>JARCFY010000012.1:20000-4820000 GCA_029233225.1 Lepidodactylus listeri
CCTGGCTTCTCTCTAGTTTTCGGGTCCTTTGACCTATTTCTTCTTCTAATTTTGTGGATATTTCGACAGGGGCTCTTTTTGGAAAGGCCCCCCCACTGAATTATCAAAAAATGGAGGCCCCCCCGGCCGGGGGGGACCCAGAAAATACAAAGGAACCCACTCCCATTGGTTTCAATGGGAGTCTTTTGCTGACTCATTCTCCATTGGGAGCAATGGAGAAGTTACTCGAGGGAAGGCCTCAAAATCTCCAAGGCCTGCAAGGCCCAGCTTCTATTCCTGGGGATCAGCAGCTGCTAGGAGGACATTCAGGCATGGCATTCGAAACTGGGCTTGGGAGCCACTCTTCTGGGACTCAGGACGAGGTAGGAATGGAGACCTTTACATTGGACGCCACCCCTTTGGGCCCCTCTATTTCCCTTGAATTACCAGAGGACATTTTGGACTCTTCTGGAGAAGTCGTTTGTCTGGACCCCCTGGGGGTCTCAAAACCTGGGGAACCCCATTTTGAGCTTACTGAAGAAACTGAGGGACACACCCAGCTTGGGAAGGGGCAGAAAGTCCAAGCCCAAAGGGTGCAAAAGGAGGAGGGGGTGCATACAGGCACAAGGAAAGAAAGAAAAATGTGGGACACTTTTGCAAGAGGCTTTTCCAGCATTCACAGTGCTACTGACAGGCTAGTGGGGCGGGAGAGTGAGAGGGCCTTGCTAGACACTCAATATGAGGCCTATGAGAAGCATTTGGAACTTGCAATGGGCTTGGCTAAATCCCCAAGGGCTGGAGGGAGTTCTCCAAAAAGTCACTGGGCCCACTCTCAGTATCGTGAAGTACGGGTGGTGAAGAAGACGAGGTTGCAATTTTCCCCTGACCGGGGTTCCGGCCAAGAACTTCAGGTCCACCAGGACAGTATAGTCCAGGTGCAATTGGTCAGCATTTCTGAGAAGGGACAAGAGAACCATGGGGAGGGGAAGCACGGCCAGGCCTTTCAGTTAGACACGGCTCTTCAGGAGCCCACTCTACAGGATAAGCTGAAGCTTGGCTCTGAGGCCCTTGATCAGGCTAGGAGGGAAGCTGATGCTATTCAGATTAGGATTAGAGAGGCAGATGACCGGATGATGGTTTCTTCAGATCCTCTGGAGATGCAAAATTTGATTCAACTGAGAGGGACTTTGCTCAGCTCAGCTCAAGAAGTAGAACAGAAGGTAGCTGATTTGTCACAAAAGGTAGATGCTGTGTCAGAGGAGATTAGGAACACAACCATTCAACCTTGTGGCCTAGTTTTTCACCCACTCCAGTACCCAAAAGGGAAGCAGGAAGAAATGTCCCTCAGGGTTGTGCCGAGAGGGCATGTTGACCAAAATGACTGTGGGAAGGACGTGCCTTTTGCAAAAGAAGAAACTTTGGAAACAGGCACGGCTGGCTTTTCTCCTGGAGACCGCCCTCCGAAAAGGCAGAGGAGAGATGAGAGGGGACCTCCACCTCAACGTATAGCACAGCAACAGGGTGAGTCTTCCACTTATTGTGATTCTTTGTCATCTTCACAAGAAGGGACGCAGGACTTACTTAGAGACATGTTACAGGAAGGAGAGGAGGACCCCGGTTGGGCCCTCTCTCATACTAGGCCCTTTGAAGCTGATGTGACTTCACAAATGACTCCCAGGAAGAGTTCCACTAAGGGGACGCCAAAAGAAACACGTGCATGTCGTGAGACCAGGCTACTGGAAGATTGGGTCCTGATGAAGGCCAGCTCAATGCAGGTGGGGCTTAGTCTGCTGACTACTCAAAACCTTAAACAATTAGATGTGGCTAAGTTCTGGGGCTTTATCCTGGCCCATGTGGGCCTACCAGCTGGAAATACTATGGCCCTCCATAAAAGGAGTAGAGATTCCTTACTGGATTTACTGAATGATTCCAAGCCCATTATCATGGACTTTTTGACAAAAAAGATAGAGAGATCCGAGTCGGCTATAAATAGAATTACCTTTGCCAGGTCTCTGTCAATTGATATCATAGACAGGTTGGTGATTGGTCGTAGAGTTCGCACCTCTGCGGGAACTTACCCGGAGTGGTTGTCGGAGCAAGGTCTTATAACTCTTTTGAGAGCTATTTTACAGTCGTGGGAATCCACGTCAGAGGGAGAGGTTACTGATATTTACGAGGACGTCGGGGGACAACGCAGGGAGCTGACTCCAGAGGAATGGACCGGATGGTGTCAGGAGGCGATCCACCTTCTTGATATACGAATTGAGATGCTGAAGGAAGAGGAGAGGGGGCAGCAGATGCCGAGGACGGCCGCCCGCTCCTGTTTGGCACCTGTTGGCTCTGAGAGCGTTTGCCAGATCTTACCTACTGTGGTGCCCCTGATCCCTTCGGCGTTTCAGGCGTCGGAGTCGGCTTCGGAGAGGTGCAGCGGTGATGACCGGGTGGTTGATCGTCAGGAGTGGCAGGTCATGGATGAGCTAAGGACGGAGGCCCAGATGGGGACGGAGGCATGTTCGGTGGATGTGGAAAAGGCCCATCGTACTCAACAGGGGGACCCTGGCTCCCAGGGTCCCCCGCAAACCGGTGAGGGTTGGGAGCGGGACACATTTCAGGAAGGGGAAGGGGCTCTGAGAGAGAAAGGGGTACAGACTCCAGGACAGGAAGTGGGGGCTCTAAAGCGTTGCGGATTTGGAGGTAGCTATAGAGAACCTTGTCACAGTGACCTTTCGGGTGTAGAGACTCTTAGTGCTAGTGAAAGGGATGCCACTGATATTAGTGATGCTGATGATGCTGATGATACCGGGGAAGTCTCCGGGGGGGAGGAGGAGGAAAGGGAAATAGAAGGGGGCAGCGGGGATCCTGCCCCGGCACCAGTGGGGGATGAGTTTGGGGCCCTCCAGGTAGAACCAGAAAGGGTGGAGGGACTTGGAGGGGAACCGGGGGGCATTCAGCTGGGGGGGCAGCACGGGTCAACTGTGGTTGCGTCTGTGGAGGTCCCTGCTCTGGTTGGTCCTCGTTTTCTTCCTTCGACAGCTGCTGCTCCTGGATCTGAACATGCATCGGGGGGGACGCAGCGGATGGCCGACACTTTTCGTAAATCGCAGGAAGTAGGGACGCTGACTGAGATGGGAACGGGCCAGGGACCGGGACTGGAATTGAAACACGCGTCTCCTTCTCATCTGTTGCCGCCGCCTTTGCCTCAGAGACAGGGTGGGAAGAGGAAGAAATCAACGCCTACCTCGGAGGAGCGTGGTCGGGTGAAGAAGACTGGACCGTACAGGCCGGGACTGGGGACTGCTCGCTTGCCGGTGGGTGGGGGTGAGACTGGTCAGGCCACCTTGGCCCTAGACGGAGGTGGTAGTGATGGGAGTCAAATGATTAAGTCTGTGGTGCCTGTAAGTCTTCCCTCAGAATGCCCTGTTCCCCCACACAAAGACGCGTTCGGGAATACCGCTGCCCCCAGTCCATCGGGGGCGCCACTCACACGGGATGAGGAGGATTTGTTGTTGGTGGGGGCGATGGAGGTTGTTGGGGGGGAAGGTTCGGGGAGTCAGGTATTCAACGGTTGTGCAGTCTCTCGGATCCTCGCTCACTCTGCTCCCGGTGCCCAGCAGCATGTGGGGGAGGGGCCTCGACTTTCAGAAGGGAGTGAGGCTAGACAGGAAGATTCTGGGGAACGGATACCCCAATGCCCGGTTGAACTCTTGGCTTCTGGGGGTGGGCCGGGGGACCCAGGGGCACCTCGGGAAGCAAAGGTTCCCTTTTCCCGGGAGGTCTCATGTCTCACTCCGGCTTCCTCTGTTGCAACATCCTCATGCAGTGTGTTGGGTGGAAACCCTGTCTCTCGGGTACAGTTAGCTGCCCCGCAGTCACGATCTTATTCCCAAATACTTCGTGGGGTGGACTTGGGTCCGAGGGGGAGGGGAGAGCGGGGAGCCCGAGAGGGAGCTGACGGGGAAATGAGGGACCCGCCTCGTCGCCAAATGGATTATGACATGGAGCGGATGGAGGATGAGGATTTCCTGGAGGAATTTTTTGCAGAGATGGGAGAGGAGGAGGATCAGGATCCACGCCAGAGATATGTGGCCCGTTTTCGCTACAAGGGATTTGACGTAGAGAAATTGTCTGAGGATTACATGGTTGGAACTTTGCTTTTGGGTTCCTTGGACATTGCCAAAGAAGACATCTTGGCTGTGATCATGCCCCCAGGTCTCCGGGAGACAGATGTCTGCCTGGTCTCAGAGAGGGCTTATCAGAGGTTCTGGGTGAAGGTCAGGGGAGCGCTTAGGCGGACCCCTAGTCTCTTCACAGATTATGATGTCATACCATTGTTTAGAGGGGAATCCAGGGTCCTTACACTCTCCTTTCGAAGTACAAATATCCCAGAAGAGGATGTGGAAAGGTGGCTCCAGAGACATTGCACGATCCTTCTCCCCCCAAGGAAGAGGTTGAACCACTATGGGCTGTGGAGTGGGGAATATAAAGCGGTCATCTCTTTAAGGAGAGACGGTCGAAGTAACCTCCGGCACCTTCCCAAATATTTTTTCTTGGGGAGCGATCGCGGGATCACCCGATACAGCGGTCAACCCCCTGCTTGTTTCCAGTGCGGTGGTTATGATCACATCAGGCAGCACTGCACCACCCCCCTTTGTGCGGCCTGTGGGAAACACGGCCACAGTTCCATGCATTGCAAGGTGGGCATAGTATGTAATCTGTGCCTGAAGCAGGGGCATGCCTACCTGCTCTGCCCTCTAGCGTACTATAACAGGAGGAACCCGACGGCGTATGAGAAACTCAAAGCCTCACACTTTCAGTCTATGGAATGGAACGTGATGGGGGCGGGAGAGTCGACTGCTTCCACTTCTACCCTTGCTTCCACCTCTACCATCACGTCTGATGTGGCGATGGCGGCGCGAGGAGAGAGGGACGGTATCGCAGAACCTTGCCGCATGGAGATGGCGGAGAGCGAGGAATCGGGCTGGATGTCGGTTGGGAAGTCTGGGAGGAACAAGGCGAGAGGGAAGGTTCTCCAGGGAGTGTACCGGCCGCTGCAGGAGAGAAGTAACAACCGCTTTGAACTGTTAGCAATGGGAGGGGACTCCGATGAGTCCATGGAGATAACGGAGGAGGAGGCGGGGAAGTTCTCTGAGACACAGAAGAGAGATGGGGAGTCAAAGGTCAAGGAGCGAAAGAAGAAGAAGGGCACGGTCCCCGCCAAACCACAGCTCCTCACTGCAGAGTCAATGTCGGTGGAGGAGCTGGAGCAGTTGATTCAGCGAACTAGAGAAACCTACGAGGACACAAAGTTGAAACGGGCAATGTTGGGAGATGTCGCTGATGACTTTCGGGAGGAATCCTTGGAGATCCTTGAGGAGACCTCCCAGACAGACTGTCGGCGCCTGAGAAAGAAGCAGAGATTCCTGAGGGACAAGATGACTGTGTTGATCTGCGAACGCGAGAAACGGGAGGAGGGTAGTCATGAGTCACAGGAAATGGAGGTGGGGTGTGTGGAAGGGGCTCCCGGTGAGTCTTCTGCAGTGGAGGGTCTCACCCGATGTTCTGGGGAGAAGGACGGGCACCTGAGCACCCCCTCCAATCAAGAACAGGAACTGCAGCAGCAGCAGCATTCTTACCCTCCTCCTTACAAGCTCTCTGAGTCCTCGGGTCCTGGGTCATCCCATCCCAGTTCCCCAGTTAGTATGGCCACACCTCCCGGTATTCAGGAGGGGGTGGAATCAATGCAGGTCGCTGAGCAAGAGGAAGTCCGTGAGTTCGTCGGCGATGCGACCCTTTCTCCAGAGGGGCAGGAAAGTCTATAGGTTTAAGGTTCGGCCACTTCTCTTCAACTTTTTTAAGATCATGGCTCTCAAAATACTTACCTGGAACTGCAGGGGTCTGCGACAGCCGGGACGTAGAGAGGACATTTACTACCATCTGAGTAAGTTGAGGATGGATTTTATAGTGCTCCAGGAAACCAACATTAACAACCCCAGGGATCGGAGTGCTGCGCAGAGAGCTTGGACGTGGGGTCCGTCCATCTGGTCGCTTGTGGAGGAAGCCGCTGGCGGGGTGGCGGTTCTCACTACTTTGAAGAAGGGTTGTAGGATTGTTAAAACCATTGAGGCTGTTCCGGGCCATCTGCTTGTGTTGGACGTCGATCTGCGAGGGGAAGACGGACGCACCACCCACAGATACCGTCTGTGTGCCCTGTATGCCCCGGTCAACAGGAGACGCAGATTAAGCCTGTGGGAGACCTTGCAGGACTATGTGTATACCAACAGAGAATTGATCGTGGCGGGAGATTTCAACATTCGTTCGGAGATGTCTGACCGGATCAACCTGAGGAAGCCGGGGGCGTGGCAGGAGAAGCCCTTGACGGTGGAGGAGAAGTCACTGCGGAGCCTTTTGCAGGACTCACTGCACCTCCAGGATTCGGCTCTGCACGTGATGAATGAACTCGACTATCTGCCCACTCACCACAGGATGGTGTTCCAGCAGAAGTACACGGTCCCACTGGGAGCCACGATGACTTACTTCCACCCCCTCTCTGTCAGTAGGCTGGATAGGGTGTGGGCGCCGTCGTCCGGGGCTCCCCTCCGATGCCTCTTGGTCATTAACCCTTGGTCGGATCACGCGATGCTGAGCATTACTTTGGGGACGACGATAGAAGATTGGCCATCGGGGAAGTCGAGATGGATCCTCAGAGAGAGGGACCTTAGGACCTATCGGTTGGAGAGAGAAGTGATTTTGACGGTGGAAGCGTCAAAGAGATCCCGAGGTGATATGGACCTGATTCAATGGTGGGATGGCCTGAAGAAGTCTATCCAGCACACCTGTCGTAGAGCCAAGCGCAACAACGCGGCCAGGGAGCTATGGGACTATCACCGTGCCATCCAGAACGTACTCGCTGTTCGGTGGAAGATGGCCAAGGGCCTCCACTATGACGCAGGGAGGCTACAACGGAGTCAACAGGTGATTAAGGATTACCAACGGTCACAAAGGGAGAGGAGGCGTTTGAACAAGATGGCTCGATCTTCGGGGCCGGTGATACAAAAGGGAGAGTGGGAAAGGGATCGGTTGCCCAGCTCACACCAGAAGCTTGTTGGCCTGCGAGTGCACCCAGAAGAGCTAGTCCGAGAGAAGACTGCAGAGGTGTTGGACGTGGTCTCTCAGTTCTATGGGACTCTGTATGGGGCATGGACCGACGGGCCTACAGGCTGCGGCTTGGAGGACTATCTGAGTGGTGAACGGGTCCAGAAGATGGAGTGTGACGAGGAGGAAACCTGTCAGCTCCTGGCTCCCTTCACGGAGGAAGAGGTGGGGAAAGCGCTTGCGGCGGGGAAAAGGTCATCTACGCCAGGACCAGACGGCTTGCCCTACGGGCTCTACAGGAACCTCCAAGGCTACTTCCTCCCCCTTTTGACCCAGGTTTTCAACCGTATGTGGGAGACAAAGAAGGCTGGGAGAAGTTTTCTGCAGGGGTTGATGATCCTCTTGTATAAAACTGGGGACCCGACGCTCATTGGGAACTGGCGTCCGATCACTATCACTAATGTGGACTATCGTATTTTTGCAAGGGCTTTGAATACCAGGCTGAAGAAGGTAGCTCACAAGATCGTCTCCCCAGGACAGACCAGTGGAATCCCGGGCAGGAAGATGGTTCACACGGCGTGCCTTTTCCGTCAAGCCTTTTGTGCGGTCCGGGAGGAAGGGAAACAGCAGTGGCTCTTGCAGCTAGACCAGCACAAAGCCTTTGATAGGGTGGACCAGCAATATCTGTGGGCGGTCCTGGAGCGACAGGGTGTCCCTCGGCCCTTTGTGACTATCCTCCGGGCACTCTATGCGGGAGCGTGTGTCTCGCCTCACGTCAGGGGTGTAACGGGGGACTCTTTCCCAGTGATGAGGGGCGTCCGGCAGGGGTGTCCCCTGAGTCCGCTGCTGTATGTGTTGGCGTTGGAGCCCTTCTTGAGAGCTGTCAAAGGGGACCCTGCCATCAGGGGCCTGAGGACTGGAGGAACTGGTAGCTTCAGACTCTCCGCGATCGCCCACGCTGATGACACGTACCTGTGGTTGCGAGGTGAGGAGGACCTCTCTAGGGTCCGGGGACACCTAAGGGAGTACGAAGCTGCCTCAGGTGCCAAGGTGAATGCCTCGAAGAGCAAACTGTACATGCTGGACGGCACCTCGGCAGTGATCAGAGTCCGACCGTTGTCACACGAGGGAGGAGAGGAGCAGAAAGAGGGGACTGCTGAGCCCCTCGAAGGTCTCAAGATCTTGGGGATTTTCTTCTCCCTGCAGCAGACTGGGTGGCGACAAAATTGGCAACTATGGAAGAGTAAGGTGGAGGAACGCCTGCAGCGTTGGAAGCACTGGAGACTGTCCACGGGGAAGAAGATACAATTTTTCACCACCTATTGTATCCCTGCCGCCAACTATTTGGCGGGTGTCTACCCTCCCCCAAGCTCAATCATGGTGACGGTTATGAGGGAGGTCTTCCGCTGGATCTTCGGGATGGCGAACTTTCCCCTGGCGAGACTTGTGACTCACAGGAAACAGAGGGAAGGGGGTCTGGGACTCCCGGATGTTGCCCTTTGGTTCCTCGTCACCTTCCTTCACCTTAACTGCGGACAGATGGAGTCGATCCAAGAAGGCCCTGTGACTGAAGACTCTTTTAGGTGGGTGGCTTTTGCGAACAGCTGGGCAAGAACCCAGTGGGGCCAGAGATGGTGGGTGGAGGGCCGACCCTTGCCACGTCTGACGGCACGCTTTAAGAGAGGCCTCCCTGACTTTGTGCTGGAGTCTGTGGCCCTAGTAAAGCGCTATGGAATTATGGCTGCGGAGATACGGGAAGCGGTCCGGAAAGGGTTCGGATCGGTGGGGACCCTCTATTGGCAGCTGTTCAAGCGTCTAAGAACTGACCCCTATGACGATGGGCGAAGAGGCAAAATGACCCTCTCCGACTACCTTCGAGAGCAATCCTTTCCCATATCGACCTTCACGGACAGGACCATCCCTTATGAGTTGCGGGATATCCGATGGAGGGCATACCATCAAGTTCTCTATGTGGGCGTGAAGAAGGTTTCGATGGCAGTGGGACAGAGGGGGTGTCGACGGCAGGGTTGCGTGGATGCCGACACGCCGGAAACGATACAACATGCAGTCAAGACTTGTCTGACAGTTAAACGCCTCTGGCTGGCAGTGGCACGGAAGTTAGAGTGGCCTTATCTAGCGGTGCAGGACTGGGAAACCATCGTCTCAGGTTTAGAGCCAAGGGGAGGCTACGGCTCACCGCGGGAGGCATGGACAGAGTCAACACCACCGTCGGGAGACCTTTCCAAGGTTGCTGGCACATCAGTGGGAGGGGTGCCGTGGTCAGTGGTGCGCCTGCTCAACCTCATTGTCCTCCATGGGATCTTCAGAGACAGGCGATCAGAAGCTTACACTAAGTCACCGGTACCTCTTCAGAATAGCATCAGTTACATCATAAGCTATATTGCGAAGGTGCGATCGTGGGAACAGAGGAACACAAAACCAGCTACTTACAGCAATCGTTGGCGATGGTTCCGCGAGGTGAACCCCCCTGTGCACTGAGGGACACCTCACGGGATCTTGCCAGGACTTTAACACACATAGTTCATGGCTGCAGCTTAAAACTGATTCTAGGCCTTATGCCTAGAATGTAACTGTTTTGGGAAACAATGGTTAAGACGGTTATAAAGTTATAAAATTATAAAGCTATAAAGTTATAAAGTTGTATATAAAAATAATAAATAATAATAACTAATTGTGTTTTAAAAGGTTTGAATATGTTTATAACTGTTTACTAATGGTTAAATGTGTTTAAATGTTTTTGAATGTTTAAAAAAAAAATTAAATGTTTTCAAATGTTTTCAAATGTCTTAAACTGCTTTATTATGATTCTATGATTCTAAAGTGATATGTTTGTTTATTACTTTTTGAAATTTTAGAAAATTGTAAATCTGAACATTTCAAATTTGAAAATTTGTAAATTGGAAAAAATTTGGTTTTATGTTTGTATGTAGAATGGTTATTTTTTAATAAAAAATCTATTTTCCTAAAAAAAATCTATTTTCCTAACCCTAACCCTAACCCTAACCCCTAACCCCTAACCCCTAACCCCTAACCCCTAAACCCTAAACCCTAACCCTAACCCTAACCCCTAACCCTAACCCCTAACCCCTAACCCTAACCCTAACCCTATAACCCCGAACCCCGAACCCTTAACCCTTAACCCGAACCCGAACCCTAACCCGAACCCTAACCCTAACCCAAACCCGAACCCTAACCCTAACCCAAAACCCTAACCCTAGACTGGGTGGAGGACAGTCGTGCTTCATTTCAGCTCCTGGCTTCTCTCTAGTTTTCGGGTCCTTTGACCCATTTCTTCTTCTATTTTTCTGGAATTTTCGACAAGGGCTCTTTTTGGAAAGGCCCCCCCACTGAATTATCAAAAAATGGAGGCCCCCCCGGCCGGGGGGGACCGGGAAAATACAATGGAACCCAATCCCATTAGTTTCAATGGGAGTCTTTTGCTGAATCATTCTCCATTGGGAGCAATGGAGAAGTTACTCGAGGGAAGGCCTCAAAATCTCCAAGGCCTGCAAGGCCCATCTTCTGTTCCTGGGGATCAGCAGCTGCTAGGAGGACATTCAGGCATGGCATTTGAACCTGGGCTTGGGAGCCGCTCTTTTGGGACGCAGGACGAGGTAGGAATGGAGAGCTTTATATTGGACACCACCCCTTTGGGCCCCTCTATTTCCCTTGAATTACCAGAGGACATTTTGGACTCTTCTGGAGAAGTCGTTTGTCTGGACCCCCTGGGGGTCTCAAAACCTGGGGAACCCCATTTTGAGCTTACTGAAGAAACTGAGGGACACACCCAGCTTGGGAAGGGGCAGGAAGTCCAAGCCCAAAGGGTGCAAAAGGAGGAGGGGGTGCATACAGGCACAAGGAAAGAAAGAAAAATGTGGGACACTTTTGCAAGAGGCTTTTCCAGCATTCACAGTGCTACTGACAGGCTAGTGGGTCGGGAGAGGGAGAGGGCCTTGCTAGACGCTCAATATGAGGCCTATGAGAAGCATTTGGAACTTGCAATGGGCTTGGCTAAATCTCCAAGGGCTGGAGGGAGTTCTCCAAAAAGTCACTGGGCCCACTCTCAGTATCGTGAAGTACGGGTGGTGAAGAAGACGAGGTTGCGATTCTCCCCTGACCGGGGTTCCGGCCAAGAACTTCAGGTCCACCAGGACAGTATAGTCCAGGTGCAATTGGCCAGCATTTCTGAGAAGGGACAAGAGAACCATGGGGAGGGGAAGCATAGTGAGGCTTTTAAGTTAGACACGGCTTCTCAGCAGCCTGCTTTGCAGGATAAGCTGCAGCTTGGCTCTGAGGCCCTTGGTCAGGCTATGGAGGAAGCTGCTGCTAATAAGATTAGTATTAGAGAGGTGGATGACCGGATGATGCTTTGTTCGGATCCTCTGGAGATGCAAGATTTGATTCAACAGAGAGTGACTTTGCTCAGCTCAGCTCAAGACGTAGGACAGAAGGTGGCTGATTTGTCACAAAAGGTAGAAGCTGTGTCAGAGGAGATTAGGAACACAACTGGTGAACCCTGTAGTCCAGTTTTTCACCCACTCCAGCATCCAAAAGGGAAGGAGGAGGAAACGTCCTTGAGGGCTCAGCCGGGACGGCATGTTGATCGGAATGAGTGGGGGATGGACATGCCTTTTGCGAAAGAAGATGTGTTGGAAACAGACACGGGCGCCCTTTCTCCTGAAGATCGCCCTCTGAAAAGACAGAGGAGAGAGGAAAGGGGACCTTTGCTTCAACTTATGGCACAGCGACAGGGTGAGTCTTTCACTTATCGTTATCGTTTACCATCTTCACAAGAAGGGATGGAGGACATACTTAGAGACATGTTATGGGAGGGGGAGGAGGACCCCTCTTCGGACCCCTCTCAAACTAGCCTTTGCGAAATGGATGGGACCCCACAAGCGAGTCCCGGGAAGATTTCCACTAAAGGGACACCAAAAGGAAAACGGGCACGTCGCGAGACTAGGCTACTGGAAGAGTGGGTTACGATGAAGGCCAGCCCGATGCAGGTGGGTCTCAGGTCGCTGATTACTGATAACCTTAACCAATTAGACCTGGCTAAGTTCTGGGGCCTTATTCTGGTTCACATAGGCCTTCCAGCTGGATCTACCATGGCCCTTGACAAAAGGAGTAGAGACTCCTTACTGGATCTACTGAATACTTTTAAGACCACTATTATGGATTTTCTGACAAAAAGGACGGAAAGACCCGCTCCGTCTATAACCAGAACTATTTGTGCCAGGTCTCTGTCAATTGATATCGTAGACAGGTTGGTAGTTGGTCGTAAGGTTCGCACCTCTGCGGGAACTTACCCGGCGTGGTTGTCGGAGCAAGGCCTTATAACTATTCTGAGAGCTATTTTACAGTCGTGGGAATCCAGGTCAGAGGGAGATGTCACCGACATTTATGAGGACCTCGGGGGACGACGCAGGGAGCTGACTCCGGAAGAATGGACCGGATGGTGCCAGGAGGCGATCCGACTTCTTGAGCTACGAATTGAGACACTGAAGGAACAGGAGGAGTGGCAGGAGAAGCTGAGGAAGGCTGCCCACTCCAATCCAACACCTGTCCATTCTAAGGGTGTTCGCCAGGTCCTTCCTGTTGTGGTGCCTGTTGTGGTGCCGGTGATTACTTCGCCTTATCGGGTGTCGGGGTCAGCTTCACAGAGGTGCAATCGTGATGACCGGGTGGCTGATCGTCAGGAGCATAAGGTCGCGGACGAGACAAGGACGGAGACTCGGATGGGGATGGAGACACGATCGGTGGATGTGAGAGAGGCCTGTTGTACTCCTCAGGGGGATCCTGGCCTTCAGGGTCCCCCGCAAACCGGTGAGAGTCAGGAAGAGAAGACATGTCAGGAGGGGGAAGGGGCTCAGAGAGGGGGAGGGGCACAGACTTCAATTGAGGTAGTGGGGTTTCCTAAGGGTGGGGGGTTCGGAGGTAGCTACAGAGAACCTTGTCACAGCGACCTTTCCGGTGTAGAGACTCTTAGCGGTAGTGAAGGGGACGCCACTGATATTAGTGATCCCGGTGATGCGGGGGAGATCTTAGGAGAGGAGATGAAGGAGAAGGAGGTGGTGGTGGAGGAAAGCATAAGGGAAATACAAGGGTGCACAAGGGGTATCACCCCGGTATCACTGGGTGATGAGGGTGTGGCTTCCACAGTTGAGCCAGAGCTAGTAGAGGGGTCTGGAGAGAAACTTAGGGGCATCCGGCTAGAGGGGAAGCAGGGGTCAACTGGTGTCACAATTGTGGAGATCCCTGCTCCGGCTGGCCCGCGCTCTCTTCTTTCAACAGCTGCCGTTCCTGGACCGGTGCAGGTGTCCATGGGGACGCAACAGATGGCTGAGACTGTTGTTGAAGTACAAGAAATACAGATGCTGTTTGAGATGGGAATGGGTCAGGGACCGGGACTGGGACTGCAACTGAAACGTTCCTCTTTTTGCGATCTGTTGCCGTCATCGTCATCTTTGCCTCAGAGACAGTGTGTAAAGAGGAAGAAACCATCGTCCACCTTGGAGGAGCGTTGTCTGGGGAAGAGGACGTCTGGATCATTTCAAACAGAACTGGGAACTGTTTATTTGCCAATGGGCGCTCAAGGAGGAGGAGGGACTGTGATTGATCAGGACACCCCGGTTCTTTTCAGAGGTGATGGTGATGTGAGTTCACTGCCTATGTCTGTATTGCCTGTGGGCCTTCCTTCGGGATGTCCAGTTCTGTGTGGGGGCCCGCTGGAAGAAATTGATGCATCTGGGTCATTGGGGCGGCCCTTTTCACGGGAGGACGAGGTGCCATTGTCGGTGGGGGGGATGAAAGGTAGGGAGGGACTAGGCTTGGGTACTCGGGTAGTTGTCAGTCGAGGTGATTCCCAGGACCTTGCTAGTCCTGATGTGGGTGCCCAGCAGTCTGGGGGGGAGGGGCCTAGACCTGTAGAAGGGGGTGAGGCTGGGGAGGAGGGTTCAGAAGAACAAAAAACCTGTCAGCAGGTCGATCTCTCGGTACCGAAGGGTGGGTCAAGGGATCCGGGAGCACCACTGGAAGCGAAGGCTCTCCCATCCCGGGTTTTTTCACGCTTCATTCTGACTCCTTTAGTTATACCAACCCCCCCTGGTGAGTCACTTGAAAACCCAATCTCTCTAGTAAAACCTACAGCCTCGCAGCCACGATCTTATTCCCAAATACTCCGTGGGGTGGACTCGGGCCCGGGAAGGCAGGGAGGGAGGGTTGCCCGTGAGGGAGCTGATAGGGAGACGACGGATCTGCCCCGTCGGGCGATAGACTATGACATGGAGCGGCTGGAAGATGAGGCCTTTTTGGAGGAATTCTTTGAGGAAATGGGGGAGGAGGAGGAAGACCGGGATCCGCGCCAGAGATACGTGGCCCGTTTTCGTTACAAGGGTTTCGATGCAGAGAGATTATCTGAGGACTACATGGTCGGGAATTTGCTTTTGGGCTCCCTGAACATAGCCAAAGATGACATTCTGGCTGTGATTATGCCCCCGGGTCTCAGGGAGATGGACGTTTGCTTGGTTTCAGAGAGGGCTTACCAGAGGTTCTGGGCGAAGGTCAGGGTAGCTCTTAGGCGGCAGCCCGGTCTTCTCGCAGATTATGACCTTATACCACTGTTTAGAGGGGAATCCAGGGTTCTTACGCTCTCATTCCGAAGCACGAATATTCCAGAGGATGATGTGGAACTGTGGCTCCAGAGACATTGTAAGGTTCTACTCCCCCCAAGGAAGAGATTGAACCATTATGGATTGTGGAGTGGGGAATATAAGGCAGTCATTTCTTTACGCAGAGACAGTAGGAGCAACCTTCGGCATCTCCCCAAGTATTTTTTCTTGGGGAGTGACCGTGGGATTACCAGATACAGTGGTCAACCCCCTGCCTGTTTTCAGTGTGGAGGTTACGATCACATCAGGCAGCACTGCGCCACTCCCCTTTGTGCGGTCTGTGGGAAGCACGGTCACAGTTCCATGCATTGTAAGGTGGGTATTGTATGTAACCTGTGTCTGAAGCAGGGGCACACTTATATGCTCTGTCCTCAAGCGTATTACAACAGGAGGAACCCAAGGGCATTTGAGAAACTTAAGGCTGCACATGATCAGCTGATGGAGGGGGATGTTACTGGAGAGAGAGGGTCATCTGTTTCCATTGTCACCCTTGCCTCCGATGTGACAGAGGTCATTGTGCCAGAAGAAGGAAACGGTACCGTGGGCCGGCATCGCATTGAGAAGGCGGGGAGTGAGTACTCGGGCTGGACGTTGGTAGGGAAGTCTGGGAGGAACAATGCGAGGGGAAGGGTACTGAAGGGAGTGTATAGGCCGATGCAAGAGGGAAGTCAGAACCGTTTCGAGCTCTTACGGGTGGATGGGGATTCCGATGAGTCCATGGAGAGGACGGAGCAGGGAGAAGGAAAGTCCTCTGAGACGCAGAAGAGGGGTGAGAAGGCGAGGGTTATGGCAGGAAAGAAGAAGAAGGGGGTAGATTCTCTCAAGCCACAGTACTCTACTGTGGAAACCATGCCAGTGGAGGAGTTGGAGCAGTTGATCCAGTGGACTAGGGAAGCCTTTCAGGAGACAAAACAGAAACGGGTGACGTTGGGAGACGATGCAGATGATTTTCGGGAGGAACCATTGGAGTCTCTCGAGCAGTCTACTCATGTGGAATGTAAACGCCTGAGAAAAAAGCAGAAGTTTTTGAGAGACAAGATGACCGTGTTAACCTGTGAGCGTGACAAACGAGAGGAGGGACGTCAGGAGTCACAGGAGATGGAGGAGGGGAGTGGGGAAGGGGAGTTGTCTTCTGGCAGGTCTCGGGCGGCAGAGGGCCTGATCACGTGTTCAGGGGGGAGCGAAGGGCTCCTGAACAACCCCACTAACCAAGAACAGTTCTTGAAGCAGCAGCAACATTCATACCCCCCACCTTACAAGCTTTCGGAGCCCCAGGATTCCGGAGCACCCTGCCCCAGCCCCCCCATTAGTAAGGCCACACCTCCCGAGACTCGGGAGGGGGTGGAAACAATGCAAATCACTGAGCAAGACCAATCATCTTGATTGCCCCATCAACCATATTAATTACTCTATTTATTTATTATTCATTACAATTTAGTTGACTCATTTTAACTTTCTATTTTTTTAATATTATGTTTATATGTTTTAACTTATGTTTAATAACATTTAATAACTTTTGAATATGTTTATAACTGCTCACAACTGTTTATTAATGTTTAAATGTGTTTGAAATGGTTTGAGATATTTTTCAAATGTTTTGAAATGTTTTGAAATGTTTCGAAAAGTTTTGAAATGTTTTAGAATATTTTGGCATTTTTTGAGATGTTTTAAAGATGTTTTTAGGATGTTTCGAACCATTTTAAAAGGTTTTATTATGATTTTAAAGTGTCTTAAGATGCTTTAAAATATGTATCTACTGTTAAAATTGGATTTTTGTAACCTTTTCTAACAGTGTTGAGTGCTTGTCAATTACTTCTTGAAAATTTGAAGATTTGAAAATGTAAAAACTTGAAATTGAAACTTTGAAACTTTGAAAAATTGTAAACATGACAATCTGAACTTCTTTGTATTATTGTGGAACACTGTTTCTTATGTGTATGCTATTTGTTTGTATGTAGAATGGTTATTTCAAAATAAAAAATCAATTTTCCTAAAAAAAAAAAAAAAAACTTTTTTCCTAACCCTAACCCTAACCCTAACCCTAACCCTAGACTGGGTGGAGGACAGTCGTGCTTCATTTCAGCTCCTGGCTTCTCTCTCGTTTTCGGGTCCTTTGACCCATTTCTTCTTCTATTTTTGTGGAATTTTCGACAAGGGCTCTTTTTGGAAAGGCCCCCCCACTGAATTATCGAAAAATGGAGGCCCCCCCCGGCCGGGGGGGACCCAGAAAATACAAAGGAACCCACTCCCATTGGTTTCAGTGGGAGTCTTTTGCTGACTCATTCTCCATTGGGAGCAATGGAGAAGTTACTCGAGGGATGGCCTCAAAATCTCCAAGGCCTGCAAGGCCCATCTTCTATTCCTGGGGATCAGCAGCTGCTAGGAGGACATTCAGGCATGGCATTCGAACCTGGGCTTGGGAGCCACTCTTCTGGGACTCAGGACAAGGTAGGAATGGAGACCTTTACATTGGACACCACCCCTTTGGGCCCCTCTATTTCCCTTGAATTACCAGAGGACATTTTGGACTCTTCTGGAGAAGTCGTTTGTCTGGACCCCCTGGGGGTCTCAAAACCTGGGGAACCCCATTTTGAGCTTACTGAAGAAACTGAGGGACACACCCAGCTTGGGAAGGGGCAGAAAGTCCAAGCCCAAAGGGTGCAAAAGGAGGAGGGGGTGCATACAGGCACAAGGAAAGAAAGAAAAATGTGGGACACTTTTGCAAGAGGCTTTTCCAGCATTCACAGTGCTACTGACAGGCTAGTGGGGCGGGAGAGTGAGAGGGCCTTGCTAGACACTCAATATGAGGCCTATGAGAAGCATTTGGAACTTGCAATAGGCTTGGCTAAATCCCCAAGGGCTGGAGGGAGTTCTCCAAAAAGTCACTGGGCCCACTCTCAGTATCGTGAAGTACGGGTGGTGAAGAAGACGAGGTTGCAATTTTCCCCTGACCGGGGGTTCCGGCCAAGAACTTCAGGTCCACCAGGACAGTATAGTCCAGGTGCAATTGGTCAGCATTTCTCAGAAGGGACAAGAGAACGATGGGGAGGGGAAGCACGGCCAGGCCTTTCAGTTAGACACAGCTCTTCAGGAGCCCACTCTACAGGATAAACTGAAGCTTGGCTCTGAGGCCCTTGGTCAGGCTAGGAGGGAAGCTGCTGCTATTCAGATTAGGATTAGAGAGGCAGATGACCGGATGATGGTTTCTTCAGATCCTCTGGAGATGCAAAATTTGATTCAACTGAGAGGGACTTTGCTCAGCTCAGCTCAAGAAGTAGAACAGAAGGTAGCTGTTTTGTCACAAAAGGTAGATGCTGTGTCAGAGGAGATTAGGAACACAACCATTCAACCTTGTGGCCTAGTTTTTCACCCACTCCAGTACCCAAAAGGGAAGCAGGAAGAAATGTCCCTCAGGGTTGTGCCAAGAGGGCATGTTGACCAAAATGACTGTGGGAAGGACGTGCCTTTTGCAAAAGAAGAAACTTTGGAAACAGGCACGGCTGGCTTTTCTCCTGGAGACCGCCCTCCGAAAAGGCAGAGGAGAGAAGAGAGGGGACCTCCACCTCAACGTATAGCACAGCAACAGGGTGAGTCTTCCACTTATTGTGATTCTTTGTCATCTTCACAAGAAGGGACGCAGGACTTACTTAGAGACATGTTACAGGAAGGAGAGGAGGACCCCAGTTGGGCCCTCTCTCATACTAGGCCCTGTGAATCTGATGTGACTTCACAAACAACTCCCAGGAAGAGTTCCACTAAGGGGACGCCAAAAGAAACACGTGCATGTTGTGAGACCAGGCTACTGGAAGATTGGGTCCTGATGAAGGCCAGTTCAATGCAGGTGGGGCTTAGTCTGCTGACTACTCAAAACCTTAAACCATTAGATGTGGCTAAGTTCTGGGGCTTTATCCTGGCCCATGTGGGCCTACCAGCTGGAAATACTATGGCCCTCCATAAAAGGAGTAGAGATTCCTTACTGGATTTACTGAATGATTATCATGGACTTTTTGACAAAAAAGATAGAGAGATCTGAGTCGGCTATAAATAGAATTACCTTTGCCAGGTCTCTGTCAATTGATATCATAGACAGGTTGGTAATTGGTCGTAGAGTTTGCACCTCTGCGGGAACTTACCCTAAGTGGTTGTCGGAGCAAGGTCTTATAACTCTTTTGAGAGCTATTTTACAGTCGTGGGAATCCACGTCAGAGGGAGAGGTTACTGATGTTTACGAGGACATCGGGGGACAACGCAGGGAGCTGACTCCAGAGGAATGGACCGGATGGTGTCAGGAGGTGATCCACCTTCTTGAACTACGAATTGAGACGCTGAAGGAAGTGGAGAGGGGGCGGCAGACACCGAGGAGGGCCGCTTGCTCCTGTTCAGCACCTGTTGGCTCTGAGAGCGTTCGCCAAATCTTTCCTGCTGTGGTGCCCGTGATCCCTTCGGCGTTTCAGGCGTCGGAGTCGGCTTCGGAGAGGTGCAGCGGTGATGACCGGGTGGTTGATCGTCAGGAGTGGCAGGTCATGGACGAGCTAAGGATGGAGGCTCAGATGGGGATGGAGGCATGTTCGGTGGATGTGAAAAGGGCCCATCATACTCAACAGGGGGACCCTGGCTCCCAGGGTCCCCCGCATACCAGTGAGGGTTGAGAGCGGGACACATTTCAGGAAAGGGAAGGGGCTCTGAGAGAGAAAGGGGTACAGACTCCAGGAGAGGAAGTGGGGGCTCTAAAGGGTTGGGGATTTGGAGGTAGCTATAGAGAACCTTGTCACAGTGAACTTTCAGGTGTAGAGACTCTTAGTGCTAGTGAAAGGGATGCCACTGATAGATGCTGATGATGCTGATGATACCGGGGAAGTCTCGGGGGGGAGGAGGAGGAAAGGGAAACAGAAGGGGGCAGCAGGGATCCTGCCCCGGCACCAGTGGGGGATGAGTTCGGGGCCCTCCCGGTAGAACCAGAAAGGGTGGAAGGACTTGGAGGGGAACCGGGGGTTCATTCAGCTGGGGGGGCAGCAGAGGTCAACTGTGGTTGCGTCTGTGGAGGTCCCTGCTCTGGTTGGCCCTCGTTTTCTTCCTTCAACAGCTTCTGCTCCTGGATCTGAACATGCATCAGGGGGGATGCAGCGGATGGCCGACACTATTCGTAAATCGCAGGAAGTAGGTACGCTGACTGAGATGGGAATGGGCCAGGGACCGGGACTGGAACTGGAACTGAAACGCTCGTCTCCTTCTCATCTGTCGCCACCTTTGCCTCAGAGACAGGGTGGGAAGAGGAAGAAATCAACACCTACCTCAGAGGAGCGTGGTCGGGTGAAGAAGACTGGGCCGTACAGGCCGGGACTGGGGACTGCTCACTTGCCGGTGGGTGGGAGTGAGACTGGTCAGGACACCTTGGCCCTAGACAGAGGTGGTAGTGATGTGAGTCAAATGATTAAGTCTGTGGTGCCTGTAAGTCTTCCCTCAGAATGCCCTGTTCCCCCACACGAAGACGTGTTGGGGAATACCGCTGCCCCCAGTCCATCCGGGGCGCCACTCACACGGGATGAGGAGGATCTGTTGTTGGTGGGGGCGATGGAGGTTGGTGGGGGGAAGGTTCGGGGAGTCAGGTATTCGACGGTTGTGGAGTCTCTCAGATCCTCACTCACTCTGCTCCCGGTGCCCAGCAGCATGTGGGGGAGGGGCCTCGACTTTCAGAAGGGAGTGAGGCTAGAGAGGAAGATTCTGGGGAATGGATACCCCAATGCTCGGTTGAACTCTCAGCTTCTGGGGGTGGGCCGGGGGCCCCAGGGGCACCACGGGAAGCGAAGGTTCCCTTTTCCAGGGAGGTCTCACATCTCACTCCGGCTTCCTCAGCTGCAACGTCCTCACGCAGTGTGTTGGGTGGAAACCCTGTCTCACGGGTACAGTTAGCTGCCCCACAGTCACGATCTTATTCCCAAATACTTCGTGGGGTGGACTTGGGTCCGAGGGGGAGCCCGAGAGGGAGCTGCGGGGAGAGCGGGGAGCCCGAGAGGGAGCTGACAGGGAAATGAGGGACCCACCCCGTCGCCAAATGGATTATGACATGGAGCGGATGGAGGATGAGGATTTCCTGGAGGAATTTTTTGCAGAGATGGGAGAGGAGGAGGATCAGGATCCACGCCAGAGATATGTGGCCCGTTTTCGCTACAAGGGATTTGACGTAGAGAAATTGTTTGAGGATTACATGGTTGGAACTTTGCTTTTGGGTTCCCTGGACATTGCCAAAGAAGACATCTTGGCTGTGATCATGCCCCCAGGTCTCCGGGAGACAGATGTCTGCCTGGTCTCAGAGAGGGCTTATCAGAGGTTCTGGGTGAAGGTCAGGGGAGTGCTTAGGTGGACCCCTAGTCTCTTCACAGATTATGATGTCATACCATTGTTTAGAGGGGAATCCAGGGTCCTTACACTCTCCTTTCGAAGTACAAATATCCCAGAAGAGGATGTGGAAAGGTGGCTCCAGAGACATTGCAGGATCCTTCTCCCCCCAAGGAAGAGGTTGAACCACTATGGGCTGTGGAGCGGGGAATATAAAGCGGTCATCTCTTTAAGGAGAGATGGTCGGAGTAACCTCCGGTACCTTCCCAAATATTTTTTCTTGGGGAGCGACCGTGGGATCACCCGATACAGCGGTCAACCCCCTGCTTGTTTCCAGTGCGGTGGTTATGATCACATCAGGCAGCACTGCACTCCCCCCCCTTTGTGCAGCCTGCGGGAAACACGGCCACAGTTCCATGCATTGCAAGGTGGGCATAGTATGTAATCTGTGCCTGAAGCAGGGGCATGCCTACCTGCTCTGCCCTCTAGTGTAGTATAACAGGAGGAACCCAACGGCGTATGAGAAACTCAAAGCCTCACACTTTCAGTCGACGGAATGGAACGTGATGGGGGCGGGAGAGTCGACTGCTTCCACTTCTACCCTTGCTTCCACCTCTACCATCACGTCTGATGTGGCGATGGCAGCGCGAGGAGAGAGGGACGGTATTGCAGACCCTTGCCACATGGAAACGGCAGAGAGTGAGGAATCGGGCTGGACGTCGGTTGGGAAGTCTGGGAGGAACAAGGCGAGAGGGAAGGTTCTCCAGGGAGTGTACTGGCCACTGCAGGAGAGAAGTAACAACCGCTTTGAACTGTTAGCAATGGGAGGGGACTCCGATGAGTCCATGGAGATAACGGAGGAGGAGGCAGGGAAGATCTCTGAGACACAGAAGAGAGATGGGGAGTCAAAGGTCAAGGAGCGAAAGAAGAAGAAGGGCACGATCCCCGCCAAACCACAGTTCCTCACTGCAGAGTCGATGTCGCTGGAGGAGCTGGAGCAGTTGATTCAGCAAACTAGAGAAACCTACGAGGAGACAAAGTTGAAACGGGCAACGTTGGGAGATGTCGCTGATGACCTTCGGGAGGAATCCTTGGAGACCCTTGAGGAGACCTCCCGGGCAGACTGTTGGCGCCTGAGAAAGAAGCAGAGATTCCTGAGGGACAAGATGACTGTGTTGATCTGTGAACGCGAGAAACGGGAGGAGGGTTGTCACGAGTCACAGGAAATGGAGGTGGGGTTTGTGGAAGGGGCTCCTGGTGAGTCTTCTGCAGTGGAGGGTCTGACCTGATGTTCTGGGGAGAGGGACGGCACCTGTGCACCCCCTCCAATCAAGAACAGGAACTGCAGCAGCAGCAGCATTCTTACCCTCCTCCTTACAAGCTCTCAGAGTCCTCGGGTCCTGGGTCATCCCATCCCAGTTCCCCAGTTAGTATGGCCACACCTCCCGGTCTTCAGGAGGGGGTGGAATCAATGCAGGTCGCTGAGCAAGAGGAAGTCTGGGAGTTCATCAGCAATGCGACCCTTTCTCCAGAGGGGCAGGAAAGTCTATAGGTTTAAGGTTCGGCCACTTCTCCTCACCTTTTTTAAGATCATGACTCTCAAAATACTTACCTGGAACTGCAGGGGTCTGCGACAGCCAGGACGTAGAGAGGACATTTACTACCACCTGAGTAAGTTGAGGATGGATTTTATAGTGCTCCAGGAAACCAACATCAACAACCCCAGGGATCGGAGTGCCGCGCAGAGAGCTTGGACGTGGGGTCTGTCCATCTGGTTGCTTGTGGAGGAAGCCGCTGGTGGGGTGGCGGTTCTCACTACTTTGAAGAAGGGTTGTAGGATCGTTAAAATCATTGAGGCTGTTCCGGGCCATCTGCTCGTGTTGGACGTCGATCTGCGAGGGGAAGACGGACGCACCACCCACAGATACCGTCTGCGTGCCCTGTACGCCCTGGTCAACAGGAGACGCAGACTAAGCCTGTGGGAGACCTTGCAGGACTATGTATATACCAACAGAGGATTGATCATGGCGGGAGATTTCAACATTTGTTCGGAGATGTCTGACCGGATCAACCTGAGGAAGCCGGGGGCATGGCAGGAGAAGCCCTTGACGGTGGAGGAGAAGTCACTGCGGAGCCTTTTGCAGGACTTGCTGCACCTTCAGGATTTGGCTCTGCACATGATGAACGAACTCGACTATCTGCCCACTCACCACAGGATGGTGTTCCAGCAGAAGTACACGGTCCCACTGGGAGCCACGATGACTTACTTCCACCCCCTCTCTGTCAGTAGGCTGGACAGGGTGTGGGCACCATCGTCCGGGGCTCCCCTCCAATGCCTCTTGGTCATTAACCCTTGGTCAGATCACGCAATGCTGAGCATCACTTTGGGGACGACGATAGAAGATCAGCCATCGGGGAAGCTGAGATGGATCCTCAGAGAGAGGGACCTTAGGACCTATCGGTTGGAGAGAGAAGTGATTTTGACGGTGGAAGCGTTGAAGAGATCGCGAGGTGATATGGACCTGATTCAATGGTGGAATGGCCTGAAGAAGTCTATCCAGCACACCTGTCGTAGAGCCAAGTGCAACAACGCGGCCAGGGAGCTATGGGACTATCACCATGCCATCCAGAACGTACTCGCTGTTCGGTGGAGGATGGCCAAGGGCCTCCACTATGACGCAGGGAGGCTACAACAGAGTCAACAGGTGATTAAGGATTACCAACGGTCACAAAGGGAGAGGAGGCGTTTGAACAAGATGGCTCGATCTTCGGGGCCGGTGATACAAAAGGGAGAGTGGGAAAGGGATCGGTTGCCCAGCTCACACCAGAAGCTTGTTGGCCTGCGAGTACACCCAGAAGAGCTAGTCCGAGAGAAGACTGCAGAGGTGTTGGACATGGTCTCTCAGTTCTATGGGACTCTGTATGGGGCATGGACCGACGGGCCTACAGGCTGCGGCTTGGAGGACTATCTGAGTGGTGAACGGGTCCAGAAGATGGAGTGTGACGAGGAGGAAACCTGTCAGCTCCTGGCTCCCTTCATGGAGGAAGAGGTGGGGAAAGCACTTGCAGCGGGGAAAAGGTCATCTACGCCAGGACCAGACGGCTTGCCCTACGGGCTCTACAGGAACCTCCAAGGCTACTTCCTCCCTCTCTTGACCTAGGTTTTCAACCGTATGTGGGAGACAAAGAAGGCTGGGAGAAGTTTTCTGCAGGGGTTGATGATCCTCTTGTATAAAAGTGGGGACCCGACGCTCATTGGGAACTGGCATCCGATCACTATCACTAATTTGGACTATCATATTTTTTAAAGGACTTTGAATACCAGGCTGAAGAAGGTAGCTCACAAGATTGTATCCCCAGGACAGACCAGTGGAATCCCGGGCAGGAAGATGGTTCACACGGCGTGCCTTTTCCGTCAAGCCTTTTGTGCGGTCCGGGAGGAAGGGAAACAGCAGTGGCTCTTGCAGCTAGACCAGCACAAAGCCTTTGATAGGGTGGACCAGCAATATCTGTGGGCGGTCCTGGAGCGACAGGGTGTCCCTCGGCTTTTTGTGACTATCCTCCGGGCACTCTATGCGGGAGCGTGCATCTCACCTCACGTCAGGGGTGTCACGGGGGACTCTTTCCCAGTGATGAGGGGTGTCTGGCAGGGGTGTCCCCTGAGTCTGCTGCTGTATGTGTTGGCGTTGGAGCCCTTCTTGAGAGCTGTCAAAGGGGACCCTGCCATCAGGGGCCTGAGGACTGGCGGAACTGGTAGCTTCAGACTCTCCACGATCGCCCCCGCTGATGACACATACCTGTGGTTGCGAGGTGAGGAGGACCTCTCTAGGGTCCGGGGACACCTAAGGGAGTACGAAGCTGCCTCAGGTGCCAAGGTGAATGCCTCGAAAAGCAAACTGTACATGCTGGATGGCACCTCGGCAGTGATCAGAGTCCGACCATTGTCGCACGAGGGAGGAGAGGAGCAGAAAGAGGAGACTGCTGAGCCCCTCGAAGGTCTCAAGATCTTGGGGATCTTCTTCTCCCTGCAGCAGACTGGGTGGCGACAAAATTGGCAACTATGGAAGAGTAAGGTGGAGGAACGCTTGCAGCGTTGGAAGCATTAGAGACTGTCCACGGGGAAGAAGATACAATTTTTCACCACCTATTGTGTCCCTGCCGCCAACTATTTGGCGGGTGTCTACCCTCCCCCAAGCTCGATCATGGTGACAGTTATGAGGGAGGTCTTCCGCTGGATCTTCGGGATGGCGAACTTTCCCCTGGCGAGACTTGTGACTCACAGGAAACAGAGGGAAGGGGGACTGGGACTCCCGGATGTTGCCCTTTGGTTCCTCGTCATCTTCCTTCACCTTAACTGCGGACAGATGGAGTCGATCCAAGAAGGCCCTGTGACTGAAGACTCTTTCATGTGGGTGGCCTCTGCGAACAGCTGGGCAAGAACCCAGTGGGGCCAGAGATGGTGGGTGGAGGGCCGACCCTTACCACGTCTGATGGCACGTTTTAAGAGAGGCCTCCCTGACTTTGTGCTGGAGTCTGTGGCCCTAGTAAAGCGCTATGGAATTATGGCTGCGGAGATACGGGAAGCTCCTTAGTTAAATGTGTATTTTTTAAATTATACTTTTATTATACTTTAATTAGGTTTTTGCACTTAACAACAAAATCAAAATATACGTATATACAATGAGCCACTCGCTTAGTCCAACCAAACATAAAATTTAGACCAAACCTCCGTCGTATCCATCTTGGCTTGTGAGTTCAAAAGGTAGCCTAATTTGTCCATTTCAGCCCAGTTCAACAGCATGCTGATTAAATCTTCCTATCTTGGGAGGTTCAATAATTTCCATAGTTTTGCCCGTAAAATACGAGCTGCAGTCACAATATAGGATAACAGTCTTTGATTTTCTTTTGGTAGCCCATCCGGCAACATATTCAATAAAAATATTGCAGGATCTAAAGGTAAATCTAACTCCATAATTTCCCAAATCATGTTTTTAACCATCAACCAGTACTCTTTTACACTTTTACACAACCACCACATATGAAAATATGTGCCTATACTACTCCCACATATCCAACAGTTATCTGAGATATTTTTATAACATGTACGCAATTTATCAGGTGACCAATGCCAATGGTAGAACATTTTATAAATATTTTCTTTATAATTAACTATTTTCAAAAATTTAATTGACTTCCATATCTTGGTCCATCTATCTATATCTACATTACCACCTAAATCCCTCATCCACTGGATCATCGTTGGTTTTATTGCTTCTTCCTGCATTTCTTGGTTTAATAAGAAATTATATAGTTTATTAATTAATTTATCATTATTATTCAACCAGATCACATCAAGATCATTAGGCTTCCTACTAAAACTGGTTTTTATGTCTTTTTGGAATCTAGACTGTAGTTGCACATTTTCCCACCAGGACAACTGCAACCCCAGTTCCTCTTTTAATTGCAATTCATTTTTAATAATTCCCTTGTTATCTAATAGTTTATCACAGCTCACCAAACTCTTTGGATTAACAAGCGAGGGTTTAGTAAAGGCTTCTAATGGAGATACCCAACCTGGAATTTTTATATAGCATTTATCCTTCACCTCTAACCATAATTTCATAAAGGCAGCTCTCAATTTATGCATGTTAAAGTTTGAATGAATTTTGTGCTTCTCATACCAGACATAGACATGCCAGCCCATGTACAGGTCATGACCTTCTAATGCCAGGACTAGAGTTGTTTAGCATCACCCACTCCTTTATCCAAACCATTGCCGCCGCTTTACCATATAGTTCCCAATTTGGCATCCCTATTCCTCCTCTATCCTTTTGGTCTTGGAGCAATTTCCATTTAACACGAGGTTTCTTCAGGAACCAGATAAATTTCCTTGTTATATTATTAAGTTCTTTATAGAAGTGATCATTCACTTTTTTTTTTTTTTTGAAATAATTTATTGAGTTTTACATAATTATTGTTATTACATCAGATTACAACTTATCTATTTAGAGCCATTGCATTATTTTCACTTTTAATAATGGGATAGTTTGGGCCAAGAACAAAGATTTTGGCAAAATATTCATTTTAATTGCCGCAACTTTACCTAACCATGATAAATTTAAATCTTTCCATTTATTTAGATCTTCTTTAGTCTTTTTTAGAAGCACATTATAATTATCTTCAATTAAAGAACTAGTTTTATTTGTACATAATACCCCTAAATATTTAACCTTTTTTACCACTTCAATCCCTGATATATTTTGAATTTTAATTTTCATCTGATCTGAACAGTTTTTTGCCAGAAATTTAGTTTTTTGTATATTAATTTTTAGGTCAGCAACTTTCCCGTAATCATTGATTACTTCCAGTAAACTTCCTACGGAATCTACTGGTTCTTCCATAACATACATTAAATCATATGCGTAAGCGCAAACCTTATATTCTTGGCCCTTACATTTAAGTCCTTTAATTAACTCATCCTCCCTGACTTGGTCACATAAAGATTCTAACGCAAAAATAAAAAGGAGGGGTGACAAGGGACATCCTTGTCTTGTCCCTTTTCTATAGGAAATTCTTGGGATATATCTCCATTTATCCTGAGTCTTGCGAACTGCTTTTTGTATATCACTTCTATCATTATCCTGAAATTTTCTCCTGGGTCAAATTCTCTCATCTTTGCTAACAAAAATTTCCAAGATAGATTATCAAAAGCTTTCTCTGCATCCATAAACATCAGAGTCACAGCTTTTTCAGGGTGGGATTCATAATATTCCAAAATATTGATTAACGTTCTACTGTTTTCCCTTAACTGTCTTTTTGGGAGAAAGCCTACTTGATCTTTATTAATTATTTGATTTAAAACTTTTTAAAATCTTTCTGCCAAAATACTGGCGAAGATTTTATAGTCTGCATTCAGTAATGAAATCGGTCTATAGTTGCCAATCAGATCTAATTTCTCCCTATCCTTTGGAATTAGTGTGATTAATGCTGAGTTCCAAGATTCTGGGATTGTACTTGTATTACTTATAGATTTTAAGAGGTCTTTATAAATTACTGAGATTTGCCCCTCAAAAGTCTGGTAGAATTCGCCTGGCAAACCGTCCGGACCAGGAGATTTTTTTTTTTTTTTTGTCTTTTAATAGCTTCAACAACCTCACAAATCGAGATTGGTTCATCTTCTCTTTTGTTCTTCTGAAAATTTTCCGATGTTTGATTTACCTTTCAGATATGCCTCAATTTGTTCTTCATTTTCCTCCCTATACGCCAGCCATCTCGAGGGTTTATTAGCGTTCTCAAAAAAGAATAATTTATTATATTCTACTTTTTCCCCTACTTCTTTACTCAACAGTAAATTTAACTTATGTTGCTTAAAAAGCAATCTTTGTTTGCATTTGATGTCCTCGTGCGTTTTTAATCTATTAGCCTCTTCTGTTTTAATCTGTTTAACGAGATATATTCTTTGTTTTCCTGTTTTTTTTTCCAGGCAGTATAGCTAATTAATTTGTCTCTTACATAATTTGCCTCTTAATTAAATATGTAAATGCTTCAAATTAAAATTCCATTTCAGGTTTTTTATGAAACCAGAGTGCCAAGATTGCAAACATATTAAGTCCTGTGTTCAACAATTCCCTCTCCTCCTTCCACCTGTGCTGGAGTGTGCCTGCAAAATGTGCAACAAGTCAAAAGGGAGGCCTGTCCAGGGAAAATCCTGAAATCCAAACGCAGCCAGAGAGTCCCATGAGGGCAAGCCCACTGCCCTTGCAAGTGCTGGAGGACAAGAAGCCAACAAAAAGAATGAGGGGGGTGGGACTGGGGGGGGCAGCATCACGGGGCCCCTCTCCCACCGAAAGGGCCCTCCAAACTCCCTGATGAAAAACAGTTGCACAGGTATCTTCTGGCCCCAGGGGGACCCAGGGTGCGCCCACGGATTAGATGAGACATCCTTCGCTTTACTGACCAACAGTGCAGCCAGCTATGCCAAGACCCCTCTCCTTGGCAGCAGAAGTGGAGCTGAAGGGCCGGGGGGGGGGGAGCTGGCCACCCACTGCAGCGGAGTACGTGGAAGCCTCAGCAGACACAGAAAAGCAAGCAGAGCCACCCTGAATCCCACGGGCTGGTTTCTCCTTCGGGAGGAAATGAGTCCGGGCTGCTGGCTTCCCCTGGACATGGGGCCAGGAAGGTCTGCTGGCCATGGCACGTGGTGTTCTAGCAGCAAGGAGGGAGATGGGGCACCGGAGAGCAGCTTCATTTCGCAGCATTCTGGTGGTATCTGTGTCACCAGACCTCGTGGGTCTTCTTACGCCACTTAGGCGCGTTCCCACTTGGGTCCATCAGGTAATACGTCCGGTTAGGCTAGAAGAAAACAACCATTCAGTACCTGCTCCTTCCAGCAGCAGCCAGCATCGAAGGCCAGCTCTGAGGACAACGCAGTGGGCAAACTCAGACTGCTCATCCCTGCTCCACTCCCCCCCCCCCCCAGGATGAGCATGGGCAAGGTCCTTCCACGACAAAACAGCGGCAAGTCCCTCTGTGCTATGGCAGCACAAGCCCCCTCCAGAGGCCCAGCAGGACTGCCACTAGGCAGCCATACTGAGGAAGAGACTCTCCCATGGCCCTCCAATTCCTCCCTATTCTTCTGCTTCTCAGAGAGCTGGCTGAAATGGGAAGAGCCTCCTCTCTCCTTACAGTCCCTGCCAATGATTTATATGTAGCAACTGGGCCAGCCTCTGGCCTACAGCAACTGACTTGAGGCACGCCTCACTCACTGTGTGGACAAAAAGGTTCTTAAGGTTCGGGGCTTCTGGCCGCAGCACGAGCGACCACGGAATCGCCCCTTTCAGAACTTGGTTGACAGGGTCTACGTGGTGGAAGTGGGGCCCTTCGGTCAGGAGCAGCCGTCGCCGGTGAGCAAACAGACCCTGAGAGAGAGAGACGGACAGACAGAATCAGCCGTTTACATTCAACAGTACCCCACCTGCCCCCACTCGGGACCCTACCTCCGAGTTACACTCTTCACAAGAGCTTCGGAGCAGCCTTTCTGCTCCTGCAATTCATACGAGATAGAAGCAAAGCAGTCGCTCAACCCCAAATGAGTAAGGAGAAGAGAGATCTTCACATCTGAGGGGATCTCCAACTACAGAGTCATCAGGACAGCAGTTCCCTTTCAGAGGCAGCAGGGCTTATAAATGCTACGATTACTAAAGATGCTTGTTGAAGATGAAGTTGGCTGCAGCTCTCTTTTCCCCATCTGCACCCCCGCCCTGGGACATCCCCAAATCCCCCCTCCCCCAATTTCACCTCTTGGTGAGAACAGCTCAGGTCTCTTCCCGACCCAGCCCCAGCAGGAGGGGAGCCCCCGCAGCAGCAGCACGGCTCCGCTGCATGTCTATGGGGGAGGGGGTATGCCAGGCGGAAGGCTCAGGCATGGTGGGAGGAGCTCACATTCCACCCCCAATGAGAAAAACCCTTGGGAGGGATTCAGTGGGGTTCCTCCCACCCGGTCCAGGGCTTCTGGCATGACCCTGGCAACAACCTGGGAGTGCCCTCTGCCACAGCAGTTCCCACGCCACCAGGACCACAGGAGGAGGAGGGTCTCCGGGCTGACCCAGGTGGGAGAATGCTGCTCTTCCTCAAGCTCTGCTGCTCCTCCTCTCCCTGAAATCGGGCCGGGGGGGCGGCAACTGGCAAGGGGGTCCAGGCTCTTTCTACCCAGCCTCGCTGCACTGCATCAGACTCCCCGAGGGAAGCAGATGAAATGGCAGCAGAGAAAACAAGGCATCCCCACCCCGTGCACTCTGGAAGCGTGGCGGGATAAAAAGGCAAGGGGATGGATGGAAGGACAGAACTGCTATGTCGACAGAGGCCAGATGTGCTGCTTCTGCTGCGTCCAGCACAGAGGAGCAGAGATCAGGGAGCAGACAGGGGAGGCCAGCTGAATGGGGGGGGGGGACACAGAGAGAAGGAGTCGTGCAGACTTCTTGATACGTTCAAAACGTGGCCCAGGGAGTGCCACGGATTCTGGGTCCAGCACAAACTGCCTCTGTACCACACCGGAAGAAAACGGCAAGAGAAACAGGAGAAAGATCCAAGAAGCCTCTGGACTCGTGCGGTCTTTATTCCGTTCCACGTTTCCCGTTCAAATTGTGGAAGCGCCACGGACCAAACATCCTCCCCCGCTCTCTAGTCTCTTTGCCCTCCCCCCCACCCCCAGTGACCGGAAGTACCAAAGGAAACGAAGGCATCCTTTCCTCAGTGGGAGGGCCAAGGCCATTCTCTATCACCGAGGAGCACCCGGTCGAGGCAGCCATTTTTTTGAATTGGGTTGTTCTGCTGAATGGTTATGTTTTGTATGTTTTTGTGGCATCGTGCCTTTGTATATTGCCCAGAGCCCGGGATAAGCTGGAATGGGGCGATTAACACATTTAATGGAAGAAGAAGAAGAACAATAAGAAGAATAATGTGGTTAAGAGTGGTGGACTCTAGTCTGGAGAAATGGGTTTGATTCCCCACTCCTCCACATGCAGCCAGCCAGGTGACCTTGGGCTGGCCACAGTTCTCTCAGAGCTCTTTCAGCCCCACCTACCCCACAAGATGCCCATTGGCCGAGGCAACCCCTGTCTCCTCACTGGGTGTGCTCTCCTATTGCCACTGGATTTTAAGCACCAATCCCTACCAGCAAACGGCACAACCACTTACCGGTATGCCAACTGAGTTCTAAAAATGATTGCGGTCCACTGCTTCAGTGTTCTCGCGCTGTTGCAAGAAATAAAGGCTGAAGCCCAAACAAGCGTATGAGGATACACATACTGGCATCAGACACGTCATCTAGTTGCCTCTGAAACCCAGCACATATCCGGGCTTGCTTCGATGGACACCAATGTGCTGTTGCCAAGACAAGTCTGCAGAGCAAGGCCCCACATCTCTGCGTGAAAGTAAAAGGGTTGGAAAGGGTGGCTGGGTCAAGGGTCCAAATAGGCTCCTCTTCTAGGAAAGTAATCCTGGATTGCACACCAAACACTAGGTAGAACAAGAGAGGAACAAGAAACTCTTCCCTCTCTTCAGAAGCTCCAGAGATGGATTCCGCGCCACGTTTCAGCTTCCCGAATGCAACCTCAGGACCCGGGTGTGGGGTCCCCGCTTGATGCCGTTAGGCCACTTTGCCGCCGCTTATTTATTTGATTTATATACCGCCCTCCCTGCAAGTGGGCCCAGGACGGTTTACAACACAGTAGCTGTCCAGTAGATAAGAAGGAACCGAACGATGTGTCTCTTTAAGGCTTTATCGGGGTTTATCAGTAGTTCCAGGAAGATGCCATCCGGGGAACTATCCCCTCACAGACAGCCCTGCTGCAATGATACGAGGGACTAAAAGCTTCTGAGAGCGAGTGCATGGAGGGAAGCATTTCTTGCAACACCAGGCTAGTAGCAATTATATATATATATATAAGCCCCCTCTCCAGGTTTCTTCATTTCCCATTGTTAGACGGTATTTCCAGGGGGCTCGTGAAAAGGGCACAGGAAATCTGCATTTGTGGCCCCCCTCCCCCCCGCGCCACCATTTTAGCACGTTCCAAGAGGATTCCCGGCCAGGTGCAGAGCACTACAGACACGAGAGCCTGCTGTTAGCCAAAGGCGCCCCACCCCTCTTCTCTCCCCCCCCTTCAGAAGCCAAGGCAGAGTCCATGATGACTCCAGAAAAAAGCAGAAGGGCTCCAGGGACACAGCAGCGCGGGGGGGGGGGGCGCTAGCGGGGGAGGAGAGAGCCAGAGAGGCGCCACTTGTTCTCATGCGGTTTGCAAGGCCCCCTCCCCCCTCGCCCAAGGGGGAATTCTCAAAGGCTCCCCAGCAACAACCTTGGGTCTGGCAAGTGCCCTCCTCTTCAGAACCCCCCCCCCCATGCAGAACACCTTTACCACTTCGCAGCCCCTGCACACTGGCCGCACTTCGCCTCCCATTCTTGCCTGCCCTGTGGGGGGGGGGGGTGCAATAGCTCCATTGTTGGAAAGCACCGGAGCCCTTGTGACAACCTTGCAGTGTGGGGCTCGATTCCACTCACCCTTTGTAAAAGGGGTTGAGATCTAGGGGTGGGGGAGACTTCGCTCAGCCAAGGAACGGAAGACCCCCCCCCCCCCAGATGAACTCAGCTGGGGACCAGACACCCAGACCGCTGCCTCCATCAGCTGCTCCGCACACCTCTTGGGCCTCCCATGGGGCACACCCCGGGAAGGCCAGAGAGACGGCAGCATGGCCCAGGAAGGACGCCCCTCTGCCTGTTCTCCCCCCCTCCCATCCCCTTTACCACCCCGATGGCTGCAGGACTCGGAGGTGACAGCCACGCCGTGTGGCTCCCCACGGGGAAGGAACCAACTGGGCAGAGGGAAAAGGGAGAAACGCTCGGCAGCTGAGGAGAGGGCCACAGGGGCGGAGGGTCTCCTCTGCGCTTGCCCCGCCAGGCTGCTCACCTTGATGGGGGGGGAGGGTGACCACTCACGGTCCTTCTGCAGTGGGAGGGCGATGCACTCGGTGCGCTGTCCCTGCCTCCAGCGCAGCAGCAGCCGCAGCAGCACCACACGTGGAGGTGGAACACTCCAAAACCGCACTCAGGTGAGCAGGCGCAGAAGCCTCCTGGGGGCACGTGGGCCAGCTGCCGTTTGTAAGGAGCCCGGCGGTCGCAAGATGGGAAGTGGCTAGAGCACCCGTAGCCACCACAGGCGCTGCGGGTGCCGCTCCTTGCCTCTGGCCAGGTGCTGCCCGGTTAATTTGTATTTATTTACCGAATTCCTTTCTCCCCAAGGGAGACCTAAAGAGACTTTGCTTGTTCTCCTCGAGCTCTCTAACCCAGAGAACTTCACAGGACATACAAATTTGGAAATGTTTCGAACAGACTTGGACAGAGACAGGATGGGGTTGAGAGTGGTGGGATTAAAATGCCTTCCCCCTGCCCCCCAGTGACCCAGCCTCTGTCATCCTTTTTGTTAGTAGTGGTCAAGGCTATAAAAACATGGACTGGAGGCTTCTTGGGTAAAGAGGATATGCTTTGGAAGAAGGAGCCAAACAGAACAACTGTGTTGGCTGACACTGGAACAATGTAAACTAAGACCTTATGACCATCAATGGAGTCTAAAACAGAACTTGTTGACCTACCTTAAATGCCAAACTTTCTCCATAGCTACTTTTAGTGACAGCACTTTCACAGGAAGAAGATAAATGGCACAAATCATCATTACCTGCAGGGTGTTCTCCAGGGACAGCAGTAGTTCAGTCCCTACCTGGCTTAGGCACTGGAATACCTTTTTGCCCCAGAAGAACATAAGAGAAGTCAATGTTGGATCAGGCCAATGGACCATCCAGTCCAAAACTCCATGACGGCAAGAGAAACAGGAGAGAGATCCAAGAAGACCTGCTCTGTTCCCCCGGTCACTATTAACTGTCTCAAAATGCCAGGTTGTCATGGGGGGAGGGGGACACACACACACCTTCAGCGCGCACTCGTGAAAGCTGAAAAGGAACAGCGCAAGTTCTCGGGAAGAACATCACCCGTTCCACGCACGAATCAGCACTGCTGCTGAGGGGGACGATCAGCGGCTGGGCAGTGAAGTCTTCACAAGCACCGGAATGTCCATTTCCATGGAAGCTTGAGCCCCCAGGAGCACCATCCGCACTGGAGCATGACACACAGCAAGAGTCACAGCAACATGCAGCAGAAACGGCAAGAATTTGAATTCATAATTTTATCTGTGAATAATTCCCTTCCCATGCAAATACTCTTAACGCAGACACAATTGCAGCAGTATAAAACCTGGTACAGGTCTCATCAAAGGAGCCAATCCTGCGGATATATTTTAAGAGCTCTCCATTTTTGGCATAGCTAAGGCCAAACTCCGAAGCCAGCGTTAAGGAGTCTTGGCAAACCTGCAGCTTCCCAGTCAGTGAAAATGGACAGGCCCTCAAACTGGAGTGCAGTGCAGCAGATGTTGTGTGCCAAAGCGCTACGCCAAGAAAGCTTTCGATAAAAGTTCTATAGACTTCCAGAAAGCCTCCTCAGCAGTAGTCATGGGATAGGAGGACAACCCCACCCCCCCACCCCCCGTGGCTTAAAAACTGGCTAATGAACAGGAATCAGAGATTAGAACTGGGCAGTTTTCACAGCGGAGGGCGGTAAGCAGTGGGGCACCGCAGGGCTCAGTGCTAGGTCTGGCCTTTTTTAACTCAGTCATTAATGATTTGGAGTGAGGACTAAGCAGGGAAGTGGCTAAGTCTGTGGATGTAGGGTTGCCAGCCTCCAGCTGACAAAGACCAGCTGCCCTGCGGAAAATGGCTGCTTTGAAGGGTGGATTCTATGGCATTGCACCAGGCTGAGGCCCCTCCCCTCCCCAAACCCCACCCTCTCCTGGATCCACCCCCAAAGTCTCTGGGTATTTTCGAACAGAGACTTGGCAACCCTATGTGGATGACACGAAGTGGTTCGGGGGGTGAGAAGCAGGGAGGTTTGTCGAGGACAGGCGAATGAGCATCAACGTGGCATACAAGGTTCAATGTGGGCACAAGGAGGCGGAGGCGAGTGGGGGGAGTGAAAGCAGGCCCCAGGGAGAGTCCTCCACAGCACAAGCAGGCGGGGAACCAGAAGCTCCAGACAACCCTCCTCCCGGGGGTGGGGCAGGGCGGGGGTCCGCCTCACCCGGCAGGGAACGAAAAGTGTCCGGGCCGCACGCCCATGCAAAGCGACAGGCTCTGCCTCTGCCCCGCACCTCTGAGCTTTGTCACCCCGCACGGTCACTTGGGAACCGGAAGTATCGGGCTGCCGACAGCGGCGGTCTGTTCCCTGTCCCCCAGGATTGCTCTTCCACCGGAATTTCACTTCACCCGAGTGCCCGTCCTGCAGTCTTTCCCCCACCGCCCCGTATTCGGAGGTATCCCGTCCATCAAAGGCCTCCTTGACCTCGCTCTGCCGTCTCGCACCCCTGCGGCAGCCGGCGGTGATTTCCCCCGGGCAACCAATTCCGCCTGCTTCATTGACTGGAAGTGTCGCAGCCAAACAGTTCCTCCATGCTTCACTGACTGAGGTGTTGCAGCCAAACAGTCCCCCTGCTTCATTGACCAGAAGTGTTTCAGCCAAACACTTCCCCCGTGTCCCAGTTGACCGAAAGTGTAACAGCCAAAAAATCCCCCCCCCCCGAGCCTCACAGACCGGAAGTGTTGCAGCCAAACAGTTCCACCCGCTGCATTGACCGGAAGCGTTGCAGCTAATGACTTCCCCGTGCTTCACTGACCGGAAGTGTCACAGCCAAACAGTTCTGCCCGCTGCAGTGACCGGAAGTGTCGCAGCTAATGACTTCCCCATGCTTTACTGACAGGAAGTGTCGCAGCCAAACAGTTCCTCCATGCCTGTCAGGTTCTGACAATAGTATGCTGTATTTCTGTTTCTGTGATCTATATTGTAGCCATTTGTTATTTACTGCTTGCCTTGAAGTATATTATCTGCCCTGTCGAATGTAATTGTCTCTTCCCGGGAGGGTGGCGTGCCACATTCCTGAACGTCACATAAACAACTGAGACTATAGCATCCGTCCACTCCCACTGGCCTTTGAGGCTCAAAGTATGTTATCTTGCTGTTCTAACCTTGGGGACTCTTGAATTGTTTCTAACCAAATGTTTAGCCTATTGTTCACACATTTGGATCACATAGGGCAGGAAGGGAATTTTTACTGCTTTCCCACCTCTTCTGTGAGAACCAAACGGTTGCCACCTTTTCCCGCTTCTTTGTATCTCTTCTGATTGGTCCAGTGCCTATATTCAACTGTGGCTGAAGGTATATTAATCCCTGTTACTTGCTGTCATCTTGCTGTATCTCTAACAAACTGTTACTTGCTGTTACTTGCTGTATCTCTAACAAACATCGAGAACCTGAATCGTTATTGGAATAAAAGAACTTTGCTTTTACCAAAGGTCTGGTCTGATAATGTCAGCTCAGAAGGCTCACAGTGCCCCAGTGACCGGAAGTGTTGCAGCCAAACAGTTCCGCCTGCTGCAGTGACCGGAAGTGTCGCAACTATTGACTTCCCCGTGCTTTGCTGACAGAAAGTGTCACAGCCAAACAGTTCCCCTGTGCCCCAGTGATCGGAAGTGTCGCACCCAATAACTCCCCTGTGCTTCGTTGACTGGATGGTTCGCGGCCAATGAGTCCGCCTCAGGGCTTGTGCGTTCTTTAGGGCATTGTTGGAAGCTGCTGCTTTGCCTGCCTCTCAGCTCCCCATCCAGGAGGCGGAGATCACAAAGGCGAGAAGAGTCCAGTCGAGATTCCAGTCCAAAGCCCTGCAGCTTGATGAGGAAATGCTGCGGTACTCGATGTGTCCACAGGAGGGCAGCAGAGGACTAGGAAAGGATCCCGCTTGGAGGGTTCCGCGGGGAGAAATAGTAGCGATATGAGTTACGCGGCAGTACTATGGGTTGCCATTTCCATTCCAGGCAGCAGGCGAACACGGACAGATATTATGTAACGTCTGTGCTTCCACCTTGACTGGCAGTGGAGATGGGGACAATGTGCTGGCACCCAATGCTCCCTCTAAGCTGTGGAGTCGTGTGAGCAAAAATTCTCCTTTATGAGCTACTCGCATGGCATTAAAGTGGTGAATGAGCGATTTGGCTGCTGCGTAAGTTAGTTTGTTCTGGAGCCATCCTTCCTGCGCTAAGGCAAAAACGTGTGGGCTAAAAAAAACTGTGAGCTAGCTCACGCTAACTCAGCTTAGAGGCGACACTGGCTGGCACCCAAGACCCGCTATGACAAAACCCTGGCTTTCTCCACTGTCTCCTACCAGCTGTTTCGCCGATCCCTCCCACCCCGAGGAAAAGTGAGGGCCAAAGTTAGGAGGGCGCACCAAAGTCCAAAGCACTGCAACTTGACGGCCAAACGCTGCAGTACTCAATGTGTCCACACGAGGTCAGCAGAGGGCTAGGAAAGACATCACCAGAAGTATGTCAGAAGGCAAGAAAGAAAGAAAGAAAGAAAGAAAGAAAGAAAGAAAGAAAGAAAGAAAGAAAGAAAGAAAGAAAGAAAGAAAGAAAGAAAGAAAGAAAGAAAGAAGGTGGCAGAGAGGGGACAGCTACTAATCCAAGCCTCAGAAATACCACTCTTCTGGGAGGATAGCTTCAGTGGTGGCTGAAGCCTTCAGAAGGCTGGTCGGAGGAACAAGGACCTTTCCAGGGGATGGGACAGGGTCATTTTGCTGCAGCCGTGACACAAGCAGGCATTCCCCCGCGGCGGGGGGGGGGGCTGGCACCAACTCCCGGAGCTGTGTTCCCCCGAGCTCCTGCTTAACCCCTGCCAACCTGTAAACATCAGAAATTACGGCTTACACTGACCAATATCTGTATTCCATTTATACCTCTCTTTGGGGGTGTGGATGGAGACCACATGCTGCTACCCAACCACAGCACTGATAAAATCCTGCCTTTCTCCACTCTCCCCCATGAGCTGTTTCACCATCAATGGGTAACAGAATGTTACAGGGAAGCCGCATTCCAGACAGAAGTGGCTGGAGCAGGACTTTTACAAGTCTATACTTCGGAGAAGGGAAGCGGTCTACGTGGTTTAGCGACTAAAACATGCAGCCCTGAATCATTGTTGTTGATGATCGCGATGAAGCATGCACCTAGAAAGTGAGCCTACGGGACATGCGGGGCTGTGGCTTTCTTTGAGAGGGCCAAGGATGGACATTTCACATCAGGCGTTGTCAGGGGTCATTTCGTAGAAAAAGAGGTGTAGGAGCTCATTAGCATAACTCATTCGCATAACTCATTTGCATATGCCACACCCCCTAACTTACCGGAAGTGTGTCCGAAGGCAACACCCACCCCTCAGGCTCCACTCCACAGGTGAGTGAAACTGACCTGCTCTTCCTCTATTCCCTTTCCCATCCAATACTTTGTGCAATAAAAATAAGTGTAAAGAACACACCCTCATTCTCTTCCTGCTCCCTTGAAACCACCAGGTTTCAAGTAGACTTGAGATACCCAGGACATGTGCACCACCCATCCCTTCCCCTTCCCCTCCCCACAACAAGACACCCTGTGAGTGTCAGAATCTGCTGATTCAGACAAAGGATTTCTATTGCTTACAGCTGTGTCTTCTGATTTCTCCCTGTCATGTCTGTATGCCATATTATATTATAGCGCCATGCATGTATTGTAGATGCTGCCATAACCCTTGCCATGTAATTGTCCCTCCCTTTGGCCAGTATACATGTAGAGTATGTGACCCCAGGTTTAAGAGCCTGACCAGGCCTGGTTTGTGTAACTGTCAGGGCGGGAGGATGACAGCTTCAAAGTATGGGAACAATGGGCCTCTCACACTCCTGCCTCCGCATTCCATTCAGCCCGGCTGGGACTTCAAGGGAGGACGAGTCTCATCTCTTATCAACGTGCGAAAGCCTCGAGGCCATTGATTGTTATGTGAAATGGTAACATCTGAAGGGTCTGGTTTGGGAAGGGAAATTTACAGCTTAACACCTCACTTTCTTTCCTGTGGGAAGCAAACGGCCAGAGCCTCTTTTTGCCCGCCGTTTTTCCCTTGTAGTGATTGGCTACCTATGGGTAATTCAAACTGCTTGGAAAGGTATAATAGACCTGCTTCTGTCATATGTATTATCTCTGACAATAATCCGAGAAGCTGTACCAATGTAGAGATTGGAAATAAAGAACTGTGTTTCACCAACCAGGATCTGATCCTTGACTACTTTGAGCAGAAATCTCACAGTGAGGTAGTGGGGCTGAGAGAGGTCTTTTGAGAACTGCTCATGAGAGAACAGCTCTGAGAGAACTTGTGACTGGCCCAAGGCCACACCAGCAGCTGCATGTGGAGGAGTGGGGAATCAAACCCGGTTCTCCCAGATTAGAGTCCATCTCCTGACCACTACACCAAACTGATGGGGTGGAAGCTGCTGAAGGGTTGGTGAAATTTCTCCAGTACTTATGTGCCATGTGCCCAGATAAAAAATGGTATACTTAGAAAATTTATATGCCACCTTGAGCAAGTCTCTGGAAAAGCAGCACACAGTCATAAAATGAACAATGATAAAATTATCAATATTAAAACAAAACATTAAAAACAATAACAACCCTAGCAGGGCTTTCCCCGGGTCGCTGCGCCTCTGCACTGCTCGGGGAAGCCGAGGAGGGGGTGGAGCTTGGTCATGTGCCCGCCCCCTGGGCTCCTCACTCCCAGAGCTGCGCTCCTGTGCACTCCCGTTCCAATGGACCCCTGCTTACAAATGTTTTTTAATGTTTAAATGTGTTTGAAATGTTTTAAAATGTTTAAAAATGTTTTGGGATGTTTCTGAGATGTTTTAAGATGTCTTGAACGGTCTTAAAAGGTTTTATAATAATTCTAAAGTGCCTTAAAGATGTTTTAAAATATGTATGTAGTTTTAAAATTGGATCTTTGTAACCTTTTCTAACAGTGTTGAGTGCTTGTCTATTACTCCGTAAAAATTTGAAAATTGGAAATTTGGAAATTTGATAATTTGTAAACATGAAAATTTGAATTGTATTATTGTGGAACAGTTCTTGTTATTTGTTTGTTATTTGTTTGTATGTAGAATGGTTATTTCTTAATAAAAAAATCTATTACCCTAACCCTAACCCCAACCCCTAACCCCTAACCCCTAATCCTAACCCTAGACTTGCAGTAGTTCTAACCCTAACCCTAACCCTAACCCTAAACCTTGACTGGCCCTAGACCTACCCCTACCCCTTGCCCTAGACCTAACCCTAACCCTTACCCTAACCATAACATTAAACCAAGCCCTAACCCTAACCCTAGCCTAACCATAACCCTAACTGTAACCCTGGTGCTAGCCTAACCGTACACCTAAACCTAGCCCTAACTCTAACTCTAACCCTAGCCCTAACCATAACTCTAACCTTAGGCTAACCCTAACCATAACCGTAAACCGCACCCTAACCATAACCATAACCCAGACCCTAACCCAAAGCCTAGCCTGATCTTTAACACTAACCCTAACCTTAACTCTAACCCTAACCATAACACTAAACCAAGCCTTAACCCTAACCCTAGACTTGCCCTAGCTCTAGCCTAGGACTAACCCTAACCCTTAACCTAACCCTAAACCTAGCCCTTAAACTAGCCCTAACCCTAACACTAGCCTAACGCTAATCCTAACCCTAGCCCTATTCCTAACCCTAAACCTAACACTTACCCTAATCATAACACTAAACAAAGGCCAAAACCTAACCGTAACCATAACTGTAACCCTGATGCTAACCTAACCAAACCTGAGCCCTAACCCTAGCCCTAGCTCTAACCCTAAGCCTAGCCTAACCCTAAACCTACTCCTAGCCCAATCCCTAACCATAACTTTAACCCTAACCCTAGCTCTAACCATAGCCCTAACTGTAACCCTAACCCTAACCCGAAGCCTAGCCCGATCCCTAACCCTAACCTTAACTCTAACCCTAACCTTAGTTCTAGCCCTAACCCTCACCATAACACTAAACCAAGCCTTAACCCTAACCCTAGACTTGCCCTAGCCCTAGCCTAGCACTAATACTAACCCTTTAACCTAGCCCTAACCCTAAACCTAGCCCTTATCCTAGCCCTAACCCTAACACTAGCCTAACCCTAGCCCTATTCCTAACCCTAATCCTAACCCTAACCCTTACACTTACCCCAACCATAACACTAAACAAAGCCCTATACATAACCCTAATCCTAGCCTAACCATAACCCTAACTGTAATCCTGACGCTAGTGTAACCCTAACCCTATCTGGAGCCCTAACCCTAACCCTTACACTTACCCTAACCATAACACTAAACAAAGCCCTATACCTAACAGTGCTAGGAATGGAACCAGCAAGATAGGGTGGGGTTAGGAGAAGCAAAACAAAAGAGCATGCCCAGGGAAATGTGACCTGAGGCAGAAAGGGTCATGTGATCACCTGGTCCCCAGGAAATATTTAAAAAACTTAAATTCTGAATCAGGCTTAAAGGGATTAATGGTTGGGCAACTGTAAACTTAATGGTCATCAGGGAGGGACACCTCTGTGGAAAGGGGGGAACAAAGGAGAGAATGAAAAATGCATGTCCGGTGCTTTGACTTAATGACTGGATGCTTGACAGCTGCATTATCTTGATGGGTGGCAGGAATCTCATGGCAGCTGGGTAAGAATTTTCTTGTCCTTTCTGCAGAACATGGTTTCCCTCTGTGATCTGCTGCTGTTTCTGCTTGCTTGGAGGTCAGGGCTGCTGATCTGCAATCTGGCACTGGCGTGGCTGTGAAGATGCAAGAGCAAGGGGCTTCTTGTAGTCTACGGGTCCACGTCTGGCTGGGCATGTTGCTCATGCACAAGGTTCCCGTTGGTGAAAGCACATGCTTTTAATCCAGTATAAGGGCACTGCATTTGGGCTACAGTACTGTCCATTGCCTTGACACACATTCTTCCACAGTTCAGCAAAGCATTCATATTCAAGAGTCTTTCATGATGCCATTTAAAGTGACTGCATGGCAACACTAACAACTGCAAATGAGAAACTGGGAACATCAGTGTCTCAGGGATACCATAATTAGGAATGGCCTGTACCCCAGGAGGTTGGACTAAATGATCCCCCGTGCCCCAGTCAACTTGACAGTTGTATAATCTGCCTGTATAATCCCCTACCTGCTCAAATAGAGGCCTCGGGATGGAATACATAGCTATGGGACAATTAGTCCCTGCCACGTCCTTCCAATATTTCATATTGTTTCAATAATCATTCTTGGTATGTTTTTTGTAGTTTGTGTAAAATACAATGTGGTGATAAATCTTCAGTGTCTACCAGAAGGAGGAAGGATTCCACCTCCTAAGGCAAAGTCCTCTTCCAGGAAGCAAAACAGGGTCCTATCTGTCACCACCAGGAGCAGCTCAAGTATGAAATGCAATTGCATCATCCCTGCCCAGCCCTGCTGTCATTTGGGCTAGTATGAGGCGTGCCTGGGATTGCAAAGGAACATACGTTCTTTCCTTGTCAGCATTTTGAAAGGACTTTGCACTACAGTCCAAGGATCTCTTCTTCAGGACGCATTTCTGCAAGGATTCTTGCCTTTCAGGAAAACAACTTGAGGGAACCATACAGATCCGCAGCCTTACTAAACAAAATATGAAGTTTGCTTGCATCGATGTCATCTTCATTATTTTCTGCAACATTTTCCTACTGAAAACAGGTGGGTGTAATTTTAGATAGCATTCCACGAAGGGAAGTCTCTTGTGGCTGACCTATTATGGGATGTATATGTAGGTAGATCCTGAAGGTAGTGAGACAAGATCTTCCCTTACAGAACCCATTCTGAGTCTGCCTCAGTAGTTTCTGTTCATCTATGTGCCTACTAATTTTCTCTTTAATAACGGTTTCCACCAACTTACATGGTGTTGACATCAGAGTGACTGGCCTGTAATTTCCTGGCTCTCCTCTGGAACCCTTTTTAAAGATAGGGGTGACATTAGCTACCTTCCAGTCCTCAGGAATGGAGGCAGACTTTAATGAAAAATTGCATATTTTTGTTGGGAGTTCCACAAGTTCACATTTGAGATCTTTCAGAACTCTTGGAAGTCTGCCATCCAGGCCTAGTGATTTATCAGTTTTTAAGTTGTCTATCATTTGTAGGACCTCCTCTCTCATCACCCCAATCTGACTCAGGTCTTTCAACACCCCTCCCGAAAACAGCGGTTCTGGAGTGGGCAAGCACTTCTCATCTTCCACAGTGAAGACAGAGGCAAAGAAAGCATTCAGCTTCTCAGCCATTTCCCTATCATCCTTCAGTAATCCTTTTACCCCTTGGTCATCCAAGAGCCCCACTGCCTCCCTGGCTGGTTTCCTGCTTCTAATGTATTTGAAGAAAGTTTTATTGTTGGTCTATGTTTTTTGCTATATGCTCCTCAAATTCCCTTTTTGCCTGCCTGATCACAGATTTGCATTTTATTTGCCACAGCCTATGTTCCATTTTACCAACCTCACTGAGACAAGCTTTCCACCACTGTAATGTAGTATGCTTTGTGTAGCAATCAGCCTGCCATGTGCTCCCAGGTAATGGCGCCCACCGCATGGCCAGAGCACATGGTCAGGCAGAGAGGGGAGCTTGAATCTGGAGGAACAATAGACATCCAGATTGAAAGCCTCCACCAATGTGGGACCTAGGTTCTCCCTGGGGAGCCAATGCAATCAAAGGCTCCTCCAGGGAACCTATGACAAACATGCGCATATGTTAAGCCCCTATCAGGTCTTTTGGGTGCGGCTGGAGGTGTGGCTCCAGCCAGCATATAATGAGGGTCCTGGAGCCCTGGAAGCATGCTTGTTCTGACCATCTACTGGGCATGCTGAATCACTCAATAAAGGCTTCATGATTTCACCGTTCCTGGTCTCCTGAGTCCAGTACTCTTCAACCACTTAAAGGAATCCTTCTTACTTCTCCCGGCAGGTCCCTCACCCCCCAGGAGCTGGGGTTGGGGCAGTACAAGCTGCAGAGGAAGGTGGGGAAGTTGCACTTTGGTACCTGAATGTCTTTCCATGCATGAACATTTTGGATGGGATCCAACCCATGGTGTTGATGGCTGGATTCTAATAACAAGTAGACAACTGCATTTTACACCAGCTAATGTTTGCAAATAGTCTTCAAAGGCAACTCTATGTAGAATATATTATACTAACCCAGTCTCAAGACAACTGAAACATGGGTCAGTGTCATCAGACTGGGTACCTAGAAAAAGCATTTTTTGCTGTCATCACCTGTTTCTCCAGCAGGAGATGAGAATCCAACAAGACTTCATCTTTCAGGCCATTTCTAGGAACGTTATGATAAAAAAGCTGGCTTCTTGTAGGTTATTACATCAGGCTTTGTTAGGCTGTTTTTCTATTCTAGCCTAACAAATCCACTTTAGACTTGACATGGTAGGAAGATCAGCCTTTTGCAATCTACAGTTTATTTCTAACCCATGGAAGTGTTATTTCTAAATTATTTTTTAGTCTGTAATTGCTGATATTGCCCTTCTGGAGTGCTGTGAGTTCAGGGCAGGCACCCCTCAATTTCCTTGGGGATTAAAAAAAATGAAGAAGAGTTGCTTTTAATACCCCCTTTTCAATACCCAAAGGAGACTCAGAGTGGCTTACAATCTCCTTCCCTTCCACTCCCCACAACAGACACCCTGTGAGGGAGGTGGGGCTGAGATAGTTCTGAGAGAGCGGAGAGTGACCCAAGGTCACCCAGGTGGCTGCATGTGGAAGAGTGGTGAATCAAACCCGGTTCTTCCAGATTTGAGTTCACCACTCTTAATCACTATACCAAACTGGTTCTCACGAGGCTGAGGAGCTTGGGGCAGGGTGGCAAAGGAAACAGAGGCTTACTCATGGCAGTTTGGGGAGTGGCACAGCTGAGCCCAGCTCAGGGTGCTGTAGAGGCTTGTGCTAAGACAGCTTCAGTTTCCTCATGCCATGTACATGGAATGTGCCATGCCACAGGCAGATGGGAGCTCTGCTGAGACTGAATCTAGCTACACATAGGCCCAGCCCGGCAGACGGAGAGTAGAGGATGTCTTCCAGTCATATCAGGTGCTCTGAAGCAGTAAAGTGTGCTTGGTTTTTCTGTAATTGAGTAGAAGGCTGTTTTTCCATCCAAAGACCCTTTGAGCAGTTTACAGCAAATAAACCAAAATGCCTTATAAGCATACAATTAAAATTAATGTGGAGATGAAAGATTAGAGGAACAGCCTGCTAAGAGGTCCTAGAAGGGCAGCCAGTACAGAAAAGCTGAGCTTTTAGATTCTTATTCTGTTTCTTTTTTTTCCCCCTGTAGAGGAACTAGTATATCATGGGGAGGGTGGGAATAAATGAGTGGAGGAATTTCAGTTTATAAAAGTAGAGATATATTCTTGGAACCTAATTGCTTAAAATCCCTAAAAAGTCCTTGAGACCTGATGAATTTCATCCAAGGGTGTTGAAGGAGCTGGGGGGAGGGTGTCATCTCAGAACCACTCTCTTAAATTTTACAAAAACCTTGGAAGATGGAGGGAGGTTCCAAGGGACTGTAAAGAGGCTAATGCTGTGCCTATTTTTTTTTAAAGGGGGGAAAGAGGACCCAGGAAATTAGTTGCAACTTCTTAAGACTCTTCAAGGATAGCCCCAAGTGATGTGTGTTGCAGTGGTCCAGTCTGGATTCAACTAAAGCATGGCTAGATCAGACTGACTCAAGAGTAGACACAGTTGATGCACCAGCCAAAGCTGGGCAAAACTCCTCCAAACCACAGCAGCCACCTGGTTTTCTAAGGCAACTGCAGTGTCATTAAGTGCTCCCAAGCTGTGAACTTGGCTTTTCAAGGGGAGTATAACCCCATCCATGACAGGAGAGATCTCAAGTCCCAGGTCTGCCTTTCTACTAACCCAGAAAATCTCTAACTTGTCAGGATAAAGTTTCACCTTGTCCAACCTCATCCAACTCATTTCTGACTCCAAACACCAGTTTAGAACACCAACAGCATCCTTGGAATTAGGTATAAAAGAAAGGTAGAGCTAGGTGTCATCTGTATATCAGCGACACTGCAGCCCAAACCTCCTGATGTCCTCTCCCAGCTGCTTCACATAAGTAGCATGGGGAATAAGATTGAACCCTGTGGAACTCCACAGGCCAATGGCTGTGGGACAGAGCAGGAAAAAACCCCCAGATAGGACTCAAACCACTGTAACATGATGTCCCTTAGTCCCAGTGCTGAAAGGCAGCTCGATAGACTACTGTGGTTGATGCTATCAAAGGCAGCTGAGAGATCCAGCAGAACTAGCAGAGTCACATTCCCCCTGTCTAGTTCTCAGCAGAGGTCATCAACCAAGGTGACCAGAGCAGTCTCTGTTCCAAGCCCCAGTCTGAAACCAGATTGGAAAAGGTCTAGAAAATCTGACTCTTCCAAGAGCCCCTGCAGCTGAAAAGAAACCACCCACTCAAGCACCTTGCCCCATGGTATTCTTCTTGGGAAACCAGTGAGATGTGTTAGGTGGATAAAACAGATCATACCCAGAGGGTGCAATGCTCCCTTTAAGCTATGGAGTCTTGTGAGCAAAGATTCTACTTTGTGAGCTACTGGCCTTAAAGTTGTGAGAGAGCAATTTGGCTATTGCATAAATTAGGTTGCTCTGGAGCCGTCCTTCCTGAGCTGAGACAAAAAATGTGTGAGCCAGAGGCTAAAAGACTGTGCTCCAGGTTATGGAAGGCCTTGGTTCTTGTGGGATTTATTGATTTGCAACCTGGGGACTTGGGAAACTCATAGGGGAGGGAAATCCTGCCTTCCACCCTGCCCCCCATCTCTGCAGCTTTTTCTGTGTTCTTGCTCCCCTTGTTTTTTATTCCTTCCACCACCACCCTCACCACTTTCTCTGCTGCTTTCTTCCAAGCTGTAGTCAAGTAGTAGTTGTCAAGGCCAAGTCTTTACTGCCTTGGGAACTAGTCAACTCCATACTAACAACTGTGATCACAAGAGCTTTTGTGAGATCTGTCAGTATTCTTCATTAGGGGGAAATTTTAACCCACATCTTTTTTTTTTAACATCTTGCATATTTTGCAAATGGGGGGGGGGGAGCAGGGTCACTCATGGGGCCTTTTCAGACTGGCCAGTTGCCTCTCACTTCCTCCTCATTTCCCCCTCTGCGACTCCTCCTGAGCAAACCTGCCGTTTTCGCACTATAGCAATCTGCTCCTCTCCCCCCCCCCCCGAAGTTTTCTGTTCCCATTTGGGTTGCTTCAATGCTCTCTGTGCCCGCCCCTTGCATTTCCCCTTCCCTTCCCTCCCCTTCCTCCCCCCCAGCTCCTCCCTCGTTCCCCGCTTTTCCTTTTTTTTTTTTAAACGCACGCGTGGTAACGTTATAACATCATAGTGGAATGACGACAGTGCATCACCCGCCTTCCTCTTCCCAGAATTCATCAAGTCCCTCCTCAGTATTCAAATTTTCCTGCCGTTCTGGGTTGGTGCAAAACGATTGGCGGGCTACAAGGAGGACCCCCCCCCCATGGGTGGATTCTCCGATGTGAACTGAAATGTCGTGTGCTTAACCCGATCAAGGCAACAAAATGGAGGATGGGCAATATGGCGTCAGCTGGCCCGTGTTAAGAAAAAAAAATTACATAAATGGTGGTGGTGGCGGCAGCTGAGGAGGAGCAGCATGACACGCAGAGCAGTCTCCCCGCTCCACAGGAATAGTTATAGCCCCTTGAAAACAGTTCAATCCATTTCTGTGACTTTTCTGCAAAGAAGCGCGCCCAGCCTGCTCTGCAGGGGCTGCCAATAAACAGCAAATTAACACCCCCCCCATAGTAGATGTGAACGTGTGTTTCTTATATAAAGACAACAATTGTGCCGTCTTCCCTTGCTGCATCAAAATTTCATTATGATGTTATAACGTTATAAGGGCCTTTTTTAAAAAAAAAAAAAAAAAGGAGGGGGGAAGTGTTGCTTCAGGATCGTGGGACCGCACACAGGGAGCGGAAAGGAAGGCAAGTTTCCCCAGCCAGCCCACCCGCTTGCCGTGGCTTCTCCACGGATTGCTAGAGGAAAGCACCCACCACCAGCTCTGCACGGGCTGTTGCCGGGGAAGCCCAAACAAAGGGCAGCAGTTACCGGGGAGCAAGCACATGGAGCTCTCGGGCCAATGGCGCCCGGCTCCTGCTCCCAAGAAACGGCAAATCCACCTCGCCAATGCAGTCCCTGTGCTGCGATCTTGCCTCCCTGCCTCCTTATTTCGATATAACGTTAGGAGGGCTCGTTTCAAAAAAAAAATTCAAGAAACGCCCACCGCGGGGCAGGCCAGATGGAGGGCGGGCAAGTGGGTGTGTTCTCATCTAGGTTTCTCCAATGGAGTAAACAGGAAACACCGCCAGGAACAGGATTTTCTTGCTCCAGGGATACTCCTGAGCAGTGCAGTGAAACTCCGGAGGAGTTTGTGAGCATGGAGCAACTGATGTGAAACTGACCAGAAACTCCGGTGCTCACTCCGGTGCTCGCCCCGGAAAAAAGCCAGTGTGAAGACGCCCATGATGTAGAAAAGGACATGGCCTTTTTCTGGTGGTGTGTACATGGCCTTATTGTGTGGATTTTTAGATCTGGATTTTTGGCCATGTTCAAAATTAATTATATGCTTTATTAAATTATGACTATGGCAGTCACATAAAGTAGAACTTGAAATAGGACCTCAGTAGTGAATCTGTCATTTGGAGGAGGTTCCTACAAGAGGGATACCAAATCATTTGCAATTTCATGGGTCAAAGCCAGCACCTTGAAAACACTCTGGGGAGCAGTGTAGTTTTACAATAGATTTGATATGTCTATGCTAATTTATACTAATCTGTATCCACTGAGGTTTCTGAACCACCTTCACCATGTCTTTGTAGTGAACTCTTCCTTTAACTGGCATGGCTTCCCACTGCTGATCTTGCAAACCAGGATTGTTTGAAAGACAGTAGTCAGGCCTCTGTCTCCTGGCAGCTGGTGTACCAGTAAAAAGGGCATGTGGGAGTAAAGCCAAGGCAGTGCCTGCTTCACTTCAAAGACAGGGTGCTTCTTGTTCAAAATAGGGGGCAAGAGTTACTGCCTGCTTTCCTGGAAAAGCCAGTGCGAGAGTGGAGTAACCAGAGACAGAAGCAGAGGTGGAGGACACTGGGCCAGTTAGGATGGAAAGATGTTTCAAGGCATCATCTTATCAAAGGCAACAGAAAGCATCTCTACAAACATCTGACTTTGGATCAGTTCAAGCAAATATACCACCATGAGGAAGGAACTTTAGAACATAAGAACATAAGAGAAGCCAATGTTGGATCAGGCCAGAGGCCCCTCCAGTCCAACACTCTGTCACACAGTGGCCAAAAACACCAGAGGCCCTCAGGAGGTCCAGCAGCGGGGGCAGGACACTATCACCCCCCCCCCCCCCGCAATCCAATTATTCATCAGCATAGTGGCAGTGGTTGATCAGGTCTTGTACATGCCCACCTGCTGTAATCTCTGTCAGAGGTGTTGCCCCATTTATTTATTTATTTGGATTTATACCCCACCTAGCCAGCAAGGCTAACAATCGATAAAATCAACAATCACAAAACAGTTAAAATTCGTTAAACTTTGTCTACATAAAACACAAGTAATAAAAACATACAGATACAAGAATCTAAGAGATAGGGGCAATGCAGAGCCTGCACAACAGGAGCAGTCTCTGTGTCCCTAGGCAGGTGGCATTTCCAGGATTGATTTCCCGGCCAAGATCGTCCGACCGGCGGCACCAGTGGCACCTTTTCCCCCCAGTGGCAGCTCCTACGTGTAAGCCTGGCGGAAGAGCTCCGCTTTGCAGGCCCTGCAGAACTGTAAAAGGTCCCGCAGGGCCCTGATGTTCTCCGGGAGCTCATTCCACCAGGATGGAGCCGCCACTGAGAAGGCCCAGGTCCTGGTAGATGCCAACCTGGCCTCCCTATGACCAGGGAGGGTCAGGCGATGTTGGGTGCCTGACCGCAGTGCTCTCTGGGGTATGTTCGGGGAAAGACGGTCCCTTAGGTACCTTGAACCGGATCCGGTACGCTATAGGCAGCCAGTGCAGCGACCTCAGCACCAGCTGGATGTGGTCTTGGACTGAAAGGCTCATCAACAGCTAAGCCACAGCATTCTGCACTAGCTGCAGCCTCTGGAGCTGAGGCAAGAGCAGCCCCATGTAGAGAGCGTTACAGTAGTCCAACCTCGAGGTGACCGTAGCATGGATCACTGTCGCCAGGTCATTGTGATCGAAGAAAGGAAACAACTGCCTAATCAGCCGTTGATAGTAAAAGGCTGCCTTGGCAGTGGTGGCTATCTGGGCCTCCATGGTTAAGGAGGCAACCAGGAGCACTCCCAAACTTCGGACCCTCGGCGCTGCCACCAATGGCACCCGCCCCGAAGGCCGGCAATGGGATCCCTACCCCCGGTCAGCTCCGACTCAGGCACAGGACCTCTGTCTTCATTGGAGTCAATTTCAGTCAACTCAGCCCGAGCCAGCCCGCCACGTCCTGAAGCGCCCGACCTAAGTCATCTGGGGTGGTTCCAGACCAGCTCCGGACCGGCCATGTGCCTCTATCCACAAAGGTGAGGGGAATGGGACTTGGAACTGGTGAAGTTCACCTGACTCCAAATTGGCAAGTTTTTATAGAAGTAGGCAAACACTTTTTTAAAAAAATCATGGCCTTTACATTATTTTTACATCTTTTGCTTTCTTGTCTGACTTCAGTCCCACTTGAAGCTTTTAATTTTCCTTTTAGGGGGTTTTGTCTCTTGCAAGCCCTCTGGAATATTTCTATTGAGCCCTGCTGGACTTGTTTTTTTTTAAACTTGGATCCTATTATCATTGATTTCACTGAGAGGTGTGCATTGGGTGTGGTTTTATCCACTCTATATTGTTTTATGGTTCTAAGATGTATTGTAAACCACTGGCCTTAAACTTTGTTCTGCTGCTTCAGACCAACACAGCTACCCACCTGAATTTTTCCGCCCTGTATACGGTTTGACATTGAAATGCAAGCTATGAATATTGTAACTAACAATTTCAATTTTATAAACAGGAGCCCAACATTCTTGCTCAAACCAGTGTGGAGAATCTCTGACTGACTGTTCTTGTCAAGCAACATGTGAGTCCCTGGGAATCTGCTGCCCTGATTACTGGGAATTCTGCCTGCATATCTCTCCTTATTCAGGAACTCTGCTTGGTGGGAAAGATGTTACCATTTTAAATGTGACCTTTGACACCTCTGCTGATATGAAATGCAGGTGAGTTTTGAGAACCCTCACTTAGATGGAGGGAGTAAATGTCAGGAAGGGTACCACACTGAGATCCATCCCCTCCCCAAACCCCATCCTCATCAAGTTTCACCCCCAACTCTCCAGGGATTTCCCAGCTTAAGAGCTGACAACTCTAGGGCATGTGGGAAAGTTTAAACCAACAAACCACAAAGTTCTGCATTCTGATGCATTGATTTTCTTGACCTTATTCATTTCCCCCCACAGAGAAGCTGTACTTGTATTGGGGTGGGGGTCATTTGATCACAGACCGTGGCCCTTAGGGTCACTTAGGAAGCAGCAGATGGCAGTGCAGACTGAGGGCAGGAAGGCTGCTTTTGCATGCCAAGAAGTCATTTGTTGCCAGTCTGAACGCAAAGCCATGGGCACTGGCAACAAAGCCCCCCCTCCCCCAGCCATCACACTTCCCCCATCTATCCACCAGAGGGGTGAGGTCCTGAGGATGCTTTAAAAAAATGGCCCTCCAGTGTGGAAGCAGGCCTGCATAGCCAAGATAAAGCATAGCTGAGAGAGTAGGAGGCTACCTTAAGCACAGTTTATGTTGTGTACTAAGACCACGACCGCATGGTCTCCCGTAATGGCGACCGCCACATGGGCAGCACACATGGTCAGAATCTACCTGAGCTTCAGCCAGGTAGAACAACAGCCAGTTGGATCCTGAGTGACCATCAATTACGAGCCTAGGTCTCCCGCTGGGGGACCTATGAACTACAACCACGGACTTAAGATCCTATCAGGACCTGGGGGCGAGGTCGGGGCATTGTCTCTGGCCGGTATAAAAAAGGGCTCTGAGCCTGGGGTTCCCCATGTTCCATCTGACCCTCAATAAAGAGCTTTACTATGAAATCACTACCACTCGCCTCCCGACTCCAATACTTTCCACTGGCGACGAAGGTGGGATCCCAATGAGCAACGCATCAGCCAACCCGAGCAGGAGGATACCGAGCACTGATCCGCTGGCAACAGGCTCCATCGAGACCTAGCGCGCTGAAGAGGACATCGCTCACAGCGCCGCTCCTCCTCCGGAAGTTATGGCTGCTGCCGCGGGAAACATCCCTCCATTTGACCCATCCAAACCCGAAACCTGGGATGCCTGGGCCAGGCAACTCGGGTTTCTCCTGAGAGTGCACGGAGTCACTGAGGCCGACATAAAGCGGGCCTGGCTTCTGGGCCACTGTGGCGTCGAAACAATGCGCCTCGCACAAGATCTCATCTCGCCCCAAGACTTGCTGGACGTCACCTATGATGACCTGATAAAGCAGCTCGGGGGCTACTTTGCGCCGAAGCCATCCATGATGGCGCTCCGAGTCCAGTTCCTCGAGCGGAAACAGCAACCGGGAGAGAGTGCAGCCGCGTTCCTCGCCAACCTCCTCCGCATGGCAGACGGGTGTGAGTATCGGCATGTAGAAGACCACCTTCTGAGCAGTTTTGTGGCGGGAGTGCAAGAAGCCAAGCTCCGGCGGCAGCTAATCACGCTCACATAGCCCACCCTCGAGAAGGTGCTGCAGACTGCTGTCGCATTCAAGACAACATACAAAGACAAGCTGGTGACAAGGGTTCACTGCACCGCCACCTCTGGGTCAGAGTCTTCCGAGGACGAGGACATACACCAACTCTGACAGCGGTCACAGAAGGATGAGTCCAGCTACCCCCCTGGGCCGCTCCCAGCAGCCAGCATCTGCCACCGCTTCTCCCTCATCTCCCAAAAAACAGGCCGGCCCCAACCTGCACAAGCTGCGGGGACCCCCATGAGTGACGCTCCTGCCACTTCCGGGATGCTGTCTGCTGATCATGCGGGAAGACAGGGAACATTGCCAAGGCCTGCTGCTCCCGGATGAGCCGCAGAGTGCCCACCGCGAACTACAAGACGGTGGAGAGCAACACTTCCGCAGCACAGGTACTGAACCTTCCCGAGCCCCTTCCCAAAGCCATTACGGTGGATCTGCGGATTGGGGGTACCCCATGCTCCATGGAGGTGGACTCCGGTTCTGCTTTCTCCATAGTTTTAGCGGCCACCTTTAAAAAACTGTTCCCACGGGGGGGGGGGGGGCTGGCTACGCCGCCCAGCAGCACTAGTCCTCCAGGACTTCCAAAAGAACCCGGTCGCGATCAAGGGTCTGGCCAAGGTTAAGGCTCAGTACCATGACATCGGCCACTCCCTCGACCTCCTTGTGGTAGAGCGGGACTTCAACAGCCTCTTGGGGCACGCATGGTTCAAACCCCTGGGGATGGGTTTGGGGGCCGAAGATTACGCAGCCGTCTGTGTGGAATTTCCAGCCGTTTTTGACAGCACCCTAGGCTCCTACCGTGGGCCCCCAGTCTCTCTGGACTTAGATCCTGCCGTTCGCCCTATCCGCATGGCGGCCTGGTGGCCTCCCCCGGCCATACGGCCAAAAGTAGAGGCCGAATTGGACAAGCTGGTAGCTCAAGGCGTACTTGAACCAGTCTCCCATGCCAGGTGGGAGACCCCGATTGTCACCCCTTTGAAATCGAACGGGGAAGTCCGCATCTGCGCAGACTACAAATGGACGCTGAACCTGGCCTTGCAAGACCACGCATACCCAGTACCAGTGGTCAGCCATGTGTTAGCCTCTCTTGTGGGGGCCAAGGTCTTCGGGAAGCTGGACCTGGCACAGGCCTACCAGCAGCTTCCCGTGGACGATGCCATGGCAGAAGCGCAGATGATCGTCACGCACAAGGGAGCTTTCAGGGTAAAACGGCTCCAGTTCGGCGTTAGCGTCGCCCCTGGTCTTTTCCAACAACTAATGGACTCTGTTTTGAAAGGTATTCCAGGGGTGAAGCCATTCTTCGACGACGTCCTGATAGCGGCCCCAGACTGGTTCTGCAGGAGCAGGCGACTCCTTCGTCGCCGCCTTCAAGACGAGGCTATGGGCCGTCCTCCAGCGGTTCCAAGACGCTGGGCTCAAGGTACGCAAGGACAAATGCACCTTGGGCGTCCCATCTGGGACCTTCCTGGGCTTCACGGTCAACACCCAGGGCATCCACCCCACCCCGGAGAAGGTAGCGGCCATCACAAAGGCGCCCCAACCCACAACAAAGGCGGAGCTACAAGCGTTCTTGGACTCCTGAACTTCTACCACACCTTCCTCCCCCACAAGGCAGCAGTCGCTGAGCCCCTACATAGGTTGCTGGACAAGGGGGCAAAATGGGGTTGGGGGCCGTGGCACAAGGCGGCATTCCAAGCGATGAAGGACTTACTGGTTTCTAACGCTGTTCTGGCACACTTCAATGAGTCCTTGCCGGTAATTCTTGCATGCAATGCATCTCCGTACGGGGTGAGGGCTGTCCTGGGCCATCGGCTTCCCGATGGCCGGGAGGTGCCTGTGGCTTACTACTCCAGAACTCTATCGTTGGCGGAACGCAACTATGCCCAGATCGACAAGGAAGCCCTGGCCATCGTCACTGGGGTGAAAAAATTCCACGATTACCTTTATGGTAGGGCGTTTACAGTGGCCACAGACCACAAACCTCTCCTGGGCCTCCTCGCTCCCCACTGCCAGACCCCACACATGTTGTCCCCCCAGGTCCTGTGGTGGTCTATTTTCCTTGCAAGCTACCAGTACGACCTCATGCACCGCCCTGGAAAGGCCATGGGTCATGCAGACACCCTCAGCCACCTCCCGCTGCTGTCCTGCGACCCGGACCCGGCTCCGGCGTTCCACGTGGCTCTCCTCAAGGATCTCCCAGATCGGCCTGTCCTGGTATCCAATGTCACCCGCCACACGGCCAGGGACCGGGTCCTCTCCCGTGTTTCGGACTTGGTGGGGAGGGGGTGGCCCGACCATCCGGGCCCTGATTTTGCCGCTTACACAGCAAGGCGGCACGAACTGTCCACCCATAAGGGATGCCTGCTATGGGGCACGAGGGTGGTCATCCCAGGGCCGCTCTGCTCTAGGGTCCTGGCAGCCCTCCACGAGTCCCATCCCGGAATCGTCCGGATGAAAGCCCTGGCCCGCAGCTACGTGTGGTGTCCCGGCATGGACAAGGAAATAGAGGAGAGGGGGCACAGGTGCAGCAAATGCCAAGAGTCACGCCCCAATCCTCCTCATGCACCCATCCGGCCCTGGTAGTCAACCGACAAGCCATGGTCAAGGCTCCACCTGGACTTCGCAGGGCCGGTCCAGGGCCAGTTGTTTTTCATTGTAGTAGATAGCTACAGCAAATGGCTGGAGGTAGTCCTGGTACAGTGACCTCAACGGAAGCGGCTGTCAGAGCTCTGTGGTGCATCTTCGCCACCCATGGGTTGCCCTACACACTTGTGACAGACAACAGGACAGCCTTCACGTCCAGGGAATTCCAGCACTTCATGGACTCGTTTTGTATCCGGCACATCCACTCGGCACCCCTCCATCCAGCAACTAACGGTCAGGCTGAATGGATGGTAAGGACAACCAAGGATGCCCTCAAGAGGATGGACCCAGGGGACTGGGAGCTACAACTGATAAAGTTCCTATTTGGCCAGTGGAACACACCACACACCGGGACGGGCCGCTGACTGGCGGAGCTACTGATGGGTCAGCACCTCGGCTCCCTGTTAGATCGACTCCACCCGGACTGGGCCATCAGCAGCAACGCAAAGCACGAATTCCAGCCGGCAGCCAGAGGGTTCTTCCCCGAGGATCCTGTCTACGCTCAGAACTATGCCCGAGGTCCGGCGTGGGTCCCCGCAAGGGTCATCTGTGCAACCAGACCACTCTCCTACGAGGTCGGCACTGAAGACAGGCCAGTATGGTGGCGCCACATTGACCAGCTCCGGCGGCATCTCCCGGGCAATGCACCCGACGCCCACGAGTCGCCTGCTCCTGCAGAACCAGTACCGGCCCTACGACAAGACCCTGACCCCGAAGGGGAGGCCGCAGAACCCCTTCCTGCGGACGAGCCCGAGGAAGAAACACTGCCTGAGCCACCTCCGATCGTTCCCGCAAGTGACCCCGGCAAGCCACTAGTGACCCCGCGTCCCGAGACTACAGACGCGCCACGGCCAGCAACCCCCCAGCGTTCGGGACGCGAACATCGCCGGCCGGGGTACTTGAAAGACTATGTTTGCAAGGGGGAACTGGACTGTGGGGGGGTGGGGTGTTGTGTACTAAGACCACGACCGCATGGTCTCCAATAATGGCGACCGCCACATGGGCAGCGCACATGGTCAGAATCTACCTGAGCTTCAGCCAGGTAGAACAACAGCCAGTTGGATCCTGAGTGACCACCAATTATGAGCCTAGGTCTCCCGCTGGGGACCTATGAACTACAACCACGGACTTAAGGTCCTATCAGGACCTGGGGGCGAGGTCGGGGCATTGTCTCCGGCCGGCATAAAAGAGGGCTTTGAGCCTGGGGTTCCCCATGTTCCATCTGACCCTCAATAAAGAGCTTTACTATGAAATCACTACCACTCGCCTCCCGACTCCAATACTTTCCAATTTAAAAGAAAAATCACTGAATGAAAATGGAATAGGTCCAAAAATAGGTATCGGACAGGGCTTACAGCCCTCTCTATGTGTTCTGCTTCATAGGCTTTAACAGGCTTACAAAATGAAGTAATTTTCATAGAATCACAGAGCTGTAAGGGACCATGCAGGCCATGTAGTCCAACCCCCTGCTCAATGCAGGATCAGCTTAGGAATTTTAAGGAAAAGCAGGGGTCCTTTTGAGCAGGAGCTCGGGGGAGAGCAGCTCCAGGAGTTGGTGCCAGCCCCCCCTCCCCACGGGGGAATGCCTGCTTGTGTCCTGGCTGCAGCAAAATGACCCCATCCCCTGGAAAGGTCCTTGTTCCTCCGACCAACGTTCTGAAGGCTTCAGCCACCACTGAAGCTATCCTCCCAGAATAGTCGTATTTCTGAGGCTTGGATTAGTAGCTGTCCCCTCTCTGCCAGCTCTTCCTTCCTTCCTTCCTTCCTTCCTCTCTCTCTCTCTCCCACCCTCCTTTCTTGCCTTCTGACATACTTCTGGTGATTTCAGGTGGTGTAGCATATGCAAACAAGTTATGCTAATGAGTTATGCTAATGAGCTCCTGCACCTCTTTTTCTACAATGAGCCCTGAGGAAAAGTATTGTTGTGTCTGCTGACTGCCACATGGCACCAGCGAGAGTAGGCTGAGCTTGGCCCAAAGAACAATAGGGGCCAAGGATCCAAAGATGCACACAGCCCGCCAATGAAATCTAGGTGGGAAATTCAACCCCGCCCCCATAGGATCCTAGGTGGGACCTGGGGGTGTGTCCTGGGGTGTGTACATATGTTAGCCTTTTGGGCCAGTTATGTTATGCTTGTTATCTCTAAATAAATTTAAGCTACTCACCACACCAACTTCATCCTCGTCAATGCCGCCAAGAACTCAGTAAGTATCTTATGCTTTGTTGTGAATTTCAAAATTATTTCAGAAAAGAACAGGAATAAAGTGTAAAAGGTCCCCAGCAGTCTGTAAGACTGAGCACAGCAGAAAACCAAAGCTCTCTTTATATTTTCAAAATTGGAAAATAGCAGTAGATGATGCACCAAGAAGTGAAAAGGAGCCAAATTGGGTGGGGGGAAGAAGGAGGAGGAGATTGGATTTATACCCTTCCCTTCACTACCCAAAGGAGTCTCAGAGCAGCTTACAATCTCCTTTCCCTTCCCCTCCCCACAACAGACCCCCTGTGAGGTAGGTGGGGCTGAGAGAGCTCTCTCAAGAACTGGCCTTTAGAGAACAGCCCTGAAAGAACTTGTGGCTGACCCAAAGTCACACCAGCAGCTGCATGTGGAGGGGTGGGGAATCAAACCCAGTTCTCCCAGATTAGAGTCCACGCTCCTAACCACTACACCAAACTGGGTCTCAGCCTAGCAGACACTGACTTGTATCTGGATGCTCTGACCTGTGTGACCCAGGCTACGCTGATCTCAGAAGCTAACTATGGTCAGCCCTCATTAGTACTTAGGTGGGAGACCACTGGTGGTCCACTGAGGAAGCCCAGGGTTGCTACCTGGAGGCAGGCAATGGTGAACCACCTCTGAACATCTCTTGCCTTGAAAAGTCTTTGTGGTCTCCAGAAATCAACTGTGACTTAATGACATGTTCCACCACTTCACCTAGTAGACACAGGATATGTACTTAGTCCCAGATCTGTAGGTACAGCACATCAAGAACACATTTCCTTTATAAGTAACTAGGAATAAGGCCCGTTGTGGAAATAGATACAACGGGCTCTAGAAAGAGGCTCTGGAAGAGTGCTCCAGCCTTGGGCACTCAGCGTCAATTTGCTGTGGTGATCTTAACAGGGTATAATGACACAGAGTCCACCAGTTTCTGTAGGGGAACTGATCTCTGCTACCTGAAGAGCAGTTGTAATTCTGAGTGATCTCCAGCCCTTGCCTGGAGATTGGCAACCATAGTTCCCCTGGAGGAGAAGTAGTCTTTCTCTGCAATGGGGACCAAAGCAGCTGACATCATTCTCCTCTCCCCCTTTTGACTTGCACAACAACTCTGTGAGATAGGTTAGGCTTACAGTCTGTGACTGGCCCAAAATCACTCATTCAGCAAGAACCTGGGTCTAGCAGATCCTGCTCTGAAGCACTGACTGTTACGCCTAGGGTAGCCAACCTCCAGGTGGAGCCTGAAGATCGCCAGGTATAACAACTGAACTCCAGACAACAGATCTCCCCCCTCCCAAGCCATTTTCTCCAGGGGAACTGATCTCTGTCATATGAAGATCAATTGTAACAGTGGGAGATATCCAGGTCCCACCTGGAGTTGGCAACCCTATCTCCTTCCCAGCCAGTTATCAACCTATCTTTATTTTCCACTCACTCTTCAGCTTTCCATCTCCCCTCCCCCACCTGCAGCTTCTACCATGCTCTGAAGCCCTGACTGCTATGTCACATTGGCTGTCATAGGGAGGCCATTTCAGCAGGGTATAAGGACACAGAGTCCGCCATTTTCTCCAGGGGAACTGATCTCTGCCATCTGGAGAGCACTTGTAATTCTGAGTGATCTCCAGCCCTCACCTGGAGATTGGCAACTTTTCTCCTCTGCCCACTGCCAGGTGGGTCTAACTGTCCCCTCAGTGGCCTGCTTCTGTCAGTAAAAAGACAATGGATTTTCAGCATAACCCTCTTCCCCGCCCACTGCCAGCTTGGAAACCAAGCTTGCTCTGATTAGGAAAATACCTGGAGATTTGGGGGGGTGGATCTTGGGCAGGGCAGCATTTGGGGGGAATGGAAGGTCTCAGCAGGGTATAATGCCATAGGGTCTACTCTCCAAAGCAGCCATTTTCTCCAGGGGAACTGATCTCTGTCCTCTGGAGATCAATTGTAACAGCAGAGATCTCCAGGTCCCACCTGGAGATTGGCAGCCCTAGGGGGAAAGTCAGCCACACAGCAGGGGGTTGAAGAGAATGGTTTGATGGTCATTGGCCCACCTCGTTAACCAGCCAGCCATGGCAGAGTTAAGCAGGAGAGAGAGCTGTTTTCAGTTTATTCTGACAGGAAAGTCAGTGGGCGGGGGAGGGGGTTATGCTGAAAGTCCATTGTCTTTTCACTGACAGAAGCAGGCCACTGAGGAGACAGTTAGTGGATGGAGGAGAAGAGTGGACCCAGCACCCAGTCCTTTCCCTTCGCTGGCTCCCTCCAGACTGAGGCCGAGACGCTGGCCAGTGGCTTTGTGGGCGGAACTGAGGCAAAGCAGGGAGAGAATGCAGCCAGTGGCCAGGGACCCCCTTTTGAGTGACAGTCGACCCTGACTGTCATAGTCCTAAACTGGGAAAAATACATGTTCCCCTATTACTCTATGCCGATGACACTGTGTTGTTATCTCACACCCAAGTTGGTCTGAGACGGTTGCTGTCCCGCTGTATTGCCTTTTTTACTAACCACAAGCTTCAGCTTAACTATGATAAGTCCAAAATCCTGGTGTTCTCCAAAAAATGGAGATTATACCATTGGTCCATGAATGGTAAAACAATAGAACAAGTTAAAGACTATAAATACCTAGGCATGTATTTTCAATATAACGCTAGGTGGTCTACTCATCGTAAATGTGTGGCGAAGGTTGCCAGTGCTAGTGCATCGGCCATAGCTCGATTCTTTTACTGCAGGGGCAACCAATTTGTGCCAGCCGCAATTAAAATCTTCAGGTCCAAAGTTAGCTCCCAGCTATTGTATGGTATCCCAATTTGGATTAGAGCCTTCGACCTCGTCATTGAACATGTTCAATCCAAATTTTTGCGGAAAATTATGGCCCTACCAAATTGTGTACTGAACGCTGTTATATACTTGGAAACTGGTTCATCTCGGATGGAGACTTTGGCGTGGCTTTTAACATTCAAATATTGGCTCCGCCTCCATTATAACTTTGAACAGGGGAGCCTTATACACCATATGCTCCCCGAGCTTAACCTTTCTAATTGGTCAGCGTACATTGAAGGGAAAATCAATGAACTGGGTCTTTCCTTGGAATCCCTGTCCATGATGCCTTTTGCTGCCGCATTTCATCAAATTAAAACCAGGCTGTTAGATTCGGAGCGACAAAATTTATACAGCATAGCTGATAGAACTTGCTCCCCTCTGAATTTTGAGATTCCCCTTCCAATAGGGCCGATAGCTTCATACCTAACATCTCTGCAGGTATCCCAGCAACGCAGAGCGTTTACCCTGGCCAGATGCAATGCTATGCCATCAGCCATCTTATATGGCAGATTCAACAAGGTTTCACATTTGGCCAGTTATTGCCCATGCAGAAAGAGCTGTGTGGAATCAATTACTCATGTTCTTTTGCACTGTGACTTGTATGTAGATCTAAGGAGCACACATTTACATTCTCTGTTAACTAGTATGGGTGCTTGTTCTGATGCACTCAAGGTGCATAGACTTCTAAGAGATTCCATTCTGGACACCACGGAGAAGGTGGCCAAGTTTCTTTGTCTGGTCTTAAAGTTGCGCCAAAGGTTCTTTTAGAATTTTTATATATATGTTTATAACGGGTTTTAACATGCAGAAATTGTTTTTCTAATTTATGCCAATAAAGGCTGACTTGACTTGACTTGACTTGACTTGACTTGACTTGACTTGAGTGACAGTCCTTCCAGCCAACTGATTTTGGCACCCCATGGAATTGTGCCACTTGAAAACGGCTTTATATAATAAGGAAAGATAATTCACACACAGTGCGGTATAGTGGTTAAACTGTCAGACTAGGATCTGGGAAACCAGGTTCAAATCCTCATTCTGCCATGGAAGTTTTCTGGGTGACCTTGGGCCAGTCACATATTCTCAGCCTTACCTACCTCATAGGGTTGTTGTGAGGATAAAATGGAGGAGAGGAGAATTATGTAAGCTGCTTTGGGTACCCATTGAGGAGAAAGGCAGGATACAAATAAAATAATAAATACTACAATAAATATTGCAAATCTGATATTTATTTTTGGAAGCTGTGGAAACTGAAAAGGAATCTGGTTTACCTAAAAATGTAAACATAACTGATTCATGTGTAATTATTTTCTTCTTACACAGCCCAATTTCAAGCTTTTAGAGAGGAATGCAGGATTTAGGAACACTCTGAATGCTCACAAAAACATTGATGTTTGGACTAACCTTTCTGCACTGTAGGACTTTCTTTCTTTTAGTTGTTATAATCTGAAGAAAGAATATTACTCCTGTTTCTAAACAGTATTTCATGTATTGAACTTCAGAATATGCTTTGATCTATATGCCAATAAAAAGCATGTTCTGGTTATGCAAATATTGTGTGGGAGTGGAACAGTGGGACTCAGTTTCCAGGCTGTTTTTATGGACTGAAAGTTTCAGAGGTGTTTATGCAGAGGAACTCTTAACTCAGTATTACAGCATGTGGTTGGGAGATGTTCCAAGATTTCTGCAGTATTTTGCAATCCTGTGCACACTTGTTTAGAAACTAATACCATTTAAATAGGTCTTTAAACTGACACCACAAGGGGAAGGAGATGACCAACATAGGGATTTAAATGAAGGAGAGCAAACAACGGAAGCCCACCTGGGAGGGACAGGTCTAATGGAGCCAAAGTTGCAGAGCTTCAGGTGTCTATATACCAATGCTCAGAGCTTGGGCAATAAGAAGGAAGAGCTTGAGTTTCTAATGCAGACAGAGGGATATGATTTAGTAGGCATTACAGAGACTTGGTGGGATGATTCACATGACTGGAATGTAGCAGTGGATGGATACGAGTTGTTCAAGAAAAACCGAAAGGGTTGAAGAGGAGGTGGAGTGGCGCTGTATGTGAAGAGAGGGTTGGTTTGTCAGGAAATACTGCAGGAGGAGGGTGACAGCCCAGTGGAAAGTATCTGGGTGAGGATAAGGGAAGGAAGGACAAACAGTATTGTGGTTGGAGTTTGCTACAGACCTCCTGACCAGGATGAGGAGGTGGATGCTACCCTCCTTGAACAGCTTGACAGGGTATCCAAACAACAGGACCTGGTAGAGAGCCAGTTTGGTGTAGGGGTTAAGTGCACGGACTCTAATTTGGGAGAACCGGGTTTGATTCTCCACTCCTCCACTTGCACCTGGCTGGATGACCTTGGGCAAGCCATAGCTCTGTGCCAGCTGTTCTCTCAAGGACAGACTGGGAAAGAGCTCTCTCAGCCCCGCCTACCTCACAGGGTGCCTGTTGTGGGGAGGGGAAGGGAAAGGAGTTTGTAAGCCGCTCTGAGACTCCAAGTGTTAGCCGAATTGCTTTAATTTACGCTTAGCAATTGGCAAAATACCGGGTTCTTGCAAACTATACCAAGGTCCCGCCCCTTTCAGGAGTTCCAGAAAATAGGCAATGAGGCTGAGTGGTTTCTTTGAATGATGTTTACTATAAATGTTTGTTCAAGCATACAAAAATGTAATCACACACACATACACACAAGATCTAGGAAAATTAGGCAGAAAATAGCACTGTTGCATTAGCAGGAGTTTCGATGGGAGGTGATACGTTACCTGTCCCGGAGATAGGTGGTCCACTTCCACAAGAAGATTGAGGGGAGGTGAAAAGGAAAAATGGGGAGCGCGATCCAAACCTGCAGATACACGCTTCGTCCTGGCTGCGCAAACCAGGGATTAAAGATGGAGACAAGGTGTTGGGGATAGAAAGCTGGACGTAAGAGGTTGGTAAGAAGATAGGGGTCAACGGAGGCTAGCAATGGACTTCCGTTGTGCAAGGTCTTTTATCAGGTAGCATTGGGGCAGGCTGCGCTGACCACATATCATTGACACACCTACTAGTTGGTCCGTCCCCACTAGCCCTACCATTGGTCAGTGTCATAAGGAGGAGGAGGTAGGAAGGAGTGGTCAATATTGCAAATCTGGGTGCTAAGCAGGAACTAACACCTGGGCCAGCTGGTAGGATTCTTGGCGCCAATCCTTTCTCTCGTGATGGCTCTGGCCAGGTCACTCAATGGTCAACGATTTGTTGCTAAGTAACATCACTTAACATAATCTCTTATGGGAACTTTGGGGGAAGGTATGAATTGGCCAGCGTGAGGAGACAGGAGACTCTTTGAAATGGAGTCCCGGTCTCCATGTTAGTGTGAACTCTGGAGGAAGTTTCCTGCTGTGGGCTGGAGCCTCTCACTGCAATATAGAGAGTGCATTTCGCCCTTTGCAAGATAACAACCCAAAGTTCAAACGTATGATTTTAACAGTTCATAAGAGCATATAATATGCCTTGCTGGCTTACACAAGTGAGTGAAGGGCGGGATATAAATCCAATCTCTTCTTCTTTTTCTTCTTTAGTTATGGGTGACTTCCCTGATGTGTGCTGGGAGACAGGATGCAAAGCATCCAGTCACGCAACTTCCCAACCTGTCTGGATGACAACTCCTTTCATCAACTGGTGGAGGAAGCTACGGGGGGCTTGGCCATATTCAACTTAATATTGACCATGAGGCAGGAGATGGTAGATGGGGTGAAGGTGATGGGGACCTTAGGGGGAAGTGACCATGTCCTGCTAAACTTTCTTTTGCTGTGGTGGACCAAGGAAGTTCATAACCACACATGTAAGCTAGATTTCAGTAAGGCAGACTTTAATAAACTCAGAGGTATGATGAGAATCATTCCATGGGCAAGACTGCTGGAAGGAAAAGAAGCAAGTGCAGGGTGGGATCTCCTAAAACAAGAGCTCTTACAAGCTCAAGCTGTTGAAGGACACATGGTAGGGGATCCAAGAAGCCAATGTGGATGTATGATGTGCTAAGGGAGAAAAAGGAAACGGTCAAGAAATGGACGAAAGAACATACCTCAAGAAGCATATTTGCAGGTTGCTAGGCACTGTAGATAGATTTGATAGATAGAGTGCCTGAAGAACTATGTATGGAGGTTTGTGACATTGTACAGGAGGCAGACAATCACTACCATCCCAAAGAAAAATACATGCAAGAAAGCAAAGTGGTTGTCTGATGAGGCTTTACAAATAGCAGAGGAAAGAAGGAAAGTGAAAGGCAAAGGTGAAAAGGAAAGATTTACCCAGCTGAACGCAAATTTCCAGAGAACAGTAAGGAGAGATAAGGAGGCTTTCCTGAATGAACAATGCAAAGTAATAGAGGAAAACAATAGAAGGGGAAGGACTAGAGATCTCTTCAAGAAAATTGGAGAAATCAAGGGAACATTCCATGCGAAGCTGGCCATGATAAAGGACAAAAACTAAAAGAAATCAACCCTGACTGTTCCCTGAAAGGCCAGATACTGAAGCTGAAGCTCAAATACTTTGGCCACCAAATGAGAAGGGAGAACTCACTGGAGAAGACTCTGATGCTGGGAAAGATTGAAGGTCAAAGAAGAAGGGGACGGCAAAGGATGAGATGGTTAGACAGTGTCATCGATGCAACGAACATGAAATTAAGCAAACTCCGGAACACGATAGAAGACAGGAGGGCCTAGTGTGATGTGGTCCATGGGGTCGTGAAGAGTCATACTCGACTGTGCAACTGAACAACAACAAGAAGGCACTGTAGGTTGGCCATCAGAGAGGCCAAAGCTCACAGTGAGCTAAAGCTGGCCAGGGAGGCTTGCTACAGCAAGAAAATCTTCTTTGGATATGTGAGGAGCAACTGCAAGATAAAAGGGGTGATGGGCCCACTGTTGGGTGAAAATGGAAAAACTCTGATAGAGGACAAAGCGAAAGCAGAAAGCCTCAGTGCCTATTTTGCCTCAATTTTTTCCCTGAAGAAGAGAACAGGCTCATCTAGAGAAGGTAGTAGGCAAGGCATGGCATCCGGGCTGCTGGTTGACATGGACAGAGAGGTAGTTGAGAAGCCCCTGGCTGCACTGAATGAGTACAGATCCCCAGGGCCAGATGGTATGCACTCAAGATGGTATGCTCGCCTGCAGAGCCAAATGGACCCTATGCGGTTTCAAATGGTTCTCTGGGATCCGAAGCCCCATGGCAACTAATTAGATGAACTTGTAGAGGATTGACACAGCCAACTCTCAACAACCATTGATGAGATTACCCCCAATGCACTTTGCGCCCTCACTCTAAGCTCACTCCATGGTTTACCCAGGAGTTGCAGCTGATGAAGCGAGGGCTAAGACAGCTAGAGAGACAGTGGTGGCGCGCCCGCAACAAAGCTGAAAGAACATCTTATAAAACGTTTATGAGATCCTATGAGATGGCAGTCAAAGTTGCTAAGCGTGAATATTATGTGGCCACAATTGTATCTGCAAGCTCATACCCAGCCCAATTATTTAGAACAATTTGGTCCATTACTGCTTTGCCACAAGGCAAACCAAATGCTAGGGAATTGAACACTGGCTGTGAGGCTTTTGCGAGCTATTTTGCATATAAAGTCTTGTCACTCTGCCGTGATCTTCCCACCACAGTTGATACAGTGAGCGAGCTTGAGGCTCCATGCACGTCTTCTAGTCAGGTTACGGATCATTTCAGCCTGCTCAGCCTAGAGAAAGTTTACAAGTTGCTCCTCACCGTACGCCATACTACTTGCTCCCTTGATCCATATTCTTCATAGCTAATTAAAGCTGGCCACAAGGGATTTTGAGGTGCCCCATGGGAGATACAAGTCCCTCCTGAAGGGGCGGTTCCCTGGGGCACTTAAGGAAGCAGTGGTCCACCCTCTCTTGAAAAAGTCATCCTTGGACCCATCGGCCCATCGGTCTCCAACTTGCCCTATTTGGGCAAGATAATAGAGAGGGTTGTGACCATACAGTTACAGGGCTTCTTGGATGACACTTCTACCCTAGACCCTTTCCAGTCCGGCTTTCACCCAGGACACAGGATGGAGACGGCACTGGTGGCCCTCATGGATTACCTCCGGAGACATCTGGATCGGGGCGGATCTGCAGTGCTGTTGTTAGACCTGTAGGCAGCGTTCGACATGGTCAACCATCAGCTACTGATCCACCACCTCACTGACATTGGGGTTCAGGGGCTGGCCTTGCAGTGGCTTGTCTCCTTTCTCCAAGGTCAGGGACAAAGGGTGGCACTAGGGGATCAACTATCCCAGAGGCACCCACTAGAGTGTGGGGTGCCTCAAGGGGTGGTCCTGTCCCCAATGCTCTTTAACATCTATATGCACCCCCTTGCCCAGATTGCCTGGAGGCATGGGCTGGGATGTCACCAGTATGAGGATGACACCCAGCTCTATCTGCTATTGGGCGATCAGTCTGCCTCCATAACGGAAGATCTAGACCAGGCATTACAAGCTGTGGCTGGTTGGCTTACGCTGAGCTGCAGAAACTGAATTCAACAAAGACAGAGATCCTTTGCCTGAGCCGGGGCGGTCCGGGGGTAGGGATCCCGCTTCCGACCTATGATGGGGTGCCTTTGGTGCCAGCACTGGAGGTTAGAAGTTTGGGAGTGCTCCTGGATGCTTCCTTAATGATGGAGGCCCAGGTAGCAGCCACTGCCAAATCAGCCTTTTATCATTATCAGTTGATCGGGCAGTTGGTTCTCTTTCTAGAATGCAATGACTTGACAACAGTGATCCATGCAATGGTCACCTCGAGATTGGGCTTCTGTAATGCTCTCTACATGGGGCTGCCCTTGTCCCAAATCCAGAAGCTGCAGCTGGTGAAAAATGCTGTGGCCAGGCTGTTGATGGGGCTCCCCCAGCCTGTGCTAAAGGCACTGCACTGGCTGCCGATAGCATACCAAATTCGTCTCAAGGTTCTTATCTTTAAAGCCCTTTATGGTCAGGGCCCTACATATCTGAGGGATCACCTTTCCCCATGGGCGTCAACTACGGGGGGGCTCGAGGGCTCGAGCCTCCCCCGAAATTTCCCGGGGGGGGCTCAGCCACCCCCGGCAAAATAGAGCGCCCACCGGGAGCGCCCACCAGTGGCCAGTCAGCTGGCCAGCTGGCCGTCGCCACCTCTCCTTCCCCCCCACCCCCGGCCTGCCCTCCTGCCTCCCTGGGGCGGGGGGGGGGGGAAAGAGGTGGCGGGGACATGGTCCCGCTGGCGCGGCAGTCAGCCGGCCAGCTGGCTGCCGCCGCGACTGCGCCTGCCTCCCTGGGGCGGGGGGGGGGAGGCGGCGGGGACAGGGTTTATCATGAAGCACTGCTGTTTGTTCATACAAACTGTTCTCATTGCTTGGCAGGCAGTTATGGGAAAAGTTCTGTCGTCCCCCGTGGCAGGGGAGCCCGTCCCCCTCCTTGGCGTCCCGGCAGAGCGCCCCGCGCAGCCGCTCCAGGTGCTCCCGGAGGGTGACCCTCTGGTGGAAGGGGAAGGCCGGGTGTAGGGAGGCCATGGTGAAGAGCAGCAGCAGCAACTCCTCCCGGGCCGCCAAGCCCAAGCCGCCCTCCTCCTCCTCCGCCGCCGCACAGGGGCTGTCCGGGGCAGCCTGGCCTTCTGCTCCGCCGCCGCCACCACGCAGGGGTCCGTGGGGCCGGCAGCTTTGCAAGACCGAGTCCATGCGGGGCAGGAGGCAGTGGAGGCGGCTGGCGGCCTCGCGGTTCTCGGAGCCCAGCAGCGCCAAGTAGAGGATGAGCTTGGAGCGGACGGCCGGGTCGCAGAAGTCGCTGCAGCCGCCGCCCGAGGGCTGTGGAGAGGGCGGCGGGGGAGAGCTGGCCGCCGCGGGGACATGGAGGAGCGGCAAGGACATGGTCCTGTGCACATGCGCGCGCTTCGCACGCACGCACGAGAGAGCCCCCCCCCCCCGGGGATTTAAAAAGTCTACGCCCCTGCCTTTCCCCACATATTGGGGGCCCTCCCAAGTCTCAAGGAGGCCATGCTGTCAACAACCAGGGCCAGGACATTCTCGGCGGCAGCTCCATCCTAGTGGAAGGAGCTCCCAGAAGAGATCAGGGTCCTGCGGAACCTCTTACAGTTCCACAGGGCCTGTAAAACAGAGCTCTTCCACCAGGCTTTTGGAGCCGCCACCACCACTAAACATCATCAACAACTAGTAGTTGAAGGATAGGAAGCCCTGTTGCCCCTGGAATGTACAACAACAGCCTGTGCCAGCCACCTGAAAGACACCTGAAGAAGACCTAGGAGCCGGTTATGGCAAGAAAGAGCTGATATAGTACCATCGTTGATCCAGCAACAACAGTACTAGCACCTTCTATGTTATTGTCAACTGGTTTTAGCATTGTTTTAAATGTTTTAATTGTTTTATTGCAAATGTATGCTGATTTTATGTAAGCCACCCTGAGCTGGACTTGGCTGGGAGGGCAGGGTAGAAATTTGAGAAATGAATAAATAAAATAAATATCCTGCATTGAGCAGGGATTTGGACTAGATGGCCTGTATGGCCCCTTTCAGTTCTGTGATTCTATGATAGGATTTACTTCTGAGTAAATAAAGATTAGCCTTTAAGACTGAAGTCCTATTTGCACTTCATTGGCAGTAAATGTAATGCAAACCAGTGAACAGCTGCTGTGAACAACTGGAGTTTGGTATGCATAGAAGACCCTTCCCAATCTTGTTTCAGCTGATTGTAGGGACTTCCCCCTTTTACTAAGGCTAAAAACTGCATGCTAAAGGTGCGTGTGTGTACAATTGTCCATGGTCCAAGATGTGAGAGAAGAACAAACAGGAACACCCACTGCATGGTCATTGCAAAGCCATGTCCTCTTGCAGAAGCCATGAAAGCAGCATCTTGGAGGGTCCAGGGCTTGGTTCCATCTTTCTCTCTTTCAGACCAGCTTTGTTGTTGTCTCAGAAAAAAGCCTGAGTAAGTTCTGGGATGAGCAGCAAATCGAGCAAAGAGATGTTTTCTCTGACTTGTTTGGTGCTAGTGAACAGGAGGAGAGGCAAAGCAACAATTACTGTACCTGGTTTGCATGATATGAAAATTATATTATCAAAACTGGGACTCTTGAATGTGGCAACTTAATCTTAGGAAAGGCAGAACTATAAAAGCAGGAAGGGAAGGGAGGCTGGCCCACCTTTGGGCAACAGCTCCAAGGAGAACAGCGAGTTTCCGCAACAAACATGGTTCACCAGCCCCACCTCTGTGTGGGCAACAAATGGTGGGCTGAGGAGGACTGATTAATGCTTCCCTCCCCTGGTTGCTTTGCTAGCCTGTCTTCAAAGAAAATCCACCAGCTAGGGTTGCCAACTGTGGACTGGGAAATTCCTGGAGATTTGGAGTGGACCCTGGGGATAGTGGGGTTTAGGAAGAAAAGGGACCTCAGTAGGATATAAATGCCATAGTCCACCCTCCAAAGCAACCAATTTATTTATTGCAATCTGTTAATTCTGGGAGATCTTCAAGTCCCACCTGGAGGTTGGAAATCCTACGGCTGCCCCAAAACTTGGCTTTCCCCTTATTCAGTAAACCTAGGACATACCAAGGCTGCAGCCAGCTTCCCTGACTACCATGTATCCAGATAGGGCTTCAAATAAATAAGTGAACAAGTAGTGCCTTCCTTCTATACTCCTGTTGTAAGTTAAAGGCCCCAGAAGGTCAGACCAAAACCAACGGCTCAAAAGAGTTTTCAGCTAAACATAAGGAAGAACTTCCTGACAGTTAGAGCAGTTCCTCAGTGGAACAGGCTTCCTCAGGAGGTGGTTGGCTCTCCTTCTTTGGAGGTTTTTAAGCAGAGGCTAATGGCCATCTGACAGCCATGTTGATTCCATGACTCATTATGAATTAAGGGAGATAAGAACATAAGAGAAGCTAATGTTGGATCAGGACAGTGGCCCATCCAGTCCAACACTCTGTCACACAATGGCTAAAAATACCAGGTGCCCTCAGGAGGTCCAGCAGTGGGGCCAGGACACTAGACACTAGAAGCCCTCCCACTGTTTCCCCCCCTCTCAAGCACCAAGAGCCACTGATGAAACTCGGCTCTATATGTTTATCTAATTCCCTCTTAAAGCCATCTATGCTTGTAGCTGCCACTACCTCCTGAGGCAGTGAATTCCATGTGCTAATCACTCTTTGGGTGAAGAAGTACTTCCTTTTATCTGTTCTAACCCAACTGCTCAGCAATTCCATCAAGTGCCCACGAGTTCTTGTATTGTGAGAAAGGGAGAAAAGGACTTCTTTCTCTACCTCCTCTATCCCATGCATAATCTTATAAACCTCAATCATGTCACCCCTCAGCCATCATTTCTCCAAGCTAACGAGCCCCAAGTGCTTGAGCCTTTCTTCATAGGGAAAGTGTTCCAAGCCTTTTATCATTCTAGTGGCCCTTTTCTGCACTTTTTCCAACGCTATAATATTTTTTTTGAGGTGTGGCGACCAGAACTGTACACAGAACTCCAAATGAGGTTGCACCATCGATTTATACAGGGGCATTATGATACTGGCTGATTTGTTTTCAGTTCTCTTCCTAATAACCCCCAGCATAGCATTGGCCTTTTTCATGGCAGTTGCACACTATCTTGACATTTTCATTGAGTTATCTACTATGACTCCAAGATCTCTCTCTTGGTCAGTCTCTGCCAGTTTGGACCCCATCAACATGTATTTATGGTTAGGATTTTTGGCTCCAATGTACATCATTTGGCACTTGGCCACATTGAACCCCATTTGCCATGGTGATGCCCACTTGCCCATCCTCGACAGATCCCTTTGGAGTGCCTCACAATCCTCCCTGGTTCTCACCACCCTGAACAACTTCATATTCTTCCTCTTTTCCTGCTGCCTTCAATTTTCCTAGCATTATTATCTTTTCCAGTGGTTCTTATCTTCTCATAATGTGACCAAACTATGAGAGCCTCCATTTAGTCCTTTTAGCTTCTAGGGTCAGTTCAGGCTTGATTTGATCTAGAACCCACTTATTTTGTCTCTCTGGTGGTCCATGATGTCTGGAGAACTCTCCTCCAACACCACATTTCAAAGGAATCAACTTTCTTCCTGTCAGCTTTCTTCATTGCCCAACTTCTCACACCCATACATAGTAATGGGGAATACTGTAGTATGAATTATCTTCATTGTCAGCCCTAAAGTTGTCATTACTTTTGTCTTCTTAATGTTCAGCTGTAATCTTTCATTGGCACTTTCTGCTTTAACCATCATCAGTAGTTATTTCAAGTCTTCCTGTTTTCTGCCAGTAAGGAGGTGTCATCTGTTCTGCATATGTCAAATTATTAATATTCCTTCCACTGATTTTCACTCCACCTTCATCTAAATCTAATCCTTAATGATATGTTCTGCATATAGAATTAAAAAGATAGGGAGATTAAAAAATCCTTATCTGACACCTTTGCCAACTGGAAACCGTTCTGAAACCCTAAAGACTGAAAAAATAGGCCTGGCTCCTAAATTTTTGGTGTGGCTTCTAAAGCTGAAGAAAAACTGTCAAGTCCTAGACTACCACATTTATATATTTTTACAATTTTTTTTTGTCTCCATAATGGCCTCAGAATCCAGATATATGAACTGATAGTGTAGAACATCTACTTTCATTGCGAAATTCAGGCTTAAACTGAAGAAAGTTGGGGAAACCACTAGGCCATTCAGGTTTGACCTAGATCACATCCCTGATGAATATACCGTGGAGGTGAAGAATAGGTTTAAGGGACTAGATTTTATGGAAAGAGTGCCTGAAGAACTACGGATGGAGGTTTGTGACATTGTACAGTAGGCAGCAATCAGTTCCATCCCAAAGAAAAAGAAATGCAAGAAAGCAAAATGGCTGTCTGATGAGGCTTTACAAATAGCAGAGGAAAGAAGGAAAGTGAAAAGCAAAGGTGAAAAGGAAAGATTTACCCAAATGAATGCAGATTTCCAGAGAACAGCAAGGAGAGATAAGGAGGCTTTCCTAAATGAACAATGCAGAGGAAAACAACAGAGTGGGAAGGACTAGAGAGCCCTTCAAGAAAACTGGAGAAATCAAGGGTACGTTATGTGCCAAGCTGGTTATGATAAAGGACAAAAACGACAGGGACCTAGCAGAAGCAGAAGAGATTAGGAAAAGATGGCAAGAATACACAGAAGAACTATACAAGAAGGACCTCAGTGTCCTTGACAACCATGACGGTGTGATCACTGACCTCGAGCCAGAGATCCTGGAGTGCGAAGTCAAATGGGCCTTAGTAAGCATTACTAACATCAGTGCTAGCGGAGGTGATGGTATCCCAGCTGAGCTATTGAGTCTTAAAAGATGATGCTATTCAAGTGCTGCACTCAACTTGCCAGCAAATTTGGAAAACCCAACAGTGACCACAGAATTGGAAAAGGTCAGTTTACATTCCAGTCGCAAAGAAGGGCAATGCCAAGGAATGTTCAAACTATTACACAATTGCACTCATTTCACACACTAGCAAGGTCATGTTCAAAATCCTATAAGCTAGGCTTCAGCAGTGCATGGATAGAGAACTGCCAGAAGTACAAGCTGGGTTTCGAAGAGGTAGAGGAACTAGAGATCAAATTGCCAGTATTTGCTGGATTATTGAGAAAACAAGGGAGTACCAGAAAAACATCTGCTTCATTGACTATGCTAAAGCCTTTGATTGTGTGGATCACAACAAACTATGGCAATCCTTGAAGAGATGGAAGTACCAGACCACCTCACATGTCTCTTGAGAAACCTGCATAAGGGTCAAAAAGCGACAATTAGAACCAGATATGGAACAACTGATTGGTTTAGCAGAGGAAAAGGAGTACTACAAGGATATATATTGTCACCCTGCTTATTTAATTTATATGCAGAGTACATCGTGCGAAATGCCGGCCTGGATGAATCACAAGATGGAATTAAGATTGCTGGGGAAAACATCAACAACCTCAGATATGCAGACGATACCATTCTAATGGCAGAAAGTGAAGAGGACCTCAAGAGCCTCTTGCTAAGGATGAAAGAGGACAGTACAAAAATTGGCTTGAAACTCAACATCAAAAAAACTAAGATCATGGCATCCAGCCCCATCATTCCTTGGCAAATAGAAGGGGAAGTCATGGAAGCAGTGACAGACTTCACATTCCTGGGATCCAAGATCACTGCAGACGGTGACTGCAGCCATGAAATTAAAAGACGCCTGCTCCTTGGAAGAAAAGCGATGGCAAACCTAGACAGCATAATAAAAAGTAGGGACATCATCCTGCCAACAAAAGTCTGTAGGGTGAAAGCAATGGTATTCCCAGTAGTAATGTATGGCTGCAAGAGTTGGACCATAAGGAAGGCTGAGCGCCAAATAATAGATGCTTTTGAATTATGGTGCTGGAGAAGATCAGTCCTAAAAGGGCTGTCAGTCAGTTCTAAAAGGAATCAACCCTGACTGTTCCCTGGAAGGCCAGATCCTGAAGCTGAAGCTCAAATACTTTGGCCACTACTGTGTACTGGGTTCGTTTCATTGAAGAGTCAGACTACGACATAACGATCAGCATATTTTATTGGAGTACACAACTAAGCATGCAATACCGGCCGAGATGGCCAACTTTATAAAGTCCCTAGGACACACTGTTAGCTGAATTGCTTTAATTTAAAGTTAGCAATTGGCAAAATCTTGCCAACTATACCAGGGTCCCACCCCTCCCGGGAGTTTTCCAGGAAAAAGTCACATAAGGCAGATGGCAAATTAAATGCAGTTTACTGAATGATGTTGTTCAAGCACACAAAAACAGAATCACACACACATGCATACAGACCTAAGGAAACTTAGGTAGATAAAGCACAGTTGCAATTTGCAGGGAACATTGTTTGGGTAATACTGTACCTGTCCTGAAGAGTTGTCCGCTCGAAGGAAGAATTGGATGGGGAAAGAAAAATAGAAAAATGGGGCACATGGCTTGAACCGGCAAGACCATGTGGTCTCTCTGGTCGTGACTCAGAGGTTAAAGATGGAGGCAAGGGTATTTGAATAGGAAGCTGGACATAAGGGGTAGCAAAGCAGATAGGGGACGATGGCTCAAGAGGCCGATTGCCTGCTGTGCAAGGTCTTTTATTAGGTGGTCTTGGGGGCGGGCAGCACTAACCACATCCCTGAACACACCTACAAGGCGGTCCGTCCCTTCTGACCCTACCATAGGTTAAAGGTAAAAAGGAGGAGAGGCTGGGGAGTGGTCAATATTGTGAAACTAGAGCTAAACAAGAACTGACACCTGGGCACTCCTGTGATGAGTCATTGGATCGCTGCTATTGTCTGTTGATGGCCCTGGCTGGCTGGCTGGCTGATGGCCCGACAATTAGTTGCCAGGTAACCTCGTTTAGCATAATCCGTGTAGGTATGTTGGAGGGGGCAGGGGTTGACCAGCGCAGTGTGACAGAAAGAAACCTTATTGCAAAAGGAGTCTTTGTCTCTGTCTTGGTGAACTATCGTGGGTGCCAGCCTCCTGGAGTGGACTGGAGCTTCTCCCAGCAATGGAGAATGTCTGTAGTCCTTACGGCATAGCAACCCAAGTTCAAACTTATGAATGTTAAAATCCATAAGAGCACTTTGCAGTGTCTTGCTGGCCAACAACACCCACAAGTCCTATTGGCGGGTTTGAATTTCCTGCCAGAGTTCTCATTGGAGGGCTAGCGGCGGTCTAGGATCCTTGACTCCTATTGTTCCCAGGAGTCAAGCTTATGAAGTTGGAGGGCTAGTGGCGGTCCGCGGATATAACAGCCACCAAATGAAAAGGGAGCACTCACCGGAGAAGACCCTGATGCTGGGAAAGATTGAAGGTCAAAGAAGAAGGGGACAACAAAGGATGAGATTGTTACAGTGTTATTGATGCAATGAACATGAAGCTGAGCAAACTCGGAGGACAACAGAGGACAGAAGGGCCTGGCGTCAGTGCTCCCTCTAAGCTGAGTTAGTGTGAGCTAGCTCACAGTTTTTTAGCCTCCGGCTCACACATTTTTGTCTTAGCTCACTTAGCTCAGGAAGGATGGCTCTGGAGCAAACTAATTTATGTAGTAAGCAAATCACTCGCTCACAACTTTCATTCCAGTTGCTCACAAAGTAGAATTTTTGCTCACAAGACTCCACAGCTTACAGGGAACATTGCCTGGCGTGATGTGGTTCATGGGATCGCGAAGAGTCGGACTTGACTGTGCAACTGAACAACAACAACATCTTGTAGGAAAGTAAATAACTGTCCAGGACAACTTGTAAGCACATTTAAACTGAATAAATATTGTAAGCCTGTCATCAGTAGCTGGCCTTTTGGCATTAGAGACTTACTCCAGTTTGCGGGGGGGGGGGGGATGTTTTGTTTTAGGCTCTTCAGCAAGGATCTTCTCTTCTCCCAGGGCTGTTTCCCAATCCGCCACATTGTCTAGGGATTCCAGTTCCTGTGTGGGTGAATACAAATAGTAGCTGTGGCACAGAAATAACACCGTGATATCTATTTCCATCAGGATCCTCACTATACAACAAATGCCATGGGATTGTGATCCTACAATAGTTGTATTATAATTGTAAAAAAAAAAGAAACCATTTTCATTTAATTTTTTTCATTTTAATTATTTTAAACCCAGTTTTCTCTAGAGAGACTCCAGGCAGTTTATAAAAACCTCCCTTAAAACCAAGGTGCCTCTTCCAAAGGCCCTCTTCCTTGCACAGCTTACAAAATGTGGAAGCCTTTCTCACATGTCCCAGAAGGCTTTTCCACAAAGATGGGCCAACCACAGAGAAAGTCCACAGGCAGGCAGAGATCCCTCTCTGACTGCATGACAGGATGAGAAACATGGAGCCTTGGAGTGCAGCAGTGAAGCTGCTGGGTGGGGCTCGTAAGGGGAGAAGTGCTCCTTCAAGTATCTCAGTTCCAGACAAAGAAATGAATAGTCTCTTGAAAATTCACCAAATATCTGTCTGGGGCCCTAAAAGACCAACAGATTTATTGTGGTATGATGAGCTTTCAGGACCTGGGGTCCAACTAATCACATGCCTTGGAGGAGGTATGACTCTAGCCCATGCAGCACAAGCTCTTAATCAACCTGTTAGTTTTCAGCTTCACTGACACCCTTTTGACAAATGGAAAGCTAGAAGACTGGGGGGCTGACCAGATGATGGCTGAAGCAGGCTAGAATTGGAGTTAGTGGTTGAGACAGCAGGATTTGAATCCAAGATCTACTGGTGGTGGGCAGGTGAAAGCAGTTGCCTTATTTCTGTTGACCTCAGTGGGCCTTGTGTTTAACATTTACAGGTTTGGGCAGGAAATTGTCACCAGTGGCTACGTCGCTGAAGATGGACGTGCTCACTGCTTCTCCCCCCTGCTGTACCAGACTGGCATGATTAGCCTGGAGATTTCCAGTGATGGAGGACAAACCTTTCCTCACTCAAGTGTGTGGTTCTCAGGTGACTTATTCATTCCCATTCCTTTTCTAATGTGCATTCTTCTGCTGCATCTCCTTCCTCAAAGAATAAAATAGAGATTTTCCTCAAGACAGTGAAGGAAGGAAAACAAGAATGGACAACAGCAATAATCTGGGGCACACCAGCCTGCCTAGCTGGTATGACCTGTGGGTTTCCTTCCATGGGATGGGGAGGTAATCCCATCTGAGCACACAAGGAAGCCCCCCCCTTGCCATCTGAGTGAGGTGTAGGGAGCCCAGCTGTTTAAGAGGTCAGGGCTCCCTGCAGGCGTCTCTGCCAAAACTGCTCCTTTGCTTGCCAATGAGTAGGAAATCATGACAGCAGCTTTGTTTCATAATGCAGATCATCACAGCAAAGTTGCAGCTTCAGAAAAAAGCAACTTGATAAATGAAACTCAGTGGCAGTACTACGGCACTCCTGGGACTGGGGGGAGCCTGACTATGACGTGGAACAACTGGACGCTCCCAGCCAGCCATATCAACATAGAACTCTGGGGATATCAGGAAACAGGTAATTTTGCACCGCAGCTACATGTGCATCAAGAAAACCACCCCTAACAAAGGAGATTCATGCGCTTCTGGGATGGTAAGTAGTTTTTAAAAGGGCAGAAAACCGGACAGGAGCACATGTTCAGAACGAGGGGATGTACAAGTGTCTCTGTTAAGTGCTGCTGTTTAACTTTTCTATAAAGCTTCAGAAGTCAGGGCAACAGCAGCGAGGTAAAAAAAGTTGTGGGCCGCACCAGATGATCCCCAAGTGGACAGTGGACAGCTCCAAAAAGGTGTCTCCAAGCTGGGTGAACAGGCAACTAAAGAGCAACGGGAGTTCAGAACCTGTCAGTTCAGGGCACAAATTCTTAGTTGTATAAATATGTGGGTGGGACCTGGCAGTGACTGACTAGAAAGAAGTGGTCGACAGCCATGTCAGTCCCAGGAGAACGACGGCCTAGGGCACCCAAGGTGGTAACAAAGGCAAATTCCAGGCTAAGGATTGTTAGAGAAAGGACTAAAGATAAAATTGCCAGTTTTGCAGGGCCCTGATGCGATCAGGAGAAAGGCAGGCATACACCACTATTTACTAAGTCAGATTACTTTTGTGTAAACAATAAATATATGTAATAATAGATTTTATAAGAAATAGAAATAAATTTACGCTGGGATTACACTGAATGCTATATATTTGCTACAACTAGTAAAGTAAGCCTGTGGTAGCTGCGCAAATTCTCCAAATTAGTCTAGATAAAAATGAAATAATCATAATTATTAGAGTTGAAAGTTAATATGATGCAGAATTAATTTAGCCTAAAAGTATTTTCCCAAAGAATATTTAAATAGGCAACAGACCTGGTATCAAATGTCCCATTCGTCAGGATGTGTGTCACTTCCACCAAGTGAAATAATCAAGTCACAAACTGCTGAGATTACAATCCTATATAGTGGACCCAGGAATGGGGCAATTGATACCAGGTCTGTTTACACAAATTGTAGGGGAGAAAGGCGGGGGGAAGGAAAAAAGCTAGATTACTTTTGTGCCAACATATTTTTTTCCCTACAATTTCAGACAGCAACACCTGGTCTTATTTATATATGTATATACAAAATTCTGAATGCATGTATTTTTGGATGTGTGTCATTTTATAATAAGGAATATTGACCACTGAGGAAGACCCATAGGGGCCAAAATGTGTATGGTCCTTAGGTCAAAGGTTTTATCCATCAGTTTGATACATACTGCAATTAGTTCTTAATTAACCTAGTTTTAAATGTCTGAAGGTGAAAAATCTATGTGGCACTGACCGCAGTTAGGAATGCTGGACTACATATTCCACTCCTCCCCCACCATGGAAATCCATATATTTGACAGCAGTGAGCAGGTTTCCAGATGATCTTCTTCAGTGCTGACCTTCTTCACTCTCTGCCATCCTCCTGTGTCTGAGCTGACTGATTGTCCCCTTCCCTTGATAGGCAAGCCTTACACTGAGGACTGGGCTGCAGAATGGAAGTATCTGTACACGCTGAAAAGAGACTTTCCCAACACGGGCGCGTTCTCTTTCCTCCCAGCCCCATCTGCTCTCCACGGTGCCTGGGAACTGGGGGCCCTGAGGATTACATCAAATGGCTCTTTGGACGGACAGAGGTAAGTGACCAAAGCTCTTGGAGCCTGTTTGGTGTTGTGGTTAAGAGCGGCAGACTCTAATCTGGAGAACTGGGATTGATTCCCCACTCCTCTGCATGCAGCCAGCTGGGTGACCTTGGGTCAGTCACAGCTCTCTCAGAGCAATTCTTGAAAGAGCTCTCTCAGCCCCACCTACCTCTCACAGAGTGTCTGTTGTGGGGAGAGGAAGGGAAAGGAGATCGTAAGCCTCTCTAAGCGAAGGGCAGGGTATAAATCAAATCACCGCCTCCTCCTCCTCTTCTCTTCTTCATCTTCTTTCCCCCTCCCACCACGGTCTGTGTCCTTTATGCTAGCTGAAGCCAGTGGATGGCATCCTGAAAGAACTCATCAGAGGAAAGGCTCAAATAGGTCATTTCTACTGGCCGTCCCCTGCTTCTAATGCACCAAAACCCTACTTTCCCCTGATCCACCCCTGCCATCAGCTCTCCACTGAAGTTAATCGAGCTGCTTTAAGTAGGGAAGAGCCCATGGCCTGAGAGTTCTTAGCCAGGAAACCTACCGACCTAACTGCTTTCACTCATCATAGAGAGCCAGTTTGGTGTAGTGGTTAAGTGCGCAGACTCTAATCTGGGAGAACTGGGTTTGATTCCCCACTTGCACCTGCTGGATGACCTTGGGCAAGCCATAGCTCTCTACCAGCTGTTCTCTCAAGGACAGTTGTCTCAGAGTTCTCTCGCCCCCACCTACCTCACAGGGTGTCTGTTGTGGGGAGGGGAAGGGAAAGGAGTTTGTAAACTGCTCTGAGACTCCAAGTGAGTGAAGGGCGGGGTATAAATCCAATCTCTTCTCTTCTTCTTCTCTTCCCTGTAGTTGCAGCCCACTGTCTCTCATTTCCTGTTGCTTCCAGCAGCTGTTCACCTTTCTCTCTCTGTTGACTGTGATTCCTAGCTTTATCTGAGCCGATGCCACTGAGGCAGCCATACCACTGAGGCTCAGGGACGCCATCCCAGGTCTGAGAGTCATACATCTCTTGCTGCCACCTGGCTCAGCAGAAGTGGCTTCTGGTATTGCAGTGGACACGGTGGTCACCCACCTCCAACTCTTTCCCCCATTTGGTTGTAGGGACTATATCACTCCAGTCTGGGCCCATCTATACTGGCTCCCAATCTGTTTCCAGCACAATTCAACATCCTAGTGTTGACCTCTAAAACCATACGTGGTTTAGGACCAACATACCTGAAGGCCAGCCTGCTCCCCTTATGAAACTACCCAATTGCTCTGGCCATGCTTTGAGGCCCTGCTTCAGGTGCCTCTGCCTTCTGAGATTAGGCAGCTGGCATTCTGGCTTTCATTCAGTAATCCCTCCTTCCTGCCCAAAGATTTAATTGATTTTTTTGTATTTTAGCTCTGGTTTTAATGATTTTGGTTGGTTTGAATGGTTTTTGTGATTTTATTGAATGAAAGCAGAAGGGCAGGGTATAACTGTTGTAAATAAAAGTGAATAATTTCTGTCTCTTTTCTGATTCCAACCCCCCACCCCACCCCCAGCAACGTGGCAGCCATCTGGAGCTCGGAGCATGCCTTGGCTTGGCAACTGGAAGCTGCCTTCAGAAAAGATCCGGCTGCGTGGGCGACTGCCAAGTGTCAGGCCTGGGATGCCCAAGAGGAAGGCCTGCCCGATTTCCTGACAGAGATTCTTGACTGCCCCTGCACTTTGGCACAGGCCAGGGCAGACACAGGTCGATTCCACGTAGGTTGCTGATAAGATCCATGCTCCCCTTCCTGTGTAACCACCTTATGTGGCGTTAGTGTCTTCAGAATAAGAAAGAAATCTTGACTGAGTGCCAGACTCCGTGCAATGTCACAGTTTTGTAATGGGAAATACAGAAGTGTAAATTTGCCTCTAAGGAGCAGCCATGTGTGTGTGTGTGGGGGGGGGAATGAGGGACAAAGAGCTGCTGTATTGGGGTGGGGGGAGTAACTCTTCTTTGGCTGAAAACCGTCCTCAGAGCAACTTTAAGCATAAACAAAACACAGGCATTATACTGGAATTTGTCTTTTTTCCAGGCAGGTGAGACAAACATCTTGTATCTTTTTCTTAAACATCCTGGGACCCAGAGCAGCTCACATGGTTCTCCTCTCCTCCGTATTATCCTCACAACAACCCTGTGAGGGTAGGCTGGGCTGAGAGTGGGTGTGACTGGCCCCAAGGGCCATAGGCGTTAACTATGGGGGGGCTTGGGGGCTCAGGCCACCCCTGAAGTTTCCCAGGGGGGACTGAACCCCCCTGGGCCCCCCGACAATGACAACGAAAGAGCTGTCCGTCCGGAGGGCTCCCCTCCCCTGAACTCACTGGCTCCCTCCCTTCTGGGGCCATCCCAGTGTGATGATGTCACTTCCGGGTGACATCATCACGCTGGGGCCCTGGGAGGGAGCCAGTGAGTTCAGGGGAGACAGCCGGCCAGTTGGCCAGCCGGCTGGACCCGGGGGGGGGGGCTCTTGCGATGGCATCGTCCCAGTGGGTGCGTGCGCACGAGCCCCCCCCCCCCCCCAGTAAGTTAAAAACCCTACACCCCTGCCAAGGGCACCAGATGAGCTTCCACGGTAGAGCGGGGATTTGAACCCATTCATTTTGGTTCCAGTCTGACAGTCTAATCACTGCCGCACACCAGTCCTTCCCTTCTGCAGCTCACTGCGATGCAACCTTGCTGTGCCTCCCCTCCCCTGCAGCTTTCAGGGCCAAACAACAGCCCTGAATTGAAATCCCAGAGCTGGAGAGTCCTGGGGACTCTGTGAATGTCACAAAATCTTCCTTAGAGCTGCGTCTCCTATTGCCATCAGAGGCTGCAGAGGTTTCTTGATCAGTTACAGGTCAGGGAAAGAAAAAGCCAATATGTGCAGCTTTGCAGCCCCGGAGCAGATGCACAAATCGCCAGCAGAGTCCTGCGCTGGGCAGCAGGAAGGAGGGCAGGTGTTTCTGCGAGGCCTCCTCTAAGAGGGTGACACAGTCTGCTTCCTCCTGCCCTGACCAGTTTGGGAGCCAGGAACAGAGGCCATGGGAAGCCAGCTAGCCGCAGAAGGGAGGGAGGTGTTGAACCTTTCCTTGCCTGCCGGTTCTGCCCTTCAAACACACTCTTCCCCCAAGCTGGACCTCCTTTGAGAGCTTGCCCAGGGATGAACACCCTGGCAGGGCACAGGCCGGGGACCCCTGTGTTTGCCCGGTGACGTGCTCTCCCGTGGCTGCTGCCACACGAGGAGGATTCTTTGCACTGCTTTCACTGCCATGGAGGGGGCATCCATGCCGGCAATGGAGCTTCCATAAGTGGAATTTTCCCATGTTATCTTGCTGGCTTTTCTCTTCTGCACATTCTCTGCTGTGACTCCACATTAGGTCTTGCAGGTGTGGTCATCACAGCTGCCATGGCGACTCCTTTTTTTTTGGTCTCCATGCTTTTATGATAACACATTTTAATAATTTGTTTTAAATTCTGAAATACGTAAGTGGCAATAAATTGTCACAGTGCTATTCTCCTCCCCATTCCTTTCCAGGCAAGCAGGAAAAATGCTGCCTACACCTTTCCCCATGTAGCTTCACAATGAAAGGGGCTGTTGACTAAATAAATACAGAATTCAGAGGAACTAAAATCTGAATTGGAAACAGATAAAGGGTAACAGATTGTTATAGTCCAACAGTAATTACCAGAGATTTTTAAAGCATGCCAAAAAGAAACCCCACACACATACCTAGTGATGCCATGGCAGGGGAAAAATGTTGAGAAAATGATGTCCACACAGTGCAGCTCATGAGAAGATGGCACCAACAAGGGTGGGAACTTTGCAGCAAGAAAATGCCCACCATTCTTTCTATGTGACATATTTAGGCACAGGGATAATGTAATATATGTAATGGCGGAAGCCACATGGCCCCCGCAGAGCACATGGCCCAGTGAAGCCTTGAGCTTGGGGCCAGACAACAGTAGTACACTAGGATCCTAGTGTCCCCCTATCAGAGGCTTAGGATATTCAAATAGTCCTATGACAGCCTCTGGCAGGAAGCCTATTCAATTACCTTGAAATATATTCAATTACCTTGAGACTTATTCAATTATCTTATCCAATTGCCTTGTTTGGGCGAGGTCAGGGGTGCAGCTTACCTGTGTATATAAGCAGGCCCCCTGACCTCCGTCTCCATGCCTCATCTGAACCAGTTTAATAAAATGCTTGCTGATCTCACCGCAACCGGACTCCACTTCCAGGACTTTTCAGACAGCTTGGGGAAGAACCCGTTGAGGTTGGCGAAAACATGGAAGGAAGCTGATTAGAGCACAATGTTGGGTGGGTGCTCTGGAAAAGCCCACCCCCGTTTGGAAGCCAAGGCAGAGCTCCATGTGGCAGTAGCCAGCTTTACCCTTGAGTTCGTCATGCAGCGGGCAGCAGCTGGAAGTTCTCTTCTGATGCTTTCAGTTGTGGTGGTTATTCCATGCAGTGAAGAAGCCACGGCCCATGAGCACTAGCTAGAGTCTGAGAAAGAAGCAACAGGAGAGATTCCACAACACATGAGCTTCCAGATTTATAATCGTGCTATTTTCAGGCACAATTCAAGCTGCTGGTTCTACTTTAGGGCTGAGAAGTATTGGAGTCGGGAGTCCATGGAACAGTGAAACAGCTAGATCTTTATTGCTGGTCCAGATGAAGCATACAACCCAGGGCTCTGAGCCCTCCTTTTATGCTGGTCAGGGATAATCTCCTGACCTCGCCCAACTGGCCTGATAGGCTATTATCAATCTATTTACATCTCATAGGTTCCCTGGGAGAAACCTAGGTACAGGATTGGTGGCCGGTTCGAATCCATTTGGCCTTTGTTCTACCTGGCTGAAGCTCAGGTAGTTTCTTGGCCATGTGCTCTGGCCACATGGTGGTCGCCATTACTGGAGCACATGGCGACCGCATGGTCAATACATAACACCCCTCCCCCCATAGTCCAGAACCCCTCTGCACACATAATCTTTGAGATAGTCCGGGCGTCTGCGCTCACGTCCAGAGCGCCAGGGGGTTGTAAGACGGGGCGGGTTGCTCATGTCGGAAGGTTGCGGTGTGGGTAGTTGTTCTGCTTGCGGGGCCGGTCTGCTCGGTGGTCGTTCAGGCATGGATGGCGCGGCTGCTGCGTCAGAGGGCATGAGCGGAGTCTCCACAGTCTCTGGATCCAGGTCTGGCGCTGCTTCTGGAATCTTGTCGATGTCATGGTCCGTTGGTGCAGGGAGTTCAGGGGCCTGGGTAGCATCGCAGCTCTGTGTACGGCGTCGAATCTGGTCAATGTGTCATTTCCAGACTATGCCGTCTTCCGTAAGGACCTCGTAGGAATAAGGCCCAGTGACTCGGATGATCCTCGTGGGGATCCATGTCAGACCCTGCGAGTAGTTCTTAGCGTATACAGGGTCTTCGGGAGTGAACCCTCGGGCAACTGGCTGGTCCTCCGTTGTCGGGTTTCTGGTGATTGCTCGGTCGGGATGTAGGCGGTCCAGTATGGTTCCCAGTTGTCTTCCCATCAGAAGTTCAGCTGGCCAACGCCCGGTCCCTGAGTGGGGTGTGTTCCGTTGGCTGAACAGGAACTTACACAGCTGCTGTTCCCAGTCACTGTGCTCCATTCTCTTTAATGCATTCTTTGTTGTTCTCATCATGCGCTCGGCCTGGCCGTTGGTTGCAGGGTGAAACGGAGCGGAGTGGATGTGGCGAAGACCGCAGGCCTCCACAAACCGTTGGAACTCGCCGGAGGTGAATGCGGTCCCGTTGTCGGTCACGAGAGTGTCCGGCATCCAGTGAGTTGCGAAGACCGGCCAGAGACTTCGTAAGGCTGCATTGGTGGAGGTCGATGCTACCGGAACCACCTCAAGCCACTTGCTGTAGCTGTCTACAATGATAAGAAACAACCGGCCCTGGACCGGTCCCGCTAAGTCTAGGTGCAGATGGGACCAGGGCTTGTTAGTGGATTCCCAGGATCGGACGGGAGCGTGTGGTGGGTCTGGCCGCGACTCTTGGCATTTGGTACACTTCTGGACCCACCCCTCAATATCTTTGTCCAGGCCTGGCCACCACACGTAACTACAGGTCAGGGCCTTCATACGTACTATGCCTGGGTGGGGCTCGTGTAGTGCCTCTAGTACTTGGGGCCGCAGAAGCCCGGGGATCACCACTCGAGATCCCTATAGCAGGCACCCCTTGTGGGCCGAGAGTTTGTGTCTCCGTGCCGTGAAAGCGGCGAACTCCGGCCCCAGTTTCTCCGGCCACCCCCTTTCCACCCAGTCCGAGACATGGGAAAGGATGCGGTCCCGCCGTGTGCGACGGGCCACATCCGATACCTGCACGGGGCGCTCTGGTAGGTCCTCCAGGAGCGCTACGCGGAAGGCTGGAGCAGGATCCGGGTCGCAGGACAAGAGAGGAAGACGACTGAGGGTGTCGGCATGTCCCATCGCCTTGCCCGGGCAATGCACCAAGTCGTAGGAGTAGCCAGACAAAAAATTTGACCACCGCAGGACCCGCGGGGACAGCATGTGAGGGGTCTGCCAGTGGGGGGCAAGGAGACCCAGCAGTGGCTTATGATCTGTAGCCACAGTGAATGATCGCCCATACAGGTAATCGTGGAATTTCTTGACGCTGGCTACAATCGCAAGGGCCTCCTTATCGATTTGGGCGTAATTACGTTCCGACAACGACAGGGTCCTGGAGTAGTAGGCTACCGGCACTTCCTTGCCGTTGGGTAGCTGGTGCCCCAAGACTGCCCCGATGCCGTAGGGAGATACGTCGCAGGCCAGAATGACAGGGAGCTTCTCATCGAAATGCGCTAGGACCGCATTTGAAACTAATAAGTCCTTGACAGCCCAGAAGGCTGCGTCGTGCTTGGGACCCCAGGCCCAAGCTGCTCCCTTGTCCAGGAGGCAATGCAGGGGTTCGGCGATGGCCGCTTTGTGCGGAAGGAAGGCGTGATAAAAGTTTAAAAGTCCCAAGAACGCCTGTAGTTCCGCCTTCGAAGACGGACAGGGTGCTTCCGTAATCGCCGCTACCTTCTCCTTGGTTGGGTGAATGCCATCTGCGGTCACTTTGAATCCCAAGAAGTTCACTGAGGAGACTCCCAGGGTACACTTATCCTTTCGGACCTTGAAACCCGCGTCCCGGAACAGTTGCAGCACCATCCATAGGCGTGCCGCAAACGTGTTGACGTCCGGGGCGGCAATGAGGACGTCGTCGAAGAACGGTTTCACACCTGGAACATCTTTAAGGAGAGAATCCATTAGATGTTGAAAAATCCCTGGCGCCACGCTGACCCTGAATTGGAGCCGTTTCACTTTGAACGCTCCCTTATGAGTCACAATCGTTTGTGCCTCGGCTGTTGCATCATCTACAGGAAGCTGCTGATAGGCCTGGGGCAGGTCGAGATTTCCAAATATTTTGGCTCCCGCGAGGGAGGCCAGAACATGGCTGACCACCGGTACTGGGTATGCGTGGTCTTGTAACGCCTTATTAATAGTGCATTTATAGTCCGTGCAGATGCAGACTTCCCCATTAGCCTTGAGGGGGGTCACAATGGGAGTCTCCCACTTGGCATGGGAGACCGGCTCGAGCACCCCTTGTGCCACGAGCTTTTCCAGCTCCGCCTCCACTTTGGGCTGGAAGGCGAGCGGTGGCCGGCGGATGGCCACGCAGATGGGCCGGACCGCTGGGTCCAGGTCGAAGGAAACCGGGGGTCCTCTGTAGCAGCCCAATGAGCCATCAAAAACGGCGGGAAATTCCTCGCAGATGGACGAGAAGTCAGTAGAGCCCATGCGGTGTATTCCGGTCCACTGCACTCCGAGCGGCTGGAACCAGGCATGACCTAGAAGACTGGTTAGATTGCGCTCCACCACAAGAAGGTCTAGCAGACCGTTAAATGCGTGGTACTGGACCCGGACCCTGGCTAGCCCCTTAATAGCCAGTGGGGTTTTTTGGAAGTCCCGGAGGACTAACCCAGCTGGCAGCCGTAGCCAGCGTGCCCCCGTCGGGCACAGGTGGCTGAACATAGCCATGGACACAATGGAATATGCGGACCCTGAGTCCAGTTCCATGGAACAGGGAACTCCCTCTATCTGGAGGGACATGGAAATTGTGCCCGGAATGGGCTGGGGCAAGTTCATTACCGTGGCCACGGGAATGATGCTGTCCACTTCCTCGAAGTTTGCTGCTGGGGCACAGTGGCTGTTCCTTAGGCGGCAGGCCCGGGCGAGATGGCCTGCTTTCCCGCAGGTGCGGCAGACAGCATTATGGAAGCGGCATGTACATCTGTTGTGGTGGTCCCCGCAGCTTGTGCACGTTGGGGCCTGCCTGTTGATGGGAGCAGAAGAGGGAACAGAGAAATATGCTGGGCACCGGCCCTTGGGCCTGGAGATGCCGGGCTCACCCTTCTTCGAGTGTGGTTGCATCCGGTGGACGTCCTCTTCTTCACTCGAGTTGGGTTCAGGAGGGGCCACCTGGTGGACTTTGGTGGCTGCCTTGTCCTTTTGCATTGTCTCGAACGCTGCTGCTGTTTGGAGCATCTTCTCCAAGGTTGGCTCCGACATTGCGATGAGGTGCCGGCGGAGCTTGGCTTCACGAATCCCCCCCATGAAGGCAGTCTCCACGTGGTCATCCACGTGGTTGAATTCGCAGCCCCCGGCTAGTCGACGGAGTTTAGCCAGGAAAGTGGCGGCTGACTCCCTTGGCTGCTGCTGGCGCTGTATGAACTCCCGGCGCCTAGCCAGTTTTGATGGCTTCAGGGCGAAGTAATCGCCGAGGGCCTTGATGAGTACGTCATAAGACACCTCGGTGGGGTCTTGCGGGGCGAGTAGGTTCTGGGCCACCCGCATGACCTCGACCCCTCCGGAACTCAATAGCCAGGTGCTCTTCAGGTCTGCCTCTGTGATTCTGCAGACGCTGAAGGCTCAACCCAGCGTCTTGAGCCATGACTCCCACGTCTCTGGGCGAGACGTATTGAAAGGGGTAATTGGTCCTGGAGCGTTTGCCATAGTTACCAGAGCAGGAGCGGTGGCAGTGGTTTGAGCGATGTCCTCATGGTCTTGCGGCGGTGCCGGGGAGCGCTGAGGCTCGGCGCTACCTAGTGCCGGAGGATCAGAGTGGCTTGCAGCGAGGCATTGGAGCGCTGGAGCTCAGAGATGCCTGCGGCCGGTGGGACGGAGCTCGCTGTGCTGCTGCGGTCGTCTGGAGAGTCGCTTATCGGGATCCCACCTTCGTCGCCACTGAGAAGTATTGGAGTTGGGAGTCCATGGAACAGTGAAACAGCTAGATCTTTATTGCTGGTCCAGATGAAGCATACAACTCAGGGCTCCAAGCCCTCCTTTTATGCTGGTCAGGGATAATCCCCTGACCTCACCCAACTGGCCTGATAGGCTATTATCAGTATATTTACATCTCATAGGTTCCCTGGGAGAAACCTAGGTACAGGATTGGTGGCCGGTTCGAATCCACCTGGCGTTTGTTCTACCTGGCTGAAGCTCAGGTAGTTTCTTGGTCATGTGCTCTGGCCACATGGCGGTCGCCATTACTGGAGCACATGGCGACCGCATGGTCAATACATAACAAGGGCCCTAAATGGCTTGGGCTCAGGGAACCTGAAGGGCCATCTCCTCCCATACTGTCCAGCTTCTCCCATACTGTCTAGCCCAAGCCTGCTCTTAACACCCCACCCCTCCAGAGGTGGACAGAACATTTCCGGTGGTGGCACCTCACCCTGGGAATGAACTCTCCCTTGAGGCTAACCTGGCACCTACTTTACTTTCTTTTAGGCACCAGGCCGAAACACATCTTTTTACCCAGGGTTTTAGAATCGTCTAGTCCAACCCCCTGCCAAATGCAGGACCAGCCTAAAGCATCTCTGACAAATATCCATCCAGGCTCTTCTTGAACGCTGCCAGTGAAGGGGAGCTTCTTACCACCTCCCTAGGCAGCTGGTTCCACCTTTGAACCATTCTGACAGTGAAAAAGTTTTTCCTAATATCCAGCCAATACCGTTCTGCATGTAATATAAACCAGTTGCTTTGGGTTCTCCCCTCTGCTGCCAACTGGAACAGCTCCAAGCCCTCCTCCAAACGACAGCCCTTCAAATACTTAAAGAGAGCCATCCTGTCCCCCTTCAGTCTCCTCTTCTCCAAACTAAACATTCCCAAGAAGTCCCTCAGCCTTTCCTCGTAGGGCTCAATCTCAGACTCCTGATCATCCTCGTCGCCCTCTTCTGCACCCTCTCAATTTTGTCCACATCCTTTTTGGAGTGAGGCCTCCAGAACTGCACACAGTACTCAAGGTGCAGCAGTTTTAATTAGCAGTTTTATCTTACGTGCTTTTAAGATGTTCTCCTCTGTTGATGGATAGTTTTATGTCGTTTCTGTCCAATGGTTTGGTTTTAATGGCTTGTTTTTGTATTGTAAAGTTGTTTAACTGTCCTCAAACAGCATTCTGAAGAGGCAGCATAGAAATGTCCTTAATAAAGAAGGGGGTGTGGGGGAGACGTGTCAATGCATGTGGTGCCATGCTGACTTCAAGCTGGGGGTGTGTGTACTCTCATCTAGGGTTACCAACCTCCAGGTGTGGCCTGGAGATCTCCTGGAATGAAAATTAATCTCCAGACAACAGAGATCAGCTCTCCTGGAGAAAACGGCTAATTCAGAGGGCAGACTCTATGACCTTAGGTCCTTCCTCAAATTCCAAATCTCCAGGAATTTCCCAGCTGTACTTGTGGCCCTCTGTCAAAAACCATACAGCAGCCAGGCCTCTGAACACCCTTTTGGCATTAGGGCAGTGTTTTTTTGAGCACCCTAATTCCACATTGCCTCTAAGGGTTAGGAAAGAAACTGTGGTTTTGCTCAGTGTTAAAATACACACTGTGGTATGGCTGGAAGAGCCATCATAATCAGAGCCAGGTGGAAGAGTTACTGTGGCATACTTTTCCAGATATATTTTCTAGCTATATTCCATTTGAGGTACATTTATCACCTTTATTTTTTTGCTCATGCCAAGTAAGCTCAGGATAGAGTATGTTACCTCCCATTTCCCGTTTTATTCTGACACCAGCCCTGTGAGGTAGGTTAGAGAGACTGATCCTGGTCCAATACATTAAGCACAGCCCTACCCTGGCTCCCTACTAAGTAATTCTCTCTCCATCCACCCCCACCTCCACCCAGGCACTGCCAGGCGTCCTTTGACAGAAAACATAATTGGCATAGCTGTTGGGAGAATGGTCTTTGTCCTCTTCCTCCAAGTCCAATTGTCCTGGTTCCTGTGCTTGGCTTCCTGGGCGTCTCTGCCCATCAGGAACTGGTTTTGTATTACAATGACAGTACAGTACTGTTTGACTGCAGCCTCCCTCCAAGGAGCTCAGGAGGATTTTCTTCGGGTATTTTCAAACTGATGGCATGAAACCACTAGCTTCAAGGCCTAGCACTGCAGAGGATGGTCGTGTAGTTAATGGTAGTAATCCCTTCACCCCAAAGTCCACTTGATGTCCTTCCAGGACCCTGCTAAGATGATGGTGGTACTGGAACAGGATCTTAACAGGAAAGGCTACACACATCAGTTTGATTTCCCCCCACCAGGCTCATCTTCTTCCTCCACTGTGCAAGCCTAGAGATCAGCATCTATTCAAGCCCAGGACTCAGAGCCTCGGCACCCCCCATCCTGCCCCAAACCTGGCAGCAAGCCCTCTTTGGAGAGCTCAGCTCAGCCCATCAGCTTATTTCTAAACAGTCAGGTGCAAAGACTGCCCAAGCAAAAGATGCAATCCAAGCAACGCAGAGAAGTGACAGCACAGTGCAGAACTGCAGTGCTCAAGCTGACAGGAAGCCCTGGCCAGAGGTTAGAATTCGCACCTGACCAGCATCACCTCTCTCTTCTGCAGACAGATTATGGCTGTGACATGGAAAAGGGAAGTGTGTGCACTTACCACCCAGGAGCAGTGCACTGCGTGAGGGGCATTCAGGCCAGGTAAGGCTTTGTCTTCCACATTGGGCCTAACTGCTCATGCCCAAAACCTGTGATTCTCTCAGAGAAGAAGAAGAAGATCTGGGAGGGCAAAAAGTGTGTCAAATGCAGCTATTCAGCCAGCACTGCCATTCTCTCTCTTCTCTCTTCCCAAACAGCCCAAACTACGCTGCTGGGCAGCAGTGCTGTTACGATGCCACTGGAGTGCAGGTCCTCACCGGAGACTCTAACGGGGGAAGCACACCTGACCGTGGGCATGACTGGGGGGCTCCTCCTTATAAAAAGCCCCCCCGCATCCCAGGCTTTTCCCATTGGATGTATGATGTCCTCAGTTTCTACTACTGTTGCTTGTGGTCTGACAACTGCTCCTACTACTTCAAGCACCGTCCCTCCAGTGGCTGCAGGCAATACCACCCCCCAAGAGCAGGTATGTTGTTCTCCTGCCTTTAATGATTCCTTTTCAGAATGTAGAAGAAGCTGATACTTCAAAGTCATTGAGCTGTTTCTTTAAGAACTTAAGACCAGAAGAGAAGCCAATGTTGGATCAGGCCAATGGCCCATCCAGTCCAACACTCTGTCACACAGTGGCCAAAAACACCAGGTGCCATCAGGAGGTCCACCAGTGGGGCCAGAATGTCCTCTCACCCATGCTCTCAGGCACAAGCAAGATGGAGTGCACCCTCCCCAATCTGCAGAACCATGCAGGCCATCTAGTCCAACCCCCTGCTCAATGCAGGATCAGCATAGACTAAAGCATTCCTGGCACATGTTTGTCCAGCCTTGGAGCTACCAGGTATAATGGAATGACGGGCAGCTGGGTTACCTCCCATCTCTCTTATCTATGTCTCTGAAGCTTCTAATGGCTTGCTTTTTTCAGAGGGAAAACCCCCTTTTTCTGCAAGGTCTCTTTACCAGGCCATTTTAGGTGGCCAAAAGCCTGAACCAAAGTTAAAAACTTGAACAAGAAACTGCGTAGGGAAACCCGTTTTTTGACATAGCTTACTTTTGTTGGCTCCCAGCTTGGGCAATGGCTGTGGGATTTTTAAAAGTGGGTAGATTAATGTACTAAAAATACTTCCAATGTGTAATGAGATTCAATTTTTAAAGCAAATATTTTACAATGAAAAATAGCTTTCATCCTGCCTCTGAAAATAAGGCAAAACAGCTGTTTTCTTTGCTAAGCCCCCCTCCACGCAGTTCCTGCCTCATGCGTTTGTTATTAACATTCTGCACTTGCATTTACAGCTTCTGCTTTTGGAGATCCCCATTTTATCACATTTGATGGCACACATTTCACATTCAATGGCCTTGGTGAATACACAGTGCTGGAATCCAACCTGACTTTCCTGAGAGTGCAAGGGAGAACCCGCCAAGCATCATTGAATGGTAAGGTTGAAATGGCTGCTATAAAATCGCATTCTGCTTGCTTTATCACATTCTGCCAGATTGGTGTAGTGGTTAAGAGTGGCAGAGTCTAATTAGGAGAACTGGGTTTGTTTCCCACTCCTCCACATGCATGCAGTTGACCTTGGGTCAGTCACAGTTCTCTCAGAGCTGTTCCCTCAAGAGCAGATCTCTCAGAGCTTATCAGCCCCACCTACCTCACAAGTTGTCTGTTCTGGGGAGAGGAAGGGAAGGAGACTGTAAGGCTTTCTGAGTGAAGGGCGGGGTATAAACCCAACTACTACTACTCCTCCTCCTCTTCTTCTTCTTCTTCATCATAGAATCTTAGGGTTGGAAGGGACCACCAGGGTCATCTAGTCCAACCCCCTGTACAATGCAGAGAATTCACAAATACCTCCCCCTCCACACCTGCAGTGACCACTGTTTCATGCCTAGAAGATGACAAAAAAAACTTCCAGGATCTCCAGCCAAACTGGCTTGGAGAAAAATTGCTTCCTGACCCCAAAGTGGTGATCAGCAATTCCCTGGGTATGCAAAAGAAGGCCACAAGAACTAAGACAACCCTTCCTGCCTTCCCTCTCAAGATCTGCCTAAGTTCACAGAATCAGCATTGCTGTCAAATGGCCATCTAGCCTCTGTTTGAAAACCTCCAAAGAAGGAGAGCCCACCACCTCCCAAGGAAGCCTGTTCCACTGAGGAACTGCTCCAACTGTCAGGAAGTTCTTCCTAATTTTTAGCCGAAAACTCTTCTGATTTAATTTCAACTCATTGGTTATGGTCCAACCTCCTGGGGCAACAGAAAACAACTCCACACCATCCTCTAGAGGACAGCCCTCCAAGTACTTGAAGATGGTGATCATACCAACCTCTCAGTTGTCTCCTCTCCAGGTTAAATATACTCAGCTCCTTCAACCTTTCCTCATAGGACTTGGGTCTCCAGACTCCTCACTATCTTTGTCGCCCTCCTCTGGACATGTTCCAGCTTGTCTATATCCTTCTTCAATTGTGGTACCTAAAACTGAACACAATCCTCTAGGTGAGGTCTAACTAGAGCAGAACAAAGTGATACCATCACTTCGCGTGATCTGGACACTATACTTCTGTTGATACAGCCCAAAATCGCATTTGCCTTTTTAGCTACCACATCACACTGCTGACTCATGTTCATTGTATGATCTAATAAGACCCCTAGATCCTTTTTGCACAGGCTACTGCCAAGACAAGTCTCCCCCATCCTATAATTATGCATTTGATTTTTCCCAAGCCAGATCTGGCAACCCAGTAACTGGCTACAGAATCGCTTTCCGGACCCTTGGAACCCAGAAAACATGGCATAGGAGGAGGTGCTTTTCTACCTTAGCTGCATAGCCCCAAATCAACACAAGTCAGGGGTGGAGGGAACCAAACCTGTTACCATGCAGCTCTTCTCCCTACTACCCACTTGGGGCAGCAAAATGACTTGAGACAGCCCCACCTTATAGCTAAGCAGAAGGAAATAAACATGGCTTCCCTCCCCTTCCCTCCACCGCCCCACCAGTCACAGCCAGGACACTCACCTGGATCCCTCTTTCTAGAGCCTGTTGTATTTCTTCCCACAATGGGCCTTATTCCTAGTTTATCCATACATTTCCAGGAACTAGGGGTGAGTAGTGTAGTTGCCAGATTTGAAGATGACACAAAATTATTCAGGATGGTAAAAACCAAGGCTGACTGTGAAGAGCTCCAAGAGAATCTCTGCAAATTGGGTGAGGGAGCAACAGTCTGGCAGGTGGGAGTTCAATGTAAGTAACTGTAAAGTGATGCACATTGGGACAAAAAAATCGCAACTTCATGCATGGGTTAATGGAGTCTGAACCTGCTGAGACTGAGAGAGAAAAAGATCTTGGGGTCATAGTGTCACTCAGTGAGTGTCAACCCAGTGTACTGCAGTGGTGAAAAATCAAACTTTTAAGGAAAGAGATTGAGAATAAAATGGCTAATATTGTAATACCACCTGAATAGATACACAATACAGCCTCATTTGGAATACTGTTCTGGTCACCGTATCTCAAAAAAGATATCTCAAAGCTGTAAGAGTACAGAGGAGGGTGACCAAGATGATTAGGCAGTTGGAGCACCTTCCCTATGAGGAAGGGCTAAAGGGTCTGGAACTTTTCAGTTTAGAAAAGGACAACTAAGGGGGAACATGATAGAGGTTTATAAAATTATAACACTATGCACAGGGTAGAAAACTTGAGGGCATCCAATGAAGCTGATGGGTGGTAGGTTCAGGATGGACAAAAGGAAATATGTCTTTACACAGTGAGTGGTGAAAATGTGGAATTCGCTGACAGAGGATGTAGTGATGTGCACAGGAATAGACAGCTTTAAAAGGGGGTTAGATAGATTCATGGAGGAGAGGTCCATCAGTGGCTACTAGCCATGGTGGCTGAGGGGAACCTCCACATTCAGATACAGTCAACTTGTGCCAGGAGTCAATATCGGGGGAGGTCTCTGCCTCTATGCCCTGTTTGTCTGGCCCTCCAGAGGAACTGGCTGGCCGCTGTGTGAGACAGGATGCTGGACTAGATGGACCCTCACTGATCTGATCCAGCAGGGCTCTTCTGGTGTTCTTATCCATCCTCCTCTTGCAAGGTAAATTTCTCTGCCAGCCCTCCTCATCCAACATGCTCTGGCAACCCCTTGCCTTATTTTATTCCAACTCTCTTATGGCTTCACTACGACAGGTTAGGTCACTGCTGATCTGGACACACTGACTGATCCATGCTTCAGTAATTTTGAGGCCAGACCATTGCTACGCATGCTGCCTGAGGCTGCCCTACAAGTCAATTGGAAGCTGTAGTTGGTACAGAATTCTGCTGCTCATCTGTTGACAAGAGCCCAGATGTGTGGTCATGACACTCCTCTTTTAAGACAACTCCATTGGTTTCTTGTATTCTTCTGAATTCACCTCAAGTTGGTGGTTATTACCTTGAAAGCCTTACATGACCTGGGATCCAGGTCCTGGAAGGACAGTCTCAGAATCATAGAGTTGGAAGGGATCTCCAGGGTCATCTAGTCCAACCCCTGCACAATGCAGGAAACTCACAAATACCTCCCCCCACACACACCCAGTGACCCCCCTGCTCCATGCTTAGAAGATGACAAAAGTCTGCCAGGATCTCCACCCAAACTGGCCTGGAGAAAAATTGCTTCCTGACCCCAAAGTGGCGATCAGCATTTCCCTGGGTGTGTAAGAAATGGCCATGAAAACTAGGCACTGAGGCAACTCTTCCCGCCCGCCCTTCTCGTGAACTGCCTAAATTCACAGAATCAGCAGTGCTGTCAGATGGCCACCTAGCCTCTGTTTGAAAACCTCCAAAGAAGGAGAGCCCATCACCTCCTGAGGAACCCTGTTCCACTGAGGAACCACTCTAACAGTCAGGAAGTTCTTCCTAATATTTAGCCAAAAAAATCTTTTGATTTAATTTCAACCCGCTGGTTCTGGTCTGACCTTCTGGGGCAACAGAAAACAACTCTGCACCATCCTCTAGATGGCAGCCCTTCAAGTACTTGAAGACAGTTATCATATCACCTCTCAGTCATCTCCTCTCCAGGCTAAACATACCCAGCTCCTTCTACCTTTCCTCACAGGACTTGGTCTCCAGACCCCTCACTGTCTTCGTTGCCCTCCTCTGGACACCTTCCAGCTTGTCTATATCCTTGTTAAATTGTGGTGCCCAAAACTGAACACAATACTCCAGGTGAGGCCTAGCCAGAGCAGAGTAAAGCAATACTATCACTTTGCGTGATTTGGACACTATACTTCTGTTGATACAGCCCAAAATCGCATCTGCCTTTTTAGGTACCACATCACACTGCTGCCTCATGTTCATTGTATGGTCTACTAAGACCCCTAGATCGCACATATTACTGCCATGATAAGTTTTCCCCATCCTATAATTTGTTTTTGATTTCTCCTACCTAAATGCAGAACTTTACATTTATCCCTGTTTAAATTAATTTTATTTTTTGCCCAGTTTTCCAGCCTGTCTTCTACCATATTTGCTACCCCTGCCTATTTAGTATAATCTGCAAATTTAATAAGCATCCCCTCTATTCCATCCAAACCATTTGGTGTTTTTGGCCACTGTGTGACAGAGTGTTGGACTGGCTGGGCCATTGGCCTGATCCAACATTGGTTTTTCTTATGTTCTTATGTTCTTATAAAGATGTTGAACAAAGCAGGTCCCAGGAAAGTATGAAATTGTACACCGACAGAGTTCTTTGCAGAGCTTCCTCTTGACTGTTCCCTCCCTTAAGTCCATTATAGCCACCACTAGTGTGCAAACTCAGTCATTCTTGGCTGTGATACCAATATTCTGGAATGGCTGCCCTGAGGAGGGATCCATGCTGGCCTGGATCCAGGGGTTTTGTTAAAGCTGCTTTGATTAAAATGTCCTTTGATAGCGGGTGAATGTCTCATGTCATTGTGTCATTTTGATGGAAACTATACAAAGAACTATTTTTGGTAAACATTCTGTGAGAGCGCAGAAGTGACTTTTGTGTTATTCAGTGGGGCTTACTCCCAAGAAAGTATCCTAATGATGTCTGCATTTTTAACTGTTCTGTGTACACACGTGAACTCATGAAGCTTCCTTATACTTAGTCCATCAAAGTCAGTATTGTCAGTCTTATCTACTCAGACTGGCAGCAGCTCTCCAGCTTTTCTCCAGGGTCTCAGGCTCAGGTCTTTCACATCACCTCCTACCTGACCCTTTTAACTGTAAATGCTGAGGGTTGAACCTGGGACCTTCTGCGTGCCAAGCAGATGTTCTGCCAGTAAGCCATAGTGCTACCTTGAGCTTCCATGAATAGGTACAAGTTGGTGATGGTGCTGTGAACCATCTCCCTTACCATGTCCCCAAGCCTTCCTATAGAGACTGGGATAAAATGGGGAGTCGGTTGGTGCACCGTGGGTAATACTGCCTAACAGTCTGCAAAAGGTGACCTCAGAAGGGATATTGATGACCCACCCCTGGTTATTAGTGATGACCTCAACATACATGCCAAGGCTCCCTCAGAGGGATAAGCTGAGCATTTCATGGCAAACATGGTTGTGTGAGGCCCACTGCTTGTGGGTGCGAGTGACACCCTGTCTCTGGTAATCTGCACTGAACAAGGTCAAAGGCCCACATGGGTGGGGGAACTTCTGCTGAATATTTGCTGCCCCAGATGGATCCCTACCTGGCTAAACCTTGGCTCTTTCCCATGAAGGTCACCAAGTGGTTTTTTACTGGTCTCACACTCTCAGTCAAATATACCTCACAGGATAAAATGGGGAAGGGATTATGAGGGCCTGACATCCATGGACAAAGGCCAGGATAAAATGTACTCAGACAGACTAACTGAGAAGAACACAGTAATTTAGAGAAGCCAACCTGGATTTTCCAGGAATAGATCCTACCATACCAGTCTTGGGTCTCTCTTTTTTTATTGCTAGCTTAATGGATCACACAGATTCTGTAGGTATAATATATCTTGATTTCAGCAAACCATTGGACCAAATGTCCCATGACAGTTTGGTTAGCAAACTGTTAAATGTAGGTTGGATTAGAGTACTGGTAAGAGGAACTCCTGGTTGTTTGGAGAATGGAACACAAACAGTGGCCCTTCTGCAGTCAAGAGAAAGGTGCTCTTGGGTGGAAGTGCGCCAGGAGAGACAGCAAATACTTCAGGTGGAAAGCCATGTTGGTCTGAAGCAGCAGAAGAAAATTCGAGTTCAGTGGCACCTTTAAGACCAAAAAGTTGTGTTCAAAGTATAAGTTTTCAAGAGCACACACAGTTCTTCTGATACATTGAAATGGAAGTTACCAGTCCATACATAAAGATATGGACTGGTAACTTCCATTTCAATGTACCTGAAGATGTGCAGATGAAAGCTTATACACCTTGAATAAAATCTTGTTGGTCTTAAAGGTGCCGCTGGACTTGAACTTGAATTTTGTTCCACAAATACTTCAGCATTTGAACATGTTGACACTGGTTTTCAGTGAATTTGTTGTCTACATGATCTTTAATATGATTCGTTTACTATTTCATTATCTTTTTTTACACTGGTTTAAAAAATTGAGAAATATCCCCAGGGACTTGGTGTGCTGCATTGATTTTTGCAAATGTCTCACAGGAACTGAGGCTAAGGTGACGGGCTTCTCTGCTATCGCTATGCAGGAGAACAACTCAGATGTGGTTGAGATGCGCCTTTCTGAACATTCTTCAAGTGCTCTGGAGGTGCTGTTGAATCACCAGGCTCTCAACTTCTCTGAGCAAACGTGGATGGACCCAAAAGGTAGGGCAGCTAAAAGGCTGCAGCAACAAATCAATAAGCAAAATCTCCAGAAGAAAAAGAGAGGCAATGCAAAACTGGTAAAGAAATTCCAAGTCTAGCAGGATTACCTGTGGGGCTGAGGAAACAGCCTGGGGCTTGGGCATGGAAAACCCCACATGGATCCCTCTTGGACCACCATGTAGCTCTCTGAATAGGCTTGGGTAAACACTGCCTCCTGGTGGAAATAAATGAAATTCGGACGCTGGAACATACTATACAAAGTCGGGTGATAACTGAACTTCAAGAAGTGAGCAAATGGGCCACAGGAGTGCAGATGAATAGATGATGTGCACAAACAACATGGGTTGTGGTGAACAAGAGGAGGCAGGATTTGAACAGAATTACACTTGCCATGTCCACCAAAATCAGTGTGTTGTACAGCAGTGGAAATGTTTTTTTTTTATTATTTTATTTACTTTACTTGGAAAATGAATATGTTGCCTTTCCAGAAAACTTGCTCAAGGTGGCATGAAACATGATTAAAATCATGGAAGTCTTTAAAAACCTTGCCATGAATCGGTACAACTAAGAAAGAAGCCTCTGAACTATTCAGGATGATTGGTAGCTTTGGCTCCAGGAATAAGTGTCCAGAAAGGCACAGGGTGCACAAGACAATAAAGTGTTGTGGGCAAAGGAGGCAAATGACAAAGTAGAAAGGGCTGAGTGTTTTGTGTGTAGTTCTGGCTGGCCCACACAGGCTTTTTAGACTGAGGTGCAACCTTTGCATAGTTAGCTATGCAGGCCCTTTTCAACATCACAGATCTAACTTCTGAATAAATATGCACAGGATTGGGAGAGGGGAATATACAGGATGCCTTTCGGTTCCAGGGGACTTTCAAGGGACATATGAAGTCTAAAGGACAGGACAGTATAAAATCACATTGAGAATCAAACAATAAACAGTGTGGTTAGTGTTATTGCCTCCGACTGTGGTAAAAAAACAGCAGCTGTTTTGGAGGTGAGAGCAGGGGACTACTACTCCCACATCAGTCCACCCACAGTGTGAAAGAAACATAAGCAAGGGCTAGGCCGTGGCTAAAGCGAAGAGCTGGGTAGACTCTGCTTGAGCCCATAGCATGAAGCAAAACTTGTCATGAATTTTGCCAAAGTTTGTGATGGGTCAACCTACTCCTAGTCCCTGTAAACCCTGTGAAAACAGCTGAGCGGTGGACAGCACCCTGCTTCTCACCACTCAGCTGCTTCTCAGGCTGTCTTAAGCGGTCTCATTTTAAAATGAGTGCATAAGAAAGCCCAAAAAACAGCTGAGTGGCCAGGTGTCACGGCAGAGCCCGGGAGTCAGGCTGAAAAGACAAGTCGTAAAGCAAGCCCAGGGTACAGCTGATAGAGCAATCAGAGGAGCGTTGAAACAAGTCCCAATCCCCAAGCACAGCCGTGGTCAAAACGTACCAGAGGTCATAGTCCATAAATCAAGCCAAAGCCACTTAGCACCTCTGTGTGAAGTCCTGGCTGCTGCTAGAACTCAGGGCTTATCAACCGCCGGCCCTGCATATGTGCTGCCTTGTGTTGTCTGTTTAGATCTTGATGCCTCCATTCTCGGAGCCGTCTGACAGGTGGAGGTGATTCTGGTGGTGAACTGCTCGGGCCAGGCACTGCCTGATCAGCCTCAAGTGGGTCTTGCTGTGTACTTGGCTGTGGATCCTCTTCAGGACTTACAGTTTCTTCAGTTAAAGGAGCCAAGTCCTCCTGTCCTCAGCTATCAGGCACTGGGTCTAGGGCCAAGTCAGGGGCAGGCATGACACCAGGTGTGCCCGCTTGGGGTTATAGTGGATAGCTCAATGGAAGTGTCAACCCACTGTGGTGCAGCAGTGAAAAAGGCAAACTCTATGGTAGAGATTATTAGGAAAGGGACTGAGAATAAAATGGCAGATATTATAATATCAGCGGCGGTCTTTAAGCAGCGGCTGGTCAGGGATGCTGTAGGCTGATCCTGCACTGAACAGGGGGTTGAACTAGATGGCCTGTATGGGCCCTGCCAACTCTGTGATCTATGATTCCATGATAATGTCCCTGTATAAATTGATGGTATGGCCTCATTTGGAATACTGGTCACTGTATCTCAAAAAGAGCATCACAGAGCTGAAAAAGTACAGACAAGGGTGAGCAAGATGAATAGAGTACCTTCCCTATGAGGAAAGGCTGAAGATTCTGGGACTTTTCAGTTTAGAAAACAAATGTCTAAGGAGGGACATGATAGAGATTTATTAAAAAAATGTGGACAAGGGGGACCCAATAGAATTTGTTTACCTAGACTTCCAGAAAGCTTTTGATAAAGTTCCTCATCAAAGGCTCCTAAGTAGGCTCAATAGTCATGGGATAAAAGGACAAGTCCTCTTGTGGATCAAAAACTGGCTAATTAATAGGAAACTGAGTATAAATGGGCAATTTTCTCAGTGGAGGGTGGTAAGCAGTGGGGTACTGCAAGGATCAGTACTCGGTCCGATTCTTTTTAACTTGTTCATTAACTATTTGGAGTTGGAAGTAAGCAGTGAAGTGGCTAAATTTGCGAATGACACGAAATTGTTCAGGGTGGTTGTAATGTAGTATGTTCTGTGTAGCAATCAGCCTGCCATGTGCTCCCAGGTAATGGTGCCCGCTGCATGGCCAGAGCACATGGTCAGGCAGAGAGGGGAGCTTGAATCTGGAGGAACAATAGATGTCCAGATTCTAAGCCTCCACCAATGTGGGACCTAGGTTCTCCCTGGGGAGCCAATGGGGTCAAAGTCTCCTCCAGGGAATCTATGACAACCATGTGCATATGTTAAGTCCCTATCAGGTCTTTTGGGTGCAGCCGGAGGTGTGGCTCCGGCCAACATATAATGAGGGCCCTGGAGCCCTGTAAGCATGCCTGATCTGACCATCTACTGGACATGCTGAAGCACTCAATAAAGGCTTCATGATTTCACCGTTCCTGGTCTCCCGAGTCCAGTACTCTTCAGTGGTGAAAACCAAAGAAGACTGTGAGACACTCCAAAGGGATCTGTTGAGGATGGGCGAGTGGGCATCAGCGTGGCAAATGGGGTTCAGTGTGGCCAAGTGCAAGGTGATACACATTGGAGCCAAAAATCCTAAGTATAAATACACATTGATGGGGTCCGAACTGGCAGAGACTGACCAAGGGAGAGATCTTGAAGTCGTAGTGGATAACTCAATGAAAATGTTGAGACAGTGTGTGGCTGCAATGAAAAAGAATAATGCTATTCTGGGCGTTATCAGGAAGTGAACTGAAAACAAATCAGCCAGTATCATAATGCCCCTCTATAAATCGATGGTCCGACCTCATTTGGAATACTGTGTCACCACACCTCAAAAAGGATATTATAGCATTGGAGAAAGTGCAGAAAAGGGCCACTAGAATGATAAAAGGGTTGGAACACTTTCCCTATGAAGAAAGGTTTGAGTGCTTGGGGTTCTTTAGCTTGGAGAAATTATGGCTGAGGGTGACATGATCGAGGTTTATAAGATTATGCATGGGATACAGCAGTCTGAGAAAGAAGTACTTTTCTCCCTTTCTCACAATACAAGAACTCATGGGCACTCTATGAAATTGCTGAGCAGTTGGGTTAGAACAGATAAAAGGAAGTACTTCTTCACCAAAAGAGTGATTAACACATGGAATTCACTGCCACAGGAGGTGGTGGCGGCTACAAGCATGGACAGCTTCAAGAGGGAATTAGATAAACACATGGAGCAGAGGTCCATCAGTGGCTATAAGCCACAAAGTATAGATAGGAACTCTCAGTCTGGGGCAAGTGATACTCTGTCTTCTTGGTGCTTGAGGGGGGGGGGGACAACAGTGGGAGGGCTTCTAGTGTCCTGGCCCGACTGCTGGACCTCTGGACGGCACCTGGTGTTTTTGGCCACTGTGTGACAGAGTGTTGGACTGGGTGGGCCATTGGCCTAATCCAACATTGGCTTCTCTTATGTTCTTATGTGGTGGCAGCTACAAGCATGGACGGCTTCAAGAGGGAATTAGATAAACATATGGAGTAGAGATCCATCAGTGGCTATTAGCCATAAGGTATAGATAGGAACTACGGGGCATTCTTGGTGCTTGAGAGGCACTAGTGGGAGGGCTTCTAGTGTCCTGGCCCCACTGCTGGATCTCCTAATGGCACCTGGTATTTTTGGCCACTGTATGACAGAGTGTTGGACTGGATGGGGCATTGGCCTGATCCAGTGTTGGCTTCTCTTATGTTCTTAAATGATGCACTGTATTCTTGGTGCTTGGGGGGGACAACAGTGGGAGAGCTTCTAGTGTCCTGGCCGCACTGCTGGACCTCCTTGCATGCCCCATAACTGCATGTGCCACAGAAGTATTCACTTGTCCTCTCCATCACAGGTCTCTTCCTCTATGCTGTACCTGGGACAAGTGCTACAGTGATGTTCTCCTCAGGAGCAGGAGTAGAAGTGAAAGGAATTGGACAGCTGCTGAGCATCACCATTTTGCTGCCAGAGAGGTTCCTGAATCATACACGAGGTCTTTTTGGCGTCATGAATAACAATCCACAGGATGATTTTACTCTTCGCAATGGAACTGTCCTCCATAGCAGCAGCACCTCTGAACAGCTGTTTGCCTTTGGTGCAGACTGTGAGTGAAAACCAGGCCTGCTAATTTCCTCTTGTTCCCAAAGGTCAACGAGTATCTGAGGAGAAGTGCAGAGATACCAGTAGACAGGGTCTCAGTGAATCGCTGGTTTGTCAAGAGACCAGGGGACTTGCAGCCAGGAAAGCAACTGTTTGCTGCTACAGGCTTCAGCCCCCAGTTTCTTTTCTGTCTGTGTGGCAGAGCATGCCTCCTCTGGCCTGTAGGCCCTGCTCCTACCTGCCCTCCGATAGGCATTTATTTTACCCTCGAGTAGCCCGCTGCCACCACCTGATCAATTATCAATAATAGTAATTTAGGGATTCCCCACTGGGAGGATCAGGAACCCCCATCAGTGATCCCTCTAAGCTGAGTTAGTATGAGCTAGGTCACAGTATTTTAGCATCTGGCTCAACCATTTTTGTCTTAGCTCAGGTAGGATGGCTCCAAAGCAAACTAATTTATGCAGCAGCCAAATTGCGCACTCACAGGTGAGCACATGGTCACTGTGGCTGCCTCAGGATTTAAGAGTCCTGTGTCCTGTCATTGCCTGAGCATCCCAAAGAAAAAAAGTTACTTCCTGTTGCCAAAAGATTTTATCACCTCTGTTTCCCCCCCCCTTGACCCCGGTCAGCCCAGGTCAAGACATATTTTCCTGTTGCCTCCAGGAAGTCCTTTCCTGTAACCAGTCTAGCAAAATACCTCCACCTCTATGCACTGCTTGGAGAAGGGGTGTTTGTGTGCCTCTCCTGCTAGATCTATTAGCATTTCTTAAGGGATGCATCCGGTAGGCCATGGGGCTAATTTCCTCCCCTCTCCTGCTTGTTCTTAGCTCAGAGGGAAAAAATGGTTAAAACGCATTGTGGAGCCCTGCTCTTTGCCAACTTCCCAGGAGACAAGGCATTTCTCCATAGACTCTCACACACCCTTCTTCTGCCATGTCACAAAGTGAGCCTTCCTGTGAATTCCCAGAATTTCTCAGTCCAGAAACACCTTCCATCTTCCGCAGGCAAAGCATTATGCAATGACTGAAATGCTTGATCTCAGCAGTTGTGTTATTTTGACAAAAAGCAGAGGAAATGGTCTCCCTGTGGCAACGACTCTCCACTGAGCACTGAATGCTTCTCCACTCCCAACTTTTTGCCACCTTCCCTTCCTGCAAAAATTCTTGTATATGCAAAATTAGACATCTGGGGTGGCTTTATGTTTATTAACTCCTACAGACTCGGACAGCAGAGGCTTAAACTAAAAGAATAATATTGTACTCCTGCACTGTTCTCACTCCACTGTCTGACAGGCTGCTCCTCTCTCAGGGGCAGGTAGACCAGTTTGGATTTATTTATTTACTTCATATATTTATTGGATATTAATTTGGAAGTATGCAGTCATTAACAGTTGCTGTATTTTGCGATGTACGGTTCTTATGGACTTGTAAAGGTCATTATTTGTTGTACATTTACCTACCTGGGATCCTGCTCATCAGAGGAGAAAGGTAGGCATATACATATTTTAAACAAAGCTCTGAGTGTGAAAGTCCCGTTTGTGGCTCTTGGGTAACATTCTAGCCACACTCTCCTGTCAACACACACAGAGGCACAGTCTGGAAATGGTGCCTGTCTGTGGGGGTCTCCAGCGCTTCTCCCACCATTTTCACAGTCTGCTTTTCCCATTGCAGGGGCCATTAGCAACACGACGTCTCTTTTGACATATGACACACAGTACTTGTTGCACAACTTCTATGGGCCAAAGCACAACGCCTCCTTTGTGCCAGTGTTTTCTCTCCTTGAGGACCCAACGGACCCCCTGGCAAAGGATATGGCCTTGCTCTGCCAGTCGGACCCCTTCTGCAGGTTTGACGTCCTGGCAACCAGAGACCTTGCAGTGGGAAACAACACAAAATGGTCTCATCAGAACTACAAGTGCCTCAAAGAGAATCTACAGCCAGGTGAGTGGAGCCCATGACTGCAGTCACGGAAGACCTCCAGGAGGAGGGAGACAGGGTGCCAGGACAGAGCCCAGGGGGGTGGAAGGTGGTCAGGATGCACTTGAGAGGAACCTTGACCTGCTGTACAAAGCATGCTGTGTGGCCCAATAAGTGCCTGGAAAAGGAACTGATGAAATCTCTTTGGTGACTGGGATCAGTTGGCAAGACAGTCCCAAGAACAGGGATCTCTTCACACCCCAGTCCCAGATTAGCTCAACTCCCCCCCCCCCCAGGTCCTTACCTGGACTTTCAGCTGGGAAGAGGTCAGCTCTGACTAGGTCACTTGCACTGCTGACAGAGACTGCTCCACTCTTGCAACCCCAGGGATCATGCCAGAGTCCCAGGCATGCGGCCTTCCCCCAAGACTGGTTCTGCACAGCAGGGACTGCTACATGTGGCCATGGGTGGCTTTGGGGTGGCCAGAGAATCTCCCTTTCTGAAAGCCTATTCTTGTCAAGGAGGCAGGCGGTGGCACAAAGAGTTGCTGCCATTAAGGGTTGAATCCGTGAAACACACAGGGGCAGTACGCAGAGGTCTTCTGTCATCATTCCTGATGTTGTAGGTTAACATTAGCTCTCTAAGCTGTGGAGTCTTGGGAGCAAAAGTTCTACTTTGTGAGCTACTGGCATAAAAGTTGTGAGCAAGCGATTTGGCTACTGCATACATTAGTTTGCTCTGGAGCAATCTTTTGTGAGCTAAGACAAAAATTTGTGAGCTGGAGGCTAAAAACTGTGAGCTAGCTCACACTAACTCAGCTTAGAGGGAACAGTGGCCTTGGGCACACTTGACCTTGGCCAAGCCATAGCTCTGTACCAGCTGTTCTCTCAAGGACAATTGTCTCAGAGCTCTCTCAGCCCCACCTACCTCACAGGGTGTCTGTTGTGGGGAGGGGAAGGGAAAGGAGTTTGTAAGCTGCTCTGAGACTCCAAGTGACTGAAGGGTGGGATATAAATCCAATCTCCTCTTCTCCTCTTCTTCTTCTTCTTAAGCACTTCAGGAATTGAGTAAATAACCCTCCAGTTCGCTTTTTTTTTTTTTTTGTAATTTTTTTTTATTTTTCCAAACATTAAAAATAATACATTTATCTTATACAAATCCATTTTTCCATATTATATAACATTTTGTTCTGTTTGTATAATCTTGTTTTTATCTTATATTAACGGTTTCCCACCACATCTGAAGCATAACACATTTTTCACTCTATCCAAAATAATAATACTTATATCTATGTTTACATTTCTGGTAACGGTCATATTTCTTAAAAATACTTATACACTAATTCTTACTTTCTATATTCTTATATAATTCTAAAATAAAAAACAACTTGTCTAATTATCCTTAATACATTCATATACTCTAATTCTATTACTTTATATTATTATAACCATGTATAAATGCAATTTTTCATGTCCCAGTATTTTTCAGCATATTCTTTCAAATCTTTCCAATCTTCTAAAAAGGTCTCTGAGTACAGATCATTCAGTTTTCTAGTCCATTTATCCATTTCAGCCATATATAACAGTTTTTTCAACCATTCCCACACCTCTGGTATTTTTTCATTTTTCCAATTTTGTGCATACACCATTCTTGCTGTTGTTATCATATACCATATTATTGTCCTTTTTTTTTACATTTATCTCTTCTAGTTTAAGTCCAAGCAATAACATTTCAGGCAACTTCTTAAATGTACATTTCAAGATTTTTTCCATTCCTGCATGTATTTTTGACCAATAAATCTTTGCTTTATCACAAGTCCACCACATATGAGAAAAAGAACCTTCTTTCTTTTTACACTTCCAACATTTGTTAGACATATTCTGACCAATATTTGCAATTTTTTTTGGTGTCATATACCATCTATACATCATTTTAAAACAGTTTTCTTTTAAGTTATAACACGTAGATATACTCATAGCATTTTTCCATAAAAATTCCCAAGATTCCATTTCAATGTCTTTGTTAAAGTTTATCGCCCATTTTAGCATTTGTACTTTTACCATTTCATCAGCATTAAACCATTTTAGCAAGACTTTATACATTTTAGAAATCATTTTTTTCCCACCTTCCTCCCAAACTTGTTCTATTTCATTGTTATTTTCCCTAAAACCGTGTTTTTTATCACTTCTATACATATCATATATTTGTCTATATCTTAGCCAACCATAATCAAAGTCCATCTGATGCTGCTCCTTTAATTTGAAGTCTTTACCATGTCTTGTTAATAAGTCTCTATACTTCAACCAATCTTGTCCTTTGTATCGTGATGTTGGATGCAAAACTTCTGTGGGTACAATCCACATAGGTATCTCTTCTGAAAAAAAGTTTTTATATCTTGTCCACGTATCCATTAGTGTTCTTCTCAAATAATGATGTTTAAACATATTGTCCATTTTTGTTTTACCATAATACAAATATGCATGCCACCCAAATCTACAATCATGACCTTCCAGGGACAATAACTTTCTATCTTGTAACATAGTCCATGTCCCTACCCAGGTCAAACATATTGCATCATGGTATAACCTTAGGTTTGGTAATTGAAACCCTCCTCTTTCTTTAGCATCACACATTATTTTCATCTTAATTCTTGGTTTTTTCCTTCCCCACACAAACTTAGACAATTCCTTCTGCCAACATTTGAATGTTTTTACATCTTTCACAATTGGAATAGTTTGAAACAAAAACATTAATCGTGGTAACACGTTCATCTTTACCACCGCAATTCTACCCAGCAATGACAAATTCAATACATTCCACTTTTTAATATCCTGCATAATTTGCAACCATAATTTTTCATAATTATTTTTATAAAGATCAATATTTTTCATTGTTAGGTTTACACCTAGATATTTTGTCTTTTTCACCACCTCACATTCTATAAGTTTTTGTAACTCATTTTGTTTCTTATTTGACATATTTTTGCACATTACTTTTGATTTGTTCTTATTTACATAAAACCCTGCTAAGCCACCAAACTCTTTTACTCTCTGTAACAAATATGGTAGTGTAGACAAGGGGTCTTCCACTATAAACATCACATCATCTGCAAAGGCCCTATATTTAAAAGAAAAACCTTTAGTTGTTAAGCCTTTAATATCTTTGTCTTCCTTCACATTTAACAGTAGAACTTCTAAAATCCAAATAAATAGCAGCGGCGAAAGTGGGCATCCTTGTCTTGTTCCTTTTTCAACTTTAAAATCGTCTGTCTTTTCAATATTAATTATTAAAGAGGATTTCTGCTCTTTATATATTGCTTTGATGAGGTTAATCATATATTCACCAATCTCAAGATGTTCTAAAACTTCAAACATAAAATCCCAGTTTAAATTATCAAACGCTTTCTCTGCATCTAAAAAGAAAAAGCCCACTTCCTTTTCGGGGTGTTTGTCGTAGTATTCTATAGCATCCACTACTACTCTTAGATTATCTCTTATTTGTCGATTAGGTAAGAACCCTGCTTGTTCTGTTTGTATAGTCTCTTTAAGGTGCTCTTTTAGTCTATCCGCTATAATCTTAGCAAAAATCTTATAATCATTATTCAGTAAAGAGATCGGTCTGTAATTCTTAACATTAGTCAAGTCTTGATTTTCTTTCGGGATCAATGAGATGGCTGCATCTTTTCAGGTTTCTGGTACCTCACCAGTGACTCCTATATCGTTCATCAGTAGCAGTAACACCGGTGAAACTGACTCCTGTAACGTTTTATAAAACTTCGCTGTAAATCCATCCGGTCCAGGTGCTTTTCCTAATTTTGAGTCATTTATTGCATTTTTAATCTCTTGTAGTGATACTGGATTATTAAATAGTTCTTTAATTTTCTCTGTTGGTTTTGGTAACTTTAATGTTTGCAGGTATTCTTTAATCTTTCTTCTGTCTTTATTTTCCTTCTTAAAAAGTTTTGCATAGTATTTAAAAAATTCTCTTTTTATTCCTTTGTTATCTATTATCTCAATATTATCTCTTATCACTTTAGTAATAAATTTATTTTCTCGTTTTTTCTTTAATTGCCATGCTAAGTATTTTCCGGGTTTGTTTGCACCTTCAAATGCTTTTTGTTGAAGTTTTTTTAAGTTCCAGTACATCTCTTGGTTCAGAATAGCTTTTGCTTGGTCTTGTAGCATCCAGATTTCCTTTTGCAGTTTCTTTTTCCCTGGTCTATTCTTCAGTTCTTCTTCCTTTGTTTTAATGGCTTGTAGAATATTTTCATATTGCTCTCTTTTCTTTTTATTATCTTTAGCATTTAGCGATATCAATAGTCCTCTCATCACTGCTTTATATGCATCCCATACGGTTTGAATTTTTACTTCTTTCTGCATGTTTACTTGAAAGTATAGGTCTGTTTCTTCAAGTAATTTTTTAATTATTTCTTGATTGTCTAGTAAGTCCTCAATTATTCTCCATCTCTTTTGTTTTTTTATCTGCCCAGCTGTCCATAAACACGGATTGTGATCTGAAATTATTCTGGGTAGAATTTCCACTTTTCTTGTCTTAAAGGTTAAATTAGTAGTCATCCAAATCATATCGATTCTTGAATGTGAATCATGTCTATTAGAATAAAAGGTAGAATCTTTTCCTTCTGGGTTAGCTTTCCTCCAAATATCTTCCAGCTTCTCTTGTTTTATCAGTTCAAAAAAAATTTTTGGAAGCTTCCCTAATGTCTCATCCTTTCTTTTAGAGCGCCTGTCTAATTTATTATCTACAGTTCCATTGAAGTCCCCTAACATCACAATTTGATCGTAGTTTACATTGTCCAGTTCCATTTGAAGTTCTTTAAAAAAAATTTCTTTGGCTCCATTCGGAGCATAAATGTTCACAATCAAAGTTTTCAGTCCTTGCAGTAAAATTTCAATAGCTAAATATCTTCCATCTTTGTCTTTAAATATTACTTTAGGTTCCAAATCTTTTTTGACATATGTTACAACACCATTCTTTTTATTACTTGCTAAAGAATAAAATTCTTCTCCCAATTTTTTCCTTATTAAATATTTGTGGTCTTGTTTTTTAAGATGAGCTTCTTGTATGCAAATTATACTACATTTCTGTTTTTCCAACCAATGACCTACCATTCTACGTTTTTGGGGTGAATTTAGTCCATTTACATTCCATGTAAGTATTTTGTAATCCATCTTGATATATTCTTAAATATCTCCAAAGTCATCTTTATCCTCTCCCAGGAATGCGTACATTTCTTCTGTACTTTTAATCACTACTCTGGAGTTGCCATAGTAGAAGCTTAGTCCTTGAGGTATTTCCCAACGAAATCTGATTTTTTTCTCCTTTAGTTTATCCGTCAGACGCTTGAATTTTTTCCTTTCTTGCAGTATTGCTCTAGGCAATTCTTTCATTACTATAATTTTCTTTCCATCTATTACAAAAGGATCAGTAAAGCACTTCTTGTAGATTTGTTCTTTTGTTCTTTTCATTGTAAATTGGACAACCACATCTCTTGGTATGTTTTTGTCTCTTGCATATGTAGAATTAACTCTGTAAACAAGATCCATGTGTTCTTTAACAACTTCTTCCTGTTCTTGTAAAAAATCTGCTATTGCTTCTTGCATTCTTGTAAAAATGTCTTCACTCAATTTTTCCTCAATCCCTCGAAATCTCAAATGGTTTTGCATATCTTTATAATGCATCATCTTTTCCATCCTCTCATTCTCTCTCATTGTCTTATGGGTGCTTTCTTCCAGTTCTTTTACTTTAGTTTCTATATCTTGTGTTCTTGTGGATAATTTTTGAAATTCTGCTTTTAATTCCATAAAATTTTTATCTGCTTGAGCCGCTATATTATTCATTTTAACATATACCTCTCCTATAGCGTCTAACATTTTCTTTTCCATTGCTTCCATAACGGCTAGTAGTTCTTTTTCTTTTTTTGCTGCCATTGTAGGAGAGGACCATGTAGCTGCTCTCGATCTTAGTCCGCGGTCCGTCTTGTCTCTTTAAAAAAGATCGATTTTATCTTGTTTTCCAAGTCGAACACCAATTAGTGCATTCAAACAAGCTAATCTTGCCAAGTCAAATTATATTGGTTTCAGCCTTCTAAGTTATATAGTCTTTGAGATATTGCAGTTTAAAAATTTTATAAATCCAAAATGGCGGGCGCGACTTCTCTATGGTTAATGTCAAAGGTTATAGTCTTTTTACCTTACTTCTGGCTTGCCGTAGTTTCCTTTTGTCCCTTCCTTTTATTTACTTGTCTGCTCTCTGCACATCACTTCCTGTTGTGGTCTTTCTGGTCCAGCAGTATTTAGAGTCCCCTTTACCTTCTTCCGGTTCTTCTCCTTTTCCCTTCTTGTCTGCTCTTCTAGCCGTCACTTCCTAACTCAATCCTCACGTCTTAATCTCGCAGTGCTTGGTTCCCTTCTCCCTCTTTGTCTCGCAATGCTTGGCTCCCCCTCCCGACTCTTCTTAACCGCAGGAATGTTAAACAACTTATTTTTTTGGCTTTTTAAGTTCAAATTCGGCTTTTTAACGCTTCAAAACTGCTCTCATCCAATCTACAACAGTCTGTTGCTTCACCCGATCTGCTTTTCTTCTTTCAAAACGCGGTAATGGTAAGGCAAAAACTTTTTTCCCGTTACCTTTTGTTGTTACTTCGCTTCAGATGTGGTCCCAACGTTTAAACTTTGTCTTCTTTGCTAAGGAATCAGGGGAATTGGAGGTTTTATGCTGAATTTATCAGCTCAGCTCGGCTCCTTAGAGATACTCGCAAGAATCCTCTTTGGCTGCAGTGCTCAAGGTGTCGGAAAAGTCTCCTCCGAGACTTTCCCTTCACCGAGGTTGCTCAAACCTGGATTATATTGCTTGCTGGTCCTCACACTACCTGTGTGAGGTTGCGTCAGGTGGATTAAACCACCCAAGCTGTCAGGAAGAGCCGCTGTCCGCCTTGCGCAATTGCAAAGCGTGTCAGACCTCCATTCTTCCGACCGGAAACCCCCACCCGCCAGTTCGCTTCTTGTTCCAGCTGCCCCAGCTGAAGTCCAGGTGGGTGAACGGTTGCCTGGCCCACCCCAACTCTCAGTCAGGAGGAGGGAGTCATGCTCCACAACACTTAGCTCCATCTTGAGGCACCTTCTCTTGAGAGGCTGGCAAGTGATGGCTGCTTTAGATGCCCCCCAGTAGCCTGTGTAGGCCAGTCATGTCCCCGAACATGATCTCCTGGTTCTACAGCCTGGGATCCCGTGAAGGAGAAACTGTATCTGGAACTGTTCACAAGCTCCGTGTCACCTGGTTGCGTACAGGGCTTTCCTGCCCTTTGATTCATGAGGGCTTTCTTTCCTCTCTATCAGTGGTTTCATGTGGCTGGCTGAAACTCCCCACAAACGGCAGTAAAAACAGCACAAACTATTTGGCAGGCTCAGTCGTCCGATTCCAGTGCAGTCCTGGCTACAGCCTTTCTGGATCAGCAGAAAGAACATGCCAGAGCAATGGGGAATGGTCAGGAGACCCAACCGCTTGCTTGCCAAGCACCGGTAAGTCACTCTTCAGAGCCACGGTCGCACATTCTTCTGCCACACCACCCGGGTGACCTCAGCAAAAGGTGCTGCTGTGTGTGCCATCGGAGACCCTTGGTGCCACATTCTAAGCACTAAGGAAGTAAATGTGCTCTTTGAATCCCAAGTATGAAAGAGAGAGGGAGTGGGAATGGAGAAATATATAAAACTTGCCAACGTCAAGTGCTATACGATTGGGTTAATTGGGGCAGGGCACAACGGCCAGCTACAGAGAGAGGAGGAAGGCTCCCTTGAAACCCAAGTGTCTGAAGGGTGGGTTTTCATTGGGAAAGTTGGAATCAGACCCCCCTGGTGTCAAAGTCAGTACTGTCTGCTCAGACAGGCCGTGGCTTTCCAGATTCTCAGGCAAAGTGAGGCCTTTCATATCGGGGAGGGGAGAAGGCCTCCCCCGTTGTCCAGGAGGGAAGGGGGAGGGAGGGGAGCAGGCTCGGCATGCAGCGGGGCCCCCCTGTTGCCGCCATTGTCCAGGAGGGAATGGTGAGGGAGGGAGAAGGCTCGCTGGGCCAGTGAGCCGCACAGCCTCGGGGAGGGGGGAGGAGGAAGAAGGCTTAGCTGGTGCCGCTTCCTCCTCCTGTGGAGCTCCTCCTGCTTCTGCAGGCTGGGAGCTGTGGGGAATACTCCCGTCCCCCCCCGGTGAGTATCACAGGTCCCCCTTCTTGTATATTCTAAGAGCCGTTGGCCATTTCTGAGATATTTAAAGCCAGAGACTGGACTCATGAAAGGACAGGACAGACCCTTCTGTAAGCCTGAGAAACAACCCACATTTGCAGAAAAATCTGAAATCTAAAGGAAAAAAAATTACACCAGGGGATTTTTAGAAAACACCAAAATGATAAAGGTGCACCCGGAGCTTCATGGAATGGATGCCCTCTGTGGCTGTTACTAGGCAACCTGAATAGGACTGATCTCTGTCACTCAAAGGCAAGCGGGTGAGGCAGGTCCCTTTTCAGGACTGTTTTAGCCTTTGAGGGAGGACTCGTTGGGGCCAGGCCTGGTGGCCACTACTGGGCAACACGTGACCACCACACCACCTGGCTGACTCACTGAGGCTTGGCTGCTCCCTACTGTTCAACGGCAGCCCTCGTGTGAACACCACGTGTGGTGCGGTGGTCAGGGTTCCAGACTAGGACCTCAGACTCCCACTCTGCTTTGCAACCTGACACACATTCTCAGCCTAATTTATCTTAAAGGCGGGGTGAACGGCCATTGAGAGCCCCTGGGGGCCTCCTGGTGGGCTGACGGCCTGCTGCCCAACTTGGGGCCTCCGACAGAAGGGCTGAGCCCTACCCATCCAAGCCCCAGGCAAGGCAGGAGAGGGGGCACACAGCCAGTTGGAGGCCAGGCAGGGTAGACAGAGCCTGGCCTGTGAGGCCCCACGTAAGAGCTGAGCCCTGTGTGAGGCGAGGCCGAGGGTGGTGCCCAGTTGAGCACCATACGAGGCAAGACAGACAGCAGTGCCTGGCCAAGCCCCACACAAGGCGAGGGAGACAGTGGTGCCCTGCACAGCCGAGTCCCACATGAAGTGAGGCAGATGATGTGCCCAGCCAGGCCCCACACAAGGGCCATAGTTTTCCTGGGTAGAGGGTGCCAGGGGTAGGGAAAGGTGGAGAGCAACCTGCCACCAGCAATCCCGTCCAGTTTCTCACACCCACAATCACAGGCAGTGAATCAGACAGAATCTCTAATGGCCTTTACCTCCCCCCCCCCCCTTTCTCCTTTGCAGGAGCCAAACAACAGCCTGCCTTTGGCACCGTCCTCGGAATCCTAGGCTTTGGAATTCTTGCAGTCCTAATATTCTAACCTTGTCATCACATGAAAGCTGTGAGGAGGATTGTTTGCCTCTCTGTTGCAGTGGAAGGCATCCATTTGAGAATGTGTTTTGGGTTCCAAATCTCTACTTTAGAGGGGGCAGCATAGACCTGTTCTGTCACCCCGTATATTTTTTGACACTTTAATCAGGCTTAAACTGTGACTTCATTTGAGTAACTCATTACAGGCAGTAATAGTTCCACCAGTGATATTATGATGTCTCAGCCTGGAAGGGCCTGGTGCGTAAGGGCCATCTGTGGATTTGTTCACCATCCCTGATGGGATCCAGTTGCTTCAGTTAACTGACACACATGCTTCCTCTGTCTGCTTTGAGAACAGGTTTGTTCATTTCTAGTCTCCTCTTACCTCACTTTGCTTGCTGAATCTCTGTCTGCCCTCTGCAGTTTGCATGTCATTCTTCTGATAAAGTAGGCTCCAGCCTCAGACTCATGCTGCAATAAAAGCGCTGGTCTGTAAGATCCCGCTAAACTCTTGGTTTGGCTGCAGTGTATAGTTCTGCAAACAGAGCCCTTTCTATGGTCTCTATGGGGTTACTTGCATGGCAAAGGGAATTCTATCCAGTGGTCCTTTCCCATCACAGCACTACTTTCAGTCTGCCAACTTGGTGCAAGTGTCTACAAGCACAGATCTGCCGTATGGTATTTCTCTGGGAAGAAGCGAGGCGGCTGCAGCCCCACATATTCCTCAGTGGAAAAGACTGGAACAGTGGACCTAGGTGGCCAGATGATGACAAAGGGGGACCACAGGCATTCCTGCTCTCCCCACTCTCTACGGCACCCAAGGGCAATCCAGGCCTTAATCAAGGCAACACCCGGTGGCATTCCAGCCTCTCATTCACAACAGAGGACAGGTAGATAATGGTTATTACCAGAGGTCATTTCGTAGAAAAGAGGTGCAGGAGCTCATTAGCATACCTATTAGCATAACTCATTAGCCTATGCCACGCCCCCTGACATCACCGGAAGTGTGTCAGAAAGGGAAGCAAAGGGGGGGGGTCTCCCCTTCTCTTCCCCAGCTGGCCTGCCAAGGCGGGGGGGGGGGGAGCGAAGCGAGAAGAGACCCATAGAATACAATGGAAGTATCGTGCCCCCGCTTTAAACCCCTTCTCGCTTTGTTTCCTCCACAGGCCCGCTGGGGGAGGGGCTTGCCACCACTGCCATTTGTGCCCACTAGGGGTGTGCAAATAAAATTTTTTTGGCCTGATTCAGATCGGGCCAAATCAGGCTGCATCTGTTCCGGCTGCCGAATGACCCCCTGCATGTCACTTTCGGCAATGCACTCTGATTTGGGAGTCATCTGGCAGGCCGAATGTCAGTTTCAGCCCCCTTACATTTTCCCCATTTCCCCATTACCCTTACTTTTTCCCCACTAGAGAACAATGGAGGGAATGGGGGCAAGCTGTTTGGGGGCCTGTAGAATTGGACCCCCTGGTCCAATCTTCTTGAAACTTGGTGGGTATTTGGGGGAGAGGTTCCAGCAGCTACCCTGCAAGTTTGGAGCCTCTCCCTCAAACCCCCTCCCCTCCAGCCACTTTTTAAGCCACCACCAAATTTCGGCGGCAATTCGGTGGTGGGACAAATCAGATCAGAGAATCTGATTTGGCCCATGGCTGCCCTAGTGCCCACTCCTGGGCTGGCAGAGCGCCACTCCACCTTGCTCCAGCCCCAAATTACCCCTGGTTATTACTATGTAACTTGTATTCCATTTTTCTATTTGACAAACTCATACAAAAAACCTTAGAGGTGCGGAAGGTGGGCCTGAGGCTGGAAACCTTAGCACATCAGGAATTCTGGGAAGCAGAGGGCCTAACTACACATTACAGTTTCACAACTATTTTGAAGCATGCATAAATCCTGGAGTTTCCCCTTCTCTGCTTTTTTTTTTCTTTTGGACTCAGCTTCTGACCCTAGCCACTCTGGTGAATGCAGGAGAAGCCCAGCTGCTTCAAATCAGTGGCGATTTTTGTCCAGCCCCCTGCTTCACACAGTAGCCAGCCAGCCAGCCAGTCATACTGGAAGGCCAACAAATGTGGCATCGAGGCTGAAGCCTTCCCATGATGCTGCCTCTTAGGATTGGCACTCAGGGGCTCCTGGGACTCTGGATGTGGATAGGAGATCATTCCAGGCAAAGTCAAGTCCCACTTCCTGGAACTGCTGAGGAGAGCAAACCATTTCTCTTCAGGACAGGAACTGTCCTCTTTACTCACAGTTGCCTTCTTGCCAGGGTACAGGAAAGCAAGCTTTTTCACATGCTCCCTGGAGAGAAAGAGGAAAGAGAGTCCAGTAGCATCTTAAAGACTAACAAAATTTGAAGCAGGGTATGTGGCAGGGTATGAGGGTATGAGTCACTGCTCACTTTTTTTCTACCGCTATAGACAGACTAACATGGTCACCTATGTTCACCTTTCAACAGGAAGACCCTGCTGGAAGCAAAAGGGCAGAATTCTCTTTGCCTCTCGCTGTCTTTCTGCCAGGCTGGTAGGAAGGAATGGAAGCGGGTTTGGCTTAGGCAACCACAGGACTGGTACCCTCCTAGTGCCTCTGTGAAGGAAGGGGCTCAGAAGGACCCCGCAGTTACCCCAAGCCTCTGCCTGGTCCCACACCCCTTTCCCTTGCTCCCTTAAGGGTGGCACTTACAACCTAAATAACCACCAGTGACCCCAATCACTTGAGAGTGTCTCCCGCCAGATGTCTATATCATATGTCTAGCGCTCCGTGGCTCTGTACGTACATGGCCACACCTTCCTGCTGCACCTCCTGCTACCTTTTAATAACAAGTGCGGGGGGGGCAATCTATTGCAACTTCACAGTTGTGCTGCAGGGATCAAGGACTTCTCTGTTGTCCTTCCCTGCTACCACACTTCAGCTGGCTACTACATGTTATGTGTGGCAGAAACCTGGAGCTAAATCAAGAGGGATTTCTACTGAATCCTGGGGCAGCAGGACACAAGCACAAAGGTGAGCACAAAGGCAAGAACAAAAGGTGGGGGCTTTGGGGCTGTAGACAGTGGGGAGCCAGCTGGGCTGGGAGACAGAACCCAGGAGAGAACTGCTGGGAAGGTGTTTTTTGCCTTTCCTAAATTGCGAAATTACGGGGGACAATTAACTGAGGTTGCTTAATGAGAGGCCAGAGTTTGAGGGTGAGTGGGTGCTTGTAGCCTTCTGGAGAGTGGTGTTTCTGTCTGAGTCTGCTTGGGTCTTTGGTCTCCTGCTCATTGAGCAAGGTCTGTTTGCCTGGGGTTGATTGCAGGCTGTTGCTGCTGGAAAGCAGGGGGGCTGTGGGCCTCTGAACTGTCAGGCTCCCTAAGCAGGGCCATGAGCCAAAATGTGAGAGTCAAAGGGCTCCTGGCCTGTGGCTCTTAGGCTGGGGACCCTGCATCACTCTAGACACTTTTAAACCACTAACAAGTTGTGAAGGTCAAAGGACAGAAGGAGGGCGGGGGCTGTCCAGTGTTTTGCAGAGAGTGCCACATCTAAGATCACCTACCCACTGGGCAGAAAACATGTGTGTGTGTGCTCACTGCATGGAGCTTATGTCTCCCAGGGAGCAGGTTTGTTCCCTTGAGGCTAGGGTTGCTGAGGCTCTCAGAGAGAGAGAGGTTTGGGGAAGAGATCCTCAGAGACTTACCAGAACAGTCCCACCCTGTGCTGACAGCTCTTCTGCTGTTGTGGAGAGTGAGAGTCTTGAGATTGGAGGAGCAGGGATGCGATCCCTTAGAAGGAACCCCTTCCTTGGGTGATGGGCCAATATCCTGTAGTATGGAAGGGTACTCCTGGGGGACTGGCGGGAGATGGGCTTCTGGTAGAGGGTGATTCGAGTAGAGTTAGGTACTGGAGAATTTTCTGGGACAAGCTGAACCTGTACAAAAGAGACAGGCTCCACTTGAACCAAAAGGGAACCAGGCTGCTAGCGATTAATATCTAAAAGGTGTCAGAGCAGCTTTTAAACTAATCCCCAGAGGGAAGTCAACAGGAGCTGGGGAGCCTCTAGTTCAGGACAAGTCAGTCCAAAGGGATGACTACGTTAACACTCAGGGTAATATTAACAGGAGTGTAAAAGAACTTGGGAGTGGGGGCACAATGGCAACTGAGGACCATGTATGGCAACTAAGAGGCCAAGGGAAGTGAAAGTTACTGGAGAGGGAAACATTATAGGTGTCTATATGCCAATGCTAGAAGTCTCTGAGTCAAAATGGGGGAGCTGGAGCCCTTGGTATTCAGTGACTATTTAGATATAGGAGGTATGTTGGAATGGGGAATGTCTATGGCATACACTCAACCCTGGGTATAAGCTCTGTAGGCAGGACAGGGAGGGGACGGGTTTATGGTGGTGTAGCATTGTCCATCAGAGTGGACGTGGAACCAAATAAGTTAAAAAACATACGGGGAATTAGCGTCCCAACAGAAGCAATATGGGTGGAAATACTGGGCCCGAAGGGATTCTTAAAAGTGGGGGTGTACTATTGCCCACCTCATCAAACCCTTGAGACTGATCTTGAGATGGAGAAGGAAATAAGGGAGGTTATCAAAGCAGATAATGTTATTATACTGGGAAACATTAACTATCCTCAAATTGACTGGATAAACGTGTGCTTGAGTCATGATGTAGAAATGAGATTCCTAGACATCATAGATGATTGTGCACTGGAACAGTTGGTCACAGAGCCAATGAGAGAGGTAGTGGTCTTGGATTTGGTTCTGAGTGGGTCTCAAGACCTGGTGAGAGATGTAGAAGTTGTTACACCGATTGGGAACAGTGACCACAGTGCTATTAAGTTCAGCATTCAGGTCAATTGAAAGTTACTCCTACAGGCCAAAACTGCAACATTCGATTTCAGAAGAAGGAACCTTACACAACAATGAGGGGAGTACCCGATGAAACCAGAGGCTATGCTACTGGGAACCCCATCAGTTAATAGAGACAGAACCTCACAAGACCTACTGAGATATATGTTGGCAGCTGCCAGAGTAATATTGGCAATGAAATGGAAGACGGAAGAGATCTGTATAGTAGAGACCTGGAAACAAAAACTAGCTGAGTATGCAAAATTAAAAAGAACTAATTATGTAACAAAAGACCATTGAAAATTTCAGCAGAAATGGCAAACTTATTACTCATATTATGGAAATAATTAATTTTTTTGAGTTCTGGAATTATCTGAATATCATATTAAAGGTGATGAAAATATTGATTATAGTTTCAATATTTTATTCTGTATTCCACTAGTATTTAAATAATTAGTAAGAATAAATTTAGATTTAGACAAGCAAGACAATATTTAGGTTTTTACAATGATTTAATTTTAGCGTAGAAGTTTGTTCAGCTGTTAAAGATGTAATTCCTTTTATTGTTAATAAATTATCGGTAAGTTTAGGAAAGTTCTTGTTTATTCTTTAAAGAGAGAATCTATCCCAAAATTCTGTAATACTGATGTTTAATTGTCTGCTTCTATATTTGAAATATGAAATACATTTGGTAATACATCTGATTTTACTTGTTGAATATAACAATGCATAATATTTGACAAACTTGATGAATCTATATATCCCCCATCCCTTCTTCCCTTCTGTATCCCACCTTTTTTTTGAGAAAATAATAAAAAAATTAAAAACAATGAGGGGAATAGTAAAAAGGAAGCTGAAGGGGAAACTCAGAGTGAAATTCCTGGAAGCTATTTAAAACCCCACTAACTGAAGCCCAAACAGAACGCATTCCATAGGTTAGGAAAGTCTAAAAGAAGGCCTGCATAGTTAACAATGCAAATCAAGGAAGCTATAAAAAGTAAAGACGTGTCTTCTAAACAGTGGATGGTCAGTGTCAATTAATTGAACGAGAGGAACCACAGGCTCTGGCAGAAGAAATGTTAGTCAATAATTAGGTGTGCAAAAAGAGATTTTGAGGAGCGAGTTGCTTAAAGCATCAAGATGAACGATAAACATTGTTTTCAATATATCCAGAGTAGGAAACCATCTAGAGAAGCAGTGGGGCCTTTGGATGACAAAGGAATATGGGGGAGATGGGGAGATGACAGAGAAGCTCACTGACTTTTTTGCTTCTGTGTTCACTGTGGAAAGTGTAGGGCATGTACCCATACCAGAGACCCTATTTTCAGGAAGGGAGTCTGAACTGAGCCAAATCAAGGTGACCAGAGATGAAATTCTAGATCTACTGGGGAAATGATAATCTGATAAGTCTCAGGTCCTGATGGCATACACCCAAGAGTTCCTAAAGAACTCAGGTATTAGATTGTTGATCTACTAACCTGTATATGTCATCTAGCATTAAATTCAGCCACTGTACCAGAAGACTGGAGAGTAGCAGATGTGACACCCATTTTTTTTAAAAGTTCCAGAGGGGATCTAGGAAATTACAGACCAGTTACTCAACATCTGTTTCATGTAAATTAAGAGAAACAATCATCAAAGAATTGTTAGAAACATGTACAAAGCCTGCTGAGGGAAAATCAGCATCGCTTCTGCAAAGGGATGTACTGCATCACCAACCTTTTGAAGTTCTCTGAGAAAGTGAACAAGCCTGTAGACAACCATGACATGCTAGACATTATACACCTGGACTTTCAAAAGGCTTTTGACAAGGTAAAACTTAGCAGTCATGGGATAAGAAGATGGGTTCTCATATGAATTAAAAGCTGGTTAAATGACAGGAAACAAAGACTGAGTTCAGACTGGCAGTTTGGCCCGATATAGCCACCTTTCTCTAGCGGATTAAGTGGGGCCGTTCACACAGCCACAGCTGCCTACTGTTCCCCTCCCATACTCACCCTGTCCTGTGCCACTTTGATTCCTCATTTTAAAAGTACCTGGTGAAAGCCAGGGCAAGCCGTGGAGGGCGCAGTGATCCCACTCCCCAGAAGTGTGGACGTGTGCAAAGCTGCAATAAAGCAACGGTGGGAATGTGAACCCACTGATCCGGGCAGGGATGCACATAACCGCTCATGTGTGCTGTGCGCTTGAGTGCACAACCACCCGCGGGGATGCTTCCGGCTCACAGAATTAAAGCTCCCAGCTACGGGATCCTGCCCCAATTGCTGCTGCACCTATGCACAGATCGGCAGAGTGGACAAAAGCTGCGTGCAACCACGGCACCACCACCAGGGGCCGCCCCATTCCGCCTTCTCCCCAGTATGGTCCTGCCTCAGTCCATGCAGTGCAGCCGGAAAGCCCCACAACTTGGCCCGGGTCTTTTTGCCCCGCTTCCCTTGCGCTTCATTCTGCCAGGCTGTCCTCAGCCAAAGACTGGGAATCAATGGACACTTCTCAGAATGGAGGGAAGTAAGCAGTGGGGTCCCACAAGGATCAGTATTGAGTCTGGTACTATTTAATTTATTCGTCAATGATCTGGAACTAGGGGCGATTAGTGTAGTGGCCAGATTTGCAGATGACACAAAATTATTCACGATGGTGAAAAACAAGGCTGACTATGAAGAGCTCCAAAAACTGGGTGAGTGGGCGATAATGTGGCACATGAAGTTCAATATTGTTAAGTGTAAGGTGATGTACATTGGGACCAGTGTTCCTCTAAGCTGAGTTAGTGTGAGCTAGCTCACAGTTCTTTAGCCTCCGGCTCACACATTTTTGTCTTAGATCAGGAAGGATGGCTCCAGAGCAAACTAAACCAAATCACTTGCTCATAACTTTAATGTCAGTAGCTCACTAAGTAGTTTTGCTCACAAGCCTCCACAGTTTAGAGGGAGTGTCGATTGGTCCAAAAAAATCCCAATTTCAGGTATAGGCTAATGGGGTCTGAGCTTGCTGAAACTGAGAGGAAAAGATCTTGGGGTCAGACTAGATAGCTCAATGAAAGTGTCAACTCAGTGTGCTGCAGCAGTGAAAAGGGCAAACTCTATGTTAGACCTATGGTGGACATCCTGATGACACCTGGTATTTTTGGTCACTGTGTGACACAGTGTTGGACTGGATGGGCCATTGGCCTGACCCAACATTGGCTTCTCTAATGTTGCTATTATTAGGAAAGGGACTGAGAATAAAACAGCCGAGGGAAAGAAAGGCAGCCCTGGCCCTAGAGTACCACCCTCAGCAGGAAATGGCAGGATTACAAAGAGGTCAAAAAGCCCCTCCTCAGGGATCTGCAGGAGGAGCTCTTGTTGGCTTTCAGGATGTTGTGGCCACAAGAGCCATTCCCTGTTGCCTGCCAAGGCCACTGAGAAATGGAAATGCCTTAAACGTGTGGCTTGCACCGCCTGGCAGCAGAATTTCCTGGGGTCTGGTATAGCCCAAGAAGGTGCAACAAATACAAAGGAACAAAGATTTATTGTTTAAAAGCTTTTCTACAAATCACGCAGCACTGTACAACAAAGATACACAGAAAGATGGCATTTGAACCTCCCCCTTTCTCATCACCTGCCTCTTCCACAGAGGCTCAAGAGAGGTGTGGTCCAGAAGCCTGCAAAAGGACATGGGATAGAACAGACACATGAGCCTGGAGAACGTCACAGAGCGGTCGGTCGCTGCAAACACTGGCACCTTCTCCTCGGGGGTGGACTCCGCTCCTCTCCAACTCCAGCCTGACTGGGGGGGTGGCATTTGTGGGAGAAGCGGGACTGCAGTCTCACACAGGGCTGCATACAGACAAAGGCACCTGCAGGCGGGCTCCTTTCTGACAGGGAAGCCAGGGAGAGGGACTGTGTGTGGGTCCCTTTGAGCCGCACTCTCTGTACCCCCCACCAGGCCCCTTGGCAGTCTGCATCCACAGCAGTCCCTGGGAAATCTGCTGCCACCTGCAGGTCGGAGATCCTGCCGGCTACCGGCTTCTCATGCCCAGGTAAGGGGATGCTGGTGGTATGGCAGCTGTTCTCCCTGCACCTTGGGGGGGGGGGGAGGAAAGGGCTGTGGCTCACTGGAAGAGCATCTTCTTGGCGTGCAGGAAGTCCCAAATTCAATCCCTGGCCTCCCCAGATAAAAGGATCAGGCAGGAGCTGGTTCTGCCTGCGACCCTGGAGAGTTGCTGCCAGTCAGAGTAGAAAATACTGACGTTGATGGAGCAAGGGTCTGACTCAGTGGAAGGCAGCTTCATGTGTGCATGTACACGTGATGCATCTGTTTGGAAGCCATGCCCATCAAATGGATTAGTGAACTGAGGGGCAGGGCTCAGTGGGAAAGCCTCTGCTTGGCATACAGAAGGTCCCGGGTTCAGTTCCTGGCAGCATCTCTAGTTAAAAGGACCAGCAAATACGTGTCACGAAAGGCCTCTTTCTCAGAGCCCAGAGGGCCACTGCCAGCCAGAGTAGACCACGCTGACCTTGACAGAGCAGTGGTTTGATTCAGCAGAAGGCAGCTTCACAGGGCCACCTGGCCTTCCAGGAAGACCAGAAAACTTTCTTTGGCAAGAGGGGGAAGAGAAAGACGCCGGGGTGTCAACCCCAGGGCCAAGTTACATGTCAACAAGCAGCCCCATCTCTGAAGGACGGGCAGCTTTTAGGAGGCAGCTGTTTGCAGGAGAGACCAGGCGGGAGGCAGGGAGGAGCACCGCCCTTTCCTTTCCCAGCTTGCTGCTTCCTCCTCACCATTTCCCTTCCCAGCTGCCTGACTCTCTGTCCTCAGAGGGCAGCCCCTGTGCAAGCAACCGCAAGAGAGACGCTGGGGCTGAGGGTGCCGGTCTCCACACCTCCCTTCCTCCCAGCCTCGCTGACTCTGCTTGCAAGAGGGCACAGAGGTGCCAAGGCTAGTGGGCAAGCATTAGCTACAGCCTCTGTTTTCTGGCATATACCATTTCAGAAGTCTTCTGCTTCACCCTCACTGCACGTTTTCTCCATGTACTTTTTCTCCATGACTGCATTATCCTGAGGGTGCCACTCAAGGGAGGATCTTGCAAATAAAGTGTGTGTGTGAGTGGGGGGGGGGGGGGACTGCTGCATCACAGCATCTCTGTGCTATTCACCAGCCGCCTCCAATGACCCAGGGTGTTTGCTAACTGCAGGAACCGTTGCCAACATCTCCAGCACTGGGCATGATCTCGGACAGGCCACTCATTAGGTACATCCTAGTTCGCCATTTTACCCAGTTGGTAACCCTTACACTGTGCTGCGAGAGCAAAGGGCACCTCCAGGACAGGCTGGCTGCTCCCGAACAGCCCTCCATCCCGTTCTTGGTCAATGATTCCCCATTCCGGGAACATCTGAGCTGTCCCCCAAGCACCTTTTCCAGCTCCAGCTTCTGTCACACCTAAAGTGTTCTCACTGTATGAATGCTAGTCCCAGCATCGCTTGGTGGTATTTTCTCCTCTCCAACCATTTGCTGGCAGAATTGACAGGGGTGAGCTGTGGCTCAGGCTAATAGCCTCTGCCTGGCATGCAGACGATCCCCAACATCTCCAGTTAAAAGGACCCCAGGGGAATCCAGGAGAGGAAGGGGACCCACTTGAGACGCTGGAGCGCCACCGCTGGGCAGTACTGACCTTCACAGAGAAGCAGGCTGGGACAGCCACACGCACAGCAGCCACTCGGTCCCTTGCACTTTGACACTCTGTTAACACTCACGATCATTTGAAGATGAAAGGAGGACAGGAAATTCTTAGTCAGCAGTGAACTAGCAGCAGCCTGAATTTCTGCGTAAGCCACACGAGTGCCACCCTCTGCTTTGGGGATGAACAGTGGAAAATAAACTGAGACCTTGAGCTGGACCCCCCAGAAAAGTTCCCAGAAGGCCACGAAGGGCTGAGGCATGTTTCCCCAAGTCCCCATCCAGTGGGGTTCCTTGCTCAGGAGGCCTTTCTGCTCTTCAGGCTGGGGAAAGAGCTCCTCTGCCCACTTCTTCTGGGAAGTCTTCCACTGGCTCCAACCCACCTCCCCAGCGTTGCTCCACCTCTTTCTTAGGCAAGCCCCTCTGTGAGCTTCAGCTCGGTCACCCTGAATTTGGACCTGTGGCAAGAGGTGTTTTCAGTGAGGCAACATGGCAATGGCGTCGGGGGTTGCCTCAGCTCTACTGGTGACCACAGTGTGTTCCCACTAGTGCACGACTTTTCTCCTCCCTGGACCACCACCGTGGGGCTTCTGCATCGGACGGAAACCCAGCGTTTACCCAGCTGCTCCTGGCGCACTGGTCAGGTGACCCATTCAGACTCCCCCCCCTCCCCTCTGGAGAGCAGCCCCCAGAGGTAGACGAGTGGGGGGGTGGAAGAGACGTGCCAGGTGACAGGGAGAGCCTCCTTGGGGAGGGCCTGGCCCATGCTCTGCTCATACCCACGCCGCCAACAGGCCCCATGATAACCCACCAGACCTGCCTTCCTTCCTGTCTCCTTCCCCGGCACGCTGCAAGGTGCTCTCGAACAGAGCGCGCATAGAGCTAGCACCCTCCTTTTACAGTAAATGGGGCGGTGACCTAGTCCCCGGTTCTGCCACGAGAAGCCTGGCATCTGCTGCCTTGATGCTAAAAAGGCTAAAGTCCTTTGTGGCAACGAGGCGAGAGCAGGGCCACCATGCTCACACCCAAGAGGCTTGTGCCTGGGGGGTGATGGGGCCTGTCCCGCAAGCAAGAAAGCCCCGTCCTCAACTGTCTCTCCTGGCCAGGCTGGAACGACTGCTCTCAAGGGCTTCTTGTTACGCACATAGGCCACACATTTTGGCAACGGAAAAAAGTCCCTGGAATTCTCAGCCCCAACTGGGCTCCCTGTGGCCCTGGAGAGAGTGTTGTGATGTCTGTCCTTCAAAGCTCCTGCCTCTCACTGCATATGAGAAGGGTTGGGGCTAGCCTGCTCGGTCCCAGTTTCCAGGGGGAGGGCACCAGAAGCCCACCTCCACGCGTGCCTTCTGGGGGTAGGGGAAACACTGGGGGGTGGCAGAGCCTGCTTCCGGCCAGGCCTTGGAAAGAGAGGATGGAGCCACAGAAGCCGGTAGGAAACTTAGGTGCAGCCCCAACCGGGCTACCAGAAGCCCAGACACACTTTCCCAGCTTTGCCACTCACCACAGCCACGCTGAATGGATCAGGTAGCAGTTGTCCTCCCACCCCCCACCCTCCTGCCCCTACCCACTCTCTGCAGCCCTCGCAGACCCAGACACCGGGGCCCTGGCCATCTAAGCGCCATCAGGCAGGTAGGCAGGCAGGGTGGAGCCCAGTGGGTCCATGGCAACCCCTGCAAGCACCACCTGTGGCCACCGCCCCACTCCCCAGAAGGGCTGGAAGGCGGAAGGGTCTGTGATCACACAGGCCTCGTTCTCCAGCGACGAATGAAGTGAGTGAAATGCAGGCGGAAACCTTGTTGCTTCCTGGCCTGGCCTGGCCCAGCCCGGCCCGAGGAGAGGAAAAAAGCCACTCTGAAGCCAGCCGGACCGGAGCTGCTGGGGGGTGCCTCCTTGGCCAGGCATGAGGTGGGTCCATTCTCCAGGCAGCAGTGATCTCAGGGGCACACAGTGCACACACACACACCCCCGGGAGACCCTGCCTCAGCAGCTTATGTGTTGCGCACACCAAGCGACTGTTCCAGCTCCTGCCGTCGCTGCTGGATCTGAGAGAGAGAGAGAGAGAGAGAGCGCAGCTATGTTTGCTTGGAGATCCTAGCCAGCCAGCCCACCTGCCCACCCAACCACACTGCCTCACCTCCAGCACCTTACCTTACAGTAGAAGTATCTGCTGACAGCCTCCTGGGACCAGGGCTCATGGTAGAATTCTGCTCGCCGCTCTTCCTCTGGATTCCCAACCACATCCGTCATCACCTGCAATGCAGAGGAAACTCAGCACACTTACAGCAGTGCCAGGAAAGCAGCATCATGAACCCCGGTCGGGAACCTCTTTGTTAACCGGTCCTGGAACTGTTCTGTCTTGCTTTGGCCTGAAAATCCCTCAGTGGCCTAAGCCAAAGTTCACAGATGGGTCATTTCCTTCTTACCCAAACACTTCGACCTGTGTAGCTCCTTCCTATCAAACCCCCCCCCCCCTTCTGAAGGATGCCGGGAGGGTACCTGAGAGGGAGCGTCCTCTCTGGCAGTGCCTAGACTATGGAATGCCCCCTGCCAGCAAGGAAGCCCGAGTAAGGCAGTGCCTAAAAACAGGAGAGCTGAAGAACTGCAAGAAGGAGGCATTACGTTCGAAGAAGTGTGCCTTGCACACGAAAGCTTACATCATGAATGGAACTTGGCTGGTCTTCCAGGTGCCTGGCTGGACTCCCAACTTTGTCCTGCTGCTTCAGACCAACACGGCTGCCCACCTGGATCTGCCTGTCCATTTACTCCCCCATTTCCTTCACTGACATCCTGTCTTTCTCCCCAGTGGGGACCCCAAGCGGCTGCTCTGTTCCATCCTCTGTTCCATCCGCCAGGGGAGTGAGTGAGGCTGAGAAGGTGCCACTGGCCCCAGGGTCGCCCAGCACAAGCATCTGCGGCAGACTGAGGGTTTGAACCGGGGTTGCCCAGATCCTGGTCCGGCACTTGAGCCACGACCCCACACCAGTTCTCAGTTTACACGGGTGTGGCGCCCAGTCTTGCTGAGCACGAGACGCAGACAACAAGAAAAGCCCTGCTGGATCAGACTGATGGTTCATCTAGTCCAGCATCCTGCCAACCAGTTGGAGGATCAACAAAGAGGGCACAGAGGACGAGGCCTTCCCCTGCTGCTGCCTCTTGGCACCGGGTTTCAGAGGTTACTGTCTCTGAACATGCAGGCTCCATTTATTCACCCTGTCTAGCAGCCATGGATGTACCTCTCTTCCATGAATGTCAACCCCCCTCTTCCAGCCATCTATGCAAATGGGCCTCACTATGTCCAATAGTAGTCAATACTACAACTCAACTTAACGCAAGTGTTAATGGATTATGATCAGCAAAAGTCGACGGAAGTATGTCCACGTCTACCATCTCCATAATGACTGGCAATGAAACCCAAACCATATCTATTCTTGACCATGAGTGATGTCTAGCTGAATAGAAAGTATAACCTTCTCTTTTCATATTTCTAGCCCTCCAGGCGTCAATTAAATTGTATTCCTCTACGAGCTGTAAAAAGTTTCCTGGCAAAGTCAACCCTTGTTTTTTCCTTCCTGAAAGATTTTTCCTATCTATTTCCTTTTCAACAACTGCATTAAAATCTCCCAAAATGCAAATGTTTTTAGCTTCTTTCAGTTTTACAATTTTTGTTAATTCCTTAAAGAAAAGCTTTTGGTTGCTATTTGGAGCATAGATATTTATAATAATAAACTCTGATCCTTCCCGTATTATAGATATGGCCACAATCCTACCGTCTCCCAAGGAATATATGAGTTTCGGATGCAAGTAATCTTTTACATATATTACCACTCCTTTTTTTTTCCTCATCCGCTGCAGCAAAATGCGTGCCCAGTTTTTTACAAGCCAAATATTTACAGTGCTTTTTCTTAATATGGGTCTCTTGTAAACAAGTAACATCAGGTTTTAATTTGGCTGCTTGTTGAAAGATTCTCCTCCTCTTCTGTGGACCATTTAAACCATTTACATTGATAGAAAGAATTTTAAAGTCCTTAATGTTCTGATCCATCCTTGCTTTTCTGATCCCCGGCTCTGTTTCTATATTGTAATCTTGTCAAAATCTGTGAGGGTGCCGACCCTTTCCCCCCCTTCTTTTTCTGTATCCTCAATCCTTCTTCTGTCTCTGTAGTCCCCTCTTCTTGAGGGTCTTCTTCATCTGATCTGTCCTTACCATCACCCAGCTCCTCTCCATATCTCTCCAGGAAGTTATCCACCTTAAAAATTGAATCCAATTTCTGTCTTCCTCTGAATTTGAATAGGAGGCCTTCCGGTATGTTCCATCGATATGGAATACCCTTATCTCTCAGCAAGCCGGCTAAGTGTTGGTAGTCTCGTCTTTTCTCTCGCACTCTCCACAGTATTCCCTTCAGGAACTTTATCTCTTCTCCTTGTATACATATCTTCTTCTCATAGGTAGCTTTAAATACCTTTTCTTTTGTATCCTTCCTGAAAAATTTAATATGTACCTCTCTGGGAACATTGAATTTCCTAGCAAATGCTGTGTTTCTCCTATAGATCGCCTCAATGTCTCTATCCAGATCTTCCTTCGCTCCAATCTTAAGCTGATCAACTAAATTCTCTATAATTTCTTCCCTTAAGTTTGTACCAATATTTTCTGGAATATTCTGACACTTGATCACTGTTGCTGCCTTATCCATTTCCAGATTGATTATCGCTTCTTCCAAGCTATCATTCTTTGCCCTGAGATCCTGCATGAGGTGGGAGATGGGCAATGAATCAATATATTTTGAAGGACCATAAGTTTGTTATAAAAACTAAAGACTTTTTCAGCAGGAATATTCAGGCAAACATCTCTTTAAACACGGTCTGGGATGCATTTAAGGCATTTATACGAGGAAGAATTATTAGCTGTATTACTTGGAAAAGAAAGCAGGAAAAGAAAGAATATGACCACTTAATTTCTCAAGCCAAACTGGAAGAGGTAAGTATGAAGACATCACTTGGACAGGCCAAAAGTAAATTTAGGCTTAAAAATATTCAACATAAAATAAACTTATTACTAAACAAGGAAATTGCAAAAAAAAAATTGAATATAATAAGGGGTTTTTTTGAAAATGCAAACAAACCATCCAGGTGGCTTGCGTATAAACTGAGGAATTATAAGAATTATAAAATCCTGTTTTTTTATCAATTCCTAATATGGTTTAAAGTTGGGCTTTTTCCCACCACGAAAATTTAATGTTAAATTTCTCTTTTAATTCATCCTCTGGTTTAATTTTATTCTCCTTGTCCAGCAATATATCATAACTAACTATTTTCTCCTTAGATAATAATGGTTTTGTTATCGCTTCCAGTGGCGAGACCCATTTTGGAATTTTAGTATAAAATTCTTTTTTAACCTCCCCCCAAGATCTTATTAGCGCTGCCCTTAGCATGTGTGAGTGAAAATTGGAGTGTATTTTATCTTTTTCATACCACAGGTATGAATGCCACCCCATATAGAGGTTATGGCCTTCTAAAGCTAGTAATCTAGTATTTTCCAATTTCACCCATTCTTTTATCCATACCAATGAAGCTGCCATACAGCTCCCAATTGGGTATTGCAAGTCCTCCTCTTTCCTTACTGTCTTGCAGTAATTTCCATCTAACTCTAGGTTTCTTGGGGTGCGAAACAAAATTTCTGGTAGTCCTGTTTAGTTCTTTAAAAAAAAATGACTTCTCTTTCAAAAGTGGAATACTCTGTGCTAGAAATAGAAATTTGGGGAGGATATTCATTTTAATTGCCGCTATTCTCCCTAGCCAAGACAAATTTAAAGCTTTCCATTTTTCTAAGTCAGCTTTAATATTGTTTAATAATTTATTATAATTATAATGAAATAGATGCTGTTTGGCTACATAACAATGAAAAACTTATCAAAAATATATATAAAGTACTTACTGACCACCATCTGCAAGATAAGGTTGTTAAAAAAGTAATGATTGCTTGGATGCAGGATATAGGGCATAATATATCAATGGAAGAATGGTCAAAGGCTTGGAAGGCAATTAAAATGGTAAGAGCAGTGAATTATAAGGAAAACATCTATAAAAATTTTTACCGGTGGTACTGGCCTCCTGATAGGCTACATAAATGTTACCTGATTATGTCTAAATTATGTTGGATATGTAATGCTAATGTAGGCACGTTTTTCCACATGTGGTGGTCGTGCCATAAAATTCAAAAGTTCTGGCGTGAAATTAGGAAGATGATCGACGAAATAACAGGACTTGAGTTAGATCTTGTTCCGGAAGTATACTTGCTAAATATTTTACCGGAAGGAACATCAAAAATGGATGTAAGAATGGTGACCTCTATCCTAACTTCAGCTCGTATAATACGGGCAAAATACTGAAAGTCGGATAGTCTTCCTGGGAGAGAAGAAATAACAGACAAAATACTGGAGCTGGCGGAGATGGACAAACTGAGCTTCTTGTTAAATGTGGATAAAAGACAAGATTCGGAAAACAGCTGGTCGAGACTTTATGATTGGTTAGATGGTGTATAAAGACTCAATGTATGTTGTTGTAAAGTCACTTTTATTTTAAATTTCTTTTTGGGAAATTCCATTAAAATATTTTAAAAAATACTACAACTCAACTATTTTTTGAATAAATAAGTCCTCCCTTTGGTCTGTCCTGAAACCACTGGGTGCGGGACAAAAAGCTCCCTCTGTCCACTTTCTCCACCCCTTTTATAAACCTTCGTCATGGTTCCCCCCACCCCAGTTGTTTCTTTTTCTAGACTGAAAAATCCCAGCTTCTTCAGCTTTTCTCCCAACTCTGCCTCTTCTGCCGCCCAGGGGAGAGGGGGAGGCTGCTGACACGGGACTGGGGCAAGGAAACAACACGGAAGCCCCGTTGCCACTGGGCAGTATCGGCCGTCACCTCTGCAGCAAAGGAGCCTGACAAGCCTCTTCCCGCACAGAAGCCGACTCTGACCGAAGGACCTTCTGGGAATCCTCTTTCATACTCACTGCCTTCCACAGAACATTTCTCTGTCACCCGTTTTCAGGGTGCCAGTCGAGCCGTTGGAAACGGCGCCCCTGAAGAACATGACTCCCTTGGAGTTCCACCAGAGAGACAACAGGGAACTTTTTAAAAGTGGGGGGGGGCCCTCTGGAGGAAATCTGAGAAGTGGTTGTCTGTTGGGGTTTCTTGGGCCAGGATCTGTTAATCGAATGTTATTGGCTGCTTAGTTTTCTTTTAATATGTTGTTACTTTTATTTGTCTTTTTGACTTGTTTTATTTTTGTTCTGTGCCTTGGGTCTTGGCTGTCTGAGAGAGAGGTAGGTGTACAAAGATTTTAAATAAAGACTTAAGAAAAGCCTCTTTGGGTTCCTGCTGGGAAGGAAAGCAGGCTTAATACACCAAAAAACCAAGTAAGTACAGTTTCCTAAGGCCGGGTGAAGCCACGTCTTTAGCAATTCCAACAAACATGTGCATTTCTTCTACAAGGCAACAAAGCGTAACCAAACATGACCAAATCCAAATCAATATTAATCAGAAAAGCCACTGCAGTGAGATAATAAATTAACACCCTTTTGCTGTATAATAAAGGCCAATGTTCTGAGAATTGCAGCTAACCAACATTTCCTTTCACAAGTTGGGGAAGGTCATGTAAGCCTCAAAGATTTTAAACCCTCGATGGCTGTGAACATACTGGGGGGGGGGGGGGGAGACAGCAGGAAACCGAGGGGCTGTGGGTCAGTGGCAGAGCATCTGCTTGGCATGCAGAAGGTGACAGGTTCAGTTTACAAGCACGACAAAGACCTCTGCCTGAATCCTTGAGGAACCCACTGCTGCTCCGAGTAGCCCACAGTGGCCTTGTTAGACTGACGACCTGCCTCAGGAGAAGGGCAGGACTTTGTGTGCTCATCTACACTGGACAGTCCATGGCAGGGAAGTCTCCTTCTGTCTGAGACAGGCACACAATCCCCAAAGTACTACTTATTCATTTATTGTATGGCAGCGTTACACAGAGGAAGCATACAATAATATAAACCAACTTGATACAGCAGGTACGCAGACCAATTGGGCAATCCCCCCCCCCCCCCAAACACTGATATCTAGATTTTCAGTCCACTCAATTGCAGCTGGGGAAGAGTCCAAAGAGCTCTGCCACATCTCCCTGGAAAGCACGACACTCACAGCAGCCTCTCCTGCCTCAGCCTTTCCCATATGTGAGGTGCATCAGCTGAGCAGCTGGCTGTAGAGGAGGAAACCTTCCAAGGCATGGGGCTGAGATCTAGTCTGAAATGGTTTATTCTGAGCACGCACAAATGGGGGAGCAAGGAAGGGAAATATGGAACGTGGGGGGTGGGGAAGAGTGCAATTTTTAACTCATTCAAAACCTACTGGGCTCTGTTGGACAAGTACTCCAAAGTTCGTAGTTGACAAACTGTCCCTTCCTTTTAGTCTTTATTTTAGTAGTTCCGTGGAAGAGAAGGGGATTCATCTTTGACCAATCAGAAAGTGGGAGGAAGGTATCCAGGGTACACCATGAGAAGGCGAGCTAGAATTGCACAGCAAATTCTAATATGGTGCTTCAATGTGGCTCAACAGCCCCCAAGTCCACAAAGTTGATGTCCAACTCTACACAGCAATGAGGACCATCAGAGGATGCATGAAACCCACTCTGACCTATTGGTGACCCACGCTGGGCCACTTTGCTCCCTGGCATCCCTGAAGACAAGATGCTCTTCTTCATGAATATGGAAAGATCACTGAATACAGAAAGTTGCCCATCCACAAAGACATGGCTGACGCGGGCCTATCCAGACTATGATCCCAGCACCCAGCAATAAGATCCACAGTAATCCTGCAATCACAAAATTTCGATGTAGGGAATGAATTGTTGCGAATATGGATGCAATCAGTTCCACCCGGTATCTATAGCCTGATAAACACCAACGAGAGGCCCTCGGGATTTGACTTGCCACATAAAGTATGGAAGACGGCTAATGCCTGTTGTTTAAATGGGGCACGAGGACACCAGGATCCAAATGCGAGGTTGTGGTGCAGCCCACCACACTGTTTTCCACCAGCCTCTCCCCCCCACCCACCCAGCAAGGCTCCTGCAAGGGAACCAGGCTGAGAGGGGGTGGCTGGCCCGAGGCCTCCCACGCAGGCAGCCCCAGGGCGGAGCCAGGGTCTCTGAGTCGGGGCCTCCCGGGTCCTAGGCCCATGCTCGAAGCACCACCCCAGGCTTGCCTGGATTTCAAATCAGATTAAGCTACAAATGGATCCAAGTGCTCGTCTCTCCCATCCCTTCCCTTCGGCAAGGCATACCTATCATGCAGGGAACCGGGACACGCTCTACCCAGCACCAGGACAGCTGAGGATTCCGTCAGCCCTACAGCCCACCCCCCCCCCCCCCGGCCCCTTCAGCCCATCCCCAGCCACCGGCATCCCCTGCTTCCAGTGCCTCAAGTGCTTCATCGCGAGTGCCACAGGGACAGCGCTCTGACTCCGTCAGAGTGGCCCACCCCCTTTCCGGGCATGAACTTGGGAATGGAACTAGTCACCCAGCTGCCATTAAGTTTAGATAGATCCTGAATGTCCTATTTTTAAAAGTTTAATTCTGCTTCAACTAATGTTTTAAAGTATTAGTCTTGTATGGAATTCTTCATGGTTTTATGACTTCTTGTAAGCTGCCCTGAGCCCACAGAAATAAATAAATAGATGTTAGCCCCAAAAGCCAGAGAAAAATTTACCTTCAGATCCCTGCTTTGAGACCGGAGAAGATCTTGGATATATCCTTTGGGGTCTTTGGAGAAACTCAGCATGAAATCTCGCTGTATCTTCAGCTGGTTGATGGATTCGATTGTCTCATGGATCTGACCAAGGAAACAAAGCGGGAGTGATTCGCACCCAGTCCCCAAACTATTAAACCACTTAGAAAGTCCTGAGGGAGAAGGGCAGATTTATTAATTTATTTATTTAACTTCACTTGTAAGCCCAAAGCAGTTGACATGGTTCTCCTCTCCTCCTCCGCTTTATCCAGACAACAATTCTGTGAGGTAAGCTAAGTTGAGAACGTGTGACTGGCTCAAGGTCACCCAGTGAGCTTCCGTGGCAGAAGTGCGGATTCGAACCTGGGTCTCCCTGGCCCGTGTCCTGGTTCACTTGCCTGAACTGCCTGTGCTGTCCCACTCTGCCATGTTTCGCCACATTCACAAGATAACAAAACACCAACATGAGAAGAAGAAGAGATTGGATTTATACCCCACCCTTCACTCACGGAGTCTCAGAGCAGCTTACAAACTCCTTTCCCTTCCCCTCCCCACAACAGACACCCTGTGAGGCAGGTGGGACTGAGAGAGCTCTGAGACAACTGTCCTTGAGAGAACAGCTGGTACAGAGCTATGGCTGACCCAAGGTCGTCCAGCAGGTGCAAGTGGAGGAGTGGGGAATCAAACCCGGTTCTCCCAGATTAGAGTCTACGCACTTAACCACTACACCAAACTGGGTCTCTTTGTGGGGCTCACAGGTGGTTGAGATGGCCATGATAACAACTTGCCCTTTGCAGAGTGAACGGAAGATTTGCCTCACTTACTGTGAACCTCCCTTCTCCAGGGTCCTGGGGAAGGGCAGTCTGAGACATGCGGGAAGAAGCTCCTTCCTGGAGGCCGCTTGATGCCTGAGAGGAGGGGCTTCTCTCTTGGGCCCCAGGCTGGTTCCAACGCGGTCCAGCTCCCACCCAAAGGCATAGCCACAGTTAGAAAACCACCAACCAGTGGTCAAACAACCAACACCACGCATAGCAGGGTGAAGAACGCTGAAAAAGGGCTCACAAGGAACAGAAAAGAAAAAAACCCACGGGAAGAGAAGAAACCCCCTAGGTGGAAACAGCATACCTGCACTGGCAGCGGTGCCTTCTGTGATGACCGATGTCTCCCCTTGGGTGGAAAGAGGCTGCCCCACCCCAGGACCATGGAGAAGGAAGATTCATAGCAGGTGAGACAAATTTTCCATTCTCCAGTGGCCCAGGGTGGGGCACTCTGAAACATGTGGGACATATCAAAGCAGTATGCCTCCCGGGAGGATAACAAAACGGAAGATTTTACTCACATTCCGTGAAGCTTCCTTCTTGGTGGTCCAGGAGTGGGGCAGTCCTCCTTGTGACTCCTGGGACTTAGCTCCTCCTCTCCTTAGGCAGGGCTGGCAAAACTTTGATCCCAGAGGGGAGGGTCTTGTTCTCTGGGTTCCCAGTTGTTCACCAAGCCATCCTTCTCCCCATAGGCCACACAAATCTGCGTAAAGGAAAACCTAACCCACCGTTCCCATCTGCAGGGTGCCATGTGGCAACACCAAACACCACACCAATAAATCCAACACCATTTTATTCAACAACCGAGGAATATAACAAAATACAGTGTAGCAACCTCAGAGCCCCCGTTCCCAGTCCACTGATCATCTGGAACAACAAGATTAACTTGTAACAGCACCCCATGTATCAGCCACAGAGGCAGCGCCACTAGAGCCATCCCCTAATGGGGACCGGAACCCGTTCCCCTCAAACCAGGGCGGGTAGGACTGCCCCCCTCCAGGACCACCAAGAAGGAAGCTTCATGGAATGTGAGTAAAATCTTCCGTTCTCCGGTAGTCCTGGGAGTGGGACAGTCCTCCTTGTGACTCCTGGGACGTAACAGAGCAGCGCTCTCCAGGGCGAGTCTGGCGGCTTCCGTCCCTCACAGGGCATGCTGTAGGACTCTCTGACCAAATGCGGCCTCGGCCGAGGCCAACTTGTCGATCCAATAATGCCTCGTGAAGGAATCCATGGACTTCCCGGTGGCTGCTTTGCAAATGACTTCCAGAGATGGAAAAGCTCGCTATGCCGCCGACGTGGTCGCCCTCCCTTAAGGTGCGGGCAGTGACCCCATCAGGTGGTACCAAGCCCTGAGCCTTATACACCTCAATGATACAGCCCCTGATCCACCTACTTAGGCTGACTTCCGAAATGACACAGAGAATCCGTTTGTCTCCACCCCTTGGTCCTGTCAGGATAGAAACTCAGGGCCCTATGCATGTCTAGACGATGCCAGACCCTTTCCTTCTCGTGCTTGGGGTCCTGACAAAAGGAAGGAAGCACTATGTCCTCTGACCTGTGAAATGAAGAATTTACCTTAGGTATGAACCTAAGGTATCATTATGAAAGGTACAAAGCTCCTGTTCACCGACAGAGCCTTAAGCTCTGACACCTGGTGTGCTGATGTAATTCCCACCAAGAGGATGGTCTTGAATGTCAACACCTTTAAGGGACATGAGGCCACTGGTTCGAAAGGCTCCTTACACAATGCTCTTAACTCTGTATTTAGGTTCCATGTGGGAAACCTATGAACTTGAGGCGGGTTAAGGAGAGTGGTGCCCCTCAAGAACCGCCTAATGTGAGGATGTTGTACCAGAAACCTCCCTTTCTTGGCCCCCTTAACTGCAGAGAGGGCTGCCACTTGTCTCTTCAACATACTGGTACACAGCCCCTTCGCCAACCCCTATTACAAAAAGGCTAGGACATCCCCCACCTGCGCCAACAATGGTTCCAACCCCCTCCCCTTACACCAGGAGTGGAACACTTGCCATGTTCTATTATATACTCTGTTAGCAGACCGCTTCATTGAGGCTAACAAGGTGGAGATCACTCCGTCCTCATAACCCATCATTACTAATTGCTGCCTTTCAATCTCCAGGCTGTCAGTTTCAACAAATCTGGTCTTGGGTGCGCGATGGTCAATTGCACCAGCAGATCCCATCTCCACAGGAAATGCCAAAGGTCCCTCACCAATAACCTCAATAGATCCTGGAGCCACACCCTCCTTGGCCAGAAGGGGGCGATGAGTATCAATTCTGCTTCTTGGTCTATCATAGTTTGGATCACCCTTGGGATGAGTGGAAACGGTGGGAAAACATACAGCAGGACCTTTGGCCACTGAAGACTCAGAGCATCCATCCCTAGTGCTTTTGGATTTCTTGATTTTGCCATGAAGTCTCTTACTTGTCAATTTTGTTCGGTTGCAGAAAGATCCACCTCCACTACTCCAAACTTTCTGTTCAAGTGAAGAAACACTTCCTGATGGAGCATCCACTCTGACTGGTCCACTGTCTGTCAGCTCAGCCAGTCCGCCAAGATGTTCTCCCGCCTGGCTACATGAACTGCCTCCAGAGACCTCACATGTCCATTCTATCACCTGCCACACTTCCTGGTTCAGCCTCCTAAAATGCGTGCCACCCTGTTTGCTGATGTACATGTTTGCCATCATAGTGTCTGTCTGAACAAGCCCGTGTTGATCCGACAATTGCCGCTGGAAGCGAACCAATGCTAGCTTTATTGCTCTCAGTTCCAGGAAATTGATGCTCCTGGACGACTCCTCCACTGATCAGGTTCCCTGTGTCATGCTTCCTAAGTGGCGTGCTCCACAGCCAAACAAACTCGAATCCATGGTGACCACTATCCTCTTGGGATCCCTTAATGGCATTCCCCTCTACTCCTGTTTCACTGCCTGTGGGAGCTGCACTTTCCGTTCTCTCTTGTGCGCAATTTCTTCCCGGAACTGCAGAAGAAATCTTTGGAGAGGGCGCACGTGGAACCAGGCCCAAGGCACCAAATCCTGACAGGAAACCAGCATGCCCATGAGCCGTGCTAAGGTCATAAGCTCTGATAATGGTGATGTCAAAACCTGCGTCAGCAACTGACAAATCTTTTGTTGTCTGTCCAGAGTCAGAAAAACCTTGTCCTCGCCCAGATGGTTATCACCTGAGACAGTTCTAGGACACTCTTCTTTACATTTATCACAAAACCATGGTCCCTCTGTACCTGCATGGTCAGTGTCAGATGAAGATTTGCCTGATGAGACGAAGGTGCCTTTATCAAAGTATCGTCCAAGTACGGGAACAGAGACTCTCCCTGCATCCTGAGGACTACTGTAGTCCAAACACCAGGGCTCTGTATTGAAAGTGTCTCCCATGATACACAAGGGAGAAATATGCGACAGGTCTCCCATATCAGAATGTGTAGATAAGCCTCTGAGACGTCTGTAGAGGCCATAAAGTCTCCCTTCTGAATGAAGTGTAGAATTGAATGTAGAGTCTCCATTTTGAAACGTCTTGTGTTTAAATATTGATTCAGCCACTTGAGATCTAGTATGATTCTGATGTTCCCATTCTTTTTCGGCACCATGAAGAAGCTCCTTGTGATTTCTCCCCTACTGGAACTGTTTCTATGGCCCCAATGTCGAGGAGATGTTGAATAGCCTTTGAAAGTAGCTTGTGTTTTTCTGTGGACCGATTCTTTGGCAGCTCCAAAAAATGACCTGGTGGGAAGGTGACAAACTCCAAGGAGTAGCTGTGGATCACCGTCTCTAGCACCCTATGATGCGTGGCCTAAATAAACTGCCGCTTTGCGGCGTTCTGTGAGGTGACTGATCAGGATTGGCTCTACTTCACTCGGGGTTTAATTTTAATAGGTAGTCACTCAGTCTCTTCGGGGTTTAATTTTAATAGGTAGTCACTCAGGATTTTTCTTTAACATAAAACAGCTTTATTTACAGAACCAAACAGAGGGGATGGGGGATGTATTTACGTTGGACACGTCGTTTCGGTAGCAGCTGACACATTTGTCAGAAATTACTCTTTGGCAGTAGGTTATTTTGTTTTCAGTGTTGTTGTTTTTTTGGTATCCTTTCATAAGTTCACCACACACTTTCTCAAGTACTCTCTCCTGTACAGCTTAGAGTTAAGTCTCTTGACTTTGGCTTTCCTGGCCCTTTTCTTTGAGTCCTAGCTGGCCACCAACCAATTATCCAGACTCTGACTGGCCTTGCCTCAGCCCTCACTTAAGCACCTATACCAGGTTCTTCTGTGCTGATATGTCTTTGTGTTGACCACTTATGTGTTCTACTTGCACAAGACTGTTCCCGTGAATCAGTCTATCCCGCACCAGTTCTCAGCTTAAACTGGTCTTTTTGGATTGCTCCCACAGAGCCGCAGAGACTCGCTTCCAAGCTCTCACACAGCTATCCCCAGAACTGTTCTCCACACAGCCTTTTTTTCTCTCTCTCCCTGAACATTCTAAACTGTCAGGTGTGCCCGTTAACTGCCAATCATTGAGGGTTCCAATCTAAATGGCCCCCTCCTCACTCAGTCATGTGACCCAGATTTTCATCCCGTCACATGTCCCCCCTTTCTAAATAATTGCGTAACGTGGAAGGTTTCAGCCTTTTGCTGAGCAAGAAGAAGAAGAAGAAGAAGAGATTGGATTTATACCCCGCCCTCCACTCCCCAAGGGAGTCTCAGAGCGGCTTACAAACTCCTTTTTCCCTTCCCCTCCCCACAACAGACACCCTGTGAGGTAGGTGGGGCTAAGAGAGCTCTTTCCCAAGCTGTCCTTGAGGGAACAGCTGGTACAGAGCTATGGCTTGCCCAAGGTCATCCAGCCAGGTGCAAGTGGAGGAGTGGGGAATCAAACCCGGTTCTCCCAGATTAGAGTCCGTGCACTTAACCACTACACCAAACTGGCTCTCTATGGGCTTATGTGCAGTACTTACTTTTTGCATATTACTTCTTATCATTAACACTATAATATCAGGTTATTTCCGGAACTCAACATATATTTCCTTCTTGTGCACACACTTTAACACATAAATGCATCAATACTAAATATAAAACATTTTTCATAAAACAAAACACGTTTCACTTTGCTTACTTTTTCTTACTTAAGAGAATACCATTTATAACCTCAGTTTTCAAAAATATACTTCCTTTTAGGTTTATGCTGTTCTTGATAATGCATCTGCAATCACGTTATGCTTCCCAGGAACATGCTGGATGTCAAAATTATAATCCTGGAGCTGTAAACTCCAAAGTATAAGTTTACTGTTGGTGCTCTTGACTTGATTTAGCCACTTTAGTGGGGAGTGGTCAATGCACAATATAAACTTTCTCCCCCATAGGTAAGGTTTCAACTTCCCTATGGCCCATACAATGGCTAAACATTCTCTCTCGATCACTGAGAGGTGCTGTTCCCTTTCCAAAAGTTTTCTACTTAAATAAAGGATGGGATGATGTTGTCCCTCCTCTCCTTTCTGACTCAGTATTGCTCCTAAGCCGATGTTAGAGGCATCTGTGAACAGTGTAAACTCTTTCTCAAAGTCAGGGGTGTGTAATACTGGCTCTGTTGTTAGCGCATTTTTAAGCTGTTCAAATGCCTTTTGGCAAGCTTCAGACCAAATCACCATATCGGGGTGTTTCTTTTTGGTGCACTCACACAAGGGTGCTGCAATAGTGCTAAACTCAGGGATAAATCTCCTGTAGTATCCCACTACTCCGAGAAATGCCCATACTTGTTTCTTACTTTGGGGTCTGGACCAAGCTTGGAAAGCTTGCACCTTTCCCCAATCTGCTTTCATCTTACCTCCTCCTAGCACATGCCCCAAATACTTTACCTCCGGCATGCCTAGTTGACATTTCGATGCCTTGATGGTGAGACCTGCATCTTTGATCCGTTGGAAGACAATGGTAAGATGTTGTAAGTGTTTTTTCCAGGTGTTACTATAGATGGCAATATCATCAATATATGCCAGGGCAAACTCTTTTAGACCAGCTAACATTCGGTCTATTAACCTTTGGAACGTGGCAGGTGCATTCCTCAAACCATATGGCCATACTGTAAATTCAAAAAGACCGTCCTTGGTGACAAAAGCGGTCTTTTGACAGTCTTTGGGATCCATTGCTAGTTGCCAATACCCTTTTGTCAGGTCTAGGGTGGAGATATAATTGGCAGCCCCAATGGTCTCTACTAATTCATCCACCCGAGGCACGGGGTACACATCTGGTACTGTTACCTGGTTTACTCTCCTGTAATCGACACAAAACCGCAGTTTTATCCAGTTTTGGTACCAGTACCACTGGTGAGGCCCAAGGACTTACAAAAGGTACTATAAGTCCCAGCTTTAACATTTCTTCGACCTCCTTTTTTACATATTCAGCATTTGGGCCGGTCACTCTATAAGGTGGCAGTGCCACAGGCCTCGAGTCCCCAGTATTTATTGGATGACATGCTAAATTAGTTTTCCCCGGCAAGTTGGAGAAAATCTTTTGATATTTGGACAGAACAGTTTGTATCTGCCCTCTTTGTTCTCTGGTAAGAGAAGGGGCGAACTGAACCTCATTAAGGGTAACTTCCTGGGAGATTTCCCCCCAACCCGACAATTCAGTTCCCTTACTTTCTTCCCCTTTAGTTAGCAAAACCATGTTACCTCGATCATAGTAAGGCTTTAACATATTTACATGAAATACTTTACATATATTACCAGAGTCACTCATGGTTACTGCATAGTTCACGTTGGAGACCTTATGGGCGATGGTATAAGGTCCCTCCCAGGTCACCTCAAGTTTGTTCTTCCTCCTGGGCTTCAAAACTAGAACTCTGTCCCCAGGGTTAAAAGCTCTGTCTCTGGCCTTGGCGTCGTACCAGTTTCTGCCGTTGCTGTGCTCGTGCCATGTTGTCTGCAGTGGCCGTTCTCACCTCCTGCAGATGATGTTGGATCTCTTGGAGATAGGTGATGACATCTGTCTCCTGGATGTCCTCGTGCCCGGACCACGCCTCCTTTAGGATATCAAGGGGTCCTCTGGTTTGCCTCCCGTACAGAAGTTCAAATGGGCTGAACCCCGAACTCTCTTGGGGTACCTCCCTGTACCCGAAAAGCAGGTGCTGCAAGCGTTGATCCCAGTCGTTGGGGTGCTTGTAGGCATAAGTTTTTAACATGTGATTCAAGGTGCAATTGAATCTTTCATTCAAGCCATTTGTTTGGGGATGGTATGCTGTGGTGGTGATGTGCCAGATTCCGCAAGCTCTCATCAGTTCTTGCATAACACTGGACATAAAGGTTGTTCCCAAATCTGTCACCATTTCCTTTGGGAACCCAAGCCGTGCAAATACAGTTAGAAATGCCTCAGCCACGGTCTTGGCTTCAATATTTCTGAGCGGCACAGCTTCAGGGAACTTGGTGGCATAGTCCACGATGGTAAGGATATATTTGTTCCCTCTCTGGGTGACTCTCGAGATAGGTCCCACAATATCCACACCTATCTTATCAAATGCCTCGGCAACTATAGGGACTGGTTGCAATAGTCCTTTTGTCTTGTCTAGGCCTTTTCCCACCATTTGACAGGCCTCACAGGACTTGCAAAAAGCCCGTATGTCTTTACCCATGTTGGGCCAAAAGAACCTCTCATGCACCCTGTCTCTTGTTTTGCTTACACCAAGATGAGAGGCCATGGGTGTTGCATGTGCTAGCGTTAACACTTGTAGTCTATACTTTCTGGGAAGAACTAGCTGCTTCTTCCTCTCCCAGACTACATCATGCTTCCTTGTCAAAGTCACTCTATACAGTATTTGATCAAGGATTTTAAATTGACATGGATTTTCAATGGTGATTTATCACTTACGGTTGCTCTCTGCCACAGATCTTTTATGCTGTCATCCTGTTGCTGTTCAACCAGGAACTCTGCTGTATGGGCGTTCTGCGACAAAGTTTCCTCTTCCTCCTGCTGCTGCTCAGCCTGGTCACATGGTTGTGCTGGTATGCTTCTTGTAACAATCTTTACTAAGGCCTCTTGATGCTGCTTGACCTGAGATGCCAAATCGTTTCCCACTATGAGGGGCATCTCCAGATCCCGAAGAATTCCCACTATCCAGAGGCCTTGAAAGTCTCTATATTTGACTGGAACCTCTGCGAGTGCCACTTTAAATGCAGGTCCTCTAATGCCTTTGATGGTATAGGACTTGCCTGGCAAATACTGATGTTTCTGTACAAACTTTGGCTGGATCAGAGAGACCTGTGCTCCAGTGTTCCTGTAGGCTTTAATTTCCTGTTCATTTACAGTCACAGTCTCTAAGTAATCCTCATTTAAGCCTTCTTGCACCTTCCATACTTGTAAAATACTGTTAGCTCTTTCTGGTGGTGCAGACTCTGTGTGTGCAATTTCATCTAACTGTGTTTCTTGGTTTAAACATTGAACCACTTTAACAGTTTTTGGTGGTAAGGATTTCCTGCCTACATCTACCTTGGTGCAGGATCGTTGATAATGTTCTTTCTCCCCACATTGGTAACAGATTACCTCATGTTCTCTATATTGAGGAGGACTAGCCTGCCTGTTAGGGTTGTTGTTATTGCGCTCAAACTTTTCTGCTGGTTCCCAAACTCTGGGTTTCTTCATTGGAGCAGCCCACATAGACTTGCCTAAGTCTCCCTCTATCTCGTCCAGTATAACAGCAGCTTCTTCCACAGTCTTTAACTTTTTATCCCTTAAAATCCATCTATACCGGGAAGGGACTTGGCTATAGAACTGCTCTAAGCTGATCAGATTTTTCAGTTCCTCCATTGTGGTAATTTTGCTCTCTTCAATCCACCTGTTAAGGGCTCTATCTAAACGACATCCTAGTTGTGAATATGTTTTCCCTGTTCTCCTTTTTATTTCCCTGAATGTTTTTCTACTCTGTTCAGCCGTAAAGGCATATCTGACTCTGACCCTCTCTTTAAATAGTTGGTAATTAGAGGTTTCTTCATCTCTGAGTTCAGAGTAGATTTCACTCAGCCCTCCACAAATTTGTGGTCTGAAATAAATCATCATGTCCTCCTGAGTAACATTTAAATCTTTGCAGGTCCTTTCAAAACTAAACAGAAAAGCTTCTAAGTCATCGCCTTTCTGAAATCTGGGGAACCTTTTCGGTTCCACAGAGGGATAGTGTTCATTTCTATGGTCAGTTTGAAGCTCTGCTCTCAACTGCAATTCATGGAGTTTCAAATTATACATTCTTTCCTCATGTTCCCTGTTTGCCTGCCTTTGTTTCTCCTCTGCCTCCATTCTAAGTTTTTCCATCTCTTTTTTTTTGTCTGCCTGAATTTCCCTTTCTCTCTGTTCTGCCTGTAACCTGGCCATCTGTATTTCTTTCTCTGCTTCAATTCTGGCCAGTTCTATCTGTAATTTCATGGTCTCAATATTTGAGCTAAGATTCTCCTCAGAAACTGTTCCCTGTGCCTGGCCATCGCCTGTTGCTTTAACTGTTTTCTGTGGTGGCGCCATACCTGACAGGAATTTTTCCTCAGACTCGCTCACTCACTCTGCTGTAGCGTCCTTTTACTTATTTTGTGTCTTTCTGACATGATTTTGGGGTGTTTATTCGAAATCCCGCTGCTGGACACCAATATGACGCGTGGCCTAAATAAACTGCCGCTTTGCGGCGTTCTGTGAGGTGACTGATCAGGATTGGCTCTACTTCACTCGAGCAGCACCCTCTATCCTTGTAATAGTCTCTTCGGGGTTTAATTTTAATAGGTAGTCACTCAGGATTTTTCTTTAACATAAAACAGAGCTTTATTTACAGAACCAAACAGAGGGGATGGGGGATGTATTTACGTTGGACACGTCGTTTCGGTAGTGGCTGACACGTTTGTCAGAAATTACTCTTTGGCAGTGGGTTATTTTGTTTTCATGGGTTTTTTTTTTTGTGTATCCTTTCATAAGTTCACCACACACTTTCTCAAGCACGCTCTCCTGTACAGCTTAGGGTTAAGTCTCTTGACTTTAGCTTTCCTGGCCCTTTTCTTTGAGTGCTAGCTGGCCACCAACCAATTATCCAGACTCTGACTGGCCTTGCCTCAGCCCTCATTTAAGCACCTATACCAGGTTCTTCTGTGCTGATATGTCTTTGTGTTGACCACTTATGTGTTCTACTTGCACAAGACTGTTCCCAGTCCCGTGAATCAGTCTATCCCGCACCAGTTCTCAGCTTAAACTGGTCTTTTTGGATTGCTCCCACAGAGCCGCAGAGACTCGCTTCCAAGCTCTCACACAGCTATCCCCAGAACTGTTCTCCACACAGCCTTTTTTTTTCTCTCTCTCCCTGAACATTCTAAACTGTCAGGTGTGCCCGTTAACTGACAATCATTGAGGGTTCCGATCTAAATGGCCCCCTCCTCACTCAGTCATGTGACCCAGATTTTCATCCCGTCACACACCCACTTGTCTGTGACTGACTGATGCCACTGTTGTGTGAAACGCTGTAGACAGCCCCCACTCCCTTTACGTCTAAAGTCTTGGCATAGTCATGCCTGAGGTCCCTACTTGGGTCCCTTCTGGGCTTGTTTTCCTGTGAAAGAAAACTGCCTCGAGTCTCCAGATCGCTGCTGCCATCTGCCCCTGAAAGCTCTGTTATAGCCTTGGCTGCCATCTCTTTTGAAGTCTCAAAAGGGCTGAAAACGCCTCTTCACTTTCAAGTCCTGCTTCTTAGAAGGAAGGACCCGCTTCTTGTCCCTGTCTTCTATGAGATACCTATCCAGTCCAGCCCCAAACAGGTGAATTCCTTTAAATGGCATGGCTGCTACCTTTGCTCTTGCCGAGGGATCTGCTTCCCAGTGCCGGAGCCATGTGTTGCGCCTAGCTGTCACACTGCAAGCCATCACCCTAGCTGATAACTGCAGAGCATCCAGGGACACGTCGGCAGCGAAAGCTGTAGCCAAGGCTATCTTTTAAAGCTCATCTTTAAGACTCTTCGGGATACCACTGTCCACCGTGGCCAGCTCTGATGCCCATGCGTAAGCTGCTCTGGCAAACAGAGAACCTGTAGCTGATGCCCAAAGGGAGCTTGCAGATGCTTCAAAGTCCCTGCATAGTGCCTTCTCAACCCGCTTGCCACAGCTGTCTTTGGGTAAGCCATCTGCATCCATGGGTAGAATAGAGGTCAATGGCAGCGAGTTAATTGGGTCGTCAACCACCGGGAGCTTGATCCTCTTTGTAGCTTCGGGAATGAGAGAACAGTACTTTGGCAACACAGGATTCCTGGCTTTAGGGTTGTCAGGATGCTCCCATTCTGCCATAACAGTCTCATAAAAAGCTGCTGGCAGTGGCACTCCTGCTGCCTTGGAAACTGGATTGGGAATGGCTTTTTCAGACCCAAGTGGAAATCTGCAGCCTCTGCATCTTCCTTTTCCTTGGGGGTACAGGAAAGCTCCAGTGTCCTTAACACCTTTGTCAACAACCGATTATAACACTCCTGAGGAAAAAGTCTAGACTGAACCAGAGGGACAGCCTCTTCCTCCTCCTCTGAAAGCTCCCCTTCTTCTTTGTCTGAAAGGGAGACTGATGATTTTGAGACCTCCTCCGAATCACTAAATAATGGACTATGTTCTCCTTCTCCAGAACAGACGCTCCCCACCCTTCTTTCTAGATGGAGAAGAGTCAAGAAAGCTTCTGTCCCTACCCCTCTTAGACCAAGGGGGTATGGGGACCGAGGAGGCCTTTTGATTTCATAAATCCTTGAACTCCTTCTTCATTTCCTCCTTAAGCCATGAAAGAAGAGTGGTCTGAGCTTGCTCTCTAGAAGATTCCACACCTTGTGAATGCTTTAGGATATTGGGAGGATTCTAGACCATCAGAGGTAAGAGAAAACGATAGGCCCACTTTGTCGGCCATTTTGTTCACTCTGAAAGTGAAAGCAACAACCCACCACTATAGGGTCCTAAAATGGCCACCTTTCCTGCCATTTACTCACCCCTTCCAGAACCCCAAGAGGAAAGTGGCTTGGCACATAGGCCTGTCCAGGCCTCACCAATCGCCAGCCCCACAAAACCTCTGCACAGCTCTCCAGAGCCCCAGACAACCCAGCCAAGGCTAGCATGGGGGTGGGGGGCGGGGGGTGGGGTGTTTCCAGCCATCCAGCTACTCCAGCCTCTGCCAGACATCCCCAGAGGACTCCCTACTGTGGTTCAGATGAGGCTAGTCAGTCTTGCTTGGAGCCGCCACGTCCTGGTCCTTTAAAGCAAGCAGGCGGCTCCAGAACGTCTCCAAGACAGCACTGGGTCCCCATGCTCCTTGTGCATTGCTTCCCGCCCCTGCCGCTCTCCCCGCTTCTCCGCTGAAGCAAAGAGGGGGGAGGACGAAGAAAACGGCTGCTGTGCGCTGAACGCGCTGACGGGGGTCGAGACCCAAGACTACCCGGGGGACTCTCCTGGGGGACTGCCAGCAGCCTCTCAGCTCCCGCCCGCAACCTTCTGACTCGTGGGAAACATGGGATGAGTGGGGAGATAGTTTACCTTCCCCCACCTCACAAACGCAGCCTCTTTCTACTTTTTCTTCCTCTTCTTCTGTCTTCTGGGATCTTCATGCTCCTTACAGCACACCCAGACATCCTGCTCGGAAGGCAGGGCCGGTAAGACTGGGAACCCAGAGGACAAGCCCCTCCCCTCTGGGAACAAAGTTTTGCCGGCCCTGCCTACAGAGAGGAGGAGCTAAGTCCCAGGAGTCAGGAGTCACAAGGACTGCCCCACTCCGGGACCACCGGAGAAACTCCAGCTCCTTAGCCTGAAAAGGTATGCTGCAAGACCCTTCTCCCAAAAACCACTTCCGCAGATGCTGCCTTGTCAGTCCTATAACGTTTGGTGAAGGAATGGACTGACCTCCAGGTGGCTGCCCTACAAACCACTTCTAAGGAAGGGAAAGGCCTATAGGCTGCCCCTCTACGCAAGCAGGCAGTTACCAGGCCCCAAGCCTTGTTTGCCAGGAGAATACCCCCCCCCCCCCCGTTTCCTAAAGAGGCTTTCCTGAAGGATACACACATGGTGTCTGTTTTGTGAAACCCCAAAGTCCTGCCTAGACAGAAGCTAAGCGCCCTCTTCACATCCCAGCAGTCCCATTCCTTCTCCTGAGGATGCTTTGGATTAGGGCAGAAGGAAGGCAGGAGCAGTTCCTATGGAAGGATGAATTCACGTCTGATTCAGAGGCTGGATCACGATGCAGCATTGCCCTGTCACTGTGAAAAATGCACAACTCTTTATCTATGGAGACAGCCCCGAGCCCTCCTGGTGGAGGTAGTACCCACCAGAAAAATGGTCTTGAAGGTGATCTCCTTAAGAGGTTCAAAAGGAGCCTGTCAGAAATGGCTGGCACTCAGCTCTTCAGTGTGCTAGTACTCAAAGGCTTATCCAAACCTTCCTGAAGGAAAGAAAGAACCCCTACTTTGGCTGAGAATGGGCCCCACCCTTCCCTCGAACACCAAGACTGAAAGACATGCCAGGCATTAGGGTACCCTCTGCTGGCCGAGCCCTTCTAGCTTCTAGGGTGTCTGTAACCTTATCCGAATAACCCTGTTTCCTTGAATCGCCACCACGCAACTTCCAGGCTGTGAGGCTCAGCAACTCAGGCTGTGGCTGGAGGAGGGGCCCCTGATGAAGAAGGTCCTTCCTGCTCAGAAGGTGCCATGGTGCTCCGGAGGACGGCCACAGTCGGTCTTGGAACCCTGATCTGTGTGGCCAGAACAGAGCTACTGACACGCCCTCCACTCCTAGCTCTATGATCCTCTGAATCACTCTTGGAATTAGCTGTGTAGACAGGAATGCGTACAGCAGATAGTCTGGCCAGCTGCAACTTAGAGCATCTCTGGCTACTGTCTGAGAACACCTCGTCCTTGAGATGAACCTTGGAACGTGATGGTCGTGCTCTGAGGTGGAGAGGTCCACCTTCATGCGTGATCTGATTTGATTTACAGTCCTGTGTCCCCCCCCTCCCCCCCAAAAAAGCAGGCTCAGGGCAGGTAACAACAATGACAATCACAATAAAAACATTTAGAACAATAAATATAAATTAACATTAAGAACAATGTCTAATATTATCAGATGGCATTTGAACAGTAGAACAGATTAATACACCCCAGAAGGGACGTGCATCAAGTGCAACAACAGATGTTAAAATAATACAGAGGAGCAGGACAAACGGCCGGAAGCGGGGAAGGGGAAAGGGGAAGTAGAGATGGATTTATACCCCACCCTTCACTCAGAGTCTCAGAGGGGCTTACAATCTCCTTCCCTTCTTCTCCCCACAACACACACCCTGTGAGGTAGGTGGGGCTAAGAGAGCTCTGAGAGAACAGCTCTGAGAGAATGGGGACTGACCAAACGTCACCCAGCTGGCTGCATGTGGAGGAGTGGTCTACTGCTCTTAACCACCACACCAAACTGAAAGAGAGAGCACAGGGGGAGGTAGGGTTGCCAAGTCCTACCATTTGTTTAGCGGGAGGGAGTCCTTACTGGCATGGGAGTTTTCAGGTGCGTGCGCTTAGCGCAAGCGCCGCAATGACATCACCCAGAAGTGACGTCATCGCGTTGGGCACGTTGGGGCGGGACCTCTGTAATTCAAGGGAAAACCACAGAGTTTCCCCTCGAATTATAGAGCGTCCCCCCCCAAAAAACCATGCCCTACGCAATGACGTCACCTTTGGGTGATGTCATCACGCCGGGCACGTCACAGCAGCCTGGCAATTTGGGGGCGGGGTTTCCCCCAGCGGCCCAATCCGGGGAACAGACCAATCGAGCAGGGGTTTCCCCACCCTCCGGGGGGACTTGGCAACCCCAGGGAAAGGCCAGTCCAAAATGGTTACCACGGCCTCAGCCGTAGGTCTGGTGGAAAAGCTCTGTTTTGCAGGACCTATGAAGCTGCCTTAAGTCCCGCAGGGCCCTGATCTCCCTTGGGAGAGTGTTCCACCAGGCCGGTGCCAGAGCCAAAAAGGCTCCGGCTCTGGTTGAGGCTAAGCAGATATCTTTTGGGCCAGGGATCACCAGAAGGTTTTGATCTACTGAGTGTAAAGCTCTGTGGGGGATGTGCCAGGAGAGGCAGTCCCTTAGGTATGTTGGTCCCAGACTGCATAGGGTACTCTTCCATCGTGGAACCAGTGCAGCTCGAGGGAAACCTGGTACTCCACCTGGAGCCCGTGCAGCTGGCAGAGCTCCAGTTTAATGTGGGCTCTTTGTGATGTTCCAGTGGGGACTGCAGTCTGAAGCAGCTGGAGTTCCGGGTCAGTCTCAAGGGCAGCCCTGCGTAAAGCGAGTTACAGTAGTCTAGTCTGGAGGTGACCACTGCATGGATCATCTGACCTGCTGTAGGTGGAAAATGCTAGCTGGGCAACATTTGTTATTTGGGCCTACATAGAAAGGGAGGCATCCAAAATCACACCCAGACTCTTCACTGCTGGGGTTGGTGTCAACAGCGCATTATCAAGAGCTGGGAGTTGGATCCCTGACCCCATATTCGCCCGGCTCAAGTACAGGATCTCCGTCTTCGATGGATCCGTTTCAGTCAGCTCGGCTCCAACCAGCCACCAACAGCCTCCAAACCCTCACCTAAAGCACTTGGGTGGTATTTATTCATTTATGTTTTGCAATTCAGCCAGATATTTTTATTTATTGGCCTACAAACAACTGACAATAATTTGGTGTCTTTGTTAGTATTATTGTCTTTGTTAAAACTTGTTATTTATAAGTAAGTGTAAATATAAGCATAATGGCTGCCCCACAAGAAAAAGATCTGCCCCACAAGTCAAAAAAATCCTGGCCACAAGCCTGGCCTCTGATGGGGCTGCGCCACTCTCTCCTGAGGCATCTCTCCCTCGACCCAAGCTGGAAGACTGGCCTGGGCCCTGTCCTGACAGACCCAGAGCAGGAGTTTCTCTGCCTGTCCCGATTCAAGAAGGGGACCTTGAGCAGAGGGGGGAGAGGGGGAAGGGGGGGCCCCAGGCCTGAGGCCAACCCCTCCTCAGGCGCACGCTCAGAAAGGCCTGCTCGAGCCGCCCCGGGGGAAATTTCCTGCCTTTTTTCCTGAAGCGGGGAGAAGGAGATGCGAGCCTCTTCTTCCCTTGGAAAGGATAAACCTCGCCTTGCCAGGATTCAGGGGCTTGGCTGGTGTGCCCAGCCAGGCTCCAAAAGGCCACTGAGGGAAGTGGGTTGGAAGAGTGACCAGGGAAGGATCGGAGGGGTGTGTGTGGGGTTTGTTTGTTTTTTCCACCATGGTGATACTCTATGGAGGCCCCCTTCCAGGAATTCGTTCCCCCTGGCCTTCCCTATGCACAAGTAGGAGCTGAAGACGGGAAGGGGGGGGGGGTGTGCCGCCTCCCTGACAGGATTCAGGATTCCCCACCCAAGCCTTTAAAAAGGCAGTAGTCTCCCAGCCCCTAAACTGCTGCCCCAAGATCAGGGAGGAGGGGACAGAGACTGACAGACAAGCAAACAACAAAAAGAGAAAGAAGAGGAGGAGTCGCGGCACTCTGAAGGCGCGCAGCCAGCCACGCCCAGCTGCCCTGCAGGTAGGGCCAAGACTGGGGTCTGGGAGAGGCAGCCCTCCCACCCAGGAACCAAAAGGTCAGCGACCCCGCCTGCCAGCAGGGCGGAGGGGTTTGCCTTCCTGCTGAAGGGGTTTCCTCTTCGGCCCTCAGCACCAGAGGCAGCCCCGCCCAGCTCTCTTTTGGGGTACAGAGGAATATAGGATTATAGAGAATGAGCGCGAAGAATAGAAGTTAGAAGAATGAATGGGTAATAATTAATGAATAATCAAATGAAGATTTGAGGGAGCTGTATGGTGGTTTCTTCATGCGGGCAGGATATGGGAATACGGAAAAAAAAGTTATAGGGCTTCTTGACAAGACCAAACCAACTAGGGAATGGCAGGAAGCACAGTGAGGATCAAACATAGGTGTCAAAAAAGGGTCAATGAAGGTGAGCAGGAAAGCTTTTGGGAAGCCTCTCCCCCCCCCCCCCCCAGTCTGGAGCGAGTTCTCTCTGCCTCAAAGTGAACCAGACAGCGGCTGAGGAGCCTCATTCCGTTCCCCCTAAAGGGATGGCTGCTGGGTTTAAAAACATGCTGAACCAACAACTGGTGGAGGAGAGTGCTCTGACTGGCTCTTTGAGCTGCTCTGCAGGCCAGTTCCCTGGGGCATCCGACAGGCCGCTGCTGGAAATGGGGTGCTGGACGAGGCAGTCCAGTGGTCGGCTCCGGCCTGGCCACACTCATATCCTCATGTGTCAGAGCCAGTGGCCCCACTCCCTCTCCCTGACCTGCTTTGCAGACACTGCAGGGCTGGCAGCTCAGCCCCCAAAAGTCCCCGTGAGCCTCCCCCGAGTACCTTGTTGTCCAGGGCTGTGATCTCCTGCTGATTCGCTGTGGAGAGAAGGAAACTGCTCATCTGGCCTTTCAAGGGGTCCTCCACTTCCACGTCGATGTCATAGCAAGCCGTCTTCTTCTGGTCATTGGGGTCCACACTGGGTGAGGAGGGGATAAAGCAAAAAGCTTTCAAAGCCACAAGCCATGCCAGTCACTTGAACCCAAGAAGGGCAACCCCAGACCTAAGAGGCACGCCAGGAAACGGCCTCCAGAGGCAGCCCCCGCTTCTTCTGATAGTTGAGAAGCTGATTTTGTAACCCCAACACCACAAAGGAGCAACTGTCTGCAGACCTTTCATCACCGTTTGAAACTAAACCTGCTGGCTACGGCTTATGCATTTAAAAGAGTTACATCCCACTCTTCCCCTGGCTAGTGGGACTGGACTGCCATGGCTAGGTTGGCTGACTCCAAGAACAGGGACAGTTTTTGTGCCAAACTAAGCTGGCAAAAGGCACTTTTTGCCCCTGCGTTTACCAGGTTTTCCACCAGAAGGGCAGGATTCAACAGAACTTCCAAGCTCTTAACATAGTCTTAACCGATAAAGCCACACCATCCAAGGAGGGTAGCACTGCTGGAAAAGGCAATGTCTGGCGTACAAAGAAGACGACCTTGAAAGGGGCAGCAAGGATAGTGGGGACAGCACCTGCTCTTACCTCTTAAGTGTCAGTCCTTGTCTGTCTCCAGATTGCTACTCTTAGGGCAATTTCCTCTTTCTTCTCAGAAGTTCTTCATTCAGTCTTTTTACCCTCTCTCTCAGCAAGAGACATAGTTAGGAACCTTCCTATCATTCGCTCCTAAACCATCTTTTATCTGCTCTTTAATCAAGTTGTACACTGTTGCTGTGTGTTAATTACTCTGCCAACAGGCACAGCTCCCTTCAGAATCTCAGACTTCTGTCCCCACATCACCTCCACACCAGGATCAAGCTTCAGAACTCAGACATTGAACCACAGCTTCTAGGTGCAGTCCTAGCTCAGAGATGGTTGCTTCTGGGGACTTATTCCATGCAATGCATAGCTGGGCATCCTCAGCATATTGATGACAACCCATGCCCAAGTTTTGGCCGAGCTTAGTCAGGGTGACCTTGCATAGATGTTAGACAACACTGGTGACCAAGCTGAGCCCTGCAGCGCTCCAAGGGAGAGCTCCCACAGTGTCGAAGTAGCATCACTGATAATCACTTTCTGCAGATGGTGCACCATTTTAGTGCCATGGGAGGAGAACTGTAGCTGAGTGACAGAGTGTCTGCTTGGCTTGCAGAAGGTCCCAGGTTCAATCCCCGGCATCTCCAGTCAAAACAGGTAATAGACGATGTGAAGGACCTCCACCTGAGACCTTGGAGAGCCACTGCCAGTCTGAGTAGACAATACTGCCTTTGATGGACCAATGGTCTGATTCAGTATGCTTCATGTGTTCATAGCTATGATATCAGTGCCATAATACTGAAAGTGACTGATAAATCCAGGGAGATGAAGATGAAGAAGCACTGCCTTGGTCTACTTACAGGTGGAGACTGTCCACCAGAGCTGTGCTACAACCAGGGTCACAGGCAAATGAGTCATCCCGAAAATCCTGCTCTGTTAACACACATTCAACTACTTTCCCCCCATAAGTTGGATGAGAAGCTGGCCTGTGTTTGGCCAGAATCCTGCTTTGTCCAAGGAAGGTTTCTTGATTGCCAGGTGAACCACCGCCTCTTTCAGAGGCCTGGCCCGTGCAGAGGCAGGAGCGGCAGAGCGGGGAGGCCTACCTGATGATGTGGTTGATGACAATGGGGTCTGGTGGCAGCAGCAGATTGGTGAGCCTCTGGGGAATTTCAGAAAACTTGAGCCGGGGGCAGTCAAAGATCTGGAAGTGGGGGGGGGGGGGGGGAGAGAGAGAGAGAGAGAGAGAGAGTTGGGGTTGGGGAGAGGGAGCCTGGCATCAGGAGGCAAAAGTCAGTGGGAAAGGAGAAGGCACCGGAATCAGCTGCCATCCCTCACCTGACCCTCTGGGGGTCACCCCTCATACTGGAGGCAAAAGACAAGAGAGATCAGCAAGGAAGGGCTAGGAAAAGGGACTCCGGTCCAGGCTCATTTTTTGTACAGCAGATTGATGGCAAACTTATTTCCCGGGAGGAGGTTGATGGAGGGGGTGACAAAAAGGAAGGCTCCACCTTGGCAGGCCTTGAGGAGCAGGGAGGCCTTGTGGTTGGGCAGTCCAAGGCCTGATAAATTATGGTCAGGGTTAAAATGCAAACACTGAGTGCATAAATGGTTTTGCTCCTCTTCATCACCCACAGGGGACTGAGACCCTCTCTTTGCGGTATCACTGGGGGTGCCTGCGTGTGGTACTCAGCCAGCCTGGATGTCTGCCATGAAAACAAGCAATCAGGCTGAGTCCTCCCCACCCCCCGCCCCCACTCAGTGGCTCCTTGGCTTTCAAATGGGGTGGGGGGTGTCATGTAAAGGCCAACTTGCAAGGCTAGGCTCCAGGTCACAGCAAAACCGGATACCCCAAATATCCCAAAGCCCTGCAGGAGCACTCTGCTTTTGCAAATGCTTCCCTTGGGGGAGAGCAGCAGAGTCTCTTCTCTTCACTTGCTCTCTGCCTCTCAAGCACCTATGTATGAAAAAAGCCAACATCCCTTTGGGTGAAACAGCTTGCAATCTGCTCTGATTACTTCTGTGCCTCAGGAGGACTAGAGGAACCAGGTGACGTTAGAGAGCAAGAACCCCGAAGGCACCCAGGAGGCTGTGGGGCAGCCAAGGCTGGATAGGGGCAAAGAGCACCGACAGCCAGAACAACGGACTCTAAGATATGGCCCCTCCCCTATGGGCAGACTCTCCCACTAAGGGCCTGGGTTCTTGCTACCCATCCTGGAGCACCCTGACCGGCACCCACTTGAGTCTGCCTGCAGCCCTCCCCATCACTCTCCTCAAGAGCAGGGCTGCCGGAGACCAAACAGGAAGTCCGGTGGGCTGGGTCACTGAGGGAGCTCTGGCATGACCAGGGGGGGGGGGGGGGCAGGGGGCTTCACCTGCTGGAAATACTTGTCACAGTTAATGTACTCCTTGTCGTGGGAGTCTTGCAACTTGTTTGTCTTGATGTACTGCCACAGCGCCTGGATGATGGCGGAGCGTGTCTGTGTGTGGATCCCCAGCAGGCGGGCCAAGCGGGGGTCGAGTTTAAATTGTGGTGGCTGCAGGAGAACAAGAAAGAGACCCGACACTGTCAGGACTGGCACTTGCGTGTGCCTCGCAGCCTCTTTGCAGGATCCGACCGGCAGACCCCTCCAACCTGGTGAGCAGACTTCAACAGCTGTACGGAGCCCAGTCTGACCAAACAAAATACCACCCTCCCACCTCCAATCCTTTGTTTTCATGCTGGAGCCCAGCAGGGTGGGCGGATGAATGTACTTTACAATGGTGTCACAAGCACCCAGCCAATCAGTGTTCCAGCGACTGGGTCCAAGAAAATTAGCCCCCTAGATCCCGATCCTCCAAGAGCACTGGCAAAAGCGTGGGGGGGGGGGGGGGCTTCACTTGCCAGAGCCAAGCACCTCCTCTTTTCAGGCCTCTTTGGCCTCTCCAGAAAAAGAGCAACTCAAGCGACAGAGGATGCGGCATGAGGGAGGTGTCAAGCCTGGCTGTGCAGAAGAAGGCACCTTCGGGGGCGGTGGTGAGCGCGCGTGCATTTAACCAGGGAACCCACCAATACTGGCCTCTGGCAGCTCCTCGTTTATCACCAGAGAAGTTCTTGAGATTACCTCCTGGCATCCAGAGAAGACTTCAGCGAGGCTGGGCCAGTCTGTGACCCTGCCTGTCTCTGGAAGTGGTACCTGTTGGACCATTCCAGCATGTCCACTGACTGTGGCCCAGCATCCAACCTCCCTTGGTGGCCTCCCCCCCCCTCCGCTTCAGTCTCCCCCTCAGCAGCCTCAGGAGGAGAGCACAGTGGCTGGCAGAGAGGTTGGAAGGAGGGCAGGACCATCACCCTGCTCAGAGTTGAGGCTGCTTCCCCTGGGAGGCTCTTCTCAGCTGTAGCACCCACAGCGCTGGGGTCTCTTGCGCTCCCCAGTCACCCCAAACCTGCTTCTGTCTGACCTCCTTGGGAAGAGTGCTGTTCCGGAGCACGGTCAGGCAACTGGGCGTGTTTTGCGAGGTTCAGCTCCCACAGGCCCCCCATCCCCTACTCCTCGGTCTTTGCAGCCCCAAGCCACCAGAGGCATTCACACAGGATGGGATTTGTTTTTCATAACGGGTAACAATATCTGGAATCACAACAGCATTATAATGATCTAGTGCACAACCGCATCTGTGTACAGCTGCCTCTTAATTCCCAGCTTCTGTTTTACAAAAAAAGAGTAAGGTTCTAGCCCTGCTCACTACAGATCTCTTCAACAAAAGAAGTTTACATTTAAAAAAAAAATTTAAAGCTGGGAATTTAGAGACCGTCTACGTTTCTGAACAAGAGCATTACAATGTTGTCGTGACCCAGAAATTACTGGGTTTTTTAAAAAAACAAAAAAACTGGACAAAGTGCTTCGGTGGCCCGGGGAGGGGGGAGAGTGGCCAGGAGGGTGAGGCAGGCAAAGCGCAGGAAAACCTGGTGTGTAAAAACTGTTGCCACTGCAAACACCAGAGCATTCACAGCCACAATGGGAGCTATGTGGAGAATCGTCTTTGTGTGGAAGCGGTCTTCCACAGACTCTTCCAAAGACTCCGCAGAGGAGGAAGAAGACAGAAGAAGAAGAGGCAGTCAAGTCACAGCAGACTCCTGGCGAACCCTCGTGGGGTCTTCAAGGCCAGAGATGTCCAGAGGTGGGTTGCCACTGTCTGCCTGAGCATAGCGACCCTGGACCCTCGTGGTGGCCTCCCCTCCAGGTACTGGCCAGGGCCAACCCTGCTTGGAGTTTCCGAGATCTGATGAGACTGGGCTAGCCGGAGACATCCAGGTCAAAGGCAAGAGACAAACAGAAGTGGTTTGCCACTGCCTGCCTCTGCGGAGCATCCCTGGGCTTCCTTGGTGGTCTCCCCTCCAAGTACTGGCCAGGGCTGACCCAGCTTAGCAGCCAAGTTCTGAAAAAACTCAAACAGAAAAATGCAAACTGATTGCCCATATCCTGCCTGGCCACAGCAGGATGGCTAGAGACAACCTTCACCACCGCCATCAACCCCACTCCCTCTGGGTAACTGCCACTTTCCTCCGAGAGTCCCACCTTCCACAAATTGGCCAATGCATCAGCAAATAAGCTTCCCCAGGCTTCCAAACAAGAAGCTTCCTTTGTCTGGTCTCCAGGAAATGAGTCATGCGGCTTCTTTTCCAGCCAGCAGCGGGAGCTGGGGGACAGGGGCTGTTTTCACCAGGTGGGTAATTTATTTCTGCTGGCTGCTATTGTGCTTGGCAGTTGCCACATATTTTCAATATTACATTTGCAGTCAATCAGCTACTGTCGGATATACCAGCATTTTCAATGGTCTTAAAATAAACAACCAAATTTAAATCTGCCCCAACATCCTTAGGCCACCGTTCCTTCCCACTTCTCTACAGAGCACACACAATCCAGTACTGCTCCCACGTCCTGCCTCTCCTACGCCAGGGTCACAGCAGACCAGGCATGAGCTGCAGCCAGGGTGCCTCTTCGACAGGTGGGCATGGTGGCTGAAGCAGCAGGGAAAGCACTGGAGGTGTCAGCCGCACTCCTGGCCGTGGCCCTCAAAACAGCACTCTGCCCTTTCCCTCGTATCTCACGCTGTCTGCTGCCAGCCGCACTTGAAGGCTGGTCCCATGCAGCACTTCACATCTGCCCCAGAAAGAGCCGGCAATGCCTCTGCCCATGAGCAAGATCCTTCCATTGGGTATACTGGCTCAGCCACAGTCCTGCTGCTTCAACAATGCATGGTGGCAGAAGCAGCAGCAGCACCAGGGGAAAAGGCAAACTCCATGCTGGGGATTCTTAGGAAAGGGACTGAAAACAGTCAGCACTGTAGTTGTAATACCCCTCCTTTGGAACACTGTGTGCAGTTCTGGCTGCCATATCCCAAAAAGGACTTTGCAGAGCTGGACAAAGTATGGAGGAGGGCGACCAAGACGATGAGCAGGTTAAAGCACCTGCCCTAGGAGGAAAGGCTGGAGAAGAGTCTGGGGCCTTTCAGTCTAGAAAAAAAGACTGCTAAGGGGAGACATAATAGAGGGTTATAAACTATGTTGGGGTGGAGAAAGTGAACAGAGGGAGCTACTAGCCACAGTCAGGAGAATCTCTCAACACAGGAGGAGGCAGCAAACCTCGGACTCCCAGTGTGGTGAAGCAGTGTCAGGGGAGGGCCCTGGCCTCCTCTAGCTCTTGTTTATTTGGCCCTCCAGGCCAACCAGTTCACCCCTGTGTGCAAGAGGATACTGGATCAGACAGACCCTGTTGCGGGGGGTGAACAGCCCATGCCCTCCCAACCAGTTGACAGCCTGGGAGGACTAGAACAACGGAGTGACCTGACTGGGGAGGGGTTGGACACCCACCTGCAATCTCTGCCTGAAGAACCAGCACCACAGAGGAAACCCACGGACTAGAGGAAGCCCATGGGATTAACGCTGTAGAGAGAGGCTGGCTGGCCACAGGTGCTGTCAGTGGTGGAGATGGCATTCCATAGGGCTGTGTAGGGCCTGCGGATGCCAGGGAGGGTCAGGGTCCATAAGTCGGGCAGGGGCCTAAAGGCAATGGCCCAGAGGAGTCTGGGTTGGTCGGGATAAGGAGGAAGAAGAAGAAGAAGAAGAAGAAGAAGAGATTGGATTTATACCCCGCCCTCCACTCCCCAAGGGAGTCTCAGAGCGGCTTACAAACTCCTTTTTCCCTTCCCCTCCCCACAACAGACACCCTGTGAGGTAGGTGGGGCTGAGAGAGCTCTTTCCCAAGCTGTCCTTGAGGGAACAGCTGGTACAGAGCTATGGCTTGCCCAAGGTCATCCAGCCAGGTGCAAGTGGAGGAGTGGGGAATCAAACCCGGTTCTCCCAGATTAGAGTCCGCACACTTAACCACTACACCAAAGGAAGACGTGCAGGATGAATGGCCATGGAGGGTGCAGTGAAGTCACTCCCTGGGAACGACACCTGGCGCAGCGCTGTACCTTCAGCCCGGCACTGAACAGAAGTAGTCTACTGGCCACTTGTTTTCCATGAAGTTTGTGGGAGCCCTCATGGACCAGGGGCCTCCCCACCCCCCGCCTGCTGAGCACACACACACACACCTGCCGCCTAGAGACCCTCGCTTGTCTGACCCAGCCAAGGCTCTTCTGATGTTCCACCTGCTGCCCTTTCTGCTTTACCTTTGCCCCCTGGGCTGCTGGGATTCGCCCATTCTCCCCAGTCCACTCACACTGGCTCACCTGGCTGCAGCACTTCCCGTCCTCTACACACTGGGCAGGAGTGCATTAATTGATCTTTGCTACCAAACAATAACTTTAAAAAAAATATCATTGTAGTTGCACAACTGTGGGATTGAAACTTTGAAAAACAAAACTAGTAGCAATTACTTTACCGCCCCCAGATACACAGAAGGCGGAGGAACTGATTGATTTCAGGGCAGAACAGGTTTGAAGGAACCGTCGCCTTAGAGAGCATCAGCAGAGTTTTACTGTCCCATTCTGGACTTGCTGATGTCATGACAGCATTTGATACAGAAAAAAAGTCACCACACCACAGATCTGAAGAAAGACAAGCAAGTGTAACAGTGGCTGTGCTGGATTAGACCCACGGCCCCTCAAGTAATGCCCGTCCAACATCCTTTTTTGCACAGTGGAACCCACAATGGCCAGCCAAATGCCTATAAGCCCGGCAGACAGGCCAGAGCCAGCCCCCAATATTTTGTCCATCCCCCACCCACCCCCTGCACTGGCACTCAGAGGGCCCATGGAGTCCTCAGAGCAAATACCCATGGACTGGGCCTCTCCTCCATTCAGGTGTCAAAATAATAACTAAGGCCCTTGATATTAACACCACAGCCTGTGATGTACTGGACATTAACTGTGGCCATGCTGTACTGTTTTATCATGGTCTAGTGGATGTTATCGCCACCAGCTCTTTAACAGCATTTTATCTGTATTTGTGATTTGCTATGCTTAAGAGTTTCATGTTGTCGTATTGTGTTTTAATGCATTTTACCTTTTACTGTAAGCCGCCCTGGGCCTGCCTTGGCAGGGAGGGTGGGATATAAATCAAAGTAAATAAATAAATTCAAGTCATCTGGGAGGCATGCGGCTCTCTCAGCATACTGTGGCAGTGAATGCTAACCCCCTGGCAACTGTCAGAGTCAAGTCTCTTAGCCGCCTAGAGCCGGTTCGCTGGCTAGGCGGGATATAAATCGAAATAAATAAATAAATAAGTCCTCCCTCACACCGGTCTTGAAAGCACCACAAACACTGGTGTGCCAAGGGCTGTCCGGGACCCTGTAGGGATCTCCCCCCCACAAACAAGTGGGCAGGAGAGTGAGTGATGCCCCTCCCAGACAACACAGGGAGTGGGGAAGGAAGCAGCCGGATTCCTGTCAGTGCTTCAGGGCATCGCCATCTTCCCAGGTAAATGGGCATTCCTGTTGTGAAGCACAGAAGTCAGAATCCTCCCGCAAACTATGCATATTGCAACAAGGACATTTCCCACATCTCCATGTATTTTAGACTTCTCTTTCTGTGGAAATCGTCAGGGCTAAAGTGATTTCCCTACTGGGCAGAATTGTGTGTTTTTTTCATTGCTGGTGCAGCTGCCGATACAGTGCTTCCCTGCCCCCATCGCCCAGCAGTGGCCTTTCCCTGCCCAGACAACTGGGCATTTTTCATTTTAAAAAAAATCAGCAATGGTATATTGTCATATTGATACACCAGCAAGTGTGGCAGGTTCTGTGAATTCCCAGCTTCCGTTTTAAAAAAGGGAAGTCTATTATGGCTCCTTCTCTGGCAGAGAGAGGCCCTTCCCGCTTATAGTTCTACAATGAAAAGGAATAAAGACTTACTTTTTGGAAAAAAGGAAAGCCCGGAATTCACAGAATGGGCTACACGTGTTGGGACCAGTGTTCCCTCTAAGCTGAGTTAGTATGAGCTAGCTCACAGTTTTTTAGCCTCCAGCTCACACATTTTTTTGTCTCAGCTCAGGAAGGATGGCTCCAGAGCAAACTAATGTATGCAGCAGCCAAATCACTCGCTCACAGCTTTAACACCAGTAGCTCACAAAGCAGAATTTTTGCTTACAAGACCACATGACTTGGAGGGAGCACTGCTTGGGACAATGGCAGACAGTGCGGTGCAGTGGTCAGAAGGTCAGACGAGGCCCTTCTGCCTCCGCACTTCCGCCGTGGACACTCGCTGGGTGACCTTGGGCCAGGCACACACCCACTCAGCCTCACAAGGGTGTTTGTGGCCAGGATAAAAGGGGGGAGAGGAGAACAACGTAAACAGCTCTGGGTCCCTGCTGGAGAGAAAGGCCGGGTACAGAATAACTAAACAGAACAATAAGAAATGGCAAATTTTTTAAAACCCCACAGTGACAGTGGGATGAAATGGCCACCGTGGGGGCTGGAACTTTCCCACCCACAGCTCTCCAGACTTTGTTGCACTCTCTCTCAGCAAAGCCGGGGAAACCCTGGGAGGGGCATGAAGAGGAGAAGAAGAAGAGAAGAGGTTGGATTTATACCCCGCCCTTCACTCACTTGGAGTCTCAGGGAGGCTTACAAACTCCTTTCCCTTCCCCTCCCCACAACAGACAGACACCCTGTGAGGTAGGTGGGGCTGAGAGAGCTCTTTCCCAAGCTGTCCTTGAGGGAACAGCTGGGCCAGAGCTATGGCTTGCCCAAGGTCATCCAGCAGGTGCAAGTGGAGGAGTGGGGAATCAAACCCGGTTCTCCCAGATTAGAGTCCGCGCACTTAACCACTACACCAAACTGGCTCTCTGTTTGCTGTAGAGAAGTGGGGGGGAGGGGGGGACAAAACCTGTTTCCCAGCAGGGTTGAACCTGGGACAGGAGGTGGCCCCCGTCTCTAGCCCTCCTGTCGGAACCTGATGAGGTCGTCACTGGTGGTCACCAGAGCTGCAGAAACCCCAGGCGGCTGGTTCACAAAGCGCTTCAGAGAGCCCCAGGTTGGAGGCTGCCTGGCTCCCTCTCCCACACACCTCCTTCCTCCGTGATGCCCCCAGTCCTCTCTCGCCCTGCCCGGGACTGGTCCCTCCCCTGTGCCGACTAGGGAGCCTGCAGTGACTCCTTCAGTCTCTCTCAAGCACCCCCCCCCCCAAGACTTGGTGAACCGGCCCAGTCCAGCCCAACATGCCCTGCCAGCAGACCCCAGCCCCACCCTGCCCCACCCAGGCCTGACCTGGTAGTCCAGCATGAGCAGGAGTGTGCAGCGCACGCTGACGTCCCCCGGCCTCTTCACCTGGAAGCCGTCCGTCTCCTGGGTGGTGGGAGTCCGGTGCCACTACCAGAGAGAAGCAAAGAGAACAGCTGGAGCCAGGGTTTAGCGCAAGCCAAGGGGGTCAGGGCAGCAGGCTGGGACGGTTCCCCTGATCCTGTGGGGCTGTTAGCCCTCCACCTGAGGGCAGAGCATACAAAGTGCTCACTCTTCATTCCCGCAGGATACTTGTTCACTGCCTCTCCTCACAAACAGCAGAGGTGGGCTCACAGCAAAAGGCTAACACATAAAGAGCCAATAAAATACATAGAACAGCAAAGCGTTGTCAGTAAAAACTATACAGCAATTAGAAGCAGAGCAGTAGCGATAATCTTGATCAGATGCGAGAGATGCTACTCGTTGGAACCTAAAGGCTGACAGGTGAGGCATCAGGTGACCTTTGGGGGGGGCATTCCATGGCCAACATGCCACCACAAAGGATGTCCCATCTCTGGCTGCTGCCCACCTTGTTTCAGACCACCAGCAAGGTCAGAGCACGGGGGGAGTGGGGGATCTGGAAGTTCAAATCCTTCCTCTGTCATGAAGCTTTCTGGGTGGCCTCAGCCCAATTACGCTCTTCATCCTATCAGACCTCACAGGACTGTTATGAGAACAAAATGAGGAAGGCAAAATTGTGTTTGCTGACCTGAACTACTTGGAAGGAGGATGGGATAAAAATATCCTGGGCACAGTGGAGCCGCCGTCCTGAAGAGGACACTGGGTCCTGGCCACTTAAGAGTTTTAATGGTCAGCCCAGCACTGAACTGAGCCCAGGAACAGATGGGCAGCAACCATGGCTCTCTACGAGAGCCATCATGCTCTTCCTCCAGCTCAGGCCGGCAAATAACCGATGGGTGTTTCCAGACCACCTTCAAAGGTAGCCCCACATAAAGCCCTTGACGGTCAGTCCTCTGACCAGCCACCTGGGCTGGAGAGCTGCAAGGCCCGTCTCATTGCTCAGGGCAGGCTGCAGCCGGTGCCCCAAGAGGAGGGGATTGACTGCCTTCCCAGGTCACAGCACCGCACCCGTAGACCGAGATCTCGAATCAGCCCTCCCCCAAGTCCCAGACCTCCTCCTTCCATGGGAGCACAACTCCCATCCAGAAGAGCCAGTTTGGTGTTATTGCTTTGAAGCGTGGACTCTAATCTGGGAGAACCGGGTTTTCTTCCCCACTCCTCCACATGCAGCTGCTGATGTGACCTTGGGTCAGTCATGAGTTTTTCCTGAGCTGTTTTCTCAAGGGCAGTCCTTGAGAGAGCTCTCTCAGCCCCACCTACCACACAGGGTGTCTGTTATGGGGAGGGGAAAGGAAAGGAGATTGTAAGCTGCTCTGAGACTCCTTCAGGTAGTGAAGGGTGGGGTATAAAGCCAATCTCTTCTTCTTCTCTTCTTCTTAACCCTTTGCCCCAAACTTGTCTGAACTGAGCATTCACTGACCACAACAATTCTAGTGTAAAGAGCTGGGGGTCACTGATGGCACCTCCTTCAAAATCCCTGGATCTCACTCCCTATAGTCTCGTGGAGCTGTCCAACAGTGTGTGAGACAGAACTGAACCCAGAAAGGCCTTACAGCACACATGCTGGGGATTCAAACGCATGACCTCGAACATCCCCTTTGGAGACTGACCGTAGAATCACAGAATCATAAAGCTGGAAGGGACCTCCAGGGTCATCTGCACAATGCAGGAAAATCACAAATAACTTCCCCTCCACACCAGCAGCGACCACTGTTCCACGCCCAGAAGATGACAAAAAACCTCAAGGATCCCTGGGCCAAACTGGCCTGGAGAAAACTTGCTCCCTGACCCCAAAGTGGCCATCGGCATCTCCCTGGGCGTGTAAGAATTGTCCACAAGAAGTAAGCGCCGAGGCAACCCTTCCTGCCCTCCCTCTAATGATCTAAGTTCACAGAATCAGTATTGCTGTCAGACAGCCATCTAGCCTCTGTTTGGAAACCTCCAAAGGAGAGCCCACCACCTCCTGAGGAAGCCTGTTCCACTGAGGAACCGCTCTAAGCCAAGCTTATCCCAATTTGTTCACGCTACAGATTTGATTGGGAATATTTGGGGGGGGGGGTTTGGGATGATCACACATCCCTTCCAGAACCGTTTGAATTGTGCAACGAGGCTCCGAGCACCGTCCAGATAGCCCAAGCAGTGACGCGGCTTGTTTTTTTTTTAAAATGGCTTTGCGCATGTACATATAGGTAAAGGTAAAGGTTTCCCTTGCTCAAAAGCCGGTCGAATACGACTCTAGGGATGCGGTGCTCATTTCCGTTACCAAGCCGAAGAGCCAGCGCTGTCCGAAGAAGTTTCTGCGGTCATGTAGCCGGCATGACTAGACACCGAGGCGTATGGAGTGCTGTTACCTTCCCAAATCACTGCTCCCACTGGAACTTGTCGTACTCCCTTCTTTTTGCAGGTCCCCCCCCCCCACCCCCCAACAGTGAACAAAATTAACCCGTGACATACAACTGAGGGCTGGAGTCTAGATGTGCGCTTCAGCGTTTATGCGTTTGATTTACTCAGCGCAGGGCTGCCCGTGCGCATGACGGCGGAAGCTGGGGGGGGGGAACATCACAAGGAGTCATGATCATTGCAAGAGATGGTTGTCCAGATTGGCAAAATCGCGGGTTCAAAGTGCAAATACCTGGAAAGTACTCGATTTTCCTGGTGTCGGAAAGCTTGCTAGGGAACCAGGAGGATTGCGCGAGTGAGCCCACTTCAGTGTGGGAGATGGATGTGGGCATCTGATCAGCAATTTTAAATGCAAGAGGGAACAGCGGTGAAACCCAATCAAAATGACCATGTGACCATAGCCTAACTGTCAGGACCACAGCCTCCTAATGTTTAGCCAAAAACTCTTCTGATTTAATTTCAACCCACTGGTTCTGCTCCGATCTTCTGGGGCAACAGAAAACAACTCCGCACCATCCTCTAAATGACAGTCCTTCAAGTACTTGAAGATGGTGATCATACCACCTCTCAGTCATCTCCTCTCCAGGCTAAACACACCCAGCTCCTTCAACCTTTCCTCACGGGACTTGGTCTCCAGACCCCCCCACACCATGTGCCCTCCTCTGGACACATTCCAGCTTGTCAATATCCTTCTTAAATTGTGGTGCCCAAAACTGAACACCTCCAGATGAGGGCTAACCAGAGCAGAATATAGTGGTACCATCACTTCGCGTGATCTGGACACACTACACTTCTATTGATACAGCCCAAAATCGCATTTGCCTTTTTAGCAACCACATCACACTGATGACTCATGTTCAGTGTATGATCTATTAAAACCCTAGATCCTTTTCACACATACTACTGCCGACAAGTCTCCCCCAATCTATAATTATGCTTTTGATTTTTCCTACCTAAATGCAGAATTTTACATTTATCCCTACTGAAATTCATTTTACTTATTTTAGCCCAGTTTTCCAGCCTGTCAAGATCATCCGGTATCCTGACTGTCTTCTACCATACTTGTTCCCCCTCCGAATCTAGTATAATTTGCAAATTTAATAAGCATTCACTCTATCCATTCATCCAAATCACTGATTAAGATGTTGAACAAAACAGGTCCCAGGGCAGATCCTTGAGGCACTCCATTTGCCACTCCTCTCCAAGAGGATAAGGAACCATTCACAAGCACTCTTTGGGTGCAATCTGTCAACCAGTTACAGATCCACCTAACAGTCATAGGATCCAAGCCATAGTTTTCCAATTTGTCAACAAGAATATTATGTGGAACCTTATCAAAAGCCTTACTGAAATCAGAATAAACTACGTCTACAGCATTCCCTTGACCCCAGCAAGGTAGTAACTTTCTCAAAAAAAGAGACAAGGTTAGTCTGACATGACTTGTTCTTGAGAAACCCATGCTGGCTCTTAGTAATCATAGCCGTCCTTTCTAAATGGTCAAGGACCATCTGATGATTTGTTCTAAAACTTTCACAGGTATAGACATCAAGCTGATGGGTCAGTAGTTACCCGAATCCTCCCTTTTCCCCTTCTTGAAGATGGGGACAACATTTGCCCGCCTCCAGTCTCCTGGCACCTCACCAGTTCTCCAAGAATTCTCAAAAATAATGGACAGAGGCTCAGAAATTACATCTGCGAGTTCTTTTAGTACCCTTGGATGCAGTTCATTCGGCCCTGAGGACTAAAGTTTCATTTAAAGAATATATGTACTACCCCTATGCCAATCCTAGGCTGCAACTCCCTTCCAGTCAAGGAGGCCCCACTCTGGCTAGCCAGTTTGGGACGATGGCACAGCAAACGGTGCCAAAAGAAGAAGAAGAAGAGAGAAGAGATTGGATTTATACCCTGCCCTTCACTACCCAAGGGAGTCTCAGAGCGGCTTACAAACCCCTTTCCCTTCATCTCCCCACAACAGACACCCTGTGAGGTAGGTGGGGCTGAGAGAGCTCTGACAGAAACTGCTCTTTTTCAAGAACAGCTGTGCCAGAGCTACGGCTTGCCCAAGGTCATCCAGCAGGTGCAAGTGGAGGAGAGGGGAATCAAACCCAGTCCTCCCAGATTAGAGTCCGCGCACTTAACCACTACACCAAACTGCCCTTGGAGGTGCAGATGAATCGCCCTCCTTTTCTTGCTGTCCCAATGAAGGCCATCTGTCAGAGAAGCTGAGGCAGTTCCAGTCCCCAGGCCAGGCATGGAACCAAGGGAACACTGGTCTAGACAACCTCCTTTCCACCCACCACCCACTACACTCAGTGAATGTGAAATGGATGAGATGACACTGCAGAACCAATCAACAATACTGGGGGGGCAGCCTGTTTTGCTGTACCACGTGAGCATCACAGGCAAATTGGTGGGGGCAGGGAGCCACCCCATAGACACAAAACCACAGAGAGAGAGAGAGAGAGGCACAGCAGCAGCAGCAGGCACACGATGAGGGGAGGAGGGGGGCTCCTTGCCCACACGGAGTCGCGCATATGCCACTGACCTCCACCAGGTGATTGTCAGGTCCGTACAGGTCCTTGTCCAGCTCAATAACTAAACTCTTGAAGAAGGAGGAAAACTTCCGCTTCTGCTTACTGAGCTACGAAACCAAAAGGGAGAAGCATCAACAAGTGCGACCTCTTGCAAGAAATGGAGAGGGGGAGAGGTGATCCTCCTTAAAGACCCGGTCCCAGGTCTGGCAGAGAAAGACCCCCACAAAGGAGGACAGGAGGGATCCAACTCTATGGGGACTATTTCAGATAATAACCCCCCCTGGCCTGCACAGTTTCCGCTCCTCCATCAGATGAATCTGTCCATTAGCATCTCCCACTCAACCAAATTTGTTGGCAGGACCTCCCAGAGCCCCAAACTGCCACCAGCTCTTCTAACAGATCCAAACACATGGATCCAAGCTCTGTGTGTGAAAGCTCCCTGGGCTGCCTGCTTTGGGACGGAACCTCTTCTGTCCTCCCTGCGCCAAGATCACAATCCCCCCTTGCTCCCCCCCGCCTTCTTGCACTTGCACAGGTGCTGGGCCAGGCAGTTCCCCTCAGCAGCATGCCGGGTCTGGTATTCTGTTCAGGATGGGCTGGTGGGGGGGCATCCTCCCACCCAGACAAGCAAGCTGTCTTTTGAGCCTGCCTCCCTCCAGCCAAGCCCACAGGGAAACAAGAGCGCCCCCTTGCCCGTACATCATCTAAGAGCTTGCCCTCCACCCGCAGCTCCCAGGAGGCGATGCTGCCGTCAGAGTCGTCTGCATCCGATTTGGCAGGGTTAAACGTGTTGGAGATGTAAAGCCGCAACTTGCGTTTTTGCTATTGAAGGAAGGACAAAAACTAACATGGGGAAAGAACATTCATAGAGCCAAAATACGACATACATTCATAGTGTCATTATACAATCTAAGCAACATTCCTGAAGAGTTTAAAGGCCATTTGCATTACTAAGTTCAAGTGAACGTGAACCAGAAGAACTATGGGTTGAACCCAGAGATACTGTTATGGAAGAATGCACAAAGATTATTCCTGTAGCCAAAAGAAATGAAAAGCCTTCATGGATAATGATGAAACTCTTAAAATTGTTAAAGACAGGAAGCAAAGGTAAAAGCCAAGAGAAACAGAATCAAGTCTAAATGCAGCATTCCTGCAACTTGCATGTAGAGACAAACAGAACTATTAAAATAACCAGTGTAAAGAAATAGAAGAGAACAACCAAAAAGGAAGAACAAAAGATCTGTCCCACAAGATCTAAAGGATCAAAGGAAAATTTAAAGCATGGTTAGGAATGCTGAAAGATCCACACCAAAATACAACAACTGAACAGGACAAAATAAGAAAAGATGGGAACAATACACTGGAGAACGATACAAAGAGGATGGCACACCAACTCAGAGAATTCTGATGTGGCCACAGGCTGGATGATGGTTGTGCTCTTGAACAGTCCTCAGAAATGAGAGACTTGAAAGGCTGCCGCCTGACTGTGGATGAGGAACTGAAGTCATAACATTTTTCATAACATTCAACTACTGCAGCATCGAGTACAGCTGGCCTCTCCTTATCCAGCAATGCTGAGGATGTAGGAAGAGAGGACTGCATGTTTCCACCTTTTCTTTGTTCCCACGCTTAGTCTGAATGCCTGAACAGACCATGTGACAGACCAGAGACATAAACAAACAAATATTTTAATTTCTTAAGAGACTTTCCTATCTTTTGAATGCTGTAAGCCTGATCTCTGGACCCATGCCACACCTATTCTGTCTTGCTCTCAGATGTGGGGTAACACGGAGGGGCAGCAGTAAGCCCACCACCATCCCTGCAGAGCACAAAAGCCTGAAATTGTGAAGCTGCAGCAGATTCCCACTTCCTCTGCCCCAGTGCTCACCTACAGGAGCATCACAGGAGGTGCAGAAACTGGGCGAAGACTTCAAATGTTAAAAGGATCGGGGGGGGGGGGAATATGGGAAAAGCCTCTCTACGCCTGAGACCCTGGAGAGCGGCTGCCAGTCAGAGAAGCTTGGACTGAGCTTGACAGACCATGGATCTGACTCCGCAGAGGGCAGCTTCAGGTGTGGCTACGGTCAGAAAACACTTAAAGGGAATCCCCTTGGCAATGGGCCACGTGCAGGATGGCACTAGATGAAAAGCCAGACAAAGAGCAGAGTGTCTCTGATCCCAAACCCAAATGCAGCCCAGCCAGCAGCAGGAGGCAAGACTGAGAAGCCCTTGGAAATGTGGGTAAACAGAACAGGCCCCTTGAAATAAGCCCCTCCCACCAAGGGAGAGGTCCGCCCTGGCCAGCCCCAGATGCAGCACCGACAGGGCCAAGGTCTGCATGGCGAGGGACACACAGAGGCCTTGCCACAGAAATGCCCCGCTTGGGAACAGCAAAGGGGATCCTGGCACCAGTGAAGGGCCCCACTGCTGAGAGGGGAGCACCTACTTTCATGGGTCTCTTCAGGGCCTCCTGGATATCCACTCGTTTCCGCATGATGGTCTGATCCAGTTTGCGCTCGAAGGCCAAGAGGTCCATGTAGGCCTGGGACTCAGGGACCAGCTCCCGGATCTGGGAAGAAAGCAAAGCATCACTAGCCTCGAGGAAAAGGCCCCATAGCAGCAGAGGACCTCATGGTGGGGACCCAAAAGGGCCTGCGTTCCATCTCTGGCATCTTCAGAGTTTTCAAAAACACTTCAGCTGCAGAGCTGGGGAAGGCCCTTCTCTATTCCACATTGGCCTACTGGGATTGAGAAAGCCTCAAGAGCCCCAGAAGTCATGCAAGGACAGATGAGGACGCTGTGTGACAACTCACCCCACCCCCAGGCACAATATCCCCCACGGGAAGAATCCCCCGGGGGGGGGGGGCAGCCTCAGTTTGTGAGTCACCAGGGATCCCAGCATTTTTCAAAGTTAATTTGCAGTTATGGGGGGGGGGGGGTCTTCATCCAGCAACTGGGGAGAAAGGGTGTTCTATGAGGAAAGGCTGAGGGACTTGGGAAAAGGAGGTTGGGGGGGGAACGAGGACAGGATTGCTCTCTTGAAGTATTTGAAGGGCTGTCACTTAGAGGAGGCCAGGGAGCTATTCTTGTTGGCAGCAGAGGAGAGGACTCACAATCATGGGTTGAAATTAAGGGCGGGAAGGGACCGGCTGGATGCTAGGGAAAACTTTTCCCCAGTCAGAGTTGTGCAACAGTGGAACTAGTTGCCTAGCGAGGTGGTGAGCTCCCCCTCCCTGGCAGTCTTCAAGCAACGGCTGGATAAACCCTTGTCAGGGAGGCTCTAGACTGACCCTGCATTGAGAAGGGGGTTGGACTGCTCAGAAGATGGCAAAAAAGCCCTCCAGGATCCCTGGCCAAACTGGCCTGGAGAAAACTTGCTTTCTAACCCCAAAGTGGTGATCAGCATGTCTCCGGGTGTGTAAGAAAGGGCCACAAGAACTAAGCAGTGATGCAGCCCTTCCTGCCCTCCCTCTAATGATCTGCCTAAGTTCACAGAATCAGCATTAGATGGCTATCTAAGCCTCTGTTTGAAAACCTCCAAAGAAGGAGAGCCCACCACCTCCCAAGGAAGCCTGTTCAACTGAGGAACCCCTCTAACGGTCCGGAAGTTCTTCCTAATATTTAACCGAAAACTCTTCTGATTTAATTTCAACTCGTTGGTTATGGTCCAACCTGCTGAGGCAACAGAAAACAACTTCACACCATCCTCTACAAGACAGCCCTTCAAGTACTTGAAGATGGTTCTCATATCACCTCTCAGTCATATCCTCTCCAGGCTAAACATACCCAGCTCCTTCAACCTGAGCCCCTTGCTTGAGAGCAAGGTCTCAAGGCACTCCAAAGGAATCTGTCAAGGATGGGCAAGTGGGCATCAACATGGCAAATGGGGTTCCATGTGGCCAAGTGCCAAGTGATGCACATTGGAGCCAAAAATCTTAACTCTAAATACATGTTGATGGGGTCCGAACTGGAGGAGACTGACCAAGAGAGAGATCTTGGAGTCATAGTAGATAACTCAGTGAAAATGTCGAGACAGTGTGCGACTGCAGTGAAAAAGGCCAACACTATGCTGGGAAGGGAACTGAAGGGAATTGAAAACAAATCAGCCAGTATCATAATGCCCCTGTATAAATCGATGGTGCAACCTCATTTGGAGTACTGTGTACAGTTCTGATCGCCACACCTCAAAAAAGATATTATAGCACTGGAAAAAGTGCAGAAAAGGGCAACTAGAATGATAAAAGGCTTGGAATACTTTCCCTATGAAGGAAGGCTGAAGCGCTTGGGGCTCTTTCGCTTGGAGAAATGACAGCTGAGGGGTGACATGATCGAGGTTTATAAGATTATGCATGGGATAGAGCAGGTAGAGAAAGAGGTACTTTTCTCCTTTCTCACAATACAAGAACTCACAGGCACTTGATGAAATTGCTGAGCAGTCGGGTTAGAACAGATAAAAGGAAGTATTTCTTCACCAAAAGAGTGATTAACACGTGGAATTCACTGCCACAGGAAGTGGTGGCAGCTACAAGCATGGACGGCTTCAAGAGGGGATTGGATAAACATATGAAGCAGAGGTCTATCAGTGGCTATTAGCCACAAGGTATAGATAGGAACTCTCAGTCTGGGGCAAGTGATGCTCTGTATTCTTGGTGCTTGGGGGGGGGCAACAGTGGGAGGGCTTCTAGTGTCCTGGCCCCACTGCTGGGTCTCCTGAGAGCCCCTGGTGTTTTTGGCCACTGTGTGATAGAGTGTTGGACTGGATGGGCCACTGGCCTGATCCAACATTGGCTTCTCTTATGTTCTTAACCTTTCCTCATAAGATTTGGTCTCCAGACCCCTCAGCATCTTCATTGACCTCCTCTGAACACGTTCCAGCTTTTCTATATCCTTCTTAAATTGTGGAGCCCAAAACTGAACACAATACTCCAGGTGAGGTCTAACCAGAGCAGAATAAAGCAAAACCATCACTTTGCGTGATCTGGACACTATACTTCTGTTGATACCAAAATCGCATTTGCCTTTTTGGCTACGGCATCACACTGCTGCCTCATGTTCAGTGTATGGTCTACTAAGACCCCTAGATCCTTTTCACGCATACTACTGCCAAGACAAGTCTCCCCCAGCCTATAATTATGCTTTTGATTTTTCCTACCTAAATGCAGAACTTAACATTTATCCCCACTGAAATTCATTTTATTTGTTTTAATCCAGTTTTTCAGCGTGTCAAGATCATTCTGTATCCTGACTGTCTTCTACTGCATTTGCTACCCCTCCCAATTTAGTATAATCTACACATTTAATAAGCATCCCCTCTATTCCTTCATCCAAATAATTCATAAAGATGTTGAACAAAACTGGTCCCAGGACAGGTCCCTGAGGCACTCCACTTGTCCCTCATCTCTAAGAGGATAAGGACCATTCACAAGCACTCTTTGGGTGCGATCTATTAACCAGTTACAGTGCTGCTCTCTGCCCCTCCGGTCTTCACAGCCCTGGGCACACAGCTCTCTGCAGTGGGCTCTGGCTCACACAAAAAGATGCCATAAAAGACGGGCTCCTCTTCCTTTTGTTATTTTGTCCACAGCAGACTTGCATGCCCCCTAATGTGTATGGGGCAGCAGTGGCTCAGTGGTTAAGATGCTGAGTTGCAGACCAGAAGATCGGTAGTTCAGCAATTTGAGACCCGAGTGCCACGTGACAGAGTGAGCTCCCGTCTCTGGTCCCACCTCCTGCCATCCTAGCAGTTTGAAAGCAAAAGATTGCAAGTAGATAAACAAGTACCGCTTTGGTGGGAAGGTAATACTGTTCCGAGCGCCTTGGCATCTAGTCATGCCGGCCACATAACCACGGAAATATCTTTGGACAGTGCTGGCTCTTCGGCTTGGAAACGGAGATGAGTCAGATTCAACTGGCTTTTGAGCAAGGGAAATCTTTACTGTTACCTTTACTATGGGGAATATGCTAGTCTTTTGACACCTGCATCCTTGTTATTCGTATGAAAATTACCATACCACCCAAGCAGAGGGCAGGAGGCTATGATGGCACCCTAGCAAGAGCAAGAGGGTGCCACAGGGCCCCTAAGTCAACCAGATAAGGATACCTGCAGCAGAAGCTCAGAGGCAAGCCAGTCCGTCTGCGGGCTCCTGTCAGGAAGGGCACCCGGGGGGGGGGGGGTCACAGTCTTCCTCCACCTTACTGGTATTCACTGTTTTACCCACAGATCATCTCTGAGAGACTGTTCAGCCCAAGAGACAGACCTGCCCAGAGCGCACACACACACACACACACACCAGTGAGTGCTACAGGAGTGAGACATGAGTCTTCACCCCAAAGCCCTGGCCACCCCCGGGCTCCAGGACCTCAGTAGCATCTCCCCCTGGGAAGTGGACCGGGGACATTCCATGAGCACAACCCTGCTCAGGTCCCTGCTGAGACAGCCGTGTCATTCTGGCTTTGGCACCAGAGCCAAGGCAGACAGGAAGTTGTAATCTATGCTGACTGGTTTTGCTGGGATGCTCTTTTCTTACCCACCTCCTCAGTGGACTCTGCTGCTTCCTGACTTACCTCTGAATCTCACTGTTCTCCTGCAGGGTACTCTCCCCTCACCCTCTTTCTCTTGCCCACTCCTGCTTAGCTTCAGCTGTTCCTGAGCTTGTGCAGAGGGGGCAGGAAACTCAGTCTCCTTCCAATTATTTTCACTCCGTGTTTATGTGTCTTCTTTCTCTTTTGTTCTTCCTCAAGCTAAACAATTTGGCCTCCTATATATGAGTCTCCCTCTTTCTCCTTGCACCCTCTGCATCCATTTCCTATTTCAGCTTCCCGCCCTCAGCCTGCCGTTTAGAACACTGAAACATCGCCTTTGCACTCAGAAGAGCAGAAAAGACACCTTACAGTTGGGGGTGCAATGGGGGGGGATCACTTTAAATTGGGCGAGTGGACAACAGCATGGCAAGTAGAGCTCAGTGTAAGTAAGCGTAAGGTGATGCACACTGGAACAAAAAATCCCAGCCAGAACTATACCCTGAAACTGAGAGGGAAGGAGACCTTGGTGTCACAGTGGACAGCTCGGTGAGCCTGTCGACTCAAGTATGTGGCAGCAGTGAAAAAAGCAAACCCCATGTTGCGGTTATTAGGAAAGGAATTGAAAATAAAACACCCACTATCGTAGTGTCCTTGTACAGATCTATGATGTGGCCTCATTTGGGATATTGTGTGCAGTTCTGGTTACCATACCTCAAAAAGGACATCACAGAGCTGGGAAAAGTACAGAAGTCCCTATGAGGAATGGTTGAAGAGTCTGGGAGTTTTCAGTTTAGAAAGGAGATAACTAAGGGGGGGACACAAGAGAGAATTATAAAACTATGAACAGGGTAGAGGGAGTGGACACAGAGATCTTTTTCCCCCTCTCCCAAAATATCAGAACTTGACAGCATCCAGTGAAACTGATGGGCAGTAGACTGGAAACAGACAAAAGGAAGTCCCTCTTTGCGGAACAACGAATCAAATCGTGGGATTTACTGCCAGAGAATGCCATGATGATCACCGGCTCAGGCAGCTTCCAAAGGGGATGAGGCAGGAGGAAGGGTAAGAAGAGGGGGCGTCTCAATTGGGGGGGGGGGATTTAATAGGTGAAAAAATCTTCCTCCTCTTTGCCCCAAGACTGATAAGATCACTCTGTTCCTATTATCTCCCTCTACATTTGCTTGCATTCTGTGATCATTTCTACCACTATTTTTTCCTCCTTTCTGCTTCTTTTCCTGTCTTTCAAGGCTGCTTGGGAGCTGGCGTGGTGTAATGGTTAAAGTGTTACAATAAGATTGGGGAGATCCAGGTTCAAATGCTGACTAGCTGCCCAGCTCTGACATTCACAGAAATGACTGTGAGCTAACTGCTCTCTGCAAATCTGTGTCACAGAGTTGTATTTTCAGAAGAGGAGACAAGTCAGCGGGGTTGTAGCAAAGCACAACAGAAATCAGCTGGCACCTTGGAAGACTAACCAAGTTTATTTCCACAAACGCTTTTCATGAATCAGGCCTCACTTACGGAGCCACCAGCTGCTACTTGATTTCTGTTTTCGTTTGCAGGGTTATTGTGACGATAAACTGGAGGATGCGAGGTTGACCACTCGCGCGGCCCTGGGTCCTTTCCAGGCCAGGCAGATCAAAATCAAAGCAGGTAGGCACACACGGCCTCTCACCGCAAAGCCCACTCTCAGCTCCTGAAAGGGATGGCCTCACAAGGGACTCCCCTCTTCAGTCTGCTGACAAGTGTGACGTGTCCTGATTCGTTAAGACTGCTGTGGTTGTTCTGAATCTTTGGACCCTTTCGTACAAACCCAGGGAGCTGTGTTCTGCCAAGCCAGGCCTCTGGCCCATCCAGCTCATTTCAGAGTGGGGGACTCATCCATGGCCCATCCATTTCTTCTATGTACATACGACTTATTTATATTTATTTATTTATATGTTATATTAGTATACTTATTTATCGGCCACGTCCTCTTCACAGCAAACTCAAAGCAGCTGCTGTAAAAGCCATAAGAACAGTCCAGTCTGCAGCCATGGGGCCGCCACTGAGGATGTCTTATTTTTGGTTGTCACGGTGGGGGCAACCAGACCCTACCCAGCACTCATTCCCAGCTTTTCTCCACCTTAGCGACATTTACCATTTTCTCCACACAACATCCCTGACGGGCAATGTGGCAGAATGGGCCTGCGTCATCTGGCGGGCCCCGCTCAGCCCAAGCCGTTTCACTCCACTGCCTCCAGGTATTGCTGCCACCACCATCCCTGTCTTGGGCTCTGGTTAGGTGGGATGGCCTCCTGACCTCCCCCCGGCGTCACTGGGAACCCGCCTTGGGGCTTCCTGGGGATCCTTGGGGCTCCCCAGGAAAGTTGGCAACTGGCCAGTTTGCCCCTTTTCTCCTTCTCAGGGATTCTCCTGACCCACTGCTGGCATGTCCGAGCGGCTGGGGGAGCCACGCAGTACAGAGGGACTCCTTCAACAGTTAGAGGATTCATTTGAAAGCTCTTAACTATCAACAGGCATATAAAACATGAACAGAAGTATCAAAAACAAAGGTGAAAAAAACCGCTCCACCTCTCCCCCTTCTCCACACTCAGGCCTTCTCTCGGTGGTCTGCAGGGCAGGCACATGACTTCGCCTCACTGGGGATAGTTGGGTCAGCATCTCTCCCCAAAACGGCCTCTCTGCCTCCTGCAGACTCCCACCGACCGACCGACCGACCACCTGGCTGACTTCTTTCTTTTTTTTTTTTAATTAGTTTATTTATAAATTTTGTGTTTCACAAGATACCATAAACATGTTTCAATATGCTAAACGAGGTACACCCACTGACTAATAAACGGAGAAAGTAGAATTACAAACAATTCATTTAAGCCAAAAAAAGAAAGAATAACTCTAACTCAATAGATACCCATATGATCAAAGGCTTCTCTTATCAAGTATAAATTACAAAAAAAATAAGAGGTTAACCAAATATGTATATATAAAACTAAACATTTCCTACTATTAATTATCTTCTTAATATTTATTTACTTAGATTTCCCCATCCACTTATAGAATTTGTTCCATGTCAGTTCAAAATCGGATTCTTCTTTTCCTTTCAGAATAGATGTCAGTTTGTCCATCTCAGCTACTTCCAGCAGTTTTTTAACATAATTATCTCTATTTGGGATTGTATCTAATTTCCAGTGCTTAGCAAATATCAGTCTAGCTGCCGTAACACAATGTAGAATTAACATGGTATCAGTTTTGGAAAAAGTTGCTGGTATCATATTTAGCAAGAATAATGATGCGTCAAATGGTAGCGTACAGTCAATAATATCTTGGATAATCTTATGTATCATATGCCAGAATTTACTTGTTTTATGACATTTCCACCATAGATGAAAAAAGGAGCCCGTATTTTTTTTACATTTCCAGCAGTTTTTAGATATGGTTGGTGAAAATTTAGAGAGTTTTTCGGGAGACAGATGCCATTGATATATCATCTTATATAAATTTTCTTTATATGCAGAGGCTCTTGTGATTTTCATATTGTTTTTCCAGACCTTTAACCAATTCTCAACATCTATATTATGGCCTAAACATTTTGCCCATGTGATCATCGTAGGTTTAACCAATTCACCTTGCATTTTTTCTTCCAGAAAAAAATTATATAGTTTTTTTATAGTTTTAACCTCTGAGTTTAACCATAGTTTATCAAAGTCATTTGGTTCTTTAAGGAAACCTGTATTTTGGTCTTTTTTGAATCTCGATGTTAATTGAATCCTTTCCCACCAAGTAAGCTTAATATTAGCTTTTTCCAGTACCTCAAAAGGTTTCAACTTTAAGTCTCTATCTAGTAATTGAGCATAATCGATTTTCTTTTCTATAGTGAATAATGAGGGTTTTATAAAAGCTTCAAGGGGGGAAACCCAATAGGGGATTTTCTGGTATAAAATATGTCTAACACTTACCCAGGTTTTAAAAAGTGCGGCTCTCACCAAATGATGTTTAAAATGCGCCCTGTCTTGGGAGTACCATAGAAAGGCGTGCCAACCCATTTGAAGGTCGTAACCCTCAAGTTTCAGAAGTCGTGGGTTTTCTAGGGTGGCCCAATCCTTTAACCAAACAAAAACTGCAGCTTTATAGTAAAGTTGCCAATCTGGTAGTCCCATTCCTCCTCTTTCAGGTCTGTCCTGCAGGTCTAAGCGTCTGATTCTTGCTTTTTTGGAGAGCCAAATAAAATCGGCCATCACTTTATCAAGATCATCAAAAAAGGACTTGTTTTTCAAAATGGGGATAGTTTGGAACATAAAAATTAGGCGTGGAAGAATGCACATCTTAATTGCTGCGATCCTGCCTAACAAAGATAATTGCAATTTCTTCCGACTTTCCAGATCTTGTTTAATTTTTAGTAACATAACTCTATAGTTATCCTTAAATAAAGAAGAGCACCTATTTGTTAACCTAATCCCTAAGTATTTTACTTTATTGCAAATCTCAAAGCCTGTCTTTTGGTTTAGTTGCTCTTGCGTTTCCTTTGTACAGTTTTTCGTGAGCAATTGGGATTTTTTAACGTTTATCTTAAATCCCGTTACTGAACCAAAATCTCTTAGTATCAAAAGTAGGGAATCCATAGAGTCTAACGGGTCCTCTAAAATAAACACCAAGTCGTCCGCATAAGCTTGTACCTTGAACTGCTCACCCTTAACATTTAAACCTTTAACCAAAGGATTATCTCTCACGTTTACTATCAGTGTTTCTAAAACAAATATAAATAATAATGGTGATAGGGGGCAACCCTGCCGCGTGCCTTTTTGGATAGGAAAGCTATTTGTCGTGTCTCCATTAAATCTAACCCTGGCCTCCTGTCTATCATAAATTGATTTGATCATGGAAAAAAACGTCGACCCACAATCCCAGTGTTTCAGCAAAGCCAAAAGAAAACTCCAACTTACATTATCAAATGCCTTTTCAGCATTGATAAAAAGGAAAGCCGCTTGTTTGTCTGGATTATTTTCATAAAACTCCAAAGCATCTAAAATGATTCAGACGTTGTGTCGTAGTTGTCTACCAGGGAGAAAGCCATTTTGATCTTTTTGTATTACCTGCACCAAAACTTTTTTAAATCTATTGGCCAAAATATTTGCGAAAATTTTATAGTCCACATTTAAGAGAGAAATGGGTCTATAGTTCCTTATTTCTGTGGGGCTAGTATCTTTCTTGTGTATAAGTGTAATTAAGGCCTCTTTCCATGATTTTGGAATTCTTTCCTCAACATATATATTGCGTTAAATACTAGTAGCATAGGGGAAATGAGCTGTTCTTCAAAAGCTTGATAAAACTCTGCCAGGATACCATCGGGTCCCGGCGCTTTTTTCCCTTTTAGTTTCTTAATGGCTTCTTTTAATTCATTCAACGTAACCGGATCATTAAGTATTTCCTGCTGTTCCGGAGTAAATTTGGCACTCACAGACTTCTCTAAATATTCACTAATTTCCTGAGGATCTTGGAGGCTCTGCTTATATAATTTTTTATGGAAGTTCTCTATAATCTTTTTTATTTCTACATTTGCGCCTTGTTCTTTATTATTATCGTCTTCTAAGGTCTTAATGTATCTTGCAAATTTATCTTTCTTAAGTCTGTATGAGAGCCATCTGGATGGCTTGTTAGCATTCTCGAAATATTGTTGCCTAGCATATAAAATTTTCTTAGCAAGGGATTTAGTTAGTAAACAACTGAGATCGTGCTGCAATTTCCTCAAATTATAAATGTAGTCTTCCCGTGTAGGGTCTTTCTTCAGATGGTTTTCATCTTTACGAATTGTCTCAACCAATTTCTGGTGTTCAAGCTTCTCTTGTTTTCAAAGAGCAATTTCATAACTAATAAACTTACCCCTAACAAACGCCTTAAAGGCATCCCAGACTATATCTATATTGGTTTCAGGTATAATATTTCGAGAGAAAAAATCGATAAATTCTTTCTTACACTCCAGCGCGAATTTCCCATTTTTTAACTGCCATGTTTTCATCGTCCATCTAGTCTTTCTAGGGATCTCTTGAATAGTTAGTAAAAGAGGGTTGTGATCTGCGAATGTTGCAGGTAATATCTCCACATCCACAATTTCGGTTAACATTTTGGCCGAAATCCAGGCCATGTCTAGCCTGGACCATGATTTATATTTTTTTGAAAAGAAAGTAAAATCCTTCTTTCCCGGATTTCTAATTCTCCATGCATCAATAACTTTAAATTCATCTATTAAACCTAAAAATGATTGTGGCAATTCATTTCCACTTTTCCTTTTTAAGTGGGAACTCTTCCTGTCAACGTAACTGTCCACCACTGCATTGAAATCACCAATAATACATATCTCTTCAATTGGAATATTGGCAAGTTTTTCACGTAAGAATCCAAAAAAAACTTCCTGTTTCTGATTAGGTGCGTATATATTAACTACGAGAGTTACCTTATCCTGTTTATGTATTTTAACCATCACCATTCTACCGTCATCGGACTTATAAATAAGTTCCGGATGGAGATACGGTTTGACATAAGTCACAACCCCTCTTTTTTTTTTATTTTTATCCGTTCCCGCAAAAGCAACCCCTAATTTCATACATTCCAGCAATTTTTCATCCTGAAGCCTAATATGCGTCTCCTGCAGGCAAACAACATCCAAATTCAATTTTTGTAGTTGCAAAAAAAACTTCTTCCTTTTCTGCGTAATATTTAAACCATTTACATTCACCGAGATCAAATTAATTTTCCCCCTGCCCATTTTGTACATTTTTCTGTCCCTCTTTCCTGAATTGCAACCTGGTAGTTACTGCTGGTGGTATCTGTAGCCTAGTTTTCTTACTTTTACCTTTTTTTGAGACCTCTTTAAGTTCCCCTTCTTGTACCTCTTCCTGTATTTCTTCCTCAGATTCATTTTCTGAATCCCTCTGATAATTCAATTCCCTACCGCACTTCTCCAAAAAATAATCTACTTTATGGATTGAGGTCAAATTTACCCTTTTACTTTTAAACATAAAAGACAAGCCTTCCGGGAGCACCCACCTATATTGAATCTCATTTTCCCTTAAGATAGTCACCAGGGTTTGATACCCTTGTCTTTTTTCCCGTATTCTCCACGGGATGTCTCGCAAAATTGGTATTTCCACCTCCTGAATTTTAAAGGGTTTGATTTTAACAGTTTCCAAAATTTTCTCTTTGAGGGATCTTTTTTGAAACTTAACATGGACCTCTCTCGGTATTTTATTTCTCCTGGCATACGCAGAATTTCTCCTATAAATAACATCAATATCTTTATCGATATCCAAAGATGAAGAAAGCCCTATATATTCTGTAAGAGCCTCTACCACTATCTCTCTAATATTTTCCTGATTATTTTCAGGAATATTCTGGAACCTTAAGATGTTTGCTGCTTTATCTAGTTCCAATGTACATAATGAATATTCTAATGTATCACATTTAGTTTTTAAGTCTTGTACTTGTGTATCCAAAACCTCTACCTTATTGTCTACCTGTAGATAGGCTTTGTCAAGTTTTGAAATCTCCCGTTTGTTTTCTATTATTAATTTCTTAAGGTCTTCCATTTTTACTGACATTTGTTGATTATGTGTATCCAACTTCAACTGCATCGGCTCCAAAGCTTTAACAATTAGGTTAGGCAAGGAATTTTGGACTGCCTGCATAGCATCTGATATGTTCTCATGAATTTGAATAGATAATTCTTTGGCACTCATTTGTGAGAGTAATGGTGTAGACCCTGTAGGCAAACCTGGTAAGGATGACTTTCTAGAACCACTAGCCATTTTTTTTTGTAGCTTCCCCCTAATATCCTAATTTATCTTAATTTCTTACCTCTATTCTAATCTATTCTATTCTATTCTAACCTAACTATCCAAGATTCTAAACTACTCTATTTCTCTCTCCTAAATTAATCTGTCTAGCTATCCTATAGTGACTATTTAATATTCCTAATTCTTACCTATCCTATCCTATCCTATCTATTGTATTTTCCTAACTTCTACCTATCTATCAATCTCACCCTTAATGCTAACCAGCTTATTCCTACCTGTCTGTCAAACTCACCCCTAAAACTAACCACCTTATTCACCAATTAAGCCATCCAAGTAATTACTAATATTCAAATATTATTATGCTTGAAACACGAGTCCTTTTATAGTCTCTTTATGTGTCCTTTACGGTCTGTCACACTTCTTCTCTCCGTTACTTTCACGCTGGCGTTGGCATTTCACTTTAAAAAGTTCCAAATAAAGCAACACAATTCTCCAAAGCCAGGTATATAAGCGGCGTTGGCAAAGTTAATAGTTCTCCAAACTCTATCTCCAACCCTCTGCTCCTGCGTTCTTTCTGTAGCGTTTCTTCACAGCACCCCACCCCAATCAGGAACAGTCAGCCTTCCCACACAGACGAACGAACCAGTTCCAGACCTAATAAGCCGAGAGTCGAAAAGCTGCTTACTTCGGTAAGGTCATAGGGACTGTAAAGCCAAAATCATCTGCTTATTCGGCATAGAAAGGTCAATATTAAGCAAACAGTCAGGGAGAAGAAGGGAAAATTTTTAAATCCCGTATAAGACAGCCAGCCGATTGCGTTTAGCCGCCGCTGTAACCTGCCTCTTTGCTCGGCAATTGGCTTGTTAGCCTGCCAAGGGCGTCGGGCGTCTCCCGGCTGAGATAGATCTCAAGAACTCACCCAGCGCACCAGCAAAGAAGAAATAAAGTTCAGCAATATATGTTCTCCGTAAGTAAGTAAATAACTTAAGCTCATATGGGTGTTCCTCCCCAAAATTCCGACGCTGCTAAGGCTTGGAAGTAGACCAAGCCGTCTTGTCTTGACCCACCGCTTTTCGCCGCTCCCGGGGCTGTCTCTCACGAACCGCCGCTCATAAGATGACGTCCCGGGGCTATGGCTATGCCCAGCACTCCCTCCAAGAGTCCTGGCGAGGTTTCAAAGAAGGGAACCTCGAAGTGGGAAAAGAATTCAGCCACGAAGGTGCCGCGAAACGCAAGGCACCTCCTGCTGCCGCAGCGACCGGAACCGGAATCCCAAGGACCTGGCTGACTTCTGACGACGGACTGGCTGACTGACTGGCTGGCTGACTGGACCTCCTTCCCGCCCAAAAGCTCCACAATATCTCAGACTGCCATTCCTGCCGCCCAGGGACTGGCTCCCCCTCCCGTGGCATTCTGGGGCAGACCTCCTCACCGCCTCGACAAAGGTCTCCCTGCCCTCCCTCCCTCCCTCCCCGGAGCTGCCCTCAGGCGGCTGGCGGGAGACTGCGGGGAGGGGGAGCGGGGGAGCGAAGGAGGAGGAGGAGGCTAGGCCCAGGCCCGCCTCAAGTTTGATGGCCTCCTCCCCTATCCAGCCCACACCGACTTAAAACACCTACACAAAATGGCATTTCTCCACAGGCAGGTTAACCTGAGGGGAAGACTTGCCTGTGGCTCCTCTCTCTTTCCTCCACCCACCCGTCCCCGGGGCCTTTGCTCTGCAGGCCCCAATTGACATTTTTCTATTTGTACTTATCTCATACCTTTCTATCCTGTACTCTCCACCAGTCTGGATTCCCCACGTGTCTAACAGAGAGATAAAAACAGGCGAACCAGACGGCAGGTGAAGGTGTAGCTGCCCCATTCCCCCTGGATTACTCTCCCTCCATGCCCGTGCTTTGGAAGCCTGCTGGCTGGACACAGTGCGTTTTTACTTGCTGTACAGCTCCCAGCAATTTTAGGAGCCAAAGAAAGAAAGAAGTTGAGAGGACAGTTCTGTCCAGCTGGGGGTAATTGCCCCCAAATGCCAGGATGCGTCACCCACAGCAGAGCTGGAGTCATGGCAAAGAACACAGAGTGGGAATGGGCGAGGACAACCTTCAGACACCAAGGAGGCTGCCACAGCCAGGATGGACAGCAGCTGATGTCAGCTTCCACAAAAAACTGCCTGTCACACAACAGAGAGAGAGCGAGAGAGAGCGAGAGATGGTGGATGCGGACCCACAAGGGAGGAGCAGGCGCAGCTGTTAGGAGGAGCACCTCCCCTCCTGGAGGGGGCCAGTCTGAGGCAGCAGCTGCCGAGTGGCAAAGGCAAGGCCAGGCCGAGCCCCAGAAACACAACCACACTCCAGCCCAGGGACACCAGGGAGGCTGGAGCGGCAGAAGGCAGAGAGGGAGCACCGGAGGCCGCTTTGCCCAAATAAGCTGCTTTTCGGTCCCTTTGGTGCCAGCGCAGGTGGGCCGAAAGAGTGCCCAGGGGGGCACAGGTGCAAACAGGCAGAGGCAGCAAAGGCCCACCCATGTCCCATGCTCATCCAGACACAAAAGAGGGTAGGGGAACCAATCTGGCCAGACTGGCTCCACCAGTCTGTGGAGTACAGGGTACTCCCTGTACCCGCTGCCCCCCCCCCCCCCCACAGGCCCTATGGCCATAAGAACGTAAGAATATCAAAGAATCCAGTGTTGGGTCAGGCCAGTGGCCCATGATCCAGTCCAGCACTCTGAGTCACTCAGTAGCCAAAAATGCCAGGCGCCATCCGGAGGTCCAGCAGTGGGTCCAGGACACCAGAAGCCCTCCTCCCACTGTTGCCCTGTTCCATGGCAGGAGCCATGTTTAACGTGTTGGTTCAAAGCACAGAGCAGAACCCTCCTGATCAGATGAGGAAAGCCAAATAAAGACAGAAACGGGAAGCCACTCACCCTCTGAGGGAGGATCTTGTCAGCCATTTTCCTCCTCTTGGCACTGTATGGTTTTTGAAGAAAAAAACACAGGTGGTTATTACAGATGGATGGAGGGGGAGCAAGGCCAACCACTCAGCGATCCCAGCCTCTCTGTCATGCTAGACCTTCCTCGCTTCAAGATATGGACCACCAAAGCCAGCTGCAGGCCCTTGAACCCAGGCCCTGGGCAGAGTGCCCTCAGTCAAGGCCCAAGGGACCATGACCCACAGCACAGCATGGATCTGCAGGTGGCCCCACCCCACCCCACCCCGGGTCTCTGGCTCCAGACGCACACACAGCCCAGCTGCCGTCAGAATGACCGGAGGCACTGGCTGGACCCTGACAGCTACTTCTGAACTGACCCAGAGCCATGGGCATTTCCTGTAGTGACAAAAAAGAGCAGGACAGAGGGCCAGGCCAGCTGGCAGAGCAGGTGAAGGAAAGCATTCCCCAGGAACTCAACAGGCGATCTAGTTTTGCTTCTCTTTGGGAAACCATGACATTTGGGGACAGAAGGGAAGCCCTGCCCTCTCTGCTCCAATCAGACAGGTTCACCAGAACGGCTGCCCTTTAGTAGGCAGAGGGGCTGCCTTCCTCGAGCCACCTCTTTCTCCACTGGTCACATCCCTTAGCAGTCCTCTCCATCAAAGGGCATTCAGGGTGACACACACAGTGCCAGTTCACCACGAGCAACGTCAACAGGCGTCTGGAAGGATGATCCAAACAAGCATCAGCAAGCAGATCCGGCAGAACCAGCAGGCCCCATTGACCCACTGGCAAACGCATCCCAAAAGAGAAACGCTTCCACCTTTGGGCCATGGGCATAGAGGAAAGTGGCCTCACTGCAAGGCACCTCCTTCCCAGACCTGGCCCAGCATTCTGCAGCACAGAGTGGAAGGGGGCCTGCAAATGCCACAACGCGCCGGGCGGGCATGGGAAAGAAGGGCCTGGTATTCCCTGCCCTAGAGACCCCCTGGCACTGGAAGGGCCGGCAGCCTTGACTAGCACGGACCCAGGCGCACCAGTCAGGAGGCTCACACCCGGCGGGCTGAGGCTCGAGCCAGCGGGTTCTCAGCATGGGCTCAACAGAGTGACTGAGTTTTTATCCTGCTCTTCCTTCAAGCTCCTCCGAGTGGCAGGCCTGTCTCATCCCCCACTGTATCCTCACCACAATCCTGCGAGGCAGACTAGGCTAAGAGGGCGTAGGGATGCCAACCGCCAGGAATGACAACTGATCTCCAGATGACAGAGATCAGTTCCCCTGAAGAAAATGCGTGCTCTGGAGAGCAGATCGATGGCATTATACCCTAGCAGGGTCCCTCCGCTTTCCTAACCCCTCTTCCTTCAGATGCCACCCCTCCCAAACTCCCAGAACTTCCCTTCCTGGGCCTGGAAACCCTGACGGGGAGTGGCGGCCCCAAGATCACCCAGCCAGCTTCATGGTGGGGGCTGGATTTGAACGCTCCCCCCTTCCAAGTCAGAGTCGCTAACCACTGCACACCCCTCAGGCTCTGCACGAATGCTCTGCAGCCCTTTTGTCCGGGCAGGGAGGGACTCTCCAATGACTAAACGCCAGCAGTGACCAGCCTCTCTTCTTCCCCTGGCAGCTTCCCCTGGCTGACTTCCTGGCTGCCCTCCGTCCTTCACCAGCTCTTCCTTCTGTGCTGCTGCTGAGAGAGCAGAGAGCTGTCTGTCCGTCCGTCCCCCTTTCCACCTGACACACACCAACAGGGACACGGCCAGGGGCGCATGCCCCAGGTGCCCCACAGGATGTGCAGGGAGGGTCCTGCTTCTGGTCCCCACCAGCTGCTGCCCAGAGGCCCCTCCCTCTCAACAGGGTGCCAAGTGGTTCCAGCGCCCAACCTGAAACTCAGCTGGCAGAGCAGAAGCATAGGGGTCTTGGGCCGAGGAGGCAGGCCCTTCTGGAACTCACCAAGCCCCAGTCCTGGCTACCAGCGTGCTTTCCTGGCAAGGGAAGGAATATGCATGTGTGCCCCCCCCCCGGCTTCTTCCCCAAAACACACGGCCCTTATCATGACCTGGGAGCCCTGCCTGTGTGCCACCTGACCTCCAGGGTGAGGAGATGCATGCAGACTCTGCTGGGCACCTCCTGTGCCACTGCCACCAGAGGGCATCGGTGGGAAGGGAGCAATGTCACGCCAGCCCTTCTGGGGAGGGAGGGGAGCCTCTGCCAGGTGTCTGAAAGCGGGGCTCATCTACTAGCGCCCTCTCCTGCTGCAGGGACTTAAACCTCAGCATGCCCAGCACCCGGGGCCCCAAGGGCCTCAAGCAAGCCAGCCCAGTGGACCCGGGACCAGACCAGGGAGCGGACGCCCAGCCTTGCTCACTCCGACTGCACACTCCCACAGGTGCAACACTGTATGTTGGTGAGCTGCCTGGGGACCCTGCCTGAGAGAAAAGCCAGGTGACGTGGCTGAAGGGCAGGATTCTCAGGACAGAAGTCTGAAACACGAAACACCATTATAAATGGGCTGCTGGACTGTGCAAGTATCAGAACAACCTTCCCCCCCCAAGAAGGCAACACGGATTAGGCACCGCCAGCTGAAATGCAGAGGTGAAGTGCACAGGGGGGATGTCCCAAGGAAGCCAAACACAGGGCCTGAGGAAGAACCACACGTGCCCCAGGTAAGGACCTGTGAGGCCAAAGGGTGGTCGTCCACCCCACCCCACTCCCTGCCCCGGGGCTCCGTGCCGCTGCCACCTGCCTGCCTCCTTTCCTCCCTGCCATGCACTCACCTTCTGGGCCGGCTCTGCGTGGCCTGCGTGGCCTGCGTGGCCTGCTGCTGTGCTGCCTGCTGCTGCGCCTGCTGCTGTTGCGCCTGTTGCGGGGCTGCCCGCTTGCGTGCCGGTTCCATCACCGCCTGGGGCATCCCAGGCCGCACAGAGGGGCTCCCCACATAGGGTGGGCCTGGGGGACCCATGGGAGCCCCCTGATGGGGCATTCGAGCACCGGATGGCATCCCAGGACGCTGGAGGGGGAGGGGGAGAGAGAGAGAGAGGGACATTAACACCCTTCCAGCCCCCGGGGTGAACAGTCCCAAAGCAGCGGCCTCCCAAGGCCCAGCGGAAGCGCCCAAGCAGGTTCCAGGCCAGGCAGTGGGGTCATGGAGATGCTGGCCTGGAGCACAGGGAGAGCCCAGGCTGGACAGAGGCTCCAGGAGGTCAGACCCAGCAGGGGCACCAGAGCTGGCCAGTCTGGGCGCAGCCCCCAAGTAAAAGCAAACCTACCAACAGGAAGTGGCCAGTGGCCAGGTCGAGTAAGGTCCAGGCAGCATCTCCCCAGCCCACCCCAGGCAAAACACAGGGCAGGAATCTTGCCTGCTGCGTCCATTCAGAGACCTGGAGCTGCTTTTTGCCACACCAGAGGGACTGTATTCATTCACTGGAAAGACTGATGTCCCACCATTTTCCCCAGCAGATCCTCACAGACTTCCAAAATCCACCACACCCTTGGCCTTGTCACACCAGCAGCCTAGATCCCAACCTGCAGCCATTTCTCTCCGAGCTTCCTGACCCCCTTGTCTTCCATTTGCTGTCTTTCCACGGTTTCATCATCGTTTCTCAAATTGCATCAAAGATGCTTTGAGCAAGCATGGAGGAATGACAAGGAAAACACACAGGAAGGCAACAGTGGAAGATGAGGACACTCAGAGGAAAAACCAGTGGCAGGGAAACTGTCAAGTGAAAAGAAGAGCCATTACGTACAAACCTACTCCCAGGCTCCCCCACACACACACACACACGCGCACGCGCGCGTGCACCTGGTCTGTAGTCAGCTGGCCTCACCACACGAATCTGTGCTGCTGAAACCTCCCGGCTCAACCACCGGAGCACAACCTAAGCGGGGATGCCCAGACACCTCCCTTGGCACAAAGTCGAACTGGGTCCAGACACCATCAGCAGATTATGCCCATTCTGCAAATTCTCCATTGGTTGCCAGTCTGTTTTGGGGGGCAATTCCACACACCCAAACACATTCTAAAGCCTTCTGTAGCCTGGAACGCACAAACCGGAAGGACCACCTGGGCAACCCGGCACAGAGGCACTCCAGCCGAAGGCCGCTGAAGTCTGGGAGCAACTCTGACAAGGAGTGTACTCTTAACATTTTTTCCCATCATAGAGAACAATGGAGGGGATGGGACAACCTGTTTGGGGGCCCATAGAATTGGACCCCCTGGTCCAATCTTCTTGAAACTTGGTGGGTATTTCGAGAAGAGGCCCCAGCAGCTACCCTGCAAGTTTGGAGCTTCTCCCTCAAACCCCCTCCCCTCCAGCCCCTCATATACCCTATGAGTTTTTGCCATTGATTTCAATGGCCCATAGGGTATAATGGGGCTGAAACTGACATTCCCTTTCTGACACACTTCTGGTGATGTCAGGGGACGTGGCATATGCTAATGAGGTATGCTAATGAGTTATGCTAATGAGCTCCTGCACCTCTTTTTCTACGAAAGGACCCCTGGTAGAACTACTTGCATTTTTGTATTTGGCAGGCTGTTCCAGGGATATTGTTATTTATTGCTTTAAGCTGTTTTTACTGATGATCTTGATACTTTTATTTTGGCACTTGCCTTGAGTCACAGTTTTCTTGAAGAAAGGTGGGTTGATACATTATTAAAGAAATGGATAAATAAACAACAGTATACCACACTTTCCTAACCAAAAATACATTTAACAAAAGCCCGGTGAAACAAACCAGTTTCCACTCATTTCCTGAATGACATCAGTGAACAGGACACGTTAATGTTCCACAACTTTGGTGCTACCACCAAAAAGGCCCAGAAAACACGGCAGCTATTTCACAGGTGCAGTAACATGCTCCAAGTGGAAATTTTGACTGATGAAGTGCTTATACCTTGAATAAAAACTTTGTTGGTCTTAAAGGTGCCACTGACCTCAAATTTTGTTCTGCTGCTTCAGACCAACAAGGCTACCCACCTGAATTGTGCTCCAAGTAGTTCCTTCCTGTTTGTTAATCTGACCCTCTTACGCAAGAGGCCTCTAATAATATGACAGCCACATTCTGAACCAGCTGCAGTTTCCAAACACTTTTTAGAAGCAGCTCTGCACAGAGCATATGCAGAAGGAAGTCACCAGGACACATCCTTTCTGTTGAGAAAAAGGTGCAACTGGCAAGCCAGCCTTCGCACATCAAAACACCCCGGGCCACTGTCACCACCTGCCACATCCACAGGCTGGGCTGGGCCCAGGAACACACTCCCAAGTGTGAGATGGAGTCTGCAGGAAGAGTGCTGCGCCATCCAAAACAGGCAGAACATCCAATCTCTGATTGGGCTTCCCTGCCCACCCATACCTCCATCATATTTGGATTAAGTTTCAGTATGTTCACTCCCACAAAATTCATCATGGACCTCAGAAACTGAATCAACACTTCAAAGACCCCTCCAGGGTCAGACGGAGTGGGAGTGTGAAGCCAGTAGGTGCCACCTTCAGGTTGACACCAGGCGCCACCTCCCAGTGGCTTCACATAGCTGTTAACTGGCGGAGGAAACAAAATGGAGCCCAATAACCAAAGACCATGAAAGTAGAGTGCAGTAGAGCTTAATTCCTAATGCCTCCTTCCCACCTTCAGAAAAGGTCAAAACCACTCTGAGGCACTACCTTCAAGGAACCCACATGAAGCTGCTTTACGCTATACCAGACCATGGGTCCATTAAGGTTTGTACTATGTGCTCATGCTAACAGGGGCTCATACTGGGTCTTGGGTGGTGTCTTTCATATCTCCTACCACCTGACCCCTTTAGCTGGAAATGCAGGGAGCTGAACCTAGATTTTCTGCATGCCAAGCAAACGCTTTGCCACAGGGCCATGGCCATCCCAGCTAAGTGATCCAGAAGAACACCATCAGATCAAAATCCAGAGAGGTCCAGAAACAGCAGAGACGCATCCCATGTTCATGTCCTCTTGCAGAGTGATCAGAGCAGTTTCAGTTCCAAACCGGAAAGGATCAAGAGGATCATCTCATCCAAGGAGCTCTGGGTGCTGGGGGGTCACCATCACATGATTCGGCAACTCCCCCAAGCGTGGGGAAAGCTTCCTTTAGGGGCAGCCTTATGTTGGCTCTAGGTATGGATTCCTTCCTTTCTCAACGAGGCATTAACAGTCTTGGACATCCAGTAGCCCAGTTCATCTGGCAGATTTTAACGGCTAGAAAGGGCAAGGGTCAAACGCAAAAGCGGTCAGCCATTCTCCAAGGATCTTGTTTACATTCCCAGGTTGGACAACTGGAAAGGTATCTCTCGAAACACAGGCTAAGCGGACACTTTGGAGATATCCAGTACCCCACTGGCAGTGGAGGATATGGCCACGCTAGAGCAAGCAGGAACAACCATATCCACAAAGTGCTCGGCTGAGATTCCCACTGACTGAATACAGGTGTCCAGATGTACACAACTTGGAAATTCTTTGCTGGGAGACATTGAGAAGATGCAACAGTAATGGAAAAATACTGTTTGCTGCAGTCACCACCCACAAAGAAAACTAAATTGGGATACAATATAGAGGTTAGAGAGTTGGGCCAGAGAGACCTTGGGACAATCACTCTGTGTGTGTGTGTCTGTGTGTGTGTGCGTGTGTGTGTGAGAGAGAGAGCGAGAGAGCAGGAGAACCTACCTCACAGGGGTGCCATGAGATAAAATGCAGGAGAACAGAACCACACAAGCCAGCCCAGGCTTCTCAGAGGAAGAGCACGCTAAAAATGGGATCAAGCTCGATGATATCCAGCCCGCTCATCCTGCAGCCACCCTCCCAGCAGTGCAGTGACCAGGAGGGGCTTCCCTTGGCAGGAGAGAGTGACGGTGTCCACTCCCCACATCATTTCCCCCATTCCAAAGGCCAGCTAGGGCTCGTGGAAGGCTGTGGATCAGCAGTAGAACACCTGCTCTGCCTGCAGAAACTCCCAAGGGCAGTCACTGGTGACATCCCCAGTTCAGAAACGGGTCAAGTAGGAGCTGATTGGGGGGGGAGACCTCCGCCTGCAACCCTGGAGCTCTGCTGCCAGTCAGAGTAGACAGGTCAAACCCCCTACAGGCGACACTAAGCCATCTGGATCCTTCCCCTTTTCTCCTCTCCTCCATTTCATCCTCACTGCAACCATGTCAGAGTCCCAAGCGGCACCTTGAACACCAACCGAGTCTAATTCTGGGCATCAGCTTCCATGTGCATGCACACCTCCTCGGACACTGTGATGGAGGTGCGGCCGTGACTGGCCACAGGCCCCCCAGCGAGTTTCCTCAGCAGAGATGGGCTTCACACCTGGGTCTCCCAGGCCCGTCTGGCACTCTCATTCCTTTACCTCAGTGGCTCTCTCTCACACAGCTCAGGTAACAAGAATCCTCAGGGCAAAACCGGGGGACAGGTGGAATGGGCATGAGTGGTCCAAGATGCCGAGGGGGGCAACAGTGGGAGGGCTTCTAGTGTCCTGGCCCCACTGCTGGATCTCCTGGTGGCACCTGGTGTTTTTGGCCACTGTGTGACACAGAGTGTTGGACTGGATGGGCCACTGGCCTGATCCAACACTGGCTTCTCTTATGTTTTTATATGGAGCAGAGGTCCAGCCGTGGCTATTAGCCACAAGGTATAGATAGGAACTCTTGGTCTGGGGCAAGTGATGCTCTGTATTCTTGGTGTTTGGGGGAGGAACACTGGGGGGGGGTTCTAATGTCCTGACCCCACTGCTGGATCTCCTGGTGGCACCTGGTGTTTTTGGCCACTGTATGACCCAAAGTGTTGGACTGGATGGGCCATTGGCCCGATCCAATTCTGGCTTCTCTGATGTTATGTTCTTATGACTGGCCGTGCCACTGTACAATGAGAACAGGGCCCCTTGCCTGCTGTTCCAGAGGAGAGGAGAGTGCTGCCCAGATGCCAATGCTGGTGGGCAGGCTGGTGGGCCTTGGCACCAGTGGGTGGCTCTGCTGACAGACCCCGGGCAGGGGGTTACGGTGGCTTTAAACAAACTTCTGCTGGTCCCTTCTGCTCTCCTCCCCTCGGCCCGTCAGCCGAGACTTGGGCTCTGGCGGGATTCAGGCTGAAGCCAACAAAGGCAGGCAGGCACCTTCCCTTCCGCACCAGGGAACCTTGGGACAAATGAATCTTGACAGGAACTTGGGATTTAGAGGTGGTGTGGACAACAGCGCATAGGGGGGCAAGAGAAACGATGGGGAGGACTTGGTACAGCAGGGGGTTCAGAGCTCAGCTTTTGGGGACCTCTTTCAGCCTGACCATCTTGGCTGCTGCCCAAAGGAGTGGGCTGCAGCTCAGCGGTCCCTTCTGCCTGCCCAGTCAATGCCACTGCTCATGGAGGCTGCGGCTGCTGCACAGAGCTCTCTCAGTGGGCCAGAGGGCCTCCCGCAGGCGCAGCAGAGAGGAGCAGCTCTGGGCCAGTGGAGCCAGGGAAGTGGAGGTGGGAGCTGTGGTTGGCCCTCCACAGTCAGGGGCACCAGCTGCCCTAGGAAACTCAGCGCCTGGCAGGCAGCTCTTCTTCTTCACTGGAGGACCACGGAGGCCCTCTGGACACAGCTGGAGAGCCACCACTGGCCAGACCAGCACGCTGACTGTGGTGTGTCTGATGCAGGATGTGGCTGGTAGCAGGATGTGGCTGATAGCTCCCTCTGCCAGCTCTGCTTTGCCACAGCCCAGCATGTAGTCTTGAAGGTGCCACAAGGCACTCTGCTCTCGGGAGCCTGAAAGGGAACAGAAAGCACCTAAGAAGCCCCCCCACCCCCACACACCGGCTCAAGGGCACAGCTGCCCTTCACACACAAGCCCTCAGAGAGCTCCACCGACTGGAAAGGCTGGGTTGGTCCGGAGAGAGAAAAACTGACCAGCACTGCCTTGCCGCTCCTGCAGTGCCTCTGGTTAGCCAAGGCCATGGACATGGCTTATCAAATGACTGGCATCACCAAAGCAGTCTTCTGCAGCTTCTCCACTTCCTCCCACCTCCCTGCCCCTGCCCCAGCCCCTGTGACATCCCCTGCTGCTCCTGGCTACCACCCGCTTGCCACAGCGAGGGCTCTGCTCCCCCACCGTATCCGCCTTTTCTTTCCCCCTCACGTCACCCACACACACACACGACACCCTTCCTCCACAGACCAAACCCTGCCCTGGAGTCAGCCTGCTTCCGCTCTAGATTTGGGGGCCCTGAGTTTATGTCCCAGGCTTCCTTTTTCTTCAGACCCCCCCACCCCAGTCAAAAGGAAGGCTGCCCCCGAGGACATTCTTCCAAAGTACCTTGACCCCCTCCCAAGGAGGAGATTTTGATTGAAACTTTCTGAGGAGTGGGCTCTGTCCTGAGTGGGGAGGGGCTAATGCTAATCTGCAAAGCAGCCCAGCTCTGTATAAGACCGCCTCATGGGCTGCTCTTCCCATTTTAGAGGCGAGAGACTGAGGCTGAAGCAAGTGTCCAGGAACACTTCCAGCAATGCCACGCTTGTGCCCCCTTGGGCAGATGCTGAGTTGCAGCAAGTCAGTATCTTCAGTTAGCGGTGACCGGGAAAAAGCCCACGGGGGGAAAGCCCGTGGACATAAATGCTCAGGGGGGGGGGGGGAGGGACCCACATGGAAAAAAGCCCACACGGAAAAATACCATGTAAAGCACCATAGATATTTATAAGTGTGGATAACCATTCACCTCCATTTATGAGAACGAACAGGTATTACCTGTATTTTATATTGTTATTTTAGGATTAAAACATGTCATATTCACAAGCAACAATTTGTGTTGTGATTTTATCAAATATAATTAAATAATTAAATCCAGACAGAATTCTGGTTTTAGGTGACAAAGATCTTACGCTCGATCTAAACAAAGACACCATCTATGGAGATGGCACACCTTTGATAAAGTGCCAGATATGTTTCACCAACTGTACACATGGCATGCCAAGGTGAGTAATTCCTATCCACCGTGTATTTACATTTCATTTCAAAAAAAGAACATGGACACCTATAATAGAACGTTTGAAACAATGAAGCTATTGATTCCGGATCTGGTAGCTCAAAAGGTTTTGGTCGATTTTGGGGTGGCTTGTATGAATGCAGTGAGGACTGCCTTTCCACACAGTGGGGTCAAAGGGTATAATTTTCACCTATGTCAGAGCCTCATTAGGAAAATCAACAGTATTGGCCTGAAGACTGAATATGAAATTAATATGAACATAAGAATTACAATGAAATCTCTTGCTGCATTAGCCTTTGTCCCAATCAGTGATGTGAGAACTGTTTTTGATGAGCTTGCTGCCACATTTCCAGATGGAGACAGCTACAATGAGGTGCTCACATACTTCTTTTCAACATATACTGAGAGTGCAGCAGGCAGAGATCCTCAGTTTCCTATAAGAATATGGAATCATCATGATGCAGCCATGGAACAGTTGCCAAAAACTACGAAGTTGTGCGGGATTTCACAGTGCTTTTAATTCCCCATCCCACTGCAGTCATCCCAGTGTGTGGTCTCTATTTGATGGGCAGCAGAGGGACCTGGCTGGCCACAGACTAACACTGCCCAATGCACAGGCAGGTCGCATCGAGGTGAAAAAGAGGAAATATGAGGCACTACACGACATGGTTGCCAGTTCTGTGCAGCAATGTGAGCAGGTGGAAGAGAAACTTAATTTCTTAAGGAAATTGGCTAACTTGCAATGAAGAGTTATATCTGAGTTACTATTGTTGTCATTATATTATTATAGTTGTTATTAAATGTTGCCAAATAATTGTTGCTTTTATTATTAGGGTTAGGTAGTCTTTTGTCAGGGTCACTGGGTGTACCACACTGTATTTGTTAAAATACAAGTAACGGCAAATCGAGCTGGGAAATCAACTTATCTTATGGTTTTAATTTTTAATAACAAAATAAGTAAATATTATTAATTATTTGAAGAATTTTCAGCCATATAGTTGTTTGAAAGCTGTGTACACTAGACAGTCTATACATAATGTAACATCTTTCAGACTTTACTTTAGAAATTACTTCATACCAACATTACAAAGGTCGACAAATGGTAAATTAATACATTTAAAGTATTTAATTTTATTTAAAAATATTTCTATATCGTTTAATTTCTGTTGTTATTGTTTTTCCTTCTTAATAAAGTTCGTTGATAACAAAATGGTTACTTTTATTTCCTGTATTTTCCCTTCCAGGCCCTTACACTCAAGAGCATTAAAGCCCTCTTCATACAGGCCACTTTTGTGCAGCAATGAAGTAATTTACTAGTAACATAGCAAAATTATTATTTAATTATACTTGATAAAATTACAACACAGATTATTGCATGTGAATATGACATGTTTTAATCCTAAAATAACAGTATAAAATATAGGTAATACCTCTTCATTCTCATAAATGGAGATGCATGGTTATCCACAATTATAAATATCTATGGTACTTCAATGTGGTATTTTTCCATGCAGGCTTTCTTCTTGTGGGCATTTCTGACCACGGGCTTTTTCCCATAGAACCCCAGTTAGCGCAGACCTCTAGCCTCGCAGGCCACACGACTAAGGCTCTACAGTGCAGGGATGCTCTGGGAAACTGCTCAGAACTTTCCAGCAACTGTGACTCCAGTTTTAATCCACCTGCACCGTCTACACATTGTTCTCTGGGAGAGATTCCGGGTGCACTGAGGAGTGTGGCGCACTGGTTACAGGGTCAGCCAAGGAGCTGGGAGAGCAAGGTTTCTTGCACAACAAGGGTTTGGCCTGACTTGGATGCAACAGGAAATGCCCCCCACACACCTGCCACAGACATGTGCACACACACACGCACACACACTGTGGTGCTCTCATGCACCTTTCTGGCTTTTCACCATATGATCGCAGCAAAGCCAGATCACCAGCTGTGCTGATAAGGAAGCCCGCCTCTTCCCCAGTCCTCCCACGCTGGCATTCCTGCCCCTGCAGGGGCTCCTGCTGGCCCCAGCACTCAGGGGCTTTCCTGAGGGTTTAAAAAAAAAATTAACGATAGTCGACAAACTGGTGTAGTGTAATACAGCTCTAGCACTCTGTCAATGACCTCCCCATCCCCACGGGGGGGTGGGGGGTGGGGGTGGTCTGGGGCAGGGGAAATGCAGGGGAACAACCCCACCCCATCCCAGCCAGGAGGAAGTCCTGCTGTCAATGGTGCTGAATCAGCAGCTACAGAAGCGACAAGGATACCCCAGGACAGAATTTTTTTGCTTTTCAATTTTATTTTTACAAAAGTGAATATCTTATGGCTAACGCAAGACATCTAAAATACCTACAGTCTAGTCCCATCTTTAACTTTGTCATTCCGCACCACTGCAAACAGCGCCTATTTCTCAATAAACGTATCTGCTTATCCATTAACATTTTCAAGGCTTCTGTGTTGGTGTGTTCAGACCTGAATGCCATTTTCCAGATTCTCAAACTGCAGCCATCTATACAAGGTGCTTCTTGTGGTTTCCATCAGGCAGAGCTACATTGCTGCTAAAAGACCCTCTTCTAGGTAACAAAGCAGTGTAACTAGAGGTTTTCTAGCAGCAGCAAATTGTACCCCACAAAAATCACACATAATATTCAGGATCCCCCGCCCACGCGTGTCAGAGAACACGGGCTCCAGGGTGCCCACGCTGCCGAAAGGCTTGACAAGAAAGGCCCCCAAGGGCTGGGCGGACACCTGGGGGCAAAACCATTTGCTCAAAGACTCTTGCGTCCTTCCGCTTTTTATGCTTCTGAGATTTTACATGTATCTCTTTTCTGTTGCATTTAAATGCCAACTCTCATGTGATTAAACAAATCCTTTTTGACCTATGGGCATTCTGTCATAAAAACCAGCAGCACCCACTCAGTACAATATCTGGGCAACTGGGTGCTGCTGGTTTTTATGAGAGAATGCCCATAGGTTCTATGACGGGTTCAAGAATGGCTGCAACAGTTTCTGACAACCAACGTGCTACAAGTGTCTGACCCACGTGTATTGGGAAGTGGATGGGGTGCAGGGGCAGGCTAGGAGGAAGACCTCAGTGCCTCCCCCCTTTCTGTGCCAGTCCAGTTCCACGCTGCCCCCCCCCACTCCTCCCTCGGGATATGAGACATGATCTGAAGCGGGGAGAGACTGGATCATCAGGTCGTGCTCTGCACTCACCCCACCAACTGTGCAGCACCCCACCAAAATAACTGCCCCACCTGAGACTGCTCCTCTGTTGACGCAAAATCTGGCTGGCTCCCACAGGTGCCGGCAGCCTCCTCCCTTGACCACTGGGGCTGCCTCAGCCCCACAGGGCCCTGATGTTGATAGGCAGAGGGCTCCACCGAATCAGAGCAAGGACTGAGAAGGTATGTTGGTCCCTGACGGTTTAGGGCCTTAAAAGTCAAGACCCAAGACCTTAAACATGACCCGGTACTCAACTTGGAGCCAGGGCAGCTGGCAAAGCACAGGTTGTATACGTGCAGTTATTGGTGTCCCTGTGAAGACCTGAGCTGCTGCATTCTGGAGAAGTTGTAACGTCCTGATCAGCCTCAAGGACAGCCCCATGCACAGCGAGTTACAATAACCAAGCCTAGAGGTGACTGTTGCATAGATTACAGTGGCTAGTTCAGGGCCTTACAGGTAGGGGGCCAGCTGCCTGACCTGGCATAGTTGGGAGAATGCCAGCCTGGCAATGTTTGTGATCTGGGCCTCCATTGATAAGGAGGCATCCAGGACCACACCTGGACTCTTGATCATTGGCACTGGTGTTAAAGGTGCATGATCAAGAGTTGGGAGTTTGCTCCCCAAACCTGAATTCCCCCCACCCATTCAGAAAACCTCCATCTTTAACAGATTCAGCCTCAGCCGACTCTGCTTAAGCCACCTCACCACGGCCTCCAAACCTTCGGCCAGATTTCCTGGGGTGATGGCTGTCCGTCCATCAGCAGATGCAGCTGAGTGTCATTAGCGTACTGATGGCAACCCAGCCCAAAGCTCCATGCCAGCTGGGCGAGGAGGCACATGTAGATGTTAAATAACATTGGGGATAGGCTAGCCCCCTGAGGGACCTCGCATGTTGTGGGGTATCAAGAGGAAACCCTCTCACCCAGCACCAGCCTCTGTCCAGGGCTATCCCTCGTACGCCAGCATCAGCAAGACAGTAAACCAGCAAGTCATGATCCACTGTGTCAAACACCACTGTCAAGTCAAGCGCCAACAGCAGCACCAACCCGCCTCGACCCAGCTGTCTACGGAGATTGTCCATTAGGGCGATCGGCACAGTCTTTGTACCATGACCAGTGCGGAAGCTGGACTGGAAGGGGTCTGGTGCTGATGTGTCCTCCAGGAAACTCTGAAGCTGCGCAGCAGCCACTCTCACAGCCACCTTGCCCAGAAACGAAAGATTCGAAACGAGGCAGTAGTTGGGTGGATCAGAAGGATCCAACGATGGCTTCTTCAAGAGTGGCACAGTCACTGCCTCTCTTGTTATCATTGCCCCTTCGGACAGACCCCTGAACTGACTGATAATGTCTACTAGAGGGCCCCATATACTCTCGCCACCGGCTTACAGAGCCAGTTAGAGAGCCAGTTTGGTGTAGTGGTTACGTGCACGGACTCTAATCTGGGAGAACCGGGTTTGATTCCCCACTCCTCCACTTGCACCTGGCTGGATGACATTGGGCAAGCCATAGTTCTGTACCAGCTGTTCTCTCAAGGAGAGTTGTCTCAGAGCTCTCTCAGCCCCACCTACCTCACAGGGTGTCTGTTGTGGGGAGGGGGAGGGGAAGGGAAAGGAGATCGTAAGCCGCTCTGAGACTCCCTTGGGGAGTGAAGGGCGGGGTATAAATCCAAACTCTTCTTCTTCTTCTTTTTCTTATACCAGCCACCAGGGATATGGGCCTAAGAGGCAAGAGGCTGGCTTCGTGGCACTCAGGATCCTGCCGACATCATCCTCAAATACTGAATCCAGAGGCAGCGAAGGGGCCTCTAGTTCACATACTGTGTCAAAGCTGGCAGGCAGGCCACAGCGGAGCGGCAAGACTTTCTCTGAAAAAAGCTCGCAAATGCCTCGCAGCTAGTATTCGAATTACTAACCTTCTTAGTTCTCTCCATGAGAGAAGGTAATGTCCTAATTACCCTAAACAATTGAGCCAGGTGACAACTTGTGGATGCGATGGAGGTTGCATAGAATTCCCTCTTCGCAGACTTCACCACCACCTCATAGGATTTCATAAACATCCTATAGGATGCTCTTGTAATTTCAGTGCAAGATCGTTGCCAAACTTACTCTAGTCATCTGAGTTTCCACTTCATCCCTTTGAGCTCCGCAGTATACCACGGAGACAACTTGGGGTGGGAATGGAGAGAACGCCAGGGGGTGATTTCAATGATGGCTTCAGAGAGACGGGAGTTCCAGTCCCCTATCAGCTCATCTACTGAATCACCAGAGGGCATCGGATCCCGCAGAGCATTCTGAAACCCTACTGTGTTCATCAGTTTCCACAAGTGAGCATAAATCCGCTCATTACCTAGATGGGAAGGAGTTGGGATACTCAGCCGAGCCTTCAGGGCACAATGACCTGACCACGGCACCACATCTGTAGCTACCAGATCAATATCAATCCCCATGCCCAAAGTCAAACCCAGCATGGGGCCAGCTTGATGAGTGAGACCTGACGCAACCTGAGAGAGTCCCAGTGCTGCCACAGAAGACGCCACGTCCACGGCCTGTGAGGAAACGGCAGCATCTGCATGGATGTTGAAGTCCCCAAGAATTAACATTCTCAGGAACTCCAAGCCCTAGGCCCCTAAAGCTTCTGGCAGGCTCCCTGCTGGTGCACTAGGCGAACGGGACAACAGACAGATTGCCAGACTCTCCTCAGCGACCCAGACAAGACCGACATATTCAACGCTGGTGATCTCTGGGACAGGGAGTCCCCTGGAGAAAGCCTCTTGGACAAGCAGCGCCACCCCCAACCCTCGGCCTGGGACTGGTGAAGGACCGAGAACCCAGGGGAAGCAAGCTGCTTCAGGACAACTGTTTCGCTCTCCTTGACCCAGGTCTCAGTCATGCACGCCAGGTCCACTTCATGCTCTGCAAAATAATTCTGCAGAGTTGTGGTCTTATTGTGGTCTTGTGGGAGCCAGTTTGGTGTAGTGGTTAAGTGCGCGGACTCTAATCTGGGAGAACCGGGTTTGATTCCCTACTCCTCCACTTGCACCTGGCTGGATGACCTTGGGCAAGCCATAGCTCTGTACCAGCTGTTCTCTTAAGGACAGCTTGGGAAAGAGCTCTCTCAGCCCCACCTACCTCACAGGGTGTCTGTTGTGGGGAGGGGAAGGGAAAAAGGAGTTTGTAAGCTGCTCTGAGACTCCAAGCGAGTGAAGGGCGGGATATAAATACAATCTCTTCTTCTTCTTCTTCTTATTGTTAATGGACCTGGCATTACACAACACCCATGTCGGAGAAGTGTTTAAAATCCTAGCCCCTCACCAACTTGCCTTGGGATGGGACGAAGGCTGGAAGGGGACCAAGCATAACCATATCTCCTTCTCTTTCCCCTATAAAACCTGCTCCTACCACCATACCTCCCTCTGCCCCCGATTACCGGAATCCCTGACCCAACATAGATGCTTCCAAGCCCCAGCATAGCCTTGCGACTCCTCCCCACCCTGGCACTTCCCAGTCCCCAAACCCAAATATAACAGCTGCTATAATTTGCTGGGCAGGACAATTTCAACTAACTACAAACTCCCTCCCACCCAACCTCTCTTCATAGTTAAAATAAGAATAAACAACCAAATTACAAAGATAAATGAATTCAGAGTGGGAATAGATTTGCCCCCCTGTGATTTGCTCCACAGGCGAGCTATTCCATGTTTCATTACAAAAAAGCAGCTGCTGCCCCGGCTGTTTGGGTTAGGAGACCGGCCAAAGCAAACCCAGGAGGCACTTTAAGCCAGAGGCCCATAAGCGCCTCGCTCCGGTTGTCCAGTGCCTGTCCCCAACAGAGGCTGGTCAGCTGTCCACGGCAAAGGCCCTCGCCCTCTACCATAGAGGCTGCCAGAAGGCAGGCAGAGAGGCCGGGGGAGTCTGCCTTCACCCTCTCTCTGTGCACCTGACTCACCCTTAAGCCCCCTAGACAACCCAAAGTTTCCCATGCCTTCAAATGACTCTCATTTGATGAAAAATCTCTGGGAATTTTGAGGCCGCACAGGAAAAACTGAAAATCTGGGGAAATGTGTAATATAGACAATAATTACTGTGCTACCATATCTGAACTTCTTTTAGCTATTTATCAACAAAAAAAGGCAACAGCTATCTTAGCATATAAAATTGTCCTCTTCTGAATATTTATGGACTGTAAAAGTATTAATAAGAAAAAGTACAAGCATCCCCAATACTTGAGAGAGCTGCCCCCACAGCATAGGTAGCTACCATTTTCTACATCTGAGGAGTTAAGGCCAAATAAAAAGTGGAAGGCAGAAAACAAATTCTGTAGTAAACAAAAGAAAGCATCACGGTTGGACAGAAACTCCCTCACAGAGTCACAGGAGTTAGGACTACCGGCATGGTGGATATTAAGCTCATCTTTATAACACTAAACTATTTAATAATGCATTCTCATTTAACATTTTATAACATATTGTTGCCAACATTATTTACATTTAAACAAAAAAATTAGTGAAAACGTTGCATATGTCTTCAGTATAAGAGATTTTTGTAGCACTCCCCAAAATCCCCCAGTGTTTCCACTGGACAAACTGAGAACGTCCTCCAACTTTTCTTGCTGTATATTTTGAAATGCTTTGTAAGACCCGGCTTTTCTCAAAAAGAGAAAACATATGCTACAAAGGATTCTTTCCTCACAGTTTCCCCTAAATGTCCCAGTTTTTTCCTCTGGAGAAGAAGTATAAGGACTCTTTCATGGTATATATTTTGAGCATGAGAGACCTGGCCTCAAGACGCATTGGACTCATTCTGAAAGAGAAAACACTGCATGGAAGGTTTTTGGTGCCTAGCACCCCCCCCCCCCCCAGTTTTTCTAGTTTTTCCATGGGGGAAAGTCCTTGGGAAATAAAGAGGAGGGGTCTGAAGTTTTCCCTTTTTTTCTCGCCCAGGCTTCTCATCTCTATTCTCATTCCCACACCAGCCCGGAAGTGCTTCCTCTCTTGGAAGCTCACCTTCCCCCTGGAGCCTCTGCCTTAACCCCTTAGTCCCCATCCCATCCCCCCATCCCCGAGAAACCACCGAGGCCCACTCCGGGGGGGGGAGGCCTGGGCTGCCATCCCCGTGTCCCGGCCGCGCCTCATCAGCTCCTGGGCACAGGAGACCCCCGCCTCTGTTGCTAAGGCTACTCTGCAAAGCATCAGGCCTGTCCATGGCACTCAGTAAGGTGGTGGACTAAGGAGGGCCACGTGGCACGGAGGGGGAAAGAACGCCTCCCGCTGGGCAGCTCTTGCAGCCACCCAAGCCAAGCAGCAGCCCCTGCAAGGAGAGGGTGCCCTCTCCAGCCCAGCTAGGTCCCCCCCCCCACCACACACACCCACACACACACCATGAACTGACATTAAGACCACAGATCACATTTCGAGCAACAGCCTGTTGCTGTCAGTCTGGGAGGGCAGCTGATGGCCCTCCGTGGAGACCAAGCTGCTGCCTGTCTGTCCCCTCACACTGCCAGGCGGAGCAGGGCCCCGCATTCCAGGCACGCCAACGGCACGGCTGCCACCTCCGGCTTCACTCTAAGAACAGACTTCACGGCATCCACTGGGAAAGAAGTACCCCCCAAAATCTGCCCTTTGAGAAAACCCGTTAACAGGCCAGGGCCGAGGAGGATCAGTACGACCTCCCCGCAGGAGGAGCGCCCAGAAGCCTCAAAAGGGGTAACGCTCCAAGCTTTCGCCCACTGGGCTGCCCAACCCACTCAGAAGGGAAGCAAGCTGGTCCCAGAGCCCCAACCCCCATCCTGAACATGCAGAGAGAGAAGCAAGGCCAGAGCGAGAGAAGACAGAGGCAAGCCACGTCAGCCTGACAGCACCTTAGTGCTGGTCTGGGCAGTGATCAGCGCATGTTCTGGCTGCCAGGTCAGGAGATGAAGCTCTGAGGAGGGTCCCAAAACCATAATTTCAAAAAAATATTCTGGGACAAATTCATACTGAGGAGAAAAGGGACTTGCTCTTCTTGAACACCTTCACACACACCCACACACAGAGACACACACACCCAACACACACAACTTATACTGACAAGAACCAGGTCTGATTCTGCGTTAAGATGGGGGATTGGGTCCATGATCTAAGGCGCCCTTCCAAACATCTGGTTTTGAAGTTTCAGCTGAGCCAATAATCTACCCAGGGATCAGGGCCAATTTCCCGACATCTGAGGCTTCAATTCAAAGGACCGATGCTTTCAGCATCTTAGACGCAGGCCTCTGAGATGCTCACTTGTCGGGAATTTGCCAAGATCTGCTTGCAACAATTCTACTATTGGCTATTCCTTTCATAGAACTTTTACCCACTCCTATCTCAGCCTTTGGGCAGCTTTCGCAGATGCTCCTATCAGAGATGGAATAGGAAACTTTTTTTATGCCACCTCTAAAGCAAGGGGCACCTGTGGATTCCTTGGCTGGGTCAGACCAAGGCAGGCCCAGCGCAGCCAGCCTCCAATTCCAGGCCAGAGCGCAAAAGGAACAGCAGTTCAGTTTTTTCTCCCCAATATTCACGGCATCAAAGAGCTCACTGACAACTCTACTCAGCTCCCCTCTTTACCAAAGTAGCTTCATCCCCCGCCCCCTGCCTTGTCCCCTTTCCTGCTATCCTCTTGACTGGGGTGGTCACCCAAGGCTCTTCGCTTGAGACGGGGGCCAATGAGGAGCAGGAGACTTGGCTTTATCGTTCACATCTTTCTCAATACTCAGGAGCAGACTGCTTCTTCCTGAGCTGGTACATGGCAGGAAGGGTGCTCTACAGCCGCTGAGTGGGAGCAATGGCTGCCTGCAGAAGGTCTGGCTATGGCCTCACAAGGAACTCAGTGAAAGCCACCATGTTTTGCGCAAATGCAAATCTTCTCAACACCCTCACACACCCCTCTCCACTCCCTGCGCACCCAGCCTCCTTGCCAAGGGACTGTTCAACGGCTCAACGCTGGCATCTCGGAAGCAGAATGTATAAACAAGAGACACCGTCGGGTTAGAACAGATGAAAGGAAGTACTTCTTCACCCAAAGAGTGATTAACACGTGGAATTCACTGCCACAGGAGGTGGAGGCTACAAGCATGGATGGCTTCAAGACGGAATTAGATAAAACATATGGAGCAGAGGTCCATCAGTGGCTATTAGCCACAAAGTATAAATAGGAAGTCTCAGTCTGGGGCAAGTGATGCACTGTACTCTTGGTGCTTTGGGGGAGGCAACAACAGTGGGAGGGCTTCTAGTCTCCTGGCCCCACTGATGGGCCCCCTGCGGGCACCTGGTGTTTTTGGCCACTGTGTGACAGAGTGTTGGACTGGATGGGTCACTGGCATGATCCAACATTGGCTTCTCTTACATTCTTACCCTGAAGGAAGGAATTACTCCTTGCCTGCAGATACATAGAACAGAACCCCAATGGTCAAGATGGAGAAAACCAAGGCAAATGGTGAAGAACTCGAGAACAATCTCTCTAAACAGGGATAAGTGGGAAATGAAGTTCAGCTATGGTAAGTATAAGGAGCTACACTGAAACAAAAAAAACCCCTCGCTTTAAATATATGGCAGTGGGGTCTGAGCTGGCTGAGACTGTCAGGGGAAAGCAGTCTTGGGACTGTAGCAGGAAGCCTGAGGAAAATGCCGACTTGGAGTCAACCTTTATGCCCAAACTTCAGCCTACAGATTATTAGGAAAAGGAATGAAAAGCACCAGACATCGTCATGCCCTTGCAAAGAGCCATATCTCAAAAGTCTCAGAGGTAACAACAATGCAGAAGAGAGCAACCAGGACAATTACAGGGTTGAAGCACATTTCCTATGACCAGAGGCCTAAGAGTCTGGTAAATTTCAGCTTAAGAAAAAAGACAAGAAGGTAGGACTGGGGCACAACAGAAATTTATAAAATTATGTGTGGGCTATAGAAAGTGGATTGAGCCAGGGCTTCTCCTCCTTCTCTTTCCCATAATACTAGAAATCTCAGGGTCACCCAATGAAGCTGAAAGGCAACAGATGCAGGCCAGGCCAAAGGAAGAACTTCTTTATTCAAAAATAATTAAACAGTGGAATTCACCGCCAGAGGACGTCGTGCCAACTTTAAAGGGGATGCAGACAGACTGATGAAGGGGCAGTCCACCCATGGTGTGAGTAAAGGGAACCTTCATGTTCTGAAGCAGCAAACCTCTAGGAGCCCGTGCTTGGAGGCACCACCAGGGAAGGCCTCCGCCTCTGTGACCTGCTGCAGGCCCTCCTGGGCAGCTGGCTGACCACCGTGCGAAACAGTGGGGTGGACTAGATGGACCCTCATGGGCTTGTCCCAGCAGGGGGGGACTGGAGGTGAAGTGGGGCGGGAACGCAAGTGCTTATATTTAAGAAATGTCTGTGCTGCCTCTCCAGAGCCCCATTCAAGGTAGCTCATAAAATAAAAACAAATACAATAAAATAAAAAGGAGGAAACATAAAAAATTATCAATATTAAAACCAGCCACAAAAATAAACCAATGGCATAAAAGAACCCTCAGCAGCCTACAGTGATATCCATAAAATAGTCCTCAGTCCAGAAACAGACCTCTGAGAAGAGCTTTGAAAGGGGGAAGTCTTGGCCTAGTGCTGAAAGGACAGTCAGGGAAGCACCAGGCAGGCAACCCTCACACAGGGGAGGGCACTCCAACGGGCAGGGGCCACCACAGGAGAGGCCTGGTCCCTGGCTGCCCCCCACCTCACTTCCCCCGGGGAAGGGTGCACAGAGGGCAGGGCTCTGAGCAGAGGGTCTCCGCTGGCAGTGTGGCCCAGCAGTGCCCGGCTCTGAGCCGTTTAGGGCCTTGTGGGGAAGAACCAGCACTTGGACGGGTGTCTGGGAACAGACAGGCCGCCGGTGGAGAAACCATCCCTGGATCCAGCTCCTAACAGCAGCCTGGTAGCTGCACCCAGGGCCAACCAAAGTTTCTGCATCGTTCACAAAGGCAGCCCCAGACAGCGCGCATCACAGTGGTGCAGCCTGGACCACTGTGGCCAGATGGTCTGTTCTTGGAGAAAGGGCCACAGTGGACGTGTCAGCCACAGCTGACTAACAGGGCTATGTGCCCCAAGCGGGGACCCACGCCTCCACTCATAGGCCAGGATCAACAAGCACCCCCAAGCTGCAGTTTCTCCTCTTCCCCCCCACCCCCCACCCCCAAGTTCAAAGGATAATCTCACAAAATTAAACAAGTGCCTGGAAGGCCACGCATTGCGCTGAACATGAAAAAAGTTCACCAAAAAAGGGTTTCATAAGAAGCTGCAAAGAGCAGTCCTGCGTCCAGTAAGGCAGACTGCACTGGCCACAAAAGGAAAGCATCTCGATACCTGCAGGGACACCAAACACCACTTGCTTCTAACATGGACTCTCTGCCCACCCCCTAAGACTTGCCCAGCTAGTCTTTGAACGCACAGCCAACGACCAACATTGTCCTTCAGTTCCACAAGAGTGGACGGCCCTGAATTTGTGGTGGGCCACTCTACCGTGCAAGGATGGGGGGGGGGGGGGCAGGTGCCAAGCACCAGCTGGACGGGGCTTCCCTTAGCCCAAACTGCAGCTGGGCAGCTTACCTGGGACTTGGCAGAACAAAGCTGGAGTCCCTAATAGCACCTTTAAGACCCACTAAGTTTAATTCTGGGTATAAGCTTTCGTGGGCATGCACACTTCTTCAGATATCTGGCAATTTGGTGTGAGGCCAACAACGGGGACCATGCAGCTATGGCAGATTGCTGGGTTCAGGGGAAATGTGAAAGCCAGAGGGCGTTTTCCCAAGACCATGTGCCCAGGGACAGGAGGTGTGTCAGGTTCACCCCACATTCTTCACCCACCAGCTGAAATCACTTTCCCTGATGCCTGCTCTCAATCCAGCCTTCGGAGAGCCCTTTCCTCATCCAAATGACTGAGGGGGGGGGGGGTGTTTTGTCACATGTGGGGGCCTGGCTGCCTGAAGCTCTCCTGGTCACATCAGAGGACCAACACAGCAGCACGTGGGCCAGCAGCTCCCGGCATCCTCAGAGAGAGCCACCTTTCCCACCCCTTCCCAAACAACCCTGGCCAGGACTTCCCTCACCCCCTCCAAGCAAGTGACCAGCTTGCACCCCAGGCCTCTCCCAGGGCACCTTTTTTTGGGGGGGGGGGGATGGGAGCCAGGCCGCCTTCTCGCGGGAGGGTGGGTGGGTGCCAGCCAGCCAGCCATCCTCGGAGCCTTCAGGAGGCCGGTGCGGAGAGGCCGGGGGAGGCCCGCGGAGGCGGCAACTGTCGGGCAACTGGGCTGGCAGCGTGGGACAACTACGTGGTTCCCCACCCACGGGTCCTTCTGGGTGCCCTCGGGCGGGGTGGGGAGCAAGAGCAAGCACGTGCGAGAGGGGAGAGGGGGAAGGGCACGCGCTGTCCCCCCCTCCCGCCCAAGCCAGACCCCCGCCCCCTCCCCCCCGGGAGCCACGGCAGGCCGGCGCCTCCCTCTCCCCACTCACCACCCCATGGACCAGAAACTCAAAAAGTTTGCTTTTCGTCGCCTTTCGCGCCCCTCCCGTGACTTCCTCGGCGGCCATGGGGGCTCTTGCTCCGGCGGGCGCGCGGGCTCTTCTTTCTTCCCTTCCTTCCCTTCTCGCTCGCTCTCGCTCTTTCTTTCCTTTCCTGCAACTCTCTCGCTCGCCCCCCCCCCCCCGCCCCGCGCCCCCCCCCCCGGCTCGCCCTGGCCGCTGGGCTCTTCTCACACTTCTAATAGCGCCGCCGGCGGAGCGGGGAGGGGGGCCCCGGCAGGGCTGCCGCGACGGCCCACCGCAGCGGCCGAATTCCTCCGCAGATAAGCCGCCCGGCCTCGGCGGCAGGCAAGCAGCAGCCGGGGAGGGGAGGGGAGGGGAGGGGAGGGGAGGGGAGGGACGCCTGGCCTGGTCCGGCCCCGCCGAGGCCGTCCTTCCCGCGCCGCGCCTTGACGCGAGCCCGGCCCAGCTGCCTGGCCAACGCTCCCCGCCTCTGCCGGTCAAACGAGGCGTTCCCGTCGCGCCCCTCCTCCGCCGTTCACGGGACTCAGCCGCCCAAGGAAGCCGCCGGCGTCCCTCGGCCCCCCCCTCCCCTCCCTCCGCGGACCGAGGACGACGCGGCGGGGGGAAGCCCCGGCCGCCCCCGCAGGAAGGGATGGCGCCGAGCCCCCTCCCCCCCCAGGCACGCACGGAAGCCGGCGTAGGGCCGCCGCCTCCCCCCCGACGGGGCCCGCCAGGCCCTGGCCACGCGGCGGCGCCCGCAACCCAATGGGGAGGGGAGGGGGGGACGGGGCAGCATCCCCAGGTGCGCGTCTCCCTGGCAACGGAGGCAGGGAGCGTTGCCAGGGAACGGGCGGGGCGCGGTACCCAGGAGCGGCCGGCTCGGCAGGGAGCGGGGCTCCGGGCACGGACTTCACACACGTGCTCCTCCCCCGGGCGGGGGTCTGCGGAATCGGGAGAGGAGGGAGGGGGGAGGCCGGGCCGGCTGCGCCAGAACCGGGACCCCCCTTAGCGACCCCCCCCCCCCAAGCCGCGGGCGGCTGCGCTGGTGGCCAATACGGCTGCGCGGGAGGGGAGGGGCGGCGGCGGGTGCCCCCCGCCTCCTCCCTCCCCCCCCCCCCCGCGGGGCTCCGGATCGATCGGCCTCTTTCTCACCCCCCCCCCCCCGCCCCGGCTAGTTACCGGGCTTCTCCGGGAGCGGGGAGGGGGCTGCAGCGCATGCGCGGCACGGGCTCTTATCCCCCCTCCGGTGAAGGTCTGCCGAACGGACGGCGGGGAAAGGGGCGGGTGTTAACTCCTCCTGCGCCGCCCCAGCGCAAGGCGCCCGCCGCTTCCCGAGAACTTGCCTGGCTCCCCGACGGAGCTCTCCCCCGCCCCCGCGCCCCGTCCCCCCAGGAATCTGAGGGGGGGGGGAGCTGCCCGGGGCGGGGACACGAGGCACTAGCAGTAGCCCCTCCCTTTCTTGCCCCCGTCTCTGGAGACGGAAGGACCATCGTGGGGGGGCGGGGGGGAGCCCTGCTGCCAGGCCCTCTCCTCTGCCTCGCCCCTCTCCGTCGTGGAGCACAAGGCAGGGACACCCAGCCCGAGAGGTCTTCCCACGGCAGCAGGAGGAGGCCTCAGAGCTTGCCGGACAGACACCCCCGGGGAGCTTCCCCCCCCCCCCGGGAGAGGCGAATGTGCGGCGGGGACAGCAGCTCCTGGGGACAGGCGCTCTGGCCTTCTTTCCGGGGACTCCCGGGTAAGGTGAGGGTTATGTCTGAAGCGGCTGGAATGCAGTCTGCAGCCCGCAGCCTCAGGAGGAGTTAGTCTGCTGTAGCAAAGTGAGGCAAAACCCAGGGCCATCTTAGCAACTAACAGCATCTCTTTCAAGGTAGGAAAGGTCAGGCTGAGATAAAACGTGTTAGTCCGGCCCCCCCACACACACACACGCACGCACACACCAGCATGTATCGAAAAGCATACAAGGGGATTTAAATCCCCCCCCCCGCAGCCCTGTGGCCAGACTGCCCAAAGCCCCCCCCCCCCCCCCCCCAGTTTGTACAGGACCTGGGCACTCCCTTTGAGGGATCTGTTCCCTTGGCACGCCAGCCTCTTGTCTCCAGGGTCTCCTGCTCCACATGATGCCTGACAGGCGAATATGCCCCTTTGTTGTCCCACTCTCCGCCTTGCCCCTTCCTTGCTTAGGCCAGTGCCACTTAGCTTCCAGCTGCAATCCCTCTGCTTTGGGTGGAAGCAAAGTAGAGGCTGATGGCATGAAATGATACCCAGTTGACGGCCATTGGTCAGGGACAGGAAAGCTCTCAAATCCTCCAGGCTCGGAGAGGCCCGGCAGAGCAAATCCTGATGGCCACCCAGCACTGCTGCGCCAACTAGAGGGCTCCTGCCAGTCAGGTGCCCCTAGTCTGCAGGAGGACAACTGGACAGAGCTGGGAAGAGCCCTGCCTTCACCCGGGGCTCCTTCTCATGAGCACACTATGCCTGCAGTTAAAACGCTGCTGGTTGGCGTCCATGGGGACTCCAGGCGACTACTTCCTTCCACCCACCACAGCCAGCACGGGACATACACACACACCTCACCACAGAACTTCAGAAGTGCATCAAGCCCCACAAGAGTGTGCTGAGGGCACGTGCAAGAGCCAGGCTGTGGCAGATTACCCTAGCCCATGCGGAGAGAGCCCATCACAGCCAGGGGTGCCTGCAACCCACAGAGCAACAAATCTGCTGGCAGAGCCTTGGCAATGGGGGACACAAGCATCAAGGCACCCGTCACCAGCTGGGAAGGAAAGCCAGCCACTGGCCACTCTCGTCTTCTCAGACCGCCTACAGTCCTCCTGAGACCGGCAGAAGGGAGAGGACCAGTGTTCCCTCTAAGCTGAGTTAGTGTGAGATAGCTCACGGGTTTTTAGCCTTCGGCTCACACATTTTTGCCTTAGCTAAGGAAGGATGGCTCCAGAGCAAACTAATTCATGCAGAGGCCAAATCGCTTGTTCACAACTTCAATGCCAGTAGCTCACGAGGTAGGACGTTGCTCACAAGAAGACTCCACAGCTCTTAGAGGGAGCGTTGGAAAGGACATGAAGCAGAGGCAGCCGCATGCCATTCGATTCACACACTGGCCATGGCAACTGCAGGGCATTAGAACCTGCTCAGCCCCGTCTCTCATTTTCCCACCAGGTGACGGGGCAGCAGCGCCACAGAGTAGCCCTGCAGCTCAGGGAAGCAGAAATGCATTCTTCCTGCCCTCTTTTCCTTCCCAAGGCCTTTGGACCTTTCTGCACAGCACGACAGATGGACAGCCGTAGCCAGCATGAAGGCGCCCTGGACGAAAAAGCGACAGCAGTTACCCTGCTGCCCAAGGCTCATGGCCTAGCCAGTCTGGCCACACCAAGCAGGCTCCGGCTTGTGGAGCTTGGTAGCTTGCTCCATCCTTTCCTCCTGAACCCAGGCAGGTCAGGGAGGTGATAGGGTGGACAATACCTTACCTGACACGGCCCTCCCTCCCTGGACCAAGCAATTTGGGGCCTGAAAAGGGAAAGCCTTGGGCTGTGGGTCACGCCACACTACCTGAGACAGCATGGCAACAGGCCCAGCATTCCCTTCCTCCCATCGGGGTCCCCGTAGCCCTTCCTGCTGGTGTGCCAGGGTCACAAGCTGGGGAAAGGGACTCGGGAAGAATGTGAGGGGGGAGGGGGAACAGTTAAAACAATTATACCCCCACATTTCCCTTTAGAATCATAGAATCCTAGAGCTGGAAGGGACCTCCAGGGTCATCTAGTCCAACCCCTGCACAATGCAGGAAATTCACAAATGCCTCCCCCCACCCCCCCACCCCGAGACCATTGTTCCATGCCCAGATGACACAAAACCTCCTGACCCCAAAGTGGCAATGAGCATTTCCCTGGGCGTGTAAGAAAGGGCCACAGGAAGTAAGCCCTGAGGCAACCCTTCCTGCATTGCTGTCAGGTGGCCATCTAGGCTGTGTCTGAAAACCTCCAAAGGAGGAGAGCCCATCACCTCCAGAGGAAGCCTGTGCCATGGAGGAACCCCTCTAACGGTCAGGAAGTTCTTCCTTTGACTCAAGGAAGCTTATTAATAGCTACTAAAACATGGCAAATTAAAACAAATCAATGCCCCAAGATCCCCCTTTCCAAAAGAGGCCTGCTGTTCCTATCCCATCAAAGGCCCTGGCCAACAAACAAGACTCGCAGCAAATCCTGAAGGCTTCCAGCATGGGGCTCCTCATACCTCAGCAGGAAGCCCATGCCACGGAGTGGGAGCCTCAGCAGAAAGGGTCCAAGCACTGGAGGAGGCCAGGCAGGCCCTCCAACGTGGGGGAGCAGCCAGGAGCTGGCAGCCATGAAGACCATCGTTGGTGCACAGGGACAGGGGGGGGGGGACAGTCCTTTGGATATGTGGGCCCAAGGCCATAGGACCTGCACAATACTGCATCTGGGCCACAGGAATGTCAAGCACAAATACTGGATGGGGGATACGGTTCTGGGGAGTCGTGTATGCAAGAGAGATCTTGGGGTAAGAGTGCACTGTAAACTAAATATGAGCTGATGCAGTGGCAAGAAAGGCAAATCCAGTCTCGGGTTGTATTAAAAGGGCCATGGCATCGAAATCGCAGGAGGTCATATAGCCCCTCTGTAGACTGCCTTGGTCAGGCCGCACCTGGAGTACTGTGAGCAGTTCTGGAGGCCTCACTTCAAAAAGGATGTGGACAAAATTGAGAGGGTGCAGAGGAGAGCAATGAGGATGATCAGGGGTCTGGAGACTGAGATCTATGAGTTGGCAGTTGGCAGCGAAGGATAGGTCCTGAAGCAACGGGTTTAAATTACATGCAGAAAGGTATCGGCTGGATATTAGGAAAAACTTTTCCATGGTCAGAGTGGTTCAAAGGTGGAAGTAGCTGCCTAGGGAGGTGGTAAGAAGCTCCCCTTCACTGGCAGCTTTCAAGAAGAGGCTGGACGAATATTTGTCAGAGATGCTTTAGGCTGATCCTGCACTGGGCAGGGGGTTGGACTAGATGGCCTGTCTGGCCCCTTCCAACTCTATGATTCTATGACTGCTTCAAAGACCATGGCCAGCACCTGGAATTGAACTCAGGCACAAACTGGCAGCCAATTAAACTGTTTCAGAATGGTGAGAGATGTTCCCATTGGTTAGACCCTGGCAACAGGTTACTGTACTCTAAACCAGCTACCTTTTTAGAGCAGCCCAACATAGACAGCCTTACAGTAACCTGTCCATGAGGTAGCAGAAGCATGAATCATCATGGCCAGACCGACTGAATTTATGATGGGAGGGAGATGGCCAAACACAGCTGATAGAAGGCGACTGCCCCAACCCACGTTACAAAGAGGAGGGCCCCTGAGCACCCCCCCTTCAAGCTCCTACTCTGCAAAAGTCAACTCCACTCCTTCCAGGACAACTGGATCCAGTCCCTCTAGAACAGAGGGGCCGAACTCATTTGTTACAAGGGCCAGATCTGACATAAATGTCACTTTGTCAGGCCGGGCCATGTGTGCCATAAAACGTAATGCCAGGTCCTGGAGGTACAAACTGTATAAAGGACAGCAGCTGGTAATCTCCAGGTTGGTGTGTCCTCACTGCAAAGCCCTGTGGGCTGGGAGGGGGGTGCAAAGGAAAACCCACATGGGTGGAGCACTGGGCAGATGCCCCCACGATGCTTGACTGCTGCAGACGAGGTTGTTCCACTGAAGCCCCAATCGGAGTGGCTCCGCCCACTCCCCCCAAGCAGCATCCTGTTCCCTCCCTTGCACTCGCTGCTCATGGGCGGCATAAGAGCCCTAGACAGTCTTATGTTTGACACCCCAGCTCCAGAACCCGTCTTTTCTGCATACAGCTCCGGCTTGTTCTGCCCTGGAGTGAAGTACTTTCGGTCCTGAATCTACCACTCAGCAACTTCTTCGGGTGCACACAGCTCCTAGTGATATAAGAGAGGGAGGGAAAGTTCTCTTCCTCCACCTTGGGCATAATGTCATAATGCTCTGTCATGTCCCACACCACCAACGCAGCCCCAAGATCTCTGCCATTTCCAGCTGACAGCCCACCCGTCAGAGGAGTGGTCTCCCCAGGGCACATCACTTGGCTTTCGCACTGAAACTTACTTGCACACAGTATTCCATAGATCTATACAGGGGCATTATTATTATATTGGCCATTTTATTTTCAATCCCTTCCCCAGCATAGAGTTTGCCTTTTTCACTGCTGCAACACACTGGGTTGACACTTTCACTGAGCTACCCATACGACCCCAAAGTTTCATACTCTCTGTCTCAGGACACACAGACCCCACCACCCTACACTTGAAGGTGGGATTCTTTTTGTACCAGTGTGCATCACCTTATATCTGCCTACAATGAACCTCATTGGCCACCTTGTTGCCCAGTCACCCAATCTGTGGAGATTCCCCCCGGAATTCTTTGCCTTGGTTTTCACCATCCTGAATATGTCATCCATGTCACCTGGAAACCTGGCCGCTACACTGCTCACCCCCAGTTCCAGATCATGTGTGAACAAATTAAATAGTACTGGCACCAGTACTGATCCTTGTGGAAATCCCACTGCTTAACTTTATTACAAGAACTGTCCATTTATTCTTACTCTCTGCCTCCCACTGTTGAATTAATCCCATATTTACTCCACTAAGTTTACTGCAGAGTCTTTGGTGAGTCCGAGTGTATAATATCTACCAGGTCACCATTGTCTACATGCCTGTTAGCACACCCAAAGAACTCCAAAAGGTTGGGAAGGCAGGACTTCTCTTTGCAAAAAGGATGCTGATTTTCCCTCAGCAGGCTCCGGCCCTCTACCATGCCTAACAATTGAATCTCTGATTACAGTTTCTACTAATTTGCCTGGGGCAGACGTTACACTGTTTCCCAGCTCCCCTCTGGATCCCCTTTTAAAAACTGGTGTAACACCTGCTACTCTCCAGCAGTGCTCCTTCCAAGCTGCGCCAGCCTGGGGTGGCGCACAAATGCCCAGCCCCCAGGGCACAGATCCCCGGCTGAGCGCAGGGCAAGGCAACTCTCCCCTGGTGCCCTCCCCAGCTCCTTCAATTGTGTGGGAGAGGCTTCTAATGGCTTCCCACCCTTTAAAGCAAACAGTTGACAGGCGGGCCCACCGCACTGTTCACTTTAAAGGGCAGGAAGCCATTTCAGGGCTTCCTTTTGCTTCCCCCTGCTTGGGGGAGGGGGGGTGACGATGATGACGGAGGCTTCTGATGGCTGCCCACCTGCCTGCCTTTCTTTCTGTTTTTCTGTCTGCCTTCCTGTCATTTTTCTGTCTGCCTTCCTATCATTTTTCTGTCTTTCTGTCTGCCTTCCCATTGTCTTTCTTCGTTCCTATAGTATTTCTTTCTCTCCTCTCCCATCAATTTTTCCTTCCTTCCTGTTTTTGTCTCTCCTCTCTCCCGATCTATTCTTCCATCCTTCCTATCATTTATCTTTGTCTTTCTTTCTCTTCTCTCCCCATTTATTCTTCCTTCCTCCCACCCCTCTCCCCATCTATTTGCTTTCCCCCACTTCTTTCTTTCTTTTAAATATATGATTTATAATACAGATAATAGTTTTTATTTTATGTTTGTATGTTTTTAATGTCTGTAAACTAAAATCAATTTTTAAAAAAATAGTAGGCTTTCTCACAATTTTAATCTTAGTAGGTCTTTTGGCTCAGGGAGTAGAATTTTGGCTCACGAGACCCCAGAGCTTAGAGACTCCAGTCTTCTTCTACAGCAGCTGAATTTAGTGATAAGTTACATACATGGGTGAGTAGATCTCACATTTCAATTCCCTAAGAACTCTCTGGTGTATGCCATGAGGACCTGGATTCATACTGCTTTTCAATTCCTCCAACAGGTCTACAACTTAAGGGGCCTGTGGCTCAGTGGTAGAGTATCTGCTTAGGAGGAAGAGGAGGAGGAGGAGGAAGAAGAATAAGAATGGATTTATACCACACCCTTCACTATCCAAAGGCGTCTCAGATTGGCTTACAATCTCCTTTCCCTTCTCCTCCCCACAACAGACACCCTGTGAGGTAGGTGGGGCTGAGAGAGATCTGAGAACTGCTCGTTCAAGAACAGTTCTGACAGAACTTTGGCACAACCACTACACCAAACTGGCTCAGGTTCAACCCCCGGCATCTCAAGTTGAAAAGAACCCTGTAGTCAAGTGAGGTGAAAGACCTCAGCCTGAGACCCTGGAAAGTTTCTGCCAGTCTGAGTAGACAACACTGACCTTGACAGACCAAGGGCCTGATTCCTGTGTGTTTATGTGTGTCAACGCAATTTATTTATTTATTATTTATTTATTAGTTTCAATTTATATCCCGCTCAGTTCTCCAGACTCTGTTCCTGGAAACACTGGCTGTGGCATGGGTCCATGGCCCACATTTTCCACAGTGAACACAGATGCAAAGAATTCATTTAGCTTCTCCGACATCTTCCTACTTTCCCTTAGCAATCCCTTTATTCCTGGGTCATCCAAAGGCCCAACTGCTTCTCTGGCTGGTTTCCTGCTCCAGATAGATTTAAAGAAATGCTGGTTGGTTGCCTTGATGCTTTCAGCAACACCTGCTCCTCAAATTCTGCTTCTGCATGCCTAATGATTGACTTGCAGTTCTTTTGCCAGACCCCTCTGCTCCTTAACTAGTCTCCTCAAACACTAGTGTTTTGGATTTCAGAGGTAATTTTCTGTTGACAGAAATGCTGAATTTAGTAATATTGTGGTCATTGCTCCTAATTGGAGCAACAACCCCCACACCTCTCACCAGGCCTCAGGCCTGCTCACAACCAAGCCCAAGTTCACAATCCCGCTGGTTGGCTCTGTGATCAACTGTTCCAGCGCACAGTCATTTAAGTCTACAAATCTCACTTCTACAGCGTGACTTGAGCACATATTTACACAGTCAATGTGAGGGTAGTTGAAGTCACTTAGTACCACATGGTCACACACACACACACACCCTTACTTCCACCTCCATCTTGAGATCAGCCTCAAGGGTTTGATCAGGTGGGAGACAGCTTATTCTACTTAAGGGCCAGTATCTCCACCCATCTTGCTTCTGTAGGGGAGTTCACTCCCCTAATGTTTTCTGACTTATTTGATTCTGTGCCCTCTTTGATAAGCAACACAACACCTCCCCTAACGTTTCCCTTTCTGTCCTACCTGTAGAGCTTATACCCAGGGATGATCGTATTCCATTGATGTTCCCCATTCCACCATGTTTCCGAGACATCCACTATCTGAATTGTCATTTTACTCCAAGCACTCCAGCTCCCCCATCTTTGCTCAGAGGCTTCCCACGTTAGCACACAGATAACACATTTCTCAGCCCTTTGCTTCCCTGGGCCCTTTGGTCTCTGCACACGGCCCTCCTTTGTCATCCTACTCTCACACCCAGCTCTATGGTGCTCTTACCAATATCACCCTGAGCATTTCCACTGCCATCCCTTTGGAGTGAGTTGTTCCTCAGCTCCTGTCATCTTTCCCCCTCCTGAGATTAGTTTAAAAGCTGCTCTGCCAGCTTTTGATATTAACTTTTAAAGCCCTTAATGGTCTGGGACCCTCGTATCTACGGGGCCACCTCTCCCGCTGTAACTCTCTGTGCTCCCTTCGGTCATCGCCTAGGGGCCCTTGGAAGGGGCCTGGCCCCAGGAGTGCTCAGTTGGCTGCCACCAGGGGAAGGGCCTTCTCAGTGGTGGCCCCTGCCCTGCAGAGTGCACCCTCAGATGACACCCTTGTCCTGCTGGACTTGTTGAGTTTCCCAGAGCATGCAGGGTCAACTTGTTTGGGTTGGCCTTCGGAGGATAGGCCACATATGTTTGGGTTGTTTTTATTACTGGTATGGTGCTATTTTAGTAGTTCAATATTTTAATGTTAATGTTTTATTTTTGTTATTTGTTTTATGTTGTTTTTACTTTATCATATGGTTTTAATGAAAGTTGCTGCAAGACTCTTTGGGAGAGCAGAGACTAAAAAAAAATCTAGCAGCCAACAGCCTGGTTCCCTTGCAGTTTAAGTGAAGCCCATCTTTTTTGTGCAGGTTCCACTTGTCCCAGAAAGGTCCCCAGGGCCTAAACAAATCTAAACACCCTTCCTCCTGGCACCACCTTCTCATCCACACACTGAGACCCCCTGATCGGTGCCCGTCAAGCTGGCCCTGGGCATGGAGCCAGCAGCACTTCTGAGAATGCTTCCTTTGAGATCCTGGCCTTTAACTTCCTGCCTAGTAACCTAATTTTTTTTTCTTCCAGGACAACTCAACTCCATCTGCCAGTGCCACTGACGTCCACGTGCACCATGACGGCTGACTCTTCCCCAGCATTATCCATCAGCCTATCTAGGCAGAGCATGATGTCTGCAACCTTTGCACCAGGCAGGCAAGTGACCTTGCAGTCATAATGTCTGTCACAGCCCCCCCCCCATATTCCTAATAACTGAACCCCCCCCACCCCCCACCCCAAGGGATATCCTCAGAATAAGATGATATTGGTCACTCTTAGCCCGGGGTGGGGGGGCTCGTAGCCTGAGGACATCTGAAAGAGGGGGAGAGATTGCACAGGCCAGGAAGAGGGAGATATCTGAACTGTATCCCTGGAGGCTGCAAACAAGCACAGCCTAAGAACTGGTCTGTGGCCACAGCACTTGGCCCCCTCCCAAGTTACCCCGGCATGCTCTGTGGCTTTTGCAGGGTGCCGAATGCAGGGAGCACTTTCTCATTTTATTAGTACCAGCAGTTGCTCTGGACTGGTCTAGGATAACATCTGAGGACAGTATTCCCATGCAGATGGAAGCTGGGAGATATTGGAATAGGGGTCTTGAAAGGTACCCAAAGGCACAGCTTACCTCATCTCCACTCCATCCCAAGAGATGCGGGCGCATGGGAAGCCACCACCTCCACATCTTTGTTAATCCAGCATAATACCAGACCAGACAGACACCAAACTGCACACCTGTCAGGGGTGCTGGAAGAGGAGAAAATTGACCTGGCTTGTATGACTGAGCCTGGGTTGGATGACAGCGACCAGGTCAACTCAATTAGCATCTCCTGGTTAAGAGGTCCATCCTCAGTCCTGCTCAGGAGGGGAAGCTATCATCCATTCTCCATGAGCTCTTCTCCTTTTGCAGAGTGCTGGCGCAAAATATAGCTGGTAGTGCCATAGTTCCCTCTAAGTTGTGCCAGGGGGTGCTGGTGCACAAAAGTTTAACAGGCAATGCATGGGATTTCTGCTTCTGCTCACAAGGCATTTTTCCTTCCATTGGAAACAATGGAGGATGGGGGCACCTCCCTCTGGGGCCGATAGAACTGGACCCACTGGTCCAATCTTTTTTAAACTGGGGGGGGGGGGTTCTTGAGGAAAGGCATGAGGAATGGCATTAGCAGCTATGCTGCAAATCTGGTGCCTCTATCTAAAAAAAAACCCAGCCCTCCTGAGCCCCAGATACTCTGAGATCAATTCTCTATTATAGCCTATGGAGACTGTTGACTATAATGGTCCCCATAAGGCTATAATGGAGCCAGAAGAAAATGATTTTTTTACACACCCTTATTATGCTTTTTGGTATGATTTGTAAGCTGCCTTGAGTCACAAGGAAAAGTGGGATATAAATGATTGAATAAATAAGTAGTTTGGGCAGGATAATAACATTTAAGGAACTTTCTGTTTGTTAGGTTAAGCAGGGTTGTGACAGTGATTGTTCCTCCTCAGTTATACTTGACCTGTGATGCTGGTTATTTCACTTTTTAAAAAAAACAAAGTATGCTGCAAGAGTTTTCCACCCCAAGTGCTGGTATGTTTTCTAAGGTGCAGCACAAGGCAACAATCTGAGGCCAGGTCTACCAATACAGTGGAAAGAGGTGAGTAGACCTGTTCTCCCGAGGCCAGGTCTACCAATACAGTGAAAAGGGATGGGTGAAATTTGACTTCATGTCGGAGATCCCCAGACTGATTGTCCTGGGTGATTTCAACATACATATTGATGGGACCATGACTGGGCCAGCACAGGATTTTGTAGTCTCTCTTGAGTTCTGCAGGGCCCTACACATAACAAAAGTTATACCTTTGAATTATTTTTTTACATGGAATCTTTAGAGGAAGATCTGGCCAAAGGGGTCAACCAGTAGTGGTCTCCGCAGGTGAATGTAACACCAGTGCTCTGCCCGAGGAAAGGGCAGGTCAAATTGATCAGCCTGCAGTGCCAAACATACCCACCCTGAACCTGCTTACAGGGAGGGCAGGATATAAATCAAATAAATAAATCAGTTTCAGTAAGCTATTGACATGGTCACACCTCATTGTTCATTCCCACCCTCTAAGCGGAATCTGATTTCAGCACCTTGGTTTACTACAGAGTTAAGTCATATGAAGAGGTCTGGAAGACACCTAGAACGCCGTTGGTGGAAATTTAGAACCAAACCACATAGAGTGGCCTACAGAGCTTACTGGAAGCCTACGAGGCAGCACCAAAGGCTGCAAAGAAATCCTGCGTCACTACTATCAGGTAATTCACTCCCAGCTCAACTGTTCAAAGTACAACTCAGCAACTGCTGACAAAACCTCTGAATTTGGCAGAACAGAAGTACTTTGTGGGCAAAATCTCTCAAATATGTTCTCATCTGGAGGTTGGTTGCAATACGGTGGAAACTGCGAGGCGCCAGTGTTCTCTCCGTTCCCCTCAGCCCTGAAGGGGTTTCCTCAGACAGCCCTCCACCACTGCCCTACACTTGTCCGCAAGTTCTAGCCCACTCCCAACAGAACTATCCAGAGTGTTTAGGGCACCATCTCCTAGGAAGAACTCTCCCCAGTGCCTGTCAGCTTTTCCCAAGGAGTGGAATTAAAACTGATCTGCCCTCTTTTGAATTCACTGGAACAAGATGAGCCCTGCTGGATCACAGCAGGGCCCCGGGCAGCCCCCCAGTGGGCAGCCAGATACTTTCAGGGGGCAACAAACAAGTCATGAAAGCAATCACCCTCTCCCAGAAACTGGCACTCCGAGGTATACTGCGCCTGAACACTGAGGTTCTGTGCTCACAGCCACCCACCCTCCATATCTAATCCCCTTCTAATGCTCTCAAGGACCAAAGGGAGGTATTATAGCTGAAATGTTCTCCAGGCTTTCATGAAACCAAAGCAACTTCAGGAGACTGATAACTTAAGCATTTGCTCCTCTGTTTGTGGTTTCTCAGAAAAGCACCAGAGGGGGGATGTTTTGGGAAAAGTGAAACTCCTCCTCCTCCTGCTCCCTCATTAAGTCCACTGTGGGGGGGGGGGGGGTGTTCAACGGAAGATGAAGAAACCAGAGAAGGGGCTGCTGCAGGAGGGCAGGGGAGGGAACACCAAAGGGAAGGCAGGCCTGCTCTGCTCAGGAAGGGAACCTCCACATGCACAGAATACAAAGGGGAGCCTGCCTGCCTGCCCGCCCACCCACCCAGGGAGGGGGCCGGATTGCCATTCGAGATCAATCGCTCAGAGGTGCCTTAAAGAAATACCTCAAATGAAACCAGGTCCTTCAGGGACACACAGATTGCCTCCCAGGTTACGAATGGCACTGGCTGATGTCTCCTCCTCCTCCTCCTCCGAACCTTTGCTCTCTCATCTGTGAGATATCTTGGGGACTGGGGGAGGGGCCACAAGACAGGCAAAGGCTGTCTGAAGTGAGGGGTGAGGGCAGAACAGACCAGTCAAGTGTGGTCTGGATACTAGGGAAGAGACTGGATCAGACTAGTAAATGGCCAGTCCATAAGTATTGGAAGGGGGGGGGGGGGGTAGGCACCGCACATTTGTCAAGAATAAATTCTGACAGCCTGAGGTTATCTTGGGTTTTGATTCCTTTACTACTTTAGCAGATTACATGAACTGTTGTGGATCTGATAAATGCTGAATCCAGCACAAAATTCCAGACATCATTATGGTTGGCAAACTGGTTAAAAAGCAGGCCAGGCTGCTCAAAGGGACTCTTTGGGAGTCCTAGTGTGGCCAGGGGCTTTCCAGGCCACCTGGTCCAACCCCCACCCAAGAACACGTGCTCTGCGGGGATAGAGCGGTGCAGAGGGATGCTGCGGGACTCTGCCTTGGGCCTGGGGCTCGGAGGAAGAGGGGGAGGGAATCACCAGTCTTTCCACCTGCCTCAGGGTCTGGGATGAGTGGCTGACTGGGGAGGAATTCTGGCCGGCCATCTTCCTGCCTGCCTAGCCACCAGGCTGCAGAGCCCCACCACCTGCCCTGCAAAGTCTTTCCGGCAGCCTCGAGAGCCATCGCAACAGCTAATCGAGTACGATTTTGGGCTGTATCAACAGAGGTATAGTGTCCAGATCATGCGAAGTGATGGTATCGCTTTACTCTGCTCTGGTCAGACCTCACCTAGAATATCCCTGGTATCCCTGCATGCCTTTGCACCTCAAGACCTACCTCCCCAGCTCCTCTGACAGCTCCAGGTGGTACCACCCCCCCCCAAGGGAGGAAGCACCTGAAGGGTCCCTGCAGACCCCACAGGTTCCTTCTGGGGAGAGGGTGGGGGGCCCCATGGCTAGAAGCAGTGCTCAAGAAACCAAGTGGTAGGTGGGCACGGCATTTAAGAGGAGGGGTCTGGTGGGGAGGCCTGTGCAGAAACTCCGCTGGGAGATATCCCACCCACCTGTACGGCACCTCCCTTCTCTCTCTCACACACACACCTGGCTTGCTAGGGTCCTCCCAGAAGAACACAGACCAGGCATGTCCAGCAGGCCCAGCCTGTTCTCCTTGCCTCGGCCCTTGGGGCCGCCACTCTCACTCCCACCAGAGAGCTTCTGAAAAGGAATCCCCAACGGCTCCGGAGGCACCAGCATCGGCTGCCACAGTCTACTGGGTCACTCCAATGCCCAGCTGCCATTTATAAATGCACATCCAGCTCCTCCCACCGATGCAAAGACAGGGGCCAGAAAGTTACTTTGAAAAAAGAAAGGAAGCTGGAAGTTCAAAGGAACAGACAGGCCATGGCAACAGACTGCTGTTAATGGCATTGTCACTCAACAGCAATTGCCTCAGTGTCACGAGAGCAAAATCCAAAGCCAGAAAGAAAGCCAGGAAGGAAGGAAGGAAGCCAGAAAAAAAGAAAGCCAGACAGACAGACAGAAAAAAAACCCCACCAAATAAGAGCCTTCCGTGAGCTCTGCGCTGTCTGGAAACTGGCAGAGAGTCCCAGGAACCAGCTCCAATGATTTGGACTCTTGTGGGAATCTCACTGTATCACCTCCACAAGCCTGTAAAGAATCTGGACAAAGCGCCCCGCCCCGCCCCACCCCACCCCCGGGCCACCAGTGGTCCAGACCGCGTCCAGTTCCGGGGTACCTTCACTGTCCTTGCTGTTGTGTCATGGTGAAAGGGAGGAGTGGTATCAACTGTCCCTTCACATTGGCCACATGGCACAGGGGCTCACATAGGTGGGCTCCTGAGAAGGGGCCGGGACAGCCCGGGCCCCAGACCCCTGCCCGCCAAGGTGCTCTGTCATCATGGACTCCAGGGCAGAAGCTGGAAGCAAGGCCCAGTGGATGGATGGCCGGGTGGCCACCACGGACAGTGGCCAAGGAAGGAGCTGGCACCCTCCCCCCTTTGCTCCCCGCCCCCTTCGACCAATGCTCTGCAGGCAGCCAGAGCAGCCAGGGAAATGGAACTCCTGGTTCCGCCCACAGATACAGGCCGCGCCCAACCAACGGCCATCAAGAACTGAGCTGCGGGTGGAAGCATATAGTGGGAGGGACCATCGAGGACTCCTGTGCCAAACCCCAACCCCGGACAGACTGCGCAAGTGGGAACTTTCCAGCACCACAGGGCCCATCCCTGCAGGCCAGCCCGGGGTGTTCCCTGGCCAGGGCCCGTCAGCAGCAGCAGCAGCAGGAGCAGCAGCACCATGAAGCATCCCCCCCACCCACCCCCCGCAGTGGTCTGGGAGGAGGAGGTCAGCTGAGCTGCCCTCAACTCCGGCCTCCTGCTCAACCCGCTTGCTGGTGCCAGGCGTGCGCGGGGGTGGGTGTCCCTTCCATGCCAACAAGAAAAGGGGCAGGGAGGAGATGGGCACCCTTCCCTCCCTCCCCCGCCCTCCAGGGAGCAGTGCCCCGGAATTCTCCCCTCAGGGAGAAATGGAAACTCCACAGTCGCCTCCTCCTCCTCAGGACCTCCCTCCCTCCCTCCCTCCCTGGGTCTGAGCCCTCCCCCCCCCCTCTGGCTGCAAATCTCACTGACAGCCCCCCCCATGGCTGGCCCCCAAAAGCCACCACCCCCACCCCCACCCCACACACACAGGTACACTGATCAGGCAGCTTCCCCTCCCGCCAGCCACCCCAGGGGAGGGACCAATCCGCCCCAGCTTACCTACCGGGCTGTCCCGTCCTCAGAGGCGCTCACCGGCTCTTGGGTGCCTCCCCGCCTCTCAGGCCAACCGGGGTAGTGCCTGCCTGCCAGCTTCCCCCCTCCCCGGCCAGGGATGACGGAGCGAAGCAGAAGCTCCTCCAGGAAGGGGGTGCAGGGGGGGGGGCGCTCTCCCAGCTGGCTGGTGGGATCCTGAAGCCAGAGCTGTGCCTCCCTCCCCCCTCCCCCCCCCCAGTCTCTGGACCTGCAAACAAAGAGCTCTGCAGCAGCACCGGGGCTGCCAAGAGCCACCCAGAAGGCGAGTGAGCCTCCCTCCCTCCCTCCTTCCCTCCTTCCTTCCTTCCTTCCTTCCTTCCCTTCTTCCCTTCCCAAATGCTTCTCCCCCAGTTTCCATGGGAACAGCATAATGCCTTTCCCGTTGCTGGGGAGACTGAGCAGCCTGGCAAAAGCCTGGCAAGAATCTTGCCGGGTTCAGAAGCTCTCGCCAAAGTCTGCGAAGTCCGGAGGAGGGGCACTCCTGCCACACACCCACACACACACACACACACACACACACGCCCTTTACCTGCACACGGCTCCCACACACACACACACACACACACACACACACACACACACACACACGCGAGCACAGGTGGGAAGGAGGAGGAGGAGGAGGAGGAGGAGACTGCGCATGGTGGGACACGAAGCCACTGTTTCAGGCTACCAACCGGCCAGGGTGAGACAGCCCCCCCTCCCCACCCCACCCCACCCCACCCCAAATGCCTGCAAACGAAGCACCCACGGGGGGGGGTGGGGGGGGAGCTGGGAGGGGGCTTCATTCCCACACATGCCTCCCCTCACATCCGTGCTCCAGACTGCAGCACAAGACACACACCCCCCTCAGTGAGCATGGAGAAGGCAAAAGGCCAAGCTGGACACTGAGGGCCTCAGTCCTTCCCCTTGGTGAGCCCCTTTCCACGGACAGACCATGGGCTCTTAGGGAAGGGAGCCTCTTCGGGCTGGGGCTGGCCGTCCCTTCTGCACCCCCCGCAGAAACTTCTGCCCCAGGTTGTGAGCCCAGAAAGACAGTGGGAATCGCTTTGCTCACCTGACAAGGAGGGTGCCCAAGACACACCTAGCCCTCGCCTAGCCCAGCCTTTGTGTGTGTGGCCGTGCCCACTGCCCATTTCATGGCCCATCCGCAGAGAGAGGATAGACAGGCTGCCTCCCTCTCACACTGCCCCCCCCCCCCCGCTGCCTCTCTCCAAGGCAGCACACAGTCCTCCCCAGCAACCCCTCCCTTGGGGGCATCCCCACCCCCCCCCGCCTGCCTCGCCTTCCATCCAGAGCAGTGCTGGGGAAAGTGCTTCCCTTTTGTGCTCCCTGGCCTGTATGTGTGTGTGTGGGGGTGTGTGGAATCACTGACCACCTCCGCTGCAACAACCGCATCAGAGCGTGGCTTGCTCACAGCAGTGTCCGAAGCAGAGCCAGACGCCCAGGAGCCCACTGACTCCACCTAGGAGGGCACCATATGATTTCCAGCAAGGCAGAGTGCCAACGAGTGCAGGCAGAGGGCACCATCTCTGCCCTTCCTCTGTTGCTAGTCAGCCTTGCCACAGTTCATACCAGCAGGCCCCAGATCCTTGGCCCAAGACGACAACACATCAGCCCCATGTAGAGGGCAGGGAATGAGGGGCCTGGAAAGGGCTGGACCAGAAGCGCATGCGCGGGAAGGGGAGAGGGGTTTGGAGACACAGAGGCATTCCGAAATGCAAGGAAGGGATTCCAGACCTGGCGCACAGAACCACTCAAGAGACAGACAGCTTCTCTCAGTCCAGTGCAGTCAGCCCTGAACGGATGGACTCGAGGTCCAACTAACTCTCGGACAGCCCCAGAGCCAGACAAACCCTTTGGCTTCAGCCAGCGTGGCTCTCCGGCCACAGCCATGGGAACCCTCTGGATGAACTGGGCCAAGGGAGCGGCTGGGCTGCCCAACAGCCACAAGGTGTGTCTGCACCGGTGCTTCCGGGAGAGTCAGAGGAGAGCCCAGGAGCCAGGCCACGCACCCGTCAGAGCATCAGCCCAGGAGGGTTCCCAGTCTCCAGGTGCTGGCTGGAGGTCTCCAGGGTGGACAACCTCTCTCCAGACGACAGATCAGTTCCCCTGGGGGAAATGGCCACTTCCAAAGGTGGACTCCTCTCTGGCATCAGACCCCTCCCCAAGCCCCACCCCTAAAACCTCCAAGTATTTCCCAACCCAGAGCTGACAGCCCTGGTGCCCAGAAATGCCCAACTCTGGCTCCAGCATCTGCCAAGGAAATCAAGCACATGGACCTGCCTCAGGTGGTGTTGCAGTATCATCCCCTTTCTTTCTGCTCCCCTGGGGGGGGGGCAGCATAGGACACCCCCCCAACCTCTTGTGAGATGTCCAAAGCAGCTACAGGCACCCTGGATATCTTGGGGGGGGGGAGAGGCACAGGTTCAAACCCCAGCTCTGTCAGGGAAGCTTGCTGGGTGCCCTTGGGCCAGTCACGCGCTTTCAGCCTCACCAACCTCATGGTGTGGAACGAAGCAAAGGCCGACCAGCACCTGCTTGTTGCTCCGTCTGACTTACACAGCCACGGGGAGGATCCCTCCCTCTTTCAAAAAGGGAGACACAAACAAACAAAAAAAGAACTCAGGGTGCTGGAGGGTGCCCCAGAGACCAGCTGCTCGGCTTCCTCCCAGGGCTAGGAGGGGGCAGACTCACCATCAGGCGCGGACGCTGAAGGGGCCGGCTCCTCCTCCAAGAAGACCTGCTGCATCCAGGTGGGAGAAGGGAGCTGACCAGATCACAAGGAGGACAAGGGCCTTCGTTGTCCTCATTACCCTTGTCAGCGGCCAGCACACGGAAAGGCAGCTGCCAAGCTCTTCGGAACCGGACCAGGGATCCACTTCATCCAACTGTGACTGCAAGGCAGGAAGAGTTCACCCCGACTCAGTTCCCACACCAGGCCACGCAAGGGCAGCAGCAAGCAGAAAGGGGACGCGCTCCCCAGGGGCTGAATCTGCCTCTCGGTCTCCAGCAGAACAGCCACGGGAACCCACTCAGGGCCCGGAGAAGAAGGTCCGTTGACAACAGCCGCCTTGCTGCAGAGTAGACCAGAGACCTCCATTGAGCCCCACATTTCATTTCCCACGGGAGTTGGGGGGGGGAGTTGGGGGGAAGCCATGAAGGAGAAGAAGAGGAGATTGGTTTTATACCCAGCCCTTCACTACCCAAACGAGTCTCAGAGCGGCTTACAAACTCCTTTCTCATTCCCTCCCCACAACAGACATCCTGTGAGGTAGGTGGGGCTGAGAGAGCCCTTTTGAGAACTGCCCTAGAGAGAACAGCTCTGAGAGAACTTGTGACTGACCTAAGGTCACCCAGCTGGCTGCATGTGGAGGAATAGAGAATCAAACCCGGTTCTCCCAGATTAGAGTCCGTGCTCCTGACCACTACACCGAACTGGCTCTCAGCTTGCCCCCACTGCCTCTGGACAGGGAGCTTCCATTGACTCCTCAGCTGTCGACAGGCGTCTCCTTCGTGGACATGTTCGATCCTCTTGGAAAGCCACCTACTGAACAAGCCACTGCCACTATGCCCCCCCCCCCACGCGCACAGTAGATTCCATCCCTTGGCCATGGGAGGGGCAGAGAGCTTCCTTTGGGCTGCCCACCCCCTTCACAGGAAGACACAGTCACAGATACAGGAGAGGGAGAAAGGGAGTCTCTCTTCACGCCTCGGCAGTCCTCCCCACCACCACCCCGACCCCCGCCCGCCACAATCTCTTCTCCCTTGAGGCTTTCCTGCAGAGGGGAAATTCTCCCATCTCTTACTTGCTTTTCCGCCTCTATGGTCTCCATTTTCGATATATCAAGAACTGCCCATGATATCCCAAATGAGGACGCACCTCTGCCCTAGGCACCACGGGCACTGCAGTACTGGCTGTTTCCTTATCTAAGGGCCGGTTCACGTACCTGAGGGACCACGTCTTCCCCTGTATGCCTTATGCTCTAATATCAGCACCTCCTGGTGGACCCTGGCCCGAAGGATGCATGTCTTGCCTCGACCAGGGCCAGCAGGGCCTTCTCCGCCCTGGCCCCTGCCTGGTGGAACAGGCTCCCCATTGAGACCAGGGCCCTGTGGGATCGTCTTCCGCTCTGCAGGGCCTGCAAGACGGAGCTCTTCCGCCAGGCCTTTGGCTGAGGCAGCGGGCGTCCACACATGGCCTCCCCAAGGCTGCTGTCACCCACCCACCGATAACTGGCCATGTCCACCTGCATCAGTGGGCCGGAATCTCTCAACTGTAGGCTGTCACTGCTGGTTTTAAATATCTACACTGTGTTTTTAAAATTTTATTGTATTTATTGAAATATGATGTTACCCACCTAAGCCCGCTCATGGGATGGGCGGGATATAAATGCGAAAAATATATAAACAAATACATTTCTTTGCTGTTTCCAGTGACCTTCCCACTCCAAGCAACCCCAAGGCCTCTTTCAGTCTCAGTCTCCAGCAGTTCCGACCCCATGAGTGAATGTGTGCAGTGAGAGGCTTCCGACCCAAAATACCTTGCCTTATGGCTGCTTTGCCTGGGTTGAAGAGACCCCCTTGCAGCTCTTCACAACTGGGTTTTCAGTGCCCTTTATGACCCAGGGCGATCTGCAATCCTGCTCTCCCCCCCCCCCCCTGAACAAATTAAAGAGAAGCACTGGAGCCAACCCAGAGCATGAGAGAGCAAGAGAGTGGACGGACCCCATCGCTCACTCCCCTCCAGTGGGACAAGGGGCCACTTCGCCTGACCCTCCTGGATTCAGGGGAGGCCCCATCTTCCTAAACCCTGGGTGCAAAATCCACTCCCCACACGCGCCGGGGAAGGCAAGCATGCAGCCCCGGCCTCCTGGGGAGGGAGAGGGAGGAAGCCCGCCCCGGTCCCCCGCCCCCGGGGAGCAAGGTCTCCCACAGCTGGGCCTGGAAGAGGAACAACGCGCTTGGCACGACTGGAGGGGTCGCCTCCCTCAGGGGCTGGGAGGGCGCCAGGGCAGCCCCCCCCCCCCCCGCCGCCTTTCTCCCGGACAGGGAGGCTGGCTGGCTGGCTGGCTGCGGAGGCACCTCCCGGGTGGCAGAGCAAAACGGCCCGCGGGAGAGCGGGTGCTCCGGCCTTGGCGGCCCTCTCGCCCGGGCCGAGCCGGACCGCTCCTGGGGCCCCTTCCCGAAGGCGCGTCCGCACGCACACCGCCGGGTCAGCCCGACTGTCTTCCCTGGACCCGCTGCCGGAAGGGGCCCCGGGGGTGGGCGGGCACTTGCCGGTTGCTGCCGGAGGGCCGGCGTCGGGGAGGGGCTACGGAGCCAAGGCTCAGCCGCCCCAGGGCCGGGGCTGCCGGCACCCCACCCACCCCCCCACCCACGACGGAGCCTCGGCGTCCGCCTGGAGAGAGAGCGATGCGTGCGGGGCCTTCTCTGGCCGCCCCCTCCCCTGGGCAGCCGGCTCTAGCCAGGCACGGGAGCTGCAAGCCGGCCTGGGGGCGGGGGGGGGGGGGGCGGAGCGGGCAGTCCCAAGCGCCAACCTCCCCCCCCCCCCGCCCCCAGCCGGTTCCCCCGCCGCCGCTCGAAGGGCCAGCCCAGCCCAGCCCAGGGCGGCTGAAGGCGGGGGTGGGGGGAGAGAGAGACCCCTGGCGGGCCTCGGCCCAACCCGCCTACCTTGCAAGCCGAGCGGGCGCTCCGCCGCCGCTCAGCCCCGTCCAGCCCAGCCGCGGCGCCTCTTCCTTGTCCGGCGCCTGCGCGAGGCGGGAGGGAGGGGGAGGCGCGCTTCCTCCCCCCCCCCCCATCCTTTCAGGGCCGGGGGGCTTGGCCTGTCGGGGGGCTTGGCCTGTCGGGGGGCGGGGGGCGCAGCGGCAGGCCGGCCCCAGCAACCAGGCAGCGGCCGCGAGAGGGTTCCCGGCCGAAGAACCCGCCCGGACAGGCCTCCGCTGGCTCGCTCCCCCGCCCTGGAGAGGTGGACGGAGGTCCGGGGCCTCGTCTTCATACGCCTCTATCCTGTCCCTGCCCTCCCCCAGTAGGGGTGTCAACCTCCAGGGGACATCTGGAAGGAACTCCCCCATTGACGACAGCTCAGTCTCACCTCCAGACAGCAGAGATCAAGTCCCTTGGAGAAAACAGCTGCTCGCGGGGGGACCCTATGGCATTACACCATGCTAAAATCCCCTCCACCCCCCACCCCCCCGCAAATCCCCTGGAATTTCCCACCCCCAAGCTGGCCACCCAATACTCCAACCAGTGCTGGGGGGGGGGGGGCTAGGCCCTTGGGCCTCAAGAACCTGACAAGAAAGGTGCTAAGGCCACAATCCACATCTCAACACCCCACCCCCTGCAATCCTTCGGCCCTGGACATCTGAGGCGGCTTGCACACAACCAGGGTTCTCATCCTGTTTGAAAAAGAGGAGGCTAGGAAGTGCTCTGCCGGATCTGTGCTGCTGGCCAAAGTCCAAGCGCTCCAGTGCTGCACTTCGCAGAACAGCAAAGCCTGAGACATGAGGACAGGCACCACTCTGGCTTGTAGGCAGGGTACCCTGCCTCTGAACATGGAGGTTCCACAGAATTGGAAAGCCTAGCAGATCTGTCCTTTGCACATTTGCCCAACCCCAACCCCCCCCCCCCAAAAGCCACCAAAGCAACAAACTGTCCCTACCTGTTGAGGCAGCAAGTTCCAGGTGTTCATCGTGCAGAAGTCCTACCTTTCCTGTGCAATGGGACAGCCACCTGCCAAGAGCACCAGCCCGAGCCCTCAAGGGCCAGTATTATGAAGCCCGGGGGGGGGGGGGGGGGCAAGGGGGGAGATCCTCCAGCCAGGAGGCCTCAAATGATCCCCCCATCCAGCCCCCCTCATGGCCTAACACGACACGTAGAGACATCCCGCCCCCCCCATCCACACCAACAGCCATCAGGCCCCCCCCCAAACTCCTTCATGCGTAACCCCCTCCCCCCCATACCAGCGCTCTGCCCCCTAGGCCAAGCCAGGGACACTGTCCTGCCCCACAGGGAGGACTGGCCATCCCAGCCCCGGCTTTGCCTGCAGGGGCAGCCAGGGACCCCTCCCCAGGAGCAGGGCCCTGGAAGAACAGCCGCCATGGGCGGGGGGGGGGGGCTCAGCGAAACTGGCACCCAGGCCACTCCAGTTCCTCCCAGGCTGTGGCTCCCTCCGGACACAGCCTGTCATTAAAAACCAAAACAGCATGTCGCTGTAGTTCAGAACAAAAACTGAAATCCAAGATGTGGAGAATCAACATTCAAAGCAGCCCAGCGCTGTGCATGAGCATACCAGCCCCCCCCCCCCCAGCTCAGATTCTGCGCACATGCACCCGCCCCAAACAGGAAGAGAGACAGGGATGACAGACAGGCACCAGCAGGAGAGGACCTTGGCCTCATCACTTTAATGGTTCTCCGTCTTGAGAAATGCTGAATGCCCCCCGCCCCCGCCTCCTTCGGCCCCTGGCCCGGCCCTTCAGGTGCTGTTGGCTTGCTCTTGCTCAAAGAGGGCCATGGCCAGGTGGGAGCGGGACGCCAGCCCCTCTAGGTTGCTGAGGACACAGTGGTGATAGAGCTCCTCGCTCAGTCGCGGGTCGCAGCTCCTCAGCACATATTTCTGCACCAGCCCCGGCTCCACGGCCCGGAAGAGGTGGAGCTCCGAGTAGCGCAGGAAGACGTCAAAGACCTCCAGGCCCTCCAGCGCCTCCTCTCGGTCCAGGATGTCCGCAGCCAGCCTGGTGCGGGCAGCCATGTAGTCAGAGTTGTAGAAGCAGGCCTCGGCAAAGACGTGCCGGTCAAAGTGTCCGTCCCGCAGAAAGTCTGTGCTGGAGGAGGAGGAGGCGGCCTGCTCGCCTCGGTAGGTCAGCACGGGGTTGAACTCCTGGAAGTGCACCGGGAAGAAGACCTGCCAGTTGCTGATGGCGTTCATGCGGCAGTGGTTCAAGACCTCCCCCGCCACCTCCGTCCAGACGCTGACCAGGAAGAAGAGGGTGTCGACCGGGTGCTTCTTGGAGACCATGTCCATCAGCTTCACCTGGGAAGGCACCTCCGTCTTGACGCTGATCCAGGGGATCTTCACATCGGTGTAACGCTTCTCCAGCTCGGCCACCATGGCCTTGACCCCCGCAAAGATGTCCACCTGGCTGACCCGCTGGGCATCGTACGGGTCATAGATGAAGAGCAGCAGGAGCCAGGCATTGTCGTGCGTGTCCAGGGAGTTCATGGCAAAGGTGTCAAGGAAACTGCCTGCAAAGTCCCGCTCCTGCGCGGTGAGGGGCAGCACCAGCTGCACCCGCGTGGCCTCCGTCACGTAGGGCATCGGGATGATCTCCACCTTGCTGAGGGGCCGCAGCAGGCTCACCCGCTTGGCCAGCAGGTGCCCGTGGCCCTTCCGGGTGGTGGCCTCCAGCAGCAGGTCCAGCTGGTACTCCATGCCCCGCGTCGGGTCAAAGCGGCGGTACCCGTTCAGCAGCTGCCGCTTGGTGAACCGCAGCTGCGGCTGGTAGCGCCGGTTGAGCTGCTCGAGGGCCACCCGCAGGATGTCGCCCACGTCCGCCTTGCTGGCTCCCACCAGCTCGCACTTGGGGGCCCCGCCGGGGCAGGAGAACGCGTGCTGCTCAGTGAAGTACTCCCAGCCAATCACCTCAAAGCGGGACTTGGGCAAGAATGGGGCGCTGATGCCCACGGGCCATGTCAGGCCGGCCTCGCCCGCCGGCAGCAGTGAGCTCAGGTTACGGATCTGCACCTACCGGGAAAGAGCAGATCTGTTCGGCCTGCAGCTGCACCCTTGACCTTCAGGAGCAACTGCCCACTGGCATCCCTCCAAAGCTGCCCCGCCACCGGACCAGGCTCACCAATCCTGCCATCGGCCAAGCCAAATGGCCCCCCGGGGGGGGGGGGGGCGCGTCTTGCAGGGAGCGGCAGCAAACAGGAGCCCCCTGGCATCTTAGAGAGGAATACAGCTGCTGACGCATAAGGCGTTAGATGCCATGTCATCGTCATATGTGGCGGCAAGAAAAATATACCTGAGGGGGACGGGGGAGCCGAGTAAAGAGGGCTTTAAAAGGCCATGAAATACAGGTGCCACAAGACACGGCAGATCACCATGGCCCATCCCTGTCCCCCACCCTGTGGGAAGTCCTGGCGAGGGGGGGGGGGGGAAGATGCAGACTGTCTCAGGAGGCCACCTTCTGGGCAGCCCACCCACCCCCGGGTCACAACGGGGGGCGGGGGGGGGGGCAGCTGGGTCGCAGGACAGCAGTGCTGCTCTGCGGCAAGAGAAGACCGTTGGCCACCTGACAACACCCGGAAGGCAAAGCTGCTGTGGCCTCCGCAGCCCTGCCACGTGAGCCCCTGAGAAAGTGGGCTGGACTCGCCAAAGGCACCGTCTGCATCTATCTGTTGGCCGTGGAGAGGCCAAAGCACTCCTTTTTGTCAGGGCTGGGCAAGACAGTCCAATCCCCGCCACCCTCTTCTAAGCATCATGTGCACCGATGGGGCGGGATACCCAGGAGAACAGAGGCCTTTCCCCACCCCGCCTTCCCTGAAGCTAGCGCCTGCAAGCCATAGCCCAGGGCGCTCTCTCTCTCTCTCTCTCTTCAGGACCAGACCACTGAGGGTCTCCCAGGCAACGCTCCCTCCCCTCCCCTGCCCCACCCTCTACCTGCAACTGCTCCATCTCTTGGTACGCCTTCTCCAGCTGGATCCTGCTGAACCTCTTATGCAGGCGATACATGAGGGAGGCCTCCATGACGGGGTGCACAGCAACCGCCCCCCAAAAGCCCTGCCCTTCTTCCTTCTCTGGGTCCGCGTTCTTGGCGAGTTCGTAAGTCAGGTAAAGCTGGCCCTGGGCAGGGGGAGGAGAGAGACAGACATGGTGGATTTCCACCCTAGCGGGAGCCGTCACCCCACCAATTCATGAGTGGCCACTTGGATGCGATCAAGGCAAAGCAACCGCATTATTTTATCCTCATGCCTCAGGCAGAGATGACCAAGAGCCTTCCAAAGCTGGCCAGCCCACAGCCGAGTGGGGATCTTCTGAGCCCAGCTCTCTCCGCTCCGAACTCCACCCACCACACAACTCTCGGTCCCAGGCATGGCAGTTTGGGGAGGCTGGGTGACTCCCCGCACCGGCCTCCGTGGCGAGTTGTGTAAATTCTCGCTAGCTGCTCCATCATGCTTGGGACTGGGGACGAGTCCCACCAACTTCTCGAAACTTGCTTTGGATAGGTGGATTCGCATCTGGGTTTAGCTCCGCATCTTCTGCCACAAGAAAAGGGACCGTGGGAGGCCACCTTCCTTCCTGTGCCCAACTGAGCAGCCAGGAGGGAGAGAACAAATCTCTGCTGGAGGAGGGGTGGAGGGTGGGACAAGGTCCTCCCACCCCTCCCCCGGCCTTTCCTCAGCAAGTCACTCTCACAAGCACAGCGGCACCCCTGTTCTTTCACCAGCATCATGCCTCAGGGCGGACAAGAGGAAAGGCAGTTTTTACACAGTGAGTGATTAAAATGTGGAATTCCTGCCAAAGGATTTAGTGATGGCCACAAGCATGGACAACTTTAAAAGAGGCAATTAGATTCATGGAGGAGAGGCCTATCCCGGGCTAGTAGCGGTGGTGAATAAAGAGAGCCTCCATGTTTAGAGGCGGCCAGCTGGTGAATCCTAGTGCCAGGAGACAACATCAGGGGGAGGCCTCTCCACGCCCTGTTATTGGACCCGGTTGCATGAGACAGGAGGCTGGACTAGATGGACCCACCTTGGTCTGATCCAGCAGGGCGCTTCTAATGTCCTTCTCCTCAGCCATGCCTCCTCCAAAACGAACCTCTCAACCCTCATTGTTGGCCTGACCCGACCCGACCCGACCCCCTCAAAGGCATAAGAGCCTTGAGGGAAAAAGCTCAGTCAGTGGGGGCGTCAGCATGTGGGTCAGGAAGTGAACCTTGCATTCACACTGCCCCTGCAGGCATTTCCCCCATGACCTCAGACCCACCCGCTCCTGGGGAAATGACTGCCAGTGGCTCAGAGCCCACCTTGGCCCCCCAGAGCTCATTCCATCGCCCTCCTTTGGCAGCTCCTCTCCGGTTCTCCTACAGAAGCAGCCCAGGGGGAACACCTTCCAGGTCCAGGAAGAGCCACACCGCGGGGCGTCTTCTGCAGCACACCCCGTTGGTGCCGGTGGGCCAAAAGGTGCACTGTCCCAGGTCCCTCCACACCCGGCCTGCCTGCCTGCCTCTTCCAAGGCACAGAGACAGGCAGCTGTCTTCCAGGAACGCAGACTCGTGACTGGCAGCAGCTAGCTCTTTCACCACCTTTGCTCCAGTCCGTGCCATTTAAGGTTCCTGGCACACTGGGACTGGACCACATGGGGCAGAACAGCACCCTGCTCCAAATCCCACAGAGCCCCCTGGCCATGGGGGGCCCAGGCCTTCCACTTATGTTGCCACCCAGTGCTGGTATTATGACCCTTGGGCAGCCAATTCCACGGTTCGGTTACCACTGAGTAACGACTGTAACAGAAGCCACGCTGGATCAGGCCAGAGGGCCATCAGGTCCAACACTCTGTGGCACACAGTGGCCCAAAATACCTGGTGCCCTCAGGAGGTCCACCAGTGGGGCCAGAACTCCAGAAGCCCTCCCACTGTTGCCCCCCCCTCAAGCACCAAGAAGACAGGGCATCCCTTGCCCCAGACAGAGTGTTCCACCTGTACATTGTGGCTAATTGCCACCGATGGACCTCTGCTCCACGTGTTCATCCAATCCCTTCTTGAAGCTGCCTATGCCTGTAGCGCCACCACTTCCTGCAGCAGTGAATTCCATGTGTTAATTACCCTTTGGGTGAAGAGGGACTTCCTTTGATCTGTTCTAAGCCTGCTGCTCACTAATTTCATTGAGTGGCCACAAATTATGTTGTCAGAAAGGGAGAAAAAGTACTTCTTTCTCTACCTTCTCTGTCCCATTCAGAATTTTGTAAACCTTTATTATCATAATTCCATTAACCTCTACCAAAAATATTTACTTTTGCTGCCCTGAACCTATTTTCTAACCATTTCCTTGGGTGCCCTGGGTTATGTATTATGGCAGAGGGACAAAAAGCTCTCTCTCCACCCAAGGCATAATTTTATAAAACCTCTTATCCTGTGTTCCACTCCCCACCCACCCCCTGCCAGTTAGCTTTCCTCTAAACAGAGAAGCCCGGTCGCTCATCCCCTGAATCTCTTCCACCCGTGATATCCTTTCTGAGATACGGTGACGAGAACTGCACACGCAGTTCCAAAAGGACCGTGCCATAGATTTGTATGGGGCACTACAGTGTTGGCTGTTCTATTTTCAGCCTCTTGCCTAATAATCCCCAGCATACGGTTTGTCTCTTTCACTACTCCTCTGGCACACTGAGTTAATATTTTCATCATGCTTCCCTCCACAGCCTCAGCCAGTTCAGACCTCCTCAACATAATTTTAAAGTTCAGATTTTTTGTTCCAGTAGGCACCACCTTGGGCTTGCCTGCACTGAACTTCCACTTGCCCACTCTGGAAATCCTCCTGGAGCTCTTCACCACTGGCTTGGGCTTTCACCATCCCAAATAATTTGTTATATTTTGCACACTTGGTTACTGCACTGCATACCGCTGAACTGTTCATTTATTCCTATTTTCTGCTTTCTGCCATGTAACTAACTTTTAACCCATAAGAAGACCCACCCTCTTATCCCATGATCGCTAAGCTTACTCAGTGGTATTTACTGAAGTAACTTGTGAAAGGCCTTTTAGAACTCCAAGTATACAAATAATGTCTATAGCAGGGGTGGCCAACCTGTGGCTCGGGAGCCACACGCGGCTCTTTCACACATATTGTGCGGCTCCTGGCAGGGCGGCTGGGGAAGCAAAGGGGAGGCATGCTTTTTCTCTCTTTCTCCCTTCCTTCCCTCCTCCCTACCATCTATTTGCTTTCCTAGTTTCTCTCTCTCTTTCTTTCCACTTCTTTAATTCTTTCTTTCCATCTCTCTCTTTTTCTCTCTCTCTCTCAATATCATTAGCAAACAAGTAATATCATTATCCATAACTGGTTTTCCTTGTTTGTTTTTATTTTTGGCAGTCCCATTTAACGTTAATAAAAAGCAAATTTGCATATTTAAAAAAATAAAAACGTGTGTGTGATATTTGTTCCTGTCTTGCGGCTCTCAGACATCTGACGTTTATTCTATGTGGCTCTTACGTTAAGCAAGGTTGGCCACCCCTGGTCTATAGAACCTACGAGCTTGTTCACTTTCTCAAAGAAACCCCAAAGACTGGTGAAGCAGGACTTCCCTTTAGAGAGGCCATGCTGCTTTTCTCCCAGCAGGCTTTGTTCCTCTGTGTGCTTAATAACTGTACTTTAACAACAATTTCTGCTAATTTACTTGGAACAGACATCAGGCTAACTAGCCTGTAATTTCATAGATCCACTCTGGATCCCTTTTTAAAAATTGCTGTGAAGTTTGTTCCTTTCCAGTTCTCCAAGTATGGATGCCAGTGGAAGTGACAAATGACACATACTTGTTAGTACCAGGTGGGGTTGGTGTGAAGGCACAGGACACCGTTGGAGTCCAGGGGCACCTTTAAGACCAACAAGGTTTAATTCCAGGCAGAAGCATTCGTGTGCATGTAGAGCAACAATTTCACATTTCAGTTCTTTAAAGAACCTGCGGAGTATGTCCTCTAGAGCTGCAGTCCGACTTTCATCTCTTGCCCCCTCAGTTTGACTCAGTTCTTTAGATGCCCTCTTCCTGAAAACATCAACTCAGGTATGGGTACGTGCCCTTCATTATGCACAGTGAAAACAGATGTAAAGTATTCATTCTGTTTCTCTGTCCTACTTATCATACACAGTCCTTTAATTCCTCTGTCATCCAAGGGCCCAACAACCTCCCTAGTTGGTTTTTCTACTCCTGATACATTTTAAGAAACACTTAAAAGAGTTTTTCTTAATGTTTTTGGCCATCAGCTTCTCTTTTCTGCTCACCTTATTGTCAGTTTACTATTTTTTTCCCAAAGTCAGTGCTCTTTTCTGCTTACCTTGATCAAGAAAACCCACTTTTTAAAAGCAGATTTTTTGCCTTTTATGGCTTTCTTGAGTCATTAAGCACATAAGCATCATTTTTAGTTTTGATGGTACTTTTCATGATTAGAATGATGCATTCTCTCTAGGCCTCAATTCAGTAAAGGGATTTGACTCTTTTTAAATCTCCCCTTTTTAACATTTTTGAAAAGCTCTCTCTTTGGAAATCCCATGTTACCGTTTTGAACCTGTGGGGTAACTTTCCATTTACCTGAACACTGAGCTAAACAGCGTAGGGGCCACTGTTCCCGATTAGCACACTGCTCCCAGTCTTGCACCAGGTCTGGCGCCCCACTCAGAACCAAGTCCAAGGTCACTGTCCCTCGAGTTGCCACTTATGGGCTCTCGCAACCTCCTTTCTGTGGGATGACCCGAGCACACCTTTATCCAGTCAGCAGGAGGGGAGTGGGAGTCATCCAGGATCATTGTTTTTTCACATGGTTACTCTCACCTGACAAGGACAAATGTCTCATTGCCTTTGGCTTTTCTCTACCCTTACCTAGGTGGCTGGCGATTAACTAGGTCAGGGGTGGCCAACCTTGCTTAACGTAAGAGCCACATAGAATAAACGTCAGATGTCTGAGAGCCGCAAGACAGGAACAAATATCACACACACGTTTTTATTTTTTTAAATATGCAAATTTGCTTTTTATTAACGTTAAATGGGACTGCCAAAAATAAAAACAAACAAGGAAAACCAGTTATTGATAATGATATTACTTGTTTGCTAATGATATTGAGAGAGAGAGAGAAAAGGAGAGAGATGGAAAGAAAGAATTAAAGAAGTGGAAAGAAAGAGAGAGAGAAACTAGGAAAGCAAATAGATGGGAGGGAGGAGGGAAGGAAGGGAGAAAGAGAGAAAAAGCATGCCTCCCCTTTGCTTCCCCAGCCGCCCTGCCAGGAGCCGCACAATATGTGTGAAAGAGCCGCGTGTGGCTCCCGAGCCACAGGTTGGCCACCCCTGAACTAGGTGATGAAGCCAGCTCTTGTCTGCAACAGCTGCTGCCACAAGCCATCTGTGAGTCAGTCTGGAAAGGGCCATCAGACTGCAACAGGCTGCCTGTGGCTGCCCACAGCCCCAGCCAGACTGTAGAGTCCATCTTGCTTTTCTATTCTCCCTGCATAAAGCTCTCCATGCTTCCCAGCACTGAGCATTACCCTGAGCCTGCTCTATGCCCAAACAACCTTCTGTTGCTTAGCTGCTGTGATCAAAATCCTCAGAAATGGACCAGGAAGCTGGAAAGATATTCATAGGGAAGCAGAGGGGCTTCACCGCTGCCTGCGGCACAGAGTTTGCAGGAATCCAACCTGCCTGGAGGCAGATGCCTCCTGACTGGGGGGGACACCACCTCCCACTACGAGGACCGAGCCACCCCAGGACTGACTCCCGCCAAAGACCTGCCACCCAGCCCCATCTCCAGCACCTTGGGCCAGGGAAGTACCTGATGCTGTGAGACACAGCTGATGCCCAGGAAGTCCACGATGCACCGCCCCAGCCACTCATCTGGGCGCACACTGAGGATTTCGTTGCGGCAGCTGTCCAGGTAGGGGTGCAGCTTCAGCAGCAGACTGCGGGAGAGCAGATAGCCAAAGCCCCCATGGCAATACCGGGCGCGTTCCTCCCCTCCAATGAACTCCTCCGCCCGCCCCAGGTAGACGTCCTGGCTGATGCTGAGGTGGCTTACGAGGGCCTTGATCTGCTCAGCGTGGGCATACGTGTCGTCCTGCATGATGAAGAACCAGTCATAGTCACTCCCCATGTGCCGGTGGATGTAGCGCACTGTCTCATACATCAGCCAGACGGGGCGCTCGTCCCCATGGGAGACCAGTGTCATGCCGTGTGGTGCCTTGGCACTGCGCAGACCCGTGAAGTACAGCAGGTGAGAGAAGTGGTGGGCCACAGTCTTGTTGACGGCCACAGCCAACGTATTCAGGGTAGCCTTAGAACTCAGCACGGCCACAAAGAGGCGCTCCCGGAAACCCAGCTCCGTCTGGACATACCGTGTCCTGCAGGGGGGAAAAGAGAAGTGTGTTCATCCAGCCCCCTCTGATGCTGGAAAGGGGGCACATTTTGCACCATGGACTGAATCGATCAGGTTAATGGTAGCAGCAGCGGCAGCTCTCACAGCTCACAGATGTGATGGCGAGGGCCTCCAAAGAGGCTCTCAAGATCTCCCTGAGCCACCTGGACACTAAGGATCCATCTGTCTCTGAAAGCAGGACAGAGGCCATAAGAATATAATAACGTAAGAGAAGCCAATGTTGGATCAGGCCAGTGGCCCATCCAGTCCAACACTCTGTGTCACACAGTGCCCAAAACTACCAGGTGCCCTCAGGAGGTCCAGCAGTGGGGCCAGGAAACCAGAAGCCCTCCCACTGTTGCCCCCCCCCCAGCACCAAGAATACAGAGCATCACTTGCCCCAGACTGAGAGTTCCTATCTATACCTTGTGGCTAATAGCCACTGATGGACCTCTGCTCCATATTTTTATCCAATTCCCTCTTGAAGCTGTCCATGCTTGTAGCTGCCACCACCTCCTGTGGCAGTGAATTCCACAAACTTAACCATGCTGCTAGAAGATGGCAATTTGACCATCACGTGATCTGGGCCGCAACAGCAGCAGCTGTGCATGCTTCAACCCAGACCTGCTCCAGTTATGCAGCAAGGGCATGGAGAAGGCTGCGCGTGTCTTACTTTGACAGTAAAGAGGCCAACAAGACGATGTTGCAGCTAACCGAGTCTTTTCTCTTCCTTTACACCAAGCTCACCACTGGTATCAAAGCACTGCTTCAGAGGGAACACGTGGGAAAGAGAGGAACTTGTGTGCTCTCCTCCTCCTGCCTGCAGCCCACTGGGCATTTGTGCTATGACATCTCAGCACTTGGACCCCACTTTCCGAAGGGGGTGCTGTGAAGCGCCCAGGTGGCCTCACCAGTGGCCACACATGATCCAGAGGAGACAGCCAAAGCTGCTGGGCGGCGGCACCAACAACAACAACCAGGGAGTGATGGGCTTTGTGCTGGCCAGAGGAGCTGGGAACAGGGACTCCCTGCTAAGAACAGAACCTTCTGACTCATACGATCTTCCTTGGGAAATTCACAGAAGCAGCAGCAAAGAGGAGGAAGAAAGAGAAACACAAACTTCCCCCACCCAGGTCCCAGCTCTGCCATGAATTTGCCTCCTTTGGCCTCTCTGCTCTCCTCCCCCCCCCCAACATAGGGGGAGACAGTGGCCTACCTTACAGGGCTTCGGCCAGGGTACAATGCCCAGGAAGTGCTTGGGACACTCAAGAAATGCCGGCTCTTGCCCTGACCTGGATTGCCCAGGCAAGCCCAATCTCGGAAGCTAAGAAGGGCTGACTCTGGGAAGTACTTGGACGGGAGACCTCCTTGGAATACCAGAAGTCGGGAGGTGGGGGACCAGTGTTCCCTCTAAGCTGAGTTAGTGTGAAATAGCTCACAGTTTTTTGGCCTCCGGCTCATGCCTTTTTGTCTTAGCTCAGGAAGGATGGCTCCAGAGCAAACTAATTTTATGCAGTAGCCAAATCCCTCTCACACAGCTTCAATGCCAGTAGCTCACAAAGTGGAATTTTTGCTCCCAGGGACTTTGCAGCCTATGATGCACAAATCTGTGCCCTATGTGACCCCCTGGCCGAATTGGAATCACATAGTCTGAGTCCAACAAGTTAGATGAATATCTGTTTAATGAATTCATAACAGGGAATACAGGGCTGATGAGTGCCTTAGCACTCCAGCAATTCCAAAGCTGTACTCTGCCACAACCTGGAAGGGCAGAAAGTCTTATACCCCAAAGGACATCACATATAGTTTACACATTAAAAAGTCTCTAATTGGTGCCAAGCAGTTAATATCATACAAGCATCATTTGACTTTAAGCCTTACTATTTGTCTCTCCTTATACTGGTCAGTTATGTCAGTGGTTGCATTCACTTATCTGGTTTCCAGGACGATGGGAACATTAGAGAACAGTGGGTTCCTTTCTGACCTGCATAGGAAGGACTAGATGATAAGGGGTTCTGAGTCACATTAACCTTCGCTCTTGGCGGCCTCGCAACTTCTAAATACGCATCCCATTCTTACTGCATCCTAATTTCTTCTACAGAGGCTTCCCATACCAAGGGTGGAATTATAAAATATATATGTTCTGCTACAAGTTTCTCTAATCAGAAGCTTCTCGATTACATACCAGGATTAAACTTCTGAAGGCACAGTGACAGCTGTCAAGATAGATAGATAGATATCAAGGAGAAAGTGTCAGAAATCACATTCAAAAATCACATTTCTTTTCCCTTGTCCTACACCGAGAGGGAGCATTGGTGGGGGCAGTCTTTATTCAGCCACCTCTCTGAACGTCCTACAGGCCCCCAGTCCGGGTCAGCCATGAAAAATCACCATGCCTTCCAGGTGTGGATGGGTGGGTGGGTGTGTGCACACACACACACACACAGGCACAGAGAGACAACCAAAAAAAACCCACTCGAAAATAAACACCGGGCCGCTGGCTGTCTCCTGGCGTCCTGCCCCCCTGGCCGGGCCCTTTCCCTGCCAGCTGACGGGGTCTGGAGGGACACAGCCCCCCCCCCCCCGCTGTGACCCACCCCCGCCATCTCTCCCCAGGAGGGGCCGCCTTACCTGAGCACCTTCTTGTAGGGCTTGCTGGGGTCCCGGGAGTAGGGGACGATGCGGGGGCGGAAGTCCTCCCCCAGGGGGCCCGGCCGCCCCGCGGCCCCCTCCGGCCGCCCTCCTCCTCCTCCGGCGGGCTCGAGGCAGGCGTCCCCCCCCCCCGTCCCGGCCCTGGCTCCAGGAGACGCGCAGGAGGCTGAGGCTGCAGCCCAGGGACAAGCCCAGCAGCAGGGGCAGCGCCGGCCGCAGGGGGGCCAGGAGGCTCGCCGCCCGCATGGCCTGGCCGAGGGGAGCGGGAGGCAGAGGACCGGCCGGGGCACACGCGCTCGAGTCGCGCCTCTGGTCGTCCCACGGCCGCAGCCCCGCCCGCCCGCCCGCCTGCCGCCAGAGAGGCCGGCGAGGAGAGGGGCGCCCAGACGGCGGCAGACCCCCCCCCTTCTCCTTCTCCGCCCTCCCCCTCCCTGCGGCTCCGGGGAGGGGGGAGGCCCTCTTCCCCTCCCCTCCCCTCCCCTCCCGGGCGGGCGGTCGCTCCCTCGCTCTCGGCTCCCTACCCCTTCCCTCCCCCTCCCTCAGGCCGCTCCTCCTCCTCCTCGAGACAGGGGCCCGGCGGGTGGGGTTCTCCGCAGCCGGGGGGAAGCGCCGCGCGGGCCCCGGAGGAAGGCGGACTTCCTTTCCAGGCGGGCCGCCGCCGCGGGGCAGGCTGGGTCTTGTAGTGCGCCCGCCTCGCACCCCGGAGACTCGTCCTCCCGGCGGCGCTCGGGGCCCGGCGTGCGCTGACGTCGCAGGCGCTGATTGGCGGCGGCGCCGGAGGGGGCGGAGCGTGCGCACGCGGCGGCAGCTGTTCTGTGGCGACAGCCGAGAAAGTGCGCCGGAGCCGCGTCGGCCGGAGAGGTTCGGGGAACAGCGCCAGCGCCAGGACCGCCGCCGCCGCGCCCGGTGAGGGAGGCTGGGGACGGGACGGGACGGGAGGGGGCGCCTCCTCCTCCTCCTCCTCCTCCTGCTGCTGCTGCTTCCCGCGGGGCGGCCGGGGGGGGGGTGGAGGCCGGGCGGCTGAGCGGCTGGGCGTGTGTGTGTGTGTGTGTGTGTGTGTGTGTGTGTGTGTCTTGTGGGGCTGCGGACTGAGGCCGGTGCTCCTCTCTCCCTCCCCCCCCCTCTCTCCCGCCGGGCGCCAGGGGGCCGCGAGGAGGAGGAGGCGGAAGGACGATGCCGTCGGACCTGGCCAAGAAGAAGGCGGCCAAGAAGAAGGAGGCGGCCAAGGCGCGGCAGCGGCCCAAGCGCGGCCCCGAGGAGAACGGCGAGGCCGACCTGGAGGAACTCAAGCGCGACCCGGGCGGCGAGGACGGTGAGCGGCGGGGGCCGGGACGGACGGACGCAAAGACGCCCACCTACCCCCCCCCCCCCCACCTTACCGGCGCCACCCAGTGCAGGTCTTGGGGGGGGGGGTAGTAAGATAAGCAGGGCTCTCTCCCTCCACAGCCTTCCTCCTCCTCCTCCCCCCCCCCCCCGTGAGTGCAGGGAAAGCACCCTTCCGCGGGGGCGGGGGCGGGGCCTGGGTCCTCCCCACCAGCCTGTTTGCCTGCCTCCCTTTCCCTTCACAGAGTCGCCCCTCCCCCCCCCCTCTCTCTGCCAGCAGATGTGGACGCCGTCACCAAGGCCCTGGAGGAGTTTGAGCTGAAGAAGGCAGCCGCCCGGGCAGTGACGGGGGCCCTGGCCTCCCACCCCAACAGCACGGACGTCCACATCATCAGCCTCTCACTCACCTTCCATGGGCAGGAGCTGCTGAGCGACACGAAGCTGGAGCTCAACTCCGGGCGGCGCTACGGCCTCATCGGCTTGAACGGCACCGGTGAGCGGGCCAGACCAGCCACGAATGGCGTTTCCCAGGACTGAGAGATGCTCCGCTTCTGTCTCAGCAGCAGCTGGTTCTCCACTCTCAGCTTTCAAAGCAGCCTGGCTTAACACCGGGAGAAGGGGATTCTGAGCTTCTCTGGAGTTATTGCTCAAGTACAAAATCTGATTTTTGTGTTAGTTTGGCAAAAGTTTTGCCCTTCCAGCAGGGGCTTCTTTGTCCCCCTCGTGGCTGGCAGGGCATGGTGGGGGAAATGGCCCGGTGTTGGTGCAGTTCAGAGCTTGGTCTCCCCTCGCTCCTTCTTCCCTTTCACCCTCTGCTCTTCAGGAGGTTGGAGCCGAACCAGGAAGGGTGGAGTTCCAATCTCCATTTGGGCGCAGAGATCACTGGATGATCTTCCCAAAGTGGTGGGCTGAGGAGGAAGTTTTTCTAGCAGCGCTTCCTATGGTCCCAGACAAGGGTGCCTGAGGTGGCTTTGGAAAGTAAAACGAGAGTCGCTGGCTTGTGGTGGTTGGTTTTTCTATGTAGCGGAGTTGGCTTGCAGGACACTTTCAGGTTCCTAGCAGTGGTGCTGATACACAGTGTGCTGTGTTTGCAGTGGCTTTGTGGATCATGCTGCAGTGCTGAATTTTTCAGATTCTTGGCTTCTTTTCACCCTGGTGGTAGCAGGAGGGGGGGGATGGGGCCATGTGGTCTTGCCGTCGCCCAGGTGGGGTGCCCAGGTGTGTGTTCTTCCAGTTGCTCTTTAAGCGTTGTGGGCGGAGAAGACACCGTGTCATCGCCTGGAAGCTGGACTGGCAGCTCCATGTCTGTCCTGGGATCACAGAGACTGCTACGCTCTGATAGATAGCTCTCTCCTCCTGGTCTCCCTAGGAAAGTCCATGTTGCTGTCTGCCATTGGGAAGCGGGAAGTGCCTATCCCGGAGCACATAGACATCTACCACCTGACACGGGAGATGCCGCCCAGCGAGAAGACGCCCCTGCAGTGCGTCATGGAGGTGGACACAGAAAGAGCCATGCTGGAGCGGGAAGCCGAACGCCTGGCTCATGAGGACGGTAATAGCCTAGGCTGCCCAGGGTGCATTTTTTGGGGGGGAGGGGATGACTTCTCGAGAGGATTTTGTGTGCCTGAGCTGCAGTGTGGGAGCCTGCAGAGATGGGAATGTCCTTCCTCCCCCTTCCCCGTGGCCTCTGCACCAGGGGAGGAGGCAGTGGCCTGTCTGCAGGCGCTGACTGGTGTTTTCCTCTTGGCCTGTCAAAGCCGAATGTGAGAAGCTGATGGAACTATATGAGCGCCTGGAAGAGCTGGACGCTGACAAAGCCGAGATGCGTGCCTCCCGGATCCTCCATGGGCTGGGCTTCACCCCCCTCATGCAAAGGAAGAAACTGAAGGACTTCAGTGGGGGCTGGCGGATGCGGGTGGCTCTCGCCAGGTAGGCAGCTGGTGGGGGGCTGCTTGTCCTCCCTCCCCTCGCTATAAAGGACCCCTGCCCCAGCTTCTTCTTGCTGTCCTCTGTAGGGCATTGTTCATCCGGCCGTTCATGCTGCTCCTGGATGAGCCCACGAACCACCTCGACCTGGATGCATGTGTGTGGCTGGAGGAGGAGCTGAAGACGTGAGTGGCGGCCTCGTGGCAGTGGTGGAGTGGCCCTGGGGCTGGCTCCCGAGCAGATCTCTCCCTCCCCCCTACCCCTGGGTTTTCCGGATGCCCCATCTCAGGCTTGGCTTGGTTTTGCAGGTTCAAGCGCATCCTCGTGTTGATCTCACACTCCCAGGACTTCCTGAATGGGGTCTGCACCAACATCATCCACATGCACAACCGCAAGCTCAAGTACTACACGGTGAGCGGGGGTGGGGGCTCACGCTGCGGAGCCTTTTGACCCTTCTTGGGCTGGGAGTTGGCTCCCCCACTTCATTGAGGGCCAGAGCCCCAAGGCCGGGGGGGGGGGGAGGAGAGGGTGGTCGGAGCATGTCCCAGAGGGCTGAATGAAGGTTGGCTTCTCTCTGTTCAGGGAAACTATGATCAGTATGTCAAGACCCGCCTGGAGCTGGAGGAGAACCAGATGAAGAGGTTCCACTGGGAGCAGGATCAGATTGCCCACATGAAGGTAGCGCCCCAGCCGTGGTCCACAGTGGGTGCCTGCTTGGGCAGAGGGGGTGCCCTTTTGTTACAGGCGGGCAGCCCAGGTGTGGTTGGGTGTTGCATCAGCAAAGGGATGTTTGATTTGTTGCAGAACTACATAGCGCGCTTTGGTCACGGCAGTGCCAAGTTGGCCCGCCAGGCACAGAGCAAGGAGAAGACGCTCCAAAAGATGATGGCCTCGGGGCTAACGGAACGGGTGATCAGCGATAAGGTCAGGCAGCTGGAAATGGTGGCGGGTGGGAGAGTGGGAGTTGAGCGCTCCCCCCCCCCCCCCCCGGGTGCCTCCTTGCAGGGCAAGCTTGGCCCTCTGCTTCCTGGGTCACGAGGAACAGGCTGGAGTCTCACCATGCTGTTCTCTCTTTTCTTGCCTCTCCTCAGACGCTCTCGTTTTACTTTCCCTCCTGTGGGAAGATCCCCCCACCCGTCATCATGGTGCAGAATGTGAGCTTCCAGTACAGCAAGACTGGGGTGAGTGGAATTGGTGGGGGTGGCAGGAAAACGTCTCTGTGGGAGCAGCCCGCTCTAGCCCGCCTCTCTGTGGTTTTAGCCTTGGATTTACACCAATCTGGAGTTTGGGATTGATCTGGACACACGGGTGGCACTGGTGGGACCCAACGGAGCTGGGAAGTCAACTCTACTCAAGCTCCTCACAGGCGAGGTAAGTGCCCGTCTCTGCTCCTGAAGCGTCTGCCCTGCAGGCTGGATTTCTGTGCTCACTGGCCTTCTTTTTCCACCCCAGCTCCTGCCAACTGATGGGATGATCCGCAAACACTCACACGTCAAAATCGGCAGGTACCATCAGGTGTGTTGCTGGGGAGTTGTCTCCGCCCGTTCCTCAGTGGGGAGGGGATGGTGGTAGTTTTTTGCCCCAAGGGGGGATGCAAGTGGGGGTGTTGTTCCCCTCCCACTTGTGGGGGCCCTTCCCAAGCGTCAGTAGCAGGGTCTTGCTTTGGAAGGCACCAGACCAGCTGCGGCTTTCAGGTCCTGCTGCTCGGCATCTCCCTCTGTTTGGGGGTGATGTGTCACCCCTCTTCCTTTCGTGCCTTTAGCACCTGCAAGAGCAGCTGGACCTGGACCTTTCCCCTCTGGAGTACATGATGAAGTGCTACCCGGAGATCAAAGAGAAGGAGGAGATGCGCAAGATCATCGGCCGCTATGGGCTGACAGGGAAGCAGCAGGTGAGTGGCAGGGAGGGAGTGGGGGTGGGCGGGCCATGCTTTCTGTCAGTCTCTGGCGGCAGCAGCAGCAGCAGGGGGGAGGGGAGTGTTCCTTGGTGGCTCCCAAGAAAGAAGAGGAGCCGGGCAGCTGCTAGGAAGCTGAGTCGGGGCTCAGTGGAGAGAGAGAGAGACGCAGGAGGGCTTGAGATACTCCTCAGTCCTGGGGCGTGCCAGTTGCAGCCTGCCTGGTCTGCTGTAGCCCTCCTGCCCCGCTGAAGTGGCCGTGGAGAGGGCCGCTCTCTAAAGTGGCCAGAGGGACCAACCCCGGCCCAAGGATCGAGTTCCCTGCTGGAGCCTCTCTGCAACTGCACACTGGGCCAGTCTGGAACGTCTGGCTGGGAGCCGAGACTCCTCGGCCCTTCCCTTCACGGTGCGGGACCAGACACGCAGACTCCTCGGCTGCAGGACTCGGGGGGGGGGGGCAGGCTACCTCCCATCGTGCCCCAGTGCTGTAGGTGTGTCCTTACCTGGCAGGTCAGCCCAATTCGGAACCTGTCAGACGGCCAGAAGTGCCGCGTCTGCTTTGCGTGGCTGGCCTGGCAGAGCCCCCACATGCTCTTCCTGGATGAGCCCACCAACCACCTGGACATCGAGACCATCGACGCCTTGGCGGATGCCATCAACGACTTCGAGGGGGGCATGATGCTTGTCAGCCATGACTTCCGCCTCATCCAGCAGGTCAGTTGCAGGTTTTATTACTTTGAAACCCTGGCTGCTGCCTTTTCACTGAGGGTCCCCGAGGTGGAAAACATTGGAACATTTAGACCAGGGGTGGCCAACCTTGCTTAACATAAGAGCCACATAGAATAAACGTAAGAGCCACATAGAGATGTCTGAGAGCCGCAAGACAGGAACAAATAATAACACATCACGTTTTTATTTTTAAAAATATGCAAATTTGCTTTTTATTAACGTTAAATGGGACTGCCAAAAATAAAAACAAATGCGGAAAACTGGTTATAAGAAAGAGAGAGAGAGAAACTAGGAAAGCAAATAGATGGGAGGGAGGAGGGAAGGAAGGAAGGGAGAAAGAGAGAAAAAGCATGCCTCCCCTTTGCTTCCCCAGCCGCCCTGCCAGGAGCCGCACAATATGTGTGAAAGAGCCGCATGTGGCTCCCGAGCCACAGGTTGGCCACCCCTGATTTAGACGTTTCGACATTAAAACAGCATTTAAAATACGTACGTATAAAATAGTTGAAGAAGTCAATAAAACATAAACAGACAAGCAGGTATATCATAACCAGGCAAGAGAGCCGATAACAGTTCATGGGGGAACATGAGCAAGAAAAAGTCATCACCAGCTGGTGGAAGACAACAATATAAAGGAAACAGAAAGATCTCTCAGGTGGCAGGGGCATCCGAAGTGTGGCCTCCACAAGTGGCAGGAGGGCGCAGGGAGTCCCCCGTGACACCAGGCAGTCCTTCAGCTGTGCTGGCCTCAAGCTGCCTAGGTGAAGACCTTGAATTGGGCTCAGAAGCAAACGATGAGCCAATGGAGCAAGCCTGGAATGATCTCTCCCCCCCCCCCCAGTGATTGCATCTGGACCGTTCCCAAGGGCTGCCTCAGGTAGGGTGTGTTGTAGTAATCCTGTCACAAAAATATTGGGTATGACAATATTGAAACATGTTTGCCACTGTGTAGGGAAACTTGAATATATAGCACTTTAAATTTTATATTGATTTTAAATTGTTCTAAAGCTGTCTTAAAATTTTACATAAGCTGCCCTGAGTCTGCTTCGGCAGGGAGGGTGGGGTATAAATCCAATAAATAAATAATGTAATCTAGATATGACCGGGGCATGCACTACAGTGCCAAGGTCTTTGCCACCTAGGAAGTCAGCCCTGGCTGCTGCTGCTGCTGCTGCTGACCCATTTTGATCCAAGAGAGGCCTCGTTCCAGCAGCAGCACCGCCCCCGCCCCCCGTGCTGTACTTCTGCTCCTGCTGCAACCCCATCCAGAACAGGAGGTATTCCAATTTCTGGGTCAGACCCTCCCCCCACCAGTAACACCTCTGTTTTGTCAGGATTAAGTTTCCGCTTGTTCGCCCTCCTCCATCCCAAACTGCCTCCAGACGCCTGTCCGTGTTTTCCACGGATCTGTTGGAAGTGTGAGGTGGAGCTGAATGTCATCAGCATAATGCTGGCAGCGGAGCCCAAGTCTCGTGGTGACCCCGCCCTCCCTGTGGCTGTGTGTAGACATGGGGGACGAGAGGAAACCACATGGGATCCTGTCAGCCAGAGGCCAAGGGGCTGAGCAGCAGCTCCCCCCTCCCCCCCCTCTCCCCCCCCCCCCCCGGGTGCTGCTCTCTGAGACCCAACCCCACCTCCACCGAACCGTCCCAGGCAGGCACTGCACAAGGATGCCACGAGTGAGCGGCTGTGCTGAAAGCTTCCGAGAGGTCTGGAGAATTTAACACGGCCCCACTCTCCCTGTTCGTGTCCCGGCACATCATCCTCCGGGGCTACCAAGGCTGGCTGAGTCCTCGAACCGGGCTTGAAACCAGGTTGGAGTGGATCCAAACCATCCTTTTTATCCAGGCCTCAGCCACCACTCAAGGCACCTTGCTCAAGAACGCTACATGTGAGATGGGGTGGTGGTTGTTCAGCGTGCTTGGGCCCAGAGTCGGACACTCTCAGGGTGGACACCCCACTGGCCTGCTTCAAAGCCGACTACTCGTCTGTGGGCTGAAGCACCTGAGGAGGCTGCCCGTCGGAGTCGGGAGGGCTCTCGGAGGGGCTGTCCTGGAGCTGAATCTCCATCCCACGGTGGGGGGGGGGGACCTCTCGTCTCCACAAGAGGTCACGTTGTCAGGGGAGAGGGCTGGCTTCTCACACCTCCACTGGAGCCTTGCCAGTTCTTTGTGCCCAGAAACAGACCGGCAGCCAGCATGAGTCTTTCAGCCCAGGAATCACGTCACTGTAATTCTGGCCATCTGCTTCCAGGCACCAGGCAAAGTGCTCCTGCTTCTTACCCGTAAGGCCCTACACAGCCTCGGGCTGGGACACTTGCAGGACTGCCTCTTCCCCCATCTTTCCAGCCTACCGAGGAGAGCCTTCTCTCCAGCCCTGCTTTCTGTGCCCCGCCAAAGAGGGACCGACCGGTGGCAGTGCTTGTCGAGGCACGGTGGGTGCCTGCCTCACTCTCCTTCTGGCACCGAGCCGAGACATCCCTCCTCCTTAGCTGTTCACAAGCTGTTGGTGGGCAGTTGCTCCGAGCCTGAAGACTCTCTCCTCAATACCCTTGTACACTGCATTGGCCTTTGTGCCCTAGCTGGAGTTTGGTGCTGTTCTTTTATTGGCACGTTTTTATTTTGGGGCCATTTCATTGTGGCTGGGTTTTTCCATTGTTCTTATTGTTGTAAACCTGAGAGGCGGCCCACGTGCTTTGTTAGTAAACAGATACACGAGGGGCATGTCTTCGCACCCCATTGACTACCTGGAGGATATTGAAGTAGCCCCGGATGCTGGGAAGAGCGAGGGCGGCCTCTCCAGTAGCCATGTTCCCAACCTACAAGGGCCCCGGGGAGGCAGCCTGTGGTTCACGGGGGGAAGCCGTGTGTGTGTGTGGAGCCGAGGGCTCTCCAGCAGGCCCTTCCTCCCTCCCTCCCAGCGCTGTTTCAGCTCAGGACACCGGGGGGGGGGGACAAAGGTTCCCCTCTCATACATGCTGAAGTTGCAGCCTAAACTGGGAGCCTTGCACATGCAGGAATTGGGGGGAACCAGCAACTCAACGTGTGACCAGGAGTCCCAGACTCGACTGTTGTCCGCTGTAGACTGGCGCTCTGCTGCCACCAGCAGATGGGTCTCTGTTAGGGATGGTGGTGGGTCTCCCACACAAGTGAATGCCCATGCTCTCCCTTCCCCCCCACCTAGGTGGCTCGAGAGATCTGGGTGTGCGAGAAGCAGGCGATTGCCAAGTGGCAGGGCGACATCCTCTCCTACAAAGAACACCTGAAGTCCAAGCTGGCTGGGGAGGAGCCACATCTGACCAAGAAGACCCACAATGTGTGAGTGCGGCTGGGCCGGCCAGGCCCGCTCCGGAGACCAGGGCAGGCCTCTGGCCGGGCCAACCAAACCTGCCACTGGGGCAGGAACAGACTGCAGCTCCTGGTCCCCCCGGGACCCCACCGCAGCCACTTCTTCCATCGCTCCTTGCCAAGCTCTCCTCTGGCCATCTTCCCGCCTCTGCTCACCGTCCAACTCTGGGGCTCTGCCAACCGGCTGCCTGTGCCGTCAGGTGCCCCTTCCCCGGGCCTGAGCTGCTCCTCCCCTCTCCAGCGTGTGTGCCTGCGTGCGTGTGAAATGGCCCGCCCCACGCTTGCTGCCACCCGGGCATGGCACGCCTGGCCTTTCCGCTGCTGCTGCCGCTACCATCTCTGGACTGCGCTGTCCTGGGGCCTCTTGTCCGTTTTTAACGAATATTTATCAGTATATTTGCCCTGAGGCACGATGAGTCAATAAAGATCCCGGTGCTCTGCCTCCTCCTTCTGGTGAGCCTCCTTCCCCTTCCCCATATCCCCTGAGGACCCACTCTTCCAGGTCTGGATGAGGAAACAGGGAGGAAGGGCAGAAGCATCACAGTCCTTTCTATCAATCCAGCTTTGCCTTCAGGTGTCCAAAAGATTGGGGCCATGTACGACTCCCTGGCAGAGGCACTGGTGGAGCACGGCAGTTTGTGGAAGAAATGGCCCTCTGATGAAATTTCTGCCAGCACGGTGTCTCATTTCAAGGGCGGCCCACGGGTCCTGCGTATCAGTGAATGCAGCAGTGAGACTGGGAGGAGGAACGGGGGGGGGGGGGGGCAGTAGGCCAAACTACGGAGGATGCAAATGATCCCAAGTGGGCAAGGGGATCATCTGGGGAACAGAACCTGATCCCTGAGGCAGGGGGTGGAGTGTCTGGAAATGCCCCAGGAGCGATGTTAGACCCATGCGCTGTGAGGTCAGAGCATGTTGGGGGCTTCCTCTCCTCCCTCTTGCCTGCCTGGAGGGGGGTGGCTCTGCTGGCCCACCTGGCCTGGGGAAGTATCTAGCAGTGCAGTCTGTCCTAAACTGAGTTGCCCCCTGTCAGCAGGTTCAGAAGGAGGAGCATGGCCCTGCTGAGAATGGGGCTGAAAGGGTGATGGTGCGTGGGGGCCACCGCGTGTTTTTCAGTTTTCCAAGAGGGAGGCAGGGGCTGGGGTGGTGGTTTCGGGGGGAGGAGAGGGTTAGAGCAGGGATGTCGAATTCATTTTTTATGAAGGCCAGATTTGACATAAATTGGACTTTGTCGGGCTGAGCCATGTGTGTCATAAAATGTAATGCCAGGTAGCAGAGATATAAACTTTATAAAGGACACAGAAAAACAATTGAAGAGATTATAGCAGATATTCCATTGGAGGCCACATTAGGGGCAAATATTTCTCTGCAAAACTGAAGTTCCTGGAGTTTGTTGAATTCTATATTTTAACTGCGGTTAGTCCCAAACTCTCTCCCCGCCCCCCCCCCCAAATATATACCACAAATATAAATGATCTGAGCCTAGGACCCAGGGGAAGAACATGAAATGGCTGAGCATTGCGAGCTTCTCCTGTTCTCCCCCCCCCCCCCCCCATCTACTCAGTGTGGCAGAGGCCTTCAGGATCTCGGAATTTTTTACAGGTTTGAGACAATAATTTTGGGTGTCTTCAGCACTCGGCTGGGCCTGGAGGAAGGGAGAGCGCACAGCCTCCGCCCCCCTGACCAAGGGGAGCTGCTAGGGTGAAGAGCAGCTTGTGCCATGCCTGAAAACAGGCCCCAGACCTCCGCCGGGTGCATTTCTATCGGGCGCATCCCCACCGTTCGAGCAAGCCCCATCCAGGCAGGAGGGAATAATGCTGCCCATCCCTGTGCGAGGGCTGTGTGAGGGATGGAGGGGAGTGAATCTCTGTTGGGCTTCGACTCAAAGGTCCGGCAGCCAGCAAAGGTCACTTGGGCCAGAAACAGGCTGGCTGAGCTGAGCAGGTGCCCCAGGCAGCTCCTAGCATCAAGGATGTGTCCTCCTGCAGCTCCCCTGCCTGTCAGCCAGCGTCACTGCCCGGCTCTGTGTCCCTTCCAGACAGAAACAGGGCCCCCCCCCCAAAATAGGGGGGGGGGGATGCCGTTTCATTTCACTCATTGGCACAAACCCTCCCAGAGCTGCTCTCTGGCCCTTGAATGGTCGCCCCCACTTGCCCCGTTCCCCCTCCTCGTTGGGACTCTTATTTAAAGGCAACGGATGCATTCCAAACACAAGAGCCACATCATGCTTAAAGTTAAAAAGAAAATATTTTTCCTAGAGAAAAGAAACAAACATGGGAATGGTACTTTGGATAAAAGAAAATAAAGATTACATACTTGCAGCTACTCTAATAAACTCTTATCAGCTACGCTGACAAACATGGTTCCTCCCCCCCCCCCCCCCCGGCTGCTGGACCTCCTGAGGGCCCCGGGTGTTGTTGGCCACCATGTGCCACAGAGTATTGGTCTGGCCTGATCCAACATTGGCTTCTGTTGTGTTCTTATGTTTCTGTGAGTGTTTCCTCTTTGCCTCACACAGAGTTGTAAACTTGTGAATCCATGAATGCTACATCAAAGCATTCCTACAAACAAGATGCTTGCTGACCAGTGCAAAAGGTTACAGGTCACTTCATTATGATAAACAACTCCCACAAACTTTTCCCACCATTGAATACATTAGACAGTTTGACATCCTGATTGGCTAACTAACAGCATTTAACTGTATAATGGCTGAAATGGAAGCAACTTGAATTCCAACACTCCTCCCCCCCCCCCCCAAATCCAGCATGGCCGAGCTGTAATCAGAGCCAGCAGACTGACATTTACAAAGTCCTGAATTAGGTGGGGGGAGGCCATTCCAGACGCAGAGTTCCTCTCCAAAGGCAACTCCTGCCCTGGGGGGTGGGGTCGAGCACTAGAGTTCCAGTTGTCCAGAGTGAGTTCTGCTGAGGAAAGGGGGGGTGAGCACCTGACCAAGCCCCTCCCTTGGCAGGCGAAGGGGAATGGGGCAGGGGATGGAGAGTCCTGTGAGCTTTGGCTGGAAAACTCTTTCCTGTGTTGGCCCTGGAATGGCCCGTAAGTCCCTCATTCCTGCGCAGAAGCAAGATGCTCTTCTCCGCAGCTGAGCTGGGGGCCGGCATGAGCTGCTGCAAGGGAGTCCTCCTGGGTTGCAGCTTGGGCACCCTGTACCTGGAAGGACCTGTTCACTCACATGCGGGTTAGTCCCCTGAGGAACTCTGCGGAATGTGTGAATGGATCTCACCAGCTGATGAGGTGGGAGTCCTTCCCATGGTGTCTCTCTCCTGGGTCTGTCTGGGGCTTCCGCACACCAGCAGCAGAGGCTCTGGAGTGGTAAGGATGCCCATGGGTGCCTTTGACCAGCCCCTGAAAGAGCAGGCAAGTGACTTGTGTGCCCCCCCCCCTTTCTTCCTGGGGCAGGGTGCTCAGGGAGGGAGAGAGAGAGGCCCTGGCAAGTAGCACCTCTCCTTCTCCCATGTTGCCAGCAGGTTCACCCAGACCACAGGCATCTCTGCCAAGGCCTGGAGCATCATCATGAACTCTTTTGTTGACGACTTCTTTGACCCAGGGCTCTAAGCGCGCCACCCTCACCTGCTGTGCCATGCAGGCTGCCATGCACCTCCGGCTGCCAGAAGCACACCCTCCCACCGGGCATCAAAGCAGTCTCCAAGTACACTGGCAGCAAACCCAAGTGTGCTTCTCAGTCAGCAGCAAGTGGGTCTGGCCATCTGTTGGGGGGGGGGTCACTGCCCCATCTGCTTCCCAGAGGACGGCACCCCTTCCTGCTACCCCCATGGTCCCCAAGAGAGCCCGTGGTGGTGTAGTGGTTAAGATCAGCAGACCTGAACCTGATTGCCCACTCCTCCTCCTCAGTTATTCTTGGTAGGAATATATTCAAGCAGAGAAAAATAGTTAAGCATCAGCTGAGTACAGATTGAGAGTCTGAGTCCATGTGTGTTTAAAAGGTAAAAGTTTACTATACACCTAACATGGGAAAAGGTAAACAGGATACAAGATAACAACAGAGCTAGATTCTACATCTTTACAGCTAGAGATCCAAACAGCTAGAGAGCTGGAACGGGAATCATGGCGTCTCCTCTCTGAGCCAGAACAAAAGGCAGAGAGGAGAAACCATCAAATGCAAACGTCTTAGTTTCCAAGCAGGGAGTCAGGGTCCTAACAAGCTTCCCGGGCAAACTGTTGTATATACAGATTGGTTACAAACAAACATGTGACCTCCTATGGCTAATACAAACAGCAGCAACCCAGCAGGTACACTGAAGTGTTCTAACTTGCTACGTGGTGGTGAAGAGGTTAAGACCAGCGGACCTGAACCTGATTGCCGACAGGAGGGCGACTGGCCCAGGGCCACCCAGCAGCAAGCTTCCTGCGGAATCTCCCAGCCCCACCTACCTCACAAGGGGCCTGGAGGTGGAAAAGGGAGCGGAAAGGAGACTGAATCCGTGGAGGCAGAGACAAGCCAGCTCTCCCGCTGCTCCTCCACCAGCAGCAGCAGCAGCAGCCCTGAGTTTGGACGGCCGCCTCAGAAGGATCCCAGCTGCCAGGGAGGAGGGGTGGGCCAAGCAGAGGGGCCTGGCTCTGCCCTCGGAACCAGGCCGAAACCTAGTCAGGGGGAGAGCCAGTGAGGGGACGGGAGACCATGTTCAAATCCTGTCTGTCTTGGCCCCACCTACCTTGCAGGGCTGTTGTGGAAGCTTCCCGGAGGAAAAGCCGGATTTAAATGAGGGGCAGCTTCCCCCCCAGGCAGCCTCAGGGGGGAGAGAACCTGCCCTGAGCAAAGGCAACCCCTCCCCCCCGCGCGCGCCAGGGAAGACCTGCTGCCGCTTCCGGGGTTGCCTAAGTCTGCTTCCAAGGGTCTCCAGGGTCACGAGTTGAGGGGGTGTCTGAGTGTGTCTGTCTTGCAGCAGCCGCCGCCGCCGCCCGGGGCTGGCTTCACCTCCTGTGCGGGGGGGGGGGGGAGGGAGGCGCGAACTCGGCGCGTCCCGGAGGCCCGGTCTGTGCCTGCGGGCTCCGCCGCCTCCTGGCATGGGCCAGCTGCCAAGGCGGCCGCTGACCTCTAGAGCCGGGCAACTGGCCTCCCCTGACCCCGTAACGAGGGGGGCGAGCGGAAAGCGCCGGAGATGGTTCCTGGGAGGGCGGGAGCCGGCCGGGCAGGGGGGCCGCTGCAGGCGCTTCCGGAAAGGTGTCGCATCAGTGGGCCGGGCGGGGCCGCCTACCTAGCCGGCAGGGCAGGGCAGGGCGGGCGCCCGGAGGGGGGTGCCGTCCACGCGGCCGGGTCCAGCGCTGGGGCTCCTCCGCTCGCTGCGGCCTGCTGGTCGGGGCCTCTCCCGCCACCCCACCCCACCCCCGGGCGTTCTCCGGTCTCTGTGGGAACCGCCGGCGACAATGGGGGGCGGTCCCTTGGGCGCCTTCTCCGGCCGGCGGGGAGCGAGAGGCGCGCGGCATCATGGCCAACAGGTGCGGGGGCTGGCGGGGGGTTGTCCCCTCACTTGCGCCAGCGGTGCCTGCCCCCTGCCTGCGGCCAAAGGGCGCCCGGGGAGCTGCCGCTGCCGCCGCCGCCACACGCGGGGCTCCCGGGCCTCCTCCTCCTCTCCGCTGGGCCGGAACTAGGCGCTTGCGGCGGAGCTGGGGCGGGCCGTCCCCAGACGTCTTCGGCCTCGTCTCGCTCCCTCCGTCGGGGCCCCGGCGGCCCTCTGGGCTCTGCTAGGCGCGGCAGCCCAGGCGGAAGCTGCCTCCTCCCCTGACGGCGGGCCTCTCTGTCCTCTCTCCCCCCCCCCCCCCCCTCTCCCGGCTGCAGCACGTACGGGCAACTGTGGCAGGAGGCGCGGGTGGCGCTGGCGGAGCTGCTGGAGCAGGAGGTGCCGGCCGAGGCGCGCAAGCCGGAGCGGAGCGCGGCGGTCTTCTTCCACACGCTGGCCACCCTCTTCCTGCGATACGTGCAGATCGCCCGGCGCCTGGAAGCCTGCTACGACCAGGGCGTCCAGCCCCAGAAGCGGCCTGTCCTGCGCGGCCTCCTCGACGGCGTGCTCGGCCGCCTGCTGGAGCTCAAGCAGGAGCTGGTAGACCTTCAGCTCTCCGAGTACCACTACATGGACCACGTCCTCCAGGAGCTCGGCCTCAGCCCGGTCCGTGGTGCCCCGAGGGCGGGTGGTTTGGGGAGGCTCCGAGGCTGACGCCACCGCCCTGCCCAGCCCTGCCCAGCGGGCCCGACCAACAAGGCCAGCGCGATGCGGCCGGGACAGAGGAGCTCACTCCTAGCTGACCTCCGAAGCTGGGCAGCTTCGGGGGCTGACGAGGATATCGCCTCCCTGCTGCCGAGCTCCTTGCTTGCGGCCAAAGAGAGCCGCCAGTTGGGTGTAGTGGTGAAGTGCGCAGGCTCTAATCTGGGAGGGCCGGGTTTGGTTCCCCACTCCTCCACTTGCACCTGGCTGGGTGACCTTGGGCAAACCATAGTTCTGGCACAGCTGCTCTTGAAAAAGAGCAGTTTCTGTCAGAGCTCTCTCAGCCCCACCTACCTCCCAGGGTGTCTGTTGTGGGGAGGGGAGGGGAAGGGAAAGGAGTTTGTAAGCCTCTCTGAGACTCCAAGTGAGTGAAGGGCGGGATATAAATCCAATCGCTTCTCCCTCCCCAAACACGACCAGTCTACACACATCTCCAGGAATTTCCCAAGCCGGCGTTGGTAACCATAAGAGCTGGACAGAGGCCGGGAGGGAGGGGGGGATGCTGGCAATCATAATCGCCCCTGCACTCCTCTGCCATCGCCGCGGGAGATTCCTGGAGGAGGGGCGGGGGCGCGGATCCCGGGGAGTGGCGCCTTCCCCCCCCCCCCCCCCTCGATCTGCCACCACCCGCTCAAAGCCCGGGGACGACGGCAGGGGGCCCTTTGCCATCGCGCAGAGACCGAGTCCCCCGAACTGGGGCGTTGGGATGGAGTCTCACGTGATGGGGTGCCGCAACCGGCCCGTGGCCCCCACCCCGTTCTCTTCCCTTCCCAGGCCGACATGGAGGTGCCCATCCCTCGGTACTTCCTGAGCGAGCGGGCCAAAGCGCTGCAGGAGCGCCAGGAGGTGCTGACCGAGATCCTGGCCCGGGTGGCGCCCAGCAAGTCCGCGGCGGTGAGTGGGGAGGAGGGGGGGGGGGGCAGCGAGCGGGGGCCCCTTCGCCTGGGAAGGCTCGTGTGTTCCGGCCCCCCCCCCCCCCCGCCCGCCCGCCCGCCCGCCCGCCCGCCTGCCTGCCTCTGTGGCTTCCTTCTGACTGTCGAGCTGCCCTCTGCCAGGCGCCGCGGCCGTCGATGCCGCGGGAGGAGGCGGTGCGCCTGGTGCAGATGGCCGAGCGGATGCGACAGGGGCGTCTGCGGGCCCGCTTCATGCGCGAGATCCGGCGGGACGAGGAGCGCGAGCGGAAGGCGCGCGAGGGCGGCCTGGAAGAGCCCAACCGAAGCCAGGCGGCCGTCTGCATCCAGAAGGTCAGGCTCCTCGTCGGAGCCCGAGAGGGCGCGCCCCAACCCGACCCCCCACTCCGATCACCCTGGCCGAGGAGGAGGGGCGAGCGCCCGACAGCAGCCACCCCCCCCCCCCGGGCCAGAAGCACGGCCGCGTCGGTCCCAAGAAGGCATCCGACTTAGTCGACATCCAGCCTCTCTGTCTTTGGGGCGGGGGGCGCCACTCCGGCAGTCCGCAGCTGGTGGGAAGGGGCCCTGAAAGCCCGGTCACTGAACTCCCCTCCACTCTAGCTCTGCACTTGACCCTCGCGGTGGGGCCAGCGCCAAGGGAGGCCCGAAGAGCGGCGTCATTCAGGCCGCCGACCCCCGCCCGCCAATCAGCCCGCTCCCCTGTGCCGGGTTGGGCTGGGAAGGGTCGCTGCTGGCTGGGGCCTCGGGGGGCTTGTCCCCTCGCCGCCGCCGCGTCCGGATTCACTGGGAAGGTGTGTGTGTATGGGGGGGGGGGGGGGGTTATAGCATAGTTGCAATCCGCCTTGAGCCCCGGACAGAACAGCAGACTGTCGGTAAAGCCGTAGTCGTCCCCGCCCCACAAGGAATCAGTCAAGGCCGCGAGCCTGCCGGCCCCCGCCAAGAAGCACGCGGATCAGGCCGGCCTCCTCGTTGGCACACCGGCCGACGAGCCCCGAGGCTGCCTCCCCTTTCGACTCGCTCCCTTGGGTCGGGCTCGCCTGCTGGCTGGCCCAGCAGCGCCCTTCCGGGGACGACCTCTCCCCCCGGCCAACCCCGTCTCCCTCCCTCCGGACGACCGAGGCGGATCTCGTGCGGGAAGTGCCGGCCTCGGGGGGGGGGGGGCGGGACGAGGAGGAGCGGGGGACGCGACGGCCTCTCCTGGATCCAGCGCCGTCCTTGGCCCCAGCGACCGACGGGCTCCCTTCTCCGCGGGGGGGGGGGGGGCAGCAAAGCAACACCGGGGGCAGGCTTTCTTCCCTCCCCCAGGATCTGACCGGGCGTGCGGGAACCGAGGCGCTCCTCGCCGAGGCGGCGTCCCCACGGCTGGACCAGCCCGAGCGGGGAGAGGAGAGCGCTCCGGCGTTCTGGCAGCGCCGGGGGTGGGGTGGGGCCTTCCTGGCCTGGCTAGAGACCTGGGGGCGAGCGGACGGGTCTTCTCGGGAACGCGACCGACTGGACTGGTACCTCCCCCTCCTCCAATCTCTCTCTCCCCCCCCCCCCCCCCGTAGGTGTGGAAGGGCTGCCTGCAGCGGCGGCTCACCCAGTTCACCCGGCAGCAGGAGATGGCCTTCATCGGCATGGTAAGGCCGAGGCGCCCGAGGGCTCCCGGGCCTGGGTCCTCCCCACCTGCCGCCGCCGCCGCCTCCTCGGTTCTCCACACCCACCCGGCCGGGGATCGTGGCGCTTGCTTGGCCCCTGCTTGGCGCTCGGCTACCGCCCGGCCCCTCCCAACAGCAGGGCCAGCTGCTCGGCCTTAGGCGGTGTCTGTGTCGCCTCCCTCTTCACCGCCGCCCCCCCCCCCCGCCGGGCTCCCCGGGAAGTGCGCCTGAGGCTCGCGGCCCTCCGCTCGGAACTTCCGCCCCGACGGGGAGCAGCAGACCATCTTCCCCGGGATGTGAGCAAGAGCCGCACCCGAGGGAGCGCCGTCCGCGGGCATTCCGGCTGGTGGGGGTGGGGGTGGGAGTGGGGCCCCCCCGCGCCTCTGCCACCCCACCCCACCCCGCGTGTTGCCGCCACCGCCGCCTGGTCATTAGCGAGTGTTTAGTTCAGCGTTTTAAATAATTGTGTCCTCGGAATGATATTTAAAATCCATTTGGGAGCCAATGAGGCGGGAAAGTGCCTGCGCCGGGCGGGCGCTGCTGGGCAGGAAAGCGCCGCGCCTGCAGCTTCCAAACTCATTACCGGCTCATTTCCACGACGCCGCCGCCACCGCCTGCCTGCCTGCCTGCCTGCCTCCACGCCGCCTAATGGCCTGGGCCGCCCCCGGCCCTCCCCCCCCCCCCCCGGCCCTTCTGGGAGCGCACCCCGCCGCGTGCAAACCCCGCGCGCGCCCCACCCTCTCGGCCTCCTCCTTCTCGCCCTCCGCAGGCGCTGGAGCCGCAGCTGACGGGAGCCTCGCCGGCCAGCATTCGGGCGCAACTGGGGGAGGAGTTCCGACGCATGCGCCAGGCAGACTACGAGGCCGAGTACCGGGAGGCATTGCACAGTATCCGGGACGCCGTCTACGAGGTGGAGGGACCGAGCATGCGCGAGGAGATGAAGGCGCAGCTTCGCCAGTGGTTCATCGAGTGCCAGTGAGCGGGGCCTGGCCCCCGGGGATGGGGGGGAACCCTGCAGCGCTGGTGCCCCTGAGCACCGATTGATCCTGAACCCCTGTCTTCTCCAGTGACCTGACTGGCCGCTTCCCAGACTTCCCAGAGGAGGCGATTGGGGGGTCCAGCATCCTCTTTGCCCAAAAGACCCCCGAAGAGGTATAGGACCACCAAAGCAGCAGGTCCCTGCTGGGTCTTTCTCCCCACCCCCAAAGCCGGCCCTGCCCTAGTCCTGCACCCTTGGGCTTCTCCTTACCAGGTGAGAGCTGAGCTAGACCTGGCCGAGATCAAGGTGGACAAGAAGAAGAAGGACAAGGACAAGGAGAAAGGGAAGGAGAAAGCCAAGGAGGTGGAGAAGAAGAAAGGGAAGGAGAAGAAATCGGTGAGAGAGGCCCCGCCTGCTTCCTGTGCGGACTGGGCCTGTCCCTCCCCCTGGTGGGTGAGGGTGCGTGCCATTCAGCCGGGCGCTTGGCGGCCAGCCCTCCCTCCCTTCTGCCACAACGGAGAGCCCCCTGGGGAGCAAGGGGGCCCTGAGGCAGGGTTCATGGGGGGCCCTGAGAACTTCGAGGGGAAGGGCATGTGTCTCATCTCCAAGTGACTGTCTGGGGCGGAGCTGCTTTTTCACAGGAGGAAGACGAAGCACTGAAGCTCTCCCCCTCCAAGTTTCTGACAGTTATTGACCACGGCTTCCAGGAGTACACAGGTGAGGGCCAGGGATGTGCTGAGTGGTCCTGTGTTCTGCCTGCCAGAGGGGGGAGGGTCTTGGCAGATGCTTGGAGGAAGGGGTGCCAGCCCAGCACCACCCCACACCCAGGGGTCATTTTGAGCAGGAGCTTGGGGGAGCTCAGCTCCAGGAGTTGGTGCCAGGCCCCCCCCCCGCCCCCCGCGGGTGAATGCTTGCTTCTGTCACAGCTGCAGCAAAATCCTCTGGAAAGGTCCTTGTTCCTCCGACCAGCCTTCTGAAGGCTTCGGCCACCACTGAAGCTATTCTTCCAGAAGAGTGGTATTTCTGAGACTTGGATTAGTAGCTGTCCCCTCTCTGCCAGCTCTTTCTCTCTCTCTCTCTCTCTCTCTCTCTCTTTCTTGCCTTCTGACATACTTCCGGTGATGTCAGGAGGTGGGGCACATGCAAATAAGTTATGCGAATGAGTTATGCTAATGAGCTCCTGCACCTCTTTTTCTACGAAATGACCCCTGACCACACCACAAGGGTCCTGGAAGCCCCAAGTCTGGGGCCAGACCAGAGGCTAGGCAGAGAAGGCATCAGACCCTTCTGCCAGCTCCGAGGAGGAGGAGGAGGTGGCATCCTACCGGAGCCCACAGCCAGTCCCCATCCCAGGCTCGGGGTGGGTCTCCCGGGAGCTGGCTGGCACCCACCCTCACCTCCTGCACAGTCTGCAGGACCTCCAGCCGCTGGCAGAGGGGGCTGGCTTCTGGAAGTCCCAGCCAGGGGCATTTCTGGCTTTATCCGCTTGGGGGAGAGGCACTGGGAATGACACCTGGGAAAAACCACCCCCACCCCCAGCTTTGTGGAGCAGCCAAGACGAGGTGATCAACTTTGAGCAGCGCTACGAAGCCGAACTCATCAGGGTCGAGAAGCAGAAAGAAGTGGCGGCCGAGATACGGCTACAGGTAGGTGGGTAGGTGGGCGGGCGGGCAGGTGGAGGGACGGAAGGGGTGTGGGGATTCTGCGTTCAATAGGGGCTAAAGCTTTAAAAGGAACATTACGAAAGGAAACAAGGGAAGGGCACTTTGGGTAGAAGGCATGAAAGACGACATACTTGCAACTGACCGCCTCCTCTCGTGAGAAGGAAGGAAGGAAGGAAGGGTGGTGGCTCTCCTCTGCCCTTCTTGTTGCTGGACACAGCCATGAACCCGGGAATCCCAGTGTGCACAAGAGCAAAACATCCTCTACAAGCAAGCTGCTAGCTGATCGATAGAGATGGTTACAGGTCGCTTCATTAGGATAAACAACGCCCACAAATTTCCCACCTTGGAGAGGCCGGGGGGGGGGGGGGGGGGGGACAGCAGCACTCCTGGAAGGTTGGTGTTGTCCTAGGTGGATGAGTTGATGCGTGAGGAGCTTCAGAATCTGAGGCTGGTTGTGGACCTGGAAGAAAGCAAAGCGGGCAAGCCCCCCAAGGCCAAGAAGAGTGCCAAGGTGAGGAGGCCCCTGGTCCCCCCCCCCCCCAGTGCAGTGCTGCCAGGCACTCCAGTGCAACGGGTCCCTGGTTCAATCCCGAGAGCCTCTCCCACTCCAGGGACCGAGCAAACAGTCTGTCTTGGCTGAAGGCGGCTTCAGCAGGGCCTGAGTGTTGCTTGTGGTAGTGGAGGTGGTGGAATCCTTTCCATCTACCCTCATTCAGAAGGTTGCAGAAAAGGTTTTCTTTGATTTGTTTGGAGCAGAAAAAAGGGAAGAAAGGCAAAAAGGAGAAAGATCTTACACCTGACAGGTACTCTCCCCGCCCTGACAGGCCCCACTCCCTGGCCACAAACTCCCTCCTGCCTACCCGGAATAATATCTGTGGTTACCCTGCTGAGCTAGGAAACATCTCTATGGAGGCGATGTGGGGCGGTTTTTGTCTGGGATGAGTTGTATTAGTGAAGAACAAAACCAGAGTCCAGTGGCACCTTAAAAACCAACAGAATTTACCATAATGGAAGTGTTTGTGAGTCAAAGATAGTCCAATGTGAGCTTTGACTCACCCTAGCTTATAAGACAGGGAAATTTTGTTGGTCTTTAAGGTGCTCCTGGACTCTGATTCTGTTCTCCTTCCATAGTCTAGAGAGGGAAGGCGGCTTGGTATAGCCTGATCTCAGAAGTTAAGCAGAATCCATAGTTGGAGGGGAGGTTCACCACCTCTGCCACTCACTTGACTGGAAAGCCCCTTGCTGGCGTGACATGGCAGCACTTGGCATGCACACACTCTGAGCTGACGGCTGCCTCTCTGAAACCACCTTCAGGCCAGGTTGGGGGGGGGGTGCTGTTGAGTCACAGCTAACTTATGGTGGCCCCCGGTGGAGTTTCCAAGGCAAGAGTCGTTCAGGGGTGGTTTGTCTGCCTGGCGTGATGGCCCTGGTATTCTCTGGAGGTCTCCCATCCAAATACTAGCCAGGGCCGACCCTGCTCAGCTTTTGGGGTCTGACAAGATCAGGCTAGCCGGGGCTGCCCTTCTGCTAGGAGGGGCAGTGGGGCCTTCTTGGCTGTGGGAGCCACAACAACCCCCCCCCCCTCCAGCATAGCTGAGGATGCTGTGGTGTGCCACTCTGGGGTTGGCCTTTGGTGGCATTCCCAGGGCAGAGTGGGGCGCCCCATCCCCCTTCCTCCTCACTTCCTGGGTCCCACTCTAGGGTGACGCTGGTATCCCCTGCCCTCCCCTCAGGACCATCGACTCTCTCTATGAGGAGCTGGTGTTGCAGGGCGTCATTAGGAAGCCTCCGAAAGTGCCATTGTCTGACTATTCGGGTGAGTGACAAACCCCCCCCCCCCACACACACACACACTGCCTGGGCGCTTGGAGGGGCATAGCCTGGAAGGGTGACTGTGTAGCACAGGGGTTCTGCAAGGCAGGTGGGGGGGTGCAGCTGCTGTGGGTAACTCATTTCCAAGGGAGCCCCCCCCCCCGCAGAGCAGCTCTGGGAGGCCCAGCCAGAGTCCATTCAGCCCGGGGAGGTGGGGGAGCCAGTCTGATTCCCTCAGGAAGAGTTGGCAAAAAGGATTTTTTTGGGGGGGATGCCATCTGCCGGGTCCTTGTTCCCAACAACTGCTAAAGCATCCAGCTTCTGGATTTGGGTCGCTGATTCTTGGCAGCCCCGTAGTTCATGGCCATCGGGCTACCCACCCTCCAAAGATTTGTTCAGCCACTTTGGAAAGCTGTGTACATCATGAAGTCCATAAGCTATAACCAGGGGTCATTTCATAGAAAAAGAGGGGCAGGGGCTCATTAGCATATGACACACCCCCTGACATCACCAGAAGTGTGTCAGAAGGGGAAGCAAAAAGGGGGGGAGGCATCTTCAAAAGCCAAGCCTCCCCTTCCCTTCCCCAGCCAGCCAGCCTGCCTGCCTGCCAAGGTGGGGTGGGGGGGAAGCAAAGAGAAAAGGGGTTTAAAGCAGGGAGGGCTCTGTGGGACTTCTTCTGCCCACCCGCTGCAGTGGGCTGGCAGAGGAAGCCAGGGAGAGGCATTTAAATGCCTCTCTGCACCCCCTGGGCCCTCCCTTGGTGAGCAAGTGAGCGAGGAACGGGGGGGGGGCTCTGCGGGTCTTCTTTCTCTCTGGAGACTCCACCATTCCTCACTCACTCGCTCACCAAGGGAGGGCCCAGGGGGTGCAGAGAGGCATTTAAATGCCTCCCTCTGGCTTCCTCTGCCAGCCCACTGCAGCAGGTGGGCAGAGCAGGGCTTGCTGCCACTGCCATTTGTGCTGGCTCCTGAGCTCCCAGAGCAGTGCTCCAGCGGGCTCTGGCCCGAAATGATCCCTGGCTATAACCGTGTGTGGTTTGGAGATGTTGGTTCTTTTCCCTGTTCTTCTGAATATGTTGCTCCTGGGAGGGTCGCTCTGGGATTGGGGAGACCCAGCTGCAGATCCCCACTCCAGCACAGGAGCTGGCTGGGTAACCTGGGGCCAGGCGCACCCTCTCCACTTCCCAGGGTGGTTGTGAGGAGAAAGCAGAGATTGTTGAGGGCCATTTGTGTGTGTGGGGGGGGAGTGGGGCTGTAAATGAAGTGGGTAAATCAGCCATGGCGGATGAGCCGCTGTCTGGGCACAAAGTCCCCTTGCTTGGCCGAAGGGCCTCATGGTAGAGTGGCAGACGGTGCTGGAGGGGGACCTCTGGGGGGGGGGAGTGGGGCTGGTTGAATGCAGCCATAGATGGCCCTTACCGAATGGGGGTGTGCCCAGTCCTCCTGCCACGGACGTGAGGGTGGACCTTCTGGCCTGAGCTGCTGACACGGCAGGTGGGTCAGCCCCTTCCTCTCCTGCATTTCATTTCCCCACAGGAGACTTCTGCTACTTGGGTACCACATTACGCCAGGCAGAGACTGAACCGATACCTTCCATGCTCGATGTGCGTCAGAACATAGCTCTGTATGCCATCTTGCGTCTCGGTAGGATCTCATACTGGCCGTCCATGACACTCCCCGCCCGCCTGGGTGCCCCTTGGGCTCCTTTCTCTGGAGCACGGATTTGCTTCCCGATGAGGCCCTGACTCTCCTCCCCCCCCCCCCCCCCCCGACGCAGGCTCTCCAACCGTGCATGAGTTGGCACCCCTGGTGAGATCCATCCTCCTCGTGGGTCCAGCAGGCACTGGGAAGAAGATGCTTGTTCATGCTGTGTGCACTGAGACGGGTGCCAATCTTTTTGACCTCTCACCAGACAACCTGGCAGGGAAGTATCCAGGCAAGAGTGGCCTCCAGGTGTTGATGCACCTGGTGTTGAAGGTATGGGTCTGCTAGGGAGGGCAGCACAGGTGGCTGGCAAGGGTGGAGTCAGGGTTGGATGAGGAGGGGGAGCAGGTGAGGGGGCTGACAAGGGAGGGTAGCCCATTCCCATCATCTCGGTCAAGTAGGGGAGTAAATGCCAGACATGAAGCTGATTTCCATGGTGTATGTCATACCCAGAGATACTGAACAATCAGCATTTTTTTTCTGGTGGAAATGTCTAGGGCAAGCTTCTGGGTCAGCTTGTGAACAATTCATTTGGCCTGGTCCCTATCCTAGGAGCAAAACTATGGCTTTCTCCGCTTTGGACATCTAAGCCTTAGGACATCTAAGTCTAACCCTGGCAGTCTGGTGCTTGATATTGTAACCTGCTTCTTTAAGGAACCAGCCTTAATAAAAGGTTTCCAAGTGGTCTCCAGCACAGATCTTAAGACAGTTACAACAGTTGAATAGTCAGACTAGAACCAGCCCAAGCGTTCAGATGTGCCACAGCTCAGCTGCAGGTAGGGTTAGTGTCCTCACTTACTGGGGAGACTGTTTCTCCTTTAAAACACACTCTTTGAATTTGAACTTGGTAGATTTCTGCTGCCACCAGGAATTAAAAATTCCAACTCTATATTGGTAGAATGACCCAGTGTCTGGGCACTTCAGAGGACTATGTGGCCTTGAGGAAGGACTGATCTGATTGCTGGGATAAGTTTAAACAAATAAGGATTTATTTATAAAAGAACAAAATAGGGTTCTGGGTATTTTTGAACTGTTGTTGAAGAACGAACATATTACTGACAAAGCTTGGTGTCACACACAGTCACTCAAACACCAAAACTCCACTCTGACAGGCTTCTCTCAGAGAGTCCTACAGAGTCAGTCGACAACAGGTGTCCTTAAACAGGAAAGCTTTATTGAGAAAGGTCTGCTATGGTCATCAGCACTTCTTCTGTTAGTAATGGCGGGCACTGCTGAAATCAGGACAATTATATGGAATTCAAAGAAGGGTTTGGTAAATACATTGTAACCAATCATCCTGGCAGAAAAAAGGCGCTTGAAATACTGGCTAAGAGTTCCCAAGGAAAAAGCAGGAAGCATTAGAGTCAGACAGGAGAAAAGATACATGGCCTGGTACTCACAGTCTCTCAAGGTCAAAGCAGTAGGGAGGGCAATAAGCATGTCTATGAGAAGTATAACATAACATTCCACAGTGCTGATGGAAAGGGTCCGCTCATCCCACCTCCCGGGCAGGAGATGGCAGCATTAGCTGACATATTCTCTCTCTCTTTCTCTCTCTCTCATATACACACAGAATAGACTCAAACTCCCATAGTCACACAGACTATGCCCTCTCTTCAAACTTCACACACAGAATCCCCTCATAGACACCCCTCCTCCCACACTCTCAGTTATCAGCCAATCATATCACACTTGTCTCCCTCTATCACTCTTCTCATATTACTGCAGTCAAACTAAACATTTAAAGAAACACACACACCAAACAAGAAATCACAGTTAGGGTTATACAAGTGTTACAGTTCCCTCAGAGAAAAATGTGTGACCATTTATTGTTTTCTTCCTATGAGCACAAAAGAGCCCTGGTCCAAATGTGCCCAGAGATGGCTGCATTTTCCCAGCAGGGTAGTTTCCCCCCTTTGGCCCACGTTAGGCACCCAGGGACCAAGCAGTGGCTGCCCTGTTTCGCTTGTTTCCCTTCACTCACTTTCATGCCTTCACCACACACACCCCAGTGATGCTCCTGTCCCTTTGCCATGCCTTTGCTTTCATTTGTGCTGCTCTGGCCAGACAGTTTTTAATTGCATCAACTGTCTGGAATCTCAGGAAGGAAGATGGACTATAAATGAACTACACGAATGAATGAATGAATGAAGAAGGGCTGCCTTATAAGATAATTTTCTGTCTCTAATGTAAATATGAATAAGAGTGGGGATAATGGACAACCTTGTCTTGTTCCTTTTTGAATTTTAATATCCTGTGTCATTTCCCCATTTACTATAATTTTTGCATATTGCGTTTTGTATATTGCTCTTATTGCCGTTAAAAAATTTGTACCACAGTCCCATGCTTCCAATTTTTGCAATATAAATGTCCAACTTACATTATCAAATGCCTTTTCAGCGTCGAGAAACAGCTATGCTACTTGTTTTTCCAGATATGCTTCATAATATTCTAATACATTAATTATTGTTCTTTTTCATTTGTCTTTTTGGAAGAAATCCTTCCTGGTCTTGATGTATCACTTGGATTAATACTTTTTTCAGCCTTGTAGCTATTATTGTGGCGAGTATCTTGTAATCCATATTTAATAAGGATATGGGTCTGTAATTTTTCACTTCCTCTTCATCTGCATTGGGTTTGTGTATTAGTGTGATTAATGCATGATTCCATGTCTCAGGTAGTTCTCCTTTTTTCATTATCTCGGAATAGTTCTTTTAATGGAAGCATTATCTGATCCTCTGATATATTTCTGTTGAGATTCCATCTGGTCCGGGTGTTTTATTTTTCTTTTGTTTTTTTACTGCTTTTACCACTTCACTAATTGAAATCAGTTCATTTAATATTCTCTTCTGGTTTTTGTCAAATTTCTTCTCATTTTGTTTACTTATATAATCTCTCAATATTTGTTCATCTTGTTGATCTTGTCTATATCATTTTATAGTAGTTTTCTAATTTTTTTAATATCTTGTATATTGTTTTTCTCTTTGCCTTTTTCACTACGTAATGCTTTAATTATTTTCTTCTGTCTTTCTTTTCTTAGTCTATAAGCCAACCATCTTGTTGGTTTCTTTGCATTTTCAAAATAATATTGTTTTGAGTATTCTATTTTTCTTGCAATTTCTTGCGTTAACAGTAAATTCATTTGGTGTTGGAGAATTTTTAATTTAATTTTTATTTTTCCAGGGTTTCTTTCTTTCTTTCTTTAACTTATCTTCTTCTTTTTTAATTTGTGTTGTCAGATTTTCATATTGTTTTTTCCTTTGTTTCTTTTTCCATGCATCTTGGTTTATAAACCATCCTCTTATATATGTTTTGAATGCCTCCCAAACCGTTATGAAGGATATGTCTGGTTGTATGTGTCTTTTAAAATATTCATGTATTTCTATTTCCATTTTTTTAGTAAATTTTAGATCTTTTAATAAGCTTTTGTTTATTAACCATCTTGTGGGTTTCTGTCTTCCCTGTAATGTTAACATTATTGGACTATGGTAAGCAAATGTATTTGGTAGTACTTCACTCTCTATTATTTCACTTAATATTGAGGTAGAAGGCCATATCATGTCTATTCTAGAACATGAATTATATCTTGTCGAATAGTATGTATAATCTTGTTTGTTGATATTCCTTGTTCTCCAAGTGTCTATTAGGCTTTGTTCTTCCACTAGATTCAAGAAGGATTTTGGCAATATGTTTCCTGGTTTTTTCCTTTTTGGACTGGTTCTTTCTATCCATTCTGGTATCAAATACAGCATTATACTCCCCCACAATGCAAATTTCCTCTACTTTTTGTGTTGCTAATGTCTCTCTTATTGTCTTATAAAAAAATTTCTGGTTTTGATTTGGAGCATATATATTTAGGATAAGTGTCTTTTTGTACATTCTTGTGATTGTGATTGCTATGATTCTACCATCATTTGTTCTGTATACTAATTCTGGGCATAGGTATTCTTTTACATAAATCACTACGCCTCTTTTCTTTTTTGTATCTGATGCATAGAATGCTTTCCCTAGTTTCTTATTCTCCAAATATTTAACATCATTTTTCTTGATATGTGTCTCTTGTAAGCAGTTGGCATCTGCCTGTTTATTTAGCCGTAGAAATATTCTTTTTCTTTTTTGTGGACTGTTCACCCCATTAATATTTACTGAAAGTAGTTTAATCTTTTTCATTTTCTCTATTTTTATCTTTATTTCCTCTTCCCTTTGTTCTCAGTTTATATCTTGTAGTCATTTCTGAGGGTGTTGGGTACATTTGTTTCTTTCCATGTTTTTTTGCCTTTTTTTTCCTTCTCTGATTCTGCTCTGGCTATTTCTTCTTCATCACTCTCTTCTTCTTCTTGCCAATGCAGATTTTTTCCATATCTATCCAAGAAGTCATCTACTCTGAAAATTGAATCTATTTTATGTCTTCTGCCCTCATAGCTGAATAGAAGATCTTCTGGCAGTAACCATTTGTACATAATTTCATTTTCTCATAACAGTTTTGTTAATATTGCATAGTTTTGGTGTTTCTGAGGACAAAAGGAGAAGAGTATAAGCTACAAGCTTTCACTGATGACCTAGTGTTCATTCTGGAAGATACTATAATATCAGTTCCATATGTAATAAAAACAATACAAAAATATGGACAAGTAGCGGGACTTAAAATAAATTTTTTTAAAATTAATATGATTACAAAAAATTGTACCTCACAACAAATAAGCGAAATACAGGAAATATCAAATATAGAAATAGTAAAGAAAGTGAAGTATCTAGGAATAACACTTTCTAATAGAAATAGTACTCTTATAGAAGATAATTACCACAAACTATATAAAGAGATAAAAAATGATTTATTAAAGTGGAAAGATTTAAAAATATCTTTTATGGGAAGAATAGTGACGATAAAGATGAATGTCCTCCTTAGATTTCTTTTCTTAACCCAAAATTTGCCAGTATTAAAAAATATGAAAGATGTGAAAGATTTTGATAAAATATGTAGTCAGTTTATCTGGAGTAACAAGACCAAGGATAAAGTGGAAAATTTTACAAAACAAAAAAGAATGAGGTGGCTTCAACAATCCAAATTGGGATTTATATTATAAAGCACCAGCGTTAACATGGATAAAAAAATGGGTGACTTTGGAAAATATAAGAACATTAAACCTAGAAGGATATAATTTGCCTATGGGGTGGCATGCCTGTACTTGTTATGAAAAGGAAAAAGTCCATTCCATTTTTCAGCAACACACAATAAGAGGTGCATTGATGAAAATCTGGAAACTAATAAAGGAGAGGTATTATGAAGAAGAAGAAGAGATTAGATTTATACCCCACCCTTCACTCACTTGGAGTCTCAGAGCGGCTTACAAACTCCTTTCCCTTCCCCTCCCCACAACAGACACCCTGTGAGGTAGGCGGGGCTGAGAGAGCTTTTTCCAAGCTGTCCTTTAGAGAACAGCTGGTACAGAGCTATGGCTTGCCCAAGGCCATCCAGCCAGGTGCAAGTGGAGGAGTGGGGAATCAAACCCGGTTCTCCCAGATTAGAGTCCGCGCACTTAACCACTACACCAAACTGACAAAATTCCTAAGTAGGTATCACCATTAGAAGCATTTATAAAACCTACACTGATTATTGAAACTAAGAGAGAAACATGATTTGCTGCTAGATAAAAATAGTAACCAAAGAAAATGCTATTTGGCAAAAACTGAAACTAACATGGTGGGAAACGATACAAATAAAAACTAGATACATTAAAGATAATAAAAAAGGATATTATGAAGGAAAAAATGATTTAGACAAAATATGGCTCTAATCAAATGATAAACTAATTCAAAAACAATACAATCTACTGCTTGAGGATTATATGCAAGATGAATGTGTAAAAACAACAATGGTTACATGGATGGTGGAGCTGAGACATAATATAGACTTTGATCAGTGGTCTAAAACATGGAAAGGCGCAAGCTTTATGAGAGCAATATCATTTATGAGAGCAATATCAAAATATTTACAAAATGTTTCACAGATGGCACTGGACACCAGGTAGAATACAAAAAGTTATGCCAACACCTCCAACACTTGCTGGAAATGCAAAAGTAATGTGGGGACATTTTACCATATGTGGTGGAGGTGCAGCAAGATCCAAAGATATTGGCATAAAATACACAGAACTATACAAGAAATAATGAACAAAAACATTTCCTTTACGCAAGAAACATTTTTATTAAACATGCTCTCTGATCATTACAATAGAAATGACATATACCTTATAACATATATATTAACAGCTGCTAGAATGTTAATAGCAAAAGGCTGGAAACTAGATAAATTACCTATGAGAGAAGAGTTAATACACAAAATACTAGAGGTGGCAGAAATGGATAAGTTAAATATTATATTACAGGGAAAGGATCAAGAAATACAGAATAGATTGTATGTATGGTTCAAAAATGATAAGTAGACTCAAATTTATGTAACAATTATAATTATGTAATATGTATATGTAATTTGCTGTAATATGTATATGTAAAAACTGACAAACGTGGTTAAAAAAAAAGAAGGGCTGCCCACCATGTGTGGGTCAGTCAATCCAGGAAGAGACACCCCCCCCCCAGTCTGTAATAGGAAGGAATTCTCTTGAAGGAGGTCAAGGGCTCAGGCAAGGGAGGCCCAGTGGCCACCTCTGCTTTGGCTGTGCTTTGGAAGACTGATCCTGGTCACAGAGGCCAGCTGCTGGAGCACCTCTCTCCCCCCCCCCCCCCACAGGTGGCCCGTGCCTTACAGCCTTCTGTCCTCTGGGTCGGGAATGCGGAGAAGACTTTTTACAAGAAGGTCCCTAAAGAGGAGAAGGAGGTTGGTCAGTGGGGTGTGAGGGCTGGGGTTGGGCCGGAGGGGGGGAGAGCATGGCCAGCAGCAGGCAGGCCACAGGGGGAGGGGAGTCCCAAGGAACAAGGCTGTAGCCCCTCAGGTCAAGCGCAGGATGTGGGTGGGAGCTTTGAATTCAGAGGGTTCTCTCCCTCCCCCCCCCCCCGTCCGCGCACACAGAAAAGGGTGGGGCGGCAGGGCTCTTGGTCCTGGTCTCTTGTCAGCGTCACCCGACCATCATGCCAGCAAACTTGGAGAGAGGAAGGCAGGGCTACCAACCTCCTGGAGTTACGACGGATCTCCAGACTCTTGTGATCAGTCCTCCTGGAGGAAACAAGGGCGGACTCTCTCTGGCATCACACCCCATGGAGGCCTCCCCACCCCCCACATCTCCCGGAAGTTGTCCAGCCAGGGTGATCAGCCCTACCCACATGGCAAGGGACAATGGGGAGAAGCTCCCCCCCGCCCGCCTCCCTCCCTCCCTCACCATCCATGGGATGGATAAACTGGAGTGCGGTGGAATACTGGGGGGGGGGGCGGCCAGGAGGGGAGCCAGGGGTCTCTGCCTTGGAGGCACAACAGGAAGAAGTTGGGCAGCGGGAAGCTTGGCTCCCAGTTTGGGTCCACAGAGGGCAGATGGCCTCAGCCCCCCCAGTCTGCCGGAGGACATGTGGGGGGAGGGCCTCAGGCCATTCAGGCCAGAGCCTCGGGTGCAGGACCAGCCCCCCCTTGTGCCTGGTACTGATACAGGGGCTACTGCTGCACACAGTTGGACCCCAAGCGCCTGAGGAAGGACCTGGCCAAGGCCCTGAACCTGGTGACGGCCGCAGACCGGGTACTGCTGATGGGCACCTCCAGCAGGCCCTACTTGGCGGACGTCAAGGGCCTCTGCAGGGCCTATGAGAAGATCCTGCTCATCCCCCGGCCGGACTATGCCTCGCGCTACGGTGAGGGGGCGGGGGGGGGGGAGAAGCAGCCAAGCTCGGGGGCCTCCTGCCTGCCTGCCTGCCGCCAGCTCTCCAGTGGGCGGTGGGCCTTGGCAGGTGCCTGAAGCCATCAACCCCTGGTATGGGCCCCACTCGCAGCCCTGCCCTGGACAGCTCGCATCTCTGACCATGCTCAGCAGGGAGGCAGGTCTGCCCTGGAGGAAGAGGCGGCAGCACCCCCACCCCCCCCAATGCCTGGCGGCAGCATCCTTGCTTTCAGCTGGGGGGGGGGGTGCCAACCGCAAGGGGGCCTCAGATCTCTCCAGGGCAGAAAGAAGCACGCCTGCCTCCCCCCCCCCCCCTGCACAGACTCTAAAGTGTTTCTGGACCTCTCCCCACCCCCATCCCCTGGAGCAGGTCAGGGTGCCACAGCCCTAGCCCGCCCGCCTGCCTGCCCGCCCGCCCGCCTGCCTTCGGTGTTCAAAAACATGCTGTGTTTCTGTCCTGGGTCTAGTGGTGGAGCCTGTCTAGACCCAGCCGGGAGGGGCAGTAAGAAGAGCGTGAGTGTTTGTGGCAGCCCCAGCCTCAGGGTGGAACCTGCAGGAGACTCACCCCTCCCCCCCTCCCCCGCAGTGACCTGGCAGCGGCTCATCCAGAAGCAGGGCGGCGTCCTGGCGGGCTCCCTGGACCTCAGCGCCCTGGCCAAGGTGTCTGACGGCTACAGCCAGGGCAGCATGGTGCGGGCGGTGCAGGCAGTGCTGAGTGAGAGACGTCTCCTGCAGCTGCCCAAGCGGCCCCTGGTGGCCGGCGAGTTCCTGCAGATGCTGGCCAGGGCAGAGCCCATCTACCCGGAGGAGGAGGAGATGCTGCAGGTACCCAGTTGGCACTCTTCCTCTGCTGTGCTCAGGCCTGGCACGAGGACCAGGGCAGAGGGCGGCTGGCCCTTTCTTTGCCAGGATTTAGTATGCCCTTCAGAAGCTGCGTGAAAACATCTGAAGAGCCCAGCCAGCTCAGCCCTGCGAGGGTCCGTCTAGTAGTCTAGCTTCCTGCTCCACACGGTGGCCCGCCACTGAGGCCTTCCCCGGATGCTGCCTCCTGGTGCTGGGCGTCGTTGGGCTTGCTGCCTCTGTTTCCAGAGGCTCCCTTTGGTCACCCTCAGTCTGCCCGACCCACTCGTGAAGCCCTCTGTGCTGGTGGCCATCACCGCCTGCCTCTCCGGGCAGGGAATCCCACACTCGGCTTCCTGGTTGTGTGCAGAAGTCCTCCCTGCCCCCAAGTTCTAGGTCCTCACTTTCTCCAGCCCAGGCAGAATGTTCGAAGCGTCTCTCCTATCTGCCTTGTCTCCACATTCCCCTCGAATCTGGTGGATGCTCTTTAGGCCTTCAAGGCCGGTCCTGTCCCACCTGGTGTGGTGCGGCCCTTGGCTGCTGGCAGAGCTTGCCTCCAGGAGAGTCTGGGATCACTTCCACGCCAGTTGTTTTGGGTCCTGGAAGTGACCCGGCCTTTCGTCTCCTGTGGAGCAAGCCTGGTCCACGTTTCAGGGGAAGTGGCCAAGTAACCTGTCTAGAGACTGCTTGGCAGAATCGGACCGAGAACCACTGTGGCCAGCCAAGGGACTGGCATTTTGGGTTCCTTTTCAGTGAGAGATTCTGAAGGTTTTCTGCAGTCCTGTGGGAGGAGCCCCATGGGCGTGCACCACTGCGGTTGATTGTCTTGTTTGTGAAAGAGGCCCCGAAGCCAGAAGATCTAGCCGGTCCATCTTGTTAAATGCTTATTGGACTCATGGAACTGTGTTCCTGCTGAATCTGACCTTTGAGGCCAGTGTTATTTACCCAGAGTGGGCTTAGGCACCCTAGGCAGAGAAAGGCCTCTCACGTCATCGACTGCCAGAGCCTTTGAACTGGAGATGCTGCCAGGGATTGAACCTGGGACCTTCTGCATTCCAGGCAGATGCTCTGCTACTGAGCCACACAGCCCCTCTGCATCACTGAAATGGAAGGCAGTCCAGACAGGTGGTTCTTTAGCTGAAATACACGGGTGGTTTAAAGAAGACCCAGATGAGTGGCTGTGCCGTTCCTTCCGGGGGCCCTCCGCCTGCCTAGGGCAGACCTCTCGCCTTCTCTCCCCAGGACTGGTACACCAAGACTCCCCTGGGCAAGAAGAAGCTGCTGGTGGAGGAGGAGAAACGGAAGGCAGCGGAGGCCAAGGCCAAAGACAAGAAAAAGAAGAAGAAATAGGAAGGGGGTGTGAGATGTGGCTGCTCTGCTGCAGCATAAATGGGGGGGGATGGATGCGTGCCAGTCTTCATTGTCTGTGTGCAGGAGAGAAAGCGGTGTGAGGACAAAATCCAAACTCTCCCTCCCCCCTCACAGGGTGCAGTGTGTATGAATGCCCCTCCGGGGCTGAACTGGGGTGTGCACTTGTGTATGTTCTCCACACCGCCCCCCCCAGCTCTGTCTTCTGCCCTCCTCCTCCTGGTGCATCTGAACCAGTCGGCAGGAGAGGGGGGTCCCCGAAGGGAGGGAGGTGGGCTTTTCTGTACTGTTGGGGTCCTCCTTGGTATTCAACTGCTGCTCCCCTTCCAGGGGAGACCAGAGCTGCTTAGCAGTCATCAGTTTGCCTGTGGAGGGGGCAGCCTGAAGGGGAGAGGCCAGACTGGGCACGGTGATGGATTCTGCTGGCGGGGGGGGGGGGGGGGCGCTGAAGCATCAGCTGGGTCTTGACTGCAGAAGTGGTGGGAGGGCAGGGCTGTTTTCTCCAGCTCCGGAGGGCTGCCCAGTGCCTCCCCTGTGCTGCCAGTGGGGCCAGGAGGGCTCTTGCAGGGTGGGGTGGTGCAGGCTCCTTTGGGTGGGGCACATTTTGGTTTGGTGCTCCCATCTGGAGAAGAGAAGGGGGTGGGGCGGAAGTGCAGACAGTGTTCCAGCTAGCCAGCCGCTGGGTTGCCAACCTCCGAGTGAGGCTCAGAGATATCTTGCTGTTCAATGCTCCCTTTAAGCTGTGGAGTCTTTTTGTGAGCAGAAATTCTACTTTGTGAGCTCCTGGCATTAAAGTGAGCAGGTGATTTGGCTACTGCATCAGTTAGTTTGCTCTGAAGCCATCCTTCCTGAGTGAAGACAAAAATCTGTGAGCTAGAGACTAAAAAACTGTGAGCTAGCTCACACTAACTCAGCCTAGAGGGAACACTGCTGCCATTACAACTGATCTCCAACAACAGAGACCAGTTTCCCCGGAGAAAATGGCTGCTTTGGAGGGTGGACTCTGTGGCACTGTACCCCACTGCGGCCCCTCCCCAAACTCTCTGGGTATTTCCCACCCCACAGCTGGCAACTCGACCCAAGGGCCGTTTCAGACACCCGGGAGGGAGCCAGTCCTGCCCAACCAGAAGGGACTCTGGGGAAGGATGAAGAGGCAGGGGCCGCGGGAGGGACCACAGCGTTTAGAAGTGGAATCGGAGATTGCATAAAAAACGTGCAGTGACGCTTCACGGATGCCCTGACCTGGAGACCCCAGGCAAGCCTGATCTCGGAAGCTGAGCAGGGTCGACTCTGGCAAGGACTTGGACGGGAGACCTCCTTGGAATGCCAGCAGCCGGGAGGCGGGGGCAGGCTGTACTCAGCCACCTCTCTGAATATCCTCCAGGCTCCCAGTAGGGGGTCAGTCAACCAGAAGTTGCCATGACTTCCAGGTGCACGCACATACATGCACACACACAACAAATACAAAACATCACCAAAAAAGCTAATAGTAACGCTTCAGGAATGTGATCAAACAAAAATGGCCACACAGCATGAGACGGGGGGGGGGGGGGGGGGCAGAACAGAAACGCCCACCAAGCAGCATTCCACCGAAGCGCGGAGGGGCTGGCTATGTGGGGGCCCGCCTCCCGTTGTTAAAGGGCTGGCTGCAGGTGGGAGTCTCAATGCCACAGGGCAGGAGGAAAGGGACAGAGGAGTTTGGGGGTCTCCTTGCCTCGAGTAAGTGAGGGCTTGGCTTAGTGGGAAAGAACAGGCATCTCTGGAGCACTTGATTTCAGAAAGGGCCCGACAGTTGATGAACGGAAGGAGAAAGCAGAGCTGCTAGATTTCTTCTTCTGCACCTGGTGCGAGGGCGGGGCACGAGGCTGGGGGGGGGGGGGTTATTTTATTTAATAAAGGGACGGGACCTGAGCAGGTGGCAGCCAGCCAGCCAGCCAGTTGCCTCAGGATCCCCTGTCTGGTGTGAGGGTGGGCCTGGGGAGACCTGCATGAATTGACCCCTCCCAGCCCCCCTTGGTGTCCTCACCTGGCAGGGCAGCCACACCAGAGGCTTGGGGGGGGGGGGGGTTTGCGCTTTCCCTGCTGCTCTTTTCTTGGGGAGGAGGGAGAGAGACGACAGGGTCGGTGGGACTGAGTGGCTGAGAATGAGTGACTAGGGGGGACGGCTTTGGGTGCCATCGACTGGAGGCAGTGTTGATCTTAATTGTCTGGTTTAATCTCATCGGATGAGCCATGAGACATCGAGAGGGGGTGTTAGAAGTGGAGGACTTGGCGCTGTCTCCTGTCTCAGACTTGAGAAGATGGCACCAGAGAGTTCAGACAGATAGAGAGGTCTCAGGACACACAAAGCATCCTTTCCTTCCTGCTCTCTGATCCTTTCCTTTGAAGGAGAATGCTGCTCTTAGGGGCAATTTCCTCCGCTTCTGTCTCCCCCTCTCTCTTTTCGCTCTCTCGCAGGCAAGAAGATGGAGGCTGGACATGCGTCCAGCATCCAACACCATCTAGCTAGTTAGAATAGGTAATCTATATTTATACCTTTCCTGAACTCTAAAGCATGTATTTCCTTTAATAAATACTTATTAGTTCTTAGACTGACTGCTGACTCGTGTGACTCTGTAAGTCTGCTGCCACACGAGGCCGCAAAGCTTTGCTGCGTTTAAGCATTTGTGCGCTCTGCTATATTCTCCTGGTTCCCTGGCAGTGCCTAGACCTGTGAATCCAACACCTATGGGGTGGGGGAGGGGGTCCATGACCATTGGTGGCCCTGAGGTGATCTTCTCTCCGCTCACTTTTACACACACATCTACAGAAGGGAGGGACCTTGCAGGGCCCCCTCGGGTGCCGATTTGGGAGGTGTCCCTTCCAGCTCAAAGGAGGTTAAGCCCCCCGCTAAGCAGAGCAGCAGCACCCCTCCCTGCTGCCTCGTGCCCTCCCTTCTGCGTGGACTGCCTGCAATTCCCCCCCCCCCCCCGCCACAGCAGGCAGCGTGCTGTTCAGGGGACCAGATGCCCCCCCCCCCCCAAAGTCCCGAACAAGACTGAGCGGGAAGAGGCTCCCTCGGCCCTGGAACAACCTCCAGCCTTCCCTTCCTGGTTTCCCGTGAGTGGCCTTGCATCGGACAGCATGGCAGTCAACTCTATTCCGGGAGCCCGCCGATCCCGCGGCATGCCTGAGTCGAACCAGTAGGGGTGTGCCCTGAGCCAAATCAGCCGTGTATGAGCTGAGGGCCTGGGGCTTTTGCCGGACTTGGGAAACCCTGCGGCTGAGTCCCGGACACCAGATGTCTTGGGGGGGGGGGGGTGCTCTGGAAAGAAAGCTCTTTTGCACGTCAGAAATGGAGGACTTGGTGCTTTCTCCCATCTCAGACTTGAGAAGATGGCACCAAAGAGATAGAGAGGTCAGGACACACAAAGCATCCTTTCCTTCCTGCGATCTGATCCTTTCCTTTGAAGTAGAATGCAACTCTTAGGGGCAATTTCCTCTGCTTCTGCTCCCCCCCCCCCCCCCCGCACGCAAGAAGAAGGTGCTTGATCTTCATATTGCACCATGGAGGCTGGACAGTCATCCAGCATCCAACACCATCTAGCTAGTTAAGAAGAGATTGGATTTATATCCCACCCTTCACTCACGTGGAGTCTCAGAGCGGCTTACAAACTCCTTCCCCTCCCCCTCCCCCTCCCCACAACAGACACCCTGGGAGGTAGGTGGGGCCAGGGGTCATTTTGTAGGAAAAGGTGCAGAAGCTCATTAGCATAACACATTAGCATATGCTACATCACCTGACATCACTAGAAGTATGCCAGAAGGCAAGAAAGAAAGAAGAGAGCGAAAGAGGGAAAGAAAGAGCTGGCAGAGAGGGGACAGCTACTAATCCAAGACTCAGAAATACCACTATTCTGGGAGGAGAGCTCCAGTGGTGGCTGAAGCCTTCAGAAGGCTGGTTGGAGGAACAAGGACCTTTCCAGGGGACGGGGTCATTTTGCTGCAGCCATCACACAAGCAGGCATTCCCCTGGGGGGGGGGGCTGGTACCAGCTCCCGGAGATGTGCTCTCCCGAGCTCCTGCTCAAAATGACTCCTGGGTGGGGCTGAGAGAGCTCTGACAGAAACTGCCCTTTTTCAAGAACAGCTGTGCCAGAACTACAGCTTGCCCAAGGTCATCCAGCAGGTGTAAGTGGAGGAGTGGGGAATCAAACCCAATTCTCGCAGATCAGAGTCCATTCACTTAACCACTACACCAAACCGCCTCAGTTAGAATAGGTAATCTATATCTATCTCTTAGCTGCACTCTCAAACATGTATTTCCTTTAATAAAAGTTACTTATTAGTTTTTAGAACTGGCTGCTGACCCTGTGTGACTTTGTAAATCTGTTGCCACACCCAGCCCCCCCAAGCTCTGCTGTGTTTAAGCCTTTGCGCACTCTGCTATTTTTCCATGGTTCCCTGGCAGTACCTAGTCCGGAGAATCCAACATTGCACATGTGGAAGGCAGCTTGCTTGGCTTCTCTGATGCCCCAGGCCGAGCCAGATGCAAAGCAGGCCCTGGCTCCAGCACGGGAACAGATTAAGGGAGCTGAGATGGAAAGCTGTCCAGGCACTTCTGCCCAGGGCTCTATTTTTAAAGGCTGAGGCTGGCCAGCGAGGGAGCATTTCCCAAGGTCAACACAGCACTTGCCAGAGCTGAATGCTGGAAGCTGCTGGCTAAGGAGTTCAGCGCTCCAACCGAGGCTGCCTTCCTCCTCCTCCCGGCCCTTCCCACAATGTTCCCTGGAGCCTCCAGGCCCTTCCCACAATGCTCCCAGCAGGGGAGGGGCCCGCCTGGGCCTGCCCGGGGCTGGAGAGGCCGCCTCAAGGAGCCGCTGGAGTGCCGAGACGTGGTGGTCCAGAACGCCCTGTACACTGGGGACCTGCAGCAGGTGCAGCGGCACTTCTCAGAGCGAGCCGAAGTCAACCTCGTCATCCAGGCCAAGAGCCACGAGGACCTGCGCTGGACCAGCCAGAAATGGGGTAAGGGCCAGTTGGGGGGGGGGGGGGAGGAAAGGGTTTGGTGGCGGCAGCAGCAGCAGCAGCAGCGTGGCAGGAGGACTTGTGGAGGGCAAAGCAGCCAGAGGAAGGAGATGGCGTGTGGAGGCAGCCCTCAGGTCAGTGACGGGCAAAGGTGGCGGGAGCAGAGGCAGCCTGCAGGAGCAGGAAGGCTCCGCATCAAAGGGGCATTTTTAAAGGAGAACCTGAGAAGATCTCTGCTGGGTCAGAGCACGCAGCGGCCAGCCGGCTGCCTTGGAGAGACAGCAAACAGGCACAGCAGCCAAGGCCCGCCCCTGATGGGCACTGGGCTTCAGAGAGGCTTGCTGTCCTCTGTGCCTGGAGGGGCCCCTGGACTCGCCGTGGCTTAGGGCTGCCAAGTCCAACTTGGGAAATATCTGGGGACTTTGGGGGTGGAGCCAGGAGACTTTGGGGGTGGAGCCAGGAGAAAGGAAGTGACATCATTTTGTGATGTCACATCCTGTGATATTGCTTTCACATGCTGACACATGAACTCATGAAGTTTCCTAATACTGAATCAGGCCATTGGTCCATCAAGGTCAGTATTGACTACTCAGACTGGTAGTGGCTCTCCAGGGTCTCAGGCTGAGATCTTTAATGTCACCTATTACCTGATCCTTTTTTAGCTGAAGAAGCTGATACCTCCTGCATGTCAAGCAGATGCTCTATCACTGAGCAACAGCCCTACTGAATCCTTCCTCATCTCGGCAGAATATGAAGCACTAAGTGCTACACAAGTGCTAAATATGATTTTCATATCATAAGAACAGGAGAGAAGCCACAGTGGATCGGCCCATCCAGTACAGCCCATCCAGTACAACACTCTGTGTCACAACAGTGGCCAAAAATACCAGGTGCCCTCAGGAGGTCCAGCAGCGGGGCCAGAACTCCAGAAGCCCTCCCACTGTTGCCCCCCAAGCACCAAGAATACAGAGCATCACTGCCCCAGACAAAGTGTTCCATTTAGACCTTGTGGCTAATAATAGCCACTGATAGACCTCTGCTGGATGGGGACAGAGAGAGAGAGAGACAGACAGACAGACAGAAAAAAGAAAGAGGGAGAGAGAGAAGGAAAAAAACTGGCAGAGGCACTTACTTCCATTTAGACCTTGTGGCTATAATAGCCACTGATAGACCTCTGCTGGATGGGGACAGAGAGAGAGACAGACAGACAGACAGACAGACAGAAAAAAGAAAGAGGGAGAGAGAAGGAAAAGAGCTGGAAGAGAAACTTACTACAGCAACGTTGCCAGCCACATGCAAAAGCAGCTCCTTCAGTCCCTCCTTAATCTCTGGGCGGACCTCTCTTGCTGTGGAAGCTCTCTTGCTGACTTCTTAAAGGGGAAATGTCTGGTGGGGCTTTTTACTGCAGGGCAGGCTCTCTGCAGACATTTCCCTTTTAAGGCAGCCATTTTGTCCCCCCGGTGGCCAACTTTGAAAAAGCGGGGGGGAAGGACTAAAAATCGGTGTTTCCCCCGCCCTACCGGGGGACTTGGCAGCCCTACCGTGGCTAGTAGCCCCTGATGGTGGAAGGATCCTCCATGACCCCCCCACCCCATGCCCACTTTGGAAGTGGCCATCACCAGAGCTTTTTTTGTAGAAAAAGCCCAGCAGGAACTCATTAGCATAATAGTCCACACCCAACAGCAGAAACTCATTAGCCTATTAGGCCACACCCCTGACAGTGCAGCTCCCTCCCAGGATCAGCTTCCCCAGGTGCCCCGCAGCATGCGGGACGCATGGGGAACCTGAGGAGGGGGGGCAGTTTAAACTGCCTTCCCTCCCTGGATTGGCTGGGCTTCCCCAGGCACCCTGTGACTTGCAAGGTACCTGGAGAACCGGGGGGGGGGGGGCTGTAGGCGTGGTCAACTCGGAAGCCAGCTGGAACTCCGTTCCTGTGTGTTCCTGCCCAAAAATAGCCCTGGCCATCACTATATCCACTGGCAGGGAGTTCCATAATTTAATTACTTGGCGAGTAAAGTAGGGCTTACTTTTCTCTGTCCTGAACCAGCGCCCAACACGTCCATTGGGAGTCCCCAAGTTCTAGTATTATGGGAGAAGAAGAAGAAGAAGAAGAAGCTCTCTGGTCTACTTTCTCCCCTGCAGACATAATTTTAATAAACATTTGTCATGTTTCCCCTTGGTCCTCTCTTTTCTAGACTGCAACCACCAGACTCCCTGGCCTTTCCTTTCAGGAAGTGCTCCACCCCCTGCCTAGGAACAGCGGAAGAGTCCTGCTGCTGGATCAGACCAGTGAAGGTCCATCTAGTCAGTGAAGAGCCAATCAGTCCCTCTTGAGAGCCAAACAAACAGAGCATAGGGATCAAGGCCTTCTCCAATGTTGCCTGCTATCCAGAGGTTTACTGCCTCCGAACATGGGGGTTCCCTTCAGTCACCCAGCTGGTAGCCCCCGATGGAACTGTCCTGCAGGAGTGGCTGTTACCCCTTTTCAGTCATTTATGCATGATGCCATCACTACATTCTCTGGCAGTTAATTCCACATTTCAATCTCTTGCTGAGCAAAGATGTACTTCCTTTTGCTCTTGAGCTCTAGTATTTTGGGAGAAAGGAGTTGTTTGCTGTATCCACTCTCTCTGCCCCATGTATAGTTTTATAATCATTGTCAAGTTCCCCTTCATGTTCCCAGTCTAGCCTGTCCTCAACCCTTAATTTTCCGGTGTGCTCTATTTTGTGCGTCCTCCAGCTCTGCAGTGTCTTTCTTGAGGTACAGCAACCAGAACTGCTGACAGTGTTCCGAATGAGGACCAGAGATCTGTGCAGGAAGCAGTACAGTACCTGCGACTTTATTCTCTATCCCTAGGGTTGCCAGCCTCCAGGTGGGGCCTGGGGATCTCCCGCTTTCACAACTGATCCCCAGCTGACAGAGATCAGCTCTCCTGGAGAAAATGGCTGCATTGAAGGGTGGACTCTATGGCACTGCACCATGCTGAGGCCCCTCCCCTCCCCAAACCCCACCTTCTCCTGGCTCCACCCCCAAAGTCCCCAGGTATTTTCCAACCCGGACGTGGCAACCTTATCTAACCCTTTCCTAACAATCCCTAGCGTGGAGTTTGCCTCTTTGACTGCTGCCACACATGGGGTTGACATTTTCATGGAGCGATCCACTATAGCCCCAAGATCTCTTTCAATCTCGGTCTCAACTTTCAGTCTCAGTCTCATTGGCAAATATTTAAAATCAGGATTTTTTTGTTCCAATGTGCATCACCTTACACTTACATTAGAGAAATCCTCCTGGAGCTCTTTCACAGTCAGCCTTGGTTTTCATCATCCTGAATAGCTTTGTGTCATTGGCCAACTTAGCTAATACCCCCAATTCCAGATCACCTATGGAAACTGAAATAGCCCCGGCCCCAGTATCCTTTTGGGAAGCCACCACTCACTTCCCTCCATTGTGAAAACTGACCATTTATTCCTACTTTATGCTTTTTGTTGTTTAAAATATTAATAATCCTTAAGGGGACCCATCAGACCCATAGCTACGGTGTGGCATTTTGGGGCTCCGCCCCCTCAGATGTGAGGCATGCTCCACAACAGCTGCTGCCCCTCTCACCCCTCCGCATCCCTCCTCCCCCCTCCTCCCCTCCAGTGACATTAAAAGGGCCCTCCAGCTGATCGGTGGGAGCAGGAGGCTGCCAATCAGCTGGAGGGCTCTTTAAATCTTGCAGCCACCCCTCTCCCTCTCCCTCCTCCAAGATGTAAAGGGCCCTCCAGCTGATCAGTGGGCCCTTTAAATCTTGCAGGAGGTGAGGGAGAGGCGTGCAGCTGTCCCCTCCCTCCCCTGCTGCCCCACAAAATTTCCCCATGTCCCATCAACCCAAAATTTCTGGCTACGGGGCTGGGACCCATCTTCTCATCACATTATTGTTAAGCTTGCTCAGGAGTGTTTTATGAAGATCAGCCTTATCGAAGTCCTTTTGGAATTCTTCCAGCCTTATTTTCATGGTTGTTCACTTTCTCAAAGCACTTCCAGAAGAGGGTTGGAGAGCTAGGACTTCCCTTTGCAGAGGCCGTGCTGATTTTCTCTAAGCACTGGCTGTCTTCCTCGGTGTGCCTTCGTTTGAGCTTCATAACAATTTCTACTGACTTACCTTAGACATAAGGCTAAGTAGCCTGGAATCTCTTGGTTCGCTTCTGCACTCCTGTTATAATAACTGGTGTAACATTTGCCACTCTCTGGTTCTCTACTACAGAGGACAATTTTCGTGGCACGTCATATAGGTGGGTTATTAGGTCAACAGTTTCACATGTAAGTTCCCCAAGTGCCCTTGGAGGTATGGCCATCTGTACCTGGAGACTTCTAGCCCGCTAGTCTTAGAACCTCACATATCATCTTCCCCTCAATTTGACTTCAGTCCTTCAGACACCCTTCCCCAAAGCAGCAGCTCCGGGGTTGGTATATGCCCCACGGTGAACGCAGATGAAAGAAGTCACTGAGTTTCTCTGCCATGTCCCCACATGCCTTGACCAAGACTTTTGTCCCCTGGTTATCCAGGGGCCCAATGGCCTCCCAAGCCAGGTTCCTGATCCACGGACATTTAAAGAAATGGTTGTTCTTTCCCCTCATAACGGCTTTAGCGATCTGCTCCTCAGATTCTCTTGTTGCCTGCCCAACTGTCCATTGTGATGTGGGATGATGGTATGGCATAGCCTCATCCAGCCCCGTAGCCAGGAATTTTTTTGGGGGGGAAGTGCTAATTAAATTAAATTAAAATGACATTAAATCTGAATTACTTTTAGTTAAATTAAGGAGCGCAGGGGAGGGGGGGGGAGCGTCCCTGGCCAGTCCCTCAGCGCCCAACTGCCGGCTACAGGCCTGAGTCTCGGTGCAGAGGTCGGTCCCGCAGCTGCGATTGGGCCATCAGTCCGGGAGACAGCTTTCCGGGCGCTGGATCCTTTCAGTTGGGTCCTCCCCAGGCCAGCTGCAGCCGCCATGAGCAAAGGCAGTCCTGATGGGGAGAGCTGCGGGGCTGCACAGCCGCTGGTCCCAGAGCCACGGAGTGAGACAGCGGCAGCCGGAGCCCAGTAGCAGGAGGAGGAGGAGAGTGCAACGAGTGGGTTGGGCCGGGCTGGGCTCTGTGGCTGGGCTCTGGCTGCTGGCCTTGGCTCCCCCAGGCTGATGGCGCAGGGCATGCACGCACGGCTCCCATCTGGCACCTGGGCCTGCCAGTTAAAGCTATGTGCCTCCCAGGTCGCCTGCAGCCTATCTGCAGGCTATCTGGGCATTCAAGAGCACCTACCCGGGCTTGTTTCACAGTTACCTGGGAGGAAGGCAAGCCAGGACCAGCACAAATAGATAAATCCCCCCTCCAGTCCCTTCCTCCCTGCTGCTTCCCCTTTAAGCAGGCTGCTTCATCTGTGAGTCACAAGCCAGGCACCCCAGAATAGCCCCTGCTGCAACCTGAGCCCTGGGCAGGTGCGGGGCCTTTGCTCCTGACCAGAGATCCCCACTCATCCCCCAGGCCGGCTGGCCCCGCTGGGACTGGGAGGGAGGGAGGGCCAGGGCAGCCTTCATGGAGCCCATTGTGACTGGCAAGGCGGAAGGCCCCGCGCAGGCCTTCTGGCAGGCTCTCCTGGCTGGGGACGGGTGTACCATCCTCTGCCTCCTGGGGGACCCCGAGAGTGGGGTGGGTCCCAACTCTGTCTTTGACACCAGCAACCTGGATGAGTGGAAGGACTACCGCTTCAATTTCCGCTGGCTGCGTGCGTTGTGCTGCCGGGGGGGGGGGGGCGGGAGGAGAGGGGCTGGCTATCCAGAAGGAGAGGAGCCCAGCCTGGGCCCCAGGAAGGAAGCCCCACAGCCAGCCTGGGGGAGAGGGAGAACTTGAGGCCGGGGGGGGGGGGGAGCCTGAGCTGGGGGAGGGGGCTGCTGCTGTGGCTGCTGCTGTGGGAGGGGGTAAAATGCCTCCCCCCTAATCATGAAGGACTGGGCCCAGAGAGACTTGGGGGAGGGGCTGCTGTGGCTCAGGGGAAGAGCCTCCCTCTGCATGCGGAGGGCCCCGGGCTGCATCTCCCCCCCCCCCCACCGGTTTCCAGTTCCTGAAGGACCAGGCAGGAGGGGATGCCCAAGAGACCCTGGGGAGAGAGAGAGCGGCTGCCAGTCGAAGCAGACAGGGCTGACCTGGGTGGACCCTAAGGGGGGCTCTCTGATGCCAGAGAAGGCAGCTTCATGTGTTCATACGCCTGAGCACGCACAGAGCGCCACATCCCTCTGCATCAGCTCTCTGCTGGGCTGAAGGGTGTGGCGCTGCCCAGATCTTCCTCCCCTGGTCCTGACATACCCCCCCCCCCATAATCTCTCCTGCAGGACTCTGGTCACTGACCTACAAGCAAGAGCTCACCACCCCCCTCCACATCACAGCGAGCCGGGGCTATGTGGACTGTCTGCGCCACCTGCTGCTGCGGGGGGCAGATGTGGAGCTGGCCCCAGGGGGCCAGACAGCACTGCACGTGGCCTGCACCACTGCCACGACAGACTGCGTCAGACTCCTCCTGTCCTTTGGTGCTGACCCCGAGGCGGCCTCTGAAGATGGGCGGAAGCCCCTGCACCTGTGCCAGAGCCCGGAATCCCTCCAGTGAGTGCTCCCCCCCGCTCCGAAGAGCTGCCCCCAGGCCAGGCATTGCAGCTTCACAGCCAGCCAGGCCTCCAGGCCAGGGGCTGGGGTGATGGGCGTTCCAGGGGTGGGCGCGGGCCGTGGCCTGGCAGCCCCTGAAGGCTGTTTGCCCTCCTTGCAGGTGTGCTCAGCTCCTGCTCTGCCATGGTGCTCACGTGAACAGCATCACAGAGGAGGAGGAGGACACCCCGCTGCACGTGGCAGCCCGGCTGGGCCTGGTGGAGCACGTCCGCCTCTTCCTGGGCTACGGGGCCAGCCTGGAGGCCAGGAATGCGGAGGGACAGACACCACTGAATGCTGCCTGTGCCCAACCCCATCCTTCCCAGGCCACGGAGGACTACTTCCAAGTCTGCCAGCAGCTGGTGGCCGCTGGTGCCCAGGTGAACACCACTGACCTTGACCGCCAGCGCCCGCTCCACTTGGCTTGCAAGAACGCCAACCCCCCTGTAGTAGAGCTGCTCCTGTCCCACGGCGCCAATGTCAACATCATGAGCTACAGCGGCAACATGGCCATGCACAACATCCTGCAAGTGGCCGCCTACAGGCCGGGCCACCAGCCAGAGAAGGCGGTGCGGGACCTCCTCAACTACGGGGCTGTGCGGATCTGGCCGGGAGCCCTTCTCAAGGTGTGTGGCCCACAGGAGGGGGGGAGCACTTGGGGAAGCTTTCTGCTGGGTGGGGAGGGGGCTGTGGCTTCTGCAGGGACCCCTCTGGGGACCTCCACCTCCTCCCCCAATAAGGTTGTCCCCACAGCCCCAGTGGCCTTTTCTTGGAAGTGGCCGGCCAGTCTCCTTTGGCACCACGGGCCTTCGGGGCCGTCTTCCTCGGGCTTCATTGGCATCAGACTCCCGGGCATGCACTGCTGGGCTCCATGAATGGGGCAAACAGTGGCACCCACCTTCTGCCCAAGAACGTCTTAACGTGTTTGAAATCTGACAGCCCAGCTAGAGTGGCCGTCCGTCCATCTGTCCATCCATCCGTCTTCCAGGTGTGTGAGTGGGGGGGGGGGCTGGAGGTCTCCCGGAATTGCTGTTGTCCTGCAGGATTAGAGGTGAGCCCCCCTGGAAGAGGCAGCAACTTCGAGGAAGGACTCTCTGGAACCACAGAGTCAGAGAACCATAGAGCTGGGAGGGACCTCCAGGGTCATCTAGTCCAACCTCCTGCACAAGACAGGGAATTCGCAAGTACCTCCCCCCCCCCCCACACACACACCCCTGCAGTGACGTGGCCACTGAGCCCCCTCCCTTCCCTGACCTCTGCCCTCCCCAGGCCCCCCCACTCCCTTGGCCACCAAACCCTCTAACTGTATGTCTCAGATGGAGCAGGGCTGAAAGGTGCTACACTTTGTGCAGATGTACAAACCTGACAGTTTTCAGAGTTCAAAGAGCAGCAGGATAAAGACATTATCAGAAAAAAGGCAGCTATAAGCAGCCAGATCGTGCAAACATGCTCTGGACACTCGTCTGTCCCAGAGCGATCTAGATGCCTCTCTCGATATCAGGCACCCTCCGTCCCGTCCCCCCCATTCACCCCACAGCTGTGGCGCAGCTGTGTGCATTTATTTGTAACATGGATCTCTGGAGGCACAAGGCAGCTGCAATGGAGGCAACTGTATTTTAAACGATAAAACATTATTTGTGGCACATCCTCAGAATAGGTAGCCAGCAGTTTTGATGGCTAGGAGGGATATAAAGCCTAAATAAATAAATAAATAATTAAAACAACCAGTTCTACTAAAATAATTTTCGTCACTGAATAGTGCAGCCTCTCAAGCAGAGTATTTGAAGCTTCGCATAGCAACAGTCTTAAGAAAAATTGTGCTTCCAGAAGAGTCCAGGAGGCATATGTCGTCTGCCCCCCCCCCCCCGGTTGGATGCTGATGTGCCCTCCCCAGCCTGAGAGAGAGACTCAGTCCAGGCTGCCCAAACAGTCCCCCGCCACTGGATCTATCCCAGGTCCTCGAGATCTGTGGGGTGCACGATGCTGCCTGAGAGCAAGATTGAAAGACATCTTGGGGGTGGAAATGCAAAGTTCCAGGGAAACATTGGCTCAAGTGTGGCGGCAGCAGCAGCAGCAGCAGCAGGGGAAAAGGCAGACACCGTGCTGGGGATTATTAGGGAAGGGGCTGACAGTGAAAACAGCCCGTATTGCCATGCCCTTGTCTGAAGCCGCCATACAGCCTCATTTGGGACACTGGTGTCGTTCTGGCCATGGTATCTCAGAAAGGACAGCGCAAAGCTGGGAAAAGTACCAAGGCGGGTGACCAAGACAACGAGGGGGTTGGAGCCCCTTCCCTTGGAGGAAAGGCTGAAGAAGAGTCTGGGACTCTTCAGTTTAGAAAAGAGATGAAGAAGAAGAAGAAGAAGAGGAGGAGGAGGAGGAGGAGGAGGAGGAGGAGGTTGGATTTATATCCTACCCTTCACTCACTTGGAGTCTCAGAGCGGCTTACAAACTCCTTTCCCTTCCCCTCCCCACACCAGACACCCTGTGAGGTAGGTGGGGCTGAGAGAACTCTTTCCCAAGCTGTCCTTGAGGGAACAGCTGGTACAGAGCTATGGCTTGCCCAAGGTCATCCAGCCAGGTGCAAGTGGAGGAGTGGGGAATCAAACCCGGTTCTCCCAGATTAGAGTCCGCGCACTTAACCACTACACCAAACTGGCTTTAAGGGGGGAAGCATGACAGAGTGTTATAAAATGGGTGGAAGGAGCCTTTTCTCCATCTCTCATCATGCTAGAGCTCGGGGGCACCCACGGAAGGTGACTGACAACAGCTTCAAGACAGGCAGGCAAAAGGAAATCCTTATTTACTCAGTGAGTGATTGACCTCTGGGATCTACTGCCAGTGGATGCAATGATGGCCACAAGCACAGAGGGCTTTAAAGAGAGGTTAGACAGGTTGGTCCCTCGATGGCTCGGAGCCAGGGTGAACAAGTTGGGAACATCCACGTGCAGAGGCGGTCAGCCTCCAAAATCCCAGTGCCAGGAGGCGACATCACGGGAAGGCCTCGGCCTCTGCTGCCCTGTCTGTCGGCCTTCCAGGGCTGGCCTCTGTGAGAAACAGGATGCTGAGTTAGACAGACCACTGGCCTGACCCTCCAGGTCTCTTCTGATGTTCTTAAGTGTTCAGACCCTCAAAAACACCCAGATGGATGACTGATGAGCAGAGAGCTGGCCACAGCCTAGGATAAGTGCTCCTTCAGCCGGCCTCATTCTCTGTCCTTGTGTGGTGGGGAGCCTGGGGGGAGTCCTGCAGCCTCCCCCTCTCTTTCTGCTTCCCTCCTGTGCAGGTGCTTCGCCATTGCTGTGCCTCCCCCCGGACCATCGAGGCCCTGGTCAACAGTTACGAGCACGTGCGTGTCACAGAGGAGTGGGCGGAGGCCGTCCCGGCTGAGCTGGTGCAGGTGAGCCTAAGATCCTGGGCCTCATCCAGGGGAGGGGAGCTGGAGTCTTCCCGCCAGCCCTCCGGCTTCCTTACAGGGCCCTCCTTTTCCCAAGAATCTATCACAGTCATCCCAAGCTGGAGGCCCCACAGCTCCTGTCGGCTCCCCCCCCCCCCCCCCCCGGCAATTGGTTCACAAGCCTCTCTGACCCCTGATCGATCGCTCTTGAGCTCCGGCAGCCGTGTCTGGTTCCTTTTCGGATCAAGCAAAGCTGGTCTCTTTTGTGAAGCTTTGGCTAGTCCCAGAAAGTTTCCCTGGTGGTGCCCCCATGTGGACAAGAACTTGAACTCCCAATTAAGGGGGGAAAGCCAAACCCCCTCACCAAGGGCTCCTGTTGGGATATTGCCTTGAACAGGATCGTGACTGGAATGTAAGCAAGGACTTGTAACACCAACTGCTCCACCCTGAGTAGATCCAGCCACTCTGGGACGACGGGAGGCGGGGTGGGGTGGGGTGGGGTGGGTGTTCTCAGCCACTGGGAGCTAGGGAAACAACAGGAAGCCGGGGGGGGGGGGATAACGGGAGCCTTCCGGCCGGGGAGGGGGCCCCTGGGGTGGCTGATGGGGGAGTGGATTCAGGAGGGGCAAGGAGGCAGCTTGGAGGCAGTGGGCCCTGCCCCACAAATGCCTCTAAGGAGCCTGGGGCTTCTGCATGCTGGGAGTCAGGAACGTGTGGCATCCCCTGCTACCAACGGCATGTGCTGTGGTTGGCTGGCCACGAGTGTAGCTGGCCTCACAGTCTGGCAAGAGGGCTGCTGGCTCTTGGCCACAGTGACTGGGTGGCTCTTCCTCTGCTTCGGCCTCTCTGCCACCCTTGTCAGCTTGGCTTTGGGCAACAGGCGGCTGTGCCAGCAGCAGGACCCCCGGTTGGGCCCAGGCCAGCGGCCCGTGTGCCCTCATTGGCCTCCTCTCTTCTCTCACAGAAGCACCCCCAGTTCTTCGAGTCGCTCTTCTCCCTGGGCCAGAGTCCCCGCTCCCTGAAGCACCTGGCTCGCTGTGCCCTGCGCGGCTCCCTCGACGGGCGTCTCCTCCAGGCCCTGCCCAAGCTGGGCCTGCCACCCCCCCTGCAAGAGTTCCTGCTGCTCCGCTTCGAGGACGTGCTCTACTAGGGACAAGCCCCTGCCCCCAGATCGAGGTGAAGACGCAAGACACGCCCTTGCCCCACGTATCCCCACAGGGGCCGGTCAGGGGGCCTCCGCCTCTGGCACTGTGAGCCGGACCAGGCACACACCCTTCCCCCCCTTCCCCCAGTGAACTCTGCCTCTTGCTCCTGCAACAGTGAGCAAGCAGGCCACCCCTTGCCCCACCTGGCCCAAACCCAACAGCAATAGTGTGGCTGATGGTGGGTCTCTTGGCCGGAGGCTCGGGCGCTTCCTCTTCCCCACATTGGTCACTATCCCATGGCAACTTCCTGGGGTGGGGCTTGGGCAGTTGGCTACCATGGGGAGGCTCTGCTGTGGAACATGCCAGAAGGAAATGGCGATCCAAGCGGGCCCTGAGCAAAGCCCAAGCATCCCACTGGAGGCCGCCCATTGGCCGGGAAGAGGAATGGCCAACGAAGCTGGTGGCGGAGGCGGCGGCAGCCTGGCAGAGCCAACGGAGCCCCTTGGCCTGCACAAGGACGCACTGTAACATCATGCTGGGATGTGGAAATGCAAGACAGACTCTCCCCAAGCATTGCACTTGTGGCCAGCAGTGGGAGGGGAAAGGAAGGGGCCTTGGATCCCACCTCACCTGGGGGAGGACGCACCAAGAGCGAGGCCTCAGAGGACTCCGAGTGGGGAACCACTGGGACTGCTGCACATTGTGTTGGTTTCCGCTGCCAGGATATGTGTTGTTGCTGTGGTGTTTGGTATTGTTATGCTGCCATTGTTACGGCTGAGAGGTCAAACAATAAAAACTCTGATTAGCGGAGGATGAGCCGTTGGACGTGACTGGGGAGCGGCAGGACACTCAAGGGCCGGCCCCCAGTCAGTAGCAAATCAGCCAAAGGCTGACCCCGTGCAAGGTCTCCAGTGTCGCCCTGGGAACCTTCCGGTGAAGACCTCCGTTAGCAGGGGCTGGAAAAGGCCTTTCTCCCCCTGCCAATCACACTGCTGGGCCAGGAGGTCGAGGGTCAGACACAGTGGAGGCTAAAGAGCCCCTCAGGCCTTCCTGTGCTTTGGTCAAGGATGCTGAAGGTCTGCCTCCTGGACGGATTCCAATGGCACCCAGGGTCAGTATCACACGGCCTGACGTTCTCTGGTCTTTTGTGACAGAGCCACCACCTCGAGGCCCATGCCTTCGGGATATGCTGGAAGCGCCACATACGGAGCACCCAGCACGGTTTGGATCTCAGCAGATGCAAGGGCCCCCAGTTGGGATCATGCTCATCAGTGCTGGTTCTGACCTATAAAGCCCTATATGGCCAGGGTCCAACGTACCTTAGGGACCGCCTTTCTCCGTACGTACCCCAGAGAGCACTACGGTCGGGGTCAAAACATCGACTATGTGTCCCTGGCCCCAAGGACGCAAAGCTAGCCAGAACAAGGACCAGGGCATTTTCGGTGGCGGCTCCTATCTGGTGGAACGAGCTCCCAGAAGAGATCAGGGCCCTGCGGGATCTGAGGGAGTTCCGCAGGGCCTGCAAGACGGAGCTCTTCCGCCGGGCTTTTGAATAGGAGCCGCCGCCGTCGATACCATCTACCATCTGACAGCAGGGATGGAACCCAGGTCCTATTTGGTCCCGGCACGGGGGGGGGGGGGGTTTGAACCTGCCATTAAGTGGCCATCTGATGGGATATTTATGGAAGTTTTATATGTATGAATTGTATTTATTGAATGTTTTATTGGTTTTAATGGTTTTAATGTTTGATTAGGCCTTGGGCCCATGTAAGCCGCCCTGAGCCCGTTCGCGGGGAGGGCGGGATATAAATCGCAAAAATAAATAAATAAATAATAAATGCCCATGGCCCAAGGAGAGGGTTTTTTTTACTCCACCCCCCCCCCCCCCACTGCTGTTTTCCTGAGCAAAAGTGTCCTGGGGGGGAGCAGGCTTTGCCCTGCTGGGGAAGTGCACGTATGCCTGCTACCCTGACACTGGCAGTTTCCCAGCTGGGTAAATAGGACTTCCCATTTTTCACGGAGAAGAAGGCACGGAGGAAGCATGAGATCCCCCTCCCTTTGTGCCATGGGGGGGGGGGGGCTCCTCTGAACTCAGCCCCACTGTGCCTGCTCAGTCTGTGCCAGCCAGCCAGCCAGCCGGGTGCTCCCTGCATGGATGGGAGTCCTTCCTTCAGCTTTGTGTAGTTAGTGTTGGTTATTCTTGGTACTGGAAGTCTCCTCCTCTAAGCAAGAACAAAGTGGCAGGAAGGAGAAACCATCAAATGCTAAATACCTGATGCCTGGTTTCCCAATCAGAGAGCGAAGGCTCTAACAAAGTTCCCCGGGGCAGATTGGTTACAAACATGTGACTTCCTGTTGACTAATACAAACAACATTAACCCAGTAAATACACTGAAGGGTTTTAACCTTGTTACGCCCAACAGTTAGGCCCTCGGGGAGTTTTTGCACTGGCCAAAGAGGGGCTGGTGGTCCATTATGTAGCAAGGAGGGGTGGGTGAATGGCCCCTCCCCCAGGCTCGCCCCATTGTTTTACTGAGTGGTGAGGTGACCAGGCGTATCTGAAGAAGTGCTGCTTGCACAGGAACGATTATGCCCGGGATTGACCTTTGTTGGTCTTCAAGGTGCCGCTGGGGAGTCGACTCCAACTTTGTTCTGCTGCTTCAGACCAACAGGGCGACCCCACCTGGATCTACGGCCAGGTGTTGCGTCCGTGGTCTTAAGGCCCTTGGGAAGCCCCAGTGCCAAGCGTAACAAATGCAGGAGGAGTGCTGCTCACAGAACACGTTTCTCTTGTGGTTACAGGAGGGAGGTGTCTCTCTCACAGGCAGTCACAGGGTGGGCAGGGCCCTCAGAAGCCCCACCTCCTGCTGCTCCGGGCAGCGTCTGCTTCAAGGCCTCCAGCGGGAGAGAGCCCACCCTCCAGGGGAAACCTCCCCTCCTCCTGTCCAGTCAGGCCCCTTGGCAGCAGAGACCAAGGCCTGGCCCTCTCCCATGGAAGAGGCCTGCAGGGTGGGGTCTCGACTCCCTCCCAGGCTTCGAAACAGCCTCCCTGCATGCGGGCTTCTCGTGGAAGGGCTGGTGTTGCAGGCACCCGCCTGTCTTGGCTGCCCTCCTCTCAACTGGTTCCAGTGTGTGTCTACACCTTTCTCAGGGCACCGTGCCCACGGGTACTATGCCTGTACGAATGGCGTTGGACTTTTCTGTCGAAGCATCAAGCCTGCAGGCGCCAGTGCAGCTTGTCAGCCTCAATCCTGAGCGCCTTTTTGTATCTTCTGTTTCCCAGCTATTTATCCGACATACCTGCATTTCGGTCATTTTGTCTAAATAAGGACACTTTCCTAGGTAGTTTCTCTTTGGAGAGAAGGCAGAAGCAGAACACGAGCTAACGAACCCCAGCCATGCATAACGAAACCCCATTATAAAACCGCTATAAACTACCCCCCTCAAAAAAAAAAATTAAAACAAAACCTGCATTAAAACGCCCACAAGAGAAAACAGCGGCTCTTGAAATATCGGTGAGGCAACAGGGAGCCACCGTTTTCTGCAGCCGCCGCTTCCTTCTGCAGCAACGGAGCCGGCTCCAGCACGACTCCGAGGCCGGGAACCGCCGCGCCGCCCCCGGCTCCTGTCCGCACCTCGCCTGCCCACCCCCGGGTCCGGCTTCAGCGGCATCCCGGAGCCGCTGTGCCACAAGCCCTGCAGAGGGCGCCCGAGACCGACGGCGTCGGGGGTGGGGGGAGGACATCGGTCGGGGGAGGGAGGGGTGTTGCCGGGGGGAAGGGGGCGGCGCTCTGGACGCAGCGTTGGACCCGGCCCGACGGGCGTAGCTCGATCTTAAGAGCTGCTGCCGGGGACTCCCTGCCCGCCCCCTTCCGCGGGTTGCGCCTCCTCTGCTGCCCCCCCCCCCCGCGCCCCGGCCGAGTCGAGAGGGCCCCTGCTGCGACCACCCCAGCCGGGGGGAGGGGACGCGACCGGCTGCCCTCCCCGGCCAGTGGGCGACGCGTGGCGGGAGGGGGGCAGGCGCCCGGTCGCGGTCTCGTTCTGCGGGCCTTTCTCTCCCACTCCTGCTGCCAGGGCAGGGCGCAACGTCAACTCCACCCTTAGGCTGGCCTGAGACCCCGCTGGGCGGGGGGGGGGGGGGACTTCTCATGGCCTTCCCCTGAGAAGAGCATCAGGAGAGCCCTGCTGGATCAGACCAGTGAGGGTCCATCTAGTCCAGCATCCCGTCTCACACAGTGGCCAGCCAGTTCCTCTGGAGGGCCAGCAACAGGGCAGAGAGGCCGAGGCCTTCCCCTGAGAAGAACATCAGAAGAGCCCTGCTGGGTCAGACCAGTGAGGGTCCCTCTAGTCCAGCATCCCGTCTCACACAGTGGCCAGCCAGTTCCTCTGGAGGGCCAACAACAGGGCAGAGAGGCCGAGGCCTTCCCCTGAGAAGGACATCAGAAGAGCCCTGCTGGGTCAGACCAGTGAGGGTCCCTCTAGTCCAGCATCCCGTCTCACACAGTGGTCAGCCAGTTCCTCTGGAGGGCCAACAACAGGGCAGAGAGGCCGAGGCCTTCCCCTGAGAAGGACATCAGAAGAGCCCTGCTGGGTCAGACCAGTGAGGGTCCATCTAGTCCAGCATCTTGTCTCACACAGTGGCCAACCAGTTCCTCTGGAGGGCCAACAACAGGGCAGAGAGGCCGAGGCCTTCCCCTGAGAAGGACATCAGAAGAGCCCTGCTGGGTCAGACCAGTGAGGGTCCATCCAGTCCAGCCTCCTGTCACACTCAGTGGCCAGCTAGTTCCTCTGGAGGGCCAGCAACAGGGCAGAGAGGCCGAGGCCTTCCCGGATAAGAACCTCCAAAGAGCCCTGCTGGGTCAGACCAATAGTCCATCTAGTCCAGCATCCTTTCTCACACGGTGGCCAACCAGTTCCTCCAGAGGGCCAACAACAGGGCTCAGTGGCTGAGGCCTTTCCCTGATGTTGACTCCTGGAACTGGTGGGAGGGCTTTTAGTGGCCCCACTGGTGGACCTCCTGATGGTATTTTTGGCCACTTTGTGACAGAGTGTTGAACTGGTTGGGCCATTGACCTGATCCAACATTGGCTTCTGTTAAGTTCTTATGTTAGTTTGTTGGGTATAACAAGTTTAAAACACTTTCAGTATTTACAAGGTTAATGTTGTTTGTACTAGACTAGTCAACCAGAAGTCACATGTTTGTTTGTAACCAATCTGTCTACATAAGAACATAAGAAAAGCCAATGTTGGATCAGGCCAATGCCCCATCCAGTCCAACACTCTGTCACACAGTGGCCAAAAACACCAGGTGCCCTCAGGAGGTCCAGCAGTGGGGCCAGGACACTAGAAGCCCTCCCACTGTTGCCCCCCCCCAAACACCAAGATTACAGAGCATCACTAGCCCCGGAATGAGAGATCCTATCTATACCTTGTGGCTTATAGCCACTGATGGACCTCTGCTCCATGTGTTTATCTAATTCCCTCTTGAAGCTGTCCATGCTTGTAGCCACCCCCCCTCCTGTGGCAGTGAATTCCACGTGTTAATCACTCTTTGGGTGAAGAAATACTTCCTTGTATCTGTTCTAACCCGACTGCTCAGCAATTTCATAGAGTGCCCATGAGTTCTTGTCTTCTGAGAAAGGGAGAAAAGTACCTCTTTCTCTACCTGCTCTATCCCATTCATAATCTTATAAACCTCGATCATGTCACCCCTGAGCCGTCGTTTCTCCAAGTGAAAGAGCCCCAAGCGCTTCAACTTTTCTTCATAGGAAAAGTGTTCCAACCCTTTTATCATTTTAGTTGCCCTTTTCTGCACTTTTTCCAATGCTATAATACAATACACAACAGTTTGCCCGGGGGAACTTCGTTAGATCCTTCGCTCTCTGACGGGGAAACCAGGCATCAGGTATTCAGCATTTGATGGTTCCTCCTTCCTGCCGCCTTTGTGTCTTGCTTAGAGGAGGAGACGCCATTCCAGTTTGGATCTCTCTAGCTGTAAAGATGTAGAAATCTAGTTCTGTTGTTATTTTGCATCCCGCTTACCTTTTCCCATGTTAGGTTTATAGTAAACTTTTACCTTTTAAACACACATCTCAATCTGTACTCCGCTGATGCTTAACAATTTTAAATATATTCTTACCAAGAATAACCAACAAAAAGGTTATGGGCCCTGACCCGTTCCTTGCTGCACATCAGTACTGAAGAGCTGACCATGTGTGTGTATGTACTAAGTTTACTCAAATTTTTTTGAAACTTGCAACAATTTTTGAAACTTTCATCTTGCACTGGATTAGTGGAAGCAGAGAGAACTTTTTTCCTTTTTCCAAACTCTAGAGTCTGCAATAGCTGTGTTGCTTGCAGAACAGAGAGGAGAGGGAACAGCTCACTGTTATTTCCCTACCACGAGGGAGGACATCAAAGACGAAAGGTCCCTGACGCTGAATCGTGCTGCTGGAGAGAGAAGAAAGGAAGGATCCTTTTCAACGCCATGCTGACCTCATCGCCTGTTGCTGCTTTATCTGTCGTAGGATTGGTAACATACACAAACCAAAATATGGCTTCTTCGAGGAATTTTCCTTTCTTAAATATTCCACCCTTATCTAAAACAAATTATTCATGGTGGAAAGGATCAATTGAATGTGCTTTGCAGGCTAACTCTGCCTCACATGTCCTTACAGAGGACGCACCCACAGAAGGGGTTGCAAGAGATACATTTAGAGAAAAGGGTGGCTTGGCTAAATCCCTGATCCTGGGAAGTGTTATTGCAAGTGAAAATCAAAAGCTTTTAACATGAACCACTGCAAAAAAGCATGATTGACATGCTACATACAAAATACCATGCCAAAACCAAAGCAAATGAGGTTTTTCTTCACCAACGCTTATTTAATACAAAGATGAGAGATGGAGATTCTCTAACTGTGCATTTGAATAGAATAAATGGATACTTTTGCTGAACTGAAAACAATAGGAAGCCCACCAATCAACAGTACTGTTATTGCTGTGATTTTGGGCTCATTAACAAAAGACTATGCTCATGAAGTTGCTGTTTTAAAGGGAACTACAGATTTGACTCTTGATTATGTACTCTCTTATTTGGAAGAAGAAGCAAATAGGAGAGAAATGTCTCAACTAAGTGAAAACATATCTGTACTTAATGTAAAGCCTGGATATCAAAGGGGATATGTAAAGACAGGTGTTAAATGTTTCATATGTACAAAAACTGGTCACCTCGCAAAACAATGCAGATTTAAACCTGTGCAAGATGAGAGGGACCGCACCACACAGACTCCTGCTGAAACAAGGCCCTTTAGGGGGCTTGGGAGAGGAAGGCCATATGCTGCTAGCAAGCAGACTCAGAGGAAGCCTGTATTCTGTCTCACTGAAACAAAGCCAGATGCTATAGAGAACCAGAGTGAAAATGTGTATACAGTGAATTCTGTGAATGGCTGAGATTTTGATGCTAAAGATTTGTGGCTTATTGACTCTGGGAGTTGCTCACATATAGCAAACTCAGTGGACTGTTTAATTGATCTGGATAGAGAGAAAAAGCCCAGTTTACAACAAGTGAATGGTAAAGCATTGTCTGTGGAAGGGACTGGAACTGTTGTGCTAAGAGTTTTGAATGCATATGGTGAAATAGAGGAAGTTATACTCAGAGATTGCACCTATGTTCCTGAGGCCACTACAAGCCTCATATCTACTAACAGAATCATACAAACTAGTTTTAAAGTTAATCCTGAACAGGGCCAAGGCAAGATTTGGCATGAAGATGGAATTGATCTAATGGTGGAGGAATATGATGTTTTTCATTACCTGAGAGACATTGCTGTTGCTAATGTTGATAAAATGGACACTAATGGACCAGTGTGTCATACAAGATCACCTGCATGTGATCACAAGGAGTGTTTCTATGCATAGCATGTAAAATTTGCTCATAGGCATGTGCAAAGTGTGCAGAAGCTGTTGAAGGACTATGATATCAATGCTGTTGAACGTGATGTGATGAAAAATGGTTGTGAAACATGCTTGAAAGCAAAAGGCACAGCTCCTAGCTACAACGGCCAATCTCCTAAACAAGATACTAACTTTCTAGAGATTGTGTACTCAGACCTTGTTGGGCCAATAAAAAAATCTACTGGAGGCTGCAAATATTTTGTCAGTTTTATGGAAGCAAGATCCAGATATGTCTATACATACCTGCTTAAAAGCAAAAATTAAGTGATTGACAAGTTTAAATGCTATGTTGCAGCTGTTAAAAAAAAGTTTGGTTTAGCGCCAGAGGTACTATTTACAGAGAATGGTTCAGAGTACTGCGGTGAGGAGATCCAAAGATTCTTGCAACAAGAAGAAATTGAACATAAGACTACAATTCCTTATTCTCCGCAAGAAAATGGAAATGCAGAACGCTTAAACAGAACTATTCAAGAAATGGTGTGTTCTATGCTAATGCAGTCTGGATTTTCAGAAACTCTGTGGGCTGAAGTAGTAAATACAGCCGTCTACCTTCATAATAGAGTTCCATCAAAAGTTACAAACAAAAGTCCTTTTGAATTATGGTACAATAAAGTGCCTGGACTTAAACACATAAAAACTTTTGGATCTAAAGCCTATGCCCACATACCAAAGGAGAGAAGGGGCAAACTTGACCCAAGAGCAGAACCTGGTATCTTAGTGGGGTATGCTCTTGGAGGGGAAGGGTACAGAATCTTAGACCCTAAAACTTGTACAGTCAAGGAATGCAATGCAGTACATGCTGATGAAAGCAACATCCTACAAACTTCTAAGCAAGCTAAGTCCACAGTGCAACCTACTCAGGAATCTACAGAAGTCTCCTTTAACAAACTGTTTACTTGGCAATCTGCAAGAACCACCTGTGAACAGGCAGGTCCATCTCCACAAGAGAGTTCTCGCTCAGAAGGGGAACCAGGAGAGCCTATGCCGAGAGAAGGGGAGACAACCACTGTGAGACAATCAGCAAGAAGCAACAAAAGAATACCCCCACTGAGACTCAGAATTTGCTCAAGTGTACAACCAGAAGAGGAATCATCTGACTGGAAGGACGTCAATCAAATCTACACAACCTTCAGGACACTTCTAAGTATAGCCGCCTCAAGGGGCATGCATCTTGAACATTTGGACATTAAAACTGTTTTTCTCAATGGAGACCTGACTGAAGCATGGAATGACAAACTGACTAAGCTGTTACAAAAACAGAACTTTCAACAAGGAATAGCAGAACCTTGCTTGTTCTCAAGACTTAAAAATGGACATTATCAATACATACTTGTTTACGTTGATGACTTGATTATTTGTTGTCAAGATCAAGGAGATGTACAAGAAATAGCAGATGAACTGAACAAAGAAGTTGAAGTGAAACAATTAGGAACCATAAAGTACTACCTTGGAATACAACTTGAAAGAACTGGGGATGGAAATTTTCTTTTGAGCCAAAAACAAAAGATCATGGACTTTATTGAATCTGTGGGAATGAAACATTCCAAACCAATAAGCACTCCACTTGAAAAAGATTACCTAAAGCATACAGATGCAGAACTACTCAAAGATAACCACAAATACAGATCTGCAATCGGAAAGCTCTTATACTTGAGCTCAATCTGCAGACCAGATATAACTTCAGCTGTTGGACTCTTATGCAGAAAGAAGAAGAAGAAGAAGAGATTAGATTAGATTTATACCCCGCCCTTCACTCGCTTGGAGTCTCAGAGTGGCTTACAAACTCCTTTCCCTTCCCCTCCCCACAACAGACACCCTGTGAGGTAGGTGGGGCTGAGAGAGCTTTTTCCCAAGCTGTCCTTGAGAGAACAGCTGTGCCAGAGCTATGGCTTGCCCAAGGTCATCCAGCCAGGTGCAAGTGGAGGAGTGGGGAACCAAACCCGGTTCTCCCAGATTAGAGTCCGCGCACTTAACCAATACACCAAACTGGCTCTCAAGGCCAGTTCACATTGGTTCTCTGGCCTTGTTCACATTTGGTGAACAAGACCAAAAAGGCCAGTTCACCAAATGTCTATGACTGGAAAGCTATGAAGAGACTGGTGAGATACCTGAGAGGAATTTTGGATTACAAACTTAAAACCTCAGCCTGTGATGACCCAAGACTGAGAGGATTCATGGATGCCAACTGGGGCAAAGACACAGCTGATGGCAAATCTACAAGTGGACACTCGTTCTTTTATGGAAACAGCTTGATTGAATGGACTAGTCAAAAGCAATCTATCGTGGCTCTATCTACGGCGGAAGCAGAATGTGTATCTGCGAAAAGTGCCAGTTATGAACTGTATTGGATTATTCATCTGCTGAAAGACTTTGGAATAGATGAACCAAAACCAATAATACTATTTGAAGACAATCAAGCTCACATCACTATCTGCAAAGGAGAGAGAGCACCAAATCCAAGAGTAGGGCCATCGCCCTGCAGTGTAAATACGTGAAACACCTGCAAGACCAAGGACTGATTGAACGCCACTACTGTCCTACTGAAGAGATGATCGCTGACATACTCACCAAACCACTCACCAAGGAGAAGTTCGAGACTCTTCGTGAAAGATTGAATTTGCATGACTTCAGTGTTGTAACTTGAGAAGGGGTGTTGGGTATAACAAGTTTAAAACCCCTCAGTTTATTTACAGGGTTAATGTTGTTTGTGTTTGTCAACAGGAAGTCACATGTTTGTTTTTAACCAATCTGTCTACACAATAGTTAGCCCGGGAAACTTAGTTAGCCCGGGAAATCCTTCACTCTCTGATTGGAAAACCATGTTTGGTTTTGAGAACCAGTTTGGTGTAGGAGACCCCGTATGGTGTAGTGGTTAAGTGCACGGACTCTAATCTGGGAGAACCAGGTTTGATTCCCCACTCCTCCACTTGCACCTGCTGGATGACCTTGGGCAAGCCATAGCTCTGGACCAGCTGTTCTCTCAAGGACAGCTTGGGAAAGAGTTCTCTCAGCCCCACCTACCTCACAGGGTGTCTGTTGTGGGGAGGGGAAGGGAAAGGAGTTTGTAAGCCCCTCTGAGACTCCAAGTGAGTGAAGGGCGGGGTATACATCCAATCTCCTCCTCTCCTCCTCCATGTCTCAGCTATTTAACATTTTATGGTTTCTTCTCTCTGCCTTTGTTCTTGCTTGGAGAGGAGACGGCATGCCGGGCTTCTAGTCTTAGCTGTAAAGATGCGGGAATCTAGCTCTGTTGTTATTTTGCATCCCATTTACCTTTTACCATGTTAGGTTTATAGTAAACTTTTATCTTTTAAATACACATGGACTCAGTTTCTCAGTCTGTACTCTGCTGATGCTTAACTATTTTACTCTGCTTAAGTATATTTTTACCAAGAATAACCAACAGGGGGGAAGGGCCACCCGCCCCCCCCCCCATGCCCCTGGATGCCTGCCTCACCGACAGTGTCATCCAGGGGTAGCCCTTGGCTGGGAGGGAGGGAAGGCAGGAAGGCCGGCTGGCCCCTTAGAATCACAGAACCGCAGGGGGTGGGTGGGTGAGAAGGGGCCCGATAGGCGGCCATCCAGTCCCACCCCCTGCTCAGCGCAGGGTCAGCCTAGAGCCTCCCTGGCCAGGGGTTTGTCCAGCCGCTGCTTGAAGACTGGGGGGGGGGAGCTCCCCACCCCCCTCACCAGGCAGCCCATCTCACCCAGAACTGGCCTGGCCCGTGCCGCCGCGCACAGCGGGACCCGCCTCAGCCGGGCCAGGAGGACCTCCTCTCGGCCGGGAGGGTTGCCCGCTCCGGGACGGGAAAGGCCTCGAGACGGCGGTGGAGCCTGAGGAAGAAGAAGAAGAAGAAGAAGAGATTGGATTTATACCCCGCCCTCCACTCCCCAAGGGAGTCTCAGAGCGGCTTCCAAACTCCTTTTCCCTTCCCCTCCCCACAACAGACACCCTGTGAGGTAGGTGGGGCTGAGAGAGCTCTTTCCCAAGCTGTCCTTGAGGGAACAGCTGGTACAGAGCTATGGCTTGCCCAGGGTCATCCAGCCAGGTGCAAGTGGAGGAGGGCGGGAAAGAGGAGGGCGGGAAAGGCCAGAGAGTCCCCCTTCCACCCAACGCAGCCGTTTCCTCCCGGGGAGCTGCTGGAGATTCAGTCGTAATCCCAGGAGACCTCCAGCCACCACCTGGGGATTGGCAACCCTCCCAGTCAGGGTGGCCCTCCCGTGAGAAAGTGTTTCCCGCGGAAGCCCAGGGCCCTGGCCTCTGAAGCCATCGAGGACCCCGACCCGGCGGCGTGGCTCAGGGAGGGGGCACCCGGGCGCTGGCAGACCCACTCCCAGAAGGCCTCTTAGCCGGGGAAGCCGGACAGCCCGAGCAGGAGGCCCGCCCCCGCCCCGAGGTGCCCAGACCCAGCTGCGCCCCCCCTCCGCCCCGGGAAGGGAGGCAGGAGTCCCGCGGCCGACAGGAGGGCTGGCCGAGGGGTCTGGATGGGGAGGGGGAAGCCAGGGGCCCCCGCGGAGGAGGTCATCCGGACTGGGGGCGGCGGCGGCGGCAGGCAAAAGGGGAGCGCCTCCACCCGCCGGCGCAAACGCCAGGGGGACCCTGGAGAAGGCGCGCCAGAGCCGGTCTCCCTCCTGCCAGTCGCCTCGGGGGCTTCGGTCTCTGTCTGGGCGCCTTCGGCCACTCTGGGAGCCCTGACTCCGGCCTGCCTGCGGCCCCTCCCCGGGGAAACGAGGGGGAGCAGGTGGCGGGGGCCCCCAACCCCCCAACCCCCCCCCCCCACTCCCGAGCCAAGTCCGGCCTGGCCCGGTCCCAACGGACAGGACGGCATTTCGAGGAGAGGTCGCGGCACTGGCCCGGCTGGGGGGTCCCGGACCGGCTAGGCCCTCGGCGGACTCCCGACAGTCCGGGTCCTCGGCACGACCCAGGCTCTTCCCCCCCCCCCCGCCGCCGAGCCTCTGCTCCCGCCCGGGGGACAGCGAGGAGGAGCGGAGAGACCCCGTCCGCGCCCCGCCGCCGGGCTTCGCGGGAAAGACTCGCTGCAGAGGCCCCCTTCCCCGCGCCTGGCCCAGGGAGCTCGGCAGGACGTCCCGCTGGGCTAGGGTGGGGTCCCCCCTTCTGGCCGGGAGGGAAAGGAACGTCCCGGCGGCGCGGGGCAGGGCGTGGGGTGTGCGTGGGTGGCAGTGCGCTTCTGCCCCACCGAAAAAAGGAGATGGCGGACCCCGATCCCGAGCAGGGGCGGCAGCAGCAGCAGCAGGGCTCTTGGGGCCGGGCAAGGCGCATGCAGGGGGGCGCCCGGCCCCCTGGAGACGCCTCTTCGAAGGGGAGTCCCGCTTGGCCGCGCCCGCCCTCTCGGGGCGCCGCAGCCCGGCCGGTAGCGACTCCTTGGTCGGACTCCCGGCGGCGCAGTCGGCTGGGAAGCGAGGGGGCGTCCCCGGGTGCCGGCCGCCCCCCCCCCAGCAGCTGGTCCCGCCCCGCCCCACAAAAGGCCCTTGTGCGCCCGACCGGTAATTGGCAATCATCAATCACCGGCCATAATAGCTGATGAGGCGGGCGGGGGCGACGCCTTCCCAGGGGCCCCCCGGGCGGCTCCAGTGGGAACTCGCGGCTGCTCCCGGCCCGGCCGCTGGGCGGGCGGGCGGCTCCTCTGAGGGGAACTCAAGCGGAATTTGAGGAAGATGGATGAGCCCCGAGGCGGCAGGGCGACACCCCCCTCCCCCGCCCCCGCCATCTCCTCCCCTTCGCGCCCGCCTGCCCGCCCGCCCGCCCCCTCGGCAGAAGACAGCGCCAGGCGAGGCAGAGGGGAGCGGAGCCCGGGCGGCGGGCGGCTCGGAGTGGCGGGGCGCTGCTCGCTCGCTGGCCGGCTCCCTCGAAGGTGCCACCGCGCCGGACTCCAGCCAGGAGGGACCTCCAGAGCCCGCCCGCCCGTCCGTCCGCCCGCCCGCTGCACAGTAGACCCCGACGCCCGGCTGAGGCTGGCTCCCAGGAACGCCCTGCCGAGCTCCCGCAGCCCGCGTGGAGGAGGAGGGGGAGGCTGGCGCCCAGCAGGGCTCGGGCCGTCCGTCCCGGCCAGTAGCGGCCCTCGGAGGCCTGGGGGCGGCGGCGGCGGCGGCCATGCAGAGGCCACCGGGGCAAGGCGCTGCCTTCTCCATTGACTCGCTCATCGGGCATTCTCCGCCGGCGCCGCGCTCCGGACCCCTGCTCTACACCGGCTACCCGATGTTCATGCCCTACCGGCCCCTGGTGCTCCCCCACGGGCCGCTGCAGACGGCCGCCGGGCTCCCGCCCCTGGCGCCGCTTGCCTCCTTCGCCGGACGCCTCACCAACTCGTTCTGCGCCAGCCTCGGCCAAGCCGTCCCGTCCATGGTGGCGCTCACCACGGCTCTGCCCAGCTTCGGCGAGGCCCCCGACGGCTTCTACCCGGCGCAAGAGCTGCCAGCCGCCGGGCGAGGCAGCACCGAGCCGCCCTGCCGCCGACGGAGCGCCGCCGCCGCCGCCGAAAGCCTGGAGACCGAGGAGCTCCCCGCCGGCCGGGACAAGGGCCCCCTCGAGCCGCCCCTCCACTTCCCGGAGCCCTTCCCCCACCTGGCAGGTAGGGAGCGGGGGGGGGGGTGGAAGTGCCGGTCGGCCGACCGGGAGAGCGCCTGGGGCGGGGCGGGGGCGCGGGCGACGGCTCCGGGCTGGGTCTCTCTCCCCACCCGCCCCAGCTGAGCCGGCGAAGAGAACGGCCTCCAGGGGGAAGGCGGCTGCCGCCCAGGGACCCCGGCCGGGCCGGACTGGGGAGGCGCCCTCCGGACGGAGGAGGAAGAGGCGGAAGCGGCTGCCGCCGACTGGGAGTTGGCGAAACTTTTCTCTGCTGGGCAAAGTTTCCTTCCTTCCCGCCGGGGCGCGGGGGTGGGGAGCGACGGCTGAGCGGCCAGGCGGGGGGCCGCCGTGGGACACCCCCGAAGGCCGCCTTCCTGCTCCGGCTCTCCCTCGCCTTGGCCAGCTCTCTTCTGGCTTCAGACATGCCCGAGCCCTTGCGGGGTGGGGGTAGCGCTGGAGCCCGCGTCTGGGGCAGCCGGGCAGGAAGAAGAAGAAGAAGAGAAGCAGAGGTTGGATTTATACCCCGCCCTTCACTTGGAGTCTCAGAGCGGCTTACAAACTCCTTTCCCTTCCCCTCCCCACAACAGACACCCTGGGAGGTAGGTGGGGCTGAGAGAGCTCTTTCCCAAGCTGTCCTTGAGGGAACAGCTGGTACAGAACCAGGGCTTGCCCAAGGTCATCCAGCCAGGTGCAAGTGGAGGAGTGGGGAATCAAACCCGGTCCTCCCAGATGAGAGTCCGGGCACTTAACCACTACACCAGACTGGCTCTTCGGCCCAGGGCCCTCCCTGCTTCCTCCCCCTGCCTGCCTGCCTTTCCCCGCAGCAGAGGGCCGGAGCGGACCGGGGGAGAGGGGGCCAGCCGGGCTTTTGGCGGCCCAGGCTCTGTCCCTGGTGCTAGGCAAAGGCCGGCGCCCGGCGGAGGCGGGAGTCCCGGAGGAGAGCTAGGGGCGGGGGGGGGGGCGCCAGGCGGCGGGAATCCCCCCCCCCCCCAGGCCAGAAGTTGCTGCCAACCCGGCTGCCCTGTCGGGGCCCTTCGAAGGTCTGGGCAGACTTCGCGGGAGAGCCGCCCCGGTCCGGCTGCAGGCGAGAGGGTCGCCGCTTGCCCTTGGGTTGGGGCCCCGGGAGGGAGCCGGCGCAGGATGAGCCGCCTCTCGGCCCTCGCCACAGCCAGCCTTTGCCAAAGAGCCCCGCGGAACTCCGCCGTGTCGCTTACTCGCCAGCCCCCCCGGGAACAAAGTAGCTGGGGCAGAGACTGCCGATTGAGCCGCTCCCAGGCTCGAGTTGGGTGGAGCCCCCCCCCCCCCCCCGCCCATGCCTGCGCCAGAGCTGTGCGCTGCCCTGGCTCTTCCAGCCGGGGAAGGCAGCCGACGCACATGCCCTCCTCCTGGGACCTCCGAGCCTCCCACCCCCGCCGGCCACCGTCTCCTCCAGGGCTCCGGATGCAACCCCCAGCCTGGGACCGGGCAAGCCGCTCGGGAGAGAAGGGGAGCGGTGCCGCCGCCCTGCCACCCCCCCCCCCCCGCGCACCCCAGCTTCTTGACAAGGACGGGCTTGAGCCAGGGGGTCGTGGCCAGGGAAGGTCCGAAAGTAGGGGCCCCTGAGCCGGCATGGATCTGTCTGTCTGCCCTCAGGGCTCCGAGCAGCGCCCCCCCCCCCCCCAGAATGTCCCTGCAGGAGAACACGAGCCGACTCTCTTGGAAAGGGGGAGGGAGGCCCAGGCAGATGACGGGAGTGCTTGGGGGGCTGCTATTGGCCACACTGCTGCCACCTCCACTGGCTGGCTGATGTTGGGGCTGCCAGACCGACTGCTTGGCATCAGGTGTGGGGGGGGGGTAGCCAGAGGTGGGCACGACAGGGCAGAGGCGAGGGTGTTGCAGCGGTCCAGAGGAAGGCGGAGGCCCCACCCAGGAGCGCCCTCCGGAGGTCCTCTCTGCCAGGACTCCTCCTGCCCTGGGGTGGCTTCCCTGTGCCTCGCCTGCCCTGGGAGGAGGCAAAAGGCGGAAGGAATCCACCCACCTTCTGCACCGCAGCCACGAGGAGCCCAGAGACAGTTTAGTGTAGTGGTTAAGTGCGCGGACTCTCATCTGGGAGAACCGGGTTTGATTCCCCACTCCTCCACTTGCACCTGCTGGATGACCTTGGGCCAGCCATAGCTCTGTACCAGCTGTTCCCTCAAGGACAGCTTGGGAAAGAGCTCTCTCAGCCCCACCTGCCTCACCTGGTGTCTGTTGTGGGGAGGGGAAGGGAAAGGAGTTTGTAAGCCGCTCTGAGACTCCAAGTGAGTGAAGGGCGGGATATAAATCCAATCTCGTTTTCTTCTTCTTCTTCTTCTTCTTCTTCGAGAGCAGCTGCCATAGCAGCGCCAGAACCAGCCCCCCCCCCCCCCAGTGCCTTTCTCAGCGCAGGGGGGCAGATGGACGGACGGGGACTCGGCATCAGGGCCAGCTCTGCTAGATGAGCTAGGGTCAAGTTCTTCTCCCACCGCACTGAGGTTGGGCCGTGTACCTGATCTGCCTCCATCTTCCATGTCCGGAGTGGGATGAGACCCCCCAGCACCCCAAGAATGGGCGGCTGAAGGCTCTGCTCGCCACAGGGCCGGAGGGAGTGCCCCGGGGCGTGCTGGAGCCCACTCCCGTGGGATGCCTCACTCTCCCGGAAACCGTCACCCCAAGGTGGCCTGTGCCCCCCCGCCTCTGCCCCCAAAGCGGGATAACCCAGGGACCTGAACAGGTGGGGCACTGTCAAGCCAGCACACTAGGCAGGGACATCTCCTTTGGGAAGAGACTCTGTCCAGGCTCCACCCCGGCTGACCCCTCACCCCACCCCAGCACCTCCAGGTCAAAAGGACTCCAGCGGCAGCCTTGTGTGTGTGTGTGTAGCCCCCCCCCCCCCACTGGATGGACCAGTCAGCTGAAGGCCGGTCCCCATGAAGATGCTGTCCAGGCAGAACCCCCAGCCTCCCTTGAGGAGTCAGGGGGAGGGCTGTCTGCCCTGCAGGCCCCTAGTGGCAGTGGGGCATTTTGGGGCCCTGCCCCACAGATAGCCATGCCAGAAACCTTTTTTGAGGAGACAACCCCCTGCTTCTGGCAGCAGCCAGGGGGAGAGTGCCATGGCTTCTCCTCTGGCTTCCCTCCCCCCCCCCCACCAATGCTCCCTCTAAGCGGTGGACTCTTGTGAGCACAAATCCTACTTTGTGAGCTCCTGGCATTCAAGTTGTGAGCAAGTGATTTGGCTTCTACAAACATTGGTTTGCTGTGGAGCCATCCTTCCTGAGCTAAGACAAAAATGTGTGAGAGAGACTAAAAAACTGTAAGCTCACTCACACTAACTCAGCTTAGAGGGAACACTGCCCCCCACCCCGTGGAATTGGGGGGGGGGGCATCATGACAGCCAGGGAAAAGACAGCTCAAAAGGATTGGTGAAGATGTACTGAAATTGCCACTGTGGAGTGCCCTTCTGAGCTTTCTTGCCCCATGGAAGGGAACTCAGAAAGCATTCAAATGTCCTCTGAAGGCAGTTAAATGTCCTCTGAGCTGTTTTTCCCTCGGAACTGGTGCTCTCGCTGCCCTGTCCCTAGAGAGGAAGGGCTAGAAATGGGCTCAGAGCCTCCCCCTTCAGAGACAGTCATTCAGATTAATTTAATTAACTGTCATTTAACTGCCCCCTTAAACATTTAAATGCACCTCCAAACAAAAATATCCTGGCTATGAGGCAGTGGCCCCAAGGGTAAGAGTGACCCCCCCCCCATGGGGCAGTTGCAAGCCCCAGGACTGAGAGGGGCCAGCTGCCCACGTGTGGGGCTCACCCTCCTCCTCTGCCTGCCCTGAACTCTTTTTAGCGGGTGCCCCACAGCAGAACTTACCTGTGGAGTTGCCTGGGTGAACTGCCATGCCACAGGAAGCAGGGAACACTGATGCACAAATTTGGGCCCCATGGGACCCCTCGGCCGAATTGGAATCACAGTCGGGTCTTCCACACACTGCCCCGTGGGTGGCTGTCCTTCCTGGCAGTTTCGGGCAGGGAGAAGATGAACAGGAGCAGCCTGGAGGGAGAGAGCCCCTCTGCTGTAGGGCTGGCAAAGGCTTGGGGGGGGGGGGTGGTCTCTCTGGCACCTCTGGAGTTCGCCCCCTCCTGCAGGGCAGGCCGCTTCTCTGGAGGGCAAGTCCCTTCCAGTCGGACAAGGCGACTCAGACCTGGTGTGCTGCTCTGTGTGTGTGCGGGGGGAACGACTCTCAGGAATCCAGTTCAGAAAAGGGGAGAAAAGTTGGGGGGGGGGGGAAGGGAGGGGTCGTTGAGAGCAGCTGGAGTAGAGATGTCAAAATCTTGAAGACTCCCACTTTTTCAGAAAAATGGGGAAATTTGGGGGAGATTTGAAATATGTGCAACACTTCCTTTCCTCTCGTGCCTAACATTCTTTTACTTATCTAACAACAACAAATGCATCATTTATAACTTAGTTAGCATATAGAATTGTACTATTTGGTATATTCATGGAATTTAAAAGTATAAATGTCTTCGTTTTTCTATAAGAAAAATAGCCAGCATACCCAGTACCTGAGAAGGAGCTGCACTCTTTACTTCCATAGCACATGAATCTTTAATTTTTGCCATGTGAGATGTAGGAAAAAATAACTGTTGATGGTAGAAATGTACACATTCTGTGGTAAACAAAAGCATCTTCTATTTAGACAGAAACCCTCCAGCTGAATCCCAGTCGGCCGGAGGACGGTCAGCATGTTTGGATATTATAAGTTATAAGACTGAAAACACTGAATGCTCGAATAATGTATTATTAAACACTAATGTATTATTATTCCACATCCCTCATCCTGCCATCAAGTTCCTGCTTGGGGGGGGGGGGGCTCGGCCAGTCGCTCTCTCTCTCTCTCTTTCAATCTGATCTACCTCACAGGGTTGTTGTGAGTAGCCAGCCTGAGCTCTTCGAGGGAGGGGCAGGATTAACTGACAAATAAGAAGCATAGGCGTCAACTACGGGGGGGCTCGAGGGCTCAAGCCACCCCCGAAATTTCCCGGGGGGACTAAGTCCCCCCCGGGAAAACAGAGCGCCCACCACCGCGATTCCCTGGGCCCTTCCTAGGGCCGCCGCGCCACCGCCACCGTCTCTCTCTCTTCCCCCCCCCCAGCTGGCCTGGCTGCTTCTGTCCCTCCCTCCCTCCCTCAGTCTGTCCAGGGGCGAGCTAAGAATATGCCCAGCTGGCCCCTGGACGGATGGAGGGAGGGACGGAAGCAGGAATGGCCAGGTGGGGGGGGAGAGGCAGCGGCAGTGGGGATGCAGTCCCAGCATCCGCGTGCAGAAAGCACCCGCACACGTGCCCCCGCCCCCCCAGGGAATTTAAAACTTGACGCCCCTGATAAGAAGGAACCGTGTGGCCAGGCTAGTGCTCCTCAGTGAGAGAGAAGTCGCCGGTGAAACTCGGGGGGGGGGCGGGGGGGCCGGAGCAGCGCTGTCTCTGGGCCCCCCTCCTGCCAAAGCCGCCTGCAGCCAGTCACCGGGGCGGGGGGGGGGGGCGCGCACACCCCTCCTCAGCTTTCACACGGGGATCGGTGGCCTGCCTGCAAACTTCTCTGTGGCCACTAGAGGCTGCCCGACGGCAGGCAACTGCATGGGGCTGCTGGCGTGGGAGGGAGCCCCAGAGCTCAGCTGGGGGGGTGGGGGAGGGGGACTGGGGACTGCCGGCCGGCAGGGCGGACTCACTCGGGTCTCTCACCCTGGCAAGGAGTCCAACAGTGCTGCCGCAGGCGAGAAGAAAGCAGCCCGACGCCCCCTCCTCAGCAGACGGCAGCGGGAGAGTCTGGGGGTAGCGCAGACACCGCCTGCCCGAGTGGCCGCCTCCTGCCCGCCCTGCGCCCTGTGGTCCCCAAGAGAAGGGGAAGGGCCGGCCTCGAACCAGCGCCTGTTGGTGCCTGTGATGAAGCGCCTTTCAACCCCCACCGCTGTCACCACCACCCCACCCCCCCCGGGCCTGCTCGACTGGGCCAGGGCGGACCCCGAGCAGGAAGCGGGCAGGGGCGCGCGGATCCTTTGCTGGGGAGGCTACAGCCAGCCTCTGCGGCGACTTCGTTCTCTCCCATGTCCAGTCTGCAGTGCGGGGGGGGGGGGGGGCTGTCCAGCCGGGCCTGAGGTTTGCTCCAGATGTGCCCCCACTCCCCCCCCCCCCACACGAGGGAGGCCAGAAGTGGAGCAGATCACGGCAATAGCCGATCCCTTGGAGTCGGGGCGCCGCCATGTTCAGCGGCAGTCTACCACTGGACCCCAGTTACCGGCAGCGATGAGGAAGGCCTGCGGCTCCGTGGCCGGCCTTGCGGGCCTCCGGGAAGCACCCGGCCAGTGTCCGTGGGGGAGAGGCCGCTAGACTGGACGCGCCTTTGGCTGAAAGGGCCACTCGGGTGAGGCTTTGGTGTGTGTCTCCTCACCGAGAACCCTAGGCGGCCCTGAGCCAGGGAGACCCACGCCCCTGCGCGGGCACGGCCGAAGGACGCGGGGGAGAAGAGAAGGGCAGGGCGGACACGGGAGCCAAGCCAGGCCCGGCAGAGGGCGCTCCTGGGAGGCCGCCTCTTCCCCCCCCCCCCCCCGCTGGGCAGCCCAAGGGGGCTGCAGGCACTGGGGAACGGGCATCATCGGGGGCCCGCTGGGGAGGGGGCTTCACCTGCTGCTGGGTAGCGCTGCGGCGGCTCAAGAGCCCGGGAGACCCCACGCCCCCCCCCCCCGGCTTCTGGGGCCCGCAGGCCAGGGAGCGAGGCGGAGGAGCGCAGTCCTTCCCTCTCCAGGGCGGCAGGCCGCGGCGCACAGCGCAGCCGGGGCCAAAGCGGGGGTGGGGGGATGCGCCGGCATCAGCCGAAATGTTGCTGCTGGGGGGGGGGGGGGTGGGCACCGGAGAGGGAACGCCTAGCTCTGCTTCCGCCCGCTGCTGGCTCCGAGGACTGGGCTAGGGAGGAGGCCGCGGTCTCTCCGGCTCGGCCTCTCCCTGACGCCCCGGCGGCTTAGCAGGGCAGCGCACGTGGCCAGGGCCCGCGAGTACCGACGGCGCTCCAAGGCGCCCACCAGACGCCGGCCGCAAGCGCTCCGAGGCCTGCCGGCCAGGGCCGCCCCTTCGCGCCTCGAAGAAGCGGGCGCCTGGGCGCGGGCGGGGGGGAGACAAGGCCTGGGGGCCCAAGGCGGGCAGGGCCTTCTTCGGAGGGTTTGGCTTGATAGGCTTGACCCCCGGCCGCGCTCCTCCTCCGCCGCCGCCGCCTTCGCAAAGGGGCCCCAAGAGCCACCGGCCGCCCCCCCCCGAGCCCGTGCAGAAGGCGCGGCTAACTCTCTCTCTCTCTCCCCCTCCCTCTCCCCCCCCCCCCCGCCCGGCAGAGGGGAAGGCCTACAGCTCGGACGAGGAGAAGGCGGCGGGCGGCAGCGAGCGTGACGACGAGGAGAGCTCGGCCGAGGCGGAGAGCGACGAGGAGCCAGGCCTGGACGGGGCCGGCGGCGGCGGCGAGGCGCTGGGGGCCAAGGCCAAGGCGAAGCGGGGCTCAGGCGGCGAGGCGGGCGGCGGCGGGGGTCCGTCGGGTGGGGGCGCCGCCTCCTCCTCCTCTTCCTCCTCCTCGTCCTCGTCGGGGGCCGGCCCGGGCAAGAGCCGTCGGCGGCGCACGGCCTTCACGAGCGAGCAGCTGCTGGAGCTGGAGAAGGAGTTCCACTGCAAGAAGTACCTGTCGCTGACGGAGCGCTCGCAGATCGCGCACGCCCTCAAGCTGAGCGAGGTGCAGGTGAAGATCTGGTTCCAGAACCGGCGCGCCAAGTGGAAGCGCATCAAGGCCGGCAACGTCAGCGGCCGCGCCGGCGAACCTGTCCGCAACCCCAAGATCGTCGTGCCCATCCCCGTCCATGTCAACCGCTTCGCCGTGCGCAGCCAGCACCAGCAGCTCGAGCAGGGCCAGCGCCCCTGAGCCCCCCCCCCCGGGGGCCGCGCCCCACCCTCCGTGTATATAAGCCCCGCCCCGTCGGCCGGTCGGTGTCTCCTCTTCTGTCCCGTGCAGCCTTGTGATGATGAGAGTCAATAAAATTATTTTCTATGGACGACTCCGCTCCCCCCAGTGGTTCTCTCCGCCGTCCCTGGCTTCCGCCTCTCCCGAGGGAACCCGGCGCCCGCCCCCGCCTGGCATCGCCCGGCGAGGACACTCAGCGAGGGCAGATCTTCCCGGCAGAGGCGGGACTGGCACCCGGGGCCTCAGCTTGCGCTGCAACCCCGACACCGCGCCGCCTCTCCAGCCTCGTCCCACTAGGCGGCCTCTTCCTTGGCCCCCAGGGACCGGGGGGGGGGGGAGCCTGGCCGGGCTCTAGGGGTGTGGGCTGGAGGCCTGGCCTGGCCTGGCCGGCGGGCGGGCGCGCCTTACCTGTGGAAAACGGGGGGGGGGGGACGGGACGCCCTGGCTCGGTGGAAGAGCCTCTGCTTGGCACACAGAAAGCCCCAGGCTCGACCCCGGCCTCCCCCGTGAAAAGAGGGGAAAGCCCCCGCCCTGCGGAGACCAGCCTGGCCTGTACTTCTGGACGCCCTCCCCCCCCCCCCGCCTTCCCAGCCAAGAGGAACCGCTTTGGCGGGGGGGGGGGGGTGCGGCCGGGCCGGCTGCTCCCCCACGCCCCTGGTGCCACCCTCCGCCCCCCGGCATTATGCCCCCCCAGCTCGGGTGGAGTCGCTGTCCCTTCTGTGGAGCAGGGGCTCCCCTCCCCGGAGGGAGGCCGGAACCTGCAGCCTCGGCCACCCCAGCCTCTCCTGACCCTTTGCGGCCTCAACCTGACCCACTGCCCTCCCTCGCCAAGCCTTCCCCCCTCCAGAAAACCCGCCTTAGCATTCCCAAGGGGGGGACCACCCTGCATTCAGCATCTCTCTGACAGGCACTCATCCTGCGGCCCTGGGGCAGAAGCCCCCCCACCCCCAAGTGACAGCAGCCTCAGAGGTTCTCTGCCGATGTCTGTGGGGCAGCCCACCCCTCCACCCCCTTGGAGCCCCCCTCACTGTGTTCGCAGAGGACATGAGCCCCACCAAAGGGCAGCTGCGGGGGGGGGGGCAGGAGCCCTGAGAAATGAAGAGGAAGAAGAATGGGCTTTTACACCCCGCCCTTCCCTACCCAAAGGAGCCTGGGAGTGGCTCCCGACTGCCTCCCCCCCCCCCCCTCAAGAGACACCCTGTGAGGCAGGTGGGGCTGAGAGAGCGCGGAGAGAGCCGTGACTGACCCAAGGGCACCCATCTGGCTGCATGTGGAGGAGGAGTGGGGAATCGAACCTGGCTCTCCAGATGAGAGTCTGCTGAGACCAAGCTGGGCTGGCTGTCCTCAGCAGGCTAAAAAGCAGCTGGAATGGGTGGACTCGGAGGTTCTGCCTCCCCTCTGCCAGCCCCGAGGGTCCCCCCATCCAGCTGAGCCTCCCACTCCTGCCACCGGCCCAGCAAAGCATCCCGGGTCCCTCAGACAGGCACCAAAGCCCACACACCCCCTGGGGGTCTCCATCAGGCGTACCCCCCCTCCCCCCCACAGACCATGGAGGGCACCCAGTAGGCTCTGGCCACACCCCCACTCCCCAGGCCAGAACTGCCCTCCATGCCTGCCGCCTGAGTCTGTGGAGGGCTGTTGCCAACTGGAGGAGGAGGAGGAGGAGCTCTGGGGACCCGTTTTGAGGAGAGGCAGCGCCCTCCGCCCTCCATGTACACGAGGCTTGGCCAGGAGGAGGAGGAGGAGGAAGAGGCCAGATCCCTTTGCACAACTCGAGGTCCCCTGTTCCTCTTGGGGGTGGGTGGGGGGGAAGCCATGACCTCACCACAGGCTGCACGGTGGGTGTGTGGGTGGGGGCCCCATTTGTTTTCACCAACCTGAGCTGTGTTGCACAAGGAAAGAATTCCCAGGACGGAAAGGAGGGGAGAAACTCGGCACAGGTGAAGCCTGGAGGCGCTAGGCGGCGGGGCCCTCCTGTGCACATCTCACCATTCCCCACTTCTACCCCCGGCCGGGAGGCAGGTGGGACAAGGGAGTGGCCATGCGATCTGAGAGTGCCCTTGCTTCCATGGAGCCATGCCCACTTCCTCCCACCCCCTTGCCCTGAAACTCCCCCCCCCCCCCAAGCAAGAAGGAGAACACACAGCTAGCGCGGCAGTTGTGGGGAGCCATGGGGCCATTCCTTTATTGGGCAGCTGCTCCAGGGCTGCACGTCCATCACACGCTCTCTCTCTCTCTCTCTCTCTCTCTCTCTCACACACACACACACACACACACACACACACGTGCACACGACCACACACGCACACAGAGAAAAGAAGCCTTATTTACAGAATGTCATATAAATATTTCGAATGTACATTTTATACACAGGGGACTGAGACAGGCAGAGGGGGCTGGGCACGGCGGCAAGAGCCCCACCCCCGCAATGGACATGGCGCTGCAGGAAGTACAGGGGGCAGAGGGGGGCACGGGGGGAGGGGGTTCCCTTTGCAAGGGGCCATAACTGGGGCCCCATCTTCCCTTTGTCCTGGAGGAGGGAGCTGTTGCCCACTTCGAGGATGTCTGACCCGCTGCGATGGCCCCCAAATGGCCACGGGCACCCCTGCCCTTCACAGCCTGGTTTCCAAGGGAGGGGTGGAGTGGTGCCTCTGCCCCCGGGGACAAGCACAACACTGGCCCCGTGTGATGTCGGTCTGGCCCCAGGGGTGGCAACTGGCCCGTGGCTGTGGCTCTCGGGAGGGGGCACCGTGGCCTGGCCCACATTCAGTCTGAGGGCAGCGTGCCCGAGGCGTTGTTGTTGATGTTTCGGTGGGGCAGGCTGGGCGTCAGGGAGGCCGTGGAGGAGTCGCTGGGGCATCCGTGCTGGAGCAGAATGTCCACGCACCTCCTGGCTGCCAGCACGACGGGCATAGGCAAGGGGGGTCAGTCCTCGGGCATCTCGGCTCTTCACATCCACACCGTACTGCAGGAAGGGAAAGCAAACACACCAGCCCCCCCAGAGGTCACTCGGCTGTGTGGCAACAGGGGACCCCCCCTACCCCTGGCTGTCTCTTGGAGCTGGAGAGCAGGGCTAGGAGACCCCGCTTTCCACGGCCGAGGCTCTGTAGGGAGCAGCCGTCCCGGGCCGGGAAGGGGGGGACACTGGGGGGGGGGGCCCTCAGCCGATGTTGGGCGGCGGCTTTACCCAGACGAGGAGCTGCGTGAAGACCACGTTGGCCATGGCGCTGGAGAGGTGCAGAGCGGTCCGACCGTCCCCATCCCCGTAGGTCTCGTTCACCTCCTCCTTGGTGCCGTGGGCCAGCAGAGTGACCACACCCCGCAGGTCGTCCTCCACCACAGCCCGCAGGAGCTGCTGCCCCAGGGGGACGTCGGAGTGGGGTAGGGGAGCCAGGAACAGCTTCTGCTCATACTTGGCCCGGATCCAGCGCTCCTTCTCCTCCCTGGAAAAGCACAAGGAAGCGGGACAGAGCAAGGCAGGCAGGCGGGAGGGGCCACATCAGCGTTCCCCCCCCCAACCCCGACTACCATCGACTGCGAGACCCTAAGGCCGGGCGCGGTGCCAGTGCTGGGGGGGGGGAGGAGGAGGAGGAGGGCGAGCGGCATTATCGCCGCAGCTGTCTCTCTGCCCACACAAAGGAGCTGGCGCCGAGGGGCCCCGGATCGATGCTGCGCACACCCCGCTATCTGCTGCCCATTCTATCCATCTGTATCTTCCTTCGCACACACCGGGCCAGCCTCAGAGCATGCTCAGTGGCTCCTGCCCCCTGACCTGCTCTTCTCCACCGCTGATAAGGCCGCAGAAAAGGCTCTTGTCTGGGTGTCGGGATGAGTGAGTGACAGACAGAGGAACTCTCTGATAGGGACAAACAAGGCATGTGCCCCCCCTCCCCCTGGGGCCCGGGCAGCCGGGCGGCTTGGCTTAACCCCTTCTCTGCCGCGGACAGGCACAGGACTGCCACTGCTGGCGGACAGGCTGGGACCAAGGAGGATGGAGGCCCCGAGGAAAGGCCCGTGATCTCCCTGGGAAACAGCCTGCCAGCCCCCCCCCCCGGAGACGGCTGCGTTCAGCTCAGCACCCTGGAGGCAGAGGGCAGGGTGCGTGCCCGGGACTCCTCCTTGGGCCCTCTGGCTGTGCGTGGATCTCTGACGTGCCCCCAGGCAGCTTCTCCCAGTCCAGTGTGGGATATCTGCAGAAGGCAGCCGGGTGCCGGGCAGCTCCGGAGGGCCCCGCCCCCTGGCCCAGCTGGGACTCCTGGGGCAGAGGGGGAAATGATCCTCATGCAGCCAACCGGGGGGTGGGGTGGGGGCCGTGCTTGGTCCATGGGCCCAGTGTGACCTTGCTGGGGACTCCTCCCACACCCAGCCTTCCTCCTGCATAGGGGAGAGAAGCACCAGCGAGAGAACGACACACCCCATTTCCATGCAGTGGACACTCTGAAGAGAGATGGGCAGCCTGCCCCCTCCCTGAGTGTGGCCCTCTGGACGCCTCCGAAGAAGGCCTGCAAACCCACAACCAAAGCGGTTCTTTGCTTTTGTCATATGTATTCCAAATGCCATGGGAGTAAAGGCAGAGTAAAGGTCACTGCCCATCTCCACCCTGAATGGGTGTGTCTGTGTGCGACCGCCAGAGCAACCTGGGCAACCGTTTGCCCAGGCCCTCCTCCGACTGGGCCTGAGGGACTCTGTGAAGCCAGCCCAGGCATCTGCTCAGCCAGCCAAGGGCTACCACCCCTCGGGGAAGGCCACCTGCCTGGTCAGGGCAAGGGGACAACAAGCAGGCTCCACCACGGAGAGCTGGATGGCAGTCCCCACACACAGCGCCCTCCCGGCCAGCCAGCCAGTCTATCCAGCCTTCTTCCCTCAGGCTGTCCTCTCCTCAGGGAAGTTGTTTCTGCAGCCAGTTGGCTTCTACAGTAACGGGGCATGAAGCCCGCACTCTGCAAGCAGGCAGGGGCCGCGTGGGACCCACAGTCAGATCCGCACTGGGCTGGAATCCTCCCCCACATCACTCCTAAGAGTGGGCACCTTTACCAGAAGAAGCCCACAGCTCTTCAGCCTGACTCATGTTGCAATGATGGAGGGGCAGAGAGTACACCCCCCCGAAAGGCCTTCCTGGGAACTGCCCCCCCCAGGTGCATGAAAGAACACCTGAGCTCACCATGGTGGCGGCCCAGCTATGCCAGGGGCCGCCAAGGCCTGAGATGCTGGCCTGCCGAGAGTGGCCAAGGAGAGACCTGGCTCCTGATCCAGGCTTCTTGCGTGAGTGCTGGCCACCGTTCCCATAGCCTCGTGGGAGGCAAAAGCATCCAGGTGTGCATCTGAGGCCTCCTCACCTCCGCTCACCTGTCCGGACCCTTCCTGCAGGTGGCCAATGGCAGGCAAGTGGTGGGTCTGGCCCCGCCCACGCGGCAGGCCTGAGGGTGAAGGCGGCCAGCCCCATTTCTGCACAAAATCTCCTCAAAAGTTACAACACAGACAAAGCGCTCAGACTGGCCCTCTCACAGCTGTGCTGGGTTCCAAAAAAGAAACCAGAACTCCCCCCAGCACCAGCCAAAAGGGGGCCCTGTCCACTTTTCAGCCGCAAGGCACGCCCCCCCTCCCCCGAGACAGAAAACACCCCAAGGACAGTATTTCATCCTATGGTGGCTCTTCCCCCCACCCCCCGCACACACTGACTCTTAGCAAGGAGCCAGAGACAGCGCGCAGAGAAGGTCCCGAGTTCCGGCTCAAGGAGGCCACAGAGCCACGTGGCAGACCAAAGACCAACCCACACATACCTGGAGCTCTCTGGGCCCGGCTTGGGGTAGTTCTCCATGGCCCCCTCCCAAATGGAGTTGGCCAGCGTGTTGCCAATGGCCGTCATCACCGCCACCAGCTCCAAGGGCCAGTCGTCCAGGTCAAGGGACCGGACACGCGACAGGTGCGTCCCCAGGTTGCGGTGGATGCCTGAGCACTCAATGCAAATGAGGGCTCCCAGGTTCAGGCTGGCCCAGTCGGGGCCTGAGAAGGAAAGGGGAAGAGGTCAGCTCTTGAGGAGTCCCACCTGTGTGCCACATACAGGCCTCCCGCCCCACTTCACGATACACTCTAGAAGTTCAGCGCAACTCTTTGGGCTCCAGCCAGGGGCAAAGCCCCGCTGCCACAGATTCCGGCCTCCTTTGAAAACCCTGTTCCCAGGAGCCTTTGCAGGCTGCCCTCAAGTCAATGTCACCCCCCGCTCCCCTCTAGGGAAGGGCCCCGGCAGCAGGTCATCCTCCAGCGCGTCCTCAGGAGGTTGGGAGCTCGCTGTTCCACACGCAACTTCGGTGGGATTCGGAGTGTTCCATTATTTCCACTCCAGCTGCCTCCTGGGAAACTGCTGCAGGTCCCCTGGCACCCCTCCCCTGCTGTTTGCCCATCCGGCCCAGGGGAAAGCGCAGCAGAGGTGGGGGGGCTCCCCTCCCCCATTGCAAGGCCAGCTGTCACTCACTGGGTGCATCGCAGTCTACGCAGAAGCTGTTCCCACGCCCCGTGCGGATGGACTGGAGGGCCAGCGCATCGCTGTGGCTGCCCAGCCGTGTCTGAAAGAGAGAGAGAGAAAGAAAGAAAGAGAGGCCCCCCTCAGTCTCCTCCCTCAGGCCCTCGGACCGGACCGGGGCACTCTCTGGGGCAGAGCCCTGCTCAACTCTGCCCTCGGGCATTGTGGGCATCAGCCACCACCACCCTCAGCCCCCCTGACGGGCCTAGAAAAGCCTGGAGCTGGGAGCCCTACCAGCCTGGAGCTGGGAGCCCGCCGCACAGTGGCAAGGGAAAGGCACTCTGCAGCGGCCCAGAGGGGGCCCTCTTCCCAGACAGAGCAGCCGGCCTCCCCCCTCCCCCCCACACACCTTGTTCTTGGTGCTCTCGCAGCTCTGGAGGCTGGCCAGGATCTGGCTCTCGATGGCTTGCACCCAGAGCTCACGCTCCTCCTGCGTGGAGGCCTCAAAGAGCCACGTCTGGCCCGTCAGAGACACCACGATGAACTCAAAGGACTCGTCTTGCTCTAGAGGAGGAGAGGAGAGAGCCGTGTCAGCACTGGAGCAGGGCCTACACTCAGCCCCCCCCCCCCTCCAGGCAGGCCGGAGTGTGCCCTGAGGGAGCCCCCCCAGTGGAGGCGGGTCAGGGTGGGCGTGCCCCACATGTGGGCACCCCACTTTTGCTTCCCATGCTGCAGCTGCCTGCCTGCTCCCCTTAGGCCCCTCCCTCTGCTGACCCACACAGCCGCCCCCTCCCACCGGCCCAGGATGGACTGCCCCGAGCAGGGAAGGATGGGCAGACCCCGGAAGCCGGCCAAGACCTCCTCAGTCTCCTGACCCAGCGGGCCTGTCTGCACCCAGCTGGAGAGCTTCACCCCACAAGAGGATGGCAGCTTGACCACAGGCCAGCCAGGCTCAGCTGAGAACACCACAACCCTCTTCTGGGGAGACAGGGAGAGAGGTCGGTTTGGTCTCCAGCCTCAGAAAGCTCTGGAAAGGTCAAGCCCCCCCGCCCCCCACGGCAGTCTCTAGTGCGGGTGGTCCACTCTGGGTCTCTCCGGGGCCCTCTCTGGCCCGGCTGCTGGGAAGCCCTGATGGCTGTGGCCCCGCTCCACTCCAGAGCAGCCTTCCTACGGTTTCCTTCAAGGAGCTTGGTGGGTCTTCCAGTGATGACAGAGCTCCTACGGGAGAAGTCCAAGGAGAAAAGCTGGCCACGCTGACCAGTGGCTTGGCAAGGTGCCCTGGCGTGGGGGGGGGGAGGGGGTGGCCATGGCTCTCCTTGCATTTCCTCGGCTGTGGGGACTGAGAGAGGGGTGGGGGGTGGGAGGGACAAGGCAGCTCTTGGCCGCTTGGCCTGGCCTGGCCTGTCTGCTGCTGTGTCCATCAGTTCAGCTAGGAGTCCAGCGCTGGGCACGGCAGCCTCCTCCCAATGCCGCCACCCCTGGAGCACACACACAAGCTTGCGGGTTCAGTCCCTGGGTCAGTGGTAGGGCTGCCGCTGGGCACAGACTGCGCTGGCCTAGAGGGACTCATGCCAAGGCAGCCTCATGGACCCCACTGTTCGTCTGCCCTGGCTGGCACCTCTAGGAAATTGCCAGGGCCGGGGCAAGCGTTCCTGCTCACCCCCAGGCCAGGCAGGAGGGCCCCAGGGGCCACAGCCACAGGCGTTTGGCAGTGCCATCCAAAGGTGGCTGAGTCCTCTGGCGTCCAGGCCCCTAGAAAGGAGCCCCCAAAAGTCATGCTCCAGGGACCAGGGTCAGACCCCTTCTGCCTCCTCTCCCAGCCATTTGTTTTTTTCTGAAAAGCCTCTCCAGAGCCTGCCGCCCCAGGTTACAAGCAAAACACCCCAATCCAATCAGAAAACAGCAGCAGACTATGGAAGGCCCAATTGTTGCTGGTCAGTCGGAAGCCACCTGGGAGGGCGTATCCAAGAAAGGCACCACCCACCCAGGAGACGACAGGAGCAGCCGTTGGTTCCGGTCAGCCAGGCTAGGTGGAAGGCCTTCCTGCCTAGCTGCCTGGTGCAACTGGAGCCAGCCTCCGGAGGCCTCCTTCTCCTGCACAGCCCCCGGGTGTGACTACGGGCCCTTCCAGCAAGTCAGGAGTCTGACCAGAGTGGGAGCTGCCTGGGCATCCAGCCCGTGCTTCCTTCCACCAGAACACAACAACTTAAGGGCATCCGATGAAGCTGATGGGCAGCAGATCCCGGGTGGACAAGAGGAAATACTTCCTTGCTGAACGAGTGATTAAAATTGGGAATCTGCAGCCAGAGGAGATGATTTGGCCACACGTGGCTTTAAAAAGGGATTCTTGGCTCCATGGAGGACAGGTCTGTCAGCAGTGACTAGCCATGGTGCTGAAAGGGAACCACCATATTCCAGAGGAGTAAGTCTCTGAATCCCAGAGCCAGGAGGGAACATCAGGGGAAGGCCTCGGCCTCTCTGCCCTGTTGCTGGCCCTCCAGGGGAACCGGCTGGCCACTGTGTGAGACAGAATGCTGGACTAGAGGGACCCTCCCTGGTCTGACCCAGCAGGGCTCTTCTGATGTCCTTCTCAGGGGAAGGCCTCGGCCTCTCTGCCCTGTTGCTGGCCCTCCAGGGGAACTGGCTGGCCCCTGTGTGAGACGGGATGCTGGACTAGATGGACCCTCCCTGGTCTGACCCAGCAGGGCTCTTCTGAGGTTCTTCTCAGGGGAAGGCCTCGGCCTCTCTGCCCTGTTGCTGGCCCTCCAGAGAGGAACTGGCTGGCCCCTGTGTGAGACGGGATGCTGGACTAGAGGGACCCTCCCTGGTCTGACCCAGCAGGGCTCTTCTGATGTCCTTCTCAGGGGAAGGCCTCGACCTCTCTGCCCTGTTGCTGGCCCTCCAGGGGAACTGGCTGGCCCCTGTGTGAGACAGGAGGCTGGACTGGATGGACCCTCCCTCCCTGGTCTGATCCAGCAGGGCTCTTCTTGACAGCTGAGACTGGTCTGTGTTCACGGACCCAGAACACGTGCCCGCTCTGAAGGATACAGAGACGGCCTCGTGGGATCCAGCCCCGCACTCTTTGCCAAGAGGACCGTGCCCCAGGGCTGCTGGGAGCTGAAGGAGAGGAAAATCCACCCCCGCCCCCACTCCGCCGCCACTCGCGCAGGCAGGCCCTACCGGGGCAGGGGCCAAGAGCCGGCCCTGCTGGGCTCGGGACAGCTGTCTCCTGTCAGGGGAGGCTGCTGGGGTGGCGACAGACGCGGGGAAGGCTGTCCTGGAGGTTCTGGGGCAAGAAAAGTCTGGTGGCTGTTTTTTGTGTGGTGAGCGAGTTGGGCCTGGGATGGCTGAGGGGGACCCCATGGGAATCTTTGTTTGGGGCCCAGGAAGGTGCTGGGGAGGGCCGGGCTGCCCGGGGCCTGGAGGGCTCCTCCTCTTCCTGCCCGGCAGAAGTGTCTTGGTTCCGGGAGGGAAGCGAGGCCTCTTGCCCCGTCTGCTGTGGGCCAGAGCCACAGGATGGCTGAGCAGAGGAGACCCCCCCCCCCGCACCTCCCCCCCCCCAAGAGCGCCAGAGCGGCTGTTGCTGGCCGGAAGGAAGAATCCCTCCCTCCCTCCCTGTGTCATGGTGCACGCTCCACCTCCTAGCAAAATGATTTGCAATTACCTAATTAGCCTTATGCAAATAACATCCTCTGCTCCCGAATGCGGATGGAGGAGGCCCCCCTTCCCAGGTCCAGGCCCTGCCACGGGAGAAGGCTGGGGGCTTCCAGCACAGTGAAGGTGAGGGGTCCCCTCCAGGGAGGCAGCTCGCCCACCAGGAGCAGCAGGCGCCCCAGAGAGGGAAATGATGATGGAGCCTCCCCCCCCCCCCCACTGGCTCGGAGGCCAGTGCGCCCTTAGTGGCCCTCCTCCACCTTCCAAATGCCCCCGCCTTTCTTCCCAGGCAGCACTGGCTTTGCTTCTCCGAGGGGGCTGCACCGGGGGGAGGGGGGGCAAACGGGCATTTCTACAGCTGCCCTTCCATGCTCTGGGTGGAATCAGAAAGGGCCGCTGCCCTCTTGACCTTCCACATATCGGTCACCCACAGCCTGGACCCATGTTGCTCGGGGGGTGGGGGCTCTGCTCCAGCCTCCTCCCCTCCAGCACACACCTTGTGCACGAGGGGAGCCCCACAGCCTTGCGCCAGGCACAGCCCTTCCTCCCCCGCCCCAAGAAGGGCGCTTCACACAGAGGTTCAGTGGCTCCAGGAACCTCTGCCCCAACTGACCGACGGGGGGGGGGGGGGCTCCTTCCTCGGGCCCAGACAGGTACCCACCCCTGCCACACAGCTGAGCACCCAAACTCCCCATGGCTTGCGGGGGTGGTGGTGGCAGGAGAAGCTCCGAAAAAGGCTCTCCTCTCCCGAGCTCAGTGCCTGTGTGCCCCTCCCCCCCCATCGCCAAGCATTCCTTTGGGCCTAGCAGCCCCTCCCCCCCAACTCATTAGCTCTGTGACTGACCAACTGAGAAATTAGAGGCGCGTTTGGGTAATTTGACGAGAGACCGGGACGCGCAGGCTGGGAAAGAGCGGGGTGGGGGTGGGGGTGGGAGCAAGAGGGATGCCTGGGGTTTGTCACAGAGCCCCCCTTCCGAGTCGGGGGCTGCAGGGTGGGGCTGGCCAGGAGCAGCAAGTGGCTGGCCAGGAATAGTGGGCAGTGGAATGAACCAGCACCTCTCTTGATTATTTTTTGATGATGTTTCACAGGCTGCATGCTCCGAAGTGAAGTACTCAGGCACGGCCGGGCTGCCGCCGCTAATGGGTGTTAACCCGACGACCTTGCCTCCGACGCTGCCTCGGCAACAAGCCCTCCAAATGAGAGGGGAATTAGCGAGGGCACCGTGGGAGCACAGGAGGGAGGCCCATGGGGAAAGAGCCGTGGCTGGGGGCTGCTGCCTCTCAGGCCCGCTCCCCTCCCAGGAGGCCGGTGCCCTGCCTGTGTGCCTGCCCGGGGCCTGGGAGCAGGCAGCCCTGCAACGGACGGGGCTTGGGATGCCCCTGCCAGGAGGGAGCTGGCAAGCCCCCGTAGCAGCGCCTCCTCCTCCTTCTGGAGGTACTTGGGATCACCACCCTCAAGCTGGCGCTGGGAAGTGAGCGCGCGAGGCGGGCACCATTCGTAAATGTCACTGTGCTACCGCCTCATTTTGCAGCTCATTAAACCCAATATTCCTAACCTGCATTAATGCATCAGGGACAATCCCCCCCCCTTCCTCCCCCTCAACAACTTCTAGGCAAACAGCATGAGCAAGGCGCAAGAAACCCCCCGACCGGTTCTGGGAGGTGGCGGGGGGGGGGGAACACAGCACGGAGCAGCCAAGCCACTGGGGGGGGGGGGGATGCTGGCAGGGAAGAGCGGGAGGGGGCCCTGGGCCTATGGCTGGGCTGGTGCCACTGGTGGGCAGGAGGTGGGCACCAAGTCACAGGAGGCCGGGCAGGGAAGGAATTGCCTCCTGGCTTCAGAGGGCGAGGTCGCAAGGCCTGTGGGGCGGGGGGGGGGGGGGCAGGCCTGCTGCAGAGGGCAAGAGGCCCCGGCTGGGGCTGGGGCTGGCTCTGGAGGGCAAGGATCCCAAGGCCTGCTGGGAGAATGGGATGCCAGCGTCTGGCAGGACACAGCACAGGCTGTCAGGAGTGGCACCAGAGAGGCCGTAATCCCTGGCAATCCAGTAAGCGCTGCTGAGCTGGGAGCGGTTGGGGGGGGGGGCGCTCTGACACCCCCTGACAGCTGGCATTCATTCCCCAGTGGGCTTTAAAACTCAAAAGTGAAGGCAAAAGCAGACCCTTCGCCTGCGCCAAAGGAACACATTAAGGGCTTGTCAGCTCCTCACAGGGCGCCCAGCACCCCCACCACGACCGACGATTTCATTATCCAGGCACTTGAAGGGGGGGGGGGGGGGAGAAACCCAGCACCGGGACAGACCTGCCTGGTAGAGCCCGTTCCCCAGGGACTCCCCTGCGGGGCCCTGCTCCAGCTCCAGGGGAGGGCTCTCCTGCCCTCTGTCCCCAGGAGCCCAGCCCCCCAGCCGTGAGAACTGGGCCTCGGGGATTCCCCTGCCCACCCCCCACCCCCACCCCAGCCTGCTGCTGGATGCTCTCCACAGCCTCTGGAGCAGCCTCCTGATGCACCCCCCCACCCCCACCCAGCAGTGTGGCACAATGGCTCCAGCACCAGGCTGGTGCCCCCTCTCCCTCTCTCTTTAACATGCGGCCATGTAAAAAAGGCAAGAGAGCTCCGCTCGTGATTTATGACACTTCAGAACAACGAAGATTCAATTGCACCGCACGTCTTCGCCTCTGATTACCTCCTAAATGAGATAAACTGATGGCAATTCATCCCGAGACCTCACCCACTCTCCCAGGGTGCCAACCTGAGGCACGGAGGCTGCTTTGCCTGTCTGACAGGAGCCCCCCCGCCCCCCCCCCCCCGCCCAGCCCAGCCCAGCCCAGCCCAGCCCTCTCCTGCAACCCTGGAGAAAGGGGGCCGGCAGCAAGGCAAGGGAGGGAGAGGGGGACTCGACCTGGCCACCGGATGGATTCCTCGGCAGTGCAGCAAAGGGGTGCTGGCCGGAGCCCTGGCTGAGGGGAAAGGGGCAAGCTTCTCCACCCCCCACCTCCACCCCCCGCTCTGGCAGAAAGAGGCCCAGGGAGACTGGAGTCAGGACCCTGAAAGGACCCAGCAGAACCTCCAGGGACAGGCACAGACTGAACCTGAAACATGGGCCAGACGACAAATGACATCTAAATCAAATAAGGAGGATTTGTAGGCGGGGTAATGGCGCATGTGTTGGGGGAAGGGGGGTGGTAGACAGCCACTCCTCAGTGGGAAGGCGGGGGTGTCTGGCCCCCCGAAATCTCTATGCCCAGGGCACATATGCCCCCAACAGAGCCACGCCAGGGCCCTTGACGGTGAGACCTTGCCCCCTCTCCCCCCTCCCGACTCCAGTCTACCCCCCAACTTGGCCCAAGCAAGTCCCACAGGACAGAGCGCTTTTCAGCCTCTCCAGGGAGGGTCAAAGGCTCGGCAGAGTTAAGGTCAGGAGAAAAACCACCAGCAAACCCCCCCCCCCAAAAAAAAGTGTTGGGGGGAAAGAGAGGACCTGTCCGAGGCCCCCCAAGAAGAGGGGATGCCGCAGGGGGCAACGCTCCGAGCCGGGACTTGCCCTGCGGCTGCCGGTGAAGAGCGGCCCCTGCCCAGGCACACGGGGAAACTGAGCCCCCCCCCCCCGCCCTGTTGACCGGTGGCAGTGCCCAAGGGGCCTCTCTTTCTCATCCTCCCCCCTTACTGCGGGGCTCTAGGGGAGCACCCTTAGGTCTACTCTGCTGGGCCACCCCAGGCAGGGGGAAGGATCACAGGGGGCTCAGCGACACTTTCATGCCCGAGGAGGGGGGCTGAGCTGCAGACACCCCCCCCTTCCCCAGCAAATCAAGGGCCCACTGCCAAGGAGCAGAGGAGGGTGGGGTGGGGTGGGCACAGCCCCCTCATAGCCATGTGCCACGGCTGGGGGTAGGGTGGGCAGGATGGCTCCACAAAGGCTGCGGCCTGAGATGGAGCTCCCCCGGCCCCCTCCCTCCTGCAAGGAGTGGCCTTCCCCCCCACAACACAACACAACACACACCGCTTCTCCCACTGCCTTGCTTCCCTTTGCAGAGTCTCCCTCCCGGGGGAGGAACGGCAGCACCACTGCAGGGGAGGGGGCCAGAGGGGCACAGAGGAGCCCCCCTCTCCCGGTACCTTCAGCCGCAGCACTGGCCCCCTCCGGCCGGCTGCTGCCCGTGCTCTTTTTCCGGCGATGCTTCTTCCGGTTGGCGTGGGGAGACGGTGGGGGCTCGACCTTGGGGCTGGCACCGCTGGACATGTTGGGACTGGAGGTGAGGGAATCTGTGGGGCCGTTGGCTGGGGGCGCAAAGAGGACAGAATCAGCACCCGCCCCCTCGGCAGGGTCCACGGAGCCCCCAACCCATCCTCCCCCTCTCAAAATCCACCCGAGCGTCTCCCAAGCAGCCTTGCCCCCCTACCCCACTCCTCCCCAAAGGGTAGAGGGGCACCCCCTGTCCCCAGCCCTCAGCTCCAGGCAATGGGGCAGGATCGGGGGGCGTCCCCCTGCCTGCAGACGTCTGCGAGGCGCTGAAGACACGGCTCCCCCTGACTGCCACGCGCCAAATTTATCCTCAATCATACTGTTCCTTACAATTAATAGCAGAATTAGAAACAATCAGGGAGCTGGCTAATTACTGTCAATTAGAGAGCGCTAATCAAGCTCCGATCACACACGCACACACACTCACACATGCACAAGCACACATTGCTGCGGCTCTCACCATTAAATGTCAAATTTCATTAGAGACCAGCAACAAAATCAGAAGCCTGACATTCAATTCCAGCCGTGCGCCACGCGCTCGCTTCCAATCAGCACAAATGCGGAAACGCTCCTGCCAGGATCTCTCAAGACCCACCGCAGCCCCAGGGCCCTTCCTTGGCCCACCCCGAACCACTTCCCCAGCAGAAGGCTTGGGGGGTGGGGGAGGCTGTGCCCACCGCTCCTGGGACCCACACGGCAGCAGAGCTCGTGCCCCCCCTCGGGAGACCGCTGCCTTCTCCCCCCCCCCCATCTCCAGAGGGGCTCCCTGCCCTTCTCTTCAGTCAGAGCTGCCAGCTTCGGCTTGGGAAATCCCGCCTAGACATTTGGAGGGGGGGGGTGGAGCCTCTGGAGGGCAGAGCCGATCGGTCGGAAGATCAGGCAGAATTCCAGAATTCCGAGCCCCCGCCTGGAGGTTGGTACCCTGATAGCCATCCCCTGGGAACCACTGAGCCCTGCTGGGGCTGCTCCCCCCCCCCCCCGAGAACCCTGCGGACGTCTTCTTGCCTCTGTGGATGAGGGCCAGCAGCCAGGGCCCCTCAAGGCCCCCTCGTCCTCCGCAGGCCAATGGGGAGTACGGGGGCACCCAGGGGTGCAGAGGAAGGAGACCACGAGGAGGGGTGTCAAAGGGCATGACAGTTCCGGGCAAAGCCAGACTGCCTCCAGGGCCAGGGCCCTGTCCGCGTGCAAGAGCCCCGCGTCCTCCTTGCGAGGGGGTCTTTCCTGACTTCCATGCCATGATGTCTGAGGAAGTGTGCATCTGCGCATGGAAGCTTCCAGCTTGAATGAAACTTTGTGGGTCTTAGAGGTGCCTGACTGGACTCGGGCTTTGCGCTGCTGCTGCTTCAGACCAACACGGCGACCCCCCACCCCACCCCCGATTCTCTCCTGACCTTTGTGAGGTGAAGCCTCTGGTCGAGGCAAGGGCGCAGGGGGCTGCAGCCTCAGAGAGGATGCCCAGCGTGGGTTTCCTGGGCCACGTGCAGCTGGGTGCAGTGGCTAAAATGTCAGACTCGGGCCTGGGAGAGCCAGCTCCAAATCCCTACTTTGCCAAGGAGGCTGGCCAGGTGGCCTTGGGCCAGCCGCCCTCTCTCTCTCTCTCTCTCTCGGCCAGGAGCTGCTTTGGGCCCCCACTGGGGAGAAATGAGGCAAATAAACTACCAAAGGAGAGAGTCCCACTTTGGCCCGGGGCTGCCGACCTGCGGGGGGGGGGGGGAGGGAGGGCCAGTCCACCTGCTGACCCTTGTCGGTTCAGTGTGTGGAAGCAGCTGGCTCCCAGAAGCACCCTCTGCCCTGAGTGTGGCCCCTGATGCGAGGAAACCCATTCCCCCCCATGCCTCCCAGGAAGCCCAGCCAGACTTCTCCTCCTCCTCCTCCTCTGATCACTGGCTTCTGCCAGCTGGCACAGGAAAAACCAAACTCCCGCCTCAGACCATGGGCCCCTCTGCCTCAGTGCTGTGCTCTGGCTGGCAGCTGCTCCCTGGGGCCCCTCTCCTGGCACAGCACCCTGGGGGATCTCTCACTGCCCCCCCCCCCCCAGCCATGGTTCCACTCCAGAAAGCAGCTGCTCCCCTCCCACATGGCTTTAGCTGCAGTGCTGGGCAGGAGGGGGCCAGCTCCCCAGGCCTCAGGTGGAAATGCCCCCCCCCCCCCCACTAAGGGACGAGGACAGGCCGAATGAAGCTGGAGGGCGGGGAAGAGACCCCCTCCCCAACCTGCTGCAGGCCTTCTATCTTCCTCCCCCCTCTCTCCACCCACAGAGTGTCCTTTTCTCCAGGCCACCTCTGGGGCAAGCCCTGCTGCCCAGGACAGCCTTGCATGGAGGAGGGCAGTCCTCCAGCAGCCCAGAGGAAGGGTTTCCTGACCCCCTCCCCACTCCTGCAGGAGCCCCCGTGTGGTGTGGATGCAGGCAGGCGCGCTCCCGCCTCCCCTTGGCTGCCCGCCCCTCCCCTCCCCTCCCCTCCCCGCCGCTCGCTCGCTCTGCCCCATCAGCAGTAACAGTCTGATTAATTCGCTTCCAGCAGGGAGCTGATGGGCCCAATGATGGAGGCGCTGCATCAGGCGCGCTGAAATTGATAGTTTTTCACAGTTACAAATGAGGAGCCTCCCCGGCTGCAAATGGCGGCGGCGCAGTCGGACTCCGGTAATGATCATAAAGAGGCTCTCTTTAAACTGCGAAAGCCCCCGGGAGCGGGCGGGGGGGCGGCGGGCGCGCTAATGAGAACGACACGGGGCGAGCAGGCGTGGAAATGGCGCCGCCGCTCTTGATGTGCATTTAACTGCCTTTTGAGTGCGGCGGCAGAGCCGGCAAGCGCCCAGTGATGGATGCCGCGCGCAAGCATTTATTTTCCAATTCGCCAAAGTGGCTGCGCTGGGAAATGTGCGAATTATTTTAATGCACTCGACTGTCCTGGAACCGCCGCCAGGCACACGGGAAGGCCTGCAGATGGGCGCAGGCTCCCCTTGGGCAGGGTGTCCAGCATGCCTCCACGGGCTGTGGCCCTGCTGCCCAGCTGGCCACTCTTGCCCGCCGGGAGAGCCCCCTTCCTTCCCCTCCTCTTCCCGCCCCCCACCCCCACAGTAAGGGCTCCTTGGTGCAGAGGGTAAGAAGGGCCAGACAGGCATCACTCACCAGGGTTGGGTGTGCTGCTGGGGGTGGCCACGGCCTCGCTCCACTGGTCGGCGCTGGAGACGGAGTAGGAGCGCTGGTGCAGGCCGTCCGGCTTCATGCTGAAGCCCATCAGGTTGCCACTGGAGCGCTCCGAGTGCAAGGAGGTGCTGCTGGCCGAGTGGGGGGCACCTGCAGGGGAGACAGGCAGGCCCAGTCCTGGAGAAAGAGCTCCTCCGGCAGAGGGGGAGGGGGCCCTCCCAACCCCCAGGGCTCACTGCAGCGGGACACACGCCAAGGTCAGACTCTGAAACAGACAGCTGTGCTCCTGCCCTTCCACTGAAGTCCTCACAGCAACCCTGTGAGGTAGGTCAGACCGCAACACAGGCCTATGGCTTGGGACTCAGCCATCGGAGCACATGGTGTCATCGCACGACTGAGGTTCATTTTTGTATTTTCAGGGGACGACCGTGGGGCATCTGGGCTTCGGAAACATGCCTGGGGGAGAAGTGAGGGTCCCCCCCATCCTGGAGCCTTTGCCACTTACTGCCTCCTGAGAGGAACCCTGGGGGGGGAGGAGGAAAGGGGACCCCCCCCCCCCGCGCTCAGTGGCCAGCAGAAGGACCAGGGCGGAGCCTCTGTCCGGCATTTCCCTTTCAAGGCAGTCTGTGGGCAGAGAGAGACCCTGCAGTCCCCAGGCAGGTGAACCAAAGGCCACTTCAGGGGTTCCCCGGGGGCTGCAGCAACAACTGTGGCCTTTGGGTCACGTGGCCTCACAGTGCCCAGAATGCACTGGGGAAGTGTTGTCCCCCACACCACTTCCTTTCACTATCCAAACCAGGGCAAACAAGAAGCCCATAAAAGAAGAGAAGGAGGAGATTGGATTTATGCCCCGCCCTTCACTACCCGAAGGGGTCTCAAGAGCAGCTTACAAACCCTTTCCCTCTCCCTCCCCACAACAGACACCCTCCTGTGAGGTAGGCGGGGCTGAGAGAGCTCTGACAGAGACTGCTCTTTTTCAAGAACAGCTCTGAGAGAACTGTGGCTTGCCCAAGGTCATCCAGCAGGTGCAAGTGGAGGAGTGGGGAATCAATCCCAGGTCTTCTCCCAGATCTGAGTCCGCCCGCTTAACCACTACCCCAGACTGGCCCTCAGCACCGAGGTGTTGGCCACCCCCAGAGAAGCTGCCTTCTGCCTTTCCAGGGAGAGAGATCCCAGGGCTTCTGCCAGAAGGGGCCTCCTCGCAGGTCTACTGTCCACGCTCTTGCCACGCCCCAGGGGCGGAGGAATGGCCACTTATGAAGTGCAGCTGCCAAAGTCACCCCCCACCCCCACCCCCTGCCAAGCCTCCCGTGGGCGACCACTGAGTGTCATTCGGGCCGCCTGTTTCAAAAAGGATCCTGCAGAGCTGGGGAAAGTTCGGAGGAGAGCAGCCAAGAGGATCGAAGGGCTGGAGCCCCTGGGCTGTGAGGGAAGGCCGGTGAGTCGCGGGGACTTTTCCGCTTAGAAGAGAAGAGACTGGGTTTGTGCCCCACACCCTCCACTCCCCAAAGGAGTCTCAGAGCGGCTGACAGACTCCCCTCCCCTCCCCACAACAGACAGACACCCTGGGAGGCAGGTGGGGCTGAGAGAACGCTGACAGAAACTGCTCTTTTTCAAGGACAGCTGTGCCAGAACTACAGCTTGCCCAAGGTCATCCAGCAGGTGCAAGTGGAGGAGTGGTATTCAGATCTGAATACCATACTGGGTTTTTCGGAAATGCCGAAACTTTTTCAGGTCCAAAAGACCCAAACCAAAAAATAGTGATTGAAAGGCCATTGCACACCCCCAAGCAGAACACCATCCGTTCATTATAACCTGGTCTGGTAGCCTTCAACAAGCCACTCTTGCTATACAGAGTCCTACCTTACAGGGTTGTTGAAGAACTGCAACAGGCGAATGCATGTGAAGAGCCCCTGCTGGATCAGACCAAACACCCACCTAGCCTGGCATCCTCTCTCACACAGTGGCCAGCCAGAGGGCTATGGGGACTCCTCCATCAGAGCACAAAGGCAGTAGCCCTCCTCTGTCGTTCCCCTGCCACCAACAACCACTATCCAGACGTAAACTGCCTCTACACATAGGAGTCCCAGCAGCACCTCCTCAAAGACTGACAAAATCTGAGGCAAGGGAGGAGCCTTCCGGGGCCCCTGCTTCGGGTACCTGTCTTTCAGGTGTGGCAGACATACCGACATGCTCCCCCCCCCCCCCCCCCCCAATCTGGATCTAGACATGGAGGTTATGCTTAGCCAAGATCTGTGATCGGCCTATGCTTCAAATGGATTTTTAAAAAGCCATCTAAGATACAAACTGCTCTGAGAATGATAATGCCCATTCATGCAGCATTTCAGGAAGTGTTCCAGGCATTCCACATTGCACTCACGGTCACCCAGAAATTTGCCTCCTGCCTTTCCTAAAAGACCAAGTCCTGAGTTTTAAAAAAAAGCAACAAGAACCAGGCAACATCTTTTTTAAAAGCTTTCCTTATCTAGGAGGGGAGAAAAAGAAAAGCCTCAAGGAAGATTTCCAGAGTTTTTTCAAGGGTGTAGGGTGGGCTTCCCTTTTTTAAGCCCGAAAGTAATCAGTAGTCTCTGTCCATTCTGCCTTTTTTGGTGCAAAGCTGGTCATTCTAAGAAAGGCAGAGGCTGTAGGCCAGGCCCGGCTGCGCAGGTGTGGGGCCGAAGTCTGGCAGCTTTAGAGGTCTATCAGGGTGGGGGCCGAGTTGCCCAAGGGCGCCCTGGGCCAGCCAAGGAGGGCCCGGCCCGGCCAGGTCTATGGCAGAGACCAGCGCCAACGGGAGTGGCTGGCATCCTGGGCCACCCGGCAGGCAGGGCTCCCTCCAGGCCACGCAAGCTGAGCTCCAGCCGGGCCAGGCCGGGGAAGAGCTCCGGCAACACACAGCCTCGCCATCTGGGAGGGCAACGGGCTTCTGGCCTGTTCAACCTGCACACCTCTGGAAAGAGGGCGGCTCCGGAGAGAAGGCTCACAAAAGAGGGAGGGGCCCCGCGGCTGAGCGACACAGCCCCACGAGAGTGCCCGAGTCCTGCCCCACACACAGCCCCAGCAGCTGGGGTGCTGCCTGGATCCCTTCTGCCTGCTCAGTGGGAGGCAACTTGCTCTGAGAGGCGGCTGTATCCAGGCCTGGCGGTGACAGACAGGGGTCTCGTCCTCGAGCACTCCCCCCCCCCATCCCCAGTCTCTGGGGATCAGGTGCACCTTGGTGTGCTCCCCCCCCCCCCCCCGCCGGCTGGCAATAGCTTTGCCTTGCTGCTGCCCCCCTCCCTCTGGTTCAGCGCCTCGAGAACACGTGTAAAGCCATGACACTGACTCTGCCTCTAATTAGCCCTTAATTTACAAGACATCCTCGGAAGGGTAATTAGCTGGCGCTGGGTTCCTGACTGCCACATCCATCTTCCTTGCCGGAGGGGAGGGGTAGCCCACAGGCAGGGAGGAGGGGCAGTGACCAGGGCAGACCCCCTTCTCAGGCCGGCTGCTTTGTGTGTGGGGGGGGAGTGAGGGGGGGTTTCTTCTGTCACCAAGCTGAGTCTTTCTCTCTGGCCACTTCCACACGCCCATTTGGGTCCCTCGTTTGTCCCTATCGCTCCAGGGTCCCCCCCCCCCCCGTGTGTTTTGCTCTCTCTAGTAGTCCCAGAGGGAGCAAAACATGTGTGGAAAGAGGGGGGGGGGGCTAAGCAATAGGGACGAGTGACGAAAGTGACAGTGCGGAAGTAGCCAGACCTCTCTCTCTCTCTCTCTCAACAGGCAGTTCGTTCTCCCTCCCCCCTTCTAGACTCCTCTCCCGCCGCTACCCGCTGCCGTGTCCACTTCTGGTGTCCAGGTTAGATCCCTTCCAGTCCGGCTTCCGCCCGGGACATAGGACAGAGACAACATTGGTCGCCCTTACTGACGACCTCCGGAGACAGGTGGGTCGGGGCGGTGCAGCAGTGTTGCTGTTGCTAGACCTGGCGGCGGTATTTGGTACAGTCGATACAAGGGCGGGCCCTGCAATGGCTCGCTTCCTTTCTCCAGGGTCGGGGGCAAAGGGTGGTGCTCGGGGAGCAGCAGTCCAGGAGGCACCCACTCGAATGTGGTGTGCCTCAGGGGGCAGTGCTCTCCCCGATGTTGTTTAATATCTATATGTGCCCCCTTGCCCAGATTGTCTGGAGGTATGGGCTAGGGTGTCACCAGTATGCTGATGATACCCAGCTCTATCTGATGTTGGGCAGCCAGTCAGACTGCAGCCCAGAAGATCTGGCCTGGGCATTGCACGCCGTGGCTGGTTGGCTTAGGTTGAGTCGGCTGAAATTGAACCCGGCAAAGACGGAGGTCCTGTGCCTGATTCAGGGTGGCCTGGGGAGGGGAGGGGTCCTGCTCCCGACCTTTGGCAGGGTGCCATTGATGCCCACGTTGGTGGTTAGGAGTGTGGGAGTGCTCCTGGATCCCTCCTTAATGATGGAAGCCCAGGTAGCAGCCACTGCCAAGTCGGCCTTCTACCATCTTCGGCTGGCTCGGCAGCTGGTTCCCTTCCTCGACCGTGACGACCTGGCTACAGTGATCCATGCGATGGTCACCTCGAGACTAGACTACTATAATGCTCTCTACATGCGGCTGCCCTTGTCGCAAATCCGGAGGCTGCAGCTGGTGCAGAATGCTGTGGCGAGGCTACTGATGGGTCTCCCTAGATGGGAGCACATCTGGCCGACACTAAAGGTACTCCACTGGCTGCCTACAGCATACCGGATTCGTTTCAAGGTGCTGGTGCTTGCCTTTAAAGCCCTATATGGCCAGAGTCCAACATGCCACCTTTCCCCGTACATACCCCAGACAGCACTTCAGCCGGGGTCGCAACATTGCAACAGGGAGGCCAGGCTCACCATGACTAGGGCTAGGGCCTTTTCAGTGGCGGCTCTGAACGAGCTCCCAGAGGAGATCAGGGCCCTGCGGGATCTTATGCAGTTCCGCAGGGCCTGCAAGACAGAGCTCTTCCACGAGGCCTTTGATTAGGAGCCGCCACCATTACCCCCAACCATCACTACTAACATCTGTGATGAGGGCTGGCCCTGAAGGAAGCTCGGGCCTGGAGGCCGTGGAGGGCCGGATTACAACCCTAGCATTACATCTCTAAGGGAACCTGTAGTACGCCATCTTAGCTTTTTGAAATTTTACCATCACTGCGAGCACTTTAATTGTAAATCTGTTACTTTGTCGCTGTATTCTTTAAATCTGTTTTTAAATGTTTTATGCTGATCTGGCACTGTGCGCCACATTGTAAGCCACCCTGAGCCCGCTTGTGGGGAGGACGGAGCAGAAGTGCAAAAAACAAACGAACAAACAAACAAAGGTCTGACAGAGCTGCAGTCTTTTGCCTCTCTCTGTCTTAGTGCCTCCATGGTTGAGTGCCAGAGTGGTGGTGGGGGGGGGGGGTAGGCAGTGCAGGAGAAGGCAGTTCCGCAAGTGCCCCACCCCCAAGACACTGCTGAGGGCCTGACGGGTGGGAGACAGCCAGCTCTTTGCATCATGCCCGGAAACAGACGCCAGACAGCACAGCTCTTCGGGGGGGGGGGGGGCGGGGGGGGGCGAACTGGCTATTAGGGCCACTGGGGGGAAATCCTGGTGAGGTGGGCCACTCTTGCGCAAGGCGTTAGTCTCCTCACGCAGGCTGACCCTGCACCAGTGCTCGCCAGTGGGCAGCCTGCCTGCCTACCTGCCTTTGGGGGCAAGGCCAGGGAGGGGGCACAGCCATTTCCCCAGGCCAGTCTGCCCTTGTATTGCCCCCCCCCATCACCCTGGCTGCTGCATTCCCTGGCTGCTGCATTTGGGACCAACGGCGGTTTTTGGAGTGGGTGGCAGGAGCCTCCTCTGGAGGCCCATCTGGCATGACCAGCTTGCATTTTTCAAGGAAGGGCTGTGGCTGGGGGATCAGGCGAAGCTGGGCACAGGCGCCACATGCCACAGAGGAGACCGGGGTCTCCAGCCACAGGCCAGGATCCAGCCGCAGCCCCAGGGCTGTGAACCTGCCTGCTCCCAGGGGAGTGCCCCTCCAGGCCAGGCCGAGCCCACCCTTTCCCCAGCAGCTTCTCCACTGGCCAACAGCCGCCCCTCAGTCCAGTCTGGCCCGACCCTCCGTTTTTTGGCCCTGGCCCATCCCATGACCTTCTCCAGGCACTCATCTAGGACTTCCACTGGCCCACCTGGCTGAGCTGGGCATCATCTGCAGACCCCATACAGTCCCAGCAAGGGGCTTCGTGTAGCTGCTGAACAGCACCGAGGACGAGACGGACCCCTGTAACACACAGAATGTGATGGAGGAGGTCACGGGCCCCGCCTCTAGGAGCCACGGCCGGAGGCAGCTGAGACCCCCCTCAGGGTCAAGAGCCCCAAATCAACCCTGAATTTCCCTTGGCTGCCCTCTTGGCAAGAGACTCTCCTCCCGCGGAGGCCAAAGGGACGATAGGGGAGGGACAGAGGGAGCTCAGGGTCAGCCAGGACGAGGGCCCTCCCCAGGGTGCCCCTGCCACAGAGACCGAGGGCTGGTTCCACAGGGAAGAGATCAGCAAGCCGTGCCAGCACTCCAGCCGAAGGGCTATCTTCCACGCTCAGGACACCGGCACACCCGTCAAACACATGCCCGCCTTTGGACTCGCGCTGCGAGTGGTTGATGCTTTCTGTAGGAAGAGAGTGGCTGGGATCCAGAACTCTTCGGCTTGCAAGCTCGATGCCCACATGAAGGGTGTGTAAAACAACAGAGATGATTTCCTAAGCTGCAACCTTCTCTTCTGCTACTGCCCGTAGGACAGAGGACACACCGCATCCAGCCGGGAGCTGAGGCACAGGGACCTCCAAGGGCCTTTTGCTGCATCAGGTGCCACCATATTTCAATTTCATCTCCAAACGTTTAACTCATTGCAAAACAGGTCTTTGGATGTCAGCAGCAGCAGCAGGAGGAGGTGAATGACAGTGGGCCAAGGCTGCTGCTTCTGGGCTTGCAGGTATTGTACCTGGGCGTGGCCAGAGGCGCCACTAGCAGGGAAGGGGAGCTTGGGATCATCTCTCCCAGCTGCCGAAGAGTCAGGCTGGACTTGTTTCTCTCCCTGTTTCAAGTACTGAAGCTCAGACTCCTGGCTCACAATCTAGGGGATGGGGCTGAACCAGTGGAAGTGGAAGCCAGTCGAGATCCACATGTGCTGATATACTGGAGCTCCCCATTTTATGAGGTCTGAATGTCTGGGCAGATCGAAAGATTAGGCCGGGGCTGGCTAGGCACAGACAGGGGAGCTCCCTGTTAACAGCAGCCACTGGCAGCTGGAGCCCTTGCTGTTGGTTTCACAGACAAGTTCAGGCTGAGGCAAAGACCGTCTACTTGGCTACGTGATGGATCTGGGCAGCTGCCACCTCCAGGCCAGATTCCTGGAACATTTGCTCAGCTGGTGGAATGTGCAGCCCATCCTTTTGGCTCCTGGAAGAGGCAGAAATTGTCACGCCACAACTGCACCGGCTACCTGTTTGCTTCTGGGTTCCGGTCAAGCGGGTTCTGCTGGGTCTTACCTTTCCAGCTTTCGGAAGGCCTGCCTCCCCTTGCAGAAAGCCACCTGCAGCACATTCGGGTCAGCCTCCCCAGTCTCCATCCGTGACCTCTTCTTGGTGTAACTGGCCTCAGTCAGGAACCGGATTCCCCGAGGCCGCAAGGCAGGACCTGTCCGTCTCAGCCTGCTTGTTTGTTTGTTTGTTTCTTGAGATTTATATCCTGCCTTCCCCGCCATACGGCGGGCTCAGGGTGGCTAACAGCAAAACCAAACAATAACAAATACAATATCTTAAAAACATTAAAACATATAAAACAACATAAGCATCGTACAGACGGCGTATCTTCAATTTGGTATATCAGAACAGCGCCCAGATGTAATCATTGTAAGCGGTCACACAGACTGGCAGATGAAATCGGGCCAGGGCCAAGATGTATATATTAGGCGGCCCCTACTTAAAGGCTGGGCGGAAGAGCTCCGTCTTGCAGGCCCTGCGGAATTGTAACAGATCCCGCAGGGCCCTGATGTTCTCCAGGAGCTCGTTCCACCAGAGTGGGGCCGCCACCGAGAACGCCCTGGCCCTTGTAGCCGCCAGCCGGGCCTTCTTCGGCCCAGGGGGGACCAGACGTGTTCTGGGATCCAGACCGGAGTGCTCACTGGGGAACATATGGAGAGGATATTCTATTAATCATGGCTGTTCAGCAGATGAAATCGCAACCTTACATTTTGTTGGGATAATAATAATTTTGCTGTCACTGAGATTATGGGTGGCTGTTTGGGTTGAGCTTTTCAGCATCTTATATTATTGTGAGTTGGCAGTTCAACGACGGTGTTACGTTGTCACTCTTTTAGTCACCCAGACCCCTTTTTGGAAGGCCACCTATTCGAAATAAAACCCAATAAGGCGAGCATTGTGTTTACATGCTCCACTTGAAAGCAAAGATGTGTCTCTCTCATGTTGTCTCTCCACCTTTGGAGCATAAGGGGCCAGCTGGCTGGCTGGCTGGCGTAGACCTGGCCACGGCACTCATTCGGTCTCCACGGTGGTGGCCGCTGGGTACCACCAGGCTGCTGGGGTCTCTGCCTGCAGGAAGCCGCCGAGCTCGGGCACAGTGGGGATATCAGCAGCTCACCCATGGCCCAGAGCCCAGCTGACGACCCGGCCAGGCAGATGGCGGCATTCCAAAGCAGGAGGGAGAGCAGGGGGCGGGGGAACGCCCACCCAACGGCCGCGAGGGAGGGGAAGGAGGCTTGGTGGGGGAACCAGGGAGCAGGCAACCCCAAGCCCTCCCCCTGGAGTGCTGCAACTAGCAGGCTGAAGGTGAGAGGGGCATCTTTCCTGATGCCTGGCAGGAGGGGCTCGTGGCACTGAGAGGACCATGTTGGGGCACACACAAGTGGCACACGATCCAGGCACCCATAAAACGCCCAACAGCCAAGTGGCCCTCCAGTGTACTGGGGGTGGGGGGTTGCAAGCAGTGGCTGCCGGAGGAAGAGGAGGCTACAGGCGGGGGGGGGGGGGAGCTGACTTGCCCAACTCCTTCCCAGCCAGTTTTCCCAGGGGATTTGAAGTGGGCTCCCCCGGGCCTGGGTCAAAGCTCACTCCCTCTCTGCTTGCCCTACTCTTCCTGGGCACCCTGCTGCCCCCCGTCCCTCCCAGGGCCACTGCCCTGTGAAGGGGGTGGGAAACATGGTGGCTGCTCCTCTGGCTGACCGGGAGGCTTATCGGTCACCTTTGCGCAGACTGGGACACAGGGCAGCAGCTGCTCTGCCCACAACAGCCCTCCCCCCCGCCAGGGACACTCAGGCTGGGGCCAGTCTCGTGGACAAAGCCGGGGGGACTGTCGGTCTGGACCCACGGGCAACTCAGCTCCGGGGCTGGTGAGGCGAATCCCTGGCCCTGAGCACTGGAAGGGGGCTCTTCCAAGGAGGCAGGCACCAAGAGCTGGCTTCGGGCCAGGGGCCCATCCCTGCAGCAGCAGAAGCCATCAGGAATCGCAGGTAATGCCTGAACACAGGAGCGCACCCCCCCCCCCCTTAGAAGCCATTTGGGGAGCAGCACCCAAGCACCAGGCCAATCAGCACTAGATCCATTGCCCAGGGGTGCGACACACCCTGCAGCTGGACGCTTGGCCGAACCGCTGGGTGGGCGGGCAAAGAGACGACCTTGCCATGCTGGAAAGCACCTCCGTGGTCCCCCCCCCCCCACACACCATAGGAACTGCCTGCCACCAACAGCGTGCTGAGACCGAGGGGCTCCAGGCCCACCGTGCTGCTCGGGCATGCTGGAAAGGACAGCAAGGGTCCTGCCGCCGTGGCACTTACAGCGGGCACAAGAGGGCAGAGCCCACCCCCCGAAACCCACCTCCCCGGCCCTTTGGCTTGGACTGGCCACTTTGGGCCTGCTTGAGGACATCGGACGGGAGGTCCTTGGCCTTCTGTGGGGAGAAGCAGGACACACAAAGGTAAAACCCCAAGGCGGAGGGAGCAGCCGGGGCAGGGAGGGCAGACCCCAGGAACGCCCCAAAGAAGCTAACCAGGGGCTTCCGGGGAGGGGACGATGAGGACAAGGGGCCAAACCACACCGTGCCACCCCCCACCCCCCGCCCCGGCTTACAGACGTCACCTAATGACGGAAATACTCTTCCTAAAGCAGCATGGCCACAGCCACCTACACGGCTGCAGAGCTCCAAGATCCAACCGTAACATGAGGGGGGCTGGCACCACGGCTGTGTCGATCTGGTTTACTGACCAAGCAGGGCTCTCTGGAGCCAGGGCACGAAGAAGACCCGGCTGCACCTCCAGGCCTCCTTCTCTAGAGAGAGAGTCTGTGTTTTTGCAAGCAGGGGACACTCCTTGGGGTGGGCGGGGGCTTGGGACAGTCAGGACGCCCCTCACCCCCCCCCCCCCACGCTCCTCCTCCTTTTGTCCTTGGTGGGGGGGAAAGAGACATTTCTCAGCCGTACCGGCCTGACTGCCCCACCACCCGGCAGACCAGGGAGCGCAGGTGCCTGGGGACGGCTGCTCCGAGCTTCCTGAGGGGCTGGCCAGGTAGGTGAGAACGGCTGCCCACAGGCTTGTTCTCGAGGGCCAGCTGAGCCCACTAGCCTTCCTCCAGCTCCGGCCTCTCTGGCCAGCATAAAATGGCCGATGGGCATGAGCTGCAAGGCACACTGCACGTCCTCCTCAGAGGAGACGCTGGAGCAGGACTTCTCAAGATGCCCACTACTAGGCTGGGGTCGGGTCTCCCAGGCACGAGGCTCCTGCTGGGGGTGGGGGAGCCAGGCTTTGGTGCAATGCAGCCTCAGATCCATCTTGCCGCTCACCTTCTGCAGTAGATGAAATGCACACCGATGAACAGCTGGAAACGCACGCTCAGAATTCACGCCAAGGCTCCCGTTCCATTGGCATCCAAGCTCCTGTGATCCCACAGCCTTTCCTTCATGGCGGTTTAGGGAGCCGGAGTGCCAAAATGAACCGGGGGCGGGCGGGGGGAGAATAACGCTCTGGAAATGGCCAGAAGAAGCCTTACTGATTGTCTGATGGGCCCCCTCAGCAAGCGCCGCCTGCCTGGACAGAGGAGTCTTCTGGCACCCGCAAGCCTCCCTCCGCCTTGAAGGGCATTTATGAAGTGGCCTCCTCCTCCTCTTCTGCTGCTGATGCTGAGTCTCACCCCAGCAAAGTCTATCCTGGTCACTCAGACCGGCAGCAGCTCTCTCTCCAGGGTCTCAACCTGAGCTCCCTCGCATCCCCTGCTGCCTGGTCCTTTTTCAACTGGGGATGCTGCAGGGGATTAAACCTGGGACCTTCTCTGCATGCCAGGCAGAGGCTCTTCTGCTGAGCCACATTTCTTGATGGCACTTGGAGATTTGCCCAAGTTGGAGCTGGACCAGAGGCCCCTCATGCTTGGGGGCAGGTGGGCAGGCAGGCTCAGGGCTTCCCTAAGGCCTCTGGGTTTCAGTGGTGGGTGCTCATTTTCTTCACTCTTCACCTGGGACTGCGGCAAAACTAGAGGAGAGAAGCTGTGGTCCTGCCGGAGGTCCCAGCACAGTCAATTTGGCACTGCCCAGCAGGGAGAAAAGCTTGCCCTGTTGGACTGGCACCTGGGGTGGAGGGGACCCCCCCACACACACACACCTTCCCGCCCGACTCCATGGGAGGCCCTTCAGCCTCGCAGATCTGAGATCAGAAGCAATGGTCAGAGCAGGTACTGGAACGGCTTGGGTGGGATGGGTGGAGGGCCCCCCCCTCCTGCCCCACCGAAGAGAAGAGGCAACGGCCAGGGCTGCCCCATGCCCAGGCTGCCTACAGGCCCCCCCCCCGCTCCCCGGCACACCAGTCTGGCGCCGGCCTCAATGTCATCGCCCCCGGAGCAAGCGGCAGAGGCCCAGCGAAACAGGTCTCCCTTTTCTTTGTTAATTCTTCCCTCATTACATTTGAAATTCCACAATCAGTGTGCACTGTAATTGTCGAATTTGATGCTAATGATTAATGAATTAAACATGGATCCATCAATTAGTCCTTGGAGAATAATTCTGCATAAAGCCGCGGATAATGTAATTACAGTAACAAAGATAATGAGATGTTAACATCGACGGAGCCCGACGTGACATGATCACAGCAGGCAAAGCGACCGGGAGGGGGGGGGGGGAGGAGCCAACGGCACTCTCTGCCCCTGTGGCGCGGGGAGGGGGCACGCACACGGCCAGGGTGGAGGGCAGAGTGCCTGCCAGCAGCAAGCACTCTGCGGGGAATAATCAAGCAAGAGAGCCAGCCAGCCAGCCAGCCTCTTCCCGCACACGCCGCAGCTCCCCAGACGAGCCCACGTGCCCCACCAGGGCCCCAGACAACCGCCAGACAGGCCCCAAGCAGCCCTCCAGGCTGAGCCGACATCAAGCGACAGACAGGCAACCCCAGGCCCCTTCGCCAGGCCCCAGCAGGGTCCCCTCTCTTCAGCACGCTCTCCCAGGAACTCCAGGGAGCATTCACCCACTGCCAGTCTCTTGGCGCTGGGCTGCGCAGCACCCAGCAATGCCGGGGGGCGGGGGGGGCCCTGGAAGTTGCTCTCCGGGTCCTCAAAGGGGGATAAGCGAAGACAAGCAGGGCACAAGGAAGGCGGGGCAGGAGGAATCTCTGCCAGGAGGCCCCAAAAGGCAGGAGAGAACTCACGGGGGGGGGGGGGGGGGACGACACACATGGACGGATGGACGACTGCCCTTAATTCAGACACGGGCCCAGAGCACGGAAGGGAAGGGGGCAGCACTCTTCGCGGCTTCCTAGAGCCTGGGGTTTGTCAGGGCAGAAGACGCCCCCACATCACCCCGAGACAAAAGAAAGAAAGAAAGAAAGAAAGAAAGAAAGGAAGGAAGGAAGGAAGGAAGGAAGGAAGGAAGGAAGGAAGGAAGGAAGGAAGGAAGGAAGGAAAGAAAGAAAGAAAGAAAGAAAGAAAGAAAGAAAGAAAGAAAGAAAGAAAGAAAGAAAGAAAGAAAGAAAGAAAGAAAGAGAGGCATACTTCTCCACCCAGGTGCCCTGACAGTGGGAGGCACCAAGGCCCGGCCAGACGTCTTCCCCGGGAACCTGCTCCCCGCACCCCCCTGCAGGCCCTGGCAGCTCTGTCTGCATGAGAAGCCCCACCTTCACTCTGCAAACTTCCCAACTTTGGAGGGCTTGGATGTTCCACTGTAATGGGGCTTTAATGCTAGTTATTTGCATTTAATTAGACACTGAAAACTGCTAATCGAGCCGAGCACACTGCTCATCTTCTCCCTTCCCTCTCCCATTCCATCTACATTCCATTAGAGGAACGTTTCAGCCACAGAGCCAAGGGCTCCGAGTCAGGCCACGCAGCAACTATCCCACCATGTGGGGGGGGGGGGGGGGGTCGGAGCAGCCTTGCTCTCAGTTAGGCCTTTTGGGAGACACAGCCGGAAACTGGCTCTGCAGCCCCAGCCGATCCTCTGCTCCGACAGCAGTGAAGGGCTGTGGTAGAGGCAAACCAGGACGAGGCAAAACGGAGCAGGCCGTGGGAGCCGCACAAAAGCCAAGTTCCCCTCTCCCTGCCCGGGGCACCTGGGCTCCTCAGGGACCTCAAAGCTCCCCTCCCCACCCCCCCCAGGAAGAAAGAGCAGACGGAGACGGGCCTTACTGGAGCCAACCGGGAACTGCGTACTGCTCCGCTCCTTGGCCAGGCCGTTGGCTTTGGGGCTGGCGCTGGGGGGGGCAGTGGTGGTGGTGGTCGCCCGCGGAAGCCTCTTGCCCGGCACCTTCACCGTGGTCCTCAGGAGGTCGATCTGCTTCCCGTGTACGTTCTGCATGTAGTCCTGGGAAGGGCAGGAGAGGGACCCACCTCAGCCAGAGCAGCCTCTACAAAGAGGACGGCCCACCCCCCCGCCGGTCGCACATTTCCTCCTCCGGCCGGCTGGCGGGCACAGCCCCAGCCCTTCTTGGTCCTCTCCAGGGGACTGTGGGGCAGCCGCTTTCCAGAGGGCTCCGGCAGAAGAACCGGCTCTTGCCCTTGGAGGGGGGAGACTCAGCCCCCAGTCTGGGAGGGGCTGCTCCACCACAGTGGAGGTTCTGGGACTGCCACCCAGAGGGTCACGGGAAGACAGGGCCAGACTACTGTTCAACAGTGGGGGAGGGGGCTAAGCCCCAGATTGCTTTGCACTCGACACTGGCAGTGAGCGGTCCCAGGGTTGGCCCAAGGACCTCTCCACCACCACCTCTGTCCCGGCTGAGTGGCTACCTCCTCCCTTCGACTCCTGGGGTACAGGGGCAACAGTACATGGTCTTTCCCCACGGCTGCCTCAGGGGTCTGCCCCACTGTGTCGCCTTCCTCCAGCGGAGAGCAAGAGAGGGAGGTGGGAGCGGCAGCCCCAGGGCCTCCCCTGCCCAAGGGGAACGTGGCAGCCTCGTGCGTCTCTGCTCCAGTTCACAAGGAGGCCACAGAAGAGCCTCGGCGGCCCCTGCCAGACAAGGGGAGGAGCAGCCCCACCTGGGGAACTGGGCGCAGGGGGGGTCCAAGACTGAGGGCGCCAGCCTCCCCGCCCTCCGGCCACCCAGCTGCAGTAAGCCGAAGGGGGGAGGCTCCCCTCAGGCCCCTGGCCCTTCCCCAGAGGGGGCCGGCCGGCTGGCAGGCAGAGGATTTCCCCTTGCTCAGCAAAATGGTGGCTGGGCGCTAGCCGCCTGCCCGCCCACCCGCCCGCCTGCCGGAGAGGCCGGTCACCAACGTGCTGCAGTTATTGCCTGCCATAAAACTGCAATTTCTTCCCCAGCCTCCTCACTAATTACCCAGCCAGTTCTCTCATTTCATTTTATTACTGGAATTAACAACAAGTTCAAAGCGTGGAAAGCTATTAAGATGTGTGATTAAGCCACATTCAATTAGCTTCTACAAACAATTTAATTGATGTTGCAGATAGAATTAACAGAAGGTGATTGTGTGAATGGCTTCAATGGCTGCAGGATGGGAGGGGCCTCCCCACAGCCACCGCTGTGGCCCAGCAGAGGGAGGGAGGGAGGGAGGGAGGGAGGGAGGGGCCAAGCACAGCCCCAGGCTCCTGTGCGCCACCGGGCGGCGGGGGGGGGGGGGGGAGGCCTGGGGGGGCTTCCCTCTGGACCTGTTCTGAGAAGCAAGGGGCCTGGGAGAGTCTGGGGGAAGGGCCTGGGGGGGCAGGAGGAGAGAGAAGGGTTGGCGCTGCCACTGTTGGGCGGACTGCAGCATCCCCCATCCCTACTCCCCCCCAAAACACGGCAGAAGGGTGTGCAAGGTGACACCCCTCCCCTCCCCAGTCACATCTCTCATCCCCTTTTCCCTCGGTGGTGGTTCAAGGTACAAGAATCACGGCATCTTGTTTTTGTCTAACCTGGAATCTTTGGGAGAGGTGGGAAGAGAATAGGAGAGGGAAACCTGGGGGGGGGAGAAGACCCCCCCCCCATTCTTGGCACCTTGGCCTCCCTTGCGGCGGTCAGAGGGGCACTCCGCACTCTCTTCCCTCCCCCCCACACCTCCAACCATGAGGACGGGTGTTATGCAGCAGCACTGCCCTGAAAGTGCCAGCCGACCCCCCCCCCTTCCACCAAGGTGAGTGTCGTCCACTCAGACCGGCAGCAGCTCTCTCTCCAGGGCCTCAGGCCAAGAGATCTTCCACATCTCCCCCTGCCTGGTCCTCTTAACCGGAGATGCCGCTGGGGACTGAGCCTCAGGCCTTCTGCCTGCCAAGGAGATGCCATGCCACTGAGCCACATGGCTCCCCTCCCAGAGGATCCCCACACTGTTGGAAGCCGGAACTGCGGCTCCAGGGGCCCGGGGCTGGGGGAGGGAGAGAGGGTCCTAGGGCAGGGTACGGGGCGCAAGAGGGCCAGAGACCACAGCCGCACGGCACCCCCTCTGTCTGTCCCCCGGGAGGGAGGGAGGGATCCTGCCCTGGGTAACGGCAGCCACAAGTGTCCCCTCAGTCCACACCTCCTCCTCCTCCTCCTCCTCTTCTTCTTCTTCCTCTTGGCAGCAAACTGTGCTCAAGAGAGGGCAGAAGAAGAAGAAGAAGAAGAAGCCATTAGAACCCCAGCAGGGGGGCGACAGAGATGGATGGGCAACAGCCACGTACCAACAACATGCTGAGCAGCTGCAGCAGACCACCCCCCCCCCCATCGCCATCGGCCTGCCTCTCCCCTAAGCACAGCCAGCAGGGCTTTCCACCTTCCAGCCAGCCCAGGGCCGATCCTCCTCCGCAGCGCACTCACATGCAGGCTGGGATGATAGGTCAGGACTCCGTTGTCGCACAAAGTGACATATTTCTTCTTCCACTCCTTGTTCAGAGACTTGCCACTGCGTTTCAGGAGCACCCCCTGCGGGAGAGAGGGGGAGGGCTGTCAGAGATCGCACCCCTTGCCCTGTTGCCTCCGGGGGCGAGGAGTTGCCTGGCCATGGCTCCACACCTTGGCAATCTCCAGCAGAGGAACCCCAAAGGTCCATTTCCTTTTCCCGCCCTGGCCAAATACGAGGGAAAGAGCCCTCTGCTGCCACCTCCCACCCCCACGAGGCACCTGTGCAACTCCCACAAGAAGACCCTGGCTCAAGCATGTCCTGCGCACCCCCCACCCCCAAGAAGAGACTCACATCTGCTCAGATCTCCTGGGCCAAATCACGGCAGCCGCCTAAGGGAGAGGCAGGGGGGAGGCACCCAGAATCCGCCCTCCGCTCTTGTGCCAGCTCTCATCCCAGAGACCGAAGGCTCGCGACGGCACTGTCTAAAGCCCCCCCCCCCCGCCAGACACCTTCTGAGGGCTCTCTGCTGAGGCCTGGATCTCAAGTGGCTGGGCCCAGCAAGGCAGGCGGGAAGAGGGGCCCTGTACCACCTCCCCAACTGGAAAGAGCCTCGGGAAGCCCCCCCCCCCCGGTGCTTGAAGGACTACCCGCAAGTGTCCCCAAAAGGAACTGATGCAGCGTGTGTGTGAGGGGGGGGGGGGTTGGAGGCTGAAACCCCTCTTCTCATGTATGAACTGGGCCCCCCGCCAACCCCCCCCCCCCGTGACGGCAGACCATCAGGCACTCCAGAGTCCGATTCTTGCCTGAACACCCCCAGGGAAGGGGACTGACTGCTGCAGTAGCCTCTTCTTCCTAGCTTGCAAGAGAGAGAACCCCCCCCCCCCATTTTGCCCCTGGGTACAGCTGGGCCCCTGTTTCCCAGTCAAGACTTCTGACAACTTCTGGCTGTGGGCAGGTGGGCTGCAGCGAGAACAAGGCCCAGTTAAGGTAGATCTCTACCGAGGGCCAGTGGGGGAAAGCAGGAGGAGGGGAGGGCGGGGTGCAAGAGAGGCAACTTTGCATGGGCTGGCATGGAGTGCCAGCCCCCCCCCCCCCCATGATAGGGATGGGGTAGAATTCTCTGGCATGCTCCCAGGAGGAGGAGGAGGAGGAGGAGGAGGAGGAGGAGGAGGAGGAGGAGGAGGAGGAAGAGGGGCCTTCTGGTGCCTGAGATGCCAGGGGCCAGAGACAGTGCAGCCTCCCCCCTCCCCCCCCCCCCCCCGCAACAGCTCACCAGGGGCTTGCTGCAGAGCACTCCAGTGGCCGTTTCTGGGGCACCAATCCCCAGATGCCAAACTCTCACCACCTGCACTCACTTTAGATGCACGTGTACCACCCACACTTGCCACCAAATAGGAAAGCGGTTCACGTTTCAGGGATCTGCTTCTAAGCGAACCAGCCCTGTGTTGCTTGGAGCTCAGAAAAAGAGCAAAGGCTTCTTTGGAGCAGGCATGGAGCTGAAAGAGCCCGTGGCCCTTCCCTGACAAGCAGCCTCTGGGATTACTTCGTGGCTTACTTCAGTGTGGGGCTGGCTGAGCCCTCAGGGGTTTCTCTCCACCCCACCCCCACGGGGGCCGTGCAGGGCAGGCAGCCCCTGAGGGACAGCGAGCAGGCGGGACCGCGGAGTGGGGAGGGGCTGGCCACATTGTCCTGATCCGTTTTAGGCAAGTGCCAGCCCTCCTGCTCGGTTCCCCTCACTAGGATTGGCACCTTGGGGCCCCCGGAGTTGTTGCCCAGAGCTGGGGTGGTGGGGGTGGAAGCCTCCGTGTGCCCACCTGGCAGGACCCGGCCTGATCTCATCTGAGGGCAGCCTCCTCATGAAAGGAGCAGTTGTCCCCCCCCCGCCCCTGGTTGTCCCCCCACCCACCCAGACAGCAGCCACCGCCTTTGGAGACTGCCAAGCCAGCCCCTGGATGGAGCGGGGCAGGGGGACCTTGTGCTTTGCCTCTGGAGACCTGGCCCCCAGCCCCATGCCCACCTGCAAGACCCCTGCCCTGTCCAGCCCAAGGCAGCCCAAGGAGGGGCTGCTCTCACCTACCCGCCTGCTCCCAGAGCCCCTCCACGTGGGCTGCCCTCAAGCTCCACGCCCCCTCCTGTCAGGCCCCCACAGACCCCTCTACCCCAGCTTCTGACAGCACCTTAATTGGCAGGGGTACCGGCTGAGCCTCCTGCTGGGAAAAGTTTCTGCTGCTTTCTGCCCTCTGGCCGCTTTGCCCTCCCTCGCCAGGGCTCCAGCACTCGCCACTCCTGGACTGCCGGAAGGGGAGCCAAGTTGGCCCCCATGAAAGTACTGAGCAGTAGAGGAGGCAGTGCGGGGGGGGGGGGGGGGAGGGAGTGGCCTGGGGGCACCTCGTGATGCCCTGCGCGCTGAGAGGCCCGGCACTGGGGTGCAGGAGGCGCCACGCTTCCGAGACTCCTTGCTTCCGGGACGCAGCAGAGAGAGGAACAGAACAAGCCACATGGGCCCAGCTGGACCACGGTTCTCCTTGGCTGTTGCCCTGTCAGCTCTTGGTGCCCGGGCAGGGGCTGAAGTGGGGCAGGCCTCTCTGTCCCAGCACGCGGAGTTCCCGCCCCACCCCCTCTGCTGCCAGCCTGCAAGACCGAGGTTGGATGAGAGAGGCGGCACGCGCACGCACACGCACGCGCGCACACACACACAGAGCGGCAGCAGAAGCAGCGGCGGCAGCAGCAATATGCAAGGTAATGAAGCAGGAAGCGGGGATGGCCCCCACAGGACTCGTTTACTCCACAAATCTCCCTTCCACTCACTTTTCGCTAAGAATTTTAACACCAAACTTAATTGTAAAGTCGCGTATTGATTGGAAAATGCAAATGGCAATTTAAATGTAATCTAAGCTCCCAGCATGATCCCGGCCCCCTCTGCAGAGAAGACACCCAGCCCGGCTGCCCGAGAGCACACGGTGGCCCCAGCCGGGATGGCACGGGGAATCTCTGGCCGCCACCGGCCCGTGGGCATCTCCCCTGCTGCCAGCCTGCAACAAGGAAGGCTAGAAGCCCGGTGCGTGTGTGCGGGGGGGGGGGGGGGCTGAACTCTGCTCCTTGCAGGGAGGCTGCGGAACAGCAGTGGCATGGTGTCCATCCCCCCCCCCCCCCCCCGTCCAGCTCTGCCCCCTTCTGGGTGGGAGGAAAGCCCCCCAACTTTTGGCTGCAAGGCCCCGAGGCCCTCCCTGGGGCTGAGAAGGAGGGAACGGGAGGAGGAAGGTTTAGCTAGCAGTTTGCAGGGCCTGGTGCCTGGGCTCGTGTGGGAGGACTGGGCACAGGCAGGCGGGCCGGCGGGCGGGCGTCAAATCTTTCTTTATAGACACAGAGTGAGCAAAACCAAGGTCCAGCACACAGGGCAATAGGGAAGCGCCCAGAGCTGGGGGAGTGGGTTCCCCAAAGATCCCCTCAAAGGGGCTCTTCCCCCCACCCCCGGAATCCTCCCGTGAGCCCCTTCTCCACATTCCTCCTTTCCCAAATGCAACCATTGGGGGGGGGGGCTGCTGCTGCTGCTGCTGGGGGGAGGGCTGGGGGCTCACTCTCTCTTCCCCGTGTCATTTCCCCACTGAGCCTCAACCCTCTGAGGGGAGGGGGCAAAGACAGCCTTTACGTCTTGTGACTACGGGGGGGGGGGGCTCTTGACTCCCTGCAGCAGAAACAGGAGACACTGACACCCCCCCCCCGTCCCGACCCCCAGTCTGGCCTCACCCCACAGGAATCTGGGGCACCTTTCCACTGGCAAACAGCTTGGGAGGCAGCACTCGCTCGCTCACTTCTTCCGGTGCGGGGGGGGGGGTGGAGAGCAAGGGGCTCTGATGCAGGATGCAAGCTGAGGCGGGCATCAACACGCTTTGCCTTGGAGAGGGGCCCCCCCCCCCCCGATTCTGCTGGGTTTGGCCTTCCTGGGCCCACACGGCTTCCCACAGGAATCAGGCACCTGGGGTCTCCTGGGAAGCCAGAGGCAAACACGTGGCCAAAAGCAGCCACAGAGGAGCCCCCTACCTGTGGCAGGGCCCGGCGGCGTGTCTCCCTCTCCTGGCTGGAAAAAGAGGCTTCCACTGGGAGCAGACAAGCAGCCGGGGGGGGGGGGGGGGGGAGAACCTTTCCTCCTCCGGCAGCCAGACCCCTCAATAGGGAGGCGGGGGGGGGGGAGGGAGAGAGGGAGCGAGAACACAGGCCAAGCACCACTGGCCCTTCGGAAGCAGGCCTGGAAGATCCCCCTTCTCGGCCAATCAGAAAGGCTTGTTCAGCCCAGCCTGTTTACCCCACTTCCCTAAATTCTCCCCCCCACCCCGGCAAGCAGAGACCTTCCTGTAGTGAGGGAGGGGAAGTAATCAGCCCCCCCCCCCACTTGTCTACCATCCACCATTTCTGACTCAAAAGCACCCCTTGCAGGTGGCTCTCTCCCGACGTGCCCCTCCCCTGAATTCATCCTGCCGGGAGAGAGGAGGAGACACACATACACCCCCCCCCCGCCCTCTCCACTGCAGCTTCGCGGCACTCGGGCCCCCTCTGCAAGGCAGCTGGCACAGCCCTACCACACCCCCGGTGGCACGCTGTCCCCCCTCGTCTCGCACTGCCAGGACAGGGCATGCCCCCGCACAGCCTTGAGAAAGGCAGAAGTGGGGCAAGGACTCGGCGAGGCTGCCCCCTCCTCAGGCGGGAGTCCTGGCACACCCCAAGTCCTGTGCAGCAGAGGATGCCCTGGAGCACCTGCCAAGAGGCCCTCTTCATGGAGGAGGAGGAGGAGGAGGAACACCCCAATCCACCTGGAAACACGAGTGGCTGCCTTTCACTGAGGCTGAGGCCCCTGAGAGCCCACCAAGGGCAGTACTGACAGAGGTTCTCCACGTCAGCTCCTGCCGGTCCGGGCCTTTCCACCGGAGGTGCTGCTGGGAGGGGACAGAGGCCAGGGCCTTCTGCAGGCCAAGCTGATGCTCCGCCCCTGAGCCCCACGGCCCCTCCCAAACAGCAGAAGACATGAAATCCCTGCTCCATCGGGGCCAGCCTTGTCTACTCAGCGTGGCAGTGGTTTTTTAGGGTCTCGGGCAGGGGTCGGTCTGAGAGATTGAACCGGGGACCTTCTGCATGCCAAGCAGAAGCTTGGCCACCTCCCTGCAGCTTCCTGTCCCCTCCCATATACCTCCACCCCCCCACCCCCCGGTTCCACGAGGCCAGGGACAAAGGAGGCAAGATGTCCTTTCTGCTCAGCTGCTGTGGGGCTTGGAAGCCTCCTGGAGGAAAGCACAGACCACCTCCCCCAGCTAGCACAGCAAAGACCCCCCCCCAAAAAAAGACACATACACTCTCACATCCACACACAGAGCACACAGCTGGTGACAGCAACGCTTGCATGGAGAGACACAATGGGGCTGAGACAGATGCTCTTCGTGCCAGGGTGGGGTGGGGTGGGGTGCTAGCCCAAGAGGACCCACCTCCAGATCTCGGTTTGCTCCCAGCCCCAGGCATGCCCAGCCTCACCTGCTCTGGGGAGAGAAAAACCGCCGCCACCCCCCACCCCACCCCTTGATGCCAACCTGCTTCATGGGGATGGCCCGCCCGCTGCCGATACTGTCCGCCTTACAGTCCGGGGCTTTCTTCTCCCGCTCCAGGTCCGTGCCTTTCCGAGACTGGAAGAGAAGAGACAAGTGGCCATTAGAAGGACCTCTGTGGCGGAGCGGGGCCACGTCCCTGGGGCACAGAGGAATGCCCCATCCCTCTGCCCGGTTCAGTCCCTGCCCTGCAGCCCAAGGGGATGCTTTGTTCGTAACCCCCCCTTCCCCCCTGGGGGGGCCCCACAGGATGTGGTGACAGACAGGCGCAGGATGGGATGGTGTGAGCGTGGATAGAAGCGGTGGCAGCAGTAGCGGCAGCAGCGGCGGCGCAGCCCAGAAAGGAACGAACCAGCCTGACGAATGCAACCGTTTATTTGGTGAACACACGGGCACCATACAAAGTCGCAGAGGTCACTGGGCCACGACCGGCCCCTTACAAAAGAGCATCAACAATAAACACCTACTTTACATTTAGAACATGATTCTTGGGGGGGGGGGGGAGAAAGAGCAAGAACCCCAAATTATCATCGTCGTCGTCACTGGCGTCGTCATCACTGGCAGCAGCAGCAACTTAATAAATAAATAAGGCTGAAACTCGACAGTCCGCTGAGAAGCCATCCATGGAGAAACAGTGGCGCAAGTTGCGGGATTCACAGCAGAGAACACAACCAACACACTCAGAGCCACAAGGAAGGCAGGAGGGGGCGGCCTGCGGCGCTCGGCCAGTGTCCATCAGTCCCACAGGCCCTTCTGCTTGTCTGTCGCGTGAGCTGGCTGCAAGCACCCACGCTCTCCGCAGGTGCCCGTCTTGTGCCAAACAGGTGAGCCCACAAGAACTCAGGGCTCCACGAGCCAGAGAGGTCTGCTCTGCTTGGAGGAGGAGGAGGAGGAGGAAGCAGAGGAGGAAGAAGAAGAAGAAGAGGAGGAGGAGGAGGAGTCCATGCGGGAGGAAGGAGGGAGCTGGAGAGCAAACAGCAGGTGGGCGGGCGGGGGGCGCTAACAGCAGCAAAGCGTCCCTTGGGCCCTTCGTCTCCTGGCACTTCCTGGCGACTCGGCGGTCTTCCCTTCCCGTCCCAGGAGAGCCGTCTCCGACACACGCGTGGACAACCGGCACGCCCAGCAAAGTCCCGGGTTACAGGGCAGGCGCAGGCTCTCTCTCTCTCTCTTTCTCAGAGACTTTACAGAGGGGGGGAAGGGTAAAAGGCTCCTGCGTGTTTCCGGGAGGGGGCCCATGTGGCGGCAGGGAGGGCAGGCCGCTAATCTGAGATCACTCCCAGTGCCTGTCCCTGATCCGGCCCTGGAGAGGCAATGAAAAGTGAGAGAATTGGTACTGAGAGGCCTGCAGGGAACCAACTGGATCTTCTAATTTGGAAGGAGTTGAAAAGGCCTTTTGGTTGATGAAAAGTTGGAAACAGTGGCACATATCTGCAAATATTGAAAGAATAAAGAGTTTGGCAGGTTAAACTCGAAATATGGATGTGTGTCTGTCTGTCTGTCTGTCTGTCTGCGAAGAGAGACACCCACAGAGGTCGATGGGAGGGGGGCTGCAGAGGCCAACAGGCGCCGGTGGTGGCAGGCAGGCAGGCAGGCAGGCAGGCAGGTCAGCCAACAGAAAGCAAGAGTCTGTCTCCATCTGCTGGCCGCAGACACACCTGCACCCTGTGTCTTCTGTCCCTTGCTGGAGGAGGAGGAGCGAGCGAGCGAGCGAGCGGCAGCCGTGCAGGAAGGGAAGGAGCAGAAGCAGCAGGAAGTGGCGGGGTGGGGTGGGCAGGGGGGGGTCAGGGAAAGAAGGGACGGTGCAGAAAGACAGGATGATGCAGAGGGATGGGGCAAGGGGGGGGGGTGCCTGACCTCCCAGCCGGGCTCTCGCGACACCCCCAGCCTCATTCTCTTCCCCACAGCAGCCAAGGGTCTCCCTTCCCACACCACCAGCCCGGGCCCCGCAGGCCTTCAGGAGCTGCTGTGGCCACTGCCTCCCCGCCCCCCCCAAGGGCCAGAGGGCGCTCTGACTGCACATCTCAGAGGACAAGGGGGCGGAGCAGCAACAACAGCACCAAGACACACACATCCCAAAACCGTCCTGGGCACGAGGAGGAGGAGGAGGAGGAGGAAGGCCCACAGCAAGCCATTCCGAGCAGGGGCCTGCGGGCCAAGTGAGCGAGCAGAGCTGGCGCAAACCCCACAATGACAGCCAGCAGAAGCAAAGCAGGGGGCGGGGGGGGGGAGCGCGTGCAGTGGGGCACCTAAGCAAGCGGGAGTGGGGAGAACAGCCTGTGGGAAGAATGCTGAGACTGGGACGTGTGTGTGCGTGTGTGTGTGCGCGTGCAAGTGGGCGGGCAGGCGGGTGGAAGTGTGCAGGTGAAATCACAGAAAACAGCTTCCAGGTGAAGAGAACTGAAGGAAAGACTTGCCAAAGAGAACAGGGGCCCCTGACCACCTGCCCGGAGGTCCCATCCGAGGAACAGACAAGGGCCAGACACGCCCGCCCCCTCCCACGCCCACAAGGCCTTGAGTACCTCTAGGGACACTCACTGCACATGCCCTTCCCCCACCCCACCCCACCCCACCCCGGGGGCATCTTGTCTCTGGCCCCTCTCCCCCTCCCTGCCCACGCTCCCAGCCCCAGCCCCTCTTGGGACAGCTTGCCTGGCTGGGCCCTCCGTGGCCTTGGCTTTGCAGGCACCGGGGAGACGTCCCCAGGCCCCAAAACAGAGACCTTCAGTTGGTGCTGTGAGGCTTTGTGGAGAGAGACGTTTGGAAGCACCCCTGGGGGACGCCATGCCAAGCCCTCGCCTCTCTGCCCCACTCAGGCTCTGGAGGCCTTGCCCCCGCAAACCACCTGCAGAGCACCTTTGCTGCCCCTGGCCCTCCCGGGGGAGGTGGCTCTGAAGGAGAGCCTCTTCTTGGCATGCCGCTGGCTCAAGGTGCCAGTCAGAGAACACAGCCCTTGTCCCAAAGAAACGGCGGGCCAATTTGGCAGAAGACAGCGATGGAGGGAAGGCGTGAGAGCCGGTGGGGCTGGCCACGACTTTCCTCCCGCTGCAGGCAAGCGTGCCAGCTGCCTTCTGCTCTGCCCGCCCCGTGCCACTTCTCCCTCCGCCAAACACTATCTCTGAGTTAAGAGCAAGTACTTGTCCTCTGCAGTGCGGCTACTGGGAGACGTCTTCCCTGGGTGGAATGAAACAGGAATCCAGCGATACTGTAAAGGCTGACAAAATGTCCTGAGTCGTGGGGTGTTCACTTCCGCAGATGCACAAGGCAGATGTTTGCCCAAGTAGTGGTAAGGAACAGAAAAGTGTGTGGGGGGGGGGATGCTACACGGGGAGGCCGGCTTAATGGTCAAATATTTCGCGCATCTGAAGAAGTGAACACTCTGACGCTGGGATAACTGCGGTTGGTCTTCCAGGGGCCACAGGACTCCTGTTTTATTTGGCTGTTGCTAACTGACCTGGCTGCCAATCGGAAACCAGCCAGTGGGGGTAGAAGGGGCTGTATGTGGCAGGATGCCAGAAGAACAGAGCGTCTAAAACACCAGGGGAGGGGGGAGTGTGTGTGTGGAGGGGGTTGCCTGAGCCCCCCCTGTTCCCCCTCCAATTTTACCTGTCCCATGCAGGCTCCTCTCCCCCCCCCCCCCACCAATTTTCAACACCTAGCAACACTGCCGTCTTGCGTTCAGATCTTTCTGCACATCCCAAAATGTCCGCCCTTTAAAGTGTACATCTTTGGATCCCCAGAATTCCATGTCTCCTCTGGATTTAATTTTTAATCCATCCACTCGCTCAGAGCAACATACACGATTTCTTCCCCCGTTTCGTCCTCACAACAGCCCTCTGAGGGAGGTGAGACTGAGGCGCCTAAAGCGACTCCAGAGCAGACGGGGGACCTGACCTTGGGGGGCCCCTGGCCTCACCACATCCGCACTCTGCAGGTGTCACACGCGTCCTGTGCTCTTTGGTGCTTTTACGGCCATGCAGGTTGCTAGACATCAAGGAGGCGGAAACCAGGGCGCGGCGGGAGGGAGGAGGGGGCATGTGTGTGAGAGACAGACAGACACACCCAGCGGTATGTATGGTGGGGATCCCTCCAGCACTGCCCCCCTCCCCAGGAGTCACTCGCAGACAAGGGCAGGACCATGCACCTTTGCGGTGTAAGCAACTGGCCCGTTTTCTTCATTTCCTTCCCTCCTCAAAAGCATCCCTGCAACTCAATCCTTTGCCTCAATTGTGTTTGCAATTCTCCCCCATCGGGTGCCGCTTGCACACTGGGGGAGCAACCCCTCCCCTCCCGGATCCCTTGTGGGGCAGTCCTGGCCACAAATCTCACCCCCCGCCCCGCCCTGCCCCTTCATACGCTCACCTGGCTGCTCCATGCCGACCCAAACACCTCCCCCCCCCCTTCACACCTCCCCCCCATCCCCTTCACTTACTGTAAAGATGTTGGATCGGCGCTTGGACTGTTTGCGGATGGGGGTGGGCGTATTGGAGGCCGCGATGGTCTCGATCCGCAGCTCCCGCTGGCTGATGCTGGGGGTGGAGGGCACTGAGGAGGAATAGTCACTGAAGGCTCCGCTCCCATTGGCAGCCTGGGGAGAGGAAGCTGTGAGGGGGGGGAGCAGGGGAAGAGGCCCCCAGAAGCACTGAAGCCCCCTCCCCACCAGCAGCCCTTCCCCAGTTCCTCTCCAGACCCCTAACAGTCACTGGGGGGTCAACCGTGCCCCCCACACACACACACACACTCACCACTCACTCAGATGCGCGGGGGCAGGGGGGGATTCCTCCTGTCCTTGTTCTCACTCTACACATGCCTCCCCCCCCCACCCCCCACCCCCCGTGTAGCCCCACCTTGGCCTGCCTGGACAGACCCCCTCCACCCCTCGCTGCAGGCAAAGTGTTCTTCCTCTGAGCTATGCAGGAAGTGGGAGAAAAGAAGGACTCCTCCCACCCCCCCAGAGTAGCAGGGGGGGCATGAATGGGACTGGGGGGGGGGAGGCCTGTCCCAAGCAGTGCACAAGGGGGAAGACTGAGAAAGAGCAGTTCTGGGGCATCGGACCAGGCAAACTCAACGCCGGGCAGCCTTTGCAAGGGCAGTTCTTTGCTGCAGTCAGTTTCACACGCTAGCGGGGGGGGGGGGGGGATGTTTGATTTACAGCCCCCCCCCCAGCCATGAACAGGCCCAGAACAAGAGGAAGGTGAAGCAGACCGAACCCCTTCCGAGCCCCCCCCTTGCCAGGCTGCACAAGATGCCAGCTTGTGAAAAGGGGGGGGGGGCCTGTCGCGTGTGTCCCCCTCCGGGTCACAGAAAGCGGAGGAGGAGTCCGTGGACCAGGCTGTGAACACTTTGAGTGGGGGGCGGTGGGAAGCACAACCTCCCTGCAGAGCAGGAGCAGGAGGCCTTGGGACGCTCAGCTGAAGGCCTGGGGGGGCTCCCTGCTTGAGAGGGGGCCAGAAACAGCGCCGCCCGGGACCCCTGCCGACCAGGCTGCTCTTTGGACTCACCCTGGCCTGGCAGGACGAGCTGCGCGACTCACTCCGGCCCACCCGTGGCTCAGCTCGGGCTCCTTTTCGAAGCCTGGATTGGGGCCAACTCAGCTGTCATTCCCCAGGAAGAAGAGGCCAGGCAAGACGGACCGGGCTGGACAGGCATGAGGAGGCCTGCCGTGGCTGTGGCCGCAGCCCTGGATGCCCAGAAGAGGCCCAGGGGTGCTTTGCTCCAGCTGGACTGGGCCAGGAGTCGACGGAGGGGGTGTGGGAGGCGAGAAGAGCCCAGGGGCCACCAGAGCATCTCGGCCGGCGGCGGGCCCTCGGGAGCCCCCGGCAAGGCTGCCTGGCCCCAGCTCCCTACCTGGTTGATGTGCACGGAGGGGATGGAGGCCGCCGAGACAGAGGAGTGGCTGGGAGAGTTGGGCAGCGACTTGCAGGGCCCAATGGAGAGCTGCTGCTTCTTGCGCAGGGCCACCACCTTCTGGGCCACTGGAAGAGAGAGAGAGGCATGGAACGGACTCCTCCAGCAAGGACCACGGGGATGGTCCCTCCCTGCTCCCAAGGAGCCCACCATCGGCCTCAGACCCTCCTGCCGAAGTTGGGGCCGGGATGGGGGGGGGCCTCCGAGCACGTAGCTCCACCCTGAGTGTCCTCCAGACAGCACCAGTCGGGCATGTCTCTGGGGGGGGCAACCCACGGAACATGCCCGGTGCAATCCTGATGTGAAGTCCTGCCAGCAGCCTCCCCCCCAACCCCCAAAGGAGAGGAAAGACAGAAAAGGACAACTGTGTGTGTTGGGCGGGGGGGAGGGAGATAACTGAACACAGACTCACTATCAGAATCTTGATGGGGGCCCTCTGGGCAATGCATGAGCAGCCTGTGCAACTCACTGCTGCTGGAGGCGCAGAACAACAGCCTCTATTCTGTTCTCGAGGGGGGGGGGTGTCGGCAACAGGCCCGTAGTGACAGTGGGGCATTTCAGGGCCCTGCCCCCTTAACTAAAAGCCCCGCCCCCCACAAATAGCCATGCCAGAAACCTTACTCTTGAGGAGAGACCGCTACTGTCTGCTGCTGGCAGCAGCCAGGGTGAGCGTGCCACAGTTTCCCTTCGGGCTTCCCTCTCCCTCCCACTGTGGAATTGGGGGGGGGGTGTCATTGCGCCTGGGAAAAAACAGCTTAGAGGGCCTTTTAATGCCTTCTGAGTTCCCTTTCACAGGGCAAGAAAGATGTTGGAGATGTACTGAAGGTGCCACTCTTGAGTGCCCTTCTGAGCTTTCTTGCCCCGTGGAGGGGAACTCGGAAGGCATTCAAATGCCCTCTGAAAACAGTTAGATCTCCTCTGAGCTGTTTTTCCCTTGGAACTGGCGCCCTCGCTGCCCTGTCCCTAGAGAGGAAGGGCTAGAAATGGGCTCAGAGGCTCCCCCTTCAGAGACAGTCATTCAGATTAATTTAATTAACTGTCATTTAACTGCCCCTTACAAATTTAAATTCCCCCCCCCCCAAAAAAAACAACTCCTGGCTCCGTGCCTGGTTGGGGACTGCCCTCTCAAATCCCTCCTCTCCTTCCCCGCCAGACCCCACCTACCGTCTTGGAAGACCCGCTCCACATTCAGCCCGTAGGTGGCACACGTCTCATAGTAGGTGCAGCGCTTCAGGTCGTTGGAGAGCTTCCTGGCTCGGGAGTCATCGATCACCCGGGGATTGGTGGCACTGATGGCATCTATAGGCATAGGGGGGATAGAGAGAGACTGGCACTCTCGTCTGGGTCCTGGAAAGGCCAGGGACCAGCCCCAGGGGGAGCCCAGTCAGCTTCCAGCACAGCCCGCCTTGAGCGTGCCGGTCTGCTGGGGGCTCCGGGCTGGCTAGGCTAAGAGCCGGGACTGCAAAGGCCTCTTAGGCTGGTGTTTAATTACATGAAAGATCTGGGACCAGCAGAATGTAAACAAGGAGCGCTGCTGAGTCACATGACTGAGTGAGGAGGAGGGGGCCACTTGGCTCAGAGCCCTCAGTTGACCGACACAACGGGACAGTTGGGAGAGGGGTTGAGAGACGAGTGAGCAGAGAGGGGTCAGCTAGCTGAGAGAGCTCTGTGGAGGAAGCAGTCCTCTGTCACTCTGTGTGGACAGCCTGACGACAACCGTGGGAGCAGAGAACTGGGACTGAACAATCTGTGGCACGGAGTCCCTCTCAAGGAAAGAGGGCAGTGAACCAAGAGTGGTAAAAGCGAAAACACACCTGTGGCCCCACACACCAGTCACATTGCTCCAAAAAAGGAACTGGCAAAGGTGGTTAAGAGAGGGCTAAGGAAGGGTCTGGAAAGCTGGCTGGTGGCCAGCTGGGACTCAGAAAGGTGTCCAAGAGCCAGAGCCAAAGGCTCACCACAAAGCAGTTGCAGGAGAGTGTGGTTCTAAGTTTGTCTGGCGGGCTGATGAATATCTGCATATGAACTGAAAGTAGTCAGCATACAGCCTAAGTGAAAACCTGGTCAAAAGTTCAAAACTGCAAGGGAACAAACTATCCTGCGTACATATCTTCCATCCCCCCCCCCCCCCCCCCCGTTGGGTTTTAGGCCAATAAAGAGCTGTGCTGTTTTGAAGTTGACAGGCAAGGGGGCCGGGCTCTTTGGTGAAAGCAAATATACTTAGCAGCGGCCCTCAACAGATTACTGAAGTTAAAGCAACCCCGAAGAGACTGACTGCTTTATGGAGAGGACTGGTCAGCATAATAGAAAACAGGACTGACCGGTCACTGGATGCTGCCATAATTGAAATCCAGTGTTCATATAAACCTATCCAAGCAGTGACACCACAACTTGGTGACACCAAGAAGTGAGGAGAGATCGCTGGTTGTTCTAGCTGGCTCGGCAAGCAGCCAGGACGGCAAAGGGGAGCATGGGGCATGGGGAGGGGAGTGACAGGGGCTGCTGAAGGAGGAGGGGGCCAGGAAGGAGGGCTCTGCTACCGGGGGGGGGGGGGGGGCGGGGGGGGCAGTCAGTCCACTTGGAAAGGGGAGGGGGCAGGCCCTATACCGGTGGCAGTCTTTTGGGCCGCAAAATGTATGAAAAATTAGGCACATAATAATATTTTGGGTGCGTTTATTGAGCACACTTTCTCTTCCTACTGAAGTATTCTAAACTGCATCATCTGTCTGAAGCCTCTGTGGAAAAGGCGCGCTAACACTGGGGCACATGGAAAAGAGGCGAATGCCTTCCCATGCATACCTCCACCCCCCACCCCCGGCAGCAGGATCCTCTCCCAAGAGGTCCGACCTCCAAAGTGGGAGGGGGCACCTTCTCCTCCACACCAATGGGGAGGGAGAACCCAGCCAGCAGTTCCTCAGCCTCCCCAGGCTCCCCCCCATCTCCTGACCCACGCTTTCTCCCCACTTGGCAGGCATGAGCTGGCACCCCACCCCCACGGGGACAACTGGGAATATTGTTTATTATTTATTTGTCATACGGCAAAATTACACACAGGAAACATATCGGTTTATTGGTGGTGTGGCATAAAGGCCTCACTCTTTCTTTTTAGAAACTCTTTAGTCTGATTTTTCACACCATTCCTCAGTACATGATCAAATTGCGACTTTGTCTGAACTGTTCCCCTTCCGACAGCACTGCCTCTCCAAGCAAATCAGTTCCCCGCACACAGAAAACTAGCAGGCCAGGCAGACCGAGGGGATCTAGCCGAGCCACTTCTTCTCTGGCATGCCCATCCTTCATGTAAAGGGCCATTCAGTCAGGTGAGCGAGCCACCTTCTGCAGGGTGAAGTGTGTCAGGACAGGAACGGGAGGAACCCCTCAGAAGAGAAGGAGGTCTTAAAGGCAGGTGAGAGGATGGCTCCCCCCCACCCCATTCTGATGGGCAAGAGGGGATTCCAGCCTGCGCCAGCTCAGCCAGCCAGCCCCTGCCCCATTCACCTTGCGTGCCCACCAACACCATGGGCACCTCCGACGTGTTGCGGTAGCTGCAGAGGCGCAGGTAGTAGTTGTAGACCGTCTGGAAACTGATCTCGTCCTCCAGGCTGAAGACAAACACCACGGCATCGACCCAAGCGGCAAACTGCAGGGAAGAAGACAGCCGCCTCTGTCACAGCCTGACACACCTCATCTAGGACATCCTCTCTGCCTGGGGCTCTCCAGGGTCTGTCCCAACACTGGTGACTCAGGGAGTGGACTGGCCCGGGGAGTGCCTGCCTGCCAAGCTGGCATCCTTCCACTGAGCCAGGGATCCTGGAGGGCTGGGGGGGTTTTTTTGGCCATCTTCTGGGCATGGAGCAGGATTCACTGGGGATGTGGAGGGGGAGGTAGTTGTGACTTTCCTGCATTGTGCAGGGGGTTGGACTAGATGACCCCGGAGGTCCCTCCCAACTCTAGGATTCTATGCGCCAGAGCCAAATGAGCACACTGGGGGCCTAGCCCAGAACTGAGGCTTTGACCAGCAGTGGTTGTCAGGGACTTGGCCACTTTCCCCAGAGCTCCCTGCTGCTCCCTAACCTCTTCTAACTGGAGATGCTGTTGGGGACCGAACGCAGGACCTTCTGTGGGCCCCCGGCTCCCTCCACCACTCGGAAGAACTCAAGACTCTCAGCCCTGGAGAGGTGGGTCCATTCAGCCCAGCATGCTGCTTACAAGAGGGCCCATCCTCGTACGGATAAAAACACTGGTTCAACAGCAAGAAGCAGAGCGTAGCAGTAAACGTGCTGTTCAAACTGTGGGCTTTACTGCCAGCTGAGGTAGTGACGACCCCCCCCAGCAGAGATGGCTGTAAGTGGGGAGAAGCCAGATGCCTGGAGCAGAGGTCCAGCAGGGGCCACTAGCCATGGTGACTAAAGGGAACATCCATATTCCAATGCAGCAGACTCCCAGAGCTAGGAGCCAGCACTGGGGAAGGCCTCGGCCTCCACACCCTGTTTGTCGGCCCTCCTCCATGGCGATCCGTTAGCCGCTGTTGTCTCCAGTCTCCAGACAGATTATTGAATTCCTATGAGCAAGTGCTGTAGCTTGTCTTGCAGAAGATTCTCCATACAGTACATTTCTAGTGAGTAAAACCTTTTAAAAAATTAAACCTTAAAAAAGCACTTCACACCTTCCAAAAGAAAAAAAAATATTTCACAGGCTGTTCGGATTTTCCATCAGAAAAATGGGGGGGGGGGGGGGTCCTCAGACTTTTGCAAGGGAACATTCCGAATGAGTAAAACCTTCTCTGAGAAAGCATCTCACCACCCGTTCCCTGCCTGCCCCCAAACCCACAGGAGTGCTCCCCCCAAGTTCCTGTTTTTCTCTTAGAAAACAGGGCAAAAAATTCCACAGACATTTTCATGGTGAGGGGAGAAGCACCGGGGCCTCTGCCTCTGCCTCTCTCTCTCCCCTGCCGCCACCGCCGGCTAGAGGGGCTGCTTCAAGCTCCCCCCCTTCCCACTCTGAGGCCACCGGCTCCCTCCCCCGGGGGACACAGGCAGGCAGAAGGGGTGGGGGGCTCACCTCCGACCCTCCGTGTCCTGCAAAGTGTCTCCCCCTAAAAAGTGGCCCTTTCACTGCTGAGCTCAGGCCTTCCTTCAGCCATCAGGACTCCTTCAAAGGGGGGGGGAGGGTCACAGCAGTTCTAAGTTGAAGAAAAAATGCCCCAGGGGGGAGGAAAAATGTCCCCCCCCCCAATTTCCCCCCCCAAAGGCCTTCCCATCTCTAGGCCTGACCAGAGCTTGCTATAGGGGAACTATTATGGAAGATGATTCTTCTTCTTCTTCTTCTTCTTCTGTTTTCCAGTCGACCTCTTTGGTGCCTGCTGTTCTTGTCGTGTCCTCTAAAGCCCCCGTGTTTCTGGCACCTGCCAGGTGTTTGTAGAAAGTGGGTGGGGCCAGACAGGTTTTTGCCCGGCCCCCAACTGGCTGTGCAGGATTTCTTAAAGAGGGGCTTTGTTGGCAGCTCTTCACAGTGCGACTGAAGCAGCAGCCATTTTGTGGCAGCCATTTTGAGGCTGAGACCACCAATGCGATGTGTCAGAATCCCAGAGGTGTCCACAGGCTTGGGTTGGGTTGGGGACCCCCTGCTCTGATGGTCAGGCCTGGGGAAAGTCCCTGGCCAGAACCAACTCCATAGGGTCATCCCCCCCCCCCCCCCAATATCCTGATGCCTGGATGTGGGAGGACCAGCTCAGGTACACAGCAGAGGGCGCGTCTCTTACCTGCAGCTCGGGGGGGCCCCCTTCATCACGGATCAGCAGCAGGTAGCTTTGCCCGTCCACGACAATCTCCTTCTTGAACCGGCCACCTGCAGAGAGACGCCGTGTCAGGCCGAGGGGCGGCCGAGGCCCAGAGCAGGCAGCGACAACACCTCCCCCTGCCCCACAACTCCCAGCACCCCCACCTCCTTCATGCGCCCCCCTCCCCCCCGAGACAGCCCTGCGACAGCCTGTAGAACAGTGTGGTAAAGTCCTGAGTTCTCGGCGGCATTGACAAGACCGAAGTTGGCGTAGTGATTAGCTCAAGTTTATTTAGAGAGGACAAGCATGCCTTCACCGGCCACAGGGCCAACATAGATACACCCCCCCAGGACACAGCCCAGGTCCCACCTAGGATCCTATTGCCGCGGGGGGGGGGGTGAATTTCCCGCCTGGGTCTTCTTGGAGGATCAGTGGGACTCCTGGAACCTTGGCTCCCCTTGTCCTCGGAGCCAAGCTCTGGGCTCTTCGTGCTGGCGCCTCGTGGCAGTCAGCGGACACAACACCCCTCCCCCCCGTAGTTCTCGCAGTGCCTACGGGACGTAGTCCTTTAATTTATTTATTTGTTTTTATATATTTATTTATTTTGGATTTATATCCCGCCTGCCCAGCAAACGTCGGCTCCAGGCAGCTAACAACAGTATTAAAACCCATCTGTACATATTTAAGTTAAGTTAAAATTAAATTTAAAGTTCAGTCCAACACGCAAAAGCAGCTATACAATATCCCACATAGCAGCATAGCCTAAAGGTCCCAAGCCCGGGCCAAAGGTCTCCAACACTGATTTCCCAGGCTAGAAATTAACCCACCAGGTTCCCAGTGGCCACTTTCCCCCAGTGGTGGCTTGTAATTAAAAGCCTGGCGGAAGAGCTCCGCTTTGCAGGCCCTGCGGAACTGCAAAAGGTTCCACAGGGCCCTGATGTTCTCCAGGAGCTCATTCCACCAGTGAGGAGCCGCCACTGAGAAGGCCCTGGACCTGGTGGTCACCAGTCTAGCCTCTCTAGGGCCAGGTAGGGTCAGGCGATCCCTTAGGTAGGCTGGCCCCTGACCATATAGGGCTTTAAAGGTTAAAACCACCACCTTGAACCGGATCCGGTATGCTATAGGCAGCCAGTGCAGCGCCCTCAGCACAGGCTGGATGTGGTCTTGCACTGAGAGGCCCATCAGCAGCCTGGCTGCGGCATTCTGCACTAGCTGCAGGCTCCGGAGCTGAGACAAGGGCAGCCCCATGTAGAGAGCGTTGCAGTAGTCCAATTTCGAGGTGACCATTGCATGGATCACTGATGCCAGGACATTGCGTTCGAGGAAGGGAACCAACTGCCATCAGCCGTAGGTGGTAAAAGGCTGCCTTGGCAGTGGCTGCTACCTGGGCCTCCATGGATAAGGAAGCATCCAGGAGCACTCCCAAACTCCGGACCCTCGGCGCTGGCACCAACAGTGCCCCCCCGAAAGCCGGCAATGGGATCCCCGCCCCCGGCCTGCTCCGACTCAGGCACAGGACCTTTGTCTTCGTTGGATTCAGTTTCAGCCGACTCAGCCTGAGCCAGCCCGCTATGTCCTGCAGCACCCGATCCAGATCATCGGGGGTGGCCTCAGACTGGCTGCGCAACAACAGATACAGCTGGGTGTCATCAGCGTACTGGTGATAGCCCAGCCTGTGTCTCCGAGCAATCTGGGTGAGGGGGCGAATATAGATGTTAAAAAGCATTGGGGAAAGCACCGTCCCTTGTGGCACTCCACATACCAGCGGGTGCCTCTGGGACGTCTGCTCCCCCAGCACCACCCTCTGTCCCCGACCTTGGAGGAAGGAGGCGAGCCATTGCAAGGCAAGCCCCCGAACCCCAGTGTTGGCGAGGCAGTGGATCAGTAGCTGGTGGTCAACCGTGTCGAACACAGCCGACAGATCTAACAACACCAGCACCGCTGTACCGCCCCAATCTAGATGCCGACGGAGATTGTCTGTGAGGGCGACCAGTGCCGTCTCCGTCCCGTGACCTGGCCGGAAGCCGGACTAAAACGGGTCCAGCGCAGAAGTGTCATCCAGAAAGCTCTACAACTGAACCGCGGCCGCCCTCTCCAGGATCTTGCCCAAATAGGGCAAGTTGGACACCGGCTGATAGTTGGCCAATTTGGCCGAGTCCAGAGATGGTTTTTTCAAGAGAGGGTGGACCATCGCTTCCTTGAGTGCCCCCGGGAACAGTTCCTCTGCGAAGGACTTGTTGACAATATCCCAAAGGGCACCTCGCAACTCCTCGTGGCCAGCTTTTATAAGCCACAAAGGGCACGGATCAAGGCTGCAAGAGGGTGGGCGTACAGTGAAGAGCAATCTGTCGACCTCCAGGCTGAGTGGGCCAAAGCCATCCAGAATGGAACTAGAAGACGTGCATGGAGCCTCGAGTTCACTAACTGTCTCAACCATGGCTGGGAGATCGTGGCGGAGCAGCAAGATTTTATCTGCAAAATAGCTCGCAAAAGCCTCACAGCCAATATCCAATTCCCTATCATTTAGTCTGCCCTGCGGCAGCTCCATTAAAGATCGAATTGTTCTAAATAATTGTGTCGGGCGTGAGCTTGCAGACGCAATCGTGGCTGCATAGAATTGTCTCTTCACGGCCTTGTCTGCCACCTCATAGGATCTCATAAACGTCCTATAAGATGCTCTTGATGCTTCGTCAAGAGCTCGCTGCAACCATCTCTGTAACCGTCTGAGTCCCTGTTTCATCTGCAGCAGCTCCCCAGTATACCAGGGAGCCCGCTTAGAGGGAGGGCGCAGAGGGCGTCGGGGAGCGATCTCGTCGATGGCTGCCAAAAGCTGGCCTTGCCAGTCCTCGACCAGCTCATCCAATGAACTGTCAGAGGGCATGGGATCCCGCAGAGCCATCAGGAATTGCTGAGGGTCCATTTGACTTTGCGAGCGAGCCCAAATATGCTCGCCGCCCTTACGGGGTTGGAGCAGCACCATCAGACGGGCCTTCAGGGCATAGTGGTCCGACCACGGTACTGCCAAGGCAGTAATCGGGTCCACCATAACCCCCACCGCGAAGATCAGGTTGAGCGTGTGCCCAGTGCGTGAGTACCGTTACATGTTGGGAGAGTCCTAGTGCCGCCATGGCTGACACCAGGTCCATCGCCAGCCCAGAGGCTGCATCATCGGCATGGACATTGAAATCACCCAAGACTATAAGCCAAGGGTGCTCTAATGCCCAGCCAGACACAGCCTCGACCAGAGATGGCAGGCTAGCGGGTGGTGCATTGGGTGGCCAGTACACCACCCAAATAGCTAAACTCTCCCCAGCATCCAACACCAGGCCAGAGCACTCTATGCTCGTGAGCTTAAGTGGTGCGAGCGCCCTGTAGGAGTAAGCCTCCCGAATGAACAACGCCACTCCACCCCTCTGCCCCTCAGTCCGTGATTGGTGGAGGACCGAGAACCCGGGCGGAGCCAATTGGGAGAGAGCAACCGTCTCCCCATCTCTCACCCAGGTCTCGGTCACGCATGCCAGGTCTGCCCCTGCTCGAGCAAAAAGTCTCGCAAGGTAGAGGTCTTATTATTTATAAATCTGGCATTGCACAACACCAATGTCAGAGGGGGGTTAATCCCAGCCCCACTGTCAGTCACCCTCGGGATGGGACACAGGCTGGAAGGGGGCCAAGCTTCTCTTTTTCTCCGCCCCCTTCCATTCATTACATGCCTTGTCCCACATCTATACCTTCTCCTCCCCAAGAGCACTGGTATCCCTAGTCCTAACTCCCCCATCCGTGGTGGCCTCCACACAGAAGTGCAGTTTCCTGGCCAACCACCTAGATTGATATAGCGGGCTCCCTGGTGCTGGTGGCTGACGTTCCCGGTTGGAGCTTCTCGGGGCCGGGACCGGTGGAGTCTGTTTCCCGGTGGCTGGGCTCGCTGTGGGATCCGGTGTTCCCCACACCTTGATGTTCGCTTCGGGTGCCAGGGTTTTGCTTTCTTTGACCCTCTCTTCGCCTGGGGCCAGGCAGTCCTCAGTTCTATCCTCTCAGGGGAAGTCTAAGGTTGGCAGCCCCGGTGGTGGTCCCCCGGGGGTTTCTGCGGGGCCTGGGTCAGCGAAGGTGGGGATTTGCCGTCATCGTAGTTGATCTACATGTTTCCGCAGGACCCGGCCGTCCTCTATGGAAACCTTGTATGAGACCAGACTGGTGGCGTGGATAACCCTCCCAGCCAACCACTGGGGCCCTTCCCGAAGTTTCGCAGGAACACTCGGTCCTCCGGGAAGTATCCCCATGGTGCTTCTGCCTGGCCAGTCGGGTGTCATGACTCCGGGGCCCGATTTGGGTGTAGACGGTCCAGGAGCACGGTCAGTCAGTGGCCCATCAGGAGTTCGGCAGGGCTATTGCCCCCAACCGGACTTGGCATGGTATGTTGCGCCAATAAAAAAATTGGCCAGCTGGTACTCCCAATCCCTGTCCATGATGCAGCGAAGGGCCTCCTTTGCAGTCCGTACCATGCGCTCCGCTTGGCTGTTGGTCACGGGGTGGAATGGTGTGGACCTTATGTGCTGAATGAGGTTGGCCCAGAGGAACATCTGGAACTCTTCTGACATGAAGGCTGTCCCGTAGTCAGAAACAATGGTATCTGGGAGCCCGTGGGTCGCAAACAGGTGGCACAGGGCTCGGATGGCCACCTTGGATGATGTTGTGGAGACTGGGGAGACCTCCAGCCATTCTGAGTATGAGTCCACGGTCACCATGAATATCAACCTGTGGAATGGCCCTGCGAAGTTGATGTGGAGCCTCAACCACGGTGACCAGGTTGACTCCTATGTTTGTGTTGGGGCCCAAGGGGGGTTGGGGCAGCTCTCCTGACACACCTGGCACTCCTTCACCCATGCTTCGATCCCTGCATCTAGTTTGGGCCACCAAATGTAGCTTCGAGCCAGCCCCTTTATCCAGACTATCCCAGGATGGGCCTCGTGGAGGGCGGTGAGGATGTGGCATCGCAGGGGCTCGGGAACTACTACTCGGTCCCCCCAGAGCAGACACCCCTTGTAAGCTGAGAGTTTGGTTCAACAGGCCATGAAGGGGGTGAATTCAGGCCCTGCTGCTTCCGTGGGCCAACCTTGGCTGGGGGCCCAGGCAGGCAGAAGCATTCAGGGCCATAAAAGCACTCCTAATTTCTAACTCTGTTCTCGCCCACTTTGATGAGTCCTTACCGGTGGTTTTGGCCTGCGACACTTCACCATACGGGGTGGGGATAGTACTGGGACACCAACTTCTCGATGGGCAGGAGGTGATGGTCGCATATTACTCCTGGACATTGTCCGCGGCCGAGAGGAACTATGTCCAAATAGATCGGGAGGGACTGGCGATAGTAGTAGGGGTAAAGAAGTTCCACGGCTTCTTATATGGGAGATTCTTTACAATAGTCACGGACCACAAACTGCTCCTAGGTCTCTTCACCACAGACAGGCAAACCCCCACAAGTCCTGTCCCCATGAGTCCTCAGGTGGTCAAATTTTTTAGCGCAATATAATTACCAGCTACAGCACCGGCCCAGCGCTCAGCAGCCTACCTTTACCCACCATAGAGCCCTGGCACACCATGTTCTACTCCTGGATAACCTTCCTTGTCACACCCACCCCAGAACCCGGGAGATGACTGGGTCACGGGACGAGCGGTGGACCACATCCACTTCCCAGAACTCACAATCCACGGCCAGCTGCCTCAGTTCAGCTGTGTAGACAGTGGCTAGCTCGCCTGCTTTCTGTTGTCGCGCCCACAGATCCATCCGCCTAGCCATCATGGTCGGCTTCGGCACGAAATAGCTGGTTAGGACCTTTCTGACGTCCTTGTACGTGGCTTCGGCCAGCTTCTTGGGGGCCAGCTTCTTGGGGGCAAGCAGCCCTTGGGCTAAACGAATGGCTGTGACGCCACACGTGCACCTCGTCCATCACTTCCTGGTATGTGAAGAAGTTGGTGAGTTATTCCACCTATGCCTCCCAGAATTCAGGGTGAGTGGGGTCAAATGCCTGGATGTTAACCAGAGCAGCAGCCATGACTCTGGAGCGACGTGGGGAGCGTTGTCTGGTGGTGCGGTCGGCGGTGTCTGGGGGCGCTGGAGCCTGGCGATGCACAGTGGCCGTGGATTGGAGCTCGGTGCAGTGCTGGAGTCAGAGTCAGGTTCACTCAACGGGATCCCTTCTCCAGTGGTCCTGGCAGTGGGGCAGTCCTTACATCTGGGATCATAGCTCCTCCTCCGAAGGCAGGGCCGGCCAACCATTTTTGGTCCCTGAGGGGGAGGAGCTTGATCTCCCATTCCCCAGTCTGTCCAGACCTGCTTCGAAGCCGGACACTGGTCGACTGTGCTGCAGAGCACGAAGCAATCTTTTTCTTTTTCTTTTAGTCACACGGCGTGGCAGGGTTGTCGACGGCCAGGAGTCCAGGTACAGCCGCACAGTTTGCTGGCGGTTGACTGGCTTGGCCACATCGGGAGGGACTCGCCCTGCACCTCCTTTTTTCCCAGGCAGCTCGACCGCATCAGGAACCCCGCAGTCGGCGAGCAAGCTCGGGGGCGGTCACTTGGGCTCCCCCCCCCTTCTTCCTTGCCTCCTTCCCGGGGAGCCTAGCAGCATCGGAGCTCCTTAACCGGAAAACAGCCAGAGAGAGCAGCAGCAAACGCGAGACTCCTGGCCAACCGGGTCCCGATCTCCTTCTCCCCCCCCCCCCCAGGGAATAGAGGGGATGTGGAGACTGGCGGTGGAGCCAGTTGGGACTTGATCACCGCATCAACTTGCCAGCTGGGCCTCCTGAACCACAATAAGGGTACAAGGCCCGGGGGGCGGGGGCAGAGAGAGAAAGCGCAGTACTCTCCCACAGCGCCATTCTCGGGGCGGCAAGGGCCCTCTACGAGGCTACCCTCCGCACTTTCTGTTATTTGGCACCATGTCTCTCTCCCCTCCTTTGATTTATTCCCTTGTTTCTTCCGTCGCCCAGTCCCCCCTCCCCCTTTGTTCCTCTGAAGGGGAGTGGGAAGCCCTTGGGACACAGAAGGGCAGGAAGGCAGCCAAGTTTTCTCCCTTTACTGTCCAGGGAAATGTGGAGGTACCTTGAGGACCCACAAACCCTGCCAAGGGTTGGCAAGAACTGGTTCTTTTGGCAAACTACGCCAGTTCTTTTAGGTGGGAAACAGCCATTTTGAGTAGTAGGGTTTAGTGGATACTTTCACTTTCGCCCCTCGCAGACTTACAAGATGGTGGCCGAACCCAAACCTGCTGGCCTTTCTCTGAACACCAAGCCTTGTGAATTTTCCTTGGACTCTTCTCCAGAACAGAAGGAAACTCAAAGGGAAGAATCTCAACCAGGCTCACCTGAGGCTATCCCAAACTTAGAACTCCTCATATGGCTAAAATCTGAAATGCAAAAGGAATTCACTAGCTGATCACATTCTAGGGCTTCTGCCGACTGCCAGAAAGAGGCAGAAAATCCCATAGGGGCACTGGTCAGAAAATGAAAAGGACGACAAGCTTGTCCCCTTCTTCCTCCAAGGCTTCCAAGAGTAAGAGAGCAGTAGGACAAGGTAGCCATAGTCCCCTCATGAGTGAGGGTGGAGAGGACTCTGACTCAGTGACCTCTGTTTCTCAGTCAGAGGAAGGGAAACTGTCTGCGGAAGAGGCTGAAGCCATTCCCACGGCTCAGTATCGCCTCTTTCCCCAGGAAACTTATAGTAAGCTGCTACCAAAAGTGTTAAGAAAATTAGAGCTTTCTTACACCCCTAAGAATCCAGAGGAAGAGGACGTTGATTTCCCAGCAGGTTCAGATCAGACTCTGCCCAAAGCAGGAACCAAACCAGTGAGGGTCCCTCTACCATCAACCTTCTACTCTCTGATGAAGGCAGAAAGGGAGCGTCCAGCCAAGCCAAAGTTTAACCATCTTATGTTTTCAAAATTCTATTCTCTGATACCTGAAGCAGCAAGGAAAATCAAGCTTCCAGTGGTGGATGAACCAGTTAACAGCTTGGCATCCACTTCCATCCTTCCCATGGATGAGGAGGGTTTCCCAAAAGACCATAGTGCCAAAAGAATTGAACAAGCTCTGAGACGGGACTTCGAGGCTTCATCCAATTCGCTCAGGGCCTCAGTTACGGGGTCTCTTTTTTCCAGGGAAGCATTTGCATGGGCCTCCGACTTGGCAAAGGCGAACAGTGGCCTGCCAAAAGAGCTTAAGGATGAGCTCAAGAAAACAGCGCTAGCCTCAGCATTCGCTGCGGATGCCTCTTTGGATGCAGTACAACAGTCCGCAAGGGCCATGGCTTCAAGCGTCACTGCTCGACGCAACACCTGGCTCCGCAGTTGGGATGTGGACCCCTCTGCCAGAGCAAAAGTTGCAGCGGTTCCTTTCAAGGGCGCAAATCTCTTTGGCAACGGTCTGGAATGTTACCTTGTTGAAGACAAGGATAAGAAAAAAGTCCTGCCTTCCAAGAGGAGAGAGGGAAAACCAAAATGACGTTTCCAGTCCTTTCGGGATAACAGGCGTGACAACAAACCAGCCTTCAACAGAAATTTCAAGGGCCGGTGACAACACAAACCAAGGGACGGCAGATCCTCCTTCCCCAGCAAACAAAGTCAACAGCCCAAGGGTCCCAAAAGAGCCAACTCAGCATGACTATGCCAGAAAGAATCTCAATCTAGGCATAGGAGGACGCCTGACTCTGTTCTCCTCCCACTGGCACCGGACAATATCTGACAAGAGGGTTTTGAACACGATTTCAAATGGCTATTCCCTAGAGTTTCATTCCCTCCCGACAGATCACTTTTTGGAAATTCCCAAAAGCCGAAATGCCGACAAGCACCAGGAAATGATCGGAGCGATTCGACACTTGTTGGACATAGGAGTCATCGAGCCGGTTCCTTGACAAGAAAAATGCCTGGGAGTTTACTCAGTGTTCTTCACAGTCCCCAAGAAGAACAGGGACGTCAGGGCAATACTGGACTTAAAACGCCTAAACAGAAAAATACTAACCAAAAAATTCAAAATGGAAACACTGAGTTCAATTGTGTCAGCCATTCAAAAGGGAGATTTCCTGTGCTCCATCGATCTGTCCGAGGCATATCTGCATATCCCAATCAACACTTACCATCAAAGGTTCCTCTGTTTCGCCTACAATGGACGACATTACCAATATCGGACCCTGCCCTTTGGACTAAAATCCTCACAAAGAGTCTTTACAAAAATTCTCATGACCATTATCGCCCATCTCAGGTTACAGGGAGTCTCTCTGTTCCCTTACCTAGACAATATTCTTGTCAAGGCACCCTCTCACGAACAATGCCTGCATTCCCTGCAAACTACGATAAAGGTGCTCCAGGAACACGGGTTTGTCCTAAACCTAGACAAGAGCAATCTCCGGCCTTCACAGACGATCATTCACCTGGGAACCCTAATCGACATGATTCAGGACAAGATTTTTCTGACCGCGGAAAGGAGGGAAAAGATCATTCATCTTCTGAACCAGGTGCTATCCCAGGAGAAAGTGGAGGTGATGACACTGGCCCAACTTTTAGGGATGCTGGTATCTTGCCACGATGTGGTGCCTTGGGCGAGGTTCCAGCTCGCCCTCTCCAGAGATTCTTCTTCCTTTCCAAGTGGTGATTGCTCGCAAGGGAAGACTACAGTTAGTCTTGCCACCATCAGTATCCATGGAACTGCGATGGTGGATAATGTCACCCCAATTGATGGAAGGAATGCCCCTACGGGAACCACTCAGGGTAGTGGTAACCACAGATGCGAGTCTTTTAGGATGGGCGCCCACACAACGGGAAAAATGACCCATGGCATTTGGTCTCAGCAGGAAACAAGCAGGAGTATCAGCTTCCTGGAACTCAGAGCCATCCGTCTTGCCCTGAAACAATTCAGGATCCACCTGGAACGTCGTCATGTGTTGGTTCAGACGGACAACACAACAGCCAAGGCCTATGTCAACAGGCAAGGGGGCACTCGTTTCCAGTCTCTGCACAATGAAGCAACTCTTCTGATGCGGTGGGCAGAGACCCACCTTCTTTCTTTGAAAGCGGTTCACGTAGCAGGAAAAAACAACACAGTGGCAGATTGGCTGAGCAGGACTGCGATAGACCAATCGGAATGGACCTTGTGCAGGGAAGTGTTTCAACAGATCTGTCAACACTTCGGGGAAGCAACAACCAATTTGTTCGCCACGGAAAACAACACACAGATAGGCGAGTTCATGAACAGGATAAAAAACCCAAAAGCTGTGGGAGAGATGCCTTAAGCGCGAGTGGCCAAAGACACTTCTTTACACCTTCCCACCCTTTCAGCTCATTTCAAGAGTGATCCAAAAAGTTATAGAACAATGGGCAGAAATCATCTTAATAGCCCCATTCTGGCCGAGGCGAGCCTGGTTCCAGGACCTGAGGAGGCTCGCCATGGATGAATGGCGACTTCCAAAGAGACCAGACCTACTGAGTCAGGGGTCAAATTACCATCCACGACCCGAGATGCTCAACCTAACGGCTTGGAGATTGAGAGGCTCCAACTAACATCCCTGGGGTTTTCTAGAGGGGTGGTCAACACTATGTTAGCATCTCGTAGAGGTTCTACATACAGGGTATATAATAATACCTGGAAAGTCTTTAGTTCCTGGTGCACGGCAAAAGGGTTAGACCCCCTCCTGGCACCAGTAGGGGATGTTTTAGCCTTTTTACAACAGGGGCTGGAACAGGGTCTTAGCACTAGCACACTAAAACGACAAGTAGCTGCAATTTCGGCAGTTGGGGGGGGCAAAAAAGGGCAAGTCTTTAACCCTTCACCCACATGTCAAAAGGTTTTTGAGGGGGACCTCACTCCTGAACCCGCCTCCGTCTCATCACTTCCCTACCTGGAACCTTAATGTGGTCCTTAGGGCCCTAAGCAAGCCCCCTTTTGAACCTATGGCGACCTGCAGCCTTAAGTTCCTATCATTCAAAACAGCTTTTTTAGTGGGGATTACATCCGCTAGATGAATATCGGAATTGGCAGCCCTTTCCACTGATAAGAACCTTTGCGTTTTTCATTCTAATAGAGTCGTGCTCAGACCAGACCCCACGTTTATACCTAAGGTAAATTCCGTTTTCCATAGGTCAGAAGACATAGTCCTCCCTACTTTCTGCCCTAATCCTTCCCATCAGAAGGAGAAAGAACTTCACTACCTGGATGTTCGAAGGGCTCTTAGCTTCTATCTGGAGAGGACAAAACAGTTTAGATCCACCGATGCCTTGTTTGTGGCCTTTCGAAAATCTTCCCAGGGAGGGAGAATCTCTTCTGCCACTATAGGCAGGTGGTTACGGGGATGCATTATAGAGGCATATAAAGCCCAGGGCCTCCAGCCACCCCAAGGGGTGACGGCCCATTCCCTATGGGGGACAGCCACTACAGCAGCATACAGGGCTTTCCCTTCCATGGAGGTTGTCTGCAAGGCGGCTACATGGAAATTTCTGCATTCATTTACTAGACACTACCGCATAGATAAGCTAGCTTCAGCAGAGGCAGCATTCGGTAGATGGGTGTTGCAGCATGCTCTGTAGACCGGGAGGCTCCGGTCCAGCCCTGGGATTGTAGCTATTGTAGGGGGCGGTCCTGCCCACCCATAGAGGGCGGAGTCTTCCCAGGTCTGGGAGCATGCAGTAATACTGTTTTCCTTTCCAGGGTTTTTAACAGAACCTACAGGGGTAGAGACCCATAGTGTTTTTTGAGGGTTGTTTAGCCACTAGGTTAGTACCCACCGTTTGTGGGGAAGTGTTGGTAGTATGTTTTATTCACAGATTTGGTCCGGGGAGTTTGAGGCTTGGACTACAACGGGGGAATGGGAGATCAAGCCCCTCCCCCTCAGGGACCAAAAATGGTTGGCCAGCCCTGTCTTCGGTGGAAGAGCTATGATCCCAGATGTAAGGACTGCCCCACTCCAGGACCACCGAGAAGGAAGCTTCACGGTAAGTGAATAAAATCTTCTGATCCTCGTCACCAGTGTAAAGTACTGAGTTCTCAGCGGCATTGGTGAGGATGAAGTTGGCGTAGTGATTAGCTCAAGTTTATTTAGAGAGAACAAGCATGCCTTAACCAGCCACAGGGCCAACATAGATTCACACCCAGGACACAGCCCAGGTCCCACCTAGGATCCTATTGCCGGGGGGGGGGGGTTGAATTTCCCGCCTGGGTCTTACTGGAGGATTAGTGGGACTCCTGGATCCCCTTGTCCTCGGAGCCAAGATCTGGGCTCTTTGCACTGGCACTTCGTGGCAGTCAGTGGACACAAGTGTCAGGCTTGATGCTGGGGGGCTGGCCTTCTACGCATGACCGAAACAGTGCCCAACAGGAGAATCACACTAGTAAGCCCCTGCCACAACCGCTGACCATCTAAACGTGACCCAGGGGAGACCAGCCATGTAGGGGAGTGGTTAAAGAGTGGTGGGCTAATAGCTGGGAGACCCAGGTTTGAATCCCCACTCGTGCTATGGAAGCTCACTGGGTGTCCCCATTGGGGGCCAGTCACATGCTCTGTCAGCCTCGCCTACCTGACAGGGCTGTTGTGAGGATAAAATGGAGGAGAGGAGAATAATGTAAGCTGCTTCAGGTCCTTACCAGGGAGGAGGGCAGGGTATACATGAATCACATGAATAAAATAAAACCGGGGGGGGGCACACAGGGGAGGAATCTGCCTTACTTCAGCCACGCACTTTGGGACAGTTGGTGGGACTGACGGGTTCGTGCTTTGGGTTGTGGGGGGGGGGGGGACTGCTCCTTTCCTGGGCCTGTCCCACAGCCCCCAGGCCACCTCAGGTATTCTAGGAAGCCTCCGAGCAGCGTCAGGCCTCCACTGTTGAAAGGGTGCTGCTCAGTAGCCCCCCCGCCGCCCCCCCACTGCAAGCGCCAAGGGCCCCTTTAACAAACTGTGTGTGTCTCCGCCCAGAATTGAGGCCTTGCCTAGAGATGCTCTCCCCCTTTCTCCCTTTGGAGCCCCTCTAACAGCCGCTATCGGCAGTGCTTCCGCTGCCCCCCCCCCTCTGGGTACCTCCTTAGCGCTCCCCTCTGGGTCTGTGCTGCCCCCGAAATGATGGGATGGGAGGGTCAGCCCTTGGGGGGGGGGCGGCTGTGAGGTCAAAAGGGGCACCTTCTTCTCAATGCAATGGCTATTTCTGCTTGAAGGGAAAGGGAGCTTATTCTGAAGCAGAAAAGCTGGAATGGTCTCAGGGTGCCGTTTCAGAAGCGTCACGGGGCTCCCCCTCACCTTCCAAAGGCAGGCCCCGTTCTCCTCCTGCCTGTCCCTGCAGAGGCCCAGCCCCACGGCTCGCTTTTCCTCACCACCACCACCACCCCGGCCCCACGCATGGCTCATGGCAGACCCCTCTCCCCCTCCTCCTTCTCTTCCCAGCTCCTCCCCCCCCCCCCGGGAGATGTAAAATTTCTTAAAATTGTGAAGCTCGGGAAAAAAACCCAGTTTTTTCCCAGAAAAACATGGACAATTTCAGAAAAATTGAAAAAATCCGCTACATTATCACTTCTTTTTTTCTTTTCCAGATTGAAAGTCATTCTGTTACTTTAGGAACATAAAATATGACTATGGACAATTTTACTTGGCATGAAATTATCACAACTAGCATAATGTATCCAAACAATTATTACAAACATAATTTACTTTTTTATAATATTTATTTGTAATTGTAACAAATGCAGTAACAATATCCTGAACTGTTTACTAGTTTATGTGGAACAGACAAAAAAAACCTCCGCAAAACAATTTTTTAAAATCCAGAAGTAACAACTATTCATATTTCCTCTCCACAGTATTAAATAAAAAAAAACCAACCCATTCTCATAAAAAGAATTGAAGGGGGGGGGGAAGTGTATAGAAGGGAGTGTGGGACTAAGTTTTAAATTAAGTATATACTTTCAGGTCCTTTTTGTTGCTCTGTATTTTCTTCCAATGCTTTGAGGCCTAGTGAAGCCTGAGTACCAATATACCCACCCACATGCAAAAACAAAACTGAAACATTTTCATTTTCTTGTGACAATAGCACCTCCTAAAAGAAGAAATGCATCTTGTTCTTGCATTGGAGAGTTCAGTTTGTGAAAAGTACTGGAGTCGGGAGGCCGGTGGTAGTGATTTCAGCATGATCAAGTTTATTGTAGGTCAGGAACAAGCATCCCTGAGGTGGCCCGGCGGTCAGCTTATATGCACAGAAAAGCCTCGCCCCCGTCCACACCCACACCGTGGGATAGGTTAATCTTCCCACCCGAGATTACATTGGTTCATTTGAATATGCTAAGCCCCTGATAGGTGGATCTTTAGGAGCCTGGGTGCTATTGTTCTTTTACCTCAAGTTCATACCTTTTCCAGGCCATGTGGTCAGACCGCATGGCGGGTGCCATTACATGTTTGGTCATCTCAAAGAATCATACAAGTGTACACATAGAGAATCGCAGTTTGGTTGTCTGTGGAACTGCGTCCAGGACATAACAGTTTGCAACCTGGGACTTGCTTGTCCTCAGTGCACAGAAATCAGATTAATCTGATACCATACATATTTTTTAGAAATGATTTGGAAAATATTTGAACACCTTGTCTTACAATATTTTATTCATCGTGTTAAAATAAAACGTTCCATAATCGATTTTTTTCTTTTTTTTCTTTTTTTCAATTTTTCAGAAAAAACCCCAAAAAAGGCTTTAAAGAAAAAATGGGGTTTTTTCTGAATTTTTCCAGTTTTTTTCCAGGCCTTCACATCTCTACCCCCCCCCCCCCGCAGAAACCCTCCCAGCAAAACCAGTCAGCTCTGCCCCCTCAGGTGCACCAGCTGCCATCCAACTGTAAGACGTTTTGCTCACCCCTCCCGCCCACCCCCTTTCTTACCTTAGAGGCCGGTGTATGCAAACATACTTATAAACCACCACCCCCCCCCGACAATAATTTGCAGAAATAAAAACACCCGTGAAATATTGCCGTCGCCAACCGCCACAGGTCCCTCTGCCGCATTCCTGGCCCAGCCCTCGCCCACCTTGCGGGGAAGGGGCCAGAAGACCCCCTGGGAGCACACAGACAAGACCAATCCTGCTTCTAGAAGCCCAGCAGAGCGTCCTTTGGGGGGGGGGGCAGCAGAGGCCCACAGACTTGCAGGGGCACGCCTCCGGGGCTCTCGCAAACACTCCAGTTGGCTGGCTGGCTGGCTGTCAGTTAGCACTGCCATAGGCGTGGGCATGATCAATGTATTGCTGAGTTACATGATCAGTACTGGCTGTTTTACCTTCAGGTTATGATTTCATAAGATTGCTTTGTGTTCCAAGGTTTCTTTCAACCCCTCTAGGTCCCACCCGGGAGGTATCCCGACTCCCACCTTTGGAATGCGAGTCTTGCTTGCTTGCTTCGCTTTGCGCATGCTCATTACTCATTTGCTTTCCTTCCCCTCTTATCTCTAGCGGGCTATTCCTTGGCTAACGACCTTGAACAGGAGACCCTCCTGTTATGCGTTACATGAATCACAGGTGTTATGTGTTTCTTTTGCTTCGTTTCCTCTGGGAACATTTTCTCCAAAAACCCTCAACAGCATTTTTTCCCTGAGAACCTACTTTGCCGTGCTTTCCTTGGGAACACTGGGCCAGTGTATTTGGGCGCCAGTAATTCTCTCTATTGATTGGTAGATGGTAGGCAGGCCATATTTCATAGCAAGTATAATTGTAATGGCATCTCTAGGCTTGGGCATTACTAACAGGAAAAGTGTTTGACCAACATGATCTTTTCTGCAAATTAAGGACTTTCTACTTAAGGAGACCTGTTGTGGACCCATTCTCACACTGGCGAGGCTCTGTGGGCAATGCGACTCGTGCACCTGCTCTTTGGGGCTGGGGCCAGCCACCTCTGTATCTCTCTCGTGGAGGCCTTGGTCAGCCTGGCTGCATCATCTACAGCCTCTCTTGCTGAGACCAAGGCACATCGCACACTGAAAGTCAATGCAGCCGGCAGGGTGGGGCATCCAACAAACAGCTCGGGATTAAGGGCCGTGCTTTGGGTTGGTTTAAACCATTCTTGAAGGGCGGGACTCAGAGGGTTGCTGTGGGGATCAGTTGTCCTCAGTTGTCTTGTCCGGTCTCAGAAGGCCCTGCCTCACCCCCCCCCCCCCCGTGCTATTCAAGCCCACAGAGGAGCAGAGAAGAGCCAGAGAGCCCAGTAGCACCTTCAAGACTAACAGAATCTGACTCAGGCAAGCCCCTCCCCTGCCACAGATCTCATCAGTTTTTAAGGCGCTCCCGGACTCTCTGGCTCTTTTCTGCTGCTACAGACAGACTGACACGGCGGCCGCCCATCTTGACCTCAGCCCTCAGGAGCAATCCTTTGCGGTCCTAGACTAGTCTGCCATAAGCATGCTGGGGACACCCAGCTCTGTGTCTCTTTACGCAAGTCTCCTGGTGACGCTGCAGAGGTTCTGAGCTGCCGCCCGACTCCTGTGCTTCAACGGCCCCCAAGCTGCTCCCTCATGCAGGCCCTTTGCTACAGGGGTGGGGGGGAGACACATCCTCTGCTGCTTCCCTGCCCCGCTGGCTCCCCCCTCCCAGCCGGCAGCTCTCTGTTGCTGCTGCTGCTGCCCCCTCTTCTGGTTGGGGGAAGCAGAACGCCGGGGTGGGCTGGCCCCCTCCCTCCAACAGCACCCCCAAGGAGCCAATGAAGCCGGAAAGGCCCCAAGCTCCTGGCAGCCAAGCAAGCGCCTTCTGCCCCTTGCCCAGCTAGAGGGAGGAAGAAGCCTGTGCCCCCAGCCCTCCCCCCCGCTAAACCGCAGGGAGCCCAGCAGAGGAACTGCCAGCTGCAGGGGAAAGCTTCAGAAATTAGACTGGCATGCTCTTTATAAAAATGAGAGAAACCGTTTCCTCCATGGAGACTCAGGGGCTTGTATCTTTGGAGAGTGCCGTGCCAGCCTTGGAACAGAAGGTCTGGTGCCTGCGTAAGAACAGGGACTGGCTGGCTCCTCATGCAAAAGGCTCCCTCATGAAGGCACAGCTGCTTGCACTTTGAGAGAGCGCCTGGCTTGCAATCGAGCCGAAGGGCTGGTACTTGCTGATCAAAAGGAACTGGCTGGCTCCTCATGTAAAAGCTGAATTGCTACAGTTTACTTATTTATCATTTATTTTATTACATTTGTGACTCACCCAATTCCTGAGTTCACAGGGCTCCTTGCAGGCAGGACCCGGTGGAGGCCAAAGGAAAAAGATGGAGGGGGGTGCCAGCCACAATAGAACCCATCGCTGTCCTCAGCCAAAAGCCTGGCAGAACATCTCTGTCTCGCAGGCCCTGTGGAACTGCGTTAGATCCCGCAGGGCCCTGATGTTATTTGGCAGAGAGTTCCTTCCACCAGGTTGGAGCCAGGCCAAGAAAGCCCTAGTGGGTATCTTTAGGGCCAGGGATCACCAGCAGATTATTCTCCGCCAAGCATAATGCTCTCCGGGGAACATACCAGGGGAAGACTGATAATCACGGAGCAACAAGAGGAAGATAATTAATGACGAATGTAAACTTCTGAAGAAGTTGTAACGCAAAACAGGGTCTACAACTAGTTACCCGTCCATAATAACACAAGGATGAGCCCAGTTGAAAATGGTTTGATATGGTTATTCTAAGGGTTATTGTTATTATTATTTCTCTATGTTAATGACAATTGTGCAATTCAGATGTAGTTTTACCTAATAAAGTATAGTAGCCCATGATCTATCGCAGAGACTGTCCCTTGTATTCAGCGGCAGGGAAAGGTCGCCGTGCACCACTCAGGGTCCCACTCGCTCAGCCACTCGCAGTGCTGGGCGTCTGCCTTTGCCAGGGGCCACCTCTTGGCTCACCCCAGTTCCGGATCCTGCATGAGTCGATTCCCCAGCCCTGGACCCCTGCTCCCCCCCACACACACACACACCAAAGCAGGAGCAGCAGCTGCCACTTACCTTCCGGGGACTCCTCCTGCACGTAGGTGCCTGTCAGGTAGCGATGCACCAAGGCAGACTTCCCACTGGACAGATTCCCCACAATCCCCTGCAATGCAAAGCCAAGGATGAGCGCGACCCTCTGAGGACCTAACCCTAACCCCAGATGGGGGCCAAGCCAGGGCCCCAGCAAGGGATCTGGCCGAGGAGTTTAAACAAATGGAATCAGGAGTGGAAAGGAGTGCGCAGGGGTGAGGGGGGGGGGGGACGACTGCATTTCGAGGCCCCTGGGGCACACGCCCAGGCTGCAAGCACAGCACAGGCATCTTTGCTACCCACTGCCATGAACATCCCGTGCCCCCCCGCCCCCCCAGTCAAGAGCCACATCTTCTGACCACCCCTCAAACACTTCAGGAGTCCCGGTTTGGGAACTACAATACAGCCACGCCACAGCCTCTTCTGCTTCTCTCAGATAAATCATTCTTGCTCTCCGTGCCAGAGGGGGAGCCACGTGGGCCTGCCGTGGCCACAAGAGGAACGAAGCTTGTGGCACCTTAGCCGCTAGAAGCCAGGAGAAAAGGGCCGCACCCATCGCCGAGAGGTGAAAATAAGGCCAACGGTGCAAGTTATGGAAAAGCAGCCACTTTAGCCACGCACCAAGATGTGACAGCAGACGCCTCCAGGGGCCTGTGCATCTTTGGGGCTTCAGCCACCAGACATTGGTTAGCCATTAAGAAGCCGCCAGATTACTGGATGCCCACTCTCATGGGGTGTATTCAGATGGGGGCAGCTGTCTTGGTCTGAAGCAGCAGAGCAGCGTCTGAGTCCCTAGAGGCCCCTTGGAGACCAACCAAGTTTTATTCTGAACCAAGTTTGTGTCTGAAGAAGGAGGTGTGCACACAGAGGCGTACAGCTTGAATAAAACTTGGTTGGTCTTAAAGGTACCAAACTTTGTTCCCATCTGGTGCGTTTGACACTGGGACAGTCTCCCTTGGGAGGCAGTCAAGTCTTTGTTGCTGGAGGTTTTCAAAGTATCGATTGGATACCTACTTTCAGGGGTACTATACTTGCTGGACTTGATGACTCTGGTGTTGTTTCCTTCCCACCCTGAGGTCAAATCAATCAATAAATGTTATCCCTCTGAAATCTTTGTTTTGCACGTGCCGTGAGAAGCCGTTCAGAGTCAGCCACCTCTCCCAGGAGACCCTTCTCCGAGCAAAAGGGCCAGCCAGTGCAACATGCAAAAGATGCAGGAAACCTGGCAAACGGAGGGTGACCCAGCCCAGGGGTTCCGGGATCGGATCCTGAAATGCAGCTACAAAGGGAGGGGGGGGCAACAAATCCAAACTTTTGCATGGACAAGGCCGGCTCCCAGGGCTGCCCCAGAAGGAGGGATGGACTGAAATCCCGGCCCCACCTCCTGACCCAGGCCTCACTGGGCACTTGCAGCTCAGAGCTTCTTGTGTCTGGGGGTCTCGGGAGAGGCAACAGGAGAGGCAATGGGGCAAGGGGCCCGGCAGCAGCCTGAGGGTCAAGCCACTGGCTCAGCCGCAACGGGGCAAAGAGGGGCTCTCCAGAGTGGGCCTGCCTGAGGGGCGACAGAGCAGCTTTGCTGCGCTCAGAGGAAGCTCCTGCTGCACCTCTCCCAGCTCCGGGGCAGCTCTGCCTTGGGATCATAGCCCTTCCCCCCCCACACACACACACACACACCTGGGTGCAGGAAACCCCTGCTGCTTTTGACCTGCAGTCTCTGTGAACCGCCTCGGAGGACAGAGAGCGAGCCACCTGGGGGTCCTGCCTGCCTGCCTGCCCTCAAGGCATGGGGGGGCCTTCCTGCTGCTTGCCCTGGCCCATCAGTGAGGCAACTTGCACACACCCCACCCCGAGCAGCCTGCGCATGCGCGCACGCACACGCACCCCCCCCCCCCCCCGCTCAGCACAGGGGCTCTGTGATTCTGGCCTTGGGCATCCATGGTGAGCACCAGCTGCTCTGTAGGCCTCGCTAGAGCCCAGGCTCCCCCGCCCCTGCACAGCACCATCTCAATGGGAGTCAGGAGGAGAGTGACCTGGCAACCCCCTGCAAACGGGGGCCCCACAGATCCCCCCCCCCCCCAGGGCCCTTTCCCAGCAAGGCCACCCTGACCTCACCTGAAGGAGACACCGTCTCGGAAGCCGTGAGCCATGACTCACGAAAGCTCCCATCCCCCCGGCCACCAATTCTGTCAGTCCCTCAGGTGCTCCTGGGCTCTGCCTCTTTTCTCCTGCTGCAGACAGACTGACACGGCCGCCCATCTGGATAAGGACTGCAGAGTAGAAGTCTCTGGTTTCCTCCCTGAACTGTACCACAGGCCCTGGGCGGGTATTTGGGTTGGGGTGATTTTATCGTTAGCCACTTATGGGATCGGCATTTTAAGTCTTCTGAAGAAAAGAGCCAGTCCAGTGGAGATGCTACCAGCATTTTTAGAATGTGTAGAGAGGTCAGAATCAGGACAGACTAAAGGAAAGACTTCTTGACACAGAGAGTGATTAAAATATGGAACTCGCTGCCAGAGGATGTAGTGATGGCCACAGGAATAAAGGGAATTAGATAGATTCATGGAGGATAAGTCTATCCATGGCTACTAGCCATGGTGACTGAGGGGAACCTCGAATGAAGCCTCTGAATCCCAGAGCCAGGAGGCAACATCAGGGGAAGGCCTCGGCCTCTCTGCCCTCTTACTGGCCCTCCAGAGAAGAACTGGCTGGCCCCTGGGTGAGACAGGAGGCTGGACTAGATGGACCCTCACTGGTCTGACCCAGCAGGGCTCTTCTGATGTCCTTCTCACGGGAAGGCCTCAGCCTCTCTGCCCTGTTGTTGGCCCTCCAGAGAAGAACTGGTTGGCCTCTGTGTGAGACAGGATGCTGGACTAGAGGGACCCTCAGTGGTCTGATCCAGCAGGGCTCTTCTGATGCTTTTATCAGGGGAAGGCCTTGGCCTCCATGCCCTGTTGTTGGCTCTCCAGAGAAGAACTGGCTGTCCCCTGTGTGAGACAGGATGCTAGACTGGATGGACCTTCACTGGTCTGACCCAGCAGGGCTCTTCTGATGTCCTTCTCATGGGAAGGCCTCAGCCTCTCTGCCCTGTTGTTGGCCCTCCAGAGAAGAACTGGTTGGCCCCTGTGTGAGACAGGATGCTGGACTAGAGGGACCCTCAGTGGTCTGATCCAGCAGGGCTCTTCTGATGCTTTTATCAGGGGAAGGCCTTGGCCTCCATGCCCTGTTGTTGGCTCTCCAGAGAAGAACTGGCTGTCCCCTGTGTGAGACAGGATGCTAGACTGGATGGACCTTCACTGGTCTGACCCAGCAGGGCTCTTCTGATGTCCTTATGTCCCCTCACCCTCTGCCATGAAAAGATAACGTTTGCCCTTCAACTGTCTGCATGGAGGAGTGATGATGCAGAACAACCTCGGCTCGGCTCCACTCTCTCGACTTTTTCCAGTTGGGCTTGAGTGTCATGGCTTTGACTGGCCCAAGACCTCCTTCGCCAGCAAGGACCTCAACGGATTGTCTCAAGAACTGCCTGACCTCTGTAGCGGGTCCTGGGGCCTGTTCCACTCACGCACAGCCACACAGTTGCACACGTGCCAGCAAGACTTCCCTGATGTCCCAGTCAAAATGGGCACAGGGACTGGCAAACCACATGCATGGCCCCCAGCAGCCAGGCCCCTGAAGCAGCAGGGTCCCTGTCCCGTTGCTTTTGGACTGAGCTTGCCCTGATCCAGTCTTGTGCTGAGGAGAGGGCCTTTACTCCACCTGTGACATATGAAACCCCAAACCGATTTCCATCCACAGACCTCTTGGGTGCCGGGGGGGGGGGGGGGGTTGCTAGGCCTCACCCTCCTGCTGAACTCCTGCAAGTGGTGATCGGACTTCCAAGCTCCCGCCCAGGCCCTTGGAGCTGGGGAGTGTTGGGCCCCGCACTGCCCAGCGAAGGAGGGGTGTGACCCACTGGCAGCCCATGGTCTGCAGGTGGTGATGGAGGACAAGGGAGGCCCAGCAGTCCAGGGGATGACCAACCCCCTCGCTGGACCCCACCGTTCCCTGGGACCCCTCTGGGGAAGCAGCCCCACCCTTGGCAGCCACCTCAGCCAGGCCTGCAGTGCTGATGGAGCCCAGGCGTCCCCCTCCCCACTCCTCAGGCCCAGGCCAGCACTCCAGAGAGGCCGAGAGGTCACCGCCAGCCACAGCCTCTCTGAGCATGGAAAGCTCCCCCCACCTCCTGTTGTCCAGAGTTTCCAGCAAGGGACAGGGCCCACGGCGGCACCGGTGGCGGCATCGTGCACTCCAGGCAGGGGCGGGAGGGGCCCAGGGGGCCAAGGCGACTCACCACTTTGAGCTCCGGCACCGACCGGCTCAGGGTCCACTCCTGGCTGTTCACAAACGAATCTGCAGAAAGAGAGGAAAGCGGAGACTGAGCGGAGACTGGATCGACCGTATCCTGTCCCACCTCCACTCTTTGCTCAAGGCGGCTTATAGAACAGTGAGGCTCCCTCACCCCCCCCCCCCGGGAAAAAGGCAGGGAGGGGCAGAAAAGGGCAGCACAGGACTTGGCCTTGGGCGGGCAGCTCCCTTGAATGCAGAGTTCTGTCCCATTTTGCCCACCATAAGATACCTCAACGGAGCAAGACTTTCTTCGTTTATAAGCTCTTTGTTTTGTATTTTATATGTTTTAATGAGACTGCATTTTAAATGTATCTTGGTAGCCGCCCTGAGCCCTCCGAAAGGGGGGGGGGAGAGCGGGATATAAATCGAAGGAAGAAATAAATAAATAAATAAATAAAAATATTCTCTAACAAAGCAGCACTGCAGAACAGCCAGGGGCCTGCCCCAAACCCGTGAAAAGTGCAGGTGGTCCACCTGGGGACAGAGCAGAGCACGCTCAGGGCCGGCCACAGCTTCCACTAAAGTTATCTCCCCCACCCACCCCACCCCCAAGCGTTCCGGTTCCTGCTGCTCGCACCAGGCCCCCTCCGTGCTGTCCTTCTCGACAGAGACAGCGCTCCCCACCAGAAGGGGCCTGTGGGGGATCTTATGCCCTTTGCTGCCCTCCCAAGGTCAGTTTGCGTGCTTCTGTACAGCTGTTTTGGGAGATCCGCCAAAAAGCCACACCCAATTGCAGCAAACACGTGGCCTTCCCCTCTGGGAAACTCAGCAAAGCCAAGGGGCCGCTCTTCAGCCTGGGGGAGCACACCTCTCCCATGGGGGGAGCAGAGAGGGGGCCTCGAGGGACATTCCAGGCCTAGAGCCGCGCTTCTCAGGCCCACTTCTACCGGGCTCTGTAGCGCTCTGCTGGGCCCAACCGGAGGAGGGGGAGCGGCTGGCAGGGCTGGCCGGGACGCCACCCAAACTGGTTCTGTGAGTCAGGCTGCGGCTCCTCCGGGGCTCTGCTCAGGTGCTCAGGAAGTGGCTGCCCCAGCCCTGAGGGGGGGGGCTCTGACAGCCAGAGTAGTTTCGGCAACAGGGCCCCCTCCCCCCCCTCAGCTCCCCACAGGAGGGAGGGGCAGCCCCACAGAGCCAGGCTGCCCCCCCTCACCCCAGCTGCCACTGCGCAGGGATGGCCACTGAGCTTCTTCCCTCCCACCCATTGGCAAAGGTGGCACATCTGGATCCAGGGCCTAGACTGGGCGGGGCTGCACCTCACCTGCCCCGGTCAAAGCACAGAGCGGGGCCAAGAGGGAAGAAGGGCTTCCCTTGGACCCCGCCCTGCCCCAGCCGCACCCAGCCCTTGCCCAGGCAAGCCCCACCAGGCGTCTGTGGAGGCACCGCCCAGCGAAGGGAGCCACCTGGCCTCGCCACCACCATCTCGACTGCTGGGAAAGAGGAACGGCAGTGGGGGGCCAGAGCCCACCTGCCGGGGGGGGGGGCCCTCCCTGTGCACCACGCAGCCAAGCCGGGCCCATCCACAGACTGCCCACTCCTCCTCTGGAAACACACCCAGCATAGGGAAGAGGGGAGCAGGGGCCGGCCTGGCCCCACTGGCCGGAGAAAGCTTTCCTGTTCCACACACACACACACACACACACACAGCAGACTGCAGCCTTGACCACCCCAAGGGCACGGAAGTCGGGGGGGGGGGCAAAAACTTGACACGCACACGCACACACATACACCCCTCGCTATACCTCCAGAATCACAGGTGTCCAGCAGAAGAGGGTGCAGCTGGAATATAGCTGGCTGGAATAAAGCCACGTCACATCCTGAAACCTCTTCTCTCCTGGCAAATTTTGACCGTATTATGATACAGGAGTCCTAGCTATATAACGCCTGTAACCTAGCTGGTTATAACTCCTTCCGTCTACCCGCTGTAAAATCAAAAGGACACCCCCAAGGAGGGTTACTTTATTTCCAGTAATAACCTAGGCAAATTGTTCCTTCTCCTCCCCCCCCCCCCCCCTACAAACCTAGCTACGGCAGTGGAACAGCCCCCAGAGAGAGAGCTTGCTGGTAAGCGCCTACCTTCCTCCTAGAACACCAGAGACAGGCAGGGATACCACCCAGCGGCTGACCTTAGAGGGACATCTCTGCCAGATCTACAAAGTAGCCACCCACAAGCTGTTATGATAATGGGGGGACGGGACACTTCAATGAAAGAACTGGCTCAAATGATAATGAACTGCTCCACTCCAATTTCTGGAGAGAAAACGTCCTCTACCATAACACCACAGAAGGAACACGCCATTCTAAAGACGAAGGAGTTCACAAATCGGGGGCCAGTCTGGTGAACACAGCCTCCAGATTGTCATTAACGATTTTAAATGGGAACAGCGCTGCCGATCCTTTCAGAGACTTCACATTTGTCTCCTCACAAGGTGCTAGCGTTATTGATTATGTCTTGATTGAAGACTCCAGCCTTCCTAAAGTATGTGAGTTCAAAGTAAGTGACCAGGGAACAAGTGACCATTTCCCCATTTCCATCAAAGCATCACTAGAGGCCATGCCAAATTTGAATACTGGCCAAACTGGATCTAAGACACGGCCCATTAAGCAGAGGTGGTCCAAAGGATTGACTGAAACTGATATAAAAATACTCCACACTGGGCAAGCACAAAAACTAAGAGAAAGTTATGACAGAACAAGACTGCCACACAGCTCTGGAAAAAATGTCATTTTGCTCATTAAACTTTTTGACCCGGTTCTGTTCAAAAGTGGAAAAGGAAAGTCAAGCAGATCGGGCTGCCGTGTGAAAAGCTGGTTTGACAGAGATTGCAGAAGGGCCAATAATCAAATTAAACAAATTTTAACTTTAAACAAAACATGCTTAAAATACTATCAATCTTGCAATATTTTGTCTATTTAACCGTTTCTGATAACTGACACCTCTGCTCTGAATTATTGTATCAAAGTGTCTGTGCTGTAGCAATCTTGAGCATGCTGTTCAGGTGTGTATCTGTAAGCCGCAAACCTACTTTTGATTTATTCACATTCATTACAGAAATCTCATGCTCAGTGTTCTTAGCCTAGGACCCAAGGGGAAAACATGAAATGGCTGGGCATTGCAACCTTTTGTACATAAATTGCTTCATGTGCTGGTCAAGAACATGAGAAGGCATCCTGAGGGCCACGTGTTTGTCTACAAAGCTATATTCCCCAGAGAAATAACTACAACTTCCTACAAAGGGGGTGAACTTGGTCTGGACACACACTCTCAGCCTGATCCACCTCACTGGTTTGTTGTTATTCCTCCTCTAAAATAGCTCACATTGCTTTCTTACTGAGAAAGACTGGATCATGAGGGCATGAATACAGCGAAAAGGGGGAGGAAACCCAGTTGCACCCAGAAGAGCCCGGGCTTAAAGAGCCCAACAAAACACACACACACACACACAGTAGCAAGACACCCAAAAGCTCAAATGGAAGTAGGAAACAGCCAGGGCCTTGCAGGCCTGATTGGGGCCCTCTGAGGACCTGATTTGGCCCGTGGGCCGCATGTTTGACGCCCCTGGCCTAGAGCACCCCTGACAAGTGTTTGTCCAGGTGCTGCTTCACGACTGCCAAGGAGGGGAGCACACCACCTCCCCAGGCAGCTGGTTCCACAGTTGAACAACTCTTACTGTAAAAAAGTTTCTCCTAATATCCAGTCGGAACCTTCCCGCCCTTAATTTAAACCCATTATATTGTGAGTCTTCTCCTCTGCTGCCCACAGGAACAGCTCCCCACCCACCTCTAAGTGACAGCCCTTCAAAGACTTAAAGAGAGCAGTCCTGCCCCCCCTCAACCTCCCCTTCTCCAGACTGAACATTCCCAAGTCCCTCAAGCCTTTCCTCATAAGGTGCTCCCCTCTGCACCCGCTCCATTCTGCCCACGTCCTTTTTGAAGGGAGGCCTCCAGAACTACACACAATACTCCAGTGACCAATGCAGCGTGCAGTGGGATTATGACCTCTTGCAATTTGGATGTTATGCCTCTGCCAATACGGCCCAAGATCACATTAGCCTTTTTTGTTGCTGTATCACACTGGCTGCTCATGTTTAACTTACCTCAAGATCTTGTTCACGCACACTGCTACTCAGAAGTGTACCACCCATCCAGTATGCGTGTTCTTCATATTTGTTACCCAGATGTAGAACTCAGCACTTATCCTTGTTAAACTGCATCTGGTTCACATCTGCCCACTTTTCCAGGGTGTGCAAATCTCATTGAATTCTATCACTATCTTCTGGTGCGTTCCCTGTTCCTCCCAATTTGGTGTCATCTGCAAATTTAATGAGTAGCCCCTCCACACCCTTGTTCAGATCATTTATAAAAACACTGAAAAGTAACCCCACTGGACAACTCCCTTCATTCAGATGAAATGCCACTGACAACTACCCTTTGAGTAGATAATTACTTCAGTACAGACACCTGTGATTTTCCACTGTACAAGACAAACGCGTTGACTGGAGTGGGTCAGAAGGCCCGTATCCCTCTGGGCTCATTGCAGCTGCACCGCCTTCCAATTTGCTTCTGGGCCCAATTCAAGGCGTTTACATCAACCTCTACTCAAGCCCTGCATCAACTTGGAGACAGCGTAACTTAAGGGCAGCCTTCTCCTATCTGATCCTGCCCGTCCTTTCTGGTCGGTCACCTTCGGAGGCCTTCTTCATATGCCCCCTTGCCATCTGAGGCTACAGGGTGGCAACCTGAGAACAGGGGCGTGTGCTCAGGTTTTGCCAAGCCAAATAAATACCCAAATAATGTCTTTATCAACATTATTCGGGTATTCATTCATCCGAATTCGAGAGCACACCATCTGTTTGGGACCGGGATAGAGAATCTCAAATAAATGCTGAATAGCAGTGGTGTGGGTGTGTGTGTGTGTGTATGGGGGGGTTGTTAAAGTTTAAAGGGCAGCACTTGCCTTCCCTTTCTGGATCCTGCTCTGCTCCAGGGCAACAGAGGGGAGGGGAGGGGCTTAGGGGGAGCTTGCAGCCAATCATTGTAATGCATTTGCAAACTGCATTGGCTTTGCAAGGCTGTTGTTGCTACTGGCTTAGTCCAGCTAGCACTACCTACCTTGCTTAAGGAGGGAGCACTAGCAATTCAGCCAATAGGGTTTGGTGAGGGGGAAACATACAGTGCTCTTTAGCCAATCACAGAAGAGTGTTCTTTTTTGAAACTCCTCGGTGAATGGGCAGGGAGCATAAAAGCAAGGGTCTCTGGTTTGGCTGGGGATTGCGTGGCTGGTGGCTGCCTTTTGCTTCCACCACTGCTGCCACCGCTGATCTGAGTGCCTGACCCAACTCTCCTCTCCCGCCGCCTGGACACTGTATGGACCTCTCCTCCTCTCTGGCACCTGCCTGGAGAAGAAGACTGAAGACAGCTCTGGGGTTTGAGCAACAACAACAATGTCTTCTCTCCATGCATCGCTTCCCAGCAACCTAAGCAGGTGAGGGCACAGCAGAGTACTCAGTGTCTCGATGCCGCTCACTACAGCAAGAGAGCAGCTGTCCCCATCAGCAATCACCGGCATCCCAGAAGACACCATGTTGATTTTTTCTTCTAGGATTTTTATTTGTGTCTCCTCATTCATGGGGTAATATTGTTTAACCCTTTCTTTTCTCAGCATGGAGGGGGATGTGATGTAACGAAGGACTAATCATGGATACGATCCATGAAGATAGCTTCAGGTGGGTAGCCATGATGGTCTGAAGCAATGGAACAAAGTTTGAGTCCAGTAGCACCTTTAAGACCAACCAAGTTTTATTCACGGTATAAGCTTTCATGTGCATGCTTACGCCCAGAATTAAGCTTTGTTGGTCTCAAAGGTGTCGCTGGATTCAAACTTTGTTCCACGGGTACTCCATAATTCATATGTGGAATGTAAAGGTAAGTTAAGACACACAGGCTTGACTGGATCTTGCTTACAGATTTTATCAGGTTTCCTGTTTAACTCTTCTTTTCTGCATCCTTGAACAAGGAGGCTGAAGTGATGTATTGTTCATTGTCAGAAGGAGTTATGAAAGGCTGATCTTCTGCCAAACTGGTTCTCCACACAAAGAACAATACAACAAAGTTGATTCGATGCCAGGAAAAAAATGTATTGTCAAAACAGTGTCAAGCTGAGCAGGTTCAGAGAAGCATCATACCTTGCCTTTGGAGAGCACAAATCAGAAGGCTCAGTCCAGTCATGTGACGGCCTATGTCATAGCGCCTACACATGCTGGTCACACCCCATAATAACCCCTGAGTCTCTCAGGTTTGGAATTCAGGGAAATCCACTTTCCCCTTTTGTGGAAAAGCTCTGAGAGAGAAGCTGAAAATTTAACCTTTCTTAAAATCAATGTAGGCAGAATAGGAATAACATGTATGCTTTATACAGGATTGATTTCTACGAGCTATGCCAGTGTTCTGAGCATCTATTCAACAACGTTTATTTAATCAGAGCCAGAGTTGTCTGATTATTTTTAAACAAAAGTTTTAATTATTACATTGACTGTTGGAAATCATAGCGATGGGATGCACCTCTGGGTCATCTAGTCCAACCCGCTGCACAATGCAGGAAACTGACGTATACCTCCCCCCCCCACACACACACACCCAATGACCGCTGTTCCATGCCCTGAAGATGGCAAACAAGCCCTCCAGGATCCCTGGCCAAACTGGCCCCAAAGCGGTGATCAGCATGTCTCTGGGTTGGTAAGAAAGGGCCATGAGAACTAAATGCTGATGCAATCCTTCCTGCCCTCCCTCTAACGATCTGCCTAAGTTCACAGAATCAGCATTAGATGGCCATCTAAGTTCAAAGGAGGAGAGCCCCCCACCTCCCGAGGAAGCCTCTTCCACTGAGGAACCGCTCCAACTGTCAGGAAGTTCTTCCTCATGTTGAGCTGAAAACTCTTTTGATTTAATTTCAACCTGTTGGTTCTGGTCCGACCTTCTGGGGCGACAGAAAACAACTCTGCACCACCCTCTCCGTGACAGCCCTTCAGGTACTTGAGGATGGTTCTCGTATCCCCTCTCAGTCGTCTCCTCTCCAAGCTAAACACGCCCAGCTCCTTCAGCCTTTCCTCACAGGACTTGGTCTCCAGACCCCTCGCCATCTTCGTTGCCCTCCTCTGGACCCGTTCCAGCTGGTCTAGAGCCGTCTTCCATTGTGCTGCCCCAAACTGGACACAATGCAAAACAAAGGCATCCACTTTGGACATGAAACAAGTGAAGAAACCTTGACCCAGGATCAAACAGCATAAGGGAGCAAATGCTGTCCGTCACCTAGCAAGCCCCTGAGGATTCAGCAGTAAAAGCATTGTTTTAATTCAGCCCCAGAGGTTTTAATCTCCGTGAGACTGTTGAAAGGAATGCCCCCTCCCTCACGGGTGGGGGGGGGTGTCTGAATGACCTGCCATGACCACCAGAACTTCAGGCAAGTTGGTTCACCCAGTGGATTCACGGGATTCAACAGACGGGCAAGGGTGGACTGGGCACTGGAGTGCCCCCCCCCCCGCCATCCCTGGGCTCCAAGTCACAGCGCCTTCTCCTCCCAGCACTCCTAGGGCCCAGAGGCATTCCCCCCACCCCCGAAGCCAGAAGAGGGGAGAGGGGCTCACAGTGGGCAATGGATGATCAGCCCCTGGGCATGCTGGGAAGAGATGAGAAGGCAAGAATGGAGGGGGGGGGGGCGCTGGAAGCTACAGTGGCCAGAGAGGCAGAGGAGGAGGCAGCTCAGTCTGCCTTTGCTGGTCCCTGTGAGAGGGAATGCAGAGCTAGACTACTGCAACGCATGCAACGTGATGCCTCCTCTGACCGGCAGCAGCTCTCCGGGGCCTGGGGGGGAGAGGGGGGGGTGCCCTTCTGATCTCCCCTTGCCTGATCCTCTGGATGGAGGTGCTCCTGGGAATTGAACTGGGGACCTTCTGCCTGCCAGGCAAAATGTTCTGCCGCTGAACCACAGCCCCACTGTAGAGCAGGGCAGTTTCCAGAGGAGGGGGTGTCTTACTAAACTGTCGGTGGCGTCTCGGCTTTCCTTGGCAGGTGGGGACTGGATCGTTTCTACGGCTGTGGCTGTGCTTTATCTTTGCCCGTTTTTTCAGTCGGGGCCACACATGTACGTGAAGGTGACTTTGGGTCCCGTTTGGGGAGGGAAGGCAGAGCAGAAAGGTTGGAGAGAAAGTCCTGCTAGAAGCACACTAGCAGAGTCTCCTGTGGAGAAGAGGACTCCGGAGGGGGGGGTCACGCTAGGCCACAGCCGGGAAATAAAACAGGGGTCCAGCAGCACCTCGGCCTAAGAAAATGGATCCCACAAGCAGCTTTCAGGGGTTGGAGGTCACTGCACCAGACGCATAAAGGGCACGAAATGACCACGGACTTCCCAATCCAAGCCTCGGTCAAAGCGAAGCCCACGCACCACGCACCGCCCGAGGGGAGCAGAACACCCTCCTCCCCCACTCTGGCCAAAGACTCTCAGCCAGTCCACGGTGATCCCCTGGGACGAAGCCCCAGGGCCAGGAGGAGCATACCACCCAAAGCACACACACACACCCCGCGGCAGGGATTCAGAGGACGAAACAGCAACTCCGGGGCACCGATGACCCCCCCCGCATATCCAGGGCTAGCAATGCAAAGCCTCCATGCCCTCCACCCTGCGTGACCCACAAGACCAGGGAGCCGGAAAGATAACTTCAGAGAGCGCCCCCCCCCCAGGGGCCACGCCAAAGGGCCCACAAGGTCCAAAATGTCCTGGGCCCTTCCCCCACTGCCAGGGGGCCAAGCTGAGCCCCCCCCCCCCCGCCATTCCCTGGCCTGCCTCAGGGGAGAGCTTTGCCCGCTGCTACCGGACTCCAAGGCCCCCTCCTCCCAAGCGAGGGAAGCAGTTCTTCACCCGGGCACCAGGCATCTCCTCCCCATTTACTGCCCCCCCCCCCATCGGGGCCTGGGCCAAGCGTGCTGCTCCAGCAGCCTTTCTGGGCCCCACCCAGCCAGGGACCTGAAGGTGGGGGCCTCTTTGCCTGCCTGCCTGCCTGCCTGCCTGCCCCTGGCTCACTGCAGCACCGTGACCCCGCCGAGCCCTCCAGGAGCCCCACAGGGCCCCCCCACAACCCCCCCCCCCAGCAGTCGCAGAAGAGGTCCTGTGAAGCCCTCTCCAGGGGGCAGGGCCTATAATTCCAAAGCTCCCCCCACATCCAGTCACGACTTAAGGACCCCTAAAGGTCCCCCTCACGCCCACCAGAGACACCTTCCCCCACAGTGCTGTCTGGGGGAGAGGGGGAAGAACAGCCTCCCTGTGGCCCCCCACCCCACCCCACCCCACCCCCCAGGGCTCAGGCCCTGCCCTCCTGCCAGCTCATCTGCCCACCTCCAGCCAAGCCACTTTCTCTCCACAGGGGCTCCTGGCCGCAGCTTCTCTACCCTTCCAAGGTCTCTGCCAGAGTAAAGGCAGCTCCACCCCCAGGGTCCAAACGCAGCCCTTAACGAAACGGTCTCCAGCTGCTTCCTGAGTCTCAAAAGTGAGGGGGCCAGGCAGACCTCCCTGGGGAGGCTGTTCCATAGCTGTGGGGCTGCCACAGAAAAGGCCCTCTCGCGTGGCCCCACAGAAAAAACAAGCGTCTTTAATTGGTGGGGCAGTCAGGAGGGCCTCTCCCAATGACTGCAATTCCAGGACCCTCAGGCACCCCGATTCCAAGCCACGTTGGGCTAGAAAGGTCAAAACCAGCACCTCCCACTGGGCCCCGGAGCGGCTCACTAGCCTGTGCAATCGCTGGGGCCACACACTCCCGGCAGCGGCTCTGACTCCTCGGCTGGCCACAACATGCTGCTCTGGAGGCAGCTTCCAAGCACTCCCCAGTAGGATGCACTGCAGTAGTCCAGCCTGGATCTCACTAATAAGGCACGGGTGAAGGCCCCAGCACCTCTTTTCCTCCCTCCCGAGATAGACAGGCACCTTGAGGGCATGCCAGCATTCAGGCCCGGCCGGGCCGAATGCCCCCGAGAGGGACGCACATCCACAAGGAGGCAGGTGGGGCTGGCCTTCTCCCACTGGCCTAGCCAAGATCCCACCCCAAACAGGACCTGCACCGCCCCTGTCAAGCCCGCCCGCCCGCCCGCCCACCTGCCTGGCCTGACCCTGTCCCCGGCAGAGGTGTGACCACAGCCCCCTCAGCTTTGCTGGCTCAGAGCCTGACACCTCCCCCCCCCCGCCTGCTCGCCAGTCCTTGGGCAGGCACATGGCCGGCTGAGGGGCCGAGCAAAGGGCAGCTGCTGCTCACCCCCCACACACACTTGTTCTGGGGCGCTTCTCCTGCATCCCCTGGGCAGCCTGCAGTGGCTCTGCCTGCCCTGAATGACCACGGGGGGGGGGGGGGGGGTGATTGTCTGCATGCTGAGAACCCCACCTCCTGCTGTTTTGTGCTGCTGACCTAACTCCCGGGGGTGGGGCATCCTGGCGCATCCCAGGCTTGCCCACTGCTGCTCTGTGAACAGCCGCCTCCTTCAGCCCCACCCCTCCCCACAGGCCAGCCTCTGCAGAATGAACGGAGGCACCGCCTCAGAAAAGCTCCCCCCTTGGGTCAGCCCAGAGAGGGGCCCAGCCCTTTTCACCCACAGGCTTCGGGGCAGCCCAGAAGAAACAGGCCCTGAGTGGCCCAAGGTCACACCAGCAGCTGCACGTGGAGGAGGAGGAGGAGGAGGAGGAGGAGGAGTGGGGAATCAAACCCAGATTAGAGTCCGCGCTCCTAACCATTGCACCAAACTGGCTCTCAGGCAGGCAGCCAATCACAGGTGCCCAGTAAAACTCTGCATCTTTCTTTGCACAAGTGTTCCAGCTGTGCCCACAGAGGGCCCTTGCCACCCACCCGAAACCATTCTGCTCCAGATGTTATTTCCCTTCTCCTCCCCCCGCATCCCTTTTGCCTTGTTTTTCAAACATCCCGCCTGACGGAGACATCCAGAGACCCTGGAAGCTGGCACTGCCGCTGCTGCCGCCCGGTCTGCCCCTCCCCTGGCTCTTGCCCAGTTCGGCCTTCGTCCCCGCCCCCCCCCCCGCCCCCTACAGGGAAGGATGCCCAGGAGCCCAGCCGGGGGGGGGGGCACGGGATAGCCTCGGGAGGCCCTGAGCTCAACAGCCTCCTCTCCAGCCCAGCTGCCCCCCCCATGCCTCAGCTCTGCCCCCCAAAAGAGTCACGTTTCCCCCCACCCAGCAGCTGACAGCACAGACATGTGCGGAATGTGGGGAAGGGAAAGTGTTGGGCATGGCCCAGGGGGCGGGGCCCACCTGCCCCACCCAGCAGTCCGTTCTACCCGGTCTCACCCGGGGGGGGGGTTGGGGGGGGGGAGTCCCAAGCAATGCTCCCTCTAAGCCTATAGAGCCTTGTGAGCAAAGATTCTGCTGTGTGTGCTCCTGGTGTTGAAGCTGTGAGCCAGCAATTGGGCCACTGCATAAATCAGTTGGCTCTGGAGCCATTCTGCCTGACCTCAGTCAAAAACATGTGAGCCAGAGGCTAAAAAGCTGTGGGCTAGCTCACCCTAACTCAGCTGAAAGGGAACCCTGGTCCCAACTAGGCCTGGGGGGCAGGCAGACAGACACCACAGCTGCAGCACACTGGGCCACGGGGGGGGGGGGGGGGGGGGGGCTGCCTCACCCAAAAGACGGGGCAGAGCCGCCCTTCCCGGGCCCAGCGAGTAGAGACAGGCCCTACCCAGAGCGAGCAAGCGAGGAGGAGAGAACAGCTGAGTCCGCCCTGGAGGCCCAGGGCGGGGGGGGGGGGGGGGGGGAGGAAGGAGGAGGAGGAGGAGGAGAGGCTCACACCCACATTCCAGCCACCTGCAGCTCAGAGGGAGGGGCTGCAGTGGCCGCCTCAGTCCTACATGCTGCTCGCCCACCCCCTCAGCCCCATGGACTCCTGAGCCCCTCTGCTTCCTAGATCCAGAGGCAGAGCTTCCCACCCGGCTGGGGCAGCCCTGTCTGGATCCCCATCGTCCCCAGCCCAGGGAGGGAGGGAGGGAGGGAGGGAGGCTCTCGGGGGCCACTGAAAGCGACGCGGGAGGCTGCCACCCATCTGGGCATCCACTACCGGAGACCCCCGGCCGGAAGGCACCACAGCCCTGGGGCTTCAGGGCAGGAGGGGCCACCATTGGCTGCAGGTGGCAAAGCCCAGCCGTCCTTCACCAGCCATGCTGTATCTCTGCCAGGCAGGCCCCTTCCCACGCCCCGGGAGGAGGGGGCAGCCTGAAGGCCAGCCACAGAGTGGAGACTGGGGGCAGACACAGGCAAACGGCATCCCCATCCCCCCCCCCCCCCGCCCATTCCTCAGGAGCTGCCCAGCTGGTTCCTCCCTCCCTCCCTCCCTTCCTTCCCAGAGTCTCCCACGCTACCTGAGCTTGCCGGGGGGGGGGGGGGGGGCAGCGACCACACGGGCTACTTCTGCCACCAGGCTCAGGCAGGAAGGCGGCCTTTCGGTCTGGGACACCCCATCCTCTGCCTGACCGGAGGCAGAAGGGCAGACCGGCCAGAGCCTGTGTGTGGCTCACCGGAAGAGCCCCGGCCGGGCGTGCAGAAGGCCCCCGGTCCAGTCCCCAGAGGCACCTGCAGCTAGGAGGGTCTGGTGGCAAGTGACGGGAGAGACCCTGGAGAGCCACTGAGGAGAACCACGGGCCCTGCCCTGAAACACCTGGAGGGGCCGCATGGCTCAGGCCCGCAGAAGGACCCCAGCTCCATCCCGGCAGGGAGGAGGTGACGGGAAAGACCCCACAGCACCACAGCCAAGGGGTCAGACCCCCAACGGGGGGGGGGGGAGGCAGATCCTGAGGGGGGCCGCCCGTTTCCCAGCAGGCAGGCAGGCAGGCAGGCAGGGAGGTCCTGAGGCGGCCAGCTAAGGCCGAGCTCCCCAGGGCAGCCCCTCAGCTCTGAGCACCGACCCTGCAGGCTGCACTGCCTGGCACAACTGGGGAGCTGGGGCGCTCCTGGGACACTGAGGAGTCCTGCCAGAGGGCTCCCCCACGGCACGGGGCAAGCGGGAAAGAGGCACGCCGGCTGCTTTTGGAGGTCTGCATCTGAAGCTGGGCGAGAACCCAGACCAAGAGGCGGGGGGGGGGGAGCTCCACCTCTGGACTCCTGAACAAGCGGCAAGTCAGTCCCCGTCCCCCCCCCCCCAAACACCCACACTTCAGCTTCTTGTCCGCAAACCAGGCAACTGACTTTGCAAGGCTGTTGTGAAGGCAGGCCAGGAAACACAGTAACAACTGCTGTCTGCGTGCATGTGCACACACCCACCCCTCTCCCCTCTTTCGTTTAAGCTCCTCCGAATGCCCCCTGGGCCGCCCAGGCCCCTGGGCCTCAACCTGCATCCCACCAGGGAAGCCACGGCATGGTCTGCCAAGAGGCACACTTGAGGTCAGCTGGGCGAAGGGGGCGAGGGGGAGGTGCAAAAGGGAAGCCATTCACTCCCCCAATCCCACCACTGAGCTCTTGAAGGGGCCCCGCCCCCCCCGCCCGTCTCTTCTTCCTTGGCTTACCTGGCGCGGTCCTGCCGCTGCCTCCCCCCACGGCCAGCAAGATCGGCTCAGTCCCTGGGCGGCTCCAGGGGGGAGTGCTTGTGCTGCCCCGGGGCTCCGTGGGGCTAAAGGACTTGCCCGAGCAGCGCTCCCGGCGCCGGAGCCGGCTGGTGAGCAGTCTCCAGAAGCCGCTCTGGTGGCCCCGCCGGTCCCGGCACTGCGGCAGGTCCGGGTACAGCAGGTCACGCTTGCTGGGAAAGGCGTGCAAGGAGCTGGCATCCCCTTCACTGCGGGTGCGGAAGCGTGCCGGACGCAGGAGTCCTGATCCCGAGCGGTGCAGCTCCTGACCCCGGCGCAGACGGAAGCTGAAACTCTTGCGCAGGGAGCTGAAGTTCCTGCGTGCCGCCTCGCCGCGGCTGCCAAAGAAATTCCACCGACGGCTGCCCCACAGTGAGCTCCCTCGCAGGAACCCCGAGCTCTCCGGGGCTGGAGGGGCTGCCGTCGCCGAGGGCAAGAAGGCCACACTGGCAGGCCGGGACGAGCCCAGGGACCCCCCTACAGGCCCATCCTCATGCCGGCGAGGGAAGCGCAGGCGGAGAAAGTCTAGCAGGCCGTTCCTGGCCCGGGGGGCCGGCTGCAAGGGGCCGAGGAGAAGCCCGTTGCTCACTGAGCAGAGGCTCTTGGGCCTGTGCCGCTGCCGCTCCTCCGCCTGGAGGGCTGCCTGCACCGCGGTGACTCCCTGCAGGTCCAGGGACTCACACACGCTCACCGCCCGCCTGGGGCACGCCCGAGGGGTACCAGGGGGGCGGCCCAGTTCACTCCAGCGCCAGCCTTCTGGCATGGTCACCCAAGGGCCTCCGGATGGGCCAGGGCATGGCGGCACCACCACCACCACCACCACGACAACAACATCAACATCTCTCCTGTGGGCCAGCCAGCACCTCGCACTCGTCTTTCCACCTCTGTGTGAGGGTGTGGGTGTGCGTGCGCATGTCTCTCTCTCTCTCTCACGCACAGGCAAGCAGCCGGCATGCCCCAACCTGGCTCTGCAGCACCTCAGAAACTCTGGTGTGGACCTCACCCACCTGGGAGTGGAAGCCCAGGATCTCAGCCGCAAGAGGAGCAGGCCTCGCCTGAGTCACAGAATCACAGAACCCCACAGAGTTGGCTGGAAGGGGCCCTGCAGGAGGCCATCTCTAGACCCACCCCCTGCTCCATGTAGAGTCAGCCGAGACTAGAGCATCCCGGATGGACGAGGGTTTGTCCTGACGTGGCTTAAAAGACTGCTAGTGGGGGGGGGGGGCAGCCCATTCCACCGCTGCACAACTCTGTCAAGAAGTTTCCCCCAAGATCCAGCCGGAACCTTCCCACCCTCAACTTAAAGCCATTACATTGCGAGTCTTATCCTCTGCTGCCCACAGGAACATCTCCAGGCCCCAGATAATTCCCCTTGCTCTCCTCTGAGCCGGCTCCACTCTGTCCACATCCTTGTTGGATGGCTCTTTCCCCAGCGCTGCAGCAGCCAGCCAGCCAGCACGCCAGCACGCCAGCCCCCCTCCTCCCCCGCCCAGGGCCCAGGCGGCCTTCGCCTCTCTTGTGCCTGGCGGCCTCCCCAGGAGAAAGGAAGCCCAGATGGGCACTCTGCCTGCCATGGAGGAAGCCCTGTGGGCTCTGCCCCACTGGGCATGCTCCAGCACAAACAGGCGCCTGGGCCCAGCAGAAGCAAGGGCAGGGGAAGTGGGCCTCCCTCCGGGGGCTGCCCCACATCCTTCAAAACTGCCCCCGGAGAACAGGGGTTGGGAGGGAGGGGGGAGGTGCCAGCAGCCAAGGAGGGCAGACTGAGCGAGGGCTGCACGCAGGCCTCCCAGGAGGACCACCTGCAGTCCTGGGCAATGCCGCCACCTCAGGAGAAAACAGGGGCTGGAAGGAGAGGAGCGCCCCCCCCCCCGTGCCCTCACGGCTCTTCTGTGCCTCCACAAGGAGAGTGGAAGAGACCAAGCAGCTCTCCGAGGAAGGGGGGCGCCAGACCAGGCGGGAGGCCGGGGGGGGGGGGGAGGGCTGCCAAGGGTGGCTAGGGAGTGGGCGGGACCAGGGGGAGGGGGGCTGGTGTTTCTGATACAAGGCTGACAGGGAGGGGCTCACAAAGGCTGGGGACCCCTGAGGGAGGGCCAGCTGCCCAGAGCAGACATTGCCTAAGGAAAAAGCACAGCAACTTTGCCACATGTCTGGCACTGGGGGGGGGGGCAAACCTGCTCCTTCAAGGGGGGTGCAAACCCCGCCCCACCCACCCCCGGCCAGGCTGGCACCTGAATCCTTGCCCAGCTTCTCTGCCAGCCAGCAGCAGCTCTGTCTGGCTTGGACTGACCTTTGGCTTCTTGGCCTTCACCCTCCAGGTAACCTTCTCAGGGCACCTGTTCAGGACTCCCGCAGACCCACCTGATCAAGAGAGACAGAGCCTACGGGCGGCCCCTCACTCCAAATCCCCAGGGGACCTCTCCGTGCCACAGGGCCCCGCAGCAGCCCTCCAGAGGCCCCTTCCAGAACTGGCCAGTCTGGACAGAGGAAACAGAGGACACCCTTGCCCGGGGCCCTCCCCCCCACCCCAGACACACACCCCCCTTTGCTGAACCACCCTTCTGCTCAGGGCGCCTGCCTGCACTGGGGACACGGGGCCTACGGGGCCCTCCCACACAAGGTAGGTGTGACCCTCGCAGGCAGAGATCGGGCCCCAGGGAATTCCCTCTCCAGAAAGCACCGCTCAGGGATTCCATCCTGGGGGGACAGGCCGCCCACCGTGCTGTTGACTCAGAACTCCAGTTCTTCTGCACTCCCAGAGAGGCTTAGGTAGCCAACAGAATTTGGGATCGTGCCTTACCTTCTCAGGCCTACACAGACTCCGTTCTCAGACATTACACTGAACACCGGAGCAGACCACCGGAGCCGGCAGCTGCAGGGGGACATGAACCGAGAGACGACATCAAAACCGGTGGAGAAGAGACTGAGGGGGGGGGGAGTCTCATTCAATGGGACTCCCCCTCAAGCGAAACTCGCAGGGGCCATGCCCTTGACTTAATGCCCCCCGAGCTAACACCAACGAACAGCAGCAAGGGCCTCTCTGAGCAGTTGTACTTCGGAGGGCCTGGCTCGGTCCCAGGCCAGGAACAAAGCCTTTGCATGCAGCAGACTCTGCACCCACTTTCTGCCTGATGCTGCAACAGGGTATGACAAGGCCTTGAAAATGTCAGAGGCGGCCCACCCCCTTGCTCCCTTCTTTCCCACAGCCTCTGCAAGCGTGGAATACCCCTAATGGCCACTGGGGGGCAGCAGAGGCCAGCCAATGAGAGGCAACCCTCTAGTGGGGGCCAGGAAGGAGAAGTGCCCCCCCCCCAGGGCTGCCTTCCCTCTGCAAGGGATAAGATGCCAAGGCCCTGCAGACGGCATTTTCTTCTGGTCGGTTCCATGCCACATAAGCACCCTGGACATCAGCTGGGCCTCTTTGCCATTTTGTCCTCCCCCCGCCCCCGCTCTGCCCACCTCATGCCCACTAGCCGCAGATGGACCTCACAAGAATCTAAGAAGAGCCCCCCCTGGATCAGGCCAAGGATTACCTCGTGCTGAGCAGCCTGGTGGCCAAAGCAGCTGGCAGGCAGCAACCCACCCTTGAGGCTGGACCCTTTGAAACTGGGGGGATTTGAAGGCAGACTTCCTCTCAACGTGGGGGTGCCACAGACCTCACCTCGTGCTCTCATCCACAAAACCAGCCTGTCTTTCACAGGCTTCAAAACTCCCTCACCCTTGAAATGACATGTCCCTTCAACCCTTGGGCAAAAACCACGTTTCTGGGCAATGGTGGGTGGTGTTTCGGGGCGGGGGGCATATTCAAGCACCCCACCTGCTGGCATGAAGGCCTCTGAAGGGCCTGTTGAACTGCTAAGAGATGAGCTAAGAGATGAAAGGGCCCTGCTTTCAGGGACCTGAAGGACAAGCGTCTAGGAGAGGCGCCTCACACAGTCCAGGTGTCCAAGGAGAGCCTGGCGAGGGCAGCACCCTGGACGTCACAGAAACCCAGGGCTTCTCGGGGAGGCCGAGATCTGGCCGGCAGCAGGTAATGGGCCACATACCCCATGCTCACGGAGTACCTCAATGGGCCCTGGAAGAGGAAAGGGGGGACGGGTCGTCACCACCACCACCGCTGTCTGTGGTCAGGGGGGAGGAGTCCCACATAGCCTAGCACAGGGGTGTCAGGCAGAAGGCCTGGGGGAAGAGCTGGCAGAGCAGGAGGAGGACCCCCCCCTCCGGGAACCAAACCCACTCTGCAGCACTCTGCGGCCCCTCCCTGGGAGCTTCTGCACCTCTTCCACCACCAAGACATGCTTGATTTCAAGACTATATTTTTCCCAGAAAGAGGAAATTATTTTCAAATCATTTTTGCAAGCAGTGAACGTTTTCCTTCTTTGGGAGAGAGAGAAGCCGGACATTCCCAGCAGCAGCAGGCTGTCCGCCGGATCTTGAGGGAATTCCGAATATATTCAGGGACAAGCCCTTTGGCCAGGATCAGAGCACTTCTCTAGCTGAAGAAGCCAATCGCTGAGCAGGAGCCAAGTCTGACGGCTCAGAACATGATGGCCTCCGTCCGTCCGTGGGGAAAGCCTCCTGAACTCTGCAGGCTGCACCTCTTCTTCTTGCCGGTGGATATTTCACTCTGGGGGCAACATTAGCACTCTAAGAAGAACAGCACTGTGGGTCAGCCGCGCTGGTCTGAAGCAGCAGAACAAAAGACGTGTGCGTGGCATACGAAAGCTCATCCGCTGAATAAAAGCCTGTCTAAATTTGTTCTATTAACACCCTAAAATACCTTTTAGTTTTAGAGTAATTTTAAATTCATGAAGTTGAATGAAAGCTGGTGAAAGGGAACCCAGCATGCCGGCCGGCCACACAAGGCTTTGTCTTCGACAGGTACAGTTCCACCTCTTTGGCTCAGCCCTGTTCTCAGATTAAAAGCACTGAACGGATTAAGGAGCTGGCTTCCAACGGATGACCTTTACCACCCTTGACAAATACATTCAATAAGCCACTGAATGTCCGTAGGAAGAGCTGATGCTCCAGAAGGAGGGGCGGTTCCTCCGAGGGGTGGGGTGCGACACAGTGAAGTTCTGGCTGGACTGTAGATCAGAAAAGTCCTCATTTCCTGGGGAGTCAGTCAGGTACCCCTGCGGGGTCCAGGCAAGAAATTCGGTTGCCTCCCGAGCACCCCGGTGGCCCCTGCCCAGACACCAACCGTCAGGTGACCTGCGGCTCCCTTGGGAACTGGCTTTTGCAAGCCCTGCCCATTGGCTGGGAGGCACATTTAAACCGACCCCAGTTAATAGAGCCGCTGAGGGAATCTTACAGCATGTGTGCCCAGAAGTAAGTCTGAGTTCAAGGGAATTCACTCCCCAAAGTGTCCAGGATTAGTCAATTTAATCATATATTGTTTATGCCATTCTTAACTTATAGCAGCATAAATTTGTATGCAAATAAAATGTTTTGAAGAAACAAGCATACTTTGTGTTCAGACTATCCACAGGACTGGGACCCTGGAAGACTTCAGGTGGGCAGGGGAAATCCCCTCCCCCTCCGCTGCTCTCTCTCTCTCCCACCCACCCATCTGGCCTTCCCTCCACACATTTTTCCTGCTCTCCTCCAACACACACACACACACACACACACACACACACACACACACACAGAGTGATACTTTGGTGTCATAACAAAAGATATGGCATGTCTTTTCTGGAGATAATCTTGTGGCACCAAAAAGACTCCCAAGTGCTTCTAGGAGGCATGAAGTTTTCAAGAGCTTAGACTGATGCCTAGAGATGATGATAGCACCATCTTTCAGTCCACAGGATGGCTCCTGCCTTGACATGGCCAATCTGGGCACAGTAACCTTGAGACTAGACTACTGCACAGCATGCTACATGGGTCTGCCCTTGAAGACAACCCAGAAACTCCAGTTGGTACATGACACCGCAGCTCAGTTATTACTGGAAGCCTGGGTGAGTAGGCATATTATGCACTCATTCTGCACCCGCTCAGCTACTGGGTCTAGTGGAAGGTACTGACTGTCACCTGCAAAGCCCTTCATGGTCTTCAGGACAGACTCCCCTGCTACAGCCCACCCTGACAGCTTCACGTACCCAAGCATAGCTTTCTGAAGGGGATGCCCCGCAAACTGGTAAGATCAGCAAAGACCCATTTGCATGCATTCTCTGTGGGTACACTGTCCCACACCAGACCAGTGAGTGGTAGCTCCCACCTCATGGAACAGCCTGCCTGAGGCCGCGAGGAAGGCCCCCGCACACCTCCCTTCCTGCAGATCCTGTAGAACAGAATTGTTCAGGAACAAGGCTTTATAAAGAGAATGGGTGTGTACAAGCGGGGACCTGCAAGATTTGCAGGGGAGAGGTCCAGACCTGGACAGCCCTGGCAAGTCCGATCTTGTCAGATCTCGGAAGCTAAGCAGGGCAACCCTGGCAAGTACTTGGAAGGGTGACCTCCAAGGAATACCAGGGCTGGGATGCAGAGGAAGGCAATAGCCAGCCACCTCTCTGAAATGTCCAAGCCCCACTAGGGGTCGCCAGAAGTCAACCATGATTTCTAGGCATGTGTGTGCGCACATGCAGAGACAAACACAAGACTCACCAAACAGCAACCACCACAAAAGAGCTGCAGGGGAGAGGAGAACCCCACCCCCCTCCCTCCCAGTCAGCCAGCCCCTCCAGCAGAGAGAGGGGGGGGGAGAGAGAGAGAGTGTGTGTGTGTGTGTGATGGGCTAATGGCAGTTTCACACACACACCCCGCCTGCACCACCAGCGGTCCCCATTTCCCCTCCCCAGCTACCTCATGCAGTGGGAGGGGGGCAGCTCCGGGTCGGGAAAGGGGGCTGGTGCAAGACAGGGCCTGGCTGCAGAAGCCTGAACACCACTGGCCCCAAGTGCCCCCTGTCTCTGACCACCTCCCCCTCCCACCCCATTTGCAAGAAGGGATGGGAGGAGGGGGGGAGGCAGAGGCAGCAGCAGCAGCACCAGCAGCAGCAGCCGCCCTGACCCGCCCCGGCAGCCACCCTCTCGGCCTCCCTGCTCTTCCCTTTCCAGCGGGGCAAGGAAGCCGCCCTAATATCACCCACCCAGGGCTCACACCCGGCCCGGCCCGCACTTCCACAGGCAATGCTCCTCCAGGTTGTTTTGGGGGGGCTTGGGGGGGGGGGGGTCTCGTAAAACTTTTTCCAGGTTTGTTAAGAAAAATATCTCCCCTCTGAGCCAGTTTGGTGTAGTGGTTAGGAGCGGCGGACTCTAATCTGGGAGAACAGGGCTTGAGTCCCCACTCCTCTTCCACATGCAGCTGCTGGTGTGACTTTGGGTCAGTCATACGTTCTTTCAGAGCTGTTCTCTCAAGGGCAGTCTTCGAGAGAGCTCTCTCAGCCCCACCTACCTCACAGGGTGTCTGTCTGTTGTGGGGAGGGGAAGGGAAAGGAGATTGTAAGCCGCTCTGAGAGTCCTTCGGGTAGTGAAGGGTGGGGAATAAATCCAATCTCCTCTTCTCCTGGCCCCATTTGTTGGCTCTATTAATCCGCAAAGGGGCCAGATTCACAATTAGAGACAGAATTCTGATAGAATAGTTCAGGAGGCTGCTTTGGAAAAGGAAATCAGGCTGGAGTCTACTGCCCTCCCCGTCCATTGCGCTGTCCAAGTCACGTCTGTTTTCTAAACCCCCCCACCCCAAGCCCAGCCTTTTACTGAATGTCTGACATTGCCTGCTTCACTTACATGTCTTGCAGTCCACTGCCTGTCTCAGAGAGGCGGGCTATAAATTAAGTGAACGAATAAAGGTTGCCTGCTTGAGTGGCCAAACCTCTCCGATGGGGAGCCGCTGTTTCAGAAGAAGAACCTCCGCCGTTCCTGGACCAGCATGGCAGGGCAAAGATTGGCACTGAGCAGCTTCAGGGGAATTGGCAGGAAGGGACGGCCTTGAGGAGGCTCGACAGGCACTCTCTGGAGGACCTGCTGCCCACACCAAAAATGACCGCTTCCCTTGGCCTTTGCTTGGCTCGGATAGTCATTTATTTCAGTCTACCAAAGAGTCCCAGGTACTTATTATAGGATCTCTACCCTGCTTTTCCCCATGGCTCCGGGCAACTTACAACACATAATTAAAACATCAAACAACAATAAAACTCCTAATTCTGCCCTTATGAAGCCTAATAAATGCTACACGCTGCCTGCAACCAACGCTCCACTTGGTGAACAAAACAGCCTCCCAACACCTGCTAGAAGACGCTTCCAAGGCCAGCATCTGCTGGGTGAGCCCACTCCACTGAGGGGGAGCGACCACAGAGGAGGAGGAGGAGGAGGAGAAGGCACAGGCCCTCACTGGCACCCGGCAGGTCATCCTTAACGTGGGAGCAACCAGAACGTGGCCACCTGAAGAACATGGCTGGAACACAGGGAGATACAGGAACAGACAGGCCATTACATGATCTTGGAGCCGGATGGGTCCTGGAGACCACCGAGTCAATCCCCCTGCCCAGTGCAGGAAATATAAAATGACAGCATCCAGAGAAGATGACTGTTGAATTCACACCACACCACAGTTTTACGAGGCAGTGGCCTATTTTCTAGCAGTTCCATCACCATCTCACTGGGTATAGGTTATCTTCTTTGCTGTATCATACTATGGGTTTTAAATATGATTTTATTATGTATATGTTTTATACTGATGTACACTGCCCTGAACCCTGTCTCACAGGGAAGGGCGGTTATACAAATCCAACTTAATAAATTTTCTAGGATTTTCATCTTATTGGAGCAGTTTATATACTTTAGACAGTACCCCTTTTCGTTTAGGTGGGTTATATAACCATTTCTCAATTATAGTGAGCTGCTTATTCAGATCTTAGGTTCTGGTAGTTTGCAAATTAAGAACTTGATTAATGATGCCCTGACCGTGACAGCCCAGGCAAGCCCAGTCTCCTCAGACCTCGGAAGCTCAGAAGGGCCAACCCTGGCAAGTATTTGGCTGGGAGACCTCCAGGGAATACTGGGGCCAGGAGGCCGGAGGCAGGCAACATCACGACACTTCTCTGAACGTCCTGCATGCCACAGTAGGAGTCGCCAGAGGTTGCCATGACTTCCAGGCACAGGCACACACAGGCACACATGCAAATGCAAAAATGCCAAAAGAGAGAGAGAGCACTTTCCCTATGAAGAAAGGCTGAAGCGCTTGGGGCTCTTTAGCTTGGAGAAACGACAGCTGAAGGGTGACATGACTGAGGTTTATAAGATTATGCATGGGACAGAGCAGGTAGAGAAAGAGGTACTTTTCTCCCTTTCTCACCATACAAGAACTCGTGGGCACTCCATGAAATTAATGAGAAGTTGGGTTAGAACACATAAAAGAAAGGCCTTCTTCACCCAAAGAGTGATTAACACGTGGAATTCACTGCCACAGGAGGAGGCGGCGGCTACAAGCATGGACGGCTTCAAGAGGGAATTAGATAAACATATGGAGCGGAGGTCCATCAGTGGCTATAAGCCACAAAGTATAGATAGGAACTCTTGGTCTGGGGCAAGTGATGCTCTGTATTTTTGGTGCTGGGGGGGGGGGGCACAGTGGGAAGGCTTCTAGTGTCCTGGCCCCACTGGTGGACCTCCTGAGGACACCTGGCGTTTTTGGCCACTGTGTGACAGAGTGTTGGAGTGGATGGGCCACTGGCCTGATCCAACACTGACTTCTCTTATGTTCTTATGTCTGGGGAAGTGATGCTCTGTATTCTTGGTGCTTGGGGGGGGGGGGCAACAGTGGAGGGGCTTCTAGTGTCCTGGCCTCACTGGTGGACCTTCTGAGGGCACCTGGTGTTTTTGGCCACTGTGTGACACAGAGCGTTGGACTGGATGGGCCACTGGCCTGATCCAACATTGGCTTCTCTTATGTTCTTATATGGAGCAGAGGTCCATCAGTGGCTATTAGCCACAAGGTATAGATAGGAACTCTCGGACTGGGGCAAGTGATGCTCTGTATTCTTGGTGCTTGGGGGGGGGGGGCAACAGTGGAGGGGCTTCTAGTGTCCTGGCCTCACTGGTGGACCTCCTGAGGGCACCTGGTGTTTTTGGCCACTGTGTGACACAGAGTGTTGGACTGGATGGGCCATTGGCCTGAGCCAACATTGGCTTCTCTTATGTTCTCATGTTCTTAACTTTATTAATTACAACATTGCTATCTTTTATGTGCTGATGTTCACACTTTGGGCTCAAAATATTCCCACGGCCTCACTCCCTTGTTCCAACATGTCCATAAATCTTTCAAATCCAGCATTTTTCCACCGTGTGAAGTCCCCAGAAATAATGGCTGCATCAAACTTTTTCTGACTTAATACTGGAGTTCCATCGCCACTCTCTTTTCCTCCCATTTCCTCAGCCACAGCCAAGAAGACAAAGGTATTGCTACCTTAGAACCTGCAATGTCCCACATTTTCAAGTTTTCGTCTTCCCTAAACCATTCTGAAATGATCTTTGACTTAGAAGCACAGCAATAATCAGAAATCCTAGGAGCTGCCAGCTCATCCACAACCCTCTGCCTTAGTCTTGGTCTTTTCTGACCCCAGATGAATTTGTCAAACACTCTCTGAATTGCCATCAAGTCGTAAGTGGGACAGCAGGAAAAAGGAAATCTTGAGAGGATTTGCACTTTGAGTACAGTGATCCTAACCAGCCATATGTTCATCTTGGACCACCGTTTCAGATCTTCCTCCATTTTTGTTTGCATCAAATTCACATTACGTACTTATAACTCATCAGCGTTTTTATTATATTGAAACCCATATATCTGACATCTTTAGTTACCCATGCAAAGCCTGTTATCTGACATAAATCCAAATTCAGCTGTTCATCTATATTAATACCCAACAATATTGATTATGTTCTCCTGAGTTCATATCCTGAGAGATCACCAAAGGCCTCAGTGCTGTTAACTAAACTTTCCATAAGTTTCTGAGGTTCTTGAATCACAGATAAAATATCACCGGCATTAAGCAAAACTTGGTTTCTTTGTTCTCCCCCTTTACAGGGGGCACATCGGTTCTACAAGCACCTGCCCAGTTACTCAAAGGATGTAGTCCTTTTTTAATTCCATCGCAAAGCTTCACTAAATAAGCGGGTCGCTCCTCTAGCCTTGCCAAACTCTGCTCCTCCAGGCATTCTAACCCCACCCCACCCCCACCCAGGACCTGTCCCCTAGTGCAAGAGAGGCTGTGGGCCTTCCATGGGGGGAGATGATCAAGTGTCTGGCCGGCCCCTGCCTCCTTCCCTGCGGTAGGGCTGCCAAGTCCCCCGGTAGAGCGGGGGAAACACCGATTTTTAAAGCTTTCCCCCGCTTTTCCAAAATTGGCCACCGGGGGGACAAAATGGCTGCCAGCAGGGGAACCTCGGAGCCTGCCCTGGCCAGCCTCTTGAACTTCTTAAAAGGGAAATTTCCCCTTTAAGAGCTGATCCAGCAAGAGAGCCCCGCCCAGAGATTAAGGCGGGACTAAGCTCTTTCTACTGAAGGGCTTGCATGCAAGGTTGCTGCTGAGTAAACTGCTGGGGTAAGCTGGGGTCTGCGAGCTCTTTTCCTTCTCTGTCTCTCCCCCTCTTTCTTTTTTCTGCCTGTCTGTCCACTGTGGTTTTGTCAAAGGAATAAACTGTCACTTCCAAAGAGGTAAACATCACAAGGAGAGGTTGCCTGTAGAAGGTCTGGGAGTGGGATTGTTTAAAATGTCTTGTCGTGGCTGTTTGGGTCCCCCCAATCCTCATTTCCCTTCTGCAAATAAAAGTTGGGATTCCTCATTTTTATGCCAATTTTCTGTTTCTTTCAACCGTGTCCCCCCCTCCGGCAGTAAAAATCTGCATTTTTAAAAGCATTTGTACATCAAGTAACCGGTATTTTAAATTAGGGATGGATCCAACTAGCTTTTCTGCTGGTGAAAAGGGGAGGACAAAGGTCCTCTTTAGCCACCAAAAAGCCTATGCTGGGGGGGGGGGGGGGGAGAAGTTATGGGACTTACATGGACAACAGCTGGGTGAAACAAGGGCCAGAAATAAAGCCTGGGAATTGGGCAAGAGTAAGTGAAAAAGCTGGCTGTCTGTCTCTCTCTCTCTCTCTCTCTGTCCCCATCCAGCAGAGGTCTATCAGTGGCTATTATTAGCCACAAGGTCTAAATGGAACCCTTTGTCTGGGGCAGTGATGCTCTGAATTCTTGGTGCTTGGGGGGCAACAGTGGGAGGGCTTCTGGAGTTCTGGCCCCGCTGCTGGACCTCCTGAGGGCACCTGGTATTTTTGGCCACTGTTGTGACACAGAGTGTTGTACTGGATGGGCTGTACTGGATGGGCCGATCCACTGTGGCTTCTCTCCTGTTCTTATGATATGAAAATCATATTTAGCACTTGTGTAGCACTTAGGGCTTCATATTCTGCCGAGATGAGGAAGGATTCAGTAGGGCTGTTGCTCAGTGATAGAGCATCTGCTTGACATGCAGGAGGTATCAGCCTCTTCAGCTAAAAAAGGATCAGGTAATAGGTGACATTAAAGATCTCAGCCTGAGACCCTGGAGAGCCACTACCAGTCTGAGTAGTCAATACTGACCTTGATGGACCAGTGGCCTGATTCAGTATTAGGAAACTTCATGAGTTCATGTGTCAGCATGTGGAAGCAACATCACAGGATGTGACATCACAAAATGATGTCACTTCCTTTCTCCTGGCTCCACCCCCAAAGTCTCCTGGCTCCACCCCCAAAGTCCCCAGATATTTCCCAAGTTGGACTTGGCAGCCCTACCCTGCGGCCGCCTGTCGGAAGGACATGAGTTAGCAAGAGGGGAGGCGGACCCCCCCCCCCCGCCCGCAGCAGAGGTCCCAAAAGCCTCTATGCTGCCCCCTCCTGATATCCCTTCCCCTGGGTGTGCATCGGAAACGGGAGATATTGCGTGAGGTGTGCCAGCCATGGCCCCTGCTTGTGGGGAGCGCCTGTCAGTGGCAGATGCAGGGGTGCTCCTTGGCCCACCTGGAGATGTGGCTTCTCTGGAGATTTTGAAGCCGGGGGGGGGAGGGAAATGTGGGGGGGGGGGTTGAAATGTATGTGTCATAGCTCAGGTGGGGGGGTCCCCTGACGGGGGCACCACTCTGGCTGTAGGATCCCTCGAGAAGGCCCAGAGACCCCTCCCGAGGCCTTCAGACCGCCCTTGTTGTCTGGCCGAGTAATAGGCGGGGGGACTGGGCAGAGGAGGCTTGCCAAGTTTTACCTTCCTTGTTGCCGGGGTGGGGTGGGGAGTCCTTCCTGGCCAAGGAGTCTTCTGGCACATGCGCAAAGCGTGCTCAAAGTGATGACATCACCCGGAAGTGACATCATCGCGTTGGGAATGTTGGGGGCAGGACATAAGAGTTTTCCTTTGAATTACAGAGCGTCCCTCCCCCCCAAAAAAACCCCCATGCCGACACGATGATGTCACCTCCGGGTGACGTCATCGTGCCGGGCAAGTCGCTGCAGCCCGGCAATTTGGGGGCAGGGTCCCCCCCCCCCGGTGGCCCAATCCGGGCCGGCAGGGAAAGGACCAATCCAGCGGGGGGGTTCCCTGCCCCCCCCCCCGGGGCAAGCCTCAGGCACAGTAAACAAGAAATAAAAGGTTGACTCTTACAGGAGGAGGCCAGGCCAGTGTGGGAAAACAAGCAAGAGCAGTTGGTGGGTGAAGGGGAAAAGAGACCAAGTGCCCTGAGGCGACCAGACCCACAGCCCCTCTCGTGGTCCTCCCTCTGCTGTCTCAGCTGGACCTCGGTCTCTCCAGCCCCCTCCCCCCCCCCCGCCCTGCTCTCCCTCTGTGCCAGCTCTTTGACTGTAAGTCCCCTTTCTCTCTGATTGGCTAAAACTGGCCCCAGAACCTCTCAGGGGCTTCTGGGAGTTGTAGGCCTGGCCTCCTCCCACTGCTACTCAGGCTCCCTGGGCCTGCTAGGCCTTGACTGTAGGCAATACTTGCTATCCTGTCAAACATAAGCTGGTGTTGCTGGAGACTGAGGAGTGGCTGCGATGCTTTCAGCTCCTTGGGGCGCCTCTTCCAGCTGCCTGGGATACCCAGCCGCGTTCACCAAGATCCTGACATGCCGGGGATGTGGCACCGGGGGGGGGGGGCTCAGCCTTCACCTTTCTTTGCGCCAGACCAGACCCTGACCTGAGGGCACACGAGGGCTCCCTGAGGGGACCTCCCAGCGCCACCTCTGGCTGGGCTCTCTGCCATCTTGCCCGACATCCTCACCCCTTCCTCCTGAGAAAGTGGCCCCTTTCAGGGCGAGGGGATCGTCAGAGGATGCCGGGTGGGGTCAGGCTGCTATCATCCTCCCCACCCCCCCAGCCCCAGGGACCACTGGGCAGGGCCAGACGAGGCCTTGCTGAATGGGATACCACTAGGACTACTTCCAGACGCCACTTGCTACGGACCACAGGATCCCCGTGGGCTACACAGACCATGGAAACTAACTACAGGCCAGCACCAGTAACATCGAGCACCAGTCACTGCCTCCCGTCTGCCATTTATACACACAGGAGCTGCCACAAGGAGACATGCACGGAAACCTTGGCATCAGGCACAGATTATGTTATATTAGAATCATAAACCTGTGTGGAGAAGTGGGGGTAGGGGGGTAGCAAGCCCCAGTTTTTCTGCAATGTGAGGAGCTGGGGCTGAAGACTGCTGGGGCCCTTTGGCCCTCTCTGGTAAGCAGAGTTCCCCCTAAGCTGCACTCGGGGCTGCTGGTGCACAAAATTTTAGTTCCAGCTCAGGGAGCTCACATTTTTCACTCCACTGGAAACAACGGAGGATGGGGGCACCTCATTCTGGGGGCCATGGAATTGGACCTCCTGATCCAATCTTTTGGAAACTTGGGGGCTTTTTTGAGGAGAGGCACCAGCAGCTATGCTGTGAATTTGGTGCCTTTATCTCAAAAAACAGCCGCCCCCCCCAGAGCCCCAGATTGATTCTCCATTATAGCCTATGGGGTCTATTGACTATAATGGTCCAGGACACTAGAAGCCCTCCCGCTGGTGCCCCCCCCCCCAAGCACCAAGAACACAGAGCATCACTTGCCCCAGACCAAGAGTTCCTATCTATACCTTGTGGCTTATAGCCACTGATGGACCTCTGCTCCAGATGTTGATCCAATTCCCTCTTGAAGCCTTCCATGCTTGTAGCCACCACCACCTCCTGTGGCAGTGAATTCCACGTGTTAATCACCCTTTGGGTAAAGGACTTCCTTTTATCCATTCTAACCTGACTGCTCAGCAATTTCATCGAGTGCCCACAAGTTCTTATACTGTGAGAAAGGGAGAGATGTACCTCTTTCTCTACCTGCTCTATCCCATGCATAATCTTATAAACCTCAATCATGTCACCCCTCAGTCATCATTTCTCCAACCTTAAGAGCCCCAAGCACTTTAATCTTTCTTCATAGGGAAAGTGTTCTAACCCTTTTATCATTCTAGTTGCCCTTTTCTGCACTTTTTCCAATGCTATAATATCCTTTCTGAGGTGTGGTGACCAGAACTGTACACAGTATTCCAAATCAGGATGCACCATCGATTTATACAGGAGCATTTTGATACTGGCTGATTTGTTTTCAATTCCCTTCCTAATAACCCCCAGCATAGCGTTGGCCTTTTTCATCACAGTCGCACACTGTCTTGACATTTTCAGTGAGTTATCTACTATGACTCCAAGATCTCTCTCTTGGTCAGTCTCTGCCAGTTTGGACCTCATTGAAGTGTATTTATAGTTAGGATTTTTTGCCCCAATGTGCATCACTTTGCACTTGGCTACACTGACACCCACTCACCCATCCTTGACAAATCCCTTTGGAGTGCCTCACAACCCTCCCTGGTTTTCACCACCCTGAACAATTTCATGTCATCTGCAAATTTAGCCACTTCACTTCTTACTCCCAACTCCAAATCATTAATGAACAAGTTAAAAAGCATCGGACCCAGTACTGATCCCTGTGGTACCCCACTGCTTACCTCCCTCCCCTGAGAATTGCCCATTTATACTCACTCTCTGTTTCCTATTAATTAGCCAGTTTTTGACCCACAAAAGGACTTGTCCTTTAATCCCTTGACTATTGAGCTGACTTAGGAGCCTTTGATGAGGAACTTTATCAAAAGCTTTCTGGAAGTCGAGGTAAACAACATCTATTGGATCCCCCTTGTCCACATGTTTGTTCACTCCCTCAAAGAACACTAACAGGTTAGTGAGTCAAGATCTTCCCTTACAGAACCCATGCTGAGTCTGCCTCAAGAGATTTTGTTCATAAAGTTGCCTACTAATTCTCTCCTTAATTACGGATTCCACCAACTTGCCTGGTGTTGATGTCTGGCCTGTAATTTCCCGGATCTCCTCTGGAACCCATTTTAAAGATGGGAGTGACATTCGCTACCTTCCAGTCCTCAGGAATGGAGGTAGATTTTAAGGAAAGGTGACATATTTTTGTAAGGAGCTCCACAAGTTCCCATGTGAGTTCTCTCAGAGCTCTCGGATGTCTGCCATCCGGGCCCGGTGATTTATTTGTTTTTAAGTTGTCTTATCAGACATAGGACCTCCTCTCTCGTCACCTCAGTCTGACTCAGGTCTCGCAGACTCGCTCACAACTTTAATGCTTCTGGCTTTTTTTCTGCTAACAAGGTAGAATTTCTGCTCACAACACTATGGGGCTTAGAGGGAACATGGCTAAGGTACTTTTTTCCCTGCTGCAAATCCCTGCTCTCTGCCACGGGAAGCCTGCTGGGGTGACTTTAGGGGCTAGTCACCGTCTCGCAGATTAACCCACCTCACAGGGTTGTGAGGATAAAATGGTGGATAGGAGAGTGATCTAAGCTGCTTTGGGCTCCCCCACTGGGGAGAAAGGCCGGATAGCAAAATGAATTACATAAATAAATAAAAATTGAGCCCGATGTCTCTTCAGCACTAATCCCCAAGTTTTTTGGGGAGGGGAGAGGGAGGGGTTGAGGAGAAGAGCTCAACAGTGGTCGAGTAATAGACATTCTGCACACACTTAGCACTCATTCGCCCGGAAAGGCAACTGGTAAAAAGGTGGATGGAAAGTGACTGCAGATGCCAGGCTAACTCAAACAGGGTCTTCAGTTTCAAACTCCAGCTCCCCCAGCCTCACTCCTGAGGCAAATTTATCGCTGCTCATAAATGAGTCAACCCTGGAATTGTATAGACCTCACTCCCATTTTCTGCCCAGTTTTTGGTCAGTGGAGGAGGAAAAAACGAACAGGCCCAAGGAAAAGGGGATGATATAGAATTACTTTGGCCAGGAAGGAGTTCACTGGCTCAGCGCACACACACGCACACACGCACAGAGAGAGAGTAGATGCTCCTCCCGATTCCTTCCCAGGCAATCTGGAGAAAAACCACTTTTGCGTATTTCCCCTTCTATCTCCAATGACACTTGGAACTTGCTCTCATTTAGTTCAGGATTCCAGGAGGGGCGTGGCATGTTCCTGAAGGGGCACTGCCCCTGTATGCTACCCTGTGGCTACGGCCCTGGCTCCCACTCCATTTTAGCTGCCCAAATAGTCTGGGGGGAGCCTGGAGAACCCGGGTCCCACTCCCTTTCCAACAGCTCAATAAAAACGTAAGAGCAGCCCTATTGGATCAGACCACGTGCCCATCTAGCCACAGCAGCACATCCTGCTTCCAACGGCGGCCAGGAAACGCCATGGTGAAGCCCGCTTGCTGGGCCCATCCCAGTAAATCAGGCCCCCCGGGCCACCTCCCTCCCTTTCATGCCGGCCGGCTACATGCTCTGCACGCTCCACAGCCCTGCAGCACCACAGCCCACCACACTAGCCACAGAACAGAGCCGGCGGAAGCGTTTTCTCCCACAGTCACCCCACTGAACTTCCTGTGCGGCAGGCTCAGCAGAACAGAGAACACAATGCGGCAGGGACGATGCAGCTGCAGCGCTGCCAATTCTGCTCCGGGTCCCTCTTCTACAGGCCTATAACAGTCAACCCTTGCCAAATAGATGAAACCCCAATGCCATCACCACCACCACCACCACCACAAGGGGGGAGATGAGCCAGCCTGTGGACAGACCTCCCCCTTCCGCCCCAGCCTCCCTCTCCAAGTAGCCTCTGACTGGCCTCTCTCATCCCCTGCTACTCTCGCCACTTAGGCAGGTTTGTCCAGGTGAAGACGCTGCATTTTACAGCAGCACAAGAAAGGCCATTTTTAGAAGAACAGCAGGGGGTGGGGGTGGAGAGCTGCAGAGGCAGAAGGAGGAGAACATTTTTATCCTTCCCTTCCCACAAGGAGAAGGGAGCAGCAGAAGGCCTCTCGGTCCTCCTGCTTCGTTCTCAAAGCAGCCCTGCAAGGCGGGTGAGACGGAAAGAGGGTCTGCTGCACAAGTGGACTGCACAAGTGCCACTGCTGGACCAAGGGGATTCCCTGGAGCCCCGACTTCGCAAGCTGGGAAAACTCTACCGCACACATGGCCAGAGGCGCCTGGGGCTGGGAGGGAGCAGATAAGCAGCCACCAGCCACCCCACAAGATGGGCCCTCAGACTGCAGGTGGGCCCTGCCAGACGCGGGGAGTGGTGGCCAGCCTGTCAGCCGCTAAGGCTCTGCAGCCAGGGTCCCATCCAGCCAACACCTGGCCTGCCGGGCTCCAGAACCACTCCCTCACCGGCCAAACTCGGCTCCCCCCCACCCAGGGAGGGGCCACCTCAGAGTTGCTGCTGTCACCAGCACCAAAGGAGCCCGAAGAGGAAGAGCATCCTGGGGGCCCATCTGTCCAAGCGGTGGGAGAAACCAGCCCCCCACCCCCACTCCGGAGGCAGGACAGCTCTCCCTTCAGAGCCCTCAACAGGTTCAAACCCAAAAGGCCACTCCCCACCTCCCTGTCTTGTCCTTGGCTGGGTTGGGGAGGCACAGGCCACACCTCCCAGAGGAAAGCTGGCAGTCAGGGGGCCGGGCGTGCAGGGAGGGCCCAGCAGGCTGCCAGAAAAGGCACAGGGATGGACCAGCCCACAAGCTGCACCTCAAGGGGAACCGGTGGAAGGCACAACACCAGGAGGCAGAGCCCCCCCACCCCAGACACCCTGCGGCACACCTTCAAGGGAGCCAGACAGAAACACAAACCAGGAGGGAAGGGTCAGGCCAGGCTGGGCAACAAGGAGGGGAGGGGGAGGCGTGACCCACCCCAGGATGCTTCTCCAGGGCTCCCTGCCAACCCAAGGCAGTCAACAAGCGGGCTCTTGCAAACCAAGGCGAGAGAGTGGCCACTGGTAGCCCAGCCCAGCAGGCACGCCGGCAGCCTTCTCCTCCACCCCCCTCCCCACTTGGGCTTCAGAGAAACATCTTCGGAAACGTGACAGCAGTTATCTTCTGTTGCCTGGCAACCAAATGGCAAAAAGCAAGAGGAACCACCACCACCAGTTATGTTTTGTAATCTCCCAAATCACAGCAAAGCCAAGGATTACCAAGGAAGGGGCCCTCTCTGCCCAGCACACCAGGGATCAGGCCCAGAGGCCAAAACTGGGCAGCAAAGACCCACATGCCAGCACCACCCAGAAACAGGCCGGACTCGGCTTGGAGCAGCCTCTTCCGCCAGACCCCAAGCCTAGAGGGGGACGCTCTGTGGAGGCGCCCACCCCAGATCAGCCACCCCTGCTGCACAACACAGGACATATTGCAAGAAGACACTCTGCCACTGCTACAGGAAACCAAGGTGCTGTGCCCGGGGGGGGGGGGGGGAGGACAATTACCCTGATCACATTTGAGCAATTACCCACTAAAGCCTCAGAAGCCAGGGGAAGGGGGCAAGGGCGGCTTCAGTTAGTGTGACTCTCATCTCTTCCGACAGTTTCCCAGCCCCGGCCCAGAAGCCGTGGCCAGAGAGCCAAGAAAAGCCATCCAGCCCAAACGCAGCATTCAACTTAAGAACATACGAGAAGCCAATGTTGGGTCAGGCCAGTGGACCATCCAGCCCAACACTCTTGTGTCACACAGTGGCCAAAAACACCCGGTCCCCACAGGAGGCCCACCGGCGGGACCAGGACTCCAGAAGCCCTCCCACTGTTGCCCCCCCCCATCAAGCACCAAGAAGACAGAGCATCACTGCCCCAGACTCATCCCAAAACCATGGGTCTCATGCAGGCAGCGCACCACACAAGAACCACCCTCGTTTAATACCTTTTTGTTAAAAGCAGCCTTTTTCTCATCAAAGTACTCCTGAACTCTTTTTCAAGTTGCATGTTGAGTCCCGAAACAGACAAGGGGCCGTGTGTGGCTCAGAGGAAGAGCCTCTGACTTGCATGCAAGAGGTCCCAGGCTCAGTCCCCAGAGGCATCTCCACCGGAAAAAGGACCAGGCAGCAGACGATGTGGAAGGCTTCCGCCAGAGACCCTGGAGAGCAGCAGCCAGCCTGAGTAGACAAGACTGAGCTTGAGGGACCCCCCCATCCCCCCCCCCCCCAGGGTCTGACTGGGTAGAAGGAAACCTGAAGTGTGTTTGGGGGTGGGGGTGGGGGAAGGATAGGAGAGAAAGCAAATAAAGTTTCAGGGCATGTCAGAAGACCCTGAAGTCTGCAGTAGGCCCTGCAGCCATCATCCTGCCCCTGCAAAGAGGCTGCATTGCGCCCGCCCACCCCCCACCCCCACCCCCACCCCTCTCCATTATTATTATTTTTTTTAAAAAAAGCAACAAGCAGACTTCTGGCTCTCCCAGCATGCCCTGAAGTGTCTTTCTCTTCCACTTAACATCGAACCAACTTCTACGGAACTCTAAAGTTTGCACTTGCTCTTGAGATATTTTGGCTGCTCCTGACAGAGCGGGACTCCGTGACTGGTGTTTGGGGGAGCAAGCAACACGACTCTTGACCATTTGTGCCTTAAAACTGCAGAAGAACTGCAGCCCTCCCTCCACCTGACAACTTTCCCAAGGGGGTGTGGGGTCCATTGCAAAACAGTTACCCACCTTTCTCCTTACAAAGTACCAAGAAGTGGGCAGTGGGCAGATTCACACAACAGTCTCCTTCTGTCCCAGCATTTGTGTATAGATGGGAGGCTGAGAAGCCCCAGAGTAAAGACTAGGCCACCACACAAGTGACCTGACGGACCTGAGTGGCTGGAGAGGACAGGGAACAATCCGAAAACCTCCTGTGACATTAACAGGCAAGCCTGCCTAGGCTCACACTCAAGAAAGAGCCAGGAAGGAAAACAACATGGGACATGAGAAAATGGATCACTACTCTTCTTATTAAAAGCATCTATAGCCTACCTTCCCCCACAATTACTCAAGACTGCTCACAACACCTATTTAAAACCCTTTCATTCAGCTATGAATAAAAAGAATACACGGCTGTTCAAGCATTTAGGCTGAGCAAGGGTACAAACAAAAGGTGAAAACACACAATCCTCTTCCCCTACACTTGGTACTTATCCTAAATAATGTTTCAACAGGGCAGGCCAGCCTTCACATCAGGCCTGATGCTGCCGTAGTCTGAAGGCCAGCATTACCTCCGTTCTCCAGGCTGGGTCACTACTGTCCCTTGCCACATGGGAGGATGGAGCCCCTCCCTAAAGCTTCAGTCCTGCATGGCTTGTCGCCCCAAGTCAAGAGCAAGACAGCCTCTTCCCTGTGTCCAGATAATTTATGCTTTCCCCTCGGGAAGAGTTCCCCCCTCCCCCCTGGGTCACTCTGCCTTTCCTGCTTCCAGAGACAGGGTGTCCTTTCTAGACATCTGGCTCTCAACAGCCTCTGTCCTCTTTGGCATATGACATCCTAGGCAAGGTGTCTCCCTTCAGCCAGAGCCATAAACTCATGTAAGTGCCCAGCTACCTGGGCTTGGAACATGCTGGCTTGTCCCCAGGACTCCTCCTTTCTACCTGCTCCAAGTTTGCAGCTGGGTTTCAACACACAGAGGGCAACTACAGTGAATGAAATATTAGGGTAAATTCTTGGGTGCAGGGCATTCTGCCACAAAGGACATTGCGCTTCCTACTTCTGATAGGTGCTAGCTTAGACTTCCCAACTCAATTAAGAACCTAGGGGGGTTATACCCAGCATTATTATTGGACAAGCAAGTTAATACAGCTGCCCCCCCCAAAAAAGAAGAAAAATATGTTTTCTTCATCTTCATATAGAAAAGAAAAGAGAAGAGATTGGATTTATACCCCGCCCTTCACTTCCTGAAGGAGTCTCAGAGCGGCTTACAGACTCCTTTCCCTTCCCCTCCCCACAACAGACACCCTGTGAGGTAGGTGGGGCTGAGAGAGCTCTTTCCAGAGAACAGCTGTGCCAAAACTATGGCTTGCCCAAGGTCATCCAGCAGCTAAAAACAGAGGAGTGGGGAGTCAAGCCCAGTCCTCCCAGATTAGAGTCCACGCACTTAACCACGACACCACTAGCCCAGAAGATCCCCCCCCCCCCACCTTGACTTGGCTGATCTGGCCCTGTGGCTCTGTGCCGGGGTTACTGCAATCTGCACCCTACGTGGCTCTGCCTTCAAAGTCACCCCGGAAGCTGCAGAGGACACAGAAGGCCACGGCCTGGCCACTAGCAGGCACCAGGCAAAATGTGCATGCCACCCCCCTTCTGCAGTCACTTCAGAATGGGGAGGGCCAGGGGCTCAGGGGCAGAGGACCTGCGCGGCACGCAGGACGTCTCAGGTTCCATCCCTGGCAGCACCTCCAGTTTAAAGGGCCAGGGGATATGGAAGAGCTGCTGCCAGTCCCAGTAGACCAATGAGGGGCTGATTCAGTAGAAGGCAGCGTCGTATGTGTGCTCACTGGTGACTGATCCGTATCGGTCCCAGTTCAAGGTACTGGCTATCACCGACAATGGCCTTGTGCCCACTTACCTGCAGGACTGCCTCTCTCGTGATGTTCCATCACGGCAGTTTCACTCAGCTGAGCAAAGCCTTCCGAGGAGGCCAGCCTGCAAACGGCTAAGACTGGTAATGGCACAATGGCACACGGGCCCCCTCTGTTGTGTCTCCCGCCCTGTGGAATGGCCTGCCGGAGGTGGCCAGGAGGACAGCTCCCGCGCTCCAATCAGTCCACCAGATGTGCAAAACAAAAATGTTCAGGAGAGTTTTTGTATAAAGAGGATTAGAATCCCAGTATCGTGGAACAGTCCAGAAAGGTGATTTCATAAGGGAACATGAATGTACGCTATCGCAATGTTTATAACTTGTGCTTCCTTGCTTTGACTCTGCTGCCTTCTGCCTTCATAATCCACTTTCTGCATCGTGCTAAGTTGTGCCTTCGTGTCTGTTCACATCGGTCTCCAGTTCTGTAATCTTAGCACTACAGCAGAGTTAGTTCACAGACTAGCATATGGTCTCTGCTCGCCTGGTTTTATATTCTGTAATTCACCTTCAGCCTCAGCAAGAAAGGTGAGCTATAATTAAAATAAAATGTTAACTCATAAGCATATTTTTTAAATGAGACTTGATTTCCTTAAATAGGAAAATAAGTGGATTCTCATTGTATTAATTTTCAGGGAAAAATTGTATTAAATTAAATGGATTGACTGATCTATTCTTCCTAAAATGACAATCTCACACACTGAAAATATGGATCAGACCCAGCTTGCAGGGACTTCCTGCCATTCATTGTGGAAGCCACACCACAGAGCAGCGATCCAGAAGAACTAGGCCCTCCCCCTGCCACCACCACCACTTTTGGCTCCTACATGCAAACATTTCGGGGGGGGGGGTTATACCCCCCACCAGGTCACGCAGGCAATGGCAGAACCTGTCACCACCAAGGAGCAGGGTGTGGATTGTTTTTGACTTCTTTGCCTGGAAGAGGAAGGGGAGCAGAGGCGGCCCAGTCCAAACCCCAGGGCACCCACAGTGGCCAGCCATCCTTTGTGCCAGTCACACTGCAAGCAAGCACACACGCACGTTCCCCTCACCACACCATACTCCAAGCATTTTTAGGAGGTGCTTTAAAAACCTATAAATCAAAAGAACCACCAAACAAATGTCTGATTGAGAAAAGACACCAGGCACTTGAAGGGAGAAAGCCCTCAAGGCAAAACTGGCCCACAGGCAAAGAGGACTCCATCTGCGGGCACGCCAGGCATGCCTGCTGACAGAAGGGAGTGGGGCACAGCCCACAAACCGACTCCCACTCAGAGAGACAGTTGGGACAGATCCAGCTGGGAAATACTGCACAGGCCACCAGTCTCCAAGGAGAAATGCCCCTCCGTATTCCAGCCTCACAACAACCCTGTGAGGTAGAGTGAGCTGCCAAGGTCACCGTGCGAAATTCATGGCTTCCCCAGTTGCTGGTACATGCGTCTGCAACGTATGGCTCGGCATGGAACCAAACAGTGGCTGTTCCAAAAAGAAAACAAACTCTTTCCATGACAGTATATTTCAGGCATAGCCAGGATGTGAAGGAAGAGTGGGCAATCACTCTCATGGGACCCTTCCTGGAGATGCTCTATGCTATGGGAAAGGAAACTGATAAGAGATGAACAGTCACCTGTAGCCCAAATGCAAACTGCACTCAGATCTATGGCAGCGCTCTGTGCATTTATTACTCACTAGGATCGTGGAGTCCAGGTGCAGCGTCAGGTCTGTTCAATGTCTTTGTGGACAGGGGCTGGCGACTCCAGCTCATAAATGACCTGTGAGCATTCCAGTGCCCATTCTGCACAGGACATCCAGGCCTGAACACACAAACACTGAATCCAAAGAGCCCCAGGAGGATCGCCTGGGAGTGGGCAGGAGAGCGGCCACCCAGCAGAGGAGGCGCAAGGCCAGGAAGCCAGGCCCCGCAGGACAAGACAGCCAGACCCCCCACACACACACACACACACCACCTGCAGTCTGAACCGACAACCAACAAACACACCAAAGACTGGGGGGGGGGGGGGACCTGCTGGCAGCCCTGCTTTTCCCAGCTTTACACCATGGGAAGCTGGGAGCCAATTCAAGTAATGGCCAAGGACTCCACTCATTTTCCCGGAGCCCAGGATGGGGGCTGGACTGAGGAAGGGCCACAGGCAGCCTGCCAAAGTGCCACCTGCACCCCCCCCCCCCCGAGCTTCACTGACCTACGCGGTTCACTGCAGTGAGGGCCCGGTGGCATCTTGGGCAAATTCATGGAGGAGGCCTCAGATCTCCGAAGCAGAATGCACAGTCAGGGGAAGCCTGTCCCCCTTTATGCTGGTTTTCGGGTGGCAAAACAAAGAAGGGAGAGCTACTGCGTCCATGCCCAGCTTGGGTGCATGCGGGGGAGGCCTCCAAGGACAATTGCATCCCCCCCCCCAGCATCAAAGGCCCCAATGACCTTGATGCACTCCACTGGCTGCCACAGAAAGCTAAAGGGGCAGTCTGAAGAAGTCTGCTGTGGAGCCACTGGATGCTCCCCCCCCCCCCGCCTCACATGGAATGGGGTACAGACAGCATCACAGTCCCAATTGGGCCCCCGCCAGCCAGCCCCAGGGCATCCCATCCACAGAGCCAGGGCTGGAGGAACCCCTCCCCTCCAGGGACCCACGAAACATCACACTGCCACACAGGGCTTGAAATCTTCCACCCCCTCTCTTTGCCAGGCCACCGAAATACCCACTGGCGGCACCAAGTGATTCCCCCAAGAGAAACCGTCCTCCTCACATTCAGCCTCGCAAGGTGGGTACCAAACAATCAGCCTTCAGAGATGATCCATGCAGCTCATTTCCATCAACTGCCAAACTGCCCCCCTCCCCAGCATCCCTAGCACCCACCAGATTCCAAAGCCCACCTGTCAGAAGCACAGCCAAGGCCACCTGTGCCCGAGCACGCTGTCCCCAAGGCAAGACAGACAGGGAGAAAACTCCTCCCCTCTGCCCTTTTGGAATTCTTTTTACAAAGGATCTGTTCACTCTCACAAAGGGCAAAGATGATCTTGCTTCACCCCACGAGAACACATGCGCAGCCCACGGGGGGTGGGGGGGAGCAGCACTCACTTGCTCCCCTTCAGGGCTGTCAGGTGGGGGGCCCCTCGTCTCTGGGGGCCTGCGGCCACTCCGAACATCCTGGCAGAGAGCGGTGGGCACTGCCAAGCACGTCGTGTGGCCAAACGCCAGAGGGCACAGCCGGCACCAAAGAGCCAGGGCCAACCCCAACCCCACTGATGTCACCATGTGCTGGGCAGCCGTGGGGACCACGAGACAAGCCCCCTCCATGGACTTCCTACTGCTCCCTCCTCCGCTTGCCTTCTACACGCCGCCAGCCAGTTTTCGCGTTCAGATCCAGGCACTGCTTATGACCTTGAAGGCCCTTTGTAACGTGGTGGAACCCCCAGAGGTGAAGGGCTGTCCTCTGTCCAGAGGTGTCCCCCCCCCGGGCGCCAACTGTGGTCCTCAGGCACCTGCCTGCCTGCCGGCTGCGCGACCTCTGAGAGGGGCCTGCCTAGCATCACCGAGACCCCCAAGAGGCACTGAGAGGCCAGCCTGTTCACCAGGGCTTTTGACAGGGTATAGACAGAACATGGGGGGGGGGGGGGTTGGGGCGGGATCTGGGAGTTCGTTATTGTCTCTTTGGTTTTAGCTGGAGATGTTTTAACAATTAAACCCCCTTGAACCAGGTGGAAAGGCAGGATATAAATGTTTATTTAATAAATGAATGAACGAACAGCTCTCCCGTTCCCCCCCCCCCCCCTTTCCGGATGCCAGAACCTTCAGCACACCTCCCTGCCCCTGGCCCCCCCCCCATGCCCTCCTGCTCTATACTAAAGATGCCCCAAGAGCCCGCCACCTCCCCCCCCCCAATCTCTCGGGTGGCCAGTGCACCCTCTAAGCTGAGTTAGAGTGAGCTACCTCACAGTTTTTTTAGCCTCCGGCTCACAGATTTTTGTCCTAGCTCAGGAAGGAAGGCTTCAGAGCAAACTAATTGATGCAGTAGCCAAATCGCCTGCTCACAACGTTAATGCGGGTAGCTCACAAAGTAGAATTTTTGCTCACAAGAAGTCTCCACAGCTTAGAGGGAGCGTTGGTGCCAGCTAAAAACAGGGCCAAGGGGCTGGGACAGAGGCAGACAGCCGTGGCCTGCTAGCCAGAGTCTGCTGGGCTTCCTGAACATTCGGTTTCTAGGACGATGTCCTCCTTTGAAAGCTATTTTTCAAACTTCGATGATCATCAGCAAAGCCCTGCTGGAGGGCAATGCAGGATGAGACGTTATGCTGCCACCCGACCTGCCTAGGGGCACGCTTTTGGAGCGGAGCCACACCCAGGCTGGCTGCAGGAAGGAGAGGACCTCCTCTTTCCCTGCATGCACCACTCAATCTTCCATCCCTCATCTCCCCCCCCCCCCTCAATCGCCTGGCACAGTGTTATTAGCAAACAAGAGCCACGTGCTCAGAGCAGCATCAGCAGCTGGCTGGGCCGCTCTCTGGCTGCAGGATTCCCCTACACCAGCCCCAGCCCCCCCACACACACACAAGTGACCAACCGCGGACAAGGGCAACCCAGCATGGATCTCCTGAGCCCCCACCTGGACAGGAGGGCAGCATGGCCCTCAGGCTCTGCAGCACTCCAGAGAAGCCGCCCCCCCCCCCCGCCCCGCACAACATAGCTTCAGGGATTCATAAAGACCACGGCTCGGCCTGGGAGGATGCCTCTGAACTCGGGCACAGCGTATTTCCAGAACCACTGCCAGTCCCAGCACCGGACCGTGAGCGCTGCCGATTCCAGACCATCTCAGCCTCAGCACCTTTTCACTAACGACGGGGGGGCCGCGGCGGCGGCGGCAAGAGGGCGCTGCTAGGGGCAGCTCAGCGCCACCGCGTCCGCCCAGAGAGCCGCCAGGCCCAGCGCCTCTGCGGGCAATGCCAGCCAGTCAGACCACAAGAGCCAGAAGAGGCCGTCTCCCGCCAACGCCGGCACACACAGTCAGCACTCCCCCGCCGCCGCCGCCCCCCGGGAGGGCCCGCCCCCGCCCCTTGCCAGCGCCGGAGGTGGTGGGGAGGGGGGGAGACAGAGATCGCCTCCCGTACAGATACGGCCCTTTGGCCACAGGCCCCGGAGGGTGGAGACCCGGGGGAGGGGGCGCCCCGGCCAGGCAGCGGCGTTTTGCGGGCCTCCTTCCCAAGGGGCGGCACCACATGCCGAGGCCCGGAGGGGGGGGGGGGCAAGGGAGAGCGCCCTCCGGCCCGGGATGAATCAGGGGGCCTCTGCGGCGCAGGACCGCCGGGCTCCATCTTCTGCCGCAGCGGCAGAGCTCGAAGGAAGGCAGGGGCCAGAGCGCGGAGGCAGCCCCCGCCCCCCGCCTCGCCAGACGCCCCCGGCCAGGCCGGGGGGCAACCGCCAGAGCAGCCCAGCAGCCAGCCAGCCAGCCAGCCGCCGCGCCCGGGGGGAGAGAAAGGGGAGGGGGCTCGTCTCCCGGAGGAACCTCGGGAAGGGGGGAGGGGGGTCCCTCTCCCACCCCCCCTCCCCCCCTCCCGGCGCGGCTCACCCACCCTCGATGGAGATGACGTGCTCGCGGATCTGGTTCTGCAGCGCCAAGTCCTCGACGCGCTCGATGAGGTCGTAGATGGCGTAGATGTTGGGGTGCACCGACTCGAAGCGGCCGATCTCGGCGCGGATGGCCGACGAGTTGGACAGGCCGAACTGCGGCTGCGGCCCGCCGCCCGCCTGCGGACCCGACGGACCCGGCGCCGCCAGGCTCTGCTGCTGCTGCCCGGGGCTCTGCCCGGGCCCGGCCTGGAAGTTCATGGCCGGCGGCGGCGGCGGCGGGGAGGAGGAGAAGGAGGCGGGCTGCGGCGCGCTCGGCTGGGGCTGGGGATGCGGCGGAGCGGGAGGCGGGGGCCGAGGGGGGCGGCGGAGGCGGCGTCGTCGGGGGGCTCAGAGGCGCGGGGCTGGTGCTGCCCAGGCGGCCCGCTCTCGCCACTGCATGGCCGGCTGCAGCTGCGCTCCGCCCCTGGCCTCCTCGCCGCGGCTCTCCTCCACCCGGCCGCCCGGCCGGCGCTCCCCGCAGCAGCAGCAGCAGCAGCAGCGCCCGGACCCGCGTCACGCAGCAGCAGCAGCCGCCCCCGCTCCTCCTCCCGCGTCAGCGCCGGTCTGGAGCCGCCCCCGGAGAGGAAGGAAGGCAGGCAGGCAGGACGGAAGCGAGGAAGGAAGGCAGGCGGGCAGGAAACGAACCGCCGGAGGGGAGGGGAGGCGAGGGGAGGGGAGGGGAGGGGAGGGGAGGCGAGCCGGTCCCCCGCGGCGGGAGTGGCAGCAGCAGCTGCAGCAGCAGGCTCGCTCTGCCCGCCCCCACAGGCGCCGCCCCGAGGTGGCTGCCGGACCGGCGCGCTTCTGACCACGACGCCCCCTCCTGCCGCAGCACCAGCAGCCAGCAGCAGCAGGAGGGACCGGCTGGCCACTTGTTATGTAACGCGCCGCCGCGATCCGCTAGGAGGCTCCCCCTTTTCCGGTCTGCCGGACACCCCCCCCCCCCGCCGCCGCGTTTTTTCCCGTCGTTGTTGCTGTTTTTTTGGCGCCCCCCGGGATGCTCGTGCGGCCGGCTGGCAAACAGGCGTCCGGATCCGCCCGAGCAGGGAGTGGGGGGGAAAGGGGGGGGGGACCCGCCTGCAGCCCTGCCTAGGGGGCGCGAACGCGGGGCACCTCCCCCCCCCCCGACACCACCACCACCCGGGAAGGGCCGAGGCTGCGGCTGCCTCTCGTGGAGCGGGTCGCCGGCGGACAAAGGCCCCCGAGGCAGGCGCCCCCTCTCCCCAGCCGGGAGGCCTCTGCCCGTCGTTCCCCGCGAGCCTTCCGGGGGCGGGAGGCGAACTCGGCCGCAGCAGCAGTAGCAGCACACAAAAGGGCCCCCCGTGGTCCTGTGCATGGAAACCCAACGGGCATCCTCCGGAACAGGGCCGGCCCGCTTTGACTCGCGTTGCTTTTCCAGCCACTCCGTAGGGAAGACCAGGCGATTACCCCACCGCCCAAAGCCCAGCTGAGGAGAGAGCAAAGGGACACCAATCTGACATTTGAAATGGGCGGGGGGGGGTGAGATTTCAGCTTCCGGAAACCCTCAGGCTGACTTCCACCGTGAGAGGGGGACAGGCACCTGAACCCCCCTCCCCGCCCCCGCCCCCCGTGTAGGCATTGGCTTTTATTTATTTTTCAGTTTTATACCCCGCCCTCCCCGCCAACGGGCCCAGGGCGGCTCACAAGGGCACAATGTGCCATATCCTTGTAAGCACAGCCCCCCCCCCCCCTCTTATGGAGACTGGAGGTAGGCCAGGCCAGGCAGCCTAAGGGGGCCAGGGAGTCAGACTCCAGGGAGGCTTTGATGCCTCCTTCAGAGGGTTGCACAAGGAGACAGCACAAGCTTAGCAAAGCCGCCCCCCGCCTGCCCCCCCCCCGAAATCTTCTTGTTCTCTGAGGTGTCCCCGGACTTGAATGGAGAGCAGAGTCTGAGAGTCCAGTGGCACTTTCAAGGCCAACGAAGTTTTATTCAAGGTATAAGGTAACTGGACACCAGTTGTGTTCTGCTGCCTCAGACCAACACGGCTACCCACCTGAACCACAGGAGGCGGTGGTGGCTACAAGCATACATGGCTTCCAGAGGGAATTAGATAAACCTATATGGAGCAGAGGTCCATCAGTGGCTATTGGCCACGGGGTGTAGATGGGAGCTCCCAGTCTGGGGCAAGGGATGCTCTGTATTCTTGGTGCTTGGGAGGGGCTTCTGCAGTTCTGGCCCCACTGCTGGACCTCCTGACGGCACCTGGGGTGTTTTTGGCCACTGTGTGCCACAGAAGAGTGTTGTACTGGGTGGGCCACTGGCCGGATCCAACCCTGGCTTCTCTCTTATGTTCTTAACCTGGACTGCAATGTATCTACTGTTGCTGCTGCAGACCAACATGGTAACCCTCTGAAAATAATTTCACAAAACTTCCGTTCCTCCTGAGTCCTGCTCCCTGAGCATTCCCTGGAACTTTCCTGTTTGAATGTTGCCTGATTTCATCTCACCGTGTCCTTTTTGCCTTTCCTGGGCTTGGTGGACTCTGCTGCTCGGCACAGTCCCCCCCTCCCCCCCATGCCTTCCTGGTGTTCTGCAGAAATGTGTGCTCAGAGGGAGCCGCCGTCCACAGGAGCCTCTGCTCAAGGACAAGCTTGTCCCACCTCAAAGGGCCAGCGGGGAGCATTCTGTGGCCCCTGCTCCAAAGGCTTCTGCCCTGGAGCCAGTTTGGTGTAGTGGTTAAGTGCGCGGACTCTAATCTGGGAGAACTGGGTTTGATTCCCCACTCCTCCACTTGCACCTGGCTGGATGACCCTGGGCAAGCCATAGCTCTGTACCAGCTGTTCCCTCAAGGACAGCTTGGGAAAGTGCTCTCTCAGCCCCACCTACCTCACAGGGTGTCTGTTGTGGGGAGGGGAAGGGAAAAGGAGTTTGTAAACCGCTCTGAGACTCCCTTGGGGAGTGGAGGGCGGGGTATAAATCCAATCTCCTCTTCTTCTTCTTCTGGAGGGGCTGCCGGTGGCCTGGGGCTCAGAGGCACCTGGGAGGAAGCCAGTGGTGGCGGAGCCCTCCTTCCTAACCTGGACCCCCAAGGAAGGAAATGCCTCCAGTCCAGGGCGAGAGGCCCAGGCAGGGCTTGCTCCAAACCCTTTTGGCAAGGACCCCCAATGCCGAGCATCACCAGGGCAGGTGGGATCTGACAGATCTAACATTGGGGATGTCAAGTCTGGCTCTTCCTTGGGACCCAGAACTAACTGCAGAATGGGACCTTCCTTGGAAGCCGAAGAGACACGTCTCCTTTCTTGGCAAGGTTTGCTTAGCAGCATGTGGCTCCTGGAGCACAGCCTGGCCCACCCTCTTCTAGAGGAGGAGCCAAGCAAGAGCCCAGGACTCCTGGGAGGGAAGTGGGTACCTTGGGTAAGAACCGGCGTGGGAAACCTGTGGGTCATAGTGGCCACCATGCTGGATGGAGAGCTGGAAGGGGTGGCCTTGGACCTGGCCTGCCTCACAGGGGTGTGAGGGTGGCTCCTCTCATGAAGCCAAGGGAAGTCTCTCTTTGCCTCCCATGGGCAGGGGCCAGCATGAGCCCCGGGGGGTGAGCACAAGGGGCCAGAGAGCGCTGTCTTGGCGACAGGCTGGCAGCTGCCAGGAGTTGCAGCCATGGACAAACTGCCCAGCGCTCCGGCTTCCATAGTGGCAGCTCCAGGTCACACGTGGCCACAGCCCAGCCCAGCTTGCACAGGGTGACGACCCAAACCGGAGGCCACGAACAGCTGGCCTAGCAGGGCTCAGCACCAGCACAGCCCCCCTCCCCTTCTATAGTGCCAGAGAAGAAACAAAACTGGGAGCGACCCCTGAGGGACAGTCCCCGAAATCTGTTACCGCAAATACATCAGCAGAGCCCTGCAGGATCAGAGCAGCGAGGGTCCACCTGGTGAAGCCTTGTGTCTTGGGCTCTGGAGGGCCAACAGCAGGGCAAAGAGGTCTGGGCCTTCCCCTGATGCTGCTTCCAAGCACTGCTATTCAGAGACTGACTGCCTAGGAATGTGAAGGCTCCCTTTACTCTCCTTGGCTACGGTAGCCACGGGTGGACTGATCCCCTTTCCAAAGCCAGCTAAGCTGGTGGCCATCACTGTGCCCATCAGCCGGGAGGGCCACAGTCCGCATGGGTGTCACCTTTTGTCCATCCTGCTCAACATCTTCATGGAGGGCTCCCAAGTTTTAGTGTTATGGAAGAGAGAGAGAAAGCTCCATTTCTGCAAATCAGGCACAACTTTGCCAACCTCTAGTGTGTCCCTCCCCAGCTGTCTTTCTACACCTCAGAAATCTCCCCCTGTAGGTTTCCTTGAGGCATGGCCCTGCCTGCCTGCCTGCCTGCCTGCCTGGCTCCCTCTCGGAGAGCTCAGTGAATGCCCAGGGTGGAGGGCAGCTGGAGAGGTGCCCAGAGCCAGCGGTAAGCACAGAGGGGAAGGCACTTGCTTTGGCTGTTGCTTGACCAGTTGACACCGTCACAAGAACGCCAGAAGAGCCCTGCTGGGTCAGGCCCAGGGGGGAGGGCCCTCTGGTCCAGGATCCTCTTTCAGGGAGCAGCCAACCAGCCGCCCTGGAGGGCCAAACAGAACAGTGCCTATTTTTAAAACAAAGTTATTTACTAATTATCATATGTTGTGACTAATAAGGTTACATTTGTGGGGGATCATCCAGGATCCCTGTATGGTCTGGTTTTTAAAGTGTTTTGTGGGGGATACTGTTTAAAATGGCGAAAATGGAGCTGGATTTCTGTGAGAAATTTTTAGCTTTTCTAGGAAATGAAAGGGGGCCTAGAAAAGATCCCTCTGGGTTTTTAGGAGTGTCATCAAAAGATCTTTGGCCCAAGAAGACATCATCAGACTTTTCCAGGTCCCTTGAAATGTGGGTATAGACTTCGGGGCAAGCGCTGGGGGAAGTTCCACAACCTCACTTAGAGCCAACTCCGTATCAAAGTCCATACCACCTCAGTGGGACCCTGGTCGCAGCCCCCCAGGTGGAGAAGATGGCTCTGATGCGTGGTTCAGGGCACCACGTCACTGCAACGCTAAATGAACGGCAGGCATCTGAGATGGAGAGGCGGGAAAGGCTCGTCGGACATCTTGGGGCTCCTGCCTTAGATGTATTCTGTCCTTGGCACCTTTGCTCAAGAGTGCACTCATGGTTTGGCAGTACAAAACAGGCTAGAGATGTTTTATTATCGGTTTTCCAGAATCAGACAAGATCCTGTGGAGAAACTTTCCATTTCTGGACAATGACTGGAAAGGTAGCTTCCGCTCGCGGCGACTGGCATGCCTCAGTTGCTTCAAGGAACACAGTCAGACGAGATACTGTGACTTAAGATTGAAAGAATGGCGGGGTAGACCTGCTGATTCCTCCCCATTAGGAAAAGAGACCAGAGAGGAGGAATCAACGCAACCGCTCAAGGAACGGTGCAGAGGAAGGTTAGCTCAAACTGTATGGCACTCCCTCTATCAAAGGCAAAGGGAGGAATGGCTGAGCAGGCGGAGGGACTGAGAGGGCAGCCTGCTGAACGACACGCATGCATGTGGGGGGAGGGTTTCTTTAGCAGCTCCAGGGAGAATAACGCATCCCCTGAAAAACCTGTGAGATCAGAATGTACCCACATACTGGCATTTCTGAAACGTCATCATCATTGCTTTATTACAGTTCATAACCAGCACAAAACAGTCCAGATATATCAAAAACTGGCTATCAAAATATAACTATAATAATATGAAATTTAGATAATGCAGAGACAGAACAAAACAGAAGCATTTACAAGTAACTAGAATTAAATATACAATCTATATCACACCTTTACATACTGTTTATGAATTCTGTAGGCTGTTGCTAAAAATTTTGCACACGCCAATGTGATCTCTGTGTTAGAATCTGATAAAAGCATATTGCTTATTACAGTATTCAAGAAACCTGAAAATCTTTCCTGTATAGGCTGAATAAATTTAGCTCGTATTTGATTGTAATACCCACAACTAAGCAGAATATGTGTGATTGTATCCACTTCTCCAGTACCGCACCGGCAGACACGCTCAGCCATTGGTGTCTTTCTGTAGTGGCCCACTATGACCTCTGAGGGGAAAATATTACAGTGGGTCATAGAAAAGACCCTTTGATGAGATGGAATATCCAGATTTAACAAGTATGAAGCTGGGGAGACAATATATTTTGTCCAAGGGGACGCTACAAAATTTGAAACCTTGGTGGTGTCAGTCTGCCTCTCTACATCAAACTGTGGTGTCCAAAACTAACCACAGCACTCCAAGTGAGATCTAATCAGAGCAGGGTAAAATGATAACCACCACTTTGCAACATCTGGACACTATACTTCTGTTGAGGCAGCCCAAAACTGCATATGCCTTTTTAGCTAACATAAGAACGTAGGAGAAGCCAATGTTGGATCAGGCCAGTAGCCCATCCAGTCCAACTCTCTGTCACACAGTGGCCAAAAACACCAGGTGCCCTCAGGAGGTCCAGCAGTGGGGCCAGGACACTAGAAGCCCTCTCACTGTTGCCCCCCACAAGCACCAAGAATACAGAGCATCACTTGCCCCAGACCGAGAGTTCCTATCTGTATCTTGTGGCTAATAGCTACTGATGGACCTCTGCTCCATATGTTTATCTAATTCCCTCTTGAAGCCATCCATGCTTGTAGCCGCCGCCACCTCCTGTGACAGTGAATTTCACATGTTAATCACTCTTTGGGTGAAGAAGTACTTCCTTTTATCCCTTCTAAGCCGACTGCTCAGCAATTTCATGGAGTGCCCACAAGTTCTTGTATTGTGAGAAAGGGAGAAAAGTACTTCTTTCTCTACCTGCTCTATCCCATGCATAATCTTATAAACCTAGATCATGTCACCCCTCAGGCGTCGTTTCTCCAAGCTAAAGAGCCTCAAGCACTTCAGCCTTTCTTCATAGGGAAAGTGTTCCAAACCTTTTATCATTCTAGTTGCCCTTTTCTGCACTTTTTCCAGTGCTATAATATCTACTGCATCACACTGTTGATTCATGTTCAGTGTATAGTCTACTAAGATCCCTAGATCCTTTCCACAAGTACTACTGCCAAGACAAGTCTCCCCCATCCTATAATTCTACTTTTAATTTTTCCTGCCTAAATGCAGCACTTTAATTTTAGTCAAATTTTCCAGCCTGTCAAGATCATCCTGTGTATTGTAATATTTTTGCTAACCCTCCCAATTCAATGCTATCTGCAGATTTAATGAGCATCCCCTCTATTCCTTCATCCACATCATTTATAAAGATGTTGAATAAAACAGGTTCCAGGACAGATCCTGAGGCACTCCATTTGTCACTCCTCTCCAAGAGGATGAGGAACTGTTAACAAGCATTCTTTGGGTGCAATCTGTCAACAAACTACAAATCCACCAAACCTAACAGTAGTAGGAGCCAAACCGTACTTTACCTGTCAACAAGAATATCATGTGGTGCCTTATCAAAAGCCTTACTGAAATCAAGATAAACTATGTCCGCAGCATTCTCCTGATCCAACAAAATAGTAACTCTCAAAAAAGGAGACAAGGTTACTCTGACATGATTTGTTTTTTGGGGGGAAGGTATATTTTTGTGTGTGTGTCTGTGCGCTTATGTGTGCACGCGTGCCTGGAAGTCATGGCATACTTTCAGAAAAGTGACTTGATAAAAAATATCCCCCACCCACTGTAAATTCTCCCCTACAGATTTTACGGTGCCCTTGAGCCAGAAACGCTTCCGCCTTGGGATTTTAGGGGTCGGGCCGGCTTGCCAGTTCTTCAGTCCCCGAAACTGGGAAACTATCCAGTCCTTCTAACAAGTTGATTCGAAACTCTTCCAGTTCCTTCATCACAGAAGTGCAATCGGAAACTCAGCACAAGAAAGAGGCTTTGCCAACATGTTTTCTGAATGCTTTTCTCTGCTTTAGGGATGGGACAAGTTTGTAGAGTAGAGAGTTCTCGTCGGTCACTTTTGTAGGGGGAGGGGGAAAGGGGGAGAAAGGACCTTAATTCCATCCAGAGGGGGGCGGGGCGACGCTGCAGAAGATGGTGGTCATCTAATTTGTGGACTCCCTCCCTCTTTCCTCACAATCTACTGTAAAAGACCTTCAAAATCGCCTATCTCTCTGTGGTATGGGTAGGAACGATAGCCCTAAACATTCTTCTCAAAAGACCACCAAACAAACCACTCAGGATTTCTTTAAGCCCCAAAATAACAAACCAGAGCGGGAAAAATCTGGCCCAGCCTCACCTAAAATGGCGGCCGCGCACTCCCTAACAAGCTTACTGGAGGTCTTAGCCTCTGAACAAAACCTCCCCGCTCTTTTACAACAAATGGAACAAAGGATTACCAAAAATATTCAGCAGTCTATCAAGCCGGTCCAGGAGCAGCTAGACAGTATACAGGACGCTCTGGTGAAAGCTGCTAGTACAGCCAAAACGGCATATAAAATGGGATTTCAGCTTAAACACGATGTGAGGGAGTTACAAGAGCAGGAAACTGGATATAAAGAAAGGCTCCTCATCCTGGAATCACAAATGGACAATTAAACGTAAAATTTAGAGGGATTCCGGAAGGGGAGGAGCAGATCTCATTTTTTTTATTTCGGCTTGGTTAGCATTTACATTTAATTTAGAAGAGGGGGTGGCTCCGCAACTGGTGAAGGCTTACAGGTTGGGAGTCCCAGTGAATCCAAAAAGGAGGGGGCTGAGGGATATCCTAGTGCAGTTTGCGGATGGCAGAACTAAGCAAAATATTTTAAAGGAGGCATCATCCGTGGGCCACTTAATGTATAAAGATTTGAAGATTCAAGTTTATAATGATGTGCCCCCAGAAGCATTAAAGATTCGGAAATCCCTGAAAGCGACCACTCAACGTTTGCAGCATGCTAACATCAGGTACCATTGGTTGGCGTCCGGAAGTTTACAAGTAACACACAACGGAGCGACCTTCCAAGCTTTTAATGAAGATTCTGGCACAGATCTTCTAGAAACCTTGCATATCTCTGAACCTATGGATATGTCCCAGGCTTCAACGAAACGAAGACACCGCTCCTCAGAATCGCCGGAGCAAAGTAATAAATTGCCCTCCCGGGATGTGTCTGCTGCAAGAACTCTGACGGCGGCTCCAGCTCTTTAAATGACACAAACTGTTTTAAGTCTACAATTGCTCTGGTTTTTCTCCTTGTTAACTGTGTGATTTACAACGTTTTGTGCTAGGTTATTATGGATATTGCTATATAAGATAGGTCTTTCACAGCTTTTTTCTCATTAAGGAAGGGGGGGGTTTGCAGTTTTGCTCCCGAGTACTCAGACCATTTCAGGAACGTCGCTCCTTGAGAGCGGGAAACTTTTTCCGAAGTCAGTCGGTTCCGTTTTGTTCTGGTTTTTGGTTTGTCAAGTTTCTGTTTGTACTCATTACTCTTAATAGTACTTACTGCTGTCTACTTTTTAATTTAGCGAGCTTTAGATCACATTGGTACAGTTTTAGTATTAATATCTTTGGTAACACTTTTTTTTGAAGTTGTAGGTTGCGTCTCGACCTTGCTGCCACTGGAACCTCTTTATAAACCAGGAGACTGACAACTGTTTGAGTCTCAGACACAGCTCCTGTGGACTTTATCTGGACTGTAGAGGTTGCTTCTTAAGCTTCTTACTTGCACCAATATTATAAGTCTGCATTCTGATTAATTACATTTAATTTTAGGAATGACAATCAATTCATAGTATCCTGCTAATTTTATCTCACTTTTACTATAAATAATTTTAAGGTCTTTCAATTAATTGTTAGAAGGGTAGGGCTTTTAAAACTAATTAATTCATCTGATTATCATACTTTTAATTGATTCAAGTTAATGAACTGTTACTGTAAAGCTACACAACATTTATTGATTGCCTATTTGCACCAATATTATAAATCTGCACTCTGATTTCTTATTTTAAATTTTAGGAGCAACAATCAATTCATAGTACCCTGCTCATTATACCTTAATTTTATTAAATATAATTTTTAAGGTCTTCCAATTAATTGTTAAAAGGTTGGGGATTCTAAAACATTAATTCATCTGATTGTCATACTTTTAATAGATTCAAGTTGACAAACTGTTACTGTCCAGCTGAATAACTTTTATTGCACGATACAAGATATTTACTTGTGTTTTATTATCTAATCTGCTCTGCTGATACCCTCTATTGAGAGATTAAGTTTCAAGTTTTAAGTGTAGATGTATTACTTCTTTAAATTCTGACAAAACTGCCAAACATAATTCACTGTGATTTATTGAGAGATAGGTTGCACCTTTGTTTTAGTACTCTGCGTAAGCTTTTAAGCATTTGAACTGCTGTTTCTATATAGATTGTAAATACTCAAAGAATTAGTGCTGGTTTTCTTGGAACCTTGATCATCTTAATCAAATCTTTATAGCTTAATTTATTAAGGCATAAACTCTCTAACTTTAGGGTCTTAAATTTAATTCTAATTAATTAATCCATCTGATTTTGATATATTCAATTTAGTCAGGTTATTTAAAGGTTACTGATTAACTTTTAGCAAAGAACATAACACAACTAATTAACTGGTACTCAATTAATTGTTCTGTTATATTTACACCCTCTATAGGGGACTTATATATTAATTGTTGAGACAAAAAGTTTTTAGATCTTCGATGTGGTCTCTGTGCTTCACACTGATGGGTTACTGCGCCTCCGCAGGAATCCTTCGGTATCGTAGAAAGCTCTCAACGGATTTTCGTGCCCAGCAGCACTGGGCATGCACGGAGCCCCTACCGCGCATGCCCAGAGGCATGGGTGTGGACATCCCACCAGTTCTCTTCTGACCGCTGTGCTGTTCACAGCTTCGTTGATCACTGGAGTCCTTGTGGAAAGCTCTCTCTCTCTTTCTCTCTTCAGTCGCTTTCCTCTCTCTCGTGTTTCAACACTTTCCCCTTTCTTTGTAAAATCCTTTTTTTAAAAAAACCTTTCTTGTGGTGGTGGGGTTCTTCCTTTCCCGCCTTCAGGGCCCCCCCCCCACCTATTACCTTTTTCATCGCTTTTTTCACTTTATGGCTCAAAATTGGGGCTGCTTCAAGCAGTGTTCAGCTTGTGGCAGTAAATTGGCGGCTCCCAACGGCCACTCTCTCTGCATCCTCTGCTTGGGGGAGTCCCATTGACCAGATTCCTGCCCCCATTGCACCAAATTCAGTAACCAGACTCGCAAAAATAGAGCTGCTCATCTGAAGGTTGCTTTGTTGGAATCGGCGCTGCTCCCGGGATTGTCCACTATGTCTTCTGTTCCATCGACATCGATGGTGTCAACCGCCGACTTCGGAGCCGCATCGACATCGAGACCGCCCTCGGAGGTTTCTCGCCTGTCGGCTAAGCACCGCACTCCTTCAGACTCGACGGCCCCTATACCAGTCAAGAAGAAGAAAAAACTGGACAAGTCAGAAGGCTGCACAAGAAGCCATCTGCGGCACTTGGCAAGCCCCCATCTAAACCTCCTTCGTCCGCTGCTGTACCAATGGCGCTCTCACCAGTTGCTGCCTCAGTACAGGCGACTCCTCTGGTTGTGCCTCCACCTAGCAACCTCACTATAACAGTCCTGGACTCTCCAATACGACAATTCATCCAAACACTACTGGATCATATCCTCGAGGCACAGGAGTTCCAGAAGACCGATCCAGACCGGCTGTATTCACCGCCGCTGAGACCTTCTAGCTCTCACTCGTGGTTGCCATTGGAGGCATCTGTCTTGTATGCTGGACAGGACCCTATTCCACCTTCTTGAGATAGGAGTGACTACGGGTCTCCTCGCTCCTGCCATCACTCACGAAGGCAACCACCTCCCCAATACAGATCTCCTAGATCCCGATCGATGCCGTGGCCATATCCCCCTGCGGTACCACACTGGGATCACTACAGGCCTTCCTATTCTTATGATCGTTACTCGACGCTGACATCGATGCCGTGGGCTCCTACACCTTACCCGGATTAGGAAAGATGCTCCGCTAGGGCTCGATCTCCAGCTAGATCGAGGCCTCCACCATCGGCTTCACAATCCAGGCTTCAGCCTGCCTATCAAGCTCGACCGATCCAGATACCAACGGTCATCGACTCAGCCAGGGCTACGACGTTGACTCAAACAGCATCGGTATCAAGACCAACCCAGGTGACCCCTCCACCAACACAGCCCACTCCATTGGACGCCCCAGAGCCTTCCTCATCTTTGGACTAAGAGTCTGATGTCAAGCATTCTGACCACAGTTCCCCTACCAACCCCTCTCCTAAGCCAGATGTGGCAGAAAACTTGCCCATCTCACCATCAGAGGACCTCACCTCCTATGGAGACCTGATCAGAAGGATGGCTCTTTCCCTCGGCCTCTCCATTGTCCAGCCTAGGCCTGAGGTGACTGATCCAGTTTTTAATATCGTGCAAAGAGATACCTCTACCTCCATCGCACTTCCTATGTCCGCTGTCCTCCTCCAAGCAGCCAAAGCAAGATAGGACAAACCATCATCGACGCCAGTATCGACACAACTCCGTGACCATATGTACCGGATCCAGGAAACGGAAGCTGAGTTTCTCACCAGTCATCCTAAGCCGAATTCCATGGTCGTGACATCTGCTTCCAGGTTCAGACGGACTCACTCCACCCCGGCAGACAAGGAGGGTCACAAACTGGATGCTTTCGGGTGACGCTTTTACTCCACTGGAGCCCTGGGATTCAAGGTTAGCAACTATTCAGCGTGTATGGGAAGGTACCATTACGCCCTTTGGGAACAGTTGTCAGAGACTATCACTGCACTTCTTGAGGACCAGCGTATGACCGCCCGGAGGATTCAGAAGGAGGGCCTCACTTTGGCGAAACAACAGGTCAACACTTCCAAGCACGCCTTGGATGCTTTTTCAAAGACAATGATGTCGGCCATAGCCCTCAGACGCCACTCCTGGCTTCGGTCAACAACTTTACTACTGGACACCAAGTCGCTGGTGGAAGATCTCCCGTTTGATGGGGCCGGCCTCTTCCATGCCATCACAGATGCTGTTTTGCAAGATCTCGATAAGAGCATCAAGGCCTCCCGTACATTAGGAGTTTCTTTCGCATCTAGACAGTCTAGGCCGCGAACCTGGTCTAGACCTTGGTCCGTTGCTCTTCAAACAGGAGCTCTCCGGACTGCTCTTGGCGTCCACATACATCTCCGGGTACACAGAAGCACTCCTACCCGCCTAGACAGAAGTTCTCACCGGCTCAACTATCAGGCCGCCCCAAACAGTCTCGACAAGCTAAGCAGAGTCTTTGGCTCTACCAGTCCTCCCTCTCCCACCCAGCTGGCACCATTGCTCTGCATGTGGACCGGGATTACATCGGATTCCTGGATCCTCACTGTCATCTCGAGAGGATACCTCATAGATTTCCTTCAGCCCCCACCGACCCCCACCTTTATCGCCACCATCCCCTCACCTGTCCTCCTTCATGAAGTCAACGTCCTTCTAGAAAAGGGAGCCGTAGAACCCGTTCCCACTTACCACCAGGGCCTGGGGTTCTACTCGAGGTACTTTACAGTCCCCAAGAGAGATGGAGGCACCAGACCCATCCTACACTTCAGAGGCCTCAACCTCTTCATTCAATATCATCCATTCATGATGGTTTCACTGAGTGCCATCCTCCCCTTGCTACGCAGGCGTGCTTGGATGGCAACCCTCGACCTACAGGATGCCTACCCCCCATCACGATTTGCCCCCCCCCCCACGCTTTGTCATAGGCCATCAGCACTATCAATACAAGGCTCTTCCATTCGGCCTTTCCACAGCTCCCCGTGTTTTCACAAAGACAATGGTGGCAGTGGCAGCCTTCCTCCATCTTCAGGGAATCTCTATTTTTCCATACAGACGACTGGCTTTTAGTGGTGTCCTCCCCACAACACTTACTGGACGACACTGCTGTCATTTGGTCTCTCCTACAGGATCTAGGCCTGAACATCAATGAGGCCAAATCCTGTCTCACTCCCGCTCAGAGAATGCAGTTTATAGGAGCAGAACTGGACTCCATCTCCCTTCGAGCCTACCTCCCAGAAGACAGGGTATCACCCATAATCACCCTGGCCGCACAAGTCCGCTCCAATCCTGACTCCTCGGCTCTTGTAATCCAAAGACTACTAGGATATATGGCTGCTATCACAACAGTACTACTTTTCACCAGGCTCAAGATGCGCCCTCTTCAACTATGGTTTGTTTGCTGCTTCCACCCTCAGCAGGATCCACAAAACCTCCGTCTTTCCCCCCCACAGGAGGTCCGAGACTCCCTCCTTTGGTGGACTTCACTGTCCAACCTCCTCCAGGGATCTCCTTTCCACCTTCTGTCACCACAACTCATGTTGACCACCGACGCATCGACATGGGGTTGGGGTGCACATCTCAATGGCTACAGCGTGGGCGCCCCCTGGGAACAGGATCTGAAGGCTCATCATATCAATTACCTCGAACTCCTGGCAATATTCCTTGTGCTTCGGACGTTCCTACCTATTGTGCAGGGCCATTGTGTTTCCATTCTCACAGACAATACCACTGCAGTCTGCTACATCAACCGTCAGGTTGGCACTATCTCCCGCAGCCTCTGCCGCTTGGCTATCCGCCTCTGGAACTGGAGTACCCAAAATCAAATTTTCTTGAGAGCCACCCATATCCCTGGCTGTCTAAACAGCCACACCAACCTGTTGAGCAGGCCGCTCACCACGAATGGGAGCTGAATCCCACCTATCTCCAACAGATATTCCTCCTTTGGGAAACCCCAGATGTGGACGTTTTTGCCACCCGCCACAACAAGAAGTGCAAGGCATTTTGCACACAAGGCGGACTCGACCCCCTCTCTCGGGGAGATGGTCTTCTTTACCCTTGGAGTCTGAGATTCGTTTACGCCTTTCCGCCTCTTCCGCTAATCACGTGAGTAGTGCACAATATATTACGGGAGACATTGGAATGCATACTGATTACCCTTTGGTGGCCCAGACAAGCCTGGTTTCCAGTTCTCCTTTCAATAGCCCACGGGAAATTCCATCACTTTCCCCCACATCCAGACCTTCTGATACTTCCCGGCTCCCCGGTCCTCCATCATGACATCCCTCGTCTCAAGCTCACGGCATGGAGACTTCCCCCCCCATCTTCTCAGACAGAGTGAATCACGTCCTACTCAATTCTCGTAAGACCTCCACGCACCAGTCGTACTCTTACAAGTGGACATGTTTCTGTAACCACTTAGCGTTGTCTGATGTGCAACCCTGTTCTGCGGGCCTTGCCCACATTTTTGAATTTCTTCTGTCTCTTGCAGACACTGGACTTTCTCACTCCTCCCTCAGAGTATACCTGTCTGCAATCTCCGTGTTCCACAACCGAATGGACAATTTCTCTGTCTTCGCCCATCCCCTTTCAAAACGCTTTCTGAAGGGCCTTCTCCACGTTTATCCACCAACCAGAGTCCCGCCACAGCCCTGGGATCTGCCATTGGTCCTCCGAACACTCACTTGGAAACCATTTGAGCCCTTGGCTTCCTGTGACCTCAGACTCCTGGCCTGGAAAACGGCATTTCTTCTTGCCATCACTTCAGCTAGACAAGTGGGTGAGCTTCTGGCCCTCCAGCTGTCGGCATATGGAAACCAAATATGCAGGCAAGATGACAGATGAGTCAGATGGTTAGATCATGGGGATCTAGGTGACAGCTAGGGAGGTCACCTGACAGGCAGATTGCATCAGCCAGAGGAGGTGCAAGATGATTCAGCACTTCTTGCTGATTGGCTGTATAACTGTACATATTGAACTCTGCTTATGCCTGTGTGTGCCAGTCTTGGTATCCCCTTGCCTTGCGAAGCACTTTGACCGACTGTCTGGCGAGTGCCTTTAGGACTGTGTATATAACTGTAAATAAACCTTTGTATATACTCTACTTCACCACGGTGTTGAGGACGTTCTGTGTATCTTCGCCATCCTCTCTGCGACAACACCAGCATGATCCTCTGTTCCTCTGCTTCCTACCCAACACAGTTCGTATGGTGCCGGATATTTCATTCCTACCTAAGGTCGTTTCTGACTTCCACCTGCGGTCCGAGATAATTCTGCTGGACTTCTTTCTCTCCTATACCTCTGAGGAGGAACGCCTCCTGCATACACTTGACATTAAATGAGCCCTTCTCTTCTACTTAGCTCATACTAAGCCTACCTAGAAAACACCTAGGCTTTTCGTGTCCTACGCCTCGCACAGGATGGGCAAACCTATCACGACTCAGAGTCTGTCTAGATGGATAGTGGGTCTTATCCAACTTGCTTATGACCTGGCCAAGACCCCTCTTCCGGGACCCGTCCAGGCTCACTCCATCAGGTCTATTGCAGCCTCTATGGCTTTCCTCAAGGGTGCCTCTCTGACAGATATCTGCATGGCTGTGACTTGGGCTACTCTGAACACTTTCATCAAACACTATGCGCTGGACATGAGAGTAGCTGCCCGATCTGCAATGGGTTGTCTAGTCTTAACTACTGCTTCTCAGTGACAGCTTGCCTGCTCCCTCCTCCAGGTATGACATTGCTCGCTAATCTCCCATCAGTGTGAAGCACAGAGACCACGTCGAAGATAAACAGGTTGTTTACCTGTAACTGATGATCTTTGAGTGGTCATCTCTGCATTCACACAACCCGCCCATCCTTCCCCTCTGCTGCCAGGCTTTCCTGCTTTCTCACGCTTGGTTGCAGCGGTCAGAAGGAACTGGCAGGATGTCCACGCCCGTGCCTCTGGGCATGTGCGGTAGGGGCTCTGCGCATGCCCAGTGCTGCTGGGCGTGAAAATCCGTTGAGAGCTTTCTACAATACCGAAGGATTCCTGCGCAGGCGCAGTAACCCATCAGTGTGAATGCACAGATGACCACTCAAAGATCATCAGTTACAGGTAAGCAACCTGTTTATTCTTACATAAGGGAAAATAATACTTCACTGAGGTAAATCTAAAATAATAGGTGGTATACTAGATATATTATTCTGTAATTGCTGTCTAATAGTAACTTATTTGCATCTTCTGCCTAGATTGAAAACTGGATAGCAATTGATTACGTTTGGTGGTTTTTCAGAAATTAATAGGAATTTCATAGTTCATTCCGCAGGGCTATCCAGCTCATCGATACCAACAATGGCACTTAGTAGTAGAATTAGAACTTAGCATTTATAGTGGCAGAACTGAATATTAACTCAAGTAGTATATAATTGGTTATTATATTAGTAGGTCTTTGAGAACTAAACCTCACCTTTCTCTTCACAAAAAGCTTCCTCCCTTCAACATAAGAAAAACCTATAGATACAGATATTTAAAGGGGGGGAAACAAACAAACAAAACACAGTTTTTAATCAAGTAAAAAACACTTATTGACATTACTTCAAAATTCCTAGGGATATTTAGATTGGCAAAGCCACTTCTGATATACTTTGTTCTGCTCTAGAAGGTAAAATTCATACAGTAAGGTCTAAGTACATTTACCTCTTGAAATGTCATCCCTAAAGATCTGCTCTATCAACATTAGGGGAATGAACAATATTATCAAAAAAAAAAAGAATTGCTCAGCATGTTAAGAAATTATCCCCAGCTGTGCTATTTATGCAAAAAAACTCATATGCGCACCTCCACACACCCGATTATCAACTCAGCAGCTTTCCCACATCAATTCACAGCACCTGGCTCCTCCAAATCTAGGGGAGTGGCAATACTTATAGCTAAGAGAGTCAACTTCATCTTTAAGGAAAAGATTTCTGATCCCAGGGGGCATTTTATTTTTGTCAAGGGCCACATGGAAGGAAAACCGTGGACGTTTGCATCTATCTATGCTCCTAATGACAATCAGATATCCTTCTTAACAGAGACTCTATTGAAACTATAGGTATTCCATGAGGGAAACATGGTGATCAGCGGAGATTTTAACTACATTGTGAATAAAATTCTAGACCGCTCGAAAGCTGCACCAAAACAAAGAACTCTCAGAAGGCCAGAAACACAACTGGCAGACCTTTTCCATTCCTTTAACCTTGTTGACACGTGGCATGCTAAACATCCTACAGACTGAGACTTCTCGTAGTTTTCAGCCAGACATGGAATATTCACCAGAATAGATTACATATTGATTTCAACAACCCTTCAGAATTATCTCCATTCAGCGGATATTGGTCTCAGACATCTCTCAGATCATGCATGGATAGAGTGCCAATTACAAGGATTGACAGACAATGGTCAATGGATACATCGATTTTATTTAGGGAAAATGTTACGGAAAAATTGAATACAGAAGTTATACATTTCTTGGACACTCATGAAGGAACGGAAACTGATCCCATCATTCAATGGGATGCTTTGAAGGCGGTACTGCGGGGCATTATCATCACTCAAACAGCTCACCTGAAAAAAGAAACACAGAAACTAAAATTAGAAACACTAAATTGCATCACAACACTGGAACAGGAACACAAATGCACAGGTTATAATACAACATATAAGGAGTTACAAGCAGAAAGGCAGGCTCTAGATTCTATTGAGTCTGAAGCAGTACGGAAAAGTTTACTTTTCTTAAAACAGAAATTGTGGCATAAATCTTCAAAAAAATATGAAAGTTTTGGGGTGGAGGGTGAAGGACAAGGGGGAAAAGGCAGTAGTTAGAGCAATAAAAATCTGTGATGGAAAATATCATGATTCTTCTAAGGAAATTGCAAACACTTTTGCTACCTTTTATGAGAATCTGTACCCCTCATCTTCACCAAAAATGGCAGATATTCACACGTATATCTCCTCTCTCAATCTTCCTCACACACTATCTCTCGATCAAGCTGAGATGATGGATAGTCCAGTAACTCGACAGGAACTAAAAGAGGCTGTAAAAAATGCAAAATCACAAAAAGCCCCTGGGATAGATGGTCTACTCGCAGAGTTGTACAAAGCTTTTTGCCCCTCCCTCCTTGAACCTCTCCTTGCAATTTGTAATACGGCACTAAAAGAGGGACACCTGCCACCTTCTTGGTCAGAATCCTCTCTCGCAGTGATACCTAAGAAAAACAAAGACCCTACTGATCCGGCATCTTATAGGCCAATTGCATTAATAAATAGCAATGCGAAAATTTTCTCATCTATATTGGCAAACCGTCTAAAGAAGATAGCTCCTACACTGATCAACGAGGATCAAACTGGCTTTATTCCTCAACGACAAATAACAGATAACATCAGAAGAATGTTAAATATTATAGCACATAGCCTCCGCACCAAAGCAGAAGCAGTTGTTCTGGCACTGGACTTCGAGAAAGCCTTCGATTCCATAGAACTCCCCTATCTGACAGAGCTTCTCAAACAACTTAGATTTGGTTCGAACTTCCTAATGTCATTACAAGCAATTTACAAAAAGCCAAGATCAAGGGTAAGGGTGAATGGTACCAACTCTAATTTTTTCTCCCCAACCAGAGGAACAAGACAGGGGTGTCCTCTATCGCCTCTCCTTTTTGCCCTTGGCAGAGGAACTGAGGAAGAATAACACCTTCACCGGCATGCAGATAGCTGGTAAAGAACACAAATTATCAATGTCTGCAGATGACATCATGCTGTATATAACAAATCCCAAACAATCCCTCCCTGCTATTTTTGACACTATTGATCGATTTGGAAAAATATCTGGACTACATCTTAATGCCAGTAAATCAGAAGTGTATCCAATTGGTCTACCCAAAGAGATTCGAACAGACTTAAAACAGAACTACAGGTTTCAATGGATAACAACAGAATGGAGATATTTAAGGATCCAGATTCCACTGCATATGAAAAATCTAACAGACTGCAACTTTCATAGACTGCTCAGAGACATTCAGAATAAGATGCAAGAATGGAAAAAAATATCCCTGTCTCTGACAGATTACAATTGATTCAGAGCTTCATATTCCCCAGTTTTTTATATTTGTTTCGAGCACTCCCTATTTTTCTAACGGACAAAGATTTAAACAAATGGCAGAAAACTCTAACGAATTTTCTCTGGAACTCCACAAAATCTAGGGTGGACCACCAACATCTGATGAAACCCATCTCAAGGGGGGGTCTGGGAGTGCCCTCACTCAAATGGTACTACCAAGCGTCGTCAATCGCCAACATAGCAAGTATGTTGCAGCCAAACCACAACACCAATTGGATGCTCATTGAACAGAGCTACACCTCGCCTTTCTCTCTCCCAGAAGTAATATGGATGCCCAAAGCCGCAAGACCTAAGTCGATAGAGGAAAATATCTTTCTGGACTCGACTCTTAAAATCTCGGATGCAAACACTTCAACACTTGCTCCTAAACTTTCTCCGATATCAACATATACCCACCAGCCATGGTTCCCACTGGGACAGGAAAGAAGAGCCTTTGAGAGGCTGACTGATGCAGGTTTTTACACATTGCAAGATTTAGTTAAAGGGAAAACCTTACACAGCAAAGAGTTATTTGCGGAGCGTATGCACTCTACATTGCCTTGGCTAAGATACTATCAACTTAAAACTCTAACTGAATGGGTTGTGAAGCAAGGGACTTTCTCCAAACCCAAGACTCCATTTGAACTCACCATGATTAAACTCTCAGATCAAAGGAAGGGCCTGATGTCTATCATCTATAAAATCTTGGCATCCTTTGAAAAAGAACAAAATTAAAAAAACATATCAGCTTGGCACAAAGATCTACAACAGGAATTAACATCGGAACAATGGGTGAATATATGGAACTCCCATGCGTGCAAAATGAGAATCTTCCCCAACCGTTTGCAATTTTTCACATTAGTTGATATCTCTCCCCAAAGCGTCTTCAGCATATTTATCAGAATCACAGCTCTCAGTGTTGGAAAAGATGTGGCGAACCCAGTGATTTCTTTCATTGTTGGAGGAACGTGCACAGCAATTCAACCCTTCTGGAGACAAGTTTTAACAGAAATCGAAAACATCACATCTCAACGCCTACCGTGAGACCCAGCAGTACTGCTCCTCAATTCGGAAGAAGGAATTGATCCTGAGATTGAAATAAATATGCTAACTTTCACTCTTCTAGCAACCGCTCGATTGACCATCGTGGCTTCTTGGAAAGCACCCACCCCACCAAGTATAACAGAATGGAGAAACAAATGGTGGGATCATTTCATTATGGATAAAATAGCAGACATTGTTGAAGGGCAATCGTCTACATCTACAAAAAGTCACTCATCTTTTGTTAGCAAATGGTTCTCTTTTGTTACGTATATGGCAGAACACAACAATATACCATCTAATCCTAATTATATCAGGTGGCTTCGCTTCTAAATACTTCTAAATACTTTTAAACACTGACAAACATTTTTAAATACTCTCAAACTCTTTTAATACTTACCTTAATCCTTTTCCTTGGTTTAAAGTTACTAATACACTTCAAGATCACCACTAGGCAGAAAGCAAAGGTTAAACAGATAATATACATGAACAATGTTAACAGGCTTATCAACTGTTATACATATTTAGTATTTCATACTGATGACACTGTATTCTGTATTGGAAAAGAAAAAAAATTACTCTGTAAAAATATTTTATCTTTCAATAAAAAAATTCTCTGGTTTTTTTTAAAAAGTGACTTGATAGCCTATGTCTGGCCTCCCAGCCCTGGTATTCTTTGGAGGTCTCCCATACTTGCCAGGGTTAGCCCTGCTTAGCTTCCGAGATTTGATGAGATTGGGCTTGCCTGGGCTATCCAGGTCAGAGCTGACATGACTTGTCCTTGAGGAACCTGTGCTGTGTCAGAATCTGCAGATTCAGACAAGGATTTTTGGGATCTTCTGCTATTATAACCTGTTCCTGTACCCATTTTGTACTCATGCCTATTGCTATCAGTTGCTTCTATGCCCACTATGTAATCATGCCTATTGCCATTTGCTTGACCACTGTAAACGTATGCTATGTGACCCCAGGTTTGTGGCTTTGACCAGGCCTGGGCTATGTAACTGTTTGCCCGGGAGAATGACAACTTCAAAGCATGGGAACAATGGGCCTCTCACACTCCTGCCTCCGCATTCCATTCATCCCGGCTGGGAAGACAAGGGGAGGACAGGGATCATTTCTTATCAACATGCAAAAGCCTTGAGGAAAGCATTTGTTATGTGAATATGGTTACATCTGAGGGGTCTGGTTTGGGAAGGGAAATTTACAGCTTCACACCTAGCCTTCTTTCCTGTGGGAAGCAAACGGCCAGAGACCCTTTTTGCCCGCGGTTTTTCCCCTTTGGTGATTGGCTACCTATGGGCAATTCAAACTGTACTGTAGAGTATATTAGACCTGCTTCTATTGTATGCGTTATCTCTGACAATAATCCGAGGACCTGTACCAATGTAGAAATTGGAAATAAAGATCTGTGTTTCACCAACAAAGATCTGATCCTTGACTACTTTGAGCAGAAGCCTCACATGCTGGTTCTTAGTAATCACAGCCATCCCTGTTTGATGATTTGTTCTAAAACCTTTCCAGGTATGGATGTCAAGCTGCTGGATTGGTAGTTACCTGGATCCTTCTTTTTCTTCCTCTGGAAGCTGAGGAAAACATTTGCCCGTCTTCAGTCTCCTGGAACCTCATGTGTTCGCCAAGATTCTAAAAATGATGGACAGAGGCGCTGAAATTACATCAGCAAGTTCCTTTTGTACCACAGATACAATTCATCTGGCCCTGAGGACCTGGTTTCATTTATGTCCCATCCTGTGCCTATCCCAGGCTGCCACTCTTGTCTTCTCTGTTTGCCAGGTGGAGCACCATTTCCCTTGCAAGAGAAGACTGAGGCAAAGTAGGAACTGAGCAGTTCTGCCCTTTCTTCATCACCTATTGAAATTTTACTTTCCTCTCCTCTCTTCACAATGAGCCTACCACTTCCTTGCTCCACATGTAAACAAAGAACCCTTTTTAAATTGTGTTTAGCATATCTTACTAGCCCAAGCTCATACAGAGCTTTAGCTTTTCTAACACTCTCCCTGCAAATGCTGGCTATTGGTTTATATTCCTCCATGGTCATATGCCCCTCCTTTCATTCCTTAAATGTGTCTTTCTAAATTCTCAGATCTTGAGAATGCTATTTATGGAGCCACCTGGGCTTCTTTAGGATCCTCCAATTTTTCCCTATAATTGGAATCATTTGTGATTGTTCCTTCAATATCTTGCTTTTAAGAAACTCCCACCCCTCTCGAACTCCCTTCTCCTTGAGTATTTCTGACCAGGAGATTCTACTCACCATCAATATAGCTAATTCCCAAATGGTCCCCCCCCCGTGCAGATACCTAAATCTGCGCCGGGGGGGCACCTGGGGGGCAAGGAGGTTGTTCTGCAGACGTGGGGCGGCCCCCACGTCTGCAGAAAAATCTAAAAACGTAAGAAAAATTTCGGGGGGATACTCAAATCCCCCCAAAAGTAAAAAACCCTGTTCCCTGCGCATGCGCAGGGAACAGACTTACCTGAGTGGTGGCAGCTGAAGCAACGGACAAGCGGCCGGGCGGTGGTGGTGGGGGTCTGCGGCCGAGCCACCGGCTCAGAAACGGGAGGGGGGAGGCAGCGCAACGGGCCTCAGGTCTAGCTGCACCGCCGACTCTGGAAGGGGGGAGGGGGCGGGGAGGGGGGAGGTGGTGAACAGGGGAGAGAAGTGGCGGCCCGAGCAGTGGTTGGGCGCTCGGGCCTGGGAGCCGGGGGTGAGTGGGCCGGGGGAGGGGGCAGGAGTGAGGGAAACGCCGGGGCCGAGTGGCTTAACACCACTCGGGCTCGAGCTAGAGCGGGCCAGGGGGGAGGGCCTCAGCGAGTGGTGGTTCTTGCCGCTGCCGCCGATTTTCGGGGGGGGGGGAGGGAGGGGAGAGAGGCTCACCTGCCCCCCCCCGCGAGTATCGCGGGTCCACCGGCTTGTAAATTTGAATTTGTTAAGATTAGCTTTTCCAGCCTATATGTCTTTTCCCTTCCCCAAGATCTTAAATTTCAACATTACATGGTCACTGCTACACAGGGTGCCCACTACTTTCACCTCGTCAACCAGTTCTTCCCTATTGGTGAGAATCAGGGCTATTTTGGGGCAGGAACGCACAGGAACGGAGTTCTGGCTGGCTTCCAAGTTGGCCATGCCTACAGCCTCTCTCTCCCCCCACCCAGGTTCCCCAGGCACCTCGCAAGCTGTGGGGTGCCTGGGGAAGCCAAGCCAATTCAGGGAGGGAAGGCAGTTTAAATTGCCTCCCCTCCTCGGGTTCCCCAGGCACCCTGCAGCTGTGAGGTGCCTGGGGAAGCTGATCCAGAAACTACCTTCCTTCCCTCAGGTTCCCCATGCGCCCCACAAGCCGCGGGGCACCTGGGAAAGCTGATCCTGGGAGGGAGCTGCGCTGTCAGGGGTGTGGTCTAATATGCTAATGAGTTTCTGCTATTGGGTGTGGCCTATTATGTTAATGAGTTCCTGCTGGACTTTTTCTACCAAAAAAGCCCCGGTGAGAATCAAGTCCAAGATAGCAGATTCCCTTGTTTCCCTCTCCACTTTCTGGAAAATGAAGTTGTCAGCAAGACAAGCCAGGAATTTATTAGACCTTTAATTTTTAGTGGAGTTTGACTTCCAACAGATACCAGGGTAATTGACATCTCCCATGACCACTGTGTCCTATCTCTTTGAAAATTTTATAATCTGTATAAAATATTAAAGAAGTTTTCTTTAATATGATTCTTATCACAACAAACTGTCATGTTAAAATTATGCACAAAGTTTTATGAGGTTATTCATGGTTTATCATATAACTGATAAGATTGGTAAGATAGGATAAAAATGTTAATATATTATGAGAAAATGGTAGAATGTTGAGTAGGTTGTTATCAGGGGTCATTTCGTAGAAAAAGAAGTGCAGGAGCTCATTAGCATAACTCATTTGCATAACTCATTTGCATATGCCACACCCCCTAACATACCGGAAGTGTGTCAGAAGGCAACACCCACCCCTCAGGCTCCACTCCACAGGTGAGTGAAACTGACCTGCTCTTCCTCCATTCCCTTCCCCATCCAATACTTTGTGCAATAAAAATAAGCGTAAAGAACACACCCTCATTCTCTTCCTGCTCCCTTGAAACCACCAGGTTTCAAGTAGACTTAAGATTCCCAGGACATGTGAATCACCCATCCCTTCCCCTCCCCCTCCCCACAACAAGACACCCTGTGAGGTAGGTGGGGCTGAGAGAGGTCTTTTGAGAACTGCTCATGAGAGAACAGCTCTGAGAGAACTTGTGACTGGCCCAAGGCCACACCAGCAGCTGCATGTGGAGGAGTGGGGAATCAAACCCGGTTCTCCCAGATTAGAGTCGAACTCCTGACCACTACACCAAACTGATAAGGTGGAAGCTGCTGAAGGGTTGGTGAAATTTCTCCAGTACTTATGTGCCATGTGCCCAGATAAAAAATTGTATACTTAGAAAATTTATTGCCACCTTAAGCAAGTCTCTGGAAAAGCAGCACACAGTCATAAAAGGAACAATGATAAAATTATCAATATTAAAACAAAACATTAAAAACAATAAAGTCCCTCGCAGGGCTTTCCTCAGAGCGCTGAGCCTCTGCACTGCTCGGGGAAGCCGAGGAGGGGGCGGGGCTTGGTCATGTGCCCGCCCCCTGAGCTCCTCACTCCCGGAGCTGCGCTCCTGTGTGCTCCTGCTCCAACGGACCCCTGGTTGTTATAGTGGTTTTTAAAGTTATAATAATACAAGAAGTGGGACCCGCGATACTCACCGGGGGAGGGAGTATTCCCCACAGCTCAGGGCCTGCTGAAGCCGGAGGAGCTCCAGAGGAGGAGGAAGTGGCAGCAGGTGAGCCCTTCTCCCTCCCCTCGTAGCAGCGAGGCCGGCCCACCAAGCCTTCTCCCCCCAGCAGGGAACGCTCTTTTACTTTTGGGGGGATTTAAGTATTCCCAGAATAATTTTTTTGTAACTTTTCAGATTTTTCTGCACACCTGGGGAGTCCCCCAAGTGTGCAGGAAAATCTCTTTGCCCCGTGGGTGCCCCCAATGTGCGGATTTAGATATCCGCACTCAGGGGGCGCCTTGGCTATTAGATATTTTTCCTAAACATGCAAGTATTTGAAGCATGTATTGTCCTTTATATTTGCAAAAATGTCCTTTATACTATATTTTGGTCATTTTATCTTTAGTCTTTTCTCTTACCCCTTTTCTTTATTCGGTATTCCCTCAAAAAGTTCAAAATAATTTTTTTTAAAAAGAAAAACAAATTTTGTAATCTGTTCTAAGAGTGTCTCATCCAAGTCCTCTGCCTGGCTTGGTGGTCTATGACTGATCCCCGCCACAATAACACCATCATTTCTTACTCTCAGTTGGCCTTCCATGCTCATATTCATGTATTTTCTCACAAGTATATACATCCTTGACATATAGTGCTCGCTTCCCTCTTTCCTTATTTGTCCGTTCCTTTTAAACAAGTCGTACCCCTCAGTCCGAATACTCCAGTTGTGAGTCCCACTCCACCAAGTTTCAGGAATGTCTGTTAGGTCATTATTCCCTCCCTTCAGGTTCCTCCTGCTTGTTTCCTGTACTCTGCCCATTCGCACACAGGCATTGCAATCCTTGTTCTGTGTGACCCAGGGGCTTTGTTTCTGTTCTTAGCTGCATTCTGTTCTTACCTGCTGCCATGAGCCTACTTCAGCAGGGAGGGCGGGGTAGAAATTAATTATTAAATAACTAATATAAATAAATAATGGTTGTCTGCCTATGTGCACCTCCCCACACATCTTTAGTATTCTTATCTCCAGTTATTGGCGTGATACATTGGCTTTGGATTTTTGTCTCCCTCCCCCAGAGGATTTAGTTTAAAGCCCCCCTTATTAGGTTTGCAAGGCTCTTGCCAAACACATTTCCCCCCACCATCATGAGGGGCAAACCATCTCCCGACAGAAGAGCTTCATCGCAAAAGTGTAAGCTGTGGTCCAAAAAACCAAACCTTTCCTGAGGACACCATCTACGTAGCCAGTTATTCATTTCCAAAAGTCCTCTCTCTCTCCCTAAGCCACAGCCTTTGATGGGAAGAACTGAAAAAATCACAAGCTGGGCTCCAAGGTCCTCCACTTTCTTACCCAGAGCCTCATAGTCCCTTTTAACACGTTCTGGGCTGTGCCGGGTGGCATCGTCTGTTCCCATAAGGATGAGCGGGAAGGGATGATAATCGGTGGGCTTGATGAGTCTTCCTAGCCTTTCTGCCTCTCAAGAGGACGGGTCTGGTTGGCACACTGGGGCCTCTGTCTCTCCCAACATAGAGCCCCCCCATTATCACCAGACTTCTCCTCCTACCTTGGGGGTGGGGTGGGTGGGGAGGAGAAGCTCACGTCCTCTCATCCATGGGGGCCTCTGAGCTCTGTGGAGTCGGGGCAGTAGTCCTTGTTCCAGAAGTCCAGGGTCAGTATCTGGGGGGGGGGGGCTGGATGTCAGACTGCAGCGGGTGAGATGACATCGTGCTGCAGCATTGCAGGCCTTTGCTGGTCACCTTCCTTGGCTGCTCCAGGTCAAACATGCCTGGAGTCAACCCTTTGTGGCTGCAAGAGGCAACGGGGGGCGGGGGCATTTGCCCAGTTTTTAATCCATAAGAGAACCCATCCTCTAATCTAATGACTGCTAAGTTGACTCAAGAGTTACTTTGGGGATGTACCTTGTCAGAAGCCTTTTGAAAGTCAAGGTATATAACGTCTACTGGGTCACAGTTGTCTACACGCTTGTTCCCTTTCTCAAAGAGCTCCAAGATAAGGCTGATGAGGCAGGACTCCCCTTGGCAGAAGCCGTGCTGACGTTCCTTCAGCTCTTTGCTGGCCCATGTTTCATTGTCACAGCCTTCTGGAGTTGATGGCATAAGCTATGCTGCTGGGATGCCTTCGGGAACTGCCTGACCCCCCCCCCCCCCAGGCCCTGGGAACACTGCCTACCCTGCCAACATGGGTATGATGGCTTGGCGGGTACACCAGTGGGGCTGTGGCACCGGGTGGGGGGGTGCACTGGCAGCCTGCCACCACACTAGTGCACCAGAGCTCCGAAATACACTGGTATAAGTCCAAGATATCCCAGCCTCACGCTTAGATATGCCAGCGTGAAGCCTAATTGGGTCCCCTGGCCACCCCCCAACTCAGGTTTGCAATGCTAAATGTTTTATTAGCAGCTCAAATGCTATATGATATCACATAACTGCTCAATGATTTAATTATGCTCCTCTGTGGAACACTGATTGCTCCTTTGATTAATTATCGCATGCTTATTGTTGAATTGCTGCTTTAGTCATGAGTTCCATATATTGTGGTCCTTTCATTGCTATTATTGTTTACAAAAGTTGTTAATAAAATAAATAGTATTAAAATAATAAAAAAGAAAAGCCTCTCCTCCTTTGAGAGGGTTAACAAAGACACGGACAAGGATGGTCCAGTCCTCTTTATGTACCTGGGTTTCCAAAAGGCTTCTGGCCCAGGGCAACCCCCAAAATGCCTGAGTGAGGTTAGCAGCCATGGGACGAAGTGGTGGGTCTTGCCACAGATGAGGAACCAGTTCAATGACAGGAAACAGAGAGACAGTTCCTTCCCAAACCCCTCCTGTCTCTGCTTTCAAGCAAGACAGACTGATCTAGAGTGCTGACATTTCAGCTGAATACAGAGACTGTTCCTGATATTTTGTTTCTTTGGCTTGGTTTCAAGTTTTTGGCTTAATTGGCTTTATGGCTGGATGCATAAAAACTGCCTTGGAAGTCTCATTAGCAGCAACACCGAGTAACAGATTTATAAAGAAAGAAATGGTTTCAAAGAGGCTACTCCAGAATTTTACACCACTTGTCCTTGGTCTTTTCCTAATTTTTGAGCTCTCTTTGTGATGCTCCAATTTTCAGCTCCTCTGCAACCAATGTTTGCTCCGCTTCTGAAGGCTCTCCTCCCAGCACTCTCCCTGCCCCACCCCCCAGTGTCTTCTTCCGGCCCACAGGAACAATTTGCCGCTCTCAGATCCTGGAGTTAATTGGAGCCAGCTGCCAGAACAGCTGGGGGCTAATCACCCCGTGCCATAATAGAAGGCTCTTGCAGTAAAGCCCAGAGGCAACCCTGGCATTTCCTGGCCAGCCTGCCCAGGGCACACACGCTCTCCGGCTGCACCGCCAGGAGGGGGGGAAGGTGTCACCTTCCCTTCCCTTCCTGCTACTGCCAAGAGAATCCCTCCCGTGCAGAATGGTGCCCGCACTGCCCACTGAACAACTTCCTGGGGGCCTGCCACACCCCCTGCTTAGATGCTCAGGAGCTACTGAGCTGTTGGTTTCTCACTGGTGACATCTGCCATGGCCCTCTCAGTGGGATGGGCGGTCCTTTCTCCTTCCTCCTCAGCCTTCTTTAGGAGCTATGCAGGGTGCCTCAATTAATCGTGTAATCCCCGTTAGTGGAGTCTGTGTCTCCCTGCTAGTAGCCCTTGGTCACTGGGGGGATATGAACCCTACTGACAGGGCCAACCCCAGGTTTTTTTGTGCACTAGGCACCCCCCCTCTTCTGGCGCCCCCCAATTTTCTGGTGCCTCCCCTTTGCAAGCGCCAGCGGTCTGGTTTCAGGGGCATGACAAAGGCGTGGGGGTGGGGAGGGAGGGGAGGGAGGAGGTGAAGATCGGCCAGAGGAGATGGCCCACCCCTGGGAGGCAGGGAAGAAGGGAAGCTGCTCGGCCTGCTGCAGTGCCTCCTGGCTGGAACCGCGGGATGGGGCCATTTGCACGAGGGCTCCAGAGCAGAAGCGCAGCCAGAGCAAGCTCCGCCCGCACGGGGCAGCTGCTGGGCCCCTTTCCTCCCCCCACTGGGACGTCCCCATGTGCACGCCTCCCCTCCCCACATCACCGGAGGCCCAAAATGGCATCCCTGCCAGTGGTGAAGGCCGCCTCCCTCACCAGAAGACCCACCGCTGTGTTCTCGTCAACCCGGCACCCATAGGCAGCTGCCTAAATTTTGTCAATGAAGGGCCGGCCCTGCCTTCTGAGTGCTTCATCGGCCAGGGGACTTGCTGAGCATCCCACCCACCCGGGACCCTTTCCTTTACAGGTCCATGACAGCTGCTCTCACCATCGCCTCCCCAACCTGGCCAGTAGCAGCTGCAGACACACCTAGGCCAGCCACTCCTCCATAGCTGAAGAAGCAATCTCTCTCTCTCTCTCTCTGGAAAGCTCATACTGGAATACATTTAGAACAAAGTCTGAATCTAGCGGCTCTGTTAAGACCAACAAAGTTTTATTCTGGGTATAAGCTTTTGTGTGCAGAAACACTTCTTCAGATACATTGAAACAAAAGTCACCAACCATTATATATAGGTTGTCCTGGCTTGCAGGCTCCGAGTATCGGGTGCCAGAAGCCAAGCAAGACAGAGTCGATCAGGCCAAGGTCAGGGGTCCAGGAGTCGGGCAAGGCAGAGTCGGTGACGGCTACGTACGGTGTTGTGACCATGCCTAACAGCCTTCCTTGGCTGCTTCTATAGCCCCACGCCTAAGGGCCATGCCACTGCAACCAGCTGCTCAGAAGCAGTCCTGCAACTAGGTCGGTATATGCAGACCCAGAGGCTGAGTTTCCTGAGTGTCAGGGCCCGAGTGCAAAAGCCGACCGTTTGTGGCTTCTACCAGGACAGGCATCCCTTTAGCACATATTGGTACCAGGCGCTGCTTGGCAAAACTGGCATCCATATAAGAACAGGAGGCTCCAGAGCTGATCACTGCATACACCAACAACCAGCACCCCTCTGGTAGCCGGAGCTTCACTGGGATCCAGAAATGCCAGGGGGTGGCATCAGGAGGGCTCTGGTGCCCTGAGGCATGCCCCGAGTGGCAGGGACCATACCCACTGGGGGCCAAGGGTTTAGTGCTGGCAGCTGGGGCTTCTTCTCCTCTGGCCAGCTGGTGCAATGCCCTGTACCTTCGGCCACGGTAGCTGTTGGAGCAGGGCAAATGGGTGGCACCTGGAACCACGTGTGGGCTTCCTGGTCGAGGCATACTTCCTCACAGGCCTGCTTCCTCCTACCCAGGTGACCATCGATGCCGAGGCAGAGCAAAATCAGGGCATGGAGGTCTGCAGGACACTCAGCTTGGGCCACCTCATCCAGCACTCCCTCTGGTAACCTCTCCAGGGGCTCGCCCACGAGCACAGCCTTACGACACTCAAGGTCTTGTGCCAGCAGCTGGAACTCTGTGGTGTAGTCTGCCACAGTGCCTCCCCCATGACACAGGCACTGCATACACCGGTTGGCCTTCTCAGCCTTCTGAGAGTCTGCAAAGGCAGACTGCGCAAGTGCCACAAGACCAGCAAAATTGCTTAGCAGTGGAGAGTTTATGAGCAACGAGGGTGTCGACCACTTGGCAGCCTTCCCCTTTAAAAGGCTTATTATAAAAACAGGCCTTAGTCTTATAATTGAGAAAATCCTCCATGTATAGTTTGCACTATGCCAAGAATGCAGGGGACTCTTCTTGGCCTCCCTCAAACTTCTCCGGAGGGCTCACTAGACATTTCCCTGGGGGAGGGGTAGCAGGGACCACGGAGCTCAGCCAAAGCATTTGTCAGCTGCTGAACCTGCATTTGGACTGCCTGGTTCTGAGCAGCCAGGTCTGCCAGTGTGGAAGCTGTGTCTTCCAAGCCACTGCTAATTTGGGTGGACACAAACTGTCCTGGCTTGCAGGCTCGGAGTATCAGGGTCCAGAAGTCTAGCAAGACAGAGTCGATCTGTCCAAGGTCAGGGGTCCAGAAGTCAGGCAAGGAAGAGTTGATGGCTTGGCGTCTATTATATGCATTGCATTGATGCCTAACAGCCTGTCTTGGCTGCTTCTATAGCCCCACGCTTAAGGTCATGCTTGCAGCCAGCTGCTCAGAAGCAATCCTGCAACTACTTATCTTTGTTATTAGCAAGCAGCTGCCATCGGGCTAGGAGGCATGCACTCTGCCTTCTTGCCTGTAGTTCTGTTCTCAGCCTCTGTCTGCAGTGCTCTAAGGGTGTAGGTGAGATTGCTGCCACATACACCCAGACAACACAATCACTGGACATTAACAATATAAACTACACCATCTCTGGCTTATTATCTTCCTCATCTTCTAACATTGTATATGCTGTTAAATGACAAAAATGCCCTTCAGTTCTCTGATTAGGGCAAGCAGGTCAAACCCTACACCAAAGGATAAATGGACACAAATCTGACATCAAGAATCAGAAGAATGAGAAACCTGAATTTATTATATTACAGTCCACAACCAGATGCAGATGACAAAAACAAAAATTGTTGTGAGAAACCGGTTGGAGAACTTCAGCTTTCAAAGACATTCAATGGGTGACCTCAGAGTGGCTATTTTATTGCAAGGAAACTTTAGGAACAAACTAGAAAGGGAAATTGCTGAGTTGCAAGTTATTACAACACTCAGAACAATGGAATCCCCAGGACTTAACAGGGATATCAGTCAGCTTATCCTCCCTGAAATGATTTAATCCACTTTCAAAGCTGTTTAAACTGGTGGCTCCCATAGAGTCCCAGGATAGTAAGTGTCACAAATGTTAAGTATGCCTCACGTGACCTCTCCCTAGTGTTGATTATTCCTCAGTCGGGGTCATTCCTGCTGCATGTGCCTCATCATTCTGTCTTTCATAACAGTTTCTTTCCTCCAGGCTTGCAGGCCTGTAATTTCTGGGATCCCTTTCTAAAACGTGACATTACGCTTGCCGCCTGGGGGTGGGGGGAGACTTCCATCTTTTTGAAGGAGCCTTTGGCGAAACGTGGCTTGTTAACAGCTAGCTTACGCATAAAGAATAATATTGGAGGAACCTGCATTTATTTATTTATTCAATTTATACCCTGCCCTCCCTGCTAAGGGAGGCTCAGGGCGGCTTACATAAAATTCCATATAAATATAATTAAAACCAGTCATAAATAACATAAATATAAAATGACATAACATTTCATTTAAAATGATCCTAAAGTGCTGGAACATGATCTAATAAAGTGCAAGAGCAGAGGCGTTAGTTAGCAGCAATGTTCCCTCTGAGCTGAGCTAGCATGAGCCAGCTCACAGTCTCTTAGCCTCCAGCTCGCACATTTTTGTCTCCGCTCAAGAAGGAGGGCTCCAGAGCAAACTGATTTATGCAGCAGCCAAATCCCTCGCTCACAACTTTTATGCTGGTAGCTCACAAAGTAGATTTTTTGCTCACAAGACTCCACAGCTTAGAAGGAGCATTGGTTAGCAGTGTTACTTAGGTGGTGATACAGTCCTGATGGTATTCTCACCCATTTGGTCTGTTCGACTTATTTGTGTGGTGGGTACAGGCTGTAGGGGGGTAAGGCCAGGGCACGGGGGACACGCCTTTGTGTTTGATGTGGATCCTTAGTCAAAGGCCTGGTGGAAGAGCTCCATCTTGCAGGCCATGTGATTAGTTCATCATCTCCCGGACTCCAGTGAATCCTTGAACTCCTGGGGGACTACTAAAACTGGGGGACTGTGTTCCATATCACTGCAGTCTCTGATGTAGGCGCGGATAAAGTTTAACCCTATCTATGTACGAATATGGGCTGCAGTGGCTTAAGACGCTGAGCTGCAGACCCGAAGGTTGGTAGTTCAGTAGTTTGAGACGCGAGTGCCCTGTGACGGACTGAGCTCCTGTCTCTGGCCCCAGCTCCTGCCAACCCAGCAGTTCGAAAGCCAGAAATTGTAAGTAGATAAATAGGTACCACTTCGGTGGGAAGGTTAACAGCGTGCCGTGCGCCTCAGTGTTGTCACATGACCACGGGGAAAGTCTTCGGACAGCGCTGGCTCTTCGGCTTGGAAACGGAGATGAGCACCGCACCCCTAGAGTCGGATTCGACTGGCTTCCGAGCGAGGGGAACCTTTACCATGTATGAATACGATCTGGCCGGACCCGGGACTCTCTGCGGCGGCTTCAGGCCCGCCCGCCCTGCGCTCTCCCCCTCTCTCTGCCCTGCCCGTGGCCTGCGACCCGCGACGGGTCCCTCCGGGATGCCACGCGCCGGTCCCGCTGCGGCCTCGGACGGGCCCCGTCCCCCGTCCCCCCCCCTCCCAGGGAGCTCGAGCCCGCCCCGCCCCCAGGCCGCCACGCCCACTCCCGGGCAAGGACTCCAGCGCCCACAATGCCCCGCGCCCCGGCCGGAAGTGCCGCGCCGGAAAGTGGAAGGGAGGAAAGGACCCCCCCGGGCGGGAGCCCGAGCCCAGCCGAGCCGCCTCCTCCTCCCCGCCACCCGTCTGCCGCCCGGGCCCGGCCGCCGTGGGTGGGGTGGAGGGAGCGGCGGGACCCACGTCCGCTTCTGCCGCCGCCGCCGCCGGGCCGCCCCTCCCTCCCTCGCTCCCGGTGGGTCACAGGCCCCCCCTCCCCTCCCCTCCCCCCCCGCGCCCCCGACGACGGCCCCGCTCGGGCGGTGGGGGGGGGGACGTGGCCCCGGGGGGGGGGGTTGCCCCGCCTCCTGATCCTGCGGCGGCGGCGCCATATGGTGGCTGGGGGTGGGGGGGGAGGCCGCTGCTCCTGTGGGCCCCTAAGGGAAGCTCCCCGGGAGGGAGGGAGGGGCGGGGCTAAGGTGCTCCGGGGCGGGGCTCTCCTTCGGGCTCGAGTGGGCGGCTGCGCCGCCGGGTCCCGGGCATTCGAGAGCCGCTTCAGCTTGTGGGGGCCAGCCGCAGGCCTCGCCTTGCCTTTGGGTGCCTGCCAAGCTCGGTGCAGGACGGCGGAGGGAAGGGCGCCCTGGGCTCCGGCCCCTGTTAGACCGGGGGGGGGGGAGAGGAAAAAAGGTGGGGGCTGCCCAGAGGCGGGGGGGGGGGAGCCCCGCCTTTACAACAGAAGGCAAGATTAGATCCCTGGCTTGGTCTTTCCAGCCAGTCCTAAATTGTGTCCGGGAGGATCAAGAATTCCTCAGCCTCTCTGCTGAGGACAGGACAAGAAGCCATGGCCCCTCCCAGCTCTTACGCCCCTTCCACCAAGGGCTGGGATCCTCCCCTCTGTCATTCCCTTTGGGTGCTGAGGTTGGTTTCGAAGTGTGCATCTATCTGGGGGATTCTCAAGGAAGAGAGGCGTCTTTGGTGCCAGGCCTCACTGCCTTTTCTCCTCTGTCCTTCCAAGGCCGGTGACGTCTGCCTCCCGCCCAGCCATGGCTCTGATCGAGGGTGTGGGGGACGAAGTGACAGTGCTCTTCGGCCTGCTGTCGGTGCTGCTGGTGTTGGTGCTGGCCTGGTTCTCGACACATACAGTGGAGCGAGGGGACCCCGTCTTTGCAGCCACCCCGCCTCTGGCCCCCGGGCAGGCAGGAGGAGAGGGCCGGCAGGAGGACAGGACAGGCATGCAGGCGGCTGGGGCGCAGCAGGTCAAGGAGGGGGAGCCCGCAGGGGGGGCTGCATCAGACAGGCTGGGCAGCCCTTCTAGGGATCTGCGACACAGAACAAGCCTTAACTCCACAGAGCGACCCACATCCCCCACAGGAGGCACCGGCTCCGAGAACTTCCCAGCAGACGACACCATCATCTTGCGACTGAAGTTTGTGAATGACACGGAGCGCCTGGCCCGGGTGCACCCCGAGGACACAGTGGGTGGTCTTAAAAGGTGAGGCATGGCGGAGGTTTCCCTGGCTGGCAGTGGGGTTCTTGCAGCATTACTGGTTACCCCCACCCCATCCCTAGTCCAGGCCTCTCCTCACCCAGACTCTGTCGTGTATCCCCCCTTCTTCCTGTCACACCCACTCTTTGGTTCTCTTGGCCACCTTCACACTCCAGGAAGCTAATATTGGTCGTCTTTGGACCTGCCTGTCCTCCCCCCCCCCTCGCTAAAACGCAGCCTCTCTCATCAGATGTTCCCTGGTTCCCCTGCTGCACACCCTGACTCAGGATATCATGGAGTGTGGCAGTGTTTAACAGTTTGATTGTTAATAACAGTTTCTGCAGATTACCTGGCTCAGATGTTAGACTAATGGGCCGGTATTTTCCTGGATCCCCTCTGGACCCCTTTTTAAAAACTGGGGTGACATTTGCTATTTCCCGGTCATCCTGCACAGAGGCCGATTTTAGTGACAAGTGGCATATACTGGTCAGTAGAGCAGCAATTCCATATTGGAGTTCCTTAAGAACTCCTGAATGTGTGCTGTCTGGACCCAGAGACTTTCTAGCTTCCAGTCTGCGTTGTAGTCCTAGAACTTCATCTCTTGTCACCTAGATTTGACCCAATTTTTCAGGCATCCTTCCCCAAAACAGCAGGTCCTGTGTGGGACTGTGCCGCAGATCTTCCTCAGCAGAAACGGATGCAAAGGATTTATTTGGTTCCTCTGCCTTCTCCCTGTCTTCCTTCTGTTCCTTTGTCATCCAAAGATCCAGCTGCCTCCCTGGACAGTTTCCTTCTCCTGGTATACTTGAAAGAAACGCATGTTTGTCTTGGTGTTGTAGCACGTGCTCTTTCTGCTCACCTTCGTGTCACCTTATATTTGATTTGCCAGAACCTGTGATATTTTTTGAAATGTGGTGATCCAAACAACAAGCAGTGTTCCAGTTCAGTATATATGATGGCATTACAATTTTGTTTCCAGTCCCCTTTCACTGTCATCATAATAATAGTCTTTGCCTTTTTTATCGCTGCTGCTCACATAATTGTCATTTCAGTTGAGCTATCCACCTTAATTCTCTTCCTGGTCTTTCCACCACTTCAAACCCAGTTGGGACACATGTAGAATCAGGAACTGTTTTGGTTGTTGTTGCCAGTTGCAGAGTCCTGATATCAGTTGATCCTTATTGCCGTTTGTTTCCCTACCTGGTAATCTGGGTCTGTCCGCTCTCTGGACGTTGAGTTGCCAGGTTAGACCACCACCTGCCCTTAGATTGGAAGTGGGATTTGAGCCCTAACGGGGCTGTAATGCAAACATGAAGTCTGTGAAGCTCAGCAGAGGGCAGGCAGGAGAAGGGGAGCTGCAGTGTGACCAGCTAGGAAAGAGGACATGGCAAAGCCGGGAAGGCAGCAGGGGCACATGGTGGAGTGGAGAGGACCAGCGTGGTGTCGGGGTTGAGAGCAGTGGCCTCTGATATGGAGAGCCGGGTTTATTTCCCCACCCCTCCTCCACCTGAAGCCTGCTGGGTGACCTCGGGCCTGTCACTGTTCTTTCAGAACTCTCTCCGCCTCACCTGTTGTGGGGAGAGGACGGGAAGGCGAGTGTAAGTCCCTTTGAGGGGAAAGGGGTATAAAAACCTACTCTTCTTCATGGCATGGCCAGCTGTATAGAGCCTGGACAACGGGTGAGGGGCTTCCACTTGCCCACCCACCCTCAACAAAAGGCCTTCTGGCGAGGGTCAACATTGCTGTCATTCAGTGGGCCACTTTGCCCCCTTCAGGGTATTCTGCTCCAGTGGAATAGTTTTGTGTGAGTTGCCTGGAGAGTCCAGGAGGAGGAGACCGCTGGTGGAGTCTGTGGCATTTCCGGGTTGCCGTCCCCTACTGGCGCTCGAAGATACTGGTGCCCCCCCATGCCCTTGAATCACAAGAACGGCTGTCAGGAAGGCAGCCAGAAGCCTGCCACTGGTGCGCTCCAGATGGATCACTAGGTCAGTCTTTTGCTTTCTGGAGAAAAAGGAATAAAAATATTCTAAATACTGGCAAATAAAAACAGCAAACCAAAGCCGCCGTTTCCAGCACCTTGAAAGGTTGGTTCTGGTGCCAGATTTCATTGTAGGCTGGCCGTCTGGCATGTGCCATGGCCTCAGACCGTGGGCCCTGTTCTGGTGGAGGCTGTGTGTTCCTTCTTGGGAACTAACTGCACAGAGTCTCTGGTTGGATGGATTCCAAAGTCCCAAGTGACTGAGTTCTGCTCTAGGCCCCAGTTGAGGACTCATGTGGAACTGTTGCCTCAGAAGACCATCAGAAGAGCCCCGCTTGCACCAGAATCCATCTAGTCACACCGTGGCCAAAGCGGTTGCCTCAGAGGGCCGACAGACAGGGCATAGAGCCCAAGGTCTCCCCTGCTGTTGCCTCCTGGCTTGCTGCCTCTGGATATGGAGGCTCCTTTTAGTCACCATGGGTAGAAGCCACCAGCGGGCCTCTCCTCCATGAATCTGCCCAGTCCCCTTTTGAAGCCAGTATTGCTCACAGCCATCGTGAACAGCTCTGATAACGGACACAGTTTCATTACTCCTTGGGCAAAGAAGCGCTTCCTCTTGTCTTTCTTGATTCTTTTGCCCGTCCGCCTCATTGGTACCTCGTTCTCTTCTCCTTTGCCCAGGGCCCACTTCCCAGGCCAGGAGCAGCTGGTGCGCTTGATCTACCAGGGACAATTGCTTCGGGACGATTCGCAGACGCTGAGCGCCCTGCACCTCACCCACCACAGTGTTGTGCACTGCCACATCCTGCAGCACCGATCGCCATCTGTGCCCAACAGCGCTCATGTGAACAACACCAATGTGGATACTGCACACGCTGCCCTCAATGTGGGCAGTCTGATGGTGCCGCTCTTTGTGCTGATGCTGGGCGCCCTCTGGTACTTCCAGATGCAATACCGTCACGTTTTCACGGCGACAGCCACCACCTGCCTGGCGGGGCTCACCCTGGTCTTCAGCTTCGTGGCCTTTGCTGTGTACCGAAGATAGTGCCTGGCCTGCAGGGCAGAAGGCTCCGTCTCCACCCCCACCCCCTGCACCCGCCTTGGAGTGTGTGCCAGCTTGGGGGTGTTCCTGTCACAAACAGGAGGGCAGCCCTGTGGCCGACAGACTCTGGAATCCCTTCCGCTGCTCCTCCAGTGGCCAGGCCAAGCCCAGTGACCTCCGGGGAAGTGTGAGCTGGTCGGTTGTGTGAGCCTCAGGTGGGGTCCCGCTCCAAAGTGCTGCGCTGGCCGGGAGGGGAGAGCAGCTGCATGGGTGGGGGGGGGGATGGCAGCTAAGTGCCCCTGAGCTGGCAAATGCATATTTTAACATTAAAAAAGGCAACTGTGAAGGAAGAGAAGTGGCTCGTGTGGGTTTGTGTGTGGGGGGGGGGCCCTGTCTGGAGAGTGGGGGGGCTGCCTCCCCTAACGCCGCTCCTTTGCGCCCTCCGGAGGCGCAGTTCCAGGGGTCGGCTCTAGGGGGCGCTCGCGGCTCCTTTCTTCCCCCCCCCGCCCCGAGGGCGCCTCGCGCGGGCAGGAAGTGGCGCGCCGGAAATGTCGGCGGAGGACTTCCGGGAATCAAGATGGCGGCGCGCCGGAGAGCTGCCGGGGCCTGAGGCGGAGCGGCCTCCCCTCCTCCGGCCATGCGCCGCCTCCTCCTGCGGGCCTCCGGGCTCCGCCGCCCCCTCCGGCCGCCCTCTCCGGCCGCCGCCGCCTCCTCCCTTCGCGGCCCGCCGCAGGCCGCCCTGCTGAGGTTGCTGGAGCGCTGGCGGGCGCGGGGAACCACCCCTCCGACCCGCCCGGGGGCTCCGGCCTCGAGAGCGCCGCCCGCCGACGCCGCCCTCCAGGCCCTCTTCAGGTCGCCGCCGACGCCGCCCTTCTGCCACCGGCCCCCGGCGCGCTTCGCCCGCAGCATGGCCGGTGGGTGGGGCTCTGGGGGCGGGCGGGGGGGGGGTCTCTGCAGCCCTGACGAACCCCCCCTCCCTCCGCCCGCAGCCTGGTTCCCCCGCGAGGCCGAGGGCCTGAGCCCCGCCACCGTGGCCCTGATCGCCAAGTACCTGGCGCGCCACCGCCTCCGCCAGCCGCCCCTGCTCGACGCCCTCGCCGCCTTCCTCCTCCGCAGGGCCCGCCAGCTGGACACCAAGGTGGGTCCCCGCCCGGGGGAGGGGAGGGGAGGGAGGCGCGCGTCTCGGGGGCTCCCTCCCTGCCTCCCTCCCTGCAGAAGTCCCCGGCCCGGGCCAGAAGGGGCCGTAGCCAACCTCCTCCCGCGGCCTGGAGCTCTCCCGGAATGGACACTGGACTCCGGACCGCTGAACTCCTTTCTCCTGGAGGAAACGGCAGGGGGGCAGATCCCTCCCCCCCCCCAAAAAAAACCCTTATTCTCTCTAAGCATCCCCCCCCCAAATTCCTCCGGGAATTTTCAGCTGTTTGAAGCAGGGGGGACTGTGGTTCATACCTGGCTGTAGGGAGGAGGCCTGGAGCTCTTGTCCCTGGCGCTGATGTGGAAAGCTGTAGTAAAAGGAGGTGAACAAAGTTTGAGTCCAAAGTTTTATTTTGAGTCCATAGTTTTATTTAAGGTATAAGGTTTCATGTGCAAGCACACTTCCTCAGACAAATTGAAACAAAATTTCTTCAAGTCTTACGTATAGGAAGATTGGGGGAGGCAGGTGGAAGCCTCCGGAAGGACCAGTCAGAGTTAAGATGCATAAGTGAAGCTGAGATTGGATCAAGGCAGCAAGATCAATGAATGGCAGCAGCAAATTTGCTGCCGCAGATTAGCTCACAAATGCAAGAGCTAACAAATCTGAGAACAAAGCCTGAGTCCAGCAGCGCCCCCAAGACCAACCAAGCTCAACCCTGGGTACATGTGAGACTTTGCATGTGTATGTGGACTTTTTTCCAAATATATAGAATCAGATTTCCTCAAATATTACATACTGGTAAGGGGGTTTAGTTGCCAGGGAGAGCTAGTTAGAATCAAGATGCATAAGTAGCTGTGCAATAAATACAGCTAAGGTTGGAATAACACGTTTGGTAAGACATGTCAATAGCAAAAAGTTGGCATACAGATAATAAAGAAAAATTCAGATGTGTGGCTGTGTGGGTCTAAAACAGCAGAACAAAATTGGAGTCCAGTGGCACCTTTCAGACTAACAAATTTTAATTTCTGGGTAACACATGTCTTTGGTCATTTGCTGTCGACCACCTTGGGCTACCAGCGTGGAAGGGGGTGGGGGTAAATTAATGGCAGGAAACAAATTCAGTGACAAATTAAGAATATGGGAAACCCTAGAATGCTGAGTGTCAGAGGACAGCCCTATTGGTCAAGGAGCCTCATTTACTGCCCACCTTTTTCACTGAAGAAGAGATTAGATCTACACCCCACCCTTCACTACCTGAAGGAGTCTCATTTTACAATCTCCTTCCCCTTCCCCTCCCCACAACAGACACCCTGTGAGGAAGGTGGGGCTGAGAGAGCTGCCCTTGAGAGAACAGCTCTGAAAGATCTTATGACCGACCCAAGGTCACACCAGCAGCTGCATGTGGAGGAGTGGGGAATTAAATGTGGTTCTCCCAGATTATAGTCCATGCTCTTAACCACTACACCAAACTGGCTCCCTTAATGTGGTTTCCAGAATACAGAAAGTGGAGTGAGGAAAAATAATTAATAATTATATTGTGCAGGATATGAAATGAACAGGACTAGAAATACCAAATTGAATGGCAATGTGAACAGCAAATTGCCCAGGCCTATGTAGTATGAGTAGTGCAGACTGTGGGATTACAAAAGTATTTATGCCTCAGACAATACAAAGGGGCCAGGATGGAGGGTGGGGAGGTTCCTGCTTTTTCTTGAGCCTGGGCTCCCTTTTGGTTCCCTGCTGCAGATGATCCAGAAGCTGGTTTTCCCCTTCAGCCGCACAAATTATCGGCCTTCCAACCACCCTGAGCTCTTCTCTCAGCTGGAGTCTGTGCTTGTGCAGAAGGCGGCTGCTTCTCCCCTGGCCACAGTCAACATCCTCATGTCACTTGTCCAGCTGCGCCACTTCCCATTGGCTGTCCTGCACAAAGTCTTTTCTCCCGCCTTCCTTGACAGTGTCACTAGTAAGTGTAGAAAGGGAGGGATGGAGCTGCTTCAGGGAGGGCCTTTCCGGTGGTGTGACATTTCCAGAAATTTGGAAGCCATAGGAGGAAAAGGGGGAAGATGAAATGTTTTTACATGCTTTTTAAATCAAACCTAAACTTTTAAATATATATATATTATTTATAATCCATCTTCCTTATTAACACCCAAGGCGAATTATGCAGTGTAAGAATACAGTCAGTGGGGTGAGACATTCAATAAACAGTGTAATAGGATTAGGATTGTAGAGAGCTAAGACCAGCATAAGCAGTTACATGATCCATTAAATGATAAAAATTATGTAGTGGGATAATGCATTCAGCAGTAGAAGAAGAGATTGGATTTATACACCGCCCTTCACTACCTGAAGGAGTCTCAGAGCGGCTTACAAACTCCTTTCCCTTCCCCTCCCCACAACAGACACCCTGTGAGGTAGGTGGGGCTGAGAGAGCTCTGACAGAAACTGCTCTTTTTCAAGAAAAGTTGTGCTAGAACTATGGCTTGCTCAAGGTCATCCAGCAGCTGCAAGTGGAGGAGTGGGGAATCAAACCCGGTTCTCCCAGATTAGAGTCCGTGCACTTAACCACTGCACCAAACTGGCTCCAATAGACTATACATAGTGTATGCAGTGGAGTCCACAGTCCCTTTCTCCTTATCAAAGCGTCTTCCTGAACTGTTGCATTATAATGTAACTATTGCTTTTATAAAACATCCACCTGAATAATTCAGTTTTGCAAAGGCTGTGGACTGCCAGCATGGTGGGAGCCTTCTGCACCTTATTAGGCCTGGCTGTAGAGCAACATAAATGGCATCATTTATAATATAAATAATAGAATATGAAATTTTACTATTTGGTATATTTATGGAGTTTAGAAGTATAAAAACTGAAAGTGGACCCAAGAGATACAAACTGTATTTTAATTATTGTCATCTGAGAGGTAGGGAAAAATGAAAGCTGATTCTGTAGAAGTTCAAAGAAAGTGTATTGTTTGGGACAAAATCTCTCTCATACAGTAGGACTACCAGCATATTTACATATTAAGCTAAATTTGGCAACATTAAAAACAGAATCCTTTAATAATGTATTCTCACTTATCACATATTAATTGTTGCTAAAATTATTCATACTTAAGCAAAAAAAACCCCTCTGGAAATATAGGTCTACAGCATCAGAGCCCCCCCCCCCCCCCCCCCCCCAATGCTCACCAAACTTTCCAGTTTCTCTACTAAAAAAGCTGAAAAAGTCATCAGAGTTTTTCATGGTCTACATTTAGCGTGTGAAAACCCTTGCCTTAAGAAGGATTTTACTCATTCTAAAGGAGAAAATGTTTCATAGGAGCCTGCCGAGTCTTCCAATTTTTTCATTTTTTCCAGTCAGAAAAAATGGGGTGGGGGGTGGGATTCCTCTGGAAATTTATGGGGCGGGGGGCGTTCATATATATGTGTATATATGTGTGTGTGTATATATATATCCCCCTTCCTGGCTTGCAGTGTGGCTGATGAGCTGGCTTCTGTTGACCTGCCTCTCCTTCACAGTTAGCCCCTGTGGGTTGATCGTGCGCCGCTACCTCTCCCTCCTGGATGTGGCTGTTGCCCTGGAGGTCCCAGAATACGACGGACCCCGCCTTAACTCCCAGTACCGGGTGTGCATGTTTGATGGTACTCTCACTGCAGACGAGGCCAACCACCAGTACAGGTGCGAGGGGAAGGCCCAGGGGAGGGGGGTGGTCGTGTGCACCCTCAGGGAGGGGGGATCGTTGGCAGGTGAGGGAAGATGGGCGTCGGATGGGCAGATAGTTCTGGAGGGCATAGCCGTGTTGGTCTGCAGTAGAACAACCAGATCCAAGTCCAGAAGCCCTTGGGAGATCAGCGACGTTTTCAGGGTAGGAGCTGTTTGGGGGGGGGGGGTGTCAAAGCTCCCTTCCTCAGATACAAGTAGGGATGGAGAGAGGCTCTTGGCCCTCGAAGGCCACTGCTGTGAATGGAGGCTGAAAGAGACGACTGAGCAGGGCTCTTTGACCCAGAGGTCAGGGGCCGTGTTTGCCCATATTTCCCATCCACTCGAGTCACTTTAAGAGGCCCGGCTGTGCGTGCCCCCGGTCAGAGGCTGGATGGGTGGCAGCCCAAGGGAAGAAGGGTTTCTTGGCTGAGCCATCAGAATGACTGAATTCCCTCTCCGGGGACGCGCGTCTCTCTTCTTGTGACATTTGTCTTCTGCTGGCAGTTCTGTCTGCCGTTCCTGTTCTGATTCTCACTCCCCCTCTGTCTCTCCCATTTATGTGTTTCTGGTTGCTTGCATAGATTTATATGTATTTTTAATTCTGTTTTAATTGTATTGTTCACCACCTTGGGGGCCCAAAGTAGGATGAGAAATGTTTAAAAAAAATAAAAATCTGTAAGAGAGAAGGGGAACAGTTCACAACCTTCCACTGAGCAAGGCCCGAGTATTTTTAGCAAGAGAGATTTCAAATCGTTAGGAAGTTCTGGGGTGGGGGCAGAGTTGAGCCAAGCGATTGTTACTGGTTCCGTAGGTCCCTGACCTAGATGAGGATGGGCTCTCACTCCCCGGCTCAGAGTGTGTCCCCAACCACCCTGCTTTGTGTGTGAGGGCTTCTCATCCCAGGGCCCACCTGTGTGCCAGGGCTCACGCCTTCTGGCGCTCTGCTCTGGTGACTCACTTCTGCCCCTTCCCTTCCCTTCCCTAGTTACAAAGGCCTCATAGCAGAGGCTCTCCGGCAGCTTGTGGGGGAAGAAGGCTATCGGCAGGATGCAGTGGTGCCCCCAGGCTACTGCGCAGGTGAGAGCCGTCTTGAAAAGGGAAGAGGTGCCAGCACAGTATCCAGATCCTGTGGGCAGGGAGTGGTGGCACTCAGGCTCTGGAGAGGCCAGCAGGCTGGCTTCGCTTGGACAGGATTCGTATTTAATTAGTTAGTTTGATTTTTATCCCGCCCTCCCTGCCCCGGAAACGTGCTTAGAACAAGGGCCAAAGCGCTGCTGCATCAGACCAAGGTGGGCCTGTCCGGCCTGGCACCGGGTCTCTCTGTGAGTAGCAAGCCGGGGAGGGCAGGGGGACGGGGACAGGACTGGTCCTCCTGCCCAAGCTTCGTCGAGTCGGAGGTGTGCTGCCTCCGTCCCTGGAGGTTCTGCTTCAAAGCCCCGGCCAGCGCTTGTGGGTGTGGCTGCCTTGCACTTGCTGGTCATTGGGCTTCCCAGGGGCCTCTCAAGGAGATGTTCCCCCCTCCCGGTGCCTCTTTCGTCTGTCCAGTTTTGTAGCTTATCATTTGATCCCTATTTGGGGGGAGGTTTGGCTTCTTCTGGAGCAAAACATGGGCCAAGAATTGTGTAGCTTCTCATCAGTTCTCTCTTCAGAAAACTGGTTTGATGAGCAAGGTCTACAGTTAAGGCTTTGAGAGCTCTGCTTTAGTTTTCACTGAACTGCAGAGGTTTTAACCTTTTCTCTCTCCCAGACCTAGTGTCTGCATCAGCTGAGATGCTTCTCTCTCTCCCACCACACGGCTGCTTTTGGCATGGTTGGAAAAACAAAAAAAGAGTTAAAAGGGCTGATGAAGAACTCTGGTGTTTTATCCACCTCGGTGACCCCAACGTGTTAGGTCAATCCCCACCCCCCACCCCCAGGAAAAAGATGCAGTCCCTTCACCTGGTCTCGTAAATTTCTGGTGGTGGAATGGGGGCCCCTTGAAGTCCAGGGTCTCCTTTTGCCTGGGGGCTGTGTGGTGGTGGCCTGACCCTTCCTCCCATGGTCCCTGCTTGGCCTTGTCCTTTTCTCCCTCCCTGCAGACTTCCTGCTCCAGATCTCCCATGCGGGCTCCATCCTCCCCCGAACCTCCTGGGCTGCAGCCCCCCTGGACGGCCCTGATCTCCAGACCCTCGCCCTGGATACGCGGAGTGGGTCCCTCTCCAGGCAGCAGGGACTGGGCAGTCTCTCAGCAGGAAGGCTTCCTCTGCCAGAAGGGAGCCCACGCCCACTGGCCCCCCAGGGCTGCAGCTACAGTCTGAGGGAGGAGCCCCACCCAGGAACACCGGCACCAACCAGCCCCACCGTTGCAGATGGCTCTCCGGTGTTGCCTCCTTGCAGCACAGCTGAAGCGGCCCCCCGCTCCCATCCCCCTATGAGCCCTGAGCCCCAGCAGGACCTGCCAGAGGAGAGACGATGCCTTCCGGCCACCCCGGTGGCCACCCCAGGAGCAGTGCCAGGCGGAACGGAGAAGGCCGGGGAGATCCACAGGTAGTTGCTGGGACTTTGAACCTGGAGCAGCGGATTCTTGGGGGCTCCCAGCCATTTGTGCCTCAGTTTCCTCCAGGCTCTTAGCTGCCTCCGCTCCACTCCTCTCCTGGTTAAATGATCCCTGTGCTGCTAGAATACTTATAGCTAAGAACTGGAAATCAGATAAAGATTTCCCTTCAAGAGAAGATTTAAGATATAAACTGTTAGAAGTTGTCGAAATGGACAGGCTGAGTATGGTTTCGAAAAATAAGTTGGAAGATACGTTTTGGAAGCAATGGGATAAAGTGTGCAAATGGCTAGGTATTAAAATTAAGAAACAGACTCACAAAGCTTAGTGGTAAGCCTTAAGAAAAATTGGGTTAAGTTAATTTAAGTATATCAGCTGTATGGGCTTCATTATATCTGGTGGAATATATTTATGAAAAAATTAAAATATTATTTAAAAAAAATGATCACTGCGCTTGTCACAGATGGCTCCCTTCTCTGTCTCCTCCCCCAGAATAGTGCTGTCTGTCAACGACAAATGGCATTATTGCCAGAGTTCGGCTGTGCTGGTGGGCTCTCGAGCAATGCGCAATCGACACCTCCTCCTGCTGGGCTACCACCTGGTGCAGGTAAGGGGGGGGCTTCCCCTCCCTCCCATGGGGAGGTGTGTCTCCTGAGAGGCTCCTGCCCCAGCCTGTTGGTGCTGCTGGAAGTCCTTGGTGGGTGATCTTGTCAGCCTGTCACAGCAGTCCAGTGTTCCCTCTAAGCTGAGTTAATGTGAGCTAGCTCAGTTTTTTAGCCTCCGGCTCACACGTTTTTGTCTTTGCTCAGGAAGGACGGCTCCAGAGCAAACTAATTTAAGCAGTAGCCAAACCGCTTGCTCACAACTTTAATATGGGTAGCTCACAAAGTAGAATTTTTGCTCACAAGACTCCACTGCTTAGAGGGAGCACTGGTGAAGACCGCCCCTTCCCATGCTTCATTCTCTTGAGCCCAGGTGTGGTGGGCCCAGGTGTGGCCAATCCTCAGCAGCACAACTGGCGTGGGAATAGTTCTGGAGGGAGGGAAACATCACTGCTGGCTTCTCTCCTCCTGTGCAATGCAGCTGCCTTACATGGACCTGGAGAGAGTGAGCGGCGTGGAGGGGGCCAAGCAGTACCTCTGCCAGAAACTGAGACGACGGCTGCAAATCCCAGCATGAGCCCAGGGAGGAGGTGGCGGCTGCTGCGGCTTCTGCTGCTGCAAAAGGGGCCAGTGTCCTGGGTCCCTCAGTGGGTGCAGGTGGTGCATTGGCTGGAGGGGCAGCTGGCCAGCAGGAAGCTCAGAGGTGGCAGGCAGGGGCTGGGCGTATAGGGGAGGCCCCTGGCTCCTGCCCCTTCTCCAGAAAGGAGGACTGCCTGGTAGGGCTGGAACAGGTCAGTGAAAGATGGGAGAGAAGGACATTTGCAATAAAATGGAAAATGGAGAAACTCACACTGCCTTTCTCTGTTGTTTTATTAGCACCCACTCGTTCCTGGTGGAAGGAAAGCATCTGATGCTCTTAATGTCGCGTTCACTCCCATTGGGCACCCAGACCCTTCCTCTCCTGGCCTGCTCAAGGCCCCCCTCCCCGGGAGCAGATGACACCCACCAGATTATAATAAAGCTGTTTATTGAAGTTTTAAATTAATCTCTTAAATAAAATCATAGAATGTGGGAAGCCACTGATTTGTCTTGGAAAAGACAGGTGCCCCCCCCCCGCCCCCGGCTGGTGCCAGGAAGCAAAGAGGGTGCCCATGCCTCCCGGCAGCTGCTGAGGAGGTAGGCGGTGCCACTTCGGCAAGGGCCTGTTTCCCCCAAGCTGCTAGGGCGAAGAAGGCACAGAGGTGCTCCCAGGTCCAGTTCCTCCCTGCGCTGGGTGAGGTGGGGCGATGCTCTTTCTGGGGCCTGCCCGGCCCTGCCCTTCACACAGGCATGGGCATTTCGTTGTATTCGTCCACGCCTTCCCTCTCGTCCAGGATGGGCTCTGCCTCGTTAGCATCCAGCTGGCCAAAAGAGGGGGGGGAGGGGAGGTGTGATTAGCTGAAGGGGGCTGCTGTCACTTTGCCCTCCCTGCCGCGCCCTGCCCTGTTGGCTCCTGCAGAGCATTGACCCTGCCCCCCCCCCCCGGGTGCAAGCACCACTTACACATTTCATCTCTCGCTCTGTGAAGATGCGGCCCAGCAGGCATATGCGAAGTGGCACCGTGAGGATGAGAATGAACGGAAAAGCCAGGGAGGCCACGGTGGGCATGACAGCCCACAGCACGGCCAGGCACACCAGCTGCAAGCTCGTGAAGAGGTGCATCCGCAGCGTCCGCACCTGTACAGGCAGAGGGAGTGGCTGTGGGCCAGCCCCTTTGAGGCTATTCCCCACCATGCCCCCCCCCAGCATGCTTTGGTGGTGGTGGGGAGTAGGAGGCACACGCATGGCTTCTCCTCTCCTGAGCAGGTACCTCTAAGGCCCTGTGTGAAGACCAGCAGGGCCCGCCAAAACCCCCCCCCATTGCTGACCTTCTTGACATAGGGCACATCAGGGTGGTGCTTGGGAGGCATGAGCAGTAAATGGAGGCGCTCGTAGAACTGGATCCCATTCAGGGAGGTGACGCCCATGTAGAGGAAGATCCCAAAGAGCACGGCCAGCGGGATCTTGCGCAGCAGGTCCCCGATCACAATGGACAAGCCTGGGGCAGAGGCAGGATCTGCTCAGCAGTGCCGAAGAAGAGGCATCCCCCCCCCCCCGAGGGCCCAGCAGGCCACAGGGGCAGTGTTGTGGGGGGGGGGTCCTGCATCCCCTTTGGTGAGCTGGCCTCTGGCTTTCTCTGAAGGGGGGGGGGGGGGAGAGAGAGCTCAGTTGCACCAGAGGCAGTAGCAAGGCCTGGGGAGGACTCACCCACGAGAACAGCCACCAGCAGGCCTGTGACGCGCTGCTCTTTCACCTCCTGGATCTTCGGCTTGTCCCCAGGAGCCACGGCCTTGCTCATGACCGTGAGGGCGTTGGCGTGAGTGACAGAACGCACGGTGGCTGCTGCCAGCCAGGGCAGCCCAAAGAGGGCGCAGAAGCCCCCCATGGCCACGATGAGCAGGAGGTCCAGGTGGAAGCCAGAGCCCTTCTGCAGCTTGCGCTCCTTCTTGCTGATGATCAGCCTGGCGGGGTGGGGGAGGTTAGAGCCTGGAGGGGGCTGCATCCACACAGACAGCAGGCCGCTTTGCGGGCTGGGCTGGACTAGGAACTCTGTGCCCCCCCCCACAGCTAGGTCATGTCACTCACGTGGTGATCTGCGTCTCCATGAAGATGAGGATGAAGACCAGGACTGCAGGGAGGGCGCTCGCCACCATCATCCACACAGGAAAGGGGTGCTCCCCCCCAAGGGGGTTGATCACCCAGCCCCGCTTCTCGGGGTCTGTGACGGAGAAGCCACGGGGCACCGAAAGCTTCTGCAGGAGGGATAAGATGGGCAGCAGCTGAGCGCAGCAGGGCCAGGGGACACTGGGGGGGGGGGACGACATCTTGGGGGCTGTGGGCAATCGTTGTCCAGGTGGCGGCTGCTGTCCCCTTTCTCCCTCACAAGTCCCCCCCCCCACTTTAGCATGTAACTCCTCTGGGCGGCTGAGAGCCAGGGTGGAGTGTGGGTGAGTCCTCAATGGCGTTTGGAGGGAGTCTTGGTCCCCTCTCGTTCCCTCAGCCACTGGGAAAATCCAGCATGGAGTCCCGTCTTGGGGGCCAGGCTGGAAGGCTGCAAGGAGACTGGGGGCCCCGCACCCACCCACCTGTGTGTATGTGTCCTGGATGCTGTAGTCCACCAGCACCATGATGAGGATGGCAATTGGGACCCCGAAGTCGCCAATCACGCGGCGAACCTGCCCAGAGAGACATGCTCAGCCACCAAGTCCTGCTGGCCTCCTCCCTGCCCGAACTCCTGCCAGACTGGAAGGACAGCCCAACAGAGCTGAGCCCCCAACGCCCCCCCCCCGCATGCATGAACACCTGGTCTGAATGTGTGCCGACTACCCCCGGCCGAACCACCCCAGAGACACCCCACAGCAGCCAGCCTCTAGGGCAGGGCCCCCCAACCTTTTGGAGCTTGCAGGCGCCTCTGGAATTCTGACCCAGGGTGGGGGGCACAACTACCAAATGGCTGCCACAGGAGGCAGCCACCCACACAATGTCCAGGAGGGAGGTCGCCCTGCAGAAGTTCTGTTTAACAAGGGGATGCCTTCTAAAATGAAGATGTTGCTCAAAAGCAGTTCTGTGCATACGCACAGCTTGCTTCCAATCACACAGTGAAGATCCTTGTGCTGTGCAGGCAGCAGCTGCCAAAGCCACTTTTAAAAAACCTACACAGGCCATCAGATCTCCACTGGGCAATCAGAAGCCTTGCTGGGCACAAGCACCACCCACTTTCTGAAAACACCTCACTGGCACCATGAGGCTGACTCCCCCCCAACCCTGGGCCACACACCCGTCCTGGGAAGAAGCGGCTGTTCTTGAACTTGCGGAGGAAGAAAGCGATGAAGAAGGTGCCGGCCATGAGGACAAGGGACAGCAGCGCAGTGTTGGGCTGCCCCACCACTTTGGAAGTGGCGCGGCTGGCTGTCTGGTTCCCCACAACCATCGGGCTGTCGTCTTCCTGGCCTGTCTTGGTGCTGTTGGCCTTGGTGCAGCCGTGGAGAGGGTGTTCCTGGAAGATCTGCCCAAAACAAAGACCCAACAGAGTCTCTCACAGGGAAACTGCCAGGAATTCTTCTGTTCCAGTGAGTGGACCCTGCCTGCCGCCCCCACCCCCAACCGCATGAAGCAGAAGTGGTCCCTGATTTTCCTGCTGCCTTTAATGTCCCTAACGCCAGTACCAGAATCCTGAGATGGGCTTTGTTCCTACAGGATTTCTCATTTGATGTTAGACACATTAAAGGAAAGGAAAATGTTCTAGCTGATTCCCTTTTGAGGTGCTATGGTGACATGGAATAAAGAGAAAAATGATGTTCAGGGTGCGAGCTGGGATCTTAAAAGAGTTAAAGGATTGCAGTTGAGGGCCCAAAAGGGGGACCAGAAATCTTATAATAATGTGGAATTGTTTTGAATTTGTATTTTTCCCCTCTAGCTCACAGAAAGCGAGATAGACTTTCACTCTCTCTTTCTGTGTGGGGGGGTGTAAGGAAGAGACCAGTTCAGCCGCAAAACTGCAACCCTGAAGAACCAAGCGAAGGTTGGAGGGGGAGGCCTGACCTTGTAAGTCGTCACCGGAATGGCTGCTTTTAGTCTCACTGGGAGTCCTACGGCCAAACTACCTTAATCAACAGCTGGATGGGATAAAGTGCTCGGCAGCTCTTTGATGCCAGGGCAGGATAAAAGGAGGGAGAGAAATAGCTGGAGAGGTGTGCGTCATTTTAGGGAGGACGCTGTCCTTGTCCTCCCTTTGGACTGACACGTTTTAACTGTGAGTGCCTGCTGGTTTTAATTGTTTGTTGTATTCTGACCAGCCGTAGACTTTTTCCAGCCATTTTTTTGCTTTTGTTATCCATTCTTGGAATGATACTGTTTCTATTGCTTTGTGGGGAGGGCGGGTATAAATCGAACAATAAATAAAATATAAATATTTTGTTTGGCTAATAAATCTTGCCTTGATTATTGAATTCAAGTGTGGAGCCTGAGTCTGGGCACCTGGAGGAGGACCCTGAGCCTCAGCCCTGCAGCTCTCTCAGCACAACACTTTCCTCAGACCCTCCCCCACAGACCCTTCTTGCCCGCACGCAGCCCCTTGCTGCTGGTCACCTTGATCAGCTTGAAGAAGGTCTCGTAGATGAAGATCAGGGAGATGAGGAAGGCAAAGATCTCCTGGGTGAAGCGGGAGACAAAGCGCACCAGGAAGCTGCCCTCGGAGGCCACCATGACCAGCACAATGAGGATCAGCCAGAAGCCAATCCAGACGCGGCCCACCAGGTAGTCCAGCTCATGGGATCTGCAGAACTGGGGGGTGACAGGCAGACAACCAGCTGTTGCTCTTCTGGGGCCAGGGCACCTTCCCCTTGGGCTCCTCTATGGAGTGGGGCTGCCCCAGGATCAAAGTCCCCCCATCCTCTCCTCCCCCACTGCCTGCCTCGGAAAGACATGAAACTCCGTCATTTCATTATTGACAGAGGAAGCTGCATTCTATCGAGCCAATCCAGCGAACTCAGTTTTGTTTGCTCTTAACTAGTGGTGGCCGCGCAGGGTCACCAGCAGAGAAAGAGCTTTTCTGGAAATCTGAGATGCTAGAGATTGCCTCTGAGAACTTCAGCCTGCAAAGCAGATGTTCTATAGCTGAGCTGCAGCCCCTCCCACGGTCCATCTCACAGCAAGAAAGACCTGGCGTGCCTCTCGCTCAGGAAACCCCACGATCTCCAGCCAAGGGCCCGCCTGAGCCCCCTGCTCCCTGGGAGTCTCTGTTTTCAGCTTGAAACTGAGCCTGGGATGCCAGGTATGCAGAGGACTGGACCTTTTTCAAACCACTGGCTGCGTTCCTGTGATCTTTCACTCTGAGATGGAGATACACCAATGCCCCTCCACTTCCCCGGCAGCCTGGGGAAATGTTTCAGGGCCCTTGGAAACCCCCATGGCAATGAGGCAGCAACCCCCCAACTCACTGTGAAAAAGGCCTCCTCAAACACGAGCAGGGGCCCTGAGAAGCCAATGATGAGGAGGGGCTGAGCCCCCAGCACGCAGAAGACAATCCCCTGCAGAGAGGTGGAGATGATCAGCTCCGAGACCCCAATCAGCCCCTGGGTCTTCTCGCCTGCATGGGGGTGGGGAGACAAGAGAACGAGGAGTTGCACTTCTGCAGGTACGGGAGTGGCACAGAACTCGTTGCGTTGCCAGTGTGTGGTCAGGGACAACGTGGGACTCCTGCGGATGAGTGTGGATAAGGAGATGTCCAGGCCAGACCTGCCCCATATCCTAAACCAGGGAGAACCCCTCTTAGCGCAGGCCGGGGGCCTTGAGCCAGTTCTCGGCAGGAGTCAGCACCTGTCCTGGCCCCTGCCTTCCGCCCAGCACCATCTTCGAGGAGCTTCTTTTCCCTCCCCTTTCCGACTGCACAGTTCACTGGGTGTATTTATGATGCCACCTTCCTCTCACTGTTCTCTAAGCGTGAGATCCGACTCATTGCACTGCATTGCACTGCAGTGTTTTTATTTGCTGATTTTGTCAGTTAATTATTTAATCCTGTTTTACTGCATTCTACTATACTGTTGCCTGTTGCACTGTTTTTTAAATTTTGTAATCCGCCTTGTGTTTCCACAAGAGAGAGAGAGAGAGAGGAAATAAAAAGCAGTGAAGGGAGGGAGCCTCCGTCTACGCAAGCAGCAGACTCCTCTGAGTGCCAGTGCTGGGGGGCAGCATGGGGGGGGGGCCACTGTGGCCCGTCTGATTGGTCCTCCAGGGCAACTGGGTGGCGGCTGAGTGAGAAGGGATGCTAGACTCGATGGACCCTCACAGGCCTGACCCAGCAGGGCTCTTCTGAGCTTCATACATTAGGTGAAGAAATAAACCTACCTGGAGGGCAGAGGAAGAGACTGCGGACTTCCAGCCACTCCTGCCCTCTGTGCCTGATTCCCAGGCCCGGCCTGTGTGCGAGGGCGACACTGGGCTCTGGGCGCTCGGTTTAGTTCCATGGCCACAGCTCTGTCCTTTGGGGTTTGCTTAGAAACCGGCCTTCCTGTGTATGGAGTGTGGTGTTCTTGTTCCCACCGACAAGGCTGTTGTCCCCCATCCCAGCCTTGGTCTGTCCAGGGAAATCCCAGAAAGGCAGCCTGGGGACTCGGGGGGGGGGGGGGGGCTGAGCCAAAACCTTTACCTCCTCACATCCTTTTAGTACTATTTGGTTTTGATTTTACTGTATTGCTCTGATTCGTCTCCCCTTTGATGTGAGCGGCTTTGGATAAGACCTCTTTGGAGAAGCAGGATACAGCAGCTTCTCAAAGCCCCCCCCCACCCCCCTTCCCTGGCCCTCCTGCGTGCTTACCCAGCAGTCCTCCAAAGGTGATGGCCGGAGAGAGCGCAGCGAAGTAGATGAAGATCACGGCAGCCAGGCACTGCGGGTCCAGGGCGTCCCGGAAGTCGCTCAGGTACTTGGGGTAGCGGCGCCGAACATCCCGAATGAGGCCCCCAAAGAGGTGGCCTGTACGCCTGAGGGGGTCATCCTCCTCCTCCTCCTCTTCCACCACCTTCAGCTTCAGCAGGGCTGGCCAGGCACAGTGCGGTCAGGGGGGGGGCCTCAGAGGCAGGAGATTGTGGGCGGGGGGGGGGAAGGGCAAGCCCCCCAACCTGTCTCTCCCCCCAGGCTGGATTCCCTTCAGCTCCACACCCAGCAGCCCCCCCTTCCCCCCCACCTTAGCTCCCAAGAAGCCCACAGGCAGGACACAAAGGGAGGGAAAGTTCTCCCTGTCTCTTCCCCCCCCCCAAGGAATCCAACCTGCGTCAGCCTTTCCTTTCTGGGGAGGGGCCACCTGGGTAGCCTTGTGAGGCAGGCGGTAGAAAGGTGAGGCATGGTGGCGTCCCCCCCCCCCCCGGGCTCAGGCAAGCACAGTTTTGCAGCATTCGTCTCCCCCCCTCCCCTCCCCCCACCCACCTTTCTCTTCAGGCGATTTGGGTTCCAGAGCCACCCCGAGAAGCAAGCGCCGCTCCTGCTCCTCCCTCCGCCGCAGCATCTCGCGCTGGAAGTGGGCCACGCTCCGGAGGAGCTCCTCGCCCTGCACCTCAGAGGGTGGCAGCACCACGCTGCAGTCCAGGAACTCGTTGATGGCGCTGAGGAGGTCGTGCCGGTCGTCCGCCAGGTAAGCCGCCTCGTGGAATTGCTGAGAGGGCAGGAAAGGGGGGCAGGCTGAAGAGGGAGGAGAGAGGCCCCGGCCCACACAGCCGACAGGCGGCGAGGCGGGGTGGGGGGACCTACCTTGTCGGACATGAGGGTGGAGATGGAGCGGCCGATCTCGTGGTAGTCCATGTTGGCGCTGCTCGGGCCCAGCAGCACAAAGAGGAACCGCACGGGGATGGGCACCTCCAGCACAGCATCCAGCTGCACGGCCTCCTGCAGCCGCACAAACGCCATGGTTGGCTGGTCCAGGAACTCCACGCAGCCTGCGAGGGAACAGAGGGCACGTGCCTGGGAGAGAGCCGGCACCCAGGACTCTTAGGCGTTACCTTGGAGTTCCAGGGTGCCCTTGCCAGGCCTTCCGCCCCAGCGACCAGACCCCTGAGCCCCTTACCCACGAGCACCACCGTGGCCTCGGCGTTGTCGGGGATCTTCTCCAGGAGCTTCAGTTCATGCTTCGATTTGGACCGGGTGATGCTGCCGGGGAGCATGGGGGGCAGGACCTCCCGCTGCACAGAACGAGGGGGGGGGGGGGTTTGAGGATCCCACCAGGCCGGGGGGGGGGGTCTCCTTCCACCGCCAGCCCCCAGGATCACCTCACCCACCACAGCTCCTCTCCTGCTTGCAGATGGGAGCTCTGCAGATGGTGAGAACTGGAGAGATAGGTCTCTCCAATAGGAGCCACACAACAAAAACAAATTTGCATAGCCTATTGAGCGAGCAGAGGCGTGACCCAACCACTTCTGGATGACTGAACTGAAGAGAAAGAACCTTCAGGTAGGTCCAATGTACCGTTGCCCCCCCCCACCCCCCAGGTCTGGGCAGAACCTTCCCAAGGCCTGCACCGCTTCCCCTTTCCTGCCCACCGGGCAAGCAGCCAGTGGGGCTGGGCTGGGCTCCTGCTGTGGGCTCTGGCTGGGGAAGGAGCCGGGCACGAGCCTCGGCTGTCTCACCTCTCTGTCGATGTCCACCCGGGTCTCGTGTTCCCCAGAGTGGCCTGCAATGAGGGGGTCAGTGACCACGGGCTCCTGGCCCTCCCCCACGTGGTTGGCGCTGTGGTGGTGGCCCAGCAGCGAGCCCAGGGAGCCGGCCGAGATGTTGCGAGGGAAGGAGAACTCCTTCTCATCCGAGGGGTGGCTGCAAGAAAAGCTCGGCGTCTGTGGGCACCCCAAGCGAGCGGCTCAGCCTCCCTAGGCAGCGGGGGGTGGGGGTGGCGCTTTCTTCTCCCGTCGGAGCCGAGGGAACGGGCCTCTACTCTGCCTGCAGCCGGAGGCCGGCCAGCCTCACCTCTGCCCTCCTGGTTTCTGGCCTCCCCAAAACCCCAAGGAGGAAGGATGGCTGGGTGGTCCACCCCGGTGGGTCTCACCTGTGCTTGAGGAGGAGGGCTCGCAGCACGTTGGCACGATCCTCGGCCCGGATCTGGTCGGAAATGATCATCTGCTCCACCACCTGGTGTGCCACCCCCGGCAGCGTCTTCTGGTCCAGGTCAAGAAGGACAGCTCCTGGGGGGGGGGGGGCGGGAGGAGCAGCTGTAGCCCTGCCATTCGTGGCCTCCCGGAGGCGAGTTCTTGCTGTGCCCCGGCTCTCCCAGGAGCAAAGGGAAGGCTGTCTTGGGGGGGGGGGAGCCTCCACCTCACGCCCCCTTCCTCCTCCTCTTACCATGTGACAGGGTCCTGCGCAGCTCCAGCAGGCTGCGGAAGGAGAGCGAGGCCACGTGTGGCTTGCCCCAGCGGTCCGTCTCCTCCTCCACGTCCTCCTCAAACTTGATCCAGCGCGCCGTCTCCTTCCACTGCATCTCCTGGTTCTTGTCCACTATCAGCTCATTCAGCTCCACAAACACCTGGGCCAGAGAGCAGCCGGCTCGGACCTCGCAGGAGTGGCGGGGGGGGGGGAATCGGCAGGGACCCCCTCCCTGGAGCCTCAGATGGAGCAGAAAGCCCCCCTCCCGCCAGATGGCACCCAGGGAACACTTCTTCCTTCCTTCCTTCCTTCCTTCCTTCCTTCCTTCCTTCCTTCCTTCCTTCCTTCTCAACCAAACTGCTCTAGAGGAGTCTGCTGGGGGGGGGGGGGACCAAAGCCCCTAATCTCGGGGATGGGGGGTTATTTACCAGCATAACCTATAAGGCAAATCTAGCCATCAGAACAGACCAGTCCTCAGGCACATCCCTGCACATCCTGTGGGTGCGTACCCCCCCCCCAGAAAAAAGCCGGGGGGGGGCATTCACACCTGATGTGACTGGTGGGAAGCAATCTCCTCCCAGGTCAGGGGGCGGGTTTCTCTGGCCCAGTGTCCTGTCCCCACTGCTGGGCAGCAGCTCCTGTCCCTGGGAGTCCTGCAAGCCAGCCAGAGGCGCACCCCCCTCCCCCCATGGGCACCAAAGCCTTGCTCCCTGCACAGGGTCACTCGCCTCGTGGGGCTGCCGGTCGTGCTTGCGCTGCCGTGTGCTGGGCTCCTTGTGGTCCTTGCCCAGGTGCACCACTTGTCCCTTGGCGCTCTTCCGGAACAGGTGCCGTCGCACTCCGGGGACATCCTCAAACCGGTGGCCTGCGACAGAGGAAGGGAAAGAGCTGCCAACAGACCCCAGCCATGGGAAGACAGACGCTGGCTTCCACGCCCCAGGGCAGTCTATCCTCTCTTTGAAGGGAAATGGTTGCCCCTAACTCTGTGCCTGCTCCTTACCCATATCCTTCCCAGGGGGCTTCTGTCTGCCCCCCAAACAGGGGTCATTTCGTAGAAAAAGAGGTGCAGGAGCTCATTACCATAACTCATTTGCATATGCCACACCCCCTAACATACCGGAAGTGTGTCAGAAGGCAACACCCACCCCTCAGGCTCCACTCCACAGGTGAGTGAAACTGACCTGCTCTTCCTCCATTCCCTTCCCCATCCAATACTTTGTGCAATAAAATCAGCGTAAAGAACACACCCTCATTCTCTTCCTGCTCCCTTGAAACCACCAGGTTTCAAGTAGACTTGAGATACCCAGGACATGTGCACCACCCATCCCTTTCCCTTCCCCTCCCCACAACAAGACACCCTATGAGGTAGTTGGGGCTGAGAGAGGTCTTTTGAGAACTGCTCATGAGAGAACAGCTCTGAGAGAACTTGTGACTGGCCCAAGGTCACACCAGCAGCTGCATGTGGAGGAGTGGGCAATCAAACCCGTTTCTCCCAGATTAGAGTCGAACTCCTGACCACTACACCAAACTGATGGGGTGGAAGCTGCTGAAGTGTTGGTGAAATTTCTCCAGTACTTATGTGCCATGTGCCCAGATAAAAAATGGTATACTTAGAAAATTTATATGCCACCTTGAGCAAGTCTCTGGAAAAGCAGCACACAGTCATAAAAGGAACAATGATAAAATTATCAATATTAAAACAAAATATTAAAAACAATAAAGACCCTAGCAGGGCTTTCCCCGGGGCGCTGCACCTCTGCACTGCTTGGGGAAGCCAAGGAGGGAGCGGGGCTTGGTCATGTGCCCACCCCCTGGGCTCCTCACTCCTGGAGCTGCGCTCCTGTGCACTCCTGCTCCAACGGACCCCTGCCCCCAAATACAGCAAGCTTCCACACAATCCTTTTGTGTGGGGCGGAGAAGGACTGGACACATTGGTGTGTTCATTTGCATCACCTGCTAGTCGGCCATTCTCCCTGGGACGCCAGGGGGGTGACAGAGAGGGGGTCAAGGCACTCAACAGGATGGAGCATTCAAGTAAACAACACGGGGTGGGGGTGAGGGTTGCAGAGCCAACCCGGAGGGAGCGTAGAAACAGACCCGGAGCCGAGAAGGATTTAGGGGTCAGCAAGCCCACCACACTATTTCACTTTTGCTTATGTGAGCACAAGGGGGGGGGGGGGAGATACCCAGCAAATGGCAGATAAAGGCCGTGTCTGGGGAGGCGAGTCTGGGGGGCAGAATCTGGCCAGGGAAATCTGGGGCCTCAGGAGGTGTTTTTCTGGGGGGAGGGAGGTGCTCCCCTCCCTGCTTTTCTCCAGCACTCACTCTTCATGTAGTCCAGGTCTACGGAGGCCAGGGTCTGAGCTTCTGACTCATCCGTGGGCACCTTCTGGTAGCGGGCCTGCTCCACACCCGTCATGCTGCCGATGCGCCTGCGCTCATTCAGGTTGTAGCTCCGGTGCCCGGGCTGTGACTTGCAGAGGGAGCGCCCCGGAAAGCCCCCCTCTGCCAGCCCTGCCCCCCCCATGTTGCTTCGCTCCTCCCCCTCAGAGCTGAGAGAGAGAGAGAGAGAGAGACCCAGCTGCTGTTGCTGCATCAGAGCTGGTGGGCACCCCTCTCCCCACGGAGACCCCAACAACAGATTCCACCCCCACCCCCCCAGCCCTGCACCTCGGCTACCTTCCCCTCAGCCAGGACCCAAATCTGGCTGGTCCTCTAGCAGGGCAATCAGTCCCCCCCCCCCCCTCCATGCACACACATCTAACCCACCATGAAGATGCCTCATCCTTTGTAAGAGGCCCTTCCCCTGCTGAACTGCTGAGGGAGCTGGAGGCTCTCCACCACCAGAGGCTGGACCTCAGTCTGCTCTCTGCAGAGAAAGGCCCCCCCTTCCGAGGTTGTCTCACACACACACACACACCCCAGGCATCTGCTCCACAGCAGTCCTCCCCGCCAGGCCTCTGCCTCGCTCACCTGCTGGCCTTTGCCCTCCTGGCAGCTGGGGAGCCCCACGACTGAGTGGGGGAGCTGAGGGGCAGCCTTGGGGAGGAGGAGCCCTCTGTCCAGCGATCCGTGGCATCCTCCTCCTGTAGGAAGAACTGAAGGGGGGGAAGGGGGTCAGCGACAGAGACGAACTGGACCCCTCCCCCCTGCCCCCCTCCGGCGCCCCCACCTGCACGCCTTGACCCGCCTCCTCTGGCAGCCTCTGCGCTGCCGCCGCTGCCGCTGGGGGGTCACCGGCCTCCTCCTCCCCTTCCTCCTCCTCCTCCTCCTCCTCCTCCTCCTCGGCCTCTTCGATGGTCGGCGTCTCCCCTGGCAGGGAAGCTCTGCGGGGCGGGGCCTGCTTCTTGCCCTTCTTGGTCACCCCCTTTTTCCGCCGGGCATCGGAGGGCAGGTGAGCCGAGAGCGGGTGGTGGATGTGGTGGGAGGACTGGCGGTGATCTGGAGCGGGGGGGGGGGAGTTGGGGGAGCTTAGTGGGGCTTCCGAGCAGGGCAGGTCCCCCCCCCCCCAGGCGGGAAGGGACTTGCTGGGTCTGAGGGGGGGGGGAGTTCCCCTCTAAGACAGGTCCTCTGCCGGGTTCTACCTCCCAGAAGCCCTCAAGAAGGTCTGACTCTGAGACGCACTCTCCTCCAGCTGCTGTCCTCCGATACACTGCTTCTGCACAGGGAGGTTCTATCGCGCCGCGCCCTCGGGGCCAGCGTGCCTAGCAGAATTGTTCTCCCCTCCACCTGCCGCCCCCCGCACCCCCCCCCCGCCCCGGCCTTCCCGGCAGCGCGCCTACATTCGAAGTCCTCCTCGCTGTAGCTGCGGCCGGCCTCCGCGACAGGGCGCGATTGCGAGTCCTGCAGGATGTCCTCGAAGCGCTCCACGCGCAGCGCCTCGCTCAGGTCTTTCTCCTCCTCCTCCTCCTTCCCGCGCTCGCCGAATGGGGGCGACGCCGGGCCCGGCCCGTCCTGCTCGGCCTGCAAGGAGAGAAGCCCCGCCGCGGTCAGGGAGGGAGAGAGGGAGGGAGGGTCCCCGACGCCCCCGACGCCCCCGACCCGGTCCCGCGGAGCCTCCCACCTGAGCCATGCCGAAGCCGCCGCCGCCGCCGCCGCCGCTCACCCGCCCGCCGCGCCTTTATGCCGCCGGCCCGGGGGCGGCTCCTGGCCCGCCGCGCCTCTCCAAATATTGACGGACCCTCGCGCCGCCCGGCACCGCCGCCGCCGCCTAGCCCCGGGCAGCAGCCCCGCCGGCCGCTCAAGGTGGGCAGAGGGCGCCGCGGCGGCAGCGCCAAGGGCGGGGAGCCCCCCCCCCCCTCCGGGCACAGGCCAGCTGCCCGTCTCGCCCGGCCGAGATTGGCGCTACCTGGCTCCCAGCCCGTCCTTCTGGATGCCCAGGGGGCCGCCGGAAAGTGAATGATGCCACCCCTCCCCTCCGCCGGACAGGGGGAGGGGGGCCTTCAAGGACAAGCAAAGTGCTCCCGGGCAGCGGCCACTTTGGACCCCCCCCCCCCCGTGTCTCAGGTGTCTCTGTGTCTCAACCCCAGCCCCCCTTGCCTCTCTCCCGGCCCGGCCCCCATGGAGGCGAGGCCAGCCAGGAGCAGAGGCCCTCCCTCTCCCTCCCCCCCCCCCCGCCCCGAGGAGCACTCCCGGCCAGGCACTGACCCGGCCCGGCCCTTACCTGGGCCAAAAGCAAGAAATCCATGGTGGCTGACGGGGGGGGGGCACCCTGGAAGGGAAGGGGGGGGCAGCCAGGCAGAGCCGCCTCCACCAAGGGGCTTCTTCCTGGATCACGTGAGGCGAAGGCGCCACGTAAAGGGTTAATCATTAACCCCCCTGCTCAGGGAAGGTGCCCAAGAGCCAGGCTGGGGAGCCCTGCAAGAGAGGGCCTGCTGTGGGAGGTCGGACCTCGGGGGGGCGGGGGGGGGGGGGAGCTGGAGTCCAGGAGCACCCTGAAGACAGGCACACCTAGCAGCAGGGGAGGCGCTCGCTGCTGCTTCTGTCAGTATCTGAAGAACAGTCGGGCACCTTGAAGCCCAACAAAGACTTGGTCAAGGTGTAGGCTTGTGTGTGCAAGCACACTTCCTCAGATACAGAGAAACAGAATTCCCTCAACCATTACACACAGAAGGGGGAGGGGGTCAGTTGCCTGGAAGGGCCAATTAGAGTCAAGACAGAAATGGAAATTACCAGTCCATACATACAGGTCCAGAGGGTGAGCAGGAAATTAGCATACAGCATAATGAAGATGTTTAAACAGGAATAATAAGCGGGGTTGTATACCCAACAGGAGTTGATATGGCAACCATTTAGTTGAGTTCAATTATGGGGCAAACACAGTGAAGGAAATAAATGTCAAAACTGGAGATTGATGTATCTTAACTGTAGAGTGCTGAGAGTAATTAATGGAGACCCTGTATCGGAAGAAGTGTGCCTGCGCACAAACTGAACTTGGTGGCGTCGCTTCTTCACTGGCACCCATTTTGCACAGTGCACACGCAGGTGCGATGCTTACGCCTCGAGGCTGTCCAGGCAGGTTCTCGCCTTCTCTCCCGCTTGGAGCTGAGATCTGTCTGTCATGATGGAACTCCCAAGGAGGAGGAGGAGGGGGGAACTGGCCCACCGGCACCCAGCAAAGGCATGCAGAAGTCAGAGGGTGCCTGGTCACCCCACCCCACCCCCTGCCGACCCACCCCCAAGGCAACAGAGGAGGGAGGAGCCTAAGAGGAAAGCTGTGCCTGCAGCCTGGGGCCAGGCCGCGGGGAGAAAAGCAGCCCATGCTCAGAGGCACTCTTCTCCTCCACGGACACAGACTCCAGGGAGAACTCATTCTGGGGTTGCCCACCAGAGGGAAGGTCAGGGTCCTCGGAGGAAACAGAACAGCTTTAAAGGCTCCGATGCTGCTGCCCAGGCTGTTCTGGGGTCCCAGCAGGGGTCCCCCCTGCAACCCGGGGGGGAACGACACCTCCCAGGAAGGGTGCAGTCCTCCCTGGCAGGGACCCTCCCCCGCCTTCCAATCATGGGCACACTGGGCAAGATTATAAGGCTCCCATACAGATCTATGGTGGGGCCTCCTTTGGAATACTCTGTACAGTTCTGGTCACCGTCTCTCAAAAAGGACACTGCAGGACTGGGAAAAGTACAGAGGAGGGCAACCAAGACGATCAGCAGGTTGGAGCAACTTCCCTGGGAGGAAAGGCTGAAGAGTCTGGGACTCTTCTGTTTAGAAAAGAGATTGGGGAGGGGGGGACAGGACACGACAGGGATTTATAAAGGAGAGCGCTGAAAAAGCAAAAATTGTCTCCCGCTCCCAAAATAGTAGAATTTGAGGACACCCAATGAAGTTGATGGGTGGTTGATTCAGGACAGACAAAAGGAAAGATTTATAATTATTTATTAATATATAAATTTACACAAGGAGGAATTCACTGTCAGAGGATATCGTGATGGCCACAGGCACAGGCAGTCTGGGGGCCAGAGAGATTCATGGAGGAGAGAGAGGCCTGTCACTGGGGAGCCTCCCTGTTCAGAGGCAGTCAGCCTCTCACTCCCAGAGCCAGGAGGCAACATCAGGGGAAGGCCTCTGCCTGGATGCCTTGTGGTCGGCCCCTGTGCGAGACAGGATGCTGGGCTGCATGGACCTTCACTGGTCTGCTCTAGCAGGGCTCTCCCTTGTCCTTAAGGATGCAAGGCCCAGAAGACGACGGTCCCCTCCCCGGCGCTTGCCACAGCAGGAATCCCTTCACCCTGTGCCATGAGGAACCCATCCAAGAATGGCCACAGTCTGATTGATCCCCAAAAGCCAGCTAATCCAGACACACACACACACACACACACACACACACACACACCCCAGCCACTGGGTGGACCGCCAGCCGGGCTTCCACCCTGACTGCAGCAAGCAGGGATGGAGTTCGCTGTGGCTGCGCTACTCACCCCCTTGAAGGCCGTGGAGACGATGTGGTGATGGAGCTCAGAGGAGGCCTGGGAGCAGCGGCTCATGATGGAGGAGGGGTGGAGGACGCGGGGGCCTGGCCCCTCCTCAGCCTTTCTCTTTCTCGCTGGGCCTCAGAGGATGCAGTGGGGGCACCATAACCTGCGGGCAGAGGTGGCAGCCAGTCAGTGCCTAGGGGGGCAGGGAGGGGGCTTTGGAGCCAAGCTGAGCTCCCTCCCAGCACAGTCAAGAAGCTGCCCAGGGAAGTGCTGGACTCCCCCCCCCCCCCACAAGCCTGCCTCAGGGCCTGATCCAGCCTCTGCCCTCCTCACCTTGGGAAAGCAGCCTCCTGGCCCCACCCCCACAGGCAGGAGAAAGCCTTTCCCCCCTCCTGCACAGCCAGTGGGGGGGCAGGAAAGCCCTCCCTTGTCAAACACCCCCCCCCCGCCAGCCTTGGCGCTTGTCACTCCGGGATGGGGGAGGGGTTCTGGTGTGTCCCCCCCCCCCCCCCCCCCGCAAAGGTGCCAGAGACAACCGGGCACAACCTGGCGACAGGGAAGCTGGCCACAGAGGGCTACCTGCTAGCCCCCGCCATGCAATGGGTCAACTTCTTTCCAGCCCCGGAGGACTCTTCATCCCCGACTACCCCCCCGCCCCCGCCCGGTGCAAAAGACCAGAGGGTCTGCCGCCACCTTCACCCTGCGGCCCCTGGAAAAGTCACGGGGGAGGCCGGGCGCTCCACAGAGCCCCCCCCCCCCTCCCCGCGCGCAAAGAGGGAGTCCAGGTTCCAGCTGAGGACACCCCCGGCCCGGGAAAGAAGACGCCGCCGCCGCCTGGGGTGGGAGACGCGAGGCCACGGCCTGGACTGACCGCCTCCCGTCCTCGAGGCGCTTGCGAGGGGGCGGCAGAGTCCTCCCCCGCCTCCTGCCCCGCGGAGCTCGCCGCCTGCCAAAGAAGAGCCGGGCTCCGGGCGAGGCCGCGTTGCTCTTGGCCGCGCCGCACGGCCGGCCGGCCGGCGCCCAGGAGCCACAGGGGGCCCGACGGGGCGGCCGCGCCGGGGACAGCGGGGCGAGGGCGAGCCCCCCCCCCCCGGCCCTTCTTTGGCAGGCAGAGGGCGAGCCCCCCCCCCCCCTCGGCCCGGCTCACCTCCGCGGCTCCAGCTGTCCGGAGGGAGGGAGGGAGGGGGCCTCGCCGCCTTTATCGGGGCCGGGCCGGCAAAGAGGAAGCCCGGGCGTGACTGTCCCTCACAAGGCCGGCTGGCTCACCGCGACGTCAGCCTGACTGGCCGCGGCCGCTCACGCGCTCCCCAGCCTACCTCGCCGGGCTGGCGGGGAAGGAAGGGAAGACGCGCCTCTCATGCTCCCGGGAAGGGCCGCTCAGAGGGCCCCGCGGGCGCCACTTCGGAAGGAACGTCGGGGCACCACCAGCAGGGAGCGGGCTGTAACATCACCACCACCCCGGTTCTCCAGCAGGTCAGGGCGGGAGCGGGGGCCGGGGGAGGCCGCGTGCTTGGCCCGACCCCGGGGTAGGAAAGAGGCGGGGGTGCACCCCCCCTCAGCGCACCAAGAGCCCCCCCCGGGCCTGGCTCTAGCCGGCAGCCCCCTCCCCGAGGCAGAAGAGCGCGCCTGAACAGCCCCCCCCCCCCGGCCCTGTTTGCCCCGCCGCCGAGGGAGAGAGCGGCAGGCGGCAGACGTTACCCCACCCCCACGGGCGGGCGAGTCACCCCCCCCCCCCGCGCCGCCAGCCGGGCTACCCGGCCCCGGCCCCGCTTGGAGGGGAGCCGCCGGCAAGGCCGAGCCAGGACTCGCTCAGCTGGCACCGCCGGAGAGGCCGGGGGGGGGGGGGCAGGACGGACCTGCTAAAAGAGGCGGCTTCCCCCCCCCAGGCCTCAGCTGCCCCCCCCCCCAGCGTCTCCTCGGACCCTTGGCGGGGGAGAAAGGGGAAGCAATTGTGGGGGAGGAGACAAGTGTGTGTGCCCCCCCCCCAGGCCGGCAGGATTTCTCAGGCAGGGGGCCAGAAATTGGGGAAGGCACCCCCGCCTCCAGAATTCCAGGTGTTGTAGCTCTCCCCCCCCCCCCCGGGGAGGGGGGCCTTCTCCAGAAGATCCGGCAACCTCCCTCCCTGGCTCCCCCACCAGCCAGGCCCCCTGCTGTCCTCTCCTTCACCACCACCACCACCACCACCACCCCCCCCCCACTCCCCAGGGATGCCTCCTGCCTCCAGCCAAGTCCAGCTGCCCCAGGTGGAAGGCAGGCCACCCCTTCTGCCTAGGGCTCCTCCGCACACAGGCAAGCACACACCAGCAGGGCCGCCCAGCCAGACCGGCCACATTCCAGCCGCCCATCAGGCTGACCGGCCTCCCAGCCAGCCAACTGACTGCTCCCCAAGGAGCCACCCCACAGCATTCCAGCCCTGGAGCTGGAACGGGTCTCTCCTGCTGGGCCTGCCCAGTCAGCAGCTCCCCCCCCCCCCCAGGGTTAGACTCTGGGCAGGGGCGAGGGGGGCTCCAGCCCCAGCAGGGCCAGGCCACTTCCAGTTGGGCCTACTCCACAGGGCTGGCAAGAAGACTGCTCACCCAGCAACAAGCTGCCCAAGGGCTGGGTGCGAGGGGGGCCCCTCCACCACGCCCAGGGCCAGGCTGCTCTCATACAGTGCCCCCCCCACTGCAACGCCCTCCTCCAGCAACTTCATCCTCACAACAACCCTGGGAGGGAGGTTAGGTTGACTGCCCCAAGGTCACCCAGCAACCTTCCTTGGTGCAAGCAGGGACTCGAACCGGCGTCTCCCAGGTCACTCTGAGCAGGACACCACACGGCCTCCCACGCTGGTATATGGAACCCTGTGCCAAGAGAACGTCTCCTCCCCCTCCAAGGGACTCGGGCAGGGGATTCAGGAGGGAGGGAAAGAGCAAGGGTCAGCTGGAACTCACTGCCATGGGTCCGGCTGGCTTCAAAAGGCAATCAGTCCCCTTCACGACGGAGGGATCCCTCCACGGATCCTCCCTGCCCAGCGGTGGTGACCCCCCCCCCTTTCTGGGCACATTCAGCTGGCCCCTGCCCACAGTGGGTGTGAGAGGACAGGGCTGTTCCGAGTCGGGCCTCTGGCCACACACCCTCGGCCTCTCCTCTCTCCACACCCACTCCAGCCGTGCACATACACCAGCCCCCCTCGCTTTGGCCAGGTGCAAGATGGGCACCCTCCCACTCACCCGGGTGAGCAGTGCTTCAAGGTCATGCTGCCACAACCAAGCAAAGAGGGGCTCTGGGGGGGGGGGCTCACAGTGGGCCTGCCTGAGGGGCGTCAGAGCAGCTTTGCCACGCTCAGAGGAAGGTCCTGCTGCACCTCTCCCAGCTCCGGGGCAGCTCTGCACCGGGATCGGAGCCCCCTCCTTTCGATTCCCCTCTCCACAACAGACACCCTGTGAGCAGTGTTCCCTCTAAGCTGACTGAGTGTGAGCTAGCTCACAAGTTTTTAGCTTCCGGCTCACACATTTTTGTCTCGGCTCAGGAAGGATGGCTCCAGAGCAAACTAATTTATGCAGTAGCCAAATTGCTCGCTCACAACATTAATGCCAGCAGCTCACAAAGTAGAATTTGTGCTCACAAGACTCCCCGGCCTGTGGGATAGGTGGGGCTGAGAGAGCTCTCTTGAGGACTGCCCTTGAGAGAACAGCTCTGAGAAAACTTGTGACTGACCCAGGGTCACACAAGCCGGCTGCAGGTGGAGGAGTGGGGACTCAAACCCGGTTCTCTCAGATTAGAGGCCACACTCTTAACCACGACACCCCCTTGTTTGACAGTATTCTGCTCTCAGACCTCCCCCCCCTCCCATGAATAAGCAGATTCCTTGACTTAATCCAGCCAGCCATTGGGGGGGAGAGATTAGAGAGTCATAAACAAATTTCAGATTGTTCCAGGGAAAGCCAAGCTGAGAAGAGGGAATGAGCCCAGTTCTCACGGGCAGAGGGATGGGAGTGGGGGGGGGGGGTATGCACACTTCCCCCAGCCCAGCAAACTGGAGGTTTAAGGGCTGGCAGAGAAAAAGAGAAAGCTACAACCCCCACCCAAGGTGTCACCAGGACTTGGTTGCTCCTCTGGGCATGAGCAAAGTGCCTTTCTCTCTCTTTCTCACACACACACACACACGCGATGAAGAAAGTTGTAAGGGGCGGGGGCTGGGAACAGGAAAAAGGGCTTCCTTCCAGGCACATCCCCTCCCTAATTACAGGGACCCAAGCCACACACTGGGTGCTCTGTTCAGATTGGGGAAAACCCAAGAGGGCCCTCCCCCCAACATACAAACCCTGCACAGTTCTGTGACTAAAACCAGAAAATCACTTTCTCATTTGTGCAGACCGGCAGGGCTCAAATGTGTCCATTTTCTGACAGCCCCCCCCCCCATAAGCACCTAACACTTCGGGGGGGAGGGGTTGCACATCAAAATCCACCACCTGGACATGGAGAAGGGGGGGCTGCCCGCAGAGGGTGAGGCAGAGCAGTAGCGGGGGTGTCTAGGGCCCGGTCGGTGGGGGGGGAGATGATACTGCCTCTCTGGCCAGGCAGGGGAGTGTCCGCAGGTGGTGCTGACCCAGCCCCCTCTCCTCCATTCTGTCCTCACAGCACCCCTGCGAGGTAGGCGACAGGAGAGCACCTGGGCCCAGAGTGTCCCCCAGGGATCTGACCTGGCTTCTCCCCGGCGCCACAGCCCCTGCGTCACGCTGCTGGCAGGAAAGAGCGCTTGGCATGCCCTCCGCAGAGGCGGTGTGGGGCTGTGCTATGCAGCCTCGCCCGGGTTCCACCCAGACCCCACATACCTTGCTGGCTGAAGCGGGATCCCTCCGTCCCAAGCCCGGGCAGCCTCTGCTCTCCTGCGCTGGTGGGGGGGGGGGGCGGCATTTCGGAGCCCGGAGAGGGGCTGAGCCCCTCCCCTCCCACCAGACAAAAGTCCTTTGTCAGAGGACAAGCAGGGCGGGGGCCACTCCCCCCCCCCACATTAATTACAGGCTGCTGGTGCTTACGGGGCGGGGGGGGAGGTGGGTCAGGTCACATTCCAGGGGCGAGCCCCGGCTGGCCCGCCTGATCCGGCTAAGGCGATTATGGGGTCAAGTCATCACGGGGCCGCCTGCCCCTCGGAGCAGCCCGGCCTCTGCTGAGGCCCCCCCTCCCCCCCGGGCACCCAGGAAGTCGGTGGAGGGCGGCAGGCCAAGGGGGAGGCAGCGGGACCAGTTTGTGCGCAGGACCCCCTGCCCCGCTCCACCCCACATCCCCCCTCCCTCAAAGCTGCCTTTCCTCCTCTGGCCCCACCTGTTCCCAAGGGGTGTCTCTGGCGGGAGGGGCCTGGGGAGCCTCCCTCCCTCCGCTGCGCCCGCCCGCGGGTCTCCGGGCAGGGGGGTCCTTGGCCACTTCGCCCCGCAGGGAGCAGAGCCGGGCTAGCAGCCAAGAATCCTGGTCCTGGAAGTGGAGTACAGAAGAGAGCTCCTCCCGGCCAGCCCCACCCTCCGATCCTAATCCCCCCCCCCCCCCGCTTTTCCTCCAGAGCTTCCAGCACATTCCTCCCTGCTGGGCAGCAGACAGGAGCTGGAGGCGGTGGGGCAGAAGCCTTGCTGTGACAGGCCTCTCTTCAAGTCTGGCTCCACTCTGGCCACCCCATCACCACCCGCCTGACGCCTGCAAAGCGGGGCTCAGGCCCCTCAGACCATCCTCAGCCCACTGCGAGAGGACACCCCCCTCTCCCAGGCCCCTGCCACTCAAGGGGTCTGGAATCCGGTCCCACGGGTGCGGAGGGGTGTCAGCGTGGTCCAGTGGACAGAGTGGCCAACTGGCCCCCGGGGGGGCCCAGGTCAGAATCTCTGCCCGCCCTGGAAGCCGGCTGGGTGGCCCTGTGCCTATACAAACTCTTGGCCTGGCCTACCTCACCGGGTTGTTGTCGCAAGAAGACAGAGGAGGGGAGAAGGATGTTCTGTGATGCTGTGGGTCCCAACTGGGGAGCAAAGGGGACAGAAAGAAACGACCACAAAGGCAGGGTGCCACGTCTCCCCCAGGCCTGTGCAGCTGACCCACAGTGAGTCCTGGCTGCTGGCACCAGTGCCCAGCCAGGTGGCCTTTCTTGGACTCACTCTCTAATCAGTGGGCAGAGACGTTTCCTCCAGACAGAAGGAGCCTCCCCGTGGTACAGTCCAACACCCGCCAGCAGATGGTTCTTCACTTTGCACCTGCTGGTCAGCCGCCCAGAAGTCGGAGTCAGCCAGCAGAGCTCCACAGCCACAAGGGGCAGAATCCTGCCACTGCAGCAGAGACCGAGCCGGAGCCGGGCTCCCAGAGTGCTGCTGACCCTCATGGCAAGGGCCAAGCGCCCCCCCCCCCCATGCTCATCACCACAGTACCCCACAGCCGAGCACAGCAGCTCCCCCACAGCTCTCGGCGGTCCCCACTTGCTCAGCCGGGCTGCTCCCAGAGAGGGGCTGGTCTGGGTGCAGCTGGCCTTTCCCTCCAGCGGGGCCACCCCCATGGGGGGGGGGTGATGGTGGCAGAAAGGGTTGGGCAGAAAGGGGGCACCACCAGCAGCCAGGCAGCGCTTCCCCTGGCTCTCCCCCTCCCTCCAAAGACCTCAGGGGCAGCATCCAGGAGACAGACATCCCCCCTCCGCAGTTCCCCTGAGAGTGGGGGGAGAGACTGGCTGGCCCAAGTCCTCTTTCCGCCTCCCCGCCCCCCTGGGGTCCAGCCTCAGGGTTTCTCCCCAATGAGCCAGCCAGGGCCCCACCCAGGCCGCCAAACAGCGCTCCTCCCCACCCCGCCCCCACCTTCCTCCTCCCCCTCCTCCACGGAGCATCCTGAGGATGAATCACCAGCCGAGGGAGGGCTCTGCTTGGAAGCTGCAGCCAGCAGAGGACCCAGGAGCCCTCCCCAGAAGCTTCCCCCTACCCCCCCACTGGCCACCCTGATTCCCTTCAGGAGGACTGGCCAGCTGGGCTGGAAGGAGGCCAAAGGGGGGGGCCCTGGGCATGTCTGCTGACCCGACACCCCCCCCCCCATCCCAGGGCTGGCTCCTCTGGCCCTCTGTCTGCTCGGAGGGGAAGGAAAGGCACTCCTCGGTGCAGGCTCACAGGCACCCCGCCACTCTCAGCAGGACAATCCCATTCACGGCCAGCAGCCCCTGAAGAGAGGGGAAGCCGCTGTAGGCCTCAGAGGGGCGCCTGGGCTCCAGTCGGCCTGCAGAGAGCAGACTCTGCTCTCCACCGGACTGACCCGGGGCCTCCCTCCCGGGCAACGTACGGTTGTGGTCGGTGAAGCTGACCAGAACCCTGGAAGGTAGGCCGTTTTATACACCAGGGGTGTGGGGGGGGGGGGGGGAGAGAAAACTGTCGGATTGGCCTGCGGTTGGGCTCACGGCTCCTGAGCTACACCCCTTCCTTCCTTCCTTCCTTCCTTCCTTCCTTCCTTCCTTCCTTCCTTCCTTCCTTTAGAATATCTCCGGAGACTCAATCCTGGCCTTTAAAACAGGGTCAGAAGTGTGTGTGTGTGTGGGGGGGAATCCCTGCCTGGCAAGAAGCCAGGACCACCCTGGAGCAGAGCAGGTGGGAGGGGCCCAAGCACGCATGCCCACCCCTGGAACGATGACAAATGCCAGACATGCGGATCTGGGAAACTACTTCTGAGCATCTACTGAGCGCCTTTTCCTCAGGAGGGATACGCCGAACAGACAGGAGGCTGGGAAAGGGGGGGGGAGCAGGTTCCAGATCCCCCGGGGTCTCTGACTGGAAGACCCGAGTTCAAGGCTCCCTCCTTCAGCCTTGGGCTGGGGCTGCCGCCGCCATGCATATGCCACCAGGCTGGGTGGCCAGGAGGACCTGGCGGAAAAGCCCTGCCTGCCTGCCTGCCTGCCTGCCTGCCTGCTGCCCCATGGTAGGCACTCTGGCCACAGGCAGCCAGCTCAGCACCACTGATGGGAGGAAGGAACCCGTGGGGGTGCTCCAGAGCTGCCTCCCCCGGCACTCCCAGGCACCACCCAGCAATACACCCCCCTGCTCGCCCGTCCGCTCCCTCCCTCCCTCCCTCCCTCCCTCCCTCCCTCAGTCACTCACCCCGTGGCCTCCTCGACTCTGGGAGTTCTGCCAGGGCTCCTCACTGCCCTCCACGGCTCACCCAGGGACCAGACGCCAGGCCAGCTGCCTCCAGGGCTCTGCCCGCGGCGCTTCCACTTCCCTCAAGCAGGAGGCGGTCTGGTGGCTGGCTGCACGCCCCCCCCCCCCCCGCCCACAGGAAGCAGCCTGCCTTGTGTGCCTGCCTCTGCCGCACACTCCCGCCGGCCGGCTGCACCCGCCACCCCTTTATACCTGAGCCGGAGGGAGGGAGGGAAGGGGGGAGGGGATGGCACAAGGGTGGCGGTGGTGGTGGCGGCGGCACAAGCCTTTGTTCTGGAACCTCCGCCGCAGACAGGCCACTTTCTGCAAACAACCCCGAGGAGTGCCAAGAACTCTGCAAGTGCTACTTAGCTGGCAGCCACTCCCTGTGGGCCGCCAGCACCGCTGCCCGGCTGCCTGCACTGGGGCGCCAACCCTGCTGGGCCGAGCACAGGACTTGCCAGCCTCTCTGCGGGGGGGGGGGGAGGGGGGCCCTCACCTGCTCTCCCGGCTCCAGCCCACATCCCAGGCTGGCCATTCCCATTCAGAACACACACGCACACACACCCCTTCCACTCTGGGCCCTGACCCCACTCCAAAAGGAAAGCCCAGGACGGATTGTCCCTGCCAGATGGGGGGCAGCCCTCCGAGGAGAGGTGGGGCTCACGGGGGGGGGGAGTGCATGACCATACCCCTCCCTCCACAAGCAACCTGCCCCCCCCCAACGGCTTCTCCAGCCTCACAGATGCTCAGCTCCCACCACATTCCACCGCATGCCATGGCCAGATAGCTGGACACGCCCCCCCCCAGCACACACACACACACACACACACACACACACTCAGCACGTTCACAGACACAGAGAAGGGCTTCGGTCACTCAGGACAGGCCAGCTGTCTTTACCGAGGGCACTCCGTCCCGGGGGTGGGGGGGGGGCTACTCTGCAGTCAGTGGGCTACTGTCTCCACCCATGGGCACCCTCTGGCTTCTCTGGTGCCCCCTGACCCCGCTGGCACCCTGGCTGTGGGAGGACCACAGGAGGCCAAGTGCAGACACCCCCCACCCCCTTCCCAATGAGCCCAAAGGCCCCCACCACTCAAGAGCAGGTGGGAGGGGGAGAAAGAAGACACCCCTTCTGGGGTGGGAGGCAGGCCAAGCAGTCAGTGCCCCAACTGTGCCCTCCACACAGGCTGACTGCCCGCCTCCCTGGCAGAAGCGCAAGCCCCGTGGGAGGCTGTGATGCAAGCACATTCTCTGCGCACCAGGAACAGAGGGAGGGTGGCCCCCACTTCCGACCCTGCCTCTGACTCACCTGGGGGGGAGGGCGGCGCGGCAAGATATGAGGTAGCAGGGTGAGCACTAGAAGAGGGACCTGGAGCCCCAGGAATTGGGGGGGGGGCTTGTCGGGGGGGGAGAGCCCTGGCCAAGTCCTGCCCCTTGGCAAGACCCCCAAGCCGTGCCTGGCCCCTTACCGCTAAACTGAGGAGACCGGGGGCCCTTGGGGATTCTCCTCCCCCCTCCATCTCCTTTGCACACCGAGGCCCTCGCCCGCTTCCGCCTCAGGGGCACCCCAGAGGTCACCCCCAACACAGAGAGGCAGCAGAGAGGGATGTGAGACCCCCCCCCTTCTGGCAAGAGGGGCCAAGTGGGTGGGGCAGGGGAGGTCCCCCGGCCCCCAATTACACCCTCCTGCTGCCCTGTAAACAAGCAGCAGCCCAGCCCCCACGGGGGAGGGCAGTGCCCCAATGGCAGCAGTGTTGCTCCACAGAGCCCAACGCCCCCCCCCCCAGCTGTGGCCTGCTCTGCAAGGGGGCAAGTACCCCAGACCAACTCCAGAACATGAGGCCCATGATCATTGCCAAGGGGGAGAAATGGGGGGGGGGGTAGAGCCAGCCTGCTTAATCATACCCATCAACACCCCGCCCTCGCATGCCAACTCCCTCCGTGGGCCTCACCCTGCAGAGGGCCTGGTGATCAGCCACATGCCGTGGGCACGGGGGGGGGGGGCAGTGAGCTCTGCAGTGCCAGAGGGAAGAAGCCCCATCGGGGGAGGGGGTGGTCCCCGGGACTCTCTGCCGGAAGAGAACCTTCCCCTTCCCCCCCCCCCAAGCTCAATCACCACCTCCCAAGAGCTCCATCCCACCCCTGAGGTTTGGGCCTTCTTCCCAGGACAGAAGGGCCTCCGGCGTGCTGGCCCCAGGGTCCTGGGCGACTGGGCCAGGAACCCTCCCCTGGAAGGAGGTGACATGCTTTGGGCCTCCCCCTGAGTTCAAGAGACAGCCTCTGCCAGCTGCCTGCAAAGAAAGGGCATGGCTGCCTCACCCCCTTTCTCAGTGGCTGACCAGGTCAGTCTTTCCTCCCCTCCGGGAAACCACCAGATGGTGCCCAGCAGATCCAGGCTCAGCTCCACCCAGCAGTCGCCCAGGTCACTCGGTTGGGAGCATCCAGCCAAGGGGGCTGGATGTCTCCCCCTCAAGCGCCTCCTCTGGCCGAAGGAACCGCCGTGGGTCCAACTCCCCTGTGACCTCCTCCTCTGACACCCCACCCCCATTCCCACCGAGCAGCTCTAGGCAGTGCCCTGGGGAGCAGGTGCGGAGCGAGGCCTCCAAGCTCTCCCAATGGCTTCCAAGCGGCCTTGGCCCAGGCAAGCGTGTCCCACCAGCCCTCGACCCCGGCAGTCTGAGCCAGCTCTTGATGAGGCCAGCGGGAGGAAGGCTGGGGCCAGGGAATGCCCCCCCCCCCACATACATACATACATACATACCACCACCACCCCTGTTTGTCTGGGGGACCCTCCCCTCAGAAGAGGCGGCCTCTGGCAGCTGCAGCAACCGGGAGGCGGACACAAGTCCCCCTCCACCAAGCCCTCCGGTGACCCCAAAGCACATGAAAGGAGGGTTGGGCCTCCTCCCCCCCCCCCCCCCCCCCGCTGCAGCCTTAATTGCAGGAGCCAGCGAGTGGTGGGAGGCAGCAGGCAGGTGAGGGAAGGTGGAGGGGGGGGCAGCGCAGAGAGCCGGCTCTCAGGACCCTTCCCAGGGAGGCCTGCCCTGCCCTGGAATGCAGCCCAGGAAAACAGCCCGGCGCGGTGGGAGTGCGGCCTAATGAGACAGTGTGGGGCCAGGGGGGGCTGGGCAAGCCCAGCAGGCTGGTTCTGGTTGCCCCTCGGGGTCTCACCCTGATGGGGTCACGGGTGCCAAGCAGTTCTCCTGCCCAAGGGGACACGGAGGGCCGGAAGAGCCGGCTGGGCCAGGAGCCTGTTTTTGGACTGTTTGCACTTGAAGGGTTACGGGACTATAAACACCTCCCAAGGCCTCCTCATCTCTGCTGGGTGATCCCCCCCCCCCCCCGCCCCGGCCCAGAAAAAGACCTGAAGAGCCCACGGACAGTACTCTTCCGGGCCACCCACAGCACGGCACTGGCAAACAAGGCGGGCCCAATCCAGCAGGGCTTTGGCAGGCACAAGCCCCACAGATGCCAGCATGGCTGCCCCCTCGCGCCGCTCCCGTGTTCTGGCTCAGAAGGGGCTCACGCAGGAGAACACTCCGGGAGAGCACCCACTTGTGGCACCCTTGTGGCTCTCACAAGGAGGAACACGCCCACCCCACCCCCACCCCTCCAGCTCGGCCTGGGGAGCTCCTGGGATGACACCTGGTCTCCGGAGGACAAAGATCAGTTTGTGTGGAGAAAATGGTGGCTTCCAAGGGTGGGCTCTACGGCACCACACCCTGCTGAGGGGCCTCCCCTCTCCTCCCCAAGCCCCCCACCCCTGGACCTCCGGGAATTTCCTAGCCTGCAGCTGGCAGGCCCTGGAGGCGGCCCTGAGTTCTGTGGGGGAAGGAAGGAGTCGTTCAACAGGACACCGGATCCCAAAACTGGTGGCTTTTGTAAAAGCTTCAAAGGTGCTGCATAAACGGCATCAGGGACTTTGTAAAAACAGACATGGCCTGAACAACAGATCTCCACAGGGATCCCCCCCCCACCTACCACCCCCACCTACCACCCCCCCCCCCCACGGTACTTTTGTCCAGAAGCTGCATAAAATGTTGGGAGGTCCTGAATGAAGCCCCTTCCGGCAGCAGAGGCAACTGCTTCCCTCTGGTGGGGCTCCACAAAGGGGGGGGCAGCTCTTGGGCTCTTCTAAAGTGCCCCCCCCCCGAATCTGCTCTGGGGCAAAGGGAGAGGGTGCCAGGAAAACCCTGGGTGGGCCCCACCTAGGGGGCCAGTGGATGAAGGGTGGCTGGACGCAAAGGGTGGGGGATTCCCCCCCCCAGAAGTTCTCCAGTGGAAAAACATAGATTTGGGACACGGAGGGGCTCCTGGCCCAGTGCAGGGGGCAGCAGACAAAGTCCTCTTCCTCCCCCCCCCCACAAAAAAAAAACACCTGCACTCAACAGGAGTTAACTAGCCATGCCATGGCTTGATTTAATTGGGAGGGAAGATAAATTTTATAGGAAAGGATGATAAACGTGTCACACGCAGGGACTAAAATGCCCACGCCATTCCGCAGGGAGAGGGCATCCCCCCCCCTTCCCAGCCCGGAACACAACCCTGGGCCAGATCCTGACTGTGCCACGCATGCCTCAGTCCAGCCATCCCTGGGAGCACCCCTGCTGGCCACCAGTTCACTTTCTCCAGTCCTGCAGAGACGGAGGTCCTGGAAGAAGGCGGGGAGGGGCACAGCCTCTCCCGGAACCACACCTGATCTCCAGAGGACAGGGATCAGTTCGCCTGGAGAAACCTTCCAGACCTTGCTGGGATAAACATGAGAAGACCCCTCTTCCCCCCCGCACCCCCGGGTAACACGGATCCATTGTCTTAGCAACCAGCACGCGTCTTCTTTCCCTGCTGCAGCACCCCCACGAAGGCTCCTTACCTCCCTGGCAAAGGTCTACAAGGCATCCTGTTCTCAGGAGGGGCAGTGAAGAGGGGGGGGTGGCCCACACATTGCCACGCCATGCCACGCCACGCCACGCTACGGAGCTGCAGGGAAAGAGAAGGTGGAGAGCAAGTTCGCCCCAGCCGGGCCTCAAGGAGGAGGAGGAGGAGAAGTCCGGAGGGCCCAGAGCGGCAGGTGGGAGCCCAAAGCCCACAGGCTGCTGGAACAGGTACTCCCCCAGAGTTCAACACAAGTGTTCGAGGCCAGGGTCTTTCTCCCTGCCCCCCCTCCACAAGAAGGGTAAAAAACAGACCCCTGCTGGGGAGACTTCCGCCAGAGGGTGCTTGGGAGCAGCCCAGACCTTCAGAGACATCACGGTGCCCAGAACCACCCCCCCTGCCCCCCCACCAATCCTCTCCTTTGCACAACAGCTAGGGATGCCAGCCTCCAGGGGGGACCTGGGGATCCCCCAGAATCACAGCTCATCTCCAGACCACAGAGATCAGCTCCCCCCAGGAGAACATGGATGCTTCGGAGGGTGGGCTCTCTCTAGCCTTGTCCCCCACTGAGACCCCTGCCCTCCCTCCCCAGGCCCCACCCCCAAATCTCCAGGAGTTTCCCAACCTGGAGCTGGCAACCCTGACCCCCCCCAATCCCCTGCTGGTGGCCGGGGGAGGGGGACCGGGCAACCCTCCGGCTGCTGAGATGACTCTGCCTCCAAGACAGGAAAGGCCATCCCATCGCGGTCCAGCAGAGGACAGAAGGGACACAGGGAGTGCTGGCTCCAGGTCGGTGTCCGAACCAAAGATTTTTTTGGCCCCCACACAACCTCCCTCCCACACCACCTCATTCACTGTCCGTGTTTCTCCCTACTTTGCTGAGATCTGTTCCAGACTTGGTTTGGTACCATCTCCTCGGGAAGATCATAGTCAGAGGGCCTCGGGAGGCTGTGTGGGTGGGAAGACCCACACTATCCGCAGGCCCATATTACACACGCGCACACACACACTATTTATTTATTTATTTTATCACAGTGGCGTCGTCAGGGTCTCTCCCTACTAGTTCCTCTGCATTCCCAACTTTCATTTTTCGTTACAGGTATGCCTTTCTCCTTATACCGTCACAACGGAAGGGTCTGGAGACTTCCTCTCTAAAAAGGACAGCTGGGAATTAGCAACTGATACTTCCCCTTCTCCCTCCGCCGCAAGAGGGGGGGCACTTTTTCTTTTCCACAGACCACTCTCCCACCCACTCCAGGGAGGAGGGACAGGATGGGGCCAGCCCGGAGGGCCTGCAGCTCAAAAATTAAGCACAATCCCATGGGGGCAGGACAAGACTGGGCCATTGGCCCAAGCAGAGCACACACCACCCCCATCCTGCAGCCAAGTCACCACTGGGCTTTTGGAACAGGCACACAGCAAAATGTTGTAAACTGCACATTCCAGGGCTCTCCCTTAAGAATGAAAAAGGGATGTTGCAGAAGATAAACACAGAGAGGACATGGAGACGATTCTGACCGAGGGAGGAACCCTGGAAACCAGTCAAGACAAACGACCCGCAACCAAATCCTGCTGCCCAGGACCCTGCCCAGAAAGCTGACGGGGCACCTCCCGGACCGGATCATGTTCCGCCAATGTCAGGCAGCGGGGAAATAACTCTGCAGCACGATCCATCCAGCTCACCTGAGGAAGAAGCAGCTGGCAGCTGGGGGGGGGGGGGACAGGGACGGGGGGGGGGACTCTCCGGGTTCTCCAGGAACAAGGTGGCTCCTTCCCAGAGTGAAAGGGGCCCAGCTGGGTGTTTGGGGCACACATAACCCCCCCCCCCGAAGGCATTCTGCAGTCCCTGCTCAACAGAAAATCTGGCTGCCACTTTGAATTTTGCCCCAGACGTCTTTATAGCATGTGTAGCATGTCATTGCCCCATGACCGGGGGGGGGGGGGGGATTTAGTTTTGAAACGACAGAAATGGCAGGGGCAGATCCCCTCCATCTTCTATAGTGATGGCAGCACCAGGGGCAGCCTGCAGGTGTGAGAGAGAGAGAACACCAGCACAGATCTAGCAGCACAAGCAGGACTTTCACGGCACCTCCTGCTCTGTGCTCAGCCCTGTGCCTAGGGTTGCCAGCCTCCAGGTGGAGCCTGGAGATCTCCCGCTTTCGCAACTGATCTCCCGCTGATGCGAGATCCGCTCCCCTGGAGGAAATGGCTGCTAAGAAGAAGGGAAGATATTGGATTTATACCCCTCCCTTCACTCGGGGTCTCAGAGTGGCTTACAAACACCTTTCTCTTCCCCTCCCCGCAACAGACACCCCGTGAGGTCAGTGGGGCTGAGAGAGCTCTTTCCAGGACTACCCTTTCCACACTCCTAAGAGCCAGTTTGGTGTAGTGGTTAAGTGCGTGGACTCTAATCTGGGAGAACTGGGTTTGATTCCCCACTCCTCCACTTGCACCTGCTGACTCTGTACCAGCTGTTCTCTCAAGGGTAGTTCTCAAAAGAGCTCTCTCAGCCCCACGGACCTCACAGGGTGTCTGTTGTGGGGAGGGGAAGGGAAAGGAGTTTGTAAGCCGCTTTGAGACTCCAAGTGAGTGAAGGGTGGGATATAAATCCAATCTCTTCTTCTCTTCTTACCACTGCACCAAACTGGCTTTGGAGAGTGGACTCCATGGCAGTGGACCCTGCTGAGGCCCCTCCCCTCCCCAAACCCCACTCTCTCCCAGATCCACCCCCAAAGTCTCCAGGTATTTCCCAACCCAGACCTGGCAACCCTACATACGCTGGCTGACCGGCACTCTGCCAGGCCGGGGCGCATCACTTTGCCCATTGCCATGTGCACACATGCGATGAGACATGGGGTGGGGGGTGGGGAATCAAGGAGCTCTTAAGCACTGTCCTCCGGGCTGGAAGGCCATCTGAAACTTCCTCCTGTAACCAAAACTCTGGGTGCGACTTCTGGAACTTTGGCTTTGGCTCAGTCTCCTTTTGTAGCACAATTAGTTCCTCCAGTTTCCCAGCTTCCTTGAGAGCCAGTCTGGTGTAATGGATATGACCGTGGACTCTAATCTGGGAGGACTGGGTTTGATTCCCCACTCCTCCTCCACATGCAGCTGCTGGTGTGATCCTGGGTCAGTCACAAGTTCTTTCAGAGCTGTTCTCTCAGGGGCAGTCCTCAAAAGAGCTCTCTCAGCCCCACCCACCTCACAGGGTGTCTGTCGTGGGGAGGGGAAAGGAAAGGAGATTGTAAACTGCTCTGAGACTCCTTCGAGTAGTGAAGGGTGGGGTATAAATCCAATCTCTTCTTCTCTGTATCTGAAAATGGATTTATCACCCAATCTGGAATTTCCGTTCAAAGAAGATCCTCAAGCCGCTCAGCCATGTCTTCATGTGGCATCTCCAAAATGGTCCCAGAAACCTTGCAGGTCATCGTCTTGTACCCCACCTTTCCCTCCTGGCTCCAACCGGCTTGGAAGCTGGTGTTGCTTGCAACGGCCTATATTGTTGCCTGAACGGAATTAACTATGAAATAAATGTAGGGGTGACAGATTTGGCCTTAATGAGATTGACCTCATTTCCTTGCAACTGCAAATTATCTCACTGAACTCTGTAAGTAGTTCATAAATAAGCAATGTCATACCTGATCTCCTTGAGTCCATCACTGAGCAAAGCATTTGTGTCTTCCAAAAACTCCACCATAATGTCAAAATGGGCATAAAGGTGTCTCACTCAGTTACCTTTCGACAGCCAATGAACTTCAGTATGAAGCCGCAAACATTCAAACTCTTCATCAACACAGAGCCCCTGGAATAGTTCATCACTGGGACTGGAGCACAGGCTTTAATTTTATTCACCGCACTAATGACAGTGTGTAATGACTTGCGCAGGCGATCACCGAGGTTTCTTGCAACCAGATGTTGGCAATGAATGACACAGTGAATGATAAAGACGTTTGGCACGGCTATTTTCAAGTAAGCAACACACCCACTATAGGGACCAGTCACTGACGGTGCTCCATCAGTTGCACAAACAAGTATGTTAGTAAGACAAATTTCCTTGTCTGTGAAGAGCTGCTCAACAATGCCAAATATCGACTCCCTTTAGTACCTGTTCTTAGTTGCCTTGCAAAGAACAACTCTCAAGCAAAACTGTCATGTTTTATAAAGCCCATGTAAGTGAGAAGCAATGATTGATTGCCTGTCAAAGTTGGCTCATTTAGCTGTAATGCAAATTCTGTTCTCTTTCTTTCCTATGCTGCACAGTGGGTCTCCCCCACCTTTTCAGCCACTTCCTGGCTCTTGGGAGGTGCTGCTGCTGCCGCCATTGCCGCTCTTTGGGCTTTTTGTGTTGTTGCAGATCTCCGGAGGCTCCTCTGCTCTCTGCCCGTGCCTTGGAGCCCTCTTTTCCCTCAGGAGCTCCCACTCAGGGACAAAATACCCTCACCCCCCCCCCAAACCACAGGGTTACACTTAACATGACCCACAAATACTAATACTGGGCAGGCTGAGACAAAAATAACACTCATGTAGCTAGAAAGTACCCTTCACAACCAAGAGGCTCAGCAACCCAGAACGCAGGAAAATAAACACTGTTGATGTGAAGGACCTATCAGCAGCAACCTGAAAAATGACAAAGAGTCAAAAACACACATTGTGGTGAGGGTGACGGCCTCTCCAAACACGGTGTCCTGCTCTGAGGGGGGGGGGGCTCCAGGGGGGCATTTAGTAAACATTCCGGCACTTCCCACCAGATTCCAGCCCCCTGCAGAGGCAGGAAGGAGGAGAGCCCTTTGCCAGCATCTAGGCTGTGGCCTGGTCAGGCGCATAAGTGAACCTCCAGTGCCCCCCTGCCCCCAGTAATCTCACTGTCCACTTTGGGAAGGACTGCTTTAAACGCCCCCCCCCCACCCCAGAGTCCAGATCAGGATCGGAGCAAGCAGCCAAAGAGACTAGGAGCCCCCCCCCCCTCCAAAAAGCCTCTCTCAGCTGGCCACCCACTTTGGTATCGGAGGGAGCGGGGGGGGGGGCACTCTGAGAAGGCTTCAGCAGGTGGCCGGCAGGCAAGCCTGGCACAAGGGGGTCCTTCTGGTTCCCTGGTCCCGCCCTGCCCACTGGAGGCTGGCAAAGCAAGAACGGAGCCTGGGGGGGACCAGGCAGCCCTCTCCGTGCCCGGGAGATGTGCACCATGCCGGGTGTGGCTGTCAGCATCTCCACAGCTGCAGTCCCACAAACAGGGCACTACACCAGTCCAGTGTGGCCATCAGAACTGTGGTCCAATCCAAGAAGGCAAGTCGATTCACTGGGATCACGGGGGATTTTGGACTGGCCACCAGAATGCCCCGATCGATTCAGAAGGCGGGGAAAGATAAACCTCAGCACAAACTCTGGTGTCCGTGGGGGGCGGGGGGGGGATTGCTTTTCCTTTGGGGTTTTACTGGCTTTAAGGACAGGCTGTCCTGTCCTGGCTGAGAGGATGGGGCCAGATCTACACCCCCCCCCACACACACATGCCCCTTTCAGGTCTCCACAGCCTCAGCTGAGGAAAAGAGCAGACCTCCCGTCCCGAGGGCCAAACACAGCAGGGGACCCAAGAAGGAGCTGCAGGGGAAATCCTCCCCATAGAACCTCCAAGCGGATGCTCCCCTGGGTGTGGGGACCAGAAGTCCCTCCGCAGCCAGCAAGAGAGGCAGGCCTTGGCCCCCATCCCCAGGCCAGGATTTGGGCTCCAGCTAAGGAAGTGGACTTCCATTCAGAAGGGCCTCCAAACATCCCCGCCTAAAAACGGCCAAAGTGTCATTTGGGGGGGGGGGGAGCATTGCCACAAGGCCCCTCAAGACCCCCACATGTCTCATCTAGCCCTGAAAAGAGGCCTCTGAAAGAACAGGGCTGGCCTCAAGCCATGGCCCCACACAATCCAGACCACACGCAGAGAGCAAAAATGCCGCTGGCAGGGAGGGGGAGTCGGGTTGCCAGGCCCAGGTGGGGAAACTCCTGGAGATTTGGGCTGGAGCTTGGGGGAGATAAGGACCTCAGTGGGGGTACAAGGCCATAGCGCCCACCCTCCAAAACATTCCTTTTCTCTGGGGGAACTGAGCTCTGTAGCCTGGAGAGGAGATGCAATTCCAGGGGATCCACAGGCCCCAGCTGGAGGCTGGCATCCCGAAACACCATGGATGAGGCGTTCTACGCACGCCTTTCTTGCACTCTTTAGGGAACGTATGCACCACCTCTCCAGACCTGCCCAAGGCAGCTCCCAACTATGCCTGCAGAACAAAACCCAACCCAAACAATAAAAACAAGTCCACATACAAAACCATGCCAAGCCAATTCAAGCCGGGGCATAACAGTCCTGAAAAGCAAACCGAGCGATCCACAAGAATAGCCATAAAACTGTCCTTGGGCCGGAAACAAGTATAAATGTCTTCATTTTCTGAAAGGACATCTCTGCGTGGGGCTGCCCTGGGCTCTGCTCTGGAAACTGCAGCTGGTGCAGAACGCAGTGGCATGGGCGCTGATGTCCTTGCCTGTGGGGGCACATATCCACCTGGTGCTGCGTGACCTCCTCTGGCTGCCTACTGAATTCCGGATCCGTTTCAAGGCGTTGGTGCTTACCTTTAAAGCCCTACACGGCCCGGGGGCCTGCACATACTCAAGACCACCTCTCCCCTGTATGAGCCTCGGAGAACATTACGCTCTGCCGGTCAACACCTCTGGGTAGTCCCTGGCCCCAGGGATGCCTGACTTGCCTCAACTAGGGCCGGGCCTATTTCAGCCCTGGCCCCCGCCCGGTGGAATGAGCTACCAGAGGAGATCAGGGCCCTGTGGGACCCCGGTTACAGTTCCGCAGGGCCTGTGAGACGGAGCTCTTCCACCAGGCCTTCAGTTGAAGCAAGCGGGCATCCACTTGATCAGGTCTCTTCCCCTCCCCCCCAGTGACCGCAGATCCTGGAAGCCAGACTGGGACCACATTATCTGCTGTTGAGGCGCATTGTTGTTTAATGCAGATGTTTTTAATGATAGAAGGATGATGATTTTATGGATGTTAAACAGAGGATCATAATAGGTTTTTAATAATGTAAATTTGCATTAACAACAGACACATATATGTTATTAACGGCCCTGAGCCTCTGATGTGGGGAGGTCTAGGGCTAGAAGTTTAACAAAACAAATACATAAATAAATAGTCTATAGCCAGGGTGGCATAGTGGTCAGAGGCGAGAGATGCAGGTTCGAATCTGTCCGCCTGCCATGGAAGCTCATTGAGTGACCTTGGGCCAGGGCCAGCCAGGTAGTATCTGCCTAAGCAGCTGCCCAGGGGTTGTGAGGATCTGGTGGAGCAGAGGAGCACAATTCCTGCTGCAGAAGCAAATAAGCAGCCAGCAGACCTCACTCCTGAGAAAGAAGAAGCCCGGAACAGCTGCATCCTGCGACACCCCCACCCAGGGAGGGAGGGGCTCTTGGTCTCTGCCCTCGGGAGAGGTGGGAGGGGGATAAAAACGGGAAGCAGACTGGCCCTTCTCCGGTGCCGCAGACCCTGCCACAAAGGCTTCCTGGGACCCCTGGCCTTTCCTTCTCACCCCTTCCAAAGGGGAGAGGGGGGGCCCTCACCCACACTCCCCCCCCCCCCCCCCGCTTCTTCACTGGGAAAACGGAGCCGAGTTCGCAGACAGGCTTGACGCGCGGTTCGTTTTGAGGAAGGGAAACTGACTGGCGAGGGAGGCGGCCCCCGGGGCGGGGGCTCCGAAGCCAGCCTGGGAGAACATTCCACCCTCGCCCTCGCCCTGCCCGCCCGCCCTCCCTCCCTCCGCCGGAGCGGGGCCTCTTCCGCCAGGCCCCTCGTCCTCTTCCACCTCTTCGGCCCGCCCGCCCGGCTGTCGCAGGCGCAGCGGAGAAACCCGCGGGGCAGGAGTCCTCCCACCTCCGGTGGCCAAGGCGGCGCGGGGGGTGAGCTGCGGACTGGGGGGGCGGGGGGGGGGAAGAGGCGGGGGCGGCGGCGGCTGCCGAGGCCGGCCCTCCCCTCCGCTGCCGCCCCCCCTCTCTCGCCGGCCGAGAGGCCCGGGCCAAAGGGGGGCGGGGGGCGCCCCGCGCTGCGCTGCTGGGCCGGACAGAGGAGGGGGCGCTCTCCGGCGGGCCAGCCTGCCCGCCCACTCCCAGCCCGGGGCTGCAGCCGGAGGAGGAGGTAGGAGGGGGGCCCTGCCCGCGCCGGGCTGGGTGCCAGCCAGAGGAGCGGGTCCTGCGGGCCAGGAAGCGACACGGGCCCAGCTGGCACCGCGGCCGGAGCGGCTTCCACCCCCCCCCCCGGCGCCTCAGCGGCAGGCCAAGGACTGGCCCCCGCCGCCCCTGGAAAGGTCAAGCGCTGCCGCCCCCGCCGCCTCTCTCTCTCTCACCCACCCACGGCCTCCGGAGCTGGGGGGGAGCCGCCGCGGGGCGCTTCTTCCCTGGCAAAGGCCGGCGCCTCGCCTCATCCCCCCCGCCGCCTCCCCCCCCGGCCGGCCGGCCGTCTGTCTGTCTCTTCATCCCGCAGGGCACTGCCCTGGCACGGGCCGCCTTCAAGGACGGCGACGGAAACAGACGCAGCCCCTGCCGGGTTGCCACTTCACAGTGCGATGTGCAAAGCGAGAGCGGGCGCTCGCCGAAGGAAGGGGCTGGCCTGCGAGCGCCCCTACCCGGCATGGCCCAGCACCCTCCAACTCGGCCAGGGTTCAGCGGGCAAGCGGAGGCTGGCCCTCCTGGGGCAGGGCCAGACGGCGCCCCGTTCGGCTGGCCCAGTGGGCCTCTGAGCACACGCAGAGAGCCCGCGCGGCGCCAACCCTACAAAGAGAGGACGGGCGGGAGGGAGGGAGGGCCGGCGGTCGGGATCCCGCCCCCGCCCTGCCCGTTCCCCGCCCCTTTCTCCCGCCACTCACCCGCGGGACGGGCAGGAGCTCCGGGGGCGCGCTGCGGGGAGTCTCCGGCGGAGAGGCAGCGGAGACCTCCTTCCCCGAGAAGCGCATGCGTGAGGGCACGGCGCGCCCCCCGATGCCGCCACGTGCACGGCGGCACAGCCCCAGGGAGGAAGCCCCTCCCCCTCGCGGGGGAGAGCGGGGGCCGCGATTCCCTCGTGCAGCTGCCGCGCCGCCCCCCGGCAGAGCCGCCTCCCCCCCCCCCCCCGGCGAAACGGGACCCCGAGAGACGCGCGGCGTGGGGAGGTGACCTGGCCGGGCGCCGCTCTTGGCCAGCGGGGGTGGGGTGGGGTGGGGTGGGGTGGAGATCGGCCGGTGAAGGGCCACGGCGGGCCAGGCGGTGGGGGGAGGGAGAGCCAGCCCCAAACGTGCCCTCCGGGAAGGCCCGGGCGGGATGCCCCCCTCCCCTGCTCGCTTCTTTCCGCCGCTGCTCTCCCGCGCCCGGCGGCCTGCAAAGACTTGAGCCGTCCCCCCTAGGGCTGCCAAGTCCAACTTGGGAAATATCTGGGGACTTTGGGGGTGGAGCCAGGAGACTTTGGGGGTGGAGCCAGGAGAAAGGAAGTAACATCATTTTGTGATGTCACGTCCTGTGATGTTGCTTTCACATGCTGACACATGAACTCATGAAGTTTCCTAATACTGAATCAGGCCATTGGTCCATCAAGGTCAGTATTGACTACTCAGACTGGTAGTGGCTCTCCAGGGTCTCAGGCTGAGATCTTTAATGTCACCTATTACCTGATCCTTTTTAGCTGAAGAGGCTGATACCTCCTGCATGTCAAGCAGATGCTCTATCACTGAGCAACGGCCCTACTGAATCCTTCCTCATCTCGGCAGAATATGAAGCACTAAGTGCTACACACGTGCTAAATATGATTTTCATATCATAAGAACAGGAGAGAAGCCACAGTGGATCAGCCCATCCAGTACAACACTCTGTGTCACAACAGTGGCCAAAAATACCAGGTGCCCTCAGGAGGTCCAGCAGCGGGGCCAGAACTCCAGAAGCCCTCCCACTGTTGTCCCCCAAGCACCAAGAATTCAGAGCCTCACTGCCTCAGACAAAGGGTTCCATTTAGACCTTGTGGCTAATAATAGCCACTGATAGACCTCTGCTGGATGGGGACAGAGAGAGACAGACAGACAGAAAAAAGAAAGAGGGAGAGAGAGAAGGGAAAAAAACTGGCAGAGGCACTTACTTCCATTTAGACCTTGTGGCTATAATAGCCACTGATAGACCTCTGCTGGATGGGGACAGAGAGAGAGACAGACAGACAGACAGACAGACAGAAAAAAGAAAGAGGGAGAGAGAATGAAAAGAGCTGGAAGAGAAACTCACCTTGCCAGCCACATGCAAAAGCAGCTCCTTCAGTCCCTCCTTAATCTCTGGGCGGACCTCTCTTGCTGTGGAAGCTCTCTTGCTGACTTCTTAAAGGGGAAATGTCTGGCGAGGCTTTTTACTGCAGGGCAGGCTCTCTGCAGACATTTCCCTTTTAAGGCAGCCATTTTGTCCCCCCAGTGGCCAACTTTGGAAAAGCGGGAGATAAGCACTAAAAATCAGTGTTTCCCCCGCCCTACCGGGGGACTTGGCAGCCCTAGTCCCCCAAGCAGAGCGCCGGGCCGTCGGTCTCCTCCAGCAGGCCGCGCGGAGTGGGCGGTGCAGGAGTCCCTGGAGGCACCTTGAAGACCAACCCAAGTTCAAGTCTGGTGGGTGTCAGCTTTTGGGGGGGGGGGTTTGCGCATGAATGAACTGAACTAGCATCAAACTCCTTTGGCTGACTTGAACTTAGCCCTTGTGGTGGAAACCATTGGCTCGCTGGAGCCTAAATGCGAAACCCTTCAAACAGGAACAAAAGAAGGGGCTGAAGAGCAAATGACCCAGGGGTTAGAACAGAAAGCCTGCCTGGCTGCTGGTGTCCCCTTCAGGTCCAGGTCTGTGCGCAGCCTGCATGAGCGGCTCCCTGCTGGGCCTGGCCAGCCACGGCTCTTGGGCACAGGCAGCCCACCAGGAAGCAGGCAAGGGGCGCCTGAAAGCTCCTGGGGGGGGGGGGGGAAGCAGATCTTACCACCCTCAGGTTTAAATCAGGCCAGACTTGTTGCATGTGTGAACACACAATCTGAGCTCAACCCTCCGAGGGGAACCACGTCTCCTCACTTCCGACACTGTTTTATTTCTTCTCAGTGTCAGAAGGGGCCACAGAGGCCACCTAGTCCAACCCCCTGACAAGTTTGTCCGACTGCTGCTTCAAGACTGCGGGGGGGGGGGGGGGGGGAGCTGATTCCTGGGGAGCCGATTCCACTGTTGCACAACTCTTGACTGTAAAAAAGTTTTCCCCAAGATCCAGCTGGTCCCTTCCCGCCTGCAGTTTAAACCCATGACTGCAACTGCTCTCCTCTGCTGCCCACAGGAACAGCTCCCTGCCCTCCTCTAAGGGACAGCCCTTCAAGAGAGCCATCATGTGTGTATCCCCACCCCCCCACCCCCTCTCCTCCAGACTGAACACACCCATGTCGCAGGGTTGCCCCGGTCATCCTTGTCGCTCTGCTCTGCACGCACTCCATCCTGTCCACATCCTTGTTGAAGGGAGGCTTCCAGAACTACGCACAGTCCAGTCCAGTGGAGCGAGTCCATGTGTTCAGTTGCAAGGCCTCTTGTGTACCGGAAGCAACAGCAGGGAATGTAGGCGTAGAGGATGCCAAGGGCCTGTCCCAACAGGTCTCTTTCCTGACCAGAGGCCACCTGGACCAAGGGCTGGCTGACACATAAACGGACAGACAATCTTTTGATCTGGCCTCCCTCCTCACCTCTCCTCCCCCCACACACCCCCTCCTGTTGTTTGCAACCATTTATCAGCTCTGACTCCTTGACATTTTTCCTGTCCCCTGCATCCTGCTTTCCCTCCTTTTCTTAGAGTCTTTGCTAGCAGAGCCAGCGCCCCCCCCACCCCCATGCCAGGAGGGCCTGTAGCTTCAGGTGCACCACAAACTGCCTGGACTCACAGTAAAAGCTTGCCAACTCCAGGATGGGAAATTCCTGGCTATTTGGGGGGTGGAGCCTGGGGAGGGACATCAGTGGGGCATAAAAGCCCTTCATGGTCTGGGACCAACATACCTTCAGGACCGCCTCTCCTGGCATTCCCCCCCCCCCCCCCAAGAGCTCTTTGCTCATTCAGTAATGCCACACTGACGGTCCCGAGCCCAGAGCCTTTTTGGCAGTAGCTCCAGCTCGGTGGAATGCTCCACCCAGCGAGATCTGGGACTTGTCCTGCCAAGCATCTAGGTGAGGGCCAGGAGCTCTTCCTGCCCCCCCCCCCTTTTTCCCTTCCCCTGGGACAGTGATAGTATTGTTATATGCCATCTGATTATTTGTAAATATTTGAACTTAAATCTGTTAAATGTATGTGTTTTAACTGTCTTGTAAACTGTTTATTATATGTCGTGATCAGTGTTCCCTCTAAGCTGAGTTAGTGTGAGCTAGCTCACAGTTTTTTTAGCCTCCAACTCACACATTTTTATGTCTCTGCTCAGGAAGGAGGGCTCCAGAGCAGACTAATTGATGCAGTTGCCAAATTGCTCACTCACAACTTTAATGCCAGGAGCTCACAAAGTAGAATTTTTGCTCACAAGACCACAGCTCAGAGGAAGCCTTGGTGGCGATCCGCTCTGGGCCCCAGGAGAGCAGGGGAGAGTGGAAGAGAAACCCAAAGCATAAGGGCATACATAGATACAAACTGCCACAGAGCCCTCCCTCCCGACCGGCCACTCTCTCCAGGGGAACCAATCTCTGCTGTCTGGAGATCGTTTGTGATTCCGGGAGACCTCCTGGCCCCACCCAGAGGCTGGAAACCCTCACTCAAGGCCAGGACAGCAGGGAGGACAGGAGCTGCCCCTGCTCTGGGCGAGGCTGGGCACTTCCACATCTCAAGCCAAACTGGGTGAAAGGTACAAGGAAGGAGACACACCCAGGATGCAGGCAGGTGCCGAGCGAGCAGAGGCTGGCAGGGTGCAGGAAGCACCCTCAGTGCCCCACAAGTGAGGAGAGGCCTGCCTCCCCCCCCCCCAAGCTTGGGGAAAGAGAAACAGCCGCCTGCATGAGAGGTCACTGAAGGTGTGTTTGTGGGCTGTAGGCGGCAGCCAGTGGGTCTGGGTTTCTGCTTCTGCCCCCTCTGGTTCTGCCTGACTTTGCTGAGCAGGTATCATGAGCCATAAAAATGATTTCTGGAAATCCCCCTGGAGAGAATCCTTGTATGATGGATCAGAACAAACGAGATTGTAACAGGCAGCAAACCCGGACCCCAAACCTAGATGCCACTGTGTTGTCAGAGATGCTCTGGTGGTGCTGTCGTGGGACCTAAGAATGTCAGCTGCACCACTTGCCTATCATCTAATTTAACAAATGCCATCATGGGCCAACAATGACCTTCCACAATCTACTTTGGACAGATGGGTTTGCTCCTACATAAGGGAAGCAATGGACAGAAATGTGACATAAGAAATTGCCGTTCTTGAAAAGGAGTTAGTGAACATTTTGATCTTCCTAGACATACCTTTGCAGATCTAAAAGCTGCTGTTCTGCCTCCCCACACATACCAAAAACAGACAGACTTCAAAGGGAACATACAATGTGGAAGTGCAAAATTAGAACTCATCAAGAAACGGAACACTGTCTCCAGCTTCAACAGGGATTCAAGTTTCCTTGTTCTTTATAATGTCAACCCAACAGGGCCCACTTTTTGGGAACTAATAGATGGCTGGTATCCCATTTTCTCCGACTATATACCAGTACCCGTTAAGTTTCACTTAAACACTTGGCTTTTCTGCCTGAACCTCCAACCTCCTCACCACACAGTCTGTCAAGGTTGGGGCTGGGAAATACCAGCAGACTTCAATGGGCCGCCCTGCCATAAGAGTCCACCTTCCAAAGCGGCCATTTTCTCCTGGGTAACTGATTGCTGCCTCCTGCAGATCAGTTGCAACCCCAGGGGATCTACAGCCACCACTGGGAGGTTATATATGTGTGTACACACACACACACACACACACACACACACACACGGGTCATTTGGGGGCGGAGCAAAGCTCCGCCAGCCCGAGTGGGCACTACAGCATGATCTGATTCGGCCCGCCACCGAATTACTGCTGAAATTCAGTGGCGGCTTTAAAAGCACCTGGAGGAGAGGGGTTTGAGGGAGAGGCTCCAAACTTACAGGGTAGTTTCTGGAGCCTCTCCCCCAAACACCCACCAAACAGGTTGCCCTCATTCCCTCCATTGTTCTCTATGGTGGGGAAAAAGTAAGGTTTTTTTCCACCATAGAGAACAATGGAGGGGATGGGGCAATCCGTTTGGGGGTCTGTAGATTGGACTCCGTGGTCCAATCTTCTTGAATCTTGGTGGGTATTTCGGGGAGAGGCCCCAGCAGCTAACCTGTAAGTTTGGAATTTCTCCCTCAAACCCCCTCTCCTCCAGCCCCTCATTTACCCTATGAGTTTTTGCCATTGACTTCAATGGCCCATAGGGTATAATGGGGCTGAAACTGACATTCCGCAGGTGATGTCAGGGGGCGTGGCATGTATGCTGATGAGCTCCTGCACCTCTTTTCCTAGGAAATGACCCCTGTATACACACACAATATAATGGTAACACAGTGAAAGCAAGCTTGATACAATATCACAGTACTGAGGCTGTAGCACTGAGTGGGAAAAACTCAATTGGACACATAAAGTCCTAAAAATGATCTTAGTCAAAGTTTGTAGTATACAGCTAACTTCTGATAGTGAATGTATTAGATATGAGCTATCTATTGAACATATATGAATGTATATTAGCTGTATATTACAAACTTTGAATAAGATCATTGTTGAGACTTTATGTGTCCGATTGAGTTTTCCCCACACAGCACTACAGCCTCAGTGCTGTGATTTGGTATCAAACCACCTGGAGGTTGGCAACCTCGGGTGGGACTCATTCAAACACCCGCCCCCCTTCCTGCATCAATCCTGCGCCTTCGCCGGTGTGCTCCGGGGAGGGGCCTGGCGCTGCGCCCGCCGCGCGCCCCCCCCGCCTGCGCGACGAGTGACTCCCTTTCCCACGTGGGCGTGAGGGCGTGGGCGGAGCTCGCGGCCCCCAACGAAGGGCTTCCGCTCAACGGCTCCCCCACTCCGGGCTCTGGCGCGAGGCGTGTGCGCGGTGCATGCCGGGAGTCGTAGTCCGGGCCCGGCGGCCGGCTCTCGGGAGCGTGGGCGTGGCTGGGGCGCGCGCGAGACGCCGGGAGTCGTAGTCCCGCCAGCCTGGCCGGAGGGAGGGCGAGCAGGGCCGGCTGGGGCTGGGGCTGGGCGCCCGGAGGAGCGAGCCATGCAGAAGTACGAGAAGCTCGAGAAGATCGGAGAGGGTGAGAGCCGACGGGGCCGGGCCCAGGGGCAGCGCGGGTGCAGCAGCGGCGCCTCTCTCGCCTCCCGGGTCCCGCCCAGCCCCAGCGGGACCTGCCCCCCCCTCCGCCCCGAGGGGGGGAAAGGAGGAGGCGGTGGCTCAGGCTCAGGCTCTGCCCCGCCCGGCTTGCAGCCCCAGCAGCCCCGCGGGAGCCCCTGACCCCGGCCCCCCTCCCCCCCTCCCCGCAGGCACCTACGGGACGGTCTTCAAGGCCAAGAACCGGGAGAGCCACGAGATCGTGGCGCTGAAGCGGGTGCGGCTGGACGACGACGACGAGGTGCGGCTCCGGCCACTGCCGGACGGGGGGGGGGGGGAGCTGCGCGGAAGGGGGGCCGGGCGGCGGGGGGGGGGCGGCTTCTCGGCGGTGTCGCCCCTGGCGGGGGCGAGGGGGGGAACCAGCGGCTGCAGACCTTCCCCCCTCCCCCCGCCTCCTTCCTCTCTTCGCCCTCCAGGGGGTCCCCAGCTCGGCCCTGCGCGAGATCTGCCTGCTGAAGGAACTCAAGCACAAGAACATCGTCCGGTGAGCCGCCCGACCGGGGGGGGGGGCGGGGGGCGGCGGCGGCGGCGGCCCTGCGAATGGCTCCAAGGGGGCACCCCCGGCAGATCCCGTGCACGTCGGAGCGGGGAGCCGCATCGCTCTCTGCAGAACTGGCGCTGGAGGCGGCAGGACCCGACCGGGGAGGCTCCATCCAGTCCGGCCCCCTCTCTCCTTCAGGGGCCAGCCGGTTCCTCTGGACGGCCAGCCACGGGGGCCTGGAGGCCGAGGCCTTGGCACTGGGGTTCAGAGGCTTCGTGCCACTGCTAGGCCTCTCCTCCTGGATTGTGCCTAACCCCCTCTTCAAAGCTGCCTGTGCCGGTGGCCATCACCACATCCTCTGGCAGCGAATTCCACAGTGTCATCACTCTCTGTGCCAAGCAGTGCCTTTTGTCCCTCCCAAACCTCTGTGCCCATCAGCTTCCTTGGGAGCCCTGAAGTGGGAGCACTCTAGTAGGTCTCTGTCAACTCCCCCCCCCTCATATCCCCAGTGCATAATTTGATAACCCTCCATCCTGTCTCCTTGTAGTCATTTCTTAAAAGCCCCTGACTCTTCCACCTTGCCTCTTAGGGCAGGTGCCCCAGCCCCCTCATCACCTGAGTTGCCAGCTGCACACTCAAATGAGGCTTCACCATAGATCCCTGCAAGGACATTACAAAGTTGGCCATTTTATTTTCAGACCCTTTCCTCACAATCCCTCAAAGTTTGCCTTTTTCAGTGCTGCTGCTACACGCTGAGGCACCATTGTCGTTCTACTTTCCGCTACACAAAAAAAAATAAAACTTTGTTGGTCTTAAGGGTGCCACTAGGGACCCAATCTTTGCTCTGCTGCTTCAAACCAACACGGCAACCCACCAGAATCAGTCCTGAGATTGAAAGTTTCAGTTAGTTCTGACCCCATCAGCACAGAGATGGTTTTTTGTTACAGTAGGCTTCACTTTACGCTTAAGCAGACTGAAGAATATTGCTCACCTGCCCAATGTATAGACACCTTCCATTAGCTCTTCACAGTAGGCCTTGGCTTGCACTATCCTGACTAATTTGGTATAATCTGCAAACTTTGTAATTCCCTGGATCCTCTTCTGAGCCCGTTTTTAAAAATTAGGTTGATATTTTTCTGTCATCCAGCACAGAGGTAGGTTTTTAACAAGTTACATATGCTTGTTAGTGGATCAACAACTGTACGTTTGGGTTTTGAGGAGCCGTCGGCAGAATGCCATCTGGACCTGTGGATTTACTGGCTATCTTTTTGTCTGATGGACCAACAATTATTACTTCTAAAAAAAGCAGCTTCCCCACCACTGAGCCACAGCCCCAGAGGGAGAAAACACAGACAGATTCCCCTGTGGAGACCAGGCCACGTGTGGCACAGCTGGCCCCATTTCCCCTCTGCTGTTGTGACCCTTCCTCTCCCTCCCTTGCTGTTCCCGTTGGAGTGTGGCAGTGGGGGGGGGGGCTGGAAGACCTCTCCCCAGGTTCCTGCCAGGGGCATGACGGGCAGGCGCTCTCTCTCCCTCCCCCTCCCCCCTGCCAGGCTTCACGATGTCTTGCACAGTGACAAGAAGCTGACGCTGGTCTTTGAGTTCTGTGACCAGGTGAGGCGGGAGAGGGCAGCGGGAGCCCGGGTGGGTGGGAGTTGGTGGGGAGGGAGTGGTGGCAGCCCTGCTCCCCAAGCAGGTGGCATCTTCTGGTGATGGGAGAGGGGGTGGCGTTCCAGAGGGGAAGCCCCAGGCCTTGGCTGTCCTCCCCCCCCCCCCCATTTCCCTGTTTGCCCTCCTCTGCGAAGCTCACAGGCTGCCCCCTTGGGGCAAAACCAGCCTTTAAGTCTCGGCCATCACTCTGGTGGGGGTGAGTGTTGCACTCGCTAGCCCCCTCCTCTCAGGTGCTCTTGGCCTGCCACTGACTCCTGCCCCCGTCCGTCCGTCCAGGACCTGAAGAAATACTTTGACAGCTGCAATGGAGACCTGGACCCCGAGATCGTGAAGGTGAGCGGGGGCGACCAGAGCAGGCTGGGGCTCCAGCCAGGCGCCTTCTGGGGCTGCCGCTGGGGAGGGACCGGCCTGGGAGACTGACGCCCCCTTTCCTCTTCCTCCCCAGTCCTTCATGTACCAGCTGCTGAAAGGACTGGGATTCTGCCACAGCAGGAACGTCCTGCACCGGGACCTGAAGCCCCAGAACCTGCTGATCAACCGTGTGAGTGCCCTGCAGGGTCCCTCTTTTCAACCTGCCCGACACCCAGGAGGCGCGAACTTCTGGAGCCGGGTGGACACAGCCCCCCACCCAAGGCTCCTGGGAGAACTTAGCAGTTGGGGGTAAGAGGGCCGGCTGCCTTGTGGGTGAGAAACTGACTGGTTAAAGACCAGGGAGCCCGGCACAGGAGTCAGTGGGCGGTTCTGGTGAGGGTCTCCAGGTGTGCAGATGACACCATGTCATGCAGGGTGCTGAACTGCAGAGAGGGCGGTGGACTCTTCCAAGAGAACAGGACAATCTTTTCCCCAGAACACTGAAGCTCGGGGGTGCCGAAGGGCTGGAGCCTCAGCTCCATCTGAGGCAGCTTTGCATGGTCCTCAGCAGAGGGCAGGGGAGGGGTGGTGGTTGCAGGACGAAGGAAAGGGAGGGCTGTGCACGGCCCAGCAAGCGAGGGGATTCCTTGGATGGCCCCACTTACTCGTGGACGAGCAGAGGGCTCTTCTCAGTGGAGAGCCGGGAGAACCAAATGGAACCTTCAGGACCTCCCAGTGTCTGGTGCCTGGGGGAGGGGGGGCAGGGCTGCTGCCTTCCTGTTCTGCTTGCAGGCCTTCCTTTGAGACTGATCCCGCAGGTGCCCTTCCGGCATTTCTACTTCAGGCCTAGCAGCTCCAACGTTACCCGTGCCAGTGGTGCCTGCTCAGCCGCCTCCGGGTCCCTCTGAAGGCCCTTCCCGAGCCTGGCCTTGCCAGCTCCCGAAAGTGGCCCCTCCCATGCCAACAATTCTGTCCCGCTCTGCTTGAGAGGCGTCTGTGTAGGAGAACACAGCAGCCTGCCTGGCCTGGCCGGGAGCGGGTCTCCAGGCAGAGCCTGTTGTGGGGTGAAGGCGGTCAGCTGTCTGCCTGAGGGGGTGCTGGCGGGCTGGCCTCCTCTCTGGTGCAGCTCAGGACATCCAGACCCCCCCCCCCCGAGTTCTGCGCTCTCTGGACTCCCCCCCCCCCCCCAGTGCTGCTCCTGCGTGTCCATGGGGAAGGGGCGTACTCGTGCCCCTTCTGAGTGCTCTCTGGTCCCAAAAAGCCTCACCTGCCCAGGTGCAGGAAACCCATTTTCAGAGCTCTGTAGCGGCACCTGCTGGACTGTGGAGGCCTCGCCCAGGGCTTGTCCCCGCCAGGGCTGAGAAGGCTACCGGCTCCTCAGTGAATTTGCTTCTCTGGGGGGGGGGGTTGGGGGGGGACAGTGCTGTGGTGTCCCCATGCTCCATCAGCCGCCTGCTGTTCCCCTTTTCCTGCAGAATGGGGAGCTGAAGCTGGCGGATTTTGGCCTGGCCCGGGCCTTTGGAATCCCTGTCCGCTGCTACTCCGCTGAGGTGAGCCTGGCCGTTGGGAGGGGCTGAGGGGAGGGGAGTGACCCCTGCAGTGCTGACCGTGATGGGGAATCCCCCCTCCCCCAGGATTGCCATTGAGAGTCCCTTCCTGCCGCCAAGCGCCGAGGGCTCCGAAAGACACCAGCTACACTCCTCACTCCCTGGGTTCTGGCCCTGATTTCCCCCTCCCCACACACACACACGCTTGTGCTGCTTTGCATTAGTTTGCAAGCTTTGTTTGGGGTCCAGAATTGGGATTGCAGGCAAGGTGGCAGAGGGGTGATAGAATTCTTGGACGTCACCTGCTTTTGCCCCCCCTTCCCGGGGTCTGGTGTCAGCTTTCTGGGAACGAAGCCTCCGGAGTGTTCAGTGTAGGGCTGGGTGGGGGGGCAGCTCTGTGGACTCTGGGCCAACCAGGGCCAGAAACCAAGTCCGGTTCCTCTGAAAAGGGGAGGGGGGAGTGGCAATGGTGGGCGTCTCTCCCTGTGCCCTGGCAGTGCCCTCGGAAGCTGCCTGCCTCCCAGTGAAACCAGCGGGTTGACGCTGGGACTACTCTGCCTGGGGCCGCCCCGTCAGTCCAGTGTCCTCTCCGGGGCCGGTGAGGCCTCCCTCTCCCCCCCCACAGGTGGTGACGCTCTGGTACCGCCCCCCAGACGTGCTCTTTGGGGCCAAACTCTACTCCACCTCCATCGACATGTGGTCTGCGGGCTGCATCTTTGCGGGTAAGGATCGCCCCTGGGGATGCCCTGGAGGCAGGGAGGTGCCCGGCGGCACAGCCACAGGGAAGGGGCCTGGCTTGCCTAGCTCTCTGACCTCCCCCCCCCCTCCCTAGAGCTGGCCAACGCAGGGCGGCCGCTGTTCCCCGGCAACGATGTGGATGACCAGCTGAAGAGGATCTTCCGATATCCTTGGCTGGGGGCCTGGTGACGGGGAGGGGGGGGGGACAAGCGCTGCAATTGGCTGGCTGCACCCTAGGCCAACCCACTCCCCTTAGGAAGCTGAGCAGCACTGGCCGTGGGGAGGACTTGGAGGGGAGACCCACCCAGGAAGACGGGGGGGGGGGGGGCGGGGGGGCCTGCTCCGCAGAGGCAGGCAAGGGCAAACTACCACTGAACGTCTCTTGCCCTTGAAAACCCTATGAGGGGTCACCATAATTCAGCTGCGACTTGAGGGCACTTTCAAACCCCCCCCCCCCCCCCGGGCACTTGGCAAGGTGGGGGGGCAGTTTCCACACCAGAGAGGGAGGCGAAGACCTGGTGGCGCCTTAACTCTCCCACGCTGCTGGGGACCCCCACGGAGGAGCAGTGGCCGGGGATGACCAAACTCCCGGACTACAAGGTACAGCCGCCTGGCCCCAGGAGGGAGCACCCGGGGGGGGGGGCTCATTTCCTGGGGGGGGGGGATTTTATGGTGCCCAGTCTGGAGGCTGCCAGTCCGTCCTTCCTTCTTCCTTCCTTCCTCGGAGGAGGAGTGAGGCTTTTTCCTCGCCAGGACCTCACCCGCTCTTCCCCCACAGCCGTACCCCATGTACCCTGCCACAACATCACTGGTCAATGTGGTGCCCAAGCTGAACACAACCGGCCGGGACTTGCTTCAGGTGAGTCTCCCCCCCACCCCCCGCATCTTCCAGCCTCTTCCTCCCCCCCCCGGTCCTTCCTAGCGATCCACGTCAGTCTCGGGGGGGGGGTTCCCTTCTCCCTTTCCTAGTTGGCTGTGGGTGGGGGTCTGCAGGGCAAGAGGCGGTCACCTCCATTCCCCCCCCCCCGGCAGGGGTCTCTGCTCAGCTCCTCCCCCCTTCTTTTGCTCCCCCAGAACCTGCTGAAGTGCAACCCGGTCCATCGGATCTCGGCAGAGGAGGCCCTGCAGCACCCCTACTTCACCGACTTCTGCCCCCCTTAGTGGCTCACCCCACTGGAGGCAGTTCTAGGGCCAGGTGTGGCTCAGAGGCTTCCTCACCTGGAAGCCACCACGTGGCTGGGACCAGCTGGAGGGATATCCTGATGGGACCCGGGGGCAGGGGGGGTCTTCCACTTGCCATCCTCCCCTGCCCTGCCGAAGGGCAACTGAGTCCATCCCACACACACACACGCACGCGCACACACACACACCCCATCACCTCTTGCAAGCATGTTCAGTATCTGGCTGTGCCTCGGGTGGGGTGGGGAACATGAACCAATGTGAATATTTGTGAATTCTATAAAATGCTTCTTGGACCTCGGCCAGTCTCCTGCCTTTTTATTCCCACCCCCCAATCCAGAGGGGGGTACACAGCTGTGTTTTCTTATGGGACATGCAGTGGTCACCACAGTTCTCCTTGTGCTCCCCCCCCCAACAGCAGGAGGCTGCGAGCACATTGGGGGGGGGTGTCTGTTGTGAGCAAGAGGGCAGCTCTGAGCAGAGGGGTTCGAGGGGTGGGCCCACTCCCCCCCCCCCCGGCCATGGCTGTGTGGCGGCAGCACCTGCCCCCTGTTGCGGGAAAGACACTCCTCTGCCCCCCCTCCCTTTCCCCAGTGTGGGGTGGGAAACGATGCGGCTGAGTTCCCAGGTGGCTCTTTAATGCTACACAGGCACAGAAGAAGGGCCCTCGGGAGGGCGCACACCACTGGGGGGGGGGGCACAGGTGAAGCAGCAGCGCACTCATGCACAGGGCCAGAGTCGACAGACGGGACGGCTGGGGGGCAGACAGTCATGCGGTGATGAGGGCAGCCTGGATCCTCGGGGGTGGGTGTGGTGGTCTGCCTCTTTCCTTCGCGGTCCGTCCCACTGGGCTGCCTTGGATGGACAGACGGACACCGCTTCGGCTTTCCTTAGAGTAGAGCTAGGAGGTTCTCCCTCCCCCTCCCCCAATAACCACCACCTCGTACAAAGCATCCAACAAGGCCGGATTTAATCGGACCCTGCAGTGCTGGGCAGCATCTCCCCCACCAGGCCCGGGACCCTGGACAAAGCTCTTCTGGGGGGCGGGATGCCAGTGAAGCTAGAGTCTTGGGGGGGGGGGGCTGCTCCCCACCCGTTCTGCGTCCTTGTGGTCTCAGTACAGCCTTCCTTGCGCTCCGAGTGGTGGGGGCCGCTGCTGGAGTTGGCCAGCCCCCACTCCTTGCTGGGGGTTCCTCCCGGAGGCTGGTGCTGGACCTCCGGCCTAGTCAGCGGGGGGGGGGGGGGGGAGCAGAAGCCGGCTGCCTCCTTCAGCAGGCAAATTCTTCAAAGCTGCCTAGAGTCGTGTGACGAGGTGGCAGGTCCGGGGTGTCTCCGAGGCTCTCCGAGTGGCTGCGGAGGGTGGGACAGGCACTCTGGGTGGGGGAGAAGGAGAAGAAGAAGAGTGGGATGAACAAGGCGGGAGAGGCATCTTCTCAGCAGCAGCCTGCCTGTCTGCAGCCCCTGGCTCCCCCCTCCCTCCCTCCCCCCCCACCAGCCCAGCCCCCTGGCTCAACAGCAGTGCCAGCTTGAGGTGGGGGCTGGATGCTGTGGCACAAAATCAGCCTGTGAACAATGAGGATGCTGGGAGGAGAGAGTTCCTGGGTGGGGGGGGGGGGGGCAGGAAGGACGGGCTCCTCCTGGGCCATTCAGGGTTCCCTTGCAGGGCCACAGCACTAATGGGGGAGACTGGAAACAAGGCCTTTCCTGCTCTACCAGACCCCAAATATGGGGAGGGGGGAAGCTGGGTTGACTTTCTTGCTGGGAGCTGAGTGGGACAGCCCTTGCAGATGTGAGCACCCCTCCCCTCCCACTAAGCCCCTCCTAAGTCTGTCCGCAGCAGTTCCGCCTCTCCTCTGCTGCTCGGCTGGGAAAGGAGGATGGCCAGGCCAGCCAGAGTGGGAGAGGCCTCCAGAGTTGCCCAGCTGCCGGCCCTCCTTTCCTTCCCTTCGGAGGAGCAGGAGCGCTTCTGGAGGCGGGGAGGGTCTGTGCAAAAGGGGACTGGGGGTGCGACCACCCCCACTCTTCATATCTCCTGGTGTTTTGTGCACCTGTGCAAGTGAGGGTGGGGGGACAGGTGGAAGAGATGCTCCTGCCGCCTGCAAGTTTGGGGTGAGGCCTCAGGCCCAGATCCGGCACCCCTGCCTGGTGCCTCAAGCAGGTCCAGGCTGTGGGAGCGTGGCGGGGGGGCCCCTCCAAGGGCTGCCCTTTGGCCTTCAGGGTTCATCCCTGCCCCTCAGAGAGAGCCTGACTGCCCTGGGAGCCCGCCCACCCCCACCACCCCCCGTCCCCCCCCTAGGAGGAGGACTACCTGGGTGTCTGGGGTGGGGCCCCACCTGGGCTCCGTGGGAAGTCCGGGTACTCCTGGTGCAGATGAGATGCAAGGGGGGGGGGCGGAGAGGGGGTGCAGAGAGAAAGGAAGATGAGGTGGAGGATGTGGCGGGAAATGGTCTCAATGCAGAGGGGCTGGAGCCCACCCCACCCACCCCACCCGTCGTCCACAGTGGGGAAAGAGGTGAGGCAGCAGAAGGGGGGTCAGGAGCCCTTGAGCGCCTGGAGCCCCCTCCAGTCCAGTCCGGGAGAGGGAGGGACATAGAGCCAGCCTCCGGCCTCTCCCTTCTGACCACGCCCCATGTCTTCCTTGTTGTCATTCCCCCCCCCCCCCCCGGCTGCCCTTGGAAAGCCAAAGAAGTGGAGATGGGGGGCACCTTTACAGTCAGGTCGGCAATGTCTACCCTGCTTCCTTCTCCACACACACACACACACACACACACACCCGCCTCCATCACAGCTTCCCATCCTCCCTTCAGGACCCAGTGGGGAGGGCAGCCCCCCACCCCCGTTTACCAGGTTGTCGCTGTCGCTGCCTCCTGCCTGCCTCCTGCTCTGGTGGAAGCCCAGCAGCCTCTCCCGCAGCACCTGGCCGGGGGCAGAGAAGGAAGCGGTGGGCATTGGGTGGGGCTCAGCCATGCCCTGAGTGTGTGCCGAGTGTTTCTTCGGTGCTCTCGAGGGCCAGAGGAGAGGGTTAGCCCTGGCAACCCTCCTTTTGGGGTGCTCCCACAGCGGGGCACAGGCCTGTCGCCAGTGGAGCCAAGTCCTGGACTGCCCTGCCCAGCTCCTGCCCATCCTCGAGTGGTGCATCTGGAAAGGCCCGTGGCCGGCCACCCCCTCCTCTCGGGGCTTAGCCGCTCCTGCTGTGGCCTTCCTCTGACCTGCCCCCTCCCGGACTGGCCGCCTCCTGCTCGGATAGCGAAAGGGCTGCTGCTCCTCCAGGCCGGGCCCACTCACCTCATACAGGTAGTCAAAGATCTCCAGGATGGTGAGGAGGCTGGCCCCAATGAACAGCCCCATCTGGCCCCCGATGTCCCCTGGAGGAGCAGAAGGAGAGCTGAAGGGTTTTTTTTTCCTGAACTGTCCCCACTGTCCGTGGCAGACCCCCCCCCCGCACTCCTCCCAGCAGGGGAGAGGGGAGGCTGGGGAGGATCGATGGCTGAAGCTGAGCCGTCCCCCCGCAAGGTCGGAGGGGAGCGGAAGCTCCCTGGGCCCCTCCAGTTGACTCTGGGTGCCTTCAGGGTCCCTTCGGCCGTGGGGGGGTCCTCCTCCCCTTAGTCCCGATCAGTAGAGATTTACTTCCTTTAAGCCCAGCCCTTTTCCCACGGCAGCTTCTGGACACAAGCCTAAAACAATGAAGATCCCCCTGAACCCCCCCCCCCCCGGGAAGTCTCTGCCCCTTCAGAAGTCCAGCAAATAAAACAGCCTCTCAGGGCCTCCTGGGGATGGCTAAAGATGGTGCCCCCCCCTTTCTGGGGGCCCTTCCCATAAACTGGGATCAGCAGAGAAGGCGGGGGTTCTGGCGGGTGCCAGGCAGGGAGCCCCCGGCAGGTGGCAGCCTAAGGACCCTGGTTGGCTGGGGAGGGGGGCAGGGTGAAATGGTCCTTTAGCTATGCGCCCCCCCCCCCCAGCTTGTGAAGGGCCCTCAAGACACCCTGATTTAGACTCGGCAACACCAGGAGCCAAGGGAGCACCTGGGGGGGGGGCAGCCCCCTCAACAGTCTTTGGCTTCTAGTGTCCATGCCCCACTGCTGGACCTCCTGAGGGCACCTGGTGTTTCTGGCCACTGTGTGACACAGAAGAGTGTTGGACTGGGTGGGCCACTGGCCCGACCCAACACTGGCTTCTCTCTTAGGTTCTCTTATGCTCCGTTCTGAGCCCCACCAGCTGTCTTCAAGCACAGCCCAACCTAAAGCGTGCTGCAGTAATCCATCCACAAAGGCTGGGAAAGCACCGACTGGCGTGGCCAGATGGGATGGAATTTATGGCAGGATAGCTGGCCAAACGCAGTTGCAAGGATGGGACTCTGGGCCACCGCACCAACCTGCTTTCCCAAGAGAAAGGCCGGGTACCTGAGCCCCCCCACCCCCAGCTCTACAGCTGCTCTGCAAGTGTGGCCTCCGCTCCACACACACACACACCACACACACCCCGCCTCCAGGCCTCCTTTGTAAGCGGAGCCCTCCGGGGTGCTCAAAAAGAGCCAGGGAACTAACTGGCCGACCTCTGGGCCACCGCTGGATTTGGGGGCCCCAGTCAAGCTAAGGAGCCCCTGAAGGACCCAAGCTGGTCTCTCCCTGGGCCCCTCTCCCCCCCCACTTTCAATGCTCTGCCCGGGGGGGGGGGGGGCAGAGCCGTACAAGAAGCTGCTTCACCCCTCATGTTCCTGAAGAGCCCTGCCCAGTCTTGCTTCCCCCACCTCTGTGGGGCCAGGATGCTTTTGCTGCCTCCCCCCCCCAGAAGCCCTCCCCTTGAGGGGAGACGTTTACCCAACAGAAGGGACTCTCCAGGGTGGCCCTTTCGGCTGCCACGGATTTCCTGGGGCTCCCAGCGTGTGGATCAAGGAAGCCCGCTCGGTCTCAATGAAAGGAAAGGCCGTGAGGGTGAAGCCACAATCCGCCAGGACAGGGGCTTTCCAGGGGGTCTGCCCCCTTCTGGGCTGTGCGGTGACAATGGGGCAGCCAAGGGGCCACCCTGTGGCAGCTGGCCAGTGGGAGAGAAGAGATGCAGGCACGGGATCCCCTGAGCCAGCCTGGGTCTCAGGCCCCGAGGAAAAGCGTTGAGCCTCAACGGGCACAGATGGCGAGATCAGAACAGCCGCGGAACCAGCCGAGCCTGATAGGAGAGCCACGCCCGGGGGATCCTGTGGCACTGCCAGCCTGCTCCTGCCCTGGCCCCCTTCCCCGCCCCCCTCCACCAGCCCAGTGCCCCTCCCTCCCTCGCTCGCTCACCCAGCAGGCCAGCCACCTCGTAGGCCTTCTTCTGCTCAATGGTCTCATAGCTGAGGGCTTCGAAGAAAATGTCCAGCACCAGGAGGTTCTCCCTGCACAGTGGGGCAGAAAGAGAGAGACGCTGCCGTTCTGGGGAGGGGGGGGGGCTCTCCTCCGCGGTGGTGGCGGGCAGCTGAGGGCAAGCAGGGCCCTGTCCGCTGACCGCCTGGGGGGGAGGGGGAGGGGGAGGGGGGACAACACACCCCCAGACTCACGTGATGTACTGCTCGCTTCGGTTGTACTTCTTGGCCAGGTACTTTGCGGAGGCCTTGCTGGGGATCTTGACCACGGAGAGCTCCTTGCCGAAGCGCAGGGTCTCGCAGGGTGTCTGGCACTGGCAGTGGTCGTTGTCTTTCTCCACCAGGAAGTCTGAACACACAGAGCAGGAGGAGCAAAAGGGGCACCGGGGGTGGGGGGGGGGGTGGCGGGGGGGTTACCGTGGGCTGGTGGGCTGGTGCGCCCTCTCTTTACAGGCTCCTTGGCCGGGTCTCCTCCAGGCCGGCCCCTTCCTGGTCCCAGAGACTGGGGGGGTGGGATGTCAGGACTTACCCAGTGCTGGGTCAGCACATTCCTTGTGCTGTTCGGGGGTGCAGACGTTGGCATTACCTGGGCACGAGGAACACTGAGTCAGACAAGACAGCACCCACCCGTTCCCCCTCTCCAAGGTCACTTGAAGATCGGCACGGTGGGGGGGGAGGGGGGAAGCCCTCCCTCCCCCAGCCAAGGGAAGCCCCATCTGGAGGAGGCCAGGAAGGCTCCCCCCAGGGGCGTAGAGTTTTGTCAATTCCGGGGGGGGGGCTCTTTAGTGCGTGCCTTTGCTGGAGCGATGCCCCCCCGCCAGGAAACCTCCGGAGCCTCTCCCCCCCCCCACTCCTCCCCTCTCCTTTCTCCGGGAAAAGAGGGAGGGAGAGGGAAGGATGGAAGAGTGGCCAGGCGGGGGGGGGGGGGAGAGGCACCGGCGGCCGCAGCGGCCGGCCTCAGGGAGGCTCAGTCCCCCCCGGGAAATTTCGGGGGAGGCCCGTAGTCTACGCCTATGGCTCCCCCCCACCACGTTCATTCAAAGGGAGTGCAGAGAAGGGGCTGAAAAGCCCAAGAGGCTGTGGGGGACCAGAGAGGAGGAGGAGGAGGGGGTTGACGGTGGCTCTGCCATGCCTGAGTGACAGGAGAGGAAGCCCCCCCCCAACCCCACTGGGCTGGCACCCACCTCATTCCCCTGCAGCTGTTGCTGCTTGTGGAGGGACCGCAGTGCCCTCTTGTGGCCAAGGCAGGCAACCGCAGGGTGGGCTCCATCTGGGGAAGGGACCCCCCTCCCCCCAGGGCTGCAGCCGCCCCCCCCCCCCAATCGTCACCCCCTGACCTGGCATGTGCACCATGCGGCAGTTGCAATTCTCAGCCAGGTAGCGGGTCTCGCAGTCAATGCGGCAGGCAGCCAGGCTGTAGTTTGGGAAGAAGTCGGACTCGATGGGGCCCGATTTGCAGTCACCCCACGGGGGCGGGAGGTAGAACAGCTGAGACAAAAGGCAGTCAAGGAAGAAAGAGTGCTGGAGGGGGCTGGATCCCCTTGGGGCCCCAGGGAGCGGGACTCTGGCCAAAGCCCTGCCCCCCCCTGCACAGTCACCCCAGCCTCTTGCCCCCCCCAGGCAGAAAGGGCAAGGGAACCGGGGGGTGGGTGGGCAGGGCCGGGGGGGGGAGGTCGGATACCCGCTGCTGCTGGCAAGAGACAAAGGTCTGGAAGCCAGGGGCCACGCCGAAGCCCAACTGATCAATGGAGGGCGGCTCCTCCTGGCTGTGGATCTGGACCTTCACCCCGGCCTCGTAGGATGTCTCCTCTGCAGCACACGTAAAGAAGAGGAAGGGAGGAAGGGTCAGGTGCTCTGTGTGCAGAGGGAGGGAGGCAGGGATAACCCCCCCTCCAGAGAAGGCCAAACAGGGAGAGCGTCTGCAGCACAAGGCCCCAAGGAACCAGGCAGAGAGCAGGGCGGGCAGCCTGTCCCGTGGGGCACAAGGGGGGAGACCAACTCTGCTGCCCCCACAGGTGCCCGCTCCACCCATGCCACCGAAGGCCGGGGTGGTGGTGATGAGCAGAACGCACAACTTCCAACTGTGGACTTGGGGGGGGGAGTTTTGAGTGCCCCCCGCCCTCCAGCCCCAACCCTTCCTTCCCTGCCTCCAAGCCAAGATGCCAGCTTGAGAGTCTTCAGCGTTAAATGAGAAGTAGTTAGAGCAGGCATGCCAGAACCCTGGTGGGATGCGGGAAACCCACTGGCACAGCTGTCCCTGGGCATGGACCACACAAGAAGGACACCCCAGGGTGCTGGAGGTCCTCCGGCGAGGGAGAGCCCACCGTCTCACTAAGGCCTTCCCTTTAGGAAGTCTCTCCTCAGATGCCGCTGAAATCTGCCCTCCTGTCCAGTCATGCCCACTAGCAGCAGAGACCAAGTCCTGGCCCTCCTGGCACTGTGCCGGCACTGTGCCGGCATGGGAAGTGGGCGGGTAGGGGGATTGGGACCTAGCTTCCTTCGCTCCTCTGGCCCCAGCCATGTCCCCAGCAGGGGCACAGCACTACAGCCCTGGAAACCCTGGCGTAGCTCAGCTGTCACTGGAGGGCCTAGGCAAGGGGGGAGGGAGCAGCGCCCCCCACACCCTGCCTCCAGATTCTGGGGCAGCTCAGGATACCAACCCTGCCAGCAGCCAACGGCAAACCCCCTTCTCCACCCGTGGAAAAGCCCCCGCCAGGATGCCCACCGCTGAGTCCCTGTGGTGCGCAGCACAGGGCGAGAATGCTCGGGCCTCATCGGTTGCACAGCCAGGCGCTCTGGCGTTGGACCTGCCCATAGATAAAACTCTCTTTCTGTTGCCAGGAGAGGGCGAAGCCAGCATGGTGCCGGGGGGGGGGGGGGGGGGACACGTCAGATTTGGGAGAGCCTGGTTCTGAAGCCCGGAAGCTGGCTAGGCCCGATGTTCTGCCGGACTCACCTGTGTCTCCCCAGACAGGCAGGTACTCGTCCTGCTGGATATTCAGCATCAGCTCCAGGCCGTTGCCCGTGCCGCCTTTGACCGTCGTCAGGAGTTCATGGCCTGGAGCCCCCGAGTTGAATGTGTAGCACTTGCCCAGGCGGGTGAATGTCTGCAGGGAGAGCGCGGCTTGAGGCACCCGCAACACCATGCTGGGCAAAGGGGGAGGGGGCCCTGGCTCAGGCGCAGCAGCACACTTTCCTCTGCCTCCTCTTGGTGCATGCAGAGTGCAAAAAGCAGCACTCAGTGCATCCCGAAGCGCAAAGACCTGCCTCTTGGGGCTGGGAGCAGGAAGCCCTCGTCAGGGCCACCCACCCATGGGGCCTCAGATGCCACCTTCTGCGAGAGCCAGGGGCCGGTGGGGGCTTTCCTGGGCCCCACATATGACCTGCAGATTTCTGAGTCCCCCAGAGCTCCTCCTCAGGCTGGATGTCACCTGAGCCATGCATCACACTGAGCGAGGGAGCACTGGTTAGCGCCTAGGCAGCAACGGTGGGACAGACCAGCTGTGTGCCAGCAGAGCCCAGAGGATGGGCGTGGGAGGAGCCAGCCCAAGGGGGAAGCCCCTCCCCCAGAGATCCCCGGCCTCAAGGGAAAGCCTCGCTGGCCTCTGTCTGGCTTTTGCGCCCAGCTGTTTTTGGGAAGGGGCAGCCCCCTCCCCAGATGGGCAGAACAGAGAAGCCCCCCCTCCCCCCGAGGCTGGGGCACTGGAGCGCTGGGTCCAGCTCACAGTCTGGATTCCTGAGGAGGCCCTTCCCAGCCACCCCTCCAGGGCTGGTGCCTCGGCTGAAGGATGCCCCTCGCTGGAGGCATCTGTGGTAAGGCAAGAAGGGACTTGATCTGCTGGGGAACTGGAGCCAAGCAGCAAAGTGACCCACAGGGATGCTGACTGGCACTGAGTGGGTGGGGGTGGGGTTTGGATGCTGCCCACGGGGAGCCAGCTGTCGCAGCCAGGAGGCCGAGCACCAGGACCCACGGCTCAGCACCCCACGTGGATCCCCTCCTGGCTGCTCTCACAACACCCCTGGCCAGGGAGGCCAACATCCTTATCAGCTCCACCCGGCAGAGGGGGGAATCCTCGCGGCCACCTTGCATCCAGAGAGAGAGAGGACAGGCAGGACTTGTCAGGCTCCCCCGGGGCGGAGCTGTGGCTCGAGGACCGGGTTAGGGCTGGAGGGGAGGCACGTCCAAGCTGCCCCCCAAGGGAGCCCCAGCCGGTCACTCTCTCGCAGCCAAGACAGCCTCACAGGGTTGTTGGGAGGGTCCGGTGGAGGAGAGGAGACCTGCGTCCAGTCCTGGACAGAAGGGCGGGGTCCCCAAACCGAAACAGCAAATGCCCAGGAGGAAAAGGCCTCATGCAGAAGAGAGGAGCAGAGCTCTGCTGCCGCCCATCCACGGCAGCTGAGCAGAACTCGGGGGGGGGGCCTTCTCAGACCAGGCCCATCAAATCTCCCCCCCCCCGGGTTGCTGTGGCCCAGCCCCTCCCTCTCAGCCTCGCCATCACCCCGGGTGGGGGGGCTGGGCAGGGAAATGCAAACCTCACCTCCAGGCACCCCCCCCCAGCCATGGAGGAGCGGCCATGGAAGGGGGGGCCTGCTGTGCCCTGCCTGGGCACCCTCCAGCCTGCCCCCTGGGGAGGGGCCTCGGGCCAAGGTCAGTCTCCGCACCACCAGAGGGCAGGCGGGGGGGGGACCACCTCCCGCTCGTGGCTCCACTGTCCCCTCCCTCCCTTCTCCCCCCACCCCACTCTGGGACACAAGATGGGCTGGGCTGGGTGTACTTTGAGGGGGGCCCTGCCCTGGGGCTCTCTGGCATGGACTCCGCGCACCCCCCCACCTGTGCAAGGCTCCTTCTGCAAGGGGGTCTCCCAACAGTGCCCCATCCCTCCCCTGCCCCCCCCCCCATAGCTCAATGGCCAGGGTCAGCTGGTGCCAACTTGGCATCCCGCCCATGCGAGAGACCAGCCTGGCTCACATGCCTGATGCTGCTCCTCTGGCAGTAATCTGAGCGGCCTTGGGGACCAGGCTGGGGGGAGGGAGAGCTCTGGGCCCGCAGCAGGCAGGAAACCAGAGAGGCCCCCCCTCCTCTGGACGCTCCAGCTCCCCCCTAGCCCAGGAGAGTATCCACAGGAGGGGAAGGGAGGGGGGGCAACAGCTGCCCTTCATTCAAGAGCTCCCCTCTTTGCATCCTGATGAGCTCATCTGGAGGACCTGCCCCCCCCATTTCCTGCAAGCACCCCGACAGCAGAGACCCTGGAGGCTCCACATTCAGAACCCCCCACCTCTGCCCCTGCAGTGGCCCCCATCTGCCCCGTCAGCAGCACCCACACTCACTCACACCCCACCCACAGGCAACTGCGGAAGGGACGGATCCCACCAGGGCTGAGCCCTGCTCACCACCCGTCTGGTCTGGTCCGGTCTAGGCTGACTCTGGCTTTCACCGGGGGGGGGGGGCGCGAAACACCACCTGAGGCTCTGGCAGGGGACCAAGGGACTGGGAACTCCAGCCCCCTCCTGGGCTGTGGGGTGAAGGGTGCAGCCAGCAGGGACTCTCCAGGATTCCGGGTGGGGGGGCAGAACAGGGGCTCAGCAGTTCATCTGCCATGGGTGGCTATGGCCAAGGCTCTGGGGACATGGCCACACTCTTGTGGAGTAGGCAGGTTGGCTGCAGGAGGGCTGGCGGGGGCGCGTGCTGCCAGGGGCACAGCCGCAGGGGGACTCACAGTGGTGAAATTCTCAGGGCCGCATTCCCGGGTGCGGAAGCGGCAGCCCAGCAGCATGTCCTCCAGGGTGTGGCCGGTGCGCTGGAAGAAGTCTAGCATGCTGAAGGTCCGGGTGGGGAAGAACCCTGGCGGACTGGCCTCCGTCTCTGGCCAGCCCAGGGCGCGCAAGTAGTCGGGGAAGTCTCGTGGGCCCACGCCGAGCAGCTCCGGGCCCAGCCAGTGCAGATCGTTGCGGGTCAGCCGGGAGCGGCGGATGCGGTTGTAGTTGCAAAGGGTGATGGCCGGGAAGAGCAGCAGCTTGCCCTCCTCCTCGTCCAGCATGGTGACATGGTGGTACTCCCGGTAGTACTGGACCCGCTCGGCCACCTGGTAGAGGAAGATGCCCACTGCAGCCAGGAGGGCCCCGGCCCAAGCCAGGCGGCGTGGCGTGAACGGCCCCGGCAAGAAGACATGGCTGAGGCCGTGGAGAGTGCTGCTGCCCGCAAAGTTGACAATGTCAGAGGCCTTGGGCGAAGCCTCCTCCGCCGGCTGCCCAGCCTCCTTCATGGTCCTCCCAGAAGGATGCAGCAATGCTCCCTCCCTGCCTACCGGACCCAGAGTGAAGGGCAGGGCGGTGGCAGCTCAGCCTGGGGTGGGAGGGGAGGGCCAGGCCAGGTGACCAAGGAGGCCTGGCTGCCTGCCCGCCCAGGGGGGGGAGCACCGGAGGAGGGGGCAGGCGCAGCTGGCACGGCCAGCGCAGCCATTAGAAGCCTGACACCCTGATCCCAGCTACGCTCCCCGGCACTGCCGGCTGGCGCTCTTCACTGCTGACCCCTCCCACACGCTGGCTCCAACACCACCTGGAAGATTCCTCATCCCCCTTCAGAAATGGAAATCCTCTTTTACTCCACCCTGAATGTCTCAAGGGGCTCAGCCAGGTGGGCCGCTCCTCCTCCTCCTGACCCTGGCGCTTGAGGGGCAGCCCTCTACCCTTCGGCGGGAGGTGTCGGTGGCTGTGCCCCCCCCCCACTCACTCCCGGCCCACAGCAAAGCAGCAGGCACAATACCTGTGGCAGAGACTGAGGGGCAGGTGGGCAAAGAAATGCAAAGACCCCCCTCTGGATGCATCTGTGCCGAGTGAGCGTCTTCCCCACGGCAGACGGCTCGAGAGGCAGCCTAGCTCCAGCGCCCCAGACCCACGGCCCCTCTCTCTGCAGGCCACACCTCATCCAGCCACACCTGCGACGGTCATTGGGGGGGGGGGCTGCCTGTGAAATCACTCTGCTCTTCGATCATCACACTGGAGTACCTGTAGCTGAAGACAGGAGAGCAGGGCCTCACGAAAGCTCCTGCCCGTTAAGGTGCTGCTGGACTCCGGCTCTTTTCTACTGCAGCAGGCAGGTGAGAGCCAGGAGGAGTCTTTTCCATACCGCAATGGAAATCTGGCAGGGGCTGGGGAAATGCAATCAGATGGCTTCCTGGACTGGAATCCGGCTCAGCCCCACAGCTGGCCATCCCCAAGGGCTGCCTAAATGGCTTCCCTGACCGCAGAAGTATCCTTGCCAGCCTGCTCCCCCCCCCCCCCCCCCCGTTCAAGCGGCTGGGCATTGGGATTGCTGGCTGGAGGAGGCTGGCCAGCATAAAAGGTCTCCAAGGGGGCCTCCGGCTGGGCCCTGCCCCCGACAGCCATCACGGTCCCTCTCAGCCAAGAGCCACCTGCCATGCCAGCCTCCACAGAGGAGGTGAAGAAGAGGAGATTGGATTTATACTTTGCCCTTCACTACCCAAGGGAGTCTCAGAGCAGCTTACAGTCTCCTGTCCCTTCCCCTCCCCACAACAGACACCCTCTGTGAGGTAGCTGGGGCTGAGAGAGCTCTGGCAGAAACTGCTCTTTTTCAAGGACAGCTCTGACAGAACTACAGCTTGCCCAAGGTCACACCAGCAGGTGCAAGTGGAGGAGTGGGGAATCAAACCCAGCTCTCCCAGAAAAGGGACAGCCAAGAAAGAGGGGACAAGAGGCAACCCCTGCTGGGAAGCAAAAAGTGTTTTCTCCTCATCCCCAGGTGCAGAAGTTGCAGCCAGCAAGGAGTTAAAAAGGGAACTCTGCATGTGCTCAGAGATACTTCTCAGTAGGAGGGGGTGCAGGTTTCCTGAGCCAGGCTGCAGGGAGGGAGTCGGGGCTTGGTGGGGTCCCTGACCCTCGAGGCGGCCTCTTCCCACCGCAAACTTCAGTGCTCCCCAGAAACCACCCCACAGACTTTGGCATGGCACAGACTTTGCTCCTCCACACCCCTGGGTCGGTATTAAGAGCACCCCAAGGCGAGTCACAGGGCTCCGTCCCGGACTTCCTGTGCAGCCCTGGGCAAGTCACCGTCTTAGCCCTTCAGCTCCCCGTTTATAAGACTCCTTGCAGGAGTGTCGCAAGGACAAACAAAACCGCGGAGGTGGCCAATGAGGAGGTGTGCCAGAGAGGCCTCCCTGGTACAAAAGCCTCTTCCAGTCTGGAGTGGGTGTCGGGAGCGGGAGACCCTAATCTGGGAGAACCAGGTCTGATCCCCCACTCCTCCTCCACATGGAGCCAGCTGGGTGACCTTGGGTCAGTCACAAATTCTCTCAGAGCTGTTCTTGAAAAAGAGCAGTCCTCGAAAGGGCTCTCTCAGCCCCACCCACCTCCTAGGGTGTCTCCTGTGGGGAGGGAAAGGGGCAGGAGAGTGTAAGCTGCCCGGAGACTCCGAGGGAAGACTCCCCCTCCTCTCCCTGGCAGATCGGATCTGTGGGCCAGCCCCTGGGAACTCCTTGGCAGCACGGGGTTCTTTGGAATTGCAGGAATCAGGACCCCCAGAAGAGCTCCTCTCCTTCCATTTCCGAAATGGGAGACGCCTCCTTGACCACCAGCAGCACCCCCCTTCACCTGCCAGCCCCCCAATTCAGTGGGAAACTGGATGGGAACTCCCCCTCCCCTCGGAGGCGGGGTCCTGTCATGCAAGCCCCAAAGGAGGATGCCTGTCAAACAACCCCGAAGGGGAGAAAGGCTGGCCCCGTCTGCAGGACCCTTCCTGCAGGCAGTGCTCCTGTGGCTGCTGCAACCGGAGCACAAAAGCCCCGTTTCCTCCGTCTTGGCACCCGGGCAGGAACGTTCGCATAGTACACCCCCCCCCCCACATGCACACACTCTCTCTCTCTCTCTCTCTCTCTCTCTCAAGACTGGTCACAGTTGCCCCCCTTTTCCGCTGCATCCCTAAAACAGTGGCTGGAGAGAGGGGTCTTCCCCCCACCCCAGCCTATGGAGGACTGTCCCCCCTCGGAAGGGAGTGACAGGGGCAGGGGGCACTGCAGACTAGGGGGTGTGTTTTTCTTTCTTTGTTCGTTTTATTAGAGTTGTAAGATTTATAAACCACCCTCCCAACATGGCAGGCCCAGGGCGGGTACCAAATAATGCCGATTCACAACTTGAAACGTATATATCAATGACCATTAAACGTACGACATATTTTATTTTATCAGATTTATATTTATTTAGATTTTTGGATTCTGTACCCCTTCCCCCCTCTCCCCTTCCTCTGCTGGCCTCTGCCTGTGCTTAGAATAAAAACCGGGATCCCTGCCAGCCTCCAGGAGAAAGTGGGTGCTGTTGTCCCACCACATGCGGCAAATGGCTACTCGGAAGATGCGGGAGGGGAGGGGCCGCTGGCCTTGCGGGGGGGGGGGGATGTGTGAGGAAAGGCCTCCACCGCTCCCTTCCGGGGCAGGGACAGTTCATTCTCCCTCCCCCCCTGCGCACAGAGCCTGGCCCCTGGGCCCACTTGGTCCAGGCTCCTCCTCAGGGTCACAGCCCAGGTGGAGGTGGCCAACTTGCTCCAAGGGGTGGGGGTCCACTCATCCAGCCAGAGAGAGGGGATCTGGGTCCCTTTATGACCCACTGCCCTGCTGGCAGGTTCCCCAGCCGAAGCCCCTTCAGAGGGAGGGAGGGGGAACTCCTAAGACAGCTAACAAATCCAAACTGAAAAACAGACAAGGTACAATAAGAACCCAATTAACCCCCCAGAATACGCCTGCACCCCACCCTCCATTCAAAGCCCTAATAAAACAGCCAGGCAGGGTCTGCGAAAACCTGTTCAGAGATAGTAGCACCCCCCCCCACACACACACACACCCCCCTCCGAGGGGACCTCCTTCCACAGGGCGGGAAACAACTGAGCGGGATCTCCAGCAGATGCCAGGAGAGCTCCCTGCCATGGCGGAGAGCAGCCAGAAGGTGGCAGGCTGAGGGCAGGAACTGGCACACAGGGAGGCCGTGGGGGGGGGGGGGAGAGGGTCCTTCCGAGAGGGGCAGGCCCCAGGCCATGGAGGGCTCTAATGGCACCCCGGACTGGATTCAGAGGCACTCTGGCAGCCAAGGGAGCAGGATTGACCCGTAGCCGAGAGATGTGCCCGTCAGCCAGCCCTTGACCGCCGAATGCTGAACCAGCGGCTGTTTCCAGACAGTCTTCAAGTGCTGCCAACACACCGCTTGCCGCAGTCCTCCAGCTGTGAGGGCACCAAAGCATGGATCAGCAGGGCCACAGAGGCCGAGCCTGAGAAAGGAGGGAGCTGCCAAACCAGAGGTGGCAGATGAGAAGGCTGGGTTTGTGGGCACCCCGAAGCTCTTCACGTCCTCTGCGAAAGGCAACTCCACACCTTCCAGGGAAACCGGATCCTGTCCCGCTAGAGAACACCTGCCTTCCCCACCAGCGCCCACCCCCGCTTCAGCGTGTTCTTCCTAAGCCCCCCCCCTCACTGCTCCAGAGCCAAGACAGGCATAGCCAGAGGCTTGGATGAGGCCACACAGAGCGGGGGTCGCATGGGGAAGACACCCACCCTACAGCTCCAGGCGACCGCATTCGGCAGCGCACAGGCAACCAGGGGCCTTCTGCGGAGCTGGCACAGGGGAGCTTTGGGGGTCCGTCTCCCCCTCTGTCACCCCAGATCTGCCAGCCGGTGCAGTCACTGCCCCGTGCCTCAGCACAGGGCGCCCCTTCCTGTGAGGCTGCTGGGAGCCCACCCAACGGCTGCCGCTGGCTGTCTTCTCTGGGCCACCTCTCTCCCTTGCAGCAGCAACGCTCCCAGGCAGCTGCAGGCAGGAGGAGGCCCAAGGGAGACACTGAGGGAGCCAGGCCAGGGTTAAGCAGAGAGTGCGGGGCCAGGACCCTGCGCAAAGAGGTCCCCCCTCCCGGCCCGGAGCTCACTGCAAGAAGCGAAGGGAAATACTGAAGAATGCAGGAAATGGGCTCCCGGAAGAGGCCAAGGAAGCAGGAAGGAAGGGGCACGGCCTGGCATGGAGAGGCAGTGCCGCCCAGCAACAGTGTCAGCTACAAGCTGTCCTTCCCGGGCGGGAGGTGGATTCCCCACTGGGTTCACGTCACGGCCCTCACCCCCATCTTTGGAATGTATCTCTCTTCTCACAGTCTGAATGTTATCTATCATGCCTCCCTAACCTTGGGAATGGAGGACTTTCTCAAAGACTTTGCTGCTTCTGCATTGCAGGTGTTTATTGTAACTTTTCCCGCCTATAGCCTGAGAACAAAATGTCCAACTGTATTTTGCAAGCTCCAGGCTTGGAGCCCTCCTCCCCCCCAATCACCAGTTTGAATGCACTATAACTGTAACCCCTCAACCCTCTCCTTTCATTACTGACTCAAGAACGTGTAGACGACTAATAGAGCCACTGGAATAAAGATTTTTCTAGTTAAGAACTTTGTTTGCAGTTTGCAATCTCTCAGACTCTCACAGAGTCAGTAATCCTTGTACAATAGGAGTGATCTCCCCGTTCCTGAAATGGCAGAAGACGAGGAAGAACCTCCTACGACCCAGGGCTCGGAAGTACCGATATCCACCACCGAGGAACCTCTGGCAGTGCCTACATGCAGTTGGGTGGATGTGCGACCCAGGGGTCCCCATCAGTCATGGGCGATCTTCGGGTCCAAAACTACCAAGATGTGAACCCCTTGACAGGGGCCGAGTTGGAGTCTGGTTACGGCGGCCAACCTCTGGGAGGGGTATCGGCCCCAGGAACATGCACCACCCCAGGACTCGGGTCGGCCTCGAGGGCCGGAGTTTGCGGATGTGTGGAGCCAGATGGACCGGCGTTTTGACATTATCAAAAATCGATTGGAATGCCAGATGACCACCCTCCTGGAGGGACTCCTGGGTGAGATTCAGCGACTGTTCGGGGAAGTCCTAGGAGCAGGAGGGGTTGCAGACGGTGCCGGGGCCAGAGCGGGGCAGCAGCCTCCAGTCCAACCCACTCCCACGGTCGTGCCTCCTGTGCAACCCCCAGCACCTCCCGCGGGACACGCACCGGGACCTGGAATGGACCGTCTTCCGGTTCCCCACGAGTTACTGGGGGCGATGTTCAACGGGAACCCAGCCAAACTGCAGTTCTTTATTATCGAAGCTGTCTGATTTCTCCAGATCTGGGGCCATCTATTCCCCATGGAAGGGGACCGAGTAGGCTACGTCAGGTCCAGGAGGAAGCAGCGGACTGGTATGTGAGCCTCCACAATTCCCCGGGACCGGAACTGGAGTGCACTGATGATTTTATGTGGGCCCTGCGCAGACAGTATGAAGACCTGATGAGTGAGGAGAAGGCTTGTTACCAGATCCGGCGGCTGACCCAAGGGAAGGATTCGGTGAGGGAGTACACAGCAGCTTTTAAACACCATTCTGCCAAAACCTGGGGTTGGCCTGAGGAAGTCTTTGTGGAGCAATACCATCGGGGTTAAATGTGGACTTATATAAGACTATTTTACGAAATGTTAACCCCACTATGTTGGCAGCTTGGATACGAGCCGCGGAGGAGGCCGAATCCTGGTTCACTCTGTTGGATATTCCTGTTAAGGAATCCCAGCAGAGAAAAATAGTTAAGCATCAGCTTAGTACAGATTGAGAGTCTGAGTCCATGTGTATTTAAAGGTAAAAGTTTACTATACGCCTAACATGGGAAAAAGGTAAACGGGATGCAAAATAACAACAGAGCTAGATTGCTACATCCTTACAGCTAAAGATCCTAACAGCAAGAGAGATGACGTCTTCCCTCAAAGCCAGAACAAAGGCAGAGGAAAGAAACCATAAAATGCAAATACTTAGTACATGGTTTCCAATCAGGGAGTTAGGATCCTAACAAAGTTTCCCAGGCAAACTGTTGTGTTCACAGATTGGTTACAAACAAACATGTGACTTACTATGACCAATACTGTTTTAACTTGCTATACCCAATACATCCTCATCAAGATGCGGGTGTCAGGGGGAACCCGATCCTCAACTATCCCGGTGACACTCCCCCCCCCCCCCCCCAAGACCTAAGATGAAACCGCCTCTGAAAGAGTTACAGGACTTTCGCATGAAGAAGGGATTGTGTATCTGCTGTGGAGACTGGGCACTTTGCATCCATGTGTCTGGCCACCTTCCCACGAGGGGCCCAATCCCCAACGGCGGCAACCCCAAAGCAGTCAAAAGGACCCCAGGCCATGAAGCCACGAGCCCTACAACTGGATACTTTGGGAGAAGGTGACAAGATAGCAGTGGTGGAACATCCCCAGCCAGCGGGAAACACCAGGGACCTGCTCTAGATGGTGCAACGCAGCAGGTCCCCACTCCAGCAATACCAAAAGCGGTAAGCTCCCCTGCCCGCCTTCTCTGTGTAGTGGTGACTCTAATCCATCAGAACTCAGGCACCCAAATGAGGTTCGAGTGTTAACAGACTCTGGGTGTGCTCAGGACTTAATAAGCCCAATAGTGGTAGATGGGGTGGGGGTGAACTCCCAGATGAACCCTTAACTTTCACCCAGATGGATGGGTCGGAAATGAAAGAACCTTGCCTATTTGAAACCCAACCCTTGCAAGTAGGGACAGAAGAACATTGGGAACAAAGAGCCTTTGTCATCACCCCTCATGCTCAGTTTCCCATGGTGCTGGGAAGTCCCTGGCTCAGCACCCACGATCCCTATATCAAGTGGAGTGAGGGGATGATACGCTGGGTAGCCCCGGATTGTACAAAGCATACATGGCAACCCAATTGGGGCCCCCCTGTAACCGCAACCTATGCATGCCTCGCAAAACGGGAACTTTTATCCATACCTACCGCATACTGGGATTTACCGGAGGTGTTCTGCGAAGCTGAAGCAGATGAACTGCCCCCCCCCCCCATCATAACATGGACTGCGCTATTGAGCTGTTGCCCGGGAGTCGGCTCCCCAAAGGGAAACCACATTCCATGAGCCCCAGCGAGAAGGGGGAACCCAGAGACGGGCTCTGGAGAAGCCGCCCTCTTCTCTTCCCATCTGGAGGCTCCGGGAGCCCGGCCAGAGGGACCCAGAAGGGCAGCCGCGGAGCTAGGCAGGGGAGGGCCCCATGCTGGCACAGGTAGGACAGTCATCTCTCCCCGCCATACCCTCAACAGTGTGTGGAGTGCCTGGAAGCCCAAATCTGGTGGCACTCCTCCCTCAAGGGGCTCTCCGCTTGCTCCTGGGCATCTCCCACATCCCAGTCCCCTCCCAGCAGAAATCCAGCTATCAATGGCCAGTGCTTTGCCCCCCACCCCCCACCCGAACGTGGCTCAATAAGAGTACAGCATGGGCAGGGCAGACAAAAGAACACTGGACTCTGTGCATGTCAAATCTCTCCAGGACAGCTCCGGGAGCAGCAGCAGCCCTTCTGCCTGCCCCTGGGATAAATAAAAGCCCCCTCCCCCCGGGGCCTGGCGAGATGATGGGTTGGCTTGCATGTGGGAAGCTGAGGGTCTGACATTCCAGGTGGGCCCCCAACCCTTGGCGATGCCCTTGCACAGGCCCTTTAGATTGTACAGCAGGGGAGGGGGAAGAGGCACTGGGTAACCCAACTCCAAGCAGGCCACACCCGGAGGAGAGGGAGCAGATGCTGCCATGGCAACAGGCCCAGCTGCCTTGAAGATGGGAAATATCACCATGGCAACAGATTGTCCCAGGGAGGAAGAAGTAGAAGTTGCCAAGGCAACCAGCACCTGTGGAGAAGAAGTGAAGTTGGAATTGTTTGAGGGGCACAACAGGATGCCCCCAGCAGATGGACTCCCCCCCCCCCCCAGCTCTGCCTTACTATGTGCAAAAGGGTGCTTGGCCTATCTGCCTGCAGAAGGATCATCGCATGGACTGGGTCACTTGCAGCACCCAGTGAGACACCTGCACCTGTGGGTGTCTTGGGTCCAAAAACCATGATCTGGATGACACCAAAAGCCTTTGAGCCCCGTCACCTGTTTCCAGACACCCAGCCAGAAGGACTGGAACCCCACTAGATTCCTCCACCCGTTTCTTCCATGCACCTGCTAATCAAAGGTAGATGGCTCCTGGATGTGGAAGCTCTATCCCAGTGACCATGACTAAGGTGTTTTTCACAGGCTTGTGTGGTTTCTCCGCTCCTGATACAGCATTAAGGCAAATGGGCTTCCCCCATAGCAGACGTCCCTGCCTCCAATTACCTGCACCCCTGCTTCACAGGACTTTGCCAGGGTTTTATTTTACAAACTGGTAAGTGACCATCATTAGAACAATATGAGAATCTGGTTCTCTGAATTCCCAAACATTGCTCTTTTAAAGAGCAACCTCCTAGCCCCTTTCCTTACAGATATATAAGGGGAAATGCATTATTACCACAACAAAGAGGAAAAAAAAAAGCAAGCTGGGAATTCAGATAATCTGATTTGTGTATTCTTCTAATGTTATAATGACAGAATGATATTCAACTGCCAAACAAGCAAACTAACCAAACAGAAAAAGCCCCTCCTGGCGGTGGGGAATGGCTGCTGCAGGGACAGGGGCAGGAAAAATGACTGCTGTATATGGGTAGGGCTGGGAAAAGCCAAACATGCCCCCTCACAAAACAGCCATCCAGGCTTTGCTGCAATCTTTCCCAAAAAAGTTGAGCAAAGCAGGTTTGGGAAAGATTGGAGGACAGCGAGGGAGAACCCAGAAAGCGCAAGAATGCACCATGATGCTGCAGACAAGTGTGTGTGGGGGACCCGCTTCCCAGCAGCATGGAACCTGGGGCAAAGGACCTTCGTGGGAAAGGCTGACTGGTTCCTCCGCCGCTGTCGGGAACGCATTGGCTGCCCCCCCCCCCCCCCCCAGTCTCTGGCCAGCTCTCTGCAGCCAAGTCCTGCCAGGTCCTTAGAGGGGAAGGAAAGGGATCTCTGCTCAGTGGCCCCTTCGGGCAAGCGAGAGTTCAGCTTCAGGGGCTCTTCCTGAGCCAGCAAAAACAGACTCCCCCCCTCCCCCCAAGCCTGTGAGAGCCAACCATTCCTGTCCCAGAGGGGCCCACTGGCAGACTGCCATAACCAACTCCTTAACAGAGAGGTGAGCCCAAGGGCTGGACCCTGCAACTGGTCCCAGCGCCAATGGCTGCCCCCCTCTCCAGTCAGGCAGCACTACTACAGCCCCCCCATCTGGACCCTCGAGGGCTCAGCCTGCAACCCCCCCCTCACTACCCAACTCTTCTCCTCAGTAGGCCTGCCCTCTGGGAAGCTCTGGCCGGAGCACCTGGGTGTCTCTCCCCCCCCCCCCCCCCGTTTCATCCTCACAAGAAACCAATGAGGGAGGCCAACTCCAAACCAGCAAGGACATCAGGCTGCCAAGAACTTCGCCCCAAAGCAAATGGCCACAAAGCCGGCAACAGGAATGGGCAAGGAGCGGAGATTCCCCTTCCCCGGCACCCTCCCGGCCTCCAACAAAGAAGCCTCCCAGCAGGCAACTGCAGAATGCCCATTTCACGCTCCTCGGCTTGTCTCAGCCAGGCCTTCCAAGAGAGCAGCAGGCCCCTCCGGAGCCACTACAGGCGCGAGCCGGCTCAGGACGACTAGCAGATGTTCCCTGCCCGCACTTCCCCCTCAAACTATGCAGTTGGGCACAGGGTGGACCTTTTAACCCCTATGGGCCACAGTTCCTCCTCCTCCTCCTCCTCCTACTCCTCCTCTCGGGGAGCCTATTCAGGGGCCTCGACCCTCTGAAGCAAGAGGTGTTTACAGCACTCACTGCAGCGAGCCTGAGGGGGGAGCCGCCCATTGCTCCAAGCCCAGAGCAGCAGCCTGTAGCATTGCCAGCCAAGCTGGCCCGGGACTCACATGCCCCCTGCACACCCCCCTCCAGCCGCAGGGGCTCTGCAGGCCCTCCTCCTCCCCTTAGGGGGCTCCCAGCCCTGGCACGGTTGCCGAGAGGGTGCCGAGAGGGTGACAGTCGCTGTTGCAGTGCCTGTCGGGGGCACCTCCTTGCACAAAGGCCCCCTGCGGTCCTCCTGCCCCTGGGCGGCCCCCTGCTCCGACACACCCGGTTTCCATAGGCAAGAGGAAAAGCTCTGTGGACTGACTGCCGGGAACCACCGAGTGCCCCCCCCCCCGGGCAGGCTGCTTCTATGCCTCACACCTGCCCCTCCCAGCTGTCCCACTGAAGCGCAGCCTGCTTGCCACCCTCCCTCCAAGAGCCCCATGCTCTTGGAGCGCAGGTGGGGCCCCAGAGCGCAGGGGAACAGATCGACCTCCTACCTGTTCCTTTGACTGGAGATGCTGCCGGGGACTGAACCGGGGACCTGCTGCATGCCAAGCGGATGCCCTCCCCCCTCCGAGCTACAGTCCCTCCCCATTTGAAACAGGCCCCCTCCCAGGAAAATGCTCCTGCAGCTGCCCCTGGAAGGAGCGGGGCAGGGAAACTCTGGGCCTGGCCAGGGCTGAGCCACGGTGCCAGCTGGAAGCGCAGGGCAAGGTGAAGGCCAAGGCAAAGCCTGAGGGAGGGAGGGAGGACAGAGACCCCGGTGAGGCTGCCTGTTGTGACTGACCCGGGGCCTCAGCTCCATCCCCCTTTGTGCCGCCCCGCAGAACAGGCAGCCTTTCCCCACTGGACTGATCGGGCCTGGTCCCAGCGCTGGAAACTCCAGCCTCTTTGGCAAACCCTCTGCCGCCAAACGTGCAGGGGTGTGAGCAAGGGTGCGCAGGCTTGGACCAGCAGCCCCCCTGGGGGGGCAGGGCAAAGGCGGGCCAGCAGGGGGCTAAGGGGGCAGACGGTGAGGAAGGGCCTCCAAGCGGGACTGCTGTGGCCTCCTCAGGTGCCTTCAGATCCAGTCCTGTGCATGCACGCTCAGTTCCCCAGGCCAGCTTCAAAAGAGCCATTCCTGGCCCAAAGCCCTGGAGGAAGAGGAGGAGGAAGAGGAGGGTTTCTTTGGGCAGCTGGCTCCACTGCTCTTGGGCACCACCAGGCCAGCACTTTAACTGGACCTGGCGCGGAAGAAGCCCCTTTAGGGAAGGGGGGGCAACTGCCTCGACCCTCTTTGGCCCTAGGCTGCCATCCCAGATCTCCCGTCAGCCAGAGAGCTGCCCATTGCTCGCTGGGGCCTTCCTTCGTCTGCGCTGTTACCCAAATGGGCAGCGCCAGAACTCCTCCCCCCCCCCCCCTTCCACCACGGGGCGGCGGCGGGCACAGCGACTCACCACGGTGAAGTTGCGGGCGCTGCAGGGGACCCCGCGGAAGGCACAGCGCCAGAGCATGTCGTCGAGGTCGTGGCCGGCGCGGTCGTAGAAGTCGGCCATGTCGAAGGGGCGGGCGCGGAAGCCCCTGAAGTCGGCCTTGTGGCGCAGGGCGGCCAGCGTGCGCGGGTCGGCCACGGGGGCTGCGGCGGGGCCGAGGTGGCGCCGGGCGTCGAGCAGGGCCAGGAGCCGCCCGGCGTGAAAGAGGTCGTTGCGCGTCAGGCGCGAGAGGCGGAGGGCGTTCAGGTTGCAGAGCGTGACGGCCGGGAAGGTCAGCTCGGCCGCCGCCACCTCGTCCAGCCTGGTGACGTGCGGGGAGCTGAGGAAGTAGTCCAGCCGCTCGAGGCCCGCCAGCCCCGCCAGCCCCAGCGCCCCCGCCAAGGCCAGCGCCCACAGCCCCCGCCGCCACCAGCGCGCCCCGTCCTCGGCCAAGACCTGCCGCAGGCCGTGCAGCGAGCAGGCGCCCGCGAAGCGCCGCAGCCTCGACGGCCCGCCCGCCGCCGCCGCCGCCGCCATCCCCCGCCTCACGCGCGCCCGCGGCGCTCCTCCGGGGGCCCGCCGCCGCCGCGCCTCCCCGTCCTCCAGGCCCCCGGCCGCTGCCGCAGGCCGCGCATCCTCCGCCGCCCCCGAGGAGCCCAGGCCCGCCGGCCGAAGCCCTGCAGAGGCGCCGCCGGAGACGGAGCGCGCGGGGGGCTGCTGCAGACGCCCGCTCGCCGGCGCTCGCTCATCCCTCGCCTGGCTGCCTGCTTAGCAGTCTGTCTGCGGCGCCGCTCGCGACCTGCTCCGGGAAGCCCCCCCCCCCCAGCCGGACACGTCCCCGGCCCCCGCGCCTCGCCCAAGTCCCAGCCCCCCCCCCATGCGGCGAGAAGGGGGTCGCGTCTGCAGCACGGGCGGCCAGAGGAGACCCCCACCCCACCCCCCGGGGCTGCGGCTGCTGGGGGGGGGGGGCTCAGCACGGGCGGCCCTGGCAGAGGAAGCAGCCCCAGAAGTCGCTGCCTCAAAGCGAGCGAGCGAGCCAGCCTCCGTACCCGGAGGCGGCAGGGGGCCTTTGAGCACGCGGCGGCGGGGGGAGGAGGCCGCGGTCCCTTCTGGGAGACGAGGAGGCCCTGCTGCGCGGGGGGGGGGGGGGCGATCCGGCAGCGGGGCTCCTCCTCGGGCCGGAGAAGAGCTTCCCCCTCTCTGCGGGGGGGCGGGCAGGAGGGGAGGGGGCTCCGGACCAGACGCCTGAGGGCGGTGGTGGCTAGCGGGGGCTCCTCGGCCCGGCGACTGAGCTTGCCTCCCCTCCCCTCCCCGCGCAGAGGAGCCTTCGGAGTCCGGGGGGGGGGGTAGCACAGACGCCGCCCTGCCCGCGCCTGTTCCTCGGCAGAGTCCGGCTGCGCTCATCTGGCAGGTCTCTTAAGGCCAGGGGGGTGTCCTCGCTACCCCCCGCCCAGAGGAGGCTGCGGGCATTGCCTGTTCGGTTGGCCTGGCCCTTCCCGCTCCACGGATGGGATTCCCGCTCCTTGCCCTCGCCCTCCGGAAGCCTTCCAGGAGGCACAAGGGAAGAGGCCCGGCTGGTAAAGGGGGGCCCCCGGTTGAGTTCACGCTCCCTTGGACACCCCCCCCATTGGCAGAGTTTAACTATGCAAAGGAAGCGGAGCACTGACTGCTTAGGGAGAAACAAGCAGATTTTTAAAAGGACAAGGTAGAGGAGAGTCCCGACTGCTGGAGGAGGCACCAAGAGCCACAGGCAGCAGCACAGGAGCAGGAAGTCTCCAGAAGAGCCAGTCAGGAGGCAGCAAGGACACCATTTGAGAAAGTGGGCTGTCACTACCAGCCCTTTTAGCTGTCCTCCTGTAGCGGGGTGGCCTTCAGAGCTTCTTCAGAGACCTTGCACGTCCCAGCACCCTGGGTGTCCCCTCACCACAACCCTGGCATGCACCCACCCTTGGCATCCGAAGCACACCTGAAGGAGAGCAGGACTTGCCCCTCACCGGGTTCTGTGGACAGAAACTGGGCTTGCCCCACCCAGCTGAGAAGGAAGAGCAAGAACTTGGCACCACCCCTCCCAAAGAGATGGGGGCAGTGGGGGGGGGCAGGGAAGGGTCTCAGTGGCAATTTAGAGGCGGGGGAGGGGGGCATTCTGCAGCTGGGGCTAGAGATGGAAACATTCTGGGAATCATGGGGCTGGGGGGAGGGGAATGGAAATACATGCCATTTTTACCATCCTCTCCCACTGAGACTTCTTTCACTGGTTTAACACCAAAGCTCATCATACCCTGAATAAACCTTTGCTGGTCTTAAAGGTCCCACTGAACCCCACCAGGCAGATCCCACTCTATAAAGGAAAATGTGTCACCTACAGCTGTCCCTAAGGATTTGAGGCAACTCCGGGGAAAGCCTTCCAATCCCTCCTCCTGACTCCAAATGTCAACAGGATGGTGCAGTCCACTGTATCAAAGGCAGCCACTGTAGCAAAAGCAACAGAGAAGTGCAGTGGCCTTGGGTCCCCACTGAGGAGGCGGCTGGTCTACCCACTGAGGGGGGGGGGGGGGCCAGCAGTGCTGCCACTATTCCAGCCAGGCCTGAAAGGGGGCCAGGGCAGACAAGTTGCCCAGGAAGCCCTGGAATGGCTCTGAAATGGCTTTTTCCCTGGTCAGTGACTGACCATCTGGACACGGACACAAAGAGTGACAACTCTTCAGTGGAGGCAGTTTTATTTGTTTGCAGCAGTTAATACAAACAATTGCACTAACAAAGGAGGAAGCATCACCACTCCGCCCTCCTACGACAGCCAATGTTTCCAGAATTCTGGGAAGAGGAAACTGGCCCCAGGCTGGCCGGCCTGCCCCAGGCGCGTCTCATCCTGGAGGAGGGCAGAGACCGCCCCCCCTCACTCTGGGCACTTGCTGCTCTGCTCCTTTCTGGAAGAAGGTCTCTGGCTCCCACTTGCTTGGACTGAAGCAGACGACACTGGGCAGTTCCATTCCAGGCCTGGAGGGGCCCCTTCAGGCAAAACAGTCCCACAGCTGGCGCAACCTGAAATCTAAAGCCACAGCCGGTCACATTTTGGTCAGTTCATGCCAAGCCCCCGCAGCCCACTGTCAGTTCCAGAACCACACAAGAGAGCCGGGAGGCAAGGAATGTGCCTCTGCCCCGGTCCCTGGAGGGCCCCCTGGCAATCTCACCATGCCTTCGGGGCACAGGCACCCCTCCATTCACCGGCCCCACACAGACCGGGGCTGCAAGAGCACCCTTTGGGCTACCTGCTTTGGACCAAGCCGAAGGACCTGCCAGGTGTGTCAGCCACACCAAGGGTGATCAGATTAGAGCACCTCAGCGGGCTGTGATCCAACTGCCCTCCCTCCAGCCTCACAGCTACCAAGCTGTGTGTCCTAGGCAAGTGAACACCAACCTCCTCCAAAAGGACCCGCGGCTTCCCCAGATGCTTCTGCTCTCTACGCTGGTGCCCAGCCTAAGGCTGAAAAGCTGATCTCTTGCTTCGACATACTCTTAAGAAACACCACTAGAAGTAGTCTGCTGACAAGAGCGAGCCATTAAGTCTGAGAAGAAAAAATAACACATACAGGGTAAGTGCCTGAAACCCCACACAATCTTTATCTTTTTGCTGACACTATTCAATTGGCAAGAAACATGCCCAGTTTCGGATCACATGGAACTCAGCGTGCTTATTTACTCAGCTAATGATTGCTGGAGAAGGCAGCACTGATGGCCACAGGCTTTAAAAGGGGATCTGACAGACTCACGAAAGCCCATCAGTGGCTACCTGCTGTGGTGAACAAAGGGAGCCTGTATCTACAGAGGCAACAGCAGAGCCAGGAGGCAACATGAGGGAAAGCCCCCAGCCTCCATGTCCTGCTCACTGGCCACTGTGTGAGACCAGATGCTGAACTGGACGGGACCCTCTCTGCTCTGACCCAGCTGGGCTCTTGTGCACGTCTGCTGCACCACAACCACTGTGTCTCAGCATCCCCATCAACACCATTCTGGGGGAAAGACGGGCATCTTCCCCCTTTATTCCGGCTTCAGCTCTTGAAAACAAAGAAGCATTTCCCTTTATTTCCTAATTGTTTCCCAGGGGTTTACATTCCTGTGCGCCAACAAAGGCGGCGGCACGAGGGGACCACGGCTGGCTCCTCAAACCAGAAGGGCCGGCTCATACTTGCTCAAGTCCCGCTAGATTCCTGTAAGCCAATTAACTTTTCAAATGTGGAACGTGGCACCTGCCATTTAAGTGGGAGTTGAAAAATGAATGTTACTGAATTCCTGTGCAGGAATCTTAGACTGATTTCCCACTAGCGCTGCACCCCCCACGTTCTTCCTCCGTTTGCCCCGGTGCTGTGCTTGAATTTCACACTATTGGCCGCAGGGCGCATTTTGACCCAGGCTCTGCCTGATCTTCCCCGTGGTTTCAGTGATCCCATTTTTTGAGCCTATTAATCTCAGCAGGCGTCAGTCAAAGCTAGAGCACGACCTTCAGTTGTTTAAAACTGGAGGAGGGATGAACCACTGGAGAAAAAACTTGGAAGAACACCAGAAGTACTTAGCCGGGGGGCCCAAACGCCCCAGGGGGCACCTTTTCCTGGTGCTCAAGTGCTTTTAGAAAGTGGGCATGGCCACGTGGGTGATTTTGAAGTTTAATGGAATAATGTAGACACTGCCTTCACGCAAGGAAGGTTGATCCTACAGAGAGAGCAGGGTGATCTTCTAAAAAAGCAGTTGGACTTGATTCTGACCAAGCATGATAGGACCGTGTGGCTAAAACGCTTAATGCCCCTAACTGGAATCTCTAATGAAATCATCTTTCCAGTTTCAAAGCAAGTTTTGTAACTTTGGTGAACATGTCACACTTTGTTCACTTTCGAACAGCCACTTGTCACTATGCAAACCTAGCAAGAATCTTTCTCTTAGGGGACACATCTATGCCTGCAACCAGCCCCCACCAGCCCTTCAGTGCCAACTGCTGTTTTCACAAGTAACTGCCAGTTAAAGAGGGCTGGGCTTCGGGGGGGGGGGGGCGCTCACGGTCAACGGATGCCAGGGAGGGACAGCATCCCCCCTCCCCCCCCTTTCCCAAGTGCATTACACACCTGCGAAATGAAGACTCTCCTCAGATGGGAGCCGCTTGTCTGGCTCTGCCCGCAGGCTGCTGCTAATGTCCCTGAACTTCAAGACACAGGGGAGTGCTGATTTTAGGAGGCAGCCCAGAGCTCCCGCCTTCCCTCCTGGGAAGCTTTGAACGGCGGCTCTCCCGTGTTCTCACCATTCCCGCTTTGTTCGCGTGGCTTATCTCCTCCTGGCCCATTCCGCCTTTCAGCTGCCCGCCTGCCCGCCTGCCCGCCAGCCGCCTCGGGTTCTGCGGGGGAGGGAGGGGACGAAGGGGCTTCCTGAACGGAGAGGGAAACCAGTCCGGCGCTGCTCGAGCTGCCCGCCAGGACCCGCCCCTCGTGCCACGTGGCGCCCCCCCCCGCCCGCCCGCGGCGGCCATCTTGAGCGAGCCAGCCAGCCCGCCTCCTCTCCCCCCCCCCTCAGAACGACCCTTCTCACCAGCGGAGGCGTCTGCCGGTAATTCCAGCTGCGTTCCGGTGCGGGTTCATCACTGGGGGGGGGGGCCCGGCGGGCTGGCGGGCGGGGGGCGGGACTCACCTGCCGGGCGGGGCGGCGACCCTGGCCTGGCCTGGGCCTCCCCTTCCTCCTCCTGGCTCCTCTCGCTTGGTCCACCACGGTCTTCTCCCTCGGGCGCCTCCGGCCCCGCCGCACCTGCGCACAAAGAGGAGGCGCCGCCGTCAGCCCCGCCCCGCCCATCCGGGCACCGCGGAGCAGGGAGGGGGAGGGGAGGGGGAGGGGGGGCGGCGGTCAGGCGCGAGGAGGCCTCGTCACGTCTCGCCTCGGACGGCACTTCCTATCTGGGCCTCATCACCCCGCGGGGAGGGGGGGAGGGGAGCCCCGCACCCCGCACCCCCTTCCGAGTGTGGCTCCCTCCCTCCCTCCCGGCTCCTCCACTCACCTCATGGCGCCCCCGCCCTGCCGGCAGAGGCCCCCACGACAGCGTCCGAGGCACCCGGGCGGGGAGACAGCGAGAGAGAGGGCGGGCCGGGCGGGAGAGCCGCCTTTAAGGGCGCGGCGCCTACCATCTGCGCTCCGCAGGGGGGTGGGGGTGGAGCCGGGCCAGGCCGGACCACTGGCGGCCGGGGCACGGGGGGGGGACGCGGGGCGGGGCCAGCTTGGCGTCCTGGTTGAGAGGGGCGGGCTCTCCCCCGGGAGAGGAGTCCCCGCTCCGCCTCCACTCGCAGCTGCTGGGCGACCTCGGGCAAGGCACAGTTCTGTCAGAGCTGTCCTTAAAAAAGAGCCGTTTCTGCCGGAGCTCTCTCGGCCCCGCCGGCCTCACACGGGGGTGTCTGTCGGGGGGGGGGGGAGAGGGGGACCGTGCCAGCCGCTCTGAGGCTCCTTCGGGTAGGAAAGGGCGGCGGGGGGGGGGGTAGGTATAAATCCAATCCCCTCCTCTGCCTCTTCTTCTTCTTCTCCGGCCCGCCGCAGAAGGGGGGGGGGGCCGAGCGGAGTTCTTTTGCTCCAGGGGGAGCGGGCCGGTCTGGCGGGACGCGGATCTGGGGGGCGCTGCTGCTGCTGCTGCTGCTGTGGCCGCCGGAGGGCAAAGGCGCCTCCTCTTGCCGGCGGCTCGGACAGGCGCTGGGAGGGAGGGAGGGAGGGAGGGGGCGCCGTCGCCCGGGGGTGGGGGAACCGGGGAGGGGGCGGGGTGGACGGATGCCTTGGGGGAGGCGACCAGGCTGCCGCCGCCTCCCCCTCCCCGCTGCGTTCACCGCAAGCCGAGCCGCGAACCTGGGGGGGGGCGGCGGCGGGGGGGAAGGGGAGGGGCTGGCGGGAGCGACGCTGGAGACCCCCACCCCCCCGGGAGGCGCCTTCCGCCCCAGCGAGGGGAGCGGCATCCCGGCGGACTTTCCAGCGCTTTCGTGGCCCCGCGCCCTCGCCCCGTCCGGCCCACGCCCCCGGCAGGCAGGCAGGCAGACCGCCGCTCCCCGGAAGGAGGCGGCGGCCCTCGGAGGGGACTCACCCGCGGCTTCTGCCAGACCTGCCTTCCGAGCGACGCCGGCCAGGCCCTCCCCGCCCTCTGGCCCTGGGCAGCCTGGCACGCCCCCCCCCCCCCCCCGCCACACAGCGCGATCTCCCCGCCGGCAGGAGGCCCCCTCCCTCCCCCCCTCCCGTCCCGTCCCGTCCCCACCGCAGCCCCCCTTCTGCCCCTCTCCCCTGCCGCTCTCGCCTCCTCTGCACCCCTCCCCCCCGGCCGAGGACGTCTCCGGGCCAGTCGCCAGCCGAGTCCCGGCCCTTTCCCCTTCCAGCGGCGGTTGCCGGTGCCACCCGACGCCCGTGCTGGCCTTCGGGGTCTGCAGCAGCAGGTGTCCGGGGGCTGCGCTGGAACCCCTTCTCCCCTCCCCGGGGGCCTCTGCAGCTCCTTCCTGGGCAAAAGGGAGACCCATCAGCTGTCTCTGCGGGCGGAGGAGGAGCCGCCGCCTTGGGGGGGTGAGTGGGTCTATGGGAGGTTTCCTTTGCCCTGCTTGGCAAAAGCAGGGGCTGCTGCTGGAGCACGCCTTGCAGAAGAGGGCACCCCCCCTTCCCCTGCAGCAGCTGTGCCAAGGGTGTGTGTGCCTGGGGGGTGGAGCACAGTTTCTTCCCTTTATCGGAGACTTTGCCCCTTTCTTGGCCTGGCTTTTTGCAGGGGCGCCAGGGAGCCCTTCCCCTCAGGGACAGTCACCTTCCAGGGCTGGGATCCCTGGTCTCCTGGCAGGATGCCCCGCTCCAGACGGCCAAGGTCCGAAGAATGTAAGAACATGGGAGAAGCCCCATGCCAGTGGCCCATCCAGTCCAGCACTCTGTCCCACAGTGGCCACATGGAGCATCTTTTGGGAAGAGACTGCGGACCGTGCCTCGGGTGCCACAGAAGGCTCTGCTGTTCTCCCGGGGATGGGAGGCTTTTGTGGGGGTCAGGCCCCAGAGCAGCTGTGGGGAAGGCTTTGCAAGAGAGAAGGACCCACACCTTCAGTTCTCCATAGAAGAGTGGGCCCTTGCCTTTGTGGAAGGTGTCTCCCCGTCCTTGGTGGGTGGACATTGTCCTGACCATCTCTGGAATGAGGGCTGACTCAGGCTGTTGATGCGCTGGTGAGTCCAAAGTGTCCTCTTTCCACTTGGGTCATCTGAGTCTCACCTTCCTTCTCTAGGGACCTGGGCTTGATGGAACTGCAAAGTTGGCAGCAGCCTCCTGCCAAAGCGGAGGGGATTGTGAATCAGAGTTCTCTTTGGGCCTCTGGGGGCTGCCGATGGCCACGCCAGAATCATCTTCAGCACACATGCAGCCCCTGGCTACGAAAGCATTCCCAGGCGCCGGAATCCCCTGGTCATCCCCCCATGATTGGAGCTCACTTTGACAAGTTGGGTGAGCATTTTGTGGATGAAATTGGTGACGTTTGATTTCCACGCTCACTCCTGGAGGGGCCAGAAGATGCTTGTTGGAGTTTAGCTTTTATTTGGAGGATTTGACATTCGTTATTTATGGGGAGGGCGCAATATAAGTTGAAATTAATAAATAAATGATTCATTTGCTGTCTGCTGTTCTTGCTGGGACTTGTGTCAGATTGCACAAATCTTAAAAAAACAGTGCTATATAAAGAGCATAAAGGCACACTGAACAACCAGTGAAAGCTGCCTAAAATTATTCCAGACATCACAACTACATCCCTTATAATTACCGTATGTTATTGTGTGCAGTAAAGCCCAGAGATCCAAAGATTGACTGGCAGCCTGAACTTCTAGCTCTTTTTTAGCATTATGCACCACGAGGTGGCAAGCTATGCTTTTTGGGTAGCTGAGAGAGCTCTGAGAGAACTGTGACTGGCCCAAGGTCACCCAGCGGGCTTCATGGTGAGGAGGAGTGGGGAATTGAACCCAGTTCTCCAGATTAGAGTCTGTTGCTCTCAACCACGACACCACGCTGGCTCTACATCCCTGTTCCCTGTAGACAAGGGCCCTCCTGAGTGGTTCTCATGTTTGCATTCTGCCGAATAACAGTCGCAATGGGCGGGGGCCTTCCTAGCCTCCTCAGGCAGATTGGTCCCCAAGGCAGGAGCCCCCCCCCCCCGAGCGTGATCGGATGAGTCCATCGGGAGAGAGGGGCCTAAGCCACCCTCCGGACTTCAGAGAAGGCAGGGTAAGAAGGAAGCAAAGAGAGCCTGTCTGCTTAGGGGAAGGCGCTCTGCACAAACTCAGAGGCACCCTGCTCCCCTCAACTGGTGTTGGGGGAGGGGCTTGGGTTGCCAGGTCCCCCCTGGTCACTGGCAGGGGGTGGGGGTTAGGGTTGCCAGATCCAGGCTGGGAAACTCCTGGAGATTTGGGGATGGAGCCTGGGGAGGACAGGGACCTCAGTGGGGCACAATGCCAGGAAGTCCACCCTCCAAAGCTGGGGGGGAAGGGGGTAGGTTTTGCTCGGTCTGTTTGGATTTGGTTAGGAAAACAAGATATGCATATTGCAGTGAAGGCCAGAAAACTTTCCTGCTAGCATGGGATAAATCCAGCAACAACCCGGTGTCTGAAACTGTCTCCTTAGCTGGCCCACAGCCTCGTGGAATGCTGGAGGCTCATTCGAGGACCAGACCTCTACGCGGCTGCAGCTTTTCCAGAGTTTTGTTTTACCACAGCTGGGTTTCCCGCTGGCAGGGCTGCAGGGCCAACATGTGAAAGTTTGGGTGGGCTTTTAGCTCCCGGGTTTGAGAGCTGGGGGTGGGGTGGTGGTGGTTTGCTGGCAGATCTCATCGTTTTCAGTAGCTTGGGGCTTGGGGTTTTTTTTAATGTTGTTTTCCTTTGCATAGTGAAATGGTTTTAGGTAGCATGGGACGACTAGCTGCCCGTTCAGTGGGAAGCGCTGCACCTCATGCTTTAGTTCAGGAACGAGCAAGCCTGGTCCCTGCCTCTTTCAGTAGCTTGAGGACAGCAGACCTTCTTCGAAAGGGGTGGAAGGAAACGATCGGGCTTCTTTCTCCCTGTTCTGCTTCAATATTACTCTTAAAAGAATAAATGGGATGAGAGACTCAGTCTGAAGGTTACTGGGAACATCCAGGGAGAAATCCAGCGGCCGCCCCACTTGTCCCACAGGTGATCGTCAGTAGCCTTCACAGGCCGCCGTTAACAGAGTGCAGCGCACTTCCCGGCAGCACAAGACGTTCCTCACCTCTACTTTTTGGCACAGCCAAGTCCTCTGTGTTTTGCACACCGTTGCAGCATCTCTGCTTTTCACCATAGCTGGTTTGCAGTGAGAGAGGAATTGGCCTTTGACTGTTCACCCAGGGGTTGTAGCAGCTGGGGCTAGGGCTTGCTGCAGGGAGGAAGAGCTGGGACCAAGGAGAGAAAGCAAAATGCGCTTCTTGGGCCTGGAAGCCAGGAACAGCCCTGGTCTCTGATGGGACACGAACAACAGCCACCTCCTCTTGTTTAACATGTGGAATAGCTGCTCTGATCAAACCCCTGAGGCCGATCTGGAGATGGAGAAGGAAATAGGGGAGTTGACACAGGTATTATACTGGGACACTTCAACTACCCTGACATTGACTGGGTAAACATGTGCTCGAGTCATGCTGTAGAAATGGGATTCCTAGATATCATAAATGACTGTGCACTGGAACGTTTGGCCACATAGCCAACCAGAGGGGTAGTGATCTTGGACTTGGTTCTGAACAGGTCTCAAGACCCGGTGAGAGATGTAGAGGTTGTTGCACCAGTGGGGAACAGTGACCATAATGCTATTACATTCAGCCTTCAGGTCAGTGGAAAGTTACCCCTAAAGGCCAATGTGATTTCAAAAGAGGGAACTTTATACAAAAATGAGGGGAATGGTTAAAAGGAAGCTGAGAGGGAAACACCAGAGTCATATCCCTGCAGGATGTTTGGAAGCGATTTAAAACCCCACTCATTGAAGCCCAGACAGAATGCACTCTGCTGGTGAAGAAAGTCACTGCCAGGTCTGAAAGGAGACAATGCAAGTCAGGGATGCCATAAAAGGCAAAAAGGCTTCTTTTCAAAAGTAGGTTGTTGGGGAGGGGCACATCCTAGCCCCTGCCTTCAGCAGATCCATCCTGCCCCTTCCTGTCCAGCTTGGGAGGGGTTGCAGACCCTCAGAACTGGAGAGGGGAGGAGCCCTGCCGCTGCTACTGCTGCTGGTGGTTCTTCAGCAACACCACCATCACCACTTCTCCTCCTCCTCCTCTTGCACAGCCAGCCCCCTCCTCACTGGCCTGCTTCTAAGCGCCTCGTGAGGTTTGTGCACCCGGCTGCACATGCTCAGAGGACTTGGCGCTTTGTGAGACTCCAGAGGAATCCAGTGGGACTCAGCTGCCAGGAGCTGTTGGCAGCGCCTGAAGTGGAGCCTTCAAGGGCCCATCCTGCGCATGGGGTGGCTGTTGTGGCATTTCCGCTGGACTTCCTTGGTGGCCTCCCCTCCAAGTCCTCGCCAGGGCTGACCCTGCTCAGCTTCTGGGATCTGATGAGGTCCGGCTAGCCGGGGCCATCCAGTTCAGGGCTGGCAACAGCTAGCAGTGCCCAGAGAGAAGGTGAGAGACACTCAGGAGCAGTGCTCCCGCTAGGCTGAGTGAGTGTGAGCTAGCTCACAGTTTTTTAGCCTCCATCTCACCCACTTTCCTCTTAGCTCAGGAAGGAGGGCTCCAGAGCAAACTAATTTATGCAGTACCCAAATCGCTCGCTCACAGCTTTAATGCCAGGAGCTCACAAAAGAGAATTTTTGCTCACAAGACTCCACAGCTTAGAGGGAGCATTGCTCAGGAGTCAGGGGAAGTGAGGGACAGGGAAAGCCTCAACAGACACAGAGACCTGGGCTAGCTGCTGGGTTTCTCTGCACATGCGCACTCGCCTCAGGGGCAGTTTCAGCATGGAAAACGGCACCGGGAGAGAGACACCTTTCCTCCCTTCACACCGCGGTCCCAAGCTGAATCAGGACCCTGCAGGACTGACAAGCAACACGCCCCCCGCCCGCCATTGCTGCGTGGCTCTGAGGCCCAAGAGCTGGGTCTGAAGAACATGCCCTGTAGTTTGGCCCCGAGTCCAAAACATGAGGGGATGAAGAGGAGGAGGAAAGGAGCAGCGCTGGAGAGCATCAGCTAGGCTGTGAGTCACCACGGACGGAGCCAAGCGGGTCAACAGCAGAGAAAACTCCCTGGTTCGGATGGGCCATGCGACTGAGGAGGCCAAGGGCACACCCGCAGATTCCTAACTCTTGCGGAGACATCTGTGCATTGGATTAACTGTAGACCACTCGGGGAGCTAATGCTAGCAAAAGAAGAAAAAACGGGGGGTGGGGTTTGAAATAGAATGAATGCCAAATAAACCTCAGGGAATCAGTCCGTTAAAACAGGTGGGTGGCATCTCTTTGTGTTCCCTAACACTGGGTTTGTTTCTGGTTTGCCTTGCTCTGTGGGCTTTCTAAAAGCTCCACGTCTTAACTGAATTACTTCATCACCTTAGGCCAAAGGCATGTGACATGCCAGAGCTCCAGAGAGCCAGTTTGGTGTAGTGGTTAAGTGCGCGGACTCTAATCTGGGAGAACCGGGTTTGATTCCCCACTCCTCCACTTGCACCTGGCTGGATGACCTTGGCCAAGCCATAGCTCTGGCACAGCTGTTCCCTCAAGGACAGCTTGGGAAAGTGCTCTCTTAGCCCCACCTACCTCACAGGGTGTCTGTTGTGGGGAGGGGAAGGGAAAAGGAGTTTGTAAGCCGCTCTGAGACTCCCTTGGGGAGTGGAGGGCGGGGTATAAATCCAATCTCCTCTTCTTCTTCTTCTCTTAGCACCTTCAGGCTCTGGCCAAGGTCAGTCGGTGACCCCAGGCTGAAGTTACCCAGGAAAGGACCAGCTGGAGTGATGGACACCTCTGTGATTTGACTTGTCGGGGTAGATCGGAGAGGTTATATTGGCAAAGAATGATGCCTCCCTCGTCTCTGGGGGCTCAGACCCACCAGCTGCTCTGACCGCACAAGTTGGCCTGAGGACAGCAGAGAGGCAGCCGGCTGCTGGGCTTTCCAGGCGAGGCTTTTTGCTCCCTCCCCTGGGCTCCTCTTACCAGTCCACCAGGCTCTGCATTCAGCCATGGAGCTGGGTCCCTTGGACTGGGGGGCAGAGGGCAGTGTGAAGGGACCCTCCAGGCCCCAGTGTGAAGGGACCCTCCAGGCTCCAGCCAGCACTTCAGCAGAGTCCCTCGTTGGGTTCCGAAAGAAACCCTCCTGGAAGCAAAGCAGATCTGTCATCCTTTGAGGGTCCGCCATTTGAATGGGACCTCCGCCCATGCTGGGCAGGGCAAGAGGGCACCACAACCCGCCATGCCTTTGGCCAAGGACAGTCTGACCACGACACTGGCTGGGAGTCCAGCCCCATCTCCAGGGATCTCAACCGTACCAAGAAGTTAAATGGAACCCAGTGCCTCCCGTCCTTTTTCATGCACTTTGCCCATAACCACCCAAAGTGGACCACGGTAACCGTGGCAGCGACAAGGTCTGTGCTGTGGGGAGGCTGCTACCCTCCTCCTTGCCCCCACACACTACAGGGAAGCAGGGCTCTGGCAAAAGGTCCCATCCAGTGTTCCCTCTAAGCAGAGTTACTGTGAACTAGCTCACAGTTCTTTAGCCTGCGGCTCACACCTTTTTGCCTTCGCTCAGGAAGGATGGCTCCAGAGCAAACTAATTTATGCAGCAGCCAAATCCCTCACTCACAACTTGAATGCCAGCAGCTCACAAAGTAGAATTTTTGCTCATAGGACTCCACAGCTTGGAGGGAGCATTGGTCCCATCCCCCCTCTGCAGAACGAGGGAAGGGGCAGGCTCCCTGTGGGCTGCCCGCTGGGCCTGGGGCAGCAATTCCTCGGGTGCGGTCCAGTGGAGTGGAGCAGGAAGTGCTGGTTTGTGCTTGTAGCTGCTCAGGGACCAGTGGTTCTGCTCAGCTGCTGGGCCTGCGATTGTTGCCCAAGGCCCCTGTGGCAGCAGAGAACAGGGCAGGGAGCGTGACTGCGCTGGGGGGGGGGAAGGGGGAGGAAATGGGGCCTTGGCTGCTCATCCCCAAGAGCATGACCTCCTCTCCCTTCTAGAAGGGAGCGTCTCCCCCCCCCACACACACACCTTACATCACTCCCTCCAGAGGCCGTCCCCTTCCCAGCCCCAGACTGTTATCAGAGACCAGCCAAGCTGCAGCGATCTTGGAGTTTGCTCCTGGCTGGGCCATAAAATGGGGGCTGGAGAGGTGTGTGGGGCGGAGAGAATTCTCTGTGTGAGACGAGAACAACATGTACCAGCACAAAATGCCATTCCCAGCGTGCTTCTGGCAGGGGAGGGGGAGGGGCACTGCCCCATCAAGCCCCCCCCCCCTTCTGACTGGCATCAGCAGCTCTCAGCCGCTCACGACGAGGAAGGCTCCTGGATGGGCAGCGACAGACACTCACTGGAGCAGCCGGGGATGGAACCGTGGACCTTCTGCTTGCCGGGCCTGTGCCCTGCCGCCCCCCCCCCCCCATTTGTGGCAGGAGACCAGGAGGAGATGGCCTTCCCCTGCGTCACCCCACTGGCCCATCAGTTGGCTGCTCTGAAGGGCGGTATGCACACACGCAGATACAGTCGTTAAGCTCGGCTCCGATTTGTGTACATTAAATTATCTACGTACAAAACACTCTACAGTGAACAACGGCAACAATCTCTGCTTTTTTTAGCTCGTGGCGAGAGGTGTCTTTTAGGACCCAACAAGGGACGTCATACATCCAGGACCTCATGACCCATTCACACAGATTTGGAAAGTTTCACCGGACAATTCCCCCCCTCTCCCTTGTTCTATTGTTTGTGCCCCTCTGCCAGAGATGGTGGTTGTTTGTCATTGTAGAATGTTTTGTACGTAGATAATTAAATGTACACAAATATAAGTCAACAACTGTATTTGTACGTAGACATACCGTTGAGTGGTTCCTCGTGGACACTCTGAAGGGCAGCCAGGCCTCCTGGGTCTCCAGCAGAGGAGGAGGAGGAGGAGAAGGAGGAGGAGGCACAGTCTTCTTCATCCTCTTAGGGGGAGAGGCCAAAGATCAAGATGGGCAGCTGTGGGGAAGAGCCCCTTCAAGACAGACACAACTGCTGCCCGGGGAGAAGCCTGCTTGGGGAGGGGAGGGGGGGGAGTCACTGCCCCCTTCTCCAGAGGTCCCGGCCCTGACTCCCGCAAGCTCCTCCCCTGCCACAAAGGCTGTTAGTCTGGCAGGGGCTCCTGCCCTCTGGCTCTTTTCTGCTTGGAGACGCCAGGAAGTGAGCCAGGGACCGCCCCTGTGTGTGGCAGGGGGTTTATGTCTGAGCCACAGTTCCTTCCAAAAGGCCGGACGGCAGGACTTCGTCCCGTGGTTGGCTTTCAGGGTGTCAGCCAAAATGAGGGTTCTCCCCGGCACAAGGTGTCCTGAGGCTTCATGGGAAAGGGTGTCCCCCGTCCCAGAGCGACTGGTTTCCCTTCCTCCCACGGAGACCCCTGGCTTCTTGCTCTGTCCTGAGAGGAACTGGGGTGCGCTCTCTCACTCTCTCTCTCCGTGGCGCCCACTTCACCACCTGAAGCCTCTCTGGGCTTCCCTCCACCCCCATGCGCTCTTTGCTCTCCGAGCTGCATTTGTCTGCCTTGTTTTTGCATGGAGGTTATGGGCATGGTTTATGGTTCCGTCCAGCCCTTGCCTCTCTGCCAGGTGGCATTCCCTCTGGGTACCCAGAAGGTCTGTGCCAGGCACCTGCCCCTCCGCCCCGCCTCCGGCCTGGCTGCAGCCAATCGCCTCCTCTCAGCGACCAGCCCCTCCCTCCCTCCTCTGGTATGAGTAGGGCTGCCGCAGGAGAAGTCCTCAGTGCTGGGGGCCCCAGGCCAAGGAGACGGCATCCCGGAGTCAGCCAGGCCGGTGAGTCGGTCCTGTTGGAGACTGGGGGGGGGGGGGGCTCCAAGGATCCTGGCTCAGCTACCAGGTTGCATCCAGATGTGGTCACATGATCCAGAGCTGCCACAGCTGGTCACTGACAGCCCCTGTGGACAGCTCTGACTGGCACGTTCTGGGGAGGGCATTCGGGAAGTCTCCTTGCAGAGATCCTGGGAGTGGGGGGGGGGCCGGGGGGGCCAAAAGGCACATGGATCCAGGCAGTCAAGTGTCTTGGCGGGGGGCCGGGGGGCAGTGTTCCTCCAGGAGTGAGTGCCGGGAATTGAGACTCAAACCTGCATTAAGTGCCAAGAGCAGGAGGCATTCAGAGGGGGGGGGAGATGGTGATTCTGGGAGGAGAAGGGGCAGCCTACCCCCCCCCAGGGCTCAAGTGAAGCTGAGATATAGGGGGGAATCCAGACAACCCCAAGGAAAAGGGCTAGAGGCATATTCATCTGGGGGTTCAAAGAAGCCAGCTGGTGGCGGCCACAGAGAGCTGGTCTGGTCTTGCATCACGCAGCAATCACCCACTGGGTGTTTTTATGGGGGGAGTCCTCCTCCAGTGGTGCAGCGAGGGGGGGGGAATGCAGTGAAATGGAAGGGTATTGATGCCAGGACTGATTCACAGGCAGACAATTCCCCCAGGAGGTGCAGCTTTCCCTCCCTGTTGTGTTTTATGGAGAGGGGAAACTGAGGCCTGCTCAGAGCAGGACATGAGCTTCTGTCAAGAGGGGCCCCCTCAGGTGAGCGAGGAAGAGCCCTGCCGGAGGACCAGCTGGCCTCTCTGCCTTGGGAAGGGCCTCCAGGTGGGGGGAGGAAGCAGTGCAGAGGCTCTCTTCAGAGTCCCTGGGGACAGACCCCACCCCAGAATGACCTCAGCAGTGAGCCCGGGGGGGGGGGGGGAGAAGAGGCAGGTGGGGCGGCCCAGCGTCTGTGGGAGAGGGGAGTCTGAGTGGGGCAGGCAGCCGCCAACCCCCATGGCCCGCCCTCCAGCTCAGCGGGGGAGGGGGGCAGGTCTTCTGGGGCCAGCCCAGCATCAGGGGGGGCACCTCCCTCTCTGAGCCCCCCTCAGGAAAAGGTCTGGGTTTCTCTTCTGCCTTTGGGTGGCGTCCTTGTGCCTCTCATCTCAGTTGGGCTGCCAACCTCCAGGTGGCACCTGGCAATCTCCCGCCATTCCAACTGCTCTCCAGGAGACCAAGGCCAGCTTCCCTGGAGGAAATGGCCCCGTGGAGGGTGGGCTCTCTGGCAGTGCACCCTGCTGGGGTCCCTCCCCTCCACAAACCCCTCCCCCCCAGGCTCCACCCCCCCAAATTCTCCAGGTATTCCCCAGCCCAGAGCTGGCCACCCCACGTGATCTCAAGAGAGGCTGCCGGGGGTGGCACAGTCATTCGTGGGGTGGCCTCAAGGGGGCATCGGATTCCAGAAGGCTTTCCTGGCTGCCTCCCAAATGCCCTTCTGACCCTGGCTCACAAGGACCCCTGCGGGGCTGGCAGGTTCCGTGTTAGCGCTCCCCCTTAACACAACCAGCAGGGACTTCGATCTGGGCCCTCCAGAAACTCAGAGTCAGCAAAATGCGCTCATGTAGATCCAGGCGGAGGTCTTGCAAAGAGCTGCCAGCTGGGCAATATTTGCTAAAATAAGGTGTCCAACAGTGGAGCCTGCAAGACCTTTTGCAAAGCAGCCCAGGAGTGGCAGAGGCCAGCAAGTGGCAAGGCGACCTCTGAAGGTCTCCTGTCTTGAAAACCCCATGGGGGGGGGGGGGGAGGTCGCCAGAAGTCAGCTGCACCATGAGGGTAAGAAAAAGGGGGGCGGGGGGGCTTCCTTGCTCCTCGGCTTCAGCCTCACCGGCTCAGGTCTGGAATACTCGGTTTCCCACAAACTTATAAAAAGGATAAACTCATCAGAAGGCATCTTCTGGCTCCTTAAGCACTGCTTCACGGTGGCCCCGGCTCCCGAGGACTAGAGCCCCCCTCTCCAGACACACAAAGAAAGACCCCAGCTGTAGGGCCTTGTTGAGAGCAGCCAAGTCCAATGGCTGCGGATGGCAAGAGGGCCGGGCCTGGGCATCGCTGTGCCAAACCCCCCAATAACTGCAATGCTCCCTCCAAGCAATGCTCCCTCCAAGCCCTCCCTTCTTGTGAGCAAAAATCCCACTTTGTGAGCTCCTGGCCTTGAAGTTGTGAGCCAGCGATTTGCCTGCTGCACAGATTAGTTTGCTCTGGAGCCCTCCTTCCTGAGCGGAGACCAAAATGGGTGAGGCGGAGGCTAAGAAGCCATGGGCTAGCTCACCCAGAGGGAACCCTGGTTCCTGAACACACGGATCCCGGTCCACCAGCACTGTCTCCGGCCACCCTCCCTCAGAGAACCTCACTGGTGTTCTGCTGCAGCAGCAGCTTCCCCCGCTGCTCCCTGCCTGGAAACGGGCCGGGGCCCGGTGTCATGGGCTGCTCTCCAGCTCGGAACTCTGGACAGAACAATTCTTGGCCTAGCCACACCGTCTTGTGGCAGAGTTCTCAAGGACCTGGCTATTCAAGGCTGTTTATCAGCTTCTGAATCTGAGAATACAAACAAGTCAGGTGTGAATTCCATTCTTTGAACAATAACCAGCAAACCTCCACATTCAGAGCCACTAATCTCTGTATCCCAGAGCCAGGAGGCAACCTCAGGGGGAGGGCCTCGGCCTCTCTGCCCTGTTGCTGGCCCTCCAGGGGAACTGGCTGGCCCCTGTGTGAGACAGGATGCTGGACTAGATGGACCCTCACTGGTCTGACCCAGCAGGGCTCTTCTGAGGTTCTTCTCAGGGAGAGGCCTTGGCCTCTCTGCCCTGTTGTTGGCCCTCCAGAGGAACTGGCTGGCCCCTGTGTGAGACAGGATGCTGGACTAGATGGACCCTCACTGGTCTGACCCAGCAGGGCTCTTCTGAGGTTCTTCTCAGGGGAAGGCCTCGGCCTCTCTGCCCTGTTGCTGGCCCTCCAGGGGAACTGGCTGGCCACTGTGTGAGACGGGAGGCTGGACTAGATGGACCCTCACTGGTCTGACCCAGCAGGGCTCTTCTGAGGTTCTTCTCAGGGGAAGGCCTCGGCCTCTCTGCCCTGTTGCTGGCCCTCCAGGGGAACTGGCTGGCCACTGTGTGAGACGGGAGGCTGGACTAGAGGGACCCTCACTGGTCTGACCCAGCAGGGCTCTTCTGAGGTTCTTCTCAGGGGAAGGCCTCGGCCTCTCTGCCCTGTTGCTGGCCCTCCAGGGGAACTGGCTGGCCACTGTGTGAGACGGGAGGCTGGACTGGAGGGACCCTCACTGGTCTGACCCAGCAGGGCTCTTCTGATGCTTTTCTGAAGGCCTCGGCCTCTCTGCCCTGTTGTTGGCCCTCTAGAGCAGTGGTTCTCAACCTTTCTAATGCCGCGACCCTTGAATACAGTTCCTCATGTTGTGGTGACCCCCAACCATAAAATTCTGCCAACACACACAACAGTGAAGCTACTTTTTCAGATATTTTCTCTTGCACGGCAGTTAGCACCAAACAACTTTAATACAGACTTTAGACACACATATGTTTGCAAGCTAGTCCCGACAAGACACAACAAACACTCAGGCTTCAGACTTACTTTTCTTCAACAGAAGATGCCATGAGAAAATGAAGGTAGGTGGGGGGGGGGAGAGGCTGTTGCAGGTAGGGGGGAGAGAGAGAGAGAGAAAGGGGGAAGAGAGAGAGGGGGAGAGAGAGAAAGGGGGAAGAGAGAGAAAGGGAGGTAGGTGGGGGGCGGCTTTTGCCGCTTCTCCGGGGCTCTCCTGCTACCCCCAGTGGCTGTCATTCCACTCTCGTGGTCTCTCATTCTAGTCACAGAACAGTCCTGCTACTCCCAGTGGCTGTCATTCCACTCTGGGGCCTGTCATTCCATTCCCAGAATACTCCTGCTGCCCCCAGGGGCTGTCATTCCACTCTCATGGTCCCTTGTTCTAATCACAGAACAGTCCTGCTACCCCCAGGCCCTGTCATTCCACTCTGGGGCCTGTCATTCCAGTCCCAGAAGGCTTCTGCTACCCCCTGGGGCTATTATTCCAAGCTGGGGTCTGTCATTCCAGTCCCAGAGTAGTCTATATGGGCCCAGAGACCCTAATGGAAAATCCATTCCACATTTTCTTTGCAACTCTACTTATACTGTAATGTATTTCAGTGGAGCCCATGCAAATCAATTGGCATTCCTGGTTCCCATTATTTCCAATGGGCCTTCAAGTGTTTCCCATTGTTTCCAATGGGCAATCCTGTCCTTCCTTTTAGTACATCTCTTTCTGGCATGAGCAGTCAGAAACAGAAAAAAAATGATTTCTTTCTTTTTAAAAATAAAAGCTAAGAAGTAACAAAGAACAGAAAAGCTGGAGAAATTCAAAAAGGACTGGGGGTGGGGGAGTGGAGAGCTGGGTTGGAATCAAACTTTGCTGTTGGAGCAGGAGGGGCCACATTTTTGCTTCAACTTTTTGGGCACTGAAAATAGTAAGAAGCCTGATTAAAGATATATATTGTTTTTAATCCACAGTTTTTTCTACTCCTTTCTCTTTCTCTCTCTGTCCATGCACACACACACACATACACACACACTCCACCTTTCTTTCTACTTTGGTGTTCAAAATAAAAGGGGGGGGGCGGCCACCGGAGGAGGGATCTCACCCTGTTCCCCAAGGATTTCTACATTTACAACACAAAAGCTTACCAGAAGACGCAGAAGTTGTGCAACCTGGAGGAGCAAAACTTTTAGATAGAGGACTCTGAAACCCTCCTCCCACACACACACTATAGGAAAGCTACAGTGCTCTGTTTGGACTTCTGGGTGAGCGGAGCAGGGCTTTTGGTGAGGGAGGGGTGGGAAGAGGAGGGTGCCAGCCGGCGACCCCAGTGAAATGGTTGTTCGACCCCAAACGGGGTCCCAACCCCAAGGTTGAGAACTGCTGCTCTAGAGGAACTGGCTGGCCCCTGTGTGAGACAGGATGCTGGACTAGGTGGACCCTCACTGGTCTGATTCAGCAGGGCTCTTCTGATGCTCTTCTCAGGGGAAGGCCTCGGCCTCTCTGCCTTGTTGTTGGCCCTCCAGGGGAACTGGCATGCCTCTGTGTGAGACAGGAGGCTGGACTGGATGGACCCTCACTGGTCTGACCCAGCAGGGCTCTTCTGATGTTCTTCTCAGGGGAAGGCCTCAGCCTCTCTGCCCTGTTGCTGGCCCTCCAGAGGAACTGGCTGGCCCCTGGGTGAGATGGGATGCTGGACTAGAGGGACCCTCCCTGGTGTGATCCAGCCAGGGCTCTTCTGGTGTTCTTCTCAGGGGAAGGCCTCTGCCCCTCTGCCCTGTTGTTGGCCCTCCAAAGGAACTGGCTGGCCCCTGGGTGAGATGGGATGCTGGACTAGATGGACCTGCACTGGCTGCCTTTAAAGGTGGAGAACGTCGGCACGGTAACTTTTCTGTAACTGTTTTGATTAATTGTCAAACAGTAAAGTAACTTCAAGCAAACAGAAAAAAGTTGGAGTCCAGTGGCACTTTTAGACCAACAAAGTTTTATTCAAGGTATTCAAGGCACGCACACACAAGCTTCTACCCAAAATTGAACTTTGTTGGTCTCAGAGGTGCTGCTGGACTCAAACTTTGTTCTGTAGCTTCAGACCAACATGGCGAAAACCACCCCCCACCCCCCGTTGCATCTATCCTCAAGCAAGCAGAGTTCACTGACTGTTGAAGAGGGCTTGAACTCTTTGTTAACAAGCAAAATCAGCAAGAAAAAGAAGTAATCATCTACGGCAACAAAGGGCAAATTCCACAGAGCAAATACAACCAGGAGATAGACCGGGTTGCCAACTCTGGGTTGAGAAATTCCTGGATATTTGAGGGTTCAGCCTGGGGAGGGACCTCAGCAAGGTATCATGCCCGAGAGTCCACCCTCCAAAGCAGCCATTTTCTCCCGGTAATTCATTTCTGTAGGATTGTGGCCACCTGTGATTTCAGGAGCTCTCTAGGGCCCAGCTTGAGGTTGGCAACCTGAGAGAGGCACCCCCTCCTCCCGGGGCTTCACTTCGCAGGTGCCTCTGTGGGCTGCACTCCGCCACCCTCGTTGATTAACCCCTTCCCCCCCGCTTTCTCCTGCAGGGACCAGAGTCGAGATGTGGCCTTCCTCCGTGGCCCTCGTGGTTGCCGTGCTCGGCCTGCTGCTGGGGGCCGTCACCGGTCCTCCCCCACCACCCCACAAGGCAGCATCCCTCTTCTCCGACTTGACCCCAGAGGAGCTGAAGGCTGTCCGAAGCTTCCTGATGAGTCGCCCGGAGCTGGGGCTCCAGCCAAACCAGGGGGGGACCCTGCAGAAGAACTGCCTCTACCTAGTGGAGTTCCTGGCCCCCAGGAAAATCCAGGCCTTGAACTACCTGGATTCAGGTGGGCCCCGCCCAAAACGGCGGGCCAGAGCCGTGGTGTTCTTTGGGGCTGAGGCCAACCCCAACATCACTGAGTACATTGTGGGACCTCTGCCTACCCCCACGTTTTACCGGTCGTCTGGCCCACCGGTGGACTACACCTCAAGGCCCGTGAACCAGCTCGAGTACCACCTGCTGTACACCAGCATGCAGAGGGCACTGGCCCCCTTAGAGGCATTTCTGCAGGACACCTCTGGCTTCAGACTTGAGCCATGCAACAACCGGTGCTTCACCTTCACAGACGTGGCCCCCCGCGGTCTGAAGCCAGGTGAGCGGCGAACGTGGATTATACTGCAGAGGTTTGTGGAGGGCTCTTTCTTGCATCCAGTCGGTCTGGAGCTGCTGATTGATCACAGACCTCTCAATCCAGAGATCTGGAGGGTGCAGAAGCTCTGGTACAACGGGCAGTACTTTGACAGCCCTGAGGAGCTGGCCGAGAGATACGCCATGGGCCAGGTGGAAATAGTGCGCCTGCCGGAGCACCCACAGCACAGCCTTTTCTCCACCTTTGTCCCCCGGGGAAACTTCACCACAGGCCCCCCCACAGACATGCATGGCGCCAAAATATGTGAAACAGGTGGCCACCAGTACTTTGTGCGTGGCAACCGGCTTGAGTACAGCGGCTGGAGCCTGGCCTTCCGGCTGCGCTCCTCCACTGGCCTGCAGCTCTTTGACATCCGCTTCAACGGCGAGCGTGTGGCCTACGAGCTGAGCGTGCAGGAGGCCGTTGCCTTCTACGGAGGGAGCTCGCCAGCCACCATGCAGACGAAATACATCGACGTCGGGTACGCGATGGGCTCCTTAACTCACGAACTGGCCCCTGGGATCGACTGTCCGGAGGTGGCCACCTTCCTGGATGCCCACCACATGCACGATGCTGACGGGCCCGTCCGCTACCCACGCGCCATCTGCGTCTTTGAGCTGCCCACTGGGGTGCCCCTGAGGCGCCACTTTGACAGCAACTTCCAGGGTGGCTCCAACTTCTACGCAGGCCTGGAGGGCCACGCACTCGTGCTGCGCACCACCTCCACCGTGTACAATTACGACTACATCTGGGATGTCATGCTCTTCCCCAATGGTGTGCTGGAGACCAAAGTCCATGCCACAGGCTATGTGCATGCCTCCTTCTACACGCCGGAGGGTCTCCGGTATGGCAACCGCATCCACACCCACGTGCTGGGCAACCTGCACACGCATCTGATCCATTACAAGATCGACCTGGACGTGGCAGGTGAGTCTTGGCTTCGGGAAACAGGGCCCAGGCTCAGAAAGGGTCCCAGAGGACACGTAGTCCCTCTTCCTCGGGGAGTGGCAGAATGCCTCCCACGCCTCAGCCGCGTCTGCCACGAAGACAACACACGTGGGGTGGATTTCCAGGTCCACGGGGCAAGTCCTCCACAGCCAAGCCCATTGCTGGACCCACATGCGGGGTGGGGGGCTTCTTCTCGGCTGGGGGGAGAGATGCTGGCCCTGGCCTGGAAGCGCCACCAGATAAACAGTAGTGATGGCAGTGGGAAACAGTCTGAACATGCTCAGAGACCAGACCAGTATGTTCACAGTCATGGTTTAACTCTTTTGCAGACACAAGCATGCCTTGTAGGTTGGCCCCTCTGGGCTGGGAATTCCCTTGAGATCGGGGGTGGGGGTGGGGGTGGTGCAGAGCCTGGGGAAGGCAGAGAGGCTGGGGAGGGGGGGAGCTCCGGAGGAGGGGCCTGCTGCCCATCCAGACCGGGGCCCTTCCCTGGAAACAGAGCAGCCCCCCATGCGCCTCCGTGCCCCACCTCGACTCCTCTCCCAGGAGGTGGGCCCGTTCTGGCCCTGGTGAGATGGGCAGAGAGGCTGGGCTGGGCTGGACGGCTGTCCGTCAGTCATCCTGGACAGGGCACTCTGCTGCTCCTGATGCCATCCCAGGGTGGGCACAGAAGATCTGGGCCCTCCCATTCTCTTCCTCCTGGCCGCCCTCTCTTCCTGCTCCTCGTGTGTGTGTGTGTGTGTGTGTGTGTGACACTTTGCCACCTGCCACGGGTGCCAGCAGACCACAAGGGCCAAAGGGCCTCCCTCCTTGGTACAGTTCTGGATTTTGCAAATGATTTCCTCACCCACGGGAAGACCCCTCAGTCCGGAGCTGCTGTCCCTCCCTGCTGGCGGCCTCAGGGGCCTCCTGGTCTGCAGCCCTCACTCAGGGCAGGAGATTCCTCACTGACGCTGCCTGCCTGGCCGGCCTGCCCCCAGCTCCAGACACCCTGGGAGGGAGGCCAGGGTCCTGCTCTGGCCACTCAGCACCCAACGTCCTGGGGGAAGGCCCCCTCCCTGGCTGCAAGCACCCCATGTGGGGCAGAGAAGGGGTGGGGCGGGGCTCCCACTCCCCCTGCACAGACCTCTCTGGGTCAGCAGCGCTTCCTTCCTTCTTGGAATGAGAAATGCTGCGCCTTCCCGCCTGCCCCCAACCCACGGGGATCCTGAGAGAGAGAGAGAGAGACTGCCCATAAGTGGGGTCTGGGGCTGGGGGAAGGAGCCCCTCCCGGGAGGAGTACCGACTGGAAAGGCAGGAGGATGGTGCCCCCCCCCGTCCCCTGGAGACAGGCTGCCCCCCCCAGTCCTCCCTTGGTGCCCCTGGTGGATGCCCCTCTGCCCGCCCTGAGGAAGGAGCCGCCCCAGCATCCTACAAGGATGGGGGGGGGGGGTCCCCCACTCTATAGCTGCTCTGTAAATGTTTGCCTATTTGAACTCCCAGGATGCCCCCTGTCCACTGGTGTCCCCCCCCCCAGATGCCCCTATGCCAACTCTGGGCCGGGGGATTGGGGAGGGGTGGGGCTTCAGCCGCAGGGCGTCACAGGGCCGTCGAGACCGCCCCCTCCAGCTTGGGGAGGGGGGGGAGGGGGGGCTCTGACCCCTGACCTTTGCTTTCCCTGTCGGTCTCGCTCCCTCCCTTCTCTCTCTCCCCCCCCCCCCCCCCCCCCCGGCGCAGGCACGGCCAACAGCTTCGAGACGCTGGAGGTGGCCCTGGAGGAGCAGGAGGTGCCCTGGCAGGCGGGCGCGCGGACGGTGCAGCCTCGGCTGGAGCGGAAGCGGCGCCTGCGGGAGCGCCAGGCCGCCTTCCCCTTCGGCGAGCCCCTGCCGCGCTACCTGCTCGTCTCCAACCGGCGGCACCGCGGGCCCTGCGGCCACCCGCGCAGCTACCGCATCCAGCCTGCCTCCCACGCCGACCGCCTCCTGCCCCGCGACTGGAAGGAGGAGCGCGGCGTCACCTGGAGCAGGTGAGAAAGAGAGGGCCACGCCGTCGGGGCAGCTCTCGGGCCGAGCCCGGCAGGCGACGGGCTCCGGCTGACCGACCGACCGACCGCCTCTCCAGGGCAGGGCTTTCCGGGAGCCTCGAAGGGGCGGGCAGGAGGGCCCCGGTCGGAGCGGGTTTTTCCTCCCGCCCCTCCGCTGCCCGGGCGCGGTCTGGAAGGCCCCTCTCGGTAGGGAGCGGGGCGGGTGGGGTGGCATGCAGCCCCCTCCCCCTCCCCAGCCGGGCCTCCTCCTCGCGAGGCAGCTCAGCCCCGGGCCGCCCGCTCTGCCGGAGGAGGGGGGGGGGGAGTGAGCTCCAGAGGGGGGCCCCGCGCGTCCCCAGCCAGTCCCTCGGCGCTGAGTCTGCCCCTTCCCCCCCCCCCGGTTCCCCGCGGGGCAGGTACCACCTGGCGGTGACTCAGTACCACCCGAAGGAGGACACCAGCAGCAGCATCTACATCCAGAACAACCCCTGGGAGCCCAGCGTGGCCTTCGAGAGCTTCCTCCAGGACAACGAGAGCCTCGAGGACCAGGTACGGCCGCCACGGGCCGGGTGGGGTGGGGTGGGGTGGGGGGTGCCCTTCCTTCCCCCTGCCAGGGGGGCTTCCTGGGGAGCTCCCCTCCCCCCCCCCTGCCTTCGGAGGGGCGGCCGGCTGGCCCCCTCACCGGAGGGCTCCTCCTCCTCCTCCTCCTCTTCTCCCGGCAGGACCTGGTGGCCTGGGTGACCGTGGGCTTCCTCCACATCCCCCACTCGGAGGACATCCCCAACACCGCCACACCCGGCAACGCCGTGGGCTTCCTCCTGCGCCCCTTCAACTTCTTCCCAGAGGACCCCTCCGTGGCCTCCCGCCGCCCAGTCATTGTCCGCCCCACCCAGGGCCTCCCCAAGGCGGTGACCATTGAGCGCTGGACGCCAGACAGTCCCGGCACCTGCGTTTCAGACGTGCCCTTCAGCTACGAGGGCACCTACTCCCAGGTGTAGCCCCCTCTGAGACAGATGGCCGCCTCCCCCAACACACATACCCCTGCCCCTTTCGCTACAGCCCCTCTGTGGGGCCCGGCACAGCACACCGGTGGCAGCTGACCACTGTTCGCGCCCAAGCCCCCCCCCCCCCAGATCCACCCCCTGCCTTGGGTATAGGTCAGAAGGGGCGGGGCAGCGGGCAGGCAGCCTTGCCCCTACCCCTGGGAACAGCTACCCTTGAGGCTGCGCTGGTGGTCTTTGATGCCATAATCTGTTTCCCAGCACCCGCATTTGGGTGCCCGAGGCCACGGAGCCATCATAGATTCAGAGCAGGGACAAGGAAGCGCTTCAGAACACGATGCAAAATTAGCCTGTGGAACTCACTGTCACAAGATGGGCACGGTAGCTTTGAAAGGCAAAAGGGGAAAACGTTCGGCCCCTTTTTCTGATGTGGGCTTCCCTCAGTTTCCTCGGGATTCTCACCCTAATCAGGGGTTTGGACTCAGCTGCCCCTCTGTGAAATGGGAATCTAATGACCTACCTTACAGGGCTGGCGTGAGACAGTGGAAGAGGCGGGTTATAGATTCCAAATACAGAGCTGTTGAAGGCAAGCCCAGAGTCCTCTCAGCAAAACTCACCTGCAGAGTTTCAAAAGGGCTTCTGGTGCGGGGGGGGGGGGGGGGGGGAGAGTATTGTGTGCCAGACTCTGGCAAAGATGGCGGGGGGGGGGGGGCTGTCCCAAGCTGCCTTCTCTGGCGCACCAAATGTTGTAGGTAAATTGGCATTAAATTAACGGGATGTCAGCATTTTTACATGGCACTTAATTATGAGCTATGCTTGGAAATACAAAATAAGAGATGTATTTATTTGGTTTTGATTCTTTTCACACATTCATTTCCTGTCCAGCCGGACCCCCAAGTCAGCACATGACACTGCTAGTGGAAAAGCACAGCCCCCCCCCCCATTCTAAAGAGACCCAAGACCTTTCTGCACCCCCAGGCACATGCCCTTGGCTGTTCCCACTAGCAGCGGCCTGGCCCAGCATTCAGGGCCACTTCTCTCCCACCTTGGAGCTCTCTCTGGGCCAGGAGGAACAGTTGGCCGGACGGGTCTGCGGGGAGGAGAGGGAGGGCAGGCACTTGGAAATCTCCCGCTGCTTCTGCGCCGAAACTGTGGTGTGGAGGAAGGGGGGGTCTGCTTCCCTCTCAGCCAGTTCCATGACCTGAAATGGCTCATTCTGACGCCTGAATTCCCCCAGCAGGGCAAACTGCAGTTCTCCAAGGCCACTTCTGGTCCGGAAAATGGTTCTGGAGGATGGCTGCATCTTCTTCTGTCCACACAATGTGGCTCCTGTCCAAACTGGGCTCCCCCACACTGGAGACCCTCAGTGTACATGTGGCTTGCCAGAAGACCCAGGACAATGGGGGGGGAGGCTTGTGGAAACGGTGCAACATGCAGTGTCCGGCCCTGCTGCATCCAGGCCATTGTGAAGATGTTTGTGCTGGGCGGGGGGCAGCTCTGAGCCCAGTTCCAAATCCTGCACAGCGGACCTTTCACATTCCAGACGGTAGGTCCAACCATTTCCGCTGTCTCCATCTGGTCATTCCTCCAGCCTCTGCAGCAGCAGCAGTCCTGACAGCAAAGCCCTGTGTAAGGCATAGGTCTCCAGAGAGAAACAGGCACAGAGGGTGCCAACTGCATAGGCTGTGCCAGGAAGCGAAACTCCCCCTCCCTCCCTTGGCTGGCCACCCTGCTGGTGAGCCAGTTAATCCATTACACTGAACAATGACCAAACCTTTTGACAGATTTTAAATGACAGGCTGTTGACACCCCTCCTTCCATCACACCAGTGGGGGACATGGGCACCGCTGAGAAACACAGCCGGTGCCCTTCAGAAGAACCCTTTTATTCACCTGCAAATATAATCCCATTAGTTGCTCACCTGCTGGATTATAAATCGTACACGCTCAGCAGGGGTATCTGCCCCTTTCTCCACACCCCTGGAAGGAAGATGCAAATTCCTCTCCTCCTAATCTTGCTACAGATCCACAGCTGGCTGAGGGCACACTCCCCTCCCAAAGAATCCATCCCGCTGGTCAGTCTTCCCAAAAAAGCAGAGACACCCCCCCCGAAGATGGCCGCAAAATGAGGTGGACCACTTGCTGCCTTCTGGGGGTGGGAAACGAGGCTGGGGGGCACAACAAGACTTCTGGCTCTTTCTACTGCAAGAGGCCCCTGCGGCAGATGCCCCTCCAGCTCTGGACAAGATGGCAGTGGGCATGCCCTCTGTGAGAACCAGTTCTGGACGGAACCAGCCAATGTATCTGATCCCAGGCTTTGCCTGGGACTTGCACTCGGGGTCCTGGGACACTGGCAAGCATATGCACAGAGTGCTTTTCTCTAACCCCTGTGGAATTCCTACCACACCGCCCTATGGGCAGCCATTTCTTTCACAGGAGTGGGCCCACATGGGACCTGCCAGTGCTCAACCCCACAGCACCCCTCCCACACACACACACCTTGGCACTTGCTGCTCCACTCACTCCCTGGCCACAGCCCAGCTGCCCCCCTGGCCAGGGCCCAGAGCAGGAAGGAGTGGCTCCAAAGAGTTGGCCGTGTGTGGCCCATGCAGGGAAGCCCCCCCCCCCCCAGACCTGGCTGGCGTGTCCTCCTTGGGTCATGCCTTCCTCCACAGTGGAGACCCAAAGCAGCTGACATGGTTCTCCTCTCCATTTCCACCTCACAACAACCCTGTGAGGCAAGTTAGGCCGAGAATGGGTGACTGTCCCAAGGTCACCCAGTGAGTGTCCCTCATAGCAGTGTGGGAATCTGGACCTGGGCCCCCCAGATCTGAGTCTCGGCACTCTCACCACTGCGCTACACCGTGTTTGCCCACATCTGGATTCCCAGAGCCAGCTGCAGGCACTGGGCCAGTGTTTTTGCTGCCTCCACAAAGGGAGTGAATGGGGGGGGGGGCTCAGCATGTGTGTGGAGAAACTCCCCCAGTTTGGCTGCATGCAGATGGAAGACACCCCCCCCCCCGGTCCCTGGGGCACCCACAGGTCAAAGCCAAAAACAGCCGGGTGACAACCGTGGCCGGCCAGGAAGACACCCCCATTCCTGAAATGAGGGGGGGGGGGCAGCAGTGCCCTGAGGTCAGAAGAGGAGGGGCCGTATCTCTCCTCCCCCTCCACCCAGGGAAGCAACTGGAGACACCTCCCGTATCTCTTTGGAGCAAGCTGCTGCACCCTCAAGTCTCAAAAGTAGATTCAAAGCCAGCAGGTGGCGCTTTCCGGGGGGGGGCACCTCTGAGGTTCCCCCCTTGCCCCATCACCAAATGTTTTGAGGAAGGACAGAATTGACTGTAAAGGCTGACTTTGGGAGAAGCTCCCCAGTGCTGCCGGGCCTGTCTGGCCTCCCCCAGGCAAAGCTCAGCAGCGTGACCTAGAGGAACCTCGTTTCACAGCAGGCTGGGGGGGGGGGTCTTGAGTGCAGCTGCCGAGGAGGAGGAGGAGGAAGGTGGATCTGGTGCAGTGCTCAGAAGGATGGGGAGGGCTCAAGAGCAGCCCTTGTCCCCTGTTGCAGTCCTGCGACTGGGTCAGGTACAGCAGGGCAGGAGGATTTCCGCCTGCTTCCCTCTTGAGGAGGAGAGAACTCTGCTGGAGTCGGTGCCCCATGGCCAGAGGGGTGTGCTGCAGGGCAGGTCGAGGCACAGCCTGGCCAATCTAGCTGCGTCACTTTCCAAAGAGAGTCTGCGTCCAGGGGCCCCTTGGAGACCAATAAAGTGATATTCTGGGTCTCAGCTTTCGTGTGCCTGCCCCTTGTCCCCGGAATGAAACTCTGTTGGTCTTCAGGGTGTCGCCACTAGGGACTCACCCTTTGTTTTGCTGCTTCAGACCAAGATGGCCGCCCGCCTGGACCTGCCCAGAGCTCTCTGCGGGCCCGGAGCTGCGCAACTCTGCCTGGGAGCACTCCGCTCAGGGCGGTCTACTTTCCTCCCTCCGCTCCCACCTAAAGGAGCCTCGGGAGGCGGCGGCTCCTGGGGCCGATCCAGGTCTGGGTTTCCCTGAGCCAGCACTCCTTCCCTTTGGGCCAGGGGTCCCACAGGCCCCTTTGGGATCCCAAGATGGCTGCCGCAGGGAGCAGAGGGCCCAGCACGCGGAAGGAGACCCGCAAAGGCGCCCGAGGAGGAGGAGGGGCAACATGGGCACAGGAGACACTGGCCAAGAAGGGGGAGGGAGGCCAGAATGCGGGCATGGAGAAGGCTGAAGGAGGGAGGATGAACACACACCCACAGACCACCAAGGGGGGGGGGGAGTCAAACACAGAGAGAGGGGGAGGGGGAGGGAAGGCAGCCAAGGAGGGAGGGGGACACGCACGCTAGAGGACACACAGGAAGCTGTCGGGGGGGGGGGGGGTGGCAGACGAAACATTCCTAGTGGGCCTACCCGCTTTCCGGAAGCACTCCCGTGGGCACCATGCTGGGGAACCCTGATGGGAATGAAGCCTCCCAAGCACGCGGGGCCCAGTTTGGAGGGGGAGCCTGGCACAGAGAGAAGGGGCATTAGCCTCCCCCCCCCCCCTTCCCAGCCCCGTGACTTTTTCCTGCCCTAAAATGGCCTGGAGCACCTGCAGGCAAGAGGGCAAGCAAGGCCCCTCGGGGCTTTTCGGGGTCCAGAAAAAAATGGGGGGGGGTTTTCCAAGCACTTCCTCCTCCTCCCCTGCATTCAGCAGCTGCTGGCCTCCGACACCCCCTGCAGAGACGGTCCTGCCTTTCTGGGCGTGAGTGAAGAGACCCGGCACCCCCTCCGGCCTCTCCTCCTCGCAGGGAAGGTGCCCCAACCCCTGAACCATCTTGTACTTCTGAAGAGGGGGTGTCCAGAGCTGCCCGCAGTATTTCTTCCCAAGGCTGCGGCCACAGTGCGAGGGTGTTCCAGTCTCGGCCTTCGTGTTTCCAGCCCATTTCCGAATGTCCTGAAACGCGGAGAGTCAATGCGGCCAGGTCCCTTCCTTCGAAGGCAGACGTGCCTTGCTGGCTTCCCATGGAGGGCGGCGCTCCGGTTCAGGCCAGGTGTCCCCCAGACCCAGACCACACTTTGGGCCAGGTGTGCCCTGAATCAGCCCCACCCGGACACAAACACAGCTGAAGGGCCCCCCCTCTGACTTGGAAGTTTATTGGCCTAAGTTGCTAATGCTGAGTACAGCATGCGGGGGGAGGGGGAGGGGGGAGATGGAACGGGTGGATTTTGTCTCGTGCATTCAGGCCTCGGGGACCAGCAGAGCCTGACACCCACTGGGGCACCCCCTGGAGTGCAAAGGAACAGGGGCTCTAAGGACCCCCAGTGATGGTAAAAAGACCCTCCCCCACAATTTCACCATGAGGAACCGAGGAAAGAAGACAGGCAAGAACCTGTCTTTCAGTTGTTGCGGGGTGGGGCGGGGAACAAAGCTTCCTTCCCCAACCCTTATTTGGGAGCACCATGGCAGGGGCAGCGAGAGGGACAAGCACAACCCCCCCCCCGCCCCGCCCCCCCGCCACCTGACAGCCAGTAGGACGGAGCCCGTGGGGCCAGAAACCGTTCTTGCTGCAGGTGGGGGAACACACACACACAAATACCCAGAGGATATGGGGAGACACAACAGAGACACACACAGTCAGGAGGGGACCCTCACCCACAATTGCTCTAGAGAAGTTACCTCTCATATCCCTCACTGTGGTGGGAGGGGGCGTGCCCATTACCGGGGGGGGGGGGAAGGGGGGGTGAGTGCCACTGTGGGCGGTGCCACAGAGGGGAGTGGCTGGCTGCCTTGGCCCCAGCGGGCCCCCTGCTGTGGCAATTCCCACCTCCTGTGCCAGTCAGTGCCTCAGCTCTGCTCTTGCCACGCCCCCTCCCTCCGGGGACTTGCTCTCCCACTGCCATCATGTCCCACCCACCCCTCTGTGCCTCCCCCCAACAGGCAGGAGCTTGCTGCAGCCCCCCCCCCCAGTGACCGATGGCCTGGCCAGGGGGAAGGAGGGAAGTAAGGGTCCAGGGCACATTCCAGGGGGTGGGGGGGTTGTGTGACAGGAGCACGGACCCTCTCTCCCCCACCTCTCCACAGGGGCTGCGTTGAGGGGCACAGGGACAGGGGCAAAGGCCAGGCTGCAGGCTCCCTGTGGGTGACTCAACCCCCCCCCCTCCAGGCAGACCCTCAAGCGCAGCCAGGCAGGGCCCTGGGGTTCAGACAGACCCTGCATGGGGGAGCTCCTGGCTCGGCCCCACAGGTGCCGGTTTTAGGCTGGGGCAAGCCTGCACTGTTCCCCCCAAGGGCAACTTTGCGTGTCCCCTCAGCCATGAGTGATATGTTTGGGGTCACGGGTGGGTGGGGGGTCCTAACCCTTACTCATACTCATTCACAAGGCCTGCAAGCAGCCAGTCTGTCCAGCAACAGTCCCCACCATCCAATCAGCTGGCGGTCCTCCTGGGTTAGCCCCACCCTGGTTAGGCCAGCTAACACGGTGCGGGGTGGGTGGGTGTGCTGGGCCTGCCCCTGCTCCCGCCACGCCTGGAGCGTCCTTGGGGCTCGCGGCACCCCCCATCCACAAGAGGGGGGCCGGTTCCAACTCCCAGAAAGGCCTCTGGACCGGGCCTTGTCCACAGCGCCATTAACTGCCGGGGTCAGAGCTGTGTCTCTGCAAGTCTGTGGAAGAGTCCGAGGAGGCCGGGTCCAGCTGTTCCGGGAGCGAAAGGCGGCGAGGTGGCCCCAGAGATGGCTCAACCAGCAGCACCACGTCACTGGGATGGGTGGGAGGCACCGACAGTGCTGGGAAGCCTCCAGGAACCTGTAGGGGAAGGAGGCACAAAATCAGGACTCCAGAGCCAGGGGTCTCCGGGAAGGCCGGGGGGCCCTTCCCATCACACTGCCTCCCAGCACGGGGATTCACAGGCTGACTGCTGCTGCTCCTGCAGGAGGCTCTCTTCAGTCCGCTATGAGCTCCTGACATTCCTCTCCTACCCGGACCTGTCCGATCCCCCCCCCTTGTGGCCATCCCCCCCAGAAGTGAACGTCACAGGTCCATGACTTGGCGATAAAGACCCGTTTTCCTTTCACCTGCCCTGTCCCCATTGGCCACCGGCATCATCAGGCCTCCCAAGTTCTGGTCTGATGGGAGGAGAAGAAAAGGTTCCCTCTGCCCACTTCCTCCTCCCCGGCCATCATCTTATACGCCTGCACCATGTCCGCAGTACACCTTCCTTTTTGTAGACTGAACATTTCCAGCCTTTCCTCATAGGAAAGGTGTTCCAGCTTCTCAGTCCCCTCGCCTGTAGTTGTTATTGTTATATCCTTTTTGAGAGATGGCCACCAGCACTGCACGCTGGCCTCCAAACGGGTCCTCGCCACAGGTGTCTACAAGGACGTCACAGGATGGCTGGTTTTATTTTCAGTCCCTTTCCTGATCGTCCCCAACCGGGGGAGGGGGGCTGCCTTTTTCACTGCTGCTGCTGCTGCTGCTGCACAGCACACAGAGCCAACATCTTCACTGAGCAATCCACAACAACCCAGAGCTCTCTCTCAGTCTCGCTCTAGCCAGTTCAGACTCCATCCTGGCCAACCTCCGCTAAAAACCACACAGTGCCAACAGAGAATCAGAGGGGCACCCTGGGTAGACCTTTACGAAGAGCTGCAGACATTAAAGAGGAGACCCTCCCAGGGACATTTGGAGGATGCTGGGCACAGGGGGCACAGATGACACACCCAGACATGGGAACGCAGGTGTGGGGCTGCCCTCCTCTGAATGGGAACCTTAAGGTCCATCCAGGTCCGTCTTGCCTACTCAGGCTGGCCTCTTAAACCGGAGGGGCCTCTGGAGACTGAACCAGGGCCTTCTGTGTGCCCAGCGGAGGCACTGCCACGGAGCCACGGCTCTGCCCCCAGACACGTTTGGCCTCCTCCGGCAGGGCTGCAGAGCCACCCTTGGAGCGGTCCCACTCGAGTCCCATGGCGGTCTCAGGCAGCCGCCCTTTGCGCTGAGCTTCGCTGCTCCCCCAAGGCAAGGGTCCTCCGGGAAGCTCTCATCGCTAAAGGATGCACAGCAGCCATGGGGCATTTGTCCACAGGGGGGGGGGGCTTCCCCTGTATTTTGCTTGGCTCAATCTCCCTCCTGGGGCTACCTCACCCCCCCCCCCCCCAAAAAAAAGCATTTTCAGGCTTTTTTTTTACGCAATTGCTGGTTTACTGTGTTTTTTTTAATTTGCCCAGAAAAGCTCTTTGGTGGCACATGAGGGGGAAGGGCTGGCACTGGCATGGGTGGGACTCATAAAATCACACCCCTCCCTGTCCTCACATCATGCAAAAGTGCTCTGATGGCCAGGACCACATTAGACCAGGTCTGGCAAAGACTGAAGCCAACCAGGCAGGCACCGGGGACAAGTCTTGGATGACATCCTGTGGATGCAGATGGGAAAAGCTTTGTCAGCTACGGGTCTTGTCGGTCGGGGCTGCTGAACAAAGTTTGAGTCCAGGGACACCTTTAAGACCAACACAGCTTTCCTCCAGGTGTGCGCTTTCATGCCACTGAACTCAGACTTTCTTCTACTGCTTCAGACCAACACGGCTGCCCAGCTGGGTCTCTTAAGCGGCTGTTCAGCGGAGCACAAACGCTACCTTCAGAAGGGCCTGTGTAGATTCTCTCTCTCTCTCTCTCTCTCTCTCTCACACACACACGCCCCCCCCCCCCCCCCCGGCTGAGGTTTCAGAGGCGACATCCCAGGAGGAGCCCCGGGGAGACTTCCTGGGGGAAGGAAGGGCATCTTGGGCTCCCCGGCCAGGGGAGGAGCAGAAGGGCCGGGCCTGGGGAGGGACACTGTCAGGCACAGCAGGGGGCCCCCAGGACTGACCTCCAGGACCCTCAGGGCCAGAATATTGTCTGGGGGCTTCAGAAGAGAGAAAGTGGGGGTCCTCCAAACGGGGGGCTCAGGTGAGCCTGGGGCACATCCAGACTGCCTTTCTCACAAACCAAGAGGGGGGCCTTCCTGGCAGAAATGCTGACCACCCCCTCCCCCCTGGAGGGAAGGATCCCCCCCACCCGCAAGAGCTGCTGGGCCAGGGGTCCCAGGTGTGGGCAGCTTACCTGAGCCGGGGGGCGGAGCGCTTGGGTTTGGATGGGGGCAGCAGGCAGGGGGCACTCTCCTGGGACAGGCTCTGGGCCGGGGGGTGGCAGTGGAGACAAGATGGTGCTGTATGCTGGCGGCACCAGGACAGCTTGCCGCTGCAGCAGCTGCATGACAGTTGCCACGTCTGCCGTCAGGCGAGCTTCCAACCTGTGGGGAAGAACGCCACCAGTCAAGGCTGTTCCCCCCTGCACACACACCAGCCGTGCCTAAATTCTCACCCAGCATATGACGTGTCTTACCCCGCCTGCCACGCACTGCTACCCATGAGGCTCATCACTTGCACAACACCCCTGCGGGCCTGGACAGTCAGAAGGCTGCTGGGGCTGTGGCTGGCTGAGAAGGAGTGCTCCCCCCCACCGCTGCCACACACACCCCACCCCCCATACCTGTTGAGCTGCTTCTGCAGCAGATCCAGGCGGCTCTCCAGCTCACAGCGATGGCGTCGCTCCCCAGCGCTGCTGACCAGGGGGATGTTGAGGGTTGTGTGGGCAGGAGCGGGACAGCGGGGAAGCTCCTGGTACTGGCGCTCTCGCCTTTCACCCCAGAAGCTGAAGATGTTGGACATGCCAGAGAAGGCCCCTAAAGGGTGGAGGAGAGGGAGTCAGTGCCCCCCGCCCCGCGCTAGGCATCTGCCCTGGAGGGCACCCCACCAGGAAAGATTTTGACTGGAGAAGCAGAGCCCTCCTGGGAGCCACTTCTCGGAAGTCCTTGCCGCAGGGTGACTGCGTGCCTCCCAGCACCGGGGTCGTCATGGGACGTGGCCAGGAGGACGGGCTGGGCTCTGGTGCCCCAAAGTGGCAGTGCAGGGCAAGAGGCTGAGCCTCCGGAGGTGATGAGTGGAAGGGCTGGGAAAGGCCTCAGGAGGGACCTGGCCAGCCAGACTTAGGGCTGGCCCCCGTGCACATTCCGTTTCTTCACCTTCAATACCCCAAGGCGGCAAGCTCTCAGCCTGTCGAGGCACCTTGCAAACTATGGGGTGCCGTATGCCCCCCCCCCCCCGGTTGGTTCTGGCAATATACTGCTTTGGTTTACCCGGATTTCTGCAAGCATTTTTGAGCTTTTAGTTTTCACTTTGGGTTTCCTAGTAGTTTTGAAACCACTTGTACCTCAATGTTTTTCTGGAAGCTGATTTTTAGTTGGCCTTTACCTCACGTGTAACGCTTCTGTTGGTTTTCTTTGTCTCACCCACTCCCGCACACCTGGCAAAGTTTGGACTGCCACAATCAAGCCACTCCCCTTTCTTCCCACCTGCCCTAAAGATGAGTGGTTTCATTTTCTTTTTTAAAAATGGTTTTAAAATCTTGATATGTTGCTAGAGTGTTGTAGCAACAGGCTTAGCGGGTTCTCTGAATTCCCAGATTTCGATAAAAATTCAAGTCCCTAGCCCTCCCTACAGCCTTTTCCTTGTTTCGCTGGAAGGGAGGGGCCAGAGACTGAAGCTGGCTGGGAATTTAGAGAACCTGCTAAACCTATCGTTACAGTGCTCTAAAGTTATATTGCTGTTTTAATGCTGTTTATTAAAGGAGGGGCGGGTTGCTGTGACTCCACCGATTTCACCACCCATGAGGACAGCACACAAACAGACACACAAACACACACACACAGAAAAACCTCCTTATTGAAGGCAGGTGTGGAAGAGAATAGACAGACTCCCCAGCTGAGACAATACCGAAGGAGGACAGACAAGCAGACAGACAGACTCCAAAGCTTGTGACTTGACTGCCAAGAAAATGAGGAGCAAGTCGAGCGTGTGGGAAAGCACCCAAACAAAATCCAATGAGAATGAAGCCCTCCCAAAATTAGTCCAGACAGAAAAATGGAAGCCAGGAGCAGCAGTCCGCGTGAAGCCTCACTGGGGGCCAACAAAGCATCCTGACAGAAACACACACACACAGCCCCCCCCCCCCCCCCAGCTTCCTGGCGCAGACCCTCCCGGGGTCACGTGCAACCCAAGCCAAGGCCAGCTGCCTGAGCGCCCACCTTCCCGGGGGGCCCTTTTTCTGCATCAGGCCGATGGCTTCTGGCCTGGGATGAGCGCCACAATGGGGACCAGGCCACCCCACACCCTGGGTGGCCCCCCTCTGGCTTCTGAGCACCCTGACCCAACAAGCTTCTCTGGGAGCCAGGAGGCCCTGAGACTGGCCGAGGTTCTCGTGGTGCCACCTGTTGCGCCAGGCAGCAGGCCCAGACACAGCAAGAGCCAGCCCTCTGCCCCCCCGCTGGAGCTCTGGCTGGAGGCGCGTGGGACTCCGGCTGGCTGTGGCTTCAAGGCACCTACCTGAAAGCGGGTTGCACGTCTCACTGGCCCTCTGCTCCGTCGGGGCGGGGGAAGGGGGGTCCCTGGCAGGGCGGAAAGGCGAAAGTTCCGTGGCCTGGGAGGCAGGGATGTGGGCCTCCTCCTCCTCATCGCTGGACAGGGGGCTGGATGCCACCGAACTGCTGAGGCAGGGGTCCCATCTGGGCGGGCCACGGGCGGTGCCTTGGCAGTTCTGGCCCACAGGCAGAGCCCTCTGCTGGCCTTTCAGCTCTCCGGCGCTTGCCTCATCTGTACTGGGATGGAGAACAGTTTCTGAAGAGCCACACATGGCACAAGAGGAGTCCTCTGGGCACGTCCATGTGGGGTGGGAGGCGAGGGCTGGCTGGCTGGCCCTGCGCAGTTCCCAAGGGGGAAACAGTCAGGAGGGAATTCTGTCCCCTCTTTCAGGTTCTCTGAGTACCTCCGCGGGGGGGGGGGGGGTTGCTAGGTGCCACTGGAGGGAAACAAGGGAGCTCTTGTCCCAGGGGACTTGTCAGTGATAGCCCCTGCCCTGACACAGTGGGGCTGCCCCTCCAGTCCCCCCATGGGCAGAACCAAGGAGAGTTCACCCAGCATCTCTTACCTGGGATCCCAGAGGGAGCTGAGATAGGCTGGGGCGTTTCATATGAATCAAGGTCACAGACTTTCCAATTTCCAGGGGGGGGGGGCTGGGGCTGGAGCTGGGCCAGAGACTTCACAGGCCATAGTCTCCGGGGGAGGCTCAGCACTTCCTGAAAAAGTTCCGGGGGGGGGGCTCCAGCTCCCCAGCCCCCCTGAAGTTGACACCTATGATATGAATGGAGACCCCTCGGCTGGCCTCCAGCTTGCCCTGCGGCACACAGAGCAACTCCCAGGCCTTCCTGTTTTCCCTTCAATGTAGCCTGGGGGGGGGGGGTGAGGGAGGACTCCGTTGTGCCTGGACCCCTCCTCCACGGGAAGGACAAGTCTCGTACCTATGAGCAGGTGACACAGGCAACTTTTCCTCTCTCAGCATCAACCAGGGCCCCTCCCTCCAGACTCTCCCTTCGTCTGCCAGCGGTATCAAAATTGGTCCTGCAATCGCTTGAAATGTGTGCCAACAAATACGGGCCAGAGGCTTGTCTGGGAAAACTGATCCTAAAGGTGCAAAGGTCCAGGTTTCGGCAGTTCTCTTCCCTCTTGAACTCCATCAGTGTCAAAGGCTGATTTATCAGAAAAGGCAGAAAAACTAACCCACTCCCCCACCTGGCCTTCCCTTCCCTTCCCTGGTTATCCTGTGTGAGTCTACAGTCAAAACCATTCTCCTCCCATAGCACTCCTTTGTAATGATTTGCTGTCCTAGCAATTAGAGTTCACCAAAAACACAATAGACATTTTCACATGCAAATTTCACACAAATGTTACATTACATTTGCAAGCCCTGTGAAGTCTCCTTGCCCTAGAAACGTCGTTTTGGTTCTAACACGAGCATCACAGGAGCAACCACGTCATGCCCCAAAAGGGTATAACCAGCCATTCTCTGCTCAGTAGAGTGCGTGCATTATCTGGATGTCCACTAAATTTACACCCCCAACATGAAGTTGGGTAATTCTTCTCCGAGTGGAACACTGGTTTGTTTCACTCATCTTCCTGAATCTCTGTTCTGGAATAGGTAAATATGAAGGTGAAGGTAAAGGTTTCCCTTGCTGGAAAGCTGGTCAGATCTGATTCTAGGTAAGTACAGGGCCTGTGCAAAATAAGTCCCCTTCTTGTCTCTGTAAACAACTACCTTTATTTTCTAAACTTGTATGTGTGTTTAGAGTGCTCTTCAGTTAATAAGTTTGATTTCATTCTTTAATTCTCTTAAATAAAAACCATTTCATTAATTATGGCCCGTTTCATTTTGAGTGTTCTGCTGAGGGAAAAAATCCCCTGAAACATAGGTGGAGATCCTGCATGTTTACCTCCCCCACCACCACCACTGCCTGCGTCTCCTTGCTGATTTCCCCAACAAACTCAAGAGACCCAACTCACAACCATTTAGGGTAGCAGCGCCAATGAGTGTGTGTGTGGTGGGGGTGGGGGAAGTGAGTCCATGTGCTGGATGCTTCCCTGACCCAAACTGGCCCTAGTCAGTTTCCGTTTCCCCAGAAAGCAGAAACCATCACCCTCTCTGACGCAGTGCGAGTCAAACCTGAAGCTCCAAAGATGCCCCCAAAGTCTAAAACCTTTAATTTCACTGGAATCACTTTCAGTTTCAAAAGGGGGAACTCTGCTGAAATATGGGCACTAGTCAGAAGGAAGTTAAAAGTGAGAAGTAAGAGAGTCAAACCGCTCAAGGGTGCCTGGAGACTGTTTAGACCGACAGCAACTGGGGGCCAGAGAGGACGCGTCCCTCAGATCAGGAAAGGCACCGCCAAGTCTAAAGGGATGCCTGCCTGGAAGCCATAAAAGGCAAAAAAAGTTTCTTTTAAAAAGTGGAAGATTTCCAGGACCAAGATGAAAAGAAAGGAAATTTGTTTCTGGGAAAACAAATGTAAGCTCAACAATAAGGAGAGCAAAGAGAATTCAAGGAGCAAATGGCCAAAAGACAAACAGTAAGCATTTCTTCAGCTGCATCACACATGAACACAGGAAGCTGCCTTCTACAGAATCAGACCCCCCCTTGGTCCTTTGAGGTGGGTCTTGTCTACTCAGACCAGCAGCGACTCTCCACGGACCCAGGATGAGGCCTTTCACATCACCTACTGTTTGATCAAAATAAAGAATAGGGCAAAATAAGGAAAATATGGGAACAATACACTGAAGAAGTAAACCAAAGAGATGAAAGAATGACAGACTCCTTTCAAGAAGAAACTTTTGAAGAACAACCAACAGTTTTGAAAAGTGAAGTGAAAGCTGCGCTGAGAGCAACTGGCAGAAACAAATCACCAGGAGCAGATGGTCACAGAGACAGAGTCCATCAAAATCTTAACACAGACTGGAAACAATTTACATTCCAATTCCAAAAAAGGAGACGTCAAAGATTGCAGCAACTATGAGACCACTGCATTAATTTCTCACATGAGTAAAGTGATGTTTAAAATCTTACAACAAAGACTGATAGCATATATGGAACAAGAAATGCCAGATAGTCAAGCTGGATTCAGAAAATGAAGAGGCACTAGAGATCATGTTGCAAATTTACGTCGGTTACTGGAGCATATGAGAGAATGTCAGAAGAATTCATAGATTACAGCAAAGCTTTTGACTGTGTGGATCATGAAAAGCTATGGTTGGCTTTAAAGGAAATGCATGTGGCCACAATGTCTGATTGTTTTGATGCGCAACCTATGCTCTGGACAAGAGTCTACCATAGGGACAGAATATGGAGGAACAGAATGGTTTCCAACAGAGATGTATTTTGTCTCCCTATCTCTGTATGCAGAACTTATCATATGGAAAGCGAGATTAGATATAGATGATGGTGGAGAGAAATTCAGTGGAAGGAACATTAACAATCTGAGATAGGCAGATGACACTACATTACTGGCAGAAAACAGTGAAGACCTGAAATGACTTCTGATGTAGGTTAAAGCAGAAAGTGCCAAAGCAGGATTACGGCTGAACATCAAGAAGACAAAAGTAATGACTACGGGGGAATTACCCAACTTCAAGGCTGGCGATGAAGACATTGAAATTGCAAAAGATTTCCTATTAAAAGGCAGCAGGAAAAGCAGAGGCCCAACATGAGATGGACTGACTCCATCAAGGCCCTCCCGGCCCTCGGTTTGCAAGACTGGAGCAAGGCTCTGAATGACATTTTGGAGAACATTAATTCACAGGGTCGCCATGAGTTGGAAGTGACTTGATGGTACTTAACACACACACAGCACACACACACACACACACACACACACACACACACACACACACAGACTCCATCATCAACCAAAAGGACTCAACCAAGAAACCAGAAGAAGATTGAGACTGGGAATGGCAATCATGAAAGAGCAAGAAAAGATCCTTAAGGGTAAGGATGTGTTGTATGCAGCAGCCAAATCGCTCGCTCCCAACTTTAATGCCAGTAGCTCACAAAGTAGCATTTTTGCTCACAAGAAGACTCCACAGCTTATAAGGAGCATTGCTCCCCATTACTATGTATGGGTGTGAACTGTGAGGAAAGCGGACAGGAAGAAAAGAGACCCTGAGATCCTGAGATGAACTGACTCTATGGAGGAAGCCGCGAGGGCCCTTCGTTCACGAGACCTGAGCCAGGCTGTTCAGGAGAGGATGTTTTGGAGGTCAGTGGTCCATAGGGTTCCTTCAGGGCAGAAGTAATTTGATGGCACTTAAGACACACAAACCCCCTTCCCTATGTGGACTGGAGGCAAACCAGGGCCGCCCAGCCTCCAGTTTGCACTGTGGCTCTCTGGTCAGTTGAGTCCTTAAACCAAATGAGCCATCGAAGGCAGAAAGGCAGGAGGCTCTCACCCAGGAAGGGGTGAGGGGGACAAACTCAGCATCAGCTGGGCCCAGCTGGGCTTGCCTAGCTGCAAACTGGAAGGAACGTGGCCTGGAAGCCACACACCGGGCAACAGGGGGGATTGTGAGGCACAGCCTGACTTCTCCTGGGCCAGGGCCCTGCCCCCCTCACCCTTCTCAGTGCGTCGGCGGAAGGAGAGTTTGCGTCGGCGCAGCCGGCTGAAGCCTTCGTTGATCTCCTCGCTGCCCGGGGAACCGGGGATCATGTTCGTCTGCAAGCACAAGAGAAGCTCATTAATTCGAGGGCCGAAGTCCCAGGGAGTGGAGAAGGGCAAGCGTCCGGGAAGGGCGTATGGTCAGCTAAAGGAGGCCTCCCCCCGGCCGAGCGACGGGCTCAGAGGACCTGCCAACTCCTCTGGTGGCCCTCCTCCTCCCCTGAGCTGCCTTGCAGGCCGGGGGGGGGGGTCCCTGGACCACTGGGTGGAACCGAACTCACGTCTCGCAGGTTGAAGGTGATCTCCAGGTTGGACCAGAAGCGGTCGGAGAACTCTGGATACATGTCCAGGACCTCCAGCAGGTCTTCCCGGTGGATCTTGTGCAGATCACAGTAGGTCAGTGCTCGCACGTCTGCGTTGGACTTGCCTGGGCGCGCGTACAAGTTGAGGGGCTCCCCAAAGATGTCGTTCTTTCCTGGGGGCGGGGAGAGGAGGGGGGTCGAATGCACCGCCAGGTGGTGGCATCCCATCAGAGGGCTCAGTCGCTTTTGCCGGTTGCCCTGAGAGCGGCATAAGCCCACAGGTCCGCCTGGGAGTGCCCATGCCCTCTGAGGAGGGGAGAAGGCCAGCCTCAAGGCCCAGGGCAGGCCCCTCCCCCCTATTTACATCCCTTGGCTTTCCCATCTGAGGTCAGCGGCTGCTGCCCCGACAGGTCCTTTTTATCCCCTCCTTCCTCCAAGGGCTCAGAGTGGCACACAAGGCGCCCACAAGCCTGTGAGGCAGGCCAGGTGGCCAAGGTGAGCTTCACAGCTGGGTGAGCCCGGGTCTCCTGGTCCTCTGCCTACTGCCTTACTAAAAAATGGGAAATGGCCAACCAGGGGGTGGGGGGGGCAGGCATGGGAGAGGGGACTGGGGGTGAGCCCCCAGGGAAAGCCACACAGGCGCTCCTGGGAGACTGTTCTGAGGCAGCCACACCAAGGGCTGGTCCAGATCAGGGAACCACACAGACCCAAGGGAAGGATGAGTGGGAATGGGGTGGATGACATCAGGATGAAGGGACTGCCCCGCCCAGCCCAGCCTCCTGGAATCATCGATGCTTAAGAGTTGGAAGGGACCTCCAGGGTCAGCTAGTCAACCTCCCCCTCCGCACAATGCAGGAAGTTCACAAACACCTCCCCCCTCCACACCCCCAGGGACTGTTGTTCCCCACCTGGGAAATGACCCCAAAACCTCCAGCCGGGATCTCCAGCCCCACTAGACCAGGAGGGCAGGGAGCCTCCTTACCCAGGATAGCCACCACCATGTCGCCACGCAGGATCTCGATGGAGCCGCGGGAGATGAAGTAGAGGGCGGTGAGCACATCGCCCGCATGCACCAGCGTGTCCCCGGGGGGGGCGTGGGTGGTCTTGAACTTCATGGCCAGGGCCCGCAGGCAGCCTTTGGTGGCCCCCTGGAAGGGCCTGCAGCTCTGCAGCAGGCTCCGGTTGAGGTGGAGGCAGATGTCGGCCTGCAGGCACTCCGGGAAGCCCTTCAGCACCTGCGCGGGGGGGGGGGGAGAGCGGGGTGCTGAGCAGCCGGGCCGGCCTTCCCTGGGACACGGAGAGGGTCCTCTTCTGCACTGGCCTGGAGGGAAGTCCGCAGGTGCCCAGGCGCAACGAGCGAGGCTTCTCCCCTCCTTGAACCCTCTTTCGAGGCAGCCAAAGGGACCGCCCCCAAAGAGAGGCCCCCTCCCCGTTAGAGGGGCACCTCAGCTAGGCCGGTGCCAGGATTCCCCTCTGCGTGTGTGTGTGGGGGGGGTGTCCCCCGGGAGGCAGGGAGGGGGGCCTCCGGGCCCCGCATTCTGCTCACAGCGTTCATGTCGATGCCGTTGGTGTAGGACCAGGCGTGCTGGAAATACTCCTCCAGGCGCTGCCGCAGCGGGTTGGGGATTTGGTGGAAGCGGATGAACTCTCGCACACGCAGCATCTGGGTGTGGTAGCGTGCCGTCCCCGAGTACAGCCGCTGGATGATGGCCGAGACGTTCCCAAAGATGCTGGCATACATCAGTGCTGGAGCAGAGAGGGGGAGAGAGAGCATTTTGTCCTCCTCTGTGGTCAGCGAGGGAGGGTCATGGCGAAAGACCCTGCCTGGCCTCAAGCAGGGGCTGCGGAGGGCCCAAGTGCCGGCCAGGGATAGCTTTGTGGCTCTACCCATGTCCTGCCAGTCTCTCCCGTTCCAACCCACCAGGAGTGCCCTTCTTGAGACTCACACCCCTGGGCAAAGTCAGCACACTGGAAGGCGGGCACAGCAGAATCCCTCAGGTCTGGCCCACACCAGTGAAGAAGAGAGACAAAGAGACTGGATCGATGCCCCACCCTCCACTCCCCAAGGAAGCCTCAGAGCGGCTTCCAATCTCCTTCCCCTCCCCCTCCCCACAACAGACACCCTGGGAGGCCGGTGGGGCTGAGAGAGCTCTTTCTGTCCTTGAGAGAACTATGGCTTGCCCAAGCAGCTGCAAGTGGAGGAGTGGGGAATGAAACCCAGTTCTCCCAGATTAGAGTCCGTGCACTTAACCGCTGCACCAAACTGGACCTCCTTCCCACCGGAAGTGGGAGCTCAGTTGAGGCACATGCATGGGCATACGTGAGGGGGCATGCTTGCACGTGTCAGAAGGCCTGGCTATTGGTTGTGTGGGAGGGCACGGGCTCAGAGACTGTCCACTCACGCAGGGGCCGGCGGAACCCATCACGGCATCTCCCACAAAAAGATTTCCGTGTGGGCCCGGGGGCACCCGCCTGCGCTCGGACCTCAACACCTCTCCACCTGGGGCTCAAAGCCTCCAGGCCTGAAGGCCTCTGGTGAGTAGAGCTGGGATGTCGGCCTCCTTCCGCCCAGAGACACGGCCCCACCTCTGCCCCTCTCCAGGCAGGCCCAGACCCCCACCCTGCCCTGCCCACTCACAGCCAATGAGCATGACGCAGATGGAAAAGATCTTTTCCGGGTTGGTGTTGGGGGAGACGTTCCCGAAGCCGACGCTGGTGAGGCTGCTGAAGGTGAAGTAGAGGGCGGTGACGTACTTGTCCTTGGTGGAGGGCCCGCAGCCGGGGTTGGTCTCGTTGATGGGCTTGCCAATCTGGCTGCCCAGGGAGTGCAGCCAGCCGATGCTCTCCCCCTCCACGTTCCCGATGGCGTACCAGATGCAGGCCAGCCAGTGGGCGATCAGGGCAAAGGTGCACATCAGCAGGAAGAGGACCGCCGCCCCGTACTCCGAGTAGCGGTCCAGCTTGCGGGCCACCCGCACCAGCCGCAGCAGCCGCGCCGTCTTCAGGAGCCCAATCAGGGTGGTGGTCTGCGGAGAGAAGGGGTATGGGGCGGGGTGGGTGGGGCTAGTAAGCCTCGCAGTGGGGCGGGGGGGGACAACCTTTCTGAGCCTGCCAGCACAACTGGAATCCTGACACAATGGGGCAGGCGCAGACACACAATGGCTGCCGCAAGAGGCGGAGCCGGCCACAAAATGGCTGCCGCTTCTTACCCTCAGCGAGGAGGTTCCTCGCATCATGGTGGCAGCTGCTGCAAAAGGAGCATTGTAAAACATCTGCACAGCCAATCAGAAGCCCTGCTGGGCAAAAGCCCCGCCCGGCCCGGCCCACTCTCCGAAAGCACTTGCTGGGCACCAGGGAAGACGTCGGCAGGGACCACAGGGCACCCACGGGGCACCACGGGGGAGAGCCCCTGCCTTACTGTGTTCCCCCCAGCCAGAGGCGGATGAGGAACCAGGAGGCCACGGCCCCCAAGAGCCCCCAGAAAAAGGACCGCCCAGGCTTTCCCGCCAGGGCCCAGCCCCAATCCCGCAGCAACCACCACTCTTCCCTCTCAGCTGAGTCAGTGTAAGCTAGCTGGCAGTTTTTTAGCCTCCAGTTCACACATTTTTGTCTTAGCTCAGGAAGGATGGCCCCAGAGCAAACTAATTCATGCAGCAACCAAATCACTCGCTCACAAGGAGAGGAGGGAAAAGGCCTCCTTCCCTCGGCCTGGCTACAAGCCTCTGTCTGGGGTCAAAGCAGTGGCCTGCTCCCTCCCCAAAGCTGCATCGCTGGTGCCTCCCCCTTCGGGAGTGTTTGCAGGGATCTCCTGACCCCAGAGGAGCTCAGCTGGGGGTGGGGTGGGGGTGAGGACCGTGCTGAGAAAGGGGGTGGGGGGGCAGGCCTACCTCCTCCGACCCCGAGCCGAAAATCAGCAGGTCAAAGGGGATGGCGGCGACCATGTCGATCAGGAACCAGCCCTTGAAGTAGTGGATGGCGATCTTGGCCGGGTGGCTGACCACCTCCTCGTTGGTGTTGACGTAGGTGGTCCGGAAGTTGATCAGGATGTCGATGATGAACATGATGTCCACAATGAGGTCCACCACATTGAGGGGGCTGCAGTAGCCGCCACAGGCCCGCTGCTGGACCTCCTCGCCGTCGTTGAGCAGGAAGGCAGCCGAGTAGGGGGTGAAGATGGCCGTGTAGATCACCAGCAGCAGGATCAGCCAGTCCCAGACCGCCTTGAAGGGGCTGTAGTGGAGGATTGTCCATCGGTGGATGCGCGGGGCCTGGAGCTTGTATTCCGGGAGGACGTCGGCACCCAGCGACAGGACCTGCCAGCGGGGGGAGGAGAGGAGAAGAGGCATCTGCAACCTGGCGGCCAGCAGAGCTGCACTCAGCCCCCAGAGACCCCTCTGCACAACCTACGGATGCCAGCCTCCAGGCGGGACCTGGGGATCTCCCGGAATTACAGCTCCTCTCCAGACTACAAAGACCAGTCCCATCCCCCCCGGGGAGAAAACATGAATGCTTTGGAGTGGGGCTCTGTGGCCTTGTACCCCACCCCACTAGGGTCCGAGTCCTCCCCAGGCTCCACCCCCAAATCTGCAGGAGTTTCCCATCCCGGACCTGGCAACCTGACAGCACCCCCCCCACCCCCCGCCGGCGGCCAAGGGGGACCTGGCAACCCTCTCACCACCCAGGACAGGGCAGCCGGGTGCAGCTCCTCTCGGCTGCGCTTAAGCTCTTCCCATGCCAGAGATACAGACGCCCTTCACAGAGTGCTGGGCTGGAAAGGGAACCCCTAGAGGCCATCGAGTCCACCCCCCCTCCCTCCCTTGCTCAAGGCAGGAAATCCCACCGCGATGGCTGCCCAGCATGAGGTGGTCCCGGCTCCCTGTCAGGGGTCTCCTCCCCCGGGCCGAGCACTCCCACTCCCCAGCCCAGTGTCTTCAACAGGGCCGTCCCAAGAGAACACTGGGGGAAGGAGTGGGGCTAGAAGGGTAGAGCTCCGCGGAGGATGAGACCTTGAGGGAACTGCTTGCAGCTGGAGCGACTTGGGAGGCTGAAACTCTCTCTCTCTCTCTCTCTGTCACACACACACACACACACACACACACACACAGCACCCAGGGCCTCTGGCCCGCCAGGACTCTCCCCAGTGCCCCTCCCTGCAGGCTTCTCTGGAGCAATCAAATGGTGCACAGAAGGGTACATTTTGCTTTCCATAACACCCAGCAAAGCTGCTCCCTGTTTTCCTGGGGCTTTGCTCAGGTCTGCAGAAAAGTCTGCCTGGCCCATTCACGCCCCTGGTCTCTGGACTGGAGCACCCACAAATGGGGCCACGTTGAGGATTAGAGGCAGGCCTCCTCCCCATCCGGCCCCTGCTCAGCCCTGGGCCATGAGGCCCCCCTCAGCATCACGCAAAAGCACCCCCAGGGTGACCCATCCCCCCCCCCAGGAAAACTGCCCCAGGCCCATCGAGCGACAGCCCCCACAACACAGTGACCCCCGAGTGCCCCTGCCCCCCTCTCCTGCTGTGAGCCCTCGCCTGCTCCCCTAGCTAGGGATACAAACCAGGGCACACACACCCCCTTAGCCCACCGGGATCCCCCAAGAGACCAGGAGACAGCACCCTTCCCCAAACTAACTCCTTGGGGAGCACCTTAAGGACATCCCACTCTGGGGCTCCCTCGCCCAGGCCGGCTGGAAAACCACATCCCCTCTGCTCCCGAACCCCGGCTGGCAGGCCAAGGGAGGGGTCCAAGACAAGCGGTGAAGCCCGGGGACAGAAGGGGGCATTCCTCTGGATGCGGGGTGGGTGAGGTGGATGGAGGGGCCAGGAGGATCCAGAGAAGGGGCTTGCAGGCTGGGCTCATGCTCCCCCTCCCATGAAAGCCAGACAGCCATGGGGGAGAGATACTGGTGCCCCACACTGCTCCCCTCCTCCGGGGACGCAGAAATACCATGCGGGGGCACCCCTCTGCCCAGGCAGCCGGGCCACGGGTGCTGCCATCTTGTCTGCCCAGAAAGCCAATCAACAGAGCAGCAGCTGCGTGGCTGGGCACGAGGATCCTGCCGTGGGCATCGGCTGCTCCTGTCCCTGCCCCTGTCCAGCAGACCAGCTGAGGTGGGCTTCAGCTCCCGCTCCCCAGCCCAGCGCCACCCGCCGTGGCCACAGCAGTGGGAAGCGGAGGCAGGGCTGGCCTCGGTAGAAGGTCCCCTCAGCCTCCCCAGACTAAGCCCCTGTTTTCTGTGGCAGGGCTCAACTAGCAACATGCCACAGGAGAAGGGGAATAAAAGAGGACCCCCCCCCCGGGGCACCTGGATGAACAACACGGGGGGGGGGGGCAGGGAGGAACCCACGGGGCCTAGCCCGGACGCAGGTCTCTGTGCGCGTCTCCAACATACTTTCAAAGGTGATACCAGAATGAAGGCCAGAGGGCCTCAGCAGGTGCAAAACGTCTGCCTCTCCACACAGTGACCACCGCTGGGGGTCTAGACTCTCTAGAGTTGCCAACTCTTGGTTGGGAAATTCCTGGGGATTTGGGGGTGGAGCCTGGGGAGGGTGGGGAGCTCAGAAGGACACAGCCACGGACTTCACCCGCCAAAGCAGCTACTTTCTCCAGGAGAACTGACCTTTGGAGATCAGCTGTAACTTTGGGAGGACTCCTGGAGGTTGGTCACCCTAGCCAGGACCCACACATCTGGGCAGGGCTCCCAGAATGACCAGCTCCTTGGCCTTGCAAGCCAATGCTTGCTCCAGACAGGGATCTTCCCTGCATTTTTGGATCCAAACTGATCTTGGTCACTGTTCACAGAATCATAGCGTTGGAAGGGACCTCGAAGGTCATCTAGTCCAACCCCCCCCCCCCGCACAATGCAGGAAATTCACAAATACACACACCCCAGTGACTGCTGTTCCATGCCCAGAAGATGACAAAAAACTGTTAGCCAAATTGCTCCATTTCTTAATAATAGGTTTGGGAATTATGATATTAATGAGCAATTGGCATAACTATAGGATCAGACCTGTATATACTGGAGTCCCACTTATCCAAATCCCAGAAATAGACGTTTAGACTAGATCTTACTAAAGCGGTGATTTCTTTACTGAAGGATTCTTAAACATACAAACAAAATCAAGCATTCACATACACAATACAGAACTAAGAAAGCAGAGGTGATTGATAGAGGGGTCAGTTATGGGCTGATACTACCTGTCCAGATGAGCAGAGGTCCATGAAGAAGGGATTATGGCCTAAACCCAAAGGGTTTCCAGTTGGCATCAGGGCAGAAGCACATGGTCTGAGGCCATGTACTGACGGATACAGAGACTGGGAAAACAATGCAGACCAATGGAAAGTCTTGGGGGCTGGTCTCAGGTGAGAACAATAGATTACCTGAGCCAATGATGAGTCCCAGGGGTGCGTGGCATCAGGATGGGCAAGACCTAGATATGACCAATGAGCTCTCAGAGGGGGCAGAGTCTGGATTAACAACAGAAGACTGTACTGGGGCTGGCTGAATGGATTTTAGGACCACTGATGGTTCTGCCAAGGCAGTTGAATAGGTTCCCAGATACAGATGGGAGATGGGTACCTGATTAGCATCAGGAAGGATCATTAATAATTTGAATGTTTGATTGGTTTATCTTGGTATCCGGAGGGATGGAGTAAGGAAGGACAATTGCCACTCATAGGCATGGGGATCGCACAAAAGGGCTATTTGCCTCTGAATAGCCTTAGAAATGCAGATACTTTACCTGGTGCTTCACCCCCTGTTATTCCCCGTTTGCATATCTCTGCTGGGTGGGGGAGAAAACTGGAGGTTTGCTCTGAGGTTTGTCTTGGTTTGCCACCGGAATATGGAGACCCTGCTTCCAGAGCTATGATTTGCTCTGTGTTTCAGAGCCAGGAGTGCCTTCCTTGGCCAGAGTTTTGTGGGTCTCTGGTTCAGGTTAGAAAGTGGGGTGCCCCGATGAGACTTCCGGTCCAGGGATCAACAAGGGTAGACGTGTGCGAGTGAGCTCCTCCACACTCTGCCTTTCCTCGGGTTTCTCTTGTTCTTTTGTGACTCTAAGACGTCTTCCATAACAATGGAAAATGAGCAGGAAGCTTGCCTTTGACTCTTCAAAATGTGTGGCAAACGTTTTGGGGAGAAGGGTTTGTTTCAGAGTGGAGAAGCCTAAAGGACGCCTGCTAGCACTCGGTGCTACTGAGCATTAGCTGATCACAGAGGACCTTAATGAGCCGATAAGGTTATTCAACAAGAATATAAACTACACGTACAACGAAACTAAGATAAGTATAAAATATCATTCTTCTTTGCTGGGGTAAACAGTACTTGGGTAATCTCTTTTATGCTTCCCCCCTCTGCAGGGAAAGAAGAAAAGTAATAAAATAAAACATAACTGGCCGCGTATTATACCTACCTTAATCTCCCTTATTTCCTGGGGCTGTAGGGAGGGAAGGAATCCTTTTTTTTCCTACTTGCTAATTCCTTTTCTTTCTCTGTCTCTTGCCGGTATCCGTGGCAGCATCAGGTGTGGTTGGAGGGTCGACTCGGGAGCCGGTGGAAAGGCAGCGGCCGAGGAAGGGTGAAGCAGCTGCATTTAGGCAGGCGTGGCAGCGGCAATAGTGGGACGACAAGAGAGTGTGGGACAGTGGTGGCAGGACGACACAAGAGTGCGGGACGGCGGCCGACACAAGGGTGCGGGACGGCGGCGGCAGGACAACACAAGAGTAAGAGGCGACGGTGGCAGGACGACGCGAGAGTAAGAGACGGCGACGGCAGGACGACGCAAAAGTAGGAGGTGATGACTCAAGAGATGGAGAAGAGGACGTGCTGATGTTGGCGGGAGAGGCGTGAGGCCCAAGCAGAGAACAGACGTGCTGACGTCACCAGGAAGAAACGAAGAGAAGGAGGAATACTTGAGGCTATAAAAGTGACTGGGAGGAGCAGTGTAACTGAGAGAGGGAGAACGCTGAACTTAATGAGCTGATGTGGAATAAGCAGAGAGAGAGAGAGAAGGGGTAAAGCTAAAAGATTACAAGTGACAGTAAGGTGATAGAAGAAAAGGGATAAGAGGTGGTGTAAGGAAAAATTAAAGAGAGTTTTAAGGATTATGTAATCAGTAAGAAAGGAAGAGAAAAGGGGGAGGAGGAATGTTTGAAGCAAACAACTAAATAAAAGCCATTACTGGCATTGTTTGAGCCACTCTAAGAGGGAAAAAAAGGGGGGGTATAAGAGGTTCAGATATAGGACCACTGTGTACTGCTACAACACCCTGCTATCCCAATCTAATTAGGAAAAACAAACAAAGCTAAACTCCCGAATTTCTTTATAAAAAATAATAATAACCAAGAAGACAGCACTATATAATTACTCCACATTTGAGAGTTTAAACTTGGGCTGAGGACAGACTGGCAATCTGGATCGGGAGGAATCCAGAGGCAAAAGCTGCGGGGGGAAAATTCCCTGGGGCTGGCCGTTCACACTGGCCAGTGTATCGCGCAAGGATGCTGTTACGGAACGTTCAGACTGCTGCGGAGCGGCCCCGGGTGGGCCGGCCTCCACAGCTTGTGGCAGGGCTGTTTTCGGCAATGTGCGCATGTGCGCATGAGCACTCATGCGCAAATTGCCGAAATGGCACGTTCACACAGCCGCCTCCGCTTGAATCCCGCTTTCTTCTGGTTCACACTGCCTGAAAGCGGGAGTCATGCGGAAGACGGCCCCTGGACACCAGTTTCTCCCGGTGTCCTAAAGCGAAAGGAAACCGGCTGCAAAACGCATAATTGCGGAAGGGAGCCGAGGGACAGCTGCGGATGTCTGAACGGGCTCCCTTCCCCTGCTTCCCAAGCAGAGCTCTCCCGCTCCAGATTGCCAGTCTGTCCTCAGCCTCTGTTTATTCAAATAGACAGTAGCATTAAATATGGCTTCTGGTTCACGCCAGTCCAGAAAGTCCTCGCTTCCATCTCTAGGTAATATAGCAAAATTAAAAGCCAACACAAGTATTATTGTTCAAGTCTCTTTGAGTGATTAATACAAGATTCTGGAAGGAAACGGTAGAAAACACTCTACCAACATTGTTAAAAATGGAATTAGATCCAATACGCGAGATTACAAAACAAATTTATACAGAAATGGAAGAGATTAAAAACCAGATATCAGAAAACAAGCAAGAGATAAATTTTTTTTACTAAGACTAATCTGAAGGTAAAAGCCAAAGTTAGAGACCTAGATGATGAGTTCCAAGAATTAAAAATTAAAAACGATAAGTTGGAAGAAGCATTGATATCTCTCAAAATGGATAAAGCGGTACTGGTGATTAGATGCCAAAACATTCCAGAAACCATAGATGAGAATTTAAAAGAAGAAGTGGTTCGAATGATTGTGGAGCAACTGGAAATAGGTTCAGAGGAAGAAATAGGAAGGGAAATAGATACAGTTTATAGCAAAAACTCAGCATTTGCCAAAAAAAATAAATTACCAAGGGAGGCCCACATCAAGTTGTGTAGGAAAGAGATGAGAGATAAGATTCTACAAGCTTCTTATACAAAAAAATAATGTTAGGGCAATCGGAAATTAAATTTTTGAAAGATACCCTGTGGAGGGTTAGAGAAAAGAGGCGCAAATATGTAAAACTGACTGAGCTTCTAAGACCTAATGATATCATGTATAGATGGCTTTATCCGGAAGGAGTGGTATTTACATATCTAGAGAAAAGATTTAGCCTAAACTCTGCTTTTAAATTACAGAACTTTTTGGGTAAATATGGAAAGGATATATAGGATGGCAACGAAGCGAAATTTCATCAGAAGAAGAAAATCTGGAAGAACCAACAGATGATGCAGGGCCTTCTATGGAAGAAACAGAGACTAAAGTTAAAAGGAAAGAGAAAAAGAAATCAGAAAGGACTCCTTCGAATATACTTACAAGGTTCCAGTACAGAGCTAAAGAAAAGGACACTAGTAATAGAAAAGATGGTGAATTAAAAAAATCAATATACTGTCAGTAAATGTGAACGGACTTAACAGCCCTCAGAAGAAATCCAGAATATTCCACCAACTTAGAAAATTAAAAGCAGAGATCATCTGCCTCCAAGAAACACATATCAAGAGAGATGAAGAAAAATATCTACTAAAAAAAAAACTAGGAAAATTGTTTGCGGCCTCAGATTCAAAGAAAAAGAAAAAAGGTGTTGCGATATACATTAAGGAGATGCTTTCCCCAGAGTTACAATTCCAAACGGAAGACAAATAATCGCAATATCTATAACCAAACAAAATAAAAAAAATTGATAGTTAATATCTACGCTCCCAACCAGAATCAAGAAAAGTTTTATGTGGATCTCCAGGATCTCTTAACAAGAAACACCTTTGAACATATTTGCCTAGTAGGAGATTACAACGCTGTATTTGATCCCAAGGTAGACAGGAGAAATCCAAAAATTAAAAAATATAAATCCAGAAATAAACTACCACAAACATTCCTACATAGGGCAGATGAATTTAGTTTGGTAGATGCCTGGAGAGCAAGGAATAATGACAAAATAGATTTTACATACTTTGCAGCAAGATACAATTCATGGTCGAGAATGGATATGATCTGGATATCTAGTACAATGATACCTGAGATAGACAAGGTGAAAATCCTCCCAAATACATTTGCAGACCATAGTCCCTTGATGTTATCACTTACGAATGTACAGAAAATACCTAGATGGACATTAAATATATATCTTTTAAAAGATCAGGGTTTTTTAGGAAAAAATGAAAGAGGAGATTAAGAACTTTTTAAAAAACAATATTCAAGCCGAAACACTGATTGAAATAGTATGGGACACATTCAAAACCTTTCTAAGAGGATGGTTTATGAGTCAGGGAGCGTGGAAGAAAAAACAAGATAGGAAACAGTATGAAAGCTTGAGGGGGGAAATTAAAGAACAAGAAAATAACATGAAAACAACCAATGTGACGGAAAAACTGAAATCTAGACTAGTGGCTTTGCAACATCAGATGAATTTACTGCTTACACAGGATGTGGCAAAACAATTAGATTAAGCCAAACAATACTATTTCAAAAATGCCAATAAATCAACAAGATGGTTGGCCTACAAACTGAAAAAAGAAAAGCGGATAGTGAATTCCCTTAAAGATGAAAGAGGGGTAGATCATTTTGGAATAAAAGAACTTAAAAATATTGTAGAAAATTTTTTATAATACACTATACCACCAAACAGGGCAAGATCAGAACAATATCCAAGAGTATCTGTCTACACGGAATTCAAAGAAATTTTCGACAGACCAGAAACAACTATTAAATGAACCAATTGCAACCTGGGAAATAGTAGAGGCAATTAAGAATGTGAAAAAGAAAAAAAACACCAGGTCCAGATGGGATACCTTCAGAAATATATCAAATATTTGAGGAACAGATTACACCAGCATTTAAAGAAGTGATATAAAAAATCCAAGTTACGGGGAAACTGCCAGATACCTGGAAAGATGCATTGATAACTCTGATCCATAAACCTAACACAGACTCATCAGAAATCACAAACTACAGGCCTATATCCCTGTTGAATACAGATTATAAACTTTTTGCTAATATACTAGCAAATAGGTTGAAAAAAGTACTTTCACATATAGTGCACCAAGATCAAGCAGGCTTTCTCCCCAAAAGACAAATTAGAAATAAAGTTAGAACAGTAGTAATTGTATTGGAATATTATGAGCAGCATCCTGATAAAGAGGCGGCTCTAATATTTTTAGATGTGGAGAAAGCATTTGATAATGTCAGTTTGTCTTTTCTGCTACAAAAATTTAAAGTGTGGGATTGTGGAGAAAATTTTTTCTCAATGCTTAGTGCTATTTATAATACCCCAAAAGCCAAGATCATTATTAATGGAGATACTACCCAAAATATACAAATTCAGAAGCGAACCAGACAAGGCTGTCCATTATCTCATTTATTGTTTATTTTCTTATTAGAGATGCTGACAGATCAAATTAGAGATAACAAAAAAATAACAGGGCTTCGAGTTAAAGGAGAAAGCTTTAAATTACACGCATTTGCGGATGACTTAGTATTCATTCTAGAGGATCCGACGAAAAGTATTCCTTAGTTGTTAGCAGATATACAAGAATATGGTAAAGTCACAGGATTAAAAGTTAACTTCTTGAAAACTAAAATATTGACTAAAAATTGTACGTAAGCCCAAATGCAAACACTTAAGGGAATGTCATCAATGGAGGTATCAGAAAAGATAAAATATTTGGAGATAAACATAACTTATAACTCATCAAAGCTTTTCGAGGATAATTACATGACTTTGTTAGGTGAAATTAAGAAAAATCTATTGAAATGGGGAAAACTTCAATGGTTCCAAATTGGTATTTGTACTACATGGCAGCATCATTGGGTTGGATAAGAGAATGGGTGAAACTAGAAAATTTAAGATTACTGAAGCTGGAAGGCCACGACTTGGCCATGGGTTGGCATGCATACGTATGGTATGGGAAGGGCCAAATCCACTCCAATTTCCACAACCATATCATAAGAAGTGCCCTTTTCAAAATTTGGAAAGAAGTAAGAGAAAAGTCATACTTTAAAACCCCAAAATGGGTTTCTCCATTAGAGGCATTTGTTAGACCTACATTATTATCAGAAAATAATAAACATTGTTAAAATTGTTGGATAAGGACAATGAATTGAAAACAGAAGAAACATTAAAACAAAAAATCAAATTATCTTGGTGGGAAAAACAACAACTAAAGTCAAGGTTTAAAGAGGATAAAAAAATAGGCTTTTATGATTCATTAAATGAATTAGATAAGATCTGGTTGCCCATGAGTTATAAATTGGTTCAGAAACTTTACAACTGGTTACTTTTGGATCATGTGGCAGATGAGTCAATTAAAACACCGATGATAGCTTGGATGAGGGATTTAGATCATACAGTAGAGACAGATGCCTGGTCTAAAATTTGGATAACAGTAAAGTATATGAGATCAACGTCTTATAAAGAAAACATCTATAAGATGTTCTACAGATGGTATTGGTCGCCGGATAAGATCGTGAAATGTTTCCCTAATGCATCTAGTAGTTGTTGGAAATGTAAAACTAACAGGCACTTTTTTCCATATGTGGTGGAGGTATGAAAGAATACAGAAATTTTGGAGAAAAGTGCACAAAATAATAATGGAAATATTCGAGGTGAATTTACCAATGATGCCAGAACTATTCTTATTAAATATGTTTCCAGAATTGGTTAAATCAGAAAGATATGTAATGTCATATATTGTTACATCAGCAAGAATTTTAATAGCAAAAAATTGGAAATTGGATCTAATCCAAACAGAAGATTTAAAACATAAACTTCTTGAAATAGCAGAAACTGACAGATTATATGTAATTTGGTATAACAAAACGGATGGAAAATTTTGGGGAAACTGGAATAAAGTATACAAATGTATGAATGTAAAAACCCTTAACAGGGCTCAAATTAGTTGATGTTAAGCAACTTGTTTACGATCTAAATGAAAAATTGCTTCCTGACCCCAAAGTGGCGATCAGCATTTCCCTGGGCATGTAAGAAAGGGCCAAGAGAATTAAGTGCTGAGGCAACCCTTCCTGCCCTCCCTCTCATGAGCTGCCCAAGTTCACAGAATCAGCACTGCTTTCAGATGGCCACCTAGCCTCTGCTTGAGAACCTCCCAAGAAGGAAAGCCCACCACCTCCCGAAGAAGCCTGTTCCACGGAGGAACCCCTCTAACGGTCCGGAAGTTCTTCCTAATGTTTAGCCGGAAACTCTTTTGATTTAATTTCAACCCGTTGGTTCTGGTCCGACCTGGGGCAACAGAAAACAACTCCGCACCACCCTCTATATGACAGCCTTCCAAGTACTTGAAGATGATTCTCATACCAACCTCTCAGTCGTCTCCTCTCCAGGCTAAACATACCCAGCTCCTTCAACCTTTCCTCATAGGACTTGGGTCTCCAGACCCCTCACCATCTTTGTCGCCCTCCTCTGGACATGTTCCAGCTTGTCTGTATCCTTCTGACATTGTGGTGCCCCAAACTGAACACAGTTCTCTAGGTGAGGTCTAACCAGAGCAGAGTAAAGCGATACCAGAATGAGCTCCCAGAGGAGATCACGGCCCTGCGGGACCTTATGCAGTTCCACAGGGCCAGCAAGACGGAGCTCTTCCACCAGGCCTTCGACTAGGAGCCGCCACCGTTAGTACCATCTCCATCGCAAATGATACCGGCAATGAGGGTCGGCCCTGAAATGCAACCAGGCCGGATGGTCATGGAGGGCCGGACACCAACCCTGGTAGGAAGCCATCACGGCATAACATCACGGCATAACATCACCCCTGGAAGCGCTTGATCTGAAATGGTTTTATTGTTGCGTTGTATTTTAAAATGTTTTAAGCTGTTGTTTGGGTTTGGCACTTTGTGCCCTTGTGAGCCGCCCTGAGCCCGCTTGCGGGGAGGGCGGGATAAAAATATGAATAAATGAATGAATAAATAAAAATAAATACCATCACATCACGTGATCTGTTGATACAGCCCAAAATCGCATCTGCCTTTTTAGCAACCACATCGCACTGCTGCCCCATGTTCAGTGTATGGTCTACTAAGACCCCTAGATCCTTTTCGCACGTCCTATAATTATCCATTTGATTTTTCCTACCTAAACGCAGAACTTTACATTTATCCCCATTGAAATTCATTTCATCTGTTTCAGCCCAGTTTTCCAGCTTGTCAAGATCATCCTGTATCCTGACTCTGTTTTCTACCGTATTTGCTACCCCTCCCAATTTAGTACCATCTGCCTTTCTGACTGCTCTCTCCAGAGGGGCAGGGGGCTCTGTGCCCAGGACTTGTGCTCTGGCTCTTCTGGACCAAGAACTTGGGAGGTGGCTGCAGAGATCGCCCCCCCCCCCCGTGGCACCCCCTCTCTCCCCACAGCTGCCACCTCTTGCAGCGCCAGGAAGAATTAGATGTTCTGCACGCTGGGATGGGCACTGGGTTATAAACAGAAGAGGGGCGAGGGGGCAGGGCAGGCAACAAGGGCCGATCTACCTCCCCCAGCACAGGGGCACCCAGGAGAGAGGACTAGGCATCCCTTAGGCCCCTGAGACCCTGCCCCCAAAGCCCCTCCTCACGTCAGATCCTCCAACCCCAATCCCTCAGGCTCATGTGCCTCAAGGCAGGGTGAAGGCTCTGGCCCTCCTGGCCCTCCCTCCAGCCAGTCCCCTGACGAGCGCCCACAGGAACACAGGGCACAAGACCTGGCCCTGGAACACACAGTCTGGACAGAGCGAGGGAGGGAGGGGGGAGGGAGGCTCTGCAGCGGCCCTCCTCCCTCATGGCAGTCCCGAGGCAGAGGGCACTCACGGCTGCTGCCAGGCCCTGAAAGGGGGGGGGGGGTGCCCACCACATCAGAGCCTGACTCACTCCTGCGGGGGGTTCCACAGGTCATGGCCACACGCAGTGAGCTGGCCAGCCTGGGAATCCACTGCCAGGGGCCTGCTGACATCACCCCCACCCCACCCCAGGCTAAAAGGCCTGCTCCCAGGCAGAGCTGGCCTGCCACATGACCCAGGAGGCAGTGGGCACAGGCAGAGGGTAGAACTGATCCCCACTGAGATGGGTGCCCATCTGCTGGGTGCTGCTCCCACCCACAGACGCAGCCTTTGCCCTGGAGCCTTCAGATCTGCCAGACTCTTTCGCCTGCACAACGAGGCGAATGTCAGACCCCCCTGAGCCTGGCAGTTGGGTCTCCCATGGGGTTGCCCGCCTTCCTCAGCAGAGGCTCTGAGGGTGCTGGGACTGGCGCTCCCAGCAGCTCTTGCCTTGAGAAAAATAAGGATCAGGGCCCCAGTGCGAGGGGGTGGAGGTTTACAGTGGGGTCCACCTCGCTGGGCTCCTCCTCCCACCCGAGGCTGCCCTGGGGAGCCGCCCGGTGCCCGACTAGGGCAAACAGACTGGCTCCAAACTGGGCAGAGCCCAGAGATCTCGGGGGAAGCAGCCAGGACCTTCAGCACGGACAGTGAGCTCTCCACCGCTGAGGACCTTCCGGAAAGTCTGACCTCTGGGGCCCACTGCAATCTACAAAGCTGACTACCACCATCACCCTCTAAGAGTGCGAAGAAATAACAGTGTCCCTGAGCACGTGCAGAGTGCAATTCTGTTATCACAATCCAGAACCTGCATGGACAGTTCACTCTTATAAGCAACGCCTGGCTGTGACCACAGCTGTGCCCGCCCCACGCTGCCCCCCAGGGCTGGTGTATCGATTGGGCCAGGGCACGGAGCCACACTGCTGACGCATTAAGTGCCCAGCTGGAGCATGACCTCCCCCCGCCCAAGCATGGCACAGCCAACCAGGAGATGCCACAACATCATTACGTGGGGGGGGCTTCTGAGCATAAGCCGAGTGCCTTTCCCATATCACTGAGAAGCTGCAGATGGTTGGCCTCGGTCTGGGAGGGAAGGTCTCCCGGCAGATGGACCCCCACCCCACCCCCGACTGCCTCCTCTCCCAAGGTGGAGAGCAAAAGGGACCGATCCCCAATCAGTCAACAGGCATGTTTGGCCCCTGCCCCGACAGGACTCAGGGGACGCCCTGTGTCTCACACCCCCGCCCCCCCCCTTTTCTCTCCAGTGCACACAGACACACACACCCTGCAGGGCTGAGGCCTTTTGCCTTCTGCCCAGCAATTTCGGTGTCCCCCCCCACACACACACAGCTTCCCCACTGCGCAAGAGAGCAGCCGCTCAGCAGAAGTCCCAGACCGCCGCACGCCGAACCCACCTCCAGTGCCAAGCCTTGGCCCAGACAGCCACAGTGCTGCAACAAGAGTGCCTCTGAGCACAGGAGAGAACATGACCCTCCACGCAGCCAGCCAGCCAGCCAGCCTGCCGCCCCACATACCTGTCCTTACCCCAGGGAAGAAAGAAAGGTCTCCCCAGCACCTTTCTCTCGCAGGCACCAAAGGCCTGTGTCTCCCTGCACCCCCCCAGGTCCAGGAAGAGGGAGCTCTGGGGAGCCAGGGGGGCTGTGCCCCCTCCCCCAAATCTCCTGGGCCACACAGCCTTCCTGCCCCACACCCCTTCCGCCTCCCCCTGGCCCCCCTCCTCCTGGGGAGGCGGGCAGGTACCTTCTCTTCCTTGCTGTGCCACGTCCTGGTCCGGCTCCTGCGGGGGGCATCCTTCTCCAGGCACAAGCAGGTGCCCCCTCGGGAGACACCAGGCATGGGAAGCGCTTGGGGCTGGGAGGGGGCCGCTGGGGGCCTGGAGAAGTCCTGGAGCAGCTGCAGGAGGGAGGCCAGCATCCTCGCCAGGGCTCCGGCACACACGGCCCTCACCCCCAGCGACAGGCCCAGGTGGCATCCAGTGGGCACGGGGCAAGGGGGCCCCTGCTGCTCAGCGCTCCGGCCATGCTGCGGTCCCCGGGCAGGGCACCCCCTACTGGAGGAGGGCAAGGCCAGAGAACTCTGGCAGCCAAACGGCGGTGGCGGCAGCGACGACAGAGAGAGGCAGCCGGCAAAGGGGGAGGCAGGGGGGAGGCAGGCAGGCAGGCAGGCTGGAGAGTTATTGGGGCGGAAATTTTACCCAGCCTGCCCTGCTCCCAGAGCAGCCACAAAAGGAGCCTGCAGGGTCAGCCCCCTCCCATTAACCCCTTCGCCTGCCATCCGGCCCAGAGCAGCCCGGGCACGCAAGGGGGCTGGGGGCGGCACCAAGGCCACCTTGGCAGGCTGGCAGGGCCCCCCTCCCCCATCAGCCCCCCCGGCAACGCACGAGACGCAGCCCGGACTGCTGCCAAAGGACAGGGCACGCTCTGTCACTATTTCAGTCACGCAGGCCAGCCTGTGGGAAAGGGGGCCGAAGCTGGGAGGCCACATCTGGGCAGAGCCCAGGAGACCCCGAGGCCATCTAGTCCTGCCCCACTCAGTGCCCCCTAGCGCAGATCCACCCATGCCATCGGGGCCATCAACAGACGGCCCAGGAGAAGCTCCCAGCCCCGGAGGGCTCCAGCAAAGGAACCAGGGCCACTGGCCAGTCGGGACAGTGGAGGGTGAGGGGTGATTCCTGCCCACCTGACCGTGGACACCTGATCCACCCGTCACGCGGCATCCTCACTGGGGCCGCAGAGGCTGGCCTACTGGTGGGTTCTGAGCCCAGCCTGCCCAGCCACACAGCCTCCGACAAGCCAGTTTACTCCAGTGTTGGTGGGGAGGCTCGTGAAGCCACGGATTTCAAGGTCGGCCTCTGCCACAGGTTCCCTGCACGGCCCTGGGCAATTTCCTCTCTCCCAGCCTCTGTTCCAGCAACAAAATGGGACCCACAGCGACCCACTGCTCAGGGTGGTAGCAAAGATAAACAATGCAGAATGTTTCAGAGCTCTGCAGACAAAAAAAGTGCCTTCCATTCAACAAGCCGCAGGATGAGCTGCAACACTGACCTCCGGAGACCTTCTCTGTTTCTTCCTGGCTGGGGGTGGGTGGGGTGGGATCTGAGACCCCCAAGGAAACACCAGCCCGAAACCCCCCCCCCCTTCGGCTAGGTGAGGCCGAACCTCCGGCCCAGTGCTGAGGGCCCTATAGGCAGGGCCACGCAGGGGCGGGTGGGGGCCCTCACGCTGGATGGGGCTGTCCCTTTAAGAGTTGGTAACTCCTTCCCCGGCCCCTGGTTCCATTTTTAGCGGGCGGGGGGGGGGGGAGGTTCACTGCAAGGGAGGGGCCAGGCTGGTTACCAAGGAGCTGAGCACCCAGCCGGGTCCAGGGCTAATATTAAACCAGCCGCTGCTGGGAACCAAATTTGGACAAAGGGCTTGCTTTTTGCTGAAAAGCCGGGCCCTCCAGAGTGGGCCAGCGCATGGGAACGTGCCGTGTGGGTCATGTGGGCGTGGAGGGGGGGGAGGAGGCAGGCTTGGCTTGGCTGGGGGAGGGAGGGAGGGAGGGGGGAGCTGGCTTGCAGGGTTGCCAGCCTCCAGGTGGGGCCTGGAGATCTCTCAGACTCACAGTTGAGCTCCAGACTACAGAGCAGGCCCTCCTCTAGTAGGAGGGGCAGCCTTGAAGGGGGGCCCCTCTGGCCTGGCATCCCTGCTAAGCCCCCTCCCCAGGCTCCACCAGGCGTGTGGCTCTGGCCCTGGCCCGGCACGCTGTCCTTGGACCATGCCTGGCATGCCAGCCTCAGCAGTTCTCCACCTGAGTCCCACTCCTCTCCAGGCCACGGGTTCCCTTCGTTCTGGAGGAGACTGCCTTCCAATTGGCCCCCGCAAGCCTCCCCCCACAGCAGCCTGAGAAGCAAACAGACCAGCAAGAGGCAGAGCCTAGAGAGTCCACCTGGGCTTCAGGAGGCCCCGGCTCAAAGCCACTGAGAGGCTCCGCCTAACTGCACAGGGGAGATCAATCACAGCTGTGCAATCTCGAGCCATCACACTCTGCAAATAGCAAAAGGATACGTGGACACAGAGGATAACTGGGCACAAATCTGACACCGAGAATCACAAAACTGAGAATCCTGTAGGAGAACATTTCAGCCTCCCACAGCACTCAACAGGGGACCTCAAAGTAGCTGTTGTACTGCAAAGGAATTTCAGAAACAGACTGGAGTGGGAGACTGCTGAATTACAAGTTATTACAACACTCAAGACAATGGACCCCCAGGGCTTAACAGAGATACCAGCTTCTTATCTAACTACACATGCCAAGTGACTCAGTTCTCACTTATACCCAGAATTAAACTTTGTTGGTCTTAAAAGGTGCCACCGGACTCAAACTTTGTTCTCACATCTGCTGTTAACTCTTTTATTATCTGTATGCTACTCACAGACCTTTCCAATGGCATTATTTCAATCTTAGCTGTACTTATACATCTTGACTCTAATTAGCCTTTCTTGGCAACTACCTGCCCCCCCCCCCCAATATGTAACATTTGAGGAAATCTGTTTCAGTGCATCTGGAGATGTGTGCAGCCACACATGCAAAGCCTCTCAGTTCTCGCTTATACCTACAATTGGACTTTGTTAGTCCTGGAGGTGCAACTGGACCCAAACTTCGTTCTCACAGCTGTTTGTTAACTCTTGTATTTGTATGCTAATTTGCTGACAATCACAAGTAACAACTGCTTTAATCCAATTTCAGCTATACTTATATTGCCCAGTTATGTACGCATCTTGACTCTAACTAGGCCTTCCTGGCAACTAGCTCCCCCCCCCCCCTTTCTCTGGGTAAGGCTTGAGGACGTCTGTTCCAATGTATCTGAAGAAGTGTGCGTACACACAAAATCTTACACCCTGAACTGAACTTGGCTGGTCTTGGAGGCGCCTAACTGGACTCCCAACTTTGTTCCAGAGAATCTATAGCCTCCCCGAGAGAGAGAGAGAGAGAGAGAGAGAGAGAGCACCTGTCCTTGAGAGAACAGCTGGTACAGAGCTATGGCTTGCCCAGCAGGTGCAAGTGGAGGAGTGGGGAATCAACCCCAGTTCTCCCAGATTAGAGTCCATGCACTTAACCACAACACCAAACTGGCTCTTCCAAACGGCCCTTCCAATGCTCGGGCAGTGGCCGGGCCAACGCTCTCGGGAACCCAACTGGGAGCTGAGCGGTCTCTTTCTCCCACTGACCCTTGTGGAGCCCTCCCGGCAGAGGGGCTGCCTCCCTCCCTCCCTCCCGGCAGCCCCCCCTGCCCTTGGCCCGTCACCTGGAGTCCCCTGCGCAGCAGAGAGGGTCTCCTTCACTCCCATGCTCTGAAGAGCTCCCCTCTCTCTCTGCTGGTGCGATATCCCCCTTCAGAAGCCACACTGAGTAAAATGGGCTCCGGGCACCTCGCGGAGGCTGGGGGAGCCGAGCAAAGAGAACACCCTCGCTGCCAAAGCACCCAGAATTCTCTCTGCCTGCCCCAGAGGGTGGAAGACAATTCCCCCCCCCCTCGGCTGAGCTGGAGGCACCCTGATGGTTTCCAAGGGGGGGGGCATCTCTCCATCTACTTCTCAGTGTGTTTGTGTGTGTGTGTATGGGGTCTCATATGAAGCCGCTTTCTATTGAGTCAGACTTCTGGTCAGTCTCCTCTGCTCAGGCCGGCAGCAGCTGTCCAAGGTCTTGGGCAGAGGGTCTCTTCTGCCGCCTGGATCCGTCGAACTGGAGCTGCCGCTGCTGGGGACTGGACTGGACTGGAGGCCCCCGCTGCACACAAAACTGGCGCTCAGCCTCTGCGGCACAACGCCTCCCCCTCTCGGTGGTTGACAGGGAGACCTCTTTTAGGGAGGCACTGCACCAGACTGCCTCTTGTCCCTCGGGGTGGGGGGGGGGAGGGTCCAGCATTTTCTGCCCTCATGTCACTAAGCCTGTGTGGATTCCTAAATCTCCTCGCCTCACTAAGGCTCAGAACCAGTTTCCCGAGCTGTGGTCCAGCCCCGCAACACATGAAATGGTCACAAAAAGGGATACCTCTGGGCATGTACAAAATGTGCTTCCTTTCTCACCTGCCCATCAGGGGCCCAGATCCAGCGCAGAGTTCCAGGGAGGCACGAGCCCCAGAGCCCTCTCCCTGAGTCCCACTCTGCCCCCCCTGGCCCCAGCTCACTCCCCACAGTCCCCCCTACCTCCTGGGCTACCAGGCTGGAGAGGCGGACTGCGTGGCGCACCCGAGCACTTCTGCCCTCCTGCTGACCGCTGCTGTCCTTCCTGCCTGGGGACATGCTGGGCACCGGCCGGAGGGAAGATGCTCTCTCACGGCATGACGCCCAGAGGGACGGAGCTCTCGGGACAGCTGCCCAGGCGCCGAGCCTGGCTGTCGCGCATGGAGAGGAGGAGGAGGAGGAGGAGGTAGCAGCGGCTACATCTGGCCGGCCAGACTCCACTCTCAGCCCAACAGATGGAGCTGCAGGCGGGGTCTGTCCTCCTCCGGTGCCCACCCACGGGGGAGGCCTTGCTGGCTGCCGCCCACTCAGGGACGGCCTCCGCTGTGCTCCCCCCCCCCCCCCGCTGCTCCTCTCTCCCAGGCAGCTCTGCTCCGCTCCGTGGCTGCCACTGTCCCCCCCCCCGCCCGGGCCAGCAATGCACACCTGGGGACTAGGGGGGGGGGGCAAGGGGGCCCTGGCCTCCCCCAGGAACTCCGTGCCATCTGCCTGGTGTGCTCAAGCCACTAGCGCAGGAGCTGTGGGCGGAAAAGGAAGGGGCAATGGCTCAGGTGTAGACCCCCACTCCCCCCCACTGCAGGGCCCTTCCCCAAGTCTCTCCAGGAGGGAGGCCACCTGCCCCACAACCTGCCTTGGGCTCCAGTCCCGAGTGGGGCTGCCCCCACTGCTGCGGCACTGGCACTGGCGGTGGGGGAGGGGCCCTGCACATTTGGAGACTGTCACTGCGGATGCCTCCACAGACAGCTCCCCCCACCCACCAGCCATGAGTTATGGGCCCATAAAGCCTCCTCCTCCTCCGCTGTCCCAAGGACAGCCCGCTCCACCCTGCACCTTGCTGCTGCCAGCTCACGCACAGCCCAGAGCGGGGGGGGGGGGGGGCCCAGCTGGAGCATGGAGCGGAGCGGAGGCCTCCTCCCTGGGCTCAGGGGAAACGTGATTGCATTCCTAACCCTCTGCACCCCAAATATCCGGGCCATGGTCCCTAGCCAGGGGCTGACGTCATCATCAGCACGTCCCCCTGCTCTCAGGGAGACCCGCTTCCTGTGGCAAGAGCAGAGGCCCAAGGCCTGGCTAAAGGGTGGCCAGGGGCAGCAGGGAGCCTCTCTGCCCAGGACCCCCTCTGGACTGCCTCGGGCCCTGGGGGGGAGCAGAGCGGGGAGACCCCAGGGGGCTCCTCTACTCTGCCCCCCCTTCTGGAGACAGCCCACACTTCTTGTTGCCCCCTCTCCGTGTGCTAGCCAGGGGGCATTTGGCATCTTTGCCTGGCATTCTGCGTGCCCCCCGCCCCCGTTCCAGCAATGCCCCCCCCCCCCAGTTCTCAACCAAATTGGAGAGTGGAGCAATTAGGGTTGCCAAGTCCGGGTTGGAAAATACCTGGGGACTTTGGGGGTAGATCCAGGAGAAGGCGGGGTTTGGGGAGGGGAGGGGCCTCAGCGTGGTACAATGCCATAGAGTCCCCCCTCCAAAGCAGCCATTTTCTCCAGGGGAACTGATCTCTGTCAGCTGGGGATCAGTTGTAAAAGCGGGGGATCCCCAGGCCCCACCTGGAGGCTGGCAGCCCTAGGAGCAATGCGGCTGGCCCCTCCTGCCTGCCTGCCCCAAATCTCAGCCCAGAGAGCACTGTGGCCCACATCCCCCGTGCTGCAGCAGGACCTCCGGCCCCAGCCCCAGCCCGCTTCCTCCCCACTCCCCTCCACACCCCACACCCCCCAGCCTGCCTTCAGGCAGAGAAGCAGCAGCAGCTGGCCTGGGGCTCCTTCTGCACCTCACCAGCCGCGGCCATGGCATCCGTCTACGGAAGGACCAGCCGCCCCGCAGCACAACCTCTCCAGCAGTGCCCGCAAAGGGCCCCCCCACCCCATCCCTCTGCTGAGTGTGTGGCTCTCCCCCTTCCCCCCAAGAGCTGGGACAGCCTCAGTCATTCTCTCCTCCTCCGCTGCCCTTTGCCTCCTCCCCAAAGTGCCAGGAGAGAGGGCCCCCCACCCCCCACCCCCACCTCGGGCACACCAGGCCCTGGAGAACGAAGGGGGGCCAGAAACGCCTCTGCGCCTCCCCAAGGAGGAGGAGCAGGAAGTGCCTCCCAGTTGCACTTCTTGGGGGGGGGGCCAAGGCAGGGCCCCCAAGCGTCAGCCCCACCCCCCTGCCCCAGGCCCAAACGCAGCCCCCTAAGTTACAAAAGAGAGAGGAGCTCTCCCAAGAAGAGGGAGGCCCCGCCCCACATTTCTTCTTCCGTGAGGCAAACAGCAAAGGAGCCGGCCTGAAGCTGGCCCGCAGCGTCGGTAGGGCTGATGGGGGGCTCCAACCCTTTCCTTAAAGGCCCCCCCCCCCAACTTCTTCCCAAAAACATTTAGAGGGATCCTTTAAGTCCTTTTGAGAAGAAGTGGGGGGGGGGGTTGCACACGGCCCTCTCCCTCCCCTCCGGCAAGATTTAAAGGCCCCGCCCACACTCCCTGCTGGTCAGTTGAGGGGAGGGAGAGGGCCCTGTGCAAACCCCCCCCCCCCCACACACACTTCTTCTCAAAAGCACTAAAAGGATCCCTCTAAATGTTTTTGGGAAGAAGTGGGGGGGCACGCCACCCCCCCCCCCCTTCATTATGGCGAACAATGGCAGCCCCACCAGAAACGGTTTAGCCCCACAAGCCCCAAAATCCTGGCCATGGGCCTGATCTAAAGAGTCCCACCAAGGGAGGGAGGGAGGGGAGGGGAGAGGCGGAAAGGCCGCATGGGAGTGGATGGGTTGAGGGCCACTGCTGCCCCCTCCCCAACAGTCCTCCCCCTCCCCCCCACCCCCCGCCTCTGCAAAGGCAAGTTTCCTCCCACACCCCACGTGATCAGCTCGGGGCCCCTCTGCCTCTGCATGCCTGGCAACCCCGGGTTTCGGCTCCAGGCAAGGGTTGCCAGCCTCCAGATGCTGGCTGGAGACATGCCTGAATTACACCGGATTTCCAGGCTACAGAGATCAGCCCCCTGTGGAGAAAATGGCTGCTTTGGAGGGTGGACTCTCCAGGGCACTGTTCCCCACTGAACTCTCCCCTCAAGTCTCCAGGAACTTCCCAGCCCAAAGCTGGCAACCCTGGTCCAGGAGCCTCCGTGCACCTACTCCCCCCCCCGCCCCCCGCACACACCAAGAGATGCCTCGCCCTGGCCAGCTGGTTGTTCTGGGGGGGAGGGGAGGCGGCAGGGGCTGGATTCAGCGCCCCCGCCTCACGCCACCTCCCTTGTCCAGCTGGCCACTGAGACCCGCATCCCCCCCCCTTGGCCAGCCAGGAGCCCCCCCGCCCTCGGCCAGCTCACCTGGGTGACCTTTTCCGTGACATGGTGGGTGCGGTCCTTGATCTTGCTGGGGGCGATGATCTCCTTCTCGCTGGTCTGGGAGGTGAGGAAGGCCTCTGCCTTGAAGTCCACGAAGTTGAGGGTGATCTGGGGGATCCGGCTGATGGCCCGGTAGCGCATGAGGTCTGAGTCGGAGGTGGAGTTCAGCAGGTGGCTCCGGGTGTGGTTCACGGCCCCTGCCAAGGAGGAGGAGGAGGAGGCCCCAGTGGATCAGGTGGGAGTCAGACTGCCCCCCCCGTGGAGGGAGGGGAGGGGGTGCCGCTCTGTCCCCCCCCCCAGACTCAGCTAAGGGCTGCTGGGTGGGGGGGAGAGGTCAGAGGCCCAGCTGTTTCCCAGGGAGGAGATGTGCTGGGGGGGGGGGAGGGAGCAACACCAAAGGGCTCCTTGTCTGCCCAGAGGCCGCCTCCCTTCTTGGGCCCAGCGAGTGCAGCCAAAAGGAACCCCAGACCGGATTGCAGTGACAGAGGACACGCGGTGCAGCCCTGGAAGGCAGCTTGGGGACTGGGACTGGTGGGGGCGGTGCTCTCCCTGATGCTATTCAACATCTGTATGCGCCCCCTTGCCCAGATTGACCGGAGGCACAGGCTAGGGTGTCACCAATATGCAGATGAGACCCAGCTCCATCTGTTGTTGGGTGGCCATTCTGACTCCACCCCGGAAGACCTGGGCCAGGCGCTGCAGGACGTGGCTGGATGGCTCCGGCTGAGCCGACTGAATCTGAATCCGATGAAGACGGAGGTCCTGTGCCTGAATCGGAGTGGGCTGGGGGCAGGGATCCCATTACCGGCCTTCGGTGGGGTGCCACTGGTGCCAGCGCCGAGGGTCCGGAGTTTGGGAGGGCTCCTGGATGCTTCCTTGACAATGGAGGCCCGGGCAGCAGCCACTGCCAAGGCAGCCTTTTACCCCCTTCGGCTGGTCAGGCAGTTGGTTCCCTTCCTCAAACGTGAAGATCTGGCTTCAGTGATCCACAAAATGGTCACCTCGAGGTTAGACTACTGTAATGCTCTCTACATGGGGCTGCCCATGGGGCAACTCCGGAAGCTGCAGCTGGGGCAGAATGTGGTGGCCAGTATGCGGGAGCACATCCAGCCTGTGCTAAAGTTACTGCACTGGCTGCCAACAGCTTTCTGGATTCACTTCAAGGTGTTGGTTTTGACCATTAAAGCCCTTTATGGTCAGGGACTTGTCTACCTGAGGGACCGCCTTTCCCCGTATGTCCCCCAGAGAGCACTGCGGTCAGGAACACAAAACCGCCTGGCCCTCCCTGGTCCTGAGGATGCCAGGTTGATGTAGACCAGGACCAGGGCGTTCTCCCTGGTGGCACCAACCCAACGTACTGGAATGAGCTCCCTGGTGAGGGACCGCCTTTCCCCCTATAGGCCCCAGAGGGCACTGAGGTCAAGCTCACAACATCGCTTGACTCTCCCGGGTCCGAAAGACGCTTGTCTGGCCTCGGTGGCGGCCCCATACTGGTGGAATGAGCTCCCGGATGACATCATGGCGCTGTGGGACCTATTACAGCTCTGCAGGGCTTGCAAGACGGAGCTCTTCCGCCAGGCTTTCGATTAGGAGCCGCCACCGGGGAGATTCAGGACACCATCGCCCTGGCTCCACGGGCTGAACCCTTTGCTGTTGCCGTCCCCAAGAGAACTCTGATTGCCGCCAGTATTGTTGGGTTTATGCTGTTTTAATTTTGAGGCTGTTTTATATTTTAACTTTGTAAACCACTGTGATATTTTATTGCTGGTAGCTGCCTTGAGCCAGTTATCTGGATAGGTGGGATGAAATGTGAACAATAAACAAACCAATAAATAAATCAGAGCCCTCTGGGACCTCCAGCAGCTCCACAGGGCTGTGAAAATGGAGCTTTTCCAACAGTCATTCCAGTAGGAGCGGTGTCTACTGACTAAGCTGGCGCTGATCTGTCAGCAGGAGTGATGCAAAGGTCTTGTACGCTGCTCTGAGCCTGCAATCGTGGGGAGAGCGGCTTAGAAATGAAATCAAATAAATAAATAAATAAATAAATAAATAAAGTGGCTACGCCGCAGAACCTGCTCTAGAGGCCCTTTATTATATCGTGCCGCCAATGGTATATATTGTGGTTTTAAACTGTTTGTGTAATTTAATTGAAATGCATGGTTTTATATCTTTTATATCGAAATGTATGGTTTTATTGGTTATGTAAGCCGCCCTGAGCCCACTTCGGCGGGGAGGGCGGGGTAAAAGTGGACACAATAAATGAATGAATGAATAAACAAACAAACAAACAAACAAATAAAAGGCGGCAGGCTCCGTGCTAGCTGGGCCGGGCCACTTGGTGGAGACGACACCGATGACCTCTGGGGCAGGCTCGCTGCTTGTCCCCCCCCCCCCCCCCCGATCCAAGGTGCTGCTTCCCCCCCTTGGAAGCCTCCGGCTGGCTGCCCTCCCCCAGCAGACCCTGGTGATGAAGGGCCAAGAAGGCCAAGCAGGGGGGGGCGCCCTGAGAGCGTCCTCCCAGGAGAGCCAGATCCTGCCTGGCGCAGCTCACCTGGGGGCCAGGCTGCTCCTTAAGCAGAGGACGGGGGCCACGGCCCAGCCCATCTCATGCCCACTGGCTGCTCCCTGGGAAGGTGCTGCTCTGGGGCCTCTTCGCTGCCACCACTGCTGGGGGTGCCTGCCCCCCCCCCCCCCCCGTGCTCATGGGGATACTGGGAGGGGCCGGGTCTTGCCCTGCCCAAGAGCTGCCCCTCCCACCAGCCTTGCGAAGGGGCAGTCTTTGCTGCTCCTGCTGCTTCAGGAAACGCGGGGAGCCCCCTCCACTGGCCAGTCTGTGCGCCAGACCTTCCCCTGCCTGCAAACAGCATGGGGGGGGGGGGGAAGAGGGCAAGAGGGCAGGAGTCTCCTCTCCTTCCCGCTGGCAGGATGAGCTCAGCCGCTTCCCAAAGACAAAGAGACTCTGGGCTGGCTGCTCCATCCCTCTCCTGCCCAGCACAGCCCCAAGGAGAACCAGGCCCTCGGGCACTGGGGAACTGAGTTCAGGGAATGGAACGCACAGGACACGTCTGATCGCCACGGCACAGGGAGGCCATGACACCACTGCAGTGGGCCGTGGCCCTGCACAGGACTGATGTGAGTGTTTGCCGTGCACCAATTCAGCCTTCTCCTTGAGGGGCCGCAGAAAACACCCCTGAAGAATCTGCAACTAACCAGTCACGTGGCCCAGCCCTCGACCTGCCAGGGGCCAGACGGCCCTCCCGCCCTCCCTCTGAAAGGCAGCCCCCCTGTTAATGGACTTGTTTATGGGACTGGCTGCTGCAGAACGCAGGGAGGGCCACTGGCTCCTCCGATGGCTTAAAAAGGAGTCTCTTGCGCCAAACTGGGGAGGTGGGACCAGTCCCCCAGCAGCTATCGCGGGTGGCTGCTAAAGGGAGCTTCGTGGCCAAAGGCTGTGCGTCTCTCCGAGTGCCACTTGTGTGTGTGTGTGTGGGGGGGAGCCAACAGCCTCCACGACCTGCTTGTGGGCTTCAGGCTGCCCCGTGGGGGGCCCCTGCAGGAAACAGGAGGCAGGCCTCAAGGGCAACTCTGGGGCACCTGTGCCAGTGCAAAGGGGCCAGGAACCAGGGGCGGAGCTCTTCCTCGGTCTGAGGGAGCATTTGGGAGTCTGCCCCCACCTGGCGATGCCCCCCCAGTTCAAAGACTCTTCCTCAGCCAGCCGGGGGGGGGGCAAGCAGTGCTGCGGTCAGAGAAGCCCACCAGCTTCATCCAATCAGCTCCAGCCTGGTCTTGGGCACTGCTGGGGAGAGATGAGCGTCTCACCCTGAAGGGGCTCAGTGGGATCCTTTGCAGCTTGCCCGCTGGACTCTCTTGCTGTGTCACACTTGCAGACATCCAGCCGCTCGCTCGTGCAGCACCCCCTCCTGCCCACCCCAGGGTCCCTGCAGAGCCCCCCCCCCCCCGGTACCTGTGCTGGCGTGGCGGCTGTGTCCCCACCCCTTCTCCCCTTCGCCCTTCAGGGCCTCGATGTCGTCCACGGAGGAGGCTCGGCGCACGCTGTAGAAGCTCTCACGGGAGCGGCTGCGGGTCAGGCTGCAGTTGGAGAAGGAGGTGTCCAGGTTGAGGCGGGCCTTGTCGGTCCGTGGAGAGGAGTGGGTGACGGGGGGCTCGGACTCCCTGCCCCCCTCACGCTCCATCAAGGCCTGCCGGTCTTCGGGCTCCCCGTAGCCCAGGCAGTTATTGTCCAGAGAGGAGGGGACCTCGTCCAGCGCCACCGACTCACTGCTGTGCTTGGAGAAGTCCACCACCACGGCTTCGTCCGGATCATCCTGTGGCAGAGACTGCTTGCTCCCAGCCAAGGCCAGCAAAGCTGGCAGCTTCAGCCGGAATGACTTGCCACGACCTGCGGGGGGGGGGGGGGAGAGAGAAGGGGGGGAGGGGAGAGGACCCGGGCTGAGCCAAGAATCCCTCTGTGCAGAAGGGATGCTCCCTCTAGGGAAAGGGGGTTTCTGGGATATCCTCCTATGAACTCGCTTAGCACCGTCCCGCTAGCCTGAGGGAAAGTGCGGCTGGAGCCCGCAAGGGTGGCTGAAAAGCAGAGAGGTCAGGATAACCCTGACCCTGCTAGACCTTCCTCTCGCGAATGTTGCTTCCAAGGGAGGAAGAGAGTGGAAGTACAAATCTTTTTCCCAAGGGTCTTCTCACTTTGCCCGGCCTACAGGGCTGCAGTGAGGCTAGAAATGGACATGCTTGGGGGTCCTGCTATGAATGCCATGGAGGACGGGCAGGAGACAAATCTGAAGCATGAGAGACCAAAAAGGGGTCTTGAGCAGCCCCGAGAGTCCTGGCCCGGCCGGGGGTTGGCCTGACACCTGCTTTCCACAGGGGAAGTTTCCTGCAAGCTGCTCTCTAGCCAGGGCGGCCAGTTCTTCCGGAACCCGGTTTGGGGAGGGCTCAAGATGACTCTTCTCTCGTTTTAGCTCAGGCCACCCTTGGTTTTTGGGAAATCTATTATTCTAGTGTTGTGATTATGCAGTTGTGATAATAAACAGGATGAGTCCTGGTTTGGGCTGCAAGAGAGCAGGAGCAACTAATCCCTTCCCTGCCCTAAACAGGAACGGATGCAGGGATGGATGCCCTGTGAACCGGAAGCCACGCCTGAAGCAGAGAAGCCCAAGCGGCTGTGAAGACAGAGAAGGGGCTGTAGGGAAAGCGGCTGTGAAGACAGAGAAGGGGCTCGCAGAAGCAGCACTGTCCCTAAGGGGCTCTGATTTCCAAGCAGCCAAAGGGGGAAGGGAGGGCTCGGCTGAGTGCCATGGGGCATCCCCCCCCCCCAAGAAAATTCTACTAGCACCAAACGGCGGTGCAAAAGGAAGAGCAGAGGAGCACAAAAGTAGTGACGTGGAAGCCCACCTTGGTTGGTGAAAGATGCCCCTGGCGCCTTCAAGCAAAGACAGTCGTGAAGGCCCGGCCTGGCCCCCTGCTGGACTTGCCCGCCTGCCTCTCTTCAGCACAGCCACTGATACCTGCTGCGCCCATTCGCACGCAGCCTCCTCAAAAGCCAAAGGAGGCCAACCCACAGTGGCCCCTCTGCAGGGGATCTGCCCTACCCTGTTCCTGCTGGCCAGGCCTCCTCCCGCTCCTCCCGCTCTCCAGCTCAGAGGCCCTGGTTGGGGGGGGGGGGGGGACACAAGGCAGAGGCTGGCCTTCCTTTCCACACGGCTGAATCCGGAGCCGGCAGCAGGGAGCCCTGGGGCCACGGAGCAGCCACGGCAGCCACACGGAGGAGAATTCGGATACTGGACCCTGAGGCTAACAAGGAGGTGTGAACAGCGCAGGGGTCATTCCCCGCCCCACCCCCACCCCGGTGCGGCTGTCAGATGTGCCTGCAGTAGCAAAAGCCCCCCCACACACACACACCTGTGGGGAGCCAGGCTGCAGGCGAGACCCAGTGGTTGGTGTTCTTGACCGGGCTGGACAGCAGGTCCCGCTCCATCACCACCTCGAAGTTGAGGATGAACATGATGACGGCCCCATCCTCGTTCTTCACGGGCACCACGTCCACCAGGCACAGGAAGCAGCTGCCTGCGGGAGAGGGGGGGGCATCAGTCCCTCCTGGGTGCTGAGAGCAGAGGGGCAGGCGGGGGGGGGGGAGGCCTTGCAATGGGGGGAGGTGGGAAGGGGGGCCAGAGGAGGGGATGCCAGAAGGGCTCTCTTGCAAGGGCTGCAGTCATTTTCAAGACCCTGGGGTGGGGATGGGGGCGGAAAGAGCTCTGCTCTAAGGGCTGAAGAGGACGCTCCCATTGCTCCTCTTTGTCCAGAAGGAAACTCCCTCCGGGGCTGACAGAACCTTTGCTCTCTGCCCCCTTTGCTAGCAGGCCCGGCAGCAAGGCTTCATTTGCCTCCAGAGCCCGGGGGCTCCTCTAGCAAATTGATGGGAGGTGAGGCAGTGGCTTGGTGGATTGGGGCCTCTGGATTTACAGAACGCATCATCTGTGCTCTGCCCTGCCCTGGATGGCCCAGTCTGACCTCATCGGATCTTGGAAGCGAAGCCGGGACAGCTAGCCCTGGTCAGCACTTAGATGGAGGGCCACCAAGGAAGTCCCAGGTCACCCTGCAGAGCCAGGCGATGGCAAACCCCCTCCGAACACCTCTGGCCTTGAGAACCCTGCGGGGCGGGCCATCCACAGGCCGTGACCTGGTGGGACATTCCTCCTCCTCCACCACCACCAGGTCCACCCTGCTTTCCATTGGGCAGCATCCTGGGGAGGGGGGCAGGGTTCCCCTCCTGGCTCGGGCCAGACCCAGCAAGGGAGCTGCACCGGGGGGCTTTAGGGTCTGCCCTGTGCCCCTTGCACCCTGGCTTTGTTCCCCCCCCCCACCATTCCAAGCAAGCAGCTTTCTTCATCCCTCTTCATCCCTTACATTTTGCCTGTGCCGCAGGGTATTCTGGAGAGGGTACGCTCCAATGCTCCCTCAAAGCTGTGGAGTCTTCTTGTGAGCAAAAATTCTACTTTGTGAGCTACCAGCATTAAAGTTGTGTGCGAGCGATTTGGCTGCTGCACAAAGTGTGTTTGCTCTGGAGCCCTCCTTCCTGAGCTGAGACAAAAAGGTATGAGCCGGAGGCTAAAAAACTGTGAGCTAGCTCACACTGAGTGAGCTCAGAGGGAACATTGGTAGGCTCTATCGAGATTTCTGGAACCCTGACGCCGCTGTTTTGCAAAAACAGGGAAAGAGTTGGGGGGTGCCCGAAAGGCCTGCAGGGTTCCTGACATGCCCCCTGCCACAGGCCAGAGCCACCTCGCCAAGGCCTCAGCCAAAACACACACACACACACACACAGACATGTATCTCTCTCTCTCTCTCTTGATCTAAAAGCAACCAGCACAACTGGGAAGCCCCCAAGCAGCAGGCCGGCTTTGGTTCTGCCTTGGTTTTGCCTGGCTAATACTTTGGGACACCTGTTTGGGACTCCCCCGCCTCGAGTGGCGCATCTCTTAGAGAGAGGGGAGAGGAGCGGAAGGAGAGCGCATTGAGCCGGTTTCTGGCCGTGGTCCTTGGGGGGCAGCCAGGGAGGGGGCAGGGAAAGAGGGGGGCCGGAAGGGGCCAGAGGGCTGGGCTGGGCTCCCCTGCCTTTCTGAAGGCCCTGGGGGACAGTCAGAGCCATGAGGGGCAGTGAGGCCAGGATTCAAGCAAGCCCCTCTCTCCTTCCGCCTCGGCTGCCCACCTGCCCAATGGGAATAAGACAGGGTTGGGGGGGGGAGGGCTTGCAAGGCAGGACTCCAGAGCAGGGATCAACGGGGGCAGGGCGGGGGGTCTTATTGCTGGTGGACGCATGACAGAGGGTGAGAGACCAGCTTGGCTTCCCCACAGCAGGCAGGTTGTAGGGAGGAGGGAGCTGGGGGCAGAGGCGGCCCTGGTGATTCTGGGGTCCTGGGCCGGGCTTGAGGGTGGGATCCCAGCATCACTCGGTGCATGCTGGGGGGGGGGGGGTGAGAGCTGTCAGCTGTGTGGCGGGGGGGCTGATTGCCCTGCGGTTCCTTGTCCTCTCCCGGCAGTGACTCTGCTACAGTGGGGGCTTCAGGGCAGCAGCTGGGGAAGCTGGCTTGGGGGCGGTGGGGGCTATTAGCACAGCACACACACACACCCCAGCATGGGACCCAGGGCCTCTGCCCAGGATGGCCCATGGCTGAGACTGTCCTGGACTGGGGACAGAAGGGGAGCTACTTGAACTCCCTCCCGCAAGGAGGCTCCCGATGCAAGCCGGCCTTCTGGCACTTGCTCTCCTCTCCGGTGGGGAGCATGATGGGGGGGGGGGGGGCTACACACACACACACATACAACACACACACACACAGAGCCACGGCTCAGACCCCCCCACTTGCCAGGGCTGCTCTGTCCAGCAAACGCCCCAAAGGGCCCCAGGTGGAAGCAGGAAGGCCCCCCCCCAGCACAAACCCACTCTCCCCCCCCCAGCCACTGAAAAAGTGGGGCAGACAGCCAAGAGTCCAAGACCCCTTTCAGTGTTCAACAGTCCCCCCCGCCCCCGGTCCGGCAGCAGGCCCAAAGGAACAGGCAGCGGCAGAGCTTTTCACAGCCAGGGCACTAATCCTGCACCCGCAGGCGCCAGCAGCTGTGGACACCCCCCCCCTTCCACACCCCCCCCCCTGCTGGAGAGGGATTATCGCTGCATGGGGGGGGGGGGAGAGGCAGCTGTAGTTTGATTCCCACTCCCCACCCCCGATTGCCCTATGAGGTGCCAGTGGAGCCCACTTCCGGGCCACCAGACATGCCCCCAAGCGCAGGGGCAGTCCAGCCAGGGAAGGGGCAGCCTGGCAGCCAGGGTGAAGGGCCACATTCGGTGCCACCCCCCTGAGGGGGGAGGGCAGCAGCTGCCAGCAGCACCACCGCCCTGACCTAATTTCTCAGGGAAGCCAAAGGGATTTGAGGCACAGCAGCACAATCTTTCCCCGATCTGCTTAAAGACAGCCATCCCCACCCAGCCACACCCCACCCCGTGGCAGGACAGAGGCCCTCCAAGGCCAGGCTGGCTGGAGCCACCTACGCACACCCACGCACACATCCCGCTGCTTTGGCTCAACCCCCTCCCCTCCCAAGTGCCCGTGAGCACTCTCTGCTACAGAAAAGGCACTTTGCACATGCACCAAGACGTTCTTGGCCTCAGGAGCTCAGCTCCAGGCTCCTCCAGGACATCTGCAGCCAAGAACACAGCAGAGTTCTTTTCCCCACTTTCTTCGCACCACATCCCTGCGAGGTTGGGCCGGCCAAAAGAGAGTGACTGGCCCAGGATCACCCAGTGAGCTTCGTGGGGGTGTGAGCCAGGCCTCCCCCTCCCAGACTCTGACCACCTTGCCACCCTCTCTCTTGCCTGCGGCCCGCAAGATCCCACCACCCCGAAGGAACCGTCCTCCTTCCCGGCACACAGCACCCCCCCACCCCCAGTTGGAGGGGATCAAAACCCCCCAGGGCCTTCTCTGGACCTCAGGGCTCAGCCTTGAAACAAGCTGAGAACAACCAACCACGGAGCACGTGCAGATGGCCTTTCCTTTCAGAGCCACCGCTGAGGGACTGGGTCTCGGGCACCTCCATTGGGAAAAGTCACTAACTGAGAGCAGAAAGAGGCCCTGACAGCTGAGGACCCCTGGGCAGGCCACAGCCCCACGCCTGATGCCCGTGGGCTCAGCCCCACGTCCTCCCTGATGGCCTGACAACGCATCACGCTCCCTGGGGGGGGGGGGGGGGCTGACCCTGGGTCTTCTCAGAGCAGACGGAGACTAGTCCGGGAGTGCTTTGCTCAGAACGCCTGGCCATTTGTGACCCTCTGTCCTGGCAAGCTCCCGGGCAGGCGGAGCGCCAGCCACCCGATCCAGCCAGCCTCACCTACCCACCCCCACCCCCGGACCAGTGAGGCCCTCCCTCCTCCAAGGCTGTCTCCCCCACTGCCTCTGATGGTGGAGGTTCCCTCTGCTAACCCCCCTCCTCCAGGGATCCAACTTCTTTTAAAGCAGCGGGTTGAGCAAAGAATCTTCTCCTTTGCCTGTCCTGACTCTATTGCCCGGGGATTTCATCTGGTGCCCCCAAGTGCTAGCGAGGGAAAGAAGGAAAGACCGACCGCTGGCCGGGCAGGATCCTCCCCCCCACCCCCTTAGCTTTCTTTTGGTCTTTTCTGAGCAGTTCTCTCCTGCTCACGGCAACAGCAGCAAGCTCAGAGGAGCCAGAACCACCGCTCAGGCCTGGGGGGTGGGGGCATGGCTGGCCATGGAAGCCCCTCCCTCTCCAGCCTAACCAGCCCAAGAAAAGGCCTCCCACCTCTCTGGCCACCCTTGCTGGGGACTCCGTCGGCCTCTGTCTGCCTTCCAGCTCTGCTTCTCAGTTCCCTCAGAGACACTCACCCGGCCTCCTTTGTCTGGGGGAGATGAAGCTCTCCTGCTGTGCCTCCCTTAGGCCTAGAGGGGAAATAGCAGCACAGCAACAGCTTCTGGGCATGTGCAAAGTGCCCTTCCTTGCCACTGACTGGCCACAGTCGGCGCCCGCCCGGGTGGGCCTCATCAGCTGCAGAGGTGACCTTTCCTCCTCAGCAATCCCCCCTCCCCGACCGGCTCTGGACAAGGCATGGCCAGCAGGAGCAAGCGAACCGGAAAGGCTCCTCTGGCCTGGCACAGCTGGCGCTCACCTTGCCTGCCAATGGCGCAGCTGGTGCTCACCGTGTGTGTGGCAGGGGGGCAGAGCTGGCACTCCCTAGGTCTCGGCCTTCTCCAAGCAGGGTCCCTTGTCAGATTGCTGCTGGCCAAGCATGGGCAGAGTTCTTCAGCCTCTCTCCCCTCGCGCTCCCCCACTGGGCCAGAGGGCTGCCTGCCGGCCACCCAGCCCGGGATCCCAGCTCAGGACAGGAAGCCGCAATCCCCCCAGACAGCCGCAGGACTTGGCATGAGAAGCCAGAGATGATTTTATGCCTAAATATGGCTGTGGCCAGGAGCAACGCCATGGCAACGGGCTCCCCCGCGGGAAGAAGGCGGCCTGACCCCCAGGAGGAAGGAAGGGATGATAAAGAAGCCAGGCCCCTTAGAAGGGACGCCTGCTCCGGGGTCCTTCTCGCTCAGGCACGCCAGGATGCTCACAGTCCAGCCATGCTCCTGACAGCAGCCACTCAGAGTCTCCCCCTGTGGGCCCTGGTGGCAGAGCAAGGGCCCCAATCTCCCTTTGCCAGTCCAAGCAGCGCACCAAGCCCGCGGCCTATTTCCCCAGCCCCAAGGAGCAGAGCCCTCCCGCTCCCCAGATGTGAATGCAACCAGCACTGGAAAATCAGGGTCCCAATAAAGCACACAGAGTCAGAGGATGCGTGGAGGGGACCCGTGTTCCAGTCCTGCGACCCTAGGCCAGCCGCCTTCTTGCCTTTCTCGGCCAAGGGATTTGGGGAGATAAACTGGAGGAGCAGAAGAGACTTGTGTGTGTGTGTGTGTGGGGGGGTCACCCTGAGCTCTCCGGAGGAAGGAGAAGGCCACAAGTTCATCCAGATAGATCCAGGCGGGTGGCTGCGTTGGTCTGAAGCAGCGGAACAAGGTTTGAGTCCAGGGGCACCTTTAAGGCCAGCAAAGGTTCATTCAGGGTAGGAGCTTTCGGGTGCAGGGCACACTCCCTCAGGCACACTGGAAAAGAGAGGTGACCCAGGGATGGGGAGAGATGAGAGAGTGAGCAGAAAAAGAAAACGGAGGGGCGGGTCCGTGCTGACCCCCCCAGCTTCACCTCCTGCAGAGGCCCAAGCCAAGATTGGGGGAGGGCTTCATCCCTGCCTGTCAAGCAAGAGAGGTGGGCAAATGTCTCTCCGTAAAAATGGGACACACCCATGAGGCCAGTCAGCAGACCTGGAGACCTCCCATGGAGACCTCCCAGGCCAGTCAGAATTCCCACAGGACCCCCTCCCCCCCCCCCCGGCTCCCCTCACACAAGTGCCTGGTCAGTAATGAGGGGTGCGCAACGTTCACAGCAGGCATGGGCTGGCAGCGATGTTCAGTGGTGGGGAACACTTTGCATACGCTCAGATACTGGCTCCAGTAATAAGACCACAGGAGGGGCAGGAGGGTGATGCACCCGGGGGCTGTGCTCCAAGGGTTTTCTAAGAGCGGCGGCGGGGGGGGGGGGGTGTGTTCGTTCTCCTATAGGGCTTTGGGGTCGCATGTTCGTGCACCCGTGTGAGTGTTTTTGGAGCACTTCTGCATCTTGGCCAGCAGGTGGCACTCTTGCCTCAACATTGCCAAGGACTGGGCTGAGCCGCAGCAGGTGCCCCAGAAGTCCTCTGAGCAAAACTCTCCCGCCCCCCCCCCAGGTCTGTCCCCAGTTGCAAGAAGGGGGGGGGCTTCCAGAGAGGCCTCTGTTGCTTCCGGTGCCTTTGGCACCTGCGCCCTTTCTGCAAAGCAGGCTGAGACCAGAGGCATGACAGCTGGGCCAGGAAGCCAAAAGAGGCCTCTGTCGGGCCTCCAAAGTGGGGCCTGGGAGCCTCCCCTCATGAAGGACTTAGCCCCTGCCTCTGTCGGAGGCTCTGTGCACCATGCCAGCCTCCAGGTGGGACCTGGGGATCCCGCAGAATGACAGAGATCAGTTCCACCAGAGAACGTGGGTGCTTTGGAGGGTGGACTCTTGGCCACTGTCCCCCACAGAGGTCCCTGTCCTCCCCAGGCTCCATCCCCAAATCTCCAGGAGTTTCCCAAACTGGATCTGGCAACCCTTCCCCCCCCCTCCACTGGTGGCCACGGGGGACCTGGCAACCCTCGCGCCATCCAAGGCTTCCATCCACCACAGGCTCAGCTGGGGGGGGGGGCAGAGTTTAGGCCGGCCAAGTCCCTCCCTCCCTCTCTTGGGGCCATGTCTTTCATAGCAAAGCTCTAGTCCTGCCCTGCCCAAAGCCCAGGCGTGAAAGAAGACGGTGCCTCTGAGTGTACACAGAGTAACTTCCCTTCTCCACTGAGAAACTCAGGGCAAGCTCTGGAGGAGGAGGGAAAGACCTCTCCTGGCCTAAGAGCTGATGCTGTAGAAACGGCACACACCGCAGAGCTGGGCATAGCCTGGGTCTGCCTCTGAAGGCCTAGAATATCACACAGGCTACGTTTGGTCCAGCTGCGGATAACTAGAACCCAGGATTCCCCATGCCAGGCGGGCAGCCCCTAAGGCTGCCAGAGCTGGTGCCAGAGGCCCGCGGGAGGAGTCACTTGCTGCTCCTGCCCTCCGAAGCGGGTGTGTGGAGCCACCAGGGAGAAGCGCCCAGAGGGAGCAGCCGTCTGTCGTTGCTGCACAAGGCCACCCACCCACCCCCCCCCCCGCCGCCAGGTGGGGCTCTTCTGGGGGAGGTGGCGCTGCCTCCTGAAAAGCATCCCTCTTGGCCCCAGCAACTGCAGGAGCCCCATCTGGCAAGAACAAGGGGCCTCTGAACATAGGCAGAGTTCTCTTCTCTTCCCAGCAACCCAGCACAATCCACTCCCAAACGTCTCTGGGGCAGACGCCTCTGGGCAAGCGTCAGCTGGGCATCCTGGTCCCCCCCCCACCTGACGGCTACTTCCAAGGACCAGAATGCCACCCCCAACAGTCCGAGGAGGGGCTTGGGAGTCCCTGGCACAGCACCGGGAGAGCGCCGAGGGCCTGGAGGACAACAGCGGGGGATGTGAAGCAGCGAGGTCTCCAAGGCTCTGCAAAGCGAGGGCAGCCCCGGGAGCTCTCACACATGCGGGGGGGGGGGGCACTGGGATGGGGAGGGGCTGTGAGGCTCAGGGGCAGAGCCTCTGCTTGGCAGGCAGAAAGTCTCAGGTTCAATCCCTGGCGGCATCTCCAGTTAAAAAGATAGGGGAGCAGACGATGGGAAAGACCAGAGACCCTGGAGGGCTCCTGCAAGTCCGAGCAGACAATACTACCCTGGGTCTGATTCAGTCGAAGGCAGCTTCCCGTGACATGTGACAAGAGGACCTGGCCCCTCGCCCCACGAGGCTGCTGCTGCTGCCAGCCTCCCTCACCCCCCCCCCCCGCTTGCCATAGGCGGCCTCTCTCTCCCGCCGGCCTGTCCCCTCTGGCTGCTCACAATACCCCCACTGGGAGGGAGCCAGCTGCGCCCGAGGACCGGGGTGTGTGTGTGTGGGGGGGAGCCAAATACAAGCTGGGAGCGCAGGTGCTGCCGAGGGCCAGCTGGCAGAGGCTGCCTCCAGGCGCCATCCCCCTGGCAGGTGTGCCTGCTCCAAGAGCGCCAGAGTCTCTCCACAGCTTGTGACACATGCCTTGCGCGTACCCTTCTCCGCTCCACCGGCAGCAGGACTGACAAGAAGCCCAGGGTGGGGTGGGGTGGGGTGGGGTGGGGTGGGGTGGGGGGTGGAATAACTCCTTTCCTTCCCCACCTGAGGGCCCATTTCATGTCTGGCTCACTGAGCCTGAATCCAGAACCCATTTTTAGCGCCAGGAGACAGCAGAACACTGAAGAACGGAAGAGCTTCAGCATGCCCAAGGCCCTGCTCTCTCTCTCGCCCAGGGCGCTGCCCCTCAACCACAGGGGCCGCCCCCCCCCCCCAAATCAGGATGGTGTACCCACAGAATCGTAAACAAAATGAAGACCTCACAGCAAACAGTGACAACTGTGGCAAAGGCTGTGAACAGCAGACGCTGGAGATGAGAATGGTCTATATACGTAGCTATAACGGGTGCATGCAAGAATATCTAGGACAGTAATGTTCACCACAAAATACAAACGAAACAATAAAGTTCAAATTTGCAATGAAGTTCAACAAAGATTCCGGATATGAGCTTCATTTCGACTGTCTTCTTCAAAGATGTGTATATGCTATTAGCCTTTTCTTTCATTTATAGGCAAAGGTTTCCCTTGCTCGAAAGCCAGTCAAATCCAACTCTAAGGATGCGGTGCTCATCTCCCTTTCCAAGCCAAAGAGCCAGCGCTGTCCGAAGATGTTTCCATGGTCATGTGGCCGGCATGACTAGATGCGGAGGCGCACGGAACGCTGTTCCCTTCCCACTGAAGTGGTCCCTATGTATCCGCTTGCAATTTCTGGCTTTTGAACTGCTAGGCTGGCAGGAGCTGGGCCAGAGACGGGAGCTCACTCCGTCATGCTGCATGCCGGAGTGCTTTCATTTATACCTGCAGTCAGTATATCTCCAGTCAGTTTCAAAGTTCTTGTCAGATTGATCCCGAGTCTTTGTCCAGAGTCAATCTTTGTTGAACTTTAGTGCAAATTTGAACTTCATTGTTTAATCGGTATTTTGTCGTGAACATTACTGTCCTGAACAGGGGTCCTTTTGCAGAAAAAGAGGTGCAGGAGCTCATTAGCATAACTCATTAGCATATGCCACGTCCCCTGACATCACCAGAGGTGTGTCAGAAAGGGAATGTCAGTTTCAGCCCCATTATATCCTATGGGCCATTGAAATCAATGGCAAAAACTCATAGGGTATATGAGGGGCTGGAGGGGAGGGGGTTTGAGGGAGAGGCTCCAAACTTGCAGGGTAGGTGCCGGGGCCTCTCCTCGAAATGCCCACTAAGTTTCAAGAAGATTGGGCTACGGAGTCCAATTCTATGGGCCCCCAAACAGATTGTCCCATCCCCTCCATTGTTCTCTATGGAGGGAAAAAATGTTAACTTTTTTCCTACCATAGAGAACAATGGAGGGAATGGGGGCAATCGGTTTGGGGGCCTGTAGAATTGGACCCCCTGGTCCAATCTTCTTGAAACTTGGTGGGCATTTCGAGGAGAGGCCCCGGCAGCTATCCTGAAAGTTTGGAGCCTCTCCCTCAAACCCCCTCTCCTCCAGTGGCTTTTAAAGTTGCCGCTGAATTGCGGCAGCAATTCGGTGGCGAGCTGAATCAGATTAGAGAATCTGATTCGGCCCGTGGCTGCCCTAGAGGCCACTCCTGAGCTCCGGCCCCAAGAGACCCCTGGTCCTGAATATTCTTGCATGCACCTATTAGAAGTCTGCAGACCAGTCGCATCCCTGGCGTCTGCTGTTCACGGCCTTTGCCACAGTTGGGACCCACAGAATCGCCAGAACCCCCTCCTTCCACCTGAGCCTGTGGGTCCCCAGCCCCACCCAGGTCAAAGCATTTACTTATTTATCAGAATTCCCAGTGGCCGCTCACCCACGGGGACTCACGGCCACTTACAACACTTAGACAACATTACCATAAATAAGTGGAAAACCAACACAAATCCAATAATACGCATAAAACATGGAAGCAGAGGAAACCCTCCCGGGGCCAGGCCTCTGCAGGAGGTCCCGAGAGGACGGCCAGAGGGAGCACCAGGAGGGGGGGTCCTGTCGGTATGAGGATCCCCGAAAGGAAGGGCTTCAAAAGTTAACCTTGCACTGGAAAGTATGCGCCCGTGGCAGCACCAGACACCCCCACAGACCAAAGACAGCCAGGTGGCTTGAGAAAGTGAGCCCAGCCACCCCCCCACCCCTTTAGCACTGTCCCCATTCCGGCCCGAGGGCCGATTCCTGCCTCCTCCCTGGCAGAGCACAGCCACCCCTCAAGTCCATGGGGCTCCTCTTCAGAAGGAAAAAGGACACCAGGACTGGAGAGCTACTGGCTGCCTCTCCCAGACCGTCTGAGCAGGGAAGAGGCTATAGACTCCCAAAGGTGGCCGACCTGCCCGTGGGAGAGGCACGGCCAACAGACCGCTCCCAGGTGGGCCAACACAGCAGAAACAATTGGCAGACAGTCCAAAATACACGCAGAAAGCCCACGACTGATGGATCCCTTGGAACCATCTGGATCCCAACCGTCAGAGGGGATGCAGAAGTAAAAAGAAGAATGCCTCTGTCAGGAGAGACAGCGAGAAAGGGTCGTCCATTTGGGGCTCTTCACCCTGCTGGAGAAGAGTTGGAAGCCATGTGGACCGACGGAAGACAGAAATACGGTGTCAAGAATTGACCTGGACTGAACCAGCACAAAAGATGGAAACGGAGCTAGTAGCCAGAAGGAACCATCTGAAGGAAACGTTTTCAGGAAGGAGGGCTGCTCAAGGCACACTGGTCAAGTTCCCTTAGGCTCATTTCAAGCCAAGGAAAAGCTTCCTTCATGTGAGACTGAGGTCTCACCACTGTCCCTCTGCCCCACCTCAAGTACCTAAGTGGAGCAGACAGGGACCAGGGGCCAGACCGCCGGGGAACTCCTGCCTGCCTCTGACCACCTGGATCCTCTTCCCACACAGGAAGCTGGAGTGGGGGGCCCCAGATCACTGGAGGAATGGAAGTCCCCAAAGAGAGGCTTCCGGGGGGGGGGGCAGAATGCCTGGAAGCCAGCCAGCGCTTCACACCACAACAATGAGCCGCCTGCCAGGCACACAGCCCCAGGGGCCAGACCCTAGCACAGCCCTAGGTACCCACTCCATCCTCAAGCCCCTTCAGGCAAGCCCGACCCTGGACCTGAAAGCATCAGCTGGGCCGTCTCTGTGAGACTTCCGATTAGATCCAATAAGCCAGGCCTTGTATTTCAAATCAAAGTCTTTATTCTTAATGGTCTTTCAGGAAACACTTGCATTGTTAGTGATACCAGATACAGAAGAGGAGGAATTGATACAGTAAATTCAAACTAGAGGAAAAGCGCAGGTACCAATGGAAAAAGAATAAACAAGCGCCAAAATGTACTACCGTTACTTTCTCAGGAAAAAAGGCACGTAAGCAGAGCTACTTTCCCATCCCCGGCCCCGTAATTTCCCATCCTCCAGTGCGATTGACGCCACCCTTCGTCAACAATGCCCTCCTGCTCTTGACACAAGGCAAAGAGGTCAGTCCCGTAATAACTAAAGTGGTCAGAAAACTGTGGGGGACAATTTCAGTCTCCCGGCTGGAGCCATCATCACTTCATCTTGCACCGCAGGCAAGAATGTAACACTGCTCCCCCCTTGGGACTTCCACAGCAGCTGTTTTGGTACAGAGGTAAATCCAGAGATAACAAGAGTAACAATAACAACTGGCCTGGTCTCGTCAGAGGCTAAGCAGGGCCAGGTCTGGCTACTACTTGGAGGGGAGACCACCAAGGAAGGCCAGGGTCACTACACAGAGGCAGGCAATGGCCAACCAGCTCTGAAGGTCTCTTCCCTTGAAAACCCTCGGGGGCCGCCATAAGTCGGCTGTGACCCGATGGCACTTTTCTCCATCAAGAATAACACATTTATTGTAGTCACGACACACTATCTGTGCCCCTAGGCACTGTGTGCTCAGCTTGTTACAAGCTCTGCTCCCAGGATATTCTGTGGTTGATGTAAAAGTCACAGTCTTCCTGCAAAAAAAATGTCAACAGGAGACTCCAGCAGGAAACTGCTGAACTGGAATTCATTAGGTTTCACACCATTGGGAAGGTGAGATCTCAAAGGATGTGAAGCTTCCCACGTTTGATGGGGTTCAGCTAACCCTTGCGGACTGGGTCCAGAGACCCCCACTTCCTCAAGGGACAGATGAACGTGGCCCTGAGGCCCCAAAGAACTGGTTGCAATGGTCCACCTGTGGAGACTAGTGCCTTAGGCAATTGTAAGATCCCAGCCGATGGCTCCGTTAAGTCTGCCATGGGAGCATGGAATGAGCAGCTCCCAGAAGTTCCTGGCATGGCCCCCTCCATCAACCTTTCCCGTGCTGGAGGTGGAATCCAGCACCTTGGCTTATTGTGGAACTGGAAGGCTCGGAGAGGACTGGGAGATGTCTCGGACAGCCGTGGCAGGCGTGAGGGGTGGGATCTGGCCGGGGCTGCTGCAGAGGCCACTGGAAGCCTCCTCGTGAGGTGGCAGTGACGGCAGCACAGAAACCCTACTCTGCTGCGACCACGGCATCAGCCGGCTTGGGCCCAGCTCAGTTGTTTAAAGCATCGGGTCACTTATTGACTCCAGATCCCAAGCCTTTAAATCCCCAGGAACCGGCACTGAGGAGGAGGGATGCGTTTGCAAGGTCTTTCTCTGAGGAAATCTCACCGATACGAACTGAGTCTGAGGCTGGCTGTGACGTAGCCGAGTCTCTAGAACCACCACCTGGTCTGTGTATTGATCGCTTTGACAGTCTACTGCGACGGATGTCGACAGGATCCCGCCGGGGAACTGCATGTTGGATCCTTGCCGGTACTGGTCACGGAAAACAGGTTAGGATCCTACCAGGGAGTCCCTAACGTTGATTATACATCAGCCCCTGGCTCAGGGCACCGGCCTCGGGCTCTAAGACAGGCAGTCAAGACACTGCAATCCGAGAATGCTGCGGCCAACTACCACTGGTTCTCTCGTTTGCCTTTCCTGGGCAAGGAGACAGGAACAGCTGTGGCGGGCCACCTCAAGGCCTGCTTGGGCAACTCACCTGCTCCGGACCCCTTTCTGCCTAGCCTCAAGCAGGGCTAGTGGACCCAGGCAGCCATGCTGGGCTCAGCTGATGGCCCCCGTCTGAATGCAGACCTTAGGCTATGCCTCCCTGCCTCTTTTGCTGGGCTTTGACACAGCAGGCGAGGCCATCCTGTTGGGGCTTTTGGGGGGAGAAGCAAAGGGAGTACGGGATGAGCTTTGGGTCAGTTCAACTTTCCCTGGAAGGGCAGGACACAGAGGGTTGCTACAGAGATCAGCTGTCCTCAGTGTGGGACTTCTCTTGTGCAGTTCCCCAAGGCCCCATCTTGCCCCCCCCACCCTCCCCATGCTATTCAGTCCCTTAGGAGAAATCATTTGCGATTTTAGATTTTACTGTGCCATAAGCAGGCTAATGACACCCAGGGTGGCCCCTGTGTGGACTAGAGGGACCCTCCCTGGTCTGACCCAGCAGGGCTCTTCTTACGTTCCTTTCAGGGGAAGGCCTCGGCCTCCGTGCCCTGTCGTTGGCCCTCCAGAGGAACTGGCTGGCCACTGGGTGAGACAGAAGGCTGGACTAGAGGGACCCTCCCTGGTCTGACCCAGCAGGGCTCTTCTGAGGTTCTTCTCAGGGGAAGGCCTCGGCCTCTATGCCCTGTAGTTGGCTTTCCAGAGGAACTGGCTGGCCCCTGTGTGAGACGGGAGGCTGGACTAGAGGGACCCTCCCTGGTCTGACCCAGCAGGGCTCTTCTGAGGTTCTTACCAGGGGAAGGCCTCGGCCTCTCTGCCCTGTTGTTGGCCCTCCAGAGGAACTGGCTGGCCCCTGTGTGAGACGGGAGGCTAGACTAGAGGGACCCTCCCTGGTCTGACCCAGCAGGGCTCTTCTGAGGTTCTTCTCAGGGGAAGGCCTCGGCCTCCATGCCCTGTAGTTGGCCTTCCAGAGGAACTGGCTGGCCGCTGTGTGAGGTGGGATGCTGGACTGGATGGACCCTCCCTGGTCTGACCCAGCAGGGCTCTTCTGAGGTTCTTCTCAGGAGAAGGCCTCGGCCTCTCTGCCCTGTTGCTGGCCCTCCAGAGGAACTGGCTGGCCCCTGTGTGAGACGGGATGCTGGACTAGAGGGACCCTCCCTGGCTTGACCCAGCAGGGCTCTTCTGCTGTTCTTATGAACGAGGCAGCTCAGCTTCTATTCGGTGCCAAGTGGAATCTGAGCACCACTCTACAGACTCTCCACTGATCAGTTACCAGGTTCAGTTCAAGGTTCTGGTTCTCTCCCACAGAGCCCCTGATGCCGGCCCGTCTCTCCTGCTCCGCCACACTGGGACCGTTTCACTCAGTGGAGCAAAGCCTTTCGGAGATGCCGCCCCGCAAATGGGTAAGATCGGCATCTGCTGGTACCCAGGAATTCTCTACGATGGCCCCGACCTTATGGAATGGCCTGCCAGATCTCAAATTCTGCTCTTCTAAAACCGAAATGTCTGGGAGGGCATTTTCTCAATGCACCAAAACAGTAAATATAATGGAACAGCTGAGAAGACCACCTCCGTAAGGGACAGCGGGGTAGTCTACTGGAGCGTTTACTGCATGTATCACTTCCCTCCCTCACCCCCGCTCTGTCCTCTACCTCGGCAGCCCCCTTTTCTTCCGTGACAGCCTGCCGTGCCTTAGAACGGTTTTCGTTTTCATTGTTTTCCATTCCTGTAATCCTAGTCCTGGTGCATTGTTTACTGAAGGCTGCCTGCTTGTTTATTTGCTGCCTGATTAAATTACTTCTCATATTTTGTAATCCACCTTTGAGACTCAAGGTGAGAAAGGCAAACTATAAATACAGATAATGCTAATACTACTGCTAATAATAGGGATTATATTATACCTAGCTTTACTGCCAGAGGCGAAAGTTAATGCAGCTACAAAAATGCCTTCTTCCATCTTCATTGAGCCCCCCAATTTTTAAAAATGTATTTATTTTGTTTTGTTGAATTTATCAACTCCTCCCCAGTGAGACCAGGCTCAGGGTGGTGTACAACACAATCACATCATCAGGTAAAACAAGTTAAGACTAAGTGAAACATTAAGAACATAGTAGTCCAGTTTACAAAGATGACTCCCGACCTCAACTTTGCCAGTCTCACCCCACAGATCCATACCACAGTGACTAGACTACTGTAAAGCACTCTCAGTGGGTCTGCCCTTGAAGTCAACTCAGAAACTCCACTTGGCAGAGAACGCCATGGGTCAGTTACTATCTGGAGCTGGGAAGAGTATGCATATTAGACTCACTCTGCAAGCGTATTCCGCTGGCTACCTGTCAGTTCCCTGATTCAAAGCAAGGCACTGGAAATCACCCTCATGGCCTTGGAGCCTCATATCTGCGGGACCTCCTCTCCTCCCATGCCCAAGATGACAGCCGTACTCATCCAAGCGAAGGCTTCTGAAAGAGCCAGCATGCCCAGGGGGAGGCAAGATCCATAGCGGAGGTGGTGAAACGTGCCGTCAAGCCGCAACCAACTTATGGCAGCCCCTCGGAGTTTCCGAGGCAAAAGACATCCAGAGACGGTTTGCCGCTGCCTGCCTGGACTTCCTTGGTCATCTCCCATCCAAGTGCTTACAAGGGCCAACTCCGCTTAGCTTCTGAGACCTGATGAGATCGGGCTAGCCTGAGCCATCCAAGTCAGGGCCTGGAGGGATGTGCGGCTGTCCATAAATGTGCGTTCTCTGTGGTGGAGCGCTCCTTCCAGGATGGCCAGCTGGAGGAAGTCAGGAAAGCCGCCCCCCACTTCCCTCCTTCGGCAGAAGCTGCTTAGGGAGGACCTTCTGTAAGGGCCACAGGGCTGCAATATGGTGGGGGCTCTCATCAAGGGAACAAGACTGCCACAAACCCCACTGCGCAATGTATCATTTTGCTCTTGCTGCATTGCACTCTTGTTTGCACTGACTGTAACCAAAGATGTCAGAAGCCCTTTTTTGCACTGTTCCAGAGGGCAGCCATGTCGGTCTGCAGGGGAAGAGCCAGACTCAAGTCCAGGAGCATCTTGAAGACTAACAAAAATTTCGGTAGTCGAAGCTTTCAAGAGCCAAGGCTCCCCCCTGATCCGGACAGCCCAGGCAAGCCCAGTCTCCTCAGATCTCGGAAGCTCAGCAGGGCCGACCCTGTCAAGGACTCAGAAGGAAGACCTCCAGAGAACACCAGGGCCAGGAGGCCGGGGGCAGGCAATATCCAGCCACTTCTCTGAATGTCCTGCGTGCCCCAGTTGGAGTCACCATGACTTCCAGGCACAGGCACACACACGCACACACACGTGGGGACACAAAATGCAAGCATGCCTCTCCCCCAAAGAGTCATAGCTCACTTCGTCAGATTCAGCAAAGGATGGTCTCTGCATTGTTTGCTGGATTGCCTCATGCTGACTGAGGGGGCTCTTTTGCAGGGCAGCATAATCCACCTCCAGAGTTTCAGCAAGAAAGGCAGGGGACAAGAAGAGCAAAAGTGAGGAAAGTTCCCCCACTTGGGCTGGAGGGGCACTGGCAGATTCCTCAGTTATCAGAGGTGTTAACGCAAAGGCTGAACTAGCTTCACAACACCAGAGCTCTGTGAAGAGCCCGTGATGGGGGGCTCCTGGGAATGGCCTTGCTTGAACACATCCGGCTCTCATCGAATCGCCTTCCACCCCGCGCCTCCTGCATTTTAGGGGAGACCCCTCTGGTGACAACACTTTCCTACCACCACCTCACGTATGAAGGTCTGCCAAGCCAGGGTCCACCGCAGGCACCGGCCTGGCAAAGGAGGACCGAGGCAATAGAAGCTTCTCCTGGGATGAAATCTTGTTCGCCAAGACGAACCCCCCTGTTCACCAGGGTTCTCTGCCTGCTCCTGCTGGGGGAGGGGGCGGGCGGCGGCGGCAGAATGAGGATGGAGAGGAAAACACCTCACTGAGGCCGAGGAACTTGAGCCCTGGGCCAGCTGCATGACTTCCCTATCCCCTGGTAGAAGGGCAGCCCCCGTGGGGCTCACTCTGCTCCACCCCCCCCCACCCCATTGCCTCTCCCAGGCAGAAAGGGGTAAGGATGTGCCCTCTTGCCCGGGGGAGGTGCCAAGCCAACCTGCAGCTGATCAGCTTCGAGGCACCTGCCCAGAGCCAGGCAGAACCCGCCCCTCCGGCCCCCAATCAGCCCCCCCTTTCTGCCTTGCACTGGCCAAGCATGCCCCCTCTGCCCAGCACAGCCCCCTCCCCCCAGAGAGCCAGAATCTGGGGGACCCCCTCCTGGCCCTGGAGGATCACAAAACCCAGAGACGGGGGCTGGGTCTGAAGCTCGGCTGGATCAGAAACACACACACACACACCCGCCACACTGACCTGTGGGAACGCATGGTCAGAGACACTCTTGACGTGTCTCTGCCTGGACAGCAGCCTCTGGGGAGGGGGCTCTCCCCTCCCCAGTTTTAAGTTTTTATCTTGTAATATGCGGATCTTAATAGTTGTAGGCTGTTGATTTAATGTATGTTTGGATGTTGGAGGCCGCAGTGAGCCCAACTTGTCAGGGAAAGGAGCGGGCGATAAGCTGAAGTAGCTGAATACATGAATAAATAAAGGGCCAACCGGGGGGGCAACTGCAACGTCTGTCCTGACACACCCTGGGGTTTCCTTGGGCCTTGGAAGGTCCCTGCGCAGTGTGTCCCCCAGGCATGGATCGGGGCCGGCAGGGAAACTGAGGCAGGCACCCAACATGTAAGCCTGTGAAGCAGCCTTCTTATTGAGTCAGGACTTCGCCTCAGAACGGTCTCCAACGGTCACCCAAGGCCCTGGGGCCGGAGAGGAACCCTGGACTCTTGGGCCTGCTGGGCTGGTGCTCCTGCCTCGGGCCCCTCTCCTTGCCTCTGTCCTGGGGGGCACAAGGAGGGTCCCAACATAGAAGGGTTTTCACGGCAACAGGCAGGCCCTCCCCAGGCCCGGCTCCAAGAGCTCTTTTCTCCTCGGCCCAATCCGAGAGCCGACAGTTATCGCCCTGCAGGCCCCACCGCTGACGCAGCCCAGAACCGCCGCTGCCCGGAGACACAAAGAATACACAGCTGTCAGCAGGGCCGTCTGCCTGCCAAAAGGCCTGCAGAAGAGGCCGGAAGGCATCCTCCTCCTCCTTGATGGGGAACAGCTGCCCAGCTCAGCCGGTGCAGTGCAGAGGGGCCGGGCCGGGCAAGGCCAGGCGGGCTGACCCCCGGGAAACAAGAGCCAGACTCTAGGGAAATCCTGCCACAGTCTCTCTTCTCCCCACCTCACCCCCCCACCAGGCAGCAGCTGCCAGCGCTGTGGATGTTGCCTCAGCTGCCTCTGCCCAGGGTATGCAGTTGGGTCCCCCGCCTGCCCCAGTGCCCGCCTGCGCAAGGGGGGGGGGTCAAGGCATCCCTGGCCAGGGAACAAGCCAAGCCGCCAGCATGTCTTTCTCAGGCACCCGGCACTGGCCAGGTGACCCTTGGTCCCCGCTATCTGCCGCCATAAATAGCCAGCCAGCGATAAGATACTTCTCTTCACTGTGGCAGGCATCTGAGAATGGCCGGGCGCCAGTGCTGCGTGGTTCTGGAATAAGCACTGGGCAGGATTCATCCCGACAACCAGGGGTCAATTCGAGCAGGAGCTCGGGGGAGCTCAGCTCCGGGAGTTGGTGCCAGCCCCCGCCTCCCCGCGGGGGAATGCCTGCTTGTGTCACGGCTGCAGCAAAATGTCCCCGTCCCCTGGAAAGGTCCTTGTTCCTCCGACCAGCCTTCTGAAGGCTTCAGCCCCACTGGAGCTCTCCTCCCAGAATAGCGGTATTTCTGAGGCTTGGATTAGTAGCGGTCCCCTCTCTGCCAGCTCTTTCTCTCTCTTCTTTCTTTCTTGCCTTCTGACATACTTCTAGAGATGTCAGGGTGTGTGGCATATGCAAATAAGTTATGCTAATGAGTTCTCCTAATGAGCTGCTGCACCTCTTTTTCTACGAAATGACCCCTGCCGATGAGTGTGGAAATGCTTCCCTCAGGAGTGGTGTCTCCTGTTTAGGACAAGAGGGACGAGACAAAGCCCCCCTCAAGCCCCCCTCCCTTTGCTGCTCCTCCTGCAGCTGCCACCAGCCACAGTTTCAGGCTCCTCGCCCCCATGCCTTCCTTAACTCCTAATTAGCCCCTCTGCAAGCCAGCCGAGCGGGAGAGGCTGCCATCCATTCTATTTTGGAAGCAGCACCGGCTGCTTTTCAAACCTCACTTGCCCTGGAGAAGGGGAACACCAAGATTCAGACAGCTCTCCTTCCCCAGCTGGGCTTCTCCTGGTCTCCTCAGGGGGATACTGGATCGGAACTTCAAGTACGGCAGCAGCGGACTGCACTGGGGGACTGCCTGGACAGAAATCCAATACCGATAGTTGCTGGACCAGCAGGCATTTGAGCGGCATCAGGAGAGGGACCGTGGGGCTCAGGGCAGAGCATCTGCCTGGCCTGCAGAAGGACCCAGGCTCAGTCCTTGGAGGGGTCTCCAGTGGGAAAAGGACCAGGCAGGAGGGGGTGGGAAAGGCCTCGGCCTGAGACCCTGGAGAGCCACTGCCAGTCGGAGTAGGCAGGACTGGCCGGGATGGCGGGGGGGGGGGCGTTCTTTTGCTGGTGGGGGCCGCTGCTGCTGCTGGCTGGCTGGCTGGCTGGCTGGCTGGCTGCAGCTGGGAGCCGGCTTTGTTTACTGGGTGGCTGACAGTGAGCCGGAGGCTGAGGCCTCAGGAGAGGAGAGACACCTGGTGCGGGAGGCCTGCAGGGAGGGAGGACCCTGAGGGGGAGGGGAGCTCAGAAGCCCAGCAAGGCCCAGGGGGCGGGGTACCCAAGACCAGGGGGCCATGCCGAGAGCCCCCCCTCCTCCCGCTGAGCCTCTGCACCCCGACCAACCGTGGCCCCTTCGGCCACCCGTCAGCAGGGACCATGGACACAGGCTACGCCTCCTGCACTGCGGAGCAGTGGCCTCCGCCGCCGGCAGAAAGAGAACCCTCCAAGCGCGGGCGGGCGGGCGTGTGCGCGTGTCCCTCAGCCGCACAGCTCCTCTGGCAAGACTGGCATCTCCGAACTCAAGGAACCACTTCCCACCTCAAGGCTAGTGAGAAGCAGAGAGGGCAGCGAGGCTGGCCAGGCCCTGGGAGACGGGGCAGGCAGAAGAAGACTTTGCAAAGAGGGTGGCAAGTCTGGGGTGGCATTGTGGGCAGAACACCGACTGGCGCCTGCAAAGCCTTCGTAGAGCAACAGAGGCGTGGCTGTTACCTACACAAAGCCCCCCCCCCCCCCCCCGGCCAGCCAGCCAGGGGCAAAATCAGGGCTGAGGGGGGGGAGGGGACTACATTCCTTCCTAATACATGCCCCCCTCCCTCCTGAGCCCCCCTGGCTCCCCCCCACAACCAGTGAGCAGTGGGGTCCCACAAAGATCAATACTGGGACCAGTGCTTTTTAATTCGTTCATCAACGGAATTCAGGGCGAGTCGCGCAGCAGCCAAGTCTGCAGCCGATACCAAATTATTCCAGATGGTGAAAAACCAAGGCTGACTGTGAAGAGCTATGGGAGAGCCGGGGAAGCTTGGTGTGGGCGGGTATAAGCTGATGCACACTGGAACTAAAAATCCTGATTTCAAACACACACTGAACTGGCCGAGACTGAGTTTGAAAGAGGTCTTGGGGTTTGCAGAAGAAAGTACAATGAAAACATTAACCGAGGGTGAGACGGCAGCGAAAAAAGCACGCAGCACGCTAGGAATTAAACGGCCAATATGGTGGTGTCCCCGTATAGCTCTATGGTGGGGCAGTATTCCTTTGGAATACTGCATGCAGTTCTGGTCACCGTATCTCAAAAAGGATATCGCAGAGATGGAAAAAGTACAGAAGAGGGCAACAGAGGTTATTAGAGGGCTGGAGCACCTTTCCTATGAGAAAAGGCTGAAGGGTCTGGGACTTCTCAGCTTAGGAAAAAGAATGCTAAAGGGAGACAGGATAGATATTTATAGACTTACGCAGAGGGTGGAGGAAGTTGATAAAGAGAGCTTTTTCACCCTCCCCCCTAATATTACAATTCAGGGGCGCCCAATGAAGTTGCTCGGTAGGAGATTCAGGACAGACCAGTTGCAATTAACTTTACTCATTCTTTACTCAATCCCAGAGGTTGTAATGATGGCCACGAGCATGGATGGCTTTCAGAGGGGGTTAGACAGATTCATGGAGAGGGGGTGCATCAGTGGCTCCTAGCCCAGATGGCCAGCCAAGGGGCTCTAACGAGCAAACCTCGGAAGCCACCAGGGCCCTCCTTGTGCTCTTACAGGGAGGGAAGCCCCGGGATGGCGGAGGGTGGTAGCTCTGGGGGAGCCAGGGCCACAGGCAGGGTGGTCCAAACCGGGGGGGGGGGGGGAGTGGAGAGCAAATGGGGAAGGAAAAGGCACAAACCAAGTCCAAGAGGAGATGGCGATGAGGCACCTCAGCCGAGCCCCACCCGGAACAGCCGTGCCTCCCCGGGGAAAGTCTGGCATCACCACATGTCTGCTCCCCGGGGCACGCCAGAGAGATGCAAACACAAGCAGGGCTGGGCTGTGCGGGGCAGCAGCTCTCGTGGCAGAGCAGAAGGCCCCTCCGCAAGGCCATGACCCAGCCCTGCCAAACAATAGGGACCCCAAGCATCTGTAGTATACAAAAATATAAACCGCAAGGGTAGACCATCAAAAGATTCACAACTTTCACAAGTAAACAGGAGACATCAGTCTATTGAAATACAATAACAATAAATTTAAAATGCAACAGAATTGGTGGTCACAATTCAAAAACACTGTTTGCAAATTCAAAATACAATTTGATGATAGGCGAAAATATCCAACAGGAGACTCCTCTATATCCTTTGAATATAATAGTGTCCGAAAGACCTCAAAGTCCACAAAAAAGTCCCAAAGGACAAACAAACTTGTAAGGGCTGAAAACGTCCTTCCCACATATGCCAGTCATCTTCCTCAGTTGCACGACTGAAAATTGAACCTAATTTCCACAGTAATGTAGGCACAGCTCATATCTCACATGTAGCCTGATGTCTACTGTTTACTTGTGAAAGCTGATGGTCTACCCTTGTGGTTTATATTTTTGCATGACCCAGCACTGCAGCAGAGGGGTGCCAGCTGAGGGGGTGAGTGCCAGGGCCCCTGCCTTCTGGAACATCTAAGGGTCTGGCCCTGTGGCCCCAGCTCAGAAGCTCCCGAAAACATAACCTGTGCAGGGCGGGTGTTCTCTGAGGAAGTGAAGTCTATGACGCAGAATCACAGAGTTGGAAGGGGTCATGCAGGCCATCTAGCCCAGGGGGTCGGACTAGATGGCCCATTCCAACTCCTCTCTGAGTCTGTCATTCAAAGCATCTGCAAGCCAGAGCTCCCTGCGCAAGAGACTGAGGCGCTTCCTCCGAGCCACCTGCCTGGCGCAGGCTATGTCTGCTGGAGCTTCTGCCCTGGGAAATCCCACTGGTCTGAAAGGTGCTCCTGGATGGGAACCTCCGCCCCAGGACACCAGGGCGACCCTCGTGGCCAGGCCCTTCAGAAGACGCCTCGCTGAGGAGGTGCCTGCCGAGGAGGCCCCAGCAGAATTCTGTGCTTCCTTGGCCCACGAGGGGTCACTCGGGAGGGTTGCCAAGTTCCCCCCCCCAGCCACCAGTGGGGGATTGGGGGGGGGTGGCATTGCCAGCTCCAGCATGGGAAACTCCTGGAGATTTGGGGGTGGAGGGCAATGCCATAGAGTCCTCCCTCCAAAGCAGCCGTTTTCTCCAGGGGGGGAACTGATCTCTGTAGCCTGGACAGGAGCTCTAATTCCAGGGGATCCCCAGGTCCCCCCTGGAAGCTGGCATCCTTAGCCTGGCAACAGATCTGGATTTGAGTCTCACCTCCGTGTATTTGAGTCTCACCTCCCTGCAGCCACCAAGATGGCCCAATAGCAGCTCACTCCACCACCTTTCGGGAAGGTGAAAAGAATAGTTATTTGTTTACTGGACACGCTGTTTTTATGTCACCTTTGGGCCCCTTGCAGGCCCCTAAAGACGCTCACTAAAACAACCAAAACATATATCCAAGAGTCCACAACCTGCAGAAGATCCATGGGGGGTGGAGAGCGGTTGTGAGGGCCTCTGGGTCACTCGCCCTTGCCTTCCTCCAGTCTGCTGCCCTCTACCAGTCCCCCCTCCCACAAGGCAAGGATGCAGGAATCCCCAGCAGGCCCCTCCCAGTCTGTAGCTCTCCTGGCACCCCCCCCCCACACACACACACCCCGCAGCTGTGAGGCCACAGGCCCCGCAGTCCCCAGCTTCTTGAAACCACCGTGTCTTGGCTTGGCTGGCAGGCAGACTTATTTCTGCAGGCCACCTGCTCGAAGCGGCCTCTGGGCAGCCCCCAAGGGCGTTTGTGAGGCAGGTGGTCTAGGGGCCTGCCGAGGCCATGCAGCCTTCTGCCCCAGGCAATCCTGCTCCCCCCAGATCGGCAGGGTGCCCAGAAAGAATGGCAGAGGAGGGCCCATGGGTGTGGCTCCTGCGGCAACTTCCTCGCCCCCGCCCCAGGCACAGCCTCTTCGGCTGTCTCTCCTAACTGGGGGGTGCTGGGGGGGGGTGCACTGCGGAAGGGCTGAAGCACTGCTGACCCTCTGATGCCTGGTGAGTGAACAAACCCCCAGCGGCTGGATCTCTGGGGCAGCGACAACCGAGGAGCCCTTGCTCCTTCCGGACAGCCCCAGCGTCAAGAGAAGGACCACAATGACGGAACAAGTGGGAGAAGCCCCGGCTCCAGACAGGCAGCTCCTAGGGAGAGCTCTGCAGGCTGGCCTGCCCAGGGAGAGCTCTTGGGTGGCATGGAGTTCCCCGCCCGCCAGCCTCCCGGCCCCTTCAGTCGAGAGGGCCTGCGGGTGCCTGACGGACGCCTCCTTTCACGCAGGCACAAACAGCCGTAAATCTCTGCGCAGCCCAGGCCGGGCAAGCCGCACGCAGGTGTCACTCTGGGGAGCAGGGAGGGGGGCACTCGCCCTTGGAAGGAACAACACCCCGTTCTCTGCACAGGCAGGGGGCGAAGGGAGCCGGGCCCACCCAAAGCCTCCAGGTTCCTAACAGGAAAAGGAAAGGCTGCAAGGTGGGACCAGCCCGCCTGTGGGCTCCCCCTCCTTGCTATAAAGAGGGGCGGCAAGGATGCCCCCCTCCTTGGGGAACCTGGCGTTCCCCTGCAGGACGTGGGGGGCAGCCGGGCTCACTTGCCCCAGAAGCCTGCATCGCCGGCAGCTCTCTGCTCAGGGCCCTCGGAGGCTTGTGAGCTGGAGCAGGACTTGGTGAGCTTCTTGGTGGGCTGCGATCACAGGCAGGGCAACTAGGAGAGCCCTGAGTTGCAGCCCAGCGGCAGCCGGAGGCCCCACCCCGCAGTCAAGGCCACTCAGAGACACTGGGCAGAGCAGAGGGGGTCTGCCTCCTTGCCTCCCTCCCCTTCCCGTGGGCCTGACGGCACAGGCTGACCCCTCCCTGCCCCATGCAATCAGGGGACTCCTCTGGGCTACCAGCCCAGCCTCGGTTTCCCCTGCAGCATCCAGGGCTCCACCTCAGCCTCCCTGTGGCCAAAACCCACCAGGCAGATCTTGGCTATTGTGGTCTCTGGGACTAAAGTGCCTGTGCGGTGGCCGGTCCCTTTCATCCAGTGTGCCACAACCCAGCCACAGAGACGCAAGAGGCCCTGAATGCTGGGATCAAGCCAGAGAGCCCGGAAGATTGCACGTGAGGCAACCCCACCCCACCCCACCCAGCTACACCCCCAGGCTCCAGTCAGCCACAGCCAGTCTCCGCAAGGGCTGCCCGAGGACAGCAGGCAAGGGGGGGGGGGGAAGAGAGAGAGAGAGAGAGAGAGAGAGAGAGAGAGAGAGCTCCTCAAGGGGTTTCCAGGCCTGACAACACAGTGCTCACAATGAGAGGAGAAACAGCACAAATTGGATGCTATTCTTCTTCTTATTAATAATAAAAGAGGCAGCTGTGAGAGATGGAGGGCCTCCCCCTGCAGCCCCTCTTGCTTGGCTCTAACGGCTTGGCCTTTAAAGGTTCTGCAGCAGCAGCAGCAGCCCCCCCCCCCCACTCCCAGGCTACCTAGCAACCAGGGCCAGGTGACCGCCTCCTCCTCTTCCTCCCCCCCCCTCGGGGCAGGCGCCTTCTCACCTGGAAAAGCTGCCGCTCCAGAGAGGCCCCTGCAGGCGCATGGGAAAGGCCCCCCCCAGGGCTTCTCTGCCCCCATTTGCTGGGTCAGCTGCAGGACAGGCAGCCTCAGGACAACTCTCAGGGGGGGGCATCCCAACACTGGGGGGGGGCATCGCATCATGAGAGGGGGACTCACAGACAGCTCCTGCCTAGGCAGGCCCCCCCCAATGGTGGGTCCCAAACAGAAGGCCTAGTTAGAACGACCGGTCCCTGGGCCAAGCAGCCTCCCCCCCCCCACAGGTGGAAAGAGAAAGGCCCCCCCCCCCCACCTACGCAGGCTCCAGGCTTAGCAGCCCCCAGGTGAGGCCTCGAGAGCGGGAATGACAGCAGATCTCCAGACGACAGGGATCCGTTCCCCCAGAGAAAATGGCTGCTTTGGAGGAGGGGGTCTCCAGGGCATCGTAGTCTGCTGGAGTCCCCCCCCCCACCAAAGCCGGCCCTCCTCAGCCTCCACCCCCAAATCTCCAGCGATTTCCCAACCCAGAGTTGGCAGCCCTCTGCACCCCCCCCCCCCCCCCGTCTCCAACACGCCTCTCCCTCCTGGCACACACGCTCAGCCAAGCACCTTGCTGGACACCATCCTCTGAAGGCAGGGACAGAGTCCTGGGGCGGCATTGAAGGCCCAGGGAGAGGGAAGGGGACTCTCTCCCCCCCCCCAAGCCTCTGGCAGAGAGAACCCCCCCCCTTGTGGCCATTGTCTGGACTGTGGTGTTTCAGGCAAACAGGGCTTGAGCCCCGCCAGGTTTCAGACCCATTTCCAGACAGTCTGGAAACTTGCCAGCCACCACCTCCTGCCTGGACAGGGGCCTGGACATGTCCACGCCCACCCCAAGGAGATGGTCCTACTCCAGCCCCCCTCTGGCCGCAGGCCAAGTCCCGAGGAACCATCCAGAGCTCGCCTTTTCCCACGTGCCCTGCGCCAGAGCCGCCAGCATCCCTGTCACCCCCTGATCTCTTACGGGGCTTCTCCAAAAGGTGGCCAAGGCAGATGTGGAGGGGGAGACACCTGTGAATTTCCTGCATTGTGCAGGGGGTTGGACTGGACAGCCCTGGAGGTCCCTCCCAGCTCCGTGATTCCAGGAGTCCACCCCCCCCCTTCTTCTTCAGGGGAGGCGTGGGCCAAGGGCCCGGACACCCCCCTTCCAAACTGCCACTCAGACACACAGAATTTCACCTCTCGGCTCAGGCCAACCCGCTCCTCCAGGCCAGGCCAGGGAGCCTCCTGCACCTCCTCCATCCACTCACTCAGTGGGCAGGAAGACAAAAGGCCCAAAGGGTCCATCTGGCCGGCGCCACAAAACCAGCCTGAGAGTGGGAGACCGAAGGGCGAAGGGCCGGCTGCACGGTCCAGTCCCACAAGTCTGCAGTGGCCCCAGCAGGGGCAGAATCTGCCCACAATGGAGCGCAGTTCGGCAGTCCCACTGCCTCATTCCCAGCCCTGAAGGCCGTCAGCGGCACCTGGGGATGCTAAGAAGCCCCCGGCATGGAGCGGGCTGGGGGTGCGGAGGAAGGATTCTGCCCCCTCCAGAGCTCCTCGGGTCTTGGCCAGGACACAGCAGGCAGGCAGACAGAATTTATTCGCATGACTAACACAGTTTTCCAGCCACAACCGTATAGGGTTTTTGGGGAAGGGTTCCCTTTAGCTCTTCCCCCGCATCCCTGTCTCCCCAGCCCCAGCCCCGGCTGCCCCAGCATGCCCCTCCTTACCATCTTTCCGGTAGAAGCAGATCTCCACCTTGCGCTCCTCAGAGCCCAGCAGGGCCTGTGCAATCTGTGCCACGGAGCTCTTCTGGGTGCGAGGCCCGTACAGGAAGTCGCAGGTGCACGGCTTCTGCATGACCTCCGCCCGCGTGTAGCCACACAGGTCGCAGAAGCCATCGTTGCAGTAGATGATGGCGCAGTTTTCCACTCGTGCGTTGGCAATGATGAACTTGCGGCCTGGGCAGGGGAAACGAGGAGGAGAGAGGAACGCCATGAGACCGGCCCCTCCACCAAGGACCCCCGGCCAAGCTGCTGAAGATCCCTGCAGACTCTGGGGGGAAGAAGAGTGTGTGTGGGGGGGGTTCTTCCCAGTGGGAGGTGGCCATGGCTCATGGAGAGAGCAGCTACTTTGTGTGCAGAAATTCAATTCCTGGCAGCATCTCTAGTTAAAAAGAAGAAGAACTGGGGAACGGGTGACATGAAGGACCCCTGCCTGGTGCCCTAGAGAGCTGCTGCCAGCCAGAGGAGACATGCCTGGGCAGATTGGGAGGAGGCCCTCCCCTGCAGCCTACCTCAGGCCTGCCCCCCAATGAGGGGGGGAAAGAGAAAGAGCCAGCTCAGTGATGAGGACATGACATCCTTCTTGCTTGCCCAGCCGGCTCCAATGCAGCACCACTTGGGTGGGCGGAGCAGCTCCTTCCCTGTGCCATGCATGGACTGGGCACCCCCTTTCCCCTGCAGCTTAAGTGGGCCGGGCACTCCCTTCTCTGTGTGCCACTTGGGTGGGCCTCCCCTCCGGGCAGCTCACGTGGGCTGGGGACTGCCTTCCTCTGCGTGGCTTGGGCAGGCTGCAACATACTGATGGCACATTGTCCCCGCTGAGGCAATGTTCCCGGCCCTCTTAGGACCTCGGCTGGAAGGGGCTCGTCGGTGCTGCTGTTATTTCCCGTATCGACAACGACTTCTTCTGGCACACGGCCAGATGTATCGACGGCCTTTGATATAGAAATCTTTCGGTGTGTCATTCGATTCCAGATTGGGACGTCCCCTTTTCGGTCCTGTATTCTTGATTGTTTATTGCCTGACATGAGTTAGCAGGGAGGGACTTGGTTGCTGGGCGTTGTTTGTACTGGGTGTGCCATTTGACCTCTGGAGGAGGAGGAGGCTCCCTCGCGTGAGCCAAAAGGCACCAGGTCAGACCCTGTCCTTTCTCGGGCATTTGTCCCTTCGAACACTTCATGAGGCTTCCCTTGGGCCCCTGCCAGGTGTTCATATGACTCTGAAATAAACACTCCTTTGACCATACTTAACTTATGTTTTTAACTTTTGGCCCTTCATAAGTTTTCAAAACTTCCTTTGGAGGTTTTTGCTTGGCTGGTTTAGTCCCCCCCCCCCATTTTGGGGGGGGCAGGCTGGGTGCCCCCCCTACCCGCCATGCAGCTCCCGTGAGCCACTCAGGGGGCTCTGCACAGATGGGGGGCAGCTCCCTGGCCCACTGGGAAGAGTCCCAGTGGCCACAAGCTGCCCTGGGGCAGGACGGCAGTCCTGATAGAGCCAGGCATCCTTCTGTATTCCGGAGGTCTTCTCCCCTCGGGTCAGCGGCAAAGGCCAGGCGGGATTTCCCAACAGCCCCACAGCGAACTGCCCCATGGGGTGCTGGGAAACAGCTCTGCCTTTACGCCAGAGCCGAGCGCTGTTCGTGGCATGTTCCAGGACTGAGCCATCCAGCCACGTAAGCCTCCCACTGCAAGTAGTCTCCAGAGAAGGCAGCGCCGAACAAGAGAGAGCCAACGTGTGCAGGGGGCACACATCTCACACCCTGCACACCACCACGGCCTCTGGGTCTAGAGGGGCAACATGATGCAGTGGCTCAGTGGGTCCTGGTCCCACGCGTGCCACAGGAGGCCTGGCTGGGTGACCTGGGGGGCCAGGCGCCCTCTCTCAGCCTCCCCTGCCCCACAGGGCTGTCATGAGAAGAACATGGAGGAAAGGGGAACTACGGACACCGCTTTGGTTTCCCTTGGGGAGGAAGGTGGGGCATAAATGCAGCCAATCAATACTCTGAGCTGGACTGGCAGCCCCCTCCCCCTGGCATCTGTCCACGACAAGTGCCAACAACCCCCAAAGTGCCCCATAACCTCCCCCCCCCCCCCCGTGGCCTGCTCACCACCACCACGGCTGCGTCTCCCGCTGTGCCCCTCACTCACTCAGAACCCCCAGAACTCCACCCCACTTTTGCCACCTGGGATCAAGGGACCCACGAGGGAAAGCGCCACTTGGCAGCAACTGACACACCCCTCCCCCCCCCGCGATGGCATGAGGCTCCCCACTTCCCAGCTGGCACTAAAAGAGCAGCCCGAAGAACAGGCGCCGTTCTGGGGCAGAGGAGGTCCACATCCCTACCAGGGCCTGTGGGCAAGAGGCCGTGCCCGGCTGTCCCTCCTTCTCCCTGGGGGGAGAGGGTGGAGGGGCCCACCCATTGATGCCGCTTCCTCCCAGCGGGGGGAGGGGAGGGGAGGGGGGCCCATGAAGTGGGTGGGATGCCTGGCTGGAGGAAGGGATGCTGCAGAGGAGCCGGCCAGCTGGGAAATAGTTCAGATTCCAGCATAATCTTCTGAGGTGCCAAAGCAACCGGGCTGCCGGCCTGTCTCCAGCCCCAGAGTTCGGAAGGGGCTGCGAAGGAAGTGTGAGGCTTCTGATGCTGGATGGCTCCGCTGCACGTCCGCCACCCGCCACTCTCCGGGATCTCGGCTGCAGTGTTCACACCACCCTGACTAGCGGGGGGGGGGGGGTCTTCCTGGGCGTGGCCGATGAGCTGAGGGAGGCCTGCTGTGGCCAGGGGCTCAGCAACGCAGAGCTCCAGAGCTGGTTTCCAATCCCGGGGCTCAGCTCTGGACACCCCCCCCCCCAAGCATATTCAGAGCGGCAGGCCATGACCAGGTCCCACAGAGGGTCTGGGAACAGAGGTCAGGAACTCCAGGGCACCCCACAGGGACCTTAGATCCTCTCCCTCAAGAAAGGAAGCCCCGGCTAGCTCTGCAGAAACAGGGACCCCTGCACAGATACTCTGGGCAGCAGGCTGAAAACACGCCCCCCCCCCTTGGTTGGGGAGCAGCGAAGGCGGCTGACTGCTTCCCAGACAGGGGGCTCAAGAGGCTGCCCCCCCCAAGAGCACATGTGTGCCTGTGTGAAGAGCAGGAGACAAGAGGGACATGGGGGGGGGGGGTGCCAGGCAAAGTCCAAATCAGACCAGCCACTAGAGCCCAGACTCTAGAGGAAGCCTAGAGCTGGGACAGTTCAGCAGCAGCTGCACACAGATGGGGCTTCATCTGCAGGCTGCCCGGGGAGAATATCTCGGCGGCGGGGGGGGGGGGGGCCTCCCGACACTGGCCGCATCCCGCGGGGAACATCTTCAAGGTCAAAAGCGCCAGCCGCGGCAGGAGGACCTCTGCCCAGGACCGGACAGCGGCAGCCTCAGCACCATCTGGGCCCCACCCCAGACCAGGCCAGCCCTTCCGACCCCCATCGCCCGCCTCCCTTCCCTCCCTCCCTCCCACCGGCCCAGCGGTGCTTCCCCCTCACCCCACAGGGACCGGGGGGTTGGCAGCCTGCGGGGGTCAGTCCCTGCCGGGAGACACCCCCCCTCTCTTCCCCTGTGAGCGTCTCTGGCACAGCCACCCCTTGCCGCCGCCGCCACCCGCCACCCCCGACCGCTGGCTCGGGGAAGCCCGGCAGGAGGAGGAGGAGGACCCCCCCCCCGCGGAAGCCACCCAGGCCGGGCACCCCGAGAGGGAGAGGGAGGGAGGGAGGGAGGCAAGCAGCTGGCACGGTCGACGGCAGCACGGCTGGACGCCCCCCCCCCCCCGCCCGCCGTCCTCCCGGGCTAGCCTTCGCCACCGGCCCAGGGCAAAAAAGGCCCCGCCGCAACCCCCTCCGTCTGAGCCCACCTGGGCCGGGGGGGGGGCAGCCAGAGCCCAGCCCCCCCCAAACAGCAAGCAAGCAGCCCCCCCCCCCCGGGAGGAGGGCGCTCTGGCCACGTGCAGGCGAAGAGCGGCAACTCGGGGGCTGCCCGCGGGGGGGGGGGGCCTGGGGAGGCCACGCAGCTCAGACCCGGCGGCGCCGGAAGCCGCACCTCCAGCGACCCCCGCCCGCCCCCGCCCCCGCCCCCTGCCCCGGCCGAAGCCTCGTTCGGGGCGGCTGCTGCTGGGCTCCTGCGGCTGCCGGCGGGGCGTCCTGCGATCCTGGCGCTTTGAGCCTTGCCTTGCCTCCGCTCCGCTCCGCTCCCCTCCGCCCGCCGCGGCCTGCCTGGCAACGTAGAGGCCTAGCCGGCGCAGCCCGGCACGCCGAGGAGGAGGAGGAGGAGGAGGAGGAGGAGGGACGGAGACAGCCGCCGGCTCCGCAGAGGCAACGAGACAAAGGGAGGCGGGCGGCACGACGCCCGGCCCTGGCACGGCTTGCCCGGGGAAGCCGCCGCCGTGCCCCGGGAGGTTCCCGCGGGAGAAAAGCCAGCCAGCCAGCCAGCCGTGCCTCGGCCGGGGAAGCCCTGGACGGCGGAGGGCCCCGGCAGCTCCCCCCGCCCCCGCGCAAGGCCCCCCCCCCCCCGAGGGCCGCCGCCTGCCCCCGGCACGTGCCCAAAGGTCCCGGGAACTCGCTCAGCCCCTTCCGGCGGGCTCGGGGGGGCCGAGGAGACCGACCAGCAGCGCCCCCCCCCCCCCGCCACTTACTCTGGCCCTCGAACTTGCGGATGATGGTGTCCAGGAAGGTGTTCTGGGGGGCGACGTGCCCGCGCCGGACCGGCATGCTGTCAGCCCATCGGGGAGCGCCGAGCCGGGCCCCTCCCAGCCGCCGTCCGCCGGCGCCCGCGAAGTCCAGCGGGCGGCCCAGCTCCGGGGCCCCTCGTAGCCCAAGGCGCCCGGCGGCAGAGCGCCTGCCCGGCCCGAGCGCCGAAGCCTGCCCGGCGGGCGGGGCCCGGGGCCGCGGGCGGCCTTGCGCTCGGCAGGTGGCGGGCCCGGCGCCTCGACGGGACGGGCCCGGCTCAGCGGCGTGGCGGCGGCCGCAGCATCGTCCTTATTTAGGCAAAGGCGGCGGCGCAAGGCGGGGAGGGAGGGGGGGAGGGGGGGAGGGCGAAGACGACACGGGGCGGGCGGGAGGCCGAGGGGCGCCGCTCCCGGGCTGGCCCCCCGCCGCCTGCCTCCGCCTCCTCCGCGCCGGCTCAGGTGGTCCCGGCGGCCGAGCCGGATGGCTGGACGGACGAAGGCTGGCTGGCCGGCCGGCTGGCTGGCTAGCTGGGGAGAGGGCCGAGCGGCTGGCTGCCTCGCCGAGAGACAGCCCGGGCGGGCGGGGCCCAGCGGGCTGCGCAGCCAATGGAGGCGCTCGGCGCCCTGCTTGGAGGAGGGGTGGCCGCCGAGCCCCGGTGCCGACGGAGCGCGCCTCTGAGCGCATGCAGAAGGCCCGGCCCCTCCGCGCGCGCCTGGGCAGTCTTCCCCCGGACGCCGGGCTTTCCGCGGGTGGCACGAACAGTCGCCCCCCCTCCCCATCTCCATCCTGCCCTGGGTGACCCCCCCCTCCCCCCCCCCGCCCTCCTCCTGGCGGAAAGGCAAAGCCGACCTCTGCTCGAGAAGGAGGCCATCCCAGAAGCAGGAGGCGGAGCGGGCAGGCGGCCCCGAACCCGCGGGCCAAGCAGGCGCCAGTCTGGGCTGCCCCAGGGGGGCGAGTGGCCTTTGCGCCCCAGGGCCGCCTGGCAGCGACCCTCTCGGACTGGGCCCGGTGCCCAGGAAGCAGGCACTCCGGCTGGAGGAAGGGACAGGCACCTTTCGGGCCAGGAGAGAGGAGCCTTCCTGGCCAGGGCCTCCACAGCAGGGCACACGGAAACATTTCCACAACGGAAAACAGCATTCGGAATTATAAAGTGATTCCGTTTTGTTGTTGTTCAGTTGCACAGTCGAGTCCAACTCTTGGCGACCCCCTGGACCACATCCCGCCAGGCCCTCCTGTCTTCTGTCCTGTTCCGGAGTTTGCTTGATGTCATGTTTGTTGCATCAATGACACTGTCCAGCCATCTCATCCTTGGCCCTCCCCTTCTTCTTTGACCTTCGATCTTCCCCAGCATCAGGGTCTTCTCCAGGGAGTGCCCCCTTCTCATTGGGTGGCCAAGGTATTGGAGCTTCAGCTTCAGGATCTGGCCTTCCAGGGAACAGTCAGGGTGGATTTCTTTCATTCTTAATTTTAATTTATTTTTTATATTTTTTAATTAATTCAATTAAAACACACATATACAAACAACAACAGAACCAGTGAGGCAGGCCGAGAACCATTACAGGGGAGGGGTGTATGCCAAATGAAATGAAGATGTTTCTCGGCCTGCTGGTGGAAGAGGCCAAAAGAGGGAGACAGAGGAGTCTCCCTGAGGAGTTCATCCCAGCGTTTGGTGCCACAGCCGAGAAGGCCCTTTCTGAGACCCCCACCCCCTAAGCCTCAGAGGGCGGGGGCAGCTGAGGCAGGGCCCTGGAAGAGGCCCGCCCTGGACAGCCCCTTCAGTTCAGTCAAGAAACAGGTGGCTCATGAATTCCACCACCCCCCTTCCCAGAGGAAGGGGCAGATTCTCTGCTGGGCAAGCAGGAGCTGTGACTGGCCAGCCAGGGTGTCCGACTTTGCCTCCACTCTGCGTCCGTCTGGACAAGCCTCCACTCAACAGGAGATGCCATGGCGGCACCACCCTCTGGGCCCCGGCATAGAAGACCTCTCCCAGGACCCCTTTCTTCCCAGGGTCGGCAAGGCCCCTTTGGAAGCCCCTTTCCCCGGCCAGGAATGCTCAGCCACAGCCTCTCCTTCCTCCCCCCCTCCCCTGCACTGGACCTTCCCCTTCCTTCTCCTGATCGGACTCTGCCTTGGCAACACCCCCTCACCTCCCCCCCAGGGAAGGTGGGTCATGCAATTCCTTTCACTTTTGTTGACCCACACCCCGAATCTACCTGCTGTTGTTTGTCTCATCTGTCCACAGATTCCGTGTGCCTGGGCCCAAGATTCGGACCTGGAGCGATTTAGTCTGGGTCACTTTGGTGGACAGCCCCGTCCTCTGGAGCTCCCCTTTCACTGACTCTCTCTCTCTCTCTCTCTCTCCCCCCCTCTCCACCCCCTCCAGCCCAGGGACACATCTTTGCCTTTGGCCAACAGAAGCTCTTGCCACAAGCCATTTGAGGCCCATCAGGGCTGTGGGATGGGTGTGTGGGATGCTTCTTGGCCTGCTGGGACTGGAACAGGTAGGCGAGGAGGCCGAGATAAAGCTCCCTCTCTTCTACGACAGCTCCTCAGAGGTGGGTTGAGAAGTCATCACTGAGGCACAGAAGCCTTTTGGGGCACCTCAGAAGCATCGCGGGGAGAGGCCCGCTGAGGCCAGGCAAAAGGGTGCATCAGCCAAGAACAGCATCTCCAAGTCCTGGAGAGCCACAGGGCAGTTTGGCTGGCCTCAGTGCTGCCAAGGCTGGGACGGGCTCCTGGCCCAGGGAGGAGGCTGACCACTTAGCTTTTGAGGGGAGCGAAAAGTCATGGGAGGACAGAAATCAAGATTCTGGCCAGCCGGGAAAGACCTTTCTTCTCAGCTGGAATGGCCAGGAGTTGAATCTGCCCTCAAGAAAACTCCCAAGGGGGTCTGTGCCAGGTTAGTCTGTGCCAGCAAAAGTCCACAGGGGCTCTGTGGCACCTGAAGGAGGGGCTGGAGGAGCTACTGGTGCAGAAGCCCATGCGGCCCTCAGAAGCCGGCCTCCTCAGATTCTTGACGTGAAGCCTTGGTAGCAATCGGAGGGGCATGGCGGGAGCTTGTGATCCATGAGTTTTAATGGTGTACATGCTTCTATTAAATTTTCTTTGAAGTTTGACACTGAAAAGCTTGCATTTTTGGACACACCGGTTTTTGTCAGGGAACACAAATTAGCAGTCAGACCTTACCATAAGGATACCGACAGAAATTCATACTTACATTATCGGTCTTTCCATGTACCGCATTTAAAAAAGAACTTGCCACATGGGCAGTTCCTTAGAATCAAGAGGAACTCTACTTGTGAGGAGCATTATATGGAAGAAACTAAGAGACTCACTGGCCAGTTTTTGAGTCGGGGATGCCCTTTCTGGGTAGTTAGGGAGGCTCAAGAAAGAGCCGACAGAAAGGCAAGGGCAGAACTGTTTGTTGCTGCAGAACGTGAAGTTTTGATGCCCCTTACCTTTGTTTTTGACCATACTTCGTTCAACATTCAAAAACCAGTGGGGACATTTAACCTTCCAGGACATTGCTGACCTAAGAGTAGCCGTTCTCTTATAAAGGAAGTTCAAAGGGAGACTGCTGAATTGCAACTGATAATGAAGCTCAATGCATCTTCCAGGGCTGAACTGAGACCTAGGTTTCCTCTCATTACCAACACCTGCTATTGTCATTTGGCATCTGAAATCACGCCACTCTCGAAGATTTAAGGACCAGTGGGTTCACATTCTAGCTGTATCTGAAGAAGTGAACAATGACTCACAAAAGCTCATGCCCTGCCACAAACTTTGTTAGGTGCTACAGGACTCTTGCTCCTTTCCACTAATAAAGCTTGCAGGCTGTACTGTTAGGTTTCTCCCCCCCCCCCCACTTTATCTGTTTAAACTGGAGAGGGAGGGGGATCTCTCCAAGTGAAATAATGTGTTGCAAAATCCACTCAGGTAGTAGTGGTAGTGATGAAAGCAAAGGGGGAAGTGAAGGAAGGCAGCCAGCCAGGGAGAGGAGGGGAGGGAGGGAGATGTGTTGAACATGGAATACATGGAACCATAAATGCATTTTTAAAAACCTTGCCACCTACTTCCATTATTAAACAATGGAATACAATGGAATTGGATTATTAAACAATGGACGCCAGTCCAAGTGTTCTAATTCCTAATCAGGATCTTTAAAAAAAAAAATCCCAGATAGGCACAGAACGGGAACAGATTAAGCCAGAACAATTTCCTTTTAATTTTCCTTCAGCAGCCCTGAAGAAGGAAGCAGAAGGGAGCCAGCTGCTAGCGGGTAGAACACAAGCCCTGCAGGGGCCAGATCCAGCCTGCGGGGCCTATGTTTGACACCCCTGGCCTAAAGCATTCCTGACAAATGTCACGTACCAATAAACACTGAAGCAAGTGGGACAGGACCTTTCCATACAGACACACCCATCATGAGACTGTGTGAAATACTACTATGGCATATAGGTAAACTCTAGTAGACCAGGCTTCAGCCCTCAAACCTACGGTACAGCTAAGACAAAAATGTATGAGCCGGAGGCTAGAAAACTGTGAGCTAGCTCACACTAACTCAGCTTAGAGGGAACACTGCTCCTAACCCCCCCCCCCCAACATGGGCTCTACTTGCCAGGGCCCCAGTGTGTGTCCCATCCATGGCCATGCCTCTTGGTTCCAGCTCCCCTCCTCCACTGGTTTGCCGAGCTGTCACCTCCCTCCCTTCAACTGGGGCTCCCCGAGGCCTCTTCAGTGCTGGCCGGATCCAACCTGAGGAACGCCAAATGGACCACCACCCATTCCAGGAGAAGCTGAGCCCTGCTCTGAGGGAGCTGCACTGCTGATGCCTCTGGGAACCCCAGCGGGCCGCTTGCGGGGTGTTGCTCCAGCTTCAGGGCTTGAGGTGAAACTGCCTTTGTTGCACTTTCTGGATCTGTGAATGTCCTCTTCTTGTATTCTCTTCCAAAGAAGCGTTTTGCAAAACGGTTTCTAAGTCAGTGTTATTGTGAATGAAAGAAGGGACCTTCGTATTTTGTTGATAAGAATTACACACACAAGCACTTCATTTCTGCAAACAACTTTACCTCATGTTGACTGTTACGGCTTGCTTTGAAATGGATTTGGAGTTTTACACACAGTTTGCGCTTCGAATGTTGATATTGTCTCTGAATGCTGAAATGTTGTGACTTTATTATCGCTAATGTGTTTTCATTCACACACACACACACACACACACACATATTGCCTACTTGTATCGTTATTTTCCAAGGCATTTTTGTTTTTTGTGTAATCTTCTCCCACGGTTCTCTCTGGCTGCCATCTCCAGGTGGTGGCTGGAGATACCCTGGCATTACACCTCCTCTCCCGGTGGACTCTATAGCAGCATATCCCATTGAGGTTCCCCCACCCAACCCGGTGTTTCTCTGGCTCCACTCCCAAAATCTCCACTTATTTATTATTTGAAGTATGAGCACAATGCGTGCCCCACAAGAAAAAAAATTGCCTCACTCAACAAAAAATCCTGGCTACGGCCCTGTCCCCCAGGCAGAAAGCAAACCAGAAGGAGGGAGGGCAGGAGCCTGGTCCAGGATCCCCCCCCCCAAGCCTCCTCTCGGCCTCCTCCCTCCAAGGAGAACCAGGAGGCGCCTCTGTCTGGACCCCTCAAGAGACAGAGCTCTTAGAGAAACCTGTGGGGCTGAGAGATGGGGCTTTGTTGGGGAGGGCAGAGGAAGTGGAGGGAGGGACAGGAGAAGGTGACCTGGGGGTTCCTGGCAAAGCCCCACCCCCAGACTTGTCCCAGGTTAAGGCTGGCCCCATGGCCCCAGAAAGCCAAGTGGTCACTTGTCATAGCAGATCTCAGGGGTACCGTGGAAGCAGCCAGCCCGTCCCCCGGGATCCCTCCCAACATTGCCAAGCAAACACCAGACAATTTGGTGTAGTGGTTAAGTGCGTGGACTCTAATCTGGGAGAACCAGATTTGATTCCCCACTCCTCCACTTGCAGCTGCTGGATGACCTTGGGCAAGCCGTAGTTCTGTCAGAGCTGTTCTCTCAGGAGCAGTTCTCGAAAGAGCTCGCTCAGCCCCACCTACCTCCCAGGGGGTCTGTTGTGGGGAGGGGAAGGGAAAGGAGTTTGTAAGCCGCTCTGAGGCTCCAAGTGAAGGGCGGGGTATAAATCCAGTCTCTTCTTCTCTTCCTTTGGAGGCATTGGAAGGGATCCCTATTCGGCTCAGACACACGGAGCAGCAGCAGCAGCAGCACCTTGTGGGCTGGCTGTGTGCTGTGAAACCTGGTAAAGGAGGTCAGTGGTGCAGGGGCAGGGCCTGGGTAGAACCTAGCCCCACAGGAGGGGGAGGCCGGAAGAACAACCACTCATTGGTGTGTCAGGCTGTCTTGTACGGAGCCATGCCAGGGGGGTGTATGCCAGGCAGGGTTGGCATCGCTGACTCCAGAGGACTCTGCCGGGTCTCAGGAAGGCCCTTCCCAAGTCTCTTCTGCTGAGACTCTTTCTAGAAGGAGAGGCCTGGTTTCATAGCCCGCGTGTCTCCTTGGCTGCCTCCAAGCTCCCCCTGGGCCCTGGGCTTCTCCGAAGCCTCTGCAGCAGCAGAAAGGGGGAAAGGGACTCTCTGGGCATCCTGATTTGGGCCCCTTCTTTTGTTCTTGCCTGGCTCTCCGGATGAGGGGAACCTGCAGGCAGCCCCCTTGCCTACCGCCCCCTGTCCAAGGGCAGGCAGGCCTGGGTGAGCCATCCCCTCTTGGCTTCTCTGAAGGTTCTTGCCGTGCCCCTCCCCCCCAAAGCTCACCTGAGTCCCCCCCCCCCCCAGCTGCTCGGGTCTCTGGTGTGCTTTCAAAAGCATCAGGGGGTTGCTGACTCATCTGCGAGTTTTTCATTTCAAATGCCTCGGAGGAAACTTCTGTGGACCCACTCTGATGCATCAGCGATCCCTAATGGAAACCCTTTGCTGCGGCCTGCAGAGGCATTTGAAATGAACTTTTTGTTCCGGCACCTAAAAGACAGGTTGGTGGGCAGGCAGCAGGGGCGCATCAGTGGGGAGGTTCCTGGGTCCCAAAGCATCAAGGACCGTACTGATTAGAACCAGCATTTCCCATTGTGCCTGGAAACAACGTCTGGGGAACCAGCGCAGGTCTTCCAGCAACAGGGGTGTTAAACCCTTCCCCCACGCACACGACAGCCCCACACCCCCAACAGGAGGCCCAGCAGTGCGGCCAGGGCCCTAGAAGCTCTCCCACTGTCGCCCCCCCCATCCCAAGCACCAAGACTACAGGCCATCACTTGCCCCAGACTGAGAGTTCCTATCTATACCTTGTGGCTAAGAGCCACGGATGGACCGCTCTGCTCCATGTGTTTATCCAATTCCCTCTTGAAGCCGTCCATGCTTGTGGCCGCCACCTCCTCCTGTGGCAGTGAATTCCACATGTTAATCACTCTTTGGGTGAAGAAGGACTTCCTTTTATCCGTTCTAACCCGACTGCTCAGCAATTTCACGGAGTGCCCACGAGTTCTTGTCTGGTGAGAAAGGGAGAAAAGGACTTCTGCTCTATCCCATGCACCTCAATCATGTCACCCCTCAGCCATTGTTTCTCCAAGCTAAAGAGCCCCAAGCGCTTCAACCATTCTTCATAGGAAAAGTGTTCCAACCCTTTTATCATTCTAGTTGCCCTTTTCTGCACTTTTTCCAGTGCTATAATATCTTTTTTGAGGTGTGACAACCAGAACTGTACACAGTACTCCAAATGAGGTCTCACCATCGATGTATACAGGGGCATTATGATACTGGCTGGTTTGTTTTCAATTCCCTCCCTAGTAACCGACAGCATAGTGTTGGCCTTTTTCACTGCAGTCGCACACTGTCTCAACATTTTCATTGAGTTATCTACTACGACTCCGAGATCTCTCTCTTGGTCAGTCTCCGCCAGTTCGGACCCCATCAACGTGTATTTATAGTTAGGGTTTTTTGCTCCAATGTGTATCACTTTGCACTTGGCCACATTGAACCCCATTTGCTACACTGACGCCCACTTGCTCATTCTCGACAGATCCCTTTGTAGTGCCTCACAATCCTCCCTGGTTCTTACCACCCTAAACAATTTCATGTCATCTGCAAATTTAGCCCCAACTCCAAATCACGAATGAACAAGTACTGATCCCTGCGGTACCCCACTGTGTACCAACCTCCACTGTGAAAATTGTCCATTTATTCTCATTCTCTGTTTCCTTTTAACAAGCCAGTTTTTGACCCACAAAAGGACTTGTCCTCTTATCCCATGACCATTGATCCAGAACTTTATCAAAGGCTTTCTGGAAGTCAAGGTGAACCACATCTATTGGGTCCCCCTTGTCCATGTGTTTGTTCACTCCCTCAAAGAACACTAACAGGTTAGTGAGACAAGATCTTCCCTTACAGAACCCATGCGGAGTCTGCCTCAAGAGATTATGTTCATCCGTGTGCCTACTGATTCTCTCCCTAATAACAGTTTCCACCAACTTGCCCAGTATGCAGATTGCATCTAGGTGGAAAGGGGACTTGAGATGGTCCGCCCTCCCCCGCCCAGATCACCAGAACCTACAAGGCCACCCACCTGCTCCAGCACCTTCCCTCCAAAAGCACAATGGTGGCACCACCAGGCTGGTGCTGGCTGAGCGCGGTAGGTGCAGGGATGCCGCCTTCAGGAGGGAACTCACCACGGCTGCATCTCCCAGAGGTGCTGGAACCGCCCTCCCGCAGAGAGCCTCCTGGGGTCCCTCGACCCAGCCTGCCTGGCTCCATAGGACCTGCCCCTGCTTCTTGGAAGCTTGCCTCCTTCATCTGGCTTCACCCGCAGGAAGGGACTCGTGCCTCTGGGGCCAGGCGGCCCCCCAAGACGGCATCTGGCCAGCTGCAGCAGCTCAGTCATGGCAGCAGGAGGGACCCTTTTCTCCACCAAATAGTCCCAGTGGGCCCCACCTCCTGGGCATTACAGGGAGAAAGGTCCCCTGGCGAGTGGGGAAAGCTCTGCCAGGCAGTGCCAGCGGGATGAGACAGTGGCAGGGAAATGGTTTTGTGTCACTTCCATCACCACCAGAGAGTCTGCCCGATCATGCGCTCTCCCCCATGTTTGGCCACATTCACATCATATTTCCTACGGCTTGCTTGTGCTCTCACCATCTGTCTCTCCTCCGTCTCCTCCTCCCAAGCGCCTCCGCCCAGCCAGGAGCATCTGGGCCCTGGGGGAGGGGGGAGGGGGGAGGCCGCCCCGGAGCAATCAGGCTCCCCAGCTGGGCGGGGTGGGGTGGGGGGGACTCTCTGCCTGTGACAGGAGCACCAGCCTGGCTGCCTGGACGCCCCCAAGAGACATCCAGAAACCCTCCAGCTCCGTGAACCTTTTGGGGTGGAGTGGACCATCCTCAGCGGCAGAGGTTGCTGAGCTCCGGAGCATCCTTCTCTCTCAACCTGGACAGGGAATGGCTGGCCCAGAGAGCTGGCAGAGCAGAAATCCCCCCCCCCAACCCAGGCCGTGCACTCCGCCTGCAGAGGAATCCGAGCCAAGCATCTGACCTGCCACATGTGTGGGGACCAGAGTGTCAAAGTGTGCAATAGACCACCCAGCACAGCATCTTCCTCAACGGCTGCATGGCAGGAGTGTGTGCCGCTAGCCCCTTGGCCTCTCCCCGTTGCCTGCTCTGCCGGCAGCAGCTCTTTGGGAGCTTGGGTAGAGGCAGCAGCCATGGGAGAAGAGGACAGCCCCTCTTAAAGGTTAAAAACCAGAAGAAGAAGAAGAAGAAGAGATTGGATTTAAACCCCGCCCTTCACTACCTGAAGGAGTCTCAGAGCGGCTTACAATCTCCTTTCCCGTCCCCTCCCCACAACAGGCACCCTGAGAGAGGTCAGTGGGGCTGAGAGAGCTCTGACAGAAACGGCTCTTTTTCAAGCACAGCCCTGACAGAACTAAGGCTCGCCCAAGGTCACCCAGCAGTTGCAAGTAGAGGAGTGGGGAATCGAACCCGGTTCTCCCAGATTAGAGTCCGCGCACTTAACCACTACACCAAACTTCTCTTCTTCTTCTAAAAATCAGGTGAATGACAGAGAACAGGAGCAAAAGGGTCCTCTCGTCCAATGCAGGGAAGTGAGCAGTGAGGTCCCACAAGGTTCCATGTTGGGACCGGTGCTATTAGATTTGTTTCAAAGTGGGGGCGCATAAGTGCCAGTTGCCACAGACATACAGCGACCCCAGCCAGGGGCTTTCCAGGCACGTGAGAAGCAAGGGCAGCTGGCCACGGCCTTCCCCTGCAGAGCCTTCCTTGGTGGTCCCCCAGCCAAGTACTGACCCTGCTTAAGTGTCTGAGACCCAATGAGCCTGGGCTGTTCCCAGCCCCCTTCACTCTTGCAAGGGCCAGGCGATGCATATTGGAACAAAAAAATCCCCAGCGGGGTCTGAACTAGTTGAGCTGGAGAGTGAAAGAGAGCTGGGGGGGGGGGGGGTGGAAATGCTGTGGAAAGCTCACTGCCAAGGGCCCACTCCGTGAGCAGCAGCTGTGGAACTGTTAGCCAAGGGACTGAAAACAAAGCCGCCGATATCGTGCTGTCCCTGCCCAGATATACGGAGTGGCCTCGTTTGGACTGCCGGCGTGCAGCTTTGGTTCCCCTGTCTCACAAAGGATGCTGCAGAGCTGGGAAAAGGGCAAAGGAGGGCAACCAAAATAATTAAGGGGTTGGAGCAGCTTTCCTGTGAGGGGAGTCTGGGATGCTTCTGTATGGACAAAAAAGAAGACTGCGAGGGAACAGAATGAGGTCAGGACTATTATGCATGGAGCGGAGAATGTGGATAAGGAGAGTTTCTTCTCCCTCTGTACCAGAACTTGGCAGCACCCAATGAAGTTGATGGGCAAAAGGAAATGGTTCTCTATTCAATGAGTGTTCAAATTATGGAATGCGCTGCCAGTGGTCACGAGCATAGATGGTTTTAAAAGGGTACTAGACAGATTCATGGAGGAGAGGTCTGCCACAAGAGCCAGTTCGGTTCAGGGAGGACTGGGTTTGATTCCCCACTCCTCTGCATGCAACTTGCTGGGTGACCTTGGGTCAGTCATAAGTTATTTCAGAGCTGTTCTCTCAAAAGCAGTTCTCAAAGAGCTGCACATACCTCACAGGGTGTCTGTTGTGGGGAGGGGGAGGGGAAGGAGATTGTAAGCTGCTCTGAGACTCCCTTGGGGAGTGGAGGGCGGGGTAGAAATCCAGTCTCTTCTTCCTCTTCTACTGGACATGACGACTAAAGGGAGCCTTCATGTTCAGAGGCAGCAAACGTCTGAATACCAGTCCCAGGAGGCAACATCAGGAGAAGGCCTCGGCCTCTCTGCCCTGTTGAACTGGCTGGTCTCCATGTGAGACAAGATGCTGGACTAGAGGGACCCTCCCTGGTCTGACCCAGCAGGGCTCTTCTGATGCTCTTGTCAGGGGAAGGCCTCGGTCTCTCTGCCCCGTTGTTGGACCTCCAGAGGAACTGGCTGGCCCCTGCGTGAGACAGGATGCTGGACTAGAGGGACCCTCACTGGTCTGACCCAGCAGGGCTCTTCTGATGTCCTTCTCAGGGGAAGGCCTTGGCCTCTCTGCCCTGTTGTTGGCCCTCCAGAGGAACTGGCTGGCCACTGTGTGAGACGGGATGCTGGACTAGAGGGACCCTCCCTGGTCTGACCCAGCAGGGCTCTTCTGAGGTTCTTCTCAGGGGAAGGCCTCGGCCTCTCTGCCCTGTTGTTGGCCCTGCAGAGGAACTGGCTGGCCCCTGTGTGAGACAGGATGCTGGACTAGAGGGACCCTCCCTGGTCTGACCCAGCAGGGCTCTTCTGAGGTTCTTCTCAGGGGAAGGCCTCGGCCTCTCTGCCCTGTTGTTGGCCCTCCAGAGGAACTGGCTGGCCCCTGTGTGAGACAGAAGGCTGGACTAGAGGGACCCTCCCTGGTCTGACCCAGCAGGGCTCTTCTGAGGTTCTTCTCAGGGGAAGGCCTCGGCCTCTCTGCCCTGTTGCTGGCCCTCCAGAGGAACTGGCTGGCCCTTGTGTGAGACGGGAGGCTGGACTAGAGGGACCCCCAAACCCCAGCCCCCCCTGTTTGCCTAGGAAACAGCCTTCCGAGAGGGCCTCTGGGCGTGCGCAGAGAGCCTCCTCCGTGGGCGCCCTTCTCCTCGCCGCGGCCGCCGGCCGCCGGCCCTGTCCAAGGTGCTGAAGCGCGCGTGTCGCCTGCCGGCGGGGGGGAAAGCCTGGGAAGGAAAGCTCCCCGCAGCCTGAGGCGGGCGGGCAGGCCGGGCGCAGCGGCCGGGGGGGCGGGGGGCGGGGGAGTCTCAGCCCCCGTGGGCGCGCCGGTGCGGGACCAGGCGCGCCGGAGTCGGCGGGGAGGGCCTCGCGATCTGTCAGGCTGGGGCTGAGCCTGTCCAGAGTGGGGGTGGGGCGGTGAATGGCGCATGGTGTCCGGGCCAGCTCTCCACCTGCGCCCCCCCCCCGCGGCCGAGCCCGCCCCGCCCCGCCCTTCAGTCTCGGCAGCCCCCAGGCGGCGGAGGACGGGGGGGGGGGCAGGGCGCTGCCGCCCTCCGGACCTCCTCCCGCCCCTGCAGCTGCAGAGACCTCGGGGGTGGGGCGGGGGGGGGGGGAGACCGTCCACAGCAGCCCTCTCGCAGACCGAGGGCCGACCCAGACCCCGCCTCAGTCACCGCGGGTGGGAGGCCCCGACGGTCCTTCTGCGCTGCCCCCTACCCTCGGAGAGCCGCCCCTGGTCGGCCAGCCAAGGAACCCGCTGCCGCCGCCGCCTGGTCGGAGGCGGTTTCGCTCCTGCCTGCGAGAGCAGCAGGGGCTCTTCCCCCTACCGACGCCAGGCGAAGCCTCCGGGAGGGCCTGAGGGGCGCCCGGAGGAGGCTCCCAGCAGCAGCCCAGCCAGCCAGCGCGGACAGGAGGCGCTTCTAGTCGCAGGGGGTGGGGTGCCTGCCTGCCTGCCTGCCTGCCTCCGGGGGAGCCCTGGGGACCCCCGGCAGGCGATTATGGCTCCCGTCCAGGCTAGGGAGCTCAGGGTCCCCCTGGAGGAAATGGCGGCTGTGGGAACGCCCTAGAGTTCCCCGCACACACACACACTGAGGTCCCTCCCCTCCCCAGGCCACACTCACACCCCCCGGGAGTTTCCTCACCTGGAGCTGGCAGCCCTGCGGGGCCCCCCCACACCCTCAATGCGTAGAGCTCGGTGGGACTTACAGCACAGACAAAACACCTAGAGTAGAAGGCCGCAGGAGGCACCTGCAGAGGTTCTGTGCTGGAGATGAAGACAGCCAGGGAGCTCACCCAGGGCTGGCTCTTCCATTCGGCCAACCTCAGCAACGGCCTAGGGGTGCAGATCTCCATGGAGCGCAGTGAGGCCTCTGCTGTCGCCCACCTAGCCCCGGCATGGGTCTCTGGGCGCCCCAAGAGGGGTGGAGGGGGGGGGGGGGAAAGAAGGCAGCTTCCCGCGCTGCCAACCACGGCCACTCGCGTGCCAGGCCGCGCCCCCTTCCTCCTGTGCGTAAGCGAGGGAGCTGGAACAAAGCCCACGTCCATCGCTAACTCACTCCCAGCATCTTGTGCGCCACTGGGGATGGGGGGGGGGAGGGAGAGTGCTGGCTCTCCAAGCTTGCAGAGGCCAAGGGGGGGGGGTGTCCTCCTCCCCGCCCCCGCCATACAGGGCCAGGCAGCTGGGCACGTGGTCTTCGTGGCGCCCAGATCCTCACACAGGCTCAGATCCTCCTTGGCGGGTGCAGCCGCATTCCACGCAGTGCCATACTTCGGGCTAGCACTAGGTGGCAGCAGTGAGACCCAGCTCCTACTTGGCTTCTCTCGGCTTGGCGGTTCAAGACCAGCTTGGGGGTCTGGAGTCCCGAAAGGAGCCGCCGGCCCGCAAGTGCCTGGCTCTGTCGTCATTTCCCCTTCCTGCCCTCTTCCTCAGGCTCAGCAATGTGCAACCGCACCCTCCCATTCCAAAGCCTGCCAATGGCGCGCTTAGGGGATAAGCACAGACATCTGATTCTGGCAGGGTTGCCAACTCTGGGCTGGGAGATTCCTGGAGATTTGGGGGTAGAGCCTGGGGAAGGCAGGATTCGGGGAGGAGAGGGACCCCTCCTCCAAAGCAGCCATTTTCTCCAGGGGAACTGAACTCTGCGGCCTGGAGAGCTGTCGTGATTCCTGAAGATTTCCAGGCCCTACCTGGAGTTTGACAACCTGAGGTCATGGCCTTGACGGATCAGCATGATGGGCCATCATGGGCAGCATCCCACAGAGGAGGAGGAAGAGTGGGAACATCACAGAATGCCTTGGCCCACGTCCACACCTGCCGAGGGGCCGGGAAAGGCTGCGCCTGGACCTGAGGTTCTCAGCAGCCAGTGCAGAGGAGAGAGCTGTGGGCCAGGGGGTCAGGTCAGCTTCCTGGCCCCACAGGTGATCAGGGAACTGGACAAGTGCCTGTAACTGCAGATCCCTGCTGCCAGTTTGGCGTCGTGGTTAAGTGCACGGACTCTAATCTGGAAGAACCGGGTTTGATTCCTCACTCCTCCACTTGCACCTGCTGGATGACCTTGGGCATGCCATAGCTCTGTCAGAGCTGTTCTCTCAAGGACAGTTGTCTCAGAGCTCTCTCAGCCCCACCTCCATCGCAGGGTGTCTGTTGTGGGGTCTTCTCCTCCTCCTCCTCCTCCTTCTGTCCCTGCCTTTGAAAGCTGGCTCTGAGCCACTGTGCTGCCTGTCCCAATTCCTGCTTCTCGGAGGTCGCCCTCCTCCCTCTTTGGAAGACAGTAGCCAGGAATATCGTCTCATAAGACCCAGAAGGCAACTGCAGGAAGCCACCTGCGGGGTGCCTTTGGGGAAGGAGGGAAGGGTTCAATTCAACAGGCAGAAGGGAAGCAACACACCTCGGGAAGGAGGAGGACCAGTGAAGGGAATAGGCGGGCATCGAGGGAGGAGGCCTTCCCCCAGCCACGGGCCCAAGTGCGCCTACTCTCCATGGGGTTTCTGGAGGGCAGCTCTGGCCCCTCCACACCCCCCCAGGACTGGCCAGACGGGCCTCTTGCGGGCTGGCAGGAGAAAGTCACACAGGTTTTGCACTCACTCCAAATGTACATCAGGCAGGCAAGACAAGGGAGTGCACATGGTGTGTGTGTGTGTGTGTGTGTGTGTGTAGAATTCCTTGGCTTTAGTCCGAGTGGGACACATGCAAAAGCCCGGGGGGGGGGCAGAGTGGCAGGGGGACTCACATGGGGACTAGGGGGGAGAATCTGTAATTGCCTCCCTGTTATCTATGGAAGCCTGAATCCCAGAGCCTTCATAAAATGACCTGAGTGTGCAGATGTGTTTTGACTTTATACAATTTATTCTACTGTTGCTTTCCATGCAGAGCGTGCGGGGGGAGGGGCGGGGGGGGGGAGCCTGGCCATGCAAGTAGATCCTCCTCTGTGTGTCTGTGCCAGTCCATGCATATGGGCATTTGTGTGTGCTTTGTGTGTCTACATGAGTGTGCATCAACAGTATAGACATGCCCACACGAATTTGCACATCCCCGGGTGGTGTGCATGTTCATGAGTGGTGTGTGTGTGTGTGTGTGTGTGAGAGAGAGAGAGAGAGAGAGAGAGGGGTGGCAGCTCCTCTTCCCTTTGCTCCACGTGTTCAGCGGCGGCGGAAGTTCCCAGCTGAGCAGCAACCAGCTGTTGTGGCTGGCCCTGGGCGCCCCCCCCCCCATCCTTGGCAGCTGCCTGGGTAATTGGTCTCCATGTGGCGGCCAGGGGTGGGCTTTGCGCAGATCATGGAGGGGATTAGCGGTGGCGCTGGGTGGCGGCAGCGACAGGCATGGGAGCAGCTGCTGAAGGTGGCATTAGGGCTGGGCTGGGCTGGAGAAGGCCGCAGGGGGTGTGGGCAGGCCAGGGCTGGGGAGGGGCACCTGGCGGGGTCTGGCTCGGATACAGGGGCTGTGGTGGGAGCCTGGGCAGCAGCTGCCTCCCTGCACAGTGCAGCGTCTTCTGGGTCCCTTCCACGGCAGGCAGGCAGGCAGGCAGGCAGGCAGGCAGGCAGGCAGGCAGGCAGGCAGGCAGCAGCCACCCTCCAGAGGGCTGGAGCCCTCTCCTGGCCCGGTGTGAAGGATGGCACACCACCACCTGGCCAGCCAGGCCCCTCGGGGACTGGGATACCCTGACCCACAGCCATGGAGCTCCTTGGGTTCCCTTGGCAAGCCCCCACCTGACAGGCAGCCATCCCGGGCTGCGAGCGAAGGGGGTCCCTCCCATTGGACAGCCAAACAGCTGGAGATATTCTCCCCCCCAATCCCTTTGGGGCAGGCACTGCGGCTTCTGAAGGGGGAGGGAGCAAAGGAGAAAGCAGCCTGATGGGCTTCCCAAAGGGAAGACGGGTGGGTGGGCGGGCGCTGCTTGCCTCTTCGGCCCCTGCCAAGCTCCGTTGCCAGGCTGTGGAGGAAGGGGCAGGGCCGGGCTGGGCCCACTTGGATGCTCTTTGGCAGGGTCCGGGCACGCGCCTGGCTTTTCCTTCTCCCTGTATTCTGATAGATCACACCTGGTGAGTCTGCGCACTTCCTTCCAGGTACAGTCCTGAAGTACCAACAGAGGAGTGGTGAGCCCCCCCCCCCGCCCCGCCCCCCGAACCCCCAGAAGAAAGAGACAGGGAGGGAGTCACCTCGCCTGCCCCAGTGTTACAACAGCACGAAACCACAGTGTGAGACTTCTCTGCCAGCCATAGAAACACCTCACAAACAGAACAACAGAACAAAACGACAAACCGATGTTTAAAATGATATTGATAAGAGTCTTCCAGCTTGGGGCAGACCATAAAGCAATGGGAAAAGATGGCACCTCCCCGTTCCAAGCCTGGCTTATTCATTCACACCTCCAAGCCCCCTGCAGCCACCCTGCTCCCAAAGGCTGAGCTACAGAAGAACAAACTTACAAATGAGCTCTTCGAATACCCAATGAAACCCAGCCTGATACAAGCAAAGGAATCGTATTCAGAACGGAGACTTCAGTGGCGCTCTCTTCCACTTTAAACCTGCACCTAAGAACTGGGCCCAAACTTACTACCGAAAGATGCTCGGGCTGGAGCTCTGGTCAGGGGCTGGGGGGCAGCCGCTGGCAGACCAGCTGGTTATATCAGCTCCGATGTGCACAGGAACATCTGGAACACGCCACGGGGAAACAGACCTGCCTCCATGCCCATGGTGAGCAGCCAGCCCAAGGCAGGCCACAAAGGGGCTCCAGCCCCTTCTGGTGGGCTCCCGAGGCAGCAGGGGGCGGTCCCAATCCCCTTGGCACTGCCACGCAGCTTGCCTTTCCTGCTCCTCCCTGCAGCAGTTCCACTTGCCTCTCAGCCAGGAAGGCCAACACCTCCCCCCCCCCCCATGATTCCTGGGGCCCCTCCTCCCTCTGGCATCCCTTCAGGAGAGCAGTTCCTCCCAAGGCCAAGGAAGGAAACAGCAGCACAAGATGAGGTGTGGTTTCCCGTCTCCGACACGCTGGGCTCTGGGAACAGCAGGCCGCTCATCCGGTTAATTGGGGGGGGGGGGGACTCCTAAGATTCCCAAGGCTACCAATGGAACCCCCCCCCCAACTGTTCTGCACCCACAGCTCCTCCCGTGGCAAAGCCACCACAGCCCCTCCTCTGAGAAGGGATTCAAAAGGCCCCCCCAAGTCTCCTTTACCCCCCTCCCCCCCCCGAGGACTGCAGAGCTGCCAGAGTCTGTTATGGGGGACTGAACCGGCAGGTGTCTATTGCCCTTCATTGGGAGCTGGCTTTCCCTCCAGATGGCATGGGGGGGGGGCTTCCCTCCAGGCAGGAGACCCTCCACAGCCCGGCCAGTTCGGCCTCAGCAAGGCTGCTGGGTCACCTGGGACTCTGCTGGCAGAGATCTGGATGGCTCAGCTCCAGAGCACGTGCAGAGCACCTCTCTCTTGCCACTGGGGGGGAGAGGCAGCACTGCACCTCTCTCCGATGAGGAGGGTGGGCTCCCAGAGAAATGGGGAGGGGAGGGGCAGGCTGGACCAAAAGCCCCCCCCCCACTCTAGACTGGCGTTCTTGGTGGCTAATGACCAGTGCAGCTTGACGCAGTCGCCGGCTGCAGTTCAAGGTTTTGCTTGTGACTGACAAAGATCCTGATGGCCTTGCACACACCCCACCCCCCGCAGGCCCCTCTCTCCTGCTACGCCCCCCCCCCCCGGCTGGGGCAGCTTCACTCAGCGGAGCAAAGCCACAAATGGGTCAGATCAGCAGCTGCCTAGGGACAGGCGCAGGCTCTGTTGTGCCCCCCCCCTTATGGAACACACCCTGCCTGAGGAGGCCAGGGAGGCCCCCAGATGCCTAAAACAGCAGAAATGCCGGGGAGGGTATTTCTAAAAGTTACTAGAACTGTAACAGAATCCGACGCGCCTTGCAGGATCAGACCAGTGAGGAGGGTCCACCTAGTCCAGCACCCTGTTCCACACACAGCGCCCAGCCGGTTCCTCTGGAGGGCCATCAAGTGGGCATGCAGGAGAAGGCCTTCCCCCGCTGGTTGCCTCTGGGCACCGGGACTGAGAGGTTGACTTGAGTCCCCGTGGCCAGTAGCCACAGATGGATTTCTCCTCCATACATCTGTCTAATCCCCTTTTAAAGCCATCTGTTCCCGTGGCCACCACTACATCCTCGGGCAGCAGCAAGTTCCACATTCCACTCACTCTCCGTGTAAAGTGCTGATCCCTCTTGTCCATCCTGACCAAAGGGAACAGCTCAGGAGATTGCTTCTGCCAGCCATGGGCGGGTATATTGGACCTATTATCACCGCTCTGGTGACTACCGGAGCCTCTCCCTTTGTCATCCCCCTTTCTGCACTGCACAGAGTCTGTCGTGCTTCAAACCATTTTTCGTTTGCTTGTCTGCTTGGTTTTCTAGGTTTATTCTACTGCAGTGTTCTCTGGGTGCTGGAGGCTGTTGGAATGGGGGGAAAAATGGGGGGGGGGGTGACCACCTTGAATCTCAGCAAGAAAGGTAGCCTCTAAATGAACACACGAAGAAGGCCAGTTCCTTGTCCAGGGGCAGCCGCGCAGGTGACAGGAGGCAGGGCCCCGGGGGGGGGGGGAGGCAGCTGGGGCCTCAGAAGGAATGGTGGGATCCAAGGGTGCCGACATAAGGAGGCGGCTCTGGGGTGCAGGGAAGACCCACGACGGGGAAGGAGTCCCAGCACAGAGCTGCCCCGAAAGGATTCCAGCCGGACCTCTGGGCTCCCTTTCCTGCCTAAAGAGGACAGCCTGGAAACCTGGGGGGGGGGGGGGGCAGAATGGCTGGGCTTTTTAAAAAAAATCAGAACTGGAAGTTTGAGTCCAGATTTTTTTTAAAGGGGCATCTTTTCCAGAACATGACATACTTTTGAAATCACCTCAGTGTTTCTCACCCGCTAGCCAGTAGCTGTAGAAAGCTGTTTAAGATAAGCAACAATCTTACAGTTGCCACCCTGGTAGTTTTTGCTGGAAGATGCAATATACATTTCTAAAAGAAATAAAAACCATCTCCAGTTTCAGAGCAGCAGCTCTGTGGCAGTGCCACCATGCCAAGCGGAATTGTGCCCTTCCCTGCCCATCGCCTTCCGAAGGGGGGGGGGGGACTCTGAGGAGCCTGATGCAGCAAAGGAACAAGCAGACAAGACTCTTGGGCCTCTTAAAGGCTGACGGTTGGTTGGTTGCCGTTGTGGGCCAGAGCCATGCGCATGCAGTCGTCCAGGAGAGCAATGAGACCATTTTGCCACTGAAATGGCATCCCTCCATTGGCACACTGGGGCTCACTGCCCGCCCCACCGCCCTGCCATGTGCCTTCGCCTGCAGACCTCATTTGCTCTGCAATAAACTTCCTTGCCTTCTAAAGCAACCGTCAGACTGATTCTCAGGGAGTCTAAGCAGAACTCTCCTCAGATCTCCTCAGTGGGGCTCCCCCGCCCCCCCGGAAAGGTTCTTAGGACTGCAGCATGCCCCTCAGCTGAGCACCCCCGCAGTTTCCTCTCTCAAATGATTCCTAATGTTTAATCTCACAGGAGATCTGGTTATGCTTGTAACAGACCGGCTGCAATTCAAGCACGTCGCACAACACTGATTTATCTGGTCAGGGGGTGATGGGAGGAGGAGGAGGAGGAGGAAAGGAAATCCTTGCCCCCTCCTGCAAGGGTGAAACGTGGAAGGCATCAGCGCCTCCTCCTGCACCACTCTGCTCCCCAGTAAAGGTCCATGTCTCCAGCTCTGCCCATAGAAGTGGGCATGAGACGGGGCTTTCTCAGTGATGGCACCCCGTCTCTGGAATACTCTCCCCCGAGAGGCTTGCCTGGCCACTTGCCTGCTGATATCCAAGCACCGGATCCAAATGCCCTTCTTTGCCCAGGCATTTCATGGAGTTTTAGCCCAGCCTTTTGTGCTGCACAGAGCAGCTCACACAGCTACTGCAGACTCTACGGCTGGGCACAGCTTGCTGCAGGTGGAATCCTACTATGCAGTGTTTGCAGGGTCTTAACGTGTCGTGCTCATCCATACGCTTAGCTGCAGGTCTGGTGTGAAATTTCTGGCTGGTTCCAGTTTCTACCAGCCAAATCCTACCGCATTGCTTCTTGGGTGTCCCATCCTGTAGGATGTCCTGACTCCCTCTGTGTCATCCACCTCCAGCCCCAGTGAGAAAGAAGGACTATGCGTTAGTCTGAAGCAACAGAACAAAGTGTGAGTCCAGGGGCACTTTGAAGGCCAACAAAGTTTAATCCTGGGTATGAGTTTTCATGCGCATGCACACTTCAGTATATCAGAAGTGTGTATGCCCACAAAAGCTTATACCCAGAATTAAACTTTGTTGGTCTTGAAGGTGCCCCTGGACTCAGACTTTGTTCTGTAAATAACAAATAAGTATCTTACAATAGAGTCTGTGGCCCATGTGCTGCTTGTTTCATGCTCCTTTCTGGTGCTCTTTTATGTTGCTTTATGCTGTTCTCCCTGCCGATGCACTGTCGGCTTGGTGGTTTCCAGACTGGGCTGGCTTCGTTCTCCTTGTGCTGGTAGCCTTAAGCCATCCCAAGGCAGCCTATATGTTTCCCAAGGGGCAGGGATGTGTCCGGAGCAGAGGGCCCCTCCTGGTTGGTCTGGCCAACTCAGCACTGTGGCTATTCTTTGATGCCATTCCATCCAGCTCCTGCTGCTGCCCCGGAGCTGGCAAAGCCCGGCCACCCAGGCACCGGGGGGGGGGGGGGAGCCTGGGGAACTCCCCAGGGGAAGCAGACAAGTATTTGCTTTGTAACTGAAGAGAAAGCACCCTCCTGCTGAGGGCTATCCCGTGAGCAGAGACCTCTTGTAGAAGCACAACGTAAGAAACTGTGCAAAGCGCTCCCTGGGAGGAAAGCAAGCGGGCCCTGTGGGATTGGGGGGGGGGGGGGATGGAAACGCAGGAGAAACAGCCTTGTCAGCAGGGAAGGGCAAAAGAGATGGGAACCCACTCAGCCGTGAACACCTGGGGCCTTGGGGGGGCAGGGTAAGAAGCCAGGTGGAGCGGGGGGGGGGGGAGAGGCACAGAATGGGCCCACACCTGGCAGAAAAGCCCAGAGAAAGAACCGCTGGACAGCCACAGAAGCTGTAATGAGCAAAGCCGCCAAAGGGCTTCTCAGGCAAACCCGAGCGTGGAGATAGAAATGCTGCCAGCAGGAGAGCCCTGGCTCCGTGGAAGAGAAGGAACAGCCTTGCGGGGCCCCTGACCAGTCCGCACCAAGGGGGACCAGGGCAGGGTTCTTTTTTTGTGGGGGGGAAGGGGGGAACAAGTGTGCAATCATCGAGTCCAGTCTCAGGTATGGGGGGAAGGGGGAAGGGCCAGTTCCTGAGCAGAAGCCAAGAAGCTTCTGCTCCAAAGGTGGAGCCAGCATTGAATGCCGGCCAGCAGAGAGAAGGGCTGAAGGGGGGGGGGGGGTCCACTTCGCCCAGTATCCTGCCTCATGCAGCTGCCATCTAGCTTATCTGGAGGGCCGACAACAGGGCAGACGGGCCAAGGCCTTCCCCTGATGCTGCCTCCTGGCTCTGGGACTCAAAGGCTGAGTGCTTCGGAATGTGGAGGTTCTCTTTAGGCACCACGGTTAGTAGCCACTCACGTGGGCAGCCATGTTGGCCTGAAGCAACAGAACAAAGTTTGAGTCAGTAGCCAGGGATGGATTCACGGAGGACAAATCTATCTCATCCCCTTTGAAAGCTGTTTTTTTCCTGTGGCCGTCACCACATCCTCTGGCTGCAAATCCCACATCTGAATCCCTCTCTGTGTCAAGTCCTTTTCCCTTTTGTCCGTCCTGAACCTCCTGCCCACCAGCTTCCTTGGATGCCCCCCAGTCCTAGTACCTGGGGAGAGGGAGAGCAAAAAACTCTCTCCACCCCCCCACCCCCCCCCCCCAACTTTATAAACAGCTGTATCATGATGCTGCCAGCTGGTCGGCCTCTGGCCTGGCATGGTCCAGGGCAATGGATCGGAAGAAGGGATGGCGTCTGGCCCCCTGCCATACCAGCCTCCCTCGGGGCCCCCTCCCCTTCGCGGTCTCTCCTCTAAGCAGAGAAGTCCGGGCTCCTCTCCTGCCCGCCCTCCGAGGGCCCCCCCCGGCCCGGCTCCGCAAGGCCCTGGGTGAGATGCCTCCGGGTGGGGGGGGGTCCAGGTCTCCAAAGGCGGGGAGGGGGGCGGCCTGCGGCAAGAGAGGGGTGGGGGGCAGGCGGCTGGCCTGGTGCGGGCTCGGAGAGCCCCGAGGGGGAGTCCCTTCGCCAGCCGCTCCAGCCCCACCCCACCCCACCCCCAGTCCCCGCCAGCCCGCCGACGGCCCTCGCCGCCGCCGCCGCCTCCTCCCTTTTCCGCGGGCGGCGCCTTCCCCGGCCGGGACGCTGGGCCGCCGTTTCCCCCCCGCGGCACTTGTGGCCAGGCAGGCGGCCAGGCGAGGCCAGGCGAGGCAGCCCACAGCCCGCCGCCCGGGCCCCAGCCGCCCGCCATGGGGAACGTGCCCGGCGCCCTGCGCCTCTGCTCGCGGGGCTCCGGCCCGGACGAGACCGCCCCGGTGGCCAGGTAGGAAGGCGCTCGCCTGTCGCGGGGGAGGCTGGCTGGCTGGCTGCCGCCTGGGCCGCTGCGCGCCGGCGCTCCGCTTGCCCTGCCAGCTCCCGCCTCTGGAGCGGGGCCGCCGCCGCGAAGGCCCTGCCGCTGGGCCTGGCCTCCTGGGCGGGGTAGGGCCTCAGCTGGGCCGAGCCGCCGGAGGGCAAAGGCGTCCACGGCCAGCCCGCACTGGGCCCCTCGACGTCGGGCCCGGCCGGGGGAAGGCCTGCGCCGCCTGGAGCTTTCCGGGGCGAGTGCCGCCCCCCCCCCCGTGCGCTACCTTGGCTGTCCCCCCAACCGGGGGGTCCCAGTCCACCCACCCCGCCCGTCTCCAGGTCCTGCGTCGCTCCCTCCCCCGTTGCCCCGGCGGGCCCCTCGACGTCTTCTGGCAGGGCTCCCCCGCCCCCGCGCCGCTGGACTTTTCTCTGCTCCTGCCGGGGACTTCCTTGGGGAGGTCGGAAAGGCAGCCTCGGATCCCCCCCCCCCCCCCGCTGGACTGGCGCCCCAAGCCTCGGATCGGGGCCTCCCGCCCAGCTGCTGCCTCTCCCCGGGGAGCCCCTGGCCCGCCGCCGGCAGTTCCCAGGCCCCGCAGGTGGGGGCGGGGGGGGGGGGGGTACTCTGCTTGGAGCGGGGCCTTTCAGGGATGGGCCTGACGCGAGAAGGCAGTCCGGTCCTCTTTCCCCAGAGGGCAGCCCTGACTGTCGCCGGGCAGGAGCCGAGCTAGAAGCCGACCAAGTCACACGCCCAGGGTTCCCTCTCAGCTGAGTGCGTGTGAGTTAGCCCACAGTTTTTTAGCTCCGGGCTCACACATTTTGTCTCCGCTCAGGAAGGAGGACCTCCGGAGCAAACTAATTAAGAACACAAGAACATAAGGAAGCCAGTATTGGGTCAGGCCAGTGGCCCACCCAGTCCAACACTCTTCTGTGTCACACAGTGGCCAAAAACACCCCAGGTGCCCTCTGGAGGTCCAGCAGTGGGGCCAGGACACTAGAAGCCCTCTCCACTGTCCGCCCCCCCCCCCCCAAGCACCAAGAATACAGAGGGCATCCCTCGCCCCAGACGGAGAGTTCCTATCTATATCTTGTGACTAATAGCCACTGATGGACTTCTGCTCCAGATGTTTATCTAATTCTCTATTGAAGCCGTCCATGCTTGTAGCTGCCACCACCTCCTGTGGCAGTGAATTCCACATGTTAATCACTCTTTGGGAGAAGTAGTACTTCCTTTTATCTGTTCTAACCCGGACTGCTCAGCAATTTCATGAGTGCCCACAAGTTCTTGTATTGTGAGAAAGGGAGAAAAGGACTTCTTTCTCAGCCTGCTGTATCCCATGCATAATCTTATAAACCTGGATCATGTCACTCCTCAGCATTATTTCTCCAAGCTAAAGAGCCCCAAGCGCTTCAACCTCTCTTCATAGGGAAAGTGTTCTAACCCTTTTATCATTCTAGTTGCCCTTTTTCCAGTGCTAAAATATCTTTTTTGAGGTGTGGTGACCAGAACTGTACGCAGTACTCCAAATGAGGTCGCATCGATTTATTTATTTATTTGGACTTGTACCCCGCCTAGCCAGCACGATTTAAACAGGGGCATTATTTATGCAGTAGCCAAATCGCTTGCACACCCCTTAATGCCAGTAGCTCACAACAAAGTAGAAGTTTTTCTCACAAGACTCCACAGCTTAGAGGGAGCACTGGTCACTCCTTGGAGACCAGCAAGTGCTGCAGGGAATGAGCTCTTGAGAAGAGTCAAGGCTCCCTGGGCATTGAAGGAAGGCAGCCCGGCCTCTGGGAAGCTAGTCCATCCCCCCCCCCCCCAGGGCCAAGTCTTGTTGGCCTCTGAGGTGCCACTCACTGGGCTTCAACCCTGCCAATGTCATAATGCCCCAGGCCTGCACAGATCTTTGGTGCAGCCTCCTTAGGAATCTGCGTGCAGTTTCTGCCTGCAGCTCTCAAGGAGAACTGGGAAGGAGAGGAGGAGGGCCAAGCCAAGAGGACGAGGGGCCAAAGCAGCGCTGGGACTTTTCAGAGAGAGAGGGAGAGAGGACCTGACAAAAGGTTGTGGAGAAACTAGGGGTGGAGAAACTAGATAGGAGGAGCTTTTTCTCCCTCTCCGGTAATGCTAAAACGTGGAGGGGAAGTGAGTGTTGTTTGAAAAGAGGTTTAGGACAGACAAAAGGAAAGGCTTTTCTACTCAGGAGTGCATCAAGGCTAGGGGGGGATTCCCTGGCCAAGGAGGTCGTGGTGGTGGGTAGCCCTAAAAGGGAACTAGGTTCCCCGGGAGGAGGAGGCGCATCAGTGGGCCCCAGCCACAGTGACTGAAGAAGAAGAAGAAGAGTAGGTTTTTACACCCGGCTTCTCTCTCTCCTGAGGAGTCTCGGAGCAGCTCACAGTCGCCTTCCCCTTCCTCTCCCCACAACAGGCACCCTGTGAGGGAGGTGGGTGGGGCTGAGAGAGCTCTGAGAGAGCGGGGACTGGCCTGAGGCCACCCGGCTGGCTTCATGGGGGGGGGGGGAGTGGGGAATCAGAGCCAGGTCTCCAGATCAGAGTGTACCGCTTTTAACCACAGCACCACACTAGCTCTGAGGGAACCTCCAGGTCCATTCAGGGGCAGTCCGCCCTCTGACTTCCAGAGCCAGGAGGCAACATCGGGGGAAGGCCTCAGCCTCTCTGCCCTGAGCTTGGCCCTCCAGAGGAGCTGGATGATGAGGAGGCTGAGACTGGAGGCTGGACTAGATGGGCTCTTCTGGTGTCCTCGTGGTCTCCCTCCCGCCTCCTGCCCTTCAGAGACTCTTGGGACTGTGCTTGTCACTTCCACGGTTTCATCCACCCCACTGTTGTCCCCCCATCTCCATCCATCCCCCTCATGTTGCCTTCCCCGGGCCTGCCCTGATGTGTCATTCTGCCCCTCTCTTGTTTGGTGCCAGTTTGGTGTAGTGGTTAAGTGCGCGGACTCTAATCTGGGAGAACCGGGTTTGATTCCCCACTCCTCCACTTGCACCTGGCTGGATGACCTTGGGCAAGCCATAGCTCTGGCACAGCTGTTCCCTCAAGGACAGCTTGGGAAAGAGCTCTCTCAGCCCCACCCGCCTCACAGGGTGTCTGTCTGTTGTGGGGAGGGGAGGGGAGGGGAAAGGAGTTTGTAAGCCGCTCTGAGACTCTTAAGTAAGTGAAGGGCGGGGTATAAATCCAATCTCTTCTTCTTCTTCTTCTTCTTCTTGTTTTGGGGTCCCGCACCTTTGCAGGACACTCTCTTGGGGCAGGTCTGGGGGTCACCCCCAGTGCTTCCTCTGAGCTGGGGAGTCCAGTGAGCAAAACTCCTGCTTTGTGAGCCACTGGCACTAAAGTTGTGAGCAAGTGATTTGGCCGCTGCATAAATTCGTTTGCTCTGGAGCCCTCCTTCCTGAGCTCGGACAAAAATGTGTGAGCTGGAGGCTAAAAAACTGTGGGCTGGCTCACACTAACTCAGCTGAGAGGGAACACTGTTGCCATACTTTTGAAGGCTTTTTGATTCAGAGTCGGCTGCGGCGGGGGGGGGGTGGGATTAGGCTTTTCCAGCTTCATTATCTGACCAGATACAGTTTATTCATGTCTGTATGTAGGAAATCTGTGTGTGGCTCACCAAGCAAAAACAGTGCAATAAAATTATAAACACAGAAGAAGACTAATGCCTGCTTGTCCGTGTGCACTCCCCCCCCCCCAGCACCACAGACACCTGCCCCATTGAGCCCCCCAAATATTCACGGATCAAGAACTGGCAGACTGGCTGTGTCACCTACGACATCCTCAGCGCTCAAAGCAAGCAGGTAGGGAGGGAGCTGGAAGAGGGGGGGCATGTGGGCGGGGGGCCCCTTCTCAACCACCCTTCTGCCAGCAAACCCCCCCCCACACACTTGGGGACAGGTCGGGCTGTGGGAGACGCTTGTGCACACCTGCCAGCCCTTGGGAGTCCCCTGGGGGGTGGGGTGGGCTTTCCCCCTCCCTGTGGATGGGCTTGGCAGTGGCCAGGGTTCGAGGGGAGCCGCGCACTAAAGGCACCCTGCTTCGTGGCAAGAGCTCAGTTCTGGCCTCCAGCATCTTCGTTCCTTCTCTCATGGGGGGCCTGAGGCCTTGCTAAGATCCTTGGGCGTGCCAGATGATGAGGGGTCAACTTGGCAGCAGTTGGGTAGGAGCTGGAGGCAAAAGTGCCCGGGATCCTCTGCCACCCTCCTCCCCCCTCTGCCCACAGGCGACCCCCTGCAGTGAGAAGCGCTGCCTCGGCTGCCTCATGTTCCCCAGGGAGATGACCCGTGGGGCTGCGGAGGGCCCCCGGCCCAAGGAAGAGCTGCTGCCGCTGGCCAGGGACTTCATCAACCAGTACTACAGCTCCATCCGACGGTGAGCGAGGGCCAGCCGGGCGGCTCTGTGTCCATCGGGCCCCTCCCCTCCCCTCCTGCCCAGCTGCACTCCACTGGACCTGGGCATGGCATCCCGGCAAGGTCTGGGGCCTCTGAAAAACAGAGGCTAGCCCACTCTGTGCCTGGGGCTCCCCGCCATGGAGCGTGGGTTCCGCTGCAGATGAAGCGGGAGCCTCACCCCTTCTAGACCACTTGCCCTCAGCCTTCCTCCTTGTCACCCAAAACTGTTTGGGGTGGGAGATGGCAGGAGGGCAGAGCCTCCCCGCACTGGGGTCCCGCTTCCTCACGGCGGCAGCAGGCAGGCAGGAAGGGCAGCCAGTGGAGGATTGTTCCTGGCTGACGGAGGTGCGGCGTGGGATTCGGAGGCCCTTATCTCTGGGGCCTTATGCTGAGATCACAACCCCAGGATTCTTGGGAGGGTCAGCCCCACACCCCTTCCTCTCCATCCTGAGCTACAGGCCAGACACGGTGACTCTTCTCTCTTCCCACCCCAGAGATAACGGGCGTGCTATTTTTACACGGCTGCTTATCAGAGATGAAAGTGCTGGGAGTCAGGCGGGAGTCCTGATCCGAGATGGCATTCTCTGGACTCCTGGTGGCGTTCTGCCGCAGCACCTCCAGGCACCCGGGTGCCTTCCAAGCAAGGGTGGCGAAGCCTCCGCTGCAGATTTCCTTGCAGGCTTGCGTCTGGCTTGCAGGACAGCTTTTGCGCCATTTGCTGTTGAGTAGTCTCCAGTTTGACACAATGAGGTGTTGCCAGAACTGGCTTGGAGGGTGATCTCTCCCACTGCTGGACAATCCACCAGGAAGTTCTCCTCCAGGGATGACGAAGGGGGCCAGATCAGCCTTCCTGCCACTTAGCCCCCCTTTCCAGACCTGTCCCTCAGAAAGGCTGGTGCAGGAGAACTTCCGGGGGGGGGGGGTTGTACCCATCTCCCAGTCAGCCACCCTTCCCGTGCCCCCCGTCTGCTGTTTGGGGCAGACTCTAGCTTGGAACCAGTGCCCAGGCCCACCCCCAGGGTGGGTGGGTGTCTGTTTCTGTCCCAAATCCCTTTGTTCTCTCCCTGGCTGTAGCCTGTGTGTGTTATCAAAGGCCTTTTCCTCTCTGAGCCATTTCTTCCTGTCTCCACAGAGGCTTCCTCTGATGTCATGAACATTCCCCCCCCCCCTCGCCTCACGCAGGAACGTTCTGGCATCTCTCTCTCTCTCCCCCATAGCCATGTTGGCATACTTCCCAAAACAGAGCAGGAGGAGGGTATTGGTAACCCCGGCCGTTTTTACCTGCCAGTGAGCGAGGGCCCCAGCCCCCGGGCTTCTCTCTTTCTGGCAGCCCCTCGCCTGGTCATTAAGCGGGTGGACGTCAGCAGAGGTGAGACAGGTTAGCTCGGACTGTGCTGCGACCCAGTCGTCAGACAGCTGCCCTGGCAAAGGAGCCGAGACCCTGACCTCGACTACTGTCTTGTCACCTACGGGTAGTTCTACACCACTGAACTTATCTTGTTGGCTGCAGCTCTCTTTGAGATTTCTGCCGGCCAAATCCTACCATCTTGTCCACTGGCTGTCCCATCCCATTGACTGGACTTGACTTACATTCTGCCATCTGCCTTAAGGTCTCAGTGGGAGATAACAAGAGCAATAGCAAGAATAATGCCTTCCCAGGCCAGTCTGGCCCAGTCTGGCTGGCAGTGCCTGTCCATGCTGTTGGGCAGAGAGAGGCCTTTCAAGTGGAGACACCGGGCGGAGGCGGGGGAGGGGGGCGCTCAGTTCCCTCTGGCATCGCCCACACTTGCCGGCTGTGCTTCCCCTGGGCTCCTTGCCTTGCTGCCTTGTTCTGGGCGTGGGCAGCAATGGGCTGGCCTCTTGGGGAGGGGCGTGGCCACCTCAGGGTGTGCCAGCTGGTTGCCTCCACACCTGCCTGTCACCGGGGGGGGGGGGGGCATCTCTGGCATGCTGCACAGCGATTGGTGGGTTGCAGTGGGGTTGGCCCGGGTCCTCCGTGCAGCTGCTGGGCGCTCTGCGAAGCAGCACGGAGGAAAGGCCCCTGCGGTGGGAGCGTTTTGGAGCAGGCACTTTCACAGTCTTTCCCCGGTCCTTCCAGGGGCTGCCCAGCCCCCTGGGCAGCAGCTGGTGGGCTTCTGATGGGTCGGTCGTGAGCTCCCTGTTGGAGACCCCCCCGGGGACCAATCCGAAGGGTACCTCAAGTGAACTGGGGGCAGATCTCTTGGAAAGCTTTGAGTGTTTTCAGGGCGGGTGTTGGGAACTCCACAGGGAACAGGAGCCTTTTTGGAGGAGGCCCCAGGGGCCCGCGGGCATCCCCTGAAAATAAGGAGAGGATATTTCCCCCACCCCCCAATGCTGAGTCCCATTCAGATCCATCCAGATGTGGTTGATCGGCTAGTTAAACCCCTGTGTCAGAGAGAGCGGCTCTTGCCATGGGACTGCCGAAGGTGTCTCTCACGGATCGGCACCACCCGTGGTCCTGACCCAAAAGGGCACCGCCTGGGGCGCTTGGCCCAGTCCAGGCATTCTGCCTTAGTTGCTGAGAGAGGAGGGGGCCGTGCCCCACGCTCGACTGCAGCCAGCAGCCTCCAGGGGAAAGGGTCAGAGGGGCCGGAGGGAGGGAGGGTGGGGTGGGGGTGGGGCTGTCGTGCCCCTGCCTGACCAAGAACTCTCTCCCCAGCCTGGAGTCCAAGGCCCACATCCAGCGCCTCCAGGAGGTGGAGCGGGCGATCTTGGAGACGGGCACCTACCAGCTGCTGGAGGCAGAGCTCATTTTCGGGGCCAAGCATGCCTGGCGCAATGCACCCCGCTGCGTGGGCCGGATCCAGTGGAGCAAGCTGCAGGTTTGTGAGGGGAGCGGCCCCAGAACCACTCGCTTGAAAGCCCCGGAATGCGCTCCAGGCTGAGCTGAGGTCTCCCTTGTGGAAGCCGTGGTGAGGGACACCCGTGGCAAAGGAGGCTGGGTGAGGGGGAGTGTGAAACAGGGTCCCAGCCCCACATTTTCTTGGGAGACCCTCCGAGAAAGAGCCGGCTGTTTATTCAGACTTCCTGGCCTCTCTCAGCGTCCCTCTCCAGCTCCTGCTGGGCCCTCCAGCTCCGGCCTGCGCTCCCCGTCTTTTTCCTGTGCCTCCTCAGAGGGGCTGCTCCACGGGGCTTTGCAGCGAAGTCCTGGTTCCTCTGGCGACACTGTGGGGAGGGATCCCGAGCCCTTCTCTCTCTCTCCCCCTTCCCTGTGGGCTCAAACTGCGTCCTGCTTCTCTGCTGCCCCCCCCCCGCCAGCCTTCTCAGCCAGAGATCCAACCCCCCCCCCCCACACACACACTTTCTTTTCCCTCACCCACCCGCCATCTCCATGCTCTGCTGGTCCTGTCTCCTTTTCCATCTCTCCTCTGGACCTTCTGCCTTCACTCCCCTCCCCACTTCCTGATCCACTTTTCCTTTGCTGCTGGCCAAGAGGTTCTTCCAGCCCAACTGGTAAGGAGGGTTAACTTGAGGTTATGTTCCCCTCATGCCCTTCCTGAGTCCTGCAGAAGGCTTTTCAAGCAGCAGACTTTGTGCCTCGCCCGGTCTACTTGGAGGGGGGCTCACAGTGTGCAGAGGGGAGGGGCCGAAGCCCCCACCCCCCACCTGCTGCGGGATTCCTGCTCCCGCTAAGCTGTGGATTTGGCTACTGCATAAATCAGTTTGCTCTGGAGCCATCCTGAGCTACGGCAAAAATGTGTGAGCTGGAGGCTAAAGAACTGTGAGCTAGCTCACACTAACTCAGCTTAGAGGGAACACAAAGCTGCTATTCCCCTCCCCCCTGGGGAAATCTACATTTATTTATTTGCTTTATTTATACCCTGCCTTTCTACCCAGTGGGGAACCCTAATGTGGCTTACCCAAGGAGAGCCAGTATGGGGTACTGTTCAGGAGCGCGGACTCTCATCTGGGAGAACTGGGTTCGATTCCCCACTCCTCCTCCTCCGCATGCAGCTGCTGGTGTGACCTTGGGTCAGTCGCAAGTTCTCTCAGGGGCAGTCCTCGAAAGAGCTCCCTCAGCCCCGCCCACCTCACAGGGTGACTGTTGTGGGGAGGGGAAGGGAAAGGAGACTGCGAGCCGCTCTGAGACTCCTTCAGGTAGTGAAGCGTGGGGTATAAATCCAATCTCTTCTTCTTCTTACATCTTTCTCTCTTCCTCCATTTTATCCTCACCACAATCCAGTGAGGTAGGTGAGGCTGAGAGAGCATGTGACTGGCCCCCAGTGGGGCCACCCAGCCAGCTTCCATGGCAGGAGTGTGGGTGGGGCGCTGGGTCTCCCAGGCCCTGGTCACCCTGTGCCCCTGGCCTAAAGTCCCCGGGGCAGAGAATTGTAACCCCTTGTAAGAAGGCCCTCCTCCGTGAGTGTCCGTTTCTCTCACGTTGGCAAAGGGTCCATGGGAGGCATTGCTGGTCTTCAGGGCCAGCTTGACAAGGGGAAGACGGGAGGCTTCATGAGCAAGGAGTGGGAGGCTGTTTGGGGCACACAAAGAGCCTCCTGGATCAGACCAAGGAAGGTCCGAGAGCCCAGCATCCCGTTTCCCTCAGGGGCTGAGCAGAGGCTGCAGAGGGCCCACAGCCCTGGGGGTGGAGACCAAAGTCTTTCCCTGTCGCGGCCCCCACAGCTGGCAGTCTGCCACTCAGCAGGAAGACCCCAGTGAGTCTTCCTTTCTTAACCCCCCCTCCTCCTCCATGAGCCCCTTTTCAGTCCATCTGTGGTGAGGACCATCCCCACATCGCCGGGCAGGGAGCTCCGCCAGTGAATTATCTGCAGGATACAAAGAAGGGTTTTCTTTTTTCTGTCTTGAATCCAGAGCTCTGCAATTTCATCGGTGAGTTGTCGTTTTAGGACAGAGGGAGGAAAAGTTCTTTCTGTCCACCCCAGGCATAATTTCAGAAGTCTGCCCCATGTTATTCCTTTGCTGTCCTTATGCCAAGCTGAACAGTCGTGAACATCCGAGACTTTCCTCTTAGGGAAGAAGTTCCAGCTGCCTCCTCATTTTGGCCACCTGTCTGTGACTCTGCAGTGTCCTGTAGAAGACGGGGTGACCAGAAGTGTGCCCAGGATTGCTGGCTGGCTGTCCCCTCGTCTTGTGCTCCCTGTAGGGTGTGTGTGTGTGTGTGTGTGTGTGTGTGTGTATGTTTGTGTTCCCCTCTCCTCCTCCCTTTTATCCTCATGACAATCCTGTGAAGCAGGGAAGGCTGATGAGAGGGAGTCTCTGGTCCAGAGTCGCCCAGTGAAATACGGGGTTGAGTCAGGATCTCCAAATGGGACTTTCACATTTTCGCACGACAGTCTTGCCATTACATCCCACTAAGTGCCTGCCTTGTCAGTCTCGTGGAAGGGTGTTGTGGTTCTGTCTTCCATAAATTTTGCTTTCAATCTCTTGGCTAATAATCCTTATCACAGCATTTGTTTCTTTCGCCACTGCTGGCCTGCAGTTGGGATCTTAACTGATTTTCCTCTCACAGCTGCAAAGTCTCTTTCCTGTCCAGTCATCCCCCCCCCCCCCATTTAGACCCCTTCAGCGTATATTCCGAGGGAGGATGTTTTGCCCCTCTGCACATCACTTTGCACTTGCTTGGAGTCTCATTTGGCGTGTGGCCAGTCACACGTCCTCTTGGAGCCCTTTACCATCCTGAATAATTCAGGATCTGCAGGCTTGGCTTACCCCACTGTTTACTCCCAGTCCCAGATCACGAATGAAAGAATTAAACAGCCCCTGTCATAATACCGGTCCCTGTGGGACCCCACTGCTAGCTGCCCTCCCTGGCCAGAAGTGTTCGCTTATTTCAACTCTCTGCTTCCTGTTGCTTTAATTAGTTCCTAATGCACGAGAACTCCCTTCCTCTAGTTAGGCCCGTGGCAGTTAGATCTACTCAGGAGCCTTTGGGGAGGGATGTTATGTTTTAAAAAACTGAAAGTCCAGATACATGATGATGTCTCCTGGATTGTTCTTGTCCACATATTTATTAACCTTTCAGAGAATTCTAAGCGGTTGATTAGAAAGTCCGCCTCAACCTTTACAGAAGTTGCGCTGATTCCTTGTCCGGGATGCTCTTTCCTCTTTGGGCTTAAGGATGCGCTGCGCTCAGTCCTGTAGGCGGGTGGGGGCTGGGGGGCTGGTCTCAACAACTAGTTGCAGATCTTGGCAGAAGGTCGAGAATATTGCCACATTTGAGTTTCCTTAAGAGTAATCCACAGGTGACTTGTCAGTGTTTTGTATGTTTATCGGCCTTTGAAATTCCCCTCTTGTCACCTCCATTTGAGTGAGGTTTTCCAGCACCTTTAATAAAAAACAGCAGTTCTGGGCTGGCATGGGTCACTTGGTGCCCAACATTTTCCTGATTAAGAACCAATGGAAAGAACATATTTGGTTTCTCTGCAGTCTCCTTGTCTGCCTTTAGCAGTCCTTTATCCCCCCTTCTTATCATTTTTCTTCAGAACAAACTTCCATTCATGTAAATGCTGAACACAGTAGCACTGGGAATTCCTGTAGTCTCCCCCCTGAAGTCTCACCTCACGTTCTGAGCACCACCCAGGACCAGAGGGATGACATGTCTGGAAATTCTGAAGCCCCCCTTAAAACAACATAAAACAAAAAAACCCAGACATTTTGTGGGAAATTGAAATATATGCACTGTTTATTGTCCTATCAAACCTAAGCGAATTTTACTACTCTAACAACATAAAATGCATCATTTATTATTTACTTAGCATATAAAATTGCAATATTTGACATATTTCTGGAATTTAAAAGTGATAAATGGTTTAGTTTTGTACAATCAAAATTGCAAATATACCCAATACTTGAGAGAAAACTGCAGGTAAACGCCCCCTCTGCTACCGTAGCCCGTGTTCCTCAGTATTTGCCACCTGGCTAGAGAGAGCTCAGTCCTCAGTGAACTGCTTCAGTGCAGTTTCTGCCCTGTCCCTTCGGATCTCCCCCCCCCCCAACAAGGCAGGACAATAAGCTGCTTGTCACCCAGGCTGTGTGTGTGTGGGGGGGGGGGGGTCTCAGTGTCTTGAGGGAGAGGTGAAAAGGTCAGCCACGGGGGGGGGGGGTGAGCACCGGTCCGGTCAAGCGGGCAACAGAAGGCAGGTTGGCGGCTGGGCCAGCGTCCCTCTTGAAGATCAGGTATCCTTCCTGGTGCAGAAATGCCTCTTGGATTTAAGAGCTGTGTACAGCAGGCCCAGCTTGTTATTAAAAAAAGGTTTTCACTCATTCTAAAAGAGAAAATATTTCACAGGAGGTTTTTTCAGCACTCCACCAAATTTCCAGTTTTTCTGGCAGAAAACCATTTCCCCCATTTTTTCAATTTTTGGAGGGGGGCTTTACATCTCTACTCATGAACACCCATGAAGCTGCCTTCTGCTGAATGAGACCCCCTCCTTCGTCTCCTCTGACTGGCGGCAGCTCTCCAGGGGTCCCCGGCAGAGGAGGCCTTTCTTTCCCATCACCTCCTGCCTTATTCTTTCCACTGGAATTCCTGGGAGTTGAACCTGGGACCTTCTGCGTGCTGAGCAGAGGCTCTACCACTGAGCCCTGTGGCCCCTCTCCGTCATGGATTGGCCACAGGTTAAAAAGAGGAAGCAGAGGGTGGGCTGTTTCCACAGGGGGGGGGAGGTGAGCAGTGGCATCTCTGGCCAGATCTCCCAGGGATCTCTGTTGGGACCAGTTTCATTTACTGTACTCACAAACAATGTGGAACTGGGAGTTCGCAGAGGACACCAACTTGTTCAGGATGGTGGAAGGAACCCGAGGGGATTGTGAGGGGCTCCAAAAGAGCCTTTCCCAGCTGGACTTCTGCGTCCAGTTCTGCTTGCTGCCTCTGAAAAGGGCAGCATTCCCCAAGAGCGGGGAATGGAAAGCCCCAAAGGATCCCCCAGGGCTGGAACGCCTGCCCTGTGAGGTGAGGCTGCCGCTTCTGGGGCTCTCAGCTTAGAAGGAAAGGGGCTGAAGAGATCTGGGGGGTGCAGAATGTGTAAGGTGGGGAAAGCGGCTACAAAGGATCTTTCTCCAGTAATTCTAGAAGCAGGGCATTGTTTGACAGTGGATCCAAGACTGAAGGAAGCACCATTTCACTCTGTGGCTCGTGGAACTCACTGCCACAAAGCACGGTGATGGCCGTTGGCCTAGATGGACTTCAAAGAGGGGCTGAGCAAGCTTATGAAGGAGAGGTTGCTTGTTGGCTGTTAGCCAGGACAGCCAAATGGGGCCGACGGGGTCAAGGGCAGCATTGTCAACTGGGGCACTTGACCGGCCACCGCTGGAAACAGGATGCGAGGCGTAGGTGGACCAGTTGTCCGATCCGGTGGGACCTGGGTTTTGGCCACTGTGTGACACAGAGTGCTGGACTGGATGGGCCACTGGGCTCATCCAGCGTGGCTTGTTCTTGTGATGCGTAGAAGGGCTTGAACCCGGCCCCCTCCTGCTCTTGCCCCTGCAGGTGTTCGATGCGCGAGACTGCACAAGCGTCCAGGAGATGTTCACGTCTTTGTGCACTCACATCCACTATGCAACCAACCGCGGCAACCTCCGGTGAGTGGCTTCGCCTGGCCAGCCGTACAGCCGCCCTTCTGCTCCACGCCTTGTCGCTGGGAGGGCAAGGGATGCAGAGCGATCTGGGAGGAACGCCCACACCATGCTGTGGGGTGTTCGAGGGTCCCTTTACCGGCATGCCTGCTCTGTCCCGCCAGGTCGGCCATCACCATCTTCCCGCAGCGGGTCATGGGCCGCGGTGACTTCCGGATCTGGAACAGCCAGTTGATCCGCTACGCCGGCTATCAGCAGCCAGATGGCACCACGCTGGGTGACCCCGCCAGCACGGAGATCACCGAGGTGAGGCAGGGAGGGGCTGCGGGCCCCGCTGCAGCGCCGCTGGGAGCTCTCTGGCACAGTCTCCTTTGGGTCGCTAACTCTGAACTGGGAAATTCCTGGAAGTTTGGGGGTGAAGCTTGGGGAGGGCAGGGTTTGGGGAGGAGAGGGACTTGAGGGGAATAGAATGCCACAGAGCCCATCCTCCAAAGTGGTCGTTCCCTCCAAGATAGCTGATCCCTGTGGCCCGGAGTCTCCAGGAGAACGGTTGCAATTCTGGGAGCTGTCCAGGCCCCAGCTGGAGGCTAGCAACCCTAGGCCTGGCTGAGTGCCTTTCTCCCTGGCTCAGCCGCGTGAGCCTCACCTCCTGAATCTCATCAATGCAGTCTGAAGGCTGCAAAAGCAAACCTGGACATCCACCCCTAGACGACTCCAGCCCCCCCGGACGCCCTGTCCTTTCCCTGCAGACGTCTCTGTGTGGGGGGAGGATGGGGATCCAAGAAGCAGAGCCTGAAGACTCCTCCCGGGCCCTAGGTGGTCTGCCTGCGGGGTCCCCCCCCCAGCTGATCCTCCACTTTTTCCCTCCCTAGCTCTGCATCCAGTATGGCTGGACCCCCCCCTGTACCCGCTTTGACGTCCTCCCCCTGCTGCTGCAGTGCCCTGAGGAAGACCCCGAGCTCTTTCCGCTGCCCCCCGAACTGGTCCTGGAGGTGCCGATCAGCCACCCCTCGTGCGTACAAGGAGGAGGAGGAGGAGGCTCCCTCGAATGCCAGGGCGGGGGCTGGCTCCTAACCACACTTGCCACAGGGCTTGTGGCCTCCATCTGGCCCTCCTTGGGGCTTCCCTGGTGGCATCTAGTGGGCCTCTCCTCTGATCCCGCAGGCTTGGCCTCCTGAGGTGGGAGCTGGCCAGCAGGGGGGTGGGGGTGACTGTGGGGAGTGAGAGGGGTGGGTGGGCCAGGCTCTGTGGGAGGGCCATCAGCCCCGGAGCTGCGGGAGTCAGAGCCAGGAGCCCTGGTCTTGGGAGGAGTCGGACAGGAAGCCGCCTTCTGCAGCCTCCGGGGGACCTCTCTGGTCCACCTCCCCCACCCCCCACTGCACTGTCTAGCCAGCAGCTGCTCTCCTTGGTGTGGTGGTTAAGTGCACGGACTCTAATCTGGGAGAACCGGGTTTGATTCCCCACTCCTCCACTTGCACCTGGCTGGATGACCTTGGGCAAGCCATAGCTCTGGACCAGCTGTTCCCTCAAGGACAGCTTGGGAAAGAGCTCTCTCAGCCCCACCTACCCCACAGGGTGTCTGTCTGTTGTGGGGAGGGGAAGGGAAAGGAGTTTGTAAGCCGCTCTGAGACTCCCTTGGGGAGTGGAGGGCGGGATGTAAATCCAGCCTCTTCTTCTTCTTCTTCTTCTTCTTCTTCTTCTTGGTGGGGGGTTGGTGGGTGGGGGCCCCCCATGCTCTGTGCCAGCCTGGCAGCCTGCTGATGCTGAGCCCCCTTCCCCTCCCTTGCGGGCCCTTCCCCTTTGTGCACCAGGCTGGGATGGTTCCAGGAGCTGGGCCTGCGCTGGTATGCCCTGCCTGCTGTCTCCAACATGCTGCTGGAGATTGGGGGGCTGGAGTTCCCGGCAGCCCCCTTCAGCGGCTGGTACATGAGCAGCGAGATCGGCATGAGGAACTTCTGCGACCCCCACCGCTACAACATCTTGCAGGTACTTCCCGCTGTGATGCCACTCTCTCTCTCACTCCAGTACTTCCTCCTCCTGTTTCCCCACCCCCACCCCGCCCCATGCAGCCTACTTAGATTCAGGGCCAGGGACCAGCCTCCAGCTGTTCAGTGCTAAGCCATGAGCAATTTACACCCAATTAAACAGATTAATGTGTGCCAACGAGGAGCAAAGTCCCTACAGGCCCTCCATGACTGCCAGTTTCTGACCCAATTTGTGGCAGGGCTTAGCTTTGGAAGCTCTTTCTAGTGCCCTGGAAATGGTAATAAAGCAGAGGGAGCCTTGGGCCATGCACAGAGTTTCTCTGCATTGCCACTGTGTGAATACAACCAGACCCTACCACAGAGGGGCCATCCTGGGTCAGTCCTACAGCAGCTTCCCCCCTCCCCCCCACACACTGCATGCCCAGGCATATTCTGACTCAGGAGAGAGGGCTGGTCTAGCTTATGGGTCATTTCAAGCAGGAAGATGAAGAAGAAGAGAAGAAGAGATTGGATTTATATCCTGCCCTTCACTCACTTAAGAGTCTCAGAGCGGCTTACAAACTCCTTTTCCCTTCCCCTCCCCACAACAGACACCCTGGGAGGTAGGTGGGGCTGAGAGAGCTTTTTTCCCAAGCTGTCCTTGAGAGAAAAGCTGTGCCAAGAACTATGGCTTGCCCAAGGTCATCCAGCCAGGTGCAAGTGGAGAAGTGGGGAATCAAACCCGGTTCTCCCAGATTAGAGTCTGCGCACTTAACCACTACACCAAACTGGCTCAGGAATGCACAGGAATGCCACTCCAGGAGTAACAAGCCCAGGAGCAGGCACATATGGTGATGCACTGTGGGAAAAAGCAAAAGCAGACTGACTTGATCTGTGTTTTCATGCTTGCTGTAGGGTAGCTTCCCTGCAAGAGCAAAGGAAACCTAAAGTGTCTTTAGTCAAAGTGTAAAGCTGGCTCACCAGCTCTGAGTTGGGAAAGACCTGCAGATTTGGGGGGTGGAGCCTGAGCGGTGGGTGTTGCCTTCTGACACACTTCCTGTGATGTCAGGGGGTGTGGCATGTGCAAATAAGTTATGCTAATGAGCTCCTACACCTCTTTTTTTACAAAATGACCCTGGCTATCTATCTATCTATCTATCTATCTATCTATCTATCTATCTATCTATCTATCTATCTATCTATCTATCCTACCTACTTACCTACCTGTTTAATTCAATTTATTACCCGCTGTCCCTGAAACCGGCTCAAAACGGATGACAACAATTTATAACATATACATTTTAAAAACCTTCCAAAAATACAAAATACAATTAATTCAGTAAATACAATAAAATCAGTAAAATAGCTATTATGCAGTTTAAGATGGCATAAAACTCATATGGAGGGGCAATAAACAGACGTCTGATAAGAAGGGGGAAAGAGGGGGAAGCCAGCAGGGAGGGGAAGGAGGTGGGAGGCCAAACCTAGCTGTAGCCTATTGGCTAGGGGCCCAGAGGTGATGCCCTCAGCCATCAGCCCAGAGGGACAACTCTGTTTCGCAGAACTGTGCCAGATGCCGCAGGGCCCTGCTCTCTTCTGGAAGAGTGTTCCCCCAACAGGTGCCCAGACTGATTGGGCAGTCCCCCTAAATACCAATATCTATGCTTTCAGTCCTCTCGACCACAGCTGGGGAGAGTTCAAAGCTCGCCTTCTGCCCGTGCCCACAGCCACCTGCGCTGTCCACAGACCTTTCCCTGAGGGCACTGGGCAGGGTGTGCAGCTGGGAGCATGGGTGGCAGGACATGCATGAGGGGGCAGGCAGGAAAAGGGCGTGCTGGGGGGGGGTTGGCAGTAGGGGGCCCTGCCAGAAGACCCAGCCCCCCCCCCGGCATGCTGATGCTGGCCCTGCCCCTGCCCACATACTTTGTTGGGCAAGCAGAGCAGGGGTTTTGTAACATGCCCCCCCGGTGTGTGTGTGTGGCACAGGAGGTGGGCCAGCGCATGGGACTGGACACGCGGACGACCTTATCCCTCTGGAAGGACAAAGCTGCTGTGGAGATAAACCTGGCCATCCTGCACAGTTTCCAGGTGAGGGGGGGCAGGGCAGGGGGGGCTGTCTGGAAGTGGAGGAGGGGGAACAGCGGTGGGGGCAACCACTTGGTGGGACACCTGGAAAGTCATGTCCGTCTGCCCCCCCACAGAGGACCCCCGGGAGGGAGGGAGGGAGGGTGCATTGGGGTCTGGGGGAGGAGGCGAGCCCTCTGGGTAGTTGGCATAGGTTCTTCCAGAGCACTGGTCATGCCAGGCTCTCTCGGTGCAGACTGCTTGGCTCTTTGGCAGCACCCGGTTGGGCTTGGCTCACTAGGCCATCCTGCCCTTACACCCACCACAGCCTGTCGCCTTCAAGGGTATCACTTGGTCATTATTGGATGGGGGAGACTTGTCTTGGCAGCAATATGTGCGAAAAGGATCTAGGGGTCTTAGTAGACCATACACTGAACATGAGCCAGCAGTGTGATGCCATAGCCAAAAAGGCAAATGTGATTTTGGGCTGCCTCAACAAAAGGATAGTGTCCAGATCACGCAAAGTGATGGTTTTGCTTTATTTTACTCTGGTTAGACCTCACCTAGAGAATTGTGTTCAGTTTTGGGCATCACAATTTAAGAAGGATATGGACAAGCTGGAACGTGTTCAGAGGAGGGCAACGAAGATGATGTGGGGGAGTCTGGAGACCAAGTCCCGTGAGGAAAGGTTGAAGGAGCTCTGGGTCTGTTTAGCCTGGAGAGGAGACGACTGAGAGGGGATATGAGAACCATCTTTGTGAAGGGCTGTCATGTAGAGGATGGTGCTGAGTTGTTTTCTTGCCCCAGAAGGTCGGACCAGAATCAACGGGTTGAAATTAAATCAGAAGAGTTTTCGGCTAAATATTAGGAGGAACTTCCTGACAGTTGGAGCGGTTCCTCAGTGGGACAGGCTTCCTGGGGAGGTGGTGGGCTCTCCTCCTTTGGAGGTTTTCAAGCAGAGGCTCGATGGCCATCTGACAGCAGTGCTGATTCTGTGAACTTAGATCACGAGAGGGAGGGCAGGAAGGGGGTTGCCTCAGTGCTGAGTTCTCGTGGCCCTTTCTTGCATGCCCAGGGAAATGCCGATGGCCACTTTGGGGTCAGGAAGCCATTTTTCTCCAGGCTGGTTTGGCCCAGAGATCCTGGAGATTTTTTGTCATCTTCTGGGCATGGAACAATGGTCACTACGGGAGTGGAGGGGGAGGTTGTGGATTTCCTGTATTGTGCAGGGGTTGGACTAGATGACCTTGGATATCCCATCCAACTTTATGATTCTGTGAATCTAACTCTGCGTTGGGTGGCCCCGCAAGGGTCAGAAGAGGTCAGAACTGTCTCACTCAGCCAGCTGTGCTTCTCAGTGAAATGGGGTCTCGCTGATCTGATGGATCTCTGCGATGTTTCTTACCTCCATCCCTGCCCTTGCCCGGGTCTGCTTCCAGCTGGCGAAGGTGACCATGGTGGACCACCATGCAGCGACCGAGTCCTTCATGAAGCACCTGGAGAATGAGCAGCGGATGCGAGGGGGGTGCCCGGCGGACTGGGTCTGGCTCGTGCCCCCCATCTCTGGCAGCCTCACACCCGTCTTCCACCAAGAGATGGTCAACTACCACCTCTCCCCTGGCTTCTGGTACCAGGTACACCCCCTGCCACACGCAGAGGGCCTGTGTATGGGGGGAGGCACTAAACTATGGGGCAAGGGGGTATGGGGCTGCTGCTGGGCTGCCAGAAAGAAGCTCCAGGGCCCCCTTGATGGTTGGCGAGTAGCCACGAGAAGGGGGCAAGTTGCGAGGGTGAGATTCCCAGGCCTGCCTTTGCGAACTTGCAGGCGGTGGTCCTTGGTCTCTAACTGTGTCACAGAATTCTCAGAGCAAAATACATTTTAATTCACCCCCCTGCCCAGCTCCAGGAGCTGAGTTTTGGGGAGCCCCGGGGGGGGGGGATCAGTGGGAAGAGGGTTGTTGCTGAGAAGTCTGATCCCATGAACGGCATGCTTGTGAATGCCACATGGATGCCATTTTTCCTGATTGCATTAAATATCATTGTTCTACTAAATGCAAATTCAAATGTATTCATTCCATTTGAGGGAGTATTTGGGTCAATGAAATCAAACCAACCACAGTAGGGTGTTAGAACAGAGTTTGAGTCCAGAGGTGCCTTTAAGACCAACAAAGCTGGCTGGAGATCCTGAAGGGTTTTTTGTCATCTGGGCATGGAACAGGGGTCCCTGAGGGTGGGGCAGGGGGCAGGTATTTGTGAATTCCCTGCATTGTGCAGGGCGTTGGACTGGATGACCCTGGAGGTCCCTTCCAATTCTATGATTCTGTGATTCTATGAAAGTTACAACAACAACAGAACCTTTTATTGGCATAGAATTCTATGAAAGTTTAATATACCCAGAATTAAACTCTGTTGGTCTTAAAGGTGCCACTGGACTCAAACTTTGTTTTGTTGCTTCAGACCAACCCGGGGACCCGTCTGAATCTAACTGTAGGGTGTTGTGACTCCAGGAAGGGTGGAGATCCTGGCCTTGAGGTGTCTCAAGACTCCTTTTGGTTTGGCTGTGATAGCTGAGCCTCCCCACACCCTTTCTGGAATCTGCCCAAGAGCAGAGCAGTGCTGGTCAGGGGAGGGGGGAACGGAGGAGAAACGTGAGAGAATCGCGGCTCCCCTGCCACCCCCAAGGCCTCCGCGTTGGCTGCGACAGCGACCACAACTGCAGCAGGGCAGCTGGACACTCTGCGCCAAATTCAGTGCTGTGCTTTCAAGGGCATTTTGCATTGCCTTCAAGTTTGCGGGCTCCGTGGTTCCTGCCGACTCCTTTCCTGGTGCCCACCAAATGCCTGGGGCTTTTGCCCAGTAAGGCTTCTGATTGGCTGTTAAAGATTTGATGGGCTGTGCAGATTCCTAAAAACATGCTTTGGCAGCAGCTGCCGCCACCATGCAGGGATCTCCACTGTGTGCCTGAAGGTCAGCTTCAGCCCCCATTTTGTGGCCAGCTCTGCCTCCTGTGGCAGCCATTTTGTGGTTGCGCCCACCGTGCTGTATCAGAATTCCAGACTCAAAAAAGATTGGGGACCCCGTATTAAAGAAGAGGGTATCTCTGGCCATGCCTCTCCTTTGCTACCCAGTCATTCTGATGAGTCCAAGGCATGAGAATCTTGGGGGTTCTGTGGGGCCTGCCCCCCCAGCCCTCTCCCCCCCCACATATCTGCTGTCCCCGCAGCCTGATGCCTGGAAGGTGTACATCCCCAAAGGAACCACCGTCACCCGGAAGAAGACCTTCAAGGAAATAGCCAAGTAGGTGTTTCCGGGGGCCAGGAAGGAGGCCTCGAGTGAGGGGGGCGGTTGCTGCTTTGGGGGCTGGCTTCCAAGCTTTGGGGAGGGGGGCTCTCCTTCTGGGGCACGCGCTCAGGGGTCCGCACAGCACCAAGCTCTCCTCTGCTGCTCGGAGGCCCCGTGGACTCCTCTATCCTGCCCACCCCATAAGCCTGCCAAAAGCTTGTGGGCACCACCTGGGGCAGGAGGGGCCCAGGAGACTGCTGATGCCCCGGAAGAAGTGGGGGCCGTGGAGGACCTGTCCAAGACTGTGGCTGGACTAATCCAGGCTGGGTCCTGCGGCCCAATTGGCGCCCTGGGTGCTCTGGCAGAGAAGCTCTCCCTCGCTGTTTGGCATAGTACTTGGACCGTCGCTCCCCCTGGGTGGCTGCCTGGCGCTTTGCAGGAGGAATGGAACAGAAAGCTGGCCCCCCCTGCCCCCCGCCCTGAGGAGGAGAGGAGGCAGAGATCCACAGGCCAGGCTCCGCATTCCTTCCAGTGCCACAGCCTGAGTCAAGGAAGGGGTTGCAGCCAAAGCAGTGGGGGGGGGGTGTTGTGGGATGGATGGGGGGGAGGCGGGTGTGGACCCCAGTTGGAGGGTCAGGCACAGGGAGCGGGGCTTGGGCGTGCTTCCCCATTCCTCTCCTCCCGCTCTTGCAGTGCCGTCAAGATCACAGCAAAGCTGATGGGGCACGTGATGGCCCGCCGTGTCAAGGCCACCATCCTGTATGCCACGGAGACGGGCAAATCCCGCGCCTATGCCCAGAGCCTGGAGCAGCTCTTCAAGTTCGCCTTTGATCCCAAGGTGGGGCAGGGACGGAGCTCTTCTCGGAGCCTGGCCTGGCCTGGCCTGGCCTGGCCGCTCTCTCTCTCCCTCCCTCTCCCTCCCTCCCTCTCTCTCCTCTCTCTCTCTCTCTCTCTGTGGCACTCGCATTCATGGCCTTTGGGTGCTGGTCACAGGCCTGTCCACTTGCCTGGCCTGCACCAGGGGTCTGTGGAACTACTAGGGACCTGAGCTTTTTCTGGGAAGGCCTCCAGGCCCGGTGCTCACAGGAAGGCCCGCTTCTTCCTCCCTGCAGGTGCTGTGCATGGATGAATATGACGTGGTTTCCCTGGAGCATGAGACCCTCGTCTTGGTGGTGACCAGCACATTTGGAAGTGGGGACCCCCCAGAGAATGGAGAGGTGAGGGTCTGCTGAGTGTACGTGTGTGTGTGTGTGTGTGGGGGGGGGGATTGGGAACCTGTACTCAGATGGCACTGCCTCGGGGGGGGGGGGGGTTGGAGAGGCTGGCAGCCCTGTGGAGCCATTCAAAGCGTCTCCTGTGCACAGCTTCCCTGGCGTGGGTGCAGCGAGAGTGGCATCTGTGAGCAAGCAGGGCCTCCCCCCCCCACCCACACAGCAGCCCCACGGAGGGGGCCAGCTGCCAGGGCGGGGTGTGGCAGGCTGAGCCTCAGCACTGCTGCTGGAAGGACACGGCCCGTCCTCACTCTGCCCGCTTGTCTTCCCTCCCAGAATTTTGCCAGCGCCTTGATGGAGATGTCCTGTCCTCTCCTGGGCAGCCCCCAACCTGAGCAGTGCAAGTGAGTGCCCCCCCCCGACCCCCGCTTGCTTTGGCTCTTCTCTTCCTTTTCTCTGCCTCCTCCCTGAGCCGCTGGGCAGCCCCTGCAGGACGCGTCCGAGGAGGAAGCCCCGGAGTTCTCTGCTCCCGGATCAGAACTCTTGTGCTTGCAGACAAGGCAGGTGGGGGCGGAGCAGCGGGAGCCTGGCAGCCGGCCTGGCCTCTGACCTCTTCCCAAGGCTGAGTTGGAGTTGATCTCCGGGACCGAGGGCCCAGTTGCCCTCCTTGGCTCAGGCATCACTGGCAGCAGCGACAGCAGCTTCCAGACTCCCAGAGGGTGTTGCTGGGGGGGGGGGGGGGTATGAGATGGGTGGCCTGGCGGGATCGGGGCCTGTAAAAGGGTTACCCGAGGGGAGCCGGGCGAGGTTTGAGTCCAGGAGCACCTGAGGGGCTGACAGGTTCCTTGCATAGGATGCCCTCTGAGTGGAGAGGGGGGGGGGGACACAAGATCACTGCCTGATATCCTGTTACGGAATTTACCCAGTTGGCCTCTCAGAGAATCGTTTTGTTCAGCTAAGTGGCGACCTGCATCTTGCAGGATTTACATCAGATAAAAACTTGCAGAGAGAGAATTTATCTCCAGTACAATAAACTGAGGGCTAACGTTAACCTGACTGTCCTTCAGATAATAGGACTGGTCCCTGATACTGTTGATAAAGGGATCGTGCAAGTGCAGCTTTTGATACTAGCTTCTTAGCTACAGTAGGAAAATTAAAAGGCCAAAATTTAACATTTATTCACTGTAAAAATAGCAGCAGAGCTAGCTTGTCTTCAGCTACTTTAATTAAGAAGAAGAAGAAGAGATTGGATTTATACCCCGCCCTTCACTACCCAAGGGAGTCTCAGAGCAGCTTACAAACTCCTTTCCCTTCCCCTCCCCACAACAGAGGTGGGACTGAGAGAGCTCTGAGACAGCTGCCCTTGAGAGAACAGCTCTGACAGAACTATGGCTTGCCCAAGGTCATCCAGCAGGTGCAAGTGGAAGAGTGGGGAATCAAGCCCGGTTCTCCCAGATTAGAGTCCGCGCACTTAACCACGACACCAAACTGGCTCTCAGTTAACTGTCAATAGATAAAAGAAATGCTGTAGTTTCCTGATCAGCTGGGGAAATTGCAGTGAGGACTAAACCTACATGCTTAGCAAGAATACCTGTGACTTGATCAAACATGCGCTCCTTGGAGACGGGACTCGTATCAGGGCACATTGTAGGCTGGGGCTCTGGGTTCATGTCTCTGTTACGTGGCCCATAGTTGTACATTCCTGCCTCTCAGTTTTAGCCAGGCAGACAGGCCAAGGCCTGGGAGACCAAGTGCCCTTCCCCAGGGGGGGACTCTGCTGAGGCTCTAGAGGGGTTTATGTAGGGAGCTGTAGATGACCAGAGGACGACTGGGGGTGCTCGGTCACTCTTTTGGGCCTGTCCCTGAGCACCAGTCTGGCTTTGCCTCTCTGCTTTGTCACTTCTGAGGTGCCAAACTGAACCTCAGAACAGCCCTGCTGGATCAGACCAGTGAGGGTCCATCTAGTCCAGCATCCCGTCTTACACAGTGGCCAACCAGTTCCTCTGGAGGGCCAACAACAGGCCGAGGCCTTCCCCTGATAAGGCCGAGGCCTTCCCCTGATAAGAGCCGAGGCCTTCCCCTGATAAGAGCATCAGAAGAGCCCTGCTGGGTCAGACCAGTGAGGGTCCATCTAGTCCAGCATCCCGTCTCACACAGGGGCCAGCCAGTTCCTCTGGAGGGCCAATAACAGGGCAGAGAGGCCGAGGCCTTCCCCTGAGGAGAACCTCAGAAGAGCCCTGCTGGGTCAGACCAGGGAGGGTCCCTCTAGTCCAGCATCCCATCTCACACAGGGGCCAGCCAGTTCCTCTGGAGGACCAACAGCAGGGCAGAGAGGCCGAGGCCTTCCCCTGAGAAGAGCACCAGAAGAGCCCTTCTGGGTCAGACCAGTGAGGGTCCCTCTAGTCCAGCCTCCCGTCTCACAAAGTGGCCAACCAGTTCCTCTGGAGGGCCAACAACAGGCCGAGGCCTTCCCCTGATAAGGCCGAGGCCTTCCCCTGATAAGAGCCGAGGCCTTCCCCTGATAAGAGCATCAGAAGAGCCCTGCTGGGTCAGACCAGTGAGGGTCCATCTAGTCCAGCATCCCGTCTCACACAGGGGCCAGCCAGTTCCTCTGGAGGGCCAATAACAGGGCAGAGAGGCCGAGGCCTTCCCCTGAGGAGAACCTCAGAAGAGCCCTGCTGGGTCAGGCCAGTGAGGGTCCATCTAGTCCAGCATCCCATCTCACACAGGGGCCAGCCAGTTCCTCTGGAGGACCAACAGCAGGGCAGAGAGGCCGAGGCCTTCCCCTGAGAAGAGCACCAGAAGAGCCCTTCTGGGTCAGACCAGTGAGGGTCCCTCTAGTCCAGCCTCCCGTCTCACACAGTGGCCAACCAGTTCCTCTGGAGGGCCAGCAACAGGGCAGAGAGGCCGAGGCCTTCCCCTGAGAAGGACATCAGAAGAGCCCTGCTGGATCAGACCAGGGAGGGTCCCTCTAGTCCAGCCTCCCGTCTCACACAGTGGCCAACCAGTTCCTCTGGAGGGCCAGCAACAGGGCAGAGAGGCCAAGGCCTTCCCCTGAGAAGAACCTCAGAAGAGCCCTGCTGGGTCAGACCAGGGAGGGTCCCTCTAGTCCAGCATCCCGTCTCACACAGGGGCCAGCCAGTTCCCCTGGAGGGCCAACAACAGGGCAGAGAGGCCGAGGCCTTCCCCTGACAAGAGCATCAGAAGAGCCCTGCTGGGTCAGACCAGGGAGGGTCCCTCTAGTCCAGCATCCTGTCTCACACAGGGGCCAGCCAGTTCCCCTGGAGGGCCAACAACAGGGCAGAGAGGCCGAGGCCTTCCCCTGAGAAGAACACAAGAAGAGCCCTGCTGGGTCAGACCAGTGAGGGTCTCTCTAGTCCAGCATCCTGTCTCACACAGTGGCCAGCCAGTTCCTCTGGAGGGCCAGCAACAGGGCAGAGAGGCCGAGGCCTTCCCCTGAGAAGAACACAAGAAGAGCCCTGCTGGGTCAGACCAGTGAGGGCCCATCTAGTCCAGCATCCCGTCTCACACAGAGAAGACTTGGGAATATTTGAGAGTGAAATCTACAAAAGCGTAAAGGAAACAAAAAGAACAGGAGCTAGACTGCCCCCCGCCCAGATATCCACTAACCACAAGATTTGGACTTGACTCACAGGAAGGGGAGTCACACCCTTCCAAGTGCACAGATTTATTTATTTATTATTTCATACTTCTTCCCCGCCCTCCCTGCGAACGGGCTCAGGCTGGCTTACAATATGGCACACAGTGCCTAGTCAGAGCAAAACAATTTAAAACATTTTAAAAATACAACAAACAACAATTAACATTAATATCCAATTCGCAATAAAAATGCGCAAATAAAGTGCTTACATAGGTGTTAGTAATCAGCATTCAGATGGCTTTCAGATGTCTTCTTACGGTTGCCCTTTGTGCCCCTTTCCAGGGACATGATTCGACTCCCCTCCCCGTGGCCACCAGTCCCCCATCACAGATGTTACTGGTTGATGGTAAATGATGGGGGGGAGGTGGTGGCCCCTAACCAAAGGCCTGGTGGAAGAGCTCCATCTTGCAGGCTGTGCGGAATTGCAGAAGATCCCGCAGGGCCCTGATCTCCTCCCGGAGCTCATTCCACCAGAGAGGAGCCGCCACCGAAAAGGTCTTGGCCCTGGTTCCTGCAAGCCTGGCCTCCTTAGGGCCTGGAACCCGGAGTCGGTGTTGTGACCCCGACCGAAGTGCTTGCTGGGGTATATGTGGGGAAAGGTGGTCCCTCAGGTATGTTGGACCCTGGCCATATAGGGCTTTAAAGGTAAGCTCCAGTACCTTAAAGCGAATCCGGCACGCTATCGGCAGCCAGTGCAGCTCCGCCAGCACAGGCCAAATGTGGTCCCTCTTTGAGAGGCCCATCAATAGCCGGGCCGCGGCATTCTGCACCAGCTGCAGCTTCCGGATTTGCAACAAGCGCAGCCCCATGTAGAGAGCATTACAGTAGTCTAGCCTCGAGGTGACCATTGCACGGATCACTGAAGCTAGATCTTCACGGTCAAGGAAGGGGACCGACTGCCGTGCCAGCTGAAGATGGTAAAAGGCTGACTTGGCAGTGGCTGCTACCTGGGCCTCCATCGTTAAGGAAGGATCCAGGAGCACTCCCAGACTCCTAACCCCCGGTGCAGGCACCAACAGCACCCTGTCGAAGCTCGGGAGTGGGACCACCCCTCCCTGGGCTGCCCCGATCCAGGCACAGGGCCGCCGTCTTCTCCGGGTTCAATTTCAGCCAGCTCAACCAGCCAGGGCGTGCAATGCGTGGTCCAGGTGTCAGTGGGATGAGCAGGGTGGAAGGGTGCTTAGGATGGCTCTGTTTAGCTGTCATTTCTGGGAGGAAACAGGCTGAAGGAAGGTGCGGAAAGCAGGAGGGACTCAGGAGGTGATGATGAAGAAAGAGAAAGGATCCCCAGAGAAACCAGACATGCTGAGATGAGAAGTGGAATCCCAGGTAATGGGATCAGGCGTGCCAACTCCCCCCCCCCCCCCAGTTGCCTGTCTGGAGGAGCCCGTCCGGAAGCAGCCGCGGCTTCCCCGGCCCTGGCCCACCGGTCTGGTGTGGCTGCCCCATCTCTCCCCTCCTCCCTCTCTTCCCCCCAGGAGCTACAAGATGCGCTTCAACAGCGTCTCCCAGTCTGACCAGCTGGTGGCTGCTTGGAGGAGGAAGCGCAAGGCGTCCAGCAACACGGACAGTGCGGGGGCCCTGGGGACTCTTCGGTATGGCGGCTGGGGAGGGGGCTGGGGGCCCAAACCGCTGGCTTCACAGGGTGCCTGGGAACCCGAGTCATGCGCAGAGGATCCCTGCATGGCAGAGGATACGCAATGGGCCCTGATCCAACACCGGGCAGCGGGGGGGGGGGGGTGAGGTGGTGCCTTAGGCAGGAGGGTGTGTTGCTGCTGAACCATGGGGGATGGAAGACTGGAATCTCCTCTTTTCTTGGAACCAGGCCACAGAGAGAGAGAGACGAGCCAGTGGCTGTGGTGTGGGAGCAGTCGGATGTCCTCGGGGGGGTCTTGGCCTCCGTGCCTTGTTGCCTCTCCCCCCCCCCCCCGGGAACTAGTTGTGCCCTGCGGGAGATGGGATGCTGGCTGAGATGGACCCTCTCTGCTCTGGTGGCTCCGCTTTGGCCGGGGCTGCCAGCAGGGGCCCCTCAGGGCAGTGTCTCACCTGGGCCTTCTGCGGCTCAGGAGGGGTTGCGGTGGTATCATGGTGTTGTTCCCTGGAAAGAGCATGTTGGACAAGTCCAAGAAATGAGTTGGCCCCACATTAGAGAAAAGACCCCTTAATGGTCCCACGTGAGCAGGGCAGAGCAAAAGGCCCCATCTCGTAGACTCTGATCCCACTGCGGAGGGCGGCATACCTGGGCCTCCCTCCGTTTTATCCTCACAGCATCCTTAGTGAGGTGGAGTCAGGTGGGTGGCCATGTTGGTCTGACACAGCAGAACAAAGTGGGAGTCCCTAGAGGCACCTTTGAGACCAACCAAGTTTTATTCCAAGTTTAAGAATGTCAGAACATAAGAGAAGCCAATGTTGGATCAGGCCAATGGCCCATCCAGTCCAACACTCTGTGTCACACAGGGGTCAAAAACACCCCAGGTGCCCTCAGGAGGTCCAGCAGTGGGGCCAGGACACCAGAAGCCCTCCCACTCTGCCCCCCCACCGAGCACCAAGAACACAGAGCATCACTTGCCCCAGACCGAGACTTCCCATCTATACTTTGTGGCTAACAGCCACTGATGGACCTCTGCTCCAGATGTTTATCCAGTTTCCTCTTGAAGCTGTCCATGCTTGTGGACACCACCACCTTTCATGTGTGTGTGCCTTGAATAAAACTTGTTTGGTCTTAAAGGTGCTTCTGGACTCCAACTCTACCTCTTGCGAGGTAGATTAGGTTGATATAGAGAGGGAGAGAGATCGGCCCGTGGTCACCCATGTAGTTTCGTGGCAGAGTGGTGGCTTGGACCCTGGCGGCCCAGATCTCTCTCTCTCTCTCTGAGGCCACCTGAGCTCTCCTGGGCAGCTCCCATCCCAAGACCCACCCGACACTGACCCACAGGAGCCATTGGGATGGTGCCCGCCCCACGCCTGAGGGGCGGCGGAGAGTCTGCTTTCTCGCTCACCCCCTCTTCTTTCCAGCTTCTCTGTCTTTGGACTGGGTTCTCGAGCCTACCCACACTTCTGTGCCTTTGCCCACGCTGTGGACACGCGCCTGGAGGAGCTGGGAGGTGAGCGGATCCTGCCCATGGGCGAGGGGGACGAGCTCTGTGCCCAAGAGGAGTCCTTCCGAACCTGGGCCAAGAACGTCTTCAAGGTGGGCTGCCGGGAGGGAGGGAGGGAGGGAGGGAAGGGGGTGTGGGAGCAGTAGGCCCCCTCTGCAGCCAGGGCCTGTTCAGTGGGCAGCGGGAGGTCCCCGGGTGGGATTATGGGACCTTCCCTGGACCAGGAAACAGCCCTGCCAAGGCCCAAGCCCTGGCTCAGCCTCCCCTGGTCTTGGATGGGTGGGGCCCTGGCTCAGCGGCAGAGCAGTTGCTTGGCACGCAGGAGGTCCCCAGTTCAATCCTCATCAGCACTTCCCGTCAAAAAAAGGACCACAGACCCTGAGAGCTGCTTACCTCGGCAGACCTACCCGTCTGAATGAGTAGAAGGCAGCGCCCGGTCTGTGGGGACTGAAAGACCCCCGAAGGCCACCCCCGAGTCAGGAGGAGCTATTGGGGGGGGGGCATTTCTTCCCCCTCCTCCAGTGTCTGCTCCTCAGAGCCTAAGATACGCTCCACCAACAGGCTGCCCAAAGTCCTGGAGAGCCGCCCTCGCATGCAGCCTCGCCTGAGTGCATCAGAGTCTGGGAGCTCAGCAGGGTCAGCCCGGGTCAGTGCTTGGATGCGAGACCCCCAAGGAAGACCAGGCCTGCTGCACCAGGGCAAACCACCTCTGCTCCTCTCTTGCTTGGGAACTCCCTGGAGGTGGAACTCCACAGGGTCACCCTAAGGGGGTTGTGGCTCGATGGCACGCTTTGCCTGCCGGTGGCCTTCGCGAGAGGTGTGCGCCGTAGAGTCCCCCAAGCAAACGCTCGGTGGCAGAAGAAGAGGCTCTTTCCTCCTTTCCACCTGGATTCTTGCCTGGGAGCCCCAGCTGGGCTCTTCCCTGTGCTGATGGATGTCTGCTCTGCCTCCGAAGGAAGAGCCTTCGGAATCCAGGGCAGTTCCTATGGGATCTGCAGAGGGGGCCATGGGGGAGACAGCCCACAGAGGCCCTGGATCTGGCCCCCTCTTCTCCTCCCGCAGCTCTGAGCAGGAGTGGGTCTCCAGTTCCTCAAGCGCAGAGGTCCTTTCCAAGGCCTGCTCCATGCACCAGACCCTTGAGAGCTGCAGGGGCTGGGGCAGGACCCCTGGGTCTCACCGTGAGACAGGCAGGCCCTCCCCTAAGAGACTCTGGCAGCCCCCTTTTGCCCCAGAAGGAAGCGCAGCTTTCTTTACACAAGGAAATCCCACAGCTAGCCTGTTCATGCTCTCCAAATTGAGAAAAGAGCGCCTCAGGAAATGCTTGCTATCTGGAAGGAAACTTCTTCTGGAGGGTTGTGAGACTGCTGTGCCCAGGAGCCTTTGGCAAGGGTTGCAGAACTCGGTGGCTTTCCATGACTGGCCGAGGAAGGGATCTCCCCTGTGCCTCTTGGGGATGGACGGGGGTGTGGAGTCCCGTGGTGGAACATGCCCCCTTTCGCCCACCACAACATCCAGGTCTCTCCAACCAGGACCCCCCCCCCGGGGACTTCCCCTGGCACAGCAGCCCAAGTGAGTGGATGCAGGAAGCCCCCTGTGCGCCCCCCCACCCCAATGGATGAGGGAAGAACCGAGGGGGGGGGGCATGAGGAACTCCTGTGCTACAGGATGATTTAGGGATGTGGGAGAGCAGAGAGGCAATCTGGGGGGAGTGGCCGCGGGCCCATCTGCTGGGGGAGTTGGCCCTTCTCTGCTTTGAACTTAAGAACATCAGAGAAGCCAATGCTGGATCAGGCCAGCGGCCCCTCCAGCCCAACACTCTTCTGTGTCACACAGTGGCCAAAACCCAGGGGCCATCAGGAAGTCCACCAGCAGGGCCAGAACTCCAGAAGCCCTCCCACTCTTGCCCCCCAAGCACCAAGAAGACAGAGCATCCCTGCCCCAGACATAAGAACATCAGAGAAGCCAATGTTGGATCAGGCCAGCAGCCCCTCCAGTCCAACAGTCTGGGTCACACAGTGGCCAAAAACACCCCAGGGGCCCTCAGGAGGGGAGCCAGAGGTTTGCCAGGGGTTGCTGCCCCTGCCCTCTTTTCTTCCCCACTCCTAGATTCTGTGCCGGCCTCCTCTCCCCTCCGTCCCCCCCCCCCCCCCAATCATGGTATGGCTAGCAACCAGTGCTCTTTGTCCACCCGGGATGGGGTCTGTGGCTGCACTGAGACCCCACTGTGTGGATCTGCCAGAGGGGCAGCAGGGGTGGGGTGGCTGGGAAGAGGGCTGGGAAGGTGGCCTGGGTGGGGGCTGCGGGTGGCACCTTCCTGAGCCCAGCTGGGCATTTAGCGCTGGCCAGAGGTGGCTGGATTGGAAAGGGCCAGTTGCCACCCGATGGGCAAGGGCCCACATGGCTCGCTAAGGGGGGAGGGTGAGGACAAGGGTGCCCCCAGTACATTGGTCCCTGTCACTGAGAATGGGGCTCTACCTGAGGAGGGGGCTTTCACTCCCCACCCCCTGCAGGAGCCTGAACCTACAGCCAGGGCTGCCTGCTCCTCTTCAGGGGCGCTGCTCCAAAGGCATTCCAAGGACCCCCCCCCCCAAAAAAAAACACACACACACTCTGCCCGCTTTCTTTCTCCGCAGGCTGCCTGTGACACCTTTTGCGTTGGGGACAATGTTGAGGCAGCTGCCAAGGAGGTCTTCACCACCCGCTGCAGCTGGAAGCACCACCGGTACCGCTTGTCTGTCCACGAAAGCCCCCCGGACCTGCTGGCAGGTGGGTGATGGGTTGGGCTTGCGCTTGGCCTGGCCTTGCACTTGGGGCCCCTGCTCGGAGGCTGCAGTCCGGTACCCCCAGGAGGCCCTCTCAGCCAGAGTTCTGCGCATCCCCTGTTTCGTGGGTGGTTCCCAAGCGGAGGGGGGAGGGGGGTGGACTCCCAATCCCTCCAGTGCCCTTGCCTGTGCCTTGGAAGCCCTAACTTTGGATGTGGGTTGCTCTGTGGGTGAGAGAAATGCTGCACTCTGCCTTGGAGCTTGGAAGTAAGGTCTGCGGCTGAGCTGTGGCTCAACCGAAGCACTGGCTACAGGCAGTGTTTCCTCTAAGCTGAGTTAGTGTGAGCTAGCTCACAGTTTTTTAGTCTCTGGCTCACCCCTTTTTGTCTCGGCTCAGGAAGCAAACTAATGTAGTTTGCTCGGCTCCAGAGCAAACTAATGTATGCAGCAGCCAGATCTCTGGCTCACAACTTTAATGCCAGGAGCTCACAAAGTAGAATTTTTGCTCACAAGATGCCAGAGCTCAGAGGGAGCACTGGCTACAGGGGCATGCCCTTCTCCCCATGGGATAGTCCCCCTGTTGCCCCCTCCCCTCCACCTTGAGGGCAGCAGAGTTCAAGAGGCCCCCCTGAACTGTCTACCTGGATGTCCCCCCCCCCTCCCTCCCATCCAGGTTTGTCACACATACACAAGCGCAAGGTGGTGCCGTGCCGTGTTCTCTCGGTCCAGAATCTGCAGAGCCCGGAATCCAGGTGAGAGCCCTTGAGGAAATCCTGACTCCCTGGAGGTAAGGACTGGGGTGGGGGGTTGTTGTCTGCAGGCGAGAACCACAGGACTGGCTGGTATTACTTGAAGTTGTAGCAGTTTGAAGTTCAGCCTTCCCTTCCCTCCTCGTTGTCTGGGACTTCTCCCTATTGACCATCGCCACGGGAACAAGATGGAGTCCCTCCCTCGGTAAAGGCGTTGTCTTGCATGGCTTGTGCCTCCCTGGTCAGAAGCCAAAAGATAAAGAGAGCTTTTTCTTTGTGTCCAGAGAATTTATCATCTCTCCTTGGGAAAGTCCTCCCAGGGCCAATCAGTCCTGATTCCAGAGAAAGGGTGTACTTCCTAGCCCTTTGGCTCCTAGCAGCATCTGTCCCTTTGGCGCATGGCCTTCTAGCAGGGAGTGAGACAGTAGACTATATTGTCTGTCTTTGGCCAGAGAGCCATTCACGTAGGTGTGCACCCAGCTACCCTGTGCTTGGGGCTGGATGGCTCTTCCCCCAACCTGCTCTTCCTGCCAGCTCTGAGTCTGCAGCTGGATTTCAACACAGGGACAGAGAGCGATCCACGAGGACTGAAATAAGGGGGTGGGCGCTTGGGCAGGAGGGCATTTCTCCACAGTGGCCGCCCTCCGTGGAGCTCTCGTTTCTGTAGCAAATGCCGAGGCACCCCAGTGGCCCCCAGCTCTTGTCCCTGCACTTCCCTTCCCTCCTCCCACCGTGGCCCTTCCCCCGTCCCCTGAGGGCTTTTTCAAACTTTTTTTTTTTTTAAAAAATTGGCACTTGGTGTAGCGCTGTTGCATTAGAATGACCTACTCGTCCCTCAGAACTACCAGCTTTCCTTAAAAAACAGCAGGATTCTGTCCTGTTCCATTGCAGAGGCAGAAGGGTGTGTCAGTGCTGGGCTTCCACCCCTGGGCTGGGTGGCTGGCCGGCCAGAATGGCACGCTCCGTGGCCAGCAGGGTGTGGCTCTGCCGTCTCCCTCCTGGGGGAAGCAAGGGGAGCTCTGCGGCCCAGGACAAAATGGCGGGCTGGTGCCTGGGTGTGGGACAGGGGGCGTGGGTCTCCCTGCCAAGCATGTGGCCTTCCGTGCCTTCCTGCCCCCGACCCCTCTCCTGCCCCCCAAACAGCCGATCCACCATCCTGGTCAAGCTGCTCACGGGAGACCAGCCAGAGCTGCAGTACCAGCCGGGCGACCACGTGGGCCTCTTCCCCGCCAACCGCGCAGAGCTGGTGGAGGGGCTCTTGGAGCGCGTCGAGGATCCGCCCCCTGCCAGTGAGACCGTTGCCGTGGAGACCTTGGAGACGGAAAGCAATGGTGGGTGCCTGGCTGCCATGCAGCGCCTGGCCGGTGGAGGGATGGGCCGGGGCAGAGGGGACTGCTGCTTCCTGGTTGTGCTCCACACAGTGAGGTCCTCCGAAGTAGAGCCGACACCCTCCTGAGCCAAGGAGCTTACACAGGACTGCACCGCCCGCCCTTCCCAGGCGCTCTGGTTGCCCCACGGGGTGGAGTGAGCCCCCCTTCTGCATGCCAGGGGGGACGTGCAGTGTAGACCCCTGCCAGGCTGGCTCCTTGGGGGGGAGGTTTCTGCCTAGGTGGGGGACTGGGTTTGGGCCAAGGGAGCCTGAGGACGTGCTTCCGTCTCCCTCCTTTTTTGGGGGGTCCCCATGTGTGGAAGATTCAGCATGTGAATGACCTTGTGGTGGCTTCAGCATGGGCCCAGGGAGCGTGCCGGTGATCTCTGAGAGCCGTAGCTGCCGGGGGGGGGGGGGGTGGTGGTGGTGGTGGTGCAGGAGGGCAGGTGAAGATGTCCTTCCCAGGCCTGGGGCTGTTCAGCAAAGAAGCCCTCTGGGAAGTCGATGGTTTGACAAGTGGTCCCCTGTTCCCCTGGGGAGAAGTTCCTCTTGGAATTCGAGAGGCCAGGACCACCTGCAAATGAGGGGGGGGGGCTCTAATAGTCAGGGGCATAGACTTTTGGAAATTCCGGGGGGGGGGGCAGGGGCTCCTTAGCGTGCGCATGAAGCGCGCTCACTCGCTGGGGCGATGTTCTCCCCCGCCTGGGAAACCGCCACGCCTCCCTGGGCCCTTCCGAGGCCCACCAGCTGCTGCCGCCGGTGCCTCTATCTCCCCCCCCCCCCCCGCCACCCCTTCCCTCTCCCTCTCTCTCTCCAGCAGCGACGGCCGGGCTTCGGAAGGACCCGGGGAGGCTCAGTGGCAGGCGCTCTGTTTTGCCGGGGGAGGCTGAGTTCCCCCTGGGGAATTTCGGGGGTGGCTCGAGCCCCCCCGTACTCTACGCCTATGCTAATAGTAGTGGCTGATGCTGTGCCCAGTGTAGCGGGGGGGGGCACCCCACTGAGCAGCTTAAACATGGGGTGGCCGGGGGGGGGGCAGATCTGCCAGCAGTCACATGGAGTCTGGGCATCCATCCAAGATGAGCCCTTTGCTGGACACCAAATAACATGCTGGCGTAGATTCTTGATGAGGGGACTGGGAGGTGCCCGCTGCCCCCCCCCCAGTGTTCATTTCTCCTGCTTTCCCCCGGCTCACCCCCACCCAGCACAGCCACCGCTCTGTTGATGAGACAGTGGATGAAGAGCGAGGGCCCCCTCCCTGCCCCCGCCCTGCCACTCAACCTCTGGCTCCCCTCCCCAGGGCCAAGGCGCTTGTGGGTCCCTGAGGGCCGCCTGCCCCCCTGCACGCTGCAGCAGGCCCTCACCTTCTTCCTGGACATCACGACCCCGCCCAGCCCCCAGCTGCTGCAGCTCCTGGCCACCCTGGCCGAAGACCCCACCCAGCGCAAGCAGCTCCAGCAGCTCAGCCAGGTAGGAGGGGGAGGGAGGGGGAGGGGGAGGGGCCGGGCCTGGGGGAGGGCTCCAGCTGTGGTCTGGCAGTGCTGGACAGGAGGGTGCCGTCCCCCCTCTGGGCCCGCCAGTGAGAACGTCGTTCAAGGTGGCCCTGCAGAGAGGGTCCCGCCAGGCAGGTGCCTTGGGGGAAGGCCCTCAGGGCAAGGGGGGTGGCAAGCAAGGAGAAGCGGGCTGGAAGCTGATTGGAGTTGTGGGGGGGCAGGTGTGGGGTGGAGAGCCGGAGGGCTGGCTGGCTGGCTGGTCGGATGGCCACTGAGGTCCTCCTGGCCCCTCTGGGCTCTGCTCAAACCCAGTCGAAGGTCTCTCCTTCTCTGTTTATTTGGTTCTTCTTCCCCTTGGGTGTGTGTGTGTGGGGGGGGGGCTGGAGTTGTCTCCCTGGTAAAGAACAGGGGCGAGGATGAAACGGAGGAGAGGACAACAAGGTCAGCCGCTTTGGGGGCCCCCCCATGGGGGAGAAAGGCGGGACAGAGATAAAGGGGAGAGAGAGGGTCCTCCACTGGTGGTGCCCCATCCCTGGGACTCTCCCCGACTGGAAGTCCGCGCGTCCCCCTCCTTTCCTCAGGCAGGTGCTCCGGGGAGCCTCTCGGCTTCCATTGGGGCAGGCGTGGGCTGTGCTGGCTCTCAGGGTGGCGGCTGTGGATTCCTTCGGGGATGGTGTTCGACTGTTTGAGTCTGTTGTCCATCGCCTCAGGTGCCTGGGGCGGGAGAGCCAGCCTGGAAAGGCACGGGCCCCTGGCCCTCTGTGTGCCGCCGCACTGTGACTCTCTCCCCCCGCTTTCCCGGGCAGGACTCTCGCCTCTACGAGGAGTGGAAGTGGTTCCACTGTCCCACAGTGGTGGAGCTCCTGGAGGACTTCCCTTCGATCGCCCTGCCGGCATCCCTGCTCCTCACCCAGCTGCCCCTCTTGCAGCCACGCTACTACTCCATCAGCTCCTCACCAGGGGCCCACCCAGGGCAGGTCCACCTCACGGTCGCGGTGCTCAGCTACCACAGCAAAGGTGAGAGTGGGCGCCTGGGGGGGGGCAGGGGCAGGTTCAGGGAAAAGCTGCCACACCGCAGGGGAGGAGGCGGGCAGCCCTGCCTGGCAGTCCTGGAATCCAGGCTGCCAGGAGGGCCAGTCTGGCAGTGCAGAGGGCCCCAGGCAAAGCCCGCAGAGTGGGGGGGCAGAGTGAGGGAGGGGTGCTGAGGGGGGCCCCACCATGCCCCTGTCTCCTCATCTTGCTTGTCCCCCCCTCTCTCCCACAGATGGGAAGGGTCCCCTGCACCATGGAGTCTGCTCTACGTGGCTTTCCCAGCTGGCACCTGGGGAGATGGTGCCAATTTTTGTCCGAGGGTAAGACAATGTGAGATTGGGCTGGGCACCAGCGGAGGGAGAAATGCTCTGACTGGTCTAAGAGGGAAGGGGGGCAGGGAGCCCTCAGTCTCTGCGGTCGGAGATCCCCGTCGAAACTGGTTGTCTAGGAGAGACTTCGGCTCCCAGCATGCACTGTTCCTGTGCGGGAAAATACAATTACCAGCATGCTCCTGTGCCACAGACAGCAACTCCCAGCTCAACTTGCACCCACCAAGGGGGGACAGTCCCACTGGCATTCACTTACTGGCACTTTCAGCCAATGTTGCCTCTAAAGTCCACAGTGTTGTGAGCAGAAATTGTACCTCTTGAGTGGAAAAAGCTGGTAGCATTAAAGTTGTGAGCGAGTCTACATTTGACTATTGGGTAAATTAGTTTTTAATGGATTATTTCCATAACCTTGTAAAAATCTCAGAATTAATTCTTTTAAACTATATTTAAATTATAGTAATTTAAACATTATAAGGGAAAACAGAATCAAGTCAAATTTCATTACAGAAAATGTCCTCTATGGGGGTAGACCAGGCCTCCGGAGAACAGGTCTACCCGCCCCTTTCCACTATATTGGTAGACCTGGCCTCGGCCCATCGCCCTGTACTGAGCCTTAGAAAACATACCAGCACTTAGGTAGGAATAAACTCTTGCAGTCTACTTTGGTGGGGGGTTTCAGTGAAATATGACAAATTTACCAGTCAAGTATAACGGAGGAGGAACAATCACTGTCAGAACCCTGCCTAACCTAACAAACAGGAAGTTGCTTAAATGTTATCAACCTGCCCAAACTACTTATGAATTCAAATATTTATATCCCACTTTCTCCTGTGACTCAAGGAATCTTACAAATCATACTGACCAATATAATACGGGTGTGCAAAAAACCCTTGATTTCCCCCCAGCTCCATTAAAGCCTATGGGGACCATTATAGTCAATTATAGACCATTATAGATCCAGTTTGGTGTCGTGGTTAGGAGTGTGGACTTTAATCTGGGAGAACCAGCTTTGATTCCCCACTCTTCCACATGCAGCTGCTGGTGTGACCTTGGGTTAGTCACAAGTTCTTTCAAAACTGTTCCGGAAAGAGCAATTCTTAAAAGAGCTCTCTCAACCCCACCTACCTCACAGGGAGTGTTCCCTCAAAGCAAGTTAGCATGAGCTAGCTTACAGTTTTTTAGCCTCCAGCTCACACATTTTTGACTTAGCTCAGGAAGGATGGCTCCAGAGCAAACTAATTTATGCAGTAGCCAAATCGCTTGCTCTCAACTGAATGGCAGTAGCTCAAAAGTAGCATATTTGCTCACAAGTCTCCACAACTTAAGGGAGCATTGCTCACAGGATGTTTGCTGTGGGGAGGGGAAGGGAAATGAGATTGTAAGCCACTGTGAGACTCCTTCTGGTAGTTTAGTGTTGTTAGGACTTTTGTCCAAAATTCAAGAAAATTCAGGGTAATGGATCTTGCTTTTCTGGAAAGAAGAGATTGCTTCTTTTAGTTTAAAAGAACTTTATTACTAAAGGAAAAAGGGAAACAGGATTAGCTACAAATAAACAAAACATGCTTCCTAAGCAGCATTGTGCTGCGTCTGCACACTAAGACATCCTACTACAGAGTGAGAGAGATTACAGTGGAGGATCTCTCCTTCTTCTTGACCCCTGAAAGGAAACACCTGATATCAGTAACCAATTAGCACAATAGTAGACTGCTAGGTTTCCCGGGCTTAGAGTTAATTGGTCAGCCACCAGGTATCACTTCCAGGCTAACAAAGGTAAACAAACAAGTTGCATAGGTTAACCCTATAATGACTAAAATTCTCAGGCCTTGTGTTACATACTCAATTTTCCAACAAGTGTGGGGTATAAATCCAATCTCCTCCTCCTCCTTCCCCCATAGGCTATAATGGAGAATCAATCTGGAGGTATCTGGGGCTCTGAGGGGCTGTTTTTTGAGTTAGAGGCACCAAATTTGTAGCATAGCTGCTGGTGCCTCTCCTAAATAAGCCCCCCAAGTTTCAAAAAGATTGGACCAGGCGGCCCAATTCTATGTGCCCCAGGAGGTGCCCCCTCCTAAAGCTAAATTCCCTGAGCTGGCAACTAACATTTTGTGCATCAGCACCCCCTAGCACAGCTTAGAGGGAACACTGACGGTGACACTCCTTCCCCAGACTCTGCCCTCCGCTGCCACCACTCCCAAATCTGCAGGAATTCCCCATGCTGGAGTTGACAACCCAAGCTCACACACAGGATATCTCTGGCATTGAACTTGCCTGTACCTTACCCACCATGCTGACTCCAGTAGCATTTTGGACAGGCAGAATAATTGTTACACAGAGAGTAAATGTTGGTCAGTAGGCCTCCTCCCTGCTGACTCACATCTTCTCCCCCCCCCCCCAGCTCAAGGAACAGTGACCAGTGAATGCGCGGGGGGGGGGGGGGGGTTGCAGACTGGTGGAATTGGTTTGCATAATTCACCTGTCGAAACAGCAGTTTCCTTTAAATGGGAACCACATTCAGCTGCCTCCTCTGTTCTTGAAGACGGTTCATATGATCACAGGTCTTCTGGTGCTCAGTGTAAATGCTTTAGGGAGTGGCATGCCTGCATGACCCACGAGGGATCCGAGGATAGCCTCTGGTTGTTCCCGCCAGTCTGGGGTGGGTGCTGCTCACAGGGTCTGTATTGTCTGAGAAGCACTAGAGATGCTTTCCCATGAACAGGGATTACTGGAGAGTTTGGTCCTTAGTTCTGCCCCCTACCACAATCCCGCATGCGCTCCACATGCAGTAGTCCATTCCCCTCTTTCCCCAAACAGGTTCCATGAAGTTATTGGACTTTATCCTGGCCTTGTCCTGACTTCCTTGCCTAGCTTCATTTTCCTGGTCACTCAGAGAGCAGGAGGGACCATGTGGTGTGGTTAAGGTTACCAGCCTCCAGGTGGGACCTGGGGATCTCCTGCTTTTACAACTGACCTCCAGCTGACAGAGATCAGCTCCCCTGGAGAAAATAGCTGCTTTGAAGAGTGGACTCTATGGCACTGTACCATGCTGAGGTCCCTCCCCTCCCCAAACCCTGCCCTCTGTTGGATCCACCCCCAAAGTTCCCAGGTATTTTCCATCCCAGACCTGGCAACCCTAGGTGTGGGAGTGACTCAGCAGCTGTGTGCCTAGCAGGGGCCTGGTCCAACCAAAACACTTAGCACATGTTTGAACCCACGAGCATTGTCCCAGCTGCTGTTTGTATGTGCAGAATTTTCTGAAATCATTTATGTGAGCAGCTTGGGGAAGCTTTCTTTATTGTATGTAAGCATGATGCATGTTTGACTGAGTGGTTCTGTTGTAAAGCCTGCTGCACAGAGGAATGGGCATAAATGGTTTGCACTCTGCTGGGCAGAGGGGGGGTGGAGAAAGCAGCAGAACTGAGAAGCCGCACTGGCTGGCCTGCCTGCGAGTGACATAAACACAGACAGGCAAGGCAGATGGGAGGGGGGAGGCAAGCTGCTGGATCCCCACTCCCCCCCCCCCCCAGCACAGTGCCAGCCTGATGCAGCCACCCTGTGAGCAAAAGCGGCAGAGGATCTGCTTGCTTGTATACGCTGACTGGCAGTGAGCTGCGGAAACTTAGGGGGGAGAGAGAGGCCCAGGCTTGGGCCACCGGCAGGAAGCAGCTGGTGTGGTGTGCAGGGGGGAGAGAGAGGTGTGAGTCTTCTCCCCTATAGTTCAGAATAACCCCCCACTCCACCCCATCCCTACAGAGATCCATGATGAGGAAGACTGAGATAAACTGTTATGGGAAAGAAAACCACTTGGGAAACACCTTGAACGGCAGTTGAAACAAGCGGTCCCGAGTAACCGGATGGGCATGCATGGGCCTGTCACCTGTTCCAAGGGAGGGTTCTTTGTGTTTTTTTTGCAGAGGTGGAGCCTGCAGGTGAGGCTCTGACTCCTAGACTCACTGCCAAACCCAAACAAGCATCATTGCAATGCAAACAAACTGATTACCGAGCCAGGTAGGCCTCTGACTGAGCGGCTGTCCACACTGCTGCGCGTCACTCACCAGGTGCACAGCACGGGGCTTCTCTGAGTCACCCGCTGCCTGGATAACCTCTGGCTCAGCACATACTGTTTGCCAGTCTGGCTTGATGGCTTGTCGTTTAGTTGGGCAGTGATGGTACATTTGTGGGAAATGAATGCTGTGGAGACGTATTCAAGGAGTTGGAATGTGGGTCATGGGTGGAGTTGGAATGTGGGTCAGGAGTGGTGTGAAGGAGCCGTGGGAGGAATGGGGCTGGAATGAGGGCAGCTGGCTTTTGAGTCTCTAGAAGGGGAGCGCTGCATCCCAGAAACCGTAGTCGTCAGGTGTGATGCAAGACAGTAGGCGGAGTGGCTGCTCAGGGACACCTTTCCTTAACCAATGGGGTTGCCAACCTCTGAGCAGGACTTGGAGCTCTCACCGAACTACAGCTGATCTCCAGACTGCAGGGATCAGTTCCCCTGGAGAGAATGGATGCTTTGGAGGGTGCCCCACTGAGGCCCTTCCCATCCTCAAACCAAACCCTCCCCAGGCTCCACCCCCAAATCTCCAGGAATTTCCCAACCTGGAGCTGGCAACCAATGCTCCTCTAAGCTGTGGAGTCTTGTGAGCAAAAATTCTACTTTGTGAGCTACTAGCATTCATGCTGTGAGTGAGTGATTTAGCTGCTGCATAATTTAGTTTGCTCTGGAGCCATCCTTCCTGAGCTAAAACAAAAATCTGTGAGCAGGAGGCTAAAAAACTGTGAGCTAGCTCACACTAACTCAGCTTAGAGGGAACACTGCTGGCAACCCCACTGACGCACCAGCAGGGAGCTAATGCCTGTGCCCCTGGCTGTACTTGTTGCATCCTTCCTGGGGATGGGAATGTACCCTCCACCCAAAGAACCAGTCCTGGCCTCGGGCTTTGCCCCTCCACCCTCAGAGGCCTGTTCCCAGCCAGCTTGCAGGGCAGCAAGAACAGCCCCCCAGCACAAACACACACCCTGCACATCTGCTTCTGATGGATTCTCTCGCTGTGTGTGTGTAAAGGGTCATTAAGTCACAGCTGACTTATGGCAACCCCAGAAAGGGGCTTTCAAGGCATGTGAGAAGCAGAGGTGGTTGGCCATTGCCTTCCTCTGCAGGGTCTTCTTTGGAGGTCTCCCTTCCAAGTACAGACCCTGCTGAGCTGCTGAGATTTGATGAAATCAGGCTGTGCCATGCCACCTCCCCTCCCCTCGAGGGGTCCTCTCGAAGGAACCGTTTGTAAAGCAGACAGCAGGAACTCTTAATTCTTGATGGAGGGCATTCACACAATGCATCTGTGAAGGAACAGACTCCCAAGCGGCATTGCCTCAGGTCCCAGGAACTCAGGAACGGCCCATGCCCATCCCCGGCTGCAACCACTGCCCATTTCCCTGACTCCCGGGGGTAAAACTCCTCTCTGAGGAGTAACTGCTGCCCCCCAACAAATCTGAATGAGTATCTCCCGCTAGGTGGATCTGTACATCCAGCATTCTCTACCTGCTTTCCATTTAAAGGCTCTACCCAGTTGCCGTATCTCGCAGTTCACTTGGACTAGTTCCCGCAGGGACAGTCGATGGCACTTTTGATGGCACTCTTGTGCCCAAGGGATGGCGAGCTTACCCACTGCCCATTCTCTTTACCCCTCCTTGGATAGCAAGACTGCATCGGTGCAGTGTGCTTGCAGTGATCAGGCTGCAAGAATTCCAACTATTAATAAAGAGGTTAGAGAATCTTGAAGTTGGTTGCTAGGACAGGCGAGGAAGTCTTGAACTTGCAGCACTAAGATTCCTTTGTTATCTTAGTTTTCAAAATTGTGACTGTGAGGTGCGTGCCACTGGGGATACTGATTCTCCTTTAAACACTCTCTGTGTATATAAACCCTGTAGATTTCTGCTGCCACCAGGAATTAAACATTCCAAATCTCTCTCTCTCTTGGAAGAATGACCTAGGGTCTGGGCACTTCAGAGGACTATGTGGCCCTGAGGAAGTACTGTATTAATTTCTGGGATAAGTTTAAACAAAAATGGATGTATTTAATAAAGAACAAAATAGGTTTCTGGTTATTTTGAACAGTTGCTGAAGAAAGGAACTTGTAAATATAACTGGTAATGCTTGGTGCTATAAACAGTCTCTCAAACTCCCAAATCCTCTCTGACAGGCTAATCACTTTCTCTCTCTGACATTTATAGCCACACAGGCCAGTCTCTTTGTTTTATTCAGACAGAATAGAGTCCACTCTCATAGTCACACATACTAAACTGCTGGGTCTTATTCACTCAGAAAATGACTCAAAATCCCATAGTCACACAGACTATGCTCACTCTTCAAACTCCACACACAGAATCCTCCATAGACACCCACACACACACAGATTCCTCTCAGGACATCTCCTCCCACACTCTCAATCACATCACACTTGTCTCCCCCTATCATTCCCCTTACATTACTGCAGTCACACTAAATATTTAAAGGAACACACACACCTAAACATGAAATCATTACAGAGACTTCTCCCCATTGTTCATGTGGTCGTTGTAAAGGTTTTGTCCTTCTTGGCTAAAGCATCTTTGGCTAAAAGCCAAAAGATTAGAGTTTCTTCCTTGTGACCTCAGAATTTATAATTTCCCCTTTTGAGAGTCTTTGGGGTGGGTCCTGGTTTTCCTGCATCAAGAGGAAGAAATATTTTTTTAGCCATTTTTGGCTTTCCCAGTCTCTTTCTGTCTGTGACAACCTAGCTGAGATGTTAGATGGGAAAACTTTTCTTCCGTTCTAGCCATGGCCACTCGCATAACCAAGCCCTGGGGGGCTCATGCTTGGGAGAGAAATGAAAGGACCCCTCTCCTCTCATTTCCCTTTTGCCAGCTAGGAACCTGCTAAGTAATAACACTAAATCACCATGGATAGTTTTAAACATATGCTAAGTATAAATTCTCCACGGAGGGACGTTGCCACGCTAGGGAAGTTTTGCCATTTGAAATGCACGGTAGGCCTGGTCACGCCATAACTGAATCCTGGCAATTCCCAGTCAGCGGAAATAAAACGCAATAGTCTGTTACCAATAGGGTATAGGAAATAGTTCTAAGACTCTTGAAACAGGGCCTTCAGTACTTCAAGATGGGATCTATCTACAACAAACCAACCAACCTGATGAAGAGTCCACAAACGGAACGATGACTAGAAGGCAGTTCTTTCTCCTCAGTAGCTTCTCTTTGTTTTTCTCTCTGTCACAAGTGCCTGGCGCTAGGCCCTTGAGTCTAAGATCAGACTTCATTATAGAAGTCAGATCATTCTGAACGTACTGTTGAGCTTCATGTTTAATGCCGAAGTTCTATTTTTTTTAATTACTTAAAAACTACTCTAAAAATTTATACCTGGCATATGTTTAAAGAAATATATAAAAATTGTAAAATTAAACACAGTGATTTTGTGTTTCGCTTAGCTTATATACACCGTGGTCTGGTTTGCTGTAGTGATGAACTTGCGGCAGGGCTCCGTCCCAGTGCCGGGGGTGGGGGGGAGGATTTCTGTACTGCATTCTTGAGACACCGTTGATCTCTTTTTATTTTTTGGTGGGGGCGAGTCAGAGCATCCTTATTTCATCTCGGTCTGTAGGCGTGGTGCCAGCAGCTCCCCCCCCCCAGTGCCCTTGCAGTCAGGTGCCTCCAAGCCCTCTCTTGTTGCTGGGCGCCAAGTCAGTCGGCGTGGGCAGGGACTCCTGCTGCTTCTGAGCCACAAGGCAGCCTCCCAACTTCAGCAGTGCTCCCGAGACCTCACCTGGGCAGCTCTCAGCCTTGCTGGGATTGGGGGCTTGGCTTTGGCTGTGCTCCTTTCCCTTCATCAGCCCCTGAAGACTCTGGTGCGCCTGCTGCCAGCACACTTTCTCTTCCCTCCCTGGGGCTCCCTTAGAAAAGTAGTTTTAAAGTTCAGTGATTTCCCCCCACCCACCCCCCTTGAGGCCGCTGAAGCCTATTTGTTGTAGGGGGCTTGTATTAATGATAAAATTAATGACCACCCCTCTGTGTGGGCCAGGGGCCATATTGGTGTCCAAGGTATGTCTGCCTCCCCCACTGGCCAGACTGCCCTCAGAGGCTGTGACTGTCACTGGCAAGGGAGTAAGTGCCAAGGAGACGTCCTTAGGAGGACTGTGTTGTGTGTTGTATGGGTCCTTCTTCAAAGATGCGTGGACGTTGTGCCCACTTACAAGGGATGGCAGGGCCCAAGGTCATTGGTCTGGCTGAGGTGGTGGTGGAGGATAGGATTCTGCTGTCCTTGCAGCTGGCTTGGCCCTGGGAAGGTGAAAGCAGAGTTGCGCCCACCGTTGTTGCTTGGAGAATGCCACCAACGGGTGGATGGGTACCTGCTGCGGCCAGGCATGCCCGATGCCCTGGTGAGCTGGGTCCAGAGCCCCGCCCCCCCCCCCCCCCGCTCGGGCTGCTCCCTCAGCCGCTGTCCGCTCTGGGACCAGCGAGCCTCTTCATTTGTCCCACACAGGGCCCCGAACTTCCGCTTGCCAGAAGACCCATCGGCCCCCTGCATACTGGTGGGGCCCGGCACTGGCATTGCCCCCTTCCGGAGTTTCTGGCAACACCGGCTGCACCTCTTGGAGTCCCAAGGTAGGGCACAGACCTGGCGTGTGGTGGGGAGGGGCGGGCAGGCCGGCAGAGGGGGAGGGAGCGGTGCTGAGTCCTGCCTGTCCCTGCCTCCCGCCCTCGCAGGCCTCCTCCCCAGTGAGATGACCCTGGTCTTCGGCTGCCGCTGCTCCCACCACGACCAGATCTACCAGGAGGAGCTCCAGGAGGCCCAGCAGAAGGGGGCCCTCCGCCGAGTCCTCACGGCCTTCTCCCGGGATCCGGAGCATCCCAAGGTGGGGGTGGGACAGGCGAGGGAGGGAGGGATGCCAGCAGCAGGGGCCACAGGGCATCTCCTGGTGCCTCCCTGACTCTTCACAATACCGGTGTGGATTTCTCTCCCACATACTCCCTAACTGGCAGGCAGGTGCAAAACGCTCAGTTTGTAAAACCAGGGGGACTGGATGTGTGTGGGCGGGTTAGTTGCTCAGGAAGAGGTGCTCTGCACATGTTCAGAGGCTCCCTATTGTCAGCTCCCATGGTCTGGGCTCTCAGGACGGATTGTGGGGTGGGCCCACATATCCTGAGCTCCCGAGACCCCAGGCCCACCCTGCTTCTCTCCCCTTCCCCACCCAGACCTACGTGCAGGACTTGCTGAGGACGCAGCTGGCAGGCCACGTCTGGGAGGTGCTGTGCCAGCGAGGCGGCCACATGTACATCTGTGGCGATGTCACCATGGCCACTGGAGTCCTGCAGACGGTCCAGCAGATCTTGGCCACGGAAGGGAACATGTCACTGACTGAGGCGGGAGACGTCATCAGCGAGCTCCGGGTAAGGGCGTGGCCCAGTGGCACTTGGGGGGGGGGGGGGAGACACGGACTACCCCGAAAGGGACTGGGCCCCCACTCAGCTGTCCAAGCTGATGCCAAACGCAGGGGTTTACTGCCGATCAGACAGCAGGTGGAGAAGACCAGCATCCCCATCAGGTGACCCAGAGAATTCCTGGGCAGGAGGAGGGAGCACGGCTGCAGCTCGCTCACTAGAACGCAGGGGCGGGGACTGCAAAACCTGCTGGGGGCTTCCAGGAGAAGGGGAGGAATTCTTTCCTCTCGTGGGCTGGGGACGAGTGGGGGAAAACACCCATTTGGGAGCCACCATTACACATCCTGCAGTGCCCTGGGGGGAGGCCCTAGATCAGCTCCCCCTCCCCCCTCAGTTTCCCCTCTCTCACTGGGCAAAGGGCTTCTCTTCCAGGGTGAGATTCCCCCCCCCCTTGGGCCAGCAAGAAGGCAGCCATGCCGAGGGCCTGCAAGGGGGAAGCTGCTGTACTCCCCCCCCCCCAAAAAAAACCCTGGTTCTTTGCCTCTGTCCTAGGACCAGAACCACTACCACGAGGACATCTTCGGCCTCACGTTCCGTGCCCAGGAGGTGGCCTCACGCATCCGCAGCCAGTCATTCTCTGCCCATGTGCAGAAGACGGGGCTGGGCCCTCACCCATGAGCAGCTGCTCCATCTACGCTCCTGTTCTCCCCCCCCCGCCCCCCCGCAGACTGAACCCTCTCAATAAAGCCTTCTGCCTTTCAGTGGGACACAAGCTGTATTGCGTGTGGGGGTCAGGACAAGTCCATGGGTCTTCAGGCTGGCCCTCCAGGGAACGCAGACTCCAGAGCCTTCGAAATAAGGAAGGGGCAGGATGGGGGGGGGGCACGGTGACTCCTACCCCCAAATTGACAGACAGCTGGCTTCTGAAGGATTGGGGGGGGGGCCTCACCAGTAGGATTCTGCAGCCAGCTGTGCTCCCCCTAGTGGCAGCCCCTAGTGTGTGGGGGGGTGCTGGAGCAGCTGGCAGGGGCTTAGGGGCAGAGGCCTGGCTGGGCCCCCCAAACGGCCCATGGAAGAGTACAGGAGGTCTTGCTGGGGGGAGTGCTCTGTAGGGTCCCGGGGGGGGGATGATAACTGGCCTGGGCTCTGCCTAGGGCCTTCCCTACCGCCACCACTCCCCCAGGTGAACCTGTGGGGAAATCACAGACCTGCCCCTAATTCACACCTCGTGTCTGACCAAGCCCCAGTGGGAGAGAGAGTGACACCGCCCCCTTCCCCTCACAACAGTGCCTTTGGCCTGCTCTGGGGCTGGCAGGGGAGTCCTCCCCGGTGGCTGGACTGGGGTACGCATCACTGGCACCCCCAGGAGACAGAGCCAGTGCTTCGGCCTCCGGTCAGGCTGCGGAAGGGGGAGCGGTCAGACCACCATCTTTGCCTCCTCCCTGGCCCCCAGCGGAACACTTGGCTGCCTTTTACTAATCCTCCCTCCAGATGCCCAAAGACCAAGGAGGCCGGCTCTTCAGTAGCCCTTCACCCCCACCCCACCCCCCAGCACAGGTAGAGGGACCAGGCCGTTGGCCACACCTGTAAACGTTTATTGTCCTGGGGTGGGGGCACCACAACACACAGGGCCCCGCCCCGGGTGGCATCAGCAGCTCGGCATGGAGGAGCGGGCTCCGGCACGAGGGGAGGGGAGGGGAGGGGCGGCACTGTACAGCAGCCAAGGGGGCGGGGAGGGGGCAAAGCGAGGGACCCAGATGTGCCTCTGCTGCTGCCCCCAGAAAAGGCAGGCCGGCAGGTAGGTAGGCAGGCAGGCTCCTGGCCCCAGCCGCCTGGCAGAGACCACGGGAGCCCCATAAATACAAGTAGCACCGTGCGGGGCCTGGTCCAGCCCGTAGCTTATTCACCCCCGAGGAGGGCACACACCCAAAGCGAGGAGGAGGAGGAGGAGGGGTCCAGCATCCACACCGGCCAGGCCCTTCTCCTGGCCACACCCACAACTGAGGCAGGGGCAGCTGCAACCCACGCAGACTGTGCCAGCCCCAGCTGTACCGCCACATGTCGCCGTGTTCCTGCAGCAGGCGGGACAGTCCTGGCAAGGCAGTGCTGGCAGCATCCAAGTGCCTGGAAATCTGGAAAGGCAAAAGGCAGCGGAGTGAGGGGACGGGGGGGGGGGGGGCACTTGGCTCCAGGCAACTTCCTCTGCGCTTCAGGCCCTGGCTTCAACAGTCCGCCACCGGGAGAGAGCAAGAGAACCTGCCGCAGCAGCCAGCCGGAGGGACAGAAGAACCCCAGCAGATCCCAGCTCCCTCAGACCCGCCAGGGCCCCTCAAGGGCCGCAGCCCGCCAGTCCCTCTGGAGGGCCAGCAAGAGGGCCCAGAGGCCCAGGCCTTCCCCTGAGGTCACCTCCCGGCACTGGGATTCAGAGGCTGGACAGGGAGGCTCCCTTTGGTCACTATGGCTAGCAGCCACCGATGGGAAGAGGTGGGCCTGGCCCCCCTGGAGCCCCTCAAACGCAAGGCCAGGGGCTCCGGCTGACCCCTCAGCAGAGGGCGACTCACCACTGGGAGGAGGAGGAGGAGGAGGAGGGAGAGAGGCTCCTGAGCATCCAGGCCCCCCGCAACCCTCTACACGGGGGCAAGGAAAGGTAAAACTCCCAGTGGGAGAGGGGGGTGGGAGAGGGGGGTGGGAGAGGGGGGGGGTGGCCCGCTGCTTCCAGCCAGGCAGCATGAATGGGGCGGAAGATGCCAGCAATCCCCGTGGCTGGCCCCAGAGCCCCCCATTTCCCCCCTTCCACGAGAGGATCGGGAACAAGCCCAGCCCAGTGGAGGAAGGGCAGAGCAAGCAAGCAAAGGTGACCAGGCCTTCGCGGGTTTCAGAGACTGCCAACAGACATGGAAGAAAACCACAGAGCGCGACGGGACCTTCCTAAGCAGAGCTGCCCACCCTTCCGAGTGACATCAGCCGGACTCTGCAAGGCGGGCAAGGGGAACTTACACTGAGAGGGAGGGAAGGAGCCCGCAGGGGGGGCTAGTGCTTCTTCCTCTCCTGCTGAGAGGCCTCCTCCGTGGTCCCCTCCTCCTCATCCCAGCCCCCGAGAGGCAGATCCTGGCTGTGCGCCCGTGAAGGCCCCGTGGACGCTGCCGGCAGGAGGAGAAGGAAAAGACACCCAGTGAGGCACAGGAGGAGTCCGAGCTCCTGGTTAGCTGTGCGACAGCACACGCCCTCCCTCCCCCCATCCTTCAGGCTTCTCTGGGGAGGGGCCCAGCCTAGACATGCAAAGGTCTGCTATAAAAAAGGGGGGAACCTCGGGGGGGGGGGGGGGGAGCACACCCTCCTACAGCCCCCCCTCCCAATGTTCAGTGGGAAAACAGAAAGTTTGAGAACAACTAAAATTCCTATATATTTTTTTCTTTTGAAAGGAATGGAATCTACATAGCAGAATTGTATGATTGTATTGTATTATGATATAAACCAATTTGTTCCTCATTGTGTCTGACCTCATATTGTTAGTCCACAATTAGTACAATTACATATGCTATATTGATTCATAAATAATTATGTCGTTAAAAGCAGCAAAACAGGTTTGACAGGAAATTTCCCCTAAGTTTCTGTCCTTTCTAAAAAGGGTCTTTTTCAGGGGCTCCAAAGTTTCCAGATGCTGCCCATCTCCAGCCCAGGCTCAGCGCCAGAGCACCGGGCTTGTGTGCAGGAGGTGCCCCGGGCAACCCAGCCCAAAGTCTTAGCCGTGGGCATAAGCTTTCCCCTGGAGCCCCCGGAGGGCGGCAGCCAGCCACAGCCAGGTGGAGCAGCAGTTCTTCCCCCTGCCTGAAAGACTGACTCTGGAGGGTTGCAGGGACTCCTGGGAAGGAGAAGCGTCCCCCTTGGGAGCCTGGCCGCTTGGAAGATGGCGCAGACAGCTGCTGGGCTCGCCTGGCACCTTTCCCCACTCAGCGGCCTCCCGAGCCATTTGGCCTGAGCAGACCTTCACAGGGTCCCTCACCGACTTGTCACAGCTGAGCTGGGCCAGGGCTCCAGCAAGAGACTGGAATCTGGGCCTCAGACTCTGCCGCCCACAGTGGGGAGGGGAGATGGCAGCCCTGCTCGGACCGCGGGGCATCAGGGAGGGGAAAGCCGCCTCATCCTGCCCTCCCAAGCTCTGACCTGCTGGTGTTGGTGCTCTGGAACTCTGGAAAGGAGCCGGACTCGGTGCCGGCGGCGGCTGCTGCTGCTGCTGCTGCTGTTGGTGAAGCTGAACGAGAGCAGAATGGGGAGGCCGTCAGAACCCCAGTGCCCTCTCTGCCCCGCTCTCACTCCTGCGGTGGAGGACTCCCAACAGACGGAGGCCAGCGCCCCAACTGGCAACCCTCCCACCGCAGCCTGAAAGGGGGGGGGGGTCTGGCTGCCTCCGCCCCCTAACCACTCACCTCATGCATGTAAATGGCATGCAGACTCATCTCAGCAGAGGCAAACTCAGAGAGCACCACGGAGCGGGTCAGGGGCGCCTGGCGGGACGCAGGCAGGGCCATACTGTGGGGCAAAGAGGAAAGATGAGCGGCTGACAGGCGGCCCTCTACATCTCACCCCCCCACCCCCAACGAGAAGTGCAGACTTGGAAGGGAACCAAAAGCAGGGCCACCTGTGGATCACAAAGGCCAGGCGCCGTCCCACAATGGGCATCAGCACACCTCCTCCCACAGCCCCAGAGGCAGCCACTGGCATGGAGGGGGACACAGAGAAAGGGCTCCACGTGGGCCAAGACGGCCCTCCAAAGTCATGCGGGAGACAGAACACACTCAGGAGCAAGGAGGAGCGGACCCCAGGTGTGGCGCCTCCCTGCTCATCCGACCGCGAAGGGGCCATGTTGAGACCAGCGGAAGGATGCCTTGGGAGTGGCCCTGGGCTTGCAGGGCAGAGGGGACTCCGGGACTCTGGGCTGGGCTGGCTTCTCTTGTTGCCCCCTCCTCCCCTGGCCCTGCCCACCACCCTCTGCCGCACATGCGGCCGTACCTGTCCCCAAGGAGAGTGCTGTCGCTGCGGTAAACGGAGTTCTCGCCCAGCGGAGGAGGAGGATAGCTGCGCCGCGGCAGCTGGGAGCAGGACAGTGAGGCCAAGATGCTGGCGGCTGCACTGGCGGTGCTGCCAGGATGGGCGGGGAGGTGCCGCTCCGCCTGGGGGGCCAGGATGGGATGGGCCAGAACGCTGGCCAGGAGGGCATCGGGCTGCAGAGACAGGGAGGGGGGACTGAGTGAGCTGGAGCAGCAGAGGACCCCCCCCAGGCTCCGCCCTCCCCGGTGCCCTACCACTCACCATGGTGCTGGGCCCCTCCTCTGAGAGCAGGGAGGTGCTGAAGGGGGCCTCCGCCAAAAGCCGCTGGGCGGGAGGGGCGTGGGCCGCATCCTGCTGCACTTTCTCCTTGAGGTGCCCAATGAAGAGGGAGCTCTCTGGCGGTGGCTGCCAGCGTGGGTTGGTGATGGCAAAGTGGACAAGCGAGAGCTCCGTCTTGCCGTTCTCTGCCTGCTGGTACACCGAGGCCTCTGTCCGGCCCTGCGACAGCCACTGGGGGATATCCAGGAAGGGGGGAAGAGGGCTGCGTTGTTGGAGGTGCTGGGGGCTCCCTGCCCAAAGGCCAGCTCGCACCAGGGAAGACACCAAAGCCTCAGCTCAGGGAGGGGCTTAGCCACAGGACACCACCTAGGAAGCCCTCTGGCCGGCCCTGAGCGGAGTGGGCGGGGCTCTCAACCCAGCTGCCCCACCCAAAACATGCACTTGCTGCACACGGGCGGAGGAGAGGGATCGCCAGCCAAGCCCCTCCCACCATCCAGAGGACCCTCCTTCGCAGCTGAGTGAAAGACAGAGAGAGAGAGAGAGAGAGAGAGAGCGCACCCCCACCCAAAAGGCCCAGGAGAGCCGTGCAGGCACAGGCCGCCTCCCGGACTCCCACGGCCATCCAGCAGGAGCGCTCGGGTCTCCTCCTATGGGGCCAGCCCCCTATCCTCACCTGGGGGTTGCCGTGGTTGCGGATGTCAAGCTGGGCGAATGAGCAGATGTCCCCCACCCCCACCACCTCGACAGAGAAGTTGCGGAAGAAGTCGATGATGTCCAGGGCTCTGGCTCGCAGGGCGAAGATGAGGAGGAAGGGGGTCACGATGGGGCTCAGCAGCTCCTCCAGGATGAAGACCTGGGGCCAGAGGAGGGCGTCAGAGGCCGCAGCCCTTCCTCCTCCCCCTTTGTGTTCTCCCCCCCCCCCGCTGCAAGAGGCCCCCACAACCCCCCCTCCCCACTCACGGCCTTGTACTGGAAGAGCTGGGCCATCTCTTCCCGTGTCTCCGACTTGTGGGCGTTGCCTTGCCAGTGGTCGGGGATGTAGTGGATGTGTGCCAAGACACACTGCAGGAGCTGCTCTGGACACCACACCATGTGCTCATCCGGGATGAAGGACCTGCCAAGAGCCGGGGATCCTCAGCGTCCCGGGAGGAAACGCAGAAACAGCCTCTCGTGGCACAGAGGCCAGGGAGGAGGCTCCGGGAACCCCTTGGCACCGCTGGGGGCCAAACCTGGCACACAGGGAAAGGGGCCCCACAGCCCAACCCTGGGCAGAGTCATGCCAATCTCCCTCCCTGGAGCTTACTGGTGGGCGGGCAGCCATGTCACAGGGGGCAGCCATGTTGGTAGGAAGCAGCAGAACAGAGCCTGAGTCTCCAGGGGCACCTCTAAGGCTGGCAAAGCTCATGCCCAGAATGAAACTCTGTTGGCCTTAACAGTGCCCCTGGAGACTCAGATGCTGTGCTGGTGACAGTCTGCACAGGACCACACAGACAGGACTCCGCAAGGGCTCAGAGGCCTCCCTCCGCTAACCCAGAGTCTTAAAAGACCCAGACTAGTCCACAGGTCACCGTGGTCTCCTCCTGTCCGTAACAGATCCAGAGACAGGCTTCTCAGGGGGTCTGAGGTGGAGACAAGCGGTTGAAAAACAGACACCGGAGACTGGAAAGTGAGACCCACAGCCTCCTGTGAGCCCCTGGGTGTGTGGGGGTGCATCCGGTGGTCCGTGGGCGAGGGCAGACGGCTGGGGCCGAGGGAGGCCTTCCCCACGCCCAGCGAAGCCTCCAGGGATCTGGGCGGGGCGGGGCTCACCTGGCGACCGTGACGACCAGGCCCAGGAGGGTGATGGTGGTCAGGATGTGCTGCACGGTGAGGACATCCTCGTCGTAGACGGTGAGGGCGATGAGCACGGCCAGGATGGAGCCGGCGAAGAAGCCGACGTTCTTGGCCAGCACGGCGAGGAGGGGACTGGTGAAGGAGTTCATGTACTTGGAGGCCGGCTTGTAGCCGCGGCTCAGGCGGGCGTGCAGCTCGTGGTCCAGCTCATTGAAGTGGCGCAGGTAGAAGCGGCCATAGAGCGACCAGCGGCGGGCCCCCAGGCTGCCAGGCTCCCGCTTGAGCACCTCCGTGTAGCTGAAGAAGGCGTACAGCACCTGCCACACCAGGATGAAGGGGCAGAGCAGCAGGTTGGCCAGCCCCAGCAGCAGCATACCGCGCCCCAGGCGCTGGGCCAGCTGCAGGCGGGCCCCCGCGCGCTTGTACTGGGGCTGCAGGCTCCACTTGCTCTGGAAGAGGGAGCCGGGCCCCCAGAAGAAGAGCAGCTCCAGGTTGTACTTGAGGCCCTGCGTCAGGAAGACCACCTCGCCCAGCAGGGGCAGGCGGAAGCGGACGGGCAGCAGGGACTTGTTCACCATGGCCACCAGGTAGTTCTTGAAGCGCAGGATGCGGTGGTGGATGTCCAGCTCCGTCAGCTCCCGCTTGTGCACACACATCTGCTGCTCCCGCTGCAGCGAGATCAGGCGCGCCTGCACCTCCTGCCAGCTGCAGTTGCACAACTCATCCTGCACAGAATGCCCAGGAGCGTCAGGCCACGGGCCCAGAGCCCGTCCTTGCCACTGGGGCAGGTGGGGGGAGAAGGTGCCGCTCGGCTTGGCTCTCTGCACTCCTCGGCCGGGCCCTGCTCTCCCAGCGACCCCCTCGGTCCTTCCGCAACACCCCCCCACCCTCCCTGCACAAGCACAGAGGCCGCGTAGCCCACCCCGCTGCTCCCGGGCACACAAACTCATGAAGCCGCCTGTTACAGAGTCAGACTCCCCTCGGGGCCCACCTCGCTCAGCTCCGTCTACTCAGACGGGCAGCAGCTCCCTCTCTCTTCGGGGTCTCGGGTAGAGCGAGGTCTTTCCCGTCGCCAGCCGCCTGGCCCTTTTCACTGGAGCTGCTGCTGGGGGTTGAGCCCGAGACCTTCTGCCTGCCCAGCAGAGGCTCCGCCACAGGGCCCCTCCCCAAGCAGCCCCCACAGCCAACTGCGGCCAAAAGGGCCAGAGAGGACTCTTGCGCAACCCCCCCTGCTGTGTGGAAAGGCAAGCCCTCACCACCCACACATCAACAGGACACCCGGGGGGGGGGGCTACTTTCAAAGCCCCAAGGGACCAGCAGCACCCATGGAGGGCAGAGGGGGCGTGTGCACATGTGCTCCCCCCAGAACTCTCCCAAGAGGCCCCCCCTCCAGCCCCTCCCCGCACTCACCGCGGGGATCTTAAGAGCTCTGGTGTAAAAGGCCCGGATCTCCCAGTAGCCCAGCAGGCTGCAGAGGACCTTCCCCAAGCGGTAGAGCCAAAACGTGGCAGCCATCACCAGCAGGAAGAGAATCCAGCCGCTGGCCCGGATCCTGCACCAGAGAGAAGAGGGAAACAGACAGCCTCAGCCTGGCTAGCTGCAGGTCAGCCCGGGACACAGCCAGTCACGCTCTGGGGAGGGCCGGGTCGTGCAAGGCCAGCCCCAAGGCTGATGATGTCTCCGGTTACACACAAACACCCCGCGAGGCCGGCTGTCACCTCCTGCTGAGGCAGCTTTTCTTTAAAAAAAAAAAAAAAGGGACTGGACCCATTGATGGATACCCCAGCTGAGGACAGCACCAGGGCGGGGGCAGCCTTCCTCGCCTGCCTGCCAGCCCCCACCAGAGGCATCTGGCTGGCCACACCGGAAACGGGGCAGTGAGCCTCACCGCTTCTCCCCCACCCAGCCTCTTCGTTGCCCAGAGAGGATTCTCAGCACCTTTGCTCATCAGCCCTTGCCCCGGGTGCTGGGCTCCACCATACCACAGGGGGGGGGGGGGAGGAAGGGAAGGGAAGGGAAGGGAAGGGAAGGGAAGGGAAGGGAAGGGGGGCACGGGACGGCCCAGATACTGACAGGGAGGGTGGACAGACTGCCAGGCTGCCCACGGACGAGTTCGGAGCAACCGACTCCGCTGAGTCCACATTCAGAATCAGACATGAAGAGAGACAGAGTTGGTTTTTATAGCCAGCTTTACTCTACCCTAGGGGGAGTTTCAGAGCGGCTCACAAGCTCCTTCCCTTCCTCTCCCCACTATGCACACCCTGTGAGGCAGCAGAGGCTGAGAGAGCTCTCAGAGAGCAGGGACTGGTCCAAGGTCACCCAGCAGGCTTCATGCGGAGGAGGAGGAGGAGTGGGGAATCCAACCCGGTTCTCCAGATCAGAGTCTGCCATCCTTAACCCCAATACCCCAGGCTGGATACGGGTGCCAGACCCCCTCCTCAAGGGGAGGAAACCCTCAAGCCGGGAGGCCCCCACCATGCCGGCTGCGTTTCTGCCCCAGCCCCTCTGCTCACCGCTCAGCACACTGCGGTGTGGGCAGGATGGCATCTGGCAGCGTCACCTTCCCTCGGTCCGGGGCAAGGCCACCGCCCGGCTGCGTGTGATTGACAGGTCGGTTGGCAAACAGCACATCATACTCCACGCAGCAAAACAGGAAGGTGGTGAACGTGACGACAAACAGGAACTGCCTGGGAAAGGAGCAGCCTGGGGTCAGAGGCCTGCCCCTCCCTTCGCCCCCAGACCCCCAAGAGGCCGCTGGTCCCAAGGCTGGGGGTGGGGGGCCCCCAGGAAGCCTTCCCAGCCCATGCTGGACCCGGGCTCTTCTCCGGGCTCACCACACACAATGGCAGGACACAGCCCCCCCACCCCCCACCCCGGGGGAGACATGGGGGGGTGGGTCTTGTCCTCCTCCTGCCCTCTTTCCACAGCCAGAAAGACAGGCAGAGGCAGTCCGACCACGAAAGGGGCCCCTGTTCCTCCAGCAGGCTCTGTGTGTGTGTGTGTGGGGGGGAGGGCGCATGGCCCAGAGGGGAGGCCTGGCTGGGGCCAGGAGGGCAGGAGTGCCTGGATCCTTACACCAGCTCAAAGACATCTGAGAGCATCATGCAGGCGAAGCCGTGCTTCTGGTGGAAGTGGTAGATGTGCACAGGCTGTCAAGGAAAAGCACGGCAACTGCCCCCGTCACCCGCCGCCTGCCCTCCCTGCACCCCACCCTCCCTGGCTGCTCAGCCACAGACTGCCCCAGCCAGGGGGGCTCCAGCTGGGATGCCGAACAGCCCCGAAGCAGGCGAAAGTCTCTGCCAACCTGGCCCTCCGAGGCCTGTGGGACAAGCTGCATAATTCGCACCCCCCCCCCCCCCCGCAGGCCGGCCACGAGGAGCTCGGTGCCAGCCACATCCGGGAACGGCGGCTTCAAAGCAGTGCTGGGCCAAGACTTTGCTGGAGGCTGCAGCGCTGTGCAAGGGCAGGGGGGACTCAGGCCCCTCCCTCCCACAAAGGATATTTTGGTGAAGAAGTTATCCAAATTCTTGATGTGATGCCAGGAATCTGGGATGTGAGGAAGGAAGAAAAAAGGCAGTTTGGCCACAATGCCTTGGCCCTCCCCTGCCCTGCCCACTCCCTGGGCCCCCAAGCCTCCCGCCAAGGGGTACCTTTCAGGCCCTCGGTGACGTGCACCAGCAGCTGCTGCTCCTCCTCCTCGGGGGGAGAGTCCTCCGCATGGTCTGGCAGGCGATGGTAGTCACCGTAGTGTTCTTGGCTGACAGCCATGGGCGGTGCTGGCAGGCGGTGGCTGTTCCCCACACGGACCTGACCAGAAGGGGAGACAGAAACAGATCAGTCCCAGGGATGCCCTCCCCTGCCCCAGGCCTCTGTCCCAAGACTCCGCACGGCGTTGGGGGGTGCAGCTCCCACAAGAGCCCTCCCCCTTCCCAGACAGCTGCCGATGTAGAGGCTGCCAGCCCCGACCCCCAGGCCTGGCAGTCCTGGCTCTTGGGCATGCCCTCACTCAGGACATGGGCCACCAAACCCAAGACCACCCGGTGCCCCCTGTGCTGAGCCTGTCTTCTCCTGCCCTCTCAGAGACCGGAGGAAACCCAGCACAGCCTGGCATTCCCTCTGCCGTCTTCAGTTGGCCACTGAGTCACTTCCCCGGGACAGCTGCCTGGGTGGCATTCCAGTCAGCTGTGGAGCACCTGCTGGGCACCCCAGGGCAAAACAGCAGGAGCCTGGCTCTAGAGGGGCCCAGCCAGCCTCCCAAGGCAACAGAGGAGTGCCAGCAGCACCAGCCTCTTTCCCCCATCCGGCCTGTCTACAGAGGGGGTTTGGTGGCACAGAGAGAGGGGGGGGAGGGGGGAGGCGGGGAGCTGGCTCTCCCGCAGTTCAGATGAGCCAGTCCGGAGGGGGAGAAGACTGTGGGGAGAGGAGGCCCCCCAGAGCACACCGCCAGCACCAGGGGCCCTCCAGGCCTCTCCCACGGGGCTGGGCTTCCTTCCTCCTCTCTCCTCCCAGGGGTCAGAGCAAGGGACACCAACCAGCAAGGAGAGGGGGGAGCAAGCCCCAGAGTGGACAGTGGTCAGTGGGAGGGGGGCTAGGCAGAAAGTTCTGCTGAGACAAGCCCAGTGGGCTACCAAGGCCCCCGGCATCATTTCTGGGCTCCGAGACCCACAGCCTTTTCGAGCACAGTAACCAAACGCGAGAGACCCCCCCCCCCCCCCCCATTCCAGTAGAGGGGACAAGGGCCCACAGGCCCTGCTGCTTCTCTGCTGGGTCCTGGCTCACCCCACCCCACCCCAGAGGTGCGTGAGCTGCGGGCAGAGACTGGTGCCTGCTCTTCCTCGGCTCCCTCCCCCGGCCAGGCCCCACGGCTGCCATCACCCACCGAGGGGAGCACCACGGAGCCCTCCTCAGGACAGCCAAGAGCTCTGGGATCCACCGCTGTCTGGCAGCACGAGGAGGAGCCCGAGGCAGGGGAGCAGCCCAGCAGCGGAAGAGACGGGGAGCCAGCCTTGCCTTCCCTTGCTGAATGGCAAGGCCCCTTGCAGCCAGCTGGGGGGCGCGGGAAGGGTCCCCTTCTGCCCCCAGGCCTGGCTGTGTCCCTCTGGCTCACCAAGATCCGGTGCCCTCCTCACACACGTCCCCCTCCTCCCCACGCGCAGAGAGACAGAGAGGGCGGGCGGATGGGTCACCCGGCAAGCTAAAAATACCCCGGGCAGCAAATTCATAAACAGGCCGGGACGGGTAAACACGACGGGCGGTGGGCGGAGCGCCAGTTGGGCGAATGTCAAGGAAGCGGCTGCTCATGGCAGCCACCCTCAGAAGCAGCCACTGCACCACCCCCGGGCCGGGCACTACTGCCTTGCAATGATTCAGGGGAGGAACACTTGTTGCTGGCCAGAGAGCACTCCCTTCCGGTGCCCTCCCCAAAGACAAGGACCAGTTTGACAGCATGCAGGGAGAACCCGGCTGTCCTGGGAAGAAGTGAGGCATGGTGGCTCCCAAAACAGCAACTTCAGGGAGTGACTCAGCCCCTGGGAAGGCTGGGTCTCCCCAAAGACCAGGAAGCAGAGACATCAGACCAGGACCCAGCTGAACTCAAGAACTCCCCTCAGGGGCTGCCTGCCTTCCTCCCCCGCCCGCCCCACACCCCAAACCCTCGCAACCCTGCACCTAGGATGGCTCCCTCAAATCCCCAGTCCCCCTCCTGGGCCAAGCAGGACGCAAGGATGTCCCACAGCCCTGGAAAGCCAGTCCATCACCTGCCCCAAGACTGCAGCACAAGCCAGCAAGGAGCCCCCCTGGACGTGCCTGACCTAGAGCTGGGAGAGAAATGACCCCGAGGGAACCACACCAGACTTCTCATCCCCAGCCTGGCCCTGGAAAGCAAACAGCCACGTGCAAGCCAGTTTCGGAATCACCCCAATCTTCCAAAGGGGGAGAAGAGCCCGGAGACAGCCCCCAGCCCAGCCCCCTCTTCCTCAGCAACAGACGGCAGCACAGGCTCTGCAGGAGGACACCCAAGAGGGGAGCACTCCCCCCCCCATAATTACCTCCGAGCCCAGGAGCACCTTCCAGGCCAAGGAGCGTTCTGGAGAGGCAAAAATCGTGCTGGTTTTTAAGGTGCTCCTGGAATCGGATCTCACTGTCCTCCGGCAGACTAACCTGGTTACCCCCTCTGAAGCTGCCCCCAGGCGACCAGTTCTGTGGTCAGTCTGATCTCACCCACTCGAATGTTCCTCTAATGCGCAACTGAAACCTCCCCCTGACCCCCCCCCCGCCCGCGTAACTTCAACACGCTCCACCTAAGAGTGCCTGTGAGCGGCTGGGGGACAGAGGCCTGGGAAGGTGGAAGGAGCCAGAAGGGCCGCAGGGGACGGAGAACACTGCTCTGGGACACTGAGACCCGGAGGGCTCCCCAGCTACTGGCACGGCTCAGCGAGAGAAAAGCCCCTGGGGTGACAGACTGGCAAAACCACGCCACCATGCAGTCCCATGCACCTGGAAGGAGACAGAGACACTGACCTCGGATGGGCAGAGCCTCTTCCCAAGGGAACAGGGAAGCACCCCTGGCCAGTGCCTAGCAGCCCGCACCGGAGGGAGGCTACCTGCCCAGTCAAGGCACAGCTGTCGGTCGGACGGACGGACGGAATCCACTCGGACCAGTCTTCTGCCTCCGGAGAAGGGCTCTCAGCCACAGACTTTGCGCCAAGCTTGCCACGGAGCTGTTTCCCAAGGTGTCCCAGGGGCTGGCACAGGCTCCTTGCCAACGGTTTTGCAATATGTCCTAGCGAGTCCCATGCAGAAGCCACCTCGGGAGCCCCCAGCAGAGGAAACGGTCTCTCCTCCTCCTCCTCCGGGGAGCGGCCGCCCGCCCGTGTGCCTTGGTGCTGGGCAGAGCGGCGTGTGTGGTGGGCACTCCCCTCCTCCGGGTTAGTCTCTGTGGGGTCGTGCCGCTCACCTGCACAGCCGCACCCTGCGGCTCAGGCCAGGGAGATGAAGCGCAAGGGGCCCAGAGGCCCTGGTGAGGTACGAGGATCCACCGCCCTGTGCCAACCTGACTGCCAGCGGCTGAGTTTCGCCCGGCGCCATCTGCCGCAACCGGAGGAGCCAGTGGGGCCCAGGAGGCACTGGAGGAGGAGGAGGAGGAGGAGGAGGAGGGGCGGTGGGGCCGCCGCTGCTGCTGCTGCTGCTGCTGAGCACGGCAGGGCAACACTGCGGGGCGGGCGGGCGCAGCGCTGTGAGCGAGGTGCCGGACGGGACGCCCAGCTCAAGACACCCCAGAGGGCCTCGGAGCGGCCCAGGAGAAGGCGGCGGCGGCGGCGGCTCGGTGCAGGGCGACTCCCCCCGCCCCCGAGGGGGTCCCGCGGCAGCCGGGCAAGTTCAGGGCGGCTCGGCCCGATCAGAGCGCGGGTGCGGGGCGAGGAGCTCTCTCGCGGGGGTTGGCGCGGCAGCGGGGCGCCTCCGTCGGGAGCCGGGCAGGACCCCGGGGCAGGTCGGCGGCGAGGGGAGCCCAGCGACGGGAGAGGCGCAGCTCAGCGGCGGGACCCGCCTGCGCCCGACGCCACCCGCCCGGGGCCCCGGGGTCCGGCCCGCCCGCTGCTGCTGCTGCTCCTCCTCCTGGTGCTCCTGGAGCCCCCCCCGCGCGGCATCCGGAACGCGGCCCCAATCCTGCGCCTGCGCAGCTCTGGGCCGCTCTGTCTGTGTGTGTGTGTGGCGGGGGGGGAGGTCGGCCCGGCCCCTTCTTCCTCGTCTTCGGCGGAGGAGCCCCCGGCCGGTGGGTCGGTCTGTCTGTCGCCCGGCCTGACTGGCGGCTTCCCTCCTCCTCCTCCTCCTCCGCAGCCCCTCCCTAGCCACGCCCCTCCGCGCGGGGCATTGTGGGGCCGGTGACGGGTCCAATATGGCGGCGGGCTCCGCGGCCTGAGCAGCAGCGCGGTTTGCGGAGAATCCTCCTCGTTCTGCCGTCGCCGCTGCTTCCGGCCTCCCGCTCCGTTCGCCATGCTGGCGCGGCTGCTGCTCCTGAGGCCTTCGGGGCTCTTCGGGGGCCGCGGTAGTTGCCGCTGGACGCTGGCGGGCAAGGACAGGCCTGTGCGAGCCTTCTCGGTTGCCAGGTAACCGGCGTCCGCGCGGGGCAGGACGGGAAGGGCTTTTTTCCGCTCGCGGCCGGCCTTGGCCCGCTTTCGCCTCCCGCGCGGAGTATTCTGGTCGCTGTAGTCCACGGAGGGCACGCCGAGAGTCGGGTCCGCGGCGCGGCGAGTGGAAGGCGTCTCCTGCGTGGAGCACGCTGGGAAGTGTAGTTTATGCCACTCTTGGTGCGGCCCCTCTCGCGGCCCCTGCCACAGAGGGCAATTCTGCTTCTAGCATTTGCTCCGCGTTTTCTCAACTGGGAGGGAAAAGTGCAGCTCAGAAACCACATTCAGGTACCTCGGGGCAACGCCGTACTGACTGCAAAGTCACCCTTGAACGGCCGTAAATCTTTGCAGAAGGTACCATAAAACCCGATGATCAAAGAAAGAGAAAGCAGCATGCAGTGCAGAGGGGAATTTCTGTACGAGCAACGGAGGGAAAACCAATGCAGAACCAGCCAGTGAGAGAGCGAGCGCAGGCGCTGAACAGAGGCAGCTGGCTTCTGAAGGGCACCTGTGAAATGGGGGAGAGGGGGTTGCTTGCTTTGCTGAGCTATGACAGGAGTGAGAAGAGGCTGGGGAAATATTTATTCATTTATATCTTGGATTTATTATCGGCCTTATTGCCAGGCTCCGGGCAATGCACAGTGTCCATAAACCACCAGCAGATAAAATCATTAAAATGTTAAGAACACATATCCGACGAAAAGAGATGGCAAATACTAATTAATCTGATTCCAGGCTGCCAGCCACGTCACAGGCGGGGGTGGAGAGGGTAAAATAAAGGTAGACAACAGGAGGAATGAGAAAGGGCTGCTGCCCTCAGCCAGTGGCCTGGTGGAACATCTCTGCCTTACAGGCCCTGTGGAACTGCATAAGGTCCGGCCTGGCCCCTGAAATCTTTTGGCAGAGAGTTCCTTCCACCAGGTTGGGGCCAGGACTGAAAAGGCCCTGGCCCGGGTTGAGGACAGCTGGGTCTCCATAGGGCCAGGGACCACCAGCAAGTTATCAGCTGAGCTCTCTCAGGGACACAACGAAGGAGAGGAAGAAGGAGCTGGCAGGGGCCCTGAGCAGCCTCTGTGTGCCAGTGCTGGGAGACAGCACGAGGGAAGGCTTTGGCCACATGGCCCTGTTTGTCTGGGGCGCTGCCACCCTGCAGATGGGCAAGATCAGCCATGGGTCTGGAGCGGGGCAGGCTGCGCTAGCTGTCGCGGTTCTTCCTCTGCCCGCAGGTCTTCTGGCAGCCATGCCCGATTCTCCAGCCTCCTCCGGGCTCCTGACCGGCTGGCCAGGCCGTCCCCAGCTGTGCTGCTGCTCTTTGCCCGTGGCCTCTTCCCCCTGGGCCGGGCCGCTGTGTTGTTGGTGGGCATGGGGGCCACGTTCCGCAGCACAGCCTTGTGCCAGGAGGTGGACAGCGATGTGCCAGCGTGTGTCTCCCCGGCTGCAGAGGAACTGCCTGCCTTTGACTGGGCCACCTTCTGGAAGTTCCTGAGGCCGCAGCTGCTAGCGCTGGCCGCAGCTGTCCTGGTGAGAGTCTCCCCGCTTGGCTCCCGCTGAGAGGGGTCTGATGTTCACGCAGCCATGTGTGTGCGGTGAGGCAGGCAACATCGCCAACAGGGAGGAGGGCCCCCACCCCGAAGTCTAGCAGCCCTGTGCCTGGGGGCCTCGGAATGAGAGGAAGGGGGGCCAGTATCACCCACCCCTCCTAAGCCCCTCCCTCCCGGGATCTGCCTTCCTTCAGCTTGCCCTCGGAGTGGCGCTCCTCAACGTACAAATCCCACTGGTGCTGGGTGACGTGGTCAATGTGGTGGCCTGCTACACCGGTCTGGGCAATTACCTGCGACTGGTGCACCGCCCTGCCATGCGCCTGCTGAGCATCTATGCCCTCCAGGTGGGTGTCCGCTGGGGGCGGGGAGGGGGGGATTATGTCCTGCCTGCCATTAAGCCTGGGGCTGCAAGAGGCTAGGGGCAAAGCTGCTTCTTTCCTGGGGTTTTTTCCCCCTGAGGTAGGATGGCCGGCTGAGGTGGTTTCTCTTTCCACCACTTCCCCAGGGGGTATTTACCTTTGGCTATATCGTGCTGCTTTCGCGCATCGGAGAGAATGTGGCCAATAATATGCGCAAGGAGCTTTTCAATTCCCTGATCAGGTAAACGTGGGAGAGACAAGAAAGATGGGGGGGGGTGTCTCTTGTGTGCAGTGTGTGCCTGGCTGCTTCCTGAAGTGGGATGGGGGGTGGGATTCGAGAGATGTCCTAGAACAGGGGTGCCAAACATGCGGCCCGGGGGCCAGATCAGGCCCCTGGAGGACTTCTATCAGGCCCACCCTGGAACTGGCCATCTCCTGCTTCCAGTTCTGTTGCTGCTGCTGCATCATAGCTTGCTTTGCCAGACTCTCTCAGTCGCTCAGCCATTTCATGTTTTCCCCCTGGGTCCCAGACTCAGAACCCTGAGCATGAGATTTCTATGGTAAATGTCAGTAAATCAAAAGTAGATTTGTAGCTTACAGATACACACCTGAACAGCACACTCAAGACGGCAGCAGCACAGACATTTTGATGCAATAATGCAGAGCAAGAGGTGCCAATGATCAGGTATTGTGAAATAAACAAAATATTGCAAGGGTGCTAAGGTTTTAAGCATGTTTTTTATTTTAAGTAAAAAAAAACCCTTTGTGTTTGTGTCCTTTATAAAGTTCATATCTCCGCTACCTGGCATTACATTTTACGACACCCATGGTCCGGCCCAACAAGGTCTCATTCATATCAGATCCGGCCCTCATAACAAATGAGTTTGACACCCTTGTCCTAGAAACCATCTGTTGTGTGGGGTGGGGGGTGCAGTGTGTGTGCGTGTGTATGGGAGAGATGCTGGACGACTTCTCCAGCTGCAGCCCAGGCCCATTCGAAGGGTGCCTGTCTGCCACTCGGTCTTTCCCGGCCCCTCAGGCAGGACGTGGCGTTCTTTGATGCCACCCGGACAGGGCAGCTGGTGCACCGCCTGACCTCGGACATCCAGGAGTTCAAGTCATCCTTCAAGATGGTCATCTCGCAGGTGGGTGGGAGGGAGGAGCCAGCGGGGGGGGGGATGCTGGGCTTCTTCCTCAAGAGGGAGAGGGGGAAGGCAAGACGGATGTGGACCTGCAGCCCCTTCATGCTGCTGGCTCTCTCTCCCCCCCCCCCCCCCCGGCAGGGCCTGCGCAGCGTCACCCAGACGGTCGGCTGCTTGATGTCTCTCTACTGGATCTCACCCAAGCTGACGGGGCTGCTGGTGGTGGTGATGCCCGCCCTGGTGGGGACAGGGGCGCTCATCGGCTCCTTTCTGCGCAAGCTCTCGCGCCAGGCTCAGGAACAGGTAGGGGGTGCTGGGGCTGGGATGCTGCACCCACTTGTGCTCCCCGGACAAATGCTGGCTGGAAGACCCCCTCCCCTTTGTAATACTGCCTGTCCTACTAAGCCCCCCCCCATGCCAGAGGATATACAGAGGTCATCTCGTCAGGGCCCCCCCCCCCCAGGGCTGGAAGCTCCAAGATGAAAGCGTTGCTCTTCAGGGTGCTGACGTCTGCGTCTTCTCCATGTACCCGTGGGAAGCACACAGCCCTGGCTCAAGGACCTGCAGGGAAACTGAAACTCCAGAGTGGCTTTCCAGCCTGCAGTGGAGTTTCCAAGAACTCCGGCTGATAGCGAACATTCTCGACCTCAGCCCATTCCTTTGGGTGAACGAGCTGTCTGTCTCTCAGCCCGCTGCACTTGGATTTTATATCTTAAAATATTTATATCCCACTTCTGATCCGGGGGACGTGGAGCCAGGTTGCAGCCAACCCCTCCATCACGGAGCTCCAGGCCGAGTGGGCTGTGCCATTCCCAGCCTGAGCCCATGGCAGAGAGCTGGGATCTTTGTGGGTCTGCAGTTCCTCCGCCATGAGCCCTCCCCCGCCCCGGCCTGGCACAGCCCCTTGGCTTCCCTCCTCTCTTAAGGTGGCTTCTGTCAGCTGGCTTCTTGTTGCATGGCCTGTGGCTGAACAGGGGGAGGGGGGGTGCTGCTGAGCAGAGACCCGTGTCTGCTGTGAGCCCTGGCGGGCATCAGGGGTGGGGGGTGGGGTCAGAGCACCTTGCTGACCCCTGGCCTGAGGCCCTCTGCTGGCCCTGCTATAATCGCCCCTTTCTTCCATTGGGCACAGGTGGCCAAGGCCACAGCAGTGGCGGATGAGGCCCTGAACAACGTCCGGACAGTGCGGGCGTTTGCCATGGAGGACAGAGAGATGCAGTGAGTGTCACGAAGGGGGTTTCTCAGCAATTCCCCACCCCCACCCTTGGATGTCCAGGGTTGCCTGGTCTAGCCAGTTCTTGGCACGAGGTGTTCTCCTCTTTGCTCTCGTGGTGCCCCCCCCCCCGGGTTTCTGGAGGCCGGCCTTGCGCACCCTGTCCACCACCACTCCGGGTGGGCCTCTGTCTGGCTGGCATGGGGGCTGGGGCCTTCTTGCCGATGGCCTGCTCCCCCATCCCGTCCCCACTCACTGTGATGTGCGTGAGACTCCCTGGTCAGCAGCAGCAGCCATTGGTCAGCTCTCCCCCTTCCTCCCCCCGGCCAGGCTGTATTCCACGGAGGTGGATCGCTCCGGCCGCCTCACCATGAACCTGGGACTGGGCATCGCAGTCTTCCAGGGCCTCTCCAACCTGGCGCTGAACTGTGAGTGGAAGTGGGGCTGCGCTGCTCTCCCCACAGCTTCGTTCCCCTCCCACGAGCGGCGGCTGCAGCACACCAGCCCTGGGCAGGGACGGCTAAAAGTTCCTGGCCGCTGTGAGACTGCTGCACAAAGAAGCCGCTGGGGCTGGGGCAGGAGCCGTGGAGGGAGGATGCTGGCCGGAGGGGAGACGGGGGGGGGGGGTTCCTCTCTGGGCCCTGACGGCTGCCTGGCGCGGCATAGCCACCGGTGCCTTCTCCCCCTCTAGCGGTGGGGTGACTGTCGGGGATCCCTGGTTGGAGCCGGGCTTCTGAGCCCCTCCTCTGCCTCTGGCATGCCCACCAGAGCTCTGCTCTTCTGGCTTTGTGTCCATCTGTCCCCCCCCCCCCCCCCCCCGTTGCACCTGGCAGCCGCTGGAGGCCCCAGGGAAGCCGCTCAATCTGGAATTCTCCCCTGCTGATAGAGGCCCACTTCCGGGCCCAAGGCCGAAAGGCTCCAGTGCTGCTGAACCCTCTCTCTCCCCCTCCCCCTCCCGCTGGACTGCTTCCATCCCCCCAGGCCCACCAGTCCTGGCATCAATTCCCTGACTCTGCTGTCTTTTCTCCCCACCCCCCACCCCCGCCCAGGTATTGTGTTGGGCACCCTCTTTGTGGGTGGCTCCCTCATGGCTGGGGAAGAGCTGAGCCCTGGAGAGCTGATGTCCTTCCTGGTTTCCACGCAGACGGTGCAGAGGTAAGGCTGCCGCGGGCATCCTCCCTTGGGCGGGGTGTGGGGGGGGGGGCCACGGAGGCCTAGTGCCCAGCAAGACCCTCTTCCTCTCTTCCTCCAGGTCCATGGCCAACATGTCTGTTCTGTTTGGGCAGGTGAGTGGGCCCCCCCCCCGGGGGGGAAGGGGGGTTGAGCATCCACAGGCCGCCTCCCTTCCTTCCTTCCTATGTGAGCAGAAGGCTCAGAGAAGGAGGGGGTTCGGCCAGTGCGCCGTAGAATGGTTGAGTGTCGGACTAGGATCTGGGAGAGCCAGGTCTGAATCCCCATTGGTGCCCCCTGGGAGTTGACACAGTGACCTTGGGACCCCCAATGCTCCCTCTAAGCTGTGGAGCCTTCTTGTGAGCAAAACTTCTACTTTGTGAGCTCCTGGCATCAAAGCCGTGAGCAGGCAATTTGGCTACTACATACATTAGTTTGCTCTGACTGGAGCCATCCTTCCTGAGCTAGGACAAAAATGTGTGAGCCGGAGGCTAAAAAACTGTCAGCTAGCTCACACTGACTCCGCTTAGAGGGAACACTGCTTGGGACAGTCACATTCTCTCAGCCTACCCTCCCTCACAGGGTTGTTGTGAGGATAAAAAGGAGGAGAGGAGAATGATGTCAGCCGCCTGGGAGGAGACAGGTGCAAGTGAAGAGAAAAGTGAGGCAGAAGTGAAGTAAACAGACCCGGGTGGGGTGGGCAGTGGGGTGGGCTGTCCTCTGGAGGGGGGAGAGGGGTGTGGGCCTCTCCCCTCCCTCAGGTGTGCCCCCCCCTACACTCCAGGTGGTGCGGGGAATGAGTGCCGGGGCCCGTGTCTTTGAATACATGACCCTGACGCCAGAGACTCCCCTGAGAGGAGGGCACCGGCTGGCGTGTTGCTTGCTGCGGGGGGACATTCAGTTCCAAGGGGTCTGCTTCAGGTGAGATGCCTCCCACTCCCCCACCTTGCAGCGGCCGACAGGTCACCATCTCCCCCCCCCCCCCCGCCCAGCCAGTTGCATATCCAGGGCTGGGAAAAGCCCCCAAAGGTCATGCCTTAAACAGCCGCCTGCATTTATTCTGTACCCGGTTTTGTTGTTCCTGCTTAATGGGGGGGGGGGACGGGACTAGAAGAGGGGGCTCTCTGAATCTCCCCTCCCCCCTCCCAGCTTTTGAGAGCTTAACCAGCAGGGTCTGACTTATCTCGACAGCCAGAAGGGCTTTGTTAATGAAAGAGACCTGGGATGTGGAAGACTTGGCTGGTCCCTGGATTCTGTACCTGTGGGCAGTGATTCCCGCCCCCGCCCCGCCCCGCCCCGTAAAAGACTCACCGGCCTTCCTGCTTGCAGCTCTTCTGCTCTGCTTCTCGTCCCACCCCAACAAGCTTCCAACTCCCCCCTCCCCCCAATTGCCTTCCCACGCCAGTTACCCAACACGGCCAGGATACCAGGTGCTGCAGGACTTCTGCCTCTCCATCCCCGCCAACAAGACGGTGGCCATCGTGGGAGAATCTGGAGGAGGTAAGGCTCCCCCTGGCTGCTGGGGATGGCGCACCAGCCCCAGCTCTGCAGAGGCCATAGCCCCCTCACTGGGGGTACGTCTGCCACTGTGTGTGGCTTGGGCAGCCCCAGCCCAACAAAGAGCAGCAGAGCTCCCTCTCTCCCTCCTGCCCGCCCGCCCGCCAGCCACCGCCTTGCCCATCACACCCATGGAGGGCGGGGGTTGGGGGCGGGAGGCAGCCCTCTGGGGAAACCAGGATATGGTCTCACTGAAGCTCAGGGCAGATTCTTCAGGGAGGGAGTTCTGCAGGCAGGGCGCCCCAGCCGGGAGAGGCCTCTGGCCAGTGTACGGCATCCTTGACCGCAGCGGGAATGTCGCGTTCCTACCTTGGAAGCCCAGTCTGCATCCAGTCTGGCAGAGAGGTGGGGCTGTGACGGGCCTGGGGGGAAAGACTCTCTCTCTCTCCTCCTCTCTTGGCCATAGGAAAGTCCACCGTGGCTGCGCTCCTGGAACGGTTCTATGACCCCACAGCGGGCACCATCTCCCTGGATGGGCATGACATCAGCACCCTGGATCCTTCCTGGCTCCGGGGGGAGGTCATTGGCTTCATTAACCAGGTGAGGAACACAGTGCAGAAGATGGGCTGGAATCTTGCCCCCCCCCACACACCCCGCAGTGAGGGAAGGGGGCTGGGGTCACGGGCAGCTCCCGAAAGCAAACTGTAAGGAAGTGGCTCTGGTAGCAACCTGCAGCTAAATTAAGGGACTCTCCCCTGGGAAGGGGTGTGACGGATGCTGGCCTAGAAGAGTTGGGTAAATTCCCTGCTTGGAGCGCATGACAGGAAAGCAGAGACAGAAGCATTTGGGGAAAGTCTGTGTCAGAGGGGCGGTCGGAGACTCTTGGCCACTAGAGCTGGCAGGAGGGCAGGATACCTCTGCTCTGAGGGGCCGGAGGGGACTGTGTCCCTTGTGTGTCCTGCTTGTGGATTTCTCCAGAGCACCAGCTGACATGATGCACTCCATGCCTCTTAACGTCTGGCATCGCAGGGCAGCTGTTACGGAAGGCCACGCTGCGTGGCCAGAGCGGGCAGGAGGAGGGTGGGGAAGGCACAGAGGCTTCCTTGCAGCTGGGACTTGATTCCTCTCCTCCGGCCACCCCAGGAGCCGGTGCTGTTCAGCACGTCCATCATGGAGAACATCCGCTTCGGCAAGCCGGATGCATCTGACACCGAAGTCTACGCCGCTGCTCGTTTGGCCAATGCCGATGGTTTTATCCGCAGCTTTCCTGAGGGGTACAACACTGTGGTGGGTCAGTGAGAGCGGGGAGTCTTGTGGGGGCGGGGGTTGTCGCGGCACGGGGATCCAGAGAGAGGGCATTCGTGGAGGAAGGCAACAAGCCTCTTTCTGACCCACTTGGAGGCTCTGTAGCGCCCCTTCTCCTTCCGTTTCCCAAAAGTCTCATCGTCTGATTATGCCACAGCCTCTGTAGTGACCAAATTTTGGGGTCGTTTACTGACTTCTTGAATTGGAAAAGGCTATTTTATTTTTATTTTGGAGCACTGACCCAACCATATGTGTGAAACAGAGCAGAGTCCTGTCTGCTGTTATCTTAGAGGTGGAAGGGGCCTCCGGGAGAGGAAACCCAGAGCTGGGACATAAGAACCTAAGAAGAGCCCTGCCGAGTCATAAGAACATAAGAGAAGCCAACGCTGGATCAGGCCAATGGCCCATCCAGTACAACACTCTTCTGTGTCACACAGTGGCCAAAAATACCCGGTGCCACCAGGAGGTCCAGCAGTGGGGGCAGGACACTGTTGCCCCCCGCCCCAAGCACCAAGAATACAGAGCATCCCTTGCCCCAGACTGAGAGTTCCTATCTGTACCATGTGGCTAATAGCCACTGATGGACCTCTGCTCCAGATGTTTATCCAGTTCCCTCTTGTAGCCATCCGTGCTTGTAGCTGCCACCCCCACCTGTGGCAGTGAATTCCATGTGTTAATCACTCTTTGGGTGAAGAAGGACTTCCTTTTATCCATTCTAACACTACTGCTCAGCAATTTCATGGCGTGCCCACGAGTTCTTGTCTTGTGAAAAAGGGAGAAAAGTACCTCTTTCTCTACCTGCTCAATCCCATGCATAATCTTATTAACCTCGGTCATGTCACCCCTCAGCCGTCGTTTCTCCAAGCTAAAGTGCCCCAAGCGCTTCACCCTTTCTTCATAGGGAAAGTGTTCTAACCCTTTAATCATTCTACTTGCCCTTCTCTGCCCTTTTCCCAATTCTACAATATCCTTTCTGAGGTGTGGCAACCAGAATTGCACACAGACCAGTGGTCAATCTGCAGCTGCCTCCCATCTCACACAGTGGCTGACCAGCTGCCCTGCAGGGCCAATGAATGGGGCCTGAAGACCGAGGGCTTCCTGATGTTGCCTCCTGGCGCTGGGATTCAGAGGATCAGTGCTTCTGAACGGGGAGGCTCTCTTCCCTGACAGCCACCTGATCACCTTCTGCTTCAAGACCATCAGAGAAGAAAAGCCACACACACCCCCCCAGCCCCAGTTTCACTGTGAAAATGCTCTGGCTGTTCATAATTTCTCTCCATCCATAATTTCTCTCCATCCAAAAGGGGGCAGAAGGTGGCTATGGGCCTTATTCCCTGGAAGGACAGGTGTCTCCCCACCCCCGCCCTGTGCTTGAACTTCTGCCCTCTTCCCTCCCCCAGGTGAGCGTGGGGTGACCTTGTCCGGCGGGCAGAAGCAGCGGGTGGCCATTGCCCGGGCGCTTATCAAGAACCCCACGGTGCTGGTTCTGGACGAGGCCACGAGTGCCCTGGACGCGGAATCGGAGCACGTGGTCCAGGAAGCCTTGGACCGGGCGGTGGCTGGCCGCACCGTGCTGGTGATCGCGCATCGCCTCAGCACCGTGCAAGCGGCTGACCTCATCGTGGTGCTGGCGGAGGGGCGCGTGGCGGAGGTGAGGGGAAGCACACGGGAGGCAGCGGGGTGGGGGTTGGTCTAGGGCAGACGGGAGACTCCCAAGGCTGGCAGCCCTTTCGGGGCCAACCCCAGTTCCGGGGGGACTGAGCTGGGTGGAGTCCGGGCCTCCTGGGCCGGCGGTGGGGGATGCAGGCATGCACGGACGCCCGTCACAGGCCAGCCCCCGGCAGCCCGCAGAGACGATGGGCGCCGCCCCGGCAGCCGTCCTTCCCCAGTGGGGCGCGCGGGGGGGGGGGGTCCCCCGGCCGGGGCTGACTCTGTGGCCGCCTCTCGTCCCCCTGCAGGCCGGCAGCCACGCGGAGCTGCTCCGCCGGGGCGGCCTCTACGCCGAGCTGATCTGCCGCCAGACGAGGGACGCCGCGGCCGCCTGAGCCGGGAGCCCCGCCCCAATAAACCACGCCTCTCGCCCGCCTCTCCGCCTCTTTTTTGCCCGGCGCGCGCTCCCCCTTAAAGACTACGACTCCCGGCCTGCCCCGCGCCCTTAAAGCGCCCGCGGAGCGTGACTGCGGCGCCGCCGCCGCCCCCCCCCCCCCCCGCTCCCCGGCCACGGCAGGCAGGCAGGCAGGCGCCCCCACCGGAGGTCCCGCGGGCCGGGCCGGGCCCTGCGGCGGCGGCGGATCCCAGGAGGTGGGTGGCCCGGGCGCCGCGGGGGGGAGGGGGCGGGGTAGCGGCGCTGCGCGGGGAGAACAAAGGGCCGGCCGGGTCACCTGCGGAGGGGAGGGGTCAGGCCGCCCCCTTCCTCCCCCCCCCCCTTTCCCCGCCTGTCTGTCGGCGGAGCCGCCCCCTCCCTATGCCCGCCCGGGCCAGGCGCGGGTCAAGCAGCCCCCGAGACCGCCCGCCCGGAGCTGCTGCCGGCGAGGACGGCGGCATCGGGGCTTGACTGCTCGGCCTGCCGCGCCCCCTTTGCTTTTCCTCCCGCCTGCCGCGACGCTCCGCAGGGACGCTGAAAGGAGCGCCCCCGGGCCCCCAGCCGTCATCGCCACTCGGAGCCTGCCTCGCGGGGTTGTTGTGGGGACGGCCTCGGGCGCCTCTCGGGTCCCCCTAGCCCCCCCCCCTCTTCTCCGAGGGTCCCCCCCCAGGACCGGAGGGGGAGGGCCAGCAGCCCGGGCCGCGGGGGGGGGGGGGGCGGCGAGAGTACTCCATCCCCGAAGGCCTCTGAGGCGCGCCCCGACTGGGCTGGGATCGGAAGGTCAACCGGGTGCTTGGGGTCCCTCTCTTGGCACTGCAGGCTTGGGAGGGGGGGGCAGGGAAAGGAAGGGGGGACCACCCCCCCAGCACTGAGAAGCGGAAGACCCAGGCCCCTTGAATTGCACGGTGGGAGGGCGGCGGGGGGCCCACGTGCCCCACCCGAACCCAAGGGGGACAGAGAGACTGCTCCTTTCCTGGGAAGCTCCCTGGCACTTCAGGGCAGGGCAGGGCTGGGCTGGTGACTGGCCATGGTGCCCTCCCCCCCCCCCCCCCGTTGGTGCCAGAGAGTTGCCCAGGGACTCTCTCCCACATGCTCTCGCCCCACAACCCAGGATGCCCAGTCTTCCACTCAGGTCTGTGAGAGGGCGCGAGGGCCCAAGGGCGGGAGCACCTCCTGGAATCATCTGTCAGGCCCACCTTCCTTCCAGACACCCTAGCCAGCACTGGCCGGTGAGCCATCCCTCAGTGGGAAGCGGTTTCTCTCTTGCAAAAAGTTTGTGACACCCCAGGGGCGTGGGGTAGGACAGCCTGTCAAGTGGGGAAGAAGAAGAAGAAGAAAAGATTGGATTTATGCCCCACCCTTCAGTACCCAAGGGAGTCTCAGAGCAGCTTACAAACGCCTCTCCCTTCCCCTCCCCACAGCAGACAGACACCCTGGGAGGCAGGCGGGGCTGGGAGAGCTCTGACCGAAATGGCTCTTTTTCAAGAACACTTCTGAGAGAACTAAGGCTCGCCCAAGGTCATCCAGCAGCTGCAAGTGGAAGAGGAGTGGGGAATCAAACCTGGTTCTCCCAGATTAGAGTCCGCACTCCTAACCACGACACCAAACTGGCAGCGTCCCCCCTCAGAGTCTTGGAGAGGGGAGACCGGGTTTTGAGGCCTCAGACTCCCAGCACTGCAGAGCCCTTTGCTGACTTGCTTTTCAGGGGAAACTTCAAACCTCTCGAGTTTTGGATTCTGTGTGTGTGTGTGTGCGCGCGCGCGCGCAGAAATGAGGCCACTTCGGGGCTGTAGAGGAAGGGAGGGAGCCGTTTGCCTTTGACATTGCAGACCCTTCCGTGTGTTTTTTAATCACATTTTTAACACAAGAAGCTTTTACAATTTGGCTGGCCCTGGGTCACCCAGCAAGCATCATAGCTGAAAGAGGATTTGATTTTCTGTGGCCTGGGCATTTCCCTCTTCCCCTACTTGGGGGAGAGAGGGCTCCAGGTGGAGGAAGCAGGCCAAAGGGAGGCCTACGGAGGCCCGTCTGGGGGCTGCGGACTTTCCACTGTGAGAGCCACAGGGGGCCCTTCATGCTCGAGGCGGCTGGCATCACACCCAGGCTCCACTTTGCCTCGACTTCCCTCCTGCAGCTCTCTTTTCAGCCGCATCAACTTCATCCTCTGCCAGTTTGGTGTAGTGTACCTCACAGAGGGTGTCTGTCTGTTGTGGGGAGGGGAAGGGAAAGGAGATTGTAAGCCGCTCTGAGACTCCCTTGGGGAGTGAAGGGGCTTGACTGCTAGAAATGGAGGTAGAAATAGAGGTAGAAATCCAGTCTCCTCCTTCCATCTCTTTTCTCCTCCTTTGCTGTGATCTTGCCCCTACCTGGCTTGGTGCATTCTTTTTGGAAAGATCTCAGTCAAAGGGGTACGGATGGGAAGGGGTGCCTTTTTGCAGGTTCTGCCCACAAGGAAACCATTCTCCATCCCCCACATCCCCGTGGCAACTATTTCCCTCTTAACGCCCCACCAGTGGTTTTTTCAGGGCTTAAAAAATAGATACTAGTTCAGTTGCTATAAGATAATGATCTATTGCAATCATGTGCTAATTACAAGTTTCATTTAAAACAATAAGTCTTTTAACGCTCTTCGTTGCTTTCTGCCCTGGGAGCCCCCTTTTCCAGTCCCCAGTCGGATGGAGCTGGTTGAGGATGGTCCCTCAGCACATGCGGCTCCAGGACAGGATTCGACAAGGCCCAGGCCGTGGTCAGAAAGAGTTTGGTCCTTGAAATGGGACATTGCTTGGGAACCGCTGGACAGGGCGGCTGAAGCCAGGCAGAACACCCTGGGCCAAGGCAAAGTTGCCTTGGTGGGATGAGTCAGCTGCCCGCCTCCCTCTCCCACGTGGCTCCTGTTTTGGAACTCTCGCCTGATGTGGTTGGAGGCAATGCTCTTGGTGACTCACCTGCAGTTTCACACATCCGCGGAGCGTGTCACGTGGACCTCGCCCTCTGCTGTGGGAACACGGCACAGGAACAGAGGCAGGCCGGCAGGCAGGCGTGGGAGCCCTCCGGGGATGGAGAGAGGGCCCTAGTCCTGGGGCTGGAAACGGGTGAGGCAAGCACAGGGGGCGACCCTTGCGGGGGGGGGGGGACGGAGGGAAGGGGAGAACAGGATCCTGGGCAGGGCGGTGCCCTGAACCCTGTAGCTCCTTGGACCTCTGCCCACCCCCTCTTCTGTGCTGCAGTGGAAGAGCTGAAAGGCCTCACCAAGGCCCCAAACCCTCCGCGTGGTCTGAAGACCAGAATAATTTCCTGGGTTTCTTAGGACTTGAATTTAGCAGTGGCACAGCTGGAAGCCCCATAAGTGCTGCTCTCTGTAGGGTTGCCAACTGGCTGGAGAAAAAAGTGTCCCCTTAGTGGAGGCTTAATAGGATGTGGTTCATCTCCCTGCCATGAAGAACTTCAGTTGGCCATTTCCATACCATAAACCACTATGAAAGAGACAGGGCGTTTTTCTCCAGGCTTGCTAGCAACCCCCCCCCCCCGCCTCCTTCTGCACGGCCTTGCTTGCTGCCTCTGACTTAAGGATGCAGTGCTGGGGGGGGGGAGTTCCCTCACGTTCTTTGCATGGCCAGACCCACAGGGGTTTCTGGAGGAGAGGCAGCACAGTGTAGCCAAGAGCGTGTCAGGCCTGGGAAGAACCCCCCCCCCCCAAGTTCAGGCTGCACCCACCACGGACCCTGGACCATCTCGGAGGGCTCTTGGGTGCATAACAGTCTCCTGCCTTGAGCTGATTCACAGCTGCCAGAGAGGGAGAGAGAGAGCGGTGGGTGGAGTGGCTGCTTTTCTCTGGGGGGTGGGCTTCTATTGGGAAGGATGGCTAAATGGCCACCTGGGCCAGGCCGTGGGAGGGGGGTGCAAAATGGATGGCAGCCAGAGGCCATCTTGTCCAGCCCCTGCTCTCCAGGGGGACTGGCTGCGCAGCAGAGAGGTGGGTGTCACAGTGGGGGCGGGGAAGGAGCTGCCTGGAAGCCTGGGCTCCAAGGGAGGTCAGTGGCCAGCAGCCGGGGGGGGGGGGGTGCTCGGGTGTCCACGCTCCTCTGCCCTCTGGCGCATGAGTGAGTCATTGTCAATCGTGGTTCGGAGCCACTTGACTCTCCATCCGGATTCCTACCAGAGGTGGTGGTCACAGGTGACACACCAGCCTCCTCGCTGTGGCTGGAGCCGCTTAGGGTGGAGAGAAGAGGCGGGGGCTTGGCAGGGTTCTGTTGTGGGGCCAGTGGCCCCCCCCGCCCCCCCCCGCCAGGAGTGTGGAGCTGGGCACACCCTTCCCTAGAGGCCCCGCATGACACGTGCCGGATCCTTGTCGTCAACAGCATTTCCATCAAGGTAGAGTCAGGTGGGTGGCTGTGCTGGTCTGAGCCCAGGGGTGCCTCTCAGACCAACAGCATTTCGTTCTGGGCCGAAGCTTTCCTGTTGGTCCCAAAGGTGCCACTGGACTCAGATTTCATCCCAAGATTGTCTTCAGCGAGCACAAGATGGTAGGGGTGTGCCCCGTGGACCCTACAGTCTACAGTCTGAGCCTGGGGAGATGAGGAAGGGAGCTGGGGGGCCACAATCCCATCTGCCTCCCCTCCGCTCAGCTCAGCGTCCCTCCAAAGCAGCTCTGGGCAAGAGCAGCAGGAGAACGAACCCCCTGGCGAATCGAGGCCCAGGTCTGTGCATGGGGGCGAGGGGGAGCCCCGGTCCCCCCCCCCCCATTCCTTCTGGTCTTGCTGTGCAGAGAAGAAGCCCGCTTTGCCTCTTTGCCTGGCTTGTTGGGGGGTGAAGCATCCGAAGAACGGGGGTGGGAGAGAAGAGGACAGTATTTTGTGTGGTCAACCTGAGGCAAGGCCTTGGAGGGGGTCACTGCTGACAAAGAAAAGGCATTTCCGAGAGCAATGTGCCCCGGAGGTCCCTCTTTGCTGGGCATGGGGGTCCCACTGGCAAGTTCTCCCCCTGCTGCTGCTGCTCCAGCCACCCCCTTTCTTGCCTCCAGTCCTCTCCGGAAGGGAGGGAGGGGGCCAGGCCCCTGTTTTGTATCTGGGGAGGCTGGGTTGAAGAGGGGAGTGTGTCATGTCGTGTCCCCCCTCTTTTTCGACACTAAAGTTTTGAAAGCAGATCTCCTTTTGGAAATCTGTCATGGTTTGAGGTGTGGGCTTTCTCTGTTTTCTCCTCCTCGCCCCCGAAAGCACCAGCACCTCTGCAGCCGTCCCACGGGGGCCTCTCTGCTCTGCTCGGGAGGTGAGTCAGGGGGCTGGAGGCAAAGCAACACCTTCTGGAGCCAAGTGGGAGGGCAGGTGTGCCTCTGCGGTGCCCCAGGCCCTCCAGCAGCACGGGCGGGTTTGGCTCGTTTGCCAGGCAGGATGAGCTGGGCCAGACGCCACCACCGCCATGGAGACTCAGAGCTCCCTCACTGCTTCCCAGGGCCGCTGGGACTGGCGGAGGCCGAGCAGTGAGCCGAGAGTTGGGTCGCGTGGCCTGGAGCAGCAGTCCCTCAGCCTGCTTGGGGAGGGAAGACACGGGCGCCTTTCCCACGCGCTGGAATTGTCAGGGGCCGGGCCGGGCCAGGCCAGGGGGGAGCTGGCCTTTGGGCTTGGGACTAAGCAACCTCCGGGGCCAGTCGAGTGCGGGAGGGGTTGAAAGCTGCTCTCGAAAGGATCCGGGCCCATGCTCTGGCAGGGAAGGCCCTGAGGACTGGTCTGTTTACTCAGGCCGCACAAACAGGGCCTAGAGGTCCAGGCTGCCCTCCCCCCCCCCCCCGCCTCCTGGCACTGGCCTTCAGAGGTTCACTGCTTCTGGACGTGGAGATTCCATTTACTCAACACAGCTAGCAGCCTGCTCCGGAAGCCCGGTTCTGCAGGAGGTGTGCATAAAAGCCCCGGGCAGTTGCCGGGCCGCTGTCTGACTGAGGCGTCTTCTGGGTTGCCTTGGCTGCTCCAAGGACTGGAGCCCGGCAGAAGCTCCCCGAGCCAGCAGGGCTCGCAGCAGGTGGGGCGGGGAAGGCTGGGGGAGACACCAAGATGAAGCCCCCACGGAGGACAACGGCTGCCCCAATCCTGCCTGCTCTCCAGCCCAAAAACGGAGATACACAGTAGGAAATGGCAAAGAAAACAAAGACTTCATATAAACTGTCAAGAGTACGTTCAAAGAATGCTCCAAATAGTCACAGAAGTTTTATATAAGCATGCAGTAACCATCAGAGTAAGCACAAATGTCACAATGCAAAGCAAAACCAATCTCTACAAATGTTATTGAAACAATATAAAAGACCTGAAAACGTTGTAAAACCAGTCTCTACAAATGTAATTGAAACAGTTTTAACGACCTTCTGAAAATGCAGTGAAACAGTGTAATACAGGGGTTCCTGCAGGATACGCCTCCAGAGGCAAATAATAAAATATTTACGTAGTGAAAGGTCCACCCCTGAAGGTTTACATCTGAGGAGCCTAGCTGCAAATGTGCTTTCTCAAACGTAGAACCTTTACACCAATCCTTTTCGTCTATAAAATATAATTTTATTCCTGGTCCCCGCGCAAGATATTAATCTGGCTATAGCTCCTGCACGTCGAATAGATTCAAATGCATTTGTTTTCCCCACTTTTGAGAGGTTCCTCAGATGTAAACCTTCAGGGGTGGACCTTGTATTATATAAATATTTATTATTTGCCTCTGGGGGCGCATCCTGCAGGAACCCCCGTGTTACACTGTTTCACGGCATTTCCAGAAGGTCGTTAAAACTGTTTCAATTACATTTGTAGAGACTGGTTTTGCTTTGCATTGTGACATTTGTGTTTACTGTGACGGTTACTGCACGCTTGTATACGGTGAGGCGCTCCAGCATGGAGCTGGCCCGGGCCACAAGGGCTAAGGTGTCCTGTGTTCTCTCTCCCCCCCCTCACAGCCGGTGCGCCCACCACAGCTGATCTGGAGGAGGAAGAGGAGGGCCAGGGGCAGGACGGCGGGATGGAGGCCGACGTATGCATCAGGGAGCCAGCAGGCGAGCAAGAGGCAGCTGTGCCGGATCCTCCCACGCCAGATGTGCCAGGCAGGGAGGCTGCCAGGAGCTTAGGTACAGAGAGGGTGGAGGGGCAAGGCCTTTGGGGTCTGGACAGGGAGGCCCATGGGGAGGGAGGTCAGCAATCTAGTTGGATGGTGACCTTTGTTGACATGCCCTTCTGTGATGAGTGGAAGGCAACAGCAGGTGAGGTCGAAGGGTGCTGGGCAGGTGAGGAGCAAGGTTGTCTTCCTCGGGGGGGGGGGGGCACTGTTCCAGTTCCCTGTTGGCACAGAGAGAGCGCGCTTCTTGTCACTTCCCTTCGTGATTGCGCTTGGTCTTGACTCCTGGAGCCGCAGAGCTGAATGGCAAAGAGAACAACATGCAGTCCAGGTGGTCTGGCTTTCACCTCTGGCTTCCCTCCAGAACCCACCAGAGAGCCACGGGCAACGATGCTGGGCAGGATCTCCGCAGGATCACGTGTGGGGAACCCCTGGGATTCAGAAGGGGCCACTCCCATGCGATGGGTTCTGCTCCTTCCTGGTCCCATGCTCTCCCTGCTGCGCAGCCCAGCTCTCCCACCTGCCTGGTTTCTGTCGAGCCCCTAGCCGGGACACTCTGCGGGCAGCCCCGGTCTCTGGACTCCCTCAGCGGAGCTTCTGCCTGCCGCCTCTGCCCTGCTCTGTCCCCCCTTCCGCCTTCCTTGCAGCCCGCGGTTCCCTCGCTGGCTTCTTCCCGCCCACTGAGTGCAGAGCGTGTCAGCCCCTGGAGGCAGCGGGGATTGGGCCTCCTCTGTGTCTCGGGCAGCCTCTGGCTGGATGCGCTCGGTCCGTTGTGGCCCAGGCCACCGAGGCCAGCCAGTCCAAGTTGCCTCCGTTCTGGAGCCCTGGGCAGGGGCAGGAGGGGGGCCAGAGGAGCCGTGCCGAGTCTTCTGAGGGGCAGGTCCTGCCAGGTGGCACCTTGGCGGGTCGGGAACCCTGCTCTTCCGAGGGGGGGGGGTGCAGGGTGGAGGCTCTTTGGGAGCGCCCTTGCAGTGCTGAGCCCCTCTGTGTGAAACCCTCTGTGTTCTTCCTTGTCCCTGCCCCCAGGCTGTGAAGGCGCCAGCTGGCCAGCTGCTCCCCTGCGGGACTGTGTGGTGCCCCCTGGATCCTGGCGGGGCCTGTGCACCTGGCAGTGTTGGCACCAGAGGGTCTTGGAGCACCTGGCACAGGAGAGGACCCCCGATGGCCCCTCACGGACCGCTCAGGTGAGGAGCTGGAGCTGTGGGGATGGGGGGGGGTGCTGAAGCCAGCTTTGGGGGGGAGGGGGCATAAGCAGGAGAGGAGCCCCTGACCTCTTTGCAGGGTCTCTCCTGAAGCAGCTGCGGCTAGCTGGGGTGCCCTCTGACACCTGCAGGCGCCCCTTCACGAGATCCGCTGTCCCTTCCGACTCTGGCTGGCTGCAGGAGCACAGGAACCTGCCGGGGGCACAAAGGCGGGCTTTTTTCATCCGCGCAAATATTTTCTGTTTCCTGGGGTAACGGATGTTACTCAGAGAGGCACCAGTCTTCTCTGCCGGCTGGAGGTGGAGCTGCCCTGGATGAACTGTCTGCCTCCTCCGCTGGCTCCTGGCTCAGCTTGACAGCGGGGTGTGTGTGTGTTCTCTGCAAGCATCCATTGGAGATGCACCGTCAGGGGGCAGAGGTCCTCCTTTCACTTGAAGGGCTGTCCGAGGGCGCCCTCTGTCAGCTAGGAAAGGGGCCCCCTCTTCAGCTGGTGCCTTTGCCTGGCATACAAACCTCACGGGACGTGCCTCTGGCCTTCTGCCAGCTCCTGGTCTCCATGGGGGCCTCTTTGCTGATTGGGGGGGGGGTGTTGAGCACCACCTAGTGGACTTAGCCTGCCCCCCCCCCCAAGCTTCTGCCACTGTCAATCCCTGCGTCGTAGAAGTCCCCCAAGACTGTTGGGTGTTCTTGCTGTTTCCGGGCCCGGCATCCCCTACCCCGGAGGCAGTGGCCATTTGCTTTGCTGCCACCCCTTGGGAAAGCCACATGCGCCCCTTATGACAACTGGAAGGAGACCAGAGAGGGAGGCAGTCGATCCAAAATGCGCTCCAAAGTGACAGTCCAGCAGCTGTCTCCCAGGGATGCTTTTTTAGAAACAAACAAACCAGGCACCAAAATACTGGGTAACCTCCCAGGGTCTGGCCTGATTCCAATGCAATTATAGTTACTATGGGGGTATCCAGGAAAATTGTTCAAGTACAAGATCATATTAAAGTTGCTGTTAGTATCACAGCCTTTAATTTATTTATTTGACTATTTGACTGTAGCTACTCATGGGCTTTGGAATCAGAACACTGTTTTAGGTGGTGGTGGTGGAGTGGGATGGGGGAGCAAAACCTTCCGTGCTGAGCTGTGGGGGTGCCCCTGTCAGTCAGGAGCGTGGCTGGGCCCCTCGGGGGGGGGGGGGGAGAGCACAGCAGTCTTTCTCTCCCCCCCCCCCCCAATTTCTGCCCTGCTGGGATTCTACATTCTCCCACTCGGCCATGAGAACAGTCCCCCCAGGCCTCAGCCCTCTGGAGAATGACGACAAGCCTTGCGGGGACTTCTGCTGCGGTCACAGATGCCCGCAGAAGCAGCTGGTGCTGAATGCAAAACGCCTTGTCTTTCAGGTGACGTTTGAGGACGTGGTCGTCTATTTCTCCCCCGAGGAGTGGGCGGAGCTGACCACGTGGCAGAAGGCGCTCTACTGGGACGTGATGGAGGAGAACCACACCCTGGTGGCCTCTCTAGGTACGGGGCCCGAGGGCCATGTAGCCCAGCCCTTGCTGTACACTCTGGGCAGGAACTGCCACCGGCATCGGCCTCCCCCGGATGGGCCAGTTGCCCGGGGGCTGCCAGAGAGGGCCGGACAGAACTGCGGAGGAGCAACGGCCCGTGGTGCAGAAGTGCAGCCGCCCTTCCTTGGGGGCCGGCAGGGCCATTCAAGAGCCTCCCTTGCCAAGGGTGGTGTTTGGGACCAGGGCTGGGGGGTTCCTGGGCGAGGAGGAGGGCAAAGGCTTCTGTTCTCCTTTCGCTCTCAAACTTTGGCATCCTCTGGCCGGAGAGACTCCTCTGCCTCCCCTGCGGGGGCCTTTCCTTCTCTCGGGCCAGGTGGCGGGGTGGGGGTGGTAGGCATCCTCCCCCCTCGCCCTCAGAGGAGTCTTTTTGGTTCTCGCCTTTGGACAGGGTCTGCGCAGGACAGCCAACCCGAGGCCCTGGGCCGGATAGCGCGAGGGGAGGCCCCTCCGTCTGAGGATCCTCCAGGGGGAAAAAGGGAAGCCGTTCCGCAAGACCCCGGCCTGGGTGAGTGACACTGAGGTGGTCCCTCATTGCATCGGGAGCCACAGGGACGGCTGCCGTTCGCTCTGCCTGCTGGAATGATGCCTTCTCGGCAGCCTCTCCAGGCTGGGGGTGGGGGAGCCCGTTTCTGGGCTGGAATGGCAAAAGCCCCCCTTTCATTTCCGCACCTCATTCCTTGACATGATTAATCAGACTTATGGGTAAGCAAACCACAGCAACGGGGGGGGGGGGCGGGATAGAGGAGCCTATCAGCTCGTGAGGCTAGAAGCAAAAGGCCCGTCTGTGGCCACGTCCTCCCCTCAGCAGGTGGGAGCGCAGAATGCCAGGCCTGGGGAAAGAACAGGGAAGCGCTTCCACAAACTTATGATGTGGAGAAATAGGGCCTTTGTGGAGCTCTTGCAAAGAGAGAGTGGGTGAGAGAGAGCGGATTCTGCTTCATCCCCCATTTCTTGTGCCTCATCTGGTTCAGCCATGCATATCTGGGGGGGGGGGGGACGACATTTCACACACACACACACACCCCGGCCTTCCCGGCAGAACCCTACCTGCTAGAGTACAAAAGCAGGTGGGCCCTCAGAAGAGAGTGGATAAGATCAGCCCAGCCTGACGGCTCCTCCCGGTAGGCAGGGAGGTGTGGAGAGGGGACCCGTGGGGTCCAGAGGTGTGCTGACTCTTCTGGCTGGAAGATGCCCTATCAGTTTTCTCCCCAGTTTCTTCCCTTGCTTCCCTTCCAGCTGGGAAATGTTGGCAGCAAAGTGCTGGAACACTGGTTGTTTGACCAAATGTTGTTTTTAAGGTCCAGCTCAAGTTGTAGGATCCATATGAAACCAGAGAGTGTCCTCGGTTGAGATGAGCGCACATCCCTATAACTGCTGACTGGCATGTTGGCGCTGGGTCTTCTGAACCGTCACGTGTATCTAACACAGGATGCCCAGCCTTGTCTCTGAACTGCAGTTTTCCCAGGCGGGGGTGGGGGGTGTATTTAAACCATGACACTCACAACAACTTGAAACTGTCTTAAGTGCATCTTCAAGATCTCTCCCAGGGCGGGGGCTGCTAGGCCGTTGAGTGCGGGGGCGGGGGGGCATTTCAGCTCAGACCTGGGAGTCCCTCTGGGCTGAGCGTTGGGCAGGACTTTGTGGCAGTTTTGAATCCGTGGGATTTGGGTAACGGGAAAACAGTCCCTCTTAGGGGGACTGGAAGAGAGGTGACAGTGAAGGGGGGGGGGGGTTGTCACCTTGTAAAGCAGCAGGACAGAGCATGGGGGGGGGGCCTGGCTTCCGTTACCCTCCCAGATTCACAGGGGGAGGTCCTCTGGGGAAAAAAACAACCACCATCCTTTCCCCGCTTCACCGGGGATTTCTTCAGTCCCAGCCTGGAACACAAAAGGCTTTCTGGCCCCACTCCTGGCGCTGAGTGGATGGCTTCCCTTTCTCTCGGCCTCCTGCAGAAGCTGAGACAGACAGCCCCCCTTCTTGGCATGGAACAGCTTCCGGGGACGCTGTGCAGGCGGGGGCTGGGGGTCAGCCAGAAGCAGAGCAAGCGTGCAGGAAGAGTGACTCCGAAGAAGTGGGGCCGGAAGCTCCCTCTGCCCCCAGCCCTGGTGAGTGACCCTCGGGGGTTTCTAGCGAGGCCGGCACCAGGGTCCCCCGACTCCTCTTCCTGGGGGCGGGTATAGCTGTCACCCATCAGGTGGGGCATGGGGAGTGGAAAGAAGCCGCTTCCCTGCTAGCTGCCACCCCCCCCCCCATTCTTGTGTGGCTGAAGCCCAGCAAAAAGGGGGGGCTCAGTGGCGGACATCTAGTTCAGGGGGGCAGGAGAGGGGCTCTTTGTAGAAGCCGGCGTTAAAACCGGGGCTGGAGAAACAGTGTGTGTGTGTGGGGGGGGGGTCAGATTCTGGAGCCCGTGGGGCCAGAGGCTTCGGGGTGGGGCAGGGTGTGTTTGGCAGACTGGATTTATACCCCGCCCACACTACCCGAAGGAGTCTCAGAGCAGCTTACAAACTCCTTTCCCTTCCCCTCCCCACAACAGACACCCTGTGAGGTAGGTGGGGCTGAGAGAGCTCTTTCCCAAGCTGTCCTTGAGAGAACAGCTGGTACAGAGCTATGGCTTGCCCAAGGTCATCCAGCCAGGTGCAAGTGGAGGAGTGGGGAATCAAACCCGGTTCTCCCAGATTAGTGTCTGCGCATTTAACCACTACATCACTCCAGCAGGGCCCTTGTGGCAGGGCTGGTGCTGGGTGTCTCTGGGATTCAGCTGCTGTCTCCCTCCGGAGCATCAAGAAGGGCCCTGGGTGGGAATGGGGGGGGGGGGCTGCTGGGCCCCAGGGGTGCGGAGGGTCTTTCTGGCCACAGGCTCTTCTCTCTGGCCCATCCTGGGCCCGCTGACGCCCCTGTCCTCTGGGTCCTGTCGCCAACAGACCCCAAGCTCTGCATCAAGGCTGAAGAGAAGCCGGGGGTCACGTGGAGGGAGCTGAAGAGGGGGGCCCCCCACAACTGCCAGGAGTGCGGCCAGAGCTTCCCCAAGAGAGACGCGCTCATCTCCCACGTGCTCCGCGTCCACTTCGGCGAGCGAGCCTTGCCCTGCCTCGAGTGCGGGAAGTTCTTTGGCACTCCTGGAAGCCTGGCCACCCACCAGAGCACCCACCGTCAGGAGCACCGGCTCTTCACCTGCATCGACTGCAAGAGCGGCTTTGTCTACGAGGAGCAAGAGGCAGGCCGCATCCGCACGCAGCTCGCCCTGGGAAAGCTCTTCAAGTGCTTCAACTGCAGCTGCCCCCTCCCCTCGGCCCGGGACCAGAAGGCAGCCGTGCTCCCAGGCTCCCTGCCCTTTGGGCAGCCAGACAGCACGGACTACAGGTGAGGAGGGGGCTGGGCTGGGCTGGGCTGGGCTGGGCTGGAGGAGCCGGCAGTCAGGGAGTCTCGAAGACGCTCCTGCTGAATGGGGTGGGGGGGGGGGGGGAAGGGAGCACTGGTTGTGAAGCTTACACTCCCAGGGCAGAAAACCCTGGTCTGCAAAGACAGAACTGGTCGTGGTACTAAGAAGAACTCCATATCCAGAGGCAGTTGGCCTCTGAATCAAAGGTCTCTGAGGCAAGCCACGGGGGAGGGTTTGTGTCCCATTCACCAGCTCCTCAAACTGCCGGCACTGGGCACTGTGGCCCCGGACTTATCTCGCAGAGCTGTTGTTGGGTTCTGAAAAGGGAACCGGACCTTTCATGGCTGCCAGAGCCGGAGCCTGCTCTTTCCGGGCTGCAGTGGAGGGAGGGAGATGGTCAGAAGATGAAGAAACCTTTCCTGACAGCCATTCTGTCCTGGAACCCACTGCCAGGGAGAGAGAGGGGCTGTTCAAGGCTCTCAGAGGCGGGGGGGGGGGGGGGACATGGCCCCTGGCTCCGGCCTTGGCTGCTGGAGCGGAAGGGTCTGAGGCAGGAGGGGAAAGACCTCTCCCTGCAGCCGCCCTTCTGAGGTGGGAACAGCGTCCTGCGTGGCCCGTGGCTCTTGGGCTGTCCTGGATGGGGCAGCAGCAGTGCACCAGGTGGGCAAGCAGGGCCAGAGAGGGAGCCACTGACCCCCCCACTGCGGCCACCTCAGCAGCAACACAGAAGGCCAGCGGGGAAGGCATGGGGGCCTCCACCGCCAAGGCCGCCACGCAGCAGACTGGCAAGTGTGGGGAGGAAGAGGGGGCATCACTTCCGCTGCGCCCTCCACAAACACACACACACACCCCGTGAGCCATTTGGGCAGGCTGGTGGGCAGGGGCCAGACTGGGGGTATGTAAGGGGGCAGGAAGGATGGGACTCCCCCCCCAACAGTGCCCCCCCTCCCCGTCTGTTATTTATAACATTCTGACATAGCAAAGACCTGGCAGGTGCCCTGCAGCTCTTCCCCCCATATTCCCCCCACTTCCCGGGCGGCTGCCCACCTGACTTCTCTCTGCTCTCTCCTCCCCACAGCCACCAGAGTGCGCTGGAGCAGGTCCGCCAACGGGCCGCTCACTGGACCATCTCCGAGACCAAGGCCTTCGTGGAGCTCTGGGGGGATGACTGCGTCCAGACGGCGCTCTACGACAACTACCGCAACGAGGTGCAGTACAAGCGCCTGTCGGACAAGATGGGGAAGATGGGCTTCCACCGCAACCTGGAGCAGTGCCGGCAGCGGGCCAAGGACCTGCGGAGGGGCTTCAAGGAGATCCAGGACGGCCACCTCCACTCCAACCGGGCGCGGCAGACCATGCCCTTCTTCCCCCTCCTGGACCGCTTCCTGGTGGTCAGCCGAGGAGTGGTCATCCCCAAGGTCTGCGCCAACCGTGTCAGGCAGAAGGGCCGCAGGACCCGGACCCGGAGGGAGGAGCTGCCCGGAGAGCTGCCGCTTGTGCTCACGCTGGCCCCCAGCGGCTCGGACTGGCACCGGCTCCCTCTCTCGGACCAGGACTGCTACGTCCGCACACGGGGGCTCCCCGGCTACCAGCTCCAGGCGCCCGACCAGGAGCAGTACCACCAGGCGGCAAGCACGCCCACCCACAGCGAGCAGCTGCCCAAGCAAGACCCTGCGGGGCACATGAGGGGGGTCTCCAGCTACCAGCGGCCGAGGCAGGACGAAACCTCGCTTCCCTGTGCCACAGGACTCTCCGATGTCCCGCCACGGCTGCAAGACCAAGAGGCCTCCGCTGTGCTCGGCCGCCTCCAGCAGCAAGAGATGGCGCTGGCCCCCGTCAACGGGCTCTCTGCCGCCAGCAGCCTCTGGCAAGAGCTGGCTTCCATGGCCCCGGAACGCCCCGCCAGCACCGCAGCGCAGGGCAGCCCGCAGAGTAAGTGGGGCGCTGGGGCAGCGGGAGGTGCGGGCTTGGGGAGGAGGGGGCAGGCTAGAGTACCCTGGGGGTGGTCACTCGTGCACACCGCCACTCCCCCCCCCCCCCCCCAGGAAAGAGCACTGCCAGCTTCATTTCCTTGCACCTCGCCGTGCTGCTTGCAAAATGTTACTGGATTGGGGGGGGGGGGGTTTGCCTAAGGGCCCTTCGGTGGTTCTCCTGGCCGGATCCTGGCTGCGCTGAAGTGTCCCTCTGCCGGTCCTCCCTGTTGCCTTTTGCAAAGATGGCCCTGAACAGAGGGGAACAGGCAGGAATACTGGAAGACGGAGGACAGAGGGAGCGGCGTTTTGCCTTGCTGGCAAACTCCCTGCAAAGAAGGGCTCCCTGGAAAGCCCCCCCACCCCCGGTGACCAGCCGCCACCATTCAGGAACCTCCTTCCCTCCTCCAGAGAACCTCGGAGCCTGCCCAGCTGAGCGGAGGGTGTCCCTGTAGCAGGGGACCAGAGCAGGCACACACAGACAGGTCAGAAACCCAAGGACAGAGGAGGTCCCCAGCGAGGTGCCCGCCCCATGTTTTCAGGGAGGGGGCGGGGCCAGGTAGGGCTTCTGACCGGCCATTGGAGGTCCAACGGGCCGTGTGGATTTTTTATAAAGTTGCTCTGTCTGCTGCTGCCACCTCAGCGGAAGGAGGTGCCCTGTCGGGCTGAAGTTCATCTGTGGCAGTCATTTTTGTCTCTGGCTCCACCTTCAGGGGCAGCCATTTTGTGTGCCAGCCATGTTAGATTTCCAAAGGTGCCCACAGGCTCAAAGAGGTCAGGGAGCCCAGCAGTGTTCCCTCTAAGCTGAGTTAGTGTGAGCTAGCTCACCGTTTTTTAGCCTCCGGCTCACGTGTTTTTTGCCTTCGCCGCGGAAGGAGGGCTCCAGAGCAAACTGATTTATGCAGTAGCCAGATTGCTCGCTCACAGGACTCCACAGCTTGGAGGGAGCACTGGAGCCCAGCCCTAGAGGACACCTCCCCGTCACCTGCTGTGCAGCTCAGGGGGAAGAGATTCGGAGGGATATCCCAGAGAAGTAAATTGGACTAAGCAAAGCCAAAACCGTGTCTTTATGAAAAGGTCTACTATAAAAATGAGAAGGGGAAACACAGGATTGGAAAAGGGGGCAAAACGGAATCCAGGGGAAAGGCCCAGAGCTTCACGGCAGAGAGGGGCTCAAATAAATGTGGCTCACCCTCTGTCCACTTTCTCTCTGTCTTCGCAGCGTGGCATCCAGGAAAGGCCCCAAGCTCCTCTGCAAAGCGCATGCGGGACCTCCGCTTGCGGCGCAGGAGGCAGCGGGCAGCGATGGCGCGGGTGTTGCTGGGGGCCAGTTACCGCCCAAACGACCGAACCGTGTGGAGCAAGACCCAGAAGACAGACTGGTGGGACAACCTGCTGGCCGGCCAGTTTGATGACCACGAGTGGGTCCGCTACTTCCGCATGTCCCGGGAGGCGGTCCTGGAGCTGGTGGAGAGGCTGCGGCCTGTGCTGCAGCGCGAGGACACCAACATGCGGGCGGCCATCCCCGTGGACAAGCGCGTGGCCCTCACGCTCTGGAAGCTCGCCACCTCGGACAGCTACAGGTCCGTGGCCAACCAGTTTGGTGTCGGGGTGTCCACTGCATCCGTCATCGTGATGGAGGTGTGCGAGGCGATCCACGACGTGCTACTGAAGCACGTCATCCGGCTTGGAGACGCGCAGGCCGTGATGGACGGCTTCGACCGGGCCGGCTTCCCCAACTGCCTGGGGGTGGTGGACGAGACCCACATCCCCATCCTGTGTTCTCCCCACGGAGCCTCCGCCTACATCAGCGGGAAAGGGCTGGTCTCCATGGTCCTGCAGGGCCTGGTGGACAGTGCCGGCCGCTTCATGGACGTGTACGCGGGCTGGTCCGGCGGGATGCAGGACTCAGGCCTGCCGTGGGGCTCCCCCCTCTTTGAGCGGATGGAGAAAGGCGCTTTCGGTCCCCAGAGCACCATGGAGATCGGGGGGGTGGCCATGAGGCCGGTCTTGCTGGGAGGGCCCGCGTGCCCCCTGAGGCCGTGGCTCATGAGGCCCTACCCCGAGGCGGCCAGCCGCAGTGGGCCAAGAGCCCACTTCAATGCCCTCCTGAGCCAGTGCCACGTGGCCGTGACCTACGCCTTTGAGCGGCTGAAGGGGCGCTGGCGCTGCCTCCTCAAGCGCCTGGACGTGGCGGAGAAGAACGTCCCCCTGGTGATCCTGGCCTGCTGCATCCTGCACAACCTCTGTGAGAGCCGCTGCGAGGCCATGCAGGACGGCTGGGAGGAGGGCATGGACTACGCCGATCTGCCCTTAGCCACCGCCTCGGAGGGCCCGGGGGGCAGCGGCTGCGACGCCGAGGAGGCAGGGGAAGCCCACAGCATCCGCGAAGCCTACTGCGCTTTCTTTGAGAAGAGGCGGCAGGAGGAGGGGGAGCCATGAGAGGGGGGGAGGGGGAGGACTCTGTGTGTGTGCGCGCGCGTGCTGTGCCCCCCCCCCCGTCTGATCTTGCTCAGAAGGCAGGGGTGGGGACGGGGGCCCGGGCTTACTCAGGTGACATTCCCCTTCCTGTGTCCTTCCTTCCCTCTGGGGGGGCGGGGGGGGGAGGGACAGTCCACCCCCATGGCGAAGTACCCCTTTTACCGGTTGCACTGTTTGACCTTTTATAAGCCTTTTATAAAAACCTTCTTAGCTTGAGGTGGTAAACTTTCAGCCAGAGTCTCTTCAATAAACGGTGGTCTTCTTCCAAAAAGTCACCTTTAAAACCTGCTGTGTCCTGGACTGGCTCAGCTTCCTCCTCAAGAGCAGGAGTGTCACCACAGCCCTAGGACACGTTGAACGTCTCGTGAAGCAAGCACACAATTAACACAACGGTACGGCTTTTGCTGGCTGCAATCTGGCTGAATGCAGGGGAGGAAGCCCCTAGCTAGACGCAGGGGAAAGAATATTTGGGGGGGGGGGGCCGGTAGGGATAGGAATAGCAGATAAATCAGCAGAACCCTAAAGTCCCCCCCACCCCTGGAAAAAATACAAAGGCCCCCCGGGGAGTGTTTGCCCTCTGGTCCTGCACTCCTGGGCCCCACAGAGCCTGCAAGTATCGCCCGGGATGGGGGTGGGGCGGGGGAAGTTCCACGGTTGGAGCGAGAAGAGCTGTTTTCCCGACCGTCTGGCAGCTGAGGACCATTCTTGCCCCCCTCCTCAGGGTGCAGAACTACACTGAGCCCACCCCACCCCCACAGTGCCATACCCGCAGCATGGACACGCCCCCTCACCTGGGGGGGGTCTACATGGTCACTCCAGAAACCACCCCAGCAAAGATGCCAGGGTTCCATCAGATTGATGCTTGGTGGATCTGAATACACCTAGGGCACAGTTTCCACTTAACCTTTGTGTTGGTAAAATGTGGTTTGAATCCTATTACCATTAGGTGGGTTTGTAACTGGTTGATGTGGCCAGTTTGGTGTAGTGGTTAAGAGCAGCGGACTCTAATGCAGAGAACCGGGTTTGATTCCCCACTCCTCCACAGCTGGGTGACCTTGGGCCAGTCAGAGTTCTCTCAGAGCTGATCTGTCAGAGCTCTCTCAGCCCCACCTACCTCCCAGGGTGTCTTGTTGTGGGGAGAGGAAGGGAAAGGAGTTTGTAAGCCGCTCTGAGACTTCGAGTGAAGGGCAGGATGTAAATCCAACCCGTCAATGGTTCCTCGCCCTCTTGGAGAGGAGTGATGAGTGGAGTGCCTGAGGGATCCCTGCGTTGTTCAACAGCTTCACAAATGACTTGGATGAAGGAATGGAGGGGATGCTGATTCAATTGGCAGGGGTAGCAAAAACAGTACAAGACACAGGATGATTGTGACAGGCTGGAAAACTGGCCTCAAACTAACAAGACGAATCTGAGCAGAGATAAATGTAAAGTTCTGCATTTATGTAGGAAAAGCCAAATGCATAATTGTGGGATGGGGCAGACCTGGCACTGGCACACGCGAAAAGGACCTCTAGGGGGCCTCAGCGGACCCTACACAGAAGGCCAGTCCCCAGTGGGATGCAGCAGGTTAATAGGCAGATGCGATCTTGGGCTGCCTCAACAGAAGCACAGTGTCCAGATCCCACTAAGTGCTGGTGATCATTTTACTCTACTCTGGTTAGACCTCACCTGGAGTGCTGTGTTCAGTTTTGGGCACCACAGTTTCAGAAGGATGTAGACAAGCTGGAATGTGTCCAGAGGAGGGCAGCAAAGATGGTGTGGGGGGGTCTGGAGACCAAGTCCTGTGAGGAAAGGCGGAAGGAGCTGGGCCCGCTTGGCCGGAGAGAAGAGGTGATATGGTAGCCATCTGCAAGTATTTGAAGGGCTGAGGATGGAGTGAGGTGGTGTTCTGTTGCCTTGGAAGAACCAGTGGGCTGGGATTAAATCAGAAGAGTTTTCAGCTAAACCTTAGGAAGAACTTCCTGACAGTTGGAGGGGCTCCTCAGTGGAACAGGCTTCCTCGGGAGGTTTTGAAGCAGAGGCTAGATGGCCACCTGACAGCAGTGCTGACTGCATGAATTTAGGCAGACCACGAAAGGGAGGGCAGGAGCCGGTGCTTGACTCTCGTGGCCCTTCCTGACACACCCAGGGAAATGTCGGTTGCCAGTCTGGGGGTCAGGAGAGGATTTCCTTCCAGGCCAAATTGGCCCAGGAATCCTGGAGGCGTTTTGCCTCTCTCTGGGCACAGAGGAATGGGGGGTGGGGTGGAAGGTAGTTGTGAATTCCCGGAGTTGTGCAGGGGGGTGGAGTACATGAGCCCTGAGGTCCTTTCCAGCTCTGTTTCTACGTTTCTGTGCAGCCACAGTGTCTGACTTCCTCCCCGCCTGCAGGCGATTGGTCTCTCCTCACAGTGGTTCGAGCAAAGTTGTACAGACTCATGAGGAAGACCCAGGATGGAGCAAACAGGCTGTCTAGTTCTGCGCCCCAGGCCCTGTGTGGAAGGAGCGAGGAACCCGCTCCCACTGTGTGGCCTTGGGGGAATGGGCTCAGACCCCCTGAGCAGTGGCTGGCAAGCAGGCAGGCAACTGGGGCCCGCAAGGCTTTGCTGGGAGCCTTCCGTGCTCTTGCACCCGGGAGCTCTCTTGGGACCAGCCAGGGACAGAATGCTCCCCACTTGGGAGGCTGAGCTGAGCAGGGGAGATGGGCGGGAGGGCTGCCCCCACCCTTCCTTTCTGTGCCCCCCACTGGCTCTTCCCCCCTTGTGCTGCACTGGAGACCATCTCAGGGACAGCCCAACTCTGACTGACCCCCCATGGCAAGTAGTCTGAGTACTGCTTAGATCAGGGGAACTGAGAAAAGTAATGGCGGAGAAGCACCCCTTGCATTGGGGCAAGAGAGAGAATGCTGGCATGACCCTGTCTGAGGTTGCCCGTCAGGTGGGAAGGAGGAAGCAGCCTTGCAGAGGACTGTGGGGCAGGGCCATCCCTAGGAGGCTAAAGGGAAAATGAGACACATGCCCCCACCCACCCCAAAAGGTATGCCCAAGAGCCACATCAAAATCTTGCCTGCCTGCAGACCGCTCTCCAGGGGTTTCAAGTCCGCTCACCTTTCCCCAGCAGAGAATCCCTGAAACCAGCCTGACGTGCTGGATACTATCAAAGCACAGAGGGAAGCCCCAATCAGGAGCCTCCGGTGGGACTGATGGCCTGGCCTGGGGCAAAGACGGAAGGCATTCGGGCCCCCAGGGTGGATGTGCTCCGGCTCTGCTTTCACACCTGGTTTGGTTATATAACTTGTAAGATGGAGGGAAGGTGCCGGGAAAGACTTGTTTCTCTCTCACCATTTTTGAAAAATAAAACCTTGAAGAACACAAAGTGCCTCCGAAGATAAGCTGCTGCTGCTGCTGCACCACCAACGTCCAGGTCCTGTTCCTTCTCCAGATGCAACCAGCAGCCTGAGCTGGTCTGGCTGTTTCAGGCACGTTTTGGAGAGGGAGGCAAACAGTGGCAGCTCTGCATGCAGTGGGGGTGGGGTGGGGGACCCTGGAGAGCAGCACCCCCCTCCCCCTTGAGCTGTGCCCATCTAATCCCCCTAAAAGAGGCTGGCCAAAAAGTCACCTGAGCAAAGCTGAGGTTTTGTGGTAGAGAAACTACACCAGTTCCCTGGAGCGGAGACTGACAGGGTCCAGAGCCAGGCTGGACAGAGGGGGACTGAGAGACACACTGATGAGTCGGTGCCAGACAAGAAACCCAAGCCCTGGCACGGCTTTATTCTGACCCAACCCTCTTCTCCCCCGGCAGATACGATGTCTGTCCAGGAGGGAAAGGAAACCATGGTCTGCCAGGAGGGCAAGGCTCCGCCACGAGGCCTTCCCCCACGCTCACTTCTTCTTGACGACATGGGCACAGTCATACTTGCCACGCACCACCTTCAGCTTGACACCAGGCAGGTCCTGGGTGCGGCCCCCCTCCACCAAGACGATGTTGTGCTCCTGGAGGTTGTGGCCCTCGCCAGGGACGAAGGCGATGGCCTCCTTGCCTGTGCTGAGGCGGACACGGACACACTTCCGGTTGGCTGAGTTGGGCTTCTTGGGCTTGCGGATCAGTGTCTTGAGCACCACCGCCTTCAGCTGCGGCCTTCCATCCGTAGGACCGGGCTTGGGTGGGGGCCGCTTGTAGCGACCCGCGCGGTGCATTTGGTTGAGGGTGGCCATGGAAGCTCCTGCTGGTCTCACCAAGGCTACTGCCGGAGGGCAAAGAAGGGCAGTGGAAGAGCCTGTGGGAGGGAAAGAGGGACATCAGGAGAGCCTTGCAGGATCAGACCAGGGAAGGTCCCTCGGAAGTCCAGAATCCTGTCTCACACAGTTCCTCTGGAGGGCCAGCAACAGGGCAGAGAGGCCGAGGCCTTCCCCTGAGGTTGCCTCCTGGCTCTGGCGTACAGAGGATTGGTGCCTCTGAATGCGGAGGTTCTCCTCAATCACCATGGCTAGAAGCCACTGACAGACCTCTCCTGCATGAATCTATCTGACCCCCCTTTCAAAGTTGCCCACGCCCATGGCCATCACAAGGTCCTCCGGCAGCAAATTCCACATGGGGATCACTCTCTGTGTCAAGTGGTATTTCCCTTTTATCCGTCCTGAATGCACGGATTCATTGGATGCCCTTGCGTCCCAGTAGACTGGGAGAGGGAGAAAAAGCCCTCCTTGTCCATTCTCTCCACCCCCACCCCACCGGGGGCATCCTCTGATAAACCTCCACCGTCATCTCCCCCCCCCCGCAACCCAGCTGTCTCCTTTTCTGGGGGGGGGGAGGGAGCCCCCGCCAGACTCCCCCGCCTCTCCTCCGAGGGAAGGGCCCCCCCCCTCCAAGCCGCGGCGCCTGGGGAGCCGGAATGCTGCTCGGGGAGCTCCGGGCATCGTTTATCTCACGTGGTTTATTTGGTTCGCGCCCCCCCCTCCCTCCCTCCCTCCCCCCCCGCAGGCGGGCTCAGGGGGGGTTCCGCGGCGGGCGGCACAGCGAGAGCCACCCGGAACAGTCCCGTTACAGACCAGGCCGCCAAACCACCGGGCGCCGGCAAGGATCCACCGCGGCTGCCAGGAGGGGGCGCGGCCACGGCGGCGACTAGTCTGCTGCTCCGGAGCCCCCCGGCCCCAGCGGAGGCAGAAGCGCGCGTGCCGGAGGCTAAAGGGCTGTGAGCCGGCTCACACCCGCTCAGCTACGGGGGAGCACTGGCCGCGACCCCCCCTCCCGCTCCCGGGCCCCCGCGGCCAGACCGCCTACCCCAGCGCAGGGGGCCCGCCAGCGCCCCTCTCAGCCAGGCGGCGCAGGCCATCCGAGTCCGCTCGGGCGCTGCGGGGCAACGAGGCCGGCGGAGCCTCCCGGGACAGGCGCAGTCTATCCCCGCAGACGCCCTGGGCCTGCCTGCGCGGGAACCAGGGGGGGGAGGAAGCCGCCGCTACGGAAGCCCGAGAGGCCGCTCCCTCCACGCTTCCGCGACCCAGCCTACACCCGGAAGAGAAGGCCCCGGGCCCCCCTCCTGGTTGGCCGGCATGCCTGCCACTCACACGCCTCCTCCGCTCCGGATTGGGCGCGGCGGCGCCCAAGGAGCGGGAGGAAACTGCCTTTCGAGGGCGAGAGGGGCGCTTCCGCTTCCGGCCCTCGGCTGCCCTCTCGCGGGCCGTCGGGGAAGGGCGCGTGCGGAGGAGGCCAACCCGGCCTCGCTTCCGAGATCTCGCGAGATCAGGCTGCTCGCCCCAGGGTCGCCAGGCCGAGACGCTTCAGCCAGCCGGGCACCGGAAGTGGAAAGCGAGGGGGCGGAACACGTGGACCCCCCTTCTCCCTCCTGCCTCTCGGACAACGGCTGCCCATAAACTGTCAAGAAGGCTTCAAAGAATGCTCGAGATACTCACAGAAGTCAAAGGGCCACCGCCCCTGAAGGTTTACATCTGAGGAACCTCTCAAAAGTGGGGGAAACAAATGCATTTGAATCTATTCGACGTGCAGGAGCTATATGGCCACGTTAATATCTGGCCGGGGGACCAGGAATAAAAATATAGACAAGAAGGATTGGTGTAAAGGTTCTACGTTTGAGAAAGCACGGGCGGAACGCAGCATTTGCAGCTAGCCCTTGCGTGAAGTAAACTTTGGAACCTTCACTTCAGAAATGGTTTCCCCACTTATGAGAGGTTCCTCAGATGTAAACCTTCAGGGGTGGGCCTTAGATTACATAAATATTTATTATTTGCCTCTGGAGGCGTATCCTGCAGGAACCCCCACGTTACACTGTTTCACAGCATTTTCAGAAGGTTGTTTATATAGTTTCAATAACATTTGTACAGACTGGTTTTGTTTTGCATTGTGACATATGTTTACTGTGATGTTTATTGCACACTTATATAAAACTTCTGTGAGTATCTCAAGCATTCTTTGAAGCATTCTTGACAGTTTATTTTTATTTATTTATTTTTCAAATTTATATCCCGCCCTCCCCACAAGCGGGCCCAGGGCGGCTTACACGGGCACAACAGGCCAAATCAATGCATTAAAACATAAAATCAGCTAAAACACAATCCTATGAATAAGACACATTTACTGTAAAAGCTTCCAATAATATAAAATCAGGTGGCAACCCGATGGAAGGTCTGAGCCCCCCTGCCTCCAAGCCTGGGCTATGCTGGGCCAGCCACATCCCTGGTGGCCTACGTGATGGGTGGTATCACCAGTGGCGGCTGCTATTCGAAGGCCTGGCGGAAGAGCTCCGTCTTACACACAGTCTTCGTTTTCTTTGCCATTTCCTCCTGTTTATCTCCATTTTTGGTTTTGTCTGTGATTATTCTCATGGCAACTGCAGGATGAAGGTAAAAAGGAATATTAAGAGGAAGGAAGACTTTTCATCCAAAACATTTTCCTGTTCCTGGCAGTTACGAACTCAGGTGGCAACGGGAGGGGAGAGATCTGTCGACAGGGTCACTTGTTTCCCTCTCCCCTTGTGGCTGTTGCTTACTGCATATATAGGGGGTGTTTGTTAAGGAAGATCATGGCTTGGAGGAAGTGGGGTTGCCAACCCCCAGGTGGCTCTGGAGATCTCCTAGAATGAAGGGTGGTCCGCAGACCACAGCAGTCAGGTCCCCTGGAGGAAACCGTCGAATGCGCAGTTTATGAAGCACAGTTGCGCAGTTTATGTCCTCTGCCACACCGACTTGACCCGACTAACCTTGGTGAGCACATTTATCTCCTTTCTGGCACAGATAGACATCCATATGCTAAGTGCCATTGATGATCCTAATCACAGAAACAGAAATCAATCATGAATACATATTCAGAAGTAAACTTTGGTTCATTGCTTAAATGCATTCTAGGAAATGGCTAAATGCTGACAAGTTGCTATTCAGCCAAGACCTATGGCCTTGTTCCGGCCAGCTACAACTGCACATGTTTCTGATGTCGGTTAGCCTAGTTAAAGGGAGAACACCAGCAGCACCCTGTGTCTACATCAGCTACCACAGATCCTTTTTAGAGCTTCATAGCCTGGGGAGAAGAAGGCCCATTGTTTAGCTAAAAAAAGAAACATCTCTCCTTGAGAAAGCCCAACCCTCAGGTCTGAGCCCAGACAGAAAGTTATGACGGACGTATGACAAAGTTTGTGTGAGACTTCCTGGATAAATTCACCCCACGCAACGGATCTTAATCAAGACTTTCTTTATTGGGGGAATTTCTTCGGGGTACACTTGCTGAGTTAGTAATGGATTTGAACAATAGTGTTAGGATAGATATAGTGAGTTCAAACTTGTGTTGTCACACAGGCTCCCCCAATCACCGCCCAGGGGCAAAACCCACCTAAAAGTGTTCCCAGGCTAAAAAGTGAGAAGACATTAATAGATGACACCTGCAAGAGAAACTAAAAACACGAAACATGTCTGTGTGAAGTTACCAGTAGCCTTGGACAGAGATAACAACCCTGTGAAGCAAGCAAGGGAAAGGGAGTACATTCCAGCTGGAGGAGGGGGGAGGAATGGAGTTGTTTCGCTTAGCCCAGTAGATCCCAGCTCCTGCCCTGGAGAGTGGCAGGATTACCTGACTGTGATGGAACCAATAATTATGATTTATGTGCAAGTGTCATACTGAGTAAAAAATCATATGTCTCTCATTGTAACTTCGGAAGAGCCTGTTAAGTGTGTGGACTCTAATCTGGGAGAACCGGGTTTGATTCCCCACTCCTCCACTTGCACCTGCTGAATGATCTTGGGCAAGCTATAGGTCTGTCATAGCTGTTCTTGAAAAAGAGCAGTTTCTGTCAGAGCTCTCAGCCCCACCTCTCTCACTGGGTGCCTGTTGTGGGGATGGGAAGGGAAAGGAGACTGTAAGCCGCTCTGAGGCTCCCTTGGGTAGTGAAAGACAGGGTATAAATCCAATCTCTTCTTTTTCATTTGAGGGTCCAACGCCCTTTGTTACCTGTGCTCCCCCCTTTATTAATAAAGTCCTTGGTTTTTCTTCTCTACAGGAATTGTGCGGTGTGTTTTCTCAAATTGGGCTGGGGAAACACAACCAGAGACAGCATTTGTGTCTAACAAAATGGCAGCTTTGGAGAGGTGGACTCTGTGGCATTATACCCTGCTGAGGTTCCTCCTCTCTCCAGCCCCCCAACCCCCATCTCTAGGATTTTCCCAAACTGGGAGTAGCAGCCCTGCTTGTAGCCTCTCGCAGCCTGCCCACTCCCCATCGCCCACTGTAGGCACCTCCCCTCTGCTTGCTCCTTAGCGATGCCCAGAGAGATTGCTCCTAACCAGAAGCAGAGTGGCCTACCCCCCCATCCCCCCCCCCCCCCCCCGAAGAAATCTGCAGGCAGAGGCTGCTGCCCTGGAGGGCTGGCTTGGGGGAAGGCTCTGTTGCTTTGGAAAGGGCTGCAGGGGAAAGTTTTGTTTTATTTTGGCGCACTGCATTAGAACTCCAGGGGGCAGTGCAACAGGCAGTAACGCGCATAGCAGCACTTTTGGTTTCGGCTCTGGGGAAGTTTGCAGCGACTAAGGAGCCTGGGGGCTTTGGGGGTGGAGCCAGGAGAGGGTGGGGTTTGGGGAGGGGAGGAGCCTCAGCATGGTACAATGCCATAGAGTCCATCCTTCAAAGCAGCCATTTTCTCCAGGGGAGCTGATCCCTGTCAGCTAAAATCCCCAGGCCCCACCTGGAGGCTGGCAACCCTAAACTTCTGCCCTCTCCTATCTTCTCCTGTGCCTCTTTCTTTACTGCAGAGAACTGCAGCTGAATGATTTGTGACCAGATCCACAACAAGCAGCTCTCTTCCCCGAACTCCTCCCCCTCCCCTCTGTAATTTGCCTCCTAATGATGAAGCATCAACAGAGGAGATTTTTCCCTGGGTCCACATTTGTGGGCACAGAGTGTAATTTTGCATCAGATGAATTCCTTGTAGGTCATTTCAGACAGTTTTTTGCATCACTGGCTATTTTGGAGGGATTTTAACCCACCTTTCTGTAGTTATGCTTCTCAGACTTTTCTGCAAAGCTGGGGATCTCTCACATACACAGAAACATCTCTCCGCCTGTCACTGGGTGGCTCCTGAGCTCTGGCCCACTCCCTCAGATGACTGAGTTGGGCTCCAGGCAGCAGAAACATGCACAGCAGAGGAAAAGAAACGTGTGAACAGGAGGCATGAAATGCAAGGGGCAGAGTCTGTCTGTGACGTTTCCATGCCACACTCAAAACACTGGAAGCACAGACAACATTCGCAGTGGGTGACTCCAAGTTCACATATGCAGTGTTATATTGGCTAAGAAAGTGCCCGTGTTGTTTAATACCCAACTGACAGGCCAAATGATTGGACCCCTGCACACACAAGGAGGGAAGGGCGTGTCGGGGCCAGAGAGTTGGAAAGTTTTGGCGGCGGGGTCAGCCGTGGTGGCCTGAAGCAGCAGAACAAAGCCTGACTCTGGTGGCGCCTTGAAGACCAACCAAGTGTTATTCTGGGCATCAGCTCTCGTGTGCAAGGCACACTTTGTTGGTCTTCAAGGTGCCACGAGGGACTCAAACTCTGTTCTGCTGCTTCAGACCAACACGGCCGCCCCCGCCTGGATCTAACTCAGTGGAAGGCACCACATTAAGCTGCGTGGAATGAAAAAGCTGTCCTGAGAGGGATTGCAGTAGGTTTTTAATCCACACTCGTTCCTTAACCCACTTGCCTTTCCCAATAAAATCACAGAAAGGATGCCTTGCTGTGGGCCCAGCTTATTTTTCCAATTCTCCCTGTTAAGGAGGATAAAGATTGGCCAGTACAGGTAACTGGGTGGCCAGCTAGCCTTACCAGTTTGGCTTTAGTGGTTAAGTGTGCGGACTCTAATCTCGGAGAACTGGGTTTGAGTCCCCACTCCTCCACTGGCAGCTGCTGGATGACCTTGGGCAAGCCATAGTTCTGTCAAGAGCTGTCCTTGAAAAAGAGCAGCTTCTGTCAGAGCTCTCTCAGCCCCGCCTACCTTACAGGGTGTCTGTCTGTGGTGGGGAGGGGAAGGGAAAGGAGATTGTTAGCCTCTCTGAGACTCCTGAGTGAGTGAAGGGCGGGGTAGAAATCCCATCTCCTCCACCTCCTCTTCTTCTTCTCCTCCTCCTCCTTCTTCCCAAGGACCCTGACTCCTGACTTGCCCTCTCTTCCCCCAAGGGGACATCTGGGACAGGATGCAGGAAGAAGCAATTGGGGGTCCGCTGGGGGTCAGCTGCCACATCCTGGGTGGGGGGCAAGAGTTTGGTCAACGGATTCTGACTGACCACTCAGGGTCTCCCCTGCCTCAGTGTGGACTCACGTCCTGGGGGGGGGGGGGGGTTGGGGGCTGGTTCAAAGGGGTGCAAAAGCAAAAGGGAGGGACTCCTTGGCTTGCTGGCAGTGCTGGATCCAAGAGGGAGAGAGAAGGGAGACCGTGGGAACTGGGTGTGGGGAGCCAGACGGCGAGACCAGAGGGGGCTTCCCCAGTGCTGGGCTTGGGTGTTTCCCATTACAACAAAGGCCCTCATCAGAAACGCTGGCAAGTTCCCAGGTGCCTATTGCCTCCAAAGGGAACAACTTCTTCTTGCCACTTGAGGAAGTGGGATGCATGAAAGAGAACAAAAAGTCATTCGTCTTTGTTCACGAAAGGCTGATGCCCCGCTGGAGTACCCACTCCTGACTCTCACCCAAGGCGGGATGGAGGCAAGGCGCACCTGGGCATTTGGCCGGCCCCACGGCCTTGGACACGGAACCGCCCAGTGTGAGTGGGCAGCCCCCCAGAAGACCGGGAGGGCTGAGCCCCATGGGGCGGGGTCTGTGCCTGAACCTGAGCAGCCGGGGAAGCGGGTGGGTGCTGGGGGATGTCAGGGGGTATTCTGGGCTCTCAGCCACCTCACACAAGGCAACTGGAAAACTTTGCATGTGAAAGTTGGTTAGTGGAGAGAGGTGACTCAGTTTAACGTATTACTGTAGATTCAGGTGGGCAGCCGTTTTGGTCTGAAGCAGCTGAACAAAGGCTGTAGTCACTGAGGCTGCAGCCACATGGGCCTTATATGCGGGAGGAAGGGCAATTTCCTCCCGCATTTAAAGGGGCCGACCAGACGGCCAGCCCCTAGTCCCGTGCCGAAGCGGGCTCCAATGCGGGTTCCTCCCGCATTTTCCGACCCCGGGAAAATCAAATATTTTCCCGGGTGTTGCGGGAGGTATCCGCATTGGAGGTATCTGGACAGCCCTCTCTCGCAAGCATTGTGAGAGCAGGGCTGTCCAGATAGCCCCACGGCCATTCCCCCCCCCCCCCTTTTACACTTGGGCGCATGGCTATCCATGCGCCCAAGTGTAAAAGGGGGGGGGGACCCCGACTTACCAAGGCGGATGGCAGGTCGGAGGCCGCCACCGCCACTTCCAGTCCTGCTGGGGCCGCCTCCGCCGCCTGCACCGACGTCTCTTCAGCAGCGGCCGCCACTTCTGCCGCCGTGGCTGCCGCCTCTTCCCCCGTGGCCGCTGTTCCCGCCGCGGCCGCCTCTTCAGCAGCCGCCGCCGCCGATCACGGTGCCGCAGGGGTTGGGATGTTTAGACATCCCAACCCGCTGTTGAAAAATGCGGCCCCTTTAAATCCAGGATCCCTCCTGGATTAAAGGGGCCGTGTGACTGCGGCCACAGACTAAATAATCCACTTTCAGTGTGCTTTCCAACTGGATTTTATTGTGTGAACTGGCAAAATCCAGTTGGAAAGTGCATTGAAAGTGGTTTGAAAGTGGATTATTTAGTGCATGTGACCACAGCCAAAGTCTGAGTCCTGTAGCACCTTGAAGACCAACGAAGTTGTATTCAAGGTATATATAAGCCTTTGTGGGCGCGTGCAGACAGGCGCCTGGACCTCGGACGAAGCCTTGCTGGTCTTCAGGGTGCCACTTGGGACTCTGACCTTTTTCCTGGGGCTGCTGCCGTGACGGTACCGTTGCTGCAGCACTCGACTTCCCACCCAGCAGCAGTTTGCGGTCCAGCTCCTGCTCCTGCTCTGTCAAGAATCCTCCTGAAAGAGAAGTGGATGAGAAGGATCCTGTCCCTTCACAGATGTGAGAAGTCGGACTGAACTCACCACCAAGTGCTGTGAACAAAACCCAGCTGTTGAACTAAACACAGACCAGCTCCCTATGGCATTTCCCGCTCCCGGCTTTCTTGATGATGTGTTCACCACGGCGCTACTTTTGTTGCCTTGTCTGGTATGGTAGAATGGCTTGAGAGAAAGGCTATTGTTAAATCAGATCCAGGAAATGGAATAAACTTTTGTGGGTCTTAAAGGTGCCGCTGGGCACCTTTGTTCTGTTGCAGAATCAGTTTGTCTTGCAAGTTCTTTTCCTGAATTAGTGCCATAGAACCCCTCCGGGAAGAGGCTATGGAATGCACGGCCCCCAGGAGAGAGGGCCTTGGCCTCAGCCAGCTGCACAGCCTGGGAGGCTCAGGTGGAGTGGAGAGAGAATATCAGAGGGAAGCCAGGGTTGGGTCAGGCCAGGGGCCCCTCCAGTCCAACACCCTTCTGTGTCACACAGTGGCCAGAAACACCAGGTGCCCTCAAGAGGTCCAGCAGTGGGGCCAGGGCACTAGAAGCCCTCCCACTGTTGCCCCCCCCACCCAAAGCACCAAGAATACAGAGCATCCCTTGCCCCAGACTGATGGACCTCTGCTCCAGATGTTTATCCAGTTCCCTCTTGAAGCCGTCCATGCTTGTAGCCGCCACCCCCTCCTGTGGCAGTGAATTCCACGTGTTATTCACTCTTTGGGTGAAGAAGGACTTAAGGGCAGCTTATCTCAGAAGGACCCCAGAGAAGAACATCTTTGACCACTGAACCCACCTGCAGAGGACCGGACTTGCGCTCCTTGACCAGGTCAGCTAAAGAGGTCAGCCCAAGGAGGGCTGTCCTGTCCTGCTCCAGAGCCCTGCAAGGATGAGCATGGGGCTTCTGGCTTCCCTCCCATGTCATTTTTGCCAGCAGAAAGGGCTAGAGGGGCACTGTTTGTCCCACTCTCCGGCTCCATGTTTATGCTGGCAAAAGTGGCCCAGGAGGGAAGCTTGAAGGGCCCTTTCCCCCTCACAGCAATCCAGGGTCCAAGGGAGCAACAGAGCACTTTGGAAGGTGAGTGCTCTCGCCACATCTGTGCCTGCGCTTTGGGTCAGGCACCGCTAATCCAGCTCATGTAACACATCACATGTTAGTCTCCCTCTGTCTCATCTGCTGTGGGGAAGGGGCCCCTCCTGACTCCCAGGGGCCCCCGCAGCATGGGAAGCTCTTTGCTTTGTGGCCCAGGAAGCAGTCAGCGGGGACAGCCACCAAGCACTTCGCTGTTTTTATAATTCCATAGTGGCACAAGGAGACAGGCCTCTGCCCGAAACAGTTTACCGTTTAAAAATGAATCCCAGAGTTCCAAAACATCCACACAGAATCCACTTTATCAGTGTGCTAGAAGGGAGTGGATTGCTTCTGGGGGCAGCAGATTCCAAGCCGGAGCGATGCCGGTGTGCACGGGGACCAAGCTGGGACTCAGAGGGACAGGCGCAGAAGGCACAGTGTGGTGGTGTGCGTGGATGGGGGGGGGAGATCCCCTCCCTGGGCAACCATCATGTGACATGGGGGCGGGCTCCCACACAGTGCAAGGCGGGCCCCACCCTGTCAGTCAGCTGTCTCCTCTTGGGCCGGCGGCTCCTCCTTCTGAGGGGGCACTTCCGGATCCCCAGTTGGGACACAGTCCTCCTCACGGTTAGCCTGCAAATAAAAGGGAAGAGTAAAGAAGAGTCACGAGTCCTAGCTCAGCTGAGGCAGGGCCCCCCACTTGAAGAGGGCCTGGGCAAACCGGTTCATGGCAATTTCTCCTGGGAAGGAATGGGAAGGCTTGAAAGCCATGAAATTGATGTTCACAGGGGCACTTTGGGCCCCAAGAGACCCCCCCCTCCCCCCCCTCCACTCATCCTCTCCAAATACCCGCCGGCTGCAGCAGAGAATGCAGGAGCCATACAGAAAGCAGAAGAAGGCAATTCCCAGGGCAGCCACAGCAAAAATCAGCAGCAGGATCTGAAGACCATTCACAATGCTCTGAGGAGGAAAACCAGAAATGACCACCTTCAGGAAGGGCCACGAGAGTCCCTCTTCAGCGCCTGCCTGCCTCCTCCTCAGCTACTTGTTCCAGACCAAATCTGGAAGCTCATAGCCTTTGACTTGCAGTGACCAGGAAGCCTCGCTACCCATTGAATCACAGAGTTGGAAGAGACCTCCAGGGTCATCTAGTCCAACCCCCTGCACAATGCAGGAAAGTCACAGCTACCTCCCCCCCACACACACACACGCACAAATACTCCTCTGGTGCCAGCAGGGACAGAAAGCAGGATGAGGTCTCAGGAGCCCTAAGTCAACCCCCCGCAGGAGCCCCCTTTCCTCTGACATCAGGGGAAGATGCTCGTTCACATTGCACCCTCCCCAATAGTTGCTCTGCATTCAGAGCAGATCCAGGCAGATCCAGCCCAGCATTGTCTGTGTTTCAAAGCTTGAAGGCAGTCACGCTCGCCCAGGCCCTTTCCCCATACAGAAACAGCATGGGGGGGGGGGTCACATCCCTATTTTTGCTGTGACATGAGCACATTTACTTCCCTTGGGGCAGGACAAAATGGGGAAGTAATTCCTCCTCAGCGCTGTTTTGGTGTAGTAGGGAGTGCCAAACCATTGGGGAGTGCAGGATCCTTTCCTTCCCCTGCAGCAGCATTCTAAGCCCAAAGGGGCTCTCCTTCATGTTTAAAAAGCCGTTCCCTATAAGCGTGTCTACTTCGGCCCCAAGACATGTAAGTGAGCTCTGCTTCGTTCCTCACCCCTCTCTCCGGGCTTTGACCACCACTGACCTTGCTAAGCACAGCCAGCAGCACATCTGTGAAAAGCACTGAGATCAGAGGCACATCGAGCGAAAACAGCTCATACTTTATTAAGAAGTCTGAACAAGACTGGTTAGCTGGACTCGCAGGTCCGCTTTTTATCTCCATTCTCGACTGCACCCGTGCACCCACCCAACACCTGTGATTCGCTATCTACAGTGTACTCTTAGATCAGAGGTTCCCCTATGGATCCAACTCCCCCGACTGGACCTTGCCAGGATCCTCTCAGTCTATTGTCTAAGGGTGTGAAGCTCAGACACTTTGCCCAACCGCGTGGTTGCCCAACCACCTGCGCGGACTGCTCTTAGAAGTCTGATTCCACCCCCCACCCCCCACCCCCCAGCAAGCACAGGGGATCCACAGTCACTCCAGGCCTTGGTGGGCTCTAAGGAGGGTCTGCTCACCAGCAGGTTCATCATCCTGTCCTTGCACGCCTGCATCCTCCAGTCATCCTTGGGGCTCCATGATCCATAACCACTTCCGTCACCTCCTTCCCTCCGACACACATCGTCAATCCGGTAGGGCATTCCCGTCAGGTATGGCAGGTCCGCCACGCCCAAGGTCAAGCCCACGCAGCCAGCCACGACACTGGCCAGGTTGACGAAGGTGGCCAGGAGGACCTGGGGGGGGGGGAGAAAGAAAATGTCTGGGGGGGTGAGCCTCCAGAGGAGGGGGTGCCCCAGGCCTGGGGAGCCCCTGCTCTTGGGGGGGATGCTAGAGTCACTCACCCAGGAGCGGCCTCCACCTCTCTCACTCAGCACACACAAGAAGCCAGACACCACAAACTGTGAAGGAAGGATAGATTCAGGTGGACAGCCGTGTTGGTCTGAAGCAACAGAACAAAATTTGAGTCCAGTGGCACCTTAAAGACCAACAAAGTTTCATTCAGGGTATAAGTTTTCGTGTGCATGCACACTTCTTCAAATACATTGAAACAGAAGTTACCAGTCCATACATATAGGTAGAGGGAGAACAGCAAATTAGCATACAATGTAATGAAGAGGTGTAACAGATGCAAGGACCATGCACCTGGAGAATAGCAGCTGAGTCTCAGTTAATTACTTGCTGCATTCTACAATTAAGAAGGGTCCATTTACACTTCAATCTCCAATTTTGATATATTTATTTGCTTCATTATGTTTTTCCAGAGAATTAAATCCAAACAAATGGTGACCATATAAATTAAACCCATTATTCCAGTTTGGTCCTTGCATCTGTTAAAGAGCTTCATGATGTTGTATGCTAATTTGCGGCTCACCTTATATGGACCGGTAACTTCCATTTCACTGTATCTGAAGAAGTGTACATGCACATGAAGGCTTATACCTTGACTGAAATTTTGTTGGTCTTAAAGTTGTGACGGGACTCAAATGCTGTGAAGGAAAGGACATTGTGGGTGGGGGCAGTGAGAGCCTCCCCCCTTCCAAGGGGGGCCAACCTCCCGTTTCGCCAGCTCTTAGAGGACTCAGGACCAAAGCCCAAATCGGGAAGCCCGGCTCCGAGGACCTGCACTCCATTCCAGGGCCCCTGCCTGAGGAGAGACCAAGGCAGGGTCCTTCCCTCGGGGCCCCCTGAGCTGGGAGGGAAAGGATGCCCAGGCCGCTGGGACCCTACCCCCCACCCTGCCAGGGCTTGGATGCCCCTTGCAGAGCCCCCTCCCCCCAACACTCACCAGGCTCCCCATCCAGAAAGGGGCATCTGACCTCATTACTGGGATATCGCCAGGGAACAGAGAGAGCACCTTCCCAAAGCTGAGGCACGCGATTCCAAGCAGGATCTGGACCCCCTGCATGGCAAAGCACAACCCGGTCAGCGCCAGGGAAGGGGCAGGGCTCAAAGGCCAGTTGGCGGGAAACCACGGAGGGGTGTGACCCTCTTCCTCTCCCCCCCCTTCCCTCCTTTCCCTCTGGTCACTGCTGCATGACAAGACCCATTCTGAAGGTCAGGAAGGAGATGTCTCTGAGCACGTACAGAATACCCTTTTCTCACACCCAGGCACAGGAGGTGAATGCCAGGAACACGAGGAGAGGGGAGGCCCCACCTCTTGCCAGCTGCGGAGACTGCCGGGAATTCCTGGCATCCCTCTCTCCAGACAGGAATCTCTGCCTGTGCCCCATTGCCAGGCCCCCCCCCCCCGCCTCAGCTCTGCTAACATTCTCTGGATCATGACCCCCGACGAGCTTGGGTCTCATGGGGCTCAGTCCTGCCCCTTCCCCAAAGCAATCCCCAACACAAACAGCACCCCAGAGCCCAGTGCCCCCCCCCCGCCTGCCTGCCTGCCTGCAGCTCAGGGCCTCCCTGGGAAAGCTCCATGTCTCTTTGGGTGCGGGGGGATGATGGCAGTGAGCGGCCTGCTCCCCCTGCCCAAAGGGCCTCAAGGGACCCCAAAAGGTCATAAGAACATAAGAGAGAAGCCAATGTTGGATCAGGCCAGTGGCCCATCCAGTCCAACACTCTTCTGTGTCACACAGTGGCCAAAAACACCCCAGGTGCCCTCAGGAGGTCCAGCAGTGGGGCCAGGACACCAGAAGCCCTTCTCCCACTGTTGCCCCCCCCCCATCAAGCACCAAGACTACAGAGCATCACTTGCCCCAGACTCAAGAGTTCTTATCTATCCCTTGTGACTAATAGGCACTGATGGACCTCTGCTCCAGATGTTTATCTAATTCCCTCTTGAAGCTGTCCATGCTTGTAGCCGCCACCCCCTCCTGTGGCAGTGAATCCCACGTGTTCATCACTCTTTGGGTGAAGAAGGACTTCCCTTTATCTGTTCTAACCCGACTGCTCAGCAATTTCATGGAGTGCCCCCGAGTTCTTGTCTTGTGAGAAAGGGAGGAAAGCACTTCTTTTTCTCCCTGCTGTATCCCATGCATAATCTTATAAACCTCGATCATGTTGTTTCTCCAAGCTAAAGAGACCCAAGTGCTTTAACCTTTCTTCACAGGGAAAGTGTTCCAACCCTTTTATCGTTCCAGTTGGTCTAAGTCCAGCCCTGGCTGGAAAACCTCCATTAGCAGCCAGAGTAGCCCTGAGAAGCCGGGTCTCATCAGCTCTCGGAAGCTCAGCAGGGCCAGCCACGGTTGGTACTTGGATGGGAGACCACCAAGGAAGTCCAGGGTCGTGACGCAGAGGCAGCCCATGGCCACCTACCTCTGAATGTCTCTGGCCTTGAAAAACCCAGGGGGGGCCACCATAAGTCATCACTTCCCAACACAAGCTCTCCAGAGGGGGCATCAAACCCTTCCCCTTCGGTAAGCAGGGTCACCTCAGCAGTCCCTCCCCCCATGCCCCCTTACCCCCAGTACTTTCTGCTCCCCAGTGCATGGGGCTCCGCCAGGGGCCGGCGCCGAAGGCTCGGGGGTCTTGGGGGCAGGCGCCTTCTGCCCGGGCCACTTCCGTCCTGCGGCCGCCACGGCCTTGACCAGGTAGGACAGTGAAGACTCCTGGCAGATGTTGACATTCACGACGGTCTTGCCGGAGTCCTCGACGGAGACCTCGGTCCCCTTCACCTTCACCAGGCTGGCGGCCATCGCGCCCTCTGCTCAGGAGCCCGAGAGCAGCAGAACACACCTGGGGGGGACGGGGACGGGACAGACAGAAAGAGGGGTGCAGGACAGTGAGACGGAGCAAAACAGAGGGGGGGTGACACAGCCGGGAGACCTGGCCGGAGGAGGAGGAGGAGGAGACTGTATTTATGCCCCGCCCTTCCCTCGGAGTCTCAGAGCGGCTTACAAACTCCTTTCCCTTCCCTTCCCCTCCCCACAACAGACACCCTGGGAGGTAGGTGGGGCGGAGAGAGCTCTTTCCAGAACTGTCCTTGAGAGAACAGCTCTGAGAGAACTCTGGCTTGCCCAAGGTCACCCAGCAGCTGCCTGCGGAGGAGTGGGGACTCAGACCTGGTTCTCCCAGATTAGGGTCCACGCACTTAACCACAACACCAAACTGGCCCTCCAGAGGTGAGAGGTCACATCCACATCCTAGGAGGGACCTAGGAAGCTGCCTGGGGAAGGGGTGGTTTCTTGGAGGCGTCAGGATGGAAGGGCACAACCAACATCTCTCCCTTCAGTCCCCCCCCTGCCTGCCATGGCTTCCCCAAGGGAACCCATGGGGCTCCAGACTAGTGCGAGGTGCCGGGAATTCCGGGCGAGTTAAAGCTTCATTAGAATCCTCAGGGCTTCCTGGTAAAAGGGAATGACTACCAGACTGCTTTACAACTGGGATATTGACATACTGTCACCTTTAATGTGTTCCTATCATGGTTGTTTTATTCGTATTGTTTCTATTGTGCTTTTCATCATCATTTTATCTATATTATAAGCCCCCCCCCCCGAGTTCCGCAAGGGAGAAATCAGTGTCTTAAATCTAACCCGTGAGTGCCTCTGCCGTGAAAGGACTTGGGGGGGGGGGATGAGTCGAAGCAGCAGACCCCTTGCGATTCCTGCAGCAGCCCTCCACCCACCCACCTCCCCTGGGAGATGCAGCCCCCCTCTCCCCTCCTGTCTCCCCCCCTGAGGGGGGATTAACGGGTTCAGCCCTCCAGCCCACTAAAAGGAGAAGGAGATCTCTGGAGCAGCCAGCCTTCTGCGGGAGGGAGAGAGGGACCGCTCGGTGAGGCGGAGGCGGTCGTTCTGAGATGAGGGACACCAGATGGGTATAAGGTCCTTCCCCAGCCTCAAACCAAATCTGGGGACGGGGCAGGGCAGGGATTCTTTTCTTCTTTGATTCCTCATAGCTTCATTGGGCACCTGGGAGAGGCTGGGGAACTGTGGGTTTACTGCCCGCCTCTCTTGCGAGGGAGGTCCCTGGCTGAGTTCCTGGAGATGATCTCGGATTTGGTGCTGAGAGCCCCCAGGATTTTGGTCCCTGGGGGGTTTCAGCAGACATGCCACGGCTGCTGTTGTAGGGTCAGCCTCCGGACTCTCCAGCCGCCCTGGCACCCTTGGGACAGTCTCAGGTCATGGCAGGCCCAACACACACACACTCACACTCAAGGACATACTCCGGGCCTTCCTTTCTGCACTGAGTGGCTTGCCAGTAAGCTGAGCTGGGGGCTGGGACTGAAGTTTGGCCCTTGTGGTGGCCAACACTGGACCCACTGGCCTGGGTAGAACCTCCCCCCACCCCAGTTATCAGGGACCTGCGGAACTCAAGTAGGCTGCAAGTCAGCCAGAGGGATCTGCTGGAGGATCCAGGGTGAGTCAGACCCAGCCAGTGAAGGAAGAAATTTCAAAAGCCATAACAATGAGCCACAGCTAGCTAGCAAGCCAAAACCGCAAGGACAGAAACACACGCACACGATCTCTGTTGTTACATTATATGCATGCGCTTGAGCGAAGAAACATACGAACGCTTATTGTTCTGGCCACTATTGCTTGCTACTACAGGAGATAGCTGTAGCCATGAGAAGCTGTGGGAACTTTCATCACTTTGCAACATTGCTTGGAACAAACATTCCTGTTGCTTTAACTGTAATAGACATGTGCAAGAATGTAATTGAATACTTTGCTTACGAGAATGACGATTAATGTACAAAAATGACACTAACCCCCCCCCCCCCGGGTCTCTTCTGTAACTCCCCACCCCCTTGGTTTAAAAGACTGGCCCCAAATGAAAACGGGGCTCGGCATTTGATTCTGAAAAACTTTTATTCAGGTCAAGACTGGTACCATTAAAATCAGTTTTTCCTGATCCTAGTGTCCGAGTTCCTTTGTCTTGGGATGGTACTGGTTTTGAGTTAACATGCTTCGCCAGCCAGAAAGCCCCTTTGCAGGCCCGGGGGGTGGGGGGCGGGGGACGGTGGCCAAGAAGGTTCTTCCTCCCCCGCCATTGCAACAGCTGCACCTCAGACAGCTCAGGTTTTTTTCATTATTACTATTATGAATCCGTTGGAAGGGTAGATTCCCTCACCTGCACACATGCAAACAATAATAAGGCCCTGGGGAGAAGATGGGACTCCCTCCTCCCCAGAAATGGTCCCCATGGACTAGGTGCCCCAAACGTCTCCCCACATGCAGGAAGGGTGTTGGAATACAAGTTGCCTACATTTCAGCCATTGTAGAGTTAAATGTTGCTTGTTAGCTTAACAGGATGTTACGCTGCATGGGAAAGTTTGTGGGAGTTACAGGTCACTTCTTTTCAGTAAGCAACTCCCACAAAATTTCCCACACTGACTGTATTAGACAGCGTAACATCCAGATTGCATTTGAGCACAATCAACAACATGAATGTCACATTCTTTCCATAATCTTTGTACACTTTGCACACTACCCAATGCTACATGCCACTTAAAAAGACAATCTGTATGCTCACACCCGGGTTGCATGGCATTGCACACTGGCCCACTGACATCATTAGCATGTTCAGACACAGGCTGCCTGGTGTGACATATCTGCTCACGGACTTCATTCGCATCCCCAGTAACATCCTGCACATCATCAGCATTTTCAGCAACATAACCCCATCGTTAGCCACGTAGCTGGGCCCCGCCATCCAAACGTTGCTCCACGCTAGCCGGGCTGCTGGAGTGTTACACAGAGAAGGGGGAGTCTAGAGGGGGCCGGACCTTCCCAGCAAGCTCCTTTCTGCCTGGGTGTAGGGAGTGGGGCTCAACCCCCCTTCCCTCCGGGATTTCCCAGCCCCCACGCCACCTGCCAGGTAGCATCACTCAGGCTGCCCGGGGTCTGAAGTCCAAGTCATGCCTGTTTGTCTTCGCAGCCGCTCTGCAAGTTCACAGGAGGCGCAGGGGGCTGGCTTTCTTTGTTTTTGTAAAGATATGGCATGTGAATAAATTTATAGAGAGGCAAAGAGCACAAAGGGGAGGGGAGGGAAAGACTGAGAGAACTGGTGCAATCCATCTAGCAACCAGAAGGCCTCAGCGGTCGGACCAAAGAACCCATTCCCCATATAGCCTACAACACAGACTCGGATGCAGGGGCCCCTTTCCTCGGTGTGGGCTCTTGGCCCTGGGGACTCCATCCTGGCAGCCGTTTTTGGAGCTAGCAATGCCTTGCTTTGGAGCAGGGGAGGCCGGGCTCCTCTCAGGCTATGCTGAGGGGCAGCCAAAACCTTGGGTGGGGGTCTGATTCTCTGATGGGACCCATAGCCATGTGGGGGGGCCCACCTTGGTCCATCAGGGTACTTTCATCCACAAATGCAAGCCTTCCCGAGTGCAAAATCTAGGCTGCAGTCACACCACAGGCCCAGCAGAATCTGGCTGCACCTTTAACTGTAACAGGAAGCTTTGATCAGACACCCCACCCTGAGCCGGCTTCACGGTCCACTCCCAGTCGACAGGCCTGCCTCTGGCCTGGGGGGAACCTCCACCCTGCCATGATGGTCACAGGAACAGACAACTTTCTATAGTTTCCTAAAGGAGAGGTCTATCGGAGGCTACCACCTGTGGGGACTGAAGGGAACCTCCAAGTTCAGAGGCAGTCAGCCTCTCAATCCCAGCAACCAGAAGTCCATATCAGAGGAAGGTTTGTTCACTGGCCCTGCCAGTGAGCCAGTTTGGTGTAGTGGTTCAGTGCGCAGACTCTAATCTGGGAGAACCGGGTTTGATTCCCCACTCCTCCACTTGCACCTGGCTGGATGACCTTGGGCAAGCCATAGCTCTAGACCAGCTGTTCCCTCAAGGACAGCTTGGGAAAGAGCTCTCTCAGCCCCACCTACCTCCCAGGGTGTCTGTTGTGGGGAGGGGAAGGGAAAAGGAGTTTGTAAGCCGCTCTGAGACTCCAAGTGAGTGAAGGGTGGGATATAAATCCAGTATCATCTCCTTCCTTCCTTCCTTCCTTCCTTCCTTCCTCTTCTTGCCACTCAACTCAAACTTTGCTCTGCCACTCCAGACCACCTGAATTAGTCCTTAACTATGAGAGCCCCCTAAGAGAGCCAGTTTGGTGTAGTGGTTAAGTGCGCGGACTCTAATCTAGGAGAACCGGGTTTGATTCCCCACTCCTCCACTTGCACCTGGCTGGATGACCTTGGGCAAGCCATAGCTCTGTACCAGCTGTTCTCTTAAGGACAGCTTGGGAAAGTGCTCTCTCAGCCCCACCTACCTCACAGGGTGTCTGTTGTGGGGAGGGGAAGGGAAAAGGAGTTTGTAAGCCGCTCTGAGACTCCAAGTGAGTGAAGGGCGGGATATAAATCCAATCTCTTCCTCCTCCTCCTCCTCCTCCTCCTCCTCCTCCTCCATGTCTATAGCAGAATTATTATTATTTTGTAAAACCAGGTGACTCTTGATGGAAGTTAGTTTTGGGATATATAAATAATTTCACACTGAGCTGTAGATGACTATGTCTGGGCCAGGGCCAGTCCCATGCCTCCTCCCTCCCTCCCCTCCTCCCCCCACCTTCCAGAGGCCCCCCAGTCCCGCCCCCTTCCCCCAGCCTGTGCTCAGAGCAGCCAACTTTTGGGCGTTGTTAGCTGGGGGGGGAGGGAGTTGCAGGAGCTCCAGGTGGGGGTGCCGCTGAAGGCAGTTTATTTACTTCCCCTGTACCCCACTTTTCTTCCCAGGGGGACCCAAAGCAGCTCACAGCCTTCACCTCTTCTTCCTTTTATCCTCACAATAAACCTGTGAGACAGGACAGGCTGAGAGTAATGTGAATGGCCCAAGGTCACTCGGCCAGCTGCCATGGCAGAGTGGGGATTCGAATCTGGGCCTGTACCCGCTAGCCCCCCCCCCCCCGGCTCTCCAGCTCAGTACTGCACAGCAGGGGGGCCCGTCCCCCATTCCCTCGACATCTCTCTGGCTTCCTGGTGCAGCACTTCCCTGGCAAGCCCTAACGCACGGGGGGGGGGGGGCAGGGCCACCATGCTGGAGCGTCCCCTCCCCTCCCCTCCCCTCCCCTCCCCTCCTGGCCACCCCAGCAACCAGCCAGCAGGTGAGCCCCACCCTTTGTCCACATCCTGGCCGCCCCTCATAAGAACGTAAGAGAGAACATGAGAGAAGCCAATGTTGGGTCAGGCCAGTGGCCCACACAGTCCAACACTTTGTGTCACACAGTGGCCAAAAACACCAGGTGCCACCCAGGAGGTCCAGCAGTGGGGCCAGGACACTAGAAGCCCCTCCCACTGCTGCCCCCCCCCCCCCGCTCAAGCACCAAGAACACAGAGCATCCCTTGCCCCAGACTGAGAGTTCCTATCTATACTTTGTGGCTAAGAGCCACTGATGGACCTCTGCTAAGAACATAAGAGAAGCCAATGTTGGATCAGGCCAGTGGCCCCTCCAGTCCAACACTCTGTGTCACACAGTGGCCAAAAACACCAGGTGCCCTCAGGAGGTCCAGCAGTGGGGCCAGGACACCAGAAGCCCTCCCACTGTTGCCCCCCCCCCAGCACCAAGAATACAGAGCATCCCTTGCCCCAGAATGAGAGTTCCTATCTATACCTTGTGGCTAACAGCCATTGATGGACCTCTGCTCTTAAAAACATAAGAGAAGCCAATGGTGGATCAGGCCTCCCCCCTCCCTCCCGCCCTTCAGCCTCCCTGCGCCCACGGCGGGCCCCGGAGGGCTGGCGTCACTCACAGGCGGCTGGCTGCACGTCGGGGCGGCTGCGGCTGCAAGTCAGGAGGAGGGCTGGCAAAGCAAAGGGCTCCCTCCTCCTGCACCGCGCCCAAGAGGGGCGAAGCGCCCGCCTCACCTGCCAGCCCGCCCCACCCCCGCAGCTCTGCCCGGCGGCGACGGGTTCAGGGCGGACTGAGAGCTTCGGACCGACGGGCAATGCCAGGTCTCGCCTCAGCGGCCCTGTCCGGGAAGAAGCGGCGCTTCGCCTGGGCCTGCCCCTGCCGCCCCCGACGGCGGCCCGGCCTCCAGCCAGAGCCAGGCTGGCGCGGCTGCATTCCCCCTCCGACGGCGCCCTGGAGGAGCCCCCAGCCCAGCCCAGCCCAGCCGCCTTCGGAGGGAAGCGGGAGGCCGTCCAGCCCAGCCCAAGGGGCCAGCCTCAGGGGATGCGGCGGCGAGTCGGACTGGGACCCAGGAGGCCGCAGCAGCAGCAGCAGTCTTGGGCGGGCGCCGCGGCAGATGTCTCCCCTCTGGCCAGGACTTCCGACGGCGGCAGAGGAGCCTCGCGTGTGAATAGCCCCCGCCCCCCCCCCCCCCCCCCCGTGGAGGGCAAGCAGCATCGCGGGAAGGGGCCCCCAGCTCCGCCGCCGCGGCAGGTGTTCGGCGTGGCCTTGGGGGCAGGTCCCTGCCGGGAAGGAGAAGGCTTCTTCGACGCCTTCCTCTTCGTCTTCGGCTTGGTTTCCCCGGTCAAGCCCCGGCCGAGCCATGAGACTGGGGTTCTTTTGGGGGGGGGGGGGGGGCGAGGCACTCTCTCTGGCAGGGGCCTTCGGGGGAGGGGCAGAGCGCATCGCTCCCCTCGGGGGGAGGCGCCCTGCCACCAGGCCAGGTCCACGCAGCCGGGGACCCACGCAAGAAGAGACCAGCTGGCCGCTCAGCCGCTGGGAGAATGGCGCTTGGGCGGGGCGGGGCCCATCCGGTGGTCCCCCCCCCCCGTCATCCCAACCATGCAAGGCGGCTGGAAACACCCCACCCCCACCCCCCGCGCTGCTCGGCTTCTTCAGGGGGCTCTCACCTTCTGTAACATATGCATAAGAACATAAGAAAACCCAGTGTTGGGTCAGGCCAATGGCCCATCCAGTCCAACACTCTGTGTCACACAGTGGCCAAAAACACCAGCTGCCCTCAGAAGGTCCAGCAGTGCGGGCAGCAAGCCCTCCCACTGTTCCCCCCCCCCCCCCCGCCCTCAGGCACCAAGAATACAGAGCATCCCTTGCCCCAGACCAAGAGTTCCTATCTATACTTTGTGGCTAAGAGCCACTGATGGACCACTGCTCTATATGTTGATCCAGTTCCCTCTTGAAGCCCTCCATGCTTGTAGCCGCCACCACCAACTGTGGCAGTGAATTCCACCTGTTAATCACTCTTTGGGTGAAGAAGCACTTTCTTTTATCTGTTCTAACCTAACTGCTCAGCAATTTCATGGAGTGCCCACCAGTTCTTGTATTGTGCGAAATGGAGAAAAGGACTTCTTTCTCTACCTGCTCTATCCCATGCATAATCTTATAAACCTCAATCATGTCACCCCTCAGCTGTCGTTTCTCCAAGCTAAAAAGCCCCAAGCGCTTCAACCTTTCTTCATAGGAAAAGTTGTCCAACCCTTTTATCATTTTAGTTACCCTTTTCTGCACTTTTTCCAATGCTATAATAACTTTCTTGAGTTGTGGCGACCAGAACTGTACACAGTACTCCAAATGAGGTCGCACCATCGATTTATACAGGGGCATTCTGATACTGGCTGATTTGTTTTCAGTTCTCTTCCTAATAACCCCCAGCATAGCGTTGCCCTTTTTCATTGCAGTCGCACACTGTCTCGACATTTTCAGTGAGTTATCTACTACGACTCCGAGATCTCTCTCTTGGTCAGTCTCCGCCAGTTCGGACCCCATCAACGTGTATTTATAGTGAGGATTTTTGGCTCCAATGTGCATCACTTTGCACTTGGCCACACTGAACCCCATTTGCCACACTGACGCCCACTCGCCCATCCTCGACAGATCCCTTTGGAGTGCCTCACAATCCTCCCTGGTACTCACCACTCTTAACACCTTCATGTCATCTGCAAATTTAGCCATTTCACTTCTTACTCCCAACTCCAAATCATTAATAAACAAGTTAAAAAGCACTGGACCGAGTACTGATCCCTGCGGTGCCCCACTGCTTACCTCCCTCCGCTGAGAAAATTTCCCATTTATACTCACTCTCTGTTTCCTTTCAATTAGCCAGTTTTTGATCCACAAAAGGACTTGTCCTTTTATCCCATGACTATTGAGATGCAATGCTTATAATGGTGGCAGCCACATGGCCACCGCCCACACATGGCCAGGGGTGACCCGAGCTTGGGGACAGAGAACAACTAGGATCCTGATTGTCACCCTATCAGAGGCTTAGGATATTCAAATGGTCCTATGATAGCCTCTGGCGGGAACCTTAACCTATTACCTTGTCTGGGTGAGGTCAGGGGTGTGGCTTACCTGTGCATAAAAGCAGGCCCCCTGACTACCCCCCCCCCATGCCTCATCTGAACCAGCTAAATAAAATGTTTGCTGATTTCACTGCAAGGGAACTCCCCTTCCAGGACTTTTCACCTTCTCAGTTGCTTCCTTTGGTGGAACTGGACGGATGTAATAAATCTACAGGGCCTTGTTTGGTGTAGCCAGTTTGGTGTGGTGGTTAGGAAGATCAGTTGTAACACTGGGAGATGACCAGGCTTCACCTGGAGGTTGGCAACCCTAGGCCAGATGAGGGCTCTGAACCAGGACACTTCCAGGCAGCGCAAATGCACAGAAGAGGCCGGAGGCCGGACTGGAGGCTCTGCCAGGCGGCCAGAAGCAGCAGAGGCTTTGCCAGCGCTCTGTTTGGGTACTTCTTAGGAGGAAGGGTATTACTGTATTTTATTCATGTTTTAATTGTGTTAATTTTTGTATATTGTATTTGTACCAAATTTGATGTAACCTGCCCTGAGCCTGCTACACAGGGAGGGAGGGATATAAGTTGGGGGGGAGAATAAAATAAAATGGCTGCAAATACCACCGAAATGCCAGTAAGTCCCCAGCACCCTCTCTCCCGCAAAGGAGAACCAACCTGGGAACGAACTAGTCTTTGGGACTCCTCACTACTGAAAGAAGCAGGGGGCTTGAAGCAAAACAGGGCTCTCGTTCAATAAAACCTTGGTGCCCCACTGGAGCACCCTGACTTTAGGCCGAGGCCAAATTTAAACAAGACACACACGCGCTCTCCGGGGGAGGGGGGGTTTGCACCAGCCTGGTACCTTGGGGAAACTGGACCGCTGCCTGTGACAAGAAGCCACGAGGCCACGCAGCAGGTGTCGTGGCCATGGACCCGTGGCAGGCAAGTCTGCTGTGTGGCTGTGCCAGCCCCCGGGGAGCTTGCTTTGCCATTGCCTCAGCCAGCGTCGCAGCCTAGGAAACTCTGGCAGAGGGAGGGCAGCTTGTCTCAGGAGGACCTCGGAGGAGAATGTCCCACAGAGTGCTCTGGCCCTGCTGCCACTGCTGATCAGGCCCAACACACAGCCCCCAAAGGGTGCCTGACGGACTGGCAGGAATGACTGGCTGGCCAGCCGGTGGAGGGCCGGGCTTGCATCCCTGTGCAGCTCAGCTGAGGTCACCAGTTGGGAGGGAAAGGGGGGTTCTGTTCAGCTCCAGAGCGCTGCAAGGGTGGACGAGGGGCTTATGGCTTCTTTCCCACAACATTTTTCCAGCAGAAAGGGCTTTGGCTGCATATTTCTGCTGGCAAAAATGGTCCAGGAGGGAAGCCTTAAGCCCCCCCCCCCCCCCCCGACTTCAGAGCCGACCAGAGAAACAGAGCACTTCTATGGTGGATTCCCTTGTTCACGTGGCAGATTCAGGTCCAGCACCCCCCGATCCACCTCATACGACATGTATTATCCAGTTTGGTCTCAGTTCTCAGTTCTCCCTCCCCTTTCTCATCTGCATACTGTGTGCAATTCCGATCACCACGCCTCAAAAATAGATATTAGAGCCTTTGGGGAAAGTGTAGAAAAGGCAACGAGAATGATAAAAGGGTTGGAACACTTTTTCCATGGAGAAAGGTTGAAGCACTTGGGGCTCTTTAGCTTGGAGAAATGACAGCTGAGGGGTGACATGATCGAGGTGTATAAGATTCTGCAAGGGAGAGAGCAGGTAGAGAAAGAAGTCCTTTTCTCCCTTTCTCACAAGACAAGAACTTGTGGGCAAAATTGCTGAGCAGTCGGGTTAGAACAGGTAAAAAGAGGTACTTCTTCACCCAAAGAGTGATTAACACATGGAATTCAGTGCCATAGGAGGTGGTGGCAGCCACAAGCATGGACGGCTTCAAGAGGGAATTAGATAAACATCTGGAGCAGAGGTCCACCAGTGGCTATTAGCCACAAAGTATCGATAGGAACTCTACGTCTGGGGCAAAGGATGCTCTGTATTCTTGGTGCTTTGGGGGGGGGGGCAACAGTGGGGGGGCTTCTGGTGTCCTGGCCCCACTGCTGGACCTCCTGAGGGCACCTGGTGTTTTTGGCTGCTGTGTGACACAGAGTGTTGGACTGGAGGGGCCATTGGCCTGATCCAACATTGGCTTCTCTGATGTTCTTATATGGAGCAGAGGTCCATCAGTGGCTACTAGCCACAAGGTGTAGATAGGAACTCTCAGTCTGATGCTCTGTATTCCTGGTGCTTTGGGGGGGGGGCAGCAGTGGGAGGGCTTCTGGAGTCCACTGGGCCCCACTGGGGGACCTCCTGAGGGCACCTGGTGTGTTTTTGGCCACTGTGGGACACAGAGTGTTGGTCTGGATGGGCCCCTGGCCTGATCCAACATTGGCTTCCCTCTTATGTTCCTATGTAGGGAGAGAGCCCTCCCACCCAGCTCCTAATGGCCCCTGCAGTATGGGAAGCTCTCAGCCGTGCAGTCCAGGAACCAGGCAGGGGGGCAGCCACCAGGCACTTCATTGGTTTTTATTTATTTCCACAGGGACACCAGCTCACAAGGAGACAGGTCTCTTCCCCAAACGTCTTATCATTTAAAACTGGTTTACAGAATTCCAAAACATCAGCACAGCAGTCCCCAGCAATCTATCAATGTGCTGGAAGAGAACTGATTGCTACTGCAGGCAGCATATTCCACTCAGGAGAGAGCTGCAGGTGGGCACGGGGACAAAGCTGGGGCTCGAAAGGAGAGGCGCAGAAGGCACAGCATGGGGCAGGTGGACAGAGGAGAGCAAGCCCTCCCCCCCCCCCCCCGGCCAGCAGCATGGAGAGGCAGCCAGGTGCCAGATGTGGCATGGGGGCGGATTCCCACACAGCACAAGGGGGCCCAAGCCCCTTAGGCAGCCGTGTCTTCTTTGGCTGGTTCCTCATAGGGAGGGGGCACTTCTGGACGGGGCGCTTCTGGATCCCCAATGGGGACGTAGTCCTCCTCACTGTTAGCCTGCAAAGAAAAGGGAAGAGTGAGGAGGAGTCCTTGCTTGGGAAAGAGACAAAGGGGCCATGGCGGGCAAAGGGCGTGGCCTCCTGCCCCTCAGAGTCCTGGCTTAGCTGAGGCAGGGCCTGCTGTTTAGAGGGCCTGGACAAACCCCACGGTTCACTGGCAATTTCTCCTGGGAAGGAATGCGAAGCCCTGAAAGCCATGCCCTTGACTTCCTTGAGGTACTTTCCATCCCAAAGGGTCCTGCATCCTCCCTCCCTGCCCACCACGCGCCCTCTCCAAATACCCGCCGGCTGCAGCAGAGGACGCGCAGGCCGTATCCAAAGCAGAAGAGGGCGATTCCCAGGGCAGCCACAGAGAAAATCAGCAGCAGGATCTGAACACCACTGAAAATGTTCTGGGGAGGAAAAGCAGAAAAGATTTGGCTTTAGGGAGGCCCCCGAGAGTCCCTCTCCAGCACCTGCCTTGGCCGCATCTATTTGTTCCGGACTCTTGCGAGGAACTCCCCATGGACGGGGGCAGAGGCTCCTGGACCAAATCTGGAAAGCCAGAGCCTTTGACTCGGCACATGCAACGATAGCCATGATGCCACTAACCTGGTCCTGCTGAGTTTGCAAGCTAGCCAGGGGCTCAAGCACTCTTCAGCTGCCAATGAACTCCAGTTTGCCTAGAGTGACTTTCAGCATGGACAGCTGGCTGAAACAGTTACAGGAAGGCCAGCTGAAGGCTTTTTTTAATATGAGGTTGAGACTGGCCTTCTTATCTTGCTATATCAGAGGTAACTCATATGCACATGCTGATTGGTTCATAATGAAATATGAGCTAATGAACAATCAGTTATCTAGATAATAATCACGTAAGTAAGATAGGGCTGGCTGAATGCTCCCTCCCCATCCAAGCAAAGACTCAGCTGGATTCAGCCCCTTGTCCCCTTTCGTCGCTGGACTCCCAAAGCCCCAACAACTTTCTTCTCAGAGGAAGGCAGAGAGAGTTTCTCGGATAGCTGCCCTCCTACCAAAACTAAGCAAACCTCAGCTTCATTCAAAGGCTGCTAACCTTCTGCACCAACTAGAGGGCCAACTAGACATTTTTGAAGAGTTTGGTCTGGGTTCCGGCAGCTGCACAGCCGCTGTAGGGGAAAGGGGGGGTGTTTGTTTTTTAAAGAAAGGAGAGCCCGGAGGTGCCTGGAACTGGGCCATGGGGGGGGGGGGGAGGAAGGGCTCCTGCCTCCCGCTGCAAAGCTGTTGTTCCCCTGCAGAGATGGCACTGGGGTGGGGAGTTATTTCCCCATTTTGGCTTCTTCACCGGCACATAAACTCTGCACGGAACCGCAAAAGATGGGGAAGAAATCCCTCTCGTGCTGTTTGGCATGTGAAAACATCTGTGTCTGAGCCCAAAGGGGTTCTCCTTTGTTTTTTAAAAGTCGTTAACTGTAAGCATGTCTAGTTTGGCCCCCCAATCATAAATGAGCTCTCTTTGGTTCCACACCCTTTCCTTCTAGGCCATGACGACCACTCACCTGGCCAAGCACAGCCAGCAACACATCAGGCAGGCAGAGCTCTTAGAGGTCTGACCCCCCCCCCCCGGCAAGCACCGGGGATCCAGCCCTATGCTCCAACCCTTGGTGGGCTCAGAGGAGGGTCTGCTCACCAGCAGGTTCGTCATCCTGTTCTTGCACTCTTGCACCCTCCAGTCATTCTCGGGGCTCGCGGTGGCCCTCCATGATCCGTAACCATAATCTCTGTAACCTCCTCCGTAACCTCCTCCCCTCTGGCATGCTTGTTCGATCCAGTAGGGCGTGTACCACAGGAATGGCAGGTCCGCCACGCCAAAGGCCAAGCCCACGCAGCCAGCCACAACACTGGCCAGGTTGAAGAAAGTGGCCAGGAGGACCTGGGCGAGGGAGAAAGAAAATGTCTGGGGGGGTGAGCCTCCAGAGGAGGGGGTGCCCCTGGCCTGGGGAGCCCCTGCCCTTGGGGGGGCAAGAAGAGGAATGGCTCCCAAGGTGGTCTCAGAACAGCCCCCCCCCCCAATCACTCACCCAGCAGCAGCCCCCGCGTCTCTCGCTCAGCACACACAAGGAGCCGGACACCACAAACTGTGAAGGAAAGGACATGGTGAGTGGGGGTGGCAAGTCCCCCCTCCCTTCCAAGGAGGGCCAGCCTCCCATTTTGCCAGCTCTTAGAGGACTCGGGACCAAAGCCCAAGTTATGAAGGTGAGCTCAGAGGACCTGCCCTCCCACCCTGCCATGGGGGCAGTTCCAGAGCCCCTGTCTGGGGAGAGAAGAAGAGAGAAGAAGAGATTGGATTTATACCCCGCCCTTCACTCCCCAAGGGAGTCTCAGAGCAGCTTACAAACTCCTTTTCCCTTCCCCTCCCCACAACAGACACCCTGGGAGGTAGGTGGGGCTGAGAGAGCCCTGACAGAGACAAGAACAGCTGTGCCAGAGCTATGGCTTGCCCAAGGTCATCCAGCCAGGTGCAAGTGGAGGAGTGGGGAATCAAACCCGGTCCTCCCAGATTAGAGTCCGCCCACTTAACCACTGCAGCAAACTGGCCGGGTCCTTCACTCAGGGTCCCCTCCCTGGCCTATGCTAGGAGGGACAGGAACCAGGCATCTGCCCAGACCCCTGGGACCCCTCCCCACCCTGCCAGGGCTTGGATGCAGCTTTCAGAGCCCCCCAACACTCACCAGACCCCCCATCCAGAAAGGGGCCCCTGATCTTTTCACTTGGACGTAGTCACTCAAGAGATAGATCACCCCCCCGAGGCCAAGACACATGATTCCAAGCAGGATCTGGACCCCCTGCAAGGGAAAAAAGGAACCCGGTCAGTGCCAGGGGAGTGGGCTTGCAGGGCAGTCCCTGGGAATGGCTTCTTCTCCCCCCCTTTCCCCCCCTCACTGACTGTCAATCAACTCTGCAAGTGAGAACCAGTCCTGAAGGCCAGAGAGGAGAGGCCTCTGAGCATGTGCAGAATGCCCTGTCCTCAGGCAGAGAGGCTGAGCGTCAGCAGCAGATCGAGGTGTAAGGCCCGCCTCTTGCCTGGCTCAGGGGCTGCCTGGCGTTCCAGGCCCAGGCTGAGCCCCAGCACCCCCCCCCTTCAGACAGGAAACCGAGGCAGGTGCCCCTTCCCCAAGTGGGGCGACAAGTCCCTCCCCTCATGCCCCCCCATGCCCCCTTACCCCCAGCACTTTCTGCTCCCCGGTGCATGGGGCTCCGCCAGGGGCCGAAGGCTCGGGGGTCTTGGGGGCAGGCGCCTTCTGCCCGGGCCACTTCCGTCCTGCGGCCGCCACGGCCTTGACCAGGTAGGACAGTGAAGACTCCTGGCAGATGTTGACATTCACGACGGTCTTGCCGGAGTCCTCGACGGAGACCTCGGTCCCCTTCACCTGCACCAGGCTGGCGGCCATCGCGCCCTCTGCTCAGGAGCCCGAGAGCAGCAGAACACACCTGGGGGGGACGGGGACGGGACAGACAGAAAGAGGGGTGCAGGACAGTGAGACGGAGCAAAACAGAGGGGGGGGGTGACACAGCCGGGAGACTTGGTTGGAGGAGAAGCGAGAGGTCATATCCAGGAGCCCCTGTTGTCCCAGACTGGGGGGGGGGGGGACCTAGGAAGCTGCCTGGGGAAGGGGTGGTTTCCTGGATGCATCAGGACAGACGGACATGACCTACGTCTCTCCCTTCAGTCCCCCCCTGCCCGTCACGGCTTCCCCAAGGGAACCCGTAGGGCTGCAGACTAGTGCAAGGTGCCGGGAATGCTTTGTCAGTAAGGAAGCATCCTGAGATCTGTGTCACAGGTAGGCGGGACCGCCATGTCACCTGGCTGTGTGCTCTAGCTGAATAGCCTGCTGTTAATAACGTTTTCCTGTGTCAGCACAGCCGGCGGTGTCTCCAGTTCCTCCCTGGCTCATGCCTGCGAGCAACAGCATCCCGGACGCGTATTCACCCAGACACCTCTCAAAGACTGCCAGCAGGGGAGTCAGGGGAGACGATCTCGGATCTGGTGCCGAGAGCCCCCCGGGATTGTTGTCCTTGGGGGGGGGGTCCCAACAGACACACCGAGGCTGCTGTTGTAGGGTCAACCTCTGGACTTCACGGCCACCCCGGCACCCGCAGGACAGTCTCAGGCCGTGGCAGGCCCAACGCATGCGAGATAGGACAAACTCTGGACCTTCTTTTCTGCACCGAGAGAGCTGAGCTGGGGGGCAGAGGTTTGGCCCTGGTGGGGGTCAGAGCATGCCTCGGGAGACCCCAGCTCCAGGGCTCACCAGGGACCTGGGTTCTCTGAAGCAGCTGGGGTGCGTCCTTGTTGGGAGACTCCAGGCAAATCAGACAGAGCCTGTCTGGCCCAGGAGGGGGCGGAGATGGTGGCCAAGGAGGTTTTTCCTCCTCTGCCGTTGCATCAGACAGCTCATTGTTTTTAGTGTTACTGTTATGAATGCATTTGAAGGGTAAATTCCCTTGCCTGCACCCTTGAGAACAATAACATGGCCCTGCGGAGAACACGAGGCTCCCTCCTCCCCACGGACTGGGCGCCCCAGATGTCTCCCCGCATGCGGGAAGAGGGGTGAAGTCCCATCTCCCGGCCTGCCCCGGCATCCAAACATTGCTCCACGCTAGCCGGGCTGCTTGGGTTTTACACACAGAAGGGGGAGTCTAGAGGGGGCCGGACCTTCCCAGCAAGCTCCTTTCAGCAAGGGCGTATGGGGGGGGCGGGGGGGCTCAACCTCCCTCCAGGATGTCCCTAGTGGGAGGCAATGCCTCCCCAGGATGCCAGCTAGCATCAGGAAGCTGCTCAGGCTGCCCAGGGTCTGAACTCCAAGTCACTTCTGTTTGTCTTTGCAGCCGCTCAGCAAGTTCCTGGAAGCGCAGGGAGCTGGCTTTGTTTGTTTTTGTCAAGATGAGAGAGAAAGAGAGAGAGGGGACCTTCCCCTGGATAATGCTGTCTGGGAAGACAGAACACACACAGATACAGAAAAGAAAAAGAAAGAGCATGAAAGCGGGGGGGGGGGGGGCGGGGGGGGCGGGGGGGGGAGCCTGCAACACAGACTTTGATGTAAGTAAAGGGTCAGGAGAGCGGAGGCTGGCCTTGGCGGGTGGGAGAGTGAGAAGGGCAGACGTGGCTGGTGGGCTCTGCCTCAGACCAAGAAATGGTCCCACCGCCAGTTTATCTTTAGCCGTGGGTGGAGGAAGGGTCCCCAGAGCCCCCCTTCCTAGTCCTGTGCTCTTGGCCCCGGTGACTCCGTCCGGGCCAAATTCCCCTCAGCACGGCAGCCATTTTCGGAGCTAGCAATGCTATGCGAAGGAGCAGCCAAAACCTTGGGTGGGGGTCTGATTCTCTGATGGGACATCCGCATGCCCATCCATCACCACAGGGCGCCCACCTGGTCTATCAAGGTAATCCCATCCGCAAACGCAAGCCTTCCTGAGTGCAACCTTTAAGTACTACGGAGCATCCAGGTGGGCTCGGTTACCTTTCACTGACCTTGCCTGGATACCTCCTAGCCTAGCAGCCGGCCTCAGGCATGGGGGAAGCCTCCACCCCCCACAGCCCTTCTATCCAGGCCGGATGGATGCAGCAGAACAAAGTCTGAGTCCCTCGTGGCACCGGCAAGACCAACAAAGTCTGATTTCTGGGTATGAGCCTCTCTCTCTCTCTCTCTCTCCTAACTGTCCCTATGCACAGCCACCTGAACACAACAATTTCACTGTTCTAATCACTTGTGGACCTTTTCAATTACTCTACTATGCTTACATTTCCCTAAATAAACTCCAAACCTTGTTTTTGAAGGTTGTCTCATGGTTACTGTGTGGATTAAGGACATTAAGGTCTACTTGGCCGCTGGCTGCACCCTCCCATCCCTTAGATGCTGAGCTGCTTTGGCCTTTTGCTTGCCTTCTGGGTTTTTCCCGTCTTTTATAGGACCTGTCTTCTTTGCTCTCTTACCTGGGCTTGGAGCTGTAGCAAGTTAACCTTCTGGGGAGTTAATCTGTTCAGAATGCATAAATGTACCTACATGAATATGTCATGTAAGATGTCCTATTTTTGTAAGTGAAAATTTCTTTCTCTTGGCACCATTGGAGTCAGATCGTTTTTGTAATTTGTTTGAACAGCATACTTCCCTTAACCGGGAAACAGGGAGGATTGGGGATACTGTGTAAACTAAGCTTCTGTGCTTTGAAGGCAATTTGGTTTTTTATATTTAGTGCAATGGATTTTGTTTCCTTTCTTATTCCTTTCATGCCCACATGAAATATTTCCTCTAACTGTCTCAGCAAAGGCATGCATGACACCTTCCCTTCCAACTAACAGAATCCTCCTCCTTTGACTGCAACCACCAAGGCAAGATTTCTGATAAATGAGAGAGAAACACTTGGGAGCAGAGCTCACTCCGCGGAGCACCAATCAGACCAAAAAATGCATGCAGTATATAGAAGAAGACTCCTGGCAGAGCCATGGGAAAGCTGTCTTTCTTCTCACGGGCTCCTCCGGCTGCAGTTGGCTGCTCTGGAGCACATCCTCTGGGGACTTTTAATTGCACATGGGTTTTAACAAAACTTCCTGGGGTTTTTTTTTATTTTAGAACTTGGCTGCTTCAATATCCAGAGTGGGTGGGAAATTATATTTGTAAAACCACACCATTACTTGTTGACGGCCGGTGGTTTGGGGAAATATACATTATTTCATATAGATTAATAAGAACGGGCCTGGGCCAGGTTCAGCTCTCTGCCCCCCCCCCCCCCGCGATTGAGGAGAAGTCTCCACCCCTGCCTTTCAGAGGCCATCCGGTCACGTCCCCCCCAGCCTCAGAGCAGCCATCATCGGGGGGGGGGGGGCTGCCCCTGAAGGCAGCTCAGAAGCTCCAGCCAGTACCACCCACAGCCCAGTTGCGGAGAGCAGCCCCCTGGGTCTGCAGCAGAAGCGCCAGGTTCGAGTTCCATGGAAGGGGGGGGGGCAGCCAGGGGCCAGGAGCGCTCAGGCCCGGTCCCCCCCCTTCCCTCGGGCAGCCCTGGCTTCCGCGGGGGGGGGGGGTTCTTCCCTTGCAAGCCCTCCCTTTCGCGTCCACCGTCGGCTGTTGCGATTACTGACTGACACCTGCCATGGACGACGCTCGGAAACCGTGGACTGTGGCCTTACAGACAGCATCTATGGATAGCACCTTAGAACGGTTTTGTGATTTTAAATCTGTTCTAAAAAATTTACCTAAGCCGCCCTGAGCCTGCCTGGGCGGGGACGGCGGGGTATAAATCCAACCAATAATTAATAACGCTGCAGCGGGGGGGGGGGGGGACACCGTGCCGGACCCCCTCCTCCCATCCCGGCCACACACACCCCCCCTCCGGCAGGCGAGCCAGGCCCTCTCTGCGCCTCCGGGCCGCCCCTCCCCCCGCCCGGGCCCAAAGCCTCGACGGCGCCTCTCTCCCCACCCCCCCCCCCTGAGAAAGCCGCAGCGGGCGCGGGCGCTTGCGGGGCCGCCGGTGACCCAAGAGAGCTCTGGGTAGCTCCCCACCCAAGGGGGAAGCTTGACCGCGTTACAGCCCCCGGAGGGCAGAAGTCGCGCGCTGGCTGGCTGGCTGGCTCACCCACCTGCACGAAGCACGTCGGAGCGGGTCGGGCGAGCTCTGCTGCAGAGCTGTGGCTCCGTTCGAGCCGCGCCCAGGGCTCCTTAAGGCCAGCCGGGGGGGCCAGCCACGCCCGCCCGCCCACGCCGCTTGGGCGGGCAGCCAGCCAACCCGCCAGCCCCGGGGGAACTGAGAGCGCCTCGGAGGGACAGAGGGAGGGCGGCCGGCGGGGAATGCCCAGCCTTGCCTCAGCCGCCCCGTCCGGGAAGAAGCGGCGCCTTTGCGCACGGCCCGGACTCCCCGCCCCGTGTCCCCGGGCGGGGGCGGGGGCGGGGGGGAGGCTGCCGGAGCTCCAGGGGTCAGCGGTTCCCGGGCTCCTTTGGCCCCAGGAGGGGGAGGGGAGCGCGGCCAGTGGTTAAGTGCGGGTACTGTAATCTGGGAGAACCGGGTTTGATTCCCCACTCCTCCTCCGCATGCAGCTGCTGGTGTGACCTTGGGTCAGTCAGAAGTTCTCTCAGAGCTGTTCTCTCAAGGGCAGTTCTGGAAAGAGCTCTCTCAGCCCCACCTACCTCACAGGGTATCTGTCTGTTGTGGGGAGGGGAAGGAGACTGTAAGCCGCTCTGAGACTCCGAGTGAAGGGAGGGGGTATAAATCCAATCTCCTCCTCCTTTCTCTTCTTCATCTTTTTCATGGCAGCAGGGGGGTCCTTGGGGGGGAGTAAAAAATCGGGTCTGACTTTCACTTGTTCACGTTTTAAAGTAAAAGCAGATGACAAGAAATATGGGGAGGGTCGGGGAACAGTTCTGTTGTTCTTCTGCAAGAAGGATGTGAGTAGCCCCCCCCCTTATGCAGAACCCCCGTCTGAGTCCAGAGGGAGGGAGGGAGGGGCGCGCGCGCAAGCGGCCACCTGCGAACGAGATCGAGCCTCGTCTGCCCCCCCGCCGGGCGCGGCGGCTTAGTTGTGGGGGGGGGGGCACCGTCCGTGGTGGCCCCGTCGCGCGCTCTCCGCTGACTCGCGTGGAAACTGGAGAGGAGCCCCCGCCACCGCCCCCACCATTTCTACCGCCGGCTCCGGAGCTAGGAAAGGGCGCGCAGCCCTCGGATATTATTTTAACTAGTGAATTTGCCTGTGTGAAATGACTGATGCTTTGAATGGTCTGGCATTTCTTGTTTTCGTGTGTGTTGTGAGCCGCCCTGAGCCCGCTCGCGGGGTCGGGCGGAATATAGACTGAAAGAAGAACATAACATCAGAGAAGCCAGGGTTGGATCCGGCCAGTGGCCCACCCAGTACAACACTCTTCTGTGGCACACAGTGGCCAAAAACACCCCAGGTGCCGTCAGGAGGTCCAGCAGTGGGGCCAGAACTGCAGAAGCCCCTCCCAAGCACCAAGAATACAGAGCATCCCTTGCCCCAGACTGGGAGCTCCCATCTACACCCCGTGGCCAATAGCCACTGATGGACCTCTGCTCCATATAGGTTTATCTAATTCCCTCTGGAAGCCATGTATGCTTGTAGCCACCACCGCCTCCTGTGGCTACAGGCAGTGATAATTAATAATAATAATAATAATAACAACAACCATAATGATAGGTCTTAAAGATGCCCCACTCGACACAAACTTTGTTCTGCTGCTTCCGACCACCTGAGTCTGCCACCCTTCTCTCCTTCCATCTGCCCGAAACAGAGGCTGCAATCCGAAGCATACTTACTGGTGAGTAAGCCCCTGAGCTCAGTTTGGACTTCTGAGTCAACCACCTCCCCGGGAACTGGGCTGCAAATCTCTGCAACCCCCCCCCCATTAGCCTGCCAGAGAGACTGTCTCCCCCCCCCCTCTGCCCCACTTTTGATCCGCCTTCTGACCGCAGAGCGCACATCCTGTGTCAGGGCTGGGGTGGTTGGCAGGAATACAAGGTATCACACGGCTCTGGCTTTTGAATTCACTTTTTAAAATGCAGTATTTCTCACATGGAAACCTGAACTCTTCCCCAAGAACTGGCTTTGTTTCTTGCTGCCTCCAGTCAGCTTGGCGGGGAGAGAAGGGCTCGAGTTGTGCAATTGTTGATGCTATGCATGGGCACGGATCCATGCGGCTTGCGTGCAGCTGAGGATTTGTCTGTGCTGTGTACAAGAAGACCAGGTGCCGAGTGGGAGGGCTGTTTGCAGAGAGGAAGTGGGTGAAGGGTCTGGGCGGCCTGCCCTGGCTGCTCCTGCCCTGCTTCCGCCTGCTCGGCTCTGAGGTGCCCGGCTGCCTTCCCTGCCCTCCTGGCTCTTTTGCCAGGACTGGTACCTTTGTTTCGGTGGGGCGCCATGCTGGTCTTTGACTCTTGAAAGCTCACACCCTGGAGATCCTGTTGGTCTCTAAAATGCTGCGGGATTCATATTCCGGACATTTTTACCCACTCAGATCCAACTGCTCACGAAAGGTAGTGAGGGCCACAAGTGTGGATGGCCATACGAGGGCTGTAATGTAGAGAGAGATTCAGGGAGGAAAGGTCTATCAGTGCCTCCTAGCCACAGCGACTAAAGGAAACCTCCATGTTCAAAGGCAGTCAACCTCTCTCCCAGTGCTAGGAGGCAACAGCAGGGGAAGGCCTCACACTCGTGCCCTGTAGCTGGCCACTGTACGAGACAGGATGCGGGACTAGGTGGGCCACGTCTCTGACCCAGCAGGGCTCTCCTTATGTTTTTATATAGCTATCTATCACACTACCTTTTTTAGCCTTTTCTTAATTTCCATGAGGGTTTTCTACCTCTGCTTCATTGACTGTGTTAAAGCCTTGGATTGTGGGGATCACAACAAACTGTGGCAAGTCCTTAAAGAGCTGGGAGGGCCAGACGTGTGTCCTGAGAAACCTGTAGAAGGGTCAAGAAGCGACAGTTAGAGCCGGATATGGAACAACTGATCGGTTCGGCATAGGAAAAAGAGTACGACAAGGATGTATATTGTCACCTTGCTTAGGAGGGGCTGAGGAGGGGCAGCCCATGAGCGGGGTGGGACATGAGCCCCTCTTTGAACCATAGGTGGAGGAGGGGGAAGAGCTTCCACACAAGGCCCCTCCAGGCACAAGTCAGGAACCATCTGGACCCCCCCCCCCCCCCGCACACACACACTGTAGGTCTAGGTAGCTGTAATATACTGGGTCCAGACGCACTGCAGTGAAATCAGCTCATGGTTTATTTACAGATGGAAAACAGGAACTGTCATGAGTCCTGCTGAGGATGCGGCCGGTAAGAGGACCTGAGTTGCTCTCAGGAGGCTGGAGAAGGAACATGCAGCCGGGCTGCAAATCTGCCACCTGGAACTCTCTGCTGTCACAAGGGCCGAGCCGCAAATCCAGGAGTTCGGATCCTAAACAGCAACCAAGATAATGGACAAGGAAGAGAGTCAGGATTCAAAATGATCTGGATAGGCTAGAACAGTGGGCTGAGACAAATCAAATGAATTTCAGTAGAGATAAGTGCAAAGTCCTAAACTTAGGTACAGAAAAATCAAAGGCACAGATACAGAATGGGAGGGACTTGGCTTGACAGCAGCACATGTGAAAATGATCTAGGTGTTCTGGTTGATTACAAGCAAAACATGAGTCTGCAGTGCGATGTGACTGTGAAGAAAGCTAATGCAATCTTAGGATGCATTAACAGAACCATTGGGTCCAGGTAACGGGCGGTGGGTAGTTCCGCTCTATTCTGCTATGGTCAGGCCTCACCTGGAGGACTGGGTCCTGTTTTGGGCCCCACATTTTAGGAAGGATGTTGAGAAGCTCGAGCGTGTCCAGAAGAGGGCGACCAGGATGGTGAGAGGGCTGGAATCCAAGTCTTACAGGGAAAGGCTGAGAGAGTTGGGGATGTCTAGCCTGGGAAAGAGAAGGCTTAGAGGGGACATGGTTGCAGTCTTCCAATATCAGAAGGGCTGTCATGGAGAAGATGGAGCGGATCTATTCTCTCTTGCTCTGGATTGCAAGACTAGATCGAATGGGTGGGAATTACAAGGGAGTCGATAACGGCTGACTACCAGGAGGAACTTCCTAACTGTCAGAGTGGCTGAGCAGTGGGACAGACTGCCTCGGGAGGTGGTGGGTGCTCCTTCGCTGGACGTTTTCAGGTGAAGGCTGGACGACCATCTTTCGGGTCTGTTGTAGGGCTGTCTTTCGACTGTGCTCCTGCAGAGTGCAGGGGGTTGGACTAGATGACCTGCAAGGTCCCTTCCGACTAACATTCTATGATTCTATGACAGACTCCCAGGAAATGCACTCCACAGACCACTTCCTGTATTTGCGTGTGTCTTTTCTGTAACAGCACATGGAACGTCTTACGCTTTTTAATGTTGACAGTTCTGCTTTGTAGTATAAACAAGTCCATTCCTCCCCCTTTGCCAAGCTAAACATATGCTCTGAGTGGCCCCTCCTAGCAGCTGGCCCCATGGCCTTTCCCCCTGTAAACAGCCCGTGAGGAGGTTGCATTCCAGTTTGTCTGAAGGAGTGTGCTTTGCACACGAAAGCTCACGCTCTGAATCAAACTTAAAGTTGCCCCTGGACTCAGGCTTTGCTCTGCTGCTTCAGTCCAACATGGCTGCCCACCTGACGTGGGCTGGTATGTCTCCCTTGGCCCCTGCTTGTCCCACCGGTTTCTTTGGCCCACATTGCAGGGAGCGGGCACTTTCTTCCTCACCCACACCCAGCTGTGGTTGCAGACTGAGGCGGAGCTGAACTCCGTGTCCACTTTCATCTCTGACCCTGTTTCTGGACTGGTCACACAGGGTGGACTCGGCTCTTTGGAAATTGGACATGCAGATAGGTTGGTGGGGAGGCCAGGGATTGGAACAGGGGCCTCTGGTGTCACCCCGCTCCCATGGGGCAGGGAAGTGGGAGGGATCTGCAAGGCGTGGGGGCTCTACACCAAAGAGAAAGAGAGACTGTCAAGTCCGGGACTCAGTCACTCTCATGACACTCTTGTAGCAGCAAGGTTTGTTTATTTAGAGGTAAAGAGATTCCAAGCATAGACAGATTCTGTGTCAGAACTGGCCACCAGATGCCAGGTCTGCCCCTATAGGAAAAGCAGGACTCCCCCCCTATGCCAGCCACCCAGTCAATGTTCACAGTCAGCCCGCCAAAGCTCTAGGCCTACCCCCGGCACCTGCAAACTAAGGGCGAAGCGAGATGCTGAGCTCATTCACTTCCCAGGATCCCGCAAGCTCAGCAAACGTTCAGGCTAGCATCTGCTCCCCCCACCCCCATCCTAGCAGAGAAGATAAACTGCCTTGGAGTTAGAAACAGTGAAAGAAGCACTTCTAAGGAAGCAATTAACCCCTAACGCGCCAGACTAGTAGTCTGGCTAGACAGCATTCTATGGCGAGGCCCGAGCTTGAGAGAGACATGGATCCCTGTTCCAGGCACCTGAACTCCCAGAATCCTCTCTGCAGCTTCGAGCCACCTCCGACATATTTGGCATTCACTGTTTGGTTCCACTGAACAAAGTTTGAATCCAGTGGCACCTTTAAGACCAACGAAGTTTAATTCTGGGTACAAGCTTTCATGTGCACACGCACTTTGTTGGTCTTAAAGGTGCCACTAGTGACTCAGACTTTGCTTCAGACCAGCATGGCTCCCCACTGGAAACTGGTTTCACTGAGACCCTGACTTCCTCACGTATTCTGAGGGTTGCCTGGAGCATCATTGTGATCATTTTTCTTCAGCAGTGAGATCAGGGGGGGGGGGGGAATTACTATGTCGGCAAAACAGTGTTTCAGTATCCTTCAGCTTCCCAGCTCAGGTTATCCTTAGGCACCCTCCCTCCCCCACATACTATGGGCAGTGGAAGCTCAAGTTCCTTGTTTGTGGCAGGTGTAACTCAACAGCAAACACAGGCAGGCATATAAAAATTGGGTGAGGATAGGAGCCGCAGTGCTACAAACAAAGGAGAGAGGGGGGCACTTGACCCAGGTGATTCCCAGGAACTTCCTCCACGCCCATGTTGCTTGCAATGGAACCTATGCTCAGTGGCACGGAAGAGTGATCACAGGCGAGTGAAGACAGATGCCTGAAGGTTGGCCACCACCTTCTGGAGGATCAGGGGTGTTGCAGTGCTAAGTGGGAACTGGAACGCATGTGTTCCCCCCCCCCCCCCAATTGCTATTTGTGGCAGTCATTATCAGAAGATAAATTCAGGTGGGCAGCCACGTTGGCCTGAAACAACAGAACAAAATTTGAGTCCAGTGGCACCCTGAAGACCAGCAAAGTTTAATTCTGGGGATAAGCTTTCCTGTGTATGCACAGAAGTGTGAGTGCACAGGAAAGCTGATTAAACTTTGTAGGTCTTAAGGGGGCCACTGGACTGAAACTCTGTTCTATCAGAAGAGAAAGCTTAGGTGTCTCAGAACTGTCAGGATGATGGTGGGACCCAGGTTCAAGTCTCCACCCTGCCATGGAAGCTTGCTGGGAGGCAGTGGGCCAGCCACTCCTAGTTTGTCTTTCCTCACAGGGCTCCTGAGAGGACAAAATGGAGAAGGGTTTTGGGTCCCCATTTGGGAGAAAAATAGGGTACAGAGGAACTAAATCTAGAATAGTAAAAAGATGCGCCCATCAGTCAATCTGTGACAGAAGCCAGGGTGGAGTACATCCTCTCCTTAAAAGAAGAAGAGTTGGTTTTTGTACCCTGCCCTTCACGACTGAGCGCCAGTTTGGTGTAGTGGTGAAGAGCACGGACTCTACTCTGGGAGAAGCAGGTTTGATTCCCCACTCCTCCACGTGCACCTGCTGGATGACCTTGGGTCAGTCACAAGTTCTGTCACAGCTGTTCTCTCAAGGGCAGTCCTCAAAAGAGCTCTCTCAGCCCCACCCACCTCACAGGGCGTCTGTAGTGGGGAGGGGAAGGGAAAGGAGATTGGAAGCTGCTCTGAGACTCCAAGTGAAGGGTGTAAATCCAATCTCCTCTTCTTCTACTTGAAGGAGTCTGAGCGGCTTACAGTCACCTTCCCTTCCTCTCCCCACAACAGACACCCTGTGAGGCAGGTGGGGCTGAGAGAACTTGTGACTGAGCCAAGGTCACCCCAGCAGCTGCCTGTGAAGGAGGAGTGGGGCATCCGACCCGGTTCTCCCAGACCAGAGCCCCCGGCTCTTAAGCAGGACGCCCCAGCCACCTGCCAGCTCAGAGGTCTCTGGGAGGCTGCTGCTGCTGCACATGGGAGTCACATTACTGCCGAGGAAACGAATGGACGGCAAAGACGTCTCCCGAGGGAAAAGCTCTGGCCGCCGAGCCCCACGCTTAGGGGGAGGCTGCAGAGCTCCCCGCCCGCCCTTCCTCCTCCGTGGGCGCAGGCCGGCGAGCGGGCCCCTCTGACCGGCACGAGAGTCCGCTTGGCGCGCCCTGGCCGCTGCCGGGGAACCGGGGCGGGGGCTGGGGGCCGGGGGCGGGGCGGCCTTCCTGCCGGCCTCGGCAGAGAGAGAGGGTCCTCCGGGGCCCGGGCGAGGGCTCGCTGCCTCCTCTCCTGCCGCGAGAGTGGGCCTCTTCTTGCCCCGGCCGGGAGGCGCCTCGCCGGCAGCCCTGGCCCGAAGGCGCGCGCCTCTCCCTCCTCCTCCTCCTCCGGGCCCGCCCAGCCCCGCGACGGCGCTCCGCCTCCTGGCCCGCTCGCCCGCCCGCCCGCTCGCCTTCCAAGCAGCGAGTAGCACCGGGGGGAGATGGCCGCGGAGGGCGCCGGCGAGGTAGGGCGGCATGCACCCCCCCCTGGCCCCGAGGGCCTCGGCCTCCCCGCACGGTTGCCGGCGGCCGGGAGAAAGCCCCGCCGCCTGCCTCCCTCCCTCCCTCCGGGGGGCTCCGCGCAAGGCAAGGCGGCGGGGCGTCTCTCTCCGGGCCCCCGCCGAGGGGGGCGAGGAGGTGCAGCTTCTCCGGCGAGGCTGGCCAGGAGCAGAGCCCCCCCCCCCCCCCGCATCCACTGGGCGCTGGAACGGGCTCTGCTTCTCTCTCTCTCTCTCTCGGCAGGGGGGGAGGGGGCCAGGCCAGCTCGCCCGCGCCTCAGTCAGCCCTCGGGCTCCGTCGACCAGGCCAGGCCAGCCCCTCCCCCCTCCCCCTGCCGACAAATGCACAGGGGTCTCTAGCCAAAAGGGTGCGGGTCAGGCTTCCCCCTCCTCTCCTCGCCCTGCCGCCCCCCTTTCTCCAGGCAGGGAGCCGCGAGTTGGGGGGGGGGGGGGGTGCTGCTGCTGCAAAGCTTCCCTGGCCGGGGCAGGCCGGGTCAAGGGGCAGGGAGTCCCGTCTCCTGGCCAGAGGAAGGCGGCCTCTTTCTCTTTCTCTGCGGCGCGGCACCCGGGAGAAGGCTCCTCTCCCAGCCCGAGGAGGTGCACACGCGGGCAGCCACTGGCCACGGCCCGCCTGGGGGAGCTGGAGCCAGCTGAAGAGAATGGCCACTCAACTGTAGAGGGCTGGAGCGTCCCGGCGAAGGAGCCTGCCCTCCCTGAGGGTTAGCGGCTGCTGGGGCACAAGGAGAAAGCGGGGAAGGGCATCCGGCCCCCAGGAGGCTCCGGGCCAGGGAGCTACCCGGGTAAGACCGCCATTCAGGCAAGGGGGGCGGGGGCGGGGGCGGGGGGCTGGCTTGCGGAACTCCTGGCTGTGGATGGGCTGACTGCAGGGAGTGCCACACACCTGTTGGCCCTCGAGTACAGGCCTGGCTGCCCCTCCAGTGACCCTGAGGGAGGGAGGACAAGCTGCCCCATGCATCATTCTGTAGGCCTCTGTCAGGTCTCACACCCCCCCACACACACCCACCCACCCACCATGTTTCTCTCCACAGCAACAAACCCCCCCCCCCAGTTCCTCCTCCTTTTCTGGGGGGGAAGTGCTCCAGCCCCTCGATCATCTTGGTTGCCCTTTTGGGCCCCTGCACATCTTGCCTCAATTAAGCCAAGGAATATTCCAGCCAGTCAACTCTCCAGGCCAGGCCAGGCCCTGCTGTGGGGAGGGGGGGGCCCGGGGCCCCACCCCCAGCGAGCTGCAACCAAATTCTTCGGCACTGAAGTCTCAGGGGGCTGCCCTGGACGGCTCCAGACTTCAGGGCTCCAGGCATCCCGTCTTGATGCCTCATGGTGTTCAGCGGTGTGCTGCGTCCGTCTCCATTTCGCCCTTGGTTTGGATTGACCAGAAGGAATCCCACCAGAGCCCCTCACCTTCCCCAATGTCAAACTTGGCACCTCCTTTGCCATGGAAATAACTGCAGTGCTGTAAAGCGGGGGGGGGGGGTTTCTGTGTGTGTGCGTGTGTGTGTGCGTATGTGCACACCCATGGGATGCTTTGCTATAGCAGCTGGGCAGCTATTTTTCTCTGGGAAGAACAAGCAATGGCCTTGGATGCTCTCTGCTTGCTTCGTTACTACAGGTAACATAACGGTAGTCTCATAGGTGGGGTGTAGAAGAGCGTGAAATCTAGGCGGGCTGAATGAATGGGCTGATTGGATGGAACCCTGGGGGGGGCTGGTTTGATCTCTCTATAACTTTGGGCCTTGACACTGAGAGCCAGTTTGGTGTCGTGGTTAAAGTACACGGACTCTAATCAGGGAGAACCGGGTCTGATTCCCCACTCCTCCGCTTGCACCTGCTGGATGACCTTGAGCAAGCCATAGCTCTGTACCAGCTGTTCCCTCAAGGACAGTTGTCTCAGAGCTCTCTCAGCCCCACCTACCTCGCAGGGTGTCTGTTGTGGGGAGGGGAAGGGAAAGGAGTTTGTAAGCCGCTCTGAGACTCTTAAGTGAGTGAAGGGTGGGATATAAATCTAATCTCTTCTTCTTCTTCTTCTATGTCAGATTCTTGGACAAAGTTACTCTCAACAACACTCTCTCATCAATGAGTTGTTTGTTGAGTAGTAAAGATGATTTAAGTTAAGGCTTCTCTGTGTCAGAACTAACCCTATGGCATCCGTAAACTTAAGATGAGCTTTCACCGCCCCCCACTTCCAACCTGTGCCAACAGCCATGTTGGTGGGTCTTGACGCCTGAAAGCCTCTTGCCCAGCACCTGTGTCCCTGCAGAGCTCCCCCCCCCCCCGTCTAGAGCCTTGATCTGAATTAATAGCAGGCCAGCTTGGCAAGTCTTGAGCCGGGTCCAGTGGCAGAGACAATGACGTAGACCTAGCGTGTTATTCGTGGCGTTGGCATGGCTGTGAAAATGATGTATTACAGGTCTTTTAAGTTTAAGTTTGTCATGGTCTTGGGTCAAATGCAATACATTTTAGCACTCCTATGAAAATACTCTAAAGGAGCCCACACCAGGGACATGTATGAGGGCATCCTAAGGATGGGCTGTGGTCCTACAGTAGTGCTCAGGTGAGCTCTCTTCAGGTGTGCCGGCACGGGAGTCTGGCACTGGAAACGGGCTCCTTCCACAGTGGAGTGCTGCCTTGCTCTGAGAAGGGCCGGTGAAAGAGGCTGCCGTGTCCAAAGGTGGTCCAGGGGTCCCGCGAGCATCAGCCCCAGTTCTCCCCCTCCAGGGGAGGCTGACAATGAGCCCTGAGTTGCTTGGTGCCAGAAGGGGCCCCCCTTTCTCTTGCAGGGCCTGGTGACATTTCAGGATGTGGCCATCTCTTTCTCGCCCGAGGAGTGGGCGCTGCTGACAGCGTGGCAGAGGGACCTGTACCAGGAGGTCATGGAGGACAACTTTGAGCTGGTGGCCTCGCTGGGTGAGGACTGGCCCGGGGCGGGTGGTCTGAAGACAGCCCTCTCTCCGTCCACGTCCAGTGTTGCTGGCCTTCCCCATGGAAAGCTTTGTGGTAGCTTCACAGAGCCAAGAGCCAGCTGGGCTCACAGGATTGGGTTTCAGTTGGTTTTAACAGCATCCCTGACTCCCAGGTGCTGCTCTGGGGACAGCCAGTTCAGAGCGCTCTCCTTCTCCCGCCTGCAGGGTCCCAAATGCTTCCCAAACCAGAACTGATATGCAAAACGGAGCGAGGGGAAGAGCCGCCTGCCCTGGATCTCCCTGGGCAGGGAGGAGAAGATGCTTGCGGGACCCCCCTTTCTGGTGAGTGGCACAGCCCGGCTCCCACACCGTGCAGAGCAGCGCTCCCCAAAGATCAGGCTGTTGAGCCCAGGCTGTAACCGAGAGGCTGGGGGGGGGGGGAGAGGTGGGGGGGCTGGAGTTTGGCTGACCCAGGAAGCGTCTCCCACATCTGGGGCCTCTTCTGTGCAGCAGTGACCTCCGATGCTCTCTGCCCTGATGCTGAAGCTGTGTCCAGTGCCATGCTGTGGGCCATGGGGCTTCCCCATAGTTGCATTTCCCCCCACCCCACCCCACCCCCCTCCATCACTGGGAAGGGAAGTGACTTCAGAAAGGATGGCTTTGTCAGTAACTGCGGTAGCTGGGTCAGTCACAAGTTCTCTTGGAACTGTTCTCTCAGAGCTCTCTCAGCCCCGCCTGCCTCCCAGGGTGTCTGTCTGTTGTGGGGAGGGGAAGGGAAAAGAGATTGTAAGCCGCTCTGAGACTCCTTCGGGTAGTGAAGGGCCGGGGTATAAATCCCATCTCCTCTTCATCTTTTACAACCCACCTACCTCCAAGGCATCTGTATGGAGGGGAATGGTTGCTGTGGGGGGACACGGGCTGGGGAAATGGCCCCGTAGGCAAGATCTGGACTTTTCTGTCCCATCCCGGCTTCGCTGCAATCTCCCCAAAAGACATAGCAGCAAAACAGGTCTGGGGGAGGTCCCAGGGAAGAGGAGGGAAACCCCAGGGGCTCACGGAAGCCCCACCAGGGAGGGGGCTCCACTTCCCCAGAGCACCCAAGTCCCCTCCAACGCTCTCTCTGCCCTGGGGCTCCTTCCCCTGACCTTAGGATGGCCAGAGACCCTTCCTGCCCTCGCTTGTGTCCCTTTCTCCTCTCTGGTACTTCGGGGGAGGGGGGGGTCCTTTCAGCCATGTGTGGCCCTTTCTGACACACCCAGGGAAGTGCCGGTCACCACTTTGGGGTCAGGAAGCGATTGTTCTCCAGGCCAGTTTGGCCCGGGACCTTGGAGGGGGTTTTGTCATCTTCTGGGCATGGAGCAGGGGTCACTGCGGGTGCAGAGGTGGGAGGTATTTTTGAATTTCCTGCATTGTGCAGGGGGTTGGACTAGATGACCCCAGAGGTCCCTTCCAACCCTATGATTGTGTGATTCCACGTTCCCTGTCAGGGGAAAGTGCTCCCAGCCTTCAGTGGGCATGGGGTCTGTTTTTTCAAATAGAGCAGCTGCCTGTTCCGGCCAGCCGCCCCTCCCCTCCCCTCCCCCAAGTGTGATTCCATGTCTGTCTCCCCACAGCCGCCCAGAGCGCGAGTGTGCTGGATCCAACCATTAAGGAGGAGTTTGGTGGATGCTGGAGCCCCCTGGCGTCCCCTGAGAGCAGAGCTTTGGGGGCAGATTTCAGCTCCCTCCTGGCCTGCCCCAACTGGAGTGAGTCAAAGCCGCCGGCCGTGGGAGGCCCCTGGGAGCGGGAGGAGGGCGGGGGCTCCCCAGAGCAGGGGGAGTGGCAGATCTGCGAGTGTGGGCGGAGCTTTGAGGATGGGGCGTCTCTGCGCGAACACCAGGCCCTCCATGAGAAGGAGAAGGGCCCATTTGAATGCACGGTGTGTGGGAAGCTCTTCCAGTACCAGCTCAACCTCCTGACCCACAAGAAGCACCGCGGGAAGCAGCGACATGTCTGTGCCCAGTGTGGCACCCGGTTCTGCCTCAAGGGGGACCTGCTCCGCCACCGGGCCAGCCACGCGGCAGAGGGCCTCCACCCGTGCAGGGTTTGCGGCCTGCTCTTCCGAAGCAAGAGGCACCTGCTGGCCCACGAGCCCGAGCACAGCAGGGACGCACCCCATCGGTGCCCCACCTGCGGCATGGCCTTTGGCAGCGAGGCGGAGCTGGGGGGCCACCAGCTGTCCCATCCGGAGGAGAGGCCCTTCCTCTGCCCCACCTGCGGGGAGAGCTTCAGCTGGAAGGAGAGCCTGCAGCTCCACCAGAGGACTCATGCCCCGGAGAGGGGCCACGCCTGCCCGGTCTGTGGGAAGGCCTTCAGCCGCCACGGGAACCTCCTCATCCACCAGCGGCTGCACACGGGGGAGCTGCCCTTCTCCTGCCCTGACTGCGACCGCAGCTTCCCCAGCAGGGCCAGCCTCGTGGTGCACAGCAGGTTCCACCGGCGATGCAGGCCCTTCCCCTGCCCGCAGTGCAGCCGCGCCTTTGGGTCCAGGGACAAACTCGTGGCGCACCAACAAGCGGCCCACGGCAAGGAGGAGGGGCCGATCAAGAAGGAGGCGGAGCTGTAGCACCTCTGCCAAGGAGGGCCCAGCCGTGGGACAGCAGGGTGGGGCGTGCGCCGCTCCTGTGGCAGCTCCTGTGGCCAAGCTTTTGTGGTTCAGTCAACACGTTGCATGCCTCAGACCAGCTCTCCTTCGGTGTCTCTCCACTGGAGCTTTTCATTGTGTGCATGTGTGGGTGCATACGCCCCTGTGTTTCTGCAGCTGTGTTTGGGTGTTGCTGGAGAACCAGTGTGATGTGTGAAGGGTGTGCATCACTGCCAACAACTCAGTTCAAATTCTGCTCAGCCATGAAGCGTCCTAGACTGTTCGCTTCCTCCCAGCCTAACCTCCTCCACAGGAAAGGGGCAAGGGAGACTCCGCATGACCCCGAGCACTGGCCCCATTCTGGGGAGTTCAGGGCGGACGGAGTTGTGGGTGGGATTCCAAAGGCTGCTGCACCAGAGAGCTACACGGGGCCACTGCAGGACGGGCCCAGCTAATCCCCAGCCCCTTTCTTCCTCCCCAGCATCGGGGACTGGCCCTCTTCACGGCTGCTGCACAAGGCGTTGGCCATCTAGTTTGGTCCCAAGACCTTTTTCTTTCTGCCTTGCTGCCAGTTCAGCCCCAGCCAGTGCAGAATAAAGTCAGGGGTGGGTCTCTGGAAGAGCCCTCCCCCCTTTGCATGGTCCCTAGCAGCGTCTCCACTTAAAGGGATCAGGGCTTGGGCTGGGTGATGGGAGGGATCCGGGGATCCTGGGGAGCTGCTGCCCGTCAGAGGAGGCAGGTCTGGCCCAGGTAGACCAAGGGGTTGTCTCCGTAGGAAGCAGCTTCAGGTGCTTGGAGGAACTGTGGAGTTTGGTGCCAGGGGATGCAGTGATGTGGCCCCAACCATGAAAGTGTTCAAGGGGAGGAGAGGGCCCACTACTGGGGCCGGTGCTATTTAATTTGTTCATAAATGATCCGGGACTGGGGTGAGCAGTGTTGTCTGGCTGTGTCTCCAGACGAGACGAACTTATGTTCCAAGTGGTGAAAACCAAGGCTGACTGGAAGAGCTCCAGCAAGAACCTCCTTCCAACTGGATGAGCAGGCAAATGAGTGTGGCAAATGAGGTTCAGTGTTGAGAAGTAGGTGCAAGATGGCGCAGACTGGATCGACAACAACAACAGTGCTATGTTTGCTGATAGGGTCTGAAGTGGCTGACACCACGAAGGAAACAGACCTTGGGGACAGGGAGGACAAATGGCTCAATGAGAATACTGATTCCATGCGCAGCAGTGGTGAAAAGGGCAACCTCCATGCTGGGGATTATTGGGAAAGAGATTGGAAACAAAACGGCCAATACTGTGATGCACCCAGAGAGAGTGACCATGCAGCCTCATTTGGAGTACCCCACTGACGTTCTGGTCAAGGAATCGCCAAAACCCCCCACAAACCCACCATTGCACAGCTGGAAAAAGTGCACAGTTGAAGTACCTTCTCCATGGGACTTTACAGTCTAGGGGGAAATGCCCCCCATGGGGGAGGGACGTGATAGAATTGTATAAAATGATGCACGGGGGTAGAAGGAGTGGGTAGAGGGAGTGTTTTCTTCGACTCCCAAAACCCAGAGAGACCCATGACGTCATTGTGAAAAGGGCTCAGAACAGACAAAAGGGAATACTTTTTTGTTCAGCAAGTAAATAAATTGTGGAACCCGTTGCCGGTGGATGTGGTGATGGCTGCGTATATGGATGGCTTTAAAACAGGTTTGGTTAGACTGAAGCCCTGTTTGTAGGACCTCCAGGGGAACTGGCTGGCCACTCTGTGAGACAGGAGGCTGGGCGAGATGGACCCTCACGGGCTGATCCAGCTGGGCTCTTCTGAGGTTCTTCTGAAGGGAGCTTGCAGTGGCCAGAACCAGTTCCCAGGATAGGCTGGCAATGTATTGCTGAAGGCGGTTGTTTTCAGGCTAAGGAACTAGACAGATGTTTTTGATGTGCGAGAACACCGTTTTTAGGGCAGGAGAACTGTCCAGTTTTATAAACTGGGTGCTGGGAAGGGTATTGTGGTGGGCTGATCACATTGCTGCTGACTGTGTTCAAAGGGGGATCCCATTCATTGCGGTGCTGTGGAGGTGGTGTACGAAAGAGCCGTGCGCTGCTGCACTGGGGACTCAGGCAGCAGAAGGTGAAACGGCTCTGCTTCAGTGGGTCCCTGGATGTCCCACACGCCAGGTGGGCTGTGCAGGCAGGCATAGCCAACACACGTCTTGGGGGGGGGGGGTGTCAATGCATACTGCTGAACCTGACATGTGCCTGAAAAAACTGAGAAAAACTTCATCTGACCCAACAGTGTACAGCCTCTGAGAGCCAGCCAGCGTGGTGTCGGGGTTAAGAGCGGTGGACTCTAATCTGGAGAACCGGGTTCAATTCCCCACTCCTCCTACACATGCAGCCAGTGGGTGACCTTGGGCAAGCCACAGTTCTCTCAGCTCTCTCAGCCCCACCTACCTCCCAGGGTGTCTGTTGTGGGGAGGGGAAGGGAAGGGAAAGGAGTTTGTAAGCCGCTCTGAGACGCCTTCAGGTAGTGAAGGCTGGGGTATAAAGCCAACTCTTCTTCCCTCTGCTCTTAGCAGACTCGTTCCCAAAGGGGGCAATACCGCCCCCTGGGGGATGCTGGAATGGTCCAGGTGGGCGGTAGGAGCCTTGGGTGCCATTAGGGGGTGTTGAATAAAAAGGGGGCGGTGGGAGCATAAAGGAAGAGGAGTCCAGAACCTACCTAAAGCAGCTTTTTCCTGCCTTCTCCTGGTCTTCCCTGGGATCAGGGGAGATGAAGAGGGGTCCCCACAGCCAATCACAGCCATGCATTTGCAAATGCGTGTGCACCCTTGGAAGGCTGGCCTTGCTGCTGGGCTCAGGCCTCAGGCCTTCAGCTGCCGCTGCTCTGTGCCTGCCTGGCTGCCTGGCTGGTGGTGCTGGACTCCATCTGCATCTTTGGGTCCACTTCTTGAAGGCAGATTTCCAGGGGGGTGTGGAGTCTCAATATTTTTTTCTGAAAAAAGGGGTGGTAGGCCAAACAAGTTTGGGAATCTCTGTCTTCTCATGACACTTGGTACCTCAGGAAGCAAACAGGAACTTTCCAGTGCTGTTCCTTGGAGGGTTTTTTGGTGAGAGACAGTAGCACCTCAGAGGCCAACAAAAGAGGGGGCTGGGGGGAGGGTCCTAAGCTTTTGAGAATCTTGGTATCCAGTGAAGGGAGCTTTGACTCGCAAAAGCTCTCACACGCAGCCTTAAAAAAATCTGGTTGCTCTCTCAGGTGTTCCCGGGTTTGAACCGGGTCTTTCTGTTGCGGACCAACATGGCTAGGCCCTCTGAAGTGCCGGGAACCCACTCTGGAGCGGCAGGCAGCTGGCTCCTCCTGCCCCTGGTGGGCCTCCCTGCCCGGTTCTCGCGGGTCGCCTGACCTGTCAGAGGCTGGGGCTGGATCCTGGCTGGTGCGGCAGAGTGTGTGCTCCCCTCTCAGAACGACAGGCCCTGCCTGGACACACCAGCCGGTTGCTCTTGGGCCCCAGTCAGAAGATGGTGGTGCTCAGATGGAGGGCCACTTGAAGGAGCCGCAGCTTCGGCCAGGGTGCCGATGCCCTCCAGTGCCACAGTGGCCATTCCGCCTCCTCCCGGAAAACACATGCGCTGAGGTGCTGCACTTTGGGAAGGAGCCGAGGCGCCTACTTACCGACTGGAGAAGAGCCAAGGACCTGACCCCGGGGGGGGGGGGGGGGCTCTGTGTGCAGTTCTGGGGGAAGCCGAAGGTGGGGGTGGGGGGCTCCACAAAGCCCTGGCTGGAGTCCTCTGTTCCGGTGAGAAGCGGCAGCCCAGCCCTGCGCTCAGTGGGGGCCCCTCTGACGGGGAGGGGGCCCTGGCGCTAAAGACGCGCGGCACACCAGCACGGCCCCTGCCACCCTGACCGTGGCCAAGGCGGCCCTCCTCCCCAGGGTTGCGGGACGCAGCTCGGCACCAGCGCAGGCTGCCGGGCCAGGGGCGGATGCTGCCGCTGCCGCTGCCGCCCGGGAAGGCCAAATGCCCCAGGCCGGCCTGGCTGGACTCGTTGGCGGAAACCTGCAGCCCTACGGACGGGTAGCCCCCCCAACCCCCCCCGCCCCGCCGCGTTGGTTGCCTGCTTCGCACGGGAAGCGCCGAAGGAAACGGCCATGCCAGTCTCCAGCACGACACCGCAGCCCTTCGGGCAGCCTACGACGGCTCAGGGACGCGCCGCACAGTTTCCCGCCCAGACGGAAGCCGGCCGGCCGCCCCCCTGGAAAGCGCAGAAACGGGGGATCGGAGCGCCACCTCGCAAGGCGTTTGGCGCCAGCCCAGCCCTCCTGGCCCGTCGGCGGTCGCTTGGGAACCCGGACTCCCCACTCCCTCCCTCCCCCGAGGCGGCGGCGGGCAAATTCCCGGGGAGCTCCTCCGACGGGGCGGGCGGACTCCGCGGATCCCGGGGGGAGGGGGGACTTTGCAAAGAATCCCCCCCCCCCAGCAGCAGGAGCAGCAGGAGCAGCAGCGAGGGAGGGAGGGAGCGAGGGACGGAGGGGGCGGGGCTGCGGCTCAGCCGGCGGGGAGGGGGGCGTCCAGGAGCCTCGGGCGGGCGGGGCTTCCTCTTGCCCCTCCGCCGGGGCGGGGGCGGCGCCTCCCGGGGGCTGCTGGGACTTGTAGTCTTTCTGCCGGCCACAACAAAGAGGAGCGCGATCCGGCGGCGGCGGCGCTCTGGCCTGCTTGCTGCGCCGGCCCCCGGGCTGGAGCGCGCCCGGCGTGGAGAGCCTGCGGCAGCCAGGTAGGCGCCCGGCCCGGATCTCGCCCGCCTTGCCTTGCCTCGCCTCGCCTCGCCTCCGGGGCGGCCGAGCTGCTGCTGCTGCTGCTGACGAGTCCCGCCCAGGGCTCCGGAGCGCAGGAGAGGCCCGGCGACGGCGGCGGCTCCCTTCTCTCCTTGCCCGGCTTCCGACGGGGGAGGGGGGGCGACCCAGGCCGCGCCCCTCCGGCCCTCCGGCGCCGCCTTCTTCCCCCGGGGGCTCTGCGGGCGGCCCTCCCCGAGGCTGGGGCTGCGCGGCCGGCCTGCTCGTGCGGGAGAGCCCCGCGTAACGGCGGCTCGACGGCGCGTCCGCCCCTGCCCCGACGGCGGAGGAGCGCCTGGGTGCGCGGCGGCGGGGCCAGGCGAGGGGGCCGCTGGCTGACAGCTCGCGAGCCCCGGGAGAGCAGAAAACCGGGGCAGAAAGCGAGGACGTGCCGTGGCGACTTCCCGGGAAGGAAGGCAGGCAGGAAGGGCCGACCTTGGCGGAAGGGCTCGCGGGTCACCAGCCCCCCACCCCCAGGCAGCGTCGGCCCAAAGTGAAGGGCAGGAAGGCCGGAGAGCCGGCGGCGGTCGGCCCGGCTTCCTGCGGGCCCTCGATGCCTTCCAGGCCGGGGTCCCCCGTGGGGTTCCTTCCCAGGCCGGAGACAGCCCCTCGGGCCGTGAGACGGGAGCCCTGCAGCGCCTCCCAGACCCGCCCGGGAGAGTCCCTGCTGAGCGCCGTCCTCTTGGCCAGCGCAGACCGACCCGCAGCAGGCTGCTCCCGCTGGAACGAGGACCCTGATCAGAGGCTGAGGATCCTGCCCAGTGGCTGGGAGCCCCACTAGGTGGGCTGGTCGTGGCCAGAGACGGACAGCGGTGGCTTGCCCTTGTCTTCCCTGGAGGTCTCCCCCCCAAATGCTATCCAGGGTCGACCCCTCCGAGCTCCCGAGAGCGGGTGAGAGCAGGCTAGCCTGAGCCGCTTTTCGGGTGAAGAGAGTGGGGAGGGAGGGCGGAAGCCGGGCCTGGGCTGTGGGTGAAGGGGAGGCAGAGGGCAGGCCAGGGGGACTGGGGCCTTCCTGAGCCGGGGGGGGGGGGGGGGGGGGCTGGTATTGCATTCTCAGCCAAGGGGGCCAGGAGGCCCCACAGACAGAGGTGGAGGAGCCACGGCGGAATGGTCGAGCACCAGTTTTGTGCCCACAGGGTCCCAGGTTCGATCTCTCTTAAAACATGACGCCCGAGGTGGTATGAAAGACCTTTCTCCACCTGAGACCCTGGAGAGCGACTGCCAGGAAGAGTAGACAGTACCGACCTTGATGTGCGGGGCTGGTTCAGTATGAGGCATTTTCACACATGTATCCATGCCTGTTTGGGAGCCGTGCCAGTGGACGGGGTGAGCCAGTGAATGGAGGGGCCAGGGGCAACCAGGGGCCGGGTTTTTCCCTTCCTCTGTAGAGGAGATGGGCCTCCATGTTTCAGAGTCAAGGCGCCTAAGCTGCTCCTGGTTGGGTCGGATCAGATCCGTTTCTGGGTGGAGGGGGGGGTGCGCCCGGAGGCAGCGTCAGTGGGGACCACACAGCTCTGCGAGAAACCCCTGGTGGTGCCAGGCTCTGCCTTCCAAAGAAGCCCCCAAACTGCAGGCCTTGTACTTCCCAGACGGAAAATTCGCCTGCACTTCCCGTGTGCAGCAAACAGAATGGAAGGGTCTGGTGGGCCTGAAAGGCGTTGCACATTTGTAATGGGCTTGATCCCGCCTCGTACATCTGACGGAGGGAGCGCCAGCCCTGCCCCCTTCTACTTCCATCAGCCTCTTGGTCCTTAAGAGGCTTTAAAAATGGAACGTGTGAAAGCGGCCCTTCTCCCGAATCAGACCCTCAGGGCCCACCTGGGCCGGCCTGGCCTCCTCAGACTGGCAGCGGCACCCTCTCTCCAGGGTCACAGGCGGCAGAGGCCCTCCTGGCTGGTCCTCTTGAACCAGAGGTGCTGCCGGGGACTGAACCCGGGACCCTCTGCAGGCCCTGCCCCTGCGCCCTGCGGCCTCTCCCCGTGAAGCTGCCTGACGCTGACTCAGACCCTCAGGGTCCATCCCGGTCAGTCCTGCCTACTCAGACCAGCAGCGGCTCTCTCTCCAGGGTCCCAGGCAGAGAAAGGTCTTCCCCATCCCCTCCTGCCTGGTCTTTCTCAACTGGAGATGCTGCCGGGGACTGAAGCTGGGGGCTTCTGCCCTGAGTTCCCTGGGAGAGCAGGGGTTGGAGTCTGTGTTCCCCAGAGCCCTCTCCGGCTCTCTCACCACTACACGACACTGTCTTTTCCTAGCACAGGAAGCCCCTCCCCTGCCCAGCAACCACCTGGACTTCTTCCTCTGTGTAGAAGTGAACAAAATATAGCGAAACGGCCTAGTTGGGGGGCGGGGATCTGCTTCCGGAATCAGCCCCTTCCCCCTTGGCGTAACCGCAGGCATTTTATTCAACAAGCCTGTCTTGGCCGGGGGGGGGGGGGGGGTGTAGAATGTCAAAGCGGACAAATGACGAAGGCACGTCTTAGAAGCACAGTCGTGGGCAGCAGTTGTGGCCGTGGCCGTTTGGCCTGCCCTTCTCGGTGGCGGTTCTGTGAGAGGCCTTGGCCCGGCCCAGAGCCCCAAACTGATGAGAGGCCGTGCGGGACCAGGAGCTGTCCAGTCTCTGCCTGGAGCAGGAAAGGCGCTGGGATTTCTGGGATTGCTCCCGCCTCCCAGAAGATGAGGCAGTGCCAACGGGGACCAGCTTGGTCACCTGCGAAAGATGGATTGCGAGGTCAAGTGAAGAAAGCAGCTGCAGGAAGTAGATAAGATGGGAGGGGCCCCAAGCTGGACTGCGCTTTTCTGCAGCTGACATAAAAGTGGCCCATCAGGAGCCCAAACCTGAGTCTGCCTTTCGGGCAAAATCACTACCCTGCGTGGGCAGCTGGGACTCTCTCTCTCTCTCTCTCTCTCTCTGCAAAGAGGGGCATGGTGCTCTCACGACTTCTTCTTTCCCCTCCTTGCAGGCATGGCATCCCACGACCCGGTGGTGTTCTCCCGGTCCTTTGTGAGCGCCGCGTGAGGGAGCCCATGCTGCGGACCAGAGAGCCCATGCTGCTGTAGCGCGTGGCCACCAGGACAGTGCCCTAGTGCCCTCCGCCCCGCAACTGCCCAATGTTACAAGGGAGGCCGCTCCGCTCTGTCTGCCTGGAGGGTTGGGACGAGCACGGGGGCCGCACGGAAAGCAGTGCTTCTGCCCGACATGCTCCGCCGGGTGAGTCCTTGGCCACTCATGGGGCGTCTGGGGCCTTGCCCGGTGTTGCCCCAAGTAGGGAACGCACCCTCCCGTGCATGAATGCCTGTGGAGTGCCATCTCAGTGATTCTCTGTCTGCTTTTTCTGTTTATCGAAAGCAAACTTTAAAAGTAAAAAAAAAAAACCATGAAAAACATTAACTGGGTCGGGAACTCTTCTTTTTCTCCCCCCTCCCCACAGCATGCTTCGTGCCGGTTCACCTGAGCCCAGCAGTGCCACGGGGAGTGGGTCAGGGCGCGAGGCGCAGCTGAAGAGCCTTCTGGGTGATGCAGGGAAGACGTTCGGGCTGCAGTACATGAAGTGGTGGCGTATGTCACAGGTGAATGGCAAGGATGGTGGCTCTGGGGCAGCGCAGCTGCTTTGGGTGTTGGAGGGCCTCGGTGTGATCCTTCGCATCTCCGGGTGGGCTAGTCTGAAAGCCCCGCTCTGGGGAGGAGGTGTTGCCAAAAAAACCAGCCACATGAGAACGAGAAGTCTCTTGGGTTGGGTGGAAGCCACACACGAACCATCCTGGTAGGGAGTGGCCAGTGGATGCTGCTTTTGGCACTCGCCCCCGCCTCTCAGGGCCCACCCAGGATCCTGGCCTGACCTCTCCTGCCAAGGGGCTGCCCCGTAAGCTGAGTAGCCAGATAGGGGTGCCCAGTCTGGGACCGCTCCAAATGTTCTCTTTCGTTTCCGAAGAACAGAATCCACAACCAATATGACTTGTCTTAAAAAAGGCATCACAGGAAGGAATATGATGGGAAGGATAAAGCGTGGTCCAGTTGTTCCGTGCTCTGATCTGATCCAGGAATTCAGGAAAAGCCTCCTCCTCCCCGCCCCCCCAATCCAGCTTCATCAGGACGAGTCACTTCCCTCCTGTGGCTGAAACCCCCCCGCTGCTTCTTGGTACCTCCCTGAAGGTATCACCTCCTCCTAGACAGTTGGGACGTCTTGGTGCTGTGGTGTCGCCCCACTGCTTGCGTGGCTGTGTGGCAGATGGCCCGCCTCCCCGGCTCCTCCTGTTCCCATGGCTGGGGGTTCCCCTGTTTCCTTCCCACCCTCGGGGGGACTCCCCAGGCACAGAAATACTTTGGCCTTTGTTTTGTCGTTCCGCTCTCCGGCACTCCCCAGATCCCTGGCCATGCTTGCTCAGGGCTGGCCCCGCTCCCCAGTCCCCCTTCCCCCGTCCAGGAGAACCTTCAGGTATCCATCCCACAGGAGCAGAACAAGAGAAGAGTAGGGGCAGGTGTGGGGAGGGGAGGGGGCTGTCTGGGGGGCCATTTGGTTCCTGTGGATGGCCCACCAGTTCTGGGAGTGACCTGCTGACCGGCAGGATGTCTGTTTTGGTGCTGGGGGCCCTGAGGGGAGGTCCAAGGCCAGGCTGCTGCTGGGGTGGCAGAGCCACGGAGGAGGGGGGGTGTCTCTCATTTGGTGTGTTCTTCCTTCCTTGGACAGGCGGTGTGGACATGAAGCCCCGGGGACCGGCCGGAGAGGAGGGGGCAGAAGGGCCCTGTGGCCGGGGCTCCCCAGAGGAGATGGCGGAGAGGACTCCTGAGGACTCCCACCCAGGTGGGGGGGCTTCCTGCAGAGGGGAGGGTTGCCTGAGAGCCCCTGCTTTGGGGGTCCTGGGGGCTCCAGTGAGAGGGGCTGGAAGCAGAGGGTCACGTGACGGACGCTGGGCTCTCGGTCGGGGGGGGAGGGGGGGGCTTGGTCTGTCTTCCAGGTGAACAGAGTGAGGTTAACCGGGGCCACACTTAGCCCCCCCCCCAGAGGTGGCAAGGAAGGCAACCCGGAGGGGTCTTCTGGGCGTGTCCTCGCATCGCCCCTCTGCCGTGCCCCTGGTGCCAGGGGCACCAACCAAGAGACCTTTGGCTCCTAGAGGTCCCAGCCCTGAAAACCTCAGGGCCTCCAAGGAGCTGCTGCACTCGAATCCAGCATCTCAGTGAAGAGGGGAGGGCCTGTCGAGAGGGGCTTTGCCCTCCCCGTCCTCCAGAATGCAGCGCAGCTCCCCTTCTCTGCTGTGGGCTGGAAGGGAAGGACTCCTCCTCTCCTCTCCTCTCCTCTCGGAGGGGGAAGAACGGCACTCTCTCCTTTCCCAGCCGGCTGGCAGGCAGGCAGTCTCCAGGGGCGGGGCAGCCTCATTTTTGCACCACCCCGCAACTCTTTTCACTTTGTGCAGGGTGTGAGTGAAGGGGGGGGACGGACAGCTGAGCCACTTCCTTGTTCAGGGGGAGTCTTCTGCGTAGCAGCAGGACAGCCCTCCACCCCACCCCACCTTCCACAGAGAATGCCCTGGCAGTCGAGCAGCGGCACAACTCCCCTTTCCTGCCGTCTGCAAAAGGAAGTCCTCCCGGCCTGGCAAAAACCACACGGCCTTTTCCCTTGACCTGCTGGGGGGGGGGGGGGGGGCGTTCCTTGCAGGTGACCGGACTTCCCTGCAAGCAGGCTCAGGGAGGCTCACATCTGGGGCGGCTCTTCCAGATGCAGCAATGCATGGCCTTTGCTGGTAAGGGGAGGGGGCAGAGTGAGAGGCCAGGCTGAGGCCCGAGGCCCTAGCGAGCATTCCGTCCAGCTGGGGTGGAGGTTTTCATCTCGCAGTCTGGGGTTGTGACGTGGTTGGCTGGGAAGTGCGTCGCGGGTGAGTGGTGCATGACGAACCCCGCCATGTGCTGCTGCTCCCCCCCCCCTTCGCCACAGGCTGGGCCACCCCAGAGGTCACTGTGAAGGTGGAGCCAGAGGAGGAAGTGTCCATTGCCCCCCCACGAAGCCCGGCAGAGCTGGAGGAGGAGGAGGAGACCCCGCTTCACCCCGTGACTGGTGAGCTGCGCTCGTGCCGCACAAGAACTTGCCTGGCACACTGAGGTGGCGTGTGGGGCGGAGGGAGGTCTTCCAGAGGTCCTGGGAGGACGCTGGGCTGCATGACTGGGAGAAGCCTTCTGCCCTCGGGATTGGTGCCCTTGCGGGCAAAGCAGCCATGAGGGGCCGCAGGGTGGCGGCCAAATGTCACTTAGTGGTGAGAAGGTGGGGGGCCCCTTCCGACAGGACGGCTTTGGCTCATCCCGGGATGGGGAGCTGCGGAGGGCCGGGCATCAGCGGCCGAGAACCCCAGTCTGACCCCTGCCAGAGCAGCCCACTTCAGCCTTCTGGGGGGTGGGGGGTGGAGTGCACCAGGCCCCAAATGCCCCTGTCCACCGCCATCTCCTAGGCGGGTGATTGCCTCCCGTCTCCTGCCTTGGGCTGCCTCCCACGTGGCTCCCTCCGCGGGTGCCGGGGCGTCTGGAGGTGGGGCCAGGCAGGGCCTGCCTGTCCTCCCCGGAGCATCACTTGGGAACCAACGCATTCAGGTTCGCTTTAGGAAGCAAGGGTCCGGTCCCTGCAGCCCATGGAGAAGAAGGCCAGCAATGGGCCGGGTTGTGTGTGTGTGTGTGTGTGAGCCTAACACTCCTTGCCCCCTCCCGCACTGTCCCAACCTCTGCGGCCCCCTCCATGACACCTCCCGTCCCCCATGTGTGTCCCGTCCCCCACCCAAACCGGGAAGCTGCACATTCAGTCGCAGGAGAGGAGACAGAGCGGGCCCGGGGAAGGGAGTCCAGACGGTGGGGATCCTGCAGGGTCAGAACCTGAGTGGAGGTGTCTGATGGTCCCTGGGTGTCCCCAGTTCCTGCAGGGGGTGCTGTTCTTCTGTCAAGCCCTTTGTCAGACAGACCCCCGGGCCCCTCTGTCCTCCCTGGCTCCTTGGCAGGATTCTGGGGCGGCAGGAAGAGGCAGAGGATGGGGAGACCCTTGGGTGTGGCCTTCCCACCCGCTGGCAGGCCTGCCAGCGGGAGATTCTGACCCCTTGTCTGGGGCGGGGGGGGGGGGGACATGTCATTTTATTCTTGGGTTTAACCCGTCGGGTTTTAGTTACCACTGTAAGTGACCTTGAGCTGAGAGGAAAGGCGAAGCATGAATACTTTAACGTGCAAAGAGTGTGTTGTGGACGATGCCGCTGTGGATGTCGTCCGTCTTGTCTGTGGCTGCAAGTCGGTCCCTACGACAACGACAATGACGTTCCTGCCTTTGTCTCCTGGGTTGTGCTGGATCTCCCCGGGTCACGGTCCAGTTGCCTCACCTTTTGGCTGTCCCACACCGTTGGTTTCTGTTCCGGAGGGCGCAGCCGTGTTGGCCTGCTGCGGGATGGTTTGATCGGAGTCCAGGAGCCCCTCAGGGGCCCGCAAGAGTTTCAGGGTAGAAGTTGGTTGGTTGTACCGGTCCGCTCTGCCTAATCCCTCTGTGGAGTCCCACTGAGAAAAGTGGGTGATAAATGACCGGAACAAGACACATGAAGAAGAAGAGGAAGAGATGGGATTTCTACCCCGCCCTTCACTACCCAAAGGAGTCTCAGAGTGGCTTACAATCTCCTTTCCCTTCCCTTCCCCTCCCCACAACAGACACGCTGTGAGGTAGGTGGGGCTGGGAGAACTCTCTTTCGAGAACTGCTCTTGAGAGAACAGCTCTGACAGAACTACGGCTTGCTCAAGGTCATCCAGCAGCGGCAAGTGGAGAAGTGGGGAATCAAACCCGGTTCTCCCAGATCAGAATCTGCTCACCTAACCACTACACCAGACTGGTGTAATAAAAACTGCAGGGCTGGGTCAGCCAGCAAAGGGCTTCACCCCCGGGGGGGAGCGTTCCTGGCAGAAGCGCTTTGTGGTGCCTGCAGGGGAGCCGTGCCATGCACGCACACCCACCCACAGATGGCTCCCTGTCCAGTCTGCCCTGTGGAGAAATTCCTTCCTTCACTGCCTCTGCTTTGGCGATCCCTTAGGGCATGACGAAGGGTCCCCACCGGTCTTCCCCAGGGGAATTTTTCAGAGTGTCTCTTTCTTGTATGCCCAGGGAAGTGCCGACCCCCACGTTGGAGTCAGGGAGCAATTTTTCTCCAGACCAGTTTGGCCAGAGGTCCTGGAGGTTTTTTGTCATCTTCTGGGCGTGGAGCAAGGGTCACTGCGGGTGTGGAGGCGGGAGGTAGTTGTGAGTTTCCTGCCTTGTGCCGGGGGGCTGGACTAGATGGCCCTGGAGGTCCCTTCCAACTCGGTGATGCTGTGACTTCCAGGGAAGGCAGACAGATCCAGAATCCCTTGTCGCCTCTGCTGGAACTGAGCCACCTTGGGAGCCGGGTTTTCTGTTCTGTTTCAGACATCAAGAAGGAGATGGCGATCAAGACCGAGCCGGAGGACGATTCCTACGATGACCGTCCCTGGGGGGAGAGCGAAGGCGAATCCAGCGATGACGCTGATGGCTGTGAGTCAGCTGCCCCTGCCCACCTCCTGCAAGGGAACCTTCAGGATGCCCGGAGGGCCGCACTCAGGGCACAGGGGGGCAACGGTGGCGGGGGGGGAGGGCCTCCACCGGCACCCCCCTGGCACTTCCAGAGAGTGTTGGAGCTTTGCTCGTGGTCTTCAGGGCTCAGTTTCAAACATCGCAAACGGGCTGAGTTGTGGGGTCTGGAGAGGAAGCCCCTGCTGCAGCCCCCTCCGCCCCACCCCCCTCCATTCTGGAAACTTCCTTCTGCATTCCGACCTTCCTCCCGGTCACACAGGCCTGAGGTGGGGGAGGGGGAGGGCTGCATGGGCCAGCCTCCTGGCTCATTATCCCCGAGAGGTCTGCACGGGCATGGCCCCCGGCTGCAGGGCTCCGGTTCATGGGGGAGCCGTAGTTGCCCATAGCTGCACCTGTCCGGGCCAGAGTTGGGCCAGGCTTTAGCGGGGAGTCTGGGCTTGGTACGACTTCCCTGCGTGGCTCTCCTTGAGCTGGAGAAGCAGCAGGAGTCCATCTGAGCCCCACCCCCAACGCCTTGGACTGCTCCACTGACTGCCTGCCCCAATTTGCAGCGGACATCAGACCTGATGTGATTGTGAAGATGGAGCCGGAGGAGGAGGAGGAGGAGGAAGGCCTCAGGTGCCCCTCTGGCCAGACAGAATCTCCTGGCATCCTTCTGGAGGGTAAGTTCTCTTCCTGGCATAGCTGAGTACCGAGTTCAAGTTTGCCATAGAGGAAAAGCAGAAGTGTCCAGGAGGAAAAGGGTGTGGGCGGGCGGGAGCTGGAGTCTCCTGACTCCGCCCCTGGAAGTGGCATCCTTAAAAGGTCCTCTGAGTAACCTGAGAATCCATCCTGCCTGCCTGCCTGCCTGCCTGCCCCTCTCTCTCCCCCTCCCTCCCTCCCTCCCTCCCTCCCTCCCTCCCTCCCTCCCTTCCTTCCTTCCTTCCTTCCTTCCTCTGCCTGCAGGAAGCACCTTGTTAGCTGCGGGAGGCGGGGAAGGCTGAGGAAGGCGCAGGAGAGGAGCCAGTGCTGGTCCCTCTCCTCCTGCTCCAGGGATCCTGGGATTGGTGTCCCTGGGATTGGTGTCCCTTCTGAGGCCAGGGGTCCACTTAGGTGGGTGCGAGGAAACAGCTGTTGGTGCCCACACGCTCACTTTCTGGCCACGATCTGCCACGTTTATCAGATGGCAGGACTCAGACGGGAGGGTCAGAGAGCAGGTGTCTGTTTTTCTCCTTTGGGTAGCTTTGGATTTCCTTCCTAGGAAGACCCTGAATGGGAGTCAGTGGACATAAAGAGACTCTGACTCTGTTATCCCCGTTATAAATGTGTCATTTGCACACAGTGTTTTCCCTCCACTGGGGACGGGCTCTGGTATTTTGTAAGTAGTTTGAAAACCGGTGGTTTTGAACCCCAGCCCAGTGTAAGCGTTTGGGCCCCGTGGCAGCCAGAGCAAATCTTGGGGCCCTAGCAGCCTGCCCCGCCTGCCCGGGCTCCTGGTGATCCTCCTGACACCCCCTCTGTTTCCCCCCCAGCAGACAGCCACACGGAGCTGAGTCGGCGCTCACTGGGAGTTGCAGATGGGCAAGCGGACGGGAAGAGGGCAGCATCCTCCTCCTTCCGGGGCTCCAGTGGGCTGACGGTTCCCGGAGGGCCCCCCACTCCCAGAGGGAAGCCATACCCCCCAGCCCGGGCTGCGTCAGAGCCAGCCAAGCGGCTCAAGAGCCACATGGCGGAGAGGCCCTTTGCCTGCAGCGTCTGCGCCAAGCGGTTCCAGCACCGGGGGAACCTGATCACCCACCTGCGGGTGCACACGGGGGAGAAGCCTTTCCCCTGCGCCGAGTGCGGGAAGAGCTTCAGCCAGAAGGGGGACCTGATGCGCCACCTGCGCATCCACACGGGGGAGAAGCCCTTCGAGTGTGGCGTCTGCGGCAAGAGCTTCTGCTCCAAGCAGACATTCGTCCTCCACCAGCGCATCCACACGGGGGAGAAGCCCTACGCCTGTGGGGAGTGTGGCAAGGCCTTCAACCGCAAGGCCAACTTCATCACCCACCAGAAGATCCACCGGGGGGAGCGGCCCTTCGTCTGCGGCGAGTGCGGCAAGGGCTTCTGTGCCAAGAAGACCTTCATCCTGCACCAGAAGATCCACGTGGGCGACCGGCCCTTCGGCTGCTCCGAGTGCGGCAAGAGCTTCAGCCGCAACGGGGACCTCACGCGGCACCAGCGCATCCACACCGGGGAGCGGCCCTTCGCCTGCGCCGACTGCGGGAAGTGCTTCAGCCACAACGGGGAGCTGATCAAGCACCAGCGCATCCACACGGGCGAGAAGCCCTTCACCTGCCTGGAGTGCGGCAAGGCCTTCAACCGCAAGGGCACACTCATCACCCACCAGCGCATCCACACCGGTGAGCGGCCCTTCGCCTGCGGGGAATGTGGCAAGACCTTCAACCTGAAGACCACCCTGATGAAGCACCGGCGCATCCACACCGGCGAGCGCCCCTTCCCCTGCCTGGAGTGTGGCAAGAGCTTCAAGTACAAGGGTAACCTCCGGACGCACCACCTCACCCACACGGTGGAGAGGGTCTACCCTTGCACCGAGTGCGGTGCCATCTTCGGCCAGAGGAAAGAGCTGAGGGCCCACCAGGCGGCGCATGCTGGGAGCCCCCGGCTGCCCTGCTACGGGGAGGAGGGGGAGAACGTGAACCCCTTCCTCCAGATGCACCCCTCGCTGCTGCTCTCCTGCGCCCCCCTCCCGCTGCCCCTGGAAAGCCTCTCCAAACTCCAGCAGGAGGCCAGCTACAAGGAGCTGGAGCTGGGGGGGGCCCCCGACCCTTCCTGAGACTGGCAGGGCCGCGTGGTGGCGGGGGGGCCTTTTGATTTGCCCCAAACAGGCCGGGCAGCTCAAGGGAACCTTCTGAGGCCGGGTAGCTCATGGCCTGGCGTGCATCACACACACGCAGCTGAAACCGAAGGAAGGGCACTTCTCTGCTGAGGATGCCAGAACTGGGTCTGAGCCTTTAGCCTTTACCCCGCATGGTCCCTCCTGGCAGGTTGGTGGGCTGTGGCCCCGTGTTTCAGAGGAGGCCGCTGGGACCTTGGCTGCAAGGGACGGTGGCTCGTGCTCCGTTTCAGCCTGACTGCTGCCCGGAGCGGGTGTTGGACTGCAGTCACCGTGGGGGCACTTTCCAGATTTGGGGACAGTTTAGCACTTGGCCCGGGAGGAGAATGTACTTGGGGGGGGGGGCAGTGTGAAGAGGCCGGGTTTCATGGGGGGAGGGGAGGGTGGGGGGTGATGCTTGGGGTGGTGCAGTTTGAGACCCTGGGATGAGAAAAGGTGACCTTTTAATAAACTGAAGAGACCAGAGAAGAGGTCAGGTGTTAAACCTAGCAAGGTGTTTTTGAAATGCGAAGTGGAACGATCTGCTCAGAGATCAGTGGAATGCAGAAAGCTGTAGGCTGGGAGGGTGCGGCCCAGGCATGGCGGGGGCGGGGGGGGGGACGCTGCTCTCCAGTGAACAGAATGGCAGGAGAGGTACCAGTCCCCCCTGGGCCAGCCTCAACCAGTAAGAGAGAGCAGTCGGGATGAAAGGAACGGAGTGGGTGCAGTTGCCTCACAGTGGGGCAGCCAGGGGGCGTTCTGCCAGTGCATTCAGCCAGTGCATCAGTTAAGGAGCCTCTTTATGATGTGCAGGAACAGTGAACAGGCTGGAAGCAAGGAATTATGGGGGAGTCGTGGAAAGGAGGAGACTTGAGGGGGATGCGTGTTAGAGTTGCAGAGGATACTGAATTGGGAGGGGCAGCACATACAGTAGGAAACAGAATCAAGATTTGGGATGATCTCGACAGGCTGGAAAATGGCTGAAACTAACAAACTGTACTTGAAGAGAGATAAATGCAAAGTTCTGCATAAATGTAGGAAAATTCAAATAGAATGGGGGAGACTTGTCTTGGCAGTAGTATGCAAAAAGGGTCTGGGGGTCTTAGTGGACCATACACTGAACATGAGGCAACAGTGTGATGTGGTTGCTAAAAAGGAAAATGCGATTTTGGGCTGCCTCATCAGAAGTATGGTGACGGGAAGCGATGGCATCACTGCTCTGGTCAGACCTCACATGAAGTGCTGTGTTCAGTTTTGGGCACCACAGTTCAAGAAGGATACAGACAAGCTGGAACGTGTCCAGAGGAGGGCAACAAAGATGGTGAGGGGGGGGGGGGTCTGGAGACCAAGTCCCGTGAGGGAAGGTTGAAGGAGCTGGGTGTGTTTCGCCTGGAGAGGAGACGACTGAGAGGAGATATGAGAACCAGGTACCTGAAGGGTTGTCATCTAGAGGAAGGGGCGGAGTTGTTTTCTGTTGCCCCGGAAGGTTGGACCAGAACCAACAGGTTGAAATTAACTCAGAAGAGTTTTGGGCTAAACATTAGGAAGAACTTCCTGACAATATGTTGTTGAAGGCTTTCACGGCCGGAGCTCATCAGTTGTTGTAGATTTCCCAGGCTGTGTGGCCGTGGTCTTGGCACTGTAGGACCTGATGTTTCGCCAGCAGCTGTGACTGGCATCCTCAGAGGTATAACACAGAAAGATGGAGTACTCTCAGACCATATTCCCACAGCCGCTGCTCCGTCCCCACTCCTCCCTTTGCCCCGATCGTGTCAATTTCCCACTATTTGCCGCGCGGCTGCATTTTGCCTTAAAGCTTTGCCCGATTTCCGCTGCATCTACACAATCCTCAAAAAAACAGGATCGAGTAAATGCAGTGGAAATCAGGAGAACCTCCGGGGCAAAATGGGCAAAATGTGGCCGCGCAGCAAATAGTGGGAAATTGACATGATTGGGGCAAAGGAAGGAGTGGGGGTGGAGCAGCAGCTGTGGGAATATGGTCTGAGAGTACTCCATCTTTCTGTGTTATACCTCTGAGGATGCCAGTCACAGCTGCTGGTGAAACGTCAGGTACTACAGTGCCAAGACCACGGCCACACAGCCCAGGAAATCTACAACTAACTTCCTGAGGGTTAGAGCAGTTCCCCAGTGGGACAGGCTTCCTCGGGAGGCGGTGGGCTCTCCTTCTTTGGAGGTTTCCGAAGAGAGGCTAGATGGCCGTCTGACAGCAATGCTGATTCCATGACTCATTCTGAATTAAGGCAGGTCACGAGAGGGAGGGCAGGAAGGGATGAGGCACAGCTTGGTTCTGGTGGCTCCTCCTTATATGCCCAGGGAAATGTCGACCGCCACTTCGAGGTCAGGAAGGAACTTTCTTCCAGGCCAGCTTGGCCCTGGGATCCTGAAGGGTTTTTGTTTGGCCCAGGGATCCGGAAGGGCATGGAGATGGGGTCCTTGGGGGAGTGTGTGTGGGGGGTAGTTGTGAATTTCCTGTGTTGTGCTTGGGGTTGGACTAGATGACCTCTGGGGTACCTTCTAGCTCTGTTTCTATGACTGCTTTATAAACTAATTCATAAAAGCATCCTCGTCACACCGGATCTAATTCAAAACCTGCCCATTTCAAAGCCAAGGCCTGGTGTAAAAACCCACAGGAGCCCCTCCGGACAGGGGGAGAGCCAGATCCCCTCGCTGCCCCATTCCACTTTTTCTGTGTGGCCCAATGCTGCTTCCCTGGGGCGGGGAGGAGGGTGACCTTTGTTTCCCCCTTGTCCCTCTCAAGCAAGGGCCCGCCTGCCTGCCTCCCTTGGCTCCGGCCTTCAGCTCGGTTCTGGCTTTGCCACAGTCCTACGACTCTCCACATCCGCTTCATCAGCCCAACCCCCAGCCTCATTTCTCGGTTGCTTTTGGAGCGTGCTTTGGGGAGGGTGTGTGTGTGCGCGCGCACGTTTGTGTGTGTGGAACTCATCTTTTCCCACCAACAAGCATCCCTTTTGTTCATTGGGGCCAAACCTGGAATGGGTCCGGTCAGGCCTCTTCAGGGGTTGATAGAGAAGACCAGATTCATGGTTATGTTAAGGGGTGGAGCTGGGGGGGGGGGGGACACAATGGCGCTTCTGCTTCACAAAATGGAAGGCCCTGGTTTGGTTCCTGAAAGACCCGGCTCTGCCTGGGACCCTCGAGAGCTTCTGGGGGGGGGCTGGCCCCATGGACTGACTCGACAGTACGTGGTCCCCGGGCAAGTCTTCCTCTGTGGGGACTTGGATGTTGAAGGTGAGTCCTTTGGGTGGAGGGGGCTGGCAGCACAAAGGTGTGAAATGTGCCCACCTGGGGATGGTGCCACTCCACTCGGAGCTGTGCAGCCACCAGCCTCCTTGCACCGTCCTGCAGCTGCGCTCAGAGCTCGCGGAGTGGGAAGGGGCTCGATGTCCGAGAACCCCCACCCCCTGTTTTGCAAGGGAGGACAGTTGGCCACTGGCCCTCCTCACCCCCAACTTGCCCAGCCGGCAGCCTTCATGTGTCCCCTGGGTGGGAAGCAACTGTGCACAAGTGTCCGGATGAGACCAGTGAGAGGCCAGCTTTGTGCACCAGGGAACGTCCAGATCCCCAAAGTGAGCAGAGCAGTTTTTAAATGAGCTCCTGAGGGTCTGTCTGGTTCACAGCAGCTGACCCCTCTGGGAGGCAGTCGGGGAAATGCTCCAGTCTGTCAGCAGGGAGAAGACAAGCGAGGGGGCTTGGCCCAGGAGCCCCCGATCTCTGGCAAGGGGACCAAAGGACCGGGAGCTCAAAGGGCCCAGGGAGAAGACCTGGAGCAAGGGCCAAAGGAGGATGGATCCTAGGAACGTGCCAGAAACCTCTCAGCCAAGACAGGCAATCCGGAGCGCTTTTGGTGCTAAATGAGAAGGGCACTGTGACAGTGTCGAGGGGGTGGCTGTGTTGCTCTACAGTAGAAGAGCCAGGTTTGAGTCCTGGAACACCTGAGAGACCAGCAAGATTTTTGGAGTGATGAGTTTTGGGGAATCACATTTCCTTTCCTTTCAAGGCCCTGCTGTGGGGTTCATATATATATGCCTCATAGGAAGAACATACCAGGAAGCAGGGCTCTGTTAAGTCCAAGAGGGCACGTAGTCCAATAAAACCCCAACATTCAAGCAGAGAGGGATGATTCCCGTCCTCCAACACAACTGCCGCAGGTGCCGACATCGGGCCCCAAAGGTGCCTTCGTATTGGGCCGCTTCAGGAGGCAGTTGTGCTGGGCTGGAGTAAGAAAAAGCTTGACCTGAGTCCAGGAACAGCTTCGAATGTAACAAGGTTTTCCGGGTGTCGGCTTCCAGGAGTCAGAGTCCCCTTCATCAGGCTTAGTATTCGGGACAAGCTAGTATCACCTGAGCAGGTCTCGGAGGATGATCTTAACATGGAGGAAGAAACGGGGAAGGCCCCCAGCACAGAAAGTTAACCAGGTGTACATGAGTCCAGCAACACCTTTGAGACCAAGCAAGGGTCACTCTGGAGAGAAGCCTTCACGCGCACGCAGGTCTCTGCAGAGGAGGGCCTTCACGTGAAAGTTTATGTCCAGAATCAAGCTGGGTTGGTCTCAAAGGGGCTGCTGGACTCAGGCTTTGGTCTCTTGCTCCAGACCAGCACAGCGACCCACCCGAACCTCGGGAATTATTGTGTGTTCAGACCACGAGAGCCAAGACTCCCGGAGAGCGTAGAAGACTGTGCCCTGAAGCAGTCGGTCACGGAAGCCGCTGGAAGGGAGGAAGACTCCAAACTTGGCCCTCCTGCGTGGTGCTCAAGAACTGGGGTGAGAGGTCGCGTTGCCTAGGAACACTCGCCTGGCGCCTGGCGCCTGGGAGGATTTAGATGGAGTCCCCGTGGCGGGATCCCCTGCAAAGTGGTTGGCTGGAGGAGCCCGATTCTCCCCAAGACAGCCGCTCTCTTTGCATGCAGAGGCCAAGCAGCATCAGTTACCAACTGTCGGATGGGAATAAGAGCCAGCCTACCTCACAGGGCTGTAGTTAGGATGACTAACCACGGCTTACGTTGCCATTGTACTTTATCTATTTATTTACTTATTCCTCCACATTTATAGCCCGCCCTTCCCGGAAGCAGGCTCTCAGCTCTGGTAACATTTATACAAAAAAAAAATGTTAATAAAATAACATTAAAATTTAAAACATCTCCATAAATATTAAAATGGTGGTCACAGCTAACAACAACAAAATTTCCCCCTGGTTGTGGGAGGTTCCTGGCCATAGCCAGTAGTTGTTAACAGAGTGACAGACACCTCAGGGAGGCCATATATGGATGCCCACTGCCTCAGCCAAAGGCCTGGCGGAAGAGCTCCGTCTTGCAGGCCCTGCGGAGCGGGAGAAGATCCCGCAGGGCCCTGGTCTCAATGGGGAGCCTGTTCCACCAGGCAGGGGCCAGGGTGGAGAAGGCCCTGCTGGCCCTGGTCGAGGCAAGATGGGCGTCCTTCGGGGCAGGGGCTAGCAGGAGGTATTGATCCTTAGAGCGTAGTGCTCTTTGGGGCGTGTACAGGGAGAGGCGGTTCCTCAGGTATGTTGCTCCCAGTCCATGGCACAGTCCAGTATTTTGTATGCTCCAAAACAGGAAGGTCGCTGCCCCAAGGAGTTTACACTCTGCCTTAGGCAATGGGAATAGACCAGGGGGAGGGAGGGATATGGTCCAGTGCTGCAGCAGGGATGGAGCAGAAGCCGGCCTGGAAAGGGAGACTCGGAAGAGGGCTTTGCAGGTCCCCAACGCTCGTCCTGTGAGGCAGTTCAAGGCCAAAGGCAGAGGGCCTGACTGGCACCAGGGACCACGAGGGCCTGTTCAGGCCTCACCCCTTGGGCCAAGGCAGGCCTCGCCATGTGCCGGGCTGATCAGGAGGAGGGGGCACATGGGCCACCTCCCTCGGCAGCTGATCCAGAGCACTGCTCTCACGCCAAGAGGGATGCTGCTGCTGCTGCTGCTCCCCCCCCCCCCCAGTGAGCTAGCAGTATCGGCAGGCTCATAACAAATGCAGGAGATTTCACATCTCCCCTCCCACACTTGTATTCACAACCACCTCCACCCCCCCCCCTTTGTAACACATGTCTGGTTTAGGGTTGCCAACCTCCAGGTGGGGCCTGGGGCTCTCCTACTTTTACAACTAATCTCCAGACTACAGAGATTCGATGGGGTACTGTTACGCCCCAGCTGCAGACCGGAAGGTCGGTAGTTCTGCAGTTCAAGACCCGCGTGCTGTGTGACGGAGTGAGCTCCCATCTCTGGCCCCAGCTCCTGCCAACCTAGCAGTTCAAAAGCAAGAAATTGCAAGTGGATAAATAGGTACCACTTCGGTGGGAAGGTAACAGCATTCCGTGCGCCTTGGCGTCTAGTCATGCCGGCCACATGACCACAGAAACATCTTCGGACAGCGCTGGCTCTTCTGCTTGGAAACAGAGATGAGCACTGCCCCCTAGAGTCATATTCGACTGGCTTTCAAGCAAGGGGAACCTTTAGCTTTTGACCCTGCTGAGGTCCCTCCCCTCCCCAAATCCCACCGTGTCCAGGTATTTCCCGAGAGCTAAATAAATATTTATTATCAATTTAAGGGCTTAATTTGCTGCAAAGCTACAGAGCTGCTTGTTCAAAGTGATCTTGCCACACACATGGCTTTTCCACAGTGAAGCCGCACCTTTTCTTTGTTACCAAATTGTCTGTTAAAGATGCTGATTCTGCAACTTCTAGGGCATTGGGATTAATGCACATTTTGGTAAAAAGATATCCTTGGAAAGCCAGTTGCAAAGATTTTGACACAAAAAAGTGAATATGCGAATGCTGGAAAAAATGTGTTGTGAAAAAGTGCTTTAGAACTTCCAGTACACTTTCCAACAATTTAATAAAATGCTTCTACATGCAAGATAGATCTTATTACATTTGGCAGAAAACATTTACCCGTATTTTCCAGCGTATAAGACGACTGGGTGTATAAGACGACCCCCAACTTTTCCAGTCAAAATACAGAGTTTGGGATATACTCGCCATATAAGACTACCCCTCTTCCAATGCACACCAAATACAGCGCCAGACCTTCAGTTAGTCCTCTCTCAAGCGGCTCTGTGGACGCCGGAGGCTAAGGAACTGTAAACTAGCTCACATCAGGGGCGTCGTCTTTTTAAATTCCCGGGGGGGGGGGGGGTTGTGCACCAGCACAACACCTCCCTGCAGTTGCTGTGAGCGGTGCGGGGCCTCCTTGAGTGGCGTGGGGGCTTCCTTCCCCACCGCCGGCAGCGGTGCGAGCCCCCCTGAGAAATGAAACGGCTGCTGCTTGCGCCACCGCTGGCCTTGGTAAGGGAGGCCTCGCGCCGCTTGCGCCACCCCCGGCTGTGGGGCCTCGCCGCAGCCGGCACAAGCGGCACAGGGCCTCACCACCATAAGCGGCACAAGGCTTCCTTCCCCGCGGCCGGCAACGGCACAAGCAGCACAAGACCTTGCTGCGGCCGCCACGAGCGATGCGAGGTTTCCCTCCCCGCGGCAGTGCAAGCGGCCCGAGGCCTCTCTTCCCGCGGCCGCCGCCGGTGTGAGTAGCAGCCACTTCATTTCCCAGGGGGGGCCCTGCCTAGTCCCACCTCACTGAGCCCCGTGCGCTGTCTTTCGGAAGGCGCCCTTTGGCTGGAGGTCTGCACAGTGCCCTTCCCTTTGGTTGCCCCCTCGTTCCCCTCCGTCGGCCGAGCTGTGGACGTGGTAGGGATGGGGTAACCGCAGATTCTCCAGTCCGGCTTGGAAGTTTCATCACCTGCCCTATAAGACGACCCCCGGCGTATAAGACGACCCCCGACTTTTGAGAAGATTTTCCTGGGTTAAAAAGTAGTCTTATATGCCAGAAAATACAGTATACATTTTTTACAATCTGTGCACCTATATTTCAATGGCGCTATCATAACACTTTATGGCATTTCTGAAGACAAGCTAGGTTAAGAAGAAAAGCATGTGGACAAAGACAAGAAATGGGACACTGAAGAACGTCTGAGCCCTTCTGATGTCGGCGACGTTTACATTCTGGGGTCGCTGGTGTTTTTTAGGGTGGGACCTCCGATTACCTTTGCAAACCCAGATTTTATGTTACTCTAAAAATATGACACCCTATAAATGGCTGAGGCACACAAATTGACAGAATTTGTAGATTGCACCCATCAGTTGGAATGGCTTGACAGGTAAAACTATATAGTCTTCGGATTGCTTTCTTCCGCATGAATTCCTTCATTCTAGGGAACAGAGCTGGCAGCCCTCGCTCTGATTGGAGGGGTGGGGAGAGCTGAAAGCCCCGCCCAGGGAGGCGATGATGCAACGGGTGGAATTGTTGCCCTGGCCAATGGGAGGCAGCTGGGGGCCCGTTGCAGAAGGAACCTTGGCGGTTCCTCATCCACAAAGGGCAGTTGGGAGGCCTTTTGCAGCTGAGCCGGAAGCCGAGAGGCCGGAGGTCCCCATGCTCTGCAGCCGGGCCGTGGTGCGACTGAGGGGGAGGGCCTTGGTGCTGGGTGGGGGTCCAGGGCTGCTTCCTCGCCCCAGGTTTCCTGTGCAGCACCAGCCGCGAAGGTGCTTGTCTCTGCATGAATACTTGAGCATGAGGCTCCTGAAGGAAGCGGGGCTCCGTGTGCCAGAGGGGCAGGTTGCGAAGACACCGGAAGAAGCTTACAGAGTGGCTAAAGAAATTGGTACGCAGGACCTTGTCGTAAAAGCCCAGATTTTAGCCGGTGGCCGGAGGAAGGGAGTCTTTGAAGGTGGCCTCAAGGGTGGGGTGAAAGTGGTCTTTTCTCCGGAAGAAGCCAGGGACATCTCCTCCCACATGATTGGGAAGAAGCTCTTCACCCAGCAGACGGGCGAGAAGGGCCGGATCTGCAACCAGGTCTGGATCTGTGAGCGCATCTATCCCAGGAGGGAGTGCTACTTGGCCATCGCCATGGAGAGGGCCTTCCAGGGGCCGGTCCTCGTTGGCAGTTCTCAGGGGGGGGTCAGCATCGAGGAAGTGGCTGCCGAGAACCCCGGAGCCATCCTCAAGGAGCCGGTGAACATCATGGAAGGCCTGAAGAAGGAACAGGCCCTTCGGCTCGCAGAGAAAATGGGATTCTCCACTCACCTGGCTCGAGAAGTAGCTGACAACATGATTAAGATATACAACTTCTTTATTAAACATGATGCCACCCTGGTAGAAATCAACCCCCTGGCCGAAGATTCAGCAGGGTCAGTGATATGTATGGATGCAAAGGTGACGTTTGATAGCAACTCAGCTTTCCGCCAGAAAGAAATCTTCCAGCTTCAAGACTGGACCCAGGAGGACACGAGAGACAGGAAGGCAGTCAAGGCAGATCTCAATTACGTTGGCTTGGAGGGAAGCATCGGCTGCCTGGTGAATGGGGCGGGTCTGGCCATGGCCACCATGGACATGATAAAATTTCACGGAGGCACGCCAGCCAACTTCCTCAACGTGGGCGGCAGTGCTACGGTGCAGCAGGTCACGGAGGCCTTTAAAATCATCACTTCCGATGACAAAGTGCAAGCCATCCTGGTCAATATTTTCGGAGGCCTGATGCGATGCGACGTTATTGCCCAGGGGATCATTATGGCCGCCAAAGATCTGGAGTTAAAAATACCAATTGTTGTACGTCTCCAAGGCACCCGAGGGGATGACGCCAAAACTTTAATCGCCGAGAGTGGCCTGAAAATCCTTGCCTGCGATGACTTAGATGCAGCCGCCAAAATGGTCGTCAAACTCTCTGAAATCATGATCCTAGCAAAGGAAGCGCCGGTGGATGTGAAGTTTCAGTTGCCAGTTAATTGAGACAGCCCCCGAAGCATCCGTGGTGCTCTGTTCTCCGATTGGCTGCCCCTTTGTTTCACTGGTCTTGATTTTACTGCTGGCATTCAAAACAGCCACTGCTCCTTGCCAGGTACTGTCCTGTTAACATCCACCCGTAGATGCAGCTCTCAGCTGTGCACACAAATGTGTTTTATTTATTATATTATTTCTTTTCTAACATCCATCTCTTGCAAATAAAGGATTTGAACTGATGGCTGCCTGTTGTCATAGTGGTGATAAAAAACACCCTCCATGGGAGACCCTCCATGACGTGCTCTCTCAGGCGGTTGTGCAAACAGCTCATGAGCCCCGGTCTGTTCCATTGAGTGGCAATCCAGAGTACGGTACTGACGAGGATCACTGCTGGCTGAAGACATTCCCATGCATGCAGCACACAGCGGGGCAGCTGACTCCCTGCTCAGGCCCCGTCAGGGTGTTTCTCCACTGCTTTTGGAACCATCAGAATGTAAGAACATTAGAGAAGCCAGTGTTGGATCTGGCCAGTGGCCCATCCAGTCCAACACTCTGTCACACAGTGGCCAAAAACACCAGGTGCCCTCAGGAGGTCCAGCAGTGGGGCCAGGACACCAGAAGCCCTTCTCCCACTGTTGCCCCCCCCAAGCACCAAGAATACAGAGCATTCCTTGCCCCAGAGCGAGAATTCCTATCTATACCTTGTGGCAGTTTTGATGTGGACATTTCAGGCCAAACCCAAAACACTCTGTGAGTTCTGGTTGTTTGTTGTTTAATGTAATTTTCAGCAGCCCAAGGTTCAGAAGAAGGGGGAATAGCAGTCCTGAGGAGGTGTTTGGAGCATGACTTGGTAGCAACCCAAGAGGCGGAGAAAGAAAAGCAGTCAGTGGGATCTGGGGCCCATGATCAGATGCAAGCACGTGAGCTGATTTGCACCTGAAAAACTTCCTTTCTCTTCCCAGCAGCCCGCCTGCCCAGTTGTGGAAAGAGAGCAAGATTTTGTGTGTTGCCAAGTCACCTAAAAGCTTGTGGGTCCTCCTGAGTGTGTAGAAAGCAGAAAGCTGCATAAACCCTTCCAGGCAGGCCCGGAACCACTGCAAAACGGAACGACTCCATCCCCATCCCAAAAAGTGGTCCATGGTAATGAAAGCTGCTAAAAGGCCCAGGGGAATTAACGTCTTCTGGCACAGGTCGTCCCCCAGGGCTGCCAAGGCTGTTCCAGTCCCATGAGCCAAACAATCTGCTTCATTCCCAGACCCCTGGAGCTGCCCAGACACCACCCGTTAAATCCCCTTGCTCAAAAACAGAACATTTCAGGCTGGTTGATAATTGTTCAGATGTCCCGGGCCCAGGGTAGGTTTCCCTAGGAGCGAATGCACTGCTGCGCCACTGCCCGCTTCAAGGCAGGAGTGACCCCCCCACCCCCCCTTTACTGTCTTCAGGACCAGGTCTGCCCCCCCCCCCCCGCGTGGACTGAAGCAGCCAGAAGTGGCAAAGGTTGTACAAACAGGTGGTAGCTCTCACACTACCAAGAATCCACATCTTGATACTGAATAAACTGAAAAGTTTCTCAAACTACTGGACAAGTTGGTACCCTGGTAACATCTGACCCTTTCACTGAGAATATGGAGTCCTAGACAGGACTTAAGAACGTAAGAGAGAAGCCCATGTTGGATCAGGCCAGTGGCCCATCCAGTCCAACACTCTTCTGTGTCACACAGTGGCCAAAAACACCCCAGGTGCCCTCAGGAGGCCCCCCAGTGGGGCCAGGACACCAGAAGCCCTTCTCCCACTGTTGCCCCCCCCCCCCCAAGCACCAAGAATACAGAACATCCCTCACCCCAGACTGAGAGATCTATACCTCCTTCTGGCTAATAGCCACTGATGGACCTCTGCTCCATATAAGAACATAGGAGAAGCCAATGCTGGATCAGGCCAGTGGCCCATCCAGTCCAACACTCTGTGTCACACAGTGGCCAAAAACAACAGGTGCCTTCAGAAGGTCCAGCAGTGGGGGCAGGAAGCCCTCCCACTATTGCCCCCCCAAGCACCAAGAATACAGAGCATCACTTGCCCCAGTCTGAGAGTTCTTATCTCTACCTTGTGGCTCATAGCCACTGATGGACCTCTGCTCCATAGGTTGATTCAGTTCCCTCTTGAAGCCGTCCGTGCTTGTAGCCACCGCTACCTCCTGTGACAGTGAATTCCATGTGTTAACCCCTCTTTGGGTGAAGAAGGCCTTCCTTTTATCCGTTCTAACCCGACTGCTCAGCAATTTCATGGAGTGCCCACGAGTTCTTGTCTGGTTGTAAGGATTGTCTTGTCTGGTTGTAAGGATGGGAAAGATTTTATCTGCAAAGCGCTGAGCAAAATGGTTGCAGCAGGCCACCGAGCGGTCCGTCTCCTCCTGCAGGCCAGATCCCAAGAGGATCCCTTTTTGAGATCTTCCTGCCTCTAGTCTAGGAATATACCTGGGCATTGCCTGGAATGGCAACTGAAGGGCAAGAGCTGAAGGGCTCCCGAAGGAGGCCTTGAATGGGCTGCTCCTTTCACTTCAAGAACCACCCGAGGGGTAGTTGGGTGCTGTCTCTTTGTTTGACTGGCACGGTGTGTTTTAATTGTATTTAAAATTAGTGTTGTAAGCCGTTTTGGTTCCTTTTGGGGAGCAAAGTGGTGAACAAATATATTGAGTATATCTATATAAATATAGGCAGGGGTCATTTCGAGCAGGAGCTCGGGGGAGCTCAGCTCCAGGAGTTGGTGCCAGGCTCCCCCCCCCCCCCCCCCGCCGGTGGGGGAATGCCTGCTTATGTCATGGTTGCAGCAAAATGTCCCCGTCCCCTGGAAAGGTCCTTGTTCCTCCGACCAGCCTTCTGAAGGCTTCAGCCCCACTGGAGCTCTCCTCCCAGAATAGCGGTATTTCTGAGGCTTGGGTTAGTAGCTGTCCCCTCTCTGCCAGCTCTTTCTCTCTCTTCTTTCTTTCTTGCCTTCTGACATACTTCTAGAGATGTCAGGGGGTGTGGCATATGCAAATAAGTTATGCTAATGAGCTCCTGCACCTCTTTTTCTATGAAATGACCCCTGAATATAGGCGCAATTCTATGTCTGTGGGCAGGGCATTTCACAGCTGGCTGTCAAATCCCCTTTTGCCTTTTTCTTCACAATTATCGCATTCCATTTTGGGCATCATGCATGAAAAGTAATGACTGGATGCTAAATAAATGGACGGTCAAAGTAATGCACGCGAGATTTATTTCAAGAATAGGCACATTTTAAAGAACTTTGAAACCCAACAGCCTGGGGGGTGGGGGTGGCGGAGCACGCCTCCCACCCCAGAGTCTCCCTGCATCTGGCACCCTGGACTGGGCGAAGGGGCCATGAGCAGAACAGATCACAGGATCAAACCCGATATTTTATAAGCCTATAAAATACCCTCCTTCAATACTTATTGTACTGTTGAACAGATTGTTGTTTTTCTTTTCCTTATTGAAAGTAGTTTTATTCGTCAGCTTGGGTAAAGCACGAGCCATTCACCATTAAGTACTTAGATCCCACTGCTTTCAGTGAGAGAGGGGCTGAAGAGCACCCCGGGGGGGGGGGCTCTCTCTCTCTCTCTCTCTCTCTCTCTCTCTCTCTCTGGATGCAGCAGGATGTGGCAGTGCTCAATTTCGCCTGGCTCATCATGGCTGGTGTTTCTCATCCTGAAGCAGCCCCTCCTGGTTTGCGATGTAGATCAGCGGGTGCCTCTCGAGGGTGCAGATGTCGTGCTCCAGCTGCTTCATCTGGGTCTCCAGTTTCTCCCGGTGCAGCTTCCGTGGGACTGTCTCCATGGCCACAGACATGCTCTGGAAGGCCTGATTGACCTCTTCCCAGTTCCTCTTGAGGCCCTGGACCACCAGTGGCGTGGAAAAAGAAAAAAGAGGAAAAGCTAATTCCTATGAGGCAGGCAGCAGCATTATGCGATTTTTTTTCACACAGCGATGTAAGAAAATGGTAAAAGAGTTGATGAAGGCCCGGGCAGTCCCTTTCTTCCATGAGGAGATGGGCCACGTCATGAGATACCTTCCAGGACTGATTAGGGTTGCTAAGTCCGGGCTGGAAAATACTTGGGGACTTTCGGGGTGGAGCCAGAAGGGGGGGGGAACCAGCATGGCTCAATGCCACAGAGTCCCCCCTTCAAAGCAGCCATTTTCTACAGGGGGGCTGACCTCTGTCAGCTGGGGATCAGTTGTAAAAGTGGGAGATCCCCAGGCCCCACCTGGAGGCTGGCAACACTAGTACTGATGTAGGCCCAATCTGCACCTAGCATTTGCTCTGCTGTTTTACTGGAACTGAAAAAGATGCAGTTCAAAACCACATTCAGATACCCGGCTGTACTGACTGCAGAGTTATCCCTGAATGGCCATAAAACAGCCATAAATCGATGCAGGCGGCCACCATAAAACCAAGAGATCAAAGGAAGTGAAAGCGGCATGCAGTCTGGACACTGCCATAAAATTCGACAACTAATCAAAGTGAAAGTGGCATGCAGCGCAGAGGGGAATCTCTGTTCCAGGGTGGGTTTGGTAAGACAGCGGAGCAAATGCTAGATGCTTGATGCAGCCTGGGCCAAAGCCAGGAAGAAACTCTACAGCAGGCCCCATTTCGTGTGGAAACGGCTGCTGCCCCTCCGGGGTCTCTGGCCTTCTTCTCTCAAAGCCTCCCCACTGCGGACATGGCCAGAGGCAAACTTGGAGCTCTCTTCTATTGACAGCTCTGGAGTTGGTAGCACAGCTGCAGCAGACACAGCAGAGTTAAGAACATAAGAACATAAGAGAAGCCAATGTTGGACCAGGCCAGTGGCCCATCCAGTCCAACACTCTGTCACACAGTGGCCAAAAACACCAGGTGCCACCAGGAGGTCCAGCAGTGGGGCAGGAAGCCCTCCCGCTGTTGCCCCCCCCAGCACCATGAATACAGTGCATCACTTGCCCCAGACTGAGAGTTCCTATCTATACTTTGTGGCTAATAGCCACTGATGGACCTCTGCTCCAGACGTTTATCTAATTCCCCCTTGAAGCCATCCGTGCCTGTAGCCACCACCACCTCCTGTGGCAGTGAATTCCACATTCTTGTCTTAGTGGGGTTTTTGTTTGAGTAGAATTTTCAAAATACAACATATATATAGCATAGCACATTTCATATCCCCAACTGCAGAAAAAAACGAGGTATTAAAATAACCCGTAAAAGGCACAAGGAAACTATTTCTTACCTTATTATTCCAAAATATTATTTAACACTGCAGTATCGGACACCCAGAGGAAGCACCCCTCCTCCGCAGGGGGTCCTGATTCCCCCTGTTCTTCTGCTATTGCCAGCTCCTCCATTCGAAAAGCAGGGCTTCCCCCCCCCCCCCCCGTAGAAAAAGCCCAGAAGGAACTCATTAGCATAATAGGCCACACCCAACACCAGAAACCTATTAGCATATTGGGGGGGCTGGGAAAGCACAGGACAGACATGGAAGCTTGCCTCCCCCCCCCCCCGAGCTTCTCCACCCCACTTCAGGATCACCTTTTCTAGTCTACCCCCCCCCCCTCCAAACCAGAGGGCCAGGGAAAGGCGCAGCTGAAGTGCCTGGGATCTGAAAGTGCCTGGGATCTATTGTGGAGAGACTCAGGGAAGTGCAGTGTGGGGGGGGGGGGGCATGGTTAAATGCCTTTCTCTCCCTCCCCCAGATCTGGGAGTGAAAGAAAGGCCTTTTCCACGTGCCTGGGTTCCCTGCCTGCCCTTTTCCAGCTGCCACATGTCAGCTAGGGAAGGGGAGGCAGAGAGAGGCTTTTCCTTGTCAATTTCACTCTCAGCTGACTGGGGAGGGGCTCCCCAGAGGGAAACACGGAATTTTAAGTGTAACTTGGGGAGGGCAGGGTGCTCTGTAGCCACGCATGCCCAGAGGTTTTGGTTGTAGGCATGGCCAACTCAGGAGCCAGCCGGACCTCCCTTCCTATGTGTTCCTGCCCCCAAATAGTCCTGCAAAAAGGCAACATGTCTCTTTCAGTAACAGACTATATTTTGCTTCGGGGATAGATTAAAGCCCACCATTTCACAATGAACTGAACTACACATTTCTAAAAGGGAATTTCTCTCTTGGGGACGGCTGCCGCTGCTGCTGAGCCCAGAGCTGCTCCCAGGAGGGCGACAGTGATGCAGCTGGGCACAGCTCCTGGACTCCCCCAGGGCACAGGAGGCAAGTCCGTTTTTGGTGTGTGCATGCACAGACAGTGTGATTGTTTGGAGGTGGCTTCACCCTCCCCAGTATATCTCTCTCCCCCCCACAGACTTTTCTGCAAACCTTGGTAGCCCCCCAAGTTACACAGACCCATCTCCCCCTTGGTCCCCTGGCTGCAGGTATTCTGCAGAGGACCAGGGGGCACAGCACGTGCCTTGGAGCGCCTAGCGATACCCGCCAATGAGGGAGTGGCACCCAGTGATGTCCCTGTGAGTGGCAGGCATGGGGGCAGCCAGTCACTACTGTCCAAAGTGTCCGTGGCCCTACAGTGGCCAGCCCTGGGAGACTAGGGAGATGATGGAACCATGGGGAAACGGCTGAATAATCAAAAGTGATGTTACTGATTCGTATTATGCTCTAGGAGTTCCCTGCAACACAATGGTCAAATCCACAGAGACTGGAGAAGTTTTTAGAGCATCGTTTTACAGAGTGATGCCACCTCTGGGCACACAGTTTTTTTTGTCATCTTCTGGGCGTGGAACAGCGGTCACTGGGGGTGTACAAAGGGGAGGTATTTGTGAATTTCCTGCCTTATGCAGGGGGTTGGACTAGTTGACTCTGGAGGTCCCTTCCACCTCAGTGATTCCATGACTCTACACAGCCAGAGGTGCTGTTGTGGCACAGTGTGATGCCATTTTGTCCCCCATTTCCCCCCCACCAGGGGTCCATTGGAGCGGGAGCGCACAGGAGCGCAGCTCCGGGAGTGAGGAGCCCAGGGGGCGGGCACATGACCAAGCCCCGCCCCCTCCTCGGCTTCCCCGAGCAGTGCAGAGGCACAGCGCCCCGGGGAAAGCCCTGCGAGGGTCTTTATTGTTTTTAATGTTTTGTTTTAATATTGATAATTTTATCATTGCTTCTTTTATGACTGTGTGCTGCTTTTCCAGATACTTGCTCAAGGTGACATATAAATTTTCTAAGTATACCATTTTTTATCTGGGCACATGGCACATAAGTACTGAAAAAATTTCACCAGCCCTTCAGCAGCTTCCACCCCATCAGTTTGATGTAGTGGTTAGGAGTTGGACTCTAATCTGGGAGAACCGGGTTTGATTCCCCACTCCTCCACATGCAACTGCTGGTGTGACCTTGGGCCAGTCACAAGTTCTCTCAGAGCTGTTCTCTCATGAGCAGTTCTCAAAAGACCTCTCTCAGCCCCACCTACCTCACAGGGTGTCTTGTTGTGGGGAGGCGAAGGGAAGGGAAAGGGCTGGGTGGTGCACATGTCCTGGGTATCTCAAGTCTACTTGAAACCTCGTGGTTTCAAGGGAGCAGGAAGAGAATGAGGGTGTGTTCTTTACGCTTATTTTTATTGCACAAAGTATTGGATGGGGAAGGGAATGGAGGAAGAGCAGGTCAGGGGTGGGTGTTGCCTTCTGACACACTTCCGGTATGTTAGGGGTTGTGGCATATGCAAAGGAGTTATGCAAATGAGTTATGCTAATGAGCTCTTGCACCTCTTTTTCTACTAAATGACCCCTGCCCACCACCACCCCCATTCTAGTGAGTGGCAACAGAGGACTGAGCTCCAGGGCCTAACCATTCAGACTTCATTAGGTTGACAAGAAACGGCCCCAAAATAGATTTATGAAATTTCTTATTTTGACAACTGACTCCATTGGTTTAGCTATCGTAAGAGCAACATTGTCAACAAAGAGGCAGACTTTTGATGTTTGATTCCCAAGAGTAGTTCCAAGTGGGTTTTTTTGTTCTAAATAGCAGCCACAAAGGGTTCTGTTGCCAGTACTAACAAAAGTGGTGAAAGTGGACAACCTTGATGCGTTTCCCTATCAAGAAAGAACTTTTCAGAGACTTCTCTGCTGACAACCGCTGCTTCTGATGAGTGGTCATACATGAGTGCTGTCCAGCTTTTAGATTTGGCAAGGGTATGAGAAAGGCAATGCCTCTCTAATAGTTTTGCCAGATCTGGCTGTTCTAGGCCCTGATCACACGCAGAATTAGCCGCGCAATAGGCACGACTCCCGACTGGATTTTAAGGGCATGATCACAAGAGAACATCTGGCAAGTGTCCTGCACCCATCGGCAAGCCGTTTTGCTCCGCCAGACAAGCAGAGTAAAAAAACACAAGTGAAAATCCAGTATCAAACGGGTTGTTAACGGGCCACAGATGGACTGTCCCCGTGTGATCACTTCAGCGCACACTCATGGCGTCGAGGATAGTCTGATCAGGCTATCCCGACACTATGCCATTGTTTTTCCCCTCTTCTCAGTATGCGCATCATCACATACTGCCATTGGAAGCCCTTAGGGTGGAGATGTGATTCAGCGATCCCCCGTTTAAGCGAATCGGAAACAAATGACCAAAAGAACTCCCGACTTGTCCACGGTTGTGTCTGATCACGCAGTGGCAGGTTGTGCCCGCAGCTTCACAGAACTGTGTGATTGCGCAACTGCGGGTCAAATTACTCTGGCGCATATAGCCTCGCTCCCCCCCACACTTTATCTCGTGTGTGTGACCACCACTCTACAGTATCAAAAGCCTTTTCAGCACTGAGAAATATCAGCAGCTTCTCATCTAGAGTACTTGTTGCTTTAAAAAATCTGCAACCCCTTGATATTAGCTGAGTTATGCCTTTCCCAATGAAACACTTTTGATCTGGACCATTTTAGAGGCAGCCCTGCTGGTCTGCAGTAGAACAGCTCAATTTAAGTCCACTAGCAAATCAGAGACCAACAAGATTATTGAGGTATGAGCTTTCAAAAGTCAAAGCCCCCTTTGTCAGATACAGGTTGGAAAAGAGAGCTCTACCGATATGAGGACTCAGAGATCTTCATTCTAACCCACATCTGAAGAAGGAAGCTTTGACTCTTGAATACTTATTATCCGAAAACCTTATTGGTTGATAAGGTACTGCTGGACTTTAATCTAGCTGATCTGGATTGATATACTTAAACTTAAATCACTCAGCAATTGCGGAGGAAAAGACTTTTAAATCAGTATTCAGTAAAGAAATTGGCCAATATGAACACATCTGTGATGGGTCCTTTCCTAATTTAGGGATCAAAATTATTTTGGCTTTTTTCCGTAAGCCTCGTGGTTGCTGTAAAGGAATAAGTTCATTTACGACCACAGTGATTGAGATGCTCTCAAATCCAACCACATTTATCAAATAATGGCACCCCCCTTTGTCTCATAAACTGTATCCAAATCCATATGTTCTAAGAAGTCGTTCTTCCTGTGCTTGCCTCATCTGCATTTCTGGAAAGGAAAGAACACTCACCTACTTCTTTCATAACAGCCTGGTTTTCATTTCTCCTCTAACAGCAGCAGGTTTTTTTTAAATGACAACCTGTCCCCGTGAGATGCTTGGCGCCAGAAGAGGACCCTGCCTCATCCGATGCACTCTCAGTCTAGAGCCCCACCCTGTGACAACTACCCACCCTGAATGCACCGCTTGCAGAGAAACTCCTAACAGGAGAGGACAGATTATTTTTGGTCTCGGCACTGTGGGATTCAAATCCACCAGGTACCTCCAGAAGATCCTCCCTCTCTTTTTTGGAAACCCGCCGGGGGCCTTTTTGCCTGAGGGTCTCTTTGATGCACCTGTCAGACTCTTCCTTGGCCCTCTCCGCTTCCTCCTTTCGTTTCACCAGGTATCTGGGTACGGCACCAAAATCCTGGAAGAAAAGAACCCCGTGCATGTTCACAGTGCTGGCATTTCCGCCTCAGGACTCAAACGGCACCTCACAAAAAGCAGTCTTTCTCATATCTCTCCCCCCCCCCAATAACACGTAATCCAAATCACATGAAGATATCAACTTGTAAAAAAAAGGTTAATGAATATTATCGATTGTTGATACTGAAAAAATTTAACCAGCTGCAAGTGGAATCCAATCCTGTTTTATTCTCTGCTGCATTTGTGTTTATTTTAGAACATTTTTATCCCAGTCTTGCTTCCTGGAGCTCAGGGCAGCAGACACAGTTCTTCCCTCCTCCACTTACAAGAAGAACCCTGTGAGGTAAATTAGGCTGAAAGAGAATGTCCAGCCCAAGATCACCTAATAAGTTTCATGGCACAAAGAAGAAGAGAAGAGATTGGATTTATACCCCACCCTTCACTACCCGAAGGAGTTTCAGAGCGGCTTACAAACTCCTTCCCCACAACAGACAGGCACCCTGTGAGGTAGGTGGGGCTGAGAGAGCTCTTTCAAGAACTGCCCTTGAGAGAACAGCTCCAGAAGAACTCATGACTGACCCAAGGTCACACCAGCAGCTGCATGTGGAGGAGGAGTGGGGAATCAAACCCAGTTCTCCCAGATCAGAGTCCGTGCACACTTAACCAAGGGATTTGAACCTGGGGATACTTCGGTCTAGTCCAACACTCTGATCACACTGTCTGTCTGTTTGTGCCTGTCAACTCTGTAATCCGCCAGCAGGCGCTATATCTTTTCATAAGTATATTAACACAGGTCGTCTATCCACTGTGATCAGAGGCAAGTTGCCACAGAAGCAAGTGCTGTGGAAAGGGCATGAGACTGAAGGCTTAGCTGGTTAATCAGCAGGGTCTAATTTTAATTGGGAGGGGGTGAATTAATCAAGGCCTGAGAGGTGTTCCTGTGATGAGCAATGACTGAGGAAAGCACCCCAATGGCATGCCCTACTGACGCCACTTCCTTCATTGCCTTATAGTAAAAGGTAAAGGTTCCCCTTGCTCAAAAGTCAGTCGAATACAACTCTAGGGATGCGGTGCTCATCTCTGTTTTCAAGCCGAAGAGCCAGCTCTGTCTGAAGACATTTCCGTGGTCCGGTGGCCAGCATGACTAGATGCCTACGCGCATGGAACGCTGTTACCTTCCCACCGAAGCGGTACCTATTTATCTACTTGCAATTTCTTGCTTTCGAACTGCTAGGTTGGCAGGAGCTGGGGCCAGAGATGGGAGCTCACTCCATCATGCAGCACTTGGGTCTCGAACTGCTGAACTACAAATCTGTCTGTATAATAAATTAATCACTTTATAGATTGATAAATACCTAAAATATTTCATTACTTGCCTGTCTGGTCAATGCATGGTGTGTTGATGCATGGTGTGGAGAAATGCCCTCTATCCCAGAGATCACATTTATATTCCAGTAACTGGGACTGTCTCAGTACTGGAGACCAGGGGCAGCATCCACATTCCCTGAGGTGGGGCAGCTGCCAAGACCAGGGACTTCCACTGGGGCCCACTTCTGGCCCCACCCTCTGCTCATCTCCCCGATGGCTGTAACTGTGGTGGGATGTCTCACCAGCCACACTCCCAGCTGCAGGCAATGCTCAGCACTATTCGGGAAGAGTAAATGAGCACTGGGAGGACTGGAAAACGAGCAAGTGGGTGGGGGAAGGACAGATGGTTACTTGGCAGAGGGGGAGGAGAGCATAGTGGCCAGCATGGGGGGCACTCTCTGCCCAGGGCGCACCAAAACCTGGAACCTGCCCAGCTACAGCCAGGTGGCAAGTTTGTAAACAGCAAAGAAGAGAAGGATCTGGGGGATGAGTCGTCAAACCCCAAGTGCAGAGCACTTCAGTGCTTAGAAATGCAAATGGCTCTAGATGGAGTGGTCAGAGAGTGCTGGAAGCACAAATCCTTCCAGCTTCTGATATCCAGAGTGGCCACAGGACTTCCCTCAGTTCCTGGACTAAGTGGAAATGGGGCTTGAAAGAATATCCCTTCACACACACGGCGTTACGAGTTCAAATAAACACTGTTAGTTTTTAAAGTGTCGCTGGACTTTTGTTTTGTTTTGTTACGACAGACTAACTTGGCTACCCCTTCGCAGTTATAAGTTTGCAAATCTCATTCAACTATTTCAACACTGTCAATTTAGTTTAGTTATATACCTTTAGTCAGGGGTCATTTCGTAGAAAAAGAGGTGCAGGAGCTCACTAGCGTAACTCATTAGCATAATTCATTAGCATATGCTACACCACCTGACATTACTGGAAGTATGTCAGAAGGAAGGAAGGAAGGAAGGAAGGAAGGAAGGAAGGAAGGAAGAGCTGGCAGAGAGGGGACCGCTACTAATCCAAGCCTCAGAAATACCACTATTCTGGGAGGAGAGCTCCAGTGGTGGCCGAAGCCTTCAGAAGGCTGGTCGGAGGAACAAGGACTTTTCCAGGGGGCGGGGTCATTTTGCTGCAGCCAGGACACAAGCAGGCATTCCCCCGTGGTGGGGGGGAGGGGGGGCTGGCACCAACTCCCGGAGCTGCGCTCCCGTGAGCTCCTGCTCGAAATGACCCCTGCCTTTAGTTTATTTCATGATCTCTGGGCCACACTCCCCTTGACTGGGAGCCAAAGTAGCACACAGTAGCTAAAGCCAACAAGCACAATAGTAAAATCCCATTCCACAGAAAGAACGCTGCTGAGCACAAGAGCACTACTTGTCCCCAAAAGTTCAGCTTTGCACAGTTTCCTAAATGCTGAGAGGGTGGCCATAAAGCCATTCCACAGACCCAGGGACTAAGGCTGGGCCACAGACATGACAAGCCGTTGGGAAGACCGGTTCTGCCAGGGGAGATGATCTGTTGAGTGTGTGGATCTCAGTCCATGAAGGGTGCTTTCGAGGTCACGACCAGCAATTTGAATTGAACTTGGAATCCGATCTCGGTACGGGCATCATGGTTGCACAGCAGCTGGTCCCACACATCAGTTGGGCTGCCGCATTCTGAACACCCTGAATTTTCCAGGAGCAGCCCACGTGGCGCCCGTGAGAAGAATCTTACACAGAATAGATTACCTGAGCACAGATTAGTGGGGCTCGATCAGCCAGATCCTGGAAGAGAGTCAACTGGCTCAGTCAGACTAAGATGCGAGGCCCTTTCCCCCATGAAGCACGCCTGTCTTTCTAGAAAGAGGGCAGCGTCTGATGCAGCTCCCAAACTTTGGGTGGCATCTATCAAAGCGAGGCTTTCCCAGCACCCACCAGCCCCCCTGCCTCCCTCTGCTCTGGATTCCACTGCCCTTTCTTCCCCCGCAGCCAACTGCAAAACGTACCTTTTTCTTGAGGTATTTTTGAACAAGTCCTGAACTGTCGATGAGAAACTTGTCGCCCTTCCGCACGTCAATGCAGGCGCGGAGCGGCTTTTTGGGTACCCGCATGATGGCTTCAGCTGCATTTGCCGTGATGAAATTCTTCTTGCTGCGAAGGCCCATGATGGGGTGCTCCGTTCTTTGTGGCACAGTCGGCATCGGGGATTTCTTACAGCCCCGAGCTTTTTTCCCTGTTCAAAATTAAGCCATGAAACTTTTCTAAAAAGGCAGGTATCTCAGAAAGAAAACAGACATAAAAACAAAACATAAGAAGCCCATTTCGGCAGGGAGTGACTTGATAACCTCCTGTCCTGTCCCCATCCCTGAGGCGTCACGTTCCCTGTGAGAGAACCACAGAATCACAAAGTTGGAAGGGGCCCTACTGGAGGCCATCCAGTCCAACCCCCTGCTCAGTGCAGGATCAGCTCAGAGCCTCCCTGGTGAGGGTTTGTCCAGACGCTGCTTCAAGACTCCCCAGGCAGCTGATTCCACTGTGGCACAACTCTGACTGTCAAGAAGTTTCTCCTAAGATCCAGCCGGTCCCTTCCCGCCCTTAACTTAAACCCATTCTTGTGAGTCCTCTCCTCTGCTGTCCACAGGAATAGCTCCCTGCCCTCCTCTTAGGGACAGCCCTTCAGATACTTCAAGAGAGCAATCCTGTCCCCTCCTCCTCTCCAGACTGACCATTCCCAAGAAGTCCCTCAGCCTTTCCTCATAGGGCTTCTTGGTCTCCAGGCCCCCGGTCATCCTCATCGCTCTCCTCTGCACCCGCTCCATTCTGCCCACATCCTTTTGGAAGTGAGGCCTCCAGAACTGCACACAATACTCCAGATGGAGCCTGATCAATGCAGTGTACAGCAGGAGAATGACATCTTGTGATTTGGAAGTTATGCCTCTGTTGATACACCCCAAGACTGCATTAGCTTTTGTTGTCGCCGCATCACACTGGTTGCTCATATTTAATTTATGGTCCACCCAGACTCCAAGATCTGGTTCACACACACTGCTACTCAGAAGTGTACCCCCCATCCAGTATGCGTGTTCCTAATTTTTGTTACCCAGATGTAGAACTCGGCACTTAGCCTTGTTAAATTGCATCTTGTTCGCATCCACCCACTTTTCCAATGTGTTCATATCTCATTCAGTTTTGTCTCTGTCTTCTGGTGTGTTGAGTGCTCCTGTAATGATTTCATGTTTTGGTGTGTGTCTTCCTTCAATTGTTTAGTGTGGCTGCCGTACTGTAGGGGGGTGATAGAAGGAGACAGGTGTGATGTGTGATTGGCTGATGACTGAGAGAGTGGGAGGGGAGGTTCTGAGAGAAATCTGTGTTTTATGACTGTAATGTCCTTAATGGTGACCGCCACGTGGTCGCCGCAATGCACATGGTCGGGCTAGCTGCTGGAGCTTCGATCCGGCAGGCAACTGCCCGACCGGATCGTAATTTAGCCCAATCATACACAGGGGATCCAGAAAGGGACCTATGGGGTGCAACCGTGGGAAACTGCTCCTATCCGCTGTATCGGGTGAGGCTGGGGGCACGGCTAAAGTGGGAATATAAGCAGCGCCCTGGACCTCCGTCCAGCATGTCATCTTCTCCACGCAATAAACTTTATGAGCTGATTTCACTTGAAGCGTCTCCAACCCCAGTACTTTATAATTATGGAATTCTGTGTGTGTCTTGGGAGAGAGACAAGCATGGAAGAAGTTTGAAGAGAGTCTGTGTGAAATTTAGTCTGTGTGACTAAGAAAATAGATACTATTCTGTGTGGATAAAACAGACTAGCCAGCGTGGCTATAAATGTCAGAGAGAGAGAGAGAGAGCGCATAAGAAGTACAGGAGCCTGTCAGAGTGGATTCTGGAGTTTAAGAGGCTGTTTGAAGCACCAAGCATCGCCAGTTACATTTACAAGTTCCTTTCTTCAGAAACAGTTTAAGTTAACCAGAAAACTATGTTGTTCTTTATTCAATAAATCCATGTTTTGTTTAAACATATCCCAGGAATCAGTACAGTCCTTCCTCAGGGCCACATAGTCCTCTGAAGCAGCCCAGACCCTGGGTCATACTCCCAAGAGAGAGAGATTTGGAATGTTAAATTCCTGGTGGCAGCAAGAAAACTACCAAGTTTATATATACAGATTATGATTTAAAGTAAAAGCAGCCCCCCCAAATAGCGAGAACATCACAGCTCCTCCCAGTTTGGTGTCATCTGCAAATGTAATGAGTAGCCCCTCCACACTCTCATCCAGGTCACCGATAAAAATATTGAAAAGTACTGAGCCCCGTGGCAGCCCACTGGACACCTCCCTCCATTCAGGTGAAATGCCATCGGCAACTACTCCTCCCTGAGTGTGGGTCTCCAACCAGTCCCCTGTCCACCTAACTATCCTAGGAGTCCAGTCCACAGTCCTCCAGTTTACCCATCAGAACATTACGATCTTCTGGTGCTGACCCATTCTACAGTCCTAGAGGCATTTGTAAAGCTAATTTTATCACGATCTGTTCTGGTTGCCTTGCGTTTAGCTTACGGGCATCTCATCAGCTGCCTCTGAGTTGGGAGACAGGAGAGAAGTCTTCTACGTGAACAAAGAAGAGGACTTGGGCCCGACATGGGACACTGCGAAAGAGGGCAGCCACAAAGAGCACTGGCGCATGGATCCGGGGCTGGCTCAGGTTTCCCCAAGTGAGGTGAACAGAAGGGCCCACAGACTCAGAAGCTGACAACAAGGCAAGCAGAACGAGAACAGGAGGTGGGGGTAATGATGGGATTAAATTGTGGGTGGAACGATAACAGACTGGACATAACAAGTAGGATAAAAGGCTTTTCAGTCAGCCGGTGGGTAGATTACAAAACACGGTAACATCAGTTAATCAGTAAACAGATTGCAAGAGGTGATGTTTGAATCTAACAGCAAATATCCCTACTAGTAAAACAAACTAATTCGGCTGGGCTGGGCTGGGCTGGGCGTGTGTGTGTGTAGAACAAGAACAGCACAAGCAACTATATTAAGGTAACCAGGCCATCCATGAGGGAAAGACATTGCCCCTAACAAAAATCACCTCCTCCTGAGTGGATCCTGAGCGGATCTGTTCCCTCAACCGGGATGCCTTTCTGGAATAATATGGTGAAGTGATGCCCTTGGATGAAGCTGTGGTGTACCAGGTACCATTCTGGTTTCTGTATCTTAAAAAAAGACCAGGAAACGGGATAGAAGGAAGGAAGGACAGACAAAAGCAACGCCAAATGGAGCAGCTTTCCCCCGAAGAAAGACCAGAGAGCCTAGGGCTTTCAGCACAGGGAAAACGCAATGAAGGTCGGACATGACCCAGGTTTCTAAAAGTGTCAGGTTCCCTGTCATTTCTCCTGGCCGGGAGGTGGGGAGGGTGAAACCTCCACGTCAGTGGGCTCTTTCTCGCCCCCTCTGGTCATCTTCCCCCATGCCTTTGTTTTTGTTTCTCTGGGAAGCGTATGTAACCTTGAGTTGTTTTCCCAGTGATCTGTACCAGGTGGCTGGTTGTATGGGAAGGTTTGGGGGAGAGGGGGAAGAGGCTTGCCAAGTCTGATCTAATTGTGTTCGGCACCTTTTTGGGTGAGAAAGTAACGGTTATGTTTTTGTGCCTTTTTGCAATTGCCCTGATTGGTGTCATGCTTCTATCCTGCTGTTTGAATTCTGTATATCTGACCATCCACCCCCTAACTGTCATCTCTAATACTGAATGTGTTCCTGAAGAGACCATTAAGAAATAAAGGACTTCATTTCATATCAAGGCCTGGCTTATTGGATCTAGCAGGGTTCTCACAAAATCACAAAAGCATGCCTGGGGCAGACAAAGGGCATTCTTTGCAGAGGAAGCTTTTCCCCCTCCCCAAACACAGTGGAATCTGGGGCGGGGAGGGAGCTCAGCAGGGACCTTAGTCATGGAGTCCACCCTCTGATGGTGCGGCCATTTCCTCCAAGGGAGCTTCTCTCCGTAGTCTGGAGAAGGAGTTGTCACTCCAGAAGATCTCCAGCCCGATATGGATGTTGGGAACCAGACATGTGGGATAGAAGCTGGAGCAAATGCTGTATGAAAACCTACGCTTTGGCAGCTTGGGGGTCTTCGAATATTTCTGCAGAAAGTCCTTTGGAGTGGGGACTTGGAGCTTCGGCACGCCCATTGTCTTGCAGGGGGCTTTGTCCTGCGCTTGCACTTCCCTTTTCACAGAGGCCCTGAATCTGGAGATATACCTTGAACGCAAGAAGAGACGACACAGAAGCAAAATTGGAATGCAGAAAGTTGCTCTGATCTTTCCCTCCAGGCATTACCCTGGCGTTACCCTGGTCTCAGCCACATGGATGTCTGGCCAGAGTGGGGCCCGGGGCTTCTTAGCTAGCAAAGACTGGAGAATGTTGCTCTCTTCCGTTAAAGCAACCATTCCTGAGGTGGCCTTTCAAGTGGGAGCTGGTAAGGCATAGCAAGGAGGAGAATGGGACTAGCACCAGGAAGTCGCAGGTTCAAGTTCCCCCACTTGGCCCCCACAAAGCTCAGTGGGTGGCTTTGGGCCTCATCTGCTCCACAGGGTTGTTGTGAAGATAAAAGGGACGGGCAGGTGGTTCAGATGGACAAAAGGAAATACTACTTTGCACACAGAGAGTGATCAAAATGTGGAATTTGCTGCCAGAAGATGTAGTGTGAAGGCTACAGAAATGAACAGTTTTCAAAGGGGATTGGATAGATTCATGAAGGAGGAGAAGGAGGAGGAGATTGGATTTATACCCTGCCCTTCACTCAGAGTCTCAGAGCGGCTTACAAACTCCCTTCCCCTCCCCTCCCCACAACAGACACCCTGTGAGACAGGTGGGGCTGAGAGAGCTCTGACAGAAACTGCTCTTTTTCAAGAACAGCTGTGCCAGAACTATGGCTTGCCCAAGGTCATCCAGCAGCTGCAGGTGGAGGAGTGGGGAATCAAACCTGGTTCTCCCATATTAGAGTCTGCACACTTAACCACTACACCAAACTGGCTCTCACACCAAACTGGAGGATAAGTCTGTCTGGCTACCAGCCATGGTGACTGAGGGGAACCTCCACATTCAGAGGCACTAATCCTCTGAATCCCAGTGCCAGGAGGCAACATCAGGGGAAGGCCTCAGCCTCTATGCCCTGTTGTTGGCCCTCCAGAGGAACTGGCTGGCCCCTGTGTGTGACAGGAGGCTGGACTAGGTGGACCCCCCCTGGTCTGACCCAGCAGGGCTCTTCCGGTGTTCTTCTCAGGGGAAGGCCTCAGCCTCTCTGCCCTGTTGTTGGCCCTCCAGGGGAACTGGCTGGCCCCTGTGTGTGACAGGAGGCTGGACTAGGTGGACCCCCCCTGGTCTGACCCAGCAGGGCTCTTCCGGTGTTCTTCTCAGGGGAAGGCCTCGGCCTCCATGCCCTGTTGCTGGCCCTCCAGAGGAACTGGTTGAGACAGGAGGCTGTGAGAACCCTCTGTGAGACAGGAGGCTGGACTAGATGGACCTTCAGAGGTCTGATCCAGCAGGGCCCTTCTCATGTTCTTACATTCTTAGGGAAGAACCAAGTAAGCCACCCTGAGGTCCTTTGAGGAATGGCAGGGATAAACTGAGACGGAAGGGTGGATGGATATATGGATGGGTACAGGAAGGGGCAGATCAAGGACAAAACAGTGCCAGGATTATTTGCGCAGGAGCTCCACACCTGGGTGGAAAGAAGGCTGCTGCTGCTGCTGCTTCTTCCACGGGGAGAAGATTGTAAATGTTCTCCTCCTGCCACAGCGCTGTCATCTTCCCAGTTAGATCTCTTTTCCGATGGACCTAACCTTGAGCCAGGAGGAAAGGTGGGATATACATGTTTTAGTAAATAAATAAATCTAGTGCTGTTTGAGGAAGGTAAAGCCATCCCCTGCGGCCGAACTCAAAGCGAAGCCCCCTCTTCCTTTCCCTTTCCCCCCTTTGGAACCCAGGTGAGAAGGCACAGCCAACCCCACCTGAAAAGCCCATCCAAATACTTGGCCCGTCTCGGCAAAGCTTCCAAACAAAACCTATTTCTTCACCCTCTTTTCAGATACTCTTTTGCCTCTGGTAGGGGAAGGGCTATCACTGGAGATGAAGCTGCCTTATACTGAATGTACAGACCCTTGGGGTCCGTCAGAGTCAGCATCGCCTACTCAGGCAGGCCGTGGCTCTCCAGGGTCTCCTCCGGTGGGTGGAGGGAGGTCAGTCAGCCTGGGACCTCCTGCATGCCAAGCAGCGGCTCTGCCCCGGAGCCCCACGGCCCCTCCCAAGGTCAAGGAGAAAGAACTGTTGCAGTTTAACTGTGGTCCTCTGGAGGGGGGGTGCATATCTCCCCACGGCCACCAGCCCTCCCTTCTGGGGCCCTTTTCCCCAACCCCACAAACCACCGGAAATGGCCAGAGTTGATCAGCTGTGATGTGCACCTTTCCAAGCTGCGGTTGGCAGTTGGGATCCTGGAGGGAGGGAGGAGGGGTTCCTGGGGGGGGGGGTATGCAGAGGCCCCGCCCACTGGCTGACCAGGAATAGTCCCCACAGGGAGGGGCTTCTGGCTAGTCTGTGTCACTCCTTCCGAGGGTCCCCCAAGAGTCATGGCCATTAGACAGGTTGGAGCAGATCCACACCATTTCCCAACACACACCCCCAAACCTCCCCCCCCCCCAAAAAAAACCCTCCATCATTTTTGGTCCTCACTAAGGGTTAATGTTAGTATTTGAAAAATCAGTATTTGAAAAAGTGTGCCTTGCACATGAAAGCTCATACCTTGAATAAACCTTTGTTAGTCTTAAAGGTGCAACGGGACTCAAAATTAGCACTATTGTGATGTCTTTTTATTAATACTGAAAGACAGAAATGCTGTCTCCCCAGCCCAGTTTGAGAAAACACACGGTACAATCCTGTAGAGGAGAAAATTCTGAGAACTTTGTGAATAAAGGGGGAAGCACAGGTACCACAGGGCTTCGGACCCTCACATACCCACCAGCTATCCCGAAGGTACAATGGGGGACATAGGATTTTATGCTCAGTATGATATCACACAAACAAGGCATAGCTATTGGTTCCATCAGACTTCATCATAACTTTCTGTCTGGGCTCAGACCTGAGGGTTGGGGTTTCCCAAGGAGAGATGTTTCTTTTTTTAGCTAAACAATGGGCCTTCTTCTCCCCAGGCTATGAAGCTCTAAAAAGTATCTGTTGTAGCTGATGTAGGGACAGGATGCTGCTGGTGTTCTCCCTTTAACTAGGCTAACCAACATCAGAAACATGCGCAGTTGTAGCTGGCCGGAACAAGGCCATAGGTCTTGGCTGAATAGCAACTTGTCAGCATTTAGCCATTTCCTAGAATGCATTTAAGCAATGAACCAAAGTTTACTTCTGAATATGTATTCATGATTGATTTCTGTTTCTGTGATTAGGATCATGAGTGGCACTTAGCATATCTGAATGTCTATGTATGTTAGAGATGTTAAGTGTGCTCACTAAGGTTAATCTGCTAAGTCAGTGGCAAAGTATAGAGTGTATAACAGTGCTTCATAAACTGTGTGTATGACAATATCAAGCAAAATATCAGAAATAAGGAACAGACACTGAGCTCCATGGGACGTACTTCTGGGTATACGTGACTTAGAATGACTTAGAATTACTCTGTACACTTGTTAATGGCTTTCTACCTTCAGAAGTAGTAGATATTTTATTGTTAATTATTATAGTATTGTAATTGAAATTTTATTGTTATTTATTATTGTGGGAATTTTAAATTGTTATGATGTTTTAACCGGCGTTACGCCCCTGTAAGCCGCCCTGAGCCCGCTTGCGGGGAGGGCGGGGTATAAAAATAAATATAAATAAAATAAAAATAAATAAATAAAATAAAGAACTGGTTAGGTGCTTAAAGATATGATGCCATTGAGAGCCAGTTTGGAGTGAGGGCCAGTTTGGTGTTGTGGTTAAGTGTGTGGACTCTAATCTGGGAGAACCGGGTTTGATCCCCCACTCCTTCACTTGGAGCTGCTGGTGTGACCTTGGCTCAGTCACAAGTTCTCTCAGAGCTGTTCTGGAAAGAGCTCTCTCAACCCCGCTTACTTCACAGGGTGTCTAAGTTTACTGTCTTTGATGAGAGACCTTGTCAAAATGAGTGATGGCGTGATCTGCCAAAGTTTCATAGAATCCACAGTGCAGTACCTGGTGGGGGCAATTTACTGTTTTGCATATAAACAGCCCAGAATGCCTGTTTCTGCTGAAAATGAGCAGAAAGAAAATAACACATTGACGCAAGTTAATTCCCCAAGAGTACTCCAAGAGCCCTGCTGGATCATCAGACCAATGGTGTGACAATAAGAGAATATTCCAAGTGGGATGCTCTGATGTTAAACAGTAAGACAGTTCACTAAGACACAGAGATCTGCCCATGGACGTTTGTGGATTTGGGACCCTAAAAGTGTCGCTTCTTTGTCATCTCATCTAACTGGAAATGACTTCAGGAGGGGAGAGAAGAAAGTGGTTCCAAAACATTGTGGGGAAAGTGGTTTTATTTATTTCCCCCTTTGTTTAAAACGTTCGTCAGCTAACAATGTAAACGTAGGAATAATAACAAAAAGACATTATACAATTTAAAATCACAGTCTGAGACAGCTAATAAATAGAAAAACTAAACTATTGAAATGCCATCCTAAATAAAACTGGTTTTTAAGGAGAGCTTTGAAAGAAACATCACCCAGAAAAGGCAGAGATGTCTGAGAAGGAGACCTTCGGACCGCTGAGGGTGGCGGAGCTGGTGGATCAAGAATCAAAGGGGTTAATTACGACTACCTATGGCTCTCTGATCAGTCACCTGGGGAAAAAACCGCTGAGGTACCAACAACAGTGGGAAGGAGGCTGCGAAACTAAAATCACAAACCAGCAATGGTCAAAAATATGGACATCCAAACTACGTAATGTCTTCTCCTGTAATAACAACAAAACTACAAACACACAAGATCATCTCCAGATGGTATCTCACAGCGGAACGAATATCGAAAGCAACTTCTGTGCACTCGCCAACATGTTGGAAGAACTGTGGCGAAATAGGATCATATGCTCACTGCTGGTGGAAGTGTAATTACATCAAGAAATTTTGGTTAGAAGTACTGTCCCAAATAAAACTCATCACTGGTAGTAATATCCCTTTTGACCCCACACTAATATTTTTAGACATATGGAACATTAAAAACATACAACCTCTTCAAAGAGAACTTATAACCAGCTTACTGGTTGCTGCCAAAACCTCAATAGCATCTAAGTGGAAAGCAGACAAGGCTCCTACCGCTCCTGACTGGCTCAACAAAGGCTGGGACCATCTGATTTTAGGAAAAATCACGGACTACATCAAACAAACAGGCATTTATCCAAACCCCTCTAATTTTGTAGGGAAATGGTCTCCATTCCTAGAATATTTATATGCATCAGATATTCAACCATATAAACCTATATATCACATTCTACTTCAATGAACATTCATGTAATCACCTGAATACACAAACACCCAAACAAACAAAAATATTTATACCTAAACAAAACCAAAACCCTCTGGAAATCACAAGCTCACTCTAAAAAACAATAATTACTACCTTCTAGCTCTGACTTACATCAGTACTATCAGCATTGTTAACTATTAGTTATTGATAAGTATAGCTCATATTTTGTGGGTTTTTTGTGACATTTCCCTAACACCGCAATGTTAATAACTTTGTGCAACTTGTTATTTAATCAGTTCTATGTATCTGTAGTACTGAAAAACCAATAAAAAGAATTTTTAAAAAAAGAGCCCCGGGGGGGGGGGGACATGGAAGAGGAGGAGGAGTTTGTGGTACACCTGGGGGTGTCCAGGAAGGAGACCTGTGGGTCTGGAGACGGGGGCCATGTGGTCCCATTCACAAACAGAGGTGGCTGGCCACTCCTTGCCTCTGTGTACGGACTTCCTCAGCGGTCTCCCACCAAAGTACAACCAGGGCTGACCCTGCTTCTGAGATCTGATCCTCAGGAAACGTCACAGTAGACAGTGTGAAAGCACATATAACAATGGTTTGTGACTGTTTAGAACAGCATCTTGTGAAATATGAGGAGAGAATGAAGTCCCAGCAAAAACTAACAAGTAAGAGAATTTAGCCGATCAATACCGAGACTGTATGAGGACACACACACACAAAAACCCCAACTCAGGAGGAAAGATGAGAAGCTCCATCTTGGATGGGTGGAATTGGTAACAACCATGAAGCCGCCTCATGTTCCACATAAAACTAGCAGAGTTTCTTATGAAATCAGTCTGCAATGCATGCATCCAAATCCCATCTTACTCACTGTGCACCTGAAAGCACAACTCCAGTCACGGAAATAATCTCCAATAACAAGTCTGTGTCATTTGCTTACTTTTTTGGTTTCTCGCCTGCCCTTCTCTTGCAGAGACGCAAAGTCTGGCGACGCTGGCCAAAGGGAGCATGGGCTCTGACCTTGCTTTGTCCGCTGCAGGGAGAGGGGCTGCAACTGTGGGACCATCGCCAAGAGTGAAACACACCCGCCAAAAATAATGTAGAATGTAAGGTCCAAAAAGACAAAAGAAACCAATCAAAGAAAAACAGGGGAAGTGGGGGGAAAGAAAACAAAAGAGGCATACGGAAACTGTATACCAAGAGAAACTGCTCACATCAGATGCTCTGGGTAAGCTGCTAGAAGCACTTTGCTGTGTGGAGGTTGTCTCCCAACGAGATGCCCTGATGAAGTTCTGAAAATGGGGGGCGGGGGATGGTGCTAAGAGCATTGCCTGGGATGTGAACAAATGTGAGACTGGAAAGAGAAACTTCAAGGCAAAGACAACTTGAGGAACCTCCAGAATTATTTACAGAGAAAGTAAAAGCACTGAAAACAATACATGGCAGAGACCACGCGGGCCACAACCCGTGAAGCAATCCTCTGCAATTTTGTCATCTTTAACTCAGACAACACATTCCCTTTGTGCCCCTCTGGGCTCTGCCGCCCTCTGCCACATACCCCCTGAGCCATGATTCAGTGAGGCCGGCTTCGGCATGCAGGGCACTGACGTATGGTTCCCCTCCATTCTTGCCAACCAGGCTCTGGATCGTCGCCATCAGTTCGGAGACTTGCTGCACCCTCTCCTCCCTGGCTGCATCAGGACTGAGAATGCAGACGCGGCACCCACACTTCTGGATCAGCTCCTGGAGGGCCTCACAATTGGACCGTGACAAACAGTCTTGCATGGAGAGCCCTCCTGAATCCTCTCCCTGGGCGAGCAAGAGAATCATGTACCCGGTGGCGTCGGTCCCAAACACATCCAGGACCCGCTGTGCTGCTGCCTCGTCTTCTGCAGTGAAGTGACCTGCCTGGGTCACAAACACCAGAGCATGAGGGCCAGGCTTGGAGAGGTCAATGCAACGCATGATTTCCACCAGAGAGTCTTGGCTGCAGATGTCTGAATCAAAAATTGTTGCCGTGTCAATCAAAGAGACCTTCTGGCCGTTCCAGCTCCCGCAACCCCTTTGGCACTTGCCGGCTGTCGTGTTTCCCCCCGGCACAGACTCGAACTCCTTCCGGCCCAAGATAGCATTTCCCACGGCACTCTTCCTGCTCCCAGTCCTTCCAACAAGGATGATCCTCAGCTCTGATTCTCTCGCTTTTCCTGCAGGGTTTAGAAAAACATGTCAGAGAAAGGGCAGGGCATTGATGCAGCACCTGAACATATTTCTATCCAAATGTCAACATTTCTGACTTTTCTGACTTTTGCTGTGATGTCATACATGGCTGTGTGATCCAGTACAGCAAAGAGTCTGATCATTTGGATCCATTTGGTTCACAGGCTGCCCTGGATTTCCCACCACTTGAGGAAACAAATAGTTCAGTCTTTACTTCCTTCCTTCCTCCTCTGTTGTTCCTTGTGCCTTTTTATTATTCTGCTTTGACTTCGAGTCCTGGAAAGGGCATGGCCCAGCCTATCTCCTAAAGGAGAGCTATCGTGGCCTTTGGCCCTCCTGATAGGATGGGGATCAGCAATTAAATGAATCAGCAATTACAGGAATCAGCCAATACGCAGCAGATCCAAGCGTCTTCCCTCCAGGCGGTGCCAACTACCAAAGCCAATTCTCCTCTCCGCCGCCACCCCCTTACTATCATTCCATCCTGTGCAGCGTACCTGTGGAACAGCTGCAGGCCTCCTTTTCACATAATAATACTGTACTGTCTTTCTCTCAGAGTCTGCATAACAAAGTTCAAGTCCAGCAGCACCTTTAAGACCAACAAAGTTTTAGTCAAGGTATAAGGTTACACTTTGAATACAGCTTTGTTGGTCTTAAAGGTGCCACTGGACTTGAACTCTGTCCTGCTGCTTCAGACCAACACGGCCGTGGAGAAGCCTGCCGGGGGGGGGGGGGAGAGATCTCCTGGGGACCCTGCTGTGTCTCTCCCACAGGTGTCTACAGAGTTACACAGAACAAAGGTGAAGTTCAACAAATAAGACTGCTTTGGGCCTATGCAGCAGAGGAGACCACAAGCAGACCTCCTGAAAAGGTGCAATCAAGCCCAAAGGATTTGGGGCTGAGAACCAGCAATTTCGCATTGAAGAACAGCCAAGCGTTAAGCCCGTTTTCATGCAGAAGTGTTCAAGTGTTTTGATCGCGGCGGGCAAGGAGATACTTGGCGGCCTGAATGTCAGCTGATGCTGCCATCCCCTGGACGGGAGGTGGTTCTCCCGGGGCTGGGCCCCCTCTCTTGGAATGGGCCCACTGTTCTCAGGCTAGCAGCTCGCTTATCGCCTCCCTTGAGTGCCTCGCTCCCAGCCGCTTCTTCCCTCCAGGTGCAAACTGTAACTTTTCCCGCTTTTAGTATGGGAACAAATGGCCAGTATATTTCAGGTGCTGTTTTATCTCTATATGATTGGAGCAGCCATTCTGAACTAACTTTTGAATACTATATATCAGTCCTGACTGTATGAATGCCCGGCATTACTAACACAAGAAGTCTGGCAATAAAGGACTTTCTGTTTAAGAACACCTGTTGCTGACTGCATCTTTTGGGACAACCTCACACTGAAACACACTGTTTCCTCCTTGACACAACACAAGGGTGTTCCCATTTCACCCACCACCTGCTTTCTAGACTCAAGACTCAAGTGCAGGCCATTGGCCTGATCTAACATTGGCTTCTCTCATGTTCTTATATGGAGCAGAGGTCCATCAGTGGCGATGAGCCACAAGGTAGAGGTAGGAACTCTTGGTCTGGGGCAAGTGATGCTCTGTATTCTTGGTGCTTGGGATGGGGGAGCAACAGTGGGAGGGCTTCTGGTGTCCTGGCCCCACTGCTGGACCTCCTGAGGGCACCTGGTGTTTTTGGCCATTGTGTGACACAGACTGTTGGACTGGAGAGGCCATTGGCCTGATCCAACATTGGCTTCTCTTATGATCTTATGTTCTAGTTGCAGTTCTAGGAGAAGGTCACACCACACCTGGAGGTTGGCAATTAGAGTTTCAAACTCCAGTTAGGAGATTCCTGGAAACTTGGGAGTGATGCCTATGGAGGGGGGGGGGGAAACTGGGGAACAACTTCACCCAGAATCTATGGTATATCACAGAGTCTGCCCTCTGAGGATGTCATTTTCTCCAGGGCAAACTGATCACTGCAGTCTGAAGATCAGTTTGAATTCTGGGACAATTCTGGGATCTGCCTCTCCCCCCCCCCCCCCCCCGCGAGGCTGGTGACCCTGGCCATTCGACAGCCCATCCTTTGTTTTTAAAATGCCACTGCAGCCCCAGTCGATTCCTGACCAAGCCTTCTGGTCCAGCTCCACCCAGAAACAGAGGAAAAGCTCCAAATCTACCTGGCTCCGTTTCCCATCACATCCGTAACAGGCCTCCCTTGTGTGGCACAGCCCTCCCTCTCTGTAGGAAGAACCTGCACTGGGGATTGTGCAGCTGGCCTACACCTGTGCGGGGGGGGGGGGGGGGTCAGAGACGCACGGAGGTCACAGAACCTGCTCTTAAGTTGTGCTGATGGGGAGGCACCTAGAAGTCAAAGGAGGACAGACTCACCTGAGCTCGTGGTCCCAGGCCTCGGAGACTGGCTGTAGATCGAACTGGAACGTCCACTGACATTTCCTTCTGTGCTCAGAGTTGCAATTATAGCCTCCTCGCTGGGGGGGCTCTCTCTCCCATCCGAGGCCACGGCCACCACGTGGAACCTGTAAGGAGTCTCCGGCCTCAGCCCAGCCACTCGACAGCACTGGCTGCTTTTTCCTACGGTCACACTTGTCCAGCTGCCCTTCCCACTCTCGCTTCCCTCTGCCGCCGCCTCCTCCACTGCTGCCGCGTACTTCACCTTGTACTCCTTGATATCCACTCCCTCTCCAATGATGCCGGGGCTCTTCCAGATAACGCAGACAGCAGAAGATGCTACAACTGTACTTCGAGGCTTTCCAGGCGGGCCGGTGGGAAGCGTTTTTACAACTCCGCTCTTACTGCTACTCTCGCCAAGGCCTGGCTTGCTCTGGAGGGCACAGCGGAACTGGTAACTGGTGTTTGGGAGGAGATTTCTCACCACAAAGGTCTCTTCTCCGTTCGTGGTGCTCAGCCCCACCCAGTTCTCCTGCCCCAAGATCCTGTACTCCACAAAATAGCTAGATGTGGAAGCTCTCCCGTCCACGGATGGCTCAAACCTGAGATGCACACTGTCATGCAAGATTTCACCAACCACGGGGGGAAGAGGTCTTAACGGAGGTTCAAAGTCACGGCTAACCAGCTGCCCTTCTTTGTACAAGTAAATGGAAACCCCAGGATTGTCCACATCAGGGACCGAGGAGATGATGAACCGGATCTTGCCCATTTCCTTATTAAGACTGGCAAAGTTTGCAAACAACTCCATCCGTTTTCGGGCTTTTCTGATGATTGCCTCTTCCTCAAACCACTGTTTGGATATCCGTTTCTTGTATCCTGGAATGGTGGATGATGGACTGGAGGTTTTTCGGATCCATTCTTCCAGATCTAGGAAATACGGCTCCTCCATTTGCAAGGAGGTGAAGGTGAAGGACACGACATACTTGCAGTGGTGGTCCAGCAACACTTCTTTGAGTTTGCCTTCCAAAGGGATGATGCCCTTCAGCCTCGTACAAAACAGCTTCACACAATCCACCTCTGCGCTCTTTTTGTTCAAAAATTCAGAGAGCTGTTTTGGGTGGAACGGCGATTGCTCTTTCCCGGTCAAAAGTTCTCTCAGAGCCCCTTCGTCCTGCCCGCCTCCTCGGATGGATGGGAGGAGGTTTGCCACCCGCTCTTGGAAAGTCTCCCGGTACCTCTTGCATAGCTCTTGGAAACGCTGGGCCTTCTCGCCTAGCGGAGGGAATCTGGTGCTTGCCAGGTCTCGGCACTGGGCCTCACAGTCCCTCAGCTGCTCGATGGCTCTTTGAGCTCTTGAGACCAGGTCGGCACTGATCTCTCGGACCAGCTGGGCTGCCTGGGGGTCCAGCTTGGCCAGGGGGTACAGCCAGACCTTGACAGGAATGGCCCTCTCTCCCTTCTCCCCCAAGAGCTTGGGGAGACCAGCATAGATCTTCATCACATCAGCGTCAGTGATCGGGTTGCTCTCTAAAGCCACATCGCCATAAAACGTGCACTTGAAATTTTCCATGCTTGTTTTTTCTTTCTCCGGTCCCTTGGCAGTTCCCCCTCCAGCACGGACTTCATTGCAAAAGCCCTGGAGACTGGCTCTCAGCTCCCGCTCAACGTCGTCCTTATTCTCTGCCGAAGCCACTTCCCGGTCGAACACGAAGAAAGCCTGAGCGCCATACAGCACTGCAGTGACCACATGGGTGGCCTCGCCCTGGTCAAAGACACCCGGATAGGCGACGTTCTGGGGTCCCAAATGTGTCATGGTCAGCTCCTCAAACCGAGTGGTGACGGAGGAGTGGAGGACAACCCGGACTTGGTTTCTGGATTTCGTGGTGTCCTTCAAGTATCTGGCGGATCCATTCACGTCCACGTGGCCCCCTAATAAACTAGCCCTAAGCGGCCACGTGAGTTGGAGGGCAGAGGCCAAGTGGTCATAGCTGTCAGAAGCAAGAACTTGAAATTCGGTCTTGGGCTGCGGTTTCACGCTGACGTGCTTCTGCAAAGTCTCAGGGTCCCACAGAGTCACTCCTGCAAAAATCCCCAGAGATTCACCATCAGTAATTAACAGATTTGGGTTGCAAGTCTTTGCAGACTTACTGTAGACGATTAAAACCATTGCATTTAGGGAGATCCCACTGCAAGGAAACATGGACAGAACCGGGTTCCGTGTTTGTGTTCATGCTGCCAGCTGAAGGAAGGGAAATGGGCGACTGCAGTGAAGCTGAGCCCTGCGGGAGCCTGGGGAAAGGCCCAGTGAGACAGCCCCAAGACACACACACACGGGGGTGGGGGGGTGGGGGGGGCAGTCAGATTTCATAGGGCAGCTGTGCTCCTTTCAGCTGACCTTGCCCTGGTCAGACTGCAGAGGATCTGGGAAAGGAAGGGCCCTTTCTTGCTTAAATGCCCAGGGCACCTACAGTGACAAGCGACGCAGTCAGGCCGGCAAAAAAGACGCCACCAGCAAAATTAGAGGTCAGGGCACTAAAAGCACAGCAGAGATCAGACAACAAACTAGGATTACAAGCCAGGGAGAATAAGGCAGCCAGACATTCTGTCTGTCTGTCAGTCAATCATCTATTCATATGTGGGGAAAGTGCTGTCAAGCTGCCACCAACCTATGGCGAGCCCAGCCAGGGTCTTTCCAGGCAGAGGAGAAGCAGAGGTGGTTTGCCACTGCCTAACTCTGCAGAGCCTTCCTCGGGGGTCTCCCATCCAAGTCCTAACCGGGACTGACCCTGCTTAGCTTCCGAGATCTGACGAGAGCCAGAGGTGCCGCACCCCCTCCCCTCCCTAAACATTATATTACACACTGTGAAAAAGCAAGAGTAAAAAATTATGAAAACAATGCAATAAAACAATAAAAGTGTACAATGAAGGATATTAACTCAGAATAATCTGTCCCCTTTCAGCCCCACATCCAGCAGGAGCTTCCTTATTATTTCTTCCACCTCATATAACCTGTCAATTAACAACGGCTCTTTGCATAATTCTTCCGGTGTCAGTGCAAGCTGCTCTTCCTGATCTCTTTGTAAGGAGGGAATTATTTCCTTATTACCTGTGTCAGTTACAACCTAAGAATCTACAGGCCCCATTCGCATCTGAGTTCTTGCAGCCCTTCCAGTTTCGGAAAACGTCAGCTCTCCCACCCCCAAGTACAACTCCTCTGCCCCAGGCAGGCACTCCCTCTCGCGCAGCTGTGCCTGGTCCCTGCTGCTTCCACACCTTGGGTTTTTTTGTCCTTAGCATTTCCCTCTCGTCTCTGCATTCTCTTGAGAGTTTTTACAGACACATACACGAGGTGGGTAATAACAAGATTGCTTTTGTAATCCACTCCCGGGATTTGGCTGGCTTCAAGCAGGTGGGTTACTGTGCATCCAGATATATGGGCTGGGTGTTTGTTCAATCCATCAATGCCAACTGACTCCCCCACACACACACTTATAATTTACATGGCTATTAAAACTCAATCTGAATGTTAGAAGTCTCCCTTCTTCCTTCCTGAGTACTGCACCAGTCATGCAGACAGACACAAAAAACTCCTACCAGGGTTAAGGCAGGCATTATTAAGAACATCCCAAGAGCCCTGCTGGATCAGAGCAGTGAGGGACCAATAAGTCCTGCACACAGTGGCCAACTGGTTCCTTTGGAAGGCCAGCAACAGGGCACAGAGGCCAAGGCCTTCAGAAGAACACCAGAAGAGCTCTCCTGGATCAGACCAGTGGTCCACTCAGTCCAGCTTCCTGTCTCATAACAGTGGCCAACCAGTTCCTCTGGAGGGTTGACAACAGGGCATAGAGGCCAAGGTCTTTCCTTGATAAGGACCTCAGAAAAGCCCTGCTGGGTCAGACCAGTGAGGGTCCATCTAGTCCAGCATCCCGTCTCACACAGGGACCAGTCAGTTCCTCTGGAGAGCCAACAACAGGGCAGAGAGGCCGAGGCCTTCCCCTGAGAAGAACATAGGAAGAGCCCTGCTGGGTCAGACCAGTGAGGGTCCCTCTAGTCCAGCATCCCGTCTCACACAGGGGCCAGCCAGTTCCTCTGGAGGGCCAGCAACAGGGCAGAGAGGCCGAGGCCTTCCCCTGAGAAGAACATCAGAAGAGCCCTGCTGGATCAGACCAGTGAGGGTCCCTCTAGTCCAGCATCTTGTCTCACACAGGGGCCAGCCAGTTCCTCTGGAGGGCCAATAACAGGGCAGAGAGGCTGAGGCCTTCCCCTGAGAAGGACATCAGAAGAGCCCTGCTGGGTCAGACCAGTGAGGGTCCATCTAGTCCAGCATCTTGTCTCACACAGGGGCCAGCCAGTTCCTCTGGAGGGCCAATAACAGGGCAGAGAGGCCGAGGCCTTCCCCTGGTAAGAACCTCAGAAGAGCCCTGCTGGGTCAGACCAGTGAGGGTCCATCTAGTCCAGCATCTTGTCTCACACAGGGGCCAGCCAGTTCCTCTGGAGGGCCAATAACAGGGCAGAGAGGCCGAGGCCTTCCCCTGAGAAGGACATCAGAAGAGCCCTGCTGGGTCAGACCAGTGAGGGTCCATCTAGTCCAGCATCTTGTCTCACACAGGGGCCAGCCAGTTCCTCTGGAGGGCCAATAACAGGGCAGAGAGGCCGAGGCCTTCCCCTGAGAAGGACATCAGAAGAGCCCTGCTGGGTCAGACCAGTGAGGGTCCATCTAGTCCAGCATCTTGTCTCACACAGGGGCCAGCCAGTTCCTCTGGAGGGCCAATAACAGGGCAGAGAGGCCGAGGCCTTCCCCTGGTAAGAACCTCAGAAGAGCCCTGCTGGGTCAGACCAGTGAGGGTCCATCTAGTCCAGCATCTTGTCTCACACAGGGGCCAGCCAGTTCCTCTGGAGGGCCAATAACAGGGCAGAGAGGCTGAGGCCTTCCCCTGAGAAGGACATCAGAAGAGCCCTGCTGGGTCAGACCAGTGAGGGTCCATCTAGTCAAGCATCCTGTCTCACACAGTGGTCAGCCAGTTCCTCTAGAGAGCCAAACAAACACAGCACAGAGGCTGAGGCCTTCATCTGATGGGATCCACAGAGTCACTGCCTCTGAATATGCTTATGAATGCTCATGCACATCCCCTCCCCGACCCTGGTGACAGAGTGCAAGTGGCCAAAATCATGAGGATGCAGCTTGTGCCCTTGGAATGTGGAATCTTGCCAGGTGGGAGGGTGACTGACGGCAGGGGAGAGAGGGACAGCAAGGAATGAACGGAGCAAGGAACCACACAGGTAAAGGGAAGGGAGAAGGCCTGACACGATTGTGGCCATCACTTTATTGTCAGGAGGTTGGGTTGTGCCAGCTTAGCCTCTGGGGCCCCCTCCAAGCATCTCCTTGCCCTTCCTGATTTGGGAGTTGAATCTGCGCAGGAGGAGTCCTCCCGCAAGCAAGGCTCAGGTGCATGGACGGGCAATGGAAATCCTCTCCCATTGCGCGCAGAGGTCTCTTCCCCTGCAGCCAGAGAAAGTGGTGCAGTGGTTCCTCTTCTGTCCCACACTGGAGGAGGTGGCCAGGAAGGAGCATATCTGTGTGTGCAGTGGTGCCTATGAAACCAGAAAAGGCATAGAGAATACCGAAGGTCGGTCGTGGAAGGCCTCTCTGGAGTCCCACTAGAGGCCGGAGGGGTTTGGGAACGGACAGCCTTGGGTCGCCTGCCAGGGGGAGCGACAGATGCAGCCCATGGATCATCTGGAATTTCTCTGCGAGCTGCCGTTAAATTAATTGCTAGGTGTGTGGTGGGCAGGTCATTTGTGTAAATTTACAGGGACAAACCACTCAGTGGGGAAGAAGGGTGGGTTTTTATGCCCTGCTTTTCTCTCCCCAAAGGAGTCTCAAAGCCGCTTACAATCTCCTTCCTTTCCTCTCCCCGCAACAGGCACCTTGTGAGGCAGGTGGGGCTGAGAGAGCTCCAAGAGAATTGTGACTGGTCCGAGGTCACCCCCAGCAGGCTTACATGCAGAGGAGGAGTGGGGAATCAAACCCAGCTCTCCAGATTAGAGTCCGCTGCTCTTAACCCCAACACCACGCTGGCTCAACCGGGGTGTGTGTGTGTGAGAGAGAGAGAAGAGCCTTGAAATCCTCACACAGTTTGGGGAGGGATGTTCAGCCTTCTTCCGTGAGTGCAACTGAGGCTGCCCACATCGGGTGAAGCTTCTGGTCCTGGTGGGGAGGGGCTGAGGCTCAGGGATAGCAGGCTTGTGAGGCGGAAGGCCCCATGCTGGACCCCGGGTTTCTCCAGCAAGGAGGGTGCAAGCACAGGGGCTGGGAAAGGCCGCCCCCGGACTGAAAGGGAAGCCGAGGCTGCAGCTCAGAGGTCTGAGCACATTCTTGGCATGCAGAAGGATGGGGAGAGCTGCTGCCGGTCAGCCGGGACAGTCCTGGGGGCAAGATGGGCCAACGGGCAACCAGGACAACAGGAGAGCTTCAGCCAAACCTTGCAGGCCCCAAGCCATCCTTGAGCACCAAACCCAAACTGTCTCCTCCTCACAGAGTTCCAAAGCCCAGATTTCCAGACATATTCTCAAGAAGCCTCAGTCAAAAGTTCTGCTAGGTGTGGCCCAGTTCAGAACTCTGATAACTAGGGTTTTTTAAAAAAACAAAAACAAACCCCCAAATCTAGTGAAGCTGCTTCAGAACTCCTCCTCTGCCCAGGATGGGGTTTCGGGACTCTGTTCACCAATGCAGAGATCTCAGCGCTGGAGCTTCTTCTAGAGTTGAGCTTCTAGCCACCACCAGCCCATAATGAGAAGCGAAAGGAAAAGAAGCAACACGAACCCCACGTGTGCTGAAAGGTAGGGATGCGCATTTCTTACTCATTTCCCGTGTTTATTCTGCTTTTGTGTGCCACTGAAACAGAAGAGAGAACATTCTTCCCAGTGACCTCGTTGCAGGTCCTTCTTCCCCCCCAGCTTTGCAAGGGGTCTGTTGCGGCAGGGTCTGCTCACTTTGGCTTCAGTGCTGCCTCTCAGCACCACTTTGGCAATCCCACTGGCTACCCCGGGGGGGGGGCATTGTTTTGGCTGGGGGGCCACTTTGTGGGAGCGGAGGGAAGCGGAGGGCCGCACCTTTTACAATGATGGCATCCATTAGCTAACTTTGCATTTCAGAAAAGGTATCAATGGTATCATACAAATCAATAAATATAAATAAAATAGTGGTAGTTTTATTCAATTTATTTATTGTGCTGATTTCATATCATCTATAGCTGCAAGCACATTTAATTTTAGAATCCGTTTAATGAGAGAAAGGTACCCTATCACACTTTTCTACAGTTTTTTTGAAATCAGGAGTGAGACGGCTTGTTGAGATTCTCATCACAGCCTGCAAGTGAATGTCTGTCAAAGAGCATCTATATCTACTCTTGTTGATCTTCATGCAACTGTCTTGGCGGGCCGCAAAAAACTCTGTGGCGGGCTGCATGTGGCCCGTGGGCGGCAATCTGCCCACCCCTGGTCTACACTATTCACTCGTTTGGCACCCAAAGGGTTAGTTTGGTCGGGGGTTTCTCCTTTGCTGTTGCAGAAGAGTCCAGTGGGGGTCTTATGCAATGGGAAAGAAACCCCTCCAAGTTCATTCCTTCTGTGTTTTTTATGTACATGTTTTTATATGTGTGAGTGTGTTTTTATAATATTTATATATACAATATGTATTTTATCTATATTGTAGGTTGCCCCTTGTCAGCACAGACGTATATATATATATATATATATATATATATATATATATATATGTGTGTGTGTGTGTGTGTGTGTGTGTGTGTGTGTGTGTGTGTGTGTGTTTATTAAGAGCTTTCCCCCCTGATCCTTTCTGTTCTTTTGGGGAGGGGGACATTGGGGGGGGGGGGTCCCCCCAGGGATATTTATACAGTGGGAACAAATGTTTTTCTTGCATGGAATCCATGATCAGCCTCCAGAGATCCTCTTTTCTTGCGGGGGGACAAAAAGTGCATCAGAACTGAGGCCCTCGGATGGCCTCTACTTCACTCCCTACTTGGTGGGAGAGACTCCTGGGACCTGTTCTGTCAGCTGCGACGCCCCCTCCCCCCCCTCTTGCTTTGTGCCCAGCAGGCTGGGGGCCTTTAGGAGCAGTCCGGTCCAGTCTTCATTGCGTCCCACGGGCCATTCAGACGCAGGGCAAAACAGAGCAAAACACCAGTGTAACATTAACCACTGCCTAAAACCTCTCTGTGCATCACTTGTCTTAAGATACCTACAGCTGCAAGCTTAGAATCTCAGTCAGGGATGCCCGGGACAGGCTCTCAGCTGGGATTTTCACTGCAGAGGACAGAGACTTTGCTCCAGAGACAGTCGCCCTTTGGCCCACCCCTGCCGCTCGGACTGTTGGAGAGTTCTTCCCAGAGAAGCTTTCCCTATGGGACAGGAGAGGTCCTGGTCAAACCAGGTGTGCCTCTGCCCAGAACCTGCAGTGAGCCCGTGGGAACAAGGACAACCCCCACAGCTCGAGGGGACTGTAGCCCGCGTCAGGGCAGGCAGGGCGATCTCTCGGAAGGGGGAAGCAGGCAGCTGGCCCTCCAGGAGTGGAGCCTCGAACCCACCTGGCACGAAGGTGTCGCAGCGCCGGTCGTAGAGCATCCCCAGGTGCAGCGGGCGGCCGAGGGCCGGCAGCTCGTTGTCCGGAGCGGCCGGGAAGGCCATGGCCTCGGCGGGCGGGCGGGAGAGGCGGGCGGCCTGCCTGGAGGAGAGCGACCGTGTGCTTGAGACGGGCAGGAGGCCGCCCAGGCCAGGTCCCCCGTCCACCACCGGCAGGGCTGCCTCAGCTGTGCGATGCCGCCGCTCCCCTGCCTCCCGCGCCCCGCCGGCTGGAAGGAAGCGGGTCCCGGGGCCGGGAAGGGCCCGCGGCTTCCCAGACGGGGCGGGACTAGCGCTGGCAGCCAGCCCGGACGGCGCCGCCCCTCCAAGCCTCTCCTGTCGCCGCCGCCGCCGGGCAGCGTTTCCTGGCCCAGGCACGCGGGTTGCCGAAGAGCTCCGGGGGAGGAGGAGGAGGTTTCTCTTCCCCTAAAGAAGAGGAGGCTGGACGGCGCTCAGGGGAGCTGCCTGGCTCTGCCCCAGCTGACCTCCGAGGAGGACTCTTCCAGGGTCCAGGAACCTGACGACTTCGTAGAAGGCTGCCCAGGTGGGAAACCCCGCCAGACAGGAACCCTAACCAAGCCAGTCAGGGGCACAGCCACCATCTCCCCCCAAGCCCCCGTTCCTGGGGGAGAACCAGCAAATGATGGCCTGTGAGCGGCGGGGGCAGGAGACGACGTCTGGGGTGCTCCAGCTCGGCTTGCTGGCCCCGGGGATGGTCCCTCCTTCTCGGCCAGGGTCCCTGGATGTTAGTTCTTCATGCAGGGCTCCACCCCGTGATAAAGCCAGGCCTGCTGCAGGGTGCTGTGTTGCGGGTGGGGGGGGGGGGTTGTTTTGCTTTTCAAGAGCTGGGCGTGTAGTGGAGCCAACCCCATATTTCCTGCTGGATTTGTTGGCTGCAGTTCAGTATAACAACCATTTTAGTTTTGGCCCGCCATTCCGTTTTCAGGTCAAATTGGTGGTTATGGGCGACTGAGAGGCCCTGAGTGTCAGGATTTATACATTTTATTTATTTCTCAACATACGGATACTCCACGTTTCTTCTTGGCTCAAGGCGGCTACGGACTCAGAGACCCAGGCCTTGTTAAGTCCCAGTCAAATTCCATTTCACTCATATTTTAAATATGATGGGCCATATATTTAGGGTATCTTTATAACGTTTTCACCCCAACATAGAGCGGGAGAGTTTGTCAACTGCGTGAACTGGATCCCATTTGCTCACTGTCATGACTGTATGAATACTCAATTTTTGGATGGTGAAACAAAATAATTCCCCCATCCAAGTGAACGCGCGTTCTAAACCCGCAGAGAGGAATTCATTCTTATATTGCAATGCAATCCAAAGCGTCTTCAAGAGAACTTATCTGACAGTCAGTTTTCACAGTTTAGAAAAAAATAAAACTGCCTGAACAAATTGCAAGGTTATGGCCCAGTCTCTTGCTTGGGTGTGTGTGTGGGTGTCTGTGTTCCCCAGGAAGGTTATTAATGACCCTGGACTTCCTTGGAGGTCTCCCATCCAAATACCTGCTTAGCTTCTGAGATCTGATGAAATCAGGCTCACCTGGGCCCTCCAGTCCAAGGCCAGCTGTGAGGAGGCGGCATTTTCTAGCACACTCCCCCCCCCCCCATCCCCGGGTGAGACTGACACGGCCAGGGCTTTGTTGTCAGGGTAGTCCTGGACCATGAGTGCCAGCACCTTCGGCGGGGGCTCCCCAGAGTCCTGCGGGGGCAACAGGTGAGAACGAGCGCAGCCTTAGGTCTAAGGACCAGACGCTGGAAGTGAAACCCACGGAGAGAAAATGACTTTTCTTAAAAGTTGTTGTTGTAGGAGGCAGTTGGAAGCCTGCGCAAGGGGAGGTCTTAGCTGCACACCTGCTTCTCTCCCCACCATTGGACAAACCTCAACCCACATTTGGCTCTGCCACAGTCTTGGACAGACACGGAGAAGCCACCATGGTCTTCACCTGGGTGTGGGAGGGGGCTGCCAGGAGCAACGGGGGGGGGAGGGCTGGCGGCTCTGGGGATGAAGCTGGGGGGGGGGGAGGCCCGGCTCCACAGGGCTGGCTGGGAAACCCACCCACAGGGTTTGATCCGTGGCACGGGGGTGGAGTTGGAGCTGACTACCAGGGAGGAAGTGCCACAGTCAGGTCACTTGGTCCTGAAGGTCCGGTGGGAGTATCCCTGCCCCACCCCAACTAGGCAGTGAGCTGTTTTATGATCACCTCTGAGACTAATGGACCCAGCTGGGTTCCAGAATGCTCTGTGGGATCCCATGTCCTCCAGCAACTCACTAGATGTGCTGATAAGAGGAGCAGAACTCCTTGATGTAGTCGCTCCCTGGCGGCCCCCCCCCCCCCAATACCTTGGGATTCAGTGGGGTGAAGCGGGACCTCAGCTGGCCAGAGTGAGTCTGGCGGCATGCTCCTCCTGCCGAAGCCCCAAGGACATCTTACAGGGCTGTTATGAAACCTGAGGTGGTGGCGGCGGCAAAGGCTGTGAAAAGGGAATTTTACTCAGCCAGCATCACATCCGCTAGTTCTTCTCCAGCACAATTGTTTAGGGTCATGAGATCCTTAAACTTCTCTCACGGAGAGAACCCCAAATATGAGAAATTTTAGCCACTAGCTGTGGGGCCTTTGCAAGCTTTTCTCGCAGGTAGTCCTGTTGCTCCCCATGACCTCCCAGACACTGGGGATGTGAACTGGAGGCCCTTTGGCCATCTCTGGACTTCGTATTTGTCAACTTCAGCCGACTTTCCTGGGTTTGATGTCAAGAAGATCCTGGGTGCTGTTAGGCCAACCACATGCCTCTTAGACCCTGTCCCTTGTGGGTGGTGGAGGGATATGGGGCCCTCTGGCGGACATTAGCGGCCGGTCTCCGGAGTCTGGAGGCATTAAGAGGCTGTGGTGGTGCTACTCTTGAAAAAGCCAACCTTGGATCCTAGAGATCCTTCTAATTACCACCCAGTCTTAAACTTGTTGTTTCTGGGTAAGGTAATTGAGAGAGCGGCAGCCGAGCAGCTCGAGATTCCTGGAGGACACATTGGCACAAGACCCCTTCTAGCCCGGCCGTGGGATGGAGATGGTGCTGGTTGCCCTCATGGACAATCTCTGCAGACAAGAGATGGTCAAGGCTGGTTGGTGCTTCCATCGCTGCTTGATCTCACAGAAGCATTCAGCACAGTTGATCATGATCTTCTGACCCACCGTCTTAAAAGTGGCTCACCTCATTTCTCCATGGTTGGGGACAGAGGGTAGCGCTAGGGGAGAGGGCATCAGCTACCCCTCATGATGTGGGGTCCCTCAGGGCAATCCTCTCTCTGATGTTGCTCAGTGCCTACAGGAGCCCCCTCGCCCCCAGCTGGTGTGCAGTTTCGGACAGGATGTCACCAGGACACTGATGACACCCAGCTGTATCCTGTCCAAGACCTTCAGCGGTCTGGGGCCCACATAGCTTGGGAACCACCTCCTCTGGTATGTTTCCCAAAGAACTTTACGCTCTGCAGAGACCAACTTACTGGTGATCCCCAGCTCCAAAGACATCCAGCCTTTTCAGCCCTGGCTCCTGCCCGGTGGAACTCTCTGCCAAGTGACATCTGCATTATGCGGGTCTTGATGCAGTTCCGCAGGGCTTGCAAGACAGAGATGTTCCGCCAGGCTTTTGGTTGAGGTCAGCAACCATCTTGTCTGCCCCCCCCCCCAATTATTGTTGGAACTGTCAAAGTATGCAGGATTTCACTGTTGCCTACTGCCCTGAGCTCTGTGTATTCAGGAGATGGGCAGTATATAAACCTAAGTTATAAATAAACCAAATGTGCCCCTGCAGTTACAGAACTCACCTCTGTCTATGCAAGTCCTGGATGAGGCGGGGAGGGGGGCATTCACCATAGAGATGTGCCCTAAAGGAGCACAAAATAGAGACCACCTTAACCCCTCCCCACCACACCTCTCTCTCACACAGCAAGTTTGGGACCTGCTGACTGGGGGGGGGGAACCCCCACCCCCACCCCTCTGCAGACAGAGAGTCCCTTTCCTCTTTGCCGAGAAGCTGGCGTTCTGCGGGGTCTGGCCAGAAGAGATGGGTCCCCTCTGTCGACTCCTCGAGATCTCAGGGCACAAAGTCCAGGGGCCGTGGCCCTGCAGCTGAGCCTTGCTGACCATTCCCTCAAATCCACCACAGCTGGACCAGGTCCCCCTCACGGAGCAGGGCTGCCCACGGGTCTTGTGCCAGCAGCTCTCTGGGGGGACATCAGTGGCCGCAGCCCGTTGGGGTGAGCCTGTCCTGAGAACTCTGGCCAGGAAGGAGGAGCCAGGATTCCAGGCGGGCGACATCTCAGCAAGGTCACAACAGGCCTAGCTTCAGCAGCTGGAGGGATTCTTAGCCCACCAAGGCCAGGGCTGCCAAAAGGGCCCTCCCCTACAGTAGCCTCACACCAACCCTGTGAGGTAGACAAGCCTGATCCAAGACCACACAGGAAGGCTCAAGCTTGAGCGGGGAGCCCAAGGAACCCCGGCCTGCTGAGCAGAGTCTGAGGCTCCACCTCAAGGCCTGCGGGCACTTTGGGAAAGGCAGGAGTGGCTTAGCCAATCACAGGACATGGCTGCCTGGAGGGCAGGGCTGGTCACAGAACACGGGGAGACTCCAAACCAAGGACCCGCCTAGGGTGGAGGCCGCTGCTGCCGAATGGGGCGGGGGGGGGGGGAGAGCCCTTCTTCAGGGGGCTGCAGTGGGGGGCTGGGACGGGCTCTCTGGTGGGGCTTCATTTTCCAAAGAAAGGGAAAAATTTCCTCCCTGGCCCCACTGCTGGACCTCCCGAGGGCACCTGGGGTGTTTTTGGCCAGTGTGTGACACAGAAGAGTGTTGGACTGGAGGGGCCGCTGGCCTGACCCAACGTTGTCCAGTGCTGAAGGTGCAGGACGTCTGCATGTGGACAGCCCTGTGGAGGGCGAGAGGGTTCTGACCCGTCCCCCCCCTCCCTGGGACAAGCGCAGCACAAAAACCCTTTGGGCTGCATCCCCAAGCCTCAAAAGGCAAGCAGGCGCTGGGAGTTACACTGGCAGGTGCCACGTGAGGGACCGCCTCTCTAAGACTCTGGCCCTCAGTGGCCCCAGGGCTGCCAAGCTCCAGGTGGGACCTGGAGATCTCCTGGAATCACAATGGGTCTGCCAGTCCCGCAGGAGGAAAGGGCTGCTCCAGAGGGTGGATGCGGCGGCAGGATATCCTCCTAAGGTCTCCCCCCCCCCCCGCCGCCCCAGCTCCACTCCCGAACCTCCAGGAATTTCCCAACCCAGAGTTGGCAGCCCTAACTGGCCCTCATGGCTGAACCCAAAGCTGGCAGAGAAGCATCAGGGCTGAGGACAGGAATCTGAGCAAATGGAATTTTATTCAACGGAGAGAGGTGCAAGCGGGGGGGGGGGGGGGGTTTGGCAGTGGCAGGGAGATCTGGTGGGTCCGCCAAATGTCACCCCTTCCATCAAAAGCCCCCCCCACACACACACACACCATTGCAAAGTCTCCCACCCGGCCACCACCCTGGCCCTCCCCTGGCGCTGACTCAGCTCCCACTGCCAGAATTCCGTGCCCGCCTCCCCGCCCGATTTTGGCTTTCTGTCCCAGAGAGATGCATTTGGATCAGAGCTCCCAGTGGCCACAGAGAGTGGAGGAAGAACAGCCGCAGAGGGCATGGAGCTGGGATGTTGGAGGAGACTGCCAGGCGGGACTGGGGGGGGGGGGACCCTGGATTCGGGGTGTGGCTGGGGACTTTTGGGCCCTCCTGGCGGAGAAGCCCCCCTTGCCCGGAAGGGCCTGGTCCGCACACCCTGGGGAAGAGCCCCTTTGTGGCGGTTCTGCAGCCTGGTTCGGTGTGCAGCATTCCCAGGAGGCCGGTGCTGGGCCCTTCTGGGCATGGCCCCTAAGACACGCACTCAGGGGGCTTTTGCATCTTTTTTTCTTTGGGATCCCACCATGTGAGCAGCCTTTCACAAGACCCTTCCTCCGAGTGGTGAATATCCCCTGCCAGGAGAGGCGACTTCCGTGCTTCCAAGACCACCACGCAAAGGCTGGGACATCCCAGGCTGGCAGCTGCTGGCGCTCGACTCCCCCTCTGCTGTCTCAGGCAGGCAGCCAGGACCCTTGTGTTCCTCTCCCGCTCTCTCCCACCCCCCCCCCCAACCCCAACGGCATCTCCTCTGCCACCCCCCCCCCCCAGGAAACCCCTGCAGACTCCACCAAGGCTGCAAAGTAACGCAACCTGTCGCTTGTTCCAGGCACGTGAGGGGACCCCTCGGCCAAGATCCTCTTTGCACCAGAACAAAGTGGTTTCCCACCCCCCACCTCACCCCAGCTCAACAATGAACCTGCCCACACTTCAACAAGCTGGATTTATGAACAGCTACAGAACAAGGAGGCAGGAAAAGAGAACAAGTCCTTTCCCCCACCCAGCAATCTTGCAACATGAAGTAGGGTTTCAGGAAAAAACCCCGTCAGTTGTGCGCAGTTTAAAGCGGAGTGTTTTAAATGCTTTGAACGTACGTAACAGGTTAACTGGCAAGCTTAATCAATGGAAGATCGAGAACAGACAACGAGAGGCCGCCCGCGAGGCCAGAAGGAAAGGAGCAGGCCCGGTGGCTTCTTATCTTTGCTTCAGCGGGACAGCAACGGCCACTGAAGGCTGGGCTGCCCAGTGGTCAGAAGAGGGAACCCCCCCTCCCCCCGAGCAGAAGAGAAGGATGGGTCCTCAGCCCAGCGGCTCCTGGGCATGCACAGAGGGCTCTCTGGTGCAACTGAAGAGAAGCTCCACCCAAATTCAAAACAAGTAACGAGAGTTTTCCCCGTAATGATTCTCTGGAAACATCATACAAGTTTTTCTCCCTGCCCAGAACATTTCCCAATATTCAGAGCACAGAAACGGCTTTGGCATTATCAGCAGTATCTACACACACACACACACAAACACGTCTGTATTTTGCCTGTCCAAAATGGCCCACCCCCAGCCCCCAACAGTCACCAGGTCTTTTCCTCTCTCCAAATGGCTCTTGGGACAAGGCCACAGGCCGGACCTCTGGGACTTCCTCTGTCTTCCACAGATGTTCTCCACAATTGTGGACCCAGACATGGAGCGGATTCTCAGAGGAGTGCTGTGACTTCTCCTGCAGAGGGAGGCCGGGTTGTTTGGCCTTTCCCCTCCCACAGAAGTGTCCTGTGCTGTCCAGAAGGACAGAATGACTGGCAGGCGGAAATGCCCAGGAAGCGGGGAAGGAAGCGCTCCTGCCAGGCCTCTCTCGAGGGCTACACCCACCGCAAGGGCCGGACGCACCTCCCCAGCCATGCCATCGAGAAACTTGCCCAAAGGCCCCTCAAGCGTCTGCGCCAAGGGCATATGGTCTGTCTTTGGCACCCACCGGGGTGTGTGTGTGTGTGTGCGTGTGTTTGGATCCACAGGACCAGGAGAACAGAGCAGCCTGTTGCTTGGGGGGGGATGTAGTTGCTTGGCAAACCTCATGCGCCTGGGGATGGGAAACGAAACAACAGGGAAAAAACCGTGAAGAACGGCATGCAGCTCTGGCCCAAGGCCTGTACAAGGACAGAAACGACTTTGGCCGGTTGATGGGGAAAGAGTGGAAACCAGTTTTGAGTGAAGGCAGCCGGCTCTGCCGCCCCCCGCTTGAGAGGAGCCTTGAGAGGGAAGGCAGGCCCGGCCCGCGGAGAATGGGACTTGACTCTGGGCCAGAGGGGGCCTCTTCTACCCGGGTCCCCCAGCAGACCCCCCCCCCTCCGCCCAGGATTCCACGCCATGCGGGCTCCTGGCCTCCTCAGGGCAGCCCAGAGTGACCTGTGGCCAGGACCCCCCTACCCCCATGGCCGCCCCCTCCCCCTGGGACCACCCATTTTTCAAGTATGCACCCAGGACTCCCCCGTCCCATCCCAAAGACCGCCAGCGTGCCCCATTCCTGCGGGGGCTTGGCCTGAAGAAGCCTCTTCTCCCCAGCGCGTCTCGCTCGGCAAGGCCGGCTCAGCTGAGCGTCTCCTCGCCCCGGTGGCTCCTCCGGTGTGCGGCCAGGTGGCCCTTCTGGGCAAAGGCCTTCCCACACGTCAGGCACCGGAAAAGGGCGTCCCCCGCCTCCTTCTGGCTGAAGGGCCTCCTGCCTTCCTCGCGCTGCGGCGGCCGCCCACCCTGGTGGCGGGTTCTCTGATGGCCGAGCAGGCCGCTCTTGCCGCGGAAGCCTTCCCCACCCTCCTGGCAGGCAAAGGCGGCTCCGTTCCGGTGGGGTTTCTCCTGGTGCTTGACCCGGAGGGGCCTCTGTGCCAGGCCCTCCACACAGCCGCTCTCCGAGCGGGGCCTCTCCCTGCCCTGGGTCCGCGGGCGGGCGGAGGCCTCCTGCTTCTCCTCGGCGGCCCCCCCACAGTTTCCCCCCTTCTGGTGGGCCAGGAGAAGCTGCTGCTCCCGGAAGCTCTTCCCGCAGGCCGCACAGGGAAAGGGCTTCTCGCCGGCGTGCACCCGCTGGTGGGTGAGCAGGTTCTGCTTGAGGCTGAAGCGCTTCCCGCAGACGCCGCAGCCGAAGGGCTTCTCGCCGGTGTGGATCCGCTGGTGGATGATCAGGTTGTGCTTGAGGCTGAAGCCCCGGCCACACTCGGGGCAGAGGAAGGCCCGCTCTCCAGCGTGCTGCTGTTTCTGGTGCCGGAGGAGGCCCAGCGGCTGGCTGAAGCTCTCTCCGCACACCAGGCACTTGTGCTCCTCCGCCTCCTCCTCCTGGCTGTGGATGACCAGGGCGTTCTCGTCCCCCGAGCCCTCCTCCCAGGAAGGGAACAGCGGGAGGGGCCTTTCCACCACCGGGGAGCCCTGGCGGGCTGGGGCCCCTGGCTCCTTGTCCCCCTCCGTGGGGCTGCTACCTCCTGGGGAGAAAAGCACAGCAGGGGCATCCGTGAGCATCCCAGGCAGGCCACAGGTGCCTGATTCTAGACAGCACAGACAACCCCCTCCCTCAGCAAAACAAAGAGGCCCAGGCCAGCCTGCCAGCCTGTGTGCCCACGAGGGTCCCCGGGCAGCCCCCCACTGGCTCTCCCACCCCTCGGAGCCCAGGCCTTTTCCATCATGGCTCTAGCTCTGTGGAAGGGGTTCCCTGAAGGAGGAGGAGACTGGATTTATACCCCGCCCTTCACTACTCAAGGGAGTCTCAGAGCAGCTTACGAACTCCTTTCCCTTCCCCTCCCCTCCCCACAACAGACACCCTGTGAGGTAGGTGGGGCTGAGAGAGCTCTTTCGAAAGTGTTTGTGAGAGAAGAAGAGATTGGATTTATATCCCACCCTTCACTCGGAGTCTCAGAGTGGCTTCCAAACTCCTTTCCCTCCCCCTCCCCACAACAGGCACCCTGTGAGGTAGGCGGGGCTGAGAGAGCTCTCTCAAGGACTGCCCATGAGAGAATAGCTCTTGACAGAACCATGGCTTGCCCAAGGTCATCCAGCAGCTGCAAGTGGAGGAGTGGGGAATGAAACCAGGGTCGGGGACAAAGGGTGGTGCTAGGGGAACAGCAGTCCCAGAGGTACCTGCTTGAATGTGGAGGGCCTCAGGGGGCGGTCCTGCCCCCAATGCTCTTCAACATCTACAGGCACCCCCTTGGAGAGCCAGTCTGGAGTCGTGGTTAAGTGTGCACGGACTCTGATCTGGGAGACCCGGGTCTGATTCCCCACTCCTCCACTTGCTCCTGCTGGATGCCCTTGGGCAAGCCATAAGCTCTGTACCAGCTGTTCTCTCAAGGTCACTTGTCTCAGAGCTCTCTCAGCCCCACCTACCTCCCAGGGTGTCTGTCTGTTGTGGGGAGGGAAAGGGAAAGGAGATTGTGAGCCGCTCTGAGACTCCCTTGGGTAGTGAAGGGCGGGGTATAAATCCCATCTCTTCTCTTCTTCTTCTTCTTCTTGCCCAGATGTCTGGGCTGGGATGCCATCAGTATGCTGATCACACCCAGCTCTATTTGATGCTGGGCAGCCAGTCGGACTCCGGACTGCAAGATCTGGACTGGGCATGGCACGCTGTGGCTGGATGGCTCAGGCTGAGTAGGCTGAAACTGAACCCGGTGAAGATGGAGGTCCTGTGCCTGGGTCGGGGCAGTCCGAGGTTGGGGCTCCCACTCCTGACCTTCGATGGGCCACCATTGGTGCCTGCGCCGGTGGTTAGGAGTCTGGGAGTGCTCCTGGATCCCTTCCTAGCAATGGAGGCCCAGGCAGCAGCCACTGCCAAGCTGGCCTTTTATCACCTGCGGCTGGTGTGGCAGCTGGCTCCCTTCCTCGACCGCGACGATCTGGCTACAGTGATCCATGCAATGGTCACCTCGAGGCTAGACTACTGTAATGCTCTCTACACGGGGCTGCCCTTGTTGCAAATCCGGAGGCTGCAGCTGGTGCAGAATGCTGTGGGGAGGCTACTGATGGGTCTCCCTAGATGGGAGCACATCTGGCCGACACTAAAGGCACTCCACTGGCTGCCTACAGCATACCGGATTCGTTTCAAGGTGCTGGTGCTTGCCTTTAAAGCCCTAAATGGCCAGGGTCTGACATACCTGAGGGGCTGCCTTTCCCCACACATACCGCCCAGAGGGCACTATATGGTCTGGGGCGCAACATCTTCTGGTTATCCCAGGCCCCAGAGATGCCAGGCTTGCTGCTACCAGGGCGAGGGCTTTTTCGGTGGCGGCTCCTTACTGGTGGAACGAGCTCCCGGAGGAGATCAGTTCCGCAGGACCTGCAAGACAGAGCTCTTCCGCCAGGCTTACAATTAGGAGCCATCACTCGTTCCCATCCCATGACCACCAACAGCCACAACCCATATCATGGCTTGTGACTGGCTGCGGCTATCCACAAGCCTGACATTTAGAGTTGGAGAATGCTGGGTAAATACACTACGCCATCTGATATGGTTACATCACTGAGCACTTTATTGTTATTGACTGTTCTGTTTTTAGTTGTGTTTTAACTGATTTTAATGCTTATATGCACCTTGGCATATCTAGCCAAGCTATGTCAGCCTCTCTGAGCCTATGTGCCGGGAGAGTGGCCGATAAGTTCGATAAACAAATGAACAAACAAACCCGACTCTCCCAAATTAGAGTCCGCGCAGTGGTGTGGTGGTTAACTGTGCGGACTCTAATCTGGAAGAACGGGATTTTGATTCCCCACTCCTCCACTTGCACCTGCTGGATGACCTTGGGCAAGCCATAGCTCTGGCACAGCTGTTCTTGAAAAAGAGCAGTTAATGTCAAGAGCTCTTTCAGCCCCACCGACCTCACAGGGTGTCTGTTGTGGGGAGGGGAAGGGAAAAGGAGACTGTAAGCGGCTCTGAGACTCCTTCAGGTAGTGAAGGGTGGGGTATAAATCAAATCTCTTCTTCTTCTTAACCACCACACCAAAACCAAAAAGAGGTATTGTGGGGAGATCTTCAGGAGGGGCTGCTACAAGGCTTGCCTGTTTGCCAGGGCTTTTCTTTTTTTTTGGAGGGTTTTTTTTTTGAATGAGCAGGCATTTTTAGCGGGGAGGGGGCGAGGGAGAGACTAGAGCAGTGGTGGCAAACCTATGGCACGTGTGCCAGAGGTGGCACTCAGAGCCCTCTCTGTGGGCGCGCACAGCATCGCCCCAGCACAGGGTTTGCAAGATTGGACAGCAAAAATCACATTAATTGTTCAAAAGCATGCCAAATGCAAACTTTTACCTTTCAATAAAAAGTTGTTTGTATCATTGAAAGCTCTGTTATTGTGTTTTTCTTTTAAGACAAAAGATGTTAATGTATGAGTTCTTTTTTCTAAAACGAAAACCTCAGTATTCAGGGTAACTGCCGTGTTGGCACTTTGCGATAAAGAAGTAGGTTTTGGGTTGCAGTTTGGGCACTCAGTCTCTAAAAGGTTCACCATCACTGGACTAGAGGTTTCCTATTTTAGTTTCGGTTTTAACTGGGGATATTTTAATTATTATTAGAGAAGCGCCGGAGTCCAGGAGTACCTTAAAGACAAGGCAAATTCGTGGCAGGGCAGGAGCTTTGGTGAGTCATGCAGAAAGCGCCTCCCCCCCCCTTTCGTTAGGCCCGACGGCGCTCCTGGCCTCTGGCTCTGGGCTGCTGCTACAGCTGCTACGGCCAGGCTCACCCACGGCGGCCCGTCTTTCGTGCTTGCTGCAGGCCACCGTGACCCAAGGGGGAAAGTGGGGCAGAAACGGCTTCATCCCAGCCAAACACCACGCCTGGATTGTGGAGGGCCGCCGAGGGGGAGCTGGGCTGTGGGCACAGGAGAGGCCGCTTCCGCACGGCCCATGGCGTCACTCGCCCGTCCCTCTGGCTTCAGGGCTCCCCCCCCCCCCCCCACCTTCCCCGTGTTCTGGTCTCTCCAGCAGTCCCAGAGGGAGCAAAACGCGCGTGGGGAAAGGGGGGACGGCGACGACGAGACCCACGGCCGCAGGGACACACGAGTGACGACAAGAGCCAGCCCGGGGCAGCAAGGCGGAGCTGCGGTGGGGCTGGGGCCCGAGGGAGGGGCGCCGCACACGCCCTTGCAGGGGGCAGAGAGGCGAGGCGCGCAGACCCCCGGGGGCTGGGCAGCGCGTTCGGGGCCGACCTCCCGGCGCCGCTTTCGTTTCAGCGCAGCCGCCTCCCACCCTGGGCCGGGGAGGAGAAGGAGAAGAAGAAGAAGACTACGCGCCCCACAATGCCGCGCGGCGCGGTGCATTCCCGGGCCTGTAGTCTTCTGCCGCGGGGGGGCGGGGGGAAGGAAGGGGCGCCCGAGGGCATCGCCGCTTCGGCCTCTCCCGCGACGCCGCCTCAATCTTCCCGGGCCCGCCGCCGGCCAAGGAGAGGGGCGGGAGCCCTCCGGCGGGGCCCAGCGTGTGTCCCACTCCCCGGCCGACAGGCATTCCCTCCGCACGGACCCGCGCCCCTTCCTTCCTTTCGTGCACCTGCAAAACCCCGGGGGAGCGCGCCCCCCCCCCCGCTCCCGTCGCGGCCCCGGAAGGGCAAGGCGACCGGCCCAAGGTCAGCCGGGGAGTCAGTGGCAGGAGCGCCCGCGGGTCCTGCTGCGGCAAACGCCTCCCCCCCACCCGCCCCAGCCACGTGCGGCGCCCAGGCCCGGCCCGCAGCCCCGGGAGCAACAGCGCTCCCCACACACACACACACCCCCCCCGCTGTCCGGCGGCGTTTCCCCGGCTGCGGCAATCTTTGTGGGCGGGAGGAGGCCAACCCCCCCCACCACCTACCTGCCTCACGCGCCGGCTGCTGCTGCGGCTCCTCGGCCGGGCCTGCCGCCGTCGAGGCCGGGGCCCGGCCGGCGCGGGGCTTGCTGCGCTGCATCGCTTGGCTGGGCTCAGAGGCGCCGCTTCCTCCAGCCGCTCCGCTTCCTGCCGCCACCGGGGCTGCGCCTCGCCCTGCGCGCCCGGCCCTGCCTGCCTGCCTGCCGAAGAGCCCGATGCTGCCCCGCAAGCTGGCGCGCCTGGCCTGCGCACCGGAGGAGGAGGAGCCGGCGCCGGGGAGCCCGCAGCGGCCTGCTGGCTGGGCCGGGCGCCTCTGCACGCCGCGGCAGTGGCTGCAGCAGGGCTGAGCGAGGCCTGGCTCTCCTCCGTGCCAGGGCCGGCCAGCGCCGCCTCGTGGGGCAGGGAGTTCCGTGGGCGCAGCACGCCCCGCACGCCGGAAGCGCGCCCTGGCCCCGCGCCGCGGTTGCCAACACGCCTGCTGGAGACAAGCGCCTCGCCCCTTCACGCAGGCCTCCGCGGGGCCCGGGCCAGCCTCCTCTCACGAGCCAAGCCTGGCCAGTCTTTGCACGGGAGACCTCCGAGGGCGTCCAGGGGGGCGACGCAGCGGCAGGACGTCTTTTGGACGGCCCAGGCGAACCCAGCCAGGGGGGCCAGATCTGGGAAGCGAAGCAAGGGTAACCCCCCCCCCCCGGGGAGGGGGGCGGAGGAGGCCGTCCAGGGCAGGCGAGGGCGGCAGACTACGGGCCTCCGCGGAGCGGCTCTTGCCTTGGATGACCCTACTGGGCTGCCCGGAAGAAGGGCCGGGATTTGACGCCCCCCCCCCCCCCAGTATAGAAATGGGCAGCCAGCGCGGCTTTTGAGGGCATGAGCTGGCGCCTATGTCAAAGGGACGGGCCCCTCTTCCTCCAGGCGGCTGCCAGCCCTGCCCGGGCCCCACGGGAAGCGGCAGAGGCGGCGGCAGGGCGGGCGGGCGGTTCTGGGAGCGAGGTCCCGCCGGCAGGCCGGCCCCACGACGAACTCTCCCTGGTCTCACAGCCCAGGGTGAGAAGAGGTACAAGTCTGTCTCGAAAGAAATGCATCAACTTCCCCACATTGGAGGGCAGCAGAGCTGCTTCTCTTGACTTGGTTGCCTGGAATTTGCGGAGCTGGGTTCCCCCCACCCCCCATTGCACCCCGACACGGGAATCCCGCCCCCCCCCCCCCCGCCGCGCGCTCCAAAGCACTTCCTTCCCACGGGGGCTCTTCCCAAGCGGCCTTGGCCAAATCACTTCCCACAGCCTCTGCCAGAGAGGGCTTTTTGCCAGGGTGAATGGGGCAGGAATGTCAGGGCAAGGTCAGAAAGATGCCTGGGGGGGGGGGCTGGGCTGGGCTGATGAGGGGCTCTGCTGGACTCCCGAGGCCCGTCAGCCTGCCCCAGCCTGGGTAGTTCCTACACCGCTTGACGTCTTGTGTTTGAAAGCTCTGGCTTTGTTTCGGCTCCACTGGAGACCTCTGTGGTCTGCCTCCCCCCTACTGTGCTCTTCATGGGGGTGTCCCATCCAGTTGGCTGCCTTTGATTTAAAGGGTGTGACCTGTCTGGAGTCCCAGAGAGAAAGGTGTGTGTGTGGGGGGGGGCATATAAAGGACCTAATGAAATGAATGAACATGTGTCCTGTCTCCCGGCTTCAGAGGAGCAGAACTGACTCCTTCACACAGGGAGGGCTGAGAAGCCGGCAAACCAGCCAGGTGAGACTCAAGGAAAGGGGGCTGGGTGAGGCAGGTGGCCACCAGCAGCTAGTTTCCCCTTCCTCAGGCCACATCAGGCTCTGAAGCTCCTTTCCTGGGCCCCTCTTCTGGGTCTCATCTGGCCCCACCCCTGACTCATAAGGCTCCTCCCCTTAGCTCCCAGACTCCACCCCCCCAGGCGGACCCAGCAGCCTGCCTTCCCTGACCAGCATCTTTGGGGAGGGGGCTTGGGCCCACAAGCGGTTCCCACACTTCCCTTCAGAAGCACTCCTGGTGGGGTGTGGTGTAATGGGGGTGGGGGTGGCTCAGCTCCACTCGCCCAGGGAACTAGACCTGCTTGCCAGATTGTGAAGAAACGTGGTCTCTGGACATGCTCTGCCCCAGCACAGCAATATTGCAAGGCAGGCCAGGCTGCAGCATGCAGCGGGACCATCAGGCCCGGGGAAGTGCAGGGGGTCCTGAAGAGACATGCAAGACAAGCGCTCCCGGCAATGCCCCCCACCCTCAGGCAGGGCAGGGGGGAGCCAGTTAGGGCTATGACCCTGGGGGGGCACCTCCCAGGGTGTCCACCTGCCAAAACAGCCCGGCCCAGCCCCTCCTGCACACAGGATGGCACTCCCAAGGCTGGGGGAGAAAAAAGCCCAAGACCTCCCGCCCTCCCCAGGCAGGCTGGCAAAGGGAGGGAAGATCTCTTAGGCGTCTGGGTTGCTTCCAAGACAAGCACATGCAAAGGGAGGGAGGGGGGGACCCCTATGGAAGAGGAGGAGGTCACTTGGGGGCAAGTACATACTGATGGGGGGGGGTCTGCACAGACTCTGCTGACCCCCCCCCTCCCCAGCTGTGGTGCTCCCTTTGTGTGCTGGGAGGATCAATTTCAGTCATGGTGATTTAAAGCAGCAGCCACTGAGGAAAAGAGATCATTGATCGGAATCAAAGCACGTTGACTTAGAACTAAAGAGAGCTTCTATATGACTTCTGTGCACCCCCCCCCCCACTGTGAGTTAAGTTTCTTATTTAACAGTATTTTACAACTTAAGAGTACAGAGTACAATAGATTCCTCATTTCACATCACTTCTTTTACATTATTTCTTTAAAGAATGTTGGTCTTAGAAAGCCTACCAGCTGGAGCAAAGGGCACACAGGGTGGAGGGCGGGCAGGAGGAACCATCACCCACTGGGTCCCTGCAGGGTTCCTTCCCGCTTTAGGCTGCCCCCTCCTTTTTGCTTGGCCATGCCCAGGCTCCAGACTCACCCTGCGCTGCAGCCAGGAGGAAGAGCGAGTTTGTGCTGAGTGGCCAGTTCAGGAGGGGAAAGGTCTCCCGGCTGGATCAGGGCATGGGGGGGGGGGGCTTCCCAGTCCCTGCTCCATGTCTGGCCCTGCCTGATGACCCACAACAATGCCTTCTTTACAAAGAAAAGAAGCTCTTTGTAAATGAATGAGAGGGCCATAAAGTCAGTGGTAAGAGATTGTGGCTTTGTGTTAAGTTGGCATGTTGTCATAAACCAGACTGTTTTAAAGAGAAACTTGCAACTGAACACTTAAAATTCCTACATACGTTTTGTGACATCCATTTTAGTGACGTGTTCTTATTCACTTTGGGCATCTGACTGTTGATTACAGCCCAGCCAGGAAGGAGCTGATTCTTCCCCTGGGCAGCCCACCTAGTATTTCTTTACGGTGTTTATAATCTGCCTTTCTCACTGGGATGCAAGGCGGATGAAGGCCCCCCCCTGATTTGAGCGATGATGTTGTTACAGCGGAGCATTGGGAGAGAGCTAGCCCCACCAGGAAGAGGGGCCGAGGCTGTGGAGACCTAAGAAACCCTGGCAGCCTTCGCACTTCCCTCCAAGTATTCTCGAGAACGATCTCTGGCTCAAGAACCATTTCAAGGTTTCCATAAGGCATAGTGGGAAGACTGGGGGCGTTTTCTCACTAGCTTTCCCCCGCGGTTTACACGGAAGCTAGCACCGGAGTTTCTGGTCAGTTTCCCACCATTTGCTCGGGGCTCACAATTTCCTCCAGAGTATCACTGCACTGCTCCGGAGCTTCCCTGGAGCAAGAAAATCAGCTAGGAACAGGATTTTCTTGCTCCAGGGAAGCTCCGGGGCAGTGCAGTGATACTCTGGAGGAAATTGTGAGCACGGAGCAAATGGTGGGAAACTGACCAGAAGCTCCGGTGCTAGCTTCCGTGTAAACCGCGGGGGAAAGCTAGTGAGAAAACGCCCTGGGAACGACACGTCTTACTGAGGGGTCTGAGAATTCTCTACCAACCATCCCTACTTCCCGCATTTGGGGCTTGGTGCGGCAACAGCCTTACAAAGTTACACAGAGTCAGCAGTCAGTCTAAGAACTAATAAGTATTTATTAAAGGAAATACATGCTTGAGAGTGCAGGAAAGAGATAGATATAGATTGCCTATTCTAGCTAGCTGGATGGTGTTGGATGCTGGATGCATGTCCAGCCTCCATCTTGCGTGCAGGAGAGAAGAGAGAGAGTGTGTGAGGGAGACAGAAGCGGAGGAAATTGCCCCTAAGAGTAGCATTCTACTTCAAAGGAAAGGATCAGATAGCAGGAAGGGAAGGATGCTCTGTGGGTCCTGAGACCTCTCTATCTGTCTGAACTCTCTGGTGCCATCTTCTCAAGTCTGAGACAGGAGACAGTGCCAAGTCCTCCACTTCTAACACTTGCAACAGGAGGGAGAGGGGGGTAGAGCTGCATGCAGGAAACCATCTGTAGCCATCTACTGGGAGACCCTCTGTCTGGGCCACCCCATTCTCAGAAGAGAGAGGCCAGCAGATGCAGGTAAGCCCCTGAAGCGGGTTCAAGAAGCACCACCACTTGGGGCGATGGGCTGCACCTCCACCCACCTCAAGGCCACCACAGCAGGGCTCCCCAACGTGGTGCCCACTAGTGCTTTCCCCAGCAGCCACCAAGTGTTTTCAGAAAGTGGGTGGGGCCTTGTCAAGCAAGGCTTCTCATTGGCCATTGGAGAATCGCAAATTTTTAAATATGTCATTTTGGCAGTTCAAGACCTGATTGCCACGTGACGGAGTGAGCTCCCGTCTCTGGCCCCAGCTCCTGCCAGCCTAGCAGTTCGAAAGCAAGAAATTGCAAGTGGATAAACAGGTACCGCTTCGGTGGGAAGGTAACAGCGTTCCATGCGCCTCAGTGTCTAGTCATGCTGGCCACATGACCACGGAGAAGTCTTTGGACAGTGCTGGCTCTTTGGCTTGGAATTGGAGATGAGCACAGCATCCCTAGAATCTTATTCAACTGGCTTTCGAGCAAGGGAAACCTTTACCTTACTGCCACAGCACATCTTCCCTGTGTGACTGAAGGTAAGTCTGTGGCAGCCATTTTGTGGCTGGCTCTGCCCTTCTGTGGCAGCCATTTTCTGGCTGCTCCTACCACACTATCAAAATTCCAAAAATGCTGACAGGCTCCAAAAGGCTGGGGACCCCCTACCCTAGAGAGAGGGCTTGGATTTGGGTCTCCCACTTAGTTCAGTTCGGGATGGCCAGTTCTGATTTGGGAGATCCTGAGAAGATTTATGGGTGGAGCTTGGGGAGGGAAGGGGCTTCAATGGAGTAGAATGCACCTTCCAAAGCAGACATTTTCTCCGGGGGGGGGGGGAGAGACTCATCTCTGTTGCCCGCAGATCAGCTGTAGTCCCCAGAGACATCCAGTAACAGCCTGAAGACTGTGAACCGTTATCCGCACAGACTCATGGACAAGAACGGAGGGTGCGAAAGGAGAAGGTGGCAGAGTAGACATTCCATCTGGGGCTGCAAACGGGTGTGCCATTTCTGAACACCCCTCCAAGTTTGTTGGGTTTTTTAAAAGACCTTGGGCAAGCCATAGCTCTGGCCCAGCTGTCCTTGGGGAAAAAAGAGCAGTTTCTGTCAGAGCTCTCTCAGCCCCACTCGCCTCCCAGGGGGTCTGTTGTGGGGAGGGGAAGGGAAAGGCTTTTGTAAGCCGCTCTGAGACTCCGAGTGAAGGACGGGGTAGAAATCCCATCTCCTCTTCTTCAATTAAACACCTGCCACCTCCAGGAGAAGGGTTCTGATCTCTCGCCCTGCAGATTTTTGCACAGGGGAGTGTTCCAGAATGCACTTCCCTCCCAGCACCATCTGCACTCCCGCAGCCTCCGCCTCCTGCAGCCTCGGCTCTGCTCCGGCCCTCTCCTGCCAGCACTGCAACATCCATCCAGGGAGCCCTTCCAGGAACGGGCCACAGCCAGACAGGACAGACCCCCCCCCCCCCAAGTGCTGACTCCTGGTTGCTCTCCCAACCTGCCGGCTCTGCCCGTGGTCCAGAAGTGCCAGTGGCAGGATGTGGGGCACTCTGGCCAGAGCTGGGACTCCTGGCCCCAACTGCCCCCTCTCTCTACTCCCCCACCCCCGGTACTTCCTGTATATCGATTTTAGTCCAGGGCCTCAAACTCAATGGCCAGCAGGGCTGCTCGCTTGTGGTACAGCAGGAAGCCCTCAGGGCCAGAACAGCAAGGGAGGGAGGAAGCTGGCGAAGCCTCCAGCAGGGCCCCGGCACTTACTGAGGGCACTGCTGTCTCCGGGCAATGCCAACACAGGCCTCACTGGGCTTCCCCTCTTTCTGCGCTCACGCAAGAGAACACAAGAGGGAAGCCAGTGTTGGGTCAGGCCAGTGGCCCCTCCAGTCCAACACTCTTCTGTGTCACACAGTGGCCAAAAACACCAGGTGCCCTCAGGAGGTCCAGCAGTGGAGCCAGGACACTAGAAGCCCTCCCACTGTTGCCCCCCCACCCCCAAGCACCAAGAATACAGAACATCACTTGCCCCAGACTGAGAGATCCTATCTATACCTTGTAGCTAATAGCCACTGACGGATCTCTGCTCTATATGTTTATCTAATTCCCTCTTGAAGCTGTCTATGCTTGTAGCCGCCACCACCTCCTGTGGCAGTGAATCCCACGTGTTAATCACTCTTTGGGTGAAGAAGGACTTCCTTTTACCTGTTTTAACCCGACTGCTCAGCAATTTCATGGAGTGCCCACGAGTTCTTGTCTTGTGAGAAAGGGAGAAAAGGACTTCTTCCTCTACCTGCTCTATCCCATGCATAATCTTGTAAAGCTTGATCATGTCACCCCTCAGCCGTTGTTTCTCCAGGCTAAACAGCCCCAAGTGCTTCAGTCTTTCTTCATAGGGAAAGTGTTCTAACCCTTTTATCATTTTAGTTTCTTTTCTGTCCTTTTTCCAATGCTATAAAATCCTTTCTGAGGTCTGGTGATGACCAAAAAGGGGCAGGAAGGGGAGGCGCTTTGCTTCTCAGAACACAGAGGGGAGGGGCTTCACCCAAACTCTCAGGAGGGTATCTGGTGATCCAGCCCCACCCCAGAGCTCAGCTCCACACCCCACCCACCCCGCTTCAAGGCTCAACCAACTCGACTTGTACAGCTGGGAGGGAGCAGCAACTAGTTTAGGCTTCTCCGGCCACATTTCTCAGGAGCCCAAGGGACACTTCTTCCCTGCCCCCCCAGAGCAGCTCCCCGTAACCTAGCCCTGCCAATGCTGGGTTGAGATATTCCCGGAGATTTGGGGGGTGGGGCTTGGGGAAGGGGAGTTCCCTCTCCCAAGCAGCCACTCTCTCCAGGGGACCTGATCGCTGCTGCAGCCTGGAGGCCAGATGTCATTCTGCGGGAGATCTCCAGACCCCACCCGGAGGCTAGGAAGCCTTCCAGTGGAGGAGGGTCACCTTGCCCTGAGTGAAGGCTGGGGGGGGGGGCTCACAAGCCACCACAGAAGCAGCTCAAGGGCAACACACTGCCCCCCCCCCCGTACCCTCATGGCGGGGGGGGGAGAAATCTCAGACACCACAGAACTGGGAAAAGTACAGAGGATGGCAACCAAGATGATTACGGGGATGGAGCCCCTTCCCTCTGGGGGAAGGCCAAAGAATCTGCTGGGAGTTTCCAGGTTAGAATAGAGACAACTGAGGGGGGGCAGGACAGAGGTTTATCAAATTACTCCTGAGGTGGAGAGAGTGGAGAAAAAATAATGTTTCCCCTCTCCCCGAATACTAGAACTGGAAGACATCCAATGAGTAGGCTGGTGGGCAGGAGGTTCAGGATGGGCAAAAGGAAAGACTACTTGACACAGAGAGCGATTCAGATGTGGGATGGGCTGCCAGATGCAGTGAGAGCAAAAGGCACTGGCACCTTTAAAAAATGGATTGGACAGAGTCATGAGGTTACTCCGCAGCTATCAGTGGCTCCTGGCCACGGTGACTAAAGGGAACCTCCATATTCAGAGGCAGTCCACCTCTGAATCCCAGTGCCAGGAGAACAAGCCACACAAGACAGATCTTCCCAATGTACAAGTGGAGATCATCTCTTGCACAACCCTGATGTGCCTTCAAGTCCTTCTGACACAACTCTTTCTGTTCACTCTTTTATAAAAACCTCTTTGGCTTCACTTATTGCAGCCTGTTCCTCTGAATCTCTTCCCTACATGCTAGACTGCAGGGGCAGTACGTGGTTGGTTACAAGGCACTTCCCCAGGGTTTCTGTCCTGCCAGTTTGTTATTGCTAGAATTACTGTGCTAGAACAGTATCTTCTCAGTGGGTCAGTCTAGATGTTCTCGGGAGGTCCCTCAGTGGTGGCTGCTGGCTATCGGGGGGGGGGCTTTCCAGGGAACAGCTGTTCTAAGGGAGCTCCTCAGCAATGAAAGACACCCTTCCTTCCACGACAATTAATCTGCGTAATTTGCTTTTGAGTCCCTGTGAGAAAAGTGGACTGCGAATACCACAAAACAAACAAGCCCCCTCTCTGGACCTCGCTCCCAGCCACAGAAGACAGAGGCGTGTTACACAGATGTTTAATTCATCTCATTTCTCCAGATGACAATCAGTTTCACGCTACAGTCCAGTTCTCAGGTCACATACAGCCTCATGTTTACACGCACTTGGGTAACACTTCGCACACAACAGACTCCCGCCCTGTTTGGAAGCAAGAACTGACTTAAGCGTGATGCTGACTGAGCCAAAACCACTTTCCCACAGGGCTTTTAATTCAGCTTAATCATTTAACACATTCACAAACCTGCCTTCCCCCCCAGGTAACGGGCACCCAAGGCAGGTGACGGTGACGAAGCCTGGACAAAAGCACCAGCCTTGCAGAACCACGCTCGCACAGCTTCCTGCACAAAGCGGCTGGGTGTGTGTGTGCACCAGCAGCCCCCTCTCCGCAAGACATCTCGCCAGGGCCAAGCCTCGGGGGGAGGGGCTTTGCCTCGCTGGAGTCGCCTTCAAATCAGGCCTCACTCTGTCCTGAGCATCCTTCCGATCCCAGTCCAAGGCAGGTGAGGAAAAACAACACCGAACCCCTTTTTATGGCCTTCTTGCAAGTCCACAGAGCATCTCCCAAACTTTCGTGGGTGAGGAGCCAAGAGGAAACCCTCTTGAAAGGAGGTGCTCCGTGCCCAGCGTGGGATCATGGAGATCTGCTGCGGAGAACCACAAATCGGTCAGCCCACAGGTGGCTTTCCTGGGGCGACAGCCCAATCCACTCCAGGCAGCGGGTCTCGCCCTCCACACGCGCACCTTCAGTTCCGGCCCAACAGGACTCCCCACATAAATCTTAAGGGGGGGAGGCAGACCCCCTCTCTGCTCCCCCCCCCAACAGGCTAGCAAAAGGCAAAAAGTGGCAACTGTCGTCCCAATTCCCAACCAGCGTCTCTCTCCCTCCCTACAGCCCTTCTGCTTCCACCGTCAGTGCCGGGCCCCGGCGGGCCTCTTTCTTGTGCACCCGCTGGTGCTTGGTGAGGTGGTGCTTCTGGACAAAGCACTTCCCGCACTCCGCGCACGGGTAGGGCTTCTCCCCTGTGTGGTACCGCTGGTGCCTCACCAGGTTGGGCTTCTGGCTGAAGCTCTTCCCACACTCCCCGCACTGGTAGGGCCGCTCGCCGGTGTGGATCCGCTGGTGGATGGTGAGCGCCGACCACGAGACAAAGCCCTTCCCACACTCATTGCAGATGTACTGCTTCTGCTCGGGGGTGGGGGGCTTGGAGACCTCTGGCTTCCAGAAGACGCCCTTCTTGGTCTGGGACAGAGCCTGCGGCCGGGTGCCCGGCTCCACAATCAGGACCGGCTGACTGTCCACCTCACCGGGGGGGCTCAGGAGATCAGGGGGCTGGGAGAGCCTCTGGCCACTCGCCATCAGGGAGGCCCCCTTCTCATTCATCAGCCCTGTGGCCAGGAGGCCGATCCCCACGTGGCCGGCCCGCTGGTGAACCGTGAGCGCCCCTTTGGTGGGGAAGCTCTGCCCGCAGGCGTGGCACTGGAACCCCCTCTCGGCCACGTGGGTGCGCTGGTGCTTAACCAGGTGCTGCTTCTGCGTGAAGCCTTTGCCGCACTCAGGGCACGCGTGGGGCCTCTCACCACTGTGGTAGCGGAGGTGCCGCAAGAGGTTGGGCTTCTGGGTGAAGCTTTTCCCGCACTCAGAGCATGGGAAGGGCTTCTCGCCAGTGTGGATGCGCTGGTGGATGCTGAGGGAAGACCACCAGGTGAAGCCCTTCCCGCACTCGCTGCAGATGAACTTCTTCACCCCCCGCCGCCGCCCTTTGGGCTGGGCCCCCCAGCCTCCTCCCGCCCGGGCCTCCTCCCGCTGCCGGGCCACGGTCTCCTTGTAGGCCGCCTTCAGCTCCTGGAAGGCCAGCTGGCGGTGGTGGGTGTGCAGCCGGCGGTGCAGCCGCAGGATGGCCTTGCTGCTGAAGGCGCGCTGGCACTCGGGGCAGGCGTGGGGGCCAGGGCGGGGCCGGAGGTGGGTCCGCTGGTGCTTGACTAGGTGCTGCTTCTGCCGGAAGCGCCTCTCGCACCGAGCGCACTGGAAGGGCCGCTCCCCCGTGTGATTGCGCTGGTGGCACAGCAGGTTGGGCTTCTGGCTGAAGCGGCGCCCGCAGGCCTTGCACTTGAAGGGCTTCTCGCCAGTGTGGGTCCGCCGGTGAATGTTCAGGGAGGACCGCCAAACAAAACGCTTCCCGCACTCCTTGCAGGCAAAGTCGCCTTCCGCCGCCACACACGGCCTTCGGCGCACCTCCTTGCCCTCCCCCACCTGGAAGACCACCACCTTGTCGTAGAGCCCCTCGCCCACCAAGGTCTGCCCTGACCTCTTGACATCACAGCAGAGATTGTCGCCATGGCCACAGTCTTCTCCCTCCTCCTCGTGCAAGAGACCTGCGGGGCTCGGCTGGGTCTCCAACGCTTTGCGGAGTCGTGACAAACGCCTCCTCCTCCTCCTGACTCGCCGGCAGCGGCTGTCTCGTCCAGCAGGCTTTCTGGGGACTCCGCTGGGTTGCTCTGCATCTCCTTCCAGAGGATGCGCCTTCCTGATTTTGGCCATGGACGGGACACCTGTAGGATCAAAGCACACACACTTTCAAAGGGAGCAAAAACGGGATCCACTACCAGAGTCCGACCTGGGACCCAGTGGGCAAAGCTGTGGCCCAGGAGAGATGGCAGCACTAGCTGACCGTTGGGCTTGCCGGTCAGGTGCCTGGTCCAGTCCGACTTGTCCTGCCCCCTCTCCCGGGCCGGGCGGGGGGGGGTGGTCCTCTCTTCCCCTCCCACGCAGGCTGGGTGGAATGTTAGGGTTCTGTTCTCTCCCAGCTGCCTTATCGCTCGCCGCCTCACTCTGACCTTGGGGTCTGGTGCCGCTTTTTCCCTTGGGAACCTGTAGCCATCACTTTAGGCGCTTTGCTGGTTTAATGGGATTGGGATTGGTTGGCGGGGTTTTGCCTTGGATCCTGTATAACGGTTCATCCCTGGGGGGGACCCCTGCCCGCCATGACTGACACAGGGCGTGTACAGATGACCTCCTACCTTCTCCATAAACTACTTCTGGTTAAGAAACGTCAGGACTCCCTTTGTGGGACTCTTGACACCAACTGACTGGGAAGCCGCAGGACAGAGGGGTGGCAGCGTGGTGCAGTGCTGAAGAGTGCGAGACTCGGCCTAAACCTTTGCTCTGCTGTGAAACACACTTTGGGCCGCTCCTCTCTCAGCCAAGCCCAACCTCCCAGCATGGATGAGGGGATAGCAGACGGCGGGGGGGGGGGGGAACCGGGCAAGTCACTCCGGACTCTGGCTGAACCAGCAGGATCAAAGTGACCGACATGCCCCACAGAGCTCTAGGGCTCCCGGCCCACTGAGACCACTCCGTTGACTCTCTTCCACTCAGGTTCCCTGCAGGGGAGAAAGAGCTCCTTTGGGGGCAGTTTCTCTTTGCCAGCAGAGGTCCTTCTCCGCGGAAGGGACATGTGGCAGGAGGGAGGCCCCGGATCCCACCCAGGAGGATCAACCAACCCTTAAAAACAGAGCTCTTCAGTCCGGCTTCTCTGAATGTTTAGCCAACGACTGGCGTTCACTTGTCCTGCTCAAGAGTTTCTGCTCAGGAGGAGAACAGCCCAATCTGAGCCCACGAGCTCCTTAGAGACCAAGGAGGTTTCCGAGCCAGACGCTCCCAGAGAGTCAAAGGCTCCCTCCATCAGATACCGCAGCTGCACACACCCCGGAAATCTTGTTGGTCTCGTAGAGGCCACTTCGGAGGGCAGGCTCTCTGACAGACCATGGATTCCAGGTAAAATCCCCCCTCCCCAAATTCCCTCACACCCCCCCCCCAAATCTCCAGGAATTTCCGGGGCCTGTCAGCCACCCTGCCACTCCCACTTTTTTAAAAAACATCCCACCGGAGGAACCCCACAGGCTTGCAAGTGGTTTCTTTTGTGTCGTTTTGGTTGGCTCTCATAAAAGGAATCGCACAGAGTTATATCTGCACAGTGACCTGCAAGAGGTTAATGAACCAGACTCCTGTCTCCTATTAAGACAACGCATTTTAAAAGATTCGCCCTGGCCCAGGAACATCTGGGATCGGACGGCTGAAGCCTCCAGCAGTTCTCCTTCTGTCACCTGGTTTAGGCGGCTGATGGCAACGAGAAGTTCTCCGGGGCCCACAACAGGGGAGGGCACAGGAACTGACCTCCAAGGCCCAATTGCCCGTCCCTGTCTTGTGCACACAGATGAGGGCAGAGGGAATAAAACTGTCCCGGCTGGGAGAGGCTGGCCTTGCAGGAGCCAGAGGGCCCCTTGCTCTTTGGTGCCCCCCCCCAGCTGCACCTGAGGGGTCCCCACGCACCTGAGCCCACGTCCAGGGTGGTCTCGTTGGCTCCCACCTCTCGCAGGGTCCAGAGGCTGACCTCTGCCATTGGCTCCATCGCTCATGACGCTGGATCACCTGGCAAAAGCAGACGCAGGGGTTAGTGCAGGGAGCCCTCCGTCTCCTCCACCCCATTCCTTCAAGGCAAGAAGGGAGGGGAGGGGCTGGGCCAGGATGGGCACCAGCGGGGAGGGGGTTTGGAAACCGAGCTGCGTTTGCTTTCTCCCAGCCAGCAGGAGACCAAAAACAGGAGAGCCTGAGCTCTGTGGCATGAACCGAACGAGGGATGCAAATTCAGCCAGACAGCTGGAATTTACACGAGAAGACGGACTATTGGTATCCCCCCTTTTCTCTTGGCTCGAGGTGGCTCACAATAACAGTTAAGATCAGTTCCAGTTAAAAGGAGGATAAAGGACCAAAGTCCACCCCCTTCCCAAGCTGCCTGCCATTCAAACCCCCTCCAAAGGACGCAGCAGACAGGTCGACTTTGCAGCACTTCCTGGGGATCACCCTCACCTCTTCCACAGAGCCGGAGACACCATGGGAAAAACCCGGCTCTGGTCAATGCCAGACGGGGGCCCCAAGCGGTGGGAGAGCCAGCAGTATGGCTGCTTCATACTAACTTCATGAATTTGTGTATTCATTTGGTAGCCTGCACTGTCAAGGGATTGGTGTGCGTCTGTGGTGTGTGTGTGTGTGTGTTGCTAGAGGTGCCCCTTGCTACACCACAGGCCGGGCAGTGGAGACAAGCCCTTCCTGACTCTTCATCTGCTCCCGCCACGAGCTCCCCTGCAGTGGCAGCAAAGAAACAATCCAGCTCCCCCATGGACAGCACCCAGGAAGGAACCACGGTGCCGTGCCACCCAGACTGCCACCTCTTGGGCTGCAGGGCCTCCCAGGGCACAGGCTCCAAGGAAGACATCAGGCAGGGCAGGAGAACACCCTCAAAAGGGACAGAGCCAGGCAGGAGGGGCTGGGCCACAGCCAAGCATCGGCCTGGCAGGCAGAAGGCCCTGGTCCAATCCTGGCCTCTCCTGGGCAAGGGGGGCTGAGAAAGGTCCTTCTGGGCCTGCTCCCAGCTGCAGCAGACAAGAGACTGAGCTAGACGGACCAAGACGCTGACCCAGCCGAAGGTCATTTCGGTGGCACAAGGGAGAGAAGGAAGGAGCAAAGCGCGTGCGTGGGGGGTGGGGGAGCAGAGACAGCAAGACTCACGTTTCAGGTGGGGCAGCCAGCATGGAGGCAGCTGCAGCCTCGGTGCCACCGGTCGCCCCACAGGAGAAAGGGGGCATCCAGGAGAAGCAAAGACACAATCCGGGGGGGGGGGGGATGACGCAGGAAGGCCAGGAGCCAGCAGCAGAGTTGCCACCTCCCTGAAGTCCCTGTCCCTTGAGCCAGGCACAGAAAAACACCCCGAAGTGCTGTGTTCCCTACCCCCCAGCCCCACCTCTTGCGCCTCTGCCCTTGACCAGCCACCCCACTCCCACGTCCAAGGCAGGGGGGCCCCTTCCTCCTCCCCTTGCCCGACTTACTCTTCTGGACCCGAGGCCCAGACCCTCCCTTCAGAAAGCGCTCCAGAACTACTTGGGCAGTGCTGGGAAAACATGCCTGCCCCCCACCCCACTCACCAGCCATGCACTGCGAACAAAGGCACGGGGGGGGGGCCTCAGATGACGGGTGGCCAGCGAACACCAGCTGCTACTTGCTCCCCCTCCCCGCCCCTCCCCAAAACAGCTGTGCAACTGGCAGGTCAGCCGGTGCAGCACAGAGCGGGCCTGCTGGGAGGGGTGGGGGGGACTTCACCAACTGCACTGTGCCTGCCATGCAGCTGTCAGAGACTGGAAGCCTCCCCAGACATGGGAGCGTCCTCGGAAGATGGCTCTCAGCCACTGGGCAGACGCATCCTGCCTAAGGAGCCACAAAACCTGGGAGAACCCAGAGAGGTGTGGCTCTTCACCCAGGGGGAAGGCCAGCACCTGTTCCAGTCTGCCTGTTGGAAGGCCAGGCAAAGGGCACCCAAAGTCCCTTCCCAAGGACACCCCCCCGCCCACCCTGCCCTCCTCCTGCAATCTCTGCTCTGTCAACGGGGGGGACGGGGGGACGGGACTGCTGACTTCAGGTTTTATCTTCCTGAAGGCGCCTGGCTGCAAAAACACTGAAGAAATGGTAATCCAAGCTGTTCCAGGCTGCCCCCCCACCCCCCCAATCCAGCGGATTAGAGATCGTGCTTATAGCTGAACGGGTTAAAAAGAAATCTTGCCAACAGACTGGTCTGAATCCCCCCTCCCAAACTGCATTCTGCAATGCCCCCAGAATTCTGTCACCCTGGCCTGGGAAAAGCTGTCTGGATCTTCCTCTGGGTTGGCTCAGGACTGAGCATGGCTCAGTTGAGGAAGTCTTAAATGCTTCGCTCTCCCACAAGGCTTTGACAGGCTCCCGGGGGCTGCATGTGCTTCAGCAGAGAACAGAACTTTGCAGAGCCCGCTGGTGGTCCTGCCCCCTCCCACTGGCCCCCTCCGCCTCTCGGTAACCAGCCCTGCAAGGAAGAGGATCCGAAAAGTTTCCCTGCCTGTCCTGTGCTGCAGCAAGAGGCCCCCCCCTGCCAGCAACGCTCCCTCTAAGCGGTGGAGTCTTCTTGTGAACAGAAATCCTACTCTGTGAGCACCTGGCATTCCAGTTGTGAGCGAGCGATTTGGCCACTGCATAAATCGGTTTGCTCTGCAGCCATCCTTCCTGAGCAGAGACAAAAGTGTGTGAGCCGGAGGCTAAGAAACTGTGAGCTGGCTCACGCTAGCTCAGCTTAGGGGGAACACTGCAATTTCCTCAGGCCCAGGGGCTTGGAGCAAGGAGAGGCCAAAAACAAGCAGTCACATAAGGCCGCCAGAAGAACCCTGCCGGATCAGAGCGGGGGGGGGGGGGGTCTGCCTAGTCCAGCATCCCGTCGCCCACAGTTGCCAGGTAGGTCCGCTGCGGGGTGAAGAAGCTGGCATAGACGCCGAGGCCTTCCCCTGAGGTGGCCTCCTGGCCGTGGGCTGCAGAGGCTGAGCGCCTCTCTCTCTCTCTCGAGGTTTCCTTTAGCCGCTGTGGCTAATAGACCGGCCGTCTCCTCTGTGGATCTGACTCATTCCCCTTTAGAGCTGTCTGTGCCTGTGGCCAGGAGGGGTTTGGGTGGTGGTTTTGACTTGTCCCCCCAAGCACAGCGCTGCAGCAACAGATAGAAACCCCCCCCCCCAAACCCAGACATCTTTATGTTATTTATTTGCACTTTCTCCCTAATCCAAGGCAGCTACCCATTAAAAGAAGCCCCCCCCCGCGGAAACAGAGCTTGTCACAGAGGGGTGGAGTCAGTCCCTTGTGTGCCCGTGGGTGTGTGTGTGGGGGGGGGGGGGGGTCAGTCTGGCTGCAGGAGGAGCCGAGAGCCGGCGTCCAGTAGCGCCTGCAAGGCTCCCGCAAGGGGGTGGGGGCGGGAGTGGCGAAGTCTGTCGTCTCCGGGGGAGTGGGCAGCCCGGGGGTGGGGGGGAGGAGACCAGACACGAAACCGGGACGCCCGTCCCAAGAGGGGGGGGGGGGGGCTCTTCCTCCGCTCTCAGTCCCCTTCCCTGCCTGGAGAAGCCCCGAGGGCGCGCTTCCTCCGCGGGCAGCTGCCAACCCGCCCAGCCCTGCCGACCCGCCTGCCTGCCTGCCTGCTGCTCCAAGCCCCCCGGCCCCAGCATCTCCCAGCAGCAGCAGCAGCGGGGGGGGGGGGGGGGCGGGGCGAAGAGGTCTCCCCCCGGGGCGCACCTGCCCGCCTACCTGTCCGCCGGCCGGCCTTCCTTCCCACCTCCGCGGGGGCCCCGCCCTCGGCCGCCAGCTGGGGGAAGGGGAGGCGGCCTCACCTTTCCAGGCCGGCCTCCGCCATTGGCCGCCGCGACTGCCCGTCTGGCCTCCGGGGGGGCGGGGCGGGCAGGGGCGAGGGGCGCGCGAGGGGCCGCTCCCGATTGGCCGCGGGGCCCGGCTGCGCCGGTGGGACTGGAGGAGGAGCCGGCCAATCGGGAGGCCGCCAGGGCGCCGCGGGCCCCGCGTTAACCCTCCCGCTCCCAGGGCGGCGGAGGCGCGGATCGCGCTCTCCAGCCGGCTCTTCCGACGGCGCGGACGGCTTCGACGCGGGGGAAGCCCCGCAGGTAGGCTCCCGGGGGCGGGGGGCTTGGCAAGGATCCCCAGCTCCCCCCCCCCCCCCGTCCCGTCCGTGAACACAGCAGGCTGCCTTCGACTGGACCAGACCCTCCGTCCATCAAGGCCAGTCTCGTCTGCTCGGTCGGGCAGCGGCTCTCCGCGGTCTCCGGCAGAGAAAGGTCTTCCCCCTCCCGTCCCACCCCGGGTCCTTTTCACCGCCGAGGGTGCCGGAGCTGAACCCGGGACCTTCTGCGTGCCAAGCAGAGGCGCTCCCACGGAGCCATAGGACCCCTCCCTCCCGAGCAGCACAAGATACGAACGCCGGGATTTGCCCTGTGCGGAGTCAGCCCTTCAGCCCACGGCCGTCAGCCTCGCTCTCCAGAGCCTCAGGCGGAGAAAGGTCTTGCCCCTCCCCTCCCCGCCCGGCCCTTGGAACTGGTCTGGAGCTGCCGGGGTTGAACCGGCCGGCCGGGGACCTTGCTACTGAGCCACACGGCCCCTCTCCAGGGCTGCCTTGGTCACTCCGCCTCGGGGCATGCCTGTGTCTGAGAAGGCACCACTCCCTTGGAGCCTCCCCACCACCAGCGCTCAAGAGACCAAGAGTTCCCGGGCATGATCTGTCGACAGCCACAGTTCTGTGATGCTGAGTAAGAACAGTGCCGGTTTCTCCAGAAGGGACTTGCCCCACCGGGGTGCCGCTCTGCTCCATTGCAACTCCCAGCAGTTCCTGGCTGGACCAGACCAAAGCTGGCCGGTGGTCAAGAATGTCCAGGGCCACTTTAGGCCAGACCCGCCTCACCCCTTTGCACACCCAGCCACTGCTGTGGGGACAGTGGCCTGCTTTGCACAGTGAGGTCATGGGAAAGCACTCTTTCAGTGTGACACTTTGCCACCAGTAAGAACCACCAGTCAGAGGTTGAAATGTGGAATGCGGCCAGAGGATGTCGTGATGGCCACAGGAATAGCTACAGCTTTCAAAGGGAAATAGATTCATGGAGGAGAGATCTCTCAGTGGCTGTTAGCCACAGTGACTAAAAGGAACCTCCACATTCAAAGGCAGTCAACCTCCGAATCCCAGTACCAGAAGGCAACATCAGGGGAAGGCCTCAGCCTGGATGCCCTGATGTTGGCCCTCCAGAGGAACTGGCTGGCCCCTGTGTGAGACAGGAGGTTGGACTGGAGGGACCCTCACTGGTCTGACCCAGCAGGGCTCTTCTGATGTCCTTCTCAGGGGAAGGCCTCGGCCTCTCTGCCCTGTTCTTGGCCCTCCAGAGGAACTGGCTGGCCCCTGTGTGAGACAGGATGCTGGACTAGATGGACCCTCACTGGCCTGATCCAGCAGGGCTCGGAAGGCCTCAGCTTCTCTGCCCTGTTGTTGGCCCTCCAGAGGAACTGGTTGGCTGCTGTGTGAGACAGGATGCTGAACTAGAGGGACCCTCACTGGTCTGACCCAGCAGGGCTCTTCTGATGCTCTTCTCAGGGGAAGGCCTCGGCCTCTCTGCCCTGTTGTTGGCCCTTCAGAAGAACTGGTTGGCCCCTGGGTGAGATGGGAAGCTGGACTGGATGGACCCTCACTGGCCTGATCCAGCAGGGCTCCTCTGACGTTTTGATACTGCATTCAGAAGTCCCTGGTGAGCTACAAAAAGAGGTCTTAAGCACATGCTGGGAAGAAGGCACCCTGCTCCAGTGCTCAGTTCTGGTGACCCCTTCTTATATGCCCAGGGTGATGTCGACTGCCACTTTGGGGTCAGGAGGGGATTTTCCTCCAGGCCAGACTGGCCCAGGGATCCTGGAGGGTTTCTACCTTTTTTCTGGGCACAGAGCAGAGGTCACTGGGGTGCGTGTGGTGAATTTCCTGCATTGTGCAGGGATTGGACTAGATGGCCCATGGCAGGCCCTTCCAGCTCTATATTTCTGTGTTTCCATTGTCACTCTTGCCCTTCACCCCCCCCCCCCCCAACTGGTGTTCTAAGCCCCCTGCCCTGGTGTCGTGTGTAAGCATCACCATTCAAAAACCACTGCAGCCTTAAAGAGGCAAAATTCACGATGCTGCAAACAGCCCAGCTTTTCCAAACTGCCATTTACTACTTTATTTCTTTAAAGTGTATACAACAGGAATCAGATCAAGTTTAAGTTAAAAAACAGTAGCCTGCTTATAGTCAAACCAGTGCATCTGGAAACAGTGGGGCTCTTTCCTTGCAATGCTTCTTTGCATGAGGAGTTTCCCAAATCCAAGTTCTGCCCTTGTTAGGAACTGGGCCAACTAGCCATAGGCATGCATGGGTGCAGCTGTAGAAGCATGTCAAATGGTGTGTGTGTGTGGGGGGGGGGGGAGTGGGATCATGGGGCCTGAAGGAATGGAGGAGGGGCAGGGGTGACCATGCAGGACTCCTCGTGCTGGAGCTGCTGGCCTGTCCTCAGAACTGTCACTGCATTGATAGGGATTAGAGAAGCTTGATTGTGCATAGAATTGTTCCATTGGAAAAAAGGTCAGAAAGTGTTGGCTTGTTCATTATTTAAAAAATCTACCAAACTGAGTCTTAAACTGAGCCGTTATCTCTCCAAACCCCCCCCCCCCCGCACCAGCCCGACCTGTCCCCACCTCCAGCCGCCACTGCCTCACAAACAGCCGCAAAGGGCTAGTTTTTTTCAGTGCCAGAGCCCCAGTTGGTTCTTTGGCCTTCTTCCGCCGGCTCACTGGCACTCTGCTCTTTCTAGCCTCGCCCCCCCCTCCCCCTTTCCTGAATGTGCTTTTACCCACGGGGCCAAGATTAACCCTCGGAATTGATTTATAATGCCATGATTGGAAGAAGCGAAGCAATAATCGTGGAGAACCAGATATCTGAACTTGTGCAGAGTGCTTTTTTGCCCCCACGAGTGCCAAAGCTGCTCCCCACACATCACCAATAAGGATTTAGCCCTACCTGGGTTACACACAAGACCTACTGGTTGTCCAGCCAGTCTGGTGTAGTGGTTACGAGCACGGACTCTAATCTGGGAGAACTGGGTTTGATTCCCCACTCTTCCACATGCAGCTGCTGGTGTGGGTCAGTCACGAGTCCTCTCAGAGCTGTTCTCTTAAGGGCAGTTCTTGAACAAGCTCTCTCAGCCCCACCTACCTCCCAGGGTGTCTGTTGTGGGGAGGGAAGGGTACTGTAAGCCGCTCTGAGACTCCTTCGGGTAATGAAGGGCGGGATAGAAATCCAATCTCTTCTTCTTCTTCTTCGTTCAGCTGCAAGCTTGGGAGGGGAAGCGCTTCTGCTCAGGCAGACTAGAATTTGAAAAGAGAATTTTAATAGGATTTTGCAGAATTTCTCAGAGGAGAAGTTCTATGCATCTCCAGCGGTGCACATCCAACCTTCCAGGAAAACCTGGGGGCCAGAAGGTGCTGGGGCCGTGGGAGGCACTGAGACTGCACTTTGTGGATCAGGAGATGGGCCGCCGTTGAGCCTCTAGTCAGGCTGCTGCGTTTGGCGGGGTGGATAGCTCTGGCGAAGGCAGCCGTCTGCTTCGCCAGTGCTGATATTCCTGTGGCTGCGTTGGTGAGCCCGCATGTTGGAGCCCTGGCTAAAGACCCGAGGGCACAGCGGGCAGGCATACGGCTTCTCGCCTGTGTGGAGGCGCTCGTGGGAAACCAGGTTGGACTTCTGGGAGAAGCGCTTGGGGCAGCGGCTGCAGGCGTACGGCTTCTCCCCCGTGTGGATTCGGATGTGGGCCACCAAGTAGGGCTTGCAGCGGAATTGCTTGGCACAGACCGGGCAGATGAAAGGACGGTCGGCTGCCAGCAGAGGCTGAGGTGGAGGCAAAGAGATCTGCGGCTGAGGTCCGGGGGTGTCGCTTGGGAAGCAGGGGACATGGGGGTCCTGTGGGGGCCGGTGGGGTTGGAAGGCCTCCATCCTGAGGGAGTCTGCCACGGGGCGCTGGGTTGGGAAGTTCTCCCCGTTGAAGGCGTCCAGTGGGTGGCTCTGTGGAAGAGGGTCCCGGGTGTGGATCTTCTGGTGCGACAGGAGGTTGGGCTTGTGGCGGAAGCTCTTGCCGCACTGCCCGCAGATGTAGGGCTTCTCCCCAGTGTGGATGTGCTGGTGGGAGGCCAGATAGGCCTTGCTGCCAAAGGACTTGCCACACTCCTGGCACTGGTAGCGCCGCTCGCCTGTGTGGACCTGCCGGTGGGCCAGGAGGTTGGGCTTGTGCCGGAAGCTCTTCCCACACTGGTTGCAGGCGTAAGGCCGGTCGCTCGCCATCTGCGACAGGGCGCCCGCCTTGGGCACGGAGCCCGCAATCCCTTCGGCTGCCATGTGCACCAGCTGGTGGGTGACCAGCTCCTCCCAGCCGTGGAAGCTCCAGCCACACTGGTCGCAAATGAACTCCCCGCTGCCGTGCAGCCCCGGGGCCTGGGGGCCTGGCAGGGGCTGAGGCCCGTAGCTGAAGGGCCAGGGGTTGAAGCTGTGGGCCGCGGGGGCCTGTTGGTGCAGAGCCATCTCAGGCCAGAAAGGCAGGCTCCCCTCTCCCTGGGTGCCCGGGGTGGGGTCGGGGCTGGCGCTGGTGCCCAGGGGGCCCTCCTGAGGCACAGCTGTGTCTGAGGGGGTGGGAGAGTAGCCTCCACTCTGCGGGCGGCGCCGGGCCCACTTCCGGAGGTGCAGGCGCCGGTGGGCAGTCGAGGCGAGGCGGCCCAGGAGGCTCCGCTGGCACCGGGGGCAGTTATAGGGCTTCTCCCTCTTCCAGCTCCTCTGCGTCGTTTCCCCCGTCTTCCTGGCGCTCAGTCCTGCCCTGGCCAGCCTCTGCCTGCCCTGGGACCGGGCCCTCTTGTGCCTCCTCCCTGCAGTCCGGGGGTGGGGAGGAAGGGTCCCCTGCGGCGGCGGCGGCTGAGAGCCAGGCCTGGGAGGGGGAAGTCCGGGGCCCCCTCTTCCTTCCTGCCTCGGACTCAGGGCTGCTCCATCGGCTGCAAGGAGACAAGGGCAGCGTCAAGGACTGGGGCTCAGGCCAGCGGTGGATCGTGGCAAGCAAACCGGGCCCTGCCCCTCTTGTCCCGCCACAGCCTACCAGGGCTTGCCTGGGCCCAGCCAAGGGGGTCCTCCCCCTCCCCCAGGGACTTCCAGTTGCCCTCTTCAAGGAAGGCAAAAGCACCGGGGAGGAGAGAAGTGCAAAATGGCTCACACACAAAGCCCTCCAAGCCCTTACCTGGGGAGTCACTGTTCCCTGTGGGGAGTGGGGGGTCTGCAGCACACGGGGCCCCTCCTTGAGCCAGCCGGGACAGGAGTTCAGGAATGGAGAGCAGGCATTCTGCAGGGAGATGGACAGGCGCCCAAGAAGCATTTGGGTCAGCACCTGGGGACGGCCCTTCCTGGGTCTCTTGGCCTGACTGTGAGGCATCTCCCCCCCCCCCCCACCCACAGGTGCCCTGTTGGATGCCATGTCCCACAGGAGGGAGTCAGCCCCCCACTGGCCCAGGCTGCTGAGCCTCCCTTTGGGAAGAGAGGAGGGGTGGCTCTCCCCACAGAAGGCTGCCTGGGAGATGGCCAGGGCCTGAAGTGGCTTTGGGCTCCTCTTTCATTCCTGCAATTCCTAACTCTGCCTCCCGGCAGGGCGGGGTGCCCTGACAAGAGGCCTGGTGTCTGCGCTTGGGTTCCAAAAAGCCCTGCGATTCCCAGAGGGGATGGCTACAAGTTCAGCACCAGAACCACCCCCCCCCCGGCCCCCAAAAGGAAACGAGAAGGCCAGGCTCAACTTTACCCAGCGAGGAAACCAGCTGGTAATTCTCCACCATGACGTCTTGGTAAAGCTCCTTCTGCCATTCTGCCAGCTCTGCCCACTCCTCCGGGGAAAAGTACACCGCCACGTCCTCAAAGGCCACGGGGACCTGCAAGGAGTACAGCCCTGCTGAAGGACGCCCCTGTCCAAGGGCGGAGCCACACCTTCCGAGGCCCCAGGCGACACCGCTCCAGACCGGGGCAGCCGGGCCAGACCTGCAGCAGAGCGGCCGGATTCAAGTCCAGGAGCCCCTGGGAGACCAACAAGGGGTGGGGGGTGGGGCAAGAAGCTTTCGAGAGTCAGCGCATGACACGAAGGAAGCTTCACCTCGCCAAAGCTCAGGGCCCCCAGATCTTGCTGACCTCAACCGTGAAGATGCCGGATTCGAACCCAGTCAAGATGAAGAGGCTGTGCAGGAGGACCAATGAACGACAGTGTAGCCATTGCGAGCCCCTTCCTTGGCTTTTGGAGGCCCCTCCCAACGTGCGCTCCCTTCCGCCCCTTGCTGTCTCCCTGCAGGTTCTGCTCCGGAGCGGGAAACGCTGCTCTGCTCCCAGCACCCTCCAGTTAGCAGAAGGGGCCCGCGCGCCCGCTCTTGGAGAGCGCCCGGAAGGGCCCAGGCCCCAGCTTGCAGCCGAGGACGGACCTCGCGGCTTCCCTTCAGGCGTGGCAGTGGCCGGGGCCCACCCTCTGACTCGGACCCCCGGGGAGTCAGGGGACAGAAGTGCCGTGCAGCACCTGGGCCTTCCAACTCACCTCCCCCAAATTCTGCAGCAGCAGCAGCAGCAGCATCTAATGTCTGGGAGAACGGGGTTGTCTCCCTAAAGCAGATCTATGCATTGGGGGGTTGGGGGGGCACTTTTCTGTGCCCCTGCACTCGCTCCTTCCACCTGTTCTCGCTCTGCAGAGTGCCCTTTGGCTTTCCAGAGCCCCTTGCCGGGGGGGGGGGGGCGGGCGGGGGGCAGCCCAAAGCAAGCCGTCCCTCCCTCTCCTGGTGGTCCCGGGGCCTACCTGCACGAGGCTCCCTCCGGCCATCTCTCCAGCAAGCCAGCGGGAAGGGTGCCGTCCTCGGCCGGAGCGCCCTGCTGCAAGGGCGGGGGGGAGCTAGAGGAGCCCCCCCCCTGCCCCGACTTCCCCTGACAGCTGGCAGGCCAGTCCCGCCGGGGGGGGGGAGGGAGGGAGGGAGGGGGGGGGATCTGCCGCAGTCTCTCTGCCCGGGGGGCCCGAGGAGGGAGGGAGGGAGGCCGGCCGGTCGCCGCCAGCTGATCTCTCCTTGGCCACGGCGCTTCCTCTCCGCCTGTCAGGTTAGCTGGCTGCTCTTTTGTTAGCCTTTGAAGATTTACACGCCTGCACTGCACGCTGGGAACTGTAGTTCTGCCGCACAGAGCCGAGAGGAAACAAGCCTGCCCCGGAGAGCGACGCTCTCCGCGGACCCCCAGCTGGGCACTCCAGAAAGGCCTCGGCCCCCCCTCCGTTTGCTTGGTTTTAAATTGCTCTTGCTGGCCCCACACCGTTAGGAGCCACATGGACTACAGCAGAACAAAGACCCACTCAATAAAGGGCTTGCAAAAAACATCGCCAATACAGAAGGTGAGGCGGGACTCAGAAGCTGAGAGCAGCCAGCTAGTCTTCGACTCGACTGTCGTCCCAGACTCCGGAACCAGAGAAAATAAAGGCGACAGGAAGGTCTGTCCCGGCTTCCGCTCTCAGTGGGCAGTCAAACACAAGCGGTGCGGTGGTCTCAAGCCTTCCTGCAGGGCACGGACACAGTCTGTCCGAACAGGGAATCCTCGAACAATCTCCACTGACGGGAAGACGTCCCTTTGAGCCGTCATAAAGGCTCCTCACAACTTGAGGATTGGCAACGTGTACAAATATTTCGGTGTTTTATGCGGAAAATGTAGTCCTAGTGCAGTAGAAGAAACTTCCCTGGCACAAAAACATGTACGATTATGGCCCCGTTATAAAATACGGTCCTTGATTATTTTATAAGGCGCATTAGTAGGGGAATTGGTAAGCACCTCCACGGGCAAATTCAACGCAGGCAACTCAGGATCCATGAAGTTTCCACATTTTAAGTGCTCAGAAATTAAACACGAAACCCACCCACCGCTCACAGGAGCCACTGGACTGCAGGTGAGCTCTCTCACAAAACTAGAGGTTTGGCTCCTCTGCACAGGGACTAAAGGGCCTCCGTAGACACAGCCTCGGTTAACTCCTCAGTTGCCATAGCAAGAACTAGGATGCAGCGGTCAGAATGTCACCAGAGACCCAAGTTCCGACCCCAGGACCGCCATAGAGCGCGGGCCCCTTCCCTGCACTGGCTTTCGACTGATGGAAAGCAACCCCAGGGGGTGGGGCACAGGAATTGTTATAGCCGCATTCACCTTTTTAGTTTGGTGTAGTGGTTAGGAGGCACAGACTCTAACCTGGGAGAACTGGGTTTGATTCCCCACTCCTCCTCCACTTGCAGCTGCTGGGTGACCTCGGGCAAGCCATAGTTCTGTCAGAGCTCGTTGGACTCCAACTCCCCGTTGGACTCCTGAATGGTCATAGCTCCCCCTGAGATACCAGAGGGGCTGGCAAGCAGCTGGGGGGAGGGAGCTGTGCACCCCCCACCCTTCAATCCCCGCAGCACCACCCAACAGCCAACTGAGTAGCTGCCACTGGACCACAGTGCCACATACAGAAGACGCCACCTCCTCTTCCCTGCCCAGCTCCCTCCCCCCCTTTGGGGCTACGACTCCGGGACAAGGCAAGCAAGGTGCAGTCAAGCAGGACACTCCGCAAACTGTAAGAAAGCCTTTATTGCAAACCAACATAGCTCAGAAAATAATAATAAAACATAATAATTATAATTTTAATAATACATCTGGAATAGCCCTACAGGGCCAGTCTGGGTGAATGGGGATGAAGTTCTCCTTGGGGGGTTCTCAGAGGCAGCTCACGGAGAGGTGCAGGAGGGAAGGGGGGGTACAGGCACAGGGCAGGGCTCGCAGGACTCCCGCCCACACGATAGACAGTTTCCCACCGACACACGAGAGAAAAGGAATGCAGCCGTGGGGGGGGTGCCCCCGATTCCATCAGTCACCGCGTGTGTAGTGCCAAGCACTGCCCGGCAGAAACCCTCGATAAACCTCAAGGTCTGCAAACTAGGGGGCAGGGTCCCTCAGACCCAAGCATCAAGCAAATCTGGTCAGAGGAGTGGGTGGGGCATTCCGGACAAACAAAAATGTCTCAGCTGACAACTGATCAGTCGCTTAGGGACTCTGTTGCCCCAGCCCGAGAGGGTGTGAGGGCCAAGGGCAGAGAGGCCTCCTTAAAACGTTTAACCTTAAAACGTTTAACCCTCCGTGGCGGCAGCAGCCCGGCAGGGGAGGCGGCCCTCAAGGCCAACAGCAAGCCGACCTGTTGGGGGAGCTGAGGGGAGGGGGGCAAGGCGGAGCGCTGGGCTCCCGGGGCCCTTGGCCTCATGCACCAAGACAAGCCTCGTATGCTTCCTCTTTAGTGTCGGATCTCCAGTGGAACTTGCCCTCCCCAGACACCCCCAGGGCATCGCTGCTCTTACCCCACCCCAGTCCCAGAAGGCAGGGCGGGATCTCCAGGTGCCACGGGGCAGGGTACGTACCTTTGAGCAATACTCCAGCCAGCAGGATGGCAGTGGGAAGCGAGGAAGGACCTCACAGAACAATGCAGCCACCCACCCTCAGGCCGGGAACTCCCACCCTCGGTGGCCACAAGGGACTCTGGCTGACTCCGGGCCACAGCCCATGGCTCAGAGGAGACCGGCCCGGGGGGGGGGGGGGGAAGAGCTGGAATGGCCAATTGGCCTGCCATGAGATGGTGGCCTTCAACCTTCCCCTCCCGGAAGCCCAGGCTTGGGGGCGCCTTCCCTCCCCCCACCCCGACAGGTGTTTGGCCAGGCAGCTTTCCCCAATGGCCGCCTGCAGCGCGGCTGTGGAAACCTCACCGGCCAGCCCTGCCCAGGAGCTGGTGGAGGGAAGGTGCGCAGCCCCAGGGCCATCCCAGGCCAAGGGAAGGCAGCCGCTGCTCCAGCCCTGGCTCACCCACTGCGGGGAGGGACTGATGGCACGCGGGAGCAGGCCACTGGAGGCCCCTCGGTCCAGACGTGGAGTTGCCTGGCTCCGCCTTCGAGCCGTCGCACTCCCACTGCCGGCCAGGGCCAGAGGGGTTCGGCAGCTCCTACGGGAGACCTATTGGCATGCCAGAGCCCCAAGCGTCACCCGCCCCTGGACAGACAGCCACGGCACTTCAGAAAAGAGCAGGGAGGGCAGGTGGTTTCAGCAGACCCCAGCCCCGGGGCACGCGGCAGGGCCCAGGCTCAGTCCCTGGCAGCGGCTCCGTGTGAAAAGGGACCGGGCAGCAGGAGCGGATGGGAAAGACCTCTCTCTGCCCGAGGCCCTGGAGGGAGAGCCGCTGCCAGTCTGGAGTAGACAAGACTGACCTGGATGGACCGAGGCTCGGATTCAGCGGAAGGTGGCTTCCTGGGTGTTTCAGCCCCGCCGCCAATGCAAAGGCACACACACCACCCAGCCCGAGGAAGGTCCCCCCCAGGGCCGGGAGTCCGAGGCTGTCCAAGCCTGGGAGAACTCCCCGGGCACCAAGTGAGAAGCGGCCTCGGCCTTTGCCCTGCCTGCGACGCTGGGCTCATGAGCACAGTAAGACAGACAAGCACCACCGCCCTGCCTCCTAGGGGGACACCCTGAGCATCTCTGCTCTGGGCACTCACGGACCACAAAGCCTGCCTCTAGCCCTCACTTCTCTCTAAAAAGGTCTGAGCAGGTGTGGGCAGGAAGATCGCTGGGGAGCTCTGGGGAGAAGAGCCAAGAGGGCCCCCCGCCCTCCCCCTCGCTCTCCTGCCTTTGTCGAAACAGCTGACTGGTGTGTCTGCATGCAGTCTGGATGACACAGCTGGAAGGCCTCGTTGGAAGCAGCAAGGGTGCTTCCCTGGAGCAGGCAGGAGGGCCCAGCCACCCCTTTCACCCCCCAAAAGCTCCTCAGCCCACCCCTCTTCCCTCTGCACCCTATCGCTTGTATCTTCCCACGGGCAGCAGTGGCTGCAGAGCCCAAGCCCCTCGGCTCCCTCCAGAAAGGGGGGCCAACAGCGGAGGCAGCTGCATCATCCCCAGGATTCAAAGCCTCCAGGCCATGCCCCAGGGGAGCCTCCCCTGGCTCAGCCAACAGGGGCACAATCAGAAGCTGGCTTTCCTGCTGCCCCTACGACACTCGGCCGTACACTGCTCTGTCCTTCAGCCCAGCCGCAAGGACTGGAACAGCTCAGACACATTTTCATTTGGTGCCAGAGAGGAGGCCTCCAGAAATGGTCCCCAGTGCCAGAGCTGACCAGTGTTCCTTTCTGACCACAGGGGCACACCCCATTCACCATGGAAGCTGCTTCAGCCCACGGCCACCAACACAACCCAGGTGGCCTGGCTGCAGCTGCTCCGGGCACACCCGTCCCAGCTCCCAAGGGGACTTCAGCCTCATGCTGCGGGTCTCCTTGCCAGCACGAAAGGGCCGGGCACCAGGGGGGTACAAGATGCCCCCAGTCAGGGTCTGGGAACTCGCCCCGCCTTCAAGGCTATGCGTGGACAAGAGGCACCGCCCAGAGGAAGTGCGCCACCGGAGGCCCAAGAACGCTGAGGAGTTTGGGGATGTGTAAGCAGCTCAAAGGGCTCCCAACCATGGCAGAATGGAGCCCCTGCACCGGCTTGCCAGCGATTCTGTCCCTGCGCAGCCTTCCCCCTTCCCAGGCTTGGCCGCCTTCCTCCTCTTCCCTGCGGCGCCCCAGAACTGGGCTCAGCCATGTCCCTCTTTGCCTGCCCTGGCCTAGGAGACAATGTGGGTCCGGCTGCCAGCCCATCCGGGGGGGGGGGCCTGCAAGTGACAGAAATCAAGGCAGCCCTCCTCGCCTCGGACTGCCCACCACCTCTTCTCCAACGATCCCCCCCCCCCCGCCCCTTGAGCACCAAACCAGTTTGCAGCCAACAATTCTCCATTGCAACCTCCAGCCGTGGGTCAAAAAGCAAGCCCCACCTGATTCCACCCAGAATTAGAGATCCTAAGGCACAGACTTCCCCCCCCTTTCACCGGCTGGGGGGGCTTTGGCAGCTGCTTAACTGGCAGGGCAGGGGCACCATCTGCCAAGACTGAGCAGGCTGCCCACTACGCCAACGTACAGACAGACTCTACCCACTAGGCAAGCACAGAATCTTCAGACTAGAGGAAATGGGGGGGGGGGCAAGCTACATTGACAACAGACGGGGGAGGGCCGGGAGGGCCAACTGTTGACAGGGGGGACGTGGGTAAAGTGCTTCTGTGGCGGCCCCCCGCCAGCCGGCCCTTGCGGGCCCATCTGCACACCCTCCTCTTTGGTCAATGCTCTCATGCCCCCCTGCCCATGCTCGACACGCTTCCTGGCCATCTGCCAAACCTGGGGGTGGGGTGGGTGCTTGGGAGAGGAAGAGAAATGCAAAGGAGACTTCTGCATTGCTGGGGGGGGGCTCGGCCTGCCCCCGGCTGTCCGGCAAGCGGCTCTCACCTTTGTGCTGAGCCCAGCAGCAGCCACCGGGGGGGGGGGGGTCCGCTCCCCTTGCATCCCCCTCTGAGGGCAGGTCGGCCTTCTTGCCTCACTGTCAACTCTGAGAGTTCAGGTCCACGCAGGCCACTGCGGCCTCCCAGCAGTTCTACCCGCTTTCAAAGCGGACGGCCCTCTGCTCCTCCTCCGGGAGGGTCCCTGGCCGTTCCCACAAGGGCACCATATATGAGTTCAGCGAGGCAGAAGGTCCTCAGGAGCCGGCCGGCCGCATCCTTTCCAGAGCTCCAGGCAAAAGGGAACAGTGGGGCTGGCCTTGTTCGCCGCTGGGTCTCGGTAACAGCTAGCTTCTCTCATCACAGCCTCAGCCAGCGGTGCTGCTCCTCCTGCAGGGCCCCTCGTCCGGCTCCAGCCCCAGAGCCCTCTCTCCCCAGACAGTCCTTTCCTCCCTTGCAAAAGCACCGCAGGAAGAGGTGCTGGGACAGGACAGGGGAGAAGAGGAGGCATCACTCAAGCGATCCGAGCACCCGCACAGCACCGAGGGAGGGGCAAGGACACCAGATGTTGCTCCTGACGACTGGGAGGGGTCCTGGAAGCTCGCTGTGTGCCCAGCCCCACCAGCTCGGGCCTCTGAAGCCAAGAATGGGCACTGCCTCTGCTGCACCCACAGGCCCCAGGGCCAGCTGAGTCAGTGTCTGTGAAACCTTAGGGATAGGGTCAGACAGGGCAGGAGGGCGGTCCTTCAAAACCTCCTTTTCTGAGGAAGCACAGGGTTCGAAAGACACCTCTGGAAGGCTGCTGCCCCCCCCCCCAATGGTGGCAATGGCCGATTTGCAGGGCAGATGGAGGAAAAGCTGCTGGGTGAAGGGAGCTGGCCTCGTTCTGCTGGCCCCGGGAACAAAAAAAGCTGGGGAGGAAAAGGAGGGGATCAGTGGGGTGAAGCCACATACTTGGCACAAGACTCCCCATGCGCAAGCTTCTGGAGGGAGATGCCCACTCCGCACTCGGTGCTTCTGCCGGAATGGCTCTTTGCACATGGGTGTCCCAAACAGTCACACTGGTCTCCTGCCAGGAGATGGAGGAGCGGGCGAGACTCCCAAGGTGTCCCAGCACAGGGCGGCTGCTGCTGCTGCTGCAGGGTGGGTGGGTGGGTGGGTGGGGGGCAATGGGACTCCTGTCCACGATGCATGCATGAGCCGTGCTGGCCCACCCCCTCGCAGCCTGTGCTGGCACAGCGCCCACAACTGGGGGAAGCTATCGCAAGGAGTCCGGGATGGAGCACAGTCTCGGGTTGGGGGCGGCTGGGTGGCTCTGGCTGCCCTGCTGGAGCTGGAGGGCGCGTGGGGGGCAGGGGATCCCCAGCCAGGCCCGGCCGGGGGTGTCTCTGCTCCCCGCCTGGAGTTGCCCCAGATGTGGGTGGTGAGGGATGACCAGGGAGGCCCTGCTGGTGTGGCAGAGGCAATGCAGCATCTCGCCGGGCACATCGGCTGCGGAGGCGCGAGGGCCAGCGAGGCTCTTCTGCTTGGCAGGGACCGGCTGGGGCTGCCCTAGGGGGACCACGGGGTGTGCGCTGGAGGTGGGCAGGCCTGGCAGGCTCAGCCGGCGTTGGCAATGAAGCATCTCCACATGAGGATCCATGCCTGGTGGCGGGGCACTCAGCTTGGGGCCCTGTTCGGAGCCCAGCGCGACGCCCTGGAGGTGCCCGGGGGCCCCTGTGGCATGGGGAGCAGGAGGCGGGTCTCCGGGGAGACTCTGCCCGTGGGGGGCACCGTGCGGCCCAGAGGAGCCTGCCTGCTGGACGCCTGGAGGGGCATCTCCTGCCAGGTCCTGGCGAGGGGCTGGCGTTGCCCGGTGAGCGACTGATGCAGGGTCTCCCGGGAGGGCTTGCTGGAGGCCGGGAGCGGCAAGGAGGGTGCCGGGCAGAGGGTCTGCCCCCAAGACCTGCCGGTGGGTTCTCTGGTGGGCGCGCAGTGCAGACTCGCCCTTGAAGCGCTTGGGGCAGCAGGTGCAGGCGTGGGGGCGCTGCTGCGAGTGGGTGCGCTGGTGTGCTGCAAGGTTGCCCTTCTGGCTGAAGCGCCGGCCGCAGGTGGCACAAGGGAAGGGCCTCTCCCCCGAGTGGATGCGCCGGTGGGTGATCAGGTTGGCCCGCTGGTTGAAACGCTTCCCGCACTCAGTGCAGGCGAAGGGCTTTTCCCCCGTGTGGATGCGCTGGTGGGTGATGAGGTTGGGCCGCTGGCTGAAGCTTTTCCCGCACACGTTGCAGGGGAAGGGCTTCTCCGCCTGGCGGTTCCCGCGCTGTACGGGGGCCTTGGGCTCGGGGGCAATGAGCCCTTCCTGGACGGCGTGGGTGCGCTGGTGGGCCGCCAGGTTGGCCTTCTGGCTGAAGCGCTTCCCGCAGCGCAGGCAAGGGAAGGGGCGCTCGCCCGTGTGCACCCGCTGGTGGGTCAGCAGGTTGGGGCGCTGACGGAAGCGCTTGCCGCACTCCAGGCAGGGGTAGGGCTTCTCGCCGGTGTGGATCCGCCCATGCGTGATGAGGCCCTGCTTCTGGCGGAAGCACTTCCCACACACCACGCAGGCAAAGGGCCCCGAGCCCAGCCCCTGGGATGGGCGGCCGGGACCGCAGAGGCTCGGCTCGCACGAGGCCACCTCTTCTTTCTTGACGCGGGGCGGGGCACGCAGCTGGGCAGCGTTGGGGGTCAGGAACAGCCCCGCTCGGGAGCTGTCTGGGAAGAGCTGGTAGCGCTCGAGGCTCGCCGCGAAGCCCTTCTGGCCGCCTTCCTCTTCCTTGATCGCCTTGCCGCGCCCGGCTGCTCCTGGAGTGGAAGAGGGACGGGGGGGGGGGGGGGATTCCATCAGATCTCCTCAAAGCACAGCTCAGGGTCTGCGAGGAACTTCTGGTGAACTCCGCGGTCCTGCTCCCCTGGTGCCAAGGAAAGCACCTAGTGCCAGAGCTCCCTTTTGGCGGCCCAGTGAGCTGAAGTGCCAAGGAGGGGCCTCAGCAGGCACCCGTCTGCTGGCTCTCCCAGTCCTCAGGGTGGCCCGCCTGGCATCGACCAGAGCCCGGGCCTTTTCCCTCCTGGCTCCCGCTCTGTGGGAGGGGCTCCCCCGCCCCCCAAGAGGCACTGCAGGGCCTGCCTGTTTGCCAGGGCCCTTGAGAGGGTTTTAAGGGGGGAGGGATATGAGGGAGGGGGTATACTGTTTTTTCTTTCGTTTTTGCTGGGGATGTATTAATCGTTATTGTAAGCCATCTTGAACCACGGGCAAAGGTGGCATATAAATGTCCTAAGAAATGAATAAAAATAAAGACTGGACGGTGCACTTCTGGCCCCGCCCAAATCACAAGCGGGAGCCGCGCTGAACAGGGAGAACTGCTACTGGAATCAGCTGCTTCTCTTGCATCAAACCAAGGAACAAACTGACTCAAAACCAAAGTGGAACAGAATAAAGTGGAACCCTGGCCACAAATCAATGGGAGGCAGAACAGAAGCAGAAGAAAGAAGAGGGTGGCGACTGCTAAATGCTCCATTAAGACAGTTTAGATCTAGAACAGCACAGAATGTGCACAGCCTGTTCCACAGAACAGCCGCACTGGAGCGGTGGGTCTCAGCTGACCCATACACAGCTGAGAGCGTCTGGTGGATGGGCAGGGAAACTCGGGCTCAGGTCTCAACTCAGCCGTGGAAGCAACTGCGGGTCAGCTTCTTGTGTCCCAAAGGACATCCGTCGGGTTTTCTGTGTCTTCTCTTTTTAAAGAAGAACAGGGAAACAGGACATGTGGCCAGGGAGGGGGAAAACTGGAAGATAAAACCAAACACAGACTACCCATTTAACTGCCTCTCAAGAACATGTCCATATTTCTCTTTTATAAACAGCTGCCTCAAAAACAATTTGGGGGTGAGAGCAGAAGGCAGAGGTTTCAAAGGAACCAGGGGCAAGTCCATCCACCCTTCGTGACTCTGGGAAAGAACAAAAGGCAAGCACATCTGAGAGAGAGAGAGAGAGAGACCCTCTGGCCTGTGAGCTGCCTCCCGCGAGACACTTTCCCCCACCTTGGCAGGAGCCGGTGCACAGCTTGCTTTCCTCTACCTTCTGACGGTCTGCAATGCCCAGCTCTTCCCACCGCTCAATCCAAGACAAGCCTTCGGGTTTGAAAAACCGGTAACCTGATGCAGGGACAGAGAAGGACTGGTTAGCTGATGGGGAGGCAACCGCTGACCCCGGTGCAAGCCAAGAGCAGACGAGGAAGGAAGAGGAACAGAGAACATCCCTCCGGGCAAAGAACCCTGTTTTGTGGGAAAGAACCCCTGCCAGAGAGACACAAAGCAGCAGGAGGGACAGAACTGGCTGGGAGGCCCTTCCACACGTTCAAGAGGGAAGCAGAGTCCAAACTTAGCTCAAAGTCTTTCGCTCCTTCCACCATCGAAGTGCATCATCAGACCGGGCCTTTAAAGCACTACGCGGCTGGAGGCCTTCTTCTCCCACAGGTTCCTGCCCAGGAATTGAGAGCACAGGGAGAACCCCCCCCCGCCCCCAAGACGGTCCCACCCATCAAAGAGGCTCATTTGCTGAGGGCACGCGAGGGGGACTTTGGGGTGGCAGCCTCATGATCGTGGAACAACCTCCCCAGGGAGATGTGCCTGGTGAAGATAGTTCTATTCAGGACTGCATTTGATTCTGAAAAGGCCCAAATTGAGGCCTAAATTGTGATTTTAAGATTTTGGTTTTACGTATTCTACATTATGTATGTTATTTATATTGTAAGCTGCCATGAGCTCTGGGCCCCTCACTTTCAGTCTTTAGGAGGCAGCTGAAGACGGATTTATTTAGGGCCACGTTTGGTTAAGTTTACTAGCAGTCCTGAATTGTGATTTTAAATTTTATGTTTATGTATTTTATATCAATGTTGCAATCCCCCCCCCCCAAGCTCCGTAAGGAAGAAAGGCGGCCAAAAAAGTTTTAAATAAATAACACTTGTCCTTCATTTCTGCTAATAATTCACTCTGCAATTGGAGTAGAGCCTGCTTTCCTACTTTCTATGCAGCCCAGGCCATTCTGGGTGGCTGCAGCAGCACTGGGATCCCCCGGCTGCAAAAGTGCCACCTGCCCCCAGAGAGCCTGATGGCCAAGAAGTGAACTTGACACCAGGTAAGCAAGAGCAGGGCTCACCTATGCCCCCCCCCCCCCCCCGCCTCGAGGTCTCGGCCAGGAATTTGCCTCAAGCCACTGACGCGACTTCCAGAAAAGCACATTATTTTTCAGCGGTGTGGTCAACACCTCTGGCAGAAACACAAGTTTTATTCCTGCTTCAGGTGACCACACACCAACAGGCTGTCCAAAAGCAATGCAGCAGGATTTCTGGGGGGAAGTGGCGTGCCTTCCCTCCCTGAAGATACCGGAGGGCAAAACCAGACTTGGTGGATCCCCTTTCATCCGACCGAGCCGACTCCACAAAGGCTGAGCCCAGCGTGACCCAGGGGTGGGGGGCCCAGTGACAGGCCTACAGGCATCCCGCTCTCAGGATTCAATCGTGGCACAAAGACCTCGCGTGGGACATGGCCCAACTGCTCACCTGGGCAGGGGTCTTGTGGAATCCCTCTGGCAGAGTCCAGCTGATCACCAAGACATGGCTCTCCAGCGCGCTCAATCCGAGACAGGAGATCGGGTTTGAGAACCGGGTAGCCTGGGCAACGATAAAGAACGCAGACTGAGCGCCACTGCCTGAGACAGGGAGGAGGGCCCAGGGCCCTCGGGATGTCTGCCTAACCGGCACCTGCTCAGGCTGCCAGGTGGGAGGCAGGCAGAATGCCAGAGATTCCAGGGCCTTCCTTCCCCCCAAATCGTCTCATCCAAAGCCAAGGCCTCACTCAGGACAGTTCACACTGCAGCCTCTCACCTTGGACCAGACACTGCCACGCCAACCACCACTCCTGTTCTGACAGCCCCAAAGCAAGAGCACAGCAATGCCCAACAGGGGGAGGGTGCTCCACTGGTTCTTGCCTGCCCTGGGCAGGGAAACTCCAGCTTCTCAGGAGGAAGAAGAGCCCCCAGGGGTCCTCTGTGGCAGACCACTGGCCTGCCCTGGTGACAGGATGCCCCGCTTGAGTCCGGCCAATGGCAAAGAAGGTATCAAGCCCTCCCAATTCACCCCCAGTGGGTGAATGAAACAGACGCCCCACCAAACCCCAGAATAATCAGAGCTGCCACTCCTCCGCCCCAATTCCCTCCAGCACTGCCCAAACAAAGCCAAAGACATCTTACCCAGGGAAGTGACCAGCTCGTAGTTCTCCATCACCACATCCACCAGCTTCTGGCCGGTTCTCCAGGGGCTCCTCCGGGGAGGTGCAGTCCAGGCGGGGCTCAAGCATCACCTGCTGCAACACACAGGGCTGGTCAACGCGGTCTCGTGCGGGACAAGCACAGACCCACACAAGCGGACCTCGGCAGGCTGAGGCTCACACAGCACAGCTCCAGAACCTCTCCATTTAGTCAGGGGAAGGACGACTGCCTGCACCTGTCACAGGCCAGAGGGAAGACCAAAAAGAGGCACAACCCACACTTCCCGTTCTCCATTGGACGGCCACTGTTTATGGGCCAAGACTGGGATGCAAATGAGGGAAACATGCCCCCACAAACACCCCCCCCAAATAAATAAATAAATAAATATCATACACGCACACAGAGAGACTCATACACAGAGCCAGCCCCACCTGCATCACCCTACAGGTGTGGGGGGGGGACACGAATCAAACTGCATTAAACTGGACCCCTTGGGGCAGACAGCGAGGTGAAGAAAGGCAGGAGGTAGTCCAAGAGAGCTCCACCCCATGGTGCACACCTCCCCCTACCCCCTCCTACCTGGGCTGCACCCCCTGTAGGCATTTCCTGGTCCAGGTGTCCAATGAGGGAAGGAGAACATGTTTCACCTCAGCAACTGAAAAGGCCAATAGGATTTGCCTTGTGGGTGTGACTGCTTGACCTGTCCTCCTTCCTGCTTATCTTTGCTGTGCTTTCTGAAAGCCCCTGCACCTATCAGAAAAGAGAGAGGGAGTTAAAGCAGGGTACCAGGGGCAAGGCTGCACAACTCGCAAATTCTTTTCCCCTCCCTGCAGAGCCTGCTGCTGTTGCTCCACTGTTCTGAACAGGAATAGATTTAGCCCTGTGAAGAACTACCTGAGCACATAACCAGCATCTTTCCCCGGTGCTCGAGACCCTGAAGCCTGAGGAAGAGCAGGCTGCTCTACCGCTCAGGCAGGGATCAAGCCCAACAAGAGACGCCTTGCTGTCAAGCTTCACGCAAATGCAACCTGTACCTCTTCTGGATCTGGGGGAAAGAGACACGCTAAGCCTGCTGCAATGAGAGCCAGAGTAAAAATGACCACATGGGGTCCGCCCTCTGTGTGGCAGGAATAAGGAAGACTGGCTGCCCCCGCCTCAAAAAAGGGTACTGCAGAGCTGGAAAAGGGAGGCCAAAGTTATCCCCAACAATGAGGAGACTAAAGAGCCTGGGGCTTTTCAGTTTAGAGAGAAGACAACTGGGGGGGGGGGGGGAGAAGAAACACAAAAACGGTCTATAAAATTATGCAGGGTGTAGAGGAAGTAGAGGGAAACGTTTCTCCCTCCCTGCAAACACAAGAACTTTGGCACTCCTGAAGGAATGGATGGGCAACACATTCAGGCCCAACAAAAGAACTCAATTCAGTAAGGTGATGTGGAGCACAAAATTTTCCAAAACGGAAAATTTTCCAATGGTACATTTTACTGTGGGAAATTATCTGCCCCACATATTCAGCTGCAGTCCCTGCTTCTAATTGCCAGGGGGGCTGTGCTGCGAATCAGTCGTGTCAGATGGGCTAAAGGTGGACTGCAAAGCACAGACAAACTCCTGCGTGTGTCCATGGCCCAGACTTCATAGGAGGTGCATTTTGCATTATTTTGACATTATTTAAATTTGTCTTAATGTTATTTACATTATCATCAGAACATTTCCCAATGCAAGTTTCCCCCCCAAACCGTCATTACTGATCTATTATGCTGCCACAGGACGCAACGCTAGCCACCAGCCGCCATCCTTTTCCCCACACTGACACCTTCACGTTCAGAACCCATCTTTGGCTCAACACATGCTGCACTGGGGGGGGGGGGGTGTCACCTCCATAGGGCTTCTAGTGGGCTGCCCTGGTTGGAAACAGGATGCTGGACTGCATGGAGCTTTGCCCTGCTCCTGTGGAGCTCTTTTACATTCCTAGGCCTCAAGTCACTCTCTTCCAGTACAGAAAGTTCTTTCCTCAGCTGACAGTGACCTGGACAGAAGATTCCTGCAAGCCTTTCCCACAACCAGCCATTCATTCCTCTCTTTTGCAAACCTGACCCAAGTTCCTGGAAGACATTATGAGTTATTCAAGACTGTGTGCATGACAGGATTTTGCACAAACATGAAAACTGGTCCCAGGGAACCTTAACAGTCACTTCTTCCCTAATATGAAAGTTGCTAGCCCTTAAAACAGCAAGTGTCAACTTGAAGCTGAGTGAACAAAGGCCAATGAATTTCTGAAACCCTTGACCTGGCAAGGGGGCAGAGAAGGGGCCTCCAGTGCCCTGCACAGTCCCATACACCTCTGCAGGATGATGTACATTAAGATGATTTTTTAAAAAATCACAGACCCTGACTGGGATTGCCCAGGCAAGCCTGATCTCGTCAGCTCTCGGAAGCTAAGCAGGGCCAACTCTGGCAAGGACTTGGACGGGAGACCTCCTTGGAATACCAGAGGTGGTGGGCAGGGACAGGCTTTACAGCCACCTCTCTGAATATTCTCCAGGCCCCCAGTAGGGGTCAGTCACCAGAAACTGCCATGACTTCCAGGTGCGCGCACGCGCGTGCACACGCACACACACACACACAAAATACAAAAATAAATTGCAGCACATTCACTGGCCTGGATACAGCTTTATCACTTTTCTCTCAGGGCCCCAGCAAGCTCAGTCATTGCACAGAGATTGAGGCCCAGGCCTCTGTCTCAGAAGAACATAAGAGAAGCCAATGATGGAGCAGGCCAGTGGCCCATCCAGTCCAACACTCTGCTGTGTCACACAGTAGCCAAAGACACCCCAGGTGCCCTCAGGAGGTCCAGCAGTGGGGCCGGGACCCCAGAAGCCCTCCATCCACGGAGCACGCCAGGTTGACTGCCAGAAAGGGACTAGGGCTGCTTGCTTGGCCAGGTGGGGCCCCCCTGCAAGGCTGATTCTGGGCTTCAGAAGGAGAACAATCCTGGATAGCAACAGGCCACTTCACTCGTATTTCCCCTCAGCCTATGCCAGTTCCATTCTCTTGCCTTCCACAGATGCTTCCAGAAATCCAAGAGGCAAGCACGTTGACCTCCTTCCTCTCAGGCCTATTCACCAGCCAGGCTGAGAGCTCATCCTCGTCCCCAGCTCCACCAACAGCATGCTGCAGAGAATGCCAAGGCCCCCCCCCCCGCCGATGGAGGCTGTGTGGAACCAGTGTTCCTTCTCAGATGAGTTAGTGTGAGCCAGCGTACAGTTTTTTAGCCTCCAGCTCACAGATTTTTGTCTTAGCTTAAGAAGGACAGAGCTTTGCTCTGGAGCAAACTAATGTACGCAGTAGCCAAATCGCTCGCTCACAACTTTAATGCCAAGCAGCTGACAAGGCAGAATTTTTGCTCCTAAAACCCCACAGCTTAGAGAGAGCATTGGTGAGGGCCTACCCCTGACACAGCTCCATTCCAAGACTGCCTTGCTTGGGTGGTGGGGGGGGGGCACAGCCTTGGCACTGCACAGCTTTTTCCACATGTTCACCACGAAGTCTCAGGCCCACTGAACAGTAACAGAAACGGGTCAGCCAAGCAGGCCCCCACTGAGGCAGCCTAAGGCAAATGCAACCAGATAATCTACACTTGGGAAAAGCCAAAGAAGAGCCACCCAAGCATCTCTTTTGGATGAGAATGTCAATTTTCACACTCAGTCCCTCATCACCACAAAGTCTGTCAACCGTGCCTGCAATCAGCCACAACTGCTGTAAGACTTGAACTGTCAAGGTGGGAGGTCCGGACCACACCCAAGAGGATTTAAGAGATTATCTAGAAGCCAAGAATATGCCCAGAGAAATAAATGTGGAGAAACAGCTCAGGTTCTGTTTCTCAACACCCTGCTTCCAAACAAGCTCCATCAACGCACATGCACACACACACAAACACGCACACCAGGTGGGCATGCTGCAGGCCTCCAAGCTGAAGCCAAGCAAGAGAAACAAGCAGCAGACCCAAAAATTCGATGGCCATTCCTGGCCATTAAGAACATAAGAGAAGCCAGTGTTGGATATCAGGCCTGTGGCCCACCCAGTCCAACACTCTGTGTCACACAGTGGCCAAAAACACCAGGTGCCCTCAGGAGGTCCAGCATTCCCCCATCCATCGTTCCCTCTAAGCTGAGTTAGTGTGAGGTAGCTCACAGTTTTTTTAGCCTCCAGCTCACACCTTTTTACCTTAGCCCAGGGCTCCAGAGCAAAGTAATTTATGCAGCTGCCAAATGTCTCGCTCACAATTTCAATGCCAGTGGCTGTCCGAGGGGAATTTTTGCTCACAAGAGGACTCCACCGCTTGGAGGGAGCCTCGCCTCGCCTCGCCTCCCTCCCTCCACCCCCAGCGGCCAGAAAGCTCTTTCTGCGCTCCTCCGCTGTCCAGACCGAGCCGAGGAGGGGCGGGCGGTCCAGGCACGAGGGCGAGGTGTCGGCGGGGCTCCTGAGCTCCCAGCCCCTCCGCCAGATGCCCGCGACCACCCCCAGCACCTTCTGGGCGGGGAGATGAGGCCGGCCAGGGCGACGTCAAGCCAGTCCCCCAGACCTGACCCCGGGCCCGCCCCGGGGCTCGGCCCCCGAGAGTTTCTTCTGGGAGCCCCCCAAGCGCCCCCCCCCACCTCGCCGCCTGCCCTGGGCGCAAATTCACTCAGCTGGGAGACCCCGCGCTCCCCGGGACTCCCGCTCCTCTCCCGCTCACCCCACGCCCTCCCCCCCCCACCCCCCACCCGGGCCCTGCCCGTCCCCGGGCCGGCGCTCCAGCGGGACGCGCGCGCGCCCAGGCGGGGGAAGGGCCTCCTCCGGGGCCGCCGCAAAACGGAGAGGCCGCCTGGCGCGCGCAGGGGGGGGGTGGTGGTGTTGTCCGGGACGCGCCCTCCCCGCGCGGGGCTGCTGGTGGTGTCGCCAGATGGGGGGGGGGGTCTGCTGCGGCCAGAGAGGCCCCGGGGAGGGGGGGGGGGCGCGCAGCAAACAGCCCCCGATGCAGGCGGGGAGCCCCGGCCCGGGAAGAGGCGGCCCCGATGCAGAGCGCGCGCCCGGGGCGGGGAACGGAGGGGGGGGGGAGGCGCCGCCAGGCTACCCCCCCCTCCCAAGAGGCTCGACGGGCCCGGACGGAGAACCCCCCCCCACACACACACACACCCCACCCCAGGCGGCCCCGCCCGACAGCCCCTCCCCCCCCGGCCGCTCACCAGGCCCCGCGGTGACCCCCTGACCCGGCAGGCGGGGTTGCCATAGCAACACCGTGACGGTCCCGGCCGTGGCGGACGCGAGGGCCGCGTCACCGACGCATCACCGCCGGGCCCGGTGACCTCACGCGCTGACGTCATGCGCCCGCCGCGCGGCGGAGGGGCGAGGCTTCCTTTCTCCCTTTCCAGGGTCCCCCCCTCCCCACGCTCCTGAACGACCGCAAGGACCCGGATGGAGGAACCGGAAACGGACGCTAGCCCCCCCCCCCCAAAACGCGTACTTCCCCATGTTTTCTTTCCCGTCTCTTCAGTCCCCGGGATGGCACCTCAGGGCTCCGCCCCAGCACAAGTCCATTATGGGAACTGGAGTTCCCGCGGTGAAGCCCCCCCCCCCCCCCCAACAAGTTGGTCTCGCGTGGGCTATGGGACTGCGCGAGATCCCGTAACAGGGTCTCTTCGTGATGCTTCACGGGAGATGTAGTTCTGGGCTGGCGGAGAGATCGACGCTTCCGGGAGTTGGAGAGGGAGGAAGAGGAAAGTATGTAACCGGAAGCGCTGGGAACTTTCCCGGAAACCTGGCGAGAGCGCGACACGTGACCTTGGAGTTCCTTTGGGGTGGCTTACGTCTGATTCGCAGACCATAGAGAGCAGTTCCGTTGGAGAACGCGGCTGCTTTGCTGGGTGGGCTGTATGACATCACTTCCCCACACAGGCCCCTCCTCAAACCCCACCCTCCCAGGCTCCACCCCCCCCCCCCGAAATCTCCAGGAATTTCCTAACTGGAAGTTAGCACCCCTGGACGGTCAGCAGCCACTGCTGTGGCCGATACTGGGGGTTGCCAGCCTCCAGGTTGTGACAGGAGATCTCCTGGGATGACAGCTGATCTCCAGAGGACAGTGGTCACTTCTCCTGGAGGAAATGGCCCCTTTGGGTGGTGAATTCTATGCTGTCACACCCCACTGGCTCTTGTCGTGGAATTAGGGCCTGGATTGAGCCTCAGTCCCCTGCTAAACCTGTTACTTTACTCTCTGTAGTAATAAGCCTCTGTAGTTGAATCTTCATTCTGTTTCCTAGGAGGCTTCGGGATTCCGCTGGTGCTGTGGCCTTCTGGTACCAAGAACCCTGGGCACGGTCTTTGCCTTGGAGGGTGTTTATACATTCCAGGAAATAGTGGTGCCACTCTCAGAGTCTTAGAGTTTAAACAACTTTTAGAATCCAGTAGCACCTTTAAGACCACAAAAGGTTTATTCACGGTATAAGCTTTTGTGTGCATGAAAGCTCATATCATGAATAAACCTTCGTTGTTCTTAAAGGTGCCACTGGATTCTAAATTTGTTCTACTGCTTCAGACCAACACAGCTGACCATCAGAGTTTAAGAGAAGAGAGAAGAGATTGGATTTCTACCCCGCCCTGCACTACCTGAGGGAGTCTCAGGGTGGCTTACAAACTCCTTTCCCTCCCCCTCCCCACAACGGACACCCTGTGAGGTAGGTGGGGCTGAGAGAGCTCTTTCCAGAACTGCTCTTTCAAGAACAGCTCTGGCAGAACTATGGTTTGCCCAAGGTCATCCAGCTGCTGCAAGTGGAGGAGTGGGGAATCAAACCTGGTTCTTTCAGATTAGAGCCCGTGCACTTAACCACTGCACCAAACTGGCTCTCAGATAGTGTAAACAGATAGTGTAGCAGAACCTAGTTTCCTTGACTCCCTGAGAGCTTCCTGACCACAGAGACAGAAAGAAGGGGAGGGACTTGGGTTGGTTCATCCAGTCAGTTCTAGTCTGACCTGCATCACATCCACGGTAGTCCTATGTGATAGGAACATCAGTAGGTACGTTAGCAGTTATAGGTCCAAGAAAGATATACGCCTCTGGTTTGCTAATGGTTGGGGCTGCTCATCCGTGTCAAGGGGCCTTGATGTCATAGCCGGAACACTTCCTTATTTGTCTGGGTGTATACTGTACATTGAATTATAAGTACTGAATTAAGAATTATGAGTCAATTTTGTATGCTGCTTACCAGATTCTTGGATGTTCAGAAGGCTTTACATTTTGGGCTTGAAGTTGGACAAATAAGAGGGTGGGTTTTTTAAAAAAAAACACAACTGTCTCTCTTTCTTGATGCAGTTGGGATCCCTGCCAGTTTCTATCCCTCCCCAATGATCCAAGTGGGGGAGGAAGTCCATGAAAAGGTTCCTGCACTCCCGAGTTCCCCCAACAAATCTCCAGGTTATTTCCCAATCTGGAGCTGACAACCCTGCCTATGCTTGTTAGCGGTCAGGAGGGGCATGGAGAGCCCCAGCCTGGAGGGATCAGTTCTCCTGGAGAGGAGAGCCCTCTTGGGGGCTTCTGGCCAGCAGGCTTGAGGCACGGCTGGCCTGAGGAGGTCGGCTGGCTGCCCCCACACCTCCGTCTTCCCCAGACTAGGTAGAGCAGAATCATTCAGGTGTTAGGCACTCAGCAGCAGCTCAGAGGGCATCGGTGGGTCTTCTGGTCACCATCCTGTGATGTGGTACCTTCCCAGAGCTGCCCACTTCAGGCTGGGGGATTTCTGGAGATGTGGGGCTGGAGCGTGGGGAGGGCAGAGCTTGGGGCAGGAGGGAGCTCAGGGGAGTATACTGCCATACGTTGCTGCAACCTCTGAAGCAGACTTTTTCTCCAGGGGACCCACCCTCTCTTGTCTGGAGATCTGCTGTAATTCCAGGAGGTTTTCAGGGTCGCTACAGCTGCCTCCTGTTCCCAGAAAGTGAGCAAGGCCATTGAACTTTGAGGCTTGTGGGTGGCAAGTGGTTGCCACCTTGAAGAAGAGATTGGATTTATCCCCCACCCTTCAGTACCCCAAGGAATCTCAGAGCGGCTTACAATCTCCTTTCCCTTCCCCTCCAGAGAACTGCTCGTGAGGGAAAAGCTCTCAGAGAACTTGTGACTGACCCAAGGTCACACCAGCAGCTGCACGTGGAGGAGTGGGGAATCGAACTCAGTTCTCCCAAATTAGAGTCTGCGCTCCTAACCACTACACCAAACTGGCTACCCCAAAAAGGCAGCCAGCGGAGGTGGCTGCCACACCAAGCCTTTATGGGCAGAGAAGGAAGGATGCATCAGAGAAAATGCTTCCTGGCTATGGAAAAAGGGAATGGGTTGCTGGAGGCTGTTGAGCACCACCTCCTTGTCGAAAGCACCAGATGGGGAAGAGATTGAGCAGGGAGGGCTGAGCAGGCCTTGGGGGGCCTAGAGCTGCAAATCCAACACAGAGGAGGGCCTTGGGGTCAGTAACTCAGGAAGGGGACAGAAGAAGAAGAGATTGGATTTATACTCCGCCCTCCACTACTGAAGGAGTCTCAGAGCAGCTTACAAACTCCTTTCCCTTCCCCTCCCCATGACAGACACCCCCTGTGAGGGAGGTGGGGCTGAGAGAGCTCTCCTGAGAACCTAACCCTAACTGTCAGAGGGTGGCTGTTTGGGATAAAAGCAAGATGGCTACCCAGGGGAGTAAAATAAAACCGCTACTTGGGACAAGAAGAAGCGAGCCCCAGGGGAGTGGTGGTAATGGTTTTACTCTCCTTTCTCCTCAACCAGCCTGTTCTTCCTCCAGATGCCCAAAGGCTAGCCCTGGTGGGAAGTTGTATTATTATATGTGGGTGTTTGGTGGGGGCAGCACCCAGGGCACCCAGTAGGCATCTGGCTCTCCTGGTGGATAGTAATTGCAAATGCGGCTCCCAGCGAGATGCAGAGTGCCGCGGCAGAGTTCAGGAATGTGCAAATAAAGGGGAAGAGGGAACTACACCGCTGGGTACAGAACGTATTATCTGCTTGTTGAATGTAGTATCCCACTGTCCCAGCATTATTTTCTGATTTAATTCCTTTTTCTGCCCCACTGCTGGACCTCCTGAGGGCACCTGGTGTTTTTGGCCTCTGTGTGACACAGAGTGTTGGACTGGATGGGCCATTGGCCTGATCCAAATTGGCTTGTCTGATGCTCTTATATGGAGCAGAGGTCCATCGGTGGCTATGAGCCACAAAGTATAGATAGGAAGTCTCGGTCTGGGGCAAGTGATGCTCTGTATTCTTGGTGCTTGGGGGGGGGGCAACAGTGGGAGGGGCTTCTAGTGTCCTGGCCCCACTGCTGGACCTCCTGAGGGCACCTGGTGTTTTTGGCCACTGTGTGACACAGAGTGTTGGACTGGATGGGCCATTGGCCTGATCCAACATTGGCTTCTCTGATGTTCTTGCGTTCTTATCTATTGATGTAATAATACCCTTTTTTGCCATCATATCTGCATTTTGTATCATGTCTAATATTGTAGGCTTGTAGAACAAAGTTGGAGTCCACGGGCACCTTTAAGACCAACAAAGTTTAATTCTGGGTGTAAGCTTCCGTGTGCAGGCACACCTCTCACAAAAAGTGTCATGGCTCCTGGCCTGTGACCTCTTGGTCACGAGGACCTTGCCATGCTGGGACTTCCTCAGGGCTGCCACTCTGTGGTAAACTCTTCCCCCAGCCTTTGCACATTTGGGGTCATCAGCAACAAAGGCGCGGCAGTGAGTAAAGCAAAATAATTCTGCCGACACCAGTGACTGGCCGTGCGTTGAAGGAATCCTATTCCACTTATTTCACATGGGGTGACGTGTGAGGACAGAAGGAGTGTGAACCAGGGGTGCCACCCTACGCTCCTTGGGTGAGATAAAAACATGCTAGATCGTTTGAAATATGTCTCACAACAGCATAGAACAATCTAAACAAAAATAATCTTCAGCTAAAAGGAAAACCAAAGGTGCTTTCAAACCACAGCATCCACTTCGTCCGTTGGAGGAACTTAGCTGGCTCTTCGGCTCCAAACTCCAGGCGGAGAAGTTGTGAGGTGGACCCCTTTGGGAAGGCTGGGGAGGACTTGCAGCACCCGGCTGCTGAAGGAAGATTGTGCCACAGCCTGTCAAGGTCCTGCTTCTGGCAGCTACTGGTTTTATCCCTGGGCACACTGCTGGATTGTTGAGCCAGGGTCTGCTTGAAGGAATGCAGCTGGCATCTGACTCGTGGCCGCCTCTCACTGGACAGACTGGCATGGAAGCCTCTTTTCAAGAAACAGCCCGTAGTTAATTAAATGCTGTCAAGTTACAGTTGACTGATGGCACCCCTCATGGGCTTTTTAAGGCAAGAGATGAACAGAGGTGGTTAGCCATTGCCTCTGCGTAGCAACCCTGGACTTCCTTGGTGGTCTCCCCTCCAAGTACTAACCAGGGTGACCCTGCCCAGCTTCCGAAACTGACAGGATCAGGCAATCCTGGGCCATCCAGACTGAGGCCAGAGACACTCAGAGGTGTTTTGCTATTGTCTGCCTCTGCACAGCAACCCTGGACTTTCTTAGTGGTCTCCCACGCAGGTAGTAACCAGGGCTGACCCTGTTTAGCTTCCGAGGTTGGATGAGACTGGGTCGGTCTGGGCTGTTCCACCTGTGACCAACCAGGGCTGCCTATGAAGAGAACTCGTTTGACTCTTTGGATGCAGTTGCCTCCTATGTAAGAAGCCCAAGCGGGGATCCTCTGCTCGACCACCTCCGACCCCAGCTGTATCACGGAGGGGGAAAGGACTGAATTGGACAGCTGCAACCCGACCCCCCCGAGTCCATGATCAAGAATCGTGAGGCTCTGGCCTTTTTTGGTTTGTTTGTGCAGTTCCCGGTAAACTGCCGCCTGCCTTGTAGATCAAACACAGGAATCGATTCCTGAAAAAAGCAAAATGAAAACAAGTACCCTAAGAGGGCCTCTTCCCTTCACGGGGTGACTGCCAGGAGCAAGGCAAAGGGCCGTTTCTGAACGATGCCTGATCTCTCTCTCTTTTGGAAGGGAGGCTGGAGGGCGTGGCCTCTTCTGCCCCTCCAGGGTCCCTCTGATTCAGGGGACTGGCTGGCCGGCCCTGAGGATGCCTTGAGGGGACCCTTTGCCAGGCCGACCACTGCCTCCCTCTGCTGCTTCTTCCTCATGTTTGTAAACAAACAGTTCTTTGATCCATGGTTATTCATTAAAGCATGTCTACCACCTGCCTCTGCGGCCACCGAAAGCAGACCTGGGGGAGTCTTGCTTCTGGGAGGGGCCGTGGGGCTCAGTGGTAGAGCCTCCGCTTGGCACGCAGAAGGTCCCAGGTTCAATCCCTGGCAGTAGCTCCAGTTAAACCAGGAGCAGGCAGGAAGTGACGTGGAAAACCTCCGTGTGAGACCCTGGACAGCTGTTGCCAGACTGAGCAGACAAGACCGACCTTGGTGGAGCGAGGGGGTCTTGAATCACAGTGTGAGGCAGCTTGGCGAGAGGGCCTTGTGTGTGGCTCAGAGGTGGAGCCTCTGCTTGGCACACAGAAGGTCCCGGGTTCAATTTGAGGCATCTCCAGTTAAAAGAAGACCAGAAAAGATCTCGGCCTGAGACAGCCTGGAGAGCTGCCGCCAGTCTGAGTAGACAAGACTGACCCTGATGGGCTGATGGGGTCTGGTTGAGCAGAAGGCGGCTTCGTGTGTCCGTGTGTTCCCGCTCCCCTTGGCCACTACCCCCCCCCCCACCGCCTGCCACAGTCCCAACTGCCCTTCACTCGTCCTCCCCCCCCCCGGGCATCAGTCAACACACGGCCATTGGAGAGGGCAGAGGGCAGGGCGAGAGGAGGGTGGGCGGCTGGCTGGGGCATCTCCTGAGGGGAGAAGTTAATGAGTGACCAGGATCAGCAGAGGGGAGCCTGCCCGTGGCTGGTCTCGGGAGCAGATCACAGGGCAGAGAGGAGGAAGGGGAGGATGAAGCAGCCTCTGCTGGTGCTTTGCTGGGGCCTTCTGGCCTTGGCCAGCGTGACACCCGTGCCCCTGCAGAACCGGGCGCTGGAGATGGTGCTGGATGAGTTCCACAACAAAACCCACGTCCACTTCGTTTTTAAGCAGCAAGCCATGGTTGAGAGCGTGGAAACGGTGAGCGCACCACCCCTGGGGTGGGGGTCCTGCCAGAAGCCCCCCTGGTGGGTGGGGAGAGAGGCCTGCCGGCTGGCCCATCTGCCCTGCTGCGTAGGACAGGAGTTGCCCCAGAGGTTTCCCTTGGCCCAGGTAGGCTTGCCAGCCTCCAGGTGGGGCCTGGGAATCTCTCAGAATCACAGCTGATCTCCAGGTGACACAGATCAGTTCCCTGGGGAGGGGGGGGGGTCTGTGGCCATGTATCCCATTAGGTCCCTCCCTTCCCCAAACCCCGCCCTTCCCAGGTCCCACCCCTCCCCCCCAGGCTCCACCCTCCAAATCTGGAGCTGGCTGCTCTACATAATCCAGGAGGTGATACATTTGGGGGGGGGGGGGAGGCTTGCCAGGTCTGAATTGGAAAACACCTGGGGACTCTGGGGGTGGAGCCAGGCGAGGGCGGGTTTTGGGGAGGGGAGGGGTCTCAGCATGGTACCGTGCCACGGAGTCCACCCTTCAAAGCAGCCATTTTCTCCAGGGGAGCTGATCTCTGTCAGCTGGTGGTCAGTTGTAAAAGTGGGGGATCCCCAGACCCCACCTGGAGGCTGGCAATCGGGGGGGGGGGGGGGGTGGAGCTCGCCATCATGCCACCCTGAGGAGCTGGGGAACCCCCCCCCCCATCAGTGCAACCCGTGGCTGCCTGGGTCAGCAGCATCAGCACCAGCCATGAAGCCCGGGGCTCGACTGCAGTGGGATTCTAGAGGGGCCCGAGAAAATCCCTGGAGCTGGGGTGCTGCCCTGGCAAAGCGATGGTGTGACACGCCTCGGCACCATCCTACCTGGCCCATGTAGCTGCTTGGCACAACTTCACACGTGCTGCTGTGCAGGTGCAAAATCCAGTTCTCGCCTCAGCCAGCAGGGCGTTTTGACCAGGTACAAGACTGGAGCTGTACCCTGAGAAGAAACCGTGGGGTGCTACAGCCCTGGGGTGGTAGGAGGGACTGGCAGAGAGTGGCCTCCTGGGAGAGAAGGACACCAGAAGAGCCCTGCTGGGTCAGACCAGGGAGGGTCCAGCCAGTCCAGCCTCCTGTCTCACATGGTGGGCAGCCAGTTCCTCTGGAGGGCCAACAGCAGGGCAGAGAGGCCGAGGCCTTCCCCTGAGAAGAACCTCAGAAGAGCCCTGCTGGGTCAGACCAGGGAGGGTCCATCTAGTCCAGCATCCCGTCTCACACAGTGGCCCCAACCAGTTCCTCTGGAGGGCCAATAACAGGGCAGAGAGGCTGAGGCCTTCCCCTGAGAAGGACACCAGAAGAGCCCTGCTGGGTCAGACCAGGGAGAGTTCAGCCAGTCCAGCCTCCCGTCTCACACAGTGGCCAGCCAGTTCCTCTGGAGGGCCAACAGCAGGGCAGAGAGGCCGAGGCCTTCCCCTGAGAAGAACCTCAGAAGAGCCCTGCTGGGTCAGACCAGGGAGGGTCCCTCTAGTCCAGCATCCCGTCTCACACAGTGGCCTCAACCAGTTCCTTTGGAGGGCCAGCAACAGGGCAGAGAGGCCAAGGCCTTCCCCTGAGAAGGACATCAGAAGAGCCCTGCTGGATCAGACCAGTGAGGGTCCCTCTAGTCCAGCCTCCCGTCTCACACAGCAGCCGGCCAGTCAGTTCCTCTGGAGGGCCAAGAACAGGGCAGAGAGGCCGAGGCCTTCCCCTGGTAAGAACCTCAGAAGAGCCCTGCTGGATCAGACCAGGGAGGGTCCCTCTAGTCCAGCATCCCGTCTCACACAGCAGCCGGCCAGTCAGTTCCTCTGGAGGGCCAGCCACAGGGCAGAGAGGCCAAGGCCTTCCCCTGATGTTGCCTCCTGGCTCTAAGGTTCAGAGGATTAGTGCCTCTGAATGTGGAGGTTCCCCTCAGCCACCATGGCTAGAAGCCACTGATGGACTTCTTCCATGAATCTATCTAATCCCCTTTGAAAGCTGTCTATTCCTGTGGCCATCAGGACATCCTCTGGCAGAAAATTCTATAATTTAATCACTCTTTGTGAAAAGTAGTCTTTCCTTTTGTCTGTCCTGAACCTACTGCCCATCAGCTTCGTTGGATGCCAGACTCTTCAGCCTTTCCCTTAAGGCCCGGAATAGCCAGGGACCGACATACCTACGGGACTGCCTCTCCTGTTATGTCCCCCCAAAGGGCCTTACTTTCGGCCAGGCCTTATTACTGGTAATCCTCGGCCCGAAAGATGTCCCTCTAGCTTCAACTAGCGCCACCGGGGCCTTTACGGCCCTGGCCCCTGCCTGGTGGAATGAGCTCCCCATAGAGATCAGGGCCCTGCAGGATCTTTTACAATTTCACAGGGCCTGCAAAATGGAGCCATTCCAGCACACTTTTAGTTGAGGCACTGGACGTCCAACGCTATTAGCCCCTCGTGCTCAGACGCCCTGCCAAACTATTTTGGTCCAACTGTTGCTGGCAGGCAGCCAGTTTACTCGAGATTCCTTGGATCAGGCCACATTTGAATATCAATCATATCTGAAACAGAACCCGGTTAGTACAATTTTCAGAAAGCCATCTTTTGATTTTTGGGATTTTAATTGATGTCTTTAGAATTTTAATGTGATCACTGTTATAATTTTTATGTTGTAACCCACCCTGAGCCAGTTCGTGGGGTAGCTGGGGTAGAAATAATAATGATGATGATGATAAAAAATAAGGAGGAGGAGGAGGGTGCTCCAGCCCCCAAATCATCCTGGAGATGGGCTCCTTCATTAAAAAAAAGCCAGCATATTGTAGTGGTTAAGAGTGCAGGGACTAGTATCTTAGAGACTTTGGTTCGAATCCCCCTTTGCACCATGGGAGCTCACTGGGTGACCCTGGGCCAGTCACACTCTCTCAGCCTCACCTACCTCACAGGGTTGTTGTGAGGATAAAATGGAGGACAATGATGTAAGCCTCTTTGAGACTCCCTTGTGTAGAAAAGTGGGGTAGAAATGAAGCAAATAATAACTCCCTGACAGGAGGAGGTCTGTGGAGAGAGAAACTGTGCTCAGCATTTGCTTCAGAGGTGCTCTCGCACTTTAAAAACGACTACAATAATGGGGGTACTTAAAAAGATGCACTTACAGGAAGCCCCTGCCGTCCACTCAACAGCCGAATTCCACGGCCCGAACTCTGGGTTGCTTTGCACGTTCCTCCGGAGCAGCAGCTAAAGGGCTACAGCGAAAGCACCCACGTGTCTTCTATCTCCTTTAGGGCAATCATATTTGCTATGGCTGATGATTTTGTGGAGCACAGCCTCTTTCAGCAGATTGATTGATTGACTGGATTTTTACCCCGCTCTCCCAGCCGGCTCAGAGCAACTTACATAAAATCAATACATAATTCACAGTAAAATGTGAATAATTTAAATTAAAACAGTTCGACAATCATTTAAACTATACAACTCAATAAAGTGCTGATAACATTAATTACCGATGGTTATGATTATACAGTCCACTCTTTTTATAGTTGGTTCCTCGATCTTCTTGTAGTTATCCTTTTGGCGACTGACACAAACTATCATTAAGAGTTCCAGGAGACAAATTGCTCTCTCACCTTCTCTATCAGCTATCAGTAGTTAGTTGTTAACGGTGGTGGTGGTGGCTCCTAACCAAAGGCCTGGCGGAAGAGCTCCATCTTGCAGGCCCTGCGGAACTGCACTAGGTCCCGCAGGGCCCTGATCTCCTCTGGGAGCTTGTTCCACCAGAGTGGAGCCGCCACCGAGAAAGCCCTGGCCCTGGTCACCGCCAGCCTGGCCTCCTTAAGACTTGGGAAGGCCAGTCAGTTCTGGGCCCCTGATCACAGTGCTCTCTGGGGAACATGTGGGGAAAGGCGGTCCCTCAGGTATGCAGGTCCCTGGTCATAAAGGGCTTTAAAGGTAAGAACCAGCACCTAGAAACAACTCTGGTATGCCATAGGTAGCCAGTGCAATCAATGCCTTCAGCACTGGCTGTTATGTGCTCCCATCTAGGGAGCCCCACTGAAAGCCTGGCCAGGGCATTTTGCACCAGCTGCAGCTTCTGGATTTGAGACAAGGGCAGCCCCACGTAGAGAGCATTACAGTAGCCCAATCTCGAGGTGAGCACCCAACTCACCCCAGCTCGAATTTAGGACTTCCCCTGTACCCACACCAGCACTCACTCAGCCCTAGCCAAAAACTGGGGAGACCCAGAGACCAAAAAAATGCCCTCCTCTGCTCTGCTCTGCCTGCCTGGCCCCCTTTGTGCCCAGCAAGTCCAGTTACCAAGAGTTCCGCAGCAGCACTCGCCCCCCCCCCCAGGGAACAGCAGTGGTTTAACCCTTTATTTACTGGAATATTTTGGTCCTGCCTGTCTTCGGGGATTCGAGGCAGTTTACAAAGGTGCCAAGAGGCACAAATAGCAATACACTTAATTGCACAATAATTCTATTACACATAAAACCAACAAAAACTATACAGCTGCCTGAAATCAAGTGCAATAAGATACTTCATGCCGCCTTTTCAAATTGCCCTCTCGAGGCAGTATCAAACTCCAGGGAATGCCCTCCCAGACAAAGACCGACTGACAGTCCTTCCTAGAAACGGAGGCCAAAGATGCCCTCCAGACTTCTTCTACTAAATGAGTCAACAGAATTGATCCAAGTTACATAAAATGCCCAGGAACAGACTAGTCTGTGAGCGGGCACAGAGAGAAGCAGGTGTAGCTGTGGCACAAAGGAAGAGCCTCTGTTCGGCAGGCAGAAGGTCCCCAGTTCGATCCCCGGCAGCGTCTCCAGTTGAAAGGACCGGGCAGGAGGGGATGGGAAAGACCTCTTTCTGCCCGAGACCCTGGAGAGAGAGCTGCTGCCGGTCTGAGTAGGCAGGACTGACCTGGATGGACCAAAGGGCTGACTCAGTAGAAGGCATGTTCATTGGGTAGGGGCCGTGGGGCTCCGTGGCAGAGCCTCTGCTTGGCAGGCAGAAGGTCCCAGGTTCGATCCCCAGCAGCATCTCCAGTTGAGAAAGACCAGGCAGGAGGGGATGGGAAAGACCTTTCTCAGCCTGAGACCCTGGAGAGAGAGCCGCTGCCAGTCTGAGCAGGCAATCCCGACCTGGATGGACGCTGAGGGCCTGATTCCATAGAAGGCAGCCTCCTGTGTGTTCACCTACGCAGAATGGGAGGGGCCATCCTCTAGCGAGGGGGATCCAGGGCCTGAAAGAAGAGAAGGCCTCCATGAGCTCCCCAGAACTACCCTGCAGGGAACTCATCCCATGACGGCTTGGCAGGGCGGGAACACCTTGCGGCACTGACCCTCTTCTGTTTGGCGCAGCAGCTCCAGACGGGGACCTTTGTCCAGCTGGAAGTCGATCTGGTTCAGACTCTCTGCAGGAAATCGCAACGAGGGATGCAGAACTGCCGGATCAGGACTGGCGGGGTGAGCCTATTTAAATGCCTCTCATCTGCACTGCGTGTCACTGATGGGGGGGGGGGGATCCTTTCCAATACGGTGATCGTCTTTGTCCACATCGTAAACCAAGAATTGCCCACGTACAGTGGAGAGATTCGCCCCCTCATGCTCGTGGAGATTGCCCAAGTCCTGGCCCGGCCCCCGTGGAGTGCCAGCTCCGTTAGCATCCTGGTGCTGGAAACAGGAAGGAGCAGTGTGCAAAGCAGAGCCCTCGGAAGCGGTGTCCCCTTGGCTGCTCTGACCGGCCCTCAGTCCCGGAACAATTTTACGTGCTTTTGGAAGCACCGGCCCCTAAGCGGGTGCTGCAGTCCAGCAGGCCAGTGCTCTCCAGAAATTGTTAAGCAGCTTCAGAGAGGGGTGTAAAGCTCCCATGGGCTGGATATGGCCCCATGGCCAGAAGTTGCCAGCCTCTGGGCCGTGATTGGTCTTGTGCCCCTTTAAAGGTCACCAGCGCCCACCGGAAGCTGAGCAACGGAGGATTCTTTCTGCAGCCCCCTTGTGGGGATGCTGAGCACCCCCCCCTCTCCACTTCAGCTGTGGCTCCCCCAAGGGCATCATGACTGCTGCTAACCCTGTTTACGAGGGCTGAAGAGAGAGGAGGCCCGTTCTCAGGGGCCTCGAGGAATATTGTTCATGCGATAAAGTGGGGAGAACAGACTTGTCTGAGGATTGAGTCTGCAGTGGCTGGATGGACCAGCCCTCATGGAAGCTTGGCTTACCTTGCCAGTCTAGGAAATCCAGAACTTTCTTAAGGCATCTCTTGTGCAAAAGGCCCCGCGTGGAGCCTCCTTACACCAAGCCATGCTCTGTGTAGCCCAGGAGTGTCTTTCCCAGCTGAACTACCTGCACCCTTTTGCATGGGAAATGCCAGAGGCTGGAGCCATGATCACCCCTTGCCTTCTCCCCACCCTCTCACCCTCAGTCTCTCCTGCTCTCTCTCGCTCTCTCCCCCTGTGCACAGAGGAAGCAGAAGTGTTTGGCTTGCTTCAAATTCGACTCCAGTGAAAACGTGTTGGACAAATCGGTGCGGTGCCTGTCGCAGCAAGTGCCGTTCTTCCAGGTGGGCCTTTCCCTCTCCTTTCCTTGGCGAGGCCCACTCAGCCAGCCAGCCTCCCTCCTTCGAGGTCCGGGCCCAGGAGTGGAGGACCGGAGGTAGCAAGAAGGCTTGGGGGAGATATTGTAGAGTATCAAGGCCGCTGGCTCCAGGGTCCTCAGGGTATGCCGGGAGTGGGGGTATTCCACCCTATTCAGGCCCCTTGCGGAAGCCAAGCAGGCCTGGCTCCGATTGGCTGCACCCAGGGTTGCCAGTCTCCGAGTGGTACCTGGAGAGCTCCAGAATTACAACGGATCTCCAGACTGCAGAGATCAGTTCCCCTGGGGGGAATGGCTGCTTCCCGCCCACCCACCCACCCACCCAGGCAGAAGTCAGCAGCGCTCATGTGGGCTCCGGGGCAGGGCCGGATGGAAAGGCAGGTGCTCCAGGCCAGCCTGCCCAAAAGCAAGTCACGTCTTCTGAAAGGAAAGCCGGTGCCAGCACGACCCTCCAGTGGTGCGGCTCTCTAGGCCCAGGCCTGCTTGGGGGGGGGAACACCTGACTACTCCCCCCCCCCCCCGCTGCTGCTCCATTGCTGGCTTGTGAGCCCTCCCGCACTGCCTGAGGAAGGGTCTGGAGGCCATGCCCTGCTCCTGTGCCACGCAGGGGCTGTTGGTGGGGATGGCGTATCAGCAGTGGAGGACAGATGGCCAGCACTCTGGTGCCTCGGGGGCTTTCTGCACACCCCGCCCTTCTCCCCTCACCCTCCGTACCAATCTGCCTTCTGCGCTTCCTCAGGGGAGCTGCACTCTGCGTGCCGAGGAACAGGCCAACTCTTGGGCTGAGCCTGGGCAGGATTAGGGCCCCCCCCAGTACTGAAAGGGCCGTGGCGTGCCCCCCCGGTTGACCCCTTCCCTTGTGCCATGGTGCCAAGGAGGAGCTGTTCCCTGCCCTTCTGGTTGCCCCCGCAGGAGGTGAGGAAGAGGCAGGCGCAGGAATGCGAGCAGGTCAAGCTGGAGGGCGAAGAGCACTACCGGCCCGGGGTGTTTGCCTTTTCCAAGGGGCTCCCGGTGGGCTCCAACTGAGGGCCCCCCCCCCCCAGGAGAAGGTGGCTGAGTCCTCTGGTAAGTGCTCCGCTGGGGAGCCACAGGCCCCCTTCCTGTGGGGCAGGAGGCACCCCGGCTGTCCTGGAGCTGGGTGGTGCCTTGGGGGTCAGCATGGCTCCGGCCTCAGACCTGGTGGAGAGAAGGCGCGTGTGGGGCCATGAAGGGGAAGCAGAGACGGTTGCCCCCTCCACCAGGGGCCCAGGTCCTAGGGACTTCGGGACAGCCGTTGGGCATGGAGAGAAGTCTGCAGTAACGGCACTTTCCCCCCCAGCCTCCCCACCCCCCCTCAATGACAGGTCCCTCCTTTATGCCCCCCCCCCCGCTCTGGGATTCCCTGCCCTGCAGCCCCAGCCGACCCTGCCAGAAGCCTCCCGTCTCCCTTTTCCCCCCACTCAGGTGGGCCCCACACAGAGCGGGGGCGTCGCAGTGACTTCCAGCCCGAGAGAGCAGCACCCCAGCCCCAGCACGGCTGACGGAACCACCGACCCTGGAGGAGGAGGAGGAGGAGTCTGCCGTTCCCTCTGCCCAGATGTTGATCTCTGTTTACTCCTACAATAAAGGCGCCAGGGAAGGAGGCCTCGTCTTCCCGGTCCTGGCTTATTGCAAATGGGGGCTGGGGGCTGGAGAGGGCCCGTCTGCCTGTCTCCCACTCCTGAAGTGCCCCGGGGGGCCTGCTCAAGGGCCACACGAACAGGGGGGCAGCCACCCGTGAGCCCAAAGCCACAGAAGAAGAGAAGACTGGATTTATACTCCTCCCTTCACTGCCCGAAGGAGTCTCAGAGCACCTTACAATCTCCTTTCCCTTCCCTTCCCCACAACAGGTACCCTGTGAGGCAGGTGTGGCTGAGGGAGCTCTGAGAGAACTGGGACTGGTCCAAGGTCACCCAGCTGGCTGCCTGTGGAGGAGGAGTGGGGAACCCAACCTGGCTCTCCAGATTAGAGACTGTTGCTTTTAACCACAACACCAGGCTGGCTCTGGGACTTGGGGGGGAGGGGGGGGAGCCGCAGCCTGCTGTTTGGGAGGGGCCGAGAGGGGCTGAGCTGCCCCCTGGCTGGGCAGGTGTGTTCTGCGTTCCAGGGGACCCCGTCAATCTCCTGCAGCCCACCTGGGAGATGGCAGTCAAGAAGAGGAACTGAAGGCAGAAAGGCCAGGGAGCCGTGCCTGAGGCTGGGGAAACATCCCGTTTATTTCACAGGAAAATTTCCACAGTGGGACCGTGGGGCTTCAGTGGGATGCGCAGTGCCCCCACCCTCTGGAGGAGCATCCCGGACTCAGACCCACAGCCCCTTCCCCTGCAGTGCCCCCGTGAGGGCCTGCCCCCCCTCCGGCCAGCTCCTCCTTCCATGCCGCTCTGCTCCCTTCGTTGCCCCCAGCCCAGAGACCCAAAGCGACGGGGCGGGGGGGAACACGGCCCGAGGATCTCCACAGTGGGGGTGGTGAGAACTCAAAGCTTCCTTTGACCTGGGAGCCAGGTGGGATGCCAGGGAGATGAGGGCATCCCCACACCAGCACCAGGGCTGGCTGCTGGCCGAGGCCTGGATGGAGGGTCAGGAAGTGATGGGACTCTAGGCAGGGGCGCTGTGGCTTAATCCCTCTGCAGCCTCCAGGGAAGGCCCAGGAGAGCACTGTCCGCTCAGCCCCTTGGTGGAGAGAGGCCACCAGAACGGGGGTCTCTCCAGAGCCAGCTGGGTTGTGCTCCAGGACAGGGGAGGGGGGGGCAGCGGGGGGGGCACCCATCCTCGAGGGCCGCCAGACTGGCTCCCACCGGTTCCTTTGAACTCCAAGCTCCAGTTCGCACAGCCCTTTGTGTGCAGTTGGTTGTACCTGATGGCTGCCACGTGCGGTGAAGCACCGCCAGCCCCCACAAGGGCAGAGAACAGTCAACCACAGCACCAGGATAGGGGCCACTTGGGTCTGGACACACAGCAGCGAACCAGCAAGGCTGCTTTCTTAAGCTTGAACTGCCTGGCAGTATGGAAAAGGAACTGCAAGAACCATGCCTCAGGACAGGGGTTACTCATGAGGAAGTGCCCCATGTCCCCCGCCCCCAGACCTTGAGGGAAGGCAGATTCCCAGGAGATGGTGATCCCAGCCCTGAGCCCTAGAGCCGAGAACGCTCACATCTGCCTTGCAAACTCCAGTTTTGCCCCCCAAACTGGTTCAGATGTTCCAGCGTTCCTTCCAAAGAAACCTGGGAATCCTCGTTTTTTAAAAGTGCCAAGACGTCCAGTTGCAATTCCCGGCCCACCTGCTCTGACTCCCAGGGATCCAAACCTGGTCACGGGTGGGGATGGGGGGGAAGGTGTGGCAGTTACACCTGTCTACAAGTAGATTCGGGTGGGGTGGCCGTGGTGGTCTGAAGCAGCAGAACAAATTTTGAGTCCGGGGGCACCTTGAAGACCCACAAAGTTTTATTCTGGGTATCAGCTTTGGCGCGCATGCCCAGAATAAGACATTGCTGGCCTTCAAGGTGACTTGTGGACTCAAACTTTGTTCTGCTGCTTCAAAGCAGTGCGGCTGTCAGCTGAAGGGAGCTGAACTGGGTGGGAGGAGGAAGTGAGCGTGGGGGCGGGGGCAGCAGAGACTCAGGAGATCCACACGGGCACCAGCGCCCAAGGAAGCCTCTGAGGTCCGGGCCTGCTCAGAAGACGTAGGAGCTTGGGTCTGGGCGGATGTTCAGGGCCCGCTCGGCCTGGGCAATGGTGTCCTCGGCTCGCTTGCTCAGTTCCCGGCACTCCTGCAGGACCTCGCTGAACTGCTTGTAGGCCTCCTCCACGATGGAGCTCCGGCGGGCGGGGCGGAGGTCCCAGTAGCCCTCCACCACCCAGGGCTTGGCCGCACCGGCAATCTCCGCGATGCCCGCCCCGCCACTGGGGAAGCGCTTGAGGGAGCTGTCCAGGTCCTTGCAGAGCTGGTAGAGCTCACTGCCCCGCCCCGAGAGCCGCTCGCCGTCGATCACCTTGACGCCAGGGAACATCTCGGCCATGGCGACGCGGTAGCCGAGGGTGGCGCAGAGGGGGTTGCTGAGCCCCCCCGCCGGGCTGCTGAGGCGCAGGCTCTCCAGGCCCCGCAGCCCCGCCAGGCACTGCAGCTGCTGCAGGCTGCTCAGCAGGTTGCCGGCCGCATTGAGGCTCTGCAGGTTCTCGCAGCCGGCCAGGGGCTCCAGGCTGGCCACGCGGTTGGAGGAGATGTTGAGGACGGCCAGGGCCTTCAGGGAGGACAGCGGGCCCAGGTGGGTGATGGCGTTGCCCGACAGGTCCAGCCACTCCACGTTCGAGCACTCACCCAGGCAGCCCAGGTCCGAGAGGCCCAGCCCCGGCAGCCTCAGCAGCAAGATGGACTCCAGGTCGAACTCGCCCGTCTTGGCCTTCAGCAGCTGGGAAGTGATCCGCACCGGCTCGGCCTCCTCCCCTTTCTCCCCCCGGGTTTCCATTCTGGGCAAGCAAAGAGGCCTGGCCCCGCTCGGCCCCGCAGAGCTCAGCTCACCCCCGGGCACGAACCGTCAGAGCCCCTGGAACAGACGGAGAGGAGGAGAAGGCAGCATCAGGGCCCTGCCACGGATCCGCAACCCAGACCGTCCCACTCACTCGTGGCACTGGTGAGCACATACTTCGGATGGGCTGTGCTGTCTCGCTCTCTCTCTCTCTCACGGGCGTACACATGCACACCCACCTGACTCATACTGGGCCAGAACTTTTGGGGCCATCAAAGTCAGTCTTGTCCACTCAGGCTGGCAGCAGCTCTCCACGGTCTCAGACAGGGGTCTTTCCCATCACCTACTGCCAGATAAAACACCCCCTGTGCTTACTTGCATCATCCATTTAAATGTATGCATAACTGAAATGGCACACTGCCCCTGAGTTAAGGGATGAATACAGAGCCACTCAAACCAAAACATGTTTAAGATGGGTGGCCGTGATAGTCTGTCCGTGGCAGCGGAAAAGAGCCAGAGTCCAGGAGCACCTTCAAGACTAAGACAGTTGGAGGCAGGGGAGGAGATTTCTTCGTGGGTCGCTGCTCACTTTTCCAGCTGCAGCCAGCTGCTGGACTCTGGCTTTTCCCTACTGCAAAACATGTTTGGATGGTGCTTTCGCCACATCACTGCGCCTGAATTGACTTCCTCTGGCCTGGAGATGCAGGCTGGAGTGGCCTCCGAAACAGCCCTGCCTCTTCTGCATACGGCCCAGGAAGATACCTGACTGTGCTCATTGCCTGTCTTGTCCTGCGCTAGCATTGGGGGGGGGGGGGGGGGAGGCGCACCACTGGACTTTGTTGACAGGTGACATGCAGGAGAGGCAGTGCGGAGGAGGGGTCAGGATTTCAGCCTCAGACCGCAGAGACATCCATGTGTACATTGCTATTCAGCCCTGTAGCTGACTGGGGACCCTTGGGCCAGTTGCTCTCTCTCAGCCTAACCCACCTCTAAGGGTTGTTGTGAGGGCAGAATGGAGGCAGCCAGGGCCAGCTGAGTCCAAGCAGGAGGGAGTATTCCCCACCACATCCCCCTGAGCCCCTTTAAGGGGAGATATCCCAGGGGTGCTCTAGGCAGAAGTCCAGGAAGGGAAACCGGGACCGCTGCGCCCCCGCTGGAGGGTGTGCGCTGCCCCTGACAAGCCAGTGGCCCGGGCGACATGCGTGTGCTGCAGCCACCCTAGACAGCCTGTTCGGCCTGAGCCGCAGCACTGTGGCCCGTTGGGGCCCGGCAGAGCCCAGGGCGGCTGCCCCCCCCCCCCCCCGCGCCCCTGGCTCCGGCCGCCCACGGGGATGCCCAGGACTGGAACTGGGGCCCGGCCCGGCCAGCGCCCTCTTACCCCCCCCCCTTCCGGGGCACCGGGCTTAGGCAGGGACTGAAGCCGCGAGCGGCGACCCACGGAGACCGCGCCGTCCCCGCCCCACTTGGCCCTGGTCTTGAAGCCCCCCCCCCCCCGGGGCCTCTCTTGGCTGCTGCTGCTGCAGACAAACGCGCTCGCTCGCTCTCTCCCCCCCCCCACAAAGAACCCCCCCTCCCCCGCCGGCACCCAGGCAAGGGAGCCCCGCCCCGCCCCGGACAAAGGCACCCTCCCTCGCCCCCCACGTCTCTTGTGCCAAGAGCACGCGCCTCCTGCCCGACGCCCGCTGTGCACGCACCCTGCAACAGGGCACGCACCCCGCGCACCGACGCCCCCCCCCCCAATCCAGGCAGAGCGCGGCTTTTCTTGGAGGGGGGAGGGAGCCCGCTTCTCCCCACCCCCCCTCACCCCAGCAGTGCCGGCGCCGCCGCCGAGGAAAAGGAGGAGGAAGCCGGGCCTCGCCGCCGCCGCCGCCGCCATGGCAACGCGCACTCGCCGCCGCGGGCTCGGGCACGGGGGGCGGGGCCTCCCGGGTGGGCCGCTCGATCAGAGACCCGCGGAACGCGCGCCGCCGCCGCCAGGAAAGCGCCGCCCCCTCCCCATGCCCGCTGGCTGCACCGCCCCCCCGCGGGCGCGCGCCGGAGCCCGGCCCAGAAGCCAGCCAGCCAGCCAGCCAGGCGCGCACTTGCGGTCCGGCCGTGCCGCGCAGCGGGGCGCTCTTTGGCGCGGGGGGGGGGCGGGCATCCGTCCACTCGTTTCTCCCCTCCCCTCCCCTCCCCCCCCGCCCCGGGCTCGGCTTGTGCGGCAGGGCCGCTGGTCCGGGGCTCCCGGCTTGGCCGGCTCGTGCCCTGCCTGCTGCTGCTCAGGTCGCGGGGTCGGATGGGACGGCCCGGGTAGGGAGAAACCCGCGCGGCCGCCACCGCTGTTCCCAACCCGCCGTGTGCCCGGGCGGGCGGGCAGGAAGTCTCTCTCCAGGCGCCGCTTCTTCCTTCCCCACCCAGTCCCTTTGTCGGGGCCTGCCGGACCCCGGAGGCTGCCTGCCGAGGGTGCGCGGGCGAGAGCCTTCGCGTGGCCCGCAAAGAAGGGGAGCCGGGTTGGCCTGTCGAGGGCCAGGGGCTCCTGCGAGCCGAACCAACCCGGGGGCGGCTTTCCTGAGCCATCGCTCGCCGCTGCGGATCCCCCGCCCCCGCCGGGGTTCGGCTCCTGGCCTCCGGTGCTTGTCCGCGGGGGCTGTGCCTTCCGGGAGGCTTCTGCAGCCCCGGCCCCGGGTCGCTCTTGGTCGGGACCCCGTCCCGCCTGGCCTCGGGGGTTGTCTCGCCTCCCTCAAAACGAGCACACCGGGTGCAATAGCTCGCCACACGCTGCCCGCGGCCTCTCGCCACAGTCACACAAGGCGAGGCTATCCGGCTTTTTTGGGGGGGGGGGAGCTCTTGCAAAGCCACCTCTTTAAAAAGCTGGACGGCCCATCAAGTCTCCCGGGGACAACCAGGAGCCTTGCCGCCCAAAGGCCCACCCGGCTCGGCCCACTTTCTCGAAATGTTTGGAAGGCGCCGGGGACGGCAGGCAGGGGAATGACACTGGCTCAGGCTGGGCAGAAAAGGTCAAGGTTTCCCTTGCTCGAAAGCCAGTCGAATCCGACTTTAGGGATGTGATGCTCATCTCCGTTTCCAGGCCGAAGAGCCAGCGCTGTCCAAAGATGTTTCTGTGGTCATGTGGCCAGCATGACTAGACGCCGAGGCGTATGGAACGCTGTTACCTTCCCACCAAAGCGATACCTATTTATCTACTTGCAATTTCTTCGTTTCCAACTGCTAGGTTGGCAGGACCTTGGGCCAGAGACGGGAGCTCACTCTGTCACACAGCACTCAGGTCTCAAACTGCTGAACTACTGCAGTTCAGTGCCTTAACCACTTGAGCCACTGCAGCCCCCAGGGCAGATAGACCCAGGTTCAAATCCCCACTCTGCCACCACGGACGTTTGCTGGGTAAACATGGGCCAGTCGCATACTCAGCCTAGCCCACCTCATAGGGCTGCTGTGAGCATAAAGTAGAGGAGGGGGAGAACTGCGCAAACTGCTTTGGGTCCCCGTTGGGGAAGAAGGCGAGGTATAAATGAAGTTAAAAAAAATAAACACAACCCTGAAGCAATCCAGACTAAGGGCAGGATTTAATTGGTTTATTTTTGTTTATATCAGGAAAAAACCCATTTTTTAAAAAACGTAATTTACAGTTGCCTTATGATGCTACTAAAATGATTGGTTTTCAATGTTCCATTATTTTTAAAAAAGCTGAAATGAATGGTTGCTGAGTAAATATGCTCAGGTCTGTGCGTATTTCGTGGTTCTCTGCAAGGGCACAGTTTGGGTCTCTGTTCAGGACTCGGCCTCCTCTCAGGTCCCCACCCCACCCCACCCCACCCTGTCTTTTTGCTCTCAGAAAGCCGGTCCCTGCCGGGCATAAAGGCAGTTCTGGAAGCAGGCGGGCCATCCCTAGTGACTGGTGCCTCACGCCCCTCTGATCCCTGCTGCCTCCTCTCCATCAAGCAGTACAGTTCCCTTCAGTTAAATCACATTGCCTTAGAGGAGACAAAGGCCAGAACCAGCAGCCTTACGCAAAATACGCAGAAACATATGAACTGGCTTCCTAGTCCCCTGCAGGCCTCCAACATTCCTTGGCATAGAACTGTGGGGTGGAGGAGGAGGGAGGGTGTCCCTATCCGGAATCTGACTCACACAGGCCTGGACTTGAAGCTGCCGCACCCCCCGGGGGTCCCCCCCCCCCGTCACTGCCAGGCCGCCTCAAAAGCTCCGGGGAAGATCAGGGGGTGCTCTGGCGGCATCTGCTGCTGAGGCAGAGTGATCTGTGGCAGGGCAGGGGGCCACCCAGGAGCACTGGCCACGGGGGTGCTGGCGTGGGTGCGCTCGTGGCGCAAGAGGTGCGTCTTGCGGCTGAAGCTCCGGGCACAGTGGGTGCAGATGTACGGGCGCAGGCCGGTGTGCACAGCCTGGTGGCGCACCAAGTTGGTCTTGGAGCTGAAGCGCCGCGGGCACTGGGAGCAGGCGTGGGGGCGCAGGCCCGTGTGCACGGCTTCGTGCCGGGCCAGGTGGGACTTCCGGCTGAACGCCCGGCCGCACAGCGGGCAGGCAAAGGGGCGCTGTCCGGCATGGGATTTGACATGCGCCAGCAAGCTGGCCCGGGTGCTAAAGGTGCGGCCGCACTGAGCACAGGAGAACGGGCGCTCGGCCGAGTGCTGGTTGCGCTGGTGTCTCTGCAGGTGCCGCTTGTGGGCGAAGCAACGGCCGCACTCCCCACAGGCAAAGGGGCGCTGCCCGGCGTGGCCACCGCACTGGTGGGCAGCCAACCCAGCCCGGTGCGCAAAGCTCCTCTCGCAGTGTGGGCATGCATATGGCAGGAGGCCCATGTGCCCACGGAGGTGAGCTGTCAGGTGGCGCTTGTCGCTGAAGCCCCTCCCGCACTCGGCGCAGGAGAAAGGGCGCCCACCCTCAGCATGGAGCCGCTGGTGGGAAGCCAAATTCTTCCTCCAGGCAAAGGCCTTCCCGCAGTCAGAGCACAGGAAGGGTTTCTCTTCAGGCAGCGGGCAGGAGCCGGCCTCCTCCTCCTCCTCCTCCTCCTCCGCAGGTTCCATCTTGCTCACCTGCTCCATGCAGACTGTGCTGCCCCCCGCCTCCCCTCGCACCCCACACAGCATGCCAAGGGGCCCCTGCTCGGGACAGAGAATGCCAGGAGCCAGGGCCTCTCTCTGCCGGGGGAGGTCCATGCAAGGGACTCGGCCGAGTTCTTGTTCAGCTGGAACCTTAAAAAGGGCCGGGCCCAGAAACGGTTCCGTTGGTCCCATGCAGGAGGCAAGAACCTGCCCTGGTTCGGTCTCCTCCCTGTATGGTGGGGCCGCCTGTCCCAGTCCCCTCGGGTCCCTGAAGGGGGTGGCGCTCTGTCCTGGTTCCGGGAAGGTGGCCGTGGTCTGCCCAAGTTCTGCCTGCACCCTGTGGGGCTCCGCGTCCTGCCCAGGTTGGAGGTCGTGGCTGTAGGGGACCGGCCCCTGCGCCGGCTCTGCGTGATCCCTGTAGGCCACATTCCCTTCCTCGTGGAGCTGCTGGTGCCGCAAGAGGTGCCGGCGATGGACAAAGCTGCGGGAGCAGAGGGGGCAGGCGTGGGGCCGCTCCCCGGTGTGGGTCAGCTGGTGGCGCACCAGGTGGGTCTTCTTGCGGAAGGTCTTGGGGCAGCGGTCGCACGGGAAGGGCCGCTCCCCCGTGTGCACGCGCTCGTGGGAGCCCAGGTGGATCTTCTGTGAGAAGCGGCGGCCGCAGTGGGTGCAGGCAAAGGGGCGCTCTCCGGTGTGCACCCGGGCGTGCCGGGTCAGGTGGGCCTTCTTCCCAAAGGCCTTGCCGCACTGGAAGCAAGCGAAGGGGCGCGGCCGAGGGTCTCCCTGGCCACCCTCCAGCGGGGCTCCGGGGTGCTCGCACCGGGGGCAGCCCAGCGGCTTTTCCTCGTTCAGCATCTGCCACTGCTGCAGCGCCAGGCCGGAGAGCTCGCCCAGGCCCCCGTGGGCACCGTACTCTTCCCCCACGTGCAGGCCCTCCGACTTGCAGACGGCCCCGACGGGCAGCCCCGAGAACAGCACCTCGGCGCTCAGCCCGGCCGGCCACTCCGAGTAGTCCTCGGCTTCTACCTTCACCGTCCGGATCAGCCACTCACCTGCCAGGATCCAGGACAGAAAGAGAGACAGCAGGGAATCAGGGAGGGCGAGGGCGGGAAGGAGCTACCAGGAGGGCGGGGGAGCAGGCGGCCATGCCAAGATAACCACGGGGCAGGCAGGGTGGCCTCCTACTGGGGTCACAGAAGGGCCCCCCCCCCCCGTGGGCTCTGGCTGCCGGGAGACAGAGGGGCCCAGTCTGCCTCTCTCTAACACCCACTGGGGTCCCTAGCGTGATGCCCGGGGGGGGGGGGCACGTGACTCCTGCCAACACATTCCTTGGCACCCACCCAGTGTTTTTAGGAAGTGGGTGGGGCTTTGCCCAGTAGAATTTCTGATTGGCCACTGGAGACCTGACTGGCTGGGCAGATTAAAGTAACAGTGATTTTGGCAGTGGCTGCCACCACAGAGTCGGTTCTGTTATCTCAGTTTGGTGTCGTGGTTAAGAGTGGCGGACTCTAATCTGGGAGAACCGGTTTTGATTCCCCACTCCTCCACTTGCAGTTGCTGGTGTGACCTTGGGTCAGTCACAAGTTCTCTATCTTGGGGGGGGGGATCCACCTCCCATGGTGGCCATTCTGTGCTTCACCCACTACCCCGTGTCAAAATTCCAAATGTGCCCATGGGCTGAGGAAGGTTGAGGACCTCCCTGCTCCAGCAGTTCAGGAAGAGTTGGACCAACTGGGAAGCCGGGGAGCCTCCGGGATTCAGAACCAGCCGGGGGGAGGAGAGGCCTTGAGGCTCGGGAGGTGACGAGGCCTCCCCCCCACCCCCAGCAAGGGCTTTAGGCCTCAGCCCTCGTCGCTCACTCAGAATGCTCCCAAGCGGCAGGTGGGGCGGGCGAGGCCCTTACCTGGGCAGCTTCTCTCCGGGCCTTTGGCATCTCCGGCCCCTCTCGGCGGTTCCCCAGGCGGCAGCTGCTCACGCCTCACGGGGCCCCCAGTTTCTGGGGGTCCGGTTCCTGTTGAGCCAGGGAAAGAATGGGGTGAAGAAAGAGAAAAGATGAGTGCTCTCCACCAGTGCTCCCTCTAAGCTGTGGAGTCTTGTGAGCAGAAATTCTACTTTGTGAGCTACTGGCATTAAAGTTGTGTGCGAGCGACTTGGCTGCAGCATAAATTAGTTTGCTCTGGAGCCATTCTAACTGAGCAAAGACAAAAATGTGAGCCAGAGGCTAAAAAATGGTGAGCTAGCCCACACTAACTCAGCTTCGAGGGAACAGCGAGCCATTTGGCTGCAGCATAAATTAGTTTGCTCTGGAGCCATCCTTCCTGAGCCAGTTTGGTGTGAGAGCCAGTTTAGTGTAGTGGTCTCTAATCTGGGAGACTCTAATCTGCATGGACTCTAATCTGGGAGAACCAGGCTTGATTCCCCACTCTTCCACTTGCACCTGCTGGATGACCTTGGGCCAGCCATACTTCTGTCAGGGCTGTTCTCTCAAGGACAGTTGTCTCAGAGCTCTCTCAGCTCCACTTCTGTTGTGGGGAGGGGGAGGGAAAGGAGATTGTAAGCCACTCTGAGACTCCCTTGGGTAGTGAAGGGCAGGGTATAAATCCAATCTCCTCCTCTTCTAAGACAAAAAGTTGAGAGCCGGAGGATAAAAAACTGTGAGTTAGCTCGCACTAACTCAGCTTTGAGGGGACACTGGCTCTGTCTGTGTCTGCCATGGCGGACCAGAGGGGAGAACTGCTAAGCCAACACTTCAGACTCAGGGGCCTTGTTGACTCGGTGCTCCCACTCGGAAACCAGGAACCCTTGGCCAAGCTGGTACTTGCTGCCCCAGCTATGACCCCCCCGGACACTGGCGAGCCAGCTCCCTCGGAGACCTCAGTTGGGGACTGTGCCCAGCAGGGCTTCCAAGTGGCTCGGCCAATTTTTAAAGGTGTTCCCTGGGCGGCGGCAGCTGCCACCCCCGCACGAGGACCTTTGCTGTGTGGCTGAAGGCCAGCTGCGGCAGCCGTTTTGAGGCTGGGCCCAGCACCCTGTGTCAGAATTCCTAAGGTGCCCTCAGGCTCAAAAAGATCGGGGACCTCTGTGCTAGACCCCTTATCCACACTCTAGCCCAGCAGCCCCCTCCTGCCCCACTCAGAGTGGCAGGCCTCAGGAAGACCCTCGGCCTGGCCCCAGAGGCTGCTGGGGGGCAACTCTCCAGGACCCCCCCTTCCCCCAAGCAGCTCTTTCTGCCTCTCCCACCTGTCACTAGGGGGAGGCTGTTAGTCCCTCGCAAAGCTGCTCTTTCTGGCTTCTCAGTTCACACTGAAATCCGGCCAGTGGAAAGGAGGGGAGGGAGGGAAGGAAGGGGGCTACTCCCCGCTGACCTGCATGGTTGCCTCCAGGGGGGTCCCTGGGCTCTGCTCCCTCCTGAGCCTTGATGGGAGCCAGACTGCCTTCCTCAGCCTGGGCGATCACCTCCGGTTTGGCCGCGGGGGACCCTGCGAGACAGAAGAAGGGAGACGTGGCTGGGTGACGCCCCACTCCAGTCATTGTGGGCCAGGCAGGGCCGGGGGGGGGGGGGGGCAGGCAGAGCTCCCAGAAGCAGGGGAACCTTAGCCTAGGGCCTCTGCCCCGATTCACACATGCGCGCGCATCACCCAGCACCCCATCCCCAGGCGTGAGATGCCCCTTCGCTTGAAAAGAGGCGCCTTGGGTTGCCCCCTCCCCCATTTCCCCAGGGGCTGAAGGACTGAGGTGGACGGCTTCTCCCAGTATTAGAAAAAGTGGGGACAGTCAGCCTTTTTCGAGTTGTGGGCAAGAGCAGCAGCCAGCCCAGGGAGGGGCCCCGGGAAACGCAAAGGGTGCTTCAGTGCGACTTAGTCAAAACGCTCCCATCTTGTCACCCTGTCCTCTCTGGGAAGGCAGAGGGACAGACTGGGGATGCCTGGGGGGGGGGGGGAGGGAGGAAAACACCACAGCAGCCCACATCCGTCAAATGCATGGTTGGCATTGGTTTCCTTTCCATCCAGGCGCAAACATATGTCCTCTCCGCAGCGGGGTCTCTCTCACTTCCAGGGTCTCTCTGGGAAGAACCAGAGCCGCTCCTGGCATTCCCATCCCACAGGGCTGGAGCGGCTGGGGAGGGGGACTGAGAGATTGCCTGGCGATGCCCCCCAGCCCAGCCCAGCCCACTGCTCGGAGGCCAAGGCAGTCAGAAAAGGGGGTGTGTGTGATGGTTTACCGAGAGCAATTGTGGACCCAAAGTTCTCCCGCATGGCGTCTTCCGGGACAGGCCCCTCCTTCCGCCGCTCCGGGCCCAGCTGAAGCGCCGTCTCCTCGCCCCTCACCAGCACCTGCAACAAGGAAAGGCCCCCCTGAGTCAGACTGGGCTGCACGGGGGGGGCGGCAGCTTTATATAGAACATTTATTAGCCGATTTTCCCCCCCTAACAACATGTATAAAACACAAAGAATGGAATACATTAAAAAACCCAAAACCCAAAATTTAAAACCACAAGTTTAGGACTGCTGGCAAGCTTAGCTAAATGTAGAGGCCAACAGGTCACCCCAGAGGGCCAAACGGGGCACGGGGCCCAAGGCCGCCTTCCGGACCTGCCTCCTGGCCCCCGCTGTTCAGAAGCTTGCTGCCTCTGAATATGGAGGCTCCATTTAGTCCCCTGTAGCCTGAACTGGGTAGAACAAATCCAGTGGCCTCTTTTAAGAGCAACCGAGTTTACATTCGAGCATACATTTTTGTGAGTCAGACCTCTCTTCTTGAGTCATAAGAGAGAAGCCAGTGTTGGATCAGGCCAGTGGCCCATCCAGTCCAACACTCTTCTGTGTCACACAGTGGCCAAAAACACCAGGTGCCCTCAGGAGGTCCAGCAGTGGGGCCAGGACACCAGGAGCCCTTCTCCCACTGTTGCCCCCCCACCCAAAGCACCAAGAGTACAGAGCATCCCTCACCCCAGACTGAGAGTTCCTATCTATACCTTGTGGCTAATAGCCACTGATGGACCTCTGCTAAGAACATAAGAGAAGCCAGTGTTGGATCAGGCCAGTGGCCCCTCCAGTCCAACACCCTTCTGTGTCACACAGTGGCCAAAAACACCAGGTGCCCTCAGGAGGTCCCCCAGTGGGGCCAGGACACCAGAAGCCCTCCTCCCACTGTTGCCCCCCCACCCCCAAGCACCAAGAATACAGAACATCCCTCACCCCAGACTGAGAGTTCCTATCTATACCTTGTGGCTAATAGCCACTGATGGACCTCTGAGCCATATGTTGATCCAATTCCCTCCTGAAGCCATCCATGCTTGTGGCCGCCACCACTACCTCACATGGCAGTGAATTCCACGTGTTAATCACTCTTTGGGTGAAGAAGGACTTCCTTTTATCCATTCTAACCCGACTGCTCAGCAATTCCATGGAGTGCCCACGAGTTTTTGTATGGTGAGAAAGGGAGAAAAGGACTTCTTTCCCTACCTGCTCTATCCCATGCATAATCTTATAAACCTTGATCATGTCACCCCTCAGCCGTTGTCTCTTCAAGCAGCTCTTGGGTGCTCAGGCCTTGCTGCGAGAAGTGGGTGGGTGGGGTGGGGGAGAGAAGCAGCGGGCCCGAACAGCTCTTGGGTGCTCGGGCCTCGCCACGGGAGCCGGGGGGGTGGGGCGGGAGAGAAGACTCACCTGTGGCTGCTTCCTCCACTCGGTGGAGCTCCTTCTCCCACCTCCCCATTGAGTATCGTGGGTCCCTCCCCCCTTCTTGTAAGGTTCTAATCTTTTTAAAAAGTTTCTAAGCCCTTTTTGTCCTGGATATATGCGTGTTTGTGAAGAGTGGCGTCAAGTCAAGCTGACCGCATAGGCTTTCCAAGGCAAGAGATGTTTCAGAGTTGGTTTGCCCTTGCCTGCCTCTGTGCAGCATCCCTGGACATCCTTGCGGGGCGGGGTGTGTGTCTTCCATCCAAATACTAACCGGGGCCAACCCTGCTTGGGTTCCACGATCAGATCGAGGTAGCCTGGACCATTTAGAGCAGAAGATAGACAGATACCTTTCCCCTTATCTCTCCACACTGAAAGGAGCTAGAGACTTCTTTAAAGAAATAAAAGTTGGGAAATCAGAGTAACGGAGACACAGGTTGTCACAACACAATTATAATGATATCCGATGGCTGACTTTTAGGGGAGGAAACTGAAAAAGTCCAAGTGGATGGGGGGGGGGAGGGGGGGGTAGCTACTGCCAGGGAATGGAGAAAGGAAACTTGCCATGTGGAAGCCTTATTGGCCACTCTGCTGCAGCCCCAGCAACAGGGAAGCTATATAAGCCTGCCCACTTTTATTGCGTCTCCCCACCCTGTGCATGATTTTATAAACCCCTGTCATGCCCCCCATTTGCTGTCTTTTTTCCCTTGACCCCAGCAGTTCCTCACCCTGTTAATATCATAGCATGTGGGGCTCTGGACCTATTCCTAGGTTCAAGAGAAAGCCGGAGCCCTGGGGAAACAGCAGGACCTTTCCTGCCCAGGCCCCTGGGAAGAGCCCTGTCGAAACGGAATGGAACGCCAGGGAACTTCCCGGTGAGTCTTGCCCTCCCCTCCGTCTCTCCCTGTGCTCAGACATGACCTGAGAAGCCTTCAAGCTCTTCCAGAGCTGCAAACATCCCCTGATTTCAGTCACACACCCCATCTTCTGGAATTCATTACCTAAACACTTTCCTCCTCTGCCTCCCTTGTTACATTTTAAAAAAACCAACACTTTTTCTGATGTGTTCCCTTTCCCCCCATAGGAACAATACACAGTTTTCTTTCTTTCTGTTTTCTTTCTGAACAAGTCAATGTTTTATTTCATGTTTCCAAGCTGGATTAAAGGGGCAGAAAGACTAAAAAGACATCTGGAAATCTTTGATCCTGACTCCTCTCTCCTGGGCCAACAGTGGCAAGGGGGGGGGGGTGAAAGAGAGAAGACAGAGCCCCGCCTGCCGCTACCCCCAATCTATGCCCTTATCATCCTCCCCGCACAGACCACCCACCCCTTCCTGGACCATGGTTGCCTCTCCTCCCCTCCCTCTCCACAGCCCCCCTCCTCCCTTTCTATCCCCTCCCCTTCCTACAGAGTCCCTCTCACCCCCTCCTCCCTTTCCCCTTCCACGTCACCACCCCACTCCTTCCCTCCTGGCACCAGCGCAGCCTGCTTATCCTCTCTCGCCTCCCTGCAGCGGCAGATTTTGCTGGGAGCGGCTCCTGGAGAGATGCAGCCCATGGGGACAGCTGTGCATTTCCAGGGCTCCCCCATGCCCAGTCCCCCAGCAGGATGCTCAGAAAGAGGGCTTCTTCCGCTGAGCCAGGCAACTCCGAAGCCAAGGCAGAGCACCTACCAGGAGCGGTTTCCTCCCAACCAAGCCACCTCCAACCAAGCCCGTGGCCCATGCAGTCCAGTCTGTTGTCACACAGCGGCCACCAGAAGGTCCGTCAGCAGGGCTAGAACGCCAGAAGCCCCTCCCCCCACACACATACTGCCCCCCCCCCAGCACCAAGAATTCAGAGCATCACTGCCCCAGACAGAGTGTCCCATCTATACACCTTGAGGCTGATAGCCACTGATGGACCTCTGTGCCATATGTTTATCCAGTCCCCTCTTGAAGCTGTCTGTGCTTGTAGCCGCCACCACCTCCTGTGGCAGTGAATTCCATGTGCTAATTACTCTCTGGGTGAAGAAGGACTTCCCTTCATCTGTTCTAAGCCGACTGCTCATTAATTTCATGGGAGTGCCCACGAGTTCTTGTATTGTGAGAACGGGAAGAAAGTACTTCTTTCTCTACCTTCTCTATCCCATGCATAATTTTGTAGTCTTCTGTCATGTCACCTCTCACAGTCACTGTTTCTCCAAGTTAAAGAACCTTAACCTCTTTAACCTCCCTTCATAGGGAAGGAGTTCCACCCTCTTAATCATTTCAGTTGCCCTTCTCTGCACGTTTTCCAATGCTATACTATCTTTTTTGAGGTGCTGCGACCAGAGCTGTAGACAGTACTCCAAATGAGGCTGCACCACAGAATTTATTCAAAGGCATTACGATACTGGCTGATCTGTTTTCAGTCCCCCTTCCTAATAATCCCCAGCATAGCATTTGCTGAGCCCCAGGACCTCTCATTTCATGCCAGATGCCACACTCGTAGTGCCAGGTGGCCAGCCGTGTTGGTCTGAAGCAGCAGAACAAATGTAGAGTCCAGTGGCACCTTTAAGACCAACAAAGGTTTATTTGAGGTATGAGGTTTCGTGCGCATGTACAATGTATGTGAAAAAGTGCGCACGCACACGACAGCTCATACCTTGAATAAACTCTTGTTGCTCTTAAAGGTGCCACCAGGGACTCTAAATTCACACTGGTAGGGGGGTTAGGGTGTGGACTAGGATCTGGGGCTGTGATGGGAAAGTGCGGTCAAGTGTCGGATTCTCAAGGCCAGAGGAGGTTTGCCATTGACCTTCCTCTGCAAAGCAACCCTGGACTTCCTTGGCGGCCTCCCATCCACATACTGACCACAGCCGACCCTGCTTAGTTTCTGAGGGATCTGATGGGATTGGACTAGCCAGGGCCATCCAGGATGGGGCAGACCTAGGGTCTGAGAGACCCAGGTTCAAATCCCCGCTCTGCCAGGGAAGCTCACCGAGTGACCTTGTGCCGTCAGCTTAACCTGCCTCACAGGGTGGTGGTGGTTGTAGTGAGGCTAAAATGGAAGAAAGTGGGTCCCCATCAGGGAGAAAGGAAGGAAGGTATAAAGAAAGCCAGTGAATGAATGAAAGAAAAGAGAGGACCAGCCCGTCCAAATGAAGATCTTCTTTCACGGTCATTCTGATTTTGAAGCCGGGGAAGGGGGGGGGGCTCTGCTTAGGAATGGCCTGGCTGGTCTCAAGTTCCCATGAAAACTACCAGCAGCTGCCCTTTCTTGTGCCCTGAAACTCATGGCTGCAGGGTGGCCACAAACTGCCCTGCAGCATAGGAATCTGGTAAAGAAGCAGAAGGAATAACAAGTGGCTTCAAGATGGGTCCTGTCTTTTCACAGTGCTGTCAGGGGATAAGGAGCCTCCAGGTCCAGACGCAGTCTACCTTCAGCTACAAAACAGGGACGCTGCTGGGGAGCTGGCCGCTCAGGGAGGCAGCCGGCGGGTGGGCTCCAGTCGGGCTATTCCAGCGGGGCCCTTCCCAGGCTGGTTGATGCTGACCCTGTGCGCGCGCTAAACCAGCAGACGCACCAGCGGACCCCGGGCACCCGGCCTTCTTCCCGCAGGCCCCTGCCCCTTGGCCCACCCTGCTCTCCTCTCCTCTTCTCTCCTCTCCTCCTCCCCCCCTTCTCGGCGGCGAGGCCGAGCGGGCGCCCGCGGCCCAAGGTCAAAGCGGGGCTCTCGAGATAGGCAGGCAGGCAGGCAGGCAGGCGGCCCGCCCGGGCTCCCTCCCAACCTCCCTGCCGCCTCCGCCATGCGCCCGACCGCCCCCCCCCCCCCGAGGCGCCTCCACCTCCGGGCAGCAGCGGCGGGGCTTCCCTCCTCCTCCTCCTCCTCCTCGCCCGGCTCACGGGGCGGCCCCGCTGCTTGGAGCCCAGCGGGGGGCAGCCTGAGCAAGCCGTGGGTGCGAATCCGCCCTGCGCCACCCACCCTGCCTGCCTGCCTGCCTGCCTGCCTCCCTCCCCGGGCCCGGCGGCGTTGGGCGGCCTTCGGGTGCTCCTGCTGCTGCGGCCGGAAGAGGCGCCCTGGGATCTGGCACGGGGGAGGAGGTCCCACCGGCTCGCCCGCCGCCGCCGCCGCCGCTCCCATTCATCATCGCGCCCCCCACCCCTATCCGGGTGGTGGCCGGCCAGGCCGGCCAGGCCTGCCCGCCTCGCCCCGCGCCTTCCGGACGCACGGACGCACCCCCGGCCCAGCCGCCGCGTCCTGCCGACTGAGCCGCCCCCTTCCTTACCTGCTGGGCCGCAGCCCCCACGGCCATCCGGGGCCCCCGGAGCCCCCTCGCGCAGCCCCCCAGGCCAGGCAGGCAGGCAGGACGGCAGGCAGGCAGGGGGGAGCCTGCCCGGAGGGATCGGACCTCCCGCCCCGCGCGCCCCCCGCCTCGGCCTCCTGCGCCCGCCCCGATCCTGCCCGCGGGGCTCTGGCTGAGGTCGCCGCCCCCGTCCCCGTGCGCGCCGCCCGGTTCTGCCCGCACAGCCCCCCGCCCCGGCGAGGGCCCGCAGGAACTACGTTTCCCAGCAGCCGCTTCGCGCCCGGGCGGGGAGGAGGGGGGAAGGCGGAGTGGGGGGCGGGGAGCGCCAGGCGGCGGTGGCCGGAGCAGCAGCAGCAGCAGCGGGGGAGGCTCCGGCCCGGCCTCGGACCCAGCGCTTCGGCCGGCGGCTGACCAGAGGGTTGCCCTGCCGCCCCTCAGCCTCCTGGGCTGGCTCGCCTGGCGTGTCGGCGGGGCTCCGCACGGCAGAGAGAGGGAGGCAGCTCTCCCCCACCCCCCACCCCGCGGAGAGAGCGCCTGCTCGGCAGGGGGGGCTGACTCTCGGTGGCGCTCTTGCCCCTCTCCCCCCAAACCACGCTCCCCCCCCCACCCTCCCTCCTGGAATCACCCAGCCCAGAGTTGGCAGTCCTAGGTGCACCTCAGCGGTCTAAAGTCGGAAATCATCCACCCAGCCCTACCCTGCAGGGCTGTTGCCGCGAGGAGGAAAGGGGGGGAGGCTAAGGAGACTCTCTGTGCATCAGAACATGAGAACACAAGAGAAGCCAATGCTGGATCAGGCCAACGGCCCACCCAGTCCAAGACTCGCCGTGTCACACAGGGGCCAAGAAGAGCAGGCGCCTGGCGAGGGCAGCCTGGATCCCTGTGTTGCTGCACCCATCCCTCCGCCTGTGTGGAGCCAGGCCAGCGGGGTTCCTGGGGGAATGAACCAGGCCCTGAAGTGGGGGGCCCTCCCGGCAGCTGGCCTGGCTGTGACACTTTGGCTGGGCTCCATAATTTGGTCATAAACAGTGGAACAAATAATATTGATGACATAATAAATGCACTGCAGGGACTTAATAGGTTTCAATCTCAAATATTTTGGTTCTGCTGCCTGCATAGCAAAAGCGGGATCGACAGAAATCTTTGCAACACTAGGCCTGGGGGTGGGCCAGACCCATTCGGACAGGATCCTGCCCCCTTCTTGAGTGGATCAGTGCTCTCCAAAATAAGAGAAAGGCCAAAGCCCGGGCGTGCTAGGAATGGGTGACACCCTTGTTTATTTGGCAGCTGGATTCTCCATCAGGGAGCTCCTCACCTCCTACCTTCGCCTGTGTTATTTCCTGAGGGGAGCTGATTGCAGCCAGCCCAGGGACCAGGCAAGAGCAAAAGGGCCTGGCCCTTTGCCCCCATCTGAATCGGGCCCTCACCACTGCCTTTGGGGGTAAAAGCAGCCACACATGCCCTGCTAGCTCTGCAATATGGGAAGGGGCGGGGCCAAGGGGAGCCTCCGCCACCCCCTCACTACTGGGGGCCACTCCTCCCCTGATGCTCCTCCTCTTCCTGGAGGCATTTGTCAGGATGGAGGCCCATCCTGCATCTAGCATTCGCCAATGCTGTACTGGCTGCAGAGTCACCCCTGAATAGCTATAAAACAACCATAAATCTATGCAGACAGCACCATAAAACAGAGATCAAAGGAAGTGAAACCGGCATGCGGTGTGGAGTCTTCCATAAAATCCGACAATCAAAGGAAGTGAAATGCAATGTAGAGGGGAATTTCTGTTCCAAGGTGGGCTGTTCCATCCTTCCTTCCTTCTGTCCATCCTTCCTTCCTTTTCTCTCTCTTTCTCTATCTCCCTTTCTCTTTCCCCTCCCTTTCTCTCTCTCTCTTTTTCCCTTTCTTTCTTTCTCTCTCTCTCTCTCTCAGAAAGGCTTTTTGGTTGGGAAGTGGCTGTTCCATCATGGCTAACTTCCCTGAGATAGAGGCCTCATGCCAAAGGTTTCTGTTGCTCGAAAGCCAGTCGAATCCGACTCTAGGGATGCGGTGCTCATCTCCATTTCCAAGCCGAAGAGCCAGCACTGTCCGAAGATTTTTCTGTGGTCATGTCGCCGCTATGACTAAATGCCAAGGTGCAAAGAACGCTGTTACCTTCCCACTGAAGTGGTAACTATTTATCTACTTGCAACTTCTTGCTTTCGAACTGCTAGGCTGGCAGGAGCTGAGACCAGAGACGGGAGCTCATTCCAGCATGTAGCACTTGGGTCTCAAACGGCTGAACTACCGACCTTCCGGCCTGCAGTTCAGCATCTTAACCACTTGAACCACTGCAGCCCCTGGGCTTGGTGAAACAGCGGAGGAGCAAATGCTAGATGCAGAATGGGCCAGTGTGGAAAGCAGCATCCCAACCCTTTGCAGGGCGTGTCAGTGAGGGGAGCAGAGGCGGCGGTGGCGGTAGCAGCAGCACCTTTGGCTCTGAGTGGCCGGGTCTGGCAGCTCCAGTGGCGCCCCTGTTCAGTTGTCACTGGCCGTGCCCGGGTGAACCACATGAAGCTGCCTTCTGAATCAAACCCTCAGTCTGTCGGGGGCAGTATTGTCTCGTCTCTGACTGGACTGGCGGTGGCTCCTCAGGGTCTCAGGCAGAGGTCTTCCGCATCGCCCACGGCCAGATCCTTTTTCAACTGGAAATGCTGGCGGGGACTGAGCCTGGCCCCTCCTGCATGCCAAGCAGAGGCTCTTCCACACCCCTCTCCCAGGGGCACCTTGAAAACTAACGAAGTTTTATTTTGGGTATGAGATCCCCTGCAAATGGAGGCTTCTGTGTTGCCAAGCGCCAGCTTGCTCAGGGCTGTGTGGTGTCTGCCCCTCCCTTCGCGTTCAGTGGGCCTGTAAGGGTGGGTTTGCCTTTTCTCCATATAGCTGCCTGAAGAAGTGGCCTCTGTAGAGTTGCCAACCTCCAGCTGGGACCTGGAGAACTTCCAGAATTACACCTCCTCTCCAGACTACAGAGATCAGTTCCCCTGGGCAATATGGCTGCTTTGGAGAGTGGGCTGTTTACGTAATGTTTATATAAACAGGGAGTGGCCCCAAAAGAACAACACAACCACTTTTAACTTTAGAAGGGGTAACTTCTGCTGGTGGACTCTTTGAGGGCCCCTGGTGTTTTTGGCCACTGTGTGACACAGAGTGTTGGACTGGATGGGCCATTGGCCTGATCCAGTATGGCCTCTCTTATGTTCTTATGACTTTATGGTATTGTACTCTACTGAGATCTCTCCCCAAACCCCACCTTCCCCAAGCCCCACCCCCAAATATCCAGGGATCTCCCAGCTAGAGTTGCCAGCCTCCAGGTGGGGCCTGGAGAGCTCCTGCTTTATAACTGATCTGCAGCTGGCAGAGATCAGCTCCCCTGGAGAAAATGGCTGCTTTGAAGGGTGGACTCTATGGCATTGTACCCTGCTGAGGCCCCTCCCCAAACCCCACCCTTTCCTGGATCCACCCCAAAGTCTCCAGGTATTTTCCAACCCAGACCTGGCAACCCTACTCCCAGCCTGGAGTTGGCAACCCTAGCCCATATGGAAGTGGGCACTGTGTGTCTTTAAAGGAGCTCTCTCCACCCTGAAGGAACTTTTGTCCAGTGACCCCTTTGCAGTCTTCTTCTCCTCTCCAGGCCTCAGTTTGGTCTTGGGCTGAGATTCCTCAATCAATGGGAAAGGCAGGAGGAACCGCTGCTCAGCCAAGTAGGCGACGTCCACCCGCGCGTGAATCAGGGAGACAGAGTAGCTCAGGCCCGGTGTCTGCCCTGCTCGAGCATCTTCTCAGGAAAAGGTTATTTGCGGTACTGGGGGGTGGGGGGGAAGCATACATTGGATCTTACAGACACCCTGAATGTTGCTGCAACATGGGCTGGCGTGCTGACTGATGTTTTCTACCCACAGGTATAAAGAATAAGGGTTAGGGTTTCAGCTGGACCCTGAGAGCCAGTGTGGTGTATGGTCAGAGTGTTGGACTAGGAGCTGCCCGCCTTGGGCTTGAATCCCCACTTGTGCCATGGAAACTTGCTGGGCCAGTCTCACACTCTCAGCCTAACCTACCTCACCAGATTGTTGTGAAGATAAAATGGAGGCAAAGAGAACAATGTAAGCCACTTTGCCTGGCTCCAGGCACCCCACTGAGGAGAGGAAAGTGGAGTCTAAATGAAGTAAATAAAATAAGTTAATTAATTAATTCACTGAAACAAGAAATTAGAACGCACAAACTCATTGCAAACGTCTTCTGAACAAGCAGGCCTCCCAGCTGGGATGGGACTGTGGGCAACCTCCCCCCCCCCTGCTCCCCATACCAGCTGGGCTCCATGGGGCATGCGGGGAAATTCCAGGAGCCTTTGTGGGAGAAAGGGGTAGAATAAATTGCTTTAAATACCAGCCTGACAGTCCGGCTCAAACATGGTTCCACTTCACCCACCTTTACCAGCTTCCTCCCCAGGGAGATGTGTTTGCCCCCATCTGCCACTGCCTGGCTAGCAGGCGAAGGAGGGCTTTTTGTCCCCCCTGGCATCTCTCGGCCATCCCCCTCTTTGCCTTACAGTTGATGTCTCTGTGTAATTTCAGTGCATTTTAGTATGGGTTCTCTAGCTGGTTTTATGATTAATCTCTCAAATGCTGTGTTCTAATTCTTAGCCGCCTTGTGTTTGTGTGTGTGTGTGTGCTAAGTGCCACCGCGCTCCTTCCAGCCAATGCCAACCCTATGAATTAATAAATTAATATCCTCTCGTCCACAGCCTCGCTCAGGTCTGGCAAACCAAGGGGGCCTCTGTGGCTTCCACGATGGCGTCCGTTAATCTCACAATGGGGTCTTCCTCTTCCTGGGCTGCCTTCAACCTTCCCTGGCATATGGTTGACTTCTCCAGTAAGTCTTGTCTTCTCATGTCATGTGAACAGAGGACGGCAGCCTCTGTTTAGTCATGTGGGCTTCTAGGGACCGTTCAGGCTTGATTTGATCTTTTCAGTTCCGTACATAGACAAACCAAAGGACTAGAAGGCAAGCAGGAGAGCCACTTGGGCTGCTCTGGCCGCCCAGCAGGACGGGTGAAGTCGCCAAATCTGGGCTGTGACGTCGGGTTGCCAGCAGTGCTCCCTCTAAGCTGAGTTAGTGTGAGCTAGCTCACAGTTTTTTAGCCTCCGGCTCACACGTTTTTGTCTTAGCTCAGAAAGGAGGGCTCCGGAGCAAACTGATCTATGCAGCAGCCAAATCACTCACAAAGTAGCTCACAATTTTTGCTCACAGGACTCCACAGCTTAGAGGGAGCGCTGGTTGCTAGCCCCCCCCCCCCCCGGCCGCCAGGAGGGATGGGGAGATATGGGAAGCCATCTCCAGGTTGGGAATCTCCTGGAGATTTGTGGGTGGAGCCAGGGGAGTGCCTCAGTGGGGGGGGGGCAGTGCCCCAGAATCCACTCTCCGAAGCATCCGTTTTCTCCAGGTTTGAGTCCAGTCTTCAGATATATGCATACGAAGCTTATACCCGGTGTTGTGTACTAGGACCACGATCGCATGGTCTCCCATAATGGCAACTGCCACGTGGTCAGCGCACATGGTCAGAATCTACCTGAGCTTCAGCCAGGTAGAACAACAGCCAGTTGGATCCTGAGCGACCACCAATTACGAGCCTAGGTCTCCTGCTGGGGGACCTATGAACTGCAACCACGGACTTAAGGTCCTATCAGGACCTGGGGGCGAGGTCGGGGCATTGTCTCCGGCGGGCATAAAAGAGGGCTCTGAGCCCGGGGTTCCCCATGTTCCATCTGACCCTCAATAAAGAGCTTTACCATGAAATCACTACCACTCGCCTCCCGACTCCAATACTTTCCACCCAGAATTAAACTTTGTTGGCTGTAAAGGTGCCACCGGACACAAACTGAGTCTGTTTTCTGCAGGGAGAACTGATCTCCGTAGTCTGGAGAAGGGCTGGAAATCCGGGGGATCCCCAGGCCCCACCTGGAGGCTGGCATCCCTTGCTGTGACTGAGGAATGCCGTGACTCCTTTGGCCAGAGGGCTGTGGAAATGGGCCACCAAGAAGGGCCCTGTGTCTTGTTTCTGGAGTGAGCTGGGCGGAGTGCCTGTTGTGGGATCTTTGGAGGCCCAGGCAGCCCTTTGGGAGCTGCCCTGCGGGTTACGCTTGTTCCTTTCGGAGATCCTAGGAAACTTTTTTTTGGGGGGGGGAGAAACACACCGCAGCAGATTCCGCGCCTTATGAACTCTGTCATCACATAAGCCAGGCTTTCTTGGGAACTGGGGGGACGTGGCTGGGGGGGCAGTGCCTGCTGTGGGGCTTGGAATTCTTGGCGGAGATGAGCCGGAGACCAGGAAGTGGGGATAAGCAGAGATCCTCTTGTGTATGTGGGAGGGAGGGGGGATGTGGGAGCCAGCAGGGGTTCCCGGAGGAGCATAAAGCAGCCGGCTTCCTCAGCCCTCAAATCTCTGAGAGACACATCCTAGTTACCTGCCCGCAGGTCCTGGCCCCTGGGGGGAGGCAAAGCAGCCCCACTATTCCCCCTTTCCCAGCCCCAGTCTGTGCTGAGGGATGCGTATCCCTCCCCTCGCAGCATCCCCCAGAGAGAGCAGGCCGGTGGTTGGGGTGGCAGCAAGGAACCTGGGCTCCCCGTTCCTGTTCTTCTCCTCTGGGGCTTGTTTGTTACATAAATGGGGGCACAGCAGGCATGAAGTGAGCTGGTTACAGGGTGGGGACTGGGAAGGGCCCCTCCAACCGGATCCTCCCTCTGTCCCCTCCACAGACAGCTCCAAGCAAGCCACCCACACTTCACCTCAGTCGCCATCTGCGGAGGGATCGTTGATGATGGGCCAGCCAGCCTTACAGGGCTGTTGTAGTGATGGGCAAGACAAGTGTTTTGACGCGCTTCGAACACTCAAGAATGGCGTGGTCCAGAATGCTAAGAAAGAGAATTATTGGGGTCACAGCAAAAAAGTTTTGGGACCAATGTTCCCTCTAAGCTATGGAGTCTTGTGAGCAAAAATTCTACTATGTGAGCGAGCAGTTTGGCTTCTGCATAAATTAGTTTGCTCTGGAGCTATCCTTCCTGAGCTAAGACAAAAATGTGTGAGCTAGAGGCTAAAAAACTGTGAGCTAGCTCACACTAACTCAGCTTAGAGGGAACACTGTTTAGGACCTAGAGGAGGTGGAGGAGATGGGGGGGAGAGATGAGCTTGTGAAGAAGCCCTCCGTGGGGAGGAGAAGGGGGCAAATGGGACCCCCCAGCACCCCCACCTGAACAAGCAAATCTTTTGGCCATGCAAACCTCCTCCCTGCCTGGCCGGCCAGGCCCTTGGCCAGGTCTGCATCCCCTTGGCCCTGGGAGGGGAGGAGAAGGGGGGGGTCCCTCTGAGTGGCCAGAGGGGAGGCAGCATTTGCGAGGGAGGGGCCTGTCCAATCCCAGGGCCCCCAGATGTCTCCTCCCAAGCCCACCGATCCTGCAGGAGAGCTATAAAGACGCCTCCTCCCCAGCGCAGCTCGCCTGCTGGACTCCCTGGCTTCAGGCACCTGGGAAAGGAGCCGCACAGGTAAGTGGAGGGCTGTGCAGGATGGGGGTGGGGTGGGGGTGACTGAAGCTGGGTGGGGTGGGCTAAGAGTGGATGATGTCTGGAGGGACCCACTTCATCTCTTGGTCCGTGGTGATTTCTTCCATCTGAAGAGTGGATCTCCACAAGAAATGGTGACTGACCTCCCAGTCCCCGTTTCTCACTGAGCGCTCGGGGGCAAAGGCAAGCGGACTTCCAGGAGGGCAAAAATGGGAGGGGGGGGGCTTTTTGCTGAAATACATGGCCAGAGAGGTCAGAGGGGCTGGCAGTGCTGTTAGGGTGTTTGGTTTTCCCCATGGGAACAACTTGCCTGGAGCTGTGAGCCTCTCCAGACCTTCTAGAGCGACTGCTGGGATTTCTAAATGAGAAGTTCCTGGCCACCAGTGTTCCCCCTAGGCTGAGTGCCCAATTTACACCTCCGCTCTGAAGTAGTTTGACTGCTGTCTTTTCCCAAGCTCATTTCACGCTGGTTTCAAATTTCACTCCAGGGGGTCTGAAGAGTACTAAGCAACAGCATATGTTTAAAGCAGTATAATGCTAGCTTGACCACAGGAGGGCAATTAACAAAAGTAAACAGTAATTTATAAACTGGAACAAGTATGGTTTGAAACTAGAAACAGGTATAGACAGGTTTTTTTTAAAACTAGAATGATTCTAGCAGTAAAATCAGATGTAAATTTGACCTTAGTGTGAGCTAGCTCACAGTTTTTTAGCCTCTGGCTCACACATTTTTGTCTTAGCTCAGGAAGGATGGCTCCAGCCTCCAGAGCAAATTAATTTATGCAGCAGCCAGATCAGTCGCTCACAACTTTAGTGCCAGTAACTCACAAAGTAGAATTTTTGCTCACAAGAAGACTCCACAGCTTAGAGGGAGCATTGGTTGCCACAAAGCTGGGACATCCATGCCTGGATCTGTTTTTATCATTAAGAGATGCAGAGATTGTTTAATTTTGGTAGGGAGACCGGCATGGTGTAGTGGTTAGGGTTTCAGATTAGGATCTGAGAGATCTGTGTTCAAATCCCCACTCTGCCATGGAACATACTGGGTGAGGCTGGGCCTCCCTCTCTCTCTCTCTCTCTCAGCCTAACCTACTTCACAGGGCTGTTGAGAGGACAGAGAGAAGCTGGGAAACATGTCTGTTATCCTGAGCTCCTTGGAGGATGGGTAAGATAAAATGTGCTAGAACAGATACACAATTTAGTGGTGAAGGGAAAGCATGCTTGAAGTGCAGAGTGTGCGTGTTAGGTGAAAAGCTGGGGGGTGAATAAAAAAGCAGCAAGAAGCTGTTTGCCCCCCCCCTTCCCCCGAAAAAACCTTTTAAAAATTGTAATAAAAATGGAAATTTTGGGTGAGCAGCCTTGGCTGGGAGGGCAGGGTAAAAAATCTAATTAATCAAAATCAAATCAAATTAAAAAACAACGAAAAACCCTGCTATGAAATATTCTCTCGTTTAGAATGAGTATAATGCTTCTTAAGCCCAGTTTTTTTACTCAGAAAATGTGTAGATGAAAAAAAAACCCCTACGGATTTTTTCCATTTTTCCAGTGGAAAAACTGGGAAATTTGGGGGAGGACTGAACAAAGTCTCCTAATGAAAGTTTTTCTCTTTTTGAGTGAGAAAAACCTTGTTCACAGTGCATTTTTCAACCCTTCCAAAATGTACAGCTTGAAAAAGCTTTAGGATTTCCCCAGTTTTTCTACCGGAAAAATTGGGAAATTTGGGGGAGCACTAAAAAAACCTCCTCTTATGCACAATACATAAACCGTATTTTCAGGATTTCTTTTGCTTAAATGTAAATTATATGTTCAAAGATAATGCAATATTCAATAGAACAAAGTTTGGGTCCAGTCAGGCACCTTTAAGACCAACAAAGTTTTATTCTGGGTATAAACTTATATCCAGAATAAAACTTTCCTGGTCTTAAAGGTGCCACTGAACTCAAACTTTGTTCTGCTGTTTCAGACTAACATGGTGACCCACCTGAATCTACATTATTAAATAGTTTAGTGTTTTTAGTGTTTTTAGTGTTATAAAGTATGAGAGTCCTACAGTCAGTCAACAGCAAGCGTCCTAGAGAAGGAAGTCTTTATTGAGAAAAGTCTGTTGTGGTCATCTGCACTTCTTGTGTTAGTAATGGCTGACACAGCCCCAAGTAGGATAATTATACAGAATTCAAAAAGGGGTCAGGTAATGCATTGCAACCAATCACCATGTCAGAGAAAAGGTGCTTAAAATACTGGTTCACAGTTCCCAGGGAAAAAGCGGGAAGAATTAGAGTCAGACAGGAGAAGAGATACATGGACAGGCACTAACAGTCTCCCAAGGTCAGAGCAGCTTAAAGAGTGATAAGCATGCCGTGAGAAATATAGCATAACATTCCACAGACCCGACGTCAAGGGTTCACTCATCCCACCACCCGGGCAGGAGATGGCAGCATTAGCTGACATAAAGATTAGCTTAATATCTGAACACACTGGTAGTCCTACCTCTTGTAACTTTATGAGAGTTTCTATCCAAATAATACACTTCCTTTTGTTTACTACAGAACTTGTTTTCTACCTTCAACGTTTATTTTTTGCCAACTCAGATGTCAGAAATCACAGATATATGTACTACAGTAGCTTAGCGTCCAGCAGTATTGGGTATACTTGAAATTTTTCTTATAGAAAATGAAGATATTTGTAAAATTCCATAAATATGCCAAATAGTATGATTTTATATGCTAATGATACATTTTATGTTGTTAAACCAGTAAAAGAGGTTTAGATTTGATAGGGGAGTAAGTATTGCATATATTTCAAATTTCCCCAAAATTTCTGTCCCCTCCCTGACATTTCCCTCCTGGCTTCAAAATTCCCAGAAGTTTTACATCTCTTGTATGTGCATGTGCATATGCACAGTATAGAAATTAAACCATTCCCATTATTGTTGTTGTTGATCTGGGGGTACGGCAGTCTTTGCTTCTTGGGGTAACCATGTATGGCTTGAAGCCACTCCAGACCTCAGGATTTCTTCCAACTTATGGCCTTTGGGTGTATAAAAGAGCAGGAACCAAGCAGCACCTTCAAGAGTAATAAAATTTGTGGGAGGGTGGGAGCTGTCGTTATAGGGTTTCCAGGTTTGGGATGGAAAATACCTGGAGACTCGGGGGGTGGATCCCAGTGGGCGGGGTTTGGGGAGGGGAGGGGCCTCAGCAGGGTACCATGCCACAGAGCCCACCCTTCAAAGCAGCCATCTTCTCCAGGGGAGCAGATCTCTGTCAGCTGGAGATCAGTTATAAAAAGCAGGCGATCCCAGGCCCCACCCTAGTTGTGACTCCCTGCTCACTTCTTCAGATATCGGAAGAAGTGAGCAGTGGCCCACGCAAGCTCCTCCCCCTGCCACAAATTTTGTTAGTCTTGAAGGTGCTCCTAGACCTCTCTTGCTCTTTTCTGCTGCTGCAGACAGACAAACACGGCGGCTACCCATCTCAATCTATCTTTGGTTGCATCAGCCCCCCCCCCCCCCCGAACATATGGGAAATTCCCCTGCAGTTCCAAATTTCCCCAAATGACCAGCATCTCCACTTACCTTTTGAATGGGGCATTAGAAAGCTGAATTTCAAACTTGGAATTGTACCTTAAAATTCAAAGTTTGATTGATTTAAATCTTGTTTTGATTTTGGCAAACATTCAAATGTAAAATCTCATAAGCGATTGACTGTCAACTATGGAAATAAAACATCACTGAATGTCAAATGCTAATATTAAATTTTCAGGGAATTTCAAGTCAATATCTGAAATCAAACTTTGTAGCAAGCAATTCAGGGAATAAATGCATTTCAGTTTCAGCCAGTTGATGCCCACTGCAGATGGGGGAAATTTTAAAGCGTTCTTTCATCTATTTACGTGATGTATGGTCTGCCTTTCTCACAGGGACTCAGGGCAGACCACACAGAGTGAGTCTGTGCAATCATGAAAAGGGGACCTTCAATAAACAGTATGATAGGGTTTGGGTGGAAGAAGCACCGGGGCGCCATCATCTTCACTGCTGCCACTCAGCTTCTGCCTTGACAGCGCAACGTGTCCTTCTTGCTTTGCAGTGCATCTCTCCGGGAGCCTGGGCGTGGGCTCCTGCCTGGACAGCTGGACCCTTCTGACCCTGGGTGGCCTTCAGCCCCGGGCTGGCCGGTCCGAGCAAGACCTTGCAGGAGATGGGGAAAGCCTCACACCCAAGAGGGCCCGGTCCCAAGTGGCTGCTGGGCCTTTTGGTGTGGATCTCACTCTGGGGGACGCTGGCACTGACACTTGGGTAAGGATGCCCTCTCCGGTCTTTGTTCCGCCCTGCCTTCCCGGCCACTGACCACCACTCGCAGCTCACAGGTCTTCCCTTCTTCCTTCAGCGGAGCTTTGGGTGTGTCCCACACAGCGGCCGTTCAGCTGAGGGCCTGGCTCCACACGGCAGTTTCCTCACTCACTCTCCAGGTCCTGTTGATCGGAGGGCACAGAACTCTTCCCCCTCTTCCAAAATGCTGAATCTTGAGGGCGTCTAATGAAGCTGATGGGCAGTAGATTCAGGATGGACAAAAGGAAATACTTCTTGACACAGCAAATTATTACAATTTGGAACTTGTTGCCAGAGGATGTAGTGATGGTCACAGACTTAGAAGGCTTAGAAGGGAATTAGACAGATTGACGGAGGAGAGGTCTATCACTGGCTGCTAGCCATAGTGACCAGAGGGAACCTCCATGTTCAGAGGCAGTCTGCCTCTGAATTCCAGGGCCAGGAGTCAACATCAGGGGAGGGCCTCGGCCTCTATGGCCTGTTGTTGGCTCTCCAGAGGAACTGGTTGATGGTGGTGTTGAGACTGGAGTCTGGACTAGAGGGACCCCTGGCCTGATCCTGCAGGGCTCTTCTGATGTTCTTGTGTTCTTAACTCCATCCTCAGGAGACTGGAAACCGATTTAGATCAGGACCAAAGTGTATGGGAGAGAGGTCTCAAGTCCCCAGAGCATTTTATTGATCTGAATCAGCCCCAGTGGAGCTATTTGGCGACACATGTTATTTCTGCAGCATGGCAAAATAGCAAAATCCCCCATGGGGGCAGTTTCAGGTCTGGGAGTGGTGTGGGGGGAAGGCCTCAGCACCTCTTCCTGTGCTCCACAGTCCCAATCTGAATCAGCTCCTGTGCACCTGAGTATGGCACGCCAAGTACACATCTGATCAATGGGACCTGCTGCTGAAGGCACAAGGGGAATGTAATGTGTTGTTAGGTTCTATGAAGGATTTTGAAGATGAGGAACAAATGGATTTACATTAATCTATCATGAAGGAAGTTCGAGTCCCTAGTGGCACCTTTAAGACCAACAGAGACCTGGTATAAATAAGCTTCTGTGTGCATGCAGACTTTTTCAGATAGATCAAGATGGGTCACGGTGTTAGTCTGTCTGTAGCAGCAGAAAAGAGCCCGAGTCCAGGAGCACCTTCAAGACCAGCAACATTTGTGGCAGGGGAGGAGCTCTCGGGAGTCACTGCTCATGATAGGTATACCCGGAATAAACCTTTGGTGGTCTTAAAGGTGCCACACTGGACTGAAACTTTGCGCTGCTGCTTCAGACCAACACGGCTGCCCACCTGAATCTATAAATCCATGATGTATTTCCAAAACACAAAAACACATCCAGAGGCAGCAAACTGTTGATCAGCAGCTGCTAGCAGGCGAGGGTGGGTTCCCTTTGCTTGCGTTGTTTCCCAGACGAGGTACCTGGTTGGTGGCTTTTGAGGGCCAAGTGGTCCTCGGTCTGATCCATTCTCGCCTGGTTCTAGACAGCATGTTCACACTGGGAGGGGAAAACAGGCACCAGGTTTGGAGGCCGCCACCTCTTTCTCTGTCCTCAAGCGGTTCCCTCTGGCTGGCTGCAGGCGGTGGTGCGAGAGGACAGTCCAGGTGACGGAGGAGGAAGTGGTCAGCCCCCGGCGTGAGGAAGTGGTGCCCTGTTCCGATGTCTACCAGTACAACATGGCAGGCTGGCACCTGGACCGAGGCAGGATGCACCAAGCCTCTGGCAGAGAGGGAGGCCTCGCCCGCCAGCGTTCCCCAGAGGGATCCAGCACCGCCCTGTGCTACATCTACAAGTGAGTACACTCGCAGGGGTGGGGAAAGGTGAGGGGGGGGGGCTGCCAGAGGATGAGAGAGCAGAGGGTGGGCACGGCCAGTGCCAGAGGCTGCCTGCTGGAACGGGCAGAGGAGAACACGTTGGCACTCGGAGGAAGTTTCTTGAGCGGGAGTCATGTTGGTTTGCTGCCGCAGAACAGCCCAAAATCTCATGGGACGAGGATTGCCAGGTCTGGGTGGGAAAATACCTGGAGACTTTGGGGGTGAATCCAGGAGAGGGCGGGGTTTGGGGAGGGGAGGGGCCTCAGCGTGGTACAATGCCAGAGAGTCCATTTCCTCCAGGGGAGCTGCTCTCTGCCAGCTGGAGATCAGTTGTAAAAGCAGGAGATCTCCAGGCCCCACCTAGAGGCTGGCAACCCTACATGGGACATCAAAGGCTAAAAGAATTTTTGTGGTCCAGACTTTCACGGGCTTCTGCTTGCTTGCACCTGGTTTGCCCATAAGCCCTGCCAGGGTTGTCTGGGCTAAACCAGGCACAGAACTTGCAAGATAATTTAAGAGGAACAAAACGTCTTGAGCGCCAACTTTCTAATGCACAGAACAAGACAACAAGATCGATATCGCTAAAGGTGCACTGAAACTGGCAGTTTTGTACATGAGTTTGTGTGTGTGTGTATGTGTGTGAGAAAGAGAGAGAGAGAGAGAGAGAGAGAGAGTTAAGTGGCCATCATACCCCATCGATGACCAGACTGTGCCAAAGCCAAAAGCAGGAGTGGGTTTTCCAACCTCCAGGTGGGGCCTGGAGATTCCCAGAATTACAGCTGATCTTGGGACAACAGAGCTCAGTTCCCCTGGAGAAAATCGGTGCTTTGGAGTATGGACTGTATGGCATTATTCCCCGCTCTCCCCAGGCTCCAGTCCCAAATCTCCCAAAGGGGCTCTTTGCTCATCATGTCACACCAAGCCCTGTTTATCCCCACGTGGGCTTTGCAGGACTGAAGCCAACCCGCCCCCCCGCCCCCCCCGGCAAGGCCTGTGGTAGAAAACCCTTGAGTCCTCCTGCTTTAACATCTTGGGCCCAGGATGACCTGTGGCTGAGGCGTCTTTGGCTCTTCCCCGCTGAACCCCGGCCTTCAGAGGGCAGAACCTGCTCAGTAAGAGGGGGGTGGGGACAAAATCCTACTCCCACGCCTGTGTCACCTGACAGAACTTTGGCTGCATAAATCCCATTCCTGAATTCTTCCAAATGGAGAGCTGGGGATGGTTCAAGTCGAAAAACGCCGACTGTTTCCCATCAGCCCAGTGAAGCTGCTTCGGAAGAAGACGGCAGGCTGGATCGTGGAAGGGACTTGGGTTCTTGATCTTACTTCCGAGTCCCCTGGGAAGTAGAGTCTTGGGGTCACAGGCAGTGCTCCCTCTAAGCTGTGGGGTCTTGTGCAAAAATTCCCCCCCCCTTTTTTTTTTACCTGACACTTCTTGCAGAAATTGATTTCCAGCACAGGAATAATTGGCAATATATGGTTTGGGTGGGGACTAAACATGTCCCTGGAATCCTGGCGGTCTCTGTGCAGTGCCACTTGGGTTTATTTTAAAGATCACAAGCTGTCCGGTAGTCCAGATGCCTTTTCTTCTCCACAGTCATAGTCAGCCGTCTTGCCACAGCAGGTCGACTTTGACCACCTGGTCCACATTCTGATCCAGAGCAGTTCTTGTATGTCAACATCTCTCCCACTGTCTCGGTTCTGTTGTGAATCCCGATAATTGGGAGTCAGCCTCACTGAAATGGAACGGGATCAAGTCCACGAGAAAGGGATTTTCACTCTTTGTCACCTCTCGGTCAAAGAAGGAATCATTCAGGCAGCTCTCCACTGGCAGGATGGGGCGGTTCTGTTTCAGCGCCGAGAAGGACAATCCGTTCTCCCTTGGGAAGTTCCTTATGAATTGTTGGTTGGCATTTTTATCAGCAAATTATCTTAATTGAAAGCCTTTCTCGGTGTGTAGCGGTGAAGGAGGAAGCCTTAGGTAGCCCTGAATCTTCTCTGTGGGTTATGAAACCTTCTTGTGAAACAAAACACTGCAGGGTTTCAAAAATTCTACTTTGTGAGCTACTGGCATTAAAGTTGTGAGAGAGCAATTTGGCTACTGAGTAAGTTAGTTTGCTCTGGAGCCATCCTTCCTGAGCAAAGACAAAAATGTGTGAGCTGGAGGCTAACTGAGCTAGCTCACACTAACTCAGGCAGTGGCCAGCTACCCCTTGAAAACCCAAAACAAACCATATTTTAATTACTGGGCAAATGGTGTGAGCATCTGCACAACCCAACCAACAATTTGGAACCCTTTCTCTTTCATTATGTCTCTTTTGGAGGGCCCCCAAAAGACCTTATTGTGTACGGTGAGGAATGCTTTCTCTTCATCTGAGATTGATTCAGGTGGGGCGCTGTGTTGGTCTGAAGCAATAGAACAGAGTTTGGGGCCAGGGCACTTTTAAGACCAACGAAGTGTAATTCTGGGTATGAGCTTTTGTGTGCATGCACACTTCTTCAGGTACATGCACACGAAAGCTTATAGCCAGATTTAAACTTTGCTGGTCTCAAAGGTGCCAGTAGGGACTCAAACTTCTTTCCTCCTAGAGAGGACAAGGATCTTCCTGCCTCCTCCAACGGCTCTGTCCATACCTGTTTTCTTCCCTGTTGCAGGCCTGAGGACACGAGACCCCTGGTATGGAACCACACAGTGCGCGCTTGCTGTGAGGGATGGAGTGGACCCCACTGCTCAGAGGGTAAGGGGGGGCGGCAGGAGCGGGAGCTTGAGGGGGTGTCAGGGAGCGGGCCACGGGGCCCCTGCATGTAGTGTCCAGGTCCTGAATGCGGGGCCCAGCTGCACGTCCAGGGGATGCCTGGAGCTGTAATGTTCCACTCCGTGGCCAAAGCCCGACCAGCAGCCGCGCCTCCCTGACCCTCCCAGGATCAAGTCTGGTAACAGTGCTGGGTTGACAAGGCAGTTCTCTGTTCGCTGTGCTCACGGCTCAAGCGCTTCTATGGCATTTACATGGAACTGGAAATGTCTCTTAGTCACCTGGTGTGGACGTCCAGTAGATCCCAAACAAAGCTATCAAAGGAAGAAAGAGCGTTGAGAGTTTAACTAAGCATGGTACCAACTTCCCCGGGGGGGGGGGGGGGGTGGATCTATACCTCATTAAACACCAGCAGTGCAGGTATAGAGCAGCAGCAAAGACCTTAGGGAGAAAATATTTGAAAACTGAAGAGCCGTTAATACTGTCAGTTTTACCCTATACACCAATTTCAGGTTTCCTGTCAGTACCATGGTGGCAAAGAGGGGCTCAATTAGACAACATTGTCTGTTGATTAAATGCAAACTTGCCCCAGTTGGCACCTGTTGGCTGTGTTGGGATCCCTGCGGTGGAAACTGGCAGAACACCCCCGGCTCTGTTTTGGGGGGTGAGCCGTAGCCGCCTGCCCTGCTCTCTGATTTCTCTCTCCCCCCTCCCTTCCTCCTCTCTTCCCACCACCTTCTAGGAATGGGGCTGGCAGGCCGCTGTTTTCCCACTTGGCAATGCCAGGACGTGCCAGGGTTGCAGAACTTCTCATTGGTCAGCTTCGATGAGTGCTGCGGCCTCCCAGGGGGGCACAGCTGGAAGAACACCTCCTCCGGCGTCTGCTTCAGCTGCTCCTACCTGCCCAAGAAAGGTGGGAGGGGAGGACAAGTCATGTGTTTCTTTCATGGAAACCCCAACCATCAACATGTTGTGAAAGAGAGAGGAGATAGTGGCAGGCAGGGCCACTGGGGGGGGACTAGGGTTGCTAACCTCCAGGTGGGGCCTGGAGATCTCCTGGAATGACAACTGATCTCCAGGTGACATAGGTCAGCTCCCTTGCAAGAAAAGACAGCCTTCAGAGGGCAAAAGCAGTGGTACATTCTAGGGGAGATCTTTTCTCCAATCCACCCTCCACAGGCACTGCCCCCAGGTCACCAGGAATGGCCCAGGCCAGAGTTGGCAACCATAGTAGAGACAACCCCAAGACCCTTCCTGGTCCCTGGGAGCCAAAGGCAGGATGGGCCCCAGCAGGCAGAAGTCTCATTCCAGGGCAGGAACCCATCTGTGGAGTTGAGGGGGCTGCTCCCTCCAGGCTCTGCGTGTGGGCCTTCCAGGGGCATCCGTTTGGCCCCCTGACTACCTGGGAGAGGGGTCTGCGGTGGAGACGGCAAGAGTCTCGGGGCCCCTGTCCCTTTGGGGAGTCCAGTTTCTCCCCCCAACTGCAGCTGAGGGAAGGAATTATGGGCCCCTGCCTTGGTTAATGGGCCCCCAGCCCATTGCCCTCCTCTTCGAGGGTGTCTTTGTGGGGGGGGGGGGGGTAAAGGCCAGTAGGCAAAAAAATGGAGGAGCAAATTTTGGAAGTAGAAATACAAATAGGGTTTAATTCAACACGGGCTGGGAAACCAATGCAGGGCTGGAGATCTCCTGGGATGACAACTGATCTCCAGGTGATGGAGATCCATTCCACTGGAGAAAATGGCCGCTTTGGCTGGTGGACTCTATGGCCTGATTCCCCACTGAAGTCCCTCCCCTCCCCAAGCCCCGCCCTCCCCAGGCTCCACCCTAAGGTTGCCAGCCTCCAGGTGGGGCCTGGGGATCTCCCGCTTTTACAACTGATCTCCAGCTGACAGAGATCAGCTCCCCTGGAGAATATGGCTGCTTTGGAGGGTGGACTCTATGGCATTGGACCATGCTGAGGCCCCTCCCCTCCCCAAACCCCACCTTCTCCTGGCTCCACCCCCAAAGTCCCCAGGTATTTTCCAACCCAGACTTGGCAACCCTACTCCACCCCCAAACCTCCAGGCATTCCCCCATCCAGAGCGAGCAGCCCGAACACCAGCGGAGGTCCAAGGGGTCCTTCCCTGATCCTCCGAGGCCCCCTGCTGCAAGGCTCTCCCCTGCGGTCAGAATGGGGGGGGGAGTCACTGTTCCTTGCCCCTCTGGGGCAACAACACCCCAGGCTGGTTCCCTGCCCAGCCAGCCCACCCGAACATCTGCTGGAGGCAGCTGTGCTGTGCAGGGCTCCCCTGCTCTGAAGAACCTCAGGGTCCCTTTGCTGGTCTGCCCTGGGGCCTGGTTTGGAGCAGACTGGGGGGGGGGCTCTTGTTTCCCCCCTCCTGTACTGTATCGACAGGGCCGCCAATCTCCTGCTAGATTACGGTGGATGTCCAGACAGGGTTGCCAGCTCTGGGTTAGGAAATACCTGGAGATGTTGGGGGTAGAGCCTGGAGGGGGGGTTGGGGAGGGGAGGGACTTCCATGGGGTACAATCCCATAGGAGAGTCCACCTTCCAAAGCAGCCATTTTCTCCTAGGGAACTCGTCCCTGTTGTCTGGAGACCAAATGCAATAGTGGGAGATCTTCAGACCCCACCTGGAGGTTGGCAACCCTATGTCCAGACAACCAAGCTCCGTTCTCCCTGGAGAAAATGGCTCCTTTGGAAGGTGAACTCTACGGTGGCATTGCATCCCATGGAGGTCCCTCCCCAGGTTCCATCCCCAAAATCTCCAGGTGTTTCCCGTTCCAGAGCTGGCACCCCTTGGTATCGAATTCTGAAATGGCTGTAGGCACACTCGCAAACAGGCTGTTTCAGCACTTTAAGAGGCCTCTGGGGATGGGGGAGCAAGAGGCCCATGCTGCAGGCCCAATCAGGATCAGATCCCTGCAGCATTTTTAAGTTGGCGGAGCATCCTCAGGGCAGCCCCAAAGACAACCAGCACCTCTAATTTGGAGACTCGAACCCAGGTCTCCCAGGCCCTAGTCCAGCATCCCCCACATGCCACACTGGCTCACAGCACCCTCACTGACCGGCAGCCCTCTTTCTCCCCAGGAGACCTGCCGTCGCCATTCCTGCTCAGACCATCAGCCCCCTCGGTGCTTCTGGCCCGTTCGGGGCATCTCCGGCGGCCCTTTGCCACCTGCGTGACCTGGGCGGGCGTCCACTATCGCAGCTTTGACGGCAAACATTTCCGCTTCCACGGGAACTGCACATATACCTTTGCCGCTGCATCCGATGGTACCTGGGCTGTCCAAGTCTCCTCTGGCCGGGGGGGCTGCTTGCCCGGCCTCTGCCACAGGGTAAGGGGGAGGGGGGCAGGACACAGTTCCACAGTTTACACTTATGGTGGGAAGTGTTTTGCCACACATGGTGGGCTTGAATGGTGTCCTTGAGACTGCTTCGCCTGCCAGTGCAGCACTGACACAGCAGGGCTTTCACGTGGCAGGATGCCCCACATTTCCCCAGCCCCAGCCGCCTTGCCGTGGCCATCCCACCTCAATCCTTTTTAGTTGTTTTTTAAGATCAGTAATTGAGTATTCTTATATTGTTCTGACAATCTGTTTATTGGGTCCTCTGAATTACCAACTTTATTTTTTTAAGCAAGTCTCTATCCTCCTTTCCTGTCAAGACATGCCTTTCCCCTTATATCACTGCAACTGTAACTGAAGGATCTAGAGATTTACCTTAAAAAAATAAATATTTTCTGGAACCTGATAGACAGATGGTGATGTTAGAACGCTATCCAATTCACCCCGCTTTAGAAAGCAAAAGAGCCCCTTGGAGGCGAGGAGAGGAAGGAGCCGCTGGGGAGGGGGGCAGGGAAAACAGCTGTCATGCAGGTGGGAGCAGGGGAATCCAAGTTTTCCCACCCACACAACAGCCACCCAAGCTTTGCTCTGATCTTTCCCAAAACTTTGCAGCAAAGAAGGTTTAGGAAAGGTTGGAGAAAAGCTGGGGAAACCTCACGAATGCACCACTGATGCTGTGGGGAAGGGGGTGGGGACCGACTCCAGTACCATCAGACCTGGGCCAATAACCTGCGTGAGAAAGGTCCAAGAGAAACAGCCCCGGGTGAGCCCCAGAAGCCGAGTTGCATGGCCAGGCCTCAGCCCCAGAAAATGCACCATCGTAAGGTAGAGAGTTCTTCTGAGCATATAGAGAATCCCTTCCCTGTTGATGCAGATGTGAGGGTGTGGCTTGGGCCCAATTCTTTTGAAGCCTGGTTTTATTGGCCCGTCTATGAAATGGGGAAATGGGCACCTGATTTGCAGTTGCCAGTCTGCGTACGTTTGGCCAGTGATCTTTATTCATTTCAAAGGACTCGGCTGGATTCTTGAAAAATTGGGGGAGGGGCAAGGAGAGGAGCTGGGATGTGGGGGTGCCGGCGGTGGGGCACCAGTGGCTGGCCCCTGCCGGGCTGTCTGAGGAGAGGAGCGTAAGAAGAGGGGATGGGGTCAGGGGCCCCCCCTCACCTTGGACGGAGCAGATTCTTTGGCTCTGTCTCCAGAGATCCACCGTGGGTTGTGCCTGCTCATTGGGGGCTGGAAGCTTGCCATTCCTCACTGAAAAACGTCTGCTTTGAGGGATATGTGTGGGTGCGTGTGCACCAGGCAGCCCTTGGGGGGTATGGTGGGCGCTGGACAGGGACTGGTCCCTCTCGGCTGGGTCAGCCTCTTCGGCCTCTGGGTCCTGAGAGGCCCCGAGAGCCGTCCGCCCTGCCGGGGTGGGGGAGGCACATGAGCCACGAATGATGTGCTGAGGAACAGGGTGAGGTCGTCCTTTCACCTTCTCTTCCTGGCAGGCCCTCCACATGCTGTTTGGACTCGACTCAGTAGAGGCTGAGGGCCGGAGCGTGTCCGTGAACGGTGCTGTGGTGCCAGAAGGGGAGCCACAGATACAAAAGGGTGAGGGGCGACCTGTGGGGTAAGGCCTCTGCCCCACTATTTCCCCTTAGAGACCTGCGGCAGAGAAGAAACTTCTGAATCCTCCCCCAGCTGAGCTGGAAGACTCCAACACCCAAAAGGGGCAAGAAACGGATCCCAGCACCAAGGAAAGCTGCGTTTCCCAGCACCCTCCCACTTCCTCCCAGAGGGGACCCCAAGTGTTTTGTAGCCCTCCCAGGGTCAGGTGCAATGCATGATGGCAGGCACCTGTCGATTTAAAACATCCCTCCCTTGATTGCCAGTCTACAGTTGCAACACCACTTTAAGATAGATCCAGGTGGGTCGCTATGTTGGTCTGAAGCAACAGAAAAAAACTGGAGTCTCTCGTGGCCCCTTTCAGACAATCAGAGTTTAATTCTGGATATAAGCTTTTGTGTGCATGCACACAAAAGCTTATACCCAGAATTAAACTTTGTTGGTCTGAAAGGGGCCACTGGAATCAAACTTTGTTCTAACACCACTTTAAGCCATCTCAGTATCACTAAAAGTGGCAGCTCCAGGACAGCAGTGAAAAGTATGCAGCTTTGGATCCTTCACAGTCTTGCAGAGAACGCTGAAAGGTTCTGCTTGGGCTGTGTGCAGTTGCGCATGGTTCACACATCGTACCCAGCTCTCTCTGTGGCACTGCAAGGGATTCCTTGTCATGTACTACTTCATTGATGCTTCAAAAATATTACCAATCTGAGCACAGTCTGCTGGCGAACTTACAAAGTGACACCGAGCCTTTGGTCATTTCAAGTCTAATAATAGTCTTTTTATTTAGGAACTACATTCTAGATAGTAAAGCTTAGATATAGAGACAGGGTCTATTCTAACTACCTTGGATGGACACGGATCCTGAGAGTGACTCTGTATCCGTTGTGCCAAAGATGGAGAGACGTGCTCCCGCTCTTTAGTGTGTATGTGCAAGAAGAATGTGAGAGGGTGGGAAGGAAGGAAGGACGGAAGGAAGGAAGGAAGGAAGGAAGGAAGGAAGGAAGGAAGGAAGGAAGGAAGGAAGGAAGGAAGGAAGGAAGGAAGGAAGTTGTCTTCCATGGGAGCTGTCAGTCTACACATCAAAGGGAATAACAACAGAGGGTAAACAGGAAGGAGGTGGAGTATCTGCCTGTCTGTCCGTTCTCACGCTCTTGTCCCTCTTCCTGGCAGCTGAGACAGAGGGACGGCAGCCCCTTTCTTTTCCAGCACAAGCGACCTTCTCTAGAGGTCTCTCTCCCCTCCTCTGGGGGTGACGTTCCCTTGCTGTAGGGAAGCCTGGAGGCAGAAGAGTTGGCCTGAGCAGGAACAGCAGCTTTCTTTGCTCAGGGAAGGAGGGCTGAGGGGATGAAGAGAAATCCCTTTCCTGAGCAGGGCCGGATCCGGCTTGGAAACCAAGCCCTGGTGTAGTCCACACTTTCTAGTCCCTTGCTTCAGTTTTGTGGAGGAACTCCGGACAGTGAAGGGAAAGGCCATCACTGCCTGCTCTTCAGTTCTGGCCTTCCCCCGTCCCTGGCTCTGCTTCTGCAGGGATCAGCGTTTGGTGGCTGGGAGACTTCCTCTTTGTGGAGAGTGGCCTGGGCATTCGGATCAAGTTTGACGGGCGCGACACAGTCTACATAACTGTAGGGGCGGAGCTGAGAGGTGCCACGCGAGGGCTGTGCGGGCTCTACAACGATGACCCTGCAGGTAGCCACCAACCAACCTTTTCTTCATCGGTGGTGGTGGGGGGGGGGGGAATCCTTGCTCCCTTGAGGTGAATGCCTCGCCCAGATGACCTCCTAGCACACTGGTCCACGCCTCACGTACAGCCCCCTTCTCCCACGCTGGACTGGGGAACACGAGCTGTCCAGTAAGCCGAAGGGCGAGCAGCAGCCTCCAGCCAATAGCCCCGAGCAGCCCAATCTCATCAGAGCTGGGAAGGTCAGCAGGGCTGCACAGGGCTGGTCCTTGCGCCGGAGATCATGCAGTTGCTGTGCAGAGAAAGACCCCTGGCAAGCCCCCTCCGTTCCCCTCCGGTCTTGACAGGTCGCCCAGCTCCCTTTACCACCTCTTGGGTGCTCCCTCCCCTCCTTTCCGGGGTGCCCAGCCTGGGGAAGGGAGAAACGGCCTCCCAGTCCTGCCTCCGGGGGCTCTGCTGTGCTCTGCCTGCCTCCTGCAGTCTGCCAGCCAGGTGGGGTATTTCTGCCCCCTCTCCCCCATTCCTTCCTCTGCTGAAACCTCCCCGTCAAAGAAATGCCTCTCTCTTTATGTTCACAGATGACTTCCTACGTCTGGGAGGGGACACAGTTATGTTGGCAAACAGTTTTGGCAATTCATGGCGCGTCCCAGATGCTGCACCAGTATGTTCCAGAGAGGGTTTGGGTGGAGAAGGTCCCGGCCACACCAGGCGTCTTGCTCCCTGCTGCCTTTCCCAGGGCGGGGACGGGACGGGGATGGAAGGGAAATGCTGCCACTCTGCTGGGTTTTTCGCCTCTCCCTCCCATAGAGTTCCTGCACAGATGCTGCAGAGGAGACACACCGCTGTGATGTTGGGGGAGGACGTGCCTCTCAGCAGGAGGCGGAGTCTGTCTGCCAGAGACTCATGTCCGGCCCTTTCAGCCAGTGCCACTCAGAGGTGAGGAGCCAAGCATACCTGCCCTCTTTGCCTGCCTGCCAGCCAGTGTTACTGTCTGCACTTGCCAGAACAGAATCAGAGCCTGTCACACAGTCTCTTTGGGGTTTTTGCTGATTCCAGGTGGACCCCAGCGGATTCTACGACACCTGCGTGTACTTGCAGTGCAGTGGAGCCGGGACAGAGGCCTCCTGCGAGACCTTTGCCAGCTATGCCCGCGAGTGTGCCCAGCAGCAGATTTTTCTCAACTGGAGGCAGCCTGGATTCTGTGGTAGGGGGAGAATAGCGCAAGGCACACGCCATCTTGCTTGGGAGACCTGCCCTGCCAGCTGCCCTGCCAAAGGGGGGCTTCCCCAAGGATTGCCGTGGCGGAGAAAGCCGAGCAGTGAGAGCAGTTTGCCAGGGTCAGCCCTCTTCCGCTCCAGCGGCTCTGCTCCGTAAAACTGGCCACGCTCTGGCGTTTGCCACACAAAGGGGTCTCTTCGCTCCCACGTTTGCTTTCCTCCGCCACTTTCTTTCGTTTCCGCAGAGGAATTTGTAGACCAAGGAATAAAAACACACATGACAAAAACAGGATCACTGAAGTGGTGGGGGAATTCGGGTGAAGCCGCGGGTCGAAATGCAGCGCGGGGCAAATAGTGGGAAATTCAAGCACACAGTTGGGGCAAAGGGAAGAGCGATGCTGGAGCAGTGCCTCGTGGGAAATCGGTTGCAGTTTGCTCCCTCTTGTGGCGCAGCGAGGGAGTTCCCGGAAAGAGGGAAGTCTGACGCTGTGCCGCAAGAGAGGACAGACTGCATTTTTGCACCTAAGACAGCAAATACCTCTGTGGAAATGAGTGAAAGAGGTGAGGGAATGCAAATGCAGGAGTGGGGAGACCCATTTGTGCGGAAAACGTCTAAGAGCCCGTATGGCATTGTGGGCCGAATGCTGGACTTGGAGCATGGGAGGTCATCGTGGGTTCGATTCCCCCCTCCCCCCAGGGAAGCCCTTCAGGGGGCCCTGGGCCCATAACCAGACTCTCAGCAGGGTCTGCCTCCCTGGGGGGTTGTGAGGAGGGGAGAGCAAAGTTCTCAAGCCTCTTTGAATCCGAACTGGGGACGAAAGCGGGATATAAATAAAGCCATGCAAATGCCTCATGGACCTCAGAACAGTAGCCGCCTCTCCCCCCAGTCCCTCAGCCCACCCCCCTTTCCGAATCCTTCAGGCATGCTCAACACCCCACATCTCTCGGGGCTGGGGGCAGCTGCCACAGAGTCCACTTGCTGCCTTGCTGTGTCCGCAGCGGCCCCTTGGCTTGCTGAGGGGTGTCGCTTGGTGGGCTGAGCCCCGAGGGTCTCTTTTGTGGCGTGGCAGTCCCTCTCCCAGCATCCCCCAGATCTCATGCACAGTGCGGCCTGTCCCTCCCTCCCTCCTCACAGGGAAGTCGTGCCGCCAAGGGAAAGTGTACTCGGACTGTGTCTCCTCGTGCCCCGCCAGCTGTGCGGCCGTGGGCCCTGCCGAGGAAGGGGGCTGCCGGGACGAGTGCGTGAGCGGCTGCGAATGCCCGCCGGGCCTCTACCTGGAGGAGGGGGCCTGTGTCCCAGAGAGCCGCTGCCCGTGCTTCCACCGGCGCCGGAAGTATGCCCCAGGAGAGACCCTGCAACAGCGCTGCAACCAGTGGTGAGGCTCCGTGCTCCCCCGTGGACAGAAGCCGGGATGGGGGAGACACTGCTTGAGCCCCGGAGGGAACAGATCCCGGCCTGATCCTGGGGGGCAGGAGGGCATGTGGTGCTCTGGCCAGATATTGGGATGAACAGCTGAAGTGGTCCAATTGCCCCTTTGGGCTGGTCCAAAGCTTTATGGTCTGTGAGTCTCTCCCCTCCAATCATTTGACCGAGTTGCTGTGATGTTACAGCCTGCCCAGCAATAGGACGCTGACAGATACAGCAGGTGAAGTGCTGTGGTGAAAGTGAAAGGTCAATGTAGCTGAGGGGTGTGTGTGTGTGGAAATCTCACACAGGTTTCAAGGTAACCGAAGCTGTGTTCACTTGTCCAGAAAGTCAAGAACGTGGAGGTGGGGAGGCTATGTGGAAAGACCCCTGAGAAGGGGGGCACAGAGGAGGGCCCCACCCAGAACTGGGGGCTTGCTACTGAAGGGAGTGGCTGCCACCAATGCTCCCTCTAAGCGGTGGAGTCTTGTGAGCAAAAATTCTACTTTGTGAGGTCCTGGCATTCAAGTTGTGAGTGAGCGATTTGGCTACTGCATAAATTAAGTTTGCCCTCCTTCCTGAGCTAAGACAAAAAATGTGTGAGCTGGAGGCTAAAAAGCTGTGAGATAGCTCACACTAACTCAGCTTAGAGGGAACACTGGCTGCGCCCCCCCCCCCGCCCCCCCCGGTCTTCTGGCCTGCCATTATTCTCTCCCCACAGCACGTGCCAAGGGGGCCACTGGCTCTGTTCCCAAGACCAGTGTGCCGGAGAATGCGCCATTTTCGGTGACTCTCACTACCTGACCTTCGATCGCAAGCGCTACTCCTTCCACGGCGCCTGCCAGTACTTCCTGGTGCAGGTGAGACACCCAGCCGAGGCCTCCGTGGAGAGGGTGGCACTCTGCCTGGGTGGACACCCGTCTCTGCTGACCGTTGTGGAGCCTTCTGGCGCTGCTGAAGACTTTAAGTGAGAATATCGAGACAGGATCATGTCAGGAAGAGGAAGGGAGGCTTTCCACAGGGAGGGCAGGCCACCATTCTTGACCACCAGTGGTCGGCTGGCCCAAGGCATGCTGGGAGGCCTGTTCCTCCATCTTGCTTTCAGCTGTAACATGAAGCTTAATGCTTTTTGGGGGGGGGGGGGATGGCTGGAAGACTGGGAGTGCGTCTGGTCTTCCCTGGACACTGACTGCACACCCGCCCTCCCCCAGACATTAAAGAAGAGAGTCACACAAGGCGACCCTCCCTCGGCCTCTGATGCTGGGGCTGTTTCTCTCCCCCCGCCAGGATTTTGTGGATGGGAAGCTGCAGATTTCGGCAGAGAAGGAGGCGTGTGGGAGCCAGGGAGCTGGGAGCTGCCTCCGGGCCGTGACTGTCACCGTGCACAAGGCGTCTGCCCGGCTGTCCCGCCCAGGTGAGGGAGAGCGGGAGGGCCCAGGGGTCCCTTCCAGGAAGGGGCGGTGAGCATGCCCTCAGCGGAAGTCCTTTACTCGGAGGAGGGCTGGAATGGTGCTCCTCCCGCAGTGCGGCCACCACCACAAGGGGCCGGGGCTGCCTGGAACCAAGAAGGCCAGCGCCACGCAGAGCGCGGCCAGGTCTGGGCTGGGAGATCCCTGGAGCCTTGGCGGTGGAGCCCGGGGGGGGGCAGGGCTTGTGGCTGGGAGGGGCCTCTGGGGGGCATCATGGCCGGCTGTCCACCCCAACAAGCGGCCGTCCCTCCCAGGGGTCCTGATCTCGGCAGTCTGGAGGCCAGCCACAATTCTAGACCTCCAGGCCCCACCTGGAGGTTGGCAACCCTGTTATACAGCATCCATGGGCACATGGTGCGGAAGGGCCAGCATGAAGGGGGTACCAGCACAGAGATTTGGGGCTGGAGGAAGATGGCATCTCCTTCTGCAGACGGAAGGCAGCAGTGCCACTTCCAGCTCTGTGGGGAGGTCCTCAGTATGTCACCCAAAGCCCCCCGCCCTCCCCTTGCCATGCCCTCCTGCCCCCCGCTCAAGATGCCGGGTGTCTCTCTCTCTCTCCCTCTGCCCTCCCCTCCCTGCCCCCTCCGCCCCCTTTTTCCAGGGGAGGTGCTGGTGAACGGCCAGGAAGTGGCCCTCCCCTATGCCAGCGCTGATCTGACCGTCCGTCGCGCCTCCTCGGCCTTCCTGATTCTCCAGACCTTTGGGGCTCACCTGCTGTGGGGGACGGACTTCCCTGCAGTTTACATCACCCTCCAGCCCCAGTTTGCCAACAAGGTGAGCCTGGCCTGGCCCGGCCCCTGCTGCTGCTGCTACTGCTGCTCCTGGCAAGGCGGCCTGAGGCTCCGGGGCTGCGCTTGGCAGGATGGGGGGAGGCCTGGGGGACAAGCAGGCCTCTCTTTGGGGGGGGGGCAGCAGTGAGAGGGGCTGGAAGCAGGACTGCTTTTCAAAGACCACCCCCCCCGCTTGGTTTTTGGGTTGGGTTGGGTTTTTTGCCAATTTCCCACCTCCGTGCTTCTGACTATATACTGTGATACTGAAGGGTATTTAAGGTTGCCAACTTCAGGTTGAGAAATTCCTGGAGATTTGGTGTGGAGCCTGGGGAGAGGGGCAGAGGGCTCAGAGGGGGACAGTGCGACAGAGCCCACCCTCCAAAGCATCCTTTTTTTCCAGGGGAACTAATCTCTGTAGTCTGGAGAGGAGCAGTAATTCCAGGGGATCCCCAGGTCCTACCTGGCATCCCTACAAAACAATCCAGGACCTTTGGGGGGGGGGGTTCCCCAGCCGTAGAGGCTCTGCTGCCACTTGGGAAGAGCCTGGCACCTGCCCCCATTTGGCGCCCCCTTCTCTGTGGCCTTTCTCTCTCCAGGTCCGAGGGCTCTGTGGCACCTACAGTTGGAACCAGCAGGACGAATTCATCACGCCCGAGGGGGACGTGGAGTCTAGCGTGGCGGCCTTTGCCAACAAGTTCCGTGTCTCCCCTGATTGCCCCTCCCTGCAGACTTTCACCTTCGACCCCTGCAGTACTTACACCCAACGCCGGCAGTTTGCTGAGGCAGCCTGCAAAATCCTCCACAGTCCCTCCTTCCAGGTAGGAGAGGAGCCCCAGGGATCCAGTGAGGGCTGGGAAACATTGGGCTTTTCAGCATCCTCCGTTTCCTTGCTTGTAAATTCATGGTTTTTTGGGGAGGGGTGTCTATTCCAAGCCAGTTTAGTGTAGTGGTTAAGTGTGCGGACTTTAATCTGGGAGAATCGGGTTTCATTTCCCACTCCTCCACTTGCACCTGCTGGATGACCTTGGGCATGCCATAGCTCTGTACCAGCTGTTCTCTCAAGGACAGCTTGGGAAAGAGCTCTCTCAGCCCCACCTACCTCACAGGGTGTCTGTTGTGGGGAGGGGAAGGGGAAGGAGTTTGTAAGCGGCTCTGAGACTCCAAGTGAGTGAAGGGCGGGGTATAAATCCAATCGCTTCTCTTCTCTTCTTCTTCTCTTCCGCATGTGTTTTGCTCCCTCTAGTGGTGGATTTGATATTACACCAGGTTATGTCCGACATACCTTCCTGCAGATTTAAACTGCAGGTTTTTATGTTGGACATAACCTGGTGTAATAGTGAATCAGCCACTAGAACAGGAAAAAACCCCTGAAGAAACAGGAATTTACAAGCAAGGAAAACGAGACTGCAGAAAGGCCCATCACCCTGATACCTGGGGCAGGGGGAAGGCATTCCCTGAGGCTTGCCTTAGGCCCTCTCTCCCTGAAGACCAACCTCTCTCACCTGACATCCCGCCATGACCACCACAGTCAGCCACCTCTTTCCCCTGGCATGCACGGGACATGGTGACAGGATTGTTGTTTGGGTGCAAGTGTTTTGTGGCTGGATTTATTTATTTTTTTATCTTGGCAGAAAGGATGAGTTTCTCTCTGTTTCTTATGAATAAGACAGGGATGAATACTTCTTCTAGGACGGTGAAGCCCTCCCCTTTGCCGAGCCAGTTCTCTTGGAAGGATTGCAGGAGACTTTTCCCCTGGACTTGGGGGAAGGTTTTTTTGGCCAGGCAAAAGAACTTTTCTCTGACTTACCGAGGCCGGCCGCTGAATGGTCTTTCTGAGCTGATTCTGTTTGCACTGAGCTGAGACCTTCTGCAGCATGGTGTCGTGGTTAAGAGTGGCAGACTCTAATCTGGAGAACCAGGTTTGATTCCCCACTCCTCCTCCTCCCCATGAAGCCTTGCTGGGTGACCTTGGGCCAGTCCCAGCTCTCTCAGAGCTCCCTCAGCCCTGCCCACAAAAGGGAAGGTGGCTGTAAGCTGCTCTGAGACTCCTCAGGACAGAAAAAAGCAGGGTATAAAAACCTGCTCTTCTTCTGCTGCTGCGTACAAAGTGTTCCCTTTTCCGTTGTCCCGTGGCCTTTCTAAACAGAGCCCCATCGTCCCCGGAAACAATCATACTGATTCCTGAGAATTCCACTTGTGATGAGATCTTCAGAGAGGCCTTGAGCCTTCTTCCGTCTGTCTGTGCACTTCTCCAGGGTGAAGCCTTCCCTAATTGTGTGTTCTGTTCCCTTTGACGTGTTGCAGCGCAGTTCTGTTTTCAAAGAGGCTTGCGGCGGGAAGGGGAGGGGAGTTCTGGAGAGCAGCCATGCTGGCCTGCAGCCAAACAGTGAGGTCCGAGTCCAGGAGCCCCTGAGAGAGACCCACAGAATGTTCGGGGTGTGAGCTTCCAAGAGTCAACGCTCCCTCTCTTGGGTACAAGTAGGAATGGAGGCCTCCACCTGATGAAGGGAGCTCAGCTCCGACTCTCGAAAATTTATACCGCTAAAATCTTGCGGGTGTCTCAGGTGCCTCTAGACTCAAGTCCGGCTGCTCGGGGAAGGCCGAATATGGAGTCCTTCTCCCAGTGGTCAAGCAGTCGCTCCGACCTGGGAGCCTGGCATGCCGCAAGCCAATAACGTCCCTCCCCGCCTCTGCCCCACAGCCCTGCCATGACCGGGTGGAGAGAGAGCCCTTCTTCCAGCTCTGTCTCCACGACGTGTGCAGCTGCATGGCTGGTCAGGACTGCCTCTGCCGTGCGGTGGCCGCCTATGCCCGAGAGTGTGCCCAGGAGGGGGTCCCGGTCTCCTGGAGGAACCGCAGCTTCTGCCGTGAGTCTCTGGGGAGTGGGGGGGGCTGCCTGTTGGGGCAGGTGGGTGGGTGAAGCTGTCCCATGGCCGTGGAAAGGGCATGGTCACAGAACAACAGAGGGGCAGGGAGTGTGGGGGCCAGATCGATCGCATCTGTTTTGCGCCCTTGCTTTGAGGAGTTCCCTTCCTTCCGCATTATATCTCTACCACAACCCTGTGAGGGATGCTAAGCAATGCTCCCTCCAAACTGTGGAGTCTTGTGAGCAAAAATTCCACTTGGTGAGCTACTGGCATTAAAGTTGTGAGTGAGCCCTCCTTCCTGAGCCGAGACAAAAATGTGTATGAGCTGGAGGCTAAAAAACTGTGAGCTGGCTCACACTGACTCTGCTTAGAGGGGACACTGGTTAAGCTGAGAGAAAAGGGACTGACCCAGAGACCCCCAGTCCGCTTTACACCTGAGGTAAATTTGAAGCCTTCTCTCTGGCAGTCCTCGTCCAGCACTCTCACCCAGGGGCCCTCGGCCTTTTGGAGCCAGCGAGCATCTTTGGAATTCCGACACAGGGGATGGTGGGCGCAGCCGCCGCAAAATGGCTGCCACAGAACGGCTGCAGCAGGAGGCGGGGCCAGCCACAAAATGGCTGCTGCAGCTGACCTTCATGCACTCAGTGAGGATTCTTGGGCTGTGGCGGCAGCTGGTGCCGACGCAGTGTTTTAAAAGGTCTGCACAGCACATCAGACCTCCAGCAGCCGGTCAGAGGCCCTGCTGTGTGAAAGCCCTGCCCACGCCCCCTGTCCCATAGGAGGACACCAGGTAGGGGACCCATGCGGTAACAACTGCAACATCCTGCGGGGCTCTCCGCTGAGGTGGCCGAGGAGCTGAGAAGACAAGTGTGTGTGTGTGTGGGGGGGGGACTAAGGAAGAGTGGGGAGAGGTGAGGAAGAGGAGCCCCACTAGCTCAGGGGGACCTTCCCCACCCAACTGAGGGTTGCGCACCGTCGTCTCTCCCCACAGCGGTGCAGTGCTCGGGGGGCCAGGTCTACGAAGAATGCGCTGCCCCCTGCAGACTGACGTGTGCTGACCTGCGCATGGAAGCGCTTGGTGCTTGCCAGGACCTGGGTGGGCTCTGTGTGGCTGGATGCAACTGCCCAGCAGGCCTGGTACTGGACGATGATGGCCAGTGCGTCCGGCCGGAGGCGTGCCCCTGCGTGGATGGGGAGGAGGCGCTTCCGCCTGGCAGCAAGATCCGGAAAAGCTGCAACACCTGGTGAGTTTTTTTCTTGACTGAAATGCATTCCGGGTCCATGATACCTTGTGGACCACCTACCCGATATGAACCTGCCCCACTTAGGGCTGCCACGTCCTACTTACCAATTGGCGGGGGGGAGTCCCTCGCCGCCCGGGAGCCTCCCTGCCGCTCTGGCAATCGCCCTGGCAACATCTCCAATGTGGTGACATCACTTCCGGGTGACGTCACTACGCTGGGGAAGTCATCCAGGCAGGACGACTTCGGGGGTGGGGTTCCCCCCGCCAGCCAAATGCCGGCCAGCAGATCGGGAACCCCCATAGCGGGGGATCCCCCGCCCCCCGGGCTGACTTGGCAGCCCTAACCCCACTACTGTGGTCACCTTCAGGGGCCCGTCTTTGAGTGCCCTGGCCATCGGAGGGTAGATGGGTGGCAAGCCAAGAGAGGGCCTTTTTGGTCATGGCACCCAAATCTTGGAAGTCCCTCCCGAAGGAGGTTCATCCAGCTCCCTCTTTCATTGCCCTCCACCAGTTGGTGAAGCCTTACCCCTTTCATCTGGCATTCATTCCCTCTCTGACCCTCCTTCACGTGTACGTGTTTTAATTGTGAATGCGTCTTGTTTAATTGCTGTTTTTGAATTATTTTTTTATACTGTGCATTTTTAAAAGCTTGCTTTGAATGGTTTTGATTGTTAGCTGTTTTGGGGACTCTAAGCTGATTGGAAAAGGCAGCATAAAAAGGTTTTAAATAGACAGATATATCAAATTATATGTTGACAATTGGGTGAAGAGATCAGCCTTTGTTAACGGAAAAAAGTAAGACGCTTGTCCTTGCGGGGCGGAGGACAGGCATGAAGGAGCCAGTCCGAGACCCAGCTTTGGCTCCTCTGTGGGGCTTTAGTTCACCACGGATCTCTTTGTCCCTTCCCCGGCACCATCAGAACAAAACTGAGCCTTCAAAATAAGCAAATATACGCAAGTAGCCTAGATTTGCATAACACATACCTAGTTACAGAACTCTGTTGCCCTTGAGGTACAAAGACTGACACAGGCATTAGATCCCCTTGGCACAAAGCAGACACAACCTGGCTGGATCTTATGCACGTAGTTCTCTGGGCCCCATTTCCAGGCCTGGCCAGCAGGCAGTCGGCTACCGGGTTGCAGCAGGGCCCAGGTTGGCAGCTGCACGGCATTCCAGGGATTCACTTGTTGCCATGAGACTTTCCTTCCTGGCTCAGACCAAAGGTCCTTCTAGTTTCGTATTCTAGTGTAGTGGCCAGCCGCCTGCTGCAGGCAGGGCTCGAAGACAAAGGGTCTCCCTCAACCCACTGTTTGTTCCCCAGCATCTGGCATTCAAAGGCACACAGCCTCTGAACACGGAGGTTCCATTTAGAATCACAGAACAGAATCATAGACTCACAGAGTTGGGAGGGGCCATGCAGGCCATCTAGACCAACCCCCTGCTCAATGCAAGATCAGCCTAGAGCATCCCGGACAAAGGTCTGTCCAGCCGCTGCTTGAAGACTGCCAATGACAGGGAGTTCACCACCTCCCCAGGCAGCTGATTCCCCTGTGGCACAACTCTGACTGTCAAGAAGTTTCTCCTAAGATCGAGCCGGGACCTTCCCGCCCTTAATTTATTTATTTATTTGTTTGTTTATTTGTTTGTTTGTTTGTTTCATTTATATCCCGCCTTGTCAGTTTTGCAACCGACTCAAGGCGGCTAACAACATATAAAAACATAAAACAATTTACAGATTAAAACATTTAAATAATTAAACCAGCACTAAAATTGAATACCACAAGATGGCGACTTCCTAGCGCTCCGGTGGTTAACTGCAGCAGGGTGTGATCAACAGGGCCAGGGAGACGGTATAATCGGCTTTCTCCCCGGCGGCGGCCCCTATTTGAAAGCCTGGCGGAAGAGCTCCGTCTTACAGGCCCTGCGGAACTGAAACAAATCCCGCAGGGCCCTGATGTTATCCGGGAGCTCATTCCACCAGTAAGGGGCCGCCACCGAGAACGCCCTGGCCCTGGTACAAGACAACCGGGCTTCCTTTGGACCGGGACAAGTCAGGCGGTTTTGGGTGCCCGACCTCAGTAGCCTCTGGGGCCTATATGGGGAAAGGCGGTCCCTCAAGTAATTTAAACCCATTCTTGCGAGTCCTCTCCTCTGCTGCCAAGAGGAACAGCTCCCTGCCCTCCTCTAAGGGACAGCCCTTCAGATACTTCAAGAGAGCAATCAGGTTGATAGATCCCAGTCCATCCAGTTAAAACCATCTCGGCTCATGGCTGTGAAGGCTCAAGTTAACGATGTGCTGTGTGAAAAAGTCCTTCCTTTCGATCTGTGCTCTGAATCCGTGGCCCGTGGACTTCGTTATCTACCCCCGAGCTCTACTATTGTGGGAGAGGGAGGAAGAAGTTCTGTGTCAGAGAGTGTTACAGATGCATGACTACCTACCACTGCCGCCTCTGCCGTGGACTGGGAGGAGGCCTTTGATGAAATCACCCTGTGACCTGTCTGTGGCTCTCCTACAGGATAGGCTGATTTCATTGACTGTCTCTGCCACATGATTCCGGCTGCCACGCAAGCATCTCTGGAGCGTTTGTGGATTCACTGGAAGTGGTCTGCAGGAGAAATGGGCAAAGAGGCTGGAAGGGGGCAGGGGCCTTGGCTTGGTGGCTGCTCCCAAGGGCCCCAGGCTGAGACCAGCGGAAGAATCTTGGGAAGCAGGCGGCACTAAAGATCCCGGGAATCTGCAGCCCATCAGAGGAGACAGGACTGAGCGAGAAGGGCCAGTGATCGGACTCCCTCTGAGGCAGGGTCATCGACGGCCAGTGAGCACCTGGGTCCTGAGTGACTGGGCTCCAAGGGCAGCAAGCGTTCAGGGAACTGAGAACATCAGAAGGGCCCTGCTGGATCATCCCTCTAGTCCAGCCTCCATCTCACACAGTGGTCAACCAGTCCCTCTGGAGGGCCAACAGCAGGGCAGAGAGGCCGAGGCCTTCCCCTGAGAAGAACCTCAGAAGAGCCCTGCTGGGTCAGACCTGTGAGGGTCCCTCCAGTCCAGCCTCCCGTCTCACACAGTGGCCAGCCAGTTCCTCTGGAGGGCCAACAGCAGGGCAGAGAGGCCGAGGCCTTCCCCTGAGAAGAACCTCAGAAGAGCCCTGCTGGGTCAGACCAGGGAGGGTCCCTCTAGTCCAGCCTCCCGTCTCACACAGGCGCCAGCCAGATCCTCTGGAGGGCCAACAACAGGGCAGAGAGGCCGAGGCCTTCCCCTGATGAGGACATCAGAAGAGCCCTGCTGAGTCAGACCAGTGAGGGTCCCTCTAGTCCAGCCTCCCGTCTCACACAGGCGCCAGCCAGATCCTCTGGAGGGCCAACAACAGGGCAGAGAGGCCGAGGCCTTCCCCTGATGAGGACATCAGAAGAGCCCTGCTGAGTCAGACCAGTGAGGGTCCCTCTAGTCCAGCATCCCGTCTCACACAGGGGCCAGCCAGTTCCTCTGGAGGACCAACAACAGGGCAGAGAGGCCGAGGCCTTCCCCTGAGAAGAACCTCAGAAGAGCCCTGCTGGGTCAGACCAGGGAGGGTCCCTCTAGTCCAGCCTCCCGTCTCACACAGGCGCCAGCCAGATCCTCTGGAGGGCCAACAACAGGGCAGAGAGGCTGAGGCCTTCCCCTGAGAAGAACGCCAGAAGAGCCCTGCTGGATCAGACCAGTGAGGGTCCATCCAGTCCAGCCTCCTGTCTCACAGAGTGGCCAGCCAGTTCCTCTGGAGGGCCAACAACAGGGCAGAGAGGCCAAGGCCTTCCCCTGATGAGGACATCAGAAGAGCCCTGCTGAGTCAGACCAGTGAGGGTCCCTCTAGTCCAGCATCCCGTCTCACACAGGGGCCAGCCAGTTCCTCTGGAGGACCAACAACAGGGCAGAGAGGCTGAGGCCTTCCCCTGAGAAGAACCTCAGAAGAGCCCTGCTGGGTCAGACCAGGGAGGGTCCCTCTAGTCCAGCCTCCCGTCTCACACAGGCGCCAGCCAGATCCTCTGGAGGGCCAACAACAGGGCAGAGAGGCCGAGGCCTTCCCCTGAGAAGAACCCCAGAAGAGCCCTGCTGGATCAGACCAGTGAGGGTCCATCTAGTCCAGCATCCTGCCTCACTCAGGGGCCAGCCAGTTCCTCTGGAGGGCCAACAACAGGGCACGGAGGCCAAGGCCTTCATTAGAACATTGGAAAACTTCATTTCCCTTTTCCTTTTGGGGGGTGGGAAGGGTCTTGAGTGCCACGTTGCAGGTTTGGCCTCCAGGAGAGAAGGAAGCTTCTGTCGGTCTGCAGCAGAAGAGCTGGACATAATTCCAGCAGCACCTTAGAAACCAGCAAAGATTTTGGGGGCTTGAGCTTCTGGGAGTCCAGGAGAGCTTCGGCTCTCAAAAGCTCGTGCCCTGAAAATCCTTGTTGGTTGCTGATCTGCTCCCAGACTCGAATGTCGGAGAGAAGAAGCCGGTGCTGGGAGAAGCTGCGCCCACCCACCCGCCCACCCTCCTCACTCGCCCCTCTCTGCTTGGCCTGTATTTCAGCGTCTGCGTGAACGGAGCCTGGAACTGCACCCGCGAGAGCTGCCTGCAGGCCGTGGTCTGTCCTGGGGAGCTGGTCTTTGCCTACGGCTCCTGCTTGCGCACCTGCGAGAGCCCTGAGGGCAACCTCAGCTGCCCCGGCCTCTCTGACGGCTGCGTGTGCCCCCCTGGCACAGTCCTCTGGGTGAGCTGCTCCCCTTCCCCGCCTTCGTGGTTTTTGTTTCTGTGGCAGCCAGCTGTCAAGAACGGCAGTGGGGCAGTTTTGTGCCACCCTTGTTTCTACGCGGCCCCCTGTTCTAAGTGGCAGCTGGGCTGAGACCTGCTGGGCTCTGCCCCCCCCCCCCGATCCTGGGGCTCCCAGCGCTTGCTCTCGGCTGGGAAGTCACTGCCGGCTGAATCCCCCTTCCTAGCAACAGGCCTGCAGAGAGGGGGTCTTTCTCCTGACGGCCTGTGGCTTCCTCCCTCCTGCAGAACCAGCACTGCGTCCCCCCGGAGGAGTGCCCCTGTCACCACAACGGCCGGCTGTACCAGCCCAACGACACCATCGCCAAGGACTGCAACACCTGGTAAGCATGTGGCAGCGGGGGTTGCTGTGGCGGACACGGGGCCGGGCCGGGCAGCCTTGGGCGAGGCTCAAGGGCTCGTCCGCCACCTTCCTCTGCTGCAACCCCAGCAGGGTCAGTCCTGAAGCCGGGCCGCTCACGCCACGGCCGGAGGAGGACAGGGATGCGCTGCAGGGTCTCCCCTGAGCTGGCAGGTGGCTGAGATCTCCTTGGGGGCTAAGCCCAGCTCAACCCCAAACCCAACGGGGACAAATCAGATTGGAGTCCCCCCACTGTAGCTGCACTTGCTCCCCAAAGAGGCCACGGGCTCTCCAGTCAGTGGCTCCCAGCAGGGCAGCAGGATTCCCCTAGTAGGATGTGCTCTCTCTCTCTCTCTCTCTCTCTCTCTCTCTCTCTCTCTGGCCTTTTCTGCGCTGACAGCTTCCTCCAGAGAATCCGAGGAGTCAAGCCTTAAGGGTTGACTTCTCAGTCGCATGCATTCCCTCTGCACTGGTTTCCCCCCCCTCCTCTGGTGTATTTATTTGTGTGTTCTGTGTGTATTCTGATTTTTCTTTTTGGTGGCCCGTGGTGTCCATCCAACTCTCCTCGCACACCACATTTCAAAGGAATCAACTTTCTTCCTCTCCGCTTTCTTTGTTGTCCAACTTTCGCACCCATAGGTAGGAATAGGGAATCCACGCTGTGGTTTGCTGCTGCCACGGCCGTGGGCAGTCTCCCCACCCTCTTCTCCAGCCCCTGTGATTCTTTCAGCCTCTCCCCTGCCCCTAACTCCTGCTGCGCTTGTGCGCCCTCCGGGGCACGCGGCGGAGAAGAGGCCATGATCCTGGCGCTCAGCAAGGCCTCCTCTCCCTCCTTCCCTGCAGCACTTGCCGCAATCGGCACTGGGAGTGCAGCCACCACCACTGCACGGGGACGTGTGTTGCCACGGGGGACCCCCACTACGTCACCTTTGACGGACGGTCCTACAGCTTCCTGGGGGACTGCGAATACATCCTGGCCCGGGAGAGCAGCGGGGCCTTCAGCGTCACTGCCGAGAACGTGCCGTGCGGGACCAGCGGCACCACATGCACCAAATCCGTCGTGGTGCTCATCAGCAACACTGTGATCCACCTACTCCGAGGTAAGGCAGGCCTGTCCGGAGGCAAGGAGCAGGGGGGCCCCACCCGCGTTGTGCACTTCAGACACCCCCTTTCTGTCCATAATAGGAAAAGATATCACAGTGAACGGGGCCTCAGTGCGGCCCCCCAAGACTTACACTGGGAACGGCCTGACCTTTGAGAGAGCCGGGCTCTTCATCGCTCTCATCTCCCGTGTGGGGCTGACAGTGCTCTGGGACGGAGGTGAGTCCTGCTGGGATAGCTCGCCCTCCTCTCCCCTGTATGATCCCACTGGGGCATGAAGTCATAGACTCCATCTTGAGATAAGTGTTGCCTCCTCCCAGAGGAGCTTATCTGGCCCCGCTGGGGGACCTCCTGAGGGCATCTGGGTTTTTTTGGCCACTGTGTGACACAGAGTGTTGGACTGGATGGGCCACTGGCCTGATCCAACATTGGTTTCTCTTATGTTCTTATCGGTACACTCCTGTCACCTTTGGAGGTCCTGCTTCGGGTCCCCTCCCGTCTGAGGCTGGACAAGGGGCGACCTGAGACAGGGCCTTCTTGGCTGTGGCACCGAAACTTTGGAACTCCACCCCCCGGGAGATTCATCCGTCTCTGTTGGTGTCTGCTGCCAGACTTTTTTGTTTCATTTGGCATGCTTCCAGTGACAGTTACTGGCTTTTCTCCCAGATTCTTGGTTTTGTATGTTTATGTATTTTTACTGAATTATTTTATAATGTCAAGCGGTGTTTTTAATGGTTCAAACATTTTAATGTTTCTGTGTTTGCTGCCTTGGGGATCCGGATCCGGTGGAAAGTAAATAAACAAATAGAATAGCTGGAGGCTCTTCTGAGTCCTGAAGGCACTTGCCAGTGGGATGGAACTGGGCCTTTTCCGCATTTTCATTAAAACCTGCAGTTTAAATCTCCAGGGAGTTATGCTGGACATAAAGTGATCTTGTATTGAATCGACCACTAGAGGGAGCTACACATGTGCCAAACAGGACACACACACACACACACACACACACACACACGTGCGCAAAGCAACAGGGACACACAAGCCAGGAAGAGGAGAATGCAGGAGAGCCCCTGGCCTGAGGTGAAAGATGAGAGGTGCCACCCGTTGAGGCAGTGCGCATGCTGGGGGGGTGTTCTTTTGCCCCACCATCATCACGCCCATGCCCCAGGGCTGCTGGCAGGATTCTGCAGTGGTCTGTTCTTTACCCACAACATTGTGTGATGCTGCTCTACAGTCCTCAGGTTTCCATGTGTCCCTCTTAGCTCTCCAGCCCTGCCCCCTCAGGTTTTTCACAGTAGTCATGGGGACTAGAAATGTGCTGTTTTGAAAATGGGGGGGGGGGGGTGTAAGGCAAGCAGGATGCTAGGCTCTGGCCCAGATAGTAGAGCTTGTATTTTCATCAGACAAGGCCAGATGTGCAGATTTCCCACAGCAGTGGCCTCGGAGAGCCCCCTGGGCCACCATGCTGCCCCCCCCTCCCCGTGCCTGATTTCCTCCCCTCTTCCTCTCTGGCCTCCTGGTGTCCCAGAATCCTCCATGGCCAGTTGGCAGAACCTAAGGGAGGCCCTGTAGGTTCAGTCCAGCATCCTGTTTCCCACCGTGGCCAGCCAGATGCCCTGGAAGGCCCAGGCCAAAGCCCCCTCCTCCACTGTCCCTCCACCCGTGGCCTTTCAGACTCAACCTGCCTCTGAACCATAGGCGTCAACTACGTAGGCGTCAACTACGAGGGGGCTCAAGGGGTCGAGCCCCCCCCCCCGGGAAAACGGTGCGCCCTCTGCTGCGCCTCCCTCGGCCCTTCCTAGGGCCGCCGCCGCCGTCTCTCTCCCCCCCACCCCCCGCCTGGCCACTCCGACCCTCCCTCCCTCCGTCCAGGGGCCAGCTAAGCAAATGCCCAGCTGGCTCCTGGATGGGCGGAAGGAGGGATGGAAGCAGGAGCAGTCAGGTGGGGGGGAGGGGAGGTGGTGGCAGCATGGTTCCGGCGGGAGCACGGAAAAGCCCCCCCCCCCCGGTGAGTTTTTAAACTCTACGCCCCTGCTCTGAATCCGGAGACCCTGTTGAGCTGTCACGGACCTTTGCTCAGCCTCTCCTCTCAGGCTGTCCATGCGAGCGTCTTCTCTTTGCCTCCTCCAGGCACCCGGGTCTACATCAGGCTGGATCCCAAGTACCAGGGCCGCGTGGCAGGCCTGTGTGGGAACTTCGATGGAGACACCGAGAACGACTTTGTCAGCAGGCAGGGCATCGTTGAGCCCACCGCCGACCTCTTTGGCAACTCCTGGCGGGTCAGCCTGCTATGCCCGGAGGTCAACAGCGAGGACTTTGAGCACCCGTGCACGGTACGCCCGCATGGGCACCCCCTGCCAGGGCTTTGGGTGCAGGAGGGACCACTGCCCCTGTGGCTGGGGAGGGGGAGGATGAGCTGACGGGACAGGGAGGTGTGGCCTGAAGCCTCTCCGGACAGCCCAAAGACCATCAGGACTGGCAGGGGGAGGCTTTCGTCTCCTGCCTGGAGAAATCCGTTTCTGGACTCAGAGGTGTTTTCTGGGGGGAGGAGGAGATGACTGTTTCTCAGGATGTGTTCTGAGGGCTGCCGACTCCAGGTGGGGAAATCCCTGGAGATTTTTGGGGGGTGGAGCCTGAAGAGGGCAGAGGCTGGGGAAGGGAAAGACCTCAGTGGGGTATAATGCCGTGGACTCCAGATGCCAAATCAGCCGTTTTCTCTGCTGACTGTCATCTAGACATCTGTTACCTGGAGGCTGGGAACCCAACGGATTTTCTCCATTTTCAGTGCACTTCAGTGATCACTTGCAAGTGGATTTTGCTGTTGCACACAGTAAGATCCAGTTGCAAAGTGCACTGAAAGTGCATTATCCAGCATGTGTGGAAAGTGTCCAGATGCCGCTTCTTCCAGCCAAGAGCTCCTCTGCCTGTATCTGAGAAGGGATGGATGTTGTGGCTTAACATGAGATGGATAGGCTTCGTAGAGGAAGCCACAAAGGCCCTCAGTTTGCAAGACCTGAGCCAGGCAGTGAACGACAGGTCATTTTGGAGGACATTAATTCATAGGATTGCCATAAGTTGGAAGTGACTCGATGGCCTTTAATGGACACGTGTGAAGGGTAGATCAAGGTGGGCCACTGTGTTAGCCTGTAGCAGCAGGAAGGAGCCAGAGTCCAGCAGCACCCCAAAGGCCAACAAAATTTGTGCCAGGGCGTGAGCTTCCTTTCTGAGTCCCTGCTCACTTCCTCAGATACCTTTGGTGTCTTCAGGTACCTTCACAAAAGCTCCTACCCTGCCACGAGTTTTGTTGGTCTTTAAAGTGAGGGGTAGTCACTGAGCAGGGTCCTTACGAGAGAGGGGGCAGGAAGGTATTTGTCGTGCCTGTGTTCTGTGCCTGGGGAAGTTCAGGGAAGCCTCTACGGATGCTTCTCATGATCTGTCCATATGCAGTAGCGGAGGCGCTCCGGAGAGCAGTTCTGGCCCTCAGGGCCAAACTGGTCTCAGCCCCCCAGCCTGAAAACCTGAAGCCTCTCAGCAGACGGAGGGGTGTTTCAGGTCTGTCTTCTGAGTTTCAGCTTGGACAGCTGCTCAGCAGATTAGTATGGGGGGGGGGGGAAGTCGTCCTTTGGGCGCTCTTGCTGGAAGGAGCAGGAGGGAAGGGCAGCATTTGCATTGCCCCTCGGGCTGCTTCTCCACCTGCCTGGCTGCTCGTAAAAGTCTCTTGGTGTCCTCCACCCGGGCTGAAGACGCAAAACAGTGGCTGAGGTCTGGGGGTTGGGGTGGCCCTGTAGCTGAGATAGGGGGGGGGTCTCTTGGGCTAAGCAGCAGGGAATAGTGGGGGGGGGGGAGGGGAGTGACAAAACACCTTGAAGGAGGAGCCCCAGCCAGGAAGCCCCTCACCCCGCCTCTCTGCTTGCCCTGGCCAGGTGAACTCCCACCGGGTGACGTGGGCACGGAAGCGCTGCGGGGTTCTGCTGCAGGACCTCTTTGCCCCCTGCCGGGAGGAGCTCCCATGCCAGCAGTTCTACGAGTGGTGCGTCTTTGATGCCTGCGGGTAGGTGCCTGAAGAGAAACGGGTGTGCTGTTTTATTTATTTCTTTAGCAAATGTAAGTGCCCCCTCTCCGGAGACCTGCTGGAGGCGGCTTATATACAGATAATGAAAGAAAGCCATCAAAACAAACCCATCAAAGAACCGGTCAGCGCCATTAAAACAAGCCAGACCAGAATAATGGCACGAAACACACCCTGTGCAGCCTAAAAGGTTGCAGAAGGAATGATCCTTAGGCCAGAAGCAGAACGTAAAACCCCTTTGTTAAAAGATTCAGGTGTTGGTCTGAAGCAGTGGAACAAAGTCTGAGTCCAGTGTGGCACCTTGAAGACCAACAAAGTTTCTTTCTGGGTAGAAGCTTTCCTGTGCGCCTGCCAGCTTCGTTGGTCTTGAAGGTGCCACTGGACTCAGACTTTGTTCCCTTTGTTAAAAGGCCTGGCGCCTGAAAGGAAGTAAGCGTCATGGGGGAGGGCATTCCAAGGGCAAGGTGCCACCACTGAAAAGCCCCTGACATTTACTTGGAGGGCCGGCTTGCAGTCAGGAGGGACCCAGATTGCGGCCTCGATGGGTGCTGACTTGCCTGCAGCCGCTGGCTGGAAGACGAGGCGGAGGGAGAGCCTGCCCCTGTTCTCACCATCCCCCAGGCCATGCTCCTGGGCAGAGGCCTTGGCAGTGGGCAGGGGAGACAGTGAGCGGACTCTCCGGAAGGGCAGTGCAAGAAAGGCAACTGTTGGATCCCATTCCCGGTCAGAAAATGCTGCTCTTCTGTGCAGTGGTAAAAGCCTCAGGAGCCTCTGGCTGCTCTGTCTGCCCGCAAGGGGCACATCTGCTCCAGGTCACATCAGAGGAGGCCACCGAAGCCCCCCCCCCTCTCCCAGTCCAGATGAGGAAGGAGCTTGCAGTGCCTTGCTGCTCCTGAATTGGGGCCTAAGGAGTCTCTGGCCCACCTGAGCTGAGGGCAAGCCCCTTCCCTGTCCTAGCTCCAGAATGCAGTTGGACTCGGAGGAATACGTTTTATGAAAACATTTATATCTCACCTTTCCTGGTGCTTCAAGGCAGCTCACAACAATTGTTAACAGCGTTATCAGTTAAAAACAAAAAAATGAAAGGGCAAACCCTGAAATCTCTCCTTCCTGGGAAGGTGCCTGGAACAGGCAGCCCTGGCTGTGCCCCCCCCCCCCCGAGGATTTCCAAGGAGGCCCCCTCCTCACTTCTTCAGGGAGTCCCTTCTTCCCTAGAGGAGCTGGAGCCAGAGTGGAAAAGGCCCAGGCTCTGGGTGATGTCAGGCAGGCCACCCTCAGTGGTGGGAGAGCCAGCAGATAGCTGCCTGATGACCACAGTTGGCACACAGAGACATAGGAAAGGAGACAGTTCATGAGAAGAAGAGGAGGAGGAGGAGGAGGAGGAGATACTCTGCCCCTCGCTACCCGAAGGAGTCTCAGAGCGGCTTACAAACTCCTTTCCCTTCCCCTCCCCACAACAGACAAACACCCTGGGAGGTAGGTGGGGCTGAGGGAGCTCTCTTGAGGATTGCCCTTGAGAGAACAGCTCTGAGAGAACTTGTGACTGACCCAAGGTCACACCAGCAGCTGCACGTGGGGGAGGAGTGGGGACTCAAACCCGGTTCTCCCAGATCAGAGTCCTTGTTCCTAACCACTGCACCAGACTGGCTCTCTCTCTGAAGCACCCATTGTGTGGGTCATCCAAAAAGGGGGAACAAGAAGAGCTCCCCCAAGGACCTCTAGGTCGTGCCTGTAGCCTTCGCCTCCCCTCTGTGCAGTTCTTACCACCCTCCCTCTTAGGCGAGAGAGGCTGAGACAGCTCGACTGGCCCAAGGCATGGGTCACGGAGAATCTGAACCCAGGCCTCTCCAGACTTCAGCCAACGCTCTCAGCGTTACCACCGGCCAGCTCATCGCAGCTGCGAGGATTCCTTCTTCTGTGCCAGGCACCCTTGGCTGTTCCCCTCACGCTCTAAATTTTCTGTCCAGGTGGTTTGTAGGGAAGGAGCCAGTTTGGTGGAGTGGTTAGGAGCACGGACTCTAATCTGGGAGAACTGGGTTTGATTCCCCACTCCTCCACTTGCACCTGCTGGATGGCCTTGGGTCAGTCACAAGTTCTCTCAGAGCTGTTCTCTCAGAGTTCTCTCAGCCCCACCTGCCTCCCAGGGTGCCTGTTGTGTGGAGGGGGAGGGGAAGGAGATTGTCAGCCGCTCTGAGACTCCTTTGGATAGTGAAGGGCGGGGTAGAAATCCAATCTCTTCTCTTCTTCACTGATACCCCTGAGGAATTCCTTGGACCTGGTCAGGTTCCCCCCTCCCTTATCGACTCCAAGGAGCCTCCTCCAGATGGGCCCTCCCCCCAAGAGTGGCCGGGGGTGTCCCTTGGCTGCCCCCCCCCGTCTGATGCAGCCCTGCTCTTTCTCCCCGCCCACAGGTGCGACTCCGGGGGGGACTGTGAGTGCCTGTGCACTGCCATCGCCACTTACGCTGAGGAGTGCAGCGAGCGGGGCGTCTCCGTGCGCTGGAGGAGCCAGGAGCTGTGCCGTAAGTCGGGTTGCCAGCTCAGGCCTGGGAGATTCCTGGAGAAGTGGGGGCAGAGCCTGGGGGGGTCAGCTGGAGATCTGTCCTCTGGAGAGTTGCTGTAATTCTGGGAGAAAACTCCAGGCCCCACCTGGAGGCTGGCCACCCTAGCTGCAAGCCTCGTACTTGTGTGGGAATTGGGGGGAGGAAACGGGGGCTCCTTTCCCAGAAGCCTCTGTGCTCCCAGGGCCACCTGGGCGAAGACTGGCCAAGGGGCTGGAGGCCATAGAGGACTGCCTTGGCTGGGGTTAGGGTCTCTGAGCAGCAGCCAGCAGGCCCGTTGGCCCCTCCATTCCTCCACCACGACCCCAAGGTCGCTTGCCCGGGCAGTCCTCGTGGCAGTTGAGGATGTCTGCTGGGCCTTAGTCCCCGGGGCCCCACGCCCCCAAGCACCCTCCTCCAGCTCTGTGCCTCCCTCTCCGTCCCCTCAGCCATGCAGTGTGACCACGGGCTGGAGTACGATCCCTGTGGCCCTGCCTGCCCCCAGTCCTGCCAGAACTTTGGCCTGGAGCCCCCCGAACACTGCCAGGCCCTCCTCACCTGCCTGGAGGGATGCTTCTGCCCAGAGGGGAAGGTGTTGCACGGTAAGACCGTCAGTCGGCTGTGGGCTGCCGGGGGGGGGGGGGGGGTGCACGCGAAGGGCCAGCCAAGGCAGGGGGGCTGGAGGAGACAGGGCTGCCATCTCTGGCCTGGGGAATGCACGCCTGGAGATTTGGGGGTGGAGCCTTGGGAGGGCAGGGACCTCAGCGTGGTGGAATGCCGTGGGACCTGCCGTTTCCCCCCCGGGGAACTGATCCTGTGAACTGAGGCAGATCATGAGAGGGAGGGCAGGAAGGGCTGCCTCAGGGCTTGGTTCTGGACTGGCCCTTTCTGACACGCCCAGAGAAATGCCGATCGCCACTTTGGGGTCAGGAAGCCATTCTTCTCCAGGCCAGGGGATCCTGGAGGGCTTTTTTTTAAAAAAAATTTATTTATTCATTCATTCATTCATTTTTCACACTTCTACCCCGCCCTTCCTGCAAGTGGGCTCATTTTTTTGCCATCTTCCGGGCGTGGAACAGGAGTCACTGTGGTTGTGGAGGGGGAGGCGTTTGTGAATTCTCTGCATTGTGCAGGGGGTTGGACTAGATGGCCCTGGAGGTCCCTTCCAGCTCTGACTCTATGATCTCTATCGTCTGGAAATCAGTTGTCATTCCAGATCTCCAGGGCCCACCTGGAGGGTGGCAACCCTAGGAGGAGGGAGACCACTCAAGGGCTGGCCCTGACGGGGGAAGGGCACCGTGAGCATTCCCGAGGGGTCCTCCCTGAATCCAAAGCTTTGTGGCCCTTGGCCACCCACCTCCCCACCGCTGGGTGTTGTGCTCTCCTTGCCCCACAGGAAGCACTGGCCGCTGCCTAGACCACCCAGTCCAGTGGCAGACCATTCCCAGAACATAACAACAACAACAGCAGCAGCACCATCTCCAGTTGTGCCTGGAGGCCACCCCACCCTCCGTGTGGCCCAGCACCTCCGTCTGCCGCCTCAGGGACAGGGCCTGGCTCCAGCCCCTCGCAGAGGGCAGCCGGGTTGGTCTGCAGTGGGACAGCCAGGCTGGCATCCAGGAGCACCTAGAGGGACCAGTGAAGCTTTTGGGGAAGGAGCTGGTGGGGCCAGGGTCACAGGGTGGCCAGGCTCTGGCACAGCTCGAAGCCCCTGCTGGCCTGGGAAGCTCCACCAGTGGGCCTGGGAAATGGGACTGGCCTGCTCCGGCCAGCAGCCCTACTGGTGGGAGTCCCAGAGACCAGGCCCTGAGCCCTGGCTGGCAACGGAGTGGGCTGGCACGAGCAAATCCATCCTCTCGGCCGCAGCCTCAGGGTCCCTTCTGAGACCCCGGTGCTCTTCGGCAGAGAGAGACGGTGTGTTTGGCTGGGGGGGGGATGGGGGGGGGACGGGGGACATTGGAGCAGTTGATCAGTCCTTGGCTCTGTGGCATTTTGTTCCCCTGCCAGACGGCCGGTGCATCGACCCCACCGAGTGCCCCTGTTCCTGGGAGGGGGCTGTGTTCCCACTGGGGGCCCTGGTGATGCAGGAGTGCCGGAACTGGTAAGTCCCTAAAGAGTGGGGGGTATAGGAAGCCCCCCCCCCCAGCCCCCTCTGCCCAGCCCCCTCTGTGCTGCCTGAGGTTAAGGATGCCCCCAGAGCCACAAGGAGTGGGAACCTGCTTTGAAGAAAGGTCAGAGGGGATGGTCTCACCAGGCCAAATCCTGTGCTGGATCCCAGGCTTGCTGGACGTGTGCCCACCCCAGAGAACCAGGGAACCACTGCTGCCCAGCCGGGATTTTTTATTGGACCATTCCCCCCCCCCCCCCCCCGCCCCCTGGGTGCAACTCCAGGGCAGGAAATTCAGCCCAAGGTGTATTGTCTTGGCCAGATGCTGCGCGAAGCACACTGGAAGAGGGGTGTGCCTGCAGCCCCTCCGATGTGTATTCTTCCCACAGCTCCTGTGAGGCAGGCCTGTGGCAGTGCACGGCACCACTGGAGCAGTGCGCCACCCCGCCCCACTGTGCCGAGACAGAGTTTGCCTGCCACACGGGCGAGCGCTGCGTGCCCAGCGCGTGGGTCTGCGATAATGAGGATGACTGCAGGGACGGCTCAGACGAGTTCTGCGCCTTGAGCTGTGCCCCACACCAGTACCAGTGTGCCAGTGGGCAGTGCGTGCCGTGGGGCTACCGCTGCGATGGCACGGCGGACTGCGTGGACCACTCCGACGAGAGGGACTGCCCCGTGCCCACCTGCGCCCAGCACGAGTTCCGCTGCTCCAACGGCCGCTGCATCCCCCAGGATCATGTCTGTGATGGAGAGCTGGACTGCGGCTTTGCGGACCTCTCGGATGAGGCAGGCAAGTGGGGGTGGAGGGGAGGGCAGCCCTGGGAAACTGCAGCCCCCACCAGGCTTCCTTGGCTGCGACGCTGGGGCGAGAGTGGGGCCCGCGGGTTCCCTGTGCAGTGAGGGCATGCTGGGCCACTTCTCAGGGCAACAGGCCACGCGAGTCATTGGAGAGAGGAGACTGGATTTATACCCCGCACTTCATTACCTGAGGGAGTCTCAGAGCGGCTTACAAAGTCCTTTCCCTTCCCCTCCCCTCCCCTCCCCACAACAGACACCCTGTGAGGCAGGTGGGGCTGAGAGAGCCAGTTTGGTGTAGTGGTTAAGTGCGTGGACTTTAATTTGGGAAAGCCGGGTTTGATTCCCCACTCCTCCACCTGCAGCTGCTGGTGTGACCTTGGGCGAGTCACAAGTTTTGTCAGAGCTGTTCTCTCAAGGACAGTTCTCAGAGAGAGCTCTCTCAGCCCCACCTACCTCCCAGGGTGTCTGTTGTGGGGAGGGGAAGGGGAAGGAGTTTGTAAGCCGCTCTGAATCCAATTTCTTCTTCCTCTTCTTCAAGCAAAAGCCTGTACCAGGAATAAAACTCTGTTGGTCTGCATGGTGCCACTGGACTCAGACTTTGTTTTTCTGTGTCTATAGAACATACTAGTGGACTTTTTTCAGAGGAGGGGGCTTTGAGTCTGCCACCCTCCTTTCCCTCAAAGTTGTCCTCCCAAAGAACTAGTTGCTGGCCGGGGAGACGGTGGAAAAGCCCTGGAAACGGAGCTGCCCCGCGTCCAGCTGAGGGACCAAGGAAGGCCGGCCGGGTCCCTTGGGCTTCCCTTGAGGCTTCTCTGCCCAGAATCCATGGCGTGCCACGGCTGAATGAGCTCTCCCACCCCTTTCAGGCTGCGGGCCGGCCTGTCAGCCTGGCGAGTTCCGGTGCGCGGTCGGGCGCTGCTTGCCGTACCTCCACCGCTGTGACGGACATGACGACTGCGGGGACTTCAGTGACGAGCACGGTTGCGTGTGCCCCACGGGGGACTTCCAGTGTCCAGACGGCCAGTGTCTCTCCCAAGCTCTGGTCTGTGACAGCAAGCAGGACTGTCCCGCCGGAGCAGATGAGGCCTTCTGCCCAGGTGAGCGCCCCCGAGGCCACACACAGACCCCCCCCCCCTCTCTCTGGGGACACCAAACGGCAGGCTTCCCTTCCTCCTTCGCCTCAGCCGAGATGCCCGATGTGTTTTTGCAGCTCTTCCACCGAGAGGGCCCTCTCCTCAGTCCCAACCCTGCTCTCATATCTGCTTCCTCCTCATCACCCAAATTATCTCAGGACCAATGCTCCCTCCAAGCGGTGGAGTCTTGCGAGCAAAAATTCTGCTTTGTGAGCAACTGGTCTGAAAGCTGTGAGTGAGTGATTCGGCAGCTGCATAATTTAGAGTGCTCTGGAGGCATCCTTCCTGAGCTAAGACAGAAATGCGTGAGCCGGAGGCTAAAGAACTGTGGGCTAGCTCACACTGACTCAGAGGGAGCACTGCTTAGGACCCATGCCGCCCCCTGCTTCTCCCAATGCCCTCAGGCTACCTCACCCATTCCGTCCAGTCTCGTTGCCAAGATGGCCGCCTCACCGTGACCATCCCTTCAGCTGTCCTCCTCTGACCTTTCTTGCTGTGCCGCTTGGCCCCCCCCCCCATCCCGATCACAGGAGAAAGCGGCTCCAGCAATAGCAGGATCTTCTGGGGGGGGAGAACTTCGGTCAGTTTTGTGCCCCCCCCACAAGAGCAGCTCAGACTCAAAGCAACCTTAATTTTGGGGGGGGGGGGAGGGTTCCTTTAAATATATAAAATTCTTTTGTTTCGAACTGTTCTGTAGTGTTTGAAACCACGTTGGGTGCCTGCGTGGGCAGACAGGTGGGCATAAATGGTCTGAAGGAAGAAATCACCTGTCTGGGGTTGTCAGGTCTAGGTTGGAAAATACCTGGAGACTTTGGGGGTGGATCCGGGAGAAGGTGGGGTTTGGGAAGGGGAGGGGCCTCAGCATGGTCCAATGCCACAGGGTCCACAATCCAAAGCAGCCATTTTCTCCAGAGGAGCTGATCTCTGTCAGCTGGAGGTCAGTTCTAAAAGTGGGAGGTCTCCAGGCCGCACCTGGAGGCTGGCAACCCTACATCTGTCCCCGGAGAGAGCTTTGGCCAAAGAGTTCTCCTAATCTCTTGAGTTGTGAGAAAGGCTGGCTGGCTGCAGTTGTGAGGGAAGAGCTCTCTGTGCATGGGTAAATCTGCCTTCCCCCTTATGCCGGAAGGATGCCAAGTTGAGCTCAGATGGGCCGAAGGGTATTTTCATGGCATGGTCACTTGGTCTGTCTGGCCGCCTCCTTTTGACTAGCTATGGCAGAGGCTGGAAGCCGAGGGAGGGTCCCCCGTCCCCCCCAACCGGTGGCAGCACTGTGCGGGGGGCTGAGCTTTCCTTCTGCTCTGCATTCTCTGCCTGTTGCAGGCCAAGTGACCTGTGCCCCTGGGCAGCTGCCTTGTCCGGACGGCGTCTGCCTGAGCCGCATCCAGGTGTGTGATGGAGTGTGGGACTGCTCTGACGGCACAGATGAGGACCCAGCTCAGTGCTGGCTGGCCCAGACCACGCCCCTGGGGGTCACGGCTCCCTCGAGTCTCCCTGCGACCCCCCACCCGCCTGTCGAGAGGACCCTGGGTAAGAAGATGTGGTGCAGTTAGGGACGGAGCGTTGCTTCTCGGTTCTGCAGAGCACCGCCCTCTGGGACAATGGACTGAGACTCCGGGCCCAGCCTGCACTTGGTGGATGACACGGAGTTAGGGGGAAATCTCAGAGCTGCTAGAATCTGCTCTCAGGGCTAGCATGGTTTAGGGAAAGCTTTTAAGAAATGCTTCTGGAGAAACACAGTAGTTTTGGAGCACGGAGGAGGCTGTTCCCAGCACGGCAGGAGGAGGAGACCTGGCTCGGTGGTTTACACGCAGAAGACCCCTGGGTTCAATCCCCAATATCTCCAAGATGAAGATGAAGTCATAGGGAAAGACCTTTCTCTGCCTGAGCCCCTGGAGAGCCACTGCCAGTCTGAGCAGACTAATACACTCATACGAACACACAGGAAGCTGTCTTCTGCTGAATCAGACCATCAGTCTATCCCAGTCAGTCTTGTCTACTCAGGCAGGCAGCAGCTCTTCAGAGTCTCACAACACCTCCTGCCTGGGTCCTTCATTAACTGGAGGCCGCAGGGACTGAACCTGGGACCTACTGCCTGCCAAGCAGAGGCTCTGCCACTGAGCCACGTCTCCTTCCCTAGGTGGCACTACTGACCATGGCTAATCACGGTCTGACTCTGTAGAAGGTAGCTTTATGTGTTCAGAGAGGCAGGGATAAGAGAAAGAGGCCCAACTCTTGAGGGACTCAGGACAACTGTGTCTGTCATGTGTTTAGCCTGGAGAGGAGACGACTGAGAGGGGATACAAGAACCATCTTCAAGTACCTGAAGGACTGTCATCTAGAGGGTGGTGTGGAGTTGTTTTCTGTCACCCCAGGAGGTCGGACCAGAACCAAGGGGTTGAAATTGAATCAGAAGAGTTTTCGGCTAAATATTAGGAGGAACTCCTGACAGTCAGAGCGGTTCCTCAGTGGAACCGGCTTCCTCAGGAGGTGGGGGGCTCTCCTTCTTGGGAGGTTTCCAAACAGAGGCTAGGTGGCCATCCGACAGCAGTGCTGATTCTGTGAACTTAGGTGGATCATGAGAAGGGAGGGCAGGGAGGGTTGCCTCAGTGCTTAATTCTTGACTGGCCCTTTCTTACACACCCAGGGAAATGCCAATTGCCACTTTGGGGTCAGGAAGCAATTTTTCTCCAGGCCAGTTTGGCTTAAGATCCTGGAGGTTTTTTGTCATCTTCTGGGCATGGAATAGGGGGTCCCTGGGTGTGTGTGTGTGTGGGGGGGGGCATTTGTGAATTCCCTGCATTGTGCAGAGGGTTGGACTAGATGACCCTGGAAGTGACAGTGTGAAATGATGTCCTGCACACACCCATGCTTTGTGCAGAGATATTTACAGTTTTATTTACACGATATATACACAGTCCATTAAAGTAAAGCATTTGCTGTTCAGACTGACAAAATGCTTCGCAAGGCAACCGATGCACACACTCACTGGCATACACAGCTAGGCACAGAACATATTATATACAGTACATTGTCCAATCAGTAGAAGATGCTAATGACTCAGCTCCTCCTCTAGGCTGATGCACTATGTCCAGTCATGTGATGCCTAGCTGGCACTTTAGATCACAGTGATCTGTCTGACATGCTGGCATCTTGCTGGCATCCTCAGGTCCCTTCCAACTCTATGATTCTGTGATTCTGCGCTTGTAAGAAGGATGAGGAAGAGGTTCAGGTGAGGGAGGAGATGGCTCTGCTAGAGGTCCAGGAACTGCTCTCCCTCCTTCCCTGTGCAGGGCCCCCCTGTGGCCGGTATGAATTCCACTGCCACAGCGGGGAGTGCCAGCCGCGGGGCTGGGTGTGCGACGACGAAGCCGACTGCCTGGACGGCAGCGATGAACTGAACTGCAGCCGCCGGTGTGGGCTTGACCAGTTCCCCTGCCAGCTGGGCAACGAATGCATCCACTACAGCCGCCTGTGTGACGGAGTGCCCCACTGCCCGGACCAGTCGGATGAGAGCGTGGACACCTGTGGTCAGTGGCTCCCCGGGGGTGTGTGTGAGGGGGGGCCCTTGGACACCAGGGTCTGGGTGGGGAAGGACCAGTCTACGTCGTGTCCTTGATGGCCAATCTCTGCATCATTTGTTAGTACTGATCTACAGACATTCAGACAGATTGCATGGTATAGTCCTACTTGGACTGTACCATTTTAGTGTGCTGGAGGTGTGAATGCTCCCCTAACCTAGGCCTGTAGAACTCTATCACGTCGCGGGGGAAAACTGAGCATCTTTTGGGTGTGCTGCTGCAGGACACTTTCTGTCAAGGCTGAGCACCTTCTGAAGTGATTCCCCCACCTCCTTTCTGAAGTGGTACAGTCCCAGAAAGGCTATGCCGTGTCGTTTTCCTGAACAGGCAGACTGGCTCTGATTTTCCTCCTCCACTCTGTCCTCTGGTGTTTGTTTTACTTCTGCAGAACCTCAGGACATGTCTGCTTGGTACTGAGAAGTCCAGTGGGATCAATTCAGCAATTGCAGTTGTAGTTATATCCGTCCACTCTCTAGAGCAGGGCCCCCGACCATTTTGAGCCTGTGAGCAACTTTGCAGTTCTGGCATACAGTGTGGGGGGCTCAGCCACAAAATGGCTGCCACAGGAAGCGAAGCCTGCCACAAAATGGCTGCCACAGCTTCCCTTCAGTCACACAGGGAAGATCCTTGTGCTGTGGTGGCAGCTGCTGTCAAAGCGACGTTTTTAAAAATCTGCACAGTCAACCAAATCTCCAGTGGCCAATCAGAACCCTTGCTGGGCAAAACCCCCACCCGGCCTGCTGCTCTAGAGCCATCCTGGCGTTCCTGATGCTATTCTAGGGTTGCCAGCAGTGGGTTGGGACGTCCCTGGACGTTTGTGGGTGGAGCCTGGAGAGAGCGGGGTTTGGAGAGGGGAAGGGCCTCAGCATTGGACAATGCCACATAGAGTCCCCCCTTCAAAGCAGCCATTTTCTCCAAGGGAGCTGATCTCTGTCAACTGGGGATCAGTTGTAAAAGCGGGAGATCCCCAGGCCCCACCTGGAGGCTGGCAGCTCTCTCCGGGGACAGATGTAGGGTTGCCAGCCTCCAGGTGGGGCCTGGGGATCTCCCGCTTTTACAACTGATCCCCAGTTGACAGAGATCAGCTCCCTTGGAGAAAATGGCTGCTTTGGAGGGGGGACTCTATGTGGCATTGTCCAGTGCTGAGGCCCCTCCCCTCCCCAAACTCCGCCCTCTCCTGGCTCCACCCCCAAAGTCCCCAGGTATTTTCCAACGGGAGGGGAAGGAGGTGGAGAGGGTTGGGTTAAGGAGGGGAAAGGGTCCGGGTCTGTTCCCATCACAGCCTTCTGCTTTCTCTCCCGGGACAGGCTCCACCCAGATCCCACCCTGCCCGGGGTTCTTCATCTGCAGCAACCGCATGTGCATCAATGTCTCCAGGGTATGTGACGGTTCCCCCGACTGCCCCCAGGGAGACGACGAGCTGGCCTGTGGTAAGGATAAGGAACCCCACCAGCCGTCAGGGGTGTTGGGACTCCCAGGAGTCCCGAGTCAGGAGCAGTGAGAACCAGCTGGGTGTAGTGGTTAGGGAACGTGGACTCTAATCTGGGAGAACCGGGTTTGATTCCCCACTCCTCCTCCACGTGCAGCTGCTGGTGTGACCTTGGGTCAGTCACAAGTTCTCTCAGAGCTGTTCTCTCAAGGACAGTTGTCTCAGAGCTCTCTCACCTACCTCCCAGGGTGTCTGTTGTGGGGAGGGGAAGGGAAAGGAGATTGTAAGCTGCTCTGAGACTCCTTCGGGCAGTGAAGGGAGGAGTATAAACCTAGTATACTCCTCCTCCTCCTTCTTCTGAATGTACTTTTGCACATGGTGGGGAGGAGGGGGTTGGGTTGGCCAACCTGGATGTGGTGGAGATGCCTCTGAAAGATGGGCAGGAGAGCTTGGGGGGGGGGGCTGTGTGGGCCTCGTTCCATGCAGGGCGAAATCCTGGGCTTGGGGGGGGGCAGGAATTGGGGGGGGTTGCTTGGCTCTTGCGCTTCTCACTGCTGCTCCTTGCAACCCAACTGCTTAGCCAGCCGCATGGCTCCACCCGGCGAGAGGAACCAGACCGAGGGGCCCTGCGCAGAATACTCTTGTGGGGACGGCGGCTGCATTGCCTTCAAACAGGTGGGCTTGCAGATTGGAGGCGGGTCTCAAGGCCCTTCTGCTTGGGCTCTTCAGGCTCAAAGCCCCCTCCCCGCCCCAACCCAGAGAAACACCTTCTGAAAGCTCCTGGGGGCTTTCTCCACTTGGGGGCTGGCCCTCTCTCCTTCAGAGTCCACACACACACACAGTCCGGCTCTCGAAAGAGTGGCTGCCTGCCCAGTGCCCCTTCCCAAAAGGAGAGCTGCTTCCTCCCACAGGTTGCCCAAACCCCTCCCTCTAGAAAAGAAGCGGGAAAACGAGACAATTCCTGCAAACTTTGAAGACCCGAAGGCGCCCCCCCCCCACCCGCAGTGTCTCACATATTCTCAGCCCACACCTGACCCGGTTCTCCTTTGTCCTTCCGGGCTGAATTCATGGCCAATCTCTGGATCTTTCTTTTGGCCAGGCTGCTTGTATAGACAGCTTGAGCTGAACCTCTGAGCATTCACAGAGTGTAAAGCCAACATTCACATAGCAATGTGGGGTTTTTTTTGCATAGTCACCTGAGGTGAAATTTCGTTTTACCCCAAGAGTGTCTTCCTTGTAAGAAAAAGGTTCACTTAAGCCAGTTTGGCTTTAGTGGTTCAGTGTATTGATTCTAATCTGGGAGAACCGGGTTTGATTCCCCACTTCTCCACTTGCAGCTGCTGGATGACCTTGGGCAAGCCATAGCTCTGGCCAGGGCTCTTTTTGTAGAAAAAGCCCAGCAGGAACTCATTAGCATAATAGGCCACACCCAACAGCAGAAACTCATTAGCATATTAGGCCACACCCCTGGCAGTACAGCTCCCTCCCAGGATTGGCTTCCCCAGATGCCCTGCGGCTTCCGGAGCACATTGAAAACCCAAGGGAAGGAAGGCCGTTTCTGGATCGGCTTCCCCAAGTGCCCTGCAGCTGCAGGGAGCCTTGGGAACCCGAGGAGGGGAGGAAGTTTAAATTGCCTTCCCTCCCTGGATCAGCTTGGCTTCCCCAGGCGCCCCACGGCTTGAGAGGGGCCTGGGGAACCCGGGGGGGGGGGGAGGCTGTAGGCGTGGCCACCTCAGAAGCCAGCCGGAACTCCGTTCCTGTGCGTTCCTGCCCCAAAATAGCCCTGATTCTGGCACAGCTTTTCTTGAAAACGAGCAGTTTCTGTCAGAGCTCTCTCAGCCCCACCTACCTCCCAGGGTGTCTGTTGTGGGGAGGGGAAGGGAAAGGAGTTTGTAAGCCGCTCTGAGACTCTTTCGGGTAGTGAAGGGCAGAGTAGAAATCCAATCTCCTCCTCTTCTTCTTAACCAGCTTTTTCTTCCCTGAGAGGGAAAAAAATCCTACTGTGTGAAGGGATACAAATTTTTTTGCATTTATTTTTATTATTTTTTTTATTAAAATAGCACATGCAGTGCTAGCATCTAAACTAATACAATAAGCAATTACTAAACCTACAGTGACTTGAAGTTCAAATCTTTACACTCAGCAAGTTTAAATGCATTTTTTGCGTACGATTGATTCCTTATCTGAAGTGAAGAATATTGCTGGCTGTAAAACTTGCTAAAATGTTATTGCTGAATGTACAAGTCACTGATTATGCCAATACAACAAATGTAACCACATGTTTTGAGGATTGCAATGTGCCAGACATTCACTGGAAAAACTCCCACACAACTAAACAAAAACTCAAGCAACAAACATATGAGAATCTGGACTCTTTACATCAGTGTTTTGAAGTGTTTCATTAATATCTTAAGACAAGTGTATCAAAACCTTTGTAAATTCTCAACAGGTGTAAAAAGAGTAAGATTATTCTGACTTTTAAAGAGAAACAATGATTTCAGAACTATCCATGGTTAAGTATGCGGACTCTATAATCTGGGAGAACCGGGTTTGATTCCCCACTCCTCCACTTGCACCTGCTGGATGACCTTGGGCAAGCCATAGTTCTGGCACAGCTGTTCTTGAAAAAGGGCAGTTTCTGTCAGAGCTCTCTCAGCCCCACCTACCTCACAGGGGGTCTGTAGTGGGGAAGGGAAGGGAAAGGAGTCTGTAAGCCGCTCTGAGACTTCCTTGGGTAGTGAAGGGTGGGGACTTCTCTTCTGTTATTTATTTAAAAGATTAATTAGCCGCGTTTCTTCCATTATGGAGCTTGAGGTGTCTTACAACACAGGTAAAAGACACAGAATAAAATACTTTAAAAACAAAAAAACCGAAATTTGAAATCACAGCTCAGGACTGCTGGTAAACTTAAATTAATGCAGTCCTAAATAAAATAACCTAGGAAGCAGAGAAGACACAGAATGATGGCTGAGGCTAGAGAATGCAACACTCACCTGTGGAACTCACTGCTACAAGGTGTCTCTCTCACCACCAGCTGCCGGGGATGAGCCAAGAGAAGAGGGGAGAACTTCCTCCCAACCCATCTGTGAAGCTTCCACAGGCTGGGGCCCATCCCCTACCCCGGCTCCCCACTTCCAGGCTGCCATCCCCCCCCCCATCGCCCCTTCCCATCCAACCCTCGCCCCTCCCTCTCCTCACAGGTGTGCAACGGTCTGGCCGACTGCGCTGACGGCAGTGAGGCCTCTGGCTGGCTCCCGTCGGACGAGTGGGACTGCGGCCTCTGGGCCCCCTGGGCCCCCTGGAGCTCCTGCAGCCGCTCCTGTGGAACCGGCCTCCAGGTCCGCCGGAGGAGCTGCACCAGGCGGGCGGACGATGTCCTGCGGCACTGCCTGGGCGAGGAGAACCAGGCGCAGCAGTGCTTCGTGGTGGCCTGCCCAGGTGAGAAAGGTGCAGCTGCAAGGGGTGGGGTGGAGGCGGGGGCGGGGGTGGGGGTCTTGTTGCTGCAAGACCACGACCGGGAAGTATTCTTTGGTGGCCTGAGGATATAGCAAGACGGCTGTTTTTGATAGTAACTATGGAGTGGAGCCACCGGCCAACCAGATGGGAGCTCTGCCGGCTGTACACGAGCTTGCCAGTGCTGGGTTGGGAAATTCCTGGAGGTTTTGGGGGTGGAGTGTGGGGAGGGCTGGGTTTGGGGAAGGGAGGGACCTCGGGGAGGTATGATGCCATAGAGTCCATTCTCCAAAGCAGTGATATACTCCAAGGAACTGATGTCTGCCATCTGGAGATCATCTGTGAAATACACTGGGTTCAGACGCGTGTAGTTTTCGGCTCATGCTTTATTAGCGATTCAGCTTAACTCTAGGACAAAATCAGTAGGACCAAAGCCCGGCTGAAATCCGTGCACAAAACCACACCCAACAGACACCTGCTCCCCGTGATAGGCTATTTAAATCATGCTGCTGTTCTGTAGGTCCCTTTCGGGATCCTGCCTATCCATTGTCCAGTGTCCCCAAGCTCATTCCTTCTGTGGGTACCCAACAATCTGTAATTCCAGGAGATCTCCAAAGCAGCTGGCATCAGGCTGATGCCTCCCGTGGCATGCTGCCTATGGAAGCAACATCCAGTAACTTTAGTATTCAGAAGAGATCACGTCTCCTCCCCACCTTCGAGATAAAAAACTGGCAGTTTGGTCACCGTACTGGTTTCACACAGTCCAGTTCACACAGTTTCCCTCGAGTGCAGCCCAAAGCAATCCACCTGTCTGTCGGAAAAGGGCCTATTTGCTTATGGTCCAGCACAGCCCCAGATTCCCTCCTTGTGGAGCATCAAAGACATAAGAAAGGGGTGGCTTCAGATAGAGCAAATTCACCTGGAGAACAGGAAATGAAGCAAAGGTCAGCTGAAGAATATCAGCTGATACAAGCCAGTGGTCTATCTAGTCCAGCCTCCCATCTCACACAGAGGCCAACCCGTTCCTCTGGAGGGCCAGCAACAGGGCAGAGAGGCTGAGGCCTTCCTAAAAACATGAGCCCTGCTGGCAGGGCCGGTGCATCCATGGAGGCAGGTTAGGCAGTTGCCTAGAGCAGCACCTTAAGAAAAGCACCGCACTGGCCTGCCGGCCTGCTGCCCCTTCCTCGCCTCGCCAAAAGCCCTGCTCAGCTACTCTGCTTACTCTGCTGGACCAGACCAATGAGGGTCCACCTAACCCAACATCCTGCCTCACACAGTGGCCAGCCAGTTCCTCTGGAGGGCCACCAACAGGGCAGAGAGGCCGAGGCCTTCCCCTGAGAAGAACCTCAGAAGAGCCCTGCTGGGTCAGACCGGTGAGGGTCCATCTAGTCCAGCATCCTGTCTCACACGGTGGGCAACCAGTTCCTCTGGAGGGCCAGCAACAGGGCAGAGAGGCCAAGGCCTTCCCCTGGGAAGAACCTCAGAAGAGCCCTGCTGGGTCAGACCAGTGAGGGTCCATCTAGTCCAGCATCCTGTCTCACACGGTGGGCAGCCAGTTCCTTTGGAGGGCCAGCAACAGGGCAGAGAGGCCAAGGCCTTCCCCTGGGAGGAACCTCAGAAGAGCCCTGCTGGGTCAGACCGGTGAGGGTCCATCTAGTCCAGCATCCCGTCTCACACAGTGGCCAGCCAGTTCCTCTGGAGGGCCAGCAACAGGGCAGAGAGGCCGAGGCCTTCCCCTGAGAAGAACATCAGAAGAGCCCTGCTGGGTCAGACCAGTGAGGGTCCCTCTAGTCCAGCATCCTATCTCACACAGTGGCCAGCCAGTTCCTTTGGAGGTCCAACAATGGGGCAGAGAGACCGAGGCCTTCCCCTGAGAAGAACCTCAGAAGAGTCCTGCTGGGTCAGACCGGTGAGGGTCCATCTAGTCCAGCATCCTGCCCTCCCCTGATAAGAGCATCAGAAGAGCCCTGCTGGATCAGACCAGTGAGGGTCCACCTAGTCCAGCATCCCGTCTCATCTAGAGACGGGGGCCAGCCAGTTCCTCTGGAGGGCCAACAACAGGGCAGAGAGGCCGAGGCCTTCCCCTGAGAAGAACCTCAGAAGAGCCCTGCTGGGTCAGACCGGTGAGGGTCCATCTAGTCCAGCATCCCGTCTCACACAGTGGCCAGCCAGTTCCTCTGGAGGGCCAGCAACAGGGCAGAGAGGCTGAGGCCTTCCCCTGAGAAGAACGTAAGAAGAGCTCAGCTGGATCAGACCAGTGAGGGTCCCTCTAGTCCAGCATCCTATCTCACACAGTGGCCAGCCAGTTCCTCTGGAGGTCCAACAACGGGGCAGAGAGGCCGAGGCCTTCCCCTGAGAAGAACCTCAGAAGAGCCCTGCTGGATCAGACCAGTGAGGGTCCACCTAGTCCAGCATCCCGTCTCATCTAGAGACGGGGGCCAGCCAGTTCCTCTGGAGGGCCAACAACAGGGCAGAGAGGCCGAGGCCTTCCCCTGAGAAGAACCTCAGAAGAGCCCTGCTGGGTCAGACCGGTGAGGGTCCATCTAGTCCAGCATCCCGTCTCACACAGTGGCCAGCCAGTTCCTCTGGAGGGCCAGCAACAGGGCAGAGAGGCTGAGGCCTTCCCCTGAGAAGAACGTAAGAAGAGCTCAGCTGGATCAGACCAGTGAGGGTCCCTCTAGTCCAGCATCCTATCTCACACAGTGGCCAGCCAGTTCCTCTGGAGGTCCAACAACGGGGCAGAGAGACCGAGGCCTTCCCCTGAGAAGAACCTCAGAAGAGCCCTGCTGGATCAGACCAGTGAGGGTCCATCTAGTCCAGCATCCTGCCTTCCCCTGATAAGAGCATCAGAAGAGCCCTGCTGGGTCAGACCAGTGAGGGTCCCTCTAGTCCAGCATCCTGTCTCACACAGGGGCCAGCCAGTTCCTCTGGAGGGCCAACAACAGGGCAGAGAGGCCGAGGCCTTCCCCTGAGAAGGACCTCAGAAGAGCCCTGCTGGGTCAGACCAATAGTCCATCCATAGATGAGAAAATGTGTAATTTCCTATTTCACCTGGGACCACCTGCCTTGACTCCGGCTCCAAACCGCTCAGTTCAGGATCCTTTATGATTATTTATGAATGTTTTATAATGTTTGTTTTAATTGTTGTAATTTTAATGTAATTATGAATCTTGGCTTGTCCAAGTCTGTAAGCTGCTCTGGGCCTGTTACCGCGGGGAGAGCGGCCCAGAAATCGAATGTATAAATAAATAAATAAATAATAAATATAAATATCCTGATATTCAGTAGCTGATTTTCACCAGCATGGAGTCAGCTGCCAGTTATGTCCAGTATGGGTGGGACTGTGGCCAAATGGCAGAGCATCTGCTTGGTATGAAGAAGGACCCAGGTTCAATCCCTGCCACCTCCAGTTAAGGTCAAATCTACATCTTTCCTTCCCGCTGGAATCATTCTAGTTTCAAGAAAAATCGTCTATACCTGTTTCTAGTTTCAAACCATACTTTTTCAAGCTTGACCTCTTGTGGTCAAGCTAGCATTACACTGCTTTAAACAGGATCCTGTTGCTTACTGCTCTTCAGACCCAGGGGAAAAAACCAAAGTGAAATTTGAAACCAGTGTGAGAAGACAGCAGTCAAACTACTTCAGAGGGGAAGTGTAGATTTGGCCTAAAACAGATGGGGCCATAGGTGATGTGAAGGACCTCCACCTGAGACTCTGGAGATCTCCCCTGCCAGTCTGAGTAGACAAGACCGACCTGGATGGGCCCCGAGGGTCTGATTCAAGAGAAAGCAGTGTTGTGTGTGTTCACGTGTGAGTGATCTGGCAGCAGACAGACTTAGCGCTGCAACGTGTCTGAGTGACAATCAGCGGAGTCCTCTGTACCAGTAGGAGCGCCAGTTCCCTGCCTGTGGAGCGTCCCAAAGAGCCCTCACCTCTGTGCCCGGGAGCCTGGGCCCCTTCTTTGCTCCTTGCCTGGGCGTCCTGAAGCACTGCAGGGCAAGCCACCTGTGCCCCACGGCTGCGTTCACAGAGGCATGTTTGCCTCTGGCTCCTGAGTGGGGCAGCGGCCTGTGGGGCCTCTGATGGCACCGCTTGGGGAGCCACCGCTGGAGAGGTTTGCTGCTGCACTCAAGGTCACGATGGGTGCTTTGCCCCTCCGGTCTTTGTTTCCCTCTCCCACACAGTGGATGGCACGTGGACCGAGTGGACGGCGTGGTCAAACTGCACGCGGGACTGCCGTGGGGTGGTGGTGCGACGCCGGGAGTGCCTGCCACCGCAGAACGGGGGCCGCCACTGCACAGAGACGCCGGAGGCTTCGTCCAGCACCATCGAGATCAGTGAGTTAGTGGGGGGGGGATGGAGAGAGGGAAAAGGAGAGGGAGGAGAAGGCCCGCCCGCTCCCTGAGGAAGGGTCCTGGCAGGCAGGCAGGGAGGCAGTGGGGCGAAGCAGGTGTCCCTGCTCTTTGAGAAGCAGTTGAGGATCCTCCCTCGCAGGGGCCAAGGCGTCCCCCTCCACCACCCTGGTGGGGATTCTGACAGAGGGTTGACACAGAGCGTGTCGCCGCTTGGCTCAGGTGCCCAGCTCAGCACCGCCAAAGCACACTGCTGACTCCATGCAAAGCCTCACTGAGCCTAGGCTAGCCTGCATCCATCAGATCTTGGGCGGGCCTTCCCTGGTCAGTATCTGGCTAGGAGACCACCAAGGAAGTCCGGGGTCGCTACGCAGAGGCAGGCAATGGACAACCCCCGCTGAGGGTCTGCCCTGACCTGACCAGGATGGCCCAGGCTGGCCGGATCTCACTCTTGTCAGATGTCAGAAGCTGACCTCCCCCCTCCTCCGGACTTCCCTTCCCATCCTCTGCCCCCCTTCGTTTGTCCCCGTCCCATAACCTGACAGGGGTCAGCATCTCAACACCATTTCCTCTCCCGCCCCCACGTTCACAGAGCCCTGCCAACTGGAAGGATGCCGCAACACTTCCACCTGCCCTGGGGAGCTGGTGAGCTGGAAGTGCGCGCCCTGCCCCACGTCCTGCGCGGAGCTCTCCAGCCGCACCAGGTGCAAGAAGGACCGGCCCTGCAGCCCAGGTGAGGAGGAGGGGGGAGGCTGTGGGCAGGAAGAGCCACAGGAATGGGGCTGCTGAGCTGAAGCCAGAAGATACGAGGGGGGGTCCAGGGCTGGGTATATCCCGCGACTGCCTCCGGCTAACCCCGTATGTGATGTGTGGGGAGCCCGAGATGCTCTCTGCTCTCGAGTTTGCTTTTAAAGTAACTTTCTAGTCCTTAGGCTCTGTAGGCTGTCCTGTGGTCTGAAGGTGGGGCTTCTCCTTCAGATGAATGAGGTCCTACGAACATAAGAGAAGCCAGTGTTGCATCAGGCCAGTGGCCCATCCAGTCCAACACTCTGTGTCACACAGTGGCCAAAAATACCAGGTGCCCTCAGGAGGTCCAGCAGTGGGGCCAGGACACTAGAAGCCCCCCCCACTGTTGCCCCCCCCCAGCACCAAGAATACAGAGCATCACTTGCCCCAGACTGAGAGTTCCTATCTATACTTTGAGGCTAACCGATGGACCTCTGCTCCATATGTTTGTCCAATTCCCTCTTGAAGCCGTCCATGCTTGTAGCCGCCACCACCTCCTGTGGCAGTGAATTCCAGGTGTTAATCACTCTTTGGGTGAAGAAGGACTTCCTTTGATCTGTTCTAACCCGACTGCTCAACAATTTCATGGAGTGTCCATGAGTTCTTATATTTTGAGAAAGGGGGGAAAGTACTTCTTTCTTGGGACAAGTAAAATCAAACCACCCCTAATAGGCACCATTAAAACAATAAAAAGCAGAGTGAAAATACACCCGAAACATAAAAGCACCAATTAAAACATTGGTTAGGAAGGAGGGATCATGGAGGGAAGGCCAAACAAAATGAAAAAGTTCACCCACTGGGTGAAAAGAGCACCTGGCGTCTTTGGACCAATGGGCTCAGATATGGAAAACAAATATAAAAATTACAAAAACTGTTGCTTTTAAGGAAAACATCTATAAAATGTTTTATAGACAGCATATAACACCAGACCTGTTAGCAAAATTTGTGTATGTATGTTTTGTATGTCTGCTCGTTAGAAATAAAAAAAACTTTACTTAAAAAAACAAAGAGTACCTGCAAGGGGGTGCCCCCACCCCTCGGTGTGTCTCTCAGCCATGTCCTTCCACTGTGTCTCCCCCCCTCCCCCGCCCCGCAGGCTGCTGGTGCCCCGAAGGGCTGCTTTTGGGCAGTGAGCAGCGCTGTGTGCGCCCACGGGAGTGCCCGTGCCAGGTGGAAGGCACCCGCTACTGGCCTGGGCAGCTGGTGAAGGTCAACTGCCGGATCTGCACATGCCAGGAAGGGCAGATGAAGCGCTGCCGGCAAAACCCGGAATGCACAGGTGGGCAGGGCTGGTGCTGTGCGGGTCTCCACTCAGCCCTTGTGGGGGATCATCTTGCCCCAGGCCTTCCTCTCCCAGCAAGGGGCAGAGGGGCAACAGGGACACTCTTCTTCTACCCATCCACAGTGAATTGCGGCTGGTCGTCCTGGTCCCCCTGGGGCGAGTGTCTGGGGCCCTGTGGGGTACAGAGCATCCAGTGGTCCTTCCGCAGCCCCAACAACCCCAGCAAGCATGGGAACGGGCGCCAGTGCCGTGGCATCTACCGTAAGGCCCGCAGGTGAGCCTGTGGGGCGGGGGGGGGGGGGAGGGGGGGACCGAGGCCATGCTCTCAGTCTGGCTCTCACCGTCCTCGTGAGCCCAGAGCATTCCTCAGAAGTGTCAGAAGCAGGATCCATGCCGCAGGCATTTCAAGGGCACGCTCTGTCTGTGTGGCACAGTTTGGGTGCAGAGGCCGGAATGGGTGGGCGGAGGGGGTGACAGGTTGCAAGGAACAGCCCTCAGAACCACAGCAGGATTCCTCCCCCCCTCCCTCCCTCCCTCCCCACAATGTGGGCTCAAGTGTACTAACTAGGATTGCCAGCTCTGGACTGGGAAATCCCTGGAGGTTTGGAGGTGGAGCCTGAGGAGGGCGGGGTTTGGAGAGGGGCCTCAGCAGGGATGTGATGTCACAGAGCCCGCCCTCTGAAGCGGCTGTTTGCTCCAAGGGGCCTCTGCCGCCTGGAGATCGGTTGCAATTCCAGGTGAGCTCCAGGCCCCACCTGGCGGTTAGCAACCCTCACACGAATGCCCCCCCCCTTTTCCCAGGTGTGAGACGGAGCCGTGCGAGGAATGTGAGCACCACGGCCGGACTCATGCCATCAGTGACCGCTGGCGGTCAGGGCAGTGCCAAGTGTGCCAGTGCCTGCCCAACCTGACTGTGCAATGTTCCCAGTATTGCCCCTACACCACCGTGGCCTGCCCCGAGGTGAGTGCCCGGCACCCCCACTGCCAGCACCGGAGGAGAGCCCCACGGCCCAGGCTGGCCAGCCGGTCAGGCAGGGCGCCGCTGAGCCTGTCCCCACTGCCCTGGGGTGAGCCGGGTCCTTCTTCTTTCAGGGCCGAGTCCTTGTGGAGGGCCGAGGAGAGGCTTGTTGCTACTGCAGGGAAGCTGGTGAGTCCCTGTGGGGGGGAAGGACGCCGGGTGGGGCAGGGAGGGGCCCTCCCGCCTGTTTCCTCTTTGCCGGTTGTCCCTTTGAAAGCGACGTCTGGGTTTGGGATGAGAGCGAGCCATAGAAAATGTTTCTCCTTTGGTGGTCGTTGCAAGCGGGGAGAAGCGCTCGCCTAAAACCCCAAAGACTCCCGAAAACTCTACCTACTCCACACGACTGGTAGCTCTCCACCAGTGCTCCCTCTAAGCTGTGCAGTCTTGTGAGTACAAAATCTGCTTTGTGAGCTATTGGTATTAAAGCTCTGAGCAGGTGGTTTGACTGCTGCATAAATCAGTTTGCTCTGGAGCCCTCCTTCCTGAGCTAAGAAAAGAAATGTGTGAGCCAGAGGCTAAAAAACTGTGAGCTAGCTTGCACGAACTCAGCTTAGAGGGAACACTGCTCTCCACCCACTCTGGTGAAGAATGACCATTCTGTCTTGCCTTCCTGCCTCCTGCATATGTAGGTGAGAACCAAACGGCAGCACCCACCGAGCCAGCAGCCGCACCCCTGGGGCCCAGTGGGGCTAGCCCAGCTGCTGTCACCACACCCGTGCCGCTCAGCACCTTCTCTCTGCCCCCGCTTGGCGGTGAGTCTTTGGGGCACAAGGCCTGCCTCTGTCCGTTCAGCCACGTGCTGGGGGATCCTCTGCATATTTAAAAGCTCAGCGGCTGCCCCCAGCCCCATGAAGTGCTTGCCTGCCTGCCTGCCTGCCTGCCTGCCTGCCTGCCTGCCACTTTCTGCACAGCAGCCGGGGGCTCTGAGGATGGAGTCACCCACCCCCACAAGGCACACGCTTCCCCCAAGGAGACAGTTGCAAGGGCAGCCCTGATGGTCTATTTATTTATTTGTTTGTTTGATTTGTATACTGCCCTCCCCGCGGACAGGCTCAGGGCAGTTCACAAGCGTCTCAATACAATACTGTTAAATCAGTAATTAAAATAACCATTAAAACAGTAAAAGCATCATATACCGTGCAACTCATTCTGATCACCAGTACTGATATTAAAATCCGGCCACCGATGTCTGCAGTTGAAGAGCTGGATTCGAGTCCAGGAGCACCTGAGAGCTATGATTTTCACAGTGGGAGCTTTTGAGGGTCTAAGCTTGTATCTGGCAAAGGGAGCGTTGACACTCAAACATTTACACCCCGTAAATCTTTTGGGGTGAATCAGGGCTATACAGGCCCGTAGCCAGTATTATTTAATTTGGGGGGCCTTTAAGTAAGTCAGGTGGCACCATGCACACACTCCGCATCCCCCAAGTGAACATCACAAATAAAATTAAAAAATGGGAAGCCGGGGGGCCATGGTGGTAAGTCAGGAGGCTGGGCCCCGAGAGGCCCCCGCTGTAGCTACGGACCTGGGGCTATAGCTCCAGGGAAGGATTTTTTCCTTTTCCTCTTTTCCCCTCCACTTCCCTTCCCCCAACTGCAGTCACCTTCCTGGGCTTCTCTTTGCTTCAGGGGGAAAAGAGAGCTCCTCCACACTCTGGCAACTTGAAACCCACCCCCATGGCTAAAGTGCATGCCGGCCCCCAAAGCCCCAGCATAACTTTGATTTTGGCCCCTCACATCAATCCTAGGAAGGTGAAACAGAAGTACAGAAAAGAAATGGTGCTCGCTCAACCCACAGCTCCCCCCCACACCCAGGTTTTTTTGCCAGCTCTGAGTTGGCAGCTGGGTTTTTCTACACAGAGCCGGGGGGCAATCCCAGTGACTGAAATGCTGGGGTGAATTCATGGGTGGAGGGCATTTTTCCAGGGAGAGGAAATGCTTCCCCAAGAGGCCTGGTGCCTTGCTGATGCTGGAGGCCCTCTTCCTGACCCTCTGCCTTCCTCCTCCGTCTACTGCAGACCTCTGCTACAGCCCCCTGGGCATCGCCTCCTTGCCAGACGCCAGCTTCAACGCCTCCTCACAGCAGCCAGAGAACCCGGCGCATGCAGCGCGCCTCAACCGCGTCCTGCCCCACTCGGACTTGCAGGGGTGGGGCCCCCAAGCAGACGTGTATCCTGAGCTGCTCTCCCGGCCCCCCTTCTTGCATGTGGATCTGGGGGAGCCCAGAAACCTTACAGGTAGGGTTGGGTTGGGGGGGGCAGCGCTGAATCAGCTACCAGCCTCATCTGTCCATCTGTGTTTATCTAATTCCCTCTTGAAGCCGTCCATGCTTGTAGCCGCCACCACCTCCTGTGGCAGTGAATTCCACATGTTAATCACTCTTTGGGTGAAGAAGGACTTCCTTTTATCTGTTCTAACCCGACTGCTCAGCAATTTCATGGAGTGCCCACCAGTTCTTGTCTAGTTAGAAATGGAGAAAAGGACTTCTTTCTCTGCCTGCTCTGTCCCATGCATAATCTTGTAAACCTCGATCATGTTACCCCTCAGCCGCCATTTCTCCAAGCTAAAGAGCCCCAAGCACTTCAACCTTTTTTCCAACCCTTTAATCATTCTAGTTGCCCTTTTCTGCACTTTTCCCAAAGCTATAATATCCTTTCTGAGGTGTGGCGACCAGAACTGTACACAGTACTCCAAATGAGGTTGCACCATCGATGTATACAGGGGCATTATGATACTGGCTGGTTTGTTTTCAATTCCCTTCCTAATAACCCCCAGCATAGTGTTGGCCTTTTTCATTGCAGTCGTACACAGTCTCGACATTTTCACTGAGTTATCTACTATGACGCCAAGATCTCTCTCTTGGTCAGTCTCCGCCAGTTCGGTGTTTCTAAGATTTCAAATATTTCTTAACAAGGCCCAATACAATCACTTATTGCTAAAATTGATCCTGCTTGTAAAAGCTATGTAATGCTGTTGAAATCCAAGAGGGACCCTTAACCAGAGGCTGTGGGAAGGGGGCATGGCTCAGTGGCAGAGCATCTGCTTGGCATGCAGAAAGGTAACAGGTGGCATCTCCTTGGCATCTCAAGGTTAAAAGGATCAGGCAGGAGGCGATGGAAAAGACCTCTGCCTGAGATGCTGGAGAGCCACTGCCAGTCTGAGTAGACAAGACTGAGTTTGATGGCCCCAAACCTTCTGATTCAGTATTAGGCATTTTCATGTCTGAACACTAAACTTTAGGGAACGGGACCTGTCACTGGTGGCTCCCAGGGCCCTCTTTAAGGGGGCACTCACACTCTGGTAGGGGTGGGGGCTCAAGCAAGCAAGACAAAGCTCCACCCTCTTGATCTGTCTAAAAAATGTATGCTGCAGGTTCATGCAATCTCCGCTTTCTTCTGTTTTCATAATTGAAACCATTGCATTTGAAAAGAAAGAGTCCGTGTCCTTTAAAAGCCCGTACATTTTCTTTGAAAGCGGTAGTAGCAGAACATGGGGGAGCCAGCGAAGCCAGACTGCGGCTGAATGATCAAACCTCTCCTTCCTGCATGCGCCCGAGGCAAATGGAGGCAGCAGATAACTTCTCTCGTTCGTACCATAGAGATGGACAGAGAAGTGTGAACTTTGGTCTGTTGAAGCTCTAATGCGGCTGAGCTTCTTGCTGCGGTGCGCCCGTTATGCCTTTAAATTCTTCTATGTTTTCCTGTGCAACGAGGTTTATTGTGGGATGAGGGCTTGCTGTTTGTGACTCTGGTTGCAAAAGCAGTAAAGACAACAAATGAATGTGTCTAAATGGAAAAAAAGAAAGTGTTTTTTGCAATCTGTGACCTATGCATGCAGTGCTCAGAGGGTATGCAGGGCCCCCACCCTAAGGGAAGACCACATTAGGGACAAATCAGGGCCAGAGTGGATCCTGGCATGAAGGGGTAAAGTGGGCTTTGGCATCTGTGCCCTCATGATGGGTCTCGTGGGGGTATCTGGTTGGCCCCTCTGTGTGAAGGGGTGCTGGGCTAGATGGGCCTGCATGGGCCTGATCCGGCAGGGCTGATGTTCTTGTGATCTCCTCAGCCTAAACAACAGCCTCATGTGCTCCTGACCACGCAGTGCCCTAGCCTCCAGCCTCACAAGAGTGCTGGCACCAGGCTACATTGGCAAATCCACAGGGAAAGGGAGCTCAAAAAAACACCTCTTCTGGCCCTAGCCTGGACAGCCCAGGCAAGCCTGATCTCGTCAGATCTTGGAAGCTCAACAGGGTCGACCCTGGCAAGTACTTGGATGGGAGACCTCCTTGGAATACCAGAGGCAGGAGGGGGGGACAGGCTTTATTCAGCCATCTCTCTGAATATCTTCCAGGCCCCCAGTAGGGGTCAGTCCCCTGAGCTCACCATGACCTCCAGCTGCACGCACACTCACACACATGTACATATGAAAAATATAACCCCTCCCCCAAAACCCCCCACTCCTCCTGCGTTTTCCCTCACACCCAGAACTTGAGAGATGGTCCCCTTCAGTGTCTTTGCAAGGGACAAGTCAGGAGCTGCCTGGGCAATAGCCGTTACGCCCTATTCTGCCCTTCTGCAGGGGTCGTGGTGCAAGGGGCCGGATCCTCTGATGCCTACGTGACCAGCTTCTTCCTGCAGTTCAGTCCGGATGGCATGAGGTGGCATGACTACTCTGAGATGTCCCCCGTGGGGGCCACGCCTGAGCCAAAGGTGCCACATAACCTTGAGGGTGCATGGGGGGTGGGGGGTGGATAGTGGGTGACAGAAGCCATCTCACACAGGGGAGCAGTGCCAGGAAACTGTCGGGTCTTTGTGGGTTTGTTCCTGTCTTTCTAGTTTTTTGCTGTATTTGGCATGTTTTGATTTGGAAGTGATGCTTAGAAAACATTGTGGGGCGGGCATGTTAAGGCAGAGGGGACAGCGTGTGAGGCCTTGTGGGAGTTCTGGATGATCTTGTCATGGGCACAGGTGTGTTTGGAGCAGGCAGGTCCTGGCTCAGATGTGCAGCCCTGTTTAACAGTACTGGAGAGTTCTCAGCCTTCCTCCACTTCTATCTAGCTATTCCAAGGGAACTCAGACGATTCGACCCCTGTGGTGCGGACCTTCCAGCACATGATGCTCGCCCGGCATGTCCGCATCTTGCCTCATGACTTCCACAACGGGATCTTCTTGCGCATGGAGCTGCTGGGCTGTGGGAAAGGTGGGATCCCAGGACTGCGACCTGAGCTGTCCAATTCAGGGCGAAGATAGCTATGAACACAGATGGATGTAAATACGGGTTAGACAGATTTATGGAGGAGAGGCTGATCAATGGCTACTAGCCATGGTGAATTAAGAAAACCTCCATGTGCAGAGGCAGTAAACTTCTGAAACCAGTGTTAGATAGCAGCATCAGGGAAGATCTTGGCCTCTCTGCCCTGTTGCTGGCCCTCCAGAGGAACTGGCTGGCCCCTGTGTGAGGCAGGATGCTGGACTAGAGGGACCCTCACTGGTCTGACCCAGCAGGGCTCTTCTGAGGTTCTTATCAGGGGAAGGCCTCGGCCTCTGTGCCCTGTTGCTGGCCCTCCAGAGGAACTGGCTGGCCACTGTGTGAGACACGAGGCTGGACTAGATGGACCCTCCCTGGTCTGACCCAGCAGGGCTCTTCTGAGGTTCTTCTCAGGGGAAGGCCTCGGCCTCTCTGCCCTGTTGTTGGCCCTCCAGAGGAACTGGCTGGCCCCTGTGTGAGATGGGAGGCTGGACTAGAGGGACCCTCACTGGTCTGACCCAGCAGGGCTCTTCTGAGGTTCTTATCAGGGGAAGGCCTCGGCCTCTGTGCCCTGTTGCTGGCCCTCCAGAGGAACTGGCTGGCCACTGTGTGAGACACAAGGCTGGACTGGATGGACCCTCACTGGTCTGACCCAGCAGGGCTCTTCTGAGGTTCTGATGACCACTCTCAAAGTGGGCAGCAGGCAAATCCCACCACCAGGTCCCCCAGCTCTTACATCTGGGTTGGCAAGAGTGGCCTGGGTGGGTCCTCCATTTGGCAGTGCCTCCTGCAGGCTGTGCCAGCCTATTCGAACAGCAGTTGTCACTGTAGCTCAAAGATCTGCAGCACCTATTTAAAGAGCAGAAGAATCCATAAGGTTGTGCTCCTATTGTTCTGATGCTGAGAAACCCTGACCATTTTTTCCTGGGGTGCCCTTAAAAATGGGAAGCTGGGGTTTGTTGTTGCCCCTCCCCTTCATACCCCTCTGTTGTATTTACTTGTTTACATTGTGATTTTGTGTGTTTTATTTTGTAAGGCTTTTTGAGTCCTCAGTGTTGTAGAAGAGTGAGGGACGAGGTCACGGAAGCCGCTTCCGCAGCCAGAAGTGATCTTGTGGGGCACTTTTTGAGTAACTCCACACACACAGACACCCAGGTCTCCCAGCAGCTGCCAGTTGAGGTCTGGCAAGCTCAGCCCCCTCCCCCAGCGAGCTTCATGGCAGAGTGGTGATCTGAACCCAGGTCTACCAGCCGGCCCCTCTAACCAGCCCTCGCTGCTGACTCAGGGTCACCTGCTGCTGCTGCTGCTGCTGCGTCTGGTTTCTCACTGTGGTTGTTTTTACCGCCACAGTCTCTCCGGAGCTCCCTGCGACCCCGTCTCGAGTGCCAGGGGAGAGGCCTTGCCGAATGGGTGAGTTCCAGTGCCAGAACGGACGCTGCGTCCCCGCAGGGCCTAAGGGCGCCATCTGCAATGGAGTCGATGACTGTGGGGACTTCTCCGATGAACTCCGCTGTGGTGAGTGGCGGCCCTACCCCTGGGACCCAAGGATAAGTGGGCAGAGAGCAGGCAAGCCACAAGGACTCCTCCACACTGGATTTTGGCAGGAGTACGTTCAAAATGTTTTACACGTGCACCTAAAAAATATAAAGGGAGGGTTTGGTGTAGTGGTTAAATGCGCGGACTCTAATCTGGGAGAACCGGGTTTGATTCCCCACTCCTCCACTTGCACCTGCTGGATGACCTTGGGCAAGCCATAGTTCTGTACCAGCTGTTCTCTCAAAGACAGATGTCTCAGAGCTCTCTCAGCCCCACCTACCTCACAGGGTGTCTGTTGGGAGGGGAAGGGAAAGGAGATTGTAAGCTGCTGTGAGTGAAAGGCGGGGTATAAATCTGATCTCCTCCTCCTCCTCCTCTTCGTCTTCTTCTTCTTCTATATCAAGAGTAGGGTATTCAATCTTGTCTTCTCTGATGAATAGATATTGGTTATTGCTTAACTGATTCCATTCACTTTGCAGGCAAAATAGCTTCAAGAAGGAACCCTAGTTGTGTGACATCCATTTGGAAGAAGGGCCGTAGATCCCTGCTAGCTCTTGGCCTATAAGTCTTAATAGATATTTTTGGCATTACTAAAAGGTTGGATCCTGTGAAAAATTTCAGCTAACAGAAGGGGGAGGCAGTTTTGTTGATCCCCTCCACACACAACAGCATACCTCTGACAATACTGTCGGGATGTTTGGTTAATATAGCCGTGTTCGCCCGGTCTTAGAAACATGATGCTGAGTGCAGTGAACAAATCTCCCAAGAAGTGTGCTGCAAAAGTAAAACTTACGTTTATTCATGTAGATCCAGTTCACATTCTGGTTGCAGTCGAAAGGAGAGCAAGAGAAGCCTAGTCTAAAAAAGACTTTCCTATCGCCAGAGGCCCGCTCAGTCCGGCTTCACGCGCACGGGAGTAGGAAGGCCTCGATTCTGAGGCGTGACCTGGGACTCCATGCAGAGAAGAACAGAGAAAAAAACGGAACAAAGGCTTGAGTCCAGTGGTACCTTTAAGACTGACAACGTTTAATTTGGGGTTTCAGCTTCTTTGAAGTGTGCACACAAAAGCTGATCCCCAGAATAAAACCTTCGTTGGTCTGAAAGGTGCCCCTGGACTCAAACGTTGTTCTGTTGCTTCAGACCGACGTGGCCACCCGCCTGACAGAGAGAGGAGGGGCCAGAGGGCTGCCCCCAGGTTAAGACAAAGAGAGAGACATCCAGGCCTGTAGTTACAATGGGGGCCCCTGGGGCCTGGCCCCCCCAACTTCTTTCCAAGGCCCCCGACTTTTGGTGAGAAGCCGGGGGGGGGGGAGCCGCAAATTTGTGGCTTGGAGGGCAAGCACGTGTCAGGCCTCCTCCCACTTCTCCCCCAAAGCATTTAAAGTTCCAGTGCTTTGAGGGAGAAGTGGGGGCCACGCGCTTGCACTCCAAGACGTGAATTCAGGGCTTGAAGTGCCGGCACACCCGGGGGCTCCCCCTGCTTCTCACTCAAAGCGTTTAGAGGGACCCTTTAAATGTCTGGCGGGAGAAGCGGGGCCATGTGCGGGGGCCATGGGGCCCCCAGCTTTTGAAAAGGCCCCTCAAACTAAAAAACCCTGGGTGCAGGCCTGGAGACATCCCATTCAAGGAGACCCCACTTGCACGCCCTGTTGGAGAGCTGTAGCCCCCCCCCGCCCCCCATGCCAACTCTGGGCATGCTCAGCTGCTCTCTCCAACAGATTCACCTCATGCTGCTGCTGTTCCCTGTTATTCCAGGAGAAACATCTGGGGGATCACTTTGGGCTACCGCAAGAGGGGGCAGCTGAGAAGGTCCTGCTGACAAAAATCCCTCCGCCCAGAGGTTTCTTGCAGTATCCAAACCACAGTTTTGCTTACAGCAAGACCACCCCACCCCCATCCTGTGCTTCCAGCTCTTTGCATCGGGCAGCATCCCCCAGGAAATGGAGCCAGGCACACAGTTGTGGCTAGCTGGCCATGCGGGGTGTGGCTGTTCACACGCTCTGGGCTCTTTCCAGTTGGGAGCGGCAGCGTGGTGGTCAGCGCCAAGGGGAAGGACCCCCTTTCCGCTACTCTGCTGGTCCACGGCCCCCTTGGCCGCCCTCTGTTCTGTCCCCCCTTGCCAGGAGCTGCCCCTTCGCTGGAGCCTGCCGCCCCACAGGTCTGCCTGCCCTCCCAGTTCCACTGTGCCTTCGCCAACATCTGCATCGAGGCAGCCCAGAGGTGCGATGGGGCCCCCCACTGCCCAGATGCCACAGATGAGATCGGCTGCATCTCCACATCCAGAGTGCCCCCCATGAGCACCGTCAGGTAATTCGTAGACGGGACGGGTTCAGCTAACGTGAGGCGTGGGGCCGACTTTGCCCCAAATTCTCTGGCTCCCATCTGCTGAACGGCCAGGAGGCGGAGCTCACTGTGAGCAGAGGAGTCACAAACTCAGCCAGATCTTCCTCAGATGCTGCTCGCTGGGCGAGGGTTGCCATCTCCTGGCTGGGAAGTTCCTGGAGATTTGGGGTGGAGCATCACTTGGGGCAGAGAGGGAGCTCAGCAGCGATGGGATGCCCTGGAGTCCCCCCTCCAAAGCGGCCATTTCCTCCAGGGGGGCTGATATCTCTACAGGCCCGTACCTACGGTGGGGCTTTTGAGGGCTCTGCCCCCCTTTCTTAAAGGCACATCCCCACAAGAATTTCTCCTGTAAGTGCTTTTTTCAATCATTTTAAACATTTTTTTAAAAAGGTGTATGCTCCTTTAAGCTGAGTGGGGTGTTGTAGTTGATTAATTCCCACACTGAGCAAGGGGGTTGGAGCAGGTGACCTCTAGGATCCCTTCTAATTGTGTCAAGAAACTGGACTCCTTTAAGAAAGTTTTTCTGCCTAAGGGTGTGTTCAGACGGCATGCTCGCGGCGGTTTAAATGGTCCCCGCTCTGTTGTGGGTTTTTTTACTCCAGACAATCGCGATCACACGGGAGCGTGTGTCTCGGGTTTAAAAAAAAAGATTCTCAGTTTGCGCATGGGCGTAGCTGCTTATCCGTAGAACTGAAAAACCTATCCTCATGCATGCGCAGAACCATTAGAGCAAATCACGGCTTTCATTTGACTGTTCCGCAGAACACCGTGATTTCACCGCTGTGACAGAGGGCTTCCCTTTAAACTTTTCACCCGAAACTGGCCTCTTTGGGATCCCAAACTCAAAACTAGTGACCATTTAAACATTGGTTTTATAAATGCAAGAGCGGAGCTCCACTTATGCGCATACCGCCGACGCACAAAAGAAATGGTGGGCGAAAAGCAGAAGCCTTGGGCTTCCAAGCAGGGAGGGGGTTTAAACACTTGGAAGTGGCTTTACAACGGTGGAGCGACCACATGGGGAAACTGCGGCTTTAACCGGGAGAGCTGAGAAATCACCACTTGGGACCTGGTAACAAAATATTCCGGTTTAAAGTGTTTTTTGAGCTGGAAACCAACGGCTGGGGATGGGAGGCAGCTGTCTGAACGCGCGCATAAAATCCGTTATTGAAGAGTGAGGAAACCGGATAAAACGGCGTGTCTGAACGCACCCTAAGTGTTAATTTTCTTGACTGTATAAGTCATCTCAACTGTATAAGTCATCAGAATTGTTGCTTCGGCTGGTAGAAGTGATTAACTTGCAGCAGCTGAGAACTGTCATCTAATGTGGTTGACAGCTTGCAATGCAGAGCTCTATCCTGGTAACAGCTTCCTATTGGCTGAATGGCTTTTCTTTCTGCACTGAGAATTTCAGCCCCACCAGGAAAAAAATTGCCCCACAAGCCACAAAATCCTGACGACGGGCCTGTCTCTCTAGTCTGGAGGTCAGTTCTAATTCCAGGAGAACACCCGGCCCCTGCCTGGAGGTTGGCAACCCTAGAACTGGCACCCAACTTCCTCCCCAGCTGTTCGGGAGGACTTAGAGCAAGGCTGTTGACAGCTGAGCTGCCCAGGGAAGCCAGTTGTGTGTGGGGGCCCAGGCTTTGTACCACAGAAGGGAGCGTGGGCCTGTGTCCCCCCCACAAGCACTTTGCTTGCGCTCGTCACTGCTGCGCTTGCAGGGGTGGGCAGGCTGGTGGCAGAGCTCCCACAGGTGTGCATTTTCTGTGCACTTCATCTATCCCCAGAATTTCCCCACCAGCAGTGCTTCCACACTGTTGTTTCAGTTGCCATGAAAAGACTCATGCCTACCTGCAATGTTTCTTTCAGCCCGTGGACTCTCGAGAGGCAGCCATGGAAGCCATCTGTGCCCTACGCGACCCAGGTATGGAGCTGGAGACTGTCCTGGGGGGAAGACAGTGGGGGGGGGACCACTCCCGCTTTGTGAGAATGTCTGGTCATCAGAGGAAACCAAACAGAGAGGGGTCCTGGCAGGGGTTTGTCGTCATCATTCAGACTACCACTTGCGCCTGGCCTAGGGCTAGGGATTAGGATTAAGGTTTATTATGGTTTATAAATACTTATTTATTACTTTCAATTTACATCCTACCTTGCTGGACAAACTGGCTCAAGGCGGCGTACAACAATTAAAATGCAATAAAACAATAAAATACAATAAAGACAATAAAATTGCACAGCAGTAAATAACATCAAGAGCCTGGATGTACCAGTGAGGGTTTCTGTGGATGGTCTAATACAGAGAGGCAAACTGACATGGTCGCATGGGGCCATAGCATGGGCTCGTTCCAATGGCTCGTTCGTCAGTGGCGGCTCCTAGTCGAAGGCCTGGTGGAAGAGCTCCGTCTTGCAGGCCCTGTGGAACTGTGAAAGGTCCCGTGGGGCCCTCATGTCTTCCGGGAGCTCATTCCACCAGTATGGAGCCACCACTGAGAAGGCCCAAGGTCTAGTATTTCGGGCCAGGCAGTTTTGTGACCCTGACCTCAGTGCCCTCCGGGGAACGTATGGGGAAAGGCGGTCCCTCAAGTAGGCAGGCCCTCGACCATATAGGGCTTTAAAGGTCAGAACCAGCACCTTGAAGCAAATCCAGTATGCTATTGGCAGCCAGCGCAGGCTAGACTGGATAGTTCTCCCCCCCACACACACACACACAGACATCTGACTGCTTGCTGTGGAACTGTTTGTCTCCTTCTCTCTCTTCAAGACGTATAGCTGCATTTCTTTCTGATGTCCCCGGCACCCACACTCAGTGAGTCCACAAGGACCAAACAGCGGCCCAAAGAGGGCTCTGGCTTCCAGAGACATGAACTGTCGGGGCCGCCTTCAGACTTCTGCACACGTGGCTTTGATTATTCAGTGGGCTTAATTTCTGTTCTGGGACGGGTTCAGCTGTATATTTTAGGCTCCGTGGCGTTTGTTTGTTTTATGCCCTGGCCTGGTTTTAATGGCTTTAGAGGGTCTTTTTGCGAGCCAAGCATGCGGCCCATGACCGCCCCTCTCCCTCCCTCCCTCCCTCCCTCCTGTTAGATTCAAAGGGCCTCCCTCCCACTGGTTGATGAGCCACGTGGTCCCTTTAAATCGGGCAGGAGAGGGGAGGGGGGGGTGGTCCCTCTGGGGGTGAGGCTTTGGGGTGGGACTTCACCTGCCAGCCAGCTGGCTGGGGGTGGATTGCAGCCCCCAGAAGTGGGGGAGCCTGAGGGCTAGCAGCCCTATTCCATCCCACTGCCTGATGGGAAGGAAAGATGTAGGTGGGGAAGGGGGCCTGAAGGCACAGAGGAGCACAGGCTAGCAGGATGTGGCTCTTTTTCTTCATCCTCGCAGGTGTCCCCAGGTGGGTGGCCGTTTCCTGAAGGCTTCAGCCCCACCCCACCAGGTATTGTGCTCCTCTTTCTGACGTATGTTGCCCACCCCCCCACCCCCGGCCTCTGCCTCTGCCTCTGCCTGCCCCCTCGCAGATCCGTAGGGTGCGGCTTCATTCCCCCAGGGGACATCTTGCCACGCGAGTGGGCCGGAAAGTCCAAGGTTCAAATTCCTCATCAGCACCAAGCCTCCTCGGTGGCCTTGGCCCGGTCCTTCACCTGCATGGGTCAGAGCAGCTGTGATGGATTGGGAGCCTGCTCTGCAGTCCTCAGGGGTACAGGCCTGGGGCCACAGGCTCCGGAGCGGTGGTTCACTGTGGACTTCCCCACCCAGAGCTCTGCAGCCAGCCCCTCGGCCTGGGCGACGGGCGCCTTCTCAGACAGCAACTGAGCTCCTCTTCCTACCGGGATGGAAACCCTCCGGACGCCGGACGCCTCAGCACCACACCCGATGCGTAAGGGAGCTTGGGGATTGCCCTGGGTGTGACCCACCTGGAGAGCAGTGTTGTGCGGAGACCGCAGTGGAGTGTGTGGGCAGCAGAGGAGAAGAGGTGGGAGACAGGAACCATAGTGGCGAACGGGGGCAGAGGATAGGCGAGAGACGCTGGTGGAGGCCGCCATCTTGAAGCACCGCCCTGCAGACGATGTGCAGGGGGGTTGCCAGCACTGGACTAGGAAATCCCTGGCGGTCTGGGGGGTGGGGCCCTGGAGAGGGCGGGGCTCGGGGAGGGGAAGGTCCTCAGCCAGAGAGCCCCCCCTCCAAAGGAGCCGTTTTCTCCAGGGGAACTGATCTCTGCCTTCTGGAGATCCATTGTCATTTGGGGCTCCCCCTGGAGGTTGGCAACCCTGTATGACCTCTGGTGGCCTCTGGGAGGGAAACAAGGCGAGGGAGGAGAATCCCAGAGGTGGCATTGAGGCTGGGGCGGTTTCGCTTCCCAAGCCTCGCTCTGAATGCTGTTCCCTGTCGGTTCGGCAGCTGCCCTGTTGCTGGGGGACGAGTGCAGCTCACCTTCCCCGCCCCCCCCCCCGCCCTCCCTTACAGGCAGGACTCAGACGCAGGCTGGAGCCCCCACCAGGCGGACCCCAGCCCCTACTTCCAGGTGGACTTCCGGCAGCCCACCTTCATCACGGCGGTGGTCACACAGGGCGGGGGCCAGGCGGGGGGCTTCGTCACCCACTACCGGCTGGCCTACAGCAAGGACGGTGTCCACTTCCAGAACTACATGGGGGCAAGGCCCCACACAATGGCCTCCTTGCATGCCCAGGTAGGGGTGCCTGCTTCCTCTTCCTCTCCTGCCCCCCCAAGTCCCTGCCCAGGCCTGGCTGACCCTGCCCACCTCCCACCTGGGTGGCTTCTGGCGCTCTCTGTCCTGCAGAAGCCAGAGCTGCTCATAGCAGGGAGGGCTGGAGGACGGCCCATCGTTGCCTCCCTTCCTGTCTGGAGTTCCAAATCAGTTTGGGGAGGGGGTTCTGATCACGGGGGCCCTGAAAGATAGAGGGGAGGAGCTGCTGGTGCCCTCAGGAAGCAGAGAGAGTTGCTTCCCATCCAGTACCCGAGAGCCAGCGTGGTGTCGTGGTTGGGAGCAGCGGACTCTGTTCTGGAGAACCGGGCTTGATCCCCCACTCCTCCTCCGCGTGTAAAGCCTGCTGGGTGGCCTTCGGCCAGTCCCAACTCTCTCAGAGCTCTCTCAGCCCCACCTGCCTCACAAGGTGCCTGTTGTGGGGAGAGGAAGAGAAGGAGATTGTCAGCCGCTCTGAGACTCCTGAAGATAGAGAAAAGCAGGGTAGACTTGCCGCCCTCTTCCTGCTTTCATACCCACTTTGAGACCCTTATGGGAAGACCTGGGTTGACACATTGGGCGTGAACAGACCAGCATTTCCTGGCTCCTTGACTGAGCAGTCCCCACAGTCTCCTCAGTGGCTATGAGCCACAAAGTATAGATAGGAACTCTCAGTCTGGGGCAAGGGATGCTCTGTATTCTTGGTGCTTGGGGGGGGGGGAGACAACAGTGGGAGGGGCTTCTAGTGTCCTGGCCCCACTGCTGGATTTCCTGGGGGCACCTGGTGTTTTTGTCCACTGTGTGACACAGAAGAGTGTTGGACTGGATGGGCCCCTGGCCTGGTCCAACATTGGCTTCTCTTATGTTCTTATATGGAGTAGAGGTCCATCGGTGGCTCTTAGCCACAAGGTATATAGATAGAATCTCTTGGTCTGGGGCAAAGGATGTTCTGTACTCTTGGCGCTTGAGGGGGGGCAACAATGGGAGGGCTTCTGGTGTCCTGGCCCCACTGCTGGACCTCCTGGGAGCACCTGGGGTGTTTTTGGCCACTGTGTGACACAGAGTGTTGGAGTGGAGGGGCCCCTGGCCGGATCCAGCATTGGCTTCCCTTCTGTTCTTATGTTCTCGCTCCTGCCACCTGCACTCACTCATTGCAAACTGCTCTCCCCTCTCCCAGGTTCTGGACGGCAACTCTGACAGGTCCACTCCGGTGCGCCAGGAGCTGAGCCCGCCCATCTTGGCCCGCGTCCTGCGCCTGCTGCCCACCGCCCATCATGGCAGCATCTCCCTGCGGATGGAGGCCCTCGGCTGCCCCTGGAGTGAGTTGGGGGCTGGGCTGTGAGGGGGCCACCCCGAGGATGCTAAGAGGGTCAGGGCTGCAGCCAGGATTTTTCCTTTGGGGGCCTGGCCCCGAGATGCCCCCCTGTAGCCGCAGGCCTGAAGAGGGTCCTGCGTTGGAGCACGTTGGGTCCCATTCTGCCGCTGGAGCTGGGTCCCACTCCCTCTCCCCTGTGGACAGGCAGGGAGGCGACTGTGCTTGATAGTTTAGGGTTGCCAACCTCCAGGTGGGGCCTGCAGATCCCCTGGAAGTACAACTGATCCCTAGACTACAGAAATCCATATTCCTCGGAAGGAAGTGGCTGTCTGGGGGGGTGAACTCTGTGGCACGCCACCCCACGCAGGTCCCTCCCCAGGATCCACCCCCAAATCTCCAGGAACCTCCCAGCCCAGAATTGGCAGTGCTAGGTACGTGGGGGGTGGTTGGGGGCAGAGAAGAGAAGAAGAAGAAGAAGAAGAGATTGGATTTATACCCTGCCCTTCACTTGGAGTCTCAGAGCAGCTTACAGACTCCTTTCCCTTCCCCTCCCCACAACAGACAGACACCCTGGGAGGCAGGTGGGGCTGAGAGAGCTCTGAGAGAACAGCCCTAGAGAGAACAGCTCTGAGAGAACTTGTGACTGACCCAAGGTCATCTAGCAGGTGCAAGTGGAGGAGTGGAGAATCAAACCAGATTAGAGTCCGTGCGCGTAACCACTACACCAAACTGGCTTAGGGGTGATGGTCGTGCCCTTTCACCTGTGCTTTGTGTGGGAGCTGGAGACTCTAGGCCAGGGCTGGGTTTCCCTCCGTGACTTCCTCCCTTTGCTTCTGTGCAGAAACGGAGCCGGTGGCTGATGCGACGACCCCCTACAGCAGGGCCCGAGTCCCTGTAACAGCCGGCACGGAGCTCCCCCACCGGGAGCCGGTCTCCTTCCCATGGGAGCTCACTGGGACACCCGGCCTGACGCAAGAGTTCCAGCACTTTGGAGTGGCGACCATGAAGCCTGGAGAGACGCCGGCCCCTGCAACAGGCAGACCTGGAACCAAGGTCTCCAAGTGGCCCCGAGAACCAGCCACGCCTGCTGCCTTTCCCACGGGGACTTCCAGCCTCTCCTGGCCCCTTTCTCAAGGACTGGAGCAGCGGCTGGCACCCACTGTGCCAAGCATCACATCCCGAAGCCCTGGCGACATGGGGCTGCCCGGACTCCGCACCCTCCCGTACCAGCCCAGTCTGCCAGGGTTGGGACCCACGTTCACAGGTAAACCCTGCAGGGTTAGAACCACATCAGTGAGCGGGCATGCCCTGAGTGCGACTCCTGGGCCCTGGCCGTGGTAGCCTCCCTCGGCAAGCCCTTGGCGCCCAAGGAGATCCACGACGACATGGGGATGCTGGAGACACAGGACAGCCAGGGCGTGGGGGAAGCTGGGGCTCAGAAGGCCAGCTGGGTGTTGGTACATTTCTGGAGGTTTGGGGGGGATGATACCTGGAGGGGAAGGGAGGGGAGGGGGCTCATTAGAGTGTAATGCCCTAGGGTCCAGCCTCCAAAGCAGCCTTTTCCGGCAGCCAGGACCCAGAGGGGGAGGGCCGGAGTTCCTGGGGAAAGCCGACTTCCGATCCGATCCGATCCGTGTTGGGTTTGTGAGGGGTGGCAAAATGGGCTCACGTAAAACTCTGGTCGAGAAGGCTCCATGCCACCCCTCAGGCCAACCGGAGGATGTGTCTCTCCACCCCTCCCCGACGTCTCCTTCGCCTGTGGCAGGGCCCAGCCGCACTCGAGGCCCCGACATGCCCCGGATCCTTTGCACTCAGGGGCAGTTTGCCTGTGAGCTGCTGGGCTGCGTGGAGGCGTCCTTGGTGTGTGACGGCCAGGAGGACTGCCTGGACGGCTCGGACGAGGCGCACTGCGGTAAGTGGCCGGGGAGGGGCCATGTGGCTCAGGGACGCAGCATCTATTCAGCCTCTCAGCGGTCCCCGGTTCAAGCCCAGGCATCTCCAGTGAAAAGAGCAGGCAACAGAGGAATGGGGAAGCTCTCTGCCTGAGACCCTAGAGAGGGAGCTGCTGCTGGGCAGAGTAGACAAGACTGACCGGGATGGACCCAGGGTTTCTGCGGCTGCCCCCTTCTTTGCCAAAGGGGAACCCCTCCGAACCTGCACAGATTGCCAGGTGGGCTCAGCTGCTGACAGGCAGCCCTCGGCAAGGCTGCTCTGGATATTCTGATTTTTTTTTGGACAGGCAGCCCAACTGTTGCCCCGGTCCCTACAGCGGCCCCCCTCTCGCCGCCGGGCCCCCCCGGCACCTGTTCCGCCAAGCAGTTCTCCTGCGGCAGCGGGGAATGCCTGGCCCTCGAGAGGCATTGCGACCTTCGCCCGGATTGCCAGGACGGGTCCGACGAGGCCAACTGCAGTACGTGTGGAGCGCGACCGCTTTCCCCCGGGCCCAGGCGGGAGGGGGGCCCGAGGCCTGTCACGGGGGAGGGAGGGGGGCATTTGGCCCAGGCCCTTCCAGTCACAGATGGCCTTGACCTTTTCTGGCATCTGTGCAGTTTTGCAGCTTGTTTTTATGTGCATCATCTGTCGTCACTTTAATTTTTTTTATTATTCTGGCTGCTGGTGGTGGTGGGAAATGCCGTCAAGTCGCAGCTGACTCATGGCAGCTCCACCACCCGTCTCTGCATCATGGCCCTGGTGTTCCTTGGAGGTCTCCCACCCAGAAACTGCCCAGGGCTGACCCTGCTTAGCTTCCGAGATCTGCTGGGGTGGGTCATTCTGGCCAGGGGGCAGGGCCTCAAGATCTACCAGCGCTCCAGGCCTCTCTGAGAGGGCCCCTCGGAGGTGCCTTCGCCCAAAAGGACGTGGCTGGGATTCCGTGGCACTGGAGGAAAAAAAGCCTCGCTTTGGACCATGGCAGGGTGAGTGCTTCCCTGTGGATGGCCAGATCCTGCCCTCACCCCAGCACCTCGCTTCCCTTTCAGTGGACTGCATCTTGTCTGCCTGGACCCCCTGGAGTGAGTGCAGCCGATCCTGCGGGCTGGGAGTGGCCTTCCGCCGCCGGGACTTGCTCCGCCATGCCCTCCCTGGGGGCCAGTGCGACCGAGAGGAATTTGACAGCCGCTCCTGCTTCCACCGGGCCTGCCCAGGTAGCTCCTCCCTCTCCCTCGCCAGGGATCAGCAGGAGCGGCTGTTGACCAGTGTGACCAACGGTCACCCACCTGTTGTGGGCCTTCCGTAGGGGGAGGGGCTATGGCCCAGTGGAAGAGCCTCTGCTGGGCATGCAGAAGGTCCCAGGTTCAATCCCCAACATCTCCCACTTAAAGCCTCACGTAGTAGGTGAAGTGAAAGACCCCAGCCGGAGACCCTGGAGAGCCGCTGCCAGGCTGAATCCTGACCTTGATGGACCCCAAGGGCTGCAGCAGAAGGCAGTTGCAGCAGAAGGCAGCCTCATGTGTGCTCAGACCTTCTAGCCTCAGGGTAAACTGCAAAGAGAAAGAAGGAGACCCCAAATGGAATCCTGTAATTTTTACAACAGGACCCAGGAAGCTGAGCTAGTTTTGGGGGAAAATAGAAAATGTCCAGCAGAGAGTCGAGGTGGCCTGCCCAGGTCAGGGAGCAGATCTTACAGAGGCAGAAATGTGGGAAGAAGCGATGCTCATGGTATTGTCCTTGGGTCTTGGCAGAGGAGGGGGCGGTGATTCATCAGTAGCTCTTAGCCACAAGGGATAGATGGAACACCCTGTCTGGGGCAAGTGATGCTTTTTATTCTTGGAGCTTGGGGGGGGGGGGGGCAAGAGTCAGGGGCTTCTGGAGTTCTGGCCCTGCTGCTGGACCTCCTGAGGGCCCCTGGTATTTTTGGCCCCTGTGTGACACAGAGTGTTGGACTGGATGGGCCACTGGCCTGGTCCAAGATTGGCTTCTCTGGTGTTCTTATGATTTCTTTGCTTTTGTGCCTGTGTTCATTGTCCAGCTTTCACACCCGTACATAGGAAGGGGGAATCCTGTGGCACAAATTAACTTGCTCTTGGTCCCCCCCAGCGACCCTTCCTGGCCCTTTCCGAGTCTTGTCCCACTCCTTCCTGGCTGCCTTTCCCAGCCACAGTCACCCCCTTGATTTCTCCGTGGGCATCTCCCTTTGGGTTGACGGTGGAGCCAGGGACACCCCTGATGCGTTAAAACAGTTCTGCCCCACCTTTCCTCGTGGTTCAAGGCAGCTCACAGTCATAGCTAAAAACATTTTCAGCTTGAAACAAAAAACACAACGGCAAACCCCCGAATCTCTGCCCTCCAAAGACGCCTGCCTGTTCAGGCACCCTCCAAAGCCCTGGCAAACAGGCTGCCCTGGCAGCAACTCCACAGGGTCTCTGGGGGTGGGGTGGGGTCCCCCTGACCTCTTCTGCGAGCTCATTCCACAGAGCCAGAAGCATGATGGGAAAGGCCCGGCCTGTGGTCAGTGTCAAGCCGTGGGAGATCCTGCAGGTGGCTGCCTGATGGCTGTCGTTGGCACAGGGGGACGCCTGGGGGGTAGACGGGCACTCCCCTTGCCCACGCTTGTGGCCTCTGTCTGCCTAGTGAACGGCGGCTGGGCCTCCTGGGGCGAGTGGTCTGACTGTGATGCTGAATGTCGAGGGGGCGTCCGAAGTCGCACCAGGACCTGTGAGGACCCCCCACCTAAGAACGGGGGGCAGCCGTGCCCAGGCGATGCCGTGCAGATGGAGACGTGCAACCTGCAGCCCTGCGGAGATGCCCGGGGTGAGTGGGCTGCGGCTGGGATCTGGGGGGAGCGGAAGTGGTGCTTGGGATTTGAGGAGGGGTTGAGGGGGCACTGGCAGGAAATGGAGGTTCTGGGGTGCGGGCAGCTTGCGTAGAGTCTGGGGGTGGGTGGCCTGAGCATTAGCTGAGGCCCAAGAGCGGAGAATGTGGCAGGGTGGGGTGGGGGTCTCCAGTAGTTAACGTCTTCAAACAGAAGGTGCTGCAGCTCATGAATGCCTGCCCCCAGGATCCCAGAGACTCAGTGAGGGAATGGTACTCTGCACATGCCCAGGAGCCCTTCCACTTCTGATATAAATTAATCCCTTGCTTCAGAAGCAGGGAGGAGAGAGACTCTGTTCAATCCCCAGGTCTGGCTTTGTGCTCTCATCCACAAACAAGGCCTCCTCCGTAAATAATGGTTGACTGTCGACCTCAGCTAAAAGCTGTGGGCCTCTTTTTTAGGATGCTTGTCTAATATGTCCTCCTGGCAGAGCCTCTGCTTGGCATGCAGAAGGTCCCGGGTTCAGTCCCTGCTACCTCCAGCTGAAAGGACCAGGCAGGAGGTGATGGGGAAGACCTCTCTCTGACTGAGACCCTGGAGAGAGAGCCCCTGCCGGCCCGAGTAGGCAAGACTAATCTTGAAGGGCCAAGGGTCAGAGTCAGGCGAAGGCAGCTTCATGACTTCATGTGCCCATTCAAGCTTGGCCAGTTGCGTGCCAGAAGGCGGAAGGGCTTTCTCTTTGGAGGCTGTGGCTGGTATACCCCAAGCACTGCCCCAGCCTGGCCAACCCAGAAACGATTGCTGTCAGGGCATTTGGTGCCATCTTATAGCTCCTCTGCCCCTCCAGCCTTCCTCCACACCTGGGGCTGGTTCCAGTGTAGAGGCAGCAGGAATTTCCTGCTTTCCAGTTTACAAGGCCAGCCATTTGCATTCTGCTTTCTTCTGGGTGAGGATAAGAAAGACTGAAGGGCATTTTGCAGCAGCAAGTTCTCTCCCGGGCAAGTCCCCCGGAGGGAGGGAGGGAGGGAGGGAGGGAGGGAGGGAGGGAGGGGTGGACAGTCACACTTACCCAGGGGTCATTTTGTAGAAAAAGAGGTGCGGGAGCTCATTAGCATAACTCATTAGCATAACTTATTTGCATATGCCACACCCCCTGACATCACCAGAAGTATGTCAGAAGGCAAGAAAGAAAGGAGAGAGAGAGAGAGAAAGAAAGAGAGAGAGATATGAAAGAAAGAAGAAGGAAGGAAGGAAGGAAGGAAGGAAGGAAGGAAGGAAGGAAGGAAGGAAGGAAGGAAGGAAGGAAGGAAGGAAGGAAGGAAGGAAGGAAGGAAGGAAGGAAGGAAGGAAGGAAGGAAGGAAGAAAGGAAGGAAGAAAGAAAGAAAGAAAGAAAGAAAGAAAGAAAGAAAGAAAGAAAGAAAGAAAGAAAGAAAGAAAGAAAGAAAGAAAGAAAGAAAGAAAGAAAGAAAGAAAGAGCTGGCAGAGAGGGGACAGCTACTAATCCAAGCCTCAGAAATACCACTCTTCTGGAAGAATAGCTCCAGTGGTGGCTGAAGCCTTCAGAAGGCTGGTCGGAGGAACAAGGACCTTTCCATTTTGCTGCAGCCGTGACACAAGCAGGCATTCCCCCGTGGGGGCGGCGGGGGGGGGCTGGCACCAACTCCCAGAGCTGAGCTCCCCCAAGCTCCTGCTTGAACGGACCCCTGCCCTTACCCAGCTCATTTCAAGGAGAAGAGCTTCCCTCGGCAGGATTGCACCGCCAGGCTTCCCTGTCCCTGTTGCCTGGGGCGGGGCTTCTGTTCATCATGTGTTTTGCTCCGCCCAGTGTCCAGTTTGATATTGCAGCACTTTATGCCCAGCGTAAAAATTTGCAGTTTAAATCTGCAGGTTTTTATGCCGGACATAACATGATATAATATCGAATCAACCACTAGAGAGAGCGAGACACGTGCTGAACAGACCCCCCCTCCCCCCCAAAAAGCAACAGGTACACAGAAGCCAGGAAAACGAGAATGCGGGAAAGCCCAATCTCAGCTTGCCAAACACTTTCCCGCCAGAGCCCGGGTGAAATTTGCCACTCTTGTTCCTTGCTAAAATGAACCCATAAGAAGGGTGTGACCCATTTCTTGGGGGAGAAACAGAGTCCAAGGTGGAGACCAGTCCTCTTGGGCAGCACAAATCCTGCTTTGGCTTTGGCTTTGGTTTGGGGGGGGGGCACCTTTCCCCAACAAGACTCCCTGTGTTTCTCACTCACCCACCATGGGCCCGTCGTCTCCTCCGCAGACTGTGGCCGGGACATGGTCTACGTGCAGGCCGGGCACTGCCAGCGAGGCCTGGTGGCTCCGTGTCCCCAGTCATGCCAGCAGCTGAGTGCCGAGTCGAACTGTCACAGCAGCTGTGTTGAGGGTGAGTCTGTAGCCCTGGTGGGCAGGAGGAAGGGGGTGGCATTGTCTGAGACCTGGTTCTCCCAGATCAGAGTATGCGCACTTAACCACTACACCAAACTGGTGTATATTCACGTGACCAGAGACATTCTCTCCCCCCCCCTCTCTCTAACCCCCCCCCCAAGTGGCCCCCAGTCCAGGCCATTTTTCCCCGGGGGAACTGATCTGCGTAATCTGGAGGTCAGGTCTAATTCCAGGCCCCACCTGGAGGTTGGCATCCCCCCGTGCAGCATTCTCTCTGCGCCATGCCCATTCAGCCACGAGGAAGGTTGTGGGTCTGCCACACTGCTGGGGGGGGGGGGCGGATGGGGCTGACCATGCTGTCTGTGATGTTTCATGCCGGGCAGGTGGCACTTGGTTCCTGGCTGCCCATCCTCACGTGGGGTAGGGGGTCTCTGTGGCCCACGTGCCCACACACAGCTTCCGCTCCCCGGTTCCTGCAGGCTGCCGATGCCCGCCAGGGCTCTTCCTGCAGGACGGAGGCTGCGTGAACGTCAGCCAGTGTCACTGTTTCTTTGGCCACGAGCGGCGTCTCCCGGGGGAGATGTTCCTGAGACACAACTGCAGCCAGTGGTGAGTGGGGGCCCAGGGGAGGGGTCTGGATTGGTGGACTGTGTGCTGCTTGCTGTCTGGCGACTTGCTCTTCTTGAAGGGGGTGCGGGCACAGAACGGACGGCCTTTTCCGGCCACCGGTCGCAGTGGGACCTCACCCCTGGGGGGCTGCTCTGTTTGGGCACATGACAAGACACCTGGCGGGGGGGGAGAATAGGGCAGTACTCCTTGCGGCACTTGTAAATGACTTTAAAAAGCTGACAGTGGCCGTGAAGAGGCCACCCAGTCTAGATTGCTCCTGAGTGGGTTGTGAAAGCTCTGGTTCTGTCCCCAGAGACTGAGAGGTCATTTGCCGTGGGGCGGCCCCTTTGCCTCCACACTGTATCAGCGGCCACAGCGGCAATCCATTCCTCTTGAGGGTGATCCGGCCTTGAGCGGGGGTCTGGCCCTTCCCAACTCTGTGATCCCATGAAAACACCACACGGTGGCAGAAATCAGGGCATGCTTGGCCCAAAGAGGCAGCCCCAGGTGCTGGGTGGAACACGTGGCTTCTCCGGGTGCCGGTTTCTGCCCTGCTTGACCGAGGTCTCCCTTCCCTCTTCCCAGTGTCTGTTTGGATGGCACAGTGACCTGTGACTCCGTGGCCTGCCCTGTGGACTGTGGCTGGTCAGCGTGGTCTCCGTGGACGCCTTGCAGCCGGAGCTGCGGGGTTGGGATGCAACAGAGATTCAGGTAAAAAGCTGTAGAGTGGAATCCACAGGACGATCCGGTCGGTGACAGCCCTCAGACCAGTTGCCCCTGGAGGGCGGGAGACATGGCTTTGTACTATTTGGGCCAGGAATGGAGTACAAAGCCGTGTCTCCCGCCCTCCAGGCGCTCTGCTGAAGTTGTGGCAAGAATCCCATTCCTTGTATCGGCACGATCCAGTCAAGAGTCAGTGTTTTTAAGTCTTCCGTTTCATTGGGTGCAATTTAAGCCTGAACTGAACCCTCCCTTCCAAATCAAAGGGACTTAAAACTGCTCCTGCCATGTGTGTATGTGTGTGTGGGGGGGAGATCTCCAGCACCTTAACCTCAGAGCACCCTCGGAGTTTTGCACACCACCATGCGCCAGCCAAGCTTGACCGCGCAGTTCCCAGCACCACAAAATTCTTCTTGCTCAGCAGTGACACCTTTTGCTGTCCTCTCCTTCCGTGGCGATTTTAGCCATAAAGTGAGAGCGGTGGAGTGTTGCGTGTCGGACAAGTCTCTGGGAGACCCAGGTTCAAATCCCCAGTTGTACCATGAAATCCTGCTGGGTGATCTTGGGCCAGGCACGCTCTGCCAGCCTCACAGGGCTGCCGTGAGAATAAGGGGGAGGGGAGGATATAAGAGTCACGTCAGCCGCTCTGGGTTCCTTGTTGAGGAAAAAGGGCGGGGTGGCCAGGAACCAACCAGCCAACCAACCAAAAAGGCCTCACTGGGCACCTTTGGGGACAGACAGGTTTGCTGCAGCCTGTTTTTGTAGACCAGAGTCCCTTTTTCTCACCCTCAATTTCCCATCTGTAAAATGGAAAATTATTATTTACTTATTTGATTTGTACCCCGCCCTCCCTGCCGAAGCAGGCTCAGGACGGCTTACGTAAAAAGATTAAAACAAATAAAAACAGGACATTTATAAGACATTTATAAAGTGCTAGCATGCAATATTACATGTGCAGTGGCAGGACACCCTGTCAAGTCAGTCATAGTGGGAATACAGTCAGCAGTGATTTTAGGACTATTATCTCGGTCCCAGGCTAAATTTATACCGGTGAGGCTGCTGCTGATGGTTCCAGGGCACAGAGTCTTAAATAAAACTGGCTGCAGTGGCTCAAGTGGTTAAGACGCTGAACTGCAGACCAGAAGGTCGGTAGTTCAGCCGTTCGAGACTCAAGTGCCGTGTGACAGAGTGAGCGCCCATCTCTGGCCCTAGCTCCTGCCAACCTAGCAATTCGAAAACAAGACATTGCAAGTAGATAAATAGGTACCGCTTTGGTGGGAAGGAGACAGCGTTCTGTGCACCTCGGCATCTAGTCATGCCAGCCACATGACCATGGAAACGTCTTCGGGCAGCGCTGGCTCTTCGGCTTGGAAACGGAGATGAGCACCACCCCCTAGAGTCGGATTCGACTGGCTTCCGAGCAGGGGAAACCTTTACCTTTATCTACCATAAGAATACACAAGTTAAGACTTGTAAAGTGTTTTTGCATGTCACAAATGCTGTTGAAATAACGGCAGTGCTTTTGAGGGTGGAAGAGTACTCATCTCGCTAACCGAAATTCCAGCTGTTCCCAATCTGTGGGAGGTTTTCCGGTTGGTGGCGGCGGGGGGATGGGACATCTCCACATGTAAATCCCAGAGCTACCCTTGGGCAAGGACTCTCTCCATACTGCGCCTCTCCTGCTTCTCCTGCAGGTCCCCCTCCAACCCAGCAGCTGCCAACGGCGGTGCCCCGTGCCAAGGAGATGCCCAGGAAGTGCGTGAGTGCCACACAGCCTGCATCTCAGGTAGGGAGAGCGGCTGCCGGGGGCATCAGGGCCCATTGGAGCTTTTGCACAGTGATTTCAAAGGTCTCGGCAGCCAGAACAAGCAGAGCCACTCCTACAGGACGGAAAGAAGGGGGGGGGGGGTGGAAGGGGGGGCGTGGCCTTTTGTGCTGGTGGTCTCTTACACCCCCACCTGCTTGTAGGAACCATCCTGAGCAGATTTCTGCAGAGGCAGCCATAAAAAAGCTGCTGGTGCTGCTGCTGGTGGTGAAAAATGAGCACAAGCTGACACATAGCCCTCCATGAGAACCCTAACTGGACTCCTTCCCCACTCTTGCCCCCAACCTCTACCCCCCATCCCCAGAAATTCCCAGTACCTGGAGTGACTGGACCCCCTGGTCCCCCTGCTCCAAGACCTGCTTCTACGCCACGGATGGGGTGGGAGTGAGGAAGCGATTCCGGCACTGCAATGGCACTGCAGAGACTGTGGGCTGCGATGGAGATACGGTACAGGAGGAGCCCTGCGACACGCCCCCCTGCCCAGGTGAGAGGGGGGGCAGTGCAACGGGGTCTCGGGGGGGGGGGGATGCTTCCTTCCTTCCAGCCAGCCCAGGCCTGGGCTCTGCTTGGCAGTTATTGATTGTCTAGTGTGTCTAAGGTTTAGCTGAACACATTGAAGGAATGATTGTGACACGTCAAGCGTACTCCCTGTAGAGAGGTTGCCTGCAAAACTACACCAGGTGATAGTTAAGGGGTGGAGCTGGCAGGCACAACCAAACAGCTCCTTAAGCCTAAATCAGGGTTGAACAGGTGAGGGAGATCATTCATCTTCCTGTCTATAAAACATGAATCCTGGGTTTATATAGCCTCAGTTTGCCTCAGGCCATGCAGGGATGGAGAGGAGATTTAACCTTACAACCTCCTCTCGGTTTTACTAATTACAAACAGGTTCCCTGCTTTACGGTTAGCATTTTAAAGAGGGGAAAGCTGTGTTTTGTTCGACACATCCTCTTGTTTATGTGTTTGTTTATTCTTAGGATATTTCTGTGCCACCTCTTAAGAGTCCTGCTGGAGGATGTTTGCAATAAAAACATCACAATCTAAAAAGCCATTAAAAGCAAGGCATTGGACATAAACAGCATTAGAACAGTATCATAATGCCCCTGTATAAATCGATGGTGCGACCTCATTTGGAGTACTGTGTACAGTTCTGGTCACCACACCTCAAGAAAGATATTATAGCATTGGGAAAAAATGCAGAAAAGGGCAACTAGAACGATAAAAGCGTTGGAACACTTTCCCTATGAAGAAAGGTTGAAGCGCTTGGGGCTCTTTAGCTTGGAGAAACGACGGCTAAGGGGTGACATGATCGAGGTTTACATGATTATCCATGGGATAGACCAGAAGTCCTTTTCTCTCTTTCTCACAATATAAGAACTCGTGGGCACTCAGTGAAAATGCTGAGCAGTCGGGTTAGAACAGATAAAAGGAAGTCCTTCTTCCCCCAAAGAGTGATTAACATGTGGAATTCACTGCCACAGGAGGTGGTGGGGGCTACAAGCACAGACAGCTTCAAGAGGGAATTAGATAAACATCTGGAGCAGAGGTCTATCAGTGGCTATTGGCCACAAGGTATAGACAGAACACTCTGTCTGGGGCCAGTGATGCTCTGTATTCTTGGTGCTTGGGGGGGGGGGGGCGACAGTGGGAGGCTTCTAGTGTCCTGGCCCCACTGCTGGACCTCCTGATGGCCCCAGGGTTTTGGCCCCTGTGTAAGACAGAGTGTTGGACTGGATGGGCCACTGGCCTGATCTAACATTGGCTTCTCTTATGTTCTTATGTCTGGGGCGAGGGATGCTCTGTAATCTTGGTGCTTGGGGGTGGGGGGGCAACAGTGGGAGGGCTTCTAGTGTCCTGGCCCCACTGCTGGACCTCCTGAGGGCACCTGGTGTTCTTGGCCACTGTGTGACCCAGAAGAGTGTTGGACTGGATGGACCATTGGCCTGATCCAACATGGGCTTCTCTTATGTTCTCTTCTGTTCCCTCTCCTCCCCCCCAGTGGAAGGCATCTGGACCCCCTGGACAGCCTGGTCTGAGTGCTCTGCTCGCTGTGACTCGGGGGTTCAGACACGCAACCGCTCCTGCTCCAACCCGGCCTATGGGGGCCCTGAGTGCTCTGGGCCTCTTGTCCAGACTCGCGACTGCAACACGCAGCCCTGCAAAGGTGTGGCCTAGGGGGAGACGGGGGCCCTCCCTCGGCACTGGGTGCTATGGGGCGGGAGAAGGGGGGGGGGAGTCTCCACACACAGCGCAGCCAGGGTGGGACTGGCAAGAGTGATCCAGCGGGGCTCCCCCCATGATCCTGCCTTGGCTACCCTTCTCTGCCAGGCCTCCCCCTCTGACTGGCAGCCTCGGCCTGCCCCCTTGCATCCAGGGCGCTGTCCAGGGAACATGGTCTACCGGACGGCCGAGGAGTGCCGGGAGCAAGGAGGGGCCTGCCCGCGCCTCTGCTTGGACCAGGGCTCCCAGGTGGAGTGCGCCTCCCAGTGTGCCATGGGGTGTTCCTGCCCAGGCGGCCTCTTCCTTCACGAGGACACCTGCCTGCCCCTCCGCGAGTGCCCCTGCTACCACCAGGGGGAACTCTACCTGCCGGCCGACACCGTCTCGCGCGACTCCTGCAACAACTGGTACGGGACAAGCCGCCCGGGTGGGGGAGGCCAGGGGGAATGGGGGGGGGGGCAGCCTTCTCCTCCACAGTCCGGGCAGGGGAGGTCTGGAGTACTCCGCTGATTCCTGCTGTGCTGGTTGCCCTGAAGACTGGAGCGGGCCGAGGAGGGGCCCCTTCCCTCTCACCGCCCGGCATGTTTGAGTCCCCCCATCCCCCCGCCCCAAGCCCCCCTCCTTCTAGGTCATCCCGAGAAGGGAGTCAGCGCTGCACATTTCCCCTTTCCTCTCCAGCACCTGCCTCGACGGGGAGATGGTGTGCGGCACGGAGCCTTGCCCAGGTAAGACTGGCCGGGAGGGGCCACATTCTCCGGGTCGGGAAATACCTGGAGATTTTGGGGGTGGAGCCTGAGGAGGGCGGGGTTTGGGGAGGGACCTCAGTGGGGAATAGGGCCATAGAGGCCACCTTCCGAGGCGGCCGTTTTCTCTAAGTGAGTTGACCGCTGTCACCTGGGGGTCAGTTGTAATCGCAGGAGGACTACAGCCCCCGAGTGGAGGTTGGTAACCCTCATTTACATGGCGAGCCAAGAAGAAATGGAGCCAGGTGCAAAAATGTTAATGAGGAGCAATGGTATGGGAAAGAACGGATTGACATGAGGAACCCCTTCAGAAGCTCCTGCAGACAGCCACTCCAAGAGAGGACTCCCGCCGGGCAATGGAAACAGCTTAAAGCCTATATAGGTTTTCCTATTTCCCTACTTCCTTCCCAAGAATAGCTGATTTATTGACTTGCCTCCTTCATCCACAGTCTGCCTTCCTCACTGAGGCACAGAGGGGTTACCCAGTGAAAGAACAGTGCTATAAAAGCAGTTTGGTGCATATAAATAATGCAAGGATACCTACCTGAAGTTTTCACAAACCTTATTTCCTATTATAAGAATAACCCCTTGTACATTCCTCTTTTACGTATTCTGTGGAGCACTGGTGGAATGGGGCCTCCTCAGCCCGGGGAGGTGGGAGCCACGGCGGCACAGAACGCAAGCAAAAGGGCAGCTGTCACATTTGACCCTTGGCAGGGTGACGGTGATGGAAAGGAGGGGAGGGGGGCAAAAGAAGTCCCAGCAGGCAGCCCCCATCCCACTACTCTGTGCTTCATGGGTGGCTCAGAGCTGTCAGTCAACTCCCCCCCCCCCCCCAGCCTTCCTCCTATGGAAGCCAAGGCGCCAGGCAGCGGGACAGAGAAAGAGAGCGAGAAGTCCTGGGACCCCAGTGCAGCAGCCCACCAGCCAAGGTGGTCCAGAGCGCTTCGGGTGACTCTGCTGGGTTTCACAGGGTTGGCAACTCTGGCTTAGGAAACTCCTGGAGGCGGAGGAGAGGGCAGGCAGAGCACAGGGAAGGTGGCATTTCGCCAGGGGAGGGAACTTTGCAGGGGCGTGATGCCCTGAGTGCCACTCCCTCCGGGGGGAGCTGGCCTCTGTCTTCTGTGGATCGGTTGTAGTTCCGTGAGAGCTCCAGGCCCCACCTGGGGGGTGGCAAGCCTACTTCCAGGTGATGCGGAGGGACCTGGCTTCATTTGGGCATCCTTCCTATGGGGCTCCAGAGCGGGATGATTCCTCTCAGAATCCTCTTCCGAGTCCTGCCTTCTGGGGGCTTTACGGGGCAGTGAGGACAACCTTGGGCTGTATCAACAGAGGCATAACATCCCCATGGCAAGATGTGGTGGTCCCCCTGTACACTGCCTCCGTCAGGCCGCACCTGCAGTATCGTGTGCCGTTCTGGAGGCCTCGCTTCGAAAAGGATGTGGGCAGAATGGAGCGGGTGCAGAGGGGAGCGACAAGGAGGGTGATTGGGGGCCTGGAGACCAAGAAGCCCCAGGCGGAAAGGCTGAAGAGGGACTTCTTGGGAATGTTCAGTCTGGAGAAGGGGAGGTGGGGGGGGGAGCATGATTGCTCTCTTGAAGTATCTGAAGGGCTGTGTCGCTTAGAGGAGGGCAGGGAGCAGTTCCGGTTGGCAGCAGAGGAGAGGACTCGCAAGAATGGGTGTAAATTGAGAGCGGGAAAGTACTGGCTGGATCTTAGGAGAAACTTTTTGATAGTCAGAGTTGTGCAAGGGTGGAATCAGCTGCCTAAGGAAGAGCTCCCCCTCGATGGCAGTCTTTAAGCAGTGGCTGGACAAACCCTTTTCAGGGATGCTCTGGCTGGGCCGATCCTGCACTGAGCAGGGGGTTGGGCTAGATGGCCTCCTGTAGGGCCTCTTCCAACTCTGTGTGGTTCTGTGATTCTATGTCCCTGGGGAGCCTGAGCACCCACCATCCCTCTTTCCCTCCTTCCTCCCTCCCTCCCTCCCTCCTTCCTTGCAGTGCACTGCAGCTGGAGCGCCTGGACCCCCTGGAGCACCTGTAGCCGCACCTGCAACGTAGGGACCCGCCGCCGTTTCCGCTCTGGCTCTGAGCCAGCAGCCTCTGCTGGAGGACACCTCTGCCAGGGCCCCAGTGTGGAGATTGAGTTCTGCAGCCTGCAAGCCTGTCCGGGTGAGCAAGCGGGGGGGGGGGGGGTTTGCGGGATCAGTCACTGCAGGGTGCTGGTTGCGGGTCAGAGAGAGGAGCCCAGATTGGGGGAATCTCCTCAAGCACAGAACGGCGTGAGAGTTCGGCCAGGCAGCCACTTTTGGATGCCATGGGATTAGGCAAAAAGTGTACCCTGGAGCATGTGCAGAGTGCCTTTCCTCAGTACTGTTAGTCCACAGGAATGGCCACAGGAATAAACAACTTTGAAAGGAGACTGGACAGATTCATGGAGGATAAGTCTATCAATGGCTACTAGCCCTGGTGACTGAGGGGAACCTCCACATTCAGAGGCACTAAGCCTCTGAATCCCAGAGCTAGGAGGCAATGTCAGGGGAAGGCCTCGGCCTCTCTGCCCCGTTGTTGGCCCTCCAGAGGAACTGGCTGGCCACTGTGTGAGACAGGAGGCTGGACCAGATGGACCCTCCCTGGTCTGACCCAGCAGGGCTCTACTGATGTTCGTATGTTCTCCTGAGCAGGCATGAGTCCTGGCTGCCTCTCTCCTTGGAAGAGTCCCATTTTCCTTGACCCAAATGAGACAGGGCTCCTTGGCTTGGTGGGGACCTGAGGGTGAGGAAGGCGCAGCTGGGCACTGGGCAGCAGGAAGGCCCCGTGCCCGCACAGGATGGCGATGTTCTGAGGTAGCCTGGACTTTTGACTGAGCAGCACTCTGGGCTCTTTGGCCCACCGCTCCCCCCACCCCCCTAGGCTCTGGCACGGAATGGGGTCCCTGGTCACAGTGTTCAGTGCCGTGTGGAGGCGGCTACCGGAACCGCACGCGGGCCAGCACCGTCCTGCGCAGGATCGACTTTGCCACCTGCCACCTCCATCCCTGCACAGGTGAGCACAGGGCTTGGTCTCACTCTGTGTGGGGCTGGCGGGGGGGGGGGAGTCAAGGGGTCTCATTTCTAAGCAGCAAGTATGGAAATTGCCTGGGGCTAATGGGAGCAAGAGAAGGAAAAGGAGCAAGACCCAGCAGTCCCCCCCCCCCCCCAGTCTGGGTCAAGGTGTTTCTTTTGGCCTTGAGCAAGTCAGTAATAATATGCAGCTATTTCTGAGGCTGTGGCTCTGTGGCAGAGCACCTGCTTGGCATGCAGAAGGCCCCAGGCTCCACCCCCGGCAGCACCTCCAGTTGAAAAAGGAGCAGGCAGGAGGGGACGGGGAAGACCTCCCACCTGAGACCCCGGAGCACCGCTGCTGGCCCAAGTAGACGGACCTCGATGGACCGAGGGTCTGATTCCATGCGTTCATGTCTTATGCTCTTTGGAGAAGCCACGGCTCAGTGAAAGAACATGTGCTACTAGGCATGTGGAAAGTCCCAGGTTCAATCCTCGGCCTTTCCAGTTGAAAAAGGACCAGGCAGCCGGTGATAGGAAAGACCTCTGCCTGGAGAGAGAGCGGCTGCCAGTCCGAGTAGACAAGACTGACCCCGATGGGCCCTGAGGGCCTGAGCCAGCAGAAGGCGGCCTCGTGGGTGTTCATTTTGAAGGCAGCTTTGCAGATCAGGAGCTGTGTTCCCTCTGAGCTGAGTTAGTGTGAGCTGGCTCAATTTTTTAGGCCTCCAGCTCACACATTTTTGTCTTAGCCCAGGAAGGAGGGCTCCACAGCAAACTAATTTATGCAGCTGCCAAACCACTCGCTCACAACTTTAATGCCAGCAGCTCACAAAGTAGAATTTTTGCTCACAGGACTCCACAGCTTAGAGGGAGCATTGGTCTGGAGACACTGCAGCAGGAGGGGTCCCTTCCATCTTGCTTCCCACCCCTTGCCCTTTTGAACCAGGTGACGTCCCCGGTCAGTGCCCAGTTGGCCAGGTGTGGCGGGAATGCGCCGAGGGACCAGCCTCTTGCGCAGAGCTCAGCCTGGAACCCGCAACCAACAGGACCTGCCAGCCTGGCTGCTTCTGCCCCAGGGGGGCTGTCCTGCTGGTGAGTACCCCCTCCAGAACCTGAGGCCACCGAGGGCTGAACTCAGCTCCTGGGAGAAGGTGCATCGCAGGGGTGGACATGGAACAGACTTTCAGGGGAACTGCATGGGAATCGCCCGTCCCTGTTAAAGCTAATCCACATTAAATATACCATCACTGCGTACCCTAAATACAATAAGTGCATGAGTCCCGAAGGACCTTAAAGACCAACAAAATCTGTGGCAGCGTAGGAGCTTTTGTGAGCAGTGACTCTCGAGAGCTCCTCCCCGGCCACAAATATTGTCAGCCTTTAAGGTGCTCCTGGACTCTGGTTCTTCTCTGCTGATACAGCCAGACTAACCCGGTCGGCTACCCATCTCGATCTATTACAAGCACCACCACTGATCACAGGTGGAACTGGGCCTGTACCACTTCAGAAGACAGGCAGAGAAGACTGCGCCCTCTAATGCGCCCATTTCAAGGACTCTCTGCTTGTGGAAGTGTAGTCTTCCAGGGAGAATAGTTTGAGTTCTGTCTTCTCTGTTCTAGCGTGTGATGGCTATCCCGTGCACAATCCCAGGCGTATTGTGCCGATTTCCACCCCGCCCCCCAGAATGTATTATGAGCACTGACACCTGAACCCCTCCCCATCGGAGTGAGACTTCAAGGCATGCGTGAGATGGGGCTTGGGGTTTCCGATACTGAGGGTGTGTTCAGACGGGCAGCTAATCCCGCCATTGGCCCGGCTGTAATTTGAGCTAGATCTTTTTGATCTAGCATTGTGCAACCAGACAGATCGCCCGCGAAGTGCTTTACCATGCACAGATTATCTAGATGGCATGCACCATAAGGAGCCATGTGGTTGGCTTTTTTAAAAAAAATCCTGTTTGCGCTTGCACACATGCACCTCACCATATATTTGTTTATCCACGTACGCGCGGACTAAAATGGTCACAGTGCCACCAACGGTACCTTCCTCTAGGTACCTGTTCAGTTTGTTTGTTTGTTTATTTATTTGGACTTATATCCCACTTAGCCAGCACAGGCTGGCTCTAGGTGACTAACAACATATAAAATTAAAACATACAAGATTAAAATCACATCCTTATAAAGTTAACAACGTTCAGGGGACCTTCAGAAACATTAAATTGTTCGGATCACTTGAGCGGACCTCTGGGGACGTCGTGTGTTTAAGTGGTTATGCACACATCGCTAAGAGTCTTTTTAAATGGCGGCCATTTCTACGGGCTGATTGTGCACTGGAGGTATGACCTGACAGTGGAAAGTCCTTTCACTACTGTCTTTTAAGTACGGATCCCCAATGGGGTACTCACGGAAGCAGCACAATTCCCAGATGTTGAGATCTGGACGGGCACTTTAAATCCACCCGGCACTCAGGCCGGCCGCGGCTCAAAACAGCCGTCTGAACGCACCCTGACACCAGCAGGCTTCCCCAGATCCTAGGTGAAGACAGGACCTGCTACCTGATTCAGCCTCCCAAGACCAAACCCAAACCAAAAGCAAGACAACCCACTTTCAAGCCCTCCTGGTTAGGGCCAACATCAGCACATCTGTGGGGGAAGCTGCTGGGGCCCAGAGCTTTTGGTGGGGCCCACTGTTGCTGACCTCTTCCTGCCACTTGTTTGTGTGCCCCTTTCTGCCCATTCATTTAGAGGCTCTTTGCTACCCACACTCCCAGCACAGACACGGACATGGACATGCATGCGGGTGGTACACAGGGGCAGCACTACCAGCCGATGCTGTCCGGGAAAGGGCGTGACTGTGGGGCAGGCAGTGGAAGGGCTTGTGAGTGGAGGAAGGATGCACGATCATTGGGGGGGAATGGACACACGGGTGGGTGGAAAGGGAGACCTGAGGGGGAGATGGTAGAGGGCAGAAGGGGGTTCTGGGTGCTCAGGGCCTCTCAAACCCTGGAACTGGCGCTGCTCGTCCCTGGTCCCATCCAGAGCTCTGCTTCTCACTCCCCCCCCCCCCCCGCCCATTCACTCAAATAGCAGAGTGGAGGGAGCCAATGTATGCAGAGATGCTTAATTGGCGTGCCTTATAGCGACTGTGGAATTGTGGGATTCGCTGGTCTCAAGGGTTGGATTTGGCGGTGGTGATGGGGGGTGGTGGTGTGGGCAAGAACGGCTGCAGCTCACTCACCCGGGGAGGGAAGGGGGCCCCTCTTACTCCTGATCCTCACCTGCTCCCCCTTGCAGGACAGTCTCTGCGTGCCTGAGGAGGACTGCCCGTGTGCCCAAGACGGGGTGCTGTATGCCCCAGGAGAGCAAGTCCCCAAGGGCTGCGAGAACTGGTCAGTGGAGCCACCTCCCCTTCTCCCGCCGCCTTCCCCCTGGTGGCACACACACACACACACACACACACGCGCACACACACACACACACACGCGCGCACACACACACACACACCCCGGCCGCTCCTCAGCCTAAACGGGGCTCTTTCCCCTTTCTCCAGCTCCTGCATTGCCGGCCAGGTGGGCAACTGCTCCCGAGGGGCCTGTGGGGACGGTAAGGCCCGTTCCTGCCCACCCTTCCTCCTTGGGGCACTTGTGACCCAGCCCCAGGTCTGAGACGGCAGCCCTGTGATGACGAACCCTCCTCAGTGTTGGCAGAGAGCCCCAGGATTGTCACTCCCTGGAAGGGGGGCTGGCTGGACATGTGGCTCTTTATTCACAAGCTGGAGGGGCTCACGGGGAGGGGCCATGGGGCTCCGTGGCAGAGCCTCCGCTTGGCATGCAGGAGGTCCCAGGCTCAGTCCCCGGTGGCCCCTCCAGTTAAGAGGACCAGGCAGGAGGTGATGGGGAAGACCTCAGCCTAGGACTAGATGACCCTGGAGGTCCCTTCCAGCTCTGTGAGTCTCTGTGACCCTGGAGAGCTGCTCTCCGTCTGAGCAGACGTTACCTGATGGGCCGAGGGTCCGATTCAGTGTCAGGCAGCTTCCTGGGGAGGGGCCGTGGGGCTCAGGGGCCGAGCCTCTGCTTGGCATACACCGACCCAGAGGGAAGGGCGGGGTACGACTCCAACCTCTTCTCTCTTCTTCTCTTTCCCTCACTCCTTCCTTGCCAGTGAACGGCCAGTGGTCTGAATGGACCCCCTGGAGTGAATGTTCAGCTGCCTGTGGGCTGGGGCTCCAGAACCGCTACCGCTTCTGCACCAACCCCCCTCCGTCTGGGATGGGAGTGCCCTGCCTCGGGCCGGAGCGCGAAGACGAGCCCTGCCAAGTCCAGCCGTGTGCCCGTGAGTACCCCTCTCGTCTCCTCTCAGGGATGGCTCTTTGAGACCAGGCCTCTCGTTTGAGCCAGAGAAGAGGACCGCCTCTCCTATGGCTGGTTTTGTGCTCCGGTGGGAAGGGCAGAAAGTGGGGCCTGCGGAAGAGGGGTGCCAGGAGGATCAGGTTTGGTGCCACAGGTCCTCCCTCAGGCTGGCACCGATCCTCCTTGTCTCTTGGTTTGTGTTAGAGCAGGGCCCCCATGATCAGTCGCCAGTGAACCGCAGCGCTTTGGACCGAGAACCCGTCCCTTCCTCCTGTCGAAGGAAAAGCCTCTCTGCTTGTCTGCCTAGCACAGGGGTCCCCCACCAGGGCACTCACCCACCCAAGTGCTTTAAGAAAGTGGGCGGGGCCAGGTGGGGCTTTTGCCCAGCCAGGCTTCTAATTGGGCGCTGGAGATTTGATTGGCGGTGCTGACTTTCAAAAATGTTGCTTTGGCAGCAGCGGCCGCCACAGCACAAGGATCGTCACTGGGTGAGGGAAGGCAAGTTGGAGCAGCCATTTTGTAGCTGTGCCCACCACGCTGTATCAGAATTCCACAGGTTCAGAAAGGTTGGGGACCCCGGCCTAGCACATTTCCCTCCCACCCTGTCTGGAACTCAGGAGCCCCGTTCTTTGTTCTCTCCTGGACCCCCAGGTCCTCCCTCCTCGACCCCCAGCAGGTCAGGCTGAGAGTGACTGACTGGGACACAGGTCACCCTCTCAGGGCTCAGGGCAGGGCAGGGATTTGCGCTTGGCATTTCCCACTGTGGGTTTGTCAGGATTTGGAAAAGCCAATTGGTACACCTGACCCAGGACCTCCACGGGGCCTGCTGGAAGTTACCCGTATTTTTCACTCCGTAAGACGCACCTGACCATAAGACACACCTAGCTCCGCTCGGTGCCGTGGCTTGGGAAAAGTGAGCGGGGTTTAAGACACACACACTTCCCCCCCCCCCCCCCACTTTTTTTGGGAGAAAAAGTGAGTCTTATGGAGCAAAAATACGGTAATTGGTGTGAGATCTGGTGGCTGCCGGCAAACAGGCTGTGCTGAAAGGGATAATTCACAAAAAAACCACAAATGTTTGCGCTGATGCTTCTTGGAGGATGCCAGACAGAGATGTGGGTGTAACTATGTGACACGTCTGTCCCATCTCCGGTCATGGCCGTGTGACCAGGCTCACAGCCAGGTGTACAGCAGGGGGAACTACCTCCAAAAGCTGATTGCAGCAGCATTTTTCGTGGGGCTGAGCTCCCTTCTTCAAATCTAGAGATGAGTCAGGTGCATCGGATGGTGTGAGCAGAGGCACACTTGGGCTTATTGCAGAGCAGACTGGGTTGGTGTTGCAGCTGCCCCTTGGGTTGGACTCTGGTGAGGGCAAACCTGGAAAACGTTCCAGATGAATGGCCGGGTTTTGCCCTTGGGCTGTGCGACTTGTCAGTGTCACGATGACTCTGCAACGTCAGTGGCTTCCTGGGACCCCTCCGCCCACTCCCACCTGGCGAGGCTGCTCTTGTCCCATCTCAGAAGCTGGGCAGGGTCGGTCCTGGTTAGTCCTCGGGTGGGAGACCACCAAGGAAGTCCAGGCTCGCTCCACAGAGACAGGCAACCGGCAACCCACCTCTGAAGGCCTCTCCCCTTGAAAACCCCCTGGGGGTCGCCATAGGTCAGCTGAGACTTGACGGCACTCTCCACCCACCCCCACCCCCACCCTCCCGAGATGCAGGGGGGCTCCCCACACGAGGGAAACAGGCCGGGAGTAGCGGCTGGCCAGAGGCAACAAGAGCCAACGCTTGCCATTGCAGGGGAACGCTTCCCTCTCTGCAATCGTGGTCCGGGCTTACTCGTGAGCGTAAAACTGGCCAGGCTGGGACCGCTCGCCTAGGGCGAAGGAGGGGTGAGAGTCGGGCACCGGTTGGCAGCGGTGTTCAAATACGCCTTCTTGCACATTTCTTAAGAGAGTGCAATCAACGGTTTTGGAGGAGGAGGAACAGCAGGGCCTACTTCTTCTGCGGGTGCAGGCCCCAGGAGGGAATGGGTGGGTCTTGTGCCAGATGAGGACTGGTCATTGTGTCCCCCCCCCCTGGTGCCTTCTCGCAGGGAATGGGGCCTGGGGTGTGTGGAGCCCCTGGACCGGCTGCACCGTCAGCTGCGGGGGAGGCATGCGGAACCGGAACAGAGCCTGCGACAGCCCCGCCCCACAGGGTGGCGGGGACTACTGCGAGGGGCCTCCTACCCAAGTGGAGGCCTGCCACTTGGACCCCTGCCCTGGTAAGCCACCATTTCCCTCGGGCTCCTGGCATTTTGGGGTGTGGGGAGCACCACCTGGAGGGAAACCTGCCCCCCCCCCCCGGGTTGATGAAGCTGACGATGGTGTGAAGTGGCCCTTTCTCACGCAGTGCTGGACTGCTCCGCTGTGGAGGGCTCCGTGTACAGCAGCTGCGGCCCTTCTTGCCCCCGCACCTGCGACGACATCTCGGTGAGGCTCTGTGTACACCCCAGGCCGTCTCCGTCTCCTGCCCCCCCCCCCCATGCCTCATTGTCCCCTGGGCCTCAGACACTGCCCACCCAAAAAGGAAGACAGGCTCCACATTTTTCCTGGCAGAGGGGAGAGAGATGGGATGGATCCTGGAGCCACTTTTCTCTCCAAGAATTGAGGCCCCCACCCCATTATGCCCCCAGGCCCCTGGGTAAGTAGAGTGAGGGGTGGGCTGCAGAGAGGTCACTGACCAGCCCACCCACTAGCCGGCTGGGAGTCTTTGGGGTCGGGCTTCAGTTGCTCATGGTGAGCAGACAGACAGCTCCTCTGGGGGAAAGAACCCAGAGTGTGTGTGTGTGTGTGTGTGAATGCGCAGCCCCCCCCCCCCGTCCACCCTCTGTATTCAGAACAAAGGCTGCCCATGAGGCCTGTTTCCACCCCCCTCTGCCTGATGTGTCCCCACGCTTCCTGTCACGCTTCTCCTCACAACCATGAGGGCCAGAGCCTTGCTTCTTCAATCAGAGACTGGGATTCTCAGCAGAACAGGCAGGTTTTGGGCTTGCTGTGTCCACGTTCTGGACAGCTGGAATGTGAGCAGCCTAGCCAGGAGATCTCCCTCCTTCCTTTGTGATGGACCCCCTTTCTCTCTCACAGTCGCCTCTGGGGCTTCCGGAGAGTTTTTCTTCCTTCCCACGCAGGCCGTCCGGGAGGCCACTGTCCCTCCCTTCCTGTCTCGGCTGGTTTCCCCCTCTGCACCCTCAGGCAGAACAGGGATGTCCCCCTCAGCCTGCCCCCCCCCCCGCTCTCTGGGCCTCCGTCTCCCCTTCCTCCTCGGCCCCTCCATGCCCCCCTTCTGCCTCCCCAGCACTGCCTGTGGACCTGCGAGCCCGGCTGCTACTGCCCCGGGGGGAAGGTTCTGGACAGGAACGGCACGGCCTGCGTGGAGAAGCACAGCTGCCCCTGCCTGGACCTGCTCACTGGCCACCGGCACCTGCCCGGGCAGGCCGTCCCTCGCGCCGACGGCTGCAACACCTGGTGAGGCCCGGAGGCCCCGGGGCGGGGGGGGGGGGAGGTGCCCAGGGGCACTGGCACGAACGGGCCAAGGCCTGGGGTGGGGTGGGGTGGGGGTCTCAGCCTGTCTCCTTGTTTCTCTCCCCCCCACCCCAGCACCTGCTCCCAAGGGAAGCTGACCTGCACGAACCTGGTCTGCACAGGTGAGTACCGTCTTTGAGCCCCCAGAAGGAATGGTGGCATCTCAAGGGGAGAAAGAAGAATATAGTAAAATGCAGATGAAGGGGGGCAGCTGTGTCAGTCTGTCTGTCTGTCGCAGGAGAAAAGAGCCAGAGTCCAGGAGCAGCTGAGAGACTAACAACAGAGTTTGTGACGGGGAGGAGCTTTCGCTTTCATAAGTCATGAAGTGTCTAACTACTTGTGACAGGGGAGGAGCTTGTGTGAGTCACAAAAGCTCCTGCCTGCCACAAGCGCTGTTGGCCTTTAAGGTGCTCCTGGGCTGCGGTCCGTTTCAACTCCAGTAAAATACAGGAGCCCTGCTTGCAAGTAGTCTTGAGTTTTGTAGCAGCGGCCGTATAGATGTTTTTGCAGGCGGGTGATTTGACTGCCCTGTCAGAAAGCCTGTTTGATGCAGTACATTTTTTTTTCTTGCTTGTGTCATGTTTTTCTGCCTTGTTCTTGTCCTGAATGGGTCAAATCACAAATCTTGCTGGCTCCTAAAACTCACAAAAACTATGTGCCGCCCTCCGCTGCTTTCGGCAAGAGCCCCACCTGAGGAAGCCAGCCGCCCTGAGACAGGTCTGGGGGAGACCAAGGAGGGAGGCTTCCCGCGTTCCTCCAGCAACTGCTTCTATTTCCATAGGAAGGGCCACCCCCCCCCCCCCGCCCGACATTGAGAGCTCTGGGGTGGAGGGATCTGGCACACACGCACACACACCCCGGCAAAAAGTCACCCTCTGACCCTCCCCCTTCTCTGCCGCAGCTCCAGGAAGCTGGTGCGACTGGTCCCCTTGGAGCCCCTGCTCTAGAACCTGCGGCAGTGAGATGGTGACCCGCTACCGTACCTGCAGTTGCCCGAAGCCCCAGAATGGGGGGCCCGAGTGCGAGGGGATGCAGGAGTACCATGGGGACAGCGGAGTGCAGCTCGAGAGGAAGGCGTGCCCCACGGCCACGTTCTGTCCAGGTACCCGCCCGTCAGGGCCCAGGGGGAGGCTGGGAGTTCCTGAGGCCAAGCGCCTGGCTCCAAGAAGCCAAGTCCTCCTCCGGCCGTTGCTTTGACACAGGGGTGCTCCCCTGCTCCCCGCGTCCATAGAATGCACCTAAGGGGGGGGGGAAGAGGGGGGGCTCCCCGGTCAAGAGCCCCTTCAGATCCCGTTTGAACCTGTTTTTAAACTGGGAGGAAAGGGGGGGGCAGGGAAAGGAGCTTGACGGGGGGGGGGGGGGCAGCAGTGGAGCTTTGAGCAACTCCCAGAAGATCTCTGTCAAGGTGAAGAAAGACCCTCAGAGGCAAATAGCCCAAGGGGGAAAGGGTTTGGTCATCCGAAGACACGCCCCCTCTTCACGAGTTTCTTTGGGTTTTAAACTGCTTTAGCGGTCACCCTCCACCCCCCGCAGCCGAACTGAAGGCAAAAGTGCGGGGGGTGCCTTCTGCCCCCTTCCCCTTCCCCTTCCCCCACCCACTCTGTCTTTCTTGGTCCCCAGTGGATGGGGGCTGGAGTTCGTGGAGTCCCTGGACAGCCTGCCACGCCTGCCTCGGGGAGTCCACCCGGAGCAGGGAATGCACCAACCCTCCTGCCCGCTTTGGGGGCCTGCCCTGCCCAGAGGAAGCCCGGCAGAGCCGCCCGTGCCACGATGGAGTCACCGTGTGTGAAGGTGCCGAGAGGGCCCTCCCTGCTGCTCATGGGACGGGGGGGGGGCGGGCTGCCTGGAACAGCGCTTTGCCCTCCATCCCGGATCTAGCTTGGAATGGAAATGAAGTTTGGCAAAGCCGAATTTGGCAAGATGCTCAGGTTTAGATTTTCAGCTTTGGAGCCTGGATTTCTGCCATATTTTTAATTTGGATGCCAGACTGTGAACTTTGTCCCCGTGGTACCTGGGAAGGGGGGGCTTTGGGGACCGGTTTCACCAGTAGCCGCCTGCCTTCTGAAGTTGCCATTTTTTCCAGGGGAAATGATGTCTGTAGTCTGTAGATCAGTTGTAATTTCAGGAGACCCCCCCCCAGGCCCCACCTGGAGGTTGGCACCCTACTTGGAGGTGTGCCATTCCGACATGTGCCTCAGTTTTTGCTGGTACATGTTGGGTCACCACTAGTGCTCCCTCTAAGCTGTGGAGTCTTGTGAGCAAAAACTCTACTTGGTGAGCTACTGGCATTAAAGTTGTGAGCGAGCGATTTGGCTGCTGCACAAAGTGTGTTTGCTCTGGAGCCCTCCTTCTTAAGCTGAGACGAAAATGTGTGAGCTGGAGGCTAGAAAACTGTGAGCTAACTCACACTGACTCAGCTTAGAGGGAACGCTGGTCACCACCATGTGCTAAAGATTGCATCTGCGGGAGGCATGGATATGGCCACAGCAAGCAGGGTGGGGAGAGGGGAGTCCCCACCCCCTGTCCTCACTCCTCTTTCTGCTACAGCCGCCCACCCACACCCACGCTTTCCCGCTTTGCTCTCTTGTGCGTGTGCTAAAGGACACCCAGCTGGCCATCAGGGCCTGGGAATCCATTTCCCCCTTTCTCCGCCCTGGCGGCATACAGCGTGGCTGGGAGTGGGGAAGCACCACTGGCAGAACAAACAGCAGCCGGCTGCCCTCTGCCTTTGGACAGCCAAGCTTAGCTCTGCGCCCCTCCCCACCCTCCAGTCCGGATGAACCCTCCACTTGCAGCCCCCCTGCATGCCCCCCTTGGAGCCATATCAGAGGAGGGTCACTTTGATCCACCTTAAAGGCTGAAGCCTCTGGGTCCAGCTCAGAATGAGCACTGTGTGTCCCAGGGACGGTCCCTTTATGGCTCTCTGTGCAGGGGAACAGCCAGAGCCCACCCACGGTAGGGAGAGGATGCCCAGACAGGTAGGGAGCAATGTTCCTTCTCAGCTGAGTGAGTGTGAGCTAGCTTTAATGCTAGTAGCTCACAAAGCAGAATTTTTGCTCACAAGACTCCACAGCTTAGAGGGAGCATGAGTCCTGGCCACTGTTCCCTCCAAGCTGAGTTAGTGTGAGCCAGCTCACAGTTTTTCAGCCTCCGGCTCACCCATTTTTTTGTCTTAGCTCAGGGAGGATGGCTCCAGAGCAAACTGATTTAGGCAGCAGCCAAATTGCTCGCCCACAACTTTAATGCCAGTGGCTCACAAAGTAGAATATTTGCTCACAAGAAGACTCCACCACTTGGAGGGAACACTGGTAGTGAGACACATGAAGGGAGCTCTCTGCCCAGCACCCCCCCGCCCCCCCCAAAAAAGTCTGGGAAGCCTGGCTTTAAACTCAAACCTGGCAACTCCCCGAAGGAGACAGCTGAGCTCTTTGCGTCTGGGCCAGGAAGGTGGTGCAGCGTTTGGCTGCGGGAGGGGCTCCATGACAAGACTGGCCAGCCAGCTCAGGGGCTTCCCCGATCTCCCCAGACTGCGGCGGAGGCCAGGTGTCCTTCCCCTGTGGCAAGCCCTGCCCGCGCACCTGCGAGGACCTGCACCCTGACACCACCTGCCTGGAGAGCCTGCAGTGCCAGCCGGCGTGTGCCTGCCCAGGGGGGCAGCTGCTCCAGGATGGCGCCTGCATCTGGCCTGCCCAGTGCCGCTGCAAATACCGTGCCAGCTGGTTGGGTGAGTCTTCCCAGAAAGAAGAGGGGCCCCAAGATTCCTGCCGTGGGGCTTCTGTGCCCCCTTGTGTGAGCGTCGGGGAGTGTGCCAGGCCCAGTTGGGCATCAAGGGGGCGAAGCTGGGCTGAGTGACTTGGCTCTGGGATGGTCTCCCAGCTGTGACTCTGGCGGGCTGGAATCCAGTGGGGGGTGATGACTCCCAGCCAATCGGGGCCTGTCCTGGAGTCGCTTCCTCTTGTTCCCATAGCTGTGTGTCCTTTGAGGCGTGGGCAGCCCTGCTCCAAGAGTAGCCCTTCCAGAGCTGCAGTGCAAGGGGAGCAGGACCGGCTCTCCGGCTAACCCACCCAAGCTCCCATGGGGGGCCACACAGGGCAGAGGGCACCAATGCCGCCCAGCTGGCTTCGGCTGCCGCCAGCCACCACTGGTGTGGGAGTGGGCTGGCAGAAGGACCTTTCCTTGGGGACATGAAATGCCTCGAACTCTTCTTTGCTCCTGAGGGCAGCCAGGCTGGTCTGGAGTGGAACCCCCCTCATTTCCTGTCCACAAGCCCCTTTGGGACCACACACAAGTACCAGGCTGGTCAGATACGAACTTTTCCTGGGAGGTAGTGGAAATTGGTGTGTGGGGAGGGGGGAGGGGGGGAGCAGTGGAAGGGGAAAGAGGGCTTTGGCCAGACTTGCCTCCTCCCTTCCCTGCAGGTACTCCGGAGGGACGCAATCTTTCTTCCTGGCCGGGCCTGGCTCCCTGGGAGTACGCAGAGCCAGGGGAGGGCATCTATGGGCCTTGCCAGAACTGGTGAGTGTGCGCGATCCAAGCAGGGGGAGCCCCCAGAGGGATAAGGCTCTGCACTCCCCCCCCCCGCCCACCCGCTTCCACAGTGCCCAGCAGGATGGAACCCCCAGTCCCAGATCTTTTTCAAGATATCACCTACATTTGGTTGTCATGTTTCACATAAGTTGAATAGCATTTTCGAAATGCGCTGGAGGGATGGCCTTCGCTTCAGGTGCTGCTGAGAATCCGGAGCCCTCCCCGGAGTCTTGTTTCTGGCCGGACTCTCTGCTCCTTCTCCAGCCCCCAGCCATTGGCGGAGCCCAGAAGACCCCTCTCCCGCCTCCCTTTCCCCCTCCAGCCTTCAGAGCTCCCCGTTCCAGTGACACGGTTTTCTGTGCCTAGAGCTCCCCCCCTTTGCTGGTTCACGCCGACCTCACTATCCCTCCCCTCTTTCAGATCTCTCCTCAAGACCCCTTTGTCCTTCCCCAACTGCACAGCCATCCGTCAACTGCTGCTCCACTGCCACGATCCTCTGTTTCTGGGCTCTGTCTTGCTCCTCAGGTGCTTTCAGAAGGCAGCCATGTCGGTCTGCAGCAGAAGAGCTGGGTTCGAGTGCAGGAGCACCTTACGGGCCCTAGAGACGTCTAGAGCATAAGCTTTCAAGCATCAGAGTTCCCTTCGTCTTCCCCCTCAGAGTGTCTTTTAGCTACTAATGCAGTACATGCCTGGATGGATGTTCAGAGTGGCAGCGTTCACCCTCCTCAATCCCCCCTCTCCCCTTTCCTTGCCCAGCACTTGTGTGGCCGGACACCTGCGGTGCCACGTGGACCCGTCCTGTCACCTGCACGGAGGCTGGAGCCCCTGGGGGCGGTGGTCCCCCTGCACGCAGAGCTGTGGGGAGGGAGTCCAGTTCCGTTTCCGCCAGTGTGACAGCCCTGCCCCCCAGAACGGAGGCCGAGGGTGCGTGGGCAGCGGGGAGCAGCAAAGACCCTGCCCAGACTGGCCAGGCTGCCCAGGTGAGGAGGGGGCGAGAGGGAGGACCCCTGGGGGGGGAGGCGGAACGTCTCTGTCCACTGTGTCCAGTCAGATCAATCCATAAAGAAGTGGGGGGGGGGGCGACCAGATGGGGAGGGGGGTGAAGGCATGTGGTGGGAGGGAAGGGCCAAGTGGTGGAGGGGACACTTTCCCTTTCAGGGTGGGGGGGTTGCATGGCCTAGATCGGTGATCATTCCACCCCACCCCCCACCCCAGTCAGAGGCCTGATTCTGAGGGCCAGCCTAGGTGGGAGAACAAGAGATCATGACAGAATCCCTCCCTGGAGTTTTCTTCAGCCTCTGAGAGGGCCTCAAGTTAAACGAGGGGCTGATGCTAACTGGGAGGGGGGAGAACCCTGTTGCTTTTGCGTGGTGAGGATCCCCCCCCCCAGTTCCCCCCCATGAAGCAGCCGGTGGAGGGCAGAGGGAGGGGGCGGGGGGGCATTCTCTGCCTGACCTCTTTCTTCCCCGTGCCTCGCAGAGGAGGAGGAGGAGGAGGCCTGGGGGGAGTGGGCCCCGTGGGCCCCCTGCACTGTGTCCTGCGGTGGGGGAGAGCAAGTGCGCAGCCGCCAGTGTCGCCGGCCAGAGTGCCACGGATTGGCCACGCAGAGCAAGACGTGCAACACACAGGTGTGCCTGGGTAAGTCCGTCCCCCCCCCCCCCCCGACACTCGGACTTTGGCAGCTAATAGAATGGCACACGCAAGTTTATAAACTGAGGTTTGGATCCAGTGATGCACAAGTGGGAGTGCGCGTTGCTATAGTGCCGTTACTGCTTGCCTTGCCTGGAGCTTCCCTCCATATCTCTGACAGCGCCCAGAAATTAACTGGCCCCCCACAGTTTTAGGACAACAGCCTGACAAGGTAGCCTAAGCAGTGTGTGTGTGTTTGCATGTGTTTGACTGGCTCAAGGTCATCGAACAAACTTCGTGGCACAACGGAGGTTTGAACCCCGGTCTTCCAGAGCCCGGTCCCTCACTCTAACCATGACACCCCCCTCCCCCCCGGCTGTCTTTCTTTTTGCTGTTCTCTTTGTCTGCCTTTTTGTGCTGGCTGTAGCTTCTGGCTGCTGCGAGTAGACGAAAGGGCTGGATCTGCGGTGTTTTTGTAAGCTGCATCAGGGGGTTGCGCCAACGGTGTATGTAGAGCTTACTTTTTTTTAAAAATGAAGAGTGAATGAAAAGCCTAGTGGGACCTGAACCCAGTTCTCTAGCCCTTGTAAGACCCTGTTCTGGCAGACCCCTGGGGGGCACCCCCCCAATCCTGCTGTATCCTGGACTGAAAGTGGTGCTGAGTGGTGGCCTGTGTCGTCCCACTGAAGGGATGGCAGTCAGCAGAAGTGGGGGAAAACCCCTCCGGGGGTCTTCGGAGAGCTGCTGCCAGGTGGGGCTGGTGGACCCACGAGGTCTGAGTTTGTATTGGACAGCCAGAGGCCTTACATGGGCTTGCATTCTGTGGGGGTCTGGAATGGGAGCGATGAATCGGGCCTTTTCCCAGCGTCTCGCTCTACATCGCCCAGCCATCTTCTGGTAGTCAAAACTGGCCAGACTCAGGTAGGGAAGAAGGTGTGGTGGATCCCAAGAAACAGCAGGAGACTGAGGGTCTTTGCCTTGTGCAGAATCATAGAGTTGGAAGGGGCCATACAGATCATCTAGTCCGGGGTGGCCAAACTTGCTTAACATAAGAGGCACATAGAATAAACATCAAATATTTGAGAGCCGCAAGAAATGAACAAATATTACATGTTTTTATTGGGAAATATGCAGATTTGCTTTTTGTTAACATTAAATGAGACTGCCAAAATAATAACAAAAGGGGTAAAAGCAGATATTGATAATGATATTTATTTGGCCAGTGGTTTTGTTTGCTAATGATATGTAGCTTCCCCAGCCGCCCTGCCAGGAGCTGCATAATATGTGTGAAAGAGCCACATGCGGCCACAGTTTGGCCACCCCAGATCTAGTCCAACCCTCTGCCCAATGCAGGACCAGCCTAAAGCATCTCTGACAAATATCCATCCAGCCTCTTCTTGAAAGCTGCCAGTGAAGGGGAGCTTCTTACCACCTCCCTGGGCAGCTGATTCCACCTTTGAACCACTCTGACCCTGAAAAAGTTTTTCCTACTATCCAGCCGATACCTTTCTGCATGTAATTTAAACCCGTTGCTTCGGGTCCTCTCTGCTCCTGTGAGAGTCCTACACAGTCAGTCAGCAACAAGTGTCCTTAAATAAAGTCTTTATTGAGAAAGGCCTGTTGTGGTCATCTACATGTCCTGTGTTACTAATGGCTGACCAGGCCCCGAAGCAGGTTAATTGTACAGAGTTCTAAAGCAGTCTGGTAATGGAATGCAACCAATCATATAATCATATAAAAGGCGCTCAAATACTGGCCTGATGTTCCCAAGGAAAAAGCGGGAAGAACCAGAGGCAGACAAAAGAAATGATATGTGGGCAGGCACCAGCAGTCTTCCAAGGCCAGAACCGTGCAAGGAGCAATAAGCGAGCCCTGAGAAGTAGAACATAACATTCCACACACCTGACGTCACCGGGGCACACATCCCGCCTCCCGGGCAGGAGATGGCAGCCTGAGCTCAGAAGTCCCTCAGCAGCACTATGTACTGAAGCTTGGGAACAAAGGAGCCGGGTGGCTGCAGGCTCCCGCGGGTCCCTCGTGACGGAGGGGGACGCATGCAGGAGGAGGGGGAATGGCGTGATGCGATCCGATCCCCTCAATCCCTGCTAAGCATTGCCGGTGCTTCCCCCTGAGCTGTTCCATGCAGGGGTTCATCTGGAAGCAGTCTGAGTCACCATCTTCCCCCTTTCCAGAGGTTGGCTGTCCAGTGGGGCGCTTGTACCGGGAGTGCCTGAAGGAGGAGGGGTGTCCCTACAGCTGTGCCCACCTCACCCGGCAGATGGACTGCTTCTCAGACGGCTGCGAGGAGGGGTGCCATTGCCCGGTGGGCAGCTACCAGCACCGTGGGGCTTGTGTCCAGGTGGGGCCCCTCTCTCTCTCTGGGGCAGCTTTTCAGAACTTGTGAGTGGGTCTTCACTCCATCAGCCTTTTGGTTTCACCTGGGGGAGCCTCTCCCTTCCAGCATCTGAGTTGGCTGGCGAGTTGAAAGGAGGAGCGGGAGCTAACTCAGCCTCGCCGGCCCTGCGGGTGCTTTTGGTATTTTGAGAGGAGGTCACGGGTGGGCGCCATCACAAAATACCTATCACAGGGTGGGGCCATCACAAAACAGCTGCCAGGGTGGGCAGGAGCAGGGGTCGGTGTTTGGTGTCAGTCTCCAGAGCAAGGGGGAGATTTATTCCCTGCCTGGTGAGAGGAAGACATGGCCAGGCCCAGAGGCATCAGAGAGTCTGCGTCTCAGTCAGGAGCTCCTGGCTGTGCCATGCCTGGCGTTGCCATTCTCCGGAGGGGAGGGGGGCTGAGATTTCTCCTGGAGTTACAGCCTCTCCAGACTCCAGTCAGTTTCCCCGGAGGAAATGGCAGCTTCGGAGAGTGAACTTGATGGTGTCACATTCCTGCTGAGCTTGCACCCACCTTCCCAAACTTCACCCCCCATAGACACCGCTGCCAAATGTCCAGGAATCTCCCACGCTGGAATTGGCAACCCTAGGACCACACCTATTGCCAGCTGGCCCTCCTCGTGGTGGTTTTTAAATGGCCAGATTCTCCTCTAAGGTAGTGCTGGTGGCCACGCGTGGGGCATGCCTAATTTGGCTCTCCGTGCTCCCTAGAGAACCAGTCCTGCCCCACCGCTGGACCTCCTGAGGGCCCCTGGGGTGTTTTTGGCCCCTGTGTGACCCAGAGTGTTGGGCTGGAGGGGCCATTGGCCTGACCCAACATGGGCTTCTCTGATGTTCTTATCTGATGATTCAGAACAGGCCAAGGTTTCTTCCCACCCTGGTGGCGACTTCATGCCTTAGCTCCGTGTCAGCTTTCCCCCTCTGGGTTCTCCTCGGGACTCGCGCTTACAGGGAAACAGGAGGGTTCCTGATTACACCCAACCACCCCTCTGCTTGGTCTCTCCCACTGGCCCAGGAATGTCCCTGCGTCATGACTGAGGAAGCCCTGAAGATGTTCCAGAACCACTCCTCCGATCCCAGCAGCCCTCCAGCTGCCTTGCAGAGTGGGTTACCTTGGCTGGGGGAGGAGGTGCCACCAAACACCGCCGTCCATTCCGCCTGCAGCAACTGGTGAGGGGGACCCCGTCTCAGTGCTGGGGAGGGGGGTGGGGGCTGCGGCTCAGGGTTAGATCATCAGCTTGACAAAGAGGAGGTCCCAGGTTGGATCCTCGGACGCGTCTCCAGTGGAAAGGGTCAGGCAACAGCCATCCGTGGACTGGAGCTCGGTCTCACTGGCCCCGTGATTCCTTCCCTTCAACTCAGCTCCTGTCGCAACGGACAGCTGACCTGTGTTTTCTCCCTCTGCCCCGTGGACGGCGGCTTCACCCCATGGAGCCCGTGGACACCCTGCTCATTGACCTGTGGGGGGCTGGGGAACATGACCAGGTCACGCGAATGCAACAATCCCTTGCCTGCCAACGGGGGGGCGGAGTGCCCGGGCCCCCGAGCTGACCTGAGGTACTGTCAGACACCAGATTGCCAAGGTAAGAGGCACTGGGGGAGGGGGGGGGGGGTTTCCCCATCTCTGCTGTCTTTTACTGTGTTGGTTTAGGGGCAGCCATTTGCTGGCTAATGGACAGGAAGGGTACCCAGGGTTGCTGTCGATGGTCCAGGACCTTCCAGGACGCATGGCCCACAAAGACTGAGCCAGATGTGTGGTCCGTGGTTGAGGGGGGCACCCAGGATCTCCACCCACCCACCCACACACACAAACACACACTGATGTAAAATATTCCTGGCATGCTGGAAATCTGGTCATTTATATCTTTACAGCACCTAGCATATTTTAGGCACCGTTATAATTAAGAACAGAAGAGAAGAGAAGAGAAGCCAAGGTTGGATCAGGCCCATGGCCCCTCCAGTCCCACACTCCGTGGCACACAGTGGCCAAAAACACCAGGTGCCCTCAGGAGGTCCAGCAGTGGGGCCAGGACACCAGAAGCCCTCCCACTGTTGCCCTCACCCCCCAAGCACCAAGAATACAGAGCATCACTTGCCCCAGACTGAGAGCTCCTGTCTATACCTTGTGGCTAATAGCCACTGATGGACCTCTGTTCCATGTCTTTATCCAATTCCCCCTTGAAGCTGTCCATATTTGTAGCCGCCTCCACCTCCTGTGGCAGTGAATTCCACGTATTAATCACTCTTTGGGTGAATTGTGTGTGTTTGTTTATGAACTTCATTTACACCGTGCCTTTCTCCCCCATGGGGGAGCCAGAGTAGCTGACATCCTTCCCCTTGAATGACTGCAGAGGATCTCTCCCCCCCTGCCCCACATTGTATGTCTGATTTTCTTGGTCCTGTCAATGGCTGATTGCGGAAGGGCAGGAGGGGGGCAGGAGAGGGGCTGGTTGTGAGGTGCTGTGCCCAGTAAGTCAGCTCTGTTCTCCTCCACAGCTCTGGCTGGTCCCACGAAAGAGCCCGTCTCTGGCACCCCAGGTGAGGGGGAGGGAATTCCTCCAGAGCCTGACTTAGACATCTTCGATCCTTCGGATGCCCGCTCCGTTGGGGAGGGATCAAACCCACACAGTGGCGAAGAGCCAGGGAATGGACTTCCTGTGTCTTTCTGCTCCCCACTCCCCAGGCTCTGAGGAGGAGGAGGGCTTCACCCCCTGGTCCCCCTGGACCCCCTGCTCCAAGACCTGCAGCGACCCAGACCTCCCGGCCCTCAAGACCCGCATGCGCTTCTGCCCAGGAGGGGCCAACTGCACGGGAGATGCCTTCCAGGAGCGGGAGTGCAATCTGCCCCAGTGCACAGGTGAGAAGGGAGCCCTGCCTCCCCCCACCGGACCTCTGTGTGTGCGAAGGACAGGTGTGCGTCTCCCTCCCTGGACACGACAGGAACTCCAGCTTGTGGCAGTGTCTGCCCACCTCTGGTCTGAGAAGCACGGAAGAAGGTTGGCAGAAGGGTCACAGGAGGTGGCCACGGAGAGGGCTGGAGGAAGGGCCGTGGGGCTCAGGGGCAGAGCCTCTGCTTGGCAGGCAGAAGGTCCCCGGCTCAGTCCCCGGCAGCGTCTCCAGTTGAAAGGACCAGGCAGGAGGGGATGGGAAAGACCTTTCTCAGCCTGAGACCCTGGAGAGAGAGCCGCTGCCAGTCTGAGCAGGCAGGACTGACCGGGATGGACCCTGAGGGTCAGACTCAGTATAAGGCTGGTGTGTCTGTGTGTGGCATAAGCAGCCCCCCAGAACCTGGGATTCAGCAACAGGTGTCTCCTGGGCATTCTTGTCCGGGTCCCCAGGCCCTGCCTGAATGCTTTCCTCTCGCAGGAGGGTCTCCCAGGCTCCTTGCGCTGCCTCTCAGAGCTATGGCCCGCCCTCCTCTCTCCCTCTCCTCCTTCCCGCAGAGACCCCGCTGTGCCAGGGGGAGGAGTGCTTGGGCGTGAACTGCACCTGGAACCCCTGGTCCCCATGGAGCGCGTGCTCCCGCACCTGTGGGGCTGGGCAGCAGCGGCGCCTGCGCACCTACAACCCGCCCGGGCAAGGCGGGCATTGGTGCCCAGACATCCTGGTGGCCAACACGGAGCGGCGTTTCTGCAACCTGCAGGCCTGCAAAGGTAGGGTTCGAAAGGGAAGTGTGGCGCAGTGGTCAGAGGGTCAGGATTAAGACCCAGAAAACTTAGGTTCAGATCCCCGCTCGTGCCCTGGGAGCTTGCTGGGTGACCTCCGACCAGTCCCATGCTATCAGCCTAAACTACCTCGCAGGGTTGCTGTGAGGATGAAATAGAGGAGAGGGGAATGATGGGAGCTGCTTTGGGCCCCCAGGCAAGAGAATGGCGTTATCAGACCAGGCTGAGAAGTAGGAAGGTGGAACGTGTTGTGGGCTAATTATGTTCGGCTGTGGTTCCTGGGGGCCTCCTGCTCTCCTCTTGGCTTGGGGGGGGGGTAAAGAAGGCCCCGCACAGCCCCTCATTGGGCAGAGGCAGAGGTGGCCTCCCGGGTGCTCTGCCAGCCCCCCGGCCCCACCACCCGGCCTCCCTGCCCGCCTGTCTCCCCCGCAGGGGATGGCGCCTGGTCCAAGTGGAGCCCCTGGTCCTGGTGCGACCGCAGCTGTGGTGGGGGGCGCTCAGCGCGCACACGGACATGCACCAGCCCCCCACCCAAGAACGGGGGGCGCCCCTGCCCTGGTGAGAAGTACCACGTGCGGGTCTGCAACCCTCAGCCCTGCGGTGAGTGGGGAGGGCCTCTTGCCAAGGACCCGGGGGGGGGGTGCAGGAGGGCGGGTTAGTGAGCAGCACCCAGAAAGTCCCTGAGGGACGATGACAACCAAGAGCAAGTAGGGTTGCCAACCTCCAGGTGGGGCCCAGAGTCCTCCCAGAACGACAGCAGAGCTCCAGATCGTGGAGAGGAAATGTTGGCAGCTCCAGAGGCTAGGCTCGCATCTCCATGGAGCACCCATCCCTGTCCCAACTGCAGCTTCCCCAGGCATCCCTCCGAAGTCTCCAGGAACCACCCAAGCCAGAGTTGGCAGCCCTAGGAGCCAGCTGAGCTTTGGCAGGCCCTCCCGGGGCCGTGGCAGTGGGGCCTGGCCAGCGACTGCCACCAGGGGCCTGCCCGTCTCCTCCTCCTGCAGGGGGCTCGGATCCGGCTGGTGGCAGTGGAGGAGGAAGAGGAGGTGGACAAGCCGATGCCTGCCGCCCCGGCCTCTGCACCCCGTCTCTGAGCTGAGCCCCCCCGGCAGGCCAGGCCTCCTGAATGCTCCTCCAAAGCCCCCAGCCCACCCCCCTGGGCCAGTCCAGCTGCTCAGTAAACTACTCCTCTCCTCTCCCCCCTCCCCCCGGCAGAAGAGAGCTGCCCGCCAGGGATGCACCGGACGGACTGTGCCAATGAGTGCCCACGCCACTGCTGGGACCTCCAGGAAGGCATTGTGTGCCAGGATGGGGAGGACTGTGAATCCGGCTGCAGATGCCCAGACGGTAGGTGGTGCCTCCTGACACGACCCTCCGTGCCTTCTGCCAGGAGCCAGGCCAACATGCTTCTTTGGGAGCTTTGGGGCCAGGGGGGTGGTCTTTGGGGAGCAGAGTTCTGTTCGTGTCTTTGTCAGGAGGTTTCCGTCCTGCTTGTATACTCTTGCCAAGCAGCTGGCCAATGGATGACGACGTGGGATAATTACGAACAAAATACGCAGCAGCTGGAATCACAACCAAACTACGAAACAAAGTGTGAGTGACACTTCTAAGACCAACAAAGTTTTATTCAAGGTATAAGCTTTTGTGTGCATGCACACTTCTTATCTGAGGGAGTGTGCCTTGCACACGGAAGCTTATACCTTGAATACATTTTTGTTGGTCTTAAAGGCGCCCCCACTGGACTCAAACTTTGTTCCGCTGCTTCAGACCAGCTCAGCCACCCATCGGAATCAGACAAACGATGAATTTGCTAGCCTGAGCCTGCCGAGAGGTGGGGAGGGCGGGATATAAGCCTAAAAAATAAATAAAAATAAGTGATCAGCAGCGTGCCCATCCACAGCCAAGAAAACACACTCAAAGATACACAACATAGAAAGGTCTTTGAAGCCAAATAACAGCAACACAAGTCTGCTGATCTCCGAGTCCTGAGTGAAAAGGGTCTTTCGTCTGGCGCCTGAAATGAAGAGGGCAACAGCGAGTTCCAGAGTTGTGGTGCAGCTGCAGAAAAGGCCTCCCTCTGCCTGTTGGGGGCGGCTGTGGCTGAGTGGCAGAGCCTCTCCTTGGCAGGCAGAAGGTCCCAGGGGAAAGAAGCATCTCCCGTAGGAAGGGTCTGGCAGGAGGTCCAGTAGGAAGACCTCTCTCTGCCGGAGACCCTGGGGAGCTCCTCCCAGTCAGGGGAAAGAAGGCTGCCCTGCACTTTGAGGTCTGTCTTGGCATAACACAGCTTGGGGAGGGGCCGTGGCCCGTGGGGCTCAGTGGCGGAGCCTCTGCGTGGCCTGCAGAAGGTCCCAGGCTCAGCCCCTGGTGGCATCTCCAGATAAAAGGACCAGGCAGGAGGGGTTGTGGAAGACAAGGAAGCCTGAGACCCTGGAGAGCTGCTGTTGGTCTGAGTGGACAAGACTGACCTGAGTCAGTAGAAGGCGGCTTCCTGCGTTCAGTGACCCCCCACCCCTGGCCTGTGAGGAGGCCCGGCTGCAGAGGGGCAGGTGACAAGCAGGGACCAGAGGAGGCGGCTTTGTAGTGAGTCAGACGCTTGGGCCATCAGGGCCAGCCTTGTCTGCTCAGACCGGCAGTGGCTCTCCAGGGTCTCAGGCAGAGGTCTTCCCCATCACCTCCTGCCGTATCTTTTCACGGGGGGTGCCGCCGGGGATTGAGCCTGGGACCTCCTGCATGCCAAGTGGAGGCTCTGCCACGGAGCCCCACGGCCCCTGGGAGAGCCATGGGAGAGAGGCCAGCCCAGGGTCCAGCCCCTGAGCCTCATTCTGCCTGGGGAGGTGGACTTGGGTCTTCCCTGCCCTTGTCCCACTTGCGAATCACGCTGCCTCACGAGCTGTCGCACTCCAGGGCCTGAACTGGGCTGGATTCTTAGAGATGAAGACAAACTACTTTTGTAGTTTGCGGGTGGCAAAATTTCTAGCGGCTATTGTCAAATCCCATGACAACTTTTGCAGTAGCAACCTTTAACTTCTCCCATGTTTTCCTGTGGAACAAGGATGAGGGTTTGCGGTTTATGACTCCGGTGGCAAAAAGAGCAAAGACCAGAAATAAATAAACTGGGCTGAATTCCAGGCGACGTGGCTGATCGCCTGTGGATGACTGCAGATCTTGGGCAGATGCCCCACCCTGAAGGGTCTCCCTGCCCCCTCCCGCAGGGACACTGGAGCAGGACGGCGCCTGCGTCTCTCCAGACCACTGCGAGTGCACCGATGCCCAGGGGCACAGCTGGGCACCAGGCAGCACCCACGAGGACGGCTGCAACAACTGCTCCTGCGCCGAGGGGCGGCTCCTCTGCTCCAATGACACCTGCCCCCCTGGCGGCTGCGCCTGGAGCCTCTGGTCCAGCTGGTCCCCCTGCAGCGCCACCTGTGGGAGTGGCCGACACACCCGCTTCAGGTGAGCAGGCTGGGGAGGGGGCAGCAGACCAGCCCACCCGGCTGCCAACAGAAGTCTCTTTGAGATGGAAGCCTCCTCTGAAGAACAGTCAGCGAGGCGAGAGGTTGAAGGGGGCACCAGCCCTCCTTGGGGAAGGGAGGGGGGAATAACTGCTGGGCTGGGCTGGGTTGTGTTTTTTGGGTGGGGGGGGAGTGCTATCTGGCAGACCAGAGCTGGACCAAAGCATGGGTGGGAGTGAGAAATGGGGGAGATAGGTAGAATTTATCTAGGATTTTGCTCTTTGGTGGAAAGGGTAAAGTTTCTAGGATTTATAGCAATAGCTCAGATAATGTTCAGGAGTGCTGCTCTTTCTCACTCTCTTTCTATCTCTCCTACTCCATTTTGTGCTGAATTCGCACTGCACTTCCTGGTATGATTACTTGCTGCAGCCCTCTGGCCTGGCATAAGGCAAAGAGAGCCTCTCTCGCTCTGTTTCCCCTGCAGGACTGCCACGTCTGGCTCGTGGAACTTGGAGTGCCTGAAGGAGCAGCTGCAGACCCGCCACTGTGCCCTGGGCCCCTGTCCTCCGCTGTGTTTGCGCGAGGGCGAAGAGATGCAGCTGGGTGGCACGTGGCTTCTGGGAGAGTGCCAGCAATGGTTCGTGGCTGCTGCCGAGGGGGCCCCTGAGGAGCACCTCTGGGTGCCTCCTGTTGTAGTCAGCGTGGGCTTTGGTAGCCCAGAACAACTGCAATAGCTCCGTTCTGTATCCCAGAATGCTTGCAGCAGCTCCATTCCATAGCCCCAAATGCTTGCAATAGCTACATTTTGTAACCCTGAATGTTTGTAATAGCTCTATTCTGTAGCCCAGCATGCCTGCAATAGCTCCATTCTGTAGTCCTGAATGCCCACAATAACTCCATTCTGTAACCCTCAGTGTGTGCAATAGCTCCATTCTGTAGTACAGAATACCTGTAATAGCTCCATTCTGTAGCCTGGAATGCCCGCAATAGCTCCATTCTATAACCCTCAGTGCTTGCAATAGCTCCATTCTGTAGCCTGGAATGCCCACAATAGCTCCATTCTGTAGCCTGGAATCCCCGCAATAGTTCCATTCTCTAGTCTGAAATGCCTGCAATTGCTCCATTCTGTAGCCCAAAATGCTTGCAATAGCTCCATTCTGTAGCCCCGAATGCTTCTTGCAGTAGCTCCATTCTGTAGCCCCAGTTGCCTGCAATAGCTCCATCAAGACTGAGAGGTTGTGACCCATGCTGTTGAAAGTCCTCTCCGTATTATGCAAATATTTTTGACCTGAGCCAAGCTGGGCAGCTGCCCTTTTGCAGAGCTCCTGAGCTGGGTGGAGCAGGGGTTGGTTGTCCCCCCTTGACACTGATGCCGTTCTCTGCCCCCTTCCCCAGCATCTGCACCCCGGAGGGCATCTACTGCATGGACATTGCGTGTGCGGGTGAGTTGGCTCTGCAGCTTTGGCAATGGCATCAGCGCATGACACTCCTAGAGCCCTGCTGCATTCATCACTGGTGACACATTAGGAGGCCAGGGCTGGGAGGGCAGGCTTGGTTCTCTTGGGAAGCGGTTTTGGCTCCAGTGTGCCACCTAAAAGCAGAACTTGACATGCACAAGGCCCCAGGCTCAGTCCCTGGCGCTAGGAAGGAGATAGAGAAAGATGCTACCTGCCAGAACGACTGATGGCCTGGCCTCCGAAGGAGGCTCCGTTCACAAACATGCTAACCTAGCACGAGGAAGTCAGGGCATATTGACAAGCAGTACAGCTTCTACGCGGGAAGGGACAAGACAACTTGACGGGGGAAATCCTCAGTCAGGACTGAGAAATCGGAGGGGCAGGTGTTGGGGAGACAGCAGCAATCCAACAAGGTAGGGAGGCCAGGTGTGAACAGGTGTAGGGAGACTGCCTCTCACATCTCGATTTGGAATGAACAGTGAAAGGCTGGACTGCCAGTCTCTAGTTGGGAGATATTTGGGGTGAGGTTGGTGTGGGCACAGCCTCCTCCCACTGTGGTCTGCCATGTGGACCCCTCGACGGAGCTTCTTTCTCTTCTGTACTGACAGTTCACGGAGCCTGGACCCCCTGGTCACCCTGGTCTGACTGCCCTGTCTCCTGTGGCCACGGCATCCAGATCCGCACCCGGGCATGCATCAACCCCCCGCCACGCAACAACGGCTCCCCCTGCCCCGGCCCTGAGACGCAGGCGCAGAACTGCACCGCCCGGCCTTGCCCAGGTGGGGGCGCCAATGAGCACAGATGCTGGTCCAGCAATAAGTACTTCTCTTGGTTGAATGACCCCTCCTTGTGCTAACAAACAGGAAGTGGTGCCCAGGTGGGGCAGTAGGGTTGCCAACTCTGGGCCAGTAAATTCCTGGAGATTTGGGAGGGGCGCCTGGGGAGAGTGAGGCCTGGGGAGGGGAGGTTATAATTTTACGGAGTCCACCCTCCAAAGCAGCCAGTTTCTCCAGGGGAACTGATCTGTGTTGTCTGGAAAGAGCAAGAGTCCAGGAGCACCTTAAAGACTAATAGAATTTGTGGAAGGGGAGGCGCTTCCGGGAATCCCTGACTCCTGAAAACTCCTCCCCTGCCACAAATTTTGTCAGTCTTTAAGGTGCTCCTGGACTCTTGCTCTTTCCCACTGCTACAGACAGACTATAACACAGCTGCCCATCTTGATCTATGTTGTCTGGAGATCAGCTGTGATTCCAAGATATTTCCAGGCCCCAGATGGAGGTTGGCACCCCCGTGGAGGGCTCAATTCATATTTGACCAACCAGAGAGGGATGCAGAGGGGAGATGGGGGGGTCAAAGATGAGCCCTGCAGGTGGATTAGGGGACAGCCAGGGGTGATGGAAGGGCCATGATGGTGGGAGTGGAAGTCAGTGGGCCACCCCATTGAACTGGGAAGAGCCCTGTCGCGGCCACCACAGCTCCACGCTTCTGGAACTCCTTAACTTCTGGAGGCCCACCTGGCACTTCCATTGTTGGCCTGAATTTTCTTAATGAGTTTGTAAATAACCTTTGGTGGTATTCTATGTGTTCTAATTAGCATAAGAACCTCAGAAGAGCCCTGCTGGGTCAGACTAGTTGAGGGTCCATCTAGTCCAGCCTCCTGTCTCACACAGGGGCCAGCCAGTTCCTCTGGAGGGCCAACAACAGGGCAGAGAGGCCGAGGCCTTCCCCTGAGAAGGACCTCAGAAGAGCCCTGCTGGGTCAGACCAGGGAGGGTCCCTCTAGTCCAGTCTTCTGTCTCACACAGGGGCCAGCCAGTTCCTCTGGAGGGCCAGCCACAGGGCAGAGAGGCCGAGGCCTTCCCCTGAGAAGAGCATCAGAAGAGCCCTGCTGGGTCAGACCAGGGAGGGTCCCTCTAGTCCAGCCTTCTGTCTCACACAGGGGCCAGCCAGTTCCTCTGGAGGGCCAGCCACAGGGCAGAGAGGCCGAGGCCTTCCCCTGAGAAGAGCATCAGAAGAGCCCTGCTGGGTCAGACCAGGGAGGGTCCCTCTAGTCCAGCCTTCTGTCTCACACAGGGGCCAGCCAGTTCCCCTGGAGGGCCAGCAACAGGGCAGAGAGGCCGAGGCCTTCCCCTGAGAAGAACCTCAGAAGAGCCCTGCTGGGTCAGACTAGTTGAGGGTCCATCTAGTCCAGCCTTCTGTCTCACACAGGGGCCAACCAGTTCCTCTGGAGGGCCAGACAACTGATAACAGGCTGCCAGTTCAGGACACAGCAATTCACAGGCAAAGTTCGTTGCCATTCATGGACACACCAGTGGAAGCAGTTTTTAAAAGGGAGGGGGTCACTTCCTGGAGGCCAGGACCGGCAGTATCAGCCATTAGAATTTTAACAGTATCTGAAGAAGGGAGCGTTGACTCTCGAGAGCTCCTCCCCTGCCACAAAGGTTGTTAGTCTTTAAGGTGCTCCTGGACTCTGGCTCTTTTCTACCTAACACAGTGGAGCCTCCATGCTCAGAGACAGTGTACCAGTTTACCAGGGCAAGAGAGGCAGAAGAAGGGACGGGAAGAAACCTTGGAGCAAGTCAAGCCTCATTCACAGTGACACACTAACATATTTCTGCAGACCCAAGAAACGCCACTGTCTTTTACCAGCTACTTTCCCCTCCTTCCCCCCCCCCCCCCCAGGGGCTGAGCTCTGCCAGTGGTCCCCCTGGAGTAAGTGTTCAAGGTCCTGCGGCACAGGCTTGGCCGCCCGTACAGGGGTGTGTGCTTGCCCACCCTCCGAGGCAGCTGGAGCTCCTTGCAAGAATGAGACGCGCCAGGAAATGCAGGCGTGCCATGTCCGGGCCTGCGAAGGTGAGCAGAGTTGTGAAGAATCCTGAGCTGCCCCTTTCTTCAGCCAGCCTCTGTCTGCCCTGGTTTGCTCAGGCCGGCTGCCCCCAAGTAACAGCCCTTCTTCGGGCAAACGCAGGATCCACGTCCTCACTGGAGTTTGCACAGGGAGGGGTGGACCTGGGGCATGCCTTCTGCCTTAACGGGCCTGCCTCCCCCTTCAGAGAGTGGTTCTGGCTTTTCCTTGAACTTCGGAACGCTCTGGGGCTGAACCCTGGTTCCGAAAGCTATTTCAGCCCTGCCTATAGTTTCCAACTCCAGGTTGGGAAATTCCTGGAGATTTGGGGATGGAGCCTGGGATGGGTGGGGTTCCGAGAGGCTCCAGTGGAGCCTAATGCCATCGAGTCCCCCCTCCAGTGCAGCCATTTTCTTCAGGGGAACTGATGTCTGTCATCTGGAGACCCCTCGTCATTCCAGGAGATCTTCAGGCCCCACCTGGGGGTTGGCAAGCTGAGCTCTTTCTCAGGTGAAGCCTGGAGGGCCAGATTCTGGGAGAGAGGTCCAGGGCCCCCGAAAGCAGGCTGTGGTTTTGCATGTGAAGTATACCTTACCTTGGGTTGGGTATGGAACCATTAACTGCCTCCAGTCACCCCAGAGCCCCCTGCCTGAACTGTGGCATTCTTAAGGCATGTGTACCTTGTGGGTTGGGGGCTGCAGTGGCTCAGAGGTTAAGATGCTGAGCTGCAGACCGGAAGGTCGATAGTTCAGCAGTTCGAGACCCGAGTGCCGCGTGATGGAGTGAGTTCCCGTCTCTGGCCCCAGCTCCTGCCAGCCTAGCAGTTCGAAATCAAGAAATTGCAAGTAGATAAATAGGTACTGTTCTGGTGGGAAGGTAACAGTGTTCTCTGTGCCTCGGCGTCTAGTCATGCCGGCCACATGACCACGGAAACGTCTTTGGACAGCGCTGGCTCTTTGGCTTGGAAACTGAGATGAGCACCGCATCCCTAGAGTCGGATTCGACTGGGTTTCCAGCAAGGGAAACCTTTACCTCGTGGGCTTCTGGGGGACATTCATGATCTGGGGCATTTTCCCTTCACCTTTGGAGCTGTGCTGTTGTTTTTGAACCCAGAGCTTCCTTAGTCAGCTGTCACCCACCATGAAACATGCACACCCCCTGCTGGTCCGGGCTCTTCCTCTAAGTGCCTTGAGGGTGGTATGCTGGCCAGCCGGCCCCCTTCTCCTCTGCTCCCCTTCCTCCCCCCCAGATTGTCCCTGGAGTTCCTGGACGCGGTGGACCGAGTGTTCGTGCAGCTTCCTGGTGCAGCAGCGATATCGGAACCAGCAGGGCTTGGGGCCCGACGGGGAGCCTTGCGTGGGCTTGGATGGGCAGTTCCGCTTGTGTGACTATTCCCAGTGCTCGGGTGAGAGACCCTTCCTCTCCACCGCCCACCCCCACGGGCATCCTTGGAGGGAAAGTGGCGGGGGGGCAGCATTCTGTGTTGAGATAAAGCGGAAATGCCAGCTTGGCCCCACACCTGACATCAGAGGGCGTGAGCAAAAAAAGCGAGCAGCATTAAAGTTGTGAGCGAGTCTCCATTTGACTATTGGATTAGTTTTTTAGGATATTTCTTCCATAACCTTGTAAAAATCTCAAAATAAATTATTTTAAATTATATTTAAACCATAGTTTAAGAATAATTTAAACATTATAAGAGGAAACAGAATCAAGTCAAATTTCACACACACACACACACCCTTTCCATTATACTGGTAAACCTGTCCTCTGAATAACAGCCCTACCCACCCTTTCCCACTGGATTGGTAGACCTCCAGAGAACAGTTCTAGAAGAAAGAGAGATTGGATTTATACCCCGCCCTTCCCTACCCGAGGGAGTCTCAGAGCGGCTTACAAACTCCTTCCCCTTCCCCTTCCCCTCCCCACAACAGACATCCAGTGAGGTAGGTGGGGCTGAGAGAGCTCTTTCCCAAGCTGTCCTTGAGAGAACAGCTCTGAGGGAACTTGCGGCTCACCCAAGGCCAACCTGGTTCTCCAGGATTAGAGTCCGCACTCCTAACCGCTACACCAAACTAGCTCTTTCTCTGCTCACCCCTTTCCACTATACTGGTCAACCTGGCCTTGAACTGTTGCCCTGTGCTGGGCCTTGGAAAACGTGCCAGCACTGGGGGGGAGGGGGGGGGCTCTTGCAGTCTAAGTTGTGTCTTTTTAGTGAAATATGACAACCAGCATCATAGGTCAAATATAACAGAGGAGGAACAATCACTGTCAGAACCCTGCCTAACCTAACAAACAGTAAATTGCTTAAATGTTACCAATCTGCCCAGTCTAATTTATTCAAATATTTATATCCCACTTCCCCCTGTGACTCAAGGCAGCTTACAAATCATACTGAAAACCATAATAGGGGTTTGGGGGGGATCAGTTTCCCCCCCGGCTCCAGTGTAGCCTATGGGGACCATTATAGTCAGTGGGCCCCACAGGCTATAATGGATAACCAATCTGGGGGTATCTGGGACTCTGGGGGGGGGGGAGCTGTTTTTTGAGGCAGGGGCACCAAATTTGCAGGGTAGTTGATGGTGTTTCTCTGCAACACCCACCCAAGTTCCAAAAAGATTGGAAGAGCGGGTCCAATTCTATGGGCCCCAGAAGGAGGTGCCCCCATGCCTTGTGGGCTGAAGCAGAAGTCCCTGCGCTGCCTGTTAAAATGTTGTGCGCCAGCACCCCCTGGCGCAGCTTAGAGGGAACTCTATGTTCGGGACCCCTGAACTAGATCATGCAGGCGTGCCTGTGGCCCTTGCGCCACACTCACTCATAGCAGAGAATGGGGGAATGGTCCCCCTTCTGTGTGCTCCAGGATCCAGCATTAACCTGTTTCCCCACCCGCCCCTTCTTCCAGAGTCCAGCTGTGAGGCCCCCTTTGAGTTCCAGGAGTGCGGCTCCCCCTGCGACGGACTCTGCTCCACCCTCCGGCACCCAGAGCTATGTCAGGACGTCCCCCGCTGCCTCCCTGGCTGCTACTGCCCACAGGTCAGGGATGGGGAGGGGTGGGACTCCCTGCTGTGGGATGGGTAGGAAGCAGCTGCCAGCCTTTGGGCCCCGAGCACTGCAGTTAATGGGAAGACAGATAGGAGCCGGGTGCAAAATCTGCCTGGAAAGTACAGCTCTGGCTCAGAAGCCCAAGCTCATGCATGTGTCTATCCACTGCCCTTTGCACATGCTCAGAAATATTCTGCTGGGTAATTGAAGAAGGACATAGACAAGCTGGAACGTGTCCAGAGGAGGGCAGCGAAGATGGTGTGTGGGGGGGTGGGGGGGTCTGGAGACCAAGTCCTGTTAGGAAAGGTTGAAGGAGCTGGGTAGGTTCAGCCTGGAGAGGAGACGACAGAGAGGGGATATTTATTTTATTTTATTTTTATATTCAAATATATATCCCGCCCTACCCGGTAAAGCAGGCTCACCATATGATCACTATCTTCAAGTACCGGAAGGGCTGTCATCGAGAGGATGGTGCGAAGTTCTTTTCTGTTGCCCCAGAAGCTCGGACCAGAACCAACGGGTTGAAATTAAATCAAAAGAGTTTTCAGCTAAACATGAGGAAGAACTTCCTGACAGTTAGAGCAGTTCCCCAGTGGCACAGGCTTCCTCGGGAGGTGGTGGGCTCTCCTCCTTGGGAGGTTTTCAAACAGAGGCTTAGATGGCCATCTGACAGCCATGCGGATTCTGTGAACTTAGGCAGATCACGAGAAGGGAGGGAAGGAAGGGTTGCCTCAGTGCTTAGTTCTTGGCTGGCCTTTTCTTACACAGCCAGGGAAATGCCAATTGCCACTTTGGGGTCAGAAAGCAACTTTTCTCCAGGCCAGTTTGGCCGGGGATCCTGGAGGTTTCTTGTCATCTTCTGGGCATGGAACAGCAGTCACTGGGGGTGTGGAGCGGGAGGTATTTGTGAATTTCCTGCATTGTGAAGGAGGTTGGACTAGATGACTCTGGAGGTCCCTTTCAGCTCTATGATTCTATGATTCTAATACCACTGGAAATAGGTTCTGGAGCTGAGTCTTAGTTTACCCTGGGTTAAGGCGAGGCCTGGACAATCAGAACACTCCAAGTTGCTCTCGATCACCCCACAGTAGGAAGTAGGGCTGCCAAGTCCAACTTGGGAAATATCTGAGGACTTTGGGGGTGGAGCCAGGAGAAAGGAAGTGACATCATTTTGTGATGTCACATCCTGTGATGTTGCTTCCACATGCTGACACATGAACTCATGAAGTTTCCTAATACTGAGCTTCTGCTGCTGCCTTGAGCTTTATAGGCTTGCAAGCAGCATTACCCAGACTGTGACTTTTATGCCACTGTTTTTTGTCGCTGAACAAGAGTCCGTGTTATGTAGCAGTCAGTTTGTTTGGCTGGGATCTGGGAGAGCCTGGCTCAAAACCCTGCAGTGCCATGGAATCATTTTATTTAATACTGAATCAGGCCATTGGTCCATCAAGGTCAGTATTGACTACTCAGACTGGTAGTGGCTCTCCAGGGTCTCAGGCTGAGATCTTTAATGTCATCTATTACCTGATCCTTTTTTAGCTGAAGAGGCTGATACCTCCTGCATGTCAAGCAGATGCTCTATCACTGAGCAATGGCCCTACTGAATCCTTCCTCATCTCGGCAGAATATGAAGCACTAAGTGCTGCACAAGTGCTAAATATGATTTTCATATCATAAGAACAGGAGAGAAGCCACAGTGGATCGGCCCATCCAGTACAACACTCTGTGTCACAACAGTGGCCAAAAATACCAGGTGCCCTCAGGAGGTCCAGCAGCAGGGCCAGAACTCCAGAAGCCCTCCCACTGTTGCCCCCCAAGCACCAAGAATAGGGCTGCCAAGTCCCCCGGTAGAGCGGGGGAAACACCGATTTTTAAAGCTTTCCCCCGCTTTTCCAAAATTGGCCACCGGGGGGACAAAATGGCTGCCAGCAGGGGAACCTCGGAGCCTGCCCTGGCCAGCCTCTTGAACTTCTTAAAAGGGAAATTTCCCCTTTAAGAGCTGAGCCAGCAAGAGAGCCCCGCCCAGAGATTAAGGAGGGACTAAGCTCTTTCTACTGCATGCAAGGTTGCTGCTGAGTAAACTGCTGGGGTAAGCTGGGGTCTGCGAGCTCTTTTCCTTCTCTGTCTCTCCCCCTCCCCCTCTTTCTTTTTTCTGTCTGTCTGTCCACTGTGGTTTTGTCAAAGGAATAAACTGTCACTTCCAAAGAGGTAAACATCACAAGGAGAGGTTGCCTGTAGAAGGTCTGGGAGTGGGATTGTTTAAAATGTCTTGTCGTGGCTGTTTGGGTCCCCCCAATCCTCATTTCCCTTCTGCAAATAAAAGTTGGGATTCCTCATTTTTATGCCAGTTTTCTGTTTCTTTCAACCGTGTCCCCCCCTCCGGCAGTAAAAATCTGCATTTTTAAAAGCATTTGTACATCAAGTAACCGGTATTTTAAATTAGGGATGGATCCAACTAGCTTTTCTGCTGGCGAAAAGGGGAGGACAAAGGTCCTCTTTAGCCACCAAAAAGCCTATGTTGGGGGGGGAGAAGTTATGGGACTTACATGGACAACAGCTGGGTGAAACAAGGGCCAGAAATAAAGCCTGGGAATTGGGCAAGAGTAAGTGAAAAAGCTGTCTGTCTGTCTGTCTGTCTGTCTGTCTGTCTCTCTCTCTCTCTCTCTCTCTGTCCCCATCCAGCAGAGGTCTGTCAGTGGCTATTATAGCCACAAGGTCTAAATGGAACCCTTTGTCTGGGGCAGTGAGGCTCTGCATTCTTGGTGCTTGGGGGGCAACAGTGGGAGGGCTTCTGGAGTTCTGGCCCCGCTGCTGGACCTCCTGAGGGCACCTGGTATTTTTGGCCACTGTTGTGACACAGAGTGTTGTACTGGATGGGCTGTACTGGATGGGCCGATCCACTGTGGCTTCTCTCCTGTTCTTATGATATGAAAATCATATTTAGCACTTGTGTAGCACTTAGGGCTTCATATTCTGCCGAGATGAGGAAGGATTCAGTAGGGCCGTTGCTCAGTGATAGAGCATCTGCTTGACATGCAGGAGGTATCAGCCTCTTCAGCTAAAAAAGGATCAGGTAATCGGTGACATTAAAGATCTCAGCCTGAGACCCTGGAGAGCCACTACCAGTCTGAGTAGTCAATACTGACCTTGATGGACCAATGGCCTGATTCAGTATTAGGAAACTTCATGAGTTCATGTGGAAGCATGTGGAAGCAACATCACAGGATGTGACATCACAAAATGATGTCACTTCCTTTCTCCTGGCTCCACCCCCAAAGTCTCCTGGCTCCACCCCCAAAGTCCCCAGATATTTCCCAAGTTGGACTTGGCAGCCCTACATTTAGACCTTGTGGCTATAATAGCCACTGATAGACCTCTGCTGGATGGGGACAGAGAGAGAGAGACAGACAGACAGACAGACAGACAGACAGAAAAAAGAAAGAAAGGGGGAGGGGGAAAGAGAGAGAGAAGGAAAAGAGCTGGCAGACCCCAGCAGCTTACCCCAAGCAGCTTACTCCAGCAGCAGGCCACATGCAAAAGCAGGCCCTTCAGCAGAAAGAGCCTCTGTGGGCGGGACTCTCTTGCTCTTTCTTAAAGGGGAAATGTCTGTTGAGGCTTTTTACTGCAGGGCAAGCTCTCTGCAGACATTTCCCTTTTAAGAGGCCAGGCCAGGCTCCGACGTTTCCCTGCTGGCAGCCATTCTGTCCCCCGGTGGCCAATTCTGAAAAAGCGGGGGAAAGCTTTAAAAATCGGTGCTTCCCCCGCCCTACCCGGGGACTTGGCAGCCCTAGTAGGAAGAGGAGACCTTCCTCTTTGCCACTGGCCCCCTTGATTGGGGCATCTAGGACCCCCTGCCTGAGCCACACCCCACAGGTGATCGAGCAGCTGCTCTGTGGCCCCCTGAGCCACTGAGAGACCTTCTCCTGGAGCCCGATCTCTTTCTGTCACTCCAGGGCCTGGTGGAGCAGAACGGGGCCTGTGTCCTGCCCTCAGAGTGTGGCTGCCTTCACTTCAACCAATCAGAAGGCCCTGTGTTCCTGGCTGCAGGAGACGCGGTTTGGATTGGGTGCAAGGAATGGTGAGAGGATGCCGGCGGCCCATGTGCAGGGGGCAGCTGGACCTGGGGGTGCTCTCCTGGGTCCCCTTGGGCATCACTAACGCGCCACTTCCTCCCTGCAGCCTGTGCCAGCAAGGGAGGCTCCAGTGCAGCAGTGAAGGTTGCCAAGGTGAGAGGATCACAAGAGCTCCTGCCGGAATCAACCTGTTAGTCTCTGAAGGCCACCGAGTGCTTTGCTGTCTTGGTTGCCACAGCTTGCACGGATGCATGAAGTGTTACGTCCCACGGGCAGACAGGTTTATACCCAGAGCTGCAAACAGTAGAGAGGCCAGGGTGTACTAACCCCCACATCCCCACACATATACAAACAAACAAATACATGCCTCTACTGTTCGGAGTCTGGGGTATCTTTTTCTCTCTGTGCTCAGTAAATGACTCAAATGATGATGATGATGATGAAGAAGAGATTGGATTTATACCCCACCCTTCACTACTCAAAGGCATCTTAGAGCGGCTTACAAACTCCTTTCCCTTCCCTTCTCCTCCCCATAACAGACACCCTGTGAGGTGAAACTGCCCTTTTTTCAAGAACAGCTGTGCCAGAACTACAGCTTGCCCAAGGTCATCCAGCAGCTGCAAGTGGAGGAGTGGGGAATCAAACCTGGTTCTCCCAGATTAGAGACCGCACTCTTAACCGCTGCACCAAACTGAAGCAGACTTTGACTCACAACGCACCGCGATGGGGTGGCTTTGGTATTAGCGTTGACTGCAGTGGATACGCAGCAGCAGGGTACACTTAACAAACATCACAGGGCATGGTGCATGCAGACGAGGGCTGCCTTGTTGCATGTCAGGGGACAGGATACAGCTTTTGGCCCAAGTGGCACCCCAAAAATGGAACCCTGGCTTTGGCACAACTCTGCCTGCCTGAATCCTCTGGATTGTACTGCGTGGCAGCCAGAGAACTTGAGTGCTTTCTTAACACCCCCGTAACCTCCCCCACTAATATGAAGATGGATAAACCCAAGTCACTTGTGGCGAAAATCATGTCCAGGGTTACCTGTACCTGAAGGCCACAGCACTTGGCAGAGTCCTGAAGCCTCCTGGGAAACAGAACCAAGGATTCAACAAATTACTATTTGAGATAGAAATTAAAATCACAGGGGTTTAACCGAGGACTGAGCCTCAGTCCAGGCCCTGAGTCCACAACCGAAAGGATCCCTTTTCCAAGGGTGCCTCTAATACGCCCTCTGTCCCCCCCCCAGGCCTTCTCCCCCTCAGCGCCTGGTCCGAGTGGACACCCTGCTCCGCCTGCCTGCCCTGGATGGCCCTCAGCCCCAGCGCCGTCTCTGCCCTCCTGGCTCAGGACCCCCACAGGCCCACAGAGGCCCCTCACCCCCACTCCGCCCTGGTGTCTGTGCAGCATCGCTACCGGGTGTGTCTGGACCCTCAGACGGGGAAGCCATGGGCCGGGCAGGCTGCCCTGTGCTCGGCCGACGTGGAACAGGAGCGCCTCTGCCCGGACCCTCACACCTGCGAAGGTGACTTGGGTGTCCTGCAGAGGGCTGGGCTGGGGAGGGGGTGGTTGGGGGGGTGCAGTAGGGAGAGGAGTTCTCCACTCCGGATCCCAGCCGACTCCCTTGCTCCATCTTGGCTGCCGACTTTCCCCCCTCCTTCTCACCTTGGCCCCGTCCGCTGCCCTTGGAGTCTGTGCGTGGGGCTGGCTGGCGGGCTTGAGTTCCTCTCTCCTGGGGTTTGTGCCCTGCCAGACTTCTGCCAGTGGAGTGAGTGGAGTCCCTGGAGTCCCTGCCGCCAGCCCTGCAGTGGGGGCTTCCGTGTGCGATGGCGCTCTGCCCGCCACCCGACAGGAGTGCAGCACTGCCAGGGCCCGCGATCGCAGTCCGAGAGCTGCAACACAGCTGCCTGCCCAGGTAAGTGGGCTTGGACCGAGGGCGGCCTCCTGCACACACACACACACACACACACACACACACACACCAACTCAAGTCCCAGAGAGGTTGGAGAGACTGGAACGGTCCATTTCTCCCCACAGACCTGACACACTTTCTCCTCCCCCGCTTTCTCCACTGGGCTTCTGGCCTTAACCGCCCACCAGAATTTGCTCTGGCCCCCAGGGGGGCTTCCTGGGACTGGGGAGGGTGGTAAGATTGCCAGTGGCTGATGTGGCCTGGAGATCTCCCAGAAGGACAACTGGTTTCCAGAAGGCAGAGATCAGTTCCTCTGGAGAAAATGGCTGCTTTGGAGAGTGGACTCTACAGCGTTATAACCCACCAAGTCCCCTCCCTGACCAGGCTCCACCCCCAAATCTCCAGGAATCTCCCAACCTGGAACTTGTTAGATTTACTGGTAGGGTACAGTCTGGAATCTCTGTTGGTAGCACAGTGCACTAGACTACGCACAGCAGTAGTTTCTGAGTGCTGTGTGTACTAGCAAATGTACAGAGCTACACGGATCCACTTGTCAGTTTCAAACTAATAAGAAATCTTTATTCAAGGGACCATATTCTAGATGGTGCAGGCTGAGGGATAGAGCTAGAATCTAATCTAACTAACTAGATGGATGCGGATAAGAAATCTTTATTCAAGGGACTACGTTCTAGACAGTGCAGGCTGAGGGATAGGGACAGAATCTAACCAACTAGATGGATGCGGATGGAGAATGCATGTCCTGCATCCATGGTGGCAAAGATGGAGAGTGTGCGCTCCTTCTTTGTGTGTGTGTGACAGAGAAAGTGTCAAGCTGGAAGGAAGGAAGTCTCGTCCCCAAGAATAGCATTCTACTTCAAAGGGATAGTATCAGACAGCAGGAAGGAAGGGATGCTCTGTGTGTCCTGACCTCTCTATCTGTTTCTAAATCTATGAGGCTGTCTCTGAAGGCTGAGGCAGGGGACACCATACACTCCTCCACTTCCAACAGAACTGGCAGTCCCACAGTGGGGGAGCTCATTTATGCACAGTTGAGGTGGATTTAGGGTTCAGGTGTGCCACGGGCCACACAGCCTCATGAGTCTCCCTTTGAAACAACAGTGACCGGGGGGAGGGGGGGAATAACTCTGTGTGTTCACAGTTTCCATTCTCCCCCAAAATTCTGTGACACAGATCAGTTGGGAAGTGCTTGGTCATGCCCTGTTTCCCTAGCTGGCAGCGGTCAAGGGCTGAGGCTTCAGTGCAAGGAGGGGAAGCCGGGAAGAAAGGGATCCCCCCAAATGTTGGGAATGGAGAGGTGTTTCTCAGGATTTACACATGTGGTGTACATCGTTGTCTCTTCTTTCATTCCAAAAGGGGAGGGGGGAATTATAGGAGCTCTTTTCAGAGTTCCCCCAAATTCCCCAGTTTCCCCTCAGGCTTCTTCATGCTATACATTTTCAGTGAGCAAAACATTGTCTTGAAAATATTCCGCTCGTCCTAAATGAGGAAATACTTCATAGGGCTTTTATTTTTTAAGTGCTCCCCAAAATCTCCCAACGTTCCCCTGGGAAAATGGGGGAGGAGACCTCAGTCTTCTTCATGCTTTATATTTAGAGTGAGAAAAACCTTGTTCTAAAACCCCCCAAATTTGTCTCGCTCAAAAGGAGAAAATATTTCATAGGAGACTTCCCCCCCCCCCCCCGTGTTCCCCCAAATTTCCCAATTTTTCCAACTGAATATTGGGGCATGGGGGGGAATCCCTGGAATTTTAAAGCAGGGGAACAGTAAGGGGGGGGCCTCCTCTGCAGGACCACAACCCCCATGCAATTCACCCACCAAGACCCCCTCCCCCCAAATTAGACGTCAGATTGAGTCATGGATCTGCTTTCTGGTGTGTGGCTGCCCCCCCCCCATGAAGTCTCCCCCCCCCCCCCAGCTTCTCCCAGGGAAGAAACGACTTGTCCTCCCCTCCCCCAGGCAACGCTGTAGGTGCAGAACTGAACTCCAACTTTGCCCTGGTCTTGCTTTGACCCTAGGAGAGGCGTGTGAGGATCGGGGCAAGGTGCATGACCCAGCCTGTGCCAACGGCTGCCCTCGGAGCTGCGCAGACCTCTGGGAGCACGTGGAGTGTCTGCAAGGAGAATGCAAGCCAGGTACCTTTCCCCCCCCCCCCCCCGTGCTGTGCTTGCAGCTCTGGGCCCCACAAGGCCTGCTCAGTCCGCCCCACTCAGACTCTGCCCCGTCTGGCGCTTTTGACAGGGAGGTGGCGCTCAACAGCCTCCAGTGACCTGTTCCCCTTTCCCCTGCCCTGGAAATGTTTTTTCTGCTCCGTCCTTCCTTCTCTGGCCCAAAAGACGTCCATCTGGCTTCAACTAGGGCCAAGGCCTTTTCGGTCCCGGCCCCAACCTGGAGGAAAGAGCTCCTGCTAGAGATCAGGGCCCTGCAGGGCCTTTTACAGTTCCGCAGGGCCTGTGAGACGGAGCTCTTCCACCAGGCTTTTGGGTGAGGCAGCGGACGTCAAATACCATCCAGCTCCTCCTGTTACCATCCTGTTCCCTCTTCGTTACCATCTGTACCGTGGTAACTTTAATCGTCAAGGACACTGACTGATAACCACCTCGGTTTGCCCAAGGGAGGGAGGGTGCTTACAATCTGCAATCCCTTGTGGGGTCTAGCCCTTTCGGACTTTAGTTTTCTAACACTAGGGCACCATCGTAATTGCTGTGATGCAGTCTGATCACCATTGGTTTAAGGGTTAAGTTTATAGCCTGCTTTGGCGGGGAGGGTGGGATATAAATCCAAATAAATAAATAAATAAAGTTTTAATCTTGGTGTCATTGTTTTATATTAATGTTGCAACCCACTCTGAGCCCGGTTGCGGGAAGGGTGGGATAGAAATTGAACCAAAGAAGTGAATAATAAGTACCCACCCAGGCTTGGTGTGGCCGCCACCTCCGCTGGCCACCTTTTGTCCTCTGCACCCAACAGCCTGAGGTCCCCAGAGTCTGGGTAGGAACCACTCACAGGCCTGCCTTTTCACTACAGCTGCCGTAGCATCCTGTGTCCGTGAGTTCCACAGGGCTATTGTGAAGCATATGGGGAAACGGCTCCTACCTTTGAGGGGTATGGTTCTAGGAACGGCCCCCAAGATTTGGCCACTGGAAAGCAATCAGTGGCCACCACCTTCGTGTTTTCCTGATTTCAATGACCTTCCTGTTGGACCCCCACGGGAAGGGGCGCTCCTTCATGCCCGGCTTGTTCCCCACCCACCCTCTGCCCTCCCCAGGCTGCCATTGCCCTGAAGAGAAACTCCTGCAGGACGGGGCATGTGTTCCAGCCCCCGCATGCCGTTGCGGACTCCCCACAGCCAACGGCACCCTGGAGTACCTGCCTGGGCAGGCGGCCAGGCTGGAGTGTCACAACTGGTAGGTGCCCTGCAAAGAGACAAGCCGCCCGCCCTGGGCCTAGGGACCGCCACGCTAGGCAGAGGGCTAGAAGAACGCAGCGGAGTCACAGGTGTTAAACTCAGCTCCGCTCTCACAACAAGAACTGAGGCACTATTCTTAAACTGGTTTATGATATTACTGGGCACAATATCCCTATGAGGCCAGAACTTGTCTTGCTTAATTTATGGGAGAGGATAGTTGTTCCTGCAATCAGGAAAGACCTCATTTCTTATACGTTGGTGGCAGCCAAGACACTAGTGGCTGGGCACTGGGAAAATAGTGAACAACCCTCATCTATTATGTGGTTTAATAACTTATGGGAATACCTGGTCATGGACAAAATATCAGAAGTTATATATCCCTGGCAGAGAATCCAGAGTTTCATTCAGATTTTTCAGACCATTGGTTTCCCTTTCTTGAATATACGGAAAGACACGGTAAGCTGAGAAGGGCACTTCCAGATAATTTGAAGGTTACGGCTATACATTGAATAGCTGTTTGGTTTTACGGCTCTTGTGTTTATTGTGCTTTTAACTGTGTTTTTATTGTAGTAGTTTCCTAATAGTATGTGCTATTGTAAATTGTTGCTATGTTACATAGATAAAAGTTATTTATTTAAAAAAAAAAGAATTGAGGCACTGCGCCTCAGTTTCTTTTTCAGGTGGAAATACGTCTAAAAGAAATTGTGGGCAGATCAGCTGGCCAAGCGAGAGCGTGTTGTTAGGGTTCCAGAGGGGTGGCCACCAGGCAAATCGGTAACTTGTGCCGCCTTTGCTGCAGGGGGCAGTCGGGCTCCTCCGCAGGGGAAGAGCTAGAGCTTTAAGACCAGAAGGGCCTTAGAAACCAACGGGACTTCGGGGGGGGGGGGGGAAGGCCCTGTCCTGGATAGCCCGGGCAAGCCCAATCTCGTCAGCTCTCAGAAGCCAAGCAGGGCCGACCCTGGCAAGTACTTGGATGGGAGACCTCCAAGGAATATCAGGTCCAGGACGCGGAGGCAGGCAATAGCAAGCCACCGCTCTGAAACATCCAGGCCCCCATTAGAGGTTGCCAGAAATCAACCATGACTTCCAGGCATACATACACACAAAGAAGAAGAGGAGGAGGAGGAGGAGGAGATTGGGTTTGTGCCCTGCCCTTCACTCGGAGTCTCAGAGCGGCTTACAAACTCCTCTCCCCTCCCCACAGCTGACACCCTGTGAGGAAGGTGGGGCTGAGAGAGCTTTTTCCAGAACTGTCCTTGAGAGAACAGCTCTGAGAGAACTATGGCTTGCCCAAGGTCATCCAGCAGCTGCAAGTGGAGGAGTGGGGAATCAAACCCGGTTCTCCCAGATTAGAGTCTGCGCACTTAACCACTACATCAAACATACACACACATACACAAAATACTCAACAACAACAACAAAAATCGGGGGTGGGGATGAGCTTTAAAAGTAAATGCTGTCATCAGGTATCTGAGGAAGGGAGCTTGGACTCTCAAAAGCTTCTACCCTGAAAAGTGGGGGAGGCTCAGGCTGGGAGAGGCGCCACCCCATGCCATGGATCTGGGGAGCCGTTAAGAGTTGTGAGTCAGCGGTCTGAATTGGATCGGTGCACTGTATTGTTTAGGGGGCAGGGGAGGTGCCGTCAGTGGGATTTTTCACCCCACATGTAACAACGTCACACACCATTGATGCCAGTTTGGTGTAGGGGTTAAGTGCGCGGACTCTAATCTGGGAGGACCGGGTTTGATTCCCCACTCCTCCACTTGCAGCTGCTGGATGACCTTGGGCAAGCCATAGTTCTGGCACAGCTGTTCTGAAAAGAGCAGTTCTCTTAGAGCTCTCTTGGCCCCACCGACCTCACAGGGTGTCTGTTGTGGGGAGAGGAGGGGAAAGGAGTTTGTAAGCCGCTCTGAGACGCCGAGTGAAGAGTGGGATATAAATCCCATCTCCTCCGCTTCCTCCTCCTCCTCCTCTTCTTCTGCCCGGATATTTTAATGCTTGAATCCATCAATTGCCACAGAAGCTCCCAACACTTCAGCCTGGTCATTGGTGAGCCCTGAAGGGCCGGGGCCGATGGGGGTCTTCTAAAGATCTGGGAGTTCCACATTCCTGTGTCTTTCCTCTGCAGCACCTGTGTGAACGGCACCTTTGAGTGTCCGGAGCAGGAGTGCCCATCCTACGGAGAATGGTCCCCTTGGAGCCCCTGTTCGGCCAGCTGTGGAGGGGGGAGTGCCCTGAGACACCGCCCCTGCCACGAGAGCCCTGGTGGAGCCCCCTGTGCTGCCGAAGACATGGAGGAGGTGGCCCGGTGCATCCCGCAGCCCTGTCCTGGTGAGTGCCAGCCTCCCGCCTTTATGGCAAGGGGATGCTGATGAGGGATGGGCATGAACCTAACCACGAAGTGCAATCAGAAATGAATGTTTTCCTGTGTGTGGTTCGCGAACAGAAGTTCGTGAGAGATCTACCATCACAAACTTCCATGAACTTTCAAAGCAGTTCTTGGTGGTTCGTGGATGGAGCAGAAAGCAGGGGTTTAAAGGGATTCCGAGTCCCTTTGAACCCCTGCTTTCTGTTCCCTGCAAAAGCCACAGAAACAGCTGAGCAGTGGAGAGGTTATCCCCTTGGCCCAGCTGTTTCTTGGGTTTTCTGCAAACCCTGTTTAGAGAGACTGCTGTCCTTTTCAGCAAGGTTTGCGGGGCCATGGACCACAGAGCAGCTCATGTCTTGGCTCATGGTTTGCCCATGGACCGAACTGCCTTTCCCTGGTTGGTGCCCATCCCCAGGGCTGACCCCAGGGCCCTGGTAGTAACAGCTGGTTCCCCAGCCTTTTGGCTGTCGTTTTACTTATTTAAAAACAGTTTTTAGCCATCTTTCTTCCTTGCAGAACTTAACACGTCTTACAATGGAAATAAAACAACCATTATTTAAAAACACATAAAAGACCACAATTTAAAACTGCCAGTTAGGACTACCAATAAATAAAGAACAAAATTAGTCAAATGCAGTCTTTAAAGAAGCCGCCTTCAGCTGCCTCCTGAAGATCAAAAGGGCGGAGGCTGGGAGGTTGTTCCATCATCATGGGGCTGTCACCGAAAAGGCCCCTGCGTGGAGGTGAGTAAAATTCTTAATAGGGTATCTTGTGGCTGTAGCCTTCGCTCCACAGACACAAATCACCCTGACACGCCGACCCAGTGTCGACACACCAGATGCTGTTACTGGAGCCCCTATCCCCCCCCCCCCCGCAAGACAGAGTGCCCTCCTCCCCATAACATGGGCTGTGTATTTTTAAAAGATTCCCCCACGTGTGGAATAGCCCAAATCCTGCACCCCAGAAATGCAGGCTCCACCATCTGCCAGTGAAGCCAACTGAACCGCGGCCAGCGTGTCCGGCCTGCTCTGCCCTGGGCACATTTGGCAGCACAAGGTACAGGCCGCAGGTGAGGGTTCCTCCAGGTGCCACTGAGTAGCGGGCGCTTTCCCCCTCTTCTGCTCCCAGTCCCCTCGATCCAGACATGAGACCGAGGCCTTTCCCACAGAGGTCGTTTGCCCTGCGTTCAGGCCTGCTGGGGGGTTCCTCCACACTCCCCCACAGCATCATGGTGCATCCACCGACCTCCTGGGTCTCCCCCAGCTTGTCTCCAGTCTTCCCCAAATCCACTTTGCCACTAAGTTTTGGGGAAGTTCACAGCAAAGCTTGGATGGCTGCCCTTTGGGGAGGAAAGTCCAGATTCCTTCAGTCTCACCAACTTGAACACGTGAAGTTCGGTCTTCTACTGAATGAGACCATCGGTCTGTGAAGGGCAGTACTGGTTGCCGCTCTCCAGGGTCTCAGGAAGAGAAAGGCCTTTCCCCTCACCTCCTGCCTGGTCCCTGTGGCCTGGTGATGGACCGGGGACCTTCTGCAGGCCGAGCAGGTGCTCTGCCAATGAACCACATACAGACATAGCCATGCAACGGTCAGTCACAATGTTAAGGACCAGTTTTAAAAAAGCCACGTGGACGGGGCAGGGAAACTGCAGGGAGCCCCACTGCCTGGAAGCCCCATAGCTGCTGCCCCATATTGGCTGCCACAGGGACTTTGGGGCTTCCGAAGGTAAACATCGCCAGGAAGAAGAGCCCCCAGAGCCAGCCCCCCCCCCCCCCGCCCGTGCTCTGGGTGTTCGAGGGAACCCCTCTGACCGCAGACCCTTGTATGGAGGGCTCCCGACACACACGAAGCGGCCTTCGACTGAGTCAGACCCCTGGTCTGTCAAGGGCAGTCTTGGCTACTCAGACTGGCAGCAGCTCTCGAGGGCCTCAGGCAGAGGTCTTTCCCATCACCTCCTGCCTGGTCCTTTTGACTGTCGATTCCGGGGACTGAACCTGGGACCTTCTGCATGCCAGGCAGAGGCGCTGCCACTGAGCCACACCCCCTCCTCCATGCCTCCTCTCTGCCTTCTACACCCCGGCCTCACGCAGCTCCTGAGGGCAACCGAACATCACGTGTCATGGGGCGGGGAGCATCCTGCCACCCACTTCAAGGGCCTCTGCTGTCGACGGGCCTTGGGGGGAGGAGGGGGCCGCCCCAGCACCACCCCTAAAGACCCTTTCCCTTCCTTTCCAGGGGCCTGCCTGCTGAGCGAGTGGTCGGTGTGGAGCCCCTGTAGTGCCAGCTGTGGTGGAGGCACGTCTGAGAGGAGCCGCAGCCCGGTCACCCCCCTGGGGGAGCTGTGTCCCTTTCCGCTGCTGCAACACCAAGCCTGCAACACACACAACTGCACCCCAGGTGAGCCCTCCCGGGAGCCAGCCCCATGGCACTCTGGACATGCCTCAGGGCACGAGAGGGCAGAGACAGTCGCCTGTTGCACATGGATCAGGATTCAGGCTGACATGGAATCGTATTGCTTTAGCCATTTTGGTGTAGTGGTTAAGTGTGCGGACTCTAATCTGGGAGGACCAGGTTTGATTCCCCACTCCTCCACTTGCACCTGCTGGTATGACCTTGGGTCAGTCACAAGTTCTCTCTGAGCTGTTCTCTCAGGAGCAGTCCTCGAGAGAGCTCTCTCAGCCCCACCTACCTCCCAGGGTGTCTGTTGTGGGGAGGGGAAGGGAAAGGAGATTGTGAGCCACTCTGAGACTCCCTTGGGCATAAATCCAATCTCCTCCTCCACCTCCTCCTCTTCTTCTTCTCTTTCAAACTGCACACTCTTTTAAAATAGCAGCTACATGTTTGAGGCTGCTGCTGGGTCCTTGGAAACCTCTTTCTTTGTTATAAAATTCACCTTCAGACTGGTAGACAGAAGAAGAAGAAGAAAAGCTGTTTTTTGTGCCCCACATTTCTCTATCCTATGGAGTCTCAAAGGGGCTTACCATTGCATTCCCTTCCCCTCCCCACAAGAAAAAGAGCAGGTTTTTTATACCCCATTTTTCTCTGCCCTGAAGAGTCTCAAAGCGGCTTACAATCACTTTCCTTTCCTCTCCCTTCAATGTGAGGTAGGCAGAGCTGTGAGAGTTCTGACAGAACCGTGACTGGCCCAAGGTCACCCAGCAGGCTTCATGAGGAGGAGGCAGGAATCAAACCCGATTCTCTAGATCAGAGTCTACCGCTCTTAACCACTGCACTATGCTGGTGCTCCCATGCTGGTTAGGAGCGCGGGCTGTAATCTGGGGGGACCGGGCTGGATCCCCCACTCCTCCTCCACCTGCAACTGCTGGGGTGACCTTGGGTCAGTCTTCTTCTCCTTCAAATCCTTCACACAAGGCAATCATGGCTGTGTAAGGATTCCAGCTTTGTCCCACTTTGCCCCAAAGTTGCCGCTGCTGGGTTGGGAAATGCCTGGCGATTTGGGGGCGGAGGCTGCTGGGGTTGGGGTTTGGGGTGGCGAAGGACTTCAGCAGGGTTCCATGCCAAAGAATCCACCCTCGAATGCATCCAGTTGCTCCAGGGGAACTGATCTCAATCACCTGGAGATCAGTTGTCATTCCAGGAGCTTCCCAGGCCCCACCGGGAGGTTGGCAGCCCTGCTTTGCACTGAAGTGGGTCTGTGGAGCCACAGAAAGGCCACCAGTAGCATCTCCCAAATGTGTCCTCTTTGCTCCTGTCCACATCCTGGGAAAGTGAGCTGGGGAATGAGCCCCCGAGCAGCTGCCTGCCAGAGCCCAGTGAGCAGAGCCAAAAGGCCGGAAGCCTCTGCCTGGCCGTGGAAGGGGGCAGGGCCACTGTGGTGACTGTGCAGCAGGCAGCCTTTGTTCAGCACTGAGGGTGGGACTTTGGCTGCAGGAAGGAGGGATAATGAGTGGGCAGTGCCTCTGAGATGCAGCAGCAGTCGTGTTCACAAGGCAAGAACCACCCCCAAGAGAAGTCCTGGCAGTGTCACGGCACAGTGGCCTGTGTGTCAGAGTAGTGGGGGGGGGGGGGGGGTTGTGGATTGCCTGTGGGCGGGGCTAGAGCTTGTGCTGAGATGGACAGGGCTACCAGCTGTGGGCTGGGAAATTCAGCAGAGGGTAATCCCATAGCCTCCACTCTCCAAAGCTGCCATTTTCTCCAGGGGAACTGTCCTCTGTAGTCCGGAGAGGAGTTCTAATTCTGGGGGGCGGGGGGATCTTCAGGCCCCAGTTGGAGGCCGATGACCCTACAGGGTCAGAGGTGGGTGGAGAGGCGGTAGTGGCCCTTCCCAGGCCTGCCCCCTTTGACCTGTCTCTCCCCCCTCCCCCTGCCATGCCAGAGTGCCCGGGAGGCCACATCTTCAGCAGCTGTGCCAACGCCTGCCCGCAGGCCTGCTCGGACCTGCGCCCGGAGACCCAGTGCCTGCAGGAGGGATGCCAGCCTGGCTGCTCCTGCCCCTCTGGCCAGGTGAGTGTGTCTGTACTGCCCGCCTGGCGGGGCACACGCCTGCTAGCCCTGCCCTGGGCCCGCTGTGTCTGAGCCTCCCCGTGGCCCACAGGTGATGCAGGATGGGGCGTGTGTCCCTGCGGAGGAGTGCCGCTGCTCTCTCAGCCTGGCCTCGGCCGTGCCCTGGACCGCCAACCTGTCACAAGAGGAGCAGGCCAAGGAGTACCCGCCTGGCACCGTCATTCGGCAGGAGTGCAACAGCTGGTGAGGGGGTGGGTAGGGGAGGGGAGGGAGGAGCCCTGGGGGGGCGAGGGGAGGAGGGCAACCCCCCCCCCCGGAATTCCTTCTTGCCGCGGACAGAGGATGGCTTGCATTCTGAAGCCTGACCGGCCGTACACGGCTCGGAGTCATTCCATGGCACCCAGTGCCGACAGAGTCCAGAATGGCACTGAAACAAAGGTAAGGGCTGCCAAGTCCGGGTTGCAGCATCCCTGGAGATTTGGGGGCTGCAGCCTGGAAGGGGCAGAGTTCGGGGAGGGGAGGGACCTCTGTGGGGTGTGATGCCATCGAGCCCGCCCTCCAAAGCAGCCCTTTCCTCCAGGGGAACTGATCCCTGGAGGCCAGCTAGATTTCAAGGAGATCTCCAGGCCCTGCCTGGAGGCTGGCTACCCTATGCAAGGGTAAGGCCTGTTCCTGGCCCTGCTAGGCCACACAATCAGCCAAAGCCAAGAACCGAGGTCGCAAGTGACGAGTGAAAAGAAAAGAAAAGAAAAGGCTTCTTCCTTGAGAGGGTCCTGTTAAAATAACTATACAAAACAATAAGGGAACATCACCAGACTCACAGCTTCCCACCACACAATGCTGACCCTGGTGGCCGAGCCGCTGGAACCCGTCTGTCAACAGACACTGGCAGGCCGACCTCTCCCCGAACTCACCGGGCACCGCCTCTGCACAGGGGGCAGCTCTTCTACCCTGCCCCTTCCCCTGGGCGCTCCAGGGCCCTCTTGGCAGTGGCTCCGGAATCCCGGCCTGGGCAGGCAGCTGAGGCTGGCACTGGGCCATTCCCTTCTGGCTTCCGCTGGATGTACCAGAAATCCCTGAAGATTTGTTGGTGGAGCCAGGGGAGGGGAGAGGCCTCAGCAGGGTCTAATGCCATAAAGGCCACCCTCCGTTTTCTCCAGGGGAACTGATCTCTGTCAGCATGGAGATCAGTTGTCATCCTGGGAGATCTCCAGGCCCCACCTAGAGGTTGGCAACCCTAGCCAGACGGTCCTGATCCGGAGCCCTGAAGTGAGGTCGTCTGCCAGGGTCTCAGCTGTCTGGTCCGCCATGCCAAGTGGCGATTTAATGGCTTTAGGCATCTGCTGGGTTCTGCGCTCTGCAGTCGCAGGCCTGAGTGGGGGGGCTGTTTTCCTGAAGACCACTTATCCAGGGGCCATGTGGCTCGGTGGCAGAGCCTCTGTTTGGCATGCAGAAGGTCCCAGGTTCAATCCCTGGCAGCATCTCCCATTAAAAAGGGACAGATCCCAATAGAAACAAAGACTCGCCCGTCCTGTCCCAGTGTGGGAAGGGGCCTGAGCTCCCCCGGTGCTCCTCTCCCACCTGGATGGCAAAACGGAAAGGGGGGAGGGTTTCCCTGCAGGGCCTGACTGTGGTTGTCTTTGCAGCGTCTGCACGAACGGCACCTTTGCCTGCAGCCAGGACCCCTGTGATGGTGAGTGTCCCCCGAGGACCCCCACTCGCAGCCTCCGGGTGCTCCCCTGGACCCCCTTTCTCTGTGACCCCGCCTCCCCCCTCCTACGTCCTGCGGTCTCCTTGAGGAGGGAGAGAGAGGCTCTTGCCTGCTGGGAGGGGCAGCACTGGCTGTGGGAAAGGCAGCCCGGGAAGAGGACAGGGTCTTGAGTGGTGGTGGCCCCCTGCATTCCGCTGGGCTCAGCATCTCCCCTGCCCCCCTTTTCTCCCACAGTGCCATGCATTTGGTCAGAATGGTCGCCCTGGTCGCCCTGCTCTGTGACCTGTGGCCCTGGTGAGCAGATCTCCCGGCGGTACCGACTCCAGCAGCGCCTCTTTGGGGGAGCAGAGTGCGAAGGACCCTCCGTGCGCCAGAAGCCGTGTTCCCTCCTGGACTGTGGTGAGAGAGAGCGACCTTCTCCTGAGGGTGGCCAGCTCTGGCTTGGGAAACCCCTGGAGATTTGGGAGTGGCGCCTGAAGAGGCTGGTGTTTGGGGAAGACGGCTAGCAGGCCATAGAGTTTGCCCTCCAGGTTCCTCCGGGGGAATTTGACTTCTGCCCTCTGGAGAGCAGTTGAAATTCCAGGAGGACTCCAGCTCCCACCTGGAGGTTGGCAGCTTCTGCTTCTTCCCCCCCCCCCACTGAGGAGGCTGGGAGGGAGAAGGCGCCCCCAGGCCCCAGTGAGCCAAGCAGGGAGAGGCCCGGTAGCAGGAGTGGGGAAGGGTGGTTGCCGACTCACACGGCTCTCTCTCCTTGACGCAGCCTGCCCTGACGGGGAGCTCTGGCTCCAGCCCGATCCTGCTGGCCGGTGTGAGCGGAGCTGCTCCCAGATCTATGAGGACCCTCCCCAGAACTGCAGCAGGGGGGCAGAGGGGGGCTGTGTGTGCCAGCCCGGGCACTACCGGAATGGCAGTGGGCACTGTGTGGTGGCTGCCCACTGTGAGTGTGAGCACAGAGGCCGGGTTTACTCGGTGAGTGGGCCCTGGCAGGCTGGTGCATCCGGGTTTCAATGGGGGAAAGAGGGCTGCATGGGGGACTCCCCAGCTTCTCCAGGCGGCCCTGACTCACAACCACCACCCTTTCAGGGAAGGGAGGGTGCCGCCTGGACCCCAGCACACAGCCGGGCACTGAAGCAAATCACACTGGGACGCACTCGGGAACGAAGGCCTCTTTCCCAGCCGGGCGTGGTGGGCTTCCCAGCTGCTGCAGGGGGGCTGAAGAGAGCCTGCACAAAGGCGTGGGGCCCTCTGGGGATGCCAGACCAATGCTCCCTCTAAGCTGTGGAGACTCCTGGGAACAAAAATTCTACTCTGTGAGCTCCTGGCATTAAAGTTGAGAGCGAGTGATTTGGCTGCCGCATAAATTAGTTTGCTCTCCTTCCTGAGCTAAGACAGAAATGTGTGAGCCAGAGGCTAAAAAATGGTGCGCTGGCTCGCACTAACTCAGCTTAGAGGGAGCACTGGTGTCAGGCAAAAGCCATCCAAGGTAGCTCCGGTTCCCCCCCCCTTCCCAAGGGAGGGAGACACAAATCACGATGTCCTCATGATGGAGAGGGGGAGGTGGGGGGGGGACCATTCACCTCGTTTCCAAAACCAGGTGGGACGAATTCTGAGAAACCCCCCCCCCCAAAAAAGATGCAGGTGTTATTGAGAGGGGGGTGCAGACCAGGAGTGGACAGCATCTGTCTTGCCCCTTTGGAAATGGGAAGGGCAGGGCATTGGAGGGTCCCACACTTTTTCCCACACTTCATTGGAGGGTCCCACACTTTTTCCAGCTCTCCAGGGGGAAGGTCTCCTGTCCGGTGTTGGGCCTCAGCACAAACAGGAATTCTGCCAGAGCAGACGCAGCCCAGGAGAGCTTCCCGTTGGATTTGGGCTTTTGCCTCCTGCCTTGCCCCGGGCAGGTCTCAGCAGACGCCTCTCCTGACCCCCTCCCCCCCCCCCCCCCGCTTTGCCTGCCCTCTGACCCCTTGGCTCTGTCCCGTCCAGGCTGGTGAAGAGTGGCACATGGGCTGCGAAACCTGCCGCTGCTTGAATGGGAAGGCCACCTGTGGGGCTAGCTGTCCTCCACTCACCTGTCTTGAGGTAACACTCCTGAATGGGGGGGGGGGCATGGCTCGGGAGTGGCAGCGCCCCACTGGGACATCCTGCTGCCGAGCGGAGCGGGTGGAGGCTAGTGAGCACAAATGTGCTCAGCACATGCTCAGAGGCAGCCTCCTAGTTCCTGGGGCCACTGGAGACAAGAGCCCGGTCTGTCGTTAAAGCCTCTTCTTTTCCCACCCCCACCTCAGGGAGAAGCCAAAGTTCAGGATCCCACCAGTTGCTGCCCCATCTGCAGGAAGGAGGTGCTCGGTACGCCAGTTCCCGGAAGTCTGAGATCCCGTGGGTGGTGCCAGAGGGCCAGCGGGATCAGCTGCGGCTGCTTTTACACCTCTGTTTAACTCCACCCCACCTCAGCATGGCACTGGGTCTCAAAAGAGTGCAATTTCTCCCAAGTTTATTTTAAACTTTGTGCTTGCAAATTCAGCCTCCAGGACGGCTTTGTCAAGAAGAACAAGGATGGGGGGTGGAGTGCAGTAAATTTTCTCACTGGGGAAATTTTCTCACTGGGGAAAAAAGCCGCCTTTGGGCTATTGTAACCCCCTCGGGGGGCAGAATCAGGGGTACAGGTACATACAGATGAGCCCCAAGTCTGTGGTGGACAGACAAAAGTCAGAGGGAGGCGAATTTGGCAAAGGACAACCAGATTGGGGCGGGGCGAAGACTTTGAACTTGAAGGAGGAGGAGATGGGGGAGGAGGCTACTCAAGAGGGGAAGGGAGGGGGGGCTGTTGAAGGGAAGGAGAGCTCCGATTCCCTGGCACACTTCTCGCGCGTTTTTTCTGCCCCTCGCATTTCTTTCCACCCTGGAGGTCTCTAACAACCCAGAGTGGTCAAATACCAGACTCCCACCAAGGCACCATCTCCGCCACGCCCAGCGTGAGACCCACGTTGTCCAGGTGCTGGAAGCTGCCCTGTGGCTTGGGGGGGGGGGGGGTATGCTGGCAGGATGGTAACAATCCGCTTCCCCCTGCAGAGAAGCCCCTGTCCTTCTGTCAGCGCTACACGGAGCTGCGCAACATCACCAAAGGGCCCTGCTTCCTGGCAGAGGTGGAGGTGAGCTACTGCAGCGGGCGCTGCCCCTCCCACACCAACGTCATCCCCGAGGTAAGCGAGAGAGCCGTGCCCCCGGCATCCCCCGGGCCCGTCCCCAAGAGGGGGTCCATCTCCTTCACCCAACGTCTGTGTGTGTGTAGGGGGGTTTCCTGCCCCCTCAAGCCCCCTTCTGCCCCCCCATAGGAGCCCTACTTGCAGACCTTGTGCGACTGCTGCAGCTACCGCCTGGACCCGGTGAGCCCCGTGCGCATCTTGAACCTGCAGTGCGAAGGGGGCGAGACAGAGCCCGTGGTCCTGCCCATCATCCACAGCTGCGAGTGCAGCAGCTGCCAAGGTGAGCTGGGGCTCTGGACGGCCGGGGTCCTCCTGTGTGTGTGTCCCCCCCCCCCCCCCCGGTAAGGCCTTGGGCAGATCACTCCCCCCCCCCAGTCCAGGCTTCCCATCTGTCAAAGGGGAACTGCTATGCCCTACCCTGCAGGGTTGCTGTGCAGGGAAAGAGTGGAGATGGGAAAGCCCTCTCAGATTGAAAGTGCTGGAGACCCTCAGGCAGTGGGAGGTGTGATGAGCTCAGTTTGGAGTATGAAAAACGACTCCATTCCCACCCTGGATGTTCACTTCCAGACTCTCCCCTCACCCGGCTCATCCAGCCCTGCTCGGGCTCTTGTCCAGGCCCCGATCCACGGGCGCTTTGACTCGTGATCCCAGGGCCACGGCCAGACTCTCACCAATTCCCCCTCTCCATTCCCCCCTTGTCTGCGCTTCAGGTGGCGATTTCTCCAAACGCTGATTGCCCCCCCCCCCCCCGGCAGTTTCTGGACCTCTGCAGAGGATGCCGGTCCAGGCCAGACTCAGAAGGGCTTCTTTCTCCAGGCCAAAGACATCCTCTTGGGACCAGTCCCCACCCTCCGTCTGCCCCAGTGCACCCGACACAGCACAGTTGATCTCTCACCATTCAATAAAACCACCCAACTGCTGTTCCATGGAGGACTCTGCTCTTTCCCTCTTCCCCGCAGACGGGGCACGGCTTCCGTGCAAGATTATAAGAGTAGACCGGGAAGGGGGCCAGGGAAGAGGCCGAGGGGCCTGGAGATCTATTCCCCCAGAGAAGATGGCTGCTTTGCAGGGGGGACTCTGTGGCATTCTGCCCTACTGAAGCCCCTCACCTCCCCCTTCTCAGGTTCCACGCCCAAATCTCCAGGAATCTCTCTACCTGGAGCTGACAACCCTTGCAAGGGCTTCCCAGGGGGCCTTCCCAGACCCCAAAGGCCGTGGCCGTCTCCAGACCGGCAGCCAGAGAGGCAGAGATCCAGCAGCCAGAGGAGGCGGCACCTGCTCATCTCCACCTGCCGGGGCAGTGAAAGGCAGGGAACGGGGCCCAAAAGCACCATGGCAGAACCCCTTCCCGGACTCTCAACCTGCCCCTTGGCCACCAGGGAAGGAACAGGGCAAGGCAGGGGCATGAGGACAGCCCTCTCTTGGCGTGTCTCGGGGCATTTCAGGCCATAAGCCGGGGGGGGGGATTGGGGGGGACCTTAGTGAGGCCGGGCTCACACAAGCTTCAGAAGCCCCCACAGCCAGAGCAGAGTAGTCTCTGCGTCAGGGAACAGAGAGAAACACGCAGGTCTAGCTTCCTCCTCTTATTTGGGGCAGAGCAGAAGGACCCCACAAGCCCCCATCTTCCCCAGAGAGGAGGGATCCAGGCCAGCAGAGTGTCCCCCCCCCCCCACACTTCCCTTTGCATGGAGAGCTCAGCAATCCAAGAGCCTGAGTGGAAATGTCCCCCCACTCCCCATGGCATCTGCGGGGGGGGGGGCCCTCTGCCTGGAACCTTGGGGGTGCAGAAGACTCCGAAGAGCAACTGGCATCACCAGAAATGGGGGGTGTTCAGGCCAGGAAGAACGCGTGAAGGCTGCCATTCTGGATCAGGACCAGGGACACCAGCTCAGGATAAAAACAGACAAATCAATGCATCCAATCTGTAATGTGCAAACTGCAGGCTGCTGCCCTTTCAATTTGCCTCCAGTCCAGGCAGGGGAGGAAGAGGGGCTTTGACCCTTCGACCTCTGATGGGTTTCACTTCTAAAAACTGTCTCTCCTGCTCTGCTATTAGCATTTTAAAGGAAGCGCCTTCCGAAAGGGTCCACTTTGCTCTCAAATTCTACCGGCAGAAGGGGAGAGGGGAGTCCCCGCTAGTGAGCCCAAAGAAGAGTTAAAACTCCCCCCCTGCCTTTGCTGACACACAGCCTGAGGCAAATTGGGGCGACAGGGACCTGCACTTTGCATTTCACAGACTGGACCAAGGTACACAATCTCAGTCTGTTCACTAAGGAAGTTATCTTTGCACAAGTCAGTATCTTTAATTGTCTCCATTTCTCCCCACTGGGGCCCAACGCATCCCGCCACAAATAAAAATACAACCAAATAACATTTCTTTTAAAAAATGACAACACCAAAGATAGCAAGACCCAGCTGCCTCTTGGAATCGGTCTGGAACCCAGTGGGCCGGTTGTTGCATCTGGGGGCTAGCCTGGAACCCAGCCGGCACAGAGCACGGGCTGTGAGCCAAGGGCCATCCGGCTCTGAGAGCCGGCTTGGTGTGGTGGTGAAGAGTGGCGGACTCAGAGCTGCAGAACTGGGCTTGGTTCCCCACTCCTCCTCCACCCGTGGTCTCCCAAGTGATCTTGGGCCAGTCACGGTTCTCTCAGAACTCGCTCAGCCCCACCTGCCTCACAACAAGGTGCCTCTTGTGGGGAAAGGAAGGGAAAGGCGACTGATTGTGAGCCGCCTGGAGACTCCTTTGGGTAGAGAAAAGGGGAGTATAAAAACCCACGCTGCTGCTTCTTGTGCCCCAAGTTATGTGTATCTGAGACAGGAAGAGCAAACAAATGTTGCCTCTCCCCCCCCCCCCAATCGGCTCTCCCTGCAAACACCCACGAATCTTTCTCAGAGGCCTCCCTCAGCCCAAATCTACCTCGCTGGGTTGTTGTGAGAATCAAAGGGAGGGGCAGAACCCCGCATGCCGCCCCGAGCTCTGTGCACGGAATGGGAGGGAAATGGATCGCGAGATGGAAGAGTGGAAATCTTCAGGTTCAGGAGACAAGTCTGTGAGATGCACCTTCAGTGGCCGACAAGCATTGGGAGCAGTGTTTCCTCAGTACCCGCAGGCTGACCTGATTCAGAGCGCATGCTGCTCTGGCGCCAGCAGGCCCCGGGAGTCTGTGCTCGGGTGCAGGGACACCTTGCCAGGCTGGGGTGTCTCCTCCAGGTCCGAGCGAGGCGGCCTCTGAGCCAGCTTCTCTGCTTCGCCCTTCTTCCCAGCAGCCTGGGACTTGGGGATGCCAAACGACTCCCTGGCCAGCCCAGGCTGGGAAGCCGCTTCCTCGGGTGCTGAGGGGTGCACCCGCCGCCTGTGGCTGGCTAAGCTGCGCATGCGTGGGAAGCTCTCCCCGCACTCGGTGCAGATGAGCTGCGCGGGGGTGTCATGCACCCGCTGGTGGGAGAGCAGCGCCTTCCGCAGCCGGAAGCTCTCCCCGCAGCGAGCGCAGGAGAAGGGTTTCTCGCCCGTGTGGAGGCGCACGTGCAGCTTGAGGGTGATCCTGTCCTTGAAGCTGCGGGGGCACTCCTGGCAGTGGTATGGGCGCTCCCCCGTGTGGATGCGCTCGTGGCTCAGGAGGTGGTGCTTCTGGGTGAAGCGCTTCCCACACGTTGTGCAGGAGAAGGGCTTCTCGCCGGTGTGGACGCGCTGGTGGATGACCAGGTGGTGCTTGTGGCTGAAGATCTTGCTGCAGCTCTGGCAGGCGAAGGGCTTGGCGCCCGTGTGGACGATCTGGTGCATCAGGACGCCCGTGCGGTCCTTGAAGGTCTTGCCGCACGCCACGCAGGGGAAGGGCCGGTCCCCGGAGTGGCTCCGCCGGTGGGTCTGCAGGTGGTGCTTCTGGGTGAAGCTCTTGCCGCAGTCGGGGCAGGGGAAGGGGCGCTCGCCTGTGTGCACCCGCCGGTGGGTCTGCAGGTGGTGCCTGTGGTTGAAGAGCTTGCCGCAGTCGGCGCACGCCAAGGGCGGCTGGCCGGCGTGGACCTTCCGCTGGTGCGTCAGGAGCAGCCTCTGCAGCCGGAAGGTGCAGCCGCAGGTGGGGCAGGGGAAGGGGTGCTCCCCCCCGTGCACCTGCAGGTGGGAGGCCAGGTGCTGCCGCTGGGTGAAGCCCCGCCCACACTCGGCACAGGTGAAGGGCCGCTCCCCTGTGTGGATCCGCCAGTGGGTCTGGAGGGCGGCTTTGCTCTGGAAGCGCTTCCCGCACTCGGGGCAGGTGAGGGGGCAGTGCCCCCCGGGGGCCTCCCCACTGGGTCTTGGGAGCACCAGCTCTTCCCACCCCACATCCCCCCACAAGGGTCCACTGGGGCTGCTCGACGGCCAGGTTTCGTTTTCGCCAGCTGCCTTCCAGCCAAGAGGAGCGGTCTCTTCGGCCTCGTCCACCAGCAACACTTTGAGGTCCTCCTCCTCCTCCTTCACTCTGAGATCACCAATATCACAACCTGCTCAGAACGCAGAAGAGAACTTTGTCACAACGGATCCGTAGCGAACAGACATCCAGCGCCTTTTTTTCCTCCTCTGGGCACCAAGGTTCCCTCTCAGCTGAGTTAGTGTGAGCTAGCTCACAGTTTTTTAGCCTCTGGCTCACACATTTTTGTCTCCGCTCAGGAAGGATGTGGCTCCAGAGCAAACTAATTTACGCAGCAGCCAAATCGCTCGCTCACAACTTTAATGCCGGCAGCTCACAAAATAAAATCTTTGCTCACAAGACTCCACAGCTTAGAGGGAGCATTGACGGGCACCCCACCTCTTCCCAGCGCCCCCCCCCCCCCCGAATGTCTATGCACGGGTGCTGACAGAGGAGTGCAAGAGCTCCCTTGCTGGGTCAGGCCAAGGAGGGGCCCCCTCAAGTTCAGCCCCCACCCTGTTTCCACCTCCTCCCCGGTTGCTCGACTCCAACAGCTGAAATCCCCCTAAACAGCCATCCTGATCCTTTTCGAGAATGATCTTAATTTGTGGGTTTCGTGATACTCCGGCCTTGCATGTTATTGCACAGAAAAGACTGGAGTTCCCTAGTTCCAAACTAGCCAGCTCCCTGAGGTGGTGCACAACTTTAACCTTCGGAGAGAAAATCCCCCCCCCCCCGCCCGCAATCTAGTTCATTTCCCCATCCTGACCGAGATGGCCCAGGCGAGCCAGGCCTTGTCAGACCCTGGAAGCTAAGCAGGGTTGGCCCTGATTAGTACTTGGAGGGGAGACCACTGAGGACGTCCAGGGTCGCCATGCAGAGGCAGGCGGGGCAAACTGCATCGGTTTGTCCCCATCCTGAGCTGGCTGGCCCAGGCTAGCTCAGTTTCATCAGAACTTGGAAGCTAAGCAGGGTTGGCCCAGGTTCGCAGTTGGGTGGGAGACCACCAAGGAAGTCCAGGGTCAGGCAGGCAGGGGCAAACCAGCTCTGAATGACTCCACCCTTTGAAAACCCTACGGGGGTCACTGTAAGTTGGCTGCGACTTGATGGTGCTTCCCACCCCCCAGTTCACTTTCCCAGGGGAGCTTTGTGGGGCCAGCTGGTCGCCACACCTGCTGGGAGACAGGAGGCCAGCTTAGATGGGTCTTGGCCCAGTGGCTGAAGAGCAAAGGACAGTGAGGGAGGCAGTTGTCCTCAGCATGTTCCTCAGCATCTTGAGCATGTATCCTCAGCATGCAGTTATCCTCAGCATGTTCCGCCCAGCCTGGCCTCCGTGGGACCAGAGGGAGCTGGCGGGGCCTTCTTCCCACTGGCCCCTAACCCAAGCAAACAGGACCCTTTACCCAGCGAGGCCACCAGCTCGGAGTTCTCCCGCATGACGTCCCGGTGAAGGGCTCGCTGCCATTCCTCCAGATCTGCCCACTCTTCCGGGGAGAAGGAGACGGTGATGTCCTCCAGCGTCACCAGGGCCTGGGAGAGGGAAGCCAGAGCGGCTCAGCGGAGGTCTCCTGGAACCGCCCACCCAGTGCCAACTGCCAGGAAGCCCGGGGCAGCTGGCGGATCCAGGGCTTCGGCCACCAAGTCCCAAGAACGGGGGTTCTGGAGGGTGCGGGGGGGGGGGGGGTGCATCCCTGGATTTCAGGGGAGGGGAAGTGGCTGGAGGCCGTTCAGCACACAGGGAAAGCGCTCCCCTCCCCCTTCTGAGCCCCTCCAAGGGCGCAACCAAGCAGGGCGCTCCAGGCAGGCCTGGTCAAGCTGCCTTCCACGGAATCAGACTGAGGGTCGAAGGAGAACCGCCCTTGTCAACTCTGACTGGCAGGGGTCCCCCAGGGTCTGGGGCAGAGGGGGTCTTTCCCACCCCAAATCTCTGGTCCTTTATTAACTGCAGGGGAGGGGTTGAACCCGGGACCCCCCGCGTGCCAAGCAGAGGCTCCCCCCCCCCAGCCGAGGACCCTTCCCCAGCCAGGCCTCCGGTCCAGGGCCAGAAGGAGGGGCTGTACCCGGCCGCCCCCCCCCCCCCCGCACTACTCCCCTGTGCATGTCTTCCACATCGGCCCTTTGGAGCTGCAGGGAGGACGGGGTTGGGGGGGGGTTGGGCTGCAATCCCTCGGTTGCGGCAAGACCCTCCCCCCCCCCCCCTCTCCCTTGCGCCGGGGAGCCCGGGTGGTGCCGTGGCCCGAGGGCTGGCCTGGCAGGGGCTCCGCGAGACACCGCCCCCCGCCCGCCCCCTCCCTGGGCCCGGGTGGGAGCCCCCTCGGGATGAGCGGCTGGGGCAGGGAGGGGCCAGAGCCCCCCCCCCCGCGAGAGAGGGCGGCGGCAGGAGGACGAGGAGGAGAGGGGCGCGTGCGCTGGGAGCCCCCCCCCCCCCCGCTTGCAGCGCGCAACCGGCCGGGGGGGGGCCTGCCGGGGGGCTCGTGGGGGGGGGTCCCTTACCCGGGCGAGCATGGCGGCTGGGAGGGGCCGGGCCGCGGGCGGCTGCTGACCCGGATCCGCTTGGCAATGGCAGCAGGCCCTCTGTCCGAGCCTCCGCGAGAACGGCTGCCAGGCCGACCCCCTCCCCTCCCCTCCCGCAGCCTCCGGCGCCACGCCGCCCCCTCCAGCCGCTGCAGAAGATGCCGCGGCCCGGCCGTCCGAGAAACTGGGGGGGGGGCCTCTGAGTGCGTGCAGAGGGCCGGGGAGGGGGGCTGCGGCCGGGCGCCCGGCTAGCCCCACCTTCCGCCGAGGCCGGGAGCCGCAAGGCAGAGCGGGCGCTTGAACTCGGGGGCCCCGCCGCCCCGCCCCGCCCCGTCCACTGCGCCGCCCCGCCCGGAGCGCCTGGGTCCGGAGGAAGCGGCCGGTGGGAGGGCTTAAGCCCCCCGCTCCCCGCCCCATCCCAGTCGCCAAAGCCAGACAGGGAGGGGGAGTGGCCGAAGGGTGGGCCCAGAGTCAGACCCGGGTGCGAATTCTGGCTGGAAGCGCTCGCCGGCACTCCCACGACAGCAGAGACCCAGCAGGAAATCTCGTTGCTCTCAACGCTGCTCCCCACCGGGCCCTCGGCTGTCCCCCCTTCCCGCCCCGAGGGCAGCAGCGCAGGGGCCCAGAGGCACCCCCGCACAGCCGGCGACCCCCTGCTGCTGCTGCTGCTGCCGCCCTCTTTCCCGGGGGAGGAGGCCAGGCACACGGAGCGGGGCCGTCCGCAGCAGCCTCTTCAGGTCGCGGCCCCATGCCCGGGCCTCGGAGGACGGGGCGACCAGGCGCTGCAGGCAGGGCGGCTCGTCTTGGGGGGGGGGGGGGGTCCGAGGGCCAAGAGGCGCTTTCTGCAGTCCGGGGGATGGGTGGTCTGTGGGCTGGCCCAGTCTGTCCATTGATGTAAAGACCTGGATTAAATCTCAAAACTAGCGACTGTCCAAGGATTGGGGGGGTGGGGGGTGGGGGGTGGGGATCAGGGTACGAAAAGACAGGGCAATTTGCTCTTGGGAACTTCCCGGTCGGCAGAATATCATATTCTGTATAGAAGGGGGGTGGGGGGAGAGAAGATCGCAGGGAAACAAATGATGCATCGGGTTACCATATTTTGGAAAGCACAACAGGGGACACATTTCCAGACGGAGTACTTCAAACAAGTGATCACTGTGGCGAACCTCCTTTTAAATCCCCCTACTATGTAAGCTGTGACAGACTGGGATCAGCCTCCCTGGGGTCTTATTATAGTCAGCCTGTGAAAAGCGCCCCCCCCCCCCGCACACACAGGAGCGCCAATGGGGGGGGGGGAGCAGACTGTTTGGGAGGTCAGATGCCCAAAGGCTCCTTATCCTGAGTGTGACCTGTACACCCCCCACCCACCCCCAATATTCCCTCACTCTGCCTGGCAGTTGCTCTCTAGGGTCTCTCTCCCCCCCCCCCCCCCAACCACCTTCCCCTGGAGACTGCTGGGCACAAGCCCCTCACCGGCCACACACAAGCGGAGACTTCACCAACCAGTTTGGGGGCACTGCCCCAACTGAGTTTGCATCTCGCTTGGCGACCGACCCCAGGGATGAAGGTTCCCAAGAAGAATTCAGGAAAGGAACCAGATGATCAGCATGGCAAGGTCAAAAAATGACGACCTGGAAAAATAGGTTCCTGTTGGCAGCAGAGGATAGGACGACTTGCAACGATGGGTTTAAATTATGGGTGGAAAGATACTGTGAGAGTGGTTCAGCAGGGGGAGGGGCTGCCTAGGGCAGCAATGGCCGGAAGAACGCTGGTCAGGGATGCTTGAGGGCCTAGGCAGAGCCCCCATGCAGCAGGGGGTGGGACTAGATGGCCTGTACGGCCACTCCCAACTCTATGATACTATGTACTCCCCCCCCCTTTTTTTTTTATTGTGCCACCTCTGCGCTGATGAAAAGTTCTGGTGAACTTGAATGCTTGCACACAGTTGTCACAGATCTGACTTTAGGGGTACAGGATCTTGAACAGAGTATGCCGGACAACTGGCTTTTAGATTTCAAATCTGCAGACAAGGACATGCTTCCGAAGACGTGAGCAGTGACTCCTGAAAGCTCATACCATGCCACAAATTTTGTTAGGCTTTAAGATGCTACTGGACCTCTGGCTCTTTTATGCGTCATCGTTTCGGCAATGTTCTCATTGTCCCAACTTTGAGAAAGACAGCCAATGAATAAATGGATTTATGCCCAGACTCAATCTCAGAATGAACAGAACTAGCAGAAGACCCTATGGAACAAGCAGTCTGTAGGGAGGCATTGTTCTGTGTTCAGAGGTGTCTTCCATCACGCCTTCAGAGAAAACAAGTTACAGGGTTTAATAAAACAAAGTTCTGAGTCCAGGAGCACCTTTAAGACCAACAAAGTTTAATTCTGCGAGCTTATAACCAGAATAAAACTTTGTCGGACTTAAAGGTGCCACTGGACTCAAAACTTTGTTCTGCTGCTTCAGACCAACATGGCTACCCCACCCGAATCTATGGTTTAATAAAGTTCAGTTTATGTAATTGGGCCTATATAATGTAGCCACACCAAAAAAAACCTTGAATCTCTCAAACTGGGGTTGCTTTTCTGAAAATGCTTGGGTAAGAATCTACGGACATAAAATACATGTCTTTTAAATTTCAGAAAGCCAGGATAAGGAATGACATGTATGCTTTTTTATTTTCATTTAATTAACATATGCTAGCATTTTTCGTGATGCTTTTTTGTTTTAAGAATGATCAAACTGATTGAAAATAAACATCTTAAAAGTTAAACTCGAGTGATTTTTCCCTGTGACACAAGGTTTTCACTAGACGCCTGGACTCAATAGCTGACCTCTCTTCAGAGGGCTGATAACCTGTAAATATTAGGTAGTGAAAAGAATCATCATCTCAGTAGAACACTGTTGTGATGTATAGGTTAATGCACTGCCTTGGAACATCGAAGAGATTTGTCGTCTCTCTGTGCCTGTTTCAAAGTAAATGCTTTCCTCCACAAATGGGACAAAACACCAGAACAATGTGCCATTGAGTCGGTCCTATTAAAAGGTATTACGTAGACTGTGTTCTTGGCTCTTGTAATTTTACATTTGGACTGACACAGCTGTAAACATTTTCTCTCAGAACATCAGCAGAGCCCTGCTGGCTCACACCACAGAAGGTCCATCCAGTCCAGCATCCTGTCTCACAAAAGCAGCCAACTAATTCCTCTGGAGGGGGCCATGAACAGGGCAGAGAGGTCGAGGCCTTTCCCCGATGTTGACTCCTGGCACTGGTGTTCAGAGGTTGACTGCCTCTGAACATGGAGGTTCCCGTCAGTAGCCCTTGGCTAGTAGCCGCTAAGAGACCTGCACGGTGTAAAGTAGTATTTCCTTTTGTCCTTTCTGAACCTCCTGCCCATCAGCTTCATTGGGGGGCTCCTGCGTTCTAGTCTTTGGGGAGAGGGAGAAAAAGTGCTCTTTGTCACCTCCCTCCACTCTCTGAATAGTTTTATAAACCTCTCTCATGTCCCCCCCCCCCCCCCCGGGTCGTCTCTTTTCTGAACTGAAAAGTCCCAGCCTCTACTTCAGCCTCTCCTCCAACCTCCTTAACCACCTTGGCTGCCCTTTTCTGTCCTTTGCCCAGCTCTGCCGGGTCCTTTTTGAGAGACAGGGACCAGAACCAGTGAGGGGGGGGGGGGAGTGAAAAACCCTCAAAGGACCCACACAGCCCCGGCACTGCGTTCATCCTCCCTGCTGGAAGCGCCTGTGACTCCTCTAAGCTTCCCAGCTGCTGCAAGTCACCCTCGGGCCTGAGGCCCCAGTCTTGAGTTTGAGTGGCAGCAGCTCCAAGCCTCACCGGTGGCTCCGCTGGTGCAGGGTGAGGTACTTCTGCTGGCTGAAGCTCCTGCCGCAGTCAGGGCACACCACGGATGCCTTCGCACCCAGCAGTGGGGGTGGGAGATGGGTGGGGCTCTCCTGGCTCACGCCTGCTCCTCTGCTGAGCGGTTCTGCTTCTCCTGGGGAGGGACCCACTTTGCCCGGAAGAGGGCCCCGCCCCGGCGGCTCCTCCCCCTCCCCCTCCTCATGGGTCTTCTGGTGGGCCAGCATGATCTTCATGTCTCGGAACCGCTTCCCGCAGGCGGGGCAGGCGAAGGGCTTCTCTTGCAGGGCGAGGCCGGTGGTGCCCTCGGTGGGCAGGCTCTCCCCACGGTGGATGCGCAGGTGGCTGTTCAGGTGCTGCTTCTGCCGGCAGTTCTTGCCGCAGAAGGCGCAGTGGTAGGGCCGCTCCCCAGTGTGCATCCGGTTGTGGATGACCAGCGTCGCCTTGTCGCGGAAGGCCTTCCCGCACTCCGCGCAGGAAAAGGGCCGCTCGCCCGTGTGCAGGCGCAGGTGCTTGAGGAGGGGCTGCTTGTAGCCAAAGCGCTTCCCGCACGCCGCACACGAAAAGGGCTTCTCGCCCGTGTGGACCCGCTGGTGGCGCCTCACGCGGCGCTCCTGGGAGAAGCGCTTCCCGCACTGGGGGCAGGCGAAGGGCCTCTCCTGGACGTGGGACTCCATGTGGGCCGCCAGGATCTGCTTCAGCCGGAAGCTGCTCCCACACTCCAGGCAGGAGAAGGGCCGCTCGGCCGAGTGCGTCCCCTCGTGCTTCTGCAGGCTCTTGCTCGTCTGGAAGCGCTTCCCGCACTGGGTGCAGGCGTGGGGCTTCTGGGGCTCCGGGGGGTGCTGCAGGTGGCGCAAGAGCTGCAGCTTGGCCGCCAGGCTCTTCTTGCATGGGGGAGGAGGGGGGGCTCTTGCCAGGGGGGGTAGGGGGCTCCTGGTGCAGGTACCGCGTGATGTGGCGCTTCAGGTCCCCCCCGGGAGGCGAAGGCCTTGGGGCAGAGGTGGCACCTGAAGGGGCGCTCCCCCGTGTGCGTCCGGATGTGGATGGTCATGGCCACGTTGCTCAGGAAGGACTTGCCACACTCCGGGCACTTGGGTGGGTTCATCTTCAGCGTCACCCGGGGCCGGGACTGGGCCGCCTTCTTGCCAGGGGTGGGGGTCCCCCGCATCGCCGGCTTCTCCGCCCCCATCAAGTGCTGCTGCTTCTTCTTCCTCTTGCGCCGGGCTGGGACTCGCAGGACTACGCCTGCCCCTTCGCCTTCTTCCTCGTCCGCCATCCGAATCTCATCTCCTGTTGGGAAGAAAGGGAAAGAGATTCTCACAGCTGTGGACGAAACAACTTTTAAGCAAGAGATCGGAGTCATCCGATGGTAGATCTCAACCTGGGTTCAAGTTCTCCCGGGCTGTGGAGCGGCTGGCCTCAGCTCCCTGTCAGTAAACTGGGATTATGGCTGGCCAACCACACAGGGGTCTTTGTGAAAACAAGTTATGACAAAGCTGTAACACACTAGAAGTGGCTGAAAAACAGTACAGTGTTCTTCTCACCCTGTTTTCTTGACACCCTTCTTGGAAGACCTGGGGGCTGATCTGGAAAGACTGAGTGCAGGACCCTCCTCTAAGGGCCAAAGGCCCTGCACTCGCCTGAGAGACATACTTATCCCCTTTAAAAAAATGATTTTCTTATTTTAAAAAGTTATATTTCTTGCCTGTGGGCTTATAGAAAAATGTCAGGAATCAGGAGAGCTTTGTTATGGGGAGGCTTTGGGAGAGCTCCCCCCGGGCTCTGCATCCCCTCTTCTCCCCTGGCGTCCCCGGGAACAAACCTCCCCTCTTCTTTGCTCTCCCCTCACAGGTCTTATTCCCTCTCAGGTCTGCAGACGAGCCTGTGATGAGGGGGAGTTGTGTGAAGTTGGGGGAAGGTCTCCATTTCAAACCTTTCCCTGCGTGAAGGAATTTCAGTGAAGGAAGCCAGGCTATTTGGAATGCACTCGGAACACTCTGCAGTCTGCACCATTTTGGGTGTCGTCGTCGTGCTGGGGCAGGTGCAAAAGAAAAGGAAAGACAACCAAACCCTCACGGGGCCCCGATCCAGCAAGACGATGCTCCCGCTTCCCCTTCCTGCCAGCTTCCCTCCCACTCCCCAGCTCTGCCCAGAGAGGAGTCGTGGTCTTGAACAAGGGAGGCCAGGATGGCTGCAAGGTTCGCCCCAGGCATGAAATTCATCGGGCCGAGAGCGCTGGCTCAGCCTGGCCTGCCACGCAGGGTTGTTGTGAAGACAGAAGGGAGGGTGAGGGTCCTCAGGGGAAAGGCAAGTGGTGAGCACAACAGGAACGGACCTGGCCCCTCACCCAGCCAGTGGCTCGGCGGCTCCCTCCACTCAGAGGGCTTCCAGCACTCTCCAACGCACACCTCCTCCCCGCGCTCGATCTGGCAGATGACCTTGGGCTTGACCGGTGCATGGCCTGTGGGGAAGACAGTGGCAGAAACCCTTTTATCTCTCTCGGCCCTTTAAAAAAAACCCACACACAGAGATCACGAGAGGGAGGGCAGGAAGGGTTGCCCGTGGCCCTTTCTTGCATGCCCAGGGAGATGCCGATGGCCACTTTGGGGTCAGGCAGCCATTTTTCTCCAGGCCAGTTTGGCCCGGGGATCCTGGAGGGTTTTTTTGTCATCTTCTGGGCTTGGAACAGCGGTCCCTGGGGGTGTGGGAGGAAGGTGTTCGTGAATTTCCTGCATTGTGCAGGGGGTTGGACTAGATGACCCTGGAGGTCCCTTCCAGCTCTATTGTTCTGTTCGATGATTCCTTTGTGTCTTTCCAGCGTCCAACCAAGAAATGGCCTTTCCTGAATGCTCAGAGAAATGGACAACACTGTCCAAGCCCTACATGCCCCTCTACTCTGGGGAAAGGAGACTGGGTGGGAAACCCCAGTGGGAAACCCCCAGCTGCCTGGGAGAAAACCAGAACTGCAGTGGGGACTCCCCGGCCCCCTTTCCCTGCAGCCTTTTGGACTTGCTCCTGGCCTTCTGCATCCCTCCCAGTGAGCACTGGACCTCCCCCCCAGCATCCGCCCCCCACCCCCTCTCATGCTTTGCTTCCCACCCAGGAATCTGCCCCTCCGTTGAGGTCCCGCCCTCCCTCCCTGCTGGGGGGTCCTTCCATTCTTCAGATTCATGCTCTGAGGGTCTTCACCATCATTCAGATTCTGTGCTGGAGCTGCTGCAGCTGGAATGCTGGGCACAGTTTTGGGCGCTGGAGCTATGGGGCAGGCAGAGGAAAGGTCCAGCCCAAGCACTCGAGGGGCCCCGATCCTTCCCTTCCAGCAGCAGGGGGGGCCTCCTGGGGGGCACACAGGGGGTCCTTACCCACAGAAAGAAGGGCCTGGTAGTTCTCCATCATGACCCCCTGGTAGAGCTCCCGCTGCCATCCCGCCAGCTCCGCCCACTCCTCGGGGGAGAAGTAGATGGCCACGTCTTCGAAGGCGACCTGCAGGGGTGAGGAAGGGGGAGAGGGCTTCACCCCAGCTCGGGTCTCTCCCAGAAAAGACCCCCCACCCCCCACCCCGACTGTCCTCCTGGGCAGTTACTGCGGCTCTCATGAGAGGTGCCTCCAAAGCATCCATGAGTAGAAACACCCCCCAGAAACAGAGTCCGTCTTCAGGGCTCCCTCGCCCCTCCTGCTGCAGGACCTGTGCAAGATTCGGGCCCGGCCCGGCCCGGCCCGGCCCGGCCCGGGGGGGGGGGGCACAGGAACCCGCTTCAGCCGAAGGGGCGGTCAAGCACAGTGTGGTGGTTAGGCAGCGGGGCCTGGGAGAGCCGCGGTTTGAATCCCCCACTCCTCGTGCCGCGGAGACCGGAGAAAAGCGGGGTGAGCAGAGGAGGCAGCCAGGGGGAGCCTTTCTTTCTCCACCACGACGGCCGGCCGGCAGAACGAAGGGCCCTCTGCACACGCCCCCCAGAGTGGCCGCAGAGAGGCCGGCGGCGGGCCCGGGAAGAAGGCCGGCCCCAGCACAGCCAACTCTGCCGGCCGGTGGTGAGTCCCCGCCGCCGGGCCCGGAGGCCAGCCGTCAGCCGCCCAGCGACTCGGGCCCGGGTCAGGGAGTCCAGCTCGGCCGCTCCCCCGGCCGCAGGGCCGCTTCCAGCCCGGCAGGCGACTGCCCCCCCCCCACCCCCGCGCGCCCCTCCGCCGGGACAGGCAGGCAGGCAGGCCGGATCCGGGGGCGGCCGGGAGCTCCTCCGCGGGCCCCGCTGCGCCCGCCCGCCCTCGCCCTGCGCCGGGCCGGAAAGCTCACCTCCTGCGGCGGCGGCGGCTCCTGCGACGCCATGGCCCAAAGGCGGGACAAAGGCGGGCGCCCGGGGCCGCCCAGCACGCAGGGGGAGGAGGAGGAGGAGGAGACGCCGGGCAGCCCCCGCCCGCCCGCCCGCCCGCCCGCAGAAGAGGAAGGAGAGGAAGGAGAGGCAGAGACCCGCTCCGCCGCCAGGACGCCCCGGGCCGGGGGGGGGGGGGGGAGTCGCTTCCCGGGGCGGAGTCTTGGCGCAGGGGGGGGGGGGGAGCTCTGGGGCGGGTGCAGCGGGGGCCTCTCCGGCTGGGAAAAGAGGCGGCGACGGCGGGAGGGGCCGGGGGAGCAGAAGAAGACCCGCCTCCTCCGCCTCCGCCTCCTCCTCCGCCTGGCGGGACCCCGGGGGGGGGGGGGAGAGAGAGAGAGAGAGAGGCGGCGGCGGGCCTGGCCCGGAGGGTTCAGCGGGAGAGAGCCCCGGGGGGGGGCTGCAGAAGGGCCCCGGCCTCGCTCCCCACCACCACCACCACCACCACCACCACCAGCGTCTCCAGCGACTGCCCGGGACCCGGCCGGAGGGGAGGGGCGGGGCGGGGCGGGGCGGGGCTTTGCTCTGTCCCCGGAGGCCGCTGGACGGGGGGAGGGCCGCCGCCAGGCTGAGTGGGCGATTTAGGCCGGCCTCTCTGAGTGGGGCAGGGGGCGCGTCTGACTCAGCAGCTGGCCGCCCCGGGGTCTCCTCCCCCCCCCCCCCCAGTCCGCCAGCTGTGGGGACGGGGATGTGGCCGGCCGGAGGAAAGGGGGAGACGCGCCAGGCAGAACTGGCTGAAGGCCACGAACTCACTCGGGGGGGGGGGCTTCAGGGTGGGAGTACCTGTCCAGGGCGAGAGGCTGGCCAGCCTGGGACCTTTCCGCTTAGAAGAGTGACAAGGAAGGAGAGCTGGGGAAAAGGGGCCACAAAGGATGCGCCGGGGGGGGGGGGGGGGGAGCTGACAAAGAGCCGGTTTTCTCCCTCTCCCAAAAGACTCGAACTTGGAGGGATCCAAGGAAGCTGGTGGGCAGGAGGTTCCGGGTGGACAGAAAGGAAGACCACTTGACACCAAGAGGGATTACATGGTGGAATTTGCTGCCAGAGGATGTCCTGATGGTCACAGAGACAGACAGCTTTCAAAGGGGATTAGACAGTTTCATGGAAGATAAGTCCATCCGTGGCTACTAGACATGGTGGCTGAGGGGAACCTCCACGTTCAGAGGCAACCTCAGGGGAAGGCCTCGGCCTTTCTGCCCTGTTTTTGGCCCTCCGGAGGAACTGGCTGGCCCCTGGGTGAGACAGGATGCTGGACTGGATGGACCCTCCCTGGTCTGACCCAGCAGGGCTCTTCTGATGCTCTTGTCAGGGGAAGGCCTCGGCCTCTCTGCCCTGTTGCTGGCCCTCCAGGGGAACTGGCTGGCCCCTGTGTGAGACAGGAGGCTGGACTAGAGGGACCCTCCCTGGTCTGACCCAGCAGGGCTCTTCTGAGGTCCTTCTCAGGGGAAGGCCTCGGCCTCTCTGCCCTGTTGCTGGCCCTCCAGGGGAACTGGCTGGCCCCTGTGTGAGACGGGATGCTGGACTAGAGGGACCCTCCCTGGTCTGACCCAGCAGGGCTCTTCTGAGGTCCTTCTCAGGGGAAGGCCTCGGCCTCTCTGCCCTGTTGCTGGCCCTCCAGGGGAACTGGCTGGCCACTGTGTGAGACGGGAGGCTGGACTAGAGGGACCCTCACTGGTCTGACCCAGCAGGGCTCTTCTGAGGTTCTCCTCAGGGGAAGGCCTTGGCCTCTCTGCCCTGTTGCTGGCCCTCCAGGGGAACTGGCTGGCCACTGTGTGAGACAGGATGCTGGACTAGAGGGACCCTCCCTGGCCTGACCCAGCAGGGCTCTTCTGAGGCTCTTGTGTAGCAGTGGTCTGTAAAGGAGCCTTGAATCTTGAAAGGTACCTGGAGCAGAATGTCACCCATCAGGAGAAGGCTGGGGATTCAACTGGGGAGAGAGTTGCCCATCCCTTCTGGGTGTAGCCATCCCCATTGCTAAACTGGACACCAGCTGTGCTGATGCTGTTCCAAGTGATTTCAACACAGGTGCCAAAGCCGGCATTTCACAACACGCTAACAGAGACGGTGCAGTGAGTTGTGAGGCTCTCAACAGGCATCAGCCAAAAGGTGTTTCTTTCCGAGGCATTCCCCAAGCTCCGACTGCAGCGGGGCCAAGCCCCCAAGGACCAGGGGCCAGCCCAGACTCATCTGGTGGCAAGCACCAGGAAACCACCCAGCCCTCCTCAAACCCGGAGTCCCCTCAGCCCAGCTGAGCCCACCGCACGGGGACCACTTTAACTTCTCCGGGCACTGTTGGCAAAGGAGAGCCTGCCAGTGGCCAGCTGCTCAGCAACGTCTAGCTGAACTTGTTCTCCTCTCTGCAGATGGGCACTCAGGTCAGGGGTTGTCCTTTGGCTCTCAGGGCCGAACGATGCATTACAAATGTAGGCGCTCATGTTCCCTGCTGACAAATGGCAGTTGCAGTGAAAGGAATTTTCAAAATACCACCTTTCACCCGATCCTTTTAACTGGAGGTGCCAGAGATGGAACTGGGGACCTCCTGCCTGCCAAGCAGATGCTCTGCCACTGAGTCCCACAGCCCCACTTCCCACTCTTCAGGTGGGTCAGGCATGCCGGTCTGAAGCAGCAGAACAAAGTCTGAGTCCAGGGGCACCTTTGAGGCCAACACAAAGCTTATACCTTGAATAAAACCTTGTCTTAAAGTTGGTCTTAAAGTTGCCACTGGATTTTTTGAACCTGGCCTGCACTGCTCAGCTCAGCAAGAGGGAGAGAGAGAGAGAGAGAGAGACGGCAGCCTCTGCTCCATTTCGCCTGCTGCTGCAGGCATCCAAATGTCTGCCCCCTTCCATGCATCACACCCATCGAGGGCTTCTGCTTATGCCAGCTCTGGGCTTGTCTGTCTTCCTTCTCTGGCTGGTGCCACCCTTTGCCCCCCTGTCGTCATTTCCTCGGGCCTCTCTAGAAATTAGCACTCTCTCATTTTAACCCTTGCATACCTTGACAGCCCCCTCCTGCCCCTCCCAAACAGGTGTTTAGGACTGCCAATGACCTGGAAAGAAAAAATGTCCGCCCGCCCCCCTTTAGCAGAGGCTTGATGGGATGTTCTTTTCCAGGTCATGTGCCATTAAAAGCTCCAACTGCTCTGCCAACCCTAAGTTCATTGTAAAATCTTTTTTTTTAAATCTTTTTACTACTCGTCTGCTTTGACAAAACACCAGTGTCTTGTGACCTCCAGCCTCCCTCGCATGTTGAAGGTAGCTAAACAGCTCCCATGGAACCTTCTGCCACAAGAACTGTTTGGCTTGCAGGGGCTGCTTTGGATAAGATTTTAATGAGTATCTTTTCCTCTGTGGGACTTTCTCATCTATGGGACTCAATTCAAAACTGCTGTGGGGGGGGATCCTGTAATCCTCCCTTTAGTTGATTGCTGAAACCGTCATTTGGACTAGGGGACTGGAGTGGATTTAGAGGCGCAGGGGCAGAGGGCCCAGGATACCTGGGAAGATAATAGTGGCAGTAGCTAGAACCTCCATAGGCAGAGGCAGTGTACCTCTCAGTATGAACTCTTAGTTCTTACTAAGTATGAACTCTTAGTTTCCTTCCCATGGGGCTGGCTGAAGGTACTCTGTTGCCAAAAAGCAGGGAATGCTCATCTGCTGCTGGATCAGCATCAGGGTGGGTCCAGGAGGCAGTGCCATTGCTTGGCATGGGATGCATGAAACCTCCATGTTCAGAGGCAGTGTACCACTGAACACCAGTTAACTGGGAGGCAACAGCTAGGAGAGGGTTTGGCTTCTGGGCTTCCTCGGTCACCTGAAGCCAGGCCACTGTGGAAAGATGATGCTGGACCAGACAGGCCATGGGCCTCATGCAGTATGGCTGCTGTTGGGTTGTTATGCCCAGCATAGGGGCTTGGGCTTTCTTCAGGACTGACATTCAGAGCCGCCCTGAGCCGGCCGTGGCCAGGAGGGCGGGATAAAAATCTAACCAAATAAATAAATAAATGTAAGGCGCTACATAGCTTGGGATCAGGGTACGGAAGGACTGTCTTCTCTTGTTATGTTCCTGCCCGGGAATTAAGACCACAGCAAGAGACCATCTCAACTGTCCATCAGTCAAAGAAGCTTGTTTGGCAGGTATGTGAGACAGGGTCTTCACAGCGGCAGCCCCAATTGTGGAACCACCTGCCCCCCCCCCCAATCTTTAGGAGGCAGCTGAAATCAGTTTTATTTAGGACTGCATTTGGCTAAAGCAGTCCTCCTAAGTCCTCCTAAAAAAAACAGTCCTCCTAAAGCAGTCCTCCTAAAGCAGTCCTCCTAAAAAAAACAATTGGTTTTATGTGTTTTTATGTAATGTATTTTATTTATATTGGAAGCTGTCTGGAGCTCTGTAAGAAAAAGACGGCTAACAAATGTTTGTTTTTAAATAAACATGGACTGCAAGGGTGGGGAGAGACATTTATTAAAATACACAGTGCACATTTTTGAAAAACCCATCTTTCCAAAAGGACCATACAGATTTGACACCGAGGTACATGAAAAACTATTGAATGTAATATTTACATTCTTAGCGTTTACCCAACAAACAATGCTCCCTCTAAGCTGTGGAATCTTGTGAGCAAAAATTCTACTTTTTGAGCTACTGGCATTAAAGTTGTGAGCAAACAATTTGGCTACTGCATACATTAGTTTGCTCTGGAGCTATCTTTCCTGAGCTTAGACAAAAATGTGTGAGCCAGAGGCTAAAAAACTGAGCTAACTCAGCTTAGAGGGAACACTGCCAACAAATCACGTACATCACCATTCAGTTAAATTCAGGTGGGGTAGCCATGTTGGTCTGAAGCAGCAGAACAAAGTTGGAGTCCGGTGGCATCTTTAAGACCAACAAAGTTTTATTCAAAGTGTAAGCTCTCGTGTGCAAAGCATGCTTCTTCAGACAAACTGGAACAAAATCTCCTCAAGGGCTAAAGGGAAAGGGCGGGGGGGGGGGGGGACAGCCATTAAGAGGGGTGTGACGGACTCCAGGCTTGAGATCAGCCTGTAAAAAAAAACAAACCTCTTGACAGTTGGAGTTTAGCAGTCGAGAGGGTCAGGTTTTTTTGAGTTGTTGGTACTGTGCCAGGGACTGATAAGTCACGTTGAACATCTTTGAGTCCAAGGAGCAAACGAGCCTTCTCTACAGATTCCAATATTAAGGGAATCTGAGAAGAGCCAAACGCGGTTCTACACTACAGTGAAAATTAAGGAGTCTTGAAAGGAAAATAAGCTCCTTGTGGTTAGACAAGAGATTCACGTGCCTCTCACATAGGAGCTATACCCTGCTGGAGAGAAGGTCGGGTTGAGTGGATGTAGGGTGTGCCAGGAGGGCTTAGTGGACTAGTGGGTGTCCAAAGAAAACCAGGGCACAGCAGAGATTTCTCTGTGGAGATAGAGAGTACCTGAGGAATCCAAAAGGAAACCAGCAGACTAGAACAGCACAAGGGTTGAGATTAGAGAGAGGGTGTTTTGTACTGTGGCATCTCAAGTGAATGATTATAAGTGAACTGACCTTATATACAACTGCCCTCATCAATCTTACAGCTTTCCATATCTTAGACCATTGATCATATTCCACAGTATGTCCCAAATCCTTCATCCATGTGACCATTGTGGTTTTTACACATTCCTCGTACCTACAATCTTCAAGCAGTAAATTGTATAGTTTTTGGATTAATTTATCACTTGATGACAACCATATCTTGTCCAATTCATTTTTCCCTTCATAGAAACCCTTTTTGCAATCCTTAATACATCTCATTTTTATTTGTATCTTTTTCCACCAGGTTAGTTTCAGTTCTTGCCAAGCAGCATTTTCTTCAGTTATTAATTTGTTATTTCTATCTAGCAATACATCATAAGTTTCTCTCTTAGTCTCTGTGATCAATGTAGGTTCTATGAATGCTTCTAATGGTGTTTTGTACCGTGGCATCTGAAGTGAATGATTATAAGTGAACTGACCTAAGGCTGAACTAAACTATATGAAACAATGTATACACAATCATCAACTTTTCCCTCATATACATACTTCCTGCCTGCCTGCCTGCCCTTGTAAATAAAATCTTCCGTTCGTTTTATTGTTCAATGTTGCGTGTGCCTCAGTGTTTGACAGAGCTCAGTATCTGAAAAAGTTGAACAGTAAGCTTCAGCCTGGAAAAAGGGCAGCGTTCGTGCAAAGCCACAGAGATTAAGATTTATAAAAGGGTCTCCTCAATAAGTGGCTTGGTTTTTGACAGAAGGACGAACTGTGTGGGTTCCTGGTTAAAAGAGGCTGGCAGACTGTATCAGTGGAAAATAAGACTGATCCAGCCTGTGAAAGGTTAAAGGAACCAAAGTCCAACATACTCAGAAATAAGGGGGTTCGTCATAAGGGGCCACTCATTTTACCATTCAGTTAAAGCCCAGTCACTGCTGATATTCGGATGCAGGGTTCTGAGAGCTTGAGCTCTGGCATCCAAGGTCCATAACAAAGGACTTCCTCTTCGACATCCTTGAAGGACATCCAAGACCTGCCCTTTTCGACATCATCCTTTGTATACAAGGGCACATGGCAGTGCCGGCCTTCATGGTGGAACCTGGGCCCTGCGGAAGCTGGGCAAAATCAGAACCAAAGCATCTTCCAGAATCACAAGGGTTTTCCAGTGGCAGAAAGGGACAGGGAGCAGTTTTGGAACAGGATCTATTTTCGATTGGTCAACCCATCACTTTGTTTTCGGGGTTACCTGCTCGCCCCTCAAGGCTGCCTGGAAACCACATGACTATCTGGAAGGCCCACCCCCCGGAGCTGTTCAGTGGAGGCAGTGAAATATACTCTGCGCCTGACCAGAGGCACCCCTCTCTGTCACTACTTTACAACAAATGTCCCAGGACTGAGCACTGATATTCAGCAGAGGAGTATGTGCAGACTATAACAGTAACAGTTAGCACTCAAATAATACAAAGAGCAGGAGGAGGAGGAGGTGGTGATTGGATTTGTACCCCGCCCTTCACTACCCAAAGGAATCTCAGAGCAGCTTACAATCTCCTTTCCCTTCCCCTCCCCACAATGTACACCCTGTGAGGTAGGTGGGGCTGGCAGAGCTCTCTCGAGAACTGCCCTTGAGAGAACAGCTCTGAAAGGACTTGTTACTGACCCAAGGCCACACCAGCAGCTGCATGTGGAGAAGTGGGGAATCAAACCTGGTTCTCCCAGATTAGAGTCCGCCCTCCTAACCACTATACCAGACTGTGTTTAAAGCACAATTTTCCAGGAAACCCTTAAAACAACCCTGTAAGGTAGGTCAGCACAGCTGTTCCCAAATTGAAAAAAGGGGAGGAGGTCTAAATCCTCCAAGCTGAATGCAGCACAACGGCTGTCGGACCTGTATGATAAACCACTGCCAAGGACTACAGAATGGAGGCGATTAAGCGTTTGGCTGGGGACTGAGGCTGAATTCGGCTCAGTGGATCCCAAGCTATGCAGATAAGTTTGAAAGAAAGCGCTCTGGAAGCCAAGTGCTCAAGATCGGTGTCATCATTCTGAAGCAAGTGGGCACTACTCAGAATCCACCAGAAGACAGCAGGGCAGGACAGCAGCCGGAAGCCCCAGGAAGGCAAAGGGAAAGCCAAAAAGGGAAAAAGACAGACCTCAGTCCGTCAGCAGCACAAGAACAGAATGAGGCGAGCCACAGCCGCTCCGCACTTGCTCAGAACCTGGGTGCCTCTGAGGGCCAGACCAGGCGTCTGATGGGGGTCCCGTGTTCTTAAATGCCCAGCAAGTTCTTAAATGCCGCTTCCAGGGACACGGGGGCTGGACTTAGGGACGGACGGTGCAAGGCAGGCTTAGACACCAAACCACTCTGAGCTTCCCCTGCACGGTTTCTTCTGCCTTACCCCTTTTTTAGAAATCGTAATTTGGTGTCCTCCACAAAACTGTGGTCATCCATTGTTGAGTCAGGAGACCATCACTCACCTGCGGACAAGATTTGGGTCGATTGTTGGCTTAGAGTCCGGAGAAGAGTCCTAGAGGGTGGAGACCAAGGTACGGCCACCTAGCTGACCATCCCATGTCCCAGAAGGGCCAGCCAGACACCCCCTCCCCCAGAAGCCCTCCAGACAGGGTACGGAGGCTCCAAAGGAGCAAGGAGGAGGAGCCACAAGGACAGGCCCTCTCCACACAGAGAATCTGGTCTTATTTCTTTACTTCATGTATATCCCGCCTTTCTCCCCAACGGGGACCCCAATCGCCTTCTGTCATTCCTCCATTTCACCCTCACAACAACCCTGCAAGGTAGGTTAGACTCAGACTGTGTCACTGGCCCAAGGTCACCCAGCAGGCTTTTATCACAGAGTGGGGATCTGTCCTATCCTGACCCTCTGCCTACTGGAAGTATCAATGCCTGCCTCCACCCCTTGCAGAGTTTCTCCTGGTTGTTCTGTAAGGCCAGGTGGGCTGAGTCCCCATAGCCCACCCATCTGTTTTGGATTTCCCAAGCCAGAACACATTCTTGGGATCTCTCCGTCATTAAGGCAGGAAAACACCTGCGCCCCGTGGACCTGAGCCGGCATTCTCACACCTTGCTGGACCAGGCCCCATGCTCTGCTGGAAGTGCAGCACCCAAGAGGGAAGGGGCGTGCGGCCAGGCGTGGCACTCAGCAGTGGCCTGCCCCCTGCTTCCCCACACCCAGGAGTTTGAGGGCAATCGCAGAGATGTCCAGTGCTGCACAAACTCTCGGATCCCTTGTCGGGCTCTCTGACTTTCTTGAGTGGATTCTCGGGTGGGTTCTAAAACCGTGCTCCTCTCTGAAATTTTCCCTACAACGTTGTCAGTTCGTAGGGCGGGGTCCCCAGCCTTTTTGAGCCTGCTGGAATTCTGACACAACCTGGTAGCAGCCACCGCAAAATGGCTGCCACAGGGGTGGAGCCAGCCACAAAATGGCTGCCACAGCTTACTTTCAGTCACACAGTGCAGATCTGTATGTTGTGGTGGCAGCTGCTGCCAAAGCAGCATTTTAAAAAATCTGCACAGCCAATCAAATCTCCATAGGCCAATCAGAAGCCTTGCTGGGAAAAGCCCTACCTGGCTCTGCCCCCTTTCTGAAAGCACTTGGCGGGTGCCATGGCAACCACGGGCACCGTGCTGGGGACCCCTGATGTGGGGACTCTGGACCCTCTAGTGGCCTCTCTGACTAGTCCGAAGTATTCTCCTCATTCTTGACAAAAACCGGGGCTCCCTCCCACATAGGTCCCCCCACGGTCATGACGGTGATGCTCTTTATTTCTGGCTTCGGTTCTTCGGAGGCTTGGTCTCTGTGATTCTCTGGGATCTCTTCCGCCTCTAAAACTTTCCCCATATTGGGTGGGAATTTTGTCTCTGGTTTAGATTCTCCAACGACAACTTCACTGTGATCCTCTGAAATCGTCACCATCTCTACGGACTCCTGGAGGTCTGCCGCAGGACTGAGGCTTCTCTTCCAGCTGAGTTCCTCCTGGATCTCCTCGCCATGATTCTCCAGGACGGTAATTCTCAGGCTCTCGGTGCCATCCTTCTCTGCTGTGTGGATTTTCTCGTGGGCTATCAGCTGGTTCCGGTACCGGAAGGAGTTGTCACACTCCTTGCAGGAGAAGGGCTTCTCGCCGGTGTGGATTCTCTGATGGACTCGGAGGTCCCGCTTGTCCCGGAAGGATTTCCCGCAGTCTTGGCAGGGATAGGGCTTGTCTCCGGTGTGGATTCGCTGGTGGGCTGTCAGTTTGTTCTTGAATTTGAAGGCCTTCCCACACTCTTGGCAGGTGAAGGGCTTCTCCCCTGCGTGGATTCTCTCGTGATACTTCAGCGTTCTCTTTTCTCTGAACCCTTTCCCGCAGATGTTGCAGGGGAAGGGCTTCCCCCCAGTGTGGAGCCTCTCATGGATTATGAGCTGGTTCTTGTCGCGGAAGGAATTCCCACACTCCAGGCAGACATAGGGCTTCTCTCCGGTGTGGATTCTCTGGTGGGTTTTGAATTTGTTCCTGTACCGGAAGCTTTTCCCGCACTCCGGGCAAGGGTACGGCTTCTCTCCTGTGTGGATTCTCTGGTGGAGCCTCAGGCCTTTGGTGTCCCGGAAGGACTTCCCGCACTCCGGGCAGGAATAAGGCTTCTCTCCTCTGTGGATTCTCTCATGGATAGTCAGCGGGTGCCTCCCCCGGAACGTCTTCCCGCACACCAGGCAGGGGTAGGGCTTTTCCCCTGTGTGGATTCTCTGGTGGATGGTCAGTTTATTCTTGCACCGGAAGGTCTTCCCGCACTCCTGGCAGGAGAAAGGCTTCTCTCCGGTGTGCAGCCTCTGGTGCACGATCAGGTTACTCCGGAACTGGAAAGTTTTCCCACACTGGGTGCAGCCGTGGGGCTTCTCCCCGATGTGGACGGCCTTCTGGTGTTTCTTGAGGTCTTTTTTGTCCTGGAAGGTCTGCTCGCACCCCGAGCACAGATACGGGGGTCCCTTCCGGTTCTTCTTGGCCACAGGATGCTCCTCCTGGCCCGCGTGCTGCTCGGGTGCCGCAAGGGCCATCTCTCCCGACCGGCTCTCCCGTTCACTTGGCAAGGGCAAGCTCCCAGAACTTTCCTCCCAGCACTGCTGACCAGACTTGCTCCAGGTCACGCGCCCTGCAGGAAGAACCAGAGTACATTTCCTGACGCAGAAGGCCCTGTGCTCCATTCCATCCGGCGCCACTCCAAAGCCAAGCTCAGCACCAGCCCTGAGAGAGCTTCTGCCCTGTCACCCTTCCTCGGGTCAGCCCAAGAACCCCCCGGCACAAGGCACCCCAAGCCCCCACGCAAGACTGCCGGGGCCAGGCAGGGAAGAGGCTGCCCTCCCCCAGAACATGCCCCCAAACCCCAGGCCTGGGAACTCTCTGCACAGTCAGCCTTCAGAAGTCTCATGCTGTCCATGCGCCACTGGACAGGCGAGCCGAGCAAAGACCATAGAGAACAGCTCTGGATGGAGGAGCGGGGGAGTGGGCTGGGGGGCTGGGGGGGCCACAGAAACCCCGAAGCTGAGTCTAGGACGGGGGGGGGGATGCAAAATTCCCAAGGCAGGGCAACTCGATGGGCTGTAGATTCGGGACAGGCAAAAGGAAATACTTCTCTACACAGGGGGTTGTTAAAATGCAGGCGTCTTCTTCCCTTGCCAACAGGTCCGCGTGGCCCCGATCCGCTGCAGCTCGGAGCAGCTGCACTGCATGGACACGGGCGGCGACCGGGGTGCTAACTGCGTACGGCCGAATGAGCACCCCGGATCGCCGCCCGTGTCCGCGCAATGCAGCTGCTTCTACTCCCGGGGGGGAGGGGTCCCTGGCTGGGGGCGCAGCTCTAGGATCGGGCGCAGCAGCTGGAGCTCTGCCTGCCCCTCCCTCCACCCAGCATCCTCCGCGAGAGCCCCCCCCCCCTCAGGGCCGAGCCTTGCGCGCCCCCTCCGCCCCCACGCCTCACCTGGCCGGGGAAAGGCGCCGCCGGTCCCCTCCGGGGCTGCAAGCGGCGCGGGGGCGGGCTCCCGGCTGCACGCCCCGCCCAGGAAACTTGCGGGATCCCGATTGGCCCGCGGGCCCTTCACTCGGCAAGAGGCCGGCCCACCCCGCGCGCTCTGATTGGGGAAGCGCCGGGCTGGAATGCCGGAGCCGGCGCCTCCCTGACGGGCGCCTCCTCCACCGACGTCGGGCTAATTCGGTCTCCGGGAAGACCCGGGATGGATCTCCGTGGAGCTGGATCGGGAGCCAGACTGCCTCTCGGCGGCCCGAGACGGAGCGAGATGGGCGGCGGCTCTGCTAGTCCGTCCGCGGCGGCAATGGGAAGGAAGGAGCCCAGAGTCCAGCAGCACCTTCGAGGCTAACCGCATTTGGGGCGGGGGGAGGAGCTGGCGGGAGTCACACTGCCCACTTCTTCATAGAACCATAGAGTTGGAAGGGACCTCCCGGGTCATCTAGTCCAACCCCCTCTGCACAAGGAGGGAATTCACTTGCCTGCCCCTCTGAGAAGCAAAAAGAAGTGCAAATCAGGCGACGAAAGCTGTTGTGGCACCCTAAAGACTGGCACAAGCCATAAGAAACGCCAGGGGCCTCTGGGGAGCAGCAGACCTAGGAGGGCTACCCTTCAGATATCCAAACGTGGGGCTCCATGCAGGTCAGTATTGTCCGCTCAGACTGGCAGCAGCTGTCTCTCCAGGGTCTCAGGCTGAGGTCTTCCCCATCACCTCCTGCCTGGTCCTTTCAACTGGAGATGTCAGGGATTGAACCTGGAACCTTCTGCGTGCCAAGCAGAGGCTCTACTACTGAGCCACAGCCCCTCCTGAAAAACAGAAGCAATCCCTATGTACAATGATGCCATTATTATAAATCAGATAAGGTTGCTGGCCTTATGGTGGGGCACAGATTCCGTCCAGGTGTCCAAGCAACAGAGGTTAGTTTCCCTGAAATGATGGTTGCTTCGGAGGGTGGACTCCCTTCCCAGTCTCCACCCACAAATCTCAAGGAATTTCCCGGAGCTGGAAACCCAAGAATCAGGCTGTTGGTGCATGGTGTACTCAGACAGACAGCGGCTCTCCAGAGTCTCAGGCAGAGGTCTTTCTCATCGCCTATTGCCTGGTCCTCTTAACTAGAGATGCCACCAGGGATTGAACTGGGGACCTTCTGCATGTCAAGCAGAGGCTCTTCCACTGAGCTGTGACCACTCCCAAACTGCACATGAACACATGAAGCTGCCTTCTTCTACTGAATCAGACCCCCCCTTGGTCCATCAAAGTCAGTACTGTCTACTCAGACTGGCAGGAGCTCTCCTGAGTCTCAGGCCGAGGTCTTTCACGTCACCTGTGCCCTGGTCCTTTTTACAGGAGAGGCTGCCAGGGATTGAACCTGAGACCTTTTGCGTGCCAAGCAGATGCTCTACCCCTGAGTCACGGTCCCTCCCTGGCACAAGACATAAACACAGGACACTACCTTCTAGTGAGTCATACTCTCAGTCCATCGAGGTCAGTCTTGTCTGCTCAGACTGGCAGTGGCTGTCCAGGGTTTCAAGCAGAGGTCCTTCACCTCACCCGCCGCTTGGTCCTTTTAACTGGAGATGCCTTGGACTGAACCTGGGACCTTCTGCAAGCCAAGCAAATGCTCTACCACTTGAGCCACGGCCCTTCCCTAAAGACAGAACTCTCCTATGCAAACTGTGGGGCCTCAGTTGCTTTGCATTATTTGTCCCAAGGCAATGGTACTTCCAGAGCACAGGAAGTGGAGGGAGGGAGCAAAGTCCAGACCCTTCACCCAGTTTAAAGATTTAGCTGTCGTGTTTTTTTTCCTGGCATGCCAAACTGCAGCAGCAACCTCTCCAAACAGGTTTTAGTTCCCACCTGCAAGACAACTTCGACATTATTCCCTCACTCCCTTTCCCAGGTGGAGAGCCAGTTTGGTGTAGCGGTTAAGTGCGCGGACTCTAATCTGGGAGACCCGGGTTTGATTCCCCACTCCTCCACTTGCACCTGGCTGGATGCCCTTGGGCAAGCCATAGCTCTGTACCAGCTGTTCTCTCAAGGACAGTTGTCTCAGAGCTCTCTCAGCCCCACCCACCTCCCAGGGTGTCTGCCTGTTGTGGGGAGGGAATGGGAAAGGAGATTGTAAGCCGCTCTGAGACTCCAAGTGAGTGAAGGTCTGGGTATAAATCCAATCTCTTCTTCTTCTTCTTCTTCTTCTTCTTCTTCTGTTCCCTTTTCTCTGGACCAGGAAATGGCGCTTTTTTCTCTTGCTGGGCTGAGCCAAAGGAGGCTCCAGCCCCCCTCCCCCCCCAAGCAGGGCTGGGGAAAAAGAATTGAGATTCCAAAAAGTCAGGGTCACGTTTCCAGGCGACTGCCAAATAAATCTTCCACATGGCCTCTTCCTCACTAGGCCTGCGGGGCTGCATCAGGGAGCTCATATCTCCAGGCAAGAGGGCTGCCCTGCAGAGCTGGGGGGCGGCAGTTGTCAGCTGTATGACAGAGGCTTAAATTGTCTCCCCCACATCTGGGGTATCCACAGGAAAAGGCAAACCCAGCAATGGAGCATCAGTGCATGGCCTTCCCTGTTCCAAGCCAAGCCAGCGGCTTCTGTCTAGTGCTGCGCATCTCTCCAATAGGTTCTGGAGCACAATCCGGCCTGGAAACCTCTAACGTGGGACCCTTTGGCAGAATTGCCAAGTAGTCAGTCTGCACAGGAGAACCCACTTCAACATTTTAAGAGCACTTTCGGTATTCTGTTCAACATGATTGTTCAGCAACATTATAACATCATTACATTATATAGACATACATACACAGACTAAAACCTAGATTTGCATTACGTATTTTAGGAATAAACCTACAGCAAGATAAATTCCAGATATTTTGAAGATATTTTATATTCCACAGAGGGACTGTTATTTACATAATCTGTAAAAGGATACCACTTTTCCATAAAACACAAATTTTATTTTTAAAGAACTTGAGAATACCGTCAGAGATCCAGAATATTGTTTTACAAATGGCATCAGAGGCTTTTAAAGCAGGAGAGCTTGTTAAAGCAACAACAGTTAAACATCTGAAATCCAGCTCATGAGCACTCCCAAATAAAAGTGAGCTTGAAGGCCACAGCAGTGAAACAGATCCATCGGTTCAACCCAATGCCTGTTGGAAATGAGTAGTCTTCAGATGCCACCAAAATACAATAGAGAAGGGAGCAGGTGGACAGCACAGAGGAGAGCACACTATATTTTGGGGGGTCAAAATCACAAACAAGGCTTTGACCCCTAAGGGTATCTAGAGGAAGGCGTCTGTTTTGTCTGCAGATCTTAAAGATCTTTGCTACTGTGTGTGTATTTATAAAGGCCCCAGACAAACTGGTTCATGTTCCCACAGCTTCATATGATGTATACAAAAGAGTTGCGTTGTTTGAGATGGCCAGCCAAAGGTCCAGCAGGGCTGATCTTCATTCCAGGAGGACAAGGAAGATGAGATGCTTTTTCAAAAAGGCAGCCATATCCTACAGTGTTGGGGGCCCAATCCAACGGGAAATTCATCTGCCCAAGATTTGTTGCAGTGAGTGGGACCTACACACGACTGTAGGTCCCTGAAGCCCCATCCATTTCCCACTGTGCTTTCCACCCTTTTCTCCTCTTCCCCTGCAGAAAAAGAAAGCAAAGGCCGTCCGGTTATTCAGATGCCTTGCAGAGAGAACACCCACCAGATGGGCCACACAGACAGGGCTCCTTTCTGCAACCTCCATTTCTGCATTCTCCTACCTCTTCCATTCTTCACCGGCCTGCGTGGTTTTGCCAGGGCGGAACGGCACCCTTGGAGGACACAGACCACCACTCATCTTCGTCTGTCTGGGAAGAGTGTTGGTTGGGGTCCCTCCCGTCCAGGACCGGCCTCCAGGCCCCTTTGCTGGGACTGCCCTGGGCCAGGGTTAAAAGAGCAGAGCAGAGCATCCATCAGCTAGATCTGCCAACCACCAGGTGGGGCCTGAAGATCACCCAGAATTACACCTGATCTCTGTACAACAGATCTCCATTCCCCTGATTTGGAGGGTGGGATCTAGGGCATTATATATTCCCTCTGTTGGAAATTCCAGATGCCGTGTTTCCCGTCTCAGACCTCCAGACTGAGTGGCAAGAGAGACTAGATAGCTAGACAGGCACACTGACCTTTCTTCCTGTCTCTACTCTTCTGCCACTGTCCTCTTTGATATGCAGATTGTGTTCTCAGGGATCAACTTCCCTTTCCTGCTTCTCTCTCACTCTGAATGAAGACTTGCTCTCTACCTGCACACACCAAGGGAGGGAGGGACATGTGGTCCTCTCTTGGCACTATGAGGCAGACGGGCAAATTAGTCATCTTTCAATCTCTGCCCTTTCGTATCCAAAGTGTACTTCTCAAATAAAGAGAGAACTATTTCTCTTCTCAGTTTGCAATGTGGTTCTGAATAGCTTTGTAAGCTGAGTAACCTGGTGAAGTGACACTACTGCATTTGTAGCTTTATTTAAGCACTCTGCTAACTAATTGTGACTGGACTAACCTCACCAGTTAACCTCAATACCCTCCCCAGGCTCCACTTCCAAATCTTCAGGAATGTCCAAACCCAGTGTTGGCAACCTTGCTAGATCTCCTTCCTCTGGCCTTACCTCTGGCTGCATCTGGAGGGTTTTCAAGGCAAGGGATGTTCCAGAGGTGGTTTGCCATTGCCTGCCTCCACCTCACAACCCTGGTATTCCTTGGAGGTCGCCCACCCTAATACTGACCCTGCTTAACTTCTGAGAGCTGATGAGATTGGGCTAGGCTGGTCTACTCAGGTCAGGTTGGCACACCCATATCTCCGGGAATTTCCCAACCTGGAGTCAGCACACCCGGTCAGCAGCCTTATGCCCCCAGTGAAACAAGCTGCCCAAACGTGCACTGAAAGAATGGGGGAGGGGTGTGACTGTTTGGTCCCCATTTTAACCACAGAATGTGAAGAGGCCTTCCCCCCCATAACCATCCCCACTGCTTGCCTCTGCTGACTTACCTCTGAAGTGGGTTTATTGGCAGAGCCTTCCCCCTCTTTTCCTCTCCCTGGAGGGTAGGCACCGGCTGTCGTATTCACCCCACAGCACCCTCGGCAGCGGTCAGGGGTGGGGCTGTCTTCCCTGGGGAGGGTCCAGACTGTCCCCGAAAAGGATCCAGTCTGGAAAAAGCAGCAGAGAGACCAGCTTCAGGAGGGTTACTGGAGACCAGCCAAATTCATGCGGCCCAAACTGGGCACAGAAGAAGAGGCCTTTCACACTTTTGAATGACAGTTAGTGTGAGCTAGCTCACAGTTTTTTAGTCTCTGGCTAACGCATTTTTGTCTCAGCTCAGGAAGGATGGATCCAGAGCAAACCAATTTATGTAGTAGCCAAATTGCTCGCTCACAACTTTAATGCCAGCAGCTCACAAAGCAAAATTTTTGCTTACAAAACTGGAGGGAGCGTTGGCTGTGCCACCTGGCTTTATGCTGGGCCCAGTCAAGGACCAGGCAGTGCACACTCTCGGCTAGGGATGCCAGCCTCCAGGTAGAACCTGGGGGCACCCTGGAATTACATCAGCAGAAAAAGAGGAAGGAGGAGGAGATTGGATTTATACCCCCTCCCTTCACGCCAAGTCTCAGAGCATCTTACGATCCCCTTCCCCTCCCCACGACAGACAGACACCCTGTGAGGTAGGTGGGGCTGAGAGAGCTCTCTTGAGGACTGCCCTTGAGAGAACAGTTCTCCCGGATTAGAATCTGCGCTCCTAACTACTACTACACCAAACTGGCTCTTGCTGTAAATTGAGAAAAGAAATAAACACAACGGACGGTTTGCCCCAAGCAAAGTGGAAACCCAGTCACTGTCTCTAGGCTCATTCCTGCCGTCTGCATCCAACACCCCCCACCCCCCCCCACCCCCCCCGGAGCTCAAAGTTCTCTCTCTCTCTCTCTCGGGGAACATCCGAGCCATCAGGTGTGGGCACCCGAATCTCCCCCCAAGGAAGGAGCTGACCTGTCCCTGTGCTCCTGCTGTGGCAGAAGAAGAGAGGTCTCGAGTAGACCGCCCACGCCACCGGTCCCCCTGAGCCCAGGGATCTGCGGGCAGCCGGGCAAGAGGAGGGAGCAGCAGCACCTGGAGGATCCATTGGCTCACCCATTCCCAGCACTCGGCACCCACATGCCCTCGGGCACAGCCACCGGGGAGCCAGTCGGGGGGATTTCCCTGCTCACCATCCGCATCCTCATGGGGGTGTAAGCGCCAGGGCGGAGGTCCCCCATGGTCCCATTTCTCCTCGGCATGGCAGTTGTGGGGGTGTGGCCGGGATCCCCTCTAGAGGGCTGGTTCTGCAAAAGAAAAGACAAAAGGCGACAGTGGCTACTGGCCCCGCTGCTGCTGCTGCTGGGCCTCCCGGAGGCCCCTGGGGTGTTTTTGGCCACTGTGTGACATGGAGTGTTGGACTGGAGGGGCCGCTGGCCTGGTCCAGCATTGGCTTCTCTCTTACGTTCTTATGTCTGGGACAGGGATGCTCTGTCTTCTTGGTGCGTGGGGGGCAAGAGTGGGACTGGGAGGGCTTCTGGAGTTCTGGCCCCACTGGTGGGCCTTGTGATGGCCCCAGGGTTGAGAAAAAGAAAAAGCTTTTCTTACGGTCTTATGCCTGGGGCAGGGATACTCTGTCTTCTTGGTGCTTGATGGGGGGGCAAGAGTGGGAGGGCTTCTGGAGTTCTGGCCCTGCTGGTGGACCTCCTGATGGCGCCTGGGTTTTGGCCCCTGTGTGACACCGAAGAGTGTTGGGCTGGAGGGGCCGCTGGCTTCTCTTGTGTTCTGATGTATGACTACTGCTATTACTTTTATTTATTCATTCAATTGGGGGGGGGATTATGTTGTCTTAGCAGGGGACCTACCTGAAGATGCTTACAAAACAAAAACATAACACAGCCACAAACATTAAAAGCCATTTCTTGTGTCAGGTAGCTTAGGGAAATGAGAGAAATAGCTAGTTTCTGTTCCCGAGAATGGGGCTCTTCTTGCATGTCACATGCTTATGTCTCCCACTGTCTTTCTTGTTGTTCATGGTCCCTTGGACAAAATGTTTCTCTCTTTCCAAAACTTCATCTGTAACTGCACTATATCGCACCTGAAGAAGTGGGCTTTGATGCCAGAATAAAATCTTGTTAGTCTTAAAGGTGCCCTAAAACTCCTGTTTGTTTCAGAAGGATTGGAAGACTTTGAGGGCGGGGCCAGGCATGAAAGGCCAGAGACGAGGTGTAAACTAATGTAATCTTCTTAACTGAAAATGTTTTTAAATAGTGGCTTCCATGGATCAGCAGACTCTGCTAGTGATCAGCTCAACTTTATTTGTGATTTCAGCCAGAGCAAGATTGCAGAACAGGGCCAAAGGCTCTCTTTAAATAGCATGCAATTGCCATGCCCAGACACACCCCACTCCCAACCATAGGCTATTTACATAACAGTGTTTCTTGATTGGTTACTGCCGGAATCCCAGTGGGCTATTGTTCTTAGGCTCCAAGCTCACTAGTCTCTGGAGGCACAGTCCTGCAATGTTTCAGTCCCAGTACAGAACACAACTGTTATCATAAGCCAGCCTGGAACCACAAGGAAAGGTGGGATATAAATGTTTTAATCGTTAATTAATATAGGCACATCCTCCACCATGTGGGCGCCTGCCTGCCTGCCTGCCTACCCATCCATCCGTATACATACTGAACACAGACAGATCCAGGTGGGGGCAGCCGTGTTGGTCTGAAGCAACAGAACAAGGTTAGAGTCCAGGGGCACCTTTAAGACCACCAAAGTCTTATCCAAGGGTACGAGCTTAAGTGTGCAAAGCCCACTTTGTCAGACATGCATACCAAACTGGATATTTTATCCTTACTAAAAAGATTCTTGAAGTGTCAAGGAGGTACAATCACAAAGGGCAGGCGGTTCACCTGGAGGAGGCTAAGGCGACTCCCCCCCACCCCCCGTGAGACCCTCTTCCCAGTTTGGCAGCTGCATGGCCAACCTCTCTGCTTCCCGGATGGTCAGGCAACGGAGTCCCGCAGCAGCCCTGACAAGGATCTCGAGCGGAGATGGCGTCCCTCCCCAGGAGGCTGATGTTTCTCTTTCTCTCTTCTAGCAAAAGGCTCTGTGTGGTATAAAAGGAGAGGGTGGAAAGCTTGGAGCTGAGCAGACAGCATGTCGATGGGTCAGCCGAGGGGTGATGGAGCCAAAGGTGATGGAGCCCAGACAAGTATCAGCCAGCCAGACCCTCAGACTTTGCACTTTTCTTCCTTTAAGCCAGCTTCCACGTGCAACCCAGCACCAACAGGCCAATTCCCACAGTATCGGAAAGGGTTCCTGGATTCAGCTAGCACTGAGGTCTGTAGGGCTACCAGCTCTGAGTTAGGAGCTTCCTGGAGATTTGGGGTGGGGCCCAGGGAGGGCAGGGCTTGGGAAGGAGAGGGACCTCGGCAAGGTATAGCGGCATCGCATGCACCTTCCAAAGCAGCCCTTTTCTCCAGGGGATCTGATCTCTGTGGTCTGGAACTCTGTTGCAATTCTGGAAGGTCTCCAGGCTCCCCCTTGAGGTTGGCAACCTGAAGGCTTGTGTGTTTCAAGGGATGGGAGGGGCCTCAGGGTAGAGTCTGACCTCCAGGGCCAGTCCTCAGGCAACCGCTACATAACACGGGCGAGGAGATGCCATTGCGTTCTCAGGCACAGGGCTCCCTCCTCTGAATGGGCAACGTGGGAGGAGGAGACAATCTCTGGATCCTGGACCCCTGCTGCAGCCAGCCAGGTCCAGGCAGACCTCCCCCACTGGCAGTGCCGTTTTGCTGCAGGGACATGGCTCACCCCTGGCTGGCAGCACCACTGGAGGAGGTGGTGACAATGGGGGTACTCCCCTGTGGGCAACAAAATACCCCAAACCAGCTCTGCTCCCTTCCCCCCCAACAGAAGCTGCATTCCCGCACATTTTTGCTACCTTTCTGCTACTCAACCAGAGCACCCTTCGTCTGGAGCAATCACACCACTTCCTCTAATCATCCATTTGTTCAGGGTTTCCTGTTTACAGAACACCCTTTCTGCTTTACTGCAGTCTTTCTGCAAACAGCACCATCCAAATACATAAAATTAAAAGGATAGTTTGCATTTTCAGAGTTTCTGCCTATACTGGCATTGTTTCCCTTCCATCAGCTCCTCCTGACTACCAGTTTTCCTGCTGCACCGCCAGAGGGCTTTTTAACAAAAAGTTATAATTGCTGTAGCACTATAATGAAATAACACTATAGTGCTATAGCAGTTGTTTTGGTTTTTAAGCCCCCCAGTGGCAGAGCAGAGAAAAAATGCAAGGAAAATGGCAGTGTAGAAAACTGCCACGTGGACGCTCTTGCTGCCAGTGCATATACCTCTGCATTTACAGGGACAATAAATGCAAAACAGAGAATCCTTGCAGTGTAGATACAGCCAGATGTCCGAAGGGACCTTCAAAAAACATGGTAAGGCTGGAAAAACAAATTAATCCCCTGTGGGAGAGAGATAAAGGTCTGGTGATGCCAAAGGGGGTAAAAGACCCCTGGGTCCCCCAGATGAAGTGCTGCCGGAAGGCTTGTGTGGGATTTTCTCCAGCAGGGCCTTTGGCCCAGGGAGAGGGGGATTGGCACTGGCACCAGTGTTCCCACTAAGCTGAGTTAGTGTGAGCTAGCTCACAGTTTTTTAGCCTCCGGCTCATACAGTCTCATCTTCCCTCAGGAAGGATGGCTTCAGAGCAAACTAATTTATGCAGTAGCCAAACCACTCGCTCACAACTTTAATGCCAGCAACTCACAAAGCAGAAGTTTTGCTCACAAGACTCCATAGCTTAAAGGGAGCATTGACTGGTGCCCTTTCCTTACTCGCCCTGTTACCGTGACCCTCACCAAGTTCGTTGGGGCCGTTCTGCTCAGGGCGGACAAGCTGCCGGTCCGGAAAATCCTTGTTCTGTTCTTAGAGCGCCGCAGGGGGATGGTGGTGCTGTACAGCCGCAGAGTCCCCAAGTCTCCTTTGGGGGGCTCACCCTGAGAGGCAACAAAAGAAAAGACCCCCATTACGTCTTTGGCACCCTCAACTCAGTCTTTATTTTTTTAGGTTTTCAAAAAAGGGGGAAAAGAGATAAGGCCGAGTCTTGGCATGAGGGCTGAGATCCAGCCGGTCATTTCCGTGGGGGGAAAAATGTCGCAAGTTGAGCAGAGGGATGTGCAGATGTTTTTGATTCACCACATCCAGTTCTCCGCTTCCTCCTAGAAGCTGCCAACTTGCAGGTTCAAAATATGTGCCTAAGGAACCCCCCAAAGCAGTACGTCTCTCATGCTTTATTCCCAGCCACCTGCCAAGGAGCACAGAGCTGCGTCCCTGGGGCTCCCCTTCCCCATTTTATCTTCACGACTCCCCTGCCAGGTGGGCTAGGCTGAAAGGCTGTGCTGAACCGCTTTTCCACTTTATTCAGGCTTACCAGCCCACAAGCCCTACCCCAAGAAAATATTTCAGAATTAAAAACAACAGCAAATAATAATTTTGCCACATCAACTGCACTTGTTTTACAAAAGCCAAACAGAAACAATCTTAACTTATGGGTATCAGAAGTGGCTGATCCCTGCTTGGGCTTCCTTACTGAATATTTTAACAACCATTTCACAAGAAATTTTCCCCTGGCAACACTATGTTTGGAACAATAAAAGAAAACGTGCAATCGTGAATCAACCATTGACAAGGAGCAAGCACAGAAACTCTGTTCTGGAGGAATCCAGCAAGACACCTCTTCATCTGTGCTGCAGGGAGCACATTACAGCACGCCAGCATGCATGACTGTCTTAATTTAGGTATCATCAGATGTAGGGAAGATCTGAGACTGGGATGCTAGCCAGGTCAAAGTCCATGCTTCTCCCCCCTCCCTTCTACACAATGAGCATTGTATAAACCCTCCTGCAAACAGTATACTCTCAAGACATATGTCTCTCATTCATGTGGATTCTACCCTTTCTGCTATACAGCTAGCATTGTCCTCCTGAAGCTGGCTGGCTGATAAGCCCTTCTGCAAACAGTGGCTCTTGAGACAGTTGTCTCATCTCCTCCTTATTCCCTCTGTGGATTCCATGATTGATGATTGTCTACTGAACGCTGACGCAGCAACCTAAGGGCGTGGCGTGTAAGTCTGTGTATGTTTAAAAATAAACCGCTCACTGCCAGGGGCAGACTTGAGTTTCCTCCTTCCAACTCACTTGTCTCCTGTGCAAGTCCTTCAATCAGCTATGCTAAACCAAGGTCACCTGGTAAGCATTGGCACAGAATAGAGCAAGGGCCCCCAACCTTTTTGAGCCTGTGGGCACATTTGGCATTCTGACATGGCACGGTGGGCACAGCAGCAAAATGGCTGCCACAAAATGGCTGCTGCAGGAGGCAAAGCCAGCCACAAATTGATTGCCACAGCTTAATGACCGTAACACAATGCAGATCTTTGCACTGTGGTGGCAGCTGCTGCTGCAGCAACATTTTTTTTTAAAAAAAGACAAACCCTGCTCTCTAATGGCCAATTAGACGCCTCGCCGGGCAAAAGCCCTACCTGGCCCCACCCACTCCCTAAAAACACTTAACGGGCCACGATGCTCACCGGCACCACACTGGGGAGGGGAGACTCCTGAAGCAGAGATCCCAATCCAGGTCTCCCAGTGCCTAGTCTGACTCTCTCGGCCATATCCTGTGCGCTTGGGCATAGGTAGGCAACAGTCAGGCAGCGAGATCTCAAGCATTCCACAGGTATGTCTACACACACACAGAGAGACATCTACCTTTTGTAGGCCTGGATTAATACCAAAACATACTTTGAACAACTCGATCTGAGTCTACTTAGTAGCATCTTGGAGACCAACTTGATCTTAGAGACCATACAGTCAGAGAGTTGGAAGGGACTTCCAGGGTCATCTAGTCCAACCCCCTGCACAATGCAGGGAATTCACAAACACCTCCCCCTCCACACCCACAGTGACCACTGCTCCACACCCAGAAGATGACAAAAAACCTCCAGGATTGCTTCCTGACCCAAAGTGGCGATTGGCATGTCCCTGGGCATGTAAAAAAGTGCCAGCAAAACTATTTATTTATTATCTATCTATTTATTTAATTCAGCTAACCCTTCCTGCCCTCCCTCTCATGATCTGCCCAAGTTCCCTCTGTCAGGAAGTTCTTCCTAATGTTTAGTTGAAAACTCTTCTGATTTAATTTCAACCCGTTGGTTCTTGTCCAACCCTCTGGAGCAACAGAAAACAACTCCTCCGCACCATCCTCTACGTGACAGCCCTTCAAGTACTTGAAGACGGTGATCATATCTCCTCTCCGTCGTCTCCTCTCCAGGCGAAACCTACCCAGCTCCTTCAACCTTCCCTCACAGGACTTGGTCTCCAGACCCCCCACTGTCTTCGTTGCCCTCCTCTGGACACCTTCCAGCTTGTCTATCTCCTTCTTAAACTGTGGTGCCCAAAACTGAACACAAGACTCCAGGTGAGGTCTAGCCGGAGCAGAGTAAAGTGGTCAAGAGTCAAAGTTCCCTTCGAAGGGGGCTCGGACTCTCAAAATCCTCCACAGTACATGGTAAAATCTTCGTTGGTCTCCCAGGTGCTCCTAGACTCGAATCTGGCTGTTCAACTGCAGACCAACCAGGCTGCCCTCTGAAATGTCCTTTCAACGCGGTGGTTGTTGTTGTTCAGTTGCACAGTCAATTTAAAGGTTTACTTTTTGACCACACCAGATCTCTGCTCCCAAGAGTTCCAGTCCTGCCTGCAGAGGCGCACTCCAGGAATCCAGTGGCGCAGGGGTGCAACTGGAGAAGCCCCCCCCCCTGCCTCCCTGCCAGCAAGACCTGTCCCTTTTCCTAGGCAGTGGAAGAAGGAAGGGGCGCATTCCAACAGCATGGTCCTGCTCCACCCGCCACCCTACTGACCTCTGTCTCCCAAGCAGCTTCTCGGAGCTCTGCCCCCTGCCCTTGAGCAGTGAGTGTGGCCAAAGCGAAGGTGGCCACCACACCCCAGAGCAGCCCGGAGGAGCCCATGGCTGCAGTGCTTGTGAGAAGGAGCCTCTCTCCGGGAACTCTCTCTCTCTCTCCCCGCTTTCTCCTGCCTGGCAATTTCCCTCTGCAAAGGGAAGAGCCCACCGTAGTTGCAGTCGTTAACGATTAGCAAATGTTCCCGGGAAGGGAAGGGAAGCAAATGTTCCCGGGAAGGGGCCAGATCAGTGAGGGGAGGGGACGGAATCCTGACTATGATGCTGCTCAGGGTCAGAGCCACCCCTGGGGTTTTTCCACTGACCACCAAGAGGTGACTCTGCTGGGGAACAGGCTGAACCCCAGGGCTGCCAGGGCCCCAGGTTGGGGAATTCCCGGAAATTTGGAAGTAACGTCTTGGGGAAGGCTGGCTTTGGGCAGGGCCTCAGCGGGGTTAATGCCAGAGAGTCCACCTTCCAAAACAGCCATTTTCTCTAGGGGAAACTGACCTCTGTCGTCTGGAGCTCAGTTGTAATTCCAGGAGAACTTCAGGCCCAACCTTCAGGTTGGCAAGTAGGATTGACAACTCTGGCCTAGGAAAAATCCTGGAAATCTGGGGGCAGTGCCTGTGCAGCAGGGGAATTTGGGAGGGATTTCCCCCTAGAGAGTCTATGATGGCATATGGCACAGAGCTTGCCCTCCAAGGCTCCCGTTTCCTCCAGGGGGACTGATCTCTGTCACCTGGTGACCAGTTGTACCCCTGGAAGATCTTTACGCCCCACCTGCAGGCTGGCCACCCTGTGTGGAAGCCCTGAGCACAAAAGGGAGGAGGTGCTGGATGCAGCATATTTGGGAAAGAGCAGTAAAGGCCGGGTCCCTCTGTGCCAGTCTAGTCCTGGAGAGGGAGCTCCACTTGGGGTGGGAACTCCATGTGGTTCAAAAGAGACCCACCCTTGGCCTCAGACTAGACAGCAGCAGGGGCCATGCTGGCAGCCTGGAGAAGCTGCCCCCAGTAAGAGGCCCCTCCCCTCCTAGGGTTGCCAAGTCCGGGTTGGGAAATACCTGGAGACTTTGGGGGTGGAGCCAGGAGAGGGTGGGGTTTGGGGAGGGGAGGGACCTCCGCATGGTAGAATGCCATAGAGTCCACCAATGCTCCCTCTAAGCTGTAGAGTCATGTGAGCAAAAACTCTACTTTGTGAGCTACTGGCATTAAAGTTGTGAGCGAGTGATTTGGCTACTGCATAAATTAGTTTGCTCTGGAGCCATCCTTCCTGAGCTAAGACAAAAAGGTGTGTGCCGGAGGCTAAAAAACTGTGAGCTAGCTCACACTAACTCAGCTTAGAGGGAACACTGGAGTCCACCCTTCAAAGCAGCCATTTTCTCCAGGGGAGCTGATCTCTGTCAGCTGGACATCGGTTGTAAAAGCAGGAGATCCCCAGGACCTACCTGGGGGCTGGCAGCCCTGTCCCCTCCCCATGCTACCTCTTGTCACTGCAGACCCTCTTCTGGGGCAGAAAGGAGGGGAGGGGTTTCCACACACTGCTTTCTCCTGGGCTGGTTTTCTTCAGAGTAGGTGCAGGGCCATCAGTTCAGTTCCAAAAAAGGGCATGCGTTCTCCATCATCCCGCTGAAAAGAGAGGGGGGTGACCCTGGCCTCTGTGCTCACGCGCAAGGTCTCCCTACGTGGAGGTGAGAGGACTGTTCCTGGCAGTGGGAGCACTTCTGGGTGGCGCATAGGGTTGCCAGCCTCCAGGTGGGGCCTGGGGAGCTTCCGCTTTTACAGCTGATCTCCAGCTGACAGAGATCAGCTCCCCTGGAGGAAATGGCTGCTTTGAAGGGGGGACTCCGTGGCATTGTACCATGCTGAGGCCCCTCCCCTCCCCAAACCCTGCCCTCTCCCGGATCCACCCCCCAAAGTCTCCCGGTATTTTCCAATCCAGACCTGGCAACCCAAGTGAAGCATACTATTCGGCAGATTATTTTAAAACTGGACTTGTTACTCCATGGTTTTCATGATTATGCACGGGATAGAGCAGGTAGAGAAAGAAATACTTTTCTCCCTTTCTCACAGTACAAAAACTCGTGGGCACTCCATGAAATTGCTGAGCAGTTGGGTTAGAACAGATAAAAGGAAGTCCTTCTTCACCCAAAGAGTGATGAACACGTGGAATTCACTGCCACAGGAGGTGGCGGCGGCTACAAGCACAGACAGCTTCAAGGGGGAATTGGATAAACATCTGGAGCAGAGGTCCATCAGTGGCTATTAGCCACAAGGTATGAATAGGAACTCTCAGTCTGTGGCAAGGGATGCACTGTATTCTTGGTGCTTGCTGGGGAGGCAACAGTGGGAGGGCTTCTCGTGTCCTGGCCCCACTGCTGGACCTCCTGAGGGCAGCTGGTTTTTTTGGCCACTGTGTGACAGAGTGTTGGATTGGATGGGCCATTGGCCTGATCCAACATTGGCTTCTCTTATGTTCTTATGTTAAGTACTTGAAAAAGAATTTTCTTAAAGTATTCCTAGGAATGGATTACCAGTTGCCATGCTTAGAAAAAAAATATTTTTAACCCCAAATCAAATGCATTTGCAACTGAGGTTTTGTAAGTTGCCTGAACCAAAAATGTTTAATTGTTCAAGTAACTATAAGCATTTCTCTATATTAAATGTCAAATTTGGGGTGGCCACCATGGCCACGTAAAATGCGCTCCCTCAGGCATAGGCTGCATGAACCGCCACTCAGCGCAGGGGCCCTGGCCATTGGCTGAAGCGGTGCCAGGGTGAACGTGCCCAACAGTCCCGCCCACCCACCCAGAGAGCCTCTTCCATGGGTTGGGATGCCAAGCCCGAGGGAAGAGATGGCCGGAAGGACGGAGGACGAGGAGGGAGCCCAGGCTGGGGAAACAGGGAGGGGACGAGGACCGGCGCAGCCTCCAACGAAGGCAAGGGGTGGGATGGGGCTGGGCGGGGCTGAGTTCTTTGCTTGTTTGCAACTGAAGCTTTTGTTTTCAAGGGACAAGTATTTGCAAATCCTCTCCCATCTGAACAAAAACAAAACACGTTTCCATTTCTGACATCTTTATCTGGCGGTTGCTTCTGTCCTCAGTGGTAGAGCGTATAGGTGAGAGCGTCCCCTGTTGTTCAATCACATTTTCAAGATGCCCCTGCTCCTTGCGTCTAAAGCGTGGAATGCACCTCTGATACAACCTGAGCCAGCTCATCACAGCAGAAGGGCCAGTGGACAATGCTGGCAGGCCATCTATATCAGGGCTGACATAGGGTTGCCAACTCCAGGCTGGAGAATTCCTGTAGATTTGGTGGGTGGAGTCTGGGGAGGGTGAGGTTTCGGGAAGGGAGATGCTTCAGTGGGGCCCAATGCCCTAGAGTCCACCCTCCAAAGTAGCCATTTTCTCCAGGGGAGCTGATCTTTCCTGTCTGCAGCTCAGTTGTGATTCTGGGAGCACTCCAGGGTCCACCTGGGGGTTGGCAACCCTAGCTTGGGGGTGCAAGTGGCTGGTGGAGAGAGGGCTCCTCCTTCCTCTCCCGCAGGCGCCTTTTACTTGTCAGGGGCTCTGCTCTGCTGGCATCCCATCTTCTTGGGTTGTCCACTGGGCTGGGGTGGGGTGGGACGGGCGTCGGGGCTCCATGCTCTGGGCCGCAGAGGGGCGGGCGGCTAATCTCCTCCACTGGAATCCTCACCAGACTCCGAAAGGCTCTTTGGCAAGGTCCCCTCAGCCACGCCTCCTTCAGCGGGTCGGCCCGTCAGCATCAGCCCTGAGAAGCAGCCCCTGCAGACAGGCCTCGCACCCGGTGGCTTCCCTCTGCGCCTCGCAGAGACCACCTTCCTCTCCTCCCTTCTGGCCCTGACGGCCACCTGGACAGGAGGAAAGGCAGAAGGTCAGCCAGGTCCACAGCCCCTCCTCTCAAGTCGCATGCGCCCAACAGCAGTCTAGCCCCAGCATGCCGCTCCAGCAGCAGCCTCCGGACCCTCTCCAAGGGCAGCCCCAACCATGGCGTGTCGCAAGAGGTGTGGGCAACGTGAACCCTGGTCCAGATCCTGGGGTCACCCTTCACCTGGCTAATGATTAGCCCCCACTTGGCTTCCGTCAATATTTACACTCCCTGCCTGGGAAATGGTCCTGGAGCTACTGGGCTGCGGCAGCATCCTGACCAGCGTGCCCTACACTCCATGGAAGGGATTCAGCCCATACCTAAGGACAGGGGAGAAGTCACACCTTCTGCTCGAAATGGGAGGGGGTCTGGGCACAATGCTCCCTCTAAGCTGTGGAGTCTTGTGAGCAAAAGAATCCTACTTTGTGAGCTGCTGGCATTAAAGCTGTGAGCGAGCGATTTGGCTGCTGCATACATTAGTCTGCTCTGGAGCCATCCCCTTCCTGAGCTAAGACAAAAAAGTGTGAGCCAGAGGCTAAAAAACGGTGAGCTGGCTCACACTAACTCAGCTTAGACAGAATGCTGGTCTGGGACTGCCGTGTGATTAGCAAGCGAGGTAGAGGATGGAGATGGGGGAGGGGAACAGCCCAACAAAACCACAAAGAAAGAACATGGCCCTGAGGAAGGAAAGAGCCCAGCAGTGCGGTGGGCTGTGTGCCTCTCTGTCCATTTGTATCATGGTCTTCCTCCAAGGGGCTTCCTTCCCCTTTTATTCAGGGCCCTGCGGGATCTTGTGCAATTCTGCAGGGCCTGCAAGACAGAGCTCTTCCACCAGGCCTTCAACAAGACGGAGCTCTTCCACCACCACTACCATCAATGGCCACTAGTAACATCTGTGGTAATTACCAGCAATGGCCACTGGTAACACCTGTGGCGTAGGGCTGGCCATAGTTGAGATCGATCCATACCATCCTGAGAAGTTGGGAGGCCGCTGAGCTGGGAACTTTGCGTGCTGTATTATATGGGACGCCATCTTGATTGAATGAGTACTGTGAACCTTTTCACTGTAAATTGTTCTGATTGTTTTAAATGGTTTTAAATGTTTTATATGAACTTGGTATGTCGTGCCAAGCAGTGTAAGCCGCCCTGAGCCCGCTCGCAGGGAGAGCGGGATAGAAATGTCACTAATAAAGAATAAATAAATAAATAAATAAATGTTCTCAAAACGACCTTGGCAGGTAGGCTTGCTAGAGAGAGCGCTTCACCCACGGGCACCCAGTCAGTTTCATGGCAACATGAGGATTTGAACCCAGTGCCCAGATCCTCGTCTAACCACTACACAACACTGTCTAGAAGGAGAAGTTCGGCCCCAGGAGCAGAACTGGGGTCCTTCTTGCCACCCCTTACCTTGGAGGCGTCCAGGGGGCCGAAGCAGCCAACACAAGGTTTCCGCTCGGTCTGACGGGTCAGCACAGAGCCTTCCAGAGATCGCAGCCTCTGTGGAGGAGAGGAAAGGAGGGGCCAGGCTTCATCCTCCTTCTCAGCGAGGAGCAGGCTGAGGGTGAGGGTGGGGCAGGATCACCAACTTTCAGGTGCATCCAGGCCCAGTAGCACCGAAGAGACCAACCAGACATTCGGACCTCCCGAGGGCACCTGGTGTTTTTGGCCACTGTGTGACACAGAGTGTTGGACTGGATGGACCCCTGGCCTGACCAACACTGGCTTCTCTGATGTTCTTACGTTCTTAGTATGAGCTTTGGAGACTCAAATGTGAGTCAGAGCTTTGACTCTTGTTGGTCTGTAAGGTGCTACTGGACCGGAAATCTAGCCGTTCTACTGCAGACCAGCCCAGGTCCCCTTAGAACTTCCAGGTGGGGTCTGGAGTTCTCCCAGAATTACAGCTGACCCCCAGACCACAGAGATCAGCTCCCCTGGAGGAAACAGCGACATCGGAGGGTGGACTGTCTGCAATATGCCCTGGTGAGGTCCCTCTCGTCCCTCAAACTCCACGATTCCCAGGCTTGACCCCCAAATCTCCAGGGACTTCCCAACCTGGAGCTGGCAACTCTACCAGGAGGAAAGGCTCCTTGGAACAATGACCGATTGCCAACAGACCCACATTTCTAATCCCTGCTGTGGCTCAGAAGGGCCCCTTCATGGTCAGTGGGTGGTGGCGGGACTCTCTTTGGCTGCCCCGTCGGGAGATGGAGCTCAGCTCATCCACAGAGTGGGGGCCACCTCCAGAGGGTGTCCCTCCCCTCCCTCCCCTCCCCACCAGCACCCAACCTCCTCACCCCCAGACATACCTTGATGGACTCCAGGAGCACCGGGATGGAGCCCAGGGTGGGACTGGGCCACAGCGGCTCTCGGGGCAACTCGCCCTGCAGAAGGAGAAAACATGAAAGAGCTGCACTGGGCACTGCCCTGCCACAGCCCCAGAGGGCGGAGGGGCCGGGCAAGGGGCAAGGCTGGCCAGGGAAGGCCACACTCTGTTTGGAGAGGAAAACTCCTGACTCGGAGGTGACAGGAGAACCCTCTTCAAGTACCTGAGGGGCTGTCATAAAGAGAGGATGGGGCGGAATTGTTTTCTGTTGCCCCAGAAGGTCGGACCAGAACCAACGGGTTGAAATTAAATCAGAAGAGTCTTCAGTTAAATATTAGGAAGAACTTCCTGACAGTTAGAGCGGTTCCTCAGTGGAAGAGGCTTCCTCAGGAGATGGGGGGCTCTCCTTCTTGGGAGGTTCTCAAGCAGAGGCTGGATGGCCATCTGGCAGCAATGCGGATTCTGTGAACGTAGGCGGATCACGAGAGGGAGGGCAGGAAGGGTGGCCTCAGTGCTTAGTTTTGTGGCCCTTTCTTACATGCCCAGGGAAATGCTGATTGCCACTTTGGGGTCAGGAAGCAAGTTTTCTCCAGGCTGGTTTGGCTGGAGATCCTGGAGGGGTTTTTTTGTCACCTTCTGGGTGTGGAACAGGGGTCACTGGGGGTGTGTGGGGGAGAGGCATTTGTGAATTTCCTGCATTGTGCAGGGGGTTGGACTAGATGAACCTGGAGGTCCCTTCTAACTCTGTGGTTCTATGACTCTGTGGTAAAAAACTTCCAGTAAGCACACAAGGCCTTATTTTTCTTTTTTAAATTTTTCTTCCCCTGGAGCTTCATGTGGGGGTGGGAGTTCCCCTGCCCCCTCCGGAGGAGTGGCAGCCCCTACTGAGGGGGCCCGGCCGAAAGGAGACATGGGGTGCATCTGGCATCACATCCACCGGCTCTCGCCTCCCAGCATCACATCGAAAACTGGCCTGAGATGGAACTCGGCCTGGCTTTGGCTTACCTGCATTATGTGCGAATAACATCCAGGGCAGAAACGTCTCCTCAGGTCTGACCCCACGTCTGGAGAGGGCACCTGGGTGGGGGAAAAAGAAAAGAAAAGCCCGGGCTGGTGGTGGCTTCCCCTGGCAGGAGGTGCCCCAGCTGGGCCCCACAAGCCCTAGGGTTGCCAGCCCCCAGGTGAGGCCTGGGGATCTCCTGCTTTTACATCTGATCTCCAGCTGACAGATCAGCTCCCCTGGAGAAAATGGCTGCTTTGGAGGGTGGACTCTAAGGCATTGCACCATGCGGAGGTCCCTCCCCTCCCCAAACCCCGCCCTCTCCTGGCTCCACCCCCAAAGTCCCCAGGTATTTCCCAACCTGGACTTGGCAACCCTAGCAAGCCCTGTCCTCCCCAGGCACAGATTTTCATCCTAATTGGGTGCCATCTGTGGGGAGGGGTCGCCTTTGGCCCAGGAAGTGGAGAACTAAAGGCTCAGTGGGGCCAGCCCCATAGACCCCATTGTTATGCTCCTCCCGCTTCTCCCTGCTGTGATCGTGTCCCAGGGCCCACATTGACCCTGCTGGGTTCTCTCAGAAGGAGAATCTTCTGTAGTGTTGCCCACACCGGCTGGGGAAATCCCTGGAGATTTGGGTGCGGAGCCTGGGGAAGACAGAGTTGGGGCAGGGAACCCTCCACAGCAGACCTAGTCTGGAGGTCAGTTACAATTTGGAGGTATCTCCGGGCCCCACCTGGAGGCTGGGAAGCCTCTGTCCCCACCGTCCCAGTGGCTGCTTGGCCAGACCCCACAAGGCCCTCTTGCAGCAGGCACTGTTTCCCTTTTGATCTGCTCAGCAGGGAAGTATGGGGAGCAGGGGGGTGGGGGGGAGAACTCTTGCCCACAGGACCCCACCCCCCAGCCGCTGACAAAACCCGCCAAGCCTGTGGCGACTGCCCTGGCCGCAAGGGTGGACTGGGCTGGTAAGATGGGCACAGGGCACCCCATTCAGCTCCCATCCAGCCACGGGAACTCACGCACCGCTCCGTCCCGCACCACCACTGTCTGGGTTGGATCCAGGAAGCCAGACTTCCGCTGCCGTGGCCGCTGGCCAGAAATGTGCCAGGAGGGGCTGGCTCCTGCCACTGACTTCCGGCAGCCCATCTGGGAACTTCCCTGGGAAGATATGGGGCCGAGCCCCCCGGATGGTGGAACCCACTCAGGGACGGCCCCTACTACTTCGTGCATCACCCAGTGGGACCGTGTGGGAGAGGAGGGCCTTCCCCACAATGGTGCCAGAGCTCCAGGGACTAAGGCTGCCAGCCTCCAGGTGGGGCCTGGGGATCTCCTGGCCTTACAGCTGCTCTCCAGGTGACAGAGATCAGTTCCCCTGGAGGAAATGGCTGCTTTGGAAGGCGGACTCTATGGCCCTGTGCCCCACTGAGGTCCTGCCCCTTCTGAGGCCCCACCCCCACATCTCCAGGGATTTCCCAGCCTGAAGTCGGCCTCTCTGAGCCAGCTGGGGCCTAGAGTTCGGGTTGCCAACCTCCAGGTGGGGGTGGTTGATCATCTGGGATTAGAAGGAATCTCCAGGCGACAGAGATCAGTTCCCCTGGAGGAAACGGCTGTTTCAGGAAGTGAACTGTGTGGCACTGTACCCCACTGAAGTCTCTCCCCTCCCCAAACTCCACCCTCCCTCAGACTCCAACCCCCCCCCCTCGGCAAATGGAGGTTGTCAGCCTCCAGGGAGCACCTGGAGATCCCGTACTATCACAATCTATCCAGGAGAGCAAGGTCAGCTTTGGAGGGTGGACTCTGTGGCATCCTGCCCTGCTGAGGTCCCTCCCCAAACCCCACCCTCCTAAGGGTCTGCCCCCCCCCAAAAAAAACCCCTCCAGGTATTTCCCAACCCAGAGGAGGCAACCCTCGGCCAGGCAGCTGTGCCCTGGTGCAAACCTCGCCACCGCCAGCAAGCCAGAAGGCCAGATAAACAACACAGAGGGGCCGGGCTGTCCTCTCCCCCGCCCCAGACTGCTCTGGGCCTGACGCTGGGTATTTGGAGGGGGGGAATGGGCACCCCAGGGGTTAGAGTTTGAGGCAGCCAACAGACTTGCTGCTGAGCTGAGACTCGCAGGTCTTTGTCCCGTGGCATATCTGCAGTGGTGCCAGGAGTCTTGGACGTGTGCAGAAATAATGAGAAAGGCAGAAATGCCCCAGAGCATGTGCAGAGTGCTTTACCCGGAAACTAGAAGCAATGCACAGCACCTGCAGAGCTTGCAGGCTGGCTTGGGCCTCAGCGCTTCTTTGGTTTGGAATTAAGCACCTCACACACACACCCCGCCCTGCCCTGCCCCACAACAGCTCTGTTTCTCAGGGGCCTGATGGTGGGGCAGCTGAACACCCCGGTCCCTTCCCTGGGCAGCACCCAGCAGTTCTCAGAGTGAAGGTCTGCCAGCCAAAGGAGGCTCCGTGCTGGGGTCCCGGCTTGGCCCCCAGCTCCTTCCCTGTAGCTTCCAGCCAGCCCCCCTCCCCACGGGACCTGGAGTTGGGGCTGCCGGGACGGAAATGCCAGGGGCAGAGCTTTCTCTGGATGGGTGCCTCCTCTGGATCCCGAGGGGAAGGGTGGATCAGAAGAGCTGTGGAGAGCACCTTCTGAGCGGTGTCCGGGATGGACCGATTCAACCCCCACCCCCACCCCAAAAAAAACCTCAAAGGGAGGGCAGAGCAGCCAGCGACCAAAAGGGCCCTCGAGATCCACTGGTGGAACCCAGCAGTAGGCTACAAGCCTTTCCCACCAAGAGCAGGAACGCCGGCCCTGCAAGGGAAGCGGGCTGGTGGACCTACATCTGGAGGCCTCAGCATGGCCCGCCTGGAAATGCAGGGCACATCCCCAGGCTGGTGGGTGCTATGTGCAGAACGGGGGGGGGCACCCCCCCACCCCCATGTTCACCGGGGCTACAGCCTGGCTGGCCAAACCCACCCCCCTGTCAAGGGACGGAGGCGCTTTGGTTGTCCCGCTTGGCTCTCCTCAGCCCCGCCATCTCTTCCTTCCCACCTAGCACCACTTCCAAGCTCACCTCGATGGCGGCAAGGGTGGCCGGCACAACTACCAGGAGGGTGGCCAGGATCCGAAGCAGCCACGGCATCTTCATGGTGACCAGGATGGCTCCGTCCTTGGACTCAGGAGCCGGAGGGCTGTGGAAGGGACAACCCCTGAGCCCTCCCTTCCTCCCCCCCATCACTGAACCTTGCCCAGGTTCCAGTAATTTGCGGGACTGGGGGGGAAACCAGGTGGGGGAGGCCACGTGGCTGCACTTTTAGACCCAAAAACTTGTCGTCCTTAAGGGACGCGCTCCCTGGGGGCTCTGAGCAATGGGGGGGGGGGGTTTCGTGTCCTTCATGGCTCCGGCAGAGTCACTCTTTGTCAGTGACAGCAACAAACAATGATTAATGATTGACTGGGTATTCTGGGTATTCATTTTTCTGCTCCTTCCCCCCCCCCCCATGGTCTCACCTACTCCTGAGCAGTGTTCCCTCTAAGCTGAGTTAGTGTGAGCTAGCTCACAGTTCTTTAGCCTCCGGCTCACACATTTTTGTCTTGGCTCAGGAAGGATTTCTGCAGCAGACAAATCGCTTGCTCACAGCTTTAATGCCAGTGGCTCACAAAGTAGAATTTTTGCTCACTGGACCCCACAGCTTAGACCCCATAGCTCCCAAGACCAATTCGCCACTGCAAACAGAGGTGGTAGCCCCCCAAATGACATAAATCTCACTACAGTTTTCTGCCTAGGGCTCGTCCCACACGGCCTTTTGGACCTTAAAAATAGGACAGACACTATTGCCTGGGCAGCCGGACGGGGTTTGGGGTGTGTGTGTGTGTGGGGGGGGGGGAATTGTTTCTGTCTAAGGAAATGATTCCAGGCACTGTTTTCAGCTTTATTTGTTCATTCATTCAGATTTATATTCCACCCGCCCAGTCCCTGCAAATGGAATTTCAGCACCCCAAAATCATGACCGTAAAAAAAAGAGAAAGACACGAAAGCAGAACAAATGTCTGGTCCCTGCTCTCCCCCCCCCCCCCCCCGGGCAGCATGAGTAGGGAGGGAGAGGAAGCGCCCCGGCCCCTCGCTGGCCCACTTGGCAGGGTCCCCTTTTGACTTTAGAGGAGCGTGCTTTCCACGGGAAGAAGACCTGGATGCTGAACTCCAGAGGTCAGGTCTGCACGCCCTGCAGTGAAAACAGTGGCATGGAGATAGTCAGACTGATGCTTGTGTCATGGGATTTCTGAGGGGCTCCCATCTCCCAACACACACACACACACACACACACACACACGACTCTGACAGCAGCCTTTCCCTGAGGGGAGGGAAAGTGGCACCAGAGGTCCGAAGGAGAACCACAGCCCAGAAGGGGCCTGGGAGTGCTGGGAGGGACTGGGAAAGTGGACGGCAAGGAAGCTGGTTTGCCCAGGAAGACAAAGAAGGGTCCGCCAACAGGACTTTCCCACTTCTTCCCAGCAAGCGCAAGAGACCTAGCTCAAGCCTCACCCCCTTGGAACTAGGGCTGCCAACTCCTCCTTGGGAAATTCCTGGAGATTAGGGGGGGGAGCCTGGGGAGGGGGGAGAAAGCTCAGCAAGGATGCTGTTTCATGTAGCCCACCTTCCGAAGGTGCCGTTTCATCCTTGTTGCTCTTAGCTACGTGTCTCTGCGGTTGTGGGAACCCACCATGGCTGATCAGAGAAGGGCCATGCCTGAAAGATCTCCTACTCGGGCCTCCAAGCTCGTGGCCAGAGGCCCACCACGACTCAGCTGCACTGAGGACACTCGCCTTGACTTGACCACAGGAGATGCGTTCTGCAGGCCCAAAGCATCCCTCCGTTGGGGTGGCAGGGGAGAGGCTCTTGCCAGGGAGGGCCATTTTGTCCTCCCCTTGCCCACCAGTGCTTCTTCACACAACCCACCCGGCCAAAACACGATGGGAGAGGAGATTCTGGCGGGTCGTCATGTGGTCTGAAGCAGCAGAACAAAGTTTGAGCCCAGTGGTGCCGTTAAGACCAACAACGTCTTACTCACGGTGTAAGCTTTTGTGTATACACAACAGCTTATACCTGGAATACTACAACTGTGTGGGTCCTACAGGTGCCACTGCACTCAAGGCTTCTTTTGTCATGATGGGAGCTTCCGTCTGTGGCCTTCCATTGTCTGCCAAGTGTCATCCTGAGTCCACTAGGGGGCGCTAAAGAGTTGGAGCACCCCTTACAAAAAAGGCACCCTCTCCCCCTGAGGGCGTGGAGGGCCTGGAGCTGCAGGGCGAAGCCCTCTGGCCCCCGAAACACTCCTTTCTGCAAAACTCTTTAGGGACGGGAATTTCTTGTACTGGTTACTGGAGGGGAGGATTGTCTTTCGATTAATTGGCTGTAGTTCTGTGTCTTGATTGTTCTGGGGACTATTTGACACTGATGTTAAATGAATTTCCTTAATGGGGTTTAATGTGGCCAAGTGCAAAGTGATGCACATTGGAGCCAAAAATCCTCACTATAAATACACGTTGATGGGGTCCGAACTGGCGGAGACTGACCAAGAGAGAGATCTTGGAGTCATAGTAGATAACTCACTGAAAATGTCGAGACAGTGTGCGACTGCAATGAAAAAGGGCAACGCTATGCTGGGGGTTATTAGGAAGGGAACTGAAAACAAATCAGCCAGTATCATAATGCCCCTGTGTAAATCGATGGTGCGACCTCATTTGGAGTACCGTGTACAGTTCTGGTCGCCACACCTCAAGAAAGATATTATAGCATTGGGAAAAGTGCAGAAAAGGGCAACTAAAATGATAAAAGGGTTGGGACACTTTTCCTATGAGGAAAGGCTGAAGCGCTTGGGGCTCTTTAGCTTGGAGAAACGACTGCTGAGGGGTGACATGATTATGCCTGGGATAGAGCAGGTCGAGAAAGAGGTCCTTTCCTCCCTTTCTCACAAGACAAGAACTCGGGGGCACTCCATGAAATTCCTGAGCAGTCGGGTTAGAAAAGATAAGTGATTAACACGTGGAATTCACTGCCACAGGAGGTGGTGGCAGCTACAAGCATGGATGGCTTCAAGAGGGAATTAGATAAACATACGGAGCAAAGGTCCATCAGTGGCTATTAGCCACAAGGTATAGACAGGAACTCTCAGTCTGGGGCAAGGGATGCTCTGTATTCTTGGTGCTTGGGGCAGGCAACAGTGGGAGGGCTTCTGGTGTCCTGGCCCCACTGCTGGACCTCCTGAGGGCACCTGGTATTTTTGGCCACTGTGTGACACAGAGCGTTGGACTGGATGGGCCACTGGCCTGGTCCAACATTGGCTTCTCTTATGTTCTTATGTCCTCTGAGGGGCTGGAGGGCCTGCAGCTGCAGGGAGCAGCCCCCTCGCCTCAGAAGCACTCCCCTCTCTCTAAACTCCATCTTAATGTTTTAGGGATACCAGAAACTCCTGTGAAGAACAGACAACATCCCAACGCAGAGCAGAGCGGCCCATCTTCAAGGGACTGGCTGGACGGAAGTCAGAACAGTGGAGACCCTGGCCGGCCCCAGTGCTGAACTGCTCCACGCTCAATTGTTGTGGCATGTGCTTGAATAGTGGGGTCCAAACCCTGTGTCTCTGGAAGGTGGCTCGTTGTTATTTTCACCGATGCAAGTGTCACAAGGTGGGATCACACTGTCATAGATGTGAACTCTCTCTGCTCTTTAATAAAATATATGTATTTATTTGACATGGCTCCTTGAATTAAATAGGTTACTTTGACTCCCAGCAGGAGAGGAGAGGGAAAAGCATCGCCACGAGGCTTTCGTCCTTGAGGGCCCTGTTGCCACTCCCTGCCGGCTGGTGCAAGGAAGGCAGCGCGCTCCGGGGAGACCTTCATCCACCCTGAGAACGGCACCCTGCTGACTGACGCAAGACGGGCAACACACCGGAGCCAAGCCTCCCCCCATGCGTGCTCTGTGGCCAGCTCTTGCAGCCCAGGCAGGGAGGGAAGCTCCCCTCTGGTAGGCCTTTGTCTGGAAACAGTGGTGGCTGAAGCTCTGCCGTTGGGAAAAAACGGGGCTGCCCCACTCCGAGACGATCAAGGCCCAGGAGCTGCTGTCTGCTAGTTAGACAGGGCTGAACTGGGATCACCGAGGGAAGCCCCTCGTTCGGAGCCATGGAAAGCACTGCCTGTGGCCAGACGAAGCGCTTGCCCCCAGAAGGCCAGACTGCCCCACCCCTGCCCCCAGGGAATGGTCATGGTCAGCCATGAAATATAGGGATGCCAGCCTCCAGGTGGGACCTGGGGATCCCCTGGAAATACAGTTCATCTCCAGACTACAGAGATTAGTTCCTCTGGAGAAAATGGATCCTTGAGAGGCTGGACTGCCTGGCCTTGTACCCCACTGAGGTTCCCTGTCCTCCCCAGGCTCCATCCCCAAATCTCCAGCTGTTTCCCAGCCTGAATCTGACGACACTTCCCCCTCTATCCCCTGCCAGTGGCCAGGGGGCAACCCTACATGAACAAGACAGCAAACCTACCAGGATGCCAATGGGCGTTTTCATGGTCATAACAATATTCTGCACAGGAACTTGCTCTGCAGCCACAGGGCCCTACTGCTGCTCCATGGAACAGCTGGAGCTAAATGCAGGGAGGGGGGCGTGGATTTCCAGGCGCAGCATCAGCATGGCTTCAAGCATTTCTTTCTTTCTTTCTTTGTTTCACTTTTATCCCGCCTTGCCGGCGAACTGGCTCAAGGCGGCCAACCACCATAAAATACCATCAAAGTGGTTTACAAGTTAAAACATAAAACCACACATCAATATACAAACAACATAGAGCAACAATACTACTGGCAGCGTCAGAGTTCTCATGGTGAAAAAAACGGCGGCAAAAGGTTCGGCCCGATGGGTCCAGGGCGATGTTCTCGCCCTGTGTGTTGCCCCGACTCCCAGCGGTGGGCCAGAATGTCCTTTATTAATAACTTTTGTTGCTGTTCCAAGTAATAAGCAAATGCCAAGAATAGATGTTTAAACTATTTTTACTGAATATGATATAGAAAGTAAAATACAATAAATTTATGGCCAGGTTTCCCCCCGCCTCCCCGTGGGGCGAGGGATCAGCTCCCTCCCAAAGCAGCCGCCCTCCTGCTCCGCTTCAGGGACTGAGCGCCCTCTGGGCCTCCCTTCCAGGGCCTCTGCCTCCTCAACCCTGACTGGCTTCTATTCCCCCCTCCATTTCCCCCCTGGCCAGTCACAAGTGGGGAGGGGCTGGGGAACCATTTGCACAAAGGCCTCGGTGGGAGGGAGGGCTGGTTCTGCAGCCAGCTGGCAGAATGGTCTAAAAAGCGGGCAGCCCAGCCTGCAAGGGGAGCCCACCACATGTCAGGTCTCCCTTGACTGGAAGGCAGAAAGCCTGGTGAAACCAAGGGTGTCAAACTCATTTGCCATCTGACATAAATGAGACCTTGTTGGGCCGGGCCACGTGTGCCATAACAGGTAATCTCAGGTAGCGGAGATATAAACTTTATAAAGAACACAGACAAAAACAATTAAAGATTTTTTAAAACTCTAAATAAGACATGCCTAAAACACTAGCACTCTTGCAATATTTGGTCTATTTCACAGTCTCTGAGAACTGGCACCTCTTGCTCTGAATTAGTGCATCAAAATGTCTGTGCTGTTGCCGTCCTGAATATGCTGTTCAGGCGTGAATCTGTAAGCTGCAAACCTACTTTTGATTCATTGACATCCATGAAAGCAATCTCATGCTCACTGTTCTGAGCCTAGGGCTCAGGGGATTGAGAGAGACTGGTCAAGCAAGCTGTGACGTGGGCAACAGCAGCAGAACTAGAAAAGGAATCAGGAAACAGCGCAGGCCTCGTGGGCTGGACTGGGGCCCTCCGAGGGCCTGATCTGGCCCGAGGGCTGCATGTTTGACACCCCTGGAATAAACCGTTAGATGAAGGTGAGCGTTTGGAACGAGAAACAAATCTCTCTGGCTGGAAGCAGTGGGTGTCCTCTAAGTAAAAACAATTAACACTTAATGCTAATGAATTCAAATGGACATTGCCAGGTGAACCGGGAGACATCTTGACAGTTCTCATTAACATACTCAAAGCAAGGTTTTAGGGCTACAAATAGAACAGTTCACAATATGGCTGTTTCTTCAGCCACACTATCAAATTGTCTGATTGAGTGGCAGCCCTGAACTTTTAGTACTATGGCTGACCAGCAGTTTGAAACCACATGAGAATACATAGACTAACATGCATACAAATGATTAAAATCATGGGTATGTGCCAGACAACTACCTGCCATGGAATTCAGACTGTGCCCTGCTGTGGTTTTCTTTGCACAGGAGATTCAGGGAGCAGTCCTGGAAACATCCTAGAGCAATCCTACTTGGTAATTAATTCCACGTTCGTCACTGGGGCTGCCAGGTCTCCGGGCTGCTATATGAATAACAGGAGCCCTCCAACTGCATGCCCCTGTCCCACACTGCCCCTCGGCAGGCCAGCAGGGGAAATATAATTAAACATCACCATCATCTGACAGCATATCATTCCCAGGCTGAACCCAAAAGTGACGTCACACCACTCTTAAGATTCAGCTTTACCATAGTTCCTCCTGGATACAGAGTGAGGTTACATCGCTTCTGGGTTCAGCCTGGAAATGATGTCACACAGCCACTGTGATGGCACTCCCTGTTGGGATTCTATTCCAATGTTTAGCAGAGTGCTCAAAGGCATATAATGCAGCAGAGCCATCTGGTTAGTGTGTGCTGACACAGGAACAAAGTTATACTCCTTATCTTTGCAAAACTAATATGATTCCTCCTTTGTTGTAAGGAACTCCATTCTAGACAGGCTACAACAAAGATAGACTAGATTAGAATCCTATCTAGCTAAGATGAATAGAGACATGCCCCCCCCCATGTCCCCCCCCCCCCAGTCTCCAGCTGGTTGCCAGCCACACAGCCTACTCCCAGGAAAGGACTTCTAGGATTGCAATGTAAATGTAGGGAGAGGAAGGAGACGGTGGCATTGAATAGTAACTGTTGCTAGAGTTAACTGAAAATCAGTGCAAGGGAGGGAGGGGCTTCCTGCAGCAATAAGCTGTGCTCCTCCAAGGGTGACAAGCACCCCACCCCACCCACCATGGGAAACAGGCCAAATGAAAATTAGCATTATCATCATGTAACATTAGGCAGGGAGCCAACTTGTGAGTGCATTCCAGAGTCTCTGACGTTTCGATGGCTTAGCCTTACACCTTTTGGCCACGATCTCTTCTTCTGGCAGCAGCCGCTGGTTCCTGGCAATCTTGTTCACGATCACGGCCATTTCTCTCACCCCCAGCAGGGACTGTACACGATCCTGGAAGCCAGGCTTTGCTTCCTGTTGCTCCGCCTGGATCAGTAAGTCGATGTGCTCGGGAGTTGCCATCGGGTTGGGCTTTAAGGCAATTTCCTGCAAGCGCTGGATGCTCTGAGAGGACCGTTCAATCAGACTGAACACAGCCTCTTGCACCATCGCATATTCCTCGTGGAGCTCTTCAAAGACCTTCTCTGTGGTCATCTTCTCCCCACAGGCCCTTTCGTATTTCTCCTTGATTTGGGCATAAGTTTGCTTCTCCTTTTCAGTCTTGTACTCCCACCTGTATTTTTGGTTGAAGTGTATGTCCCATTTGCATTTGCCAGGGCAGACATCACAATCTCCCTTCGCATTCATAGCGGCACAGTTGTATTTTTCTTTATCGTTCGCAATATAACAAGGGTAGTGGCATGTAAAATGACATTTCTGGCAATTTGTTATGAACCCTTCAGTTACCTCAAATTTTTCTGCTACAGTCTTCTCAACCTCGACCTCAAAGTTCTTGTTGGCGTCCATTTCATCTTGATGCTGCTCCAGGATCTGCTTTGTTTTTCTCAGTGAGTCCAGTTTGGTCAGGCCGGCTTTGATTTGCGGCTGGAGGCCCTCCACAGCTGCCTCTAGCCTCCTCCGTTCCTGGAGCACTTCTTTTGTCAGAGTTAAACTTCGAGGTTCTAAACTATTTAAAGACTGGAAAAATGTCTTCATGCTGGCAGTCCCCATTTTCCAGAACATTGCGTCAAAGTGGAGTGTGTTCTCGCCAGCTGTAGCACCACTAACGAACAAAGCAGAATTATTGAACTTATAGTGAACGGGGTCGTTATTGTCATCTTTCGCACACGGTACCTCAGATTCCAAGATGGCCTCTAGAACAGGGGGAACCTGCCCGTCTGCAAATGTGACCAGGATCAGTATATTGGATTTTATGTCCTTCCCAAAAATGGAGAGCACCGAGTCAAAAATATATTTCTGGGCATGTGTCAAGCGGGCTAAAGAAGCCTGAACCACAAAGCAGACCCCGTCGATGTGGTCGATGCCCCCTGGAGTGCAGAAAAACTCCTGGACCTTTTGGATTATCTCTCTGTCACGGTCTATTCCTCTGGTGTCTCCAAATCCCGGGGTGTCAATTATCGTTAGGGAATAGGGGATCCAGAAGCCTTTCTGGAAATTTATCTCATAGGCCGTCACATCAGACGTCTGACTCTCAGCCTGACTTCGGTTGGTCTGTTCGTGGATCAGCTTGAATCGGAAGCTGTCTTCCCACTTCACGCCCAAGATGTAGTTGATCATTCCGTTGATCAGGGTCGTCTTCCCTGCTCCCGTAGCTCCCATCACCATGATCACTTTGTGGGGTTTCTTAGGGTCTTCGTGTCCTAGCCTGTATTTTAGGAAACTGTCACAAAAAGAGGCAGACTTTTTTAACTGAAGCTGATAAAACTTAAGTGGCCCGTCGTCATCGATCAGGGTGCTTTGTTTCATCATTTTAGCTTTCAGTCTTTCATTGTCTGTCTTTGGAGGTGGCAACATCATACTCCTCTCAGGCAAGACTGCAACGTCCGCTCCATAAAGGGGCTCCATTCTGGTGGCTTCTTGAAATGGGTTTCCATTCCTTCCTTCTTCTGTGTCGTTTGGCTCGGCCTCACCTTCCTGCACGTTACGGTCAGATGCAGCAAGGCCGGGCCCCTGAACGGAGAGGGGGCTCACGTGGCACTTAATCGCTACTTTCTCTGTCTTCCCAGGGCTACCTTCAAGCAGGGTCTTCACAATGTCACTGGCGTCGCTGCTCTCACTGAGTCCCAGCCTGCCCACAGCAGAGTATCGGAACTGATACCCAACACCGGGGTGAAGCCCCGTGATGGTGATGGTCTCCTGTTTCCCCTTCACCTCCACAGCCACCCAGCCCGCCTGCCCTGTGGGTTTGTATTCCACCCGATACCCTGATATTTCGGCCTCCCCAGAGAGAGCAAAGTTAAACATCAGCTGCACGGAATCTGGATGGACCTCGCCAATCGAGGGAGGCAAAGGCTTGGCAGGAGGTTCAAGGTTGGTGCTGACCAGCTCTCCATCTTCGTACAGATAGATGGAAACACCTGGATGGTCCTGATCCGGAAGAGCAGAGACAATCAATTTAGTGTCATCTGAGCACACGTTGGTCAATGCCAAGAAGGCCCGGGCGGAAGCACGCGCTTTTCGGCTTATCTCTCTCTGCTCAAACCACAACTTCTCACTGGCAGAAGTCACTGATATGGGGTGAGAGCTTTTCTTAACTGCTAGTGAATTTTCCAGGTCAGATAAATATGAGTCACCCTCTTGTAAAGAAGTGAACACGAAGGCAACGACCCGCTTCAGCATTGGATTGAGCAGGAGTCTGTCTAATTCTTTCTTGGTGGAGACAATGTCTACGTCTTTTAGGACATCCAGATAGGAATTTACGAACACCATCTCCTGCTCTCTCCTGTCTAGAAATGCACTGAGTTGCTGGCTGCTGAAGAGTGCTTGTTGCTTGTTGGTTAACAGGTCTGTGAGGGCATCTTCCTCTTCCTCACCCCGGCGGATTAAGGGTATTTTTCTCGACAGCCGTTTCTGAAGAGTCTGCCTGTACTGCTGGCGCAGCCCTTGGAATTGCTGGAGTTTCTTCTTGATTTCAGGAAAGGTCGTAGCTGCAGGATTTTCCGCCAGATCGTTATGTTGCTTGTCTATTTCCGTCAACTGCTGCAGGATATTCTGGATTTCAGAAATGATTTCTGAACTGATTTCATAGAAATGGCATGTGACTTTGGAGCCCAGCTTATTCAGAGGGTATAACCAGATCCTCACAGGCACAGCTCTCTCCACCAGGTGCTCAGGCAGGGTGGAGAAAATGTTCCCAGCTTCTTGATAAGTCATGGGATGATCCTCTAGAGGAATATCACTGTAAATCTTGCAGCTAATTTTCTCATCCCCTGTCTTCTCCTTGGCGATTCCTTCACTGGCGCCTGAAAGCATCCTTCTTACCTTAGCTTGGAGGTTCTTCTGCATTTCTTGTGGATCCTCAGAAGGAGAAACCTCTTGATCAAACACAAAGACTGCCTGAGCCCCATATAGCACATCAATCACCACGTGAGTGGCTGCCTGCACGTCACAGTCCTTGGGATCAGGGAGTTTTGTCACGTCGATCTGCTTGCACTTTGTGGTGACGGAGTACAGGAGAGCCACGCGAGCCTGGCGGCAGGAGAGCTTGCTGTCTTGCAAGTACCGCGCGGCTCCCCTGGGTTCTAGCAGACCACCCAGCAGGCTGGCCTGCAGCCACTCCGGAACCTTCAGAGCAGCCATTTTGTCCTGAAGGGTGTCCGATTCAAGAATTGAACTTTCAGTCCTGGGGTCTGGCTTCAGGTGAATGTTCTTCCCCAGGGCATTCTCACCCCATAAAGGAACACCTGACAAATGACAAGTACAAAAGGCTCATGATTAAAGTGTGTTGTGTTCAGATAGAGGCAGAAGAAATTCATTCAAAGATGACTTGACTGCTCCACCGGTAACGCTAAAATACATTGTGCAAACAAGAACCCCTTTTCACTGCCTGTCATCTTTTCCTCTTATTGCTCCTGGCAGATACTCATTTAATCATCTTCTTAATCTGAATTTAAGCATCCAGGAATTCCCTAAACCACAGCTGGCAGCCCTGACACCTTTCCCCAAAGGGGCAGAGAACAGCTCCCCAGTGTGCTGTTTCAGGTCTGACTCAGGAAAAAGGCTGGGGAGGGAGGCTGAAGCCCCAATGTCCTCTGTTCCCCATCCTGGTTCTATTTCCGCTCACTGAGGATTCAAGGTCTGAGCACAGAACTCCCAGCACTCATCTGGCCCAAAATCCTCAGGCAGGACTGAGATGGGACACAAAGATAATGTAACAGGAAGTTTGGCACAGTTCAGAGACAGGAAAAGCCACAAAAGGTGATTTTTAAAGCTCCGGAACGAGCTGAAGCTTCAGCAAGCCTTCTGAAAGCCCCCCCCCCCACCTTAGCCTATAGGACTGCAGGGCAGGGCGTGTGCATGGAGGAAGGGGGGTCTTGCCAGTCCTGGGACAGACAAGTGAGTCCCGATTGTGGGTTTACTTGGGCCAGTGAGTCTTTCCCATGAGCAATGTTCCCTCTAAGCTGTGGAATCTTGTGAGCAAAAATTCTACTTTGTGAGCAACTGGAATTAAAGTTGTGAGCGAGTGATTTGGCTATTGCATAAATTAGCTTGCTCTGGAACTGTCCTTCCTTGAGCTAAGAGAAAAATGTGTGAGCCAGAGGCTAAAATACTGTGAGCTAGCTCACACTAACTCAGCTTAGAGGGAACACTGCCCATGAGATGTCTGTCCTCTGGCTCAACATGGAAAATGAGACTCTGCACATGCGCAAAGTCCAGACTGCTCGGCTGCTTCAGAGGCTGGCTCACAAACATCTTTCAGATCCCTTATTCTGCATACAGTTCTTGCTGAGTGGTGGGAATCCTGTCTGGCCAGCCTCTCAGAGTTGGAAGGCACCATGTAGGCCATCTAGTCCAGGAGGCAGCTGCAGTCTTTAAGCTTCATTGTTCACCATACTTTTTTGTCTGTCTCAAACACTACAAGCCAAACTAGACATCATTTATTTTTCCAGAGCACAGGTGTCTGTGAGTCCCTCCCGCCCCGGCAAACCTCTGTGTTTAAAAACTACGGATAGGCCCAACTCTGATGGGGACAGAGGAGGAGCTCATGCTGTTTCTGGCAGCTGAAATTAGTCAGGTGTTGTGGAAGCAGATCTTATTCACTAGGTTGGGAGGCTGGGAGGGCACTGGATGGCCTAGAGCTGTGGAAAATCCCCCAGAGGCAGTCCTGGGCGATAGGATTGCAGAAACTCCTGAGCTTGGGAACATGTGAGCCATGAAATCCCTCAGTTCTTCTGGCTAAGCCCAAGGGAAGCTCCCCAACCAGAAGGAGCTGAAGTGTAGGCACAGCAAGCCTTGGTATCTCCTCTGTAAGCCCTCCCTCCAGCCCTTGTGACTGGTCAGCCCCACTGTAAATTTACTCTTAATTTAGACAGGACATGATACTGGAACCTCCAGGGCTTAACAGAGATATTGGGTTCTCTTCTCACTACACATGCTATGCCACTTAGTTCTCAGTCAAACCCAGAATTAAACTCCATTGGTCTTAAAGGTGCCCCTGGACTCCAGGTTTGTTCTCAGTGTGTTGCCTGTAACCAGAACAGCCTTGGGCAATACAGAGACTCTGACCAGTTGTCAGACCTCTGGGAAGGGCTGGCTCCAGCCAAGTTCTAGGAACAGAGAACTGAATCAAGCCACGTAGCAAGATTCAGGAAAGGTACAGGATCAGGGCCAAGCAAAGAAACCAGCTGTTTGGGCAAAGAAACAACTTCTGTGCTTAGAGCTTTATGGAGCTTTTTGTAGGGCTCGTCTGACGGATGATTTGGAAGAGCTGGCACAGCCAGATGGCATCTTTGAAGCCCAGGTCTTGGCCTGCCAGGCCTGCCACAGAGACCGAGTGTTCGAGATGTGGCCGGTCAGGCCCTGCGCTCTCTGCGCTTTTCTCGAACTGACCTTTGAGATTCCATCCCAGTAAAACCTTTGGAAACAGATAGGTGGTTACACTCATCTGCTGCAAGTTTACCTTCTGGATCTTTTTAATCCAGTTTGTGCTGAACATTCCTGTGATTTAATACAGACCTGCATCTGAAACAAAACCCTTCCTAGGACCGACTCTTGTCTGGGAATTACCTGAGAGGAGGACATCTTTGCAGCAGTCATACAACATCCCCAGCTGGATATCACGCTGCAAACCCAGGGTCTCCATTTTGGCCATGACGTGGGTGGTATTCCTTCTTTACCTGGAAGAGATGGCAGCTGTTAGATAAACGCTCTAACAAAACAGACTTCAAACAGATTCTAATGGGTGAAAAGAGTGCACATCTAATACGCTGGATACTAATAAGTTGTCTGGCTTCCAGGCTACGCACTGAGAGTCTAATGGGGCGTGATGGGAACATGTCACGGTCTTCCGTGTTTCCTCTCTCTGGCTGGAATTCACGGGGTGCTGCTTGTGGAGTGCAGGAAATGCTGAACAGGAGGACAACAGCACTTGCTGCTTTTATGCAGCCTTGCTGGTGTCCACATATAACCCATGGTGCACAGCAAGGGCCTCTCACTTGGCATTCTGATTTTACTTAATTATTATCAACTACCAGCAGGCAACCTGCAAGGACTTGTGGGGGGGGGGTATTCCCCCCCCCCCACTATGTCCTCTTTTCCTCCCCTGAAAGCCCCCCGCAGCCTCTCCCATCTTCCTCTATCAGTGGACATGACAGGGGAAGGGAATGGGGGCCCTTTTCAGTGCTGTTTTGGCCCCCGAGTCCACCTTATCCTCCATGGCTTTGATTTACAGAAACCAAGGCTTGGAAGCTTCAGCAACACTTTTGTGGTTGCCTAGCAACATCCAGAATGCTGACTGAGAGCTCACTGGTCACCCATAACCACTTCAGATTTAATGATGACCTCTTCCTCCAGATCAATGGTACAGCCATGGGCACTCACGTGACCCCACAATATGCTAACATCTTTATGGCTGACTTGGAATATTTCCTGAACTCCCACCCACTCATGCCTCTGTTATATTTGCATTACACTGATGACATTCTTATTGCCTGGACACAGGGTAAAGAAGCCCTGGACACATCACACCAGGCGTTCAACGATATCTCCACCACCATCAACCTGACAATGAACCAATCCATGCAAGAAATACATTTTCTGGACACTACTGTAAAAGTACACAATGGACACATAGACACCACCTTATACCAGAAACCTACTGACCGACAAACATACCTGCAGACCTCCAGCTACCATCCTAAACATACCAAACAATCCATTGTATACCACCAGGCTCTACGCTACAGCCACATCTGCTCCAGTCCTACAGACAGAGGCTCACACCTGAGAGATCTACAACACACCTTTTTGGAACTACAGTATCCACCTGATGAAGTCAGGAAACAGATTAACAAAGCTGGAATGATACCCAGAGAGAACCTATTAGAAGACAGGCCCAAAAGAGACAATAATAGAACACTGCTAGTGGCCACATACAGCTCTCAGCTCAAACAGTTCAATGCATCATCAGTGACTTACAACATCTACTGGATAATGACAGTTCTCTTTCACAAGTACTGGGGAGGGGCAAACCTTTTCTTGTGCTCAAACAACTCCTCACCCACAATAATGCAACATCTCATTTGAACATGGACACTGGGACCAGAGCTTGGTCCAGACGGCAACTTTGCTGTCGTATACACCCAGACAACACAATCACTGGACCTAACAGCACCAACTATGCCATCAGAGGCTCATTTACTTGCTCATATTCTAACACTGGACAAACAGGCAAACCCTATTGCCAGAGGATAAATGGACACAAATCTGACATCAGGAATCACAAGATTGAGAAACCTGTAGGAGGACACTTCAGCCTTCCAGGACATTCAGTGGGTGGCCTCAAAGTAGCTGTTTTGTTACAAAGGAACTTCAGAAACAGAATGGAAAGGGAAATTGCTCAATTACAAGTTATTACAACACTTGGAACAAAAACCTCCCCAGGACTCAACAAGGATATTGGTTTCTTATCTCATTATATATGCTAACTCATTCAGTCCTTACGTATGTATTCTCAACAAGGACTATAAATCCTCAGTTTTTAAGTGTATTTTAGTGTGTTTCTTCTTCATAATAGTATATTAGAATACTGAATATTAGGATGCCTGCTGACATAGCAGCATTTTTTAGAGGGGGATGTAGTGTTAAGTGCCCTCCCTGCCTGACAGGAGAGAATGAAGGATTCCCAGTCACTTCCCACAATTAGAAAATGCACCTTTAGACATTTCTCTGCTAGTCTGACATATTTATTGCTTTACAGCTGTTGACCTTATAAACTTAACTTGTTATTTAGTGTCACTTTGCGATCTTGATTATCATCATGTTGCATGTTAATTCTCTGGCTACAAGTTTGAACCTCTTGCTGTTCTAAGTGTATCTGATAAAGTGTGCCTTGCACAAGAAAGCTCATAGCTTGAATAAACCTTTGTTAGTCTTAAGGGTGCCACTGGACTCTAAATTTGTTGTACTGCTTCAGACCAACACGACTGACCAACTGGACCTACCTTCTAAGCTGAGTTAGTGTGAGCTAGCTCACAGTTTTTTAGCCTCTGGCTCACACATTTTTGTCTTAATCCAGGAAAGATGGCTCCAGAGCAAACTAATTTATGCAGTAGCCAAATTGCTTGCACACAAGCTTAATGCCAGTAGCTCACAAAGCAGAATTTTTGCTCACTCCACAGCTTAGAGCAGCGGTGGCCAAACTTGCTTAATGTAAGAGCCACACAGAATAAACATCAGATGTTTGAGAGCCGCAAGACATGGACAGATATTACACACACGTTTTTATTGAAAAGTAGGCAAATTTGTTTATTTAATTAACATTGAATTGATAACTTTAGATGGGGGTGGAGGGGAGAAAGAGACAGACACAGAGAAAGAAAGGAAGAAGAAGAAGTAGAGGAGGAGATTGGATTTATATCCCACCCTTCACTCACTTGGAGTCTCAGAGCGGCTTACAAACTCCTTTCCCTTCCCCTTCCCTGGGAGGTAGGTGGGGCTGAGAGAGCTCTGAGACAACTGTCCTTGAGAGAACAGCTGGTACAGAGCTATGGCTTGCCCAAGGTCATCCAGCAGGTGCAAGTGGAGGAGTGGGGAATCAAACCCGGTTCTCCCAGATTAGAGTCTGTGCACTTAACCACTACACCAAACTGGCTCTCAAGGTGGAAAGAAAGTGGAAATAAAGCAAATACATGGGGAGAGAGGGAGGGGGTGGTGGAAAGAAAGCAACTTTAACTTTAAATGCATCCTCTAAGCTCCCCCCTGCCCCCACACTGGCTAGCTTGGCTTTAGAGATGGGCTTTAAAGAGACAAATGCCTTCTCCAAGTTAAAGTTGCTTTCTTTTTCTGCTCCCCCGCCCCGCCCCATCAACCCTTCCCAGGGAGGGGAACACTGGCTGTGGAAGGGAAGAGATCGGGGAGGTATGCCTCCCCTTCACTTCTCTGGCTGCCCTGCTGGGAGCCACATATGTGTAAAAGAGCTGCATGTGGCTCCCTAACCACAGTTTGGCCACCCCTGGCTTAGAGGGAGCAACTTCCTGCTACCTTTCCTCATAGGACATGATCTCCAGACCCCTCACCATCTTCGTTGCCCTCCTCTGGACACCTTCCAGCTTGTCCACATCCTTCTGACATTGTGGTGCCCCAAACTGAACACAGTTCTCTAGGTGAGGTCTAGCCGGAGCAGAGCAAAGTGATAACCATCTCTTTGCATGATGAAGCTGCCTTCTACCGAGTCAGACCCTTGGTCCATTCCTCTAGTCTGACTGGCAGCGGCTCTCCAGTGTCTCAGCTGGAGACTGGTCTTTCCCGTCATCCCCTACTTAATGCCTTGAACCCAGGACCCTCCCACAAGTCAGGCAGAGACTCTGCCACTGAGTCGCAGGCCCTCTGCCCCCCCCCCCTTCCAAGGCTTGCTGAAAGTGAAACTGCACTTGGGCTAACTGTTCAGCTTCCTTCCATGTAGACAGACCCAGGTGGGGGCGGCCCTGGTGGGTCTGAAGCAGGAGAGCACGGTCCTTTGAGAGGCCAGCGGCACCTTTGAGACCAACAAAGAGTTATTCAGGGTATATAAACCTTTGTGTGCACACCAAAGCTTACACCTTGAATAGAACTGTGTTGGTCTCAAAGGTGCCGCAGGACCCAAACTTTGCGCAGCTTCCTGCCCCCCTCCGCCCCAGCTCAGCTCCACCTGGCTGAACTCTGCCCCTCCCTAGAAGCCGGCACTGCTTCAGCATCTCTAAAGCTGGGGAGATTTTTGTCTAGAAGTGGACAGGTGAATTTCCCCCCCCCCGATGAATTTTACACACCAGTCCCTCTTCTGGCACCCCCTGCAACCCCCCCCCCCCCTATTTAGGGCCCTGCTGCTGATGTTGTCTTTCCCACCTGGCCATTTTCCTGCCTGCTTTCACAAAAGGAAGCAAAAGCATCTTTGGGAAAAGGCTGGTTGTGATGGGGAAAGGGTGGGACGGGAAAGGCTTAAATGCCCCACAGGGCTCTCCCTGCGCATCCTATAGTAAGACCGAAATCGGGGGGAAACAGTGGTTTGGTTGCTATGTAAATCACAAGGGAGAAGCAGTCGTGAATGTCTGTGTGAGTGCGCATGATTATATGTTGTGAGTCACTGAATGATGGCACTTTTTAATTTCATTGTACTATGTACCATGACAATAAAGTATATTCTAAAAGGCAAATCCTGTACAAAAGGGTCATGGCTCTAAGGGGCCACAATCCAGCTGCCCCCATCTGCTTAATTTGTCTGTGGGGTGTTCACAGGGACACAAGTTCTATTCTCTCCCTACAAATTCTTCTCTCTACATTTAGTTTGACCCTTAGGATGTCCAAAACACGCCGGGACACCAGCTATCTTGAGGGGGGGCTTTGCCGGCAGAGGGACCCCTGGAAAAGCAGAAAGGCTGACGAGGGCATGCGACAGGGGCGAATCCGTCTGGCCAGGGACAGCAAGGGCCGTCTCCAGGGAGCCCGGCGCAGTCCGAAGGAGCCCGGAACTTCCTGGGGGACTAGGGAGGGGGAGGAGGTCCTGCCTTGTGCAGGGGGTTGGACTAGATGACCCTGAAGGCCCCTTCCAGCTCTGTGTTTCGACACTCTTTGGTGGGGTCTTCCTCGCTTCTCCCCTGGCACAAAGATGCAGCATGACCGCGCCAGGAGAACATCCCAGCTGTGGGGCCACTGGCTTCGAGAGGAACCCAGGCGGCGGCGGCGGCGGCCCTTATACTGGGCCAAGCCCTCCGTCCATCAAGGCCAGTCTCGTCTGCTCGGGCGGGCAGCGGCTCCCCGGGATCTCCGGCAGAGCAAGGCCTTCCCCCTCCCCTCCCGCCCCGGGTCCTTTTCACCGCCGAGGGTGCCGGCCAGCGATGGAACCAGGGCCTTTTGGCGGGCCAAGCAAGAACTCCGGGAGACCGCGCAGCCCAAGAAGTCCCACGAAGCCCGCGGGGCCGGCAGGAGAGCAGCAACCAGGTCCCGGCGGACGCCTGTGGGGAATCCGCTGGGGGGGGGGGGGGGGGAGAGGGAGAGAGTGCCCCTGAGCGCGTGCCGAGCGCCTCGCTCTCCCCCCGCGGCGACGAGCCCGCCAGGCGGAGGGACTGCTGCAGCCCGTTACCTCCAGGAGCCCGCGCCGGGACGCCTCCTCTGTTTGTTTGCTTGCTTGCTTTCTTTCTTTCTTTCTTTCTTTCTTTCTTTCTTTCTTTCTTTCTTTCTTTCTTTCTTTCTTTCCGCAGCCGTGCGCTCACAGTCGCCGCCGTCCCTCACTTGGCCGCTGGGACGCCCGCCCGCCGCCTTTATAGCGCGCCGTCGAGGCGCTTTCGCTTTCGGGGCGCCTTTCCCCGAAGGGGGGCGTCGTTCCCGGCAGAGCCGCCGCGCTTTCGGCCGGCTAGCCCGCCCGCCCTATAAAGATCCGAGCCCGAGCCCAGCCGCCTCCAGCCATGGGTCCCTCCCGAGCCAAGAAGGGCGCCGCCGCCGCAGGTAAAGCCAGGCGCGCCCCTCCTCTTCGGGGCTGGACGCGGAGCGCGCCGGGGCTGGTCGTCGGTCCGGGCAGGGTCATCAGCAGCCCCCTCCCCGCCCCGCCCTTTCGCCTTGCCTCGGGGAGCTACCTGGGGGTTGGGGGCGGAGGGGGAGGGGGGACTCCCGCAGGGCGGTCTTCTCCCGGTGGAGTCCTCTCTGTTGCCGGGATATCAATTGTAATAACGGGAGATCTCCAGCCACTACCTGGAGGCTGGCAACTCTATTAAATTTCTCCCCTTGGCTTCTGCCAGGCTGCCAAGAAGCCCCCCCCCTCCCCCAGGGCCCTAGAAGGAGGAGAGGCAGGGAGCTTCTCACCCCCCTGCCCAAAGCAGGGCTTGCAGAGGACCAAAACCACTCCCCGAGGGCTCCATTCGGACAGTGACGGGGCCCTGGGGGTTCCACTGGCCATGCATCTGCTGGGCATGCAGAAGGTAGAGCTGGAGGGCATCCCATGAAGCCCATGGGCAGTTGGTCAGGCTCAGTCCCACACAAGAGGGATTAAAAGGGGGCCTGTGCTGCCAGCGGGTGTTGTGCTGGCCACAGGCAGAGAGAGTAAGAGAGGATCAGATTCATGGAGGAGAGGTCTGTTGGCGGCTACCAGCCATGGTGACTAAAGGGAACCTCCATGTTCAGAGGCAGTCAGCCTCTGCATCCCTGGGATTCACTCAGATTGGTCAGCTGAGCTCCCTCCCTCTTGCTGGTGAGTGGCCAGGCCTAGTCCGTTCTTGCGGGGGGGGGACCGTTAGGAATTAGTTGCTGCTTGCCTCCTTGTTGGTCACTGGACACTTTGGTGCTCCCCCCCCCCTTCCTGGCTGGGTTTGATGATTTGATGTGGGGGTGGGGGTGGGGGGGTCATTTCAGTGGGGTTAATCAATGTTTCTTTCTGTTTAAATCCTCTTGGTTTGAATCGTTTTTATTGGCTGCCTTGGGGGCCTCCTTAGATGGGGGGGGGCTGGGAATGCAGTTGCCACCTTGGGAGATGCAGATGCGCTGGGCATGCCCTTTCCGTGGCCCTTCATGGAACCACCACCCACAGTTGGTTGGAGGGTCAAGGTAACGATCCAAGCTGGAACTGGGCTGCCCAGGGCGCTCCTGGACCTGTGATCCCTGGACGCCTTGTCTTCTTCCCGGTGTGTGTCTGATGGGGATGCTTGTGGTGGAGGGGTCCTTGCTCCTAGGAGAGAGGCTGAGGCTGGAGGGCAGCACTAGGGTCCCTCTAGTCCAGCCTCCTGTCTCCCCCGGTGGCCAGCCAGTTCCTCCGGAGGGCCAGCAACAGGGCAGAGAGGCCGAGGCCTTCCCCTGAGAAGAACACAAGAAGAGCCCTGCTGGGTCAGACCACTGAGGGTCCATCCAGTCCAGCATTCCATCTCACACAGTGGCCAGCCAGTTCCTCAGGAGGGCCAGCAACAGGGCTTGGAGGCCGAGGCCTTCCCCTGATAAGGACATCAGAATGTCAGGTGGCCTGACAAGGGCCTCATTGTATACATTGAATGAAGAACTGTTGCATGTCTCCTCCTATGTCTGCTTCCCCCTCTCTGCTTCAACACCTTAAATTGTATTGCTTTGATGTGTCCTGGACAATGTAACCATCTCAGTCGGGAGAGTGGCGACCCCACATTCTTGCACGTCACCATAGAACAAATGGCCTTTCCTCCCATGCATTCCCTCCTCCCGCTTCCTGGGACAGAGAATGTCTTATCTTGTTGTGAGAACCTTGAAAGTCTGTTATTACCACCAGAGCCGTTTTGTTATGCATGGGTTTCACACATCTGGGTCACCCAGTTCAAGAGGGGAATTTTTATAACTTTCGCACCTCACCTTCCTGTGGGAATCCAAACAGCCCATCCCTTCTCCCGCGTTTTTTTTCTCTAAATCTGATTGGTTTCATGTTGGGGTTCAAACGAACGGGAGGGTATATTAACTCTGACTGTTTCTTACCTGGCATCTCTAACAAACATTCGAGAACCTGTCAAGCAGTATTAAGACTAATAAAGAACTTTGCTTCACCAGCAAAGGTCTGATCTTTTGCTGTTAATACAGAAGCCTCACACAGAAGAGCCCTGCTGGATCAGACCAGCGAGGGTCCATCTAGTCCAGCCTCCGGTCTCAGACAGTGGCCAACCAGTTCCTCTAGAGGACCAGCAATGGGTCAGAGAGGCCGAGGCCTTCCCCTGATAAGAACATCACAAGAACCCTTCTGGATCAGACCAGGGAGGGTCCATCTAGTCCAGCATCCCGTCTCACACAGTGGCCAACCAGTTCCTCTGGAGGGCCAGCAACAGGACAGAGAGGACGAGGCCTTCCCCTGAGAAGAACATCACAAGAACGCTGCTGGATCAGACCAGTAGTCCATCTAATTTCTCACACAAAGTGGCCAACCAGTTCCTCTGGTGAGTCAACAATAGGGCAGAGAGGCCGAGGCCTTCCCCTGAGAAGAACATCAGAAGAACCCTGCTGAATCAAACCAGTGAGGGTCCCTCTAGTCCAGCCTCCTGTCTCACACAGTGGCCAGTCAGTTCCCTCAGAGGGCCAGCATCAGAGTACAGAGGCCGAGGTCTTCCCCTGAGGTTGCCTCCTGGCACTGGGTTTCAGAGGTTGACTACCTCTGAATGTGGAGGTTCCCCTCAGTCACCATGGCTAGTAGATTCAGGTGAGTGTTGGTCTGAAACATCAGGACAAAATTTAAGTCCAGTAGCACCTGTAAGACCAACAAAGTGTTCTGGTCTTAAAGGCGCCATTGGACTTGAAGGGCTAGTAGCCACTGAGAAACTTATCCTTCGTGAATCTATGTAATCCCCCTTTAAAGCCTAGTTTATTCCTGTGGCCATCATGACATCCTTTGGCAGCAAGCTCCTCATCTTAATCCCTCTCTGTGTAAAGCAGCCTTTCTACTGCCAATCAGCTTCCTTGGAGGCCCCCAAGGGCTAGTCTTTTGGGGGAGAAGGAAATCCCAGTCGGTTGTCTCTTCCCCTGAAAGGCCTCACTTTCAATCTCCCTTTTAGGCAAGAGCCTCCAAACTATGTCTGGTCCCGATGCCATCCTGGAGATGCCAGCCCTGGGCCGCCCGTTTAAGCTGGGGATGCTGTACGATTGCTTCCGGGACGCCCTCCTCTCAGGTAACCCCTTGGGTTGTCTCGCAGGGCACAGGCCAGAGCCATCGGGCTTGGAGAAGAGTAAGCTCACTGCTGGGACGTGCCAGGGAGTCAAGGCCAAATCAGGGCAGGCCACGTGGGACCACTCTCTCACCAAAAAGGAACCCCCTCCCCGGGGTGTGGAGCTCACCTGGGTCCTGTTACCCCCCCCCCCCTTTTCCAAACCTTGTTTACTGAAAGAGGCCAAGACCCAGGCAGAATTCTAAACCAACAAAGTCAATATTTTTTGCAAAATATTTATGCCCTATTTTGGGGACTCATAAGATCGCAAGAAGAGCCCTGTTGGATCAGACCAGTGAGGGTCCATCCAGTCCAGCATCCCGTCTCACACAGGGGCCAGCCAGTTCCTCTGGAGGGCCAAGAACAGGGCAGAGAGGCCGAGGCCTTCCCCTGAGAAGAACATCAGAAGAGCCCTGCTGGATCAGACCAGGGAGGGTCCATCCAGTCCAGCCTCCCGTCTCACACAGGGGCCAGCCAGTTCCCCTGGAGGGCCAAGAACAGGGCAGAGAGGCCGAGGCCTTCCCCTGAGAAGAACCCCAGAAGAGCCCTGCTGGGTCAGACCAGTGAGGGTCCCTCTAGTCCAGCATCCCGTCTCACACAGGGGCCAGCCAGTTCCTCTGGAGGGCCAGCAACAGGGCAGAGAGGCCGAGGCCTTTCCCTGAGAAGAACCTCAGAAGAGCCCTGCTGGGTCAGACCAGGGAGGGTCCATCTAGTCCAGCCTCCTGTCCCACACAGCAGCCAACCAGTAGCAGGGCATGGAGGCCTCGGCCTTCCCCTGAGATTGCCTCCTGGCACTGGAAGTCAGAGGTTTACTGTGTCCGAATGTGGAGATTCCCTTTCGTCACCATGGGAAGTAGCCACTGAGAAGCCTCTCTTCCATTAATCTGTCTAACCTCTCCAGGGTCCTGTTCAGCCCCCGACACCCTGTTTTGCCGTCTTTCACCCTCCACCCCTTTTACTCTTTTCCTCCAATAATTGCCTGTTTTCTTTCCGTACTACAGAACATTCACTCCTTGACCCAGCGACCCGTCAGGAGATCACAGAGGAAACCGTGCAAACCAGCCAGACCTTCCAAGAGGTTTCTTCTGACACCCTCGAAGAGAAAGCCGCTGCTCTGGAGATCCCACCCTCCCTCCTGACCAGCATCCTCTGTGATTTGTTTGATGTGGACGGAGCTGCAAAATACTTGCTCAGCAGCAAGAGACCCAGGTACCAGGAGAGAGTCACCTACAAGTACCTGGCTATGGAAAGGGTGGAGCTCCTGACCCTGGACCCCACAAGAACCAAAGGTGTTTTTTTTCACACCATCCCTAAGAATTGCAAGGCTTCTCACGTGGTCACTGCTGTGTGGTATGGGGAACAGAGTTTCCAGGATTATGACAAAAAAGTTTCGACACTTGAAAATGTAGAAAAGAAAACCAGAAGTCCTGAGGTCGTGCTTCTTACACAAGGTGAAAGAGACCTCAAGGTGGATGAGATGGGCAAAGCACAAAACCCAGCATTTCACCCTAGGTTTGATGGCAGGTCCTCTCAAGAGATCAATCCAGTCACTCTGCAAGATTTCGTACGAATTCACAGCAACCTCCCCATTTTGGGTTGGAGTGGAGAGAAAGGTGTACCAGTGAAGGTTCGTCTGTACCCACTGACGGACTTGGAGCTCAAAGGCTCTGGGTTGCAATTTCTCATGCATTTCCACGAGATCAGTGCAGCCCTGAATTCTAACATTAAACATGAGATCGAGGATCTCATAGCAGCCGAAACACGATCTGAGGACCTCTTGAAAGACCCCACAGTGAAAACCTTCCCTGAAATTAGGAGGAAAATCCAGCAGTTCAAAGATCTGTGTGGCCAGCACAAACAGGCTTTCCAGAAACAGCTGGCAGAAATCATCCCTTTTGTCCGGGAGGGACTTAAAAGGGAAAGAGACCTGGAGGAGGTTTTAGAACGCAAAAGAAAGTCCCCCTTTGACACCAAAGGACTTTGTGAATTTTTGGATGCAAAAGAGCGAGAGATTGCTTTTTTGAATTCTCTCCTTTCTATCCTGAAAGGTGTGGAAATTGTTGGTCCTAAGAAGCAGATGGAAGAAAAGCTCTTTGATCCTAGGACAGACTTTGTAGTTGCATTCCTGTTCACATCGTTGCACAAAGGGGAGCCCTACTTAGTCACGTTAGAAGCCCACCTCTCTTCTCCTTCTGTGCAACTGGATGACTCAAGCCGGGAGATGCCGAGTTGTTCATCGTGGCTCCAAGATAAAACTGTCCTCACCAGGGCAACAGAAGCCGCCAAGTCCTTTGCCGCTTTTGTCCGTACCAATCTGTCAAGCGAGAAGACCCAGTTTGTGGTGGCCTCCCTCCCAGATGACAACAATCCGGGTGCTGCCATTTACCTGTATGAAAAAAGAGACCTGAGAGGAGCAAGGTTTCAGCCTCCGTCCAGGCCTCTTCCTGTAGAGATTGAGGAGATCTCTGCGGACAGCGTGCAGCTGAGACTCGCTCCGGGAGAGTCTGGGGCAGAAGAGATCTGCTGCTTTCAGGTGGAGCACAGGGCCGTGGGGCAAAAGAACTGGGTGGTGGAGGTGACAGAGGGGCGAGAAGAAGTGGCCACAGTCCGAGGGCTCTGCCCAGACACGGAGTATGAATTTCGCTGCATGGCTGTGAGCAGACCAGGGCGTAGTGAAAGCAGTGAGGTTCGTGGTTCTGTGAAGACCCTTCTGTGCAGCCCCCACAGTACCCCCCAAGAAGCTGACAGAGCACCTCCTGTTGTCCCCCAGGAGAATACCAACTTCAGGAAGGATGAAAGGAACACATGCTGTGTGGAGGAAGGAAAAGTAGGGAAGGAGAAAGGGGGAAGGAAATGGAACCAGCAGAGTGCAGGGCAAGAAGCAGAGGATGCGGGGGGTCTTCAGACCTTCCCATCTGTCCTGTCGCAGGATGATTTGGTGACCGCTACCCGAGATCCCCAAGGAGAGCCAAGAAACATTGCCAGCTCTGTCCTCAGAACAAGCCGCAGGGTGAGAGATGGCCATCCTTCCATCTATGCCTTGGCCCTGCAGAAGTCCATCTGGGGTGCCCCGTCCACTTGCCTCAAGTACAGCCTTGGGAAGGAAACTGCTCGGCTGCACCACAAGGTGATTCTCTTGCTGGGAGAAACGGGAGCAGGCAAAAGCACCCTGATCAACAGCATGGTTAACTACATCCTGGGTGTGCGGTGGAAAGACGACTTCCGGTTCAAAGTCGTCCAGGACGTGCCAAAGAGGAGCCAGGCTGTGAGCCAGACAGAGACCCTCACGGCCTACGAAATCAACCTGGGCCAGGGCTTGCGAGTGCCCTTCTCCTTGACGCTAATCGACACGCCAGGCTTTGGGGACACAAGAGGCATCCAGCATGACAAGATGCTACAGGAGCAGATCCGAGCGTTTTTCTTGAGCAAGCAAGGGTTTGGCCACATCGATGCTGTCTGCGTGGTCGTCCAGGCCTCCCAGCCGCGTTTGACGCAGCCCCAGAAATACATCTTTGATGCCATCCTGTCGATTTTTGGGAAGGATATCCAAGAGAACATTCAGGTCCTGATCACCTTTGCGGACGGGCAGGTGCCTCCTGTGCTGGAAGCCATAAGGGCCAGCGGTGTGCCATGTGCCAGAGATGCCAAGGGACTCCCAGTCCACTTCTCGTTCAATAACTCCGCTCTCTTTTCTAGTAACGTTCAGCAAGGTGAGGAAGACAGTTATTGCTTTAATCAGATGTTTTGGCAGATGGGTGTCAGTAGCCTGGACCAGTTTTTCAGGTCCCTGGGCAGTTTAGAACCTCACAGTTTAACCATGACAGCCGAGGTCCTTTGTGAGCGGAAGGAGCTGGAGGCCATCATCCAAGGCCTGAGACCCCAAATCAAGATGACCCTCGTGAAAGTGGAGGAGCTGCGGAAGACGCAGAGAGCCCTGGCAGGACACCAGGGGGACATGGAAGCCAACCGGAATTTTGAGTATGAGTTGGAAAAGACAGTGCCCTTCCAGGTAGACATCTCTGGGATGGGCTACCACATAACCAACTGCCAGCAGTGCCACATGACGTGCCACTACCCGTGTCAGGTTGAAGACCACCATGGCAAATGGAAATGTGTCGCCATGGACAAATCCACCGGCCGCTGCAGAGTTTGCCCCGGCAGATGTCGGTGGGACGTCCACTTCAGTCAAAGCTACAAGTGGGATTATTGCGTCAGGAAAGAAACGCTGAGCTATGCACACCTGAAGGAGAAGTTCGAGAGGGCTTGTGGAAGGCTCATGACTGCAGACAGTGCCTGCAAGTGGCTGGCCCAGGAGTGCAGCAAAGCGGAACACGACTTGGTGGAACTCATCAGCAAGTTGGCCCAGCACCTCCAGCGCCTGCAGGGAATTGCCTTAAAGCCCAATCCGCTGACCACTTCAGATTACCTTGATCTGCTAATCAGTGCAGAAAGAGAAGAATTACAGGCCGGCTACGAGGAACGAATCAACTTGCTCATGAATCTGAAACAGATGTTTTCTGATCCCTCAGCTCAAGCACATCAAGGATGTTGGTCTGCAGGGGGTCATGCTTTGGCCAAGTGTCCTTAGAAGGAAGGCAGCATTTCTTATTGTCTTTCAGCCTGGCCTCCTCCCACTGCTCAGAAAAGAAGGTCAGGGGCTCAGAAGGTCAGGGCCAATACCACTGCCATGGAAACATGTCCGTTTTTTTAACATCTGCAGTTTTCCATCTTTGTCTTGGAGGAATCTCAGACTTCCTAAACTATGCTGGGTTAGCTGATCGCTTTGACACCCAGTTGGTCAGGTACCAAAGCCTCGACATACTCATGAACATAAGAACATAAGAGAAGCCAATGTTGGAGCAGGCCAGTGGCCCATCCAGTCTAACACTCTTCTGTGTCACACAGTGTGTGGGGGGGTGTATTTGCAACCTGGGTAACTGAAAGATGGGGCGGGAGGAGATGGGGATTAGGAAGAAGGCAGGGGGAAGAGTCTGAAGAACTGTTGGAAGGAAGAGTGGGGTGCAAAGTGCACTTGCACACATTCTCAGAGGACGCATGCAAGAGGAAAGCTCACGCCCAGAATTAAACTTTGTTGGTCTTAAAGGTGCCCCTAGACTCAAACTTTGTCCAGCATGTGTTTTTGTTGGTCAAACAGGACAGGAATGCAAGAGAAAGTTCTCCTCCCCTTCCCTGAATTGAGGTCCCAGTTCAAATGTGGGGCCTGAATATTCACAACTGCCTTTTAACATCTGGTGGGAAGGCACAGTGGGTGATTCCCCCCCCCCCCAAGCATTTTGTCTGTTTTGACCCTAATCTGAAAATGTTTGTGTTGTCAGAAGTTCTGTTTTCCTTCCATGGGTTTAACAGATAGCTCATTCCCTGCAATCTTGCGCAGTCTCTCCCACAGCAGGCCAAGAGGACTAAAATGGAGAAAAATTGGTGCTTTAAAAATGGACACATTTTGTTTCTTTCAAAGTTCTGTTTTCCAAGGTTTGCCCCTCAGCAGATGAGGATGGCACCTGCCACTGCTTAAGTTCAACTCTTAAGGCTTTGATATGATTTTTGATGGTGCGTGCGCGCGCACAAAAGCTGAGGCCCAGAATAAAACTTTGCGGGTCTTAAAGGTGCCCGGGGACGATGGGTTTTGTTGTATAATTTTTGCATGTTATTGCTTATTAATATAAAAATTCCTGGCAGTTATATAGCAATGGACAAAATTTCAAAAATGTAATCTCAGCTATTTTTTTGTCAACATGTTTGACTTCAATTATCTCCTTTCTTCATTCAGTATCTTTTCAGCTGTATTTTGTCTTTCTGTTTCAGTAAAAAATACATTTCAGTTGGCCAGCCATTCGTTGTGTTCTTGGGTACACATAACACCAGTTACAGCAATTATCTGGGCTGTATGAGAAAGTTTGCAGCGGGGATTTAGGGGTAGGCAAGCATCCCCTCGCTTAATCTTACCCCAATTTCATGATATTTTAAACTGTTATAAATTCTGATTCAGGTGGGTGGCTGTGTTGGTCTGAAGCAGCCAAACAAAATTTCAGTCCAGTGGCATCTTTAAGAACAACAAAGTTTCATTCTGGGTGGAAGCACACGAAAGCTGATCCCCAGAATAAAACGTTGTTGGTCTTAAAGGTGCCACTAGGGACTCAAACTTTGTTCTGTTATGAATTCTGTTCGTTTTAATCCCACTCCCCTGGCTTTCAGGCTGGATTGGCATTAGAGGAACCAGTCAATTCTTTTCACCAAGACTCTTTTCCCTTCAAAGGGGTAAGAGCCCTTAAGAGTCTGTAGCCTAAACATATGGAGAAGGACCCCCCCACCCTGCTTTGTCTCCAGGGACCACATTTCAGTCTGTACCCTGCTGACAAGACGCAGGACCACCAAGATGCCTTGGGCCCCTTTGTGGGGGGGGGGGGGGGAGAGATGGGCCAGACATTTTAAGTGAATAAATGGAGGAGGAGGAGGAGGAGGAGATTGGATTTATATCCCGCCCTTCACTCACTTAAGAGTCTCAGAGCGGCTTACAAACTCCTTTCCCCTCCCCTCCCCACAACAGACACCCTGTGAGGTAGGTGGGGCTGAGAGAACTCTTTCCCAAGCTGTCCTTGAGGGAACAGCTGGTACAGAGCTATGGCTTGCCCAAGGTCATCCAGCCAGGTGCAAGTGGAGGAGTGGGGAATCAAACCCGGTTCTCCCAGATTAGAGTCCGCGCACTTAACCACTACACCAGACTGGCTCTCAAATGGTAGAAGGATTGGTGATACAGGTCAAGTTCTTGAAGCCATACAGAATTTTAGGTTTGAGAAGCAAGCACAGGTGGCACAGGCATTTGCATAGTGGTGTAGATCAAACATCCAGACAAGCCCAATATAATGTACTGGGTCCAGACCCATTGCTGTGAAATCAGCTCATGGTTTATTTACAGACGGAAAAAGAGGAACAGCCTGGCAGGGCTTGGGGGGTGTGTGTCTGCTTATATGCAGGTACAAACCACACCCTTGGTCACACCCAAGCCCTGTGATAGGATGTTAGCCAAATTTCTCTATTTACTTTAACAAAAGGTTGGGGAATTATGACATTAATGTGCAATTGGCATAACTACAGGATCATGGCCTTTGTATACCAGAGTCCCACTTTAGCCAGGTCACAGGAATAGATGCAGAGACTAGATAACTAAAGCAGTGATCTCTTTACTGAAGGATTCTTAAACTTATAAAGTTTAATGAAACATTCAGACACCCAGTACAGAACTAAGGAAGCAGAGGGTGTTTGATGGGGAATAGAGGGGGTGAATTGTGGGGTGATACTCCCTGTCCAGATGTGCAGAGGTCCATGAGGAAAGGATTATGGCCTAAACCCAGAGGGTGAAGGGGTGGCCTGCCAGTTGGCAACAAGGCAGAAACACAAGGGTCTAAGGCCATGGGCCCAGATGGTTAAATGCCTTGGAAAACAATGCAGACCAATGGAAGGATTTGGGGGCTGGTCTCAGGTGAAAGCAATAGATTACCTGGGCCAATCAGGTGTCCCAGGAGGTGGGTGGCATCAGGATGGGCAAGGCCTAGATGGGGCCAATGAGCTTCCAGAGGGGGCAGTCTGGATTAACAACTGGAGCCAGGTATGCTGGGGCTGGCTGAATGGATTTTACGACCACTTATGGTTCTGCCAAGGCAATTGAATAGGTTCCCAGATACAGACAAAACAGGGAGATGGTTTAGCATCAGGAAGGATCGTTAATCATTTGAATGTTTTGTTTGATTGGTATCTTGGTATCCTGAGGGATGGGGCAAGGAGAGACAACAAACATAGACATGGGAATCACCCAAAAGGGCTGGGTGAGGTTCTGGAGACAGAAGGACTATTTGCCAGATGGCCTCTGGATAGCCTTTAGAAAGGTAGATACTTCACCTGGTGGAACCCATTGTTATCCCATAAGCATAATCTCTTCTGGGTGGAGGGGGAAGACTGGAGGTTTGCTTTAAGGGTGCCTTTGGAAACCTGAATATGAAATCCCTGTTTCCAGCGCCATGACTTGCTCTGTGTTCCAGGACCAGGAGTGTCTTCCTTGGCCTGAGTTTTGTGGGTCTTTGGTTCAAGTTAGAAGTGGGGTGCCCCTTGCAATTGGGGCTACCCAAGAGTAAAGACAGCACCTCTGGCAAGAAGGATTATTTACAAGCCACCTTTGACCATAGGTCCCCTTTAGGATCCTGGGTGGCCTATTGGCCCAAATCACAATCCACCTGGGCTATTGTCTACCGAAGCGAAGTGAAGTCATTCATAATCCCAGGAGATCTCCAGCCACCACCTGGAAGGTGGCAACCCTAACCCAAATGAAAAGACAGTCCTGATGTGATGGGGGGGGAGCTTTCATGTGCCTCTTGGTCTGTAGTAGAAGACTGCCATTCTTGGAATGGGTGGGAAGAAGCTTGGGGGGGGGGTGCTACAAATTTGGTGTGGCTGCCTAGGGGGCAAGCAGGGCATCCAAGGATTCTGATGGGCAGTAGGTTTAGGAAGGACAGAAGGAAATACCACTTTACACAGAGAGTGATTAAAAGGTGGGACTCGCTGCCAGGGGATGCAGTGATGGCCACAGGAACAAACAGCTTTGAAAGGGGGTTAGGCAGATTCATTGAGAAGTCCATCAGTAGCTACTAGCCACGGTGACTGAGGGGACCCTTCACATTCCTGAGAGGCCAACTTACTCATTGCAGGGAACTACTTCTACTGAGAAGCACCTGAACTTGTGATTCTCTGGTCACATTGCTGATGCAGTGGCAGGTGAAATTGCTGTTGCAACAACTGCTTGGGGCAATCTGTTTTCTCCAAGGGCCTTTTCAGACTGGCCAGTTGCCTCTCACTTCCTCCTCATTTCCCCCTCTGCGACTCCTCCTGAGCAAACCTGCCGTTTTCGCACTATAGCAATCTGCTCCTCTCCCCCCCCTGAAGTTTTCTGTTCCCATTTGGGTTGCTTCGATGCTCTCTGTGCCCGCCCCTTGCATTTCCCCTCCCCTTCCCTCCCCTTCCTCCCCCCCAGCTCCTCCCTCGTTCCCCGCTTTTCCTTTTTTTTTTTTTAAACGCATGCGTGGTAACGTTATAACGTCATAGTGGAATGACAACAGTGCATCACCCGCCTTCCTCTTCCCAGAATTCATCAAGTCCCTCCTCAGTATTCAAATTTTCCCGCCGTTCTGGGTTGGTGCAAAACGATTGGCGGGCTACAAGGAGGACCCCCCCCCCCCATGGGTGGATTCTCCGATGTGAACTGAAATGTCGTGTGCTTAACCCGATCAAGGCAACAAAATGGAGGATGGGCAACATGGCGTCAGCTGGCCCGTGTTAAGAAAAAAAAAAATTACATAAATGGTGGTGGTGGCGGCGGCAGCTGAGGAGGAGCAGCATGACACGCAGAGCAGTCTCCCCGCTCCGCAGGAATAGTTATAGCCCCTTGAAAACAGTTCAATCCATTTCTGTGACTTTTCTGCAAAGAAGCGCGCCCAGCCTGCTCTGCAGGGGCTGCCAATAAACAGCAAATTCACCCCCCCCCATAGTAGATGTGAACGTGTGTTTATTATATAAAGACAACAATTGTGCCGTCTTCCCTTGCTGCATCAAAATTTCATTATGATGTTATAACGTTATAAGGGCCTTTTTAAAAAAAAAAAAAAAAGGAGGGGGGGAAGTGTTGCTTCAGGATCGTGGGACCGCACACAGGGAGCGGAAAGGAAGGCAAGTTTCCCCAGCCCGCCCGCCCGCCCGCTTGCCGCGGCTTCTCCACGGATTGCTAGAGGAAAGCACCCACCACCAGCTCTGCACAGGCTGTTGCCGGGGAAGCCCAAACAAAGGGCAGCAGTTACCGGGGAGCAAGCACATGGAGCTCTCGGGCCAATGGCGCCCGGCTCCGGCTCCCAAGAAACGGCAAATCCACCTCGCCAACGCAGTCCCTGTGCTGCGATCTTGCCTCCCTGCCTCCTTATTTCGATATAACGTTAGGAGGGCTCGTTTCAAAAAAAAAAATTCAAGAAACGCCCACCGCGGGGCGGGCCAGATGGAGGACGGGCGAGTGGGTGTGTTCTCATCTAGGTTTCTCCAACGAAGTAAACAGGAAACACCGCCAGGAACAGGATTTTCTTGCTCCAGGGATACTCCTGAGCAGTGCGGTGAAACTCCGGAGGAGTTTGTGAGCACGGAGCAACTGATGTGAAACTGACCAGAAACTCCGGTGCCCACTCCGGTGCTCGCCCCAGAAAAAAGCCAGTGCGAAAACGCCCCTAGTCTCATTTGATGTGCACTGAATGAGAGAGAAAGAGAGAGAGAGAGAGATTACACCTGCACTCCAAACCAGACTCCCTTGCTGTTCTTCTCCTTCCCTTCGCGGAACTGTTTGTTGCACAGGAGAAGAGAAGATTCCAGCACCCCGCTACATCTTGCTCTTCTGGCAGCCACGTTGCTGGCGGACACTCTCGTTTGGAATGTGAAAGAAGTCTTGCAATTGTGGTGAGCTCTGAGCCGACAGCTGTGAGAATAAAAGTGGAAGGGAGCACGAGGGGTGCTACCTTGGAAGGAAGGCGGGTCAGGAATTAACCTGGCAGACAAAATCCCCCTTGCTCCATGATGACAAAGAAGGAAGCTGAACATGAAACAGAAAGCAATGTGCCAAGCATTCTGGGAAGTGGTATGACTTGTGGGAGCTGCATCTGTGGCTGTGTTTGCTGAATCTGTGGCTGCCGAGATCAGCCCACAGCAAAGGCTGGATGCAGAACCAGGATCCGAGATGAAAAGCAGCAACACAGCAATATATGTAAACAAGAAAAAAATGCTTGTGCCCAAATTCAACCACCAAAACCCCCCAATACTTTGATTGCTTTTATAGATATAACATATACACTTACTCAGAACAAATTTTCCTATGACACAATTAAATAGACAGGTAGAAATTCACAGGTAAAGTTTCCCCCCCATAAACATCTATGTCATGATAATCTCAAAAGAGTCCTTGAACTGTGAGGATGTGACACGTGCCTCTGCCAGCCGACTGGACGGACCCCCGGTTATAAATCCGTTTCAATATTTTTTTCAAGAATCAGGCTGGATTCAGCATTCCAGAGACACGTGTAAACATCCACAAAGTATATTCAGATACAGAAATCCTCAGTGATTCCCAATGGAAAATCAGTCATTTTTTGGAACCTCCCTTCAAAAGTCTGAAGCACGTCTCCACTATACCATTTTCATTCGAGGGAAAGGTTCTCTTTCGATGCAGAACCAAACAGTGCTTGTGGTTTCAGAGAACTCCTCCAAGGGTCAGCAGAGCAACAGCTCTCTTCTGGTGGGTGGGCGGGCAGGGGGGGGGGGGGGGAACCAAGGAGAAAGTCATTGTGACAGGCCCACAACAGACCCGGGAGCTGGGTGCAATGCGCTGCCGGGCACTCTGAAGGCCATCCTGGAGAACCAAGAACCAGATGCAAAAGCACTCAGGGCATAGGGTTGCCAGCCTCCAGGAGGAGGCCAGAGATCTCCTGGAATTACAACTATGAATTCACAGCATGGCTGCCAGGAAGGGGGGTGGGGGAGCAGGCCATCCAGTCAAGGTGTCGGGCAGGAGGATCAGAATGGACAAAAGGAAATGATAGGTGGCACTGGGAGTGATTCAAACGTGGAATTCGCTGTCAGAGGACGTGTGGATGGCCACAGGAATAAACAGCTTGAAAAAGGGATTAGAGAGATCCTGGAGGATAAGTCTATTAGTGGCCACTAGCCATGGTGGCTGAGGGGAACCTCCACGTTCAGAGGCACTAATCCTCTGAATCCCAGAGCCAGGAGGCCACATCAGGGACATGTCTTGGCCTCTCTGCCCTGTTGTTGGCGCTCCAGAGGAACAGGTTGGCCACTGTGTGAGACGGGATGCTGGACTAGATGGACCCTCCCTGGTCTGACCCAGCAGGGCTCTTCTGAGGTTTTTACCAGGGGAAGGCCTCGGCCTCTCTGCCCTGTTGTTGGCCCTCCAGAGGAACTGGCTGGCCCCTGTGTGAGACGGGAGGCTGGACTAGAGGGACCCTCCCTGGTCTGACCCAGCAGGGCTCTTCTGATGTTCTTCTCAGGGGAAGGCCTCAGCCTCTCTGCCCTGTTATTGGCCCTCCAGAGGAACTGGCTGGCCCCTGTGTGAGACGGGAGGCTGGACTAGATGGACCCTCCCTGGTCTGACCCAGCAGGGCTCTTCTGAGGTTTTTACCAGGGGAAGGCCTCGGCCTCTCTGCCCTGTTGTTGGCCCTCCAGAGGAACTGGCTGGCCCCTGTGTGAGGCGGGATGCTGGACTAGAGGGACCCTCACTGGTCTGATCCAGCAGGGCTCTTCTGAGGTTCTCCTCAGGGGGAGGCCTCGGCCTCTCTGCCCTGTTGCTGGCCCTCCAGAGGAACTGGCTGGCCACAGTGTGAGATGGGATGCTGGGCTTGATGGACCCTCACTGGTCTGATCCAGCAGGGCTCTTCTGAGGTTCTCCTCAGGGGAAGGCCTTGGCCTCTCTGCCCTGTTGCTGGCCCTCCAGAGGAACTGGCTGGCCACAGTGTGAGACGGGATGCTGGGCTTGATGGACCCTCACTGGTCTGATCCAGCAGGGCTCTTCTGAGGTTCTCCTCAGGGGAAGGCCTCAGCTTCTCAGCCCTGTTGCTGGCCCTCCAGAGGAACTGGCTGGCCACAGTGTGAGACGGGATGCTGGACTAGATGGACCCTCACTGGTCTGATCCAGCAGGGCTCTTCTGAGGTTCTCCTCAGGGGAAGGCCTCGGCCTCTCTGCCCTGTTGCTAGCCCTCCAGAGGAACTGGCTGGCCACAGTGTGAGATGGGATGCTGGGCTTGATGGACCCTCACTGGTCTGATCCAGCAGGGCTCTTCTGAGGTTCTCCTCAGGGGAAGGCCTCGGCCTCTCTGCCCTGTTGCTAGCCCTCCAGAGGAACTGGCTGGCCACAGTGTGAGATGGGATGCTGGGCTTGATGGACCCTCACTGGTCTGATCCAGCAGGGCTCTTCTGAGGTTCTCCTCAGGGGAAGGCCTCGGCCTCTCTGCCCTGTTGCTGGCCCTCCAGAGGAACTGTTCGGCTGCTGTGTGAGACGGGATGCTGGACTAGATGGACCATGAATAGTTTTTTAAAGTTTTTTTTTCAACTACTTACATATGAGAAAGGAAAATAAACCTTAGCTGCACAAAAGCCTGGAACCCAGCCACATCCATTCTTATCAGCAGGAAGAATTTATTACCTTGTGGCTGCATGACACCCAGTCTTGAAAACAAAAGTCATCCTTGGTCTTTCTGGGAAATGGTGTGACAGAAGAGCCAAGGGGAAGTTTCGCTTTCGTGTTTAGCAGCCCTCTTGGGGAGGGGGAGAGGAAGAACCTTCCCTTTGAGGAAAAGCTGCAGAGTCTGGGACTTTTCAGTTTAGAAAAGGTTCAACCAAGGGGGGGACATGAGAGAGGTTTAGGGTTGCCAAGTTCGAGCTGAAAAATACCTGGGGACTTTGGGGGTGGAGCCAGGAGAAGGTGTGGTTTGGGGAGGGGAGGGGCCTCAGCATGGTACAATGCCATGGAGTCCCCCCTCCAAAGCAGCCATTTTCTCCAGGGGAGCTGATCTCTGTCAGCTGGAGATCAGTTGTAAAAGCGGGAGATCCCCAGGCCCCACCTGGAGGCTGGCAACCCTAGAGAGGTTGATCAAATTATGCACGGAGTGAAGAGAGCTGACAAAGAGAATGTTTTCTCCTTTCCCGAAATACTATTTGTATTTTTATTCAATTTTTATTCCATCTTCCCTCACAAGCTAGAACTAAAGGCCCCCCAATGAAGCTGATGGGCAGTAGTTTCAGAACAGACAAAAGGAAATACCACTTTACACAGAGCGTGATTCAGATGTGGAATTCGCCGTCAGAGGATGTAGTGATGGCCACAGGAATAAACAGCTTTGAAAGGGGATTATATAGATTGGTGGAGGATAGGTCTATCAGTGGCTACTAAACATGGTGACTGAGGGAAACCTCCAAGTTCAGGCGCAGTAATCCTCTGAATCCCAGAGCCAGGAGTCAACATAAGAGGAAGGCCTCGGCCTCTGTAACCTGTTGTTGGCCCTCCAGAGGAACTGGCTGGCCCCTGTGTGAGACAGGATGCTGGACTAGAGGGACCCACCCTGGTCTGATCCAGCAGGGCTCTTCTGAGGTTTTTGGCATCAGGGGAAGGCCTCGGCCTCTCTGCCCTGTTGTTGGCCCTCCAGAGGAACTGGTTGGCCCCTGTGTGAGACGGGATGCTGGACTAGAGGGACCCTCGCTGGTCTGACCCAGCAGGGCTCTCCTGAAGTTCTTTTCAGGGGAAGACCTCGGCCTCTCTGCCCTGTTGTTGGCCCTCCAGAGGAACTGGTTGGCCCCTGTGTGAGACGGGATGCTGGACCAGATGGACCCTCCCTGGTCTGATCCAGCAGGGCTCTTCTGATGTTCTTCTCAGGGGAAGGCCTCGGCCTCTCTGCCCTGTTGCTGGCCCTCCAGAGGAACTGGCTGGCCCCTGTGTGAGACGGGATGCTGGACTAGAGGGACCCTCACTGGTCTGACCCAGCAGGGCTCTTCTGATGTCCTTCTCAGGGGAAGGCCTCGGCCTCTCTGCCCTGTTGCTGGCCCTCCAGAGGAACTGGCTGGCCCCTGTGTGAGAGACAGGATGCTGGACTAGAGGGACCCTCACTGGTCTGACCCAGCAGGGCTCTTCTGATGTCCTTCTCAGGGGAAGGCCTCGGCCTCTCTGCCCTGTTGCTGGCCCTCCAGAGGAACTGGCTGGCCCCTGTGTGAGAGACAGGATGCTGGACTAGAGGGACCCTCACTGGTCTGACCCAGCAGGGCTCTTCTGATGCTCTTCTCGGGAAGGCCTCGGCCTCTCTGCCCTGTTGTTGGCCCTCCAGAGGAACTGGTTTGCCTCTGTGTGAGACCGGATGCTGGACCAGATGGACCCTCCCTGGTCTGACCCAGCAGGGCTCTTCTGATGCTCTTATCCTGGGCTTTTTTTTGTAGAAAAAGCCCAGCAGGAACTCATTAGCATAATAGGCCTCACCCAACAGCAGAAACCAATTAGGCCACACCCCTGACAGCATAGCTCATTAGCACATTGGGGGGGGGGCTGGGAAGCACAGGGCAGGCTTGGAAGCTTGCCTCTCCCTCCTCCCCCCACTTCTCCGCCCCACTTCAGCACTGCCTTTCTAGTCTACCGCCCCCCCCCCCCTTCAAACCAGAGGGCTGGGGAAAGGTGCTGCTGAAGTGCCTGGGATCAGATGGGGAGGGAAAGAAAGGCATTTTCAAGGTGCCTGGTTTCCCTGCCTGCCCTTTTCCAGCTGCAGCATGTCAGTTAGAGATGGGAAGGCAGAGAGAGGCTTTCCCTTGTCAATTTCACTCTCAGCTGACTGGCCGGGAGTGAAATTGACCAGGAAATCCCCAGGGGCTCCCCAGAGGGAAAGATAGCCTTTTAACATGCCCCCTTTCCCTCTTGTGTATAACCTGGGGAGGGCGGGGTGCTCTGTAGCCACGCATGCCCAGAGGTTTTGGTTGTAGGCGTGGCCAACTCAGGAGCCAGCTGGAACTCCCTTCCTGTGCCTTCCTGTCCCCAAATAGCCCTGTATTTAATCTTCTGGAATGAGCCTGGCATAGGGTGCAGCAGTCTGCGGCTCTCACACTTGAGTACTGGGTGCGCCTCAAATTGTTGCTTGCAGAAAACAAAAGGATTTATCTATTTAAATGCCATGGATGCCCAATTTTCTATGCTTGAGCTAGAAGTGATGCATTTCATATTGCTAAAGAGCAAACTCAATTCATTTAACATTTCCTGAAATGTGTCGACCTCCCCCCCGCCCCACTTCTGAGGTTCACGGTAATAAAACAAGGGGAAAGATGTTTCTTTTACATGGCTCCTTTTGAGTTAAAAAAAGAAAGAGCAGGTAAGGGGGCAAATGATTCATTACTATTTTAAGGGGGTGGGGATGGGGGTGGGGGTGGGGGTGGGGGTGGGGGACGCTTGACCCGGAGGCCTGGGGGGGAGTCCCCCAGAGAGTGGAAGTCCAGAGTCCTCTGGCCAGCCTGGCTCTGTGCAGCCTCCTGCTATCTTGCCAGGTCGCATTCCTCCCTCCAGAGGATCCAGCCCTGCCAGAAACCCGCGGCTGCCCCTTCAGGACTCCACTGTGTTCTGGATTGTAGTCAGGCTTCCTTCAGAGCAGACCTGCTTTGAGTCACTGAGGGTGGGGAACAGGGTTGACAACCTCCAGGCAGTGGCTGGTGATCTCTTGGGATGACAACAACTGATCGCCAGGCGTCAGAGATCAGTACCCCTCCGGAGGAGGAGATTGGATTTATACCCCGCCCTTCACAACCCAAAGGAGTCTCCGAGCAGTTTACACTCTCCTTTCCCTTCCCCTCCCCAGGGCAGACACCCTGTGAGGCAGGTGGGGCCGAGAGAGCTCTGAGACAACTGTCTGTGAGAGAACAGCTCAGAGAGAACTTGTCACTGACCCAAGGTCACACCAGCAGGTTTACAATGTAAACAAAACATTACCATGGTAAGAAGAAGACGCGATTGGATTTATACCCTGCCCTTCACTACCTGAAGGAGTCTCGGAGCAGCTTATAAAAACTACTAGCACTTTATGATTATACGATTATTTGATTGTTTTTTAAATGTTTTAATTGTTTTATGCGGATTTTAGGGCACTTGGTACCGACCGGCGTAAGCTACCCCGAGCCTGTTTGCGGGAAGAGTGGGATCTCAATGGAACCCATCAGTCAGTCAATCACAACCCCCTCCCCCTCCCCCTCCCCCTCCCCGCCAGGGACAGACGCCCTGGGAGGCAGGCAGGCAGGCGGGGCGAGCTCTCTCGAGGACAGCCCTTGGGTGAACAGCGCCGGGAGAACTTGCGACTGGCCCAAGGCCACCCCAGTCCCCGGGAGCCCCACCTGTCCGGAGCTGACCCCTGGGGAGGTGCTGCCCCTCCCCCCCGGGCCCGCCCGGCCCTGCTGCTGCTGTTCCTGCGGCGAGAGCTCCGCCCCCCCCCCCGCCCCGCCCCCGGGAGAAGTGGCAGCCCCGCCTCCTGGGGGATGGGGCGGGGACCAGCCTGGCCGGCGAGATGGCGTCACTTCCGGCGAACACCTGCTCGGGGTGCCCGGTGGAGCCGCGGGGGAAGGAAAGGAGCAGCCAGCCGGCCGGCCGGCCAGGGAAGGAGGGAGCCGGCGGGGAGGAGCGGTCCGGGCGGGGGGCGGCGGCGAGACGTGTCCAGAGACTCTGCCCCCTCCCGGGCAGCCCACGAGGGGGGACTCCGGCGGCCATGCGGGCGAGGAAGGGCCGGCGGGGGCCGTCGCAGGTAAGCCCCCGCTCTCTTTCCCCCCGCGCCGCCGCCGCCGCCGCCTCCCCGGCCCCGCTCCCGCTCCACCGCACGCAGCCCCCGCCCGGCACGGGCCGTCTGGGGGACGCAGAGAGGCCCGGGAGGTGGGAAGCCCCCCGGGTCGTCGGAAGGGTCGCCGGGCTCCCCTCGGCGCCTCGGCCCTCCAAGGCCACCGCTTGGGCCGCTCGGCCGGTGAGGAGGGGGCTGGACGAGTGGGACCCCCCCCCCCCGGGTCTCTGCTGAGGGCCTTGGCTGCTGCTGCTTCCTTTCCTCTGCCTTCAGGTGTTGGGGTTTTAACAAAGACATGCGTGTTCCCCCCCCCCTCCCCATGGCTTCAGAAATTGCACATCTGTAGCCCTGACTAAGCCCAGGATTTCCCCCCGTTTGAGACAGTGGTTAGGAGCCCCGGACTCTAAACTGGGAGAACCCAATTTGATCCCCCACTTCTCCACATGCAGCTGCTGGGGTGACCTTGGGCATGAGTTCTCTCAAGAGCAGTTCTTGGAGAGCCCTCTCAGCCCCACCGACCTCCCAGGGTGCCTGTTGTGGGGAGGGGGAGGGGAAGGAGATTGGAAGCCGCTCTGAGACTCCCAAGTGAGTGAAGGGCGAGATATAAATCCAATCTCTCCTCTTCTCAGTGTGGAATCCACTGCCAGAGGCTTTACTGATGGCCACAGGCACAGACGGCTTTCAAGAGGGAACTGGGGTCAGAGCCCCCCAGCAGTCAGTCTCAGCAAGGGCCCTTCAGACGGATCTGTTGACGACAGTTAAGGCAGGCCGTCCCTTCAGACAATCAGTGTTAGAACTAATTCTAGAGGCGGGAAAGGGGGGGAGATAATACTGGTTTCAGAGCAGGGGTCCCCTGATGGAGCTGAGCCAAGCGGAGGATGCATTACAGCGGGCCCAATCACATTCCCAGGGAAGAAAGTGGAGCGAGGCACCAAGGTCATGAGCAGGAGGGAGGAGATAAGACACTGTGAAAGAAAGGAAAGGCTGCATTCCAGCACAAGAAGGAGTCCACCCAGCTGTCTCCTGCCTCCCCCCTCCCCCCCAATGGCAGTGTAGCTGACAATTAGGTTCATGGAGGAGAGGTTTGTCAGCAGCTACTCAATGGAACCTCCACATTCAGGGGCAGCAAACCTCTGATTCCTAGTGCCAGGAGGCAACATCAGGGGACAGCCTCGGCCTCTTTGCCCTGTTATTGGCCCTCCTGATTTGATTCCCCACTCCTCCACATGCAGCTGCTGGTGTGACCTTGGGCCAGTCATGAGTTCAAAAGAGCAGTTCTCGAAAGAGCTCTCTCAGCCCCACCTACCTCACAGGGTGTCTGTTGTGGGGAGGGGGAGGGAAAGGAGTTTGTAAGCCGCTCTGAGACTTCCTTGGGTAGTGAAGGGTGGGATATAAATCCTTTCTAAAAAAAAAAAAAAAGGTGGACCAACATGACTGTGTCCACCTTTCAGTGCAGAGTTTCCACGGTGCTTCAGTGTCAGAGACTGCAGCGACGAAGCACAAGAAGGGCGCCCCATGAAACTGCTGAGCAGTGGGTTAGAACAGATAAAAGGAAGTACTTCTTCACCCAAAGAGTGATGAACGTGTGGAATTCACTGCCACAGGAGGTGGCGGTGGCTACAGGCATGGACAGCTTCAAAAGGGAATTGGATAAACATATGGAGCCATCAGTGGCTATTAGCCAAAAGTATACATAGGATCTCTCAGTCTGGGGCAAGTGATGCTCTGTATTCTTGGTGCTTTGGGGGGGGGCAGAGTGGGAGGGCTTCTGGTGTCCTGGCCCCACTGCTGGACCTCCTGAGGGCACCTGGTATTTTTGGCCACTGTGTGACACAAGAGTGTTGGATTGGATGGGCCACTGGCCTGGTCCAACATTGGCTTCTCTTATGTTCTTATATGGAGCAGAGGTCCATCAGGGGCTCTTAGCCACAAGATATAGGTAGGATCTCTCAGTCTGGGGCAAGTGATGCTCTGTCTTCTTGGTGCTTTGGGTGGGGGAGGGCAACAGTGGGAGGGGCTTCTAGTGTCCTGGCCCTGCCGGTGGGCCTCCTGAGGGCACCTGGTGTTTTTGGCCACTGTGTGACACAGAGTGTTGGACTGGAGGGGCCACTGGCCTGATCCAGCATTGGCTTCTCCGATGTTCTTATGGAAGAGGGCAGAAGCCTAGAGGGCCAGGGACTGGAAAGAAAAGCCTAGAGCAAGGGTCCCCAGCATGGTGCCCAGGGGCGCCAAGGGCTTTCAGACATTGTGCAGGGCCAGGTGGGGCTCTGGAGATTCAGTTGGCAGTGCCAATGCCAGTTGTTTGGCAGCAGCTGCCCCCTCCGACCAAAAGTAGGCTGTGGCAGCTGTTCTGTGTCTGACTCCGCCTCCTGCAGCAGCCATTTTGTGGCTGCATCCACCATGCCCTGTCAGAACTCCAGAGGTGCCCCCAGACTCAGCAAGGTTGGGGACCCCTGGCCGACGTGAATGGGAGGGGTTAGAAGCCCCAGTATGTTCTACACTTGGGCCAGCAGACAGGGTTTCTCTGTAGCCCACTGGACCACCAAATGACTCCCCATGAGAATCAGAATGAGCGGGAGCCGTGGCATCTCTTCTTTCCAGGTTGCTCTGACCTTTGCTGATGTCACTGTCCACTTCTCCCAAGAAGAATGGGGAATGCTGTCGGCTTCCCAGAAGGAGCTGTACCGGGATGTGACAGCCGACAATTACGCCAGCCTGGTTTTCCTAGGTAAAGTGTGGTTGGGTTGGTTGGGTCTGGAGTGTGACTGAAGGTCAGCTGTGGCTGCCGTTTTGTGGCTGGCCCCACTTCCTGCTGCAGCCATTTTCTGGCATCCATTATGAGGCTGCACCCACCATGATGTGCTTGAATTGCAGAGGTGCCTGCAGGCTCAAAAGGGTTGGGGACTCCTGTTCCAGAAGATATCTAGACTCAGACTTTTACAGGGGCCTTTAGAAGAAGGGAGCTCCATACTTGTGGGGTATCTGCTCTGGATGCTTTAAATCTGCTGTAAATCTGAACCCTTTCCTAATTGGTGCCTTCCTGTGGGATCTCATGTTATTTGACGTAAGGGTAAGATCCCTGGGCAGGCCCTTTCAGCTGCTCCCCCCCCCCATAGGAGTAGACTACGGGGGGGGGGGGGCTCGAGCCACCCCTGAAATTTCCGGGGGGGGGGCTCAGCCACCCCCGGCAAAATGGAGCGCCTGCTGCCGCGCCTCCCCGGGCCCTTCTGAGACCCGGCCGCTGCTGCAGCCGGTGCCTCTCTCCCCCCGCCCCCGGCCTGGCCACTCCTCCGTCCTTCCGTCTCCCTCCCTCTTTTCCGGGCGAAATGCCTGGCGTGGTGGCATCACTTCCGGATGACGTCCCCATGCTGGGCATTTTGCCTGGAAAAGAGGGAGAGAGAGGGAAGGAGTGGCGGGGGGGGGGGGGGGAGGCACCGGCAGCAGTGGCTGGCGGGCCTCGGAAGGGTCCGGGGAGGACATTGCCCCAGTGAGCAGGCGCATGAAGCGTGCACGCTAAAGAGCCCCCCCCCGAATTTACAAAACTCTATGCCCCTGCCCCCACCTGTGGAACTCCCTGCCCCTGGAAGTTGTTACACCCAGGGACTATATGTGTGTGGCCTTCACCTGTGCACCTTGACCCAGGCAAGGGATCTTAGAGGCACAGTCTGGCTTTTAGGTCAGGCTACAAAATGGAACTGGTTAGGGGATCAGCTGTTTTTAGAGAACACCCCTAAACAGGTCTATTCAGATGCAAGTCCTGTTTTATTCCACAACCCTTACTTCCAGGAAAGTGTTCCTTAGCATTGCAACTTTATATTTATTTATTTTGTTTGGCTTCTATCCGCCCTCCCCTCTGCAGCAGGCTCAGGGCGGCTCACAACATTATCACAGATAAAACAGTTCTTGAGTAAAATGACAATAAATGAAGTCTAAAAACAATACGTAAAATGCTAGCAATAGAACGGTTGTCGTTATTTTTAGAATGGTTGCCGTGTTTTTATATCCCCCGTTTTTAATGTTTGCCCTGTGGAATTGCTTTTACTTTGTCATTACCTGCTGTTGGATCTTGAGATGCTGAGGAGAGAGGTGGGGGTATAAATATCAAGCGATAGACAAATACTTTTTGGGACTTTATTTTTAGTGGAATTGTGAGGGGGAAGGGGGAGGTGGCAACTTTGAACTGAACGAAGTTTGATGGTCATTTGATCTGTGTATAAAGAAAAGCAAGACAGTTTGTGAGTGTGAGGCCACGCTGCCCAGCCTCCTCTCGAGGGTTCATGTGAATGGCAGGGGGCCTGTCCTGTCCTGCAGGTGTTCCTAACTGGCCTTTGGGCCGACACAGCTCTTATCCTCCTCAAGGCCAAAGCACTCAGCTTCTCATGAGAACCTGCGGCTGGTGTGATGGTGAGGGGGGAACCCAGGGGGATGAGGTAATTTGCTAGAGGGGTCTCCTGGAGACCTGTCCTGATTGAATGTCATCATCACCTGCTATGCAGGGCGCAAGAACGATACGCTCAGGCCCCGAGGAAGATTGACGAGCTTGGATTTTGATGGACTGGAGGGCTAGACTGTTTTATGCTGGAACTGCAGTTGCTAGCAGATTAGGGAATGCATAACCTTCGGCCTTTGTTTATGGGAATTAAGGTTTGGGCCAGCTAACGCCAGTCTTGAATAGTGTTAGATAGTTAAGGTAGTTTTATTTTTCCTGCTCTGTGATTTTAGAGTAGTGCGTTGCTTGTAGAGTAATTCCTTATTTTGATAGAAATTAAGTAAAACGTCATAAAATATATTTTTTAAAAAATAAACAAGGGACTGCTGACTTGCGTGCCACAGCCCTGGGGGCCCACGGGGATCAAGCCTGGGACTCCTTGACGATGAGGAATGTGAAGACTGCAGAATATATGAGAGCAGTTTTGAAGAGCCAGGAATGCAGAATCACACACATTGCCAGACTAAGCAGTTGGCAAACACCCCAAACAGTTTTAGTGGAACGTGACGCAGTTAACTCTGGTCTTTCCACCCACCGTTGGTAACATCTCTCTCTCCCCCTCTGCAGGCCTCATAACTGCCAAACCGCAGCTCCTTTCCAGGCTCCAACAAGGGCAGGAGTGGTATGAAGATGAGCCAAGCGGGACCCCCCCACGCCCCCCCTTGGGTGAGGAGAAGCCAAAAGGTGGGCATTGAAGGCAGGCAGCGTCTCTCTTCCGGGCCTGGGCTAGACTGGGGAGCGCCAGATTTTCAACCACTTGGGTGTTGAGGGGCGGTTTGATGTGTGGGTGTTTGCAGGTGACCACGTCAAGAAACTAATTTCTGCACATCCGTTGAAAGGAGCGCTGAATGAAGCCATTTTTGGTCTGTTTAGGCAGAGAGTGGTGCTCATGGCTTGATGCAGCCATTAAAACGTGTGGGCTTAGAATGGAATGGAATCTTTATGCAACTTGAGAACAGACATCTTAATTATGTTTTAAGATCTGCCACTAAGGCCATGCTGAGGGTGTGCAGTCATGCCTGGAGAGAAGAATTACTCCCAGGAGACGCAGGGCCTCTTCTGCTGCAGCCCCAGAGTTGTGGAATGTGTGCCCTGGGGAGACACATTTGGCTCCTTGCCTGTTACCCTTTTAAAAAAAAACTTTCTTAACACTGCAATACAGTAGGAATCCACAAGAAATCCACAATATAAATAATTTGTTCTAATCATCAAATTATTAAAATGTCCATTTCAGTGTAATTTGGCTGTATTTTAAGATACCTTTGAGCCTCTTATCCCTTTGAGGGCAGTTAAAACCTTCTGGGCAGTCAGGTGCAGCAGTAGGTAGCCAGTGGCCATGCCTGGCAGAGTGGCACCAGGAGAGCAGAGTCAGGGCACATTCAGTGAGAGTTTGGCCCAAGCCACACAGCTCTGCCATAAGAAGAGCCCTGCTGGGTCAGGCCAGTCCATCCCGTCCAGCCTCCTGTCTCACACAGTGGCCAGCAGTTCCTCTGGAGGGCCAACAACAGGGCAGAGAGGCCGAGGCCTTCCCCTGACAAGAGCATCAGAAGAGCCCTGCTGGGTCAGACCAGTGAGGGTCCCTCTAGTCCAGCCTCCCGTCTCACACAGTGGCCAGCCAGTTCCTCTGGAGGGCCAACAACACGGCAGAAAGGCCGAAGCCTTCCCCTGACAAGAGCATCAGAAGAGCCCTGCTGGGTCAGACCAGTGAGGGTCCCTCTAGTCCAGCCTCCTGTCTCACACAGTGGCCAGCAGTTCCTCTGGAGGGCCAGCAACAGGGCAGAGAGGCCGAGGCCTTCCCCTGAGAAGAACATCAGAAAAGCTCTGCTGGGTCAGACCAGTGAGGGTCCATCTAGTCCAGCCTCCTGTCTCACAAAGAGGCCAGCCAGTTCCTCTGCAGGGCCAACAACAGGGCACGGAGGCCAAGGCTTTCCCCTAAATAAAACCCCCAGAAGAGCCCTGCTGGGTCAGACCAGTGAGGGTCCCTCTAGTCCAGCCTTCTGTCTCACCCAGTGGCCAACCAGTTCCTCTGGAGTCCAACAACAGGGCAGAGAGGCCGAGGCCTTCCCCTGATAAGAACATCAGAAGAGCCCTGCTGGATCAGACCAGAGAGGGTCCATCTAGTCCAGCATCCCGTCTCACACAGTGGCCAGCAGTTCCTCTGGAGGGCCAGCAACAGGGCAGAGAGGCCGAGGCCTTCCCCTGAGAAGAACGTAAGAAGAGCCCTGCTGGATCAGACCAGAGAGGGTCCATCTAGTCCAGCATCCCGTCTCACACAGGGGCCAGCCAGTTCCTCTGGAGGGCCAACAACAGGGCAGAGAGGCCGAGGCCTTCCCCTGATCAGAACACCAGAAGAGCCCTGCTGGGTCAGACCAGAGAGGGTCCATCTAGTCCAGCATCCCGTCTCACACAGGGGCCAGCCAGTTCCTCTGGAGGAACTTTGAGAGAGTTTTGCAAGTGTGTGCAATGAATGGGCAGACAAGGGGAGGGGCTGTGGCTCAGTGGAAGATCATCTGCTTGGCATGGAGAAGGTCCCAGGTTCAATTCGCAGCAGCATCTCAAGTTAGAAAGGACCAGGTGGGAGGTGATGTGAAAGACCTCCGCCTGAGACCCTGGAGAGCCCCTGCCAGTCTGAGCAGACAGCACTGACCTTGACGGACTGAGGGTCTGATTCAGTCGGAAGCCGCTTCCTGTGTCCGGGTGGCACCCTGGGGAAGGGGGTCTTCTTCCCAAAGGGGAACACAGTGGGCGGGGGAGGAGGAACAGTCTCCCTCCAGGGTCCCAACTGGCTTGACTGTGGCAGGAGGTTTCCCAGGCCAAGTTCTGAACACAGAACTATTTAGAACGGCTGATTTCCTGCCCTGCTGGGTTTCCAAAAATGGTCATCAGTCCAATATGTCAGGAGACTTCTTAGTCTTGGTTAGGCTTGAATTGACAAATGCCTTGCTTCTCCCTTTTGGCAGCAGGGGAAGGATGCAGAGCTTTCCCAGCCCCGGGGCCTCAAGAGACCTCCTCTGAAAGATGGCAAGAGGGCAAGCGGTGGCCCAGAAGGAGGGTCTCTGCCCAGCTCAGACCCCGCCCTGAACCGAGCAAGGGTCCACTTACAAAGGAGAGAGGCTATGTGTGTTGCTATTGTGGGGAGACCCTCCGCAGCAGCAGAGGTTTGCTTCTGCACCAGAAAGCCCACGTTGGAGCAAAACGGTACACATGCCGAGCATGCGGGAGAAATTTTGGTCGCAGTGAACACTTGCGCACGCACCAGAGAACCCACACGGGAGAGAAGCCCTTCCAGTGCAAGGACTGTGGGAAAGCATTCAGCCAGAAGGGGAACCTGCGCAAGCACTCCATGATCCACTCGGGCGAGAAGCCTTTCAGGTGTTCCGAGTGTGGGAGGAGGTTCATTGAGAAAGCGAGCCTCACTCAGCACCAGAGGCTTCACTCGGGGGAGAAGCCGTATCAGTGCAGCCAATGTGGGAAAAGCTTCACGGTGAAGAAAGTCCTCCAGTATCACCAGCAAAGCCACCGGGGGCCTCACCCGTGTGCTGAGTGCGGGAAGAAGTACCAGTCGCTTATAGGCTTAAAGATTCACCTGGCGGCTCACTCTGAAGAGAAGCCATTTGTGTGTGCCGAGTGCGGGAAAGGCCACGCCACCCACACCCAGCTGAAGGCCCACCAGCAGTCCCACTGGAAAGAGCGGCTCTACCCGTGCAGCTACTGCAGCAAGGCCTTTGGGCAGAGGTCCATCCTCCGGTCTCACCTGAGGATCCACAGCGAGGGGAGACCTCACAAATGTACGGTGTGCCCGCGCAGCTTCCACCGCAAGAGCGCCCTTCAGAAGCACCTGCGAGTTCACACGGGAGAGAAACCCTTTTCCTGCTCCGTGTGCGAGAAGCGCTTTGCCCGCATGGACGGCCTCCAGAGCCACCAGGAGGTCCACACCGGGGAGAAGCCCTTCCGGTGCAGCTACTGTTGGAGGAAATTCCGGGAACATCAGCTGTGTCAGAAGCATGAGCTTGTCCACATGGGGCGGCGGCCAAAGTGCAGCCAGTGTGGGAAGCGACTGCGCACCCAGAGGGAGCTGGAGATGCACCAGAGAATCCACACCGGGGAGAAGCCTTTTCAGTGCCCCCGCTGCGACAGGAGGTACCACCGGAAAAACAGTCTGGTCCAGCACATGAAAAAACGGTGCAAGGAATGAACGGCTGCTGTCCGGCCTCTGAACAGCACCAACAGGACAGTTGGCTTTGAGGACACACCACCACTGAACGGGTACACAGCCAAAGGAGGAAACAAGCTAGTTTTTTAAAGTAAAAACAAAGTAATTTTAGATCATAATCTCTCCTCTGCTGGATGATGAAAGTGCCCTCAAGTCGCAGCTGATTTATGGTGATCCCAGGTGGGGTTTTCAAGGGCAGGAGACGTTCAGAGGTGGTTGGCCCTCGCCTGCCTCTGCGTCGCAGCCCTGGCCTTCCTGGGCTGTCTCCCCTCCAAGTCCTCCTAGCCAGGCCTGGCCCTGCTCAGCTTCTGAGGTCTGATGAGAGCAGGCCAGCCGGGGCCATCTTTCCTGCAGGAGAGACACTCTGTTTTCAGTCCACACCCAGAGGGCGGCTTGGGGCAGCCTGTGTTGGGGGCAGGGGCAGGAGCCTCTCTTGGCGATTCTGCTCTTCCCCTCCCTGGCCAGGCCGGCGTGGTCCCCTCTGCTGCTCCTCACGGATTTATGCCTGTTGAAGCTGTCGTGCCTGAGTCCAGGCTGCAGAAGCTGGGGCGACTCTGGCCTCGGGCACCAAAGGCTCGGCAGCGCTCGTCGTCTGTGAGGCGAAGCAACCCTGGCCGCCTCTCTCGGGTTAACATGGATAGTCAGGGCCTAGTTTTTCCTGCAGGGATCCCTCACGGGGCTCTTGGCTGGGACAGTTTTTTTTATCCTCTCCAAGGCCAGAGAGGAGGAAGTTGGCATAACTGGCTTTTCAGAGGGACCTGCTGCCTCTAGGATGGGGGGGGGGGGGGATGAGGTGATCTTCTAGAGCAGGGGTGGGCAATTGTTTTGGCTCGGGGGCCACTTTGTGGGAGCGGAAATTAGCAGAGGGCCGCACCTTTTAAAATGATTGCATTCATTAGTTAGCTCTGCATTTCAGAAAAGGTATAAATTGTATCATAAAAATCAATAAATATAAATTAAATAAAATAGTGGAAGTTTTATTCAATTTATTTATTGTGCTAATTTCATATCATCTATAGCTGCAAGCACATTTAATTTTAGAATCAGTTTAATGAGACAAATGTACCCTATCACACTTTTCTACATTTTTTTTGAAATCAGGAGTAAGATTGCTTGTTGAGATTCTCATCACAGCCTGCAAGTTAATGTCTGTCAAAGAGCACCTATATTTACTCTTGTTAATCTTCATGTCTTGGTGGGCCGCAAAAAACTCTGTGGCGGGCCGCATGTGGCCCGCGGGCCGCCATTTGCCCACCCCTGTTCTAGAGGTTTCTTCTTGTTTGGATTGGATGTCCCCCTCACCTGACATTACTTGGCCAACAGTGGTAATTCAGCTAAGGCCCAGAGGAAAGAGAGACAAGCTAAGATCCTGATGGACTGAAGGCCCAGTGAACAGCTTGAATGCAGTCACTAGCTAGGTAGAGAATTCCTGAACTTTGGCCTGTGGTTTTGGCCTGTAAAGTGTTTGCCATCTAATAAAAAGTCCTAAAGTGTTAAGAGCTGGTCTTGTTTTTCTGATGCAAGGTCTTAGAGTAAAGAATTGGCTGTTTAATAAACTTAACTAATTGACTGGATCTATAATAAAGAGTAAAAGTGTCTGTTCCTTAATTTTTATGTCATGACAAAGCCCTTCTTTCTTATCAGCCTCTCAGCACCAAGGGGGAAAGGCTGACTTGGTTTATCAAGTTAAATGAAAGCTTTAAAAATCCACCCTGTATTACCTGAAGAAGAGAGCAGTGGCTCATGAAAGCTCCTCCTCTGCCACAAATTTCGTCAGTCTTTAAGGGGCTACGGGACTCTTTTCTACCACTGTGATATCGTAAATGCTCATTGACTGAAATGCTTTTAAGAGGGTAACATAAGGACTCTGTGGGATCAGACCAGTGGTTCCCTGAGTCCAGCATCCTGTCTCACAGAGTTCCCTCTGGAGGACCAACAACAGGGCATAGAAGCCGAGACCTTCCCCTGATGGTGATTAGACAAAGCCATGTTCTTTCAGCAGCTGCAAACCATAACTAAATAGAACCTCCACATTCAGATGTAGCGTACCTTTGAATACTGGCGGCTGGGGGACAAACAATAGGAGGTATTTGAAGTATTTGGCTGGTACCTGGGCTAGGTGGACTCTTGGTATGATCCAGCAGAGTGGAGGTGGACACATATATTGTTCACATGCCCAAAACTGTATGGACTGGAAACTTCCATTTCACTGTATCTGAAGAAGTGTGTGTGCACACAAAAGCTTGTACCTTGAATAAAACTTGGTTGGCCTTAAAGGTGCCCCCACTGGACTCTCTGTTCTGCTGCTTCAGACCTACGGTCAAACCTTGCTTGCGTAGCTTGCTTCAGGTTGCCATGATTTAGGGGGGAGGGAGTTCCTGTGGGAAGGGGTGTGGGTGAATGAATGAGACCTTTCGAGCGGTGTCCTTGAAGCAGCTCGGTGCCAGCCTGGTCAGGAGGTGACCAAACTGTGCAGCTTCACTCCCTGGTTGGGGTGGCAACGCTGGGCGTGTCAATGATGTGTCTCTGGGGAGGGGGCTTTTGTCTGCCTTACCTAGATGAAGCATGTACTCACCAAAATGCTTCAGTTCTAACACAGATGTTTTGGATCATGCATACTCTTCAATAAACTTATCACTGCCAAAGAAAAGTTGTTGAGTAACACAAATAATTTTTGAAGAAGCTGTCTCCCTCCTGAGGTTGTGGATTCTTCAGCACTGGAGGCTTTTAGGTACTGGAAGAGGAGGAGGAGGAGGAGGAGACTGGATTTAAACCCTGTCCTTCACTACCCGAAGGAGTCTCAGAGCAGCTAACAACCTCCCTTCCCTTCCACACAACAGACGCCCTGTAAGGTAGGTGGGTCTGAGAGAGCTCTTTGGAGAACTGCTTGTGAGAACAGCTCTGAAAGAACTTGTAACTGACCCAAGGCCACACCAGCAGCTGCATGGGGAGAAGTGGGTATTGCAATTCCTGTGTTGGCAGGTGGGTTGGACTAGATGGCTCTAGTGGCCCCAACTCTTGAGATTAAATAAAATAAGTATTTATCAGGCATTTGCCACTGAATTAATTGGTGCCGCTCCTCTAAGCCCAAGGGAAGGTGGTGATTTCTGTGAGAAGAGATGCCAATGTGTGTGTGGGGGGGGGAGGGGAGGTATGACCATCCACATCCAACATTCCTCCGAGGTTTAGGGGAAGGAGAGGCCCTTGACTTCTGGGAGGGGAAGGGGGGGTAACTGTAGAGCTTTGCAGGGAGGCACACCCAAGCCAAGAGCTGCCTGGGGCGGGAGAAATGTCAAGGGCTGGGCCAAATCCAACGGCCTCCATGCACCCCGAGGCTGAAAGAAGAGCCCAGCAACAGGGTTAGTCCCACTTGGAACTGGGTGTGATCTTGCCACAGGCCCTAAGTTAGGCCGGTCTGAGATCCTGCAAGCCTGGCATGGGACTCCACCCTGGGGGGAAGGCTTTGCAGGCTGAATGTTCGGCCTTTGGCGCAGCTCTTGAAGGCGAGGGAGCCCTCTGAGAAGAGAGAAAGGGGTGCCCCATTGTGACACCATCCCTGGTCTAGGCCCCAGAGAGACCCCAAGGAGTGCAGCCGGGTTGTACGGCCGCCTCCAAGGATGAGGCAGAGGAGAAGATCTCCATCTGGGGCCTGCTGGGGTGGACCGAGCAAGGCCCGGACTCCGAAGACGCCCCCCACAGAGGTTCCTCACACAGTCTCCTGCCCTCGATACCTTTTATTATTCACACGGACAGCCCAGACTAATCCACAAAGGCTCAGGGGCGGGTTCACAACCATGTAGAATCCACGTACCAATATAAAATATTATAGAAACAATACATCAAAATATAAATCCACACATTTTTTTAAAACCTATTTTTAAAATAACCCTGAATCATCTCCAGCCAGCCATTTGTGGCCCAACCAACCACATCCTACAGGGCCTCAGAAGATGTCCCCACGGGTGGGCTCTGGTTGGCCTCCAGGGGGGAAAAGGAGCTCCCGAGGCGGAGCGGCCATCTTGGAGGCATCCTTGCCAACCAAACATGGAGAAACTACAGGCCTTAGAGGGCCCCCTCAGCCTGTGGTTTTCTGCCACGATGTGACCCCCCCACCCCCAAAAGAAAGCTTGGCTTCCCAGCCCTGCTGCATTCAGGCCGTTTCCTGGGTCAGAGGCAGCTCCCTGGAGCCTGCCCAGGAGACAACAGAGAAGCAGAGGGACGGCCGGTTCAGCTCTCCTGCTAAGGAGCCCCAGCTGCCAGGGTCACTGGGCCTCAGGACTGCAAACGCCATGAACTGTCACCCTAGGGTCACCGCTACAGAGGTCAGGGACACCTGCGGCCTTCTCAGCTTGGGGGGAGTAGGCAGGGACCATTCTCAGCCCAGGCCAGAGGAGGCCATGAAACGTGCAGAGATTTAGTTACGTGGCTTTGGATGTACACGGAACATGATGGAGAGCTTTCAGGACCCCAGGTGGGGGGAATGACAAGAAACCACCCCTCTCACCCTCCGGGATCCTCCTACGAAGACGGAGCAGGGCCACGCGAGAGGGACACCCACAATCCCCCTCAGCACACTGGTTCTCAACCCGTGGGACCCCTGCCACCAGTGGGATGTAGAAGCAGTGTAGGTGGGACACAGGGAAGGGGCCATGGCTGAGTGGGAGAGCATCTGCTCAACATGCAGAAAGTCCCAGGTTCAATCCCCAACAGATCCAGTTGAAAGGACCAGGCAGCAGATGATGTGGAAGGCCGACCTTTCTCTGCCTGGGACCTTGGACTGCCGCTGCCAGTCTGAGCAGACAACCACAGCCTTGATGGGCCATGGGTCCCACTCGGTATACGGCAGCTTCACGGATGGATCCATCCATTGCAATGACTAAGAATCCACTCTCCCTTGATCTCCATGTTCACCATCTCCTGCCTCCCCTACCTGCCAGGGATGATCAAATCTGTGATCTTTGGGCCTGCTGGGAGTCCCCCTGGCGCTTCTTCTGCTCCCCCCATCCCTCCTGCCCACCAGCAAGGGTCTCCGATGTGCCTCTTCCTGCTGACCCCACCGGCCAGGGACCCTCTCCGTTGTGCTCCTGCAATTTCTGGATCTCTTTAAAACTTACCAAAAAGGATATATAACAACAACATATGAACGCCCTTCTCAGGATCAGAGGACTGTTCGTTTCTGTCATGGTGGGACCCGGGTTCCTTAACAGAGTGACTGGTGGGATGTAGGATACCGAAGACTGAGAGCCACTCAGGGGCTCTGGCTCAGCAGCGGAACATCCACTTGGCATGCAGGTTTGGTCCCCGGTGGCATCTCCAGTTCAAAAGGACCAGGCAGGAGGTGATGTGGGAAATCTCTGCCTGGGACCCTGGAGAGCCGCTGCCAGTGTCTCGAGCAGACAAGACTGACTTTGATGGATGAAGGGACCCTCGTGTGTGCCCACTGCCCTGGCGGATCCTGCCGTCGCAACCGCCACTGGTTTCGTCAGTCTAGCAGGGTGAATAGGGTGCAACTGTGCTGATCGACTCTTGCTGCCTCCTTCTCGGGAGCACAGCCTTTGGCGCTCCTGTGGCTGAATGCACTGACTGGAAAAGGCGGTCTAAACCGGTCCGGCTGCTGGATGAACCAAACCCCCTTTCCTTCCGTGTTCCGCCGGAGCGCAGGCGGCATCACAGGCTGCTTTACTCAGGGCTACCTGTGGAATGACATGTTCCGTGACGCGCGGCGCCTGCCGAGGGACTGGTGTTCCAGCTGCCCGCCCCCGTCCTTTTAGAAACCCTGCCCTCTCTCCTCTCCCCTGCGAGGGGCCCAGAGCTGGCCGGAGGCCTCCGAAGTCCTTGGGCCCAGGCCTGACAGGAGGTGTGCCTGGCAGCAAAGCAGAGGTCCGCAGCCCATCTGGTCCTCCTGAATGCCCCCAAAGGGACCCTCCTGCGCGGAGAGGGCAAAGAGCAGAAGTCTGGCAAGAGGGTGACCTGCGTGCCGGCGTAACTGAGAGGGCGCGTGCGTGCAGCCTGCAAAATGGTGGCCTTGTCCGCAAAGCGCAGCAGGCGGAAGACCAGGGCGCGGGGCCTCCCGTTGGGGTCCCAGGACACCCCGCCTTGCACGCGCCGGGCGCTCTCGACCTCGAGGGGCGGGGCATCCAGCTGCCAGCCCAGCATGGCAGGAAGCGTCTTCTGCAGGAAGGATACGGCATCGCTGCCTTCGACTCCCTCCGGCAAGCCCAGGAGGCGCAGGTTGTTGCGGCGGGAGCGGCCCTCCAGGGTGCGGCAGCGGCTCTCCATCCGCCACACGTACTCACTCAGGCACCGGTTCTCCATGCGGAGGGCGGCCAGCTCGAGGACCCAGCCCCGGGCGTCCTGCTCCAGCCTGTCCATGTGACCCTGCAGCCGGGAGACGTCTCTGCAAATGGCGCTCATGTCCTCGGACAGGCGGTCAAGCTTTTGGGACAACACGGGGCCCAGGTCACCGTCCTCTGCCGGACACTCCCGAGCATCCGCTCTCCCCCAGCGACAGAGAGGCGGAGACTGGGCGAGGCTGGGACACCTCTTCTTGGGAGGGTCTTCTGACTCGGTGCTGGCTCCGGAGCGGAAGGCGTGGGACAGAACACCTGGAACTTGGCGGTCACCACCCCTAGCTGTAGCCAGAGGAAAAAGACAGAAGGAGAATGAAGAAGCAGGCACAGTTTATTAAATAAGAACCTCAGAAGAGCCCTGCTGGGTCAGACCAGTGAGGGTCCATCTAGTCCAGCATCCCGTCTCACACAGTCTCCTAACCAGTTCCTCTGGAGGGCCAACAACAGGGCAGAGAGGCCGAGGCCTTCCCCTGAGAAGAACCTCAGAAGAGCCCTGCTGGGTCAGACCAGTGAGGGTCCATCCAGTCCAGCCTCCTGTCTCACACAGTGGCCAGCCAGTTCCTCTGGAGGGTCAACAACAGGGCAGAGAGGCTGAGGCCTTCCCCTGAGAAGAACCTCAGAAGAGCCCTGCTGGGTCAGACCAGTGAAGGTCCATCTAGTCCAGCATCCCGTCTCACACAGTGGCCAGCCAATTCCTCTGAAGGGTCAGCAACAGGGCAGGGAGGCTGAGGCCTTCCCCTGAGAAGAACCTCAGAAGAGCCCTGCTGGGTCAGACCAGTGAGGGTCCCTCTAGTCCAGCCTCCTGTCTCACACAGTGGCCAGCCAGTTCCTCTGGAGGGTCAACAACAGGGCAGAGAGGCTGAGGCCTTCCCCTGAGAAGAACCTCAGAAGAGCCCTGCTGGGTCAGACCAGTGAAGGTCCATCTAGTCCAGCATCCCGTCTCACACAGTGGCCAGCCAATTCCTCTGGAGGGTCAGCAACAGGGCAGGGAGGCTGAGACCTTCCCCTGAGAAGAACCTCAGAAGAGCCCTGCTGGGTCAGACCAGTGAGGGTCCCTCTAGTCCAGCCTCCTGTCTCACACAGTGGCCAGCCAGTTCCCCTGGAGGGCCAGCAACAGGGCAGAGAGGCTGAGACCTTCCCCTGAGAAGAACCTCAGAAGAGCCCTGCTGGATCAGACCAGTGAGGGTCCATCTAGTCCAGCATCCCGTCTCACACAGTCTCCTAACCAGTTCCTCTGGAGGGCCAACAACAGGGCAGAGAGGCCGAGGCCTTCCCCTGAGAAGAACCTCAGAAGAGCCCTGCTGGGTCAGACCAGTGAGGGTCCATCCAGTCCAGCCTCCTGTCTCACACAGTGGCCAGCCAGTTCCTCTAGAGGGTCAACAACAGGGCAGAGAGGCTGAGGCCTTCCCCTGAGAAGAACCTCAGAAGAGCCCTGCTGGGTCAGACCAGTGAAGGTCCATCTAGTCCAGCATCCCGTCTCACACAGTGGCCAGCCAATTCCTCTGAAGGGTCAGCAACAGGGCAGGGAGGCTGAGGCCTTCCCCTGAGAAGAACCTCAGAAGAGCCCTGCTGGGTCAGACCAGTGAGGGTCCCTCTAGTCCAGCCTCCTGTCTCACACAGTGGCCAGCCAGTTCCTCTGGAGGGTCAACAACAGGGCAGAGAGGCTGAGGCCTTCCCCTGAGAAGAACCTCAGAAGAGCCCTGCTGGGTCAGACCAGTGAAGGTCCATCTAGTCCAGCATCCCGTCTCACACAGTGGCCAGCCAATTCCTCTGGAGGGTCAGCAACAGGGCAGGGAGGCTGAGACCTTCCCCTGAGAAGAACCTCAGAAGAGCCCTGCTGGGTCAGACCAGTGAGGGTCCCTCTAGTCCAGCCTCCTGTCTCACACAGTGGCCAGCCAGTTCCCCTGGAGGGCCAGCAACAGGGCAGAGAGGCTGAGACCTTCCCCTGAGAAGAACCTCAGAAGAGCCCTGCTGGGTCAGACCAGTGAGGGTCCCTCTAGTCCAGCCTCCTGTCTCACACAGTGGCCAGCCAGTTCCTCTGGAGGGTCAACAACAGGGCAGAGAGGCTGAGACCTTCCCCTGAGAAGAACCTCAGAAGAGCCCTGCTGGGTCAGACCAGTGAAGGTCCATCTAGTCCAGCATCCCGTCTCACACAGTGGCCAGCCAATTCCTCTGGAGGGTCAGCAACAGGGCAGGGAGGCTGAGACCTTCCCCTGAGAAGAACCTCAGAAGAGCCCTGCTGGGTCAGACCAGTGAGGGTCCCTCTAGTCCAGCCTCCTGTCTCACACAGTGGCCAGCCAGTTCCCCTGGATGGCCAGCAACAGGGCAGAGAGGCTGAGACCTTCCCCTGAGAAGAACCTCAGAAGAGCCCTGCTGGGTCAGACCAGTGAGGGTCCCTCTAGTCCAGCCTCCTGTCTCACACAGTGGCCAGCCAGTTCCCCTGGAGGGCCAGCAACAGGGCAGAGAGGCTGAGGCCTTCCCCTGAGAAGAACCTCAGAAGAGCCCTGCTGGGTCAGACCAGTGAGGGTCCATCTAGTCCAGGATCCTGTCTCACACAGTGGCCAGCCAGTTCCATTGGACACCCAACAGCAGGGCAGAGAGGCTGAGGGCATCCCCTGATGTTGCCTCCTGGCACTAGGAATCAGAGGTTTGCTGCCCCTGAATGTGGAGGTTCCACTGAGTAGCTGCTGACAGACCTCTCCTCCATGAACCTAATTGTCAGGAACGCTGCCATTGGGGGGGGGGGGGGGAGGCAGGAGACAGCTGGGTGGACTCCTTCGTGCGCTGGAATGCAGCCTTTCCTTTCTTTCACAGTGTCTTATCTCCTCCCTCTTGCTTGTGACCTTGGTGCCTCGCTCCACTTTCTTCCCTGGGAATGTCAACCCGTTAGTTTAGGCGCCCCCGCTCTGAAACCAGTATTGTCTCCCCCCCTTTCCCGCCTCTAGAATTAGTTCTAAGACTGATTGTCTGAAGGGATGGCCTCCCTGGACTGTCGTCAGCAGATCCTTCTGAAGGGCCCTTGCTGAGACTGGCTGCTGGGGGCTCTGACCCCAGTTCCCTTTCAAAGCAGTCTGTGCCTGTGGCCATCAGTAAAGCCTCTGGCAGTGGATTCAGAAGTCCCTTTTCCTTTTACCTGTCCTGATCCTTCTGCCCATCAGTATTCTGGGAGAGGGGGAAAAATTTACCTTTGTCCACTCTCCCCACCCCGTGCATAATTTTATAAACCTCTATCATGCTCCCCCTCTTAGTTGTCTTTTTTCTAAATGGAAAAGTCCCAGACTCTTCTTCAGCCTTTCCACATAGGGAAGGTGCTCCAGTGCCCCCCCCCCCGGTCACCTTGCTTGCCCTCCTCCCTACTTTTCCCAGCTCTGTGAGGTCCTTTTTGAGATATGGTGACCACAGCTCTAATCATACCGGGATTTAATGCCCCATCCCAAGACTCCGCGGCCCATCCCCTGCTCAGCTCCATCTCTGACACTAGAAATGTCACCCAGCTTTGTTCATCTTCAAAACTGACTGCTTTATTTGTCAACAAAAGAGATTTTCTGGGAGACAGAACGCGGTGCCCAGTTTGAAGGTCTGTGCTTCAGCAACTCAGCGACAGGCGCACACACCCAGCACTGGCTGGCCACCAAGAAGGGGGCCGTGTCAATACTCTGAAGATGGACCTGCCAGAGACAACGTGAGTGGCAGGACTTGGGATCTTTAGGAAAACGCTTGGCCCAAAACCACAGGTGCTCCCCTCGCTCCTGAACACTTCCTGGCTTACCTGTCAGAAGTGATCTTTTCATCCCACTCTTGGGGGATCTGGAATCGCTTTGTCTCTGAGCACTGTGGGATGGTGACCTCCCATTCAACACGCACACGCTTCCATTTCCAGACACTCCTGTACATCTCCCTGCGGCATAGAGCGGAGCACTCACTGAGACCAGTCCTGATTCAGGCAACAGAGACATGACGTGTTAAACGAAGAGTGCTCCCACCGACTAGGCCACTGCATCTTATAAACCGAATAATATGCTTGCCATTACAATCATTCCATGAAGACCTGACAGGAATCAAAACAAAGTTTGAGTCCAGTGGTGCCTTTAAGACCAACAAAGTTTTAAGATCACAGGAAGAGGCCCTCCTGACTGTCCCACCAATCAAAAGAAGTTTGGGACGAGATGGGGCCTTTTCAGTGGCAGCCCCATAATTATGGAACCGCCTCCCCAGCGAGGTGCGCCTGGCCCCAACCTCACTTTCAGTCTCTAGGAGACAGTTGAAGACGGTTTTCTTTAGGACTGCATTTGGATAAATTTAATAGCAGCCCTGAGTTGTGATTTTAAACTTTGGGGTTCTAATACATAGAAGGAGGAGGAGGAGGAGGAGACTGGATTTATACCCTGCCCTTCACTCAGGCTGCGGTCACACACACTAAATAATCCACTTTCAATCCACTTTCAATGCTCTTTCCAACTGGATTTTTACTGTGCGAGCTGGCAAAATCCAATTCGAAAGTGCATCGAAAGTGGATTATTTAGTGTGTGTGAACGCAGCCTCAGAGTCCCAGAGCGGCTTACAAACTCCTTTCCCTTCCCCTCCCCAAAACAGACACTTATATTGTAAGCCACACTGAGCTCTGTAAGGAAGAAACGCAGCTAATAAATGTTTTTTAAAAAATAACCGAAGTGACATGGGGTAGCTGACCCATGGGGACACTTTCCCACGGCGCTCTGACGGCCGTCACCAGCTTCGCAGGGCGGGGTGGGGTCTCTGCCCCATTCCCTTGCACCAGCAGTCCCCCTCCCCTGCTGCCCGAGTGCTTTCTGCTGGTTTTTTAAAAAAGGGTAGCAGTCTATTGCTGTAGCCTTATGGCACTAGAGGGAGATTGCTAACAGTATTTTTAAAAGCCAGGTGGCGGTTTTGGGGGGGGGGGGGAGGCAGACTGCAGTGCCAGGGGAGATGGAGAGGAAAGGGCACGGGATGTGGGCGGAGGGTGCCAACGCCTGCCCCTTCCAGTCCACACTCTCCCCAGACCCTCAGTGAGTATAATCTTCCAAGGAGCATCAGACCACACTAAGTCCACACCTCACCTCTGTGCCCCCTGGCAGTCTCAAGGGCTGGGCTCCCGGGTGCGGTTTCTCTCTGCGGGCTGCTCAAGGGGGTGCTGGCAGGACTGGCTCTGCTCACGGGTCTTTCTTTCGTGCAGCTCCCCGAGCCTGTTGGAAGCACGTCCAGGACAGTGACGGCAGCTCAGGCAATCTGACATCCCCCCCCCCCCAGCCCACCCTGCCTTTGCTGGAGATCCCCCTCGGAGGGGCAAGCTCACCGTCTTGGGACACCAGTCTCCCGTGGCCAGCCTCCTCCTTGGCTTGCAAGGGTCTTGCCTCTCCTCCAGCGTTGCCAGCCGACGAACCCCGTGGATCAGGGCCCCTGGCAGTGATCTCCTTGAGGCACCGAAGGAGGCCTTGGAGGGGACTGCTCTCTGTCAACCGTCCTGTGCAAAGAGAGGCAGAGAGAGACCTCCAACTCAAGGGCCCTGCATGGCAAATTCTGCTCATGAATGCGTTTGCGTTTGTTTCTTTCTATCCCACCTTCTTCCCCAGTCGGGGCTCCAAAGAACGTCATTCTTCCCTCCTCCCGGCTCTCACAACAACAGCCCTGCGAGGTCGGCCAGGCTGAGAATTTGTGGCAGACCTGAGGCCACCTAGTGGGCTTCCACGGGAGAAGCGGGGATCTGAACCTGGGTCCCCCAGAATCCCCGTCTACTGCGCCACACTGGCTCTCAGAACGCTGGCACTTCTCTCCCTCTGTGTCCTGAAGGCTTGGAGTGGGCACCCTTTCTAGAGAGATTTGCTAGATTTCATTCATTTCTCATCATTTTCTCTGACCCAGCCTTTGGGGACCCAACTTTGAGGGACCAAAATAAAAACCAGAGTTGTTTCCAGGAATTTCGCTGAGAAACAGGAAGGAGCTGAAGATGGAGTGCCACTTGCCTTCTTCCACGGAGGCTGCGTTTTTTGGTCCATCCTGCCGCCTGTGCTCAGAGCTGTCCGGGGAGTCTCCGGCGGGTGCCTGGGAGCGATGGCACGGGCTGGCGGGCATCTCCTCCAGGTAATCTGCCAAGCCTTGGAGGCAGGCGCTGCTGGGAGTGGCTTTCCCTTTAGCTGCAGAGGAGGAGAGAGACAGGCCTCAGAGCCAGGCTGGAGACTGGAACTCACTCCTCTGCCCACCCCTGCCCACAGCTTCCTGAGAGGCTAGTTTACTAACTGCAGGAAGTCCCTCACACCGACGAGCCCCTGAACCTGTGATTCCCTGACCACCCTCTTGTCTGAAGCAGCACAGTCCAGCGCAAACAGTGCATCACACTGATCAGCTCCCAACTTTGTCAGCACCCGGTTTCCCCCTGGATGAGCGGGCTGACAGTTCCCTTGTTCCGTGACTGGACTGCGCCTGACAGGCAAGGGCAGGGCTGCTTGGACCCACCCTCTGCCCTCTGCGCCACCTTCCTGCTGCCAGGCAGGGCTTCCCTCTGCCCCCAGCCTCTCTCGCCTGGGGTTCTGGGGCACCGCCTTGGCCTGGCACAGACTGTCACCTCCTGACCCCGCCTGGCAGACGAGGCCCTAGGCAGGATCAGGTCCAGCTGGTGCCCCAATGAGGCTGCTTACCCTCAGCCAAGGGGTGCTGGTGTCGGCCGTCCAGGCGGTTCTGCTCGGCCTCTCTGTCTGGTGTGCCATCAAAGGAGTCCAATGGGTCTGAGCCACCGGGGGCCCCGGCAGCCACGTCCTTTGGGGAGTTCTGGGGGCTGTGGATGAGGATGCTGCCTGTCGTGGCTGGAATGAACAAAACATAAAATATTCTTGTCAAGCCCAAGAGCAGAACCCTCCCAGGGGGCAAGGGCTTCCCGTGGCTCTTCATGGCTACGGGCAGGTGTGTCTCTGCATCCAGGCTTTGCAAAGGCAAGAGTCCTGGGGGTGTCTGTGTGTGTGTGAAAGAGGTCCCCTTCAGGCTTTGCACAAGATACAGTGGGGCTAGGAGCCAGTGGTGCCCAGCTGGATGCCCACGAGCCGTGGAATGTGGATTGCCTCCCTCTGCCACAGAGTGGAGCTCCATTTAACCATGCAGCTGGCTGAGGCACAGATACTTTCCCACGGGGCTTTGCACTCGCACGGCATCTGGCTGAAACTGGGCAAAGCAGCTACACATCAACAGACGAAGCTGCCTTCACCTGAACCAGACCCTGGGCCCTTCAAAGTCGGTCTTGTCTACTCCGACTGGCAGCTGGCAGCTGCTCTCCAGGGTAGCACCTACTACCCTCAGCAAGCCAAGCAGATGCTCTACCACTGAGCCACTGAGTCACAGCCCTCAGCCAGCATCATAAGAACATGAGAGAAGCCATGCTGGAGCAATGGCCCATCGAACCCACCAAGAAGGGTGGGGTATAAATCAAACAAACAAAAAACCAACCAAACAAATAAATAATCTATCTTGTGGAACTCGCTGCCTCCAGATGTAGGGATGGCTGCTAACTTTAGCTGGGGTCAGACAAATTCAGCAAGGACAGGCCTATCAATGACTATTAGCCATGACAACTAGATGGAACCTCCATGTCCGAGGCAGAAGCCCCCTATATACCAATCGCTGGGGGCAACAATGGGGGTGGGGGGCGCTATTACCTCTATGTCCTGTTTGCAGGCCTTCCAGGGTCGTTTGCTGAGTGAAACAGGATGGTGGACTAAATGGAGCCAGCGCGGCCTGATCCAGCAGGGCTCTTCTTCTGTTCCTCTGACCCTGCAGCCGCAGACCAAGGCTTCGCTGGCCTCTTCTCCACTCCTGGGACATCCTCCCCCCCCCCCCCGGCCTTCCATTCTCTCACCTGCACAGTGACCTGCTGCACTCCTGAATGGACCATGGCCTGGACCACCTGGCCTGGAGGGACTGTGGAGTCTTGTGAGCAAAAATTCTACTCCTGGCATTAAAGTTGTGAGCGAGGGATTTGGCTACTGTGTAAATTAGTTTGCCCTGGAGCCATCCTTCCTGAGCTAGTACAAAAATGTGTAAGCCGAAGTCTAAAAGACTGTGAGCTAGCTCACACTAACTCAGCTTAGGGGGAACACTGGCCAGGATTCATGCTCCCTCTAAGCTGTGGAGTCTTGTGAGCAAAAACTGTACTCTGTGAGCTCCTGGCATTAAAGTTGTGAGCGAGGGGTTCGACTGCTGCATAAATTACTTTGCTCAGGAACCATCCTTCCTGAGCTAAGACAAAAAGCTGTGAGCCGGAGGCTAAAAAATGATGAGCTCACTCACACTGACTCAGCTGAGAGGGAACGCTGGGGGTCCCGACACTCACCCTGGCCGCTGTCCCACCACGCTGCGCTCTCTGGGCTCTGCCGGTCTCTCTCCGACTCACTGCAGCTGGAGGAGGCAGAGGAGACGCTTGGCGTGTTGAGGTAACTTGGCCGTCGGATGGGGACCTCCTTCAGGCAGCTCATCAGTCTGTGCAAAGGAGAACTTTCCACACCAGCTTCCACACAACCAGAGGTGCTCATGGGACACCGTGGCAGGCCGTCTTTGGGACCACCTGGTGGAAAGAAAAGGCAGCCCACCAGCCCGAACAAGGAGCCGGAGTGAACATCCAAGAGGCAAATCAGTGTTTTCAGGGGGAGGGAAAATATTTCAGATTCAGGAGTCAACCTGTAGGCACCAGCATTCACGTCTCACCCTGGACTTCCTGTATTACACGGCGGTGTTTTGTTCATTCTTCTGCATAGAAGATCTGCCTACTAATGAGTCCATCGTTGCATCAGAGGAAGTGGGCTCTAAACCAGGAAAGCTCAGACTAGAATAAAATGTTGGTGCCGCAAGACTCCTGTTTATTTCTGCTGTGACGGGTACTGCTCTGTAATTACTACACGATAAAGACTTCTGGAGGAGGATTTGAGATGTCTCATTGACTAAATACAGGGGGGGGATTTATTATGTATGTGCCCATTTGTCTATGTATAAAGCAGGGGTAGAGTAAATGCATGTTTGGAACCCTGGACAGCAGTCTGTTTGAGCCAACTCATGGGTGGCAAAATCCACAGACTCCTGGGAGTTTCTTCGCTGAAGGGTTTGCAGGGCACGTGCAAAGAGCTCAGCAAAGAAAAGTAGCAACGGTTCATTCAAAGCTAAAGTTTATCTTTCGGACATTTGGACATTTTTGACCCTCTTCGCTGGATGCAGTAAGAGGGGCACCAAGCCAGTGATCTGGGGCTCTTAGTGAAATTCTCTAAGCAGCCACCAGCAGCCTTATAGTTTATCCACTCAGGAACCAAATTATTGACTTAAAAATAATGGTATTTAAAGACCTTGTTGGTTCCATTTAGGAAAACTTACCTGTTTATCTCGTTAAATAAAAAGGAGCGTCTAATAACCTTAATAATTGTTTGAATTAACGTGCTGTTTAGAACTTCATAGGCAAATATATTCACGCAGGCTCACAAAAGAGCCAGGAATTTGTGAAACTTATTTTTCAACCCCCTGAGAAGAAGATACTGACTATCGCCTAGCAGCTCAGATTCATGCACAGAGCTCTGCGTGGCCAGGTGACTTTCTGTCAGATCCTCTGCCATTAATTGTCTCTTGTTCTGGGTCTTTGTCAGTAATGTATCGCTAGCCTTGATTTTATTGCCTGCCATGAATACTACGTCGCTTTTGTTCCCCCCACGTCATATAAACATTCTGGCTATCTTTCCCGGGGCACCTCCCCTAGTCTCTCTAGTGCCTCGGACAGCTAATCTTGCTTTTGTAACCTTGAAGACTCTGAGCTGATTTAGGCCAGGTGCCTGGCCTGTGAACTGCAATTAAAGTTCAGAAGGGGGTATGGGGGGTGGTATAGGGCTTTTGCGCCTTTTTCTATGGGAATGTAACGGTTGGGATTTTTCGCGCTTATTTTAGTTGGCTCTGATTGGCTCTTTACTTGCCCTTACCTTTTTGTATAAGGTATATTAATCCATGCTGCCTGTAACTGGTTATCACTGACAAACATCGTGTACCTGAAGGATCATTAAGAAATAAAAGGACTTTTGCTTTTATCAAAGGCCTGGCTTATTGGTTCCCATTCAGAAGCCTCACACTTTCCCATTTTGTTCATATGGAACCCTTGTGGGGATGTCCCAGAGTTAAAAGCCTGGACTCAGTCCTGACCCAAATGCAAGGACTTTAACTTATGCAGCATTTTCTTCTTAAGGCACGCACTCAGGACCAGTGCTCTCTCTAAGCTGAGTTAGTGTGGGCTAGCTCACAGTTTCTTAGCCTCCAGCTCACACATTTTGGTCTCAGCTCAGGAAGGATGGGCTCCAGAGCAAACTCATTGATGCAGCAGCCAAATCGCTCGCTCACAACTTGAATGCCAGTCACTCACAAAGCAGAATTCTTGCTCGCAAGACTCCGCAGCTTAGAGGGAGCATTGCCTGTGAGCAGTGTTCCCTCTAAGCTGAGTTAGTGTGAGCTAGCTCACAGTCTTTTAGCCTCCAGCTCGCAAAGCAGAATTTTTGCTCGCAAGACTCCGCAGCTTAGAGGGAGCACTGCACAGGAGCGCAGATTTTTTTCATTCACATTTGCAATGAGCGTCCACAGCAGTATATTGGTTCTGAAGACCTCTAAATCCCATTTTCTTCTCTGTTTCAGTGTTTAAAAAGAGACCATGATGGAAGAGGGCGGGAAAGCCCTCTCTGAGATAAACGTGTTATTTTCCTTTCCAGAAGAATAAAAACAAATCCTTAAGAAATGGTAAGCTGAAATGATAAGCTTGGTCGGCAACAACATGGGGGACCCCAACCACGCAGCGGCCACTGAAAACGAGTGGTGCCGGGGAGGCCTGGGCTCAGAGCTGGGGCTCGCTGGGCGGATGAGCTGCGCCAAGCACCGACAGGTGACTGTCCCCTTCTCTCGGCCCCTCCTCTCACCTCCTGCCCACGGCTGCCGGGATGCGGCATCTGCTCTCCTCAGCTTCTGGGTGCAGAAGAAGCCGGTGGCTGTGAAAGAGTTTGGCAGTGAATTCCCACTCACAGGGATTTCTTTCAAGCAGTTCTCCAGGCCTTGAAGGGGAGGGATCCTGGGGGGGCTTGCTCCTGTGGGGAGAGGTAATTAAATTCGTGACTGCTCCTCTGACCTTGGGCCAGGAAATCTCTCCCAGTCAAAGCTACCTCGCGGGGTTGTTGTGAGGATCGAATGTAGGGAGGGTAGAACCACAACTGCTGCCTCGAGCTTCCCAGAGGAAAGGCAAGATGAAAATGTGACACACCTGTCCACCCCGCCTCAACACCCACCCACGCACCCCCCCCCCCCCCCCAGTTCTGGCACCAGCACAATTCCTCTGTGAAACAACAAACTTTTCGGAATCTAAAAACTGGAGCTCACCTTCCTCCTTCCCGGCCCACTTCTCTGCCTCCGGTGTCCACCCGTGGAGCCGGTCTGAGGAGCCGCTGAAGGAGGAGCTGAGGGCCGGCGAAGGGGGCTGGCTGCGCACGTTGGGGGAGAAGTCCTTCAAGCAGCACCTCTCCAGGCCTTTCAAGGGGGGGCCGCTCCGGCTGACTCCTGCGGGGACAAGGGGAGCAGAGAGGGCCAAGCGGCTTTGGTTTGCTTCACACGCGAGTTCTTGGGTGGGCTTTGTTTGCAGAAACAGCCGTGGGATCAGACTTCTCCTAGCAGAGCCTGGGAACAGAATTATGCATGGGGGGGAGACAATGGACCCAGGGGACTTTTTCTCCCTCTTCCCAAAGACTAGCACTCCCAGGCATCCCCTGAAGCTGATGGGCAGCAGATTCAAGATGGACAAAAGGAAATACTTCTTTACACAGTAATTGATTAAAATACGGAATCAGCTGCCAGAGGACAGGCGCATGGAGGAGAGGTCCAGCAACTGCTACTAGCCATGGTGACTAAAGGGAACCTCCACCTTCAGAGGCAGTAAACCTCTGAAAACCAGTGCCAGGAGCAAACATTGGGGAAAGCCTCTCTGCCCTGTTGTTGGCCCTCCAGAGGAACTGGCTGGCCACTGTGTGAGACAGGATGCTGGACTAGAGGGACCTTCACTGGTCTGATCCAGCAGGGCTCTTCTGAGGTTTTTCTCAGGGGAAGGCCTCGGCCGCTCTGCCCTGCTGTTGGCCCTCCAGAGGAACTGACTGGCCACTGTGTGAGACAGGAGGCTGAACTAGATGGACCCTCACTGGCCTGACCCAGCAGGGCTCTTCTGACATTCTTATCAGGAGAAGGCGTTGGCCTCCATGCCCAGTTGTTGTCCCTCCAGAGGAACTGGCTGGCCACTGTGTGAGATGGGAGGCTGGACCAGGTGGACCCTCACTAGTCTGACCCAGCAGGGCTCTTCTGATGTTCTTCTCAGGGGAAGGCCTCAGCCTCTCTGCCCTGTTGCTGGCCCTCCAGAGGAACTGGTCGACTGCTGTGTGAGACAGGAGGCTGGACTAAATGGACCCTCACTGGTCTGATCCAGCAGGGCTCTTCTGATGCTCTTCTCAGGGGAAGGCCTGAGCCTCCATGCCCTGTTGTTGGCCCTCTAGAGGAACTGGCTGGCCATTGTGTGAGATGGGATGCTGGACTAGATGGACCCTCACTGGTCTGATCTTGCAGGGCTCTTCTGAGGTTCTTAAGTGGCCCAGCGCCCTGCTTTCTACCTAGGTGGCCTCTGGGCAGCTGCCAAAGGATCTCTCTCTCACCATCTGCTTGGATAATTTATGGAAAGGAAACAGGAAAGTGACAACAGTTTCTCACTTCTGCGTGAGAATTCGGTGTGTGTGTGTGTGTGTGTGAAGGACAGTAGATTCATCCCTCGTCTCCCTATAAAGAAGATTTTATCTGGGCCCACACAGGGTGCAGGAGGAGGAGGAGGAGGAGAAAAAGAGTAGGAGATTGGACTTATACCCCGTCCTTCACTACCTGAAGGAGTCTCAGAGCGGCTTACAATCTCCTTTCCCTTCCCCCCCCAACAGTCACCCTGTGAGGGAGGTGAGGCTGAGAGAGCTCTTTACAGGACTGCCCTTGAGAGAACAGCTCTGAAAGAACTCATGGCAGACCCAAGGTCACACCAGCAGCTGCATGTGGAAGGATGGGGAATCAAACCCGTTTCTCCCAGATTAGAGTCCATGCACTTAACCACTACATCGAACTGGTCAGCCGGAGGCTGGAGGCCAAAGCCAGGGGGAGGGGGGCTCCGGCATTCCTGGCCCAGGGGGGTCATGCCAGGCACAGAGCCAGTCCTGCCTTCTGCAAGGATGGGCACCACGTCAGGCAAGGGAAGCACACTGGAGATGTTAACGCACCAGGCAAAGTTTACACACATCTGCACCGAGTTTTACACACCACATTTTAATGGGGAAAACAGCACTGTCCGAAAACTGACCTCTGTAGCCACAGGACCTCCCAAGAAAGCTAGTGTCCGATTTGGACTGGCTCTCACCGGCACTTGGCAAGTGACAGGGGTGTCCAAAAGGGAGTGGCTCTCTCCCCACGCCTCGTCCCACAAGCCCCAGTGCAAACCTCGGCCTTCAGGGCAGCAGGGGCAACTATCACTTGTGCACCTGTCTCCCGGAGCTCACCTTCCTCCTTCCTGGCCCGCTTCCCCGCCTCCGGGGTCCACCGGTGGAGCCCGTCCGAGGAGCCGCTGAGGGAGGAGCTGAGGGCTGGCGAAGGGGGCTGGCTGCACACACTCAGGGGGAGATCTCGTAAGCACCTTTCCAGGCCTTGCAAGGGGGGGCCATTCCAGCCGAGTCCTGCAGGAACAAGGGGAGCAGAAGAAGAGAGATTGGATTTATACCCCGCCCTTCACTACCCAAGGGAGTCTCAGAGCGGCTCACAATCTCCTCTCCCTTCCCCTCCCCACAACAGACAGACACCCTGGGAGGTAGGTGGGGCTGAGAGAGCTCTTTCAAGAAGAGCTGTGCCAGAACTATGGCTTGCCCAAGGTCATCCAGCAGGTGCAAGTGGAGGAGTGGGGAATCAAACCCGGTTCTTTCAGATTAGAGTCCGCGCACTTAACCACTACACCAAACTGGCAGCCCTGACAGGGCTTGACTGGCAGGCCCTGGAATTGATCTGGGGCTCCACGATGGCTGCCAAACAGTCAAGGGGCTGTGGCTCAGTGGGAGAGCATCTGCTTGGCATGCAGGAGGTCCAAGGTTCAATTCCTGGCAGCTACAGTTAAAATGGCTACCAAGCAGGTGATGTGAAAGTCCTCTGCCTGAGTCCCTGGAGAGCCATGGCTCAGCGGCAGAACCTCCACTTGGCATGCAGAAGGCCCCCCGCTCAGTACCTGGTGGCAGCTCCAGGTAGAAGGACCAGGCAGGAGGTGATGGGAAAAGACCTCCTCTGCCTGAGACCCTGGAGAGAGAGCTGCTGCCGGTCTGAGTAGGCAAGACTGGTTCTAATGGACCCAGAGGGGCCTGATTCAGCAGAAGGCAGCTTCACGTGCTCATGTGCCAGACGGAGCAGAGTCCCTGCTCTCACCTTCCTCCTTCCGTGCCCATTTCCCCGGCTCTGGAGTCCATCTGGGGAGCCTGTCTGGGGAGCTGCTGATGGAAGAGCTGATGGCTGGTGAAGCCGGCTGGCTGCACATGCTCAGAGGCAGTTCCTTCGAGTGCCTCTCGGCGCCTTTCACGGGGGGGGCAAGTCCTAGGAAGGAGGAGCAGAAATCAGCACACGCAGGAACAGTTCTTAGCAAGGTCTGTGCCTGTCTCGAGCCAGGTCCAATTTCTTTACAACATCCAGAGCGACCTTTGAAGAGTATTGAGAGCCTGCAGCTAGTTCAGAATGCTGCAGCTAGACTGCTGGCTGGGGATGACTACCGGGAGCACCTGACTCCGAAACGACAGCAATTAGACTGGCTACCGGTCCGCTCCCAAGCCCGATTCAAGGTGTGGGTTTTGACCTCCCAAGCCCAACGTGGCATGAGGCCAGGGTGTCTGAAGGACCCTTCTGACCAGGGATTAGGATTGCACGGAGCGGCAATCCTGACTGTCCCGCCGACCAAAGAAGCTTGCCTGGTGGGTATAGGAGACAGGGTCTTTTCAGTGGCAGCCCCAAGGTTATGGAACTCCCTCCCCGGGGAGGTGTGCCTGGCCCCCTCACTGTCTATCTTTAAGAGGCAGCTGAAGATGGTTTTCTTTAGGACTGCATTTGAGTAAAGCAATCCTTAAATTGTGATTTTTTAAAAAAAAAATTGGTCTTCTGTCTTTTTAGATACTTTATTTTCTGTGTTTTATTTATCTTGTAAGCCACCATGAGCTCCGTAAGGCACACATGAAGCTGCCTTACACTGAATCAGACCCTCGTCCACCACGATCAGCCTTGCCCGCTCAGGCTGGCAGCTGCTCTCCAGGGTCTCAGGCTGAGGTCTTTCCCATCCCCTCCTGCCCGGTTCCTTTTCAACCAGAGATGCTGCCAGGGATTGAACCTGGGACCTTCTGCATGCTGAGCAGGTGCTCTACCACTGAGCCACAGCCCCTCCCCAAGCAAATAAATAAAATCTGCACTGAGCGCAATGTATTGGTAACCAAGGCCAGGAGCATCAAGCGCATGCCCACAAATGGGCTTCAATCCCCCCCAAGCCAAACTGGTGAACGCATCACGTTCTTCAAAATACACTCTGCAATGGGGGCGGAGGTGGGATTCAAGAGGCAGCTGAGAGTTGTTTTCTCTCAACGGATTACAACCCACCATTGCCAGGGGTAGGGTGAGTCCTCCAAATGGTGCCGCTCGAGTGACTGCTGGGGGCCGCAGAGTGAGGGGGAGCTCTGCTCACGCCCCAGACACCAGAGGCACAGGAGGTGACTGCCCCCCCTCCACCCCCCCAGGTCTGCTCTCCTAGTCCAAGCCCAGCTCTTGCGGCAGTGCCACAGGGCCTGGGTGGGGATGGGTACCCTGGGCACCAAAGTATACCTGGACCCAGCCATGGCCAGCGTTTAGGAATGAGGAGGAAGAGCAGGAGGAAGGAGGAGGAGGAAGAGAAGAAGAAGAAGAAGGAAGAAGAGCAGGAGATTGGATTTATACCCCGCCCTTTACTACCCAAAGGAGTCTCAGAGTGGCTTACAAACTCCTTTCCCTTCCCCTCCACACAACAGACACCCTGGGAGGTAGGTGGGGCTGAGAGAGCTCTTTCGAGGACTGCTTCTGAGAGAACAGCTCTGAGAGAACTTGTGTCTGACCCAAGATCACCCAGCAGCTGCATGTGGAGGAGGAGTGGGGAATCAAATCCGGTTCTCCCAGATTAGAGTCCGCGCACTTTAACTACTACACCAAACTGGCTCTCAGTGGTGGGGCCCATGCTCCGCCTTCAGAGAACCCCACGTCCACCACTTGGTATGGCTAGCGAGAAGGGTCCTGGGCAGCAGGACTGGGGAAGACCCCTCCCTCAGCCAGAAAGCCTGGAGCGCTGTGAGCAGCTCAAGAGGACAACGGTGAGCTCAGCAACCCCCCCCCCCCGCCCGCTGAAGGCAGTGCCCAGTGCGGGTTCCGATACGAGGATCTGTGGCAGGCACCACCTGACCCTCTCCCAGCACCTTTGGGGCCGCAAGCGAGAGTGAAAGAGGCAAAGCCACACACAGGATCAGCGTGTTCTGACCTTCTCGGCAGTCCTGCAAGGCCTGTGGTCCCGCCTCCGTTTTCCTGGATTCTGCATCTCTCCCAAGATGGCTGCTTGCAAAGCCACCCAACAGCGGGAGGGGCAGGGGGGACTGTTTCGCCCCTGGCTCGTGAGGACGCACATTCGCCGCAAGGGGCTCTGTCGGACAAAAGGGAAATACGGGCAGAGTGGAAGTCACAAAGCCTTTGAGGGACCTGGAAGCATTTCTTGGCCCCTGCCTTTTCCTTCTCAGATCAGGCTAACGGGGCAGTCTACCACCGAGTGTAGCGTTTTGGAGTGAAAAGGTTCTTGAACTCTGCGTTTCAAAGCAAAAGAGAAGGGCTGTCCATCTCTCACACAGGAGAACTCACTCCTGACAAGAGACGCAGGCCTCCCGCCATACACTGCAGCCATGCGCCACGTCTCCCCTTCCACCTCCTGAGGCCGCATTCCGACTGCTCGGAGCTGTAATGGAAGCTGAGTCAGCCACCGGCGGCGGTGGCAGTGACGGGGTGTGTGTGTGTGTGTTTGTATGAGACATGATACAGAGCTGCTGTGGCAGCACCCTTCCCCCTGCAGTTTGAGGTTTTTGTTGTCACTCCTTCCTGCACCCCCAGCATAGAAATGGGCACAACATCAGGTTTGTTGCCAGCACACACACACACCCACACAAAAGTGATCCCAAAGGGCATGCATGCCTCACGTGGTACCATTTATGCCCAACGAGGTACAATGCTACTTGCACATGTCTGGAGCTACACAGCATCCTAGGGGCTTGAGTGCTCTTGGCCTACAACCACCCACCACAGTACCCAAAGCTGAAGCAGAGATGCCCTCTGCCAGCCCTGGCACAGCCAAAGGGTGGAACACTCCAGGGAGCCAGACTTTTCTGCAGGCAAACATCTGCTGACTGCCTTTTCTGATGGCACTGCAGAAGACAGAGGAGGGAGCACGGCAACCCCAGCGGAAGAATACATCTGGGCACCAGCTGCAGCCAGTCCCGAAAGGCAGGAGGACACAGGCCAAACGTTGCCACCTTACCACTGCCAGTGGACGCTGGAGGTGTTTGGCTGCAGGAGGAGACTTGGCACGGGTTCTCTGGCGTCGTCCGGTCACCACACAGGTCTGGAGGGAACAGGAGGCAGACTTAACGTCTTCGCAGTGGAACACCAGCCCCGTACCGGGAGCTGCACAAAGCGGCACAAGCCAAGCCCGAGGGCAGCTTGCAAATTAAATCAAGGGGGAGGGGAGGGGACAGAGGCAAGCGTAGAGGGGCAGGGAGGTGCCCCAGTGCAGAGTTTGGGAACACTTCCCATTGGGTGACTTGGTTCTCAGAATGTTGCACCGCAGCCCTGGGGACATCTGGGTCTCACCAAAGATGCCCAAATAGTTAAACCCTTGGTGCTTCAGAACAGGTAGCACTGGAACCAGTGGCACTGAACCAGGAAGAGAGCCTGGGGAAAATCAGGCATGCACCTTGTGTGGCTGAGCCACGGTTTGTGGGGCCACAATGAAGGAGGCACTGACGCACCGCATGGCACAGCTGGCTCCCAGCCACGAATGGCCTCCCCCTGGCCCCCTAAGCCTGCACCACTCGCAGCTGGGCCCAGCCCAAGCCATCACTGCAGGGACTTGGTGTGGGCCCAGCTGGCTGCAGCGCAGGCCCCGGCGGTGAGAGAGGTATACTTTGCTCAGAGCAACAAAACCCCTCAGACAGTCCTGCGCAAATCGGCTGGGTCCTGCCCACGCCCTCTGCCACCCTGAAGCGTACCCGGTGGTCCTCTTCTTCCTCCTTTTCTTCTCTCTCTCCCTCCTCCTGTTTTGCCAGCCAGCGTCTTGGCAGGCTCCGGACCAGGGATGGGGATTTCCCTCAAGCAGTTCAGGAGGCCGTGGAGGGGGCTGGTGGGCGGGCTCCAGTCTGCTTCGGAAACAAGACAGGACGGCTCGAGGCAGCTGGCCACGGGACCACCACCCAAGCCCTGCTGGCCACAGTGCCAGGACCCTGCCCGTCCATGGCGGACTTGGGAGGCAGGTGCTGGCCCAGAGTGGGGGAGGCCCGGACCTATGCCCCACTCGCTCTGGGGCACAATCTAGCTTGGGAACAGCCGGATCGCCACTGGGAGAGCTTCCGCCCAGCTTCAGGGGAAGTCTGGATCCGCCCATGATGGTCAGGTGGTGGTCCCCAACCCACACTGGCTCTCCACCTTCCTCCCGAAGTTCTCAGCCTTCCCCCTTGTTCTTGGAAGTGTCCTCAGATCCCCAAGGGGCTCCGCCTCACCCTCCGAATACGGCACCCAGAGTCCCGGCTCCCTGCTGCTGCTGAGAGAAGCACCGGGATTCGGCAGAGGGGCCAGCTGGTCTCTCTCCTCCTCCGGGGCCTCCTTCAGGCAGCCCCTCAGGACTTCCAAGGGGGGGTCGTCTTCAGTCTTAACTGGAGCAAAAGAAAGAATTCCAGTGGGGCTGCTGAGCATCAGATGGTTGGTTGACAGGCTATCCCAGCTCGACACAAAGGCACAAAAGACTGACTCACTTTCCACCCAGGGGGCCTCTGTCTCCTTGGCAGTCCTCTCCTGCCCTGCAGCTCCGTGCGCACCGAAGGAACGGCCCCGTCTGTCCAGGAGTTGGAGGGGGGAGCTGGCAGCCCCCCACTCCATTTTAACTGCCGACACACCCAAAGGAAATGCCACCATTAGACCTGCAGCCGCAGGAGGGCAGCCGGCACCAAGACAGCCCCAGGTGTTGGGGTGACCGGGGCAAAGAATCCACAGGGCACCCCTTTCCCCAACCGAGGCAAAAAGAGGCCCATCAACAAAGCAACGGAGTATTTGCTGTTGGGATGCGCCAAAAGGGGCCACCTCACCTCACCCTGCCCAGCCGCTAAAAGCACAGCCGTCCCCTCCTGCCTGAACGCCGAGGGGTTTCCTTACGCACAGGAACCCCCTAACCCAGGTGGGTCGCTGTGTTGGTCTGAGTCCATGGGCAGCTTTAAGACCAATGACGGCTGATTCTGGGTATAACCTTCCCTGTGCATGCATTCAGGGCTTCCCCTCCCTCACTTGGGTGCAGGCACAGTTTGGTGTCGTGGTTAAGTGTGCGGACTCTAATCTGGGAGAACCGGGTTTGATTCCCCACTCCTCCACTTGCACCTGCTGGAGGACCTTGGGCAAGCCATAGCTCTGGACCAGCTGTTCTCTCAAGGGCAGTTGTCTCAGAGCTCTCTCAGCCCCACCTACCTCCCAGGGTGTCTGTTGTGGGAAGGGGAAGGGAAAGGAAAGGAGTTTGTAAACCGCTCTGAGACTCCAAGTTGTCAGAATCTGCTGATTCAGACAGAGTATCTATTTCTTACAGCTATGCATTCTGTCTAATGTTATGTTATACCATGTTGCCATATATGTATTCTAGATGCCTGTTTTAGATGCCATGTATTTGCCTAGCCTTTAGTTAACCCCTCACTTTGGCGACCCCAAGTTTTAGTGCCTGGCCAGGCCTGGTTTGTGTAACTGTTAGAGCGGGAGGGTGACACCTGCACTGTATGGGAACAATGGGCCTCTCACACTTCTGCCTCCGCATTCCATCCGTCCCGGCTGGGACTTCAAGGGAGGATGCGTCTCATCTCTTATCAACATGCGAAAGCCTTGAGGCCATTGATTGTTATGTGAACTGGTAACATCTGAAGGGTCTGGTTGGGAAGGGAATTTACAGCTTAACACCTCACTTTCTTTCCTGTGGGAAGCAAACGGCCAGAGCCTCTTTTGCCCGCCGTTTTTCCCTTCTAGTGATTGGCTACCTATGGGTAATTCAAACTGCTTGGAACGGTATAATAGACCTGCCTGTGTTGTCTGTGTTATCTCTGACAATAATCCGAGAAGCTGTACTAATGTAGAGATTGGAAATAAAGAACTGTGGTTCACCAACCAAGATCTGATCCTTGACTACTTTGAGCAGAACTCTCACACAAGTGAGTGAAGGGCGGGGTATAAATCCAATCTCTTCTTCTTCTCTTCTTCTTCTTCACATGAAAGCTTCTACCTTGAATGAAACTTCGTTGGTCTTACAGATGCCACTGGACTCAGACTTTGTTCCCCTAACCCAGGGATCATCAACTTTGCACTTATGGTGTTCCCCTCTTTCCCTTCCCCTCAAGCATCTCCAAATGGGCGGGGGCTGGGGGCTGGCACTGGCGGGGGCTAGGTTCAAATCCTGCCCAGCCATGGTTGCCTACAGAGTGGCCTTTAGGACACACTGCAAAGAGCGCTCCATGTGACCAGAAGCACCGAGTGACCCTACGTTAGTCCTCAAAAACTTAAGTGATGCACCCAAGCTATAAACAGGCACGGGAGAGCCCGTCACTGGCATAATCTAGGTTCCGCTTTCGGGGCAGGTTATGCAGCCGTTTTGGGCAGATGCAACCACCGAAGGACGGTGGTGGCAGCAGGACGCTCCTAATTGTCAAGGGAAGCAAAACATCTCATCGAGGTACCAGCAGTGGCAAGTGGGCGGCCTTTCTCCCTCTCTGGGGCGCTTGCTCTCCTGCCCCCTCCAGTCCGGATACTGGAAGCGCTGCCGGCGGGCACCACAAGAGGGCGGGCTGCTTCCCAGGCGGGGGGCTCCTTTTCAGGGGTTTCAGTTTTAACTAAAGACAGAAATGTAAAATCAGGAGTCATCCCAGAAGCCCAGCAAGATCAACAAAAGACGTTGGAGAGAGTCAGAAACTCAGACACAGGTTAGTGGATCAGGAATTCCATGAGCAGGTGCATGTCTGGGCCAACAGGGTTGCCAACTCAGGGTTGGGAAATTCATGGAAGCTCAGGGTTGAAGCCTGGGAAGGGCGAGGTTTGGGGAGGGGGGGGGACTTCAGTGGGGGATGTGATTCTACACAGTTCACCCACTGAAGCTGCCATTTTCTCCAGGAGAACTGATCATTTTAGTCTGGAGATCAGTGGTAATTCTGGGGGATCTTCAGGCCCCACCTGGAGGCTGGCAACTCTAAGAGAGGATCATCCCATGCAGTTTTCACACGGGACGCGTGAAAGGTAAGAACGGGACTGAACCCGGATTTCTCACGTCCAGCCCCACCTGTCCCTTCAACCCCAGCCCATCTTTTAATTCTTTAGGCAGACCATTGCCCATCAACCCTGAAGGCCATTCAGCTGTAAATCTAGGCGATCTCTAGGTCTCATAAAGAAGAAGAAGAGGAGGAGGAGGAGGAGGATGGGGACGAGGAGGAGATTGGATTTATATCCCGCCCTTCACTCAGAGCGGCTTACAAACTCCCTCTCCCCACAACAGACACCCTGTGAGGAAGGCGGGGCTGAGAGAGCTTTTTCCAGAACTGTCCTTGAGAGAGATTAGAGTCCACGCACTTAACCACTACACCAGCTGGGCAACCCTACTTTTGACACAGAACTGGGGGGCTTCAGTTTGGTGTAGTGGTTAAGTGCCAGTTTGATGTAGTGGTTATGTGTGCGGATTCTAATCTGGGAGAATCGGGTTTGATTCCCCACTCCTCCACATGCAGCTGCTGGGTGACCTTGGGCAAGCCATAGTTCTGTCAGAGCTGTTCTCTCAAGAGCAGTCCTCGAGAGAGCTCTCTCAGCCCCATCTATGTCACAGGGTGTCTGTTGTGGGAAGGGGAAGGAGTTTGTAAACCACTCTGAGACTCCTTTGAGTAGTGAGGGGCGGGGTAGAAATTCAATCTCTTCTCTTCCTCCTCCCGCCCATTTTCAAATATTTTTTTTCCTTTACAGACTGCAGCTGTGGAGTTGCGATTTCTGAGGCAAACCAGGCAGTGGGAAAGCTCTGACGAAGAGAGCTGTGTTTCTCGAAAGCTGATGATACAATAAAGTTTGTTAGTCTTAAAGGTGCTGCTGGGCTTTCTACTATATTCCAGGATGAGTTTCTGTTAGTTGGAGCTCACTTTGTTGTGTGCCTCACCCACCGCGTGGCAGATGTACTTGTGACTGTTTCGTGCGCACCACACACCCAGGCATGCTGCAGCACGTTTTTCACAAAGACGACACACCACAGATCTAGGAAAGGCACGTCCCCCTTATGGATCCATCCATCAACAAGGATGTCCAGCTGTCTACATGAAGGATCACTCATTTCAAAGAATAAAGCATCACATAGTTTGAGAGGAATGGAAGGACCCCCCCCCCCCCCGCCCTCCCCACCGGACCAGGAGAAACTGATCATGACCTTTCCGTTGGTCAATACCGCGGTCACAACTGCCCCCACTTTGAGACACAAAGGAAAGAGACAGGCTCGGTGCTTTTAGCTGGCATTTCAAAAACACACACCAGGGTCTATGGACTGATACCTTGCAGGGGGGCCAGCTGCTCAGCATGAGGAACCGCCTGGGGCAAGTTAAAGGTTAGTAGTTGCTGGGACAAGCTTGAGCCCTTAATTTCCAATGGGACTGTCTGGCGTGGGGTCATGTGACAATAATGAGCACCTTCACACGTGCAAGAAACCACGGAAAGACCACGAGGAAGAGCTTGTCTTGGCAGGAGGGGGCTGGAAGGAAGCAAGAAAGGTGAACATGAACAAAGACACACACGCACCTTGGATGGGAGGCGATCCGCTCCCCACTTCTCTCCTCTGGCGCTCTGGGGCCCCCTGGCCCCCGCCGGTGGAAACCTTACGAGATGCTTGGTGGGAAGGAAGAGGCTGGTGGACAATCAGGTCCTTGAGGCATTTCAGCAGGCCCTGGAGGGGCTTCTCCTCAGTGGTTGTTTCTAAGGAAGCAACAAAGGAACTTCCCTTAATCTAAAAACCAACCAAAAAAAGTGCAGAAAAGGGCAACTGGAATGATAAAAGGGTTGGAACCAGTGCTCCCTCTAAGCTGTGGAGTCCTGTGAGATAAAATCCTACTTTGTGAGCTACCGGCATTAAAGTTGTGAGTGAGCGATTTGGCTGCTGCATCAGTTAGTTTGCTCTGGAGCCGTCCTTCCTGAGCTAAGACAAAAATGTGTGAGGCAGAGGCTAAAAAACTGTGAGCTAGTTCACACTAACTCAGCTTAGAGGGAACACTGGTTGGTTTATAAGATTATGCATGGGATAGAGCAGGTAGAGAAAGAGGTACTTTTCTCCCTTTCTCACCATACAAGAACTCGTGGCCACTCCATGAAATTGCTGAGCAGTCGGGTTAGAACAGATAAAAGGAAGTCCTTCTTCACCCAAAGAGTGATTAACACATGGAATTCACTGCCACAGGAGGTGGCGGCGGCTACAGGCATGGAAGGCTTCAAGAGGGAATTGGATAAACATATGGAGCAGAGGTCCATCGGTGGCTATTAGCCACAAAGTATAGATAGGAGCTCTCAGTCTGGGGCAAGTGATGCACTGTATTCTTGAAGCTTGGGGGGGGGGGCAACAGTGGGAGGGCTCCTGGTGTCCTGGCCCCACTGCTGGACCTCCTGAGGGCACCTGGTATTTTTGGCCACCCGTGTGACACAGAGTGTTGGACTGGATGGGCCACTGGCCTGATCCAGCATTGGCTTCCCTTCTGTTCTTATGTCTGGGGCAAGAGATGCTCTGTATTCTTGGTGCTTGCACGGGGGGGGGGGGGGGGCACAGCAGAAGGGCTCCTGGTGTCCTGGCCCCACTGCTGGACCTCCTGAGGGCACCTGGTGTTTTTGGCCACTGTGTGACACAGAAGAGTGTTGGACTGGATGGGCCACTGGCCTGATCCAACATTGGCTTCTCTTATTTTCTTATTTCTAGCTCTAACAGCTGTGGTAAAAAGCTTAAAAATGCACAGGGAGTGCAAGGTAAAATCTCAGACCCTGGGGCAGCGAAGTGAGCAGGGCTTTCAGCTTCCTGGCTTAAAATTCTGCACAATTCTCTGAAAATCTGGCTCTGGGAAGCAGAACCCATAATGTGGAAAAAGCAAATCCAGAGCAATTTGCTTCAATTGCCGCATGTGTTCTGGCAGCTACTTGGTGCCCTGGGGTGTCACAATACTCAGCCACAGCCCCCTCCTCCCCCCGGAAATGGCCCACAGAAGTGAGCGTAGCTGAAAGTCTGCCCCAACATTTCTGGCTGGGCAAAAGGGTATCAGAGTAGCTCAGTTCTCCCTCATTTCTCCTCTTCACCAGGGAACTGACAGCCCACCCCCCCCCCGCCCCCGCCACACCTTGGGCACAGTTTGGGGCGGAGAGCCTGGACGCGTCCTTGCCGCTGGGCCTCCCACCCATGGCCTCAGGAGGCTGCCTCTCTGGCACAGGGCAGCTTTTAGGCAAGGAGATGCTGCCGGAAGTGCCAAGGGCTGCCGCCTCTGGCTTGTCAGCTGTGCCTTCCTTCCGGCAGCCTGGCAAGGCCCGGTGTTCGAGGTCTGCAGTGGCTTCTGTGGAAACAACATAAAATCCATTAGTCTGGGGGCCCAAATCATCAAAAAAAGAGAGAGAAAAATACAGAATTCAGCTGCAAAATTGTGCTTTCTTCACTTGTCAGTCATTTTTGTATTTTGTGTGTATGTGTATGTGTGCGTGTGCGTGCATGCACCTGGAAGTCATGGCAACCCCTGGTGACTGACCCCTACTGTGGGCCTGGAGGATATTCAGAGAGGTGGCTGAACAAAGCCTGCCCCCGCCTCCCAAGGAGAGCTCCCGTCCAAGTACTTGCCAGAGTCGGCCCTGCTTAGCTTCCAAGACCTGACAAGATGGGGCTTGCCTGGGCTCTCCACATCAGGGCCTGCCAGTCATGTCCAGGCAACTGAGCTTCCGAGGATTCCACCGGCACATCAGCCCTCTGCACGGTCTAGCACTGCACATTCTCAGATTAACCATTTCATATCTGTAACCTTCCTTTTTGCATGCACAAGATCTAGTAACCTTAACATTCCTTTGAGACTTGGAAAAATTCCAGACCAATGATGCAGTGAAACCGTAAGTAAAACACAGGTGCACAAACGAGCAAAAAGGAATGCAGGGCAGGGGTGTTGTTAACTGTGGGTTGTCCAGCCATTTTTTCCAGCTAGACTGAGGACATGTTAGGTCTGACTGTTACGGAATCCCAGGACTTTGTAGAGAACTCTACAAACAATGACTCGGTGGAGTCTGCCCCAAGCCAGTTGCATGCTTCTTGTCTGTAACTTGCCACTTGAAATGCACCCAGGTGAAATTCCATAAAACTGCCTATTAGGGATACGAGGCCTCCACCAGGCACCCTTGGGAGCTTTGGGGGCAGAGCGAGGGGAAGACATGATGTTGCACGAGCACCATGTCTGGGTGAAATGCAGGACATGATGTCAACGTGTCAGGTGCCAGTCTGGAAACTCAGTAGTATTTCCATAGAGTTTCCAGAGCATTGGCTGACGCACTGGCATAGCATCAGGGTGAAGACCCAGACGTGGCATTGACACATGATAGGACATCATCCCCCCCCCCCCCCCCAGCCTGGATGCAAGGACGGATGGGAAGTCCAGACCAGCAGGAGATCACCCACCTACAGAGGGCAAGCGGCTTCCCTGCCATGCGTGCAGCATATCCTGCTGATGAGCTGGCCTTGGAATCCGGAACTCTGCTTCGCCCCCTTGCTCCATACCTTTTGGGAGATGCCTCCCAGCCTCCAGCTCTGCACTTTTCTCTTCCGGGTCTCCCATGGCACTGCAAGTGAGTGAGTCAGCAGCTGAGACATCAGGAGGGCCAGGCCTGCTCGCGTCTCCAACTTTCTCTCCTCCGTCGTGGATGGAGGACCATTCCAGGGCAGCGCCTGCTTTAACTAAAAGGGACAACAAATACCAGTTCAGGCCAAGACCGACCCAACGTCCCTTGCTACACGGACCTTACACCAGAAGCAGAGGTGCCTGGATTCTCAAGCAGAACTCTGTCTCCCCCAGACCACCTTATTTAACTTACAAAAGTCCTAACGGACACTGCCTAGCCACGCAGCTGAAGTCGAGCTGGATGGAATCTGGCATCAAGCTGAAGAATTTACCACCCAATGTGGGATAGTGATTAGAGAGCCAGACTAGGATTTCGGGTGACCTGAGTTCGAATCCCCACTTGTGTCATGGAAGCTTGCTGGGTGACTTTGGGCCAGTCGCTCGCTCTCAGCCTAAACTACCTCGCTGGGTTGTTGTTATGAGGACAAAATAGAGAGGGGGAAATATCATAAGCTGCTTTGCATCCCATTGGGGAGAAAGTGGAATATAAATATATAGAGATTTATACCCCGCCCTTCACTACCAAAAGGAAGAGCGGCTTACAATCTCCTTTCCCTTCCCCTCCGCGCCACAGACACCCTGGGAGATAGGTGGGGCTGAGAGAGCAGCTCTGAGAGAACTGCCCTTGAGAGAACAGCTCTGAGAGAACTTGTGACTGATCTAAGGTCATGCCAGCAGCTGCATGTGGAGGAGCGGGGAATCAAACCCGGTTTTCCCAGGTATTAGAGTCTGCACTCCTACCCACTACACCAAACTGGCTCTCCCAAGAGCAAGAGTCCAGGAGGACCTTAAAGACCAGCAAAAGTGCTGGCAGGGTAGGAGCTTTTGTGACTCACTACTCCCTTCTTCAGATCCCTTTGGTGAAGTGAGCGGTGACGCCCAAATTCTCCTCCCATGCAACCAATTTGGTAAGTCTTTCAGATGCTCCTGGGTTCTGGCTCTTTTCTACTGCTACACACAGACTAACACGGCTACCCATCTCGATAAATACATAAGTAAATAAAATAATAAGAAAATATTTCCCCCGGAACATTCTATATTTTTAAACGACCGGAATGCTAGATTTGAACCTTGGCTGCGCCACAAAATTATCCATGGTCACTTCCCCCCACACATGCAAGTTATTGCTGCCTGCAGAATCTCATTTGGTGGAAACAAGAGTGCTCACGAGCATGAGCAAAGGTGCCCAGTCCTTGGCATCAAACACCCTTACTGCTTGGCTGGGCAGTTCCCGCTACACGGGGAAGGGGGCTCCTTCCCATAGGATGGCTGTTGAGTGTGCTCTGGCGTCTCACCAGGCCCATAGCCAGGATTTCGTAATTCGGGGGGCTTTTAAATAAGTTGGGGGGCACTAACATCAGTTGTGGAAGCAAGCCATGCTTGAGGAAGGGGTAGCGGCAGCCTGGGCTAGATGGAAGTTGGGGGGGGGGCTTGGCAGGAAGTCGGGGGGGGGGGGACAGGCCCCACAATGCCCCACTGTAACTACAGGCCTGCATCTCACCCACCTGTGGCCATCACAGCAGCCAGGTTCGCCTCAGGCCTGCTCTCCTGCCCTCTGGCCTGGCCGGGCCTGTCGCGAGGGGCTCCTCTCTCACCCTTCAGTGGCCCTCGCGCCAGCGGGTCTTCGGTGTTCGTGGCCACATCTGTTCCAGCAAAAACAACAACACAAAACACAGAAGGCCTTATCAATGACGGGACCAACTTCATCGCTGTGGGAATGCATAAGCCTGAGCCACACAGAACAGTTCCTCAGGCAGAATAAAAAGATAATTTCCTCTCTGCTGACGGGGCCAAAACTGATCGCCAGCGCCAATTATTCCTCCATACTGGTCGCATTCATGTCCCACCTTCCCCCAAAATGTACGCGAGGTTTCCATTTTAACCTCACAACGACCCTGTGAGGTAAAATTCAGCGGGGAGAGAGGAATGTCCTGGGAGTTTTCACAGTGTAAAACGGAGCTGCACCTGGATTTCCCACGTCCAGAGGCAGAAACCCCTCCGCACAGCTTGTCCACCCTGAAAGCCACCCATAAGACATGCTGTCTTTGCTGGTGTGATACATCTAGACTGCGGGGCCACAGCCAAGGGGTAGTAGAACACATGCTCTGTTTCTGGATCAGACCCCGACACCTCCAGTTACAGGACTCCAGGAGCACAGCTGGAAAGACCCTAAAGATCCACAACTGGCAGAAAAGGCAAAACTGGGTGAGGGGGACCAATGGATACCTACAGCGAGTGAGGTGGCTAGAAGGAGGCGAGGCCTGAGAAGCCCCCAGTTCAAATCTCCCGTTTGCCATGGATTCACCTGGTGGCCTCAAGCAAGGAAGCCACCTTCTCACCAGGTGGAGCCTCAAAAGCTCTAGAAGTTAACCCTGACTTTGCGTTCTCTATCTTGCTTCAGTTTGGCTCTCAGCCCAGCAAGAGAGCCAAACTGAAGCAAGATAGAGAATGCAAAATCAGGGTTAACTTCTAGACCTTTTGGGGCTCCACCATCGAGACAGCAGCCTGGGGAAGTCAGAGGAAACGGATGGACTGTAAAAGAGAATAGTAATTCACTTTAAGGACACATTTTGTTGTCTGATGCTTTATTTGTGCAAGTTTTTTATGGTGGCTTGCATACTTGCATCCATTGGTGGTTTGATTTTTACTCTCTCTTTCTCAGCTGCCCATCTGCCGTTTGGAGACCGGCCTACCGTGCAGGGTTGCTGTCAAGGATTCCATAATGTAAGCAGCGTCAGAGGGTAGCCGTGTCGGTCTCAGCAGAAGAGCTAGATTCGAGTCCAGTGGCACCTTAGAGATCAACAGGATTTTCTGGGGTGTCAGCCTTCCAGCGTCAAAGTTGTCTGACTCTCTGACCAAGGGAGCCTGGATTCTCAGGGACTCCTGCCCTGAAACTCTTTTCGGTCTCTAAGGAGCTCCTGGACTTGAATACAGAGTCAACAGTAATACTTGACATTCCTCTACATTTACGTTACGAGCTGGATTCGATTCCAGGAGCACCTTAAAGACCAATGAGAGTTGCAGGGTGTAAGTTTTGGAGGGTCACGGCCAACGCTCCCTCCAAGCTGCAGAGTCTTGTGAGCCAAAATTCTGCTTTTTGAGCTACTGGCATTAAAGTTGTGAACGAGCGATTTGGTTCCTGCATAAATTAGTTTTCTCTAAATGGAGCCCCCCTTCCTGAGCTGAGACAAAAATCTTGTGAGCCAGAGGCTAAAAAACTGTGAGCTAGCTCACATTAACCCAGCTTAGAGGGAACACTGGTCACAGCCCATCTCCTGAATATTTTGCTGGTCTCTAAGGTGCTGCTGGACTTTTGCTGCAGAGCCACCTGGCTGCCCTCTGCAAATGTTTAACCTTCCCATTTCCACCCAAAGGGGCCTTCTGGCCTGTGAATGCTGCCAAGGGGGCCTCATTCATTCACACAGGGCCCTTCCTAAAGTTGCCGGCTCTGGGTGGGGGAATTCCTGGAGGTTTGGGGGTGAAGCCTTGGGAGAGGTGGGATTCCGGGAGTGGAGGGGCCTCAGCAGGGTAGAATGCCACAGAGCTCACCATCCAAAGCAACCGTTATCTCCTGGGGAATGAATCTCCATTGTCTGGAGGTCAGTTGCAATTCCAGGCCCCACCTGGAAGCTGGCAACCCTAACCTTTCCTTGGCCTGGAGAAGAGCTCTGTGTGAGTCAGCAGCTTGCTTCCCTTTCTTTGCATATTGGACGGCCAAACCACTAAAAGAGGCAGGACCAGTGCCGCCCCCCCCCCGGTTGCATTTCAGAAACTCACCTTGCATGTCCAGTCCCTGCAGTCGAGGCTCTCCGCAGCCTCCCTCCACGCTCCTGGTGGGGCCCCCAGAATGGCCACACGAGCCCCCCGAAGCATCTGCCGAGTCGCTCTCCAGGCTGGGTGGGTGTGAGCTCTCCGCTGGGGCTTCTGTTTTGGCTACGGGATGAAAACACATCTCCAGCTAGGACCTCACGAGATGGTGCCATGACAACCCCTCTGGACCATTTGGCTACTTGGACCCATTGGCCACATCCTGGGGGACCTGGAAGCCAGGCCGGCAGCTCTGCCTCTGCCCTGAGTACATCTTTACCTAGACCTTTCTCCAAAAGGGCAGCATCTGTGGCTCTCCCGTGCCCTATCATCCTCACAACGACCCTGTGAGGCAGGCGAGGCAGAGATCAGATGACTAGACCAGGGCCACCCAGAGAACTCCATGACATAATGGGGATCTGAACCTGGGTCACCAAGATCCTAGGGCAAAACTCAAACGGCAGATACCTACAGCACAAAGTTTAACTTCCCTTCCTTTGGATTATTTCACTTACAACAAAGCCCGCCTCCCCACGCAAGGATGCATATGAAAAGAGGGTTTCCCGTGCCCCCTGTGCCACGAAAGGGTGGCAGGAGGGATATAAGGTCTTTTCTAAATGGCATTGGACTCCAGTTAGACTGGCGAAATGTTATGGTACTAATCTTAAGAACTGCTGGAAATGTCAATCACAGGCAGGAACTTTTTTTCACATGTGGTGGCTTTGTGGGAAAACGTGGAAATTTTGGTCAAAGATAAGAAAAATGATATTTGATATGGTGGAGATTGATTTAGATGTATTACCAGAAATTTATTTGCTAAATATGTTCCCGGTAGGGATGCCCAAAAATGAGGTACCTTTCTTAATTTACGTTTTGACGACAGCGCGAATTCTATGGGCAAAGAATTGGAAGACAGATAGCGTGCCAACACAAGATGAAGTTATAAGAAAATTGCTAGATGCAGCTGAAAGTGACCGTATGGGTAAATTACAATTAAGAAATGAGGAAGGAGTAAGGTATAATGAACTGGACATGTGGTCTAAAATGTATATATGGCGAGTTTCCGGTCGGAGGAATGGCGGTCTGACGCGCTTTGCAAGTGGGCAAGGCGGACCGCGGCTCTTCTTGACAGCTCGGGTGGATAATCCCACCCGACGCAACCTCACACAGGTAGTGTGAGGACCAGCAAGCAATATAATCCAGGTTTGAGCAAGCTCGGTGAAGGAGAAGTCTCGGAGGAGACTTTTACAACACCTTGAGCACTGCAACCGAAGACGATTCCTGCAAGTATCTCTAAGGAGCCGAGCCGAGCTGATTAAATCAGCATAAAATCGCCAATTCCCCTGATTCCTTAACAAAGAGGACAAAGTTTAAACGTTGGGACCACATCTGAAGCGAAGTAACAACACAAGGTAACGGAAAAAAAGTTTTTGCCTTACCATTGCCGCGTTTTGAAAGACGAGAAACAGATCTGGTGAAGCAATAGACTGTTGCAGATTGGATGAGTGCAGTTTTGAAACGTTAAAAAGCTGAATTTGGACTTAAAAACCATAAAAAATAAGCTGTTTAACATTCCTGCGGTTAAGAAGAGTCGGGAGGGGGAGCCAAGCATCGCGAGACAAGGAGGGGAGGAGGGAGCCAAGCATCACGAGACCAAGTTGTGAGGACTAAGACAGGAAGTGACGGCTTGGGGAGCAGACAAGAAGGGAAAGGAAGAAAAACCGGAAGAGAGAAAAGGGACTGTAAGAACTACAACGGACCAAAAGGACTACAACAGGAAGTGACGCGTGGAGAGCAGACAAGTAAGCAAGAGGAAGGGACAAAAGGAAACTACGGCAAGCAAGAAGCAAAGTAAAAAGACAGTAACCTTTGACACGAACCATAGAGGAGTCGCGCCCGCCATTTTGGATTTAAATTTTTTTTAAACACTAATATCTCAAAAACTATATAACTTAGAAGGCTGAAACCAGTGGAATTTGACTTGGCAAGACTTGCTTGTTTGAACACAGTAATCGGTGTTTGATTTGGAAAACAATATAAAATCGATCTTTTTTAAAGAGACAAGACGGACCGCGGACTAAGATCGAGAGCAGCTACATGGTCCTCTCCTACAATGGCAGCAAAAAAAGAGAAAGAACTATTAGCCGTTATGGAAGCAATGGAAAAAAAATGTTAGACGCAATAGGAGAGGTAAATGTTAAAATGAATGGCATAGCTGCACAAGCAGATAAAAACTTCATAGACTTATAAGCGGAATTACAAAAGTTAACCACAAGAACACAAGATATAGAAACTAAAGTAAAAGAACTGGAAGAAAATACCCAAAAAACAATAAAAGATAATGACAGGATGGAAAAGATGATGCATTATAGAGACATGCAAAACCATTTGAGATTTAGAGGCATTGAGGAAAAATTGAGTGAAGACATCTTTACAAGAATGCAAGAGGCACTAGCAGATTTTTTACAAGAACAGGAAGAGGTTGTTAAAGAACATATGGATCTTGTTTATAGAGTCAATTCTACATATGCAAGAGATAAAATATACCAAGAGATGTAGTAGTTCAATTCACAATGAAAAGGACCAAAGAACAAATTTACAAGAAATGTTTTACGGAGCCTTTTGAAATGGATGGAAAGAAAATTATTGTAATGAAAGAATTGCCCAGAGCAATACTGCAAGAAAGGAAAAAATTCAAGCATCTGACTGATAAACTGAAGGAGAAAAAAATTAGATTCCGTTGGGAAATACCACAAGGACTAAGTTTTTACTATGGCAACACCAGAGCAGTGATTAAAAGTTCAGGAGAAATGTACGCATTTCTTGGAGAGAACAAGGAAGACCTCGGTGATATTTAAGCATACAACAAGATGGATTACAAAGTACTTACATGGAATGTAAATGGACTCAATTCACCCCAAAAACGTAGAATGGTAGGTCATTGGTTAGAGAAACAAAAATGTAGTGTAATTTGTATACAAGAGGCTCATCTTAAGAAACAAGACCATAAATATTTAATAAGGAAGAAGCAGGGAGAAGAATTTTTTTCATTGGCAAGTAACAAAAAGAATGGTGTTGTAACATATGTTAAAAAAGACTTGGAACCTAAAGTAATATTTAAAGATAAAGAAGGAAGGTATTTAGCTATTGAAGCTACTTTACAAGGACAGAAAACTTTGATTGTGAATATTTATGCCCCCAACGGAGCCAAAGAATTTTTTTTTAAAGAATTACAAATGGAATTTGACAATGTAAACGACGATCAAATCATGATGTTGGGGGACTTTAATGGAACTGTGAACAATAAAATAGACAGGCGCTCTAAGAGAAAAGATGAGGCATTGGGAAAACTCCCAAAAACTTTTTTTGAACTGATAAAACAAGAGAAGCTGGAAGATATTTGGAGGAAGGTTAATCCACAAGGAAAAGACTTTACTTTTTATTCTAATAGACATGATTCACATTCAAGAATTGACATGATTTGGATGACTACTAATTTAATGCTTAAGACAAAAAAAGTTGAAATTTTACCTAGAATAATCTCAGATCACAATCCTTGTCTATGGACTGCTGGGCAGGTAAAAAGACAAGGGAGATGGAGAATAAATGAGGACTTACTAGACAACCAAGAAATAGTTAAAAAACTACATGAAGAAACAGACTTATATTTCCAAGCGAATATACAGAAAGAAGTAAAAATTCAAACCGTATGGGATGCATATAAAGCATTATTGATATCACTAAAGGATTATTGGTATCACTAAATGCTAAAGACAACAAAAAGAAAAGAGAACAATATGAAAATATTGTACAAGCCGTTAAAACAAAAGAAAAGGAATTGAAGAGTAGACCAGGGAGAAAGAAATTGCAAAAGGAAATCTGACTGCTACAAGATCAAGCAAAAGCTATATTGAACCAAGAGACTTACTGGAACTTGAAAAAACTTCAACAAAAAGCATTTGAAGGTGCAAACAAACCTGGAAAATATTTAGCATGGCAATTAAAGAAAAAACGTGAAAATAAATTTATCACAAAAGTGATAAGGGACAATATTGAGATAATAGACAATAAAGGAATAGAGAGAGAATTTTTTAAATATTATGCAAAACTTTTTAAGAAGGAAAATAAAGACAGAAGAAAGATTAAAGAATACCTACAAACATTAAAGTTACCAAAACCAACAGAGAAAATTAAAGAACTATTTAACAATCCAATATCATTGCAAGAGATAAAAAATGCAATAAATGATTCAAAATTAGGAAAAGCACCTGGATTAGATGGATTTACAGCGAAGTTTTATAAAACATTACAGGATTCGATCTCACCAGTGTTACTGCTATTAATGAACGATATAGGAGTCACAGGTGAGGTCCCAGAAACTTGGAAAGATGCAACCATCTCACTTATACCGAAAGAAAATCAAGATTTAACCAATGTCAAGAATTATAGACCAATTTCTTTACTAAACAACGACTACAAGATTTTTGCCAAGATTATAGCTGATAGACTAAAAGAACATCTTAAAGAAACTATACAAATAGAACAAGCAGGGTTTTTACCTAATCGCCAAATAAGGGACAACCTAAGAGTAGTAGTGGATGCTATAGAATACTACGATAAACATCCAGAAAAGGAAGTGGGTTTTTTCTTTTTAGATGCGGAAAAAGCGTTCGATAATTTAAATTGGGACTTTATGTTGGAGGTTTTAGAACATCTTGAAATTGGAGACTATATGCTTAACCTCATTAAGTCAATATATAAAGAACAGAAATCCTCTTTAATAATTAATACTGAAAAGACGGACTATTTTAAAATTGAAAAAGGAACACGACAAGGATGCCCACTTTCGCCGTTGTTATTTATTCGGATTCTGGAAGTTCTACTGCTAAATTTGAAAGAAGATAAAGAAATTAAAGGCTTAACAATAAAAGGTTTTTCTTTTAAATATAGAGCCTTTGCAGACGATGTGATGTTTATAGCTGAAGACCCTATGACTACACTACCATATTTGTTACAGAGAGTAAGAGAGTTTGGTGACTTGGCGGGATTTTATGTAAATAAGAACAAATCTAAAGTGTTGTGTAAAAATATGTCAAATAATAAGCAAATTGAGTTACAAAATCTTATAGAATGTGAGGTGGTGAAAAAGACAAACTATCTAGGTGTGAACAATGAAAAATATTGATCTTTATAAAAATAATTATGAGAAATTATGGCAGCAAATTATGCAAGATATTAAAAAGTGGAATGTATTAAATTTGTCATTGTTGGGTAGAATTGCGGTGGTCAAGATGAATGTGTTACCACGATTAATGTTTTTTTGTTTCAAACTATTCCAATTGTGAAAGATGTAAAAACATTCAAATGCTGGCAGAAGGAATTGTCTAAGTTTGTGTGGGGAGGGAAAAAACCAAGAATTAAGATGAAAATAATGTGTGATGCTAAAGATAGAGGTGGGTTCCAGTTACCAAACTTAAGGCTATATCACGATGCAATATGTTTGACTTGGGTAGGGACATGGACCATGCTACAAGACAGAAAGTTATTGGCCCTAGAAGGTCATGACTGTAGGTTTGGGTGGCACGCGTATTTGTATTATGGTAAAATAAAAATGGACAATATGTTTAAACATCATTATTTGAGAAGAACGCTAATGGATACATGGTCAAGATATAAAAACTTTTTTCCAGAAGAAATACCTATGTGGATTGTACCTGCAGAAGTTTTAAATCCATCATCACATTACAAAGGACAAGACTGGTTGAAGTATAGAGACTTGTTAACAAGACATGGTAAAGATTTTATATTGAAGGAGCAGCATCAGATAGACTTTGACTATGGTTGGTTAAGATATAGACAAATATATGATATGTATAGAAGTGATAAAAAATTTGGTTTTAGAGAAAAAAATAATGAAATAGAACAAGTTTGGGAGGAAGGTGGAAAAAAAATGATTTCTAAAATGTATAAAATCTTGTTAAAAATGGTTTAACACTGATGAAATGGTAAAAGAACAAATGGTAAAATGGGCGATAAACTTCAACAAAGATATTGAAATGGAATCTTGGGAATTTTTATGGAAAAATGCTATGAGTATATCTACATGTTATAATTTAAAAGAAAATTGTTTTAAAATGATGTACAGATGGTATACGACACCAAAAAAAATTGCAAATATTAATCAGAGTATGTCTAACAAATGTTGGAAATGTAAAAAGAAAGAAGGTTCTTTCTATCATATGTGGTGGACTTGTGATAAAGCGAAGACTTATTGGTCTATGATACATGCAGAAATGGAAAATTTTTTGAAATGTACATTTAAGAAGTTGCCTGAAATGTTATTGCTTGGACTTAAACTAGAAGAGATAAATGTAAAGAAAAGGACAATAATATGGTATATGATCACAACAGCAAGAATGGTGTATGCACAAAATTGCAAAAAGGAAAAAATACCAGAAGTGTGGGAATGGTTGAAAAAATTGTTATATATGGCCGAAATGGATAAATGGACTAGAAAGTTGAATAATCTGTACTCAGAGACCTTTTTAGAAGATTGGAAGGATTTGATAGAATATGTTGAAAAATATTGGGACATGAAAAACTACATTTATACATGGTTATGATATCATAAAGGAATAGAAATAGAGTATATGAATGTACTAAGGATAATTAGACAATGAAGTTGTGTTTTTTCTTTTTTTTAGAATTATATAAGAATATAGAAAATAAGAATTGGTATATAAGTATTTTAAAGATATATAACCGTTACCAGAAAAGTAAACATAGATATAAGTATTACTACTTTGGATAAAATGGAAAATGTGTTATGCTTCAGATGTGGTGGGAAACCACCAATACAAGATAAAAATAAGATTATACAAATAGAACAAAATGTTATATAATATGGAAAAAAGGATTTGTATAAGATAAATGTATTAATTTTAATGTTTTGAAAAATAAAATCTTTTTACAAAAAATAAATAAAATGTATATATGGCTAGATAAATAATGTCAGATTAGGCTCGAAAATATGTATTGTACTTAGCTGGTGTTGTTGGAATTTAAAATTTGTAAAAACTAATAAAAATCTTTAAAAAAAAGAAAAGAAAGGGTGGCAGGAGGGGTGTTACGTAGAGTTACCAGCTTTGGGTTGGGGAACTCCTGGAGATTTGGGGATGGAGCCTGGGGGGGGGACAGGGACCCCAGTGGGGTGTAAAGCCACAGAGTCCACCCTCCGAAACATCCCTTGTCTCCAGGGGAACTGATCTCTGCAGTCTGGAGAGGAGCATCCCCGGATCCCGCCTGGAGAGGGTGCAGTTTGGGGAGGGGAGGGGCCTCAGCAGGGCACAATGCCATAAAATCCACCCGCCAAAGCAGTCGTTTTCTCCAAGGGGACTGATCTTGGTGGTCTGGAGATCAGTCGTAATAGCAGGAGATCTCCAGGTGCCACCTGGAGGCTGGCAACCCTAGTGCCACATGCGAGCAGGGGAGGTCCACTGTCCTTGAGCATCCCTGCGTCCGATTCTCAGAGAACCACCGAGAAGGTGGTTTTGTTCCTGAAGTGGTCACCGTAGCAACCTCACCGGCAGAGTGGCCATTAGGAAGCAAAGTCAAGAGAACCAGCAGAGTGTAACAGAGCGTCAGCCTGGACACCCAGGTTCAAATCCTTGCTCTGCCGTGCAGTTCGCTGGGTGTCCTTGGGCCAGTCACAAGCTCTCAGCCTAACCTACCTCACAGAGTTGTTGTGAGGATAAAATGGAGGAGAGGGGAATTATATAAACCACCTTGGGCCTCCATTGGGAAGAAAAGTGGAGTGCATATGACGTAAATAAATAAACAATAGAACAAGAAGAAGAAGAAGAGATTGGATTTTATACCCCGCCCTCCACTCCCCAAGGGAGTTTCAGAGCGGCTTACAAACTCCTTTCCCTCCCCCTCCCCACAACAGACACCCTGTGAGGTAGGTGGGGCTGAGAGAGCTCTGGCACAAACTGCTCTTTTTTTTTCAAGGACAGCTGTGCCAGAACTATGGCTTGCCCAAGGTCATCCAGCAGGTGCAAGTGGAGGCGTGGGGAATCGAACCCAGTTCTCCCAGATTAGAGTCCGCGCACTTAACCACTACCCCAAACTGGCTCTCAATAATAAGTTATGAAACTGGGAAGCCACCCTCTTTTGGACTCTGCTTCCTTTCCCAGCCAACAAAGGAAGGCAGTCTGCTGGGGTCCATCCCCGTCGGGCAAAGAGAATGGCTCCAGGTCCAGGTCCAGTCTGCCATGTTTCTTTTAAGGGTGGCAAAGTGACAGACAATGCCCTCCTAAGCCGTCTGACGACCTTCTGCCACCACTGAAAACAAGGCCGTGTCGGTCTGAAAAGCAGCAGAACGAAGCTGAGTCCAGTGTGATGGACTCAAGCTTAGGAAGGCGTGAAGTCTCTGCTCCGAGTGGCCCTGTGAGGGGGCCAGAGAGGCCAGCTGCATCAGAGACCCTTCCCTCAGCCCGTCCCCTGACTTCCATCTCTCACACTCCCTCTTCTCCTCTCACGAAAATGCCTCAGCTGCCAAACGTTTCTCGGCTGTTCATCAAAGAGGCTGTGGAGGAGGGTGGGGGAGAGAAACCTGTCGAGAAACCCCATCGCTGACAAGAGCAGGAGGGAGAGAGAGGCTCTCTCAGAGGACCGCTCGGGAGGCTGAGGAGGGCGAGCCTGAGGAGATCGGAAGAGCCCTGCTGGATCAGGCCCGGTTGGGTCCATCTAGCCCAGCATCCCCAACCAGATGCCCCCAGAAGACCCATCAGGAGGCCACTAACGCCAAAGGCCCCCCTGCTGCCCCGCCCAGTGGTATCCTGCTTCTGAACGCGGGAGCCCGATTTAGCCACCGACAGGCCTCTCCCCCATGAACTGTGTGTCTCCAGACCCACACAGACCCTCCCCTTGGGCCACAAAAGGCTCCTCCGCTCACCTCACCAGAAGCCACGGCCCACTCACCTTCAGCCCCCTGCCCCTCATCCTCATCCTCCCCCTCCACTTCACTGCTGCTAGCTGGGGCAGTGGGGTCCACGGCGGCAGCTGCTGCGTGTCCGTAGAGAAACTCAGGGATCTCCTTGACAAGCTTCATGAGAGCACAGAGGTGAAGGCTGCTCCGGTATTCGCCTGTTGGGGGCAGAGAAGAGTCGGGGTGCGCTCAGGGGCCCAACAGCCACAAGTCCCGAGGGAAAGAGGAGTGCAGACGATACGGGGCACCAGAGACTAGCAAAGGATAAGGACTCATCCTTAGAGCCTGGCTGGATCAGACCAATGAGGGTCCCTCTAGTCCAGCCTCCTGTCTCACACACAGCAGCCAGCCAGTTCCTTCTGAGGCCAGCAACAGGGCAGAGAGGCCGAGGCCTTCCCCTGAGAAGAACCTCAGAAGAGCCCTGCTGGGTCAGACCAGGGAGGGTCCCTCTAGTCCAGCATCCCGTCTCACACAGTGGCCTCAACCAGTTCCTTTGGAGGGCCAGCAACAGGGCAGAGAGGCCGAGGCCTTCCCCTGAGAAGAACCTCAGAAGAGCCCTGCTGGGTCAGACCAGTGAGGGTCCCTCTAGTCCAGCCTCCCGTCTCACACAGGGGCCAGCCAGTTCCTCTGGAGGGCCAACAACAGGGCAGAGAGGCCGAGGCCTTTTCCCTGATAAGAACATCAGAAGAGCCTTGCTCGATCAGACTATTGAGGGTCCATCTAGTCCAGCCTCCTGTCTCACACAGCAGCCAGCCAGTTCCTCTGGAGGGCCAGCAACAGGGCAGAGAGGCCGAGGCCTTCCCCTGAGAAGGACATCAGAAAAGCCCTGCTGGGTCAGACCAGTGAGGGTCCCTCTAGTCCAGCATCCTGTCTCACACAGTGGCCAGCCAGTTCCTCTGGAGGGCCAACAACAGAGCAGAGAGGCCGAGGCCTTCCCCTGAGAAGGACATCAGAAGAGCCCTGCTGGGTCAGACCAGTGAGGGTCCCTCTAGTCCAGCGTCCTGTCTCACACAGCAGCCAGCCAGTTCCTCTGGAGGGCCAGCAACAGGGCAGAGAGGCCGAGGCCTTCCCCTGATGTTGCCTCCTGGCACTGGGAGGCAACTCCTGGCACGATCTTCAGCCGTGACAGAAACTAAAGGCAGAGAGCCACAGAAGAAGACATACCTGCACCTAATTTCATCTTGCCAACGAGTGGAATGGTTATTGCAAAGACAAGCCTCACTTGTAGCTTTGCTTGTAGCACTTGGGCCATTAACCCAAGAGGCTCGGGAATTCACCCACCAATCTTCCAACCCTCACACCATCACAAAGAGTCTCTGTGCAGCACTCCCCTGGCCAGAGAGCCACCAGAATGTCCACAAATGCTGAAGAGACACAACCCTTTTTGGCTGGGCATCCCCAAGGACGAGGTTTGGGCCCACCTTCTTGACTGTGAGATGGGGAAGAGCACCGCACGTCCTCATCCGTCATGCCCTCAATGTCCCAGGGCCCCTCCGCCTCCACAACATCTTCTGGAAACGGGTGCTCTTTATCTAAAGCAGAAGGCATAAGATATTCCAAGAATAAGGGCTGAGTTCTACATCCGAGTAACAAAAATAGGAACACGTGTACTGGATGGAGGATACACTTCTGGCAGTCTGTGTGAACAAGATTTTAGGGTAAGGGTGGACTGAATGTTAAATATGAGCAGCCAGTGTGATACGGTGACAAAAAAGGCTAATGTGATCTTGGGGTGTATCAACAGAGGCAAAGCATCCCAATCGCAAGATGTGATAGTCCCCCTGTACACTGCATTGGTCAGGCCACACCTGGAATATTGTGTGCAATTCTGGAGGCCTCACTTTGAAAAGGACGTGGGCAGAATGGAGCGGGTGCAGAGGGGAGCGACAAGGATGATCAGGGGCCTGGAGACCAAGAAGCCCCAGGAGGAAAGGCTGAGGGACTTCTTGGGAATGTTCAGTCTGGAGAAGAGGAGGTTGGGGAGGGGGACAGGATTGCTCTCTTGAAGCATCTGAAGGGCTGTCCCTTAGAGGAGGGCAGGGAGCTGTTCCTATTGGCAGCAGAGGAGAGGACTCACAAGAATGGGTTTAAATTGAGGGTGGGAAGCTACCGGCTGGATCTTGGGGAAAACTTTTAGACAGTCAGAGTTGTGCAAGGGTGGAATCAGCTGTGTAGGGAAGTGGTGAGCTCCCCCACCATTGGCAGTCCTCAAGCAGCGGCTGGACGAACCCTTGTCAGGGATGCTCTAGGCTGATTCTGCATTGAGCAGGGGGTTGGACTAGATGGCCTTGTATGGCCCCTTCCAACTCTGTGCGATTCTACGATTCTAAAAAGTAAGTGCAAAGTGATGCACGCTGGAGTGAAAAATCCTCACTTCAAAAATGCGCCGATGGTGTCGGAGTTGGCCTTGACCCACCAGGGAGAGATCTTAGGGACTGTCGTCAAGACATCTGACTCTGCCATACAAGCCTGTTCCTTCCGCTTCAGGGAGGAAGGGTGCTTCTCCCTCTAGTGGGCAATTCACTATTACATCCCTTTATGTCTGGCACACCTCCTTGCAGATTTAAACTGCAGGTTTTTATACTGGACATAAAGCAATGTATTATTGAACTGACCACTATAGGCAAAATATGAGTGGAACAGATCCCCCTCCCCAAGCAATGGAGACCCACAAGCAAGGAAAAAGAGAATGCAGACTAGTCGACCCATTCTTCCCAGAAACAGCCTTTGCTGTTTGATACCCCCAAGAACCTCCTTGTCACTGCTGTACTTGGGAGCAGACTTGCCCTTTAGCTTATGGGGATAATCACGGATGGGCCACAGGGTCACTGGTGGCCAGGGGCAAGTCCCAGTGAGTCCCAGTTGGCACTGGCAGTGCTGTGGGTCGGCCTGGTTCAGAGACCCAGCTGGCAGTGATTGTGACGTGTGTTGACTCGCCCACGGCTTCTCCCCACACTGCTGGCCACAGGCAGGCTAACCCATATCCCTGTGGCCGCAGGCCAGTCTGTTCAGCTCAGCTTGATCCTGGGTCCGTTTAACTTCCTGATCTGCCCCTCAGAATATGCAAGAAAATCACTCGCACGAGCAGTTCAAAGCGCAAGTGAGCCTGCGACTCCGGCTCTTAAACTGACTCTGTAGCATCTGCCAGTGCCACCAGTTTCTATGCCCAAAGGCCAGTGTGCCAACATCGCTCCCCAAAAGGGTTGCTCAGCCCCCCCCCCGGCCACCAGCAAGGGCTGAGAGGGTACGGCTGCCAGACCCAGGCTGGGAAACTCCTGGAGACTTGCGGGTGGAGCCTGGGGAGGACCGGGACCTCAGTGGGATACGATGCCCTAGAGCCCACCCTCCGAAGCATCCATGTTCTCCAGGGGGGAACTGGTCTCTGTAGTATGGAGATGGGTGGTGATTCCAGGGGATCTCCAGGTCCCACCTGGAGGGTGGCACCCCCTAACCTGTCTCCTGGGCAACTGTAAGCCTGAGGGTTGGGGCTGCCTGGCGCTGTGCGTTTCATACAATTCTGCGCCATGAAAAGCACTTTCAACGCAATCCACCGTGATGATCTTGATGACTGTTTTCCTACTTGCAGCCTTAACTGCTTTTCCTGCAGAAAATGCCTCCTTACCTTGTCCACCACCGGAAGGTCTTTTCCTCGGCCAGCAGGCCTCCACCGTTACTTCCTGCTGGCCCATTAGGGATGAAAAAGCTCCCGAGGGAATGGAGTGGCCTGCTCCGGAAGGGTCGAGACAAGACAGAAGGTGAGTTCCTTCTTTGCAATGGGAGAGCACAGACTGAACCCACAGGTTCAAAAGAAACACAACGTCCGAAGTCTGAAGATGAAAACTTGATCTGCATAGCAAGTGATTTGAGTTCCCCAGAGAATAACCTTTGAGCCAGAGAAAATACATTTTTCTGAATCCCACTCAAAGCCTCGGACTCCCACTGATTTCACTGGCCCTACAGCACAACTGGTTCTCTCTGGGTCGTGGCCAAGATGGTCAATTAATATCGGCTTAAGAGATCAGCATTCTTAGTCATTGCCTTGATCCAGCCCAAATAAAAAAACATGCTCAGGCAGCTGTCCTTGAAGAGAAACAGAGCTTCGTATCTGTGGTCAGTCATAAAAAAGCTATTACTATTACATATTCAAACAGCACCATCAACATAGCAGTGTTTAACCGGTGCACAAACTTGCACGGATACATGATTGAGGCCGGTGGTTGATACTACTGCGTATAGCTTGCTGTAAGTAGGATCCTGCTGTGTAATTTTGTGTTGTTTACTCTGTCATATTAATACTTAACAAAGTGTGAGTCCCTAGTGACTCCTTTAAGACCAACAAAGTTTTATTCTGGGTAGAAGCTTGTGTGTGCACACACACAAAAGCTGATACCCAGAATAAAGCCTTGTTGGATTGCCCCGGGACTCAAACTTTGCTCTGCTGCTTCAGACCAACACGGCTACCCCAACTGAATCCAGAAGAAGAGGAGGAGGAGGAGGAGGAGAAGATTGGATTTATACCCAGCCCTTCACTCGGAGTCTCAGAGCGGCTTACAAACTCCTTTCCCTTCCCCTCCCCACAACAGACACTCCGTGAGGCAGGTGGGCCTGAGAGAGCTCTGAGACAACTGTCCTTGAGGGAACAGCTGGTACAGAGCTATGGCTTGCCCAAGGTCATCCAGCCAGGTGCAAGTGGAGGAGTGGGGAATCAAACCCGGTTCTCCCAGATTAGAGTCCGTGCACTTAATCACTACCCCAAACTGGCTCACTTAGGCTTTGCTTCAGTTCTGTTAGCAGATTTCTGGTTGGTTCGAGGTTTCCACCATCCCAACCCTATTGCGCTGTTCCCGGGATGTCCCCTTTTGCTGACTGTCCTGACTCACTGTGTGTTATCCACCTTGAGTCCATGTAAGAAAGGCAGACTAAACAGAATGTAAATGAAACACAGAATTTCCATCAGAATAGAGACATGATTTAAAGAGCTAGCAACCACTGCTACTGTTTAAATCATATTGGACTGTCATTTTGGGGGGGTGTGTGTTTAACCTCCAGTTCCTTTTCAAAAGCCCAGCCAACTGGTATGGGTCAACAAGTAAATGATTCTGTTCAACCGTCATGTAAACTGCAGTGGAAGAGAAGGCCCTGAGACCAAGATGGCCCATTGAAGTCAAGTTAGCTAACTTTTCAAACTGAGGAAATCCCCTGTGAAACATTCAAGGACAGCCCAAACTATGTTGGCCCCTCCTCCCCCCATACACCAACTCAACGTGGGGCTCTGCTCAGGAGGAAGGATCGGTCCAGGAGGTCCACTCTTTCAAGGCTCCCATTCAGGTCAGCCGAGAACAAGCAGGACGGCTTTCTGCCGGGTCATGCCCTCTGGGGTCCTACAGCCCAATCAGCCACGCTTCATGGTACCCCAGACTGGCACCTGAGACAGTCTGCCTCAAGCCTAAATCCTACAGGACATAGACTGCCCCGAAACAAGGGAATGGGAGGCCGCCTCCCACAACAAAATGGCGCCACGAGAGGCCTTACCCAGCGAGAGCAGCAAAGTGCAGTTGTCTTGCATCACCTCCTGGTGCAGCTCCTTCTGCCATCCTTCCAGCATGGACCACTCCTCAGGGGAGAAGCAGACAGCCACGTCCTCAAAGGTCACCTGTCCCTGCGGGTCAGCCGGGGCAGATCCACCTCTCTGGGCCTGTCCCTGAAAATGGGAGGCATGCGTTGATTTGTTTGTCCTCAAATCCCGAAGGGTTAAGTGAAAATTTCAAAAGCACACACACCTGACCAAGTGGCTTCCATATATCCCCAGTTATGACTGAGGACAGAACTCCGGTATTCAGAGAAAGGGAAGGGATGGGGGGAGGCCCTGGGGGAATCTGAGTGGGTCTCTGGGTCCAGGGCTTAGGTCCTCCCTCTCCTCCAGAGGATGTGGCGAGGGCCACAGCAATAAAAACCTTGAAAAGGAGATTGGACAGATTCATGGAGGATAAGTGTATCAGTGGCGACTAGCCATGGTGACTGAGGAGAACCTCCACATTCAGAGGCACTAAATTTCAGAATCCCAGAGGCAGGAGGCAATATCAGGGGAAGGCCTTGGACTCTGCCATGCTGCTGGTCATCTGGAGGAACTGGTTGGCCACTGTATGAGATGGTAGGCTGGGGAGTTCCGGTTCCGGCTGCGGCGACAGCGGTAGCTAGCTGCGGAGCTCCGTGCGGCTATTGCTGAATTCTTCGTTATCTTCAAGCAATACTGCTCTGTATATGCTTGCTAACCCTTTGGAGGAGGGTGAAGGCAAGGTCTTTGGGGTGCTGGGGTTCCGGGCGGCGGCTTGAGATCCTCAGAGCCCTATGACCAGGCAAGGAACGGAGACAAGAAGTCTCAACAACAATTGAGGCATAGCGGCAGCCGGTAGACCCTACGGGGCGTTGTCAGCGACTCTGACCAGCGGGATTTGCAAAGACGCTTGAGGCTGGAAAAGCGGCAAATTGGGAAGACGAGGCCAGCTGTATGCAAGCAATACACTGGCCAAATTGCCGGTTATTTTTATTTTTTTTTTTATAGTTTATTTTCTCTTCCCTGAGCTTTTTACGCGCTCCCTCTAATTTACATTGACGAGGGTGCGGCTGGGATCTGACTGAGGACTCGTCTATGAGAAACAGGAGAGGCGGAGGATTTACGGATTTATGGGCTACAAGCCAAACAGTGGCCACTAACTTTATGCACTTTTTCCTTTATTTATTATTACGTTATATATATATTTAAACAAACGGAGCGGGCGCATCTACTACGGGGTTGTACCTTTAAGAAACGACTGCTGAGCAAGATTAACAGGACGCAGCGTGACGTGTTGGAGAAGCGACGGATTGTTTGTGAGCCTGCTACGCCTGACTACCAAATTTAGCCCGTACTTACAGGAGAACTGCTTCTCTTTCCTGTTTTGTTTTTCCTTTGTTTTCTTTGTTTACTAGAAGGAGTCACCGCCGCACTGAAGCGTTTGCCTGCCTTGAGGAGTCCAAGCAAAGTGGGCGGCAAATGAAAAGTGAGCTAGCTTGTAACGAATGTGAACTGGATTGAGTTTTGTGGCGCTTTACTATTTGGGCTTGAAAGTGGACAGAAACACAACGTCGTTCGAAGGAGACACGGGCGGGTATTTGTAAAAAGAATAGGGGGCAACCCTGGACTTTATTCATTTTTATTTTTTTTCTCTTACTCTTTGGTTTTGTTTGGTTGAAGGCATTTAGGGTGAAAATATTTAGTAAGAAACATTAGATTGGAAGACGCTGGAATTAATTTTAGGGATTAAAATGCGAGGGTAATTGCGAAATAGTGGTAAAATTGTAGAAATACAAAGGTGGGAAAGTGAAATTGCTACTTTAAACACGAAATGGTTATTTTGAATGAATTATCATAACTTTGAATTTTGAATGAATTAGGTGAGAAAAGTTAAGTTTAATTTGCAAACTATCAAATGGTAATTAATTGTGGCAATTAATGAGGTAATTAAGGCGGCAATTAATTGGTTAAATGAACATAGCATACTACTGGGGTAAACAGAACTGAAGAGGTAGCTGAGTTCCTTACTTGATTAAATCTTTGCTCATTTATATATTTACATATTTACATATTTACATACTATATATTAACATATTGTATTCGGTATAATGAATTTCTACCACTAACCAATTAACTTACTAACCAACTAACGGATTGTATTTAGATTACTACTAATTCAGACTAACCTACTAACCTACTAATTAACTAAATTTAGAATTATAACTGATCTACTTAAAGGAACAAATCTATGAATTTTATTAAGACTCAAAGATCTGATTGAGACGAACTAGCCAAACTAGTCAAATAGTATATATATACTTTATTTTATTTTTTTCCTTAAGATTAGTTACACACAGCTTGCATTGTTCTATCGTGAGGCCTTGGGGGATAGAACACGCTTTAGTTGGTGATACGTTTATAAAGCAGACTGCTGGGTGTAACGTATTTAAGTGTTTAAGTGTTTAAGTGATTAAGGATAATTAGAGAGTATAAAACAGAATTAGAGAGTATAAAGCAGAATGGCTAGTGGAGCTAGGAAAACCTCTATCCCTGGTCTGGGTCAGATAAATCCATCACCTAGTCAGTCAACACAAACTAAAACAGCCCTGACTACACTCGCACAGATGAGTGTCAAGGAGTTAAATCAACAAATACAGGAAAGTATTGCGCAATCAATGAGTCAAACAGTCCAGGAAATATTACCTAACCTAATTAATAAAGCAATGGAACCTATTCAACAGAATTTTGAAAGCTTTACACAACAGACTGCAACACAGTTGGAAGCTTTTAAAACACTAATTTTAGAAAGTAGGCAAGAAATAGATAACATAAATAAATGGATAAAGAAAGATGAAAGTGAAAAGGAGGAGATGGCCAAGCAACTTGCAGAAACCAGATCAAAATTAGACTCAGTAGAAACATCACTTTTAACTCTTGAATTGGAAAAAGCAGCCAATATCCTCAGATTCCAAAACATTCCAGAAGCTCAAGGAGAAAACATCGACAAAGTTATGGTAGAGGCACTCTCTCAATTCATAAATTATGACAACACAGAAACGATGGGAATGGAGATCGAGTCAGTTTATAGGCGCAACACTGCAATGGCCAGGAAATTGAAAACCACAAGAGAAGTACATGTTAAGTTTATAAAACGGGCCACAAGGGACAAAATTCTAGACAAAGCTAAAGATTCAACGTTAAATATTCAAGGGGCGGAGATTCCAATACTAAGAGAAGTACCTTGGAGAATTAGGGAAAAGAGAAGGGATTATCAGCAATTGGCAAGTCTTTTAAGAACCAACGGAATCACCTACAGATGGCAATTCCCAGAAGGCCTAACTTTTCTTTATAAAGGAAATAGATATAATCTAACGTCTGTTTTTAAAGTAGAAGACTTTTTGACCAAGTTTGGAGCAGAATTGGGGGAAGAGCAGAGCGAATCGGAATCAGAAGGATCTGAACCCCAACAGGGAGCTGCAAATCTTAGCGACCCCAAAGACAAAAAGAAGAAAAAGGCATATACACCTTCATTAATAACCACACGACAACAATCCAAAAAAGAAGAAGCTCAAAAGAAAGGCAGAAATGGAAATTCAGAAGTTTAAATTAATCTCAGTGAATGTAAATGGTCTTAATGGACCGCAAAAACGAAAAAGAACCTTATTACAATTGCAGAAACTAAAACCTGACATCGTGTGTCTTCAAGAGACGCATATAAAGAGAAAAGATATCAAACTACTGGAATCTAGAAAGATAGGACAGGCGTTTGTAGCTGCAGATAAAGACAAAAAGAAAAGGGGAGTTGTGACTTACGTGAAGAGCTATTTAAGACCAGAACTAATTTTTAACTCAGAGGATGGCAGAATTGTAATTGTCAAGATTTTTAGGTATTCTAAGCCAATGTTGTTGGCTAACATTTATGCCCCCAATCAACATCAAGAAGTGTTCTATACTTATCTGCACAAGGTATTAAATAATTATTTAACTGATGAGCTGTGTATAGTTGGTGATTTCAACGCGGTGGTAGATAGCAAAGTAGATCGGAAAAGCTGCAAAACTAGGATCAATAACAACAAAAACCAACTTCCAATCGCATTTCAACAGTTAGTAGAAGAACACAACTTAATAGACATGTGGAGAATCCGGAATATACACAAACAAGATTACACCTATTTTTCGCACAGGCACCAGACATGGTCACGCATAGACATGATTTGGACATCAATGACGCTTTTAAAAGATTTGAAAGAAGTGGAAATATTACCTTCGTCATTTGCGGACCACAACCCACTAGAATTAATTCTGCAAGGTACAAAGAAGAGTATAAGGTGGTCATTTAAAACCTGGCTTTTACTTAAACCAGAATTTGTAAAGGAAGCCAAAGAAGACTTTATGTTTTTCTTCAAACAAAATACAACACCAGAAATTAGTAATGCAACAGTTTGGGATGCCTTTAAAGCGTATGCCAGAGGGAGAGCAATAAGGTACCAAATCTGGCAAGCAAGAAAAGACAAAGAAAAGTTTTCAGAGCTACAGCTTAAGATTCAGGAAGATGAAAAACGTTTGAAAAATAATCCACAAGGGCAGCAATTCAAAAACAAGCTTAAACATTCACAACATCTGCTTAGCTGCTATCTGTCACAGGAAATAGCAAAGAAACTTAAGTATGCCAAACAATTTTATTTTGAAAATGCCAATAAGCCCTCTAGATGGCTTGTATACAGACTAAAAAAGGAACACAGCAGTAAGTTTATAAGTAAGCTAAAAGATAAAAATGGGATAGACTGTTTTGATATAAAAGACATGAAAAAAATAGTGGAAGACTTTTATAAGAAGCTATATAAAAAAGATGATCCGGTATCTCCATTGTGGAACATAGATCAATATACTTTTGGAAAATTTTCAGAAGAGCAAAGAGAATTGATGAATGAATTTATAAAACCAATAGAGATAATGGAAGCCATACAAAGTATAAAAAAAGGGAAATCGCCTGGACCAGACGGTATTCCATCTGAATTTTATAAAGCTTTTAAAGATGAGTTGATTACACCTTTACAGAAGACCATGAATGATATCCATGAGAGTTTGATAATTCCAGAATCTTGGAAGAACGCTTTAATCTCGTTAATTCCAAAAAAAGAATGTGACCTATCTAACATCAAAAATTTCAGACCAATATCCCTCTTGAACGTTGATTACAAAATCTACGCGACAATTTTAGCTGGTAGGATGAAAAAGGTATTGATGAACACAATCCATAGAGACCAGTCTGGTTTCTTACCACATAGACAAATACGCCATAATATACGTAATATTCTAAATATTCTGGAATACTACGAACTGCACTCTGAAAAGCAGTTGGCCTTACTTTTCCTCGACGCTGAGAAAGCGTTTGACAACATCAAATGGGAGTTTATGTTGGCGCTGTTACAGAAATGGGATTGTGGACAAAGATTTTATAATATGGTCCAAAAAATTTATGAGTATCAAGATGCCAAAATTAATATTAATGGTGAATTAACAGATACCATCCCGGTGCAAAAAGGAACGCGGCAAGGCTGTCCGTTATCCCCACTATTATTTATATTTACTTTAGAGGCCCTGGCAGAAGCAGTCAGAAGAGAAAAAGAAATAGAAGGTCTTAAGGTTAAAAAAGAGAGTTATAAATTGCAATCTTTCGCGGACGACATGGTTTTTATCCTTGAAAACCCACTCTCTTCATTTACACATTTAAGTCCTCTCTTGAGACATTTTGGACAAATGGCAGGTTTAAAAATAAATGCCAATAAAACCAAACTATTAACAAAAAATTGCACGAAAAAGATTGTGGAACAACTTCAGGAGGTGACAGGTTTTGAGGTGGTTAAAAGAATCAAATATTTAGGAATATGGATCACAAATAGATGTAGCTCTTTATATGATGGCAATTACACAAATCTATTATTAGAAATTAGAGAGGATCTGAAAAGGTGGTCTAAGATTCAGTTGTCATTTTATGGAAGAGTGGCCACGATCAAAATGTCTGTACTACCAAAGGTGAACTTTTTATTCCAAAATCTTCCTATAATTAAAAACCAGCTATTTTTTAGGGAAATTGACAAAGTAGTAACAAAATTCGTATGGCAAAACAAAAGACCACGTATAAGATTGAAAGACCTTCAAGACAATAAAGAACAAGGGGGATTGGGACTACCAGATTGGCAGTTATATTATCGTGTGTCTGCTATGGTCTGGCTGAAGGACTGGTTGATTTTAGAAGATACGAGAACTCTAACATTAGAGGGACATGACTTGGTGACAGGGTGGCATAAGTACTTGTGGTACGGATGTGATAGAGCACACTTTAAACAACATTATATTAGGAATGTACTATATAAAATATGGTTAGAGATAAAGGAAAAATCATATGTTAAAACACCACTTTGGGTAGCACCAATGGAAGCCAGCATACGTCCATCACTCTTATTGAAGGAAAAGAAAGTAAAATATAGTGATTTATTAGATCAAGCAGGTTTTTTGAAGAGCACAGAAGCTCTCAAGCAAATGAATGTGGAGTTAACATGGTGGGAACAATTACAACTAAAATCTTGTTATAAGGCTGACCATCAGAAAGGGTTTTATTTGACTCCAAATGACTTGGATAAGATATGGCTAAGTATGGGGAAAGGGCTCATTAAACGTTTATATAAGTATTACCTAAAAGAAAAGATGTTGGACGAGATGGTTAAACCGAATATGGTGGCATGGGCAAGAGACATAGGGCAAAATATTAACTTGGAGCAATGGTTTAAAATTTGGTCTATTAATATAAAAATTACTAAAGCTGTCTCTTTCAAAGAAAATTTAATCAAAATGTTTTATCGATGGCATCTCCCTCCAGCCCGAATAGCCAAATTCTCCCCGTCAATCCCAGCAACCTGTTGGAAATGTAAAAAGAATGTAGGCACCTATTACCATATGTGGTGGCGGTGTAAACATGCGGGCCAATACTGGCTAATGGTGAAGAATATTTTAGAAGAAATTATCCACCATAAGATAGAGTTAGATCCCAAACTTTTTCTTTTAAGTATTATTCCAGATAGTTACGTCAAGGAGGATAGAAAGTTCTTGATCCAGGCGGTGACAGCGGCACGTATTGTGTTTGCAAGTAATTGGAAGGGGGAAAAAGAACCAAACAGACAACAATTTATTGATAAACTTTTTAATTTAGCAGAAATGGATTCGTTAACTACAAAACTTAAAGGGAAGGAGGAAATTTTCTTTTCTGAAACATGGCAAAAATGGTACTCTTGGTTAGAACTGATGTTTTGATTGTCTGATTTATTATTAATTTGTTAAAATGTTGGGTCTCAATGATGAAGTTTCTATACCCCTGATTTGAAGGGGAAGACAACGTCTTGTATTTAAGCCAAAATATAAGTTGGACAAGAAGTAAATATGTTAAATCTAATAAAGATGTATTACAAAAAAAAAAAAAGAGATGGTAGGCTGGACTAGACAGACCCTCACTGGTCTGATCCAGCAGGGCTCTTCTGATGCTCTTCTCAGGCGAAGGCCTCGGCCTCTCTGCCCTGTTGCTGGCCCTCCCGAGGAACTGGTTGGCCACTGTGTGAGACAGGAGGCTGGACTAGATGGACCCTCACTGGTCTGACCCAGCAGGGCTCTTCTCGGGTTCTTCTCAGGGGAAGGCCTCGGCCTCTCTGCCCTGTTGCTGGCCCTCCGGAGGAACTGGCTGGCCCCTGTGTGTGAGACCAGATGCTGGACTGGAGGGACCCTCCCTGGGCTCTGCTTATATTCTCTGAAGCAGCTGGCTGTTTTGCCTTGATCAATAGATCTCTGTTCATCTCCAGCTCCCTCTTTAAGCTTTTGATATCGAGAGAGTCCTGTCACGCCAAGAAAGCAGAGCCCAGAGTGAGGGTCTGACAGCAGCAGATGTTTCAGTGGGGCACTGCCAGTGAGCTGATTCTGCTCCCCCCCACCCAAGACCTACTTCTTGCAGCAGACTCTGGGCTTGGGAGGGGTAGAGGGCAGACTTGAGTCCCCACCTGTCATTGGGCATTCTAGAATTTTTTTGGGGGGGGAGAAAACACTGCACTTGGAAACACTACTGCACCACAAGATAGAAAAAGCTCACCCCCCTGAAAAGTCAAGTGAAGGCACCTCCAGACAGCTGCAAATATGCATGCCCACCTCCTGAGCAAATGTGCCAAGCGCCAGCTTGACAAGTCCAAGCAGCCAGACTTGGCAACGCTGGCACCATGAGCAAGGGCCATTAGGTACCGCCAGAGATGACAAACACAGACCACCTTGGCAGGCTGTGCTTGGCAAGCCTCAATCCTGCCCCACAAGCGGTGCTGGGTGCCTTAGCCTTCCTCCGGATGGATTCTGACATCTGTCAGTCACAATCAGAAGCCTCTTGTTGGAAGCCCCGGGCGCTGCCAGTGTCAGCCACCAGCTGGCAAACCCTTTCCCCCCTCCCACTCGTGGCACCCCCAGTATCCCCATCACTAGCAGAGTTTTCCTGGGTGAACTGGGGGGGGGGAGAGAGAGAGAGTTTCAGATTTTAGAGAGGGAGACGTAATCATGACAGGAAATTTAAGAGAAAGAATAAGAGATTGGATTTATAATCCGCCCTTCACTACCCGAAGGAGTCTCAGAGCAGCTTACAAACCCCTTTCCCTTCCCCTCCCCACAACAGACCCCCTGTGAGGTAGGTGGAGATGAGAGAGCTCTCTCAAGAATTTCCCCTGGGAGAGCAGCTCTGAAAGAACTTGTGACTGACCCAAGGTCACCCAGCTGGCTGCATGTGGAGGATTGGGGAATCAAAGCCGGTTTTCCCAGATTAGAGTCTGTGCTCCTAACCACACCACCAAACTGGCTTATGGCCTTGTGAATCCTGTCAGAGATAAAACAAGAAGGAACTATGCCTGGGGAAGGACCGCGGCTCCCTTGAAGAGCCTCTGCTCGGCCTGCAGAAGGTCCCCGGTTCAGTCCCTGGCAGCAGCTCCAGCTAAAAAAGGCCCGGCGGCAGGGGCTGTTCAGGACAGAACCTTCCCATCCCCTGCCGCAGGGGCAGGGGATGGGAAGGTTCTGTCCTGAACAGCCCCTGCTAGCCAGAACAGACAGGACTGACCTTGATGGACCGGGGGGAGGGGGGTTCAGATTCAGCAGAAGGCAGCTTCAGGTGTGATTTGTCCGCCCCGTTCCCCCCCCCCCCCCCCCCCCGGATTTTTAAAATTGCTGAGAGAGTGCAGAAAACCTCTGGAACTCCACTGCCCCAGTGAAAAAGAGATCAATAACCCTTCCTTCTGCTAGGCATGGATTTCCCCAATTTCCCTCACCCGGAAACTTTTGCTGCTGCTGCTAGTTCACTTTTACTGTTGTGTGGAAAGCAGTCTACAAATATCATAAACAACAATAAAAAATAACCCTATATTTAAGGATGGATTCATTCATTTTCTCCACCAAACACTGAAGAAGTGCAGACTGCCTAAGACGTGTGCAAAAAGAGTGCCAGAAACGGGCTCACATTTTTACAGAAAAAGGGTCTGCTTTTATGCGTGGAATTAAGGTGGAACTATCCTTTTTCCGACACGCAGCAGATGTGATAAGAAGCACAGAAAGTTGACAGTGGGGGAGAGCTTCTCTCTCTCTCTCTCTCTCTCAGCGTAGGCTGACAGATTGAAAAGAACTGGCACAGACGCTCAGAAGGGAACAAGATTTACATGCATCTAAAGCAGGAATCTGTGAGTGATGGAAGGCTCCTAAGAGAAATTTAAATATTCAAGATCCATCCTAGCTGTGAAAAGCGATGAATGGGGGGGGGGGGAGATTTTGAGAACAGAAATGAGTCTGACAAATGGTTTACCACAACACTGGCTTTAAAAGGTGTGCGCGGAGCAGGGGCAGCTCTACTGTTTCCTTGGTTAAACTACAGAATGGGAACTTGGCAAGCTGAGCGTTTGTACTTATAAAGATGAAGTCTCAGCATGGGAAGCTTCTGAAAATCCACCTTCTTCAATATCTGTCAAGCAGAATGAGAAGCGTTCAGTTCCCCCGTACAAATGGTGGGGATCAGACCTAAGCTTATGACCTCAAAAGGACAGGATGCGCAAGAGGAGAAGGAAAAACAGCAGTGAATGATGAAGATGACGAGGACCCTGAGTGGATAGAGTGAATGCAGATCCACTGCATTGTGAAATCCGTTCCAAATTTCAGCCAACAGGCTGAATACATTGCCACCCAATTGCCCTCGTGTTGACCAGCTTGAGTCGCAGGGTTGTGACCAAGAGCTGCTGACCAAGGGCCTCCAGGAAAAAGTTCGGCTGACCACAGGAGAGCTGGAGGGGACCTTTGAGTGCCCTGATACCAGAAGTGTTTGGCTTTAACAGTGCCTGTCCCTCAAACTGTGTTCCAAACTGGTATCATGATCCAGAGAGCAATGCCCTCTGCCCCCACCCTGGTTTGCCTTCTCAAATCAAACACTTGGCTGTACACAGCTGGCTGGAGCAGACCATCCAAGACGCTGTTGAAGAAACTGAAGGTTTCACGGGATGCCAGCGACATGATCATCAGACACCAAACTGTATTACGGCATTACAAAGATTACCGGAGATACTAGATCGGGGGCCTCCAACATAGTGCCAACTGCCACCTTTCCTGGTGCCCACCACGTGTTTTTAGAAAATGGGTGGGGCTACTGGCCACTGGAGATTTGATTGACTGGGCAGATTTTTAAAAGGATAGCTTTGGACCTAGTTTTCCGCTGGGCTCAGCATAGTCAGCATAGTCATCACTTGCATTGCTGGGCGCTGTGGCCTCCCAACATAACTGAAAAAGGTAACTTCTCTTTCTTTGTACTGATGGTAGAGAAACCACCGATGGTAGAGAAACCTCCACAAAGTTTTATTCAAGGCATTAAAGCTTATGCCTTGAATAAAACTTTGTGGTCTTAAAGGTGGTTTCTCTACCATCGGTACAGAGAAAGAGAAGTGATCTTTTTCGGTGTGCGTGCACACTAAAGCTTATGCCTTGGGGGGGAAAAAACGTTGCTGGTCTTAACGGTGCCCCTGGACTCAAACTTTGTTCTGCTGCTTCAGACCAACACGGCTGACCACCCGAATCTAACCCAACAAGGTCGCTGCTTCATACACTTTACGAAGCAGGTTCCGGCTCATGTGAGCTTATGCCCCCAAAACAAATGTGTTGGTTTTTCCAGTGATCAATACATTCTAGATCCACGGAGAACTGCTGCAGCTGAATGGCTCATGTATCTTAAGGGCCCCTCCACAAGCCCCTGTGGGTCTCTTGTGTGCTTGCAGGGGCACATAACAAACCCAGACGTGTTTGCTTCTCCTTGCCTCTCCTGGACGAGGAACAATAATTGATTACTAGCACTTTATGGCTTTAGAACTGTTTTAATGTAATTTATGTTTTAATCTATTTTATCTGGTTTGTGTAAGCCGCCCTGAGCCGGCCTTGGCTGGGAGGGCGGGGCAGAAATTTGAGAAATAAAGAAAGAAACAGCTTGCAGCGAGTGCGTCATGTTTCTCTGGGAATGGCACCCAGGTAATTTGACCTAATGCAGCCGTACAGGCTGGTATTCCCAACAGAAGCCTTTCATTCCAAGTGCTCTTTAGCTTGGCTTCCTGAGAGATGTGGGAATCATTTGCGGTCCCTTAGCGTTCCCGTCACTTAAGGGTTACGTCAACCACGCAAAGATCAGCCATAGAAATCTGTGTTTTGACAGTAAGAAAACACAGAAGGTCGCTCTGCTCTTTCACCTGCAGAGTTTTGGAACCAAAAATGGAATCAGAAAAAAACAGTGGCTGGAATCTCACCAAAGAACCTTTTGAGGCACCGAGAGATGGTGAAAGGACGGGGGAGGGGGGAGAACATTGCGGGAGGGTCTCCCCATGGTGTCCACCTACATCCTTCAATCTGCACCAATTTAGCAGACCTTGATTTTCACCACACAGAGGACACCACCTTTGTTCTGAGCCCAGGAGCACAAGTGGGTGGAAAATGTCATCTTTGCTTGGCAACAGCCTGGCATCAGATGGTACAGAGACAAAGCTACAAGGAGAGTCAAAGATGCTAGAGGGAGGGGGAGGTATTCCTTCCTTTTGCTCCACTTTCTTTGTCCCTCCCTCCTTGACAGAACACTGTCAGCACAAATTACAATCCGCATAAACCCCATCTCAGTGGATCTCGGAAGATAAGCAGGGTCTGCCTCTCGGGTTGGTGTGGCAGTCGAATCCCCCCCTCTGCCATGGAAGCTTGCTGGGTGACTTTGGGCCAGTCACACGGTCTCAGCCTAACCTACCTCACAGGGTTGTTGTGAGGGTAAAATGGAGGAGAGGAGAGTGTAAATAAAGTAAATAAACAGATAAAAGCCAGCGTCCAGGAGCACCTTCAAGACTAACAAAATCTGTGGCAGGACAGGAACTTTCGTGACTCACTGCTCACGTCTTCACAAAACTTCCTCCCCTGCCACAAATTCTGTCAATCTTGAAGGTGCTCCTGGACGCTTGCTCTTTTCTACTGCTACAGACTGACACAGCCACCCATCTTGATCTAAATAGGTAGAAAATAATGGCGTGACCGCTTAATTAATTTGGACAGCAGCACTAACAGAAGGGGAGGGTGGGAAGTCTTACTCTAAGTTTTAGGCCATCTAAAGAGGAGGAAGCTGAAGGGTCCAGGTGGGAGTCGTGTGTGTGTGTGTGTGTGTGTGTGTGTCAGGGAAAGAAAACAGGCCCAGAACCTCCGACACCTGCAATGAGGGTCCTGGGAAGGATAGGTCAATGACACCCCCCCCCCCCCGCCCACACACACACACAGAGAAGCATGGCAGGTTTTGACCGGTGATGGGGGAACCTCAGGATTCTGTTCAGCCCAGTGGCTGGGACATCAGGTCCTCAGGGGTCTCTGTGCAGAGATCAGGTCTCCAGCCGAGGAAATGATGCTGATTCGCAACGCAGCTTTGCATGCTTCCCCGCGGACCACGCTAGCCTCCAGGAGGGTTTCTGCAGGGAACAGAGCCTCTCCCTCCGCCCACATTTGGACCAGCTGTCTGATGACACAGCACTGCCAAGAGCAAATCCACACGATTTCAAAGGGGGGGCAGAAGACACCCCCCCACACACACACTGCTGAGCCGGCTTGAGCAGGGGGAACAAGACCGCTGGGTTGTGCAGAGGTGGCCTGCAAAACGGCAGACAGCCATTCCGGCCACCAGTCTAACCACACGCACGTGGGGAACCCAGTCTGGAAACCAGGACAGCCGCCTGTGATTTACTCACACGAAGCTGCCCTATGTTGCTGCTGCAGCAGCCCCGCAGGCGCCACCACTGTCACCCTGGTCTGCTCAGACCAGCAGCGGCTCTCCAGGGTCTCAGGCCCAGGTCTTTCCCATCACCTCCTGCCCGGGGCTTCTGGAACCAGAGATGCTGTCAGGGATTGAGGGGGGGGGGCGCCCTTCTGCAAGCCCTGCGAAGGCTCAAAAGCACCCGCCATGAACACCTGGAGCTGGCCCCTGTCCGGGCAGACCCTTGGGGTCCTTCCTTCCCGGTCAGTCTTGATGCCCACTCCGGCTGGCAGCTGTTCTCTCTCTCTCTCCCCCCAAGGTCTCGGTCTTTCCCCTCGCTACCAGCGGCCCGCTCCTTTCCCCTGCAGAGGCTGCTGCAGCCCCGGGGCCCTTCTGCAGGGCCAGCAGACCGAAGAAGCCCTCCTCCTCTGCAGGGCCAGGGCTTGGGACTGGAGCTCTCCCCCCAGCCCCAACTGCACAGCCCCGCGCCCCCTCCCTGAAGAAGCCTCGCCGGCCTCCGACCCAACTCCCCATCCATCCATCCGCCGCGGCGCCCAGATAGACTCTCCCCGCCCCGGGAGGCTTCCTCACCGCGCCCCCCCCCCTCCCTCCCCGGGCGCCGTCCTTGCGCGGCGCCCCGGGATCATCTGCCCCGAACCAGAGGAGCACAAATCTGCGCCCCGCGCGTCCCAGCAGTCCCGCGCCGGCCTCGGGCAGCCCGCGCCCCACGCAGCCGCCCAGCCACTGCCCCCCCCCGCCGGGACTCCCTCTGCGCCCCCGCCGAGATGCCCTGCCCTGCCCGCCGCGCCTCTTGCCTGCAGCCGCCGGGCGCTCGGCGGCACGCTCCGCCGCGCCTCTGCCCTTACCGGGGAAGCCGGCTCACCCCGCGACGCCTGGCCGCCCCCTGGCTGGGGAGCCATCCCCCCCGCTGCCGCCACCGCGCTCCCGGCCAGCCAGCCAGCCAGCCAGCCAGCGCAGCCACAGCCAATGGCACAAGCAGGCAGGCAGGCCGGCCGGGCGGCGGGGGAAGGGGCGGGGGGCTCCAGCAAAGCCCGGCTGGGAGCTGTAGTCCCGCAGCCCCCCCCCCCCCGCCGCGGAAACTACCTCTCCCGGCAGCCGCCGCGTCCGCCCCCCCCCCCCCGGCCCTCCAGACCTGCACTGCAGAAGGCGGCCGCCCGAGCGGGGGCGACGCAACGCAGAAGGCGGCAGCTTGTCTGGGCAACCCGAGGGAGGGGGTCTTCTTGCCCCTCGGCAGGGCAGCGCCTTCCCAGGAGCCCACCTGTCACAGGCCCAGAAGGTAGTTCTTCTAGGTACTGGTTAATACCTAGAACTTGGTCCGGAAACTAACCCGGAATCCTAGGAGGGACTGCCAGAAGAGGTGTGAGACACAGACTCCACTTAGCTCCCGCTAGTACTAAGGGACACAGCTGCCTGCAGAATCCGGAGTTTCTAGGCTGGGGTGGTCTTCAAGGGCAGACCGTGCTGAGTACATTCCAGTAGTCCAGCCCCAAGGTTGCTGTGGCATGAGTCGCCTTAGGGATGGCAGCCTCCGGGTGGGGATCGGGGATCGGCCAGACTTGCCGCTCATCTCCAAACTAGGGAGACCAGCTTTTCTGCACAGGCAATAAGGCTGCTCAAGACAAAACAGTCTTGGATAGATGGTTGGGACTTGTGGTCTTTTCTGCTGTAGATGGCATATTACAAACAGGAGCCTATTAGGAAATTTCTGTACCACCTAATGTTTGAAAAATTGGTAAAAAAAGATATTCAGAGCTTGCAATGCATCCTTAAATCACCGGAGAGGAGGCATATTCTTTCTATGTAAAAATCTTTACTTCTAAAGGCAAAGGTACACGGGAAATCTACTCAACAGCAAATACTTAAGACCACATCGTTACAGTCACAGGTACAACAGACTGACTGACCACATGGATGGTAATATTCTTCTTTCTTCTTGACCCTAGAAGGAAATCACCTGAATACATTAACCCATGATTGTTAGTAAATAGACTCATTTCCTGGGCTTTTTCCCCATTGGCTCTGTGCCAGGTTCCCTTCCAGGTCAGTCTAAACAATAGCACACGAGTTAAACACATTAACCCTATAATGACAGAATTTAGACCTTGCAACACACGTATTTCCAACTTCCCTCTTCAAGGTCTAACATGTAAGTCATTATACATGCACATGCACCAATATCACTCATTATTCACTTTAACATTTGGATTAACCATTTTCAACATTTCACGAAGGCATTCAAATTTTTCTTTGGTCAGTGGCTTAGTCAAAATGTCAGAAAACAGATGACAAAAAAGCTGTGTATGAATGCTAAAAGAAATTTCGCAAAATGTAAAAGGAAACTTAGCAGTAACATTAAGTAAGTCCTAAGAAATATTACAGAGGTCCAACAATGATGCTATGATGAGATTTTCCAGAATAGCTATCCGCTTGTTGACTTGAAATTGTTTGATTCTACTCCCCAGTTGGCATCCATATATCCAACTAGTCTTGGCCTTTCAGATGGTGCAATTTTCAGTTCTAAGTCTATTGTTCCTTTCAGATACCTTGCTAATTTCTTTCTTGCGCTCCGATCATGATGGTTAGGCAAACTCACTTTTCTGCATAAGATGCCAACTACTTCTGTGATGTCGGACGTTGTGGTTTTGCTCAAGTAGAGAAGTTTTCCAACTGCTTCTCTGTATTCTCCAATGTCTCTGAGAGGTGTTCCACCCTTTTTCTTTAGCTATCCAGGTTCAAGTGGTATAGATGACACTTTGCAGTTTTTCATACTAATAGATTCTATAAAGTCCATAATTTTTAGTTTCTGGCATAGAAGTAAGGTTCCGTTCTCGAGTCTTTCAACTTGTATTCCGAGGTAGTGTTTTACGTCTCCAAACTGTCTGACTTCTACTTCCTTGTTCAGTCCATCAGCTATTTCTGTAATATCCTCTCTGTTTTGACAAGACAAAATCAAGTTGTCAGTGTAAACAAGAACATACTGGTATAGTCCATTTTTAATTCTAGTGTACAGGCAAGTCTGTAAACATAATTTTCTTGTCCTTTGAATTTGAAACCCTCATGTTGTTCCATAAGTATTTCCTCAGATAGTTCTCCATTGAGAAATGCTGTCTTTATATCCAGATGTTTTACAATCACGTATCTTAATGCTGCGACACTAAGAAGTGTTCTGAATGTTGTGTGATTGATAACTGGAGGAAAAGTTTCAAAGTAGTCAGTCCCATATTCTTGTGAATAACATTTGACTCTTTGTATAATTCTACAATCCCATCATCTTTATGCTTGATTCTGAACACCCATTTGCATCCAACAGGCTTTATGTCTGGAGGTAACTTTGTAAGAGGCCATGCTTCTTTCTCATATATGGATAGTATCTCCTGTTCCATTGCTTCAATCCGTCTCTTTCATTCGCAGGCAGGTTGCATATTTCTTTCCAGGTCTTACATTCTTTTGCAGATTGTACAGTTTCACAAAATCCATATTTCTTTGGTGGTTGTCTTTTAGTGATTCTTTCTGATCATCTCACACTGGTTGTGGGTTAAGAACATAAGACCATAAGAGAAGCCAATGTTGGATCAGGCCAGTGGCCCATCCAGTCCAACACTCTGTCACACAGTGGCCAAAAATACCAGGTGCCCCCAGGAGGTCCAGCAGTGGGGCCAGGACACTGGAAGCCCTCCCACTGTTGCCCCCTCCAGCACCAAGAATACAGAGCATCACTTTCCCCAGACTGAGAGATCTTACCTATACCTTGTGGCTAAGAGCCACTGATGGACCTCTACTCCAGATATTTATCTAATTCCCTCTTGAAGCCATCCATGCTTGTAGACGCCGTCACCTCCTGTGGCAGTGAATTCTATGTGTTAATCACTCTTTAGGGGAAGAAGGACTTCCTTTTATCTGTTCTAACCTGACTGCTCAGCAATTTCATGGAGTGCCCACGAGTTCTTGTCTTGTGAGAAAGGGAGAAAAGGACTTCTTTCTCTACCTGCTCTGTCCCATGCAACATCTTGTAAACTTCAATCATGTCACCCCTCAGTTCTGTTTAAAGGAATCCTCCTTATTTTTTACAGCCTTTTTCTATACCTACTTGTGCTTTTCCTAACCTGTGGTATATATTTTTTCTAAGCTTCTAGGATTGCTGTTGAAATAGTCTCCAAGCTTCGCCAGTGGTTTTGACCCTTTCTTCTTTTCCTTTCAGTTTCCTCCTCACATGTCCCCTCATTTCAGAGAAGTTACCCCTTTTAAAGTTAAAAGTGGTTGTGTCAGTCTTTTGGGGCAACTCCCTATTAATACAAATGTTGAACTCAATAACATTATGGTCACTGTTCCCAAGTGGTGCAATCACTTTAACATCTCTCACCAGGTCTTGGGCATTACTTAGGACCAAATCCAGGATCGCCTCTCCCCGGTAGGTTCCGTGACCGTCTGCTCCATAGCACAGTCATTTAGAGTGTCTAGAAACCCAATCTCTTTTTCCCGACTTGAACACATATTGACCCAATCAATGGGTAGTTAATTCACCTATTACAACACAGTTATTTCATCTAGCCGCTATCTTTAATTTATCATTTTATAATCCTCCTCTATCTTTTGATCTGGTGGGTGATAACAAACTCCCAGTGTTAAGCTTCCTTTTGGGCCCACAATTTCAACCCATAGCATTTCCAGAAGTGAATCCAATTCTCTTACCCTCAGTCTTACTGGACTGTATACCCTCTCTGCCATACAGAGCCACCCCACCTCCAACCCTCCCCCCATCCTTCCAATATAATTTATAACCAGGAATCACCGTATCCCACTGATTTTCCTCATCCCACCAAGTTTCTGAAATAACCACAATGTCTATTCCCCCCTCCCCCCCCCCCCAACACCAAGCATTCAAACTCCCAGATTTTACCTCGGAGACTTCTAGCATTTGTATATAAACATCTATAGTTTCCCATACATGTTAAGCCCAAAACCTTCCTCTTGCTGCCTTGAGACCTTGCCAGGCAGTCCATATCATTAGCCACAGTCTCAGTGGACAATTCTAATCCATTTCCCTGTAGAAAAGTAACAACTACCCCTTCATCTCTTTGAGATGAGCCATCCCAAGCCAGAGACTTTTCATCTCCTGTCGGCCTTTACCCAACATTCAGTTTAAAAACTGCTATGCCACCTCTTTGATTTTAAGCGCCAGCAGCCTGGTTCGTTCTCGGGACCAGTGGAGACTGTCTCTTTTGTACAGCTCCCTCTTGTTCCAAAAAGCATCCCAGTGCCTAACAAACTTGAATCCCTCCTCTATACAACATTGTCTCATCCACACACTGAGGCTTCTGATCTGTGCCGGTCTCTCCAACTCTGTGTGTGGAACAGGTAGCATTTCTGAGAAGGCTACCTTGGAGACCCTGGCCTTGAGTCTCCTGCCTAGCAGCCTAAATTTTTCCTCCAGGACCTCATGACTGCATTTCCCCACATCGTTGGTGCAAACATGTACCACGACCACTGGCTCCTCCCCAGCACTGTCTACCAGCCTATCTAGAACACGCATAATGTGCGCTACCTTCACACCAGGCAGGCAAGTCACCATACGGTCAGTACACGGGTTTGCCACCCTCCTCCCTCCCTGCTTAAGGATCGAATCACCAACTACCAAGAGCCCTCCTCCCTCCCTGCCTAGGGATGGTTCCTTGGTGCGAAAGAATACCTGTTCACCAGCTGAAGAAGAAATCCCTTCTGAGGGCACATTCCCCTTAACCTCAGTATGGTGCCCTGTTTCCTCTTTACCCTCATGCTCCCTGACAACAACGGGGCTGCCATTTTCAGAGTGGGACATATCTAACAAGTCCCCGAGAGTCTTCTCCATGTGCCTAACTGACTGTCTCGGCTTCTCCAGATCAGCCTTGGCCTCAAGGGAGCAAACTCGTTCCCCGAGAACCAGGAGCTCCTTGCACTGGGTACACACCCAAGACTTCTGTCTAGGGGGCAGATAGTCATACATGTGACACACCGTGCAAAACACTGGATAGCCCCCAACCCCCTGCTGGCATTCTACCTTCATAATTGCTTTAAAAATAGTTATATATAATCCCCCTTTTAAAACCCTTTGTATTTATGTGGTTCTCCTTGTAGAAGTCTATTTACTTTACTGGGAACACAAGAAGACTAGGGCCCTAGCTTACAGAGCCCCTAGTCTGAATCTCATGCCAGAGGTTCGTGCCTCTGGCAAGGTGCAGTCTTAAATAGAAGACTTCAGTCAAACCATCACCCTTTCTCAAGCAGCCAGGACTCTGCAACAACTGAAAACTCACCCACACACTCCCACAGTCCTCTCACACAGTCCCCTCAGCTAAATCACCTCAGCTGAAAGCAAATTAAAAACACTCACCCCTCTAGTAGCTCTGTCTCCTGCTCCTTCTCAGAGCTCAGCTGGGTCAGCCAGTTCTGTCATTGGTTCTGCTGTCTCCTCTGGTGTGGTTCCTGCTTCCCCTTCTGTTCTGGTAGTTTCTTCAGAAGTTGGACCTGGCAGTTCCCTGGTGGTCACCAGAGGTAACCATGCAACCAATTCTTCAGGTGCAGTCTCAGAACTCTTTGGATCAGTTGCATTGGAAGCACATGGCAAATTGCTTTCATCTACATACACAACATTGCATTCCCCAACTGTGTGATTTTGGGGGTTGTATATCCTGTATCCTTTTCCACCAACAGGATACCCAACTACAAGTCCAATTTCAGCTCTGGGGTCAAGTTTTCCCCTTTTCTCTTGTGGTATGTGAGCATGGCTTTTGGTTCCAAAAGGCTTGATATGCTTTAGTCCAGGCTTCTTTCCAAACCAAGCCTCAAATGGAGTGGTTCCTGTTACTTTCAAGGGTACTCTATTATGCAAATACACTGCTGTGTTGACAGCTTCATCCCATAGGCTATTTGGTAAGCCAGAATGTATTAGCATAGCCCTACACATGTCCTGAATTGTCCTGTTCAGCTTTTCACAAGACCCATTGTGTTGAGGTGAGTGTGGGATAGACACTTTGTGTTCAATTCCTTCAAGTTCTAGAAATCTTTTAAATTCTGCATTGCAATATTCTCCACCCCCATTGGTGCATAAGCTTTGGAGTGCCTGGCCAAACTTGTTTTTAATTGTGGCCACATAGCATTTGAATTTATTGAGTGTCTCATCCTTGCTCTTCATCATATACACAAAAGTATATTTTGTTTTGCTTTCAGTAAAAGTCACAAAGTATTTGTTCCCGCCACAAGAGGGCACTAATGGGCCAACAAGGTCACTGTAAACAGTCTCTAGGAACTTCTCACTGTGAGTAATGGACTTGTAATTTGGAGCAGTTTTTTTTGCTTTGAGAAATGTGTCACATATCTCTTTTGCCTTGTCACAACTTACAGCAGAAATCCCACACTTCTTTAACAACTTTTCAACACTCTGCATCCCACGATCCGCGAACTTCAAATGCCATGCGTATAAGCAATTCCGATGACTACAAGAACCATTGCTAGTTTTATAAACTTGTCTCTCATCAGCATCAACAACTTCTGAGTCTCTACTAACATCCACAAGATAATGAAATCCATTTCTCTCCTCCACTTCAAATTCAATTCCAGACATTTCACCAACAATCTTACTTCCTTTCCTTCTCTTAAGGAACACATTATGATTACTTTCCATAAGCCTTTTGGATGAAATCAAATTATCAGCTGCTTCAGGAATCAGAGCCACATTCTTTAATTTAAAATCCACCACTTCTCCAGTTGTAGTGAGGAGTTTGATTGGCACTGTCCCAATACCCTCTACATTAAGAGGTTCTTTATTTGCTTGATAAACCTTGGGTCTATTTTCAGTATCAAGTTCATGAAACAAGTCCTGATATTTGCAAATGTGTGTACAGGATCCAGAGTCTACTAAAAATACTCTCTTATTTTCATCCTGATCATCATTACAGATTCTAAAAGCATAACTATTTCCATTCCTCTGAGCATTTCTGTTAACATTCCTGGCTACATTGGAATTTTCCTTTGTCTGAGGTCTAAAACCTCTGTGGTTGCTATAATTTCCTCTTCCACCAGGTGGCGCTCTTTCAGCATGACCACATGGGCCAGTAGGCCTTTGTTTGTCATCATTTTTAAATTCACAGTCTCTGGCATAATGATTTTCACCACATTTAAAACATTCAATTTTCTTTTCCCTTTTAAATCTGCGTGTATGTTTCAAACTCAAACCGGACATCTCATTAGACAAAACATCCTGACTAGTTCTGGAGTCATAGTCCTCCTTTAAAATCATCAACAAATCATCCAGCGTTAGATTCTTTTGGTGTCTTAAAGTCATTGCTAGCTCTCTATAACTTGTAGGGAGCCTGTTTAGTATGGCTGTAATCATGTCTCTTTGATCAGGAGTTTCCCCAAGTTCTTTCAATTGATAGTAAGTCCCCATCAGCTTCCTTAATTGAGCAGGTAAAGAGTCACTTTCCTTTACCCTAAAGCCAAAAATCTGGGTCTTCAAGTAATGAATCTTACTGTTTGTCACCCTTCCATACCTCTCTTTCAGATGTTCGATCATTAATTTGGAAGTTTCTAGGGTATGCAGGCTGGGGACATCATGGCAATTAACTGAATTCATAATCAAGCACATGTCAAAGCCATCTAGTCTTCTGAAGGCACTTTTGTCTGGCTCAGTTGTAGGGACATCCTTTGTCAAAATATCTTCAGCCCCATACATTTGCAATCTATTCTTCAGGGAGCTCAGCCACCAATTAAAATTATGCTGAATCAACTTGAGTGGACCTAACCCCCCTAGGCTGAGATCTGCAGCTTGCAACATACTCAAATCTGTGGCAGGTGACCTCTCTTTCAGGTGTTCGATCATTAATTTGGAAGTTTCTAGGGTATGCAGGCTGGGGATATCATGGCAATTAACTGAATCCATAATCAAGCACTTGGCAAAGCCATCTAGTCTTCTGAAGGCACTTTTGTCTGGCTCAGTTGTAGGGACATCCTTTGTTAAAATATCTTTGGCCCCATACATTTGCAGTCTACTCTTTAGAGAGCTCAGCCACCAATTGAAATTATCCTGAGTCAACTTGAGTGGACCTAACCCCCTTGCGTTGCGATCTGCAGCTTGGAACATACTCACATCTGAGGCAGTTGATTCTGTCAACGTAGAAGTTGAAGCTGAAGCTCCAGAAGATGTGCTTGGATTCTGTGTATTACTCATCTTGATTTGTAGGCTTTAGCAGGCAGTCACGGGGTTAATCCTCTCTTCAGAGCAGGAATGCGAGAGCGAGTGGAAGTGATTGGCTCCTAGTGTTTCCTCCTTGGTTCCAAACTTGCAAAAAGACTTCAAAAGAATAGTTCTCAGCTGCTCAGTAGCACATGCAGGCTGGCATCGGGGAGATCCTCAAATCAAACATGAATCTGAGTCGTCACCTTTCACAGCTACAGTATGTGTGGCAGAGAGAGAGAGAGAGAAAAAAAGAGAGAGAAGGTTGTTTTAAAAATCAAGCCCTGGAGCCTTGCTAACTAGCTTAACCTCTCTCTCGATCCAGTGAGCATTCAAAAGATTACTTTACTTAAGCATACCAGGCAACCATCCTCTGCTACCAGAATATGTTGGAAAATTTGGTAAAAATAGATATTCAGAGCTTGCAATGAATGAATAATTACCAGAGAAAAAGCATATTCTTTATGTAAATGTAAAAATCTTTACCTCTAAAGGGAAAGGTACACGGGAAATCTACAAAACAACAAACACTTAAGACTACATCCTTACTGTTCCAACTACAACAACAGATTGACTGGCCACGCGGTTGGTAATGGAGATTCTTCTTTCTTCTTGACCCTAGAAGGAAATCACCTGAATACATTAACCAATGATTGTTAGTAAATAGACTCCAGTTTCCTGGGTTTTCTCCCCATTGGCTTTGTGCCAGGTTACTTTCCAGGTCAGTCTAAATAATAGCACATGAGGTAAACACATTAACCCCATAATGACTGAATTTAGACCTTGCAACACGCATATTTCCAACACAACATGTCCTATTAATACTTATGCTGTGCTCGGTTTCTTCCTGGTGGCTTCCAGTCTTCTAATATCTTCATGCATTCTTTACTGAATTTTGTTGATTGTACTCACTATGGATAATCTGCCCTGGGAGTCCATGTGAGAAACAGGGACTATAAATAATGTAAATAAATAAGTCCTCCTGGAGAAAATGACTGCTTTAGAGGGTGGAATCTCTATGGCATTGTACCCCACTGAGGTCCCTGTCCTCCCCAGGCTCCACCCCCAAATCTCCAGGAATTTCCCAACCTGGAGCTGGCAACCCTACCTTCACTGGTGTTAGGACCACCAGGCAACCCTGCGCCACCTGGCCAGACCCTCCAGTAGGAAGAAGAGCGCCATCTACCAGTCTAAGTGAACACAGAAGAAAATGGTGTTTTGCACTGACTAGCTTCCCCACCCATAAGTAACGCCTGGTACAGTGTCAGGATTGGCTGAACCCCTTCGAATGCAGGAAGCCTGATGCCCTCCCAGAACTGAGCCTTCCCAGCCAGCCTCTCCTCCACTTTTATCAGGATTCAAGAACTTTATCGGAAGAAGGATTCTGGTGGGCAGCTGTGCTGGTGGTCTGAAGCAGCAGGACAAAGTTTGAGTCCCGAGTGGCACCTTGGAAGACCAACCACGTTTAATTCCGGGTATCAGCTTCCCTGCGCATGCGCACACTTCTTCAGCATCTGAATTTAATTCAGTACCCGGAATTAAACTTGGTTGGTTGTCCCGGCCTGGCCTCAAACTTTGTTCTGCTGCTTCAGTCCAACCAAACCCCCCCCTCTCCCCGAATTTATCAGGCTTGAGCCTCCACCTTGTTCACCCGCAGTCATTTAGCCACAGTGGCTTGACAAGGGCTCAGGAGCCAGGCTCCCTCCAAGCTGTGGAGGAGTCCTGTGAGCAGAAATCCTACTTTGTCAGCCACTGGCATTAAAGTTGTGAGCGAGTGATTTGGCTGCTGCATAAATTGGTCTGCTCTGGAGCCATCCTTCCTGGGCTGAGACAAAAATGCATGAGCCGGAGGCTTAAAAAGTGTGAGCCAGCTCACGCTATCCCAGCTTAGAGGGAATACCGCTCAGGAGCCCCTGTCAGGATTTAGGTGGGGAGGCTCTCTTGCCAGGCCTCCCCCCCCCCCCAAAGTTAAAGCCATCTATATCCCCAAAAGGGCCCCGTACTGGAAATTGTGGCCACGTGGAAATGCATTTGAATTGAACCAAGGAGTCAATGGCAAGAGAGGCGGCAGCGAAGGCCCTCGGGGGAGCTCTTTTGCTTAACCCGGTGCGGGCCCGCGAACGAGGGCGCGTGGAGGCTCCGGCTCCTGCTGCGGGCTACCCGGCAGGCGCGGGGCAAAACTCGGATGCCATCGCCCTGGTCCCGAAGCTCCGCAGCCTGCATGGGACTGGAGGACCAGACCGGGAGACGCCTCAGGCAGGCAAGAGTCCCGCGGTGCAGCAGTTTGAGTCCCGGGGCACCCCAGCCAAGTTTAACCCTGGGTAGAAACTCTCGTGCGCACGCACACTACCCACCTGAATCTAGAAGAACGGGCTGTGACTGATGCGGGTGCTCGGGGGAGGAGTTAATAGCAAATACGGAAAAAGTAATAATTAAAAAACCCCACCCTTCGCAAGACCATAAAATAAAAACAGAGAATCCAGAAAGGAGCTGCACGGCAGGAGGAGGAGACGGACGGCGAGGTTTCCCGCGCGCATTTCCACAGCTTCTTTCGAGCTCCTCCCGCCTGCAGGTGGCGCTGCCCGCCAGGGTTGGGCGGCAGCCACGCGCATGCGTACTGCCCAGCGCCGAGGCCAAGCCAGGCTGCGGGAGACCCGGGAGGGGGACTTCTTGTGGCCTGGGCCGGAGCTGCTCCCGGCGCGCATGCCCAGTAGTTGCGCCTAGCGGGCACCGGCCATGGCTGAGTGGACTCCTGCCCAGGTGAGAGGGGTTAACCCTGCCCTGCCCGGGGAGGGTGAGAGAGGAGGGCGCCCGGGGTGCGGCCTCTTGCCAACAGGGCGGGGGAGGAGCTCCAGCGGGAAGGGGGCAGGAGGAGGGGCGCAGAGCCCTCCCCGCTCGGGTTGCACCCTTGGGAGGGCACAAGGGAGGAGGGGGCTCTGGGGAGGGGGGGGGGGAGGCTGGGCCTGTGGGGATGCGAGGGGGGGGGGTGCCATGCTTGTCATTCTGGAGGGGAGACAAAGGGCCCCTCATTGGCTCCTGCTTTATTTGGGATGGAGGGATTGAGTGTGGAATTGGGGCGGGGGAGGGTCAAGGTTCGGTTCCAGACCGAGAACCTGTTCTGAATGCTGCCGTGCCTCCGCTCTTGGAATGCACGCCTGCAGAAGAGGAGGGGGTCTCTAGGCACGTGCAGAGTGCCCCACCCAGGCTCAGGGGCAAGGCTTTCAGTGGGGACAGAAGGGAAGGGCTGCCGCGGGCGCTTGGGCTGCAGCTGGTTGAAGGAGCAAGGAGGGTGGAGGAAGTAGGGGTGCTAACCTCCAGGTGCAGGCTGGAGATCTCCTGGCGACAGAGATCAGTTAGTTCCCCCGGAGAAAATGGCTGCTCTGGGGGGTGGACTCCATGGCACCGGACACTGCTGAGGCCCCTCCCCCAACCCGGCCCGCCTTAGGAGATCCACCCCCAAATCTCTAGGAATTTGGCAACTCTGGCTGGGATGAGACCGTCACACCTTTGCACAAGGTTGTGAGTCAGCAGCCAAGGGGGCATTGGTGGTAGCCCCGCCCCGCCCCGCCCCTCGTACCGCCAGCATTTGGCAACAGCCTGATCACAACACACAAATTTGATCTGCGGTATGGCACTCAGCAAGTTTCAGCTTAGTTCTGAAAAACCAAATCAAGTTACTGCTCCGGGGGGGGGGGGGGGGGGGGGTGCAAAGAGGGTCTCTTGTGAGAGCAGAGCTGGCAGGAGCCAGAGAAGGGGCTGACTACAATGTCCAGCTTATTATGGGAGGGGGCTCTGTTGCTCTGTGGGGCTCCCTCCCAGACAAGGGGAGCAACTTCAGTCAGTGTTGCTTCATTTGCAGCCCTGGCCTGCGTTGCAGAATGTTGCGTTTCCTGGTGCAGAACTTGGTTTGCTCTGGCAGGCAGGGCCTCCCTCTCTTAATTTAAGCCCAGAGAAGACCCAGCCTCAATCTGCCTTGTCAGCTTGTTTAAGAACATCCTGCCGTACTCTGTCTGATACTTGAAACAGTTTATAAACTTCATAAAACACCGTTCCATTCTGAAAGAACCACCTCATGAAATCAAACACCTGCAAGGTCCACACATCATGTTCAAACAACCAGTAGAAGCAGAGCCATGGACTGACTTGAGCGCGTCCCAGGCCATCTGAACGAGTCAGACATGCTTGTGTTGCCTCCTGAACATCTGTATGGTTGGGGGAATCGGGGTGGGGTGGGGGCTGAAGAGGAGATTGGATTTATACCCCACCCTCCACTACCTGAAGGAGTCTCGGAGCGGCTTACAATCTCCTTCCCCTTCCCCTCCCCACAACAGACAGACACCCTGTGAGGTAGGTGGGGCTGAGAGACCTCTTTTGAGGACTGCCCTTGAGAGAACAGCTCTGAGAGAACTTGTGACTGACCCAAGGTCACAGCAGCAGCTGCATGTGGAGGAGGAGTGGGGACTCAAACCCAGTTCTCCCAGATCAGAGTCCTTGTTCCTAACCACTGCACCAACCCGGTTTCTGCAGTCCACTGTCAGGCACGGCCCCAAACTAGCTGGCCTCCAGCACACAGACCCCTCTGCAGCCTCATACATGTGTGAACCTCTCTAAACCGTCACTGTCTCGCCTGCTCTAACTCCGCATTCTTGTTTCCATCCCAACTTCCGATGCAAAGCATAAAGAGTGGTCGCCCAGGAGGTGCTAAGGGACTGACCCCTCTGAGGCTCCCAGGTACTGGCAGCTTTCAGCCTGTACCAGAGGTTGGAGCGGTATGTTGCTTGGGTCTTTCTTTAACTCTGTGCTTTCTCCATGGTGATCCCAGAGGGACAGCCGTAGTAGTTTACCCTAGCAAAACAAAACAGAAGTGCCGTGGCACCTTAAAGACTAAAAGTATTTATTCCAGCACAAGTGTACATGAGTCAGAGCTTAATTTCGCAGGTGCAATGGGAAGAAAGGAAATCATTTTTCTTATTACTGCACAGGAACTCACAGAAGGGTAGGAGGCAAGGGAGAAGGTGAGCAAGGAGAGAGGCCCAGCCCTCTGAACTGGGTGTGGTTCTCCGTGTCGGGGACTTGAACAGCTCCAGTAGTTACAAGGGAGGAAGAGAGAGGTCATGGGCCTCTCTAGTAGCCTCTCTCACACAGGGTGGGGGGGAGATCAACAAAAGTGCAATAAAGGAGGATGCATAATAAACTAATTAAGGAATAAGTGTTCTGAAAGTAAAGGGTTATATGGTATGAAAGAACATATTAAGAAAGAACAATCCATCAGTTTCTAGAAAGAGAGTCCTGGGGTTCTTAGAAAATGTGATGATGATAACTGAGATGTGGCATTCTGCAGCAATTGAGAGTCTCTGTGTTAGTGTGGCAGAGATCCAGGTGGCCAGATCAGTTGCATCAAGGGAGGGGACCAGCTTCTGGGCTAAAGCACCCTGATCGTGCTTCGGCAGGGAGGGCGGGATATAAGTCGAACAGACTAAACTGAATTGTGAGAATGCACTTTTTGTCGTGGCTTTAACCTGCTTCTCTAGCTGTAATGCTGTCTCACCAAGTGAGCCAAGCTAAATGGGAAACAGTGCAAATTGTTTAGCGTTGCAAATACATCTGAAGCAATATTCTAGACAAGGAGCCCCCTGCACACAGCCCATTCCCAGCACTCAGGGCAGTTGCTCAGGTCCCGGGGGTAGCCATTCAGTCTCCCTCAACATTGGATGTGTAGTTGCATAAGTATGTACTCTGCTATCTGGAGCCAAATTTGAGTGTTCCCGAGGAGCCTCATCTTTCATTGTGTCCCAAAAGAGCCAAGTTTCTAGTCCGTTTAGCTGCAGGTGTGGCTGAGCAGGATTCCCAGGAGGGAGGGAAAAGGTTCCTAGTTCCTCTTCCTCCTCATGGGTAGCAGAACAGCATCAGACATACTTAGGATGAAGAGTATCTCACTGTGGTCAGTTTTAGCGGGTAGGCAAACTGGTCTGCAGAAAAACAACTAGACGAGAGCCAGTTTGGTATAGTGGTTAAGTGCACGGACTCTAATCTGGGAGAACCGGGTTTGATTCCCCACTCCTCCACATGCAACTGCTGGATGACCTTGGGTCAGTCACAAGTTCTTTCAGAGCTGTTCTTGAAAAGAGCAGTTTCTGTCAAAGTTCTCTCAGCCCTGCCTACCTCACAGGGTGTCTGTTGTGGGGAGGGGGACGGAAAGGGGTTTGTAAGCCGCTCTGAGACTCTGAGTGAAGGGCCAGGTATAAAACCAATCTCCTCCACAGGACTTTAGTTATGCAGCTTAAGCCAGCTTGCCCTCCACCGCTTGCTGAGTCCCAGCATATTACACCAGGGCCTTGTTTCTTCCTCCCAGATTGGGGTTTTTGGTCAATGCAGGTCTGTGCCCAAGCCCTCCTGCTGGATCAGTGGCCCCTGACATGAACCCCTTCTTGCCCACAGGCTTGGGAATGGGACGTGGAGCCCCAGCACCTGGCATCCTTTCAGCCCCCTGCCCTCTTTGAGCAGACCACGGAAAGGGAGATCTACCCGACGGCCGAGATCTCCCTGTGGACTGTGGTGGCTGCCATCCAGGCGGTGGAGAGAAAGGTGGATTCCTATGCCACGCGGCTGCTGAACCTGGAGGGGAGGACAGCCACGGCTGAGAAGAAGATCTTTGAGTGTGAGAAGACGGAGCTGGAGTTCAGCAACCACGTGGCCGCCCTGGGGACCCTCATCCAGGAGTACAGCCTGCTCCAGAGGAGGCTGGAGAACATGGAGAACCTGCTCAAGAACCGGAACTTCTGGATCCTGAGGCTGCCCCTGGGCCCACGGGGAGAGGCCCCCAAGGTAAAAAGAAATGGGAGGACTGGCCCCGTTGCCTGCAGGTGCTCTCCTTGGTCCCTTGGCCCCTGGTGTTCCAAAGACAGAACTGCCGTCTCTGAAGCGCTGTACTCCTTGGTACCAGTCCCTGCCCCCCCCCCCCAAGAAGGAACCGGGCGGGGACGACTCTAGACTTCCTGCCCTGAATGGGGCCCCCGAGTACATCTGGCCTGCCAGTGTGGCGGACAGGATGCTGGATCGGATGGACCTTTGGTCTGATCCAGCAGGGCTGTGGCTCACTGGAAGAGCCCCTCCTTGGCATGGAGAAGGTCCCAAGCTCAATCCCCAGCAGCATCTCCAGTTAAACAAGGACCAGGCAGGAGGTGGCGTGAAAGACCTTCACCCCGAGATCACGGAGAGCAGGTGCCAGACTGAGCAGACAAGACTGAGCTTGAGGGACCCCAAGGGTCTGTAGATTCAGTAGAAGGCAGCTTCGTGTGTGTTCATGAGAAGGTCCTCCGTTGGCAGCAGAGGAGAAGACTCGCCATAATGGGTTTAAATTAAGGGTGGGAAGGGACCGGCTGGATTTAGGGAAAACTTTTTGACAGTCAGAGTTGTGCCACAGGGGAATCAGCTGCCTAGGGAGGTGGTGAGCTCCCCCTCCCTGGCAGTCTTTTAAGCAGTGGCTGGGCAAACCCTTGTCAGGGATGCTCTAGGCTGGTCCTGCATTGAGCAGGGGGCGGGACTGGGTGGCCTGTAGGGCCCCTTCCAACTCTGTGTTTCTGTGTGTGTTGCTCTGCCGTGAACTAGCTGGGCCTGGCTTGTACTCTGGCTGCGTTGGAGCCAGTCAGCCCCATGGGAACAGCAGCAACTCTCCCCCTGGGAACTGGTGTAGGCAGCAGTCCCACGAGCACAGTTCTTACATCCTGGAGAGCTGCCGGTGAGACCCATCATGCTGTAATGGTTAAAGAGCTGTACTAGGACTGTGTTCAGATCTCCCCTCGGCCCTGGAGCATTCCAGGTGACCTTGGGCTAATCACCCTCAACCTAGCAGGGCTGTCCTGAGGGTAAATATTAAGCAGGGAGAGCCACACATGCCCACCTGGGAGGAAGTGCAGGAGACAGAGGGAGAGAGATGAAAGAAAAGGTCTCAGTCTGAGCCAGTCCCTCCGCTGGGAACATCGATTTCTCTGCTGCTCCTTCCTTTGCCTGTTCACGACTTCTGAGGCCTACCTGTCCTTTCAGGTCCCGGTGACTTTCGATGACAGCGCAGTCAGCTTCTCCGCACAGGAATGGGCCCTCTTGGAGGAGTGGCAGAAGGAGCTGTACAGGAACATCACCAAAGGCCACTATGAGCCACTGGTCTCTCTGGGTAAGGGGGGGAGGGTGGCGCTGGAGACACCGTCCCATGCGGGGTTGGGAGTTCCCCTCTAGATGGCATCCCTTGGAGGCATGCAGTGGAGCACCCTGACGTGCATGCGTGGGGATGGACGGAGGCTCTGGGAGGGGAAAATTCTAGCTGCGATGAAGGACTTGCACACGAGACAAGTGAGTTGGAAGGACAAGAACTCAGGTCTGCCCCTGGCAGTGAGCGGTTTATTTTTAAACATACACAGACTTACACGCCACGCCCTTAGGTTGCTGCGTCAGCGTTCAGTAGACAATCATCAATCATGGAATCCACATAGGGAATAAGGAGGAGATGAGACAACTGTCTCAGGAGCCTGCTGTTTGCAGAAGGGCTTATCAGCCAGCCAGCTTCAGGAGGACAATGCTAACTGTATAGCAGGGAGGGTGGAATCCACATGAATGAGAGACATATGTCTCGAGAGTATACTGTTTGCAGGAGGGTTTATACAATGCTCATTGTGTAGCAGGGAGGGGGGAGAAGCATAGACTTTGACCTGGCTAGCATCCCAGTCTCAGATCTTCCCTACACTGCCATAGTGGCAGGGCCCTGGAACCAGTTTGGGTCTCTTTGTGCGGCAGGTTTACCAGGCAGTTGTTCAGTGGAGCCCGGTCTCGGAGTTGACTCTGAACACCTGCAGCACTTGCGAAACAAGATCCAGAGCGTAGCCGTGCTTGGTCTTCCGTAGAAGAGCAAGATTTAAGTCCAGGAGCACCTTTGAGACCAGCAGGGTTTTCTAGGGTAGAGACTTCCAGGAGTCAAAGTTCCCTTTGTTGAATTAAGGGAGCTGTGATTCTTGCAAGCACAGACCCCAACAATTATGTTGGCCTCTGAGGTGGTACTGGACTCAAACCTAGCTGTTGTAAAGAGAGAGCATCTGACCATGTACAAAGTTCCTTTCCTTCCGCCAATAGTGAGCACAGCCATGCCTCCTCCTCCCCCCACAACCTGGAATCTGCAGGAAAAGGTTAGAAGGGGTGTCTCTTGGGCTTTGGTCCGTCTTCTCAGCCCTGCTAGCCAACCCCAGAGCTGTGGTTTGTCCTGAGGGGCAGAACCAAAGGTTGAGCCAGCAGCAGATTCTGGGAGCATCTCAGCAGGGTTTGCTGAGGATGTATTCGACAGATGGGTGCCTCGCCTCCTGACTTTCTGAGACTTCCGGGCTACGAGGGAAACCAGATGCATGCCAGCGGCTCAAAGTCCGGAGCTCCTAGCATTAAATCCCAGTTCCTCTCCACCATTGCAGTTAAGAAAGAAGCCAAGGGCTTGGCAGGAAAGGGGGATCCCGAGATGCCATGAGAAGATCTGGGGAGATGGATTCAGATGTTGCCGGGGGGGGGGGGGCAGAAATATGTCAAGGAAGAGGGTCCAGAACTGGACCCCTGTGCAGAGCCTCCTTGAGTATGGGAGGGGTCCCACTGGCTGATTTTCCGTAACAAGTAACTCTGCACATGTTCACTGTACTCCTTTCTGATCTGTTGAAATTACCAGACTCTGCCCTTTGCAAAGGCGGCAGCCTCCCTACAGCAGAACGAGCGGAAGTGGCCCATGCCATGAATCAGGAGTTCCTGGAGGACAGGGCCTTCCCCACAGAGGCCAGAACAGGTGAGCACAATCTGGAACACCGGCAGTGACAAGAGCGAGGTGTGGTCCAAGATTACTGGCCAGCCTTACAATGCCAGGGTGCCTGGTAGTCAGAGAAGAATGAGAGGTGCCCGTACCCGGATAGCCCAGGGAAGCCCGCTCTTGGAAGCTAAGCAGGGCCGATTCTGGCTAGTACTGTGAAAGGCAACCTCCAAGGAATACCAGAGGTGAGACTCAGAGGCAGGCTAACCAAAGCACCTTGCTGAAAAATGTCCAAGCCCCCAGTAGGGGTCACCAGAAGTCAACCATGACCTCCAGGCAAGCCCACAGACACACACACACACACAGAGACACTAACACACTTAAAAAAAGAAGAATGAGAGGTGAAAATACTCAACGGCAGGCCATGCTTTAGCAGCCATCCTTTAGAACAGTAAGAGGCTGGGTCTGGGAAGCGTCTCTCCCAGGGGTGTCACCCCTGAAAAGCTCCTGCAGTGCTGAGAGAAAGCACACAGACCTCAGAGGTATGAGACGAGCAATGGTGGACAGCTGTGTTGGTCTGAAGCCGCAGAACCAAGTTTGAGTCCCTAGAGGCACCTTTAAGAGCAGCAGTGTTTTATTCTGGGTACAATTCTGCACACACAGAGAAGTTGATACCCGGAATTAAACTTTGTTGGTCTTTAAGGTGCCTCTAGGGACTCAAACTTAGTTTGTCTTGGAGAGTCGCTTTTCTACAAGAACTCTGTACTCAAGACAGCTAATGAAATCGCAGTAAGGCAATGAGAAAGGGGCAGAGGGGAAGGAAGGGCATTTCTGGCAGACTTTTCTGGGAGCTACCTCCGCGAAGGCCGTGCTCCACTCCAGGGAGAAGGTGGGCAAGACAGCCCCACCAGATCTTGAAAGGCCTGGGAGGAAAATACAGGAAAATGTCACCCACTGAACCATTTAAAGCTCTAACACTGAGAGCAGCACCTTGGATTCCATCTGGAAATTGAACTGGCAACCGTTAGCACGGGAATGGCATGCTTCCTGTTCCAAGCAGCTGAGTTCTGCACCAGCTGAAGTTTCCAAGGGCAGCCCCCTGCGGAGGTCACTAAAGTAATCAAGTCTGACAAGTCCAACAGTGGCAGTTGTCAGTATGCTAGAATAAACTTCTTTGAATCTACAGCACATAAACCGAACCACGTTATCAAGTTCAGTGGGGTTGGGGAGGGGGCGCTTTCTGCTGTGCCTGAAGGCGTGGGATCAAATCCCACCACTGACACCACATCTGTTTTCTCGGTTGCATACGACTTCCCCTCAGCAGCCCACCAGCTTCCTAACAGTCTTTTCTCCCCACAGGCTCTGCAGTGCCACAGAGAGGCTCTGGGGTTCAACACTGCCTGGAAACCACCTCCTCCAACCCTGAGTCCCTTGCTCCTAACCCCAGAAGAGAGTGTGCTGACTATGCGTTCCCAGGTGAGGAAAGACCCCTGCATGCCTCCAGAGGCGCTCTTCTTTGCTGTCTTTTCACTGCTGAGCTTGCTGGCCCCAACAGCCGTCTCAGCTGGCTGCTTCATCATTCCACCCCCACCTCCCCCTTCAGCTAGCTTTCCTCACGCAGATCTGCTTGTCTTTGGAACCGCTCGGAAGTGTTCAGTGCCTGGTGTTGATGCTGCTACCGTTCTTTTCTCCAGAAGCAGAGTCTTTGACTTCCAAAGAGGATCTTTTATCCTGGATTAAGCAAGAAGAGGCTCCGGGGAAAGGCAAGTGGGACCCGGAGAGAGAGCTCCCCCCTGCTCTCAGCTGTGGTGAGTGAGTGTGTGCCCTCCTCTAAGAGGCGCGCCACATGGTTGTCTCTTCTTGTCTCGGGCTGTGCTCACAAACAGCCATGCAACATATTTTTAAAAATACCCCCGCACCTGCTCTCCTTGTAATTCCACTGCAGAAGATCCTAGACAGAGCCATGGCCATGCTGCTGTGTCAGAAGGTTGGTCGGCTCCACTGAGGTGCCTCCTGGAGGGTCCTGGGCTGGGCCCAGCCACCAGCCCCATCCTCTGTTGCTGATCCCAGCTCCTGCGAGTCAGCAGGAGGCTGCCAGGGCTAGGCTGGGAGGGGGAAGACCCGCCAGGCCTCCTAGGTGGTGGAAAGTGCAGTCAAGCAGCAGCCAACTTACAGCGGCCCCATGGGGTTTTCCAGGCAGGAGGCAAGGAGTGGTGGCTTGTCATTGCCTGCCTCTGCCTAGCAGCCCTCAGTGGTCTCCCATCCAAGTCCTAACCAGGGTTTACTCCGCTTAGCAGCCCAGATGGGATGAGACTGGGCTAGCCTGGGCCGTCCAGGTCAGGGCAGTTGATAACTCTGGAAGGTTCTCGAGGCAAGAGACGAACAGAGGTGGTGTGCCAGTGCCGGCCTCTGCAGAGCGATTCTGGACTTCCTCGGTGGTCTCCCCTTCCAAGCACTAGCCAGGGGCAGCCCAGCTCAGCTTCTGAGATCTGATGAGATCAGTCCATCCGGGGCCATCCAGGTCAGGGCCAGATCTCCTTATAGTCATGCAGTCGCTTTGGATGCTGTTGATGCCAACACTTCACGGGCATCAGCTGTGTGATGCAGGAAGGGGCATTTCCTTCCGTTTCTCTGAAATGTGCTGTCCACCAGTCATGGGGAAAGGGGCATTGCATTTCGAGTGGGAATTGTTTTTCCCAGTTAAGTCCTCCATGCTTTGTACAAAGCGGGTTTTCTCTCCTTGTCATCCCTTTCTAAGGCCCCGAGCCCCAGCTGTTCAAGCCAGCCTCGGTAAAAAGACATTCAGTCCTTCTGATTCTTTTAGCTGCCAGTTTCGAAATCCTCCAAGAGATAGGCAGAACAGCCTGCTGTTTTCCAGCGGTCAGAGCATGGTTTTGGTTGCTGGCATTTGGATAGGGGCAGTTCATCGTCTTCTTGTTAGTTCTCTTCAGTCTGATCTGATTTTCAGTGGGCCTTCTACACTTCTGCAGTGCCCACCAAGCCTCAATTATGTCTGGTTTCCCATCCGTGCACACCACACGAACTGAACAGTCTGGTCACTGGCCCAGGTCCCTGGGCAGAGAAAAAGAGGCGATTGTATACATCCCTAATGGGGGGGGGGGGAGTTGCCCATCAAGGACGTCATTCCAGGGGGCAGAGTCTTGCCCTTAAGGGAACTGGGTGTCAGCTAGTGCTGCCATCTCTCCCGGGTGGGAGTTGGACTCTCTTTCCCTCCTACGTAGGCTGGGTGGAATGTTAGGTTTTGTCGCTGCCTCGCTCTGACCTAGGTGTCTGCTGCCACTTCTTCCCTTGGGAACCTGTAGCTGTTACTTTAGGCGCTTTGCTAGTTTAATGGGATTGGGCTTTGTTGGTGGGGTTTTGCCTTGGATTCTGTGTAACGGTTCATCCCTGGGGACCCTCTCACCATTACTGAAGAAAAGAGATTAAATTTATACCCCACCTTTCACTCACTTGTAGTCTCAGAGCGGCTTACAAACTCCTTTCCCCTCCCCTCCCCACAACAGGCACCCTGGGAGGTAGGTGGGGCTGAGAGAGCTCTCTCGAGGACTGCTTTTGAGAGAACAGCTCTGAAAGAACTTGTGACTGACCCAAGGTTATGCCAGCAGCTGCATGTGGAGGAGGAGTGGGGGAATCAAACCCGTTTCTCCCAGATTAGAGTCTGCGCTCCTAACCACGACACCAAACTTTTGGCGCAAGGGCTGGTCGCAGGGTCTCCCAGCAGTGCCAACAAGCTTGTCTGTGGCTTTGTCTTTAGGGCCTCTTCTAACCACGGGGATCTCACTGTTCTTTCTTCCCTTTTCTTCCCCCTGGCAGATGACAGCACCATGGTCAAAAGCGAGGAGCAGAATCTCGGAGTCGGTCCAAAAGTCCTCCTGCCAAGCCACGGGATGCTGCCTGGGACACCTGGGGAAGACGTGTTCCCAGCCCCCAAGCCCGAAGTGAATGGTGAGAGGCAGCCGATGGCCCCTCCTGCCCAACGGCTGGAGGAGCCCCCCCAGGGCGACAAAGGATGCCGCGAACCGGAGGCGGCCCAGCCAGAAGCCTGCCTCAAAGTGGAGCCCTTCCAGTGCAGCAAGTGCCGAGAAGGCTTTGCATGCGAACAGCAGTTTTCCTTGCATCAGAGGCTTCATGCCGGAGAGGAGATGTACGGGGAGAGCGTTCTGCCATCGCTCGAACCTGATGCCCAGCAGCTACCAGACCCCTATGCGTGTGCAGACTACAAAGGTGGCTTTGGCGAAATGCCATTCTCCCAGATGGCGGGGCGGCCGTACGTCTGTCCCCTCTGCCCCAAGAGTTTTCGACTGAAGACTAGCTTGTTGATCCACCAGAAAACACACACTGTGGGGAAAGGCGAGAGCGCATTCGTGTGTCCCGAATGTGGGTGTGGCTTCAGCCACCAGGGCCAGCTCACCCGGCACCAGGCCATCCACGCCGATCGGCCACACCAGTGCTCGGAGTGCCACAAGGCCTTCAACCGCAAATCGAGCTTGGTGGTCCATCTGAAAACCCACCGTGAAAGACCCCGGCCCTTCCAGTGTCTACAGTGCCACAAGACTTTCATCCGCAAGCAGCACCTGGATGACCACACCCGGACCCACACTGGCGAGAAGCCCTACCAGTGCCCCGAGTGTGAGAAGCGCTTTGCTGAGAAGTCCAAGCTGACCAACCACTACCGGATCCACACCGGCGAGCGGCCGTACCGCTGTGGACAGTGTGACAAGCGCTTTGTGCGCGCGCACCACCTTGTCAAGCACCAGAGCAGTGTCCACCAGGCCGGGGCAAAGGTGTACTCATGCCGGGAGTGCGGGCAGAGCTTCAGCCACGCCCAGGCCTTCGTCAGCCACCAGGCCAGTCATGCCAACGGGGAGAGGCGACACCGCTGCAGCGAGTGCCTCAAGACCTTTGCCCGCAGGAAGTACCTGCTGGAGCACCAGCGCATGCATACAGGGGAGAACCCCTACGCCTGCCCCCACTGCGGCAAACGCTTCCGCTACAAGCAGTCCCTCAAACAGCACCTGCGCGTGCACGGCGACCAGCTGCCCCCCAGTGCGGAGCAGGGCCCAGCACTCAGCAGCACGGCTGAGAAACCGCCTCTCCCTCCGGCCAACCCTTCCAGCGGCACCTGAAAACAGGCCAGTGAGGACCACAGCTCCCCCGCCACATATACAGACAGGCTCCAAACCTGGGAGCGGCTGAGCCCCTTTAAGACATTTGTGGGGGCTCACTGGTCAGACTTCTCGTGGCACCGGCTCCGGCCTGGTTGGCACAGCGGCATCTGAGGCGCCTCCTCCATCTGCGGTGATCTTACGGCTACCCAAAGGGGAAGGTTTCGGTCACTCAGCTGGTCTCTGAGTGCTTCCGTACAGGCCTGGAGCCCCATGAACTCTCTTTTTCAAAGCATTTGACTAGTCTAAGAAATAGGAAGGATTACCGGTCGGAAGGTTCAGTCTGGATTGCCAGCAGATGGAAAATAAGGCTCAGTTTGTCTGAACACAGGTCAGAGAGTTCAGGAACCTTGGGGGTGAAGGGACCCGATTTGTCTTGGGCCAAAAGAGAGAGGGGGTTCAAACCTGGCCAAACAATGAGGGTAGGACACACGCCCTGGCACTCCCCGGCAAATGCCCCCCTCCACCTGCTGCCGTCCAGGAGAGGTGTCTGGTCACAAGCAGCAGCTGGCTCCTTTCCCCAGTGGGTCTGCAGCTGAGCTGGCCCCTGTCTGAAAACCCACAAGGCGGGCAGAAGGCTACACTAGCAGCAAAGCGGCCTTTTTAGACAATATTTATTCTTTACTACTTTTCTCAACGTTAAGGCAATCCCAGCCAGGACTGATGGCATGGTTCAGGCCCCTCCCAGCCTTCGTTTCCTGGGGAAAGGCACCAGTCTGTCCCAGGATCTTTTGGGTTCAGGTCTCCATTACTGGATGATCTAGGTTCAGTCACTCTCAGTCTAACCTCTCCACAGGGCGGTTATTAAAATCAAGCTTAGTCTCCCTCCCTGATGTTCTCTGAGACAGGGCAGGATAAAAAAAAAGTGATGGATTGAGACCAGTATCTTGCAAAGGGAAGCGGCCCATCTTTGGGGAGAGTAGCTTGCCTGTGGGCTTCCTTTTCTGGAATTGTTATCTGGGAGGGAGCCTGCTGGTATTCCTTGGTCTTGGGATGCCAAAGTGATCCCCGTATTGAGAGTGAAATAGCAAAAGCAGAGGGGCACACAGGGTCATATGCCCACAAGCAGTGATGCAAGGTGCCCCTGTGGAAGCAGAGAGAGAGAGAGAGGGGTGGGGGGGTGGGGGGCAGTTGTAGCTTGCTGCAGATTTAGACCTGTGATCAGGGAAGTCATGAGAATAAGGCGAGCATCATGCGGGGGGGGGGGGGGGGGGGAGTCAGACGGGCTCTCTGGGCATTCAGTGGCCTTGGAAAAGTCTTACTCCCGATGGTCTTGTTGCGCTGGTTAAATGAGGTGACAGCTACATTCTAGTGAGCCCCTTAGATACCCGTGAGCTTTCCAGGGCATTACTTTTTGAGAGTCAAAGCTCCCTTTGACATCTGCCTGATGAAGGGAGCTTTGACTCTCGGAAGCTCCTGCCCCGAAAATCTTGCGGGTCTCCAAGGTGTTACCGGACTCGGATCTAGTCTTGGGGGCAGCACCTGAGGAAGGGAACTCCTTGTTGATCTCGAAGGTGCTCCTGGACTCGGATCTGGCTGTTCTGCGGCAGACCAACACGTTTATGTCCTCTGAAACCAAATGGGGTAAGAATTGTCCAGGACTTGTGCATGGAATGTGCTGCAGAAATTATTAACAATTTGTGTGTGGGGTGTGTGTGTGGTTTCCTGAGACTAGGAAGCAAGGCCATGTAGGGCCACAAGGATGTAGATGGGAAGCCAAACCACAAGAAGGCAGAGGGGAGCCTGAAATTGCCTCCCACACAGAGAACAAGAGGGTCTGGGGCAGGTGGCGCAAGTTGAGCAAAGGAACAGAAGCGGGGGCCTCTTCGAGCTGAGCGCTACCCGTGGGCTGCCCTGCACTTCGTATGCAGCACCAGGATCTGCCCCAGGACCAGGGCAGGATTGCAGTGAGCTGCTGGGCACCCTCAACCTCTTGTTCCTGCCATGCCCCCAAAGCCTCCCTGGAGCTGGCTTTTCTCCCGGGACGTCAGTGTGGCGAGGTCTTCCCTCTTGCTGCTTGATTAGGGGCCTTCCCACAATTCCTGAACGTACACCACAGCAGCATACTTGTTTTCCCTCTTATCAGTCTCTGCTTATTAACCTGGCCGCGTAGTATACGCTTTCTGGGTTTCCAGATTCATTTCCCCTTTGAGTATGTGTACCCTCTATAGGTTGGTGAGAGTCTGACTCTGCACATTTTATTCTGAAGAGGCATTAGCCAATCCTCCCAGCTTGAAGTGCTTGTAAGAAAGGATGGTGTTTGGGGGAGACTGGCAAAAGAGCAAAGGAACCAAAGACGGATCGAAAGCTGCTGGTGTCACAAAGGAGGAGGGGCAGGCAGAAAGGGGCAGAAGAGGATTTGAAACACACACTCCGGCCTGCCCTCGGCACAGTCTGCCCTCTGTCAAGAAAGCACACCTTGATTGGGAAGGAGGACACGGCAGCGGGTCGTTATGATGATACCTTTGTGCTTTTTTAAAAGAAAAAAATACAGGATGAGGGTGGATTAATAAAGGTTTTGTACCATTCTTTTGGATAAGTGATATGCTTCTCGTGCGTTTGTTCTGTATCCCCTTTGGAGCCCTCGTTAAAACACAGGTTTGTCAGAGCCCCCCGCGAATGCAGGATAAGGAGAAAGGGAGGAGGGCTGGGATATGGTCCCAAGGCGTGATAGAAGGCACGGGATGCTCAGGTGAGGCCAGCAGAATTTGGTTTCCTAGACAGTGAGTTGCTCGCCCTGTGAGTGAGATACTCCTGTGGGGGCTGTGGGCACAGAACTGGCCAAACAGGAGTTTCAGAAGGGAAGATATTGGCCTGCACCCCAAAAGCACCGTTTCTATCAAGGTGCCTTGAGTGTGTAGCTTAAGGCCCAGGGTCAGACTTATGTGTCGTTTTGTGAGCCCGCTTGCTGTGTCCAAACCACGGTCCCCCACACTGCTGACTGGAATCAGCTGACCCCCTGGGGAGCATCGGCACCACTGCTGTCACTCACTGACGATGCACTGAAGTTGTGGGCCTCTGCTGCCGCCTCCTCTGGATCTGTCTTGGAGCTGGCTGCCCCTGCGTCCCGGGCTGGCTTGCCTGATCGGCTCCTCCACTTCTGCAAACCAGAAAAATGTTTGTTGTAAATCCTCTAGGTGAAAGGGATCAGAAGGGGTTGGAACAAATGCCATTTTAACACAGCACTTGACTCTGTATTAGGAAGCAAACCGTGCGGCAGACCGAGACGCCACCTTTGTCCCTGGATGCACTCAGACAATGTTCTGGGACCGTGCAGCGTTCGTCCAATTGCCCCCAAACTCATTTCATCCATACAGTAATGTATCAGCAGTGCTCTACTGCCACCTGAAGTGGACAAACACATTGGTCTCTGTGTGAGGGAATCAGTGAGCCCAAATCTGACAAGAAATCACAACACAGCAGAAACCAGCGAGGGGACATTTTACTCTTCCTGGACTTACTGAGAGCCAGTTTGGTGCAGTGGTTAGGTGCGCGGACTCTTAATCTGGGAGAACCAGCTTTGATTCCCCACTCCTCCTCCACCTGCAGCTGCTGGTGTGACTTTGGTCAGTCACAGTTCTCTCAGAGCCGTTCTCTCACAGGCAGTCCTCAGGAAAAAGCTTCCAGCCTCACAGCGAGTTTGGTGCAGTGGTTAGGTGCCTGGACTCCAATCTGGGAGAACTGGCTTTGATTCCCCACTCCTCCTCCACCTGCAGCTGCTGGTGTGACTTTGGTCAGTCACAGTTCTCTCTGAGCCGTTCTCTCACAGGCAGTCTTCAGGAAAAAGCTTCCAGCCTCACAGCGAGTTTGGTGCAGTGGTTAGGTGCATGGACTCTAATCTGGGAGAACTGGCTTTGATTCCCCACTCCTCCTCCACCTGCAGCTGCTGGTGTGACTTTGGTCAGTCACAGTTCTCTCAGAGCCGTTCTCTCACAGGCAGTCTTCAGGAAAAAGCTTCCAGCCTCACAGCGAGTTTGGTGCAGTGGTTAGGTGCCTGGACTCTAATCTGGGAGAACCGGCTTTGATTCCCCACTCCTCCCCCACGTGCAGCTGCTGGTGTGACTTTGGTCAGTCACAGTTCTCTCAGAGCCGTTCTCTCACGGGCAGTCCTCAGGAGAGCTCTCTCAGCCCCACCGGCCTCCCAGGGCGTGTGTCTGTCTGTTGTGGGGAGGGGGAGGAGTCTTGTCAGCCGCTCTGAGTCTGTGTCGTGTGACCCCCCCCCCCCGAGTTCCTCCTCCTCCTCCTCCTCCTCGGCCTTTCATTGGCCCCTCCCTGGACTCCGGTTCTGTCTTGCGGCCGCTCTGCGTGGTCCGCCCCCCCGCCCCCCCGGGGAGGAAGGCCGGCCGGGTCACGACGAAGCGAACGGGCGGGGGGGGGAGGGGAGGCCTTTCCCGCCAAAAGGGAGCCCGGCGGGGCGCTGTCGTTCTCCTCTCCCGCCTGCAGGAGGCGCTGCCCGGCCGCCCGTGACCGGAAGCGGCGCCGGGAGGAAGGGGGGAGGGGAGGCAAAGCCCACCACCGCCCCGCTTTGTCTCGCTGACTGGTGCGCATGCGCGCTCTTCCCCCCGGCCCAGGTGTCGCCCCGCCCGCCGCTCCCTGCGCGCGCGCCCCGGTTCGGCCTCTGCGGCGGAGGAGGGGAAGGGGGGCCGGTCCAGGTACGGGGCGGGGCGGCCTCCGTGTGTGTGTGTGTGTATGGGGGGGATCCCTGGGGCTTGGGGGGGCTTCAGTGTGCGGGGGGAGGCCACAGCCTTCCTGATCTCTCTCTCGTCTGGAGTTCGGTTGCGATTCCGGGAGATCTCCAGGCACCACCTGGAGGTTGGCAACCCAGGGCGCAGCCATAGCGCGGCTTTTCTCTCCACCCCCCCCCCGGGGTCTGTCGGAAGCGGCTCCAGGCGCCGCCCTCGCAGCCCGTCTCTCCCCAGCGAGTTCCCATCCAGCGGAGCCCTCCGACACCCCTGTCAGTCTGCAAAGGGCGCCGCCGTCGGTGCGGCTGGCTGGCTGGCCGGCTGGCTGGCAGCATCGGGTCCGGAGCAGGAGCCTCGCTAGTCCAGCCTCCGAGGAGTCTCCCACAGTGGCCAGTCGGTACAGGGATTCGCTCTGAGCCCCCAGGCCACCACTAGGCTCCCACCCTAAATATTCCCCCAAACTGGATCAGGTCCCGTCTGGTGTCGTGGTGGCGAGGAGTGCGGACTCTGATCTGGGAGAGCCATTCCCCGCTCCTCCACATGCAGCTGCTGGGGTGGCCTTGGGTCAGTCACAAGTTCCCTCAGAGCTGTTCTCCCAAGAGCAGTCCTGGAAAGATCTCTCTCAGCCTCGCCTACCTCCCAGGGGGTCTGTCTGTTGTGGGGAGGGGAAGGGAAGGGAGATTGTAAGTCGCTGTGAGACTCCTTCGGGTAGTGAAGGGCGGGGTATAAATCCAGTCTCCTCCTCCTCCTTAAAAATTGCCCAGGCTATGCTACTGCTTGAACAAGTGATGCAGCTCCCTCTGACATTTCAGGGGATGGAGAGCATCAGACATTAAACAAATAAGGAGGACCGGGGGTGGGGGGGGGGGGGATCTGCCTGAACTGCAGTAAACATCACCTGAAATTCAAGAGGACTTTGGGTTTCTCTCTTTGCAAGGCAGGCTATGGAGCATGAGGCGGCCTCCAGGTCTCATCTGCCTTTCCAGCCAACCCCCAAGCAGGCAGCTACACGGGAGATGCAGGTGCAGACGTCAGAGACTTCCATGTGGGCGGCAGTGTCTGCAATCCAGGCTGTAGACAAGACGGTGGACACTCACACCGTGCGCTTGCGGCGTCTGGAGGGCAGGATGGGCTCGGCGGAGAAGAAGCTGATAGGCTGCGAGAAGACCACGGCAGAGATGGCAAACCAGCTGGAGAGCAAATGGGCCGGCTTGGGCACCCTGGTGGAGGAGTATGGGCGGCTGCAGAGGAGGCTGGAGAATGTGGAGAATCTGCTCAGGAACCGGAACTTCTGGATCCTGAGGTTCCCGCCAAGCACCAGAGGAGAAAGGCCCAAGGTCAGATAGATGGACTTACTGCCAGCCCCGGCCCAAATCACACAAATGTAATTATGCCAACAGGCACATGATGCAAAACTTTGTAGATCATAGTCCCTCTTCTGCTGTTTGGCATGCTGTGCATAAGAATACAACAGTTTGCGTTAAACCACATGTAAGAGCATTTGGGGGGCCGCAGTGGTTCAGTGGTTAAGATGCTGAGCTGCAGACCTGGTCAGTAGTTCAGCAGTTTGAGATCCAAGTGCTGCATGACGGAGTGAGCTCCCGTCTCTGGCCCCAGTTCCTGCCAACCTAGCAGTTTGAAAGCAAGACATTGCAAGTTGGTAAATAGGTACCACTTCAGTGGGAAGGTAACAGCGTTCCATGTGCCTCGGTGTTTAGTCATGCCAGCCTCATGACCATGGAAAAGTCTTTGGACAGCGCTGGCTCTTTGGCTTGGAAATGCAGATGAGCCCCGCCCCCTAGAGTCGGATTTGACTGGCTTTTGAGCAAGGGAAACTTTTACCTTTTAAAAGCATTTAGATCCAGCGCTATTCAGACATGCTTACCAGGGTAAAGGCTTGGCTGTCAGCTGCTTTAGGAAACAGGGCAGGATCCCTACCAGATTTAGTGACTAAGTACAAATTTCGGGAAGAGGCTTGGAGCATAGCCTTTCTCCGTGATGGAAGTGAATGCTGACGTTTTAAATTTTGCACAGTCATATTTATTCGATCATCTTACTAAGCTAATGTTGTCTGTTTTGTTCAGCCTAATCACAAATGGCTGTATGTTGAGACAGGTTGCTTCCTGCTGTGGTTAAAATTCTGTTGCACTCACAAAAACGGTGGAAGGAAGAGGCCCATAAAGTCTTTTGCAGGCAGCAGGCTGCGTCTTGATGGCCACTGGTTGCAGGCCAGGGAGTTGGGACAGTGGCCATTGGGAAAGATGGACCTGGAAAAACATCTTCAGTCATCAGAACCCATCTTCATCCCACCCCCCACCCCCAGCCATTTGGCAGATTTACTGATCAATTTATCAGCAAGGTTTTCCCACCTTTTTCTGTCCAGGACCATCAAGGCAGATAAAGATGCAACCTTCATCTTTCAAAGCATTTGTTTTGCAGCCATAGAAATGAGAAACGTCCCATTTTGGAATAAATGAAAGCTGTGATCCCCCCCCCCCCGATACTGATGCTGAAAGGAGGGTTCTGTGATTCTCAGGGCACTGGCAGGAAGGCAGAAAATCAAGGCTGTTGAGGGCACCTCCTCAGGGCTCCTGGTGTTTCTGGCCACTGTGTGACACAGAGTGTTGGACTGGATGGGCCACGCGGGCCTGATCCAACACTGGCTCCTCTCTTAGGTTCTCCGATGTTCCTTCCTGTCTGTCTCCTGGTGCTCACCGAGAGGCCTTTCTGCAGGCACAGCTTTATGCCACAGGTCCAGGCCGGAAGCTGCCCACTGGACACTCCCCACTAGATGTTCCTTTGGACATTGAACAGTTAACTTGATATACCACTGTGTTAAATTTCCCTGCCAGGCCCCCCCCCCCCAGTTTTGAATGGGGCTGGCAGAGGCTGAGGGCCTTTAGAAGCTAAGCAGTCAATTTAAGTGTCTGAAAAGAGCAGCCTAACATCAAAACCTCTGCTTGGGGCAAAGCCTCTGACCGGCCTCCCCAGTGCAGCCTCCTGGTGTTTCTGTGCCTTTCCAGCTGGGACGGGGAGTGCGTCACTCTTGCTCTTGCAGGTGCCCATCACCTTTGACGACGTCTCGGTCCACTTCAACGAGCAGGAATGGGGCGACCTGGACGAACAGCAGAGGGACCTTTACAAGAGTGTCATGAAGAGCAACTTCGAGACTTTGGTCTCGCTGGGTGAGGGCGGCTCCCTGTCCTCCGGTGCGCGGAATGTGAGAGGGGTCTGTTTTTACTGTTGATTTGCTTTATTTACTTCACTGATGAAATCCCATCTTTCCCCCCCTAAGAGACCCATGGTGGCTTACAATAATTCCCCTCTCTTTTATTTTATCCTCACAACAACCCTGCGGTGTAGGTTAGGCAGAGAGTGTGTGACTGGCCCAAGATCACCCAGCAGCCTTCCATGACACAGCAGGGATTTGAACCGGAGACTCCCAGCTCCTACCCTGACACTTTAACCACTACGCCACTCTGGCTGTCCACGCGTGGGGACAGGAATGCTTGCCCTCGGGGACGTGTCTGAAACGTCTGCTCAGTGCGCTCTTGGACCACTTAGAAGCACTTTTAAATTTCTGAGCTTTCGGGAAACGCTGCTTGGATACATCCCTTCCCCTTCTGCTCTTTCCCTCTTTCCCCCCACCAACGCATTTGTGGGGAAAGAGGAAAGTAAGCCAGATGGAATGCTGCATTCTGCAGAGCGACTGATTGGGGAGAGACACAATTAGAACTGCTGGGGATACATCTGGTAATATCAGTTTCCTCAAGAGCAGGAAAGTCATCTGATATTGGACTAGCTGAACAGCTCAGTGTTTGTAGGAAGGCCCTGTCTTTAAACAAACAAGCATGGATCTGGAATGATTCAGAAGTGCCTTTTTGTATGCTTGAGACCTAGGCCAGAGGAGCCCAGAGTTTGAGTCAGAAGAAGGCAACTCTGGGTCCCTCTGACGCCTTGTGCCACCTGCTTGCAGCCTTACTGCGCTTCTCAGGGGGCAGGGGGGCTTGTGTCACAGCCACCCACTGGGGAGAAGAGCAAAGTATAAATGAATTAATAAATTTGGTGCGGTGGTTAAGTGCACAGACTCTAATCTGGGAGAACCGGGTTTGATTCCCCAGTCCTCCATTTGCACCTGCTGGATGACCTTGGGCAAGCCATCTTTCTGTCAGAGCTGTTCTCTCAAGGGCAGTCCTCGAAAGAGCTCTCTCAGCCCCGCCCACCTCACAGGGTGTCTGTTGTGGGGCAGGGAAGGGAGAGGAGTTTGTAAGTCGCTCTGAGACTCCCTTGGGGAGTGAAGGGCGAGGTATAAATCTAATCTCCTCCTCTTCTCCTTCTTCCAGAATGCAGAGCTGTCACCAAGCAACATTTGGTGTCAATGATTAATTTTCAATTTTTTGTTCACTGGTTTTATAGCATGAGCAACTTTTTCAAATTCAGTTGTTCGTGTCCGAAGAAGAACACAGCTTTTAAATGCATTTTAACCCGGCCTCCTCACAAGACGGCAGCTGAGCTGTCAGTCATGGCAGAGACGAATCAGGCAAGGTCCGCTGGGCCAGGATCGGGCCACCGGGGTCTCCCTGGCCTCTGTCCTTCTTTCTTCACCGGCTCGGTCAGCTGTGTTGGTTTAAAAGTTAGGGCAAGTCTCTTTCTGCCTTCCGTAGCTGTCTGCTTCCTAATGCCGATGCGTGACATGTGATAACCTCATATTCTTCCGTCCAATGAACAGATTACGTCGTTGCCAAGCCCGAAATCCTGTCCCAGATAGAGCAAGGACAGGAGGTATGTGTGAGAGGCCCTGGTGCTTCAGGGGGGAGCAGTGGCCCTCCGGACCTTGGCACAGGTGCGTGGGCAGACATCTGCAGCCCTGATCTTTTCTCATGATATACTGCAACGCTCTCTACATGGGGCTGCCCTTGGCCCGGCTCTGGAAGCTGCAGCTAGTGCAGAATGCTGCGGCCAGGCTATTGATGGGTCTCTCTGTGAGGGACCACGTCCGGCCTGCGCTGAGGGCGCTGTACTGGCTGCCTATAGCGTACTGGATCCGGTTCAAGGTGCTTGTTTTAACCTTTAAAGCCCTATATGGTCAGGGGCCTGCCTACCTAAGGGACCGCCTTTCCCCATATATACCCCAGAGAGCACTGCGGTCAGGCACACGACATCGCCTGACCCTCCCTGGCCTGGGAGAAGCCAGACTGGTGACCACCAGGAACAGAGCCTTCTCAGTGGCGGCCCCCTACTGGTGGAATGAGCTCCCGGAAGACATCAGGGCCCTGCGGGACCTTTTGCAGTTCCGCAGGGCCTGCAAGACGGAGCTCTTCCGCCAGGCTTTTGGGGCCGCTGCTGGGGGAAATGGTCACGGGTAAGTGGCCAATGAAGTACTGGCTCGGTACATCTGCAGGTGGTTACCTCTCTGGCTGGGGGGATGTAGTAGCAGATGCGGCTGTTGTCAGGTGTTGGTTTCTGTAACTGCCGCCATTTTAGTGGGTTCTGTGATTTATATGGAATTGTAATGGTTAATTGAATTTTGTGTGTGGTTTTAAGGTTGTGAGCCGCCTAGAGCCGCTTTGTGCTGGCTAGGCGGGATATAAATCTAAATAAATAAATAAATAAAATAAAATGGTAGAATTTGGAAATGGGGGACACCTGAGCTGGAGAGGCAGACTTGCTGCCGTGGCCCATGGTAAAGGGACTGGGAAGGAACGGACTTGCCAGCCCCAATCGTTCATGCCTTTGGGTTGCCAGGAGACTGGAAAGCCCCGTGGCCGTCCCAAGTCGCGGCTTGGTGATGATGCCACCCCCCCTTTCCTCACTTCTGGCAGTGGGGGGGGGGTACCAAAAACACACTGGGCAGCAATGCTCCCTCTAAGCTGTGGAATCTTGTGAGCAAAAATTCTACTTTGTGAGCAGCTGGCATTAAAGTTGTGAGCGAGCGATTTGGCTATTGCATACATTCGCTTGCTCTGGAACTGTTCTTCCTTGAGCTAAGAGAAAAATGTGTGAGCCAGAGGCTAAAATACTGTGAGCTAGCTCACACTAACTCAGCTCAGAGGGAACACTGCTGGGCAGTACCAGACAGGAATGAGAGAATTATTCCAAGAGTATCCCCTGACATGTAGGCGAAACAGGAGAGGGGGAAGGAAACATGCGACACACTTCATTCATGACAGTAGCACAAATGAGAGGCTTTTTGTCCCCTGCCTGCCTGCACGTTTGACAGACAAGTTTTCTCGGCCAAGATGTGGTTCTTCTGGCTTCCCAGCAAAAGCACTGTTTAAGCCAAGCCTGGCTTCATAGGGCACTGCTTGTGGAGGTTCAGAGGTCGTTTTGGGGTGTCTCTCGGGAAAGACCACCCTGGGTTTCAGGGCTGGGGAGGCTGTGGCTACAGATCTGCGCACCCAGTGCTCTGTTCCATGTAGAGGCTCTGGCCAGTTGCTGCATCTTTCAGTGGGTTCCGCCAAGCCAGCAGGGGGACAGGCGATCGTCCTTTTGCCGTTCTGAGCTGTCACACGCGAGCGGGAGTTTACCCGCTCCCCAGTTGCCGCATTTTAGATTGCAAGACCAAACAGGCGCCTGTGCAGCTCTGCCTAGCAGCTGGGGGAGGGGGCACGCGAACGGTGCTTGGTGTGGAGAAGCAGCCCCCACTGTATTCTTTTCCCTCCTCTCTGCAGACTCCCCAGTTGCTCCAGTGGACGTTTCTTCGTGGCTTAAGCAAGAGGTGGAGGAGCAACCAGGTGGGAATGCTGGGCCCCCCGAGGAGGCAAGAGAGCCCAGCGGTGGTCCCCACACAGGTGAGGCCTGCGTTAATGGCACTTAGTGCTCGTCCTTGGTTCTCGAGCAAGAACCTCGACTGATGTCCTCCTCTGTCCTTTGTGTGTGGGGCAGAGCATTGGAAGGCTGGGTTATGAGAAGCCTGCTCCCCCAGGGAGTTTCACAGAGACGGCCAGGGTGATGTCGTAGTTAAGAGTGGCGGCCTCTAATCTGGAGAGCCGGGGGGGGGGGGTTAATTCCCCGCTCCTCCTCTACATGCAGCCTGCTGGGTGGCCTCAGGCCAGTCCCCATTCTCTCAGAGCCCTCTCTGCCCCACCTGCCTCCCAGGGTGCCTGTTGTGGGGAGAGGAGTTTGTAAGCCGCTCTGAGACTCCTTCGAGTAGGGAAGGGCGGGGTATAAAACCCAACTGCTCTTCATCTTCCCCTCCTCCTCCTCCTCCTCCAATTATTGGTTCATTGTCCTTGTGGGTTTCCCTCCTTTGGCTCTTTGCGGTGATTGGGGAGGCAGGTGAAATCCTGGGCCTTCTCAGGTGGTCTGCTTCAGGGATATAAAAGTGCATTTCCTCTGCTTTGTAGTGTCTTGACCAAGGGTCCCCCAACCTTTTGGAGCCCGTGGGCACCTGTGGAATCCTGAGACGGGGTGGTGGGCGCAACCACAGAACGACCACACACACAGGAAGACCAGGTGCATGGGAGAAGGAGAAGCACCACCCCAGGGAAGAGTGGGGGAGAGAGACAGCCGCGCTGTGGTTGTTTTTAATCTGCACAGCCAATCAGAAGCCCTGCTGGGCAGGAGCCTCATCTGGCCCCACCCATTTTCTTCAGACAGCTGGCAGATGCCAAGAAAGGTGTTGGCAGCCATCATGGCGCCCATGGGCACCCTGTTGGGGAATCCTGGTCTTGAGCTTTTCTTCAGCTCCCTTTCCCCTCCCCTCTGGTGAAGAGAGCCGTGTCTGGTGTCGTGGTTAAGTGCACGGACTCTAATCTGGGAGAACCGGGTTTGATTCCCCACTCCTCCACTTGCACCTGCTGGATGACCTGGGGCAAGCCGTAGTTCTGGCACAGCTGTTCTTGCAAAAGAGCACTTTCTGTCAGAGTTCTCTCGGCCCCACCTACCCCACAGGGTGTCTGTTGTGGAGGAAGGGGAAGGGAAAAGAGATTGTAAGCTGCTCTGAGACTCCCTTGGGGAGTGAAGGGCGGGGTATAAACCCAGTCTCTTCTCTGTTGTGCACTGTCTGACCTGCTGCTGTTTGCTTTGGCAGCAGTGCCCGCTCTTTTTCGGGAGCTCCCTGGCCTGCCAAGCAGTCCTCCTTCTGTCCCCTTTTCTTGCGCTGCAGCACCTTTCCCCTCAGGCTGTGTGTGAGACTCCTCCCTGGTAAAACCAACACTTGGTGCCATCCTCTGCCATAGGCTCTGCGGTTGCTGCAGCGGGCACTTCCTCGTGGATTAAAGAAGAGGTGGAGGAGGTGTGCTTTGACCCAGAGGCCTGCGCCGAAAGAGCTCTCCACTGCAGTTCTTCCCTGGGTGAGTCTTGCCTTTGGCCTCCCCCAGAATTGGTTCCAGGGTCACGCTTGTCCTTGAGAAGAAGCTGTGAAGTCCGTGCCTTCTCTCTCAGGAAGTGGGCATGGAGGCTCTTTTGTTCTGTGATCACAGCTCAGATAGGTCAGATCAATGGGTTACGTGTGCAGTCTTTAAAGCTCTGGATGGGCTGGCCTTCTTTTCCACCATCCCCTTTGTCTGGGCTCTGTTTCTTGGTGGTTTTGTTTCTTCTTGGGGTGAAAATTCTGAGGGAATGTGTCTCTCCTGGGCTTTGATGCATTTATGGGACCAGGCTGTCCCAGAGATTGAAAATGAGAGCTGTTTCCTGAAAATGATGGGGACGGGCCGGCATTATGAGGGTGGGCTGTTCCCCCCACACACACAAACATTTTGATGTAACTGGCTTGAGAAGGGGGGATTTCCAGAGCACCAGTTTCCTTAAAGGGACGCCCTCACCGGTCCTGGCTGTCTGCCTTCCCCAAAGACACACTGAATCTGGAAAACGAGGCAAACTGGGCCATGCCAGGGGCAGTTTTATATTCCTGTGAATTCCCTGGAAATCCACCTGCAGGTCTGCTCTTCCAAGTAGCTTGGCTGCAGTTCTCATTTTCTCGCCAGTGTTTCCTCTCAGCTGAGTTAGTGTGAGCCAGCTCACAGTTTTTTAGCCTCTGGCTCACACATTTTTGTCTTCGCTCAGGAAGGATGTCTCCAGAACAAACTAGTTTATGCAGTAACCAAATCCCTCGCTCACAACTCTAATGCCAGCAGCTCACAAAGTAGAATTTTTGCTCACAAGACTCCACAGCTTAGAGGGAGCACAGCTCCTGACAGGTTTTCAGTTTGAGGTTTGTCTCGTCTTGAGAGCCAGCATAGTGTCGTGGTTAAGAGCAGCGGACTCTGATCTACAGAACTGGGTTTGATCCCCCGCTCCTCCTCCTCATGCAGCCTGCTGGGTGAGCTTGGGCCAGTCACAGTGCTCTCGGCACTCTCCCAGCCCCATCTACCTTGCAGGGTGCTTGTTGGGTTAGCCAGGAGCCATCTTTTGCTCTCAGTCTTTGCATGGGTGTTCTACAGCCAAAGCATCTGCCTGCCTGTCCGTGGCAGGAAACAGACCTTCTCTGCAGGCCCTTTGCCAGACAGATTTCCAGTCATTCTTGCCTAAACAGAGTTACCAGTTTCACTGTTATGTTGGAGAGGAAGGTGAGAAGAGCCCTGATGAGATTCCTCCTTCCTGGACAGAATATCAAACCGTCACGGTGGAAGACGGGCCTGTAGCTGGACCACAGGAAAGCCCCTATGTCCAGGAGCCACGGTTCCTTGGTGAAGGCCCCAGCACAGGTAAGTAGGGAACAGGACTTCTTCATAAGTGCTGCGTCCTTTGATTCCCCTGTCTGGGCGGGACTGTTTCTGTGGCGATACAGCTCCTGTCCTGCTGTAATCACGGTTGTGTTCCAGCCAGGGCTGCCTGTTAGGCTGGGGCGGGAAAGCTGCCTTTCCGAGTAAACAGAGGGGCAGGATTGTTTCTGGGGCTACCAACCGCCCGCCGGAGCCTGGAGATCTTGTGGAATTACAACAGGTCTCCAGATAATAGCGGTCAGTTCCCCTGGAGAAAGTGGCTGCTGTGGAGTGTGGAATCGTTACCCCACTAAAGTCCCCTTCCTCCCCAACGCTCCACCCCCACACTTCCAGGAATTTTCCAACTTGGGAGTCGGCAACGCTAACTGTCTGGTTGCAAGGTTGCCATGGAATGGGGATCTGCTGAGGTAAGAAAACTCTCGCAGAACAAGAGGGCAGTCCCTTCCTCGGAGTTAGATCCAGGTGGGCAGCTGCGTTGGTCTGAAGCAACAGGGCAATCTCTTCCTTGGAGTCAGATCCAGGTGGGCAGCCGTGTTGGTCTGAAGCAACAGAACAAAGAGAGTCCAGGGGCACCCTGAAGACCAACAAAGGTTTATTGAACCCATGGTGTGTGTGAGTGTGTGTGTTTGTTTTGTGCTAGGCAACCGGGGTGATGGTACCCGAATAACATTGGCCTAGGACCAAGTAGGGATATAACGCAATGCAGAACGAAGCATTAGGGAAGGAGATGCGGGGGAAGAGGAGAAAGGACGCAGGATGGTTGGGTGGGAGTGATGTAGTCTAGAAGTGGCAAGGTGGGGTGATGGAAGGGATTGGGGGGTGGTTCAGAAAGGGATTCACTGATTGGAAGCTCTTTAGGTAAGCTGGGCAGCAAGCCATAGAAGACTCTTCTGCAGGAAGTGAAGTTCTCTCCAACAAATGGGAGCATCCCAGAAGGCTGTGAGCACACGTGGCAGTTCTGGGGAAAGTGGCTCACGCGGCAATTCTGCCAAAGTGTATTCCAGTTTTACGGCTCTAACAGCTGGCCTCAGAATTTTGAGTGTGGATTTATCCCTTGCCCCAACCATATGCCCCTTCTGATACAAGGTGCTTATAAAGTAAGAAGGGTTAGTGTGGATCGTCTCATGCGCACTGACGAAGGGGCCATGCAAGTACATCTCTGTGGAATTGTCCATGCAGGTTTTCTGCGACAAATCTGTGACTGGAACTCCATGGGAAATCTGGGTCCCTGCTCGCAGATCTGTTCAACACTAAGTCTGTTATGTGTCTGTTCAGAAAGTGGACTTCCGGGTGCAGGCGATTAGGCTCTGGGCTGTAGTGCTTCAGCTGGGCTCTGTCCACCCCCAGCGTATTCAGGAAGTTCCCCCTCCAGAGTTTAGAAAGAGAGTGTTGTTTGGGACCACCGAGTAAGAGCTTCCTCTTTGCTCAGGTGTGGCCGCCTTTCTGACCTGGGCTGATGCTGCTGCAGACACCGCAGATGCAGAGCACATTCTGCGCGAACAGCACCGCGGGCGTTTCTACGAAATGATGGAGGAGATCCTGTCGACCAAACGGGAGGACAACAACAGCTACATCAACCGGGACCGGTACCGGACGTTGATTGAAGAAGTCAAAGAGGCCAAAAGGCTCCGCAGCAAAAAGGGCCGGCACTACCGGCGCCTGAGGCGCTTCAATGTCGTGAAGTTTGGGACGGAAGAGAAGCTGGTGGTGCCCCTCTCTCCTGGGCACATGGAAGTGGTGTTCTTCGTTCAGTACGAGGATTTGTTTGATATTCTGCACGAGGCACACCTGACCATTGGTCACGGGGGTCGGACCAGGATGCTGAAGGAACTTAGTCGTAGGTACAAAAACGTTACCGCTGAAGCTGTAATGACTTACTTGAAGCTCTGTGAACTTTGCCAGAAAAAGCAGAGCAGACCCAAGAAAGGGTTTGCAGCACAACCGACCTCACGCAGTGAAACGGATTCTCGCCCCTTTGATATCATTTACATGTAGAACAATGCTGATGGTGGACTCAAATCATCAAGATCCCTTGGCAAAATGTGTTAAACCTGAGCTGCTAACAATTAAGCGGACTAATGAAATGGCTTATAAGTGTATTTTTTTTTAATAACAGCCAGCATTCCATGTTTTTTTCTGTATAAAAACGGTAGTGGAGAATTAGCCAGTCAAATGAAGATCTCTGTTTTGTGTGGAAAGCCAAGGAACAGTCTAAGCCAAAACTGTGCTGAACATAAAAACTGAAACACTGACAATTATTTTGGGCTGTGGAAGGAAAGAGATCTTCTGCACGAAGATGCAGTCTGCAGCAGCTTCATGTCAGGCACGGAGAGTGCTGCTGTGATCGTGCTGGTGTTGAAAGGGTAACCTATGGAAGCCGCCTTTGTTTGGCCAGAAATGGTTGGGCAGCTTTAAGTTCCCTTCAGGCATCCTCACTACATTCTTGAGCTTCACCAAAACAATGGCAGAAATCCATGCTTGCTTGAAATAACTAGTTTCCACAAACAGAGCCTGGCTGAAGAGCACTCCAAAAATGAAGAACGGGTATTTCGAGGATACCATTCCAAAGTTGCCCAGACCCTTTAACAGAAGATGTCTGTACCACCTTTAGTGACACTTCTTGAAAAGCTTTTGTTTAAAGTCTTGACTTGAGGAGATGCCTGATGTGCATGCTCTTGTCACCAGGGTTCCCTCTAAGATGAGTTAGTGTGAGCTAGCACACAATTTTTTAGCCTCCAGTTCACACATTTTTATCTTGGCTCAGGAAGGATGGCTCCAGAGCAAACTAATTTATGCAGTAGCCAAATCACCCGCTCACAACTTTAATGCCAGTGGCTCACCAAGCAGAATTTTTGCTGCCGATTCTCCACAGCTTAGAGGGAGCACTGCTTGCTACAGCAACTGATTTTGAGAAGAGAGCGTGTGTGTTTCAGAGAGGGAGCCCCAGATTCCATTCTGCCCAATGATGGCTCCCTGTCTTGATGTGAGTGGCAGCTCCCTGCTGGGGCAGGTGCTGCCATTTTTGTAATGGCTTCATGGGATGTAATGGGGTTCTTTATATTTGTGCACCATCTGATTTCAGGCACAAGTTCTGTTTTTGGGAGATGCTGAATTGGATCATGAAGACCTAAAAATATACAAATGTTCACCTTCCTGTTGTTGTTACTGATGTTTCCCATCCTTGGTGCTGCTGATTCTGGGTCATGTTTTGGATTCTAATTATGGCAATGTTTTAGGTTACCACAATGAATGAGATTAAATCTGTAATGATTTCTTGTTTGGTGTGTTTCTTTAAATGTTTAGTGTGACTGCAGTAATGTAATGAGAATGATAGGGGGAGACAAATGTGATGTGATTGGCTGATGACCGAGAGTGTGGGAGGAGATGTCCTGAGAGGAATCTGTGTGTGAAGTTTGAAGAGTGAGCACAGTCTGTGTGACTATGGGATTTTGAGTCTTTTTCTGTGTGAATAAGACCAACAGTTTAGTATGTGTGACTAAGAGAGTGGACTCTATTCTGTGTGAATAAAATAAGGAGACTAGCCCGTGTGGCTATAAATATGAGAGAGAGTGAGTATATGGAGTATATGAGCCTGTCAGAGTGGAGTTTGGAGTTTAAGAGACTGTTTGTTACACCAAGTTCCTTTCTTCAACAACTGTTAAAAATAACGAGAAACCTATTTTGTTCTTTATTAAATAAATCAATTTTTGTTTAAATTTATCCCAGAAATTAATACAGTACTTCTTCAGGGCCACATAGTCCTCTGAAGTGCCCAGACCCTAGGTCATTCTTCCAAGAGAGAGAGAGATTTGGAATTTTTAATGCCTGGTGGCAGCAGAAATCTACATGGTTTATGATCATAGAGAGTGTTTAAAGGTAAAACCATTTCACCAGATAGCAAGAACCTCACAAAATACTTCTGTGAGAGTCAGTGGAATCATGTCAGAATGAGGGAAATACTTTTAAGACTGAGGGGAATGGGTGGACTTCCAGAGTCAGCAGTCTTCCACACATTGCGCAAAGGAGGCTGGGTGGTTTTTGCCACTGCTGAAAATGTTTGACTAGTGCCCCCCCCCCTTAGGTCCACAGTGTGTGTTCAGTAGCTGAAGTTAAGCTGTTGGCTTATCTCCCATGTAGCATACCTATGAGCTCTTCTGCCCGCTAGATGACCTCTACGCTGGTCTCCATGCATCCATGATATGAGACAGACTTTGGTGTAAAGCAGCGCATCCCCCATAGTATATTCCCATTGTTGGGGAAATTCCTCCCCAAAGAAACCCCCCCCCCAGGTGTGAGCCTCGTCCAGCCTTCTGGCTTGCGGTGCTATCCTAAGCGAGATCTATTCAGAATCCTTCTCCAGTCTACTGATTGGGGATTACTCCCAGGAAAGTGTTGCTAGGATAGCACTGTTCATCCTTTTAGCAATTTGATCCGGTTATATTTATAGATATTTTCACGGTGTACCTGGATTTTATAAATGAAGTATTTATTTGGTTTTGTATATATTTAATATGAATTGACATAACTGTATTTTTTATCGTTTGGTTAGCTGCTTTGATTTTACGGGAGGAAAATGGAACATCGTGTTGTTGTTTGTAGTATCTTAATAAAGTCAAGACGTGTAGTGCTGTGGCTGAAATGGCCTCCTCTGTATGACGGAGCTGCTGAGCCTTTTTTCTGTTACTAGAAGCCTGCAGCTCCAGCTCTGTCCTGTCTCTTCTCAAAGCTTTTGCATCCTCCACAAAGGGCTCTTCGGGGTCTTGCCTGCACACCTCTGCCAAAAACGCCCCAGGATCACGTGTGCCCACACACACGCAAGCTGATGCCCAGAATTAAATGTTGTTGGTCTTAAAGGTACCACTGGGCTCAGACTTCATTCTGCTGCTTCAGACTAACATGGCTACCGGTGTTATCACTAAACTGTGCTAGCATGCGGTGGTGCACAGATTTTTAGCCCTTAGGTCACAGATTTTTGGCTCAGTGCAGGGTGACTAAATGAGCTAGACCCTGGGTGGGTCTTGAGCGGAGAAGCAACTAGAAAGAAAGTTAGCCTGCACCAGCTGCACTGCAAGTGCAGGCCAGCTCTCTTCCCTTCTGCAGTCATCACGCCCTCATCCTGCACACGCCAATCCCCCTTGTAGTGAGCATGAGGTGGGGGCGTTGCATGTGCTCCTCACGGGCTGTTAGGGAGAAGCTGAGCGGGGAGAAGAAACGCCAGCTGTCCGTTTATGGGATATTGGGGGGGGGACGGGGGACAGGGAGTAGTGTTCACCATCTGTGAGGTAGAGTCATTGTGATGGGAGCAAATTGGGCGCCTCACAGGTACTTAACTGTTAGTGGTGTCATGTATGAGGGTCAAGCTAACAAAACAAGTTATTATAGAAATACAAATATTTATTATGGTGTACACATTAGTAAAAGATAAAATGTGTTAAACAAAATTATCCAAATACCAGACTCTTAAAACTTTTTACACAGAGAGCTGATTACTCCCTTTGATGGAAGAGACACACCTCCAGACACATTGGATATTTGTTACCAGAACAATTTGGAGAGCGTGTGCGCAGTCACCGTGAGAGATTATCCATGGCCCACTGTGCAGACTTTTAGCAACTGCACATCACAGGAGAAAGCAACACCTGACTCTAAAGAAAATCTTTGTTCATATGTTTATTTCTGGATGTGTGCTGTTTTACAATAGTAATGTCGACCACTGAGGAAGGCCCAACGTGGCCGAAACACATATGGTCTATTGGTTGTAAGATATACCCATCAATTGTATATCTAAAACTTTCAGCTGTGTGTGTCAAAAGTGTTTAGAGTCTGATATTTGGATCATTTGTTTTAACCTATTTTATCTTTTATTTACGTGTACACCATAATAAATATTTGTATTTTTATAATAAGTTATTTTGTTAGCTTGACCCTCTTACATCACAGCTATATCTTGGGTTGAGCCCCCCCCCCCCCTTCTTGGTTTTTGTCAGACTTACTGTTAGTGGCCATCGTGTGGCTGAGATGGGTGGGGGTGTGGAGAGGCTTGTGACAGGAGTGGGCTTAAACGGAGATCGGCAACTCTCTGCTGTCTGGTTTCTAAAATGCCTTCTTGTCTCTTCCCCAGCCACAGATACAGTGGTTGGGAGCTACTGGAATGGTCCGAGGGTCCTGAATGTTGCAGAGGCGTGGGATACTGAAATCATGGCGAACTTCGGTGGCGACAGAGGAGCCTTGCCCACTTTCCAGCCCAGTTTCCAGTTTATGGTTGGTAATTAGAAAAGTGGAGGACTGACCGGGATAGGGGTGGATAGACAAAGGGTCTCCCCGTCTTCAGAATAGAGAACTGGAGCCGTTCTTTGGTATTCTGATTATGAGATCTCTTCTTCAAAAAGGGCTTCTGGTGTTTGCTCATAGAGAAATGAGCGGGATGGAAATGGGTAGTCCCATCAAAGTTTACTCACACGTAGGTCCAGGCGTTTCCAATGAAGTGCTACTAGGGTCACAATCTACAAGGGAAAGGTTAAGTTACAAGGCTTTAGGAAGCAGAATATCTAATTAGTTTGCTTTTAGTTTAACTGGGACCCAAGGCTGAGTGGCAGTACTGTTTGTCACAGTTCTTGAAATTTCTGAAAAGGATCTCCGTCTGTGTACTTAATTAAGGCTAATACAGTTAGGGTCTTAGTGTGTTCAATCTAGATTTCTAATTTTGAGTACCCTAGTAGGGACTGAACTGGTCTCTGTGTAAAAGGCTCTTAGTTAGAGTTGCCGAGAGGCCAGGAAGGAGGGAGGAACCCTGCCAAGTGAAGGCAGGGTGCTGTACAAACATGGTAACCTATGCAAATAGTCAGTGTGAGAAATTTCAGTGCATGGTTTTGCTGTTGTGGTGAAACAAGTGAGATTTCTCTAATAACAGTATTTAGCATTTATATAGGACTTTCAGTATTCCTAAATTGTCATATAATTGCAATCATAATCTTTACTACAGCCCTGCAAAGTAGGCTGGCATTATTATCCCCTTGTTATTGACTGGCAGTGGGGCTGAGAAAAAAATGACTTGGAAAGGCCACCTCGAAATCTGAAGCATTGACTTCCTGGACCACAGCTCATTGTCTTAACTATGTTACACTAATTCTTAGTGGGTCTTAATGCCCCTCTAGTGCCCTGCAATGCAAGCACATGCACAACTGTTCAACTGGAAGCTTTAAAGATACTTTCCCTTCTTTGTTAGCCCTACCAGGACCGGGAGTCTCTGAAAATGTCAAAGCGAAAAGCTGATGATCAACAGTTCAGTGGCTTCACAAAGAAGAAACGCAATAGTTTCAAGAGTGAATGGTTGACAGAGTTTCCCATTAAAACTGTGATGCCACATGTTAGTGGACGTGTGAGTGTGCAACTAAAAGAAATTTTTGAATATCGTGAAACAGACGACGTGGTAGTCTGCAAAGTATGTCTTGCAGGGGAAGTTGATGGGAATTGGAGCACTGGAAAGAAATGGGATGAGTGGAAAATAGATTATCTTAAGCGTCACGTGAATCACAAATGTCACTTGGATGCGGTAACAAAACTTCAGAATCAGAACCCTGAATCTCTACAGAATTTCTTAAAAGAAACCCCTGAAGATCAGAACACGAACACCACAGTTGAGTATACAAATGAAGATAAGTGGTCAGGTCCAGAAGAGGTCAAGATTTTAATTGACAATGTGCTACTTGCAGTTAAGTTGAACATATCCATGCTATCTGTGCAGGAAATTCATGACCATGTGGCAAAGTACGTTAAAATTCCTGCTAGCTGGAGAAGCAAAAATTATGCCTTCGAATTCATTGGATGCATAAATAGTGTTCTTAAAAGTGACATTTTAAATGAAATCCGGGAATCTCCTTTCCATACCCTCATAATTGATGGAAGTACTGACATCACTGTGTCAAAGATGCTTATCATGTACATCAAATTCCGAAAAACTGGCGGTGATCATAAAACTGTTTTTGCTGGCATTGTAAAATTGGCTGCTTGCAACAGTGCTGCAGTAGTTGATTCTATAAGGAAGTTTTATAATGAGAATCAGTTGGACATGAATCGCATGGTCATGTTCACATCAGATGGTGCCTCCGTCATGCTTGGAAAGCGGAATGGTGTCGCCGCACTTCTGCGCGAGTCGATTCCTCATCTGCTAGAGCAGCACTGTGTAGTTCATCGAGAAGATTTAGGAATAGATGATGCATGGAAAACAATCCCATTCATTAAGAAGGTTGAAACTCTAATACGCACCGTTTATACCCTCTTCAGTAGATCCAGTGTACGAAAAGCCAAACTGGAGGAAATCACCAGCGCGACAGACAGAGACGTTGTTTCATTTAGGCCACTGAACGAAATAAGGTGGCTCTCTAGGCATTTCGCTGTAAGTGCCTTAGTTAAGAATTATGACATTTTAATTGAATACTGCAAAGAACAAGTAGAAGAAGATAACGACCCAGTGCATAAATACTGCCTTGCAAAATTAAGTGAACCACAATACAAGGTGGCATTATTTATCCTTTGTGATGTTCTCGGCGATTTAGCAGAACTTTGCAAGATTCTTCAGAAGAGCCCTTTGACCACCGTGGAAGCATTTCAGTTCACTAAAGCCAAAATCAGGAAAATTAGATCTCAGTATCTGGGAGACAAAGTCTATTTCAGTGAAACTGTACGAGATCTAATTTCATCTTACAAGTCTACAGTGAATATTGATGCCATTCTCTGTTTTATTAGGCAAACTTGTGACCACATGGATAAAAGATTTCCAGAGAATGAATTACAGGATTGGTGTGTATTTGACAAAGACTGTTTATCAAACCCCTCCAACCTGGATGAGTTTTTCTTTGGGAATCAAGAGCTTTCAAGATTAGCTAAGTGTTACTGTGTTTTGTTCCAGAAAGATGAACAATCATATGATAAGGAACTTCATAAAGAATATTCAGACTTCAAATTAATCATTGCAGAGAAGATAAAAGCGGGAGCAATGAAAACTTTTCAGGACATACTATTGTTTACACGACAACAAGAACAATTCAGTGAACTAAATCTTCTCCTAGAGGTTTGTGGAACTTTTCAAGCCTCAAGTGCTGATTGCGAGAGAGGTTTTGGCTTGATGAACGCCATTAAAACTAAGAATAGAAATCGGCTAGATACAGATCACCTGGAGAACTTACTGAGAATTAAACTGCACATGTCTAATGGGAGTAATATTAATATTGACAGTGTTTACCATTTCTGGAGAACACAGAAAGGAAGAAGAGAGAAGTTAAATTAAAACGTTTTCTGTAATGAAATTTGACTCAATTCCGTTTTCACTTATGTTTAAATCATTCTTAAAATACAGTTTAAAAGAATTCATTTGGAGATTTTTACAAGGTTATGGTAATAATCTTCTAAAAAACTAATTTATGCAAGAGTCAAATATAGGCTTGCTCACAACTTTAATGTTAGTAGCTATTTTGGCTCATGAAGTACAATTTTTGCTCACAACACTCCACAGCTTAGAGGGAACATTGATGGCTACCCACCTGAATATCTCTGGACAGTGACCCTGGGTGCCTCAACCGTTGGTCTTCCTGCAATGAATAAATGTGTATTCACAGTCTACTTTTATGTTCTGCATAATAGGAGTTGTCTCTGTGTTAGAAAAACGAAGGCGCCAAATGATAGTGCACATAATGTGATATATGTTATTTTGTACCAAGACATTACTGTTTGCTGAAAACTGGCAGCTTGTTAATATATGGATTAGGGTTACTTTTGCCAGCATTACTCACCGCAGTGTGAAGTGGGATGTTGGCAGGAATCTTAATAAAGGATTTTGTTCGCACAAGTGACACGTACTATAATTCATTGCCAAGAGCAACTCTACTCCACTCACCATTCACTTAATGCTCAGACACTGCTGGCCTCCAGTCGTTCAGTCGGCAGACCAAGACTTGGGACAGAACATTCCTCCCTCCCGGTATGATGCCTGATCCCCATCCCCCCCCCCTTTTCTTAACCACAGCAGGACATAATAAAATCACATATCAGATAAATGAAGATGGGAACGGTTGCAAGCTTTACATCCTCATGTGTCCAGCCAGAAGAACCTGCATCCCCGCAGCAGTTCCTGATTGCGGCAATCCTCAGCCGTCCCAAAGGGCCCAGCCACCAAGGAGGAGCTGAAATGGCCTTACTCAGGTTCTGACTGCGTGAAGTACAACTGCCTAGTTTAATAGCTCAGACAAGAAAATTAGAAAAGTCCAGGAGGATGCAAAATGAAATGAAAATCGGCCTTAGAGCACACTGCAGACACTCTCTGGGGCAGAAAGAGCATCCACTGACTATTTAAATCAACAAGAACAGGAGGGTGGTGCTGGTTGCCACGGTACAGCCGGGGAGAGGGAGTGCTAGCCCCATTCCAAGAGGAGGAAGGAGCACAGCCATGCAGGGCCCCCACCCATGGGTGAAACACAGCAGATGTCTCCCCTAGTGCTTGCCCCTCACTGCACCAGCGCATCAGAGGCAGTCGAAGCAAAGGCACCCAGAGAACTTAAGGGTTGGCGCACCTTCTCATCTTCATGGGCAGAGGCTCAGCCATCTTTGGGAAAAGGCAACTGGTTGGGGGGGGGGGACTAGATAGAGGTTTCTAAAATTATGCCTGGGGTGAAGATAGGAGACAGTAGAAGCTTTTCTCCCTCTCCCATAATACTAGAACTTAAGAGGCACCTTGTCCCCCAAGGCAGCTTTGGGTGAAGGTCAACAGCAAAAAGGCACAGCACTGGGGAGTGAGTCTTCGCTGCCCAGGATCACAAGCGATCCCCAGCCCCTCTAAGCCAACCCTTGGCTGAGAGATCAAGGGACCAACCTCCAGCCCTACCAGGTGTTAATCGGGAAGCCAGCCCAGCGAGGTAGGATGCTCACGATTGAGTTCAACAAACAATCACTTGGCAGCTGTAGCCAAAACAGGTACTGCTGGGTTGAGACTGGAGCCCCAAAGCCCAAATAACACCATCATAGTATAATTAATAAGGGCTGTTCAAAGAAATGTGCAGAAGTACACAAATATAAGAGCAATGTGAAAAAACAGGGAAGAAAATAATAAAACTAAATAGCTAACCTAGAATACTTCGGCTTTAGTCCTCCGATCCAGATGTTACCTGGTCAGTCTGAAGGCACAAGGTCCAGATAAAACTCCCAAGTCCAGAAACCAAGAAGCAGGTGTTCTGGTAGCACAAGGCCCAACTTGTGGTCTAAAGGATGGCCAGAAGGAAAGTCCAAAAGGAACAAAGGTCCAACCTTGAAATGAATGGTCTTGCCTCAAACTGGGCAGTCACAGAACCATTGAGGCGAAGGGTCCCTACAGGCCATCTAGTCCAACCCCCTGCTCAATGCAACCAATTCCACTGCTGAACTACTCTTACTCTAAAAAAAATTAGGTTTGGTCAGTCTGGGGTGTTGCCAAGACACGCGACCATGCACTTCTGCAGTGGGCGTATTTTTTTGTCACCTGAGCGTGGAACGGGTCACGGGGGAGGTATTTGTGAATTTCTTGCATTGTGCAGGGGGTTGGACTAGATGACCCTGGAGGTCCCTTCCAACTCATGATTCCATAATCAAGCCACTCACCCACACCTACAGTTCCCTGTGCTAACGAGATGGAATGTGAATGCAAAACTCTGTCTGGGTCTCTGGCCCTGAACCTCCCAGGGCTAGGCCAGTTTCTTGACACCAATGAAGTTGATGGGTAGTAGATTCAGGACAGACAAGGAAATACTACTTTACTTGATGAGTCATTAAATTGTGGAATTCACTGCCAGAACATGCAGTGATGGTTGTGAGCAAAGATGGCTTTAAAAGAGGGCTAGGCAGATTCATGGAGGAGGAGTCCATCAGAAGCTACTGCCTCTGGTGACATGGGAAATCTCCACATCCGAAGCAGTCAGCCTCCGATCCCCAGGGGCAGGAGGCAACATCAAGGGAAGGCCTCAGCCTCTGTGCCCTATTTGTTCGGGCATCAAGGGCAAATAATTGGTCACTGTGTGAAACAGGATGCTGCTGGTGGTCTAGATGGGCCCACCTTGCTCTGACCCAGGAGGACACCTGTTGTGTTCTTCTGTCGAGTGCTGCAGAAAATAAAATGCAGAAGGCAGCCCTGCCGGGCAGGTCTCAGTTCTAAATGGAACGGTCTATTCTGAGCACCAGCATTTCCTCCGCCCTGATGAGCATTCTGCCTGTAGGTTGGCACGCCTAACCATACTTGCCTGCATTAACTGCATCTGCAAACCTGAGCATACTTGCTAGGAACTCATTCCCATTACTTCTGAGTAGACGTGCGCAGAATCAGACTGCTGGAAGTACAACCCAGTCCGAATTCTCTAACCCTCTGGGACCAAAGCAGTGAAGCATCTCTGGTACATCCATTCATTTTAAATCAAAGAGACAAATTTAAGATCCCCCCCCCCCCCTTAACGCCTACCCCCTTAAGCCCCCGGACGAGTTCAGATTAGAGATGCCCCAGCTCTATGGAGTTTTAATACCACATTCTCTTCAGGAACATTATAAAACAAACACAAAAGCCAGCGGTAACCGCCCCAGCTTCTGAATATTTACATTCATTTACATCACATTTCTTCCATGCACGTCAATAGCACCATTTAAAAGACGTTCTCCCACTGCAGAACTGAAAGGGGGGGACTGCAGACTAAAAAATCTGTCTCTTCTGCCTTTCGGTGCTCACTGGTCTACAGTTAACCACCAGCAAACGACATCCGGCTGTTCTAAATGAGCCAGTGGAGGAGCCGGTGTTTTTGCAAGATGCTCTGCCTGGCGTCAGCAGATCCCAGCGCCGCAATATATTCTGGGGCCGAACTTCAGCTCCTCAGAGCTCTCGACTGAGTCAGATGCTCAGGTGGCCCTGGAAGTCAAGCTTCTTTAAATGAGGACAAAATCTGAATGTAGGACCAGGAAGGAATCAGGCCTGGAGGCAAGAGACCAGACTTGGCGAGGAGGTAGATGAGCATTCTCAGAGTGGAGAGGAGACCGTGGGCCCCATCAGCAGGCCGAACCGCTGCCCGAGGCCCGCCCTGCTCCCCCCTGTGCTGAGATGCAGCAGTGTTGCAGGAGGAGCTGCCGGCAGGAGAAGGCCTTGGGGCAGCGGCTGCAGCGGTAGGGCTTCTCCCCGGGATGTGTCCGGATGTGCTTCTGGAGGTGGTGCTTCTGCATGAAGCCCTTCAGGCAGACGGGGCACTGGTGGGGCCTCTCCCGGGTGTGGGTCCGCTGGTGCTTCACCAGGTGGTGCCGGCGGATGAAGCGCTTGCCGCAGGCGGCGCAGCGGAAGGGGCGCTCGCCCGTGTGGATGCGGTAGTGGTTCGTCAGCTTGCTCTTGTCCACAAAGCTCTTCTCACAGAGCGGACACTGGTGGGGCCGCGCACCCGTGTGGCTCATCTGGTGGCGCAGCAAGTGGTCGGAGCGGCCAAAGCGCCGGGGGCAGAACCTGCAGGCCAGCCGCTCCTCGCTGCCGAGCTTTGCCGTGGCCTCCGGGTGGCTGCTCTGGTGGATCAGCAGGTTGACCTGGAGCCGGAAGCGCTGCTGGCACCAGGGGCAGGCCCAGCCCTTCTCTTCCCCTGCGCCAGGAGGGAACTTCCCCTTCCCCTCCCCTGGTGGGGAAAGGGGCCCATGTGTGGTGGCGCTTGTGTCCCCCGGGGTCAAAGACACACAGTAGCCCTGGGCTGAGAGGCTGCTGTGGCTCCTCTGGTGGTTTAGGAGACCGATTTGGAACCGGAACCGCTTCCCACAGTCTGGGCACGCGTACGGCCTCACCTCCACAGACTCCTGCCACTCCTCCACGCTGACTTCGCCGGTGGCGAAGCCTTTCAGCTCTCCGGCAGGGCTCCCCGGCCAGGCCTTGGAGCCGAGGGGAGCATCCGTGCCCTGGAAGTTGCTCTCGCCTGACATCCCTATCAACATCCACGGCTCAAAGGCGTCCAGTTCCCTCTCCGGCTCCGTTTTGATTGCAGGCTCCTTGTCCGCTGGGAGGGCTATGGGGGGGGGGGGGGAAAGGGAGACTGAGAATCTGCACTCCGACCAGGGTGCTGCTCTCACCCCGCAGGCAGCGGCATGCTAGGCGGCGCTCTCGGCCCGATCCTGCCTGGGCAAAATGCCCAGCCCTGCTTCACGAGACATCCCAAGTTGCCATTACCAACCAGCAGCCAAGAGCACGCCTCAGACCCTGACCCTGACCCTGGACTCCCCCAATTGAGGGCCACCCCCCTGCACTGATAACCACAGCCAAGTCACGCTGGCAGGCCCCCCGCTCCAGTCACAAAACGTGAGGTTTGCAGAGCTGCCCCTGGCTTCGGAGAGCTCCTCACGGTGGGCCCAACTGATTGTCCACCCCAGCTCCTCACCCAGGAGGACTAGAGAATGGATTCCTTCGTTGGCTTTATTTATAGCCCACCTTTCTCACGTGGACTCAAGGTGGAGGACACAGATCTCCCCCCTGAAGTTCCCAGGATGGTGACCGGCACCAATTGCCAGCAGCTCAAGTCTCGGACTGACGCTGTCATGGCTTCCAAGGGGTTCCACCCCACCCCCCCAGCCATGAGGCTGAGAAACCGGATGCTTAAAAAAACAAAGCAACCACTCCCGAGGTGCCTGATTCTGCATCAGGGACCACCTCTTAGCAATCCCTGCCCGGCCGACATGCAACAGATGCCTAGACCCCCCCCCACACACACGGAAGGCTACTTCCCGGTCCCTCCCCTCCCTCCAAGCCTGGGACACATGTCTTTGGGCAGATCCAAGTTCTGTCTTGCATGGGCAGGAGGAAGGCCAGCTGGCCTCTGCTAGACCGGCTCAGGTTGACTCACCTGTGCTTGGCTTCTCAAGGGTCTGTCTCTCGGCAGAGTCTCCCTCACCCCTGGAATGCATCTTATCCAAGGGCAGGAAGTGAAGGCTGGGAAGGCCAGCGTCTATGGAGAAACAGATTGGGGACCATTATTTCCTGGGAGGTCACCATGCTACACATCAAGCCAACGTGTGTAGCTGGCACATCTATGCCCTGGAGTCAAAAGCAAGGCTGCCCAGTTGGCAGATAACAACACCTGGTTATTCAGAAGAACAAAGCCCACAGGGTCAAGATCCGCACAAGCTTCTCTTTACGACAAGAAAATATTCTCCCATAATCAAAAAAAAAAAGGCTGTTTTGGTGTGCATCACTTTGTACTTTGATTTCTAAGAGACGCCCTGAACTGAATAAAAAATAGAATTGAGATGGAAGAATGCTGTCACTGGGGGAGCACAACGCGACACAAAAAACATTGCTAAAAGCCACACCATACCAGGTGGCACCCACAACTCCAAGCCAAGCACTTCCATCTCTTGTGCCTGAGATACATCCTCGTTCCAAGTAAAAGGGAAAGGCATCCAGTATTCATTAGGAAGAGCGAGGCAAGCATGCAGTTTTTGCTTCCAGTGTTTCGGAAAGTGCCGACCTTTCTTGTGGCAACAGTTGTTATGACGGGCTGGATAAAGAAGCCAGAGGTCAGAAGGACATTAGAGTCCCACGGGGGAGTTCTTAGTTCGCTTCCCAAGCCCGGCCTTCCTATTTCCAACCTTTGCTTCACCGAGATGAGAACCAGAATACTTTTCTATTCTGCCAAGGGAAGGAGGCAAGGATTCTCCAGCTCCAGTGGTTAGGGGCCACCCTGCACAGGTCTTTATGGTGAGGTCTTTCTCAAGTTTACAGGTGGTCTCCTCCTAAGAGTGCGCGTTCGGTGACATCCCTTTGAGCGCACACAACTGCTCTGAGGCCGCCTTCCCCCAGCACGCAACAAGGAGTTTTTCTGCAGGAAAGAAAATACAGACCCACAAGGCGGTGGGTGAAGGTGGGCAAAGTGGGAGGGAGTCGGGCACAGCCTGACATGGAACAGAAAATCACCTCCTGCAGAAGCCTCACTGGAAGGAAAGGCACAAGTGCGCCCAGTGCCCAGTGGGGGAGGGGACCCCAGAAAGGTACAAGAAGCCCCAGAGGGAGGAAATGGGCCTCCCCAGCACAGACCCCCGGGGCTGCTGGATCTTGGTGGGCGGAGACACCCACCAAGGAGAAGGCTACCAGAGCACATGGGTGAGCACACAAACGCAGGGGAAGACAAAAGGTTTTTCACAGCATCAACCCCACCCATTCATTTAATAGCCTGGACAAGGTACGGGGAGCGATGCCACAGACCTGTCCCACTTAACTGTACTGCTTTCCACTGGGACAAGGAGCTTCCTACTGACACCAGAGGTTCTTTCGCTGCTGGCCACAGCATCTCTTGTGCGCCAGAGGAGTGCACCTCCCCTCGTGGGATGGCTCTAGCCTGATCTATTTAGAAGCCCAGGTTCTTTCGGAAGGACAACATTGAACAATCAGCATAGCCCTGGCCTCAGTTTTCACCTCGCCACGAAGCAGAAGCCAAGAAGACTTGTTCAAGCCTAGCCAATGACGGGACAGGGCACAGGGGCCCTGCTCCACCCGCTGTCCTCAAGGGGAGGGGGGGGGAGTGCCCTGGCTCCAGCACACGCCATATTTCAGGATTCCTCTCAGCATCCGCCTTGCAGGGGGGGCAGCTGGTTTTCCAGACCAGATAGGACACTGCACTCCAAATGGGACTGAGAACCCTAGCAACAAGGAGCCTGTCTGTTTCAAAGCTCAGTGCCCTAGAACTGGGAGTCACGATGACCCTTTCCCCCACCCCATCTCAACATCCATTCTTCTCCCACCCTTCCTCCAAAGAGCTCAGGAGGACAGACACGTGGGGTTCCCCCCTGCGAGGCGAGTTAGGTTAAGAAAGAGTGACTGGCCCAAGATCAGCCGGTGGGTGCTTTTTGTGGCAGAGGGGGAGGCATCCGCTGCCATTCCAGTCAAGGGAAACCCCACCGTCGTGCAGCGGCCCATTTCCCAACTTAGCCCAGAGGGAGTCAGAAGAGAGGCACCGCTGGAGACGACAACTCCAGAAAGGGAAAAGGAGCAAGTGGGAGAAAGGCCGTTGTCCAGCAGGCTTCCAACAGGGTCCCTCCTCCTCCTCTTCTTGACTTCACTCGGACTGGGAGCCTCTCGGCAAAGTTCTGTCTTTTTAAAATTCCATGCAAAGCATATCAATGCTGTAAAGATACCCGAGCGGTGAACTTCCCAAACAGCTTCACTAAGTGAACGTCTGGCCATCCCCCTACGCACAACCCAGCACAAACACGCTTGCTCAGAAGTTTCTGTCTCCAAAGGAAGATGATTCACTCAACAGAATGCTCACTTACTTTATTTTCCAGTTTTCTAATTTATTTTGCAGTTTCTACAGAACAAAAAAAAAAAATTCCAGAAAATATATAAAAGTGTGGGGTGGTGTTTTTCGTTTTGGACAAATGGGGGTTTACAGGGAGATGGAAGGGTGCACCGTCTCCAGACCCACAACAGGAATCCACCGGGAACATTCGGAGGCAGAAACCTCCCAGGGACTTCCAGCCATGGGGTGCCACTGGGAAGGGACAGCAGCAGCATCACACTCTCTCCACACCAGAAGTAGATCGTTACGACTGACTCCACGGGGTCTCTTGATTCCGAGGACTTCCAAAGCTGTCCTCACATGCCTGAGCCTACGCTCCCTCAACACCGGGCTGGGAGGGAGGTGGCGGAGAGCCTCTCTCCCCCTCCTCCCCCTTCTGAGGTAACATTCTATCCCTCCCCCCCCCCAACAAAAAATAGCCCCTGCCCTGGTCCAGAGAAAGGCTGCCAGGGAGGGCCTAGATGAAGATGGCGTCCAGCAGCGCCTCCCGGACAGCCGTGCCCATCAGCTGGTTCTGCTCCCGTAGGTGGATCTTCTGGTGCTGCAGGAGGTGCTGCTTCTGCGTGAAGCTCTTCTCGCACTCGCCGCAGCGGTAGGGCCGCTCCCCAGTGTGGATCCGCTGGTGCCGCACCAGGTCTGAGGGGTGGCTGAAGTGCTTGCCGCAGTACAGGCAGGCGAGGGAGCTGCTGCCCCTCCCCGAGTGCAGCCTCTGGTGCGTGACCAGGCTCTTCTTCTGGGAGAAGCTCTCGGGACACCGGCTGCACTTGTAGGGCCGCTCCCGCCCGTGGCTCTTCTGGTGCGGCCGGTAGGCGGACTTGAGGTTGAAGGTTTTCACGCACTTGGCGCTGCCGTAGGCCTTGTCCCCGGCCGGGCCTCGAGGGAGAGGTTTCAGGTTGTGGCTCTGCTTGTAGGTCTCCTCGCAGGCGACGGAGGTGAAGGCTCCTCCCCCGGTGTGGATCCGCTGGTGCAGGGTGAACTGCTGCTTGAAAGTGAAGCTCTTCTCGCAAGGCGGCCTGCAGCAGCCCTCCGGGGTGGTGTGGTTCTGCTGGTGGATCAAGAGGCTTTTCTGAAGCCGGAAGCCTTTCCCGCACTCGGGGCACACAAAGAGTTTATCGCCTGGGCGGTCACGCTGGCACCCTGTGGGGGGGCTGCTGCTGCCGCCGCCACCGCCTCCCTCACCTGGCACAACCTCGTCCACCGGGCTCCCTGCGTGCCGCCTGTGGTGGAGCAGAGTGCCGTAGCGACTCCCCAGGGGCGGGGCACTGTGGAGAAGGGCTTCTTCGGCACACTGCAGTCCCAGGGTTTCGCACAGCGCTCTCTGTGCCTGGAGGACTTCTGCCTTGAAGACCAGCCCATCATCTGGGGGTTTAAAGAAAAGACGTTTTGTGCACGCTTGTCTGGAGCGGAGACAGCTAGACCAACACCTGCCCAAGGCCCACCGCTCCGGGGGCCTGCGGAGAGGACAGTCCGACCCCGGCGACTCTCTGCCGTGCTTAACACCTGACGCGTTGTTTCAGGTTGGTTGCAGCTCTGTTTCAGAGCCTGCGTGGCAGAGGGGGAAGAGGGTCGGACGAGGATCTAGGAGGCCCAGGTAAAAATCCCCCCTCTCTGCCACGGGAAGCCTGGCTGGGTGACCTCGGGCCAGTCACACTCTCTCTCGGCCTAGCCCACCTCACAGGGCTGTTGTGAGGATAAAACGGAGGAGAGAAGAAGGATATAAGCCGCTTTGGGTTCCCACTGCAGGGAGAGGCAGGGTGCAAATGAAGCCAAAACAAAGCAAAAAAATTAAGAGTGGTGCCATTTTCAGACTCCTCCAGTCCAAAACCTATTGCCCCGTTCACTGGATGTCCTATCCAATGTACTTGACTTACCCTAGGCACTCCTGCCTTGAGTCTCCACCACAAGCTCAGCCCCCTTGCCTGGCCACCTCAGAAGGCGGCCCTGACCAGCCCAAGGCCCGCCTGGCACTCCCAGAGGCCCACTCCCTCGCCCTTTCTGCCTGGAAGTCCACAGACCAAGACCCACAAGGCCACATCCTTAGCGTACAAAGACCATGTGCGTGTGTGCCTTTCACATTCAATGCTGCCACAGCTGTCCCTGCCTTCACCCAGGAAGGGCTCCCTGCAGCTGATGTGAGCCCGGGCGGCCGGCTTGCCCTTCCACGTACAGAGTCCCTGGGCCACACGAAACAGGCCAGACTTCTCTGCCAGCTGAGCTTGAGGGAATACCGTGGGCTTTTCTGCAGACTATGTTCCAGGCAGAGTTCTTCTCTGGCAGTCTATACCATGGCCTTGCTCAGGTCTCTGGTTCCCCACTCCCCTATCAGAGGAAAGCTGGTCCCTGCCTTCCACGCACAACTCCCGCCCCCCTGGCCACATTCTGGGAGCCCTGCAAGAGGAGCAGTTGCTCAAAAGAGCAAAAGAAAGCACAGAAATACAGTCTATGTTGGCAGGGCAAGCCCAGCAAAAGGCAGAGAAGGGAAGGGAAAAAGGGGCAGCACTAGTCTTACATGAAGGGCTGGATTGCACTCATGCCTTCAGTCAACCCGTTCTGACCGTCTTCCCAGTCCACCTCTTTGTCCGAGTGGGCTCCACACCAGCCTCTCCCCTTCTCTGAGCTCAGAACCCTCCAAAGAGTCAGACCAATCTTCCAGGTTGTCCAGAGAGGGGAGGGGAAAGGTTCCCTCTAAGCTGAGGTAGTGTGAGCTAGCTCAGTTTTTTAGCCCCCGGCTCACACGTTTTTGCCTTAGCTTGGGAAGGAGGGCTCCAGAGCAAACTAAATTGATGCAGGAGCCAAATCGCTGGCTCACAACTTCAATGCCAGTAGCTCACAGAGTAGAATTTTTGCTCACAAGACTCCACAGCTGAGAGGGAGCATTGGTCAGGAGCACAGCTTACGGCCCCCAGGCCCCCAATTGCCATATGCTTGCTTGGCCCAGAAAGGGTGGGCCACCTCTTGTACAGAAACAGACTGGCCTCCAACTCTGGAGAGCGCCTTCTTTCCCGGGGCTTGGCGGGGGGGGGGGGGGGGGGGAGTCTCCTTCCTCCTCCTCTGGGGACCAGACAGGACAAGTGCCTTCCTTCCCTGGAGCTGGTCTGGGCAGAGGGCTAAGCCAGAGGAAGCGGCCTCGCCAACTGGGCCGGGGGGAGGCCGCTCGAGTCACAGGGGCGCGGTCTGAGATGCTGAACACACCCAGGAAGCTGCCTTCTACTGAAGCGGAACCCCCCCCCCCCCAGTCCACTGAGGTCAGTCTTGCCTACTCAGGCTGGCCGTGGCTCTCCAGGATCTCAGGCAGAGAAAGGTCTTCCCCATCACCTCCTGCCTGGTCCTTTCAACTGGAGAAACCCAGGATTGACCCTCGGGCCTTTTGCACGCCAAGCAGAGGCTCTGCCACTGAGCCACAGTCCTCTCTCTACAGCTCTCCAGGGTCTTAGTCAGAGGTCTTTCCCATCACCCCTTACCAGGTCCTTTGAACTGGAGATGCTGCCGGGGATTGAACCTGGGACCTTCTACACGCCAAGCAGATGCTCTACCCCTGAACCACAGCCACTCCCATATGTTGCACCCGGTAGTTATGGTTGTCAACTGCTTGGGGAGTCTCTTAGGTTACCGGGTGGAATTTAAGCTTTAAGAACAATCCTCTTCCTCTCAAAGCCACCAAGGGGAAAGCCGGGTGGACGGGGAGGCGGGCTGGCAACAGACTGCTCCTTTGCAACAAGACGCTCAAGCCAAGCCTGCCCGCCCAGTGCCATGGGCCAAACGAACCTCCAAGGGACCCCCTCCCCTTTGGTGCTACGAGAGCGCTGGCCTCAGATCACAGGCTAACCCCCTGTAGAGCCAGAGACCTGCTGGGCAGCCTCACTGGAGCCTCCTTCCCCCACCACTCAAAAGGGGAAGAACAGCACAGAATAGGACATGGGGCCTCCAGAACGCACCATGCCAAAGCACGGAGCAGGGGAGAGGCAGGGAAGGCCCTGCAAGGTGTGGAAGTCAGCCACCTGGAGAGCCAAGTTTTCACTCTTTCTTTTTAAAAAGATGTTCCCAGGCCCGATCACTGTAGATGAAGGCTTAAGAGGCGCCTAGAGAACTCAGAACTTCAAGCACGATCCAGGGGGAAAGAGCTCCCGCGGTCTGCATCAAGGCCCTGACCACATGCTTCACAGACACGGACCGATTCCAAAGCAGGCCAGCCCGCTGACCGGGCACAGTGCCTTCAGGCTGCACCAGCACAGGCCGGCCACCACCAGGCTCTCTTACCACTTCCCCAAGCATTACACTACTGGACTGAAGGTGAGCCAGAAGCCCACGCTGCAACACAAGGTCACCCCCGTCTGGGACAAAGAGAACTCACAGAAGGGAGGAACGCAAGAAACAAAAACCAGGAAGCAAGACTGGCGAGGCGGGAAGGCTCCAGCACACGGGAGGGGGAGAGACAAGTAATTGGGGGGGGGGGACCCAACATCCCAGGAAGGTGTTTTGTCTTGCTGGGCTTCCCCCCCCCCTCCCGCTCACACTTGCTGAGCTGTTCCTCGTGTTACACTGAGATCTAGAATGACCAGGAGTGGGTGGAATATGAAGCAGGCAGAAGAGCGAGTCCTCTGCATCTGAGCCTCCCCCCCAAGTTTGAAGGTTTGGGGTAGCCGAGCTGAATGGACCGGTCACCCAGCTCTACTTAAGGGCACGGGGAGCTCTAACGACTGGGGGTGGGGAGAGAAGCACAAAGGGTTGTTTGCAGCTCAGCTGATTTGAACCGTATCCCGTTTCGCCCAAGGGGACAACCCAGACCACTTCCAACAACACACGTCAGCACAGCTCTGGAGCAGAAGTCCCTTGGCCTCGCCAGGCAGGAGGTACGACACAGCCCCTTCCAAGGATAGCGACAGGGGGAGAAGTCAGCCCCCAGGGCCAAGCTTTGGCGCGCACTTGCTCCAAGTCAGCAATCTGGGGGTGGAGTTCAGAGCTCAAACAGAGCAACCCCTGTGGCCGAGACACTGAACATAGGGGCAAGTCCTGTGAAGACCAGCCCAGGGGGCCAGGTGGACAAAGCCAGTCAAGATGGAGCAGTTGGAGAAGAGATCCCCCAGTGTGGTGCCCGTGGGCGCCACGGTGGCCACCACCACACTTCCTAGAACCAGTCAAAGTATTTCCAGAAAGTGGGTGGGGCTAGATGGGGCTATTGACCAACAAGGCTTCTGACTGGCCCCTGAAGATTTGACAGGCGGTGCAGATCTTTAAAATACTGCTTGGACAGCTGCTGCCATCACAGCATGAGGACCTTCACTGTGCGACTGAAGGTGAGCTGGGGCAGCCATTTCGTGCCTGTCTCCGCCTCCTGCGGCAGCCATTTCGTGCCTGTCTCCGCCTCCTGCGGCAGCCATTTCGTGCCTGCCTCCGCCTCCTGCGGCAGCCCCTTCGAGGCTGCACCCACCACACTGAGAATTCCAAAGGTGCCCGCAGGCTCAAAACGTTTGGGGACTTGAATTAGCGCATAGGACTAGGAACAAGGAAACCGGGGCTCAAGCCCCCCTCAGCCACGAAGCCCAAGCTTCCTCTCCAGCTAAGCCACCTCACATTTTAGCCTTGCTGCTAGGAGAGAACTGTGCGTCTGCTGCCCTAAGCCTGCAAGAAAAGCCGGATATAGAAAAGAGGAGGCGAAGGTTGGGTGGTTTGGGCAGGCAGCCCACCTTGGCGTTACCCCAGACCCTCAGCTCTTCCTGCCTCCAGCCCCCTCCCCGGCACAGAACTCACCGAGGCTGGGCTTGAGGTGCAGCTGGCCTTCTTCGGAGCCCCCGGGGCCCTCGAGGTTCAGCTCCTGATCTCGCTTCCCTGGGGAGCCAAAGGAAGACTCGGCCACCTCGCCCTCTGTTCAACAAGAGAGCAGTCAGAGGGCTCCCCTCCTCCACACCATCCCCCACCTCTGAGAAGCAAGACAGGCTCCCGGCTCCTGGCAGGATTTCGGCAACCGTTATGCCCACCTTCTATCAGGATCTCGATTTATGAAACCAACGCTTGCAAGTCTCCTCAGAAACACTGACCTCCTCCCGTGCTGGGATGGCAAAGGACCTAGACTAGAGAAAGGCATTTCTCTCTCTTCTTGCTCTGCAGCAGCCCAACTGCAGGAGGGTCCTTCCCCACCCCCAGCCCCCACCCCCTCTGGGACAAAGTGCAAAAGTCATTCGTTCACTTGCATTCAGATACCATGCAGCATTCAATTTCGCTTTTTGTCTTAAACTTTTATTACACACTCTCTTTGCAGGAGTTGGTTCCTTCCTGGCAGCTGCAGTTTCTTCTCAGTAAGTTTTAGTGGATTCTGTGAGTGACACTCTCCTCTCACAAATCTGGGGTGTGTGCGAGTATGTATGTTAACGTTGCTGCAGGCAAACTAACAGAGCACTGCATGCCACCTCACCGGCTCTGAAAACATGAAGCTGCCTTCTGCTGCTGAGTGGAGACCGTTGGTCTGTTAAAGTTGGGGCGCTTTCACACACACTGAATGACGCACTTCCAATCCACTTTGCAACTGGACTTTACAATGTCAGATGGCAAAATCCACTGGCACTGTTGCTGAAGTGGACTGAAACTGCATTATTTAGCAAGTGCGAAAGCCCCCTGAGTCTTGCCTCCTCTGGCTGGAAGTGGCTCTCCGGAGTCTCAGGCGGAGAAAGGCCTTTCTCATCATCTCCCTTTTAACTGGAGATGCTGCTGGGGACTGGACCTGGGACCATCTGCATGCGACAAGCAGGTGCTGTACCACTGAGCCACACCCCATGCCCTATGGGGCTCATGACCGCTCTGAGCAACCTGTGGGACCTCCCACCACCTGTCCTGTCTTTCACTCACCTGTGCGGGCGCCACTTGGACGTGTACTTCCTTCGGCCTCCTCCTGGTCTCCCACAGGAACATTTTCTCCTCCTTCGGCAGGACTGGCCAGGCCAGGCCTAGACACCAACACTTCTGTTTCAGGAGAGAGAGAAAAGGAGAGAGAGACAAGTCAGGTGCTTCTCTCTGCCTTCCACCCCACCAAGCTAACCGGACCGCTTCTTAAAATTCCAGGGGAACTAAAAACTGGTTAGTTGCTCCGCTTTTCTCTAACCACAGCAATATCAGAGAGACGATTCTGCCCGATGGGCTTCTCCCCTTCAGAATGTCTTGAGGCCCCTTCCTGAGATGACCCTTCACCCGGAACAGAAATCCTGACCAGGCCGTGTCCCTGGGAGAGTGATAAACTTTCCGCTTGTGCTGGAGTCTGAGGAGGGAAGAGAACCGTGTTCCCGGCTGGTCATCCGTGCTACCCCACACCTTCTTCGTCTGAGCCAGCCCCTCACCTGGGCTGGGTTCTGCAGAGATCTCTCTCTCTTTGGAGACCTCCTCCTCTTCACAGGGAGGTTCCCCTTTCTCAATCCGGGACAGCAGGTCAGGCTTCGCAATGGCATAATCTGTGGGAGAAAGAAGACTGAGCGGACAATTCCTATTTTAATTTTGGGGGGGGGGGGATGCTACTAATACTGCTACTGAAACTAAAAGGCCCACCAAATGCTAGGCAGGGTACCAAACTGGTATGAGCCATGCCCAGAGTCGCTGCCATCTGCAACCAATGGGACGGATCCGGCAGAGCAGACCCCCCCCTCCTCCTCACACAGCTTATTTATCCCAAAGCTCCTCTCAGGACTGGTGGGGCCTCTCAGGCAAAAGGTGCCACAGGATAGGCCGCTCCAGCAGCGAGGGCAGAGGAGCTCAAATGGCTTCTCCCTGCAGACGGAAGCCTCAGACGGAGGAGACAATGTCGCCCGGTGGCCACTTGACACCGCAGGGCCCCACCCAACTCAGCATCTTGCGTGTCTCCCAATCCTCAAAGGAGTTTTCGGCTGCCAGGGGAAGGCAGGGAAAGAGGACCTTCACCAGCTCTGTCTGCCAGCTCCTCCAATGGATCCAATCCAACCCAAGGGCCAGGCAAGGGAGAGATGGGGGACTGAATGAGACGCCCCTGGTGAGAGGAGAGGCAGCTGAAGGGCACGTGAGGTTAGACCACAGCGGTTCAGAAAGACTTCACTGAGACCGAAGCCGAAGAAAACGTCGCAAGGGGGAGGAGCCTGGCAGAAGGGCTCAGGCGGGGAGAGGAGGAAGGGCTGTCCCCAGGGGGGCAAAGAGCAGAGAGGGAAGCAGAAGGGGTGGGGTCCACCGCAGAACCCCCTGGTACGGAAGGAGGAATTAAGTCGGAGAAGTTTTCAATACACCCTCCTGGCGCTTTCTGATGCGATGAAACCTCAGGTGATTTTTGCCTAACAGATTAATAAGCATAATATATATATATTAAATGAGATACACAATCATTTAAAAAGATTTGTGTCACACAATGTATATAGGGTTTGTGTTCTTTATCGTATGACCAAAGGGGTGGTTTTCAAAATGAACTGTTTGTGACCACAGTTTGCTGTGGAGGGCAGCAGCCCATCCCAGTGCCATGTCCCCCGGAGAAAAGATTTGGGGGGGAGGCTGTACAAGACAGCCATGCTCAGTCATCTGGCACAGACCTCAGCATATCAAAAGACAACTTGAGAACTGGGGCACGAAAGTCCCAAATGTAAATCCTGTCTGTATCTCACACCATTCACCAGGTCACCGAATAGATTTCAGCCTCCCAACTCTCCTTTGTACAAGGCAGCTCTGCTGTGAACTGAGATTCTTATACTGCCACAAAGTTACGATCTCGCTGAGAAGAGACTCCATCCCCTTTTTAATAAGGGTTCCTTTCCTCAGTTCAGAAGGCGCCCTGATCATTCTGCTGCAATCTTGCCACCTGCCACAGGTCACTCTGCGACCCAGGAGGACGGCCGGGAGAGCTGTCAAAGGCACCGCCAGGGCAAATCTCCCAGCACGGAACAGGATGTTTGCACAAGGGAATTTAAGCAGAGCAACAAAGAAGAAGAAGAAGAGAGAAGAGATTGGATTTATATCCCGCCCTTCACTCACTTGGAGTCTCAGAGCGGCTTACAGTCTCCTTTCCCTTCCCCTCCCCACAACAGACAGACACCCTGTGAGGTAGGTGGGGCTGAGAGAGCTCTTTCCCAAGCTGTCCTTGAGGGAACAGCTGGTACAGAGCTACGGCTTGCCCAAGGGCATCCAGCAGATGCAAGTGGAGGAGTGGGGAATCAAACCCGGTTCTCTTGGATTAGAGTCCACGCACTTAACCACCACACCAAACTGGCTCTCCGAGAGGCAAACTGGACGTCGGTCACCAGTCACTCACAAGATGGGGAGTCTGGGCCAAAAGTCAAGGGTTCACTACAGAAAAATCAGGCAAGAACTGCTGAGATGCTTGCTGGAAACCCCATTCCTCTCCTGCATTTCTTAAAAAAGGGACCAGGGTTTGGCTCTTTCTGCTGCGGGCAGCCACCAGAGACGAGGGCTGGTGTGGTGAAGAGCATCAGATTGGGATCTGGGAAGACTGGGTTTGAACCCCTCACTCAGCCATGGAAGCCTGCCGGGTGGTCACCCTGGGCTGCCACAATCTTGATGCTGCAAGGCTTCAGTGGAGGGTGGGGGAGAAGGAGGCAAAAACCCGGTCTGGATTTCAGTCGGGGAGAACAGCAGGATATCAATAAAAATAAGCAAGGAACAAAGATAACTCTTGCATATTCTAACTGTCCTGGCTTGGCTCACACAGAGCAGCCTCAAAAGTTTGCTCTCTGCCATCTACCAGACACTGAAGGAAGAGGAAATCCATGTAAAGGAAAACCCAGTTGGACATTAAAGGAGCATCACAGGATGCAGCCCCAGCAATCATGGAGGAGCTCATAAAGGAGGAAGATCACAGGATTGGAAGGGACCTCCAGGGTCACCCAGTCCAACCCACGGCACAATGCAGGGAATTCACATGCAGGAAACGTAGTCTTTACCCAGAGAGACCAGGGACTCGTAATTGCTCTTCATGACGTTCTTGTAGAGCTCCTTCTGCCACCCCTCCAGGTTCCCCCAGTCCTGCTCCGAGAAGTAGGCAGAGTTGTTGTCCTGAAAGGTCACTGGCACCTGGAATCACAAGAGGCACAGAGCTAGGCTGGCGAGGACAGCTGGCTGGTCTCCTTTCCACTCCAGCCGCCTTCTGCACTGCCAGGACGTGGCTGCTTACAGATCCTTCCTCAGCCAGGGCTGCGTGGGGCAGACAGGGCTGAGAAACTGTCTGGCTGTCTAACCCGTCACTTTCCCCAAGCTCGCTTCCCGTGCCTCCCGCTCCTGTCCAGATCATCATTCAGGGACCATCCGAAAATTCAAATCCTTCACAAGCCAAACACGACAGAATTTGTTCCACCCACCCCACAAAACTGGCCAGAAAGACCCTCCCCAACTCCGTCTTGAGGCAAGCCTATTCCAGTGTCGGCACAAAGGCCGTTCTCACTTCAGGCAGAGCAAAAGCGCGGGGAGGGGGAAAACAATCAGGCGGAAGCATCCCAGTGGCCGGTCACCCCGACCTCATCTTTCTTCGCTCCCCGAGTCAAATTCTAGACTACAAGCTCTTCAGAGAAAGAGGCGGTCCTATTGCTTGGCTGCCATGTGCCATTTACACTGGTGGCACTTCATCAGGGACATCACAAAAGCTGCCCAATGCACACATGTGAAATTTGCACAACTGAATTCGACAGCACAGTAGCTCACAACACGCCCCCCCAGCCTACTACTTCTGGAGAGAAGAGAAGACTGGATTTATACCCCACCCTTCACTCACTTGGGAGTTTCAGAGCAGCTTACAAACTCCTTTCCCTCCCCCTCCCCACAACAGACACCCTGTGAGGTAGGCAGGGCTGAGAGAGCTCTGACAGAAACTGCTCTTTTTCCAAGAACAGCTGTGACAGAACTATGGCTTGCCCAAGGATATCCAGCAGGTGCAAGTGGAGGAGTGGGGAATCGAACCCGGTTCTCCCACATTAGAATCCGCGCACTTAACCCCTACACCAAACTGGCCCTTGCGCCAGCAAGTGAGCCCTAATTCTGCAAACATCATACTCTTTATGCTCAGGCTACAGTTATGGAAATGGCTGTAGTTTCTGCAGGACACACACTCCGCAACCACCGCCTTCTTGCTATGACTATTCTGGTTAAGACGATCCAAACCTCCGAGCTGCACTGTCAGACACGATGCAGAGATCTGCACTTGTTCCTCACCTTGCCCATCCACACAGATCAGTGGCCCGGCATAAACATCGTGCCGTCCACCTCTTGGGAGCCAGCCTCTGGGTGACCCACACACACACACCCCGCCCCCAACAGCAATCCTCCCCTCTTTTGCTGGTGCTGAACTGCGCCTCAGCATTAAATCTGTACATTAATCCTGCGCCAAGGAAGCCACAAAGGCCCTCAGTTTGTCAGACCCCAGCAAGGCTGCTGATGACAGGATGTTTTGGAGCCTGTTAATTCAAAGGATCACCAAAAGTCAGAAGTGACTTGAAGACACAACGCAGAGGCGCACAGCAGAGCTAGGAGATACATCCCAGTCCACACAATACTGTGGGGGAAAACCAATCAGACTCTTCCCCGCCAGCATTCAGGCTGAAAAAAACCTTTCAGCAACAGACCCTCTAGAGTACAACCATTCCAGGCACAAAGAGGTTTGAGGAGGTCCCCCCCCCCCACCGCAGTCCCCAGCAATCTGACCTTGGGGGTTTCCCCCTTAGAGCCCGGGGGCAGCCTCAGGATCCAGAAGTTCCGGTTCTTGAGCAGGTTCTCCATGTTCTCCAGCCTCCGCTGCAGCAGCCCGTACTCCTGGATCAGGGTGCCCAAAGCATTCAGCTTGCACTCCATCTGGTTGCCAAAGTCCACCACCGTGTTCTCACAGTCCACGTATTTCTTCTCGTTTGTCACCATCCTCCGCTCCAGGTTCAGCAGCCGCGTGGCGTGAGAATCGACCTTCCTCTCTATGGCTTGGATTGCAGCCACCACCGTCCACAGGGAGAGCTCAGCCACGTTCTGCTTGGCATCTCTGACAAAACTCTGCTCAGCCGGCAATGGCACCGCCTGTCGGGGCTCCATGTCGCAACGCTGAGCCTACTGGCAAGGAGAAAACACTCAATTGCTTTCATTTGGCTGGGTTTATAACCTACCCCATCCCTAGGAGTCAACCAAGTGCTTCTCCTTACATGAACAGTACAGATAGTACGTTTTGCCTTTTATGCTGGGAGATGGCCTTGAACCTCACAGTCGCAATCAGGTAATACTTAGGATTCATTTACCCCTTCTTTTGCGTACCTAAAGCACTTAAGCCTCCTCGACAGGATTCAGACAGACTTCGCTCAGAGACTTCTTTGTGCCTCAGGGTCCCCTTCCACAGACACTGCTGCAGCCGTGAATATAACAGCACCAGCCCCCAAAGAGGCAGGGCCCCTTCTTTCAGGGTCTAGTTTCTTCCAGGGGGCTGTGTGGCAGCAACCTCCCCAAACCAAGCTCTGATGTTTCATTCCTCAGCTGCTGCCAAAGTTAATGCTGAAGATACAGACCCAGGCATCTTCAAAGCCTCTTCCCTCCATGCATCTGAGCAAGTCTAGGCCAGTTCACAAGAAACTGGTCTGTACTAAGAACATAAGAGAAGCCATGTTGGATCAGGCCAATGGCCCATCCAGTCCAACGCTCTGAGTCACACAGTGGACAAAACCCAGGTGCCATCAGGAGGTCCACCAGCAGGGCCAGAACTCCAGAAGCCCTCCCACTCTTGCCCCACCCCCCAAGCACCAAGAATACACAGCATCAGTGCCCCAGGCATAAGAACATAATAGAAGCCATGTTGGATCAGGCCAGTGGCCCATCCAGTCCAACACTGAGTCACACAGTGGCCAAAACCCAGGTGCCATCTGGAGGTTCACCAGCAGAGCCAGAAGTCCAGAAGCCCTCCCATGGTTGCCCCCCAATCAGAGCATCAATGCCCCAGACAGAGTGTTCCCTCTGTAACTTGCAGCTAAAAGTCACTGATGGACCTCTGCTCCATGTTTATCTAATCCCCTCTTGAAGCTGTCTATGCTTGTAGTTGCCATCACTTCCTGTAGCAGTGAATTCCACATGTTAATCACTCTTTGGGTGAAGAAGGACTTCCTTTTATCTGTTCTAACCCAACTGTTAAGCAATTTCATGGAGTGCCCCCGAGTTCTTGCATTGTGAGAAAGGGAGAAAATTACTTCTTTCTCTACCTTCTCTGTTCTATGCATAATTTTGTAAATCTCTATCATGTCACCTCTCAGTCATCGTTTCTCCAAGCTAAAGAGCCCCAACCTCTTGAACCTGTCTTCATAGCGGTACTTGTGATTTTATGGGTTTTATGAATATTTGCTATATTAGTTATTTATTTAGAAAATTTCTGTACCACCTCTCCCGAAAACCTGCTCAAGGTGGCTTACAGAATAAAACATAACAACAACATAACATGCCATGTGTTAATAATTTTAAAATAATTTAAAAACCCAGCAAGAGCATAAAACACTAAACAATTTAAAACGAGTCTCTGCACATTTCAGACTAGGAGCTGGCTAGTCTCCCTGAGAGAGGCAAACTATAAATAACATAAATAAATACATACAATGGTAAAAGATTAATCTGGCCATTAAAAGCCTGGACAGAGACATTTTGGCCCAGGAAGCCTCAAAGGGAAGGACATGCCACCCCTGCAAAAGCCCTCCTTCTGCTCACTGCCCACCTCACCTCTGAAGGTGACAGCAGAGAAAAGCAGGGGTTGGAAGGGAGATCTTAGCTGGTGGGCCAGACAGTATGGGAGAAGGCAGTTCTTGGAGTACCCTGGTCCCAGACCATTCGGACTTTCAAGGTAAGAACCAGCACTTTTGCATGCTGCCCAGAAACAGAAGGGCAGGCCATGCAGATCTTGCAGCAAAAATAGCCTGGTAGCTGCGTTTTGAACTAGGTAAAGTTTCTGGCCCATTATCAAATGCAGCTCTATGTAGAGAACACTACAGTAATCTAATCCAGATGTGATTAGAGCATGGATCACCACGGCCATATCGCAAGTTCTGAAGAATGGCTGTAGCTGGCGCATGAGCCAAAGCTGACAAAAGGTGCTGTGTGCCACAGCGGGGATCTGGGTCTCCATCCCTAGGCCAGGACCCAACAGCTCTCCCAAGCGACAAACCTGCTCCTTCAGGAGGAATTTAATCCCATCTACCACAGGCTGACTTGTAACACTGAGCAAATCAATGGTCATGTTCCAGCTCTGTGTTGGCCTGGCACCAAAAGATGCTCTTACCGTCTCTCTCACACAGAGGCATGCTTGCCCAGTGCTCCCTTATCCCAAGGGAGACTGTTAGGCCTTCAAGCTCAGTCGTTTGAGAATGGCTTTCGACTAGAGGCTGGGACCCACAAGAGGGTTACGCCCAGCCTTCAGAAGATGGTGGCACCCGCATAGAGACCCCGTCTTTCTTTCTGAGATGGGGAAATTTTGTTTGAAGACTTGTAGCAAGATTTTTTTACAAAAAAGAGGATGCAAAGAGAAGGGGACCCAGGTGCAAAAGGGACCGAGCACCACCCCATTTATGCTGAAAAGAATAATGTCTGCATGGCATTTCTCGAGTTGCCCTGCCAAAATTCTGCCCTCTGTACAACAGCTCAACAAGTAAAAATTCTGTCATTTTCTGGTCACTCAAAGGTTGAAAATGGGCATATATGTATAATATATATATTTATAAAGACAGCAATTCTCATGTTTCAGTCCAGGGTTCGTGGTAATCCTAAGGGTGTAGAAGACTGAAAATGATCAGTAGTTCTTCAAGGCCTCAGGTAAAGGGAAGTCCACCCCCCCCCCACCTGCTGTCCAGGATCCACCTTGAACTGGAGATGAGCTTGGGACTTCCTGCATGCCACCTATGCGCCCTCTTGCTGAACTGTGGTCCCTGTGGCTTCAGGGGCACCTACTGCTCGGACCACGTCTGAAGACAGAAACTCCCACGTCCAACTGGCAGGGGCTCTCAGGCCAAGAGAAGCCATCCTTAGCCCCTGCCACCTCGAAACCTTTCAGGAGAGGTGTGAGGGATCAAAACCTGGCTCACCCCCCCATGCACAAGGACCCCTCACGGGGGAACCTGACCCCAGTAACCATCCCCCCCCCCCACCCTGGGCTCCTCCTGACACGACCACCTCCCCCCTGGGCAACCCACAGAGACCCACCTTGCACCCAGGGTCGCCAACCTCCAGGTGGGGCCTGGCTATCTCCTGGGACGACCACAGGTCCCCAGGCATCCACTTCCCTAGAGACAAGGGCCGCTTTGTCGGGGGGAGGGGGACTCTCTGGCATCCCCTTCCCCGCCCTCCCCCCCCCCAGGCTCCATCCCCGAATCCCCAAAGACTCAGCTGGCAACCTGACTCCTCCCCCACCCCAGGGTTGCCAGCCTCCAGGTGGGGGCCTGGAGACCTCCCGCTTGCACCACGGATTCTCCTGCCGGCAGAGGCCGGCTCCCCCTGGAGGAAATGGCTGCTCTGGAGACGGGGGGGGGGGGGGAGGGAGAGACTGACTCCGTGGCATTGGCCCGTGCGGAGGCCCCGCCCCCAAAGCCTCCAGGCACCCCCCCCCCGCCCAGGGCTGGCAACCCGAACCCCGACAGTACGGGGGGGGGGGAGGAGAGGGGAGGGAGCAGGCCCACGCCGCACTTTCCCAAGCTCCAGCGCCGCCGCCGCCGCCGCCTTTGGCTTCTCTCCCCCCCACCACGAAACAGACGACGACGCCCCCCTCCCCAAGGCCCCCTTCATGGACCCCCCCCACACACACACACACAACTGAGGCCCCCCGGCGGCCCCTCCCTTCCCCTCCCCGATCCGCCTCAGCCTTTTGTTCCCCTCCCCCCGCCGGGCGAGGAGGGGAGGGGAGGGGAGGGGCGGGGCAGCCCGGAGTCCCTCGGCGCCGCTCCGTCGCTCGCGGGGGAAGGGGTGGGTTGGAGGGCTGCCTCCGCGGCGACCCGAAACGAGCCCGGGGGGAGGAGGGGAGGGGAGGGGCGGGGGGGGCGGGAGGGCGAAGGGCGAGGAGAGGCACCCACCGGAGCCCTCGCACTCAGGCAGCTATCGCGCAGGCGCGGCTCCGGGACGGCTGGGAAGCGAAGCGCCAACGCGCAGGCGCCGGCCCCGGAGCGCTCGCCTTTTTCCTGCGCGCAGCCGCCGCCGCCGCCGCCACAGCGCCCCCCGCGGAGGGAGGAGCTCCCTGCACGCGCCCGCCCCCCCCCCCCGCCCCTTTCCTTTCCCGGGCTGGCCGCAGCCTCCCTCCCGAGCGGGGGAGCGGGAGAGAGAGAGGGCGGCGACCGGGGCCCTGTCAGGGTGCCAACGCCGGGCGGGAGGATTCCTGGAGATGTCAGGGGTGGAGGAGGCGGGGGAGGACCTCAGCACGGCGCAGCGCCCCAGGGTGAAACCACCTTCCTTCCAACGCACGCAGCCGTTTTTCTCCAGGGCTGCTGCAGACCACCCCCCCCCCCGGTGTAATCCCGGGAGGACTCCCCGCCCCCAGGAACTGAGGGGGGAGGATTCGCTTGTTGCTGGCAGAGCTCTGCTAGAATAGGGGCTTGAGAAACACCGTGTTAACATAGGCGCCGCGGTGACTTCCAGCAGGTCGGGGTGTTGCTCACTCGAGCACACGGTTGCCAGCCTCCGGGGGGCGGCTGGAGATCTCCTGGGATTACAACTGATCTCCAGGCGACAGAGATCAGCTCCCCTGGAGGAAATGGCCGCTTTGGAAGGGGGACTCAATGGCATTATACCCTCCCCTCGCCAAACCCTGCCCCCCCTCAGGCTCCACCCCCCCCGCCCCCTCCACTCCTAACCCCCTCCCCTCCCCTGCCCAGGCTCCACCCCCAAAATCGCCAGGTATTTCCCAACTCAGAACTGGCAACCCTGTACCGGCATCTATTGGTGCTTTTGCACCTTGGCTAATCTTGTTTTCTGTATGCTTTGGTGGCCACAGGCAATAGTTTATACACGTGGAGTGTCCTTCGTTTCTTAATAATTGTATCGTTCATTACCATAGGAACCTTTCTAGTAGAGGTATCTGATTGAATAGGGGGAAAATGCACTAAGTGTAAGTGTTGATCAATGTTAATATTGCTTCTAATGGCTCCTTTTTTCCCAGCGGTTTCTTCTTTGGTAGCTCTGTATTCTATACACTGAGAAATCCCCCTTCTGCTTAGCTCAACTGCCTGGAGGTTGGTAAGCATCGACCTCCCTACCCAACCTCCCGGCAGCCCTTCATTTGCACATTTGGCTTAGGGGCAGGGCGGAGCAGAGCTGCAGGACCGAAAGGAACAACCAGCACAGAGCAAGCTGCGGCCCCCAGGGACACAAGGCCTTGAAAAGAGCGTGCCTACAGTATGAGACATTAAGAAGAGCCCTGCTAGATCAGACCAGTGAGGGTCCATCCAGTCCAGCATCCCGCCTCACACAGGGGCCAGCCAGTTCCTCTGGAGGGCCAGCAACAGGGCACGGAGGCCAAGGCCTTCCCCTGAGAAGAACCTCAGAAGAGCCCAGCTGGATCAGACCAGTGAGGGCCCATATAGTCCAGCATCCTGTCTCACACAGTGGCCAACCAGTTCCTCTGGAGGGCCAACAACAGGGCAGAGAGGCCGAGGCCTTCCCCTGAGAAGAACGTAAGAAGAGCCCTGCTGGGTCAGACCAGTGAGGGTCCATCTAGTCCAGCATCCTGTCTCACACAGGGGCCAGCCAGTTCCTCTGGAGGGCCAACAACAGGGCAGAGAGGCCGAGGCCTTCCCCTGAGAAGAACATAAGAAGAGCCCTGCTGGGTCAGACCAGTGAGGGTCCCTCTAGTCCAGCATCCTGTCTCACACACAGTGGCCAGCCAGTTCCTCTGGAGGGACAACAACAGGGCAGAGAGGCCGAGGCCTTCCCCTCATGTTGCCTCCTGGCACAAATATTCAGTGATTGACTGCCTTTGAACATGGAGGTTCCCCTCAGTCACCACAGCTAGTAGCCCCTGACAGACCTGAATCTGCCCCATCCCCTTTTAAAGCTGTCTCTGCGTGTGGCCATCACTACATCATCTGGCAGCGAATTCCATGTTTCCTTTCATCCCTCCTAGCTTTTGGCTCCTCCCAAATGCCTTCACTTTTTGTGGAAGGTGTTGTGCCCACATGAACTCACAGCTGGCACACCAAGTCAAATCCCTGCCAGCTACTTTGCAACCTCTGGATGACCATGGTTCAAATCACCTTAAGCAGAGGGAGAGATGCTAACGGAAGGCGCAGCTGCTCCCGTCCTCCTCGGAGAGCTGAGAGAGGAAGGGCAGACGGCAAAAGGCCCTGTTCTGCTTGGCATTAGTTTTGCCAGCAACCATGAGCCGGGGGGGGGGGGGGGGGGGCACACAAAGAGAACCAAGCAATACCAACATGATGGGAGGCAGAGTGAGAAAGAAAAGAGAAATCCTAATAGGAAGGCCTCCTAACTGTATGGGGCAAGCAATTTGCTTTTCTCTCCTGCTCAGGAAGGCAATCAGCTCTGGCCATGCGGCTTGCAGCTGCTCCTGGATACGAACATGACATTCCACTGATTTAGAAGAAGGACCTGTGGTCTGACCTGGGCACGTGCGGAACAGCAAAGGGGGAAGTGAGAACCATAGTAAGGGGTTACTTCATCCAAAGCAACTTTCCCCTTCACCGTGTATTTACAAAACCCAACCTCCTTTCCCAGAAAAATCAGAACACATCAACACATGCAGAAAGATGCTGATTTCTCATCTGCGATGCAAAACACCCCAATCTGCACAGCACATTCCCATCCCCGGAATGTGCCTGTTCCAGTCAGAATCCCTGGGCCTTGGCTTGGCAGGCCATTTGGAAGTTCTTCCCCTCCAAGACGAAACATGCCCCCCGTCAGCTTCAAATGCTACTCGCATCTGAAAAAGTAAAACCAGAAGGATGCGTTGGAGGGAAAGAAAGCGATCGGAGAGTAGGAGTCCCGGGGCACCTTCAAGACCAACAAAGTTCTATTCAAGGTGGGAGCTTTCGTGTGCGTGCACACGAAAGCTCCCACCTTGAATAGAACTTTGTTGGCTTTAAAGCTGCCCCTGGACTCTCACTTCGTTCTGTTGCTTCAGACCAACACGGCTGAGCACCTGGATCTATCAGAGAGCAAGTTAAAATACTCAGCATGCCCAGACTGTGCCGCTGCACTTTCTTCGACCTCTTTCCATTGCTTCTCCCTCTCTCTGCACTCCTCATGAGGTTCTCATTATTGTGTTTCCCAGGACATCTTGTCCTCAGAGACAGATAGGAGAAGAAGAGACTGGATCTCTACCCCACCCTTCACTTGGAGTCTCAGAGGAGCTTACAATCTCCATTCCCCTCCCCTCCACACCCCAGACACCCTGGGAGGGAGGTGGGGCTGAGAGAGCTCTGAGAGAAACTGCTCTTTTTCAAAGACAGCTCTGACAGAGCTACGGCTTGCCCAAGGTCATCCAGCAGCTGCAAGTGGAGGAGTGGGGACTCAAACCCGGTTCTCCCAGATTAGAGTCCGCGCACTTCACCACGACACCAAACTGGCTCGGCCACAGAGCCTCTGCTTGGCATGTAGAAGGTCCCCAGTTCAGTCCCCGGCAGCATCTCCAGTTGAGAAAGACCAGGCAGGAGGGGATGGGAAAGACCTTTCTCAGCCTGAGACCCTGGAGAGAGAGCTGCTGCCGGTCTGAGTAGGCAAGACTGCCCTCGATGGACCCTAAGGGTCTGATTCAGTATAAGGCAGCCTCTTGTGTTCATGCGAGTTAATGAAACGAACCTGAGGCTTTGAGCATTTGCTTCCCAAATAAAATCAGACTCCACATTTATTATCAAAAAGAACAGAACGGGGTGGGGAGGGGAGAAGCAAGGAGGAGAGCTGGAGGGGGGGGGCAGCAAGTGTCACTGTGCCAACAGGCAAAGTTAGTTTGATTCTGAAACCTGTTATTTAATTAAGGGAGCAGGCCATCAGCCTGTGTTCCAAGGGAGAGGGCGGAGGGGTACATACGGGGGGGGGGGGGGTCCGTCCCCGTGTCCCCCCGTCCCCCAGTCGGTCCTCAGTCCCCAGATACCAGGGGCTTGGGTGGGGGGCAGGCAGGCAGGCAGGGAGCAGCCGTCATTCCCCCATGTGTGTCCGCAAGTGGTACTTGAGGGACTGTTTGTAGCGGAAGCACTTGGCGCATTCCGTGCAGGGGTAGGGCCGCTCCCCCGTGTGCGCCCGCTGGTGCTCCAGCAGGTGGTGTTTCTGGGTGAAGTTCTTCCCGCACTCGGCGCAGTGGTAGGGCCGCTCCCCGGTGTGGATGCGCTGGTGCTCCAGGAGGTGGTGCTTCCGGATGAAGCCCTTGCCGCACTCGCCGCAGGCGTGGGGGCGCTCGCGGGTGTGGACCCGGTAGTGGTTGGTCAGCTTGGACTTCTCGCTGAAGGTCTTGTCGCACTGGCTGCACTTGTAGGGCCGCTCGCCCGTGTGAGTCCGCTGGTGCCGCAGCAGGTGCGAGGGCCGGCTGAAGGCCTTGCCGCACTGCGGGCAGATGAAGGAGAGCTCACTCTTGCCCGCGTGCACCCGCTGGTGCATGGCCAGCGAGATCTGCAGCCGGAAGCTCTTGCGGCACTCACCGCAGGAGTACGGCCGCTCGCCCACGTGCGTAATCTGGTGCTTGCTCAGGCTCGACTTGTGGCTGAAGCTGCTCTCGCACTCGCTGCATTTGTAGGGCTTCCCGGGGGGTGGCGGGGGCCTGGGCTGCGGCTTGAGCCCGCGCTTGTCGGGGAAGGCCCCTCCACGGCGGGGGGGAGGCGCGACCCGCCGCGCCGTGTGCAGGCGCTGGTGCAGGAGGAACTGCTGCTTGATGCGGAAGCTGAGGTCGCAGACGTGGCACTCGTAGGGGCCTTCCTTCAGGTGGTTCCGCTGGTGGATGATGTAATTGATGCGCAGCATGAAGCTCTTGCCACACTCCGGGCAGATATACGGCCTCTCCCGTGTCCGGTTCCTCTGCTGGAGGGTCACCGGCCTTGCCTCCACACTACTGTCCCTCTCACACAGTGGGGCACAGATCCCCACGGTCGCTCTGGGGGGCTTCTTTGCAACTCGCTGGTCTTCCCGCATCGCTTCTGGGTTGCAATTCAGTGAGCATGGGGGCTCAGCTCTCGAAGAGAAGAGCCCACGGGGCTCTAAGTTCACGGGATCTTCCTCTTCCTCCTCCTCTTCCTCCTCCTCCTCCTCTTCCTCCTCCATTTTGATCACGATTCCATCATCTTAAGGGGGAGGAAAAACAAAATGAACCGTCAGGGGGATCACCATGCATCACTTTGTCAAGAGAGCGGAACACCTTCAGAGAGACAGGAATCAAAGCAGTCCCCTGTTGCTTGGTCTGTACACCCCGATCTAAGAGGCAGGGCCGGACGTTTGCACTGAAACCGCCTGGATTAGAGAGAAACCCGGATGAACCTTGCCCCGTGTCCTGTACTGCAGAACTATTTTCCAAGCAGGTTTGCCACACGTCCAGTTTGCAGCCCAGCCCCTTAGTTGTGTGCAAGTGCTGACGAGTTGGAGCTGACTTATGGCGACCCTGTAAGGTTTTCAACATTCAGAGGTGGCTTGCCCTTGTCTGCCTCTGCGTAGCAACCCTGGACTTCCTTGGGGGTCTCCCATCCAAGTACCAAACAGGGCTGACCTTGCTTAGTTCCTGAGGCCTGACGAGACGGGGCGACCCGGGGCCGCCCAGGCCAGGGCCTCAGCAATAGGCCGCCAATTGCTTCTGTCAGGAGCTGCCTCCTAGCACTAGTTGGGCGCTTGTCTGGAACGTGCACGCCCCACAGGAACTCCCAGCCCAAGACTGCTAAGGCATTGTTCACAAAACACAACTGAAATTACCCAGAAGTAGTCGGCAATCTTTAAACAACACTTAGCACCATAAAAATACTAAATGTAATGTCACTCAGTAACATCCGGAAAATCCATTTAGAAATCCGGTAGTGCACAAAACAGAAGTAAAAAGTAAGTGGAGGAGACGGAGAAGAAAAGCCACGTGCACAATCACATGCAGGTGGACCAAGCGCTTTTTTCACTCAGTGCTGAAGACGAGACAGTCAGCCAGTGGGGGGAGTCCTGGAGCAGAGGCCCTGCCTTGGGACTGGCCTCTCTCTGGTACCACTTGCCCCACCTCCAGAGCAGGGCACACACCGCAATGTCTGTGCAGGTGGTCCAGCTGATGGGCGGGGTCACATGGAGAAGAAGAGGTATATTTCAGGGCTGAAATCAGCATTTTATTTTTATTGCCTTGATGGCAGTTCTGTTCTGCACATTTAACAGTTCTATTTTAGGCACTGTATTTGGATTTCAGCCCTGACCTGGATAGCCCAGGCTAGCCTGGTCTCATCAGATCTCAGAAGCTCAGCAGGGGCTGGCCCTGGTTCGTACTTGGACGGGAGACCACCAAGGAAGTCCAGGGTGGCTGCACAGAGGCAGGCAAGGGCAAACCACCTCTGAATGTCTCTTGCCTGGAAAACCCCACCAGGGGTCGCCATAAGTTGGCTGCGGCTTGATGGCAGAAAAACCCCACTGGATTTCCTCTTTCTCACCATTCATGGACTCAAGACAGATCATTCATATTTGAAACAATAAATCACAGAACACCACCTGCCTGAAGAGTGAGCCAACGTGCTGCAGCGGCTAGACTGCTGGACTAAGATGTGGAAGACACAGGTTCGAATCCCCACTTTGCCACAAAAGCTCACAGGGTGTCCTCGGGCCAGTCCCATGCTCTCAGCCTCACCTGCCTCACAGGGCTGTTGTGAGGATAAAATGGAGGGGAGGAGGACAATGTCAGCTGCTTTGGGGGTCCCATAGGAGAGAAAGATGGGGTGCAAATGAAGTAAAGGAATAAATAAAGCCTAAAACAGTGGCGCCATTCTAACACAGACACTAGAAACTAAACTACTGATCCAAAATTGCAGATTTGATTGGGTGGGGGGAGTAGTCTCATCAGAATTCAGGGAGAGTTCTGTCAGATGCACCCTTCTTCTTCTTCAGGCCAGGAGTTTGCAATCCCATGCTTATCCTCTAATGTGATTTATGCCATCACATGTCAACAGTGCCCTCCCACCCTCTACATTGGACAAGCCGGCCAGTCCCGTCAACAAATAATTATCGGACATAAGTGTGACATTAGGAACCACAACATTCAAAAACCAGTGGGGGGAACATGTTAACCTTCCAGGGCATTCAGTTGCTGACCCAGGAGTAGCAGTTTTCTTACAAAGGAATTTCAAAGGGAGATTAGAAAGAGAGACTTCTGAATTGTAACTGATAATGAAGCCCAAGACAGGACATCCACCTGGACTGAATGGAGACCTAGGTTTCCTGTCTCATTACCAATGCTGATTTCTCCATGCCTATTGGCCTGCTGCATATCTCACCTAAATCCAGTCACGCCCATTATTGTCATTCATCTGCTTTTGTCATTTGCCTGCTAATGTCATTCAAAATCACTCCACTTTCCAATAAGCAGGAAACTTCCATTCTAGCTGCATCTGAAGAAGTGAGAAAGTGACTCACGAAAGCTCCTCCCCAGCAACATATTTTGTTAGTCTTGAAGGTGCTCCTGGACTCTTGCTCTTGTCTACTGCTACACAGACAGACTAACATGGCTGCCCATCTTGACCTATCTCCATGTTGACAGTTTTGCTGAAAGTAAGAAAGTAAACCCAGGAACCCTGTAAGGAAGGTTGTGGAAGGCCCCTCATTGTCTCCTGTATCCCCTTTCAGCAGCCCCCACATCTCTCCCCTTTCATTGCCTCCTTCTCCTCCCCCACCATTTATCTGCTTCCCACAATCTGGTGCTTCATTTATTATTCATTTCCTCCATTTATACCCCACTTTTCTTCCCAATGGGGACCTGAAGCAGCTGACAGCAATTCTCCTACACTCATTTTCATCCTCATAACAGCCTTGAGAGGTCAGCTAGGCCGAGAGAGTGAGTAGCTGGGTCAAGGCCACCCTGCAGCCTTCCAAGGAACGGCTGGGAATTCAGACCTGGGCCTCCCAGATGCCCTAGCCGGAGACTCTGAGCACCAGGCCACACTGGAGGTCAGTTTTGCTCCCTTCACTCCCCCCGGCGGCACCCCCCTGGGCGAAGTCTGGCCACGCTTGCAAGAGTCATATGGCAGCAGCTTACTCAGGTGAGTTGTGTGGTGGCCACTGCTGGGCCCAGACGAATTGTGTTGCATCAAATCACCTGGGAGCCACCACCACACCTGGATGGGCTGCGCAACTTGCATGGTAGCCTCAGTGAGTCTTCCCCCCAGTGCAGGGGGGAGGGAAGGAGGGGTTGACTAGGAGGCCAAAGCAGCCCTGGAAAGGGCCCTGCCCCCTCCTACCTGTTACGGACAGAAATCAAGACTGGAAAGCTGACAATACTGTGGTTGCCAAGCAACCCCCCAAATGGTCACTCAGATCTCAGAGAGTATCCATTTTTTAAAACTACAGGCACTTCTGTTATTGGTGGGGAGGGCTTTACCCCCCGCCCCATGTTGTTGTTGTTTTAGATTTCAAGTTTTTCTGCAAACCTGGGTCTTAGACGAAGCTTTGTAAAATGTTCTGTCTTGTCTCTTCTTGGCTCCAGTTTAAGGATTTAAGGATCCACATCTATGGCCATGTTGAGAACTAGGGGTAGGGGCGCAGACATGGGACTGGGATCCCTACAGACAACACCCAGTCCATCCAGGAGGGGCCACGAGCACACTCTCTCAGTTTCAGCTCTCTGTTTGCCTCAGATCAAGACAGGCCTCTTAGAGAAGTCCTGAGGATGAGCGGCAAGGGCTGGAGCATTTGCCCAGAGCCAGAGATGGGCTAGAAGTGGAAGGGGGGGGGGAGGGAGAGAGAGAAAAGCTCCTCCACTGCTTGACAAGGATTTACCTGTGCAGCTTCCGTGTTGCACAGTGACTCTCTTAATTTCCCCAAACTCCCTGTACTCGCTTGTTTCCTCCAGGCTGTTCCCTGCAAAGTTCCCGGGAGGAGTTGTCGCACTGTACGGACTCTCGCAGGGGGCATCTTGGTCCAGGCCTTGGAAGTCCCCCTCTGAGCTCCCCGACATCTGGTGCTGCTCCAGGTCTTCTGGGCAGTCGTCGGAATGGGGCTCTTCTGTTTTGATCACCACCCTGATGCCAGCTAGAAGTGAGAGAGAGAGGGGTTTTAAAAAAAATTATTGCAAGAGAAAGTCTATTAAGACTGGAAGGCTGGGAATATTGCGGTTGCCTAGCAACCCCCCCAATGGTCACTCAGATCTCAGAGGGTATTAATTTCTTTAAACTTCTTCCAGCTACAGGGCTGGGGTTGATGTCCACACCTTTTGACATCCTCAGGTGCGGGTCGCCATGTTGGTCTGAAGCAGCAGAACAAAGTCTGAGTCCAGGGGCACCCTGAAGAGCAACACAGTTTAATTCTGGGTACAAGCTTTCATGGGCATGCACACACAAGGTGTCTGAAGAAAGGTATCTGATGAAGTGTGCAGGCACACGAAAGCTTATCCCTTGAATAAAGCTTTGTTGGCCTTAAAGGTGCCCCTAGACTCAGAACTCAGTCCAAAGTTTGAGTCCAGGGGCAACCTGAAGACCAACAAAGTTTAATTCTGGGTACAAGCTTATGTGTACTTCATCAGAACATATGCATGCACACACAGAAACTTATACCCAGAGGAATTAAACCTAGGTGGTCTTCAAGATGCCACTAGACTCTGACTTTGTTCTATGTCTCAAGTAGGTCAAAGAAGCAGGACCCTCGTTGCACAAGCTGTTGGGTGACAAGAATGGTGTGCGTGAAACAACACTGAAACAATGCAGACCGGGCCGAGCTGGCCCCACTGATCTTAAAATAATTCCACAGCCTCTGCTGCTGATTTCACCCCAGCCCCCCCCCCCCCCCCGGTAGGAATCTGCAGAACGACCCCTACAGCGACCAGCTTCATCCCACCGGCCCCATCAATGCCACCCACCTGCCGTGGGATCAGGAAGGCTCCCTTGTTCTTCCGAGTCCTGCTCATCCCCCAGACACGAGTCGGCACCGGGCTCCGACTGGGATAGGACCCCCGGCTTAGAAATGGCATAGTCTGTTGGGGGGAAGAGAATCAGAGTGCCACCGGTTCAGAATCACCACACAAAACCCCATTGCTCCCCCCTCCCCATGCGTCCAACCTAGTCCAGCTGCATCTGCACAACAGAGGTTGCAATCAATCCCCCAAACCTCTGTAGGAAATGGAGGCTAGAAACCAGAAACCCAGCAGGGCCAGTCCGAGGTACCGTGCTGCCCCAAGCAAGGATACCCCATCCCCACGTTGGCTTGGCTCCAGTGCACACCCAAGGAGAAGTGCCGGTCGCCACTGGAGCTGCTCATGATTGGAAGAGGGTCCAGTCCCCACCCTCTCACTTTGTCACCCTGATAAGTCATTCGGGAGGACAGCCTGAAGAATGGTCCCTCAATCGGCTGTCCCCAAGAGCAAAGGCAACCGGTGCCCCCACCATCATAGAAAAACAACAACTAAACTGTTCTGGGCGGTAAGATAAAGAGCAAGACAGAGGGGGAGGATTGTCCTCTTTAACAAGCTGTCCGCAAAACACACGGCGGCAATGCCATTCCTGCCAGAAGCACCCAGCCGGAAGGGGAGGACGGAGGTCAAGGTCATCCCAGCTGTGAACGGGTGATCCAGCTCTTCCCTTTGGAAGCACCGCTGGCTTGTCTCAACCAAACGGATCAAGAAAATGAAAACACCTGGGGTGGGGAATGGGAGGGTAATCGTATTTTGGATATATTTCAAAAAGACCCCTTGGGTTATTGTTGACTTCACATATAAAAACAACACGGCACATTTCCTATTCTTTGGGCATGCAGGCATTTTGCATTGATTTATGTATATCCCACTTTCCTCCCCAGCTGGGACTCCAAGCAGTTTAGAACACTGGTCCCTCTCCCTCCTCTGTTTTCTTACAACAACAACCCCATGAGGTAGGGCAGGCCATGGCACATTGGCATGGGTTAGGTTTTGCAAGCCAGAAATGCTGTTGCAACACTGCTCATCCCCATAGGCCAGATGCACCTCTGCTGCCTTTCACAGCTGACCGGGTGTTGCACAGAACCATTACAGGAAACGAGGTACCTGCCATTCCGTCACACACGTCCCATGCTCCGAGAGGGGGACAGACTGCCAGAGGCAAGAGGGCAACACTGGGCTGATCCGTGCAGGGGTCTGTGACGCCGCCCTTGGCTGAGTGACACCGTGGCGGTCTCCCATCCAAGCATTAACCAGGGTGGACCCTGCTTAGTTTTTGAGATCTGACGAGATCGGCCTAGCCTGGGCCATCCAGGTCGACGCAAGGGACGTTCAGAGGCGGTTTTTGCTCTTGCCCTCCTCTGCGTAGTGACCCTGGACTTCCTTGGCGGTCTCCCATCCAAGTACTGACCCTGCTTGTCTTCTGAGCTCTGACCAGATCGGGCTATTCCGGGCTACTCAGCCTTATTACTATTATTTTATCTATTTATTAGTTGAATTTATACCCCGCCCTCCCCGCCAAGGTAGGCTCAGGGCGGCTCGCAAGAGATAAAATATAAACAGACAATTGTGACATAGATAAAAGCAATTCATAAAGTGCTAGCTAAATAGATATAATCAGTTAAAATCACCAGCATTTTCTACAGTCTGCTATGTTTCACAGCCCCTTGGGCGTCATATGCAGCAGGCGCTGGCACTAGCGGTAAACAATGGAAACCAGGGAACGGGCTCTAATGATGTTAGTGGTGGGATGCTTGGCGGTGGTGGCGGCTCTTTAACCAAAGGCCTGGCAGAAGAGCTCCGTCTTGCAAGCCCTGCAGAACGGCATCAAGTCCTGCAGGGCCCTGATCTCCTCTGGGAGTTCATTCCACCAGTATGGAGCCGCCACCAAAAAGGCCCTAGCCCTGGCTGTGGCCAGTCTGACTACTTCCGGGCCTGGGAGGGTCAGTCAGTTTTGGGACTCTGATTGCAGTGCTCGTTGGGGTAAACTTCTTACATACAGGCACCAATTAGGAGGTACCTCCTGCTTCTTCCTTAAGGAAGCCACCGCGTGTTACCAAGCGCTCACTAAAAGGCAACCAAGGCCTCTTCGGCCTGCCACAGCTTATCAGTGTGACCACTGAAACCAGGCACAGACCAGGCACAGACCAGGGCAGGGGGATGACGGGTTCCTAGAGAAGCAATCAACTGCACAGAAACTGATCCAGAATACCGGGATGGGTGAGCGAGGACATGACTTCACACAGTTATTAAGCAAGGACCACACAAACAGACCACACCAAGGATGCAAGTCAGAGACCGCGCACGACAGCCCGGGGCCAACTGCGGGAGGCTGTGGGCACAAAACCTAGCCCACCCTAAACCCAAAGGACTAGGAGGGCTCCCTGGGCCAGCCGGCCGGCCAGCCAGCAGCACAAGCGGCATTACCCAGAGAGATCAGCGATTCATGGTTCCCCTTCATCAAGTTCTTGTAGAGCTCCTTCTGCCACTCCTCCAGCTTCTCCCACTCCTTCTCGTTGAAATAGACAGACACGTCGTCAAACGTCACCGGTACCTGGAGTCACAAGAATGGCACACACACACGTAACTACCTTCGCCACCCCTCTTAAGACACCCGTTCACACTGGCCCCTTCGCAGAATCTAAGGCTGGGGGGGGGGGGGGGGGAGGGTAAAAGAAATGGCAAGCTTCTTCCGTATTACGAGTTCTGAGTTCTCATTTCCCTCTCTGTCCTGGCAGCAAACTGCAATCCAGCATGGAGGCCTCATTAGTACTGAGTGACTCCTCATCTATGAAACCCCCTCCTCCTTAATGCTTACCAGGCATCTACTTTAGGGAGGGGCTGTGGCTCAGTGGCAGAGCCTCTGCTCGGCATGCAGAAGTTCCCAGGTTCAATCCCCGGCATCTCCAACTGAAAGGACCAGGCAGGAGGTGATGGGAAAAACCTCCGTCTGAGACCCTGGAGAGAGAGCCGCTGCCGGTCTGAGTAGACAAGACTGGCTTTGATGGACCAAGAGTCTGGTTCAGTAGAAGGCAGCTTCCTGTGTTCGTGCATACTCTATTAGTGTTTAGGTGCTAGGCTGAAACACTTCTGTTCACCCAGGTAGGAATCGACGGACAGTTCTCCCAATAGAGGGAAGTAAGCAGTGGGGTCCCACAACGATTGGTTTTGCGGCTGGTATTACTGAATTGATTCATCTATGATCTGGAACTAGGGGCGAGTAGGGTAGTGGCCAAGTTTGCAGATGACACAAAATTATTCAGCATGGTGAAAACCAAGGCTGACTGTGAAGAGCTCCAGGAGGACCTCCACAAACTGGGTGAGTGGGCAAAAATGTGGTGGTAAACGCAAAATGATGCAAACTGGGACAAAAAATCCCAGCTTCAGTTATACGCTAATGGGGTCTGAACTTGCTGAGACTGAGAGGGACAAAGATCTTGGGGTCGCAGTAGATAGCTCAACGAATGCATCAACCCAGTGTGCTGCAGCGGTGAAAAACGCAAACTCTGTGTTAGGCAATGCTCCCTCTACGCCGTGGAGTCTTGTGAGCAGAAATTCCACTTTGTGAGCTACTGGCATTAAAGTTGTGAGCGAGTGTATTTGGCTGCTGCATAAATTAGTCTGCTCTGGAGCCATCCTTCCCGAGCTGAGACAAAAATGTGTGAGCCGGAGGCTAAAAAAATGTGAGCTAGCTCACACGAACTCAGCTTAGAGGGAACACTGGTGTTAGGGACTATTAGGAAAGGGATTGAGAATAAAATGGTTGATATTGTAATGTCCCTTATGGATCTATGGTGCAGCCTCATTTGACATACTCTTTACAGTTCTGGTCACCATATCTCAAAAAGGACACTGCAGAGTTGGAAAAAATACAGAGGACGGCAACCAAGATGATGAGGGTGTTGGAGCACCTTCCCTAGGAGGAAAGGCTGACAAGTCTGCCACTTTTTCTTCCTCTCCCAAAATACTAGAACTCAAGGGCATCCAATGAAGCTGATGGGCAGTAGGTTTAGGATGCAGGAAAGGAAATACTACTTTACACAGAAACTGATTAAAATGTAAGATTTGCTGCCAGAGAATGAAGTGATGGCCACAGGAATAAACAGTTTTAAAAGAGGATTCAGTAGATTCATAGAGGATAAATCTATCAGTGGCTACTAGCCAGGGTGACTGAGGGGAACCTCCACATTCAGAGGCAGTCCACCTCTGAATCTCAGTGCCAGCAGGCAATATCAGGGGAAAGCCTCGGCCTCTCTGCCCTGTTGTTGGCCCTCCAGAGGAAATGGGTGAGGCCGCTGGGTGAGACAGGATGCTGGACTAGATGGACCCTCACCGGTCTGACCCAGCAGGACTCTTCTGATGTTCTTCTCAGGGGAAGGCCTTGGCCTCTCTGCCCTGTTGCTGGCCCTCCAGAGGAACTGGTTGGCCCCTGTGTGAGACAGGATGCTGGACTAGATGGACCCTCACTGGTCTGATCCAGCAGGGCTCTTCTGAGGTTCCTCCCAGGGAAAGGCCTCGGCCTCTCTGCCCTGTTGCTGGCCCTCCAGAGGAACTGGCTGGCCACTGTGTGAGACAGGATGCTGGACTAGATGGACCCTCACTGGTCTGACCCAGCAGGGCTCTTCTGATGTTCTTCTCAGGGGAAGGCCTTGGCCTCTCTGCCCTCTTGTTGGCCCTCCAGAGGAACTGGTTGGCCACCGTGTGAGACAGGATGCTGGACTAGATGGACCCTCACTGGTCTGATCCAGCAGGGCTCTACTGATGTTCTTATCAGGGGAAGGCCTCGGCCTCTCTGCCCCATTTTTCATTTTACTGATCTCTCTGAGGTTCTTAAGGGCTACTTCTCATTTCAAGACAGTTTTATGCTGCTGGTATGTACTGACTGCTGGTTTTAACACAGAGACTGTTTTTTGCTATGAGGGGAGAAATTAGTTTCATTTAACTGTTGTGATTGTTTTAAATGTGTGTTATTTATTGTTTCATTTCTTTGGTCTTCCAGTTAGCCACCTAGAGCATACATCTGAAAATGCAGGATACCAATGTGTTAAGTAAATGACGGAAGTTAAGACAGTGCCCATTTTACAGATAGGCAATTAAGGCTGAGAACTAGCATTTTGCCTAAGTTCAAACAGAAAGTTCATGGTTGAGCTGGCATTTGAATCCAGAGCTCTCACAGCCAGGTCCCACATGCCACCCGCCGGATCAACAGCCGTGTTCTCCTATAGAAGCAAAGCCTGTAGGAACTGATCTGATAAACGTACAGATCCGTACCTACTCAAACCAACTGATTCAAATCTAATTTAATGCAAAAGTCCAACAGTTCGAAGGAAGCTGGAATCCTCACTCAAATAATGCACACCTAACCCAACTCAAGGGAGTCACCCAGGCCTAAGGAGGTCCAGCTGTCTTCAACGAGGGCCAGGGCCTTTTTGGTCCTGGCCCCGAGCTGGTGGAACTCTCTGCCAAATAACATCAGGACCCTGCGGGATCTGATTCAAATCCGCAGGGCCTGTGAGGCAGAGATGTTCCGCCCGGCTTTTGGTTGAGGACAGCAACGGTTAAAACCAGCACCCTCCTTTTTTTACTTTTGGCCCCGCGCCCCCTTCCCTGCCCTGCTACGCAGAGAGCATGGCAGCCGGCCAAAAAGGGACTGATCACCATCTGGACTGGTTGTTTTATCAGTGCGTTGTAATAATTTTATCGTGTTGATTGTATTTTATCGGTTTTAATGCTGTAAATCACCCAGAGCCCGCTTGCAGGGTTGGGCGATTCAGAAATCTAATCAACAGCGACAACGACAGCAACGACAGCGACACTAAACCACACAGAGGCCAGGGCTCCCACCCCAACTCTCTCTTCCCAGCCCTTCTTTAAAAACTTTCAGAACCCCCCCCCCCCCCCCCCCCCCAGGAAGGGCACACTCAGAGGAAAGTCCTTCCGAACACAGCGGGGCTTCTTCCACCACAACTGAGCCGTCAGGGTGCGGCCTAACTCTTCGGCCCTCCTTCCCCTCCCGGAACGCTCCGCAGGCTGCAGACTCGGCAGGGACAGACTGGCGGCATCTGCTCCAGGCCGCAGGAATCTCCACTCCCTGGTATTTCAACCTGCGTCTCTCTCAACAAGAACAGGAGCTCACGCCAGTCCAGGGGAAAAGAGAGCAAGGCCGAAGTCATCGGGGCCCCCTCAACCCTGAGATGAACAAGCAGGTCTATCTCCACCCTGCCCAGAGGCGCCAGTCACCGTCCCGTCTGGTGCTGCTCCCTGAGGGAACCAATGCCAGGACGGCTGCCTGCCCAGTTCACAGGGCTAGAGGGAACGTCTGCCCCTCCTCTGCAGCACCGGCCAGGAGGACTGACCTTGGGGGTTTCCCCCTTGGAGCCCGGGGGCAGCCTCAGGATCCAGAAGTTCCGGTTCTTGAGCAGGTTCTCCATGTTCTCCAGCCTCCGCTGCAGCAGCCCGTACTCCTGGATCAGGGTCCCCAGGGCGGCCCACTTGCTCTCCAGTTGGTTCCCAATTTCGACGGCTGTTTTTTCACAGTCCACGATCTTCTTCTCAGCCGTCCCTGTCCTGCCCTCCAAGTCCAGCAGCCGCGTGGCGTGAGAATCCACTTTCTTCTCCATTGCTTGGAATGATGCTACTAAGGTCAGAGAAATCTCAGCCGTCTGGGTTTCTCTTTCAAAAGTCCGGTCGGGATCGGTGAACAGCCGCGACGGAAACCGCTGCGGAGACTCCGTGTCCAGTGCTGGTGCCTGTGGGCAAAGACAGACGGTGAATGTGTGGACGTGCTCCCCCCTCCCTCCCCAGCACAACCAACCGACCAACCACTGACTCCTTCAGAACCAGGTTTGTGCGTCAACTGCTTTGGGCTGCCAAATTACATTCACTCCTGGAATGCTCGGAACTACCACTGGAAGTCAGCAGGAGCAACACACTATGAGCTGCCTCCCGGAAGTCCCTGGTTCAAGCCCCACCTCGGTCCTTATCTCATGAGGAAAGTCAACACTTCTCAGCCTTCTCCACCAAGGCGGTGGCGGCGGCGGCTACAAGCCTGGACAGCTTCAAGAGGGAATCGGATAAACATCTGGAGCAGAGGTCCATCAGTGACTGTTAGCCACAAGGTATAGATAGGAACGCTCGGTCTGGGGCAAGTGATGCTCTAGTATTCTTGGTGCTTGGGGGGGGGCAACAGTGGGAGGGCTTCTAGTGTCCTGGCCCCACTGCTGGACCTCCTGAGGGCACCTGGTGTTTTTGGCCACTGTGTGACAGAGTGCTGGACTGGGTGGGCCACTGGCCTGATCCAACGTTGGCTTCTCTTATGCTCTTACGGGAAGAGTGAAAATCCACAGACCTTATGGGGCTGTTGCAGTACTCAAACATTAAATACCCTCTTCCGGTGGTACTTGAATTTATATTTCATGACAGCTGGTCAACAGCAAACTCCTCAGCGGATGGGGAATATCCAGGCATATGTTCTGCAACCGTCTTCTAGTAGGAGCACCCCTTTTTAATTTCTGGGTACGTGTGCAAACATTTTGTGTGAACAGGCATGGAGGTGTGCACAGTACCTGGAGGCTGTCTGGCTTGCGGGTTATTGGCCACAACCCATAACGCATTCACACCGGAACTGTTGGCAGGAAGAGGGTGGGCGAGTTTGCAGGTGCCTCCAAGGACAGGAGTGGCTCATAAGAGAAGCGCTGCCCGTTCAAAATAAGCAGAAAAGCCATCTGTAGAGATGGACACACCAGGGCAGGGGGATGGAAGACGACCACGACTCAGCTGGCTGGATCAGGCCAAAGCGCTCTGTTGTCATCAGGGGACAGCCAGTGGCTCCCCGCCGCTTATCTCGAGCATTTAATGGCCCAAGGGGCCTCTCCTCTGAATCGGATGCCCTCATATAGCTCCCACCGCTGAATGTCCAGACCAGAAGCAGGGACTTGGCTGCACAGTTTGGGTTTTAAGGCTTTGGAGGGAAGATCTGGACAAGAACCGGATAGGGAATACCTCTCCTTTTCTCCTCTTATTAATTTGAATTTTAGTCCAGGAGCACCTTAAAAACCAACACAATCTCTCCGGGGCAGAAGCTTCCGTCAGTCAAAGCTCACTTGGCCAGATACTCTTGCTGACTTGATTTTAGCACCAATTTTAATTGCTTTGTCTTATATGAGATTGTGGCAATGTGCTTGGAGTATTTTATGGGAAAGCTACAACAGACACACGCACTAACAGGACATGATTATTAATAATAATAATAATAGTAATAATAATAGTAATAATAATAATAAAAATAGCTCACTGCAGTTCTTGCTAAACTTAAAGGCATAAAAGGACAGTCAGTTCTAGCCCCGTCCCATTTTAACCAATGTCTTCAAAGGTCTGTGCTAACTTTGTATATAGCTGAATTCGATGTAGAAACATCACGGACTGGACTTCTTACATGTCGCTGCCTTTTCAGCCCATGCTTGACCATTACTCTTCCCTGCCCATTTATATCTGACCGGTGCCGACTCACCTCATGCCCCTGCTGGGGGTGGGTGGGGAGTCTAACCCACAAAAGCCGATGCCACAATTAATTGGTAGGGCTTTAAGGTGCCACAAGATCCTTTGTCCCTTTAACAGCTTCAAGGGGCTCTCTCTCTGAGGTCTAAATAGGTCCCGGACAGTCAGCTGTCATTCCGTGCTGCAAATTTGTAAGTAACGGTTGCAGGCACCACAACAGAATACAGAAACATCCACACTCTGCAGTTGTGACGTATAATGCATCATTCCTAGCACACACACACATGAAATATTTTCACCAATATTCTGTCTACATAACAGAGAAGTCGTGTTCTCCCCCCAATCCGACAGTAGAAGAACTTAAACATAAGATTTCCAACCTTGGTGGAGAAGATGGCATTGGATGGTCAGGTTTATTGAAACCTGCTGTTTGAATAGCCCCAGCCATAGGGTATGTATGAGATGGCCTTCTACTGACTTGGTCAGTCTTGTCTACTCAGACTAGCAGCGGCTCTCTCTCCAGGGTCTCAGGCAGGGATCACTCACATCACCTCTTGCCTGGTCCCTTTTCAACTGGAGCTGCTGCCGGGGATTGCTCCTGGGACCTTCTGCCGGCCAAGCAGAGGCTCTGCCACTGAGCCCACGGCCCCTCCCCATGAAGCTGCCTGACACGGACTCAGACCACTGGTCCACCAAATAATCTCTGCTCAGACTGGCAGCTGCTCTCCAGAGCGGAGGTCTTTCACATAATCTCCTGCCTGGTCCTTCTGACCAAGATGCCAGGGACTGAACCTTCTGCGTGCCAAGCAGGTGTCCTAGCCCTCAGCCACAGCCTCTCCCATGAAGCTGTCTTCTACTGGGTCAGAGCCTGGGTCCCTCAGGGCCAGTATCACCTACCCAGATGGGCGGCAGCTCTCAAGGGGAGGTCTTCCCCATCACCTGCTCCCTGATCCTTCTACCTGGGGGACAGGGACCTGGCAAGCAAGGGCCCCAGCTACACCGTCAGCACAAACCAGTGCTGGTTCCTCTCCCAAAGCTTTTTTTTCAGTGTAGGAGCTGAGTGCCTGAGAGCCCTGACAGATTGCTGCTGAAACTGGCATGACTGGGCGGTCCAGACTGGGGAAGGGAAGGGAAGGCCAGTGTGTGGCGCTTTGCAAAAGCCAGGACAACTGTGGTTTCTCTCCTCCCCCCCGCCCCCCCCCCCCAGGCCAGCCCTGTTCCCTGATAACCCCTGGGCCTTCTCTTGGGGGTCCCGGATTCAGCTGAGGATTCTACCCCCGCCCCACCCCACCCCTGCTGAGCTTCCGTCTCTTGCATAAGCCTGTCCTGAACCAGGCGGAATCCCAGCCTTGGTAGCAGCTGACAGCCGCATCCCCATTACTGGGGCGGGGGTGGGGGGGGGGAGATGCACGGGGCCGGGCTGCCGCCTCCAGGTACTGGCCATGGTCCTGCTCCTGCTCCCGCCGCCCCCTCCACGGCCGCCCGGCCTCTCCAGGGCCGGGCCGGAAAGGCAACAGCCCCAGGCCGGAGGCAGGCAGGGAGGGAAGGGGGGGGCTGGCTCCTGCCGCGTCCAGGCCGGCGAGGGGAGGGGGGGGAATAGAGGCTGGGTTCCCCGGGCCGGGCTGGGCTGGGCTGGCTGGGGGCCCTGCCTGGGAGGCCTGGGGCGGCCGCGGGCGGATCGAGGCTGCCGGCCTGGGGCAGAAGAAGCCCTCTTGGGGAGGGGGGGGGCAGCTGCTGCTGCCGCCGGGGGAGTGGGGGGAGTGGGGGGGGCGAGGCCCGGCCAGGAGGCGGCGGCGGCGGCGGAGACAAAGCCCCGCCGGGTCAGCAGCACACCCGGGGCCCCCTCCCTCCCTCCCCGCCTGACAGCTCCAGCTCCAGCTCCTGCGCGGGGGGGGGCGGGCAGCCTCCCCCCCCCCCCGCCCGAGCCTCTCTGCCCGCCGCTGCCCAGATCCGCTCTGACAAGCCGGCTGCCCGGCCCGGCCCGGCCCGGCCAGGGGGGGGGGGCGGAGGAGGGGAGGGGCGCCCGGCCCACCCCCCTCGCGAGCACCCTTGGGAGCCCCCTCCCTCCCTCCCCCCCCCCCGGGGCAGCTGGGACCGGCCTGGCCGAGCCCCGCACTGACAGCTCCCCCCCCCCCGCCGCCACCAGGGAGGGAGAGAGAGAGAGAGACCCCCCCGCCTCCCCTCGACGGCGGCACCTGCCTGACAGCCCTCCTCTCTCTCCCTGACGCCGGGGGTGGGGGGGGCTGAGCGGACGGACCCCCCCCATACGCGCCCCCGCTGCCCCCGCCCCCCCCCGGGAACCCGGCCGCCTCCTCCTCACCTGGGCGGGCGCCTCCCCCGCCATGGCCCTTTGTTGCCCCCTCCCCTCGGCCGGGGCCCGGCGCCACAACGAGGCTCCAGCCGGGCGGCAACGACGCGGCGGCTCCCCCCCCACCCCCCCCGGCCGCCTCCTCCTCCTCCTCCTGCTGCTGCTGCTGCTGCTGCTGCTGCGCCTCCTCCGGCCCCCGCCGCCGCTGGGTCCGCCCGCCCGCCCTCCCGGCTGCCAGAGGGACCGCGACAGGCGGCGAGGCGGCGACAGGCGGCGGAGCAGCGAGCGCCGCTCTGCGCTAGGGGGCGCGCATGCGCACACCGCCGCGGCCGCGCCGCTCGGGCCCGCCGCGCTGCCCGACTCGCTAGCCCCCCGCCGGACACGGGGCCCGCACTTCCGGTTGCCCGGCGGCAGCTGCGCGTGGGGGGGGGGGGGGCTTTTCCCCAGTAGGCTAGGCCGGCCCCCGGGGGCGCGGGAGTGCTGCGGCGGCGGCGGCTGCCAACTCCAGCCCGGCAAAGCCCCGGAGGCCGGGGGGGGGGGGAGCCGATGGCAAAGCCCCGGAGACCGGGGGGGGGGGGCAGAGATGGGGTAGGGAAGATCCGGAGTCTCCAGGCCGCACCTCCGAGACGAGCAGCCTTTGCGGCAGGGGAGGAGCTCTCGGAGCCGATGGCCTGCCGCCGCGGAGTTGCTGGCCCTCCTCTGCCACGGGCTGAAGAGCAGGAGTCACTCGGGGAGGTTTCCAGGCCCCACCGGGAGGTTGGCCACCCTGAGCTCCTGGGAACAGTGAGGGTAACGGCGGCCGCTGAAAGGGCCTGCTCTTCTAAAGCGGGGGTGCTGTGGCTGGAACCAAGGGTCTTTGCGCGCACCCTGCTCAGGCTGGCAGCGGCTCTCCGGGGGCTCCGGCAGACACAGGTCTTTCCCAGCACCGGCAGATGCCGCCGCGCCGGGGCTCGAACCAGAGACCTTCTGCACACAAGGCCAGAGGCTCTGCCGCAGCCCCTCCCTGCCGTTGTTCTGCGAAGAGCCGCTCTCGGGAAAGGCGGGGAGGTCCCTTAGGGAACCGGGCGGGCCGCCGTGCCTCTCTCAAGCAGCAGAACAAAATTAGGGTCAAGGGGCACCTTGAAGACCCACAAAGTTTAATCCTGGGTACAAGCCTTCGTGTGCATGCACACCTTGAAGACCAACCAAGTTTAATCCTGGGTACAAGCTCTCGTGTGCATGCACACTTCATCCGCTACATGCACACGAAAGCTTATACCTAGAAGAATTCAACTTGGTTGGTCTTCAAGGCGCCGCTTTGTTGCTTAGGGAACCGGAAGTGTTCCTGCCTTTTCCTTCCAGTCCGTACTCCCTTATCTCTTTGACCTCTCTCTAGCGCTACACGCTCGAGAGGGGCAAGATGAGAGAGGATCGCGTCAGGAGAGGCCGTGGGCTTTCCCGCAGCTCCCCCTGCAGGGCGGAGGTGGGAATGGCAGGCCGGAGGCACAAGGCTGCGTTCATGGGTGGGGGGGGGGGGAGCACTATTGCATGGAGGGCCTGGAAAATAGGGGGCACAACTGATCCCTTGGAGCTCAGCCCCTGCTTCGTTTTGTAAGAAAAGGAGGACTGGATGATGAGGTAATGAGGAAACTCTGAGCATACACAGTGTGTGCAAAGCTGCCTTTGGCGAAGTCCGAACACTGGCCCACCTAGCTTGGCCTGACAGCCAGTGGCTCAGCAAAACGACGTTTCCCAGCTTAGGCTACCAACTCTGCCTTGGGAAATTCCTGGAAATCTGGGGTTGGAAACAAGGGGCCGCAGAAATTGGGGAGGGGGGACTTCACCAGGGTACAGTGCCACAGAGTCCACCCTCCAAAGCTGGCCTTTTCTCCAGGGGAACCTACCTGTCTCTGTGGTCTGGAGGTCAGGTGTCATTTCCAGGAGCTCTCCAGGCGCTACCGGGGGGCTGGCAACCCAACACCCAGCACCTGCTTACCTGAAATCCCGGAGGTGCTGGAGACGGCTGCACCTGGACCCTTCGGCATGCAGGGCAGATGCCCACATGAACAGCAGGAAGCTGCTTTCTTCTAAAGCTGACCTTTGGCCTCTCCAGGTCACTCTGACTGACACAGGCTCGCCTGGTAGACCTCTTTACACTCCCTGCCACCAGGTCCTTTTAACTGGAGGTGGTGACAGTTGAACCCGGACTTTCCATGTTGTGAAGCAGAGTCTCTGAGCCGCAGCTCCTCCTCCCGTCCATAGGAAGCTGCCTCCTGAAGCAGGCCTCATAACTCTGAATTGTGGCAGCAACTCTGCAGCCAAAGCCCCTTTTAAACTACCGTTGCAAGAGAGAAATTTGCTTAGCGTATTTTTCTGAGCCTGCCTGCATGGCAGGCCAGCTGCTCTGCCCACAAACAAGCAACTTTCTCGTAAGGCCACACGTCACATAAGAAGCCAGCTCTCCGGCATGGCTGCCAGGAGACCTGCTGCAGCCCCTCTTCTATGGACCTCCTGTCCACATGCTGCCAAGCTAGTTGCTCAACTTGGGGAAAGCAGAAGCCGCTTCTTGCGCTCGGGGGAACAAACATTCAAAGTAGAGACAGGAAAGCGCGTGTGGTGGGGTTACCAGCAACATCTGATGGAAATGACTAAGAAAGCGCTGGTTCTTCTGTCTCATTCGTACCACAAATGTGGCAACAGTCCCCAGCTATAAAGAAAAATACATTGGAAATTTATCTAAAAAAAGAACTCCCCTAAAGCCCAGTCAGGGGAGGGCTGAAAATGCCCCAGAAAGGTCCAAATGGCGAGACCAGTGGAGGACCAGGTAAAAAGCTGGGGGGACAGAAATTAGCCTCCCCCCTCGCAGAGAACGCTTGAGTGAGAAGGTGAAAGGTGGCACTGGATTTCCAACTTGGTCCCCTCAATTCCTCACAGCTTCTTATGGTCCTAAAGGCTTATCCCCCATGGGAGCTTGCAGACCCCCACCCCATAGGGCTGCCAGATCTGGACTGAGAAATGCCTGGAGATTTTTTGGGGGGGGGGGGATCCTGGGGAAGGCAGGGCCTGGGGAGGGGAGAGACCTCAGCAGGGGTGTAAAGCAATCCAGTCCACCCTCCAAGGCAGCCATTTTCTCCAGGGGGACTTCTCTTGGTCATCTAGAGACCGATTCAGGTCAGCAGTCATATTGGTCTGAAGCCACAGAACACCGTTTGACTCTAGTGGCTCCTTTAAGACCAGCAGAGCTTTATTCCTGGTAGAAGCTTTCGTGTGCAGGCACACTTCTTTGGATACATGCACACAAAAGCTTATGCCCAGAATTAAACTTTGTTGGTCTTAAAGGTGCCACTGGACTCAAGAATTTGTTCTGGAGATTAATTGTAATAGTGGTAGCTCTCTGGGTATCACCTGGAAGTTGGCAGCCCTGCCCCTTATGATTATCACTCAGGGGTCCATTCCTGCCTCCTGCCTTGCTTCAACTGGTTTCAGTTACTGACTATGAAGAAAGAAGAAGAAAAGAAGAGATTGGATTTATATCACACCCTCCGCTCCCCAAGGAGTCTCAGAGCGGCTTACAAACTCCTTTTCCCTTCCCCTCCCCACAACAGACACCCTGGGAGGTAGGTGGGGCTGAGAGAGCTCTTTCCCAAGCTGTCCTTGAGGGAACAGCTGGTACAGAGCTATGGCTTGCCCAAGGGCATCCAGCCAGGTACAAGTGGAGGAGTGGGGAATCAAACCCGGTTCTCCCAGATTAGAGTCCGCACACTTAACCACTACACCAAACTGGCTCTCTCCAGCCAGTTTGGTGTAATCGTGAAGAGCGCGGACTGATCTGGGAAAGCCAGGTTTGATTCCCCACTCCTCCACTTGTAGCTGCTGGATGAGCTTGGGTCAGTCAGAAGTCCTTTCAGAGCTGTCCTTGAAAGAGCAGTTTCTGTCAGAGCTCTCTCAGCCCCACCTGCCTCACAGGGTGTCTGTTGTGGGGAGGGGGAAGGAGTCTGTAAGCCATTCTGAGACTCCGAGTGAAGGGCAGGGGGTAAATCCAATCTCTTCTAAAGACTGTGGCAGGGGAAGGAGCTTTTGGGAGTCACAGCCAGTGTTCCCTCTAAGCTGAGTTAGTGTGAGCTAGCTCACAGTTTTTTAGCCTCCAGCTCACATTTTTATCTTAGCTCCGGAAGGATAGCTCCAGAGCAAACTAATCTATGCTGTAGCCCAATCGCTCGCTCACGACTTGAATGCCAGGAGCTCACAAAGTAAAATTTTTGCTCACAAGACTTTACAGCTTAGAGGGAGCATTGCGAGCTAGAATGGGAGTCCAGCTGTTTGATGGGCAGACAGAGTGCATCTGGCCAAGGGTCACCCAGTGAGCTTCCATGGCACGAGTGGGGATTTGAACCTGGATCCACTCCCGACACTCTTCAGCACTACACCACACTGGCTCGTGGGTCTCTGCTCCGTGGACTGAAGGGGACGGGATGGTCGTCCGTGGGGTCTTTCCCCCGAGATCCTAGGCAGTGCTCTGGTTCACATGTGGGTCAGGTGCGCAGTTGGCCTGGCTACAAAGGCCCAAGAGTCATCTTCTCCCCGTTGGGACTGGGGGCACCACTTCGGTCCGGCAGACCCCAGAGCAGGGGAAAGCCAGCTCACGTTCCCGGCACTCGAGGCCTGCCCTGCCGGCTTTCCACCTCTCGCCCTTGAGCAAGGGCAGCGTTGGAGCTGCCCAGAAGTCCCGCACAGCCCAGGCCTCGCACAAAGGAGCCGTTGATTCTGGAATGAGCTCAGCCTGCTTCGGGGGCCCAGCTCAGCGCTGATGCGCCCTCCCCCACCCTCCACAACAAGCGGCCCCCATTCAAGCTGCAGGGAAGGAGGCCGGTGGCTCGGCCATGCCCAGCCCTGTGCCAGCAGGCGCCGACTGCAGCTGCAGCCCTGAGGTACATCTGCCGGCTCAGCATACATTGGTACATTCTGCGTAACTGCCCTGAGGACCCCTCCCGTGGCTGCTGGATATTCTGAACACACACACACAAACACACCGAGAATATCCTGGCCCATGAGGCCTTGCTTCCAAAACAAACACACACTCTTAAGGTGCAGAAATCCCTCCTTCCCCTGTGGCCACGGGATCCGGTTCCACGTGAGCTGATGAGGCAGACGGCTGAGTGTGCCAGACGAGGGGTGGGGAGAGCCAGGTGCCTGCGCCACTCACTGCGTGCTCTCGAGCCACACGTTCCCTCCCCACCTCACCTGCCTGACAGGGTTGTGGGGGAGGCTCAAAGGGAAGAGGGGAGGCAGATCTCCAAGTCCATCGGGGCCAGTCTTGCCTACTCAGACTGGCAGTGGCTCTCCAGGGCCTCAGGCGGAGGAGGTCTTTGGCCCTTTGTGCTGGAGATGGTGCTGGGGACTGAACCTGGGACCTTATCTGCATGCCTAGCAGCAGAAGAGATTGGATTTAGACCCTGCCCGTCACTATCCGAAGGAGTCTCAGAGCGGCCTGCAATCTCCTTCCCCCCCCCCCCACAACAGACAACCTGGGAGGTAGGTGGGGCTGAGAGAGCTCTCCCAAGGACTGCTCCAGAGAGAACAGCTCCAAGAGAAGTTGTGACTGACACAAGGTCACCCAGCTGGCTGCAGGTGAAGGAGAAGTGGGGGATCAAATTCGGTTCTCCCAGATTAGAGTCCGTGTTTCTAATCACTGCACCAAACTGGCACCAAACAGAGCCCCTACTACTGAGCCACAGCCCCCACCCAATCCCTTCAGGGACCCCCTGGCTGCTCCGCTTTGCCCTTTTCAATAGAAAAAAGACTCTCTCCGAACACACCCTTCCCTTGGGCTCGTTGAGCAGCAGGAAGAAACTCTTGGTACGAGCTTTACGTGCCACCACCGGCATTCTCATCCCCCAGCAGACCTTGTCTCACCCCATCCCAGACTCTTTTATCCAGGTTTCTAATTTTTTAAAAAAAACCTGAATTAAACCTTTAGCAGTCTGCTTCTCTGCCACAAGCAGAATGGTCTTTTCTCCTTTCGCACACACACCCCTGACTGCAGTTTCCAGCACCAACTTAGCAGTGCACAAAGTCTTGCGCAGGGCGCACTTGGCCAAGGCAAAACCTGCAGCTGGGGCGACAGCGGCAACATTCTCCCACCTCACCTGTGCAGCAGAGGGGGGCAAGCCACAGCCTGGGGGCCCACCCCAGCCGGCAGGAGCTTTTCATCTGGCCCTCAAGCAACTTGGACTATGCTGTCAAGAGGTTCCTTGGCCGTCCCTCCTGAAACGCTGTTATCCACTCGACAGCATAAACAGTCACGATGCTGTGTCAGTCTGTCTGTAGCGGTCAAGAGCCAGAGTTCAGGAGCACCTAAAAGCCTAACATTTGTGGCGGGGGGGGGGAGCTTTCTTGAGTCACCGGCAATGCTCCCTCTAAACTGTGGAGCCTTGTGAGCAAAAGTTCTACGTTGTGAGCTCCTGGCATTAAAGTTGTGAGCGGGCGATTCGGCTATTGCATAAATTACCGTATTTTTCACTCCACAAGACACACTTTTCCTCCCCAAAAAAGTGGGGGGGAAGTGTGTGCGTCTTATGGAGCGAAATATGGAGCTTTTCTTACCTGTAACAGGGCTCTTTCTTCAGCAGGAACGCAGGGGAACGCCATTCCGGCTGGCATCCCAGCCTCCCCCGCCCCTCCCTGCTGGGCCTGAGGTGTTAAGACTTAAAAGGGAAACGGCAGGAAAAACCCCACCAGGCTAAGTACTCTTTCCCTTTAAGTGCCTTTCCCCTTTAAGACAGCCAGCAGCAGAAAGCCCCGCCCACAGATTAAGCTCCGTGGCTACTTTGCACAGAAAGGCCTGGCTTTGCATGGCATGCCGACGTCTCTCTTCTTTCCTTTCTCTATCTTTCTTCCTTCCTTCCTTCCTTCCCTTTTTTCTGTCTGTCTGTCTTTCTGTCTCTCTCTCTCTGTCCCCACCTTTCTTTCTTCCTTTCTCTTTCTCTCTCTCTCTCTCCTCCTCCTTCCTTCCTTTATCTCTCTCTCTCTCTCTCTCTTTCTGTTTCATTTTTTCCTGTTTTCCTCCTCTAAAAACAAGGTGCGTCTTATGATCAGGTGCGTCTTATGGAGCGAAAAATACGGTAGTTTGCTCTGGAGCCCTCCTTCCTGAGCTGAGACAAAAAGGTGTGAGCTAGAGGCAAAAAACCCTGTGAGCTAGCTCACACGAACTCAGCTTAGAGGGAACACTGGTCACTGCTCATGTCTTCATATCCCAGTTACCTGAAGAAGGGAGCGGTGACTCCTGAAAGCCCCTCCCCTGCCACCAATTCTGCTAGTCTTTCAGGTGCTGCTGGACTCTGGCTCTTTCCCATGGCATGGAGAAGGAAAGAGTGGGCCTCAACTGGGTCTCTCTCCATCAGGGGTCCCTTGCTCAGTGCCGGCTGGAAAGAGAAAGAGCCACCCAAGCAGGTGAGTGGGGGGGGGGGTCTCAAGACGGGCTGAAAGACGTGCCCACCCTTGCCAAGTCAGACTTGCCCTGCGGTCCCCATGGGAGCTCAGTGTGGTGGGAACGCCTGGGGGAGACCGAGGCAGCAGACCTTCCCTCAAAGGGACCATCAATTCACCTCCAGGGTGAAGGCGGTGGAAAGCAAAGACCCACGGACAACAACCTGGACGGTGCAAGACGACAACTTTACCACCAAGAGTGTGCAAGAGAAACACACGGCTGCTCCCTTCCCTATCGCGTCCCCCCCTTACAATGGCCAGTCTGATGCGGATGACTCCGGAAAGTGGGCGGCGACCCAGTGTTTTTTTTACAGACAGCAACCCTCGCAGTCCTTCATGTGTTTAGTCTGTGTCTCTTTCCAGTGTGGCCGGAGAACGTGCAAGTCTGGTCCACAGACCCAAGCCACAGTGCCCCGTCCCCACACAGTGGTTCCCTTCAAAATGGCGACTGTCACAACATACACCAATGGTTAGCGAGTGCACCAAAGAGGACTCCTTAGGAGGGGAACGTCTCCTGCCGGAAGGGGGGCCCCAGGACTTCTGTCCGCAGCCTCACCCTGCCCCGCGGGCCATGCAGGGGCTTCAGAGGCAGGCTGTCCCCCGCCCAGGGGGTCTCCCCCTCGTGGAGGCGCTGGTGGCCCACCAGGTGCTGCTTGCGGGTGAAGCTCTTCTGGCAGAGGGGGCACTTGTAGGGCCGCTCCCCGGTGTGCAGCCGGCCGTGCGTGGCCAGGTGCTCCTTGCGGATGAAGGTCTTCCCGCACTCGCCGCAGGCATAGGGCCGCTCCCCCGTGTGGATCATCTGGTGCCGCAGGAAGTTGGAATGGTGGTTGAAGCCCCGGCCGCACTCCCCGCAGATGTAAGAGCCGGGCTTCCCCCCTGCTGCCGCGTGCGTCCGCTGGTGGAGGCGCAAGTTGATCTTCAGCCGGAAGCTCTTCTGGCACTCCGCGCAGGTGTGCGGCCGCTCGCCCGAGTGCCACAGGCGGTGTTTGCTCAGGCTGGCCTGGTGCGGGAAGCAGCGGCCACACTCGGGGCAAGTGCAGAGCTCAGCCCCCAGGGGCAGGCTCAGCGGGGGGGTCACTGCAGGGCCAGGAGAGGCCTGGGGGTGGGTTCTCTGGTGGAGGGCAAACTGCTCCTCATAGAGGAAGCTCTTCCCACAGTCCGGACACACGTACGGGGCCTCCCCGGGCAGGGACCCCTCCTGGACGATGATGGTGGTGAAGTCCCCAAAGGTCCTCTCACACTCGGAAGGCTCCTCGGGGCGGCTGGCGGTGTCCAAGGGCTGCCCGCTGACACACACCAGGCCCTGCTCGGGAAAAGGGAACACAGCCTCTTCCGATCCCTCCGGCAACAGTCCCAGGCAGCCGGGCCCTGCCTGAGGAAGGAGTTCAGCATCTGGTTCAGGGGGAAGAAGAGACGAGGACCCAGGTTAGGGGCAAAAGGGATCCAGGCCGCCTGCACTGAACATACCATGAGTTCACCTCCTCCTCGCCTTTAAAGTTAACAGAGGGAGTTTGGAACGGAATACGGGTCAATTCAAATTCATTAGCAAACAACACTGCAGAGAGACACCAGGAAATTACCGGCCAGTCCGCCTAACATCTTTCCCAGGCAAATTAGCAGAAACTGTCATCAAAAATAGAACTAGGTGGGTGGCCGTGTTGGTCTGAAGCAACAGAGCAAAGTTTGAGTCCGGGGGCACCTTTAAGGCCAACAGAGTTTCATTCTGGGTAGAAGCTTTTGTGTGTGGACTCAAACTTTGTTCCAAAGATAGAATTGTTTGGCACAGAGAAGGACAAAGCCTGCTGAGGGAAAATCAGCATGGCTTCTGCAAAGGGAAATCCTGCCTCACCAGCCTTTTGGAGCCCTTTCTTAGAGAATGTGAACAAGCATGTAAACAATGGTGACTCAGGAGACATTATATTAAACGGACTTTCAAAAGGCTTTTGACAAGCCACCGCACCAAAGGCTCCTGAGTAAACTTAGTCATGGAATAAGAGGACGGGTTCCCTTATGGATTAAAAATGGGTTAAATAATGGAAAGCAAAGAGTACAAACAAACGGTCAGCTCTCAAAATGCAGGGAAGTAAGCCCGGAGGTACCACAAGGACTGGAACTGGGGCCAGCACTTGTAATTTGTTCACAAATGCTTTGGAACTTGGGGTGAGAAGCGGTGGGGCCAAGTCTGCAGATGACACAAAATTACTGACGATGGTGCAAACCAAGGCTGACTGTGAAGAGCTCCAGGAGGACCTCCACAAACTGGGTGAGTGGATGAAAACGTGGCAAATGAAGTTCCATGTGGGTAAATGTAAGATGATGCACCGTGGGACAAAAAAATCCCAGCTTCAAGTCTAGGCTGATGGGGTCTGAACAGGAAGAGCTTGAGAAGGGAAAAGACTGTAGGTCCTGGAGGACAGTTCAATGAAAATATCAACCCAGTGTGCTGCAGCAGTGAAAAAGGCAAACTCTGTGCGGGGGATGATTAGGGAAAGGACTGAAAACAAAACGGCTGATATTATAATGCCCCTGTATAGATCAACGATGTGGCCTCATTTGGAAAACTGTGTGCCGTTCTGGTTACCCTATCTCCAAAAGGAAATTGCAGAACTGAACAAAACAAAAAAGAGGGCAACCAAGATAAGGAAGGGGTTGGAGCATCTTCCCTAGGAGGAAAGATTAAACAGTCTGGGACTTTTCAGTTTAGAAAAGAGATGATTAAGAGGGGGGCGTGATGGAGGTTTATCAAATTATGCATAGGATGGAGAAAGTGGGCAAAGAAAAATGTTTCTCCCACTCCCAAAATATTCGAACTTGAGGCCATCCAATGAAGCTGATGGGCAGTAGGTTCAGGACAGAGAAAAGGAAATACTACTTAGCACAGAGAGATCAAAATGTGGAATTTGCTGCCAGAGGATGCAGTGATGGCCAGGGGAATAAACAGCTTTAAAAGGGGATTAGATAGATCCATGCAGGATAAGTCTATCAGTGGCTACTAGCCATGGTAACTGAGGGGAACCTCCACATTCAGAGGCAGTAATCCTCTGAATCCCAGAGCCAGGAGGCAACATCAGGGGAAGGCCTCGGCCTCTATGCCCAGTTGCTGGCCCTCCAGAGGAACTGGCTGGCCAGTGGGTGAGACGGGATGCTGAACTAGACGGACCCTCAGTGATCTGATTCTGCAGGGCTCTTTTTATGTTCTTAACATCCCCAGTTATGGATTCTGAGGGTGAGGTTCAAAAAACAGAATGGCAAATCAAAAATAAGCCGTATTGCCTTAAAATTTAATCAAGTGGTTTTAGAGCAATTTCTAACTTCTCTTAAAGAACAGGTAGACTGCTCCTGATCAGTCACTATCTTGGACCCTTTTCCTGCTGCACCAGGGGCTGCATGTACTTTGGGTTGCAGTTCCTGCACCAGTGAGCACCTGGCAAGGGCCTCCCTCTGCCTGGCCTGCTGCCCTCACTAAGCCTCCAAGCAGGACTAATGAGCCACAAGGAAACAGGCCAGGGATGGCCGAGAAAAATCAAGCTAGGCCTGCCCGTTTCCCATTCCAAGCCACTCCCGTCTTCTGTAAACTCACCAGGACTGGCGTCTGTAGGCGCTTCCCTTCCCTTGCTGTCCCACTCACTCTCCACCGAGGAAGCCACGTCCCGTTGCACAAAGGAGATGGTGTCATTCATGGGTGTTGGGATTTCTGTGCATTGAAAGGCAAACGGGGAGAAAAGGACGCACCAGGGTTAGCTTGTTCCCCACCCTGAGCCATGAAGCATGATTGGATAAAATGACACCATGGGATGAGAAGGGCCAAAAAGATGACCGAGAGCTGCCCCTATTCCTGTATCAGGATAATCCTACCTGTCACTCAGCTAGTGATTCTCAAGGGGGGGGGATCAGGACCCAGAAGCGGGTCCTGACTTTCGTGCAGCTGGGTCATGGAGGCGGAAGGCAGCAGGACAATGAGACCTGGGAGAGGAGACCCCGTCTCAAATGTGAGTTTGCCCCTGCAGATGGTGTGGAATGGCCGAGAAATACCGCTGGTTGCTCACGAATGCCACACTGATCCATGCTTTGGTGACCTCACAGCTGGACTACTGCGACATGCTCTACATGGAGCTGCCCTTGGAGACAACCCAGAAACTACAACTGGTCCAGAATGCAGCAGCACTGTCGAGTACTGTCAGGGGCCGGCCACCAGGAACAGATGTTGCCTGTTTTGAAATGGCTACACTGACCACTAATCTGTTTCCAGGTTCAAATCAAGGTGCTGGTCCAATACTCCCTCTAAGCTGCGGAGTCTTGTGAGCAAAAATCCTACTTTGTGAGCTCCTGGCATTAAAGCTGTGAGCCAGCGACTTGGCTCCTGCATAAATTAGTTTGCTCTGGAGCCATCTTCCCTGAGCTAAGACAAAAAGGTGTGGGCCAGAGGCTAAAAAAACGGTGAGCTAGCTCACACTGACTCAGCTCAGAGGGAACACCAGTTGTAACCTTTAAAGCCCTTCATGACCTGGGCCCATATATCAGAAAGACCGTCTTCTTTCCACATGTCCCTGTGTGCCAGGTATGGGCATCAGGCAGCCATCTGTTGGCTGTCCCACCACTTAGGGGGGCCCATTTGCCACCAACCAGAGCCAAGGCCTTTTCCCTCGTGGCTCTGGTTCTGTGGAAGGGGCTCTCTAAAGAGGTGAGCCCCCCCGAGATCTCTAGAAGATGCTGCAAGGCATGCCTGTTTTCCTGCACTCCTGAAAGGGTATAAACAGCAGGCATCCTTTTTTTTGGGGGGGGGGGGGGGGAATGGGGTCTTGCTATTTTATCTTTCGTTTTAGCTGGAGATGTTTTAAGCTACTTTTGTAAGCCACCTTGAACCACAAGAAAAGTTGGGATATAAATGTTTCGATGAATACATATAAATGTGAACAATAAAATATAAACCTGTTCATATCAACTCACATGAATATGAGCTTCCTGTGCTTTATACTGGGGAGGGAGAAAATGGCACGGCACACCTTTGCGAGGGACCTCCACGCTGGCAACGAGTGTAAAAAGGGCCCCCCCCCCCAAAAACGCACGGTGCATTTAGAAACACCCTGCTCCAAAAGGTTGGAAACCTGAAAGATACCTGAAAGGACTGCCCCAGACTGAGGGCAGGCTGTTCTGCATCGAACTCTCCAGTTCCGAGCCAAGAAAATGCAAACTTCACGCCAAATGTCACGCTCAGTAAAGACATGTTACATAAATTCACACAGAGTTCTGCACATCTGAGGCACATTTGAGAGCTGTGACCCTCAAAAGCTTATACCTTGAAAATCTTGTTCAGCCCCGTGGCCAGAAATTTGGGGTTGGTAGTGCATGGGAAAATTTTGTGGGGCAGTGGGGGGGGGGGCGGCCACACGCCTTCCCTGAACTCCAAGTGACAATGTCACTGCTTGGAGATGAGGCACGGGCAGCCCCTGCTAGAAAAACAGCACTTGAAGGATTCCCTTTAAATACTGTTTTTCTAGCAGGGGCTACCTGGGCCTGGTCTCCAAGCAGCAAAATCACCGGTTGGAGTTTGGGGAAGGACTGTGGCCGGCAGCCACCCCGCTCCCTCACCTCCTGCAAAATTTAAAGGGCTCACTGATCAGCTGGAGGGGAGGGAGTGCGGCAGCTGCAAGATTTAAAGGGCCTTCCAGCTGATTGACGGCCACATGCTCCTGCCAATCAGCTGGAGGGCCCTTTTAATGTGACAGAGGGGGGGAGGGACGGGCAGCAGCAGCTGTGGTGGGGCGTGCCTCACATTTGAGTGGGCAGAGCCCCAAAACTTCCCACTGTTGGTCTCCAAATTGCTCCGGGACTGAAATCTAACTGTTGTAGTGCAGACTAAGAGGGCTGCCCTTCTAAAACCAATCCCAACAAAAGAAGTGAGCGAGCGATCAGGTCGTCTGTTTGGCTCCCTTGGAATGGGGATTCCTTCTCCCTTCCCACCCAAAGAGCACTCAAATTGCCTGGGAAGCTGTGATCCCTCTAGCTCACCCAGGCTGATGATCCCTGGCTCGTGGTCTCCTTCCCCGGCACACCCCGGGTCCTCACTACGTTCAATTTGGGGGAAGAGATCCGGTTTGGCCATGGCATAATCTGAGGACAGGACAGAAACAAGAGACCAAGGAATATCAGTATATGGCGCCTCTCCAGACACCTGCTCAAGGGAGCTACACAAAACATAATCCTTGATGCTTTTGGGGAAGAAATCCTGAAATTTGAAGCTTTCTTTTGAAAATAATAACAAAAAAGCAAGTTCCTAGTCCCTATGATTGTGGAGAGAAATCTGGCAACTTCACTTGATGGTAGTTTATAAGTTAGAGGAAGACTGCAATTTATTACAGTTTTCTCCTACCCTCTCTGCCAGAAACTCAGCCTGCGGGCACCTTTGGAACTCAGACACAGGGTGGTCAGCGCAACCAATAAATGGCTCCCATGAGGCGGCGCCAACCACAAAATGTTAGGAAGAGAGGTCATGCCTCTCTCCAAAACTAACTGTCCAACGTTACACCCTCTCAGCATAACCTACCTCCCAGGGTTGTTGTGAGGATAAAATGGAGGAGAGAATAATACAAGCTACTTTGGGTCCCCCACTGCGGGGAAAGGCGGGACAAAAATAAATGAAGTAAAGAAATAAAATGTGTGTCAGATTCTGAGCTTGCATTTCCTGCAGGCAGAAGGGTGGTTTGTCTGGCTAACATTCCATTCCTCCACCCATATCCTCCCCTATGTTCTGTACAACTCTAAGGCAACACCTGGGGGCATCTTGACGTTCCCCCTCCGGCCCCAAACCTGCGTGGCTTCAACAAGGCACGGTGTGCTTTCGGACCACATCCTAGGCCTCGTGGCAGAGATCGCACACACAACCAACCCCGGCTATCCTCTTTACCCAGTGACACCAACGACTCGTAGTTGCCCTTCATCACGTTCTTGTAGAGCTCCTTCTGTGACTCATCCAGATTCCCCCACTCCTGCTCAGGGAAGTACACCGAGACCTCGTCAAACGTCACCGGCACCTAGGATGGAAACAGCAGTTGGGGATGAGCAACACGCGGGTCATGCTGGGAAACAGCAGACAAAGCAACTTAAGAGATGTGAGGAAGGCCGCTGGACTAAGATCCTTTTCCTCCTTTATTACAGGTATTTAAGCCTGCACATAGTCAGGGGCCTCCCTCATGGATCACTGCCTTGACATGGCGAGGGGGCTTGCGTGGTTCGATGAGGCTGCAGGCTATGCCGTGGAGGGCTACCCAGGACGGACAGGCCACAGCGGAGAACTCAGACAAAGTGTGATCCGCTGGAGAAGGAAAGGGCAACCCACTCCAGTATCTTTGCCAAGATAACCCCATGGACAGTAACAAAAGGCTAAAAGATATGACCCCGGAAGACGAGACCCCCAGGTCGGAAGGTGTCCAACATGCTACTGGGGAAGAGTAGAGGGCAAGTACAAGTTACCCCAGAAAAAGTGAAGCGGCTCGGCCAAAGCCGAAAGGACGCTCGGTTGTGGAAGTGTCTGATGGTGAAAGGGAAGTTGGACGCTGCAAAGAACAGTACTGCATAGGAACCTGGAATGTAAGATCTATGAATCAAGGTAAGCTTAACACGGTCAAAAATGAGATGAAAGACTGAAGGTCAAAGAAGAAGGGGATAGCAAAGGATGAGATGGTTAGACAGTGTTATCGATGCAGCAGACGTGAAATTAAGCAAACTCTGGAGCACGACGGAAGACAGGAGGGCCTGGCGGGATGTGGTCCAGGGGGTCGCAAAGAGTCAGTCTCGACTGTGCGACTGAACAACAACAAAATAGTCAGGGGCTCTCCTAGCAGGGGAGGAACTGCCGGTACATCTCTGCCAGCTGAGTCAGATCAGGGCCAAACTTCCATTCTCTCCTCTGTTGCAGGTATTTCAGCCTTGCCGTCTGACAAGAACCAAAGGGATTTCAGCCTGTCGGCCCTGAATGAGCCAAGGCCTAGACCAAGATCTTCCTGAATCTGCCCTGGCTTACCTCAAAAGCCACTGGAATTGTCCTCAGGCCTTAAAGTATAGAGTCAAGGCAAAAAAAAAAAAAAAGGATTTCTTAATCTAAATCAGGGAACATTTCTGGAGTTCACAGCCACAATGTGTGGCTGTGGCAACTTTTTAATTGACTCAAAAGACAACTAGTCAAATTCAAAGAGGGAAACACACCCATCCGTTGCAACTGCTAAATGGAACTTCCATTTTCAGCAGCAGTGTACCCTGGATGCTGGGGAGAGGCAACAGGGAAGCTGGGTCAAGAGCCGGCTATAGATATATCAGATCCCGTTCCAAACCCTGCTGACTCCGTGCTCTGCCGGTATCTGATGTGCTTCTCTGTGAAAAGGGTGTGCCTGTCAGGCCAATGCATGCCATCCAAAAGAAAAGAAAGTGGAACGGATTTTCCTAGGCGGTGGTGAGTGCAGGAAGGGAGGGGGTCATGTGTTTTGAATACTTCTCCGTGGCGAAAAAATCCTGCCCAAAGAAGATGCTGGGCTGACTTCCACTCCCAATTCACAGGCACAGGATGGGCACCGAGGCTGTTCTGGGCAGGCCCAAATCCTTCCAATGGGCACCTGCCTCCCACAGCTGACGCCTGAAGCGGTACAATAGCTCTGTACCAGCTGTTCTCTCAAGGACAGCTTGGGAAAGAGTTCTCTCAGCCCCACCTACCCCACAGGGTGTCTGTTGTGGGGAGGGGAAGGGAAAGGAGTTTGGAAGCCGCTCTGAGACTCTGAGTGAGTGAAGGGCGGGGTTTAAATCCAACCTCCTCTTCTTCTTCTTCTACAATCCAAGAGAAGTTTCAGTAGGGGATTCTACTGATTGTCTGAGCTGGTGTTCAGACACCAACCTTCAGCCCCTGAGCCCCCCTGGAGGCTCTGCCTCCATCTCCAGGGTGGGGAGAAGGGTCCACCTTTCACGGCAGCTACCAGAGAATAAGGACTGCCAAATGCCTCTAGGGCAGGGGTCCCCAACCTTTTTGGCCTTGCAGGCACCTTGGGGATCCCGACACAGTGTGGTGGGCCCAGCCACAAAATGGCTGCCACGGGAGGCAGAGCCAGCCACAAAATGGCTGCTGCAGCTTGCCTTCACTCACACAGCGAAGAGCCTTGTGCTCTTGATGGCAGCCATTGCCAAAGCAACGTTTTTAAAAACCTGTACAGCCCACCAAATCTATAAAGGCCAATCAGAAGCCTTGCTGGGCAAAAGCCACACCTGGCTCCACCCACTTTCTAAAGACACTTCTCGGGCGCCAGGAAAAGCACTGGTGGGGGGTCCCTGCTCTATGGGGTGGCCCCACAGGGAAAGCAAGATACTTTCCTTTCAGCTGTCGTCCGCGGGACCATCAGCAGGATGGTGGAAGGCAGCTGGACCCCCCCTCCCCCTCCGGGCCATGTCTTTGGACCCAGCTCAGCAGAGCCCTTTGCCCATTTGCACTGGATCAGAATGTCAAACTGTACTGTTTTTTCACTCCTGCAAGCTTCACCAGAGAGCCATGTTTGGGGAGAAAGCGTGAGGAAAATCACTTTTCCGTTCACGTAAAACATTTATTAGCCGCTTTCCCACCAGGCAGAACTCAAGGGGGCTTCCAATAGAAATAAAACAGCACCTCAAAGACTGCAACTGGCAATCTCCAAGGAGGACCGCCAGTAAATAAAAGCTGAATGAGACAAATGCAGTTCTACTTCTTGAAATGAACGAATGAAAATCTTGGCGTTGGTCACGATGACTCCCGCCTTCCCAACATGGATTGCCAGCAAGGCAAGGGTCCCCTGCTGGGTTGCCAACCTCTGGGCAAGGGCTGGAGTTCTCCTGGACTGTCTGATTCCCAGGCTACACGTATCGGTTCCCCTACAGTTTGCAAGCCCTGAGCAAGAGGCCATTTTGGAGGACACTAATCCACAGGGTTACCATTAGTCGGAAGCAACCTGACCGGCTTTCCCATGCTGAGAGAAGAACACATTATAAGCCCAGTAGCACCTTTAAGATTGACAAGGTAAAAGGTTTCCCTCGCTCAAAAGCCAGTCAAGTCCGACTCTAGGGATGCGGTGCTCATCTCAGTTTCCAAGCTGAAGAGCCAGCGCTGTCTGAAGACTTTTCCCGTGGTCATGTGGCTGTCAGATCCTCTGCCATTTATTGTCTCTTGTCTGGGTCTCTATCAGTAATTTACTACTAGCCTTGAGTTTATTGCCTGTCATGTATTCTATGACTCTTTCTTTCCCTCCGGGAGGATGGCTTGCCCCGGACTCCCACGTCATATAAACATTCTGGCTAATCTCTCCGCGCCGCCTCCCTTTGCCAGTCTGGCATCTTGGACAGCTAATCTTGCTTTTGTAACCTTGAAGACTCTTGGACTGATTCAGGCCAGGTGCCTGGCCTGTGAAATTGCAAGTAAAGTTCACAAAGGGGCGTGGGGGGGGGGATTTTAGTGCTTTTGCACCTTTTTTTATGGGAACATAACGGTTGGGGTTTTTCGTGCTTATTTTAGTGGGTTCTGATTGGCTCTTTACCTGTACTTACCTTTTTGTACATGGTATATTAATCCCTGCTGCTTGTAACTGATTATCACTGACAAACATCGCGTACCTGAAGGATCTTTAAGAATAAAAGGACTTTTGCTTATACCAAAGGCCTGGCTTATTGCATCTTATCAGAAGCTTCACAGTGGCCAGCATGACTGAACGCCGAGGCACACGGAACACTGTTACCTTCCCACCGAAGCCGTACCTATTTATCTACTTGCAATTTCTTCCTTTCGAACTGCTAGGTTGGCAGGAGCTGGGGCCAGAGACGGGAGCTCACTCTGTCACGCAGCACTTGGGTCTCGAACTGCTGGACTACCAGCCTTCCAGTCTGCAGCTCAGCATCTTAACCACCTGAGCCAGTGCAGCCCAAGACCAACAAAGGTGTATTTAAAGGTGCTACTGGACTCAGAATTTGTTCCACTACTTCAGACAGACATGGCTGCCCACCTGGGATCACACTGGCAAAAGGGCGGCTTCAGGGGGCGAACTCTCTTTTATTTATTTATTTATTTTTGGGATTTTTATCCCGCCCTCCCCACAAGCGGGCTATGGCACCACACCCCTGATGAGTACCCTCTGCAAGCTCTACCCCCAAATCTCCAGGAATTGCCCACCCCAGAATTGGCAACCTAGGTTGCCTGACTGCTCAGCAGAAGGTGGGGACAGGGCGGGTGGCCTCTGTGCCCCTCTCCTCCACCTGCGTGAGCTGAGAAGGCCCCCAGGGCACTGCCAGGTCGTCATCTCAGCCCAAACTGCTGGGCAATTGAGCTTCAAGCAGGTCTCCTCCCCCCAGCGGTCAAAAGCTCTCCCGGACGAGAAGCCCACTGGCCGCCCAGGGCCACGGGCCGAACCAAGGCTGAAAGCCCTGCGTCACTCAACGCCCGGCTTGCTCAGAAGAAGAGGAGATTGGATTTATATCCCGCCCTTCACTACCCAAGGGAGTCTCAGAGCGGCTTACAAACTCCTTTCCCCTCCCCTCCCCTCCCCACAACAGACAGACACCTTGGGAGGTAGGTGGGGCTGAGAGAGCTCTTTCCCAAGCTGTCCTTGAGGGAACAGCTGGTACAGAGCTATGGCTTGCCCAAGGTCATCCAGCCAGGTGCAAGTGGAGGAGTGGGGAATCAAACCCGGTTCTCCCAGATTAGAGTCCGCGCACTTAACCATGACACCAAACTGGCTCAGCCCCAGTCCTCACAGATGCTGACCTTGGGGGCTTCGCCTTCGGAGCCCGGGGGCAGTCGGAGGACCCAGAAGTTCCGGTTCTTGAGCAGGTTCTCCATGTTCTCCAGCCTCCGCCGGAGCTGCCCGTACTCTTGGAGCAGGGTCCCCAGAGCCTCCAGGTGGCCGCCAAAGTCCACGACGGCCTTCTCCGTCTCCGAGAGCTTCTTCTCCGCCAGGCCCGTCCGCCGCTCCAGGGTCAGCAGCCGCCCCGCGTGGGTGTCCACCTTCCGCTCCACGGCCTGCATGGCGGCCACCACAGTCCACAGGGAGATCTCAGTGGCCTGCCGGTGGGGCTCCTCCTCGCGGCTGTGCTTGGGGGAGAAGCAGGGGTGCAGGGGAGCCAGCGGCAGCGAGGCCACGTCCCATTCCAAATCCTGGGGGCAGGAACAGAAAAGGCCCCTCGTCACATGCAGAACAACAAAGGCACACAGCGCGACAAGGGGCTGCACAGCAGGGCCTTCTTTGCTGGGGCACCCGCTCTGGGTACCTGCCCCCATGAACCCATGCAGCCACCTTATACTGGATCATACCTCTGGTCCGTCAAGTTTGGTATCGTCTTCTCAGACTGGCAGCACCTCTCCAGTGTCTCAGGCAGAGAAAGGTCTTTCACACCATCTACTGCCTCGTCCTTTTAGGGGGAGAGGCGGGGGCAAGTCCCGGTGTTACACCTCTGCAGCAGGGAATGTCCCTCCAGCCATGGCTGCTTCGACCCCCCCACCACTCCCAGAGCTGCCAGGAAGGATGGCAGGCGGGGGCTGACCTCTCCCCTGGCCCAGACAATCTCAGTCCAGAGTCTCCTGCAGCGTTAGCTCTCCACCACCCCACAGCCAATGCTCTACTCCACATGAGGTCCTGCGCTCTCCGGCAAATCATCAGCCCTGCCCACCTGCCCTTATCCCCATGGCACCCCCTCCCTCCTCCTCAGCTCTCCCCCAAGTCTCTGTCTGCAGCGAGCCTCCAGGAAAGCAAAAGGCCGCGCAGCTGAAAAAACAGCCAAAAGTGTCACGTCCACCACTTGTCCTCTCTACGAGCAACAGTATTTCTACTATGGGCAGTGACGGGACGTACCCTGAGAAGAAAAGGCGAGTTCACCATAAATCACTCAGAAGCAAAAACTTACTGCTGCTGGCGTCTCTCTGATTGGGAAGTCTGAAGTTTGGGCTTTCTGCATGTTTTTTTTTAAAGGAACGACCTCTTCCTGGAGCGCATTTGGCTGCGCTCTGATCATGCAAACTTTGGAATCTGACTGGAAGGAAGGAAAGCGTGCTCTATCCACTGTGCCTCCTGAACAGAGAATGGGGGCCACCCCGGGGGGGTCAAAGCCCTGCTCTTCCCGGCACAGTCTTGGGAAAGCCACCTGTGCCCTGGGATTCTCCACCTGTGAGGCAGGACTAAGAAGACATAAGAACATCACAGAAGCCAGGGTTGGATCAGGCCAGTGGCCCCTCCACTCCAACACTCTGTGGCACACAGTGGCCTAAAATACCAGGTGCCCTCAGGAGGTCCAGCAGTGGGGCCAGGACACTAGAAGCCCTCCCACTGTTGCCCCCCCCCCAAGCACCAAGAATACAGAGCATCCCTTGCCCCAGAGTTCACACCTACACCTTGTGGCTAAGAGCCCCTGATGGACCTCCTGGGCTGGTGGTGTTGGGGTCTCCCCAGACGTAGTGTGGTGCTGTGGACCCAGGGTGACAGGGGTCTGAACCCGCTTCCACCATGGAAGTTTGCTGGGCAGCCTTGGGCTCATCACAGACACTCAGCCTGGCCCACCCCACAAGGCTGTTGTGAAAAAAATGGAGGCAGGGAGCATGATGCTCTAAACCACTTCGCATCCCCACTGTGGGGAGGAAGGTGGGATAGAAATAAACGCATCGAGAGCAGCAACTCCTCCCTAGGTTATGAGGTGCGGCCGGGGAGGAGGGAAGTCACGACCAATCAATCCAGGAGGCCCAGCAGCCTGACAAGGAGGCAGCCTCGCACATGGGGAAGAAGGCACGTGGAAAAGTGGAAGGAGCTGGGCCTGTTTGGCCTGGAGAGGAGACGACTGAGAGGGGATACGAGAACCATCCTCAAGTACCTGAAGGGCTGTCATCTAGAGGGTGGTGCGGAGTTGTTTTCTGTCGCCCCAGGAGGTCGGACCAGAACCAACGGGTTGAAATTGAATCAGAAGAGTTTTCGGCTAAATATTAGGAGGAACTTCCTGACAGAGCGGCTCCCCAGTGGAACAGGCTTCCTCGGGAGGTGGTGGGCTCTCCTTCTCGGGAGGTTTTCAAGCAGAGGCTAGGTGGCCATCTAATGCTGATTCTGTGAACTGAGGCAGATCATGAGAGGGAGGGCAGGAAGGGTTGCGCCTCAGTGCTTAGTTCTTGACTGGCCCTTTCTTACACACCCAGGGAAATGCCAATTGCCACTTTGGGGTCAGGAAGCAATTTTTCTCCAGGCCAGTTTGGCCGGGGATCCTGGAGATTTTTTATCATCTTCTGGGCATGGAACAGGGGTCACTGGGAGGGGGGGGGTGTTGGACTAGATGTCCCTGGAGGTCCCTTCCCTCTCTAGGATTCTAGGCAAAATCCTCACCCTTTGCTCCAGGGCCTCTTTTTAGCATTGTCCCCCAGGAGACTAACTGGCTCCCTGTAAACATCCCATGGGAATCCTTCTGGAGAGGGACCGGCCTTCATTCCCTGCAACACCACCAGCGCAGGAGCAGCTCAGAGACACACGGCTGCCTGTTTCCCACTCGCAGGAGCCTTGGTGGCCCAGAGCCCAGTTCGTCAGGTCTCTTGGGGGAGGTGCTCTCTCGGCCAGCTGAGTCAGATCGGTTTCCTCCTTTGTTACAGGTATTGAAGCCTGGGCACAGTCAGGGGCTCTTCTGTCCAGGGGGGAACTGCCCGCCGACACAAAACAGCTGCATGGCTCACCGGGTGACCTTGGGCCACTCTGGCCCTCTCAGCCCAACCTCCCTGGATCTGGCGAAGGGGACTTTGGTACTCCCTGCAAGCTCGTGCCCCACCCACCAAATCTTGTTCTTGAAAGTGCTTTGGCTACCCCCTGGAAGTGCCTCAGAGAGTTGTTGTGAGGATAAGAGAGATGGCAGGAGAAGGATGCACACACCGCTTTGGGTCTCCAGGGAGGAGAAAGGGGGCGGGGCCCCAAGGAACCTGAAGGTTTATTCTGCCACCGGTTACGCTGCTGGTTTTATTGCATTTATGGCTCTTCTGTTGCAAGCTGCCCTAAGCCCACTGGCGGGAGAGGGTGGGGTGTACATTAAAAATAAAACAATAATAATAAATAAATGGCCGTGGAGCTTCGTGAGCAAAAATCCTGCTCTGTGAGCTGCTGGCATTCAAGTGGTGAGCGAGCGATTTGGCTGCTGCATCGATCGGTTTCCGCTGGAGCCCTCCTTCCCGAGCTGAGGCAAAAAACGTGTGAGCCAGAGGCTAAGAAACGGTGAGCTCGCTCACGCTCACTCAGCTTAGAGGAAACACTGGTCCTGAGGCCGGCGGGAGGAAGGGCTCCCCCCCCCGAACATCTGCCCAGAGCCCCCCCCCTCCACGTGGGCGTGTCCCGGGGGAGGCCAGGTGTGGCGGCATCCCCAGAGAGGAGGGCCAACCCGGCCCCCGCCTCATTGCCCAGCCCCGCCAGGAGTTGGCGGAAGTTTGGCGGGGCGGGACGGGGCAAGGGCCCCCCTCGGCCCGGGAAGGGGCTGGGCTGGGCTGGCTGGCTCCTTCCCCCTCTTCCTCCGCGCGCAGAAGGGCCCCGCCGCCCGGAGGCGCCCCCGCGGGAAAGCCCTTGGCAGGAGGAGGAGGCCGGGCCCGCCCGCTCCAGCAGAGGCGCCGGACGGACGGACGGACGGACGGGGGAAGGAGGAGCCCGTCCCGCTGCCAGACGGAGGCGCCAGCCCGGCCCCCCTGCGGCAGGGCCAGGGCGAGGGGGCCTCTGCGCGCGGGCAGAGGGCGGGGAGCAGCCCGGCTCCTGCCTACCTGGGGGGCGGCGGCGGCGGCGGCGGCGGAGTCCCATCGCGCAGCCATGGCGGCGGTGTGCGTCGGGCAAGCGGGGAGCAGCCGGGCTGGGTCTGCCGGCGGCAGAAGGGAAGAGGCGGAGCCGCGCACCCGCAGCAAGAGGCCGCCGCCGCCGCCGCCTGGGCTCGGCGGGCGGGGGCAGCCGGAGTCGTCGAGAGGGCCCCGCCTCCGCCGCACTCTGCACATGCTCGGCCGGAGCCGGCGGCTGCGTCCGCCCGTCCTTCTTGCACGCCCCCCCCCCTTCCCGCCCGTGCAGAGGGTGGCCGAGGGAGGCCGCGGATCCCCCCCCCCCCCCCCGCCCCGACGGTGCAGGAGGGAGAGAGAGAGAGAGGAGGGGCGGCGCTGCCTCGGAAGGTGGGGGCTTCCTCCCGCCCTGCCTGCCTGCCTCTCTTGCCGCCCATCCCGTCACCCCCGGCCGGCCGTAAAGGGGGAGACTCCTGCCCGGGGGGGGGGGGGGGAGAAGAGGGGGCCCCTCTCCTCTCCTCTGTTTCAGGCCGGCGCTTATGGCCAGCCTCCCGGTGGGGCCTGGAAAAACACGTGCTCCCCCGGCGACCGCGGTCACTTCCCCTGGAGAAAATCATGGCTGCTTTGGTGGGGGGGGGGGAGGGGGGGAGTCTATGCAGCACTGTACCCCTGTGAGGTTGCTGCTACCCACCGCAAACCGCCCCCTCTCCAAGCACCACCCCCAAATCCCCAGGAGTTTTGCGACCTGGAGTTGGCAGCCCTACACATCTGGGAAGGGATGATGCCCCTTGCTGGGCAGCCACAAGCCTGAGAGCCACCAGGGCTGCAGACAGTGGAGTCCTCCCCGCCCCCTCCTTTGGCCACCTCTACCCGGGGGGGGGGGGCAGACACCTGCCAGGGTGTGGCCCGCGGGCCAGGGCCTGCAGGGGGACCCCCTGGGAACACAAACACCCCCAAGCCTCCAGTGGTGCAGAGGGAAGGCACACTGGCAGGTGCCAACTTCTGCATTCCCCGGGGTAGAGGCCCCCCCCCCCCCCCAATGCCACGCCGTGGAATCTTGCCTTCACCCTTCCTCTCTGAACACTCCAGAACCGGCCAGCAGTTCTGTTTCTCTCCAGGCCCAAGAACATAACCACCGGAATCCCAGGTGTTTCTCTCCAGGCCTCTCCAATCCCATCATGGCCCCAGAACATCTATACGCCTGGACCTCTTTGGTTTCTAGAGGCTGGCTGCTGCTTCCGCTGGAGAAGACCAAGAAAACAGACTAGAGAGGATACGACAGACAGAGCGTTTGAGACTTTATGGTTTCAACAACTGCTTGGGGGGAATGCCCACAACTTCTTGTTTTTCGAAGAATCCTGTTGCAAAGCCGGGCACAATCAGCAGCACGGCCACCCATCCCCCCCACCAGGGCCAACACCGAAAGGCTTGCGCCTTCTACACCCACGTCCAAGCAACACCGGGGGGGGGGGGGGGCACCACACCAGCAGAAACCTTTCAGAGGGGGAGTCACTATAAAGCACCCTTCGGCACCTCGGCCTCTTCTCCAGTAGGGGAACCTCCGTGACTAGGCATGCCCGGTTGGGTTTGAATTCAGATCCTCCCCAGGAGGAGCACAACACTTACCACAGAGACCTGGTTTATCTCAGAGAGCCCTCCGATCTCATGAATATTCAACATTCAATGGCCCCTGCTCCTCGCCACCTCACCACTGACGCCCTTCAGACTTCCAAGCCACGGTCAGACCCACTGAAAATGTGAACGTTCCTGCACTATGGCCCTCCGGCTTGTAGCCTCTGGGGAAACAGCTGGCACAGTCCAAATTTTGACCTAAAGGCGGGAGGGAAACCTTCCTTCCGATCCTGCTCTCAAGATAAAGTAGGCGACACACAACATGTGGTTTGGCTGCAGTGATCCTGTTTGTCGGCACCTGCCCTTTCCTTCCCCCCCAGCAGGGGACGTGGCTGAGGGGTGAGCAGTGAGGAGGACCCGAAATGGAGGGGGAGAAGAAAATGTCCAAACCTCCTCACCTGCAATCACGGAATCCAAGCTGCTGTTCTGCACCTCACCACTGAAAAATATGGCAGGATTTGGGGGCAAAAGACTGCAGTTGTGGGAGGCCTTTGGAAGAGCCTGGAGGGAGGGCAGAGATGGCCCCCCCCCCTCAGCACAACCATGGGGAGGGGGGGTGCCAGAGCCCCGGGCCCTGGTTTGGACAGAGCAGTCCTGGGAGGTACCAAGAGATGCTGGGGGCGGGGGGGCCCCAGCTAAACGCAGAGATTTGGCTCCTGAGAATCTTAGGCTGTGCGAGAGTCCCAGTGGGTGGGGGCAACACACCAGCTTACCTTTCCCTGACCTGCAAAACGAGAATAAATATGCAGCTTGAAAAAGAAACACACACACACACAATAAATTACCCAAAACAAAAGAACACCCATGCACTTTCCTGCTATAAACGAAACCGACTGCAAACTCCCATTTTTTTCTTGCCGCAGTAGCATGGAGTTCCACAGCCCCGCCTAGTGGGCAGCTCCGTCGTATGCCAAGGGCCTTGGCTCATCTCCCAGCATCTGCATCGGTGCTCCGCGGCTGAATTCGGTGGCACCCAAAGGCTCTTAGGCCGGCTTCCCAGAGATGACAAGGGCTTCGGAAGAGAGACATGTATTGAGGGCACATTTGCAGAAGGGGTTACAAAGAAATGCAGCCACAGACGCAACACCTTGACATCATCACACGGAGGAGAAGCCGGTTCATTACACTCACCTCAGCAGACATTTAGTTCAACAACACTGGAAATCCATATATAATTCAACCCATATTTACAGAAGCTTTCTTAAAAAAATAGAACCACCACAACAAGACAAAGGGGACCGGTTTCCGGTATGCTTTGGAGTGGGCAAGAACTGGGCAACTATGGCGCAGGCAGCACATCTGGCTGTAACGGCAGACGCTGAAACGTTACAGGAGGCCTCGGCTTTGCGCCGTCGCAGCCGACCCTTTATGGAGTCGAGGAGAAGCGGCTCTCTCTTGCACACGGTTATCTGGGAGTGCCATCAAACGCAGGTGAATAAGAAAACACACAGACACCTTTACTACTAAGAACGACTAACTGGGGGAGGAGGGTTTGGATTTGAGCTCCCCTTGAAGTGCTTAGAGGGCTGCTGGAGCCCCGGTGGGGCCGGGATCAGAGCAGGGAGGCCAAAGCCCAGCACCCTGAGGCCTGCCCTTCACACGGGCTTGGCATGTACCAGGGTCTGCCCCGAGGCAGAGGGAAGAGCGTGAGATTTCGGGAGGCTGCTGGGTGCCGCCAGGAGAAGGGGCTGGCCAGGGGCCTGCAAAAGAATGCCCCGTTCGGGTCTTCACTGACCGAAACAGCCTCCAGAAGGGAGGAGTGGCTAAAGTGCCTCGAGCGCCCACCCTCAGCCGGGGGGCGTCCCACCTGGGCGGCAGCCAGGCTCAGCTTGTGTCCCAGCCTCATGCCAGCCCCTTGACACAGCGGCAAGTTGCATTCCGGCAGCCAGCGAGAGGACCCCCTGTCCCGTGTCCCAGCATGCACCGGTGCACGGGGGTGGGGGCAGAGCGGGGCCGGCGGGGCTGACCTGAGACAGGCGCCGCTAGGGCTGCTCTTGCTGCAGGGCCACGAGGCCGGGCGGGGGGACCACGGCCACGTGGTGCACAGCTGGGTTGCGGGTGTGGATCTTCTGGTGGCAGTTCAGGGACTCCTTGTAGCGGAAGTTCTTCCCGCACGTGCTGCACTGGTAGGGCGTCTCGCCCGTGTGCACACGCCAGTGCTTGAGGAGGTGGTCGCGCCGGATAAAGCTCTTCCCGCACTCGGTGCACTGGTAGGGCCGCTCGCCCGTGTGGATGCGCTGGTGCCGGACCGCTTTGGAGAGGTCGCGGAAGTCCTTGCCGCAGTACGTGCACGTCAGGGGCCCGTCGCCTTTGCCGGTGTGCAGCTTCTGGTGGAGGAGGAGGCTGACCTCGAGCTTGAAGCTCTCCTTACACTGGGAGCAGGTGTAGGGCCGCTCCACCATGTGGTTCCCCGGACGCTTCCCAGCCCCGGGCTTCAGGCTGGAGCTCCTCTGTGGCTCAGGGCGCTTGGGAGGTTTGGGACGGGTGGGAGCCGGAGCTCTTGTTGGGGGAGCGACCGGGGCTGGCTTCGGCGTCAGGCCCCCTCCGGGATCCATAGCCGGGTAAGTCCCTCCTCCGCCGTGGCTTTTCTGGTGGGTGGTGAAAAGCTGCTTGTCTAGAAAGGCCTCCCCACACTCACAGCAGATGTATGGGCCGGTGTGAGCCTCCACAGCCAGCAAGAAGGCGTCTCCTTTCCGGGCCTCTGTCACACAGCGAACTGAGCGTCTCAGGCTGCTCCCTGGGGGCTTCCTGGGTGGGGTGACCAGGAGGGGCTGGCCCTCACACAGCAGTTCCTCTCCTGGGCCCTGGAAGACCTCTGTCCATTTTCTCGGAAACATGCCGGGGAGCTCTAAGCTTTCAGGATCTTCCTCCAGGAGCTGCGGTGTGTCTGAGAAAATAAAGGAAGCCGGCACATTGGTGGCATCTCACGGGGGAAAGACTCCACAGCCGCCCATTCCATCCCTCCCTGACGCTGTTCCCCCTTGGCCCAACCCCTCCAGGTTGGCGCAGTGGGGAAGTGCCCGGACTCTAATCCATGGCGCCACTGACACCTTGTTAGAAAGTGGGCAGGGCCAGGTTGGCCTTTTGTCCAGCAAGGCCTCTGATTGGCTCTGCCAAGTTTCGAAAGCACTGCTTTGGCCGCAGCTGCCTCCACACCACAAGGCTCTTGGCTGTGTGACTGGAGGTCAGCTGAGGCAGCCGTTCTGTGGTTGCTGTTCTGCGGCTGCGCCCACCGCACTGTGTCAGGATTCCAAGGGTCCCTGCCGGCTCCAAAACGTTGGGGACCCCCCCCCACACACACAAGAGGCTCCAGGCACTCCTGGCCCCCCTCGGCAAAGCCACGTCCTTTCCTGTTTGCGAGCTCTACTCCGCTTGCGGCTTGCTGGCTACCCGCTGACCTCTGCAAAGTGTTCTGAACACCCTAAACCCTCTGAGGCCTTCTGTGCCGCCGCTGCTTCAGTGCCTTCGCCTCTCCCCACCCAACCACCCCTCTTCTGCACCGCAAATGGGCTGCTCTGAACCGGCAGGGATCTGGGACCACCCGCACAACGGCCTTGCTGCAACGTCACAGGCGTGGCCACCTCCTGCGTCAAGATTCCCTGGGGGAGGGAGTCCAGGAAATTGCTCCACGGGTAGATTTTAACTGTTCTTTGGCTGACCCCGAAATATAGTTTTAAAGCATCGTTGTGACTTGCCCCACATGAAGCTGCCTTCTCCTGCATCAGACCCCTGGGGTCCAACAAGGTCAGTATTCAGACTGGCAGCGGCTCTCCAGGGTCTCCGGCTGGGGTCTTTCGCTTCACCTACTACATGAGCCTTTAAGCGGGAGATGCCGGGGATTGAACCTGGGACCTTCTGCATGTGAAGCAGGTGTACACACATGAAGCTGCTTTATACTGAAGCAGGTCACTGGTCCACCAAGGACAGTATCATCTTCTCGGATAGTCATTGGCTGTCCAGACTCAGGCTGAGGTCTTTCCCATCCCCTCCTGCCTGGTCCTTTCTAACTAGAGATGCTGCTGGGGACGGAACCTGGGACCTTCTGCATGCCAAGCAGGTGCTCTACCACTGAGCCACGGCCCCTCCAGTAGGAAACTTGTTAAGAACAGACTGGCTTTAAAGACAGAACATTTTCTCTTAGCCAGTTCCTTTCTAAAAGAAAGGCAGAAGAGGCGTACATTTTTATACCTTGCTTTTCTCTACCTTGAGGAGTCTCAAAGCAGCTTAAAATCACCTTCCCTTCCTCTCCCCAAAACAGGGAACTGGGGCTGAGAGAGTTCTGAGAGAACTGGGACTGGCCCAAGGTCACCCAGCTGGCTTCATGTGGAGGACGAGTGGGGGATCAAACCAGATAGGAGTCCGCCACTCTTAACCACGCAGCCACACTGGCTCTCAAAGGTGGGTGAAAAAGCCAACAAATAAATAAGCAGAGAAGAGACAATGGAGCCTGGCCATTCCCCACCAAGCCAGGAGCTCCTCTGCCAAAGAAGGCCTGAGGGCAGGTTTTTGGAGCAAGGAGACGGAGGCAGCATCGTCCCGACGGCTGTTGCTCTCTGATTCAGTTCATGGCCACGGATGCCTGAAGGCCGACTCCGGGCCTCTTTCCTTCCGGGTCCCCTGACAGGGAAGCACCCAGCCTCTGGCTCTTAACAAAATGCAGTCGGCAGGCTCTCCGTTGCCAGATAATGCCCCCAGTATAACATTCTGCAAGAAGAAGAGCAGGAAACTGGCCAGCCTGGTGAGAGGGAAGGCCTATATCAGGGGACTGCCCCGCTCTTCCTCCTTCAGCGGGTGGCTTAGAGTAGTGCCAGGAAAGCAGGCGGAAACCAGACCAGTTTGGCTGGAGCTCCTGAAGGGTTCTTTGTCATCTGCTGGGCATGGAACAGGGGTCACTGGGTGTGCGTGGGGGGGGGGGTGAGGTCCCTTCCAACTCTATCATTCTACAAAAGAGGGGAAAGAGCCTCTGAAGTCTCACGGCACAGAAGTTCACCTTTCCATCTAGCATCCAGACACTCTTGTGCCCAAGAGGCCATCCTGCTAGCCCCGCACCACCACCCCCGGTCCAAACAGCAGAGGGTGCACCAAGAGGCCCTTCCTTACCTAACTCACCCCCAGGGGAGTCTCCGGGGATTTCTCTCTCCTCCAGGTCTCCCATGCTCTTGACCAGGGCCATGTCCTCCTGTTCCATCCAGGAACTATCATGGAGAGCAGAAATCGGACAGCCTGTTTTGTGGAGAGAGGAACAACCCGTCAGCACCGCCGCATGACAGACAGAACCCCCCACCGGCCATGCTTCGAAAGCAGGAGATGTCACCCAGCCGGCATGCGGGACTGATCCCTTCCCATTTCACAAACTCAACCGGCTGCGGTTATTTCACAGTTCCACGCAAGCACAGTGCAGGCATTGTGTTCGTTTGGGGCACAGGATCCGATGTCCCAGGGCTTTCAGGTTTCGTTATTTTGAAGCAGGGTGCCTTGTCCTTGTGGGTGTGAAGGCAAGCTTGGAACCCTGCAGCCACAACCAGTCACACCGGGTGTAGACCGCCCTCACCCTGCAGGGGACCAGGGGCTGTCTGGATCCACCACTCCCAAAAGGCTTCCGGCAGCAGCCATTCCAGCAGTTGCGTGACAGGGGGAGGGGCTTGTGGAGCCCACCCATCAATCCTGCCTGGGAGCAGCAGCCAATCAGCTCTCCACCCTCCCAGAACTGGCTCATGTAACAGCTGTGTGATCTGCTCTTTATGGAACAACTATATCAGTGCCTGAAGACCTGAGTTCTTGGATCTGCTCCTTTTCCTCTCCCCCCACTCCCCCCCTTTCCTTTTATGGTGAACGTAAGTGTGATTTTTAATTGTCACAGGATGCAATATGCCAAGTAAATAAAAGGTGTCTGATTTATGCCAGCAGCCACTATCAGCTTCGCTTGGCGCAGATACTTTGAAAGAAGAGACTGGATCTACACCCTTCGCTCGGAGTCTCAGAGCGGCTTACAATTGTCTTCCCCTCCTCTCCCCACAACAGACACCCCGTGAGGAAGGTGGGGCTGAGACAGCTCTGAGAGAACTTGTGACTGACCCAAGGTCATCCAGCTGGCTGCATGTGGAGGAGGAGTGGCAAACTGAACCCGGTTCTCCCGGATTAGAGTCCGCCACTCTGAACCACGACACCAAACTGTGCTGGAACTGAAAGCCATCTTGGCACAGCAGTCAGAGTGCTGGACAAGAACAGGTGGGATCCAGGCTCAGATCATCACTCTGGGAGGGACATCACAGGGTGAACGTGTGCCAAGGCGGCCAGGCCGGCTTGCTCGCTGCCAGTTTGGTGTAGTGGTTAAGTGCACAGACTCTAATCTGGGAGAACTGGGTTTGATTCCCCACTCCCTCACATGCAGCTGCTGGCATGACCTCGGGCAAGCCACAGTTCTGTCCCAGCTGTTCTCTCAAGAGCAGTTCTTAAGAAAGAGCTCTCTCAGCCCCACCTACCTCCCAGGGTGTCTGTTGTGGGGAGGGGAAGGGAAAGGAGTTTGTAAGCCGCTCTGGGACTCTGAGGGAAGGGCGGGGTATAAATCCAATCTCTTCTTCTTCTTCTTCAGTAGAGCTGCGGGGTGCAAAGAGAAGGGAAGCAGGCATCCCTCCACTGCCACGCCGTTGCTTCTGGCATGAACCCGGAAATGACGTTCTTGCACGGCCGTGACACTTGAGGACTTCGAGTTTCAGGGGAATCCTCAAGCGTCATGCCGATGTGATGATGTCACTTCCTGGTCTGTGCTGGAACGGATGCTGCGGCCTCAGTGTGATGCCTGTCTGCATGCCCTCCCCCACACCCCAGGCCTCCCGTCAGTTGCCAGCACTGGGCTGGCAACCCGAATTTGTGCCTGCCTCTGTCCAGCCTCGCAGGGTTGCTGGAAAGATGAAATAAACAGGGGGACGCCACCGATGCCATCTGCAGCCATTTGGATGAAATAAGGGGGGGGGGAATTCAGCATCCTTTCTCCCTTGGAGTTGGAGCATCTGTGGCCTCAGATTACTTGGCCCGTGGCCCCCGCCCGCATCTCAGCAGCCCCGGCTTCCTTGGCAGCCATGTCCCCAGGACTCCACCATCTCCTCCCAGCCCAGTGCAGCTCTCTTGTTTCCCACAAACAGAGGCAGCCTGCCCAGAGCTCACGGCGCCAGGCCGCCCAGCGGTCCCACCCCAGCGCAGGCACCAGAGGAGCTCAGCTCAGCAGACTGCCGACGAGGAACCCCCAAGCCTGCCTCACCTCCAGTCGATGGCCATCTGGCTTCCTGCCAGCAGGCACTTCCAGAAACGCTGGCCGCCTTCAGACTCCCCATCTTTCAGGGGCAGTCACAGCCAATGCTCCCTCTAAGCTGTGGAGTCTTGTGAGCAAAAATGCTACTTTGTGAGCCGCTGGCATTAAAGTTGTGGGCAAGCGATTTGGCTGCTGCATCAGTTAGTTTGCTCTGCAGCCCTCCTTCCTGAGCTAAGGCGAAAAAGTGTGAGCTGGAGGCTAAAAAACTGTGAGCTAACTCACACTCATTCAGCTTAGAGGGAACACTGGTCACAGCCCCAGTGACAGAACCGCCACCCCCCTGGGCCTCACGCCCCAGCCCGTTCTTCATGCACAGGTGGAGGGAAGCAGGCAAACAGCGGCACAGAACCTGCTCCAAGGGCTGGTCGTCCAGGGCCCTCAAAGCTTTGCTGGTGTTGGGAGCAGCGCTGGCGTTCGGCTCACAGCCTCGTACGCGTCGCCACCGTCCAGATCTTGATGCCACCCTTCCCCTGAGGGCAGACACAGGTCTCCCCTCCCTCACAGCTCCTCAGTCGCAGGAGTCAGCTCCTCTTACTCACCGAGGCTGGATTCTTTAAGGGCCGCTCTGTCCTCGCTCCCCCTCTGAGCGGCACCTTCCCCCTCCTCCATCCGGGACAGAAGGTCAGGCTTGGAAACGGCAGCATCTGCAAGGGGAGAGAAAGAAGGACAGGGAGGTCAGGGCCCCGACACAGGGGGGCGGGAGGGGGGGGTGATATAGAAATGCGGCAACCAAGTCTTCTCCTTACCCCCGCAGGGATTCTACGGGGCTACGAGGGAAAGAACAGGAGTCGGGGTGGAAACGGGGCCAAGTGCCTCTCCCCTGAAGGGGCTCACTGGGCGAGTTTCATTCTCATCTGGGGTCCTGGGGAATGGACCACCCAGCAGGAACCACCTCCCTGGGCAGTCTGCTCAGCACCCAGGGAAGTCCCGCCGCTTGCCCTGCAGCAGGGCTCACCGGTGTGCGTTTTCTGGAATTCCTTTCTTTCTTTATTAGCCCCCTTTACTCCTTACGGAGCTCAAGACGGCTAACAACAAGAATAAAATACACAGAATCGATTACAAAGATATACACAAAGACAAAAATTTCAAAGTGGTAATTTAGGACTGCTTTAATCAAATGCAGTCTGTAAAAAGACGGTCTTTAACTGCTTTCTAACAACGGAGAGTGCAGGGGTCAGGTGTGCCTCCCTGGGGAGGTGGTTCCACAATCGTGGGGCTGCCACCAAAAAGGCCCTCTGTTGCGTGCCCACCCAGTGAGCTTCTTAGCTCGATGGAGCAGTTGAGACGGAATTCCTTGGTCTGCAAGCACCTGCCACCGTGCCCCCGGCTCTCTGCTTATGGTCCGGACGATGCAGGTAGAGCCATAAAGCAAAGCTGCCTGCCAAGCGTGTGGCCCGCCTGGCATTGCAGCCGCCCTGCCCTCTCTGCCACACGTGCCCGGCCACCTCCCGCGGGCCCTCCTTACCCATCGAGACCACAGCCTTGTAGTTGCACTTCATGATGTGCTTGTAGAGGTCCTTCTGCTCATCATCCAGGCTCCTCCACTCTTGCTCGGAGAAACTGCAAGAGGCTTCGTCAAAGACCACCGGGACCTGCAATTGCATCAGAAGACGGGAACTCTCATCACCCTTTCTGGCTGCCATCTCCCGGGAGGCACGACTTGCTTCTGTGGGCTTGGGCACGCAGTGCTTTCATGCTCATTCCCAGCTACCAGCTTGAGATGTGAGATTGGGGGGGGGGGGGGGGGGATCACCAATGGTGCCCATGCTCAGCAATGGTGCATGTCAGGGATCGCCAGCCGTTTGGGGCCTGCGGGCACCTCTGGCATTTTGAGAGGGGGGTGCTGAATGCCACCTCAAAATGGCTGCCAGGAGAACACCTCCCTCCCTCCCTCCCTCCCTCCCTCCCTCCCCACAGCTCTTGAGAAGAAGGACAGCCTGAAGGGGGGAGGGAGCCCCCCACTGACGAAGAAGAGCCCGGGGGGGGGGCTCACCACTCCTCCAGCAGGGATCTTTTCCATGTGGAAAAGGGCAGCCTTCCCTTACGATGGCCCTGAACACTTCCTGAAAAGCTCCCAGGGAGTCAAGGAAAGTACTGACGGGCATTTCCCATCCAGGAGAGAAAGGCTGCGGCCACACAGAGAGGCTGACTGGCAGGAAGGGACAGAACCTTTCCAGAGGTGGGGGGGGGGTGTTAGACTACTCACCCCACACTGCCTTATAAGAACGTAAGAGGGAAGCCAATGTTGGATCAGGCCAGTGGCCCCTCCAGACCAACACTCTGTGTCACACAGTGGCCAAAAACACCAGATGCCCTCAGGAGATCCACTAGTGGGGCCAGAACTCCACAAGCCCTCCACTGTCCCCACCCCGGCCAAGCACCAAGAATACAGAGCACCACTTGCCCCAGACTGAGAGTTCCTATCTATACCTTGCAGTTAATAGCCACTGATGGATCTCTGCTAAGAACATAAGAGAAGCCAGTGTTGGATCAGGCCAGTGGCCCGTCCAGTCCAACACTCTGTGTCACACAGTGGCCAAAAACACCAGGGGCCACCAGGAGGTCCCCCAGTGGGGCTGGGATTCCCAGCTGCCAATATGGACACACAAACCTCTACTGTCTTCTCCCATCCTTTGCCTGCAGCCAACATCTTAGCAGGGAAATTTCGACACTGGCCTGTCACTCTTTGGGGGGGGGGGGGGGAGAACCCATTTTTAAAATGCAACTATTAAAATTTATACGAAGAAACCCCCTAAAATATCCCTGAGCTTGATCAGGCTCTGATGGGCTTGGCAAGGCGAGGGAATGCTTGCAGAATCCCTTCCCCAGACAAGGACCACAGAAGCCAAGCCCCTCATTCTGGGCCCGTGAGGCTCCTCCGGCCTGTTCCGGGGGTTCTTCTATCCCCGCCGACTTGCTTCAGCCTGTACTGCCTGCGAACACAACGGGAGAGCTGCCCTCTCAGCACAGGCAGCGTAGGAAGGAACGCTGTGAAGAAGACGGCCCCCGTCCCCCAAAAAGGAGCCCTGCACACAGGAGGAGCCCTCTGAGACAAGCTGCGGCCTGTGGATCAGTGCGCAGTGCCCAGCCCCACAGACTCCTACCTTGGGGACCTCTCCTCTGGAGGCCGGGGGCAGCCGGAGGATCCAGAAGTTCCGGTTCTTGAGCAGGTTCTCCATGTTCTCCAGCCTCCTCTGGAGCTGCCCGTACTCCTGGATGAGGGTCCCCAGGGCGGCCCACTTGCTCTCCAGCTGGTTCCCAAACTCCACCGCCGTCTTCTCGCAGCCGTCCAGCTTGGTCTCGGCCATTCCCATCCTGCCTTCCAGGCTCATGAGCTGTGCGGCATAGGAATCCACCTTGCTCTCCACGGCCTGGATCTCGGCCATGACCGTTAGGGAAAGGTCGGCAGTCTCAGGGACCGAGTCCATCGTGGGGGCTTGCTCCAGGGGGCTGAGGGGCTGGATGGCAGCCATGGACGGGGCCTCTGGGTTCCACTGAAGAGCCTGCCAGCAAGAAAGGGAAAAAAGGAGCTCACAGGGGCCAGCAGTGGCCTCCCACTCTGCCTGCGCGGCTTGAGAAAGGACCTGATGAGCAATAGTCCCCGGCTGCAGACACCTTTGCTAAGAAATACCACAACCAATGCTCCCTCTAAGCCGTGGAGTCTTGTGAGCAAAAATTCTACTTTGTGAGCAGCTGGCATTAAAGCTGTGAGCGAGTGATTTGGCTGCTGCATAAATTAGCTTGTTCTGGAGCCATCCTTCCTGAGCTAAGACAAAAATGTGTGAGCCAGAGGCTAAAAAACTGTGAGCTAGCTCACACTCACTCAGCTTAGAGGGAACACTGACCACAACATCTATAAGTTCAGCTCATATACAAATCTTTCACACACTTAGTTATACTTATAATGCAAGTTTCCTATATTAGACAACATTCATCCCGGTGTGAAGCACATTTCATAAATGTAAGCATTTACTGGCTTTGCTTACATTTATGAAATGTGCTTCGCATAAGGATGAATGTTGTCTAATGTAGGAAATTTGCATTATAAGTATAACTAAGTGTGTTCAAGTTCTAGAAGAGTGATTTTCTTTGGTGAGCTCATTTTTTTCTATTGTACTCACACCAAAGCCTGTCCTGTTTTTGATACATATACAAATCTTGGCTTATTCTGTCCCACTCTTACGATGGGGGGTGGCAGGGGAAGGTGTCACGGACAGGACACATGCAAGACCCATGCTCCCTCTAAGCTGCGGAGTCTTCTTGTGAGCAAAAATTCTACTTTGGGAGCTCCTGGCATTAAAGTTGTGAGCGAGCGATTTGGCTGCTGCATAAATCAGTTTGCCCTGGAGCCATCCTTCCTGAGCGAGGACAAAAACGTGTGAGCCGGAGGCTAAAAATCCGTGAGCGAGCTCACACTAACTCAGCTTAGAGGAAACACTGCATGCAAGTGCTATCGCCCCACTTTCTAGTTGTTGGAAGCACTCCCTGCCCTGGGGGCCCTCAGGGCAGAGAGAAGAGGACTCAGAAGCACAGCTGTGGAGGGAGGAAGAGGCCGAGGAGCCAGGAGCATGCAAGGCTGGGCGAAGCAGAAGGGGAAAAGGGCAGTGTTAAGAGGCGATCCTTGGGGAGAGTAACGGGGGAACCAGCCCTGGTCTAAGCGGGCCCTCACAGAAGACTGCCCACAGTGCCTGGAGAGCCTCGGCTGGCTCTCAGGGGACATGGACCACAACAGAGGGCACCGGCCGTTGTAACCCAGAGAGTAGCTGTCACACAGGAGACCTCTCTAAGCCAAGGCCGAAAATGGCAGGCGCTGTCCAAAGGCTGCACATGACAAGAACAATCCACCATCCCCACAACAGGTTGCCTGTGGCAGCTGCGCCTGCGTGGCTGAGCCTCTGCTCAGCGTGCAGAAGGCCCCCAGTTCAATCCCCAGCAGCATCTCTAGTCAAAGGGACCATGTAAGCAGGTGACGGGGAAGCCATCCCTCTTCCCAAGACCCAGGAGAGCTGCTGTCTCTTCCATCTCGCCAGCGGACTATTAATGGATCGAGACTGATCTGCTGTCCGCTCCCGGACTAGATGGCGCTGGGATCCTTCCCAGCTCTAGAGTTGTAGCTGTGGTCAGTGGGTCTTCACCAGCTCCCCCAACAATCTAAGGGGATCCCTGAAATCAAGGTAAGAAGAAAGTCCATCGCTGGCCCTTTTGCCCTCCAACATCTGGCACTCACATCTGTGACAGGCCTGAAGCAGGAACACTGGCAGGCAGACTGTTCAGCACCGAGCGTCACATCTGGCCTTAGAGCTCTGCCCCCAACCCGAGGAAACGTTTTGAAAAGCACAGAGAGATCCCACTGGCAAAGAATGAAACTGTATCGGATGAAGACAAAATTCACGAGCATGCACATGAAGCTGCTTTATACTGAATTAGATAGGCCGTCAGTCGATCGGGGTCACGCTTGCCCACTCAAACTGGCAGCGGCTCTCCAAGGTCTAAGGCAGAGCTCTTTCCCATCACCTCCTGCCATTGGTCCTTCTAACCGGAGGTGCTGCCAGGGATCGAACCCGGGACCTTCTGCAGGCCAAGCAGAGGCTCTGCTACTGAGCCCCAGGGTCCCTTCATAATCCCTGTCCTTCTGCCGGCTTAAACCAACCTTCTCTGGACTGCCAGCTCTTTCAAAAGGTGCTCACCCTTCTGCTCTGGCAGGCCTCCAAGGGGAGGGGAGTTCCATAACTGCGGCAACCACCACAGACTGGGCCCAATAACATGATACCGGCCTTCATCTAGAACAGCCAGAACTCAAACCCACATCTAAGGAACCTGAGATATGACCTGTGTAACCCCACAAAGCTGGCAAAGTTTCCACCCGCAGAGTCTCTCCTGGGGGTTGCTGTCTGCCGAGCACCAGCTCCTCCTCCCCCACTGTACTGCTTGCAACCTGTTTCAACAGTTTTTCAGGCGCACTGGGCCACAAGCCAACACTGCAGGGCCCCGGCTGACATGCCCCGTCAGACAAGCTGTGAGTGAGGCGGCTGAACTTTCCCATGGGCCACAGGCTCCACGTCCAGTTCTGGCCCTTCTTTACTTTGAAGAGTCCACAAGATTTCCACGAATGCCGAAGCACTGCAAAGGCGCCTGGCTGATTCATCCCATGAAATTCCTACTTGGAAACTGGCATCTCTGCCACCTCGTCAGCACTTGGGAAACACCTGTCTACGGACTCAGGAGTTCTTTCGGAGGGGCAGCCGTGTTAGTCTCCGGCAGCAAAAATCAGCAGGAGTCTTGTGGCACTTTCAAGACCCATGAGATTTCCTTCCAGCACGGACTCCCGTGGGCTACAGCCCATCACTTCCGAGAGCCAAACAGGATGTCCCCAGGTGGTGGTGACAGAAGCCAGGCCCTGCAGGTGTGGGAGGGTGGGGGTGGAGAGGGCCCTCAGGTTGCAGGCACCTTATGGCAGCCCTGTAGGGTTTCCAACGCCAGAGACGTTCAGAGGTGGTCAGCTGTTGCCTGCCGCTGTGTTTGCAACCCTGGACTTTCCGGTTTGTCTCCCATCCAAACACTAACCAGGGCCAATCCTGCTTAGCTTCTGAGATGGGACGAGACTGGGCTCACCAACGTTGCAGTGCAAAAAAGACTTAGGTAAAGGTTTCCCTTGCTCAAAACCCAGTCGAATCCGACTCTAGGGATGCAGTGCTCATCTCCGTTTCCAAGCCGAAGAATCAGCGCTGTCCGAAGATGTTTCCGTGGTCATGTGGCCGGCATGACTAGACACCAAGGCACAAAGAACACTGTTCCCTTCCCACTGAAGTCGTACCTATTTATCTGCTTGCAATTTCTTGCTTTCGAACTGCTAGGTTGGCAGGAGCTGGGACCAGAGATGGGAGCTCACTCCGTCATGCGGCACTCGGGTCTCGAACTGCTGAACTACCGACCTTCTGGTCTGCAGTTCAGCGTCTTAACCACTTGAGCCACTGCAGCCCCTCTTGCGTCTTATCCCGGCATAAAATCAGCCTTCAGGTGCCACCAGGCTCCTGATTCTTCAGGAATTTCAGGACATGAAACTTACACTGCTTCTAGTAGCTCATTTCTAAAGTGTTGTGCCACCACATTTTTCAAGCATCTCTACACAATTTCATAGACCAGAATCTTAAAGAGATTTTTTAAAAATGCAACATTTTAATACACAGAGAGAGATGTATAACAGAGCCCGTCCAATGATTACTCATGATAGCTAGTTTTCATTACAGAAAAGCAAGTTTCCGGGCAAAGACTTGCAAGCAGACAGACTGGGAATAAGACAGCCAGACTGAGTCAGCAGAACGTATTCCCAAGATGAATGAAATAATAGTACCGGTGCTCAGCCCAATTCAAGAAGACACGTCCCTGGGAAACTGGGAAACACACCGGAAGGCAACAAAAGCTCCACCAGGGAAACCAGAGGAGGAGACAGCAAAAACAAGAAAACCAGAGACCGGTAAACCACAAAGAGGAAGAGGAAGAAAGACTGGTGGAAAATGCAAAGTGAGCCCGAACAAGCTGAAGGCAGAGGAACTCATGAATCATAGGACAGAATCACAGAGTTGGAGGGGACCTCGAGGGTCACCTCCTGCACAATGTGGGAAATCCATAAATACCTTCCCCCCCCCACACACACACACCCCGTGACCCCTGCTCTATGCCCAGAAGAGAGCAAAAACCTCCACCCTCCAGGATCTCTTTATACTGAAACAGACCCTTGGCCCATCGAGATCTGTATCGGCTAAGAATGGCAACTGGTCTCCAGGGGCCCAGGCAGAGAAGAGTCTTTCCCATCATGGGCCACCTGATTCTTTTCACTGGAGGTGCCAGAGATTGAACCCGGGACCATCTGTGTGCCAAGCAGATGCCTGACCACTGACCCGTGACCCCCAGCTGAACAAGAGGAGAGAGGAAAGCGGATGGATGCAGAACCCCAGATCAGAATTAAGCCCCAAGATGGACTCTGAGACTCCCAGTCACAAACTTGAGGCAAGGCAGAACACATGCCCGCTCCCTGGAAGTGGCCTGCTGTCCTTGAGGCCCTTGAGGCCACCTTCCCAGCTTGCCTTTGGAGGAGGCGGGGCCTAGCCCCCTTTCCACACCCAGAGCCTGTTCAGAGGATGTTGGAGAACTGAGTTCCAAAGACCCCCAGACACAGAACTCCCAGCACAGGTGTGAACAGGCCCCGAGGCTTCTGCAGCCGGGTACCCCATCAGGAAGCAGCAAGAGGGCAACCTCTCCACTGCATGGTGCCCTGCCCCGAGTCCATGGAACAGCCAGCATGGTGTGGGGGTGGGGAGTATCAGACTAGGATCAGGGGATGCCAAATGCAAATCCCCCCTCTGCCATGAAGCCTGCTGCAGGACCTCTTGGGCCAGTCCTTCTGTCTCAGCCTCCCCTACCTCACAGGGCTCTTGGGGAGATAAAAGAGGGAAAAGAAAGCCACGTGCACTGCCCTGAACTCCTTTGAGGAGTGAGGTCATAAAATGCAGAACTCGCTAAGGCAGATATCCTTCGATGCCTGTTCTGTAGTATCTAGCTTAGGCAAACGGCTTTTGGAACAGATGGTTGTCATTTTAGGGAGGCACACTTGGGCAAATGGCTTTAGCCCTCGGCAGCTTTTAGACGCCTTCTTGGTACTGTTCTTTGTGCTTGCCCCACGTGAGAAATGCTCTCCAGCTTCCCGAGACCGAAAAACAGTTCCAAAAGTGAGCAGGACGTTTGCCGGAGCCTGACCAGATCTTATAATCTCCTGATATGTTGCCGCCCCCCGCATTAAAACCAAGGCATTTTGTTCAATGGCTCTGCACGGGGATGATGGAGGTCCAACGGGGAGCCAAAGCGGCTCATGATATCCAACCCCCTTTTCATTGCTTATCCTCACAGCACCCCTGAAAGGCAGGTGCGGCTGCAAGTGTGTGACTGGCCCCAGGCTTGCCCGCACGAGTGGGGACTCCAGCCTGGGTCTCCAGGGTTCTAAGAGGGCTGTCAGGTCCTATAGGGGATGGTGGGGTAGGGTTGCCAGAGATTTGGGGTACCTGGGGAGGACAGGGTACAATACCATAGAGTCCCTCCTCCAGAGCAGTGTTCCCTCTAAGCTGAGTTAGGGTGAGCTAGCCCATAGGTTTCTTTAACCTCCAGCTCACACACATTTTTGTCTTCACTCAGGGAGGATGGCTCCAGAGCAAACTAATTTATGCAGCAGCCAAGTCACTCACTCACAACTTTAATGCCAGTAGCTCACAAAGTGGAATTTTCGCTCACAAGACTCCACGGCTTAGAGGGAGCATTGCCTAACACAGAGTTTGCGTTTTCCACCGCTGCAGCACACTGGGTTGATGCATTCGTTGAGCTATCTACCGCGACCCCAAGATCTTTGTCCCTCTCAGTCTCAGCAAGTTCAGAGACCCCATTAGCCTATAACTGAAGCTGGGATTTTCTGTCCCGATGTGCATCATTTTGCGTTTACCAACACAGAATTCAGAGGGAGCATGAGTCCTGGCCAGTGTCCCCTCTAAGCTGAGTTAGTGTCAGCCGGCTCACAGCTTTTTAGCCTACGGCTCACAGCTTTTTAGCCTCCGGCTCACACATTTTTTTGTCTTCGCTCAGTTAGAATGGCTCCAGAGCAAACTGATCCATGCAGCGGCCAAGTCGCTCGCTCACAACTTTAAGGCTCAGCGGCTCGGAAAGTAGAATTTCTGCTCACAAGAAGACTGCAGGGCTCAGAGGGCGCATTGCTCCAGAGCATCGATCCCCCCCACCCCACCCGGGGAACGGATCCCTGGAGCCTGGAGAGGAGCTGTCACTCCAGGAGATCTCCCGGGGGGCCCCACCCTCACCGGGAGGCTGGCATCCCCAGACCTCAGACCTCCCCTCCAGCCCCTGCGCCCTCCCCTCCCCTCCCCTCGGCCAAGGGGCGGCCCCCCCCCCGAGAGCAAAGCGATGACCAGCAACTGCCCCCCGCGGCCGCCTTCACCCAGAAACCCCCCCCTCCCGAGAGACGAGGGGCGGAGCCTGCAGACCCCCTGAGCGGGGGGCGGGGCCTGGCCACCCCTGCGCGGGGGAGGGAATATGAGGGCCCCCCCCTCTCTCAGAGACAGGGGAGGGGGAAGGGGAGGGGAAGGGGAGGGGGGGTCCGGCCAGCCCGCCTCCATCTTGGACCCTCTCCTCCTCCTCCTCCTCCCTCCCTCCCTCCCCCCCTCCTCCTCCCACCTGGGCGGGGCTCCACTCGGCCATGGCCCGTCGTCGCGGGGGCGCCGGAGCTGGCGGGCAGAGGCGGGCGGGGCGGCGCTGGGCCTGGTCGGGAGGGCCGGAGGGCGAGCGCGCCGGGCCAGTTCTAGGAAGCGGCTGTCGCGGCAGTGGCGGCGGCGGGGCCAGGAGAGTCGCCGAGCAGAGCGGCCCTCAGCGCCCCCTGCAGCGCCCCCTGCCGGACGGAGGTCGCGCCGCCCCGCCTGCGGGCAACAGCGGGGGGAGGCGGCGTTGCGTAACCGGCGCAGGGGCGGGGTTGGCTGGCCCGTGCCACCTCTGGGCCGGGAAATCCCGGGAGGTTGGCGGGGGGGGGGGCGGTGTCCCCTCGAGGCGTCCTTTTTCAACACAATTAAACAGTCGTGAGTGTTACAGACTGAAACTTGGAATCTTATGTGGGCAAATTTAACAATTAAGTCCAAAAAAAAAAAATTACGTTGTGCTGACTTATAATCATACAGGCATAAATGTTGTCCAGTATATCAAGCGACAGGGAAAGAGAGTCAAAATCAAACAAATTATTCAAATAACTTAATTCAACAAATTATTCAACAAATTATTCAAATAACTTAATATTCATAATAAATTTACAGGCTTTCAAAAGAAAAAATTTACGTTGTGCTGACTTATAATAATACAGGCATAAATATTTTCCAATATATCAAGCGACAGGGAAAGAGAGTCAAAAGCAAACAAATTATTCAAATAACTTAATTCAACAAATTATTCAACAAATTATTCAAATAACTTAATATTCATAATAAATTTACAGGCTTTCAAAAAAAAAATAGTAGATTTCTATGAAGTGGGTTATTTGGAATTATCTGTTTTCCAGACAACTGATCACAGGGAACCATTCTGCCTGGAATCACTTTCGGTATTTTTCCGACTGGAGTGCTAAAGCGTCATAGGAGGTTTGCCCAGATATGAAGCGATCCCACATTTTCTTTTGCCAACGTGTTAGCGTAGGGGTATTTCTTGTTTCCATTTCTGTGCAATTGTTATTTTTGCTATCATCAGTAAGGTGGATATTAATGTTTCCGTGCTTTTGTTATTTACAGATGTGCACCATGTCTCCAAGAAGATGGATTCCCTCTAAGCTGAGTTAGTGTGAGCTAGCTCACAGTTCTTTAGCCTCCAGCTCATACACATTTTTGCCTTCGCTCAGGAAGGACAGCTCCAGAGCCAAGTAATTTATGAAGAAGCCAGATCACTGACTCACAACTTTAATGCCTGCAGCTCACAAAGTAGAATTTTTGCTTACAAGAATCCACATCTTAGAGGGAGCATGAGTCCTGGCCAGTGTTCCCCCTAAGCTTAGTGTGAGCAAGCCCACAGTTTTTTAGCCTCCGGCTCACACATTTTTTGTCTTTGCCCAGGAAGGATGGCTCCAGAGCAAACTAATGTATGCAGCAGTCAAATCACTTGCTCACAACCCTAATGCCAGTCGCTCACAAAGCAGATTTTTTTGCTCATAAGACTCCACAGCTTCGAGGGAGCATTGTTTGGGGGTGGAGCCTGGGGAGGGCAGGGATCTTAGAGGGGCAGAATGCCACAGAGGCCACCTTCCAAAGCAACCGGCTTTCTCTTTTATTATTCTTTGTTTCTTTGTTTTATATGGGGTGTCTGTTGTGGGGAGAGGAGGGGAAGGCAATCGTAAGCTGCTGCGAGACTCCTTCGGGTCATGAAGGGCGCAGTATAAAACCAACTCTTCTTCTTGCTCTGATTGCACGGTCACTGCTGGGGCCTGGCTACAAGCCAACATCCCCTGTGGGCTTCCAGAATCACAGTGCTCAGCATGCCCCTGGCTAGCAGCAGCCTTTTGAGGCAGTGCCTCCCGCCCAAATGAGGAGGAGGAGGAGGAGATTGGATTTATACCCAGCCCTTCCCTCAGAGTCTCAGAGCGGCTTACAATTTCCTTCCCTTCCTCTCCCCACAACAGACACCCTGTGAGGTAGATGGAGCTGAGAGAGCTCTGAGAGAACTGCTCTTGAGAGAACAGCTCTGAGAGAACTGTGACTGACCCAAGGTCACCAGGCTGGCTGCATGTGGAGGAGGAGTGGGGACCCAAACCCGGTTCTCTCAGATGAGAGTCCACGCTCCGAACCACTACACTAAAGTGGCTCTCAAGTCAAAGGGCCAGTCCATCCTGATTACTTGCAAATGTACTGAATTGTTTACCCCACGTTTCTCCTCAGTGGGGACCCAATGTGGTTTACATCATTCTCTTCTTCTCCATTATATCCTCACACCAACCCTGTGAGGTAGATTAGGCTGAGAGAGTGTCTAGCCCAAGGTTTCCATGGCAGAAGTGGGGAGCTGAACCGAAGATTCCCAGACCCTCGTCCGACCCTCTTAACCACTGGCCTGCACTGGCTCTCTTGCCTTGGGCCATTTCCTTTCTAAACGGAGAGGCACTGCAGCTGAGGACTGCCTGGTCTGGCACCAGTTCCCCCGATTCCAGAGTTGAGGGGTGGCAGCTGCAAGAGAAAGCACTCTCTGCCTGCTCAGAGGCACCCTTGCCTTTATGCTTATATTGCATGTGGCAGAGATGAGAGTTTGTTGGTGCGAGTGGTAATTCTGTGGCATCCTCTGGTTTTGAGGCATCTTAGGTTTCCCTCCTCCTGGTCTGGGGATGCCCTGTCCCGAATAGCCCAGGCTAGCTTGATCGTGCCAGATCTCAGAAGCTAAGCAAGGCCAGCCCGGGTTAGGATTTGCTTGGGAAACCACCAAGGAAGTCCAGCACCAAAACTCAGAGGCAGGCAATGGTCTGAATGTCTTTTTGCCTTGGAAACCCTACAAAGTCACCATAAGTTGGCACTTTCCAGCAGTTTGGAGAGGGGCTGTGTGGTTCAGGGGTAGAGCATCTGCTTGGCAAGCAGAAGGTCCCAGGTTCGATCCCCGGCAGCGTCTCCAGTTGAAAGGACCAGACAGGAGGGGATGGGAAAGACCTTTCTCAGCCTGGGACCCTGGAGAGAGAGCCGCTGCCAGTCTGAGTAGGCAATCCTGACCTGGATGGACCCTGAGGGTCAGACTCAGTACAAGGCAGCTTTGTGTGTCAAAGATGGATGATCGTTTAAAATCGAAATAATTTTACATCTTTGCACTGTAAAACAGGATCAGAGAAGCCTGGTATTTTGCCTCTCTGCTGCTGCTGCTGCTGTTGTTTGCAGCCAGTGCCTCAGGTGGGCCACGCTACCTCCTTCCGCCTGAAGTGGCCGGCTTTGTCTTGGCCCTTGCGTTGCTTGACCCCTGCTTAGCATCCTCCACCCCTCCGCTCAGATTCCAGGGGCTGCAGCTGCTGGTGCTTCCAGGTGCCCCTTGCTGCCCATTGGAGAGATCCCCGTCCAATCCCAGCCCAGAAGAAATCTGAACCAGAAAAGCAGCACCCCGCCAGAACCAATGGGAGAGGTGAACATAGAGGAGGCAGAGGATAGGACTGGAGGGAGGCTGATGGCTGGGCACTCTCCGTGCCTGCCCTGCAGCTGCCTGGGGCTGGGGGACAGGGCAGCGCTGTAGGGTCCTCTCTCCCCCGAAGATGCTCCAGCATCCTCCATCTCACAGCCCCCCTCCACCCCCCAGCTGCTGCTGCTGCTGCTGAAGCCTGTGGGGAGTGAGAGAAGCCAGGCTGGCTCCAGGCACAGACAGAGGTCCTATCCCAGCGGAGACACTGTCTGGATCCAGAGGATGATCCGGAAGCCACAGTACAGCTGGTTGCATGCTCAGGTAAGGCAGGATTGAGCCCAGCTGCAGGTGGGGCTGGGTAGTGGCTGGAGAGAGCTGGGCCAGAGTTCAGACTCGGAGCCCATTTTGCAAGGCTGCAACATGAAAGAAGGTAGTGTGCCTCTGGGCATAAGCAGAGTGGCATTTGCTTGCATCAACTCAGCCCACGCACAGATGGGAACCATGGGGAGACCATCTGGGTCCCAAAGTGCTCAGGCTCGAATTCTAACAAGGACCGTGTATTTTGGGAGTGAAGGATCAGGCTGGCTCGGTTGCAGGTGCCCCTCAGTCGACTCTCCTCCTGAAGAACAGGTAGGCAAAATCCCAGCAAAATTCGCCCTGTCCGAGCAGACACTGCTTCCCTTTGCCGGTCACCAGGCAGTTCTACATGAACTTAGGGAATGTTCAAGATGGGTCACTGTGTTAGTCTGTCTGTAGCAGTAGAAAGGGGGCTGCAGTGGCTCAAGTGGTTAAGACGCTGAGATGCAGACCGGAAGGTCGGTAGTTCAGCAGTTCGAGACCCGAGTGCCGCGTGACGGAGTGAGCTCCCGTCTCTGGCCCCAGCTCCTGCCAACCTAGCAGCCAGAAACTGCAAGTAGATAAACAGGTACCGCTTTAGTGGGAAGGGAACAGCGTTTTCTGCGCCTCGGTGTCTAGTCATGCCGGCCACATGACCACGGAAACGTCTTTGGACAGCGCTGGCTCTTTGGCTTGGAAAGGGAGATGAGCACTGCATCCCTAGAGTTGTGTTCGACTGGCTTTCAAGCAAGGGAAACCTTTACCTTTACCTAGCAGTAGAAAAGAGCCAGAGTCCAGGAGCACCTGAAAGACTAACAAAATTTGTGGCAGGGGAGGAGCTTTCGTGAGTCACAACTTTTGTTAGTCTTCAAGGTGCAACCGGACTCTCGCTCTTTTCTTCTTTTAGGGAAAGTTCAGCAGCCATGGCCGGGCAATCCTCTTGCCTTTTCAATCTGCCTTCCAACTAAACTTTAGGATATTAAAAAACTTTAAGGTATTAAAATATTAAAATTCGAGCAGCTGCGTGTGGAGGAGTGGGGAATTAAACCCAGTTCTCACCGATTGGGAGTCCACACTCCTAACCACTGCACCAAACTGGTCCATGTAATCCAGCACCCTGTCTCACTATGGAGGGGCAACAATAGAGCAGAGGGGCCAAGGCCACCCCCCGATGTTGCCTCCTAGCACTGGGGTTCAGAGGCTGACCTCCTCCAAAGGTGGATGTTCCCTCTAGTGACCGTGGCCGGCAGCCACTGATGGACCTCTCCTCTGTGGATCTAACAAATCCCTTTTAAAGCCATCTGTCTGTCCCTGTGACATGATGTACCAACTCCTTGCAGATTCTGGTGGGATCTGGATGTACTTTGGCACCTGCCACCTGGGTGGAGGCGAACGTCCCCGGGAGGATTCTTGTCGCGTGCAGATGGTGAAGGAGAAGACCCAGCCCCAGGACCCCCGGACCTCCCAAGGTGAAGTCGACCTGCCATTGTTTGCCTGCAAGAGCCTCTTTTGGTGCACTTTTGTTGAGTGACTGACAGGTGTTCAGAAGCAGCATTTTACATATTAAAATGCATACCTGGTTACTGAAGACATGAAGCTGCCTTTTAGTGAGCCAGATTCTTGGTCTATCAAGGGCAGTATCAGCTGCTCTGACTGGGAGCGGCTCTCTCTCCAGGGTCTCAGGCCCAGAGGTTTTTCCCATCACCTCCTGCCCGGTCCTTTTCAACTGGAGATCCTGCCAAGGATTGAACCCGGGACTTTCTGCATATCAAGCAGGTGCTCTACCACTGAGCCACAAGCCATCCCAAACCGCATAAGACATGAACCCATGAAGCTCCCTTATACTGAGCCAGATCTGTAGGGTCCATAAAGTCCAGGTTTGGCTTCTCTGGCTGGCAGCCGCTTTCCAGCATCTCCCACCTCCTGCTGCCTGATCCCTAGAGTTAAACTCTAGTTAGTTGCTGCTGGGGATCGAACCAGTGACCTTCTGCATGCCAAGCAGAGGCTCAGCCACTAAGACAGGGGTAACCTGAAAGGAGATAGGAAATTCTGCTGTGCTTCGGTCTGGGGGGAGTCTTCTTCCATTGCCCAACTTGATGGGTCTCTTTTGAACATTTGGAGGACTCCGCCTGTCTGGGGGAATGGCCCCATGGTTCTGCCAGGTCATACCCAGAAAGAAAGTCAGACTAGATTAGATTTTATTTCAAGGCACCTGGGGACAAAATCCCAACGGCCATCTAGTCCAACCCTTTGCACAATGCAGGAAATTCACAGCTACCTCCCCCAGTGACCCCTGCTCTATGGCCAGAGAGAGGCAGTAAAATAAAATAAAACCAAAGAGGGTCCCTGAGCCAATCTGGCCTGGAGGAAAATTCCTTCCTGACCCCAAAGTGGCGGTTGGCATTTCCCTGGGTGTGTAAGAAAGGGCCACCAGAACTAAGCACCAAGGCAACCCTTCCTGCCCTCCTTTCTCATGATCTGCCTGAGTCCACAGAATCAAGATGGCTGTCAGATGGCCATCTAAGCCTCTGCTTGAAAACCTCCAAAGGAGGAGAGCGCACCACCTCCCGAGGAAGCCTGTTCCACTGAGGAACCGCTCCAACTGTCAAGAAGTTCTTCCTAATGTTTAGCTGAAAACCCTTTTGATTCAATTTCAACCAGTCGGTTCTGGTCCGACCTTCTGGGGCAACAGAAGATAACTCTGTTCTATCACTTTGTATTATAGCCCTTCAAGTATTTGACAAAGTGTGCGTGCACACAAAAGCCCATTCCCTGAATAAACCGTTGTTGGTCTTAAAGGTGCCCTCGGACTCCAGATTTGTTCTGCTGCTTCAGACCAACATGGCTGCCCCCTGGAGCCCCTGGCTGCCCCCTGGCGCTCATATCACCTCTGCCATCTCCTCTCCAGGCGGAACATGCCCAGCTCCTTCAGCCTTTCTCCCCACCCCCGGGAAACCTCATCCGTCTGTTCATGTAACCAGTGCTTAAATATCACTGATGGAGTGCCTTTGCTAAACAATCCTCACTAAATATGCTGTCCTCTGCCGGGTGGAGTCCTCCCACCCGAAGAGGGTTCTGCAGATGGAAGAAGCTTTTTTGGGGGGATGGGGGTCCCTCCAGCAGACTTTTCCATCGAAGGAACTCTCCTAGGCCAGGAGGAAGCCTTCAGACTTTGCTGAGTGCAGAAGGAGGATGGAAGCTGCTGGTTTTGCTTCCCAGAGCACTGCCCATCTCAGTAGTGGTAGAAAGGGCTGTCTGGTCACAGCTGACTTGTGGCAATCCCTCACGGGGCTTTCAAGGCCAGAGGTGTTCAGAGCTGGTTTGCCCTTGCCTGCCTCTGTGTAGCAACCCTGGGCTTCCTTCATGGTCTCCCATCCAAAAATAACCAGGGCCAACCCTGTTTGGCTTCCAAGATCTGACAAAATTGGGCTAGCCTGGGCCTTTTAGGTCAGGGTACGAGACGTTCAGAGGTGGTTTTGCCCTTGCCTGCCTCTGCATAGCGACCCTGGGCTTCCTTGGCATTCTCCCAACTGAGTACTAACCGGGGTCGACTCTGCTTGGCTTCTGAGGTCTGATGAGATCGGGCCAAATGGGACCATCCAGGTCAGGGGTCCAGTCCCTTTAAGCTCCTCGAACGTAGCTTCTGAGTTCCGCCCTGGGGTGTGATTTTCCCTCTAGAGCAGGGATGTCGAACTCATTTGTTATGAGGGCTGGATCTGACACAAATGAGACCTTGTTGGGCCGGACCAGGCGTGTCATAAAATGTCATGCCAGGTAGCGGAGATATGAACTTTATAAAGGGCACAAACACAAAGTTTTTGTTTTACTTAAAATAAAAACACTCCCAAAACCTTAGCACTCTTGCAATATTTTGTTTATTTCACAGTATCTGATAACTGGCACCTCTTGCTCTGAATTACTGCATCCAAATGTCTCTGCTGTTGCAATCTTGAGTGTGCTGTTCAGGTGTGTACCTGTAAGCTGCAAACCTACTTTTGATTTATTGACTCTACCACAGAAATCTCATGCTCAGGGTTCTGAGTCAAGGACCCAGGGGGAAAACATGAAATGGCTGAGCGATTGAGAGAGTCTGGCAAAGCAAGCTATGATGCAGCAGCAGCAACAGAACTGGAAGCAGGAGATGGCCAGGTCCAGTGCAGGCCTGATAGAAGCTCTCTGGGGGGCCTGATCTGGCCTCCCGGGCCGCATGTTTGACACCCCTGCTCTAGAGCTAGGTTGGAAGTCGGAGAAAGTCAGTGGTGGATTTTGAGCCCTGCTCTCTCCTGGAGCTGGTGAGAGCACACAGAGAAGAGCTTTCCTCTCCCTTTGGCCACTGCTTTGACCCTGCCTGGCCTTGTGTTTGTTTTCTTTCCCCAGGAGAGGACTGTCCTCCAAAAAGGGTGAAGGAGGAGAAGGGGCCGGAAATGCAAGAAGCTGCTGGCAAAGCTTTACCCAGAAAAGCCGCTGAGAATGGACTCCACTGCCCCAGGCTGGGGAAGAAACTCCCGGAGCCTGAGGCCGCCAGGGAAGAGGGGCTGCGGATGGAGCACAGGGTAGGATCTGCTCTCAGCACACCTGCCTTTGGGCTCTGCAGGCCCCCAGTGGGAGAGGTGCCCCACTGGTGCCTGGAGTGCGGAAAGGATTTTGGTCGGAAGGCAGACTTAGCGGAGCACCTGGGGAACCACGCCGGGCAGTGTTCCTACACCTGCAGCGACTGCGGAAGGAGCTTCACCAAACACCTGGCCTTCCCCACCTGTCGGGGAGCGCGCCCAGTGGGGAGTTCCTTCGGCCACACCGGCTGCCGGAGGAAGAGCTTGCCTCCATCGAGTGAGGTGGTCGCGCACAGGAAAGAGCGGAAGGAGCTTTCCCTGCAGGAGAAGGTCCGGGTGCTGGAGGTGCTGGAAGGGCCCAAGGTCTCCCAGAGCGAACTGGCCAAAAGGTTTGGGGTCTCCCAGCCCCAGATCTGCCGCATCATCAAGAACAAAGAGCAGATCCTAGCAGAGTGGTGTCAGAACGGCAACCCGGGACGCAAGCGCAAGCGCAAGCTGGAGCACAAGGGCGCGGCTGCTGAGGCAGACCTCCTGCAGTGGTTCGAGCACAGCTGTGCACCCAGCCTCCCCCCCAATGGGACACAGCTCCAAGACAAGGCCAGGGCCCTGTCTGAGACTCTAGGGAGACCGGGGCTGCATGGTTGGCTGGCTGGGTTCAAGTCGAGGCAGAAAGCGGCACAAGAAAGGCCCCACACGGGCAAACAGACCGGGGAGCTACCGGAAGAGGAGCACTGGGGAAACACAGTCCTGCCTCGGCTCCTCAGTCAGTACGACCCTTCCGACATCTACGCTTGTGGCGAAGCTGGCCTCTTGTTCCAGGCAACCCCGGAAGGTCTGGCGACGGAGCACAGGCAGGAGGCCAAGGACCAGCTCACCATCTTGCTCTGCACCAACTTGGATGCATCGGACAAAAGGGACCCCCTGATCATCGGCAAAGGGCCGATTCCATTCTGCTCCGGGGGGTTTGGTGCGGAGGAGCAGCCCATAACATACAGAGCCCACAGCAGGGCCTGGATGACGGCAGCCATCTTCTCCGAGTGGCTCCAGAAACTCAATGAAGACATGAAACGCCAGCAGAAGAGCGTGGTGCTATTCCTAGTCCCGTGCGCTGCCCATCCCTCCGCGGAGCTCTCAAACGTCAAGATGGTCTTCCTGCCTCTGCAGAGCTCCCGGCTCCGTCCTCTGGAGCAAGGGATTGTCCAGAATTTTAAGGGTCACTACCGGCGGAGGATGCTCACCCGACTGCTTGCCGGGCTCGACGATAAAGCTTCCAGCTCTCCAGACACACTGTCCAAGCACCTGACCCTCTTGGACGCCGTCCACATGATACTCCAAGCCTGGTCAGAGGTCTGTCGACAGACAGTAACCAACAGCTTCAGGGCTGCTGGCTTTGGCGTGAGTCCTCGCATCCCAGCTCCTCCTGGGGATGTGGTCCGAGCCCTCGGGTTCCTGAACCAAGAGCAGTTTGAGCGCTTTGTGCTGGCGGATGAAGGCCTGGAGTGTTTTGGGGAGCAGGACAGTGCTGAGGTGGCAGGGGGGGACCAGCAGTGTGAAGACCCGGCCTGCGCGACAGCGGAGGAGGAAGAAAGGGCCAAGGACCCGGCTGCGCTCTCCTGTCCCTCAAAGGCGGAAGTCCTGGAGAGCCTGGCCAAACTGAGGCGCTATTTGGAGTGCCACGCGGCCTCGCCAGCCGTGTTCCAGACGTTCTACCAGCTCGAGGACACGGTTCACAGGATTTCTCTGGCCAGCGGGCAGGCTTCAAGGGCCGGAGCCCTGAGCAAAGAGTGACCCAGAGCCAGAAACGGGAAAAGGGAGCTCTTTGGGTGGTCTTAAGGATCCACAGAGGATGTCGGGGCCGTTGGCTGCACTTCGCTGGTGCAGAGGCCTTGGGGTTCACGCTGGGAGCAGCCCACAACAGTCTCTAGAGAAAAAGGGACAGGTGCTCGGGCCGGCTAGACGGGGCCTTTGTGCAAAGAGCCCTTCCTGCTAGCCAGGAAAGTGACCTGGCTGGACCGGGAGAGTGGTTGTGGGGCTTTCTGGGCCTCTCTCAAGGTTTCCACAATGGAACAGGCTTTGCCGGCTTTGTTTCCTTTCCTCATCTCCCGCCTTTCTCCCCAGCAGCTTACGTGGCTCTCCTCTTCTCTGTTTTATCCTCGCAACAACCCTGTGAGGTAGGCTAGGCTGAGAGCATGTGACTGGCCTGAGGTCACCCAGTGAGCTTCCATGACGCAAGGGGGGATTTGAACCTGGGTCTCCCAGCTACGAGCCCAACACTCCAGCGCCCACCCCAAGCTGGTTAGTGGGATACCTTCTTGTAGCTGGGAGGCATGATGAGCGCCTGGCCCGAGAGGCGATAGGTGGGCCTTGGCCCCCGTCTCTGCCCCAGCCTTCCTGCTTCTCTCCAGCCTGGCATCTGGGGTGGGATTAACAGGGCTGCCAGCTCCAGGGTGGGAAATACCTGGAGATTCGGGGGGGGGGGTGGAGACTGGGGGAAGGAGGGTTTGCGGAGGGGAGGGTCCTCAGGGGGGCACAATGCCACAGAGTCCACCTTCCTAAGCAGCCATTTTCTCCAGGGAAACTGATCTTGGTCATCTGGGGATCAGGTACAATCCTAGGCGATCTCCTGCCACAGCCTGGAAGTTGGTACCCCTGGGTGGGAATGGTGTGATGGTTTTACCATTCCCGAGGCCTGTGACCCATTCCGGGCTAAAGGGAAAGTCTGGGGTGAGGAGGCTTCACGTTTCCCTCCCCACATAACTGAGTTTGTGGAGCTTTTGTGCTGAGGGGATTGTAGAGAGGCAGGCAAACCGGACACTCCAGCAGGGGAAGCAGGAGGGTCAGAGGCAGTGCTCCCTCTAAGCTGTGGAGAGTCTCGTGAACAAAAATTCTACCTTGTGAGCTGCTGGCATTAAAGTTGTGAGCGAGCGATTTGGCCGCTGCAGAAATTAGTTGGCTCTGGAGCCCTCCTTCCTGAGCTAAGGCAAAAATGTGTGAGCCGGAGGCTAAAAAACTGTGAGCTAGCTCACACTGACTCAGCTTAGGGGGAACACTGGCAGAGGTTCCTCATTTGCTAGGGCTGCGTGGAGGTTGTGTGATGCCTGAAAAGCCCGGCTTCTACTTTCCCCTCCTCCTCCTCTCGCCCAGCAAGGCCAGAGGTCAGAACCCAGGCTTCCCAGGTGGAAAGAAGCCAGCGTTTCATGCCCTGCTGTGTAACACCTGGAGCTGGTCACGCAGGCTTTGCATAGCCTGTGAGCACCCGGGCAGGGACCAGTCTTCCATTTTCTTCTGTGACTCATGAGGTTTTGCTCAGGTTATGTACCTGGATGCAAGAGGGGACGCCGATTCTCAGGATCCACCAAACCGTGGAGAAAAAGATTTAGAGTATCTGTTGACGAGCTGTAGCTCAGCGGCAGAGCATCTGCTTGGCCTGCAGAAGGTCCCAGGTTCAATCTCCAGTAGAAAGAACTGGGTAATAAGTGATGGGAAAGACCTCTGCCTGAGACCTTAGAGAGCTGCTGCCAGTCTGAGTAGACAAAACGGACCGTGATGGACCCCGAGGGTCGGAGTCAGTAGAAAAAAGCTTCATGCGTGATGGGGCAGACTCGTTTCTCCCAAGAGCAATGAAAGGAAGAGGCATTTGTGATGTGCATTTTACTGCACAAAAATGTAGCACAATTTTTAAAAACTTATTCTAATACCCAGGGGTCATTTCGAGCAGGATCTGGGGGAGCGCAGCTCCAGGAGTTGGTGCCAGACCCTCCTTCCTCACGGGGGAATGCCTGCTTGTGCCCTGGCTGCAGCAAAATGACCCCGTCCCCTGGAAAGGTCCTTGTTCCTCTAACCAGCCTTCTGAAGGCTTCAGCCACCACTGGAGCTATCCTCCCAAAATAGCGGTATTTCTGAGGCTTGGATTTGTAGCTGCCCCCTCTCTGCCAGCTCTTTCTCTTCTTTCTCGCCTTCTGACATGCTTCCGGTGATGCCAGGGGGTGTGGCATATGCAAATAAGTCTATGCTAATGAGCCCCTGCACCTCTTTTTCTACGAAAGGACCCCTGCTAACACCTGTTGAGGGGAGCGTAAGGAAACTGGTACCATGGTTCATTGATGGCGGAGCTGGCCAACAGTGAAACGGGTCTGACAATAAAGTTTGAGTCCAGTGGCACCTTTAAGACCAATGAAGTTTTATTCAAGGTCTGAGCTTTTGTGCGCATGCACACAAAAGCTCATACCTTGAATAAACCTTCGTTGGTCTTGCTGGTGCCACTAGGGACTCAAACTTTGTTCTGCTGCTTCAAACCAACATGGCTCCCCACCTGAATCTCACTACACCGCAAAATGTGTGGAAGATAACTGTTCAGAAGGGCATCCTTGGAGAAGAAACAAAGCTGTGGTGTAACAGATCAGCTCAGGAGGTGACTTTTACATGGGCTACACTGCCTTTCCTATGCTGATTGCCTGACTGCCTGAAACAAAGATCTTTCTTTGCACAAAAATGATGTTGTGGTTTCCCTCCGTTCTGTAACCCCAGTCCCACTGCGTAATTTTGTCCCCTCTTTGCTCTTAGATTCAAACCCTGTCATATTTTGGAATCCACTCCCTGATCGACTGAGTTTTTCTCATACTTGTAATCTGCCTTGGGTCCCAGTCAGAAAGGGGGACTACAAATGAAAATGATAACAAAAGCCACAGCAGACATTGCGAGAATTGAAGAATTGGAACAGAACTCTGTGTTTGGACTCCTCCATCAGCTGCCCCCAACGAGGCATAGCACATCACTGTCCAGCCGTCAAGCCCATGCTGTTGGGACGGGTTGGTGAGATGCACAAGGGAGCTGCAGGCCACGCTCCCCGCTATCTAACAGCACCAGATTTTCCTTGCATTTACTGCACACCGCAGTATCCAGCTGCATCCGATGGGCTTTTCGTGGCAAAGCTCTCCACTGCTCATGTAGCTCAGGGCAGTGATAGCGGATTTGCTGAGGACCCCTTGCCTGTCTGGCACTGAAAGGCCAATTCTCATTCCTGGCCCCCGAGAGACCTGTCCCAGCCCCTGCTATAGGTTGACATGACATCCTTCGCTTTTAAAGGACCATCTCCTTCCCTACATCCCTGAATGCCAACTAGAGTCAGCAGGCAACCCTTTGCTGGGTATTCCAATGCTCTAGGTGGCCTGACTGGCATCACCCAGAGCATTTTCCACCGTGGCTCCAGCTCTGTGGCTTCCTGAACAGGTGAGCCCCCTGTCCAAGTCCTTCAGGAGGCTCTGCCAGGCCTGCCTGCCTGCCAGGGCTTTTGAGGGAGTCTAAACTGGCAGGTGTCTTCTAAGGGGTAGAGGGAGGCGTTATGATTTTCTCTTTGGTTTTTAAACTGAAAATATTTCCAACTGTCATTGTAAGCCACCTTGAACCACAAGGAAAGGTGGGATATAAATGTTTTAATAAATCGAAAGCATCACTTGTTGGCAAGAAGTCTTCATTGGCCCACAACACAAAAGAGAACACAGCTGGTCGTTCTAAAGCCGTCCTTTATTGAATGCATCCCCATCCCCATCCCCCCCCCCCCCCCCGGATGCATCACCAATACAATGAAGACGGGAAATTATACAAACTGTTATGAGCAGGTAACAAAAATGGGGAAGGGAACATGTGTGGGTTAGGGATTTTTTTTGTTTTAATCTAGGGTTTCCCTTGCCTGGGCGGGGGTGATATTTCTAGGGGACATTCACAGGGTTGGGGGGCTGCAGATGACAGTGGAAAGACAGGCCCCCCCCCCCGGTCTCCTTGGGCAGATACTTCCTGCATACTGGGTTTGCACACCAGTTAACTTCCAACACGATGCCATCCATTTTGTGCAGTGCACACACTAAAATGGGAACAACAACACCCGTTTTGTCCTTATGGGGAAGAAAAGTTGATGTTTTGTGGAAAAAATTTAAATATCTGCAGTACTGGGCCCATCGGGACCCAATCCAGTTCCACTGTTTGGCCTCAGAAATCAGAGAGACCAGATGAAGTCAGCCCAAGTATCTGATTCAGTAACAGCGACAGAAGCACCCAGATTTGGCATCAGGCCTCACTGGGGCCGAACGAACATTTACAAAGGAAACCTTGCATGTCTACTCAGAAGCAAATTCCACTAAGCTCAGTGAGGCTTACTCCCAAGTAAGCGTGTTCAGGGCCACAGCGTTGGTGGCTTGCTTCTCCCCTCACCGTCACTCTGACACGCTACACAGAACGGAGGGGGAAGAAGGCTCCCACCCCACCCCACCCCACCCCAGAAAAGAGGTTCCATTTCTCTTCCAGATCCTCCTCTCATTAGCCAGGAGAGAGCAGCATCCTGGGACCACCATTTCAGACTGCAGGTGAGCGACTGCATCCTCCAGACAAAAAACATCTGGGCAAAAAGCAAGTCCTACGGGCAAAGAGGCTCCTTTTGTCATTGGGGGGTGGGAATCACCATGCATTTGTGCCCCTCCCTGCAAAATTCCATTTCTTAAGAAAGGCAGAGGCTGCCTTGTGAGGCAAGAGAACCTCCACTGCTCGGCAGCTGTAGGGGAGCATCTCAGGTTGCCAGCTCCAGGTTGGGAACTTCCTGGAGATTTGGAGGTAGAGCCTGGGAAAGGCAGGGGATGGAGAGGGGAGGGACCTCCGCAGCCATTTTCTCCAGGGGAACCGATCTCCAACACCTGGAGATCAGTTGTAATTTTTGGGAGGTCTCCAGGCCCCACTTGGATATTGGAAACTCACTTTCCTGGTCTGGAAAGCAGGTCCCAAGCCCCAGAGCTTCCTTTGCAAGTCTGACTACAGATTATCCAGGTGCCCTGTTGGGGCAACAGCCTTTCCCAGGACGTCCTTTCAGCCCACCGCTCTGTGCCAGAGATACTCCCACTGTGGCAGCACACCCCCCCCCCAGCACAGTTGGCCAGCTGGCTTGCTGGACAGAACCTGACCTCGGCAGCAGAGTCCTTGCAGGGGCTCTCCGTCCCGCATTTTCTCGTGTAAGGTGGCAACAAAAAGGAGTTCCATCAAATGCATGATGCCACCCTAAGCAGGAGAAAAACGGCCGCCTACGCAACAGCATCGCCCTCTTGACAGAACCTGGCAAAACCCATCTCTTCCTCCTCTTCTTCCTCTCCTGACAGGCACGCAAAAGCCCCTGCTGTCAAGCAATGGTGAAAACGCGAACAGGCTACTTGCGAAGGAGCGGCCTCTGCTGGCCAGAGGACCACCTAACTGAGCCCTCTGCCGCTTGCAGCGATCCTCCAGATGTGCCTGGAAAATGCCCGAAGGAGCCCCACAGCCTCTGGGCCTCTCTTGGTCTGGCACCTGCCTCTGAGCACAGTGGTCCTGGGATCTTAGCAACGGCACCCAGCAGCTCCAGCTTGTAAAGCTGTGTGTGGTTCTCCCGGGACGCCATCGCCACACCTTCGGGCAGGGGCTCCACCTGCAGTCTGTTCCCAATACAAGGTCCTCGGCACAGTGGGGCTCTCTCTCTCTCAGAGGCTCAAGACATGGGGCCGTGTTTGGCAAGAGGGCATCTGCTGGGTCACCTTTGTTAGAAGCCATTCAAGGACGGCTGCACAGAGCGTGTGGGGAAAGCATCCTGCCGGATCCAGAGTTCAGCAGAGTTTGGACCCACAGAATAAGAAACCCCAGCCACAGCCAAACAAGACCCTCCTGCAGAGCAAAACTATGCAGAACGCAAGCTTTCAAGTGACACAGGAATCTCCCTCAAAGTGGACGGTGAAGAAATGCATTTTTCCTTTGGAGGTCTGACATGAGCAAAACCTTCACTCCTTGGGTTTTAAACCCCCCCCCCAACAGGCAGGAAGGGAGAAAGCCAGTTCAATTGCTTTCCAGACACATCTCAGCCCACCTTCATTCAAATGCTAATAGGTCTAGACAATGGGATGGTCAACCTTCCTCCCCTCCTTCAAGCAGGGAACAGAGATTTGGAGGTGTTACATACTAGAGAGGCTTCAGGAAGGAAGAATCTAGAGACTTCAGGAAAAGCTTCACTGACCTGGCCTGACCTGGTCAGTGGGCAGGGAAAAGAAAGGTGATAAAACCTAGGGAGCAAGGAGGAAGCTCTCTTTGAGGGCAGAGTCCATCAGAGCAGGCAGAACTCCTAACTGAGGTCTGGGGGAGGCCTCCATTGACAAAGTGCTGGCCTGAGGAGCTGAAGGGAACTTCAAATAAGGGTAACTCTGTAGAGATCTGTAACTTCCTAAGCTAAAGGCGCCTATCCTCTGTTAACATCTGACAGGGCATGTATAGAGAGAGCAACAGAGGATTGCATTTTACCCGTTTCTTTTGGACCTCTTGCTCAGTAGGGTGCTGTGCTAAAAGTATGCTTGTGAACATTTTCTTCTTAATAAATACTTTAGAACTTTGGATGCTGGTAGTGGTTCTCCGTACCACACAGACCTCTACCGTCTTGGATAAGCTATTTTAACTGGAGTGCCAGGGGGAAGGCAGGCTGTTAGCAAGCGGCTATTCCTCCAGGGGCGCACAAGGCCGTAGTAGACTGTCCCCATGGTGACCGGGACCTGGGCAGCGGGAGACAGAGGGTCAAGGCCTCAGATCTTGGAAGGAAAGCTGGGAGTCCTGACACACACACCCCCCCGCGGGCAATTCCTTATAAAGGTGAGGTGGTGGTGGCAGGTTACCCTCTCTCATCTCCTGAGAGAGAAAGAAAAGCCTCTCCAGGTGTTGGGAAAACCCTGCAGGCACACAAACACATAGATCTTTACTGGCATACACGTTGCAGGCCAGAGCAAGCCTGTTCCACCCCATGGACATTTTAAAAAAAGAAGAGAGAGGGAGAAAGGGGGACGAGAGAAGGGGGGGAAAGATGCTCTTGTGACTGATGCCCGTCTCTCTCTCTACCTACCTACAAGGTCTGGCTCAAAGCCTCTTTTTCAAGGAAGCTTTCTGTTACGTGAAAAGGGTCACCCGCCAAGTCCCTCCAACCCCCAGGGGCCGGCTTGCCGGGCTCCTCTCCAAAGCCATGCACGAGGTCCTCACTGCCAAGGTGAACAGTCTTCTCAGGTGTGGCTCCTTCGGTGCAGGGTGAGATATTTTGCCTGCGTGAACTTCCGGCCACAGTCGCTGCACGCAAAGGACCTCCTCCTCCTCCTCCCAGCTACGGCACCCGGATGCGTCACCGCAGAACACTTCTTGCTCGCACCGGTCCCTCCACTGACGGATCTGGACTCTGGCCCAGCCATTTTTGCCCGGGCAGAAGGAAGGGTGTTCTGACCCGGCATTGCACCAGCTGGCAAGGATCCCGATTTTGGCGGCCTCTTGTCCTCGTGGGTTTTCAAGTGGACCTGCATGATCTTCTCATCCCGGAAGCGCTTCTCGCACGTGGGGCAGGGGTAGGGCTTCTCCGCCATCTCCCGGGCCCGTTTCTGTGCCAGGGCCTTGGTGTCCCCGGCCACCAGGAGGTGCTGTTCCCCGCGGTGGACACGCTGGTGGCTCTTGAGGTGCTGCAGCTGGCTGCAGGTCTTGCCGCAGAGCAGGCAGCGGTAGGGCCGCTCCCCAGTGTGCATGCGGTAATGAATGGTCAGCGTGGCCTGGTTCCGGAAGGACTTCCCGCACTCGGCGCAGAGGTAGGGCCGCTCGCCCGTGTGGACCCGCAGGTGGCTGATGAGCGGCTGCTTCTGGGCGTAGCGCTTGCCACAGGTGGTGCACGCAAAGGGCTTCTCGCCAGTGTGGACCCGCTGGTGGCTCTCAACGTGGTGCTTCTGGCGGAAGCGCTTCCCACACTCAGCGCAGGCGAAGGGCCTCTCCCCGACGTGGACCTTCATGTGGGCCACCAAGATCTGCTTGAGCCGGAAGCGCCGCCCGCACTCGGGGCACGGGAAGGGCCGATCGGCCGAGTGCGTCCCCTGGTGCTTGCGCAGGTCCTGCTTCTTGCTGAAGGTCTTCCCGCACTGGGGGCAGGTGTGGGGTTTCCTGGGCCCGGGGGTGACCCCCAACTGGCGCAGAAGCTGGAGCTTGGCCGCAAGGCACTTCTTCCCCCTGGGGGCGGAGCTGTCGCTGGGGGGAGCCTTATGACGCAGGTGGGTCTTGATGTGTCGTTTCAGGTCCCCCCGGGAGGGGAAGGCCTTGGGGCAGAGGTGGCACCTGAAGGGGCGCTCCCCTGTGTGCGTCCGGATGTGGATGGTCATGGCCACATTGCTCAGGAAGGTCTTGCTGCACTCTGGACACTTGGGCGGGTTCATCTTCAGCGTCACCCGGGGCAGGGACTCGGCCTCCGTCTTGGCAGGGGTGTTGGTCGCCCGGGTCACCGGCTTCTCCGTCCTCGTCGAGTGCTGTTTCTTCTTCCTCTTGCGCCGGGCTGGGACTCGCAGGACGACGCCTGCCCCTTCGCCTTCTTCCTCGTCTGCCATCCGGATCTCATCTCCTGCTGGGAAGAAAGGGGAAGATGCCTGCCCATGCCACTGACATAGCTCCCTGCCCTGGCACTGCCCCTTTCCCAAAACACGGGCCAGGAGCTGGGGAAGAGCTGCTGTGGGAGGTGGCCTCAGAGAGCTACGGCCAGTCAGAAGAGACAGACTGGGCCAGGTGGACCAGCTTGCCATCAGGCCGCTTCTGAGCATGGGCTTCTCTGGAGGGCACCTCGACTCTGGCACTCTCTCCTGGCATCGCTGCAGAAGCCCCCCAACCTACCAAGGGGGACCTGTCTTGCCCTCTGCTATCTGACGAGGACGCCATTCCCTGCTCTAACTCTTTTTAGGATTGACCTCTTGTCACCCATAGAATCATAGAGTGGGAAGGGGCCATACAGACCATCTAGTAGTCCAACCCCCTGCCCAGTGCAGGCCCAGCCTACGGCATCTCTGACAAATATTCGTCCAGCCTCTTCTTGAAAGCTGCCAGTGAAGGGGAGCTTCTTACCACCTCCCTAGGCAGCTACTTCCACCTTCGAACCACTCTGACCGTGGAAAAGTTTTCCCTACTATCCAGCCGATACCTTCCTGCCTGTAATTTAATTCAGGTCCTCTCCTCTGCGGCCCACTAGAACAGCTCCTTGCCCTCCCCCAAATGACAGCCTTTCAAATATTTAAAGAGAGCCGTCACGTCCCCCCCTCAATCTCTTCTGTTTCAACTGTCACTTGCTGCCAGTCCATTTCTCACTGCTCTTTGCTTGTTTTATCGATAGTTGCTTGGAAAGGTGACGCATTTGGACTTAGAAATGGGTCGAGGCAGCGCATGTCTTTTCAAAAGAGAAGAGGAAAGGGGAGTGCTGGTGATAAGCACCTGCACGACCCCAAGCTGGGCTGTCCGGAGCGCCTTCCCTCGCCCTGGCCTAGATTGCCCCCCCCCAATCTACTCACCCAGCCAGGGGCTCTGGGGCCTTCTCCACCTCGGGGACTCCAGGGGCTCTTCTACGCAGGGGTCCTCTTCTCCCTCTATCTTGCAGATGACTTCCGGTTTGATGGAAAGGTACCCTGCAGTGGGAACAGAAAACATTTTTCAGCACGCCTCGCTTGACTCCAGCAAGATAAGAATCTGACAGTAAAAACAGCAGCATTCCAAGAATCAGGAGGGGGGATTTTAATCTTCCAGGGCATTCTGTGACTGGCCTAAAGGTCTCCTCCAAAAAGCATCCATGGGAGAATTCAATGTGAAATGCTGAGTCAGGATTCATTAACAAGTTCAAGACTGTGTCCCACCCCCACCCCGGTCTTAACAGGGACCTGGGATCCTTCACTCACTATAGAGGGTAATAGGTGAAGATGGGTGGCTGTGTTAGTCTGTCTGTAGCAGGAGAAAAGAGCAAGAGTCCAGGAGCACCTTCAAGACTAAAGCATCTTGGTGGGGAGGGCGGGGAATAAATTGAACTCATCAATAAAAAAATTAATTTGTGGCGGGGTAGGAGCTCTCGTGAGCCACTGTTAGCCTGAGCTGAGCTTCGGCTATCTGAAGAAGTGAGCAGTGGCTCACGAAAGCTCCACTCCCCACCCCGCTTCCAACTTATGGAGACCCTATGAATGAATGACCTCTAAAGCAGTCTGTCTTCTGTAGCCTGGCGCAGGTCTTGCAAACTGGGGGCCTTTGTGGCTTCCTGGATGGAGTCCAGCCATCTCCTGTTGGGTCTAATTAGTCTGACCCATCTTGACCTGGCACTCAGTTCCACTCTCCCCCTTTCCTTCCCAGGACTCCCTCAAACTCTCCCCTCTGCTCTCCCCCCCACCCCCGTCCCCTCCCCCTGCCTCCTCCTCTTCCAGCCTCCCCTGAGTCCCCCCAGACCCTGCCACCTTCCCCAATGGCCCCCAGTTTTGGAAATCCGGGGCCAAAGCTCCAGTTTCTAGAGCTGAAGTTTGCTGCTACGGAAGACACTGCTGCAGAGATTGCCCCCTGCCAACTATGCCAAGGCAGGGGGCTCTGGGGGCTTCTGACACACACAAACCCCTCCCCGGGGCCAGGCCCTCCAAGCCAGACAGGCCTCCCCGGGGCAGCAGGAGCGAGCCTCACCCAGAGAGGCCACGGCCTCATAGTTCTCCATCATCACGGCCCGATACAGGTCCCGCTGCCATTCTGCCAGTCTGGCCCACTCTGCCACCGAGAAGTAGACGGCCACGTCCTCAAACACCACCTGTGGCAACGAGAAAGCGTTTTGGGACCTCACTCAATCCTGGCGCCTCCTAGAGTGATGTTTACAGGATCCCAGAGGGGCGCCAAGTGAAAAAAGATGAGGGCATCTCTGGGAAGGTTCCCAGCAGTGGCTTTTCTGCTCCACGCAGCAGGCGTGCAGGGACACAGCTTGGACAGGAAGCACAAGGGGGAGGGCTTTCAAAGACAAGCCAGCAGAGCTGCCCTTTGGGGAGGACCCCGCGAGGCCAAGCACCGCTCCCGGGCCATTTCAGGCCTAAACCAGCAGTACCGCTACTGCACCCATCTGCAGTATGGATCAGCACCACCCCTTACCCTCTTCTCTGCTGGTGCCAGGGAGCCCAAGTCGCCAGGAGTGCGTGCTTGCAAGCAAGTGGGTGGCAGATGCCACCCCTGGGGTCTGCTGATGCCAGGGCCTGCCCCCCACACCCACCACCCAAGTGCGGCCAAAGGCACCCAGCGATTCCCAACAGGTGGAGCAGGCACTGCTTTGGGAGTTTGGAGACCCAGGACTGGAGGTGGCAAGCCATGCACTCGTTTCACAGGGCAGAAACTGCGCCTTGGGGCATAAAGTCGGCCCAGCACGAGAAAAGAACACTCTCGTCAAAAGCCAGGGGAGCGATGGCTGGCGCACATTCCTACATCTGTCTGCCCACTACCGCAAGGAGGGAAAGGGAGGATTGCGGCCAAGAGTCCACTTTTCCAAAGGCTGCTGTGGCAGGCTTTCCACTCAGTTGTAAAAGGACCATAAATCACAACAAGGTCTCCAGCGCCATCTCTGAACAAACCAGCGCTGCGGGCACCTGTTTGTGCATTCCTTAACCACAGCCAAGGCAAGGTGAGGAACGATTTGTGGGGATGGCACGTACCAGCTGCCCTCGGGCATGGACTGTCTATGCCAGCCCTTTCTGGGACCCACATTTTATGCTGGTACCAACATTTATTCTGGAAAACCCAAAGCAGGGGTCACTCTGGTGTCTGAATTTGAAACTGGAGAAAGAAATCCTGGTTAAGAGCAAGTCCTGGTGAAGAAGAGGAGGAGACTGGATTTATATCCCGCCTTTCACTCACTTAAGAGTGAGCCAGTTTGGTGTAGTGGTTAAGTGTGTGGACTCTAATCTGGGAGAACCAGGTTTGATTCCCCACTCCTCCACTTGTACCTGGCTGGATGACCTTGGGCAAGCCATAGCTCTGTACCAGCTGTTCTCTCAAGGACAGCTTGGGAAAGAGCTCTCTCAGCCCCACCTACCTCCCAGGGTGTCTGTTGTGGGGAGGGGAAGGGAAAAGGAGTTTGTAAGCCGCTCTGAGACTCCCTTGGGGAGTGGAGGGCAGGGTATAAATCCAATCTCCTCTTCTTCTTCTTAAGAGTCTCAGAGCGGCTTACAAACTCCTTTCCCTTCCCCTCCCCACAACAGACACCCTGGGAGGCGGGTGGGGCTGAGAGAGCTCTTTTGAGGACTGCCCTTGAGAGAACAGCATTGAGAGAACTTATGATTGACCCAAGGTTACGCTAGTGGCTGCATGCAGAGGAGTGGGAACTCCAACCCAGTTTTCCCAGATTAGAGTCTGCACTCCAAACCACTGCACCAAACTGAGCATTCAGGTCAGTGTGACCCAAAGCTTCGCTTGGGGGGTGTTCATGCTCTAGATGGGAGTGTGCTAAAAGGTGTGAAGAGACAGTGTTTAGAGTGCTGGACTAGGATCTGGGAGACTCAAGTTCAAATCCCCCCCCCTTCTGCCATGGAAGCTGGCTGGGTGAAATTGGGCCAGTCCCACCCTTTCAGCCTAGCCTGCCTCGCAGGGCTGCTCTTCCGAGGACAGAACGGAGAAGAGCACCGTAAACCGCTTTGGATTCCCCGCTGGGGAGAAAGGCCAGGTATCAATGACGTCAGCATAAAAGCAAATCCTCTCTTTACCATCCCAGAACCTGGTCTGGAAGTGAACGGACACGCCCCGGATCTGTCCCATTTCTTACGTGCGTCAATGTAACTGCCTCCACAGTCAAGCTCATTCTTAAAGCCCATCTGTCAGCAGTCTGAAGTTCTGATCCCCTCACCGGCATGTTGCTCCTGCTAATCTGTCAACAAATTAACTCTCCGTCCTCTTTTCAAATGTTCCTCTCCTCTTCCCGTCACACAGAACCAGTGGGGTGCAGCAGTTAAGAGTGTGGGATTACTATCGGGGAGACTCATTTATTTATTTTATTTATTTGTTTTGATTTGTACCCCGCCTAGCCAGCAGGCGACCCAGGTTCAAATCCCCACACATGCCACGGAAGATCACAGGGTGATCTTGGGTCAGTCATACTTTCCCAGCCTAACCTTCCTCACAGGGCTGTTGTGAGGATAAAAGAGAGGCTTCGGGCCCCCATGGGTGAGAAAAGCAGGGTATAAATGAACGGAATGAGTAATTCCAAGCAGCTGCGCAGAGTGTTCAGACGGCAGGATCTAGAGAGAGCCGGGCCTCAGCAATCCACAGATCATGGAGGAAACAGAATTTCAGGAGGCATTTTGCTTTCCGTGGCGGCCACGGAATCTGCTGCAGCCTGCCTGCACTTTACAGCACTGATGGGAGACAACGGTGCTAAATTCTAAATTAAAAGCACGCGATACCATCTTGAAATAATTTCATTAATGGCTTTCCTTTGAACTGGGAAGAGACTGCATACAAATGAAGGAAATAAGCCTGCACCCGCCATTATCTCTCCACTGATCTCATGTTCCCGATGCCTTCTTCTTCGAGACTGCAACGAAATCTCTCCATTTTGCTCGGCAGACATTTGGAAGGGAGGATTTCTGCACGACTTCAGTCCCACAAACTGACTCGCTCTTCTCCCAGGCTGCTCCGTCACAAACAGCTGCACAGACAGAAGCTGTCCCTACAGACCCATGACTGGGCATTTTAAAGACTCCGGATCTTCCCAGATGATGTAACGGTCCCATTTTCCATTCCAATTAAATGGCTTGCTACCGGCCAGGGGCTGCAGTGCTTCAGCTTTAATCCAGATTTGCAAGGTCGGAGAGAGCTCAGGCGGGCCTCCCAGATGACTCTGGCCTCCCTTTCTCATCATTCACAGGCAGCGTTCCCTCTGAGCTCAGTTAGGTTGAGCTAGCTCACAGTTTTTTAAGCCTCCAGCTCACCCATTTGTGTCTTAGCTCAGGAAGGATGGCTCCAAAGCAAGCTAGTTTATGCAGCAACCAAATCACTCGCTCACAACTGCAATGCCAGTAGTTCACAAAGAAGAATTTTTGCTCACAAGACTCCACAGCTTAGAGGGAGCACTGCTCACAGATATTACTGGAAAGGGCCTTTTGTAGCTGGGCTGGCCAAACCGAAGGCAGCCAAAGTGAGTTCCTCCATAGGTGGGAAGAGTTCACTAATGCAGTGGGACACTCACAGTACCGAGTCATCTAATATTATTCCCACTTACTTGGTCTCTCTCTCTCTCTCCCACCCCCCAATCTGCCCTGACCCGTCCCCACTATTCACAAGTCTCATTCCTTCCAGCCCCACCTTGTCTGTCAAATAAGATTAGTGTCAATTGGGGGGGGGGGCAGCAGAGCAACAGATGTCCTGTGAGGTAGGTGGGGCTGAGAGAGCTCTTTCAATAACTGCTCTTGAGAGAACTTGTGACTGACCCAAGGTCACACCAGCAACAGAATGTGGAGGAGTGGGGAATCAAACCCGATTCTCCCAGATTAGAGTCCACACTCCTAACCACTATCCCAAACTGGTTCAATCCCGGGCAGCATCTCCAGGTTGAAAGGACCAGGCAGGAGGTGCTGTGAAAGGCCTTTCTCTGCCTGAGCCCCTGGAGAGCGGCTGCCGGTTTGAGTAGACAAGACCGAACTTGATGGACGAAAGGGGGGGCGGGGGGCGGTCTGATTCGGTAGCCGGCAGTTTCTAGCTCATGAAACATCCTGGACTGCTCAGCTCAGGCCCCGGATACTGGAGGAAACAGAGCTTTGGCGCATCCACCTAGCCATGCGGCTACTCGTGGCAAAGGCTCTTCCCTGCAGGACTTGCAGTGGTAACCCACGATCCAGACACGCAGCGGACCAATCAGCCTTTACAGAGAAGACGAGCAGGGTCCGGAGGGATGGCACAGCGACCATTACGCCAAGACAGGAGGGAGGCCCCAGCAAGAGGCAGTCAGGCTCGGCTAGCTTGGCAGAACATCTTTCCGTTATAAATGGGGGAGAACTCTCTGGCCAACGGGCCTGCCCCCTTGAACTGCCTTTTGCCCCCTGCCCATCCGACACCACTCCTCAGTGACTCTCACGGCTGGCTCATACTCCTGTACCCCAAGAAGCACCAGAGCGGCTCTTTGGGGGCTTATGCCATTGAAACACAGCAGTCTGTGTGTCACAGACTTGGGTTTAAATTGCCACATTCCATGAACCCTGCTGGGTACTTCTGGGCCAGTCACTCCTCTTAGTCCGCCTTGCAGGATTGTTGTGTTGGCAGGATGGGGGCAAGGAGAAGCCGAGCCTTGGAGAAAAGGTGGGACAAAAAAGGAACTAGAGGGATTGTTCCCACGGTGGGGGGCAGTGCTGTCAAGAAGTTGCAGCAGCTGCCTCATGGTGACTCTGTCAGGTTTCCAAGGCAAGGGACGTTCTGAGGCGCAGCAATGGTCTCCCCCACCCAAATACGACTTCAGGCTGACCCTGCTTAGCTTCCAAGATCTGGCAAGATCCGGCTCGCCTCGGCCACCCAGACCCAGACTGGGGCACTCTTCCCATCCGGACCACACCAATCCAATGGGCTGAGATGCCGGGGAGTAATTCTAGCCAGGAAAGGATTTTGTGTTTTGTTTTAAACCTTGCTGGGTTCCCGTCCCTGAGAGAGCTGTCCTGTGTCCATTCCACTTCTGGCAATCTTTCCCTTCACCACATGGCCATGCCCAATTCGGCACCCTCCCTGCTTCCTTAACTATCTGTTTCTATGCTGTTTCCCCACCCCGAGGGCTGAAGCCAGCCTCAAAACCAGCTCCCGTGGTTACGAAGAAGAGATTGGATTTTTACCCCACCCTTCACTACCTGAAGGAGTCTCAGAGCAGGTCACAGCCCTCCTTTCCCTTCCCCTCCCTACCACAGACACCCTGGGCGGCAAGTGGGGCTGAGGGAGCTCTTTTGAAGGCTGCTGTTTTGAGAACAGCTCTGAGAGAACTTGTGACTGGCCCAAGGTCACCCAGCTGGCTGCCTGTGGAGGAAGAGCGGGGGAATCAAGCCCTGTTCTCCCAGACTGGAGTCTGCTGCTCTTAGCCACGACGCCAAACTGGCTCTTGGTCTGGCAGAGAATGGCTCCCTTTGCGTCCAGCGGGTAGAAATCCTGCAAAGCCCCGGCTGGCAGAGGCCACCTCGGGACGGCGACCCCGAGCTCGGCCGCACGCCCCCCCCTCCCCTCCCCTCCGGTGGCAGGCAGGCCCCCAGGCCAAGCGCGCACAGCCGGGGGACGGGCTCGCCTCGCGGCCCCGCGCCGCCCCCCATCTCCCGCCCAGGCCCCAGGGTCTAAGAGCTAAGAGGCCCCGTGGGGTGGCCCCGACCCTCAGCCCAGTCTGGACGCCGCCTTCCGCACCCCAGAGCCTCCTTGGCCAGCTGCAGTTAGGCAGCCCGTCCACCGAGGAGGAGGAGCTCCCTCCCTCTCCCGCCTTCTCCAAGCGCCAGCCCAGCTCGAGCGCTGCCTCGGGAGCCCCCCCGCCATCATCCCGCCCCCCCCCCCCGGTACCCCTGGCCCAGCCCCCCCCCCAAATGCAAGCACCCCCCCGGTCGGACTCCGGCGGAGAGGGGCTCCTGCAAAAGCCAGGCTGGCGACGGGGAGGCGCAAGACGAGGGTGGGGGGGCGGCGGCGCGCGCATGGCCCTCCCCACATGCTCAGAGGCACTCTTGCCGCCGCCCGCCCCTCTTACCTGGGCAGGCTCCCCCGCAGCCATCTCGGCCCGGCCCACAGGACAAAGGCAGGCAGGCAGGCGGCCCGCCCGGGGGGGAGAAGGAGAAAGGCGGGGAGGCGGCGGCTGCAGCAGCTGCGGCTTGCAAAGAGGCGGCGATGCCCAGAGCGCGAAGCGGGCGCAGGCGCACTCCGCCTGCCCGAGCATGCCGGGAAATGTAGTTGGCCTCGGAGGCGCGGGGGGGGGACAGGAAAGGGTCACGGGGAAGAGGGGGGTCGTGGCGCAGGGGCAGAGCCGCCGCTTCCCAGGCATCAGGTGGTCCCTGGCAGGTTCGAGCCCCGGCGGCGGCGGCAGCAGCATCTCCAGTTAACATAAGAGGGAAGCCAATGTTGGACCAGGCCAGTGGCCCATCCAGTCCAACACTCCGTGTCACACAGTGGCCAAAAATACCAGGTGACCTCAGGAGGTCCAGCAGTGTGGCCAGGACACTAGAAGCCCTCCCACTGTCATCCCCTTCCCAAGCACCAAGAATACAGAGCATCCCTTGCCCCAGACTGAGAGATCCTATCTATACCTTGTGGCTAAGAGCCACTGATGGACCTCTGCTCCATATAAGAGCATAAGAGAAGCCAATGTTGGACCAGGCCAGTGGCCCATCCAGTCCAACACTCCGTGTCACACAGAGGCCAAAAGCACCAGGTGCCCTCAGGAGGTCCAGCGGTGGGGCCAGGACACCAGAAGCCCTCCCACTGTTGCCTCCCCCATCAAGCACCAAGTTAATAAAAGAGCGGAGAGGGAAGACCTCCCACTTGAGACCCTGGAAAGCTGCTGCCAGCCTGAGTAGGCAAGGCTGGTCTGGAGGGGCCTGACTCAGTAGAAGACACTATCAGCTGCCTTTCTTCCTTTTGGAATGGCAGACTGCAATCTGGAGAAGAGGAGGAAGAGATTGGATTTTATACCCCGCCCTTCACTACCCAAGGGAGTCTCAGAGCGGCTTACAATCTCCTTTCCCGTCCCCTCCCCACAACAGACACCCTGGGAGGTAGGTAAGGCTGAGAGAGCTCTGACAGAAACTGCTCTTTTTCAAGGACAGCTGTGCCAGAACCATGGCTTGCCCAAGGTCATCCAGCAGCTGCAAGTGGAGGAGTGGGGAATCAAACCCGGTTCTCCCAGATTAGAGTCCGCGCACTTTAACCACTACACCAAACCAGAACTGGGTTCAATTCCCCACTCCTCCTCCCCATGAAGCCAGCCCATGAAGCCAGCTGGGTGACCTTGGGCCAGTCACAGTTCTCTCAAAAGTCTCCCAGCCCCACCTGCCTCACAAGGTGCCTGTTGGGAGCAGAGGAAGGGAAGGTGGTTGTAAGCTGCTTTTAGACGCCTGAAGGTAGAGAAAAGTGGGGTATAAAAACCAGCTCTTCTTCTTCTTACGGAACTCACAGCAGCTTATAATACAAATAAGTATAATATAAATAAGTATATGAAACCACATGGGGAGCTTGTACGGAGATGTGCAAGTAGGACAAGAACGTGCTCTTCCTGGTGGAACAGATGCACAAACACCCTGAGTGCTCAAGCCCCTGGGTATGCAACAGCACACAGGATGGTCCACACTCCGCACAAAACTGCCTCTGGAATGCAAGAGAATGCGGCAGCTAGGCCCCAGGAATAACTGCACGAGAGGCTCTCTCTCCTCCCCACACATGCACCAAGGAAGCCTGTCACATGCCAACAGGCAAAGATGACAAGTTCCTACAGATCTCCAATTTTACTTCAAAAAGAGAACACAGTTCTGGGGAACAAAGCTGGAGTCCAGTGGCACCTTTAAGACCAACGACATCTAATTCTGGGTATCAGCTTAATATTAATTAAACTTTGTTGGTCTTAAAGGTGCCACTGGACTCGAACTTTGTTCTGTTGCTTCAGGCCAACACGGGGACCCACCTGAATCTATCACAATTCTGGGGCTAATCCTCATGGGTACAAAGATATGGATGGGCAATGCGGGTGAAATCCAAGAGGCCAGAGCAATAATTGGGAAACATTAATGGGGGTGGGGGTCCAGAGCCATAGGAGGTAAACCCTGCTGGACCTGACCGAGGTGGTTACATCCGGTCCAGCATCTTGGGTCACCCAGTGGATAAGCAGGGGGCCCTTCCCAGGCCGGCAAGTGGGGTGCAGAGGCCAACACTTTCCCCTTTTGATGCCCCGCACCCCCCAGCACTGGGTATTCAGAAGTACACTGCACCTCACACGGAGTAGCCACCCACTGATGGCCCATGAACTTGCCTATTCCCCTTCTTACACTAACTTGCCCTAACCGGGATGGCCCAGGCAGGCCCAATCCTGTGTCAGATCTCCAACGCTAAACCTACTCAGATGGGAGACCACCAGGGAAGTCCAGGGTCACTTCACGGAAGCAGGCAACAATAAACCACTTCTGCTTGTCTCACCTTGAAAACCCTACAGCAGGTCCCCATAAGTTGGCTGCAAGTTCACAGCACTTTACGCACACAGAACACTAACGCAACTAGCATCCCACAACCCAGTCTTGCAGCAACAAATTCCATACTGAGCGGAGAGGAGCTTCCTTTTGTCCAGGGTTGACTACTCCACATCTTCATTAGGTTCCCCCGTGGCCTGCTACTGAGAAGGATAAAAGGGTCTCTGTTCTGCTTTTCTATACCACCCATCGTGTTATAAATCTGTCATATCCCTGCAGCTCAGACATCCTTTTCTCTATCCTTACAGTCCCCAAATTCCTAGCAGAGAATGTGCTCCAAATTCTTGGGCATTTTGGCTGCCCTTTCCCCTCTGTTATGAACTCCTGTTTGAAACAGCTATATGCTCAGTCTTTCAAATGCAGCAGGGATTTACTCCCTGGACCCTTGTTTGCAATCCTTTCCTAGCCTAACACTCCCCCCCCCCCACTGTCAACATCTTCATCCAGCCCTCCACGCCAGCCCCACAATCTCTTCTTTAGTCATTTGCAGCCAGTTCTGACCTCACCAGCATATATTTCAAGATGAGATTTCCACCCCAATACAAAGAACCCCCTCCCCCCTGTCATCAGCTGACCTTGTGTGGAGAGATGCTTTTGGAGCCCCTCCCAACCTGCCTTGGCCCTCCTCACCTTCTTTTCTAGATCATCTGTGAACTATTCAAACAGTTCCACTCCCAAAACTTATCCCCATGGAACTTGACTCACTTCCTTTCATTGCAAGAATTGCCCATTTAATTCTAACTCTGCTTCCTTGTCATTTGAGGAGTTCAGGCCAGTCAGCATAACATCTGCCCCAGGCAAATTAGTAGAAACTGTCATCAAAGATAGAATTGTTAGGCCCACAGAGGGACAAAGCCTGCTGAGGGGAAATCAGCATGGCCTCTGCAAAGGGAAGTCCTGCCTCACCAACCTTCTGGAGTCCTTTCCTAGAGAATGTGAACAAGCATGTAGACAATGGTGACCCGGTAGACATTGTATACCTGGACTTTCAAAAGACTTTTGACAAGGCACCTCACCAAAGTAACTCCTGAGTAAACTTAGCAGTGACGGCATAAGGGAATGGGTTCTCTTATGGATTAAAAAGCAGTTAAATGACAGGAAGCAAAGAGCAGGAATCAATAAACAGTTCTCACTATGGAGGGAAGTAAGCAGTGGGGCCTAGAGGGATTGGTATTGAAGAAGAAGAAGAAGAAGAGATTGGATTTATACCCCGCCCTCCACTCCCCAAGGGAGTCTCAGAGCGGCCTACAAACTCCTTTCCCTTCCCCTCCCCACAGCAGACACCCTGTGAGGCAGGTGGGGCTGAGAGAGCTCTTTCCCAAGCTGTCCTTGAGGGAACAGCTGGTACAGAGCTATGGCTTGCCCAAGGTCATCCAGCCAGGTGCAAGTGGAGGAGTGGGGAATCAAACCCGGTCCTCCCAGATTAGAGTCCGCGCACTTAACCACTACACCAAACTGGCATTGAGGCTGTACCATTTATTTATAAATGATCTGGAACTGGGGGTGAGCTTGGAGATAACACCAAATTATTCAGGATGATGAAAACCAAGGCTGACTGTGAAGAGCTCCACAAGGACCCCTACCAACTGGGTGGGCGGGCGAAGTTTGCACTTACCGACATGAAGTTCCAGGTTGGTAAGTGTAAAGTGATGCACACTGGGACAAACAATCCCAACTTCCAGTCTATTTATTTATTTATTTATTTGATTTATACCCTGCCCTCCCTGCCGAAGCAGGCTCAGGGTGGCTTACATAAAAAGATAAAAAAGGATACAAAACATTAAACACATAAAACATTTCTAAAGTGCTAATTATACATTTATACATTATACATTTATAAGGGGCTAATTATATATACAGGATGGCAAAAATACACTTTCATTAGCAACCACAGTGGCTAGGCTATTGGGGTCTGAACTTGCTGAGGCTGAGGGAGAGAAACATCTTGGGGTTGGCGTGGACTGCTAGAAGAAGAGGAGGAGGAGGAGGAGATTGGATTTATACCCTGCCCTTCACTACCCAAAGAAGTCTCAGAGCGGCTTACAAACTCTTTTCCCTTCCCCTCCCCACGACAGACACCCTGTGAGGTAGGTGGGGCTGAGAGAGCTCTTTGGAGGACTGCCCTTGAGATAAAAGCTGTGCCAAGAACTATGGCTTGCCCAAGGTCATCCAGCAGGTGCAAGTGGAGGAGTGGGGAATCAAACCCAGTTCTCCCAGATTAGAGTCCACGCACTTAACCACTACACCAAACTGGCTCTCAAAAAGTATCACCCCATGTGACACAGCAGTGAAAAAAGCAAATGCCACGCTGGAAATTATTAGGAAAAGATCTGAAAATAAAACAGCCAAGATTACAATGCCCCTGTATGGTATGGCCTTACTTGGAATACTGTGTGCGGTGCTGGTCACCATCCCTTAAAAAGGAGAGCGCAGAGTTGGAGAAAGTGCCCAGACAACAACCAAAATGATTAAGGGGTTGGAGCTCCTTCCCTAAGAGGAAAGGCTGAAGAGTCTGGGCCAAAAGACACAACTGGGTAAGGGGGCAGACAGACATGACAAGAGGTTTATAAAATTATGCACGAGGTAGAGAGAAGAAGAGCTTGGATTTCTACCCCGCCCTTCACTACCCGAGAGTGTCTCGGAGTAGCTTACAATCTCCTTCCCCTTCCCCTCCCCACAACAGACACCCTGTGAGGTAGGTGGGGCTGAGGGAGCTCTGACAGAAACTGCTCTTTTTCAAGAACAGCTGTGCCAGAGCTACGGCTTGCCCAAGGTCATCCAGCAGGTGCAAGTGGAGGAGTGGGGAATCAAACCCAGTTCTCCCAGATTAGAGTCAACACACTTAACCACTACACCAAACTAGCATTTCCCCCTTCTCCTCAAATCTAGAAACCAGGGGCATCCAATAAAGACGATGGACAGTAGATTCAGGAAAGAGGAAAGGAAACAGTTCTCCACACAATGGAGGAATTCGCTGCCAGAGGATGTAGAAATGGGAACCAATAGTGGACTGCCTTGAAAGGGGGTTAGACAGGTTCATGGAGAAGAGGTCCATCAGCGGCTACTGAATGGAACCCCTGAATCCCAGAGCCAGGAGGCAACATCAGGGGAAGGCCTTGGCCTCTCTGCCCTGTTGTTGGCCCTCCAGAGGAACTGCTTGGCTGCTGTTTGAGACAGGATGCTGGATTAGGACCACTGGCTCTTTTCTGATGTTCTTAAGAGGACTTTCTCCCCCTCTCCCACCACTGCAAAGTTCACTTGGGAGCCTTTGGAGAAGACTCTCTCTCCGGCCCCACTGGTGGACCTCCTGAGGGCCCCTGGTATTTTTGGCCACTGTGTGACACAGAATGTTGGACTGGATGGGCCACTGGCCTGATCCAACACTGGCTCCTATCTTCTTGCGTTTAAAGGCATTTGAGAAGTCTAAGTATGTAACTGTGCAGACGCTCGGCCACTTCTCTCTCAGCAAGATTTCTTTCTTGACAGGCTTAATAAATTATCTCTTTATTAAGAGCTTCAGATTTACCAGGGAGACTGCAGTAATGGATCTGCCATGTCCTGAACCCCCTTTACAAAACACACACACACACACGTACGTTCCAGTGCTCTGAACTAAGGAGACCGATTTTTGTGACAAGTGGCACATCCGTGTTACATCATTTCAAATCTGAATTCTTCAAGACTCCTTGAGGACCAGAACCAGAACTATGCAACAGAACCTATGGCCAATGTACAAGATAGCTCATCTTTTCATATCCTTAATTCATCACTGAACTTGGCTTGTCTTGGTATGAAATGCAACACATTTGAACATAGTCTATCCAACGCTTGGCTTATTACCCCCCCCCCCCCCAGTGCTTCATTTCCCGTTGGGGGAAAACTCGAGACCTTCAACTTGCATGCGTGCGAATGGGTGTGGGGTGGATTGCTGCTCCTGGAGAGCGAGGGGCAAAGCTTTCTGCCCATGCTAAGAGGGCACTCCTCCCGCCCTTTTGAGAGCTTGCACCCTCGCACCCAATGCAGCTTTGTCTTGCTCTGGGGAGGGGGGGGGGGCTGGGGAAGGACATGCCCAGGCACCCCGCCAGCCAATAAGAGAGCCAGAGGCAACAACGGCTTGTATCCCTCTCTTTATTGTCTTTTGACTAGGTTGTAAAAAGCGCCAGCATCACGAAACAGCCGCTCGCGTACCCCCCACATCAGTAACACAGACCCCTTCGGAATCAGGCCCCTGCGTTGGGCTTTGCCCCCACCCACCCAGAAAGTGGCAAATGTGCCTGCTGCGGCCCACACAGAGAAAACACAACACCGGTCGATCGGAAGGAGACTGCCGAGGAGGCGAGATGTAGACCAGACCAGGTGGCCAGCTGCCCTGGGCCCCCAAGAGCGCGGGGAACTATTTCCAGGCCCTGGCGGGGGACACTCAGAAAAGGGCTGGTTTGACCACGCAGAAGGCAAAACGCTTCTGCTCCGCCTCCCCCCCCCCCAAATGCTAGGCCACACACCTGTACATTTATCTTGGGGAGGGGGGGGGGTTCAGAAGATTTAAGCCGATCCCACGGAAGCCACTGTGCTCAGTCTCTTGCAGCCAAACCAGAGGATGTCTTTGGGCAGCTCCCGGGACTAACGTTAAGGCATGTTGCGGACTGGGTGGGACCCCACTTCCACCTGATGCACGAAAATGGATTCCCGCCACTTCAGGCGACTAAAGCCAGTGCCTTCTGCGGCCCCGGGTTCCAGATGCTGAGAAGTGGTCATCTTCATGCATTCAAGGAGGCGTGCTTTAGGCCTCTCCAAGGCTTCTGCCTGAGGCCAGTTTTCTAAGGTGCCCCAAGACTCTACCGACAGAGGGAAAGGAATGGCTTCCTGGAGGCCTGAACGCCATCGGCCTAGACGAGGGGCACCCGGAGTGGCCTCTGACCAAAAGCAGCAGGAGGCCCCCCCAGGTCTGACCTGGCTCTCAAGGGATGCCTCCTTTGGCCACTGTAAGCGCAGAGGATACAAAGAGAACGGGGGCGGGGGGGGGCGGGGAGAGCCAGTGCCTCCTGAGGCACCAATGATGTCCATATAGGAGAGGGCGTGGCCCTCATCCAAGCTGCTGCAGCCACGCCCTCCCCCCTCGGGCCATGAGGCTGGAGCTGTTAGCAGAGGGCAGGCCTGGGCTGGTGGCAGAGAGACTAACCAGGAAGACTGAGGGCCATCAGCTGGGGGAGACTTCCTGCCCTGGCAGGAGCCTCCTCCCTGGCCGGCCACGAGGGCTCCTTCCCGCCAAGCCAGCAGAAGTTCTAGGGAGCCCAGCCTGACCAGAGCCCTGCAGCGTGGACACCTGGACTGCATTCACACCAAGGCTACTGGCTCACCAGGCCGTTTTTGGGGGAAAGTGGCACGAGGAGCTCAGTACAGGCCCCCCCACCCCCCGCTGCCCACCTGGCCTGGCAACACTCGTCCCGGGGCCGGCAGAGGGCAATGCTGGCTCCCGCAAACTTGGGAGGCCTCAGTCCTTTCACAAACAGTTGCCCAGCCTGGAAACGCAACACCCCATGCTGGGGCAGTCTCTTCCTCTCGAGGCGGCTGGTGAAGATCCATCGCTGTGGGGCAGGACGCCCAGAAGACACGGGTGGGGGGGCATCGTGCGTCCTTGGGGAGGGGCACTGTCGCAGACAGACCTGGCGCTCTTCTCCCAAGCCCCAGCCAACACAGTGGGGGGGGGGGGCAGGCACCAGGAGTCTTCGGGATGGATACAGATGATGTCACAAGGGATAAATAGAACTTTATTTAAATAAACATTTGTCAACATCTTTGTACAAATTACAAGTCCCCACGTCCAGCTCCTCCTCCTCCTCTGCCAGGGCCGCGGCTAAGCGCCAAAGCTGCCAGGAGGGCCCTTGAGTAGATCCACCAGGATGTCGAGCAGTTGGCTGTGCTGGTGGTGGAGGTCGCCGGGGATGGCCGCCATCTCGTAGCAGAGGCAGGTCTCCATCATCCGGGAGAGGGCCACGCGGAAGTCCCGCAGGAGCCGGATGGTGTAGGAGTCCCCTTCCAGCACCAGGAGGTCGCTGTCCACCAGGGAGACCGTCGCTCGCCAGCCGTCGTCTTGGGGGAACAAAGACAGGGGGGCGCCTCAGGAGGGAGCTCCGGGCAGGCCCAGGGAGCCCCCCTTCCGGCGCTTTCCCAGCCTGCCAGCCTCTGCTCAAACATCTCCCCCCTATTCTGCCGTCCAGGAGGGGGGGTTCTGCAGAACAGGGGGCTGGCCCGCTGGGCTGGGACCCAGCCCCTTCCTTGCAAGCTGGGAACCACGTCCCGACCCAGTGCCGGGTAAGTAAATGCAGTTGTCCCTCCCTGGAGAGAAGAGACCAACCTCCCGCCCTCAGACTCGGCTTTGCAGACACTTGCAGGCAGTGTGAGAGACAGACAGCCGAGAATTGGGGCGCACATGTCCGGGGCTGACTCGGGGCGGCTGGCTGCCAAGGCCCAGGTGCGGTTCTGAGAGATGCCGAGCGGCACCATGGTTTGCAGCGTCACACGCAAGCCTCCTGGGACTGCTAGAAGGACTTCCAGGAGAGCCAGCATGCTGCTGTGCTCAGAGCACTCGCCGAGGGTCTGGGAGCACTGGATCCCCACCCCACCCCACCCCGCGGGGCACAGAAGCTCGCTGGCGGCCTTGGGCCAGTCACCCTCTCTCAGCTTGAACTACCCCACAGAGCTAGATCCAGATGGGTCGCCAAGTTAGTCTGTCTGCAGCAAGAGGAAAGAGCAAGAGTCCAGGAGCACCTTGAAGACAGGCAGAATCTGTGGCCGGCGAGGAACTTTGGGGTGTCACTCACAAAAGTTGCTGCCCCGCCACAAATTTTGTTCATCTTGAAGGGGTTACTGGACTCTTGCTCATTTCTACCCTAAAGGGATGTTGTTAGGAGGATAAAACGGATGAGAAAAAGCCCTTTGGCTCTCCACTGGGGAGAAAGGCAGGATACACACAAAGTCAATTTAAAAAACCAGGAGGCCCTCAGCCAAAGGGGGGCAGGGGGGTGTTCACCTCGCACGTGGATGTCCGTGTCCGTCATGAGCAGCACGGCCAGCGGGTGCACCTGGGAAGAGTCGCGCACAAACACCCCACCGTTCGACTTGACCGCCATGAAGTATGTCAACCAGCGGCTGTAGAGCTTTGAGGCTTCCCTGTGGGGAAGAGACATACATTCAGGAACTTCTCATAAGCTCCAGACAAAGTCCCTCGTGTAAGGCTCCTGAGGAAACACTGGATGTCACAGGACGAGAAGAAAGGTCCTCTTGTGGAGGAGGATCCAAAGCAGAGTAGAGGCATAAACTGCCAGCCCTCACCAGACCAGGAAGCAGGGTCTCACCAGGACGGGCACGACTCAGTTTGCTCATTCGCCACCTGGGAAGCAGGCACAGACATCCAGGCAGCCAAAAGGTGCAAAATCTGAGTCCAGGAGCACCTTGGAGACCAGCCACGTTTTTGTGTATTATACATAGTAGTGCCATATAGATTTGTGATATTAAACTCTTGCATGAAGAATCTTCCCGTTTTAATAACTTCTCAAAGAATGTAATAGGTGTAATGCTTGTTAGTTTTGAAAAAATAGAGTCCCAAAGGTGTTTAACTTGTAGGTACTCAAACCATGCAATTGTACAGTTGTGTTTCAATTCCAGTTCTGCTTTGGTAAGTATTTTAAATTTTTTACTAATGTCTATAAATTTGTTTATTCCTAGATCACGCCATGATTCAAATGAGTTAGGTTTTGAGCCAGGTGGGAACCATGATTGTCTTGTGAAAGAGGTAAGTATTGATGGTTTGGATAGTATAACTGGTTTGAGTTTGTCCCATATGTTGAAAGTATTCCGTAAGAGAATATTGTACTGTATAGAGACTGGTCTCTTATTTTTAGCTTCCCATAGGGCCTCTTGAAATGTCAGAGTATCAAGATAGGTAGCTTCTATATCTTTCCAATCTGCCTTGTATTGGGAATTAAATTGTTTTATTACACCTACTAATGTTGTAGTTTCATAATACAAAGGTAAGTCCGGAACCAGCCACGTTTTCAGGGGCATGGGCTCCCAAGAGTCAAAGCTCCCCTGAAGAAGGGAGGGTGGACTCTCAGAAGCTGGTTTCTGAGGTGTGGCTGGACTCCCAACAGTGCTGTTCTACTCCAGACCAATGTGACCACCCTCTGAAAGGAGACCGCAGCCTCCTGAAATCCCAAGGGGACAGAAAAGACCGCCACCAGAGTCTCTCTCCAAGCTGGGCCACACACCAGGCACAGCTCAGGGCCGGCAGGAAGCGAAGCATATGGAGGGAGGGCTCCATGAGGGGGGCCCCAATGGGCTGAATGTTCCCTCTAAGCTGAGTGTGAGCCAGCTCACAGTTTTTTAGCCTCCGGCTCACCCATTCTTGTCTCAGCTCAGGAGGGATGGCTCCAGAGCCAACTGATTCATGCAGCAGCCAAATCGCTCGCTCAGAGCTTTAATGCCAGGAGCTCACAAAGTAGAATTTTTGCTCACAGGACTCCGCAGCTTAGAGGGAGCACTGGCTCTGATCCTGGGAGGACTGGCCGAGAAAGAGATCCTGGGGCTCCAGGCCAAGAGCGCAACGGGAACGTCTGCTCAGGGTGCTGCCGCAGACAAAAAAGGCCAACGCCGCAGCAGGAAAGGCACAAAAGAGAAGAAGAAGAAGAGATTGGATTTATACCCCGCCCTCCACTCCCCAAGGGAGTCTCAGAGCAGCTTACAAACTCCTTTTCCTTTCCCCTCCCCACAACAGACACCCTGGGAGGTAGGTGGGGCTGAGAGAGCTCTTTCCCAAGCTGTCCTTGAGGGAACAGCTGGTACAGAGCTATGGCTTGCCCAAGGTCATCCAGCCAGGTGCAAGTGGAGGAGTGGGGAATCAAACCCGGTTCTCCCAGATTAGAGTCCGCGCACTTAACCACTACACCAAACTGGTCCGGAGCCCCCTGGGGTCATGGCTGCCCTTGGGATCGCTTCTGGTCTCCTCCCTAAAAAGAGACTGCAGCTCTGGACAAAATTACAGAGAAAGGCAACCTCCCTACCTAGGCGGAGCCCTGGGGAAATAAACGGATGACTCAAGGCAGCGGGGAGAGAAGAGATGTGATGGAGATAGACAGACTGATGCTCAGAGCGGAGAAAGCGGAGAGGTGGAGAGGGAGGGAAGGAGGGAACTGTGCCCTCAGTCGCCCGATGAAACGGACAGGTAGCAGACTCACAACAGACAAAAAGAAGAGCTTTCTCCACACTGCGGCACGAACGGAGGAATTCACCTCTGCAAGATGTGGCTGTGGCCAGAGACGTTTCAGAGTCACCTAAATGGGACAGGCAGCTTCAGAGAGAAGAGGCCCCATGAAGCGGCTATTAGCCATCATGACCAAAGAGGAACCTCCAGGTGGAGAGGCAGTCTCTCTGAAGGCCGGATGCTGGAAGGGCAAGGACCAGCGGAGGCTGCTGCCAACGGCCCACCTGGCTGCTCTCGGGTCTCTGTGCAGCAGGGTTCCCCAACGCTGTGCCCAGCGGCACCACAGTCTCCGCCAGAACTTTCTCTGGCTCCCACTGTGCTGATCAGGAAGTGGGCACAGCTATTGGAAAGGCAGAGCTTGTTACAGGCTGCCCTTGTTCAAGAGAAAGGGTCTTCCACTGCAAAGCAACCACACTTTCTACAGGATCAGGTAGATTACTGAGTGCCTCAGAGCAGAGCCAGTTTGGTGTCGTGGTTAAGCACACTGACTCTAATCTGGGAGAACCGGGTTTGACTCCCCACTCCTCCACATGCAGCTGCTGGTGTGACCTTGGGTCAGTCGTAAGTTCTCTCCAAGCACTTTTCTCAAGGGCAGTCCTCGAGAGAGCTCTCTCAGCCCCACCTACCACACAGGGTGTCTGTTGTGGGGAGGGGAGGGGAATCATAAGCTGCTCTGAGATTCCTTCAGGTAGTGAAGGGCAGGGTAAAAAGCCAATCTCTTCTTCTTCCATAATCAGCACATAGCTCCATTTCCCCATCATGCTTTCCTTCTTTTTATTCCCTCTTTTCTTTTCCCCTCCCTCCCCTTGGACTTTCGTCCTTTTCATTTCCTTTCTGTGATTTTTCCGCAAAGCTAGGAGGGAAGTTCTGCATTTGGCTCCGCCTTGTGCGGTGGCCATTTTGTGTCTTGCTCCGCCTTCTGGGGTTGCCCTTTGGGAGTGGTGCTCACCTCCCCCCCCCCCCCAAATCCCAAAGGCGCTCGCAGGCTCAAAAGGACTGGGGAGGCCTGCTGTAAGGAGAACGGGGTGAACTGGTCTGCTGCTGGCCTCCCCCCCACTTGGGGTGGGCCTCTGGCGGCCCCCGTGAGCCCTGCTGGCCTGCCCCCGCCACTCACCTGTTGATGGTGGACTTGTGCAGGAGGACGGTGCCGGCTTTCGTCCGGTACGTGTAGCTGTTGGGCTTGAACTTGCCCTGCCTGGTCACTTTGCCTTGCCTCACCTGGGAAGACCAGAGGGGAAATGACACGTGAGACAGGCTGGCTGAGAGGCAAGCTGAAAAGAGGAGGAGGAGGAGGAGGAGGGCTGTGGCAGAAAGTGGCAGGGGGCCTGCTGGGCGGGCAGGAAGTCCCCAGGGTCAGTCTCCAGTTTAAAAGGGCCCCCTTTGCCTGAGACTCTGCAGAGCCCCTGCCAGCCTGAGCAGACAGTTCTGACTTTGCGGGGTGTGTGTAAGTCTGATTCAGCATGAGACAGCTGCATGTGTGACCAACCAGAGGGCTTGAACCCAAGAGCTAGGGGGTGGGGCTTTGTGTGTTGTATCCAACGCTCCCTCTAAGCTGTGGAGTCTTCCTGTGAGCAAAAATTCTACTTTGTGAGCTCCTGGCATTAAACTTGTGAGCAAGCCATTTGGCTGCTGCATCGATTAGTTTGCTCTCTGGAGCCCTCCTTCCTAAGACAAAAACGTGTGAGCCGGAGGCTAAAAAACTGAGCTAGCTCACACTAACTCAGCTTAGAGGGAACACTGGTTGTATCTAAGAACAACAATCGCTGGAGAGCGCCACCAGTTTCGCAGGCCTGCTTTGCTTCTGCCCACTGAGGAACACAGGCTTATGTTTCCCCTCCTGAGACATCTGGGACACTGGGATCAGGGCTGGCTACTGAGCCCTGTGCCGGAGCGGAACCAGGGACCGCATGCCACCCAGCCCAAGAGGGCTCCCAGGCTCTGCACCCCGCCCCCACACCCTCGGAAGTCAGCAGAGAACATCATTCTTTCCTGCGGCTCCTCCTCTCTGACCCCAGCGCCATGGAGGCAGTCCCAGGAAGGAAGTCATGGCAAAGACACAGAGGACAAGGCAGAGCTCGACAAGGCATGAGGAGGAGAGGAGGGCATGCCCCCTTGCCCTCCCCCCCAGACCCTTCTATTGCCCTTCCCAATGCTCCGTCCCAAGCCCCTGGGCAAAACACTGATGGGGCTGCAGTCTGTGTGGAGTGGCGCAACCCACCCCTTATTCATTCCAGGTTGCAAAAGGTGGAGTGCAGGATTCTTGATGCAAAACTGGGGGACCTTTTCAACCCCCGACACCTTCCATTCACAGAGGGGTGGGGCGGGGATAAAGGAGGGTCCTTCTGGCTCGACCACCCTTCCCTGCCAGAACCAGATACTCCGCAGCCCAGCGGGGAAGGAAGGGGGGGAGGTCCCACCTGGATGAGGTTGGGGTACAGCCCGGCCATGAGAACGCCCTTCACCAGCTCCTCTTCCTTGCTGTACTGGTTGCAGACGGAGGAAGGCAGGAGACAGTCCGAGGGGGTCGGCACCAGGTACGCCTCGTAGAGGTTTTCCGAGAACTGCTTGACGAGACCTGCGGAGGCAGAAGCAGAACGGAGCCCGGTGCTGGTGAGAAGGGAACGGAAGGAATCCTGGGGAGAAGGGAAAGGAAGGGTCCCGTAATGGTTCGGCCCGGCCCATCGTCGTCATGTTCTGATTAATTTCACCCTGAAGTTGTGTAATGGAGCCCAGATTGGAAAATAACATAAACTGACTGAAGAGGTATTTGTGGCTAGTTGCCATCTTCTATCGTGGAATTTAAGGACGTTTGCAGAATACATGACTCATGGATTGTAACCTGTTAGTATCACTGAAGAAGGTACTAAAAACAAGAGAGCACATATACCCAACATCCTCGTGTGATTTGATGAACCCTTTTTCTGCTGTATTTTGATGATTTTTCATATTTATACCCACCTTGCATGGAGTGTATCACACTCTGATGCTTGTGGAAATGGATATTTGATTGTCAAATGGCTCTGTTAATTGATAGAAAATTAAATCATATAATAACAAACAGATTTTTAATGGTTAATGTGGATTAACATAAAGGTTTCGCTTGCTCGAAAGCTAGTCGAATCTGACTCTAGGGGGCAGGGCTCATCTGAAGAGCCAGCGCTGTCCAAAGATGTTTCTGTGGTCATGTGGCCAGCATAACTAGACAACGAGGCGCACAGAACGCTGTTACCTTCCCACCGAAGCAGTACCTATTTATCAACTTGCAATTTCTTGCTTTCTAACTGCTAGGTTGGCAGGAGCTGGGGCCAGAGATGGGAGCTCACTCCATCACGCGGCACTTGGGTCTCAAACGGCTGAACTACTGGCCTTCCGGTCTGCAGCTCAGCAACTTAACCTCTAAGACACCGCAGCCCTTTTTGTAGATTAGATGTATTTTTAAAAACCTCTGGCGCAAACTGTTAAGGTGTCTCATACACTGTGATCCTTTTAGTGACTCTCACCGTTGATGAAGCGAAGGCTGGGCGCATACAGCAGGTAGTCCTGCAAGTAGTTGTCACGCGCCCGGCTGTCCCTGCGGCGCAGAACTTCTTCCCAGCCATCCACGGCCCGGACAAAGGCCAGGTGGTCACTGCCGCTCTCCTGGCTAAGGACGGCCTTTGCCTAGGGAAGAGGAAGGCCCGGTGGGTCAGATGGACCCTTCCTCGCTGACACCTGCCCCACCCTTGCAGCGGTCTCCTCCCTGCCCCCCTCACCTTGTCCACCTCCGTGCGGTTCTGCATGCTGCTGCTGAAAGGGTCCCGCGTGAGGCAGGAGACGATGACCAGGAGCGGGTGGATGCAGCGGTAGATGGAGGCCAGCACGATGGCCTTGGCCAGCCGAGGGTCGGTGGAGATCTGAGCCAGGCGCTTGCCCAGCGTGGTCAAGCCCTCCCGGTGGTCCAGCACACCTGAAAGGGCCTCCGCATCAGCCAGGGCAGGGCCTGCCACCTCCGAGAGCAGAGCGTCAGAGAGAAGAGAAGCCATTTCTGCAATGGCAGCAGGGCCCTTCTGGAGTCCTGGCCCCACTGTTGCGGGACCTCCTGAGGACACTGGGATTTTGGCCACTGTGCGACAGAGTGCTGGACTGGATGGGCCACTGGCCTGACCCAACACTGGCTTCTCTTACGTTCTCAGAAGCTGAGAGGATCTGCCCCCCCACCCCGGGTCAGCCTCCAGTCACTTACCAATCTCCTGTAAAAGGATCACGGCTTCATCCACAGCTTTGATGTCCGGACTATCCAAGGCTTTGGAGAGGAATTCAACAGCCTGTGATCAAAGTTCATATGAAATGTCAGGAGGAGATGTACACCGCCCCCAACAAAGCCAGGGAAGTTTCCAGCTACGGTTCCAAATGTGCACACACACACACACACACACACACACACACACACACAGAGGTTCTTCTCCAGACCAAAAACTCTCCACTCTGACCCGAGGGACAGCAGGCCTTGGGTCGGCAGGCTGTGACCCTGGCAGAGCCGAGACTTCCACTCAGGCCTTGGCGAGGCAAGGAAACGGCCAAGGCCCAGCACCCGACGGCGCCCTGCAGGGGCCCCACTCACCGTCTTCTCCGGCAGATGGAGCTTGGCCTGGACGACCAGGTTCTCCAGGGGGGTGCGGAGGATTTCAGGCACTTGGAAGGTGGGCATCCTGTCCAGGCGGCTGCGAGGGAAGAGGTGGTAGGCAAAGCCCGACTGGCAGCGGCCGGCGCGCCCCCGCCTCTGGATCACGTTGGACTTCGACACCCACACGGTCTCCAGGCACGACACCTGGGAGAAGAGGAACGTGACACTCCCACGCAAGGCTCGCACGTGGCCGGATAAAAGCTTCTTCCGACCCAAGCCACCCACGGCAGCAAAGAGCCCTCTGCAGAGCCCGGGGATTTTATGCGGCAAAAATCAACTGGCTTTCGATTAGGAGCCTCCACTGATGAATTGTCCATCAGGACATCGCTTGGCTCCTACGAGACACCGCTGGATCCTGCCTTCCACTGTTACGCTGCATACTGAAGGCCGTCATCATTTGTATTCTTTTTATTAGTACTGTATGATCTACAGGTTAATTTTATTGTATTTATTGTTTTACCACTTTTACGCTTGTAAGCTGCCTTGAGCCAGCTTCCTGGCAAGGCGGGACATAAATTAAAATAATAAAGTAAAAATAAAACTGTGTCTAGTGCCACTCTGGAGACACTGCTCTACAAACACCCCAGAATCAAAATGTCTTCTCAACCGCCTGGGAAACGAGTCCCAGAACATTGGAACAGAGGAATCAAGGGAGGACAGGAGGTGGGCAGGAGATCAGCATCAGTATAAGTTGTGTATATGTTGTTTTAGCTTGTGATGCTAGTCTTCTGGTGTTTTATTGCTGTAAGCCGCCTTGAGCCAGCTGTCTGGGAAGGCGGGATAAAAAGGTGATTAATAAATAAATAAATATAATAAATAAACCCAAATCCTACTCCCCGATCACTAAGACCCCCGCCCCCCCAAAACCCTCCACACTGGTTCCATCCTCCGTGTGCTGACCATTTTGCTCTTAAAAGATGGCTCTAGGGTGGGCCCCCAGTGAGGGACCCCCAGACCAAGCCGATGTTTTGCTCAAGGAGGCCTGGAGGTGCCCCGGGGCGGAGGAGGGAGAGGTTCCGGGGTGGGGGTGGCAGAGGCGCACCTTGGTCTTGAGGTCGTAGCGCTCCTCCTTATGGGTCCCGCTGTCCACCACATGGACGATGTCGTTGATGGTGATGGAGGTCTCGGCAATGTTGGTGGCCAGGACGATCTTCCGCACGCCGGGAGGGGGCCGCGGGAAGATGCTCTGCTGGTCCATCATGGGGATGTTGGAATGAACTGGAGCCGGGAGGGGAGAAGAGGACAGTTATTACCCCCTCCACCCCCGAAAGGCACATCACCAGGAGTGGCCATTTGAAGAAGAAGAAGAAGAAGAAGAGGAGATTGGATTTATACCCCGCCCTTCACTCACTTGGAGTCTCAGAGCGGCTTACACACTCCTTCCCCTTCCCACAACAGACACCCTGGGAGGTGGGTGGGGCTGAAAGAGCTCTGAGACAACTGCCCTTGAGAGAACAGCTGGTCCAGAGCTATGGCTTGCCCGAGGTCATCCAGCAGGTGCAAGTGGAGGAGTGGGGAATCAAACCCGGTTCTCCCAGATTAGAGTCCGCGCACTTAACCACTACACCAAACTGGCTCTCATCCTGCTCCCAAAGCAGCTGATGGCAAGTAAATCCCCAGGTCCTGGGTCCCAGGCGCCGGCCACAGGCAGCCTCCATGGCCTCCTCGTGGTCTAGGAGCCTTCAGGGGAAGGGGTGGGGCGGACTCAGGGAAAGCCAAGCCCCTGCTGAAGACAGGGCTCTGGGCTTGCAAACAGACAACCTCCTCGGTCCAGCAAAGTCACCACTGTCTACCCAGACTGGCGGTGGTTGTGCGAGGTCTCAGGCGGAGGAGGTCTTCCACATCGCCGGCTGCCTGATCCTTTTCACTGGAGATGCTGGGACACGAACGTGGGACCTTGGCACGCCGAGGAGACGCTCTGCCAAGCAGCCGTGGCCCCGCCCCAGGGATGGCAGCGGCCAACTGCTACAAGGCCTCCTCCCCCCCTGGCCGCCCACTGTCCTCCCTCCCGCCCCCAAAGCAAAAGACAAGGACGTCCTCCTCCACCTGGTAAGACAAGGTAGCGGCTGTTGTGTGCTCCCAGGCTCTCCAAGAGGCGCTGCTGCACTCCTTTGATCTCCTGCCAGCCGGGCAAGAAGCAGAGGATCCCACCTGGCCCGAGGAAGGAAGGAAGGAAGGAAGGTCAGGCGCAATCTGCAAGGGGGCAGCTCCAGGGGGCACCTGGGCTTCTGCTCCGTACATCTGGCTGTGCCCAGGATCCAGGGGGGTCAAGTCAGAGAGCCACGGGGGGAGAGGGGCAGGGAGCACGACTCGACTTCCCGTACTCTGCAACTGGGGGGCTGTCCAAGGACTCCCCCCCCTCCAATTCAGTCAGGGCCTTGTCAGCCCCCCCCCCCCCCGCAGTCATCCGAGGCAAGAGGCTGTGCTCCGAGGAACACGAGTTCTCCAGCCCACCAGGTCAACCTAAGCCCCCACCTGGCTCCCCGTGGGCATCGATCTGAAGCACCAGGTCGGTGATCAGCTCCAGGTCAAGGACGCACTCCTCATCCGACTGCTGTGGAGCAAAGAAGGCCTGGTCAGTCCCTTTCCTGCAGGGAAGAAGACCCCGCAAAGGGCACCTTTTCTGCCCCCCCCCCCCCCGGTCTCATAGCCTGAGAGAAGCAGCAGGGCCAATGCCTTGCTGGAATCCACTGCAACAGGAGATGGTGTTGACTACAAGCCTGGACAGCTTCCAGAGGGGACTGGATAAACATGTGGAGCAGAGGTCCATCCATCAGTGGCTCTTAGCCACAAGGTATAGATAGGAGCTCTCAGTCTGGGGCAAGGGATGCTCTGTATTCTTGGTGCTTGACGGGGGGGGGGGCAACAGTGGGAGGGCTTCTGGTGTCCTGGCCCCACTGCTGGACCTCCTGAGGGCACCTGGTGTTTTTGGCCACTGTGTGACACAGAAGAGTGTTGGACTGGAGGGGCCACTGGCCTGACCCAACCTTGGCTTCTCTTAGGTTCTCTTATTATGTTCTTATGCCCCGAGAGCAGCTCTGGAGAGGGCTGGCAGGCCGCCTCTTGAAAGGGAACTGGGGCCCAGGCAGGCCAGAGCAATCAAGCCAGGAACGGGCCTACAGAGGCTCTCCTCTCCTCAGCCCAAGCACAGGCTCATGCTTCCCCTTCCAACTTGGAACAAGGTCAAAAGACAACACTTGACCAGCGAGGCCCACCGCGGGTGCTGAATGGGAGCTGCCCCCGGTGGGTAGGTAACCACTGTGAGGTGGAGGCATGCTCAGAAAAACCATGCTGTGCACGGCCCATTCAAATTCGGTGTCCCGCACAGAAGGCTCACTCGGGATCTGAAGTTGACAAGGACACAGGTGAAGCTGCCTAACACGGAATGACCCCCCCGGTCAGTACTGGTCCCTGGACACCACACCATCAACAGCAGTCCTGCCTTCTCAGACTGACTGGCTCTCCAGGTCCTCGGAAGGAAGGAAGGAAGGAAGGAAGGAGGGAAGGAAGGAGGGAGGGAGGGAAGGAGGGAGGGAGGGAAGGTGGGAGGGAAGGAAGGATGGAAGGTAGGAAGGATGGAAGGTGGGAGGGAAGGAAGGATGGAAGGTGGGAGGGAAGGAAGGAAGGAAGGAAGGAGGGAAGGAAGGAAAGAAGGAAGGAAGGAGGGAGGGAAGGAAGGAAGGTGGGAGGGAAGGAAGGAAGGAAGGAGGGAAGGTGGGAGGGAAGGAAGGAGGGCTTCCACAGCAGTCTCTGGCGGTCATAAGACACGGCATCTGTTCCTTCCGTTCTGACCATCGGCTCCATTTCTGCCGCTCCTGCTTCCTGCCCAAGCCGCTCCCCTCCTCCAGCTCCTCCCCTGCGCTGCATACGCAGGCTTGATCCCATCAGCAGCCAGGAGGGGGGCTGTGCCCGGGGAGAGCCCTGTCCCGTCGCCCTCCCGGTAACTCAAGGGGACAGAGGCTGAAAACAAAGTCCACCCAGAGCCCTGCTGTGACAGAGGTGGTTGGGAAGCCTCCCAGCTCCAGATCTCCCTCGTGGACCCCCAAACACCCAGGAAGCTCTGGGAAGTTCAGTCCCATAAGGCCAGTCTTGCCTACTCAGGCTGGCAGCAGCTCTCCAGGGTCTCAGGAAGAGAAAGGTCTTTCGCCCCTTCTGATACCTGCTCCTTTCAACTGGAGATGCTGCCAGGGACTCAACCTGGGACCTCGTGCCCACCAGGCAGAGGCTTGACACCCCCCCCCCCCCCAAAGGAGCAGCACGCACTGAATCGAGCCCATAAGGGCTGCAGCAGCCCACGTTCTCCTGCCTCCTTCGGCTTCTGACATCTGAGCAAGAATAGCCTGTGTGCACTCAAGCAGTGTCAGCACTCACAAGGGCCAGAAATCAGCTTTTTAAAAAAAAGCCCAGGTGCTCAAGAGGAGGAATTTGCAGCCCGCCATCCTGCTCTGTGCTCCCAGCAGAAAAGAGCCAGAGAACAGTAATAACTTAAGACTAACAAGATTTGTGGCAGGGGAGGAGCTTAGAATCATAGAACAGAACCACAGAATCATAGAGTTGGAAGGGATATCCAGAGTCATCTAGTCCAACCCCCTGGCCCAATGCAGGAAATTCACAAATACCCCCCCACATCCAGCGACTGCTGTTCCACACCCAGAAAATCTCTAGGATCCCCGGCCAAACTGGCCTGGAGAAAAAATTGCCGCCTGGCCTCAAAGTGGCAATCAGCATTTCTCTGGGCGTGGAAGGAAGGGCCACAAGAACTAAGCCCTGAGGCAACCCCCTTCCTGCCCTCCCTCTCGTGATCGGCCTAAGTTCACAGGATCAGCATGGCTGTCAGATGGCCACCTAGCCTCTGCTTGAGAACCTCCCAAGAAGGAGAGCCCACCCCCTCCTGAGGAAGCTTCTGTGAATCACTGCTCACTTCCTCAGATACCAGCGCTCCCAGTGAAGTGTCACACAGCCAAAGCCCCGACTGCCAGCTGCATACAAGACCTAGAGTAGTACAGATAGATCCAGGTGGGAGGCCGTGTTGGGCTGAAGCAGCGGAACAAAGTGTGAGTCCCTCGTGGCACCTTTCAGACCAACACAGTTTAATTCGGGGGATAAGCTTTCGTGTGCATTCACACTTCTTCAGAGAATGCATGTGAAAGCTGACAGCGAGATTTAAACTCTGTTGCTCTTAAAGGTCTCACTGGACTCAAACTTTGTTCAAGGGTAGTACAGAATGACCACAGTTGCCCTTGGGACACACAGAGATGGAAGGCGGGGGAGCCAGTTTCCTTTCTTGGGCCGGCAACAGAAAAAGCAACTGATGGGCATTTTTATTACTTCTTACGACATATGGGGCTTTGTTCTAAAAACTGGAAGTTTTTAAATTTTGCTCCGGTTTCAGGCCAATGTCGGTTCTGAAGCTCTTCCTCCCCGAAAGACGCAAAGCCCTCGCTGAGCCAAGCCAGATTCCCTTCCTCTTGCTGTCGGCCGGACAAGAAGAAGTGAGCGCAGTTCCACCCAACCCCCTCCCATCCGGCCCCAAATGGCACCTCTCAGCGCACTGCACAACCACAATGAGCTCACTGATACCCACTGCACCCCTCCACGTGCCAAATGGTGAGACAGGGAACATTTGGACTGAAGTTCGTGGTGGAATGTGTTATCCAATCGCAACCTACTCATGGTGATCCTTCATGGGGCTTTCAAGTCAAGGGAGGGACAGAGGTGACTGGCCATTGCCTGCCTCTGCGTAGCAACCCTGGACTTCCTTGGTGCTCCCCCCCCCCCCCCCAATGAACCAGGGGGCAGCTATGCTTCGCTTCTGAGACCTGGCAAGACTGGGCCAGCCTGAGCCATTCCGGGTCAGGGCAATTGTTTGATTTGGTGGTGGAAAGTGGTGTCAAGTTGCAACTGAGGTATGGCAACCCTGGAAGGTTTTCAAGGCATTCCAGAGGTGGCTTGTGATCGCCTGCCCCTGCGCAGCAACCCTGGACTGGCTTGGGGGTCTCCCACCCAAGGACTAACCAGAGCTGACCCTGCTCAGCTTCGAAATCTGACAAGATCAGATTAGCTGTGGCCATCCAGGTTTAGTCAAAAGCTACACCCAAAAAAAGAGGGGGGGGGGAGAGAGAGAAACTAAACCAGCCAGGCAAAAACCTCCAAAGGAAGTTTTGAAAACTTATGAAGGGCCAAAAGTTAAAAACATAAGTAAGTATGGTCAAAGGAGTGTTTATTTCAGAGTCATATGAACACCTCGCAGGGGCCCAAGGGAAGCCTCATGAAGTGTTCGAAGGGACAAATGCGCGAGAAAGGACAGGGTCTGACCTGGTGCCTTTTGGCTCACGAGAGGGAGCCTCCTCCTCCTCCAGAGGTCAAACGGCACACCCAGTACAAACAACGCCCAGCAACCAAGTCCCTCCCTGCTAACTCATGTCAGGCAAAAAACAATCAAGAATACAGGACCGAAAAGGGGACGTCCCAATCTGGAATCGAATGACACACCGAAAGATTTCTATATCGAAGGCCGTCGATACATCTGGCCGTGTGCCAGAAGAAGTCGTTGTCGATACGGGAAATAACAGCAGCACCGACGAGCCCCTTCCAGCCGAGGTCCTAAGAGGGCCGGGAACATTGCCTCAGCGGGGACAATGTGCCGTCTATAAGTTTCCTAAACTTCCTTTGGAGGGTTTTTTTTTTTTTTTAAATCTTGTTTATTAGGTTTTATGTTATACAGTCCAAGCAAAGACATCAAGCAAGGTACATATCGTCAAGAGCTCAATACCATGACAATTAATCCTTACTTGTTTGATGGACAGGGGGGAAATTGGGTAAACACCCCTATTCATTAGCCTAGTCTGGGGTCCTTGTCCTTATCTGCCTAACTGTTCCCAATCTTAAACAGAGTGCTACGCTAGTGGGAATAGTGAACTTACGTATAAAACTTTTCTGCAAAAGGGTACCATTTATCAAGCGGATTTTTGAGTTCCCTCTCTCCTACTACAGGGTCAAAGTATACTAAACACTTTTCCTCTATAAAGTAGTCCCAAACCTTGTTCCACCATTGATAGATGGAGGGTTTTTTCCCGGAGGTTGTTTGGGGGGGTTTGTAGTCAAAAGATATGCAGAGGTGGTTTCCCACGGCCTGCCTCCGCATAGCAACCCAGGACCTCCTTGGTGGCCTCCCATCCAAGTCCCAACGAGGGCAGACCCTGCTTGGCTTCTGAGATCTGTTGAGACCAGCCTGGGCCATACAGGTCAGGGCAGAGGGCTGCTGGGCCCGGAACTGGGAGCGGAGTGCAGAGCCTTACCTGGACTGCAACAGGCCTCCCCGGACGCCTCCTCCCCCTCCGAGGGGGAAACCTCGAGACTCACCTTGATGTCGTAGTGGCGGTGCCGGTGGCGGCCCAGCATGGCCAGGATCTCCTCCAGGTAGTACTCCTTGACGGGGTACATGAAGCCCGGCACCTTGACCACGGGGCAGTCCCCAAAGTACTGCGAGAAGCGCTGGTTGTCCCCCGTGGCGCTCATCAGCACCAGGCGGAGGTCCGGGTTCTGTTTCTGGACGCCCTTCAGCAGGATGAGGAGGAAGTCGGTGTTGACGTCGCGCTCGTGTACCTCGTCCACGATGACGTGGCTGACGCCCTCCAGGCGGGGGTTGCCTTGCAGCTTCCGCAGGAGGATCCCCACGGTGCAGAACAGCAGGGCTCCCCCCCGCACCGGCGGCTTGCTCTCCAGCCGCACCTGGTAGCCCACGTTCTTCCGCATGTTTGGTCCCAGCTCCTGGGCCACCCGCTGGGCCACGGAGATGGCGCTGATCCGCCGGGGCTGGGTGATGATCATGTTGCAGGGGGCCCCACGCCCTTCCAGGATGGCGTGCTCCAGGATCAGCTGGGGGATGCGGGTGGTCTTCCCGCACCCCGTGTCCCCAGCTATCACCACCACTGGGTTCTGCTCCACGGCGGAGAGGATCGTTTCCCGGTGGGAATCCACGGGCAGGGAGGGGCTCTCCTGCCACCCGGTGCCCCTCCGCTTCCAAAGGGACAGGAGGTTCTGGCTGAGGCGCACTTCCTCCGACTCCAGCATGGGGAGGTAGGGCTTGCCCGTGATGGCGTCACTGAGGGTGCCGCTCTCCTTGCTCAGGTTCATCATGTCGTCGGCAAGCCGGGGCCTGGAGTCCCGGCTGTCTACGGGGTACTGAGGGAGGAGGAGGAAGAGGAAGCCGGTCAAGGCCCTCCCTGCAATGACATGCTCAGGTAAAGGTTTCCCTTGCTCGAAAGCCAGTCGAGTCTGACTCTAGGGATGCGGTGCTCATCTCCGTTTCCAAGCCAAAGAGCCAGCGCTGTCTGAAGACGTTTCCGTGGTCATGTGGCCGGCATCACTAGATGCCGAGGCGCACGGAACGCTGTTCCCTTCCCACCAAAGCGGTACCTATTTATCTACTTGTGATTTCTGGCTTTCGAACTGCTAGGTTGGCAGGAGCTGGGGCCAGAGATGGGATCTCACTCCGTCATGCAGCACTCGGGTCTTGAACTGTTGAACTACTGACCTTTCGGACTGCAGTTCAGCATCTTAACCACTTGAGCCACTGACAGGCTTACCTGGTGACAATGAAGGCAGGCAAGAAGCTGTTTCAGGCGCTGTGTCTTCCACCCAGGGCACGGATCCCCAATATGGTGCCCAGCAGTGTTCCCTCTAAGCTGAGTTTGTCTGAGTGAGCTCGCAGTTTTTTGCCTCCGGCCCACACATTTCTGTCTTCGCTCAGTTAGGAGGGCTCCAGAGCAAACTAATTTATGTAGCAGCCACATCGCTTGCTCACAACTTGAATGGCAGGGGCTCACAAAGTAGAATTTTTGCTCATGGCTTAAGAGGGAGCATTGGTGCCCCCACCAAGTGTTATAAGAGTGGGTGGGGCTCTTACCTCGCAGGGCTGCTGATTGGCTATCTAGATTAAAATTACTGTGTTTCCCCAGCAGCTGCTATCTCAGTGCTTGTTTTATTCTCTCTCGCCCCTCTAGAGAGCCAGTTTGGTGTAGTGGTTAAGTGTGCGGACTCTAATCTGGGAGAACTGGGTTCAATTCCCCACTCCTCCACTTGCACCTGCTGGATGACCTTGGGCAAGCCATAGTTCTTGGCACAGCTGTCCTCTCAAGGGCAGTCCTCTCAGAGCTCTCTCAGCCCCGCCTACCTCACAGGGTGTCTGTCGTGGGGAGGGGAAGGGAAAGGAGATTGTAAGCCACTCTGAGATTCCCTTGGGTAGTGAAGGGCGAGGCATAAATCCAATCTCTTCTTTTCTTCTTCCCAAGTGTATTTTTAAATTACCCCTCTTCTTGCCTGAACTTGGGCTTCCGGCATACATGGCTCTGCCTCCGGCAGCAGCCATTTTGTGGCTGGCTCTGCCTTCTGTGGCAGCCGTTCCGTGGCAGGGCCCCCCACTCTGTGCCAGAATTCCAAAAGTGCCCACAAAGGCTTGAAAAGGTCGGGAAACCCCGACTCAGGGGCTTCTGCAGGTCAGCGAAGCTCTACTTCCCAGCGCTCCCTGAGAAAAGCTGTGGCAGGCTTCCCATTTCTGGTACTGACTGGAGGTGACGAAGAGGGCCTTGGCTGAAAGTCAGGGGATCTCACGGATGGGTGCATCACCGTAGGCAGACTGAAATCTGTTTCCTTGTTCCCTCTGTCTACTTTTCATCCACCCAAAGCCTTATGCCCAATGTCAAGTCTTAGAACAGCTACGTGAGCTGACTCGCCCCCTTGGGCTGTCTTGACCTTGGAGGCGGGGGGAGAATACCTAGCCTGCTGGGCATAAGATGCCCGTGTTTTTGAGGTGTGTTTTCTTACACTGTCCAAACTGCTCTCGCAATGTTGTTACCCAGCTTGGGACCTAAGATGCCCAGGACAGAGGTGGGTGTGTAAACATTTTAAGTAAATATTAGTTATTTGAGAATCACCCCCCCCCAACTACAACTCCCTCTAGAGGGGCCACCTGTGGGGGGGGACAGCAGTCAGGCACTCCTCCCCTCCCCCCACATCATGGCTCAGGCCCAATTCGGCTCATGGTTAGATTCTTGCATTCTGTGATGTTTCCTGCGTTTCATCTTTTTATTTAGAACACTTTTGTGCCGGAAAGCAGCATATAAATATTGTAAAAGAAATTATTTTATTTATTTATTAGATTTATGGCCCGCCCTCCCTGGAAGTATCCCTTCAGAAGATGATAACCTCTGCATGGGAATGAGAAGGCCATTTCAGAGGGCAGCCCTGTTGGTCTGCCGGAGCAGAGCTCAGTTCGAATCCAGAAGCACCTAAGAGGCCAGGAAGAGCTTCGGGGTATCAGCTCTCCGGAGGCAACGCTCTGACTCTCAAAAGCTCATCTCCCCCCCCCCCCCCCGGTCCCAATCTTGCTGGTTTCTAAGGAGCTCCTGGACTGAATTGAGCTGTCAATGAGAAAGCAGTGATGGATAATGAGGGCAGAGATTAACAGAAAGCTCTGAGTGGAAAAAGGAGGAGGAGGAAGAGAAGACTGGATTTATACCCCACCCGTCACTACCCGAAGGAGTCTCAGAGCAGCTGACAATCTCCTTTCCCTTCCTCTCCCCACAACAGACACCCTGGGAGCAATGCTCCCTCTAAGCTATGGAGCCCTGTGAGCAAAAATTCTACCTTGTGAGCTACTGACATTCAAGTTGTGAGCAGGCGATTTGGCTACTGCATAAATCAGTCTGCTCTGGAGCCATCCCTCTTGAGCTGAGACAAAAAGGTGTGAGCCAGAGGCTAAAAACTCTGCTTAGAGGGAACACTGCCTGTCAGGTAGGTGGGGCTGAGAGAGGTCTTTTGAGAACTGCCCTTGAGAGAACATCTCTGAAAAAGCTTGTTAACTGGCCCAAGGTCACACCAGCAGCTGCATGTGGAGGAGGAGTGGAGAACGTGCTCTTCACCACTACATCAGACTGGGTCTGGTGGAGAAAGAGGCAGGCTAGAAACCTGTCTTGCCAAGTACGAATCAATGCAAAATGCTCCCCCTTTCCTCTTACGTGGTTCAGGTAGTTCTCGATCTTGTGCAGCGTGGCTTCGGGGACTTTGATGTGGCAGGGCCTCCTCTGGTTCTCTCCCAGCTCCCGAAGGGAGGTCATGTTGTACATGGCGTGGCTCAGGGGGTTGTTGTTCTTGTCTACCAAGCCGAGGCTCTGCAAAGGAGCGAGTCAAGGGACAGAAGGGGCTCAGAAAGGTAGGGGGCGGATTGAGGGGGCGGGGGATGGCCCAATGCACCACCAAACGCAGGGGGAAGGAAGAGAGACTGACTGGCTCAACGTCCCAGATCCAATACCCTCTGGTCCAGAAGGGTGCCAGCAGCAGTGACGTTGGCTTGCTGCACCAACAGAGATCCACTGAATGGAAGCACTGCTGAAAGAATCCACAATCCCTGGACATCCCCCCCAAACCACCCGGAGGGCCAGGAAGCCTTCCGGGCCTGCTTCCGCTCTGCGCCTTCAGCGACCCACCTTCAGTTTCTGGCAGGCCAAAGCAGCGGCTTTGTTCTCCGCCTCCACCTTGCGGCGGCCCTTAGCAGCAAAGGTCATGGGGCACGGCCAGCGCAGGGTCAGCTTGCAGATCTTGGTCTTGGTGCCCACCGTGCGGAACTGCATGTACTCCTGCAAGGGGGGGATGGGGACAAAGGGAACCAATAGTGGGCTGCAGGGAGGGAACGCAGCTCTTCATGCTGTCAACCCCGACGTCGAAGACCCCCAACCAGGCAAGATGCTTGGCTCCTCAGAGCCTATCGGGAGCCGGATTCTGTATTCAGCCCCCCCCCCCCAGGCCCCCGCACAGTGGACCAGAGCAGAGAGCTGCTGAATGCTCTCTGAGCTTATTTGCCAGAAATTCTAAAACCATGGAATGAGGAAGTATTTGTCACCTTTCCTCCCCCTTCCCCCAAATTTATATCTTGGGGAAAAAACTGAAATATATGCAATATTTCCTTATCAGCCCTCAACTTCCATAGTGCTTCCGAAGACCCACGGTCGGGACCGACAGCTCCCCCACCCCTTCCTCTAAGGTGGGGGAGAAAGAGACACACAGACTGACTAGGAGACTTCCAGAAATAATTACCTTTCTCCGTCCAAGGAAGAAAGCCTCTTCCTCCCCATCAGAAAAGTCACCTCCCACTGGAGGAAGTCTTTGCACAAGAGAGTCTTCAGGTCCCAGCCATAAAATACGTAACGTATCTAACTGGGTTCCCCAACCAGGAGCCCTGGAAGGACACCGTGGCCCCTGCCAGTACTTCTCTTGGCTTTTAAGAAAGAGCAGCTGGGCCATCGTAAGGCAGGGCTTGTTACTGGCTTCCCTCATTCAAATTAAAGCTTCCCACCGGAAGATGAGGACGACTGGACAAGAACTGGGATTCCCTGAGCAAGTGTGGCCCCATTCTCCCTTCAGGGCGGTATTCTTCCCAGGAGGTGTGAGGAGAGAAGTATGCTGTTTGGCTTCACTTCGTGAGGCAGCCATGTTTGGGTTTGGCTTCACTTCCTGTGGAAGCCTTTTTGGGGGGTGGCACTCTCCACACACACACAGCCCACCAAAATTCCAAAGCCTCAAACAAGGTGAGGACCCTGACGTATAAGTTAGCTAACATATACAACTGTAGTACGTGGCATATTTATGGAATTCAGAAGTATAAATGCTTCAGTTTTCTACAAGCAAAATTGTAAACGCACAAAGTCCTAGAGAGAAGGCTGTACCCTTCACTATTTTAGTATATGCCATCGCAGGGGCAGGGAAAAACAGAGGCTGAAAGTGCAAAAACAAACTCTGTAGCAAGAAACTGAAGTCTGCTATTTGGACAGAAATAGTTTCCACCAGTCACAATAGGATTAATAGCATACTAGGATGTCAAAAGCTTTATAACGTGGAAAACGGTGACCTTTTCAATAATGTATTATAATAAATGTTACAGAATGTTACTTGTGGACAAAATTAGTCACACTTAAATGATAAATGTCTATCTGAAAATAACGCATGCCTACCAGACAAACAGATGGTCAGCTGTGTTGGTCTGAAGCAGTAGAACAAATTTAGAGTCCAGTGGCAACCTTTGTTGGTCTTAAAGGTGCCACTGGACTCTAAATTTGTTCTACCATACGAACAGGAATTACTCTCCAATGTTCTTGATTCTTACATAAACATCTTCATAGTACACTTGTCTTAAAAATCCCAAAGGAGAAATATTTCACTTATTTTTCAGTGCTACTCCAAATTCCCAAAAAGAATCCCCCCCCCCACATTTTCCAGGCCTTCAACGTACATCTCTAGCTTCACACCTTCACCTCTTTTTCCTCAGGACTGGACTCACCTTGACTGTGGATGAAGACGTGGCAATCTGAATCACCTGGGCTAGAAGGTTCTTGGGGAGTGGAAACTGGGTCAGTGCCCGCACGGCTGTGGTGTCATCCGTCATTTCCAGGGAGAAGCCGTCCCTGCAGCACAAGAGGACACAGAAACCCTAAATCTCCACTGTTTCGTGCCACACCATACCTTTACCAACTTGGAAGGAGAGGAGGACCACAGTCATGGCTTAAAAAGAAAAGCACTCTTAATGATATGGAACACTTATTACTAGCTGCACGAGGTTATTTACTGGCTGTTTTCTTACAGGCCACACTGTTTGCTTCAGGGTCTTTCATGCGCAGTGTTAGGAATATTCGCTACAGCGGACTTGGGATGCTGAATAGTTACAAAAAAGCCGGGAACTAGAAGGGGGGGGGGGGCGGGCTGGGAACAGTGGGAGGCCGAAGTGCCCAGTCCTCATCCACATACAGCCCTCTCCATCTACAGCACCCACTCCCCACAAATTCCTAGGCCACGAGGCCTGCATTCTGCCTTGTCCTTAACAGAGAGAGAGGCGCCCATCCCCTAGAGAGTCTACGGCGTCTGGATAGGGACACACATCTGAGTGTGACTGACGTCCACAGAAGAGTGCCTGCAGGCGGACATGGTGGCCGGCTCCCTCTTGCTCCCCAAGGCCGGGCTTTTCTGCGGCCCACATTCTTTGCATCACACTGACCAGCAGAACCTCCAGGATGTTCTAGAAGGTGGCCAAGATCCCAGCACCACACCCCAACAGTAAGGAGACACATCCCCCACCCCCGGAGACGAAAGCTGGGCTTGCAGGCACAAAGCGCTCAGTGGCAATTCAGGGCCGGGATAACCCCCGCAGTCCAGAGTTTAAATTCCATTTCTGAACAGGGGCTGGGGGGAGACTCCTGAAGCGCTCCAGGGGGAGGGACTGAAACCCCCCCCCCCTTCCCTAGTACCTGAGACAGTAGACCAGAGAGGCAGTTCCCACTCCTGAGAGAGCGGCACGGGGAGAAGAACCCTTGTGCAGAGTGGCTGCCTTGGTCTGTTGGGCAGATGGGCTCCATGGGGAAGCCCCACTGGGTTGGGAACGGCTTCACTCTGGAGAGCCACTGCCCGCAGGGGGCCACAGGCTAGATCGGAAGATGCCTTCTGGACTTCCCCTTCTCTGACACGGCCCTCCCTGACTCCTGAACTCAAGCTGCTGGGGAACTGGGATGCCGCTCTGTGTCTGTCTCCAAACTGACTTGCTTTTGCCCATCCACCCCGAGAGAGATGGCTCTACCTGACGTCTCTGGAGGGTGTCCGGGCCTCAGGATGCGACATGGACAGGTAGTTGGAGACATCGATGGCCTCGTCTTCCAGCTCCCCCTCCTCCAGTTCCCCCTCCTCCAACTCCCCCTCTTCCAGCTCCTCCTTCCGGGAGGGCTTCATCATGAGCCGGCTGTGCTCCAGGGGCTGGATGGGCTCGTCGGGCTCCACCCGCCTCCAGCAGGTTGAGATGTCCGCCAGAGAAGGTCCGGACTTGGAGCGCCACCGTCCCTCTGAGCACCACCTCTCATCGGGGCAGCCCAGCTGCTCGGCAAGGATGCGGTACTTGGCGGCATCGAAGAGTTCGTTCCTGGGCCCCAGCAAGCCCCAGCCCTGCGAGAGGGAGAGAGAAGGGAGAGACGGGGGGCACTGAAGGGTGCAGTTCTAAGGTGAGCCGGCAGAGAGAGTTTTTCTTCTGGGGGCTGCAGGGTCTTCGGCCCCACCTGCCCTCTGCTGGGGTTAGGCTGCAACCAGAACAACTCTGAGCCATCAGGTGCCTTCCACAGTGGCATTTCACACTTCAGCAAGAGCAATGGAGCTAGAACAGTGACTGCAGGTTAAGAGAACTCAAGCGCGCAGCGATCAAAGGATTCAGTGCAAGTTCCAAAGGCGCGCTCTTTGACGTACTCAAGACCAAGCTGGTAAAAAAGCCACCTATAAGACTGAGGCAGGCCCATTACAGCCCGGGGGCCAGATGCAGCCCCCCCCCCAGCTGCTTGACGATGTTGGGAGCCATGCTGGGATGGCCAGGAGGCTCATGCTCCTCCACACGCAGCTGAGCACATGGGAGGGCAAGCCACAGACAGCAGCAGAGTGGGTTCTGCTTGCTTTCCATTGCCCGGGGGTGGAGGCCTGCTCAGAAACAGGGTGACTCCCGGGTTTGGCCCTCGAGCTGAAAAAAACTGTCTGCCTCTGGCTGGAGAACTTTCTTCATGACTGTTATTTAGATCTCACAAGCAATTCTGTCAAAAGGTGGCAGTGATACAAACCACACGCTCCTCTCCGGCACACACACACACACAAAGCACCATATTGTTCATACTTGCATCCACTCAGTGCGTAGAGCCAACGTGTGGGCCCAAAGGTTTAACTGCTGTGATCTAAAGCACTGCGATGGGGCAGCTCCTCTGTCTGAAGGGCTAACCCGCCAGGGGATCAAAAGCTCCAGATCTGCAAGGCTAAAATCTTCCGCAACCAATGCTGGCCGCCCTCACCCCCAGGCTCTGGCCTCTGCTGCCCCAAAGTCAAGCCCAATGACAAAGCCAACAGGCCACGGAGCACCGTGGCTGCCCACCAGTCACCTTGAAGAGCTGGCAGGCAGCGGCTGCAGCCTGACGCTCGGCATCAATCTTCTTGGTCCCGTACCCTTCCACCTCCACCGTCTTTGGCCACTTGATCAGCAGCGTGACTTTCTGCAGAGGAAGGGGAAAAGAGCCAGCAATACATCAGATATCCAGAATGTAACACTGGACCCATCTTCTCCTTTCAACAAAGGACCAGGAGCGTAACCCATTTGATTATTATTTTTTAAACATTTCATTTCAATAACTCTCAACAATATACATTCTATTTTGGCTAACATAAAATTTGCATTAATAAACAAGAGAACATACTTGACCTCGATGGCTGTGGTGTCTGTTTAACGTAACAGCATAGCAATGTACTGAAACGTTTATACAACCAATATGTCTACTAAACAGCAATAAAACTACAAATGTTATAAAGAATAATAGCAACTTTTTCTCCTCTAAAAAAATAACATATCCTGAAAGTAAGAGTTTGAAGGAATTATATTCTGGGCATATATATACTGTAGCACCGGGAACCATTTCTCTACAAACTTAGATTGATGATTGCCTGAATTCAATTGCGTCAAATTCTGTGATTTTACCCATTATAAATTGATCCCAGGTTTTATCATGCCAATTCAATACAGTGGGTGGTGAATTATTTTCCCATTTGGGAACTATTGTTAATTGGGCAGCAGCTACTACTGTGACAATTAAGTCCAGTCTGATTATTACGTACGGCCAGAAATTTAGTAATACTGATTCTGGTGAAAAGGGGGCATCACAATTTGTGATCACTTCAATTTGTACAATTATGTCTTGCCAAAATTTGTTTATAAGATTACATCCCCACCAACAATGACGATAATTTCCAAGTTGGCCACATTTTTCCCACATGGAAAAGTCTCTTTGGTGTGAGGTACCTACATGTTAAAAGCTTAAAACAATCAAATTTAATATTATCTATTGTAGACAAGACAGGTGAATTCCATATTTCCCATTGAGGTTCACTAATATCAATCCTGCAATCTTCTTGCCACATTTTTTGATATCTAAGGGGCTTACTGCTGGCCAAACTCATTAAAATCTATATATCTAATTCCGAAGTGGCCCCCTCCGTATGGATATCTAAATCCACACTGGGGGGGCACTTGGGGGGCAGGGAGATTTTCCTACACACGTGGAGGAGTTTCCATGTGTGCAGAAAAATGCTAAAAGTTAAAAAAAAAATCGGGGGGAGATATTTAAATATCTTTGACCTTCTTTGGCTGTTGGGGAGATTGACAGGCGGCGGGCCTTGCCGCCGCTATCAGGAGAGGAGGGGAGAAGGCTGCCCCCCATTGTCCGGGAGGGAAGGGGGAGGGATGGGAGCAGGCTCAGCGCCCCCCCCCCCCAACCGCCGCTGTTGTCCGGGACAGAATGGTGAGGGAGGGGAGAAGGCTCGCCGGGCTGGTGAGCCACACAGCCTTGGGGGGGGGGGGGGAGGAGGAGAAGGAAGGCTTACCTGGTGCCGCTTCCGCCCCCTGTGGAGTTCCTGCTTCTGCAGGCTGGGAGCTGTGGAGAATACTCCCCCCTCCGCAAGTATCGTGGGGCCCCCTTCTTGTTTTATACAATTTTGATACTACACTTCTATTTCCACCCTCATTATTTTAAATTAATAATTCAACTTGTCATAATAATTTTGAAAACACTTCCAAAGTTCCTAAAAATTCCAGCAAGTATTTTATTTGTAAATATTGGAACCCAGGGATAGAACCCTGGAATTTATCTTCTGAGACTTATCCAGGATTTTACCTTTTTAGTTATATCCATTAGGTGGGTAAGCCCTGCCTGTTGCCAGTTTTTAAATGCTTTCTGTTCTTTCTCAGGGCGAACCAACCTTGGTTTTAAAAGAATGACATTATAAAAATATCTGGTGCTAGTTTCCTGCACTTGGCAACCCATATCTTCAAGGTATTATAAAGAAACATATTATTTTTCATCTAAAGTGTTCCAAGATGAGGTTTGGGCCAAATTACATCTGGTAATGAACTTGGGAGTTACAAAAACTTATTTTGTATGTATCCAATCATCCGTAGGATCTTTGTTCAACATCTTCACTACATTGGAGAGATCAGCAGCAAGCAATGTAACAGCTGCTTAAATTCGGAAAGTCTAAACAACTTCAACTGATGGGTTTGTACATGGTATTATTTTTGAATCTTGCTTTCTTATGGGACCCCGTAAAATTATGTATAGTTTTATGCCAATTATAAAGTTCTTTCTCTGTGATTTCTAATGGGAAAGAATTTGACCCATTTAAAGATAACGACCAAAGAAAAAGACATCAAAGATAAAGACATCAAGAATGACTCCCCATCTACAGGCCGTTTCAGTGACAGGGGTCACTTTTGCCTCCGGGCTCCTTCCTCTGCAACCGAGGTCAGCCAGCAGTCCTTCTAGTTCAGCATCCCGTTTCGTGGAGGAAACAGACAGTTGCCCTGGAGGGCCAACCAAACAGGGAACACAGGCGAGGCCTTCCCTGGCTGCTGCCTCCCAGCACTGGGATTCAGAGATCTGATGTCTCTGTAGATGAAGGCTCCCTCAGTCACTACGACTAGTATTCACTGATGGACCTCTCCTCCATCAATCTCTCTAACACCCTTTTCAAGCTATCTATGGCTGTGTGGCCATCATTACTTCCACTGGCAGGGAATCCCGCAGTTTAACTACTAAATGAGTAAAGAAGTATTTCCTTCATTGGATGACCATGAGTTAGTATTTTGGGAGAAGGGGAAAAAGCTCCCTCTATCCAATTCCTCCATCCTGTTCAGAATTTTATAAACATCTATTATGGTTCCCCTTAGACATCTCTCTGATAAGTCCCAGAGTCCCCTCACGGGGAAAGCTGCTCCAACCCCTTAATCATCTTGTTTATCCTCTTTTGCACTTTTTCCAGCTCTGTAGCCAGGGGTCATTTTATAGAAAAAGAGGTGCAGGAACTCATTAGCATAATTTATTTGCATATGCTACACCACCTGACATCACCAGAAGTATGTCAGAAGGCAAGAAAGAAAGGAGAGAGAGAGAAATTAATTAATTAATTAATTAAGAAAGAAAGAGCTGGCAGAGAGGGGACCGCTACTAATCCAAGCCTCAGAAATACCACTATTCTGGGAGGATAGCTTCAGTGGTGGCTGAAGCCTTCAGAAGGCTGGTTGGAGGAACAAGGACCTTTCCAGGGGACGGGGTCATTTTGCTGCCGCCATCACACAAGCAGGCATTCCCCCACGCAGGGAGGGGGGCTGGCACCAACTCCCGGAGCTGAGCTCCCCCGAGCTCCTGCTTGAAATGACCCGTCTGTAACACTTTTCAGTCATGCAGAAATCAGAAATGTACACAGAATTCCTTTCCTAATAATCCCCAGCATGGAGTTTGCCTTCACTGCACCAGATGTCAACAGTTTTCCTTTGCTTCCCACTACAACCCCAGTCTCCTCTGCTCAGATGTCTCCCCATGGAACTTTCTGACAGTCAGCCTCCTTCCTTTCCTTTTTGTCCTTATGCCGCACAGGAAGCCTCTCTCTCAGCAAAAGTGCTTCTCTCATCTTGCACAGTCACACAGGTCAAGATCCTAACGCGGACATCACCAGCATCAACCACCAGATCTGTCAGGACCACCACTCACAGTCACTCAAACAAAAGCCTGCAAGGAGCCTCTCAGGGGGATCAGATGGCTTTTATTCCCCTGCATCATGCAATATCAAGCTTGGGATGAGCGCAGAGGGTACCTTTTTCCGAGGCCCGTTGGTATGAATATACACCAGCTTGTCTCGTGCATGGGAGATGCCCAGGGCCCTTCCAATCACACTGTTGAGTAAGTTTTTAGGTTGGGGAAATTCCTTCAACAGATCTCTTGAATCTGAAAGAAAATGGAGAGTGTCAAAACACCTGTCAGTTTCAGGAATTTTCATAGCAAGAGCCAAATCAGCAATGCACCCAGTATCCATGAGGGGTCAGCACTGCCCCAATTCTACAGACAACTGCAATGACCTCCCATTCAGCTCTCGCTGAGACCTGTGCATGTGTCAGCTAATGCTGCCATCTCCTGCCCAGGAGGTGGGATGAGTGAACCCTTGACGTCGGGTCAGTGGAATGTTACATTATACTTCTCATGGCATGCTTATTGATCGAGCTGCTCTGACCTTGGGAGACTGCTGGTGCCTGTCCATGTATCTCTTCTTCTGTCTGACTCTAATTCTTCTCACTTTTTCCCTGGGAACTGTAAACCAGTGTTTTGAGCACCTTTTCTCTGACATGGTGATTGGTTGCAATGCATTACCTGACCCCTTTTTGAATTCTGTACATTTATTTATTTATTTGACTCGTATGCCGCTCTCCCTGCCAGGTGGGCTCAGATTATCCTGTTTGGGGCTGAGTCAGCCATTACTGACACAAGAAGTGCAGATGCCCACAGCAGACCTTTCTCAATAAAGCATTCCTGTTTAAGGACACTTGTTGGTGACTGACTCGGTAGGACTCTCACAGCATCCACCTGTTCCAGGCAACACTCAAGAACATTTCTGGGTGCCTAAGAGCTCATTTGGAGCTCAGGCATGTTGGGTTAGTTGCTGTCCAGTTTCAGGAACTCCTGTATGCTAATTCCATCTTTCAAACATGTGTGTGTGCAGTCCCCCCCCATCAAGTCATAGCTGACTAACGGTGACCCCTTGGGGTTTTCAAGGCAAGAGAATCAACAGAGGCAGTTTGCTGTAACCTGCCTCCATGTCACAAGCTTGGACTTCCTTGGTGATCTCCCATCCGAACACTGACCAGGACCAACCCTGCTTAGCTCATGAGATCTGAAGAGATCAGGCTAGCCTTCCTTTAACGTATGAACTCTTCACCGGATAAATCATTAATGAAAACTCCCTTCTAGATGTGCGAGACCTGTTCCTTGGGGGCGTACACATGCCTGCAACAACTGGAATTGTGAACCAAGGAAGAAGGAAAGCCAAAGCGATTCTTCTACCTGCAGTGTCAGAAAGCAAAAGGGGGGAAATGCAGAACCAAAAAAAAAGTTTCGAGTGAATGGCTGGTTATCGAACAGTCAGACCCACTCCAGTGGCTTCCTCAGTGCTAACTACACCGAAACCCTACAAACAGCTGATCTGTGGAGATATCAGGATGCCAAGCCAAGCCATTCCGATAAAGGATTCGAGACAGCATGGATTTAAAACAGGCCAAATATCGCTAAGTGCTTATGTAAATATTAGTAGCACTAGTAGACAGTGAGCTGGGAGCTGTGTGCTGGGAAGACGAGGGAGAAGCCTGGCAACGGGTTTGGAGGGGGAAGGCCACCAGGCGGACCACTCGGGCCAGACCAGCATTCTTGGCAGGCACCCGGGAGGCCCGAGCAGCCCGCAGCGCCTCCGGAGAGGGGAACCCCGGGCCTCTTCTCCTCGACTGCGCCAGGAGCCGGGGAAGGCGGGCGAACCCCAGTCCCAGCTTTGCACGGGCGGTACGTTCTTGCAAGGCCTCTCTCGGCCAAGAGGGGTTCCGGCCGACGGGGGGCTGCGCCGCGCTCCACGTGGGAGGGCCGGGAGAGCGGGCGGGGACGGCAGCCTTCCTGGCTCCAGGGCGGGCTCGAACACGCCTCGCGGGGGCCAAACGCCCCCTCCCCGTAACTATGGACACGGGACCTTCCCTCCCCACCCCCAGCAGGGGGGCCGCGCGCATGCTGCAGTGCCAGCCCAGGAGGAGACCCCCCCCCCTCCCGCCCGCCCGCCCCCGCCTTGCCCGGGCCGCGCTCACCGTGGAGCCCCATCGCGCCGCCGCCGCCGCCCTCCCGGTCCTCCTCCTCCTCCTCCTCCGAGCGCTTGTCCTCCGCCCCGGCCGCGACCTCGCAGCGGGTCCTCCGCAGCGGGCTGCTGGGCGCCGGCCTCCAGCGCGCACGCCGCAACGGCCCGGCCGCGCCGCTCACCAGCCTCCGCAGGAGCCGGCCGGGAACCGCCATCTTGGGCCACGCGCGCCTGCGCCCAGCCCCGCGAGAGGAGAGGAGAGGAGGAGAGGAGAGGAGGAGAGGAGAGACCGCGCCTGCGCCGGAGGTCGGGCGGGGGGGGGGAGCCGCGCCGAGCGCCCCCTGCCGGCCGCCGGCCGATGGTTCGCTCCACCCAGGCGGCTTCGTGGCCCGCGGGGGGGGGGGGGCTGGCATGCGCCCGGGTCTGGGTGGCAAATAGGGTTGCCAAGTCCGGGTTGGGAAATACCTGGGGACTTTGGGGGTGGAGCCAGGAGAAGGCGGGGTTTGGGGAGGGGTCTCAGCGTGGTACAATGCCAGAGAGTCCACCCTCCAAAGCAGCCATTTTCTCCAGGGGTGCTGAGTCAGCTGGGGATCCGTTGGAAAAGCGGGAGAACCCCAGGCCCCACCTGGAGGCTGGCCATCCTAGTGGCAAAACACCTGGAGACTTTGGGGATGGGTCCGGGAGAGGGCGGGGTCTGGGGAGGGGATGCAGCACGGGACAATGCCATAGAGGCCACCCTTCAAAGCAGCCGTTCCCTCCAGGGGAGCTGATCTCTGTCAGCGGGAGGGCTCCAGGCCCCACCTGGAGGGTGGCAACCCTACTCCCGGGCCATGAGGGGTGCTGACAACGGGCATCCCACCCACCCCACCCAGAAAGGCACAGGGGGCTCAGCTGGGACCTAGGCATGAGCAGGAGGAGGGGTGCCCCTTGTGGGTGACAAAATACCTATCCAGTGTTCCCTCTAAGCTGAATTAGTGTGAGCTAGCTCATAGTTTCTTAGCCTCCGGCTCGCACATTTTTGTCTTGTTCCTGCCATAGCCAAATTGCTCGCTCACAACTTTAATGCCAGTAGCTCACAAAGTTGAATTTTTGCTCACAAGACTCCACAGTGTAGAGGGAGCATTTACAACCAAGGCAGATCGAGATGGGTGGCTGCCAATGCTCCCTCTGAGCTGTGGAGTCCTGTGAGCAAAAATTCTACTTTGTGAGCTACTGGCATCAAAGTTGTGGGCAGGTGATTTGGCTGCTGCAGAAATCAGTTTGCTCTGGAGCCATCCTTCCTGAGCTAAGACAAAAAGGTGTGAGCCGGAGGCTAAAAAACTCTGAGCCAACTCACACTAGCTCAGCTTTGAGGGAACAATTCTGCATTAGTCTGTCTGTAGCAGCAGCAAAGACCCAGAGTCCAGGAGCACCTGAAAGACTAACCAAATCTGTGGCAGCAGAGATGCTTTCTTTGGGGGTCACTGCGCTCTTCTTGAGATACTGCTAGAATGTGAAACAAATTTAGAGTCCACTGGACTGTAAATTTGTTCTGCTGCTTCAGACCAACACAGCTGACCCCCTGGATCTAGCTAGAATGTGAGTCCATCTATCCTATATATCGGAAAGTGGAGTGATTTCAGATGCCAGAGGACGTTATCACTCACCTGCTATTGCCATTTGCCTGCTAATGTCCTTTGGCATCTGGAGTCACTCCCCTTTCCGATAGCTAGGACAGATGGACTCACATTCCAGCTGTATCTGAAAAAGTGAGCGGTGACTCACAAAAACTACTACCTTGCCATGAATTCGGTTAGTCTTTCAGCTGCTCCTGGACTCTGGCTCTTTTCTACCACCAAGGCAGTAATCCTAGGGCCACCTAGGGTTGCCAACTTCCAGGTGGCACCTGGAGATCTCCTGCTATTACAACTGATTCTCAGACTACAGGGATCAACTCCTCTGGAACAAAACTGCTGCTCTGAGGGGTGGACTCTATGGCATTTGTACCTTCCTGAGGTCCCTCTCCTTCCCCAACTTGGAGTTGGCAGTCTTGGGGCCACTGCAGGGTTAAAGATGAAATACTTTCAAACATGATAGTACATTCAACTCTTTAGATTTTGTCCTCGCCCCCTTAGACAACCGGAAAGGAAACCAAAAACCTGGTGGCCACGTTTGTCAAACTGCACAAAGCACAACTATTTAGAGTTGCCAACCTCCAGCTGAGACCTGGAAATCTGGAATTACAACTGATGTCCAGACTACAGAGCTCAGACCCCCTGGAGGAAATGGCTGCTTTGGAAGGTGGACTCTGTATTTTTACACCCTGCGGAGGTCCGTCCCCTGCCCAAACACTGACCTCTCCAGTCTTCCTCCCCAAGTCTCCAGGAGTTTCCCAGTCCAAGTTGCACAAAGAACTTGGTGTGGCTGCAGGGAGGCCAACAGCTGCAACATTCTCATACCCACATGAGGAGCCACAGAAAAGTCACAGTCTGCATGCATCAGGATGCATAGCATGACATAATGCTGCTCTGTTCGCACACTATGCAAGACACTGTGACAAAGAAAACCACTGAATGCAGTTCTGGCAAATGGGAAGCAAACTGAAACACACAGGTGAGTGGGAAATGGATGGTGGGAAGTGGAAGGGGAGAAAGAGGCAAGCAGAGAGAGAGAGAGAGAGAGAAGCGCTCACAGAAACCGCCAACTTGGGCAAGAGACTCACACAAGAGAAGGAGGATTCAGGTGGGTGGCCGTGTTGGTCTGAAGCAGCAGAACCAAATTTGAGTCCAGGGGCATCCTGAAGACCAACAAAGCTTTATTCTAGGTATAAGCCTGTGTGTGCACGCATGCTTCTTCAGATACACTGAAAACAGAAGTCAAGTCACCGACCATTACATAGAGGTAGCGGGTGAGGAGGGTGTTGCCAGGAAGGGCCAATTAGAGTCAAGATGCACGAGTGACTGAGGAGCAAATACAGCTAAGACTGCCTGAAGGTGATCAGTAAGACCTGTGAACAGCAGCAAATTAGCATACAGCGGAATAAAGGAGTTTCCAAACAGATCTGAGAACTGAGTGACTTGCCCTTCTTGGAAACTACCCCCCCTCCACCATGTAAGGCTTTAGGGAGTCTGTTTTCAGTGTATCTGAAGAAGTGTGCATGCACACAAAAGCTGATGCCCAGAATTAAACTTTGTTGGTCTTAAACGTGCCCCTGGACTCCGACTTTGCTCTACAATTTATTTATTTATTTATTTATTATTTCGCATTTATATCCCGCCCTCCCCCGCAAGACAAGGAGGGAGAAGGGGTGAATACATGAAGTTGCCTTATACTGAATCAGACCCTGGGTCCATCAAAGTCAGACCGGCGGCAGCTCTCCAGGGTCTCAGGCTGAGGTCTTTCACGTCACCTGCGACCTGGTCCTTTTCATTGGGGATGCCGGGGACTGAACCTGGGACCTTCTGCATGCCAAGCAGATGTTCAGCCTCTGGACTACTATCCCAAAGGAAGCTCACCTTCGTGGCAGCCACACGGGCTCCATGGGAAAGGCACCCCCTCCTTATCACACAACTTAGGGAGAGGACAGCAGTTGTTAGGTGGCAGAACCCTGTCCTGGGAGTAAGCCCCACTGAATACAACTGGCCTTAGTTCTTCGTCGCCCGGCTCAGGATTGCTTCCATACCCTCCCCCCACCCCAATTGCCAGGGTGGACGGGCAGAGCCATAACAGCTCGAACTCTTTGCTTGCGTGCCTCCGCATGTGAAAAATAAGCTGAATATGGCAGTCTGAACCGGCCTGGCTGCTGTGCCCTGTGCCTCCTAAGCTGCGGCCTCTTGCCACAGAGCGCCAGCCGAAACCCACAGAGGTGTTCTAGGCAAGCTCCCACCACTGCCACTGGGAAGGCTGCTCACTCAGACAACCATATGACATCCCCCCCCCCCAGCACCCCACAGTCAGTGGGCACTGCGGGCCTGGCCCTCACCTCCTCCTTGCAGAAACAGAACTGGGAACGAGAAGATCGCCCAAGGCCAGCTCCAAGGCACCGGGCGCCATGAGAAGAGGAGCTCAGGCCCTCACCCCCACTTAACAAGTCTGTCCACAGCCAGCCCACCCCTTGGAAGGCAAGCTGTTGGGAGGGCAGACACAGCCGAGTCCTTCTCCCAGGGGACACACCCCCAGCAAAGAGGAAAAGCACTTCATAGCATGCATAGAGAAGAAGGATGGACTGGGCACGCTCCAACAGTCAGAAGCAAAGACTGTGATCTTGTATCCCTGCAAACCCTCTCTGGCCCTGGTCTGGGGAGGGGATGGTCCCACCAATCAAAGAAGCTCAGTTGGTGGGTACACGAGAGAGGGGCTTTTCAGTGGCAGTCCCACAGCTATGGAACAACCTCCCCAGGGGGGTCTGCCTGGCCCCCTCACTTCTGAGACTCAGGAAGCAGCTGAAGACAGTTTTATTTAGGACTACATTAGACTGCTTTGTTTTTTGTTTATTGGCAGTCCTAACTGGAGTTTTTAAATTGGGATCTTGTATGTGTTTTTATAATTGCAGTTCTATTCATATTGTTTTATTTAAGAACATAAGAAAAGCCGATGTTGGATCAGGCCAGTGGCCCATCCAGTCCAATACTCTGTCATTTTGCATTTTATAATTCTTTTGTTTGTATTGTAAGCTGCTTTGAGTTCTGCAGAGGAGAAAGGCAGCTAAGAAATGTTTTAAATAAGTAAAATTTGATACATCCATTCCATGGGATCCAGCTCTAATGTAGGAGTGGCTTCTCTACAGGGGTAGTAGTGGTTAAGTACACGGACTCTAATCTGGGAGAACTGGGTTTGATTCCTCACTCCTCCACTTGCAGCTGCTGGATGACCTTGGGCAGGCCATAGTTCTGTCAGAGCTGTCCTTGAAAAAGAGCAGTTTCTGTCAGAGCTGTCCTTGAAAAAGAGCAGTTTCTGTCAGAGCTCTCTCATCCCCACCTACCTCACAGGGTGTCTGTTGTGGGGAGGGGGAGGGGAAGGAGTTTGTAAGTGAAGGGTGGGGTATAAGTCCAATCTCTTCTTCTTCTTCTTCTAAAGTTGTCTAGTTGTGCTGTCCTGATAAATCCAGGGACAGGGCAACTGAACAGGATACTGCAGGGACTGCTTCACTGTTCCTTCATCTGTGGTTCTACCTACATGGCCCAGCCGGCTTTTACAATCTTGCTGGGCCTGCTACAGACAACAGGCAGTCTCTTTCCTCCTGACTGCAAGAGGCCTGAGGGCTGCCCGCCAGCTGCAAATGTGAATTGCTGAAGAGGCAGCAGCAGCAGACTAGAGAGCAAGAGGTCTTTTCTACTGGGCCTGTGTTGGGACAGAAGGAAAAGTTAAGTGGGCTGGCGGGGGGAGGGGGAACCATGATCAAAGCTGCCAAAAGGAGGTGATCACTGATGGAAAAGATGTGAATCTGCATCAGCAGGTATGTAAGAAGAGACATGAGGCTGAAAGGAGAATGCAAACCTAAGAGCAACTTTTTCTGCTGTCAAGTCACAGGTGACTTATGGCGACCCCGTGAGGCTTTTCAAGGCAAGAGATCTTCAGAGGTGGTTTGCTACCGTCTGCCTGCCTCCGTGTCATGACCTTGGTCTCCTGGAGCCAAGGTGTTGTGGTTAAGTGCGCGGACTCTAATCTGGGAGAATCGGGTTTGATTCCCCACTCCTCCACTTGCACCTGGCTGGATGACCTTGGGCAAGCCATAGCTCTGGCACAGCTGTTCTTGTCTCTGTCAGGGCTCTCTCAGCCCCACCTACCTCCCAGGGTGTCTGTTGGGGGAGGGGAAGGGGAAGGAGTTTGTAAGCTGCTCTGAGACTCTGAGTGAGTGAAGGGCGGGGTATAAATCCAATCTCTTCTCTTCTTCTTCTCCTTTGGTGGTTTCCCTTCCAAATACTGGCTAGGGCCGGCCCTGCTTAGCTTCCGAGATCTGAGGCGACTGGGCTGGCCTGGGCAATCCAGGTTAGGGCCAGAGTAACATAAGATACATGGGAAACTGTGGGGCAGGAGTGGGGGAAGTTAAACTACGAGGAAGAAGAACATGAGAGAGAGAGCCAGTCTTATGTCGTGGTCAGAGTGTCAGAATAGAATTTGAGAGACCTGGGTTCAAATCCCTGCTCTGCCATGGAAGTCTGCTGGCTGACCTTGGGCCACTCACTCTCTCAGCCTCGCCTACCTCATGGGGATGTTGTGGTGAGAATTATTTATTTATTTGTTTTGTTAGGCTTCTACCCTGCCCTTCCAGCAAAGCCAGCTCAGAATGAAATGGCAGAGAGGAGAACGACGCAAGTCATTATGGGCCCGTCGCGGAGAAGGGTGGGGTAGAAATGAAGTTGAATAAAATAAAATACAACAACGAGCAAGGAGACTGGCTGATGCTGAGGAACGGCACCCTTTAGGTGTGGGATGGTCAGTGGTCAGAGAGATGGTGGGAAAGACAGGCCGTGAGGAGGGAATCCCACAGCCCCTCGAGGGGGGAAAGAACTCCGTGTGTGACATGCGGTGATGGGAAGTGACGACAGCTGCAAGGACCAGACCATTGGCAGGAGAGAAGCAGAAAATGGGAATGCAAAGCTAAGGGACGGGGGGGGGGGGGAGGACAGTCTAGTCTACGCGTGAGGACTATTAGTGGTTTGTCACGGTCGGTTATGCGGAAGCTTTCTGCTCAGGTCGCACGGCATGGAGGAAAGACGCCAAAAGCCAATGGGTCTCCTGGGATGTAACGAATAATATTTTTTTTATTACTAAGCCAAGTGTTTTAACAGTGTGTCGCTGCCACGTTTTGTTCTGCAGCCCAGCGGGTCAGGGCAGTGCCACCCCTGCCTGTGCTGGTCTCCAAAGGGGCCACGCCTGCATGGATCGGGCCGTTGTCAGGCAGGCGCCAGGTCGCTTCTCGACTTCCTGCTCCCATCACGGCGCCATCGTGGGATCCATGACAAACCACTAGCCTTAGCTCGACAGCTCTTGCTCGCGTTTCCCTCTCTGCCCAGCACGGATTTGGAAGCACTTGGATTCGGCAGCTGATTCATCTCCACCATCGTGCCAAATCATCTTGGGATCCATTACTCCTGAGCAATGTGTCTTTACTTGCGAGGAAAAGGCAGGGCAGAGCTGCAAAGCTGACCCCCCCCCCCCCAATATGAGTCCTGTATTCCGAGGAGCATGAGGAGTGACGCCCCTTTAAGAGCAACAGCTGTGGACTTGGAAGGAGCTGGAATTATGACAGATGACCAGAGTGAGACACTAATAAGGAGCTACCAGAAGAGTTTGGTTCAGCAATGGTGGGGAAGCGCCACATGACAGGAGGCGAGGAGAACACAAGGCAAAGAGGTCAGCCTCTCACTTGGATGGGACAAAGGGGAACATGCGGGAGCTGCGGAAGAGCTACCCAGTTCTTGGTCTCATTTTCAATCACCAGAAAGCTCAGCCACAAGCCGGTGTAGCCAAGTGGATGGAGAATGGACTTGGGCTAAATCCCTCCCTCTACTACAGCTGCATTGTGTGGTTTTTGACAAGTTACCCCGTTCCCTGCCTGCTGGACGGGAACCATGAGCTACCAGACACGGCTGCTGTGGGGGCAGACCCCCAGGCTGTCAAGATCCGTGTTCCCACACAGCTTCAAGAACGGCACAGACAGCTGGCTCTCTGCATCCTTTCGATGGGTCTTGACTGGACTGTCTGAACAGCATGCCCGAGACCTTGGACAAAATGGAATCCTGGGGTTTCCAGCTCAAAAGATGAGCCAGGATTTGTCTTTCCTAACCCACTGCCTCCTTTTTCAGAAAGGGCATTGGGAAAGGTACCACTGGTTCACCTTCGGAGGCCGACTGAGCCCTTGCCGAGAGCCAACCGTCTGCGTCGTTCTTGAAGCGAACACGGATCTTGACCGTCTGGGGCTCAGACCTCACGGGTTAAGCTTAGGAGGCCCTACTGAGCCCTCCCCTAGTCCCCCAACCACTTCTTACCTCTTCTACATGAATTCAGGGAGAACATTGCTGGCAGACTGAAAAGGCCCAGTCCCTGGAAAGACAAGAGGGTGAGGGGAGAGGAGGCAAAGTGGGTCAAAGACAGCAGGCGCCATTTTCATCAAATCCCCAAGCAGGGTTTTTGTACAGTTCATCTTAAGAGACAGTCAAGATACCAAAGGGCTTGTGGTTCTATGCTGCTCAGAAGCGTACCCCAAACACAGGGGCTGCTAGGGACTGAGACACTACGATTGACGCACACTAATTGATGGTTCATTTCCCCATCCCAATTACACAGGATTGGCTAACGAAAACGTCTGTAATGTGGGGTTTAGACACCTCTTACCTATGGAAGAAAAATATTCAAGATCAGTATGGTAGCCGTGTTAGTCTGTCTATAGCAGCAGAAAAGAGCAAGAAACCAGTAACACCTTAAAGACTAACAAAATTTGTGGCAAAGACCAGAGTCTGGTGGCACCTTTCAGACCAAAAAAGTTTTATTCAAGGTATAAGCTTTCATGTGAATGCACATGTCTTCAGATACGGTGTGGCAGTGAGCAGTGACCCACAAAAGCTCAGCCCCTGCCACCAGTGTTCCCTCTAAGCTGAGTTAGTGTGTGCTAGCTCACAGTTTGTAAACCTCTGGCTCACACACATTTTTGTCTTCGCTCAGGAAGGATGGCTCCAGAGCAAACTAATTTATGCAGTAGCCAAATCGCTTGCTCATAACTTTAATGCCAGTAGCTCACAAAGTACAATTTTTGCTCACAAGTTTCAACAGCTTAGAGGGAGCATTGCCTGCCACAAATGTTGTTAGTCTTTAAGGTGCTACTGGACGCTTGCTCTTTTCTGCTGCAAGATCAGTGAAATTTCTTTAAGATCATTGGGAACACACACACACACAGGCTTACTTGTTCGGTGAGAGCCTGCTCTAGCTTCCACCCACAACTACCAACAGCAAGCAGAACAGCTGGAGTCCAGTCATTCCTTAGAGACCAACAAGATTTTCAGGGTATATGCTTTTGAGACTCACAGCTCCCTTCGTCAGAAGGTGGGAGGGCTGTTACAAAGAAGGAACTCAGGATGCAGAGGTCATAGAATCACAGAATCCTAGAGTTGGAAGGGACTTCCAGGGTCATCTAGTCCAACCCCCTGCACAAGGCAGGAAATTCACAAATACCTCCCCCCCCATATCTCCAGTGACCGCTGTTCCACACACAGAAAATTTCCAGGATTCCCGGCCAAACTGACCTGGAGAAAAATTGCTTCCTGACCCTAAAGTGGCAATCAGCATTTCCCTGGGCGTGGAAGGAAGGGCCACAAAAATTAAGCACTGGGGCAACCCTCCCTGCCCTCCCTCTCATGATCTGCCTAAGTTCACAGAATCAGCATTGCACTCAGATGGCCATCTAGCCTCCAAATACTGACCAGGTCCAACCCTGCTTAGTTTTCCAGAAAGATCTGAGGGGATTGGGCTAGCCAGGTCAGGAAATGCTTAGGGGCATAAAATTAGCATCTGTGCTGAGATAAGACTTCGGCTCAGTCCTGGAGGGTTCCGTGTTCTGAATCTGTGAATGAGCTCAACAGCAAGTAGAAGAGGAGGTCTGCTAGGAAATGCACATCCACCTTTGTTTTGCACGCCAAACACCACAAATGAAGCTGCTTTCTACAGAATCAGACTCTTTGTCTATCAAGATAGATTCAGGTGGGTGGTCGTGTTGGGCGGAAGCAACAGAACAAAGTTTGAATCCAGGGGCCCCTTTAGGACCAACAAAGTTTTATTCCTGGTATAAGCAGAGTTCAACCAATCCCTGGTGCCTTGAAGTTTCATTGTGACATCTAGTATTTTATCAGTCATTTATTATCAGTGCGGCTGCTAGGAATCCTCCTTGGGTTGGGGGTGGGGGGGGGGGAGGTTATGCCTGAGAATCTGTCCTTGGAATTGGTACCTAACTATCCTGACCATCCAGTGTAAGAGAGGATGGCCACTTCAGGCAACTGATGGTGTTTTCTCTCCCCATTCACATTTAGTATTACGTATCAAATGCAGGGAGCATGGACCAGACTGAAGACTGTTCACAGTCGGCCCCCAGCAAAGCTGAGACTGCGGCCTCCTAGCTGGACCCGTGCAACGGCTGTGAAGGGAAACTGGAGCCTGAAATTAGGGTTTTTATTTTCCTATCAGAACAACAGTGACCCAAAAAATCATTAGGCAAATGCAAGACAAAGCTTTGCCTTGGGTTGCGATTAGCTCTTCGCTGCTTTCTAGGTCACATTTTAAAACTGACCCCTCTCTCTTTATGTGTATACATTCTTTTACAGTATTCTGCTGTGAGTCAAAAGTACCCCTGGCCTCCCTGCAAGGGTTAATGTGAATACTGGACTGGTCTATTCTGCAGGTGTTCCTAATTGGCCTTTGGGCCGACACAGCTCTTATCATCTTCAAGGCCAAAGCACTTTGCTTTTCATGAGAACCTGCGTGGTGTGATGGGGGTGGGGGTGGGGAGATAAATTTTCTAGATGTTTCTCCTGGAGACTTGTCCTGATTGGATGTCATCATCGCCTGATGTGCAGGGCCCAAAAACTATAATTAAGCTAAGGCCCTGAGGAAGATTGACTAGCTTGAATTTTGATGGACTAAAGGCCTGAACTCTGACATGCAATTGCTAGTAACGTAGAGAACCCCTGAGCCTTGGCCTTCGACTCTGGAATTTAAGGTTTGTGCTGCCTAATGCAGGTTCTGAAAAGTGTTAAGACAGTTGAGATAGCTTTCTTGCTGTGTGATCAAAGAGTAATGTGTTACACACAGAATAATTCTTTATTTAAAATAAACATAATTTTTTTTTAAATTAAATAATGCTTACTTGTGTGCATCTGCCCTGGGGACCCACAGGGTTCAGCTTTGGGCTCCTTGCTTTTATTATTTGGCTATGATAAAATAATGGTCTCCTGTCCAATCACTTCATCACAGAAACTCGGTGGGCTAGATTCAAGTCCAGGAGCACCTTCAAGACCAACAAGACTTTTTTGGGGGTATAAGCTTTAGAGAGCCAGAGCTCCCTTCAGCAGGTACCACTTTAGGTTTCTCAGTATTGTTTTAGGTTTCTCAGCTTAACACGAGAAGTTACTCTGCTAATCCTGGGCATTCGATGGCAGTTTAATCTGCAGAAATCAACATTATCCCATGCTAATGTACGCAGGTGAAGCCACTGTCAACGGCACAGGAGGAGGGGCTGGCAGGAAACATCTCTTTGTTAACCCAAACAACACTGACCACGGTCACAGCAAGGGCTGAGAGAACTTTGCCTTAAAGACGGTTGTGACGATGCAAACGTCATGAAAGCGATCCTTCTTTGGCAATAGCACCCAAAGTGGGCTGACTACATGGAGAGCATTCAGAGCGCTGATACTCCTCACAGCTAGACTGACCAGAGGCAAGAGAGGAGACAGCTCTTGGATTTTTAAGCGAGGCAGGCGCAATTTGCCGTGCAGAGGGTGAGGAAAAAACCCTGCATGTGCTGAAATGCACCCCAATACACTCAGTGCCCCTTTACTGCTCACTGCAAACCCATCCTAAATTGGCTGTGGAATCAAAACCCAGTTTCCAGGGCATACTGGTCATGCCCTGAAGAGCTGGCTGGACATGGAAACTCTGCTGGAGTTTGCTCCCCGTAAGTACTCCAGGCTACTAATTCATTTCCTCACAGTGGGCCAGACTGAAGTGGGGGTAGTTTCTGCCTAACTGCATTCAAACCTCTGTGACTTCTGAAGGGTCCCTTTCTCAGACTATCCTACCTCACAGATGTTGTGAGGATGCCTGCTCAGGCCCTGTGCTAAAACCTCAAGCAAAGAAAGAGCATTTGGCACGCCACTTTGGAATCCATGTCTCTCTCGTCACTGTTCTGATGGGGTGATGGGCAAGTTCTTTCCCGAGTACTTCTATCCTCTGCCCCATCCAGGTGTTCTTACCCTTATGAACACACATGAAGCTGCCTCATACTGGCTCAATGAGACCATTAGTCCATCAGGAGCAGTGTTGTCTACTCAGAAGGTCCAGACTCCTGGGACCTTCTGTATGCCGAGCAGCGGCTCTGCCACCAAGCCACAGCCCCTCATTGGTTCTCAGAATCTCTCTCAGCCCCTCACAGGCAAACTCAGAAACTGCCAACCTACATTTTGATTCCAAACCACTCACCATATGGGGCCCTTTCAAATACCCAGCAAAACCAGCACCAGCAGTTTAATAAAATCCAGTCACGAAAGTGGCGAATTAAAGCTTGATGGAGCCACAAAAGTCTGAAATCCAGAAAAGACAAAGAGGAGTCCTGTGGTACCGTGAAAACTAACACATTTATTGTATTATGCGCTTTTGTAAGCTCGAGCCCACTTCATCAGATGCAGCGTGTGAGAGATTCTGTTACAAGCAACGCGTTCATCTTCAAGGTGCCACTGGAGTCTTCCTTTGTCTCTGGTGCAACAGGCAAACACGGCTATCATCTTGGGAGTCCCAATCAAGAGAGATCCTTTAAGACAGAAGGAACTTCCTGAACACTGAGGCTCAGATATGACTGATGCATCAATAAACCTCACGTTACGGAAGATGCCAGGTATTGCATTAACTGAAGCTCCTGGGCATGCAGAGGCATTTAACCAGGATGAGCAGGGAGCAAGACCTCCTCCCGGCAGCATTCCTGCATATGCTGGGTAGCTTCCTCCGCAGCCTCCAAGGCAGACGGGCGCTGGGACCCAAGGGGCTTCCTCGCTCCCTGTTTGGTCCCCTGCCCGCCCCGGGGGGTTTGACCGAGCGCCCGAGACCTCCTCCGGCTCTTCCCTGCCCCATCCCCAAGGGACACAGCCCTGCCCGCCTGCGGCCCTGGCAAAGAGCAGCCTCTCCCGCCCGCGTTCGGTCTTTGTCCCCCGGCCCCATCAAGAGCCCAGAGAAGAGGTCCCGGCTGGCTTGGTCCCGGCGGGGGAACGCCACCTCTGGCCGGGTGTCCATCGGGGCCAGCAGCATCGCCTGCTCGGGCCGGCAGCGGCTCTTCCCCGCCCCGGGCCGTCCGGCTCCTCCGAGCGGCGCTGCTGCCGGGGACGGACTGAGCCGGGGACCTCTCCTGCTGAGACCCAGGCCCTCCGCCCCCCTCTCCCGCCCCCTCCCCTCGCTGGGCGGGCGGCCTCTTTCCCCAGCGCCCCCCCACCCCCCCAACCAGCAGCAGCAGCAGCGCTTTCCGCCTCCGCGCAGGGATGCTCAGCGGGGAGGGGCGGCGGGATGGGGGGGGGGGGGCAGCTCCGGGCCTCCCCCATCCCCCCGCCGCCCCCGCGGAGCAAGCCGGGGGGGGGGAGCCTCTCGCGCTCCCCCTCCTTAGGGGCCACCGACCTCCTCCTCCTCCTCCTCGCAGCTCTTTCCGCGCGCGGCGGCGTTTGAATGGGTGGGTAGCCCGCAGCTCGCTCGCTCGCTCCCTCCTTGGCCGGCCGGTCCGCTCGGTCCCTTCTCCGGCGCCGGGACTACAGCTCCCAGCAGGCTCTCCGTGGACATCCGCTTCCGGTCAGCGGCGGAAGTGAGAAATAGCCCGGGCGGGGAGGCGGGGCTTCCTTCTCCCTCTCCACGGCAATGGGGTCGCGCCAATGGGAGGCGCGGCGGGCGGTGATGGGCGGGTGGGAGGAAGGGAGCGGGGCGAGCGGACGGGCGCCGGCGGTGTCGGGGAGGTCCGGCCTGAGCCACCCGGCAGCAGGCGGGTCTTCGGCCGGGGCAGCTGTGCCCGGCGCGGGAGGAGCGAGCGAGCGTCGCCTGCCCTGTGAGAATCGCCGGCGCCGCCCAGCTAAGTACCCGTGCCGAGGCGCCCGGCCGCCCGACGGCGGGGAGGTTCCACCGGTGGGTGCAGCGCCGTTGCTCTCGAGGAGCACCACCAGCCGCGGTCAGGCTGCGGGACGGAAGCCAGGACCCGTGCTCCCTCCAAGCGGCGGAGGCTTCTTGTAAGCAACAAATTGTCCTTCTTGTAAGCAACAAATTGTGAGCCACTGGCCTTGAAGCTGTGAGCGAGCTGTGATTCGGCCGCTGCATGGAAGTAGTGTGCTCGGGAGCCCTCCTTCCTGAGCTAAGGAAAAATGAGTGAGCCGGAGGCTAATAAACGGTGAGCTAGCTCACACTGACTCAGCTTAGAGGGAATAGTGGCCAGGACCAGGGCGGGTTTTTTGGTAGAAAAAGCCCAGCAGGAACTCATTAGCATGATAGGCCACACCTAACAGCAGAAACACATTAGCATATTAGGCCACACCCCTGACCATGCAGCTCCCTCCCAGGATCAGCACCCTCTAAGCTGTGGAGTCTTGTGCGGAAAAATTCTGCTTTGTGAGCTACTGGCATTAAAGTTGTGAGCCAGGGATTTGGCTGCTGCATAAATCAGTTTGCTCTGGAGCCTTTCTTCCTGAGGTAAGACAAAAATGTGTGAGCTAGAGGCTAAAAAACTGTGAACTAACTCACACTAACTCAGCTTGGAGGGAACCCCCCTAGATGTCAGAGGCCTCACTGGTGGCCAGCAGGGGAAGGGCCACCGCCCCCCCCCCCGGGATGTGCAAGGTGGCCCAAGACCCCCTTTATGAGGACAGCAGGCCGGTGTTGTGGGTTGGGGGGGGAGGTACTAGAAATGTGCCCCCCCCAGTGATACTTCCCCGCCCATTTCCCTGCACACCAAAGCGCGGGGGGGAGGGGGAATCCTGGCTGGGCTTCTGGGAGGAAGCCCCGGGGGGACTCACTGGGAACAAATCAGGTGCCAACCAATGTTCCGTCTAAGCTGAGTTAGTGCAAGCTCGCTCACAGTTTTTTAGCCTCTGGCTCACACACTGTTGTCTTAGCTCAGGAAGGATGGCTCCAAAGCAAACTGATTTATGCAGAAGCCAAATAGCTCACTCACAACTTTATGCCAGTAGCTCACAAAGTAGAATTTTTGCTCACAAGACTCCACAGCTTAGAGGGAGCATTGGTGCCGACCGCCTGGTGATAGCCTTTCGTTTGGATAGCACTAAATGCTTCACAGTGATGCCTGCAACAACCCGGGGTGAGGCAGGGCAGCATTACTGTCCCTGTACCCCATCTAGTATCCCAGTACAACAGCTCTCTGAGGTAGGGTAGCATTACTCTCACCATACTACATATATCTCCCCAGTGATGTGTATAACAACCCAGTAACAATGAGGTAGAGCAGCATTATTGTTTCCATACCACATATATATTTTCACACTGATGTGTGCGACAGACAGCCGTATGAGGCAGGGCAGCATTCCCATTCCCATGTATCTTATTCTAGTCATGTGTACAACTGTCCTGTAAGGTAGGACAACATTACTGTGGCCTTACCACATGTGTTGTCATACTGATATGTACAACAGCCCTGTGAGGTAGAGCTGCATTACTGTTTCCATACCACATATATATATATATATATACCACATATATATATATATATATATATATATATATATATACACATACACATACACATACCATACCACATATATATATATATATATAGCGATGTGTACAACTACCATGTGAGGTAGGGAAACATTCAGTGACGCTGCTATTATTTTATTTTACTTCATTTATACTCTGCTTTCCCCCCAAAGCCACTTCACGTTGTTCTCCTCTCCACAACTTGAATCTCACAACGGCCCTGTGAGGTAGACTAGGCTGAGAGAAAGGTCAGCCAGCAGGCTTCCTTGGCAGAGCAGGGCCTTGTGCTTGGGTCCCCCAGATCCTGATCTGTTGCTTGAACCACACCACCTCCTGGGCACTGCAATTTATTTTTATTTGTATATGGGATTTAGAATCTGCCTTCCTCACTGAGACTCAAGGCAGATTCCCAAGTCAACATGGGAAATCAAATAGTTTTTAACCTCTGATTTTATTGTCTGAGAATTAATGCTTGGAATCTGCCCTGAGCCCTCTTGTGGGAAAGGCGGGCTAGAAATTGAACCAAATAAATAAAAGAAGAAGAGATTGGATTTATATCCCGCCCTTCACTCACTTAAGAGTCTCAGAGCGGCTTACAAACTCCTTTCCCTTTCCCTCCCCACAACAGACACCCTGGGAGGTAGGTGGGGCTGAGAGAGCTCTGAGACAACTGTCCTTGAGAGAACAGCTGGTAAAGAGCTATGGCTTGCCCAAGGTCATCCAGCCATGTGCAAGTGGAGGAGTGGGGAATCAAACCCGGTTCGCCCAGATAATAGTCCGCGCACTTAACCGCTACATCAAACCACACTTAACCACTACACCAAACCAGAAATGAAGATACAGGTGGGAAGCCCAAAAGTGTTCATAGACATACATAAAGCTGCCTTATCCTGTGTCAGTCCGCTGGTCCATCAAAGTCAGTATTGTCTGCTCAGACTGGCAGGGGCCTCAGTTAGAGGTTCTTGCATGTCCCTTCCTGCCTGGACCTGTTAATTGGAGATGCTGTGGGGGATTGGACCAGGGATCTTCTGAGTGCAAAGCAGAGACTTATCACCTGAGCCATGGCCTTTTTCCAAATTAGACTGTTAAACTACAGGGACTTATCTCAAAGGTTGGGCTGGAGAGCTCTCATCATTTGTTATTCAGCTTCTGGCATGAGCACTATTTTATATATTGCCCAGATAAATGGTGAAGCTTTCCAGTCCAATTTTGCTTCGATCAACTTGCAGTGGCTCTTCAGTTGGTCTCCTATGTTTGTGTTGTCCATTGATGACCCGGGTCCCTCCCATTGGTCAGGGAAGGTGTGCTTTTTGAAAGGAACCGTCAAACCCTCAGAGCAGCATTAGATTTAATTATTTGGTGGGCTCTGAATGAATCCAAACTAGGGGAGGAAATTCACGCAAGCATAATATAGCCATGTCCTGTTGGGCATTTTATTTTTCTTCCTGAGTTGCTGAAACCAGCCAAGAATTACAAGCAGGATCACAAGACTTATTTGTTTAGGATATTCCTTTGCAGCCTCTTCAGATTCTTGCTTTAGGTGGCTAAAAATTATCCATAAAACAGAAGCAGACTGTTAAAAAGCTGAAAAAAGTGTGAGTCCAGGGGGACCCTTGAATCCCAAGCACACTTCTCCAGATACATTGGAACAGACTTCCTCAACTATTATGTTCAGGTGCTGGTGGTGGTGGGGAGTTAGTTGCCAGGAAGAGCCAATTGGTCAAGATGCATAAGGACCTGGGCAGCAAATACAGCCAATACTGGAGCAACACACACATCGTAAGACACGTAAATAGCAGCAAATTGGCATACAGACAGTAAAGGAGTCCAGTCCCACTCCGGTCCAGTCTTGGCTGTATTTATTTATTTATTTTGACTTACATTCTGCCTTCCCTACAAGTGGGCTTAAGAGTGGATAACATCAGTAAGAGTTAAAACATTCCAGAGTAGGAGTTAAAACATAAGAATGATTCAACAGTAGTTAAAGCAGATTAAAACAGAACTATAAGGTAACAGGTGGTACAGCATTCAGTGTGGTGGTTTTAGACCTGGAGCCGCTAGGCCATGGACCACATTGTTGGTCTTCATTTAATAAGCCAATTGCAGATGCAAGATTCAGCAGGGGGCGGCCATTAGGTGGAATGACTGGATGCTTGCCACCTCAACCAAAGACCTGGTTGCTCAGTTGCTAATGCATCTTGACTGAGAGCCAGTTTGGTGTCGTGGCTTAGTGTGTGGACTCTAATCTGGGAGAACCGGGTTTGATTCCCCACTCCTCCATTTGCACCTGCTGGATGGCCTTGGGCAAGCCATAGTTCTGTCACAACTGTTCTTGAAAAAGAGCAGTCTCTGTCAGAGCTCTTTCAGCCCCACCTACCTCACAGGGTGTCTTTTGTGGGAAGGGGAAGGAGTTTGTAAGCCGCTCTGAGACTCCTTTGGATAGTGAAGAGCGGGGCATGAATCCAATCTCTTCTTCTCCTCTTCTAATTGGCTCTTCCTGAGCCCAGTATCTCCCTCTGTTTATTTCATTAAATCCTACCCTGTATAAGGTTTTCAATCTCTCTCCTCCATTGACCCTGAGCAGGGATGGGAGGTCTGTTAAGTCTGCAAACAGAAAGGGGGCTTACTAATTTTTAAAGCATTTCTTAAGTTTCATAGCCCCGACCTGTATGGCCCAACCTAGCCTGATGTTGTCAGATCTTGGAAGTCAAGCAAGGTTGAGCCTAGTCAGTATTTGGATGGGAGACCACCTAGGAAGTCCAGGGTTGCTATGCAGAGCCAAGCAATGGCAAGCCACTTCTGAATGCCTGGCATCAAAAATAGTATGGGTTTGCCATAAGTTCGCGGGAAGGGCGGGGTATAAACTGAATAAATAAATAAATAAATAAATAAATAAGTCAGCTACTAAGGTTTCCCTTTCTTGAAAGCCAGTCGAATCTGACTCTAGGGGGCGGTGCTCATCTCTGTTTCCAAGCCGAAGAGCCAGCGCTGTCCGCAGACTCATCCGTGGTCATGTGGCCAGCATGACTGAACACTGAGGTGCACAGAACGCTGTTACCTTCCCACTGAAGCGGTACCTGTTTATCTACTTGCAATTTCTTGCTTTTGAACTGCTAGGTTGGCAGGTGCTGTGGCCAGAGACAGGAGCTCACTCCGTCATGCGGCACTCGGGTCTCGAACTGCTGAACTACTGACCTTCCGGTCTGCAACTCAGCGTCTTAACCTGTGAGCCACTGTGGCCCCAAGTCAGCTACTACCTGAAGGCAAAAAACCCAAATCAAACCCCCAGTTTCATAATATGATCTTATATGCATTGTGTGCCCTCATTTTTTAAAAAACAAACAGGGCGTCAAAATCTGGTACTTACCCAGGCCTCTCTGGACCTCTGAGAGAGGGCCTCTTCCTGAGCAATTTCTGGGTTTCAAGACCTCCAGTTATATTTCTATCAAACTCTAATAGAGTAAGTGAATCTGAAGTAAGAGAAGTTTATTTTTCTGCCTTTTCAGGTTTCAGTACAGCACTGGGATTATTTCAACCCTTCAGAACTGGATGGGTCAGAATATAGTGGTGTGGGAAGGAGGGTCATGTGAAGGTAAGAATCTTCTAGACAGCTGCCATCTTGGAGGAGAATGCTGTCTTGTGAATGTCTGCTCTAAATCAGACCAAAAGCGATGTGTTAAAGATGGAGGCTGCATCCAGAATGAATGTATAGATGTAACAAGAAAGTTGTGTAGGGCACCAGGTATAGATCTTCTGTTATTTCTGGCTGGATATTTATTTTGTCTTCTAACTATGCTGTTATTGTTCACTCAAATAGCATTACCTCTGTGCTAGGCGTGGTTCAAAAAACAGAAGTGGTGTAGTAGCATTTCAGAGGTGCTCTCCGCATGAACGCCTGCCGACCAATATTAGGCATGTTTACTCAAAAGTATGTTCCATCAAATTCAGTTGGGAGTTACTACTCAGCAAACATGCTTGGGAATTGTGCTATAACAATCCAGTTTTGTGTACCTTTGTTTTAAAGAATGGCTGCGAGCAGGAGGAATATTATCTGGCAATCTTGGGAGTGTATCCCTATAGGTAAAAATGGCACAATAAGAATCAAGAAACCACTGCTGAAATACTTCACTTTTATTTCATGATGTGTTAAATGGAGTGAGAATTCTGGAATGGCCACACCTTGAAGAACTGCTCCCTTTCCCCATTGGACTGTGTCTATTTAATCTCGCCTGTGATAAAGAGTCTTCTGAGTGCACCCCATTGCTAGTAGGATAGCTTGGTGGCTTTATTGCTGTTTCAAGGACTTTTTTTTTATACAGTGCTTTTCATAATGATTGCAAAGTTCAGACCACCTGTCCATAGTTTTATTCTCTCTAGCAATGCTGGGGGAAGGGGGGGGGGGGGCGGCCAGGTAGATATTCCGAAGTTTGTAGGCTTTAAATTTTGCCTGTCAGGCAGCCGTTTTCAAAGCACAAAGAGCACAGCTGTACCAGTATCAACTTTGTATTAATTTTATTAATTTTTGTTTATTTTAACAATAAATAATATATATCATAATTATATATGTACAAGTTAATAATACTTACAGTCCCCCCCCTTTTAAAAGGAGGGGGAAAACACCTCTTTGGTGGGAAAAAAAGAATATCCGCCGCCGGGCCGGATTGCAACCGGGCGCACGGCGAACAGCAGCTTCGCGGCTTCAGAGGTCGGGTCCTGCAAAGCCTTTCTTTATGCGCAGGCGCGCGATTGCGGGCGAACGGGCGGGGGGGGGGCCGCAGGCCGTCGTGCGTGCGCACGCGCCTCTGACTGAGGGGGGGGGGAAGCTGTTCCGTCCGCCTCGCGCGTGCCAGGGGCCCCTGAGCGGTTCGCGCAGGCGCAGTCGGGGCGCGCCCTCGGTCGCCCCCTGTCGGGCGGAGCGAGCGTCCTCGGGCTCGTCCGGCAGGGGGAAGGGACGGGAACGGGAGGCGCGCCCGGGCCCAGGCCGCGCATGCGCGCGGGGGGGGCTGAGGGAGGCCTGTGGGGCTGGGCGCGCGCGCGCCCGCCCGCTTGCTCGTATTGTCCCGCCCGCGAGGGAGGCCCGGCCCGGCCTGGCCTGGCCATGCAGCGCCCGGACCCGCCCTGAGGCGGCGGCGAAGAAGAAGAAGCCCGCGACCCGGCCCCGAAGTCTGGCGGCGGCGACGGCTCCCTTCATGGCGACGGCGGTAGCAGCAGCAGCAGCAGCACCAGGGTCGGCTGCCGGGCCGGCGACGAGGGCGCCTGAGGCCGGGCGGCGGCGGCGGCGGCGGGGGGAGGCGGAGGCCCGTCAGGCCGCGCTGTGGGGCCGGGCGCGGAGGCTGTGCCGGCGGCTGCGGGCTCTGCAGGCCCGGCAGGTGGAGCGCCACGTCCGGCAGCAGCTGGCCGGGCTGGCGCGTGGCGTGGGGCGGCCGCCGCCGGCGGGCTCCGTGGCGCTGGGCTCCGAACTGAGGCGCCTGGCCGCCACCGCCTCCGCCCGCCTCCGCGCCGCCCAGCGCGCCTGCGACTCCGACGCCACCGACAGCAGCAGCAGCAGCAGCGCCGACGCCGCCTCCTCCGACGCCTCCTCGGCCCGCGCCTCCGACGCCACCGACAGCGAGGGCCCCGCCGAGGACGAGGAGGAGGAGGAGGAGCCCCCGACGCCGCCCCCGCCCGCACCGTCGCGGCCCCCCGGCGCCCTCGGGTGAGTGAGGGAGGGAGGGAGCTGGGTCACACAGCACCCTTGCCAGGTAGGCCACTCTGCCCCCCCCCCGCCGCCTTCCAGGTGGGAGCACGGGGGGTAGGTAGTGGCCGGGGGAGGAGTTGGGGGCGAATCCCACCCACCCACCCACCCACCCACCCTGTCACGGATCGTGGTGAGCGGCCTTGGGTCAGCCGGGAATTCGTTTTTCTGGTGCCAGGCCTACCTCGCAACAATGTTCCCTCTAAGCTGTGAAGCCCTGTGAGCGAAAACTGTGCTTTCTGAGCTCCTGGCATTCAAGCTGTGAGCGAGCAGTTTGGCTACTGCATGAATTAGTTTGCTCTGGAGCCCTCCCCTTCCTGAGCGGAGACAAAAATGTGTGTGAGCCAGAGGCTAAAAAAACTGTGAGCTAGTTCACACTCCACTCAGCTTAGAGGGAACATCGCCTCGCAGGGTCGGTGGCTGCAGTCACACACGCTAAAGAATGCACTTCCAGGGGCACTTTCCAACTGGATTTCACTGTGTGGACTGGCGAGAATCCAGTTGGAAAGTGCCCTGAAAGTGGATTGTTTTGTGGGTGTGCGATCGCAGTGGATGTGAGGGTAAGGTTGGGAAGGGAGAGGAACCTGGGTCGCCCGGTGTTCCCTGCAGCAGGGTTCCCTCTAAGCTGAGTTAGTGTGAGCTAGCTCACAGTTTTTTAGCCTCCAGCTCACACGTTTTTGCCTTAGTTCAGGAAGAAAGGCTCCAGAGCAGTGTTCCCACTAAGCTGAGTTAGTCTGAGCTAGCTCACAGTTTTTTAGTCTCTGGCTCACACATGTTTGCCTTTGCTCAGGAAGAAAGGCTCTAAAGCAAACTAATTTATGCAGGAGCCAAATCGCTCGCTCACCACTTTAAAGCTAGTAGCTAAGAAAGTAGAATTTTTGCTCACATTATTCCGCAGCTTAGAGGGAGCAGTGGCCAGTCCTTTTGTTCCGGCCTAGCCTGCTTCAGAGGGACCTTGGGCAGTTAAATTGAGGATGGGGAAGCTACTTGGGGAAGGAGTAAAAATCTACTCGGTATATAATTTGGTTCAGCCAGAGAAGACTTTGGTACAGGCCATCTTTTGGCACCATGAAGGCCAGAAGTCTCTAGACTTGAGATTCCAGTGTTGCTGCCACCACCCTGTAATGTTGCCTCATCTCCACATTTTTGCTAGATTGCTGAAATATCCTAAAACTTCTTGGGTCATCACCAGATGCTTTGCATGAGCACGTGTCCCTGTGGAAGCAGACGCAATGGGGGTCTCTATCATAGAGTTGGAATGGTCTAAACAGGCCATCTAGTCCAATCCCCTGCTCGGTGCAGGATCAGTCTAAGCATCTCTGACAAGTGTTTATCCAGCCGCTGCTTGAAGACTGCCAGTCAGGGAAAGCTCATCACCTCCCTCGGCAGCCCATTCCACTGTGGAGCTACTTCTATTGTAAATTTTATCTAATATCCAGCTGGTACCTTTCTGCCCTTAATTTAAACCCAGTATTGCAAGTTCTATGCTGCCAACCGCTCCCTTATCAACTCTAAGTGAGGGCCTTTCAAATACTTAGTGAGCAATCATGTCATCCCCCCTCCCCAACTTCCTCTTCTTCAGACTGAACATTCCCCAGTCCCTCAGCCTTTCCTTGTACAGTTTGGTGTCTATTTAGTTCTTAAGTAAAAAGACTAACAGTGATCTGAATCCACCCAGTTGAGGTGGGAGTTCCTGAAACCTGTATTATCTCCAAGATCACCCTGTCTTCAGGACAGCTACCTTATCCTCAGGGTAGGTAAGAAGTATTTTATGTCAGGGCCCATTCCTGCCACTCCCTTGTGACTGCAACTGCTGTGGGTTCTTTACATAGCCATTTTTTATTCCCGGGGAGGAGGAGGATGCAACATTGCAATGGAGTGTTACCTCAGCAGTTGCGCGGTTGCAGCCTACAGACGATGCCAAAGCAGTGAGGGATTCAGCTATGGTGACAAATGACCACAGTGGAAATAAATGAATCAGTTCAAATTCTGCTTGCTGCATGCCTTGTGGAGTGGAGTCTGCTTGAAAAAGAATATGTCATGCAGTTCATTGAGGACTGGGTGACACAAACTGAGATATTGAAAATCATTAACTCACGGTTATTATCCAGAATTGACATTGTCTTTCTGCCGGGACCAGGAATCCCAGGGTATTAACAGGCATAATTCCTTTCCTGTCTCATTCCTGCATGTGCATGGGACTCCTATCTCAGTTTCATCTTGAATTGAGAGGTAGGAAGAATTCATATCTTTCTAAGGATTTCCCCCCCATTTAAGTCATTGCCGTCTGAAATTCACTCCTTGATTTTTAAAAATAACTCAGGCAACTGGGGTCGTTAGCCCAAGAGTATTGTTTACGTAAACTTTTAGAGAAAACCCAGCTATAATGATGACTGGTGCTGACAGGTTGCATCCCAAGCCCTTAACTGTCCTAGATTTGATCCTAGATCTCTCTTGTTTTCTCACAAAGGACACTAAACAGCAATGAATTGGATTGCTTTCAAATACTTTACATTTTGGTTGTCAAGCCTCTGTGCAGGGCAGGCTTGGCTATTATTATTTGGAAAGCAGCCTTACTTTTAGCAAAACTTACTGTGATGATGAAGAAAAAGAGATTGGATTTATATCTTGCTCTTCACTACCCAAAGGAGTCTCAGAGCAGCTTACAAACTCCTGTGAGGTAGGCGGAGCTGAGAGAGCTCTGATAGAAACTGCTCTTTTTCAAGAACAGCTGTGCCAGAACTATGGCTTGCCCAAGGTCATCCAGCAGGTGCAAGTGGAGGAGTGAGGAATCAAACCCAGTTCTCCCAGATTAGAGTCTGCGCACTTAACCACTACACTGCACTTAGCCAGATCACAACAGTTCACTTGTATAGCTACAGTGTAAAGCATTTTTTTGTTGTTCATGTATCAAAGGAGAAGAAGGGTATTTGTGACTTCCTTTGTCGGAAGAAAGGGCCGCGGTGGCTCAGAGGTTAAGACGCTGAGATGCAAACCAGAATGTTGGTTGCTCAGCAGTTCAAGACCTGAGTGCCGCATGACGGAGTGAGCTCCAGTCTCTAGCCCCAGGTCCTGCCAACTTAGCAGTTCGAAAGGAAGAAATTGCAAGTAGATAAATAGGTACCGCTTCGGTGGGAAGGTAACAGCATTCCGTGCACCTCAGCATCTAGTCACATTGGGCACATGACCATGGAAAAAGTCTTCGGACAGTGTTGGCTCTTTGGCTTGGAAACGGAGATGAGCACCACCCCCTAGAGTCGTATTTGACTGGCTTTCGAGCAAGGGAAACCTTTACCTTGCCAGAAGCGGAGGAGATGCTTCCCACTTAATGCCTTGATTCCACTATCCCTGTTTATTAACAATATAGGGACAGGCCACAGAGCTACAAAGATCTTGCATGTGGCCAACTAATTAGAGCCTGGGGTGTACTGGCAGCTGTGTAGGGGGCAAATTATTGTATCTGCATATGGGAGGCTTGGGTGGCCTTGAACAGTTTTACTGGCACAGCTTAACTTGTTTCGAGGAATCTGTAATGATTAAAGAAGCAAGTGTGCTGTTGCTGTCTTACATTCTCCAGTGAGTAGATATGCTTATCTGCAGCTTATTTAGTCTGGTCTTTTCTAAAAGACAGTTGTCAAATCAGGTGTGTTCTGCTTTTGCAGCTTTCTTCTAAGCTGCTTATGACTAAACCTCCTATTTGCTGTCTAGAATACTGCATAGTAGCAGTTGCTCTGTTTTTGCTGAGTGACTCCCATCTGGTGTGCACAGATCTGTTTGTTGCTTAGTGGCAGAACAGCCCAGAATTTCTCACTGATGCCCCACGGGCTCCTGTACAAGAATGATAGTCAGCTGAGTATGCGGCTGTTAACTTCCTTACAGTGCAGCATGTGTTAAATCCGGAGGGAACAATGATGCTTACTTGATCTGCCTAGTTACAGATCCTAATATTAGGTGTTTTAGTTTTCTCCCAATACTATAACTCATGGGCACTCCATGAAATTGCTGAGCATTCGGGTTAGAACAGGTAAAAGGAAGTCCTTCTTCACTCAAAGAGTGATAAACACATGGAATTCACTACCACAGGAGGTGGCGGCGGCTACAGGCATGGAAGGCTTCAAGAGGGAATTGGATAAACATATGGAGCAGAGGTCCATCGGTGGCTATTAGCCACAAGGTATAGATAGGAACTCTCGGTCTGGGGCAAGTGATGCTCTGTGTTCTTGGTGCTTGGGGGAGAGGGGCAACAGTGGGAGGGCTTCTAGTGTCCTGGCCCCACTGCTGGACCTTCTGATGGCACCTGGTGTTTTTGGCCACTGTGTGACAGAGTGTTGGACTGGATGGGCCACTGGCCTGCTCCAACATTGGCTTCTCTTATGTTCTTAGTTGCTTAGAAGTGAGATTGCAGTGTAGCGGTATTAGCCAGTTTCCAAGAATTAAATGCCTGGTTGTTGAAGCCCGGCATGAACCATGATTGATTCAGGAAAGTTTGGTAGCATGAAATGGGTGGTAGTAAGGCAGGTCTCATATGATCCCATGATGCCCGTGGATCTTTTTAAAGAAAACCTCGTCTGATTGTCCGGACAAAGAGTCCTGTCGCCCTGCAGGAAGCTACTATGTACAGATGTGAGGGGGACTGCTGATAAGATAAGGCAGTAGGAGGAACCAAAAGGCCAATAACGTGTAGTAAGAAGCAGGAGCAAAAGAACAGTTGGGATATTATCCTGTGGATGCAGTCGAAGCCTTACTAGAATATTCAGCCCCCCCCCCCCCCCAATAAGCAGTAAAGACATTCCAAATTACATTTTTGAGTTGTTTTCTCTTGGGGTGTGCTTACTCATTTGGAAAATGTCTCAACGTTAATTGGGTCTCTCCTAATGGAAACCAGTAAAGGCCTTTTGTTTTACCAGTGAGTGAGTCATACTTAGAAGTGAAAAGGTCTGTTTGTTTTAATCTGCGTTTAATGTTAGAGTTCACCAAGGACTGACGTCTATAAACATTTGTGGCAATTAGATATTTGGGCAGGGAAAACAATATTTGGTGGAATAGTGGAGAAACAGAATTACTGTATAATTTGCCCGTTGCTCTGATTCTTAAAATTAGCAGTCCAAGGGCCCCCATTTTGATTAAGGCATGCCAACTATGTGAGGCTGTGTCCCTTTTGGATCGGTTGCCCGTCAGTGCTTTTACTTTTGGAATAATCTTCTTTGAATATAATAGAAATTGGATTTCTTGTTCTGAAGGAGGTTCAAGCTGAAGAAGCTCCTGACGAAACGAAGGATCAAAGCCAGCATCTTCGTCCTTCGTCTGAAGATTATGTGTCTTTGTTTGAAGATATTCTGTATAAGAGAGACCTATATGTTTTCCTTGTAGACCTTGGAGGGTTGTTCATTACACATATAGACCCTGTTGGACTATTATATTGTTTGTGATTTATTATCTGCGTTAAACAGTGACTTTCCCTTTGTTTGTATATTACTGTTGTTATCACTGTATTGGGTGTACAGGGTCATCACCTCAGAAAAGATATTATAGCACTGGAAAAAGTGCAGAAAAGGGCAACTAGAATGATAACGGGTTGGGACACTTTCCCTATGAAGAAAGATTAAAGTGCTTGGGGCTTTTTAGCTTGGAGAAACGACGGCTATGGGGTGACATGACAGAGGTTTACAAATTTATGCATGGGATAGAGCAAGTAGAGGAAGAAGTACTTTTCTCCCTTTCGCACAATAGAAGAACTCGTGGGCACTCCATGAAATTGCTGAGCAGTTAGGTTAGAACAGATAAAAGAAAGTACTTCTTCATCCATGGAGTGATTAACACATGGAATTCACTGCCACAGGAGGTGGTGGCAGCTACAGGCATGGACGGCTTCAAGAGGGAATTGGATAAACATCTGGAGCAGAGGTCCATCAGTGTCTCAGCCACAAGGTATAGATAGGAACTCTCAGTCTGGGGCAAGTGATGCTCTGTATTCTTGGTGCTTTGGGGGGGGGGGCAACAGTGGGAGGGCTTCTAGTGTCCTGGCCCCACTGATAGACCTCCACTTTTTTTTGGCCACTGTGTGACAGAGCGTTGGACTGGATGGGCAATTGGTCTGATCCAACATTGGCTTATCTTATGTTCTTATGTTACGTTCTTATGGTCTGTTGACACCCTGTACATGGTTTGGATTTCCTGTGCACCCCCCCCTGCATTTGCCTGTTTTACCATAGTTATATTTTAGGAGAGTCTATCCTGTTACGTATACAGAAAGGGGGTTGTCAGAGTTCACTAGGATCATATGAACTGTCAAAGTTCACTAGGATCAAAGGAATGGGAATGTTGCTTTTCTTTTATGCAGTATATTAATTTGTTCACTGTTCAAGTCCAGTAAATTGGGTTTCTCTTGCCTCCCTGTTTAGGTTCATAGTTTCTCCTTCATAACCTACATGTTATGTGGCTGGTTAGTAAGCCTCAGTTGTGGATTAATGGTGTGTGAAACTGTAGCACTAGTTTCAGTTCTTGATTAATTACAAGTTGTGGAGAGAGATGAACTTTAATTTGTGAACTGGAAAATGCTTCTTCTCAGCTGAAAATTGTATTTCTGATGTTTGCTTCATACAGAAAAAAGGCAGAATGTTGTTGTAAATCTTTTATTTGTTTTTTAGTAGTTTTAGAACAGATCGTGTTGTTCTCCAGAGCATGCATATTTGGGGAATAATTTGTCTGACTACTAGTTTCAGCAGTAGCAGACTTGCAAATTTGTGCGCTGCAGTCACAAAGCTAATTCATTTTTATTTATTTTATAAGAAGTTCTGTGCCACCTTTCTCCCATCCTAAGATTTGAGGTGACCTACATATCAATAAAATAAAATACCAAAATAATAATACTATGTAAAACTTAAAAGCAGTGGAGAATTAAGCCAAGAACAGGACTCTAGGCAGATTGTCATAGGCTGGATCATACTGGAAGAGGAATAAAGACAACTTGAATTGCTAAACCATCAGTGAACAACACACCTAAAAGGCAGCACAGAGAAGGTATCCGACGGCTCTTTCTTAAAACAGAGTTCCATTTATGGTGGCAGCTGCCCTGAAGGCCCTTTCCATGGTCAATCCACCCAGCTGATTTCAGGAGGTGGTAGCACCGCCCAGGGGACAGCCCTCAACGTTGATTCAGTTAGGTATGAACAAGAGGGCTCTAATGCAGGGGTGTCAAACTCATTTGTTATGAGGGCGGGATCTGACATAAATCTGACTCTTGGAATATTTTGTTAATTTTACAGTATCTGATAACTGACACCTCTTGCTCTGAATTATGGCATCAAAATGTCTGTGCTGGTGCAATCTTGAGTATGTTGTTCAGGTGTGTACATTTAAGCAGCAAACCTACTTTTGATTTATTGACATTCACCACAGAAATCTCATGCTCAGCGTTCTGAGTATAGGACCCAGGGGAAAACATGAAATGGCTGAGCAACTGAGAGAGTCTGGCAAAGCAAGCTATGATGCAGCAGCAGCAACAGAACTGGAAGCAGGAGATGGCTAGTTCCAGTGCAGGTCTGATAGAAGCCCTCTGGGAGCCTAATTCGGCCCCTGGGCTGCATGTTTGACACCCCTGCTCTAATGTTTATTTAGGCATTTTACTCTCTGCTTTTCACCCCAATTTTTTTTGGGGGGGGGGTGAGTAAAGAAAGGACAACATAATTATCTGGCTTGCAAGGAATATGTTGATGTCAGAATTATGTGGAAACATAATACACACCAAGTTTTAAAGAAAATGCATAGAAAGTATTCCCATTATGTAAAGGATTGCAATACATTTGGATGTTAATATATCTTTGTAGGTTGTAGTGCTATGCACACTTACAAGTGAGCCTCACTGAACTGAGTATGGCTTATGTCTGAGTAAACACTTAAGCCAAGCTGTGCAAATATCTTATTTCCTGTATTTATTGTTCTGAATTCATATATTTCTTTGTTTTCTACTCCATCTTAGTAAATATGTCAATCGAGAGAACTGACTGTTTATTCCTACTGTGGTTCCTGTGTAGGGATGGGCATGAACTGAACCATGAAGCAAAATTTGTCATGAATTTTGCCTTGTTTGTGGTTAGTGAAACAAAGTTCATGTCAGATCTCCCGTCACAAACTTCCATGAACTTTTAAAGGAGAAAGCAGGAGTTTCAGCCCTTGCTTTCTAAGTCTGAGTCCCTTTAAACCCCTACTTTCTAAAGCTGCAAAAAACAGCTGCGTGGTGGGGAGCAGCCTGCTCCCTGCTGCTCATCTGCTGCGGGCTGTCTTGTACAGTCCCTTTAAACTTTAAAGGAGGGACTGTACAAGATAGCCTGCAACAGCCCCAAAACGGCTGAGCGACAGAGAGCAGGTTATTCCCTGTCACTCAGTGACTGAGCTCTCTGTCACTCAGCTGTTTTCCGGGCTTCCTACAAACCCTGCTGAAAGAGAGTGGTCTCTCTTGTGGGGCCACGAACCAGTTTGGTTTATGAGCGAGCCTTCTGGTTTGGTTCGTGCTTCGGCCATGGACTGCATTTTTCCAGTTTGTGCTCATCCCCATGATTTAACCTATCCTGTTATCTCTTGACTACTAAGCTTATTTAGGAGGTTTTGGTGAGTGACCTTGTTAAAACTCTTTTTGGAATGCCCAGGTATACTATGTCTACTGAATCACCTTTATCCCCAATTCAGTTAATCTCCTTGAATGAAATCCAGTAGGTTGGCATTAGGCAAACTGCTGTGAAATTCCATGGATTCCTTCTGGGCCCCTTTTCATTAATCATTGTGATTTTGCTACTTTCTAGTGTCTGGCACAGAGGTTGATTTTATTGACAAGTTACGTATGCTGGTTAGAGTACAAACCATGTAACGTTTTGAGCTTCTTAAGAATCCTTTGGATATGCCATCTGGATCTGAAGTCTTCGTTAGGGATGGGCACAGATTGAACCATGGATCTAATTTTCCCAGACTGGGGCCCAGTTTATGGTCTGTGAGCCCAATCCATGCCTTCCTGCCAACATGGACCTCCCACGACCCTCCCAAGAGGTTTGTAAAGTCCGTGTCTGCAAGAGACCAAGTTTACTGACCCCTGGACCACAATGGAAGTGGGTGAAGCTGCCACCTGGCCTTCACTTGCACACAGTGTGGCTTTGTAAGCCGTTCAACGTCACGGACCACAACCTGGTCTATTAAACAAGGAGGTTTTGTGGTCTGGGGGTCTGTAATTCCACGAACCTCAACAGGCTGCCATTTTTCTGAACTGTGCCCATCCCTAGTCTCAGTGGTTCTAGAATTTGCCTCTTGTCACTTCAGTCTGGCTGCATTCTTCACATACCATTGTGAAAACAGTGGCTCCAGCAACAGCATATGCCCCATATTTTCCACAGTTAAAAGAGATGCAAATCATTAATTCAGCTTCTAACTGGTTTTTGCCTCTGGTAGTTTTGAAGAAATGTTGTTTTTTTTAATGTTTTAGCAATCTACTCCTCAAATTCTGCTTTTTGCTCACTTTACTGTCAAGTTTTATGTTTGTTTTGCCAGAACATGTCCTCCTTTCTTTTCACATCACATAGGGGAAATTGTCTGTTCATTAAAATAAGTCTTTAGAGGCTCTCTTGAACTGGGTCATTAAACCACGCTGGCATCCTTTTAAACTTGGTGATTCTTTTTCTGACTTGAGGAATACATTATATCTGGGCCTCAATTAGTCTGGCTTTAAATAGTTTATAAGCACTCTGGAGAGACTTGACTCTGCCAGTTCTCCCTTTCAGCTTCCTTCTGACCAGTTCCTTCATTTCTGTTCCTACTTTTGAAGTCAAATGTTATTGTTTTGGATTTTGTGGGCATGTTTCAATTGCCATGAATTGTGATCATTGCTCCCGGTTGGTGCAACAACAGCTACATTTCTCACCAGGTCTCAGAATCAAGACAAGAGTCAGTACACCTCTAGTTGGCTTATTCTCTCCAAGGAGTGTTGGCTTTTTATTTGTGGCTCTTGCATTTATCTATTTCCCATCTGTGCTTTTCATTTCAAATATGTGGAAAAATTAGGTTGAAGTGTGATAAGTAATTATAACATGCAAATAATTGCTTTACAGGCGCCATCTAGCAGAACGCCAGTGGGCCATGGAGAGAGCAGCCATTATCTGTCGGTGGACATGGCTGCAGGCTCAAGTTTCTGACTTAGAGTACCGCATAAGGCAGCAGACAGATGTTTACAAGCAACTCCGTGCCAGCAAGGTAGGGCAGCTTCATGCTTTTGTGAAGAATCCTCTCTCTGCGAATGTTCTCGCCTCCTGTTTTGACACACCGAGAGCTTCCCCAGAGAGCTCGGATCACAGTTTTATCTTTGATGGGAGAGCAAGCTGATGCTTGTGTTGAAATTATTTGAGAATGCATTTGGTGTGTCAAATTTGCACATACTGCAGCTTCCATACTTGTGTGAATTCCAGAAGGCAAGAGAAACTGAGAGTGTCTCTCAACTGAGACATCGTTAAATAAGAGACTGAAAAGCTTATAACTCTTACAAGTTAGAAAAGAGAAATCTGGTTTATCTTTCTACTGCTTTTTAAATAGTCCTGACATTTCTTGAAGGAGTTCAGAGTAGTGTATGTGGTTATCCAACCAAATTAGAGATATAAAATATCTGGGAATCTTAAAGCCGGGGGGGGGGGGGGGGATGTTTCCTGAAAAAGTGGAAATTTGGCTCCAGTTGTGTGCCAAAGAATGGCTGAATTCTATGACTTCTGTATGAATTTGGCAATTTTGTTTTATGTGCTCAATTTGGGGAATAAAGTTTTCCCCTGCTTCTAATTGTAAGGAAAAGCAGGCAGCTGTGGTGGATCACACAGAAAATCAGGTTTCAAAATGCTGCTTGTTTCAGAGAAGCTGGGAGATTAGGCGTTAATATTCCCTGGAGTGGTGATCTTATTTGATTAGTCAGAAAGATTCTTTTACAGATAGAAGAGAGGAGACTCCTTTGCCCTAACCGTATTAGAACTACTCTGAGGGAGAATTGAGATTCTCAGTCCAGAAACCTACACAGACAAAAGTACTGGAAGACAGATTTGGCAAGTGTGACTGGGCAGTTCAGGCTGAAACTCTCAATCAAGCCAAGTAGAAAAGGGTTATTGCTTCTTAGCGAAAAGAAGAATAATCCCCACCAGTAAAAGGAGCTTGTTAATGCCCTGTGTTTTGGGCTGAGAAAACAAGCTTGCTGTAAAAGTGAGAAGGCGAATCTTAAATCTGCATGACGATCGTCGTTGTGAAGGCCGGTCATTCTTGTTTTCATTCTGTAGTCGTGTCACAGCCTGCCAAGCCTGAATAGACCTAGAATGAGTTAAGAACACTTTCCTTTCTCCAACAACAGCTTAAACCCTCCCTCAGAAGTTAAATGGGGAGTGTCCAGGGCTTAATCCCTGGTGTTTCTCAAATGTGCCTTAATTCATACATGTAAACAGTGTCCTTTTTGTTCCTCAGGGTCCAGTTGTCTTGGGCGATCTCCAGCAGGAAGATCTGGTGAAGCAGCCAAATCGATTAGGCTCTGGAGCCATGGTGAACTCCCGAAGGAATAAAGTGCTGTCGCCTCCCTCCAACACGAAGGTGCCTACTGGAGACAAGCAGTGTGGTTCGTCTCCCTGTATCCCTTCCTACCTCCTGCAGAACACAGAGAAACTGGTCAGTTCATAAGTCTGCTGTTCTGTGATAATCAAGAATATTAATGCACAGTTTGTGTTTTTGTTACGCTGTTTGGTGCCTTGCATATAAAATTGCAGTTGTTGTTAGGGCTGAGTAAAAACTGACACGTATTTGGTCTAGAAATTGAGTGGTAGTACAGAGAATAGGAGCAGTGCGGGGCTAATGCTTTAAAAAACGATGCCAATTTCTAAAGCACTTGGAACTTGAATCTTTTGTATTCTCTCCAGCTTTGCCTCAGAAAAGTCTGGGTTTGTGCTTTGCTTATAAATGACTGCTGTACCTTCCTTTTGATTTGTAGCCATGTTTTGGTTTATGAGATAGACCTATGGTAGCTGTTTCCTAGACACTCAGTTTTCTTGCATTTTGGACACTCACTATAACAGGAGGGAAATCAGTTACAAATTACGCTGTGGAGAAACTGTAATGAGTTTCTGACGATGATGATGATTAAAGTTTCTGGATCACTCAAACCCTGAGTACACAAGGCTCTGGGCGATTTACAACAGATTAAAAACAATACAAAATTACAGATTAAAATCAACAATTCAGTTATTTTTAATTTAATAGTCTCCAGATGGCATCCATAATTTAATCTAAAACCTACTCTGGGCTGTTCATCTATCTCATGGGCAGGTTAAGGAGGAGGCTGACGGGGGCAGAATGGAAGAAAAGAGGGTGCCAGCTATGATGGAAAGCTGTTGCTGTCCTCAACCAAAAGCCTGGCGGAACATCTCTGCCTTACAGACCCCTGCAGAATGGCATTCAGTCCCGCAGGGCCCTGGTGGAAGTTGGCAGAGAGTTCCACCAGGTCGGAACCAGGGCCGAGAAAGCCCTGGCTCTGGTCAAGGACAGCCGGATATCTTTGGGGCCAGGGATCATAAACAAATTGCTCTCAGCAGAGTTTAACACTCTCTCAGGAACATACCGGAGAAGATTATCCTGAAGATAGGCAGCAGGTATCTTATATGCAGGTATAAAATTATTTATACGTATAGTCTGAGACTGGCTCCCAAAGCAACTCGCAGCAATTAAAGTCCAGCTCCGAAGTTTCAGTAATGTGGACATGCAGAGAGGAGTGGGGTGTGTGTGCGTGTGCGCGCGCAGCCTTCTCCTTTGGCCCCTGGCACTTGAGGACTTTGTCCCCCTTCTAGGCTTATCTCTCCAGGGGGAGGGGCAGATGAGCTGCAGGTGCCCTCTCAAGTTAGCTGATGGCATAAATGCTGGAGCAGTGAAGGATCCCTTCTGTTCATTTCTTTTCCCAAAAGTCATTTCTTTAAAGCTTTTAAACTAACAGTCCTGATACTGAAAGTGGATAATGCTTCCAGCATGGTGTAGTGGTTCAGAGAGGCAGATTCTAATCTGGAGAACCGAGTATGATTCCCCACTCCTCTGCCCCACGAAGCCTGCTGGGTGGCTTTGGACAAGTCACTGTTCTCTCAGAACTCTCTCAGCCCCACTTCCCAAGATGCCTGTTGTGGGAAGAGGAAGGGAAGTGGTTGTAGGTCGCTTTGAGACTCCTTAGGCTAGAGAAAAGCGGGGTATAAAAACTCACTCTTTTTCTCAGCCGCTTTGACAGCAAGCTGGTCACTGTTACCTTCATTTTACAAGTGAACCTGAGATGCAGTAACTTTTTTGCTAACTGATAAGTTTATGGCTGAGTTGGTTGGATCTGGAATCCGATCACATCTTTCCAACAAACCTCTCTGGCTGTTCTGCACTAGCTTTCTGGAAAGAGCTGATTTTTCTCTCAGATCTCTTGAGAACATGATTTCCAGGAGTGCTTTTATCTCCAGGCTGTCCCTTGTTGTTCTTGAGAAACTCGGCATTGTTTTGGATTTTCCAATTGTTGTTCCTGGTGGCTGCTAGGGATCCTTGTAAACAATGGCCTGTGAATGCGAACAGTGTGGGGAATCTTTTTTTTGAGTTGCCTTCTCAGCTTGTCCCCCACAAGTTCCTAATCCGGGGTCCCCAACGTGGTGCCTGTGGTTACCCTGGCGCTTGCCAGCACCTTTCCTGGCACTCACCATAGTATTTTTAGGAAGTGGGCAGGGCCAGATGAGGTGTTTGCCCGGCAAGGTTTCTGTTTGGCCATTGGAGATTTGATTGGCTGTGCAGAAAAAATTGTTATTTCAGCAGCAGCTGCCACCACAACACAAAGATCTTCACTGTGTGATGGAAGGTAAGCTGCGGCAGCCGTTTTACGGCTGGTTCTATCTCTGCACCCTCCACACCTACCACACTGTGTCAGAATCCCAAAGGAGCCCATGGGGTCAAAAAAAGGTAAGGGATTCCTGTCTTAGTCCTTCCTTAGATCCTCTCCCACTTCCTCCTTGGACAGTGAACCGGAGCTCTCCATAAACGATGCGTTTCCATCCTTAAAATGAAAATTAGATTCTTCTTTCAATTCTCTTGTTGTTTTTCAGTCAAGGTGTTGGCATAAATAGGACAGATCTGAATTCTGATTTGAGAGTTCTTCCTAGCCTTGATATCTGAACAGCCGGATCTGAGGTGCTTGCTTTGCAAAGCCTTCCGTATGGGAACTTAAAAAGCAGGTACATGCAGAGGAAAAGATGTTCAGGTGTTGTCTGAGTGGTGCATTACACACTGTTCCTTTTCGGTGTCTAGTGAGGTAGAAAAAAGAACGGGCTGGTCTTTGAGGTACAGTCTGTAATCAGTGAAGAACACACATATTCTACATGCTTACTTTCAGTATTCTCAAACTCAGTATCCTTCCGGTGGTAGAATCTCCTGTGCAGTTTATGTATTTGGCATACAAGAGTACATCTCCTTCCTTGCTAGTAGAATCAAGTCCAGTGAAGTAATGTGGCGGTATCACAGTTCAATTGTTTGTTCACATTCCCTGAAAGCAATAATCTGATTGATTGCAGTGTCTCTGTACACTGGAAGCAGCTAACTTGCTGATTTGCTTCTTAGCATGTAGTAAAGAATGGAAAAGATGTTTCCGTAGCCTGAGATCTGGGTGAGTTTCTGCTAGTTGGGAGTACTCACCTAGTTGGGAGTAGATGGTGCAAAGCTACATGAATGGTCTGACTCAGTAGGAGGTGATGGCATATGAATGGAGATGCATATGAATGGAGATTCATGATGACCCCTTGAAATGGTTCAGACACCTAGCTACTGATCAGCCATCAGCTTTGCCCAGAGATCTGAAGTCAGTGTCTGAATTTCCAGGGCCGCTTCCCACTTCTGCCTTTAGCAATTCTGTTATGGATCTTCTGAGTATTGAGAGGTGTGTTTCAAGAGACTTTAATTTGCTGAAACTTTATAGATACTGCTGCCACAGTGTGAATTTTGATCCTTAGATTTGTTTGCAGCATACTTCTTGGATTATAAAAGAACCTACTTTTGACTGCATGAGCTAAAATGACATTTCTTAGGGAAGACTAGAGAAGCTGGTTGCAAAGGAGAGAAATGCTGAGGATTTTACCTTGGATAGTTCAGCGACACTTGAACAGTCTCGCCTGCTCACTACTTTTAAGTTATTTTCTGCAGCTTTAGAATTTCAAAAAGCCAGGGGAAGATTCTCAGGAAACCAAATTCTGTATTAGGTCATGCTTAAATGTCAGCAAATGCACGAATGCATCGAAATGTGTGGGTGTGATCGCAGTTTCCATATGTAATATACAATGAGGTCTGCAGGCTTCCTAGTTTCATAAATGCCAAAAAGAACAGCTAACTTTCCCATACTGCTGCTGCCTTATGTGAAGATACAACGTTAAGAATAAAAGATGAAAGTACTCCAGATGTTGTCTGGCAGCTTTTGCTTAAGTATTTGTAATTGTATACTACAGTTGTCTGTGGTAAGAACTGAGATCTGGAGAAGTTTCTCATTTGGCTTGTTTGAGTTGTTGTTGCATTGCACGATTTGGGCTTTACCTGATACTGAAAGGCAAAATTAAGATGATATAAATTACTGTCAATGTACAGTCGTCTTAAGCTGAGTTTTAGTCATTAAGGGTAAAGATATTATGGAGTTTTTTGTCCATTTTGAATGGATGTGAACGCAGGTCCTCATTGCTTGAACTGAAATACGTGTTGCATACATTTGAGTTCTTGAATGCAGGTGGTTTGAAAAGGACAGGAGATGGTTCTTGCTGGGATGTCAGACTACTCTGTCTCCCCTTTTCACTTGCAAATTGCTTCTTTTGTCTTCTTCCTCTTCCCTTCCTTACCAACAACCACACAAGAGTCTTCCCCCAATTCATTCTGTCACCAGACTTCCTTGAGTTTGAGATTTTATTTTTCTCTTGCAGAATTCCCGCCTTGCGCAGTCTTTAAGAAACCTTGTGTGTCAAAGTCCCACCTGTACACCCATCAATGGGGCTCCAGAGCCCCCAAAAGCCTGCACATCACCCCATCAAGTCAACGGAATAAGTAACTGGTTAGTCCTCCTTTTCTTACAGGTTGATCAGTGTGATATTTGAAATGTATCCTGTTGAGTTGAACCTTCTCTGCCTCTGCTGGCTTTGATGAAAGCGGACAGAATGAACATGCATTTTTGAAGGGGAAAGGGTTCTCCCACCTGTACTGCTGTTTTGGAAAGTTTTCTTGCCTAGCATAAGATCGATCACATACTTGGTGAGCAGCTGATGCTTTTGATAGTGAGGCTCACGGTCTGAAGCTGGTTGCTGTTGTCCTTTTGCAGTGGTGTTTTGTCAGGATAGATGATTGTTCTCCGTTGGACTTGGGAGTGGCTGCTGCCTGTCAGTTGCAGACACCTGGCCGAAGCATGAGGCCTTCTGTCTTTTGCTACTTGAGCTGACCTCTTGTCATCTCTCTGCATTCTCCTGAACAGCCCAAGGGCTGAGTTCCCTATTCTTGGTCTTGATGTGAGGCCTAAGGGCCATGGGCTGAGGGAAATGGCTCCTGAACAGAGTCCGCCTGGCCCTGGCTCCTCAACACACTCCTTCATACCTGACCTGGCCAGACAGATTCAGTTAGAACTTGGTACATGTTTGTAGTCTCCAGAGTCTTTCTGACTCTCATTCCTTACTGGTTTTGTTACAGTTAGACTTCCCTTGGGCATTTGCTTGTGATGGCTTCATGCTTTCAGAGAGTGTATGCGTTACTTGCCTCATTTTTTTTTTCCAGTCTAGAGGTATTGAAAGACTCTGATTGGTCCATTACAGGCAGCAGCCGGCCTGTAAAGCAGCTTCATTAATTTCATCTTGTAAAAACAGGCAAGGAAATATTGGTGTTCAGGGTTGCAGGGGGACCCGAAGCTTGGCAAAGGTGATATTTACTTGATTGTCCCTAGAACATGGTGAGACATCTTCAGTGGTCAGAAGGGACCCGAGGCTTGTGGTGTTGCTGCTTTTTTAGGAAAATTTTGTTGTTCCACAATGTTGCTTCTTGGTGTGATGGAACAGTTTTAAATTAAGCTTCTATCAGCTCTGCTGTTTGCCATATCTTGAATTATTTCTCTTAAGCTCTTGTACGTGAGACCTCGTTCTTGTGTGTTCATTCTCTCCCCCTCTCTCTCTCTCTCTCTCTCTCTCTCTCTCTCTCTCTCATTCTTTCGTTCTTTCTTTCTTTCAAAACTGGAAGAGTTAAGATACTAAGCTAGACTGGAAGTTACATATTGACTTGTTATGGGAGTGAGTCAGAACCATTTCAGGATCTATTAATGAATATGAAAGTTCACTTGTATGTATCTTTCCCACATGGGAACATGGTAGAAGAGTTCTTCTGATGGGATTATTGAAAAATGGAGGACTGAGGTTCCACTTTTTCTGGAGGGGGCTACTCATAATTGAAAATCAATCTCACTTCCCAAATAAGCTTAACTTTTGAGTCATATGAGAATCTTTACAATGTCCAGACAAACCATGTTAAAAAGAAAGGAGGGTTTGTTTACTCCTGGGAAAGGAGAGCAGGATACAATTCAGAGCTGCCTAAGAGTGGCTTCCTGTGGCTTCTTGCTTCCAGCTTTGAGACTGGGGTGCCGTAGAGCAGCTATCTTCTTTAGAATGATGCATTTTAACATAGTTGCATGCTGTTGCTAAAATAAAGGTTGTTCTACCTTACTGATTTAAGGCGATAATGATGCTGTGTAGCAGGAGGAGTGTTTGTTACAGTGGAGTGGTTAATTCCTGTGGTACATCTTTGCCTGCTGTCAGCCCTTCTAATATGTTGGGGACATAAACCAAATTAACACAGCAATGTTTGCTTACCTTTTCCCCTAAGATTTTAAAATTAGAGACAATGAAAAAGATTATTTTCCTCATTTGGACAATTGTATTTGCCCAGCTATTTCTTTGTTCTGTTCAACAGTTTGTGTCACCAGAACACTGATAGTGGCATTTTAAGGGGTGTTGCACTCTCCGTGCAAATTCTCTGTACTGAGAGTCGCTAGAGTGTGCCTGGTACATTTGAGTACATCAAGCAGGGGATAGGGAAGTGGGAAAACAGCCTGTTTTATTCTCTTCTGCAGCCTGTTGTTGTGATGCTGGTGTGCTTGTAGCTCCCCCTTCATTGGTGCTGGTCTTGAATGAGTGAGGCATGTCAGCATCCTGGGGAGGGTTTTCTAGAGGTACTTGCAATTGAGTGGGTAGGTGGGAGTAGGCGGAGGTCAGGAGGGGTGGCCCATGTGTATTAAATGTCCCCGCTCCCAGTGGATGCCTTGAAGGCAGTGTGTTGGGGACCCACTCATCATAGTATGTGAAGGCTGGTTCTTCCATATCCCAAGGTAGGGACCTGGATTAGGCCACAGCTGTGGTGTGGGTAGGGAGTAGCTTTTTTAATGCCAGAAGGCTTCAGTCTTCATGTGGCTTTCCCTCACTTTGAGCTGGGGAAATCAACACAATGACACTTGTCACAATCTATAAGTAGGAGTGGATTGTTATTATTTTTTTTGGCAGTGGGCTTCAGCTGTGCAGGTGTGTTGCAAAACTGATCACTATTGGAGGGTGGTGTATATGTTGTCCTGAGCAGCGGTAGACTGGTGTTCCAAGCCATTCATGGGAGGAGAATTTGCAGAACTGTAATTATAAGGTGCTCTGAGCTAGATGGGCCGGGCTGGGCTGATCGCATGAGATCTTGAAAGCAGGGTCAGCCCTGAGGAGCAGTGTTTGGATCGGGGACTGCCAAGGATTTCTAGAGTCACTGTGCAGAGACAGGCAGTGGCAAACCACCAGTGAAAGTCTCTTGGCTTGACAACCCCATGGGAGGCCGCCGTAAGTTAGCTGCCACTTGGCAGCACTTTCTGCCACCATTAGAGGCTGCCCCGACCTTAATAGCCCAGGCCAGCCCAGTCTCGTCAGATCTCGGAACCTAAGGAGGGTCAGCCCTGCTTCATACTTGAAGGGGAGACCCTCAAGGGAGTCCAGGGTGGCTGCGCAGAGGCAGGCAAGGGCCAACCACCTCTGTTCGTCTCTTGCCTTGGAAATCCCACCAGGGGCCGCCGTCATTCAGCTGTGACTTGGCCGCACTTCCCAGCACCACCAGTTCTGAAGCACACTCAGTTTGCTCGCGTAGGCCAAAGGGGTGGTTGAAGAAACAGTGAACTGTCATGCTTCTCTCTTAAAATTTTTTTTTTTTAATTAATGTAAACGTAGATTAAATATACAAATCAAAACTTTTCCCCTCCAAATAACAACAAGTGAGATGACAGTGTGCCATAGATATAGGGTGCAGTAATTGCGAAATATCATCATGCTTCTCTCGGTTGGTGTGGAGCAGTTATGGTAGCAAGGAGCAGTCTGGCTTCTGCAGCGGTCAGTCAGATTCCACGGAAGCCCACAAAGTTGGGCATGGTGGTGATCAACCTCTTGTGAGCTGCTGGAGATCTGCTGCCTCTCGTAGTTACTGTTGCTAATAGCCACACACCAAACTCTCCTCTCGCGTACTTTTGGAAAAGTCATAAAAACTGGCACCCCTCACTAGGAGGTGGGCTGGGTTATTTATAAACATTTAAAGCTGCTTTATATTGGGTAAGGCCATCTGTCTGTCTTGCTCAGTAAAGCCTACTGACTGCTAGCAGCTCTCTAGAGCAGGGGTGTCAAACATAAGGCCCGGGGGCCAGAATCGGCCCATCCGGCGTTCTTTTGTGGCCTGCGAGCAACAAGTGCAGGGGAGGGAACAGGAGACTGCTCGGGGGGGGGGGGGAGTGAGCGGAGCCTCTCTGATTATGGCTTCAGCATGCTGGAACAACCTTTTCTGCAGCAGTCAAGCAATGGGAGCTTACCAGCTGCTGTCCTTTATACAGTTTATATCTCCGGTATCTGGCATTATGTTTTATGGCACACATGGCCGAGCCCGACAAAGTGACATTTATATCAGATCTGAGTTTGACACTTCTGCTCTAGAGTGTTGGGTAAAGAGAGCGATCTTTCACAACCTCCACTACTTGATATGCCTTAACTGAGAGCACCAGGGTTTAAATGTGGGGCCGTCTGCATGCAAAACAAGTGCTTTTCCACTGGGCCAAGGCCCCTCCCCTTGCTTCAGATAAGGGTTATATTCCAAGGCGGATACAAGTGGTAATATGCATATCTATCTGAGATCTTGCCCTGGCCTGGATAGCCCAGGCTAGCCCTATCTTGTCAGTTCTCGGAAGCTAAGCAGGGTTTGCCCTGGTTAGTCCTCAGATGGGAGACCAACAAAGAAGTTTAGGGTCGCTGTGCAGAGGCAGGCAAGGGCAAATCCCCTCTGTTTATCTCTTGCCTTGAAAAGCCCCATGAGGGGTTGTCATAAACTGGCTGTAATTTGATGGCACTTTTACACACACACACCCCCCCCTCAATTTTCAGAGAAATTTTTAAAGATATTTTTGTTTTTCGTATGAAAGTCAGATATTGTATTGAAACCATGGCAATGTTGAAGCCATCAGTGGGGATCTTGGGTGACAACAAATGAAGAAGTGAGAGTTTTGACTTCTGTGTAGAAGTGGCTTAAAATAGATTTAGTCTGTGGGCATTACACTGGAAAACCCTTGGGCACTTTGCCCCTTTCTCATTAACTGAAGACACAACATGTCAAACCAATAGTCACTGTTCTCATTCCCCTCTGCTTATCAGTCAGACACTCCTAATTGTACTTTGCACATGCTCTCTTGGCAGTCAGATGGCTTTGTCTCCTTTTCTAATCAGACCGGTTTATTGATCTCTGAACTTTTGACTTCCAGCATTTTGTTTTCTTCTTTTTTTAAAAACTAAAAATTAAAATAGAAACCTTGTCTTGGAATCATTATAAAATCATTAAATAACCATTAAACAAGCATACTTGGCATTTTGGAGCACGCTAGTAGTTCTCATGATGAAGCAGAATGGACCAAGCCGGAAGTTTTGAAGGGATGTATCCACAATTTCCAAAGTCTTGTTCTGCATTTACTGAACTACGAGTTGGTTGGGGACGATGGTTGCTCTACAGATTGTATTTTGTGGCTGTTCTTTCCAAAAACCAGTCCCCAGCCAGCACCGATCTGGGGCAGTATGATTAGTATTAGCAGGACTAACATTTATGTAAAACTCTTAAGTAGACAGAGGCTGTCATCTGAGAAACTTCCTGAAGATGTGACGCTGTGGGATAACCAGCCAAGACAAACAATTAAGTTCTGCCTTCCCTCTTCAGAATAATTCTCAGTGTGTGAAGTTCTTCCTTTTGGTTGCAGCTTCAGCCCTTACTCCACAAAGTCCTCCGCCCAGGATGGTGCAGATGCTGGCAGGGGTCTCCAGAAACCGAAGCAGCTGAACAAGAACAGCCTGCCCGCTGCTCCGTCCCCCCTTGACAACGGCTGCATCGCTGCCAGAATCCGTCCAGTTTGCAGATACAGGAAACGCAGGCTGGTGAGAGCCGACACAGTCTCTCACCTTTCCAGGAAGGTAGGGGTGAGGTTTCACTTCTACGACTGTTACTGGAAAAAGGCTTTTGTAATGCTCGACTTAGTCTCACACATCAGTATGGAAAAACAAAATGGTATTGCATGGCGTTTTAAAAGAAACGGGTTTATTGGTAGCACAACGGTTTATGGACAGGGTGCCTCTTCATCATCAGGTGAAGCTTTTGCCCCCGCCAAATTGATTAGTCTTTCCCTTGAGATTGCTTTTTGTTTCTCTGCAGCAAACAACACCTGCCCCTCCTTTGGAAGGTGTCAGTTCAGTCGGATGTGGAGAGCCAATTTAGGGTGGTCTTTAGAATGGTGAATGTCAGACTAGGGTTTGGGAGACCTAGCTGGATGGACAGTTCTAGATGTTTTAGCTCAGGTGCCGTCTGAGTGGTGTGACCAAACTGGCTGGCTCCAGCAGCTCTGGTTCACTCTGTCCCTACCAATGCCTTGCCGTAATTGGCATCTCCAGCATGGTCTGTTTTGTTTCTTGATCACTTCTTCCTTTTCAGTAGACTTGCCTGGATAATTGTTGTCAGTGCTCATGTTGTGTGGGTTTGTGTTCTGGGATTCTTTGTTTTGCTTTTAAACCAAAGGTAGGAGGCCTGGCTTGAGTCAGCTATACTTTGCTATGGGTGCCAGTTGGTTTCATGGACATTTTGGCGACAGTCTTTAAAGCCCTACATGGCTTGGGACCAGACCAGTGTTCCCTCTAAGCTGAGTTAGTGTGAGCTAACTCACCTTTTTCTAGCCTCTGGCTCACACGTTTTCGGCTTCGCTCAGGAAGGATGGCTCCAGAGCAAACTGATTTTTGCAGGAGCCAAACCGCTCATTCACGACTTCAATGCCAGTGGCTCAGAAAGTAGAATTCTTGCTCACAAAACTCCACAGCTTAGAGGGAGCATTGGACCAGACCCGTCTGAAGGATCCGCTTCTTCCATACATTTCTGACCCTGAATTCAGATCATAGGGAGAGGCCTTCCTGACTGCCTCATCAATCAAAGAAGTTCATTTGGTGGGCATACGAGACCAGGCCCTTTTCGGTGACAGCCGCACAATTATGAAACAGACTCTCTAGGACGGTGTGCCTGGCCCCTTCACTTTTGATCTTTAATGGGCAGCTGGAGATGGATTTCTTTTGGACTGTACTTGATTACAGCCGTCCTAAACTGTGGCTTTAAATTTTGGTTTTATGTATTTTATGTGATCTATATTATGCATTTTATTTATATGGTAAGCCTCTGTGCTTGCATAAGGAAGAAAGCCAGCTAATAAATATTTTAAATATTAAATAAATCAATTTCCAAGTGTTTTTAAACATCCCACCTACGTTTGGCATGTCAGCTGTTTTAGACATATGAAATGGCCGTAGCTTCCCGAGCAGGGGTCTGTCTTGCCCAGGGCTGCTTTGACCACCCAACAGCAGCTTGGGTGGAGGGTCTTTCCTCACCCTACTGTCTGTGGCCTCTTCACTGGAGATGCCACAGCTTGAACCTTCTTTCCTGCAGAGTGACAGCCCCTCCCCATTTTGGAGTGGTGCAGTTCCTTGAATAGCTCTAAACAAACATTAATGCTTATTTTCTTAACTGAAGGTTAGGACTCTACCGTGAGAGCCAGTAAAAATAGATGTTAGCAAAGGGAAGAGCCAAGCTGTGAACAGTGTAGAAGGAAGTGTCAGCCGGGTTCCTTGTTCCACCCATAGTGCAGCTATTGTGTGCGTGGCACCGAGAGCTGCTTGGTGATCTTTGTTTTCTGGCACTCAAATATTCGGATAAAAAGAAGCATTTCCCTCCACAGCTAAGTGGTGCCCAGCTTGTTTGAATTATTGGACATTATTGTTTGGCTTTATATTGGAAGGGGGCGTATCTAATTTACAAAGGAATAAAATATTGTTAGTCTTAAGGTGCCTCTGGACTCTTGTTCAGTTTTACTGGGTTTTCAGTCATCTTCCTCAAGTCTGTGTCTCAATTACATGCTCTCCCAGTGTCAAATGTAACTTCAAAAAGCAGCTGTAGGGAGGGTTGAATGGGGGTTGCAGCCCTAAAGGGGGGGGGGGTTAATTTGTCCCTGCTCTGTTTCCCAGGTTGCACCCAGATTGTACCCATCATTTTTTGCCTGTTGGCAGCTTTGGGATGTTTGTATGAGAAGTTCCCCTTAGGAAAATGGTGCTGTGGAAGCAGTCAACATCCCTTGCTAGCCTAATTCAAACCAAGGCTCCTCCACCTCCTGGACTGCTCATGGGGAAATCCTGTCACAGATTTCCAGTGTTTGATGTGGTCTTGCTCTGAAACAAAACAATTTCAGGTTAGATAGCTGCTTTAAACCTTTTTGTTCCAGCCACAGAAGCCGCTTACCCAAAAATGCAACTGTGAGCACCCCAGTTCTTGCATCTTGTGTGATTGTAAGTCCTCCGTTCAGACTATCGACCCAGCAACGATGTCACTGGAGGAGCGGGTTGCTCTGCTGGATCCTGGCTTCCATCCCATCCTCTCGTTTTCTCATGGTGAGTGAAATTAACAGTCTTTGCTTGTAAAATGAAGGATCTGCCTCTTGAAGTGACTTCTCTTCATCCCGCTTACAAAAACGTAGCGTTCTAGTTCCCAGCCCCATCTGATTCGCTCCATCTGATTCACTCCATCTAAGAAAGCTGCATTTTTGTCATGTTGGAAACCTTCCTTTTATTTCCTGTGCTATTTCCATTGAAGCAGGACTTTCCTGGGTCATGAGTATCTCAGCTTTTTAGGCTGAGTTTTTGGCTTACTGACAGACTTACAGAGGGATACAAGGAGTGTTAAAATTGCTGCTGCACTCCGAAGGAATTTTTACGTACGCCGATCAGTGGCACCAGTTCCTTAAGTCATTTTTCTGCCATTCCCTTCTACACGGTTTTATTTATTCTTGTGATTCTCAGCGGCAGAAGTCTCAAGTCTTGTCCTTTCCAAAAATTGATTGAAGATGATTTGGTTCAGTCCACAGCAGCTCCCTCTTAACCATGATAATTTGGTTGGCCATAAGAACATACATAAGAGATGCCAATGTTGGATCAGGCCAGTGGCCCCTCCAGTCCAACACTCTGTGTCACACAGTGGCCAAAAACACCAGGTGCCCTCAGGAGGGCCAGCAGTGGGGCCAGGACACCAGAAGCCCTCCCACTGTTGCCCCCCCCCCCCCGTCAAGCACCAAGAATACAGAGTATCACTTGCCCATAGTTGTTTCCACTGAGGATCTTCCACTCTGCATGGAAAGAACCAAGAAATGATTGTAGAGTTAGGAATTGGAATCTGGTAATCTAGTTGCAGCACATTTAACTCGTGTGTGTGTGTGTTGAGTAACAGTGCTGTGCACACAAACGAGTTCTTGGGTCTTAGGCTTTAAACCAGTTGTGTAGGTAGGTCTTCAGCTGTGAAGCACAATACATAATGTTTCGGGGGAGAGGCTTATGAATAGAGTTGCTAGCTTTTGATTTTAAAAGTGTTGCCACAGCCTTCCCAGATCACAGTACTGGATTCCCTGAAGGAGCCCAGCTTTGGTGGTTGGGTTAAAAGAATGCCAGCAGGCTGCCTGGGGTGCTCCTTGAAAAAGGATTATTGCTGCGCCATCCCAAAAGGTTCCACTAAGCAGCTTCTATGACATTCAAGTATAAAACAATATAGAAACATCAGCCAAAACAACCAGGCTGGGAGAGAGCAAACAAAGCAGAGGGTGGTTGAGAGAGCCATGGAATCCAGAGGTTTAGAAAGAAACCTGGGCCATTCACCTGATGAGGAAGCCAGGGGCACCGCTGATTAGGAGGCTCCGTGTCTCATCGTTGTGTGCGCGGAGGAACAGGAAGTGAGGCTTCTTGTCCTGGCCTGTGTGATGGATTTCTGAGGCCAGAGGGGAAAAGGGGAAGCAGCAGCAAGGCATTCCTGTGGTGTACCTGGATCAAGGCAGCGCTAAGAACTGTTTCCCTCTGGAACTTGTGCTGTGTTTTGCTTACACCTTTATTTTGAAATTGGAGGAGCCTACTGTGGGAGCTCGTTTTGGCTGAAAATGAACAAGGGCCTTTGCTGCATCACTAGTAGGGATGATCGTGAACTGCATTTTTGTGGTTCGGTTTGTGGCTGAATCATGAACCGATACGCTGGTTTGTGAACTGAACTGGTTTATATAGGTTTGTGACCTTGCTTTCTGCTCCCCGTCGCTCAGCTGTTTTTTTTGTAAAGAACAGAAAGCAGGGGTTTGGAGCCATTTAAACCCCTGCTTTCTGCTCTTCACAAACTGCCTTAAGATTCTTGGAAGTTCATGGCAGCTCTTCAGTTTGCAGATATTGCTTAGTGAACCATAAACCAGCCAAAATTCTTATTGAACTTTAGTACATGAGGCAGTTCCCTAATCAGCAGTCTTAGTGATAAGGGCTGCCCATACTTAATCACCAGTCCTGAGCAGCCAGAGACCCAATCAGTGGGTAGTTTAAATGGTTTCTGTAATGGAGTTGTGGGGAAAGGGGCATATGGAAACAAATCTGTTAGGCCACATGAAGAATCAGCAGTGACGGCAATAATGAGGTGTTCTCTCCAGGGTGGGGTCTTCAGCTTCTGCATCCCCAGTCCTAACCTTGTGCCAAAGGCAAGCCGCTTGTCCAACCTGAAGAATCAGGTGGTCCCGAGAAGCTGCTTCTGTGTTCGTATCTGTTGCACCAACAGCAGGATACCGGTCTCCAATGTTACAAGTAAACATGAATTAACCTTAAGATATATCTGATTCCAAAACTACTTGCAGGTCTGTCTGGCTGTGTGGGATGATGGATGGAAAACTCCACCAAACCGCAGTCAACTTAAATGGCAAGCCCGCGGGCAGAGATGAGCAGAGGTGGTTTCTCATTGCCTGCTCCTGCGTAGTACCCCTGACTGCTTTGGTGGTCTCCCATCTAACTACTATGCAGGGCTGACCCTGCTTATGTTGCTGCTAGGTATTAGTGCAAAAAACATATCTGATGTTTGGAATGCTGGGATGTTGCTTTAAGTGGCCAGAAGTGTTGGAGCTGGGGGACAAATGTGTCCTCAGAACTCCCCCATCAAAAGGATTTAGGATGCGTGTGTGATACGGATGAACTTTGTTTGCAGTGAATCCAGGACGGTAGAAAGAAAGGCTGTCTTGTGAGCAGTAGCAGCTGCAGCTGTGCAAGGTGTGTCTCACAGCCACTTGTTTTCTCTGTCTCTAGGCAGACCTCTTCATATACACTTTGAAGCCTTGTTAAGGGAGGACCACAGGCTAAGCCATAAGCTGAAGACTCTGAGGATGACCCACTGGGGGATGAAAGACTTCACCAGCAACGATCCATCTTCTCTATCTGCATCTGGTAAATGCCTCATTCAGCAGGGAAAGCAGGGCGCCTCTTGGACGGGCACAAACTCTCCAAAAGAGATGCTGCATTGTCTTCTGGCGTAGAGGGGTGACTGGGGGTTGGACATGTCTAAATCAGATGGTCGCTTTGGCTGTCTGAGACCCAGTGGTTAGGGTTGCCAGCTCCTGGTTGGGAATGTCCTGGAGATTTTGGGAGAACAGGGACCTCAGTGAGGTGCCATAAAGTCCACCGTCCAGGGGAACTGATTTTTGGAGATGATCTGTAATCCCAGGAGATTTCCAGGCCTCACCTGGAGGTTGGCATCCCTACCAGCAGTCCATCCAGTAGCCAGATTCTCCCTGAAGTGATGGCTGTCTCGTGTTGCTGGCAATCATGCAGGCTGCCCCTGTACATGGAGGTTTCCTTCTTCTTGTCACTGGCTGTTAGCCGTGATAACTATAATCCATGAGTTTGGCAGCCCTTTCGACAGCCGTCTAGGCAAGCGGCCTTAACCATATCCTGTGGCAGTGAATCCCATAAGTTAACTTTGTCCTTCCTTAATCTGTTACAAATCAATTTCATCCAGTGACTGCTAGTTGTAATGTTGGAAAGAGACAAGATTCTCCCCCCCCCCCCCTTTTCAGTGCTAAGGATAATTTCATATTGATTTCCTTTGAAGAGTTGGGGGGCTATAATGGGGCACCTGCGACACACTAACAACAGGTGTGGTATTGTTGGGGTCCCTTTTGCATCAGCGCATTTGCAGAGCCAGCCTGCCTGCCTTCTTTGAGAATAGCTGCTTCTAGAAAAGCATCGCAGAGAAAGGAAGTCCATCTTCCCTGTGATGCTTTGCCAGATGATACAGAACTAGCGTCTCTTGGTTGTCGGGGCAACGAATAACTGTGACTTACTGACTAAGGTGTGTTTCCGCTGGGTTCTTCTAACAGGTTCTCTGCTTAAAGGGTCGGCCAGTCACAGCTTGCTGGTTCCCAGCTCTCAGGCCCGCAAGCCTAGTCACTTGCATCACATGTCTTCTGTGTGCCTGGAAAACACTTCTGTCCCACCCTTCAACCATGTCCCTGGCAATTCCGTGACTGCTGGCAGCTCAACGTTGGTGAGTTGGAACGTGGACCTCTCTGGCAAGCGGAGCAGCAGAAAGGCAGGGAACAGTCTGGTATTGCAGAGTGATTGGTGGGCTTTAAGCCTGGGCCATTTTTTTCTAGTGGGTAGTGTGTGTGTGTCGCAGGAGTGCAGAGCTGCTTTCAAGGAGCGCTTTATTCTCACTTTGTGGAGGGCATCCTTGGTTGGGGTCGTTCTTGTCTTGGGGTTTGGCAGCATGGTCAGCAGCTCCCTGTCTTTCCTGTAGGGAGGCCTTTTCCTCTTCTCTGTTCTTTTCCTGCCTCGCGTGGAAGAAGCAGGATCTTCAGGATCTCTGTTTCCGGTGCTCCCCTGGACCTTTCACCTCTGTTCCTGGTTTCTGCTGCTTCTATGTTTCTGTTCTCTCACCCCTGCTGAGAATTATCTCTTAGTCTCAAGTTTGCTATCCTCTTGCAAGCATATATCCCCTTATTGGAGTTTAGTTTTTGTGAACGCTTGCTTCTAAGCATCTTTCTTTTTAAGATTTAGGTTTTTTTCTGGCCATTCTTTGTTTCATACAAGGGAGACCATTTATGTATTTAACTTTTAAAAAATAACTCTGAAGGCAGGATAAAACTTTTTTTTTTCCTTTTCAGAACGCATAAAGCTGGTTTTTTCATCCATCTTTAATTTGTCCTTTCGTAAGAGTGCATGCCCCTCCTTCATTCTTACTTTCTTGCCTATCCTTTACAACCACTTTTGCACTCTACATCTTTTCTCTAGCATCCTTCACAGTCAAGCTCAGAAGGTTTAAGCTCTGATCCTGAAAAGCATCCAGTGCAGAAGAAGCATCCAGTGCAGAAGAAGCATTCTTCTGCACTCCCAAACAGTTTAATTCAGAGCAGCTGTTCTTTGAGACCGGGGCGGGCGGGGGGGGGGGGGGGGGCGTGTTCTGTAGATTTATATCCCACCTCTCCATTGTCATGCTCAGAGCAGCTAGCAGTCACTGCTGTACAAAGCAATGTAAAAATGCAGCCGACATATTGTTATATAGAATCTCATGTTATATTGAATCAGTGGTATGAGCTGCTGTATTAGGCTTAGCAGTATCTGTCTACCCATAGAGGGGTGCATTTCTGCTCAACACACCATTACAATCCCATTGGTCCTGTTGAAGTGCCGATACAGGAGTTGCTTGGCCTGGGCCTAGACAGTTGTTGCTGGAGCAGCTCCTGGGTTTGGGTATTAAAAAGGCTAATCAGGGAGACAGGGGAAAGGAGCGTCATGCTTTTACTGGGGGCGGGGTGGGGAGTTCCACAATTTGAAAGTGTTTTGATAAGTGTCTTTCTAATGCTTTGTGTGGTTTCAGCAGCCTGCGAAGAAGAAGAAAGTAGAATCGTCCTATGACATCAATAACATAGTGATCCCAATGTCTATGGCTGCCGCCACGCGAGTAGAAAAGCTGCAGTATAAAGAGATTTTGACGCCAAGGTGGGCGCGCTTTAGAAGTTTTTGAGACTTGCCAACTTCATAAATCAGCTAGAACGTTTCCATTTACATATAAGCGCATCACCTTTCATAAGGAAAGAGGATTGGCTCCTGTGCCAGGAAGCCCTCTTGTCAAGAATAAAAGATCAGCGCACCACACCTGGAAAGGTTTTGCTGCTCAAGCACAGGTCAGGGTTAACACTGAAGCCAGATCCATGGTAGGGTATCTCCCAGCCCAGCTGGGACTCCTCCGGAGGGCCCTCTGTGTGGTATCTCATCTCTGCTCTCCCTCCACTCTGAGGCACTTTGTTGAAAACAGAAGAAGTTTGTCCTGCCATTCTCCTGTGGCCCAGTGGCTGTTTCCTCACTGTACCTCATGGAGGAGCAGCATCCGTGTGTCCAGAGCCAGAGATCTGGCTGATCATGGAGCGCATAATGCTGAGTTCTCTATTACAACAGCATTCAGTGCCTATCTGAGTCCCAGAGAAAGGACAGGCATGGAAGGACCTCAACACATCAGCACAAGACTTTTTAATGCCACCATTCTCAAGGTGGCTAACAATAGGATAATGGAAACAAGATTAAAAATATGTGAATGTATGAGAAACAGTTAAAGCACATGAATGGGTGTAGTGGTTAAGTGCGCGGACTCTAATCTGGGAGAACCGGGTTTGATTCCCCGCTCCTCCACATGCACCTGCTGGATGACCTTGGGCAAGCTGTAGCTTTGGCACAGCTGTCCTTGAAAAAGAGCAGTTTCTCTCAGAGCTCTCCCAGCCCCACCTGCCTCCCAGGGTGTCTGTTGTGGGGAGGGGAAGGGAAAAGGAGATTGCAAGCCGTTCTGAGACCCCTTCGGGTAGTGAAGGGCGCGGTATAAATCCAATCTCCTCTCCTCCTTCAGCACTGAGGGAACACCAGGCAGAATAGAAAAGTCTTCACCGACTGCTCCAAAGTTTTGGTGCCGCTATAGAGAAGGCCCTTTCTCAAGTCGCCACTTGAGCCTCAGGAGAGCAGGGGCACCCAAAGCAGGGTGGGGTGAGTGAGTTTATATGGGAGGAGGTGGTCCTTCAGGAAGGATGCTAGCCTGATGGCGTAGAGGACTTTAAAGGTCAGGACCAGCCCCTTGACTTACTAGCTTGGGCTCTAGCCAGCATGGGCCTCTAGTTACCTCGAGTGGGGGAGAGAAACAGGCTGCTGCGGCTGGGTGGGGGGGGGGCCCTCTTCTTATCATCCCGGGCGGTGGGAGCAAGTTGCGGTTTTCATCTCCATTGGGAGAGGGAATGCCTGCCATCTTCAGTTCTGGACCTTTCTGCTGCTCTCCAGTAAGTCTGCAGAGTCCAGCTGCTACTAGAATTGTAAAAATGGCAAAGAAAAGACAGTAGGGACAATGAAGAAGGGCCGTGCGTCTGGAATAAAAGCCAGGACACCTCTTTTTACAAATAAGTTGGCAGATGAAGTCCCCTGTTGGGGTTGAGTGACAGAATTTAAAAAAAAAACAAAACCAGTGCTGCATCCAAAACTTGAATGACTCCAAGACGTCCTCCTCGAGTTTCAGGAACCTTCACAGTAAGGCCAGTGTTTCATTCTCACTTTTCTCGCTGCAGTTAATGCAGCATTTTGGCAGCTGTTTCATGCTATCTGATGAATGTGGAGGCCCAAGCTGCTGCCTTGCATATGTTCGCAACATTATGAAAAGTGGCTGGTGGAGGCATTTCTGGCTGAGTAGGCTGTAATCTCCTCTGGAGGATTTAGGCCTTGAGAAACGTAAACCCAAGCCATCTGCTTAGTGTTGCTTTGATACCCCCTCTCCACCATGGGGTGGTAAGCTACAGAGAGAGCCTCTGACTTCCTGCAGGTGTAGTCTGTCTAGATACATGGCGATCTAGGAAATGCCGGTTCTTTTTAAAATGAGATGCTTTCAGACAGAAGGCAGGCAGGCAGATTGCTGAGACTGGTAATGGAGTGAGTTTACCTGGGGCCTAAAGGTGTGATCTGGCCATAAGAGCCACCATAGTTTTGTCTTGAGGAACTGGCTGGTTGGAAAGAACTTCATGCAGAGCTTGCCGTAACCATGAGTGGTTGTTTTGCAGCTGGAGGATGGTGGATCTCAAAGGACTGGAGGCATCAGGAGAGGCTGGCCCAGAGGTAAGCGCTTGTGTCTCCGTCAGTGAACATTTTTTTCCCTTTTTGTTAGGATTGCCAACTTCATAGCGGCCAGGGCTCCTGTGCTTCTTTGCATTTACTGCCTAGTGTGCCGATTTGACTACTTAGGTGGCAGAGACATTGCTTGGCTGTCCGGTGCCATTTTGTGACTTGAACCAGCCAACAAACGTGTGCGTCCTTGGCTTGTTGTGTGGCTTGAATTTTCCTGCAAGGGCTTGTGTGGTGCTGCTCTTGCGGGGGTACAAAACGTTGAATGTGAAAAATCATTTGTCATCTCTGCTTTACCGGATCTGAGTTGCCAGCATTGCACATTCTACGAATGCTGGCCTGTATCCTTCAAAACAGCAGCAGAAGGCATGCAGATTTCCCCCCTGTATCAATTCTCCCCCTGCAGTCCCTTTCAGTCTCCATATATACCATTCCTGTGGTCATGAGACCAGCCTGGGTCTAAGGATGGGAAAGGGGATGAAGTCTGCACTGATAGAACAGGGCAAGAGAGCAGTTTTGACCCTTTCCTCTCTTCACTGCAGCCCTGCCCCCCATGAAGCTCTTTGTCTGCACAGGTCCCATGACACCCCCCCCCCCGGTGGAATAATCTTTTTGGCAGGCAAAAAGGACTACAAGGGAAAGGGGGAATGTATGGAAGATAATCACTAGTCCTTTGAAAGATGCAAGCCATACCAGTAGTGTTCTTTCGGGAGCAATACAGAATTTGCTCCGTTGTTGACAAAGCTCTGAAGCAGTTTTCTTCATGGTTTCAGATGTGCTAAAGCCATCCTTTCCTCCCCATCTGTTTGCTTTATGCTCGTGCTCTCAAGGGGGAGGCAGTGGGAGGAAACCAGCAGTTCAAGGAGTAGAGAGAGGAAAAAAGTTGCTGCATCTTCTAAAAAAATCCTGCAGTAATTTTGCAGCACTGAACTTTGCCTCTGCAGGTTGCAATGATGGTTATTGCTCTAAGCCCGGGAAGCTTTTAGCACCAGTCTGTAAACCGCTTTGGCTCTTTAGAATGTCCAGAGATAACACTCTTTCATCTTAGCTGGAAGACACTTCCGATGAGGCGTACCTGACCCACCATCAATGGTTTGAAGAGCTGGAACGGGCCCGCTGGGATTCCTGGGCAGGAACCACGTCTCACAGGCGAGGAAACAGGTAGGTTTCAGGCATGGGCTGGTTTTCCTTTCAGGTGATGGTCTTGGTCCCAGATGTATGGGTGAATCTCTAATAGAGACCAAGTAGGAAGAGGTTGCCAGTGAGCCGTGGCTGAGGGGCTGTGGTGTTTCACTAGGTTCAGATCAGCTGGCCCTCCGCCTCACTGGCATGCAGTAGGAGAAGGGGCTGGGGGCCCCGCCCTTCCCCAGTTTCTGAAATATTTCCTCCAGCTCCCAGAGCCTTGGTAGAGAGGGGAGGGGGGGCCAGTATCATCCAAGCCTTCCTCTTCTCTAAGCTTCTCTCCTCTCTGCCTGTGGGAAACCAGTTGGTGTGTCTCCATTGGTTGCTTCCCAGCCTCTTTTTAAAGAAGAAGAGGAGATTGGATTTATACCCCGCCCTTCACTACGCAAAGGAGTCTCAGAGCGGCTTACAATCTCCTTTCCCTTCCCCTCCCCGCAACAGACACCCTGTGAGGTCGGTGGGGCGGAGGGAGCTCTTGAGAGAACAGCTCTGAAACCACTAACTGACTCAAGGTCACACCAGCAGCTGCATGTGGTGGAGTGGGGAATCAAACTTGGTTCTCCCAGATTAGAAGAAGAGGAGAAGAGATTGGATTTCTATCCCACCCTTCATGGAGTCTCAGAGCGGCTTGCAAACTCCTTTCCCTTCCCCTCCCCGCAACAGACACCCTGGGAGGTAGGTGGGGCTGAGAGAGCTCTGACAGAAACTGCACTTTTTCAAGAACAGCTGTGCCAGAGCTATGGCTTGCCCAAGGTCATCCAGCAGGTGCAAGTGGAGGAGTGGGGAATCAAACCCGGTTCTCCCAGATTAGGGTCTGTGCTTCTAACCGCTACACCAAACTGGCTCCCACACCAGACTGCAGGCTGTACATGCCCTGTAGGAACTTCTCCCCCAACAGGAAGGAAGCTTCAAAGTGGAGGACGGGTACTCCTCCAGCTCCCATCATTGGCCATTCCTGCCCCTCCTCCTCCTCCCATACTGGGCCAAGTCATTGGCTGAGTGAGTGGTCCTTCACTGGCAGACGTGGCCCCTTGGCCTCACCTCTCTTCCTGCTGCCTAGGTGAGATGCAGTCTGTGGCATGCTGAGCATGGGGGCAATCAGCTGTGTTGCCAGTCCCCCTCCGCCAAAGGGGGGTAGGGAGGACCGGCCTGAATGCCTTCTCCACTCTTGCAAAACAGCTGGGAGGCAGGCGGGGACACTGAAAGTCTGTGCTGGGCCTGTGCAGTGTGTGTGTGGGGGGGGAGGGGGGGATCAGGGCAACTCTTCTCCCACTGCAGGGCCAGGCTGCAGGCCACCAGTGGGCCCAGTCACCTCTCCTGACTGCAGAATCAGTTGCCAGTCAGGGAGGGCTGTGCCTGGCTCCCCAGCACGTGTTTAGCGTGGAAATGATTGGCCACTGGCATGCCTTCTGTCCTCGGGTCCTTCGTGTCAGCTGCCTGCTTGCCATCACATTCTTTTTCCCCAGCACTGAGAGTTGAGAATGTTCTTAAAAATAAGCAGATTCTCACAGGCTTCTTTGTGGAAAGCGTTATTGAACAGAGCCTAAGACTGTCTGTTCAGTATTGTAATGCCCTTGGATACCACCCATATTTGGAACACTGTGTGCAGTTCTGGTCCACTGTCCCTATGAAGAACGGCTGAAGGGTCTGGGACTTTTCAGTTCAGAAAAGAGATGACTGGGGGGGGGGGGGGGCGGGCGGATGACATGCTAGAGGTTGATAAAATTATGCATCAGGTGGAGAGTGGGCCAGAGAGAGGTTATCTTCCCCCACCCCCAGAAATACTAGAACTGGGGAACATCCAATGAAACTAATGGGTAGTTGACTCAGAATGGACAAAAGAAAATACTTCTTTACACAACAAGTGATAAAAATGTGGAATTTGCTGTCAGAAAATGTAGCGATGGGCACAGGCATAGAAGGTTTTAAAAGGGAATTTGACAAGATTCATGGAGGAAGAGATCCGTCAATGGTTACTAGCTATAGTGAGTAAAGAGAACCTCCATAAACAAGTACAGTAAAACTCTATGCCAGGAGGCAGCATCTGGGGAACACCTTGGTCTCTCTGCCCTGTGTATTGGCCCTCCAGAGGAACCAGTTGGCCACTGTGTGAAGTGGGATCCTGGACTAGATGGACCACCTGGTCTGATTGCAGGACACTCTATGTTTGTACTCTCTGCTTCCTGTTCTTTTGCCTGGACTGTGTAGATCTTCCATCTTGAGCTGTGCTGGATTTTCAGATTAGTCCCTCATTGACATATCTAGGGACTGATCTTAGATTTAGGGCCCAGCGTGATACAGATTCCAAGCAGCTCTTCTGCACTCTTCTGCAGAAAACAGACTTCTCTGAGGAGGGCCCATGGATGTGTGTGTGTGAAAGGACTTACGCTGCCGTGACCTCTTCCTGTAGCGACCCAGAATGTCCTCTGCATGTTGCCACATCTTGCTGCTGGTCTTTGCTGCGCAACTCATGAGGCTTTTCTGTGGTGTGTTTTGTTTTAGGGTCTCCAACAAGGCCGATGGCCATTGCCTACCGCAGCCAGGCTCCCTGGATGCCCTGTCTCATCACCTGAGCCATCTCTCTCCCACCGAATCTCTCCGCCCAGAGCTTTTTAATATCCTGCAGCCCCTCCTTATCAAGGGCAGGAGCAGAGGGGGCCTGTCGTTCACCGAAGACACCAGTCTCTCCCTCGCAGAAACAGAGGAGGATGTCCAGGTGAGGGAGGGGGAACTGTGTGTGTCGAAATGGCTGCCACAAGAGGCGGAACCCAGCCACAAAATGGCTGCCTCAGCTGACCGTCAGTCACTCCGTGAAGAAGGTCCTTGTGTGTGGTGAGGGCTGCTGCCCAAGCAACGTTTTTAAAAGTCTGCGCAGCCTGCCAACCCTGCCCTGGTTGGCCCAGGCTTGCCCAATCTAGTCAGATCTGGGAAGCTGAGCAGGTTCGGCCCAGACTTGGACTTGGACAGGAAGGAAGTCCAGGGTCCTTATGCGGTGGCAGGCCGTGGCAAACCATCTCTGAATGTCTGTTGCCTTGGAAGCCCTGTGGGGTTACCAGAAGTCGGCTGTGACTCAAGGGTCAAAGAAACCCCCACCGCCAGTCAGAAGCCTTGTGGGCAAAAGCTTGCCTGAACGTGCCCACTGTCTGAAAGCCCTTTGCGGCCACTGGGGAAGGTGACACTGGGCCCCGTGGCACCCACAGGGGCCACAGGCAACAGCAGGTTGCGTGCGCGTGTGTTGTCTTCGTTGTCCAGCATGCTGGCTCCTGGGAGACCGGGGTGTGTGTGTGTGTGTGAAATAATGCTGCTGCCTTGCATTTTTCCTGACGGTCTCTGTAACGCATGGTTGATAAACCGGGGCCAGTAAAAGTGGTGCTCCCAAACAGTTGCTGAAGGAGTCGCTCCCTGAAAATGAGGTGGAGGGAGGTCAGTGAGCTTGTGAAGGTTCGCTTTTATCGGTTTCCTTTGTCCAGAAGCACGGCTAAGGAAGTTGCACTGCTCATCTTGCAGTGGCAAGACACTGAACAATGCTGTTTATTTTTAAGCAGTGATCAAATATATTTGAATTAAGCCAAATGGAATGGCATTTCATAGTCCTGTCCTGGCGGAATGCTTTATCAGAGGAGACACATGCCCTGCAGGAGATAGGAACTCTCAGTCTGGGGCAAGGGATGCTCTGTATTCTTGGTGCGGGGGTAGGGGGCAACAGTGGGAGGGCTTGTAGTGTCCTGGCCCCACTGCTGGACCTCCTGAGGGCACCTGGTGTTTTTGGCCACTGTGTGACACAGAGTGTTGGACTGGATGGGCCACTGACCTGGTCCAACATTGGCTTCTCTTATGTTCTTATGTTCTCTCACCTGTAAGACAGGATTGTTCTAGCAGGCCTTTGGCTAATCCTTTCATTTTCAGTGGAACCTGCCTGATGTTTCCTCTTTGGAATATTTCTAGATACTGGGAGAAGGCCAAGATTTTAACTGTATCAGTCTGTTTTAATGACGAACCTTATGGTGCAGTTGTATGTCTTCTAAAATGTTGTGAGCCACCCTGAGCCCCACATTGCAGTAGAGGGGTGGGATACAAATCCAGTCAATGAATACATAAACTAGCTGGACAGACACTGACTGTGTTGGTGCCTGCCCGCCTCTGCTTCGTGAGCTGCACAAAGATACAAAATACAGCAGGGTAACACCCCCCCCCCCCCCCAAATTACTTGGAACATTTTTTTGTTCTAGTAATTTATTTTCTTCATTTATACTCCATCTTTCACCCCAGTAAGAGACTCAAAGTGGCTGACGTTGTTCTTTCCCTCCATTTTATCCTCACAACAGCCCTGTGAGGTAGGTTAGGCTGAGAGAGTGCAGCTGGCCCAAGGTCACCCAGCAAACTTACATGGCAGAGTGGGGATTCGAATCTGGGTTTCCGAGATCCTAGTGTGATACTCTGACCACGACACCACGCTGGATCTTGCAAAGCAGCTTTTTGTACCCCCAGAGATGCAGTGGTATAGAGGTGTTAAAATAAAACTTTGCCCTCTCTGTTGTCCTAGAGGGTCCAGCCGTGGGAACGCCGAACTTTCCCCCTTTCTGACGGAGAGTATCAAGCGCTTCAGGAGCCACCAGGCGAAGCTTTGGGGAAGAAGGCAAGGCCCGCTCAGCAGTGGGACTCGGGCCGCAATGAGGACTTGAGGACTAACGAGATAAATTCTGGCCCGTCTCATCCCAAAGAGTCGCTTCAGTCCATCTGGCAGGTGCAGTCCAACGGCAGCGGGCATCAAGAAGATTTCACAAGCCAGCACTGCGTCACACCGAGCCTTATCAACAACAGATGAGCTTTTGGGCCCCACAACTATGTCTGGTAGAGTTGCACCCATACTCTAGAGATCGGTATCACAGAGCTTGGCAGGTGAGCTGACCTAGCAGTGGCATGGCAGCAGAAAGCCCCACTGTGCACCCAGCGGAGGTCCAGCGGTGAACTTGGAGCTCTGGCTCCCCCCAGATGAGTGAGGGCAGACAGGCAGCAGAGGCCAAGCGCAGAGAGCCTCTGCGGTGGGGGAAGAGGGAGCCACCCAGGAAGGCTGACACGTGCAGGCATGTTCCGGACGGAAGAACTCCAGTGCCTTACTGGCAAGAAGGTTAGGTGCTGCTGCTGCTGCTGCTACAGGTGCAGCAGCCCAAGGAAACCCCCGAAAGGGGAGTGGCAAAGAGGCTGAGTGACTCCACAGAGAATGGAGGCCAAGCAGGAGGGGAAGGCGAGGAAGCTGTTGCAGTGTAGAAGTCCGTTACTCAGGTGACAAAAGGGTACCAGTCGGCTGAACGTCTCATCCTCACAGGCTTTTCTGCCAGTTTGGGAATAGGCATTGGGAACTGGTGGTGAAAACTTGTTCACACGGACCACGGGGGTCCCCCCACAACGCCACTGAGGGCGAGGAGAGACTTAGCCAAGGGGCAGTTGCTGTGCATGAGCACCGAATATAGGCCTGCAGGGGAAGGTGGATGTTTCCCCTCCTAGTTTCATAAGGTTTTTAGTTTTGAAATGTAGTTTGAAAATCACCAACCTTCTAATCACGAATCATGTTCTCTTGGCCTTATAGAACTTGCAATTGTTGCTGAGATATGACGAATCATGATGTAAATCCTGTTCATTCTATGGATATTTTCATCTATCTCCCCAGCATATATAATAAAAACTGGCAGAATGGCTGGTGCATTCTCTCAGGCTGTCATTTGTATGTTATGTTTCATTAAATTTTTATTTTGTTTTTTTTACGGTATTTATAGTTTGCCGTTCTTACGGGGACTCAAGGTGGATGACACAGAGTGAGTCAGGACATTCCATAGGATGGGACACCCAAGAAACGGTGCAGTAGGGTTTGGGTGGTAGATCCAACCAGGAGTCTGAAAACAGAACTGAAGTTAACACATTAAATAATGAAAAATTACACACCAGGAGCCAACCCACAGCAAACGATACGCGGTAGTACAGACCACAGCCCCCCCTCATTTATCCCAAGTAATTTCGTGAAGCCTTTTGTAGCGGAGCTACCCTATTACTGGCATAGAAAAGCCCTCTTGAATAATTCAGTGTTGTGTACATTTTGGAAAGCCAGAAGAGGGGGAGCCTTCCTGACCACCCCAGGCAGACCGTTCCGCAAGGTGGGAGACATAAAACGGAGAAGGCACCTGTACACAATGCCCCCTCTTAAGCCGTGGAGTCTTCTTGTGAGCAGAAATTCTACTCTGTGAGCTGCTGGCATTACAGTTGTGAGCGAGCGACTTGGCTACTGCATAAATTGCTCTGGAGCCCTCCTTCCTGAGCTAAGACAAAAAGGTGTGAGCCAGAGGCTAAAGAACTGTGAGCTGGCTCACTCTGACTCAGCTGAGAGGGAACCCTGCCTGTACAGGCAGTTGCTGGTTTTGCCCATTTGCAGGGCAAATTTGTGGCTGCAGAAGGCCTTGCTTGGATGAATGGAGCAGTTGTGGCGGAGCACAGGGGGAAAAGACAGCCTCTCAGATGCGAGGGTCCAAGGCCATGAAGGACTTCTTATATGGGACAGCCGCTGCTTTACATTGAGCCTGGTAACTGTTGGGCAGCCCGTGGAGTGACTGTCGAATGGGAGAGATCGGCCAAGCCAGTGAGCCAAAGGGACTTTTTGCTTTGCCAAGAAGGTGCTCCCGACTGGTAAGCAGCATCCTGTTGGCTGTCTGGGCTGAAACAGAATTGCTCCTTTTGGAAGCAGTTCTTGAGTGCCTTCGTGTATTGTCTTGTGTCCCCATCCCTCTTGCTGGGCAGATGGCTTGATTCAGCTCTTCGATTCCTCCTCGGAGGGCAGGGAGTTGAGCTCTTGGAGGGGAGAGTGTCTCTGAAACAGGGCTGCTCTGGAGATAACTTTCAGGTGGAACAATTTGGGAACTGGAACTGATTGGGGAGGGGGTCTGTGGGGAGGCTGAGGGGTAAGAATTGCATTCTCCCCTTATTCCTGTGTGACTCAAATTCAAGCAAAATTTGTCCACCTTTGTATAAATCAAATAAATAATTAAAAAGGGCTTTTAGTGAGTCATGCAAAAGGGGCAGCTGTTTGTTTTTATTAGGGCGTTTCTGTGCTGCTCCCCCCAACCCCCCCCCCCCCCCCCACGGCAGCACGTAGAATATTCCGCAGTGCAGCCACAATTTGAATGGAACAAAGAAAACACAAACATATCCTGAGGTGGACTTGGACTGCCTAAGAGGGGCCTCAGACTGAGAACCATGAGCTGAGACCTCTCCTGGCTCATGCCGAGTGGCTCACACCTCTGGCCGTGCCCGAGCAAAGTACCTGCAAGCAGAGGAGAAACGAGCTCGGCCCCAGATGGCATTCAGCTGCTGCACAATTTCAGAGATTTTAACTGTGGCTTGCATAATCCTGTCAGTCTGTGGCACTGATGAGACCCCAGAGAAGGGCATCTTTGCCATGCTGGGCCAAGCTGCAGAGGTCCTTCCTTCTGTGCACCTCCAGACAGCGCTAGAGATCCTATCTTGCCACCGGTTGAAAGGGGCTTTCCACTACACTCCTGGTTTAAATGCTGGAAATATCCCACCATAGTAAACACTGCAATGCCTTTGTGATGCTGAGAAATCATTCCACTTGTTAGTTGGAAGTTTCCCTGTAGCACTCTGAAGAGTCAGGATCAAAGGGGACAGTGCTGGATGCTTAAGGCTGTTGCTTCTATTCCTTTTAATCAGAAATGGCTCCCTGAAATGCCTTTCCCAGACGGATCCTCCTCTGCAGTGCTCTGCTAACAGGAGGGTGAGAAAGTTGGGCTGCAAAGGAAGTGTGGGTTGAAATGGAATCTCAACTGCTCAAATGCAAGTACTGCTGAGAAGCAGAGAACATAAATGACACCCCAGCCTGTCTGCAGATCTACACCACTTCTAGAGCAATGCACTTAAAATGCCTCTTGATGTGGCTGGTAATTTAATTTCTCTAACCATGAGGAGCAGGGTCACTTCCAAATGTATCCAGTCCCATTTGGACTTTTCCAACTTGAATCCCGGCACATGGCACTTGTGAGGCCAGCTAAAACACAATTTTTGTTCAGTTTTGCACAGGCCTTCTGTCGCCTTTGCTTTCCATGTTTTGAATGTTCTTTGTCGCAATAACAACTGTGAGGGGAGAGACTATCCCTAACGTTTTCAAACTACGACGCACAAATCACCCGTGGAATTTTTGTTGCAGGAGAAAAATAAAACAAGGAAGCTCAAGTGCATGTTGGAGATGCCTCCGTGCGGAGCGTATCAAGTGTGTTCTGCCTCTCCAAGCTGAGCAAAAAGCAAACAATGTGCCGAGCCTTCTCAGGTAACAGAGGAAAACCAGAGAGAGCCTGGCCTACAGAGTGTCCTCCTCTTGAAAATGGAATTCTGCGGTTCACTGGCGGAGGGAGCACTGTTCCCACTGAGAGTCTCGGATTAGAGGTTCAGAGGGGAGGGCGTGTGTGTAAAAGTGATCTTGAAGCTGGCTTCACAGAGATGGATCCTGGGGATGGAGGTTAGGCAAACAAACTGCCTTCTGTTGGGCTGATGGCTACCAGGTTGAAACATCGAGGCTCTGAGTGTTCCCATTTCTCCAACTGAGGGGGCGCAAGCCGCAAGGCTCTTGGTCCTTAGCCTGTGGCCTTGGCCAAGTGGGGTGTCTGGGTGTAACCAGCCCAGGTTAAGTCACACCTGCTCTTGGCCTTGTTTGCTTTGATAACTATGCTGTATGTAAATTGGTTTAGAAATATATTTTTAGTAAGCTGTTTTGGAGTCCTCTTCAGTGAGAAAAGCAGGATAAAAGCATTCGAAATAAATAAAAGTGCTGTGACACAGAGGCCAACGCTATGTTGGAGGTTATTAGGAAGGGAATTGAAAACAAATCAGCCAGTATCATAGCATCCCATATGAATCAATGGTGCAACCTCATTTGGAGTACTGTATACAGTTCTGGTTACCACACCTCAAAAAAGATATTCTAGCATTGGAAAAAAATACAGAAAAGGGCAACTAGAATGATAAAAGCGTTAGAACACTTTCCCAATGAAGAACAGTTGAAGGGCTTGGGGCTCTTTAGCTTGGAGAAACGATTGGCTGAGGGGTGACATGATTGAGGTTTATAAGATTATGCATGGGATAGAGCAGGTAGAGAAAGAAGTCCTTTTCTGCCTTTCTCACAAGACAAGAACTCGAGGGCACGCCATTTGCTGAGCAGTCGGGTTAGAATGGATAAAAGGAAGTCCTTCTTCACCCAAAGAGTGATTAACACGTGGAATTCACTGCCACAGGAGGTGGTGGCGGCTACAGGCATGGACGGCTTCAAGAGGGAATTGAACAAACACATGGAGCAGTGGTCCATCAGTGGCAATTAGTCACAAGGGACTGATAGGAACTCTTGAGTCTAGGGCTAGTGATGCTCTGTATTCTTGGTGCTTTTGGGGGGGGCAACAGTGGGAGGGCTTCTGATGTTATGGCCCCACTGGTGAACCTCCTGAGGGCACCTGGTGTTTTTGGCCACTGGATGACAGAGTGTTGGACTGGATGGGCCATTGGCCCGACCCAACATTGGCTTCTCTTATGTTCTTATGTTCTTAAGTGCGTATTTCAAGCAAGTGTCCACTTCAGTGCATGTGTCAAGTTTGCGTCTGTAGCGTTCATATCTATTTCACAAAGTCATAGAAGTGACAGTGGAAAGAAAATGCTCAGTGAAATGCAATCGCTCTGACATAGCTGGATACACTCTGAGGTCCGGAACCCCGCCCACTTTGTGTGCGAGTCATCTGATTCCACAAAGCTGGGGAGGATGGAAGTGAAGGTTGAAGAGATTCAGAGGCGCACAGGAGATTCCTCTCCCACCAAGGGTAATAAAGTTCTTATTTCCTCCTCCTCTCCCTCACTCGGCTTGAAATCACCGGAACAACAACAGCAAAAAGGCAGGGAAAGATTGGGGGGGGGGGGGGGGGGGGAAGAGCACCACTACCAGAAGCCAAAGACCTAATAATAAAATTATTGAATCTGCCTGGCACAGAGGGGGTTCTCACTGCATTCCCTCCGCAGTTCTTCAGCTATTTTACCAGTTTAGTCTTTCAGTTCCAGTCACTGAGATAACAGTTGGCCAGACTTAAGACTCATAGAGTTGGAAGGGACCTCCAGGGTCATCTAGTCCAACCCCCTGCACAGTGCAGGAAATTCACAAATACCTCCCTCCTGCAGTGACCCTTGCTGTATGCCCAGAAAGTGGGGGGACCCCTCCAGGATCCCTGGCCAAACTGGCCTGGAGAAAAATGTGCTTCCTGACCCTCAATGTGGTGGTCAGCATTTCCCTGGGTGTGTAAGAGAGGGTCACAAGAACTAAGCCCCGAGGCAACCCTTCCTGCCCTCCCTCTCATGATCTGCCCAAGTTCACAGAACCAGTATTGCTGGCAGATGGCCATCTTTGGAGCTATTAGTTGTCCTTGAAGTTTATGTGGGCTTACTAACTTGCCTTTAGCACACAGGTGGCTCAGTGACAGCCCCTTTCCAACCTTGCCATCTCAACAAAAAGGAGAGCTCATTTTCTTGGTGGCCTTCTCTACTAACCCACCTGAGCTTTTTATGAACATCACTTCTCTTTGAGGTCTTCTGTAATCAGCCACATGAACACAGATGAAGCTGCCTTATACTGACTCATCGCAGTCAATATTGTCTACTCAGACTGGCAGCAGCTCTCCACGGTCTCAGGTAGAGGTCTTTTGTACCACCTACCACCTACCACCTTGGGCCTGTCACAAACTCAGACTGGCCTACCTCACAAGATCGTTGTGTGAAAAGGGAGTGTGAAGAACCGTATTCTAAAAGCAGGTTTAAGGGCCAGTTGGGGAGAAAAGTGGGATATAAAAAAATAACTGGATAGCCATCTGTTCCCAGGGAAGCTGCCTGCAGGAGCTATGAACTAGTGCCTGGAAGCACCTCTGCAATTGGATGCAAGGTTGCCAATCTCCAGTTTGGTGTCGTGGTGAAGTGTGCAGACTCTAATCTGGGAGAAGAACCAGGTTTGATTCCCCACTCCTCCACTTGCACCTGTTGGATGACCTTGGGCAAGCCGTTGTTCTGTCAGAGCTGTCCTTGAAAAAGAGCAGCTTCTGTCAGAGCTCTCTCAGCCCCGCCTACCTTACAGGGTGCCTGTTGTGGGGAGGGGAAGGGAGAAGCGTTTGTAAGCCGCTCTGAGACTCCTTTGGGTAGTGAAGGGCGGGGTATAAATCCAATCTCTTCTTCCTCAAGGGAAAATGGCCACTTTAGAAGGTGGCCTCTATGCCATTATGCCTCAGGCGCCATCCCCAAAACCTCCAGTTATTTCCAGCGTTCCCTCTAAGCTGAGTTAGTGTGAGTTTTTTAGCCTCCGGCTCACGCCTTTTCGTCTCAGCTCGGGAAGGGGATGGCTCCAGCGCAAACTGATTTATGCAGTGGTGGCCAAATGGCTCGCTCACCACTTTTAATGCCAGCAGCTGACAAAGCAGAGTTTTTGCTCACAAGAAGACTCCACCGCTTGGAGGGAGCGCTGGTTATTTCCCGATCCGGAGCTGGCAACCCTAGTTGGAGGTAGGGTTGCCAGCCTCCAGGTGGGGCCTGGGGATCTCCTGCTTTTACAACTGATCCCCAGCTGACAGAGATCAGCTCCCCTGGAGAAAATGGCTGCTTGGAAGGGTGGACTCAATGCTGAGGCCCCTCCCCTTCCCCAAACCCCGCCTTCTCCTGGCTCCACCCCCCAAAGTCTCCAGGTATTTTCCAACCCGGATTTGGCAACCCTAGTTGGAGGGTGGCTAATGAACGGAAGCCTATGGAAGCGTTGCTGGCGGACGGAAGGCCCGGCGAGTCTTTCTTGTTGGGTTCGTTTAAATTATCGGGCCCGTTCTTGGCTTCGGGGCCAAAGCGCCTTCCATGCAGGAGAGGCTGCTGCTGCTGCAGCCCCGGCGCCCCAGGCTGCTTCCCCCTCCCGCCCCCCGTCGAGAGAGCAGCCTGCCAAGGCCGGGGCTGGAACCGGGAGAGTGCCCCCCTCTTCCCCGCTGCTGCTGCAGGAACCGAAGCCACAGCCGGCGACCCGCCGGACCTAGGGCGCATGCGTGCCCGAGAAAGGTCTGCGGCGCGTGGTCGAGAAAGGGGGAAGAAAGGACTCGAGCAGAGCGACGCAGGCGCAAACGGTCCGGCCCGGACGTGCGGCTCATGCGCAGTGGGCGGAGTGGGCGGGCCCGCCGGCGGAGGGCGCCTGCCGCGCAAGCGCCGCGCCGCCCCGCCGCCTCCCAAGCCAGCGAGAGGAGCCGGCGGGCCGCGCGCGCGGGCGGGGAAGGCGGCGTGAGGGCGAGAGCGCGTCCGCCCGCCTTTCCCTGTCTGGGAAGGGTAGCTTCTCCCCTGCGCGTGCGCGCGGCGATTGGCGGCGGTGTGGCAGCCGCCGCGGCCTCCCACGGGCTCTGCGCATGCGCGGGGCCGGGCGAGTGGGCGGCGTAGGGCCCCGGCGGCGCTGGCGGAGGAGAAGGAGGCGGCGGCGGCGGCGCGGAAGGCCCGGCGGGGGGGGGGGGGGGAGGGGGAGGCGGCGGAGGAGGAGGAGGAGGGACGGCAATGGCGGCGGCGACTGCGGGGGGATCGGCGGCCGTGGCCCCAGCGGGAGGCGGGCCGGCGGGAGGCGGCGGCGGCGGGGGAGGCCCCGGGTCGGTGGGCTCGTCCTCCGCCTCCAGCCCCTTGTCGGTGTCGCGCCGCAAGGACGGAGGCCCCGCCGCCAAGTTCTGGGAGAGCCCCGAGACCGTCGCGCAGCTCGACGCCGCCCGCGCCTGGCTGGGGAAGCACTGCAAGAAGGTGAGGGTTCTCCGGGAAGGGGAGGTCTGCACGTGTGTGTCTGCACGTGTGTGTGTGTGAGCCTGCCCCGGAGATTACCCCGAACAAGGCACGTCGGGACGGAGGGGGGGGAGGGAAGCGCGTGCGCTCCCCTCCCCCCCCTCCGTCCCGACGTGCGCGGGGGACTCGCGTGTCTCTCCGGAAGGCGGTGGGACTCCTTCTCGCCTCCAGGGCTCCTCGTGGTCCCCGCCGAGGGGGGGGAGAGAGAGCCTTTTGTCTCCTCTGCACGGAGGCCCCCGACGGCCTTTCCCGCGGGGGTCCGTCCTTCGGGCTTCACGGTTTGCACGCGGGTCTCTGATCGCGGGTGGGGAACGCCGCCGCGCCTCGCAGCGGCCGCCTCTCCTCGGGAGCAGTGCTCCCTCTCAGCTGAGTCAGTGCGAGCCAGCTCCCCGTTTCTTAGCCCCCGGCGCACACGCTCTTGCCCTCGCACAGGGAGGACAGCAAACCCATTGATGCAGCCGCCAAGTCGCTCGCTCACCGGCAGCTCACGGAGTAGAGCAGGGGTGGCCAACCTTGCTTTAACGGAAGAGCCACATAGAGATGTCTGAGAGCCGCAAGACAGGAATAAATATCACACACACGTTTTTATTTTTAAAAATATGCAAATTTGCTTTTTATTAACGTTAAATGGGACTGCCAAAAATAAAAACAAACAAGGAAAACCAGTTATTGATAATGATATTACTTGTTTGCTAATGATATTGAGAGAGAGAGAGAAAAAGAGAGAGATGGAAAGAAAGAATTAAAGAAGTGGAAAGAAAGAGAGAGAGAGAAACTAGGAAAGCAAATAGATGGGAGGGAGAAGGGAAGGAAGGAAGGGAGAAAGAGAGAAAAAGCATGCCTCCCCTTTGCTTCCCCAGCCGCCCTGCCAGGAGCCGCACAATATGTGTGAAAGAGCCGCATGTGGCTCCCGAGCCACAGGTTGGCCACCCCTGGAGTAGAGGTTTTGCTCACAAGGCTCGGAGGGAAGGGGGCATTCGTTGTTCGGGAACCGGCGGGATCTGTTTGCGAGGGACCCCTGCACGTTTATCGCACGTGGGCCTGAAAGTGCATTGTTTGGGGTAATCTCCGGGGCAGGCTCACACACACGTGCACTCAGGCACACCGGACAAGGTGCTTTCTGCCCACTTTCAGTGCGCGTTGCCATTGGACTGGACTGGGTGAAAAAACGGAATCCCTTGCAAGCAGTTAAATCGGATAAACATATGGAGCAGAGGCCCATCAGTGGCTGTTAGCCACAAGGTATAGATAGGAACTCTCAGTCTGGGGCAAGTGAGCCTGTTTGCCTGGCAAGGTGGAATATAAATGGAAACAAACAAACAAATACATTAAGTGACGCTAAAGTGATTAAGTATTCTTGGTGGTGGTGGTAGGGGGGGCAACAGTGGGAGGGCTTCTGGTGTCCTGGCCCCACTGTTGGACCTCCTGAGGGCACCTGGTGTTGTTGGCCACTGTGTGACACAGAGTGTTGGACTGGATGGGCCACTGGCCTGACCCAACACTGGCTTCTCTTACGTTCTTTTATGTTTTAAACGGTTGCTAAAGTGCATTGAAAGCAGGCTAGTGTGAAAGCACCTGAGTTGCAAAACAAAGCTCTCAGGCTGCTCCAAAAGACAGGCCAGACCTGGGCTGGCCAAGGGGTCTGTCTGATGGCGCACAAACAGCTTTATGTCTTTGTCAATGTAAGGGGTTAAGCTCCCCCCCCCCCCTTGCAGACTGCCCGGGAATCCCTTGGTGTTTGTGTCCTTCGCCACCTTTGATGGGCAGGCCCTGAATGACAAGCATGTAATGGCTGCTAAGGAGAGGGCTTGGCAGGCCGTAACACACGAGGTCCATAGGACTGAAACATCACTGCCTTTGGAGAAGCACATGAGGCAGAAAGAAAGGGTTACAGGTGTGCATGCAGTCATGGAAGTTGTGGAGGAAGGCAATCAGGGAACGGGCAGTCATTATTATCTGCGTAAGAACCAGTGCAAAGTATTAGGAAAATACTAACAGTTAAAGGCAGTGTCCTTTTTCTGTACAGAAGCAGTTAGAATGCCAACCTTTTAACATCCTCACAGAAGAATCAGGTGCCCAGTATGTCTCTGAAGCAGTTTTGCGGATTGTGGTGATTATGCAAAGGTCCCCCAGCTTGGGAGGGATGGGCTGAGTAGCTGAATATTCAGCAGGGATTGACAGTTGGGGAGCCATGCTTTGCAGCATTTCAAATCAGTCTCCACTGCCTTAAAACACCTACAAAGCTGATTTTGGAGTCTCTTGAATCTACGTTAAATACCATGTCACACACAGGGGACTGCTAACCTTCCACTTCGTTGATCTCCTTCTTTACGAGAACAACAAAGTGACAAGTTTAAAAATAAACTCCCCCCCCTTTTGCATTTCTCACCCTTGTTCCTAGCGAAGTATTACTTCATTCACTATTCCCACTAAAGCATTAAAAAAAAAAGCTTTTAAAAAACTTGTGTCCTACACAGCGCAGGTAGAGACTGGGTGTTGTTATTGTAGCAAGTTAGGGTCTTGTTGGTGCTTGAATCTCTAGTGTTTGATAGAGCTTGTTGTGTTTAATTTTCTTTGTAAGGTGAAATGTGCAGCAGTACTTGAAGAACAAAGTTTGCGTCCAGTGGTGCCTTTAAGACCAACACAGTTGAATTCTGGGTATAAGCCCTTATGTGCTCGCACACTCCTCACGAAAGCTTATTCCCAAAATTAAACTTTGTTGGCCTTAAAGGTGCAAGCCTAGATTCAAACTTTGTTCTGTTGCTTCAGACCGACATGACTGCCCACCTGAGAGTACTCAGAGAAGTTCCTCTTTTGACATTGTGCTGCTTCTCTTGGCTGAACCAAAGATAACTTGAAAACGTACGAGATTGAGACTTTGGCCACTTCCGCACGGTCATTTTTGTCACTGGTTTGTCCCTATTGCTTCCCCCCCCCCCATGTGTTTTGCTCCCTCTGGGACTACTAGAGATAGCAAAAGAAACTGGGGAGAAAACCCCCCTGAAGCAATAAAGACGAACAAGTCACAGCAATGACAGTGTGGAAGTGGCCTTTCCCCCAAGCATTGTAAATAAACAATATATTTGGGTAACTGGCTTTAATGTTAAAGACTAACAAAATTTGTGGTACGGTATCTGAAGAAGTGAGCAGTATCACCTGCTATTGTCATTTGGCATCTGAAATCATTCCACTTTGGATATATAGGAGAGATGGACTCACATTCCAGCTTTATCTGAAAACGCAAGCAGTGACTCATGAAAACTCCTTCCCTGCCACAAGTTTTGTTAGGCTTTCAGGTGCTCCCGGACCCTTACTCTTTTCTACTGCTACAGACAGGCTGACACGGCCACCCATCTTGCGCTGGCTTCAATCTGTTTAGGCCAGTATCCTGTTTTCAAACGAGTTGGGTGTACACAGAGTGGCGTTCCTGTGACATTTTGCTCACAGCTAATGAATCTTAATAAACAGAGTTTTAAGGTCATGGTGATCTTGGAGAGCGAGGAGCGTCTTGCTCCTGTGACTTTAATCTTGTTTTTGTAAAACTGTCCAGCTGTCAGCCGTACATAGCTGTTCGACTGTGGCCGCTGAGGCTGGGTCCTAATGAACTTCTCCAGCCATTAGGCAAAAGACAGCTGGGATGATCACTCTCCTTCAAGCCTGAAAGAGAACGGGCAGGAGGGAGTGGGGAAGGCAGGCGCTTCTAATGGCTCCATGAAGCGGTTAATCTTCAAGGAAAATCAAACCTCTGCAAAACACAAGGAACTTCTTTTCACTCCATCAGTCCCATCAGCCCTGACTCGGCCTTGGCTGGGAAGGTGGGGTAGAAATTTTAATAATAATAATAATAATAATAATATCAGCACAGAATTTGTGTTTCCATGTAAGAGGGAGAAGGAGGCCTGTATTCATCTTGTGAGTATAAGACAGGAACTGAGGAAGGCGGTGGTCAGCAGTTTGTGGCAATTGCCAGCGTTTCCCACTTTGAAAACGCTGTCATCTGAGCTTCTCTTGTTGGGCTGCTTTCTCCAGGTTAGCCCAGTTTCAACGCATGCATCCTCCTTAAAGGAGCACCTGTGATTTGGCCAAAGTTTGGCAACACTGACTGAAGCAACTGTTGGCAAATGAGAAGTCACAGGTAGTTGTGACGGTGCATGAATTAGAAAGTAGCTCGTTGAAAGACTTCTGGAAGTGAGGAAATTTCTGAACATCTTCGCCATAGACTGGTCTGGCCAGAGAAACACAAGGCAGATAACTCATTTGTGACCTAGCGTGAGTTTCTCCTCCACTCCTGACTGGGCTGGAGGGAGCTGAAAGATTGAGGCATTGTTGGTTCAGAGGGCAGGCGAGCGGATGGATCCCTTGGGAGGGAGGGTCTTCCCCTCCTCAAAATCCTTTTCTCTTTCACTATCCTTATGGAATTTCATGGGCTTTAACTAGCTGTATTTGATTAGCATAAGCCACATTTTGGAAAAACCCTTTCTTTTGCTTTCAGGCAGGATTTTTAAATTTTTTTTCTTTCAAAATTAAAGAAGTTTGCACGACATTTTGATTATCTTCAGCGTCTGATCCGTTGCTTCAGAGCTGTGCAGGCCGCTCTGCATTTTCAGTGGAAGCCGGGGAAGTGGGTCCTCAGGTTCCACTGCTGGTTTTGTTTTCTCACGACTTGGTTTCTAACGGCAAAACCAGTTCCGTCTTGCAAGCCAGCTGGCGGAGTTTTGTGGGAGGAGGCATCAAGCTGGGAGAAAGGGTGATTGCATAAGGTCCTCCGGAGGTTTCATTTCTGGATCGAGATTTGAACTGGCAGGTGAGCTTCAGACAAAGGAGGGGGGGGGGGGTGGAGCTGCCCTGCAGGTCTCTAATAGTGCACGGTTGAAAAGATCCCCGGGTTGTGTTTCAAGAGAGCTGGGGGGGGGGGGGGTTGTCATTAATTAGCATTGTTTGCTTAATGCGCTCTGTTACTTTTTGGTCCAGAAATAGCAATTACCGTATCCCTCATTGAAGAATTGAATGTTAAACATGTTGAATAGCAGGCATCTCCGAATGCAGTCGCCCTTGGTAACAGTACCTTTTTTGCTCTGGTGACTGCCCGCCCCAGCACAAAGTGAGAGACAGCTGGGGATTCATCTCTGACCTCATCCTGGGCTCTGGAGGCACTTGGAAGGGTGGGGCGGGGGGGGGGAGCCCTGGGATGAATGTCAGGAAATGCAGCCACACGTACTTAGCCATAGCATTATGAAGAATGAGGCCGTAAAGCCAAGGAGCCAGTTTGGTATAGTGGTTAAGTGCATGGACTCTAATCTGGGAGAACCGGGTTTGATTCCCTACTTCTCCACTTGCACCTGCTGGATGACCTTGGACAAGCCATAGTTCTGTCAGAGCTGTTCTTGAAAAAGAGCAGTTTCTGTCAAAGCTCTCTCAGCTCCACCTAATTCCTAGGGTGTCTGTTGTGGGGAGGGAAAGGGAAAGGAGTTTGTAAGCCACTACTTTCGGGTAGTGAAGGGCGGGGTATAAATCCAGTCTCCCCCTTCTTCTTTGTGGAAGGGGTGGGTTTAAAAGGATGAGCTACTTTGGAGCTACAGATGGATGGGACATTTATCCCGTATTGGACCCACCAGTACAAACTCATAGAGCTGATTTTTAGAAGTGGGGGTCCAGCTGCATCATTACAAAATGCAGTACATTGTTCATTATGTTTATTCGGATTCCAGTGTAGCACGAATAAAAACCCAGTTCTCAAGATGGTTGTTTGTTATTTCTTCTGCATTGCGTGTGACCTTGGTTAAGGATGCAGTCCAGGCTTTTCCGTCCCAGTCTCTTAAAGAGGGAGCAGCAGAAGGTTTGCAGAAACTCTTTCCGGATGAGGCTGAGCTGCTAGAAGTTGGTGGTGTCGCCAGCCAGGGGCGGAGGAGGGAGCTTCTCCTGGCAGGGTGGCACTCCCCCTAAATGAGCGTTGTTCAGTCTGAATCTGCTGCTAAAAGTACAGATTTATCTCTTGGTTTGTAGCACCCTTTCCCTGCTTTGTGTGGTATGCCAGCTGGCCAGTTATCCGTGCTCTGTGTACAGTTCTGTGCACAGTCCTTCTGTGTACAGTTGCCATGACATATAAAAACCTCTCCAGAATCTTCAGTTAGTGCAGAATGCAGCGGCTGGATTTCTGACTAGTTTTAATGATAGTGGTGATATCATGCCCATCTCAGTTGATCAGGCAGCCTTTTCGTTGCAGACCCAGTTTAAAGTCTCAGCTAAGTATTTCTAAGGCTCTGATGGGGCCACAGTACTTAGAGGACCTAGCTACTTCCATACTGGCCTTGTTTCAGTGTTGATTTTCTGAGGAGTGCAGGGTATGGGTTTTTGAAACAAATTCTTCCAGGCGTAGGGACGTTTCAGTGAATGTCAAATTTCCCTTTTTCGTGCTGAAGGAAAAAGTCCGGACCCAGTCCTTCCAAATGGCTGCGCCTGCTATGAGCCACTACTTATAATCTCGTGTCATGTAAATGGGGTTCTTGTCGTACTTAATGGTTCCACCAGTGTGCATTTTGTTTTCTATGGAGCACGGAGGCAAATGGCGAATCTGCAGACCCGGCTTTAAGTGAACTTGGTAAATTCAAGAGCAGGGACAGCAGAGCTGCCGCTTGGGTATCTGGTTACTGGCTGCGCTTGTCCAGCAGCTGTGGGAGTGAGAGTTGAAAAGCCAGAAAGCTCCACCGCGGGATGTCAGGAGGGCGGGAGTTGCTTGATGTCTTGCCGGATGCGTGTGACTGATCGGGGGATGGCTTTGTTTGCTTTCCAGTATGTTCAAGCAGATGCTCCTACCAATAAAACGCTGGCCGGGCTCGTGGTGCAGCTGCTGCAGTTCCAGGAAGATGCCTTTGGAAAACATGTTGCCAATCCTGCCTTCACAAAATTCCCTGTGAGTATTGACGCGCTCTTGTGATGGTTCTCCGGTTGATGCGTCTGCAGCACCCTCTGTCCAAACAGAGGGTGCTGCAGCTGTTTCTAGAAAACCTGCTCCTCTCCAAGGTGGACAGCTGTGCTTTAATCCTGCCAGTACCAAGGAATGAAGGCATGTCTGCTCTTTCAGGCGTGTTCAGAGGCGTATAGAATCACAGAGCTGGAAGAGGCCACACGCTCACCACCTCCCTAGGCAGCTGATTCCACTGTTGCACAACTCTTCCTGTCAAAAAGTTTTTTCCTCGTATCTCTGGAAGGATTTGGCAGTCAGTCTAGACAGAAATCTTTGTGGAGCAGGAATCTGTGAGTGCTACAGGACAGATTGGGAAGATGCTACTCAGAGCAGGGCTTCATCTGAAAATTGTAAGAGCTAGGGCCGGGAGAAGGTGTCCCCAGACCAGGTAGGTCCTCTGGGTGCTGTCATTCTGCCAAGTAGGAGGCAGACACTGGACGGGAAGCTGGATCAGAACCAACCCAAAAGGTTGCAGATTAACCAGCGAACTTTCAAGTCCTTCAGAACATTGTCGGATGGGACGTCAGGGAGCCGTGTGTACTGATTAGCACTTGAGAGGCATCCAAATTATGCCTGGCGTTGGTATTTTCAGAGTAAGAGAAGCCTTTGCCTTTTCGTCTCCGCGTTCTTTGGTTGTGAGAGGCAGAAGGCGCCACCAAGTTCCAGCCGAGTTATGGCAACCCCATAGGGTTTTCAAGGCAAGAGATAAACGGAAGTGGTTAGCCACTGCCTGCCTCTGCGCGGCGACCTTCGGCTTCCTTGGTGGTCCCCCATCCAAATGCTGACTGAGGCCGGCCCTGCTTAGCTTCAGAGGTCAGGGCTCTCAGATTGGGCTTGATCTTTTCTGGCATTGGAGTGGCTTAAGGAAAGTGAGTGCACTGGAAGTGCTGTGCCGTCTTCAGGCTGTAGCAGCCTGTGTACTTGGGAGGCTTTTCTGTCCCAGCCAGTATATCCTCCCCTTTTTGGCTTAACATCCAGCCTGATGAACGGTTTTGGAGAACACAATATATTTGAGCAGACATCTGCTTTATCGACAGGTGCATGTATCCAGTTTCAGCAGGTAAGCTTCCCGTTCTTCAAGTGGCTGTCAAAAACGGTGACTGACACTTGCACAAACTGTGTACTGAAATAATCCTTTGCCTGGAAGGGAAGGGGGAGATATTTTTAAAAAATATGGGATCCACTCTCAGCCTTTGTAATAATCAGCCTTTATTTAACCCAGCACTCCCCCCCCCCCCCCCACATTCTGGTTTAAAGTCTAAATTTAGTGCAAATGTTTGAAAGCACATACCTGTAATCTCTTAAGGCTGAACAGAAATCCTCTCTCAGACACTTGGAGTAAAATACTATTTCTCTACGTATAAAAGTGATGACAGAAATGTTCGACACTGTCAGTGACCCAGGGGGGGTTCAGGTATTTCTTCTCTTGGGACCCAGAGACAAGCATGTCATCACGGGTGCGAGGGTCCAGGAGATCCCATTCTTCGTCCTCATAAGACCATGCATGGAGTCCACCTGGGTGATTTTTGTACACCTGCTTTATTTTGTACTTTCCCAATGAAACAGTGTGAATGCTTCCCCCCCACACACCAGGCTCCTGTGGGATGCTTAAACCACAATTTTGCTTTTCTTAAACGGGACTTGCTTCCAAACAGAAAGCATGCCTAAGATTGAAGCCTCAGCCTTCAATTAAGCAACCTTTCTTAGTATTCTGGAACATATACAGAGAGCTAAATTGAAGTCTGTCTTGTATCTGAAGAAGTGTGTACGTACACGAAAGTGTACACCCAGAATTAAACTTCGTTGGTCTTAAAGGTGCCCCTGGGGACTCAAAATTTGTTCTTTTGCTTCGGACTGACATGGCTACTCGCCTGAATGTATCTGTATAGTGACTCTGGTATTCCTTGGAGGTCTCCCATCCAAACACTAGCCAGGACTGACCCTGCTTAGAGCTTCCTATATCTGATGAGATCAGGTTACCCTGGGCTATCCAGGTCAGGGCTGAATTATTTAATTACTGGTTAGTGGTTAGCAGTTAGTTAGTATGCATGCTCATTCATAGAAATTAACCAGTATCATACTGAGAAATGTGAAGTGAGTAATTTGAATCAGTCTTTTTTTCCCCTTGGTAATTTAAATCTCAGTTAATTAAAATCCTTCAGTATTCTGTAATTTAAGTCTCTGAAGATACAGTATGATTCTCCCTCTTGTTACAGAGCCTTTACAACCTCAAACTTAGGGTTGAAGGAACAAACCTGAGTGATTAGGGAACTGCCCACAAGAATAACTTCCCTTCGGGACGCTGGGTTTCTTCGTGCTGGCTAGCCAGTTCGTGTCACTTGTGAGGGGGCCAGGAGAATGAAGGCAGAATCCAGTTGACTAGCTCCGAAGTTTCTTGTTACAAACAAACCACACTGATGCTTATCTAAAAGACAAGAATGAAAGCCCATCAAATACCATGAAAATTCTGAATTAGTCCTTTCTTTCCAGTGTAATGATTTGTCTAGAACAGGGGCAGGCAAATTGTGGCCCGCCAAGACAGTCAACCAGATGGTTTCTTAACAAGCAGTCTCGCTCCTGATTTCAAAAAAATTGTAGAAAAGTGTGATAGGGTACATTTGTCTCATTAAACTGATTCTAAAATTAAATGTGCTTGCGGCTATGGATGATATGAAATTAGCACAATAAATAAATTGAATAAAACGACCACTATTTTATTTAATTTATATTTATTGATTTTTATGATATAATTTATACCTTTTCTAAAATGCAAAGTTAACTAATGAATGCAATCATTTTAAAAGGTGCGGCCCTCCGCTAACCTCCGCTCCCACAAAGTGGCCCCCGAGCCAAAACAATTGCCCACCCCTGGCCTAGAACATTTATCTTCGGTTGCTGAGCTTGGGTCCTGTCCATGGGTTGCACTTGGATGGGGCGGGGGGGGTGGCACAACTTTTTGTGTTGAAATTCCTCTGTCTTGATGGAGGGTACTTTCTTTCTCATCATCTCTGGAGACAGGAAGTAGGTTGTGATTTCTGTCTGGAAGGCTAGGGAATGCCCTCCTCCCGTGGTTCTGTTTTCTTTACAGTCCCCCAAAAGAAGGGAACCATCCTGGAGCTCAGGTTCGTCAGCATGTTTCTGAGGCACAGAAGAGTAAAAACAGAAACATTAAGCACAGTGGGAGAGGGACTACGGACTTGACTGAAGCATGCCTTCGCTTCCAAGCAGTTGCTCACGTTTCCTTGTAGGGACCGGCACTTTCAGTTTAGAGTGTTCTCATTTGGCCTGGCCTTGGCGCCTCAGCTTTTTACCAACCTGATGGTGGCAGTGAGGGCCAGTCTGTAAACTCAGGGAATTTGCCTGCCTCCTTTAGTTAAAAGCCTCACATCAGCTTCTGTCCAAGGTACTTAGTACAGCCTCTATCCAATAACAAGGCAAGCCAGTACATCATCAAAACTCTTCAGTGCCTCTCTGACCGTGGTTGTTCAGTCAACCAACACAAGAGTAATCTGAAATCATCTCAGATGGTTCTGCACCTGGGTGCTTTAATAGAATCCTGCAGAGGAAGGCCTTTCATGAAACAGGAGAGCTAAGCTAATGAAAGCTTTTAAGCAATTGGAAATTGGGGGGAGAATAGAAGTAGATGCAATAATTTCCTTCAGACCCTCGGAAACTAATGCAAGAAGAACACATTCCTTAATCGCGTTGGAGACTTTTGGTCTTTCACAGTTGGACTGAAGGCCACAGAAAGTGATTCTGATTTCCTAAGGGAGGAATCTTTGCACATTTCTCTGAAAAGTCCCTCGGAGGAATTGCAGCTCATTCTGTGTGGAACTCATCTGCATCAGCCGCCTTCAGCACAACTCGGACTGCTCAGACCGGCAGTGGCTCTCGGGGGTCTCAGATGGAGGTCTTTTGCATCATCGCCTGGCATCCGATCCTTTTAACTGGAGATGCTGCCAGAGAGGGAGCCTGGGCCCGTCTGCGTGCCAAGCAGGTGTTCTGCTACTGAGCCATGATGACCCCCCTTCTCCATTGCGCCCTACTTGTCTGGCGTCTATCCTTTCTGTTTTCTTTGAACTGAGCAGGGCACTCTGTAGCAACAGAGAAGGAAATTGCAACCTACTTCCTGCCTCCAGGGATGATAGGAAAAGGAGTCACCATATGTTAAGATGTCTTCCTTATTCTCAAACAGGAGGATCATTTCCATTGGTCCAATATTCCTTTTCAGGAGAGGAACTGTAAGGTAGGGCGAAATCAGGCAGAAAGAGCTCCCATGCCTTTCTCACAGAGGAGGGAATTGGGGCCACTGCAGCTTGCTATGCAGAGTGTTGCAAGGCTTCCTCTCCTGACGCACAGCTGGTGGTACAGAGAGTCCTGTCTGCCCTCCTTTGTACCTTAGAGAAGATAAGCGTCAAGGGTAAGGATTTAAAAGTGGGTCCCAGACACGAAAGAGCTGCTTTCGATTCAGTGACCGTTCCCGTTCTCCGTGTGCCTCTTAAACAACCTTTGTTCAGAGTGTTCTCCACGGCCTTGCAGTGTCGTAAATTCCCAAATAACTTCATGAAAAGGATTGATGTTAATTCCAAGGATGTTGGTTTTAATTCTTGTCTTCACGGTGAGGCCAGGTTGTATCCTCAGATACCGAGCCCAGGGGTAAGGCTCAAAGGTGACGTGTGTTTCCTTGCCCTGGGTAGCCAGTGTGGGGGAGTGGTCAGAATGTCAGGCATGGATCTGGGGCCGCCTGGGTTAGAACCCCCACTTTGCCACTGAAGCTTGCTGGGTAACCTTGGCGCTGTCACACACACTCCACCTGCGAGGATAAAATGGAAGAGATGTAAATGGTGTAAACTGCTGTGGGTGGTCCTTGGGGGGGAAAGGGGGGGGGTATAAATGAAGCAAATCAATAATTCTTTTGGGGTGTAGGAGAATGGCTGTTGAACCTGGAGCCAAGGTGATCGTTGTAAGTTGTTGCTTGGACGACAAGCAGCTTTAGGTGTGGTTGTTCTTTGGTGCTTGCTTCTGACTAGAGGGTCTGGGTGTCATGCTGGGACTTCTTTCTCTTCTAGGCAAAGTGCTTCATGGATTTCAAAGCTGGCGGAACACTGTGTCACATTCTTGGTGCTGCCTATAAGTATAAAAACGAGCAAGGATGGTGAGCCTTTATTATGTTTCCCGCCTCCTGTTCAAGAGATTTTTGTTTGATGTGAACTGGGGTTGTAGCTCTACATGACACCCATGTTTGTTTATGGTATGATATTGTTGCATTGTGATTTTGTTGATTTGCCTTAATTTATTATAACCTAATCAGAGAATTTCTGGTGTGGAAGGATATAAAACGCTTTACATTAATAGTAAGAGCCTTGATGGATTAGGGCAGTTGTCCATGTAGTCCAGCCTCCTGTCTCACCCAGTGGCCAGCCAGTTCCTCTGGAGGGCCAACAACAGGGCAGAGAGGCCGAGGCCTTCCCCTGATAAGAATACCAGAAGAGCCCTGCTGGATCAGACCAGTGAGGGTCCCTCTAGTCCAGCCTCCTGTCTCACACAGTGGCCAACCAGTTCCTCTGGAGGGCCAACAACAGGGCAGAAAGGCTGAGGCCTTCCCTTGAGAAGAACCTCAGAAGAGCCCTGCTGGGTCAGACCAGTGAGGGTCCATCCAGTCCAGCCTCCTGTCTCACACAGGGGCCAGCCAGTTCCTCTGGAGGGCCAGCAACAGAGCAGAGAGGCTGACGCCTTCCCCTGATAAGAACACAACTGATAGTGGCTTTTCATGCAGTTCCTCCTCCTCCGCTTCATCCTGACAGCAGCAACCACCGCCACCTTGTCAGAGTAGCTTGAACTAAGAGGCTGCAGCAGGCCTACCATCACCTGGCAGACTTCTGTGTGCTTGAGTGAGGGATTCTAACCTGGTTCTCCCAGGTCCTAGTCCAGCATTCGAACCACTACCCCACACCAGCCCTAGCTGGGGGGAGGGGGCGCAAGTAGAAATAGGTCTATTAACGATCCCGTGTTGCACAGCCCGACCCATAAAGACCTGGGAGACCCTGGTTCAAATCCCCACTCTTCCTTGGATGCTGGCTGGGTGGTCTTGGCCAGTCCCACGCTCTCAGCCTAACCTGCCTCACAGGGTTGTTGTGAGAGGACAGTGGAGGAGAGAAGAACATTTTAAGTCACTTTGAGTCCCCATTGTGGGAGAAAAGTAGTTTATAAATGATTCCATTGCCTCTCCAGAGTCCCATGAAAAGTAGATCAAGATGGGCAGCTGTGTTAGTATGTCTGTGGCAGTAGAAAAGTGCAAGAGTCCAGTAGCGCCTCTTGCTCTTTCCATGAAAAGCAGCACTTGTCTACTCCAGATCCCAGGATGGCCGCCTGTCATGGTTTTATCTAGAGGTGTGCCGTTTCCAGAAAATGGGAAGCCAAACAGAAAACATTTTTTCAGAAAAAAATGAAAGTTTGGAAAAAATTGAAATACATTCAGTGCTCTCAGGTTGAATTTAAACCTTATTTTATTCTTTTAACAGCATAAAATGTATAATCTATACCTAGCCTTGTTCACATGTCTTACATTTATACAAGAAATACTGCCAATATATGAAGTACTTATTTATTTATTTCCATTATATTGATATCCCGCCCTCCCCACGAACGGGCTCAGGGCGGCTTACATTTATCGGCACTATGTGCTGAATCCACATTAAACATTTAAAAACAGGCTAAAACAATCATGCAATAAACAGTTCACAGTTTAAAGTGCTCGCAGTAATGTTCGATCTTTCAGTGAGTTAAGATGGCGTGCTGTTAGATGTAGTACTAAGTCCCCATTCAGCAGTATCCCAGCTTCCGCGATGGTAGGGCTCATTCTCCATATGGGGCCACCCATATCATAAGAAGTTAATAATGATAATACTTGGTAATGGTAGTGGGCGACTCACTACTTGAAGCCTGGTGGAAGAGCTCCCTCTTACAGGCCCTGCGGAACTGTACAAGGTCCCACAGGGCCCTGATCTTGAGAGAGAGCTGCAAACTGCAGCATCGTTTGCTACCTTTCCACGTGTATCTTCCCTTTTTGCCATCTGAAAGGGAGGAAAAAACAAAGCTGAAAATAGCCTTTATCGTCAACAAGAGAGTGTATTTGGATAGAAAGGGTCTTACACAGCTACAATAGGATTAGAAGCCTATTGAGGTACAGAGTTAAATGCTCATATTGAACTCTCCAGCGGGGTATTGGCACTCACATTATGTAATTTGTCTACAGTATCCACTGGCGTTATCAGTACCTAGTGGTCTAAATTGTCTGCTGTTCCAAGCACTAAGTGTGTTTTTTCTTCCCTTTGCAGGCGGCGGTTTGACTTGCAGAATCCTTCCCGCATGGATCGAAATGTAGAAATGTTTATGAACATTGAAAAAACATTAGTGCAGGCAAGTATTCCGCGAATGCCAATCTGTAGAACTTTGAAATGTCTTTCTAACTGTTAAGGCTTGTTCTGCTTGTGACCAGCTTGGCGATTGCAGGTGTTTCTGAGATCATCCATAGAACTGCAGGTGTATTTGTAACCTGCCTGGTTATTCCATTAAAGAAGAGGAACCTGTGAGAAGCAGGAGGAGGGACATGTAGGGATGAAAAGTTTGTAGTTAAGAGTTCGTGAAAGGAACACTTATGCACTTGTTTTAGTTTGTAAAATAGGGTTTTAGTGATTGTTTCCAGTAATAAGTGAGAGGTCAAAGGTATAGCTCTGCACAGCTCAATATCTCCACCTCTGCAGGCTTTCAGTCTGAGACACTGATAGTTGGGAGTCCCATTAGTGGAACCGTCTCTCGTGGCTCCGAGCAAGGCTGCCAACGAAGGGATGCCAGAGCCGGGTCGTGCAGTGGCTTCCACGCTCGTAAATCCGATTTGCTTCTGATTTTCCCCTTCCAGAATAACTGTTTGAGCCGACCAATCGTCTACCTCGTTCCAGACATTGAGCTGAAGCTGGCAAATAAACTAAAGGACATTGTCAAACGACACCAGGTAAAAGGCAGGAAGTGTCCTCTTGTGGATGTGGTGTGGCCCAACCAGCCAAAGGCTGGCCTTTCTGGAGGAGGGGGGTCGTGGGCCTGAGGGATTCTAAAAAAAGAAAAACAAAGTAGTGTTGAAAGGGGCTGGACTCAAGCGACAGGAAGCTTTTGGGAGCCAGAATTTCTGTTAGACTTGCTGTGAGCCACAGGCCACGGGCTTCAGCCACTTTCCCTTGACTCTCCCACTTGTGCGCGCAGCCAGTGGCCCCTGTGGTTGCTGCCATTCCTTGCCCTAACCAGCATGCCTGTCTCTCTCCAGAGGAGCTGGTGGGAAAGCGCCTGGTCAGGTGGAACAGTGGCTGCTGCGGTTCCTCTTGGCACCATCCCAGAGTGGCCAGTGGCCCTGAGAAAGGAAGGAGAACCTCTGAAGGCACCTCAGCCTGAGTGTCCTCACCCACCCCGCCTACTCTCCCTGTGAAGGAGGGCTGTCTCTTGGCCTCTTGCAAATACCCAGACACATAGAGACACTCTGCCCCCAGCAAAAACAGAATGTTTCATGGGCATTGGAGTTACAATAGTTAATTATTGCTAATTTGTGGGCACAGTAGTTGCCGGAAGAGACAGACATGCTAGGGAAAGGTGAAGGCAGCAGGGAACATGGGAAGGATTGACTCAGGCGGAGAAGCCGCAGGCCTCCATGTGCAAAACCTGAGCCAGGCTGTTAACGACAGGACATTTTGGAGGCCGCTCATTCAGAGGGTCAGAAGGGACTTGATGGCATGCCGTGTACAACGGAGTTAAGTTGTCAGTAGAGATTTGTGGCCTGCTGCAGTTTTAATTGTGGTTAACTCTTTACGAAACACTGCAAGGAAAGGATTCTGGTGTGCGGTGAGACACTTGCGTAGCTGGGGCCGTCACTAAGATGGGATGGTGAGGTGTGCAGCAGGCCTTCAGGGAAGAATTTATTGCAGTTTTGGTCCAGTCTGAAATCACAGCATGGATAGGAAAGGTTCTGAGTACGCAGGCAGTTGTAGACAACGGAGAAGTGCAGAGGGGTTGGGTTGGATCTTGTCAACTGGTCGTGCGAATGGGGGGGATTGTAGGGTTTCCCTCAGCAGAATGGTTCTGTAATGTCCAGCCTGGTGCCTTGGTCAGTGCTACCCAGCTTGGGTTGTATCCCAGGTTTAGATTTGGGATAGGATGGTGATACTTTTGCTGACATGAAATGGTTTCCACTATGTATTACTGACTCAGCATCTCCTTTGCTTCCCCCCCCCCAGGGCACAGTCACAGATGACAAGTCGAAAGCCACCCACCACATTTATCCCATTCCTACCTCATTGGATGAAGGTAAGGCGGGCATGGCCTCACTTCCATCAGTCATGTGATACGACTATCGGAGTGTTCAGAAAGGGTGCCGACAGCATGCTGTGTGGAGCGGGATGTGTCTTTCTTGTTCATGCAGCAGAGGAAGCTTAAGAGGGGCGGTTTTAAAGTTCATGACTGTTCCAGTCAGCATAGTCTTTTTGTTCACTTAGATGCAGAAAATACTGTTGACAGTTTGAGCTCGAATTGTGAAAAAAGCCCTAAAGATAGTGGGCTTCAGGATAGTGACACTCGTTTAACTGTGTTTCCGTTGTACTCAGCTGTCTGTAGAGTGAGTGTGGCACAGCAGGTAGGGTATCGGCCTAGGATGAAGATCTGTGTGAGATCCTCACCTGAGCCAACAGTTTTCCTTGGTGACCTGGGGCTGGTCATTCTCCCTCAGTATGAGTTGCTGTGCAGAAAAATGGGGGACTCTGTGTGTCATTCGGAACGCCTTGGAGGAGGAATCTTTAGCCTGTATGGCCCCTTCCAACTCTATGATTCTATGAGCAAAGAAGACCAGTCCCGCTCTATGATCTGTGGAGCTTGCAGCCTTTCCTCTGACTCAGCAGGGGCCATGGTTCTCAAGCTGTGGATTTGGATGCGAGGAGGGGGAGGAGGAAGAAGGTGAACCGGGAGAGCAGGCCCAGTAGAACTCTTGGTTTGACTTCTGCAGAAGCTGGCAAAACAGCCACAAGATACAGGCTGTGTTTCAGGTTATATATTCACAAATACTAAATAGGAAAAATGAAATATGACATGAGTGTAAACTTGCTCAGAGTTAGCAGATGAGAGATTCATGAATTTTTATGTTGTGGGGAGGGAAAGTCGGAGGTAGCATGTTTGCAACGGGATCCCATACAGTGCAGTAACTTTAGAAGCGGGTCCCATTGCAGAAGGTTTGAGAGCTCCCAGTGTGTACCTGAGCGGAGAGGGATGGCTCACGTAGCAAGAGGACCATCAATAAAGGCAGCTTTGCTCTGATGGGTCGGGAGGACTCCTGGGACGAAGGGGTTGGCCTGTATGGCCCCTTCCAGCTCTGTGATTCTAGGATTCTGAGGATGCACACAGGAGCACTGCATCAGTGATTGGACATAGCTGTGGGGGGAGGCATTTAGAACTCACCTCTCCAAAGAGCAGTGTCTTTTGCAGTAGCAGTTGGGATGTTTGTTTGTGCTCGTCAGACTTGCTGATATCCTGAAAGCTAGTGAATTTGTGCAGGGAGTGTGCAGCATACACACTGCGACATCTGAGGTCAAGAGTGTACCGCTCAAGTGGCGGCATGGGGCAGAACGGCCCTTGGTTGTAGCAACATGCGCTGTGTCAGGTGCCACCCTGCCACATCGCAAGGCCGTACAGAACTCCGCTTGATTGTAGCTCCCAAGAGAGGCTTTGAGTATGGAGAGAGTGGCTGGAGGTCCCCTCTTGACCAATGCACCTGCTTCACACCCCTGGGAGCCTTCCCACTTCCTGTGCCCACAGTCACACGCTCCACCAACATGCTTGTCCCTGAGCAGTGCCCGTGGCTGGAGGAGATGCAGGCAGGTGGGGGAAGGGCAGGCGGGCAGCAGAGGACTCGGTGTGGGCGCGGCAGTGGCCGTGGGACCCCATCTGCAGTGCTGGGCCTTGGTGGTGCCCCTCCCCCCTTCAAAAGATCCTGGCCCTGGCCCTGACTTCAGGTTTGCTGGAGAAAACAGGTGTCTGAGAAGTCTGCTAAAAAAACAAATCAACAGAACAAAGTTTGAGTCCAGAGACGCCTTTAAGACCAACAGAGATCCTGGGCATAAGCTTTTGTGTGCATGCACGCTCTGCTTTGAGTCTCGAAAGCTCACCCCACCCCACCCAAAATCTGGTGTTGCTGTGTGGTTTATTCTGTGCTTTATAGTAGTTATCACCAGTAGTCATTTTTTAAACACTAGCTGTCCTGAAAGCTTTATGTGGGTGGGTGGGGGTTATAAATATTTTAAAGAAGAGGAAGAGATTGGATTTATACCCCGCCCTTCAGTACCCGAAGGAGTGTCAGAGCGACTTACGATCTTCTTTCCCGTCCCTTCCTCACAACAGACACCCTGGGAGGTAGGTGAGGCTGAGAGAGCTCTTTTGAGGGCTGCTCATGAGAGAACAGCTCTGAGAGAACTTATGACCGACCCAAGGTCACACCAGCAAGTGGAGGAGGCGTGGGGAATCAAACCCGGTCCTCCCAGATTAGAGTCTGCGCTACACCAAACTGTTTGCACATGTGAGAAGTAGCCTCCACGTGACTTGGCTGCTGTGAGCAACTAATTCTAGGTTGTGTTCTCAGTAGAAAAGAGCCAGAGTCCAGTAGCACCTTAAAGACTAACAAAATTTATGGCAGGGGAGGAGCTTCCGGGAGTCGCTGCTCGCTTCTTCAGGTTGTGTTCTGACACCCGGATTCCACTAGATGGCAGTATTTATCTTTGTAAACATCTGAGCGTCTTTGCTTTGTCCTTCCTCTCCCTGTCTGTGTCGGGGAGATAATTGTGTTTGCATTCCTTGGCGTTGCTCTTTGTGATCAGTGTCCTCGTGTACTTGAAACTGAGGCTAATAGCTTTTTAAAAAACACTGGTTTTGCATAGCCTGAGCAAATGGAACTCTGGGGGCTCCCCGCTCTTGTAGATTGGACACCAGTCCACCTTTCCCTTGAGCAGAAGGAACAAAAACGCAGCCATAGTAACGGCAGCATGGAGAAGCATGTGCTGCACTCCTACAACTTGCTAGGACTGCAGTAAATTCAAGCTAATTTCTCCTGCTCAGAGCCCATCTGGCTGAACCTGTTCTCCATGGGAGGGGAGGGACGCTTTCTTCCACTTCCCCACCCCACCCAGCATAAAGCAACTACACTAGTGTTGTGGCCATAGACACACTTGGCTTACCTGGGCAGCCTCCTTTATGTCAAGTCTTTGTTTTAGAGCACCTCTTTTTCCTTTGGCAAGAACATTGGGTTGGCCCCTATGAAGCACGAGCAAGAAGATGGACATGGATTTTCCCCACCTTCTGCCTCCCCCACCAGCCCCCTTTGACCCCCCCCCCCAAAAAAAGTTGATCCTGGGGGCTGGACTTCCCCCTGCTCACTGCAGTCTGTCTTGCGCCATGGGTCTTCTCCACGAAGAGCTGCTGGGGGAGAGGACAGTGTACAAAATCCATTTGTTTTGTTTTACGGAATTCATACCCTGCCCTTTCTGTCCTCCTCGGGGCCATCAAGGCAGCTTACAGATTAAAACATGCGTAATGAAATCACGTCTTTAAAGACCTTTAAAATCAACAAAAGCAAATCATCAAAACAATGAATTGTTGTTGTTGTTGTTGTTCAGTCGCACAGCCGAGTCCGACTCTTTGCGACCCCCTGGACCACATCACACCAGGCCCTCCTGTCTTCCGTCGTGCTCTGGAGTTTGCTCAGCTCCATGTCCGTTGCATCGATAACACTGTCTAACCATTTCATCCCTTTGCCGTCCTCTTCTTTGACCTTCATTCTTTGACCTTCAATCTTCAGAACAATAAATACCATAGCTAAAATACATAAAAGATTTAAAAGCAACAATAAGAACATTTGGTGGGGAGGAGGGACCACTGACGGAATGCCAGGTGAAACAGAAAGCCTTCCCCCATTGGGGGAATACAACAGCAGAAGGGGGCAGGTGGGTCTGGAGAGAGTTCTGGAGTTTTGGTGCCATGACCAAGGACATCCTCTCCTAGGTTGCCACCTGTCTGATCTCAGAAGGCAGGACTCGTGAACCAGGGCCTCCGAAGATCTCTGTAGAGGTCTGGTAGGGTTCATAAGGGAGCTGCTGTCCCTGAGAGCTGTTGCCATCAGTGCTCCCGCTGAGCTGAGTGAGTGTGAGCTAGTTCACAGGTGTTTTTAGCCTCCTGCTTACACATTTTGGTCTTAGCTCAGGAAGGATCGCTCCAGAGCAAACTGATTTATGCAGCTGCAAAATCACTCGCTCACAGTTTTAATGCTAGTAGCTCACAAAGTAGAATTTTTGCTGACAAGACTCCACAGCTTAGAGGGAGCATGGGTTGCAATCATACTTCATTGGGTGAAATCCGTTTTTTCTTGACACCACTGAAATGTTGCCCTTTCATCAAAATGTCCTGTAAGTACAATGGCCAATGCTGCTGACTCTTGGTGATGGGGAGCGTGTTCCCGGAGCAGTCATGGCTCTGCGACCTGCTTGGCCTTGAAATTCTCCGTTGGCGGCTTGTTTCTCTCTCGAAGCAGGGTAGGATTTCTCACTTCAAAAATAGCGTTTCCGCTTTCTGGGAATGAAGTATCTCCGGAAAGCTGCATCCTCTTTCTTTTATCTCAAAGAGGGCCTGGGGGAGTTCAGGCTATGAAAAAGAGAGTCACGTGGCTGTGCTTTCAGAGCTCTCCGAAAGGAGCAAAAGTGGAGATCGTAGATAGATGCTATTTCTGGTCCAGTTCTCATCTTGGCGGTGAGGGGTGGGGGAGCTAACTAGTACTGAGAGGAGGAGTGGTGCAGGCCCAAGGGCCCAGGAGGGGGACACGAGCCCGGGAGCTGGCGAGAAGCTGTGGCCGCAGCTGGCATTGATACCTTTTCCTCTCCTGGACCTGTCACTCCCCTCCACAACCATCTGCAGCCCCAGCAATTTGCCCCGTCCCTCGTTCTAGCTATGGGGTGGCCACAGATACGATCAGCTGTACCCAAAGCTATACAAATGTGTATAAATTTGCATTAAATGGGTTGCACAGAGAGATTCTGAGGATTTCAGTGGAATCCAATATTAAGGATAGAAGAAGAGGAGATTGGATTTATACCCCACCCTCCACTCCCCAAGGGAGTCTCAGAGCGGCTTACAACCTCCTTTTCCCCTCCCCTCCCCACAACAGACACCCTGGGAGGTAGGTGGGGCTGAGAGAGCTCTTTCCCAAGCTGTCCTTGAGGGAACAGCTGGTACAGAGCTATGGCTTGCCCAAGGTCATCCAGCCAGGTGCAAGTGGAGGAGTGGGGATCCAAACCCGGTTCTCCCATATTAGAGTCCGCGCACTTAACCACGACACCAAACTGGCTCTCTGAATTAGCAGGCACACTGATGAACGAAAGCGGGAGGAAGAGTGAAGGAGAGGGTGGTCAGAGGCTGGAAGGGAACCTCCATATGCGAAGGCCGGGTTGGTCAGAGTGCCACCCGCTTGGGGTTCATGGTGGCGGGCAGCTGTGCCCTTTGTGCAGTGTTTGTTGGTTTCTCAAAAAAAACTTCCTGGCTAGCCATTGTGGAATTCTGAGCTAGATGGATGGCAAAGTGTCACGACCCCTGGCGGGTTGCCACCTTCTGCCACCGCCACCCTGGACTTAGGGTCTCTCGAGAAGGCCCAGGGGTGCCCTCCCAAGCCCAACCAAGGGCCCCCTTTTAAACTGAGAAACAAAGGCGTGGTGACCAAAGGGTTTATTCATACAAGATCGGAGCAGGGAAAACGAGACAAGGGGCATTGAAATCAGTAACCGTGTTTGAAGGCCAAATAAACGAATCGGACGCGACTGTTTTTCCTTAACTGGTACTACTTAAGGCCCACAGCCTCTTATACCACCAGGCCTCCTGCCTGCCCCCCGCTCTGTCCCACGTGAAGGAACTTTCTCCCAGCCCGGACTCTCCCCTCAGCTTGACTCTGTGTGAGGAAAGGCCGCAGTAGAGGAAAGAACGCCATTTAACAGTTCACCAAAGCTTAAATTCAGTGTCCTCACCTAATCCCTGAACTCCCATTGGTTACCACCATTGGTAAGCATTATGGGGATTGTAGGTTGTCAGCTTTCTACTCTCACACACGTCTCTCTTGTGCCTAGGCCGCACTAGGCCTGTCTCTCAGCCCGGCACAGATCATGACACAAGGTCATTATTTCCCTAAGGTGCCAAAAAACCTTGGGCCAGACCTGGATGAGTCCCCATACCAGTTTAAATATTGATGTGTGTCATCGTAGCGGAAAGGTTGAGAGCCCCACTGCGTTATGGGAATGGATCTCTGATGCATTCTCTCGCTGTCTTTTTGTGGGATTACTTAAAATGAGTGGTCTTCCAGAGATCAATAGGGGCTGGGGACATTTGAATTGTTGGTGTACTTTTACAGCAGTTCCCTTTTCTGTTGGCAGAAGAGTGGCTGAGACCTGTGATGAAGAAAGACAAGCAGGTTCTTGTGCACTGGGGCTGTCACCCAGACAGGTAAGGAAACGGACTGAGACACTGGTGTTGATTTTTTTAAATAGTATGTCCTTTTGCTTGTTAGAGAGAAGGGAGAAATTCTTTCTCAGTAGTTTTGGATGTAAGATTTCTGGCAGTACAGATGCTTGTCCAGAATTATTCTTTATTATGAGACTTGCTGTGCTGGATGGCAACTTCTCAAGTAAATACAACACAGTACAGAAGATGGCTGGCGTGGCCTGTACACAAGACATTTCTGAATAGGGCAACACAATCCCCTGAGCTTCAAAGAGAGATTGGATGAAGCCGCTGGGCCATGCTAGAGTGCTTGAGAGAGCCGCACAGCAAATGGAGCTCTCCTTGGCCAAAATCTGTTGGGAACCCAGGACCTACTTTAAGCAGTGTGCTTCCTTGCACACTCTTGTGTTCTGTTTCTTCAGGTCAGCCAGTGGATTGTCTTGAGGAGGGAGCTGGGGGCTTTTCTGAAGTGGTGGGGGTGGGATCTTTTGTCCTATCCAAGATATACACTCAAGCATTCCCTGGTAACATCGAGGTTAGATTACTGCAGTGTGCTCTATACGGGGCTGCCCTTGCAGAATGTCCGGAAGCTGCAGTTGGTACAGAATGCTGCAGCCAGAATGTTCTGGAGTGAATCGTGGGGACCACCTCATCCCATTGTTGAGCGTATCTACGCTGGCTTCCAGTTTGTTTCTGGGCTCAATTCAAGGTGCTGGAATTTGCCCTTTAAAACCCTGTCCGGCTTGGGACCAACATACCTTAAGGACTGCCTTCTCCCAAATGAACCTACCTGTTCACTCTGGTCATCTTCGGAGGCCCCCTGCTTCGGTTGCCACCACTATCGGAAGCTTGGCAGGTGGCGACCCAAGAAGGGGCCTTCTCAGTCATGGCACCAGCACTTCGCAGCTTCCACTCCAGGGAAGGAGAGGTGTCTTTAAATATTGTTTTCAGCTGTTCAGATGTCTTAATATTTTTAATGTGCGCTGCCTTGAGGACCCTGAATGGGTGGAAAGGCATCATAGATTTTTTAAAATAAATAAAATCCACTTTCTGGCACATTTCGATGCCGCAGCCTGCTTTTTCAGCAGCTGATGTGTTTTTGGTAGTTTTCTGGGTATTTATTTATTTATTTGTTTGTTTGTTTCAATTTATACCCCGCCTAGCCAGCAAGCCGGCTCTAGGCGGCTCACAACATAAAATCATTCAGTTACAGAGTTAAAACATAGCATAAAAACAATTTAAAATTACAACAACATTCAGCATAATAGCAGCGTCATAGCAGCATTACAATTAACCACCGCTAGCATTATTTATTTATTTATTTATTTATATTTATTTTTATACCCCGCCCTCCCCGCAAGCGGGCTCAGGGCGGCTTACAGGGGCGTAACGCCGGTTAAAACATCATAACAATTTAAAATTCCAACAAGAATAAATAACAATAAAATTTCAATTTCATTACACCCACCAGTAGGCTACCACCAGAGATGTTTTAGAGATGGCCGTTTATAATACAAAGATGTTTGAAGGTACTCATTGTGCCATCTGCTAAGGGCCATTCCCCCCGGTGGCGGTCCCAAAAGCCTGGCGGAAGAGCTCCGTTTTGCAGGCCCTGCGGAACTGCAAAAGATCCCTCAGGGCCCTGATGTTCTCTGGGAGCTCGTTCCACCAGTGAGGGGCCGCCACCGAGAAGGCCCTATTTCTGGTGGCTACTAGCCTTGCCTCCTTCAGGCCCGGAAGGGTCAGGCGGTGTTGGCTGCCTGACCGCAGTGCTCTTTGGGGTGTATATGTGCAATAAGGACTGTAAATTTAGTCCTCTGGTGTCGGTGTACGATGTTGGGTGTTTCTTTCCCTGGTCAAGATGTTGTTAACTATTCGGAGTGGGATGCAAAATCGTTTGATGTTCTGCAGTGCCAAACGTGTCTCAGGCGAACGAACCTGAGGGGTCCATTTGCCCCTTGGCTTTTTGTTTTCCTTTCAGCTATGATACCTGGGTTCACGCCGGTGATGTCGAGGCAGAAGCTGAAGAGCCTCCAATTCCAGAGAAACCATGGAAGGTGAGACCAGCATGTTCCCCTCCAAAGAACTCTGAAGTGACAGCAGACGTTTCATAACCTGCCATCTCTTTGTGTAATGGACTCTGGAATAACAGGACGTTGCTTCAAACATTTGGGGGGTGGGGGTAGAAAGCATAATTCAAAGCTTAAAAATTTTCTTGGACAGGCCTTTGAGAATTTTTTTTTAAAGTATAACATTGGTAGAAACTAAGCAAAGCCACGCTCTGCTCAGGCTTCCCCGAGGAGGGTGTCAGTAGCACAATGACCCAGCTCTGCAGTTCTCGAAGCTGAAGACGATGTCCACCGTGTAAGGCCTTCCTTGCTGAGCTAAGTCAATGTGTTTGGAAGGAATTATCACATACAGAAGAAGGGGCTCTCCATCAAGGGCATGGGCCATTCCAAATACTTTGCATTGAGCCCAGAAGTGCATTAGCAACCAGAGCCATCCAGCTGGTATTGGCATGGTGTTTTATCTCTGCAAACCACCCCATAATGGGCAAGCGGTGGAGTTTTTCCCCAGGGTTGATGTCGCAACCCCGAAGCCGCTCCTTAGTCTATTCCTGCAATTGATTTGTTGCTTCTGGGGAGGCCTTCTAGGACATTTGAAGAAAACAAGCTGTTGCCCAAGTCCAGCATTATCTACCAGGCCATGCTTGTTCCGCCTGGGGGAATTATTTGTGAGGAGATTATCATGTGTATAATCAATGCTGTCTTAAAGCCATGGGCCAGAATTTCTTCTTCTTGTTTGAGCTGTATCTCCAGAGAAGGAGAAAGACTGACTTTTTGTCGCAGCCACTTTACTGCACTCTGAGGTAGGTCTACTTCAGTATTGTCATTATATTAAGAATGTTACGAACAGCCCTGATGGATGAAACCAGTGAGGGTCCCTCTAGTCCAGCCTCCTCTCTCACACAGTGGCCAGCCAGTTCCTCAGGAGGGCCAACAGCAGAGCATAGAAGCCAAGGCCTTCACCTGAGAGGAACATCAGAAGAAGATCAGACTAATAGTCCCTCTAGTCCAGCATCCTGTCTCGCACAGTGGCCAGCCAGTTCCTCTGGAGGGCCAACAACAGGGCATACAGGCTGAGGCCTTCCCCTGATGCTGCCTCCTGGCACTGAGATTCAGAGGTTTACTGCCCCTCTATATGGAGGCTCCCTTTAGTAGCCAGTGAAGAAGGGCTGGTTTTTATACCCTGCTCTTCACTACCCAAAGGATTCTCAGAGCAGCTTACAATCTCCTTCTCTTCCTCTCCCCACAACAGATACCTTGTGAGGCGGATGGGGCTGAGAGAGCTCTGAGAGAACAGTGACTGGCCCAAGGTCACCCAGCTGGCTTCATGTGGAGGAGGAGTGGGGAATCCAACCCGGTTCTCCAGATTAGAGTCCTGCCACTGTTAACCACAACACCACGCTGGCTCTTGCAAGAATGTTGATTACTTGGAGGAAGCTGGCTTGGTTAATGGTCATATTAATTGTGGCAAAGGTTCTTAATTTTTCAGGTTTTGCTGAATGTGGGCAGATCAGTGCTGGCTGCCTTGTTTAGTTCTCCAGAGCCCTGAGAGGCCTGTGCCGTAGTCTAGTTGGAGGCCGATTGCCTTTTACTTAGAGAAAACAAGGGCTTTGTTACGAGGGGACTATTCCTTTTCAGGTAATTGCCCTACTTGTTTGTGACACAACATGCCGCCTTCTTCTTCCCGAATTTATTAATTCATTCGTCTGCCACCAGCAGAGTTAGGAGCGTTACATGATGAGTATGAGGGTGAAGGAGTGGGGGAAGCATCTTCCTTCAGTGGGCTGGGAAGATAGGCTGGTCTGTCTGATCACATAAGCAGGTCTTAAACACCAGTCCTCTGAAGACAAAAGGACCTCTCTTAGGTTTTTCTCTGGCTGTGCATCTTTAGGCAGAGCGTCTTAGAGGGGGCGGATGCGGCTTCTGCTTCCCATTCACTCTGTGAACTGAGGCGCTGAGCTGTCGTGGAAAGCCAACTCCCGGGACTGGTCTTCCACAGGTCTGGTCGAACAGCATGAATTCAGGCTGTGGTTAGTTGACGTCTGGTTTTTCAGCATGCGTTTTAAGAACACCAGAAGAGCCCTGCTCGATCAGAACAGTGGTCTGTCTAGTCCACCACCCTGCCTCACACAGTGGCCAACTGGAGGTGCACACTTGGAGGAGCTTCCCTGTCCAGAATCTCTCCGTGTGCAGAAATAGCTGCATGAGGAGGATTTATTTTGAACTTTTGGTTGTGATTGTTTTTATAGATTCACGCCAAGTGGATTCTGGACACAGACATATTCAATGAGTGGATGAATGAAGAAGACTACGAGGTAGACGAGAACAAGAAGCCAGTTAGCTTTCGCCAGCGGATCTATATGAAGAACGAAGAAGTAAGATTTCTCTGCTTCCTGTGGGCACAGTGTCAAGTAGTCTCTTTCTGTTGTGACTAAAAGCGGTTAAGGTAGCTGGTGGTTGTCCAGAGCCTAGCAGCGTTGTTATAGAGAGAACATAAGATAAGCCAGTGGCACATCCAGTCAAACAGTCTGTTTCATATAGTGGCCAAAAACTAGGTTTTATCAGGCGGTCCACCAGTGGGGCTAGAACTCCAGAAGCCCTCCCACTGTTGCCACCCCCCCCCCCCCAAGCACCAAGAATACAGAGCATCCTTTGCCCCAGAATGAGAGTTCCCATCTATACCTTGTGGCTAATAGCTACTGATGGAGCTCTGCTCCAGATGTTTATCTAATCCCCTCTTGAAGCTGTCTGTGTTTGTAGCTTCCACCACTTCCTGTGGCAGTGAATTCTTCGTATGAATTACTCTTTGGGTGAAGAAGTATTTCCTTTTATCTGTTCTCATTCATTTCATTGAGTGCCCACGAGTTCTTATATTGTGAGAAAGGGAGAAAAGTACCTCTTTCTCTACCTGCTCTATCCATGCATAATCTTGTAAACTTCATGTCATCCGTAAGTCGTCGTTTCTCCAAGCTAAAGAGCCCCAAGCGCTTTAACCTTTCTTCATAGGGAAAGTGTTCCAACCCTTTTATCATTTTAGTTGCCCTTTTCTGCACTTTTCCCAAAGCTTTAATATTTTTTTTGCAGTGACCGTAACTGTACAGAGTATTCCACATGAGGCAGCACCATCAATTTATACACAAGCATTATGATACATTATGTTGGGAAAGACTGTAGTTCAAAGAAGGGGACAGCAAAGAATGAGATGGTTGGACAGTGTCATCGATGCAACAAACATGAAATTAAGCAAACTCCGGAGCACGACAGAAGACAGGAAGGCCTGGCGGGATGTGGTCCAGGGGGTCGCGAAGAGTCGGACTCGACTGTGTGACTGAACAACAACAACAACATTATGATACTGGCTCATTTGTTTTCAGTCTCCTTCCTAATAGCATAGCATTTGCCATTTTTATTGCTGTCGCACACTGAGTTGATATTTTCAATGAAGTATCTACCACAACTCCCAAGATCTCTCTCCTGGTCAGTCTCCACTAGTTTTGGACCCCATCAATATGTATTTATAGTGAGGATTTTTGGCTTCAGTGTGCATCACTTTGCCCTTCCCACACTGAACCTCATTTGCCATGATGATGCCCACTTGCCCAGCCTCAACACATCCCTCTGGAGCACCTCACAGTCCTCCCTGGTTTTCACCACCCTGCATAACTTTGTGTCATCCACTGACTTAGCCACTTCACTGCTTACTCCCAAGTTCTAATGTTTAACTGAAAACATTTAATTTGATTTAATTTCAACCCGTTGGTTCTGGTCTGACTTCCTGGGGCAACACAAAACAACTCTGCACCATCCTCTAAATGACAGCCCTCCAAGTACTTGAAGATGGTGATCATATCCCCTCTCAGTCATCTCCCCTCCAGGCTAAACAGACCCAGCTCCTTCAACCTTTCCTCACAGGACTTGGTCTCCAGACCCCTCACCATCTTCATTGCCCTCCTCTGGACACGTTCCAGCTTGTCCATATCCTTCTTCAATTGTGGTGCCCAAAACTAAACACAGTTCTCTAGGTGAGGTCTAACCAGAGCAAAGTAAAGCGATACCATCATTTCGCGTGATCTGGACACTATACTTCTGTTGATACAGCCCAAAATCGCATTTGCCTTTTTAGCAACTGTATCACACTGCTGAGTCATGTTCAGTGTATGGTCTACTAAGACCCCTAGATCCTTTTCGCACATTCTACTGCCACGACAAGTCTCCCCCATCCTATAATCATGCATTTGATTTTTCCTACCTAAATGCAGAACTTTACGTTTATCTCTATTGAAATGCATTTAATTTGTTTTAGCCCAGTTTTCCTGCCTGTCAAGATCATCTTGTATCCTGACTCAGTCTTCTACCATATTTGCTACCCCTCCCGATTTAGTATCATCTGCAAATTTAATAAGCACTCCCTCTATTCCTTCATCAAAATCATTTATAAAGATGTTGGAAAAAAAACCTCCCAGGACAGCAAGTGTAAGTTGGAAGCCCATTTCAAAATTAGTTCACTTTAACTGGCACTTCCTTAATAACTCCCCTGCCAAACTGCCTTTCAAGACTACTTGTGAAAGGTTTGAAGAAGCCAAACAACAAATATAGAATGTTAGAGCTACTCAGCTTCCTACAGGGCTCCAGGCCAGATCCCCTTCCCCCGCCCCCCGCCCGCTAAGAGCCACAGGGCAGGAGCCCATGAGCTCTCACCCTTTGGCTCATGCCTCTGGTGAGGAGCAGCCTTGTACCATTAAAGGCTCCCCCAGCAGAGGGCGGGGCCAGCAGTCAGCCCCAGGCAGGACTGCTAAAAGCTGCAGTTACACCCAGGCAAAAGAGACAAACAGAAACCACATTTCCTCAAACAAGCACCACTCTCCAACAGGCTGTACACACCCACACACCCTCAAACACTGTCCTCCCATGCAGTAACCTCAGCTGCTTCTCCTCAGCAGTTAAGGAAAGGCAAATAATAAAACACTCATCACTTCAGCAGCAGCTCCCATACCTGCTCCTTCTCGGAGCCCAGCTGGCTTGTCATTCTTTCATCCTTCTCATTCTTTTATCCTCCTGTTGGATGAGGTTTCATACCTGGCAGTTTGTATGTCGGAGAGAATGTTCCCAACTAGTCTTCTCTCCCAATAGGTTGTTTTTTCCATAAGCAAAGAGAGAGTTCTCTCACAAAGAGCGGCTAGTCCTGCAGTCCCCCACTTCCGGTTGAAAGTGGTGCAGTTCTGGAACAGTTCTGCTGTACTGCTGCAGCTGCTATTTGTGTGAGTGAATTCGGGCATGTGGGTGAAAGTTTATGAGCAAGGCCACATAAATAACTGTTGACCGAGCAGTAGTAAGCTGGGTGGCTAGGAGAACACGTCTTACACTGGGGCTGGGAATGGTGAGAGCAGTATGCTGATGGAAGTTCTCTTCTGTAACAGCCCGTCCGCAGCCCGGAACGCAGAGACAGGAAGGCGACTGCCGGCGCTAGGAAAAGAAGGCACTCTCCTTCACCACCGCCTCCTTCCACTCCAGTTGAATCGAGGAAGAAGGCTGGAAAGAAAGGGTAAGTCATCGGAGGGGCCTAGTTTGTGAGGGGAGCCACATTGGTCTTCGGGAGAAGAGCTGGATTCAAGAAGAAGAAGAAGAAGAGATTGGATTTATACCCCGCCCTCCACTCCCCAAGGGAGTCTCAGAGCGGCTTACAAACTCCTTTTCCCTTCCCCTCCCCACAACAGACAGACACCCTGTGAGGTGGGTGGGGCTGAGAGAGCTCTTTCCCAAGCTGTCCTTGAGAGAACAGCTGGTACAGAGCTATGGCTTGCCCAAGGTCATCCAGCCAGGTGCAAGTGGAGGAGTGGGGAATCAAACCCGGTTCTCCCAGATTAGAGTCCGCGCACTTAACCACTACACCAAACTGGCTCTCAGTCCAGTAGCACTTTGGGGTCCAACAAGGTTTTCAGGGTATACACTTTTCAGAGTCAAAGCTGTGGTGACAGCGTCCAATGAAGGAAGGTCTGGCTTTGGAAAGCTGATCCCCCCAAGATTTTGTAGGTCTCTGAGGTGCTCCTGGACTCGAATGTGGCTAATCTGAGCTACATGCAACCTGGTTGCCGTGTCCGGCTGGGCTCTGGGAGACCCAGGTTCGAATCCCCACTTTGCCACGGAAGCCTGCTGGGTGATCTTGGGCCAGTCGCTCGCTCTCAACCTTATTGACCTCACAGGGTGGTGGTTGTGAGGGGGAAAATGGAGGAAGGGAAAATGGTTGTGTGAGCAGTTTGGGGGTGGAGGTAAATACCTAAGCACAAATGAGATGACGAGGACAGTTGTTCCCCCACAGAAAGGTGAGTCTTTGACATCTTGGGGAAGGGGGAGGCCTGTGCCTGCTCGCCTGGATTCCTTTTTCCAGCCTGCGAATGCTCCATCTCCTCGAGCGGCTGACGTGTTTGATGCTGCTGCCTGTTGAGCTGGGCTCCTTGATCTTCCGAGGGGAAGGCAGCTTGGCGCAGTCATTCCTCTGCCTGACAATTGCTTCGTTTGGAGCAGCAGAGGCCATCAAAAGCAGAGTCGCTTCTCTGGGAGGCAAGAAGCCATCCTGCTGGAGCTCTGTCGACTTTAATAAACGTGTCCAATTAAGCATCTGCTCAGCTTCACGGTGGCTGTTTCCTGACTTGCAAGTTCGGCAGTCCCCAGGTGCCCGTCGACTTGGAAGCCCCTTCTTTGCCCTTCAGCAGTAAACAACACTGTAGCACGTGCCATTTAATCCAGAGTATTGAGAGAGAGAGAGAGAAAGAGAGATTATATGTGCTCTGTCTAGCTCCTGCTAATAGTCAAGATATGGCATTTTAGACTGGTTGGGGGTTTCCGAGTTGATTTTGAAGGGAGGCTGACGTACAGTGCATTACAGTAGTCTAGTCTTGATGTTACTGTGGCATGGATCCAGTAGGCCAGGTCAGATATATCAAGTTATGGGGCCATTTTATGAGCTAGGCTGAGCTGGAAGAAAGCCTTCTTTGCAGCTGCATTAACTTGCTTCTCCAGTAATAATGTGGGATCCAGTTTGATCCCAAGGCTTTTAGCTGTGAGTGCTTAGAGCTTGGGGACCCACAGTGGGAAGTCTTCTGGCCCCACCGCTGGACCTCCTGGTGGCACCCGGGTTTTAGCCACTGTGTGACCTAGAGTGTTGGACTGGATGGGCCATGGGCCTGATCCAACGTGGCTTCTCTCTTATGTTCTTAAGGTTCAGCTGAACTGAAAAGTTGGGCAGGGTCATTCTAGATTTCCCTCCGCCAGCTGCAGCCGGTGCCCTTCTGGCCTCGTTGTCCTCAGCTCCTTTGTGAGGCCAGGCTCCTGATTTGGTTGCAGTGGTATTGGGGGGGGGGGGGAGTTTGAATTTGGGGGGGACATTTTCAGATGCTGCTTTCGGGTTTCCCCCAGTATGCAGGATGTTTTCTCCCTTTCTGCCTGGCTCCGTGGTTGGGCTTTTGCCAGCCACGTGGGACCCGGGCTTCAGCATCGGATATAGCGATAAGGGTTCACGTGTTAGATGTTAGCATGTTTTTGTGGTAACATTTACCCCACACCTTCTGGTCCCAGTGGGGTACTCCAGGCTGTTTCAACCATCCCAGGTTTCAAAAGGAAATCGCCTCTGTCCAGGGAATAGTTTGGAAACCAGTGTGAGGTGACAGATCACAGATGTGTGAACAGTCACACATGCTTCTGGGTTATGGTTGACATCGACTAGGTTGACATCGACCAGGACCAGGGCATTTTCCGTTGCAGCTCCGGCCTACTGGAATGAGCTCCCTGGTGAGATGAGGGCCCTGCGGGACCTCTCACAGTTCCACACAGCCGTGAAAGCGGAGCTTTTCTGGCAGGCTTTCCAGTAGCCCCTGGGCTGACCTAGAGGTAGAAGCTTCTTAGAGCAGTAGTACAGCTGACCGTGCATGAACGCACTTTATCCAGAGAACCACCATTAATATTAATGCTTTTAATTGTTATTAATTGCTGTTATGTAGTGTTTTAGATGTATTTTTGTATGGAATATTTATTTTATTTTATTTTTCAAATTTATATCTCGCCCTCCCCGCGAACGGGCTCAGGGCGGCTTACGAGGGCACACAGGCCAATACAATACATTAAAACAGATAAAATCAACTTAAAACAATTCCCATAAATAAGATAATTTACCATATATTGTTTTTGTTCGTTTTGTGAGCCGCCCGGAGCCTGCGGGTAAGGCGGGGTGAAAGTCAAAATAATAAATAAATAAATGTGTGATTGAGCCGCATGAGTTATTGACATCCAGTCCTCCCATCCGAGGAGGAAGTTATAGATTACGTTTCCAGCTCACACTATGGGCAGGCTGTGCAAATGTTTTCTTTAGGCAGGTGTAAAGAGGTGTGAAGCAGCCTCAGAGGTGAGAATGATGGAAGGAGGGAGCAGACAGTTGGGTGAAAAGCGGATGCAGCCTGTGTGCGGCCTCCTGAATGCTGCTGTCCCGGAGGCACCCCACAAGGGCAGGCACCGTGCCCACATTAGCATCCGTGCGCAGTGCGCTTGCAGTTGACAGGTGGCGAACGAGGATGGGTAACCTGTGCTTAATTTGTTTCAGCCAAGCAGGTCTTTATGGGAAGAGGCGAGGGCAAAAGGAAGACGATGAACAAGAAGACCTCACGAAGGACATGGAGGATCCCACCCCGGTGCCTAACATAGAAGAAGTGGTTCTTCCTAAAAACGGTATGGGGACCCAAATGCTCGACCTGCTGTCGAAGCACACGTGTCATATGCATGCCAGTGTGGCGTAGTGGCTAAGAGTGTCGAATTAGTATCTGGGAGACCCGGATTTGAATCCCCGCTTGTGCCCCGTGGAAGCTCACCGGGTGACCTAGGGCCACTCTCACTCTCTCAGCCTCACCTACCCCACAGGGTTGTAGTGAGGGTAAAACGGAGGAGAGGAGAGTGATGTCCCCATTGGAATGGAAAAGGAGGGTATAAATGAATTAAATGAATAAATAATAAATGCTGGTTTCAGCCAGGCCTTTCTCCCCTAGCTGCCCAGCTCTGTGTTGGCCAAAAGCTTAGCTAGTTGAGGCTTCTGGGTGTTCTTGCTGTAGCTAAGCAGCTGGGTGCATCTCGTAGCTGGTGAAGTCTGTCTGTGTTGGAGGAAAGCACCTCCATGGGCTCAGCAGATCCGTGGGATCCACCCTGCATGTGTTTGTGCGTGTGTCAGGATCACCACAGAACACAACGGATTCCTGTCCTCTCCCCGCAGCACACATACTGGTCTGTTAGAGCATTTCCTGCAGTAGGAGCCAGTTTGGTGTAGTGGTGTGAAGCGTGGACTCTGATCTGGGAGAACCAGGTTCGATTCCCCCCTCCTCCACATGCAGCTGCTGGTGTGACTTTGGGTCAGTTACAAGTTCTCTCAGAGCTGCTTTTTCAAGGGCAGTCCTCGAAAGAGCTCTCTGAGCCCTAACTACCTCACAGGGTGTCTATTGTGGGGAGGGATTGTAAGCTGCTCAGAGACTCCTTCGGGTAGTGAAGGGCTGTGCTCTTCCCAAATACCCCTCAAGGCATGTGAGGCCCCTCCCCCCCACTTCTGTCCCGCATCTACCTACAGTTTCGAAATCTGCCTCACTGTGTTCCAGCCCCGTGTTGACTCTGAGTCATGTGATTAGCCCACTGCCCTAAGGCTTTTTTTTCTGTCAACGGCCATATCCGGGGGAACTGCATTTTGGTTTCCATTGCTTCAGAGTGTTAATCTTAACTAGTTGCAGGGGAGAGCAGGATAGAAATCAATCAGACAGACAAACAATAGTCTGTATTGCAATTCTGCATGGAGAAGGAGAGTGAAATGAATGGTCCCTCCTGTACACCAGGCCTGCCTGCTTCTGCCCTGTGTGTTCCTGCCCTGCATTGGAAGCAGCCCGTCTTTGCTGCTATTGCATTTGGCACCAGATGGAGTTGAGACACCGCGGGCTGCGTTTGGACAGTTGTCAGCCGTGCATGTAGCAGGAGGCGGAAGAATAGCCCCCACGGTGAAGTAAGGATAAAGGCTGCTGACATTTAGAAAAAGGAGCCTTGTGATGGGAAGGCAAATCCGCTTCGGCTGCTGGCTGACATCAGGGCCCTCTTCGGTGTCCAGAGGGCATGGCCGCAGTTGACCCCTCCGACCTCACAGTTAATTTAGCGTGTCCTAGGTGCAGGAATCCTGCTTCCGTGTAAACGGTCACTGACTTCTCTTTTGGAAACCTCAGAAGTAGAACGGGCAGTGGAAACAGTTCTGCTTTCTCCTTGTTCTTCACATTATGGTTTCCCAGCCTTAGACACATAGGCTTGCAGTCATGAAGCAGAAAACGGAAAAGATCAGAAGTTGTCACTTTGGTCTTCTGTCAGCCGTGTGCGCGAGTCCCGTTCCATCAGAGGCCAAGAGGCTTCGTTGCTCCGGTTCCAAAGGCTCATCTTGGGGGGGATGCTTGCCGGTAGCAGTGGCTACAGACTCGGGACAAAAATTATCCTGGTCAGTGTCAAAAGTTGTCAACTGAAATCAAATCCGAACAGAAAGGCTTCTTTGGCCCTTTCAGAAAGTGCTTCAGGATATAAAGTCCTGCAGTGGTGGGTCAGCTTCCCTGCAAATTTCAAAGTTTGTAGCGTAGCGGTGAGTCAGCTGGGTTTAGGCTGAGGCCTGGTGGAGTAGACGTGTGTGGCGTCTGACCTGCCAGCTCAGTTCCAGGGTGGACCGTGTTCGATTTGGATACCAGCCAGGTGCCTCCCCCGGGGGGGGGGAGGGGCAGTTGGAACCTCTCATCCTAACCTCCCTCATAGGGGTGATATGAGAAGAAGAAGAAGAGGAGATTGGATTTATACCCCGCCCTTCACTCACTTGGAGTCTCAGAGCGGCTTACAAACTCCTTTCCCTCCCCCTCCCCGCAACAGGAAGTATGTCACCCTGATGCACTCCTTACTAAAAATGATCAGCTGGCAAAGAAATTCAGTGGGGTTGGAATGCTGTTTCTTCAGTATAACTCCTGATAGTGGGGGAGGGGGGGTGGTTCATCACAAATCTGGGTGCGCTGGTCTGCTTGCTCTTGACCCCGGGGGGGGAAGACAAAAGATGGTGGGGATCGCTTCACTCAGCCTGGTGGAGCATGATAGCAGAGGAGGCACACCTTGACTTCTTTTCAGGCTTCCTTAATTTTTTTTTTTTACAGTAAACCCGAAGAAAGACAGTGAGAACACTCCAGTGAAAGGAGGAACCGTAGCAGACCTGGGTAAATAACACTCTTTACTTTGCTCTTTCAGTCAAGCCCTCTTTCCTTTTCTGTGGCTCTTTTACCTGAGCTTGCAATTCTCCCTGACCGAGAAGTGTGGGACAGCCGCATCTTGTAGTTTATCATCCATCTTCTATGCAGTCTCGCATGGGGACTGCGCATGAGCAGGCCTGCCATTGGAGAGGTTCTTACAGTTAGAAACCTCCAGGGGGCACTGTGTGCCAGAGCCAGAAACTTGTTCCCGCCCAGGAACCATGTGCTCCCACGCAGCAGCGTCCCCACCCTCAGTTCCTCTTTTGCCACTGAAGGAGAAGATTGTCTTTTGGAGTCTCCAGTCATTTGCACTGCTGAGGAATTGCTTCCCCGGTTTGCCGGGGTTGTTCCGGCTTCTGAGTTTCCACCATGGCTTGGAAAGCCCTTGGCAAAAAAATGCACCCGTTGTGGGCCGAAGATAACCCAAACTGACAAACACGACCTGGTTGTGTTTTGTTTGGGTGTACACACACAGCATCCTCACACGTAAGGCCTGCCAACGCTTCACCACCAAAGCTCAGGGGGATAGGGCGTCAAAACTTAAAGCAGCGTTGTGGGAGAAAGCCCTCAAAGCGTCGGAACCATCATCCAAGTCGGCCCTGGAAAAACTGCCCATTGCTCCATCCTCAGAATCAAAATGGTAGACTCCTGGATCCAGGTCACAGTGAGTCCAGTCTAGGTCATGCTCCCCTCCGGCTCTTCACGCCCTCTTCTGAGCCACCAGCTAAGAGGGCAAAGACCAAGTCCAAGGATAAGGAGAAACGCAAATCAGCGTCTCAGCAACATGGCTCCTGTCCACACTCCTGAGCCCACTCCAGCTCTTTTGATGTAAAAGTCGTTACTTTTTGTTTTTCTATTCCTTTATTTGTATCCCTCCCTATCCCACGAGTCTCTTGAAACGCCTTCTCCAATCTGTGCTGTTGCCACTGCCACGCGACTCAGTGAGTGAACTCAGAAGGCATGTAAAGAGACTGCTGTCTCTTGAAATGCCTTCTCCAAGCTGCGCCTGGATAGCAGCTGAATAATAACGGCTTTTATTTGGGCTCAGCTGTATTAGTAGCCGAAAATAAAGTTTAGTTTCTTTTCAGCTTAACACACACACACACACCCCGGAAAAATACCGGTAAGGTATTTTTTCAGGGAAGTTTGTTGTTGTTCAGGTAAACTGAATGCACACCTCTAGTAAGAACCTCTCCAGTGGCAGGCCTGTTCATGCGCAGTCCCTCTGTGTGCCTGCACAGAAGGTGCTTGAACAGTAGTTACAGGTAAGCGCAGCTTTTGTTATAGTGATCCTTCCGCTGAAGGCTTGCATTGTAAAGGAGGAATCGGTAAAAGGTCGCCATTGTTTGTCACCCTTTATGCAATGTCCTTGATCTGTTCATGCAACCGTAGACGGGAACCAGTCCTAACCAAAACTGCTGACTATGCAGCGGCAAGTCTATTTATTGCTTGTTGTGCTGAAGCAGTGTTCAGGGCAGTTCTGCAAAACTGTCGCTGATGCCCAACGCGTATAACATCGGAATAATAGGAGAAGACTCCAAAATCTCACTGGCTGGGATTTGCCAAAGAACTACTGTATCTTTGGCTTCGTTTCTGTCCTCTGTAATGAAAAGACAGGCCGAGTTAACATCCTGTGTATCATCTACTCGGGTGGTGAACAGTGCTCCCTCTAAGCTGTGGGGTCTTGTGAGCAAAAAGTCTACTTTGTGAGCTACTGGCATTAAAGCTGTGAGCGAGCGGTTTGGCTACTATAAAAATCAGTTTGCTCTGGAGCCATCCTTCCTGAGCTAAGACAAAAATCTATGAGCTGGAGGCTAAAAAACTGTGAGCTAGTTCATGCTTACTCAGCTTAGAGGGAACACTGGTGGTGAACCTTAAACAGTTAATTTAAGATGAATGATGTATGCTGAAATTTTATAAAAGTGGTCGTCCCCCCCCCCCCCCCCCCCCCCCCCCCCCCCGCTTCTGAATGACCTGTGGGCCATAATAAGAACTGAACTCTTACAACAGTTACATACTGCAATTATGCAAAATAAACACACTGGTCAGGCCTGAAGTGGCTCGTACAGACTGGCAGGCCTTGCATTGCAGCTTTAGAATCGAAGCAGGCGTCTCTGGCCAGTTCAGTTGCTCCAGGTGCAGAAGGGCAGCCTCCACTGATGAGACCCTGCCTTCGTCGATGTGCACCCCTTTCCCCAGTGGGAGGAAGAAATGCTGGTCAGGGCCCTTCCTCCACATCTGAACTGGCAGTTAAGTTCATACGGAGGAAGACAACAGGCAGGCCCGTAGGGAGTGAGGTTTTCTGTAAGGTGAGCTGAGCACTCTCGGCGCTTGTGGTCCTGTGAAGGTCCCTCTGCCTGTTCTCTTCCTTGCTCTGAATGCTGCCCTGTGATTCTGTGATCATCAGGGACTGCCGGTTGCCCAGAGGAGTTTCATTCTCTTTTCCGCCCTTTGTCTTGCAGATGAGCAGGATGAAGAGACCGTGGCAACGGGAGGAAAGGTAACGGCAAGCACCTTCACCTTCTTTCCAACTGCAGCCATCTCCACCTTCTTTCCAGTGTTGTCAATTAATGCTTTTAAAAGCCGTGATTTCAGTTCATTTCTTCAGTTAGGGATGTTCTTGAATGGATTTGTTGGGTCTTGATGTTCCCTTCCAGGGGCTACTGAAAGCAGCCTGGTCCTTTTTGCTTAGTTCTACAAAATTGCCTCTAGAGATTCTGAAGACCTCATCCTAAGTTCACGAAGATTCTTCTGAGGAGGACAGGCCTGAAAGGGAGGGGTGCCCAAATCCCCTGGAGGAGGGGTGCAGGTGTTTACTGGCAAAGCCTTTTTGGTACTGCTGTTTGTTTCAAAGGGCATGTCCCCTCCCCCGAAGCCCACTTACTTGGTGGGTGGGTGGTCTTGGCCACTCAGGAAAGGGGTTAGTGATTTAGCCACATCACCACACCTTCCACTCTGTTTGCCACCCTTTGCTACATTCTAGAAGTTGTAAAGGATGAACTAACCTATTTTATCCCATCATTGTGGAAGTGGCCACAGACCCTGGGTCTGCTGCCATCATTCTTTGTCTGCTTCAGGCCTGTGGAAGCCTGAGGTGGCATTACGCCCTGGCTACTCCACTTTAACCTCCTGGCTTTCAGATACCTTACCTCTCACCTGTGTCTGTCTGCGTCACCCCATACCCCCAACTCACGCTTCAGTCAAAGCAGAGAGCTCTGTGGAAAGCAGCTTAAGCACCTTATTGGGAAGATGGAATTGGAAAGAAAGCGTAATCACAGTCTTCATCAAAATAATTACAAGAGAGATCTTTACCAGTTCACGTTATTGTGGTGTCTTATATTTGGCACCCTGTAATTATTTCACTTGTATGCAAAGGAAATAATCTTGATTTGGTAAGAACTTCTGAACAGCCGATTACTCATCAGCAAGCTTTCTCCATTAACCAGCCTTCACTGAAGTTGCCAGTAACCAGTCAGATTAGCCTTTGAGAGGAAGGGATAAAAAACGGAGTTGGGGTAGCTGGCCAGGAATGCCCTGCCGAAGGTTTTGAGACTTCTGCATTCGTTGTCTGTTCTCTTGTGCCTCGTGGAAGTTAGTTCAGCCCACTGGAGTGCTGACTCCCGCTGGTCGCCATCTGAACATAATGTCATCTCCCTCACGCATTAGTTTTCATTTGTTTCTTGTGTGCTTTTAACCCACATGCTCCGTTCCTCCTGCAGGAAGATGAAGATCCCAACAAAGGAGATCAGAGTCGCTCGATGGATACAGGAGAAGACAATGTTACCGAACAGACGAATCACATCATTATCCCCAGCTATGCATCCTGGTTTGACTACAACTGGTAAGAAAGTGTTCTTGGGGGAAGAGGAGTGTGTGGGTCCAGCTGGCTCCCCGCTGTGAGGAGTCCAGTGGCTGTTTTGGATGAAACATTGTAGGGTTGTGTCCTGCTGCTCTGCTCAGTGAAGGTTCATGCATTTCCCCATTCCACGGTGCCGCCTGCTGCTGCTGCTGGGAGCTCTGGCACCACTGCCAAGTTTCCTGGAGCAAATGGAACAAACTGCTCCTGGCTGAGAGGAGCAATGGGGTGTGCATTCGGCTGTATCCAAGCTGGAGAAATAGCCCACTGTTCTTTCAGCCGGATATGGTGGGGAAGGGGTATTTTCAGCTATCCACCATAGCCCATCCCGGGTAATCCCTTTTAAAAATGGGATTATCTGGGAAAGCAGGATAGCCACAGTTAAACAGCATTTAAAGAGACCGCAACATCTTTAAATGCCTTCGGCTCCATTATGGTCTCCATAGACTATCATGGGGAATCAATCCGTGGGGGCTGGTTTTTGAGGTAGGGGCATCAAATTATCAGCATATCTGCTGGTGCCTCTCCTCAAGAGACCACCGAAGTTTCAAAAAGATTGGACTAGGGGCCCAATTCTGTGGGCCCTCAAAAGAAGGTGCCCCCATCCTCCATTGTTTTCAGTGGAGGAAAAACCCCAGCAAACTGAGCAAGGTCTCATTTCAAACCAGAGAATCTCTGCAGTAGAAACTGGAAGGGGGGCACTGGGTTTTGCTGGGCTTCTACTGCTTCTACCTCAAAAAACTGCCTCCCGAGACCCCTTGATACCTTTGGATAGATTCCCCGTTGATTATAATGGCCCCATAGGGTACAGTGGAGCCAAAAAATTTAGGATTCCCGAAAAAATCCTGAATCTGAATACCATACCGGTATTGGAATTTGGGGTTTTTTTCCGGGAATCCTGAATTTGGGAATCCTGAATCTGAATACCATACCGGTATTGGAATTTGGGGTTTTTTGGGGAATCCTGAATTTGACCTGAATCTGAAAAATCCTGATTTTTTTGTGTGCACGCTGCTACTTCTAACATTGATTGTTTGTGTGTGTTCAGTACCGTCAAGTCGCTTCCAACTTATGGGGACCCTAGAAGTCAAAACAATGTAAAGTCGTAAAACACTTTTAAGGGGCTACAAATACAGTGCTACATATAGAGTGGTGAGAACACCGTTTTAGTCTTAACCATCACGGCTATCCAGTCAGCAGTAATTATAACTGCTGTCATAAGGCCCATAGCATATTAAGGGGAGGCACAGCACAGGCAGCCAGTAATAAAATCCAGGATGCAGGCTCTTGAGTCTATGTTGAACTATTAGTTGTTTAATTAATTAGTTGATTAATTAATTGCAGCTCCTCAGTCGAATGCCTGGTGAAAGAGCTTCATTTTGCAGGCCCTGCGGAACTGTAATAAATTCCACAGGGCCCTAGTGTCTTCTGGGAGCTCATTCCGCCAGCATGGAGCCACCACAGAAAAGGCCCTAGCCCTGGTTGTAGCCAGCCTGGCATCCTTAGGGCTGGGGAGTGTCAGCCCCGCCTGCTGCATCTGGCTTGATTGCCGTGGGAGACGAAGGGGAGGTGGGAATGTCTGCTTTCGTTTTTGCTAGCTTTGCCGCCTGCAGCCATGTTATATCATTGTGCTCTGCCATGTAACCTTGAGCTCCTCTCTTCCCCCGGTGTCAGCTTTCTCTTGGGAATAGTGCCCCATTACTTTCGGCGGGCTTTTAGCTTAAAGCTGATTGGCCCTAGTCCATTAGAACGTGTCTTAATCATAGTGTAATTGCAGCTTTGCGCGCTTTTGGCTCAGTTCTAACACGAATCGTAAAAGGTCTGGAAACTTTCAATGTCTCAATAAACTTTTATTCTATCGAATGACTGTTGTTGGGAACTGATTGCTCCAGGGTTCTGACAGGAGGACCAGGAGATTTGCAATCCAGAACGTAGTACTTTCTAGGGAACATGTTGTGCCTTCCTCTCTTTGATTAGATGATTAGATGAGCACTAGCACTGGTAACCTAAATCAGGTAGCTGCTACCTACCTCACCACTCCTCTCCTTCCTGTTAAGCATGGGTTTTTAGAGATCCAGAGCACATATTAGTAAAACCGGTGCATCTACATTCCCTCCCTGTTTAAACAAATGCTTTGTATTTTGGGGGGAGTAACGGGGTCACAATAGGATCTCTGTTGAAGGTATGCCATCATTCAGCCTTTCTGAAGTTAAGCTGGTCTGCACCTGACCTCGGCCTGCATGGCAGGTTGAGGGGAGATCTGGGGACCTTGGTACATAACATCTCCTTGAATTCCATGATGGAAGAAAGGATATCATTATAAGTGTAAAAGAAGTGCAAAGTATTGTAAGATTTCAGGACGGCAGCATTTTTACGTAGCCTGGAGCAAAAAAAGACGCTGAGTAAAAAGTAAAATGTGTTTAGGCCAGAAGCACAAGAATTCAGGCACACAGTACTGCTCCAGTGACTAATGGTAAGGGCCAGGGTAAAGCGTAATATTCCAGATTACAGCTCTTCTACAGATTTACTTCCTGTAGCCTCTTAACAGTAAAGGCTGTCTTTTCTTGCTGGCAGAGTGTCATATGGGCCGTCTACAGAAGGGGAATCATGGGAAGGAGAATGAAGTACTAGAAATTTCGTTAGCACAGCGAATTCCTGGACACTCTTGAATACAACTGTGTTTTCAGGTCTGGATTATAGTTCACACAGTTTGATCTGGGCTGGGTCTAAACCAGGTATAATAAACTTAACTGTAGGGAACGGGGGTCCAGTTGTTGGCCTGGCCCCGGAGGCTGATAGATTTCTCTGGTTTCTTTATGGCTCTTGGAGTTTCCTGTTGACATGGCTGGTGGTTCTCTTGAAGCTCTGTTTGATCTCTGGATGCACAGAAGGGCCAGGCTGTGGCTATGATCACTTCTAGGCCCCGTCTGCCAACTGACTAGAACCGGTTCAGCTCCCCAGTCAAACCAGGGAACTAGCTTAGGGCAATGAAGTGGCTGGGGTGACGGCTGGAATGACAGTGGAGGAGTATTCGCCAAGTCCTGCCAAGCATTGGCTAGAGCCCATTCCTCTGGGGTGATGGTGGTGATGGCAGAGGAGGGCTTCTTTTCTGTAACAAACAAACCCACACATCCCACCACTGCCGCATCTGGACAGTGCTGTCTGGTTGCCCTGTTTCTATCAGTAAGTTGTCTCCTTGTTGCCTGCTCCCCGGCTGATCACAGTGGCCACCCAGCCCACTGGAGGAGCTTCAAACTCCCTTAAGGGTGAAGCCCACCGTTTGGATCCGGTCTTGACTATGCGTGGCCAACAGATCTGTGACACAAAGTGCCTTCCGCCTATTTCAGTTGGCCTGCCATCTGCATTCTTGCTTGGGTAGAGTTGCTTTTGTAACATCCAGGAAAGAATTCTGGATTGGGCTGCCTTCGAAGGACACTTGCACAGTTCTTCTGGTTCAGGATAAATTAGGCGGCCTGTTGATTGAGGCTGGCATTACTGCACTTACTCTGCTGGCATTAAGATTTCTTTACTGATGCCTGTGCTATTTCTGGGCACAGTTCAGAGCACTGGTACTGGTCTGCCGTGACCAGAATATTTGGTCAGTGTGATGAAGAGACACTGGGCCAGTCAGACTGTCTCAGGCTAACCTACCTTGCAGAGTTGTTGTGGAAAATAAACAGAGGTGGGGAGAACCAGTGTGTACTTTTCAGAGCTCCTTGGAGGAACGGCAGAATCAAAACATGACTGACAGGATATTTGGCAATCTGCTTTCTCTGTAACTCTTCAGAGGCGTTGGTGTAGTTGCTTCCGCTTTCTGAAATTGGGCGGGTGGTGAGAGGTGTAGGGCCTTCTCTGTGCTGGCATCCCAGTTTATGCATTGAAATGGTGCCCCGTTTTGCAACTGGAATACCCAGTTTGACTCAGATCAGATATTGGCTCGTGGGTTTCTTTAGTTTTTTCAGGGCGAAGTGTGACTGAAACTTTAATAGGTTCCGGTCTTGGTCTGAAGTAACAGAACAAAGTTTGAGTCCAGGGGCACCTTTAAGACCAGTGAAGTTGAATTCTGGGTATAAGCTTTTGTTTGCTTGCACACTTCAACGCACACAAAAGCGTATACCCAGAATTAAATTCTGAAGCTTTAATATACATTTCTAACTAAAGGATACTAGGGGTCCAGCACCTTTTTCATTTGTGTATTCTCCCAAGTACTGGTTTAAATTGTGTAAAGGTTGATTGAGAGCAGTGTTCCCTCTAAGCTGAGTTAGTGAGAGCTAGCTCACAGTTTTTTTAGCCTCCAGCTCACGCATTTCTGTCTCAGCTCAGGAAGAATGGCTCCAGAGTGAACTGATTTATGCAGCAGCCAAATCACTCGCTCTCAACTTGAATGCCAGTAGATCACAAAGTAGAATTCTTGCTCACAAGACTCCACAGCTTAGAAGGAGCATTGATTGAGAGTTAAATAACTTTTTGACAATAACAGCTGCACACACCCGCACACACCCATCACAGGATGTGGTCTGTGGAATGTGGCATTCCTCCTCTGGGTATTGATTCACATCTAGAGAGCTGAGCTGGTGGAGGCACACTCAGTTCTTGACCCAGAAAGGTTCACTGGCATATTTGCGAGGGGGGTGGGTGGGGGAGATGGTCTCTAGGACTTCTCTTCCTCATGCAGTCAGAAGATGTGAATAAAATCGTCTGTGTTGCTTCGTGGTCTGAAGTGTGCTCCTCTAACGTATATAGACACAGTTAGCCTAATAGCTGTCTGGGGGGAGCGCTTTCGAATCCAAAGCATGTTGAGGCATCAAGGAGCCGACCAGACAGTGTCCTCGGATGGAATGCAAATTGGTCTGGTATAATTGCCGCTCTGAGACTTGCGTCATTCAGCTGCTGGCAGGCAGGAGGGGTTTTTGGATCCCTGTCTGCCTCTCTCTGTCCTCACTTCAGAGGTGTGCGTCTCCTAAATGTGGAACGCTCTTTCAGGAAGTCAGACTCTACGTGCCTGGCTGAATGTGCCTTTCCTTCAGAAGGTGTCGATATCCTGTGCAATTTATCCTGCAATTTTGGCGCAGTTATTTTTATTGATCGTTTGAGAGGGGAGCCGTGTTGGTCGGCAGTCGGACAGCCAGACCTTCAGGCCCAGCAGCACTTTTGAGACCAGCGAGGCTTTCAGGGTATGAGCTTTCGTCAGATACTGGGGGAGCTTGGACCCTTGGAAGCTTCTACCCTGAAAGCATCACTGGTCTCTAAAGGTGCTCCTGGACTAGCTATTACTAGCCAGTTTGGTGTAGTGGTTAAGTGCGTGGACTCTTATCTGGGAGACAAACCGGGTTTGATTCCCCACTCTTCCACTTGCACCCGGCTGGATGACCTTGGGCAAGCCATAGCTCTGTACCAGCTGTTCCCTCAAGGACAGCTTGGGAAAGAGCTCTCTCAGCCCCACCTACCTCACAGGGTGTCTGTCTGTTGTGGGGAGGGGAAGGGAAAAGGAGTTTGTAAGCCGCTCTGAGACTCCCAAGTGAGTGAAGGGCGGGATATAAATCCAATCTCGTCTTCTTCTATTAATTGGTTTGTGTCTCTGTTTACAGCTTTTGATGCTGGGGGCTGCGGTGCCAGTGCCCAATCAAAGTAGGCCTTTTCTGACACCAAGTCGAGGATCCCTAGCGGGAGGGCTCAGCTGCTTTCCCCCCTGTTTCCGCTCCGAACAGCTGAGCCTTGTGCCAAATCGCGAGGCCTCAGTTTAGACATCACACGCACTCACTCCAGCAGGAGCAAAAGCCCTGGTTCCTGACTGCAGATAGATGCAGGCGGTCCCTAGACTTACTTAAGATTCCTGATCTGTACTTCAGTAGTGGCTCAGCAAGGACCTAACATTGCAGCATGGCTGAAATTCAGCGGGGGGGGGGGGGGGACTGGGTCGCTCCCTTGCACGGGAGACGATAAATACAACATCTGACTCCCTTGGCGGCTCGTATCTTGTTGCATAGTGTGATGGGGAAACCTTTTTTAAGATGGTCTGCCTCTCTTGATGCTTTTCCCTTTCTTCTGAAGGTAGCCATTCTAAATAGGGGAAGGATCACAAGCTTGGCGCAGTGCTTCTGCCTGCCCCAGGCATTTCGTTTGCTTTAGTGTCAGAAGAAGAGTATGGATATGAGGTGAGGTTGGGGAGGCCCCACACAGAGAACTTTGGGGGATAGGGTGGGGATAGAGACCCCTGCCTGGTATGCACCCCTCCAAGCGGTCTCTAGAGTGGAAGAGATGTATTCCAGTCCACTTTGCAACAGGACTTTCCTGTGTGAGATGGCAGAATCCGCTTGCAAATTATTGCTGAAGTGCACTGGAAGACAATGGTTCACTTGAGTTAGGAGAAGACTTCCACCCACCATTTCTGCATGTGGGAGGCTGCAGTCGAAGGCCTTCAGATGAAAAGGTTCCTGGTGCAGAGTGCCTTGGGTCCTGGCCTCGGTCCGGTGAAACGCAGCGATGTTTCCTGCCTCTAAAGCCAGTGAGTTTATTGGTTAAGAGTGACGGATCAGTGCCTGGGAAACCCGGGTCAGAATCCCTCCTGGGATGTGGAAGCTCACTGGATGACCTTGGACCAGTCAGGCTCTCTCAGCCTAACCTACCTCACTGGGCTGTTGTTGCGCGGATAAGATGGAAGAGAGGTGGGCTTTGGGTTCACACGGGGGAGAAAGGTGGGGTACACATGAATTGTATATACAAAAATCGTAACGGAAACGAGGCCAAGCAAGGACACTTAAACTCCATTCGAAGACCTTCAGACCTGAACCTATATTAAAAGCAGCCCTGCTGAAGCCATTACAGTAATTTGTGGAAGAAAATTCACATTACCCAATTATTTTCAGCCTAATCTTTTAAAAAATGAGTTAGCATGTCAGTTATTCTAAAATAGAAAATCCAGTTCATAATTCAATTGATGGTAAAGGGATTATATGCTGAATGCTGCATGCTGTGGTGTATTACCGATAACCCAGGAAAATGCTCAGTATATTAAAGACATTGCGAGTTGAGCCAAAAGATCAAGATGGCGTGATTTTTTTATGGAAGGAAAACCCAGTGTAAATTGTGTAAAATTAACAAATCAGAAAAGTTTTTCCGTTGTTATGCATTGGTGATGCTTTAACATGACAACCTGCTTTTCCTGCATTTCTTGATTGCCTGCATTTGCAGGTATGGAATTTAAGTGGTTTCACACACTCCCCCCCACAAATATACACACAATACAGTGCTCATATGTTTCCATTGTCTGTATAGCTACAGACTTAAGTAATTTTTATTCTTTTTATATGTAAATTGCTTGGGTGGGATGCAGAGGTCATTTTCCGACAACAATAGAGGCAGTGGTTGCCAGAAGAGCCGAGATGCGCAATCCCTGACCTCTGAGGCTCAGCATCAGGTGGCTTTCTCAGGCATTGTAGCTTTCTTAATCAGTGGGTTGCCCTTTCCACCTGGGTGACTATTGGGGAAGACGGGCGGGGCAGCTACTGGGGCATCTGCCTCTCCCTGGGGGAGGCACTCCGGCCTAGTTGCATTCACCCTGGGAAAGTCTGGAAGTTGAGGGAGATGAGAGCTGAAAGACTGAATTATTGAAAATGCAGGTTTGTATGCCCCTAGGTGCGCCAGGTTTTGTTCACTTTGATTCTCCTGGTGTGAGTTCCCTTGCTCCTGAATAATTGTGGTTTATTGTCACTCAGCAGGGTTGGTGTTTGCAAATGCTATTTTTGTTACATTTTATTGGTAATTAAGTTTATTTTTAATCTGTTCACCACTTCAGAAGGCGATGACTAAGAGGTGGGATAGATATCTAATAAATCAGCATGTATGTTTACAAGCCATGCAGCCATAAGGACATAAGAGAAGCCAATGTTGGATCAGGCCGATGGCCCATCCAGTCCAACACTCTGTCACACAGTGGCCAAAAACACCAGGTGCCATCAGAAGGTCCAGCAGTGGGGCCAGGACACCAGAAGCCCTCCCACTCTGCCCCCCCAAGCACCAAGAATACAGAGCATCACTTGCCCCAGACTGAGAGTTCCTATCTATACTTTGTGGCTAATAGCCATTGATGCACCTCTGCTCCATATGTTTATCCAGTCCCCACTTGAAGCCCTCCATGCTTGTAGCCGCCACCACCTCCTGTGGCAGTGAATTCCACCTGTTAATCACTCTTTGGGTGAAGAAGGGCTTCCTTTTACCTGTTCCAACCCGACTGCTCGGCAATTTCATGGCGTGCCCACGAGTTCTTGTCTTGTGAGAAAGGGAGAAAAGTACCTCTTTCTCTACCTGCTCTATCCCATGCCTAATCTTATAAACCTCGATCATGTCACCCCTCAGCCGTCCTTTCTCCAAGCAAAAGAGCCCCAAGCGCCTCAACCTTTCTTCATAGGGAAAGTGTTCCAACCCTTTTATCGTTCTAGTTGCCCTTCTCTGCACTTTTTCCAATGCAATAGTGAGTTTGCAGTTGGTAGTTTGCTTTGGGTTGACCATATCCTACTTGCTTTTTGATAGTATTCACGTGATCGAGCGCCGCGCTCTTCCAGAATTCTTCAATGGGAAAAACAAGTCAAAGACCCCGGAAATGTAAGTAACATGTTTGTCTCTTTGTTTTCCACAGGTTGGATTTCAGAGTCATTTACTGACATGAGGCTGTTACCGCCCGGTGCAGACATGCCTCTGCCGATCTTGTAATCTGCTTTAGGAGATCAGGAGCCCTGTGCAGTCATATGTGCATTTCTCCCACCTTTCCCGTCTCTTAGGTATTTCCCCTCCCCCCCCCTTTCTGTAAGCTTAACTATGCTTAGTGTTAATCTGACCTGGCAGTTTTGCTACCCCTGGTTATCCTCAATCATGGCTTGCAAAGTTTCTTCTAGTCATGGCTGCAAAATGTGGGTTCACACATTATGGACAGCAAAATTGCCAAAGCAGACATTAACAGAACTCTGTCCAGAACTCAGAGGAAAGGGGAGATGCATACAGGGTGTAGGAAGGGGCAGGTTAGCCCATAGACTGCTCCATGGTCTCTCACCGTGGTTAGATCAGGCAGCGAGAGCTCTACACCAAGCCACGAGTGTGCCTACAGCCAGTGGGTCAGTTGCCCATTTCCCCCTCATCTTGAGCCTTTTTTTTGTTGTTGCACGTGTTCACTCATAAAGCTTTGGACAGAACTTCTGCAGTCTGCCTGCAGTGCTAGATCAATTTGAGTTTTGCACCTAATTCTCAAAGGGATTCTGAAAGATTTACGCGTGTGGTAAAAGTTACTGTTTCGTGGTTTTGATTCCAGTCCTGGTTCTACCCGTAGTGGAGTCCATCCTCTGATGTCTCCTTGGTGGGGTTCCAAAAGGCTTGTACACACAGTAGGTAGGGCTTTTAACTTCAGAACGCAGCTCCCCTCTGCCACACCGGAAGCTGCCTTTCCTGCATGTTCCTCACAGATTTCTGATGGGAGTATGACTGTCTGTAAAAGGCAGTGGAAAGGTGCATTGACCTTGCTGGTCTGGTCTTTGAGTTAGCACCAAGGTCTGCTGTAGAAGGAGATCTCTCAGGCTTAGAGAAGTTTGTATCCTGCTGCTAGCATCATGAAGGGTTGTACTGTAATTAAGCAGGGTATAGCCAGAAAGATCATTGGGATCAAGACCATATGTAGGAGTATGAATTACCATTTCTGTGACTAACCCAACCCTTGCAAATCTCCTGTGCTACAGTTCTTCTTGGATCCCTGAAGCAAAAAAATCAGCTTTGCTAATATTCCACACATTTTCATTTAAATTTATCTGATCTGCTTAGTTTATAGTCTCCCTTCTCTCTGAGACTCGGTGGTTTATATTCCCAAATGTATTTTGGACACCATTTCACACCTGTTGTTTGGGAGTTCAGTCACTACTGTTTGCTGTGTCTGCCAAGCCTCCAGGAAAAATCTCTGTTATGCGGACGTCGCACCTGATCTGTGCAAAACCCATGCCTGATCTCACTTGTGCAGAGCCCCCCCCCCCAATGGCTGTCTGGTGGGTAGATCACATTTCTCTGGCTGAATATCCCACCTGCCTTCCCTGTTATTATCTCAGTTTTTCGATGAAAGAGAATATTGTCCTTTTCCTCTAAAACAGCCCACTGAATCTAGACAGCGTAGATGTTTTTTTTTTTTAAACAATTTTATTAATTTTTACAAATTTTAAATTCTAATAACACCAACTGATGGAGATAGATTTAGATTTTTTACCAGAAATTTATTTGTTAAATATGTCCCCGGTCGGGATGCCCAAAAATGAAGTAATTCTCTTAATTTACGTCTTGACGACAGCACGAATTTTATGGGCAAAGAATTGGAAGACAGATAATGTGCCAACACAAGAAGAGGTTATAAAGAAATTGTTAGATGCAGCCGAAAGTGACCACATGGGTAAAATACAATTAAGAAATGAGGAAGGAGTAATGTATAATACAGGGGTGGCCAACCTTGCTTAACGTAAGAGCCACATAGAATAAATGTCAGATGTCTGAGAGCTGCAAGACAGGAACAAATATCACACACACGTTTTTATTTTTAAAAATATGCAAATTTGCTTTTTATTAACGTTAAATGGGACTGCCAAAAATAAAAACAAACGAGGAAAACCGGTTATTGATAATGATATTACTTGTTTGCTAATGATATTGAGAGAGAGAGAGAAAAAGAGAGAGATGGAAAGAAAGAATTAAAGAAGTGGAAAGAGAGAGAGAGAGAGAAACTAGGAAAGCAAATAGATGGGAGGGAGGAGGGAAGGAAGGAAGGGAGAAAGAGAGAAAAAGCATGCCTCCCCTTTGCTTCCCCAGCCGCCCTGCCAGGAGCCGCACAATATGTGTGAAAGAGCCGCATGTGGCTCCCGAGCCACAGGTTGGCCACCCCTGGTATAATACGTGGTCCAAATTGTATATATGGTTAGATAAACAATGTTAGTGTAGGCTCGAAAATATGTCTTGCAGACAGCGTAGACGTTGTGTATTGAGATTTTGCATGAGCGCTGCATCTTCTGCTGTTCTAGATGACCTGGGTTCAAATACGCCATGTCAGACTCTCCAGCTATCTTCCTTCACTGAGTCGCTGTGAGGCTGAAGTGGTGGTGGGGCAACCATGAAGGTAGTCCCAAATTCCTCGGAGGAAGGGTGGGGCTGAAGTGCAGATGTGACCGATGGTGCAAAGGGGACATCAGAAGACTAGTCCGCAGCCCTGGATGGAGTGATGCAGACAACCCAGACTTTGTTGCTTAGTATGTAGGGCCCAAACTCTTTCACAGGTCACAGGCAGCTCTTGAAGTTGTGCCCACACCACTAAGGGAAATCTCTATGTTGAAGGCCCTGGAACCCTCTTGTGGTGTCGGCTCCCACGAACCATCCCATTCTCCAGTAACGGGCTTCTAACTAGATCCAGGTAGGCAGCTTCTGACTCGTCTTCCAGAGCAGTGCCGCGTACAGTGCCTTGCTGTGGTCAGGTCTTGAAGTCAGGAAAGTGAGGAATGGTTAGGGTTAAACTGGGGTCTGAGAGCAAAGGTGCCTGTCAGTTCTGCTTCTGAATCCGGATGCTCGCGGGCTTTTAGTTTGCTGTCTGTTGTGGAAGAGCCTGACCTGCCGTCTGCCCCGTTCACCATTGCAGACAGGATTCTCCTCTCTCCCCCTGCAGACTGGACACAGGAAAACAGCTCTGTGTATGTGGGGGATACTGGCTGTGGCCATCGCCTTCCGTATTCACAGAGACACACGGCCCTTTGTGCTCCTCTTGGGACCTTGGCTGAACTCCGGGTGCATCACAGCGGCTTGTTAACTGGTGATCCAGGAATTGCTTATGCTAGCGCAAACAAGCCCCAGGTCGACATGCTTCGCGCCAGCCGCGCAGTCTGTTAATGCGGTTGCTGAAATGCAGTGGGGAGCTGCTCGTCCCTGTTGTTGCTATCATAGATTGGGGTGGAGCGGTCAGCCAAGCTCTGCTGTTTGTCCTACAGCTAGAAACACACAACAGCCATTGTCATGTAGGGACCTGCTCTTTCTCAGATTTTAAAGGGTGGGGGGAGCAGAGTGCAGTGTAAACTGAGGTCTAGCTCCATAGAGTTCTATTTTAAAAAACTGTCCATGTCTGGCTTCCACGTTTTGTGGAAATACCCTGGAAATACTACGGTCTTTGAGCACAGAATCTGGATCTTGATGGACAGGGCTGCAGGACTGAATGCAGATGACCGCGTGGAAGGCATCCTTCAGCTGCCTTGCTCATTTCTCAGCGGTGATCAACAGATGCTGTTGCCTGTGTGAAGATGTCTTGTTACCCAAGCCAGGCTCTTGTGTTGTGCCTGTCGTGTGTAGAGCACACTCCAATCATGTCAAACCTCATGCAGTTGTTTGGGACTGTTTCTGTTTTGTTGTGTAGATCAAGATGGGTGACAGTGTTGGTCTGTCTGTAGCAGTAGAAAAGAGCAAGGAGCACCGTAAAGAAGAAAAAAGAATTTGTGGCAGGGGAGGAGCTTCCGTGAGTCACTGCTCACTTCTTGGACTCCAAGAAGCGAGCAGTGACTCATGAAAGCTCCTACCCTGCCACAAATTCTGTTACTCTATAAGGTGCTCCTGGACTCTTGGTCTTTTCTACTGCAACAGACAGACTAACATGGCTGCTCAATCTTGATCTATGAAGAGAGAGGGAATCTCAAAGAAGAAAATCTTTATCCCCCTAACAAGGGGTACTAGAAAAATGAAATGTAAGGGAAAGCTGAAGCATAAAACAACATTGCAGTACAGTAATGTAGTCCTAGATGCTTCCCTTGTTCCCTTGCAGGGTGCACAAGGGGAGTTTGCAGGGGAAATCAAAGGGAGGAAAGATAACCCACCATCGCCTGCTGCCAAGAGAAGAGAAGGCTGCATTGTGGCCCAGGGCAGCAGGAGAAGGAGAAGCCGGTCTGGGCCAGGGAATTCCCAGGGCAGAGGGAAAATAAATCAGGAACTGAAACTGACTGTGACTCTGGGGGATCTAGGTGAAGGACAAATGTCTGGGAACAGGAGGAGGGGTTCAGTGATTCAGCAGACCAACCACAAAGTTGGGGAAAGGAGGCTTAGGTGCAGAACCCAGCTACAAAGTTGGAGAGGCCTGAGGAATCTGATACAGATAGGTTTTGTAGTGGCGAGACTTCAGTGGGGAGTTTTGGTGTGATTTCGTGTCGCAGTTAGGAACTGCAGCGGGACTGGAGCTAGGGAGCTGGCTCTTCTTTCCCGTTGGGGAGTTTGAATTTCTGGCGAGTGCACACAGATGAGCGGGGTGGGGTGGGGAGTGGAGTGGAGCTCCAAACATGGTTGTGCTAAGTGGGATGAAAGGGGCACTGGTGATAGAGAGAGGCTGGCCTGAGAAAGGCTGGGCGGCAGTGTGGTGATGTTCCCTGGGCTTGGAGTTGAGTGGCTGGGGCAGGCCGGACGGAGAGGAGGGCTCCAGGGCTGTAGGCTATTGTCCAGCAAACCTGAGTTGATTACTCCGCTCCATGGGTGGGTGGGGAGCTCTGTGGGCTTTCAACCAGGGATCCCCAAACTCTACAACGCTGTGGGCACTTCTGGAATTTAGAGGCAGGGGGATGAGCATCGCCCCAAAATGGCTTCCAAGGAGGCCAGGGAATGGCGCCACATGCTGACTGAGGAAAGCCCAGCTGCTTGCCAGTTTGGTGAGAGCCAATTTGGTGAAGTGCACGGACTCTAATCTGGGAGAGCTGGAGTTGATTCCCCACTCCTCCACATGCAGCTGCTGGGGTGACCTTGGATCACTCAAAAGTTCTCTCAAGAGCAGCCCTGGAAAGAGCTCTCTCGGCCCCACCTACCTCACAGGGTGTCTGTTGTGGGGAGGGGAAGGGAGAGGAGTTTGTAAGCCGCTCTGAGACTCCAAGTGAACAACAGAGTATAAATCCAATCTCCTCTTCTTTTTCTTCTTCTCTTCCTCCTCCTCCAGTGTAAAATTCTTTCATTTGTATGAGGGAATGCAGTAACAAGCCCCACTTTAACAGTCATCACACCCACTTTCTGAAAAGCTCAACAGGCAATAAGGGAAATACCTATTTCTTATGTTCTTATGCTCTAAACCAGGGGTGTCAAACATGCAGCCCAGGGGCCAGATCAGGCCCCCCGGAGGGTTTATATCAGTCCCGCCCTGGAACTGGCCATCTCCTGCTTCCAGTTCTGTTGCTGCTGCTGCATCATAGCTAGCTTCGCCAGACTCTCTCAGTCGCTCAGCCATTTCATGTTTTCCCCGTGGGTCCTAGACTCAGAACGCTGAGCATGAGATTTCTGTGGTGAATGTCAGTAAATCAAAAGTAGGTTTGCATCTTACAGATACACACCTGAACAGCATACTCAAGACCGCAACAGCACAGACATTTTGATGCAATAATGCAGAGCAAGAGGTGTCAGTTATCGGATACTGTTAAATAAACAAGAGTGTTGCAAGAGTGCTGATGTTTTAAGCATGTTTTTATTTTAAGTAATTTTTGTCCTTTATAAAGTTTATATCTCCGTTACCTGGCATTAAATTAAATGACACACGGCCTGGCCCAAGAAGGTCTCATTTATGTCAGATCCGGCCCTCATAACAAATGAGTTCGACACCCCTGCTGTAGACGTTCTCTCCCAATGCTGGTTTTTTTCGTCTCCTCACACATGAGGACACATGTGAAGCTGCCTTCTACTGAACCAGAGCCTTGGTCCGTCCAAGTCAGCATTGCCTACTCAGACTGACAGCCGCTCTCCGGGGTCTCAGGCAGAGGTCTTTCCCATCATCTCCAGTCTGGTCCTTTCAACTGGAGATGCCGGGGATTGAACCTGGGACCTTCTGCATGCCAAGCAGAGGCTCTACCACTGAGCCACGGCCCCTCCCTCCTTGAAGCTTTGGATTGTTGCTGCCTGGTCTGTCTGTTCAGGGGAGGATTGGAGCACCGAAGGAAGGGTGCCGTGCCTTGGGCAGCCGAGTCTCAGTATGAGCTCCGTTTAATCCAGTGATTCAGAAGCAAAGCTGCTGCTAGAGGAGGTGACGCTGCCAGATGTCTGCCTGTCCTGCAACATCAGAAACCCGTTTGCCCGCAGGGACAACCCTTTGGAGGCAGCAAGACCCATTGAAGGAGGTGGGCGGAGAGGGGGGTCACTGAGCCATGAAGTTCTCTTGGCATGTTTTGCCTACTGAGGGTTCAGAAGAGGAATCGCTGCTTGTGACCACAAGACACGGAAGTGTACCGGATCCTCTCCTTTGTGGTTTGTTCTTCCCAGCCCTCACAAGGGAGACAGCCGTCAACAGCTTCAGGAAGCAATTCAGCATTTTCCTTTCTTCTTGGCTTCTGGAAGGTCCTTGTCTGTGTCTCTCAGCTTTTCCTGTTCTCAGATTTATGCAGACTTCTCCCTTTCATTTGTTTTTCGGCTTTTGTTTTTTGTGACCCAAGAAAAACCTGCATATGGAACAAGGATGGTGTCCCAGCGGTCCAGTGCTCTTCATGTGCAAAACCTTTTTATGCTTCCTTGTACAGGGGAGTTGGCTAGCTCTTTTCCGAATCAAAGGGCCCCTCCTTGGAAGTCTGTATGCAAGGCACCGCTGAACAGACACCCTTTCTTTTTCAGACAGTAGGGCTGTGACCAAAGGTTCGGGGTCTCTCGATGAGGAAGGACACCCAAGAAGATGGCATGCAGCTGCTAGCTTGTGCCTTAAGGAATTAATCCTTAATTTCCTTTTCCCTGTGATCAGTGGACCAAAGCATTGGTGTTCGCTAGTGCATCTGATGCATAATGGCTCTTAGTTTAGTTTCTAACAGAGGTGAGCACATCTGTCCCGTCCAGAAAAGGTTCCTCGAGGGTGGGCCTCTTTGCCCTCTGTAACCCTGTCCCAAACGGTGTTTGCTGGCTGCCCTGACCTTTCCGAGTTGGATTCAGGTGGGTCACCATGTTGGTCTGAAGCAGCAGAACAAAGTTTGAGTCCAGGGGCACCTTTAAGACCAACAAAGTTTTATTCCAGGTATAAGCTTTCCTGTTCATGCGCACAGAACGCTTTTACGTAGGATAAAACCTTGGTGGTTTTAAAGGTGCTGCTGGACTCAAACTTCGTTCTTCCCGAGTTAGTTGATAATGATCAGCAACAGTCTAGTGTTAAAGAAGCAGACAATATTTCCTTTACCAACAGAGATGGTTCAGTATATGCATTGTTAATTTTTCTTTGTGTGTGTGTGTGTTGTGACATCAAATCACTTCTGACTTAGGATGACCCAGTGAATGGATGCCTTCTGAAGCGTCCTCTCGTTAGCAGTCTGGCTCAGGTCTTGCATACCGAGGGCCTTTGTGGCTTCCTGGGCGGAGCCAGTCCATCTCAGGTTGGGGCTTCCTCTTTTCCTTCCACTTTCCCTAGCGTGATTGTCTTTTCCAGGGACTCTTGTCTTCTCAGAATGTGACCGGAGTATGATAGCCTCCATTTAGTCCTTTTAGCTCCTAGGGAGAGTTCAGGCTTGATTTGATCTAGAACCCACTTGTTTGTCTTTTGGGTGGTCCACGGTCTACACAAAACTCTCCTCCATCACCACATTTCGATTGTGAATCTGCTTTCTTCCTGTCGGCTTCCTTCATTGTCCAGCTTCCGCACCCATAGATAGTAATGCGGAATGCTGCAGCATTGATTATCACCAGCAGCACATCTATAAGAATCTTTTCTAGCTCCTCCAGGGCTGCCCTCGCCGTCTGACCTCTTGCTTGCAGCCTCTCTTTTGGTTGATGATGGAGCCAAGGAATAGAAAATCTTCCAACAATTTCAGTTTCTTCGTCGCCAACCTTAAAAGTTGTGTAATTCTACAGTGGTCGTTACTTTTTACCTTATTCTGTGCTTAACGATGTACGCACAGTATAACTTCAGCCCTTGATAATGATCGGCCTGCTGCAGTTTCCAAGTTGTCTTCAAGGGCAGCCCAGTGTAGAGTGTGTTACAGTAGTCCAGCGATGAGGTCACAGAAGTGTGGACCAGCATGGCCAGATTGGTGGCTGTGTCTTGTCTGGATTCCCAGTTGTGATGTGATAAAGCCATTAACTTACAGAGGGAAGGTTGGAGGGAGGGAGGGAGGAAGGAAGCCCTTTATGGGGCTTATGGAATCATCTTCCTTTAGAGCCTGGTTTGGTTGCATGGAGATCAGCAGTGGATTTTGCTGGCTGGCATTTGGCACCCCTCTTGATGTAGCCAGTTTGGTGTAGTGGTTAAGAGTGGTGGACTCTAATCCAGGAGAACCGGGTTTGATTCCCCCACTCCTCCACAGGCAGCTGCTGGATGACCTTGGGCAAGCCATAGTTCTGGCACAGCTGTTCCTGAAAAAGAGCAGTTTCTGTCAGAGCTCTCTCAGCCCCGCCTACCTCCCAGGGTGTCTGTTGTGGGGAGGGGAAGGGTTTGTAAGCCGCTCTGAGACTCCTTCGGGTAGTGATGGGCAGAGTATAAATCCAATCTCCTCCTCCTCTTCTTTCCTAGCATCCTAACTTCCTTGGCATGATTTTGATGAGAAAATGTCTCTCAACCTGGGCTCTGCCAGGTAACCTTTAGAGAGGGGCTTGAGTTCTTTGAGTCTCACCAGGGGTTTTTTGGAAATGTCCTGTTTGGTTTGCCCAGGGTGCTCCTGCTGATCCTCTTGCTGCGACAGGGCTCTGCTTTGGTGTCCGGCATGTGCGACTGGGATTCTGTTCAGTGCTGCAGGGAGCCAAAGAGGCAAATCCAGTGTGTCCACCGCTTAAACTGGAAGGCGGTCACTGTAGCAGAGGCGAGCTGGAGTTGGTACTGAGTGGGAAGGAGGGGCACCTGGATCAGTTGCAGGGGAAGGATGGAGGACTCAGAGAGTGTTCCTCAAGCAGCACGTGGCAGGGAAGCGCATCCATAACTTCTCCGTGGGTTTCTTTCCAGATTCTTAGCTTACCGCAACTTCATGATTGATACTTATCGCTTGAACCCTCAAGAGTACCTGACTAGCACCGCCTGCCGAAGGAACTTGACCGGAGATGTTTGTGCGGTAATGAGGTAAGCCAGCTGGAGATGCGTCTTCAGGGCAGTAATCATTTGAGATAAAACCCTTTTTGCCTGACAGGCGTGGGAAAACTGGCTTAAAATACTTCATGGCTTAAAAGGTGGACCGCACCAAGAGTACACTCTCAGCGTACACGTGCAGAGAGGTGGGTTCTGCAGGCGTGCACTCTTAGCCGTTAACCCAGCAGTGGGGCCAGAACTCCAGAAAGCCCTCCCACAGTTCCCCCCCCCCCCCAAGCGCCAAGAATAGGCCTCTTAATTGCTCATCATTAGGACATTGTTCACCTTCAGATGTGTGTTCTTGTACAAATGTATCCGTCTGCTTCATTTAAAATGTAGGGAAATAGGGCTTTTCTGGTTTTGTGGGAAATCTGTTGCTTTGTCTCTCCTATAGAACTATAAGATTTTCCTGCAGGACTCCTTTGCCAGCTTCCTTGTCTTTTTAAACGTCTCCGTTTGCCGGTCTGTTTTTGTTGCCGTTCTTCAGTCTGTTTTTCTTTGTTGTGCTCTCGCCTTCTAGAGTACATGCCTTTCTGGAGCAGTGGGGGCTCATCAATTATCAAGTGGACCCCGAAAGCCGGCCCATGGCCATGGGCCCCCCTCCCACCCCGCATTTCAACGTGCTTGCCGACACCCCTTCTGGGCTTATGCCGCTTCATCTTCGCGTGCCTCAGGTAAAGATCCCCGCATCGTCATAGCGTGTAACTGCCTGATCTGTGCAGCATCCTATTTGGGCCCGGAAGGGTTTTTCTCCTGATGAATTACTGCAGTCCAGTCCAGCTACGAGTGGGGGAGTGGGGAATCGGACCTGGTTCTCTCAGATTAGAGTCCACCACTCTTAACCGCTACACTACACCAAACTGGCTCTGGAGCTGTCCTTCCTGAGCTGAGACAAAAATGTGTGAGCCGGAGGCTAAAAAGCTCTGAGTGAGTTGACACTAACTCGGCTTAGAGGGAGCACTGCTAGTCACGGTTCCAGGCACATGTAGCCGTATGTGGAGGAGTCATAGCTGAGTGCAGAAGGGTTCCGGGTTTGATCTCTGGTATTTCCAGCTGAGAGGATGTTAGGTAGCAGAGCTGGGAAAGAGTCCTGCCTGGGTCTCTTGGAGAGCCAATACCAATCAGGATGGATTGGGCAGGGTGGATCAGTGGCCTGGCAGCCCTCGTACGTCATCTCCGGGACGTGGGTAGGCCTCTTGTTTGTCCCCTGGGAAGCATGTGGGGATGCTGTAAGCAGGACTGGCAGCATGGAGGTCTCCCTGAGCTACAGCTGAACTCCAGAAGGCAGGGACCAGTTGCCCCTGGAGAGAAATGGCTGCTTTGGAGGGTGGTCTCTGTGGCTTTATACCCTGCTGAGGTCCCTCCCCAGGCTCTTCCCCACCCAAAGCTCCGGGAACTTCCCGACCCAGAGTTGGGACTCCTAGTTAGGAGCCTGGTGGCTACCTTTTTTTAAAAAAATGACCCGGTAGATTTAACATCATGCATGTGGTGGATGTGAAGCTGTAACCGGTTGGCGTGTTTATTGTGAGACAAGCTTGTACAGTTGTCTGCTCCAAGTCAAGGGGCTGGGACACTGCCCTTCGAAAACCTGGCTGTGTGCTTAGGATGAAAACCTAGTGAATTCGGGCATCACTCTATGGGATTTCGGCATTCGTCATGTTTCAAAGCTTTTCTTCGCAGGTGTTAGTGGTACCCGTTGAAATTCCCATTGAAATCCCCACCCGTTTCATGGGTCGGACATAAAAGGTGGTTTCTGATGGTCGACGTAGAAGAGTTTGTGCTCATTGCCTGGCCAATGGAGAGAAATGTGGTTCTCGAGGGTCCCTAGCAAGCTTCCAGCGTTCAGCATAATGATCTTAGTAATGTCAGTAGATGGTAATCATGTCTGTCCGTGATACTTTCATAGGTTCTTTCCTGTTCTGGTCACTTTGCCTTTCTTTGCATAGATCCCAGCTGCTCAGCAGATGTTGAATTTCCCTGAGAAAAACAAGGAAAAGCCTACTGATCTGCAAAACTTCGGGCTTCGCACAGATATATACTCAAAGAAAACATTAGCAAAGGTAAGGCAGATGGTTTCCTCTCGCAGGGAAAAAAAAATTTACATTTGAACAAGATTTTCTTGAGTGGATGCAGCTTCTCTCGTATGTTGAGAAATATTTAAGCCCATTCTTTCTCCAAGGCACTGTTTTGAGCATCTGCATATTCAAATTCTGAAGGCTTCCACATTTGGTTCAGAACAGCTGTTACCCAGGGCCCGGGTAGGTAGGAGCTGAAAGTGCTGAGTAAGGTGGACTGTAAGTCCCGCAGAGAGATCTGGCTTTGGCATATAGCCTTGTTTATTGTTGCTAGTTTCAAGGCTTGGAATGATTCTTTCCCCCCATATGTGCTTTTGTGTGTGCACCTGGAAGTCATGGCAATCTCTGGTGACTGACCCCTACTGGGGGCCTGGAGGATATTCAAAGAGGTGGCTGAATAAAGCCTGCCCCCGCCTCCCAACTGGTATTCCAAGGAGGTCTCCCACCCAAATACTTGCCAGAGTCGACCCTGCTTAGCTTCCGAGATCTGACGACACCAGGCATGCCCGGGCTATCCGGGGGGGTGGGGGCTTGGGGGGGGGGGACTTGCAATGATTATTTGATGTGAGAGCTCAGTGTTTTAGAAAAGACTGCCAAGACCTCTGGGACATTTGTCACCATTTGGAATAGTCCTGTGCTGGCCCAGGAGGGTCAGCGGCTGGCCATGTTTGTTTGCCTCCTCCGTACCACCGTGCAGTTAGCTAGCTTTGTCTGGGTCCCTCCGTTGCATTCCTCGGGAGGGGGAGGGCAATGCGCTCGTTCCCGGCACCAGCTGGTTAGAGAGAATGAGACCCTGGTTAATCTGTGTCGGGTGCATCGAGGCCCCCTTGCCTCACATGCCGTGTTGCTAGAAGTTCCTGCCGTGGTCCTTCCTGCCCTCCAGTGCCGTGTCCTCTCCTTCTCGGGTCTGCTGTGCACTTTTGGGTCCGAGGCGTCAGTCCTCTGGTGGAATCTGACTCTCTGAATTGGTTGGAAGGAAATGCCTCTGTATGGAGCCGTTGCCTGTACCGGCTTCTTCTCTGGGAACTCCAGTGAATTTGTCTGCTTAGCAAGCCTGGGTTCCAACAGGAGGTCCCTGCCTCCGCTCCAAGCAGGACAGCCCGAAATGTCGTTCTACCCCCCAGCAGCTGCCCACTCAGCGGCCCCACAAGAGATCCAGGGGCACATGGCTTCATTCCGAAGGGTCACCTCCTTCCCGATTGACTCACCATGAATTTAGGCAGAGATGGCAAGAGGGAGGGCAGGAGGGGATGAGCCAATGCTGATTGCCACATTGGGGTCAGGAAGGAATTTTCTGCAGGGCAAATTGACCCAGGGATCCTGAAGTTCTTTTGCCTTCCTCTGGGCATACGGCAGGGGGAGTGTTGGGGCGTGGCGGTGAATTTCCTGCGTTGTGCAGTGGGTTGGACTAGATGATCCTTGGGATCCCTTCCAGCTCTACATTTCTTTGTTTCTGTATGTCCCTGTACACTGATGACGGTTGTTAGGCAGCCATCTGCTGGCTATCCCACCACTTAGGGTGGCCCGTCTGGCATCGCACAGCTCTGTGGAAGGGGCTCCCTGAAGAGATTGGGGGGCCCTCCTTGGGGGTCTCCAGGAAGCGCTGGCAGGCCTGCCTGTTTGCCAGGGCTTTTGGGGGGATTGAATCAGCAGGCATCTTTGGGGGGGGGGGAGAGTTTAGCATTTGCCATTTTATTTTTTGTTTTTCACTACAACTGTTGTTAAGCTATTATTGTCAGCTGCCTTGAACCACAAAGAAAGGTAAGGTGGGAAGTAAATGTTGTAATCAATCAGCAATAGGTGTTCCTTCTGCTGGTGTGCTGGTCCGGGTCTCTGACTCCCCTGACTCCGCTGTGCGTTGGGCTGGAGAGAAGTGAACAACCTCCTCTTTCCTTCCGCAGAGCAAAAGTGCCAGCGCTGGGCGAGAATGGACAGAACAGGAGACGCTGCTGCTGCTCGAGGTAAGCAAAATCGGAACCTGTGGCCGGGGGGGGGGGGGGGGGGGGGGCTGGGGGGAAGGCTGTTATGCAGGACCTGAAATGCCATCTGGTTCTTGACATCAGCTGGGTCAGAGTCTCTCTCTCTCTTTTTAAAATTATTATTAAGTTCGATTTCTTAACCGCCTTTCCCTGTTTACGGGGGGCTCAGGGCGGTTTACAGCAGGCAATTCAGTACATTATAAAATCTCTGTGGAAGGAATACGCCCTGGGGGGAGTGTGCCCACATTGTGCAGCTGATGGCAACAATGCCTCTCTCTGATCGGATGTCTTTCCAGAGTGATGTCATGCACACCTGCGGCTGCAGAATCCTAAAGGGCTGCTATTTGTCTGGCAGAATGTGTAAATATCTGCCCTTGCCTGGGGAAAGGGCTGCAAGGCAAACAGTCTTGCTGATACAGAATTACTCCAGGAGAGGAAGTCACGCTTGCCAGGTGATCCCTTTGTGTGCTTCTGAGGAGACTCACAGCTTTCCAGTAACGCCAGGAGCTGTTAGAGGAAGTTGCGAATTGTCATTGAGAAGCTTCGCTGTGGCTGACTGAATGAAACACGACCGTGCAGTCATGGGGTTTTCTGCTTCATTGTAGGGAAGCAAGCTAGTGTCTCAGTATCCCCCCCCCCCCCCCCCCGGGCAATCTGCTCTCCTGGGCTTTCCTGCCATTGGTTTCTGGCGAGCAGTCCTAGTCTGGATGTGCACTAGCACCCCCAGATCCCCTCCCATAACATAACATAAAGAACATAAGAGAAGCCAATGTTGGATCAGGCCAGTGGCCCATCCAGTCCAACACTCTGCGTCACACAGTGGCCATAAACACCAGGTGCCCTCAGGAGGTCCAGCAGTGGGGCCAGGACACCAGAAGCCCTCCCACTGTTTCCCCCCCCCCCCCCGAGCACCAAGAATACAGAGAACCACCTGCCCCAGACTGAGAGCTCCTATCTATACCTTGTGGCTAACAGCCACTGATGGACCTCTGCTCCAGATGTTTATCCAATTCCCTCTTGAAGCTGTCCATGCTTGTATCTGCCACCACCTCCTGTGGCAGTGAATTCCATGTGTCAATCACTCTTTGGGTGAAGAAGGACTTCCTTTTATCTGTTCTAACCCGACTGCTCTGCAATTTCATCGAGTGCCCCTGAGTTCTTGTATTGTGAGAAAGGGAGAAAAGTACTTCTTTCTCTAAGCTCTAAGAACTGCAGAGAACTCGGGGCAGGGGGAGTGCCTTGTGTTGCAGTCAGTTTTGGAGCAGCGACGTACACGCCAGTGGCCTGCATCTGCTAGAGGAATCAGGGAGGAAGAAGCGTAGACGCTGACCACAAATAGTGCTGGCTGGGAAGGAGCAGCTCCTGAAGGACGTTGTTCTTCCCTGCTTTAGATGGAGTTCAGGTGGCTCTTTCTGACTCAGTTCAGAGCCTCGGGGTCATCCTGGATCAGCTTGATTACTGGAGTAGCAAGTTAACACATGTGCAAGAAAAGCTTTCTACCAACTCAACCCATAAGTTGGCCCCTTACCTTAATGAGGCTGATCCGGCCACCTGGATCTGCGCCATGGTAACATCAGAAGTGGGCTACCACAATGCACTGCACGGAGGTCTTCCCTCAGAATCAGTGTGGAAACTCCAGTCGGTGCAGAATGCTACAGCCTGGCCATTATCAGGAGATTCTACTAGATGGAGCATGCGTGTATCGCCCCCATTCTGCAGACGCTCCATCGGCTGCCCATCTGTCACCGAGCTCAGGCAAAGGCATCGCCTCTCACTTACGAAGCCCTTCACGGCCTTGGCCTCTCTTGTTTGCGGGGCGGTCTCTTCCCCTCAGCTCCACCACGACAGCTTCCCTCATGTCAGCAGGGGCTTCTGTGGGTGCCAGCCTGTGAGTGGGCAGAATCAACAGCTGCCCATATGTGATACCTTCTCCACTGTGGCTGTTGCCTTGTGGGATGGCCTGCCTGAGAAGGTCAAGGAAGCTCCTGGCCTCCCGGAAACTGCAAAACTAATTGAACAATTCAGTTTTGCAGTTTCCGGGAGGCCAGGAGCTTCCTTGACCTTCTCAGGGCTTTTCTGTGCAGGTACCAGGGTTGCAACGTACAAAAGGGTTCACAAAGCCAGTTTGGTGTAGTGGATGGGAGTTCGGACTCCAATCCGGAAGAACTGGATTTGATTCCCCATGCCTCTACATGCAGCTGCTGGTGTGACCTTGGGCCAGTCACAAGTTCTCTCAGAGCTGTTCTCTCAAGGACAATTGTTTCAGAGCTCTCTCAGCCCCACCTACCTCACAGGGCATCTGTTGTGGGGAGAGGAAGGGAAAGGAAATTGTAAGCTGTTCTGAGACTCCTTCGGGTAGTGAAGGGCGGGATATAAATCCAATCCCCTCCTCCTCCTCCTCCCCTGGATAAATAATTAGGAACTGTGGTCCATACTGCTGCATGTAGCTTATTGTAAATAGGATCCTGTGATGTGATTTCTGCACTGCTTAATGTGCTGTGTGAATACGCACGCCATGCTTCGGTTCTTCCTGGAGGTTTCCAGACTTCTGAAATCCTAACGCTTTCCGTTGACTGTCCTGACTCACTGTGTGTAATCCGCCCTGCGTCTTTGTGAGAAAGGCAGACTATAAATAATGAGAATAAAACAAGTAATGACTTGCTACTGAGGCAAGCCAAAATTTGTGGGCCCCGACAGAGGGACAAGGATAGCGGAGTGCATATCTGTCCCTTTTTGGTCACAGAATTGCTTTTGGAGTTCCCTGCAGATTTGGGATTAAACCCAAAAGGAATAGGTGCACAGCAGCAGTTTGTGAGTTCAGTGAGGATGAGTCTGTTGTCTACAAAAATCTGTGTTTGCTGTGGTCTGGCAAAAGAGGCTTGCCCAGGGCTACTTGTGTGCATTTATTTAGCCATTTTCATTTATTAATAGGTGCATCTGTACAGCTCATAGGCTTTCAGACAGGAATTAGTTCTATAAAATGTAAAATCATATAAAATATAGAGTTTAAAAATAAAATGCAAAACCAAATCCCTAAACTAACTATCCTTATAGTCTCCAAAATCACATTAACTAGCAGATTAACAACAAAAATTATGTTGGACCAGAAACAATGGGTTGAAATTAAATCAGAAGAGTTTTCAGTTCAACATGAGGAAGAACTTCCTGACAGAGCAGTTCCTCAGTGGGACAGGCTTCCTCGGGAGGTGGTGGGCTCTCCTTCCTTGGAGGTTTTCAAGCAGAGGCTCGATGGCCATCTGACAGCAATGCGGATTCTGTGGACTCAGGCAGATCATGAGAGGGAGGGCAGGAAGGGTTGCACCTCAGTGCTTAGTTCTTGTGGCCCTTTCTGACACGCCCAGGGAAATGCTGATCGCCACTTTGGGGTCAGGAAGCAATTTTTCTCCAGGCCACGTTGGCTGAAGATCCTGGAGGGTTTTTCGTCATCTTCTGGGTGTGGAACAGCATTCACTGGGGCGGGGTATAAATCCAATCTCTTCTCTTCTTCTGATTATTGCCCTGAAACTCCAGCCTTCTGTATCACTTGAGAATGGCTTAGAATCACAGAATCATAGAGTGGACTATATGACCATGGATGTCCCTTCCCAGAAGGCTGGAGTTTCAGGGCAATAATCAGAAGAAGAAAAGAGATTGGATTTATACCCCATCCTTCACTCGGAGTCTCAGAGCAGCTTACAATCTCCTTCTCCTTCCCCTCCCCACAACAGACACCCTGTGAGGTAGGTGGGGCTGAAAGAGCTCTTTCGAGGACTGCCATTTCAAGGATAGCTCTTGTCAGAACTATGGCTTGCCCAAGGTCACCCAGCAGCTACAAGTGGAGGAGTGGGGAATCAAACCCAGTTCTCCCAGATTAGAGTCCACGCACTTAACCACGACACCAAACTGGCTCAGCCTGTGTTGAAAGAAGTGTCTTGGAGCCTTAGGGCCACAGATATGTATTTAGCAGTTCTCAGGGTAACATCTGTCATTACAAAATGAAGCAGACGGCAGTCTCTGGAACGACTGGGGCAAGACAGTCAAAGGGGCTTGGAATGTGAGGAGCCCAGGTCATCCACGCCATTGTTTAGCAGGTGGTCAGGCTTCCTCGTGGAAGAGAGGTGACTAAGGGGCACCTCCATGTGCAAAGGCATTCGTAAGCCTCTGAATCCCAGAGCGAGAAAGAACTCTTTCTGCCCTGTTGTTGGCCCTCCAGAGGAACTGATTGGCCCCTGTGGGGGACGGGATGCTGCAACAGATGGACCGCTGGTCTGATCCCATAGGGCTCTTCTGATGTTCCTGTGTTGGCTGCTTAGCTTGGACCCAGCTGTTGGGCAAGCCTGAGTTGGCGATCGCTGCTGCCGGCTGGGGGCGGAGCTGAGCGACACCTGTGCCCCTGCCAACATGACAGGGGATAGGCCTGGCTTAAGCCCGAGTGGCTTTGATGTCCTCATTTGCCTCTAGACTAGACCGTCGTTATGCACGCAGGAATGTCATATGTAGAGGAATTATATTTAATGTACTGGGGGGGGGGATGTCTGCTTGTTGGTGTGTTCGTGTTGAGTGGGTAATTTACATCAGCACTGTCTGTTACGCTTTTAATGTGTTAATGGTGCAACTAGCACAGAGCAATGTTTTGTTTCCAGGAAGATATGGTGGTGTGCTTTATGAGCAGCCTGGAGAGTTAGAGTTGATGCTAGGCTTCCATATCTGACAGGAGTCGTTGAAGGGGTGGATCGCATGGGTGTGATGCGAGATGACAAGAAAGCTTCTGAGCTGCTAATTCACATCAACACCATCCTGCTTCTTCCTCTGACAAAGAGGGAGTCCTGGGTCTCAGCTGGAATTCAGAGCTCCGTACATGACTTGCTTTCCCCCTTCAGTTATGTCCTGAAATATCCTCTGTTAGTGTTTTATCTTTCCACATATAAAACAAGCTCTTCAGAAGTCCTGCTTATGCCACAGAGCTGAAACAAACATGTCTCTCTCTTTTTTTTTAAGTGTCAATTTTAGTTTTTATTGAGAAAATAAAAGAAGGGGGGGAAGAACACACATAAAATAGAAGGAGGTTTTCTCTACAACAAATATAAGTTTGATTACAAAGGTTTTCCTGGCTCTCTCTATATAAAGAAATCTCCTTTTTTTTGTATCTTAGCGTCTCAATCATCAAACCCACAAATCATCAAGTCGTTATTGTCTTTTTCCTGCAAAAAGTCTATAAGGGGTTTCCAATCTGTAATAAATGAACTGATTGTCTTTCCCCTAACCAGCGCAGTAAGTTTAGCCATTGCTGCAAGGTCCAACACCTTTTCCAACCATTCTTCTGTTGTAGGTGTTAGCAAACACTTCCATTTCCATGTGTATAATGTTCTTGTTACTGTAGTCATATATAGAAACAAAGTTCAGAAGAGTTTTTGGCTAAACATTAGAACTTCCTGACAGAACGGTTCCTCAATGGAACAGGCTTCCTCAGGAGGTGGTGGGCTCTCTGCCTTTGGAGGTTTTCAGACAGAGGCTAGATGGCTATCTGACAGCTCTGCAGAGTCTGTGAACTTAGGCAGATCATGAGAGAGAGGGCAGGAAGGGTTGCTTCAGTGCTTAGTTTTGTGGCCCTTTTTTACACACCCAGGGACATGCTGATTGCCACTTTGGGGTCAGGGAGCAATCCTGAAGGTTTTTTGTCATCTTCTGGGCGTGGAGCAGGAGCCACTGCATGCGTGGAGCGGGAGGTACTTGTGATTTTCCTGCATTGTGCAGGGGGTTGGACTAGATGACCCTGGAGGTCCCTTCCAACTCTATGATTCTTGCCTGCCAATTTTATCATATGTGGTGAACTTGTAAGAAAGCCAAAGAAATTTGGACACAAATACAAATATTAATATAGAAGATTTTAAAGACTAATATACAATTGAAACCAGAGTCCTTTTTGTTAGGACTAATGGACAATCAGAAGTGCAACAAATATGTTTGCTAACACGGACCTTTTTTTTGGCAACTGCCTATTACATCTACGTTCGATGGAAAATCCAGATTTTCCAGTCTGTCGTGTCTCAAAAAGCCATCTGCCTCTTCCAGAGACTACCATATTCAAGTACAGAAAATAAATCTTCCCCAAAATCATGCAAATGATTTATTGATTTATTTGTTATTTCCGTTTTCTCCCTACCGAAGCAGGCTCAGGGCGGTGCACATAAAACCAACAAAAACAATATATATTATAATGCAAAAATACATCTCAGTACGTAGTAACATACATAATAGCAGTTTAAAACCATTACTAGTGATAGTGTGCGGCTGATGTGATTAACTTGTTCTAGTTAAGGGAACAGCTGCTTGGCCTGCAGAAGGTCCCAGGTTCGGTCCTAGGCATCTCCAGTTGAAAAAGGATCAGGCAGGAGGTGTTGTGGAAGACCTCCGCCTGAGACCCCGGAGAGCCACTCCCGGTCTGGGTAGACAAGACTGACCTTGGTGGACCGATGGTGTGATTCAATAGAAGGCTGCTTCCTGTGTTCGGTTGCAAATTTTTGTTTCTTTAGTACAGAATTCCATTGACTTAGAAGTCTTAGAATTTCTCCTCGTATTGTTTCGATGCATTTAAAGGTGAGCTTTATTCAAAATATTTGTGTTCTGACTTTGTGCTTGAGAGACGGGTCTCTAAGGCAGCTTGCGTGGTTAAAAGCAATCTTAAATATAAACAGAGGAAATAAGAGCCAACATGCAAGACAGAAAAAGAACAGCCAGTCAAATCAGGTGCTTTCGAAAAAGCTCACTGGGAAGCCAGCAAGAGAGGAGTGTGAGAGAGCGTGAGAAGGGAGTGAGCACGAACACCGGGATGTGAGGAGTTTAAGGCTCAGAGGCAGATGTCAGTGGTGGGCAATGGAGAACCCGGCTTAAGGGGACATCTGCATCATCCTGCCAAGCGTTTGGAGGCAGAGGAATGAATGAATTAACACGGGTGCTCTCGGTGTGGTGCTTGTGGGCATCACGGTGCCCGCTGACACCTTTCCCGGTGCCCGCCAGTGTTCCCTCTAAGTTGAGTTAGTGTGAGCCAGCTCACAGTGTTTCAGCCTCCGGCTCACACATTTTTGTCTTAGCTCAGGAAGGATGGCTCCAGAGCAAGCTGATTTCTGCAGCAGCCACATCGCTCGCTCACAACTTTAATGCCAGCAGCTCACAAAGTAGAATTTTTGCTCACAAGACTCCCCAGCTTAGAGGAAGCATTGGGGCCCACCAAATGTTTATAGAAAGTAAGTGAGGCCAGATGGGGGTTTTGCCAAGGAGTCCCCAACATGGTACCTGTGCATGCCATAGCGCCCGCCAGCCCCTTTCCTGTCACCTGCCAAGTTCTTTTGGAAAGTGGGCAGAGCCAGATAGGGCTTTTGCCAAGCAAGGCTTTTGATTGGCTGTGCAGATTTTTTAAAATGTTGGTTTGGCAGCAGCTGCTACCACAGCACGAGCATCTTTGCCATGTGACGGAGGGTAAGCCGTGGCAGCCATTTTGTGGCTGGCTCTTCCTACTGTGGCAGCCATTGGTCCATCTAGTCCAGCACCCTGGCTCACACACTGGCCAACCAGTTGCCTCAGGGGGCTAACAGTAGGGCACAGAGGCCGAGGCCTTCCCCTGAAGTTGCCTCCTGGATCTGGGATTCAGAGAATCAGTGCCTCTGAATGTGGAGGTTCCCCTCAGCCACCATGGCTAGTAGCAATTGGTAGACTTATTCTCCATGAATCTGTCTAGTCCCCTTTCAAAGCCATCAATACGTCCTCTGGCAGTGAATCTCACATTTTAATCTCTCTCTGTGTCAAGAAGTATTTCCTTTTGTCCATCCTGAATCTGCTGCCCGTCAGCTTTGTTCGATGCCCTCTAGTATTTTGGGCGAGGGAGAGAAGGCTGTGGCTCCAGAGGTGGGCAGGAGATCTTCTGGCTTTCTTAGCAGAGGCTAACAGTGGCCGGACAGTTTCTCAGGGAGGCGAAGCTGCCCATTGCTGGTGCCAGCTCGTTTAACTGGGCAGTGTCTTTTGTTCAAGTTTGTATCCACAGTCGCAGCAGAATTTCTTTGTCCAGTCTGTTGGAAGAAAAACCTCCTTCCCTGCCGATTCCAGAATGGCTGGTTAAGGTGATCCAGCCTGAGGCAAGCTGTACAAACGCGGAGAGGCATAACGTCAAATATACCGGATCAATGAAATCTCTTCGCTGCTGGGGTTCTGGATGTGCCGAATATCCCATCAGGAGAACACCTTTTTGCGGGGAGGGGCTCATATATTAAAATATTATAAAATTACCTAAACATGAATATTAAGGTTTTTAAAAAAAATAATAATACAGGGAATAGGTAGGAAAACTGGTATGGGAACCACTGTCCCATCTACCTGGTCTTTTAACTGAATGGCCAATCACAGGCTTGTCTCTGAAGGCCAGAGATGAAGACGGAACAGCTGCTTTCGGAGCCCCAGGCTGCAGACAGGAGGGCCCCTGCACCCCCGATGCCCGCTGTTGACCTCAACAGGCTGGAATTTTGATGATCTGAATAAGTGTCTAGTTTCTGTACCATGAATTGCAAAACTGGGTCCTGCAACATCTGGAAGACCAGTTGCCTCCGTGTCATGCCTCTCTTAAAATTTGCTTTCTCTTCCGTTTCCCAGGCTTTGGAAATGTACAAAGATGACTGGAATAAAGTGTCAGAGCATGTCGGAAGCCGCACTCAAGATGAGTGCATCCTCCATTTCCTGAGACTCCCCATCGAGGATCCTTACCTGGAGAACTCGGACGCCTCCCTGGGCCCTCTGGCTTACCAGCCCGTGCCGTTCAGCCAGTCTGGAAACCCGGTGATGAGTACAGTCGCTTTCCTGGCATCTGTCGTGGATCCCCGTGTGGCGTCTGCAGCGGCTAAAGCAGCTTTAGGTACGGTGTTGCCTTTCTTGTGCTATCTGGCTGCAGCCGACATATGGTGACCCCCCCCAGGGTTTTCAGGGCAAGAGACATTCCGAGGTATTTTGCTGTTACCTGGCTCTGCCTAGCAACCCTGGACTTCCTGGGTGGGTCTCCCGTCCAAGTACTAACCAGGGCTGACCCTGCTTCTGAGATCTGATGAGGTCAGGCTAGCCCGGCATATCCAGGTCAGGGCATCACCTTCTTATTCCCTTACAATCTTGTCTGAGAAGGTCTTAATTGTATGCTTCATGAGAGTTTGGGCGCAGACTTGGGGAAAAAATCTACAACCGTCTCATTGATTGAGTCATCAGAGGGAGGACTTGCCCAGAAAGACGCAGGGAGCCGAGTGGGTGGATGGTGTGTGCAGGCTGTTCACTCCTCTTGAAGTCTGCTTTCATGCCTCCTTTGGTCTGTTGCCTCCTGTCACTTAACTGTTAATTGGTTAATTCTTGTAAAGAATTGCCTAAACCAAGCCTCACGCAAATGCTGTGAATTAATTTATCATTGAGATGGCTCAAGCTGTAATTTCAGAAGGGCCTTATACACCTATTATGAATGCTTTGGCTTCCGCTGTCAGCTCCCAGTCTGGGTTATGTTTCCACGCAGCTTTTCTTGAGAGACGCCTAGGCAGATTTGTGAATGGAACAGCCTTTGCATTATTAATCCCTCTACGATACGTATATTTGAGGGAAGGCGTGAGATGAACTGTTATGTTTTCGTTCAGTGAACTGTAGAGTTGTGAGGAGAGGAGAACTTGGATTTGGATCTTCCTCTTTGGCATCGAATGCTGTTCTCTCTTCAGCGTCTGGCAGTCCATGGCTTCCCTCATGGGCTTCTCCACCTGTTGTCTTTCCTGATCAGTCGCTTTGAAATTACCATAATTTGATATGTCTCCTCTCTATTGCTTCTGTTCCTTCAGTCCTGGATCCTCCACGTGCCCTGCCTGAGCCTTTCCCCTCATCCCCTGTTGTCCCCTTCTCCCAGTCCTCTGTTTTGCCTTCCAACTTTCCCTTGTGAAATCAGTTTTCCGCAAACAGTGGTTGCAGTGCTTGGATTCTAAAATGTGCAGTTTGATCACCCAGCAGAGACATGACCTAAAATTCTGTTGCATCGCTCCGAAAACCTTTGCCACTGAATGCAGTCTTACATCCCGTTTGCTTCTTTAACAGAGGAGTTTTCCCGGGTCCGAGAGGAGGTGCCCCTGGAACTGGTTGAGGCCCATGTCAAGAAAGTGCAGGAGGCAGCCAGAGTCTCTGGAAAGCTGGACCCCACGTATGGGCTAGAAAGCAGCTGCATTGCTGGGACAGCCCCAGAGGAGCCGGAAAAGCTTGGTAAGCCCCAGAGGTTAATGCTGAAGGCTTCTGCCTGTTGGGTCTGTCTTTTTCTTCGTGTGGCAAACAAAGAACCACCGGTTTTTGTCTATAATACGGCAAAATGTTTCGCATGTGTGGGGGAGAAAGGACAAAGACTGGACTTCAGCACCTGTCACTATATCGGTTGTTTGGTCCTAGGCAGATGAAAAAACAAAGAATATGGTTATGGGCTGTGGGCATCCCCTTGGGAAATGTACCCCAGAATAGTCATTGTATGAGTCTTCCCATTTTCTCTGCGGGCTTGGGGCTTGTGTGGCTTGTGCTACTCTAGTTCAGCTTAGAAAACTGGCTCATTGCTTGGACTTGTGCCTGAGTTAGGGTCAGAAATGATGCCCACAGAGCTAGCAAACCTTGGGAAGAAGTACTGCTTTAGAGTGTGCAGCTCGCAAGCAAGTAGAGCAGTAGCTCCTTCTGTGCTCAGACAGTACACCCGGTGGATGATCACACTTTTGTCCAAACATAACTGCATAGCACTACCATTAATACAACCTCTTCTCGATGTTTTTAAGAACTTCTGAAGAGCGCTGCTTGATCAGACCAGTGGTCCGTCTAGTCCAAGATACTGTTTCACACATCAGCCAGCCAGTTGCTGTGGAGGGCCAAACAAACGGCGTGGAGGCCAAGGTCCAGACGGTGCCTCCCACCTCTGGAATTCAGAGCTTTGTTGCCTCTGTGCTTGGAGGCTCCTTTCAATCACTGTGGCTCTTAGTCCTGGGTGGGCCTCTGCCCCACGAATCTCTCCAACCCCCTTCTAAAGCCATCTCTGCTCGTGGCCATCACTGCCTCCACTGGCAGCAAACTCCACCATTTAATTACTTGTTGAGTAAAGAAGCATTTCCTTCTGTCCATCCTGAACCTATTTACCAACAATTTCATCCCATACCCCGACTTACAGTATTATGGGAGAGGGAGGAAAAACCCTCCTCTGTCCACTGTCTTCACCCCATGCCTAATTTTATAACTGTCGGATCACATTTCCCCACAGCCATCTTTTTTCTAGACTGAAAAACCCTGGCCTCTAGCCTTTTGTCTCTTCTGCTGCTGAACCCCATACTTGCTGCCTTCCCCGTCTGGAGCTGGCAGACTGGGACCCTGTTTCCTCCCGGTGTTTACCAGCCATCGCAGTGATCACAGCAGTCCTCTGCCCGCCTGCCCCAGTTTATTTATTTAAAACGTTCATTAGCCACCTTTTTTCCTTGCGGCGCTCAAGGCAGCTTACAATATAAGTAAGATACATAAAATAGCGTACATAAAAACACATAAAACCAAAATTTTAAATCACAGCATCTTCAGTTGCCTCCAAAAAATTAAAAGGGGTGGGGGCAAGCACACCTTCTGGGGCTTCCACTGAAAAGGCCCTCTCTTTTGTATCCACCAGATGAGCTTCACTGATTGGGGGGACAGTCAGGAGAGCCTCTCCTTGTGATCTCACTTCCTGGGCAGGAGCATATGGGAGACGCTGGTCCTTCGGGCACTCCACTCCCAAGCCACATAGACCAGGACTTTGAATTGGGCTTGGGAGTGGATCAGTAGCTGTGTAGTCCCTGTAGTATAGGGGTCACATCTTTCTGATAGCTGGCCCAGACCAGCAGTCTAGCTGCAGCGTTCTGCACTACCTGTAGCTTCCAAACACCCGTTGCATCAGTGATAACAAATGTCCTTCTGCTGTCCGCCGCCCCATCGTAGCGAACAGGCGCATCAGTCACACTGCAGTAGTGTCAAACGTTGACTCTCAAACTTAGATCTCGAGGCTTCCCATCGTTGTTAACGGTGCTTCCAGTTTGGTGTAGAGGGAGCCAGTTTGGTGAAGTGCATGGGCTCTAATCTGGGAGAACCAGGTTTGATTCCCCACTCCTCCTCATGTAGCTGCTGGCGTAACCTTGGGCAAGCCACGGCTCTGTCAGAGCTGTTCTCTCAAGGACAGCTTGGGAAAGAGCACTCTCAGCCCCACCTGCTTCACAGGGTGCCTGTTGTGGGGAGGGGAAAGGAAAGGAGATTGTATGCGACACCGAATGAAGGGCAGGGTGTGAATCCACTCTTCTTCTTCTTTTCCTCCATGAGTGTCAGGTGAGCAGCTGAGGTGGTGAGCAGAACCTTAGCTCGTGGGTGGGGGGGCCATATGTGGGGGTCATCACTGAATTTGTAGAGGACTGCTGTATTTGGCTGGGGTTAAACTAGCAACACCCTATCTGCCGGTGCAAAATGAGGTCCTTATTCTGTCTTGGCCAGCGTTCTGTAGTCTGACCAGTCGCAGTCCAGGAGAGCACAGGCGAGATGTCTTTCCCATGTCTGTGTTTAACTGGAGATGTGAGGGGGGGGGGTTAAGCTAGGGCCCTTCTGCAGGTCTTTCACCCCTAGGCTGACTTCTGGCCCCTCTGCTTCATGGGTAAGCCTGGCATGGGTTTTTGAATGGGGAAGAAGGGGCTCCAGTCGTTCGATTCGTCTGAGGCAGCAGGAAAGGGGGCAGGGCACAGAGCAGTCAAGTAAATGAGCTTAACCTGGTTCGTGCTGGGTGCTGATCCCTTTTGCCCAGAGAAACAGACCGCAGAGCTTTACCAGACCAAACTAATATGAATGAGAGAGAACAAATTGATTTTATAATTAAAACAAGCAGGTAACCCACAAAACTTGCCCTGGGGTGAGGTTGGGAGTGGCGTCTCCCCAAGCCATCTCTGCTTTCCATCCTTCCCTCCCTCCCGCCACTCTGCATCCCCCCTCGCTGTTTTTGCTCCTGACCTTGCTGCCCCTGCAACTTCACCCATTTCCCAGCTTCCTTCCCTCTTTTCAGACCTCACCTCTCCCCTTTAACTCCAGGTCTTTGTTTATCCATCAACTATGGCTGCGCCCCCCCCCCCCCCCCAGATCTTCCTCCTGAGCATGCCTGCCCACTCAGTCCCCCTCCAGCTTCCAAATAAAACCGGCAGCCATTTTGGATTACCTCGGCAACGAACCCCAAAGAGCACACTGTGGTGAGGCCTGAGGTTGGTGAAGCGATCCAAAATGGCCTCCAAGGTCCCAGCTCTTTTTAAAACATTCATGTTTTGTCAGCTCCATTTTAAAAGGGGGGGAGGGAGGGTCTACAGAGCTGGGGGTTGCCCTGTGTTGGTAGAAACATCTCCCTCCTGTGTGGTGGGTTTTTTGTTTGCGACCTGGGGGCAAGTTCAGAATTAGGTATATGGCTGGCTGGCTTGTTAGTGTGATTCGTATTGATCTGTGGTTTGATGGAATAAATTAGTGCCGTAGTAGTGGCTCAGAGTGGTTGAACTGGGTCACTCCACGGCCTCCAGTGGTGAGGCCAGTGGTGATGCCTCTTTGGAACAGCTCTTTGCTGCGGGGCGAGGTGGTGAGCCTGTGTTTGTTTGGGGAGACATGCAGAGACGCAGCGGAAGAGCTACGCACAGAGCCCCTCTGCCACCTTCAGTCTACGTATGTCTAGAACTGCTGTGTACTTCTTTCCCTGGTGAGCAAAAAAAAATGCTTTTTATGCACATCTGAGAATTCTGTACCTGAGAAGTAAAACTGCATTCATCCCCACTCGTTTTTGTAGTGCCCATCGCTGAAAGATCCACACTGGCTACCCGTCTGTTTCCAGGGACTGCTTCTTAACCTTTACGGCCCTAAATGGCCGTTGTGGTGTAGTGGTTAAAGTGTCGGACTCGGATCTGGAGGACATGGGTTTGAATCCCTGCTCTGGGTGGCTTTGGGCCGGTCACACCCTCACAGCCTCAACTACCTCACAGGGTTGTTGTGAGGGCAAAATGGAGGAGAGGAAAACCACGTGAGCTACTTTGGGTCCCCTTTGGGGAGAAAGGTGGGATATAAACAAAGGGACTAAATTAATTCGTGCCATGGTATCTGGAGGACAGTCTTCTTCTCCTATACTGTCCAGCCTTCTAGTTAAAGCCTGCCTCTCGAGCCCTGCTCGGTGTGCCCCCCCACCTCCTCCAGAGCTGGAACAGGTGGTGGCCCTTCCCTTTTGGAATGCCCTCCACCTTGGGGCTCGCCTGGGATCTGCTTTTACTTTCTTTTAGGACAAAGTTTGAATCCAGTAGCATCTTTAAGACCAACAAAGTTTAATTCTCGGCATAAGCTTTTGTGTGCAAGCAAGGTTCAAAGAAGCATATACCCAGAATTAAACTTTGTTGGTCTTAAAGGTGCCACTGCACACAAACTTTGTTCTGCTGCTTCAGATCAGAGCAGTGGTCCATCTAGTCTAGCATCCTGTCTCACACAGTGGCCAACCAGTTCCTCTGGAGGGCCAACAATGGGGCACGAAGGCCGAGGTTTTCATAAGAACATCAGAAGAGCCCTGCTGGATCAGACCAGTGAGGGTCCATCTAGCCCAGCCTCCCGTCTCACACAGTGGCCAGCCAGTTCCTCTGGAGGGCCAGCAACAGGGCAGAGAGGCCGAGGCCTTTCTTTGATAAGAACATTAGAAGAGCCCTGCTGGATCAGACCAGTGAGAGTCCATCCAGTCCAGCATCCTGTCTCACACAGCGGCTGACCAGTTCCTCCAGACAGCCGACAACAGAGCAGAGAGGCCAAGGCCTTTCCTAATAAGAATGTAAGAAGAGCCCTGCTGGATCAGACCAGTGAGGGCCCATTGAGTCCCACATCCTGTCTCACACAGTGGTCAGCCAGTTGCCCTGGAGGGCCAAGAACAGGGCAGAGAGGCTGAGGCGTTCCCCTGGTGTTGCCTCTTGGCTCTGGGATTCAAAGGATTAGTGCCTCGGAATGTGGAGGTTCCCCTCAGTCGCCATGGCTAGTAGCAATTGGTAGACTTATTCTCCATGAATCTGTCTAGTCCCCCTTTCAAAGCTGTTTATTCCTCTGGCCATCACTGTATCCTCTGGCAGCAAATTCCACATTTTGATCACTCTCTGTGTAAAGCAATATTGCCTTTTGTCCGTCTTGAACCTACTGCCCATCCGTTACGTTGAATCCCCTCGAGTTCTAGTCTTTCGGGAGAGGGAGAAAAAGCTCTCTCTGTCCTCTCCCCCCCCCCCCCGGTGCATAATTGTGTAAACCGCTATCATGTTCCCCCTTTAGTCATGTCTTCTCTAAACTAAAAAAGTGCCAGGCTCTTCAACCTTTCCTCCTAGGGAAGGTGCTCCAACCCCTGAATCGTCTTGGCTGCCTTCCTCTGTGCTTTTTCCAGCTCTGCGATATCCTTTTGGAAGAACGGTGGCGAGAACTGCATGCAGTGTTCCAAACAAGGCTGCACGATAGATCTGTACGGGGGCATTACAATATCAGACGTTTTAATTCTCAGTCCCTGACACAGGTTTGCCCTTTTCGCCGCTGCAGCTCGTCACAGTCTTCTGCTCGGATAATACTGACGTTCCCTGATAGGCATGGCGTGAGACCTTTTTGTGAATGGGAGCTCAGAGGGGCCCTAACTCAGGAAGGCTTCCTTGGGCTACCCACTAAACTAGTCTTTGCTGTGCGTTGTTCTTCTAATTGATCACTGTGAGGGTTTTATACACCTAATTAACTTGTTTTACAGGCTGCGTGGAGGTCTTGAGTGGCAATTACTTAGGACTGTTTACTGTGTGCCAAGATGTTCGATCCCGGGCCTATAAATTAGGGCAATTAAGGAAATGTGCATAAATGCACTTAATTTGCTTAAACTATTCTCATTGCCAGATCTGGGGAGGTTTGCATCCAAGCCTCTCTCAAGTCTGCCTTCCAACAGAAGCAGAAATCTGATGCTCCAGGAGAATAATTACAAATCCCTGTAGGTTATACTGCAGCTTCCAAGAAGCTAATGTTCAGGGACTCATGGAAGGCCGCTTTCCCATGTTGTGGGGTGGTGTTGCTGTGCTCCGCAAGTCGCTTTTTGCCTAAGATAATCGGAAGACTCTGTCAGGAAGTCCTTTGAAAGCGGCCTGGAAAATCAGCAGGGTGAAACTAACCTAGAAGAGCTGGCCGTAGATTGGCCAGCTGGAGGGGAAAGCCAGTATCTGGCGAGAGTTACACATGTGGGAGCGGATGGCTTCTCAGAACGCGGTCATTTTGCAGGAGTTGTCTAGGGCCGTATTGGGAAAGCCGTCAGTAGGAGGTGGTGTCTCTCTTGACTGCTGCCTTTGCATGACTTTGACGCCTTTGGTTGCCTCAGGGCTTAGTTCCCGTGGCCCTTTCTTACACGCCCAGAGAAATGCTGATCATGCTGATCGCCACTTTGGAGTCAGGAAGCAATTTTCCTCCAGGCCAGTTTGCTGCCCATGTTGGGGGACGGGGGTGTTTGTTTCAGGCACTGGTCTCCTTGGGCGGGCTGATTTGCTTAATCCCAGGCGACTGTGAATCCAGCTATGATTTGGTAGGCCAGATTAGTGAAGCTGGCTCACAAGGGCTGAAAGGTCCTGTGATGGCTCATTGTTCCTCTTGCCGTGTGTTCTGCTTTGTATTAAATGTTTGGTGTTCTGCCTTGCAGATGGGTCTGAAGAAGAAAAAATGGAAACGGAGGCAGACGGGCCGCAGGCAGAAAAAGTCAAGGTCTGGTAACGTCACATATGGTTTTTATTATGCATGTCAAGAATTTCCTGAATCTGAGTTGATACTTTGCTACTGTTCTTAATATGGGTGGCTCTGGAGACATCTGGATGAAAACGAAGCCCTCTAGCCTGTTTACGCTTCACAAGGTCATGTTGGAAAGATGTTTGTTTCCACCTGGATTGAAGCTGAAGGCTCCCTTTTCCCCACTGATTGTGGGTATGTGTCATGGATAGCCATGGCGTGGTGTGATAATACCTCCTTTCTAACTGCTGCTGAGCTTCCAGATGTGGAGCAGAAGTACAGTTCCCTCTTCTCCCGGCTCCAGATGACATGGCTGGGGAAAGGCAGGGGGTGGGTGTGCATGCTGCAGGGCCCAGGAAGCGTGGAGAGCACCCGGTGTCCCGGTGTGTTCTGGCCCAAGTGGAGTGAAGCCAGCACCTGTGTTTTCTTGCTGCTGTTCCTCTGGGGTTTCTAATGCACCAGCCACAGCAGGATTTCCGAGAGCATTCCCAGGGAAAGCAGATGGGAGGCAAGGACATTTCTCCATAGGGTTTCCTCAAGCCCTCTGAGAAAGATGCTGGGTCCTACCTAATGGGAGTGAATGGGCACAACCCCTTCAGTTATGGGATTCAGCTTGGCCACACAGGGAAGTGAACATTATGAATTTCCTTCCTCTGCTTCCAGCAAGGAAGCCCAGGCGTCACAGACTGCTCTTTCACAATTCCCCTGTCCAGTGTTCCCTCTAAGCTGAGTTAGGGTGAGCTAGCTCACAGATTTTTAGCCTCCAGCTCACACATTTTTTTCTCAGCTCAGGAAGGAGGGCTCCAAGGCAAACTAATTCATGCAGCGGCCCAATTGCTCGCTCACAACTTGAATGCCAGCAGCAGCTCACAAAGTAGAATTTTTGCTCACAAGACTCTACGGCTTAGAGGGAGCTTTTACAGAGTGCACCTAAAAGCAAGGGACAAGAGCCCCGCCCCGCCCCGCCCCGGAGACTTGCCCTATCAGGATGCTAATCTGTTTAGGTCAGATTCGGTTACATCTCTGCAACAAGCCTATCTAACACGGTCAGATCTTCTTCGTGGTCTCTGTGCATCACACCTCTGGGATAAAGTGCGCCTGCGCCGATCCCGATCGGTAATCTTCAAAGCCTAACGGATTTTCGCGCCAGCTCCCCGGTCACGTGCACGCCCCACTGCGCATGACCCGGGGAGAGGCACGAGGATCCCGCCAGTTCTCTTCTGACCTCCGCGTCGTGAGGACCCCCTCTCCGCTCCGGTCGGTAGTTAACTTCTTTTTTTCCAACTTTGGAAAGGCCTTTCGGACTGATTTCTTGGACTTTACTTGACCTACGGACTGTTTTTCTGGACTCTCTTTGGATTCTCCTCCTTCCACTCCCCGCCCGGCCTATGGCCCAGCGGTGGGGTTTCTTTAAACGCTGCCTTAAGTGTGGGAGTAAAATCCCCCCCCCAGACAAGCACTCCCTCTGCTTGCTGTGCCTAGGCGAGTCGCATCGCGTCGACTCCTGTTCGAGTTGCGCCGCGTTCTCCAAACAAACTCGGAAGAACCGGGCGGCCCGACTCCGAGTGGCTCTCTTGGAGGCAGCGTTGTCACCGAAGATGTCCGCAGCTAACGCCTCGGCAACATCCCCATCGGTACCGACGGGCCCGACGTCGCCACCGGTGCGAAGCCCTTCCGGCACCGAGAAGTCGGCATCGAAAAGACCCCTCTCACTGCCACGAACTCCCGCTAAGAAGCGTAAGGAGGGCAAAGAGGGTAAGGGCAAGCTAAAGCACAAAACCTCGAGTGCTTCGTCGACGCATCCCGCGTCCGACATGACCCAGCACGGGTCTCCACAGCTTGACCCTCCTGGGCGCGAGCGACCCCGGGGCAGCCCCGTCTCCCCGATGCCGTGACCCATCCAGCTCACAGATTCGGAACCCGACATCGAGCTGACGCAGATCCCTCACAGCAGCCCCGAGACAGGGCCTGACCCGATGCCGGCACCGAGAGGCGAGCGAGACTGGCGCCTTCCCCCATCTTCGGTACCGTGGGACGTCCGTCAATGGCGATACCTGTATGGTTCCTCCTACCCGCCACCTCCACAATGGTACCCAGCGGAGTGGGATCGCCAATCGACGTCGTCAAGAGTCTCCCGATGCCGAGATCCCCCGGCCCCGACTCCGACTCCGATACCGTTACCGAAACCGAAACCAATGATGCCGATACCCACATCACCCGATATCGACCTCCCTCCTTATCAGCCAGATCCGTCGACCCCTATGTCTCCCTCCGAACATTCCGACCATTCGATGCCCGAATCTCCCGAATCATCCGATGACGAATCTCCCATCCAGCCGTCACCATCCCCTGATGTGGCTGAAAATCTACCAATCTCCCCCTCCGAGGACGTGAAATCCTATGGAGAACTTATCAAACGAATGGCACATTCCTTGGCGCTTGCCACGGTCCAACCAACGCCTACCGCTACCGATGCCATCTTCGATATCGTACAGATGGACACATCCACCGCGGTAGCGTTGCCACTAATTTCGGTGCTCTTGAGCACTGCCAAAGAATCCTGGGGCCACCCTTCCTCAACCCCAATTTCCAACAAAAGGTTGGACCACATGTATAGGCTCCAAGAGCCAGGGGCAGAATTCCTATTCATCCACCCCAAGCCCAACTCAGTCGTCGTGACTCCCTCCGCTAGGGGACGTAGCGGACATTCCTCCCCCTTGGACAAGGAGGGACGGAAGCTAGATTCTTTCGGAAGACGATTTTATTCAGCCGGTGCATTGGGCATAAAAACGGCAAACTACACAGCCTGCATGAGCAGGTACCAGTACTCCCTATGGGAACAGATGACACCACTTCTGGCTCAGCTCCCTGAGGATAAGCAACGTCTTGCTAGGAAGATCCAGAGGGAAGGCATGGTGCTAGCAAAGCATCAGCTTAACGCATCCAAGCATGCTGCGGACGTCACGTCCAAGACACTCACTTCAGCAGTCGCCCTTCGTCGCCACGCCTGGCTGAGGTCGACTTCGCTTCCACAAGACACTAAGTCCTTAGTGGAAGATCTCCCTTTCGAGGGTGAAGGACTGTTCAGCTCCACGACGGACACAGTTCTTCATGATTTAGATAAAAGCATCAAAACATCTCGTAACTTGGGTGTCTCACAACCGAGACAACAGAAGCAGAAAACATGGCAGAGATCTTGGTCCAAACAGCAACCGCGAAGATCTCCCACTGAACCCCAATGGCAGAGACCACCGTCTACTGTCTATCAGCAGAAACCTTATGGCCATAAGCCAAGATTCCCGTCCGCTTCCGCTTCCAAGAATAAACCACCCAAGCCGACCAAGCAGAGTCTTTGACTCTCCCATTTGTTCCGATATTCCCACCCGTCTATCCCCCTTCCTACTAGCATGGCAACGTATCACGACAGACAAATGGGCACTGTCGGTTGTAGCAGAAGGCTACAGAATAGAATTTTTCCAGATTCCACAAGAATCGTACTTCGTAACCACCCCTCCCTCCGACACCCTATCGTCGGAAGTCGAAGCCCTCCTCTCAAAAGACGCCATAGAACAGGTACCAACAAGACACCTTCAGCGGGGGTTCTACTCCTGCTACTTCACGGTCCCAAAAAAGGATGGCGGACTTCGTCCCATATTAGATCTGCGGAACCTCAATGCGTTCATCACCTACAAGAAATTCCGTATGACCACTCTACAGACCATCCTACCGCTACTAGAAGCCAACGCGTGGATGGTGACGTTGGACTTAAAGGACGCATACTTTCATGTGATGATTCACCCGTCACACAGACAGTACCTACGCTTTGCGATCGGTCCGCGTCACTTCCAGTACAAGGCCCTACCCTTCGGCCTCTCTACAGCTCCTCGTGTCTTCACGAAGCTTATGGCAGTAGTAGCGGCACATCTGAGACTCCAAGGTGTCCACCTTTACCCCTACCTGGACGACTGGCTCCTAGTCGCCCCCTCTACGACGGAACTACAGAACCACATCTCTATTACCCTTCACACCCTAGAATTACTAGGGTTGACTATAAACCTCAAAAAGTCCATGCTTATCCCTTCCAGACGGGTTCAGTTTATCGGAGCTATCCTGGACTCCTTGCAATGCAGGGCATTCCTACCCCCCAACAGAGCAGCGGATATAGTCTCCCTTCTCCAGGCTATCCTAGAGACCAAGGAGGCTACAGCCAAACAAATCCTTCGCCTGCTAGGCCTGATGGCCGCGACAACGGCAGTAATTCCCTTTGCCAAATTGCGAATGAGACCACTGCAGCTCTGGTTCTTGAGGCGTTTCCGCCCCAAACTCCACTCCCTCTCCAAACGTTTCCAGATATCTACCCAGGTCCTGGAGACCCTGAATTGGTGGCTCGTGCCCCAGAATTTACACTCAGGTGCACCTTTCCGGCTTCCACCACCCTCAGCGACCGTCACCACGGATGCATCCCTATGGGGCTGGGGAGCTCACCTGGAAGGTGTAGGTGTGGGAGACAGGTGGCACCCCTCGGTGGCACACAACCATATCAATTTCTTAGAGCTGCTGGCAGTTCTCTACGCAGTGAGATCTTTCCGCCAATCCCTAACGGGGAAGACGGTGACTGTCCTTACAGACAACACCACCACTATGTTTTATATCAACCGCCAGGGCGGGACGGTCTCCCGTGGACTTTGCCGGTTAGCGATAGAGTTGTGGAACGAGTGCCAGGCGCTAGATGTTCACCTGGTGGCGACTCATCTCCCAGGACTACTCAACGTCCAAGCGGACTTCCTAAGCAGAGGAGGAGCATCCCTACACGAGTGGGAGCTGAACCCCCTCTACCTGACTCCGATCTTCGACCATTGGGGACATCCATCCGTGGATGTATTCGCCTCTCGGGAGAACAAGAAGTGCCATCTATTCTGTTCCAGAGCAGGAACGGACCCGACCTCTCTCGGAGACGGTCTCCTCTTCCGGTGGACAGGGAAACGGTTGTACCTATTTCCCCCAATCCCTCTCATTCCGAGAGTAGTCCACAAGCTGTTGACAGAGCGACCGTGGGCAATTCTCGTCACCCCATGGTGGCCGAGACAACCCTGGTTCCCCACGCTCCTCAGCCTCTCACGAGGGACGTATCTCCATCTCCCGACGGACCCGGACCTCCTCGGGATGTGCGGGGGCCGAGTACTGCACCACGATGTGCCCAAGCTAAAATTGACAGCGTGGCTGATCCAAACTTAGGGTTAGAATCACGCATTGCTCAAGTGCTACTAAACTCACGCAAACTCTCCACTCGACGTTGATATGAGTCAACATGGACTAAATTTTTATCTTTCCTGGCGTCTGTGGGACGACCCTCAGTCCCCGCTGGACTTAAGGATGTTTTTGGTTTCCTCCTGTCATGTAAGGACAGGGGACTGTGTCACTCATCTATCCGAGTCTACTTGTCAGCCATCTCAGTCAATCATCCTAAGATTGATGGCTATTCGGTGTTTTCCCACCCAACAACGAAACAATTCCTTAAGGGAATGAATCGCCTCTATCCCCCAGTGCGGACACCAGTCCCGGCATGGGACTTGCCCCTGGTTCTCACTAAGCTGATGGGAAAACCCTTCGAACCCATGGCCTCATGCAGTCTTCAGCTTTTATCATGGAAGGTTGCATTTTTAGTGGCCATCACGTCTACTCGACTCATGAGTGAGCTCTCGGCGTTCCGTTGCGACCCACCATACCTCACGTTTCATCATAATGCCGTCACTTTGGCTCCAGATGTCGCTTTTCTGCCTAAAATAGTGTCGGACTTCCATATAGGGGCAGATATCACCTTGCCGGTATTTTTTCCTGATCCCCAGGACCCAACGCAACGTAGTCTACACACTTTAGATGTCAAGAGAGCCTTGTCTTTCTACTTGCACCGGACAAAATCCTTTCGCAAGTCTCCAGCTCTCTTTATTTCTTATGCCTTGCCCAGGCAGGGACAGAAACTGTCGTCTCAAAGACTCTCGAAGTGGATAGTTGAGACGATAAAACTTGCCTATCTTCTGGCCAAAAGGCCACTGCCGGCGTCCCTCCGGGCACACTCCACTCGAGCCGTGGCTACTTCCACAGCATTCCTCAAGGGCATTCCCCTGGGAGACATCTGCAATGCTGCAACGTGGGCGTCCCCTCACACGTTTGTGAAGCACTACGCCCTAGATGTCCGTGTCCATCAGCGTACTGTGGTGGGCCGTGCAGTCCTGCAAGCAGCTCAGATGTGAGACCTCCAGCACCCACCTCCAGGTATGTGGTGTTTATTGCTCGCTATTCTCCCAGAGGTGTGATGCACAGAGACCACGAAGAAGATATACAGGTTGCTTACCTGTAATTGGAGATCTTCGAGTGGTCATCTGTGCATTCACACCACCCGCCCTCCTTCCCCTCTGCTTTCGGTCTCCCTCACCTTTTTCCTTGGGGGCTGTTAGCAGCGGTCAGAAGGAACTGGCGGGATCCTCGTGCCTCTCCCCGGGTCATGCGCAGTGGGGCGTGCACGTGACCGGGGAGCTGGCGCGAAAATCCGTTAGGCTTTGAAGATTACCGATCGGGATCGGCGCAGGCGCACTTTATCCCAGAGGTGTGAATGCACAGATGACCACTCGAAGATCTCCAATTACAGGTAAGCAACCTGTATGTACCCGTGCTGACCTAGGAGCACTAGAGATTTGGGCTGGATTCTGACTGCCATCCTTGAGCTGAACATATGAAGTTCCCTTCTACTGAACCAGACCCTCGGTCCATCACAGTCAGTCTTGTCTACCCAGACTGGCAGCGGTTCTCTCTCCAGGGTCTCAGGCGGAGGTCTTTCCCGTCACCTGCTGCCTGGCTCTTTTAATTGGAGATAACCAGGGATTGAACCTGGGACCTTCTGCATGCCAAGCAGACACTCTACCACTGAGCCACAGCCCCTCCTCAAAGGTGGACTTCTTGTTGTCCTAAGATGTAGTGACTGCTGCGTTCTGCTCACCAGTCATTCCTGTTTTGCGTCCCAAAGGGTGGGACTACCCCTGCTAGGATGCCGCACTCCAGGAGGGATTCTAGATCATTCTTCTGACTAATGTCAGTTCCCAGGGTTTAAATGGTAACTTCTGCAGGTTTGATTCCCTTGTATTATTATTGGCCCCTTTCAGTTGTTTGAAAAACAAGGCAGGATAAAGATGTTTCAAGTGAAGGCAATGCCATGAGTGTGAGAACGACTGTTCCAGACTTTCTGGCCATTCTGGGTCACAACCTAACATGGGTCTGCGGTTGTGAGCAGTGTTCCCTCTAAGCTTGTGGAGTCTTGTGAGCAAGAATTCTACTTGGTGAGCTACTGGTATTAAAGTCGTGAGTGAGCAATTTGGCTACTGCATTAATTAGTTTGCTCTGGAGCCATCCTTCCTGAGCTAAGACAAAAAGGTGTGAGCCGGAAGCCACAGGGTTGGGCCTTTGCTAATTTAATTGCACATTGTTTTTGCTCATTTTACTTCAAGGCTAACTTGCGTCTTTGGATGAGCGAGGCAGTATGTATTGTGTTTAAATGAATTTGCTGTGTTCTCACGTAGCGTTTTGGTCAGCGGCTCACACAGCTGAGTGTCTGAACTGAACAATGACATTCACTCTGAGGCCCTTCTCTTACATTTATTCATTTTTTTTGCATTTATAGCCCGTTTGCCCTCCCTGCAAGCAGGCTCAGGGCAGTTCACATTGCTTGGCCAGTGTGCCAAGATTCATATAGAACATTTAAAATCATCTAAAACAATCATAAAATACAAATAAAGTGCTCACAGTAATTATTAAGGCAAGATGGCGTGCCATATAATACAGAGCTCCAAACGTACCCCACTCCACTGTCTCCGGTTCATCAAGGTAGTATGGCTCGATCTCAATTACTGCTGGCCTACACCATAGATGTTCACAGTGGTCGTTGATGGTAGTGGTGGGTGGCTCCTAGTTGAAGGCCTGGTGGAAGAGCTCCATCTTGCAGGCCCTGTGGAACTGCATAAGATCCCGCAAGGCCCTTATCTCCTCTGGGAGCTCATTCCACCAGTAAGGAGCCGCCACTGAAAAGGCCCTGGTGGCTGCGAGCCTGGCATCCCTGGGGCCTGGGATAACTAATTGATGTTGCAGCCCCAACCGTAGTGCTTTCTGGGGTATATACGGGGAAAGGCGGTCCCTCAGGTATGTCAGACCCTGGTCATATAGGGCTTCTGGTCTGCACAGTGAAAGCCACCAGGCTGGGCTTTTCAAAGAGACCAGAGTCTGCCTAAATAGGGGTTTGGTTGTCATCACTCGTTTTTTTTGTGTGTGGAAATTAGCTGTCATTTGCATTTCTTGTGCATCAGTGTCTTTCGTTTGTCTCTGGTACATCCCTTTGGGGTGACGTGGAGACACATGCCGGCCTCTGAAGATTTGTTTCTGTTTCATTCTCCTTCCGCGCATTCTAGGTTGAAAACAAAGGGGAGAGTGAAATAGATGGAAGCAAGGTACTGGAAGGAGAAGAGGAGAGACACGCAGAAAAGGAGCAAGATGGTGACGTCCCTCTGGATCCTAAACCAGGTAGCGAGTGCAGCTTCACCCTCCTTGCAGGGCGTTGCCTCCGAAAGGCTCTCTGCTGGGCCAGGACTGTCTCTTCAGTTTGGGTGCATTCCCCTTCTTGGAGCTTGGCCTGCTTCAGAGTACAGCACTGACTATTCAGGCTTCCTCTCGTAACCCGGCTCCAGTGCTAAATCTTGATTTGGTAGCCTTTCATGCTTCATTTTGGTATTCTTTTCATCTTGGTTGTACACTCCGGTGGATGGAAGCTGAGCTAAAGTGGCCCGGGTTTATATAAATTGAGAATATGCTTCTGTGTTGCTAGACCATTGGTTCAGCCCTAATCCAAAATAATAGATGAGCTGGGTCGCCTCATGTTGTCTACTGTGGTTCCAGGCCAAGGGACAACTTATTCGTCTTACAGTTTTCTGCAATTTAGATTTGTGAAGGAACAGACTTTCAAGCCCTGTTCCCATGGATCCTGGGAACTTGGAAAAGGGATGCGGCTGTCCCGGGTCTGTGCCCAGCACCGCCACCTCTTCCCCTGACACACAAGGGGGTAACTCTCTCTGGGAACTGCCACCACCATCAAATCCCCTGTGAGATCAGTTTGTATATTTAGCACTCTGTATCTGCGTTGCCATTTAGAAGCTCCACCTAGTTACAGATATGAACATATGAACCTGCCTTATACTGAATCAAACCATCAGTCCATCACAGTCAGTCTTGTCTACTCATACCGGCAGGGGCTCTCCAAGGTCTGAGGCTGAGGTCTTTCATAGTACCTCCTACCTGATCCTTTTAACTGGAGAAGCCAGGGATTGAACCTAGGGCCTTCTGCATACCAAGCAGATGCTCTGCTGTTGAGCAGGTGATCTACCACTTGTGCTAGCTAGCATGGAAACAACCACATACCCAGTTTTGAGTAGTTACATTCAAGGAACGGCAAGCTTACCCGCTGCCTCTCCCCTTTACTGCTGTTTGGATGGCAAGACCCAAGTAGGTTTGGTGTGTTTTCAAGAGCAGGCTTCCAGCTTTCAAAATGTAAGGAAGTTTAATAAAATAAGTACCCGTGGCTTGTTCAAGCATGAGGCTGGACAAGCGTACAAATAAAAGGTGCAAACACTACTAACCCCTGAACTCAGTACTTACCCTCATAGATGTCGAATTAGGATAGGCAACTAACTCTTGAAGATGCAGCATTTAAAACTCCATTACTTTAGTTCTCACAGTTGGGACCACTATGGTTCCTTGACAACATGGTTAAAATGGGAACCCCTTGCGTCCTGAGAATTTATAATATCCCTTTTCAGAGCCCATCCTTCTCTGGGGTTAGTCTTCATTTTCCTGCCCCAAGAGGAGAAAATCGTTATGTAGCTTTTTGGCTGTCCCAGGCTCTGTCTTTTGGTGTGACATTCCATCAGATTTTGTTCTTCCTTCGGCCAGAGCCATTTGCATAAGCAGTGGAGCACCCTGGCCTTGAGAGAGACAACTCGTCTCCTGCAGTTTCAGAGAGTGACCCTTCTGGTCTGCAGTAGGACAGCTAAATTCGAGTCGCGTGGCACCTTGGAGTCCAGCAAGATTTTCCAGGGTATAAGCTTTCAAGAAGGGGAGCTTTGACTCTTGAACTTGATACTCCCAAAATCTTCTCAGCCTCTAAGGTGCTGCTGGACTCTGATCTAGCTGCTCACCTCCTGCAGTTTTCCTTTGGCGAATCTTGTACCAGCAGTGCAGCCTCCTGGAGAACATGTAGATTGTAGTCCTGTAACAAGAGGCTTCCCTCCCGCATCCACTTAGAGAATCCAGGCTAAACAATTTTAAAAGGGCTTTGCCTGTTCCAAAAGATTTAGCGGCAGAGTTATCATGGCTTTGTCTGTGAATCAACCTTTAAATCTGATAATACAAACAAGTAAGGGGGGAGTTTGGCTCTTTGAATTATAACCAGCAAACCAGGCTGAAAACTTGTAGAAACCTCTATCTTTTATTAAAAAAAAGAAATAGTTCTCTTTATTATGCAAAACATTAAGAAGTACAGGCATGTGAAAATTAACCTCACAATGACTAAAAATATGTGCTAAAATTTATCAAAGTTCCTTGCATTGCTTGATCATATTATAATGAGTAGCAGTTTAAAAGCAACCAGGTTTCAGGGGATTTGAATAATTAGTGTTGTATATTTAATGGGTTGCACTTTGGAGGAAGACACCACACTTAGCTGAGCAGTGTGGTAAGGTGCATCCTACTGGATTTTGGGAGTTTCTAGTACTGAGGTAGGGGAATGAGAAGGAAGTGAAATAGCACATCCCCTGCTTAAAATACACCGCAGTTGTTACCGCTTGTAAGAAGACCAGGGAGATAGTCAGGTGATAGATTCACAAGGGCGGGAAGAGAGGGCACAACAAACAAAGGTGTCCTGTGAGTTGGCATGCCGAAACGTCTGCAAGGAAGGAGAGACGTTAGGAAATCAAAGTCTTTTATTTTCTCAGTTGATGGGGTGCACTTTAACAGATGCCGGGTACCATATTCCATTTCAGAGTCAAGGCAGAGCAGCTCACAAGGTGTTCGTTTTCTCGGCTGTTCGAAAGCGGTTTTCTTTTGTTTCGCACCATCTTTTGTGCTCGACGTTAAGTGCTGCCCAGCTCATGAGGTTGGTGGTACCAGGGAGACGTATGAGGCTAACGAGGCACGTTTTGTTTAGATGAGAGGGAAGCGGAAGAGAACAAGGAGAACCTTGATGTGTGCAAAGACAAGGAGGGCGATGCTGGGAGGAAGAGAGCCGAGCACGAGATCTCCGAAGGGAATGTTGCGACGGCTGCAGCTGCTGCTCTTGCCTCGGCGGCCACCAAAGCCAAGGTTTGCTGTGTGCAGATTTCTTTCCCCTGCGTCTGATTTCCGGTGCTGTTCAGGGAACGCCTGTCAAACAACCCCGTTGTTTCAGAGCACCGGGTCTTGTTTCTCTTTCTCGGGCCTCAGAATGCCCTGCTTGTGCTCCTCGGCTTCAGCTGGACGAGGATCGTCGTTAAATGAAATTTTGTTTCCTGCTGAATGGTTTGAGGCGGCCTTTGTAGGCTCACTAAAAGGCACACTGAGAGATCCCTTCCAGAAAGTCTGTCAGCTTCTTTCAGAGTGTGATGTGCTGCTGCTTTTGATGATTAAATCTCGGGAATCAAGCCAAGCATTCCTTCCTCACAGGGTCCATTCACGTTCCCCAAAGAGGTGTTTTTTTGCATTCTGGTGAAGCCAAGAGGGGTAGCTTGCAAAACCTTGTGTGGAGCATCCTAAATTGGAGGGAGAAGTTTTGACGCCATTTTCCTAATTCCTGCGCTCCACTGCTGGCCGCAAAAATGGCCCTTCCCTTTCAGCCGTTTTCTCATTTCCCTCTCAGATGGTTCTGAAGTGAGTTCAGAGATCTCTTTGGCTGAACACCAGTGTGCCCTTATTCGCCCTCTTTCTGATGCTTGTGTTGGACTCGGTGGGTCCAGGCCTGGCACTGGGGTAGTCGCCTCCCTGCTGGGCTACCAAGGCCCCGGCCATATGGAGCTTGTGAGTCTTTCCACCTTGTTACAGCTAGATTCAAGCACCTTGGAGACTGACAGAATTTCCAGGGTATAAATTGGAAAGTCTAGGCTCCCTCCGTCAGAGGCCTGTGTCTGCTGGACTTGAATCTGGCTATTCTACTGTTCTACCAACACGGCTGCTGGCCGGCCAGTTGAGCCAGCATGGCGGCGCGGTTAAGAGCGGCGGACTCTGATCTGGAGAGCCAGGTTTGGCTCCCCACTCCTCCTCCTCCGCATGAAGCCAGCTGGGTGACCTTGGGACGGTCACGGTTCTCTCAGGACTCCCCACCATTCCTCGCAGGTTGTGACCCTTGCAGAAAGCACTCCTGCCACACTTGTACCCATTGCAGACTGATAGCAGCAGCAGTAGATATGTGAACAGAGATTGTTTTTTTATTTATTTCAGTATCGGTACCCCAGTTTTCTCCACCGAAGGCCCCAAAGCAGTTTACAGCCAAAAAAACACACTACAAAACCAGTGTTCCCTCTACGCTGAGTTAGTGTGAGCTAGCTGACAGTTCTTTAGCCTCCGGCTCGCACATTTTTAGTCTTAGCACAGGAAGGATGGCTCCGGAGCAAACTAATTTGTGCAGTAGTCAAATCCCCTGCTCACAACTTTAATGCCAGAAGCGCACAGAGTAGAATTTTTGCTCACAGGACTCCACAGCTTAGAGGGAGCATTGCACAAAACCCTATATAAACAACTCTGCAAATAACAAACTACGTTTAGCCCATTCCCCTGAACTCACTGGCTGTCTGATCTAAGGGCACCAAGCTGAAAGAGCCCTTTGGGCTGCAGTGGCACAGGTGCAAGAGCCCTTGGGATTGTTCCGAGTAGCTCACGTCTCTGCCCCCACCCGAGCTTTTTGAAGTCCCTGAAGCAGGACAGGAAAATCAAATCCTGGCGGAAATATTGAAGCTGTTATAATTTTGCTCCTGCATGACGAAATTGTATTGATTTAATTAATTCATTTATACCCTGCCTGTCTCCTCGCTGGGGACCCGAAGCAGCTTACCTCATTCTCCTCCCCTCCAGTTTATCCTTGCAACACCCCTGTGAGGTAGGTTAAGCCGAGAGTATATGGCTGGCCCAAGACCATCCAGCGAGCTTCCAGGGAACGAGTGGGGATTTGAACCTGGGCCTTCTGGTCCTAGTCTGATGCTCTGGCCATTGCACCAGATTGCCTCTGGCGATCTTGGGGAAGAGGAGAGCACACCCTAGACCCCCTCCCCACCTCCACCCCAAGCGAAGCCAGAAGGGGTCTAGCTAAGGCAGTTGTTTAGACTTCCATAACGATTCAGAGACTCATAACTCCCAGAAGAAGGTGTCATTTCCTGCCATTTGGGCCTGCATGCTGCAAAGCAGGACAGAAGGGTCGTCCCTTGTCCCCCCCCCCCCCAAAATGTAAAGTAATACGTCCTTTATTAAGTAATTAATTTTTGAGATTTGTATCCCGCCCTCCCCGCGAACGGGCTCAGGGCGGCTGCTGGGTTTAGCAAGCTGGGGACCTTTAGCAAGCTGTGCTGGGTCCCTGCAGTGCAAGTGCTTTGGGAGTGTTTTTATCACCCCAGTAAGTTCGGATCAGAGTGAAGGAGGCTTTCTGAGGTCCCTGAATAATCAGAACCGGCTGCTAACAGGAGTGATTCAGTTTGCAGAAGCAGTAGAGTAAACAAAAGTTATTGCATTAGTGGAAATCCAGTCTTCTTTCTTGTTGTAGACTGTTGTAATAAGTTTTGTCTGGAACTAGTTTTGTTCTTGCAAATTCCATTACCCGGTTGAAGATGGATTCTCTCCTTCTAGATCCACGAAGGTGGGGGGAGCGGGGGTGGGGGATCCATCAGTGGCTGCTTTGGCCCTCAGAAGTCTTTGGGTGAATCAGCCATCGACACAAAGGCTGCAGATAGCATAAATGAGTGCAGCCTGAGCTTGCTGCTGCATCTGCGTTTTCACGCCTTAATGCTGTGGCCACTTCACGTTTTCAAAAGACCTCAAAGACTGTAGAAAACCAAGTGCCGTTACTGTTGTCAGGCCAGAGGGGAAGGAGGAAGAGAAGAAGAAATGCTTGGTACAGATGGGGGAGGGGAAATCGAGGCCTCCTTGCATTCTGTTTGTGCTGCAAAACTTCCAGTAGTCTAATCTAGTCTGTAGGTAAAACATCTGTGTCTTCTTCAGCATCTGGCAGCAGTTGAGGAGAGGAAGATCAAGTCTTTGGTTGCCCTCTTGGTGGAAACGCAGATGAAGAAACTGGAGATCAAACTCCGTCATTTTGAGGAGCTGGAAACGATCATGGACCGAGAGAAAGAGGCGGTAAGAATGGGAAGCTCCAGTACTCTAAATGCATGCCCTGCTCTCAAGGAAATTCTGGGGAGTGTGGCAGTCTCTCTATGCTTGCATTGGCTTTTGTTGGCTCTGCGCGTTTCAGCTGCTCACCAAAGTCTATAAAGATTTGGCTTTTCTTCAGACATGGGTGCTAGTGGACAGTTCTCACATACAGCCAACCAGTTGTCTGCTCAGAATCTCTCCTTAAGTGAGTGGTAACTTCCTGTCTTTAGATCACATGCATTAGTACTTCCTCTTCCGGTGCATTTGCTGGTGCGTTTATGGAATATTTTCTTAAGCCAGTCCTGCACGTGTGTTCTCTGTTCTCTGCTTGGAACACACCGCAAATTTACATGCTTGTATTGGGGATTTTCACTTGTCTCAGAAGGGAGTTTTTTAGCTTGGTTTCCCCATGGTCCATTTCCTCCTTAACGCAGGTTCTGAACACGCTGGGCGTATCAACAAACAACCTTAGGCCGATTCTGAATTGATGTAACTAGTCATTCCCACAAGGATCGCTTAAGCAGTTGCATTTCTGTGGGTTTCAGGATGTATCCAGTAGAGATTTCAAGTCGCTCTCATGAAGTGATAAGTTTCAAAAGCAAGCCAGAATAGACCGGTACTCGTATATATATACATGTGAGGCTGCTGAATGAGACCGTCTGGAGCTTTTGGGGTCTGGTGTTACACAGATGACACCCAGCACTATATTTTGTTATCTGACCCTCCAGATGCGCCAGTCTTGGTTCTGGCAGTGCTTTGAGGCTGTGGCTGGGTGTCTTGAGTTTAGGGAAGCTGAAGCTGAACCCAGGCAAGAGGCAACGTTGGTGGGGAAGGCTGGTCTTCTGGAGGGATTGAATCAGCTTGTTTCTGGGTGGAGTGGAGTTGGTTTTCACAGAGAGCAGGTTAAAAGCTTGGTGGTCATCGACCCAGCCTTCCTGTCTGAGAAGCAGGATGGGGCAGTGGCCAGGGCTGCCTTCTGTCACCTGCATCTGGTTCACCAACTCTCTTGTCCCTTAGACTCAGCCTGTCTGTCCGCTCTTATCTGTGCTTTCATAACTGTGCAGTTGGACTACTGTAATTTACTCTGCATTGGGCTGCACTTGAAGATAGCCCAGAAACTGTATCTGGTCTGGAATGCGGCTGCTCAGTTGTTGTCTGGGACTAGCCGGTGGGAACATATCTTGTCCCTTTTGACACGGCTGCAATGGATGCCAGTTTGTTTCCAAGTTCTAAGCCTTTGGGAGACCTTCATGACCTGAACCCCACACATCTGAAGGGCTGTCTCCTCTCATACATTACTGTGAGCCAACTGTGGTCACCACAGGCCGCGACCTGCTGGCTGTTCCCCCACTCAGCATGGCCCACTTGCTATCAGCCAAAGCCTGAGGCTTTTCTATCATGGCTCCTACACGGTGGAATGGACATCCTTAAGTCGTGGGGAGATGGGTAGGGGGCTCTGCAAGGCACGCTCGTTTGCCTGGGTTTTTGAAAGGGTGAACAGCTGGTATTCGGGGGGGGGAGTATTTGGGGGCATTACTCGGTTGTAATCTGTAACAATGAAGAAAGTGGACAGGAAGAGAGTGGATTCACATTCAAAATGTGGTGTTGGAGGAGAATTTTGTGCATAACGTGGACTGCCAAAAAGACAACCCAGTGGGGTTCTAGATCAAATCAAGCCTGAACTCTCCCTAGAAGCTAAAATGATTTAAGGTGAGGCTCTTGTACTTTGTTCACATCAGGAGAAGATGAGTCACTGCAAAAGACAACGATGCTAGGGAAAACTTGAAAGCACTGGGCAGAGCAGAAGGCCCATCCTGAGACAGGCTGACTCAGTGAAAGAAGCCACGAGGGCCCTCCGTTCGCAAGACCTGAGCGAGGCCATCAGCAGTAGGATGTTTTGGAGGTCATTCATTCATTCATTCATGGGGTCGCCACAAGTCGCAAGCGACTTGACATGCATAATCTGCAGTGTCTTAGTTTTCATTTGTAAGCTGCCTAGAGCCAAGAAGAAAGGCAGAGTGCCAGTGCTTTAATAAATAATAGCTGGTGGTTGTCCCCCCCCTTCCCCACCACGTGAATGCCACCCTCTTTTCTCCCACACGCACCGGCTTCTGCGGGAGCTGCTTGCGTCTGAGGCAAGCGGGGCAGATTTTATCTGTCTCTCCGGCCCATTTTCACTCTGCCCTCCTTCTTCTGAGGAGCTCAGGACAGCTCATTACCCAATGAGCCTCGTGGCATGGTCGGGATTCAAATCCTAAAGTGACCCAGGGATCCTCAACGTGGTGCCAGGTGTTTTTAGAAGGTGGGCAGGGCCAGGTGGGGCTTTTGCCCAGCCAGCCTTCTGACTGGCCACTGGATTGGCGGGGCAGATTTTTGAAATTTGGCTACTGCGCCCCACAGGGCTGCAAGTGGAGAAGAATGAGGAGGGGAAGGGACAGGATGTCCTGTCGTATAGAAGGGCTGTCACAAAGAGAGGCGGGCACGGAGGTGTTTTCTGTTGCCCCTGAAGGCTGGACCAGAACCAACGGGCTGAAATTAAATCGGGGGTTTTCAGCTAATTATTAGGAGGAACTTCCTGACAGTCAGAACGGTTCCTCAGTGGAACGGGTTTCTTCAGGCGGTGGTGGGCTCTCCTTCTTGGGAGGTTTCCAAACAGAGGCTGGATGGCCGTCTGACAGCAACGCTGGTTCTGTGAACTTAGGTGGATCACAAGAAGGGAGGGCAGGAAGGGTTGCCTCAGTGCTTAGTTCTTGGCTGGCCTTTTCTTACACAGCCAGGGAAATGCCAGTCGCCACTTTGGGGTTGGGAAGCAACTGTTCTCCGGGCCAGCCTGGCTGAAGAAGATCCTGGAGGGTTCTCTCCCCCCCCCCCCCCCCCCCCGGCCAGTCTTCTGAGCATAGAGCAGGGGGTCTCTGGGGATGTGGGGGAGGAGGCATTTGTGTATTTCCCGTGTTGTGCAGGGAGTTGGACTCGATGCCCCTGGAGGTCCCTTCCAGCTCTGTGGTCCTGTAATGTTGAAAGGAGGGAGGGAGGGAGTCAAGGGCCAGTGCCCGCATGAGCTAGCCAGAGGAATCGGCCAAAGTGCAAGCCTCACACCAGCAGGGAGGACCGCTTGGGAAGTAGGGTATTTTTCGCTCCATAAGACACACCTGACCATAAGACGCACCTAGCTCTGCTCGGTGCTGTGGCTTGGGAAAGGTGAGGGGGGTTTAAGACGCACACACTTTCCCCCCCACTTTTTTTGGGAGAAAAAGTGAGTCTTATGGAGCAAAAAACACGGTAAGTAGACTGACAAGCTAGGAGGGGCAGAGGCTGGTGGATGCTGTGCGCCGGAGCAGGTGTGTCCTGAAGTGCAGCTGCAGCATGTACACGCATCCTGGCCTGCCAGTGTGAACTCTCATAAATGCTTAACAATTTATGCCCGGGCCTCCTCCTCCTCCTCTCCGAAGTGACAACTGTGTGGGCTTCTTAACCGTTCCCCCCCCCCCCCATGCATGGCCCACAAGACGCTTCTGCTGGCAGCTCTGTTCCAGTCTGCCTGGCCCAGCGTTCTGTGTAACTCAACGGCTTCGGTGCTTCTCCGCTAACACTGGTGGCTGCCCTGGGAAAGAGGGCTCTGCGTCATGAGAAGTGCCAGTGAAAAACTCGCCCCCCCGGGATGTTGGGAGAAGACAAATTTCCCACATTGCTGCTGCTCCTGACCAGGACGGGTTTGTGGAAAGCAGTGTGGGGCTTTTGGGGGGAGGGGTGTCACCTCACTCTTTCCACCCAAAAGCTTCACAGCTGCCCAGTCAGTCTGAACACCCAAGAGGTGCAGTCTGGGTCCTCTTGGAGCCTGGAAGACCGGAGGCGTATACTTCAGCAGAAAGCGGCTTGTGCAAATGGGAGCCAACGGTGGTGGAGGAGTCCTCAGAGTGTTGGACTAGGATCCCAGGTTCAATCCCTGCTCGTGCCGTAGAAGCTCGCTGGGCGGCCTTGGGCCAGTCACTCTGTCAGCCTAAACCGCCTCATGGCAGAACCAAGTGGCACCTTGAAGACTGGCAAAGTTTGATTCTGAGGGCGCGCTTTCGCGTGCCTGCTCCCTTCTTCGAAGGGTAAAATGGGGGCGAGGGGAAGGATGTGAGCCGCCTTGGGGGTCTCCACTGGGGAGAAAGGCAGGAGGGCAGGAATGAAGAAAATAAATCACATTGCCCCCCCCCCCCCGAGAGTGCCCCTTGGCCCGGAGCTGCCTGCTCTAAGGCCGTCTGGGGCGTTCTGTGCCATCCCAGGAGGCAGCTTTGGCTGTGGGGCAGCTTGACTCGAGGCCTTTTTTGAGGGGCAGAATGCAGTCTCGGTATCGAGAAGCCCCTCCCCAGCTCCGTGGAAAGGCCGCGTGCTGGCTCCCCCCCCAACTAGCAGCACAGCCCCCCCGCCACCTGCAGCCAGAGCCGACGTGAGTGCCTGGCTGCGCTTTCGGAAGGAGTGCGACGACAAAGGGGGGTGGGGTGGGGGGAGCCCTTGGTCGGCGACAGCAGCTTTTCCTCCTTGGAGATTCCGCCAGCCCCGTCCATGCCCCCCCCCTCCACGTGTGCAGGCATTCCCCGTTGCCGATTGGCCGAGGAGGGGGAGCTGTTGCTAAGGGGCCGGTTCTCCGTGCATTTCCTTAGCAGCCTTGCAGAAGACCGCTCTTCACCCAGCTTTCTAGGCACTGGGCTCTTTCCCTTTAACAGGAATTGCTCCTGTCTCTCCAGGAAGCTCCTGACAGCTAAAAAATATGGCCTTTGTCCTTTGCCATTGGCCCCGTCCCTCTGGAGGGTGCTGGTGGGAAAAGGGGGGACAGAGGACGGGGGGGGGGGCTGACAGGTTCACGCCGAACATGTAAATGGGAGCCATTTTAGCGCTGTCGGCCCTAATTGCGCTCAAGTAGAGGCTGTCTACATAGAATCCTGGGTGATCCAGAGTAGAGTTGACAGGGACAGGGGAAGAGCTGGGCTTTCAATTGGTGGCGGGGGGGGGGATTTTTTCCTCTCTTTTTTCCCCCCCTGAGGCCTTTCTTTCGGTTTTCCCAATGAAAGGATCAAAAATTTTGTGGAGTACTAAAAAAAACACTCATGTGAAATATTTTCTTTTTTCGCATGAGTGAGATGCTTATATAGAATCATAGAGTTGGAGAGGACTTTCAGGGTCATCTAGTCCAACCCCCTGCACAATTCGTAGATACCTCCCCCTCCACAACCCCAGGGACCCCCTGTTCCACGCCCAGAAGATGTCAAAAAAAACCTTCAGGATCTCTAGCCAGACTGGCCTGGAGAAAAATTCCTTCCTTTGGAAAAATTCCAAAGTGGGGATCAGCATTTCCCGGGGCGGGTAAGAAAGGGCCGCAAGAACTGAGCCCTGAGGCAATCCTTCCTGCATCGCTGTCAGAGGGCCACCTAGCCTCTGTTTGAAAACCTCCAAAGATGGAGAGCCCACCACCTCCCGAGGAAGCCTGTTCCGCTGAGGAAACGCTTTGACTGTCGGGAGGTTCTCCCTGATATTAAGTCAAAAACTCTTCTGATTTAATTTCAACCCGTTGGTTCCGGTCCCACCTTCTGGGGCAGCAGAAAACAACTCCGCACCATCCTCTACATATGACAGCTCTTTCTTATCAGCTGTCGCGTGCTTTCCCTTATACTTGTGGCACGTGGTGGATGTTTTCCCCTCTCCCTCAAAACACGGGGACAGGTGTACCCACAGATTGGGTAAAAACTAGCTTCACTGCCTGAGCTTGCTGGAGCGGAAAAAGTATCTCCGAAAGTTTCTTTGAGAACTGAGCTCTGTGACCAGCTGCCATAACGGGGGGAAGGCAGCACCTAAATTCAGCTAAGGTACCTGTACTACAGGTAGCATAGGGCGCATTCAGCTTGCAGTTTTCTCTCCAATATTGGTTGTGTTTACAATTATGCTTGTAGAAAATGGACATCTATACCCTTGTAAATTACATAAATAGGTCAGATATTGCAGTTTTATGTTAAAGCACTGAAATTAATTTAGGGTCAGTAGGCCAAGTAAGAATTGTTTCAGGTTTCCCCCAAATTTCCACTCCCCCCCCCCCCCCCCAATAGCTGTAAAATGTACGGAAATTTTTACATTTCTACATGTACCTGATGTTTTGTAGCCTTTTCATAGCCACACAGAACCAAGCCGCGTGTGTCACTGTTTTGCTAATATTAAACGAGCTGTTTTTAGGCACTGGAGCTGTGGCTTGAACCAGGGTGATCCAGCATATGCTAGGCACAGGAATCTCAGAGGCCAGGGGTGGGCCATTGTTTTGGCTCGGGGGCCACTTTGTGGGAGCGGAGGTTAGCGGAGGGCCACACCTTTTAAAATGATTGCATTCATTAGTTAACTTTGCATTTCAGAAAAGGTATAAACGGTATCATAAAAATCAATAAGTATAAATTAAATAAAATAGTGGTAGTTTTATTCAATTTATTTATTGTGCTAATTTCATATCATCTATAGCTGTAAGCACATTTAATTTTAGAATCAGTTTAATGAGACAAATGTACCCTATCACACTTTTCTACAGTTTTTTTTGAAATCAGGAGTGAGATTGCTTGTTGAGAAACCACGTGGCCAACTGTCTTGGCAGGCGACAAAAAACTCTGTGGCGGGCCGCAATTTGCCCACCCCTGTCATAGGCTGTTATTTCAGGAGAATGCTAGTGTTCAGCCTGGCCTCTGTCTTTGCTGTGTATTTCGGGGGGGGTGTTTCATGAGCATGTGAAGCTGCCTTACTCTATCACACTGTTGAGCCTGGGACCTTCTGCATGCCGAGCAGTTGCTCTACCACTGAGCCACAGCCCTTCCCTACTGAATCAGACCCCCCTTGGTCCATCAAAGTCAGTACCGTCAACTCATATTGGCAGTGGGTCTCCAGGATCTCAGGCAAAGCTCTTTCACATCACATAGTACCTCGTCCTTTAAACTGGAGATGCTGCCAGGGATTGAACCTGGGACCTTCTGCATGTCGGGCAGTTGTTCTACCACTGAGCCACAGCCCCACCCATTCACTGCCGTGCAAAACGCAGCACCCTCAGATTCTGTCTTTCCCCAGCTTTGTTTTGTTTAAGGTGCCCTGGGAAGTTTAGGAGTACTGGGGGAGTGCCTGGTTATTGTTGTCCCGCCTCGGCCACTGTTCTGTGAAACTTGACCTCCAGCCGTGGGCCTTCCTTCCATTTGCTATCTTTTCAACAACCAAAATCCAAATTCTCCAAAAATCCAGATGTCAAAATAATCGGCATAAACCAGTCAGATGTGTGTAAGATGCATATAAATTTGCTCACCACATCTGATTATGGAATTTGGGTCTCTTTAGTTCCACACGGCAGAGAGTGCCCAGCTTGCTTCGTGACCTTTACACCATGAAGGCCACCTAGGAGCAGACCTTGCAGGGTTCATTCCATCCGTCTGAGTTCTGACACCTGCTTCTGCTTTCAAAGATGCTGCCAGTTTCCTCTCCATTTAACTCATGTATAGAAGCCTGTGCCAGTGACCTGCTGGTTCCACAACGTGTCTTGCACACTGAACACAGGCGTGGACGGGAATCCTTCTTGTGACTGCATCTCAAGACCACGTAGAGACTTCTGCCGTCTTAGATCTATTGCTGGAGATCTCTTGGAGCTCTAGAGCGAGGTGTGGTTGAAGGGGAGGGGAGGTGCCCTGTTAACAGAAGTCTGCCACTACAACACCGCTTTGGTGTTGCCAGTTTGGTGTAGTGGTTAAGTGCGCGGACTCTAATCTGGGAGAACCGGGTTTGATCCCCCACTCCTCCACTTGCACCTGCTGGATGACCTTGGGCAAGCCATAGCTCTGTACCAGCTGTTCCCTCAAGGACAGCTTGGGAAAAAGCTCTCTCAGCCCCACCTACCTCACAGGGTGTCTGTCTGTTGTGGGGAGGGGAAGGGAAAGGAGTTTGTAAGCCGCTCTGAGACTCCCAAGTGAGTGAAGGGCAGGATATAAATCCAATCTCCTCCTCCTCCTCTTCTTCCTCTTCTTCTTTATTTGAGCCTCCAACAAATCTGCTCTGAATTAAAGGTTTTAACCTCCGAGTCCTTTTCCAGCCATGTGTCTTGACACCATTGCTGTGTCTTTTGTGTTAAATTGGCCAGGGGAAAAAGCAACTGGATCAGCACAACTGATTGTGTGCTGAAAGAGCCCCCAAAAGTGCCGTGTGGAGGTTGTTCACTCCCATCCATATAGGAGCTCCCAGAACCAGCATGCCCTTTGTGGCTAAGACCAGCTCTGATGGAATCTGTTTTGTTCCTAAAAGGGGCAGGGGGGAGTGCTGGGGTGGTGCTGTGGGGAGAAAGAACCCGGAACGCAGCTTCCAACAAACCTTCCCGTTGGAGACTCTGAGATGACTGGAATTCAGAGACATTCCTCCACTGAAGCCAGACCAGCCGCCAGGCACACAAAGGGTAGCCTCGGTGCACAAATAGATAGTGGAGGCCATTCTCTTTCTCCACTCTTTAGTTTAGTTGTACCTTAAAGCTGCCGAAGGTGTGGGAAAGGGAAGCCAAAATGATCAAGGGATTGAAGCTCCCTTCCCACGCGGACAGGTTTGAGCACTCGGCTTCTTTAAGTTTAGCAAAAAGACAACTAAAGAGGGGACGGGTAGATAAAAGGATGCATGTGGAGAAAAGCAGGGGCTGTTCTACTTCCTCGTACAACTGGGTCAGTTGGTACAATTGGTGGGTAGTAGATTCTGAGCAGGTCAGAGAGAGAGAGAGAGAGAGATTCACGTGATGCAGAATTCAGGTCCGGATTTAACATATGACGCTACAGTTAGCAGCGGCCACTGACTCGGACCGTTCCAAAGGGAGGATAATCCAGTTCAAGGTCTAGCAATGACTACTAGCCCTGAGGACTAAATGGGACCTCCAAGTGTGCAGCTGTGGGGGGGGGGCTTAGGGTTGCCAACCCCAGGCTGGAAAGTTCCTGGAGATTTGGGGGCGGAGTTTGGGAAGGGCAGGGTTTGGAGCGCGTAAGGATCTCAGCCGGATGTAATGCCATAGAGTCCACTCGCGGAAGCAGCTTGTTTTCTCCAGGGGAACTGATCTGTGTGGTCTGGAGGTCTCTAGTTCCCACCTGGAGAATGACAATCCTGGGGTTGCAGTTAAACAGCAGTCCTCAGAAGCAGTGGGGTTGCCGGTGGGTTAGAGGGTGTTGTTGGCCTAGGTTGGCCTTGAACTTGTTCAGCCAGTCCAGTTGGAAGTTGCTGAGAGATATGTAAAGAGCGGTCCACGTGGCGTGTTTTCAGAAGCCGGAATGGTCATTGGCCTCCAACAGTTTCCAGCGCCTTTTCCCCCAGCCAACAAATGGGGTGCTGTTTTGACTTGAGTGAGATCCAAAGGGGCAGTAATCTCCCTCTGTCCCCACATGGGTGATGTCTCAGTTGCAGAACTGAGAGGTGGAGGCAGGGGGCCCTTTAACCTCTTCTTCCCTGCTGGGAACAACTCAGTCCTAAGCTGAGCTTTAGGGGCTGCTCCACATTTGCCTGGATCTTGGCTCATACGTAAGGAGCAACTGAGAGGTTTAGAGGGCTCCCCTTGTGCATTATTCTAGGTCTGCCTTTAACGGATCAAGATGTTCAGTAGGAGCATCACTTGGAAGAACCAGTTTGGTGTAGTGGTTAAGTGCGCGGACTCTAATGTGGGCAAACCAGGTTTTATTCCCCACTCCTCCACTTGCACCTGCTGGATGACCTTGGGCAAGCCATAGCTCTATACCAGCTGTTCTCCCAAGGACAGTTGTCTCAGAGCTCTCTCGGCCCCACCTACCTCCCAGGGTGTCTGTTGTGGGGAGGAAAAGGAGTTTGTAAGCCACTTTGAGACTCCCAAGTGAGTGAAGGGCGGGATATAAATCCAATCTCCTCCTCCTCCCTCGTCGTCGTCGTCTTCTTTGGCATGGAGGGTTTTATGGCTTGGTTCCAGTGTATATGCTAAAGCATGAATTCGTTCTCTCCTTTTTCCTGTAGCTGGAGCAGCAGAGGCAGCAGCTGCTGACCGAGCGCCAGAACTTCCACATGGAGCAGCTGAAATACGCGGAGTTGCGCGCCCGCCAGCAGCTGGAGCAGCAGCACAGCCAGAACGCCCAGCAGTCCCACCAGCATTCCAGCGGCCCCGGCATGAACCCTCTGGGGACACCACCCCCCGGGCACTCCAGCCTGATGGCGCCCCAGCAGCCTCCTCCATATCCCATGATGCATCACCAGATGCCCCCTCCTCACCCCCCACAGCCAGGTAAGGGCTGGAAGTCCAGCACGATTAGGAAAGGGTCCAGGCCTGAGTCAAGCCAAAGCACAGAGATTCAGGAGTTGGGACTGAGGAATGTAACTGTGTCTGCTTGGATCCAGTACTGCTGTGAACAGAGCAAGAACGGTAGCCACTGTGGTCTGGTGGCTGAGAGCGCCAGACTAGGATCTGGGAGAGCCAGATGCCAATCCCATTTTCATGCCTTGGAAGCTCACTGGGTGACCTAGGGGCAGTCACACGCTCTCGGCCTCACCTACCTCACAGGTCGTTTCAGAGGGTAGCTGTGCTGGTCCACAGTAGAATAGAGAGATTCATTCTGCAGCACCTTCGAGACCAACCAGATTTCCAGGGCAGGAGCTCTCAAGTGTGAGAGTCCCAAGAGATTTCAAACTGCAACCAGAAGTTCTTAACCAGAAGATTCTGTTATTGACAGTAGATCTAATAGTCATCTACACATCTTGAGTCAGTAATGGAGGGGAGAGGGGACGTTGGGTACAATAATACTGTACTCAAAAGATCAGTTCAAAGTGAAACCTCCAATCACCAGAAAGAGAAAAAGGCGCCCAATTATACTGGACATTTGTTCTCAGGCTAAAAGCGGGGAAAATTACAATTAGCACCTGGGAACGCGAAGCGGCTGAGAAATGGCAAAAAGCAACAGGCTCAAGGTTAGGGAGGCACAGAGCGATAAGCGGCCGGGAGTGAGAATAGAGGAGGCGTTCCGAAGGTGGGGGCCCGAGAGTGAGAACCGTGCCACCTCCCGCCCGGGAATGGCAGCATTAGCTGACATCAAGAGTCAAAGCTCCCATCGTCAGGCTTGATGAGTACGAATGGAGGATGCATTAACAGAAGCACTGGGTCCAGGTAACGGGAGGTGGGTAGTTCCACTCTGTTCTGCTATGGTCAGGCCTCACCTGGAGGACTGGGTCCAGTTTTGGGCCCCACATTTGAGGAAGGATGTTGAGAAGCTCGAGCGTGTCCAGAAGAGGGCGACCAGGATGGTGAGAGGGTTGAAAGGCTTATGGGGAAAGGCTGAGAGAGTTGGGGATGTCTAGCCTGGGAAAGAGAAGGCTTCGAGGGGACATGGTTGCAGCCTTCCAATTTCTGAAGGGCTGTCATGTAGGAGATGGAGCAGATCTAATCTCTCTTGCTCCGGACTGCAAGACTAGATCTAATGGGTGGAAATAACAAGGGAGTCAATACCGGCTGAATACCAGGAGGAACTTCCTAACTGTCAGAGTGGCTGAGCAGTGGGACAGACTGCCTTGGGAGCTGGTGGATGCTCCTTCGCTGGACGTTTTCAAGGGGAGGCTGGACAACCATCTTTTGGGTCTGTTGTAGGGCTGTCTTTCGACTGTGCTCCTGCAGAGTGCAGGAGGTTGGACTAGATGACCTGCAAGGTTCCTTCCAACTCTAACATTCTGTGATTCTATGACCCGAGGCCATTTTATTTGCTAGAGCTTTTAAGGGGGGGTGTACGCTGTAAGCATTTGGGGTAGGGTTACGTTTAGAATCACGAGCCACAAAGGAAAAGTGCGGTGTAAATGTTTTCTTAAATAAATCATGAGAGCAGAGAGCCTGCAAAGTCAGTTTGCAGGCACTTCAGAGAGGCTCTTCTAATCTGAGCCGCTGTCTGAAGATTTTGCACCTCAGATATAACCCCGTGCCTGCTGGTCTTTCCCCCAGAACTTCCAAGGCATGAATGGAAGGGCAAAAGCTTTTGCTTGAAGAGAGGCGATTTCTGCCCATCTCTGTCAAAGCCTGCTCTAAAGGTTGCACCTGATTTTCTGATCCTGGAGGGGCTTTTCAGCCAATCTCCCCGCACAGATACCCTGCCAAAATGTTAATGGGCCGTAGTTGTTAATGTGTTATTGATCTAAATCACTTGTTCTCAAACTGTTGGTCATAGCTCACTCATTGGGGGGGTTGGAGGGGAGGGGCTCCAAGGCCAGGAGGGAAGAGGGTGAGCTGGGGGATATTTGGGTTTGCCTCCCTCTGCACAGTGAGTGAGTGGCCATGAAAATATTTCTCAGAGGGGGTAGCCATGTTGGTTTGTAGTAGAACAGCTTGAATTAAGTCCAGCAGCACCTAAGATTTCCACAGAAAGAGGTTCCGAGAGTCTGAGCTCCCTTCGCAAAGGAAGCTGTGACTCCTGAAAGCACATTATTATTATTAGAATGATAAAAGGGCTGGAACACTTTCCCTATGAAGAAAAGTTGAAGTGCTTGGGGCTCTTTAGCTTGGAGAAATGACAGCTGAGGGCTGACATGATTGAGGTTTACAAGATTATGCATGGGATAGAGAAGGAAGGAGAAAGTGGTACTTTTCTCCCTTTCTCACAGTGCAAGAACTTGTGGCCACTCCATGAAATTGCTGAGCACTTGGGTTAGATTGGGTAAAAGGAAGTACTTCTTCACCCAAAGAGTGATTAACACGTGGAATTCACTGCCACAGGAGGTGGTGATGGCTACAAGTATGGACGGCTTCAAGAGGGGATTGGATAAACATATGGAGCAGAGGTCCATCAGTGGCTATTAGCCACAAGGTATAGATAGGATCTCTTGGTCTGGGGCAAGTGATGCTCTGTATTCTTGGTGCTTGGGGGGGCAACAGTGGGAGGGCTTCTAGTGTCTTGGCCCCACTGCTGGACCTCCTGAGGGCATGTGGTATTTTTGGCCACTGTGTGACACAGAGTGTTGAACTGGATGGGCCACTGGCCTGATCCAACATTGGCTTCTCTTATGTTTTTAAGAGCAGAGGTCCATCAGTGGCTATTAGCCACAAGGCAGAGATAAGATCTCTTGGTCTGGGGCAAGTGATGCTCTGTATTCTTGGTGCTTGGGGGGAGGGGAACAGTGGGAGGGGCTTCTAGTGTCCTGCAACCACTGCTGGACCTCCTGGTAGCACCTGGTATCTTTGGCCACTGTGTGACAGAGTGTTGGACTGGATGGGCCATTGGCCTTATCCAACATTGGCTTTCCTTATGTTCTTAAGCTTTTGCGCCCAAACCCACTTCATCAGATACAGTGGAAAGAACCTTCTCAGCTATTACTTATCGGGGGAAGGTTGTCAGGGAAGACCATTTAGAGTCCAGACGTATAAGTACTGGGTGATTATAGCCAAGATGGGATGTAAAAGAGATCTGCAAATGGCAGTAAATTAGCATACAAATACAAGAGTTAACTAACAGATGTGGGAACAGCACCTGCAAGACAAATAAAGTTCCGAGAACGGAGAGACTTCATACATACACTCCGTCAGATTCATAGAAACAGATTTCCTCAAATATTGCAAACTGGGGGGGGGCGGGTAGTTGCCAGGAAGAGCTGATTAGAGTCAAGATGCCTGAGCAACTGAGCAATGAATACAGCCAAGAACAACACACTAGGCCGAAGGCTGGTCTGCTGGTCTTGAATCTTAACATGGAAATACTGCCCCTTGTTGATCACTAATGCCAGTTATGTAAAAATTGAAAATGCAAGAATGCCTACTTGCTTGATGCTGAGTGATGTGAGTCCGCTGTGCTCCGTGTCGGAGAGGGGGAAGGTGGCACGGTGTGACTTTTCCAGGGGCCCGGTCTCAGTTAAGAAGTAAGCCCCGCTCCTAAAGGTTTGAGAACCACGGGTCTAGATTATGAAGAGTTCCAGATTTTTCAGCTTGAATGTGGCCCGTCTGGTTTGGGAAGACATTGCAGAAGACCTCTAGAGGTCAAGCGAATGAGAGAAGGAGAGGGTGGAATTGCCTCTCAGGCTTCCTCTGCAGTCTTTAGGGGAAGGAGGCGATGCAGAAGCGGGGCTTTACAGCGGTCAGTATGGAAGGGAAGCCCGGTGCCAGCACCCCAGCAGCTCTGCAGGGGAGAAGAGAAATGTGGGCGGGAGGCAGCAGAGAGCAGCCAGCCCAAGGGGAGAGTGTGCCGCTCTGAACTCAAGAAGGGGTAGAAATAGATGTCGGGTCTGCCAGAGGGCCAAATGTGATGCACATTTCTGTAGGAAAGAGACCGAAGTTCAGTCTGTCTCCTGCTTTCTTCCCTTGTGCAGGGCTTACAAGTTGCTGATCTTACAGAGCAGGGGCAGCTGAGCTGGGTGGGTTTAATTTCTCTCGAGCTCTTTTCCTCCAATTCTCCCTGGTCTGCAGTTTTCACAAAACCTCTAGCAGAACTAATCAGCACAAAACCTCTAGCAGAACCATGATTGTCCCAAAGACCAAGTGGTCTTTCTTGCAGGGGGTGGACAGAGGAGGCTGGAAAGTTGTTTGCATGTTGAAAGTTCTTGTCAGAGGTAGACTGGACTTAGTTTTCACTTGCTGGCTAAGGGACTGCTTACCTTAAAGACATCACAATAGCCCTGCCGGATCCAACCAGTGAGGGTCCCTCTAGTCCAGCCTCCCATCTCACACAGTGGCCAACCAGTTCCTCCAGAGGGCAAATAACAGAGCAGAGAGGCTGAGGCCTTCCCCTGGTAAGAACATCAGAAGAGCCCTGCTGGATCAGACCAGGGAGGGTCCATCCAGTCCACCATCCTGCCTCACACAGTGGCCTAAACCAGTTCCTCTGGAGGGCCAGCAACAGGGCAGAGAGGCCGAGGCCTTCCCCTGAGAAGAGCATCAGAAGAGCCCTGCTGGATCAGACCAGTGAGGGTCCCTCTAGTCCAGCCTCCTGTCTCACACAGTTGCCAGCCAGTGGAGATCCAATGACAGGGCATAGAAACCGAGGCCTTCCCCTGGTGTTGCCTCCTGGCTCTGGGACTTGGCGGTTGCCCGCCTCTGGAGGTTCCCATTGCAGCACAGTGCCCCCCCCCCCATCCGCTTTGTGCTGTGCTTGCGATCTCCCAGGCCCCCAGGGTTCTCTCACCACGGCTGTTCCTGCCGCACCACCCTGGTCCGAGCCCCTGCTCCTCAGGCGGCTGTCCTGCCAGCCTCTCCTCACCATCGGGCGATGCCACCCTCCAGCCTGGGCAGAACCGGATCCTGTGAGGTGCTGCCTCCATGCAAGCACTTGTGGGTCTGTGGTCACTTTGTGTCTTGTCACTGAGCAGCAACAGAACTGCAGCTGGGAGGGGGGGTGGAGTTTTCGCCAGAAGGAACTGGGCAGTTTGCAGGGGTGTGGGCATGTCACTGGCAAAGCAGCTTAGCTGCGGCTTGTGAGGGGTCGTGGCCCAGTGGTATAGCATCTGCTTTGCGTGCCGAAGGTCCCAGGTTCAATCCCTGGCAGCCTCTGCAGTTAAGAGGACCGGCGGTGGGTGATGGAGAAGACCTCCTCCGCCTGAGACCCTGAAGAGGGAGCCGCTGCTAATCTCCTTGAGTAGACAAGGCTGACCTGGATGGGCCAGGGCCCGGGTTCAGCAGAAGGCAGCTCCATGTGCGTCCCTGTGAGCTCGCAATTGTCCTCTCTGAGCAGATCTGCCTGTGGAGGGGGCAGGGAATGGGGAGGTCCAGAGGAAACAGGGCAGGAAGGGCATTACCCCACTTGACCTTCGTGGCAGCACAGCAGGAAGCGTGGCCCAGCCCTTCCCCGGCTTCCCAGCAGCCATTGTCCAACAGACTTTGCTTGCCTCTTTGTGACAGATAAAAAGCAGCCCTGTTAATGCAACTGAGCATGAAGAGATGTGCGAGCTGAGCGTTGTTTAAGAGACTGACTGGGCTGGGAAACCGCTCAGAATAAGGGGACCAAAGGGGACCATAAAACATTTATTGGCCAAGGAAGCGAAGAAGAGCCATGGTTTATGGTCGTCTTCAGTCCTGCGTGCAGCTGGAAAATAGGGCCGCAGGCTCTGAGCCATTCCTCCTGTCCTGCTTTCTGCAAGCACTGGGGAATAAAGCGGCACGGCCAGGACTTTGACGAGCGCATTTCCAGCGTTCCCATCAGGGCGGTCTGAATCAGCAGAGTTCAGTGCCTTAAATCGTCCCTGTCCTGAGGGTTTGGCCTCTGGCCGTTGGGTGGGGAGTTGTATTCCATCTTTTCCTGAGGCAGCAAAGCCCTTTTCCCCCAGGGCTTGATATGTGGGGCCTGCTGCTGTCTGCAAGAGAAGCTTTCTACGTTTCTACAACCCTCACAGTGGTGTTCTGTTGATCCATTTGTGTGCTGAGATATTTTCACGTTCCACAGCCATTTTTGCGGGGGGGGGCTTACGTATGTTTATTTAATTTGTAAATGATAACTAAATTGGGAGGGGTAGCAAATACAGTAGAAGACAGAGTCAGGATACAGGATGATCTTGACAGGCTGGAAAACTGGACTAAAACAAATTTAATGAATCTCAATGGGGATAAATGTAAAGTTCTGCATTTAGGTAGGAAAAATCAAATGCTTAATTATAGGGTGGGAGAGACTTGTCCTCGCAGTAGTATGTGCAAAAAGGATCTAGGGGTCTTAGTAGACCATACGCTGAACATGAATCAGCAGTGTGATGTGGTTGCCAAAAAGGCAAATGCGATTTTGGGCTGTATCAACAGAAGTATAGTGTCCAGATCACGCGAAGTGATGGTACCACTTTGCTCTGGTTAGGCCTCACCTAGAGTATTGTGTTTAGTTTTGGGCACCACAATTTAAGAAGGATATAGACAAGCTGGAACATGTTCAGAGGAGGGCAACAAAGAAGTTGAGGAGGTCTGGAGACCAAGTCCTGTGAGGAAAGGTTGAAGGAGCTGGGTAGGTTCAGCCTGGAGAGGGGATGACTGAGAAGTGATATGATCACCATCTTCAAGTACTTGAAGGGCTGTCATATAGAGGATGGTGCGGAGTTGTTTTCTGTTGCTCCAGAGGGTTGGACAAGAATCAAAGGGTTGAAATTAAATCGGAAGAGTTTTCGACTAAACATTAGGAAGAACTTCCTGACAGTTGGAGCGGTTCCTCAGTGGGACAGGCTTCCTCAGGAGGTGGTGGGCTCTCCGTCTTTGGAGGTTTTCAAACAGAGGCAAGATGGCCATCTGACAGCAGTGCTGATCGTGTGAATTTGGGCAGATCATGAGAGGGAGGGCAGGAAGGGTTGCCTCAGTGCTTAGTTCTCGTGGCCCTTGCATGCCCAGGGAAATGCTGATCACCACTTTAGGGTCAGGAAGCAATTTTTCTCCAGGCCAGTTTGGCCGGGGATCCTGGAGATTTTTTTGTCATCTTCTGTGCATGGAACAGGGATCACAGGGGGAGGTATTTGTGAATTTCCTGCATTGTGTAGGGGGTTGGACTAGATGACCCTGGAGATCCCATCCAACTCTGTGATTCTGTTATTCTACTTGTCCCATCAGGAGGGTGAAGTGCACACATTTAGTGCTCTGTAGTCTTCCTGTAGTGGGAGCCAGTTTGGTGTAGTGGTTTAGTGCGCGGACTCTAATCTGGGAGAACTGGGTTTGATTCCCCGCTCCTCCACTTTCACCTGCTGGATGACCTTGGGCAAGCCATAGCTCTGTACCAGCTGTTCTCTCAAGGACAGCTTGGGAAAAAGCTCTCTCAGCCCCACCTGCCTCACAGGGTGTCTGTTGTGGGGAGGGGAAGAGAAAGGAGTTTGTAAGCCGCTCTGAGACCCCAAGTGAGTGAAGGGCGGGGTATAAATCTAATATCATCTTCTTCTTCTTCTTCCCCCTGCACCGGTGTCCCGATCCAGATTGCGCCGTGCTGTGCTTTTACATGGAGTTGCCACCGGTAACTCGCAGCTGCAGTGTGCAGACTCCTGAAAAATGTAATGGGTAGTTTGGCCCTTGGTATCACAAGAGGGGCAGGCTGCAACAGAAGCCCAAGGGGGCAGGTTGTGGTTGGCTGTTGATCCTAGCCCAGATGGGGCTTTGGAGGGCAGTGGAGGGGTCCCTCCCGTACCGCTGAACAGCTGGCTGGTTGGTTAGGAAGAAAGTGGAGCCCATCCCTGCAGCAGGACAGGAGGAGCTTTGCAAGATGAGCGGGAGCTGTGCAGACTGGCTCCAAATAAGACAGCTAGCCTTGCCTTTCCGGGATACCATCAGGAAAAGCTGTCCTCCTCCCGGGCTTCTCGGGCGTGTTCAGGCAGTCTGAGCGTGTGGCTTTTGCCTCTGCACGCTCCAAGTTGTGGCCCTTCATCCTCAACAACATTGCAAGCGATCCTGGGGTACCCTTGAACGTGGGGTGCAGCCTCTCGGGTGCCAAATATCTTTGGCCGACCTTGGCTCCTACTCTGGGTGGCGAGTTTGGGTGGTGTCACTTAACCCATCGAGAACCCGCTGGATGGAAGCATGGGGGAAAAGGTTCCCCCCCTCCCCCCGGCCTATAATTAGCAATGGAGAGTACCAGCCAGGGGGCATCAATTCTCCTGCAGACGCCAAGAGGTGGTTTCACAGCAGTGAGCTGTACAGGTTTTTCCTGTCACCTGAAACCCAACAAGCAAGTTTCAGCACTTGATAACGCCTGGCAGTGATGTTTTATTTAAGGGGCATAAATATTTGAGGGTGGCCAAGGCCGTCTTGGCCTGTCACTTCACCTGCTTGATGTAGCCGCCTCTTCTCCTTTGCAGAAGAGCACTGCCTGCCACAGGAGGGACACAAGAGGAGGGGCTGGGGGCAGAGATCAGTTTGGCCTCCCCATGACTGCTGGAGAATGGGACACTTGCCCTGGAGAGGCGCGAGGTGGAGGCTCAGCGCAAAATGTGCCTCTGCACTTAATTATTCAGTGCCCAGTGGGGCGATTCTCCGCATCTCCTGGGGAGGATGTGCTGCAGAAAGGGCAGGTTCTGAAGGGTGGCTGTGGAGCTGGGCTTTCCAGTCTGCTATTTATAGCTGGGGGGTGGTTTTCAGGCAGCCTTATGTCAACTCCACATTTCCCTTCGGGAGGGTCTCTCAGAGACTTGCATGCATTCACTGCTTCAGCCGACATGAACGGACAAAGCTGCTTTCTGCGGAATCAGACCCTTGGTCCACTGAGGTCAGTCATCTGTTCCGACTAGCGCCAGCCCTCCAGGGTCTCAGGCGGAGGTCTTTCTCATCACCTGTGAGCTGATTCTTCGAATGGGGCTTGAACCTGGGACCTTCTGCATGCCAAGCAGATGCGCTACCACCGAGCCACAGCAGCAGAGCCAATAATAATGTGGTGCATGTCCTTGGCACACGCCCACAGGCCCGCTTCTTTCCACTTGACCGCAGAATTTTTGATCTCCGGATGGGAGCAAGTTTGGACTCACAGGGAGCTCTGAAGTCAGTGGTTCCCTCGGCCCCCACCTCGTCTGTGATGTGGAAATATTACAATAGAAGGGCCCAGCAAGGGCAGTCGCAAGGACCTGGGAGAACTGGGCCAGATGTTTTGAGCGCTTGGGGAAAACCCTGCATGGAGACTTCCCAGTGTGCTCCACTCAGCACTGTCCGTAGTAGTTTCACAGCGCAGGACTGCAGCTAGGGATGGGTGGACCAGAACTCATTAGGGCAGGGGTCCCCAACCCAGAGCCCCTGGGTGCCATGGCACCTGCCGGAACCTTTCCTGGCCTCCACCGAGTGCTTCCAAGAAGTGAAGGAGGGCAGGCAGGGCTCTTGCCCAGTAAAACTTCTAACTGGCTGTTGGAGATGCAGTTGGCCGTGCGGATCTTTAAAAACCTCGCTTTAGCAATAGCTGCCGCCACAGCACAAGGGTCGTCACTGTGTGAATGAAGTCAAGCTGTGGCAGTCATTTTGTGGCTGGCTCCGCCTCCTGCAGTAGCCATTTTGTGGCCGTGCCCACCGTGCCATGTCAGAATTCCAGAGTTGCCCACGGGTTCAGAAAGGTCAGGGACCTACGCCTTAGGGGATTCCCAGGCCTTCCATTTGACCACTGGCAGTGCACGCTGCAGTTGCCGACAGAGGAGACGGTCGATAAATGTGTCGGGAGCACCCCTGAAGCCCTGTTTGTGCAGAGGTGTCCTTTGAACCCCACCGGGGGGGGGGGGTGCCTGTGCCATGCAGCATATGTGACGGGGAAACTTCCCAAGGTGTGCCTTTGGGGGCCGAGCAGGGAGAGAGCCAAGCGCCTCTGAGTTTCCCAGCGGAGGCCGCTTCTTGCACCTTTCTACCTTCTCCCCCGCGAAACATCTGCCAGTTTGCCTTTAAGCTCTCCTTTCCCTTATGTAGGTCACGTTTCACCATTTTCCCCTGCTTCTCGCTTCCGAGAGTTTCAATCCATATTTTTCCCTTCCTCCCCACAAGGCGCCTTTTTTGTTTCGTTCTGTTCTGTCCAAATGCGTAATCCAGATTTGAGGTGAGTTCCCCCGCCCCCCCCTTCACCGGCTGGGCTCTCCTGTGTTATTTGTCAGTTTGAAAGCTGCCTGTGATAGGCTAGGAAAGTCGCCCACGAGCATCTCTGGCCTTAACAGATAATCTTGTCTCCGCTGCAGAAATCAGCCTCAGAGCAAACACTAATGGGGAGGTGGGAAGCCATTTTCTGGGCTCAGTGATGCAGAGGTGGGAATTGGCAAGCAGGAAGCAGAGGGCCCAAGTGGCCAGTGAAATAAAAGAACCGTGATCCCCCCCCCCCCCCCCGCTGAGGGTCAGTCTGGGGCAGGACTCCTTCCCTGGCCCTTTTTTGCAGAGCTGCCCCTTCCGCTTGAGAGAGGACAGAATAATAATAACACGCCGTTTGTCTGGTTTGAGGGATCCTTCCAACAGTCCGACGAGTGTCATTGGCCGGGACGAGGACCTCAGGAGCCAGGTGGGAGAATGAGGAGCTGCTGCAGGTCCCACGGAGAGAGTTTGCGGCGGAGGAGACCTGGGCCCGTCACCTCCCAAACACAGCTTGTTCCCTGAGCCCCTTTGCTCCCCACGATGCTTTTAACATGGTGGTTTATTGTTACCTTTTATCTTCTACTCCCAGGCATTGTATCTGAGGAAGAGAGCTTTTTACTCTGAAAAATTCATACCTCGAAAACCTTATTGGCCTTATAAGGCGCTACTAGACTAGAATCTTGCTCTTTTACTGCAGTCCAGCATGGCTAAGCTCTGAAACAACTGCTAAGCAAGCACACAGCATTAGCTTCAGGCCCCACACAACAAAATATTAAGGCATGAAAACAGAAGTCCATATGAGACAACTGCAGTACCCACACAATTCACAAATCTCTTCCCACAGCATCCTTCTGCCTGTTGGCCACTGGCCAGCTCCTTGACCCACAAGCAAAGGCAGGGTATAGGCATGTTTTAATAAAGAAATACACATTAGTTTTCATTCTGCTTGCCGTGTGTCACTCTCTTAAAGGGGAGAAATCTCAAGCCTGGGATTTTGTCCTCGGTGGGTTAGCATCGTAAAACTAACATAAGAACCTCAGAAGAGCCCTGCTGGATCAGACCAGTGAAGACCCATCTGGTCCAGCATCCTGTCTCTCACACAGTGGCCAGCCTGTTCTTCCGGAGGGCCAACAACAGGCCAGAGAGTCCGAGGCCTTCCCCTGATGTTGCTTCCTGGCTTTGGGATTCAGAGGGTTAGTGTCTCTGAATGTGGAGGTTCCCCTCAGCCACCATGCCTAGTAGCCACTGATACACTTATTCTCCATCATCCATCAATCTGTCTAACCCCCTTTTAAAGTCACCTATGTCTGTGGCCATCACTGAATCCTCTGGCAGCATTTTAATCACTCTCTGTGTAAAGTAGTATTTCCTTTTGTTTGTTCTGAACCTACTGTCCATCAGCTTCACCTACCTCACAGGGTGTCTGTTGTGGGGAGGGGAAGGGAAAAGGAGTTTGTAAGCCGCTCTGAGACTCCCTTGGGGAGTGGAGGGCGGGGTATAAATCCAATCTCTTCTTATTCTTCTTCATTGGATGCCCTTGAGTTCTAGTCTTTTGGGAGAGGGAGAAAAAGTGCTCTTTGTCAATTTTCTCCACCCCAGGCATAATTTTATAAACCTCTGTCATGTCCCCTCTTACTCGTCTCTTCTCTAAACTGAAAAGTCCCAGTCTCTTCAGCCTTTCCTCATGGGGAAGGTGCTCAAACCCCCGAATCATCTTGGTTGCCCTCCTCTGTACTATTTCTAGCTCTGCAATGCCCTTTTTGAGATGTGGTGTCCAAGACTGTACCCATTGTTCCAAATGAGGCTGCACCATAGATCTCTACAGCGCATTGCAATATTGGCTGTTTTATTCTCAGTCCCTTTCCTGATCAACCCTAACACAGAGTTGGCCTTTTTCACTGCTGCAGCACACTGGGTTGACACTTTCATTGAGCTCTCCACTGCGACCCCGAGATCTTTTTCCCTCTCAGTCAGTACAGACCCCATTAGCCTATACTTGAAGATGGGATTTTTTTTCCTCCCAGTGTGCATCACTTTATACTTACCCACGTGGAACTATATTTGCCACATTATCACCCACTCACCCAGTTTGTAGAGGGAGCTCTTCACAGTCCGCCTTGGTTTTCACCATCCTGAATAATTGGGTGTCATCTCCAAACTTGTCCCCTACACTACTCGCCCCTAGTTCCAGATCATTGATGAATCAATTAAATAGTTCTGGTCCATGTACTGATCCTTGTGGGATCCCACTGCTGACTTCCCTCCATTGTGAGAACTGTCCATTGGTTCCTACTCTTTGCTTCCTTTTTAATCCATAAGAGAACCCATTCCCTTATGCCGTGACTGCTAAGTTTACTCAGGAGTTACTTTGGTGAGGTACCTTGTTAAAAGTCGTATCTGGCCACCTCAATTTGGCTCATATTCTTTCCTGCTGGCTGTCAGGAGCAATGGGGGGGGGGTCTGCCTGAAATCCTGCATTTTCTTTATTTCTTACTGAGAGTTCTGAATGACCCCTCCCCGGGTGAAGAATAGCAGTGTGTTCCATGTCCCCCTCCCTTCCTCCCGGGTCAAATCTGTACCCTTTCCCTGCAGCCCTGCATTGCTGCTGCTTGTCCCATTTGCTTGGCTTTCACCAGCTTTGGAGAAACAGCTGTGTTGTTCTCACCCCACCCCCTGCCTTGGCTTTTCCTCCTACCCAGGGCAAGTGGACACCCAAGTGTCAGAAGCTCCCTTTACAACAGCACAAGCTTTCAGAAGAAGAACAACACACACACACACACACACACACACACATATATTTCTGGCTGTCGGTGTATCGATCACTTTTAGAGTAGTGTGGCAGGAAAAGTAATAGACTCAGGAAAGGAAGTTCAACTTCATTTTTAACTGTTACAACTTCAGAGTCCACATATAAATATTTTTCATGGATTGACACACTTCTCCATTTCCAAAGATGATGATAAACATGGAATGGGTGCAGTTTGTCCCCTGAAAACAAGAAAGTTGAGCGGGGTGTGGTGCATGCATGCAGGTGGGAGTGCTGAATTATAAATTCTACACTAAACACATATATATATATATCCTTTAACAACTATTTTATTTAGAATTTTTTTATGGCCCCTTTCCGGGGAAACTGCCCAAGGCAGCTTGCAAAATAACATGCGATAAACATAAAACATTAATACTGTTCATCAGATTCTAAAATTTAAAAAAACCAACCCGAGCATAAGAACAGATAAAATTAAGCAGCTTAAAATAACTGCGTTCAGACTAAAAACACACTATAAAATGGTGTTAAAAGATCAGCCCCTGAATTACTGTAAGTGTAACAGAATAATTATAACATAAGACGCCAGTGTTGTCAGAAGATAAAAGGTTAAATGCATCTTGACAAAGCTGTCTTCATCACTGGTCAGCCTAATTTCCCCCCTAAAAGATACCATTGATTCCTAGGCTAAAAATATGTGTGAAACATACAAGCTGTTGCACATAGTATACCCAAATACACCCAGAGTTAAAAACCATTGCTAATCTAACTTGTGCGCATCTTGTGGGGATATGCCCGATACATATTCTTGTACAAACTTGTTAGTAACCTTAAAATACAAATATAATAAGCTTAATTGTTAACATCTATCTATTTAGTTTTATCATTTAGCGCTTCTCCACATACACACCACATCTCTTGTTTGCAAGTTGGGGGGGGGGTGCTTCCCGCCCCCCCCCCCCCCGTGGGGGGAGTGCCTTGGAAGCAGTTCTTTCTCAGTAGCCTGACACTTGCCAAGCTAACAGATTAGAGGCACCCAGTGTTCCCTCTAAACTGAGTTAGTGTGAGCTAGCTCACAGTTTTTTAGCCTCCAGCTCACACTTTTTTGTCTTAGCTCAGGAAGGATGGCTCCAGAGCAAACTAATTCATGCAGTAGCCAAACCACTCACTCACAACTTTAATGCCAGTAGCTCACAAAGTAGAATTTTTGCTCACAAGACTCCACAACTTAGAGGGATCATTGGAGGCACCCTGTGCTAAAGTGCCCGGACCTGGATGGGCCAGGCTAGCCTGATCTAGGTTGGATCTGGGAAGCTAAGCAGGGTCGGCCTTGGTTAGCACTTGGATGGGAGACCCCCGAGGAAGCCCAGGGTCGCGATGCAGAGGCAGGCAGTGGCAAACCACCTCTGCTCAACTCTTGCCTTCAGAACCCCAAATCTGCAGGCATATCCAAAACCAGTGCCGGCAGTCTTATGTTCAGCTCCGAGGGTTTGGGTCCAGGTGGCCCTTCTGGCCGGAGTCCTGGTGACTGGAAGACCTCAGGGGGTCCTGGGCAGTCATTTCCCCCCATAGCCCAGCTTAGCTGAGTTCACTGGGTGGCCCATTTGCAGTCTTCTTCTTTCTTACTGTCACGGGTGGCTCCGTCCTGCTTAGAAAATCTCCGGCTCAATAGAAACGTGAGATTTGTCAGGGAAGATGGAAAACCATTGAATCAATTTCAGGACAGAGTAGGACATTTCCTCCCAAAGTTGCCCAGCTGTCCTCGACCAGGGCCAGGGCTTTTTCAGTCCTGGCCTCAACCTGGTGGAAGGAACTCTCTGCCAAATGCCACCAGAGCCCTGCGGGATCTCATGCAGTTCCGCCGCAGGGCCTTTGAGGCGGAGATGTTCCGCCAGGCGTTTGGCTGAGGGCAGCAATGGTTTTCACTCTAGCTGGCGCACCCTCTTTTGCTCTCCAGAGCAGTCATCCCTAGCCGGGCAGTCTGGAACGGGGAGTGATTTCAGTCCAGCATCGGGAGTTTAACTTTATTTATTGGTTCTGCTGTATTTTAATTGTAGAGTTTTTATGGTTTTATCCATTGTTGTGCATTGTTCAGAGCCCTGCAGTAGCCTGTTCTTATTATTGACGGTGGTGGTGATGTATACAGTATGGAGTGTGCTGGCTTTCCGGGAATAGTCTGGGTTTCCAGAGATGACCTCTGAAGCCGGGCTGCTGTTTGGTGTGGTGGTTAAGGGCACGGACTCTAATCTGGGAGAACCGGGTCTGATTCCCCACTCCTCCACTTGCACCTGGCTGGATGACCTTGGGCAAGCTGTAGTTCTGTAGAAGAAGAAGAAGAAGAGATTGGATTTATACCCCGCCCTCCACTCCCCAAGGGAGTCTCAGAGCAGCTTACAAACTCCTTTTCCCTTCCCCTCCCCACAACAGACACCCTGGGAGGTAGGTGGGGCTGAGAGAGCTCTTTCCCAAGCTGTCCTTGAGGGAACAGCTGGTACAGAGCTATGGCTTGCCCAAGATCCTCCAGCCAGGTGCAAGTGGAGGAGTGGGGAATCAAACCCGGTTCTCCCAGATTAGAGTCCGCGCACTTAACCACTACACCAAACTGGCTCACCAAACTGTACCAGCTGTTCTCTCAAGGACAGTTGTCTCAGAGCTCTCCCAGCCCCACCCACCTCCCAGGGTGTCTGTCTGTTGTGGGGAGGGAATGGGAAAGGAGATTGTAAGCCTCTCTGAGACTCCCTTGGGTAGTGAAGGGCGGGGTATAAATCCAATCTCCTCCTCTTCTTAATATACTGCCAGGGAGAGGACCAAGTGATGGAGAGAGGGAAGGCTGAGCTCCATAAGGCAAAAGTGCCTTTTACAATTGGAAGACAAGAGTACTTGCAACTGGGAGCAGGGCTCCATGGTGGAAACAGGAAATCCACCTTCCTCCCATCCCCCCCCCCCCCCCCCCCCCAAGATTGTTGCCAGGAAAACCAGGCTGTGCTTCTTTTCCGATGATATCCGGAGCTTCAGAGCTGCCAGTCTGGAGATTTCTGTCTGGAGATTTCTGTGCCTCTCGCTGTTGCATCTCCCGCAGCCAGTGGACTGCCTAGTCCAGCCACACCCCTCCACTGCTTAACTCACAGCAGGCTGCATGTACGGCTTATGCACAAGGCGCCTGCTCATTCAGGCTTTTCTTACACGAAAGGCAAAGGCACTCCTGTGTACCTGGGCAGGGAAACTGGTTTTGTGCCCTTCGTGTCCTTAAGGGAGAGCTGAGCAGCATTTTCACCTTATTTAAATTGCATCCCTGCAGCAGAGGGTTCGGGGAAGCCTGCAGGTGCTTGTTTCAGTGGTCTGCAACACAGACAGCTCGCTCTGCAGAAGGAACGCAGCGGATCCTTTCTGCTTGCAGTCTTCTGCCTGGAGCCGGCAGCTGGAATCGCACGCAGCCTAAGCTGTCATTCAGAACCAGTTCCACCCACCCCTCGATCTCCGCTTCAGACGCCAGCGACTACCGGGGAAAGACTTTTCCCTTTCGTCTGAGGTTCCCTTGGTGCTTAAAGGGAACCTCCATGTTCAGAGGCAGTCAGCCTCTGAATCCCAGTGCCAGGAGGCAACATCAGGGGAAGGCCTCGGCCTCTGTGAGAGACTGTGTTCCCTTAGTAGCCCTCCTTCTTAGTTCTTTTTAATTGTTGGTGTTATGTGTGTGTGTGTGCGTGCATGCGCTGTTTTAGTGTGGGATTTTCAGTTGTCTTTTCAATTGTTCGCTGCCTTGAGGGCCCTAATTGGGTGGGAAGGGAGCGTACAGATGTTTTCAGTAAACGAATACAACAAAGTCGTCTCTACTCAGAGGGGATCGAGAGATGGAGCCGCTCCCGTGCCCGTGGAGCGTGTCTTGGATATTGAGCTTCCTTTTCTTCCTGCATCTTTTCCGTGAAGACTGACCTCCGCGGCTTCGGCTCAGATGGGCTCCTGTTGGCCTGTCCCCCAGGGATGGTGTGCGCGCTCCCTGAGATGTCACAGGAGTGGACGGGGGAGTGAGACTGGCGAGGGGGGGGTGCCAGGCGCAGTGTTTTTGCCCGGCCTCCTGGGTGACTTCCAGCTGAACTCGACAGGTCCTCTCTCCTGAGCCGAGGCTTCTGCTGCGGCAGGCAGCACCCCTCGCATTCACCTGGCCAAGGACTCAGACCCCGGAGGACATGCGTTTTCGATATCTTTGGGGTCAACCTCTTGCTGCCCATTTCTCCTTTCGACTTGGAGGTGCGAAAAGCTTCCTTGTCCTCCCTTTCATGGCTGTGGGAGTGGGAGCAGTTCTCGTTTGGGAGAAGCAGGCAGAGAAAACGCGGCCGGGCACCTTGCAGAGCCGCTCTGTCGGAGAGTGATGGGCATGTCACCGCTCTGCCTTGGAGGCTGCTACCCAGGGACTGCCCGGTCTGCAGGCTCATGGAGGGATAGGGGGGGCAATTCCCCCCCCCTTGCAGAAATCCTCCTCAGAACCCTTTACCTAGGTCTGCACTTGGACATTTCTAGGCCGTCTTTGATGCAAAAAGCACCACTGTTTTTGTCTTCTATGGAAATGAGAGAAAGGAGGGGTTTCTAAGATTTCTGCATTGAAGGGCAAAGCCCGGAGCCCATGACTTGCACTTGGAATAAATCATGCAAATTGGAGAGCTGAGCCTAAACGCTGTGAGGAGTGGCTGCCAGTCTGAAGGTGTTAGCAGAATTCCAATCCCTGCCTCGGGAGCAGCGACTGTAGAGGAGGAAGGAAGGGTGATTTCAAGGAGGCCGCGGGGACATTGGCCCCCCTCCCTCTTGGACCGCAAGGGGACCGCAGGACTTTGAGTGGGGGAGCCGGCAGCAGAAAGGGGAGCGTTTTGGAATAATAGCCTCCCTTCGCGACGTATACAGATCAGTAATATTCACCCCGTTAGTCTTGAAGGTGGCACTAGACTTCCGTGCCGTTCTCCCTTCGTAAAGTCTGCAGAAGGCAACTCTGAAGCTGCTGTCAGCTTCCTCCACTGAAGCTGAAGGGTTGGAGATTAAGGATAGACACAAGGAAGTACTTTTTTAAAAAGGGAATTTCATTATGCTTTATTTTGTTAGTTCTGTCAGTTGTTTTTGACACAGTTGATCCTTTAGAGACAGTTTGAAAAAGACAGCAGGGCTCGAAGAGGAGGTGGACGGGTGCTGTATGCGAGGAGAGGGTTTGCTTGTCAGGAAATACTGGAGGAGACAGGGGGAAATTGTGGGAAGTTGTAGCTGGAGTCTGCTGCAGACAACTTGAGCAGGGTGAGGAGGTAGATGAGGCCCTCCTTGGGCAGTTTGACAGGGTATCCAAGTAACACTTTTGAGAGCCAGTTTGCTGTAGTGGTTAAGAGTGCAAACTCTAATCTGAGAGTTTGATTCCCCACTTCTCCACATGCAACTGCTGGTGTGACCTTGCATCCGTCACAAGTTCTCTCAGAGCTGTTCTCTCAAGGGCAGTCCTCAAAAGAGCTTTCTCAGCCCCGCCTACCTCACAGGGTGTCTGTTGTGGGGAGGGGAAGGGAAAGGAGATTGTAAGCCGCTCTGAGACTCCTTCGGGTAGTGAAGGGCGGGGGGTATAAATCCAATCTCCTCCTCTTCAACTTTCCTGTTGCATGCTGGGAGACAAACTCTGCTCAGTGTCCAGAGTCACACAACTACCTGACCTGCCTGGCCAACAGCTCCCTGTTTCTAATGGTGGAGGAAACAACAAGGGCTTGGCCACGCTCGACTTAATATTAACCCGCCGGCAAGAGTTGGTAGAACCTTAGTGGAAAGTGACCATGTCCTACAGGCCAATCAGTCTGACCTCTGTCCCAGGGAAGATACTGGAGCAGATTTTAAAGAGTGTCGGAAGGACAACTTGGTGATCCAGGGAAGTCAGCACGGATTTGTCCCCAACAGGTCCTGCCAGGCTAACGTTTCCTTCTTGGATCAAGCGACTAGCTTACTGGATCGTGGGAATGACATTGATGCTGTTTACCTGGATTTCAGTAAAGCTTTTGACAGGGTTCCCCGTGATGTTCTGACGGGTAAACTGGAGGACCATGGACTGGACTTTAGGATAGTTAGGTGGATAGGGAACTTGTTGCAGAACCACATGCAAAGAATAGTTGTCAATAGCATTTCATCTGATTGGAGGGAGGTGTCCAGTGGGGCGCTCAGTTCTGAGCAGTTCCCTCTAAGCTGAGTTAGCGTGAGCTAGCTCACGGTCTTTTAGCCTCCAGCTCACACGTTTTTGTCTTAGCTCAGGAAGGAGGGCTCCAGAGCAAATCAATTTATGCAGCAGCCAAATCCCTGGCTCACAACTTCAATGCTAGGAGCTCACAAAGTAGGATTTTTGCTCACAAGACTCCACAGCTTTAGAGGGAGCATTGGTTCTGAGCTTGTTACTCTTCAATATTTTTATAAATTATCTGGATGAGAGGGTAGAGAGTCTACTCATTAAATTTGCAGATGATGCCAGATTGGGTGGAGTAGTGGACACCCCAGAAGATAGAGAAGGAAGTAGTACTTCCCACAGTGCGTAGTTAAATTGTGGAACTCTCTGCCACAGGATGTGGTCACGGATGCCAACTTGGGAGGCTTTAGAAGGCGAGCGGACAAAGTCATGGAGGACAGAGTGATTGATGGCTGCTAGTCATGATGGACATCTACCCCCTCCAGTTCCGAAGGCGATATGCCTCTTTTAACAGTGAAGTCCTAAGGAGGGGCCTTTGGTCGGATCCAGTAGGCCTCCACTTATTACGTATTTTGCCTCAATTTTGTTGGGTGCTGAAACCAGGAAAGTTAGTTAAAACGAAGGAAGGCATTGTGAGGGCCCCCCAAAATGATGCCTTCATGAAGAAGATCCCCTTCCCATGGGACACCCGGAAGTGGGAAGGCCTTTAGCACCTGGTCTCTTTCCTTGCATGGGAAAGGCAGTCTTGGCAGGCAGAAGAGAAGGCGGCAGGAAAAGAGGAAGACCCACCACGAGACGAACGGCCCTCCGTTTGCAAGGCCTGCCTGAGCAAAGCTGTCAGCGGTCCATTTCGGAGGGCATCAATTCACAGAAGCGCCATAAGTTGGCAGGCACTGGGCAGCACTGAACACACATCCTTGCCTGGCTCCTCTTGCCCTCGTCCAGAGAGTTTTGCCCTTCCTTCCTCCTTCACCACTGCCACCAGCTCTGTCTGGTGCCAGGGGGGAAGAGACCCAATTTCTCCCACTGGAGGCAGAACAAGCTCTACAGAATTTGTTTCTGATCAAGAATGTAAATTTCTTTGGTGTAGGGATTTTGGCTAGCTGTGGCAGCTCACAGACACTGTACAAAAATCCCTTCCTAACCCCCCCCCCCCTCCCCCAGGGTTGACTGGCTCTTGGGTTAGAAAGCTAGGATTGGTTGTGCTGAGTGTGCATTCCATTTAGGTGTGCGATGGAGCTGATGCTGGTGGAGTGGGGTCCAGAGCTCTTTTGGAGCCCCCATGGCTTGGTCTGGAGGACCCCGCAGAAGCCAGCTTGGTGAAGCCAGTCAGTTTGGTCAATGCCGGGTGGGAGATCACCTGGGAGCCGCTCTCCTGGAGGTGCCCTTGAGGCTCACAGGGCATCAGTGTGCCTCCCTCTAGTGGGTCTTTCCGCATCTGTCCCCTGCTTTCTTTAGGGGCTCCTTGCAGGCGCTTCTGTGGGCTCTTGCCCAGCCTCAGTGGAGCCAGGAGAGTCGCTTGCTGGAAAGGAGGCATCATTGCCCACCCCGGGGAGGAGGAGGCCTCTGCCAAGCTGCTGGCGTGGTCTAGAGATGGGTTTGGGCGTTTTGGTGAAGGAGAGAAGAAGCAGCGCCAAACGCTGAGGAGATGGTGATAAGACGGTCACTGGAGCAGACTGTAAGTGGGTGTGAGGACTGGCAGGCAATAACTTGGCAGGCTCTGGCGCAGCTGGGGGGTTCCTTGGCGGTGTCTGCTCCTCCTCCTCCTCCTCCAGCCGTGATGCATTTGCGTGGAATCCCTCGGCTTAGAGAGGCAGCCCCTTGGAGGTGGGGGGGCTGAAAGCGGAGTACTCAAGCAGACGCGGCCTCTGTGTTTTCTGTGTAAATGGCCTGGGGTTAGCTAGGAGGATCCTTTCTTAAATTGGGGGGGGGGTTGTCCCCATGTGGTGTCCTGGTGCCCGTGGCACGTTTCCCTGTTCCCTGGCATTCACTGAGGATTTTAGAAAGTGGGTGGGGCTAGATGGTGCCAGCAGAGCTTCTGGTTGGCCAGTGGAGATCGGACAGGTAATGCCAGAGGAGCGCTTCTTAGGTAGCGAGAGAGAGGGGGAGAGACGTCTCTGTGTGGACGCCAGAAGACATTTTAAAACCACACGTTCGTTTTGAAAAGCATCCTGCTACATGGAGAGCTTTTGCTCGAAACGCTGACGAGCTCCCATCAGAGTTATGCCTAACCTCACTCCCCGACAGTTTTGTGGCTGGCTCCACTTGAGAGCCAGTCTGGTGTCGTGGTTCAGTGTCGTGGAGTCTAATGTGGGAGAACCGGGTTTGATTCCCCACTCCTCCTCCACATGCAGCTGCTGGTGTGACCTTGCGTCAGTCACAAGTTCTTTCAGAGCTGTTCTCTCAAGGGCAGTCCTTGAAAGAGCTCTCTCAGCCCCGCCTACCTCACAGGGTGTCTGCTGTGGGGAGAGGAGGGGAAAGGGATTGTAAGCCTCTCTGAGACTCCTTCGGGTAGTGAAGGGTGGGGTATACATCCAGTCTCTTTGTCTTCTCTTCTCCCTGCGGCAGACATTTTGTGGTTGCGTTCTCCCCCCTCCCCCATGTCAGATGCTGGCTCATAATGTTGGGGGAATCCAGGGCTTAAATGGAGTCCGTAGCTGGCCGGGGGGGGGGGGGGGGGCATTACTGGCCAGTTTTCTGTCTACAAAAGAAAGCTGTGGGTTTTGGGCCTGCCTCCCCCTTCTCGTTGGTCCAGAAACACCAAACACGTATTCCTTGTCCGGGAGGGTGTCAGGGACCGCCAGTCGTTTCACTGACTGATGCAAAACATTTGCAGGCCGCTTTTCTCCCCAAAAGGACATGAATTCTCTGCCTGAGAACAATCTTGCATTACTGCCCTGTTTCCATTGGTGCCTCTTTATGCCTCGAGCTCGTGGAGCAGATGAAAGCCAGCCTCATACCACACCTGGCTCTGTGCTGCCGACTCTTACAGAAGCCGAGCTAGGAGTGGCAGGTTTCCCATGGATTTGGTCTGGGTTTCCTGACCCGTACGGATGGGTGACATTAAGGCCAAGGGGCCACGGGGAAGGACACGCCCTGCCCGACACGGAGCTGGCTGGGCAGGCTCTCCCTCACTTCTCGGGGCCCTTTCCCAGGGTGGTTGGTTCCTCCCCAGTCCATGCCTGGACAGCAGAGATATCAGTAACAACCCAGGTGGGGAACGCGTTTGTGTCAGGGAGGCTTTTTGGGTGGGATCCCAGCAAAGAGGGTTTGGGCAGCTGTGTGTGATCCAGAGAGTTGGCTCTGCCTTGCAGGCGGGGCTTCCCAGGCCAGCGAGTCGTGCTCCCTGCGTCTCACGGCCCCTGTCGGGCCAGCGTGTGCAGCCGTCGTCCTTTCTGGAGGTTCCACTGTGACTTGCTCTGCAGTCAGTAGTTTCCGTGTTGATCCCTGGCCCGAAAGGTGTCCGTCTGGTCTCAGCCTTTTCAGCCCCGGCCCCAACCTGGAGGAAAGAGCTCCTGCTAGAGATCAGGACCCTGCGGGGCCTTTTACAGTTCCGCAGGGCCTGTGAGACGGAGCTCTTCCGCCAGGCTTTTGGGTGAGGCAGCAGACGTCAAATACCATCCAGCCCCTCCGGTTACCATCCTGTTCCCTCTTCGTCACCATCTGTACCGTGGTAACTTTCATCTTCAAGGACACCGACTGATGACCACCTTGGTTTGCCCAAGGGAGGGTGCTTACAATCTGCAATCCCTTGTGGGGTCTAGCCCTTTCGGACTTTAATTTTCTAACACCAGGGCACCATCGTAATTGCTGTGATGCAGTCTGATCGCCATCGTTTTAAGGGTTAAGCTCATAGTTTTAATTCTGATTTTATTGTTTTATATTAAGTGTTGTAACCTACCCTGAGACCGCTTGCGGGAAGGGTGGGATAGAAATTGAATCAAATCAAAGAAATAAATTTCAGCACATGTTTTCCCTTCCCCTTCTGCAGGTCAGATCCTTGGGCCAGGCTCCATGATTCCCGGGCAACCCATGCCAGGCCGGATGATGCAGGCAGGAGCAGCCAACAGCGGCGGTGGCGCCCCCCAGCCTGGTACGGCGCCAGCGGCAGGGAATATTGCTGGACCTCGGGGGGCCCTGGCATCGCCCAACGGCTTGTGTGAGTGGGCTTCATGTGTTCTGGATGCTGTTGGGCCCACCTAGTCTTTGGAATCTGCAGTCCCCCTTTTTTTTGAGAGACAGCTTGGTGTAGTGTTGGGCCAGGACCCTGAGAGACCTGGGTTCGAATGCCCGCTTCTACCATGGAAGCTCCTTTGGTGACCTTAGGCATGTCACAGACTCTCACCCTGCCTCACAGGTTTGTGAGAAAACAGAAGAGAAGAAGAAGAAGAGAAGAGATTGGATTTATACCCCGCCCTTCACTCCCCAAGGGAGTCTCAGAGCGGCTTACAAACTCCTTTCCCTTCCCCTCCCCACAACAGACAGACACCTTGGGAGGTAGGTGGGGCTGAGAGAGCTCTTTCCCAAGCTGTCCTTGAGGGAACAGCTGGTCCAGAGCTATGGCTTGCCCAAGGTCATCCAGCCAGGTGCAAGTGGAGGAGTGGGGAATCAAACCTGGTTCTCCCAGATCAGAGTCCGCGCACTTAACCACTACACCAAACTGGCTCTCTAAAACAGGAGAGGAGAAGGATGTGCTGGATACTTCTTTGAGTCGCAGCTGGGGAGGAAAGGGGGGAATCCATCAATCAATGCAAATTAATGCAAACTTTACCTCAGCAGCAGTCCCAAAATAATGCACTGCCCTTTCCCGCTCAGTGGGAGGCCTCCATCTCCAAATCCCTGAGGGGCTTGAGCATCCTGGTGGGGGATTCTCTGTCGTGGACTTGCCTGTCATTTTATTTTGAAAGTCCCTTTTCCCCATCGTTCCACAGAGGGCAGGCATTGCATCTGGGGTAGCATGGCCTAGTGGTCGGGAGTTCAGTCTTCTGACCTTCCGTAGAGCAATTTCTAGCTGCGCTTTCCACTAAAGAGCAGCAGTCCACTCAGTGAACGCAAGAAACCCGTGAAACACCCCATGACAGCTGTGCCAGAGGTGGTGGGCTCTCCTTCTTGGGAGGTTTCTGAACAGGCAAGATGGCCATCTGACAGCGGTGCTGATTCTGTGAACTTGGGCAGCTCATGAGAGGGAGGGCAGGAAGGGCTGCCTCAGTGCTTAGTTCTTGTGGCCCTTTCTTTACAACCCCAGGGAAATGCCGATTGTCACTTTGGGGCCAGGAACAATTCTTCCTCTAAGCTGGGGAGTCTTGTGAGCGAAAATTCTACTTTGTGAGCTACTGGCCTTAAAGTTGTGAGCGAGCGATTTGGCTGCTGCATAAAATTGTTTGCTCTGGAGCCCTCCTTCCTGAGCAGAGACAAAAATGTGTGAGCCGGAGGCAAAAAAACCCTGTGAGGTAGCTCATTCTAACTCAGCTTAGAGGGAACACTGGCCGGGAAGCAGTTTTTCTCCAGGCCAGTTTGGCTGGAGATCCTGGAGGTTTTTTGTCATTCTTTGGGCGTGGAACAGGGGTCACTGGGGGTGGGGGTGGGGAGGTATTTGTGAATGTCCTGCATTGTGCAGGGGGTTGGACTGGATGACCCTGGAGGTCCCTTCCAACTCTATGGTTCTGTGATCTCGTTACAGCTGGGCTCTGATCTCTCTGCGGGCTCCAGAGACCCTGTCGTTTTCCTAGCAAGGCTCCTTTGCTTTTCAGCTGTGTGTGACATGTGTCATGTCCCCCATGCTTGTCAGCATCTACGTTAAGCCCCTGGGAGAGGTCATTCAGAGATTTGAAGTGCGTTGCCACCTTTAGGGCAACGAGCAGGGGTCACTGGGGGGTGAACTTCCTGCATTGTGCAAGGGGGTGGACTAGATGACCCTGAAGGACCCTTCCAAGTCTTATGATTCTGGGATCCTTCCAACAAAGCAGAGGAGGCCGGGCAGAACCATTTTTGCCTCTTGCACACAACAGATCTCTCTGGGGAGGGTATGCCAGAAACTGACACCATCCCAGGTGTGAATTCTGCTGCCCAGATGTTGAGGAGAATGAGAATTTACCCTCAGTGTTTGTTTTTTAAGTCTCCCTGTAACATTGGGGGGGGGGGGTTACTGCCAGGTGGGCTTGCCTGGGGCACTTCCGGGTGGTTCCTGAATGTCCTGTTGAATCCCTTTCTTTCTCTGCAGATCCACCCCCACCGCAGCAGCCACCGCCGCCTCCATCCGATGGGGTCACTCCACCTCCTGCAGGAGCGCCGCCAGCCTCCACGGCACCCTGACGGGGTCCAGCGCCAAGGAATGGCTCCTTCTGCGCCAGTAGCAGCCCCAACCACCCTTCCTCCCTCCTTCCTTTCACGGCGCGAGTTCTGTGCCGCCTGGAGACGGGCGTGGTGTCCGTGGTCCAGGCCCAGGAACACACGCGGGGCTTCCGCTGCATCCTCGCGGTGCTTTGCCTTTTGGCCTCGGGGCGCTCTCTGCACCACCAGGCTGAAGCCGTGGCTTTGCCGTGACACCCTTCCAGGTGGGCCGCTGCAGCAGGCAAGAGGCAAAGCATCACGATGTGGCAGCGGAGGAGAGAGAAGAACTCCCCACCCCCTGGCCTCCCCATCCTGGTCCACGTTGCCCAGAGGATCTGCAGCAGGTGGGCTGTGGTTCAGAACCCATGTGGAGCTCTGGGCCCGCCTTGTGAGCTTAGCGTGAGGAAATGTCGACTGGCATCAGCCCTCTGCCGTGGTGCGAGGGGCTCACGCTCCCGTCTTTTCAGTGGGAAAGGGGGGGAGAGGAAGTGGTTGATGCCACCCTCTCCCCTGCTGTTCCCTCTGCAAAAGCGCAGTAACCTCCAAAAACTCCTGTCCACTTCCTTTCCTCTCCTTTTTTTCAGAGTGTGCATTGTGTGTTCTTTTTTCAAAGAAACGAGTAAGCACGTAGAGCCCCGTAGGCAGCTGGGAAGTGCTGGCATGCGAGATTCTGTGGGAGCACCGCGAGGTGTGTGTGTGTGTGTCACTGTCCAAACTACCTCTTGCAGACAGCTGCGCCAGGGGGGTGCGATTTGGCAAAAGAAACGGTACTTGATTCCTCCTTAGAATTCACCCGATGGGAGTTGAAGGAGGAACTGTGTTTGCCTCCTTCTCTCCCTCACCTAGACACGTCCCACCCCCTCACCGCTTACTTTCGACAACATTCCATCGGTTCCCCAGGACAGGACAGGCACACCAGGCGAACCCAGCCACTGCACTGGGGGGGTTGGGGGGGAAGTGTCCCTGACCACCCCAATAAAACTGGATTGCGCACCCCCCCCCCCCCCGCACCGCCCTTTGCCCCATTCTCTGGGGCTTCCTCTCTCTCCCGGTGCCACTCCTGTTGCTTCTTCTCCATTCCAGTCTGCAGCTTGCCAAGAGGTTCTCACGGAGCTGTGGGACATCATGACCTTTACAGAGGGACCCTTCTGGACCGGAGAGCTCCAGCATACGTGTTTACACTGTGACCTCCACTGGTGGGACACCAGGGTCCCCCCCTCACTTGCCTTGTACACCCAAAAAGGCAATGATGGTGTTGCCTAGAGCTCCCCCGTAACGAGAGAAAGACTGGTCCCAGGAATTGGTCACTGCTGCCCACCCTTCCTGGGCTCCCTTGGGGAGGGAGGCCTCTGAGAACCAGGTCTGGGGCTGCCCGGGGTGGTGGGGGCAGATTCCCTTCTGTTCACCCATGACTAGCAAGAGAACCCTGCCTCTCCCCCTCCCCAAAAGCACACAGGTGTGTCCCTCCCACATACACCTCCTCAGAGAGGACACTTCCTTCCAGCACCTCCCTCTTCCCTCTCCTTACCCCTCACGAACCGCATGGAACTGAGATTCCAGACAAATGTCCTCTGTAGACTTACTATCCTCAGGTTGTTTTTAGCGAGATCCACATCCGATGTAAAGGTTCTAGACTTGAGACCTTGTTTTTTTACTCGACTGTTGGCTGTGCCCTGCATTGTACTCCGGTTGCATTTCTGTACGAGTGAACAAGAGGTGACTTTTCTCTTCCGATCTGCTCCGGGGGGTGGGGGTGGGGGGCGACAACTTTGTTCTTGCAGCACAGCCACCCGATTTTGTGAAATAAAAATGCGGGTTTTTTTAAACAGGAGAAATTGGTCTGTGTCCGGTACGTTTATTGGGGGTGCGAAGGGAGAGCCCGGTCAAGCCTCTGCTCAAGGCCAGTGCTGGGCATATCCGTGCCGACTGGCAAAAACTGCACGTCCTGGCACCAGCTAACGAACACGGACGCGGTCCACCAGGAAGGGCTTCCAGCTGTTCCAGTGGTTCCTGCGCATGCAGTCTTCCCTGTAGACTGTGCCCCTCAGTTCACGTCCCTCCAGTGTGATACCTTGAATGGCATCCACACATGAACACACGCATGAAGGTGCCTTCTGCTGAATCGGACCCTCAATCCATCCAGGTCAGTCTTGCCAACTCAGACCGGCAGCAGCTCTCCAGGGTCTCAGGCGGAGGTCTTTCCCATCACCTCCTGCCTGGTCCTTTTAACTGGAGATGCTGCTGGGGATTGAACCTGGGACCTTCTGCATGCCAAGCAGAGGCTCTTCCAGTGAGCCCCGGCCCCTCTTTACAGCTCTCCAGGGTCTCAGGCGGAGGTCTTTCCCATCCCCTCCTACCTGGTCCTTTTAATTGGGAGATGCCGGGGATTGAGCCTGGGACCTTCGGCATGCCAAGCAGAGGCTCTGCCACTGAGCATGGGGCTGTCACTTTAGTGTGGTAAGCACAACCTTTGACTACACTGTTCAGGCAGAGGAAATAAGTGCATTTTGCCGGGGCAGGCAATCAGAGAGTCTTTTTCCCGTTGTGTGAAAGCAGGCAGGGACTGGACCATCCTTGGACCTCAAAGCAAGCTGGTCTCTTGGGTTTTGCTCACTTCACATTGAGCAGATGCAGCGTTTTGGACTCCCTGGTTTATTGTTTCCTTCTACCAGGAGTGGCGGCCTCTAATCTGGAGAGCCAGGTTTGATTCCCCACTCGTCCTCCACATGAAGTCTGCCAGGTGTGGCCTTGAGCCAGTCCCAGTTCTCTTGCAGCTCTCTCAGCCCCACCTGCCTCACAAGGTGCCTGTTGACGGGGAGAGGAAGGGAAGGTGATTGTAAGCCCTTTTGAGACTCCCGAAGACACAGAAAAGGGGGGTATAAAAACCTACTGTTCTGTACTGAACTCTGATGGTGTATGGGGAGGGAGACTGAAACAGATGCCTGTTTTACCTCTGCCAACCGCTGCTGTAGATGGGGTGGAGTAGGGATCATAAGCCCCTAAGAGAAGCCCGGCTGGATCAGACACGTGGTCCACCTCGTCCCGCCTCCTGTCCCACAGAGGCCCGCCATCAGGAAAGGGGCTGAGAATCATGGAACTGGTGGTACAGTACCGCCTTATTCGAGTCCCTGGCAGGGCCGCATTGGGAATACCATGTGCCATGCTGGTCTCTGCATCTAAAACTGAAACTGGAGGGTTGAAAAGGGCAACTATGGCCAAGGACAACTAAAAAGGTCATGGGATTGGAACACCTTTTCTGCCTGGCCAGGCCCAAGCGCCTGGGGCCTCAGAGTTTAGGGGAAAGGCCACTGCGGTGGCAATGCGGTACAGGTCTGCAGAATATGCCTGGCACAGGGGCAGCTGGACAGACACTTCTCCCACAGGATTAGATCTCAGGCTTGCCCTAGGATACTAGCAGGAGATCCAATGGACAGTCCTGCTTTACTCGGTGAGGCTGTTGGCCTGTGCAGTTCACTGCCACAAGATGTATTAAGGACCCCCTGGCTTAGATGGATTTCAAAGGAGGTGGGAGAGATTTCAGGAGGAGCGGTCTGTTGCTGGCTATTAGCCGTGAGAGCGGAGTCAGAACTTTGGCTCCAGCGGTGGAATACTGCTGATGGTTGGGTGCTGGGGGGCTGCCAGCAGGGCCTTCCCAGGGGCCTGTCCCTGGCTCCTCTTGGAAGCAGGATGCTGGACTCCATGGGCTGCTGTTGTGACCCAAAATATGACCATGGATGAGGCGAAAGTGCCCACGTGGAAGACTTTGTCCTGGCACAGCACCTTGAGTAACCAATCATCTGCTTGCCACGCAAAAGGTCTCTCTCCAGTTGAAAGGACCGAGTGATGTGAAAGACCACCGCCTGAGACCCTGGAGAGCTGCTGCCAATCTGGGTAGACAAGACTGACCTGGATGGACCAGTCATCTGAGTCAGTAGAAGGCACCTTCATGTCTGTTCACATGTGTTCAGCAGCTGCTTGGCACAGATGGCAGACCTGCACAAGATGCTGCATTTAAAGTCACACCTGAACACGCATGGAGCTGCCGTCTACTGAACCATACCCCATCAGTCCACCAAGATCAGTCTCTTGTCTACTCAGACTGGCAGCGGCTCTCCCTCCAGGATCTCAGGCAGAGGTCTTTCCCATCACCTCCTGCCTGGTCTTTCTAACTGGAGACACCGCCAGGGATTGAACCTGGGACCTCCTGCATGCCAAGTTGATGCTCTGCCACTGAGCCAGGGGCCCTCCCCACAGGCAAGCCTCTGCTTCGTTTGCATCATGTTAGCGCCATCACAACGCTTCCTTTCCACCCGCCCCCGGCTGGGAACTTCATTGAGATGCCAAGCACCTCGGATGGACGGAACTAATCCTTTGCTGCGCTGAAAGAGCCAATCCTGATGCCGCGGACAATGAGCCCTTGAAAGGCCGGCCGGCCGGGTGGGAAGCAGCCCAGGGCCTCCCTCTGTTTAGTATGCAGGGAAGCCTGTCAGTGACTTGGCTCCCACAAGTCCTGGCCTGGCCCGGCTCTCTAGGAACAGCGCTGCCCATTGTGGGGGGATGCCCTGCTCAGTGCAAGAGACAGCCCTCTCTCCAAGTCAGCCTCCCACCCCTCCCAGGTTCAGGGGCTTTGTCAAGTTGAACATGTGAGGCTGCCTTGGACTGAATCAGAGACACCCCCCCCCCCCGGGTCTGTCAGAGTCAGTCTTGGCTACTCACACTGGCAGCAGCTCTCTGGGACCTCAGGTGGAGGTCTTTCACATCACCCACTGCCAGATCCTTTAACTGGAGAAGCAGGGAACTGAACCTGGGACCTGCATGCCTAGCAGAGGCCTCTTCCACTGAGCCATAGACCCTCCCCACATTAAAGACTCTCTTGTTGAGGGACTGGCAAAACGCTCTCCGTGCAAGCGGACATCAGGCCTCCCAGCGTCCTTTTAAGGAAATAGAATCAGAGTATATCACCAGTCAAGGTCTTTCTCAAACAAGCATTCATCCTGAGTGCTGGGTTTAAGTGGCCTCCGTTCTGGCTCAGGGCCCCCCAGGTGAGGATTAGCAGGGAGAGAGGAGGTTGTGAGGGCTGGGAATGATGGGTGCCCATCAGAAGGACATCAGAAGAGCACTGCTGGAGACCCAGCAGTGGTTGCTGCAGTCCAGCCTCCTGTCTCGGACAGTGGCCAACCAGTTGCTCTGGAGGGCCAACAATAGGGCAGGGAGGCTGAGGCCTTCCCCTGAGAAGAACCTCAGAAGAGCCCTGCTGGGTCAGACCAGGGAGGGTCCATCCAGTCCAGCATCCTATCTCCCACAGTGGCCAGCCAGTTCCTCTGGAGGACCAGCAACAGAGCAGAGAGACCGAGGCCTTCCCGAGAAGAGCATCAGAAGAGCCCTGCTGGATCAGACCAGTGAGGGTCCCTCTATTCCAGCATCCTGTCTCACACAATGGCTGACCAGTTCCTCTGGAGGACCAACAACAGGGCAGAGAGGCCAAGGCCTTCCCCTGAGAAGAACCTCAGAAGAGCCCTGTTGGATCAGACCAGTGAGGGTCCCTCTATTCCAGCATCCTGTCTCACACAATGGCTGACCAGTTCCTCTGGAGGACCAACAACAGGGCAGAGAGGCCAAGGCCTTCCCCTGAGAAGAACCTCAGAAGAGCCCTGCTGGGTCAGACCAGTGAGGGTCCCTCTAGTCCAGCCTCCTGTCTCACACAGTGGCCAGCCAGTTCCTCTGGAGGGCCAACAACAGGGCAGAGAGGCCAAGGCCTTCCCCTGAGAAGAACCTCAGAAGAGCCCTGCTGGGTCAGACCAGTGAGGGTCCCTCTATTCCAGCATCCTGTCTCACACAATGGCTGACCAGTTCCTCTGGAGGACCAACAACAGGGCAGAGAGGCCGAGGCCTTCCCCTGAGAAGAACCTCAGAAGAGCCCTGCTGGGTCAGACCAGTGAGGGTCCCTCTGTTCCAGCATCCTGTCTCACACAATGGCTGACCAGTTCCTCTGGAGGACCAACAACAGGGCAGAGAGGCCAAGACCTTCCCCTGATATGAACCTCAGAAGAGCCCTGCTGGGTCAGACTAGTGAGGGTCCATCTAGTCGAGCATCCTGTCTCCCACAGTGGCCAGCCAGTTCCTCTGGAGGGCCAACAACAGGGCAGAGAGGCCGAGGCCTTCCCCTGAGAAGAATGTAAGAGCCCTGCTGGGTCAGACTGGGTCCATCTAGTCCAGCCTCCTGTCTCCCACAGTGGCCAGCCAGTTCCTCTGGAGGGCCAACAACAGGGCAGAGAGAGGTCGAGGCCTTCCCCTGAGAAGAACATCAGAAGAGCCCTGCTGGATCAGACCAGTGAGGGTCCATCTAGCCCAGCCTCCCGTCTCACACTGGCCAGCCTGGTCCTCTGGAGGGCCAACAACAGGGACAAGAGGCTGAGGCCTTCCCCTGATCTTGCCTCCTGGCTCTGGGAGTCAGAGGATCAGTGCCTCCGACTATGGCGGTTCCCCTCAATCTTCATGGCTAGTAGCCACTGATAGACTTGTCCTCCATGAATCTTATCTAATCCCATCCTGTATTCTCTGCTGAATCGAGAGGGTGTCTTGCCTGTGCACTCGAGCACAACTGTATTCACTTGGTCTTCATAGTGGGATCTAAATAAAACTTCCCAACTTGACAAACTCTGTGGAGACATGCTCTATCCCAAGTAGGCAGAATAAACTCTCTGCAGTGTTTCCTGACTTGCCTGGATTCAGCTTAAATTGTTACCCTTCAGTCACTTGACCACACCATCCGGATGCTGGCCTCAGGTTTAAGACAGCTGCTTTGGGTGGCTTATTTAAAGACATTTAGAGTGTTGCTAATGAACCCAATCCCAACGCTTTCAGCAATCTAATGTAAAGGCCTAACACAGAGTGGCACACCCAGCAGAGGGCTGCTGCCAGAAGTCCCCATGTGAGGACCTTCTTCCCATGGAGACTTGACAAAACCAAGGCTTGGGCAGGTACCCAGTTTCTCTGCAAACTGGGCAGTTGGAAATGCACATTCTGGGGAGGTCACACATGAAACTGCCTTCTACTAAATCAGACCCTTAGTCCATCCAAGTCAGTATTGTCTACTCAGACAGGCAGCAGCTCTCCAGGGTCTCGGGCGGAGGTCTCTCACATCACCTACTGCCATTGGTCCTTCCAACTGGAGAGGCTGCCAGGGATTGAACCTGGGACCTTCTGCATGCCAAGCAGAGGCTCTACCACTGAGCTACGGACCCTAAAGGGAGAGGAGTCCCATTGGCCACAACCAAAGCCCCACTGCATACACATGAAGCTGCCATATACTGAATAAGACCATTGGTCTGCCAATGGCAGTATTGTCTACTCAGACTGGCAGTGGCTCTCCAGGATCTCAGGTTGAGGTCTTTCATATCACCTGCTGCCTAGTCCTTTTTCAACTGGAGATGCTGGGGATTGAACCTGGGACCTTCTGCATTTCAAGCAGAAGCTCTTCCACTGAGCCACAGTCCCTCACTCCCGCATGCCCCCTGCTGGAACAAAATGCCCTCTTCGTCTCCTTGCAAAAGACCAGAAACCCGTGAATATAATAACAATTTATAAAAATAACTTGTAAATTTTTATCAAATGTTTCAGTCTGAATGAATATTATACAAAATATCTCTGGTGTCAGTTCAATATTGAAAACACCACCAAGTCCCAACAAATTTCCTCTCTGAGTAAAGATGAATGGGGAATTCCCTGTCAGGTCAGCCCTGAGCAAGGCCAGTTCTCCAGCCAAGCTGCTGGCACACCAGTTTGGGGGCAGGATGGAAAAGAAATATTATTTACTTTAAATACATGCCTATCTCCCCCCCCCCGAATCACCAAGACCCAAGGCAGATGGCCAAAGTAAACATTCTATCAGTAAGATAACAAAATGCCAGCATTGTAGCAAAACAAAAAATGACATCCAGTTAACAGATCCCCAAAGTCCCCAATCTTTCCCAGCATTGGGGGGGGGGGGGGGTGCTCCAAAGTCTTAAGAACATAAGAGAAGCCAATGTTGGATCAGGCCAGTGGCCCCTCCAGTCCAACACTCTGTCACACAGTGGCCAAAAAAACCCAGGTGCCCTCAGGAGGTCCAGCAGTGGGGCCAGGATACTAGAAGCCCTCCCCCTGTTGCCCACCCCCCATCAAGCACCAAGAATACAGAGCATCACTTGCCACAGACTGAGAGTTCCTATCTATACTTTGTGGCTAAGAGCCACTGATGGACCTCTGCTCCATAGAAGAACATAAGAGAAGCCAATGTTGGATCAGGCCAATGGCCCCTCCAGTCCAACACTCTGTCATACAGTGGCCAAAAATAGCAGGAGCCAAAAATACCTTGTGGCTAAAAGCCACTGATGGACCTCTGCTCCATATGTTTATCCAATTCCCTCTTGAAGCCGTCCACGCTTGTGGCCGCCACCACATCCTGTGGCAGTGAATTCCGTGTGTTAATCACTCTTTGGGTGAAGAAGAACTTCCTTTTATCTGTCTTGGCTTTCAGTCACCAGCCGGATGAGTAGACAGACAGTTGGTTCAAGACTGTCACATGGGAGATGAATGCAAGGACTTTATCTAGGGCTGCCAACCTCCAGGTGGTGGCTGGAGATCACCTGGGATTATAACAGAGATCAGTTCACCTGGAGAAAATGGTCCCTTTGGAAGGTAGGTTCTGTGGCATTAGACCCCACTGAAGTCCCTCCTCCCCTCCCCAAACACCACCCTCCTCAGGCTCCCCCCCTCAAATCTCCAGGTCTTTCCCAACCCAGAGCTGGCAACCCCATGTTTGTGACCGCAGACTACAGCTATGGCCACTAGCCCATCTCTCTCCAGCGCTAAGATCTTCCAGCTGGTTATTGGATGGAATCCACAGGACTGATTTGGACTGCCAAAGGCAGGACCAGAATACCTGAAGGTCCACCTGAACTTGTGGACCCATCCCCATCTTGGACATAGAAACATAAGCAGAGTCCTGCTGGGTCAGACCAACGGCCCCTCAAAGTCCAGCCTTCTGTTCACTCCGGCCAAACAGCTGCCTCTAAGGAAGCCCACAAACAGGGTCAACAGCCTCCTCCCGCCCGCCCGCCCCCATGCTCCCCAGCCACTGATATGAAGAGGCCTCCGTGAACTCGCATGCTCCCTCTTTCAAGTCAAGCTGGCAGATGGTGAAGGGGAGGGCAGGCTTAATGATGGCACCCCAGACGTGGAATTCCCTCCTGTGGGAGGCAGACTCCCTCGTGCAGAGCCGATTCCACTGTCTTTTAGGAGGTGTTAAAATATTTCTTCTTCTAAGCTGCCAGTCACTGATTTCCAGTGGTTTTTGTCCTGTTCCAGTTCAGCTGTCTTGCATGTGTTGGGTCAGAGTCTTTATGCCAGCCTTTTTGCTCTGCTGTTCCCAGCATCCCCTGCCCCTTTGTAAGCCACAAGAACTCAGGAGAGGAAGGTGGTCGCACGTTCCCAATAACTGACAGTTAAATGCAGAGCGGCGACACCTCTCCTGGGATTGAGAGACACAGAAGGACTGTTGCCTCGAGAGACACAGAAGGACCGTGGCAGCTTCAGTGGGCCCTCGAGGCATCTGCCCTGCTGCAGTCGGACACTGGATCTTTGGCCTGATCCAGCAGAGCCATTGGGGGGAGCTTGGCTCACTGTACACGGCTCTTCGTGGTGTGCAGAACTGCCTGCCTAAAGATCGCTTCCAGGCATGTGACATCAATACTTGCCTAAGCTGAGGTGGGTTGCTTCCTCCCGCTGTCTCCTGTGTCCCCCAGCCTGCTTCTCTTCCCAGGTTGCAGCTCATGGGCCCAACAGTGTCCTCTCGATCTTCCATCACATATCCCCGGACCCCTTGAAAGTTATGTTCAAAATGTCAGGCATTGGAGTCACTCTGGATCTAGGGCTGCCATCTTCTGGAACTATACCTGATCTCCAGAACACATGAACACAGGAAGCCGCCTTCTACTGACTCAGACCCTCGGTCCATCCAGGGCAGTCCTGCCTACTCCAACTGGCAGCGGCTCTCTCTCCAGGGTCTCAGGCGGAGGTCTTTCCCATCACCTCCTACCTGGTCCTTTCAACGAGATGCCGGGGAGGGACTGAACCTGGGTCCTTCTGCATGCCAAGCAGAGGTTCCATCACTGACAGAGATCAGTTCCTTTGGAGAAAATGGCTGCTTGGGAGGGAGGGCTCCATGGCATTATAGCCCTCTGAGGTCCCTCCCCTCCCAAACCCTGCCCTCCCCAGGCTCCGTCTCCTGAGTCAAGTCGCCAGGTGTTTTCCAACCCAGAGCTGGTGGCCGTAGTCCTGGAGACAGGCAGCTCTGGATCCTGACAGAGGAGTCCCCTGGGGGAACCCAGCACAGAGTCAGTTTGGTGCAGTGGTTAGGAGCGGCAGACTCTAATCCGGGAGGACTGGGTTTGATTCCCCACTCCTCCACTTGCACCTGGCTGGATGACCTTGGGCAAGCCATAGCTCTGTACCAGCTGTTCCCTCAAGGACAGCTTGGGAAAAAGCTCTTCCAGCCCCACCTACCTCACAGGGTGTCCGTTGTGGGGAGGGGAAGGGAAAGGAGTTTGAAAGCCGCTCTGAGACTCCCTTGGGGAGTGAAGGGCGGGGTATAAATCCAATCTCTTCTCTTCTTCTTCTTCTCCTCCTCCACATGCAGCTGCTGGTGTGACCTTGGGTCAGTCACAAGTTCTCTCAGAGCTGTTCTCTCAAGGGCAGTCCTCGAAAGAGTTCTCTCAGCCCCACCTACCTCACACGGTGCCTGTGGTGGGGAGAGGAAGGGAAAGGGATTGTAAGTCGCTCCGAGACTCCTTTGGGTAGTGAAGGGAGGGGTATAAATCCAGCCTCCTCCTCCTCCTCCTCCTCCTCCTCTTCTCCCACAAGAGTGGGCATGGCTGCTTCCCCCCCCCCCCCAATGCACACATCATCCTCATCCCAGCCAGGAGACTGCAGGTGCCTAAAGCCACGGGTTCCTCCTGCCTGCCTGCCTGCCACTCTCCAAGGCCCCAACCAGAGGCCTGCCCTTGCCTGCACTCTGTCTTGCATCAGATAAGCTGGTCTCTGTGCCTGGGACTTGGTGCGAGCAGCACGGGCACCCTGCCTCTGAGCTGCCCACTCCCCCCAGCCCTTTGCATGAAGCAGGGGCCTGAAGGGGAGGGAAAAAGTTGGGTGCAGCTCTCAGCTGCTGCCAGGGTCCGCCTGCAAGACTTGGTGTAACCTTTGGCCTGGATTGGCAGAGGTGGGGAAGGTAAGAAGCCCTGTGGTTCACCCCTCCCCGCAGGCAGTCCAGCCCCAGCCACTCAGTCTGGCCTTGACTGGCAAAGCCAGGGGGCTCTTGGAGCACCGCAAGGGCAACCACCAGAAGCCCACAGTGCCCCCGGGATCCTGTTTCCATGAGCTCATTCATAATAGAGGACGCCCAGCTCGGCAAGGTGCCCGGAGACTCCAGAGGTGTCGGCCCGGGAGGACGAGGCGGCTGCATCAGATCAGGCCGGGATGCCCGTGAGCAGTCAGCCAGAGGCAGCCAAAGTCCCAGGCTGCACGTTAAGGGCAGCCTTCTCCCCCCCCCCCCCACCAAGGTTTTGGCCCTGCTGGGCTCGGAAGCCCCTCCTCTCCATTTTTGGGAGCTCAAATATTTTATTTCTTTCAAACATTGATTAGCTGCCTTCCTTCCCGACAGCGCTCAAGGCGGCTTGTGATATAAATAAAATGTGTTAGATAGAGTACATAAAAATACAAAAAACCAAAGCTGGAAAACCACGATTTAGGACTGTTTTAAACAAATACAGTCCTAAATTAAAAACATTGCCCCCTAAAGAATGAAAGGAAGGGGAGGCAGGCGCACCTCCTTTGGGAGGTTGTTCTGTGATTGTGGGGCTGCCACTAAAAAGGCCCTCTCTTGTGTGCTCAGCAGATGAAGCCCTCCCATTGTTGCACCCACCCCCCAAGCTCCAAGAATACAGAGCATCCCTTGCCCCAGACTGAGAGTTCCTATCTATACCTTGTGGCGAATAGTAATGTAATGTTAACTCATTCAGTCATCACGTATGTATTCTCACACAGAGGGACTATACATCCTCTGTATTTTAGTGTATTTCTTTTTCATAATAGTATATTAGAATAGAGGCTGCAATGGCTCAGAGGTTAAGACGCTGAGCTGCAGACCGGAAAGTCTGTAGTTTGAGACCTGAGTGCCGCGTGATGGAGTGAGCTCCCGTCTCTGGCCCCAGCTCCTGCCAGCCTAGCAGTTCGAAAGCAAGAAATTGCAAGTGGATAAATAGGTACCACTTTGGTGGGAAGGTAACAGCGTTCCATGCGCCTCGGCGTCTAGTCATGCTGGCCACCGGACCACGGAAATGTCTTCGGACAGAGCTGGCTCTTCGGCTTGAAAACAGAGATGAGCACCGCATCCCTAGAGTTGTATTCGAGCAAGGGGAACCTTTACCTTTATATTACAATACTGAATGTAATATAAGGAATATTGGACTGTTTAGCTGACATAACATGACACCCACCTCTCAAAAGAAATGCTGTGAAGTGACCTCCACGCCTGAGAGGAGTGAATGGAGGGTCTCAGTCTTATTTTGACATATGTATGGCTTTACAACGGTTGACCTTATAACCTTCGCTTGTTATTTTAGTTCTGTCTTCGCATATCTTAAAACATCTTCATTGTGTCCCGTGATAATTTGCTGTTCAGCCCCTGTGTATAAGTCTGAACCTTACCTACCATTCCAGTGTATTTGAAAAAGTAGAAATGCGCACGAAAGCTCGTGCCTTGAGTAAAAGTCTGTTGGTCTTAAAGGTGCCACCGGGGACTCGAACTTAGTTCTGCTGCTTCAGACCCACGGGGCGGCCCCTCCTGGATCTGCCTGCTGGTGGCTTGTTATTTGTTTATTTCAGTTTTTATTTAACTCTGTTCTGTCTTCATGGAGGTTTGCCTGGTTTATTTAAAACCGGTGACGAGAATCCATGGGGAAGGGGGGGGAACGGGGGGTGCCGATGGGGGAATTTATTGAGGAAACAGGTAAATTCTACCAAAGACAAGGCGGCCAGAAAGCGCCCTTTTCCTCTCCCTCACAAATTTTCCCTCCAAAACCTCTCCTGACAGCACGGAGGGCGGGGTTTAGAGGCGCCCGAGTCCTGATTGGCTGTGTCTCCACCTCAGCAATATGCCCATTGGCTCTCCATGTGGCTTGCCTGATGGGTGGGTGTTGACTGAAGTGGGCTAATTCACGGGGAATCTCGGTAGAATCTCGGTAGTCTCGGGAATCTCGGTAGAAAGGCTAGCTTCCCTTTTAGGGCTTTCCTCTTTAGAAGGGCGTAAGGGTTTCTTTAAAAATAGAGGCAACGAGCAACATCGGAAGCGGAAACTCTATTTTTAAAGAAATCCTTATGCCCTTCTAAAGAGGAAAGCCCTAAAAGGGAAGCTAGCCTTTCTCCATCACGCTGTCCTTTTGGGTCGTCTTTCTGGACTGGGAGTTCTGCAGCGGTTCCGGTCCAACCTCGAGGGCAGATGTCAGCGTGTGGTGCTGGGGGACTCTTTCGCTGCCCCTTGGCTTATGGGGTCCCCCAAGATTCAATCTGGTCCCCCATGCTTTTCAACATGCTAAGCAGTGGAGTACCACAGGTGCCTGGAGGCAGTTTTTGGCATGGATGAGGGCTAACAAGCTGAAACGTAATCCTGACAAAACAGAGATGTTACCGGTAGGGGGAAGGTCTGACCCAGGAAATGAGCCATCCTCTTTTCCAGATGGGGTTGCACTTCCCCTAAAGGAGCAAGCTCATCGCTTGAGGGTGCTCCTGGACACGGGCCTCCTGTTGGATAAACAGGATTAGATTACTGCAGGGTGCTCTATGCGGGGCGGCCCTTGAAGACTGTCTGGAAGCGGCAGGTGGCAAAGAACGCTGCAGCCCGAGCGCGGACTGGAGTGGGTTGTAGGGACCGTATCCCTCCAGTCTTGTTCAGTCTACACGGATGGATGTTCAGTGTTCTCTGGGTGAAAAGTTTCAGCCCTGGTGCTCTGCACTGGAGCCCAGGAGCACCTTAAGAGACCAGCAAGACTTTGTGGGCAAAAGCTCCGGAGAGTCAACACTCCTTCTGTCAAAGAGAAGCCGGAATGGAGCTCCCTCAGCCCTCACGTCCCAGCCACAAGATGGGAGGGATGTTGAGAAGACAGGATTTGGGATGTAAAGGGACCATGCGCAATGCACAGTGCAATCCAGGAGCAGAGGAGAAGTGCTTAGGGGCAAAAAAATAATAGCATCTGGAGTGAGACAGGAATCCTGTGCCCCTAATTCAACCCTGTGTGGGGGTCCATTGCTCTGAAGTACAGGCGAACAGCAGGTCCCTGGACTGCACAGAGGCTGAGCATTATAGAGTGGCCAGGCTATGTCTGCAGGGCTCTGTCAGTACTCTGAACAGCTCCTTCTGTTCAGTGGCTTCTTTCTCCAAGCTGAGCTGGCCAGGAGCGCTCTCTCTCTCTCTCTCTCTCTCTCACTCTTCGCTGCCTGTATTGCGGTGGGCCTCTTATTCTGGGACGCCTCCCTACTTGAATGTGGATGCCTCCCTGTGGAGAGGTGTCCCTTCCCTCATCTCACAATCCATTCACCCCGGCCCTGTGGGGTGCTGTCCAATGGCAGGGGCCATCCTGAGCTTATGCAGACGCAGGACTTCTTGAGAAGGTGACACACCTCACCAGGATGCCCGGAAAGAGGCTGGCACCTCTCTGCGCCCTCCTCCTCCACCACCTCTGTTCCACTTTGGGGGATCCCGGGCTCCTGCTTCCAAAGACAAACGTCTGCTTAAGAGATTTGACTCTAGGCGGGAACTTCCTAGGCAGGAGTTGGCATCTCCACCCTACAGCCTCGGACCCTATGGGAGACTTCTCCCGGCAGCCCTCTTTAATCCCATGAAGTGCCATCCTCTTGCAGATCCCCTCCTGGCCAGATTCAAAGGGGACCATGGTCTGCTCTCTAAAGGACTCCAAAGTGTGCTGGAGTTTGCAAGAACAAGACCTCTGGAGCTTCTTCTGTGATGGTGGGAAGTGACATCAAGTTGCAGCTGCAGCCCGCAGGGTTTTCAAGACAAGTGATGCTCAGAGGTGGTTGGCCACAGCCTGCCTCTGCGTAGCAACCCTGGACTGCCTTGGTGATCTCCCATCTAAGTACTAACCATGGCCAGCCCTGCTTAGCTTCTGAGATCAGAGGTCCACAAGTGGCTATTAGCCACAAAGTATAGATAGGAACTCTCAGTTTGGGGCAAGTGATGCTCTGTGTTCTTGATGCTTGAGCGGGAGGTCAACAGTGGGAGGGCTTCTAGTGTCCTGGCCCCACTGCTGGACCTCCTGAGGGCAACTGGTGTTTTTGGCCACTGTGTGACACAAGAGTGTTGGATTGGATGGGCCACTGGCCTGGTCCAACATGGGCTTCTCTTATGTTCTTATATGGAGCAGAGGTCCATCAGTGGCTCTTAGCCACAAGGTATAGGTAAGATCTCTCAGTCTGGGGCAAGTGATGCTCTGTATTCTTGGTGCTTGGGGGGGGGCAACAGTGGGAGGGCTTCTAGTGTCCTGGCCCCACTGCTGGACCTCCTGAGGACACCTGGTGTTTTTGGCCACTGTGTGACAGAGTGTTGGACTGGATGGCCCAATGGCCTGGTCCAACATTGGCTTCTCTTATGTTCTAACTTCTGTATTTTATGCTAAAGCCACAGTGTGAGTCTCAGGCCTGATTCAAGAGGCACACAGTCCCTCCTGACTCTGCTTTTGAGGATCCCCGTGCAGGAGCTGATTTTCCACAGGTGCCATTTTGGGAAGAAGAAGAAATTGGATTTATATCCCGCCCTTCACTCATGGAGTCTCAGAGCGGCTTACAAACTCCTTTCCCTTCCCCTCCCCACAACAGACACCCTGTGAGGTAGGTGGGGCTGAGAGAGCTCTTTCCCAAGCTGTCCTCGAGGGAACAGCTGGTACAGAGCTATAGCTTGCCCAAGGTCATCCAGCAGCTGCAAGTGGAGGAGTGGGGAATCAAACCCGGTTCTCCCAGATTAGAGTCCACCCACTTAACCGCTACACCAAACTGGGAACTGGGTAAAGGGCTGAGCAAGGCTGGCTCTGCCCACCAAGGCATACGAGGGGTGCTTGCTCCCCACCCGCAATACCAAGTCATCAGAAGCCTTCCATGAGACCCCCCCCCCCGGGCTCTCAGTGGCTTCTCTAAGGGAGACCCCCCCCCAACAGCAGCTGAGCTTCTCCAAAGGCAGGCTTTGCACCAAGACCACCTTTGGCTGAGCCTCAGTTCCTGCAGGAGGGAGCAGGTGAGGTGGGGAAGAATGGCAGGGGGGCCTGTGTGGGGCTGGACTGGGTTCCTAGGCTGAGCCCCACACTGCCTGTTGTAGAAAGGTGAGGGAGCAAGAGACCGGCTGGCCCAAGGTCACCCCATAGGAAACCTGGCAGAATGGGGATTTGAACACAAGCCTCTCGAGTCTTTACTTGGCATGCTAATTACCAGCCCCACACCTGTCCGACTCACTCCTGGGGGCTCCCTCTTTCTTCTGCTCGGAGCTCAGCCCAGAGACCTTGTTGGGACGGAGGAGAGGGCCACAGCAAGGGTGCCCCTCCAGACTGTCCACACAGGCCTCGCCCGGTAGACCGGCTTATGATGAGGGACCCTCGGGGCGCTGACTTTAATGTGCCCTTCACAGTCCTGGCTCCCTGCTACCCCCCTGCCCCCAATAACCACATCTCTTGCCACTGCCTCCCAAGCAAGCCTGCCGGTGACCGGGGGGGGGGTTAAAAGTAGAATGAATGAATGAATGAGAAATGCCCCTTTTCTTCTCCCCCACTGCTGACTGCGGCTTGACTCGCTTCCTTGAGTTACTTGCTCTGGAACCAGGGTTGTGGAGGGGGGTGCCCTTTGCTCCCATTTCCCAGCCGCTTGATTGGCCTCCCCTCCCGTGACCGCAGATCTGTGAAGCCCGGTGGGGGCCACAGTGGTTTTCTGTTGAGGCACTGCTGTTTTCCTCTGTGATGACCTTATCGATTTTACAGATTTTAAATGTAAATCTGCATAAAGGGCAGCCCTCTCCGTTGGGACCCGCCCTGAGCTGACAATGTGGGGAGGGTGGGATAGAGGCCTAATAAATAAAACAAACCAGCCCATGGAGCCACCTCCTCCCGAATCAGACCCTATGGGCCCATCCAGGTCAGTCTTGCCTCCTCATTTGCTACCCAGGCCAAGGTAACTGGAGGTGCCGGGGCCTGAACCTGGGACCTTCTGCATGCTGGGCAGATGCTCGACCACTGAGCCACAGCCATTCGTATGAAGCTGCCTCCTATGGAGTCAGACCCTCAGTCCATCCAGGTCAGTCTTGCCTACTCGGGCCGGCAGGGGCTCTCTCTCCAGGGTCTCAGTCAGAGCGAGGTCTTTCCCATCCCCTCCTGCCTGGTCCTTTCAACTGGAGATGCTGCCGGGGATTGAACTGGGGACCTTCTGCATGCCAAACAGAGGCTCTGCCACTGAGCCACGGCCCCACCCCAAGCTGGCCTCTATTGAGACAGATCTTACAGTCCATCCCGGTCAGTCTTGTCTATTCAGACCGGCAGCGGCTCTCTCTCCAGGGTCCCGGGCAGAGGTCTTCCTCACCGGCTGACCCTCTGGCCCTTTTCAGCTGGAGACGCTGCTGGGGCCTGAACCTGGGGCCTTCTGCATGCCAGGCAGATGCTCGGCCACTCAGCCACGGCCGCCATTGGTATGAAGCCGCCTTCTACGGAGTCAGACCCTCAGGGTCCATCCAGGTCGGCACTCTCAGGGGTGGAGGCCTTCCCCATCCCCTGGCCCTTTTAACTAGAGATGCAGCTGAGCAGAGGCTCTGCCACTGAGCCACGGGGCCCCCCATAAGCCACGCACCCATGTAGCAGCCTGCTGCTGACCCAGAGCCGCCCTTGGGGTCCCTCCCGGTCCGCCTGGCAGCGGCTCTCTCTCCGGCGGAGAAAGACCTCCCGGCCCCCTGGCCCTTTCACCTTCCTGCCCCGCAGCCGCCGCCCCTCCTCGTCCTCCTCCTCCCCAAGCGGGCTCCTCCAAGCGGAGGGGCCAGCCGGGAAAGAGCTCGGGGGCATGTGCAGAGTGCTTTCCTCGGGCGGCCCACCCGGACCCCAGCAGCCTCTGCAAGGGCCACCCCCCTCCTCCTCCCCCACGCAGTAGCAGCAGCAGCAGCAGCACCGGGCGGCGTCCCCTCCCCGGGCGTCTTCGGGAGCGTCGTCGGGCGTGGCGCGGGAGGGCCGGGCCGGGGGCGTCTTCTTCCTCCCTCCCTCCCTCCCTCCCTCCCTCCCGCGCGGCATGCGGCGCTGGCGGGGCTGAGCCCGGCTGCGGAGGGCGGGACTCGGCGGCGGCGCTCGGCGCCAGCGTTGCAAGAATGGGGCGCCCGGCTGCTCCCGCTCCGGCCGCCCCCGCCGCCGCCCTCGCCGCCCTGCTGGCCCTGGCCGTCCTCGCCGCGGGTAGGTGGCGCCCGCAGGGGCCCGGGGGGAGGGAGGGAGGGAGGGGGAGGCGGGGAGGGCAGGCAGGCAGGCAGCCCCCCCCCCCCCCCAGGCAGGCAGGCAGGCAGGCAGCGCGCCTCTCTTGCAAAAAAAGCTGCGCTGGGGAGGGGGCGCGTCTTGCAAGCCCGGACCCCCCCCCCCCCGAAGGTGGCGTGCAGAAAACGGGTGGGGGGCGGGCGGGGTGGTTGCTTTTTTTTGCAGGGCGTCGGCGGAGGGGGACACGGGGTGGGTGGGGTGTCGCAAAATAAGAAGGGGACGGCGGGAGGCCATACGGGGGCTGGGGGAAGAAGCGGGGGGCTACCCAGCCCTTCCCCCCTTTATTTGGTCTTCTTCCCCCCCCCCCAGTTTTCCCGTGCTCGACCAAAAAAAAAAACCCCCTTCCAAGATGGACATTAGGAGGATTGGGGTGGACGAACGGTTGGAATGCGAGACACGTGTCCCCGGATCCACACACGCCCTCTTCTGCCGCCCCGCTCTCTCCCTTTTTTCCCAGGGGTGGCGGGGAGAGGCGACCGAATCCCGGCTCGGTGCCCGGCCCTCTTGCAGGTGCAGCGACCCTCCCCCCCCCCCGGTCCCACCCCCTCCCCCTCCCCGGGCAAATGAAGTGTGTGTGTGTGTGGGGGGGGGAGACGCCTGCCCTTCGGGGCTCTTGCAGATGGCATCAAATGCCTGGCGGGGGCCCTGCTGCACATAACACCGGGGGGGGGCAGTCTCCTCCCATCTGCCGGCTGTCGGTCCCGATGGGTCAGTCTGGAGGCTCCCCGGCCAGAGGGCCAACAAGGCCTGGCGGGGCTGGAGGGGGGGGGGTGGCGGACACCTGAATGGCCCTGCTGGGGCAGACTCGAGTCCAGTCGCCCCCCTCCTCACGAAGCTTCCAAGAGGGGCAGGCAGGGGCGGGGCCTCTCCTGGTGAGGGGGGCATGGCTCTTGGCGGGGGGGCCCCTTGGCGGCTCTGTGCCTCCCCCGGGGTATGGTCGCCAACGCAGATGGATGGCACTGCACTGAGCTGCCCCTTCACCACCTGGGCGCAGGCCTTCACACCCCCTCCCCAAAAGCCAAGGCTGTAATTGGGGTTCCCCCTGGGGGCCTCTTCTGATTGGAACCACCGGCTGAATGGGCTGGTCGGAAGGCGCGCCAACGTGAAGGATGCCTCTGTCTCCGGGGAAGAGAGTAGAGCCCACCCACCCGCCTGCCTGCCTGCCTGCCTGCCTTTCGGTTTCCCTGGCTCAGGCCGAGAGGATTGGGCGCCTGGAGGCAGAGCCGGGTGCAACTGGGAAGGAAGTTTCCCATCTCTCTTCCCGGCCCCCCCCCATCACTACAACCAGCTGCCTCCCCGCCCCCCCCCCCCCCCCCCGCCGCCTGTGATTAATTCTGCTCCGCTACACTCGAAATGAGGGGGAAGCAAAAGACGATGAATCAGAGAGGCAGAATGTGTGGGAATGAACAGGGGCACTATTTTTGCCACAGCCGCTGTGGCGGATCCAGAGGAAACATGGGAAACCTGTGTGGGGGGAATCCCATTTGGTTCCGCACTTTCGCCAGGGTTGTCGAGGGAGGGGGGGAGCTTCCTCCCCCCCCCCCCCCCCAGGTGTCGACCCCAGGCGATGTGTCTATCTTGGTGGTGCATGGGCGGACCCCAGCGCTAAGGGCTTCCTCTTCTCTCTTCCAGCTTCGGAGCAACCGCCAAGGCCCCCCAATGCGACTGACCTCCAAGCAGCCCCCTGGCAGGGGGGCAGCAAGCAGCAGGTGACTGTAAGCAGAGAGGCCTCCAGGCAGGACAATCCAGCCCCTCAGAGGAGCAATGCCGGGGAAGCCGGAAATGCCTCGGCGGCCCCGGCCTCTTCCCAGGCAGCCGGACCAAAGGAATCCCGCGGTCCCCCAGCGGGCAGAGATGTGGCTGCTGCTGCTGCTGCTTCCGACGACCCGGCTGCCAGCAGCTCCCCTGGGGCCAGCCTCCCCGTGAGGTACTTTCCTGGCGAGGGCGACCCGGAGAAAAACCAGATGGGGACAACGCTGTGCTTGGGCTGCCTGGGCGGGGGGGATCAACTGGGGGGTCGCCAAGGCCCCCTGGAAGCCCTCTCCAGCATCACCAGCTTTGCTCTGCCGGCCCAGGAGCCAGGCGGCCCCAGGAAGCTGTCAAAGAGGAGAGAAGTGCCAGGGAGCGCGGCCCCCCTCCCCGAAAGCCAGGAAGAGGCGGGAAGTGGAGACCAGCATGCCAAGGCCTCTGCGAGCGCTCTGGAGTTTGCCACGGAGACGAGCTCGCCGGCGGGCCAGGATCTCAGCTACGATGCGGACGAGAGAGAGCTCCTGCTTGGCACTGTCGGGGAGGCCGTGCTGCCGCCTCCCACTCTGAGTGGCCCCGTCCAGATGCCAGACGAGACGGAGAGGGTTGTGGAGCAGGACTCAGCCCAGAAGGAGGAGCCTCTGGAATTGTGGGTGGATTCGTCAAGCAGCTCACCTTCGGAGGGTGCTCAAGGCCGCACCGACCTGGCCTGGCTCGATACCGAAGCACCCCGGTTGGCCGCCACGCCTTCGGTACTGGACACCCAGACCTCGAAGCCGTCCTCAGATCCCTCCGCCTCGGAGATCATTGACATAGATTACTATGACCTCTTTGACGGGGACAGTTTGGGGGGCGCCGGTCCCGATTCCACCAAGAGGAAGCCTTCTGACGACAAAGGGATGTCGTGGTCCCTCCACGACCTCTACGATGACTTCACGCCCTTCGACGAGTCAGACTTCTACCCCACCACCTCCTTCTACATCGATGGGGATGAGGAGGAGTTGGAGGAGCCGGAGGATGATGAGGAAGAGGAAGATGGGAGAGGCGGGTTGGCTCGGGATCTGGAGGACGAGAATGACTACCGGATCCCCACGCCAGCGATGCCGAAAATCCAGACTGTGGTCCAGGAAGCGGAGTCCACCAGTCGGCGCTACGTCATCCCCCCGCTGCACACCTTCGTCGTCTCTGGGGGGAATGGAGTGGCCACATCCAGGCCCCGCCCGGCTGACAGCGGCCGGGAACAGAGCCTATCCGGCGGCGGTGAGAACGGCACTGACTGCCGGACTGGCTACGTCCGGCACAACAACTCCTGCAAGTCGGTGTGCGACATCTTCCCCAGCTACTGCCACAACGGGGGACAGTGCTACCTGGTGGAGAGTTTGGGCGCCTTCTGCAGGTGAGCTGCTTCCAACAGGGAGGCTGGGAGTGGCGAAAAAGAGGTGGGATCGCTGCATCCTGAGCTCTTGGTTTTGTGGGGGAGAGGTGGCAGCTCTTGACCGATAACAGAAACGCACTCTGCATATGATCAGGCATGCTTTTCTATGATGGTGGGAAATGCTGTCAAGTCGCAGCCAGCTCATGGCTACCCCGTAAGATTTTCCAAGCAAGGGATGTTCAGAGGTGGTTTGCCATTGCCTGCCTCTGCGTCACGACCCTGGTACTCCTTGGAGGTCTCCCATCCAACACTAGTCAGGTCTGCCCCTTCTTAGCTTCTGGGATCCGGTTAGCTTGGGCTCTCTTGGTCAGGTGCTTTTTTTGTACTAGTAAAAGGTAAAGGTAAAGGTTTCCTTTGCTCGAAAGCCAGTCGAATCCGACTCTAGGGATGTGGTGCTCATCTCCGTTTCAGAGCCGAAGAGCCAGCGCTGACTGAAGATGTCTCCATGATCATGTGGCCGGCATGACTAGATACCGAGGTGCATGGAACGCTGTTACCTTCCCACCTTAGTGGTACCTGTTGATCTACTTGCAATTCCTTGCTTTCAAACTGCTAGGTTGGCAGGAGCTGGGGCCAGAGATGGGAGCTCACTCCGTGACGCGGCACTCGGGTCTCGGAACTGCCGAGCTACCGACCTTCCGGTCTGCAGTTCAGTGTCTTAACCACTTGAGCCACTGCAGCCCCTTTTCTATACTAGTATACCACCTTTTCTGTTCTACTACCCAGTATTACTGTTTGTCTCTTGAAAGAGCGAAGAGCAGTGGCCAGAGGCGGAGCTAAAGGAGGAGAGGCGGGACTAGGGGAGCAGTGGACCCTGCAGGAGGGGCTTTTTCTTCTTCCTCTGCAGCAGCCTAGCTGCTAAACTCACATTTTTGCCTCCAGAGCAACAGAGGGCGATGGAGGGTCATGAAGGTCTGGAAGGCCCCAGTGGCAGAGGCAGAGGAGGTGGGCACCAGGGACCCTCCCAACACATCAGAGTTCCCCCTTCCTTTCCAGAAGGGAATGGAGGCACGGATCTGGGCCTTTGCTTTTTAAGAAGTTCTCAGAAGGAGAACTCCTCCACAGAGCCAAGTCACTTGCCCTCCTCTCCTTCCAAGGCGTCTTTCTCCTGCCCTTCCTCTGCCCAGCTCACGCCAGCGCATGTGATTTCCCTTTCTCCCATTTTATCCTCACAATGGCCTTGTGAGGTAGGTAAGCCTAAGAGCCCTTGGGTTGTGCCTAACAGCTCGCGTCTCTGGGCGATGCCCGTGTTTTATAAAGTACTGGAAACAGGAAAGGAAGACGAGACACTCGGGAAAACGTTGCAGCTGTTATCATTTCCCTCCTGCGTGATAACATGTTATTTATTTATTTAATTCGTTTATGCCCCGCCTCTCTTCCCAGTGGGGCCCCCAGAGCCACTGGCATCATTCTCCTCTCCTCCCCTTTACCCTCATACCAACCCTGTGAGGTAGGTTCGACTGAGAGTGCGTGACTGGCCCAAGGCCACCCAGCGAGCTTCCATGGTCGAGTGGGGATTCAAACCCAGGTCTCCCAGATACTAGCCCAATGCTCTTAACCACTAGACCACGCTGGCTCTCTGTGGCTCTCTAACTGCTACAGCACACTGCTCCAGATTCGCAGCTGAGTGTGTGAACTGTTATTATTGCCATCGTATGGCAGTGTGTGTACAGTATAGCCAGGAGATCCTAAGATTGTCTGGCAGCCAGAGGTTCTAGCGCTTTAGCGTTGTGTACCACTAGGGGGCGAGCTAGGCTTGTTTTTAAGCCAGATGTTTCAGAGGTGGTTTGTCATTGCCTGCCTCTGCATCACAGCCCTGTTATTCCTTGGAGGTCACACTTCCAAATACTAGTCAGGACTGGCCCTGCTTAGTTTCTGAGATCTGATGGGATTAAGCTCATCTGGGCTGTCTGGGTCAGGGCAGTGCAAAGTGAGCTCAGTGACTGAGATGAAAGAGGTCTGGACCTGATGCGTTACCTGTGATGGCCGATTCATACGTGCCCCATGGCTGTTGGCTGATGTAAGAACATAAGAGAAGCCAACGTTGGATCCGGCCAGTGGCCCATCCAGTCCAACACTCTGTGTCACACAGTAGCCAAAAACACCAGGTGCCCTCAGGAGGTCCAGCAGCAGGGCCAGGACACCAGAAGCCCTCCCACTGTTGCCCCCCCCCCCAAGCATCAAGAATACAGAGCATCCCTTGCCCCAGACTGAGGGTTCCTATCTATACCTTGTGGCTAATAGCCATTGATGCACCTCTGCTCCATATGTTTATCTAATTCCTTCTTAAAGCTGTCCATGCCTGTAGCTGCCACCACCTCCTGTGGCAGTGAATTCCATGTGTTAATCCCTCTTTGAGTGAAGAAGTACTTCCTTTTATCTGTTCTAACCCAACTGCTCAGCAATTTCATTGAGTGCCCACGAGTTCTTGTACTGTGAGAAAGGGAAAAAAGTACCTCTTTCTCTACCTGCTCTATCCCATGCATCATCTTATAAACCTTGATTATGTCACCCCTCAGCCATCGTCTCTCCAAGCTAAAGAGCCCCAAGCGCTTCAACCTTTCTTCATAGGGAAAGTGTTCCAACCCTTTTATCATTCTAGTTACCCTTTTCTGCACTTTTTCCAATGCTATAATATCCTTTCTTGAGGTGTGGCGACCAGAACTGTACACAGTACTCCAAATGAGGTCGCACCATCGATTTATACAGAGGCATTACGATACTGGCTGATCTGTTTTCAGTTCCTTTCCTAATAACGCCCAGCATAGCGTTGGCCTTTTTCATTGCAGTCGCACAGTGTCTCGACATTTTCATTGAGTTATCTACTACGACTCCAAGATCTCTCTCTTGGTCAGTCTCCGCCAGTTCGGACCCCATGTATCTGTGAACGTCAGCAGCCTTCAGCCAGCGAGGCGGGCATCAGCAAGAGGGCAGCTTGGGCCTGCAGAAATGGTGGTGGTGAATTTCTCCCTCCCTCGCTCCGGTGTGCAATTCCTGGTACAGCCCACCATCTCCTGGCATCCTTGCAGCAAGAGCAGCAGGGTTGCCGGCAGATGCCTCGAGATTCAGACCTGGAAAGCCTATCCTGCCCTCCCTACGCCTCACTGCCCTCCCCCAACCAATAAATCACTGCAAAGGAGGGAATAGACTTGTCAGAATGTAAGAGGCCCACGTTGCCATCTCCCTTTCTTCCTTTCCTTCTCCTACCGTGTTTCTCTCCCTCCCCCTCTCCGCTTCCCTCCCTCTCCACCCACCACTCTTGGTCTTTTCTCAGCCGGAATGCTTATCCTTGCTTCCAACTTTCTCCTCCGGCTGGGGGTGGGGCGGGAACAGGCACATCCTGGGTCGCTTTGGGGTTAAAGGGCAAGAGAAACAGAATGGGAGGATGCTCTGTTCTGATTTGCGGGGGCGGGGGTGTGAGATGGGGACGCCTTTTGTGCCTGCTGCCAGCTTGCGGCATCTGGGGAGGGGAAATGAAGGGGAAGAGAGCACTTTGGTCCTCTCTGCTTGAAAGTTGAGAGACTGGATCTCCCCAGAAGAGACTTTCAGAGGATTGCCAGGTTGGTCAGCAGAACAGCTAGGTAGAACAAGTCCCATAGGACCTTTGAGACCAACTTGATTCTGTGAGGTTTTGAGCTTTCGACCTGTGGTCTGATTCAGTTTAAGGTAGGTTCATGTGTTCATGTGTTCCTTCCCAAACCCAAATTTCCAAGTCAAGTCACTGATGGGTAGGAGATGCAAGACAAAGAAAAGGAATTCCTTCACACAATGGAGAATTCTCTTGTGGAACTCCTGGCTAAGTGATGGTCACTGTCTTGGCTGATTCTGAAAGGGCATTAGACAAATTTGTGGAGGAGAAGCGGTGACCCATCAAGGGCTATTAACTGCGGTAGCTAGAAGGAACCCCCCTGTACAGTTGCAGTATACCTGTGATTATCAGATACAGAGGTACGGCCAAACGGGGAGGGTTGCTGCTGCTGTTATGCCCTCTTTCTGGTGGCACCAGCCAAGGCACTGTTGGGAGCAGATGTCTGGAATCAGTGGACCTCTGGTCAGATCCAGTTGAGCATTTTCTTTGTCCTCCCTGGTTTGCAGAAAAGGAGCCCCAACATCACTCTCAGCTTTCTCTACTCCTCCTGTGCACGAGAGCATTTAGGGGAGTGGAAGGTGCTCTGTTTAGTCCCATGCTGGGGAGTGCCACCCATGCAAGAGGTGGTGCAGTTTGGGTGCCACACCAGTGTTCCTAGTAGGGCTACCAACCTCCAGGACAAACCTGGAATTCTCCCCACATGACCTCCAGACTGCAGGGGTCAGTCCCCGTGGAGGAAAAGGCATCTTTGGAGGCTGGGTGGTTCGGCATCACATCCCTACTGAGGTCTCTTCTTGCCTCCCAAATATCCAGGAATTTCCCACTGGGAACCCTGGGTAGCTGGGCCTTTGGTGAGCTGGAAGTCCACTGCCACCACCTTCTGCATGCCACGTGCTAAGCCACGTTGCCAGGGGAGGGGCTATGGCTCAATGGTAGAGCCTCTGCTTGGCATGCAGAAGGTCCCAGGTTCAATCCCTGGCAGCATCTCCAGTTAAAAGGACCAGGCGGTAGGTGATGTAAAAGACCTCTGCCTGAGACCCTGGAGAGCTATAAAGAGAGGCTGTGGCTTAGTGTTAGAGCATCTGCTTTTCATGCAGAAGGTCCCAGGTTCAATTCCTAGCACCTCCAGTTAAAAGGAGGAGGAGATTGGGTTTATACCCCACCCTTCACTACCCAAGGGAGTCTCAGAGCGGCTTACAATCTCCTTTCCCTTCCCCTCCCCACAACAGACACCCAGTGAGGTAGGCGGGGCTGAGAGAGCTCTCTCGAGGACTGCTCTTGGGAGAACAGCTCTGAGGGAACTTGTGACTGACCCAAGGCCACCCCAGCAGCTGCATGTGGAGGAGTGGGAAATCAAACCCGGTTCTCCCAGATTAGAGTCCACACTCCTAACCACTACACCAAACTGGCAGTAGGTGATGGGAAAGAGCTCAGCCGGAGACCCTGCAGAGCTGCTGCCAGCCTGAGTTGGCAGGACTGGCCTGGCTTCATTTTAATGGCAGTTCACGAGTGGCCGAATCAGTGCTTAGCCGACAAGCCCCCTTCTGTCTCTGGCCACCCGTGTAGGGGGCTCGCACACAGAGCCTGACCTGCGGCCCGGGATCAGGAGACCTGGTTCTCGGGAGTTGGGCAGGCAGGGAGGAAAGGGAGGGATGTCCCTGCCCCCCCCCCCCAGCACCGTGGCTGCTCAGCAAAGCTGGAATTAGGTCAGAGCGGCCCTGACAAGACGCTGCGCTGGTCGCTAATCAGCTCTGACAGGCGGTAGAGAGGGGAAGCCGCACCAGCCAGCCGTGGACCGGCCAGTGTCCCGCAAGTCAGCTGTGGGGCTCCCTGTGGGAAGTGCGTGGCACAAGCCTTGCTGGCCGGTAGAGACTGAAGCACGAGAGCCATGAGTTCAAATCCCTCCTCATCTGCTCCCAAGGTAGTCCTGGGCTGAATCGTGCGTGTTGTTTTTTCTATTATTTCGGTCCCTCTTTTCTCACCAGTTGGGACTCCAAGCAGCTTGGAACATTGTTCTTCCCTCCTCTGTTCCTTTCGCCACAACAACCTTGCGAGGCAGGCCAGGCAGAGACTGTGGGAGGGGCCCAAGGTCACCCGGTGAGCTGCCATGGTAGAAGTGGGGATTTGAACCTGTGTCGCCCTGGGCCCTGGTCTGCCACTCTCTCCGCTGCACCGCAGCTGCTTGGAGCAGACTGGATAGCTCGCCTCGTGTGCCGGGTGCAGGAGAGGCCTATGGGAGTTCAGTCCGTGTCTCGTGGTCACTCTGGGTCACACCGTCCAGCTCTCCTCTTGTACGGGGCTCGTTCACAGGGAGGCCCTCTGGAGCCCTCTGGCTAGCGCACAGGGTTTGGGCAGGGGAGGCCCTGGTCCTAGGGTTGTCAACCTCCAGGTGGGGGCTGGAGATCTCCCAGAATCACAACTGACCTCCAGACTACAGAGACCAGTCCCCCTGGAGGGAATGACAGCTTTGGAGGGATGGACTCTATGGCACAATACCCCGCTGCGGTTCCTCCTGCTCTCCAGTAATTTCCCAACCCGGAGTTGGCAGCAATCCCAGCTTGTCCCCATCCTGCTATGAAGATCATTGGTGGGGGGGAAACGCTTCTGGTTCATGCAAAGCTGGGCTTCGCATCCCCTGGTCTGAGCTTCTCCAGCAACAGTTGTGCTTTGAGGGATGAAACAAATCCACCGTGCCCAAACGGAAGCGTTGACTTGTGGCTTTCCCACCTACCTGCCAGGAATAGCTGCACCTATTGGCATTTTCCCTTTTAGAATCACAGAGTCGGAAGGGGCCCTACAGGCCATCTAGACCAACCCCCTTCTCAATGCAGGATCAGCCTAGAGCATCCTGGACAAGGGTTTGTCTGGACGCTGCTTGAAGACTGCCAGGGAGGGGGAGCTCACCACCTCCCGAGGCAGCTGAGTCCACTGTTCCACAACTCTGACTGTCAAAAAGTTTTTTCCTAATTTCCAGCCGGTACCTTCCTGCCCTTAATTTAAAGCCATTCTTGCGAGTCCTCTCCTCAGCCGGCCCTCCTCTAAGGGACCGCCCTTCAAAGACTTCAAGAGACAGTCACATCTTTCTGTGCAGCTCTTGAAGTTACAGGAGTCCTTTCAGATCCTGGGGCTGGTTAGGCTTGAGACCATTAGTAATTTCAGACCCCATGAAATCACCACTTTTTAAAAAAAAAAACGGACTTTAGTGCTGATCCAACAGGCAGAAATCCAACTGGTGGTTCTCTTCCTAGCATGGAGACACATTTGTAGGGACAAATGTAGGGACACATTTGTAGGGACAAGCTTTGTTCTTGAGGTGGATGACTCTCCCACAGTTATTAGCCATGATATCTAAATAGAATTTCCATGCTCAGAGACAGTGTACCTTTGCTAGGGTGAAAGAAGAAGAAAAGAGATTGGATTTTTACCGTGCCCTTCACTCAGAGTCTCAGTGCAGCTTACAAACTTTCCATTCCCTTCCCCTCCCCACAACAGACACCCTGTGAGGTAGGCGGGGCTGAGAGAGCTCTGAGAGGACTGCCCTTGAGAGAACAGCTCTGCCAAAACTATAGCTTGCCCAAGGTCATCCAGCCAGGTGCAAGTGGAGGAGTGGGGAATCAAACCCGGGTCTCCCAGATTAGCATCCGCGCACTTAATCACTACACCAAACAGCAGCCTTGTTGCTCCTTCCTGACCAACAGGTCTTTCCGGAGTTGTCCCTCTCTCACACACGGGAGCAGAAATGCAGATTTCTTTTCCCAGGGACTCTTCGCCCACTCCATGAGGATGCATTTCTCTCTCATGGGGACGGATTTCGGGCATGCAAGCCTGTGGCAGAGCCCAAAGGAACATGACAGTGATTAACGTGGCATTCACTGCCACAGGAGGTGGTGGCGGCTACAGGCATGGACAGCTTCAAGAGGGAATTAGATCAACATCTGGAGCAGAGGTCCATCAGTGGCTCTTAGCCACAGGGTATAGATAGGAACTCTCAGTCTGGGGCAAGTGATGTTCTGCATTCTTGGTGCTTGATGGGGGGGGGCAACAGTGGGAGGGCTTCTAGTGTCCTGGCCCCACTGCTGGACCTCCTGAGAGAGCCAGTTTGGTGTAGTGGAGAGAGCCAGTTTGGTGTAGTGGAGAGAGCCAGTTTGGTGTAGTGGTTAAGTGCGCGGACTCTAATCTGGGAGACCCGGGTCTGATTCCCCACTCCTCCACTTGCACCTGGCTGGATGACCTTGGGCAAGCCATAGCTCTGTACCAGCTGTTCCCTCAAGGACAGCTTGCGAAAGAGCTCTCTCAGCCCCACCTACCTCCCAGGGTGTCTGTTGTGGGGAGGGGAAGGGAAAGGAGTTTGTAAGCCGCTCTGAGACTCCCTTGGGGAGTGGAGGGCGGGGTATAAATCCAATCTCTTCTTCTTCTTCTTCTTCTTCTTCTTCTTCTTCTGAGGGCACCTGGTGTTTTTAGCCACTGTGTGACACTGTTTGAGTGCTGGACTGGAGGGGCCACTGGCCTGAAACAACATTGGCTTCTCTTATGTTCTTATGACCGGGGAAGTGGGGGGGCTGAATGCCTGAGGTCAGAGGCCCTGGTTTGGGGTCTCTATCTGGCCATGGACTTACTGGGTTGCCTCATGCAAACTGCATCCCCCTCCGCCTCAGTTTCCCTCTCTGTTTTTAATAGTGCTGGCTGTTGTGGGGACTGACAAAAAAATCCTGGAAGTACGTTGGGCTTTTGATGTGCAGATTTGCTCCGGTCAGCCTCCAGCTTCTGACACCCGCCATCTCTTTCGCGCGGCTTGTCCTGTCTGTAGTGCCTCCGAGTCTGGAAGCTCCATTGGCTGAACTTCTCGAAGTCGTGGGGGAAGAGCCATGCGGAGGGATCCGGAGGCTGTCGCTGAGGGCCCTGTGCTCTGTCCCTGTTTGTAGGTGCAACACCCAGGACTACATCTGGCACAAGGGCACGCGGTGTGAGTCCATCATCACCGACTTCCAGGTGATGTGCGTGGCCGTCGGATCCGCCGCCCTGGTGGTTCTGCTGCTCTTCATGATGACGGTCTTCTTTGCCAAGAAGCTGTACCTGCTCAAAACCGAGAACAGCAAACTGCGCAAGACCAAGTGAGTTGGGGGCGGGGGGGGCCGCAGGGAGAAAGCAGGTGGTGGGGTGGGGCATATTTCGGTAGAAGAGAAGTGAGGCAGTGGAGGGGAAAATGTATATTAAAAAATCAGCAGGAGGGGGCTGGTGAGCAATCAGGGCTGCCAACCTCCAGGTCTGGCCTGGAGATCTCTTGGAATTGCAGCTGATCTCCAGGTTAAACAAATCAGTTTCCTTAGACAAAATGGTTTCTTTGGGAGGTGGAGTCCATAGCATGGACTCCATACCTGAGGGACCGCCTTTCCCCATACATACCCCAGAGAGCACTATGGTCAGGGTCACAGAACCGATTGGCCCTTCTGGGCCCCAAGGACGCTAGGCTGGTTGTGACTAGGACTAGGGCTTTTTTGGTGGTGGCTCCATACTGGTGGAATGAGCTCCCGGAAGAGATCAGGGCCCTGTGGGACCTCTCACAGTTCTGCAGGGCCTGCAAGACGCAGCTCTTCCACCAGGCTTTCAATTAGGAGCCGCCACGACCAGTATTAACAACTATAACAGCTGGCAGAGCCTGGTTCCTGGTTGCCTACCGACAGCCTAGGCGTGCTGATTATTTCTGAGGAAGACCAGGGAGCTGGAAAGTTAAACAGCTGTGGAATGCACTCACGCAATAACGCCATCATTACAATAGCAAACAATCTAGCTAGCACTTTAATATTGTTCTGTTTATGAATTGTTTTTAAATGTTTTATCAAATCTGAGTGTCAGTATGTATTTTAAAATGTGCAAGTCGCCCTGAGCCTGCTTTGGCAGGGTAGGGCGGGGTATAAATCGTAATATAAATAAATAAATAATTCCTCACTGAAGTCCATCCCCTTTCCAAACCCTGCTTTTCCCAGGCTCCACCCTCTTAAAATCTCCAGGATCTTTTCAATTTGGAGTTGGCAACCCTAAGAGAAATGGGCCAGGAGGGGAAGTCCACCTTCCCAGAGAGGAGAGGGGGAGGCAAAGAAAAAGATGGTCCCCAATTGTGGGCTGAGGGTTGGGCGAATGAATGGGTGGATCCGTTTCTGTGAGGCCGGGAAGAGGTCCCTCCAAATTTTGTCTAGCCCAGGTTAGCCAAGTGATGGCCGGGGGTGGGGGCATAGATCTCCCCCATCTACTTTATTGGGTCAAATTTCAGTCAAGAGGGGGCTGAAAATATTTCTTCTCACGTTTCCATTTGATGGAGTGCAGTTTCTGCCCTCCGCTTGTGGCCCTTCTCATCCTGCTCCCACAGTCGTACCCAAAGGGCCGTTTCCCAGTCCGCCTCTCCAGGAAATCTTCCTGGGAGCAGGAGCTGCTCTTCCCTTCCCCTTGCAAGCAATGACTGGCCTCATTCCAACCCAGTGCCTGTGCGCATGTGGCCGCCTCCTGGACGAGAAAGGCAGCCTTGTAGTGCCTGGTGGCCCACAAAGGTTTCTGTGTGGGGGACAGACGACATCTCTAATCCCCAGGCTGCCTGGAGTGGACCGAGCTAGAGAAATATATGTGTGTGAGAGAGCAGAAGGCAAATTGAGGGGGAAGGCATGTTGAGGGCAAAGGCATATTGAGGAGGAAGGCATGTTGAGGGCAAAGGCATATTGAGGGGGAAGGCATGTTGAGGGCAAAGGCATATTGAGGGGGAAGATTCACAGCCATTAGGAACCATCTCCTTTGTCCTGTAAGGGAGACTGAGTCACAGCGATCAGAGGCCAAGAATATAGGATGGAACCATTCTCAAGTTCCTTAAACTGTGAACAGTGGAGCAGGGGATTCTGGTCCTGCACCAATGCTGTCTGCCAGCGTTGCTCCTCTCTTGTGGTGGGGGTGACCGTTGATACTGACAAAGCTCCCAGTGTCTGGCAGCTGCAGCCAAACATGCCCAAATTGCTCTGAGGACACATTATGGACATGTAATCTGTGCATAAAAATAATAACATCTCATCCCCCAGTCAGTGGGACTACGTGCTGGTCATGCTTCCCTGCTCTCCAAAGGGATGCCGTATGACCGAGGGCCAGGACTTGTACTTTAGTGCTCCAGAGGGCAAGACCAGATCGAATGCACTGGAGCAATGGATGGATTTTGGTGGGGAATTAGGAGAAACTTCCTAATGGGAGAGCAGTTTGATAGCGCAGGCCGTGGGCAGGGAAGGCTTTCCTTTGCTGGAGGTCTTTGAACAGAAGCGGCAGCCATCTTTGGGAGATGGTCTACCACTGCGTTGAGCTGGGGATTGACTAGATGGCCTGTGCCTTGTTGATGGTTGGATCTTGGCATCTTCCTTTTGCTTCTGCCTCGGTTGCCTCTAGGTGGGCTCTGCTGAATGGCCGTCGAGTCGTCGACCACACTTGCCTCGACTGAGCCTTTGGGCTCGCTGACTTGGAGACAAGAGGCCTCAGTTTTCACATGCTCTTCGTTTGGGCCACCTAGATTGGCTCTATATGGGGGAGGGGGCTGCCCAGGGGGGGGCTTCTCCTGGCCTCCTCCACAGGACGACATTCTGTAGAGGAAGAATTTTCTGGAAGAAAAAGGCTGTGTAGAGACGTCACCGCAAAGGGATGTGGAAATCGTAATGCAGTAATCGTAATAGCAGTTCACGTTCTTTTAGAAATTCCAGATACCCACCCGTGGCCACCTAGACCAGAGGAAGTCTCTGTTTTAGCAGCGTACCTGTTGATTCTAAGAGGGCGCCCAGATGATTTGTGCACTCAACAGGTAGAGGGGCCGTGGCTCAGTGGCAGAGCGCCTGTTTTGCACCCAGAAGGTCCCTAGTTTCATCCCTTGATGTCTCCGGTGGAAGGCAGCAGGGGCTCGGAAAGGCCTTTTTCTGCTGGGGACCCTGGAGACGAACAGCCGGTCCGAGGAGGCAAGACGGAGCTCCACAGACCAGCGGCCTGGCTCTGTATAAAACAGCTTTACATGTTCTGCGGGGCAGAAATTCAACAGGGGAACCTCCCACAGCCATCCTCAGCAGCACTGTGTCCATCACAGACACAGTCCTATGTACGTGGGCGCACACCGCGCACTGTAGTGTTGGCAGCTTTGGGAGGGATGCCAGCCCTGGAGGGGCTTTCTTGATGTGTTTGCATCCACAGACTGCATGCCAGCACTGCTAGTCTGAGCAGTGGGTTCCCCGCCTGCTCTGGAGGGAATTCCCTCTCTCGGCCCAACTTTGTGATTTACGGGAGAGTCTCCTGGCTGGGAAGGACGCCAGGCGTCTGCTGGAATGGCTTTGCCTGTCGATCGGCCTCTCTCCAGGCCATCTATTTTACTGTTGGGAGATGGGTGGAAGAGGAGGTGAAACCAGGAAAGGGACATTGAGACCCCCCGACTGTTATATAAAACTCTGTGGAGGATCTGGGCAAAGTCAGACCAGCTCCTCAAGTGGCCAGGAAAGTTTTTTTGGGGGGGGGAGAGCCTGTGGGGAACAGCACTGAAAGAGAGCCAGTTTGGTGTAGTGATTAAGGGCGCGGATTCTAATCTGGGAGGACCAGGTTGGATTCCCCGCTCCTCTACATGTAGCTGCTGGTGTGACCTTGGGCCAGTCATGAGTTCTCTCAGAGCTGTTCTGGAAAGAGCTCTCTCAGCCTCACCTACCTCACAGGGTGTCTGTTGTGGGAGGGGAAGGGAGAGGAAAGGAGATTGTAAGCCGCTCTGAGACTCTGAGTGAAGGGCGGGGTATAAATCCGATCTCTTCTCTTCCTCTTCTTCCGAAATCCAAGAGCACAGGTAATCTGTCCAGTTTGTTCCTGGGGCGCTTGAACATCCCGGTCTGCCCTTGTGGAGGAGGCACCTCGCCCTGCAAGGGATGCTGTGGGTGTTCGTGGGGGCTTCTTGGAAGCGTGGACCATGGTGGAATTCTGCTGTAGAGAGACCCCAGGCCTGATCCAGCAGGGCTGTTCTGACATTCCTAAGACCCACTTTTTGCGAAGCTGTGTGAGAGAAGGGGAGGTTCCTGTAAAGTCTTTTGGACAAATATTGTTATTATCACTAGTGCAGAAGGGCCAGTTCACCCATCTCTATCTCCCTTGGGTGCTGATGGTAACCCCAGAGTGATCTGGGAGGCAGTGTTCCCTCTAAGCTGAGTTAGTGTGAGCTAGCTCACTGTTTTTTAACCTTCAGCTCACACATTTTTGTCTTCGCTCAGGAAGGATGGCTCCAGAGCAAACTAATTTCTGCAGCAGCCAAATCGCTTGCTCACAACTTTAATGCCAGTAGCTCACGAAGCAGAGTTTTTGCTCACAAGACCCCACAGCTTAGAGGGAGCATTTGCACAGAGTACTTCCCCCTGAGCCTTTTGTGCTTCCTCAGACTGTGTCATGTGCTGGAGTTTGGTTGCACGTCCCTCTGCCCTCTGACAACAACCCTTGTGAAGCAAGCTGGTGTTGCTGTCTTCACTTTATGGGGGGGGGGGGGGAGTCCAAGAAGTGATCACAGGTATCCACTGTGATATGAATGACTAGGACATTTGGTATAGATCGTATTATATCAGAAATAAAACTTTACAATGTTACAAGGAAAAGTCCACCATTCTCAATGAACACCCAGATATAAGCTCATTTCATCCCAGTCTTCCTCAGGAGTACACCTAAAATGGAACCAGAAGTAAATTCAGAAAAATTAAATAATTACGAAATAACGAAATAATAATTACATATTTAAAAATAATATTCCATGCAGCTTCATGTTGCTTTTCATTTTAAATACCATGGGTTTTTCCCAGGATAATTTGAAGAAAATAAAGAAGTTAAGCATTGGTTTGCTCCTAATATAACATTGAGCTGTATCAAGAGGCTGACACCTTTCAATACAATAGGATTACTCCTGAGGAAGATTGGGATGAAATGAATTTATATCCGGGTGCTCATTGAGAATGATGGATTTTTCTTTGTAATATTATAAAGTTTTCTATAATATAATATAATATGATCTTTACCAAATGTCCGAGTCATCCATACCTCAGTTTATAGGGGGCAGGATCCAGATTGACTGACAGGGCAATCCTAAGAAAAAGCCCCCACTGAATGAAATGGGACTTACTTCTGAGTAGACCTGCTTAGGACTGCTCCCCACTAGCTTGATGAAGCCTACCCCCACCCTCTAAGTACCTGGCCCGGCTGAGCTTGGAACCAGGATCTTTTAACACACTGCTGATTGTTTATGATTATTTCTTTCTTTCACCATTTCTCCCAAATGGGGCCCCAAAAAGGTTTACATCCTTCTCTCCTCCATTTTGTCCTCACAAAAGCCCTGTGAGGTAGGTCAGGCTGAGAGTGTGTGACTGGCCCAAGGACACCCAGCGAGCTCCAGTGGCATAAGTGGGGCTTCGAACCCAGGTCTCCCAGCTCCTACTCTGACTCTCTACCCCTCCTCCACACTGGCATTCTAACTACTCAACGGCACCAGCTCTTAGAACGAGCCGCTGACGGTAAAGGGTGATGTAACACGTTTTGAGCAGTGGGGCGACTCTAGAAGAGCCCTCCCTGTGCTGGATCCGGACATATTCCTTCCTCTCTAGGGTAAAATTTGGAGGAAAACATGTTTCTGCAAGGTTGAAGCAGAAACTGGCCATGCACAGTATTGATTGGCTGGCCTTCTGTGATGTCACCAAGAAAACTCCTCCCCCACCAAGTCCCCCAAGCTCCTTTGCGCTTCTAAAAGCAGTCCCTTTTTGTTTCATTTAATTACGTGATGGGGGAGTGGATACATTCTTGAACATTCATGTGGCAGTAATTAGAGGAGTGGGCAGCCTGCCTGTAGCAGGATGTGTGTGTGTGAGAGAGAGAGAGAGTGTGAACTGAACCAACATTTGATTTGTTTTTGCGCATGTCTGCGGCTGTGAAGGGAACAGGGGCAGAGGGACATGCAACGGCCTGGATAAAGAGAAGCTTGAGGGCTCATTTGTGCCCCCTCACAGGGTATGTGTGTGCATGGATGCTCAGTGGGTGGGAGCTAGTGTGGTGGAAACCCAGGGCCAAAAGCCCAGCTGATCAGAGCTGTTTCCACGCAGACAGTTTTCTGTACAGTTCTTGCTTTTCCCAGCGTTTTTCTTGCCTCAGCAAGAGCCATGAGCGGGCTTTGTTTTTTTAAAATCACTATAGATTATAAGATAATAATGATCTACAGTGCCAATATACCAATTCCCAGTTTTCGTTTTTTAAAAAGCAACCCCCCTAGCCCTTTTTGTTGTGAAGTTATAAGGGGATATGTGCAGCCTACATCTTTTCTCATATAAATCTCCAAGGAAATGGAGGTCGAAGTGTAGGATTTGCTGCCCCCAGCATATGCCCTGCTTAGCCTATTGCCTTCCCCTCATCTTCCTATCTTTGTACTCATGGGTCAGCTACAATGTTTTCCACGGTCTCTAAAAGGTGAGGTATTGGTCCTTGCGGCAGAAGGAGGGCGTTAGTGCCACAGCCTCCCTGTATCTCTCGCTCTCCCCAAAAGAGAAAGCCGCAGCTGTGCTTTGGCGGCGCGCTGCAGACATGACTTGGTGCGGAAGGCTCCTCCAAAGGCCGGAGGGTGAACCTTCTCACAGGCGTCCCCCGCCCATACGCTCTCCAGTCTGCTAACCCGGCATAACCCCGCTGAGCATCTGGCTGGTGGGGGGGGGGGGGGAGATTCCAGCTCCCGGCCCTCTTTCCTCTCCCTCTCCCAGGGCTGGGCGGTCAGGGCCGGGGCAGGCCAGGTCCCTAATGAGCGGTTAATTATGGTTTGCGGAGTGCCTTCAGTAATTGCCTCGGAGTGCTTCGCTGCATCTGCTGGCAAACATTCTCCAGCCAGCGAGGGCCAGGCCTGCCCCCTGAGAGACCCCCCAGCATCCGGCAGGACCGCTCTTCTCCCCCCTGGAATATGCAGACAAGTGCGTAGTCCTTTCCCTCCTGGGAACACTCCCGTGGTTAGTCGGACGGAGTTCAACCTGTCTGCCTGTCCCGCCATCGCCTGCTTATCCTCTTCTTCCAAGGAGCTCAAAGTGGCATTCTTGGCCCAGTAGAAAGATCGACATTTCTACTCTGCTATGTCTGACGAAGGGTGCTTTGACGCTCAAAAACTGACCCCCCAAAACTCTTGTTGGTCTCTTAAGGCGCTCCTTGACTCAAATCCAAGTGTTCTGCTGGGGACCAACATGGCCACCCTCTGAGGCAGAGACAGAGTGGTCATCTCAAGGTCACCCAGCAAGCTTCACAGCAGGCAGAGGGAGGACTCGCACCTGCATCTCCTGCACTCTAACCAGGGTGCAACACTGCACTTGAAACACTGTGTGACATGCATTTGCATTGGTGCATTTATTTATTCATATGCTGCTTTTCTCTCCTGTTGGGATTCGATGCAGCTTTTAGCTATCCTTTTCCCCTCCTCTGTTTCTTACAACAACCCTGTGACGGAGGCCAGGCTGAGAGCTTGTGACAGGCTCAAGGTCACCCAGCGAGCTTCCGTGGCAGCATTGGGGATGTGAACCCCGGTCACCCAGGGTCCTAAGTCCAGCACCCTATCCACTATGGTGTCCTGGTCAACTGGTCAACTGGTGTTGGCCAAAACACTGGGCCCTTCCATGCCAAGGATCCTGGTGGATCTCTCTACTTCTCTGACGTGATCCATGTTTCTGGTCAAGGAATCAGGGAATAGCCGTTTCTGAAGCCTCTCAGCATTAAAGAATTGGTAAATTGCCAGTGCCGGCTCAGAGCCAAGTTCTGTCCATAGCCCAGTGGCTAGCTAGCAAGGTCTGGGAAAGCTGATGCCATCCCCTCTTATTTGACTCCAGATGGGGAGGTTCCATTTAAGGCTGCATACATACCATGGAGAAGAAGAACAGATTGGATTTATACTCCACCTTTCACTACCCAAAGGAGTCTCAGAGCGGCTTACAATCTCTTTTCCCTTCCCCTCCCTTCTCCACACACCCTGTGAGGTAGGGGGGCTGAAAGAGCTCTTTCGAGGACTGCTCTTGAGAGAACAGCTCTGAGAGAACTTGTGACTGACCCAAGGTCACACCAGCAGCTGCATATGGAGGAGGGGGGCATCAAACCCGGTTCTCCCAGATTAGAGTCAGCTACACCATACTGGCTGTAGATCACAATTCCGCAGATGCACAGAAAAGCCACCCGACATTGTGTTGGATGCAGAATGTCACCTTCTCAACAATCTATGCTTTAATTTTTGTTTTAGAAAACTGGGTTTCTAGCCCTCGTGACTTTGTAGACCAGCTTCTGAGTGCATGGGCACTGCCCGCTGAAATCTCAAAAGCTCAAGAGGCAGCCGCATGGGATTTGGCGGCAGGACTTTGGTGTGCCTTGCCACCAGGGGCTAGTTTTGCAAGGTCTTGTGGAAATCACTTTCTCTTCCAGGGCAAATGGGTCTGGATTCAGTTGGTCCTCTTGTATGGTTGTAGGGCTGTCAATCTCCAGGTGGGGCCTGGAGATTTCCTGGAATTACAGCTGCTCTCCAGACTATACAGATCAGTTCCCCTGGAGGACATTCCTGCTTTTGAGGGTGGACGCTAGGGCATTCTATCCTGCTGAGCTCTCTCCTCAAGCCCCACCCTCCCTGGGTCCAACCCCCAAACATCCAGGGATTTCCCTTCCTGGAATTGGCAACCCACTTTGGGGGTAATCTCAGGAACAAGTTCCCCCCCCCCACACCAGTGACTAGGGTTACCATGCCCCCCCCCCCGGTCACCAGCGGGGGCAGGGGTACAGGCTTCCCAGCTGTAGATTGGGAAACTCCTGGAGATTTGGGGGTAGAGCGCAGGGAGGACAAGACCCTCAGGGAGGCACAAGGCCATAGCGCCCACCCTCCAAAGCAGCCTTTTCCTCCGGGGGGATTGGTCCCCGTAGCCTGGAGATCAGCTGTAATTCCAGGGGATCCCCAGGCCCCACCTGGAGGCTGGCATCCCTACAGCCCCTGTCTTTAGGGTTATGTGCTTCTGTTGTTGAAAGCCTGATTCCCCCGTTCCCCATGCAGAACCGGTCCAGAGTCTGCTGCTGGGCTGTGAATTTGCAGGCTGTCTCTCTCCCCGCTGCAGTGGAGGGGGGGGGGGGCTGCCAGCGGTGGGCCGCCTGAGCCCCATTCTCCAGGGGTCATGGGAGCTGCCTCCCTCCCTTTTCTTTTCCAGGCAGCTAACAAATGCAAATGAGCTGGCCCCCAGAACCCACCACAGCTCACAGGCACAATAATGCTCCCCCCCCCCCCCCGCCTCTTTCCTGGAAGCTGCCGCTCAGCATGGGGGTGGCTGGGTCTGGCACAGCAGATGGCGCATTGGGGGGGGGAGGAAAGATTCCATCACTGGCGTCTTCTGAGCCGCCACAGGTCATCCTGGAATGGGGGTGGGGAGGCAGTGGGGCGACCGGAGCCGGGGGTGCCAGCTCTGGGTTGGGGAAATCCCTGGAGATGTGTAGGGGGAACCTGAGGAGGGCGGAGCTTAGCAAGGGGAGGGGCTTCACTGGGTTATGGCAGCCTGTCAGCACAGTGGCGATTTAACAAGCACTTCCTACCAGCACCATTTCAGTTTAAAAATAAACTCTGTTTATAAGATCAACAAAGTTTTATTCAAGGTATACGCTCTCATGCGCAAGCACACTTCTTCAGACACAGCGAAACAGAATTTCCTCAAACATTACATACAGGAGGGGGGCGGTTAGTTGCCAGGAAGGGCCAGTTAGAATCAAGACAGAGACAGAGACGGAAATGGAAATTACCAGTCCATATACAGAGGTGGAGAGTGAGCAGTAAATTATCATACAGCATGATGCAGATGTCGAACAGACTCAAGGATCAGACAGGGATAATAAGCTTAGTTTATGTGGTTACCCTTTGTTTGGCTTCAGTTCTGGGGGGAGAAACAGTGAAGGAAATAAGTGTGTCAGAATTGGAGCTTGATGTATCCTTAATTGTGGAGTAATTAATTAATTAGAAAATACTTTAATTAATTAGAAGAAGAAGAGATTGGATTTATATCCCACCCTTCATTCACTTGGAGTCTCGGAGCTGCTTACAAACTCCTTTCCTTTCCCTTCCCCTCCCCACAACAGACACCCCGTGAGGCAGGTGGGGCTGAGAGAGCTCTGACAGAAACTGCTCTTTTTCAAGAACAGCTCTGACAGAACTATGGCTTGCCCAAGGTCATCCAGCAGGTGCAAGAGGAGTGGGGAATCAAACCTGGTTCTCCCAGATTAGTCCGCACACTTAACCACGACACCAAACTTTCATTATATACACCCTGCATTGTGGGGTACCAGGTGTGGGATCCGGGGCCACAAGTGCGGTTTCATGCGAAGTGAGTAGCCAACATGGACCCCCTAGCAAGTATGGTGTGGTCCCCTCCATCCGCTCCTAGGCCACGCTCTGTATTGCGCTGCACAATCCTCTGCGTTTCTATTCGGAAGGCAGTCCTGCGGTATTCAGTGGGGCTCCTTCCTAAGTCTGTGTACACAGGACAGCAGCTTGGTCTCTTGGACAGCGTCCCAGCTCGGTTCTCTGCTTCCACGTAGTGCCAGGATCCAAAAAGCTGCCGAAAGCAGGCCTGTCCTCCATGAAACAGGGCGAGACAGGCCATCCGAATATGCCCAGGAAGGCTCTCTGCTGAGGACGTCTCCTGTTCAAGCTTGGAGGCCCATTATGGAAAACAGGTTCTGGGGCTGAAGTCCCAACTGCCCACTGCCCTTGGGCAGCTCGAGTGATCCTTAGCTTCTCTGCCTGAGTTTATGGCAGGAGTACTTCTGTTGTGCTTCATGGGGGTTTCTGATGGCCATCTTTCTCTTCCCGCCTCCCCTTCCCCGCTTTGTCTCTCCTTCCCCACCGGCAGATACCGAACTCCATCAGAACTCCACAACGACAACTTCTCCCTGTCCACAATTGCCGAGGGCTCCCACCCAAATGTAAGGAAATTTTGCGACACCCCGTGTAACCTCTCCCCTCATGCCCGTGCATTGGCTTACTATGATAACATTATCTGTCAGGTAACTCGTCTTCTTCACGTCTCCCCCTTCTGCATGCTTCAAACCCTCTCGGCAGCCTTTCCGCCCTCTCCCGCCCACTCCCGCCCGCTTCACCGAATGCGCAGGCCAGCACCCGCAAGAGGCCTTGCCAGTGGGGGTTGAGTGAGGAGACCGGGGACCCAGCGGCCGGCCCAGCCATGTGGCAGTCGCAGCTCCTGATCGCCTTTCCTGTGGTGGACCTCAGCAACATGAGAGGTGTGCCGTTGTACCTCTGCATGCTCTTGCATGGCCACGTGGCAGAGGCCCCCCTCCTTTGGCATAGGGCGCCCATCCGATCTCAAGGGTCTAGAGAAGGTAACACGAATTTGTAGGAACGGTCCCAGAAGGACTCCCCCTTTAAGTCTGTGGCTGACCAGAAAAGTAGATATGGGAGAAAAGGACCCCAAAGAGACTCCCAAATGTCCGGTGGTCTTTGCAGGCCCCATTTGCAAGACAGCGGCTGCTTCAAAAAAACGTACATCTTCCCCTTTGGCACTTAGTGGCTGGTTGGTCTAGAGCTTTGCAGATTAGCAGTTTCTTCTGTAAATGCCAAGCATATTTTAAAAATAGCGCCGATCTCAGATTCCTGATCCACCGACTCTGTCCCCTGCCCCTTCAGCACCACGCCGGCCGGCAGAAGCCTGGCCCCAGAGTGAGAGAGAAAGCAGAGCCAGGGACGGGAATGCTGAGGTGGGTCAGGAGAGACTGGGAGTGGTGCTAGCACATGTTTGCGCTGCCCTCCCGTAGAGTGACGGTGTAGTCCCTCAACGACAACCTTGTGGGAGAGGCTAGGCTGCAAGAGGGCAACTTATCAAAAGCCCCCTGAGACAAGCACCCAAAAGGGTGGTGGAAATGGTTGTGAGGTGGTCTTCTGCCTTGGGGTGCCGCCAGTGTGCTCTGAACCCAGTTCTGGCATGCTCTAGAAAATCTGCACCCCACCCCAGCAGGGCTTCATGGCTCAAAGTGGGTTCACACTTGGCTTTCCAGTGCCTGAGCCACTGCGTGGTGCTCCCTGTTAATGCTCCAGATGGTTGGCCTCGTGGAACGAAAATGGGATTTCTAGGCCCCACAGGAACCCTGATCTTGTTGCCTCCCCACCCCTCCCCCGGGATTGCTAAGTGACACCAGTGCTGTTGTGTTCCAGTTGTGTATGCCACACAATAGTGGTAGTGAAGGGCCACAAAGAAGGTGTGGTGCATCACTCTTTCCCCGCACAGCTGTGAGTAGTGGTTGCTAGGCAACACCAGGGCCCTGAGGCTTCGTCTTGTCTGACTAGGCCCAGCTGCCTGCTTCTTTATTAGGCTCTGCGGGCTGAATGGCCTCCTGATTCCCCCTCCCCAGCCCAGTGACACACACAAGTTGTGAATGGCAGTGCCCCACCCTTAGTGGCTGTCACCTGCAGATCTCTTCCTTGCCTCGGCCACAGCCAGCCAGCAAGGAGGTCTAGCGAAACAGCTTTGTTTGTGACATAATTCTTCTCTTAGGGCCACAACTCAGTTACGCCAACACCATTGAACTCCCTGCTCTGTTCCCACCAAGTGTGACTTCTGTCACTACGAGTGCCCTAAAGCGCCATAGATGTTCATTGCTCGCATCTCTAAGGGGGCTGGGCTGTGCTGGGTAGGGATGCCTTTCTCCAGGGGGGACCTGGGGGTCCCCCGGAATTATAGCTCGCCTCCAGACTGCAAAGAGCAGCCCCCCCCCCAGGAGAAAATGGGTGCTTTGGAGGGTGGACTCTGTGGCGTTGCACCCCACTGAGGTCCCTGTCCTCCCCAGGCTCCATTCCCAGAATCTCCTGGAGTTTCCCATCCTGGATTTGGCAACCCCCCCCCCCCATCCCTGGCCAGTGGGCAGAGGGGACCTGGGGAGCCTAATGCTGGGGCTCCACATGACATTGTGGAGCTGTTGTCGTCTGCCAGCACTGCTGTCGCTTTTGAGCTTGTCTGATCAAGGCGCTTCCCTCCTCCATGTTTGATCCTCCCCCCCCCCCTTTGTGTCCATTCACATGTGGGCCCGTCCCCGCTTGTCTGCCATAGCCGGTGTCTGTCTGTCTGTCAGTCTGCGTGCGATTCAGCCACACGAGTTTGGTTTGGCTGGAAGCAGTGTAGAGGCGGGACTCTGCGTGTGGGGGTGCTTAGTTTTGAGTGCCCCTATTTCCCATGGCTGCCAGGGGCAGGGGAAGGGGCAGAGTGGCTTCAGAATGCAACCGCATCTTCAGAGCATCAATAAATCTGGGGGGCATGAGAGCGGATCCCTCCAGGATCTTTTGTTTGACCCAGCCAGTGCTTCGGGGGGGGGGGCAAGGCCAGGGAAGGGGGCACTCCTGTTTATCCAACTTTTCCTCTGTTTATGCACCTCCATCTTGGTCAATCAGAGGCCCTTGGAGCTGTCCCTGATTTGGATTGGGGGGACACAGAGAGAGAGAGAGAGAGAGAGAGAGAGACGGTGTCTTTGTGGTGGAAAGTCCTGGGCTCAGTCACTTAAGGATGCCAGGGGAAGGGAAGGCCTTTCTCCGCCAAAGGCTCCTCCAGTCTGAGCAGACGATACTGAACTTGCTGGCCTGGCTCACCGCTATCGCAACCTCACTGTTTCCCGAACCTCAAACAGCCACCCGTAGCTGCCGATTGCAACATAAAGCAACCTGCGTGCTTTCCCCAGCAGGGCAAATAGCAGCTCTAAGGCAGAGTATATTGGGGAACCGCCCCCCGTCCCTGGTGCCTTCAGCTGCACTTTTGAACCTAGATTTGGGTGGGCAGTCATGTTGGTCCGAAGCAGCAGAACAAAGTCTGAGTCCGGTGGCACCCTCAAAACCAACGAAGTTTAATTCTGGGCATAAGCTTTCGTGTGCACGCACTAAAAGTGCGTGCACACGAAAGCTTATGCCCAGAATTAAACTTCGTTGGTCTTAAAGGTGCCACCAGACTCAGACTTTGTACTTTTTCACCTGTTAGTGATAAAAGATACACTGCATCTCAGTTCTCCTAGGGTGTGGCATGATCTGAGCCTGTTGTGCCAGAAATCGCCAGGCTCAGCCAGTTGACATGCCCTGCCCTCTCTACCCTAGCATGGACCATTCTTACCTCTGGGGGTGCACCCCTCCTGGAGTTTAAGCCTCAGAGAATCATAAGGACATAACAGCCCTGCTGGGTCAGAACACTAGTCTGTCTAGTTCGGCATCTCATCTCACACAGTGGCCAACCAGTTCCTCTGGAGGGCCAACCACAGGGCAGAGAGGCTGAGGCCTTCCCCTGAGAAGAACATCAGAAGAGCCCAGCTGGGTCAGACCAGTGAGGGTCCATCTAGTCCCGCATCCCATCTCACACAGCGGCCAGCCGGTTCCTTTGGAGGACCAACAACAGGGCAGAGAGGCTGAGGTCTTCCCCTGGTAAGAACATAAGAGGAGCCCTGCTGGGTTGGACCAGTGAGGGTCCACCTAGTCCAGCATCCTGGCTCACCCAGTGGCCAGCCAGTTCCCCTGGATGGCCAACAACAGGGCAGAGAGGCCAAGACCTTCCCCTGATAAGAACATCGGAACAGCCCTGCTGGATCAGACCAGTGATGGTCCCTCTAGTCCAGCATCCTGTCTCACACAGTGGCCAGCCAGTTCCCGTGGAGAGGCAAGAACAGGGCAGAGAGGCCGAGGCCTTCCCCTGAGAAGAACCCCAGAAGAGCCCTGCTGGATCAGACCACTGAGGATCCACCTAGTCCAACATTCTTGACTCCCACAGCAGCCAACCAGTTCCTCTGAAGGGCCAATAACAGGGTATAGAGGATGAGGACTTCCCCTGACGTTGATCGGGTAGTTTGACTCAGCTACCCTGGCAGGGGTAGTTTGGGACATTAAAACGGCCTAAGAGCCAGCCACCCTGTACCTGGCTCATGCCACAGTGACAATAACAGTAAGCAGAAGGCTGCCTCTTTCCTTGCCCCCGCCAACTGCTGATTGGTACAGGAGATGTCCTCTAATGGGGAGAGGGATGGCTCCATGCCGGGTGCAACAGCAGGAAAGGAGAGGTGCACCAGGAAGATCCTCAGGTGTGCAGAAAACAGGACATTCTTCCTTCTTGCCGAGTGCAGGCGCGAGCCCGCTCTCTGCTCAGTATCCAGCAGAATGGAAAGGAGAGACTGGCTGACTGCTTGCTTGCTTGCTTGGCAGGAGGGGAGATCTCCTCAGGGCCCCGAGATCAGGGCTCGCTGCTTGCCTCCCCCTTAGCCGCCCTCCCTCCGCAGCCCTGTGGAGCAGTCATTGAGGGGACAATGCCATTTGTGCTGGATTCGAGTCCGGTAGATTTTCGGGGTGCAAGCTTCTGAGAGGGGCAGCTCCCTTCGCCAGGCTCTCCAAAGCGCATTCCCTGAGGACTGCAGACAAGTACAGCTACCCTCTGAATCTAGCCGTCGATTCTGGGGTGGTCATTGTTTCTGCAGATGTCTGGATATGGCTGGGAGCGAGGGCTGGGGCCGCTCAGATCTCTCAAGGTGGTATCCGTGTTCTGCAGGAAAACCGCGAGATCCGAGTCCAGGAGTATCTTAGGGACCAGCAAAGTTGGGCTGGGGGGCGGGGGGTATTAGCTTTTGAGCGCCAAAGCCGTCCTCCCTTTAGGGCAGACCTTTCACATGGGTTTTATTTCCTCCCAGCAGCCTTTTAACCTCACAATGACCCTGTGGGGTAGGTTAGGCTAAGAGATGGAGTCTTGCCCGAGGCCAGTGCGTGGGCTCTTGGTTGGGCAGGGATTTGGAGCCAGGTCTCCGGTTTTGCTCTGTCCCTCACTGGCTGTGGCCAGTCTGCGATATTAGGAGGTTTCATGTGCTCTTACCTGCTGTGACACTGACTCCTTTTCTCCCCCCCCCCCCGCTCCCTCCCTCCCTCCCCACTCCCCCCCCCACATTTAGGATGACCCCAATGCCCCCCACAAGCTCCAGGACCCCTTGAAATCCTGCCTCAAGGAAGAGGAGTCCTTTAACATTCAGAACTCCGTGTCGCCCAAGCTTGACAATGGGAAAGGGGACCCTGGCGACTCGGAGGTGAATTGTCTCCAGAACAACCTGACATGAAGGCCGGGAGGGGCCGGAGGGCTCCAGCCGAGGAGAGAGAAGAAGCCCGAGAGCCATTTCCCACTGTACAGATCTCATCTCTTGTAACTGTTTGTTCTGCTTTCTTCCCTGACTTCATAGCATGCTTTGATGTATTTTGTACAGAGAAAAAGAAAGAAAGAAATAATGCGCGAGAAGACGACGCCAAGTGTTTCCTCAATGAATTGTGGGTTGTTTGGTATGTCCCTGTCGATATATTGCCTGGGCTAGCTCCCCCCTCCCTCCCTCCCTCCCTCCAGGAGTCAAGTGGCCCTTTAACTTCCGGGGAAAGTTCCCAGAGGGCTCCAACCCTGGGGGGCAGGGGGTAACCAGGACCAAGCCAAGCCCCACTGGTGCCGGCAGCGCTGTCGGGGCCTCTTGGCTCATCCTGGGCCAGCAGCAACTGTGGGGGATGTGGGCTCACCCATCCCCTCTGCTTGTGGGCCCCCAGCCGGTGGGGCTGCAGGAGGAGGAGGAGGAAGAGAGCTGGCTGAAGACCATGGTCATGATGATCCTGTGTCTTGCTCAGAGCCCAGCATCCTCCACTTTGCTGCCGGCACCTCGGAGGCCGCTCAGCTCCGCTTGCTCCCTGGGGTGCTCGAACGCCCCCGATCCCCCCCTCCCTGCCTTCTCCTGCCCCCCCCCCCCCCCCCGGTGTGGTTTCTAAACCTTTGCCGTGTCTCGGCTCACTTTCTTTTGGTACTCTTACTCAGCCTTTTTTTGAGAAACAAGTTTAAAAATGTGAAAAAAATTAAAAGATCTTGAAATAAAAAACACATTTTTTAAAAAGTGAAAGGTGCGACCTGGTGTCTCTTGCTGTGGGGTCTTGACCGGCGCTTGGCAAATGCAGTGCCAAAAACACAGGTGCCAAAAGACACTCAATGGTGGGACTTTGAAGCTTGGGCAGGCCAGAAGGCAGTCGTCACAGGATAGCTTAGCCAGCAAGGGGTAGGGGAGAGGGGCGTGAGCCCAGCCTGGGACGAACAGGCCAGTCAGTGGGGGGTGTGTGTGTGTGTGTGTGTTTGCGAAGCTGACCAGCAGGTACAGGCGGTCACTAGACTGCTTCAGCTTCATGCTAAGGACAACATGCTCAGATTTAGTAGTCCTGTTGGAGTTGGGACTTTGGTTGATGAAGTGAAAGCCCTCTGGCCCCTTGGGTCATGGACAAGCACAGAAGAAGAAGAAGAAGAAGAGGAGATTGGATTTATACCCTGCCCTTCATTACCCAAAGGAGTCCCAGAGCGGCTTACAAACTCCTTTCCCTTCCCCTCCCCACAATAGACACCCTGTGAGGTAGGTGGGGCTGAGAGAGCTCTGACAGAAACTGCCCTTTTTCAAAAACAGCTGTGATAGAACTATAGCTTGACCAAGGTCATCCAGCAGGTGCAAGTGGAGGCGTGGGGAATCAAACCCGGTTCTCCCAGATTAGAGTCCACGTATTTAACCACGACACCAAACTGGTTCAGGGAGGGGGCTGTGGCTCAGTGGCAGAGCCTCTGCTTGGCATGCAGAAGGTCCCAGCTTCAATTCCCGGCAGCATCTCCAGTTTCAAGGATGAGGCACTATGTGACGTGAGACCCTGGAGAGCCGCTGCCAGTCTGAGTAGACAAAACTGACCTAGATTCCTTCTGATCTTGCAGCTTAAAGATCTGGAACTCCATTTAGATGCAGGTAGTCCAGCCCGGGGACTTGTTTTCAGGGGCATTCAAATCTGACTCCCGCTCTTTCCATCAGGTTCCTGGGTAGCACAGAAATTAGGACAGAGTGTGTCATCGGTGGGTCACAGGCAATTTGTCATCCTCATGGACAATGGAGGGTGTTTCTGATTTGCATGATTGTAAGTGGCTGTAAAAAGAGCCGCATTCCACAGTCGCAACTGCCAAGCGCGTTCATTGGTATGCACGGGCCGTGGCTCGGCAGCAGAGCATCTGCTTGACATGCAGATGGTCCCTGATTCAGTTCCTGGTGTCTCCAGTTAAAAGAATCAAGTGGGTATGATAGGAAAGTCCTCCACACGAGACCCTGGAGAGCTGCTGCCAGTCTGCGTAGACAGTGCTGACTCTGGGGGTCTGACCAAGGGGGGTCTGATTTAGTATAAATCGGTGTTCCTCAGCTTACTTTTTGTTTTAAGAAACCACCCAAAGTTCTAGTCCTTAAGGCTACAGTAGTGGGCTTTAGGGCTGTGGTGGCTCAGTGGTTAAGACGCTGAACTGCAGACTGGAAGGTCGGTAGCTCGGCAATTCGAGACCCGAGTGCCGTGTGACGGAGTGAGCTCCCGTCTCTGGCCCCAGCTCCTGCCAACCTAGCAGTTCGAAAGCAAGAAACTGCAAGTGGATAAACAGGTACCGCTTCGGTGGGAAGGTCACAGCGTTCCATGCGCCTCGGTGTCTAGTCATGCCGGCCACATGACCATGGAGACGTCTTCGGAGAGCGCTGGCTCTTCGGCTTGGAAACGGAGATGAGCCCTGCCCCCTAGAGTCGGATTCGACTGGCTTTTGAGCAAGGGAAACCTTTACCTTAAAGGGCCTGAACCACCTTGGTGGCAGAAAGTGCCCTCAGGTCACCGACTTGATGGTGACCCTCTCATGTTTCCACTCGGCAAGAGACTAATGGAGGTGGTTTGCCATTGCCTGCCTGGACTTCCTGGGTGGACTCCCATCTAAGTACTAACCAGGACCGAGCCTGCTTCGTTTCTGAGATCTGGCCAGACTGGGCTAGCCGAGGCCATCCAGGTCAGCTTAGGCCTCTTGACATCTTTGTAGCCAGAAGGGAACCCAAGAACAGCAATCTGTGGGGTGGAACCTCAGATCCACATGGAGCTCTTTGCTCCTTTTCATTTTGTGCAAGCAGAATTTTGCGGAACATTTTGGCTTCGTTTGCAAAGATGATCCAGATCGTGGAATTGTGCCTTTGATTCTAGGGCTTGTTTGGTTTCCTTTGTGTGGATTTTTCCGGAAGGAAATGCACGCGGGGCTCCGGTGTGAGAAAGCTGTTGTTGCTGCAGCCACGTTGGGCTCCCAAACAGCTCACGGCCATTTAAAAAACAACACCACCACTACGGACCTTAAAATCCAGTGCCAAGGTTCCTTGGGGAGGAAAGACTCAGCTGAGCGGGTCCAGGAACCGTAGAGGGGGGTGCCCAGTTGCTGAATGCCCTTCCTCCGATGACCCGCCATGGGCCTTCGCATCTCCCTTTGCTGCCTCCTCATTGCCTTTCCTCAAACGGTCAAGGGAAGCAGAGAGGAGCCGGGGCTGATGGGAGGGCTGATGGCTGCCCCCTCCCTCTTCTACAGATCACACCATCTCGACGTGTTGTCTTGCGCCATTTCCCCAAAAGAAAAAAACGTGCAGTGCAGAAACAGCATAAATGTCAACAGGGTGACAGTTGGCTCCATGGACTCCTCCTGCCTCCAAAGGCCAGAACTGCAGCTGTGTTTTTCCCTCTCACAGGCTTTCCCTGCCTAATCGTAACCCGGCTCTGCAAACTGAGCCGTGGTGGATTCTGTGAGGAGCCATTCCATCCAGGCGCTGGCAGCTGGGTGGCCCAGAATGCGGCAGTTCTCTCACGCCAGGGGCCCTCAACTTTTTTCAGCCTGTGGGCACAGCTGGAATCCTGATGTTGTGCTGAGCACAGCCACAAAATGGCCACCGTGATGTAGGGGATGAGAGGAGTGAGAGACAGAATAAAACACGCCAGGAAAGGGGAGTGGGAGACAGAATAAAATCCATGCTGCAGTGGGTCCATCTCGTCCAGCATGCCATGCTCCTGGCTGTGGTTTCCCATGTGCGGAGAACTAGGGATCCAGGGAGCTGCCGAATCAGGACATTGGACAGCTCCCTCCCTCCGCAGCCCTTGGGTTTCCTTTTCTCAGCAAACAAGGCAATCCCGCTGGAGCGCCAGTCTCTCTGGGGGGTTATTCCCCTGCTGCTCCAAGTCTGGGATGGCCCAGGCTAGCCCGGTCTTGCCAGATCATGGAAGCTAAGCAGGGTCGACCCTAATTAGTATTTGGATAGGAACCTAAGAACAGCCCTGCTGGGTCAGACCAGGGAGGGTCCATCCAGTCCAGCCTCCTGTCTCACACAGTGGCCAGCCAGTTCCTCTTGGAGGGCCAGCAACAGGGCAGAGAGGCCGAGGCCTTCCCCTGAGAAGAACCTCAGAAGAGCCCTGCTGGGTCAGACCAGTGAGGGTCCATCCAGTCCAGCATCCCGCCTCACACAGTGGCCAGCCAGTTCCTCTTGGAGGGCCAGCAACAGGGCAGAGAGGCCGAGGCCTTCCCCTGAGAAGAACCTCAGAAGAGCCCTGCTGGGTCAGACCAGTGAGGGTCCATCTAGTCCAGCATCCCGCCTCACACAGTGGCCAACTAGTTCCTCTGGAGGGCCAACAATAGGGCAGAGAGGCCGAGGCCTTCCCCTGAGAAGAGCATCAGAAGAGCCCTGCTGGGTCAGACCAGTGAGGGTCCCTCTAGTCCAGCATCCCGTCTCACACAGTGGCCAGCCAGTTCCTCTTGGAGGGCCAGCAACAGGGCAGAGAGGCCGAGGCCTTCCCCTGAGAAGAACCTCAGAAGAGCCCTGCTGGGTCAGACCAGGGAGGGTCCCTCTAGTCCAGCCTCCCGCCTCACACAGGGGCCAACTAGTTCCTCTGGAGGGCCAACAACAGGGCAGAGAGGCCGAGGCCTTCCTCTGAGAAGAACCTCAGAAGAGCCCTGCTGGGTCAGACCAGGGAGGGTCCCTCTAGTCCAGCATCCTGTCTCACACAGTGGCCAACCAGTTCCTCCTGAGGGCCAGCAACAGGGCAGAAAGGCTGAGGCCTTCCCCTGAGAAGAACATCAGAAGAGCCCTGCTGGGTCAGACCAGTGAGGGTCCATCTAGTCCAGCCTCCTGTCTCATACAGTACCTCACAAAGTAGAATTTTTACTCACAAGACTCCACAGCTTAGAGTGAGCTTTGCCTGTGAGGTAGGTGGGGCTGAGAGAGCTCTGACAGAAACTGCTCTTTTTCAAGAACAGCTGTGTCAGAACTATGGCTTGCCCAAGGTCATCCAGCAGGTGCAAGTGGAGGATCAAACCCAGTTCTCCCAGATTAGAGTCTGCGAATTTAACCACTACACCAAACTGGAGGTCTTCCACTTTCACATCACCTGCTACCCAATGTTTGGAACTGCAGAGGTAGAGGATTAAATGCAGGACTTTCTGTATGCAAAGCATACAGTCCTCTGGCAGCAGATCCCACGTTTTAATCACTCTCTGTGTAAAGAAGTAATTTCCTTTTGTCTGTCCTGAATGTATTGGCCATCGGCTTTGTTGGATGCCCTCAGGTTTATTATTCTGAGAGACAGAGAAAAAGTTACCTTTGTCAACTCTGAAGGAAAAGAATGCAGGTGACTCAAGCAAACAAGCCAAGCTACGTGTGGTTACAGAACCCAGCTGTGAGTTGCCCACAACACCTGATCAAGGGACTGGGCTTCTGGCATGTCTGTTTCACAGCAGGTTAGGAGTTGGTGGTCGGAAGGGTGACAGATGGTTTTCTTCTAGCCTGAAGACTGTTTAGGTAACATCATGCTCTCAGACATGCTCAATATTGTGCTTTCTATCCTCTTTGCAACTGGATATTACTGTGTGAAATAGCAAAATCCACTTGTAAAGAACTGCTTAAGTGCACTGGAAGTGCAGTGCCAGTGCCCTGTCCACTATTTGAGGTTGCTTTTCTGCCCCTGGCTTTAAAAAAAACCCAATTTTCCCCCATTTTTTTAATTTTTAACTAACAAAAACCAACAGTATGCCAAGACAAATAACATTAAAACAGTGGTCCATAAAACTTCTGTCAAGTGAAAAGAAACTACAAAACTCGGGTAATGTTATTTTGTTCTCACATATAATTAAGAATGTCATGGAACTGCTGTGGAAGTGTTTGTATCAACGGCGAGACGCCAGCACATGCAGATTCCAAAAAGGGAAACCCACTTGGCATTAAACTGGATTGTTTAGCTGAGGAATTCTGATACCACATGGTAGGCACAGCCACAAATGGCTGCCACAAAACAGCTGCTGCAAAAGGATGGAGCCAGACACAAAATGGGGGGCGCAGAGAAGGTTGTGTTGTGGTGGCAGCTGCTGCCAAAGTAACATTTTTATTAAAAATCTGCACAGCCCATAAGAACATCAGAGAAGCCAATGTTGGATCAGGCCAGTGGCCCACCCAGTCCAACACCCTGTGTCACACAGTGGCCAAAAATACGAGGTGCCCTCAGGAGGTCCAGCAGTGGGGCCAGGACACTAGAAGCCCTCCCACTGTCCCCCCCCCCCCAAGCACCAAGAATACAGAGCATCACTTGCCCCAGACTGAGAGCTCCTATCTATACCTTGTGGCTAATAGCCACTGATGGACCTCTGCTCCATGTATGTATCTAATTCCCTCTTGAAGCCGTCCATGCTTGTAGCCGCCACCACCTCCTGTGGCAGTGAATTCCATGTGTTAATCACTCTTTGGGTGAAGAAGGACTTCCTTTTATCTGTTCTAAGCCAACTGCTCAGCAATTTCATTGAGTGCCCACGAGTTCTTGAGTCCTGGCCCCACTGGTGGACCTCCTGAGGGCACCTGGTGTTTTTGGCCACTGTGTGACAGAGTGTTGGACTGGATGGTCCACCTGCCTGATCCAACATTGGCTTCTCTTATGTTCTTATGTACTGTGAGAAAGGGAGAAAAGTCCTTCTTTCCCTACCTTCTCAATCCCATGCATAAATTTGTAAACATCTGTCATGTCACCCCTCAGCCATCGTTTCTCTGAGCTTAAGAGCCCCAAGCGCTTCAACCTTTCTTCATAGGGAAAGTGTTCCAACCCTCTTATCATTCTACTTGCCCTTTTCTGCACTTTTTCCAATGCTACAATATCTTTTTTGAGGTGTGGCGGCCAGAACTGTACACAGTACTCCAAATGAGGTCGCACCATTGATTTATACAGGGGCATTATGATACTGGCTGATTTGTTTTCAATTCCCTTTCAATGCCCATCAGACCAATCAGAGCCCTTGCTGGGCAGAACCCCCACCTGGCCCTGCTCACTTTCAAAAGACACTTCGGGGGAACCAAGAAAGGGGATCCCTAGCATAGCTTGTCCCCCATGTAGCCTCACAACAACCCTGCGAGTTAGGCTAAGCTAAGGGAGAGGTGTCACACAGTGAGCATTGTGGCCGGGTGCAGGGATTGGCCTAGGGTCTTCCTGACACTCTAACCATGGCACTGGCTTAAGACCTGCTGGGAGAACCAGCCCGGGAAACTTTCTTCCACACTGGACTGGGTGAGACATCCAGACCGCTCACCATAAAAACTGGGCGATCAGGACTGAGGGCAGGTCCGAGAAATGAGACCTGCCCTTCAGACCTCCCTCCACCTGCCTCTTCCGGCTCGCTGTCCTTAACTGCTCAGCTGGCGGCTCTGGCACAAGGAAGCCCCAGAAAGGAATTCTTTTGCTGCTTTAGAGAAACCATTATTAGAGTAATAAATCTTCCACCCAGAGTCACTGGCCAGTTAAGCGAGAGCATAGGGTTTAAAAATAGAATGTAGGGCACATTCTGGATGGCAAATTGGAAGCAATTGGTTTAACTCGAAGGGATTTCCTCTCAAATAACCCTGGTGTGTGCAGGTTGCAGTGGGTGTTCACAAGGACAATCACCCACCCACCACCCCACCCCATTTCCTCATAGCATTCCAACCTGCAGGGTCCTTTTTGAGCAGAATCGAGGGGGCATTCATCTGGTTTCCGTCCCTATGGCAGGCAATCTGGTGTGTGGGGGGGGTCTCCCATGGGATTCCTGGATTCTGCCAGAGTTTAAACTCGCCCCCCCCCCCAAACACATAAGCAGTAACAGGCTTGTGACGTGGGGTGAAAGACTGAGAATTCTCACGGCAATGCTGGAGTTCGTGGGCTACCTAACTCTCGTTGGCTCACCTGCTCTTTGGTCATGCAAAGGGGACTCATGCCCACCTCTGGGGGTTGGAGAGGTATATGGGGAGTTCTGGGGTGCCACATCAAGGCAGCTTCAAGCTCCAGGTTTGGTTGCTTATTACTGGGAAGCCCTGAGTTCAAATCCCAGTTCAGCTATGAAGCTCACTGGATAATCTTGGGCAGGTCACCCTTTGTTAAGAAGAAGAAGATGATACTGGATTTATACCCCGCCCTTCAATCAGAGTCTCAGAATGGCTTACAAACTCCTTTCCCTTCCCCTCCCCACAACAGACACCCTGTGAGGTAGGTGGGGCTGAGAGAGCTCTGACAGAAACTGCTCTTTTTCAAGGACAGCTGTGCCAGAACTACAGCTTGCCCAAGGTCATCCAGCAGGTGCAAGTGGAGGAGTGGGGAATCAAACCCGGTTCTTCCAGATTAGAGTCTGCGTGCTTAAGCACTACACCAAACCACTACACCACCTTGCAGGGCTGTTGGGAGGATAACATGGAGGAGGGGAACAAAATTTGAATCCAGTGGCACCTTTAAGACCACCTGGATTTTATTCTGGGTATAAGCTTTTGTGTGCATGCACACTTCTTTGGAAAAAGTTTATACCCAGAATAAAAATTTGTTGGTCTTCAAGGTGCCTGCCACTGGATTCAGACTTTGTTCTGCTGCTTCAGACCAACACATCAGTGTCTATTGTGGGCAGTGTTCCCTCTAAGCTGAGTCAGTGTGAGCTAGCTCACAGTTTTTTAGCCTCCGGCTCACACATTTTTGTCTCAGCTCAGGAAGGAGGGCTCCAGAGCAAACTAATTTATGCAGGAGCCAAATGGCTCGCTCACAACTTCAATGCCAGCAGCTCACAAAGTAGAATTTTTGCTCAGAAGACTCCACAGCTTAGAGGGAACATTGATTGTGGGGTGTCTGTTGTGGGTCTGTTGTCTGTTGTGGGGAGGAGAAGGGAGAGGAGTTTGTAAGCCTCTCTGAGACTCCTTTGGGGAGTGAAGGGAGGGGTATAAAGCCAATCGAAATGATGACTGTGAGAGGTGACATGACCAAGGACAACAGAGTTATGCATGGGATAGAGAAGGCAGAGAAAGAAGTACTTTTCTCCCTTTCTCCCAAGACAAGAACTCATGGGCACTCCATGAAATGATGAGCAGTTGGGTTAGAACAGATAAAAGGGAGTACTTTCTCACTCAAAGAGTCATTAACACATGGAATTCACTGCCACAGGAAGTGGTGGAGGCTACAAGCCTGGACGGCTTCAAGAGGGAATTGGATAAACATATGGAGTGGAGGTCCATCAGTGGCTATTAGCTGCAAGGTACAGATGGAACACTCTGTCTGAGGCAGTGATGCACTGTATTCTTGGTACCTGGGGAGCAAGTTTGGGGGGGGGGGGCTTCTGGACCTCCTGGTGGGACCTGGGTTCTGGCCGCTGTGTGACACAGTGTTTGCCCGAGTGGGCCATTGGCCTGATCCAACATAGCTTCTCTTATGTTCTTAATATGTCCAATCTAAGCTACCAGCTGTCACTGTTCATTGTGGCGGTGAGTTCCATGGGTGAATTATGCCTAATGTAAAGGGTGTGTCCAGGAAACACCCCCAATGTTTCCACACTAACCCACAAGTGCAAGGAGTAAACAAAAGCAGATGACTGCCAGGAATCGGTAATTGCTTGTGGTTCTTCTGGGACTCGAATAGGTCACAAAACAGACTTGGCAGAAAATGTACCGCGATCACACAATCTGCGATGGTAGCGAGTGTTTTGTTAAACTGCTGGCACATTTCAGACTGCAGGAGCTCAATGTTCACATTGTCTTCAGTGGACAAAAGTCATTAATTTGTGGGTCTTTCAAACCGTTTACTCATCAGTCTGTGCACTGATTTTTCCATTACTGCTGCAAGCCCCCATATGGGCAGTTTGCAAAGGTGGGGAAGGTAAACATATATTTTTAAAAATTAATCCCATCCCCACCCCCCCCGGAACCCGGCTTATGGCTTCGCGCCCCCTCCCCCCCCCCCGAATCTTCCCATACCTCCCATTCCATGGACGTCTGGGGCCAGCCAAACATGGTTAACAGTTGACTGCATCAGACACAGCACACAGAACAGCCTTGGCCGCAACTGGGAATCCCTCTTGACTGCTGCTCTCTGCCAGATCCTCGGAGCCTCCGGGGCTTGTGGCTCGTAGCCTGCTGATGGAAGGCCTCCTTCCCGGCACTCTGGGTCTGTGCTGGGAAGCGGTCTGGCCTCCGGAGAGTGGGAACACAAAAGCCATTTGCCTCTCTTTTGCCATTAATCTCTCCCAGGGCAGCGGGAACCCAGACGAGGAAGTTCTCCTTTCCTCTCTTCATTGTGAGGCGCCCAGGCTTGCTGGAGAGAAGCGCCTGCAAGGGCCGTGGCCCCTCTGTCTTCACAGACAGCTTGACCCATTTTTTAGCCTCTCCTCCTTTGTCTGGCTGCAGCTTTTTGCTTCTGGGAATCCAGCTCAGAGTCCTGTGCCAGGGATGGGAAACGGCCCGGGCTGAGCAGTCTAGGCAAGGCCCCCACCCACCAGTCACCCAGCACTGCCCGGGGGTATGTCAGACAGGAGCCAGCCAGCCCCTGGCAAGGCCCTGTGTTGGTGTGGAGGGGGGCCATAGGGACATGTGAGGGGGGCCTATTTAGATGCTGCTGCTGCTGCCGCCTATGGGCGAGGGCTGCCAGGACGCTCTAGGGCCACCAGCGGGGGATGAGGGAGCAGGGATGCCAGATCCAGGCTGGGAAAGTTCTGGAGACTTGGGGACAGAGCCTGGGGAGGGCAGGAAGCTCCGTGGGGGACAAGGCCACAGAGTCCACCCTCCAAAGCAACCGTTTTCTCCAGGGGAACTGATCTCTGTAGCCTGGAGATAATTCTGGGGGATCCCCAGGTTTCACCTGGAGGCTGGCATCCCTGCTAACTGGTGAGACCAGGGGTCATTTAGTAGAAAAAGAGGCAGAGGAGCTCATTAGCATACCTAATTAGCAAAACTCATTTGCATATGCCACCACCACCCCTGACATCCCCAGAAGTGTGTCAGAAGGCACCACCCACCGCTCAGGCTCCACCCCGAAAAAGGAGTGTCAAGGTTTCAGGGGGTTAAACGGGAGGCAAAGCCCTTGTTCTTCATGTCCAGGAGACCGGACCGAGGGACGAGATCGAAGAACACAAGACCTTTGGACGATACTTCAGAAGAACTGTCAGTCCAAGAGTCCTTCATTCAACTGTGGAATGTCCTTTCTCAGTGTCTTTCAGGGTAAGGCTGGGAAGCATTTTTAGAACACAGTGGCCGGGGCGGGGGGAGATCATGATGTATAAAATTATGAAAAATAAGGAGGGGGGAAAAAGATGTTTCTCTTTCTTATCATACTAGAACTCAGGGTCCCTCCGTGAAGAAGAGGAGGAGGAGATGGAGGAGGTGGTGATGGTTGAATTTATACCCCACCCAACACTACCCAAGGGAGTCTCAGAGCAGCTTACAATCTCCTTTCCCTTCCCCTTCCCACAACAGACACCCTGGGAACAATGCTCCCTCTAAGCTTTGGAGTCTTGTGAGCAAAAATCCTGCTTCGTGAGCTACTGGCATTAAAGCTGTGAGTGAGCAATTTGGCTGCTGCAGAAGTTAGTTTGCTCTGGAGCCATCCTTCCTGAGCTAAGACAAAAATGTGTGAGCCGGAAGCTAAAAAATTGTGAGCTAGCTCACACTAACTCAGCTTAGAGGGAACACTGCCTGGGAGGTAGGTGGGGCTGAGAGAGCTCTGACAGAAACTGCTCTTTTTCAAGAACAGTTCTGACAGAACTATGGCCTGCCCAAGGTCACACCAGCAGCTGCAAGTGGAGGAGTGGGGAATCAAACCTGGTTCTCCCAGATTAGAGTCCGTGCACTTAACCACTACACCAAACTGGCTTTCACATGTTCTCTGTGCACGTTCTGGATAGAAAAAATGGAGGACTTCTTCACACCACACATCATGAGCCTATGGGACTTCCTCCCACCAGAATTTCTGGGGGGCAGTGGCTTACATAGCTTTTTTTTTAAAAGGATGAGCCAGCTATTATCAATCCATGGCTGACGGGCATTACCAGCTGCGCAGCACCTCTGGAGAGTTGTCCCCACTTAATCGTATCTATCTGGTTTTCTATTTTTTCTGCGGTTGCTTTGTTTTGCTTTCCAAGTCACCTTGAGACAGTAATGTCAAAAGCTGGGTGCAAAATGGCAAACAAACCTCCAAAGAGGCAGCATACCGTGAGGGCTGAGAACAAGACTCCACGGACAGCGGCAATATGTCTCAGCAGATGAGGACAAGCCTCCACCGACAGAGGCTGTATACCAGAGGCGGAGAACAAGACTCCACACCCAGCAGCTGTATACCTCAGTCGATGAGAACAAGCCTCCATGGACAGAGGCTGTATACCTCAGAAGCTGCAAACAAATAAGGTCCACCATGCCACTTCCAGAGGCACTGGGCTGTTTGCTGCTGGACAGCAGATGCTGGATGGATGTGGTGGGACCCAGCTAAACAATTTCAGTAGTCGCAATGCTCCCTCCAAGCTATGGAGTCTTATGAGCAAAAATCCTGGTTTGTGAGCTGCTGGCATTCAAGCTGTGAGCAAGCGATTTGGCTGCTGCATCAATTAGTTTGCTCTGGAGCCCTCCTTCCTGAGCTGAGACAAAAATGTGTGAGCTGGAGGCTAAAAAACTGTGAGCTAGCTCACATTAACTCAGCTTAGGGGGAACACTGGTCTCAAGTGTAGGAAGACCAAGGTATTCTCTGGTGAGGCCGGCTGTCCCCTCTTTCAGTTCGAAGGGGTCCCTATGTTAGAGATGCACCAGTGTGCACTTTGCATCGGCAGCAGGGATCTTTCGTGGCACAGTGCCAGAGACCCCACACAGCGCTTTGGTGGGAGGGCAGCCAAAAGAGGGGGGGGGGGAAGGCGGTGGGAACAGAGCAATTCCCTCTCCGGCGCTGGTCTCCCTGGTGCAGCCACCCAAGCGTGCAAGGAACCCTGATGTCTCTGCCTGGCTAGAAGAGAAGCCAGCTCAGCCGGCACCTGCAAGAGAATGGGGGTCTGGGGGGGGGGGGTGTGAGGGGCTGGCAGGGATTCCCACCAGGGTGTGCCTGTTTGCAAGCACAAGCCAGCAGCCCCCCCCCCCCAAGTGGAAGGTGATCTACATTCATTCCATGTTTAGCCTGTGCTGTCTCTGAGGCTCAGGGGAAGGGTCTCACAATGGGAAGCGGAGGTTCCGAAGGCAAGAAAAGACCTGGGGAGCTCTGGCTGGGATCCGGCCGCTGTGCTCGGCTGGTGGGGGTGCCTTCCTCCAGTTTTCCTCCGTCGCGAGAGGCAGAGTAGTAGGATCCAGCAGTCAAGACAGAAGAAGTGCTCCTGGACTCTGGCTCTTTTCTGCTGCTATGGACAGACTAACAGGGTGACTCGTCTTGATCTTTCTGCATGACTGAAAAGGAAGGTGGGTGGCTGTGTTGGTCTGAAGCCGCAAAACAAAGTTTGGGACCGGTGGCACTTCTGAGAGCAGCAGAGTTTGATTCAAAATGTAAGCTTTTGTGTGCAAAAAACACTTCAGACAATTCCTCCCCCCCCAACACGGTTAGATTCTCGTCTACTAACTCCTTAGCGGTGCCACAGGAGGTGGTGGCCGCTACAAGCATGGACAGCTTCAAGAGGGGACTGGATAAACATCTGGAACAGAAGTCCAGTGGTCCATCCAGTCCAACACTCTTCGGTGCCACACAGTGGCCAAAAACACCAGGTGCCCTCAGGAGGTCCAGCGGTGGGGCCAGGACACCAGAAGCCCTCCCACTGTTGCCCCCCCACCCCCAAGCACCAAGAATACAGAGCATCACTTGCCCCAGACCGAGAGTTCCTATCTATACATTGTGTCTTATGGCCACTGATGGACCTCTGCTCCATATGTTTGTCCAATTCCCTCCTGAAGCCGTCCATGCTTGTAGCCTCCTCTGGCAAAACGTCATCACTTTTCCATTGCCCCTTGCAAGCACGATGCCAGAATAGAAAGGGAACTTGTGTGAAACGGGCCGGGCTGGTTTGAGGTGCCCGTTCACATGGGAACGCTAACCAGCCCCCTCTCGGAACCAGCCGCACTGGCCCGCCACACAGTGTGGTAAGACGGGCTTTGTGAAGGGCAGTGTAATCGCTTTGAAATGGCCAGGCTATTAAATTGCAAGGCCTGGTCAGGTCGGCCAAGGGGTGGGGGCGGAGGGGCCTTGTCTCTTTTTGTGAGCAGCTAACAAGGCTGGCGGGGGGGGGGGGGCGGGAAGGAGCTGGCAGGCATGCAGACCAGGCCGGTGTTTGCTCTTCTCCCTTGGACACCGATCAGGATGGAAGCCACGGCTCTGGAGACAAGGGGCCATTCTTCTCCTTTGGCTGGTGCTGGATAGGAAGGGGGTGGGGAAGGGGAGCTGAGCTGAAGCCTCAGGGGAAGGGGAAGCGGAGGTGAAGAAGGGGTCGAAAGGGCAGCTTCCTTCCTTCCCCTGGCTTCAGGTGAGGAGAAGGGCGGAATTCAGACCCGCTGGCCGCATGGCTGGCCGCCACAGCGAGGGCACGCTGTCCGTTTTGGATGCAAATGGACTTGGCCGGCTGCAGAACAGCAGGCTTTCTCCGCCGGGTGGCTGGACGTCCGGGAACCTTCCAGCACGAGCGAGGAGGCCTGAAGTAGGCCTCGTTCCTCTCAGCAACTACTGCCAAGCTGAGAGAAACGGCTGCTGTCTTGGAACGGCTCTTGGAAGTCGGTTCCCCAAGCACAGCAGCTGGTTTGGTGGAGCCAATTTGGTGGAAGAAGAAGAAGAGATTGGATTTATACCCCACCCTTCACTACCCAAGGGAGTCTCAGAGTGGCTGACAATCTCCTTTCCCTTCCCCTCGCCACAACAGACACCCTGTGAGGCAGGTGGGGCTGAGAGAGCTCTCTTGAGAACGGTCCTTTAGAGAACAGCTCCCGAGAGAACTTGTGACTGACCCAAGGTCACCCAGCTGGGTGGAGGTGTGGGGAATCAAACTTGGTTCTCCCAGACTAGAGTCTGCACTCTTAACCACTACACCAAACTGGCTCTCAATGGAGGCCTTCTCCTAAGAAGAACATAAGGAGAGCCCTGCTGGATCAGACCAGTGAGGGTCCCTCTAGTCCAGCATCCTGTCTCACACAGGGGCCAGCCAGTTCCTCTGGAGGGCCAACCACAGGGCAGAGAGGCCGAGGCCTTCCCCTGAGAAGAACCTCAGAAGAGCCCTGCTGGGTCAGACCAGTGAGGGTCCATCTAGTCCAGCATCCCGTCTCACACAGGGGCCAGCCAGTTCCTCTGGAGGAACAACAACAGGGCAGAGAGGCTGAGGCCTTCCCCTGAGAAGAACCTCAGAAGAGCCCTGCTGGGTCAGACCAGGGAGGGTCCCTCTAGTCCAGCCTCCCGTCTCACACAGGGGCCAGCCAGTTCCTCTGGAGGGCCAACAACAGGGCAGAGAGGCCGAGGCCTTCCCCTGAGAAGAACCTCAGAAGAGCCCTGCTGGGTCAGACCAGTGAGGGTCCATCTAGTCCAGCATCCCGTCTCACACAGGGGCCAGCCAGTTCCTCTGGAGGAACAACAACAGGGCAGAGAGGCTGAGGCCTTCCCCTGAGAAGAACCTCAGAAGAGCCCTGCTGGGTCAGACCAGGGAGGGTCCCTCTAGTCTAGCCTCCCGTCTCACACAGTGGCCAGCCAGTTCCTCTGGAGGGCCAACAGCAGGGCAGGGAGGCCGAGGCCTTCCCCTGAGAAGAACCTCAGAAGAGCCCTGCTGGGTCAGACCAGTGAGGGTCCCTCTATTCCAGCATTCCATCTCACACAGTGGCCAGCCAGTTCCTCAGGAGAGCCAACAACAGGGCAGAGAGGCCGAGGCCTTCCCCTGAGAAGAACCTCAGAAGAGCCCTGCTGGGTCAGACCAGGGAGGGTCCCTCTAGTCCAGCCTCCTGTCTCACCCAGTGGCCAGCCAGTTCCTCTGGAGGGCCAACCACAGGGCAGAGAGGCCGAGGCCTTCCCCTGAGAAGAACCTCAGAAGAGCCCTGCTGGATCAGACCAGTGAGGGTCCTTCTAGTCCAGCATCCTGTCTCACACAGGGGCCAGCCAGTTCCTCTGGAGGGCCAACCACAGGGCAGAGAGGCCGAGGCCTTCCCCTGAGAAGAACCTCAGAAGAGCCCTGCTGGGTCAGACCAGTGAGGGTCCATCTAGTCCAGCATCCCGTCTCACACAGGGGCCAGCCAGTTCCTCTGGAGGAACAACAACAGGGCAGAGAGGCTGAGGCCTTCCCCTGAGAAGAACCTCAGAAGAGCCCTGCTGGGTCAGACCAGGGAGGGTCCCTCTAGTCCAGCCTCCCGTCTCACACAGGGGCCAGCCAGTTCCTCTGGAGGGCCAACAACAGGGCAGAGAGGCCGAGGCCTTCCCCTGAGAAGAACCTCAGAAGAGCCCTGCTGGGTCAGACCAGTGAGGGTCCATCTAGTCCAGCATCCCGTCTCACACAGGGGCCAGCCAGTTCCTCTGGAGGAACAACAACAGGGCAGAGAGACTGAGGCCTTCCCCTGAGAAGAACCTCAGAAGAGCCCTGCTGGGTCAGACCAGGGAGGGTCCCTCTAGTCTAGCCTCCCGTCTCACACAGTGGCCAGCCAGTTCCTCTGGAGGGCCAACAGCAGGGCAGGGAGGCCGAGGCCTTCCCCTGAGAAGAACCTCAGAAGAGCCCTGCTGGGTCAGACCAGTGAGGGTCCCTCTATTCCAGCATTCCATCTCACACAGTGGCCAGCCAGTTCCTCAGGAGAGCCAACAACAGGGCAGAGAGGCCGAGGCCTTCCCCTGAGAAGAACCTCAGAAGAGCCCTGCTGGGTCAGACCAGGGAGGGTCCCTCTAGTCCAGCCTCCTGTCTCACCCAGTGGCCAGCCAGTTCCTCTGGAGGGCCAACCACAGGGCAGAGAGGCCGAGGCCTTCCCCTGAGAAGGACATCAGAAGAGCCCTGCTGGGTCAGACCAGTGAGGGTCCATCTAGTCCAGCATCCCGTCTCACACAGGGGCCAGCCAGTTCCTCTGGAGGAACAACAACAGGGCAGAGAGGCTGAGGCCTTCCCCTGAGAAGAACCTCAGAAGAGCCCTGCTGGGTCAGACCAGGGAGGGTCCCTCTAGTCCAGCCTCCCGTCTCACACAGTGGCCAGCCAGTTCCTCTGGAGGGCCAACAGCAGGGCAGGGAGGCCGAGGCCTTCCCCTGAGAAGAACCTCAGAAGAGCCCTGCTGGGTCAGACCAGTGAGGGTCCCTCTATTCCAGCATTCCATCTCACACAGTGGCCAGCCAGTTCCTCAGGAGAGCCAACAACAGGGCAGAGAGGCCGAGGCCTTCCCCTGAGAAGAACCTCAGAAGAGCCCTGCTGGGTCAGACCAGGGAGGGTCCCTCTATTCCAGCATTCCATCTCACACAGTGGCCAGCCAGTTCCTCTGGAGGGCCAACAACAGGGCAGAGAGGCCGAGGCCTTCCCCTGAGAAGGACATCAGAAGAGCCCTGCTGGGTCAGACCAGGGAGGGTCCCTCTAGTCCAGCATCCCGTCTCACACAGTGGCCTCAACCAGTTCCTTTGGAGGGCCAGCAACAGGGCAGAGAGGCCGAGGCCTTCCCCTGAGAAGAACCTCAGAAGAGCCCTGCTGGGTCAGACCAGGGAGGGTCCCTCTAGTCCAGCATCCCGTCTCACACAGCAGCCAGCCAGTTCCTCTGGGGGGCCAAGAACAGGGCAGAGAGGCCAATGTTGCCTCCTGGTTCTGAGATTTGGAGGTTTAGTGCTTCTGAATGTGGAGGCTTCCCTCAGTCACCATAGCAAGTAGCCACTGCTAGACCTTCATGAATCAGTCCAATCCCCCTCTGAAGCCCTCTGTGCTTGTGGCCATCACGATCCACCCTGGCAGTGAATTCTGCATTTGAATTCTTCTCATTGGTAACAGGGATGGGCCATTCTGACCCCCTTCCAAAATAATCTCCTTTTAAATTTATTGATTTAGAAAAAAAATTATGCCACCTCTCCAGAAACCAGCCCAAGGCAACTTACAAAATATAAAATAATTTTTTAGAAAGGCAGCCCTATGCAGGGTGCATTGCAGTAATCTATCCTGGATGTGATGAGAGCACAGAGCGCCCCAGCCCTCCTCCGATTTCCTCCGGCTCCCAAAGAATCTGCCGGTCCGTGCTGCCACCTGGTGGAGTGAGTGAGCAATGCAGGGATTTCCTTTCGCCATCAGACCAAGATTCCTCTTCTCGGGTGGTCTCTTAAGCTGCTGAGAGAGGAAAAGGCTGAGCCAGCGCCCTTCCCTTCCGCTGGGCTGGAGGAGCCGAGAAGGAGAAATGTGCAGCCTGTCTGTCCCTTAGCTGGCTTTGGTTAGCAGTGGTTTGTAAATGAGTATAAGGCCTCCTTTTCGGTGACCCTGGGCCCGTCTTTCAACCTCACCTCCCTCACAGGGCTGTTGTGAGGATTGGATGGAGAACCGAAGAACTTTGTACCCTGCCTGGAGCTCTTAGGAGGAATGGGATAAAAATGTAATCACTAGCTAGATTATCCCAGATATTTGTTGATTCCCCCCGCCCCTTAAAGCTATCCACAGTCCCGTGGCTCTCAGCACATCTTGTGGCAACGAATCCCACAAGTTCCTTCCCTGCAATGCTCCCCCCCCCCCTTCCTGGAAGTATTGCCCATTTCACTTGCTGACTCCACACTGAACACATGAAATTGCCTTGTACAGAATCAGACTTTTGATCCATCAAGGTCGTCATTGCCTATTCAGACTGTGAGCCACTCTCCAAAGTCCCAGGCGGAGGTCTTTCCCATCACCTCCTGCCTGGTCCTTTGAACTGGAGATGCTGGGGATTGAACCAGGGACCTCCTGCATGCCAAGTGGATGCTCTGTCACTCAGCCCCACGGCCCTTCCACACATTCTGAGATCATGCAGTTCTATTTGCTCTCTTTGCATTTTTGTAGGCCTGTAAGGTTTTTGTTGTTGTTCTACAATTTCCTGGACAAACTAAGTGACTGTCAGCTGTCTTGCAAGTGTGAATGTGTTACAGATTCCTTTAAATATCCACAAATCAACATTTCTCCCTCCTCCAATTGCTGCTTCAGTCCCCATCAAAATCAAATGATTTGAATACTAAAGAATTCTTAAACATGTAGTATGCACTGTAAGTCAGTTTTAATCTCTAAGGGTCACGTGTGTCCCCTGGACAGCTGCTTTGCCGCCTGAACACCAGCTCATGAACTCAGCTGCATGAATACAGCCACGCACCATGTGTGAATCTGACCGCACCATGTGTAATCGACAGCAACGCTCATTGTTTCCAAGAGGTTAGCTTCGGGTGGGTAGCCGGGTTGGTCTGAAGCAGCAGAACAAAGTCTGAGTCCAGGGGCACCTTTAAGACCACCAAAGTTTCATTCTGGGTATCAGCTTTCCTGTGCATACACACTTCTTCAAGAGGGCTTCGGACAAACTAAGTGTCTCACGGCCTGATCGACTATATGCAGGGTTGCCAGGTCTGGGTTGGGAAATACCAGGAGGTTTTGGGGGTGGAGCCAGGAGAAGGCGGGGTTTGGGGAGGGGAGGGGCCTCAGCATGGTGCAATGCCATGGAGTCCTCCCTCCAAAGCAGCCATTTTCTCCAGGGGAGCTGATCTCTGTCAGCTGGGGAGTCAGTTCTAAAAGCGGGAGGTCCCCAGGCCCCACCTGGAGGCTGGACCAGTGTTCCCTCTCAGCTGAGTTAGTGTGAGCCAGTTCAGTTTTTTAGGCTCCGGCTCACAGATTTCTGTCTTAGCTCAGGAAGGATGACTAACTGATGCAGCAGCCAAATTGCTCGCTCCCCACTTTCATGCCAGGAGCTCACCAAGTAGAATTTTTGCTCACAAGACTCCACAGCTTAGAGGGAGCCCTGCTGGCAACCCTAACTATATGCTCGCTTGGTTGTTCTCACTCCCCGGTGGGGGTGCATACTTACCCTGGAGTAAAGTTTCACTGGCATCAAGGGGACTCATGCGTGCATACCCTGGGGTAAAGTCCTACATGAAATCGTACGTCCCGCCCGCTGCACGCCCGCCACGCCCTCTTCTGCAATTCCGCGCCCGCCCGCTGCGAAATTGGCGGCAGAGAGAAGCGCTGGCAGTGGGACGAGTGGCGCATGCGCAGCTGCCCAATCACCGCCCGCGCAGCCCGCTTGCGACGCTCCCCAACAGGCACGGGCGCTCCGCGGTTGTGGCTTTGTGTCCCTTCTCGGGAACCGTAGCGGACCGAGCGGCGATGTTTGCGGAGCTAAGCGAGTTGCTGGGGGACTCCGTCGAGCGGCCGCCACAGGTGAGGCGCCCGCTCGGGAAGGCCTCGGCGCCGGGCCGCCGGAAGGGAAGCGGGGTCGCCGCGGCGGCTCCCAAGGTGCCATGCTGGGACTCGTAGTGAAGCATGCTGGGACTCGTAGTCCTTTGGCCTACGGAAGGCGGAGAGGGGCTTGCCGAGGGCTCAGGGTAGGGTTGCCAGCCTCCAGGTGGGGCCTGGAGACCTCCCGCTTTTAGAAGTGACCCCCAGCTGGCAGAGATCAGCTCCCCTGGAGAAAATGGCTGCTTCTGAAGGGGGGACTTGATGGCATTGTACCATGCTGAGGCCCCTCCCCTCCCCAAACCCCGCCTTCTGCTGGCTCCACCCCCAAAGTCCCCAGGTATTTCCCAACCCAGACCTGGCAACCCTGCATATAGTCGATCAGGCCGTGAGCACACTTAGTTTGTCCGAAGCCCTCTTGAAGAAGTGTGCATGCACAGGAAAGCTTGTACCCAGAATGAAACTTTGGTGGTCTTAAAGGTGCCCCTGGACTCAGACTTTGTTCTGCTGCTTCAGACCAACCCGGCTACCCACCCGAAGCTGACCTCTTGGAAACAATGAGCGTTGCTGTCGATTACACATGGTGCGGTCAGATTCACACATGGTGCGTGGCCGTATTCATGCAGCTGAGTCCATGAGCTGGTGTATTAAACTTTGGTGGTCTTAAAGGTGTTCAGCAGTTTCAGTGTAGGGGAAGCTGCCCTTGGGACAGTGAGATGGAGTGGAATGTTTTCCAGAGGTGCACGATTTCCAAATAACTTTCCGACACTTTGTTTTTCTATGGAAAATTTCCCTCTCCCCGACATGTGAATATCGTCTCTGTTTATCTGTCGTGGTCAGGGTTGTTGTGCTGCAAGTCAGTCGTGTCAGACAGGTTAAATGTGGAATGGGAAGCAACAACAAACACCCCCCCCCCATGCTTGTATGTGGTTGCAGGGGGGCTGTAGCCCAGCGGAAGGACCTCCGCTTTGCACGCCAAAGGTTTCAGTCCCAGGCAGCATCTCCAGTGAGAAAAGCCAGGCAGCAGAGAGCAGGAAAGGCTTCTGGCCTAGGACCCTGGAGAGCGGCTGCCAGTCTGAGCTGACAAGACTGACCTGGATGGACCCCAAGGGTCTGAGTTAGGGTTGCCAAGTCCGGGTTGGAAAATACCTGGGGATTTTGGGGGTGGAGCCAGGAGAAGGCGGGGTTTGGGGAGGGGAGGGGCCTCAGCATGGTACAATGCCATAGAGTCCACCCTTCAAAACAGCCAATTTCTCCAGCAGAGCTGATCTCTGTCAACTGGGGATCAGCTGTAAAAGCGGGAGATCCTCAGGCCCCACCTGGAGGATGGGAACCCTAGTCTGAGTCAGTAGGAGGCAGCTTCAGGTGAGGGGCCGTGGCTCAGAGCACCTGCGTGGCACCCACGAAGTCCCAGATTCAATCCCCAGCATCTCTAGTTGGAAGTATCCGGTCGTAGAGGATGGGAAAGGCCTCAGCCTGAGACCCTGGAGAACCACGGCCAGCAGGCCCATAGCCAGGATTTTGTGGGGCAGGTTTTTTTTTCTGGTAAGGCTGTTGTAGTGGTTTGGAACATGGACTCTGTTCTGGGATAACTGGCTTTGATTCCCCACTCCTCCCCCACATGCAGCCAGCTGGGTGACCTTGGGTCAGTCACAGTTTTCTCAGAGCTGTTCTCTCACAGGGTGTCTGTTGTGGGGAGGGGAAGGGAAAGGAGAGCGTAAGCCGCTCTGAGACTCCTTGGGGTAGTGAAGGGCGGGGTAAAAATCCCATCTCTTCTTTTTCTTAATCAAGTTGCGCTCAAACCAAATTGGCAATCACTCCTGCAGCTATGAAGAAGTACATGGACAAGATCGTGTCTCCCCTGCATGAACTTTTAGGGACATTGTTACATTTCCCCCTCCCTCCCCCCACTGAGCCGTCAGGGGTCTTTAGAATCCTGTGGTTGGGGGGGAGGGGGACCATCAACCATTGCCCTTCAAATCCAACTCCAAAACATTACCTTGGGAGGTTCCTTTTTGCTACCCTAGATCAGGGGTGGCCAAATTTGCTTAACATAAGAGCCACGTAGAATAGATGTCAGATGTTTGAGAACCACAAGACTGGAACAAATATTACACACATTCTTTTATTAGAAAATATGCAAATTTGCCTTTTAGTAACATTAAATGAGACTGCCAAAAATAAAAACAAAAGGTGAAAAAACAGATATTGATAATGATATTTATTTGGCCAATGATATTTGTAGATGGGGGGGGGCTTTGAGACTGCACTTAAAGTTAAAGTTGCTTTCTTTCTCTGCTCCCCCCTGCCTCAAGCCTACTCAGGGAAGGGAACACTGGCTGGGGGAGGCATGCCTCCCCTTCGCTTGCCCAGCTGGGAGCCACATAATATGTGTGAAAGAGCCGCATGTGGCTCCCAAGCCACAGTTTGGCCACCCCGCCCTAGATGATCCCCTCGTGACAACAAACACAGACTGGACAAGATCGGGGGGAGGGGGCTAGGAGAAGCAGCATGCACACGACCCCCCCAGTGCAATTTTGGGGGCTAATTCTTGTGTGGGGCTGTGCCTTTAAGGAAGGGGGCGGAGCCCTGTTTAGCCCCAGGGTAGCTAGGGAGAAAGAGATTTTTCCTCTCACTTGCTAACTGAGATGTTTTAAAGTGGAGGTGCCCGCACGAGTGAGCATGGGAGTCTCCCCCCCTCTTTCTGGTGCAAAGCAGCTGCTCTGCCATGGAGCCCCCAGCCCTCTGGCGATCATTCGGTCTGACGTTCTTGTCTCCTCTTTTCCCTTTCTCATTTCTCAGGGCAAGCTGACCTTGCTGGGTGCCACCAAGACAGACGCCAGCTTCCTGGTCCACCATTTCCTCTCCTTCTACTTAAAAGGTATGCGGGATGATAAAACATTCTGAAGATGTTTCTGCAAAACGGCACTCACAACTTGTGGAACCGGCCACAAGATGGCTGCCACAGGAGGCAGGACTAGCCACTAAATGGCTGCCCCCACTTCAAACAGAAGCTAGATGGCCATCTGACAGCAATGCTGATTCTTTTTGTAAAAATTAATTGATTTTTTATTAATTTCCAGTTCTTACAAGTTGATTGCAAGCTTTCTTTACAAGAAAAAGAGATGAGATTAACATTCTTTAAAAATAATCTACAAGTTGTGAACTCTGTTCTGTTTATACTTCATTACTAAGTAATAGTCGTTAACTGAGTCTAATAGAAATTGGTGCGCCTAATAAGTACTTCTGCCTCTCAGAATTTCTCTAGTACGGATACTTTATTTATAACCCCTATTTCCCATAATTTTCCTTATATCTGTTTGAGTAATGTTTTCTTAGATCTCTTCAAGTTTATAACCATATATTCTGTATATATTTCATTTCAGAATTTATCTTATACGATAAAATAAAATAACATAAAAAGAAAGTATATGTTACACCATATAGCAATGCTGATTCTGTGAGCTTTGGCGGATCACGAGAAGGGAGGGCAGGAAGGGTTGCCTCACTGCTTAGTTTTCGTGGCCCTTTCTTACATGCCCTGGGAAATGCTGATCGCCACTTTGGGGTCAGGAAGCAAGTTTTCTCCAGGCCAGTTTGCCTGGGGATCCTGGAGGGTTTTTGTCACCTTCTGGTCATGGAACAGGGGTCACTGGGGGAGTGTGTGTGTGGGGGGGGAGGTAGTTGTGAACTTCCTGCATTGTGCAGGGGGTTGGACTAGATGACCCTGGAGGTCCCTTCCAACTCTGGAGAGCCAGTCTGGTGTAGTGGTTAAGGGCGCAGACTCTAATCTGGGAGACCCGGGTTTGATTCCCCACTCCTCCACTTGCACCTGGCTGGATGACCTTGGGCTAGCCGTAGCTCTGTACCAGCTGTTCCCTCAAGGACAGCTTGGGAAAGAGTTCTCTCAGCCCCACCTACCTCACAGGGTGTCTGTTGTGGGGAGGGGAAGGGAAAGGAGTTTGTAAGCTGCTCTGAGACTCCTTTGGGTAGTGAAGAGCGGGGTATAATCAATCTCTTCTTCTTTTTCTGTGGTGGCAGCTGCTGCCAAAGCAGCGTTTTTGTAAAAAATGCAGTCAATCAAATCTCCAGTGGCCAGTCAGAAGGCTTGTAGGGCAAAAAACCCCTCCTGGTCCTGCCCACTTTCTAAAAGCACTTAGCGGGCACCAAGAAAAGTGTCAGCAGGTGCGGTGGCGTCCATGGGCTCCATCCTGGGGACCCTTGTCTCCTGCAAACCTCTTCGCACTCAGGGAGAGGGGTCTTTGGTCACTTGACAAATCCTGGAGAGAACAGCAGCAAGCAACTGACCTTCTCTCCTTGGCTGCGGCTGGGTTGGGCTGCCTCTTGTGCCACCTATAGCTCAGTGTGGGGAGGAGAACCCCGGGCCCTGGAGGATCCCTTGGCACTCCTGGGAAATGTTCAGAGTCTCCTGGAAGGAAAGGCAGCTGGCAGCCAGGGGCAGGAAACAGGTAGGCCCTTCTGAGGTCCCCTGGTCTCTTCCAAAGCGCTTCCTCCCTGTCTTTTGGCCTCCCGGCCTCTCATCCCCACGCTTGGGGAAAGGCGTCGGAAAACATTCCAGCCAGTTCCTCAATAAGCCTGGATTTGGGGCCACACTTCAGCATCTTGTGTGGCGTCCTGCCTGTCCTCCGAGTGGTCCTCGGCCGAGCTGGGTGATTGGCTCTTCACATTTGCGGTTTCCAGCCTCGTGACCCTCCCTGTGAACTTCTTCTGGCTCCCAGGGTTCAAGTTCTGGAAGCTTGGACTGGGAGCAGAGCCGACTGCCTGGGCCCAAACATTTGCCAGCGCCGAGCTTCTCCTGGCTGTGTTTGAGTCCTTCCCAAGAGAACGGGGAAACTTCTCATTTTCGGAAAGATTTTTCAGAGCATGATTTGGGGCTTGTTTTTGTCTCAGAATCACTTTGCCACTAGGAATGCCTGGTCACAACAAAATGTGTGTCTTTGTCCTCTTCCTCAGCTGGGTGCAAAGTCTGTTTCTTGGCCCTTCTGCAGTCGTTCAGTCACTACAACATTGTGGCCCAAAAACTGGTAAGCCATCTGCGTGCGTGTTTCTATAATCCTAACTTGGTGGTTGTATTTTTTCTACCTACCTACCTACCATCTATCTACCTCCCTCCCTATCATCCATCATCCATCTGTCTCTCTCTCTCTGAGTCTGTCTGTCTGTCTATCTATCCATCCATCCCCACCTACCAATCTAATCTAATCTAATCTTTCATCTCTCCCTCCATTTGTATTTATTTAATTTATTTATTAATCACCTTTTTATCCCGCCTTTCCAGACAACTGGCTCAAGGTGGCTTACAACAGTAAAATGCCATACAAATGGTTTACAGTTTAAAACATAAAATAAACATATCAAGAGTTAAAACAGCCTGTACAGCAACCTATAATGGCGGCAAGCAGAGTTCAATGGTGAAAGCGGCAGCAGAAGATTCGGCCCGTGATTCCAGGGCGATGTTGTCCTAGTTCCCCCGGTGGCGACCCCTAATCAAAAGCCTGGCGGAAGAGCTCTGTCTTGCAGGCCCTGCGGAACTGTGAGAGGTCTCGCAGGGCCCTAATGTTCTCCGGGAGCTTGTTCTACCAGTATGGGGCCGCCACCGAGAATGCCCTGGATCTGGTGCTGGCCAGCCGAACGTCTTTTGGACCGGGGAGAGTCAAGCAATGTTGTGAGCTTGACCTCAGTGCTCTCTGGGGCACATATGGGGAAAGGCAGTCCCTCAAGTAGGCAGGCCCCTGCCTTTCTCCCCAGTGGGGACTTCAGTGGCTTACTTCGTTTCCCCCTTCTTTATCCTCACAACAACCCTATGAAGTAGGTTAGGCTGAGAGAGTTTAACTGGCCCAAGGTCACCCAAGTTGTAGCGCTCATAGGCTGTGCGCTTTCTCTATGCATGTGTGTGTGAGAGAGAGCATGCGCACATGCACGCATGGGTTTCTGATCTGTAGCAAAGCCGCTGTGGTTTTGTGCTCCACAAATAACTTCTCCCTCTCTCGCCCTCATCACATCAGTCGTAAGCTGTCTCCTCGCGGCTCCGTCATGCCTGTATTCTCAGTGGGGCTTCGTTTCATAGGACGTTGTCTAGGTCTTCTTACCCTGTGAGGTCTTGGGCTTTTTCTCCACTATGTGCAGAAGGAAAGTGGGAGTGTGGCTCAGTGGCAGAGCCTCCACTTGGCATGCAGGAGGTCCCAGGTTCAATCCCCGGCATCAATCTCATCTTCAGGAGATGGGAAAGACTTCTTCCTGAGACCCAGGAGAGCTGTAAAGAGGGGCTGTGGCTCAGTGGGAGAGCCTCTGCTTGACATGCAGGAGGTCCCAGGTTTAATCCCCGGCCACTTCAGGTAAAAGGACCAGGCAGGAGGTGGTGGGAAAGACCTCTGCTTGAGACCCTGGAGAGAGAGTTGCGGCCAGTCTGAGTAGACAAGACTGACCTGGATGGACCCCAAGGGTCTGCGTCAGTAGAAGGCAGCTTTGTGTGCGTTCGTGTGTGTATGACTTGGGAGGGGACGGTTCACGCTTTTATTTCCCCAGCCTTGCTTCACACATCTGCTTGTGTGATGAGAGATGTCATCCCGCCTGAAACTTGTGCCAGTCGGAGTCCCCACGTCACCGAATCTGTTCTGGGAATAAACTGTCCTTGGTGTTTTGAACTATTTTGTTACTCTCAGAACATTCTGCTCCTGCGGAACATTTTACCGTGCTGCTCTTCACCACAACACTTTCAGCTTGTACTGTGAGAAAATTTGGTGTTTCCCAACTTCCGAAAGCTCTTCTGCGTGCTCTGGGATCCCACGTCCAGCCTGTAAAAGATGCTGGCTTAACCAGCCTCCTCTTCCCCTGCCTCCTTCTTGTTTGGCTTCTGTGGTCCCAGCATCTTTCTGGAGTCCCAGCGTGTCAGCCCAAGAATGCTCCCGTGATTCTAGGAGTTGCAGAGAGGCCGTGGCTCAGTGGTAGAGCCTGTGCTTGGCATGCAGAAGGTCCCAGGTTCAATTCCCAGCATTTCCAGTTAAAAGGATCAGTTAGGACAGGGGTGGCCAACCTGTGGCTCGGGAGCCACATGCGGCTCTTTCACACATATTGTGCGGCTCCTGGCAGGGTGGCTGGGGAAACAAAGGGGAGGCATGCTTTTTCTCTCTTTCTCCCTTCCTTCCTTCCTTCCCTCCTCCCTCCCATCTATTTGCTTTCCTAGTTTCTCTCTCTCTCTTTCTTTCCACTTCTTTAATTCTTTCCATCTCTCTCTTTTTCTCTCTCTCTCTCAATATCATTAGCAAACAAGTAATATCATTATCAATAACCGGTTTTCCTCGTTTGTTTTTATTTTTGGCAGTCCCATTTAACGTTAATAAAAAGCAAATTTGCATATTTTTAAAAATAAAAACGTGTGTGTGATATTTGTTTCTGTCTTGCGGCTCTCAGACATCTCTATGTGGCTCTTACATTTATTCTATGTGGCTCTTACGTTAAGCAAGGTTGGCCACCCCTGAGTTAGGAGATGACATGAAAAACCTCTAACCGGAGGCCCTGGAGAGCCTCTGCCAGTCTGAGTAGACACCAGTGCTCCCTCTAAGCTGTGGAGTCTTGTGCGCAAAAATTCTACTTTGTGAGCTACTGGCATTAAAGTTGTGAGTGAGCCATTTGGCTCCTGCATAAATTAGTTTGCTCTGGAGCCTTCCTTCCTGAGCGGAGACAGAAATGGGTGAGCCAGAGGCTAAAAAACTGTGAGCTGGCTCACACTCAGCTTAGAGGGACCACTGGTAGACACCCTGAGCTTGTTGGACAAAGGGTCTGATTAAGTGGAAGGCAGCTTCGTGTGTACATGTCTAATGCTGTTTGGGAGGGGTCACGGCTCAGTGGAAGAGCATCTGCTTGGGATGCAGAAGGCCCCAGGTTCAAGGGAGTTTTTGGTACTTAAGTATAGTGTTAAAACACTACAGCAATAATTCCTACTACCAATTTTTTTTTGCCAAAATGGCAAAAAGCCTGTCAGAGGCAGAGGGAGATGGTGGACCGGAGGGGAAATCCCAGAGAAAATCTGTCCACAGTGTCTCCATTACAACTGGGATTCTCTTTGTTTATTATTAATTTTTATTATTTTAAAATGTTATTTGTCACCCACATTTCTTCTCGTTGGGGACCCAACATGTAGGTTTGTTCTCCTCTCCTCTGTTTTATCCTCACAACAACCCTCCAAGGCGGGTCAGGCTGAGAAAGTGTGAGTGGCCCAAGGTCACCGAACAAACTGGAGAGCCCGTCTGGTGTTGTGGTTAGGAGCGCAGACTCTAATCTGGGAGAACCGGGTTTGATTCCCCACTCCTCCACACACAGCCAGCTGGGTGACCTTGGGTCAGTTACAAGTTCTCAAAGAGCTGTTCTTTCAAGGGCAGTCCTCGAAAGAACTCTCTCAGCCCCACCTACCTCACAGGGTGCCACTCTGAGACTTCGGGTAGTGAAGGGCAGGGTATAAATCCAATCTCCTCCTTCCTCCTCCATAGCAAGAGTGGGGATTTGAACCTGGATCTCCCAGATACTAGTCCGATGCTATTAACAACTACATCACCCTGGCAATTCCTAAAATCTGATATTTCTGCCTGTAATCTTTCTTAAACTGATTTCAGTTATTTGTTATCCATTTTGTGAAGATGGACACCTCACAATGTCTCTTCCAGCCATTCAGAGCCAGTTTGGTGTCGTGGTTAAGTGCATGGACTCTAATCTGGGAGAACAGGGTTTGATTCCCCACACCTCCACTTGCAGCCGCTGGTGTGACCTTCGGTCAGTCACAAGTTCTCTCAAGAGCTCTCTCAGCCCCACCTACCTCCCAGGGTGTCTGTTGTGGGGAGGGGAAGGGAAAGGAGGTTGTAAGCTGCTCTGAGACGCCTTCGGGTACTGAAGGGCACGGTATAAATCCAATCTCCTCTTCTTCTCTTCTTCTTCTTCTTCATCAGCCCTGCTCGCTTGGTGCATCTTCACTTCTCACGTTGAGGTGGCTGGCAGGAGTGGGGAGGGGACGGGGGGGTCAGGAAGCCGGCTCACAAGGCGTTCCTTCGGGAGCCCGACACAGACGCTCCTTTGCCAGGAGAAGGCTGGGCGTGACACTGTCTCTTTTTCCAGGGTCTGAGTCTGACGACAGCCAAAGAACGGGGGCAGCTCGTGTTCTTGGAAGGCCTGAAAGCTGCACAGGACATCCTGTTTAGCAAGTGGCAAGAGTCGGCCGAGCCCCATCCTTTCCAGTTCATCAGGTAACCTGGAGCAGAGGAGGGGCTCTCGGGTGCCCGTGTCATGGGTGTGTGTGTGTGTGTATATATATATATAGAGAGAGAGAGAGAGAGAGAGGGGAAACCCTTTTCAAACTTACTAGTTGGATTCCCTTGAACTCTCTAAAGCAAGAGCCCTAAGAGCCAGTCCGAGCCAGGGAGTTCCCAGAATGCTGTGCTTTGAAGAGGAACCAGAGGGGCAATCTAGGGCAGAGTGGCCTTTGGAGAGCCAGTGGGGGGGTAAAGGAAGTGGACTAGGGTCAGGCAGGCCTGGCCACCTGTCCCTACTTAGCCATGACCTCTAAAGCCCTCCGTGACCCGGGACTCTCATACTTGAAGGACAGTCTCTTTCCAAGTCCCTGTCTGCCTACTACGGTTGGTGGGGAGCTGTCTGTTGACTCTCCCACTGCTTAGGCTGGCCCATCGGGCATCGGCCAGATGGCTCCAGCTCTGTGGAATGTGTTTGGTGTCGTTTGGTGTCGTGATTAGGAGCTCTAATCTGGGAGACCCGGGTTTATTGAATTCCTAGGCCGCTCTTCCCGCTGTTGCAGGTTCAGAGAGGCTTACAAGACTTGGACGTACCAAGATTCAAATACTATAAATACAATACATTTAACAAATTAAAACATTAAAACATTATAAAATATCACAACAGTGTTCAATACCACTCAGTCACGTTAAATGGCGACCATCTATCCCAGTGACTCCTCCATGTGCAGCTGCTGGTGTGACCTTGGGTCAGTCACAAGTTCTCTTGGAGCTATTCTCTCAAGGGCTGTTCTCTCAGAGCTCTCTCAGCCCCACCTACCTCCCAGGGTGTCTGTCGTGGGGAGGGGGAGGGAAAGGAGTTTGTAAGCCGCTCTGAGACTCCCTTGGGGAGTGAAGGGCGGGGTATAAATCCAATCTCTTCTTCTTCTTCTTCTAGCCTGGGCCATCCTGGTCAGGGCATTATGTTAATTACTTGTGAATGAAAACCACCAGTCAGTTATACAGCTGCTATAATATTTTTGTAGTCCCCTTCCGTGGTGATCAAATTGCCCTGCCCAGCAGAGACAGCGGTGCTGGGATGGCATGCAAAAAGAAAATGCAGTGGCTGTGTTGTGTCTTTCCCAAAGGCTTGGTCGTCGGCCTGAGACCCTTCTCTTTGTCTCCCTCCATCCCCTGCAGCGGAGATGGCTCCAGCCTGAAAGGACTGTATGACTTTGTCCGGACAGCCCTGAGCCCGGCGGTGGGCGGGGACTCGTGGGATTGCCCTGTGCTCATCGTGGACGACCTCAGTGTCTTGCTGAGCCTGGGGGTGAAGCCGACTGACGTGCTGGATTTCATCCACTATTGCAGGGTCACCGTGAACTCCTTGCTCAAGGTAGGCATCTATTTATTCATATCCTGCTTTTCTCCCCAGTTAGGACCCAAAGCGGCTTTTAGAAAATCATTTTCCTGTAAGAACAGAACCTCAGAAGAGCCCTGCTGGGTCAGACCAGGGAGGGTCCACCTCGTCCAGTCTCCTGTCTCACCCAGGGGCCAGCCAGTTCCTCTGGAGGGCCAACAACAGGGCAGAGAGGCCGAGGCCTTCCCCTGAGAAGAACATCAGAAGAGCCCTGCTGGGTCAGACCAGGGAGGGTCCCTCTAGTCCAGTCTCCTGTCTCACACAGTGGCCAACCAGTTCCTCTGGAGGACCAGCAACAGGGCAGGGAGGCTGAGGCCTTCCCCTGAGAAGAACCTCAGAAGAGCCCTGCTGGATCAGACCAGGGAGGGTCCCTCTAGTCCAGTCTCCTGTCTCACACAGGGGCCAGCCAGTTCCTCTGGAGGGCCAACAACAGGGCAGGGAGGCTGAGGTCTTCCCCTGAGAAGAACCTCAGAAGAGCCCTGCTGGGTCAGACCAGGGAGGGTCCATCTCGTCCAGTCTCCTGTCTCACACAGGGGCCAGCCAGTTCCTCTGGAGGGCCAACAGCAGGGCAGAGAGGCCGAGGCCTTCCCCTGAGAAGAACATCAGAAGAGCCCTGCTGGGTCAGACCAGGGAGGGTCCATCTCGTCCAGTCTCCTGTCTCACACAGCGGCCAGCCAGTTCCTCTGGAGGGCCAACAACAGGGCAGAGAGGCCGAGGCCTTCCCCTGAGAAGGACATCAGAAGAGCCCTGCTGGGTCAGACCAGTGAGGGTCCCTCTAGTCCAGCCTCCTGTCTCACACAGGGGCCAGCCAGTTCCTCTGGAGGGCCAACAGCAGGGCAGAGAGGCCGAGGCCTTCCCCTGAGAAGAACCTCAGAAGAGCCCAGCTGGGTCAGACCAGTGAGGGTCCATCCAGTCCAGCCTCCTGTCTCACCCAGGGGCCAGCCAGTTCCTCCGGAGGGCCAGCAACAGGGCAGAGAGGCCGAGGCCTTCCCCTGATAAGAACATCACAAGAACCCTCCTGGAGCAGACCAGTGAGGGTCCATCTAGTCCAGCATCCCATCTCCCTCAGGGGCCAACCAGTTCCTCTGGAGATCCAACAACAGGGCAGAGAGCGATTTGGAACTCAAATATATATAAAACCAAGTCCACCCCAATACAACTTCAAGCCTTAAAAACTCTATTTAGATGGCACATAACACCTGCAAAGCTATCACACATATACTCAACACACTCACCAATGTGCTGGAAATGCCAAATCTCTATTGGGACCTTCTACCATGCTTGGTGGTCCTGTCCTCTCATAGTTATATTCTGGAAAAAGATTCTCTCAGAAATTGAACAGATGCTTGAAGTCTCTATTCCTTATGACCCGGCTCTGATTCTACTCAATTTATGGCCTAAGACAAAGATTCCCAGAGAAACAAGAGAATTAGTAGAAGTCCTTTTAACAGCAGCTAAACACACATTAGCAGTCAACTGGAAAAAACCCTCCAGCCCACCAATTTCCACATGGCTAGCCAAGGTATGGGACTATTTTATATTAGATAAAATAACTGAAAGAACAGAAAATCTTTATGGAAACGACACCCGCAAAAACCCAATGCTCAAATGGTACCCTATCATCAACAAATACTCTGAAAGTAAAGATGCGACACTCCCAAAATCTTGGGCAAACAACTCCTCCATATACCTCTTTTTATAAAAAGTAAACCCACCTTTTCTCAGTTTAGTTCCAAGACTGGTCACTGATATCTGATATAAACAGTAGTAACTCTAGAGTTAACCTTAGTTTAATGTAAAGGGAATGTTTAAGAATTGCTGTAATACAAGCTAAGTCTTTCACTTTGTATTCCAATATATTATTAAGAATCTCCAATATGTAACACACTCTTTACTGCTTGTACCCTTTGAATACCTTCAATAAAGAAAAAATTAAAAAAAAAACAGGGCAGAGAGGCCGAGGCCTTCCCCTGAGAAGAGGATCAGAAGGGCCCTGCTGGATCAGACCAGTGAGGGTCCATCTAGTTCAGCATCCTCTTTCACACAGAGGCCAACCAGTTCCTCCAGAGGGCAAATAACAGGGCAGAGAGGCTGAGACCTTTGCCTGATAGGAACTTCAGAAGAGCCCCTCTGGGTCAGACCAATGAGGGTCCATCTAGTCCAGCATCCTGCCTCACATAGTGGCCAGTCAGTTCCTCTGGAGGGCCAACAACAGGGCAGAGAGGCCGAGGCCTTCCCCTGAGAAGAACCTCAGAAGAGCCCTGCTGGATCAGACCAGTGAGGGTCCATTCAGTCCAGCATCCTGTCCCACACAGTGGCCAACCAGTTCCTCCAGAGGGCAAATAACAGGGCAGAGAGGCTGAGACCTTTGCCTGATAGGAACATCGGAAGAGCCCTGCTGGATCAGACCAGTGAGGGTCCCTCTAGTCCAGCATCCTGTCTCACAGTGGCCAACCAGTTCCTCTGGAGGACCAATAACAGGGCAGAGAGGCTGAGGCCTTCCCTTGATGTTGCCTCCTGGCTAAACTAGGTGGACCATTGGGTCTGATCCAGCGTGGCTCTTCTTCTTACATGATAAAATCACGTCCAGGGCTGAAATGTCTCATGGACGCTGCTTGTGATGCTCTCTTCCCCAGGGCAATGTGGTGGTGATGGTGCGTGGCAGTGACAATTCAGAGGACGAGGAGAATGAGCTTCTTGTGAAAGCCCTCCGTCACCAGAGCAACCGGATCCTGTGGGCTGAAGGGCTGGCGACTGGCTTCTGTAAGGACGTTCATGGGCAGGTGAGTCGGCCTCTTTCCTTCATTCTCCAGAAGCTCCCGCACAGAGTTGGAAACTTCAGATTTATGGAGCTGTGCGTCCTTCGTGGGACTTCCTCCTTTTCCACAACTCCTGAGAGAAGAGCCATTTTTAATGTTCCCGTCCTACAGATGAAAGGGATGCTGTTTCATAAGAGAGTGCTGCTTGCGCAGTGTGTACATGGACAAAGTGCAATGGAAACCCATGTTTTCCAGGTTCATGCTGAGTAGGGATAGCCCTCTGGGGAAAGGGAGGGGAGGGGCTGTGGCTCAGAGGCAGAGCATTTGCTTGGCATGCAGAAGGTCCCAGGTTCAATTCCCGGCAGCATCTCCTGTTAAAATGAAGGAGGTGCTGGGAAAGACCTCTACCTGAAGAAAGTTTCAGCAGTGTTGGTGGTTAAGAGCAGTGGACTCTAATCTAGAACTGTGTTTGATTCCCCACTCCTCCACATGCAGCTGCTGGCATGACCTTGTGTCAATTACAAGTTCCTTTGGAGCTGTTTTCTTACAAGCAGTCCTCGAAAGAGCTCTCTCAGACCTGTCGACCTCACAGGGTGTCTGTTGTGGGAGGGGAAGGAAATGGAGATTGTGAGCCGCTCTGAGACTCCTTTGGTTAGGGAAGGGCGGGGAATAAATCCAGTCTCCTCCTCCTCCTCCACTTGTTCTTCATTGCCTCCTTTGTCTTCTTCTGGCATCCCCGTAGGAAAGAATGTATGTAATCAAGGTCTTATGCACTGTTTCTCTGTGATTAGGTGATGTAGATATAAATTGTGTTGGTATCGATTTTCCCTGCATCGTTACAGTGCTTTTGTATTTTTGTAGTTTACTGCTGTGATTATCGCCTTTGTTGTATCCCCGTAGGGTTTTCCATGCAAGAAGTTAACAGAGGTTGTTTGCCATTTTCCTGCCTCTGCGTAGTGAGCCTTGACTTCCTCGGTGGTCTCCCCTCCAAGTACTAACCAGGGCCAACCCTGCATAGCTTCCGAGATCAGGCCAGCCAGGTCAGGGCATTAAAAACGTGGTCAAACCTCAGCTGACTCATGGGGACCCTGGAGTGTTTTCCATGCAAGAGACGCACAGAGGAGGTTTGCCATTGCCTGCCTCGGCAGAGCGACCCTGGGCTTCCTTGATGGTCTCCCATCCAGATACTGACCAGGGCCGAGCCAGCTGAGCTTCCACCATCAGATGAAATCAGGCCATCTGGGTCAGGGCCACCCTTTATACTACGCCTCTGTATTTTTGCACCTCTGAGGGTCTTGAAGAAGAAGAAGAAGAGATTGGATTTATATCCCGCCCTTCACTCACTTAAGAGTCTCAGAGCGGCTTCCAAACTCCTTTCCCCTTCCCCTCCCCACAACAGACACCCTGTGAGGCAGGTGGGGCTGAGAGAGCTCTGAGACAACTGTCCTTGAGAGAACAGCTGGTACAGAGCTATGGCTTGCCCAAGGTCATCCAGCCAGGTGCAAGTGGAGGAGTGGGGGATCAAACCCGGTTCTCCCAGATTAGAGTCCGCGCACTTAACCACGACACCAGACTGGCTCTAGCACGGGCTGTGATGTTTCTAATCTTCCACAGTCTCTTGCTTTTCTCCCTCTCCTCTCTTTCCTGCAGTTAACGATTGTCCGTCGCAGCTCGTGGGAGGAGAAAGCCGAGAGGGACCTACAGCAAGTATTCCAGTACAAAATCCAGGACAGGAACGTCAGCTTCTTTGCTAGGGGGATGTCAGCAGCCGTGCTGTGAACGGCAGGTGGAGAGGTCAGAATGCTCGCAAAGGAACCGGGAGACGGAGAGAAGGACGTTTCAGGAGAGACCGGGCGGGGTGGAGGGGGTGGGATCTGGAACTCTGCGAGACCCCCGTGTCTCCCTTGGCCCTGTATCATATCCTGGACAACTTGGTGGGCAAGTGAAAGAAAGAAAGACAAGAGACTGCCGTGGGTCCTGTGGATGATTTTGACGCTCCTCAATTGATGCTGCTCCGTGGGGGTGAGTCCAGTGCGACAGGGTCCTGGCAGCCTTGGCCATGTCTTGTCCTTGGGACGGACTCAGGATGGAGCTTGCAGGCCAGGAGGCAGGGTGGACGGAAAACACCCTGTCTGTCGGAGGGCGGGGTCTATTGCCTGTGTTTACCAGGCCCCACCCTGCCACTAAGGAACGTCGACTGGATACGATATTGGGCTGCAACATAATGCAGACTGCAACTGTACCACACTCTGCAACTGGCCTTCATGCAGAGCAGGTGGCTCAAGAAAGCGGGACAGACCTACTACGCAGGACCAGTTGCGTGTCTGCCTTGGGTAGTCAAGGAATTAAACATGTATGAAAAGCAAACCTTTTCTCCCATTCTTTTTCCCATGCAGACATACAGGATAACAAAAACTCCATGGGAGACACTCTGTCATTGATTATCCAAAGGTGTGCGCCTTATTACCTCTATGGTTTCTCCACACATGGAGAAGAGATGGGATTTATACCCTCTCCTTCACTTGGAGTCTCAGAGCGGCTTACAAACTCCTTTCCCTTCCCCTCCCCTCCCCACAACAGGCAACCTGTGAGGTAGGTGGGGCTGAGAGAGCTCTGACAGACACTGCTCTTTTTCAAGAACAGCTGTGCCAGAACTGTGGTTTGCCCAAGGTCATCCAGCAGCTGCATGTGGAGGAGTGGGGAATGAAACCCAGTTCTCCCAGATTAGATTCCGTGCATTTAACCACTACACCTCTCTGCTATGAGTGCTGTCCACGTTATCGTGGATCCACTATAAGGAACTGGGGTTTGGGGGATCTGCAGTGCAGAATTCCAAGTGCCTTTGACAAACCCCAGAGGAGCAGCTATGGGAGTTCAGTCCTCAGATGCTGATGGCCTGAGATTGGGGACTTCAGTCCTGATACATTGGTAGATAGCCTGAGAGGCAGTCTAACCATTCCGGCATTTAAGAACATAAGAGAAGCCAATGTTGGATCAGCCCAGTGGCCCATCCAGTCCAACACTCCACGTCACACAGTGGCCAAAAACACCAGGTGAGCGAGATAACAGCAATAATGACAGTACAAACAGCAATACAGCACAGAAAATTTATACACGATGCAGAAAAATGCCAAAGAAATCTTTTTAACGAAACAAGTGAAAAAAATTTCAATAACCCATCGTGACAGGAATGTACTGTGTTTTATATTGAAACTAGTACAAAAAGGTTAAGCAGAATGTCTTTACATAATCAATAAAGTATCATACCTTTCATAAACAGAAATTATATTTTACAGAAAAAAAACTCCAAATATGAGCAAAGACTTTTGTTGACGGGCTGCCGATCAGAAACAGGTTTTCCCTGTAAGATGAATTTCTGAAGAGTTCTTTATATATGATTCAGTTCTCAGTATTCTGAAGAAGGCCACACGAAATGAAGAGCGTGAGCCAGCAGCTTGGTCTTCATTCATCTTGTGGTTCACTCATCTTGTGAAAATATTTGGAAGATATCATTTCTGTTTGTGAAAGATATGAAACTGGTTTATTGATTGGCATTTTTCTGCATCGTGCCAAAAACCTCAGGAGGTCCAGCAGTGGGGCCAAAACACTAGAAGCCCTACCACTGTTGCCCCCCCCCCCCCAAGCACCAAGAATACATTTAGTGAACTCCAAGGGATAGCTGCCCATGTTTGTGTTATTTGGTCTAACGTCTCTAACGTCAGAAGTGGAAGGAGACGGCAGCTTCCAGGGCAGCTGTCATGACTAGAAAATATCTCCAGATGTGTTTTTATGATGATGGAAGTCATGGCTGCTGTCTTCCATGAGTCCCTTTTGCATATTAATTGAAACCTGCACCCACCTGCTCCCAAAAAGTTCAGAAACATATTTTTTAAATGTCTCGAAAACAGAATTTCAAAGGCACCTTAAAGACATAACGGAAATAAAACTTAAAGCCCATCACTATGGAGCAGGTTATGAGGGCAGTTATAAAAAGATGATATCTGTTTGATACATACCTGAAAAAATTGGTAATTCATATTGAAATAAGCTCGTATTGAAATAAGTATTATTCTTTAAAGAGCCACTGGACTATTTTTTTACTTTGGGACAACAGACTAAGATGACATGATAGAGGTTTCCAAAATTATGCATGGGTCATTTGGGGCCAGAGCAAGGCGGAGTGCCGCTCCGCCAGCCCAGGAGTGGACACTAGGGCAGCCACAGGCTGAATCAGATTCTCTGATCTGATTTGTCCCACCGCCGAATTGCCGCCGAAATTTGGTGGTGGCTTAAAATGTGGCTGGAGGGGAGGGGGTTTGAGGGAGAGGCTCCAAACTTATAGGGTAGCTGCTGGAACCTCTCCCCCAAATACCCACCAAGTTTCAAGAAGACTGGACCAGGGGGTCCAATTCTACGGGTCTCCAAACAAGTTGCCCCCATTCCCTCCATTGTTCTCTATGGTGGGAAAAAAGTAATGTTTTTTGCCACCATAGAGAACAATAGAGGGGATGGGGCAACCTGTTTGGGGGCCCATAGAATTGGACCCCCTGGTCCAATCTTCTTGAAACTTGGTGGGCATTTCGGGGAGAGGCTCCAGCAGCTACCCTACAAGTTTGGAGCCTCTCCCTCAAACCCCCTCTCCTCCAGCCCCTCATATACCCTATGAGTTTTTGCCATTGACTTCAATGGCCCATAGGGTATAATGGGGCTGAAACTGACTCCCAATTCGGCTTGCATTGCCGAAACTGACATGCAGGGGTCATTCGGCATCCGGAAAAGATGCGGCCTGATTTGGCCTGATCGTCTCCTGTTTTAGAGAGCCAGTTTGGTGCAGTGGTTAAGTGCGCGGACTTTAATCTGGGAGAACCGGGTTTGATTCCCCACTCCTCCACTTGCACCTGGCTGGATGACCTTGGGCAAGCCATAGCTCTGTACCAGCTGTTCTCTCAAGGACAACTTGGGAAAGAGTTCTCTCAGCCCCACCTATCTCACAGGGTATCTGTTGTGGGGAGGGGAAGGGAAAGGAGTTTGTAAGCCGCTCTGAGACTCCAAGTGAGTGAAGGGCGGGGTATAAATCAAATCTCTTCTCTTCCTCTTCTCTTCTTGGTGCTTGGGGGGGCAAGAGTGGGAGGGCTTCTGGAGTTCTGGCTCTGCTGGTGGACCTCCTGATGGCCCCTGAGATTTGGCCACTGTGGAGCACAGAGTGTTGGACTGGATGGGCCATTGGCCTGATCCAACATGGCTTCTCTTATGTTCTTATTGGTTAAACATAAAGTTCCCTCAGTTTTAGTCTGAGAACATCATTTGGCTAAGCAACGATCAGCCATTTCTCTCAGATCAAGATATCCCGTAAGATCACAAAATCACACAAATCACCTTTTCAGATTACGCCGTTGTTTGCGTCAGTGGACGTAAGATTGATAGTTACTGTCTTACTGATCTATTGCTTGTGAAATATTTTTCATCGCCTGATTTATCTGTGACAGCCTTGCCGGGACACGCAGTGACTCCGCTTCTAAATTCCTAAATCAAGAGTTACTAGATGTAGATCAAACTGCCAGTTTTGACTGATTACATCACCCCTGAAGCCCTACTGGTAATCCGAGCAGGTTGGTATTGGCACAGATCCATGCTGAATAAAGGACTGTACCACTTCAGACTGTCTGTATCCAACGCCCGATTATTGTGAATTGATAAAATCTCCAGTAGCATCACTTCAGAGATCTCAGGTAGAAGATGCTGAGGAAACCTCCTTTGCCTGAGGCCTTGGAGAGAGTGTGCTGTTAAAGCAGACAATACTGGGAGGGGCAGGCCAAGGAGCTGGTTCTGGGAGAAGGCGTATTCAAATGTCCCGGGTTACATTCCCGTAATGATGAGTTGTACACAGGGTATCTTTGCGCATGCAGACGAAAGCTTCTGCGCAGAATTAAACTTTGTTGGTCTTAAAGCTGCCGTTGGGCTCAAACTCAAAGTGGGTAACAGTGTAAAGCCAATAACAGCCCCTATGAAGAGACATCTAATAGGCACAGTGCCGGTCAAAACGTATTGTAAGAAGTACAATAGGGAAAGTGCTCTCTCAGCCCCACCTACCTCACAGGGTGTCTGTTGTGGGGAGGGGAAGGGAAAAGGAGTTTGTAAGCTGCTCTGAGACTCCCTTGGGGAGTGGAGGGCGGGGTATAAATCCAATCTCTTCTTCTTCTTCTTCTTCATTACCCTGGGCATGTAAGAAAGGGCCACAAGAGCCAAGCACTGGCTCATCCCTTCCCTTGATTTGCCTAAGTTCACAGGATCAGCAGTGCAGTCAGAGGGCCATCCAGCCTCTGCTTGAAAACCTCCCAAGAAGGAGAGCCCACCACCTCCCGAGGAAGCCTGTGCCACTGAGGAACCGCTCTGACTGTCAGGAAGTTCTTCCTCATGCTTAGCCAAAAACTCTTCTGATTTAATTTCAGCCCGTTGGTTCTGGTCCGACCTACTGGGGCAACAGAAAACAACTCCGCCCCATCCTCTATATGACAGCCCTGCAAGTACTTGAAGACAGTTATCATATCACATCTCAGTCATTTAGCTGGGTATGTATATTTTGGGTAGAAGCAGGCATGCACACGAAAGCTGATACCCAGAATTAAACTTGCTGGTCTGAAAGGTGCCAGTGGACTCAAACTTGGTTCTGCTGCCCAGCATACTCAGGAAAGGGTGGGTGGGCACTTGGGAAGACTGGAAGATGAGGGGGACGGATACGTGGCTAGGTAGCAGGAGAGGAGAATGCAGGCAGGTACACAGGGAGCTGTGAGTGGAGGGGGGGGGGTCATCTCAATGGCAAGCGGAGAAGGGGTAGGGGCTCCGGGGCACTCTCTGGCCAAGGCCCACTGAAGCCTGGAACTGGCCCTGCAGGCAGGGCAGGGCAGAACAAGCTGCTCTTGTCTTTAATCCCACGCTCATGCTCTGGAATTCAAAGGCGGAGGTTTAAACAAGGCGGAGTTCAATGTCGGAGGTTTAAGCTCCTATAATTAGTGCTGTTAGCAGCATGGGTACATTTTATCTGTGCATTTTCACTGCACAAATACACGTGTGTTAATGCTCACTACCACATTCCATGGCATTGAGAAACTTGAGAAGGCCTGAAAAAAAATCCTAGGTGAGAATTGGACAGCACTGGTGTGTAACAGTGGAACATTTACAGTGGCAGAATACGACGTTATTTATTTATTAATTCAATTTATACCCCGCCCTCCCCGCAAGCAGGCTCAGGGCGGCTTACACAATTGGTATAATACCATTAAAACACATAAAATACATAAAATCAATCAACGTTGAAAGTTCGAGTCCAGTGGCACCTTTAAGACCAACAAAGTTTGATTGTATGTATAAGTTTTGGTGTGCATGCACACTTCAAAAAAAAGCTTATACCCAGGAATTAAGTTTTGTTGGTCTTAAAGGTGCCACTGGACTCAAATTTTGTTCTGCTGCTTCAGACCAACACAGCCATTCATCAATGCTCCCTCTAAGCTGTAGTCTTGTGAGCAATAATTCTACTTTGTGAGCTACTGGCATTAAAATTGTGAGAGAGTGATTTGGCTACTACATACATTAGTTTGCTCTGGAGCCATCTTTCCTGAGCTACGACATAAAAACGTAAGAGAAGCCAATGTTGGATCAGGCCAATGGCCCATCCAATCCAGCACTCTGCCACACAGTGGCCAAAAATACTAGGCGCCATCAGGAGGTCCAGCAGTGCAGCCAGGACACTAGAAGCCCTCCCACTGTCTTCCCAAGCACCAAGAACACAGAGCATCACTTGCCCCAGAGGAGCCAGTTTGGTGAAGTGGTTAAGTGCATGGACTCTAATCTGGGAGAACTGGTTTGATTCCCCCCACCACCACTTGCACCTGCTGGATGACCTTGGGCAAGCCATAGTTCTGTCAGAGCTGTTCTTGAGAAAGAGCAGTTTCTCTCAGAGCTCTCTCTGCCGCACCTACCTCACTGGATGTCTGTTGTGGGGAGGGGAAGGGAAAGGAGTTTGTAAGCCGCTCTGAGACTCCAAGTAAGTGAATGGTGGGATATAAATCCAATCTCTTCTTCCTTCTTCAGACTGACAGCTCCTATCTATACCTTGTGGCTAATAGCCACTGATGGATCTCTGCTCCAGACGTTCATTGAATTCCCTCTTGAAGCCATCCACACTTGTAGCTACCACTACGTCCTGTGGCAGTGAATTCCACGTGTTGGTCACTCTTTGGGTGAAGGACTTCCTTTTATCTGTTCTAATGTGACTGCTCAGCAATTTCACTGAGTGCCCACGAGTTCTTGTATTGTGAGAAAGGGAGAAAAGGACTTCCTTCTCTTCCTGCTCAATCCCATGCATAATCTTATAAACCTCGATCATGTCACCCCTCAGCCGTCGTTTCTCCAAGCTAAAGAGCCCCAAGCGCTTCAACCTTTCTTCATAGGGAAAGTGTTCCAACCCTTTTATTGTTCTAGTTGCCCTTTTCTGCACTTTTTCCAATGCTATAGTATCCTTTCTTGAGGTGTGGCGATCAGAACTGTACACAGTACTCCAAAGACAAAAATATATAAGCTAAAAAAATTGTGAGTTAGCTCACATTAACTCAACTTAGAGGGAACACTGCCACCCACTTGAATCTAGAACACAACGCCATATTTTGGACAGCACAAACGTTCCTTCCCCCTGCAGAGCAGCACATTTTATGTCCCGCGGCGCATTTATTCAAAAAGCCCTGATCGCCAGCTTGCTTGTCTCATTGCAGAACACAGGCCAGAAGGTCCCTGCCCCGAGCAAAGCTACAATCCAAGCTGCTTAAAGGGGTCCTTTTTATTGCAATTGGTTCCCCTTGTTGTCGTTTTTTTACTGACGGTTTGCATTCCACAACAAATGCACCCTTCACCCCCTGCGGAACTCGGCCGGTTCGGTTCGGTTCGGTTCGGCGCGGCGCCTTTCACGCTAGACGCCAGCCGGAACGGTCCGCTTCGGCGCCTGCGCACAGAGGCTTCTAGAAGGGCGGGGCCTAGGGAAGGGGGGCGTGGCTCAGCGGGGTGGGACGCAGACGTCGCGCGTGGTGCTTGCGTGCGCGCGCAGGAGGGAGGGGAGGGGAGAGGCGGGGCTAGGTCGGGGGGCGGGGCGAGCGTGCGTGCTTGCGTGAGAGCGCGAGCCTGAGCGGGAGGGCAGCGTCGGAGTCGGTGGCGCGGGGGACGGAAGCCGGCGAGGGACGCGCCCGTGTGGGAAAAGAGAGGCAAAGCGCTTCTTCCCCTCCGCGCCGCCCCGAGACCAGGTGAGCGCCGAGCGGGAAGCCTGGCGGGGGTGCTCCGTCGGGCCCTTTCCGAGCGCCGGCGGGGAGTCGGGAGCGGGGGCTGTCCAGGGCCGCGGGCCAGGCACGAGGCTCCGCCGGGTCCCCTTCCGCCTCGCCTACCTCGCAGGGTGGTCGTGGAGGCGGGAACAGAGCCCCCCCCCCCCCGCGGGTCCCGGACAGGAAGCGGCGGCGCGTGTCTCGCCTTCCGCCCCGACGGGGACCTCGAGCGGCCTGGCCTCGCTCCTCTGTCCTCCGCAGTGGGGATCCTCACAACCCTGCGAGGCGGGCTGGGCGGAGGGAGCGTGTGACTGGCCCAAGGCCGCCCAGCGGGAGTGGAACTCTAGCCAATAAGGGAAGATCCCGCGGGGCGCAGGTGCGGGCGGGCGGGCGGGCGGGGGGGTGGTGGTGGATTCGAGCCTGGGTCTCTGAGGCCCCCCCGGGCGGTTGGGGGTGGGCGGGGCAAGGAAGTCTCAGGCTCCGCCCCCCGCCCCTGAAGGCGGATGAGGCAGGGGAGCCCCACGTGGGCGTTTTCCCACCGGGGAAGCTGGAGGCAAACGGCAGAGCGCGCCTTCCTCTAGGCCCTCCCCACTTAGGTATCCACCTGTTGCCTGATTCGCCCCCCTCCCTTCTCCCCTCCCTTTCAGCCTTGCAACAACAGCCCTGCCGGGTCGGTTAGGCATACGACTGCCTAGAGCTTCCAGGGAAGAGGGTCAGTTGGAACCTGGCCCTCCCCAACCCTGGCCTGACCTTCCGGCCACTACCCCAGGCTCTCATGGGAGGAGGACTGCCTGTAAAAACTGTCAGGGGTGCTTCTCTCTCACTTCCGGTTCCCCCCTCTCCAGGCCCAGGTATCACTGCCCGAGGCTTGGTTGCTTCATTCTTTATTAGGCGCTTCTAAATTGTGTGTCATCCTTGGGATCTTATGAATAATGTAAGATCACGACAGGGAAAAAGCTTGGCTTTCTTTCTGGAATCGCTATTGGAAAAAAGACCATATTTTGCAGCCTAGGCTGGGGAGCCAGTTTGGTGCAGTGGTTAAGTGCGCAGACTCTAATCTGGGAGAACCAGGTTTGATTCCCCACTCCTCCACTTGCACCTGCTGGATGACCTTGGGCAAGCCATAGTTCTCTCAAAGACAGTCCTTGAAAGAGCTCTCTCAGTTCTACCTACCCCTCAGGATGTCTGTTGTGCAGAGGGGACGGGAAAGGAGTTTGTAAGTTGCTCTGAGACTCCAAGTGAAGAGCGGGTACAAGTCCAATCTCTTCTTCTTTTTCCTTGAATCACTGGATTACAGTTCTTTCTTTTCCCCTGTGGAACTCGGGGTGTGCATGGTTCATTTGTTTTTTAACAACAGCCCTTTTAGGCAGGTTAGACTGCAGGCTTTGTCTTACATGCTCACTTACATATTTAAATAGCCTATATGCCTTTCCCTCGTTTCTCTGCCACGGAGACCCAGTGCATCTTGCTAAATTCTCCTTTCTTCCATTTTATCCTCACAACACCCTTATGAGGTAGGTGAAGCTGAAAGTGTGGGACTAGCTCAAGGTCACTCAGCACTGCAGAACCTTGGTTGCCCAAGTCCTAGGCTGATTCTCTAACTATTTTTTGGTCTCCAGTACAGTGTTCAGGGAAATTCCCTCTATGGTGGAAAGTAAATGCTGGGAAGCAGGTTCTGGCTGTTCCTTCTCCCTCTCTCCGTGTTGGAGAGTTTGCTCATTGCTGTTTTGTATTTGCATGGGGAGTGGTTCAGTCACGCCACCCGGGAAGCGGTGGTCTTTGGGCATGGGCCTCCTGCCACAGGGAGAACAACCTGAGGGAAAGGGACATGTCTGCGGTCAATGAGTCCTGGGATGGCACCCACACTGGGTGATGTAAAGTCACAGGGTCTGACCGCTTAAGGTGGGTAGGCCAGGAACAGAGAAAATTATATGAGAGAGCTGTGCAGGGATTCTCAGGGCTGTGAGATGTCAGTCGTGTTAGTCTTGGATAATGTAAAAGAGACTGTAAGGTTTCAGAGTTGCTCAGGAGACTCCCCGTCCCTCCCTTTTGTGGGATTCCTGTTGATGAAAAGGAAAGGAAGAGACATACCTCTTCCTAAGGATGATGTTTCTGTGACCAGAACAAAGATTATTTCATGAAGCCAGTGGGAAGGAAGTTTTGGGCACTGCTTCGCACCTCCGCCCCGACTCCCTGCAGGTTTCACCATCACATTTTCCAAGTGGCGTGCCTTGAGGTGCATTCCATTGAACCATGTCAGTAAATAGTCTGAACTTGGCTCTTCAGAATCAGTGGGGGGTGGGGGAGGGGATAGTTTAATATGACCTGGCACATGAGGCTTTCCAGTGAGCCAAAATAGAAATCCAGTGGCACCTTGAAGACTAACATTTATTGTGGTATGTGCTTTTGTGTTTGGTGTGTGCTTTTGTGAGTCAGAGTTTGCTTACTTGCCTTTATAGGCTGCCCTGGGAGATGCAGCCAGGGTTAATCTGAGAGCTTTTTGTATTAGGTAACTGAGTTATAAAATAAACAAATTTGTGCTGAGCTACTTTCTATCTTAAAGGGATATCCAAAGTTTTTGGAAACTTTTAAATTATAGCAGGAAATGGCTGGGGAGGAGAAATCTGGGAGAACACAGAAATGTATTCAATACTTATTAGACCTGTTTTACTGTTGCAGTTATAGAAAATGCATCTTTCATATTTTGTTAGGGTATGTAATTGTGTTCTTTGGGGTATATATGAAATTTCAATATATAAATGCCTTTATAGGACAATCCTGTGTAGAGTTTAAATGGATTTAGACTGGAATAGCTTTGCATAGTATCCTTGCCTTGCTAGTTTTGTTCCAACTGCAAGCACACTGCAGAAATCTGCAAATTACAGCTGCTTTTGCATGTATGATACTTTTTGCCATCTGAAAAGTAGACTAAACTAAAAATGGAAAAAGTAAGCACAAGAAATTTTATTATTTGGCTTTAAACAATCTTCATACAGTTACTAATGGTTATCAGTTGATTTAGATACGGAGTTTAACTTAAACTTTTATGTCTTCAGCAGTATATTCTGCACACAATGTGTTGTATTGTGAACAAAATCAATCACATTTAAACAATAAGCATTCTTAAATATACTTACAGAATTCACAGGAATTATGATCTAATGCTATAGATTCTTATGTAAAAATTTTCTTACGCCACATTCCCAAGGAGAAAATTTTGAACAGAAGTTTTCCTCCAACGTGTCCTGCGTGAAACTGCCTTATACTGATTCAGACCATTGGTCTGTCAAGGTCAGTACTGGCTACTCTGACGGGCAGTGGCTTTCCAGAGCTCTACCAGGACACCATAGCTGTTCCCCTGTCCAAGGTTTCTGTTGGGGAAACTGGGAATGTTTTGGGGGGCGGGGGGGGGGATTGGAAAAAAAACGGTTTTCTGAACATTCCTGTTTCTAAGGATAAGTGGAGCAGATCTGGCGTATGGCATTGTTATATTACCTATTACACAACATGTACGTATTTCAGCCCACGAAATAATTCTGCATCATTCTGCCTTGATGATAAGCAATAGGGTAATGCTGACGCATCTCCTTCTGAGAAGCTGGCCTAGTGTTAGTCAGAACGTGGAATCTTCTTAAGGAGATGGAAATGTAGGTCTGAGCTGGTTTACTGGCAGAGGAAGAACTCTTAGGGGCTGAGGCAATGTCCTTGTGAATCTTCAGTAACCCAAAGGAATTGTGTGCGCTGTGGCATCTAGAAGATTCCTTAGACAAATTTTTAATGTATAAAACCTCCATGCATTTCTGTTAGCTTTTAACAGGCAGTGGTTCATCATATTATCTGTCTTGCAAGTCCGTCATATCCCTGACCTCTTGTAGTTTCTATCGTGACAGCACACTAATGCTATAAAATGAGATTATTAGTGGGTGTTCCTACAATGCAGTAAGCGGTGCAGCCAGCTTGCTCCCTTTAAAGCAGGGGAATCCGTGTGGCCGCTTAGCTGAATGCTTTTCACTGTCACTCTGTAAGGACCTGATAATTGCAGAGCTGTGTAAGACAGTTTAGCTGGGAGCTGAAGTTTATACTTTTCCAGTGAAATCTTGGGTGCTAATGCACAGAGAGGGGTGTGTGTTTTTCTAGTGGCAGAGAAGAAACTTTTTAAAAGTAAACCCTTAACAGTATAAGCCCACGCAGTACAGGGGTCAATGCTCCCTTTAAGCTGTGGAGTCTTGCGAGCTAAAATTCTACTTTGTGAGCTGCTGGCATTAAAGTTGTGAGTGAATGATTTGGCTACTGGAGCCATCCTTCCTGAGCTAAGACAAAAATGTGTGAGCCAGAAGCTAAAAACTGTGAGCTAGCTCACACTAACAGCTTAGAGGGAACACTGATGGGATGACAGTTCTCTGTTCTAATATTGCCAAAGACTACTTACAATAAGAAATATACTCTAAGGAAACAGGTTTTACGCTTGTACAGATGACATCAAAACTGGACTGTCACCCATGAGTTCCAAGAACCATCACAGCAAGACTTGGCACATGTGCTCCCTGAGGATGTCACAAAGAGCCAACAGCAGTCTAATCAGAGCAGTGGCTCACCAGGCCATTTCTTTTTAATCAAAGTGTCTCTGTGCAAGAGAGAGCTTATGCAGCATTTCCTTAAGGAGAAGTACTGGTTTTATTTTTGGTAGAGCTTACTGCAGGATGTGATTAAGGATAAGGGACTAGCAATGGCTGTAATCCCAGCGTATAGCTTTTTTTTATCTCTGGTTCTTATCAATCTTACTTTTTGTGGGTGGTGATTGCAAATGTGTTTGGCTGGTCTTGTAATATTCAGGGGAGAAAATAGAGCTTCTCTTTACGGCAGCAGTGGGGGAAGATAGCAGTGATATCAACAGGAATGGGAGGTGCTGCTGAGTTTGGGACTGTTTTGTGCTCCCTGCAAGTCGTCTTCCCAAGGTTCTGCTTCCAAAGAGTTTTGCCAATTAACCAGTTGAACCCCAGCTTACTGCTGCTGCTGCAGGACTGGCCTGCCACTAAAATTGCAGCTGTTGTCCATATTTTACTTACGAAGCAGAAGACTGGGTTTTGTGTGTGTGTGAGATGGGGGGAGGGGTTGGCTGATTGGGTCTAGGGATTCAGTATTGGGTTTGAGTGTTTCTCACTGGGTACTCCAGAATCAGTGTTGGGTCAGGAGGCAAGGTTACTTTGAACTAGTGCTTTTTTTGCATTCAAAAAATGCCTGTACTCTTCCTGTATATGGTTGCCCTGATTTCCATCCATTGCACCCTCAGGACTTGGGGGAAACCCCTCTGAAAGGCGCCACCACAAAAAAAACCACTGCTTTGATCCATAGCAACTCCATCTTCATCACTGCCAGGTGCCATATTTATGATCTGTTCTCTCTGTGTTGCATGAATTCAGTTGGTTTTGGGATTACTGGGGATGGGGGGAGATGTTGACTTGACCGGTCTGGTGGAAAAACCTAGTGGGTTTATAGAATAGGAGTTTCAGCCAATAGATTCTAGGCATCCTTTACTGTTGCCTGTATGGAAACTCTTGGTCGGACTTTGCTTGTAGAAGAGTGGGGTATGTAACCCTGTTAATTTACCTGGGTATCTCAGCTTGTTTTGGTATTATTGACCGTGGTAGCCTAGGCTGACTGTGTGGGTTAGGAGCTGGAAGGATGCTGTTGTAAGGGTTTGCCTCCTATCTTGTTGATAGCTGCTGGGGGCTGATGCTAAAGGCTGCTATTCTTCCTAAGGAGGCTAGAACTCTGCAGATCGGTTCCTCCTTGAATGCTTTTTAACCTTACATGAAGCGGCTGGAAAGAGGGTGCATTAGTGATTATGCTGGAGCTCTGTTTCCCTTTTTCCTCAGAGATAGGGGAGTCAGTAAGCTTGGGTTAGATGAGATTGAGATGAGATTGAGGCTCAGGCCAAAGAGATGCTTTTAGTGGTGGTCCGTTGACTAAGATGTTTGAATATGCTGCCCTGGGTGGGGTTACACTTGACATAAAGAAATAGGAATGCTCCTGGATTTTGGCCTGTTCTGGGAAGGTCAGGTGTGGCCGCTGTAGCGAGGAATGCGCTTTGCCTATCTATGAACCTACTTGGAAAATCTCCACTTAGAAAATCCTCAGAAAACTTACGAGGTTGCATTATAACAAATCAGACCATTGGTCTGTCTAGCTCTTAGCTGTTTGCTTTGATACTCCAGGGGCTTTCCTGCTGCCCTAGACCTTTAACTGGAGACAGCAGGGGTTCATCCCACCAACCATGTGCTCTTCAAAATAGCCTCTTCCCCAACTGCAAATTGTTTCTCTTGTTCTGTCTTGACATCAAGCTGGTGATGGGGAAAAAAATGGGAGTTTGCCTGGGTTCCTAGAAATTTGGTGCTTCCACATAAGAAGACGACTTGGTTTTATATTATGACATTAAAGAGAGCCAGTTTGGTGTAGTGGTTAAGTGCGCGGACTCTAATCTGGGAGAACCGAGTTTGATTCCCCACTCCTCCACTTGCACCTGGCTGGATGACCTTGGGCAAGCCATAGCTCTGTACCAGCTGTTCTCTCAAGGACAGCTTGGGAAAGAGCTCTCTCAGCCCCACCTACCTCACAGGGTGTCTGTTGTGGGGAGGGAAAAGGAAAGGAGTTTGTAAGCCGCTCTGAGACTCCAAGTGAGTGAAGGGCAGGATATAAATCTAATCTCTTCTTCTTCTTCTTAAAACAATTAAAATCATTCTCTTGAATGCCAGTTCTTAAATCTGATGCTGGCTCCTGAAAAGGCAGGACTCTAGAAATCTTCCATATACCGGAATGCGGTTGTATACCTGTAATTGTGGCATTTATCAAGAAAGGGTTTCAAACATGGTCCTGTCTGGTGCATTTCCACTCAGAATTTAGTCTTGTGGGCTTCCGTGGGTCTGATTCTCTAATACACACGAAAAGGAATGCACCTGTAGTTTCACTTCTCATTTGCAATATTCTTGCCCTTCTGTGAACAGAAGACTCGTTGTGTGTATGTGCAGAATGTCACCTGTCTCTTTGGCAATATTCAAGTGGATATTTCATCAGCAGGGAGGGGTCCTGGCTCAGTGTCAGATCATGCACTAGACCCCTGGTTCAATACCCATTGTCTCCAGTTAAAAACAGTGTTCCCTGAGTTAGTGTGAGCTAGCTCACCATTTCTTAACCTCCAGCTCACACATTTTTGTCTTTGCTCAGGAAGGGGGGCTCCAGAGCAGACTAATTTATGCACTAGCCAAATCGCTCGCTCACAACTTTAATGCCAATAACTCACAAAGTGGAACTTTTGCTCACAAGACTCCACAGCTTAGAAGGAGCATTGGTTAAAAGTATCAGGTAGTAAGTGATGTGAAGGACTGAGACCCTGGAGAGCGGCTGCCAGTCTGAGCAGACAACGCTGACCCGGATGGTCTAATGACCTGATTCAGTATCCGGCAGCTTCATGTGTGATCAGTCATAGACAAAGTGTCTTGATGCGTACACTAGATAGTTTTGACTGTACCAAGGGTAATTCTAGAGGGCAGTTAGTGACAGTCTGCATTTATATGTCTAAAGGGGATTGGAAGTTGAATAAAGTAAGCTGCAAAGAGATGTAAAATTGCTTTTAAGCAAGGATTTGGATCCCCAGCATATTCGGAACCATTTGTGTCATCAGCTTGAATATAGCAAAAGGAAGACAAGCAAGAGAACACAAGTGTGTGTGTGTGTGTGTGTGTGTGAGAGAGAGAGAGAGAGAAGTTGTATAGTTAAGGTAGTTCTGAGGGATGCAGGGACCTGCTCCATTAATGGAAAGGAACATGTCACGTTTATCAAAACTGAGGACTTTGCTCTGTGGCAGTTTATTATTATAGGAAGCTCAGTATCAATAAACTCACTAAAACGACAGTCTCTCTTTAGGCTGGGACCCAAATAGCAGGGTTAGTAAAGGTAAAGGTTCCCCTTGCTCGAAAGCCAGTCGAATACGACTCTAGGGATGTGGTGCTCATCTTCGTTTCCAAGCCGAAGAGCCAGCGCTGTCCAAAGACGTTTCCGTGGTCACGTGGCTGGCATGACTAGATGCTGAGGCACATGGAATGCTGTTACCTTCCCACCAAAGCGGTACCTATTTATCTCCTTGCAATTTCTTGCTTTCGAACTGCTAGGTTGGCAGGAGTTGGGACTAGAGACGGGAGCTCACTGTCATGCAGCACTCAGGTCTCAAACTGCTGAACTACCAACCTTCCGGACTGCAGTTCAGCATCTTAACCACTTGAGCCACTGCAGCCCCTAATAGCAGGGTTAGAGGCTGCCAATTCTGAACTGGCAAAGGACTGGTACAGCAACTGGTTATTCTGGCTTCTTGGTTGGTGGGGGGGGGGGGCGGACCAGCCTTGTGAAATTGGGCCGTTCTTGAGGTTGTCAAAGCAAACTGTGTTGGATGAGGCTGTGTAGACAAAACAACTCGGTGTCTCATGGGTAGATTCTAGCCCCGACAGCAGCTCATTGGGGCTGGTTCCCTCTTGCTTCACTGGTGGTGAGCATTCTGTTAATCATGTAAATGCAAGTTATGACATAGTTTATAAGGCCTGTGTTGCAAATTAAATGAGATCCCACAAATCTCTCCCTCTCCCATCACATTCAATTAAATATTATAATGGGGGAAAGGAGTTGGTAAATACAATATGTCTTCTCCATTTGCCATCGCATAGTCGAATTCTGTTTTGTTAAGCTAAAGCTTTAGCTCGCATGTTCTCTGTCAACACCCTGTGCACATTAGCCAGTTCTGATAAGCACCTTTGTGAGGGGTTTTCTCCACTGAAAGAATTTTGCCCCTAAAAACCAAGAGTTAAAAAGATTAATTCTGTGCTCCATGCAGTCATCTCATTATAATGAGAAAGGCTATAGTTCAGTTAATGCACATTCTTGTATGTCCCGAGGGCTGGAAGCAGAAATGCGCATTTTCTGGGAATTTTGGAGCCGTAGGGCAGGTGCGTCCCTCCCATTTTCCTGGCTGGAAAACAAAACAAAATTCTAATTTTAAAGAAAATTGAAATCTGTGCAATATTTACGGTACAAATCTAAACTCATTTTACTGCTTTTAAGAACATAAAACATGTTATTCATTATTTACCATAAATAAAAATGTACTGTTTGATGCTTATAAAATTTTGTGAGTATGTGTACATAAATTCTCTTCAGGCAAGATTCCTCTATTTAGAGAAGGGGTGCCTCAAACTGCTATACCCCTATGCAGTCTAGGTGCACACATCTAAATTTTTGCCATCCAGGAAGTAGGAAAGCTGAGCTGAAAATGGTAACAATAAGCATTTTTGCAAGCCAAAGATGATTTACTAGAAACACGCTTCATACAGTTACACTTGTAAGGAGTGCTGGCAGATTCATATGTTTAGTTAAGCTTAACAGTAAATGTTTGACATCTTTAACACTGTATTCTTTAGACACATGAGTCACATCTAAACAAACACTTAAAATATATTGCCTATATCTACAATATACCCAGGAATTATCCCTATATGTAATAGCCAAGGGCTAGTCTGGAGTGGTAAGGGTACCTTCATAACAAGGCCAGCTATGATTGTTGCAGCCCTGTAGTCAGGAATTTTTTGGGGAGGGGGCCTTGGGGCGGCTGCTGATTAAATTATTAAACCCTCCTTTTTTTCCTTGTGGAGGAGATGCATCACAATCCCAGTAGTAATGTACAGAGTTGGACTGTAAGGAAGGCTGAGCATCGAAGAGTAGATGCTTTCAAACTGTGGTGCTGGAGAAAACCCTTGAGAGTCCCTTGAGCTGCAAGTCAATCCTAAAAGAAATCAACCCTGACTGTTCCCTGGAAGGCCAGATCCTGAAGCTGAAGCTCAAATACTTTGGCCACCAAATGAGAAGGGAGCCCTCACTGGAGAAGACCCTGATGCTGGGAAAGATTGAAGGTAAAAGAAAAAGGGGACGGCCAAGGATGAGATGGTTAGACAGTGTTATTGATGCAACGAACATGAAATTAAGCAAACTCTGGAGGATGTCGGAAAACAGGAGGGCCAGGCGTGATGTGGTCCATGGGGTCGCAAAGAATTGGACTCGACTGCAACAACAATTATTCTACACTGACTTGTCTGCTAAGGATACTTTGCAGGCTTTCTACTGTAGAAACCTTTGCACACTGCAGAAGATTATATTGAGGTTTCCGGGCATGCAGTCAGTTGAACAGGCTCTTTCGACCTCATCACCAATCTTCCTGGCCTGTGTGTGTCCAGGAGGGCTCCATAGAAGAAGAGGAGTAGGGTTTTTTACCCCTCTTTTCTTCATGTGGAGGAGTGGGGGATCAAACCCGGCTCTCCAGATTAGAGTCTGTCAGTCTTAACCAGATTAGAGTCTGTCAGTCTTAACCACGACACCATGCTGGCTTTTGCCATGCACAGGAGCAGGTTTGAAAACCGCTGTTTAAGGCATCAGCTGCTTTGCATCCTATTTTCATATGATATTTTTAACCCCGGGCACAGGCAAGGCCAGGAGATAAACTAAGCTGGAAGATACAGACGTGGTGCTCCGTTACAGCTTGCTACTTTGGAGAGCAGCGTGGTGCACAGTTGTGCTCTGGGAGTGGTTGCTATTGTAGTTCAGCAAATTCCCTTGGCTCATCTGCTGTGGGACTGGCACAAAAGGGATTGCGCTTCTGAGAACTGCTATTCAGGGCTGATTTCAGTGCTGTCTGTAATTGACAGGCATTGTTTTTAAAAAGACCTTTAGTAAATCTCTGTGATAGGGAGTGCACATAAAACTTAGCCGTTCCTACCTGCGGACCCTTTTCCTTCACTCTGCTTGATTGTGGAATATGTGTCAAAAGGACGGAAGGAACCTCTTTTCTCCCCTTGGAGGCTTCCAAGGGGTCTCTCAGGTGCAGCCCAAAATGCAAGAATCCCTGGCAGTCTGCACAGAAACAAACCACAACGGTGACCCATAAGAACAAGCAAGTTTAAAAATTAGTATATGCAAAGTGCTGCAGCGCTTACAACTCACAGCTCGGCCAAGAGTGCAAAGCAAACACAATGTGAATGTGCGTACGAAACTGTTTGGAGATATTCTTTAGGTATTTAATTGTAGATACTCTTTAGGTTTTTAATAGACATGGGGGCTCTCTCAGACACGGCAAGGCAGATCCTGTGGATCTGTTCTGCCAGCAGAAGCCCTTTCGTCTGATGGAAAGAGGTTTGGAAAAGCTGTTATGGAACTGTACTGAATAAAACATTCAAGCTTTAGTAAACCTGACTGCATCTCGGGATTGCTTTTTGTTTAATACTGATCCCTTTACAAGCAGGGAAACCTTGGCTGTTTCAGAAAGACGTTAATGAATGGTTCAAATCGTTCCCTTTTGCAGGGCAAGGATACCTTTAGGGAGGTACCTTGCCCTCCATTAGATATTGTTCTGGACCTTGCTGCTGATCTCTGCCTGCTCTCCCCCCCCCCCCCCCCCATTGCTTTTAACCTCCAAATGTAAATGTTACATCATCTTTTTCTTGATAATGTAGGAAAGGTGAATTCCCTGGTGCCTTGTTCTACGGTAACTGAGTTAATAAACAAGGAACAACTTAGAAATGGACAGCTTGAGGTTTGCCTTTGTCCACAACAGTAGATGACAGGGAAGAGGCTGGATTGCTGTCTGTACCCGTGCTACACACAGACACACACACAGACAGAGGAAGCTGCCTTATACCAAATCAGTCCATTAAGGTCAGTATTGTCTACTGGCCGTGACTCTCCAGGGTCTCAGGTTGAGGTCTTTCACATGCCTACTGTGAGATCCTTTAAACTGGAGATACCAGTGCTGGAACCTGGGACCTTCTGCGTGCCAAGCAGATGCTCTTCCACTGAACCATATTTACCACTGCTTTCCTGCAGAGACGACCACTGGAAACCAAAAGCAACACCATCACTGCCTTGTGCAGTGGGAGTTTGGCATTAAATCAGATTTGGTTAATACTGGAAGAATGCAAAGTAGTTCTGCAGCTTCTGTTGAACGAACAGTTCAGGTGAGGTTCAGCAAAACTGCTTCTGTCCTCCTGGTCAAGAAGGGTTAGAATTCTCTTCCTTTGTTAGAAGGGACCATGGGTAGAGAACAAATGCATACTTGGGGATAAGCCAGGGGAAACATGTATAGTAAAATCCCAGTACAAATAAGAGATTAAGTAGGGTGGTGTAGAAGTTACTTTAGTCTGCAGCGAATAAGCATCCCTTTCTTATAGAAGAGTAATGATGACAGCAGAGGTGAGGGAATACCATCTGGCCTCAACCAGGTGTATAACCAAGTCTTCTGTTTTAAAAACTGGCCATCATAAAGAGGACATGGGGGCTCTCTCAGACACAGCAAGGCAGATCCTGTGGATTTGTTCTGCCAGCAGAAGTGTTTTCCTCTAATGGGAAGGTGTTTGGAAGAGCATCCATTGGAGGAAAGTGCTCCTGCTGGCAGAACCCCGTGTGGAACCCCGTGATTTCTCAGTGGTTTCACACATTCATCTGTGAATAATGGTACAGGGAAGAACTGTCTGGGTTGATGCAAAGCCCATTTAGTCCAGAAGTTCTCTTTTTCACAGTTGGCCAGCAAGATTCTTCCAACAAGCTGACCAGCAGGGGACAGAGGCACTGGCCCTTTCCTCCCAAGGAGTGCCACCCATGTGGTGTACCAGGCATGAATGAAGCAGCCATAAGTGAGAACTCGAAGTCGTCAATACAAGCTGCTTCTGTGGTGTAAGTTCCCACAAAGAAGTTGTACTTCGGTCCGTAAACAGGAGAGTTTGTTGTAAACCATGGTTGATTCGGATCTTGGCAATAATTGTGTAAAATTATTTGATACTCCGAAGGCAAAGACACTGTGTGTGTGTGTGTTCAGGATGTGGTGTACTGGGGAAGCAAGTGTTTCCTATGACCTTGGGTTCTTGCAGTGAAATCAGCACATAGGAGGTGGTTGTGGCTCTATATTCCAGAGTGTAAGGCGTTTCCCCGGGTCAGCTAGATCCGAGACAGTATTCTGCTTTGGGAGTGACAGCAGCCTGTAATTTCCAAAGCTGCTGCAAGTGACTTGCTAGTGCATGCAGAGAGAGAGTGATTGTTCCCTGAAGAAGGGCCAAGGTCAGCGTACAGGGCACATCTTCAGCCATTTGTGCAACGAGTATTTGTCACAGCTACAAATCTGTTTTCCCTTTTGAAGTGCTGAGAAAGGTTGTTGCCTCACTTCTGTTCTCTCTCTCCTCCTAGCTGCTACTCTCTTGTGTATCACGAGAGTGGGATTGGAGAACTTACTGTGAACCTCACCCCCCCCCCCCATAGCTACACGGCATTTGGAGGTCTCAGATCCTTGTTTCTTAAGTAGCCGAGACCGAAAATGCAAAGTGCTGGGGGGCCTCCAGTGGGAGTTCTTCACTTGTGACTTTCCCATAGGAAGTTCTTTTTTTTTCTTCTTCTCCTCCACTTGGCCTGTGTGTCTGCCCATAGCAAGAGGGCACAGTTCTTCCCATGGGAGTCTGAAAAGAGAACAGTAGTGTCTTGGTGTTCTGAGTTCCGTCTGTATCAGTCTTAACAAAGGGATTTAGTCAGCACACATTCTTGGTTTTCAAAATGGAATATTTTCTTCGGCACAGGAAAAAAAATAACTCGGCAATTTCTCAACAGAACAAACAGAAATTTAAGAATCTATGGGAAGTGTCCCACCACTGCTGGGGGAAGAGGAGTAGGTCTTGCGGGCTCTCGATGCCTTTTCTCTTTTTAGTTATGTAGAAAATTTCCAGGTCAGGACTCCAGGGTATCTTCTCAAGAAAGCATACAAAAATAAATAAAGCTATGAAACAGCATCACAGCAATCAAAAACTAACAGGCATTAAAAACTGGACTGTAAAAACAGCATAGACTATTTTGTAGCCGAACATGAGTCTCATAAAACAGCCCTTTGGCTGTCTAGTCTCTTGACCAAGAGTGTCTTCTTTCCAGTCCAGTCTCAACCCAACCTGCCTGGAGCCTTCCCTTGTCCTTCCATTCTGCCTGCCGGCATTTTGCTTTTTTTCTCAAGGCTGCTGCAAAGTGGACTGCACAAAACAATCTTAAAAGATCGACGTCCTAATTAAAAGCCTGGATAAAAAGAAACGTTTTGGCTTGGCACCTAAAAGAGAGTAGGGTAGGTGGCAGGTGAGTCCGAAAGGGAGGGGCATTCCACCAGCAAGGTGCCAGTACTGAAAAAGCCCCGTCTCTGGTCTCCTGTCTCTGGTCACCCTTTGGCTGGCGCAGAGAGTGGGGCTTGGGAAGAGGATCTTAATTGCCAGGCTTAACAGTATGAGAGTAGGCAGCCCTTCATGTACCCCCAAGTACTAGTCATTTTGGGCCTTAAAGGTAAAAATCAGCGTTTTGAATTTTGCTGGAAAGAGATGGGGCAGCCAGTGCAGTTCTTTCCTCACAGGGGTGATATGACCCCTGTATCCCACCCGTTGACAGTAGCCTTGCTGCTTCATTTTGGACCAGCTGAAGCTTCTGGACAGTTTTCAAAGGCAGCCCTGCATAGAGCACATTACAGTAGTCTAACCTGGATGTGATGAGAACACGGATCACCATGGCAAGGTCATGCTTTTGAAGAATGGCTGTAGCTGGTTGTACTTCCTGCATGGAGATACCTTTGGGCTAGAAAGAAGAGCTGCTGCTGCAGGGGGTGCGTCATCGCTGGGTCTGGGGCAAGTGATGCTCTGTATTCTTGGTGCTTGGGGGTGGGTGGGCAACAGTGGGCCAGCAATTTGGCTACTGTATAAATTAGTTTGCTCTGGAGCCATCCTTCCTGAACGAAGACAAAAATGTGTGAGCCGGAGGCTAAAAAACTGTGAGCTAGCTCACACTAACTCGGCTTAGAGGGGACACTGGTTGCGATGTGTCTGTCCTTCCAGAAAGGCTCTCTTCAGCTTTCCATTTCTGCTCTTTGATGGAGGAAGAGCTTGGACACAAACTGGAGTAATGGATCTGAAACACCTGTCTGAGAAAACTAAGAAACACGAATGCTCTAAAAGCCACTTGGACAATCCAGCGCTGCTGGTATTGCTGAAAACAGTAAACCTGGCAGTAACCCAGCTGGCCAAAAAAAAAGAAGAAAAAAAGATAGCATAGCAGAAAGGGAGTACAATGAAGAGCTGAATTGAACCAGTCTCTCCTTTCAAGATTGATTGACTATCTGTGTTTCTGTGGCACTTCAAAGCTCCCCTGCAGGCACATGATAAAATGTCCACATCTGGAATGTTTGAAGGCTTCGAAGGTTTTTTTGTGTGTCCAGAGTAGATGGCGCAATGCAGGAGCATGTGGAAACATCCATTCTCTTGAAAGATGCTTCTTGCGAGCATACAAAGTCAGCTGCTCTGCCAAATGTGGTAAGGAAACCCATTTGTCATTGAGGAGATGAGGAGATGTGGCAGTACAAGTTCATGATGCACCAGATCTGTCAGAGTCTTGCCAGTGTTGGCTGTTTTTTCAATACATCAGCGAGCAGGATTAAGTTGTCGAAAGAAGCTTCGGTTTCTTCCACTTGATTGGTGTTTGTCCAGGTGCCTTTGCAACAGGTTAGCTTTAACAGTTGGATGAGGCGTTCCCAGATGTGGATGGCAAGCAAAGAGTAGTCTGCCAAAGTAGCTATGACTTGTGCTGGTCTGGTGAGTAGAGAGATTGGTGGGGTACAGGACAGAAGAGAAGAGAGCTCTCTCCATAAAGATGTTTTGTCCTGATGAAGTGAGGCGGGCCCCCTCCTTGGAGACCTTCATGGGGTACTGCAAGGCCTGCCTGTTTGCCAGGCCTTTGGAGGGGGGGTTGGATGGCAGGCATGTTTTTAGGATGGGGAGGGAGGAGAAATTTGAGGTTTGCTATTTTACTTTTTCCTGCCAACCTAGCAGTTCGAAAGCAAGTAGATAAATAGGTACCACTTTGGTGGGAAGGTAACAGCATTCTGTGCGCCTCGGCGTCTAGTCATGCTGGCCACATGACCACGGAAACGTCTTTGGACAGCGCTGGCTCTTCGGCTTGGAAACGAAGATGAGCACCGCATCCCTAGAGTCGGATTCGACTGGCTTTCGAGCAAGGGAAACCTTGGATAGCGCTGGCTCTTCAGCTTGGAAACGGAGATGAGCACTGCATCCCTAGAGTTGTATTCAACTGGCTTTCGAGCAAGGGGAACCTTTACCTATTTTACTTTTGCTTTTAGTCTCAGAATGTTTTTTAACTGTTGTTGTAAGCTGCCTTGAACTATGAGGAAAGGTGGGCTCTAAATGTTTCAGTTAATAAATAAAATAGTCTGAAGGTGTATGAGCTGCTTTCTCCGATGGTCTCTGTTTCTAAAAAAAAGTTTTTCCTGGTTGTTGCAGTTAATACATATTTTTGTCACAAACTATTCATCGCTGATTCATGCAGGTTTTATTGCTTATCCGATTTTTACTGGTTAACTTGTATATGAATTGCCTTGGAAGGTTTTGCGGATGAAAATCTATGGGGTACAATTAAAATAAAGTGCATGGCTGTAAGGCAATTGAGGTTCTGAGGAAGGTCAGCCTATTGCTATTTATGTATATATTTAGGATGTTTTTGTGCCAGCCCTTGAGAATACTCCTTGAGGCAGCTTACAATTAAAACAATGTACCGATATAAAAACATAAACAGCAGAAAAACTAGCTGTAAAACAGAAGCAGAGCATTAAAAAAGCGCTCATAAGGTAAAACCTCTAAGTACAAATCTTGCTTACATGCTGGTAACTTTATTTTATTTAATAGCATATATAGTATTCACAACAGGATTGATAGTTGTGTTTCATTCTGTATGGTTCAAACAATATATTAAGACCCTGTATACTGACTCCAAATGTTACCTTGTTATAAATATGCATGTTGTCAATCCAAAGTTATTAATGTTGAACTATACGACAAACCTTGTACTATCTCACAGTTTTGTATGTATTTATCTTTTACCTCATCTTAATAATAAAAATATATTGTATAAAAAAAAAAAAAAGAAGAGTTTTCGGCTAAATGTTAGGAAAAACTTCCTGACAGAAGCAGAGGTGTAGACTACGGGGGGGGGGGGGGGGCTCGAGCCACCCCTGAAATTTCCCGGAGGGGACTGAGCCCCCCCGGGAAAAAATAGCACCTGCCGCCGCGCCTCCCCGGGCCCTTCCGAGGCCCGCCAGCCGCTGCTGCCAGTGCCTCCGGAAGTGACGCCATCACGCTGGGCACGTGGCCACTTTGGGGTCAGGAAGCAATTTTTCTCCAGGCCAGTTTGGCTGGAGATCCTGGAGGGTTTTTTGTCATCTACGCGTGGAACAGCGGTCACTGGGGGTGTGTGTATGGGGGGGGGGAGGTCCAGTCTGGGACAATAGTTGATAAATAGTTGTTGCAGAAAAAGTAGCCAGGTTGGCTTTAAGTATCTTACGTGTTCTCTGATGATACTGGAACGAACAGTACATCTTGCCCATTACTCCCCTCGTGCATGTTTCCCGCTCTGGGTTAATTTTGATTTGCTTTTTTTTTTTTAACATTTTTATTAGTTTTTGCAAATTTTAAATTCCAACAACACCAGCTAAGTACAATACATATTTTCGAGCCTAATTTGACATTATTTATCTAGCCATATATACAATTTAGACCACATGTCCAGTTCATTATATCTTACTCCTTCCTCATTTCTTAATTGTAATTTACCCATACAGTCACTTTCAGCTGCATCTAACAATTTCCTTTGATTTGCAACTGCGATATAGCAGTAAGGGCAAGCCAACTGAGGTGCTGATGACATCTGCAGCTGGGGCCGCTTCACCGTGCCCCATTGCCCCATACTGGCTCTCCTAACCACTGCAAGGTCTCCCAGTTCTTGGGACTGTGAACCCTGAATACGCTCTTAAGATGCTGAGCCTGTTAAGAATCAAACAAAAAACCCTAGCTGTGTCTGCTTTGCCTCTGGCCTTTGCAGTAGCTGGAGAAGCTGGAGTCTCCATTCCCCCAAGGCCTGAGTATCTTAAACGGGACTCCCTTGATCTCTGCCCACTGTCCTTTTGCAAGGTCTTGCGTGAGCGTATCAGCTATCCTTCAGCCATGGCCAAGGCTTTCTGCACAAGTATTACAGAATGCTATCTACGGCTTAATCTTTTCTGCAGTGTGTGTGTGTGTGTGTGTGTGTGTATTTGGGCATTTTTAACCAAGCTCTGAAATGGTGTTTGTTTGATCAGTTCGGGAACTTCTGGGTTTTCACAAAAAAAATGTAAAGAAATAGTGAGTGGGGTAACGATGGAAACCTTAGCTTCTGGATTTCCCTCCTGGTTTGTTTGATGGCTTTGCTTCGTGACCTGGGGGTCTCCTATGCTTTCAGTTCCTCCTTTAGCACAGTGGTGGAATGACTGCTGCTTAAAACTGGAATCTTCTGCAGTTTGCCTCCACATTTTAAAATATAACATGGGAATCTTGATTTTATGTATAATCAACAACTGAAGTCCTTGAACATCACAAAAAAAAAAGGAGTGCATGCACATCCCTCCTCCCCAACCACTTGAGATTCATGGTGGTAGCGTGCTTGGAAGAAATTTTAGAAGTATCTGGCAGTCATTACATATAGAGACAGTTTTGCCAGAGGAAGTAAGCAAGAGTCTTTTTGTACCATTGAGACTAACGGGGTTTTTTGAATCGTAAACTTTTGTGGACTAGAACCCACTTTGTCTGAAGGGAGCCTTGTATCCTCACTAGGCACCTGTTTAGATAATGATGCTATGGGGAAAGATAACAGCCAAGTCAAGGGGACAGCTCAAGATAGGTAGCAGCATTAGTCCATCTGTATCAGGAGAAAAGAGCAAGACTCCAGGAGCACCTTAAAAACTAACAAAATGTGGGGCAGGGGAGAAGCTTTCATGAGGGACTGCTCACAGAAACTCATAGGGAAAGGTTCCCCTTGCTCGAAAGCCAGTCAAATCCAACTTTAGGGGTTGGTGCTCATCTCTGTTTCCAAGCCGAAGAGCCAGCACTGTCTGAAGACGTCTCTGTGGTCATGTGGCTGGCATGACTAGACGCCGAGGTGCACGGAACGCTGTTACTTTCCCACCGAAGTGGTACCTATTTATTTACTTGCAATTTCTTGCTTTTGAACTGCTAAGTTGGCAGGAGCTGGGGCCAGAGACGGGAGCTCACTCCGTCACGAGGCACTCGGGTCTCGAACTGTTGAACTACCAACCTTCCAGTCTGCAGTTCAGCATCTTAGCCTCTGAGCCACCACGGCCCTACAGATACTCATACCCTGCCACAAGATCTGCCGGTCTTTATGGTGCTACTGGACTCTCGCTCTTTTCTACAGCCAAGTAAAGGGGTTGTGAAATGAAACGTATTGAAACATAGTCAAGAAGAGTACAGAAGCAGTTAGCAGGTTCAATTCAAGGTATCAGCTGTTGCATACAGAGCCCTTCGTGGCCTTGATTCCTCCTATCTCCAGGACTACCCCTTCCTCCTGGGCTCTGCTACCGACAGTTTTGCTCATCCGAACAGGGCCTTCCGCAGGTACCCGGAAGGCCCTGTTCGGATGAGCAAAACTGTCGGTAGCAGAAGAAGAAGAAGAGATTGGATTTATATCCCGCCTTTCACTCACTTGGGAGTCTCAGAGCGGCTTACAAACTCCTTTTCCCCTCCCCTCCCCGCAACAGACACCCTGTGAGGTAGGTGGGGCTGAGAGAGCTCTTTCCCAAGCTGTCCATGAGAGAACAGCTGGTCCAGAGCTATGGCTTGCCCAAGGTCATCCAGCCAGGTGCAAGTGGAGGAGTGGGGAATCAAACCCGGTTCTCCCAGATTCGAGTCCGCACACTTAACCACTACACCAAACTGGCTCTCTCCAGTTCTGTCCTGTGTTCAGCTCTCCTGATTACGGGAGGCTTTACTGAGTCACCTGCGGAGCCCTTGCCCTCTCTCCCTTGCCTTGTCTGGCAGGAAAGGGTGGACTGTGGGATGGTACTCCGCATATCTCGGGAAACTGACAACAGCCCAGAAAACCTTTTTATCCTCTAGGGCTTAGATCAAGGTGGGCAGCCGTGTTGGTCTGAAGCAACAGAACAAAAGTTAGAGTCCAATGGCATGTTTTATTCAAGGGGGGAGCTTCCGTGTGCACAGAGTCTGGCCAAGTGTGTGCGTGCACGAAAGCTCGCACCTTGAATAAAACTTTATTGGTCTTCAAGTTGCCATTGGACTCTCACGTTGTCCACGAGGGCTCGTTAGGCCATATCACCCCCCTCTCCTCCAACTTCATCAATAGGCAGGACAGTGTCACATCATTGGGAAAAGTGCCGAAAAGGGCAACTAGGATGATAAAAGGGTTGGAACACTTTCCCTATGAAGGAAGTTTGAGGCGCTTGGGGCTCTTCAGCTTGGAGAAACGACGGCTGAGGGGTGACACGATCGAGGTTTCTAAGATTATGCATGGGAGAGAGCAGGTAGAGGAAGAGGTACTTTTCTCCCTTTCTCACCAGACAAGAACTCGTGGGCGCTCCATGAAATTGCTGAGCAGTCAGGTTAGAACAGATAAAAGGAAGTCCTTCTTCACCCAAAGAGTGATTAACACCTGGAATTCACTGCCACAGGAGTTGGTGGCAGCTACAGGCATGGACAGCTTCAAAAGGGAATTGGATAAACATATGGAGCAGAGGTCCATCAGTGGCTCTTAGCCACAAGGTATAGATAGGAACTCTCAGTCTGGGGCAAGGGATGCTCTGTATTCTTGGTGCTTGGAGGGGGGGGGGGCAACAGGGGGAGGGCTTCTGGAGTTCTGGCCCCACGGGTGGTTCCTCCTGATGGCCCCTGGTGTTTTTGACCCCTGTGTGACACAGAGTGTTGGACTGGATGGGCCACTGGCCTGATCCAACATTGGCTTCTCTTATGTTCTCTTATCATGTGGGCTGGAGCCTGAGGAGGTTGCTGATGTGGCTCGTGACACAGGGAACAAATAGCAGAACCCTCAGGTTGCTCAGACCTGTGGGGGAACCAGAACCGGAACCTTTTACAGGGGTCAAGCAGGACAACACAAGCTGCTCTGGCCTTCCTTGAATGTATACCTAGCTTCCCATTAGTTTTCTCCTTTTGGCCAGAGCTTTGCACTGGTGGGTGTGTGAGGTGCTGTCAGGTCGTTTCCAGCTTTTAGCGATCTTATGAATCGACGTCTTCCAAAACATCCAATCCTGAACAGCCTTACTCAGGTCTTGCAAACTTGAGGGCCGTGGCTAGGGGTGTGCATTCAGGTCTCCCCAAGCTGAAAATATACCCCAAATACACCTTACCGGTATTTTTCAGGTATATTTCAGCATCCCAAATGTATCCAGGATTTTTCAAGAGAACCGGAAACAAATCCCGAATATATTCAGAAATTACTCACAAACTCGGAGCCATTGGTGGGGGGGGGGGGGGGGGGGCTGGAGCAGATTCTTCCTACCACTTAGCTGATCTGGGGTTTTCTTCAGCCTGCTAAACAGTGGGTGGGGGCACTCTCCTCACCAGCTCAGCTGGGGCTCTTTTGGGCTGTTCAACCAAACTGCCGGAGAGAGCCCCAGCTGAGTTTGTGCAGAGAGTTCTCTCTGCAGGATCACTGCTTTGCGAGTTCTTTGGGGCCCTCTGGTTTCAAGGGACTGCCCAAAGGAATCCCAGCTTGAGCCACCTCTCAGCTGTTTTTTGTGGCTTTGCTACTCTGCCCCCCCCCCCCCCCCCCGGTGTTTCTCAGTTAGGGCCTATTGAACCCAGAAAAAATTGGGATTTCTGAAAATTCTTGGATCCAAATACTTTGCCAGTATCAGTGTTCCCTCTAAGCTGAGTTAGTGTGGGCTAGCTCACCGTTCTTTAGCCTGCGGCTCACACGTTTTTGTCTTAGCTCAGGAAGGATGGCTCCAGAGCAAACAATTTTATGCAGCAGCCCAATCACTTGCTCACAACTTTAATGCCAGCAGCTCACAAAGTGGAATTTTTTCTCACAAGTCTCCACAGCTTAGAGGGAGCATTGCTTGGAATCTGGATCTTTTCGGGAATCACAAAAAATTTTTCAGGTCCGATAGACCTGAACCGAGAAATACCGAGAGAGAAAAATTGCACACCCCTAGCTGTGGCTTTCTTGATCGAATCAATCCGTCTGAGGTTGGGTCTTCCTCTTTTCCTGCTGACTTCAGCTTTCCCCAGCGTTATCGTCTTTCCTTGCGACTCTTGTCTTCTCATGATGTGACCAAGGTACGATAGCTTCAGTTTGGTCGTTTGAGCGTCTGGGCATGCCACAGCAATCCAGACTCCCAGAATACTGGTGCCTGTCCTTCTGATACCCTTTGTAGAGCTGTCTTCTCTTAAGCTGGATGCAGCTCTTTCTGGAAAGCCAGGCCTGGCACGATTTGCCCGTCTCCCTTTGGGCCCTCATCTGCCTCCTTCTCTTCCAGCATTTGCCCCGCGCTGTGCCTTTCCTGAAACGCTGCTCATGGTAGGCTCCGCCGAACCCTCCCCTGATGATTTCTGGGATGGCAGCTAGCTGATGGACAGCTGAGGATGACCTTGACTGACAGGCTGCGTGAGAAGATATCACAGGCCTTCTACAACCACGGGCTGCTCTGCGCTTCCTGCCCTATTCCCATCATCCTCTTCACCGCCCTCTGTGTCCTGGCTTGCTGGTAAGACACCCGTTGATCCAAGGCTTTAGGCTGACACTGGCCAAGTGGTCATGCTTTGAAAGTGGCTGTGTTTAGAAATGTTGCTTGCATCCTACCGCTCTGCATCTGCAGGCTTTAAAGCCCAAGGAAAGCTTCCTCTGATGGGAAATGCCTAAAATGCTGGGTCTGTGTAACAGAGGCAGAGCCCCTGCTTTGGATAGCGAAGATCCCAGACTCAGTCCCCTGGCATCTTGCAGGTGTTAGGACAGACCCTTTTCCTTCCGAGACTTTGGAGAGGCCCTGTCTTTAAGGAGACAGTACTGAGATAGGTGGATCAGCAGTGTTCCCTCGAAGCTGAGTTAGTGTGAGGTAGCTCACCGTTTTTTAGCCTCTGGCTCACACATTTTTGTCTTAGGGAGGATGGCTCCAGAGCAAACTAATTCATGCAGCAGCCAAATTGCTCGCTCACAACTTTAATGCCCGTAGCTCACTAAGTTGAATTTTTGCTCACAAGACCTCACCGCTTAGAGGAAGCATTGATCAGTGGTCTGACTGTATCAGGAGAAAACAACGGTGTATAAATGATCCAAATCAGTAAATTTAAGGCAGTTTCATGTGTTTGTGTAAGACGCGCACACTCACACACGCCAGATGCAGTCTGACTTGTATCACAGCCTGGCTGTGCTGCGTGTTCAGTTCCTTCAAGGGTACCGTTGGTGAAAATGGATGGTGGAGCCCTTCTTGATTTCACAAATCTGCAGACATCTTCTGGTCTCGGATCCATTTGCTCCCTGCGTGCCACAGGATTCTCCTCTAGAAGCTTACTCAGATGCTGTAACTTCCTTCCAAAGCATTCTCAGCCTCCGTAGCAGCAGCTTGAAAGGTGACATTCAGAAGTGTCTCTTGTTATTAATGGCCGGTTATATTACTTGTTTAATTCAGAGGCACTCAAAGGGCAGGATCTTACTTGACTGACACCTGAGAACAAAGGACAAATTACCAAAAGGGCAAGTCAGCTGACAAGATCTAACCTTCACCTTCCCTGCGCAATGTTACATTTCTTGTTTGTGGGAGAGTTGTACGAAATGTTAAGGAATCTTGGTTAAGGAACATCCTGCTGTTCTGCACGTGGATAAATTATGCATGATCAAACCAGAACAAGTAGGTCATTCTGCAAGCTGGCCGTCACTGGGTTCGGGATCCCCGGCTGAGCTTTCACCAGCTGTCGACTGGGCTAGTAAGGGCACAGAAGTGACGGATATGTCTGAAAAAGGGTCCTGTTTGGTGTAGTGGTTAGGAGCGTGGACTCTCATCTGGGAGAACCGGGTTTGATTCCCTACACCTCCACATGCAGCTGCTGGTGTGACCCTGGGTCAGTCACAAGTTGTCTCAGAGCTCTTCTTTCAAGCGTAGTCCTCGAACGAGCCCTCTGAGCCCCACCTACCTCACAAGGTGTCTGTTATGGAGCAGGGAAGGGAAAGGGGATTGTAAGCTGCTCTGAGACTCCTTTGAGCAGTGAAGGGCAGGGTGTAAATCCAATCTCTTCTTCAGCTTAGTTACTTTTGGATGGTGAAATAAAACTGTCTCAAGTATAGAAAAGTCCAGGTATAATTTGCAGGACTGCACCAGCCTTCTTGTGTAACTTCAAAGGCGCTGTTCGTGGTCCTCCCTCTGGAAACGGGGAATGCCTTTGACGGTTCCACTGACCACATGCAGCAAGACTGGCTCACTGTCTAGGGATTTGCTTGAAGGGTGGCTCTGTATCACATCGTTGCCCGGAATTTGGGTGACGGGCCAAATCTGCCTGTGCCACTCTGGGTTTTGGTGAGCCTTGGCCCAAGAGCACGGATCCAAACGGGTCAACCCTGTGACATTAGCAGGTGCTGAGTTAGAAAGGAGGATAGAAGAGGGCAACTACGGATGATGACTCGAGCACCTGAAACCATAAGCTTAGGTGGCTGTTAAGGCAAGGATAGAGGAAGGAAAACCTCTGGAGTCCCTGGGGTCATAAGGACCTCCTGCTCTTGGTTTTGTTCCCCAGTATGGTCCTCAGGTTAATTGCACATGTACCGCAATACCCACATCTGAGGGGACTCTTGTATTTCAGCACAGGAGACATGATTAGTTTCACTTCACCTTCGGACTTGTGAATTTCCCTCTCATGCCCCTGTGTCCAGTATCCCAAAGATCTCTGGGGTTTTTTTTTTGTTTTGCTTTGTATTTTTTAAAGAATTGTCCATCTGGCTGTTGTTGTGAGCTTTAGCAACGTTTTGAATATTATGGTGAGTCTGGCATTAAAATATGTTCCAGGCGTGTTTTGATTCAGCCAGTTTGCCACACTGATATTCTTTTCTATTGCTGTTCATTTGACCCAGCGGTCCCGAACAGCTGCTGTTTGTAGGTTTCTAGTCGCTTTTGGCTTGCGTTTTCGGACACTTTTCATGGGGTTGGAACCATTTGTCTAGAATGTCTGATGTAAAACAATGGTGTCCGGCTGATCCGGAGCTGGCTTACTGCCTTCCGCTGCTGTGCAGTCTCGGTTGACTGGGAAGCTGCCTCTAATGCAGTGGGCAGGTACTACCACCTGCATTTAGTTCCAGGCTGATTTTTCTCCTGCTCTAAGGCAAGAGATTGTTTTTCTCTCCTTAGTCCTGGAGCATCGTTAATCCTTAGTCCTGGAGCACCGCCAGGCTATAGGGCGGGCAGTGTTTTGGCAGGGAATTCTGCTGCCATGCAACATAAGCATAAATTAGGAAAGGTATTAATCAGTGATGAGCAGAATTATGACTTTGCTGTAGGGCTGGGCAGCAGGAAACAGAATATAATGTTCTCCGTTCCCATGGAAGGCTCACGCAAGAGCAGAGAAGGGAACCCGCGAGCTGCAGTCAGAGAGAGTTTCCTTTGAGCAGAAAGTTTTTCTTAAGTCGGTTTTGCTTTTGGCATCACTTTATAGCTACTGCTGTTGTTTAAGGTCCGAGGGAACGGTTGGAATAGAACAATCTGAAGGCAATCAGGAGGGAAGTGTTGCAGCCGACCATAGCCCTGCATTATTTCAGGCCTCAAGGTTAGCCTTGCAGGGCTTTTATCTCATTTCCTGTGCTGTCCCTGGGGTAGAAAAACCCTGGGAACTTCTGAATTTGTCCAAGGTGAAACAAGTACAGGTCAAGAAGCGATATGTTGGGAACCCAGGGAAGTTAAACATCAGGAAACAGTTCAACACACGGGCCAGGCTGCCTTGGAGAAGCTGTGGGGTCTCTCTCCCTAAATAAAGGGGGTGAAATTGGAAATCTGGCTGACATGTGCTTATGTCACTTTAAATGTTAAAGGTTAGTTAAGGTGACATGGGATTCTGTTGTATTTTGCTGCAAACAGTTTACCTGTCGGCTGGCAGACAGACTGTAGGAATTCCAGTTTTGTGGCCTGGAGGTTCCTTGCCACTTGTACGGCTTTGTAACTTGTGCTTGTCTGAGGATGAAACCCTTCCTGTCTCCTGCCTCACAGCTATCCGCTGCTGAAGCTCCCGTTACCTGGCACCGGACCTGTGGAGTACACCACCTCTGTGAAGGACTATTCACCGCCTGCGGCCTACCCAGCCCACCAACAAGGAGAGCCCAGTGAAAGGCCCGACTGGGTACGTCTGACACAGTGGAGTGCAGTGGGCAAAGCTCAGGCGGCATTTGGCTCTTGCTTGGCTGGTTTTGTTCAACATGGCAAAGTAAAGCCTGGCTCCCCTTCCTCCCTTGTCTGCACAGCCTTTTCCCAAGGCACAGGGCAGCCCATCCGTTTCTCTCTCTTACTCCTGTTCGTGTTCTCTGTGTGGGCTTCCCTGGCTCCACCCACAAATCTGTTTTTCCCTCCTCCCTCCGATCCCTCTCCCAAATCTGCTTCTGAAAAGCCTCTCCTAGACCAGTGAAGTCATCTTCTCTTTTCTGTGCTGCTGGCTGCCCAAACCTCACTGGTGTTTGTAGAGATGGGTGCACGTGAAATGTGTGTGAGAAGAAATGCCCTGAAGGAATCCTGGGCAAGACGGGGGAAAGAGCTGCAGCGCCGAGAAGTTTGGGCAAAGTTGTTTGAGCCAGGAGCATGTTGGACACCCTTTATGGGAAGAGCCTGGTATGCAGCCCCTGCTTGCTGGGGAGGCCTGCTTTAGCCACGCTGACCTCCCTCTCTCGTGTTCATTTATGTCCCCTCCTCCTCCTTCCCTTCCTCTGCAGTACACTGGTGCCCCTGTAGCCTACATCCAGCAGGTCCTGGTGAAAGCGACGGTCTCTCCGTGGCCCAAACACTTCCTGGCTGTTGATGTCTTTCGGTCACCGCTCTCCCGTGCCTTTCAGCTTGTGGAGGAAATCAGAAATCACGCCTTGCGCGACGGGTAGGTGATCCTGGGTCAGAGGGGGTGACAGGCTTGTCCAGCAGTTTGTTCTTGCTTGTCCTGTGGTCTGTTGCTCCAGTAACACTGCAGAAGGCTCTACGTGGCTGCGTTGTAGCCGCTGAAGCATGGGAGGGTTCCTGTTCCACATTCACAGGGAACTTCACCACCTAGGCAGGTTGTTTCATATCAGGGGCAAACATTCAGCATCCAGAGTTCCACATGAATCCTGATTTTTAAGATGATGTCATGACACACACACGAAGCTTCCTTGCACTGAAGCAGACTGCTGGTCCTGGTCCGTCAAGGTCAGTCTTATCTACTCAGACAGGCAGCGGCTCTCCAGGGGATCCGGCAGAGGTTTTTCACGTCACCTAGTGCTTGGTCCTTTTAACTGGGGATGCTGCCAGGGATTGAACCTGGGGCCGTCTGCATGCCAGTCAGGTGTTCTTCCACAGAGCCATGGCCCTCCTGCAATAACACCTCCCCTTTACAGAGAACTTCAGAGAGTGAGACTGTAGCACTCTTGGGCTCTCCCTCTCTCCCAAGGCCATTCCTCTCTGATCACCATTCCCTCACCCCACCCCACTGTGAGATGGTGGTAAGCTGCACTGTTAAGAGATTGTTGGACCCCGTTGCCTGGAGCCTGTGACGTGATCCCGAGCCTGTGCTTTGGAAAGAGAACCCTGCATGTTTGTCCCCTGCCTTGGAGATGCTGGCTTTCTTTCCCCACCCCCTGTGTGGCAGTTTTCCTTGTCTTGCAGAGCAGAGTTAATTGGCAGGGGAAAGGGAACCTTGAGTGGTGGGAGAAGGGGTGCGCACGAGAAGCTGGGGCGTTTGCGTGTGACGACGGTGAAACGAAAGTGAGCAACTACATGATTACAGCCAAAGAGGAGAGAAGTTATATTCAGTGTGACTTTTCAGCGCTGCAGTAGAGGAGAGTGAGGGCAGGAGGCAAAGCCAGCTAGGAGTGGGAGGAGGGGAAATGATCAGAGCCCATGCCAAGGGTCGTGGCGGTAGACGGGAGAGCATGTGAATTTCACATGGGCAAGAAAAACAAACCAGAGAGGCAGCCTCCCAGGCCACAGAGTTGACAAATGCTTGTGAAGAGGAGTTTCATGTTGGTGGCCTTCTGTCAGAGAGACTGTAAGATGGGGTTCCCCCAGTGATACTTTTCTGGCTCGGCTGTTTGTGAACACCGTGATAAGCTCCAGCTCTTGGCTGCTTCTTCTTTTAAGCCCCAGTGTCAAAAGTTTGGAAGAAGTCTGCCTTCAGGTAACAGATCTCCTGCCCAACTTGAAGAAGCTTCGGGGCCTGCTTCCAGAACATGGCTGCCTGCTCCTGTCCCCGGGGAACTTCTGGCAGAACGACCGGGAGCACTTTAACAATGATCCTGATATCGTTAAAACAATCCACCAGCACGAACCAAAGACGTTGCAGACATCGGCTACCCCCAAAGGTAGGAGGCCTTCGGTAACAGAAGGTGGATTAAGAATGGGGTTGGCAGGAGAGGTTCTGGCGGCTTCCTGGCACAGCCTGATGGGAATGAAACTTGCTCACCCCTCTGCGCTTTGCAGATTCTTTTCTAGTCCATCTGGATGTGTAGATTCTAGCAGTATCCGAGGCTCGTACTGGAGCATAGGAATCTTCCATCAGAATTGTCTAGACAGAAGCCATGCATTTTCTCTCATCCATTGCTGGTTTTTTCCTTTCCTCCAAAAAGTTAACGGGATTTGCATCTTCGCACCTGTGTGCCTTTATACTGACTGAGTCATGTCATCTCCTTTACCCGCTAATCTCTTTGGCAGAAAATAAGAGTGGCTTCATAATCCATCTCAAGGCATTTTCTGCCCCTGTTTGGCAAACCTAAATCAGACTGGGGTTGGGGTCTTGTGCATAGGCAGCTGGACAGAGTCACTGTTAAGAAGAAAATTTAGCGGGCAGTTTTGGAAGGAGGAGTTTGTGTGTCCAGGAAATGCTTGTCGTTGGGGATGCCTTAAGGTAATTTTTTTCCCAGATTCACAAAAATACCCCCTGAAACACACACACACACCCCGGAATAGGAATATGTGTCAATTCCTTAGGAAAGGTAAAGAACGATATTTCCTACACAATCGCACCTTTCAACCTTCAATATGTTTCTCGCATTTCCTCAGATCTGTTGTTCGGAGTTCCAGGGAAGTACAGCGGGGTGAACCTGTACAATAGGAAGCGTGTGGTATCCTACACTATTACTTTGGCTCTGCAGCACTATGATTCCAGGTAGGAGTCAAATTCTCGTTGTGTGTGCAAGTGATCATGATAAGGTTGTGGAAGACACCATTACCGTACTGGGCTCTCTTACTCCTTGTTTGCAGTCCTTGTCTCTCTAACCCAGGTTTCCTCACCCTCTAGTTCTCTGTTTCCTGGCTTTCTGGACTGAATCTAGTGTATTTTACTAATATGACCTTAAAATCTCAATCTGTCCCCTCTTAACTGTGGAGTTCACTGTCAGAGGATGGAGTGATGGCCACAGGAATAAACAGCTCTAAAAGGAGATTAGATAAATTCATGGAGGACAAGTCTATCAATGGCTGCTAGCCATGGTGACTGAGGGGAACCTCCTCATTCAGAGGCACTAATCCTCTGAATCACAGAGCCAGGAGGCAACATCAGCCTCCATGCCCTTGTTGGCTGTCCAGAGGAACTGGTTGGCCACTGTGTGAGACAGGATGCTGGACTAGAGGGACCCTCACTGGTCTGACCCAGCTGGGCTCTTCTGAGGTTCTTATCAGGGGAAGGCTTCAGCCACTCTGCCCTGTTGTTGGGCCTCCAGAGGAACTGGTTGGCCACTGTGTGAGACAGGAGGCTGGACTAGATGGACCCTCCCTGGTCTGATCCAGCAGGGCTCTTCTGAGGTTCTTATCAGGGGAAGGCTTCAGCCACTCTGCCCTGTTGTTGGGCCTCCAGAGGAACTGGTTGGCCACTGTGTGAGAGACAGGATGCTGGACTAGATGGACTTTCATTGGTCTAATCCCTCAGGGCTCTTCTGAGGTTCTTATCAGGGGAAGGCCTCAGCCTCTCTGCCTGTTGTTGGTTCTTCAGAGGAGCTGGTTAGCCACTTGTGTGAGACAGGAGGCTGGACTAGATGGACCCTCACTGGTCTGATCCAGCAGGGCTCACCTTATGTTCTTATCAGGGGAAGGCCTCGGCCTCCATGCCCTGTTGTTGGACCTCCAGAGGAACTGGCTGGCCCCTGTGTGAGACAGGAGGCTGGACTAGATGGACTCTCACTGGTCTGATACAGCAGGGCTCTCCTTATGTTCTTATGAGTGCTGAGATGTAAGCCGTGTTCAAGTTTGCAGCACTGTTTGTTTAACTGGCCTCAAGTCACCCAGTGAGCTTCGTGGCACTGTTTCAGATCCCCATCTGGCCACGGAAGCTCACTGGATGACATTTCTCCCACCCTAGCCCACAGCCTAGGGTGAGAGCCAGTTTGGTGTCGTGGTTAAGTGCGCGGACTCTAATCTGGAAGGCCCGGGTTTGATTCCCCACTCCTCCACTAGCACCTGCTGGATGACCTTGGGCAAGCCGTAGTTCTGGGACAGCTATTCTCTCAAGGACAGTTGTCTCAGAGCTCTCTCAGCCCCGCCTACCTCACAGGGTGTCTGTTGTGGGGAGGGGAAGGGAAAGGAGTTTGTAAGCCGCTCGGAGACTCCCAAGTGAGTGAAGAGCGGGATATAAATCTAATCTCCTCCTCTTCCTCTTTCTCCTCTTCTTACAAAATGAGGGAAAGGAGAATGAGGTGTGCTGCCCTGAGTTTCTCGGAAGAATTGCAGGATGAAAATGTAATAAATGATGCCCAGCCCATGATTGATTGATTGATTGATTTCTTGAGATTTATATCCAGCCCTCCCCACCATACGGCGGCATGATTGGAAGCCTGTGGGATGAACCTGCTTGGCAGGTGTACGGAGGAGTTCTGTAGGTTCCCAGTTCTGTGCTACAACCACAGAGAGCCTTCCCTAGAAAGGCCAGTTGGGGTGGAGAGTAGGTCTTGAATGTGTTGTCCTTTGTGCTTTCCTGGCAGGTACCTCTCCAGCCTCCGCTCCCGCCTCAAGCTGCTGCACCCGAGTCCCAACTGCACCCTGCGGGAGGAGCAGATTGTTCACGTCCACTTCAAGGAGGAGATCGGCATCGCGGAGCTGATCCCCCTCGTCACCACCTACATCATCCTCTTTGCCTACATCTACTTCTCTACGCGTGAGTTTGGAGGGAGCTGGCAGACTCCATCTGGGGGTGCGGAACTAGGTTTCTCCCTCCGTGGTGAAGTGGCCGGAGGGGCCAGTGCGTTACGTCAACGTCTGCCTGGGAAGAAAGCGGGAAGAAAAACAGCAACTTGGAGGTCTCCTCCATGCATGCTGGAAAGGGCACTATTTTAAGGGCTTCTGCGGCGTTTGGTGGAATTGCCTTGGGGCCTGGAGGAGAAGAACCTTCTTGGCTGTGATTTTGGAGAGAGGGCATTTGCATTTTTCATTGCAATCCTGCCTTTGAGAATAGTTATTTGTTTATTCAAAATGTTTCTGTGCCACCTTTCTCATCAGAATCTAGAAGGTGGTGAATGTAAAAAAATTAAATGTTTAAACAATTTTTAAAAAAGCAGTTAAAACTGTAAAATAACAACATAAACAACACTAAAGGAGGGCCAATAACTGTTACTGGGGGTATGCCAGATGAAACAAAGAAGTCTTCACCTGCTGGGGAAACACACCAATAGAGGGAGACAGGTGAATCTTCCTGGAGAGAGAGCTCCAAAGTTTTGGTGCCACTACAGAGAGGGCCCTTTCTTAGGTGCCCCCTCCCCCCGTCAATCTAGCCTCAGGTGGCAGGAACAACCGAAGCAAGGGGCCTCCGAAGATGACTGGAGTGAGTGGGTAGAAGAAGAAGAAGAGGAGATTGGATTTATACCCCACCCTTCACTCAGAGTCTCAGAGCAGCTTACAAACTCCTTCCCCTTCCCCTCCCCACAACAGGCACCCTGTGAGGTAGGTGGGGCTGGCAGAAAAACTGCTCTTTCAAGGACAGCTCTGACAGAGCTATGGCTTGCCCAAGGTCATCCAGCAGGTGCAAGTGGAGGAGTGGGGAATCAAACCCGGTTCTCCAAGATTAGAGTCCGCGCACTTAACCACTACACCAAACTGGCTCACATGGGAGAAGACTGTCCTTGAGGTATGCTGGTCCCAGGCCAGACGGGGCTTTAAAGGACATGTCTGACACTGTCAGATCCACTGCCTTGTTTCAGAGATGGGACGTGTCTCCTGAAACAGACACGCGTGCATAGAGGGGCCTGCTGCAGACCATGCCCCGTGTGTCGGCCTCACCTCCATAGCTTTGGGGCGGTGCTTTGTCTCAGTCCAGGGACTGAAGTAGTAGACACTTTACTTTCTCTCCCGCAGGCAAGATTGACCTGGTGAAATCGAAGTGGGGTTTGGCTCTGGCTGCGGTGGTGACTGTCCTCAGCTCTCTGCTCATGTCTGTTGGTCTTTGCACCCTCTTTGGCCTGACGCCAACACTCAATGGAGGGTATGTGCCGGAAACTAGATTACTGGCGGGAGGGGATGTGTGGTGGAGGAGTCGCAGAAGAGCAGCTGATGGTTTTGTGCCCCAGATGTAGAGCTGCTTCCACAGACTGCTGTATCCAGGCCTCCTCTCCATCCTCCTTTTCTCTTCTTTCTTTCTTTCTTTCTTTCTTTCTTTCTTTCTTTCTTTCTTTCTTTCTTTCTTTCTTTCTTTCTTTTTCTAGGCCACTCTCCCCACTATTGCAGGCCCAGAGCGGCTAACACAGCTTGGCCAAACCAAGGTTCATAACTAAAATTCATAGATACTGTTCATAAATACCATAAAAATTAAGACAATTAAAACATTATAAAATTCACAATCAACTAAGCAAATAGTACAGTGCCATAACATTAGATGGCGTACCGTCAGTCCCAGTGTTTTCAGGCTCCAGTGTCTAATAGCTCTGAGGCCCCTCATTGGTAACATCACGTGGGGGGGCGGAGGCGCGGCGGCCCCTTTTCATAGTGGTGATTGGAAAAAAAAGTACTTCTGTGGTGTTAAATGGTTTCTGTGAGCTGCTCTGAGCAGGGTTCTGGAGGGCGGCCAGCTCTTTTTTCCTGAAATGGTGCTTTCCCCTGGGTTCTTCTGAGGCTGCCAGGCCTCGACCTGAGTCTTGCATCACCTGCTTATGCAAACAGCGCAGCAAATGACACAAACATGGCAGAGGAGGGTTGCGTTTCTCCCCGTGACCTTCCCCTGGGAACAGGCCAACGTGCTGTCTCCAGGGCCAGGGCCGGGCTTCCCTCGGCTGGTGGGGCCGGGACCAGGCCAGTTTGGTGTCTGTGGACCATCAGCGGACGCTTCGGCTGCTGCCTTCTGCAACTCTGGTTGCTGTGTGGTAGTAGGAAGGTCGGCATCTGAAGTATGCGTGCGCAGACTCGGGCTTCTTATTGAAATGGCATTGTCTGCCTTTCTAGAAGTATTTGTTACGCTGTTAGCCGAATTGCTTTGATTTATGTTTAGCAATTGGCGAAATACACGGGTTCTTGCCAACTATACCAGGGTCCCACCCTTCCCGGGAGTTCTCAAGGAAAGAGGCACGTGAGGCAGATAGCAAGTTCAATGCCTTTTACTGGGTAATGTTGTTCAAGCACACCAAAAACGTAATCACACAGGCCTAAGGAAATAAAGCTAGAAAATAGCACGTTTGCATGAGCAGGATTTCGATGGGAGGCGATATGTTACCTTCCTGAAGAGGAGTTGTCCGACCGAAGGAAGAATTGGATGGGGAAGGAAAATATAGAAAAATATGGGACACATGGCTCAAACCTGCAAGACCACGTGGTTCTCTCTATTCCAGGATCCAGAGATTTAAAGATGGAGGCAAGGGTATGGGTATAGCAAGCTGGACATAAGGGGTAGTAAAGCAGATAGGGGATGATGGCTCAAGAGACCGAATGCCTCTGTGCAGGGTCTTTTATTAGGTGGTCTTGAGGGTGGGCAATGCTAGCCACATCCTACTAACACACCTACTAGGCGGTCCGTCCCTTCCTGACCATACTATAGGTTAAAGGTAAAAAGTGGGTTGGTGACAGAGGGGTGGCCAATATTGCAAAACTATGATCTCACCTGGAACTGGACACCTGGGCGAGGTCCGATGACTCACCGGAGCCACACCATTGTCTGTTAATGACTCTGGCCGGCTGGCTGATGGCTCTGCACATTAGTTGCCAGGTAACCACGTTAGCATAATCCTTTCAGGTATGTTGGAGGGGGCAGGGGGTTGACCAGCATGGTGTGACAGAAAGAAACCTCATGGCAGAAGGAGTCTTTGTCTCTGTCTTAGGTGTACTATCTAGGGTGCCAGTCTCCTGGCATGGGCTGGAGCTTCCCTCAGCAATGGAGAATGCACATGGCTCTTCCAGTGCTTGCAACCCAAGTTCAAGCTTATGAATATCAGAATCCATAAGAGCACGTAAAGTGCCTTGCTGGCCAACAACGCTAAAACCAGTCCTTCCCTGACCTGAATGGCCCTGGCTGGTTTGATCTCAGCCGATCTCAGAAGTTAAGTAAGGTTGACCCTGGCTAGGACTTGGATGGGAGACCACCAAGGCAGTCCCGCGTTGCTGTGTAGAGGCAAGGAACGGCAAAGCACCTTTGTTTGTCATTTGCCCTGACCTGGGTGAACCAGGCAGGCCTGATCCCGTCAGATCATGGAAACTAAGCAGGGCCGGCTCTTGTTAATATTTGCATGGGAGACCACCAAGGAAGTCCAGGGTTGCTGCACCAACACTATAACTGTAAGAAATAACAAACTGTAATTTTATTTATTAATTTGATTTGATTTATACCCTGCCCTAAACTCAGTAGTGCACCAGCACTACAGCCTATAAGAAACAACAAACTTCAACCTTTCTTCATGGAGAAAGTGTTCCAACCCTTTTATCATTCTAGTTTCCCTTTTCTAGAATGTTTGTTATTTCTTAATAACTAATAATAGTATTATTAATATTTATTATTTCTTAATAAGTTTATTATTTCTAATCGGTATATAGACAGTGTTGGCGCAGTGCTCAGTTTTCCTGACGTGACTCCTTGCGCACCGCTTTCCCTGTATGTCGCCAGAGGCAGGCAATGGCGAGACCACCTCTGTTAGTCTCTTGCCCTGAAAACCCTACGGGGTCGCCAGAAGTCAGCTGTGACTTGGCGCCACTTTATACACACACATAACCAGTGTTGGTCACAAGTGTGCCACCCCCCCCCCCCCCCATTTTATTGACTGTGACTGAAAGGTGCTCCTGGAGTGCTCACAAACTGCCTTGCGCTGGCCTGTCTCTGTGGCGCCTCTCACGCTTGGCTCTGCTCTCATTTCTGCCTCCCCCTCAGAGAGATCTTCCCTTACCTCGTTGTTGTGATCGGCCTGGAGAACGTGCTGGTCCTCACCAAGTCTGTGGTTTCCACACCGGTGGACCTGGAGGTGAAGCTGAGGATTGCGCAAGGTATGTGGGAAGGCAGCGCTTTCGGTGTGATGTGGAGCAAAGACGGGACCTCCGCAGGCCCCTAAGAAGTTGGGCCGTTGGTTCCCCTGGGCCGCTAGGGTCTACTGTGACTGCGAAGACTCACCAAGGTCTCCGGGGAGAGGCCTTTTCCTGCCCTACTGCCAGAGCATGCACAGCCTGTTAGAAGGGGGCCGGGTTTTGCCTCTGAAAGATGCAGCTGCCTTCTACGGAATCAGGCCCTCAGTCCGTCAAAGTCAGTGTTGTCTCCTCAGACTGGCAGTGGCTCTTCAGGGCCTCCGGCTGCAGTCTTTCATATCTCTTGCCACCTGTTCCTTTGAGCTGGAGGTCCTAGGGATTGAACAGGGGACCCTCTGCATGCAAAGCAGATGCTCTGCCACTGAGCCACAGCTCCCTGTGGTTATGCTGAGCTTTGGATATATTGGGGATGGTCCCCCTGACCCAGCTTCTCCATCCCCAGGTTCAGGAGAAGGGCAGGAGCTCTTCATGCTCACTAGAGGGGGTGGGGGTGGGTCTCTTTTTCTCTGTTGGGAGGGCAAATTTGTGCACCCTTGTACTGGATGTCCTTTTAATTGGTGGTGCCAAGATTGAATATCTGTATTCAGTGCATTCACTGTGTGATGTCCTCGTGACAAATAAGAAGAGCCCTGTTGGATCAGAGCAGTAGTCCCATCTGGTCCAGCATCCTGCCTTGCACAGTGGTCAACGAGTTCCTCCAGAGGTCCAGCAACAGGGCATAGAGACCGAGGCCTTCCCTTGCTGTTGTTTCCTAGCCCTGGGGTTCAGAGGTTTGCTGCCTCTGAGCATGGAGTCACCAGGGCTCGTAGCCACTGACAGACTTGTCCTCCATGAAATAAGTCATTGGTTAGGAAGAAGAAGAGAAGAAGAGATTGGATTTATACCCCATCCTTCATTACCCGAAGGAGTCTCAGAGTGGCTTACAATCTCCTTTCCCTTCCCCTCCCCATAACAGACACCCTGGGAGGTAGGTGGGGCTGAGAGAGCTCTGACAGAAACTGCTCTTTTTCAAGAACAGCTGTGCCAGAACCATGGCTTGCCCAAGGTCATCCAGCAGGTGCAAGTGGAGGAGTGGGGAATCGAACCCGGTTCTCCCAGATTAGAGTCTGCGCACTTAACCACTACACCAAACTGGCTCTATAGCCTCTGGTGTATTCCCCCTCAGGATCTGAGGTGCAGCAGTCTCAACAGTGGCCCCAAAATTCTGCAACTCCCCACTTGAGGACCCTTCCTCTGTCCCATTCTTCTTGACCTTCTGATGCCTGGCTAAGAGGCTGGTGTATTTCCTGCCATAGGTTTGCTGCCGGTTTGTCTGTGATTCTGTGGCTCTTGTATCATTTCTGTTCTTTATTTACTTCGGCTTTTACATGATGATTTTATCTAGGCTTGTGTCTAACTTTGGGAGCCACCCTGAAGACCTTATTTTCGAACGACAGAATGTTTGATTAAAATGTTTGTCCTTCTTGCTTTTCACTGGGCATCAAAGGTGTCAAACTCATTTGTTACGAGGGCCAGATCTGACATAAATGCCACTTTGTCGGGCTGGGCCATGCGTGCCATAAAATGTCATGCCAGGTCCCGGAGAGAGAAACTTTATAAAGGACACAGGCAAACCCCATTAACGGTATTATTTTTTTAACTCAAAATACAATCAAAAGCAATTGATTCCTAGCAGTGCAAGCAATTGATTTATGGGGGAGCCCACAAAAGCCCCAATAAATGTATTTAATCATATGCAAGACTAGGGTTTTTTCCAAGGGATACCATAAACTTTATTTAGTTATTTATTTATTTAATTTACTCCAAATTTCTATACCCCACCCTCCCAGCCAAGGCCGGCTTACACAAACAATTAAAATACATTAAAACATAAGTTACAATAAAACAACTGTAAACCGTAAAGGGCTACTGGTGAAGGTCATTCATAAAAGGGGGAATACCTTGTATTTCCATACATATCAGTTGTTTGCGGGCCAGGTAAGTGCCCTGGATGGGCCAGTTCTGGCCCCTGGGCCTTAAGTTTGACACCCCTGGGTTAGAGAGCGTGACGTAAGACCCGGCTTGGCAAAGGCAGCTGCTGCACCGAGAGCCTGCAGAAGAATGACACGCGTCCCCTGGGTTGACTCTGATTTGGGAAATGCTGGCAGCCCTTCGGCCTTCTGGCCCACTCAAGAGAGACAGTGCGGGCAGTCAGGGAGGTCCCTCTAGAGTTCAGGGTTTCCCCACTGGGAGCTTGCGTATCCCCCGGCAAGCTGTCTGCAGTCTGAGTGCTTTGTCTTGTGTCTGTGGATGTTGGTTCTTACTGGTGCCAGATGTGCTGCTTTCTGTGGAAGTGTTCCTTCTTAACTTTGCATTTTTAGGAGAGAACCTCTGGACCAAAACAGGTCACAGTAGCTCCCCTAGTAGTAAAACTGGCTAAAGTGGTGAAAACCAAGTTTTTCTAACTTTTCCTTTTCTTGCAGAAAGGGGTGCGGGGCCTTGTGGGGCTTTCCTGTGGGAAGGGAGCCCAGATGTCCCGTCCCCCCATGCACCCCTTCCCTTTCAGCCACAGAGCACGCAAGGGCCTTGGCTGGCTGCCAGTGCTCTGGCTCAAGGGCTTTTCTGCGGAGGGCCCAGAGCACCCTCCTGGTCCTCCAGGGAGCTCCCTCTTCTCTCAGGGCGTGCCCTACTGTGAGGCTCCGTATGAGGCCTGAAGAATTCCCAGGCAGAGGGAATGAAGAAGACTAATCTGTTATGCAAATAGTGCAACAGTTAATTAAGCAGGAGGAAAAAATAGAGCAGGATTAATACAGGGCACACTACAATCACACAGAGCAAAATTCCCAGGGAAGAATCCAGCATGAAAACAAGGTTCCTTAGTGCAATTAGCTTAATGTTTCAATACCTGATCCCCTTCAGGTTAGAAAGTCTCACTAAAGCTGCTGGCAATGTTGGCTGAGTCGCTGAATCAGTTCTAGGGAAAACCTGGAAATGATGTGAGGTAGCTCTAGGAATTGCCAGAAACTACAGTTTTATAATAGATTTTCTGGTGGTTCCTAGAACAATCCCATGTCACTTGTGGATTTCCCCCAGAGTTAACATAACAACACAGCTGACCTCCCACCCACCCACCCCATGTCCCCGTCCCCAGCCCTCCTGTAGGTTGTGAGGTTCAACCCGAGAAATCTTTAACTCTCAACTGCCCCTTGGAGTAAGGGGATCCGTCCCAAAGGAGCCTCTCCGTTGCCCAGATTCAGGCACTGAATCCCCTCCCATTCCCTGGGCAGGGCTATATATGCTCTCCAGGCTCCACCTCCTCATCACTGATTGGCTCCCTCTTCCCTCCATTTTCCTGAGGCTTGGATGGAGCCTGGGAAACGTGTGCCCGCATGGAATTGGCAGCTGGGCCTGAGGCCCGTTTGTGAGGAAAAGGTGGTCTGGAGGCCTACAGGCCACTCCTCCGCTCAGCCTCAGGCCTTGCCCAGAAAACAGCCCGGCACCTGGCTTTTTGAACATCTGGTGGACTTGGACAAAGCTGCTGTTTGCTTTTGTGTCTGGTTATAATTTTGGGGCTGGGGCTTGGTCAGCCCCGTGCGTAGTGAGTGACCTGATCTCTGTGCATATCCGTTTCCCCCCCCCCAGGACTGAGCAACGAGAGCTGGTCCATCATGAAGAACATGGCCACCGAGCTGGGGATTATTCTGATTGGCTACTTCACCCTGGTCCCAGCCATCCAGGTACTTGGTCAGGGGGCAAACTCCGCCCCCCCTCCCCACAGCCCCGGCGTGGCCTGAACCTTTTCCCCAGACACACCCTGGTTGGAAGCGTTCTTGGTGGGGTGGCTTCCCCTCCTCCCTCCAGTATTTACATTTTTAAAATACTGTCAAGTTCTCTGAGCCGATTGGAAGAGGCAGAGGGACTCTTTGTTCCTCTTGCGTTGGGAGAGTAGAAGGGTGGCATGGTCCTCGTGAGTTCAGAGGCTTCTACCAACGTTCCCTCTAATTTTTCTTCCCTGTGAGTGGAAAAGTTCACAGCCTGAGCAGCAGAAGATAACTGGTGTAATCTTCACATGGGCAATGGGCAGTGCATGACCCTGTGCAGCTCCAGATGGCTGCTAGGCAGGGCTTCCTGTGTTTGTTTGTTTATTTGATTTATACCCTGCCCACCCAGCTGAGGCAGGCTCAGGGCAACCGCTCACCCGCACAGCTTAGAGGGAACTTCGAGCCCTGTGTCTTATCTACCCTATTTCTGCCTCTTCCTCTCTCTAAAGTGATGCTGTCTGATTAGCATCTGGGATGGGCCTCTCTTATCTGTGTCCCTGAGCATGAAGAACACAGCAGATAAATCACCGAGTCCTGCCAGGCGACCCTGGGTGACCTTTGCACTGAATTGGCTGAAACGGGGAGGCCTTGGCCCTTCGCAGAGCCTCTTGCTAGCATCCAGGTCGGCAGTTCAACTGCAGGCGCCAAGAGAGGCCCTCTGCATCATGGCGATAAGAGAGCAAAGGGGAACTGGTTGAGGACTTTCACTGGGAATGGGCATCTATGCCCTGCAAAGCACGGTGTTTTCCCAGGATCAGTAATGCAAGCAAATGCTGGTGGAATTTGTTGTAAATCGCTTAATGGTTGGTTACCAGTCGCCAAGGAGAGGCGCCCTGCTTGTGGCTGACCCCTTCCTTCTCATTGCCTTGCTTATCTTGCTCCCAGAAGGCCTCTTCACGCCTTACAGTGAATGCATGTACAATCTGTCCAGTTTTTCTTTGTATATGTAATTCTCATGTAACATTCAATGCACTTACAGCTCAGCATATGATTTAAACACCACATTAACCCAGGCATCGGTCCCCAGTTTCATTTGTAAAGTGAATGTGCCATTAGCTCTTACTTAGCGTTCACTGTTACATGTTGACAGGGCAAATCACAGTGACTGTGGCCCTGTGTTGGCTGCAAGAGATCTGTGTTCGAATGCCAGTTCACTGCTGGCTGGTCTTGGGCAGCTCGCTGCCCTCAGTTCTCCCTGTACAAAACAGGAATGGAGACATTTGGTGGAATAGAACTTGCATGCGTAGATGCCATGATAAGAGGAAGACGGGTAGTCCTGAGGAGCTTGGGTGTCTTTGGTCTTGTGAAGTTCTGCCTCCGTGAGAAGGTGGTGTGGCCAGCTCTGTTGCATGTGCCCGCCGGTGGTGCAGTTGCATCCGGAGAGAGGGCGCCGTGGTCCTCCTGTCTCTCTTTCTGTTCACACAAAGAAGAGGAACAGTATGACGAGATGAGCCCTCACCTTACCTCTGCACTGAACTGGCTGAAGTGGGGAGGCCCAGGCCCTTTGCAGAACCTCTTACGCCGGGACCCTCCGTGGTGGAAAGGATTCCCTTGGGCTTCCGACTCTGGCCTGTAGTCCACCTCCCAATGCTCAAATTGTGTTTGCTCTTCCCAGCTTTCTCAGGTCTCCTGCTTGGGGTCCAGGCCTTGACACTGGTGAAGTTTTGCTTCTGGGTCTGACATGTGACTTCCTCTCCCTCCATTGCTCCTCACTGGGTCCCAGACCAGAAAATGCTGGCAGTTGCCCACGGCCTTAAGGCAGCTCAGGCTGCCCGGCTCACAGTCCCTTTTCCCCTTTGCTCAGGGCTGCTGCTTCTCTTGTTGGATGAGAAGGGTGGAGGGAGCAGCGCGTGTTGATTGCTGAGGAGTCACAGAAGCTGACCCAGTGCCTGCTCGGGGGCAGTTTCCCTGCTAGGAGCTGGGGGGCCAGAATAACGTACATGGTGCAGCCCTACAACCCTCTCTCTTTCCTGGGTCTTGCCCTTAGGAGTTCTGCTTGTTTGCTGTGGTCGGCCTGGTGTCTGACTTCTTCCTCCAGATGCTCTTCTTCACCACCGTCCTGTCCATTGACATTCGTCGTATGGAGGTAAGAGGCACAAGAGGCGGGGCCTGGCATAGTTGCCATGAAGCCAGTGCTGGCCAGTCCTTGGAGCTCAGAGGAGCAGGGCTCGGGAAGAGGGCGGGGCCAGGCCAGAGCTCAGTTGGGTCTGGGTGATTTGAAGCGAGGGCGTGTCGCCAGAGGCGGGTTGTTGAATATAAGCTGCCTTGAACCACGAGGAAAGGTGGGATATAAAAGTTTGGATAAATACATAGTAAAACCCTCAAGACCTTCCAAGATTTCATGTTGCAAAGTTGGGCTCCAAGTAATGGGGAGCCCTGGGGTTCTCTAAGCCTAGGAATAGGGGGAAGAACCCCCAGTGGGTGTTTGCCACGCAGGGCCCGGCACCCCCGGCTCTAATCTCACCCACTTCCCTTCTCTTGGCAGCTCGCTGACCTCAACAGGCGGCTCCCAGCCGAAGCCTGCATGCCTCCAGCCAAGCCAGCGAGTCGCTCCCAACGTTACGAGCGCCAGCCCCCCATGCGACCCGCCACCCCCCACACCATCACTCTCCAGCCCTCTTCCCTCCGGAATCTGCGCCTACCCAAGCGGCTGCGGGTGATCTACTTCTTCGCCAGAACCCGGCTGGCACAGAGACTCATCATGGTGCGTCTTCTGCTCGTTTGTTTTTTCCTTCTTTTTTTGCAAGCGAATATTGTGGGTAAAAAAGAACAAAAGTATACACAGAGACAAAACTATAAGAACAGGGGTGGCACACCCGCTCTTAAGATTCTGTAAAGGGTCTCCAGATATCTAAAAATAAGTCCATTTGCCATTGTTATCTATATGCCATGCGTTAAAATGTTGATAAGGCTGTAAGGTCCTCGATCCGTCGATTTACTGAAGGTGAGCATTTATCTTTCCCGTGTTGTAATAGAAGTCTTTTAGCAACAGTACTTGTGGTAAGAGCACAGAGGGTCCATTTTTGTTGACTGTCGGTTAGCTTCTGGGAGACGGGCGGATTATTTAAAAGTGCTTACGCTGCCTCAAAAATCAATGAACAGGCTAATACAAAATTGATATGAGTCATAACTTCTTCCCAGAAAAAAACGAATTATGGTATGCTGTCTGTGCCAGAATAGGCTGTGTCTCTCCAGGATTTGTAGGCTCTGCCTAAAGTGTGTGAGGGGAGGAAGGGCTTCCAGCGGAGGACCCTGGGTGACCAGGGGTTTGACTGGCTTGGAGTGGGGAAAGGAGCGTTTGAGTGGGGTAGCAGAGTGCCAACAGGCTGTGGAGTGCCAACAGGCTGTGTAAACCAGCCCTGCTTGGGTCCTCACGGCTATCTGCTATCTTGTAGGTATTCTGGGTACCTGAGTGATTCAAGGTTAAGAGTTGGGAGCTGGGTTCGAGAACCACCCTTGCCCTAAACTTGTACCTTTGCCGATACCTGGTACAGAGATGCAGAAGTACATGACTAGAGGGACCCTCACTGGTCTGACCCAGCAGGGCTCTTCTTTTGGTTCTTATCTCAGGGAGAAGACCTCGGCCTCTCTGCCCTGTTGTTGGCCCTCCAGGGGAACTGGCTGGCCACTGTGTGGGATGGGATGCTGGACTAGAGGGAACCTCACTGGTCTGATCCAGCAGGGCTCTTCTGATGCTCTTATCAGGGGAAGGCCTTGGCCTCCATGCCGTGTTGTTGGCCCTCCAGGGGAACTGGCTGGCCCCTGTGTGAGACAGGATGCTGGACTAGAGGGACCCTCACTGGGCTGACCCAGCAGGGCTCTTCTGAGGTTCTTCTCAGGGGAAGGCCTCGGCCTCTCTGCCCTGTTGTTGGCCCTCCAGGGGAACTGGCTGGCCCCTGTGTGAGACAGGATGCTGGACTAGAGGGACCCTCACTGGGCTGACCCAGCAGGGCTCTTCTGAGGTTCTTCTCAGGGAAAAGGCCTCGGCCTCTCTGCCCTGTTGTTGGCCCTCCAGAGGAACTGGCTGGCCCCTGTGTGAGACGGGATGCTGGACTAGATGGACCCTCACTGGACTGATCCAGCAGGGCTCTTCTTGTCTTCTTACTTACTTGGTTCCACTGTATGTCCTCTGTTGGGTTCTCTTGTATGGCTTTCTTATACTTAGGCATATACATGTATACAAATTGTAAGAGGGAGGCAGCTAGCCTTTGTTTGAAGCCACTGAAGCAATTTCTATATAAATAAGACATATAAGTCGGGGTGGGGGTGGGGGGGGGGTCTGGAGCCTGACCCAACCAGGCAGCCCTTGCCTGAATAACAGAACTCCCCAACACAATCCTCCTGGGTTTCTACTTGATACCAGGTCCAGATTTGACTGTGTGTCCCTCGTGCTGGGTTCCAGGAAAAGGTTAGAGATCTTATTGACCTATTTTCTCCTGAGTTCACTGATTAGTGCCCTGGTTGCGCTGACAGAAGTGGTCATTTTGGCTGCTGTGCCTAATTGACGTGGGCAGGGATGTGGCTCCTGCCTTATGGGCTGGAATGGCCTGCCCGAGGAGATTGGGAGCGCCCCCCCCCCCTTGCTCCCCACAAACTTTGCAGGGCTGAACTCTTCAGGAGGGCTTTCCAGCACAGGGAACAGGGCTGCACTGTGCCAAATGGCTCTCTCACTTTACTTAGACGGTGGTCTGTATTGCTGAGCAGAGTTCACTGTGGGAGGGGTCCTCTTATGTGATTTTTGTACCCTCTTTATTTATTTATTATTTCATACTTTTACCCCATCCTCCCCGTGAACGGGCTCAGGTTGGCTTACAATATGGCACACAGTGCCTAGTCAGAATAAAACTATTTAAAACAGTTTAAAATACTACGACAGTACAATATAACCAGTTTGCAATGGAATTGCAAATAAAGTGCTCGCAGATGGTAACCGCCTTTCCCCATAGGTGCCCCAGAGAGCACTGAGGTCAAGCTCACAACATCGCTTGACTCTCCCCGGTCCAAAAGTTGTTCGGCTGGCCAGCACCAGATCCAGGGCATTCTCGGTGGCGGCCCCATACTGGCGGAATGAGCTTCCGGAGAACATCAGGGCCCTGCGGGACTTCTCACAGTTCCGCAGGGCCTGCAAGACACAGCTCTTCCACCAGGCTTTCGATTAGGGACCGCCACCGGGGGAATTAGGATACCATCGCCCCGGTGCAGTGGGCCAAATCCCTTGCTGCTGTTTTCACCATTGAACTCAGATCGCCATCTGTATAAGTCATGTATATGTTGTTTTAATTTATGATATTCTTATCTTCTGTTTTAAACTGTAAGCCATTTATGGCATTTTATTGCTGTAAGCCACCTTGAGCCAGCTGTCTGGAAAGGCAGGATTAAAATGTGATAGATAGATAGATAGATAAAAATAATTAATAAACAGTGATGTGTCGTGTTGATACTCATGCAGTACTTCAGTTCTTTCTGGTGGTTCCAGACTTCTAAAACCCCAATGCATTTGGTTACGGAATGCCCCATAATTGATTCACTCTGTGTAATTGGCCTTGAGTCCCTGTGCGGAAGGCGGACTATAAATAATGTAAATAAATAAATTTATATTTCAGAGGGCTTTTGAAAAGGTCAGCACAGTTTATTCTGGTGGTCCTTGGCATGTGTATTGATTTCTTGGGACACACAGGTTTTCTGAGTCTTGCTTTTTTAAAGTCATCCTGCATTTGCGGAAGGGGTGGATTTTTCAAGCAAGTAATTTAACAGCACGGCCTTGGAAAGTTCTTGCCTGCCAGCCTCTGTTCCCCATTGTTCTTTTGTTTGTTTTTTGGTGAGAATCCTTTCTGTGTGTGTGCGTGTGCTTGCGAGCCTGGAAGTCATGGTGACTCCTGGCGACCCCTAGTGGGGCTAGGATGTTTCCGATAGGTGGCTTTGATATTATCTGCCTCTGCGTCCCGGCCCTGGTATCCCTTGGCAGTTGCCCTTCCAAGGACTTGCCAGGGTCGGCCCCACTTAGCTTCCGAGATCTGACGAGATGGGGCTTGCCTGAGCTATCCAGGTCATGGCCGTTCCCCATTGCTGACCTGGGAATGCCGCTGGCCTCTGCTTCTGTGAGGATTAACTTTTATAAAGATCGTAATGCAGTTTACAGATTGTGCAGTATAAAAGTATTTATTTAATATATTTTATTAATTTGATTTGTATCCCGTCCTCTCTGCCAAGGCAGGCTCAGGGCGGCTTACATTAAAAGTTAACATACATTAAAACACAATACTATGCAGTAAAATACGCTTTCCTTGCTGGCGTGCCCGCCTGTTGTCACGGTGCCCTTTCCCCTTGTCTCCCTTGCAGGCCGGGACAGTGGTCTGGATCGGCATCCTGGTCTACACAGACCCCGCAGGGCTTCGCCCCTACCTGGCGTCACAAGTCACGGAGCAGAGCCCGCTGGGGGAGGCGGGTCTGCCGGCCATGCCTGTCCCCGGAGAAGTCCTCCCCACGGGCGATGCCAAGCTGTCCCTCTCAGTCTTCCCTTCGGACCCGGTGCAGCAGCAGCTGCTGGAGAACCAGACGTCGGAGTCTCTGAGCAGGCAGGAGGCTGGCCGCCCGAGCGAGGAGCAGGGGAGCAGCGGGCAGCCGGAGGTGGGCTCCAAGGCAGAAGTGACCTGGGGGGCTGAGGACGAAGAGATGTGGAGGAAGCTCTCCTTCCGGCACTGGCCCTCCCTCTTCAGCTACTACAACATGACGCTGGCCAAGCGGTGAGTTGGGCGAGGCGACGCCAGTGTTTCCTTCGGGGCAGAGGAGTCTCTTCGCTTCCTTACAGTGTCCTCAGTGGGGGGCTGCTTTGGGTGAGCAGAGGGGAGCCTTTGTCTGCTGTCAGGTGTGTGTGTGTGTGTGTCTGCAGGCTTGGCAGTTTTCTCCTTCTGTGGCCTGCAGGGAGCTTTCTGGGCCCTCTGTGAGCGGGTGGAGCTGCAGACTGCCTGCCAGCATTTCACATTCTCCACTCCTTCCTTCACTCTCTGATGCACACATGCACGTACTCTCTCTGCAGGATGGGTTTTCTTCTCTTCATGTACCACTTCATAACCTAGTGTGGGAGTCCTACAGAGTCAGTCAGTCACCAATAAGCGTCCTTGAACAGGAATGCTTTATTGAGCAAGGTCTGCTACGGTCATCTGCACTTCTTGTGTTAGTAATGGCTGACACAGCCCCAAGCAGGACAATTATACGGAATTCAAAAAGGGGTCTGGTGATGCATTGCAACCAATCACCATGTCAGAGAAAAGTGCTTAAAATACTGGTTTCCGGTTCCCAGGGAAAAAGCTGAGTCCCCAACCTTTCCGAGCCCGTGGGCACATTTGGAACTCTGACGCGGGGTTGTGTGGCATAACCACAAAACGGCTGCCACGGGAGGTGGAACCAGGCACACTCCCAGGGGAAGATCAAATGCCAGGGGAGGAGTGATTTGAAAATACATGGGAGAAGAGGAGTGAGAGACAGAGAGACTGAAACCAACCCTGTGGTGGCAGGTGCCGCCAAAGCAATGTCCTTTTAATTTGCATAGCCGGTCAGCTCCAGTGGCCAGTCAGAAGCTGCCCTAGGCGAGAGTCCCCCCCGCCTGGCGCCACCTCCTCTCTGAAGACATGTGGCATGCGCCAGGTGTAAAGTGTTGGTGGGCACCATGTCCTGGCCAGTGTTCTTGGGGCAACAACACAGATGTTAAACAGCAGTCGTGAGAACTGATGGAATCCAGGCAAGAACGGAGCAGCGGCTCAGTCGGAAGAGAAGTCTGTCAGAACTTTGCAGGAGCCCTCATAACCTGGCATGGCCCTTCACACCCCCCACCCCCCCAGAAGGGAGTGCTTCTTGCCCGGCTCCCAAAGGCCCCAGTGAACGGTGTGCTTCAGTGGGCGGGAAGTCCAACACCTGGGGCACCGTTAGCAAGGGAAGGAGCTGTCACAAATTGGTCCCCCATTTCCACGTGTTTCACAATGAAATCGTTTCTCTGCCCTGGCTCCAACCCGGTGGAAGGCTCTGCGGAGTAACATCCAGGCCCTATGGGACATATTACAGCTCTGCAGGGCGTGCAAGGCAGAGGTGTTCCGCCAGGTGTTTGATTGAGGACAGCAGCAGCTCCATCCTTGCACTCCTATTCCTTATCCCCCCCACCCCCAGTGCTATTAGAATTTTAGCACCGTCTTTGTTACTGGACTGCTGTGTTTTTACTGTTTATTTAGTTCTAACTTGTTTTACCTGATGGTTATAAGATTGTGTTGTACACTGCCCTGAGCCCAGTCCCACAGTTGATAAACTGAATAAAAGAAATAATAGAATAATAGATGTGTGTCCCTTGCATTGCTGTGGTATTGCTAGATACCAGTGCCTGGGAAGTGGCCATCCACTTCTCAAAGGTGGAGAGCACGCCCGGGGTGGGGTGGGGGGGATATGTTCATGATTTGCCTCCTCCCTGCATCCCTGTCAACCCCTTGGCTTTTTTACTCACAAGGATCCCCGTGAGAATCAGCATCAGATGGCTGAGACTTGGCTGGGTTGGGGGGCTTGAAAAATCCCCTCCCTGCTTGGCGCACCCTGTCACTAAGCTGGTCTGTTTCCCCCCCCCCCACCATCCCAGCCTCCAAGCACTGTCCCTGGAAATGGGGCAGTGCAGTGGTTAAGAGCCGTGACCTGGGAGGTTCCTAGTTCAGATGCTACCTCTGCCACAGATTCACTAGCTGGCCTTAGGCCAGTCACTTTCTCAGCCCTCCAGTTGCTATAGGTCAGGGGTGGCCAACCTGTGGCTCGGGAGCCACATGTGGCTCTTTCACACATATTGTGCGGCTCCTGGCAGGGTGGCTGGGGAAACAAAGGGGAGGCATGCTTTTTCTCCCTTTCTCCCTTCCTTCCTTCCCTCCTCCCTCCCATCTATTTGCTTTCCTAGTTTCTCTCTCTCTCTTTCTTTCCACTTCTTTAATTCTTTCTTTCCATCTCTCTCTTTTTCTCTCTCTCTCTCAATATCATTAGCAAACAAGTAATATCATTATCAATAACCGGTTTTCCTCGTTTGTTTTTATTTTTGGCAGTCCCATTTAACGTTAATAAAAAGCAAATTTGCATATTTTAAAAAATAAAAACGTGTGTGTGATATTTGTTCCTGTCTTGCGGCTCTCAGACATCTCTATGTGGCTCTTACATTTATTCTATGTGGCTCTTACGTTAAGCAAGGTTGGCCACCCCTGCTATAGGTCAAGGCTAGACTCACAGAGTTGGAAGGAGCCATACAGGCCGTCTAGTCCAATCCCCTGCTCAATGCAAGGTCAGCCTAGAGCATCCCTGACAATTGTTCGTCCAGCTGCTGCTTAAAGACTGCCAGGGAGGGGGAGCTCAACACCTCCCCAGGCAGCTGGTTCCACTGTTGCACAACTCTGACTGTCAAAAGGGTTTTCCTGATATCCAGCTGTTACCTTCCCGCCCTTAATTGAAACCTATTCTTGTGAGTCCTCTGCTGCCAACAGGAACAGCTCCCTGCCCGCCTCTAAGGGACAGCCCTCCAAAGACTTCAAGAGTGATCCTGTCCGCCCTCCACCTCCTCTTCTCCAGACTGAACCTTCCCAAGTCCCTCAGCTGTTCCTCAGAGGGCTTCTTGGTCTCCAGTACTTGGCCCAGTGCTAGCCTCCAGGACTGCTTTAAGGTCCTGTGCTGGACTCTGTTGGCTCTCACCCAGAACTGATCCAGGGAGTTGTGGGACCCTCATGAGGAAGAAGAAGAAGAGATTGGATTTCTATCCTGCCCTTCACTCACTTGGAGTCTCAGAGCGGCCTACAAAGTCCTTTCCCTCCCCCTCCCCACACCAGACACCCTGTGAGGTAGGTGGGGCTGAGAGAGCTCTTTCCCAAGCTGTCCTTGAGAGAACAGCTGGTACAGAGCCATGGCTTGCCCAAGGTCATCCAGCAGGTGCAAGTGGAGGAGTGGGGAATCAAACCCGGTTCTCCCAGATTAGAGTCCGCGCACTTAACCACGACACCAGACTGGCTCTGAAGTAAAGGGCCAAAGGGCTGCAGTGAGGAGGAGAATTGTGAGGCCACGCCTCCCTCCTCTTCCATTTGCAAAATATCAGCTGGAGAAGAGTCTCTTGTACACGTTAAGGGCTTTGAATGTGGGAAGAAGCACGCTTCAAGTGCTAAGCTGGTGTTGCCCATTTGCCTGACTCGGCCTCCCCCCCCCCCCCCCCGGTCCTTGCCCACGACAGGTGGCGATAACCAAGCCTTGCCTTCCCCTCCCATCTTTCCTTCTTCCTTTTTGCACTTGTCCCTCAATCTCTGTTCTTTTTTAAAAAACCAGGTACATCAGCATCCTTCCAGTGATCCCTGTGACGCTGTACCTGAACCCACAAGAGGCCTTAGAAGCGCGCCACCCTCAGGAAGCAAATCGCTACCACCCTTTCTTCTCAGTGAGCGGCGGGAAGCCGGAGCCGACTGATCCGCTGGCCGAAGGCGTGCTGAAGGGCCAGGGGCACCGTGACGTCACCCTCTACAAGTAAGAGAGCCGAGACCTCTGGCGGGGAGGAGGGGCATTGGAGACCAGCCCCCGAGGGTTCCAAGCCTTCTAGCTCCGAGCCAGCCTAGCAAGGCCTCCTGTCGAAGTCGGGCTTCTCAGCCTGCTGAATCGGGCAGGGGAGGGCTGAGGCTGCAGCCACGTGTCGAACACCTGGGCTGCGTGCAGGAGTTCCCGCCCATCCAGTCCCCGGGGGCTTCTCCGCAAATGGAAGCTGGGGTGGGTGTTGAGTGAGAGGGGGGCTTCTCTGCTGGAAACCCACTGCCAGTCAGAGGTGACAATGTAGAGCTGGAGGGACGGAGCTGACTCTGTACCGAGCAGCTTCATATGTGCGTTGGAGCGTATAGATGTCCTCACAACCACATGGTGCTGTCACTGCTGCATTGGCAGAGTCCGTGTGGTGCAGGGGCTGAGAGGGGCCGTGGGGCTCAGTGGAAGAGCCTCTGCCTGGCAGGCAGAAGGTCCCCGGTTCAATCCCTAGCAGCAACCCCAGTTAAAAGGACCAGGCAGGAGGTGACGGGAAAGACCTTCCTCTGCCTGAGACCCAAGAGAGCTGCTGCCAGTCTGAGTTGACAATGGGGGGATGGACCCCAAGGGTCTGAGTCAGCGGAAGGCGGCTTCATGTGTTCAAAAAAATGGAGTCTGGGTGTGGGAATCCCAGGAGTCAGGCATGATTAGATGCCAGTATTTCTTTGCAAAGGCCTAGTCGGCTGGGGCGCTACTCTGCATTCGGGCCTCTCCCCCCGGAGTAGGCGCCTGGCACGCAGAAGGCCCCGGCCCTGATCCCCCGAGCACCTTGGCTGGCACGGCTGCCTGAGGCCCTGTGGAATGGTTGCTGGTCCAAGCAGACAAAAACTACGGGCCTGAAAGGGCCCTTGACCTAGAGCTGGCGAAAGGCACCTTTGTCCTCCCGGGAGCTTCCCTGGTTTTCGGTGGCTGGCCCTTTTGCTGTTCTAGAGGGAGTAACCTGGCTGTGGTGGATGACGAGACTGCACGTAAGGGTTATCAGTGTAAGGTATGAATCATTTCAGGCTGCTTAGTATTCTATGCTATGTTCATATTCTGGCTGGGGTTTTTAATAGTTAATTTTTTAAAAAAGATTATGCTGTTTTGTGATGTTGCCATTTTTACTGAGGAAAAAAGGACAGAAGAGCAACAAGATGGTTTGGGGGTTGGAGCCCCTTCCCCATGAGGGGGCCGGCTGAAGAGTCTGGGCTTTTTCAGTCCAGAAAGGAGAAGACTAAGGGGAGACATACATGGTGAAGGTTTATAAAATGATGCCGGAGGTGGAGAGAGTTGACAAAGAATTTTTCTCCCTCTCCCAGGAGACTAGAATTTGAGGGCATCCAATGAAGCTGATGGGCAGGAGGTTCAGGACGGACAAAAGGAAATACCGCTTTATGCAGAGAGTGATTAAAACGTGGAATTTCTGCAGCGATGGCCTCAAGCATAGATGGCATCAAAAGGGAATTGGACAGATTCATGGAGGAGAGGTTTATCAGTGGCTACGAACAGCAGGGGAAGGCCTCAGCCTCTAGGGCCTGGCTGGCCACTGTGTGAGACAGGCTGCTGGACTAGGTGGACCCTCACTGGTCTGACCCAGCAGGGCTCTTCTGAGGTTCTCCTCAGGGGAAGGCCTCAGCCTCTCTGCCCTGTTCTTGGCCCTCCAGAGGACCTGGCTGGCCACTGTGTGAGACAGGATGCTGGACTAGATGGACCCTCACTGTTCTGATCCAGCAGGGCTCTTCTGAGGTTCTTCTCAGGGGAAGGCCTCGGCCTCTCTGCCCTGTTGTTGGCCCTCCAGAGGAACTGGCTGGCCACTGTGTGAGACAGGAGGCTGGACTGGATGGACCCTCACTGGTCTGATCCAGCAGGGCTCTTCTGAGGTTCTCCTCAGGGGAAGGCCTCAGCCTCTCTGCCCTGTTGTTGGCCCTCCAGAGGAACTGACTGGCGACTGTGTGAGACAGGAGGCTGGACTGGATGGACCCTCACTGGTCTGACCCAGCAGGGCTCTTCTGAGGTTCTCCTCAGGGGAAGGCCTCGGCCTCTCTGCCCTGTTGTTCGTCCTCCAGAGGAACTGGCTGGCCACTGTGTGAGACAGGAGGCTGGACTGGATGGACCCTCACTGGTCTGATCCAGCAGGTCTCTCCTGGTGTTCTGAATGCACCTTGAGCAGGTTCGTTGGAGGGGCAGCGAAGGCATTTTCTCAGTCAGTGAAACCCATTGTTCCGAGCAGCCCTCTGTGGCCTCGAAGGGGCTGGGTCAGGAAGACCGTCTCACGCCTGACTGGTGTTGCTCTTTCCTTCCTGCCAGGGTGGCTGCTTTGGGCCTGGCCTCTGGGATCCTTCTGGTTCTCTTGCTCTTCTGCCTGTACAAAATCTTGTGCCCCAAAACCTACGGCCAGAGCGGGCTCTCACACAGCCGGCGAAGAAGGGGGGACCTGCCCTGCGATGACTACGGCTACTCCCCGCCAGAGACGGAGATCATCCCGCTGGTCCTCAGAGGCCATCTCATGGTAAGATGCAGCAGAGGACGGGCTGCTGAGTGAGAGGGGCCGTGTGGCTCAGTGGTAGATCCTTAGCTTTGCATGCCGAAGGTCCAAGGCTCAATCCCCAGCAGCAGCAGCAGCAGCATCCGTCAGAAGGACCAGGCAGGTGGTGGGATGTGACAGACCCTTTGCCTGAGACCCTGGAGAGCGGCTGCCAGACTGAGTAGACAAGCCTGACCTTGATGGACCCTGAGGGTCTGACTCAATAGAAGGCAGCTTCGTGTGTTCCTGGTTCATCCTGTTTGGGAGGGTCTGTGGCTCAGTGGTTGAGCCTCTGCTTGGCATGCAGAGGGTCCCAGGTTCAATCCCCAACCGTCTCCACTAAGGATCAGATTGTAGATGGTATGAAGGGCCTCTGCCTCTGAGACCCTGGAGAGCTGCTGCCAGTCTGAGTAGACAATACTGACTTCGATGGACCAAAGGTCTGATTCAGTAGAAGGCTGCCTTATGTGTTCATGTGAGAGGGGGGTTGTAGCAAAGCTTGCTGTCAGGAGGGCTGTGGGTGCGTTTGGCATCAGGGATATTGTTCAAACCAAGTAACCTGAGTCTTCATCTTTTGTAGAGTCCTTTCTGCTATGTTAAGATTCAGGTTCCCAGTCACTTTTAACATGGGTGGGTGGGAGGGAGGGGGTGTCATGTGCAGGAAGACGCTTGGAGGCTAGAGAAGGGCAGCAGATCTGGAAGGAATGGTGGCTCGAGGAGTGGCTTGACTAGTTTCCCTGCCCCCTGCACAGCTTTCCCCACCTACCTGGGGGGCTTTCCAGCCCCTAGGCTTTCTTTGTGGCCACAAGAGCATCTAGAAAGTGGAGTGTTGAGTTTCCACAGTTGTATGCAGGCCTGTTGGCGTGCAGGGGAGTTTCCTCATGCCCTCGTGTCCTGTGCCAAGTCAGGGCTGTGTGCTGACCCTCTTGCTCACCTTGACCTGCTCTTTCTCTGCAGGACATCGAATGCCTGGCCAGTGACGGGATGCTGCTTGTCAGCTGCTGCTTGGTGGGTCAGATCCGGGTGTGGGATGCACAGACGGGCGACTGTCTCACCGTCATTCCTAAGCAAGGGTAGGTGAGCCTGGAGGGGAGTGGCTGCTGGTCTTGGGAGTGGAGGGGAGGCCTGGGGTCGTGCCCAACTGTTGTCTGCAAGAGACATTCTGAACATAAGAGAACATGAGAGAAGCCAATGTTGGAGCAGGCTAGTGGCCCCTCCAGTCCAACACTCTTCTGTGTCCCACGTGGCCAAAAACACCAGGTGCCCTCAGGAGGTCCACCAGCGGGGCCAGAACTCCAGAAGCCCTTCCTCTGTTGCCCCCTCTCAAGCACCAAGAAGACAGCACACCTCTGCCCCAGCCCCAGCCCTATACCTTGTGGCTGACAGCCACTGATGAACCTCTGCTCCAGATGTTTGTCCCGTCCCTTCTTGAAGGAGCCTGTGCTTATAGCCGCCACCACTGCCCGCATTTCGCCGTTGCCTTGCTGTGGCTGGGTCACATGTTTAAGTGGCACTGAACTAACATGTTCCCTTGCTGGCCTTATACTTGGCTTCCTGGAGCCAGGGAGAAATGTGAAGTATAAATATCTGAATAAGTACAAACAGATTAAATAGTCCAATAGTACAACATTGGACTTCTCTGGGTGGCAGTGTACAAACTGTACAAATTGCTGCAGACCTCAGCGATCCTGTCTGTGAAGCAGGGGTATTCAGTGTCTTGCTAAGACATAAAAGCTGGTGCCAGGGCAAAATGCCCAAAGACCTCCCTCTGCTCCTCCAACCAACCCCAGGACCACTTCCTCTATTGTCCTTCCAGCCCACACGCATCCCCATTCGCCTGCCTGCCCTTCCTCTCCCTGCCCACTGATCATCGGCCCTTTCGTGGGTGGAGCTGGGTGGGGTGTGCAGATGGGGGGGACGCCACCACGAGGGGTGCTCTGGCAGTGGGACTTGCTGGAAACTCTGGGCCCCAGCTGCTGACCCACCTCTGGTTATGCTGCTGCTGCTGGGGGCACAATTTGCAACCCTGATATGTCCTGGAAAATCCCCATGTTCGTAGTGTTTCCCCCCTCCCCTTCTGGTGGATTGGCCCTTGAACTCCCCTGGGAGGCTCCCCGTGGGTGGGCTGCTCCTGTGATGCTGGCTGCTGGCCAGGAGCAAGCGAGTGAGAGCGGTGCTCTCTGCACCAGAGCAGCGGCTCAGCGCAGGCTCCACTAGCTGTGACGACTGCTGTGGAGGTTCACTCCCTGCTGCCACCCACTGGCTTCAAGCCATACCCGCTGTCATGTCTTCCTGGGTCTCCTCGGGATGGCTGGCTGCCTCCCTCTGCTCCCCTGCCCTCCCCAGAGTCCTTATTGGAGTGTCTAATGTTTGCAGAAATGCCTGCTGGCTTTTGAAAGGAGCAAGGCGATGGGGGGCTTTGGAAGGGACACCCACACGATCCCATAAGGATCTCCATCCTGCTGCGTGGCCTTGCTTATCCGGTGAAGGTGCTGCACTCCCGTTGACCCTGGCCCTCTCCCTCTGCTTCCTCCTCTCGCTGCTGCATTTTAGGTTGCGCCGAGACAACAGCGGCATCTTTGACTACCAGGACTGCTGGGATCAGAGCCCCAACAGCAAGAGCGGGCTGGAGAACCCCTTTGACAGCGGCCGCCCCTTCAAGCGGGCGCGGAGTCCTCCGCAGCCGCCCCTCTTCAGTGACCAGCCGGACCTCACTGCCCTCATCGACACCAACTTCTCTGAGCAAGCGAAGGCGGCGGCCCCCCCGGAGCCCCGCCACCGTGCCCTTTGCGGCCGCCCGAAGGACCAGGGCTACGACTTCAGCAGCCTGGTGGAGAAGGCCCACGAGGAGCAGAGTGCCTCCAGCAGCCTGAGCTTTGTGGGCTTCTCTGCCCCCACCGGACAGGCCACCTTCAGGTCCCCCGGCTGCGGGGGTGAGGATGGGGAGTGCAGCCCCCGCAGGAGTAGCCTGGGGGACTCGGAGCCCTCTGGGGGCTTGGAGCAGACCTGCCCCCTTCCCTCGTGGGGGGGTGACTTTGAGAGCTCCATCTGGAGCCTGGAGCTGCAGGGGAACCTGATCGTTGCTGGCCGGAGCAATGGGAGGCTGGAGGTAAGTGGCGGCGGGGGGAGGGGGCTCCACCAGTCAGGCGGGGGCATTGCGTGGCAAGGGGGGGGGCAACCTGGGCTACGGAAGTCATTCACTCACTTCCTAGCCCTCCCTCGCGCTGGAAACAAGAGACTGTGTGGGGGTCTGAGGGGCAGGAGTTGAAAGGGACAAACCCTTGTCAGGGATGCTCTAGGCTGGTCCTGCACTGAGCAGGGGGTCGGACTAGATGGCCTTGTAGGGCCCCTCCCAACTCTGTGCGATTCTATGAAAGCCGCCAGCCTTGCATCCGTCCTCCTGTGTTCCAGGTGTGGGACGCCATTGAAGGCACTCTGCAGTGCAGCAACGAAGACAGCCCGTCTGGCATCACTTCCCTCATTTTCCTCAACAGCAGGTACGACTGTCTTTCGTCCAATGCCGTCGGTAAGCCCACTTTTCCTCCAACAAAGCTGAGGTCTGAGGCGGGTAAGGGAATGAGCCCCGGGAACGAGCCCCAAGACCGATCCAGCCAAGCCCAGCCAGCCAGCATCATGGCCGAGGGCAGGCCTTCAGTGCTCGGGGTCGGTTGAGCAGCAGGTTCCCCTGAACCATTCACCCTCCTGAGAAAGGTCCTCCCGGAGGCCGGCAAGTGAGAGCCGTCCTCCCTGTCCCAAGGCGAGGGGCCGGCTGCTGAAGGAGCCCCTCTCTGGGCAGCACTGGAAAGCCCCCAGCAGAGGGAACCGCGGCACAAGTCCCCGCAGTTGCAGTCCTTCTTGCAGCAGTCTTACATGTGCCACAGCTGGTGGGGAAAGTCTAGTCCAGCACCCGGCCTCATGCCGTGAGTGACCAGTTGCCCTGGAGGACCAAACAGACAGGGCACAGAGGCCGAGGCCCTCCTCTGATTTTGCCTCGTAAGCATTGGGATTCAGAGTTTGCTGCGTCTGGATAGGGGGGTTCCTTTTACACCCCGTGGCTAGTAGCCGCTGATGGATTTATCCTCTGTCAACTTGTCTAATTCCTATGTGCTTGAGGCCGTCATGGCCTCCATGGGCAGTGAATGCCAGTTTGATTACTTGTTGAGTTTTGTCTGCCCTGAACCTATTTGCCAGCCATTTCATTGGGCATACCCAGGTTCTGGCATTATGGGAGAGGGAGAACAAGCTCGCTCTACCCATCTTCTCCACCCCAGGCATAATTTTAGAAACCTCTCTCATGTCCCCCGCTCAGTCGTCTTTTTTTCTCAGCTGAAAAGTCCCAGATTCTTCTTCAGCCTTTCCTCCTAGGGAAGGGGCTCCAACCCCCTCATCATCTTGGGTTGCCCTCTTCTTTGCTTTTCCCAGCTCTGCGATGTCCTTCCTGAGATACGGGGATCAGAACTCTGCAAACAGTATTCCAAATGAGGCCTCACCATAGATCCTATACAGGGGCATGACAATCTTGATGGTTTTCTCTTCTGTCCATTTCCTAATCATTCCCAGCATGGGTTTTTGTCTTTTTCACCACTGCCACAAGCTGAGATTTTCATCCAGCTTTCCACTACAATCCCAAGATCTCTTTAAATCTCAGTTTCAGTTAGTTCAGACCCCACTGGCATTTATTTAAAATCAGGGATTTTTTTCTTGTTCCAATATGCATCACTTTATGCTGCCCACTACTGGGCTTCATTTGCCCCACTGCTGCCCAGTCACCCAACTGAACGAGATCCTTCTGTAGCTCTTCACAATGGGCTTTGGTTTTCACCATCCTGAATAATTTGGTATTGTCTGCAGATTTGGCTTAAGAACATAAGAGAGAAACCAATGTTGGATCAGGCCAATGGCCTATCCAGTCCAACATTCTGGTGTCACACAGTGGCCAAAAACACCAGGAGGTCCACCAGTGGGGCCAGGGCTTCTGTGCTGCTCACCCCCAACCCCATCCGAGATCATATATGAGCAAATTAAATAGCACTGTCCCAATATATGTCCCTGTGGGATCCCACTGCTCAATTCATTGCAAAGACTGTCCATTTATTTCTTCGCTCTGATTCCTGCCATTTAACCAAATTTAAACCCTTTAGAGCAGGGGCGTTAGACAGAAGGCCCAGGGGTTATGTACGCTTGTCAGTCGATCGACAGTTTCACATTTCCGTTCTCTATGAGCCCTTGGGTGGATGCCATACAGATCTGCAGAATCAGTTTTCAGCCTGTCCAGTAGTCTGGGACGGGGAAGATCCAGGTTCAGATCTCCACTCTGCCCTGCAGATCTTTGGGTGACCCTGGGCCAGTCGCTTACTCTTGCTGTGGTTGCTGGGGGCAGAACGGAAGAAGGGGGGGAGACCCTTGTAAATTCGGAGGGAAAGTGCTCTGGCCGGGGTGTCAAATGCCACTCTCCAAAGGGATCCGTTGTCCCTGATAGATCAAGATGGGCAGCCGTGTTAAGTCTGTCTGTAGCAGTAGAAAAAATCCAGAGTCCAGGAGCATCTTAAAGACGAACAAATTATGTGGCAGGGTAGGAGCTTTCAGGAGTCACGGCTCACTGCTGCAGGTTAGTCTCTAATGTGTATCTGAGCGGAAGTGTTTCGAAGTCGGATGATGGGTTGCAGGCAGGAGGGGCCAAAGATTGTGCTGGAAGTGCCTGACCCATCCCAACCCCCCTCCTGAAAAGGCTCCTCCCTCTCTGTGCCTAGGATCGTGGCTGCCCGGCTGAATGGCTCGCTGGACTTCTTCTCCTTGAAAACACACGCCTCTCTTGAGCACTCTCAGTATCGAGGTAAGGAGGCCGCTCTCCTGGATTTATTTATTTCCTGCCTTCCTGCCTTCCATTTATATCCCACCCTCCCTGCAGAGCGGGCTCAGGGTGGGTGGGTTCTAACCTATAATAATCTGCTGAGTGCAGGTATACATCATAAAAACAGAATAGCAGGCGACATACAATAAATGCAATAAAACAAGCACAACACTAAATCCTTTAAAATAAATTCTACCTCAGCGGACACAGGAGAGCAACTCACTGGGAGGAGGAGGGGGGAGGCCACGTCGAATTGGATACCCGCTGCTGCCTCAGCTGAAGGCCTGGTGGAAGAGTTCCCCCTTGCAGGCCCTGCAGAATGTAAAAGTGCTCGGGCAGAGGTCCTCTGTGGCTGGTGTAGCCCTGCACAGTCAGGCTGACTCCCCCGTCCCCCAAATAGCCGGGGCGTTCCGGCTTGGGAGGCCTGCCGGGAGCAGACTTCAGATCTGGGTTGAGCCAGGGCGGCGAGGCTTCTAGTGCTGTGGGGGCAGGTCTGTCCCCCCAGCTTACCTGTCTCCGCATCCTTGACTCTTTGCCTGCCTCACTAGCCCCCCGCTCTTCCGGGATCAAGGAAGGCAGGAGTCTTGTGGCGGAAGAGCCGCCCTGGCCGTGTCTGCTCTTTGTGGATGTCAAGTGTGGCCGTGCTTCGCTCTGGTCGGAAGCAGCCCGACACACTTCTCTCTCTCTCCCCGCAGGGACTCCCGGCAGGAGCAGCCTCCCCTCCTCTCCGATGTACAGCAACAGTGATGTCATCGTGTGTCAGCTGACCCATACCGTGACATGTGCTCATCAGAAGCCAATCACAGCCCTCAAGGCTGCAGCGGGACGGCTGGTCACAGGGAGCCAGGATCACACGCTGAGAGTGAGTCATCAAAGAGTCATTAACATGTGGAATTCACTGCTCTGGGGAGTAGTGGCTGCTACAAGCATAGACCCCTTCAAGAGGGTATTGGATAACCGTGTGGAGCAGAGGCCCATCAGTGGCTATTAGCCACAAGGTGGGGCAGTGCTGCTCTGTATCCTTGGTGCTTGAGGGGGCAGCCGTGGCAGGATGTCTGGAGTTCTGGCACCCCTGGTGGACCTCCTGATGGCCCCTGGATGTGACACCGACTGTTGGACTGGATGGGCCACGGGCCTGATCCAGCATGGCTTCTCTGAGGTTCTTATGAATAGCCTGGCGCCAGAAGCTTGGGAGTGCTGAGTCTCACACTGGAGGGACCCCATATCACATGCCCTCTCCCCTGCTGGCTGAGATCGGCTGTGGGGGGAAAACAGGTCAAGATGGAGTCTGACAAGCTTCAGAGCCTTCCCCCCTGCCCCCCCCCCCCAATTTGTCACTGCTTTGCTGAGCACGCTGCTCCAAGGAGGTGGCGGCAGCAGCTGAGGGGTGGATTGGAGTCCCGGTGGAGAGAGGGGCACAGAGGCGTGCATCTTGGGCCTCTTTCTCTGTCAGAGGATGGGATGCTCCTACCCTTGATCAGACACACGTCTGTACCTTCAGCAGTTGTGGAAGGAGGGAGCTCTGGGTCAAGGCCCGCCCATGTCCCTGCTAGTTAGCTCTTTCCAGGGCAGCGAGGGACGGTGGGGCCCAGGTGACTGCCTGAGCACGGGGGCCAGAATCTTCTCCGTGACCCCAGGAGGAGGGAGGGGCTGCAGTCGTGCTTACTGTGTGTGTCCGTCTGTCTGTCCTGGCCCCATGCCTCAGAGCTGCCCAGCCCAAGAGTAGCCCTCTGGGAAACCCACGGATTGCAACAGGGAATGCGGGAAAGAGGGCCCGGGACCACTCTGCCCCCACTGATGGTCCTCCTCTCACCCCCTTTCAGGTGTACCGTCTGGAAGACTCCTGCTGCCTCTTCACCCTGCAGGGTCACTCAGGAGCCATCACAGCAGTCTACATCGATCAGGTCAGGGGTGATGGGTCTCTGGGCTCACCCCACGGTGGATCGGGGTGGGAAGAATGAGGCAGGGGTGGGGAGGGCTGGGTGGGGAGCAGCAGTGGAGAACTCAAGTCCTGCCCCAGCATCACGCTTTCCAAACTTTGCTTCGCCTCAGGGGAGCGGAGTGCTGAGCGTGCCCTTGCAAACGCCCAGGAACCCGGCAGTTGCTGACTCCGCTTCTGAAGCCCCTCTGTCTGTGAGGCACATTAAACAAAAAAATCAGTGCAAAAATGCAACAAACTAGAGCAAAAAATAACACCAAAAGTAACTTCAAATCTTTGCGCACGTTAGATTTTGGTTCTAAAACATCAGTGGAAGATAGCAATAGAATCCATAAAAGAATCTTCCGTAGACTAGAAATGAAGATGAGTACAGCAATGTGTGCATCACATGGAGCAACAGAGCCACATGTAGCGGAGGATGTGGGGTGGCTGTGGGGTGAATGAACTTAGCAGTAGAAATGACTAAAAGGTTCAAAAGGGAAACATTTCGTTAGGAGATGTCCCTCTTTGCAACACTTCTGAATTGGGCTGTATGTCAACAAAGAATGTTTGTCAGACTGTCCACCAGTCTCACTTGAATAACGTGACCACTCACTGATTCCGTGTGCAGATCTGCACCTTGCCATTGAAGGTATTTGTGGGGGGGGGGGGGGGCGGGGGGGGCGGCACTGGAAGTAAGGTCCCGTTTCCCCTAAGTGCAAAATAATTTGGGATATCCTAAATGTGAGAAAAGGTCACCTTCTGTATATTCTTCAACCTGGAATTACAGGTGCATAGCTTCTTCAGAATAAATAAGTTCAAGGCCCAGTAGCACTACAAAAGAACCAGGTTCAAAAGATGGACTTAACATGAATTCTAGTCAGACTGTTTGTCTCTGGCCCTTTGGCGCCAAAGCTAAGCTACTGAGCAGCCTCATTTGATCATGCGTCACAAAATATTTCAGCCAGCTGTGCGGCCTGATTCTTGTCTTTGGCAAGCCCCCAGGAGGGCCGTCCGCACTCGAATACAAACGGCAGGGAAACCGTCTTTCCTCAGATGGAGTAAGGGACAGAGTGTGAGACTTCTGCTCAAAGTAGTCAAGGATCAGATCTTTGTTGATGAAACACAGTTCTTTATTTCCAATCTCTACATTGGTACAGCTTCTCGGATTATTGTCAGAGATAACGCATATGACAGAAGCAGGTCTATTATACCTTTCCAGACAGTTTGAATTACCCATAGGTAGCCAATCACTAAAGGGGAAAAACGGCAGGCAAAAAGGGTCTCTGGCCGTTTGCTTCCCACAGGAAAGAAAGTGAGGTGTCAAGTTGTAAATTTCCCTTCCCAAACCAGACCCCTTAGATGTTACCATTTCACATAACAATCGCTGGCCTCGAGGCTTTCGCACGTTGATAAGAGATGAGACTCGTCCTCCCTTGGAGTCCCAGCCGGGGCGAATGGAATGCGGAGGCAGGAGTGTGAGAGGCCCATTGTTCCCATACTTTGCAGTTGTCATCCTCCCGCTCTGACAGTTACACAAACCAGACCTGGTCAGGGTCATAAACCTGGGGTCACATAGACTACATACATACTGGCCAAAGTGAGGGTTTACCTAAGGGAGGGGGCAACTACATGGCAGGTGTTATAGAAGCATCTATAAAAACATACATGGCAATAGGAAGCATAGAAATAAGACAGAAAGCATAGCTGTAAGCAATAGGAATACTTTGTCTGAATCAGCAGATTCTGACACAGAGGGCCCCCCGGAATGAGATCCCTCCGCTTGTGGTCTGAATCCCATCGGTCTTGTCACCCTCCTCCACTGTGAGCGGGCTGGTCTTTTCAATCCCTCGGAAGGGAGCTCCGGGTGACTTGCCCTCTGCTTTTCAGACCATGGTGCTCGCCAGCGGAGGCCAGGACGGTGCCATCTGCCTCTGGGATGTGCTGACGGGCAGCAGAGTGAGCCACATGTACGCCCACCGTGGGGATGTCACGTCCCTGACCTGCACGAGCTCCTGCGTCATCAGCAGCGGCTTGGACGATGTCATCAGCATCTGGGACCGGAGCTCTGGGATCAAGCACTATTCCATCCAGCAGGTGCGCAGCTGGAGCTCCTTCCTCGGAGCAGTGTCGGGAGGGGGGGGGCAGCATGGCTAGTTGAAGGTTGGGTTGGTTTTAATCCTTCTGACTGTGTTTAGAAATGCAGATTATTTGTCATACAGTCCAAACAATGGAACGTAATTCTCCATTGCAGTGAAGTGGCTAAATTTGCAGATGACACGAAGTTGTTCAGGGTGGTGAGAACCAGGGACGATTGTGAGGCACTCCAAAGGGATCTGTCGAGGATGGGCGAGTGGGCATCAGTGTGGCCAAGTGCAAAGTGATGCATATTGGAGCCAAAAATCTTAACTATAAATACATGCTGATGGGGTCCGAACTGGCAGAAACTGACCAAGAGAGAGATCTTGGAGTTGTAGTAGATAACTCAGTGAAAATGTTGAGACAGTGTGCGACTGCAGTGAAAAAAGCCAACACTATGCTGGGGGTTATTAAGAAGGGAATTGAAAACAAATCAGCCAGTATCATAATGCCCCTGTATAAATCGATGGTGCAACCGCATTTGGAGTACTGTGTACAGTTCTGGTCACCACACCTGAAAAAGGATATTACAGCATTGGAAAAAGTGCCGAAAAGGGCAACTAGAATGATAAAAGGGTTGGAACATTTTCCCTATGAAGAAAGGTTGAAGCGCTTGGGGCTCTTTAGCTTGGAGAAATGACCGCTGAGGAGTGACATGATCGAGGTTTATAAGATTATGCATGGGACAGAGCAGGTAGAGAAAGAAATACTTTTCTCCCTTTCTCACAATACAAGAACTCGTGGACACTCCATGAAATTGCTGAGCGGTCAGGCTAGAACAGATAAAAGGAAGTACTTCTTCACCCAAAGAGTGATTAACACGTGGAATTCACTGCCACAGGAGGTGGTGGCAGCCACAAGCATGGACGGCTTCAAGAGGAAATTGGACAAACATATGGAGCAGAGGTCCATCAGTGGCTATTAGCCACAATGTATAGATAGGAACTCTTGGTCTGGGGCAAGTGATGCTCTGTATTCTTGGGGGGGGGGTGGGCAACAGTGGGAGGGCTTCTGGTGTCCTGGCCCCGCTGCTGGACCTCCTGAGGGCACCTGGTGTTTTTGGCCACTGTGTGACAGTGTTGGACTGGATGAGCCATTGGCCTGATCCAACATTGACTTCTCTTATGTTCTGTGTTTCATTTAGATGAGGCTGGGAGTATCTACTCCCTCCAGCCTGTACACCTGGTCCCCTTCCTTCCTCCCCTTCCTTCGTACCCATGACACTCTTGTCTCCAAGAGGCAAGTCCTTTGCCAGAAGATATAAGAGGAGCCCTGCTGGATCAGACCAGTGAAGGTCCATCTAGTCCAGCTTCCTGTCTCACACAGGGGCCAGCCAGTTCCTCTGGAGGGCCAGCAACAGGGCAGAGAGGCCGAGGCCTTCCCCTGATAAGGACCTCAGAAGAGCCCTGCTGGATCAGAGCAGTGAGGGTCCCTCTAGTCCAGCTTCCGGTCTCACACAGTGGCCAACCAGTTCCTCTGGAGGGCCAACAACAGGGCATGGATGTTGCCTCCTGGCTCTGGGATTCAGAGGATCGGTGCCTCTGAATGTGGAAGTTCCCCTCAGCCACCATGGCTAGTAGCCACTGATAGACCTCTCCTCCATCAATCTGTCTAATCCCCTTTTTAAAGCTGTTTATTCCTGTGGCCACCACTGCATCCTCTGGCCGCGAATCCCACATTTTAATCGTCCTTTGTATAAAGGAGTGTTTCCTTTTGTCCATCCTGAGCCTACTGCCTGTCCGCTTCACGGGAAGCCCTCGAGTATTTTGGGAGCAAAACGTCCTCTTTGCCAGCTCTCCCTGCCCCACAGAGAGCCGCTCTCCTGCAACTGCCGCCTCTCTTGCTTTCTGCGCAGGACATGGGGTGCGGGGCGAGCCTGGGCGTCATCTCGGATAACCTGCTGGTCACGGGAGGCCAGGGCTGCGTTTCCTTCTGGGACATTGGCTACGGCGACCTGCTGCAGACGGTCTACCTGGGCAAGAGCAACGAGGCCCAGCCGGCCCGGCAGATCCTGGTGCTGGAGAACGCGGCCATCGTCTGCAACTTCGGCAGCGAGCTCAGCCTGGTCTACGTCCCCTCCGTGCTGGAGAAGCGCGATTGAGAAGGAGGGGGGGGCACCTCCCATTGGGGCATGGGCCCCCTCCTGGCATCGGGCAGCCACGGAGTGCGGGTTCCCCGGCTCCACAGCGGAGAGAGTGAGGGGGGGCCTCCTGCTCCTGGCCTCGCCTCTAGGCTTGGATTACAAACATGGTGATCAGTCGCAGAGGGGAAGGGGAAGACGTGGACACCTGGAAGGGTGAACAGGGGGCGCTTTGAGCCCTTGTGGTCCTAGGAAATAGAATAGTGGGGCAGGGAGGGTCCCCTGTGTGCCCCTTCGCTGTGGCAGGGGCAGTGGAGGCCTCAGGCCTTGGGTCCTGGGCTTGTCCGAAGACGGGAGGAGTCTGCCCGCTTCCTCTCCATAAAAGGAGAGTCTTCTTCCTTGAAGGGAGTGTAGCAGGGAAGGGAAGGGTTTGCTCAGCCTTGTCCAGATGGAGGAGTTTGTGAAGGAGGCCTGGCGCTGTGGCTGCTGAGTCCTGCCTCCCCAGGACAGAGCCGGGGGCCCGTTAGCCTCCTCTCCCTTCTGCCGTCCTGCCTCCAGGGCAGCGAGGCCAGAGAAGCAAGTACGCCCAGTGCCCCCCAAGTCCGGGTCCGTTCCCGCTGAAGCCCCTCAGAGGCCCCGCTGCTCCTTCTAGCAATAAGCCCACTTTGGCCAGCACCCCATCCCCACCTGGCCAAGGAAAGGGAGCCTGTGGTGCCGCTTGCCATATTTACTGACGTGCTGTACATATTTATTTATTGTGGCAGGAGGGGAGGGGCTTGGCTAGAGACCCCCCCGCCCCCCGCTGGGACAGTGCAACCCACCTGCTTTCTCCCACAGGTTGGCTGACCTACTGGGGAAGGAAGGGCTCCTCTTGAGGCTGCAGTTCCCCCTCTTCCCTGCAGTTCTGGGTCAGGATCTGCTTGGGGCCCCTGGAAGGGCTGCGAGGGTCGGTCGCGGTAGCACCAGGAAGTGGCCCAGCACCGTGGGCAGAAGTGTCACTTGCACACGGAATAGGCCTGTGAGCACTTCCGCCCCCTCGGGATGGCAGCGGGCACCTGGCCAGAGAGGCCCTTGGAGTCAGGGGCCGCTTTGGGCCCTTGGGCCGGGGCTCAGCTGACCGGAACACAGAGAGGAAGGAAGAGCAACTGGGACCCATTCTGTGTTTCCGGCCACTGACTATCGAATTCCGTTCTTTGTTTTTAATTCCGGTTAGTGTAGTAAAAGATGCTTGGGGATTAATTTGCTGTCTTCTGCCTGTCCGGCCCTCCCAAGCTGGGTTAGCAGCACTCCGAGGGAGGGAGGGAGGGAGGCTGCTGGACCGGACTGGCCAGCCAATGCTCTCGTGGCTCCTCCCCTCGTGACTCCTGCTGATTCCCATTGGCTCGTCGTTGTCAGCGTCCACCCCATGATGCCTCCGGTGGCCTTAGCTCTGCTGTACCCTTTGGACTGTACGGTGGCAGCAGCTTTTGTACCAGGTTGTGTTTTCTAAAGTGTACAGGTGCGGACACATTAAACGGAACTAACTTAAGGCTGTGGGTGTGGTTGTTTTGGGGGGGGGGGAGGAGAAAAGGCAAAGCGAAGTAGAGTTCGGCGTTCCTGCTCGTCGCTCTCGGTGCCGAGCAGCAGAGTCTGAGCAGTGCCCTGAATGGCGAGGCAGGGAAAATACCCTTCAAGCGGCATTTCTGCTCCAGCAGCTAACCTTCACCGCGAAGAAGCACTAACTCACCACACTGCCAAGAAGCAGAGTCTCTGCATTTGTTGGCTGCAACAGCAGAACCACACCAAAGCCCCGTGGCAACTCCGAGCCACACCATTTCTTGTCCTTGACCACAGGGGTAGTTCTGCTGTCCCTGTGTAGCTCACCCTGTACCAGGTAAAGGTCAAAGTTTCCCTTGCTCAAAAGCCAGTCGAATCCGACTCTAGGGATGCGGCGCTCATCTCCGTTTCCAAGCCAAAGCGCCAGCGCTGTCCAAAGACGTTTCTATTGGCATGTGGCTGGCATGACTAGACGCCGAGGTGCACTGTTCCCTTCCCACCAAAGTGGTACCTATTTATCGACTTGCAATTTGCTTTCGAACTGCTAGGTTGGCAGGAGCTGGGGCCAGGGACGGGAGCTCACTCCATCATGCAGGTCTCGGGTCTCGAACTGCTGAACTACCGACCTTCCGGTCCGCAGTTCAGCGCCTTAACCACTTGAGCCACCACAGCCCTGGGCATATTTTAATATTAACATGGCCCTGCCCTGGATGGCCGAGGCTAGCCTGCTCCTCTGGGAAGCTAAGCGGGGTTGGCCCTGGCCAGTATTTGGATGGGAGACCCTCTGGGAAGTCCAGGGTCATGACGACACAGAGGCAGGCAGGGGCCAACCTCCTCTGAGCATCTCTTGCCTTGACAGCCCTGCAGGGTCACGTTAGTGAGCTGTGACTAGATAGCAGCCCCCCCCCCCCAAAAAAAGGGGGGTGGTGGTGAGACTTCAGAATTGTCTCCATCCATTCCGCCTGGATTGACTTCTTTTGATCCGGAGCTGGCCGTTTTTTAATATCCCCCCCCCCCCCCTTTCTGGTACCTGCAGCTTGGAGTGCAGAGAGACTGAAGGAACGTGTGCTTCAGGGCACTGAGTGGCGTGAGCTCTGCTAGCCCAGAGTTTACTGCTCGTCTTGGCCATGCTGCTAAGGGGTGACTGAGAGCATCCCCACACAGCAGTCTCTACTTTGGGGGGGGGGGCGTTGGGGGAGGAAAGGGGCTTTTTCTTCCAGCTCAGTCACTTTACCCCCACTGAGGCAAATTCGTGCTGGCTTCTGAATGGCGAAGCACAAGACAGTGTCTCCCTTCCTCAGTGTGTGTTGGTGCACTAGCTGCAGAACGCGACCCACCTAAGCCAGTGGGCTGAATGAAGAGACAAAGATGGGGGTGGGAGGGAGGGAGCCCTTCGAGAGAGCTGGCCCGATGGCCAAAGCGACGTTCAGCCTTCACTGAGGCACGCCACCCCAGCCTCTCACCCCCCAGTGTAAATGTCGTGGCGCCCCTCTGCCCAAGCTGGTAACAAAACATCGGCTGCGGTCTTCCATCTGCAATGCCCTGTTTATTTAAGTAGCAAAGAGCTGAAAAAAGGTTTGGTTCTAAACTGGAGTAAATAAGGTGAAGAAGACATGTTACATTTATACAAAAGAAAAAGCAGAGGAGCCCAGCAAGCAGCCGCTCTTCTGCCCCACCACCACCCCGGCCCCAACCTGGCTGCTAGAGAAGGGGCAGGAGGAAGACGAGAACTTCTCCCGACCGCTCAGTCATTCGAGGAAAGACCCCGGGGGTTCCTGCTTTGGCCCTCTATGCTGCCTGCCTCAGGGCTACCATCGCCCTTCCCCCCAAAGAGGGCCCACTGCTCACCCTCCCAAGGGGAAGCGCCCACTGCCCTTGCCTGCCTTGAGTGGCAGAAACGGGGGTGCCCATGTCAGCTGTGCTTGCTGTTGCACGCCAACCCAAGAGGCAGGCCTTGCCTGTTCCGGCCACAGCTCCTCCAACTAGCTAAAGGGGGGGGGGGGGGACACCAGCACCACATACCCAGGGGGATGGCAGCACTCAGCCTGTGGGAGTGTTCAATACGCCAGACTCACTCCAGCCCACGGGCGATTATGCAGCCAGCAGTGGGAAGGAGCAGGAGAGACAGGTGGGCTGGCTCAGGCAAAGGCAACCCTTTTGGACACTGCCGGGGGTTACTCAGCAGATCCTGGGAAGCGGCAGACCCCGCCCCCCCGGAGAGCCACCTCTGACAGGTGTCCAAGGGACTGCACCAGAAGGTCACCCAGCCTGGATTTCTCTGGGCCCTCTTCTGGGACCCTGAGGGGCTAGGGAAGGGGCTGAAGGAGTTGTCTAGAGCAGCCACAAAAACTGCAGGCTGAGGGGGTTTTCTATGCTCCCCCGCCCCCGTCAGTCACTCTGCAACAGATCAGAAGGGGGGGGGGGCAGTGAGGCTGCATAGTTCTGCTGGGCCAAGCCCCCCCCGACACACACACCACCGAGAGAGGGAGCACACCATTAGCCGTTTATGTGTGGGGGGGGGGGGGGTGGATAGGGAAACAGCCAGCCCAAAAGTCTTGACAAGGGAGAATTAAGAGTGGCGGTGGGGGCTGGGGGGGGGGGCAGCCAACTTCCTCCACCGCAGGGGCTTCCTGGCTGTTACCCAGAGTGAAGTGAGTCTCGGGGGTAGTGGCAGTGGCCCCGCCCCACCCCAGCTTCATGTCTTGTTGAGGGTCCAGAGGGGGTCCAGCAAGCTGAGGGGGTCTTCGTTGTCACTGGGCCGGGTCCCCCGCAGGCCCTCCCCGTTCTGGGGCTGGAGGAAGCTCTGCTTACTCATCCGGTGGCGCCCCTTGAGGGAGCTGTCCAGCGTGAAGGCCTCGGGGGTCAGGGAGGCCAGGAGCTCCAGCGAGGAGGACGAAGGGGCCGCTGGGGCCGCCGTGGGCTCCAGGCCGGGCGCGGCTTCAGACTCTCCCGCTCCTCTTCCCCCTCGTCCTCCGCACGGTGGCTGTTCTCCCACGGCGAGAGGGCCCTCGGGCTCGGGTCTGGGGGCCGGCGGGGAGAGTGGCGGGGCCAGTTCGAGGCTGCCGGAGTGCCTGTAATCAGCAGCTGCAGGGTGAGGCGCTGCCGCAGGCGGTGGCTGGAGCGCAGCGGCATTCTCTACGGCGGGTGCAGATGGGGGCTCAAGCAGTTGCCCATCCGCAGAGGGTTCTGAGCCTCGCCGAGGGGGGGCCGGATGCTCAGCTTGGCGATGGTGGCCTGGATGGAGCTGATGGGCATGTCCCCCTCCCAGCACCAGGTCCTGCGGGTCTTGGTGGACGTACAGCTGGAAGGAGAGGGGGAAAGAAAGGAGTCACTCTCTTGGAAGCCTCCCTCCCTTTCCTGCTGGTGCTCGGCAACACAAGAGGCGGGAGCTGCTCTGGGACAGAGAGATCGTCACCCCCGACATCAAGGCTCAGAGGTGGGCCGTAAGCCCCTCTACAGTGCTCCCTTCTGTGCCAAGGGGCGGGGCAGTGCCCTTGCTGCTCACACCCCTGCCCCGGCAGCAAGGGCACTGCCCGCCCCTTGGCACAGAGGGGGTTCCTGTCTAGAGCCAGCCAATGCAGTGGCTGTGGCTCCTCGCCTTCCTCTCCTGTGAGGCTTGCAGCTGAGTGGGTCTCCCTGCGGCCCCCGGGGTGGCTCCCGGGTCTGGCAAACCTGAAGCCCACTGCCCAAGACCCCAGCACGACAACTGCTCAAGACCTGAGCCCGCCAGGCCGGGGAAGAGGAACTGGCTGGATTCCCTGCCCTCTTCCCAGGCGACAGACACGACCCCAAAGCCGCCTTCCCTCTCCCTAGAGACAGCCGGATGCCAGTTCCCCCTTTACCTTCTGGGAGGGGCTGCTGCAGGCTTGCTGGCAGAGGGTGCCGTGGACCCCGTGTCTCTGCAGGACCTGCTTGGCGTGTTTGAGGACCGATTCGTAGCAGAACTTAGGTGGAGCTGGAAAAAGAGGAACCGGTGAGGGCCCCCGTGCCGGACTCTCTGACACCCAGGCTTTGCTGGACGGCCGTGCTCCAGCGGCTACAGTGCTCGGAAGGGGGAGCGCGAGCTGGAGCCACTCCCTGGAGCCACTCCCTGCAACCCCCCAGGTCCAAAGCTCAGGGCCGCCTCAACCACACACACCCCGGGGTACCTTCTCCTGCAGCATATGCTTCCTCTGCCGGCGGATCCTCTTCACCAGCTGAGCCAAGTCCGGGATGCTGTTGCCCGCCTCCACTTCCTGCATGGCTGCATACAAGAGGCAGAAGGCCCCCGTGCGGCCCACGCCGGAGCTGTCGGGGAGGCGCGAGCGGAGTCAGGGCCTGCTGCCGCCAAGCAGCCACACCTCCCCACAATCACCTGCCTGCCCTTCTCCTACAAAAACCCTGTTGCCATCAGCTCAAAGGATGAGGTTCAGAGGGCAGCGGAGCCGGTCTGCAGCAGGACAGCGAGATCGGAGTCCAGGAGCACCCTGAAACTCTTGCTGGTCTGGGAGGTGCCGCTGGACTCGGGTCCGGCTCTTCCACCGCAGACAGACACGGCCGCCTTCTGGAACTCGCTTCGTGCAAAAGGCCCCACGCTCGGCCGCAGAGGGCGGGAATCCGTCTGGCGCGGGGAGCTCAGACTCTCAGAAGCTCGTGCCCTGAAAATCTGGTGGGTCTCAAAGGTGCTTCTGGACTCCCATCGGGGATTTTTGAGGAGCCTAATTGGAATACGGCTGCTGGGAGCCTTCAGCCTTTCTCTGAGCTGAGCGGCGACCCACGCCCAGCAGCCCCGAGGCCCTCAAGCCTCAGCCCCCCTCCCTGGAGGCGGCTGTGGACGCTGGTGCAGGGGAAGGGGCCAGGAGAGCGGAGGGTCACTGCATTCTTCTTCCTCGAAGGCGCTCAGGGCTCCTTCCCGACAATCCAGGGGTTTCGGCCAAAAGCACAGAAAAGGCTCCAGGTCGCCCGCCCACCCCGCAGTCGAAATGGGAACACAGATTCCCCCAGTCTTCCAATCCAAGTGCTGCACTCCACTGGCTGATTCGGGCGGACTCAGAGACTCCATGTTTCCCAGACAGGACACTTCTGCCTACCAGCTGCTGGGAACAACCAGCCGTGATGGAGGCCATCCTGCCCAGCTTGGGCACTTCTGAGGGGCATCTGACTGGCAAGTTCTGGAGGTGGTCCAGGAGGGGGGGATTGGTTTTGACCCCCTTTACCCTAGGGAAGGCCTGTCCTCAGATTCTGCTCAGTGCTCCCTCTCAGCCGAGTGAGTGTGCGCTAGCTCTCAGTTTTTTAGCCTCTGGCTCACATATTTTTGTCTAAGCTCAGGGAGGGTGGCGCCAGGGCAAACTGATTTCTGCAGCAGCCGAATCGCTCGCTCACAGCTTTAAGGCCAGTGGCTCACCAAGTAGGATTTTTGCTCATAAGAAGACCCCACAGCTTAGAGAGCGCATCGGGTGAGGACCCTGCTGGGATTACCTGCAGTGGACAACGATGGGGGTATGAAGAGGCCGCTGGTGAAGGTGATGGCTGTGCACTTCCTGGATGAAGCGGAGGAGGTCCCCTGTGCTGTCCGGGAGGCCCCTGCAGAGAGAGAGAGACAGACAGGTGGGAGAGGCTCCAGTTCCTGCTTTCCAGAATTGGTTGCGGGGCACCCCCTGGCCGTACTCTGGCGGGTGGGGAAGTTCTGCAGCAGTGGGGCACAGCAGACACCCTGGGAGGGCTGGATGCAACCATACAGCAGATGCCAGGACTGGCTGGAGACCGGCCACTCAACTGGGCCATGTTCAGGGCCGTCTGCCGGCTCCAGTGCCCCACACCCCTCCCCTTGGCTGCGCCATCTCCCTCTGGTGAGCAACGGAGGAAACCTCTCTTCGCGTGGGGAGGGGGCCCTGGCTCAGGGGGAAGGAATCCACTCAGCATGCAGAAGGCCCCCAGCTCAATCCCCAGCAGCAGCTCTAGCTCAAAGGACCAAGCAGGAGGTGGTGGGAAAGACCTTTCTCTGCCCCCACCCCAGGAGCCTCTTTTCACTTTGCCCGCCCCCCCACGCGCTTGGGGAAAAAGCAGCATCAGCAAAGGCGACGACGTACAGCTCTGGCCAGGAGGAGAACTGGAGATGGATGACAGTGCGCTTCAGACTCTGGTCCCGGAACTGCAGGGTGATCATCCTCTCCACGTGGGTCGGGGTGGCCTTCAGGCTGGTCAGGACCAGGGTGATGGGGCCGTGGACCATGGGCTGGCCCCGCTCCGTGGGGAAGTAGCGGACCACCTTTTGCTGCAGAACAGAGCCGGGGGTGGGGGGCGTGAGAGCAGCTCAGGCCAGTGGAGAGGGGGGAAGGGTGAGCCCCAGAAACGCTCAGCACACTCCCCCCCCCCGGCAGCCGAGGCGCCAAGACAGGTGATGTCTCTCCAGGTGGCCTGCAAGCAAACCCTTCAGACAGGGTGGGCGCTGAAGGAAAGGCTCAGCCGAGATTAAGACAGCCCTTCCTGGTGGTGGCAAGAAGCCAAAACAACACTGGCACGTCTGTCCAGGACTGGATCAGTCCCCCCCCCCCCCCAGCTGGCCCCAGAGAGAAGAAAGGGTCCGAGAAATTGGCAGAAGGCTGAGTCTGGGGATTCCGGGTGGTGTTTTTTGCAGTCTTCCATACAGGCCACAAGACCCCCCTCCTCAGAATAAAGTAATATTAAAAAAAAAAAAGACACACACCCCCTTCCTGGCAAAAAACCTCTAGCGGGCAAGGAGTTGGCATCCTGCACAGCAGTACTCCTGGCTGGGGAAGACAGGAAAGCCAGCCCCTTCCCGGCACCCGGCCTCTCCCCAGGGGTTAGGAAATGGCTCTGTTGCCCTTGCAGGGAATAAAGGCTGAGATGGAAAGCTCCTGAGCTGGAACCTCAGCATCTCTCTGGCCTCCGAAAAGGGGGCCTATTTTGAAACCTTCCCCGGATTTCAGCAAACTAAAACAAGACTCTTGGGTTAAGTGGTTTTAAATGTATCGTTCATCATATTTAGTATAGTTAAGAGGGCTGTGGTGGCTCAAGTGGTTAAGATGCTGAGTTGCAGACCAGGAGGTTGGTAGCTCAGCCGTTCGAAACCCGAGTGCCACATGACGGAGTGAGCTCCCGTCTCTGTCCCCAGCTCCTGCCAGCCTAGCGGTTCGAAAGCAAGACACTGCAAGTAGATAAACAGGTACCGCTTCGGTGGGAAGGGAACAGCGTTCCGTGCACCTCGGCATTTAGTCACGCCGGCCACATAACCATGGAAAAAGTCTTCGGACAGCGCTGGCTTTTTGGCTTGGAAACAGAGATGAGCACCGCATCCCTAGTCGTATTCGACTGGCTTTCGAGCAAGGGGAACCTTTACCTAGTAGACTATAGAGGATGCAGTGGCCTTAGTGGTTAAGGTGGTGAACTTCAGTCCGAAAGGTCAGTAGTTCAGCAGTTCAAGACTGAAGTGCTGCATGATGGAGTGAGCTCCCGTCTCTGGCCCCAGCTCCTGTCAACCTAGCAGTTCAAAAGCAAGAAATTGCAAGTAGATAAATCGGTACCACTTTGGTGGGAAGGTAACAGCGTTCTGTGCGCCTTGGCGTTTAGTCATGCCGGCCACATGACCACGGAGAAGTCTTCAGACAGTGCTGGCTCTAGATTCAAAGCATTCTTCAAGTATCTGATGAAGGGTGCTTCGACTCTTGAAAGCTCACTCCCCGAAAATCTCATGGGTCTCAAAGGTTCTCCTGGGCCTGGATCTTCCTGTCCGGCTGCCAGGCCAGCACGGCTACCCTCTGAGACCAGCTGAAAGGTGATCCCCCCCCCCCCCCCCCCCGGCCACTGTGATGCAGTTTCCCTCAGCAGCCGGATGCCCACTTGAACATAAGAGAAGCCATGGTGGATCAGGCCAGTGGCCCAGCCAGTACAAGGCTGTGTGTCGCACAGTGGCCAAAAACCCACCAGCCACAAAGAGGACCGCCGCAGCCTCAACAGCTACCTGCTCAAAGACTAGTAAATACCAGAAAGAACCACACGCTGAACTTCCGAAAATTCTGAATATAAAATTTGCTATGGAACCCGAGACTATGCTATTGGGAATTATACCTACGAATACTGAAAGGGCAACACGTGAACTATTTCGATATGTGTTAACAGTGGCACGAGTGGTGTTTGCAACCAAATGGAAGACTGAATTCTGCCCAGCTCTTGAAGAATGGAAAGATAAGAGGGAGGAATATGCTGTTATGGTGAAATTGACGAGTCATATAAATAACAGACCAAGGAGTGAATTTGAGAATAAATGGAAAGCTTTTCATACCTATTACAGATAGAGCTTTAAGAGTGATAACAGGATTATGTTTCAAAAATTTAGTTAATCAATGGTTATTGATTCTTCATAATCATATGATTTTCAACAGTTACATGGAATTTTCTATATCTGTTATTTCGCTGTTGTTATAAATAGTTTTAAATGGTTTTCCGGCTAGTTGGAATTCATATTAAATGTTGAGAAAATTTGTCTACACAATTTTTCCCACAATTCCTTTCAGACTGAGAACAGCAAATAATGTATTTTAGGAAATACTAAGACGTTAACTCATTCACATTGATATTGTCTTTAATCCTTGTTAAAAAGTGCCTTACGTTTACTTTTCCTTCCCCCTTGCACTCCATTTCTTTTTCTGTGCCTCCTTTTCCGTGCACCTACCTTCTCAATCTCCTGCTCGGAGACCAGCATGACGACCACGGACACCTTCTGCTCGTAGATCATGAGCCAGAAGTCGGAGGCGGTGCCCACGAGCGGGGCCTGGGTGGCGATGACGGTGGGGCAGTAGGAGGAGAGGTCCTCCACCCGGCTGGCGTTGATGTAGTCGTCCTTGCCGGACTGGAGAACGATGCGGTTCTTGTCGTAGGGCATGATGTCCTGGTGGCGGTTCTTCATGGAATAGCAGCGGGCGATGGCAATGGACAGCTGCCGGGCCTCCTTCTCCTGGGCCTCCTGCAGCTCCTTCCAGACGGAGTCGAGCTCGCTGGCCCCTCCCGCGGAGGCTGGCTTCTCCAGGCCGGCCACCTTGTCCCGGAAGCACTCCAGCTCTACCAGGAGCCGCCGGATGTGCTCCGGCTTCTCGTAGGGGTCGTTCTCGATCAGCTGCACGGCCTTGGGCTTCAGGCCGTCCTTGGCGTCGGCCTTGGTGGGCTGCAGCAGGGGCTGGCTGACCGAGGCCTTGGCGCACCCCAGCTGGCTTTCGGGGCTGGAGGACAAGAGGTCGTCGGTGGAGGAGCTCTGCCGGTGGAACTGGACCTCGGCGGGGCCCTGCAGGAGCGGCGCCGCTCCTGGCGCCAAGGAGGAGGGGGGCAGCTGCGGTAGCGGGCCTGGGCAAGGCACGGAGGAAGGCAGGAGCATGGGGGGCGGGACAGCCATGGAGGGCTGGGGAGAGGGGGCTGGGGAGGGGAGGGCAACCCCTGGCACCACCCCTCCGCCCGGCATCTGGGGCCCAGCGGGGCTGGGAGCAGGCGGGATGTGATGAGAGACGGGCTGGCTGGCGGGTGGGGGCTGAGGCCCAGCCAGCGCCATGGGAGCCCCGGGAGGCATCTGGGTCGTGACAGGGCCCGGAGGCCTAGGCAAGGGGGCGGAGCCAAAGGCGATTTGGGCTGATGAGCCGGGAGGGAAGGGCTGGACGGCAGCCAGGGAGGGCTGATGGGGCAGAGGCGGCGCTGGGCCCACCAGGCCAGCCGAGATGCCGGGGCCCCTGGCAACAGTGCTGGGGAAGGCCAAGGGCCCCGAGTGGGGAGGCAGGCCCATTGGAGGCAGCTTGTCGTGGGCAGGGAGCTGGTAGTGCTGGGGTCCTGGCTGGCCTGGGAACTGCCCCTGGCTTGGAGGAGGAGCGGGGCCCTGACCCAGAACGGGCTGCTGGCCGGAGACCTGGGGGGGGAACTGAGGCTGGAAGGCCGGTGGCTGCTGAGGGAGCCGGCCCTGGGGCAGGAACTGCTGGAGCGGCGGCTGCCCCACAAGGGCCTGGGGCCGGACTGGCCCGTGAGCGGAGAAGCCCTGCGGGGGCTGAGCGACCGAGAAAGGGGGCAGAGCCTGCTGCATGTAGGGAGGGGCTCCAGCCTGGGTATAGGGGAATGGCAGGCCGGGCCTCTGCGGCCCCACAAAGCCCCCCTGGGGGGGAGGCCCTGCCCAGGGCGGGAGGGGGCCAGCCGTGCCCCGGGGGAAGGCGCAGCTGGAGATGGGGGCCTGGACGCTGTCCACCGTTGTGGTGGCTGGCCGCACCGCCTGGGTGTGGGAGGGGAAGCCGCCGTCTCCAAAGGGGTGGGGGGCTGTCGGGGGCGGCCGGATAGAGAGCGGAGAGGGGTGGCCTGCTGGCAGCGCCCCGCCGGAAGCAGCTGGCTGCCCTAGGCAATAGGCCGGCCCCGGGGTGGAAAGGGACATGGGCAGATGTTGCGGGGAGGACCTCGGGGGAGGCAGCGGGGGCCCCGGGTAGGCGGGTGGCAGAGAGGCCAAGGCCAGGCCCTGCAGGTGGGCCCCAGGGGGGAAGGTCTGCGAGGAGCCGGGGGCAGAGGAAGGGGCAGAGCTCAGGGGAGGCACGGCTGGTTGCGGGGCAGAAGGCTGCATCTGTGGGGCAGGAATCTGAGGGGCCCCCAAGGCCACCGGGAAAGGACCCTGCCCAGAGCTGGCCGGGATCCCCACCGTGGGGGCAGCCCCTCTGCCCGGCTGGTAGTGTCTGGGCAGAGGGCCTGCGGGCATGTACTGGCCTGGGGGGTAGGGGGCTCCGGGCTGGCCTGCCAGCGGGGGCTGCAGAGGAGCGCCCGTGACTCTGCTGCCCACCCCAAATGCCTCGGGGCCTGGGGCTCTTGGCCCCCCAGAGGTGTGGGCTCCCACGAGAGCGGCCAGGGCATCCGGAGGGAGTTGCGCCAGGTGAGCGGCCAGCACCTCCGGAGGCAGGCTCCTCAGCTCCTCGGGCAGGTCGGCCAGGGAGAGGGAGCTGAGGGGCAGGGGCTCTGCCAGGTCCAGGTCCGGGGCCTTCGTCTGGAGAGGGGGCTTGGGGGTGGTGGGCCTGGGCGGGGGCCTCTTCTTCATCTCCCTGTCGAAACAAGAGCAGGCACACCAACCGCATGAATGGAAAGGGAACCGGCCGCCTCCCAGCAACCCCTCCCAGCCCAGAGACTTTCCCATCCTGGATATGCAACGGCCCAGCTGGGAGACGAAGGGGAAGCGGCAGGACTGCCCAGCAGCTGGCCAGCAGGCAGCACAGACCATCTTCCTGCCCAAGGGACTAGGCACAGTGTAAGGATCATAGGATCCTAACAGGGCTTTCATTGTGCTTTCTGTAATTTGCTATCGCTTAGCTAAAAGTGTAACCATTGCTATCTCTCCCAAGCTGTCTCCTGTTTCATCCCAACCATTTATTGCTCTGAGTTATATTGCTCTTTGAAGGTCTGGTCAGTGTAACCATCTCGTCCGGGAGAGTGGCGACCCCACATACTTGCACGTCACCAAAGAACAAATGGCCTTTCCTCCCATGCATTCCCTCCTCCTCCGTCCCCGGAGAGACAGAACTGTCTTATCGCTATGTGAAGACCTTGAAAGGCCGCGGCAACCACTTTGTTATGTATATGCTTCACACATCTGGGGCGCCCAGTTCAGGAGGGGAATTTTTATAACTTTCACACTTCATCTTTCCTGTGGGAAGTAAAACGGCTAAGATCTTTTAACCGCGCTTTTCTCCCTTTTCTGTGATTGGCCGAATGTTGGGGTTCAAACTGTACAGGAGGGTATATTAACTCTGACTGTTCTTTATGTGGCATCTCTAACAAACATTCGAGAACCTGTCATGCAGTATTAAGAAATAAAGAACTCTGTTTCATCAACAAAGGTCTGATCTTTTGCTGCTAAGTGCAGAAGCCCTACACACGGGTGCCTTCCTGAAGTCCTGGGCCTCTCCTGAGTCCTTTGCTTCGGTCACCATAGATGCCAAACGCTTTACAGGCCTAGAATAATTTAGCTGCAATTTCTCCGCTCCTGGATCACGCAGGGTTCCCTGGGATTCAATAGAGCTAAAAGAACTGGCAGTCCATGTGATTCCCTTCGGAATCGGGTTTCGTTATTCAGCCGCTTATCCAGAAGGAGAGAAACTGAAATGTCCATATACCTAGGAAAGGCCTTGCTTGGCTATTGGAGATTCTTCACTGGTTGCCCTCTGCTTGATTTATGACTGCAGGAGGTCTTTGGACACTTTTATTGCATTTAAGCAAGGAGAACTGACCGGCTGGATTTATGTGCACACCTCGTTGTCAGCGCCTGTGAGCCGCAATTACTGTTCTGTTTGTTTGTCTCTCGATGTTGATGTCTGATGTGCCATGAGCACATCTGATAACATTTGGGAACATTGCATTTGTTGTGGGCTGTGGACCACACCAACTCATTACAGACATTTATTTGCAATTTAAACATATTTAAATGTCTTATACTCAAGACATTTCAAGTGCATTTAATGTTTGATGGTCTTCCCTTGGCGTTTTTCTGCTGTTTTCCACTATTACATGCTAGGGATCCCTGCTCGGTCTGCTACTTGAGGCAACAGAAACAGCAAGGAAGAAGGGAGGGATAGAAAGAGAGAATGCAGGACGGCAGCCGGCCACAACGGCTTTCCAAAGGGGGGGGGGGTTCTCTCACCTCCTCCCTCACTGCTCCTGCCACTCTTCCCCCCACTAGGGAGGGCTGCTAGTCCACAGACCCTGACGCATTAAATGGCTTATTATTTTCCACGTGTGGCAGACCTGGCCCCTGGGGTACAGAAGCCATCTCTACCACCCACTGAAACAGGGTCCCCCTTTAAGGGGCCACCCCCAGAACAGCAGCGAGGCCTCCGACCCAATTCCCAAGATCTCTGAGATTCACCCGGCATGGAATGCTGGACTCAGGGACTATGGGGAGTGTCTTCCATGGAACTGGATGCTGCTGATAGGATCAGATACGGGAAACATCGGGCATTTCATCAGGTTGGTCATACCCGACTGGGCGTGTCAGGTGCCGCTGAGTTGCGGCCGACTTATGGCCACCCCAGCAAGGGGCTTTCCAGGCTAGTGAGAAGCCGAGGTGGCTGGTCATTTCCTTCCTCTGCAGAGTCCTCCTTGGGGGTCTCCCTTCCAAGCATCAACCCTGCTTAGCTTCCGAGATTTGACAAGGCCGGGCTATACCATGCCACCTTCCCATATCTGACTGCACATCCCTAACTGGCTACCGAGATGGTATCTTCCTTCCTAGCACAGCAGCTATTCGTGCAGGGAGGCCCTGGCAACCCCTCCTCCCTGCCCACGCAGCACTCACCTCTCCAAGACCTGCTGCCGGGTGTCGTCGCCTGCCTTGCGGCCAGCTTGGGCTTTCTCCAGAAGTTTGCCTACTTTGCCTTCTAAGTCAGCATAGAAATCTTTCCCCTCCTGGGACTTCTTCATCAGGTCCTCGTATGCCTCATAGGAAGCCACCAAAGTCTGCAGGGTGCTGTTCCACCTGGGGAGGGAGGGAGAGACGGCTGGGCTCAAGGCGAGGAGTGGCACCCCCTGGCAGAGCAGATGGCTACAGGAGGGCCCAGAGGCTGCCAGGCCGGGGTGCATTCCTCAGTGACCAGCGGCTGAAGATGCTGAGAGTGAGCTGTGTGGCTGGAGGCTCTGGGCACTCTTGCGCATGAATGGCCAAGGAAGGGCTCCCCACCAATCCTTGGCCAAGCCTGGTCCTGGAGGGGACACCCCTTTGTCTTCCTGTGCAAAAGGCGGTGTTTCTGGGGAAGGGGGGGGGCATGCCTGGGGAAGAGGCAACAGGGTCCTCGCCTTGGGCTTCAGGCCAAACCCCCGCAGTTCAGGAGCCCAGAGTTCCCCACATGTATCCCTAACTCCGCCTCGGGAGGAAGCTTTGGATCATGAAAAGTGACTTGCCCATACGAAACAGACTGACCAATCTGGCTGGAACGAACAAGCACTGGCTCCGTTTTGTGGCGGGGCTGTCTTTCCTCCTTTCTTTCCTCCTTTCTACTCTGACCTACAGGTCTAGAGTAGTATCAATCATTCCTGAGGAGGAGGAGGCATACGAGGGAGAAAGGAAGGATTCAAGCCGGAGAAGGAAGGCGGTACTGTATTCCAATAGACGGCTAGTCACAGGCTATCCATCTCATGGCCTGAACAAGGAGGTTAGCTAACAAAAGAATATTTGCTGGCCTAGAATCCATTAAAATTTGTTTACTACAATATTTAGGGCAAGCGCATCTTGCTGGCACACAGGTGGTTTCAAGAACCTGAAAGGGTAAGTCAAACTTCATGTATAAACAAGATATAAAAATACATGTATTTATTTGTAAAGAAAAAATACATAGGGATCTAATCACACCTCATGTCAAATTTCCTTCTGGGCCAGAAGTAACAACATTATTTTAAAATTTATTATTTTTTAATTAATTAATTTTATTTATTTATTTATTACATTTTTATCCCGCCTATCCAGCAAGCTGGCTCAAGGCGGCTACCAACCATAAAATACCATAAAATGGTTTACAAACTTAAGTTTCTTAATTAAGTTTCAGTATTGTAGATTGCAATTGCTTAATATTTCCTCTATCAGTAAAATATCATTTGGCATAAGATTGGATCTTGGGAGGCCTCATTTATACTTTCATTCCATGCCTAGTAATTTCACTCTGGAAGTAAATCATTATGTTTTTTTAAGTATAATATAGGCATTGTTTATTTATCCATTTTATTATATGTTTTTAATTTCACATTTTTTTTACAGCAATTCCTTTCTGGTCCATTTTGCATCCCTGCTGTATAATCACATTATATTATGTATTACGGCATGAGCCAGTTATTTATTTACTTATTTATTTTTGATTGTTTTTTTTAAAAAATTATCAGTTTTATAAAATGTTTACAATTCCAATAGATAACATCAAATAAAACTTTCTCTTACAAAAACCAGTAAACAAGTGGTAAAAAGATTGTCTCACAGTAACAATGCATCCTACCGACCGTATCAGTGTGAAATGAAAATATAAGTTTCCATTTCCTGCAACACATTAGCATTTTTAACATTTTTGAAATCAAGAGTTTTCTTAGCAAAAGGGAGCCATTTCTTTAAAAAAAATTGACTTAAGTTTGGGGGAGCTTGAGCCCTCAATATCAATTGTGAGTTTGTCAAAAATAAAATAGTCCCAAACTTTGGACTTCCATACTTGGATGGTAAAGAGTCCTTTCTCCCTCCTGGTATGAGCCAATTTGTTCCTCGTTGACCTCGGAAAAGGCCCTAACAGGCCGAAACACGTCAGGTCAAGTCCACTGGCCCTTGTGTATTTATGATTTTGGAATTTTTATGTGAGGTGTGATTGGGCCCCTATCTGTTTTTTAATTCCTTACAACTAAATATGAGTATTTTTACATATTATTTACACATTCAGTTCTAATTGTTGGCCGTCCATTCAGTTTGATTTACCTTTTCAGGTTCTTGATCCTAGTTTTCAGGGTTAAGTTTGTTTCCCCTTCCTTGTTCATACGTGTGTGGTTTCATCCATTTCTCTCTAGCCTCATTCAAATGGATGGTTCGCATGTTTCACGTCTTCTGTGATGCCTAGGCCACAGCTGCCACATCTGTCATGGCATAGCGGGGCTGAAGCCCAGCCACTCAGCCTCCCAACGGATTACTCACTTGTGCTCCACCTCGGCCAGGGCCTTCCGCACCGTGGCATACTTGACGTTGGCATCCGTCAAGGCTTTGAGGATGTTCTCTTGGGCGGCCAGGTTCTGCTCCAAGTACACCTTGATCTGGTCGTACTTCTTCAGCTGCTCTTCAAAGAGTTTCTGCGCACGGGTGAAGGAAGAGGAGTCAGGACGCCAGAGAGGAAACAGACTGAAACACGATGACAGCCTTCCAGTCCCCCCTGAGTGAGTTCGGTGCCGCCTGGAATCAGAGCTCCTATGAGGTCTTGCCCAAGAAGCTCCGGCACGTTCTCCTTGGGGAGTGCCGACTGGAATGTCATCGGCACCCAAAATCCATCCTGTCCTTCTCCGTCAGCTTCAGCTGGCCAAGAGCTGGGCCAGTCGGCACCTTTTCCAGACTGGTTTAATGTTGCTCTGAATTGTTTGTGTCAATTTTTTCCCGCCACCAAGTCACAGCTGACAGATGGTGACCCCGGATGGGGTTCTCAAGGCCAGGGAGGGGCAGAGGTGGTTTCCCCGCTGCCTGTCTCTGTGGAGCGGCCCAGGACTCCTGTGGGGCTCTCCCCTGCAAATACTGGCCAGGCCCATCCTGCTTAGCTTCCAAGACCAGCTAGCCTAGACTATCCAGGTCAGGGTAATCTACCCAGCCCGTTCCCATCTCTGCCTTCCTCTGAGTGACTCAGGCGTGCGTGCCCTTCCTCACTGCATCCTCACAACCACCTTGTAAGGTGGGCTAGAAACAAAGGGGGCTAGTGAATTCCCTGCCCCAAAAAGGAATGGGAACCTGATCTCTCCAGCCGTACGCTGACACTAGAACCACGACACTATACCAGCCCTCATCTCATTAGGGATCCAAAAAGCAGAATATGTCTTTTTTTTAAATGGCCAATATGGAAGAAGAAGTAATTCCCCCCTACTCCAGAATTCTCAATGGAAATAACCCTGGATGAGAAATCCCACCCCACTCCCGGCACAAACAAGGGTGTGTCCCTTGGGGTGTCCAAGCACCCACCCCCGACTAGGATGGGCAAGGCAGCTATCCCCCCCCCACTCCCTCCCGGCCCCACCTTCATCTCCGATCTGTCTGTCGTCACCAGGGAGGTGGTGATGTCATCCTTCTGGATCATCTCGCGCAGCTGCTGCTCCAGGGAGAGCCGCTGGTCCTTCATCTCCTGCACTTTGGCCAGAATCCGCTTCAGGTTCTGCATCACTTGCTTGTCCTCTGCAGGGCAAAGCGCAAGGGGTCAACTTCAGCCAGGAAGAGCCCACCCCCCACCCAAATCTACCTCTTGGGCCCATTACACTGACAGTGGCTGGCAGCAACAGAAGAAGAGCCTCGCTTGGCCCCAGCCGGCAGCAGCAGCAGGGGCCCTCGCTCAGGGTAAACAGAGGCCGGGAGCTAACCCTGTGTTAAGAGGCAAAGCAGCAGTGAGCATGCAGGAGCGCTTCCCACCTTCGGTCAGGCTGGGTGTGGGCAGGGCTGCCCTCACTTGCTCCAGGGGCCCGCTGAGCAGCCGCAGGTTGCTGATATGGAGGTTCATGGCCTTGTGCAGCTCGGCGTTGGTGAAGCTGGCCTTCTCGTGCACCTCCATGTACTTGGCCCACTCCTTGGCGACTTCCACCAGCGTGGGAGAGGCGGTGGCCGGAGGAGAGCCCTGCTGGGGGGGCAGCTTTCCCAGGGTCTCCCGCAGCTTCTGCTCCTGGGCCTCGTCCTCGTCAAGGTGGTCTTTGATCTCCTTCAGCGACGCTTCCACATCTGTGAAAACGCCGGACAGCACTGGGGGAGGAAGAAGAGCCATCGTAACGGGGATGGAATTGCAGGCCAAGCAGTGCCACAAGCCACTCCCAGCACAACGCAAGGGAGGAGGACCGCCCCGGCCTCAGCTCTGGGAACCGATTCTGCCCTTCTGCAAAGGGCCGCGATTCTTTCCCGCAAGCAGCACCACCTGCGAGGACTGAGCTCTAGCACCCCAGCGGCCTGCCACCCCCCTTTATTAGCATTATTATTTACTGGATTAATCGCCCCATCCTGGCTCGCACAAGGCTCTGGGCGATGTACAAGGCACAGAGCCATACAACACAAAACATTAAATTTACACACAAATTACAGAAGTGCCCGAGGACTCGTTGGGGGATGACAGCAGATAACAACCACCTACTATGGCACGCACACACACACACACACATTGGGTACATTTTCCTTCTTCTCCAAATTAAAGTCACTACATTCCAATGCATAAAAGCAAAAAAAAAATTTTTTTCAGTCTGGCTATCCATTTCTAAAAAAAGGATGCTGCGATAATTACTAGTTCTTACAGCCAAGGTCCATTTTGTATGTTGCACAACTTTGAAATGGCAGACTTGTATACAACTGCAACTGTGCACATCTTGCTCCTCCACATGTGCACAGGAAGATACCAGTCCTGTGCTCAAGTCAGACATTTTGGCCAACTGGTACCAATCAGTGGTTCTCTGTGACAAATTCTGCAGCATTACAAACCTTCAAGCCTCATCTTGAAGGAGGCAACGTCAGGGGAAGGCCTCGGCCTCTCTGCCCTGTTGCTGGCCCTCCAGGGGAACTGGTTGGCCCCTGTGTGAGACGGGATGCTGGACTAGAGGGACCCTCCCTGGTCTGACCCAGCAGGGCTCTTCTGAGGTTCTCCTCAGGGGAAGGCCTCGGCCTCTCTGCCCTGTTGCTGGCCCTCCAGAGGAACTGGCTGGCCACTGGGTGAGACAGGAGGCTGGACTGGATGGACCCTCCCTGGTCTGATCCAGCAGGGCTCTTCTGAGGTTCTTCTCAGGGGAAGGCCTCGGCCTCTCTGCCCTGTTGCTGGCCCTCCAGAGGAACTGGCTGGCCACTGGGTGAGACAGGAGGCTGGACTAGAGGGACCCTCACTGGTCTGACCCAGCAGGGCTCTTCTGAGGTTCTCCTCAGGGGAAGGCCTCGGCCTCTCTGCCCTGTTGCTGGCCCTCCAGAGGAACTGGCTGGCCACTGGGTGAGACAGGAGGCTGGACTGGATGGACCCTCCCTGGTCTGATCCAGCAGGGCTCTTCTGAGGTTCTTCTCAGGGGAAGGCCTCGGCCTCTCTGCCCTGTTGCTGGCCCTCCAGAGGAACTGGCTGGCCACTGGGTGAGACAGGAGGCTGGACTAGAGGGACCCTCACTGGTCTGACCCAGCAGGGCTCTTCTGAGGTTCTTCTCAGGGGAAGGCCTCGGCCTCTCTGCCCTGTTGCTGGCCCTCCAGGGGAACTGGTTGGCCCCTGTGTGAGACAGGAGGCTGGACTAGAGGGACCCTCAATAGTCTGACCCAGCAGGGCTCTTCTGATGTTCTTATCAGGGAAAAGGCCTCGGCCTCTCTGCCCTGTTGTTGGCCCTCCAGAGGAACTGGTTGGCCCCTGTGTGAGACGGGACGCTGGACTAGAGGGACCCTCCCTGGTCTGACCCAGCAGGGCTCTTCTGAGGTTCTCCTCAGGGGAAGGCCTCGGCCTCTCTGCCCTGTTGCTGGCCCTCCAGAGGAACTGGCTGGCCACTGGGTGAGACAGGAGGCTGGACTAGAGGGACCCTCACTGGTCTGACCCAGCAGGGCTCTTCTGAGGTTCTTCTCAGGGGAAGGCCTCGGCCTCTCTGCCCTGTTGCTGGCCCTCCAGGGGAACTGGTTGGCCCCTGTGTGAGACAGGAGGCTGGACTAGAGGGACCCTCAATAGTCTGACCCAGCAGGGCTCTTCTGATGTTCTTATCAGGGAAAAGGCCTCGGCCTCTCTGCCCTGTTGTTGGCCCTCCAGAGGAACTGGTTGGCCCCTGTGTGAGACGGGACGCTGGACTAGAGGGACCCTCCCTGGTCTGATCCAGCAGGGCTCTTCTGAGGTTCTCCTCAGGGGAAGGCCTCGGCCTCTCTGCCCTGTTGCTGGCCCTCCAGAGGAACTGGCTGGCCACTGGGTGAGACAGGAGGCTGGACTGGATGGACCCTCCCTGGTCTGATCCAGCAGGGCTCTTCTGAGGTTCTTCTCAGGGGAAGGCCTCGGCCTCTCTGCCCTGTTGCTGGCCCTCCAGAGGAACTGGTTGGCCCCTGTGTGAGACAGGAGGCTGGACTAGAGGGACCCTCCCTGGTCTGATCCAGCAGGGCTCTTCTGAGGTTCTCCTCAGGGGAAGGCCTCGGCCTCTCTGCCCTGTTGCTGGCCCTCCAGAGGAACTGGCTGGCCACTGGGTGAGACAGGAGGCTGGACTGGATGGACCCTCCCTGGTCTGATCCAGCAGGGCTCTTCTGAGGTTCTTCTCAGGGGAAGGCCTCGGCCTCTCTGCCCTGTTGCTGGCCCTCCAGAGGAACTGGCTGGCCACTGGGTGAGACAGGAGGCTGGACTAGAGGGACCCTCACTGGTCTGACCCAGCAGGGCTCTTCTGAGGTTCTTCTCAGGGGAAGGCCTCGGCCTCTCTGCCCTGTTGCTGGCCCTCCAGGGGAACTGGTTGGCCCCTGTGTGAGACAGGAGGCTGGACTAGAGGGACCCTCAATAGTCTGACCCAGCAGGGCTCTTCTGATGTTCTTATCAGGGAAAAGGCCTCGGCCTCTCTGCCCTGTTGTTGGCCCTCCAGAGGAACTGGTTGGCCCCTGTGTGAGACGGGACGCTGGACTAGAGGGACCCTCCCTGGTCTGACCCAGCAGGGCTCTTCTGAGGTTCTCCTCAGGGGAAGGCCTCGGCCTCTCTGCCCTGTTGCTGGCCCTCCAGAGGAACTGGCTGGCCACTGGGTGAGACAGGAGGCTGGACTAGAGGGACCCTCACTGGTCTGACCCAGCAGGGCTCTTCTGAGGTTCTTCTCAGGGGAAGGCCTCGGCCTCTCTGCCCTGTTGCTGGCCCTCCAGGGGAACTGGCTGGCCACTGGGTGAGACAGGAGGCTGGACTAGAGGGACCCTCACTGGTCTGACCCAGCAGTGCTCTTCTGAGGTTCTTCTCAGGGGAAGGCCTCGGCCTCTCTGCCCTGTTGCTGGCCCTCCAGAGGAACTGGCTGGCCACTGGGTGAGACAGGAGGCTGGACTAGAGGGACCCTCACTGGTCTGACCCAGCAGGGCTCTTCTGAGGTTCTTCTCAGGGGAAGGCCTCGGCCTCTCTGCCCTGTTGCTGGCCCTCCAGAGAACCTCCTAAGGAGCTGGTTGGCCACTGCATGAGACAGAATGCTGGACTAGAGGGACCCTCACTGGTCTGATCCAGCAGGGCTCTTCTGATGTTTTTATTAGGGGAAGGCCTCGGCCTCTCTGCCCTGTTGTTTGCCCTCCAGAGGAACTGGCTGGCCACCGGGTGAGACAGGATGCTGGACTAGATGGACCCTCACTGGTCTGACCCAGCAGGGCTCTTCTGATGCTCTTCTCAGCGGAAGGCCTCGGCCTCCCTGCCCTGTTGTTGGCCCTCCAGAGGAACTGGCTGGCCACCATGTGAGATGGAATGTTGGACCAGATGGACCCCTGGTCTGACCCAGCAGTGCTCTTCTGAGGTTCTTCTCAGGGGAAGGCCTCGGCCTCTCTGCCCTGTTGCTGGCCCTCCAGAGGAACTGGCTGGCCACTGGGTGAGACAGGAGGCTGGACTAGAGGGACCCTCACTGGTCTGACCCAGCAGGGCTCTTCTGAGGTTCTTCTCAGGGGAAGGCCTCGGCCTCTCTGCCCTGTTGCTGGCCCTCCAGAGAACCTCCTAAGGAGCTGGTTGGCCACTGCATGAGACAGAATGCTGGACTAGAGGGACCCTCACTGGTCTGATCCAGCAGGGCTCTTCTGATGTTTTTATTAGGGGAAGGCCTCGGCCTCTCTGCCCTGTTGTTTGCCCTCCAGAGGAACTGGCTGGCCACCGGGTGAGACAGGATGCTGGACTAGATGGACCCTCACTGGTCTGACCCAGCAGGGCTCTTCTGATGCTCTTCTCAGCGGAAGGCCTCGGCCTCCCTGCCCTGTTGTTGGCCCTCCAGAGGAACTGGCTGGCCACCATGTGAGATGGAATGTTGGACCAGATGGACCCCTGGTCTGATCCAGCAGGGCTCTTCTGAGGTTCTTATCGGGGGAAGGCCTCGGCCTCTCTGCCCTGTTGTTGGCTCTCCAGAGGAACTGGCTGGCCACCATGTGAGATGGAATGTTGGACCAGATGGACCCCTGGTCTGATCCAGCAAGGCTCTTCTGATGTGCTCGTCTTCCTGGATGCAAATCCAGGGGTCTGTGGGGAGTGTCGGACTGCCCCTGCAGAAGTGTCACTCACCCCAGAGGTAGGCCTGTGGAGGCAGCTGCTTACCCTGCATGGACTGGACGAGGTTCTTCACCGTCTCTGGGCGCACGCTCAGGGCTGCACACTTCTCCATCAAGACGGGTGGGATGTGGTTGTACATGTCCAGGTTGTCCACCGTCTCAGGGTCCAGCTGCAGAGAGTCCATGAACTGCCTAGAAACAGAGAGAACCATCGTGAGGCCGGCCAGCCGGCCAACGGAGCCAGGCCACCCCAGCAGTGAGGAATGGGCCAACACTCAGCTGGCTCCGAGCCAGCAGCAGCCTGCGAGGCCATTGCCATCACCTCCTGGAGCGACACCATGTCCATTGGAACCGTGGCTCAGGGGCAGAGCTCCTGCTTGGCATGCAGAAGATTCAACCCCCAGCATCTCCAATTAAAAACAACCAGGCAGTAGGTGATGAGAAGGACCCCTGCCTAAGACCCTGGAGAGCTGTAAAGAAGGACTGTGGCTCAGTGGTAGAGCCTCTGCTTGGCATGCAGAAAGTCCCAGGTTCAATCCCCGGCATCTCCAGTTAAAAAGGACCAGGAAGGAGGTGATGAGAAAGACCTCTGCCTGAGACCCTGGAGAGCTGTAAAGAGGAGCCGTGGCTCAGTGGAAGAGCCTCTGCTTGGCATGCAGAAGGTCCCAGGTTCAATCCCCGGCATCTCCAGTTAAAAAGGACCAGGCAGGAGGTGATGGGAAAGACCTCAGCCTGAGACCCAACGGAGCCGCTGCCAGTCTAAGTAGACAAGACTGACCGAGACGGACTAAAGGTCTGAAACCCCGGAGAGCTGCTGGTGGTCTTAGACAAGACTGACCTTGATGGACCCCAAGGGTCTGATGCAGTAGAAGGCGGCTTCAGGCATCCAAGACAGGCACCAGCTGATTCCCCGGGGGCACTGCTGTGCTGAGCCGAGGATGTGCCAACTCCCCCCCCCCCCCCCGGTAGCACCTCCCCCCCCCCAGCCCCATTCAGAATCCGAAGGCAGACTTACTCCAGCACTTCATTCTTGGCGTCGATCTTGGCCATCACTTCCCTCAGCAGCTTGGCCTTTTCTTCACTAGGGCAGAGAAAGGAGAAGGAGGAGCCGCTGAGCTCCAGCACTGGGTGGCATAGAGAGGGCCTCTTCGCCGCAGGCAGGTGCGGGGACTGGCCAGAAGCAACGCTCCCTCTAAGCTGTGGAGTCTTCTGAGTAAAAATTCTGCTTTGTGAGCTCCTGGCATTAAAGTTGCGTGCGAGCGATTTGGCAGCTGCATCAATTAGTTTGCTCTGGAGCCACCCTTCCCGAGCTGAGACAAAAATGTGTGAGCCGGAGGCTAAAAAACTGTGAGCTAGCTCACACTAACTCAGCTTAGAGGGAACACTGGCCAGGAGCCCCCCAGGCCTGGGAGAGAGGCTCAGTCCAGCACTCCAAACACACAGCAGTATGCCGCTTTTATGGCATGCCTTTTTACTGCAGCTGGACTGCCTGAAGCACAGCCTTCACTGACCCACACACAAGCCCCACTTCCCACCGGCCAGCCCCCTTCCTCTGAAGCAGACCCTCAGGAGAACCCGTGGATCTGCCGATGAAGCCCCCCTTCTCCCACCTTCTGATGCCAACCAACTTCATCCCGCCCGCAGGCTGAACCAAAACACTCTGCAGAGATGCACCAGCTGAGGTTGGGTGAGAGAAACTGGCCTCGCCCCTGCCCCCACCCACTTGCCTGTACAGCGAAGATGCCTCGTGGGCGGCCATCGGGACCAGCTTGGCAAAGATATCGGGGCCCGTCACTGCTGGGTCTGTGGGATTGACGGGAAGGGCCTTCACCAGAGGAGCGCCTGAGGGTGAGACAGAACGGCATGACCAGAGATTCAGACGCCCCGTTAGAGCTCGGGATCATGGCCAGGACAGAGAATCCTGCAGGGTCGGCAAAGAAGGACAAGCGGCCGGCCCTGCATGTCGCAGAAGCCCTGTGAACACGCCTGCATCCTGCTCGTATGGGGGGGGCCACCTGGTTGTCAGAATGGTCACTATTTACAACAAGAGAATCACAGCCTAGAACAGCAAATGAATTCAAGATACCAAAAACTTCATGGACAGGTATACAGCCTCTTCCAGGCATAACATTCATGTTTGCCTTCAAGATTATAAGAAATTTTGCTGAGTTTACGGAGATGGTTTGCAGTATGTACTGAGGGAATGCATGTTACGCCTGGAAGAGGCTATATACATGTCCATGTAATTGTAAAGATTTCGTGATTTTGATTGGTCCTAATGTTCGAAGGAAGGATTTCTGAAACGAAACCTTATCCCAGAAATTTTTGTCAACTACATCAAGCTATCATCTAGCACAGCTTATAAACAGGACCTGGAACTGTTTTGTATCATCTTTGTATTATTTGTAAATCACTGATATTGAATTTATTATAAGTATATTTATGTGCATGATACAGTTTTTGGTATCTTGAATTTGTTTGATGTCAGAATGACCCACCGTGTGCTTGCTTTGCAAATGAAACCAGGGATCCTTTCCTGTCCATGTAATTGTAAAGATTTCGTGATTTTGATTGGTCCTAATGTTCGAAGGAAGGATTTCTGAAACGAAACCTTATCCCAGAAATTTTTGTCAACTACATCAAGCTATCATCTAGCACAGCTTATAAACAGGACCTGCAACTGTTTTGTATCATCTTTGTATTATTTGTAAATCACTGATATTGAATTTATTATAAGTATATTTATGTGCATGATACAGTTTTTGGTATCTTGAATTTGTTTGATGTCAGAATGACCCACCGTGTGCTTGCTTTGCAAATGAAACCAGGGATCCTTTCCTGCATAAGTGTGCGGTTGAAATCACGTGTTCATGCCCCCCCCCCAGTCATCTCTTTCCCCCTCTCCTGGCATGCAGCTGGTAGCTTCACTACACACAGCTTTTGGGTGCAGCGTCCTTGGGGGAGGACACACCCAGGCCTGCCTCACTGCACCATCCTCTCCCCCCTCCCCCAGCAGCAGAGCAGGGCCTCGGCTTCACCTTTCACCGACTGCAAGGTGTCCAGAGCAGGGACTGCTTCGTGGTAGATGAAGTCGTTGTCCTTCTTGGCAGAGTTGAACCTGAACAGCAACCAGAGACCAAAAGGAGGCGCTGAGGAGGCAGCCAGAGTTGGGGCGTGTGGGAGTGAGAGATCTAGAGACGCAGTTTCCTCCACTCTTCAGGCTTCCATTCAAGTGAAGCTCAAGAAGTTCGTAACAGCCATATAGAATCAGAGAGTTGGAAGTGACCTCCGGGGTCATCTAGTCCAACCCCTTGCACAATGCAGGAAATTCACAAATACCTCCCCCCCCACAAACCCCCAGTGACCCCTGCTCCATGCCCAGAAGATGGCCAAAAAAAAAACCCTCCAGGATCCCTGGCCAAATTGGCCTGGAGGAAAATTGCTTCCTGACTCCAAAGTGGCAATCAGCATTTCCCTGGGATTGTTAGAAAGGGCCACATACACTAAGCACTGAGGCAACCCTTCCTGCCCTCCCTTCTCGTGACCTGCCTAAGTTCACAGAATCAGCATGGCTATAGGACAGCATTCTCGACCACGCTGTTGCCCTCCCTCCCCTTCCAAAGGAGTTCAGAGCGAACACTTTGGTTCTCTCCGTCTTCATTCTGCCTCCACAATGCAATGCTCCCTCTAAGCGGTGGAGTCTTGTGAGCAAAAATCCTACTTTGTGAGCTACTGGCATTCAAGCTGTGAGTGAGCGACTTGGCTGCTGCGTAAATCAGTTTGCTCTGGAGCCCTCCTTCCTGAGCTGAGAGAAAAATGTGTGAGCCGGAGGCTAAAAAACGGTGAGCTAGCTCACCCTAACTCATCTTAGAGGGAACACTGACCCCAAGTCTTGGACAGAGCGCCTCTCCTGGGGCCAGCCAGTGAGATTCAAGGACCCAGATCTCCCACCTTCGAGTCCAGCACTACACTGTGGGGGGGAGGGCAGTTCTCCAATTTAGGATTCTCATACCTCTGGAATAGGAACCTGAAAACCCAGGGAGCAGGGGAGAAGGGCCCGGTTAGTAATTCCTGCCCTCTTGAGCCCAAAACCGTACTAGCAGGAAAGGATTCATTTCTTACATGCATTAGCTTTAGGGATTTGTATGCATGGCATTAACAAACGAGGTTTCACAAAATATTGGATTTTAGAATTGTATTCAATGTGTTACGTATTTCTATGGTTAAAATACTGTACCATGCTGAAACTACTATCAATAAAAATTAAAATAAAATGTAAAAAAAAAACCAACCCCCCTTGAGGTTTCTAGCCCTCCTAGCTGCATAGCGCTACCACAGAAACATATGAGAAGTGTCTGATGAAGCTGACCTTCCAGCAGTTAAGAAGAGAAGAGAAGAGATTGGATTTTACACTCTGCCCTTCACTACCTGAAGGAGTCTCAGAGCATCTTACAATCTCCTTCCCCTTCTCCTCCCCACAACAGACACCCTGTGAGGTAGCCGGGGCTGAGAGCGCTCTTTCGAGGACTGCTCTCTTGAGAGAACAGCTTCAAGAGAACTTGTAACTGACCCCAGGTCACACCAGCAGCTCCATGCAGAAGAATTTCACAACAGGACAGCAGCCGCTTTTCCAGCTCCCTTTGGGTCATTTTACCACCCCGGCCCCTCCCAATCTCCACAGTACTCTCTCACCCTCCCAATTCTTTGAGAGCCAGTTTGGTGTAGTGGTTAAGTGTGTTGACTCTAATCTGGGAGAACCGGGTTTGATTCCCCACTCCTCCACTTGCACCTGCTGGTGTGACCTTGGGCAAGCCGTAGTTCTGGCACAGCTGTTCTTGAAAAAGCGCAGTTTCTGTCAGAGCTCCCTCAGCCCCACCAACCTCACAGGGTGTCTGTTGCAGGGAGGGGAAGGGAAAGGAGATTGTAAACTGCTCTGAGACTCCCTTGGGGAGTGGAGGGTGGGGTATAAATCCAATCTCTTCTTCTTCTTCTTTGTCAAACATTCAGAATTATTTGAAAAACAGTTCAGCCTGGGAGAAACAGGCACGGTGTGGTGTTTGTGTTTCGTCCTTCTTTGCCTCGTGCCTCTTCTCTGGGGGCAGAGTGAGGGCTGAACGGCATGGAAGAGACAGAGCCCACCCACCCGCCTCCGAGCATCCCACACAACTGCCACAGACTCACTTTCCTCCGATCACATCCATGGTGAACCTCAAGGCCTCCTGCACAGTTTCCGGCTGACCCTAGGAGAAGAAACCTTTGAAGAATACATACACACACACACATGCACAGATTCCGGGGGACGGACATGTTGGTCTGAAGCAGCAGAGCAAAGTTTGAGTCCGGTGACACCTTTAAGGCCAACAAAGTTTCATTCTGGGTATACGCTTTCGTGTGCATGCACACGAAAGCGTATACCCAGAATGAAACTTTGTTGGTCATAAAGGTACCACCAGACTCAAACATAAAGGTACCACCAGACTCACACACGAGAATGCAAGCAGCGCAAGCACCCCCCCGGGCCGCTGACCATGTACGCCTCTGGGTGAAGAGAGGAGGGTAAATGGCGAGAAGGGCCTAGGAGAAAGGACTCCGAGAGAACACCTACACTCTCCCCTTACTACACTAGAATGCGGGGTCACCCAGTACAGCTGCCAAAGAGTTCAAAACAGACACAAGAAAATGGTTCTTCACACAATCATGGCGGCTACTGTAAAATGCGGGAACAACCCTGAGTGAGGTGGCTTTAAACAGGACAGCTTTAAAAGGGGGTTGGAGAGTTTCGCGGAGGAGAAGGAGGTCTATCATTGGCTAATAACCATGGTGGCTAAATGGAAACTCCATATTCAGAAGCGGTCAATCTCCAAATCCCTCTTCCAGAAGGCAACATCAGGGGAAGGCCTCGGCCTCTGTGCCCTGTGGTTGGCCCTCCAGAGGAATTGGCTGGCCCCTGTGGGAGATGGGATGCTGGACTGGATGGACCCTCACTGGTCTGATCCAGCAGGGCCTTGTGTTCTTCTCAGGGGAAGGCCTCGGCCTCTCTGCCCTGCTGTTGGCCCTCCAGAGGAACTGGCTGGCCGCTGTGTGAGACGGGATGCTGGACTGGATGGACCCTCACTGGTCTGTTCCAGCAGGGCTCTTCTGATGTCCTTATCAGGGGAAGGCCTCAGCCTCTCTGCCCTGTTGTTGGCCCTCCAGGGGAGCTGATTGGCCTCTGTGTGAGACCGGATGCTGGACTAGATGGACCCTCACTGGTCTGATCCTGCAAGGCTCTTCTTATATTGTTAAATAGGGCTTAAATACATTAATAGAGTAGACATCTGACAATGGCCAACGGGAAGCTCTGTGTTCAGCATCTCTCTCTCTCTCTCTCTCTGAATTCCAGTTATTGAAAGACAACAACAGAGGAAGTCTTTGGTTTCCATGTCCTGATGGCAGGACTCGTGTGGCAAGTTGCACACACTGCTGTGCATGAACCTTCTGGAGTACAGAAGGTCGAGGCCACAGGAATCTGGGATTTCTCAAACATGATGTTCCCGGCTCAGGGACCCTAAGCAGAAGACCAGCCGTACCTTAGCCAGTTTGATGGCTTCGTTGAGCTTGTCCAAAGCGCTCTGGAAGTAGACAACCTGCAAAGGGGGCAAAGATTAAGTGAGCCAAAGGCCCTTCCAAACTGCCTCCACCACAAACGGCAAGGAAAAGAAAACCGCTCGACGACTGCAGAGGGAGAGAGGAAGTCATCCACATGGCTTAGCAGTCCACAACATTTTTCAGGCATCTGGGAGGAGCAAATCCTGGCATGCAGGTTCTTTTAACTAGGATACCGAACACAAGATGCAACTGGCACCAAACTACGGGCTCACATAATCCTAATTAAGAAGAACAAAGCTGACCAATAGTGCTGAGCAGCTACCTGGCGGTCTAATCGCTAAAACTTATTCTTTGCTAGTAGATCTACAAAGTCCTTCTTTAAACTACGTTATAAGGTGGAACAGGAACTTACAGATCAATATTGATTTAGAGGAACGGAGGTGGATATGGAATTGTGCGGCCCCTAAATGCAGTTCTATAACTTTAAAAGAAAATTTATTTCAAAGTTTGTTTGGATGGTCTCTCACTTCATACACGTCAGCCATTAAGTACAGAAATACGCAGGGCCAGTTTGGCGGCGGGGTTTATCCAGGGCAGATTTTTTTTTTTTAACAATCCCTTGGTCACGTTAAAAAATTCAGCCTTTTCAGAAACCGCCAATTCAATTTATTAAGGAAATGGAGGGATCATAATATACCCCCAGATCCAAAAGTTATTCTGTTGGGTTGTTTAAAATACATTTATTTATTTTGCTTTATCAGTTCAATTTATACACCGCCCTTCCCGGAGTTCACACACTGCGCTCTCAGATGCCGATTCAGTCCTGATCTTACTTTCTGCTGCTCAACCGAAAAGAGCGGAAAAACAAGTCAGAACCTCCTTTGGCGAATGAACAGTTCCCACTGTGTGCGGACGACTGCGTTAGTCACTAAATTAATGCATTATCAGAAGGCTCCGGGAAATCACTTTTAATGTGTAGATAAATTCATTAAGCAACAGATACTGCTGTCAGCTAATGCTGCCATCTCCTGCCCGGGGAGGTGAGATGAGTGAACCCTGGACATCAGGTCTGTGGAATGTTATGTTATACTTCTCATGGCATGCTTATCGCTCGCCGAGCTGCTCTGACCTTGGGAGACTGCTGGTGCCTGCCCATGTATCTCTTCTCCTATCTGACTCTATTTCTTCCCACTTTTTCCCTGGGAACCATAAACCAGTATTTTAAGCACCTTTTCTCTGACATGGTGATTGGTTGCAATTCCTTACCAGACCCCTTTTTGAATTCTGTATAATTGTCCTGCTTGGGGCTGTGTCCGCCATTACTAACACAAGAAGTGCAGATGACCACAGACGACCTTTCTCAGTAAAGCATTCCTGTTTAAGGACACTCGTTGGTGACTGACTCGGTAGGACTCTCACAACTGCTTACAATGTTTTAGAACAATAAGGTAAGCCAGAAAGTGTTTGATGAGTTATTACAATGCCTCAGTTTCTTTCTGTAGCTGGGAACGTGAAATATGTTCTATACCTTGTGCTCTATTTTGAAAAAAAATCTAATATTCGAAAAAGAAGGGGGAAAGCGACCTGTTTAGGAAAAAGGGCCCAGCCCAGTGACCCTCCAGGGAAGAGAGTTCACAGTTGCCATTACTCCCAGGAAAGGGTTTGCCGGCCAAGGCTCAGTTCCATCCTCTAGCTCAGGACCCCCCAACCTCTTTGAGCCTGCAGGCTCCTTTGGAATTTTGACACGGCATTGGGGGGGGCACCCCGCAGGCATGGAATGGCCGCCGCAGGAGGAGGAGCCAACCACCCCTGCATGGGAGCCCCAAGCGCAGAGGAGAAGAGGGGTGATGTCAAAAAAAGATGAGTAGGGGAACGAAACCGACACTGTGGTGGCGGCTGGGGCTGAAACAAGGTCATTTTAATCTGCAACGCCAATCGGATTGCCAGTGGCCAATCAGAAGCCCTGCTTGGCATGAACCCAACATGGCGCCGTCCACTTTCCGAGAACACTCAGTGGGCACCAGGAAAGGTGTTGGGGGCACCACGTTGGGGACCCCAGCAACACCAGGGCCCTCAGAGCTCCAGGACCAGCTCTTGAAGCATTAGGAGTCGCTGGGTTAGAACAACCGCGAGTTCTTTCCTTGGCCATTCCCTTCCTCGCCCACCTTCTATTTCTGGGCCGGGCAAAGGACAGACTCCCCTCCCCTTTCCGGGGCCCAGGGTCTGTGCTGGTCCCCTTTCTTCCTCTGGACCGACAAGCTCGCCACGGTCCACACCCCCTTGGCAGCCCCCCCCCAGCCCATCTGGCCTCCACTTACCCTCTCCCCGAACTTCTGCTGCTCCTCGGCCTGCTTCCCCATGTGCAGCTGCCAAGAGACAGAGAAGGAACAGCGCTGAAGCCGTGTGGCAGAAGGAGCCCCCCAACCCCAGCGCCCCCCCCCCACGCCAAGGCTCCCGCAGCCACGCCCTCCAGCCACGGGAGCCCTCCCTCACCAGAAGCGGTCGAGGGCTGAGGAGTGGCTGGGATTGAGACACGTGGCCACTCAAGGCCAAGAGAGGTCTGTCTTTTCTTCCTTAAGACTGTCAAGGCGTTTGCTACCAGTGTTCCCTCTAAGCCGAGTGAGTGTGAGCTAGCTCACAGTGTTTTTACCCTCCGGCTCACAGATTTCTGTCTCAGCTCAGCTCAGGAAGGAGGGCTCCAGAGCAAACTGATTGATGCAGCAGCCAAATCGCTCGCTCACAACTTTAATGCCGAGAGCTCACAAAGTAGAATCTTTGCTCACAAGACTCTCCAAGGCTTAGAGGGAGCATTGTGTTGCTGCCCATTTGTTTTCCAAAGGGGCGTGCTGAGGAAAAACCAGGTAAAGATAAACGTCAAACTAAAATTTAAAAAAAAAAAAACCAGCACGGCACTAGGCGACTGGGGTGGCGGCAACACAGCCAGTGGGAAATACCACCCTGCGTGACTCAAAACGGCGTAGCGGAGGACAGTCCGAGGGAAAGCCTTGCCCGCCAGAGCCAGGCCCTGCCCGGGACACTCACGTGGGCGACAGCAGCAAAGTAGTAGATTTTCATCTGCACCAGCTTCTTCCAGTCCTTCTGGATCTTCCCCAGGAGGGAGGCCGTGTCGGAGTTCTCCAAGGCCCGACAAGCTTCTTTGTAGTAATCCACCACCTTCAGAAGGGAACCAGAAGCAGAGGATGTCCAACGTATGGCTCTGGAGGGGGGGGGGGGGGAGTGGGACACCCGGCTGCGCAAGGCGGACTACAAAAGCAAGGGGGTGCGCCACAGATAGCCTTACCAGCCAAGCAGGGATGTAATCACACCGTGGAGGGCTTCTCTACTTTGGGTCCCAAACCCTCCACCTGTCTGCCCAGATGCAAAGAGCCCCAGGCTTGCCCGCTCTGGGCGGAGTACGGCTCACCTGAGCACTGATCCTGGCCACCAGGAAGCTCTTGCGGTTGTCCAGCATCGACTTCTCCAGGAGGCATTCCTGCGCCTGGCCCTTCGGGAGACAAGAAAGAGGGCGGCGTGGGCGGGGCCTGGCCCATACCTGAGCGAGGGGGACCCTCTCCGGGCAGCGGGCGAACTCTTCTCATATTTGGTTGCAGAAGAAAAGCCACCAAATGCTCCGCGCCGGAGACTGATGCAGGAAGGGGCCTCGAGGGATCGCACCCCGTCTAGGTGAACCCACAGGGCCCCAATCTAGTACGACCCAACGCTGGCCCACCCTGGTCTTGAAGTCAAAGAATCATGGAGTTGGAAGGGACCTCCAGGGTTGTCTAGTCCAAGCCCCGGCATAGTGCAGGAAATTCACAAATGCTCTCCCCCTCCACACCCCCAGTGACCCCCCCCCCGGTTCCACGTCCAGAAGATGATAAAAAACCTCCAGGATCTCCAGCCAAACTGACCACGAGAAGAATTGCTTCCTGACCCCAAAATGGCAATCAGCATTCCCCTGGGCTTGTAAGAAAGGGCCATGAGAACTAAGCACTGAGGCCACCCTTCCTGCCCTCCCTCTCACGATCTGCCCAAGTTCACACAATCTGCATTGCTGTCAGATGGCCACCTAGCCTCTGCTTGAGAACCCCCCAAGGAGGAGAGCCCTCCACCTCCCGAGGAAGCCTGTTCCACTGAGGAACCGCCTGAAATGTCAGGAAGTCCTTCCTAATGTTTAGCCGAAAACTCTTCTGATTTAATTTCAACCCACTGGTTCTGGTCTGACCTTCTGGGGCAACAGAAAACAACTCTGCACCATCCTTCTACATGACAGCCCTTCACAAAGATGGTTCTCATACCAACCTCTCAGTCGTCTCCTCCCCAGGCTCAACACACCCAGAGGACTTGGTCTCCAGACCCCGCACCATCTTTGTTGCCCTCCTCTGGACACCTTCCAGCTTGGCTATATCCTTCTTAAATTGTGGTGCCCAAAACTGAACACAATACTATGGGTGAGGTCTAACCAGAACAGAGTAAAGCGATACCATCACATCGCGTGATCTGGACACCATACGTCTGTTGACACAGCCCAAAATCGCATTTGCCTTTTTAGCAACCGCATCACACTGCTGGCTCATGTTCAGCGTATGGTCTACTAAGACCCCTAGATCCTTTTCGCACATACTGCTGCCAAGGCAAGTCTCCCCCATCCTATAATCATACTTTTGATTTTTCCTACGCAAGTCCAGAACTTTGCATTTATCTGCGTTGAAATTCATTAAATTTCTTTTAGCCCAGTTTTCCAGCCTCTCGAGATCATCCCGTATCCTGACTCCGTCTTCTAGTGTGTTTGCTCCCCCTCCCCCACCATGCTGCCAGTCAGCCGGCCTTCCACTTCACCGGCAGAAAAGAGCCAGGGTCCAGAAGCCCCTCCAAGGCCAACAAAATTTATGGCAGGATATATGAGCTCTCATGAGTCACTGCTCACTTCTTCAGATAGAAGAAGAAGGAGAAGAAGAAGAGAAGAGATTGGATTTATACCCTGCCCTCCACTCCCCAAGGGAGTCTCAGAGCGGCTTACAAACTCCTTTTCCCTTCCCCTCCCCACAACAGACACCCTGTGAGGTAGGTGGGGCTGAGAGAGCTCTTTCCCAAGCTGTCCTTGAGGGAACAGCTGGTGCAGAGCTATGGCTTGCCCAAGGTCATCCAGCCAGGTGCAAGTGGAGGAGTGGGGAATCAAACCCGGTTCTCCCAGATTAGAGTCCGCGCACTTAACCACTACACCAAACTGGCTCTCAGAGAAGAGATTGGATTTATACCCCGCCCTCCGAAGGGCCTCATGAAAGCTCCTCCCCTGCCACAAATTTTGTTGGTCTTTAAGGTGCTGCTGGACTCTGGCTCTTCCCTACTGGTACAGACAGACTTAATGTGACCGGCTACCCATCTTGATCTATCTCCACTCCACCATTCTTGTAGGAATGCCGTCAAACCACACAGAAATGTAAAGAGAGCCGCTCCTCTCTCTGCAGCCTGAGCTTTTGCTGTGGAACCCCGAGGCCCATCAGGAGGTGTGGCTTTCACAGCAGCAGTGCGACGTGACCCTTGCGGCCACTGCTCAGTGCTCACGGCCCAGGGCCGAGCTCCGCGGGAGGAAAGGGCCGCATCTTACCAGCATGAGGTTGATGTTGAGATTGAGGATCTGGTGGCTCATGTCAACGCTGTAGGAATGGGGGAAGTGGTCCCGCAGGTATGTGAACGCACCAGCGGCGCACTGGAAATGGGTGCAGGAGACCTTCATGCCCTGCCACGTGGAGGGGAGGGGAGAGGAGAAACAGGGAGACAAAGAGGCGCGTTTAGCAAGCTGAGGGGCCGGAGGAATGCCGGCAAGGATTCTCCTGTCTGCCGGTTCAGCTGCTCCCCAGAGTTCCCTCCAAGCTGAGTTAGTGTGAGCTAGTTCACAGTTTTTTAGCCTCCAGCTCACACATTTTTGTCTCCGCTCAGGGAGGAGGGCTCCAGAGCAAACTAATTTATGCAGCAGCCAAGTCGCTCACTCCCAACTTTAATGCCAGGAGCTCACAAAGTAGGATTTTTGCTCAAAGGCTCCACAGGTTAGAGGGAGCATGAGTCCTGGCCAGGGTTCCCTCTAAGCTGAGTTAGTGTGAGCTAGCCCACAGTTTTCTAGCTCATACCTTTTTGCCTTTGCTCAGGAAGGAGGGCTCCAGAGCAAACTAACTGATGCAGCAGCCAAATCGCTCGCTCACAACTTTCATGCCAGTAACTCGCTTAGTAGGATTTTTGCTCGCAGGACTCAGTTTAGAGGAAGCATGCCTTCAGCTTAGAGAATGCCCCGCGCGGTGCTTCCGATCCCCCTCCCAAGACCCACCACGGGGTGGAGACCCACGAAGACGCCTGTATTTGCTGCCTCCCGGGACTGTGGGGTCAAGCTCCAGGCAGGTCACCCCACAGAGCTGGAGGCAGGGGCTCTGAGCCCCCACCTGGGCAAGGTCTGCTCCACTACCTGGCTGGGGGTGTTTCTGTGGTGCCCTGCCCACTGTGCTCAATGCCGCCTCCCCCCTGCCCCACTGCATTGGGCAAACCAGGTGGAGCCAGCAGGATTTCTCGAATCCCCTTAAAAATCAAGAGCCCGACTGCTGATCAGAGGTGCCTGCGCCTTGGCCAGGTTAGCGCCAGGAAGACAGGTGAGCCCAAAGCCTTACCTCCTCCGACACCCGCTTGTCCATCGCCCCCAGCATGGAGTGCAAGGCACCTGGCGAAAGGAGAAAGGGAAGACTGAGAGCAGGTGGGGGCAGCGGACAGAAGGCCAGGTAAGGATCTGCTGGCCTGGGTTCCAACCCCCGCTCTGCCACGAAGCTTGCTCGGTGACTTCAGGCCATTCGTCCTCCCTCAGCCTAACCTACCTCGCAGGGCTCTCGGGAATATTAAAATCAGGGAAGGGAGAATTCTGTGCCTGAGTGGGGGCAGCAGCGGCACAGGGCGCCCTCGGAGTCTGGGAGCCAAGTTTTCATGGAGGAGATAACCATCAGTGGCGACTAACAATGGTGGCTGGAGGGAGGCTCCATAGATAGAACTAGTAATCCTCTGAAACCCAGTGTCAGCAGAAGCAGGCCTCAATCTCCTGTTTCCTCGTCTGTGAACTTAGGCGGACCATGAGAGGGAGAGCAGGAAGGGTTGCAGCATCAGTGCTTAGTTCTTGCGGCCCTTTCTTACACGCCCAGGGAAACGCTGATCGCCTCGGAGGTCAGGAAGCAGTTTGGCCAGGGGTCGTGGAGGTTTTTGGTCATCTTCTGGGCATGGAACAGCAGTCACTGGGGGTGGGGGGGTGGGTGGGAGGGAGGTATGTGTGAATTTCCTGCATTGTGCAGGGGGTTGGACTAGATGACCCTGGAGGTCCCTTCCAACTCTGTGATTCTATGATCTGATCCAGCAGGGTCTACTTCAGTGCTAGCTTAGAGTTCCCTCACAGAGAAGTACTTGTGAGGGGCAGCAGCTTTGTGGGGAGAGAGGAAATAAAGGAAGCGGTTGCCCCCTGGCTCTTGTGCAGCAGCCGCATGCCTGGGAGACGTTCTAATAGTGCAGCTCACCCCACAGAGAGGAGAGGGAGGTCGGAGCCTGGCCTAGAATCCCACTACCTCCAGAGAAGAGGGGTACGTGTGCACAGCACTCAGTCTCTAAAAGGAGGTATGGAGAAAAGCCCTCCGCCTCACAAGGCACTCCAATAAAACAACTGTTTGGAAGGCACTCTGTGATATGGAACCCACCTGCAGGTTGGCAAAAGGAAAACTACAGGAGATCAGTCAGCTCTCTCCCAAGTGCAGAGCGCTCTAGGGCTTAGTTTGCAAATGGCTCTAGCCAGAGGAAGAACAAAAGGTTTATCATCGCACACCTTAGCTAGACTGTCCCACCTGGGGACAGAGACCGCAAAAGCTGTATAGTATTTTCTTCCCCTTTGAGTTAGGAAGGTTGTGGAACGAACCCAGGGAGGGATGGACTCTCAAAGTGGACAAGACAAATTCTCAGGATATGAGCAAGAAGCTCTCTCTTGTCTTACAGATTTTGGCCACAAAGGACTAAAACTTTACATGAAGACTCCATCTTCATCTTGACCACATGTCGAGGGATAATGGGAGAAGTCCCAACTCTGAGAACTAAGGCAGCAGAGGAATTTTAAACTCTGCAACTTCACCAGTTACTAGCCTATCCTAATTTGACATCTGTTAGGATAAGTAGTATCCTCTAAGTAGTATAATACTATAAGTCATATAATACTATAAGTAGTATAAGACGGCCCAGACTAGCCTGATCTTCTCAGATCTCGGAAGATAAGCAGGGTCAGCCCTGATCAGTATTTGGATGAAAGACAACCAACAAATTCCAGGGCTGGCAAACCACCTCTGTTAGTCTCTTGCCTTGAAAACCCTACACAATTGCTGTTAGTTGGCTGCAACTTGATGACACTCCACCCACACGCACACATAGGAAAAGTATTGAGCTCAGGTGTAGAAAAAGGTTTTTCACCTTTTCTTTATATCCCTGCTCAGCCAGATTCTGTGCAGAATATGTGTAGTCTTTTTATTCACATACCACACTTTCTAATACTTTGAATGCTCAGTGCCTGGGCTCTGCATCGGCACCATGTCTATTTGGTCCTGCTTTCCAAAGAGCAGTAAAGAGGAACGGGAAGGGTAACATTTTGTCCCTACAGGTTGAATTCTGGAAGCTCTCCTAAGCAGGGAGGACCCCTTGTCGCTTTCAAGAGCAGCGAGCACATAGGCAACAATTCCTACACCAGAGAACTAGAAGGGTCTTACCCAGATTGTAGAGGATGCAGGCCTGCTCGTACTTGATGTCCTTGTGAGTCACCGCCTTGCCGGAGAAGATCTCTGTCCTGCAAGCAGAGAGAGTGCCGTTATGGTGGAGGACCGGATGATGCTTGGAGACAGACAGGCATCCCCAAAGGGCTCAGAGTTGGCCCCCACTCCAGGAACGACTCAGCTCCAACAAATGCCTCTGGTGGGGGGAGGGGGGGGGTCAGCTCGACTGGTGAAGTCAAGTCAATCACCTCCTGTGATGACATGAGAGAGAGAAAGATGCAGGTTCCGGGCTCCCTCAGACACCATCCTTACATAGAGATGAGAAGGCCAGGGAAAAAATAGCAGAAACATTTGGGGGGGGGGGAGTGTGTTCCCCATCCCAGACTCCCCCCCCCCAGTTTTCTATTTTGTTCTCCGTGCTGGGGAGCACTTTAAAAACAAAACTCCTGTGAAATATTCCCTTAGAATGAGCAAAAATGCTTCTCGGGGCAAGGTTTTTCACACTCAAAATGTATGGCATGAAATGGTCTGAGGACTTCCTTAATTTTTCCAATGGAAAAGCTGGGAAATTTGGGAGAGCACTGAAATTTAAAAAAAAAAACTCTTACACTGTAGACAATTTTTTAAAAAATTAGTTTAAATGTAAATAATTTTGGCAACAATTAATATATGTGATTAATGATAACACATCATTAAAGAGTTCAGCGTTTGCGATATTATAATATAAAGTTTCACTTTAAAAATATGTTGGGGGTCTAACTGTGGCTCAGAGAGTTTCTCTCCAAACGATACACCAGACCTGAGCCAGGCTGTCAACGAGAGGACACTTCAGCGATCGCTCGTTAATTCATAAAGGTAAAGGTTTCCCTTGCTCAAAAGCCAATTAAATCCGATTCTAGAGGCGGTGCTCATCTCTGTTTCCAAGCCGAAGAGCCAGCGCTGTCTGAAGACTTCTCTGTGGTCATGTGACCAGCATGACTAGACGCCAAGGCACACGGAACGTTGTTACCTTCCCACCGAAGCAGTACCTACTTATCTACTTGCAATCTCTTGCTTCCGAACTGCTAGGCTGGCAGGAGCTGGGGCCAGAGACGGGAGCCCACTCCATCATGCGGCACTTGGGTCTCGAAGTGCCAAGCTACTGACCTTCCAGTCAGCAGCTCAGCGTCTTAACTTCTGAGCCACTGTGGCTCCCATTCATTCACAGGTTCACCATAAGCACCTTGACACTACCTCACACACACAAGTTACAAATGTGATGTTCAATCAGTAAAATAAGTTTAGGTTTGACAGAAATGTAATCATTGCACGTATATCAATTTCTCCTCAACTTTTTCCCCAGGGGAAAAAGGTTTTTTCCCTTTGGCTTGAAAATTTCTGGAAATCTGACATCTCTGTCGTTACATATTGCCCGGAAAATGCAGGAGATACCCTGCTTGCTTCCCCTGACAACTCTGAATGGAGACACCACTCAGAGCTACACGTGCCCCCTGCCACTTCTCAAATAAGTCTAGTCCTTACAGAGACTCACCACCTCTGCCTTAATTTACCTCTGGGACTGCCTCTCTCAGGATGTGTTACGTTCTGGCAGTAAAAACTTCCTGGTGGTCCCCGGACTGAGAGAGATCCGGCTGCCCTTAACCAGGGCTGGGACTTTTTCAGCCCTGGCCCACGCCTGGGGGAACTCTCTGCCGGAAGACATCCCTGCCCTGCAAGCTCTGTTACCTTTCCGCAGGGCCTGTAAGGCAGAGGTGTTCCGCCAGGCCTTTGGCTGAGGACAGCGACAGAACAGCAACTCAACGGGCACTCTCATACTTCCCACCTCCAATGCTCCCGCTAAGCTGTGGAGTCTCATGAGCAAAAATTCCACTTGGTGAGCTCCTGGCATGAAAGTGGGGAGCGAGCAATTTGGCTGCATCATCAATTAGTTCGCTCTGGAGCCCTCCTTCCTGAGCTAAGACAAAAAAACGTGTGAGCCGGAGGCTAAAAAACTGTGAGTTAGCTCACACTAGCTCAGCTTAGAGGGACACACCCATCTCCCTTCACCTACCCCCTCAGGCGGCTACGGGGAAACTGCAATTTTTTCTGAAATTTTGCCAACTTGGAACAGACTGACATTTATATATTGACTCTACATTATTTTATTATGGGTTTTAACTTAATCTAAATTATCTATTGTTTTTACCTTGCTCTAAAGTGCCCTGAGCACTGCCCGCAGGGAATGAATGAAGGAATGAATGAAGAAATAAATCAATAACCGCACTCTTCCCGCCTCCTGCATTCCACTCCCCCGCCACCCTCGGCCCCCCATCTTGTCATTTCCTCCACTTAAGTAGCTCCCTCCCCTCTACCCATTAACGTCCTCCCCTTCCTTCCAGACCTCTCTCAAACCCAGTTTTCCATGGCTGTGGTCACACACACGAAATTAATCCACTTTCAATCCACTTTCAAAGCACTTTCCGACTAGATTTTTACTGTGTGAACTGGCAAAATCCAATTTGAAAGTGGATTGAAAGTGGATTCTTTCGTGTGTGTGACCGCAGCCCTGAACAGCGTTCCTTGGACCACACTGCTAGGCTCCCTTCTGGCTGCCAGCTCATTCTGCCTTCTGCACCCGCGCCTGCCCTCTGATGTGGGAGGAGAGCTTCCCGTGGAGAGCATGGGCCACCGTCCTTGTGTCCTGGGCGGCACCCTCCTGGCACACCAATCCGCAGCAGGCCAAGGAAGTCGGCCCCACCCACCTCCCACCCCGTGGGCCGAAGGGCTTTGGAGCAGAGTGCCAAGAGGGCCCCTCCCTCCTCGCTCCTCCCTCTTACCAGGTGATGGGGACGGCCGCCTCGTGCTCCGCCCCCATGGGGATGCGGCTCTGCAGGTAGTGCAGCTGGCCAAAGTACTTCCGCAGGATGCTGCAGCCTTCAAAGTCCCTGGGCACGTTCACGGCATTCTGCAGAGAGAGGGAGGAGAGAAGAAGAAGAAGAAGAAGAGATTGGATTTATACCCCGCCTTCCACTCCCCGAGGGAGTCTCAGAGCGGCTTACAAACTCCTTTCCCTTCCCCTCCCCACAACAGACACCCTGGGAGGTAGGTGGGGCTGAGAGAGCTTTTTCCCAAGCTGCCCTTGAGAGAACAGCTGTGCCAGAACTACGGCTTGCCCAAGGTCATCCAGCCAGGTGCAAGTGGAGGAGTGGGGAATCAAACCCGGTTCTCCCAGATTAGAGTCCGCGCACTTAACCACTACACCAAACTGGCTCCCCACACCAAACTGGCTCCCCTTAACCACTACACCAGACTGGCTCTTTGTGAGATTCAAAGGATGCCAGGAAGGAATAACGTTTCCACCACAAGGACTCCCACTGGTGGCCATTCACACATCTGCTGCGTTCAAAACCATCTGCAGGAAAAAGTCTTTCCTCAGAAGTTTTCGGAGTGCGCGACACACAACAGGCAGAGCGTTCGGCCTGGGGGCAAAACCCAACAGTTCAGCCACTTCCACTGGCAGCAGCTCACCAGTCGCCCCCCGCCCCTCCCCTCGTGCCTCCGTCTTATTCCTCTTGACGAGGGGGGGAGTCCCGCAACCCAGGGGGGCAGCCCCACTCCCACCCCTTGCCAGAGAGGCCGGGACCAAAGCTCACCTGCCGGAGCTGCTCCAGCTTCTTCAGCTCTTCATTGTAATTCTCGGGATTCTCGCCATAGTTCTTCAGGACAAACTGGGGGGGGGGGGGGGGGAGAGAAAGATGAATTATGCGTCGCCTCCACTGTTCCCTCTAAGCTGAGTTCGTGTGAGCCCGCTCACAATTCTTTAGCCTCCGGCTCACACACTTTTGTCTGAGCTCAGGTAGGATGTGGCTCCAGAGCAAACTGATTTATGCAGCAGCCAAATCGCTCGCTCACAACTTTAATGCCAGAAGTTCAGAAAGTAGGATTTTTGCTCACAAGACATCAAAGCTTAGAGTGACCTCTGGGGAATCTTGCCCCCAAGAGGAAGGTCTGCAAGCAGTCCAGTCCACAACTGCCTCCCGGGCTTGAATCCAACCGTTATCCCCCTTCAAGGCACGGGATCATTTCAACATTGCAAGCAAAAGAGGCGAATGGGTGCTGAGCTCTCCAGGGACTCCCTTTCAGACACAGTCAACCCTCCAAGCAGCCACAGTTAGCTCAACGAATTCTTCCAAGTGTCCACAGGGAAGCAGGTGGGATGACTCAAAAATTACGCACGTAACAAGAAGAAACTAAGACAGCAAAACAGACAACAGAAGCTGCAGAAAGGATAGAACGCTCCACGTAGCATCTACAGCCGTGGCCCTGCAATCTCCCCAACGTGGAATCCACGGTACAGATGAAACCCAGCCGCTGCCCCAATATTGGATCCTGGGGTACAGGGTAGCAAGGTAAAAATTATTGTGGGGGGAATTCTCAGGGGGTTTATATGAGCCAGAACCAAATTATGGGGGGGGGGGGAGTTTTCCTCAGGGGGTTTCTACAAGCCAGCGCTCACATTTCCACATCATATGACAACCCTAGGGCCAGTCTTAACAGATATACTATTATAGAAAAAAGCCAGAGTCCAGGAGCACCTTAAAGACTAACAGAATTAGTGGCAGGGAAGAAGCTTGCGTGAGTCACTCCCCTCTTCTTCGGATGCCCGTATTCTTGCTCTTTTCTACTGCTACGGACAAACGCGGTGACCCATCTGGATATACTACAATCCACCTGCTCACTTCTTTCCACAAATTCTAACTGTATATATTCCAAGACGTTAGTTCCCTTAAGCCCTCAGCTGGAGGGCCCAGGCTGGCCCAGTCTCGTCAGATCTTGGCGGCTGTGCCGGCTCGGCCTGGGTTCGTAATCGGATGGGAGACCCCCAAGGCATACCAGAAATACCTCGCTGAGCAGAGGCTGAATTTGTTTTTTTTTAAATCCAACTTCTGTCAGACAAAGTTTTTAAAAAATCTGACTTTAAAAAAAATTAAACTTTATTTATAGTTTTTGTAATACGTAGACATATATGTGTTCATGCCTGTACATTTTCCTATTGCCAAAAGGCAAGTATAACAAACCGATATATAGCATATAATATTAGAATGAGTCTAAATTCCGATTTCTTTATTTAACCAATCATAGACTCTGTGCCATCTTTTACTAAATATTTCTTCTTCCGTGCCTTTCAAAACCATATTTAATCTGTCCATTTCTGCTAAATACATTAGCTTGTTTATTAGATCCTCTCTTGTGGGGGTTCTTTCTATTTTCCAGTTTTTTGCTACCAAAATTCTAGCAGTGGTTAAAATATATGCTAGAATAAAGCAGTCTGCACAATTACAACTGGCAGGAATTATATTTAACAGGAAAATTTCAGGGATAATTGGTAAATTGATATTCAGAATTTCCAATATAACTTTGTGGATTCCGCTCCGATATCTTTGTATTTTATTACACCTCCATCATGTGTGGAAGATAGTTCCTACATTGTTCTTACACATCCAACATACATTGGATGAGTTTGGATAACACTTATTAACTTTATCTGGAGCCTAATGCCACCTATGGAGCCTTTTATATATATTTTCCTTGTAGGAGGTAGATCTACTTCATCTAAAAAATCTGACTTTTGTAAGATCCAGGTGGTCAGCCGTGTTGGTCTGAAGAAGCAGAACAAATTTAGAGTCCAGGGGCACCTTTAAGACCAACAAAGGTTTATTCAAGGTATGAACTTTCATGTGCAGCTGGGAAATTCATCCCTCCCTATTCTGAAGACTCAAGACGAGCAGCAGCAACATTTCCTCAAAAAGAGCAGTCACCACTGGGCAGAGTAGTTGAACAAACCACCCAGTGGCCAATGCTGTAAGGGCTACCTAGCCAACCAGAGAGGCATCCATGCAGACCTTTGGCAAGAGGGAACCTATCTTGAGGTGCATGGCTAAGTGAGACCTGACAGGACATGGGGTGGGGCTTAGCACGGAGAGTGGGCAGGTCTTTCCCCCTGACCTCAGCCTCCTCGGCGCTCCATCACAACTCAACTGTGCCACGAAAGGGGCTCCAAATCCTCTCCAGGTGGGCTTCTCCATCCCGGAATGGTCCCTTAGAGTCAGCCAGGCTTTCTAAAGCATCCCAGAACTCCCTTCTGGCAATTTACATGCATCGCTCGGAGTCCTAAACTCTCTAGACATGGGGAGGAATTCATTCAACTCCCTCTTCTCCCACATATCATGGGGTATGGGAAGAAAGTCTCCTCAAGCCCTTCACGTCAGGTTGCTCCAAGTAAGAAGCTACAAATGGCTTTGCCACTCTGGAAAGCTGCCAGAGCCAAAGTTCCCTGCAGAGCTCTGGAGGCCTCGCTAGTTCTCCAGGCCTTTCCCCTTCCCGGGAACCAGCAGGCCAGACCAGAAGAGCCGGTCCCACCTCATTCTTTGCTCACCGCCGAAGCTGGTACACTGCAATTCGGTGGAGAGGCCTCGAGAACGGGAAAAGCTGCCCAAGCTGGCTCCTAGGAAGGCCGCTCATCTACCCCATTCTGGATTGGCAAGGAACACCATCACGCTCATTCTGACATAAGAACACGAGAAGAACCCTGCTGGGTCAGACTGAGTCCATCTAGTCCAGCATCTTGTCCCACACAGTGGCCAAACAGTTCCCTGGACAGCCAGCAACAGGGCAGAAAGGTTGAGGCCTTCCCCGGATAAGAAAGTAAGAAGAGCCCAGTTCCTTTGGAGGGCTAACAACAGGGCATAGGGCACTGGACTAGATGGAACCTCACTGGTCTGACCCAGCAGGGCTCTTCTGAGGTTCTTCTCAGGGGAAGGCCTCGGCCTCTCTGCCCTGTTGTTGGCCCTCCAGAGGAACTGGCTGGCCACTGTGTGAGACGGGATGCTGGACTAGAGGGACCCTCACTGGTCTGATCCAGCAGGGCTCTTCTGACGTTCTTCTCAGGGGAAGGCCTCAGCCTCTCTGCCCTGTTGTTGGCCCTCCAGAGGAACTGGTTGGCCACTGTGTGAGACAGGATGCTGGACTGGATGGACCCTCACTGGTCTGATCCAGCAGGGCTCTTCTGAGGTTCTTCTCAGGGGAAGGCCTCGGCCTCTCTACCCTGTTGTTGGCCCTCCAGAGGAACTGGCTGGCCACTGTGTGAGACGGGATGCTGGACTGGATGGACCCTCACTGGTCTGATCCAGCTGGGCTCTTCTGAGGTTCTTATGGATTGAACAGCAAACCCAGAAACAGCTAATTATCTTGTTGTGCCTGAGGAAAAGGAGACGTGCAAGTCTGAGAATCCCCCAGGTCAATTCCCAGTTTAGGAAATGCTGGCTTGCCATTAAGTTTTAACCAAGCTGCCTGGCTGCACTAAGAACCGGCGCATGACAATGTGTGCGGGAAACGTTTCAGTCTCTCTCTGCCTAGCAGTCAGTGGGCCACAAGCAATATAACCGGGAATGCACAAGCGAACAAGCACTTACTGTCTGAAAGTCACTTTCGTGGATTTCATTGCAAAGCTATGGATGCACAGCCCAAAAAAGGCGGCCTGGGAAGAATAAGCTGGCGAGAAGGGGGAGGGAAACAAAAAGCAGACACGCTCCTGAAACGCGGAATAGGCTGCCCAAACAAGAGTGACGTCATCCCCACCTGAGTCAGCTTCTTCCTGATTAGAGAAAAGCCTCTTGTAGTAACTGAGAGTCCCTATCAAGATAGTAGCTCAGCAGTTTAGTAGAACAGGGCTCAGGGCAGGGGAGGCCAAACTGTGGCTCGGGTACCACATGTGGCTCTTTGACACACATTGTGCGGCTCCCAGCAGGGCAGCTGGGGAAGCAAAGGGGAGGCAGACTTTTTCTCCTTCTTTCCCTCCCTCCCTCCCTTCCTTCCCCCTCCCTCCCATCTATTTGCTTTCTTTCTTTCTCTCTCTTTCTCTTGTTCCCACCTCTCTCTCTCTCTCTTAGACAAACCAATATCATTAGCAAACAAATAAATATCATTATCAACATCTGGTTTTACCCCTTTTGTTTTTAATTTCTGGCAGTCTCATTTAATGTTAATAAAAAAGCAAATCTGCATATTTTAAAAAATAAAAAACGTGTGTGTAACATTTGTTCCTGTCTTGCGGTTCTCAAACTTCTGACGTTTATTTCTATGAGGCTCTTACGTTGAGCAGGCTTGGCCACCCCTGGCCACAGAGGAAAGAGATCGTCAGCCTCTGTCCAATCCCAGAATTGTATTTATTTTATTTTTTATTTATTTATTTTGAGATTTATATCCCGCCCTCCCCGCAAGCGGGCTCAGGGCGGCTTACATGGGCCAATGGCCAATCAAAGACATTAAAACCTATAAAATCAATAAAACATTCATAATAAATACAATTAAAACATATAAAAGCTTCCATGATATCACTTCTGGTGGCGACTTAGTGGGTGGCATAGCCCCCCCCCGCCCCTGTGCCAAGACCATACAGGACCAGGGTCATCATAGATGTTAAAAATGATGGGTGGTATCTTTGGTGGCGGCTCCTATTCAAAAGCCTGGCGGAAGAGCTCCGTTTTGCAGGCCCTGCGGAACTGCATCAGGTCCCGCAGGGCCCTGATCTCCTCCGGGAGCTCATTCCACCAGATAGGAGCCGCCACCGAAAACGCCCTGGTCCTTGTTCTGGCCAGCTTGGCGTCCCTGGGGCCAGGGACATATAGTCGATGTTCGGATCCCGACCGTAGTGCTCTCTGGGGTATGTACGAGGATCCAACACGCTATGCCAAACAAAGGATTCCAACATCCACACTCCCAAACAGACTACAAGATCCATCTGTGAACCTTCGGGGGCACCTGGAAATGGAGGCGAAGGTCCGTCAGTGTCCTGGGACTTCTCACTAGGCTGGGATGTTTTATGACAATGTACAAGGTAGAGAAAGCGGAGGGAGAGGCGCTTCTTTCTCTCTGGCACCCCAGTACAACTGCGGGTCAGGAAACTGATGGGCAGAAGACACGACCAAGGTGAGGTCCTTCACACAACACATCATTAACTCGTAACACGACAAGTGTGTCACGTTCACAAGACTCTCATTTGGGCCGCAGGAGACCAACACAGCTCCCTTCCCGTAATTCTTTCCCTGTCACAGGATGCAGGGCCAGTCATTATCTTGGACGGTTTCCAGGGGGACACCAGACAAACTTGTGGAAGTTAAGGTATAAATCGATGGTGCGACCTCATTTGGAGTACTGTGTTCAGTTCTGGTCGCCACACCTCAAAAAAGATATTACAGCATGGGAAGAAAGTACAGAAAAGGGCAACTAGAATGATCAAAGGGTTGGAACACTTCCCCTATGAAGAAAGGTGGAAGCGCTTGGGGCTCTTTAGCTTGGAGAAACGACAGATGAGGGGTGACATGATCGAGGTTTATAAGATTATGCATGGGATAGAGCAGGTAGAGAAAGAAGTGCTTTTCTCCCTTTCTCACAATACAAGAACTCATGGGCACTCCATGAAATTGCTGAGCAGTCAGGTTAGAATGGATAAAAGGAAGTACTTCTTCACCCGAAGAGTGATTAACAGGTGGAATTCACTGCCACAGGAGGAGGTGGTGGCGGCTACAAGCATGGACAGATTCAAGAGGGAATTAGCTAAACATATGGAGCAGAGGTCCATCAGCAGCTGTTAGCCACAAGGTATAAATAGGAACCCTCTGTCTGGGGCAAGTGATGCTCTGCATTCTTGGTGCTTGACGGGGGGGGCAACAGTGGGAGGGCTTCTAGTGTCCTGGCCCCACTGCTGGACCTCCTGAGGGCACCTGGTGTTTTTGGCCACTGTGTAAGAGTGTTGGACTGGAGGGGCCACTGGCCTGACCCAAACTTGGCTTCTCTCTTATGTTCTTAAGGTCATCCATTGCTGTTCGCCGTAAGAGGTAAACGAAACCACCATGGTGAGAAGAAAAAAACCTTCCCAGACAGCAGATAACTCTGGGATATGATCACCGAACAGATCATTTCAGTGGGAGAAAGTGGAGAATTTCAACAAGGCACTTCTTTTTTTTTTTGATCGGACAGCATACGTGCATCACTTTGAGCATCCAACAGATACCCACGGCCATGATCCTACTGGCTTTTCCTCAGGGAAACTCGCTGCAGCCCCATTCAATCCTTCTTATGTAGACTTAAGCGCCTCCGACCTCAGTAGGACAGACTTAGGAATGAGTCAGATCAAACGACTGCAGCCGCTGGGTCCAGACAGGCACACTTCTTTTAAGCCTTTCCTCTCCCGCAAGAATCCGCACCCGCTTCTCAGCTCTCCTCCAAACGCTCTCCAGTTTTCCCGCCTCCCACTGTCGGGAAATGCGGTGACCACAAATAGGCCCAACCCCCCACAGGAAGCCCAAACCCCATTAAGGAGAGGGGAGCCCCCGGTGCACCTGCACCACTCCTGCCAAAGCACTCTCTCTCGCAAAGCAGCTGCATGCTTCAGCAACCACAAGAACATCCAGAAAGGAGGCGGGGATGGGATGCGCAAGGTCCCAGAGGCAGGGCCCTCGCCACCAGACCCCCTCAGTCAGAAAAACAGGAGCTATGGGTTTTCCCCCCAATGCTTCTTCCCTCCCCAGGCAAGGAGGCTTCAGTGCCGCAGGATAATCTGCTCCTGTAACCGACACTTCCCCCCCCAGTGTATCACCCAAAGGCTTCACAAAACCAAGCCACTCCTTCTTTGCAAAGCCCACCAGAGCCGTGACGTGGCCTGACGTGATTATGGAGGCGGGGGGGGCTGGTAGGAAAGCAGGCACAGAAGAGGCCAGGAAGGGAATCTAGAGCCAGGTAGGCATGAGAGAGATCAGGAGGCGTGAATGCAGAGGGGTGATGTGTCATTTCTGGGGCAGGGAGCGATGCAACTGAAGATGCTGAGTCAGGGGGTGAGTAAGCCGTTCCAAGACCAGGACCCACGCCCTCCCCCTCCCTGCTACTCCCAAGCCTCTCTAACTTCTCCCTCCACTGACCACACCAGAGCTCTCTTACCATCCCAAAATCCCTCCACCCAGGTGGGCCCTTTAGGCAGGTAGCCTCGGACCGACCTCTCCTGCTATGCCCCCCTGCGACATCTGGGCTCCTCTGAACCCAGCCTGCTCCAGGCCAGCAGCCGCCTGGGCCCAAGCATGCGATTACGGCCCCCATTCTGTGGAAAGGCCTGCCTGAGGAAATCGAGAAGGCGCCTGTGCTTTTATAAGACTTTAAAAAGGGAATAGGGCGCTCATAAAAGGGAACGGTTCAGGAGGGCGCTTCTACAAAGGGAGAAGATCAGCAGTTTACGGCACTGCTTCCTGTGTGCAATTCTTGCTTCTACTGCATCGTTTTCTAATTTCTGTAACCCAGTTTCTGCATTTCTTGCAGTCATGTTCGTATTGCATTGTTTTCTACCTTTGCATTCCAGTCTGATTACAATGTTTATTATAGGCCTCATATAATCCCTATGGCATTGCTAAAGTTTGTACACCACCTTGAGGCTCAGTAAGAAAAGTGAACTATAAGTTAATGATTTCCCAAAAGTTTCAGGAGACGCTGCAATAAGCACACTTACAAGCACGGCATGTGGGATAACCCAGTACTCCACAAACTGTTGGGAATTTTGGTCTCCTTCAAATCGCATCTGTTTCACAAAAATGCACACAAAGATCCTCACACGAAGTCTTGAGCATGTCACCTGCTGTAAAGCACGAAGATCTGGGGACACTGGTGGAACGCTGGCCTTAGAGAAAGACACTCCTGAGCCCACACTGAAGCCACACACTGAACTAAACAGGGGCTCTTCCCAAACCAGGCTGAGATGGCCACGCATGCAAACACATCATGAACACAAGCTGCTGCCTTGTAATGAATGAGAAACCCTTGGTCCATCAAAATTAGTACTGTCTACTCAGACGGGCAGCGGCTGTCCAGGGTCTCGGACACAAAAAGGGTCTTTCCCAACACCTCCTGCCTGGTCCTTCCAACTGGAGATGCCATGGATTGAACCCGGGACCTTCACCATACCAAGCAAAAGCTCTACTGCTGAGCCGTGGCCCCTCCCAAACAGTATTAGCCATGTACACACGAAGCTAGGTGACACTGAATCAGACCCTTGGTCTATCAGGGTCAGTGCTGTCTACTCTGACTGGCAGCAGCTCTCCAGGGTCTCAGGCGGAGGGAGGTCTTCCACATCACCAACTGCCAGATCCTGTTTACCTGGCGATGCTCCGAGGGTTGAACCAGGGACCTTCTGCAGGCCACGCAGATGCTCTACCACTGAGCCACGGCCCCTTCCAAACAGCATAGGCCATGAACATGCGGCTGCCTTCCTTCCACTGCATCAGACCCTTGAAGGGGCCCTTCGAAGTCACTCACGCCTACTTCGGCTGGCAGTGGCTCTCCAGGACCTCAGGCCGAGGCTTCTCATGTCTCCCACTGTCTGGTCTTTTTAACAATAGGTGCTAGCAGGAACTGAACTGGGGACCTTCTGCAGGCTCTTACTGTAAACCCTCCAAGCAGCTTATGATCTGGTGGCCCAAAAGGAAGATCAAGTCTCGGAAAGGAGCAACGCCAGAGGGTTCACACGAGGCCATGGCTCCTCCCCACCAGCTGCCAGAAGAACAGGGTTGCCAGGTCCCCCCCGGCCACCGGCAGGGGATGGGGAGGTAGGGTTGGCAGACCCAGGTTGGGAAACACCTGGAGATTTGGGGATGGAGCCTGCGGAGGACAGGGCCCTCAGTGGAATACGATGCCCTAGAAGCCACCCTCCAAAGCATCCATTTTCTCCAAGGGAACCGACCTCTGTAGTCTAGAGATGAGTCGTAATTCCAGGGGATCCCCCCAGGCCCCACTGGGAGGCTGGCATCCCTACAAGAGAATGTTGCGGGGGGTCTGCGCATCCAGGGACAGCCCCAGGTGGGACCCATGCTCCCTCTAAGCTGTGGAGCAAAAATTCTATTATCTGAGCTGCTGGCCTTAAAGTTGTGAGAGAGCGATTTGGCTACTGCATCAATTGGCCTTCCTTCGCGAACTAAGATGAAAATGGGTGAGCCGGAGGCTCAAGAACTGCGACCTAGCTCACACTGACTCAGCTTAGAGGGATCACTGGCCAGAACTCCCTCTAAGCGGCGGAGTCTTCTTGTGAACAAAAAATCCTACTTTCTGAGCTGCTGGCCTTAAAGTTGTGAGCGAGCGATTTGGCTACTGCATCAATTAGCCTTCCTCCGCGAACTAAGATGAAAATGGGTGAGCCGGAGGCTCAAGAACTGCGACCTAGCTCACACTGACTCAGCTTAGAGGGATCACTGGCCAGGACTCCTGCTCCCTCTAAGCGGAGGAGTCTCCTTGTGAACAAAAAATCCTACTTTCTGAGCTGCTGGCCTTAAAGTTGTGAGCGTGCCACTTGGCCGCTGCAAGAATTAAGTCTGCTCTGGAGCCACATCCTTCCTGAGCTAGGAGAAAAATATGGGTGAGCTGGAGGCTAAAGAACTGTGTGGTAGCTCGCACTAACTCAGCTTAGGGGGGAACGCTGTGTGGGGCCTGTGTGGGGTCCCCCGGATTCCGGGGGACCCCACACAGGCCCCACACAGCGTTCCCCCTAAGCTGAGTTAGTGCGAGCTGCTTTGGAGCGTGGACTTTACTGCGTGGCCCCCCACTGAGGCCCCTCCCCGTCCTCCCCAGGCGCCACCCCCAAATCCCCAGGAGTCTCCCCGCCTGGAGTTGGCCACCCACCCCACCCCACCCCACCCCACGTGGCCAGGAGGGACCCGGCAGCCCCGCCCCCTCCTCACTCCCCCCGCCCCCTCCCCTCCCGCCGCCGCACCTTCTTGACGGCCTGGTGGAAGCCGAACTCCCCGGCCTCCTTGAGGTCCAGCCAGATCATGGGCATGCGCGGCACGGCCTCCATCGCGGCGGCGGGAGCGGGGGAGGGAGGGAGACCGGAGGCAGGCCCCGCCGGGCGCAGCCGGAGCACAACCGGACGGCCGCCGCCGCCGCCGCCGCCTCCTCCTCCTCCTCACACACACCCGCTTCCGGTCCTCCGCTCCCTCTCCCGCCGGAAGCCGGGCGTGTTCCTGCCGCGCGGCACGATGGGAAATAGAGTTCCGGCCCTTCCGAGGGCGGGTCTCCGGGGCGGGGCCTCGGGAAGGGAGCGGCGAGCGGCCACGCCCCTCCCCTCGAGGCCACGCCCCAGGGCGAAGCAGGTGGACGTCTCGGGCGCCGCCCCGCCGGCAAAGGGAGCCTTTGGCTGGGAAATTCCCCTGGCCTGCCCTAGAGATAAATGTGCCCGATAGATAAAGGGTGGGTGGACTGACAGGCAGACAGAGGGTGGTGGATAGATCATTTATATAGATATAGATATAACAATGGGAGGGCTTCCAGTGTCCTGGCCCCACTGCTGGACCTCCTGAGGGCACCTGGTGTTTTTGGCCACTGTGTGACACAGTAGAGTGTTGGAGTGGATGGGCCACTGGCCTGATCCAACACTGGCTTCTCTTACGTTCTTATGTCTGGGGCAGTGATGCTCTGTATTCTTGGCACCTGGGGGGGGGGCAACAGTGGGAGGGCTTCTGGTGTCCTGGCCCCACTGCTGGACCTCCTGAGGGCACCTGGTGTTTTTGGCCACTGTGTGACACAGTGTTGGACTGGAGGGGCCACTGGCCTGATCCAACATTGGTTTCTCTCAGAGCCAGTTTGGTGTCGTGGTTAAGTGTGCAGATTCTAATCTGGGAGAACCGGGTTTGATTCCCCACTCCTCCACTTGCAGCTGCTGGATGACCTTGGGCAAGTCGTAGCTCTGTACCAGCTGTTCTCTCAAGGACAGTTGTCTCAGAGCTCTTTCAGCCCCACCTACCTCACAGGTTGTCTGTTGTGGGGAGGGGAAGGGAAAGGAGTTTGTAAGCCGCTCTGAGACTCCAAGTGAGTGAAGGGTGGGATATACATCCAATCTCTTCTTCTTCTTCTTATGTCTGGGGCAAGTGATGCTCTGTATTCTTGGTGCTTGGAGTGGGGTGGCAACAGTGGGAGGGCTTCTAGTGTCCTGGCCTCACTGCTGGACCTCCTGAGGGCACCTGGTGTTTTTGGCCACTGTGTGACTCAGAGTGTTGGAGTGGATGGGCCACTGGCCTGATCCAACATTGGCTTCTCTTGCGTTCTTATTTTCTTATGATATATATGACTCCATCACTCAGGGCATGCCTACATCCTATAGCAAATAGTAAAGTGAGGGTTGTCAACCCCAGCTGGAGAAATTCCTCGAGATTTGGGGGCAGAGCCTGTGGAGGGCAGGGTTTGGGGTCGGATTTCAGCAGGGATACAATGCCATAGAGTCCACCCTCCAAAGCAGCCATGTTTTCCAGGGAAAGTGATTTCTGTCAACTGGAGGCCAGCTGTGATTCCGGGAGATCTGGAGGTTGGCAACTCTAAGTGACGGGACTGCTGGCTTGTGTGTGGAGGATGAAAAGAAGCCGGCAGGGCTCCCCCGGATGAGGATGGAGTCCTGGCACACTCGGTGGCCCTTGCTGGGTTGCAGGGAAAGGTGACTGAAAGGCTGCCAACCTCCAGATCTGGGGCTGGAGTTCTCCCAGAATCACATCTGTTTCCCAGACTACAGGGATCAGTTCTGCCAGAGGAAATGGCTGCTTTGGAGGGTGGATTCTCAAGCGCTACATCTCTGGTGAGCTCTCCTCCTTCCGCATAAAGGTAAAGGTCTCTGTTGCTCGAAAGCCTGTCAAATCCGACTCTAGGGTTGCAGTGCTCATCTCTGTTTCCAAGCGAAGAGCCAGTGCTGTCCGGAGACTTCTCCATGGTCATGTGGCCGGCATGACTAAATGCCGAGGCGCACAGAACGCTGCCACCTTCCCACCGCAGTGGTACCTATTTATCTACTTGCAGTTTCTTGCTTTCGAACTGCTAGGTTGGCAGGAACTGGGACCAGAGACGAGAGCGCACTCCGTCATGTCGCACTCGGGTCTCAAACTGCCGAACTACTGACCTTCCAGTCTGCAGCTCAGTATCTTAACCACTGAGCCACCGTGGCCCCTTACTCCACTCCCAAATCTCCAGAAATGTCCCAAACTGGAGGTGGCAACCCTATGACTTTGTGATATTTTTTTTCTCTTTAAAAAAAATTGTTTGACAATTAATCAAGGTTTATTGACTGTTTTGTGCTTATGCAAGTATGCATATATGTGCGTCAGTAGAGAAGCGCAAGAGTCCAGTAGCAGCTTGAAGACTAACAACTGCTGTGACAGCTTTCCTGAGCCACTGTTCACTTCTTCAGTTACCAAGAAGAAGTGAGCAATGACTCATGAAAGCTCTTACCCTGCCACAAATGTTGTTAGTCTTTAAGGTGCTCCTGGACTCTTTTCTACTGCTACAGACTAACACACCTACCCATCTTGAACTATCTGAAGAAGCAAGCAGTGACTCCCAAAAGCTCCTCCCCTGCCATAAATGTTGTTAGTCTTTAAGGTGCTCCTGGACTCCGGCTTTTTGCTGCTGCTACAGACGGACTAACACGGCTACCCAGGGGTCATTTCGTAGAAAAAGAGGTGCAGGAGCTCATTAGCATAACTCATTTGCATATGCCACACCCCCTAACGTGCCAGAAGTGTGTCAGAAGGCAACACCCACCCCTCAGGCTCCCCTCCACAGGTGAGTGAAACTGACCTGCTCTTCCTTCATTCCCTTCCCCATCCAATACTTTGTGCAATAAAAATAAGCGTAAAGAACACACCCTCATTCTCTTCCTGCTCCCTTGAAACCACCAGGTTTCAAGTAGACTTGAGATACCCAGGACATGTGCACCACCCATCCCTTTCCCTTCCCCTCCCCACAACAAGACGCCCTGTGAGGTAGGTGGGGCTGAGAGAGGTCTTTTGAGAACTGCTCATGAGAGGACAGCTCTGAGAGAACTTGTGACTGGCCCAAGGTCACACCAGCAGCTGCATGTGGAGGAGTGGGGAATCAAACCCGGTTCTCCCAGATTAGAGTCCAACTCCTGACCACTACACCAAACTGATGGGGAGGAAGCTGCTGAAGGGTTGGTGAAATTTCTCCAGTACTTATGTGCCATGTGCCCAGATAAAAAATGGTATACTTAGAAAATTTATATGCCGCCTTGAGCAAGTCTCTGGAAAAGCAGCACACAGTCATAAAAGGAACAATGATAAAATTATCAATTTTAAAACAAAACACTAAAAACAATAAAGACCCTAGCAGGGCTTTCCCCGGGGCGCTGCACCTCTGCACTGCTCGGGGAAGCCGAGGAGGGGGCGGAGCTTGGTCATGTGCCCGCCCCCTGGGCTCCTCACTCCCTGCGCTCCTGTGCGCTCCCACTCCAACAGACCCCTGCAGCTACCCATCTCAATCTATCTGAAGAAGTGAGCAGAGTGTGTGTGTGTGTTTGTGTGTGTGTGTGAGAGAGAGAGAGAGAGAGAGAGATCACTTTTCTCACTAAGAGTCAATGCACATGCACGTTCCCCGGTGTAAGTCAACCTGACTGATGGGACGTCCAGTAAAGAATACAATAGGATTCAGATTGCAGAAATTGGGAACCAAGAACAAATCTGAAAACAGCGAGACAAAGCATAAGCATTCACGTGACATGTTAAACAATGCGGGAGAATGCAGCAGGAACAGACAGCAACAGACAGTATGCACTGTACACAGCAGTATAATCCAGAGTCACTGTCCTTTTACCAGAACATCTTTCTGAACCATTTCCATACAGTACAGAGCAGTTTGTGGGATGCCAGGAGTATTTGATTCAGGCATTGTTATTAATGTGTCTAATAAAAATACAAAAGCACTCTGAAGGCACGATGAAGCTGCATCCTTCTGTTTTGCCAGATGGTTGTTTGAGAGGAGGCGGGGGGGGGGGCGCTAATCCCACACAATCCAGAGGCACCTGCTGGTAAGTCCTGCTTGGCTGTGGGAGGGGGGGCTTGGTGTCCCCGGGGGGCAGGATTTGTGCCTTCTTGCAGAAGGAGGAAAGGAAAAGTGGCCTGATGAGGTCTCAAAATGCCCCCGAAGGGAGGGAATGTTGAGGGCGGCTAAGATTCAGATGGGGGGAGCAGCCTGCTCAAGCCCCTGAGAGGGATCCGAGAGAGGATCTCCTTCCACACAAAGATGATTTTCTGGATCATTCTCATTGCAACAGCAGCCCCACTGCAATTTTCCTTATTCTTAACTTGCCTCAGCCCCTTGGCCATCATTTCTCCCCACACATGGGAGAGCTTTTTTAAAAAAAAATCAGAAATCACTAAATAGCTATTTTATTTATTTTATTTTTATTTATTTGATTACATTTTGGATTGCCGAATCCCCACAATTGTGGAGCTCTAAGCAATGTACAGAACTAAAACAATAAAAACCATAAATGAAAACAAATAATAAAACAATAAAAACTGTAGCATTATAATGTTAAAACAACCTGTTGCCACAATTTCCTAGTTCCCAGCCTTTGTTTTTAAAGAGAAAAGAAAGTCTCTAGTCCTTTTCGTTGCAAAGGTACGATGGGGAAAGATGGAGCCCTGGATGACTGCTTTCACGTATGGCTGACAATGGGGCACCATCAACATGACGTTCCTTGACTGTTGGATTTAGTAGTGTTGTTGCAGCCTTCTGTACAGTGGCTATGTTCTGAGCTTCTTGGAACTGGTTCTGTTTCGGAATTTCTCTTCTCTGCAGAGAGATTATATGATGCCAAGCTAGGCTGGATCGGTGCTGAGACTGCGCCAGCGCTGAGAGTTTAAGATTAGAATGCCCATGTGCTCTGAGTAAACTGCTCAGCATTTTGCAGAGCACAAGTGTGTAAGGGGGGGGAGAGAAATTTTTAATCTAGATTCATCATTTTATTTGTCCGGAGTAGCAAAAAGGCCTTGGAGAGCCCTTAGAAGTTTTCTGAATATGGGAATAGATGTCATTGGTCTGTCCACAGAGCATTTTTGTCATAACAGGCATGGAAACAGGGAACTGGTCTCTTATACTTTGGAATTTTGGAACGTGCATCTGGTTATTTTATTATTATTTTATTGCAGCTCACCAAAACTCATCACCCAATTTTGTTTCACCCCCCCCCCCGCCCCATTGCATTGCCAAGTAAGTTCATGACTGTGGGGAAATAAAGCTAGCAAAACAACCGTGCTTTTGAGTTGGGAGGAAGGGGATTTACATCTTCCTTGGACCCAGCTCTGATAATTATATCAGATATCGCAAAGCTCCCCAGAATGTAGTCTTGGCCAGTTCCTGCCTGAAAATATATATTTGTTTATTCAATTACTTTCATTTATACTCTGCCTTTCCCCCCCATGGAGACCCAAAGTAGCTTGCATAATTCTCCTCTCCTCTATTTTATCCTCACAACAACCCTGTGAGGAAGGTGAGGCTGAGAGTGTGTGACTGGCCAAAGGTCGCCCAGCAGGTTTACAAAATAAATAAAACATTTCATAGTAAGAAGAAGAGATTGGATTTATACCCCGTTCTTCACTTTACTACCCAAAGGAGACTCAGAGCGGCTTACAATCTCCTTTCCCTTCCCCTCCCCACAACAGACACACTGGGAGGTAGGTGGGGCTCAGAGAGCTCTCTCGAGGACTGCTCAGGAGAGGACAGCTCTGAGAGAACTCGTGACTGACCCAAGGTCACGCCAGCAGCTGCGTGTGGAGGAGTGGGGACTCAAACCCAGTTCTCCCAGATTAGAGCCCGTGCTTTTAACCACTACAGCAAACCTAAGAGTATCAGAAGAGCGTGAATCAGAGCGTGGTCCATTAAGCTTGGCAGCCTCTTGCACACAGCCATCCACCTGAGAGGGCCACTGGATGTGGCATAGAGGACTGAGTTTCACAGGCTTGCTTCAGTCACCATGGCTAGTTGCCACTCTCCTCCACGTATCTATCTAACCCCCTTGTAAAGCCATCTGTACTTGTGGCCATCGCTATGTCCACTGGCAGTGAATTCTACAGTTTAAAAACCCTGACCTGGATAGCCCAGGCTACCCCGATTTCATCAGATCTTGGAAGCTAAGCAGGCTCAGCCCTGGTTAGTATTTGGATGGGCGACCTCCAAGGAATACCAGGGTTGTGACGCAGAGGCAGGCAATGGCAAACCACCTCTGGAACGTCTCTTGCCTTAAAAACAAGTCCAGCATGCCACTTAGTGGTGCATAATGCTAAAAAAGAGCTAGAACTTCTTGCTGCCAATCAATCTTAGGATCTCTTAGCTATACTGCACACAATGCCATACGATTATTATTATTATTATTATTATTATTATTATTATTATTATTATACAATTTAAAAACTCATTGATTTAAGAAGAATGTCCTTCTCCCAGAATCTAGCCTCAACTCTCTAACCATCACACTGCATCACACCACCCCCGCAAAGAAAACAGGACCAGGAGGGAAGGGGCTATAGAAATAAATAAATTCAAATGGGCAGCTGTGTTGGTCTGAAGGAACAGAACAAAGTTTGAGTCCAGGGGCACCTTTAAGATCAACTACGTTTAATTCTGGGTATAAGCTTTTGCATGCATGCACACTTCTTCAGATACAGTGAAAACATTTAAGTGAAAACATGCACATGAAAGTTTATGCCAGGTGCCAGGGCACTCAAATTTTGCTAGGAAGGAGATGGATGGGGTCTAAGGACTGGATTCTCGCAGTTTAGAGTACATCAATCTCCAGTTCGGACATATTTATTACCTATGTTGTTGTTTTCCCCCAGTTGAACCCAAACAGATGAGAACCAGAAACTGAAGCTTGTAATTCTTTTTATCCATTGAAAAACATCTTCACTATTTTGCATGCTAATTTCACAAGCCACCCTCTATATATACAACTATGATCTTTTCTCCCTTTCTCGCAATACAAGAACTCGTGTGCACTCCATGGAATTGCTGAGCAGTCGGGTTAGAACAGATAAAAGGAAGTCCTTCTTCACCCAAAGAGTGATGAACACATGGAATTCACTGCCACAGGAGGGGGTGGCGGCTACAGGCATGGACGGCTTCAAGAGGGAATTGGACAAACATATGGAGCTATAAGCCACAGGGTAGAGATAGGAACTCTGAGTCTGGGGCAAGGGATGCTCTGTATTCTTGGTGCTTGATGTGGGGTGCAATAGTGGGAGGGCTTCTGGTGTCCTGGCCCCACTGGTGTACCTCCTGAGGGCACCTGGTGTTTTTGGTCACTGTGTGACACAGTGTGTCGGACTGGACGGGCCGTTGGCCTGATCCAACACTGGCTTCGCTTATGTTCTTATGATCTGTAATTCCGTTTCATTGTCTGACAAAGTGTGCATGCCCACGAAAGCTCCCACCTTGAATAAAACTTTGTTGGCTTTAAAGGTGCTGCTGGACTCTAACTTTGTTCTGCTGCTTCAGACCAACACGGCTGCCCACCTCGATCTATAGAGAAAAAAATATTAGTGTAGTAAGGAACTCTGATCAGTAGATGGCGCAAAAGAGACTCAACTGAGCTCATGAATCTTGCGATAAATTGTATTAAATGTAAGATGACCAGTGCGATCAGATTAATACTTACCCATTTAATTTTACAAAATTGCAAACAAAAGTTTTGCGTTCCCCAGAACTCTTCATTGCCCTCTGGGCCTAGAGCAGGAGTCAAGGGGAGGGGGAAGCTGTCAGTGGACTCAATGGGGGGTAGTTGTGAGTTTCCTGCATCGTGCAGGGGGTTGGACTAGATGACCCTGGAGGCCCTTCCAACTCTATGCTTCTGTGTTTCATCAGGCTGGAACAAGGTTTGCTCGCCAGTTTGAAATGATTTTGTTGGACTAATGAATGCTCTTATTTTGATTTGTTGGACTAATGAAATGTTTTATACAACGTCCTGGTTTGTATGAAGCTTTGAGCCCAGCAGAATCTTATGTGCCACCGGCTGATCAGAGTTCCTTTGGGGGATATTTGGCTAATGGATGGATGTGGCTACCTGAAGAAGAGAATGGATTTATACCCCGCCCTTCACTACCCAAGGGAGTCTCAGAGCAGCTTACGAACTCTTTTCCTTTCTCCTCCCCACAACAGACACCCTGTGAGAAAAAGAGAAGAGATTGGATTTATATCCCACTCTTCACTCACTTGGAGTCTCAGAGCGGCTTACAAACTCCTTTCCCTTCCCCTCCCCACAACAGACACCCTGTGAGGTAGGTGGGGCTGAGAGAGCTCTGAGACAACTGTCCTTGAGAGAACAGCTGGTACAGAGCTATGGCTTGCCCAAGGTCACCCAGCAGGTGCAAGAGGAGGAGTGGGGACTCAAACCCGGTTCTCCCAGATTACAGTCCGCACACTTAACCACTACACCAAACTGGCTCTTGCCTGATCCGGCTCCCAGGCTGCATGTTTGACACCCCTGGCCTAGAGCATCCCTCACAAGTGTTTCTCCAGCTGCTGCTTAAAGACTGCCAGTGAGCGGGTGTTCAGTCCATCTTCCTTTTTTCCTGCTGCCTTCACTTTTCCTAGCATTATTGTCCTTTCCCATGAATCTTATCTTCTCATAATGTGACCAAAGTATGATAGCTTCAGTTTGGTCATTTTAGCTTCTACGGAGAGTTCAGGCTTGGTTTTATTTCCTTTTTAAAAATTCTAACGTCAGTACTTTTTCTTTTTCTGCTTTTCTTTGTTGTTATGTGTACACTGTAGGTCATTCTTCTATATGGGGAGTGGGGTGTGTACTTGATGTTTATTTCTGTTTTTTAAATATTTAAATAAAAATTTATTTCTAAAAAAAAAATTCTAACGTCAGCTTCTGTGGACTACCTGACTCCTGTTTATTAAAACAAGAAGCAGATCACTGTGAGTTTGGTACCTCAGTCCAGGTCTAATTCCGCAACAGCGTGTCCTCTCCCTATCTTCACATGGCCTTCCATGGAGACGAATGTCTCTGCAGGTCTCTCCTGTAGATAGAGCCAGTGCCCTCATACTCCCACACACATGATGCTGGACAAGCTGGCCATTTGTGACAGGGAAAGTGCTCTTTAGATTAAACTTTTGTCCGTACGCACAATTAGCCCTGGCACAGGTGTGAATGCTGGGCGGATTTAACGTGCGTGATAAGACATGAACATCTGGGAAGTGTCCCGCAGCCGGCAGCAACCTGTGTTGCTCCGCTGCAGAAGCAGAGTAAACAGGCACTGGGGATAGTCCAGTAGACTTTCCCGTCTGATCACTCCAGCGCGCTCTCATGGCGTCAGGATGGTCTGATCAGGCCATCCCGACACCGTGCCGTTTTTTGCCCTTCTCATTACGTGCATCATTGCACACTCCATAGAGAGCCCTCAGGGCGGAGGTGCGAATCATTGATTCCTCATTTAAGTACATCGAGAACAAATGGCAAAAAAAAAAAACCCCGACTCACCTGCGGTTGTGTCTGCTCACACAGTGGCGAGCTGTGCCCGCAGTTTCAAAAGGCTGTGTGATTGCGCAACTATGGGTCAACTTCCGCTGGAGGAAATAGCCTCTCCCCCCCCCCTTATCTCACATGTGTGACTGCAACATGGGTCTACTTGAATAAATGTTAAATTTACGTCTCTCTTTTTTGCAATATACTTCTTGGGAGATTTATTTACTGCACTCAGTATCACGCTTCAATGACTGGGCAAACTCTATTAACCAAATATCCCACTAGGGTTATGGGTGCCCAGAGTGAATTCCCAATATATAATGATCCTAGATGCCTGTGCATTTATTTAAAATATGTATATTCTGCATTCTCCATAAAACATTTCCTGCTGCCTCCTCTCTCCACTTCCTCCAGGCCACCAGGGATTATTTTCTCCAAGGGAACTGGCCTCAGTAGTCTGGAGATTCCCTGTAATTCTGGGGGCTCCCCAGTTCCCACCTGGAGGCTGGCATCCCAACATACATGATAGGACCCCAAAGTGGGGATCAGCATTTCCCTGGGCATGTAAGAAAGGTCCACAAGATCTAAGCACTGATGCAGCCCTTCCTGCCCTCCCTCTTGTGGTCTGCCTGAGTCCACAGAATCCGCATTGCTGTCAGATGGCCATCTAGCCTCTGTCTGAAAACCTCCAAAGGAAGAGAGCCCACCACCTCCCGAGGAAGCCTGTTCCACTGAGGAACCGCTCAAACTGTCAGGAAGTTCTTCCTAATTTTTAGCCGAAAACTCTTCTGATTTAATTTCAACCCATTGGTTCTGGTCCGACTTTCTGGGGCAACAGAAAACAAATCCGCACTGTCCTCTATATGAGAGCCCTCCAGGTACCTGAAGATGGTGATCCTATCACATTATCAGTCGTCTCCTCTCCGGGCTAAACAGACCCAGCTCCTTCAACCTTTCCTCACAGGACTTGGTCTCCAAACCCCCCACCATCTCTGTTGCCCTCCTCTGGATATGTTCCAGCTTGTCTATATTCTTAAATTGTGGTGCCCAAAACTGAACACAGTACTCTAGGTGAGGTCTAACCAGAGCAAAGCGCCGATACCATCACTTTGCGTGATCTGGACACTATACTTCTGTTGATACAGCCCAAAATCGTATTTGCCTTTTTATCAACCGCATCACAATGCTGACTCATGTTCAGCGTATGGTCTACTAAGACCCTAGATCCTTTTCACACATACTACTGCCAAGACAAGTCTCCCCCATCCTATAACTATGCATTTGATTTTTCCTACCTAAATGCAGAACTTTACATTTATTTGCGTTGAAATTCATTAAATTTGTTTTAGCCCAGTTTTCCAGCCTGTCAAGGTCGTCCTGTATCCTGACTCCGTCTTCTACCGTATTTGCTACCCCTCCCAATTTAGTACCATCTGCAAATGTAATAAGCGTTCCCTCTATCCCTTCATCCAAATCCTTGATTGGGGACAGAGTCCCAGAGCTTTGATGCTGTGGCTGAGAAGGCCCTCTCTAGGGTTACCACTCACCTGAACTCAGGAAGCAGGAGCACTCAAAGCAGGGCCTCAAAAGGTGACCATAAAGGTCAAGTGGTTTCGTAAGAGATTATAAGGTTTCTCAGGTATGTTGTCCCAAACCAAATACAGCTTTGAAGGTCAAGGAGACCAACAGCTTGAATTGTGCCCAGAAACAAACTGGGAGCCAGCATCGGTGGGACAAGACTGGAGTGATACAGTAGTAGGAAGTTGGACTAGATGACCTCAGCCCATCCTAATCTAGGACTCTGTGATAAATTGGTGTCTTCATCCATGCTGACTATGTCACTATTCACCTTCGCACAAGGTTCATTTTCTAAAGGAGCAGTTCTCAAGAGAGCTCTCTCAGCCCCACCAACCTCAAAGGGTGTCTGTTGTGGGGAGGGGAAGGAAAAGGAGATTGTAGGCTGCTTTGAGACTCCTTTGGGTAGTGAAGGGTGGGGTACAAATCCAATCTCCTCCTCTGACACAGGAAGTTTCCTTGCTTTTTAAAGTCCCTATGACCCCCTCCCTCCGTTTTTTAAATCTGTGGAATATGTTTCATTTGGACTATTAAAGCTGCTCGTTGGGCTAGATGACCTTTGGGTGCTTTTTCCACTGCTGCATCATCCCGAGGGATCGGGAGCAGCTGCGAATCCTCCCTTTCTGCCACGCAATTATCTCCCCTGCAGCCAGCCCACACGCGCTTATGTAACCCGCTCCAAGGCTGAAGCGTCTTATTTTAGATACAGATATATATATTTAAGTTTATTTTCTTGTTTATGCAGCGAGCTCCTTCTCTCCCCTTCCTTCTCTCCGCTGACAAAGGCGCCACTGAAATAGCAAGCCAGCAGAAGGCCGGAGCCTATTTTTAAGGTGGATGAGAGAGGAAAATGTTAATTTTCTCCAAATATCACGGCTGCAGAGAAGACTCACAGTGGGAGACGGAAGGAAGTCGGGTGCTGGGCTTGGCGCGCCATTAGTTGGGGTTGCCGGCTCCGTGTTGAAAAAGTCCTGGAGATTTGGGGTGGGACCTGGGGAGGGGAGGGTTTGGGGAGAGGGGGGACCTCAGCAGGTTATAATGGTTGGACTGAGCGACTCAGTGTGCCTGGACATTGGGGGGGGGGGGACTACATCACTCTAAGGGTGTCTAGGTGTTATCTCCTTGAATGAGATGCCTCTCTTTGCCTTCACCTGGGAGCTGCCCTCTGATCCCCTCCTCTCTCTCTCTTCCTTTGTCCTCCCCCCTCTTCACATGGCCATCCATGGAGACATAGGTCTCTGTAGGTCCCTCCTGTAGATACGTCCAGTGTCCTCCCACTCCCACACACATGATGCTGGACAAGTTGCCAAGTTGTGAGAGGGCTTCTTTCTTTCTTTCTTTCCTTCGAATGCAACCTGAATGTGAACTGGGTCTACCGGAATAAATGTAAGTTTTCCTTCTTTGCAACACACTTCTTGGGAGACGGATCTGCTGCATCCTGCTTCAATGACTGGGCAAAAGTCTTGATGTATTAACCAAATATCCCAACAGGGTTAGGGGTGCCCAGAGCAAATTCCTAATAATAACAGCATAGAGTTCATATTACCATATTTTGAAAAGCAAAAGAGAGGGTGTATTTCCCAACCGACTACTTCAAACAAGTGATCACTATGACAAAGCTCATTCTACATACTGCTTACTATTTAAGCTGTGATAATTGCCACGAACCAGGAATATTCCTAACCTTCCAACCCAAAAAGAGGATATTTTCATCAGGATTTTGAGGAGCCCAAAAGAGGATGGACAGCAAAAACAGGGGACATCTGGTAACTCCACCTAGGTTAGCCCAATCTCGTCAGATCTCGAAAGCTAAGCAGGGTCATCCTTGGCTAGTACTTGGATGGGAGTCCATCAAGGAAGTTGGGGGTTGCTACGCAGAGGCAGGCAGTGAGAAACCACCTCTGGCTGTCTCTTGCCTCTCTGAGACTCCAGGTCAAGGATGGGGTATAAATCCATCTTCTTCTTCCTCTTTTCCTCTTCTTCCTCCCACCTTCTTCTTCCTTCTTCTCTCTCTTATCTAACCTTGGAGCTGTTAGCAAGTTGACCTTTTTGAAGTTAATCTGTTCACAACAAGTTACATGTACCTGTAAGGATATGTCATGTAAGATGTGCTCCTATTTTTGCAAGTAAAAATTTTTCCTTGTTGTTACCATTGGAGTCAGGTCATCTTTGTAATTGGTTTGAACAGCATTGTCCTCTTAACCTGGAAACATGGAGGATCGAGGATACTGCATAAACTAACCTTCTGTGCTTCAGGGCAACAGATTTTTTTACATTGGCCCAGGCTAACCGGATCTCACCAGATCTTGGAAGCTAAGCCTACAGGGCGGCCATAATTCCCACCACAAGTCCCCTTTCTTCACAAACACGGGCCCAGGCTATTTGACATGTAACGCTAGCAACGACAAGCTGATGCCACCTTGAAACCACAAACACCACTGCCATATCCCCAATAAAGTACCAAACCGATCCTTAGGACGCAAATCAACAACTGGCTCTTTAAAATAAAAATGCAAACAGCCTCACAACATCTCCTAAAAATGGGTCAGGAAGAGATGGTCCTTACCCCCACTAGTAGCCAGTCAAAGCAATCGCTCCCCCCAAAAAAAGCTCTGAAATGGGCTGCCGCCAGTGTTCCCTCTAAGCTGAGTTAGTGTGAGCCAGCTCACAGTTTTTTAGCCTCCAGCTCACACATTTTACTTAGCTCAGGAAGGACGGCTCCAGAGCAAACTCGTTTATGCAGCAGTGAAATCAATCACTCACAACTTTAATGCCAGTAGCTCACAGAGTAGAATTTTTGCCCACAAGACTCTACAGCTTAGAGGGAGCATTGGCTGCTGCCATCAGAAGCTCCCAGGAGGGCAAGATGGTGAGGAGAGACCGGGGTGGAGAGCAAAGCTGGGGTCTTTCAGGTCACACGAAGCTGCCTTCTGCTGAGTCTGACCATCAGTCCATCCAGGTCACTTTTGTCTACTCAGGCTGGCAGCAGCTCTCCGGGGTCTCAGGCTGAGATACATAAGAACATAACAGCAGCCAGTGCTGGATGAAGCCAACAGCCCATCCAGTCCAACACTCTGTTGCACAGTGGCCAAGAATACCAGGTGCCCTCAGGAGATCCACCAGTGGGGCCAGGACACTAGAAGCCCTCCCACTGTTGCCTCCCCAACCACCAAGATTACAGAGAACATAAGAACGTAACAGAAGCTAATGCTGGATCAAGCCAGTGGCACAGCCGGTCCAACACTTGATCTCACAGTGGCCAAAAACACCAGGTGCCCTCAGGAGGTCCAGCAGTGGGGCCAGGTCTCTAGAAGCCCTCCCACTGTCACCGCCCCCCCCCCCCAAGCACCAGGAATACAGAGCATCACTTGCCCCAGACTGAGAGCTCCTATCTATACTTTGTGGCTAATAGCCACCAATGGACCTCTGCTCTATATGTTTATCTAATTCCCTCTTGAAGCTGTCTATGCTTGTAGCCGCCACCCCCTCCTGTGGCAGTGAATTCCACGTGTGAATCACTCTTTGGGTGAAGAAGGACTTCCTTTGATCCGTTCTAACCCGACTGCTCTGCAATTTCATCGAGTGCCCACGAGTTCTTGTATTTCACATCCCTTCCTGCCTGGTCCTTTTCACTGCAGATGCTGCCAGGGTTGAACCTGGGACCTTCTGCGTGCCAAGCAGATGCTCTACCACTGAGCCCCTTCCAAACATAAGCCAGAAACATGTGCGGCTGCCTGCCTTCCACTGCATCAGACCCTTGGGGTCCTTCGAAGTCAGTCTCGTCTGCTCAGGATGGCAGTGGTTCTCCAGGGTCTCAGGCAAAGGTCTTTCCTGTCCCCTCGAGCTTGGTCCTTTTAGCTTTAGATTCCCTGGGACCTTCCGCATGCCAAGCATGAACACACATGAAACGGCCTTACGCTTATCCCTCAGGGTCCCTCCCGGTCAGCATCGTCTCCTCAGAGTGGCAGCGGCTCTCTCTCCCGGGTCTCAGGCAGAGGAGGTCTTTCACATCACCAACTGCCTGGTCCTTTTCACTGCAGATGCTGCCAGGGGCTGAACCTGAGATCTTCTGCATGCCGATCTTCTGCCACGGAGCCACGGCTCAGCTGAGCTAACAGACTTGCTTGACTTGGAACATAACCCGGGAGCCGTGGACGGTGGGCCCCCAGCAGCGAGGTAGATCTGCTGTGTCACTGCCAGGACACAATACCGACACTTCTGGGCTTGCAGTTGGGGCAGATCAGCCATTGAACTCACAGGGGCTGAGGACAGACTGGCAATCTGAAGCAGAGGCAAAGTGGAGGGAACTGGAGCGGGGGGAAAAACCCACGGAGCTGGCCGTTCACACTGGCCAGAGCAATGCGGATCAGCGGCGATACGGAGCGTTCAGACTGCCACGGAGCGTTCAGACTGCCGCATAGCCAGCGCGCGCGGCTTGCGCGCACCGCTGCACTTTTTTTTGGTTTTCCTTTGATGTTTTTCGCATGTGCGCACATGCGCACATGCGCAAAACTTTTTGCCGGTGCGTTCACACTTCCTCCGGAAGCCTCCCGCTTCTTCCAGTTCACACTGTTTGGAAGCGGGAGGCATGCGGAGGAAGGCCCCTGAACACCGGGAAAAACCGGTGTCCGGGTAAAGCGGAAGGAAAGCGACTGGGAGACGGGTAAGTACGCAACGGAGCTGACGGGCAGATGCGCATGTCTGAACGTGCTCCTTTCCTCCGTTTGCGAAGCGTGCCTGCCCCGCTTTAGATTGCCAGTCTGTCCTCAGCCAGGGAGACTCACAGGGGCCCTTGGGGGCCGAGCCCCTGTAGACTCCGCCAGCACTTCCAGGACTGCTTGGCTCCCCAGCTGTCCCCTCCTGCACTGCTGCCCCTTCGCGGGGGGAGGCAGCGGGAGAGCCAAAGTCCCTGAAACGCTCACTTGTGATGCCGTGAGGAGGCTTGCTCCAGGGCCATTTTCACTCCTCGGTCTCTTCCTGTCGGCAGCCGATCAAAAGAAAACCCAGGGAGAAGCCACCAGTACCTGATGGAGCATCTCTGACGAGCAGCAGTCTATCGGGGAGCTTTGTAGCTGGCTTGTGGGGACACAGGGGCTATTCCCCTGGGCTTGTTCGAGGGTCAACTTCCCTTCTCAGTCCACTCCTGTTGGCAGCAGATCAAAAGCAGGGCAGGCAGTAGACCCTGGTGCTCTATGGAGCATCCCTGGCCAGTGGCAGTCGATCTAGCAGCTTTGTGACCCAACAAGGGTTGTTCCTCAGGGCTGTTTCCACTCCCCAGTCCGCTCCCATTGGCAGTGGATCAAAAGAGAGCCAAGTACTAGCCATCGGAGTTGGATGGAGCCTCCCTGGCCAGCCACAGTCTGTCTGGGGGCTTTGTAGCTGGCTCGCAGCATTACAGGGGTTGTTCCCCGGGGCTTGCTCCAGGGCCATTTCCATTCCCCAGTCTGCTCCCGTTGGCGGCGGATCAAGAGCAGGGCAGGTAGAAAGCTGCTGGTGCAGGGTGGAGCCTCCCTGACCAGCGGCAGTCTATCTGGGAGCTCTGCGGTTGGCTGGTGGCCCCACAGGGGCTGTTCCCCTGGACTTGCTCCAGGGCCATTTTCACTCCCCGGTCCACTCCCGTTGGCGGCGGATCAAGAGAGAGCCAAGTACAAGCCAGTTGGATGGAGCCTCCCTGGTCAGCGGCAGCCTGTCTGGGAGCTCTGAGGCTGGCCTGTTGTGCCGCAGGGGCTGTTACCCCGGGCTTACTCCAGGGCCATTTCCCCTCCCCAGCCCGCTCCCACTGACGGCGGGTCACAAGGGAGCCAAGTTGGATGGAGCCCCCCTGGCCGGCGGCAGTCTCTCTGGGTGCTCTGCGGCTGGCTGGCGGCCCCACAGGGGCTGTCCCCCCCGGCCTTGCTCCCGGAGCCGCTGCCTGTTCCCGTCGGCGGCGGAGGGCGCGAGCCTCCCCGGCCCGCGGCAGTCTACCTGGGAGCCGCGCAGGCGGCTGGCCTCCCAGGCGGGGCCGACAGAGGGAGCGCGAGAGGCCGGCGCCATCTCCTCCGTCTCCCTCCCCGCCTGGCCATTCCGGGGCTGCTGCTGCTGCAGGCTGGCTGGCTGGCTGGGCTCGGCGCATCCCTCCGCCCGCCCGCCCGCCCGCGCCTCCCTTCCCCGGCGGCGGCGGCTGGCAGAGCGGCTCTCCTCGCCCAGGCAAGCAGGCAGGCAGGGAGGCAGCCGCAGCCCCCCGCCGAAGCCGCCGCCTGCTGCAGAGCCGTCCCTGCCGCCGCTTGGCCAGCGCCAGCCTCTCGCCGCCGCCCGGAGGAGCCCCGGCCGCGCCCGGCCTGTCGGGGGGAGCCGCGGCGGCATCAGCATCGGCCGGGCCGGCCTGCGGGCTTTGCGCGCGGGCTCTCTGCGGCGGGGGGAGAGGGGCCCATCCCAGCCAGCCGGCCCGGCCGCGGGGCGCCGCCGCAGGAGCAGCAGCAGGAGCAGGAGCCGCAGCGCCGCCCCGCCACGGCCCCCGCCCGGCGCCTCGGGCCATGCGCCCTGGGTCGCCGCGGGCCCGCCGCACGTGTGAGCCGGCGCTGGGCGCGGGGGGGAGGCGGCGGGCGGCGGGGCTCTGAGCGGCGGCGGCGGCGTCTGGCGCGGGGCGCGCCCTGCCCTCGGCCATGGGCACCGTCCTCTCCCTCTCGCCGGGCTCCCGGAAGGCCAGCCTGTACGACGACGGCTCCTCGGGCTCCCTGGCCCCCTACCCGGGCCTGCCGGGCGCCAAGGGGGGCGCCAAGGCGGCGGCGGCGGCGGCGGGGGCGGGCGGCGGGGAGGGCAAGGGCCTGAAGCGGCACTCCATGCTGATCCCGGCGCTGACCTGGAAGCGGCTGGTGGCCTCTACCAAGAAGCGGGGGGCGCGGGGCGGGGGGGGCAAGGGCCCGGCCAACCACCACCCCCCCCACGCCAAGGAGGTGGCCCACCTCAACCACGAGAACGTCCAGAAGTCCCTCTCCTGCGCCAACCTCGCCAACTACGAGGGCGGGCCGCCCCTGGCCCCGCTCAGCGCCAAGCGCATCTCGGGCCCCGCCGCCGCCCCCCCCGCCCCCCCCGCCTCCTCCCCCCGGCGGGTGATCGTCCAGGCCTCCACCAGCGAGCTGCTCAAGTGCCTGGGGGAGTTCCTCTGCCGGCGCTGCTACCGCCTCAAGCACCTGTCGCCCACCGAGCCCATCCTCTGGCTGCGCAGCGTGGACCGCTCCTTGCTCCTGCAGGGCTGGCAGGACCAGGCCTTCGTCACGCCCGCCAACGTGGTCTTCGTCTACCTGCTGTGCCGCGAGATGATCGACGGCGACCTGGTCTCCAGCGAGCACGAGCTCCAGGCCGCCCTGCTCACCTGCCTCTACCTGTCCTACTCCTACATGGGCAACGAGATCTCCTACCCCCTCAAGCCCTTCCTGGTGGAGACCTCCAAGGACGCCTTCTGGAACCGCTGCCTTCGCATCATCAACGCCATGAGTGCCAAAATGCTCCGGATCAACGCCGACCCCCACTACTTCACCCAGGTCTTTGCCGACCTCAAGAACGAAGGCAGCGGCGGCCGCGAGGACTTCCCCCGCGTCTTGGACCGGTGACTGGTGCCCCCAGCGAGGCCCCTGGATCTAACCCCTGGGGGTCCCTGACTCTAGAGACCGCCTCCCCCCCTGAGCAAAGGAGGCCCTACAGTTCACTTGGGGGGGGGGGGGAGAGAGGTCGGAATGGTCGGAATACTTTCAGAAGGAGACTGCTTTTCGCCGCAGGGAGCCCAGGGCCGGCTCCGAAAAGGTGGTCCTGTTGGGGAGGGGGGAGAAGGAAGGTAACAGATGGGGCAGATTCTAGCCTTCCCTCTTGGTTTCTTGCTGGAGCGGAACAAATCTGGAAAAGGCCAGTACGGTGGGTTCCCCTTTCGCCATCTCTTAGCGCCATTTCCCTGGCTTGTTAATCTGAGCCTCTTGGCACTGCCAGAAAGTTTTCTGGAAGGAAAAAGAACTCAAGCGGAGGAGGGGGAAGCAGAGACGGTAGAGGTTGGGTTGGATCTGAGAGGCAATCAATCACCCAGGTTCTCTGACCTAGACATATGCCTGGGCCTCCCCCATTTGCAGGTGAAGTGTGGAGGTGTCATTTGTACCATAGAAACTGGCAGCTTGCTTTCGATGATCACGCCTCCCGGTTAATTTTAGGCGTTGTACTGTGGCTGTGTTGAATGCAGCCCCCCCCCCCAGCTCCCCGTACACCCCTTTGCGGCGGCTGCAGGGGCGCCACCAGAGATGACGGCAACCTCTTACGCGACTTCTATCTGAAATGTGTTTGTGCAAAGGTGTGGGGTCTGAGGCTGAGGGGAGATGCTGGCGGTACCTCTGGCTTCCGTTGATATTTTCATTTTGGCTTTGTGCAGTGACCTTGAGAAAGGAGCCCTTTGCAGGAGGGGGGGGGGGGGTTTGCAGGGGTATGTGGGCCAAGCAAAGAGAGAAATTTCGCTGGTCAAACTGAAAATCTTTGGGTTTCCCTGAAAATCCTGATGTTGGGGTGGGGGAACCTCCTCATTCCTAAGATTCCATTTTAAATTTCCCCTTAGGCAAAAGCAGGGGACATTTTAGGACTGCCTGGATCCCATCCTAATGGATAAATGTCCCTAGTCCCTACAGAGCTGATACCCCGAAAAGTTTGTTGGTCTCTCAGGTGCTATTGGACTTGAATCTAGCTAGCCTTTCCTAAAATCTCTTGATTTCTCTCAAAATCCCTTAGCTATTTCATCAAGACGATGCCTCTAGATTTGCTTTAGGTGAAATTTCTGCAGCTACTTTTTAAGTCCAAGACTAGGCTACATGCATGGAGCGTCAGCAACGAAAGCATGGCTGCTTAGTGTGCTCTGTGGGTGTTTCTGTGTGCGTGTGTGTGTGTGAGAGAGAGAGAGAGAGAAAGTATGAAGAAGGCATGACAGAGCTGATTTTGGGGGTACAATCATCGCTTGCTAATAGCTCGCCCAGCAACGAGGATCCACTTTGCGAAAAAGATCCCCCATTCATCCTCTTTAGTTCCATGTATGGTGTCAGTGGAGAAGACTCCACCTTCGTCCTTCTGTTCAGTTTGGGTATTTGATACCTCCTGGTTTTGTGTCTTCGGCATGCTGTGCATTGACCATGAATGGGACCAAAGTCTCAGCCCCTTCTGCATGCTCCATCCCCTCGTTACAGGAAGCAGTTTTGACTTCCTGTCCTTCTTAAGCCGGGTCTGTTTCTGCGAAAGGGAAGCATGGGGCTGCCGAGATCTGACCCTTCTGGCGCGCACCAGTGTGGTGTCGGCTGTCGGGATGGTGGTAGACCAAATTCAGGAAGAGAGTGGCTGGCTGGCGGGCTGGCTGGATAAGTGCAGGGAAAAGGTCTCGGAATCGCGAGCTGTGTGTTGTGATCCCAAACCAGAACTCAGCAACCTTTGCTGAATTTTCTGGCTTACAGTTTAGATCGTGTTCACAGGGATGCAACTGCATGGTGAACTGGCGGCCAGCGTGATTGGCCTCCTGGCCCAAACTGAAGGCTTCGCTCTTGGGTTACGCACAGCTATCCTCTGTGGTGTGGCGGAGTGCCACTCGGGCAGGGTGGGAAGCCCATTCTGTGGTGGTGTGGACCCCCTTCTCAAGAAATGAGCCGGTGTCATGTAGCGGCCAGAGGGTTGGACTAGGCTGTGAGAGACTCAGGTTCGAATCCCCTCTCTGCCACAGAAGCTTGCTGCAAGACCGTGGGCCAGTCGCATGCCCTCAGCCTAACCTACTTTACAGGGCTGTTGTTGTGAGAGAAGAAAACAGAGAAGGGGAGAGTCTTATTTATTAATTAAATTCAACTCGCTTGGCCACCCTTCCCTGCAAGCTGGGCTCAGGGCGGCTTACGTCAAATGAACATAGGGATAGTCCATTAAATAACATTTAAAAACTACTAAAAATAATATATTTCAAACAATACAACTTCATTATTTAAGCGGGTGAGAAATTTCTACTTTGGGCCCCCACTGGGGAGAAAAAGTGGAGTATAAATCAATTTAAATTTTAAAATTAATTTTAAAATATTTAAAAATCAGCCATTTTAAACTTGGAAACTGAGTGGAGGCCGTCTCTGCCATTTGCTGAGTGTGGGATTTCTCATCACACCATTTGCTGTTTTAAGAATTCTGGGCTTTGGAGGCCTCATCTGCGCTCTACAAATATATTCACATTATAGCAGTTGCTTCTCCCACTGAATCCTGGGAACTGTAGTTTGGCGAAGATACAGAATTCTCCATCAGGGATCCCGGGTGTCTCTCAGAGAACTGCAGTCCCCAGGTTTCTTTGGGGAGAGGGAGTGATCAGTTAAGCGTGAGCTCGCGGCAGCTGGCTTGCCACCCTGCTATTTGGGCGTTCACAGTGGATATTTGTCTCCCTGAGCCATCAGTATGAAAACGCATCACCTTGCTTTAGGAGGCTGCAGGGGGACACCAGTCACCTCAATCTGTGGCACTGTTTGTCCACCCCAGGACCACATCCAGGAGTCTCTGTTCTGCATGTGGACACGGTACTGGAAGAGCGAGATCGAACACCTATGCACTCTGATATGTCCCCAAGTCCTGCCTTTGCCATTAGCAGCTGAGAAGCAAGTTCAGTGTGTCTCTTACACTCCTTTGCTTTCTCCCCAGTCTCATAAGCTCTGTCCCATCCACCCTGTTTCCTCCACTTCCCCTTTGGGTTGCTTATGGAAGGGGGTTTCATGGGGGACTCTTTTTAACCCAGAAGTAGCAACCATTATGTTAAGAAGAGCTCTGCTGGGTCAGAACAGTGAGGGTCCATCTAGTCCAGCATCCGGTCTCACACGGTGGCCAACCAGTTCCTCTGGAGGGCCAACATCAGGGCAGAGAGGCCGAGGCCTTCCCCTGATAAGAGCATCAGAAGAGCCCTACTGGGTCAGACCAGTGAGGGTCCCTCTAGTCCAGCCTCCTGTCTCACACAGTGGCCAACTAGTTCCTCTGGAGGGCCAGCAACAGGGCAGAGAGGCCGAGGCCTTCCCCTGAAAAGAACCTCAGAAGAGCCCTGCTGGATCAGACCAGTGAGGGTCCCTCTAGTCCAGCATCCCATCTCACACAGTGGCCAGCCAGTTCCTCTGGAGGGCCAACAACAGGGCAGAGAGGCCGAGGCCTTCCCCTGATGTTTCCTCCTGGCACTGGGATTCAGAGGTTGACTGCCTCTACTCATGGAGGTTCCCTTTAGTCAACATGGCTAGTGGCCCCTGATAGACCTCTTCTCCATGAATCTATGTTGCCCATCCCAGAGGTCTGGTTGACTCCAAAACCAGTTGGCATACGCTTGTAGGTGCTTGTACCCACCACTCAGTGTATACAGTAAGAGGCCCAATTTTGGGTTGCGGCTGTGCACAGGTGGGTCTCTTCTAATGCTCCCTCTAAGCTGTGGAGTCTTGTGAGCAAAAATTCAACTTTGTGAGCCACTGGCATTAAACTTGTGAGCGAGCAATTTGTCTAATGCATAAGTTCGTTTGCTCTGGAGCCATCCTTCCTGAGCTAAGATAAAAATGTATGAGCTGGAGGCTAAAAAACTGTGAGCTAGCTCACACTAACTCAGCTTAGAGGGAACACTGGTCTCTTCCAGGGCAGGTTCTCTTTCCGAGAGGTTGCTCCCAAGTGCTACCTACTCGACAGTGGGTAATTGGCTGGGCTTCCTGTTAAGAGTCTGTTCAGTTGGTCTTTCGTTCTCTGATTTGATTAGTTGGCCTAGCTGAGGGCTTTTCCATGGGTTCTTGTTTGATCAGTCCTGTGCCATGCCACCCAACTGCAACACAACCAGGCAGAAGAAAAGAAGAAGAAGAAGAGATTGGATTTATACCCCGCCCTTCACTACCCAAGGGAGTCTCAGAGCGGCTTACAAACTCCTTTCCCTTCCCCTCCCCACAACAGACAGACACCCTGTGAGGCAGGTGGGGCTGAGAGAGCTCTAAGACGACTGTCCTTGAGAGAACAGCTGGTACAGAGCCATGGCTTGCCCAAGGTCATCCAGCAGGTGCAAGTGGAGGAGTGGGGAATCAAACCCGGTTCTCCCAGATTAGAGTCCGTGTACTTTAACCACTACACCAAACTGGCTCTCCCCAAACTGGCATGCGCATGTATCGTTTTCTCTCCTACATCCCTATGACAAGGGCAAGGAGACTTTAATAGTTGTATTAGGCCGCCCCTAGCAAAACTTCCTCTCCAAAGAACCCGGGGAAATGTAGTTCTTTGATGGAGCTGGGCTCTATCAGACACTCTCAGCAACTGAAGTTGACTCCTACAATTCCCAGGATCCTGTGGGCGACACACTAGCAGGTGAAATAAATTTTAGACGTGTTTGATAGATATACCTCTAAAAAAGAGCTGGAAGCATCGTTGCTGGAGAGCAAACAAAATGTTGCCTCTTCTCTCTGCCCCCTTTTAAAGTATATCTTGGTCTAAACTTTCGTAGGTTATTTAGGGATAGTTGGTGGTGGTGGGGAACCTTGAAATAAATTTAGGACTTGCTGATTTCCATGGCAACTGGCAACCTTTGTAGACTGCAGCTCTAGGGAGGGGGAATTCAGCTGAGAATCTAAAAAGCACATGTTTTTATTACCTCCTCCACCCAGTGAAAAAAAGAAGAAGAAGAAGAAATTGGATTGATACCCCGCCTACCCAAAGGAGTCTCAGAGCAGCTTACAAACTCCCTTCCCCTCCCCACAACAGACACCCTGTGAGGGAGGTGGGGCTGAGAGAGCTCTTTCCCAAGCTGTCCTTGAGGGAACAGCTGGTACAGAGCTATGGCTTGCCCCAGGTCATCCAGCAGGTGCAAGTGGAGGAGTGGGGAATCAAACCCGGTTCTCCCAGATTAGAGTCTGCGCACTTAACTGCTATACCAAACTTTCTCATGTAAAGACTGGCTCAAGTAAAGACAGGCTCAAGTAAAGACATCTTTACTTGAAGAATGGCATCTTGCTTTTCCATGATACAAAGTATTATTACGCCAAAATAGTACTGCAATCCCCGAAAACCTTGAAAGAAAACACATTTCTGGGTTTGTCCTTGAAACAAAGTGTTCAAGTCTATGAGAGCAAACTCTGTGGCAGAGACTTTAGGGCTTACCTGGGGAACCGGCCAGTATGCACAGGCCTAGCTTGGCGAGCTAACAGAGACGTGAGTGTGTGCTCGGGTCTGTGAGTCAAATAGAAGAAACGATAAGTATTTATTGCAATAAAGAGAGATACAGAACGAAACAGCAAAGTGCCCATAAGACCAAGCTGCTCTCTGCTCCAAGCAGGAAGGACAGAGGGTTATATACCCCAAATGACATAGGTACAGTTTATGATACATGGTCGACCCTATTGGTTACAGGTAAAGGGGCATCATTTGCGTTGGACTGGAGGGGCCACTGACCTGATCCAACACTGGCTTCTCTTATGCTCTTACGTTCTCTGTAATCTTACATAAGAACATAAGAGAAGCCAATGTTGGATTGGGACAATGGCCCATCCAGTCCAACACTCTGTCACACAGTGGCCAAAAACACCAGGTGCCCTCAGGAGCTCCACCAGTGGGGCCAGGACACTAGAAGCCCTCCCACTGTTGACCTCCCGCTCAAGCACCAAGAATACAGAGCATCCCTTGCCCCAGACTGAGAGATCCTATCTATGCCTTGTGGCTAATAGCCACTGATGGACCTCTGCTCCATATCCAATTTTTGGATCCAATTCCCTCTTTAAGCCGTCCATGCTTGTAGCCGCCATCACCTCCTGTGGCAGTGAATTCCATGTGTTCATAACTCTTTGGGTGAAGAAGGACTTCCTTTTATCTGTTCTAACCCGGCTACTCAGCAATTTCATGGAGTGCCCACGAGCTCTTGTATTGTGAGAAAGGGAGAAATGGACTTCTTTCCCTACCTGCCTTATCCCATGCATAATCTTACAAACCTCAATCATGTCACCCCTCAGCCGTCGTTCCTCCAAGCTAAAGAGCCCCAAGCGCTTCAACCTTTCTTCATAGGGAAAATGTTCCAACCCTTTTATCATTCTAGTTGCCCTTTTCTGCACTTTTTCCAGCGCTATAATATCTTTTTTGAGGTGTGGCAACCAGAACTGTACACAGTTGGGGAGCAACAGTGGGAGGGCTTCTGTAGTTCTGGCCCTGCTGGTGGACTTCCTGGTGGCACCTGGTTTTTTTGGCCTCTGTGTGATGCAGAGTTGGACTGGATGGGCCATTGGCCTGATCCAACATGGCTTCTCTTATGTTCTTATGACTAAACATCTGGAGCAGAGGTCCATGAGTGGCTATTAGCCACAAGGCATAGATGGAACACTCTGTCTGGGGCAGTGATGCTCTGTCTTCTTGGTGCTTGGGGGGGGGGCAACAGTGGGGGCTGCTGGAGTCCTGGTCCTGCTGGTGGACCCCCTGATGGCGCCTCCCACTCACCAGCTAAGCGTGGGCAGGAAGGCCCAAAGTTACTGGGAGGTTGCCCAGCATAAGTCAGCATCTGACAAACCTAAGGCCAGAAAGGAATGGCCTCCATTTTTGCCACCGGCTAGAACTCCTCGCTAGGAAAGGGGCATGATCCATGATTGTCCCCCAGCCTTGGGGCAGGAGCTGCATGGATCCTTTGTTGGGCTTGGCTGCTTGCTTTTGCAACAGATCCTTGGTGGAGCCCTTTGTTTTACGAAGGCCAGGGCAGCCGTCCTCCATCCCAACGTGAAGCTAGAACTTTCCTGCCATACTCAAGGCAGCCGTGCATCCCTGCGTCACATGGAGCCATATCTTTGGCCCTTGTCCTAGAGTGGCAGCGCCTCCTGAGGGCCTCAGACTGAGTCGTTTCCCTTCCCTGTTGCCCTTTCACTGGTGATGCCAGGATTTGAACCTGGGACCTTATACATGCAAAGCATGTGTTCCACTGCCAAGGTCTACGTAACCACTGGCCACTCATAGAGTATGTTTGCCTGAGTAGCTAGAAGAGTGTAGATGTGGGATAGAGGAGGTCGCTTTATTGAGGCACACTTGCTGTATCATTAATGTATATGTATATTTTTATACCTGAGCGAATCAGTATCTGTAATAATGGGTTTAGCCCGATGACTTCTTTTTATAAAAGATCCCAAGTTGCAATGAAAGGCTGGTCTGGAGAGGGGCTTTCTGGAACCGGAGTATGGGAAGTCATCTTGGAAAGGCCGTCTGCTGGTCCGTGGCACCCTTGCCCGGATCACGGGAAGCGACCAGTTTGGACTGCCCGGCCAGAGCTGTGTGTATCCTGTGACTGCACTAAACACAGAAGTTGGGTGTTGGGCAGCAAAAATCAGCATGCTGAGAATCTCAGCTTTACAAATGTGCAAAGTTTCTAGTCCTTAATGGCTCTGAAGATAGGCTTGAACACGTATAAGCCGATCTGTAGATCGATAACTTATTTGTTTGGACCAGGGGTCATGACGGAGACCGAACCTAACAGCAGGCGGAATAACAGAATCGGTGCAGTCCGTTTCCTAATCTGCGTAATTTATTCCAGTCGCATCATTCAGCCTTTCTCGGCCTAAACGTTTAAGTCCAGAGTGCCCAGAGCCTTCTGCTTAGCCCAGGCCAGAGGAACCATTTGAGATTATGCACCTCTGCAAAACTGGACCGTGGGACTCAAGAACTCTGGAGCCGTGCTCTCTACCCCCAGACAGCGCCATCCAGAGGAGCCACTGAAGGGACTCCTAACACTTGAGCCTGTAGGAGATTTCAGTCCTACCTAGCTGCTGCTAAACCAGCGTTTTCCCTTTCGTTGGAAATGCTGGTGTATACGTTACTGTGTAAATATCTTTTCCTATGGGGATTGTCAAGATTGTGCATGTCAACATGATCTATTTAATTTTCGATTTTCTCTCCTGTTTACGTGGTTCTTTTTTCTTTTTTTTTGGAATGGATTTGTAATTTTTAAAGGGTTTGGGGGAGGGAGAGGAAACCTCTTGCACCCCTGCATACTTTACTCTTCAAAAAAACCCAAACCACTGGATGTTTTTCCTCCAGCGTGGATTGGGACAGGCGGTATGATTAGAATGTCACTGTTTCCCAATGGGAGGGGGTGGGGCTAGGGTTGCCAACTCCAGCTGGGGAAAATCCTGGAGGATGGAGAAAGCTCAGACGGGATGTGATTGCTGCCATGGTATCTGTAGTCAAGATCAGTTGCGACTCCCGGAAGACTCCAGGCCTCACCTGGAGGTTCGCAGCCACGACTGGGACTTAAAACTGGGGAGAGCCAGTTTGGTGTAGTGGTTAAGTGCACGGACTCTAATCTGGGAGAACCGGGTTTGATTCCCCACTCCTCCACTTGCGCCTGGCTGGATGACCTTGGGCAAGCCATAGCTCTGTACCAGCTGTTCCCTCAAGGACAGCTCGGGAAAGAGTTCTCTCAGCCCCACCCACCTCACAGGGTGTCTGTTGTGGGGAGGGGAAGGGAAAGGAGTTTGTAAGCCGCTCTGAGACTCCCTTGGGGAGTGGAGGGCGGGGTATAAATCCAATCTCCTCTTCTTCTAAAAAAATCCTAGCAATGTTTCCTTGTTTGGTTTTTTATTTATTTCTCCAGTTGGACTTTTCCTAGCCACTTTGTCCCTGATATGAATTGGGTTTGGTGTCCAAAACAAGCACGCGAACGGAAAATATGCCCTGTACGGCCCCTGCAGAGCAAAGGGTACTTCCCACCCCTTTTCTTGCCCCAAAGCTGATAAGGAAGCCTGAATGGCCAGTACTGCGAAGCTGTGAAGAGACTGTGCTGGGGACGGCGGAGGGCCTCCTGCTGGGGGAGGAACTCCACAGAGACTTAATGCAAAAAACAAAAAACCCAACAACAACAAAAAAGCTTTTTTCCTCCAGATGGTGTTTGAAATCTGTTTGTACAATATTTACTATCTGAGACTTGCCTAAATGTTTGATTTATACATTGTGTTGACTTGTATCCTTGCGGGGAAGAGAGGGTCCCCCCTTTTCAACAGGCGGGGGAAGGGGAAAGAGCGGGGTGGGTGGGGCAGGAGAGAGGTCCGATGGCACTTTATGCAAAATAAAAAAGAGAGTGGAAAGGAAAAAAGCCTCCGCCCTTTTTTCGCCCGAAGGACACGATGAATCCTTTCTGATCTAACCTCAGGGATGGGGTGAAGGTGGGGCTGGTGAGGGGCTGAGCCATCCGGACCAGGAGCAAGGATGTTTGGGTCCCTTGCTCCAAGTGAGACACAAGCGAGGATGAATAATCACTTTTATGTCCCGCATTTCTTCTGTTCTGGAGCATATGGTGGTACCCTTACCCAGACGCCGACCCGTGAAGCTGCCTTCTACAGAATCAGGCCATCGCTCCATCCAGGTCGGTATTGCCTACTCAGACTGGCAGCGGCTCTCCGAGGTCTGAGGCTGAGGTCTTTCACATCACCTGCTGCCTGTTCCCTTTAACTGGAGATGCTGGGCACTGAACCTGGGACCTTCTGCATGCCAAGCGGATGCTCTGCCACTGAGCTACGGCCCCTCTTGACAGCTCTCCAGGATCTCAGGCTGAGGCCTTTCCAACCACCTCCTGCCTGGTCCTTTTAACTGGAGATGCCAGGGATTGAACCTGGGACCTTCTGCATGCCAAGCAGAAGGTTTGGTGCATGCCAAGCAGAGCCCGTTTGGTGTAGTGGTTAAGTGCGCGGACTCTAATCTGGGAGAACCGGGTTTGATTCCCCACTCCTCCACTTGCGCCTGGCTGGATGACCTTGGGCAAGCCATAGCTCTGTACCAGCTGTTCCCTCAAGGACAGCTCGGGAAAGAGTTCTCTCAGCCCCACCCACCTCACAGGGTGTCTGTTGTGGGGAGGGGAAGGGAAAGGAGTTTGTAAGCCGCTCTGAGACTCCCTTGGGGAGTGGAGGGCGGGGTATAAATCCAATCTCCTCCTCTTCTAAAAAAATCCTAGCAATGTTTCCTTGTTTGGTTTTTTATTTATTTCTCCAGTTGGACTTTTCCTAGCCACTTTGTCCCTGATATGAATTGGGTTTGGTGTCCAAAACAAGCACGCGAACGGAAAATATGCCCTGTACAGCCCCTGCAGAGCAAAGGGTACTTCCCACCCCTTTTCTTGCCCCAAAGCTGATAAGGAAGCCTGAATGGCCAGTACTGCGAAGCTGTGAAGAGACTGTGCTGGGGACAGCGGAGAGCCTCCTGCTGGGGGAGGAACTCCACAGAGACTTAATGCAAAAAACAAAAAACCCAACAACAACAAAAAAGCTTTTTTCCTCCAGATGGTGTTTGAAATCTGTTTGTACAATATTTACTATCTGAGACTTGCCTAAATGTTTGATTTATACATTGTGTTGACTTGTATCCTTGCGGGGAAGAGAGGGTCCCCCCTTTTCAACAGGCGGGGGAAGGGGAAAGAGCGGGGTGGGTGGGGCAGGAGAGAGGTCCGATGGCACTTTATGCAAAATAAAAAAGAGAGTGGAAAGGAAAAAAGCCTCCGCCCTTTTTTCGCCCGAAGGACACGATGAATCCTTTCTGATCTAACCTCAGGGATGGGGTGAAGGTGGGGCTGGTGAGGGGCTGAGCCATCCGGACCAGGAGCAAGGATGTTTGGGTCCCTTGCTCCAAGTGAGACACAAGCGAGGATGAATAATCACTTTTATGTCCCGCATTTCTTCTGTTCTGGAGCATATGGTGGTACCCTTACCCAGACGCCGACCCGTGAAGCTGCCTTCTACAGAATCAGGCCATCGCTCCATCCAGGTCGGTATTGCCTACTCAGACTGGCAGCGGCTCTCCGAGGTCTGAGGCTGAGGTCTTTCACATCACCTGCTGCCTGTTCCCTTTAACTGGAGATGCTGGGCACTGAACCTGGGACCTTCTGCATGCCAAGCGGATGCTCTGCCACTGAGCTACGGCCTCTCTTTACAGCTCTCCAGGATCTCAGGCAGAGGCCTTTCCAACCACCTCCTGCCTGGTCCTTTTAACTGGAGATGCCAGGGATTGAACCTGGGACCTTCTGCATGCCAAGCAGAAGGTTTGGTGCATGCCAAGCAGAGCCCGTTTGGTGTAGTGGTTAAGTGCGCGGACTCTAATCTGGGAGAACCGGGTTTGATTCCCCACTCCCCCACTTGCACCTGCTGGATGACCTTGGGCAAGCCTTAGTTCTGACACAGCTCTTCATGAAAAAGCAGTTTCTGTCAGAGCTCTCTCAGCCCCACCTGCCTCCCAGGGTGTCTGTTGTGGGGAGGGGAAGGGAAAAGGAGTTTGTAAGCCGCTCTGAGACTCCCTTGGGTAGTGAAGGGCAGGTTATAAATCCACTCTCTCCTTCTCTTCTCTACCACTGAGCCACAGACCCTCTTAAACAGCATTTTATGCCTATTGATTTATTCATGTTATTTATTTATTCACATACACTTGAAACCTTCTGCTGAATCAAACCATTGGTCCATCAGGGTCAGTCTTGTCTACTCAGACTGGCAGCCGCTCTTCTGGATCTCAGGCGGAGGTCTTCCCCATCACCTCCTGCCTGGTCCTTTCAACTGGAGATGCCGGGGATTGAACCTGGGACCTTCTGCATGCCAAGCAGAGGCTCTACCGTTGAGCCAGGGGCCCTCCCCCTACAGAGGTCAGTTTCTCTAGAGGAAATGGCTGCTCTGTAGGTTGGGCAGTATAGCCTGCGGAGGTCCCCTCCTCTCCTCTCCCCACACCCCACCCTCCCCGGGCCCAACCTCCATATCTCCAGGAATTTCCAAACCCAGAGTTGGCAACCATAACCCATGGCCTTTGTTTCCCTAAGCCTAATTCCTGGCTGGAAGATCACTGGGCCACGTGAAGTGATGGAGGAGACTCCCCTTTGGTGCTTAGTCAGAAATCCCTACCTGTCTTATCGCTGTTCCATTGAAGGGGAGTCAGAGTAGGAGGGGGTACCCGAGCAGTGACCGGAGGGCCCAGTCCACGAGCTGCTCCGTCCGCACAAGGGGTGTGTGTTTGTGCTTAGCCTGTCCCCACCCCTTTCCTGACAGCCAGTCAGGCCACCTGAGGGCAGGTGTCGATCTTCAACTGGCTGCTGTATTTGTTGCAGGCTTATTCTGTATCAACAGATGTATAGTGTCCAGATCACGCAAAGTGATGGTATCGCTTTACTTTGCTCTGGTTAGACCTCACCTAGAGGACTGTGTTCAGTTTTGGGCACCACAATTCAAGAAGGATACAGACAAGCTGGAACGTGTCCAGAGGAGGGCAACAAAGATGGTGAGGGGGGGGGGGGTCTGGAGACCAAGTCCCGTGAGGGAAGGTTGAAGGAGCTGGGTGTGTTTCGCCTGGAGAGGAGACAACTGAGAGGTGATATGAGAACCAGGTACCTGAAGGGCTGTCATCTAGAGGAAGGGGCGGAGTTGTTTTCTGTTGCCCCAGAAGGTCGGACCAGAACCAACAGGCTGAAATTAACTCAGAAGAGTTTGGGGCTAAACATTAGGAAGAACTTCCTGACAGAGTGGTTCCTCAGTGGAACAGGCTTCCTCGGGAGGTGGTGGGCTCTCCTTCTTTGGAGGTTTTCAAGCAGAGGCTAGATGGCCATCTGACAGCAATGCGGATTGCGTGAACTTGGGCAGATTGTGAGAGGGAGGGCAGGAAGAGTTGCCTCAGTGTTTAGTTCTTGTGGCCCTTTCTGACACTCCCAGGGAAATGCTGATCGCCATTTTGGGGTCAGGCAGCCATTTTTCCCCAGGCCACTTTGGCCGGAGATCCTGGAGGCTTTTTGTCATCTTCTGGGCGTGGAGCAGGGTTCACTGGTGGTGTGTGGAGGGGGAGGTATTTGTGAATTCCCTGCCTTGTGCAGGGGGTTGGACTAGATGACCCAGGAGATCCCTTCCAACTCTATGATTCTGTTTGACCTTAGGATCATAGCTTTTGCAGCCAGAGAGGCACACAGGACATAAGTTCCTGGCTACCCTTTAACACACTTGTGAAAGGAAACTGGCGTCTCTGCAGGCCGGAGCTCAGCCTGGAAACAAGGTTGTGTAGTTGATCAGAGTTCTGCCCACTGGAGGAAGTTGTGTCTACATCCACTAACCTTTCTGGGCACTGTTCCTGCAGATGGATCCATCTCCAAAGGCGTTACCTGGGCAATCGTGTGGTGGGTTTTCCAGATAACCGTTTCTTTGTCAGAATGACCCATGCAAGCTTGGTCCTCTATGTGAGCTGAACTCGAGTGGGGCAGAGACGAGACGAGGCTACCCACTTCAGCTGGGTGCCCAGATCCCACCCAGGGTGTGCAGGAGTACCGTCCAAATCATGCTGCGCCAATCCTGAAGCATCTGGATGCGTGTGAGGAGGAGGAGGGGGTGGCAATCCGACAAAGAGTGAGGCCAGTCTGGGGCCGAAGGAGGAATTCTGTGTGGGGTTTCATTTCATTTATTAATTAGTTTAAGTGATTGCTATCCCACCATATCTCCTTGGACTCACAGAAATGAGTCATTCAGGAACCCAGCTGCAGAGAGATAAGGCCTAATTCCATTAACGAACTTAAAAGAGATTAAAATACACAACAGAAGCATAACATCCAGATAGCAGGATGTCACAGTCCCACTGCACACTGCATTGGGCAGGCCGCGCCTGGAGTTTTGTGTGCAGTTCTGGAGGCCTCACTTCCGAAAGGGTGTGGACAGAACAGAGCGGGTGCAGAGGGGAGCGACCAGGATGATCGGGGGCCTGGAGACCAAGAAGCCCTGTGAGGAAAGGCTGAGGGACTTCTTGGGAAGGTTCACCCTGGAGAAGAGGGGGCTGAGGGGGGACAGGATGGGTCTCTTGAAGTCTTTGAAGGGCTGTGTCACTCGGAGGAGGAGGGCAGGGAGCTGTTCCTGTTGGCAGCAGAGGAGAGGACTCGCAAGAATGGGTTTAAATTAAGGGCGGGAAGGGACCAGCTGGATGTTGGGGAAAACTTTTTTACAGTCAGGGTTGTGCAACAGTGGACTCAGCTCCCCCTGACTGGCAGTTCTTAAGCAGCAGCTGGACAAACCCTTGTCAGGGATTCTCTAGGCCAGGGGTGGCCAAACTTGCTTAACATAAGAGCAGGGCCGGTGCCAGCCTTTTTTGCGCCCTAGGCAAGGCTAACTACTTGTGCCCCCCCCCACTGTTAACCAATTGTCAAAAACAGATTCATTCTAGGGAAAATTAAAAGCACAAAACTTGACACTACTAATTTTTTTTAAATTGTGTGGGCTTGGGCAGGCAGGGTGCGAGGCAAAGCTGAAGGGAGCTGCTGCTGCTGCTGCTGCAGTTGCCATGAATTTATGGAGGAGGAAAAGAATGGGAGAGCCGGGGCTGGTGAGTGAGTGAGTGTGAGAGCCTGTGGCCGGTTGGAGGGGTGGTGGTTGTCCGTTTCTGCACTCCTCTGAGGTCTGCGCCCTAGGCGGTCACCTAACTTGGCCTAATGGTAGCACCGGCCCTGCATAAGAGCCACATAGAATAAACGTCAGATGTTTGAGAGCCACAAGACATGAACACACAAATTTTTATTTAAAAATATGCAAATTTGTATATTAAATTAAAGATACTGGCTGGATTATTAGGGGAAACTTTTTGACAGAGTTGTGCAAGAGTGGGATGAGCTGCGTCGGGAGGTGGTGAGCTCCCCCTCCCTGGCAGTCTTCAAGCAGCGTCCCGACAAACCCTTGTCAGGGATGCTCTAGGCTGATCCTGCACTGAGCAGGGGGTTGGACTAGATGGCCTTGTATGGCCCCTTCCAACTCTATGGTTCTAGGATTCTATACAATGGAATCTGTTCAAAAGCATTCGAGAATGAAAACAAACCAGATTGGCAAATTCACAGCCAATTCAGCTGTAAAACTTCACCCACCACCCAAAACTCTCTAGCATAGGACTGCCTCACATTATCATCAGTATATCTAATTCTCAACACAGCCTTACCTGCAGGTGCTTAAAAGAGGAGACCGGAGCCGTGAACTGATAAGACGCAATTTCCCAAAGATATTGAGGGAAGGTCCCCTCCTCACCCTCTCCAAAGGACCGGACCCACTGTGGGAAAAGCCCAGGACCTGGGAGTCGGCTATACAGGCAGTCCCAAAGCAGGGAACCTTAAACAGAAAGCTGCTTAAGGAGGATACTGGTGGACACACAGTTTGGTAAGTACGAGGGCCCCAGGCCGTGAAAGGCTTCCAAGAGTATAAACGGCTCTTTGACTTGCGCCTGGAAGCAAATATTTAGCCAGTACAGCTGACACAGGATTTGCATGATAAAAGATCTAAACGAAACATACACATGCTTCAAAGTATGAATGTGTTCATCATGTGACCGCGTCCTGAAATGTGAAACGCAAATGACAATTAGTCAGGATCAGTTTTGATCCTTTCACTGTTAACAAAAGTGATCTGTTTTCTGGCCTGGTTCTAGCATCCGCAGAAAGGCCGCTTCAAGGACAAGCACCACTACCGCTTTTGGAGTACTTGCTGGAGCTGTGATGGTTACCCCATCAGCCTGCATGCTGCATGCCTCATTTCCATGCTCTCCAAAAGGCCAGCTGAATATCTGCTCAGGCACCAGATCCAGGAGCCAGCTTAAGTTTTCGACGGTAAACTGGCCTACAGTTGGCAACTTTGGGGTAGGAAAGCCCTGGAGATTTGGGGGGTGGAGCCCGAGGAGGGTGAGGTTTGGGGAGAGACCAAGAGGAGAGAACAATCTCTTCTCTTCTCCTTCTTGTCCTGCCACCCATGCCAAAATGGCTGTACCACCCCCCCCCCCCCAACACACACGGCTGTTTTGACACTTGAAAAAGTGCGCTGGGGGAAGCCAGAGCTCCACACTGTGGGCCTAATCAGGATCGGGCCGTTGTGGCATTTTAAAAGAAGAGGAAGAGATTGTATTTATACCCCACCCTTCACTACCCAAAGGAGTCTCAGAGCGGCTTACAAACTCCTTTCCCTTCCCCTCCCCACAACAGACACCCTGTGAGGTAGGTGGGGCTGAGAGAGCTCTCTCGAGAACTGTCCTTGAGAGAACAGCTCTGACAGAAATATGGCTTGCCCAGGGTCATCCAGCAGCTGCAAGTGGAGGCGTGGGGAATCAAACCTGGTTCTCCCAGATTAGAGTCCACGCACTTAGCCACTACACCAAACTGGCTCTCAGTTGATAATGGCGGCCGCAGCAGTGTCATTGTGACAGCCACGAGGATGCTGCCCCATCTTGTTTGGCCCTGAGTCTCAAGCTGCTTCTCTTCCAAACGGAAGCCCCGTGGGATGGTCCCACCACGTGCTTCTTATCACATCCAGAGGGAGAGGGAGTGCATAACATAAGGCACAGCTTTGCCTTCTGAGTCAGAGCAGGGCCAGCTGGTACCCAGCCCGCCTGGTGTTGGCTAGCCAGAGGGCCCTAACCTCCTCCCTGGAACTGAAATCTGGGACCCCCAGTTACAGAAAGCTAGTGAGCTAGACCCCCCCCCCCCGCCACCCTCTGCTTAAAAATTCTCCTGAGACGACTTTTGACAGCCTGAACGCTACTGATTGCGGGGTCTGTTCCTGGCACCGTCCCCCAAGTATCCAGGGCGCTGCTCGTAGATAGAGTAGGTGTCCTCAGTTGACTCACGGTGGAAAAACGAGCAATCTGGTCTCCTCCGACTGTCGGTGGGCTGACGTATTCGTCAACGCCTGTCACTTCTGAGTGACGAGACTGGCTTGGCAACGAAAGGGAAAATTCTCAGGAAAAGAGCCCCTGCGCCAACAGGTGTGCCGCTGTGACACAGAAGCCACCGACGCTCACCCCATTCGAGTTATTCTAAGGCCTGCTCATGATTGCCCTCGCTCATGGAAATTTCCTCTTCCCTCTGATTTACCCTGCCTTGAATCATTCAACGGGGAGGAATTCTAGATTGCGGGGCGGAGGGGGAAGCAGCAATACTGCTGTGAACTTTCCACCGTTTAAAAGCCTTCTTGACTGGAGGCAGGACTCGGCCGGGTGGGCATGCTGCGGGGACGGAAGTGCAGCAAAGTCGCACAGTCACGATTCTGCGCATCAGGGCTCTGCCCACAGATGCTGGGCCCAGTCCCCGGAAGTGAAACCAATCCAGCGGTGTAGTGTGGGGTCATTTCGAACAGGAACGCGCAGGAACGCTGTTCTGGCAGTCACAAGCCCAGGAGCTGGCACATATGGTGATGTGCTGGGGGAAAAGGCAAAAGCATACTAACTTGATCTGTATTTTCCTGCTTGTTGCTGGGTCGCTTCCCTACAAGAGCCAAGGAAACCTAAAGTGTCTTTAGCCAAAGTGTAAAGCTGGCTCACCAGCTCTGAGTTGGGAAAGACCTGGAGATTTTGGGGATGGAGCCTGAGCGGCAGGTGTTGCCTTCTCACACACTTACGGGGATGTCAGGGGGTGTGGCATGTGCAAATAAGTTATGCTAATGAGTTATGCTAATGGACTGCCTCAGAGGCAGGGCTTACATGTCCTAACAAAGCAGGAAGTTTGGTTTCGAGTACCAACCTGGTGGCTGAAGGGTTAAATCTTCTCTCCCTTGCCCGCATGGCCCCGAAGCAAACTGAGGCTTCACTACCTCCTGTTGGTGTTGGATGAATTCTCTTTCTCCGTTTCTCGCAATACAAGAACTCGTGGGCCCTCCATGAAATTGCTGAGCAGTCGGGTTAGAATGGATAAAAAGAAGTACTTCTTCACCCAAAGAGTGATTAACACATGGAACTCACTGCCACAGGAGGTGGCGGCGGCTACAAGCACGGATGGCTTCAAGAGGGAATTGGATCAACATACGGAGCAGAGGTCCATTAGTGGCTATTAGCTACAAGGTATAGATAGGAACTCTCGATCTGGGGCAAATGATGCTCTGTATTCTTGGTGCTTGGGGGGGGGCAGTGGGAGGGCTTCTAGTGTCCTGGCCCCACTGCTGGACCTCCTGAGGGCACCTGGTATTTTTGGCCACTGTGTGACAGGGTGTTGGACTGGATGGGCCATTGGCTTATGTTCGGGGCAAGTGATGCTCTGTATTCTTGGTGTTTGGGGGGGGGGGAACAGTGGGAGGGCTTCTGGTGTCCTGGCCCCACTGGTAGACCTCCTGAGGGCCCCTGGTGTTTTTGGCCCCTGTGTGACACAGAGTGTTGGACTGGATGGGCCACTGGCCTGACCCAACATTGGCTTCTCTTATGTTCTTACGTTCTCTTCCTGCCAGTGCCTTTGCTTCAGCCCCCCAGTCATGCCTGCTCAACCTGTACATTTATCAATCAAAGACTTTATTACAAAACACCAGAGCAATTCTCTTACAAGGGAAAGGGGCCCCACAAAGGCCGCCCCAAACTTCCAAAGAGCACCCTCTTTAACTGGGATGATGCCCAAATTACCTAAAGAGTTCACAACGTGCCCCCGCCCCCCCCTGAAAACAGTTTTATTCATGTCATAACACTAGAAGGGGGGACGGACAATGTGAAGGTTCTTTGATACCTATGGGGAAAGTGTTCCCTATTTTGGATGGGCTATAAATGTGTTTATTTTATTAAGTTCACTTAGAACCCACTTTTCTACCCCATGGGACCCAAAGGGGCTTCTATTGTTCTCCAGGTTACCCTCACAACAACCCTGTGAGGTAGGTTAGGTTGAGAGAGAGGGTGAGTGGTCCGAAGTTACCCAGCAAGCTCCCATGGGAGATTTGAGATTCAGACAGAGTTAGACAGGTTCCCAGCACCCTCCGAGCAACAGAACCCTGGGGCTTGGAGTCCTCGAGGTGTGAGGCCCCTTCACACCTGCTAGCCAGCTGTTCCCCCCCCAAAAAAACCCCCCCTGTTCATCTCCTCGGTGAGTGAAGCACAAAACCGTCCCGGCTCTTGGTGAAGTTGGGCTGGGCTTCCTCGCTGGCCGTCTGCACGGTCACCAGTCTCTTCCTGCCTTTCAGGCTGACCTGGATACAGTCCGAGACTTGCACCCGGAGCTCCAGCTTCGACCTGGGGTAGAGAGAGGGAGGGTCAGCGGAACCAGGCAGCAAGAAATGGGAAGGAGGCAGGAGATGTCTGCCTGGGGAATATAACCATTTGGAGGAACGCAGTGACCTGAACTGTTTTCCTGTGCAGCCATTTTGGATCTTGTTAAGTGGTGAGCAGTTCCATCTTGGATAAAGCTTTAGCAAAAGGAGGTGCCAGAACACCACCCCATCAGCTGGAACCAAACTTGTCAAGCTGCTATAGGAACAGAACTTTAAGTCTTCACGTACAGAGGATCCTACTCATCCAAAGTACCATTGGTGTATGGAGTGGACTTTTGAATTTGGAATTTGCAATTGAATCCTTTGTTCTGTGACTCATAAACTTCGATCTTTCTCTGTTGCGCAGTTTGGTGTAGTGGTTAGGAGTGCGGACTCTAATCTGGTAGAACTGGGTTTGATTCCCCACTCCTCCACATGCAGCTGCTGGATGACCTTGGGCAAGCCATAGTACTGTCAGAGCTTTTCTCTCAAGGGCAGTTCTGGAAAGAGCTCTCTCAGCCCCATCTACCTCACAGGGTGCCTGTTGTGGGGAGGGGAAAGGAGAGGAGATTGTAAACTGCTCTGAGACTCCTTTGGGTAGTGAAGGGCGGGGTATAAATCCAATCTCTTCTTCTCTCTTTATTCATACGAATTCCATTTATATGCCACCATTCTCCCCACAGCGGCTTACATAATTCTCCTCACCTCCATTTTATCCCCACAACAACCCTGCGAGGTAGGTTAGGCTGAGAGGGTGTGACTGACCCAAGGTCACCCAGCGACCTTCCATGGCAGAGTGGGGATTCGAACTTGCGTCTCCCAGATCCTAACCTGATACTCTAAGCCCAACACCGCACTGGCTCATCAACCGTTTTAAACCAGTCATTTTTATTCTTCGCAGATCACGGCAGCTTAGTTTGCCATCGATTAAAACATAACTCCTCCCCGCCTCAATAACACAGCAAACAATGAACAATGGCATTTGGCCTAGAAGGGAACGGGTCTTCCAAATCTAAGACAGTGTCCTTCCCTGCAGCTAGACTGTACTCCAGAAGCAGGCCTGAGGGGACAGCCGTGCCCCAGAGGGTGGAAAGCAGGACAAGGATCTGACAGATCTGTATTCGAGTCCTGCTACAGCCCCATCGCTATCTGCCTTTCTGCAAAGCAGGAATATGAACCAGGTATTTCACAAGCAAAATAACAAAAGAATCTCATGGCCCTTTAAAGATGAACATGTATACGGCAGCAGGAGCTTCTGTGAGCCCTGTTATTAATTTCCTCTGCCACAAAAGGGGGGGGGGCATTTGTTGTTTGGATTTTACATCTTACCCACCGAGACGTTTTAGACCAGCACACTGTATGGCACCGGGCACTCTACTGATAGCAAAATAACTTCCCTGAAATGCTTCCTTTAAAAGCAGTGGCCCAGTAGTAGATGGAAGGTATCCACCATGCCCGCCCTGCTCTAATGTTGTTTTCTGACCCCGGGAAGGCTGTGACTAAGCGGAGAGCTGGGGGGGGGGGGCATCTCCACACTGGGGGGTGCTAATCGGCCCGTTCTCCATTAGACCCCGGCTTGACAGGTTGCAGACTCAGACCCGCCTCTTCCTTGCAGCCCTTCTCTCCTGCCTAAGGAATGCTTCAGACGAAAACGGCCTTTCCAGACAACCAGAGACTCAGGTGCCGTTCTCTGCTTGCCTTGAGTGATCCAAAATCCTTCCCCCGCCTTTCTCCCGCGGGACAATCTGCCGTCCCTGAAACCCCAAACCACAAAACTTCGCCACATGGAAGGTTTTTAATGGCGTCTTTGTTTTAACACTGTGTGCTTCATAAAAACTGGGTTTTTTTTGTTGTTTTGAGGAGGACTCTGAAGAGGCGACACAAAGGTATGCTAAACGAAGAAATAAAGGTGCTGTTTTAATTCTTGCTCCTGTAGCGCATCGGCTGCCCTTCGGAATGCTGTGCGTGCCGTGCTGCACCCACACTGCGGCCTATCACTATAGCAGTCATATAACAACTGGAATTCCATGTGTGAGCCAGACAATCTACAGATTGATCAAAGGGCTGGAACACTTCCCCCACGAAGAAAGGTTGAAGCGCTTGGGGCTCTTTGGCTTGGAGAAACGAAGGCTGAAGGGTGACATGGTCGAGGTTTATAAGATTGTGTGTGGGATAGAGCAGGTCGAGAAAGAGGTCCTTTCCTCCCTTTCTCACCAGACAAGAACTCGGGGGCACTCCATGAAATTGCTGAGCAGTCGGGCTGGAACAGATGAAAGGAAGTCCTTCTTCACCCAAAGAGTGAGTGACACCTGGAATTCACTGCCACAGGAGGGGGGTGGCAGCTACAAGCATGGAGGGCTTCAAGAGGGAATTGGATCAACATCTGGAGCAGAGGTCCATCAGTGGCTATTAGCCACAAGGTATGGATAGGAACTCTCAGTCTGGGGCAAGTAATGCTCTGTCTTCTTGGTGCTGGGGGGGCGGGGGCAACAGTGGGAGGGCTTCTGGTGTCCTGGCCCCACCGCTGGACCTCCTGAGGGCACCTGGTATTTGTGGCCCCTGTGTGACAGAGTGTTGGACTGGATGAGCCATTCACATGATCCAACCCTGGCTTCTCTTATGTTCTTATGACACTGGAGGGCAACGGTAGCAGAATCTCCCATAACGCTGTGCAATCGGTTACTGCATTGGCCTGTAATACGTGAGAGATTGCTAGAAAAGAGGGACACCTTTGTTTTCTCTGAGTTCGGGGTGTGCAAAGACAGTCTTTAAATTAGAATCTGAAACAATTGGGGACCTGCAATACACTCACAAGGGGGGGAGGGGGATCTCTTCCTCCTCTCACCTTTAGTCCCCTCCCCCATCACTGCCACCCGGCCCACTGAAGCTTCCTTTCCAACATCGGCAGCAGGGTTCACCACAGCTTCCTGCCACCCCCACCAACACCTGCAGTGGAGGCCGGGAGTCACGTGGGGCCTACAAAGGCTTCCGGAGCCCCCCATTGTCGTCCTCCTGAGAGAGGAGGAGGAGGGGGGGGGAGCATTGTTCTGTTCAGGTGCAGACGTTGCTTTGGGGGGGTGGTTAAACCCTCCAATGTATCTTTAAACAGTTCCAGATATTTCTACAAACCTGGTGAACCCCCTCAAGTTTGCAGAGCTATCTATTTTCCGTCTCGGTGGTCCCAACCTGTGGATTTAACTATCCTCAGACTGGACCACAGTTGACTATTACAATATGTGATGTACCAAAAGGAGGAGGAGGAGAAGGAGGAGGAAGAGGAGGAGGAGGAGGAGATTGGATTTATGCCCCACCCTTCACTCGGAGTCTCAGAGCGGCTTACAAACTCCTTTTCCCTTCCCCTCCCCATAACAGACACCTTGTGAGGTAGGTGGGGCTGAGAGAGCTCTGACAGAAACTGCTCCTTTTCAAGAACAGCTGTGCCAGAACTACAGCTTGCTCAAGGTCATCCAGCAGGTGCAAGTGGAGGAGTGGGGAATCAAACCCGGTTCTCCCAGATTAGAGTCCGCGCACTTAACCACGACACCAAACTGGCCAAAAAGCACAGCCACACGCACAACACACACACACAGAGCAGCTCTACTCACTAACAATATCCTGTATTTTTAAAAAAACTACACTTTGGAAAAGGCACAAGTCATAATCCTGGCAAGCCTCCACAGGGACGGCACTGCAAAGGGAGGCGCAGCCCCACGGGGACGGACCCCTGACCATTTCCACTGCTCCCCCCCCCCCCCCCCCAGCATCCCCAAGAGAGGGACCCCAGGCCTTGCTGCAGTGGCGACGGAAGGCGGGAGGAGAGGGCCCTCTGTAAGGCACCGAGGGTCTTTTCTTTCCTGGGCCATAAAAAGCTGAAGCTCCAAGGCGTTCAGACGGGGGCGGGGAGGGGGCTGCCTGAGTGGCACTCAGCGGGGGCTCTTCTTTTCATCTTCCATGCGGTGACCCCCAAACAATGTGCCGTGTGGGGGACCCCTTGCAATATCAAGCTGTTTTGGTCATCAACCAGGCTGCTTTCTGCTCTTGGCAGCAGGGAAATCCTGTGCAGTGTTGATTACACACACACACCCCTTTCTGGTGTACAGTGACACCATCTCAAGGAAGGGAGGGACGGAGGGAGGGAGGGCACCCGCAGGATTCCCTGATGCTGCACGAGCTACAGCTGACAGGCATGATGGGAGAATCCCAGCAGCGTCTGATCTCTGAGCCCTGACAGAACGGGGAAAAGGAAAGGAAAGGGAGATGTCAGGAGGCAAGGCTAAGGGTGCGTTCATACGGCTGGTGGATTTAAAGCCCACGTCGAGACAGCAACATCTGGGAATCGTGCCACTTCCGTGAGTAGCCCATCAATCCCCACTGGGGATTCATACTTAAAAGACAGTAGTTAAGGTCCGGTCTAAATCTGGCCAACGGGCCAATGCCGGACTTTCCACCATCAGGTTGTACCTCCAGCATGCAATCAGCTTGTAGGGGTGGTCTTCAGACCAGCCCAAATGGCTGCCATTTAAAAAAAACTCCTAGCGAGGCATACATAACCTCGCTTAAACATGCGACGTCCCCAGAGCTCCGCTCAAGCGATCCAAACAATTTAATGTTCCTGACGGTCCCCTGAACTTTATCGACTTTATAAACTGAACGGGTACCTAGAGGAAGGTACCGTTGGCGGCGCTTTTACCATTTTAGTCCACGCATGCGCAGATAAACAAGTATATGGTGAGGCGCATATGCGCATGCGCAAACAGGATTAAAAAAAAAAAAGCTGACTGCACAGCTCCTTACGCTGGATGCCTTCTAGACAATCCATCGCAGGAGTCACGCACAGTAAAGCGCTTCACGGGCGATCTGTCTGGTCATGCAGTAATGGATCAAAAAGATCTAGCTCAAATTACAGCCGGGCCAATGGCGGGATCAGCTGCCCGACTGAACGCACCCTAAGTGGGCAGCCCACAGTACCAGCAGGAAGGGTGCCCAAGAGTTGTTCTGGGAGCTGGTCAAATGAAAGAAAGAAAGGTGTAGGTTCTTATATGCTGCAAATGAAACGAGCCTCCAGTTTTAATCCAGAAACAAAAGAAACCCTTATAGCCCTGATACCAACAGTTTGTGAAACACAACCCTCATGGGTGAGGCAGCCTAGTGAACTCGAGGAAGGGCTGCAACTTATATCTAGCTTATTGTGGGAGATCTCCTGGCCCCAGCTGGAGGCTGGCAACCATAAATGGAAAAGAAGAAGAAGAGAAGAAGAGAAGAGATTGGATTTATACCCCGCCCATCACTACCCAAGGGAGTCTCAGAGAGGCTTACAATCTCCTTTCCCTTCCCCTCCCCACAACAGACACCCGGTGAGGTAGGCGGGGCTGAGAGAGCTCTGAGACAACTGTCCTTGAGAGGACAGCTCTTACAGAGCTATGGCTTGCCCAAGGTCATCCAGCAGGTGCAAGTGGAGGAGTGGGGAATCAAACCCGGTTCTCCCAGATTAGAGTCTGCGCACTTAACCACAACACCAAACTGGCTCCTCTGGGGTGGCATAGGGTTGCCAATCTCCAGGTAGGGCCTGGAGATCTCCTGGAATTGCAACTGACCTCCAGACAACAGAGACCAGTCCCCCTGGAGAAAAGGGCTGCTCTGGAGGGCGGGCTCCATGGCAATATATCCCACTGAAGCCCCTCCCATTCTTAAACCCCACCCTCCCCAGCTTCCACTTCCAAGTTTCCGTGAAATTCCCAACTTAGAGCTGGCAGCCCAAAGGCAGAGCCAAGGGGGAGCTTGTGAAAATCTGACCTGTGCTGGTTGCCCCTGAGAAGGTTTTGATATTCCGCTTTCCTCTGCTTCAAGGACTCTCAGAATGGCTTACATTCGCCTCCCCTCCCCACAACAGACACCCTGTGAGGCAGGTGGGGCTGAGAGAGCTCTGAGAGAACTGGGACTGGCCCAAGATCACCCAGCTGGCTTCATGTGGAGGAGGAGTGGGGACTCAAACCTGGTTCTCCAGATCAGAGTCCGCTAGGCATGCCAGCCCCCTGGAGGGACCTGGGGATCCCTCGGAATTACAGCTCATCTCCAGAGAGACCTGGGGTTCCCCCGGAAAAAATGGATGCTTTGGAGGGTAAACTCTATGGCATTTGCTCCACTGAGGTTCTTATCCTTCTCAGGATCCACCCCCAGATCTCCAGAAGTTTCCCAACCTGGAGCTGGCAACCCGACCCCCCATCCCCGGCTGCTGGTTGGGGGGGATCTGGCGACCCTAGTCAGTCCGCTGCTCTTGACCAGGGCCCCCACACTGGACCTGACACGGGCAGTGCATCACCCCAAAGAGTCAGGCACTTGCCCCTCTGGCTGCCCGAAGGACCTGCGGCAACTGCCTGGAGAGAGAGAGCCTCTCTTCGAAGCGCGTGGCTAGGGATGGAGCCTCCACCCCCTCCCTTGGCAGATGGATCGGCGTGTTTAACCCACGTCTAAACTCATCCCAAGCCCATCCGTCTCTTCCCGGCCAACCGTCGCCATGGCAACTGGGCACTCAGCCGGCGCCATGGCAACCGGGTCCCCCAGCTCTTTCCCACTGCCCAAATATGGCACCTGGATGCTGTTGCTGCTGCTGCTCCAAAAAGCCCCCGGAAGTGAAGCTCTTGTCCCAGCGCCTTATGAAGAGCCTTGCTGCGACCCGCCAGAGCGGTGCCCCCCGAGCCCACGGCCAGCTTCTCACGGCTGCCAACTCCAGGAAGCCCACTAGCAGGGCGATGAGGTGAGCGGCCACTGCTACTGCTGCCTCCCAAGCCAGCAGCATTCCCTGGTACACTGCCTTGGACCATGGAGGTTCCGTTTACCCAGTAAAGGGCTGTGTATAAGTCTCTCCTCGCGCTACAAATTTGATTGATTAATTAATTAATTAATGGGTCTGGTGTCCTTTTATAGAAACATAGACTGTCAGAGTGGGAAGGGACCTTGCAGGTCATCTAGTCCAACCCCCTGCACTCTGCAGGAGCACAGCTGAAAGACAGCCCTACAACAGACCCGAAAGATGGTTGTCCAGCCTCCGCTTGAAAATGTCCAGCGAAGGAGCATCCACCAGCTCCCGAGGCAGTCTGTCCCACTGCTCAGCCGCTCTGACAGTTAGGAAGTTCCTCCTGGTATTCAGCCGGTATCGACTCCCTTGTAATTCCCGCCCATTCGATCTAGTCTTGCAGTCCAGAGCAAGAGAGAATAGATCTGCTCCATCTCCTATATGACAGACTGCAACGATGTCCCCTCTAAGGCTTCTCTTTCCCAGGCTAGACATCCCCAACTCTCTCAGCCTTTCCCCGTAAGACTTGGATTCCAACCCTCTCTCCATCCTGGTCGCCCTCTTCTGGACACGCTCGAGCTTCTCAACATCCTTCCTCAAATGTGGGGCCCAAAACTGGACCCAGTCCTCCAGGTGAGGCCTGACCATAGCAGAACAGAGCGGAACTACCCACCGCCTGTTACCTGGACCCAATGCTTCTGTTAATGCATCCTAAGATTTAAAGCCATACACATACCACATTTTGCAGCAGAAAAAGTACACATCCTATGTCAGTTTCACTGGGTGACACACACACCCCTCGCCCGTTCTGGTATTACAGGAAAGGAGGAAAAGTTTGCTTTCTCAGCACCATAAATGATTTTGTGAGTGTTCTATAACAGGGGTCCCCAACCTCTTTTTGAGCCTGAGGGACCCTTTGGCCTTCTGACACAGCATGGTGGGCGCAGATACAAAATGGCCACCACAAAATGGCTGCTGCGGGATGTGGAGCCAGCCACAAAATGGCCGCTGCCACAGCTTCCCTTCAGTAACACAGTGACGATCCTTGTGTTGTGGGGATGGCTGCTGCCGAAGCAACGTTTTTAAAAAGTCTACACAGCCAACCAAATCTCCGACAGCCAATCAGAAGCCTTGCTAGGCAAAAGAACCACCTGGCCCCACCCCCTTTCTAAAAACACGCGGCGGTCCCCACTTTTCAGGCCACTGCTGACCTTGTCCCACTTCCTTCTACCCCCCACAACCATCCCCCCCACTGACCAGGAGTGCCGTGAGCTTTCTCCAGAGCCCCCTCCCTGATTTACCACTCCATGCCTCAGTTTCCCAACTCCTTGGGTCTTTTTCAGGCATTAATGCTCCACCTTCTTTTGGATTCTTCTTTTCTTTTAGGACCACCCTAGACAGGAATCTGGGAATGGATCCTGCATGGAGTAACCAATGGAGGAAAGAAGAAAAAGGAGGAGGAGGAGGAGGAGATTGGATTGATACCCTGCCCTTCACTACCCAAGGGAGTCTCAGAGCAGCTTACAAACTCCTCTCCCTTCCCCTCCCCACAACAGATGCCCTGTGAGGTAGATGGGGCTGAGAGAGCTCTTTCAAGGACTGCCCTTGAGAGAACAGCTCTGAGAGAACTCATGACTGACCCGAGGTCACACCAGCAGCTGCATGTGGAGAAGCAAGGAATCAAACCCGATTTTCCCAGATTAGAGTCCGTGCTCCTAACCGATGCTCTCTCTAAGCGGTGGAGTCTTGTGAGCACAAATTCTACTTTGTGAGCTACTGGCATTAAGGTTGTGAGCCAGCAATTTGCCCGCTGCATAAATCAGTTTGCTCTGGAGCCATCCTCCCTGAGTTAAGAGAAACGTGTGAGCCGGAGGCTAAAAAACTGTGAGCTAGCTCACACTAACTTAGCTTAGAGGAAACATTGCTTACAATCTCCTTTCCCTTCCCTTCCCCGCAACAGACACCCTGTGAGGTAGGTGGGGCTGAGAGAGCTCTCTTGAGGACTGCCCTTGAGAGAACAGCTCTGAAAGAACTTGTGTCTGACCCAATGTCACACCAGCAGCTGCATGTGGAGGAGTGGGGAATTAAACCTGGTTCTCCCAGATTAGAGTCCGCGCTCCTAAACAATGCTCCCTCTAAGCGGTGGAGCTTTGTGAGCAAAAATTCTACTTTGTGAGCTACTGGCATTAAAGTTGCGAGTGAGCAATTTGGCCGCTGCATAAATTTAGTTTGCTCCGGAGCCCTCCTTCCTGAGCTAAGGCAAGAATGTGTGAGCCGGAGGCTAAAAAAACTGTGAGCTAGCGCGCACTAACTCAGCTTAGAGGGCACACTAGTCCCATCACAGTTCAGCCCCCCCAGGTTGACCATCTATGTTTTTTTCCCCCTGAAAAGACTTGCTGCCAGGCTGGGTGGGCGGGAGAGAAAGGGGCACATATGACCAACCCCCTGCTGGCTGCAGCCCTATTGCCCTGCCTGCCCATTCATCCACTGGGGCTGCTTGAAGCTCCGAAACATTCTGCTTCCCTCAGGCAGGCAAAAGGGACACAGGCATTCCATGCCACGCTTCAGGCTTGGGACCCGAGTTCTGATTCATTGACCTCTTCTGCAGGGGAGCTCCTTCCTTGGGGACCCCGCATGAGCTGCCATCTGGAAGGCGACCCCTGACCCGGCTAGGCCCGGGGCCTTTTCAGCCGGGGTAATTGATCCCCCGTGGCTGACATCTGTCTTCCTCAGGCCTCCTTCCGGCCGGAGGGTGTCTGAGACGGCCTGGGAATCGCCCAGCCCGAGGGAGGGAGGGGGAGGCACGTGACCGAAATGCTGATGGCAGACAGCAGAGGGGCTCAAGTGCGAATCTACCAAGCAAAGCCCGAGAGGTGTCACAAAGGGAGGACTTGATCCGGGCCAACTGTGCCTAGCTTTGGCAGATGGGATACTGCCCTTTGCTCTAGTTTTGCCAGCCAGAAAGAGGGTTTGCCAGCCTAGTCCAGATGATACCTAGGGATCTCCCAGAATTACTGCTGACCTCCAGATGACAGAGACTAGATCTCCTGGAGAAAATGACTGCTTTGGAGGTCGGACTCCATAATACGGTTGCCAGGTCTGGGTTGGAAAATGCGATCGGAGAGGGTCAAGCTAACAAGTAGATTATTATAAAAAATACAAATATTTATTAGGGTGTACACATAAATAAAACATAATAAGGTTAAAAGAAACAGCCTAAATATCACACTCTTAAAGCTTATTTCTTCAGAACTGTTTGTAATACATAGCCAACTGATGGATAAAACTTTTGACCTAAGGACCATATGCATTTCGGCCCCTATGAGCCTTCCTCAGTGGTCAATATTCCTTATTTTAAAATGACACACATTCAGAAATACATGCATAATATGTGACCAGGTGTTATTTATGTGTATACCCTAATAAATATTCGTAATTTTCATAATAATTTATTTGTTAATTTGACCGTCTCAGATCGCAGCTACTTTTTGTGTTGAGTTCCCCCCCCCCTTTTTTTTTCTTCGCCCTGGGTTGGAAAACACCTGGAAACTCTGGGGGTGGATCCAGGAGAGGGCGGGGTTTGGGGAGGGGCGGGGCCTCAGCATGGTCCAATGCCACATAGAGTCCCCCCTTCAGAGCAGCCATTTTATCCAGGGGAGCTGATCTCTGTCAGCTGGAGATCAGTTGTAAAAGCAGGAGATTCCCCAGGCCCCACCTGGAGGCTGGCAACCCTATTCCATGGCATTATACCCTGCTGAGGTCCCTCCCTTCCTCAAACCCCACCCCCCAAAATTCAAGGATTTCATAACCTGGAGTTGGCAACCCATCTCAAGGGCCACATACACCAAGGGGGGGGGGGCTTTGGTTGACAATCACTTGTCTAACGCCCACAGGGATTGAGTGACTGCTGTAGCAGGCACTGATGTCTGCAGTTGGCAACTGTGGCCAGGGACAGGCCAATGGTTTACTCTGTTCTCAGAGGCCAGAGAGCTGGCATGCTCCAGATGAACGACATATGGCACTTCAGTGAGATCCCTAGATTCCCGAAGACCTCAGTTTTCATTCTGGGGGAAAAAATGAACCAGTCCCCTAGTCAGACAGGAATCATCGTAGCTTGATCCCAGAACCTGCTTTCTATGCCGCGATCAGCTCCAGAGCATATCAGATGAAGACACAGGGAGCATCTGTGCATGTGCAGACAGCCCCCCCCCTCCATCAGGCCAGCACCACCAGATTCTCCCACTAGCTCAAGCCCACATGGTCATTCGCCCTTGAAAAACATCAACAGGGAGGGGGTGACATCACTTTGGTCACGATCAGACGGGCTTCTTGATCCGGTGTCGCCACTTCTCCCCTCCGGTTTAAAAAAGTGAGTCCAGGCATCAGAGGAGGTATCCCGCATTGCAGTCATTGCCACTCTATTGCTGACTTTCCTGACACCAGAGAAAGTCTGTATTTTGTGGAAGCTATCGTTATCTCCATGCATTTCCGGATGTCTGATCACTCCAGCGCGAAGTGAACCCCCTTTCTGGGTTTGCTTCTGGCACCATTTTTAAAAAAGCAGTTAGCAATATGCACATGAGCGGATCGGTGCACAAATGCATTCACATTCAGTGCATGCCTGGAGGGCAGACCTTGGGGTGTCTGATTGTGTCACTGAGGAATAAATAAACCCGGGTAATATTTGAGGCGTGTCAACAACGTGATAATCACGCCGTCTGACCACAACCTCCCTGTCCTTTCGGTCTCTGTCTTCTCCACACTGCCAAAGAAGGCAGATGGCTGGATGGCGCAAGGCCCTTTCAAGGAGCCACACACGCCCCCAGTGCACCGGGAGGAATCGCCCCTGGCTGCTCACATGGCAGGCAGAAACAAAGGGCCCGTTATAGGAATCCTGCTGTCTTCCAGCACTATTTTTAGCACAGCTCTGCTGAGGAGCAAAAAAACTCTCCGCAGCTGCTAAAGGGATGAGAGGTGACTCCAGAATCAGCCAGCAAGCCACTCAGAAGAGCCCGAAAGGAGCGGGGTCCTGGGCTTTGGAGGAGAATTGGGGCTTTCTGGAGCCACAGGCCTCTTGGTCAAAGGGAGCTTGGAGGAAAAAGCTTTGTACTGAGCCAGACCGATGACCTGCCTAACCCAGAACCTAACCCAGAGCCAGTTTGGTGTAGTGGTTAGGAGCGTGGACTCTAGTCTGGGAGATCCGGGTTTGATTCCCCACTCCTCCACGTGCAGCTGCTGGTGTGACCTTGTGTCAGTCACAAGTTATCCCAGAGCTGTTCTTGAAAGAGCAGTCCTCGAAAGAGCTCTCTCAGCCCCACTTACCTCACAGGGTGTCTGTTGTGGGGAGAGGAAGAGAAAGGAAACCGCTGAGGGTGTGTTCATACGGCTCTTTTGAGCCGTGCCAGGCACAAGTACCTAGTGGGTTTAAAGTGCACATCCAGATCACAACATCTGGGAATCATGCCGCTTCCATGAGTAGCCTGTTGATCCCCATCGGGGAGCGGTACTTAAAAGATAGTAATGAAAATCCGGTCTAAAGCTGGCCGACAGGCCAATGCCAGACTTTCCACCGTCAGGTCGTACCTCCAGCGTGCAATCAGCCTGTGGGGATGGTCTTCAGACCATCCCGAATGGCTGCCGTTTAAAAAAACTCTTAGCGATGTGCGCATAACCGCTTAAACAGGCGACGTCCCCAGAGCTCCGCTCAAGCGATCCAAACAATTTAATGTTTCTGACGGTCCCCTGAACTTTATCAACTTTATAAACTGAAAGGGTACCTAGAGGAAGGTACTGCTGGCGGCGCTTTTACCATTTTAGTCCGTGCATGCGTGGAAAAACAAGTATATGGTGAGGCGCATATGCACATTCACAGACAGGAATTTTTTTTTAAAAAAAAGCCGACCACACGGCTCCTTCCGTGGGGCATCATGCCATGTAGTCCACCCTCCAAAGTCACCATTTCTTCCAGATGAACTGATCTCTATAGCCTGGAGATGTCTCGTAATTCCAGGAGAACTCCAGGCCGACTTGGAGGTTGGCATCTCTACCCAGTATCTGGTTTTTGTGCCTCGAGGTGTGGGAGGATATTTTGCTACTCTAGTAATACTTCTGGTTGTCTGCCACAGCACCAAGCCACGACCCCCAGCGATGTTCCCTCTAAGCCACAGAAGTCTTGTGAGCAAAAATTCTACTTTGTGAGCTACTGGCCTTAAAGTTGTGAGCAAGCAATCTGGCTGCTGCATAAATTGGTTGGCTCTGGAGCCATCCTTCCTGAGCGAAGACAAAAATGTGTGAGCTAGAGGCTAAAAAAAATGTGAGCTAGCTCACACTAACTCAGCTTAGAGGGAACATTGAATCTGCCTGCAGGGCGGATGTTCCTCTAATGACCTCTTATTATTTGCTGCACTGCTAGCACCAGGGACTATTGAGGCCTCATCAGAACCAGCAGGGAATCTTTAGTGCTAACACCTGTGTCTGGGATTAGTAAGCAGAAAGAGCTCTGAATCAGTGCACAGGGCAAGAGACTGGCCTTTTGTCCTCTCCGGCCTCTTCGAACTCCTGCTCTGGGCTTCCCCCACTGCTGGCCATGACAGCATCAGCAGTACCTGGGCTCCCCTTCACCACAGGGGCAGAGACCCAGCCAGTGTGCCAAGAAACACAAGCCAGCATGGCCAAGTCTTGCCTTCCTCTGTTTCAAAAGATGCCATTTGGATTGTCATTGAAAACGTCTTAAGGTGTTGTATTTTTAGATGTGTTATTTCTAGTTTGTTGCAAATCGCTCGTTTTGGGGAGGGTCCAGATCCAACGGACCCTTAAATCCCACGTGCTTTCTCCTGGGAAGCATCTGGCGGATGGCTCAGAGGTGGCCTGCTTGGATTGCTTTTAACAACTGTTGTCATTCAATTAACTCCTTTTGTTTGCCCTGCTTCACTGTGCCTTGTTTGAAATGTGCTTTTCAATGTTCTTCCTACGCGAGTCGCTCTGAGCGTGTGTGTGTGGGGGGGCATGTGAACAACTTAAGATTCATAATTAAATCGATTAATAAAAGGAGACTGCTGATCTCCCTCTGTGGGAAAACGAGGGGGAAGCAGAGGGAATAAGATGGCCCCCAAGACCTGGAAGATCTGTTTCCATGGATGCACAGCGAATGGGAGGAACTGGGGATGTGAGTGTTACCCAGAGGTACTGGCAAGCCCAGAAGGGACCAGGACTCCATGCCGTTTCAGGGCGTGTAAGCACCGTGGTCCCCCCCTTAACACCTTCTTTCCACCTTCCTCTTTCTTTCCTTCCTTCCTTCCCAAGCTCCCTCTTTAATCTCAGCCGTTAATGAGCTTTCTGGTAGTTACCTAGCAACCATCTCCCTGGTTCCCAGACATCTGCAAAGTGGGGCAGCGGTTTTCCCCTGCTCCGGCTTTGGAGGAAAAAGTCCAGAGAGGGTTCGGATGGTGCAAAAGGGGAAGGATCTTGGGACAGGACTCAAAGACCAAGTTGAGACCAGGGCAGACTGGGAAAGCTGAAGGTCTCCCACGCGGTGCTCCCTCCAAGCGGAGGAGTCTTGTGAGCAAAAATTCTACTCTGTGAGCTACTGGCGAGCAAAAGATGTGAGCGAGCTATTTGGCTACTGCATAAACTAGTTTGCTCGGGAGCCAGCCGTCCTGAGCCAAGACGAAAACGTGTGAGCCGGAGGTTAAAAAAACTGTGAGCTAGCTCACACTAACTCAGCTTAGAGGGAACACTGCTCCCATGCCTGCTTACTTCCTTTCTGCCTGCCAACAGAGCGCAGGCAGCCCCTGTCCACGGCTTCTGTGTGTAGTCTGCCATACACATACCCCGTCCGACAGGCTCCTCGGCTTTTCCTTCTGTCCCGTCTCTGTCTCTCGTGGTTTCCTTGGTCCCCACTTTTCAGGCCGCTGCTGACCTTGTCCCACTTCCTTCTACCCCCCACAACCATCCCCCCCACTGACCAGGAGTGCCGTGAGCTTTCTCCAGAGCCCCCTCCCTGATTTACCACTCCATGCCTCAGTTTCCCAACTCCTTGGGTCTTTTTCAAGCATTAATGCTCCACCTTCCTCTGGATTCTCTTTTCTTTTAGGACCACCCTAGACAGGAATCTGGGAATGGATCCTGCATGGAGCAACCAATGGAGGAAAGAAGAAAAAGGAGGAGGAGATTGGATTGATACCCCACCCTTCACTCCCCAAGGGAGTCTCAAAGAAATCAACTCTGACTGTTCCCTGGAAGGCCAGATCCTGAAGCTGAAGCTCACATACTTTGGCCACCCAATGAGAAGGGAGCACTCCCTGGAGAAGACCCTGATGCTGGGAAAGACTGAAGGTCAAAGAAGAAGGGGACGGCCAAGGATGTGGTGGCTGGACAGTGTTATCGTCGATGCAAAGAACATGAAATTAAGCAAACTCCAGAGGACAACAAAGGAAAGGAGGGCCTAGCGTGATGCGGTCCATGGGGTCGCAAAGAGTCGGACTCGACTGTGCAACTGAACAACAACAACACACACATGCCCTGCCCAGGCTTCTGGGCTCCTGATCCCTTGGCTTCCCTCCTGCCTAGGATCTCCTCCCCGTTTTCAGCCATCTCTTATGAGTTCTTCATCCCAGCCAAACTGGCAACTCTCTGACGAAGTGTGCGTGCACGCGAAAGCTCATACCTTGAATAAAACTTTGTTGTTCTGGAAGGTGCCACTAGGGACTCGAACTTTGTTCTGCTGCTTCAGATCAACATGGTGACCCCCCCCCCCCCCAACAGCTCTCCCTTTGTTCACGGGAGCTGGACTGCCAGTGGTACGTCCCAAGCCCGTGCACCATCAGCCAATCAGAGTCAGAGGGCTCAGGGTCACAGTTCAAGTGCCATACTGCCAAGACTGATCCCAGGCAAATAGTGTTGCCTTCTAGCATGGAAGCCACAACAACACACAACAAAGCTCTTAGGCTGTGTTCACACTGGAGTGCTGGAGCCTGCTGGAGCCGGCTGCAAACGGCTGGTTCCGTAAAATCACGATCACACTAATCTCTCCTCGTGTCGCCTTCAAGCGGCTCCCCCACATTCAAACTAACAATGGGGGGGGGGGTGTTTCGGTTTTTTAAAAAAATTTTCGCCGCTTGCGCATGCGCATAAGCGCTCATGCAGACACATGGGAAAAAAGTTTTCGCGCATGCGCAGCACCATCGGACCAAATCACTGCTTCCTTTAGACACTTGAAAACGCTGTGATATTTCAACCCGAAAATAGCCTCATCGTGACCGCAAACTCATGTACACGGTAGAACTAGCCTCCATTTGCACATCTGTCCTTTAAATGTAGGTTCATATGGGCGCTCATGAGAATCTCGCTAAATGCAAAAAAAATGGCGGACGGAAAGCGGAAGACAGAGGCTTCTGCGGGGAGGGGAGGGGGGTTACTCGGAAGTGCCTTGGAGACGGCTCAGCGTTTACACAGCACACAAATGCGGCTGCAGGCAGAAGAGGACAGCTGAGACCAGCAGGGGAGCTGGTCTCGGATTTCAGACACTTTGTCGCACCTGAGTGACGGCTGGGGATGAGAGCCAGCTGTTACAGTGTAAACGTGCAGATTGGAGCCGGCTGCAGCCAGCTCAAATCTGCAAGTGTGAACGCACCCTTAGTGATGGCAGTAATGAGAACAACTGCAGGGGGGGGGGGATGACAGACTTGCAGATTTAGGGTAGGCAGACCTTATGAACTGTCTTGCAGAGCTGGAAAAAGTAGAGAGGAGATAAACCAAGATGATTCAGGGGTTGGAGCACCTTCCCTAGGAGGAAAGGCTGAAGAGTCTCTGGGACTTTTCAGTTTAGAAAAGAGATGCCTAAGGGGGGGCATGATCGGTTTCTAAAATTATGCCTGGGGTGGAGAAAGTTGACAAAGGTAACCTTTTCCCCCTCTCTCAAGAGACTAGACCTCAAGGACATCCAATGAAGCTGATGGGCGGACAAAAGGAAATATTTCTTTACACAGAGAGTGATTAACATGTGGAATTCGCTGCCAGAGGGTGTAATTATGGCCACAGGAATAAACAACTTGAAAGGGAGATTTGATAGATTTATTGAAGATAAGTCTATCAGTGGCGACTAGCCATGGTGACTGAGGGGAACCTCCACATTCAGAGGCACTAATCCTTTGAATCCCAGAGCCAGGAGGCAGCGTCAGAGGAAGGCCACAGCCCCTATGCCCTGTTGTTGGCCCTCCAGAATAACTGGTTGGCCGCTATGTGAGACGGGAGGCTGGACTAGAGGGACCCTCACTGGTCTGACCCAGCAGGGCTCTTCTGAGGTTCTTCTCAGGGGAAGGCCTCGGCCTCTCTGCCCTACTGTTGGCCCTCCAGAGGAACTGGCTGGCCACAGTGTGAGACGGGATGCTGGACTAGATGGACCCTCACTGGTCTGATTCAGCTGGGCTCTTCTGAGGTTCTTCTCAGGGGAAGGCCTCGGCCTCTCTGCCCTGTTGTTGGCCCTCCAGAAGGACTGGTTGGCCATGGTGTGAGACAGGAGGCTGGACTTGATGCACCCTCACTGGTCTAATCCCGCAGGGCTCGTCTGAGGTTCTCCTCTCATACTATCCAGCCTGCCAGTTAAGATCTCCCTCTCATGCCCTGCACTGGGTACCCTCCTCACCTTTACAGGCAAGGCAGATGACAAATAGAGACAGGGCATTTTCTGTGGTGGCCCCTCTCCTCTAGAACACCCACCCCCTTGAGGCTTGCCTGGCGCCTACTTTACAGTCTTTCACATCATTTTAACCAGTCTGTTAATTAGGGGGTTTATCTTAAACAATTTTCTAATCGTCTACTCTGTTGTACGGGCAGTTTTTATACTGCTTATAAAGGTTGGTTTTTTAATGGCTTGTTCTCAATGTGACGTAATTTTATTGTCAGTTGCCTATAGCAGGACTCTCGAAGAGGTGGCATAGAAATATCCTATGTCAATAAAAAATAATAAGAAGAAATTGGATTTATACCCCACCCTTCACTTGGAGTCTCAGAGCAGCTTACAAACTCCTCTCCCTTCCCCTCCCCACAACAGACACCCTGTGAGGTCGGTGGGGCTGAGAGAGCTCTCTCGAGAACTGTCCTTGAGAGAACAGCTCTGACAGAACTATGGCTTGCCCAAGGTCATCCAGCAGCTGCAAGTGGAGGCATGGGGAATCAAACCTGGTTCTCCCAGATTAGAGTCTGCGCACTTAACCACTACACCAAACTGGCTCTCAGTTGATAATGGCGGCCGCAGCAGTGTCATTGTGAAGCCAGAAGCCAGAGCTCCACACTGTGGGCCTAATCAGGATCGGGCCGTTGTGGCATTTTAAAAGAAGAGGAAGAGACTGGATTTATACCCTGTCCTTCACTAGCCAAAGGAGTCTCAGAGCAGCTTACAAACTCCTTTCCCTTCCCCTCCTCACAACAGACACCCTGAGAGGTAGGCAGGGCTGAGAGAGCTCTCTCGAGGACTGCCCTTGAGAGAACAGCTGTGACAGAGCTATGGCTTGCCCAAGGTCCTCCAGCAGGTGCAAGTGGAGGAGTGGGGAATCAAACCCGGTTCTCCCAGATTAGAGTCCGTGCACTTAACCACTACACCAGACTGGCTCTCAACACAGGGAATATTAGTTCTTATGCTGTTCCGTTGCTAAGAGACGGAGGGGCCTGGTCTAGATTTCATCTCTGCCACAAGCTTACTAGCTGGTCATAGAAAGCCTCCCCCCCCCCCCCCCCAGCCTCAGCTCCCCTATCTACAATTTGGGATAAAACACAGGCCTACCTTACAGGGTTATTGCAAGAATTACTGAGATAATATATGTAAAGCAGTCTTTTAAAAAAAACATATAAAGGCTAATGATTGCAGACAAAACCTTGGGAATATCGCCATCTGTTTCCTCTCTCTCTATCCCTTTAAAAATCCAGATTATTTGAAAGCCAAAGTATGAATGTACTCGGTTTGCGTGCATTATTTGGATCCCAGAAGTTGGGTTCCCGGAGTCCAGAAATCAGAACAAACTGCGGCCCTCTCTCAATCTTGGCAGGAAACTCAGACATACAGCTTTGGTACAGTGTGGCTGGAAATTGTTCTCTCTCCCCTCTCTCTCTCTCTCCTTGGTGGCATTTCCGTTGGCAAGGACACCTTTCCAGTGTCAAAACGTTAAGAAGTGCAAATTAAAATCTAATCTAACAGGGTGAGTGCCTCTCCAGGAGCTGAGGCTTCGAGTCTCGCACTTGGCAATCGCACGAGCGAGATCGTCAGGGAAAGTGCAACGCGTCCGTCACATTCGCAAACGTTTTATGCATGTTAATTAGGCATAATTTTGCTTTAGTAATTAATTAAAGTAATTAACCCCACACACACACACACACACATTCCTGGCTCTGTAGTGGTTAAGTGTGCAGACTCTAATCTGCAAGAACTGGGTTTGATTCCCCACTCCTCCACTCGCACCTGCTGGATGACCTTGGGCAAGCTGTCCTTGAAAAAGAGCAGCTTCTGTCAGAGCTTTCTCAGCCCCACCTACCTCCCATGACCTGGAAGTTATGCTACAACATCCTGCAAAGAATGCTGGGAGAAACAGCCCAGAACATACAGTGCAACTTCTTGGGTGGGTAACATATTTTGGGGCATCCCTCACTTCCCAGAACAGGTTGTTCTGGAAAGTAGACGGGAAAGCCAGCCTTCCATGGCAAGCATCTATTCTTCAAGCCTTCTCCATTCAGCACCAGGGACAGCTCCTCCCCAACCCCTCGACCGTCTAATTGTCTTGTTTCTCGCTGTTTTTAAATAGCCGATGTTTTATCCCCTGCTGATTTATTTGTTTTAGGGCTTCTGGTTCTCCTGAATTTGTTTGTATAAAGTACTTTTTATGATCTGATTATAAGCCGCCTAAATAGAATGTAGCAGCAAGGTAGGAGAAAGCAATTAAAAGCATTTTTAAAAACAGAGATTGCAGTCTTTAGACCCTTTCATAGAGATGATCATAGCTTAACCCTATTACATGTTTTCTTGGACCTACATCTCAGTGAGTTCAGTGGGGCTTGTGAAGAAATGCATTTTTTCTGGGAGGTTTGAGCTGAGCAAAACCTCCACTGTGCTTTTTAAAAGCCCCCCCCCCCCGGGCAGAGAACAGGCCGGGGGGGGGGGGAGTCAGTGCAATTGCTTTCCAGCTCACTCTCATACAGATGCTCAATAGATCTAACAGGAGAGATAATGGGTGGGTCAAGCTCCCCCCCTTACCCAAGCAGGAAACAGAGATGTGGAGGTGCTAAATGCTAGAGGATCCTTAGGAAGGAGATTCTGGGAGATGTCCAGGAAAAGCCTCTGGCCTGGTGTGATCAGGTCATTGGGCGGAGAAACAGATATGATTTTAAAAAACCCTCCTTGTAGCTGGAAGGTCTCTTTTTCTTGGGTGCTGAGTCCAGGAGCGGACACAGACCTCTCCACTGGGGAGACAGCCACTGGACATGGGCTCGCCTCAAGAGCTGGTGAAAGCTTCAAGGTAATGAAAAATCTGTAAAGATCTGTAACTTCTTTGATTAAGTGTGCGGACTCTAATCTGGGAGAACTGGGTTTGATTCCCACTCCTCCAGTGTGGGGGACTACCTGAGAACACTGTCGTAAGCCACTTACATGGGTGGGGGACATAAAGGAAAGCAAAGAGAGTTAAAAACTTTATTGGCAAGGGAACTTGGCTCAGTGGTATAGCAGAAGCCCGTCCCAAAGCCCCGAGTGCACTCTATGACTAAGAGCATGGCCAGGCACAGTGTATAGTCCTGCCTATCAGTGAAGGCTCTTGTCCCAGACCCTCTTTTGTCTATTATCTGTCTACTACTAGAAGCAGGGCCTTTGCAGCCATGGCACCCCAACTGAGGAATGCCCTCTGCCTACCTGATCAGCTGGTGCCAGTCCTGATACCATTTTGGTGAAGGCATGTTTGTTTACGTAGGCTTTTTGTTAAATGGCTGGTTAGGTTACAGTTTAACCTGCTAGATTCATATCTATTTATTTATTTATTATTTATATTTACATGTCAGTAGTTTTACCACCCTGACCTGTCTAGCCAGGCTAACCTGATCTTGTCAGCTGCTAAGTAGGGGCAGCTCTGGCTTCCATTTGGCTGTGAGACCAGCAAGGAAGTCCAGGGTTGCTATGCAGAGGCAGGCAATGGCAAACCACATCCGGTTATCTCTTGAACAGAGAAGAAGAAGTGACTAGATTTGTACCCCGCCAGTCTCAGTGTGGCTTACAATCTCCTTCCCTTCCCCTCCCGACAACAGACACCCTGTGAGGTGGGTGGGACTGAGAGAGCTCTTTCAAGAACTGCCCTTGAGAGAACAGCTCTGAGAGAACTTGTGACCGACCCAAGGTCACACTGGCAGCTGCATGTGAAGAAGTGGGGGATCAAACCCGGTTCTCCCAGATTAGAGTCCACGCTCCTAACCACAACACCAAACTTATGAGACAGGATGGACCAGTCTCATCAGATCTTGGAAGCCTTGTTAGTATTTGGATGGGAGACTGCCGAGGAAGTCCAGGGTTGCTACACAGCGGCAGGTAATGGCAAGCCACTTCTGAACACCTCGTGCCTTGAGTCTCATGCCACAAGTCAGCTGTGACTTGGCAGCCCCCCCAAAAAAGTTTTACCCCCTGGAGGGGGCTGATGAGCTTATGTTAATTTTTTTCATTCTCTCTTTCCCCAGGAGTTCTGTTAAATCTCATTCGTTGCTTTTATATGCTTTTAATATCCTTTATGGCCGTTTCCTCAAGTCTTTTGCACGAAGATTTTGATTGTTTTTAGCAGGGCTTTGCTGCCAGAGGTTGATCTCCTTGTCCTTCTTGGGGGGGGGGGGGTGTCTTGACGCTCATTGCATCTCTGTATTTCTTGTGGTTTCAGCAGTTCCAGGATGAGGAGCAGGATATACATTTCTAAAGGCACGAGTGAAAGAAGTTATCTTGGGCGTGCAAATCCCGGACCCTCCCACTGAGTCGCTCTCTGGGCAACTGTGATTTGTGGATGCCTCTCTCTAGAACGCAACCCCCCCACCCACCAGCCCACCCCAGCCAGCTGTCTGCCTCCCCCCCCCCCCATTTTCAGCCTGCGATGACTGGGCGGTAATTCCTCTCCATATCCTTTGAGAAGCTCTGGGGGGAACACGCAGTAAACAGCCTCCCCCTCCTCCCCGTTCTTCCATCACTCCTTTCTTCACCACAACTGGTCAGATTTGACCGTGGGGCAGCAGCTGCCGGGAGCAGATGGTAACGGCTTGGCTCAGTGGCAACCGGGGGGGGGGGGGCTGCTTCTGAAGACCCCCATCTGCCACCTGCCACCGCATCGCAAGACCACATTTGCTCTTCCTGGGCCACGCTCCCCTCCTCTACTGAGAAGGAAAGAAGCACAAACCCTCCTCCTCTGCCCTGCCATGAATGTGTCATTGGACTGAAACTCAAAAACACAACAGAGAATCACAGAGTCGGAAGGGGCCCTACAGGCCACCGAGTCGGAAGGGGCCCTACAGGCCACCGAGTCGGAAGGGGCCCTACAGGCCACCTAGTCTAACCCCCTGCTCAATACAGGTTCAGCCTAGAGCAAGGGTGGGCAAACTGTGGCTCGAGAGCCGCATGCGGCTCTTTCACATATATTATGTGGCTCCCGGCAGGGCGGCTGTGGAAGCTAAATATCATTAGCAAACAAATATCATTGGACAAATTTATATCATTATCAATATCTGCTTTTACCCCTTTTGTTATTATTTTTGGCAGTCTCATTTAATGTTAATAAAAAGCAAATTTGCTTATTTTCCAATAAAAGCAGGTAATATTTGTTCATGTCTTGTGGCTCTTAAACATCTGATGTTTATTCTGTGCGGCTCTTATGTTAAGCAAGTTTGGCCACCCCTGTTCTAGGTGGCTCTTACGCTGAGCAAATTTGCCCACCCCTGGCCTAGAGCATCCCAGACCAGCCCCGGTCAGTTGATCCCACTGTTGCACAACTCTGACTGTCAAAAAGTTTCTCCTAAGATCCAGCTGGGACCTTCCCGCCCTTCATTTCAACCCATTCTTGAGTCCTCTCCTCTGCTGCCCACTGGAACAGCTCCCTGCCCTCCTTCAAAGACTTCAGGAGAGCATCCCTGACCCCGCTCCACTTCTTCTCCTGACTGAACGTTCCCAAGTCCCTCCGCTTTTCTTTGCAGGGCTTCTGGGTCTCCAGGAGCACCATCTCTCGGCCAGCGGCAGTTCTAGCCAGAAAGACCAGAGAATCTCTCCCCGCATCAGTTATCAGCTTCTGAGTTATCAGTTATCAGCTTCTGAGCCCAACTGCAGCGCTGGTTCTGGCCCTTCAGTAGAGCTTGCCAACTCCAGGGTCAGAAATTCCTGGAGACTTGAGCGTGAGACTTGGGGAGAGGGGCGTTTGGGTAAGGGAGAGGCCTCGGTGGGGCACAAGCAGCCGTTTTCTCCAGGGGAGCTGATCTCAGTCGTCTGGAAATCATTTGTAGTTCCAGGAGATCGCCGGGCCCCACCCAGAGTTTGGCAAACCTAGTTCAGGCCTCAGGCAGCAGCACTGGAACTCAATACTTCCTGTTCACAGGGTTCAGTATACCAGTAAACTCCTTAGCTATCTATCTCTTTGCCTGCAGCCACCGTCTGGTGCTGATCTTCTGCTGGCTTCAGTAACGGCCACCCCGTAGCACTGGAACGCCCCAAAACGAGGCCCCACCTGGAGGCTGGCAACCCCAAAACACACATGCACGGAAACTAGATAAGACCAGGGGTCATTTTGTAAAAAAAGGGGTGCGGGAGTTCGTTAGCATAACTCACTTGCATATGCCACACCCCCTGACATCACTGGAAGTGTGTCAGAAAGGCCCTGCCCAGAGTGCTGGGGGGAGGGTGCCTCGGGTCACCCTTCCTCCTAATCCCAGCTCAGACGCCCCTTCCTGCTTCTCCACTCCAGACTGGGATCTGTCAGAGGTTGTCCCCAGGGCAAGGGGTCAAGTGCCGCAGCACTCACTAATCCCAGCACAGGCAGGGGGCTGGCCATCCCTTCCGAGCACGCAGTTTGCCCTCTGCACCAGAGACAGCTGGATGGAGACAGGAGCCGGCATGCCCCTGCAGAATGCCGTGGGAGGGGAGGGGGTTAAGGAAGAGGCCAGGCCGCTGCTCCCACAGCACCCCCCCCCCCCACAATGCTGGATTCTTTTCAGCTACTGGTTTGCCTTTTGGAGTGGTTAAGAGCAGCAAACTCGAATCTGGAGAATGGGGCTTGATTCCCCACTACTCCTCCACATGAAGCCTGCCGGTAGACCTTGGGCCAGTCACAGCTCTCTCGGATTCAGGTAGGGTGGCCATTTTGGTCTGAAGCAATAGAGTCCAGTGGCACCTTTAAGACCAACAAAGGATAATTCTGGGTCTAAGCAGGGCTTTTTTTCTGGGAGAACACGCCGGAACAGAGTTCTGGAACCTCTGTCTGACGAAAATCTTTCTAAAATGTTTAAAAGTTCATGAGTTTTCAGTATACTGACTGAAAACTTCATTTCCCTGTTGAGGAAGAAGAAATCGGATTTATACCCCACCCTTCACTACCCGAAGGAGACTCAGAGCGGCTTACCATCTCCTTTCCCTTCCCCTCCCCACAACAGACTCCCTGGGAGGCAAATGGAGCTGAGAGAGCTCTTTCATGAACTGCTCCTGAGAGAACAGCTCTGAGAGAACTTGTGACTGACCCAAGGTCACACCAGCAGCTGCATGTGGAAGAGTAGGGAATCAAACCCAGTTCTCCCAGATTAGGGTCTGTGCTCCTAACCACTACACCAAACTGGCACGCTCCCACCCCCCTCCAAAGCCCTGGGTATAAGCTTTTGTGTGCACGCATCCTTCTTCAGACATTTGTACCCAGAATTAAACTCTGTTGGTCTTAAAGGTGCCACTGGACTCAAACTTTGTTCCACGGTTCTCTAGGACTCTCAGCCCGACCTGCCTCACAAGTGCCGGTTGTGGGGAGAGGAAGGGAAGGCGATTGTTTGTAAGTGCGCTTTGAGATCCCTCAAGGCAGAGAAAAGCGGGGTATAAAAGCCTCCTTGTCTCCTTACTCTTCATCCTTTTACAAAAGGCAGCCACAGAATTTCCTACATCAAATTAGCACCAGGAAGGGGGGGGATGCTTTCCCTTCTGGTGGTTTCTCCTCCACAAGTCACCTCTTTCTCTAGGATGGTTTTTCACCCTGCAGAAACAGATATGCACTCTGTTCTCCATAGAGAGAAATGCACTTTTCATAAGAAATATCACAGAAGGGGGGAAGGTTAAGAAGCCCCCCCCCCAGGGCTTTTCAACTGTTGCCTCCACAGCTGCTGCCAAGACAAGAGGAAGACTTCAGAGACAAACTGGGCACCCTGCAGCGGGCCAGCGGCACTGGTGAAGCTGGAGTTCCATAGCACCTGGAAGACCAACAAGAGTTTCGGGCGATGCGCTTTCGAGAGTCAAGGCTAAAACTCATCCCCTGAAACTCTTTTCACTCTCTCAGGTGCTCTTGGACTCGAATCTGACTGAAGACCGTCATGCCCGCCCTCTGAAACCATCACAGCATTGGTGTGTCTCTGAGGGGCTTAAGGAAAAGGGGCAGAAGAACCGCACTGTCTTCAAATGGCTGAATTTGGCTGAATAGGGGGCGGGTGGGTTATCCACTTGACCTCAGACCTCCAGGAATTGAGCTTCCACCCTCAAGTCTCCAGGAATTTCTGGTCCTGGAGTTGGCAAACCCTACTGAGAGGTCAGAGCCAGCGCTGCAGTTGGGCTCAGAAGCTGATAACTGACATGGAGAGGTATTCTTGGGCCTGTTTGACCAGAACTGCTGCTGGCAGGGAGATGCCGCTGGCGGAAACCAAGCCTTTTGAGGAAAGGGTGAGGCACTGGGGGATGTTCGGTCTTGAGAAGAGAAGGTTTGCCAACATTCCCTATCAAGAAAGATTCTGCCCGTGCAAAGGAAGGCATCTCAAAATGGTAGCCCATGTTGTACTTCATTGTGATTTTTATGGGGAAGTGCAGGACTGTATAATCAAACCGCCTCTGCCTAACTTTCATGGTTTATCTGAGGCGAAGTTAGTATCCTTTTTGCGATCTAAAAAATGTCCCAATATTACAAGTTATTTGCAAGGTACCTTTTGGCTGTCATAACAATCAGGGAACAAAAGATTAGTTCTTCTAGCTGATGCTTGACTGATTTTTGTAACTGAAATTCTCTGTAAATTTGTCATGCTGGGCTTTCTTCTTTTTTATGTCAATAAAGGCGATTGGATGGGATTGGAGAAGAGAAGGTGGAGAGAAGACAGGATTGCTCTCTTTCAGTGCTTTTGTGTGTGTGTGTGTCTATGTCTGGGCTTGGAAGTCATGATTAACTTCTGGCGACCCCTAGTGGGGCTTGGGCATTCAGAGAAGTGGCTTGCGATTGCTTGCCTCTGAGTCCTGGCCCTGGACTTCCTTGGAGGTCTCCCATCCAAGTACTGGCCAAGGTCGGCCCTGCTTAGCTTCTGAGATCTGACGAGATCAAACTTGCCTGGGCTATCCAGGTCAGAGTGCTCTCTTTAAGTCTTTGAAAGGCTGTCCCTGAAGCACCCAATCTGAAACAGCAACTTCCCTGCAGGGCGCAAATCTCCCCAAAGCCGGTGTAAAGACATGCTGAGAAGACGGAGGTCAAGGAGCTGCAAGGCAGGCTGGGAAGTGCTTCTCTCACATTACCTCTCCAACCAACCAACAAACCAGAACTGGGGAGAGAGGCCGTAGGTCCATGCTGGTTCCTTTTTGGTGTCGTGGTGAGGAGCGCAGACTCTAATCTAGGAGAACCAGGTTTGATTCCCCACTCCTCTACATGCAGCTGCTGGTGTGACCTTGGGTCAGTCACAAGTTCTCTCAGAGCTGTCTCTCAAGGGCAGCCCTCGAAGAGCTCTCTCAGCCCCACCTGCCTCACAGGGTGTCTGTTGTGGGGAGGGGAAGAGAAAGGAGATGGCAAGCTGCTCTGAGACTCCTTCAGGCAGTGAAGGACGGGCTATAAATCCAATCTCTTCTTCTTTTCTTCACCCACAGTCAGAAGTGAGCCTAGATTTAGCGGGCAGGGGGACGCAACTGAGTGTCCCTGTTTAACAGACCACCAGACAAGCTGAAAGGCCAAAGGGAAGAACCTGAAGCCCAGAATCCCTCTCCGGGATGCCAAGGGGAAGCGACTGGCCAAGTGCCGAGATTTCGTCTGAGCCACACCGCTCAATCGCAGAACACCTTGTCAAAGTCACGCTCTAACCAGGAGGCGGTACAGACTTGTTCCTGCAAGCGGCGCGCCCAAGATGCGCTGCGCAGAGAGCATCGCCAAGGAGACGAAAACAGCTCCTCTAGAAACATTTGCGATGATTCTGGCGGCCCAGCAGGCGGCTGGATGGAGACCAGCTCCAGGCATCGCTCTTCCCCTTCCAGTCTGGTTCCCGGAAGAGAATCCGCTTCAGCAAAGGACGCCTCCAAGGGAAAGGCCAGAGTCAGACCAACCACATCAGCAAAGAGAGCTGAGCTCATGGTTCCACCGTAGGCTGCTGCACACGGGTAGGAGAGGAGCACAAACTCCTTCCTTTATGTACAGTGTATGTAGGGGGGACCCGGCCACACAAAAACAGCATTTGAGGGCCCTCCCCTGGATCCAAGCGTACATAAAGAATACAAGAAGCGAAATACACCCCCATAGAGTTTCTCGCAGGAGGGGAATTGGGAGGATTTCTTCTTTTGAAGGTATGCGTGGGCACAGGTCACGGCTAAGAGACCTCGGGGATGTACTCTTTGAGCTATGCCTGGCTCTGTAAGCCTTTAAAAAGGTTTCAGACTCCCACGATAAATATGCACAGAGTTAAGACAAAGTATGAGTGCAAAGATCATAGAGTTAAGAATTAGATATTGGAGGGTACCTCCCTAGAATCATAGAATCACAGAGTTGGAATTGAACATCTAGCCCAACCCCCTGCTCAGTGCAGGATCAGCCTAGAGCATCCCTGACAAGGGTTTGTCCAGCCGCTGCTTGAAGACTGCCAGTGGTGGGGGAGCTCACCACCTCCATAGGCAGCCGATTCCACCCTTGCACAACTCTTACTGTAGAAAAGTTTTCCCCAAGATCCAGCCGGTACCTTCCAGCCCTTAATTTAAACCCATTCTTGCGAGTCCTCTCCTCTGCCGCCAACAGGAACAGCTCCCTGCCCTCCTCTAAGGGACAGCCCTTCAAAGACTTCAAGAGAGCCCTCATGTCCCCCCCTCAACCTCCTCTTCCCCAGACTGAACATCCCCAAGTCCCTCAGCCCTTCCTTATAGGGCTTGGTCTCCAGGCCCCCGATCATCCTCGTCGCTCTCCTCTGCACCCGCTCCATTCTGTCCAAAGTGAGGCCTCCAGAACTGCACACGATACTCCAAAGGTGCCCACAGACTCAAAAAGGTTGGGGACCCCTGCCCTATGGTTTCCTCCCATAGGAACCTGCCTGGCTATTAAGATCTCCAGTTGAGGTCTCGTCCAGAGGGCCCTCACTTTTCAATGTCAAGCAAATGTCCCGCAAGGCAGGGCCTTTGCTGCAGAAGCCCCGCAGCTGTGGAACACCCTCCCCATATCTGTCCAATAGAGTTTTTGGAGCCAGATACAGATGTTTTTATTATTCTGTAGAGAAACACGTGTGTGCTCTCTTCCTGGTTCTGTTGTGCCAGAGGGCACCCTTCGTTCTCCAGGGCCAATGAGGAGAAGCAGCAGGTCTGGCCAGTGCCCGACAGAAATGGAGCGTGTGCCCCACAACATATCCCAGAACCTCCAGCAACAACACAGGCTGTTCTTCTCGGCCAATGAGTTGGTGTGGGAAGTGACCTCTCCAGGAGGAAAATGTTCCTTTGAGGTAGAAACTCTGAAGAGCATTTCCTACAAGCAATTTTATTCTGATAGCAGGCTTCTCATAGGAAGCAGGGAATTGCAATTATCTAAGAACATCAGAAGGGCCCTGCTGGATCAGACCAATGAAGGTCCATCTAGTCCAGCCTCCTGTCTCACACAAGGGCCAGCCAGTTCCTCTGGAGGGCCAACAACAGGGCAGAGAGGCCGAGACCTTCCCCTGAGAAGAACCTCAGAAGAGCCCTATTGGGTCCGACCAGTGAGGGTCCATCTAGTCCAGCATCCTGTCTCACACAGTGGCCAGCCAGTTCCTCTGGAGGGCCAACAACAGGGCAGAGAGGCCGAGGCCTTCCCCTGATGTTGCCTCCTGGCTCTGGGAGTCAGAGGCTTAGTGCCTCTGAATGTGGAGGTTCCCTAAGTCCCTGAAGTCCCTTCCTTTCCCAAAATCCACCCTCCCCGGGCTCGACCCTAAATCTCCAGGACATTCTCAACCCATAATTGGCAATCCTACCCACGACCAATAGACCTGGAGTTGTCTAAATCTAACAGAACCCGTTAGACACACACCCCACTCCAAAATGGCCTTCCCCTAATGAGAACCTAAGAGGAGCCCTGCTGGATCAGACCAGTGAGGATCCATCTAGTCCAGCCTCCTGTCTCACACAGGGGCCATCCAGTTCCTCTGGAGGGTCAACAACAGGGCAGAGAGGCTGAGGCCTTCCCCTGAGAAGAACCTCAGAAGAGCCCTGCTGGATCAGACCAGTGAGGATCCATCTAGTCCAGCCTCCTGTCTCACACAGGGGCCATCCAGTTCCTCTGGAGGGTCAACAACAGGGCATAGAGGCCGAGGCCTTCCCCCGAGAAGAACCTCAGAAGAGCCCAGATGGATCAGACCAGTGAGGGTCCATCTAGTCCAGCATCCCATCTCACAGACGGGCCAGCCAGTTCATCTGGGCAGCCAACAACGTGGCATGGAGGTCGAGGCCTTCCCCTGATATTGCCTCCTGGCACTGGTATTTACAGTTTGAGTTCCTCTGAATGTGGAGGTTCCCCTTAGTCAGTATGGCCAGTAGCCACCGACAGACTTCTCCTCCATGAATCTGTTTGATCCCTTTTTAAAGCTGTCTGCGCTCGGTCCGTATTCTACTTCGTCTTCTTCATCCAAAGGGGCAATGTGAGCCAGAGAGGATTTCTCAGCATCCCTTCCCAATTATTGTTCCCAGGCCTCAGGGGAGGGCAGCAAAATTGGGTTTCCAAACAAAAACGCGCCATCTCCCACTTGGCACCAGAGCCACCTCCTGGATTCACCTCGGGATCCCTCCAGTCACTCCTCCCCACCCCACGTTCCCCTCGCCCACCTTCTGAAGTGGTCCACCAGCACGCCCACCAGTTCTCCGACGCGGTTGTCGTTGGCCGGATGCATCTTGTGAAGGCAGACCACCAAACTGTGGCCGTTCTGCATGTGGAAGACCACCAGCTGGTCCAGACCACTCGTCACGCTCACCCCCGTCACCTGTTGGGATGAAAAGCACAAGGTACCACTCCTCTCCAAAAGAAAGGGAAGGGCTTAATGTCTGAATCGAGCTCCCCCAGTGTGGTGCCTAGCAGTGCCATGCAGTGTCTCCCTCTAAGCTGAGTTAGTGTGAGCTAGTTCACAGCTGTCCAATCTCCAGCTCACACATCTCAGGTGGAGTTCTTTCACATCACCTTCTGCTCAGTCCGTTGAACTAGAGACGCCAGGGATTGAACCTGGGACCTTCTGCATGCCAAGCAGAGCCACTGAGCCACAGCCCCTCCCTGTTCTAAGGGCTTTTGAATCCTAGACTGCATTCCCGACACAGACCCCTTTGACCCCCTCCTTGCCCCCTCTTGCTGGAAGAGCAGGCTCACCATCTTCAGAGGAATGGACGCCATCACCCTGTACTGTTTCCTGGGCTCCATCTTGTACAGATGCCGGTCTGTGATGAGAAGGGCTCGGTCCGTACACTTGTTACAGTGGTTTATCTGCCAGGGATTGTCGGGAGAGAGGGGAAAAGGAAATGGAGCAGACAATGGAAGTGAGTGACCAGGCCATCAAGCACGGAGACCAAAAGAGACATCATCACGGCCAGGCTGAAATTTCAGTTCCCGTCTAAAATTTGATTGCTTTTCCACTTCCAGGGCGAAGTATAAAGGAGCTTTCATTATATCACTACCACGGAATAGAGCAGGGGGCGAGGGGGAGACCTCCCACGGTTCTGATTCCTGGTTCTTCCAACCAGCACCTCAAAGGCTGGTGGGAGAAGAATGGGACGGGGGGGGGGGGGTGCACACCAGCATTGGGCAGCACTGGACAAACCCTTGTCACGGATGCTCTAGGCCAGGGGTGGGCAAACTGTGGCTCGGGAGCCACATGCGGCTCTTTCACATATATTATGTGGCTCCCGGCAGGGCGGCTGGGGAAGCTAAAGATCATTAGCAAACAAATATCATTGGACAAATTAATATCATTATCAATATCTGCTTTTACCCCTTTTGTTATTATTTTTGGCAGTATCGTTTAATTTTAATAAAAAGCAAATTTGCTTATTTTCCAATAAAAGCAGGGGATATTTGTTCATGTCTTGTGGCTCTCAAACATCTGATGTTTATTCTTACGTTAAGCAAGTCTGGCCACCCCTGTTCTAAGTGGCTCTTATGCTTAGCAAGTTTGCCCACCCCTGCTCTAGGCTGATCCTGCACTGAGCAGGGGGTCGGTCTAGGTGGCCTGGGGAGGGAAGCAACTCTGTGATTCGACAGTTCTCGGTCAGTGTCGTCCCTTCTGGCAAAAAACTGGAAGTGGGGTCATGACGTCGCAGAGGGTGTTCTAGGCATCACCCCAAATGTTATAATTTAACCATCGTTTTGGCTGATGCCTACAGCGTCCCCCCGCGAGGTCACTTCCAGCTTTCTCTGGAAATGATGTCACATGCGGGTGTAATATCGGTATGATTCTCGGCACCACCAAAACCCTCCAGACAGAGCTGGCGGCCTTACCCCAAAGGCACTCTAAGCCAGCCGGTGGCAGCTTCCAGTGTCTGCCCCAGGTCCAGCCCATGCGTTATTCTGGTCTTTGTCTGCGTCTCTAGTTTTGACCCCCGCTAATAATCAGCCACCGTGTTGGTAAGAATATTAAAGAATTATCATATGGAACTGCGTGTAGAATAGGTAGGAGATCCTGAGATCGCCTGGCAGCCACAAGTCCTAGCTCTTAGCATTATGCACCACTAAACGGTGAGCTAGGCTTGTTTTTAGGGGCTGAGAGAGCTCGGAAAGAACTTTGACTTGCCCGAGGTCACCCAGCTGGCTGCATGTGGAGGAGTGGGGAATCGAACCTGGTTATCCAGATTACAGTCTGCCACTCTTAACCCCTACACCAAACTGGCTCTCACTATGTTGGTAAATAGTCACTGTCATAGCATCAGCTTTGAGGAAAATCCTGTATCCATTTGACTAGAGGGATGCCACACTGGATTCAGCTTTCGAATTGTTCAAAGGCTGCACTTTGGACGAGGCCAACCAAGAGACTCGGCAGAGTGCTCTTTCGGCTCACCTAGGTTAGGTTTGGCTCCAACCCCAGTGGGGTGCCAGCTCTTGCTTGGGAAATCCCTGGAGATTTTGGGGGTGGAGCCTGGGGAGGGCAGGATTTGGGGAGGGGAGGAGCCTCAGTTGGGTCTAATGCCATAGAGTCCATCCTCCAAAGCAGCCATTTCCTCCAGGGGAACTGATCTCTGTCGCCGGGAGAGCAGCTGTAATTCTACGTGTTGCAACCTCATCGTTCAGTCGGGCTGCGAGTCTGGGGTGGGAAAGACTGAGGGGTGGAGCCTGAGAAGGGGAGGGGCCTCAGCCAGATATACAGCCATAGAGCCCACCTTCCAAAGTGGCCATTTGCTCCAGGGGAACTGTTCTCTGTCACCTAGAGATCAGCTGGGATTCCAGCAGACCACCAGGCCCCACCTGGAAGATGGCAATCCTTGGCTCTCTGCTACTACTTTATCAGTCTCCTGCCATTTTAGCTGTGGTTTCCCCCCAAATCATCCTGAGAGCAGTCGCTCAAAATGGATGCTAAGAATTAAAGACCATCCGGGGGCTTCTAGAACTCCATTCTGAAGGGGCCCCCAGGGAGAAGGCACCGCAAGTGAAGCCATGGAGCTGTGGCACGGAGCTGTCCAGACAACAACCAGGCCTTTGGTAAGAAGAAAGAAGCACTTCTCCACACAGGCCGGCCCCTCACCTTGCGGACGCAGCAGGAGAACAGAACCGATCGGAAATGCACCTTCCCCTTCAGGGCTTCCACCCGCTTGGCGAATTGGCCGGCCAGGACTGGGTTTTCGTCCACCTGGAGGAACAGAGACGGGCGTGAGCAGAGAGGGCCTGCATAGCACAGGGAAAGAGGCAGACAAGAGGAGGAGACTGGAGTTATACTCCGCCCTTCCCTCAGAGCGGCTTACAAACTCCTTTCCCTTCCCCTCCCCACAACAGACACCCTGTGAGGTTGATGGGGCTGAGAGAGCTCTTGCGAGGACTGCCCTTGAGAGAACAGCTCTGAAAGAACGTATGACTGACCCAAGGTCACACCGGCAGCTGCATGTGGAGGAGTGGGGAATCAAACCCAGTTCTCCCAGATCAGAGTCTGCCCTCTTAACCACTACACCAAACTGGTTCTCAGGGAGGAGTGCCTTTAGGGAAACCCCAGTGCCAAACAGGAAGAGTACTTCTTCACAGAACACACAACCAACTTGCAGAACTCACCACCACCGGACATGGTGGCAGCTAGGAGCTTAGACGGCTTTATCAGGTGCTTAAAGACAAATTGATGGGGAACGTGGCTATGAGCTGGGACGGCTATAGGGAGCCTCCATTTTTAAAGGCAGTATATCAGATGAATGTCAGGTTTGGGGGAAAGGCTTTGTGCCTCTGTTTGAGGGCCTGCCAGAGCATCCAATTGGTCAACTATAGGATACAGATCCGGAAGCAGATGAGTCCTTGGGTTCCAGTCCCGCAGAGGTACAATTTATTTATTATATTTGGCTTTTATACCACCCACTCCCCAACAAAACCAAAACCAGATCATACCCCTCTTATGCAGTCTACTTGCCGCTATTTGTTACTTAGGATATTTCTACGCCACCTCTTGGACGAAGAGACACAGAGCTGCCTTCTACTGAACCAGGCCATCAGTCCATCCAGGTCAGTCTTGTCTACTCAGACGCGCAGTGGCTCTCCAGAGTCTCAGGCGGAGGTCTTTCCCATCACCTACTGCAATATCCTTTAACGGGTGATGATGGTTATTGAACCTGGGACCTTCTGCACGCCAAGCAGAGGCTCTTCCGCTGAACCACCACCCCTCCCTGAGACTGGCAGCGGTTCTCAGGCTGAGGTATTTCACATCACCTAATGCCTGGTCCTTTTAACTGGAGATGCTGCCAGGGATTGAACCCGGGACGCTTTGTCAGGCAGAAGCTCTTCTACTGAGCCACAGGTCCCCCCCCCCCGAGTCCTGTTTGAGGTGACTTACTGCCAAAAACCATCGTAGAAAAACACAAGCTACAGAATTCCCAGTAATGGCCTCAGGATCTACAGGGGCCTGCGTAGCAGGAGTGTTTGGATGGAGGACTTCACCAAGCAGCCCTGGGTGTTTATCCTGGGAACCTTGTTCAGGCGATGCTTAGGAGACTTGGGAATGTTAGAGTGTGCTGCTAATGCCGTTCTGGCACTATGCCTGTGTTCCACCAGAGGAACTTATTTTTAGTGCTGCAGGTGAAAAGCACACAACTGTTATTATAGGGCACGATTTCCTGTCCTGAAAAACACAAAAAGCTCTACACCTTACAACAGCACGACAGATAAGATTAGAATTTCAACAACCAATCCATGTGCAAAAGCACCTCCTCAGGAAAGCTCCTCCATTAGCATGTCACAGCCTGGGAAACTCCTGCAAGACAATGGCTCAGCCCTACCCCACCTTCCTGAGTAGATACAAATTGCCTGCCTACCGTTTTTCTTCTCACATCAACACAGAGAATACTCCATCTTTGTGTGTTATACCTCTGAGGATGCCAGTCACAGCTGCTGGCGAAACGTCAGGGACCACAATGCCAGACCACGACCACACAGCCCGGAAAATCTACAGCAACTACTTTTACAGCCATTAACAAAAAGCTGGGTGATTCATGACTACCCAGAGAGGCAATAGATGTTCTGTCTCTTGGTCCTTGACATATGGCAGGGCACCTGTGTTGCATGCACAAGGTCCCAAGTTCAATCCCCACCATCACCAGGTAAAAAATAAGGGACAGACCCTGCTGGTCTGAAGTCCTGGCCCCACTGCTGGACCTCCTGTCAGCACCTGGTGTTTTTGGCCACTGTGTGACAGAATGTTGGACTGGATGGGCCACTGGCTTGATCCAACATTGGCTTCTCTTAAGTTCTTATGAAACCCAAACAGCAAAGTGCAGGTTAATTTTCAATCCTGTTCCTCCTTTCTCTGGACAAAAATACCCTTTTCCGCCCACAGGGTCGAACTGCCTTCTGGCAAATGGGGTCTCCTCCTGGGGTTCCCTTTCCTTCTCCAGCCCCCAGCGCTCACTGGCTGCAGCGGTCCTCCCTCCACGAGTGACGAGGCGCACGGGGAGGCCCTTCTGCTTGGGCACGACACGACTCCAGGGCCAGTGAGCACAGAAGTGGCTGTGGGGGCCTCCCACCCACACAGGCGCTTTGGCTCCTGGATCAGAGGATTCGGGGAGGAATCACCATGGAGACGGTGCAGAGAAATAGCTTCCCGCTCTCTTGGGAAGCCGGTTTCCTACATGCAGTTCTAAAAAAGCTGATAAACCACCATCCCTTTCCCCCAGGAAAACCCAGGCGTTCTGGGGGCTTCCAGTCTGGCCCCTGCACCACCGAGACCCTCGAGGCACACAGTACTCAGCGGTGGGCGACGAAGTGTGCTGTCCACCCACCCTGGCGTATGGGACAGTCTTGGCGTAACAGGCCAGGGCTGACTCAGCAATCCTGCCAGAGTGGCAAGGAGAGGGAGGGGGGAGGGAGGGAGCGCATGCAAAGGCAGAGGTGGGCACATTTTGGCCTGGGAGCCACATACGGCCTTCTGGCACTTTTCATCCAGCAATCGAGCTGCTTAACATAGTTCTGCCAGGGCTGTTCTCTCAAGGACAGATGTCTCAGAGCTCTCTCAGTCCCACCTACCTCCCAAGGTGTCTGTTGTGGGGAGGAGGAGGGAAAGGAGTTCGTAAGCTGCTCTGAGACTCCTTCAGGTAGTGAAGGGTGGGGTAGAAACCCAGTCCTCCTTCTGCTGCTGTCAGGAGGAGCATCAGCCAGCCGGGTGAAACATGGTTGACCAGCTCAAGGGTCATGAGGAGCAGCCAGGTGGGAGGAGGGACGGATCTGGGTCTCTCCCTGCTTCAGTGGGCTCTGCCTTTGATGCCAGCTCTTGCCAGGTCTGGGTTGGGAAATTCCTGGAGATTTTGGACGTAGCACCAGGGCTGAGGGAAGGGAGAGACCTCAGAAGGGCATAATGAACCAGACGTTTCTTCCAGGGGAACTGATCTCTGTGATCTGGAGATCTGTTGTCATTCTGGGAGGCCCCCCCCCCCCCCCAGCTCTCACCACTAGAAACAAGCCAGGCCATAAAAACAACATCAAGTCACAGCCTAAAGATGGTATTCGTAAGACAACTGTCAAGGCTACAATAGGAAGGCCAGCCTCCAGGTGGTATCTGGGGATCCCCCCCCAATTGACACCTCATGTCCAGATGACAGAGATCAGTTCCCCTGGATAAAATGGATGCTTTGGAGGGTGGACTCTGTGGCATGGTACCCCAGGGAGGTCTCTGTCTTCCCCAGGCTCTACTCCCAAATCTCCAGGAGTTTCCCAGTCTGGAGCTGGCAATCCTACCCCCCTCTCCTCACCAGTGGCAACCCTAGGCTACAAGCAGACCAGAAGAACCACCACCAAAGAAGGCGCCATTCAGCTTAAAGCCCGAATAAAGAGGCATGTTTTGCCTGGCACTGAAAGGACAGCAAAGGAGTTGCCAGGTGAGGCTCCAGGAGGAGTGCATTCCAAAGGAGAGGGGCCACCACTGAAAAAGCCCCGCCTCTAGTCACCTTACACCCTCACGTCTGCAGGGAAAGGGTCAACTGAGGGTCTGCCCAGTATGGGAGGAGACAATCTTCCAGGCATCCTGGTCCCAGTCTTTGCATCTAGCTTGTGGTGGCAAAATACCTTGATCTGGCCCTCTTTTCTCCCTCCCTTCTTAGTCAGTTCCCAAGGGCCACTTCCTTCCTTTGGGGCTTATCTTCCTCTACAAACATCTGGCTGTCGAGGGTCGCCAAATTCTCTCAAGGCAAAGACTCCCAGTGACCTCAGCGGACTACCTGACCCCACATAGACACCAAATGAAGAAAATCATGCAAGGTATTAAGACTAACAACTTTAACCTGGGGGATTCCCCCAGGTGGGGTCCGAAGATCTCCCAGAATTACAGAGATCGGTTCACCTGGTGACAATGGTGGCTTTGGAAGGTGGCCTCTATGGCATTATAAGAACATCAGAAGAGCCCTGCTGGGTCAGACCAGTGAGGGTCCATCTAGTTCAGCCTCCTGTCTCACCCGGAGGCCAGCCAGTTCCTCTGGAGGGCCAACAACAGGGCAGAGAGGCCAAGGCCTTCCCCTGGGAAGAACCTCAGAAGAGCCCTGCTGGATCAGACCAGTGAGGGTCCACCTAGTCCAGCCTCCCATCTCACCCAGGGGCCAGCCAGTTCCTCTGGAGGGCCAACAACAGGGCAGAGAGGCTGAGGCCTTCCCCCGAGAAGAACCTCAGAAGAGCCCTGCTGGATCAGACCAGTGAGGGTCCATCCAGTCCAGCGTCCTGTCTCACACGTGGCCAGCCAGTTCCTCTGGAGGGCCAACAACAGGTCATTGAGGCCGAGGCCTTCCCCTGATGTTGCCTCCTGTCTCTGAGCGGCTTAGTGCCTGTGAATGTGGAGGTTCCCTCAGTCCCCGAAGTCCTTCCCTTTCCCAAAATCCACCCTCCCCAGGCTCGACCCTCAATCTCCAGGACATTCTCAACCCATAACTGGCAATCCTACCCACGACCAATAGACCTGGAGTTGTCTAAGTCTAACAGAACCTGTTAGACACCCCCCCGCCAACTCCAAAATGGGAGCAATCTGAGAGACAGGAGCCCTGATGGAAGTAATGCCTACCAGAGGGTGCGGCAAGGTAGGACGTTTCACCGCTCACGTCAAAAAGCACTCTTCCACCAGGCAGGTGTTTCAAGGAGGAGGGTCTGGGGAAGTTGCTTGCTGACGCCTGATGGCTCCACCCTGGTGCCGGGACAACAGAGATCCGTGCCACCCGCTTGCTATTTTTACAGTTTGGGTGATGTTGTTTTTATAAATGTTTTATGCTGATGTCTCTCCTGCCCTTCCGTTCTGTTGATTGCTGCTTTGTGCATTCCATAAATAATTACCCTCTGTTTGCTTTTTCCTCTGCATTTATAAGCCTCTAACATCACATTCCGTTAAAATGAAGAGAAATGGGTGGGTTTTTTTTTTAAGTTTAGAAAAGTTAGGACTACTTTGATTTTGCTAAACTAAAAAGTCGTGTACTTGTAAAACTTTTTTCACCTCCCCGCCTCCCAGGAACTTTAGCTGCTTTTTTGTGTGTAGGATTTGATTTTGGGGAGGGCTTTTGATTGCCAGGAGAATGGGAACCCAGCAGGAGGAAGAGAGAGAGCTTATGATGACGATGATGGTGGTCATATGGCGGTGTGTGTATAGAATCAGTCATAGGTTGCGTTCAGACGGCTCTTTTGAGCTGCGCCAGGCACGAGTGCCTGGTGGATTTAAAGTGCATGTCCAGACATCAACATTTTGAGCCAGTTTGGTGTCATGGTTAAGTGCACGGACTCTAATCTGGGAGAACCGGGTTTGATTCCCCACTCCTCCCCTTGCAGCTGCTGGGTGACCTTGGGCAGGCCATAGTTCTGTCAGAGCTATCCTTGAAAAAGAGCAGTCTCTGTCAGAACTCTCTCAGCCCCACCTACCTCACAGGCTGTCTGTTGTGGGGAGGGGAAGAGAAAGGAGTTTGTGAGCCACTCTGAGACTCCTTCGGGTAGTGAAGGGCAGGGTATAAATCCCATCTCCTCTTCTTCTCTTCTTCAACATCTGGGAAACGTGCCGTTTCTGTGATCAGCCCATCGATCACTGTTGGGGAGCCATACTTAAAATAGTGGTGCAAGTCCAGTTCTAAGCTGTCCCTGATTAAATCACCTTAGAGACCGGCTGAGCTTGGAGCACAAGAGCAATAGCCGACCTGGATTCTGGAATAAACCAACCAAGTAGTAATGTTTTGTAAACAGCCTATCACAGGGAGTGGCTGGGTGCGAGGTGTGGTGTTTTGCATGCATATAAGCAGGGCTCCGGCCCTGCTAGCGTTGTCTTAGAGTTAAGCTGAAATCACTAATAAACTATGAGCTGATCACTATATGCGTCTCGAACCCAGGATGTTTCAGGAAGGCAATGGCAAACCACCTCTGAACACATCTTGAACTGAATTGCCCAGACTAGCCCGATCTCATCAAATCTCAGCCGCTAAGCGGAGTCAGTCCCAGTTCGTACTTGGATGGGAGACCACCAAGGAAGCCCAGGGTTGTGAATGCAGAGGCAGGCAACGGCCAACCTCCCTCTGTATGATTCTTGCCTTGAAAACCCTACGCAGTCACCGTTAGTAGGCTGTGACTTGAAGGCCACACCTCAAGAGGGGTGTTGTAGAAGTTATCTATTTATTTTAAGACATTTATTTGCCACCTTTCTTCCTTACAGAGCTCGACGTAGCTCGCAACACAGACAAGAAGCTTTAAGATCACTCAGAGGTGGTCTACAGATCTGCTGTGATTTGGGATGCGGAGTAGCCGCTGGGGCAGAGCGCCCTCTAGTGTCGCTCTGACTCAAGAGCAAAGACTTTCTGCCTTCCCCGCAGCACCCAAGAATGAACTCTGCATTCAGGGCAGGTGAGCCAAATGCTGGCAAGAGAAACCTCTTCCTCGACTCAGGTGAGGCTGGAGGGTGGGGTGGGGGGTGAAGAGGAAGGACATGGAGGCGTGAGGGGGAAGGGCACGGCAAGAGATACAGGAGAGCCAGGAAAGAGGAGGCGGCGGCGGCGGCAGAGTTCAGCATTTAAAGCAAAAAATAGGCTAGTAGTTGATAACTCTCTGAGGTTACTATAGAAACCAGAACCCGGCAGAAGAAACTGCTCAAGGGAAGGGTGGGGAGGGAGTTACTGCATATGTCTCTAACTGATGCACTGAAGGTGGAATTGCTGCTGTGTAAGTCCACAGGAAGAGCCCTGCTGGATCAGACCAGGGAGGGTCCACCTAGCCCAGCATCCCATCTCACACAGTGGCCAACCAGTTCCTCTGGAGGGCCAGCAACAGGGCAGAGAGGCCGAGGCCCTCCCCTGATAAGAACACCAGAAGAGCCCTGCTGGGTTAGAGCAGTGGTCCATCTAGTCCAGCATCCCATCTCCAGTTCCTCTGGAGGGCCAGCAACAGGGCAGAGAGGCCGAGGCCTTCCCCTGAGAAGAACCTCAGAAGAGCCCTGCTGGGTCAGACCAGTGAGGGTCCATCTAGTCCAGCCTCCTATCTCACACAGTGGCCAGCCAGTTCCTCTGGAGGGACAACAACAGGGCAGAGAGGCCGAGGCATTCCGCTGAGAAGAACCTCAGAAGAGCCCTGCTGGGTCAGACCAGCGAGGGTCCCTCTAGTCCAGCATCCCATCTCACACAGTGGCCAACCAGTTCCTCTGGGGGGCCACCAACAGGGCGGAGAGGCTGAGGCCTTCCCCTGATAAGAACCTCAGAAGAGCCCTGCTGGGTCAGACCAGCGAGGGTCCCTCTAGTCCAGCATCCCGTCTCACACAGTGGCCAACCAGTTCCTCTGGGGGGCCACCAACAGGGCGGAGAGGCCGAGGCCTTCCCCTGATAAGAACCTCAGAAGAGCCCTGCTGGGTCAGACCAGCGAGGGTCCCTCTAGTCCAGCCTCCCATCTCACACAGTGGCCAACCAGTTCCTCTGGAGGGCCAGCAACAGGGCAGAGAGGCCAAGGCCTTCCCCTGAGAAGAACATAGGAAGAGCCTGCTGGATCAGGCCAGTGAGGTTTTGTCTAGCCCAGCATCCTGTCTCACACAGCTCTGGCCTTGGGGGGAAGCCAACCACAAAGACCCATCACCATCACCACCAGTAAACCGATGTGGCCAAGTGGCATTCCCATTTTGCGGTTTCAGGTAGGGATGTGTTGGTTTGCAGTAGAAGGGCACGACTCAAGTCTGACTTGTATCTGATGAAGGGAGCTTTTGACACTCAAAAGCTTCTACCTTGGAAATTCTGTTGGTTTCCAAGGTGATACTGGAGTCCAACCTAGCTCTCCCACTTTGGAGGGGGGAAGTCTTGCTCAGCCATCTTGGACCTGCTTTTGTGGTCTTCTCCCACCCAGAAGTGCGCAAAAGACAGATCTGACACTGGTCAGAATGGGAATACCTGAATCCCAACTGGACCGTCCCTTCCCGTCAAATACTCACCAACACCAAATAGTTCCGTCCCCAGTTCCGGCTGCAGCCCCAGTCCTTCCGCAGCCCTTGCAGGACGTCAAGAGCGGCCACTTTGGCCTTGATCTGCTCCATGTCAGAGGGAGGGATGTTCTTCACAATCTGTCTGGCACGCCACCTGTGGAGGGCGCAAGAAACACTTGAGGGAGCCGCTCTGGTCAGCCAGACTCTGGGATTCGGCCAATGCACCTCTATCAGAGCTCCGATCCTTAGATAGGCTTGCAAAGACAGAGATCCAGAGGGCAGATGTTCAAGCAGATCCTTGCAGCTCAAGGAGCTAGACCAGGGGTCCCCAACGTGGCACTACAGTGCGTGCCGACACCTTTGCTGGTGCCCGCCAGGTGTTTTTAGGAAGTGACTGGGGCTTATTGCCCAGCAAGACTTCTGATTGGCCGTTGAAGATCTGATTGGCTGTGTAGATTTGTAAAAACACTGCTTAGTCAGCAGCTGCCACCACAGCACAAGGATCATCCCTATGTGACTGAAGGTAAGCCGCAGCAGCCATTTTGTGGCTGGCTCCACCTCCTGTGGCAGCCATTTTGTGGATGGGCCCATCATATTGTGTCAAGAATTCCAAAGATGCCCCCAGGCTCAGCAGGGTATAATGCCATCGCATCCAACTTCCAAAGCAGCCGTTTTCTCCAGGGGAACTGATCTCTGCAGCTTGGAGATCAGTTGTAATGCTGGGAGATCTCCAGGCCTCACCTGGAACTTGGCAACCCTAGCCCTGTAAGTAGGCATTTTTAGGACCATCCCTCTGATGAGGTGGGAGCAGTGTTCCCTCTAAGCTGAGTTAGTGTGAGCTAGCTCACAGCTTTTTAGCCTCCGGCTCACATAGGGTTGCCAAGTATTCTTAACTTACTGGCGGGGGGGGAGTCCTCTGTCGTCCGGGAGTTTCCTGGGTGCGCACGCAAAGCGCGCACGCCTGGCAAGGTCGCCCGGAAGTGACATCAGCACATTGGGGGCGTTGCCAGGGCGATGCTCTGGCAATCGCCCCAAAACTCTATGGTATCATAGAGTTTCGGGGCGATTGCCAGAGCGTCGCCCTGGCAACGCCCCCAACATGATGACGTCACTTCCGAGTGACGTCATTATGTTGGGGAAGGGGGGTGGGGTTCCTCCCGCCGGCCGAATGCTGGCCGGCGGATCAGGAACCCCTGTAGCGGGGGATCCCCCGCCCCCCGGGCTGACTTGGCAACCCCTAGGCTCACACCTTTTTGTCTCAGCTCAGGGAGGAGGGCTCCAGAGCAAATTAATTTATGCTGCAGCCAAATCACTTGCTCACAACTTGAATGCCAGCAGCTCACAAAGAAGAGCTCTTGCTCACAAGACTCCACGGCTTAGAGGGAGCATCGGTTAGGAGAGCTAATTAGTCAGCCGGAAGCATAAGATTTGGTGGAGGATCAATTGACGGGAGGTTCAGGGGCTGGGACATAGGGAGGCTATAAAATTGTGTGCATTGTGACAACACTTCTGGGAGAAACCCGGAAGTGACACAGGGTAGCTCTAGGAATCACTAGAAACTCTATAGGTTTTTCCGAAAGTGACATAGCAGTGCATACAACACTGAGGTCTTTATGTTTTTCCTGCCACTGCTAGGACAGCTGCCAGCCTAGCCCAGGCCCAACCAGCTGACGGGTCCACCAGTGATGTCCCCCTGCCCACAGCCTGGAGCGCTCCCTGCACTTACCTGCGGAAGATAAGCTTGCTGTTTTCCTGGAACTGCGCCAGCACAGCCGGGGGTTCCGGCCACTCCACGCTCTTGCCGTAGTCGGCCATGCTCCGCACGGCCTGGAAGCGCTGCACCAGCTCCAGCAAGTAGGACTTCACTTTGTAGCGCTTGAAGTAATACATGATGGTGTAGACGGCCCGGAGGTACCTACAGCGCTTGCGGGCCAGGGCTCCCCTCCACGCCTGGGGCAGAGAGAGACGAATCAGAGGCCAGCTGGTAAAACCACACGCAGACACACCCCACACACCCCCTGGCATCCACTCATTTCAGAACAGGTTGCATAGCAGGACTTGAGGGATGCCAGCCTCCAGGCGGGACCTGGGGATCCCCTGGAATTACAGCTCAGCTCCATATGACAGAGATCAGTTCCCTTGGAGAAAATGGGTGCTTTGGAGGGTGGACTCTAGGGCATTGTACCCCACTGAGGCCCCTGTCCTCCCCAGGCTCCATCCCCAAATCTCCTGGGGTTTCCCAATCTGGAGCTGGCAACCCTGCCCCCCGTCCCCCACCAGTGGCCCCGGAGGACCTGACAACCCTACTTGAGAGTGGATTATGTCCTGGGTTAATTAGTCACCAGAAGGCCCCGGAAGGCTTCAGATGTGGGGCTTCCGTGCCACGTTATCTATCTTCTACTCCCCTGTCCTTAATGGAACTCCACGGCTACCTGAATACACTAATGCGTGCATGAACACATGAGGCTACCTTATACTGAATCAGACCCCCGGCGGTCCATCAAAGTCAGAACTCAGACTGGCAGCGGCTCTCCAGGGTTTCAGGCAGACTTTCATATCACCTATCGCCTGATCCTTTTCAATGGAAATGCTGGGGGTGCAACCTGGGACCTTCTGCATGCCAAGCAGAAGCTCCACCACTGAGCCACGGCCCCTCACTAATGGCTCCTATCGTGGCTCATGCTAAGATCGCATCCCAAACCTTCTTTCCCCACTCAGCCTAAAGCTAAAGGCCCAGAAGAGTTGCAAGGTCCCAGCTGACTGTCAACCAAGATTGCTCTCTCCTATCTAATGGTGACGCAGAGAGAAAATTTTAAAAATCATTTATAAACATTGGCATGTGGTTAGTGAACTTCCTGGATGTGAACAGAAACCACTTATAGGGTTTAGACGTACTAAAAGCCTTCAGGATCGGCTGGTACATACTGATATTTTAACTCCGAGGAGAACAAGTACAGGACATTTTCGCTGGGGCAGATGTGGTGCATGTCAACAAGCCTGGATAACTAATGTTGTTAAATTTCCTATGTTAGATGTAGAACCTACTAAATACACAGACTGCGCCTCAAAAAGAGTAGTATACAGGGGTCCTTTCGTAGAAAAAGAGGTGCAGGAGCTCATTAGCATAACTCATTAGCATACCTCATTAGCATATGCCACGTCCCCTGACCAATGTTCCCTCTAAGCTGCAGAGTCTCGTGAGCAAAAGTTCTGCTTTATGAGCTCCTGGTATTAAAGTTGTGAGCAAGCGATTTGCCTGCTGCATAAGTTAGTTCGCTCTGGAGCTATCCTTCCTGAGCTAAGACAAAAATGTGTGAGCCGGAGGCTAAAAAACTGTGAGCTAGCTCACATTAACTCAGCTTAGAGGGAACACTGCCCCTGACATCACCGGAAGTGTGTCAGAAAGGGAATGTCAGTTTCAGCCCCATTATACCCTATGGGCCATTGAAATCAATGGCAAAAACTCATAGGGTATATGAGGGGCTGGAGGAAAGGGGGTTGGAGGGAGAGGCTCCAAACTTGCAGGGTAGCTGCTGGGGCCTCTCCTCGAAATACCCACAAAGTTTCAAGAAGATTGGACCAGGGGGTCCAATTCTACGGGCCCCCAAACAGGTTGTCTCATCCCGTCCATTGTTCTCTATGGTGGGAAAAAATGTTACCTTTTTTCCTCCCATAGAGAACAATGGAGGGAATGGGGGCAACCTGTTTGGGGGCCCGTAGAATTGGACCCCCTGGTCCAATCTTCTTGAAACTTGGTGGGTATTTCGAGGAGAGGCCCCAGCAGCTACCCTGAAAGTTTGGAGCCTCTCCCTCAAACCTCCTCCCCTCCAGTTGTTTTTAAAGTTGCCACTGAATTTCAGCGGCAATTCAGCTGCAGGCTGAATCAGATTAGAGAATCTGATTCGGCCTGTGGCTGCCCTAGTGGCCACTCCTGAGCTGGCGGAGCTTCGTTCTGCCTCGCTCCGGCCCCAACGGACCCCTGGTAGTATATCTGATACAATGTTCATGCCCCTTTAATTATGTGGGGGCAACAATGAGATCAGTCCACACTGGCGTAATTGAACATCGGTCCTGTATTCATCAAGAGAAAATGAATTCCCCCCTCGTTCCCCATTTTGTGGAAGCTAATCATTCTTGTAAGGATTTTAGATTTGTAGTGTTGGAAATGATTAACACGTGGAAACATAACAAAATTGATATCCAGCAGTTACTATATAGAGGAGAGACATTCTGGATATATTGTCTCAAAACATAATATCCTGGAGGACTGAATAAGGAGATGGATTTCTCCTGTTATTTATAACAGAGGACTGGGTCACTTTAAGTATGTAGTAAGAAATAATTTAGGTCAGCGTTTAGTATTTAAGATGAGAGGGTGATAGGACCACAAGGCATTTTGAGCAAAGGTAGTATTGAGTTACTGAGAAGAAGGTGCCCGAATAAATGAGAGATCATAAGTAAATAATGTTTTGCCGTTAAATAGGGTAAGTAGGTATATCTTGGCTTACCTAGGACTTTAAGTTGTTAATATAAAATAATAAATAATAAAATTTCTTGTTTTTTAGATAATAACATATCTACAACAGCAAAAATAACAGCTGGAAATAAATATGTATATTACAGGGTAAAACAAAATATTTTTATTTTTTATTGCAATGATTGGTGCATTATTTATAAATTGTATTTGGAATATAATATTTCATGTTTAATATGACAGCTACTGAGGAAGTTGAAATAACGGAACGGACCAACGATAGGGCAGAGAGGCTGAGGCCTTCCCCTGATAATAACATCAGAAGAGCCCTGCTGGGTCAGACCAGTGAGGGTCCATCTAGTCCAGCATCCTGTCTCACACAGTGGCCTCAACCAGTTCCTCTGGAGGGCCAGCAACAGGGCAGAGAGGCTGAGGCCTTCCCCTGAGAAGAACCTCAGAAGAGCCCTGCTGGATCAGACCAGTGAGGGTCCATCCAGTCCAGCATCCCGTCTCACACAGTGGCCAGCCAGACATCAGAAGAGCCATGCGGTATGAGACCAATGATCCATCTAGTCCAGCATCCTTTTCTCACACAGTGGCCAACCAGTTCCCCTGGAGGGCCAACAACAGGGCAGAGAGGCTGAGGCCTTCCCCTGATAAGAACCTCAGAAGAGCCCTGCTGGATCAAACCAATGATCCATCTAGTTCAGCATCCTTTTCTCACACAGCGGCCAACCAGTTCCTCTGGAGGGCCAACAACAGGGCAGAGAGGCTGAGGCCTTCCCCTGATAAGAACCTCAGAAGAGCCCTGCTGGATCAAACCAATGATCCATCTAGTCCAGCATCCTTTTCTCACACAGTGGCCAACCAGTTCCTCTGGAGGGCCAACAACAGGGCAGAGAGGCTGAGGCCTTCCCCTGATAAGAACCTCAGAAGAGCCCTGCTGGATCAAACCAATGATCCATCTAGTCCAGCATCCTTTTCTCACACAGTGGCCAACCAGTTCCTCTGGAGGGCCAACAACAGGGCAGAGAGGCTGAGGCCTTCCCCTGATAAGAACCTCAGAAGAGCCCTGCTGGATCAAACCAATGATCCATCTAGTTCAGCATCCTTTTCTCACACAGGGGCCAACCAGTTCCTCTGGAGGGCCAACAACAGGGTAGAGAGGCCGAGGCCTTCCCCTGATGTTGCCTCCTGGCTCTGGAATTTAGAGGATCAGTGCCTCTGAATCTGGAGGTTTCCCTCAGTCACCATGGCTAGTAGCCATATCCTCCGTGAATCTGTCTCATTCCCATTTAAAGCTGAAAGACTGGAGACCAGGAGCCGCTTAGAGTTCAACCAGATTTTCAGGGTGTGAGCTTTCCCCAAAGCTCTCCTTCATCAGGTACTTGATGAATACACCACGAAAACCTTGCTGGTCCTCTCAGGTGCTCCTGGACTCAAATCTGGCTTTGCTACTGCAGGCCAAACATGGCTGCCCTCTGAAACAACCTTTGAAAGCCGTCTGCGCCCGTGGCCATTCATCCTTCCTGACCAAGAAGATGACAAAAACTGGAGAAGGGGAAATGGTGCCTCCAAAGTCCTCAACTTCTGGCTCTTCTGCCCCGACCTCACGTTCATCCCCGCTTGGCCTTCAAGAGTTTACACACACACACACCTTGCCCTGTCCTCCCCCTCCCCCTCCCAGAAAGGCCCTCTGATCCCAGTCTGGGACTTCTCCCGCTCCCCAGTCTCACGACAACTGACATTCTCCCAGTACCTTCTGCAGCAGCAGCACAATGATGGGGATCAGCTGGGCTCGCACCTGCTCCAGGCAGAAAAGGGTCTGCGGCGTGCGGATGAAGATCTTGGTGTTCCCGTAGGCAACATCGTCCTGGAAGCCGTGTTGCTCAATCAGGGCCTGGGTGGCCTCGCGGTCCGTGTCCAAGAGGTGGTTGGGCCACGTGTACTCACAGGTCATCTTGTACCTGGCAGGGCGGCAAGGGGACCAGTGAACGGGCTGCCCGGAGATGGGGGTGGCCGGGACCAACTCGAGGCCGAGAGTGGCCCAAGGTCACCCGGTGGGCTTCCAGGGCAGAGTGGGGATGCCGACCTGAGTTTCCCATTTCCGAGTCCGAAACTCCAATGACTACAGTTGGAGAGAGCCAGTTTGGTGTAGTGGTTAAGTGCGTGGACGCTAATCTGGGAGAACCGGGTTTGATTCCCCGCTCCGCCACTGGCAGCTGCTGGATGACCTTGGGCAAGCCATAGTTCTGTCAGAGCTGTTCTGGAAAGAGCAGTCCTCAAAAGAGCTCTCTCAGCCCTGCCTACCTCACAGGGTGTCTGTTGTGGGGAGGGGGAAGGGAAAGGATTTTATAAGCCGCCCTGAGACTCCTTCAGGTAGTGAAGGGTGGGGCATAAATCCAATCTCCTCCTCCTCCTCCTCTTCTTCTATGGCTGGGCCAGAGCTACATAGTTATGTAAAAGAGCCAGCATCGTGTCATGGTTAAGAGTGACAGACTCTAATCTGGAGAGCCGGGTTCAGTTCTGCACTCCTTCTCATGAAGCCATCTGGGTGACACGGAGTCAGTCACAGCTCTTTCAGAGCTCTCTCAAACCCAAAAATAAGTCTAGTTCACCACCTAGTGGTGCATAATGCTAAAAAGGCTAGACTCTCTGGCTGCCAGACAATCTTAGGATCTCCTGTCTGTACTACACATAATACCATACAAAAAATAACTAATTAACTTACTTACATCACAGGTCAACTCCAGGGGAGGTGCAGAAGACGAAGCGAAGAGTAGAGATTGGATTTATATCCCGCCCTTCACTACCCGAAGGAGTCTCAGAGCGGCTTACAATCTCCTTTCCCTTCCCCTTCCCACAGCAGACACCCTGTGAGGCAGGTGGGGCTGAGAGAGCTCTCTCGAGAACTGCTCCTGAGAGAACAGCTCTGAAAGAGCTTGTGACTGACCCAAGGTCATCCAGCTGGCAGCATGCAGAGGAGTGGGGAATCAAACCCTGTTCTTCCAGATCAGAGTCCACGCTCCTAACCACTACACCAAACTGGCTCTCTGCAGAGCCAAGGAGTCTTCCAGTGCGGACTGATACCAAGAAAGAAGCAAGGTGTATCACCCACAAGCTCAGCCAGAACGTGGCCTTTGCACCTGCGTTTATTTACATGCATTCATTTATTTATATCCTGCTTTCCTGCCCAGTCGGGACTCAAAGAGGCTTCTAGAAGCTTGTTCTCCCCACCTCCCCTGTCTCACAACTACACCCCTGCAAAGTAGGCCAGGTTGAGAGTTAGTGACGGGCCCACGGTCGACCGGTGAGTTTCCATGGTAAAAGCGAGGATTCAAACCTGGGTTGCTCTGGATCCCAGTCCCCCACTCTATCCACTATTCTGCACCAGCTCTCACTTTTATTGGCCCCACTGAGGCGGCCTTTCTGAAGGCGCAGGGAAGGATCGGGATCGCGCCTACCGGAGCAGGAAGCGGTCATAGGGCTGTCTGTAGGCGAAACCGGCCCGTCGGACCCGCACATTCTCCAGCAGGCCCAAGTAGGACACCTGGTGGCGGCAGCGCTCCTCGTCAAAGAGGTGCGGCGACTTCTGGTCGTTGGGTTTGATGCAGCGGACGTAATAGGGCTCCTGTTGGAGAAAGAGGCAGGAGGGGAGGGGGAGAAGAGGCAGGTGAATGGATGACCCCCACCCTCTGCCCAGCCCACTTCCCTATGAATGGAAGCAGCTCTGCAGGGTCTCGGGTGCTCTCCAATGTCAACCAGGTAAGGAGGCAGCCCGGCCATGCATGTGATTATTTAGCATGAGGCCATCTCTCTCTCTCTCTTTCAGAAATTCAACAGTTGCCACCCCAGATATGCAGATAGGGAAGGAACGTCAACCAGTTGGGTATCTGCCTATCACACAAACCCAAGTCACACACACAGACTAAAATCTCACCTAGACCAATTCCCCACGAGGCGCTGCTCCACCACTGCTCTTCCCTTTCCCCCGACTGTGTGCGTCAATTCCCCACTATTTGCCCCGTGCCGCATTTTGACCTGCGGCTACACCCACTTCCCCCCATGTCTTCTAGATCCTCAAAAAACAGGATCGCAAAGGCGCAGGGGGAAACGGGCAAAGCCACGGGTCAAAATGCGACGTGGGGCAAATAGTGGGAAATTGACGCACACAATCAGGGGAAAGGGAAGAGCGGCGGCGGAGCAGCGCCTCGTGGGGAATTGGTCCTAATATCTTCAGAGAGTTCCCTCCAGAGACATCTGATTTGCTTATTGCATCAGTGCGTTTATAGAGAAAAGCAGCCATTTTATCGGACAGCAGGAGTCACTGGGGGAGGGAGCTGTGAGTTTCCAGCATCATGCAGGGGGTTGCCCTAGAAGACCCCGGGGTTCTTTCCAGCTCTATCGTTCTATGTTTTCTATAGAAAATACATCTGATGTGTGCTTGTTATCTTTTTAAAGCAAGATTAGAAGGCCAAATGTAACACACCGTTAAAAGGCAATAAATTTAATATTTCTGTAACGGCTTTAATTAGCTGCCAGAGAAAAGCCTTGTGCAATCAGTTTGACCAACAGATGAACCTGATATGAGCTCACTTCTACAGGAAAACACGCACGATCTGCAAGAAAAGCGGCGATGCAGTCAAAATTCTACTACACAGGGTCTCTTGCATGGTGGCTGAGTTTGCTGTCTTTTCGTGCTCTTCTGCATTTTCACTTTCGTCACTTATGCGTCCCTGCTGCGGCGAGGGTTTTTCTTCTTTTTCTGCATGTGTTTTGCTCCCTCTAGTGGTCGATGCAATATTACATCGATGTATGTCCAGCACAATCAACAAAAAATGAGAATGCGGAAGAACCCTTTCATTCTAGATTCCCAAATCCCCTCATAGCCCCTATGTCATGCGGAAATCTAGAGATGGTGGGTCTCCAACAAGTTAAGTGCGTGTGTGTTATGTGTGTTACATCTGGAAAATACTGTCAAGCCAGCTGGGGGACCCACACGGCCTTGGGTGATGAAGCCAAGGGAGAAGCCAACATTACCTTGGAGGCCAGGTTCTCCACCAGCGCTATGATGGAGTTCTTGAAGAGAGTGGCAGCGGTCAGGGGCCGCTTGGTCACCTCAGTGATGCACTGCTTCCCCTCAGGCCACATCTCTCGCAGGACGGGGTCTGCGCTGGGGACAAACCACAGAGAAGGCGTCAGGGTGGGGCCTCCAAGAATGAAGCAGGAGGAAATGTTGGCTCCAAGCCAGCCTGGTCCAGACAAAGCGGTGGGAGTAATCGTGTTGAGCAGGACATGGAGTTCCCAATTCCAGGTTGGGGAATCCTTGAGATTAGGGGGTGGAGCCATGGAAGGGAGTTCCAATGGGGTGGGATGCCATACAGTCCACTGCCTGAAGCTGCCATCGCCTCCAGGGGAACTGGTCTCTGTCGCCTGGAGATCAGCTGTGATTGATCAGTTTATTGACTTTGTGACTGATCAGGTTATTGACTTTATTTATAGCCTTCTGCATGCCAAGCAGGTGTTCCATGGGTGGCCATGCCCCGTCCGGCCTGCATACCTGTTGTACATCAGCCGCTTGAAGTCCTGGAAAAGGGTGTCCTTGTTCTTGTCGAGAAATCCCGCCACGGAATACCTGAAAGATGTACATGAGCTGCCTTAATCAGACCCTCAGGGTCCATCGAGGTCAGTCTTGTCTACTCAGACTGGCAGCGGCTCTCTCTCCAGGGTCTCAGGCAGAGAAAGGTCTTTCCCATCCCCTCCTGCCTGGTCCTTTTTAACTGGAGATGCCAGGGATTGAACCTGGGACCCCCTGCATGCCAAGCAGAGGCTCTCCCACTGAGCCACAGCCCTTCTTTATAGCTTTCCAGGGTCTCAGGTGGAGGAGTTTCCCATCACCTCCTGCCTGGTCCTTTCAACTGGAGATGCTGCTGGGGATTGAACCTGGGACCTTCTACATGCCAACCAGAGGCTCTTCCACTGAGCCACAGCCCCTCTTTACAGCTCTCCAGGGTCTCAGGCAGAGGAGTTTCCCATCACCTACTGCCTGGTCCTTTTAACTGGAGATGCCCGGGATTGAACCTGGGACCTTCTGCATGCCAAGCAGTTGCTCTGCCACTGAGTCACAGCCCCTCTTTACAGCTCTCCAGGGTCTCAGGCGGAGGTCTTTCCCATCACCTCCTGCCTGGTCCTTTCAACTGGAGATGCTGCTGGGGATTGAACCTGGGACCTTCTGCATGCCAACCAGAGGCTCTTCCACTGAGCCACAGCCCCTCTTTACAGCTCTCCAGGGTCTCAGGCGGAGGTCTTTCCCATCACCTACTGCCTGGTCCTTTCAACTGGAGATTCTGCTGGGGATTGAACCTGGGACCTTCCGCATGCCAAGCAGAGGCTCTTCCACTGAGCTACAGCACCCTCCCCAAAGAGTCAGCAAGGCCTCTGAACCCGCTCCCAAAAGACACTGTGGTTTTCTGTATAGTGTTGCAGCTGTGAGATACCACTGCCTGCCAAACGTCCAGCTTCCCCCATTCCAAAGAGAGCTCTTGGTGATGACATCTATGAGTTAAATCTACGCACGGTTCTTCCTGGCTGCCACACGGCTATTGAGCTCTCTTCCGCTAGAGGGTGAGACTAGGATCTGGGAGACTTGGGTTCAAATCCTCGCCCTGCCATGGAAGCTTCTAGGGTGACCTAGGGCCAGTCACCCACTCTCAGCCTAACCTACCTCACAGGGTTGTTGTGACCATAAAATAGAGGAATGGAAAATGATGTAAGCCACTTTAGGTTCCCATTGGGGAGAAAGGTGGAAGTACAAAAGAAGCAAACACATGAATAAACTGGAAATTGCAATTATGCTGGGAGGGGGGTGTAAAGTGAGATTTATAGCTACTGCAGCACACTCCACTTTTAACAACCATGATTAGAATAAGCGATCGATCAACCACAGAAGCCAGAACCACAAAGGTAAAGGAAAAGGTTCTGCTTTAGGTATGACGCTCGGGTGGCATGGGAAAGGCAGAGCAACCCAAACGCATAGAGAAACCCACATTCGCAGCCACACCCAATGCACACACTCCACCCAGCCACTTCTTCCCAAAGCTACGGATGGAATTCGTCCCGGATGGCTTTTACGACTCATCTCCCACCACGTCCTGCACGCCGTGTTCCTTCTCAGTTTGTGGGATCATTGCAAAGTTTCCAAGGTAAAACAAGAACTTATTATGTTAATGCTAATTGCTGCTAAATGTCTTATTGCTTCACATTGGAAATCTACATCAATTCCATTGCTGCAAGAATGGTTCATAAAACTGTGGGACCTATTTATTCTGGATAAGGTTACAAATAATTTAGATAAGTCGAGAGGTTCCTCAAATCAGCCCAGTCTTTTAGAGAAATGGTACCCCTTGTTACACAAATGTTGGTCAGGCGTCTCAGATCGTTGTTATGTGCTGGACAAGAATCAAATCTCTCTTCTCTGCTCACATTGAATGAATTGTAATTATTCCTTTTCGTGCTATGTTGAAGGTTCTAATGCTAATTTATATCTGTTAAGATGAGTGTGATATTCAGATCTGTATTTGTATTTATCTTTTGCTGTACTTAATCGATTGCACGCCATTCTGTTGTCAGTTTGTAAGATTGTTATATCGTTCAATAAATTTTTAAAAAAAAATTAAAAAAGAAAGAAACCACACCACAACGTACGTAACGTCTCCCGCGTAGTGCTTGATCCGGAAGTCCCGTCCAAACTCCATGGACTTGTTGGTGGGATCGACCTGGGAATGCACAAGCAGACGGGAACCCCCTGTCAGCCACTCACCACACCAGACCCTGTCCTTGCCTGCTTCCCTGGAACATGTGGTGGTTGTGGTGGTTGCCTCCGTGGGGAACAGTGTTCCAAAGAGCCACTGGGTGCTCCCAAACAACAGAGTGAGCAGCTCTAGGAATTTTGCTGCAGATGGGCTGCTGGTTCTGTTTAAGAACAGCTCACAAACTAGGGTTGCCAGGTCCAACTCAGGAAATATCTAGGGACTTTAGGGGTGAAGCCAGAAGACTTTGGGGGGTGGGGCCAGGAGCAATGATGGGACATCACCTTCCAGGAGCCTTCGGGAGAGGGGAAAGAAGAAGCACGACTGAACTCCAAAGGGAGTTCTGGCTGTCACATTTAAGGGGACCACGTTTCTTTTAAAGGCCTTCCCTCCGTTGGAAAAAATGGAGGATGGGGTCACCTTCTTTTGGGTTTCATAAAATTGGACCTCCTAGTCTGAGCTTTCTGAAACCTGGGGAGTTTTTTGAGGAGAGGCACCAGATGCTATGCTGAAAATTCGGTGCCTGCGCCTCAGAAAACAGCCCCCACAGAGCCTCAGATACCCATGGATCAATTCTCCATTATATCCTATGGGGACCGGTCTCCATAGGGTATAATGGTGCGCCCAGTGGGCATTTCCCCCTTGCTTTCTGATAACTCTGGAGCAGGGGGAGGGCCTCCAAATCAGGGGATCCCCTGCCCCCAACTGGGGACTGGGAACCCTTATCACAAACCCTTCCCTACCTGAAGGACCATCGACTCCTTTATGAACCTGCCCAACCACGACGGTCATTTTTGAAGGCCCTGCTTCGGGTTCCCCCACCTTCTGAGGTTAGGTGGGTAGCAACCCAGGAGAGGGACTTCTTGGTTGTGGCACCAAAGTTCTAAAACTCACCCCCCCCCCCCCTCGGGGACAGTTGCCTGTCCCCTTCTGTTCTTGTCTTCCACCAGCAGGCAAAGACTTTATTTTATTTCGTGCGGCATTCCCTCAACCATCTCTCCTTCCTGACCATGTCTTAATTGCTGTTTTTTATGTTTTGCATTTATTTTAACTCAGTCTTAAATTTGTTTTAACGATATGAGTTGGAGGCAGGTTGATTTTAATGGTTAAACTATGGTTTTATCACATAGGTTGTAAATGGTCAGCCACTTTGGTGGCCCTCGTACAGCCAGAAAGGCGGGGACCAAATTTTGTCAGTGAAATAACACCAACCAGTACCTTCCTGCTGGTGTAGTGGGGGTGTTTCCCGAGCCTGCTGTTCATGGACTCCAGGAAGAGGGCGTCAGTGACTTTCCCAGCGATCAGGCAGGCCTCGTCCAGGATGGCGATGATTCCCTTGTGTGGCTCTTCCACCAGGTCCACAATAATTTGGTTGTTGAAATACTCGATCTGCCAAGGACAAGCCAGGAGAGTTAAGCCGGCAGCATAACACTCAGGGATACGCAGAGTAGCAGTTTTTAGAAGTACCCCCCTGGGAATGGTGGGGTCATGGGAAAATGGAATTTAGGGATTGCTGACAATGAATACCTTGCCCTTCACTCAAAGCAGCTTACAATCTCCTTCCCCTCCCCACAACAGACACCCTCTGAGGTAGGTGGGGCTGAGAGAGCTCTTTCAAGGACTGCTCTTGAGAGAACAGCTCTGAGAGAACTCATGACTGACCCAAGGTCACACCAGCAGCTGCATGTGGAGGAGTGGGGAATCAAACCCGGTTCTCCCAGATTAGACTCTGCACTCCTAGCCACTACACCAAACTGCTCCACTGAACTTCAGACAACAGGGCAAATGCCGTGCTTATGCCCCTTCTCCCTTCCCCATCCCCTTGCCAGGCTCCACCACTCACGTGCTGCCACTCGATGCCCTCGCGCTGGTACTCCGCCTGCTCCTGCCGCAGGATCAGCTCAATGAAGAGCTGCTGCAGCTTCTCGTTGCAGTAGTTGATGCAGAACTGCTCGAAGCTGGAAAGAGGTGGCAGAGAGGTGACTCGGGAGGATGCAGCCCGAGAGGAGCAGGCGCAACCCCCCCCCCGGGATCCAAGTGGCCCATCTGCCCCCCCCCCCCCCCGCCCCACAGGATCAGGGCAGGAAGCGAGGCGGAGGGGAAAAACTGATTCCAGAGAGCCGGCAGGACTCTGCAGCCATCCAAGAACGGAGGCCATAGAAATTCTACACTTGGAAGAAGGCACCCTGACTCTATTAGCTGGAAGATCTGCCTGCATTCGCTGGTTTACTGTTTCAGGAGGGTAGCTGGGTCGGTCTGCAGGAGTGAGATTCAAGTCCAGAAGTACCTTGAAAAGCTAGATTTGAGTCCAATAGTACCTTAAAGAGATCGATTTCAGTTTGGCAGTACCTTAGAGATCAACAAGATTTCCAGGGTGTAAACTTTTAGGAGTCTGTCGGACAAAGGCAGCCCTGATTCTCAGCTGGATGTATTACTCAGTGACTTCTGCAATTCTTGACTTTAACTAGCCCTTCCTGGCAACTAACCCCCCCCCCCCCCCAATATGTAAGGCTTGAAGAAGCCCTTTCCAAGGTATCTGAAGAAGCGTTGCACACACAGGAAAGCTTAGACCCAGAATTAAATGTTGTTGGTCTTAAAGGTGCCCCTGGACTCAAACTTTGTTCTGTTGCTTCAAACCAACATGGTTGCCCGCCAATGCTCCCTCTAAGCTGTGGAATCTTGTGGGCAAAAATTATATTTTGTGAGCGACTGGCATTAAAGTTGTGAGTGAGCGATTTGGCTGCTGCGTAAATTGGTTTGCTCTGGAGCCCTCCTTCCTGAGCTGAGACAAAAATGTGTGTGAGCCGGAGGCTAAAGAACTGTGAGCTAGCTCACACTAACTCAGCTTAGGGGGAACACTGCTGCCCACCCCCAAACATCTTGTTGGTCTCTAAGGTGCTGGGTGGGGGGGTTGCCTTCAAGTCACAGCTGCCTTATGGCGACCCCAGGTGGGGTTTTCAAAGCAAGAGATGTTTAGAGGTGGTTTGCCATTGCCTGCCTCTGCATAGCGACCCTGGTATTCTTTGGAGGTCTCCCTTCTGGGGCTGTCTGTGCTTAGCTTCTGAGATCTGCTGCGAGATCGGGCTAGCCTGGGCCAATCGAGACAGGGTGTTACTGGACTCAAATCTGGCTCTTGCTTGTTGATAGCACTCATTTGGAAATATTTGGCATCCAACATAATCTGAATTATCTGGGGACGGAATGGGGTAACGGAGGATAAGTAGGAGGAAAGAGGCAAGAACGGTGGAATTTGGGGACCGCATTTCAGATCACATACCATTTAGTCAGAGAACAAGAGGCGGGATCCGCGATACTCGTGGGGGGGGGGAGAAGGAGCTCCACGTGGAGGAGGAGAAGGAGGAGGAAGCAGCCACAGATAAGCCTTCTCCCCCTGCCCCCGGGCAATGATGGCAAAGCCCGGGCTGCCAATCCTTCCCTTCCCCGCACCAATGGCAAGGCCCGCACGACTCTGAGCCGCCAGGCCTGCCGATCTCCCCCCGGCACAGACACCAGCGGCGAGGACTGGTTGCCTCCCAATCGCCAGCCAGCTGCAGAGTTCCCAGAGTGTTCTCTGCGCATGCGCAGGGAACACTCTTTTACTTTTGGGGGGATTTAAATATCCCCCATATAGTTTTTTAAACTTTTAGGATTTTTCTGCACATCTGGGGAGTCCCCCAAGTGTGCAAGAAAATCTCTCTGTCCCCCAAGTGCCCCTGATGTGCAGATTTAGATATCCGCACGCACGGGGGCACTTGGGCTATTAGATATATAGATACTCCAGGGGCAGACAAGAACCTTGGAACTGGAGCAGGTCTTTTACACACGCTAAGGACATAAGAAGTATCTCGCTGGATCGGCACAGCCGGTTCTCCATCCAAGCTCTCCATCCAAGTCACCCATGCAACTGCTTAGGGGCAGCACAGTAAGAAGGCCCCACCCACCCACCTGTGCCACCGATGGAGCTCGGGGCACGTCTCCCCCGCATGACCACCCCCCCCCCTTGGTGCACCAGGTCTACCTGTTGGTGTCAAAGATCTCAAAGCCATAGATGTCCAGAACGCCAATCACCGTGTTCTTCCCATGGAGCCGGGCATCGTAGTTCTTCACCTCAATGACTTTGTTGATGCGGGCAACGATCCAGCAGAAAAGGCGCTCGTAGAAGGCCTGTAAAGGAAGACAGGTTTTGGGTTCTGCTTTGCTTTGCTGGAGGAGGAGGAGGAGGAGGAAGAAGAAGAAGAAGAAGAGGAGGAGGAGGAGGAGATTGGATTTATACGCCACCCTTCACTACCCAAAGGAGTCTCAGAGCAGCTTACAATCTCCTTCCCCGTCTCTCCCTACCACAGAGGTGGGGAGGTAGGCGGGGCTGAGAGAGCTCTGAGAGAACTGCCCTTGAGAGAACTTGGGGAAGGGCTGTGGCTCAGTGGCAGAGCCTCTGCTTGGCATGCAGAAGGTCCCAGGTTCAATCTCCAGCATCTCCACCTGAATGGACCAGGCAGGAGGTGATGGGAAAGAGCTCTGCCTGAGACCCCGGAGAGCTGTAAAGAAGTGCTGTGGCTCAGTGGAAGAGGATGTGGCTCATTAGAAGAGCTTCTGCTTGGCATGCAGAAGGTCCCAGGTTCAATACCCGGCATCTCCACTTAGAAGGACCAGGCAGGAGGTGATGGGAAAGACCCTTCTACCTGAGACCCTGGAGAGCTGCTGCCAGTCTGAATAGACAAGACTGACCTTGATGGACCAACAGCCTGATTCACTATCAGGAAGATTCATGTGTGTTTGGGAAGGGGCTGCGGTTCAGTGGCAGAGCCTCTGCTTGGCATGCAGAAGGTCCCAGGTTCAATCCCTGGCATCTCCACTTAGAAGGACCAGGCAGGAGGTGATGGGAAAGACCTCCACCTGAGACCCTGGAGAGCTGTAAAGAGAGGCTGTGGCTCAGCGGTAGAGTGTCTGCTTGGGATGCAGAAGGTCCCAGGTTCAATCCCTGGCATCTCCACCTGAATGGACTAGGCAGGAGGTGATGGGAAAAATCTCTAGCCTGAGACCCTGGAGAGCTGTAAAGAAGTGCTGTGGCTCAATGGAAGAGGATCTGCTTGGCATGCAGAAGATCCCATGTTCAATCCCCGGCATCCCCATTTAGAAGGACCAGGCAGGAGGTGATGGGAAAGACCTCCGCCTGAGACCCTGGAGAGCTGCTGCCAGTCTGAATAGACAAGACTGACCTTGATGGACCAACAGCCTGATTCACTATCAGGAAGATTCATGTGTGTTTGGGAAGGGGCTGCGGTTCAGTGGCAGAGCCTCTGCTTGGCATGCAGAAGGTCCCAGGTTCAATCCCTGGCATCTCCACTTAGAAGGACCAGGCAGGAGGTGATGGGAAAGACCTCCACCTGAGACCCTGGAGAGCTGTAAAGAGAGGCTGTGGCTCAGCGGTAGAGTGTCTGCTTGGGATGCAGAAGGTCCCAGGTTCAATCCCTGGCATCTCCACCTGAATGGACTAGGCAGGAGGTGATGGGAAAAATCTCTAGCCTGAGACCCTGGAGAACTGTAAAAAAGTGCTGTGGCTCAATGGAAGAGGATCTGCTTGGCATGCAGAAGATCCCATGTTCAATCCCCGGCATCCCCATTTAGAAGGACCAGGCAGGAGGTGATGGGAAAGACCTCCGCCTGAGACCCTGGAGAGCTGCTGCCAGTCTGAATAGACAAGACTGACCTTGATGGACCAACAGCCTGATTCACTATCAGGAAGATTCATGTGTGTTTGGGAAGGGGCTGCGGTTCAGTGGCAGAGCCTCTGCTTGGCATGCAGAAGGTCCCAGGTTCAATCCCTGGCATCTCCACTTAGAAGGACCAGGCAGGAGGTGATGGGAAAGACCTCCGCCTGAGACCCTGGAGAGCTGTAAAGAGAGGCTGTGGCTCAGCGGTAGAGTGTCTGCTTGGGATGCAGAAGGTCCCAGGTTCAATCCCTGGCATCTCCACCTGAATGGACTAGGCAGGAGGTGATGGGAAAAATCTCTAGCCTGAGACCCTGGAGAGCTGTAAAGAAGTGCTGTGGCTCAATGGAAGAGGATCTGCTTGGCATGCAGAAGATCCCATGTTCAATCCCCGGCATCCCCATTTAGAAGGACCAGGCAGGAGGTGATGGGAAAGACCTCCGCCTGAGACCCTGGAGAGCTGCTGCCAGTCTGAATAGACAAGACTGACCTTGATGGACCAACAGCCTGATTCACTATCAGGAAGATTCATGTGTGTTTGGGAAGGGGCTGCGGTTCAGTGGCAGAGCCTCTGCTTGGCATGCAGAAGGTCCCAGGTTCAATCCCTGGCATCTCCACTTAGAAGGACCAGGCAGGAGGTGATGGGAAAGACCTCCGCCTGAGACCCTGGAGAGCTGCTGCCAGTCTGAATAGACAAGACTGACCTTGATGGACCAACAGCCTGATTCACTATCAGGAAGATTCATGTGTGTTTGGGAAGGGGCTGCGGTTCAGTGGCAGAGCCTCTGCTTGGCATGCAGAAGGTCCCAGGTTCAATCCCTGGCATCTCCACTTAGAAGGACCAGGCAGGAGGTGATGGGAAAGACCTCCGCCTGAGACCCTGGAGAGCTGCTGCCAGTCTGAATAGACAAGACTGACCTTGATGGACCAACAGCCTGATTCACTATCAGGAAGATTCATGTGTGTTTGGGAAGGGGCTGCGGTTCAGTGGCAGAGCCTCTGCTTGGCATGCCGAAGCATGTCTGAGTAGACAAGACTGACCCTGATGGACCAAGAATTTGTTTTTACTTGTTTTAAATTGTTTTATGATACGTATGGCTTTTTTTAGCCCTTGTTAGCCGCCCTGAGCCCGCTTGCGGGGAGGGCGGGGTACAAATACAATAAATAAATAAATAAATAAAATAAAGAATCTGATTCAGTATAAGACAGCATGATATGAAGGGCTGTAATTCAGCGGAAGAGCCTCTGCTTGGCAGGCAGGAGGTCCCAGGTTCAATCCCCGGCATCTCCAGTTAAAAGGACCAGGCAGGAGGTGATGGGAAAGACCTCCACCTGAGTCCCTGGAGAGCTGTAAAGAGAGGCTGTGGCTCAGCGGTAGAGTGTCTGCTTGGGATGCAGAGCCTCTGCTTGGCATGCCGAAGCATGTCTGAGTAGACAAGACTGCCAGTCTGAGTAGACAAGACTGACCTTGATGGACCAAGAATCTGATTCAGTATAAGACAGCATGATATGAAGGGCTGTAATTCAGCGGAAGAGCCTCTGCTTGGCAGGCAGGAGGTCCCAGGTTCAATCCCCGGCATCTCCACTTAGAAGGACCAGGCAGGAGGTGATGGGAAAAACCCTTCTACCTGAGACCCTGGAGAGCTGTAAAGAAGTGCTGTGGCTCAGTGGAAGAGGATCTGCTTGGCATGCAGAAGATCCCATGTTCAATCCCCGGCATCCCCATTTAGAAGGACCAGGCAGGAGGTGATGGGAAAGACCTCCGCCTGAGACCCTGGAGAGAGAACTGCTGCCAGTCTGAGTAGGCAAGACCGCCCTTGATGGACCGAGGGTCTGCGTCAGTATAAGGCAGCTTCAGGTGCGTTCATTTTATCCGTGCCAAGTCTCCCCCCCCCCCCGCCCGCCCCATCGACATCATTTAGGCATTCTTTCTTGTTCCAGTCTCTTGCTTTTTGTGAAACTGGGGGGCCGTTTGAGTATGGCTTCTTTTTGATTTAGATGTAGGTTTCTATTCCGTATCTATTGGTCACTTTAATTGGAGAGTTCTTACTTTGCAAGATAGCTGGCGAAAATCCAAAATTTACAGCTACAAAATTCAAGATTTACAATGGGCAATCCGTTAAGAAATACGATTTTGCAGTCCCACTCAAAAGCCAAAACACTTCAGGCACCCCTGGCACCACAGTATGGTTTATTTTTAAGCGTGCTGCCTAAGCTGTTGTCCTTTATTGTCTTGTTCTTTATGTGTAATCAAAATGTTCTCTGACTGTATTGGGAATATGGTTAATTAGGTTTAATCTCTTGTTCAAGCTGTTTATTGTTATGTAAAACCTTTTGGAAAATTCTAAATGAATAGAAAACAACAACAAAATGCTTCAGGCCAGTGAAGAAGGGAGCCCCGCTCCATGGTTACCTTGGCGCAGGCATCCCTAGCGTAGCTGGCTTCATTGCTGCTGTGAGCTTTCCGGATCACCTCGCCACCCCCGGCGGCCACCGTCCGGTGCAGGAGCGTGTTCAGGAGATGCTCTGCTTCCGTTGAGGTCAGCTCCGCAAGGCAGGAAATCAGCTCCTCATTCTCAATCTTGATGGCATCCTCTGCAGGGATGAAGCGAACATTGCCCTAGGAAAGCCAAGGAGAGAAAAGAAGAAGAGGAGATTGGATTTATACCCCGCCCTTCACTACCCAAGGGAGTCTCAGAGCGGCTTACAAACTCCTTTCCCTTCCCCTCCCCACAACAGACACCCTGGGAGGTAGGTGGGGCTGAGAGAGCTCTGAGACAACTGTTCTTGAGAGAACAGCTGGTACAGAGCTATGGCTTGCCCAAGGTCATCCAGCAGCTGCAAGTGGAGGAAGTGAGGAATCAAACCCGGTTCTCCCAGATTAGAGTCCACACACTTAACCACTATACCACACCAAGCATTGGCATGCAGCAGCAGGTAAAAGTCCACATGACCACATGAAGCGGCCTTGTACCAAATCAGACCCTTAGGGTCCATCAAGGTCAGCATTGCCTACTCACACTGGCAGCTGCTCTCCAGGGTCTCAGGCAGAGGTCTTCCACATCACCTTCTGCCTGGTCCTTTTAACTGGAGGTGCTGCTGGGGGTTGAACCTGGGACCTCCTGCATGCCGAGCAGATGCTCTGCCACTGAGCCACAGCCCCCTCCATAGCTCTCCAGGGTCTCAGGCGGAGGTCTTTCCCACCACCTGCTGCCTAGTCCTTTTAACTGGAGGTGCTGCTGGGGGTTGAACCTGGGACCTCCTGCATGCCAAGCAGACACTCTACCACTGAGCCACAGCCCCCTCCATAACTCTCCAGGGTCTCAGGCAGAGGTCTTTCCCACCACCTGCTGCCTAGTCCTTTTAACTGGAGATGCTGCTGGGGGTTGAACCTGGGACCTTCGGCATGCCGAGCAGACGCTCTGCCACTGAGCCACAGCCCCCTCCATAGCTCTCCAGGGTCTCAGGCGGAGGTCTTTCCCACCACCTGCTGCCTAGTCCTTTTAACTGGAGGTGCTGCTGGGGGTTGAACCTGGGACCTCCTGCATGCCAAGCAGACACTCTACCACTGAGCCACAGCCCCCTCCATAACTCTCCAGGGTCTCAGGCAGAGGTCTTTCCCACCACCTGCTGCCTAGTCCTTTTAACTGGAGATGCTGCTGGGGGTTGAACCTGGGACCTTCGGCATGCCGAGCAGATGCTCTGCCACTGAGCCACAGCCCCCTCCGTAGCTCTCCAGGGTCTCGGGCAGAGGTTTTTCCCATCACCTGCTGCCTGGTCCTTTTAACTGGAGCTGCCTGGGATTGAACCTGGCACCTTCTGTGTGCCAAACAGATGCTTTACCACTGAGCCACAGCCCCTCCCCAAGTCAAAGAAAGGACTGCCCCCAAATGGTGGCCATTTTCACAGGCCTTGGAAACAGCATTTCCTGCCTGCGTGCCACCTTCTGCGCTCCTTAATACCCACTGAACCTTTGCTGTACTTGGTAAAAAAATCAGATCATTAGAAAAGTAGAAATTATGGAGCGGGGTTTCTTGGAGGAAGGGTGCTTACAGCTTGGCAGAGGTTAATAGGATCAAGAACCAACCTGAAGTTGGCTGACAATCCCCTGCCCATGACTTGGGACCCAGGAGAGACAAAGGATGGAAAGGATGGCGGGGCCTTATAGCCCACGCAAAATCTGCCCTGTTCCGAAAAACCTGCAAGCTGTTTTCCGTAGACTCTGGCTTGGGTCACCAAGCTCATTCTGTGAAATTCCTGGAGATTTTATTTATTTATTTATTTATTTTATTTTATTTTATTTCTTAAACTTATATCCCGCTCTCCCCACCAAGGCAGACTCAGAGCGGCTCACATCATTTCTAAAATAACATATCAACGTTAAAATCATACATCAGACAATAAAAATACTATCCATACAAGATTGGCGGCAGAATAAAAATCAACCCGCAGGTGGGTCCGAGAAGCATTCCCATAAGTCTCTGTGTGCAGATGACGGTGCCACAGACGGGCAGGCAGATGGCAGTGCCGGTAGGCGGGTTGGCAAGGTGGAACTGGGCCAGGGCTAAGATGTTTGCCTTGGGCGGCCCCTACCCAAAGGCCTGGTGGAAGAGCTCCGTTTTGCAGGCCTTGCGGAGCTGCATCAGATCCCGCAGGGCCCTGATGTTCTCCGGGAGCTCATTCCACCAGTACGGGGCCACCACTGAAAAAGCCCTGGCCCGTGTTGTAGCCAGCCGTGCCTCCTTCAGTCCGGGGATGGTCAGATGGTGTTGGGTCCCAGACCGTAGTGCTCGCTGGGGAGCATATGGGGAGAGGCGGTCCCTCAGGTAGACAGGTCCCAGGCCATATAGGGCTTTTTTAGGGTGGATCCTGGGGAGGGTGGAGTCTGGGGAGAGGCGGGGCCTTAGTGGGGTACAATGGCATAGAGTCCACCCTCCAAAGCAGCCATTTCCTCCTGAGGAACTGGTCACTGTCAGCTGGAGACCTCCAGCCCCCACCTGGAGATGGCAGCCCTAACTTTAGGCGGAGATGAACTATTCAGCATTTTCTCTTCAGGTGTTCGGGAAGAAGAACAAGGAGAGGAAGAGATTGGATTTATACCCCGCCCTCCACTCCCCAAGGGAGTCTCAGAGCGGCTCACAAACTCCTTTTCCCTTCCCCTCCCCACAACACACACCCTGTGAGGTAGGTGGGGCTGAGAGAGTTCTTTCCCAAGCTGTCCTTGAGGGAACAGCTGGTACAGCGCTATGGCTTGCCCAAGGTCATCCAGCCAGGTGCAAGTGGAGGAGTGGGGAATCAAACCCAGTTCTCCCAGATTAGAGTCTGCACACTTAACCACTACACCAAGCAGGTTTCCTGACACTGGGAGGATTTGGAGAGAGGATTTTATTATTTGGAACTTTGTTGTGCTTTGAATCAGTTCTAAGCAGGGCTCCCCCCCCCCCTTTTCTTTTCTTTTTTTTGAAAAAGAGGCGCCAGAACTCCCAAGAGGGAGATTAAGTTTTCAGTCTGTGTACTGAAAACTCAGGAACTTTTAAACATTTTAAAAATAATTTTGTAGAAGAGGTTTCGGAAATCCATTCCGGTGCGTTCCCCCAGAAAAAAAGCCCTGGTTCTAAGCTTCCTTGAACTTCTCTAGGGAAAGGGTTTGGGTCGGTAGACAATTATTAAAAGTCCAACCTGGGTCACTAATGACAACATGTATATTTATTTAGTTTAACCTGACTTCTCCCCCAACTAAAAAAGGGGTACAAGGAAGCAGGCAAAAGATTTTGAAACAAGCGTAAAAGCACAATGTCCAAATCCCTCCCCCCAAAATGGTGACCAAACAGGCCCAGATTGTGGCTATTTTGGGTCACACCCAAGTCTCACACCAACTTAGAGCTCACAGCTGTCAACATCTCTGCCAGCAAAGTTGGTCCTGATGGGACGAAGACCCTCCCTCCCCCTCCCCCTCCTGTGCACAAGTCCTGGTTGTTGTCTTTACCAAGTGCAAGATGGCCGCCAAGATCTTGTAGACGGAGTCCACCTCTTCCGGGCTGAAGCCGATCACCTTCATGGCATCTTGGACTGCTTTGTGGTTGGCCTGGTCACTGCCCAAGCACTAGTGGGAGAAAGACAATGGGAGAAAAAGAGGGATAAGCTGAAAATTCCCATTCACCCACCCCCACCCCAGCGCTTTGCTGAAGAATGAGGAGTCCGGCTTCATCTAGGCAGCCCCTGGGCTCCGTTTGTGTCCGATGCTGCTTGCTTGGACCAGATTTCTGTGGAGTGGTAACACTTTCAGTGACTGCATGGCCAATCTCCGAAAAGAAAATCTGGGCACTAAAAGGGTTGAGGGCACAGCAACACCACGCCTAGTGCCAGGGCGCCCTTGTAACTGTTTATCTTTTTAAAATATTTGGGTTGGATTCCATGGATGCATTCCACTAGTGCCCTCTGCCAAGGAAGCACACAGAGGCGGGGAAATGTCGGATCACCCCTGCATGTCTTCTGCCCTGACCTGAATGGCCCGGGCGAGGCTGATCTCACCAGATCTCAGAAGCTAAGCAGGGTCAGCCCAGGTCGGGAGCAATGCTCCCTCTTAGGTATGCAGTCCTGTGAGCAAAAATTCTGCTTTGTGAGCTCCTGGCATTAAAGTTGTGAGCGAGCAGCTTGGCTGCTGCATAAATTAGTTTGCTCTGGAGCCACCCTTCCTGAGCTGAGACAAAAAAAATGTGTGAGCTGGAGGCTGAAAAACTGAGCTAGCTCACACTGACTCAGCTCAGAGGGAACATTGGCCAGGACTCATGCTCCCTCTAAGCTGCGGAGTCTTGTGAGCAAAACTTCTACTTTGTGAGCCACTGGCATTAAAGTTGTGAGAGATCGATTTGGCTGCTGCATAAATTAGTTTGCTCTGGAGCCAGCCTTCCTGAGCTAAGACAAAAAAATGTGTGAGCTGGAGGCTGAAAAACTGTGAGCTTGCTCACACTAACTCAGCGGAGAGGGAACACTGGTCAGGCGGTATCCTTTTTCCAGGTGATCAGATCGGCCTGGGGAAAGCTGGGGGACGGCAGGAAACTTCCGAAAGGTGCCTTGTTTTGTTCAAGACATGTGAAACTCACATTGCTTCCAGCTCCCTCTTTGGTGAACCCGTAGGCTTCTGGGTCTCGGCTAAGGTGGAGCGCGTCCAGTGAAGCATCCGACGCCCCAAGGAGCAGCTGTGGGAAACAAGCATGTCCTTGTTAGTGGGCACATGAAGCCTTCCAACCCAAGCTCTGGGAGGAGGAAGGGCACAGGGTTGCCAACTCTGGGTTGGGGAATTCCTGGAGATTTCAGGGGTGGAGCCTGGGGAGGGCAGGATTTGGGGAGGGACCCCAATGGGGTATAATACCATAGAGTCCACTCTTCAAAGTATCCATTTGCTGCAAGGGAACTGAACTCTGTTGCCTGGAGGTGAGCTGCAATTCTAGCAGATCTCCAGGCCACACCTGGAGGATGGCAGCCCTAGGAACTGTCTTAATCTACTGTAGCAAAAATAAAAAAAATGTCTGGTGGCACCAAAAGGACCTTTTATTCCAGCAGAATGTTTTGTGGATTAGAGTCTGCTTCGTCTGATGAGCTGCATTTGACAAAGAGGGCTCCCTCTAATCCATCTGAGTTGATGCCAGGATGAAATGTTGTCAGTCTTTCAGGTACCCAAAGACTCCTGTTTCTTTTTATTCTGACACCAGCATCTGTGGAAGAACCCTTCTATGCTGTGAACTGGTTGGTCATATAGTATGGGCCTGAAATCAGATAGCATGCCAAAAATGCAGCTGTTGTTATGGAAAGGGAAACGCACTAGCCGGTTTCGGGTTCTCTAGGTGACTGAGAATATAATGGATGTTCATAGCACAGGTTTTCTTCTCTCCAAGGTGATAAACCTGCACCTGAACAATACAACTTTGGACTGCAGTTGGGGACTCACAGAGTCAGAGAATCACAGAGTTAGAAGGGGCCATACAGGCCATCTAGGCAGTGCAGGATCAGCCTAGAGAAGGGGTGGGCAAACTGTGGCTCGGGAGCCGCATGTGGCTCTTTCACATATATTATGTGGCTCCCAGCAGGGCGGCTGGGGAAGCTAAATATCATTAGCAAACAAATATCATTGGACAAATTAATATCATTATCAATATCTGATTTTGCCCCTTTTGTTATTATTTTTGGCAGTCTCATTTAGTGTTAATAAAAAGCAAATCTGCTTATTTTCCAATAAAAGCAGGTAATGTTTGTTCGTGTCTTGTGGCTCTCAAACATCTGATGTTTATTCTATGCGGCTCTTACGTTAAGCAAGTTCGGCCACCCCTGTTCTAGGTGGCTCTTACGCTGAGCAAGTTTGCCCACCCCTGGCCTAGAGCATCCCAGACAAGGGTTTGTCCAGACGCTGCTTGAAGGCTGCCAGGGCGGTGGGGGGGAGCTCACCACTTCCCAAGGCAGCTGATTCCACTGTTGCACAACTCTGACTGTAAAAAAGTTTCCCCCAAGATCCAGCCGGTACCTTTCCGCCCTCAATTCAAACCCCTTCTTGCGAGTCCTCTCCTCTGCTGCCAACAGAAACAGCTCCCTGCCCTCCTCTAAGGGACAGCCCTTCAAAGACTTCAAGAGAACCATTCTGTCCCGTTCCCCCAACCTCCTCTTCTCCGGACTGAACATCCCCAAGTCCCTCAGCCTTTCCTTGCAGGGCTTCTTGGTCTCCAGGCCACTGATCGTTCTTGTCTCGACTCACATGATGGACTCCCATGAAGGAAAATTTTATTTTATCATTTATAATTTTTCTTTTATGAAAGGTATACCCTGCTTTTCTGCCTTCATGAGGGCCACCCAAGGCGGCTAACAAATTAAAACATACATCTTTTTAAAAATCCCATTTCAGAAAGCATTAAAACCAACAAAAAGAAAACATTCCACTAAAAAAACCCCCAACAGTGGAAAGATGGAGTTTGACGGAGGGACCTCAGAGGGAATGCCAGATGAAACTAAGACGTCTTGGCCCATTGGCGGAAGACGGCAACAGAAGACAGACGGATCTCCTGGGGGAGAGACTTCCACAACTGAGGAGGCCCTCTCCCAAGTTCCCTGTCCTGCACCTAGAAAGCTAGCACGCGAGAGACAAGGCTGAACTATAATCCCCATCTTTCTGGTTTTCTATCTAAATGAAACTTCTTAAAACAGAGGCTTTAATTTGGTCAGTCCCTGCCTCCTGTCTGGAGTGGGACAAACCCAAACACCTCCATACAAACAATACCTAGAGGTCAAGTCTCATACTCAGCCAGTGATAAAGAAGGCCTCATGCTGAGTCAAACAAGAAGAAGAAGAAGAGGAGGAGGAGGAGGAGGAAGAGGTTGGATTTATACCCCGTACTTCACTTCCCAAGGGAGTCTCAGAGCGGCTTACAAACTCCTTTCCCTTCCCCTCCCCACAACAGACACCCTGGGAGGCAGGTGGGGCTGAGAGAGCTCTGACAGAAACGGCTCTTTTTCAAGAGCAGCTGTGCCAGAACTATGGCTTGCCCAAGGTCACCCAGCAACTGCAAGTGGAGGAGTGGGGAACCAAACCCGGTTCTCCCAGATTAGAGTCCTCACACTTAACCACCACACCAAACTGGCTCTGACTAAACTGGGACTATGTAACTTCGAACTCTCTCTGCTCTGACAGGCAGCGACCCTGCACTGTCTCGGATGGAGAAAGGTCTTTCTCAACACCTGCGATGTTTTTAACTGGGTATTGAACCTGGGACCTTTTATAAGCCAAGGAGATGCCCTGCCACTGAGCTGTACCCCCTCACACAATCCTTTGATATCATCTTGATTTGCATTTGCATTTCCCACGGCTGCTGCGCCAGCTATTTTAGGTCGGTCGGCTGCATATGCAACTCCTGATAACAATAGAAAAAAGACCAAAAGAAACTGCAAAAAAAGTGCTATTTGAATAAACTATACAGATATCTTAAAAATATTAAAGTGCAAAATACATATAGGAAAAAACAATTAAGGAAATGGTCCCCCAAAATGAATGTGAGTTGACAAAAGGTCTCTGGAATGGTTCTTCGTTTCAGCGGAAACTTCATCCGAACGTCAACCATAATAACAGAGATGTCTCCAATTTCTTGCTCGTGATTCAAAGATAATCACAAGACAAAAAGCACAGCTCTGCATAGCTTCAAAACTGCACATTCTTTAGAAAGAAGAAAAATGACCATGGGCATGCAGAAATTAGAGCCGATATAAAGGTGAAGAGAACCCACCCCCTTCGTCGGGTCTGCAAAGTTCTGCTAACTTTGCCGGCTTCTTCGCTGTCCGAATGGATCTGGAGGCCAAGAACAGCTAGCTAATCTGCCTACCTGCTGGGCCAGATCTAAGAACCACCCAAACTTGGATCCGAAAGGAAAGATGATGGATCCCTCATTTCTGGAGGTCAACTCACCTGATAGAAGGCGTGGAAGTTCCTCTCACCGGGCTGCTGTTGGAGAATGCGGGACTGTAGGGAATAAAACCCAGAGAATTGCGGCAGTTTCACCAAAAGGGGGGATGGGGAATGTGGAATTCTACAAGGCAGGGACCATGGCTATTGTTTATCTGAAAAATTTATATGCCACCTCTCCAGAAACCTGCTCACAAAGTCAAAACAATACAATAAAATAAATATAAGAATTACTTCAAGCCACCCCTGCAAATGATGATGCTATTTGAATGCCCATTTGCAAAAATCATCCGTTGCCAATCTACAGCTTTGCAGCTGTGAACTCCTCAACAGAAGAAGAGGAGATGGAGATGGAGGAGGAGGAGGAGATTGGATGTATACCCTGCCCTTCACTACCCAAAGGAATCTCAGAGCAGCTTACAATCTCCTTTCCCTTCCCCTCCCCACAACAGACACCCTGGTAGATAGGTGAGGCTGAGAGAGATCTTTTGAGAACTGCTCTGGAGACAACAGCTCTGAAAGAACTTGTGACTGACCCAAGGTCACACCAGCAGCCACATGTGGAGGCATGGGGAATCAAACCCAGTTCTCTCAGATTAGAATCTGCACTCCTAACCACTACACCAAACTGGCTCTCTACTGATTCTACTGAATCAGAGCCTTGGTCCATCGTTTAGTATTATCTGCACAAATTGGTGGTAGCTCTGTGGGATCTCAAGCGGAGGTCTTTCACACTGCCTAGTACTTGGTCCTCCTCTCAGGAGATGCCGGAGAATGAACCTGGTGATCCGTGGCCCCAAAGATATCCGGCGGTCCTTGACCAGAGCCAGGGCTTTCTCGGCCCTGGTTCCGACCTGGTGGAACTCTCTGCCAACTTCCACCAGGGCCCTGCGGGACTGAATGCCATTCTGCAGGTCCTGTAGGGCAGAGATGTTCCGCCAGGCTTTTGGCTGAGGACAACAACGGCTTTCCATCATAGCTGGCACCCTCTTTTCTTCCATTCTGCCCACTTCAGCCTCCTCCTTAACCTGCCCATGAGACAGAAGAACAGCCCAGAGTAGGTTTTAGATTAAATGATGGACACCATCGGGAGACTACTAAACTAAGAATAACTGATTCATTGATTTTAATCTGCAATTCTGTATAGTTTTTAACCTGTTGTAAATCACCCAGAGCCTTGTGTACTCAGGGATTGGGCGATCCAGAAATAACTACTACTACAACAACAACAACAATTTCTGCGTCCAAAGCAGAAGCGCTGCCACTGAAACACAGCCCCTTTTCGGATGCAGAATTCCTGCGACTTTCTCAGGCCTCATGCAAATCTTTTGGATCATTCCAGACTTATCATCACTACCAGAATCCAGGGGTCATTTCGTAAAAAAAGAGGCGCAGGAGCTCATTAGCATAACACATGAGCATAACTTATTTGCATATGCCACACCCTCTGACATCACTGGAAGTGTGTCAGAAGGCAACACCCCCCGCTCAGGCTCCACCCCCAAAATCTCCTGGTCTTTCCCATCTCAGAGCTGGCAAGCCAGCTTGACACTTTGGCTAAAGACGCTTTGGGTTTCCTTTGCTCTTGCAGGGAAGCGACCCTACAACAAGCAGGAAAATACAGATCGAGTTAGCATGCTTTGGCTTTTCCCTGGTGGGCTTGTCACTCCCGGAACGGCGCTCCTGCGCGCTCCTGCTCAAAATGACCCCTGCAACTCTCTTGTGATTAGTTGAAACCTTTGTGTCAAGGGGTATGGAGGGCATACCACCATTCACATGGGATGGATCAGGCTACTGCAATGGCCCACGAGCAGAGCTGGGAGCCTCACAAGGGCCATTTGGCTTCGACCTGTTCTGAAAGCGTGTACTAGGCCTGCCCGCTGTCACTCGGGTCCCAGCTGGGGTGGGGAGCCCATGTGTTGCTGCTTGCCAGGTCCCGGCCGAGCGGCCCCTGAAGCACTGCCAGTACCCCTGGGGCTTGCCTCAGCTGACTCCCGGGCACTCAGAGCCCCTCCTGGGAATGAGCTCGCCAAGGAGTTTGAAGGCCTGCCCTCTGGTGCTCCTCTGTACCTTCTCCAGGAGGTAATTGTTGATGTGGCCCCCGGTCGGGTCCCCTTTGAAGTCAAAGTTGATGTCCATGTATTTCCCAAAGCGGCTGGAGTTGTCGTTGCGGTTAGTCTTTGCGTTGCCGAAGGCCTCCAGGACACAGTTGGACTTGAGCAAGACGTTTTTTACCCTGAGGAGAGACAAAGGTTTCATACTAGGGCTGCCAAGTGCCGGCAACTTACCGGCGGGGGGGAGTTGCTCTCCCCCCGGGAGCTCTTCTGGCGCGTGCGCGCCACGGCGACGTAATGACGTCACCCGGAGGTGACGTCATCACGTTGGGAGCGTTGCCAGGGCAACGCCCCCAACGTGATGACGTCACCTCCGGGTGACGTCATTACACGGGGGAAGTCGTCCTCACTGGACGACTTCTGGGGCGGAGCTTCCCCCCGCCGGCCGAATGCCAGCCGGTGGATCGGGAACCCCTATAGCAGGGGATCCCCCGCCCCCCGGGCTGACTTGCCAGCCCTATTTCATACCCAGACACATCCAAGTGGTGGTGGAACCCTTATTTCCCAACCCAGAGCGGGCAATCCTATCTGTTTCCCACCGCACCGCTGGCATTGGGCCTGGCCGTCTTTCTTTTCAGTCTTTGCAAAGGCCACGGATCACCCACATAGCCTGACACATGGGGTTGCCAATCCCCAGGTGGTAGCTGGAGTTTTCCTCGGATTTAAAACTGATTTCCAGGTGGCGGAGATCAGTACACCTGGAGAAAATGGCCACTTCGGACTGAAGATGGATTCTATGGCATTATATCCCACTGAAGTCCCTCCTGTCCCCAAATCCTGCCCTCCTTCACCTCCACCCCAAATCTCCAGGTATTTCCCAACCCAGAGCTGGCAACCCTACTTATACAAAATCTCTTATTGGGCCACAGTCTTGGGGAACCAGCGAGGCATTTACCGAGAGCATGGAGGAAGAAGAAGGCAGAGGAGGAGAAGGAGGAGAAGAGGAGGAGGAGGAGATTGGATTTATACCCCACCCTTCACTACCCAAAAGAGTCTCAGAGCGGTTTACGCTCTCCTTTCCTTTCCCCTCCCCACAACAGACACCCTGTGAGGTAGGTGGGGCCCAAGAGAGCTCTTTTGAGGACTGCTCCTGAGAGAACAGCTCTGAGAGAACTTGTGACTGGCCCAAGGTCACACCAGCAGCTGCACGTGGAGGAGTGGGAAATCAAACCCAGTTCTCCCAGATTAGAGTCTGTGCTCCTAACCACTACACCAAACTGGCAAGCAGCCCTGTTTCGGAGACCCTGTGCCATTCTCAACAAACCAAAGATCTTTCTCACCTGGGGCCATTCCCACAACTAAGGCAAGATGGTGGCAGCTCCCCAAGAGCTTGTACTCCCCAGAGCTGGGCCATTTCAACCTGAATGCAGAGCTTCCGTTCCTAGTCGCTATGGGGGCAGAATGCATCTAAAAAGGATGAGCTCTGGAGCGGCTTACCTTTCCACCTCCGCTCTCTGGGTGGGGTTTGTGATGGCGGCAATATATTGCATGATATATTTACTGGCTTCCGTCTTCCCTGCGCCACTCTCTCCTGAAAGGCAGGTAAAAGCATTGAGACAGGTCAGGCAAGGGGGAGAAGTCCCTTCAGTGGAGAGACCGGTTTAGTACATGTCAGGGGTGGATTGGCTCTAACTGACTGGGCCGCTGAGGACCACTGGGGGTCAAAGGCGAGCTTGGCTAAGTCCTTGAATAGGGCTGCCATCCCCAAATTAGGAAATTCCTGGAGATTTAGGGGGTGGAGCCTGAAGAGGGCAGGGTTAGGGGACAGGAAGGACCTGCTGCCATCGAGCCCACCCTCCAAAGCAGCCATTTTCTCCAGGGGAACTGATGTGTGTCGTCTGAGGGTCAGTCGTGATTCTGGGAGAGCTCCAGGCCCGACCTGGAGGTGCCCAAAACAAAAGAAGAAGCAAGAAAGAGCCATACTGTGACTGAGCAGAAAAGAGCAGCAACAATAAATTATAAACAATTGTTAATTGTATATTGTGTCACAGTGATTATTAGAAGCACAAGTATAATAAGGCGAAAAGTCCTTTTAGGCTGTGGTCACACACACTAAATCACACAGACATACACACACACACACACACACACACACATAAATAATCCACTTTCAGAGCTCTTTCCAACTGGATTTTACTGTGGCCCAACCTGCATCCAGCATTTGCTCTGCTGTTTTACCATACCCACACTGGAACAGAAAAAAGATGCGGCTCAAAACCACATTCAAATACCCTGGGCCGGCACCCCTGAATGGCCATAAAACGGCCATAAATCGATGCAGATGGCTACCATAAAACCAAGAGATCCAAATGGAATGAAAGCGGCATGCAGTGTGGAGGCTTCCATAAAATCCGACAATCAAAGACAGTGAAAGCGGAAGGCAGCGTAGAGGGGAATTTCTGTTCCAAGGTGGGTTTCGTAAAACAGGGGAGCAGATGCTAGATGCAGATTGGGCCCGTGGGAACTGGCAAAATCCAGTTGGAAAGCGCACCAAAAGTGGGTTGAAAGCGGATTACAGGAAGAGAAATTTTGCAATACATGGTCCAGATTTCATACATGGCTAGAAGATTACAGGAACTGAACTATATACTCTCTGACTACATTTTGAGTCGCTTAACTACTGTTAACCATTTGCAGACTACTTGGCTAACCTCTTCTTAGGTCAACATCTGTATAGAAAAAAATGACTAGATGATATAAGAAAATATTTTAGAGATATTATCTGATATATTACCCTCCAATCTTTTTGTGTTTATGTGTTTGTATGTTTTATGTGTGTGTTTGAAAAATAAAAAATATATATTTTTAAAAAAAGCGGATGATGTACTGTGTGTGACATAGCGTAAAAGCCATAGAGTCAAAGGAAACAATTGCAGCATTTAGGGATTAGGGAGACTTTCTGATTGAGCGCCCTGCCTTCATATGTTTTGTTATGGCAACCAGACTTGAGAAAGATCCCACTTCAAAACAGGATCCGGTCGTCTGATGAGTTACTGCCTTTCAATAGGAGAAGAAGAAGAGATTGGATTTATAACCTGCCCTTCAATCAGAGTCTCAGAGCGGCTTACAAACTCCTTTCCCTTCCCCTCCCCATAACAGACACCCTGTGAGGTCGGTGGGGCTGAGAGAGCTCTGACAGAAACTGCTCTTTTTCAAGAACAGCTCTGACAGAACTATGGCTTGCCCAAGGTCATCCAGCAGGTGCAGAAGGACGAGTGGGCGATCAAACCCAGTTCTTCAAGATTAGAGTCCGCGCACTTAACCACTATACCAAACTGGCTCTCAGGAGGACTGGCTCTCAAGAGGACCTTTCACTTCCTTGAACTCCTGACAGGAGGGCTTCAGATTTACTGTGGATTTATGTACTTTCACAGCTGGTTTTACATCTTTTTAGAGAATTGTTTCCTTTGATGCTATAGCTTTAGGAGGACTTCTTGCCTTAATATACCTGCACTTCTAACAACCACCGTGGCACAATATACATTTATTTGTTTGTTTGTTTATTTTTCAAATTTATATCTCGCCCTCCCCGCGAATGGGCTCAGGGAGGCTTACAAGGGCACACAGGCCAGTTCAATACATTAAAACAGATAAAATCAACTAAAACAATTCCCATAAATACAATAAATTACTATAAAAGCTTCCAGTATCGTGTATTCAGATGGCTCCCCTGTGGTATGTCCGAGCCCCCTTGCCACCAAGCCTGGGCTGTACTGGGCCAGTTACATCACAGATAGCGTGGGTGATGGCTGATATCACTGGTGGCGGCCCCTGTTCAAAGGCCTGGCGGAAGAGCTCCGTCTTGCAGGCCCTGTGGAATTGCATTAAGTCCCTCAGGGCCCTGATCTCCTCCGGGAGCTTGTTCCACCAGACAGAAGCCGCCACCGAAAAAGCCCTGGCCCTAGTTCTGGCGAGCTTGATGTCCCTGGGGCCTGGGACACAAAGTCGATGGCATGACCCCGACCGCAGTGCCCGCTGGGGTATATACGGAGAAAGGCGGTCCCTTAGGTATGTTGGACCCTGGCCATATAGGGCTTTATAGGTAAGAACCAGCACCTTGAAGCGAACTCGGTATGCTATGGGCAGCCAGTGCAGCACCGCCAGCACAGGCCTGATATGCGAGACCCATCAACAGCCTGGCCGCGGCATTCTGCACCAGCTGCAGCCTCCGAGTTAGCACCAAAGGCAGCCCCATGTAAAGAGCGTTATAGTAGCCCAACCTCGAGGTGACCGTCGCATGGATCACTGTGGCCAGGTTATCACGGTCGAGGTAGGGAACCAACTGGCAGCTGGTTCCAGCATTTCACAACTGTTTATAATTTATCGTTGGTTTTTTCCCTGTTCTGTCATGGTTTTGGTTATTTATTCTCACCTGGAGGTTGGCAGATGTACCCCTGAAGGACTGCCTGCCCTACAGGGGCCTTTTTCATCTCAGTTTCCTCCTAGACCTTTAAAATCCCAAACTGCCTTGGGACTCCGCTTGCCATTCTCCTGGTGGGGCCTGGAGATCTCCCAGAATTACAACTGGAGAAAATGGTAATTCTGGAGGGCGGACTGCACGGCATCACATCTCTGATAAACTCCTTCCCCTCCCCAGGCTCCACCCCAAAAATCCCCAGGAATTTCCCAGTCTAGAGTTGGCAACCCGACTTGGCGGGGTCAAATGGCCAAGCCATGTTTTAGGAAGCAGGTGCACCCACTGACCTGGGAGACCCCCACCCCTGCGTATCAGATTTTGAGGGCTGGCTGTGGTTTCTTAAAATGCTCAGAGGGACATGTCTTTCTTGCTTCTATTTATTGCATGTCTTGCTTTATCTGGGGCTGCGTTTTGGTGATGCGTGTGTGTGTGTCTAAAGGGCTGTCAGGGCTCTGCTGATATAGCAGCACCCTGAAGGGCTTATCCAGGCAAAGAGACATTCGGAGGTTGTTTGCCACTGCCTGCCTCTGCATGGTGACCCTGGACTTCCTTGGTGGCTTCCCATCCAAGTATAACTCTGCTTAACTTCCAAGAGCTGATGAGATCAGACTAGCATGGTGGACCACCCAGGTCAGGACAGACATTCAGAGATGGTTTGCCCTTGTCTGCCTCTGCGTAGCCACCCTGGACTTCTGTGGTGGTCTCCCATCCAAGTACTAACCAGGGCTGACACCGCTTAGCTTCTGAGACCGTCGCTTGGAAAATATCTTTCTCAGTTGACACCTCACCCACCAAAAAGAGGGGCAAGTTCAAACCATCTGATACAAGCCAAGCTGCTGATGGGACCAGGAAATGGAAGTCCGGGACCATCCTGTACCTGAGATGACAATGCAGGTGTCTTTGGCCCTCCGCTTCATAGCCTTGTAGGCCGCATCCGCCACGGCATAGAGATGGGGTGGCCTCTCATACAGCTCCCGGCCCCGATACTGTTCTATTGTGTCCTTGCCGTAGAGTTCCATCTGCCTGTAGGGGTTCATGGAGACCACCACCTCTCCAATGTAGGTGTAGATCCTTCCCTTCTCAAATCTAGACAGAGCCAAAGAATCAAGAGTTAGGCAGGACAAGCTGACGTGGCCAGACTATGGGCGGCTGCACATTGGGGTCATTCTTTGCAAACAAACCATTGCTGTTCTGGCATTCATTCATTCTGGAAATGCACCCACCTCCCTCTTGGTTCCTCAAGGCGAAAAAAAATTGCAATAAAATAATAAAAACAATAGCATAAACACTGGCGATAATAACCTGCTTTGAGATATATATTGGCAGTTATGCTCCAGACGCAACACTTTGGCTGTGGTTCAACATTCCACAGCATCCTCCAGAGGAACTTGGGCAGATGTTTCCTCAGAGATGAGGAGGAGGAGGAGGAGATTGGATTTATACCCTGCCCCTCACTTGGAGTCTCAGAGAGGCTTACAATCTCCTTTCCCTTTCTGTCCCCACAACAGACACCCTGTGTGAGGTAGGTGGGTCTGAGAGAGCTCTTTTGAGGACTGCTCTTGAAAGAACAGCTCTGGCCCCAGCTCCTGCCAACCTAGCAGTTTGAAAGCAAGAAACTGCAAGTAGATAAATAGGCACCGCTGCGGTGGGAAGGTAACAGCGTTCCGTGGAGAAGTCTTCAGACAGTGTTGGCTCTTCAGCTTGGAAACGGAGATGAGCACCGCCCCCGTAGAGCTGGATTTGACTCAGGTCCATAGCAACAATGAGGCATCTCGGGGCCTGGGCCCCCCCCCCACTTACTGTCAAGGCCCCCAACTTCCCATCCAGCCCAGGCCCCCCAACTTCCAATGTTTTATTTTATTTGTAGTGCTCCGTTGGGAGGGGTGCCCCCCAATGTATTTAAAGCCCCCCCAATTTAAAAAATCCTAGCTACGGGACTGATTCAACTGGCGTTCAAGCAATGGAAACCTTTGCCTTTTACCTTTCACGTTGCTTAATCATAGGATAGCGAGTAATATCTTAAAAAGCAAACCAGGTTTCAGGTTTTTGTCTCACTGCATTTAGGGATTGTCAGCAAGCCCAGGTCGTGCACATCCAGACATCTAATTTAATCTTCCGAGATTTCCATCCAGAGAAATCTGATCTGTTTATCACAGTAAAGCCTATTTACAGGGGGGGAAAACATCAATCTTCTTTTTTTCTGAATGTGTTTAATCAGAATCAGGTGGTTACTGTCTAGATAAGTGATTGGCTCTTAACTAAAATATGATATAATCAACACAAGCTCAAATGATCCGATCAGCAGGTGCGCATGAATGACATTTGATACGGCGAGATAATAAGGTCAGCCTTAACGCCTACCCTCTATTAAAAAGCAATTAGTCTAACTTTTCTGTAACTGTTTCCAATTAACTGTCAAAAATTAATTCAGGGCGGTCGCCGTGTTGGTCTGAAGCAATAAAACAAAGTTTTGAGTCCAGCGGCACCTTTAAGACCAACAAAGTTTAATTCTGGGTCTAAGCTTTCGTGTGCACGCAAAATGTGCGCGCACACGAAAGCTTAGACCCAGAATTAAACTTTGTTGGTCTTAAAGGTGCCGCTGGACTCAGACTTTGTTCTGTCAAAGATTATAACAACTTTAAGCAAACCGAGGTCACTGACAGTCGAAGGGGACTTGATGTCTCAGTTAACATGAAAACCAGCAGGCAAAAGTTGGTAAAGTCATAGATACCAGTTCAGGGCCACCAGTCTACATCTCTGTCCCATAACGTGGCCTGAAATCATACTGGGAATGGTGGAGAGATTCTTCCAGAATAAGCAAGTGACAAAACTCGTGGTTCCTCCGCAGAGAATCACTACACAGAAATATATGTCTGAGCATTTCGTAGAAAAAGAGGCGCAGGAGCTTATTAGCATACCTATTAGCATAACGTATTAGCATATCCCACACACCCCTGACATCACCAGAAGTGTGTCAGAAAGGGAAGCAAAAGGGGGGGGGGATCTTCCAAAGCCTCCCCTCCCCTTCCCCAGCTGGCCTGCCAAGGTGGGCGGGGGGAGCGAACCGAGAAGGGCCCCATAGAATACAACGGAAAGATCATGCCACGGCCGCCGTGTGACTCTTAACAGAAGAGGTTTAAACTTTAAACCCCTTCTTGCTTCGCTTCCTCCACAAGCCCGCTGGGAGTTGGGGGAGGGGCTTGCCACCACGGCCATTTGTACCCAGTAGGAGTGTACCAATCCAAATCACATCTGTTCCAGCTGCCGAATGACCTCTGCATGTCGGTTTTGGCAATGCAAGGCCATTCGGCCGGCCAAATGTCAATTTCAGCCCCATTATACCCTATGGGCCATTGAAGTCAATGGCAAAAACTCATAGGGTATATGAGGGGCTGGAGGAGAGGGGGTTTGAGGGAGAGGGTCCAAACTTGCAGGGTAGCTGCTGGGGCCTCTCCCCGAAATACCCACCAAGTTTCAAGAAGATTGGATCCCAGGGTCCAATTCTACGGGCCTCCAAACAGGTTGCCCCATCCCCTCCATTGTTCTCTATAGTGGGAAAAAACGTTACTTTCCCCCCACCATAGAGAACAATGGAGGGAATGGGGGCAACCTGTTTGGGGGCCCATAGAATCGGATCCCCTGGTCCTATCTTCTTGAAACTTGGTGGGTACTTGGGGGAGAGGCTCCAGCAGCTACCCTATAAGTTTGGAGCCTCTCCCTCAAACTGCCTCCTGTCCAGCCACTTTTTAAGACACCACCAAATTTCAGCGGCAGTTCGGCGGTGGGCTGAATCAGATCAGAGAATCTGACTCAGCCCATGGCTGCCCTAGTGTCCACTCCTGGGCTGGTGGAGTGCCGCTTCGCCTCGCCCCGGCCCCAAATGACCCGTGTGTCTGAGGCCTGTATGTAGCATCAGTCAGTGGGAAAGAGTGTGGTTAATGGTTAGAGGGCTGAACTAGAATGTAGAAGGCCCAAGTGTAAATCCCTGGCTTTGCCCTGAAGTGTGCTGGGTCCCCTGGGGCCAGTCATATTCTCCTTCAGCCTAGCCTGCCTCACAAGATTGTTGTGAGGGTAACATAGAGGGGAGAACTGTATACATTATCCCAATCACCTGGCAGGAAAGGTAGGATTAAAGATTCCCGGCTAGAGCCAGTTTGCTAGAGACTGTTGCTGTCAGAAACATCTCAACAGCTAGAATGGGTCAGGGTCAACTCATGTACATTACTGAGGAATAACTAATACTGGATTAGATCGAAAGGTTTCATTCTGTCAGCAGTGGATGCCAGAAGTCCTCTACTGACGGAGCATGCTTTTCCCACTGGAGGACGACTCCGTCACTACCAGACTGCAATCTTTGGGTTCAGCCACCTATGGTGCCCACTTGACGTGCAGAAGAACATAAGAGAAGCTACATCGGATCAGGCCAGTGGCCCATCCAGTCAAACACTCTGCGTCACACAGTGGCCAAAACCTTGGGGCCATCAGGAGTTCCACCAGTGGGGCCAAAACTCCCGAAGCCTTCCCACTGTTGCCCACAGAGCAACAAGAATAAAGAGCATCACTGTCCCAAACATAAGAACATATGAGAAGCCATGTTGGATCAGGCCAGTGGCCCATCCAGTCCAACACTCTGCGTCACACAGTGGCCAAAAACACCAGGGGCCATCAGGAGGTCCAGCAGTGGGGCCAGAACTCCAGAAGCCCTCCCACTGTTGCCCCCCCCAAGCACCAAGAATACAGAGCATCACTTGCCCCAGATATAGGGTTCCATCTATAACTTGTGGCTAATAGCCACTCATGGACCTCTTCTCCATATGGGTCCTGGGTTCAGTCCCCAGCATGTTCACTGAGAAAGACCACAGAGCACTTTAAAGACCTACAAGATTGTCTGGGTATGAGCTTCCAAGAGCCAAAGCTCCTTTCATCAGATACCTTCAGAAAGCTTATGTCCAAATGGACAAATGGACAAGAAAACTGAATAATCAAGACTCAGAAAAATTTCTAGAAGAATGGAAAGACCTGAAAGAATATCTAGAACAACATTGGGATATGAAAAATAATATTTTTACATTGTCTAATTATTGATCTTTGATGTTTAAAAGAAGAAACAATTATTTTTAAGAGAAATATATTGAACGATTGAAATGACAAAAATAGAAACTAGAGTACATACTACAGATATCTAGATATGATGTTTAAATGTTTAAAAATTACCTTTCTTTTTTTTATTGTTGTAACCAAATTTGTTACCTGTAAGAGCTAATAATTTTAAATTTTTATAATTGCTATTATATATATAATGATATAGGTGAGGCGGGAAGTTCCAGAGTTTTTGACTTATAAGCGGAATACATAGCTATATAGAAAAACGGATAGTGATGATAATATTTCAAAAGCAACTTATGTAAAGTTTTGTAACTGGAAAAAATAATAAAAATTTGTTTTCAAAAAAAAAGAAAAGAAAAAAGAAAGCTTATGTCCTGAAACTTTTGTTGGTCCCTCAGGTGCTACTGGACTTGAACCTAGCTCTCCTACTGCAGGCCAGCAGGGCTGCCCTCTGAAACAAGGATCAGGCAGAAAGTGGTGTGAAAGCCCTGTCTCTGCCCTGGACCCTGAAGAGCCAGAAGAAGACAGTTCGGTCCTTGAGAAACTCAGCAGAAGAGAGCCTCACGTATACCTGTGGTGGAGGGGAAACCATCCCTTTGACCACCAGTGTGGTCTACAGAACAGCCTCTTACCGTAGCTGGCATGAGCAAGAGTCTGCTCGGAGGTTGAGAAATGAGTACCTTCCTGTAAACAGGGGAAGGCCATCGGCAGGAAACTCTTCAAGCAAACTAAGAAGAGGAAGGCTCTAAGCATTGAGGCCAGATCCGTGGGCCAAGCACTGTCCTTGCCTCAACCTCACGGTCCAGGCACACAGGTGGGCTGCCACAGAGCCAATGATGAGACTCCAGACAATGCAGCCAGCCCGGCATACCTACGGTTCACCTGTTACCTCTTTTAGGCACAGCCCTGAAAATAATGAACATGTACATCACACATGTGAGTTTCTGAGAACAAAAGAACCTCAGAAGAGCCCTGCTGGATCAGCCCAGTGAGGGTCCTTCTAGTCCAGCATCCCGCCTCATACAGTGGCCAGCCAGTTCCTCTGGAGGGCCAACAAGAGGACATGGAGGTCGAGGCCTTCCCCTGAGAAGAAAATCAGAAGAGCCCTGCTGGATCAGACCAGTGAGGGTCCATCTAGTCCAGCATCCCTTCTCACCCAGTGGCCAACCAGGTCCTCTGGAGGGCCAACAACAGGTCAGGGAGCCTGAGGCCTTCCCCTGAGAAGGACATCAGAAGAGCCCTGCTGGATCAGACCAGTGGTCCATCTAGTCTAGCATCCTGTCTCACACAGGAGCCAAACAGGTCCCCTGGACGGTCAGCAGGGCATACAGGCTGAGGCCTTCTCCTGATGAGAACATCAGAAGAGCCCTGCAAGATCAGACCAGTGGTCCATTTCGTCCAGCATCCTTTCTCACACAGGAGCCAACGAGGTTCTCTGGAGGGACAACAAAAGGGCAGAGAGGCTGAGGCCTTACCCTGAGAAGAACCTCAGAAGAGCCCTGATGGATCAGACCAGTGAGGGTCCATCTAGTCCAGCCTCCTGTATCACACAGTGGCCAACCAGTTCCTCTGGATGGCCAACAACAGGGCATAGAGGCCGAGGCCTTCCCCTGATAAGCATGCAAAAAGACACTGTATGAATAATGTAGGAATAACACAGTCTGAGACGTAAACACTTGAAAGATATACTTACACAAGCACGATACTACAGGTAAGTACAGAAAACAAATAAGTACATACTAAAATAACAAATTAAATAATTTCGTCATAAAGCTAATGCAATACCGGAAGAAACCTATACATCAACAGCAATACGTAATACAATATATGAGGATGTTTCCAGTATTTTCAAGGATGACGAAGACTCCGGATTTCACACTTCATTTTGAAAATTCTTCCTCAGTAGGCTGCAGTAAGAGCTACTCATATGTAGAAGGGGTTTCCAAGATAAATGTCAAAAATTGACTGTCCAATATGTACTTAAAGAAAATAATTCAAATCGGGCAACCAGTCAGCAGCAGGAACTTTTCTCTCATTCAGCATCCCGTCTCACACAGTGGCCAACTAGTTCCTCTGGAGGGCCAACAACAGGGCAGAGAGGCCGAGACCTTCTCCTGATCAGAACCTCAAAAGAGCCCTGCTGGATCAGACCAGTGACGGTCCATCTAGTCCAGCATCCTGTCTCACATAGTGGCCAGCCAGTTCCACTGGATGCCCAACAATAGGGCAGAGAGGCCGAGGCCTTCCCCAGATAAGGACATCAGAAGAGCCCTGCTGGATCAGACCAGTGAGGGTCCCTCTAGTCCAGCCTCCCGTCTCACACAGGGGCCAGCCAGTTCCTCTGGAGGGCCAACAACAGGGCAGAGAGGCCGAGGCCTTCCCCTGAGAAGAACCTCAGAAGAGCCCTGCTGGGTCAGACCAGTGAGAGTCCATCTAGTCCAGCATCCTGTCTTACACAGTGGCCAACCAGTTCCTCTGGAAGCCCAACAGCAGGGCAGAGAGGCTGAGGCCTGCTTTGTGGAAGAACAGGTTGTGTAAAACCAGCCTTCACAGACCTGGGCTAAACTGTGTTTTAAAAAGGACGAAGGTGAACTGAGCAAAGGAAATGCTTCTTCACACGACACACAGTGAGCACACAGAATTCCCTTCCACAAGATCCAATGCTGGCCACAATTTAGAGGGCTTTCTATAAGGGGTTGGATGGAGCTCTCACCTATCTGTATTTCAACCATAATTCATAAAGATCGCTTCAGGCTTGAGGGGCAGTTGTGGGCAGAAAAGACATCCAAAGATACAAAAATAAAATTAAATCAACAGCTCCACGTTCAGAGGAAAAGTCATTTTGAGCACCACATGCTGGGTACAAACAGAGCATCGTCCATGCTTAGGGGCTGCCCCGAAAAGTCTGACTGGCCACTAATGAGAACAAGAGGCTGGATGAGAAGGACTCCCCTTGGATTGAACCAACAGGAGGTCTCCCTTCCGGCATCTGGAGGGACCAAATTCCACAAGTCTTAGGACTCCACACGACAACCACACCTCCAAGCGCTCAAGGCCCTCCTCTGCTCCCCCTCCCCTCCGCCCTCACTTCCTGGCATCTGGTCATTACCGCAGTTTCAGGTTCTCCATGAAGTCCTCCATGGTCACCTGGTCCAAGAGGACAAAATCCGCTTTCCCAAACTCCAAGCTCTCCTGTTCAGCCATGCTGCCGGGCAAGAGTCGGTGCCACCCAGAGCAACTCTCTGGGCCTGAGCTGTGTCTCACTGGCACACAGCCCGCGAGAGCAGATGACTCAACTCTCCAAATGAGAGCCCCAGGGCAGGGTTTCCTGCCCTGAGGTTCCTTCTCAGCCGAGGGGGTGGGGATCGGTGGTTAGCAAAGATGTCTCAGCCGCTCACAGTTCCTGTTGCTTAGACGTCATCTTCACTCAGTGGAGAAAAAGAGCCTTTATTTGGTGCAGTGGTTAAGTGCGCAGACTCTAATCTGGGAGAACTGGGCTTGATTCCCCACTCCTCCACTTGCACCTGCTGGATGACCTTGGGCAAGCCATAGCTCTGCACCAGCTCTTCTCTCAAGGACAGCTCTCTTGGCCCCACCGACCTCACAGGGGGTCTGTTGTGAGGAGGGGAAGGGAAAGGAGTTTGTAAGCCCACTCTGAGAGTACAAGTGAAGGGCGGGGTAGGAATCCAGTCTCTTCTTCTTTATAACTCCTGGTTACTTCATTCAGTGATATGGGAGTGGGGAGGAAAAGGTATGAGGAGAATCCAACCAATCTGTTAAGTAACCTTCCTCCAACTTAAGGGGCTCTTCCACCAACAGGAGAGTTCTTTGAGTTGGGGGAAGGTTCCCTAGACTGGAGGAAGACTTCAGACTTGGGGAGGTGCTGTGGCTCAGTGGCAGAGAGTCTGCTTGGCATTCAAAAGGTCCCAGGTTCAATCCCTGGCAGCATCTTCTATTAAAAGGATCAGGCAGCTGGTGATGGGAAAGACCTCAGCATGAAACACCAGAGAATCACTGTTAGTCTGTTATATAAATATTTTTATATAACAGTGATGAGACAGACCTCCGCCTGAGACCCTGGAGAGCCGCTGCCAGTCTGAGTAGACAAGACTAAACTTGATGAACCAAGGCTCTGGTTCAGAATACGGAGGCTTCGTGTAGGTGAAAGCCGAGCCAAAATGAAAGGGGGTATATAAATATTTTAATAAATAAACTTTGCTTAGTGGAGTGGTAGGATCCATGCCACTCTTGTGTGTGTGTGTGTGTGTGTGTGTGTGTGTGTGTGTGTGTGTGTGTGTCTGGAAGTCATGGCTGAGTTCTGCAACACGACCCTTAGCGGAGGTTTGGACGTTTCAGAGAGGTGGCTTACTATTGTCTGCCTCTGCGGAGGGGGGTGTAGAGTGCTCTCCTGTGAGCAGGAAGGGTGCCTCCCCCCGCCGCCGCTGGGGTTGGGATGTATGAACATCCCAACCCGAAAGAAAAAAACCAGTCTGGGATTCGGGTGCTGTGTGACCACAGCCTGAGCCTCTGAATCCCAGAGCCAGGAGACAACATCAGAGGAAGGCCTCAGCCTCTCTGCCCTGTTGTTGGCCCTCCAGAGAAGAACTGGTTGGCCTCTGTGTGAGACAGGAAGCTGGACTAGATGGACCCTCACTGGTCTGATCTAGCAGGGCGCTTCTGATGTTCTTATCTGGGGAAGGCCTCGGCCTCTCTGCCCTGTTGTTGGCCTTCCAGAGGAATTGGTTGGCCACTGTGTGAGACGGGATGCTGGACTAGAGGGACCCTCACTGGTCTGACCCAGCAGGGCTCTTCTGATGTGCTTATCAGGGAAAGGCCTCGGCCTCTCTGCCTCCAGAGGAACTGGGTGGCCATTGTGTGAGACACAATAGTGCGTGGGGGGGGCAAGAGTGGGAGGGCTTCTGGAGTTCTGGCCCTGCTGGTGGACCTCCTGACGGCCCCCGGTATTTTTGGCCACTGTGTGACACAGAGCGTTGGACTGGATGGGCCTGATCCAACGTTGGCTTCTCTTATGTTCTTATTAATTGGCAGTCCCAATTTTGGAGTTTTTTAAACAGGGAACTTTTTTTGCGTTGTTAATTGTTGTATTTAAGTTGCTTTTGCTTTTTATGATTTTTTCTGTTATAAGCTGTCTTGAGTCTCACAAGGGAGAAAGGCAGCTAATAAACGTTTCCAATAAATAGCTAACAAGCAGGCGAAGCTGCAGCCTGGGCTGAATGTGTGTTCAGTTCTGGCTCTACCCTCGAGCCTACATTTCCTGACTTCAACCTGGTTATGCAGAAATGTGGAGACCGTGCAGGGGGCTTGCTGGCGCAGAATCACCCAACAGTTTACTGGCACCTTTGAAACCACCGCTAGAAATAGCCACGGTGGCTGGCCAGCTAGGCCTGGGAATGAGAAAGCCGGTGGCTCTCTAAAGAAAGGGACGGACTCAACCAAGGAAGCCACAAAGGCCCTCAGTCCACAAGAACTCAGCAAAGGCTGCTGACAATAGGACCTTGGGGAAATCACTAATTCATATGGTTGCCATAAGGTGGAAACCACCTGACAGCACTCAACACAACAGAAAGGGGGTCTCCAAACAGGGGGTCACACAAAACATGGGAGCTTGCCAACTACTGCAGAGGAGCCCCTGCATTCCCTCTAAAGCAGTGTTCCCTCTAAGCCCAGTTAGTGTGAGCTGGCTCAGTGCTTTAGCCTCCGGCTCACACATTTGTCTTAGCTCAGGAAGGCTGGCTCCAGAGCAAACTAATTTATGCAGTGGCCAAATCGCTCGCTCACAACTTGAATGCCAGCAGCAGCTCACAAAGTAGGATTTTTGCTCACAAGACTCCAGAGCTTAGAGGGAGCATGAGTCCTGGCCAGTGTCCCCTCTAAGCTGAGTGAGAGTGAGCTCGCTCAGTTTTTTAGCCTCTGGCTCAGACATTTTTGTCTCAGCTCAGGAAGGAGGGCTCCAGAGCAAACTAATTTCTGCAGTAGCTGAACCGCTTGCTCACAACTTTAATGCCCAGGAGCTCACAAAGTAGACTTTTGCTTAGAGGGGGCATTGCTTCTAAGCACCCACAAAAAGATCTAGGATTTTTTAGACGGGCATTTCATAGGATATTTCTCTGTGCCGCTAAGATGATGGCGTCAGTTGTGATGCTCTACCTGTTCCCTGCTGCTTCTGTGGCAGAACAAGTTAGCAATATCCTGCCAGGGGAGGGGGGCAGGGAGGGAGAAAAGTAACACGGCGGGGGATTTGTCATTACTCAGAAGTAGCTTTAAAGAAAAGGTCGGCAACCCCCGAGTCCTGCCACGCAAAACAGCAAAGTTCTAGAAACTCAAGGCAGGGGGAACAAAGCTCACCCTTGAGGCTTGGCAGCTCTCCTGAGGGGAGTTAAAATGGTTTTGTTCTCATTCGTCAACCCTGAAGGGGCTGCGGGAGATGCCTTGCTTTGTCACTGGGATGCCGCCCAACTCCAGCCTGTGGTTGGCAACGTCATTTCCTGAGAGTCAGGCGTCTTGTGTCAGCAGGTGCTCCAGCCAGGGGGACTAAATGGGTTAGCACACAGACCCTTTAACCCAGACACTCTGGGTGTAGAATACCCCAAGCCTCTCGCAGGCACTCCAAAGCGTAGGACTCCGTGGTAGAGAATCTGTTTGGTACATAGAATCCATTGGAAGAGACCTCCAGGGCCCTGAGCCTGCTTGCGGGGAGGGCGGGATATAAATGGAACAAAGAAATAAATATAAATCTAGTCCAAGCCGCTGCACAATGCAGGAAATTCACAAATACCTCCCCCTCCACACCCCCAGTGACCCGTTCCACGCCCAGGTGGTGACAAAAAACCTCCAAGATCCCCGGACCAACAGGGCTGGAGAAAAATTGCTTCCTGATCCTAAAGTGGCAATCAGCATTTCCCTGGGTCCCATATAGAAGGTCCCAGGTTCAATCCCTGGCTTCTCCAGTTAAAAGGGCAAGGCAGTAGGTGAAAGACCCCTGCCCGAGGTCTGGAGCGCCACTGACAATCTGAGCAGACAGTACTGTCATGGACCAGGGATCCAATTCAGTGTTAAGGCAGCTTCCTGTGTTCCCAGGGCGTGGTGGAGGAAAAGTGCAGTCAAGTTGCAGCTGACTGACTGTGATGCAAGAGGGGTTTTCAAGACAATTCCGGGAGACATTCAGGGGTAATTTCCCATTGCCTGCCTCCGTGTGGCAACCCTGGACTTCCTTGGTAGCCTCCACTCCAAGCACTGACCAGGGCCAACCCTGCTTTCGCTTTCCAGATCGTAAGTAAACAAAAAACAACTGTAATGTTACACAATCCATTCAACAATAAGCATTTATATTATGGTACAAATTACAAAATATACAAGTATTTAAAGTGTCCTTGCAAACCAAACTGTGCTCAAAAGTCCTTTGTATGATACAGCTCCAAGTGGCTCGCACTAACACTGTACTAAGCTGAATGTAAGCAGATTTCAAGGCCTGCAGGGTATAACACTCCTCAAAACAGACTGAACAAGCAGAGAGAAAACTTTTTTGACTGCCGCGCAGTACATTGTTTAAGGACGGGACATGGGCGTGGAGCTGGCCTGTCAGAGCCACAACAGTTGATCAGATTATTTGGACTCTACCACTATGTCAAAGGTGCTGGGGGGGGTGTGTGTGTGAGAGAACAGTGGGAGGGCTTCTAGTTTCCTGGCCCCACTTATGGACCTCCTGAGGGCACCTGGTATTTTTGGCCACTGTGAGACCCAGAAGAGTGTTGGACTAGATGGGCCACTGGCCTGATCCAACTGGCTTGTCTTATGTTCTCTGTAATCTTGGTGCTTGAGGGGTGCGCAACAGTGGGAGGGCTTCTGGTGTCCTGGCCCCTCTGGTGGACCTCCTGAGGGTACCTGGTGTTTTTGGCCACTGTGTGGCACAGAGTGTTGGACTGGATGGGCCACTGGCCTGACCCAACATTGGCTTCTCTTATGCTCTTATGAGGACTGCGTAAAGCCACTTCGAGTTGTATTATACAGAGGACTCTTGGGCATGGACAGTTTGGTTTACAAATACAAAATATTTGTGTATTTTATACTGGAATGTATTCTGTAATTTGTACTATAAATGCTTAATCATAATGATTGAATAAACTGCATAATATCAGTTGTTTTTCGTTTGCTTACAGCTTCTAAGACAGGCTGAGGCAGGGCCAGCCTGGGAGATATGCTATAAAAAGCCAAAACTGTTTGATGGGAAATGTGCCATTTCTTATTTTGGGTAATGCATTTATATATTCCACTTGTATATATTCCACTTGTAAAGCAAACTTTAATTTAAGGGGCAGGAGAAACCCAACATGCAGTGTCCTAATAAGGGCTTATTTTTTCCTCTTTTAAAATACTTAAGTGCATAGATTTGGTAGAGAATTTGCAGAAGGCATCCTGCCAGCCGATTCTACCTTCTGCTGGAACAGCCAAAAGCATACCTGAGAACAGAAGGATTCTCATGAATGATACAAGGGGAGGAGGGGGAGAGACCTGCAGCCAGCTCAGGAGAACTACAGCGCCCCCCCCCCCCCCCCCCGCATCAGCTGTTTTACAAAGAACATCTCTGGAAGAGCTCAAAAGAGAGGGTGCCAGTCCTTCCAACCCTCCTTTCTCACAAGTAGCTCTACAGAGATCACCAAACCTAAGGGACAGCTTACGGAGGACACATCTGCAAAATAAATTCTGTACATCATGCTTCCGCTCCATTCTGAACCACAAATAGTAAAACAAAAAAATATTATATTTATGAAGGAAGGGCACATAAGACACTCCTCAGCCTTACCAGAAAACAACCCCTCCCCACCCCGAATCCTGGGTTACACACTGTGGAAAGAATCCACATGACAGGGATAATTGTGACTGGTCCCCCCCCCCCCCCCGGATCAGCACTCCAGGCTGCAGCGCTGATCCGGGGGGTCACACTTCTGCACAGGGAATTTAAGTGGGACCCAACTCTCTACCCCCCCCCCCAAATTCTGCAGCCAGACTAGAAGAGAGGACAAAAAAATTGGAGAACACTGTTTAGTGCAGCTGCATGTCTCTCAAGACAGCACAGGCAGAGTAAACAAGAGTAGTGGTCCCGCCCCGTCAACCGGATAACGGAACCGACACCGCCTGGAATGGCCCTACCCACAACCACAGCCCAGGCCTGATAATCCTGGTTTGAGGGTTGGTTCTTTCCAAAACCATTTCCCCACCCAGTTTCTCTTTCAAAGCGTGCCCACCAGAGAAACAAGGATGACACCCAACAACTTCCTTTGCATGTTTATTAAAAGAAGCTGATGTCTGACGGGCAGGCACTTCCTCTTTCGAGCCATTTCAGCCGGCACACCCGGCCTGCAGTCAGCCAGCCAGCGACTAAGAAAAAAAAAGACCGGCCCGTGAACGAAGTGGCATGCAGCGACACCGGAGAATCCACCGGCACATTGAACGCAGTCTGGTGGTACAGAAGCATCAGACGGGAGGAGCTGCAGGACTGGAATGCTCCCCGGAGCATCTTGCTGGAACTGGTGGGCATCTCCTCGCGAGACCTAGAAGGAAACAGCCAAGAGAATGAAGGTCAGAAACACGTTTCGGCCAGAAGCTGCCCAATCTTGTGATGGCCGCCCAACGCTTGCATGGCCACCGTAGCTACAGGCTAACCCAAAGCTCCCCAAAATGTAATGAGACTAGATCCAAGGCTTCTAATGAACAGAGCCAGCTCTCCTAGACGATTCTTTATCAGGATCCTCCTTGGGAACTCACTGCTGAGGGTCTAAACAGCCTGCCAAGCAGCAGAGGAGAAGGCTGCCACAAGGAGCCAGAATTGGCTGGTTGCCTCCACTTACTCTCGCACTTGGGGAGGCACACTGGCCAACTCCCCCGTCTCTCTCTCTTATATATACCCCAGAGAGCACTATGGTCTGGGTCACAACACCGACTGACCCTCCCGGGCCTCAAAGATGCCAGGCTCGCTGCTACCAGGGCCTTTTCAGTGGCGGCTCCATACTGGTGGAATGAGCTCCCGGAGGACATCAGGGCCCTGCAGGATCTTTTACAGTTCCGCAGGGCCTGCAAGACGGAGCTTTTCCACCAGGCCTTCAACTAGGAGCTGCCCCCACCACAACCACCAACATCTGTGGTTATCGGCCAGCCTCAGCTTTGAGATCCAGCACACCATCGCAGGACGTCAGAAGACAACCAAGTCAGAAATGGCCTGCTGCTACATCATACAGCACGCCATTTTTAATCAGTGATGGAATGATTATTATAACCACAAGAACTTCATGGTTCTATGATTATTTGATTGTCTTTAAAATGTTTTACCTGTTTTATGTGGATTTCATGGTACTCGGTACCGATTAATGTAAGCCACCCTGAGCCTGTTCGAGGGGAGGGCGGGATACAAATGGAACTAATAAATAAATAAACATTTTATTCAATTTATATTCTGCCCTCCCCGCAAGCGGGCTGAAGGAAGGTCACAGTAGCATTCCAAAACACATATAAACAGAATTTACAGAACTATACATAACGATTTAAGATAGCGTAGATTTAAAAAGAAAAAACACAAAACCAGGCCACGCTACTTCATTATATACATTACAAGAGATGGGGACCCGCAATACTTGCTGGGGGGGGGGGGGGGGGAGAGAGAAGGAGATTCACGTGGAAAAAAAGCAGCCACAGCTGTGCCTTCTCCCCCCCCCCAGCACAGACAGTGAGGCCTGGGCCCGCCAATCCTCCCCCCCACACTAACGGCAAGGCCCGCACGGCTCTGAGCCGCCAGGCTCGCCAATCCTTCTCCCCCCTGCTACTGAAGGTGAGGCAGGAGGACCCACTCCCTAGGTAAGTCTTTTTCCCCCACCTCCCGGCTCCTGCGGCTAGGCCCGAGTGGCTCTCAGCTGCGGGGCCCGCCGATCTCCCCTCCCACCCCCTGACATTAGCAGAGAGGCTTGGACGCCTCCCAACCGCTGCTGCAGTTCCAAGAATGTTCCCTATGTATGCGCTTTTGGGGGGGAATTTAAACATCCCCCCGAAAGTTTTTTTAAGTTCAGATTTTTCTGCACACCTGGAGAGTCCCTCAAGTGTGCAGAAAAATCTCCCTGCCTCCCAAGTGCCCCCTCTGCGTGGATTTAGATATCCACACAGAAGGGGCACCTGGGGAACTAGTATATAGATTTTCAAGCTGGCACCATTCGGTCTCCAAGATCTTATTGGTCCCAGGCGCGTTGAGGTGGTAGGCTTCAATTTCAGCAGAGGAGGCCAAGCGTTCCTTCCAGAGACGAGTGATGACGTCTGCTCAAGCTGTTGCCTAAAGGACCACGCACCGGGCACAAGGACAGGCCGCCCACACTTCCTTTGTGACAGAAGAACTTGCATTCCCAGTAAAGTCCAAGTGGGAAGGGACACTTGGTGGAATCACAGGCAGGTGAATGGTTCTGCTGCAGCTGAGGGTTTCCAGTGTGCAGGGTTTTGGGTTTCACTCTTTAGCCAACTTCAGCTGCTCCTAACATCTGATGGCTGTAAGCCCCACCACGGCGTGCAGAACACTCAACCGCATCGACATCTGGACCCCTTTTATGTCTTTGGTAATATTTAGAGGCAGGCAGCTGCTGATTCAAGAAACTGGGAGGATACATCAGAAAAACTGTAACACATAACCCCCTTACCTTTTCAGGATTTAGCACATTCTCAGGGTCATGAACATCAGAAAAGTCCAGCGGGATCAGACCACTGGTTCATCTAGTTCAACATCCTCTCTCGCACAGTGGCCAGCCAGTTCCTCTGGAAACCTTCCCCTGAAAAGAACATCAGAAAAGCCCTGCTGGATCAGACCAATAGTACCAGCATCCTGTCTCACACAGGGGCCAGCTAGTTCCCCTGGAGGGCCAACAACAGGGCAGAGAGGCTGAGGCCTTCCTGGAGAAGAACATCAGAAGAGCCCTGCTGGGTCAGACCAGTGAGGGTCCACCTAGTCCAGCCTCCTGTCTCACACAGTGGCAGACAAGTTTCTCTAGAGAGCCAACAATTTATTTATTACTTATATTTCTACCCCGCCTTGCTGGACAAGCTGGGCAGAGAGGCTGAGGTCTTCCCAAGAAGAACCCCAGAAGAGCCCTGCTGGATCAGACCAGGGAGGGTCCACCTAGTCCAGCCTCCTGTCTCACACAGGGGCCGGCCAGTTCCTCTGGAGGGCCAGCAACAGGGCAGAGAGGCCGAGGCCTTCCCTTGATATTGTCTTCTTGAACTGCCATTTAGAGGCTGACTGCCTCTGAATGTGGAGGTTCCCTTTAGTCACCATGGTTAAGAGACACTGATCGACCTCTCCTATGCAAATCTGTTTAATCAGCTCCTCCCTCTCTCAGAGCTGATTCTCTCCTGCTCTCAACATACTATACCTCCTGAAGAACATTCGGTCTTGATCAGGAAGATCTCTTTTTTTGGGGGGGGGGGGGCAGACTTTAACCCACAAAGAGAGTCCAAGGCTGCAGAAATCCATCCGGTCCCAGAGAATGCAAAGACATTTTTTGTCATCTCCTGGACATGGAACAGCAGTCACTGGGTGGGTCTGGAGGAGGAGGTCTTTGTGAATTCCCTGTCTTGTGCAGGGGGTTGGACTCGATGACCTTGGAGGTCCCTTCCAACTCTACAATTCTAAGACAACCAAGCTTGCAGTTATGCAGCTATGAACGCCTCCATCTGGTTTCTGAGCTTCCAAGCTTCCCACCCATGGATCCAAGAGCCTCCTTCATTAGCAGGCGCTGTTAAAAACAGACAAGCCATGGGGAGAGGCTGTGGCTCAGTGAAAGAGCCTCTGCTTTGCACGCGGGAGGTCTCAGGTTCAATCCCCGGCATCTCCAGTCAAAAGGATCTGGTGGGAGGTGATGAGAAAGACTTCAGCCTGAGACCCTGGAGAGCCACTGATGGTCTGAGTAGACAAAATGGACCTTGACGGACCAAGGGTCTGATTCAGTAGAAGTCAACTTCATGCAACCAAGCCTACAAAGGCAAGAAGAGCAGGTTTGTATCTATCGGTCTATATACGCACGCACACTCTGTGCCTTGTAATAAATCCTTGCCATTAAATTGATACCAATACACTTTATAAGTGTGCATAACTCCCCCCCCGCCCCCCAACAAGCCATCCAGAATGTATTCTGCAAGTTACCGGAAGGGCCAGGAAGCTCTGCGGTTTCTCAGAACACCAAGCTGTAACCTCTGTGTGAAACTGCAGGCCACCCTCTGCCCTGCCCTGGGCACTGGAGCTTCACTGGCGGCGTGGGAACTCCCAAGCCTCATGAGTTTCTTTATCGACAGCCAGCGCTCCCTAGCTTTGTATTAAGCCTCTGCTATAAGGGGGGCCGCAGGATGGGTCAGGGGAACTCACCCAAAAAAAAGGGGGAGAGGCCTTTTCCCTGCCCCTTCAGACAGCAGCCATGCCCGTTCGGCCGAGCAATACTTGTCTGAGATTTCTATAACCTCCCCCCGAAGTGGGAGCGGAGCGAGGCCTCAAACCACCTCAGGGCTTCTCTTGCAAGCACTACAGGAGTGGTCAGGGTCATGGATGAGACCCAGCCACGCTGGAAGGCTTGCGAGGGGGGAAGCAGGAAAGCAAGTGGGAACCCCCCCCCTTTCCCCATAGCATTTGCTACCAGGGCTGGCATTCTTCCACCCAGAGAATCTCTCCCATGGTGACTTGAATAACAGAAAGGACATTTCCAGCCTTCTGGCTGAAAAGCTCTCGTTAAAATTAATTCCAGAATTTGCAGAGCTGTCCACAATCACACAAGATCAAAATGATGATGATGATAATATCTTGATGGACAATTACTTACTCTCTCCCACCTTGCCAAGCAACTCTGCACCAATGCAAACAGAGCACGTGAGCCAAACACGTGCATAAAAACTAAAACCTGACTTTTCTTACTGCGCAAAGTTCTCTCTGCTACAGAATGGAAGGACACCGGGCCTGTCCAGCAATCACAAAGACTTATGTGAAGACAGATGATCTCTCAACTGAAACACTCTTAAAGAAGAGCAAATGCCACTCTGGGAGTCAGCAGTCAAAAGCCCCCCTGGAAATGTGACCGGGGCCCTGAGAGACTTCCAAAAATGACCTGGAAAGTCAAGTTACCTGCAGCATGAGGCCAGTGCATTAGAAATGCTCAGTGGTCGCTCCAACACAACAGCCGTTCTCACATCAGGGCACTGCAGTGGTTAACATAAGAACATAAGAGAAGCCAATGTTGGATCAGGCCAGTGGCCCATCCAGTCCAACACTCTGTGTCACACAGTGGCCAAAAACACACCAGGTGCCCTCAGGAGGTCCACCAGTGGGGCCAGGACACTAGAAGCCCTCCCACTGTCCCCCCCCCCCCCCCGCCAAGCACCAAGAATACAGAGCATCCCTTGCCCCAGACTGAGAGTTCCTGTTTATACCTTGTGGCTAATAGCCACTGATGGACCTCTGCTCCAGATGTTTATCCAGTTCCCTCTTGAAGCCGTCAACGCTTGTGGCCGCCACCCCCTCCTGTGGCAGTGAGTTCCACGTGTTAATCACTCTTCGGGTGAAGAAGGACTTCCTTTGTCTCCACTGCATGGGACTCGACAAGACGTCGTTTGAGTCACCCCAAGGAGGTTAAGATTCCCCAAACCAGGAAGGCTTCAAAGGCAAGATCCATTTCTTCCTCATTCAGCTCACCTGGATCCCAAGTAAAGAAGCTGATCTTGGACTGGAAGAGATAATAAAAAACCCATTTGTTAGAAATCACATGCCTTTATTTCTCTCTTGCTCTTCTCCCCAGCTGGGACTCAAAGCAGCTTCAGAACTCGGTTCTCTTCTCCTCCATTTCCCCACAACACCCCTGAGGTAGACCAGGTGGAGAGAATGTGACGGGCCCAGGGTTACCAAGTGAGTGTCCCCAGCCGAAGCGTGGATTTTGAACTCGGGTCGCCCAGATGCATGTCATTGCACCTAGTAAGCCACAAGTCCGAGAGTGAAGAGAGACTTGTGGAGGGGGCATGAAGGCAGAAGCCCTTCCCTGACTCCCTATTTTTGGGGGGGGGGCACTGTGTAGGGAGGAAGAATATGGCCCTGTACCTCCAACCCCAAATAGCAAGAGCATTTGGATGGCCTGGTGGAGAACTGATGCGTTTCTAGAACACCCCCACACTTCCATCAATGACCATTATTAATATCTGGTGGAGGCTGATTGTAGCTGGAACTGAACCATATCATTTGTAGATCTGGAGACTGCTGAGTAATACATGGCACACCATCTTGTGTGTTAACTATTGTGAGCATTTTAATTGTAAACTGGTAATTGCTGATCATTTTAACAGATTTTAAATGTTTTATATGAATCTTGGCACACTGGGCCCAGCTATGCGAGTGTGAGAATCCTAGAGTCAGTCACCCACGAGTATCCTTAAACAGGAATGCTTTATTGAGAAAGGTCGGTTGTGGTCATCTGCACTTCTTGTGTTAGTAATGGCGGACACAGCCCCAAGCAGGACAATTACGTAAGAAATTGCAACCAATCACCAAGCCAAAGAAAAGGCGCTCAAAATACTAGTTGACGATTCCCAGGGAAAAAGCGGGAAGAATTAGAGTCAGACAGGAGAAGAGATACATGGGCAGGCACCGGCAGTCTCCCAAGGTCAGAGCATCTTGAAGAGCGATAAGCATGCTATGAGAATATAATATAACATTCCACAGACCCGACGTCAAGGGTTCACTCATCCCACCTCCTAGGCATTAGCCGCTCTGAGCCTGCTTGTGGGGAGAGCGGCCTATAAATATAAATAAATAAATAGAAAGGCATCCATGCATGGTTTTGGAGGGGGTGCAGCCACGCTTTCTGCTTTCCCCCAGCAAGGTTTCAGTCCTCGAGAAACATAAAATCAGGGTCATCCCCGCTCTCCAAACCAATTATAGGGGCCAGAGTTCAGAGATGATTGTTCTGGCATAACTTAATCAAAGAGAACATGAACAGAAATCACTAGCAGCACAACGGCCTTTCAATCAGGAATCAAGCTGTGGGGTAGAAAGAAGAGACTGGGGGGGACCTGGTATTTTTTGGCCACTGTGTGACACAGAAGAGTGTTGGACTGGAGGGGCCATTGGCCTGATCCCACATTGGCTCCTCTTATGTTTTTAAGGCCACCGTGTTCCCTCTAAGCTGAGTTAATGTGAGCTAGCTCACAGTTTTTTAGCCTCCCGCTCACACATTTTTGTTTGAGCTCAGGCAGCATGACTCCAGATCCAACTAATTTATGCATCAGCCAAATCCCTCGCTCACAACTTTAGTGCCAGTAGTAGCTCACAAAGTCGGATTTTTGCGCACAAGACTCCACAGCTTAGAGAGAGCGCTGGTCACAATAAAGCAGGGGTGGCCAACCTTGCTTAATCTAAGAGCCACATAGAATAAACGTAAGAGCCACATAGAGATGTCTGAGAGCCGCAAGACAGGAACAAATATCACACACACGTTTTTATTTTTTAAAATATGCAAATTTGCTTTTTATTAACGTTAAATGGGACTGCCAAAAATAAAAACAAATGAGGAAAACCAGTTATAAGAAAGAGAGAGAGAGAAACTAGGAAAGCAAATAGATGGGAGGGAGGAGGGAAGGAAGGAAGGAAGGGAGAAAGAGAGAAAAAGCATGCCTCCCCTTTGCTTCCCCAGCCACCCTGCCAGGAGCCGCACAATATGTGTGAAAGAGCCGCATGTGGCTCCCGAGCCACAGGTTGGCCACCCCTGCAATAAAGTCTAAATGGGTCAGGGGAACTCACCAAAAAAAAGGGGGAGAGGCCTTTTCCCCGCCCCTTCAGACAGCAGCCATGCCCGTTCGGCCGAGCAATACTTGTCTGAGATTTCTATAACCTCACCCCGAAGTGGGAGCGGAGCGAGGCCTCAAACCATCTCAGGGCTTCTCTTGCAAGCACTACAGGAGTGGTCAGGGTCATGGATGAGACCCAGCCACGCTGGAAGGCTTGCGAGGGGGGAAGCAGGAAAGCAAGTGGGAACCCCCCCCCTTTCCCCATAGCATTTGCTACCAGGGCTGGCATTCTTCCACCCAGAGAATCTCTCCCGTGGTCACTTGAATAACAGAAAAGACATTTCCAGCCTTCTGGCTGAAAAGCTCTCGTTAAAATTAATTCCAGAGTTCGCAGAGCTGTTCACAATCACACAAGATCAAAATGATGATGATAATATCTTGATGGACAATTACTTACTCTCTCCCACCTTGCCCCGCAACTCTGCACCAATGCAAACAGAGCACGTGAGCCAAACATGTGCATAAAAACTAAAACCTGACTTTTCTTACTGCGCAAAGTTCTCTCTGCTACAGAATGGAAGGACACCGGGCCTGTCCAGCAATCACAAAGACTTATGTGAAGACAGATGATCTCTCAACGGAAACACTCTTAAAGAAGAGCAAACGCCACTCTGGGAGTCAGCAGTCAAAAGCCCCCCTGGAAATGTGACCGGGGCCCTGAGAGACTTCCAAAATGACCTGGAAAGTCACGTTACCTGCAGCATGAGGCCAGTGCGTTAGAAATGCTCAGTGGTCGCTCCAACACAACAGCTGTTCTCACATCAGGGCACTGCAGTGGTTAACATAAGAACATAAGAGAAGCCAATGTTGGATCAGGCCAATATCAACGTTTATTCTACAAACCTTCAGTAGACTGAGTTTGTCTACTGAAGGTTTGTAGAATAAACATTGATATTACTGACTCTTTATTTGATAGCTCTGACCCGTAACACCCTTGACTGTCTAGGGCAGGGGTGGGCAAACTGTGGCTCAGGAGCCGCATGTGGCCCTTTCACATATATTATGTGGCTCCCGGCAGGGCGGCTGAGGAAGCTAAATATCATTAGCAAACAAATATCATTGGACAATATCTGCTTTTACCCCTTTTTGTTATTATTTTTGGCAGGCTCATTTAATGTTAATAAAAAGCAAATCTCCTTATTTTCCAATAAAAGCAGGTAATATTTGTTCATGTCTTGTGGCTCTCAAACATCTGATGTTTATTCTCTGCGGCTCTTACGTTAAGCAACTTTGGCCACCCCTGTTCTAGGTGGCTCTTACCCTGAGCAAGTTTGCCCACCCCTGGTCTAGGGTAACCAGGGTATGAGTTCAGGGTGAAAATTGTTCTCTCTATTAAAATATTCTTCTGCTAAAAGTGTGTTGACCTTACATCATCCATGTGGGCTGAGCCTAGGGGCACTGATGATTGCTGAAGTCTTCTTTGCTCTGAGCTGGTCATCAATCAGCTCTCTGTGAGCTCTTGTGGACTAGACCAGGGAGCTCTGTATTTCACGGTAGTGCACTGTGTTGGTGCTGAAGTATTCTGTGCTGAATATGGAAACCTTATGTTTTTATCCTAAAAGATTTGAAAGTGCTAAATTGCTTTCTGTCCTTAAGAAGCTTATATTGTAATAAACTGCTTTTGTTTAAGAACGATGGTCTCTCTCTCTCTTGATTCAGTCCCTTGCCAGTCTCCACCCAACCAATAAGAGAACTAAAGGGGGATGGGAGGGTCCCAGGGAAATAGTCCCGGGGTCCCAGAATCCTGCAAGATTGGCATTGAGAGCTGGTGAGCTCAGCAAAGATGACATCAAGCTACTAATCATGAAGTCCTCCTCACTTCAAAAAGGACGTGGGCAGTATGGGGTGGGTACAGAGGAGAGCGACAAGGATGATCGGGGGCCTGGAGACCAAGAAGCCCTGTGAGGAAAGGCTGAGGGACTCGGGAATGTTCAGTCTGGAGAAGAGGAGGTTGAGGGGAGACACGAGTGCTCTCTTGAAGTATCTGAAGGGCTGTGTCCCTTAGAGGAGGGCAGGGAGCTGTTCCTGTGGGCAGCAGAGGAGAGGACTCGCAAGAATGGGTTTAAATGAAGGGTGGGAAGGTACCGGCTGGATCGTAGGGAAAAACTTTACAGTAAGAGTTGTTCAACAGGGGAATCAGCTGCGTCGGGAGGTGGTGGTGAGCTCCCCCTCCCTGGCAGTCTTCAAGCAGTGGCTGGACAAACCCTTGTCAGGGATGCTCTAGGCTGGTCCTGCATTGAGCAGGGGGCTGGGCTGGGTGGCCTGTAGGGCCCCTTCCAACTCTGTGATTCTAGGATTCTATTCTATAAGTCCCAGGTTAAAATTCACCCCTGCTCAGGGGCCTCAGGCCCATCTCTCTCTGCAAAACTGGGATGATAACACAGTCATTCCTTGAACGGCTGCTGTAGAGATCAGCAATACATTTTGCTTGTCACATTGCACCAGAGACAATGACAAGACATTAATGCCCTTGCCTCGTCGCCATCACTGCCTGCCCTGTAAAGTACAAAACGGCACACACATATTCCCTAACAAAAAATAAAGTATTACTACTAGCCTCACTGTAAGACTGTCCTCCTTGCTCCCCTTCAGCATTCCCGGCATTGGATCCCAAAGGAGGTGGGGGGAGGGGAAGCATCCTGGCACAGCCCCACAAGGCCCCCAGCTTTCCTAAACCCCCAGGTACAGCTGGGCTGCAGGTTAAGGGAGATTGCTACCAACGCTCCCTCTAAGGTGTGGAGTCCTGTGAGCAAAAATCCTCCTTTGTGAGCTCCTGGCATTCAAGTTGTGAGCAAGCCATTCGGCTACCGCATAAATTAGTTTGCTCTGGAGCCCTCCTTCCGGAGCTAAGACAGAAACGTGTGAGCTGGAGGCGAGAAAACTGTGAACCAGCTCAGGGTTGCCAAGTCCGGGTTGGGAAATACCTGGGGACTTTGGGGGTGGAGCCAGGAGAAGGCGGGGTTTGGGGAGGGGAGGGGCCTCAGCACGGTACAATGCCATAGAGTCCACCCTTCAAAGCAGCCATTTTCTCCAGGGGAGCTGATCTCTGTCGTCTGGAGATCAGTTGTAAAAGCAGGGGATCCCCAGGCCCCACCTGGAGGCTGGCAGCCCTAGTACAACTACTTTTAACAGCAGTCCTCCATTGCTACAACATTACCTTACAAAACAGCATCACTTTCGTGAGATCTCAAACCAGAGGGGGGGGAAGGTCAGACCTGCAGATGAGAAAGGAAGAAAAGGAATATGAAGGCCATGGGTGTCGCAACACACTGGCCCCAATAAGAACAGCCGGCAGGACAGAGTAGCGCAACCGGAATAACACAAAGGACGGTCCATTAAAAGACCCAAAGCCCCCACAGAAGCACCGACAGAATGTCTATGCTTGCCCTATACCTGGGGACATTCAAGCCACCAGTCTCTAACCTTCTACGTGCCCACGTGACTCACGGGGGGACCTGGCAGAGGCTCCAACGGGCAAGCTTCAGGCCAGGCCCTCCCGTCAGAGTTGCTAAACTTGCACAGGGGCACAAGCAACAACATACTGTTGCTACAGCTCAAGAGCGGCCCGTTGTTATTATCAAATAAACTACAACTCCCAACATGCACTGCACAGAAACTCCCTGCCACAATCTGAGCAAAGAGCCGCGTTCCCTCTCGGGAATGGTAGTCTACAGGGAGCGACGAAGTGGAGGCCCCAGTAACGACAACTACTCTCCGCTTAAGCGCCCATAAGCCCAGGATAAAAACCACCCGACTCGCCCAGCCTCCAAAGGCCGAGGCGCCCACGAGCACCGGGCTCCCGTCGCCAAGGATGGCAATGGATTCACGCTTCACCTTCCCCGGGAGACGAAACACGCCGCTTCCTCCACGCTGTCTGCCACGGCCTTCTGCACGCACGAGACGTCATCACGCTCGGTTCCCTCCGCCCCTTTCCACACGCGGTCTTTCCGTAGGCTCTGCGCCCCCTAGTGGTCCTTTGTAGCTATCACTCTGCTCAGAACCTGTTAACGGACAAGCCCAATGACCAATCAACGCCCAGCTTTCTTTACATAGCAGGCGGGCGATGGCGCCTCAGTCGGGGCCTCACGTTAATAGGGTTGCAGTCTTAATAAGGCTGTTGAATGACTTCCGGTTCTAGATCGTAGCTGGTGGAAGTCTGTGCGGGATAAGACGGAGTAGAGAAAACATAAGGATAAAGTGATTCCTGAGGGACAATCATGGCAGGAGAAAAAGCAAAGTAAGACAGGGGAGTTCTAGTCCAGTCCCCTGCCTCTGTACTTGCAATGCATGGAAAAGGAAGCGTTTAAGGGCTGCCAGCCCCCAGGTGGGGCCTGGAGATCTCCCGCTTTTAGAACTGATCTCCAGCCGACAGAGATCAGCTCCCCTGGAGAAAATGGCTGCTTTGGAGGGGGGACTCTATGGCATTGTACCATGCTGAGGCCCTTCCCCTCCCCTCCCCAAACCCCACCCTCTCCTGGCTCCACCCCCAAAGTCTCCAGGTATTTTCCAACCCAGACTTGGCAACCCTAAAGCGTATAGACCGTAGGGTAGGGGTGTCGTTTGTTAGGACGGCCGGATCTGACACAAACGAGACCTTGTTGGGCCGGGCCAGGTGTGTGTCTTAAAATGTAATGCCGGGTAGCGGAGATATAAACTTCATAAAGGGCACAAACACAGAGGTTTTTTTTAAAACTCAAAATAAAAACATGCTTAAAACACTAGCACTCTTGCAATATTTTATTTATTTAAAATTCCCTGATAACTGACACCTCTTGCTCTGAATTATGGCATCAAAATGTCTGTGCTGCTGCAGTCTTTGAGTATACTGTTCAGGTGTGTACATTTAAGCGGCAAACCTACTTTTGATTTATTGACATCCACCACAGAGATCTCATGCTCAGAGTTCTGAGTCTAGGACCCACGGGGAAAACATGAAATGGCTGAGCGATTGAGAGAGTCTGGCAAAGCAAGCTATGATGTAGCAGCAACAAAAGAACTGGAAGCAGGAGAGGGCCAGTTCCAGGGCGGGCCTGATAGAAGCCCTCTGGGGGCCTGATCCGGCTCCCGGGCCGCATGTTTGACACCCCTGCGTAGAGGGATGCAACCATGTTAGTCTGGGCAGTAAACATGAATAGGCTTTCATGCATTTCACGAAATCGATTCCAGAATTTCCAGAGACCACAGAAATTGTACTTTTAACTGCTTGAACTTTTAAGGTACCGCCAGACTGCTATTATTAGTCTAGACCAAAGTTTTGAGTCCAGGGGCACCTTTAAGACCAACAAAGCGTTATTCTGAGTACAAGCTTTCGTGTCCGTGCACATTTCTTCTTCAACCATCACATATGGCTAGACTAGAAAAAGGGCAGAGGAAGGTGTCAGCCGAAAGGGCTCATTAGAGACAAGGTTTTATTTATTTATTTATTTTGCATTTATAGGCTGCATACAGACGCATTTAGATATATATATGTATACCGCGTGCGTGCACACGAAAGCTCATGCCCAGAACTAAACTGTGTTGGTCTTAAAGGTGCCCCTGGACTCAATGTTTCTTCTGTTACTTCAGACCAACACAGCGCCCCACCTGAATATAAGTACATTCCAAATGTAGAGTCCAGGGGCACCTTTAAGACCAACAAAGGTTTATTCGACACTGACAAGTATGAGCTTTGAAAAAGTCTGCTTTGCACACGAAAGCCCATACCTCCAATAAAACTTTTGTGGGTCTTAAAAGATGCCCGACTGGACTCTCACTTTGGTCCACCTTTTTTTCCAAACACAGGGCAAAGAGAGTCTACTCCGAACCGGAAGTGAGAGTTGCATACAACGGTATTTTCTATTCCTCCAGCTCGCCGGCGTTGCGCATGCGCTCTGCGGCCGGCTCCCCCGCCGGAAGCCGCTCCTGCCTTCCCTTTTTTCCTCTCTCTCTCCTTCTCCTTCGGAGGACTGACGTCAGCCCTCCGAAACCCGGGCGGCGGCGGCTTCGGCGAGGCCTGCCTGAGGCGAGGGCGCGCGGGGCATGCCGGGAATGCCGACGCCCAAGATGGCGGCAGGATTGAAAAGTTGTTGCCGCGGCGGCGGCGCCTCTTCCCCTCGCTGAGGCTCCGGCCCCTCCCGGCGCGGCGATGGCGGCGCTCTGAAGGCGGAGCGGGCGGGGGGGACCCGGCGGGCGGGGAAATGGCTCCGGGCCCCGCCTGAGACATGGAGGAGGAAGGCAAGCGGGGCAAGAAGGCGAGTGCGGGGGCGGCGGGCGGGGCCGCCGGGGTGGGGCGGGGCGTGTCCGCGGGGGCGGGGCGGGGGCGGGGCTTCTCCTCCTCCTCCTCCTCATTGAGGACCCGGGCTTGAGCCCTCCTTGCTGGAGAGTTGGGGTGGCTGCTGCCGTGGTGGAGCCTGCGTGGAGTTCGCAACTGCTGGGAAATTACTCTTCTTGTTCTTGTTCTTGTTGTTATTATTTGGTTAGATTTTTATCCCGCCCTCCCGGCCAAGTATATATGTGTGTGTGTATATATATATATACACACACACACACAAAACTAGCATTCTGCTTTTCCTCTCTCCTTGGAGACAGACCAAGACAGGTCGCCGTGTTAGTCTTGTCTGTAGCTGCAGAAAAGTGCAAGAGCCCCAGGAGCACCTGAAAGACTAACAGAATTTTGGGTAGGGGAGGAGCTTTCCTGAGTCACTGCTCACTTCTTCAGATAGTGCAAAGTTGGTGGATTTCCATTCCCTACAGCTAAACGTTAGAGCCTTCCATGGAGATAGATCATGATGGGTAGCCGTGTTAGTCTGTCTGCAGCTGCCGAAAAGCGCAAGAGCCCCAGGAGCACCTGAAAGACTAACAGAATTCTGGGTAGGGGAGGAGCTTTCCTGAGTCACCGCTCACTTCTTCAGATAGTGCAAAGTTGGTGGATTTCCATTCCCTACAGCTAAACCTAGTGCTTTCCATGGAGATAGATCATGATGGGTTGCCGTGTTAGTCTGTCTGCAGCTGCCGAAAAGCGCAAGAGCCCCAGGAGCACCTGAAAGACTAACAGAGTTCTGGGTAGGGGAGGAGCTTTCCTGAGTCACCGCTCACTTCTTCAGATAGTGCAAAGTTGGTGGATTTCCATTCCCTACGGCTAAACGTAGTGCTTTCCGTGGAGATAGATCATGATGGGTCGCCGTGTTAGTCTGTCTGCAGCAGCAGAAAAGTGCAAGAGCCCCAGGAGCACCTGAAAGACTAACAGAATTTGTGGCAGGGGAGGAGCTGTCGGGAGTCACTGCCCACTTTTTCATATAGCTTAAGATGGGTAGCCATGTGAGTCTTGTCTGTAGCTGAGAAAAGTGCAAGAGCCCCAGGAGCACCTGAAAGTCTAACAGAATTCTGGGTAGAGGAGGAGCTTTCCTGAGTCACCGCTCACTTCTTCAGATAGTACAAAGTTGATGGATTTCCATTCCCTACAGCTAAACGTAGTGCCTTCCATGGAGATAGATCATGATGGATAGCCATGTTAGTCTGTCTGCAGCAGCAGAAAAGTGCAAGAGCCCCAGGAGCACCTGAAAGACTAACAAAATTTGTGGCAGGGGAGGAGCTTTTGGGAGTTTCGGGCACCTGGAATTTTTGGCCACTGCGTGACAGAGTGTTGTACTGGCTGGGCCATTGGCTTCTCTTATGTTCTTGTGTTCCTATGAGTCACTGCCCACTTCTTCAGATAGCTCAAGAGGGTTAGCCATGTTCATCTCTCTGTAGGAATAGAAAAGAGACAGAGTCCAGGAGCACCTTAAAGACTAACAACATTTGTGGCAGGGTAGGAGCTTTTGGGAGTCACTGCTCACTTCTTCAGATAGATCAAGGTGCGGGTAGCTGTGTTAGTCCATCTGTAGCAGCAGAAAAGAGCAAGAGTCCAGGAGCTCCTTAAAGACTTAACAAAATTTGTGGCAGGGGAGGAGTTTTCGGGCGTCTGAAGGTATCTGAAGAAGTGAGGAGTGACTCACAAAGGCTCCCCCCGCCACATATTTTGTTAGTCTCTAAGGTGCTGCTGGACTCTTGCTCTTTTCTTCTGCCCTGGCACTCAAGATAGTAAGTGGGGTTTGCCCCTCTGCCACCCCTGGGCATTGCCTGGCTCCAGACCTCCTTCACTTCCCTTGCTGCCTTCCAGCCTTTCCCAGGCAAAAAATGCAGTGGGATGCATTTGCTCAGGCATTGGGCGTGTCATCGTCTCCTCCTGGTGTGTCACATGTGATAGTGGGGGACCTCCTTGCATCTGGTGTAATATAATCTAATTTAGCTGTGTCTGAAGAAGTGAGCAGTGATTCCCGGAAGCTCCTACCCTGCCAGAGGTTTTATTAGTCTTTAAGGTGCTACTGGACTGTGGCTCTGTTCTGCTGCTGCAGACAGACTAATACTGTTACCCATCTTGATCTAATTTATTGATTTGCTTGTTTTATTTAGAACCTGTTTTTTTTCTCCTATGGGGACCCAAAGCAAGCATACATCCTTCTCTCTTCCAGTTTCTCTTGTAAGGGATCTATGCCCCAAAAGACCGTTTCTCTCCTGCCCTCTGTTTCTTTTAATAAATTGTGCGCTGCGTAACAGTTCTTGGCTAAGTGGTATCTGGGGCTCCATGAGCAGAAATAAAAAATAGAGCCCAGTGGGGAGCAGCAAGTATTCAGTAAGGGAGGGGCTGTGGCTCAGTGGCAGAGCGTCTGATATGCAGGAGATCCCAGGCTCAGTCCCCCAATGCAGAAGATCCCCAGGTTCAATCTGACAGTAGGTGTTGTGGGAGACCTGAGACCCCCCAAGAGACCCTGCCCGTCTGAGTAAACAGTGCTGACTTTGATGGACTGAGGGTCTGATTCAGTATGAGGCAGTTTCGTGTGTGTTCATAAAACGCTATTGACCACAGCAAAACACAGAACTGGGCAAGAAGCTGCAGTCCTTGCTTCCGTCCGTACACCCTGCTCCACATGACAATAAAATATGATGACTTGTGTGTTCCTTTGCTTTGTAATAGCTTGTGCTGGCTTCCAAAGCAAGGGTGTGTTGCTAAAGCAGCCAACAACAGAAAGCTGGATTTCACAATGGGTCTGTTTGTATTTTATTGTAGAGTAGCCCCAGTTTAGTAACAGTGGATACCAGAAGAGAAACATGCATACATAAAGCTGCCTTACACCACGTCAGACCATAGGGCTGTCAGTTCTGCCTCGTAGTGGCTCTCCAGGATCTCAGGTGAGGACATTTTTCACCTCCCCTGCTATCATGGTGCTTTTTAACAGGAGCTGCCAGCGATTAAACCTGGGACCTTCTGCATGTAAGTCAAGTGTTCCACCACAGTGTGCTCATGTGCTTCCTTCATGGCGTGCTTGCTTCATGGCACACATGAAGGAAGTGGAGAAAGTGGTGGGAATGTGCACCTCTGTATTCAGAGAGTGGCTGAAGTAGAAGAGAGGCTGAAGTAATGAGGTGTGGAAAAGGCACTTCAGCGGCTGGAACCCTAAAGATGACCACAGTACTTCACTGCAGCATTTTTTTAGCATGTCGGAATTTGAATACTGGAGCTGTGTTACTGAATAAGGCCATTTTTTTCCAGTGCACAAAACCAGCCACAATTCTTCATAACCCAGAAAAAATCCATGGGATTCATAAACTCCAGTTTTCTCTAACTTCTTATTGTAATTGCCTGTTGACTGTTTGCATACTTGGCCTCTGTGCCCTGTTGCTGGCCCTCCAGAGGAACTGGTTAGCCACTGTGTGAGACAGGATGCTGGACTAGATGGATCATTGGTCTCATCCAGCGCGGCTCTTCTGATGTCTGGCTGGCCAGTATGCGAGACAGGATGCTGAACTAGATGGACTCTCACTGGTCTGATCCAGCAGGGCTCTTCTGAGGTTCTTTTCAGGCGAAGGTCTCAGCCTCTCTGCCCTGTTGTTGACCCTCCAGGGGAACTGGCTGGCTGCTGTGTGAGACAGGATGCTGGACTAGCTGGACCCTCACTGGTCTGATCCAGCAGGGCTCTTCTGAGGTTCTTCTCAGGGGAAGGCCTCAGCCTCTCTGCCCTGTTATTGGACCTCCAGAGGAACTGGTTGGCTGCTGTGTGAGATGGGATGCTGGACTAGATGGACCCTCACTGGTCTGATCCAGCAGGGCTCTTATGAGGTTCTTCTCAGGGGAAGGCCTCGGCCTCTCTGCCCTGTTGTTGGCCCTCCAAAGGAACTGGGTGGCCAGTGTGTGAGACGGGATGCTGGACTAGATGGACCCTCACTGGTCTGATCCAGCAGGGCTTTTCTGAGGTTCTTCTCAGGGGAAGCCCTCAGCCTCTCTGCCCTGTTGTTGGCCCGCCAGAGGAACTGGCTGGCCACTGTGTGAGATGGGATGCTGGACTAGATGGACCCTCACCGGCCTGATCCAGCAGGGCTCTTCTGAGGTTCTTCTCAGGGGAAGGCCTCGGCTTCTCTGCCCTGCTGTTGGCCCTCCAGAGGAACTGGTTGGCCACTGTGTGAGACAGGAGGCTGGACTAGATGGACCCTCACTGGTCTGACCCAGCAGGGCTCTTCTGATGTACTCATGTGATTAAGCCTAAGATGGGAGATGGCCGAGAAGAGAGACATGCTCTCCCTGTCAATTTCGGTATTTTTTAAAACTCCTTTGTTGGCAGATGGTGAGGGAGAAAGATGGAGGAGGGAGCAACATATTGTTGGTAGAACTAAACAGGGAAATTTGGCCTTGGTAAAGAAGGCGGGGGTGCTGTGGGTTGAACGGGGCTGGGGGGGGGGCAGAGAGAGACCAGTGTGACTGCTTGTGTGGTGGGGGGATGCAGGTGGGAGAGACGCCCGTCAGGATGTCACTGGGGGAGGCCCCACGGGGATGGTGCTGAAACCATGCATCATGCCAAGTAATGTCAGGAAATGCGCCACTGAGCTTTTTGTGGGATGGAGAGAGAGGAGGCATGCTTCCCCGGGGCATTAAGGCATGAGAACAGCTCAGTGTTGTGCATTCAGCTTTGCACACCCTAGCAAATGGGACATCAGAGAAACAAATGCAAATGCTCCTTGGATGTCTGGGCTGGGAAATGCCCGGGCACCTAGGATCTGAAAGGATGGTTCCTGACTGCCCGGGGCTGGTGTTTTGTGACTCTGGCTCCTAAAAACTGACCTTCTCTTCCCCCCCCCCCATCCCCAGCTGGGTGAAGCTGACACCCCTTCTAGCTTTCCCCCCTTCCTGTGTGCTTCCTGTCATACCATTGTGGTTAAATACGGGCTTCATGGACGAATGAGTTTATTTCCCTTAGATGCTTGCTAAAGCGCCCTTGGGGTACTTCCTAGAAAAGAGAATGCATTTTTTCCCTCCTGACCAGAACTTCTTAAGGGAGCCCAGTCTGCAAGGAGAGAGAGAGAGAAATGTGTGTTTGTGTGCATACAGACATCTGTACTAGTACACCAAGGAACTGATAAGGGTACTGAATTAGCTGTTGATTTTCCCAAGGCTTTTCCCATTGAGAATTTGGTGATGTTCAAAGGGATTCATTTAGATGACCGTCCTTACATGAAGAAGAAGAAGAGATTGGATTTATACCCCGCGCTTCACTCAGAGTGGCTTACAATCTCCTTTCCCTTCCCCTCCCCACAACAGACACCCTGTGGGGCAGGTGGGGCTGAGCGAGCTCTCCCGAGGACTGCCCTTGAGAGAACAGCTCTGACAGAACTATGGCTTGCCCCAGGTCATCCAGCAGCTGCAAGTGGAGGAGTGGGTAATCAAACCCAGTTCTCCCAGATTAGAATCTGCACACTTAACCACTACACCAAACTGGCAAGTGAAACATCCGGGAAGGTCAGTGAAGCTCTGTTTCAGCCCACATGCTCATAGATGAGATTCTGACTTTTCCCCAAGAGTGGTGTTCTAATTAAAATTGGCGGCTAATTTTAGTAGAGTTTCAGTGTAGGACAAAAATTGGTCTCTCCTCTAAATATGGGTTGAGAGAGGGCGGAAGAAGAGAACAACCTGCTTATAAACCATCTAGCATGATGATTTCCTTTGAAAGACGTTCCGGGTTGGGGGTGTTTAAAGTATTTCTTTTGGTGTAGTGGTTAAGTGCGCAGACTCTAATCTGGGAGAACCGGGTTCGATTCCCCACTCCTCCACTTGCAGCTGCTGGATGACCTTGGGCAAGCCGTAGCTCTGGCAGAGCTGTTCTTGAAAAAGAGCAGTTTCTGTCAGCTCTCTCAGCTCCACCCACCTCCCAGGGTGTCTGTTGTGGGGAGGGAAAGGAAAGGAGTTTGTAAGCCGCTCTGAGACTCCCTTGGGTAGTGAAGGGTGGGGTATAAATCCAATCTCCTCCTCCTCCTCCTAAGAGAGCTTGTTCTTATTGCTGTGTTTGCCAGTGCATCATTAGGGGATGTGGTCTGGTCTATTGCTTTGCATGCCGTAAGTCCCAGGTTCAATTGCTGGCAGCATTTTCTCCCTGCTGCATATGTGGTCACTCTCTCTCTCAGCTTGGGAAGAGCATCTGTGAGTCTATAGACAGGTGTCAGCCTTTCAGTCCCATTTATCCTTTGGAGCTGCTGGTATCGTTCCTCTCATATTTCAGAGGCAGAACCTTGGCTCTGATGAGCCCTACCTCCCAAGTGTCCTTTGCGTCCCAGAGTTCTTAGTCTTGTCTGAGATGTGCTTTTGGCTTCCACATTGCTGTGTTGACACTTTGTACTGGGACGAGGCTCAGAACCAAAGCTGTACGGACACTGGTTCCAGGATCCAGCTCCAGTTAGAACCACCCTATGAGCTCATCCCCTTTGAACTTGGCCATTCTCTCCCCACCCTCTGCAGCTGGGGACAGAACTGTGGGAAAGGAGCTATTTTTAGTGATCCGCGTTTGCCATATGGAGGCAGCAGCAACTGCGGTTTCAGAAGGTGGCAGCAGAGCGATCCGTCGTGCCGAGACACTTTGGCCTGGAAAAAGCTGCTCTAAACACCCTGATAATGTGTCTTGCTAGACTAGGACAAGAGCCATCCTGGGCCCAAGAGAGACTTTAGTGAACACCCATGAAGCTGCCTTCTGCCGAATCAGACCGTCGGTCCATCAAGGTCAGTCTTGTCTATTCAGACTGGCAGCGGCTCTCCAGGGTCTCAGGCAGAGGTCTTTCACATCACTTCCTGCCTGGTCCTTTTGACTGGAGATGCCAGGGATTGAACCTGGGACCTTCCGCATGCCGAGCAGATGCTCTGCCACGGAGCCAAAGCCCCGTTGTGCTTTGTCTCCTAGACTACTTAAAAATTCCTTATTCTCTGTAACATCTCTTTAATCTGTCCCATTTATCTGCCACTTTCTGGATTGTTGCACCAGCATGATAGAACAGATATCTCTGGAAAGCTGTAAGAGAAGGTGGTAGGTAGACTGGGTGTGGGGAGCCAGATCTCTCCCACCCACCCCGAACCGCATAGTGTGGTATCTGTCAGTTAGCACTGCCATAAGTTTCTGTTGACTGTTATTATCAATAATTCTGCTGGGTTCGTTTCATGTCTACGGTTGTTATCGTCTATCTGATGGTCAATTAACCTTGCTTTATGTTATGAGTTCTCTTTCGCCTTATCTGGGTCCCAGACGAGATAGCATCGGTGGTTTAACCCCCCACCTCCGGAATGCGCGTCTCGCTCGCTTTGCGCATGCTTATTGCTCATTAGCTTTTTCTCCACTCTTATCTCTCATTTGCCTTTCCCTAGCTCACGGCCTTGAGCTGAAAGCCTCCTGTTATGTGTTATTCACAGGTGTTATGAGTTCCTTTGCTTGGTTTTCCTTGGGAACATCTGCCCCAAAATCTGAACAGTAACTTTTCCTGAGAACCTAGTTTGCTGCGCTTTCCTTGGGAAAAGTGAGCCAGTATATTTGGGCGCCAATAATCCTCCCAATTGATTGGTGGATGTTAAGGGGGGCATATTTCATATCAAGTATAATTGTAGTTGTATTGCTATGCTTGGGCATTACTAACAGAAGAAGTGTATTTGGCTAGCAAGATCTTTTCTGCAAATAAAGGACTTTCTGTTTAAGGAGACCTGTTGTGGACTACATCTATGGGCACAATCTCACAGTATTCTTGCTTTCCCCAGTTCGGTGTCGTGGTTAGGAGTGCAGACCCTAATCTGGGAGAGCCAGGTTTGATTCTCTACTCCTCCACATGCAGCTGCTGGTGTGACTTTTGGTCAGTCACAGGTTCTTTCAAAGGTGTTCTCTCATGAGCAGTTCTTGAGAGAACGCTCTCAGCCCCGCCTACCTCACAGGCAATTCTCCCTCTAAGCAGTGGAGTCTTGTGAGCAAAAATTCTACTTCATGAGCTACTGGCATTAAAGTTGTGAGTGAGCGATTTGGCTGCTGAATAAATTAGTTTGCTCTGGAGCCGTCCTTCCTGAGCCAAGACAAAAACGTGTGAGCCGGAGGCTTAAAAACTGTGAGCTAGCTCACACTAACTCAGCTGAGAGGGAACACTGCTCACAGGGTGTCTGTTGTGGGGAGGGGAAGGGAAAGGAGATTGTAAGCTGCTCTGAGACTCCTTTGGGTAGCGAACGGCGGGGTGTAAATCCAATCTCTTCTCTTCTTCTTTGAGAGACCAATTGATGCCATGTCCACCGCAGTAACCTCACTCTCAGGTCAGATGTATTTGCACAGTAGCAACCAATGCACTGCATGGTAAGGAAAGGGCACGCTGATGTGAAAAAAGCATAGACAGCTTCAAGAGGGAATTAGATAAACATCTGGAGCAGAGGTCCATGACTGGCTGTTAGCCATAAGGTATAGATGGAACACTCTGTCTGGGGCAGTGATGCTCTGTATTCTTGGTGCTTGGGGCGGGGGGGGGGGGCAACAGTGGGAGGGCTTCTGAAGTTCTGGCCCTGCTGCTGGACCTCCTGATGTCACCTGGGTTTTGGTCACTGCAGTGACCTGATCCAACATGGCTTCTCTTATGTTCTTATTTGTCATACTAATATCTGGGAGACCCAGATTTGAATGTCCACCCGTGCCATGAAAACTCACTGTGAGACCTTGGGCTGGTCACTATCTCTCAGCCTGGCCTACCTCACAGGGTTGTCGTGGGGATGAAACTGAGGAGAGGAGAACGGTGTCAGCCGCTGTGGGTCCTCACTGGGGAGAGAGGCAGGGCATGAATGAACTAAATAAATAAGAAAGGAATTGTAGCTCAGTGTTGGAGCGTAAGGCTTGTAAAAAAAAAGTCCTTGGATCCAGTCCTCAGCACTCCAGTCGCTTAGAGAGTCCCTGTCAGTCAGACGAACCAAGCATCCGGAAGCGTCCCGGGACATGTGCAGGGTGGGAAAAGTGGGCTCTGCCTCTTCAAGGGTGAAGTGGGCTTGCAGCGCAACGACCAGTGTGTTGTAGTGGTTAGACTGTCTGACTGGGAAACGGGAGGACCAGGTTCGAATCCCACTCATGCCATGGAAGCTTGTTGGGTGTCCTGGATAGTGTGGAACCTTTGGGGGAAGGAATAACCGTTCGTCATTTGCTTTGGAGAAATTTGAGTGTCCTTTAACTCATGTGACTGGCTAAGGAGACTTAAGCCACCACATCCAAAGTGACCGTCTGGAGCTGACCTTATCTGGGGATTCAGGGTAGGGAATCATCGCTTTGGGATCTCATTTTCCTTCCCTTAGTTCCGGCTTGGGTTTGTTTTGCCACAGCAGTGGACGAGGAAGCCGTTTATGGTTATGGAGTGGTTAAGGGCGCAGACTCTAACCTGGGAGAACCGGGTTTGATTCCCCACTCCTCTACTTGCACCTGCTGGATGACCCTGGGCAAGCCATAGTTCTGGCACAGCTGTTCTTGAAAAAGAGCAGTTTCTGCCAGAGCTCTGTCAGCCCCACCTACCTCCCAGGGTGTCTGTTGTGGGGAGGGGACGGGAAAGGAGTTTGTAAGCCGCTCTGAGATTCCCTTGGGTAGTGGAGGGCGGGGTATAAATCCAATCTCCTCTTCCTCCTCCTCCTCCTCCTCTTCTTCTTCCTTGACTTTGTTCACTAATCACACTGACGTCCTTTGAGTTCTCCTAATCTATGGCATATGTTTTATCTGAGCATCAAATATTGTGGATTTAGTGACAACACTGTGTTCCTGGAGCTGCAGAATTCCCCATACTTTCTTTAAAAAGTGCAAGCAGGGTATGCGTGTGTGTGTGTGAGAGAGAGAGACTTTGAGAGGCTCTGTTTGGGAGGAGTCTTGCTTGGGTTCGATAAAACCAGAAAAGGGGATGCGTGGTGGCAGTGGGCTCTTAGTGGACTCCTAGGGGAGTGTGAGAACCCCCAGAGTCAATCAACAACAAGGGTCCTTAAACAGGAAAGCTTTATTGTAGAAAGGTCTTACTGGTCATCTGCACTTTTCTGTGTTAGTAATGGCAAGTAATTATTAGGCCAGGGCAATTATACAGAATTCAAAAGGGTTCATTCATGTTAATACACCCAATCAAAGGGGAGATAAAAAGGCGCTAAAAATACTGGCTCCTTGTTCCCAAAGTGCCATGAGAATGGGGTGGAGAAGACAGAGAGCTAGGCGGGTAAGACTTTCCACAGACATGAGGCCCTCCGGGGTCAGGAACCACCTCCTGCCCGGGGATGGCAGCACTAGCTGACGGGGAGCTACCTCATTCTTGTCCTTTGAAATCCAAGTATGCCATTGGGTTTAAAATATACCCTTAACCGGTTGCTTAATCCAGGGCTCCGATGGGGCCTGACTGCTCCTCGACACAGTTGGGTTGACCTCTCTTGTCCCACAGACTCACTGGAGCGCAGGGTTCCAGTCGTGCGTGCAGAGACATCGTGCCTCTTGCTTTGTTCACCCGCCACCCATGCAGTCGCTTAGCTGTGTTTTCGTATGGTTAAAAGTAGTGCAGCTGGCACAGGCCTGCTGTCAAGAGAGGAGTGATTGATGCATCCCCTGTGTTGTATCGCCAAGACGTAGCAGGATGGGCGAACAAGCAAGGGTGAACGCAAGACAAATTGCACAGTGAGGTAAGGCATGTGTGAACGGCACGGCAGGAAAGAATAGTGACTCTCAGGATTGCAAGTGTGGGCCGTTATTAGATGAAGCAATAGGACCGCACCTGGGTTGAGGCTAGGAGGGAGCATTGGGCATGCTTAATTTCTCCTTTGCTCCCTTCGTTGCATGTAGAAAAGTCCTGCGCCAGGGAAAATACTCCGGAACACATGAAATTACCTTATACCAAGTCAGAACACTTGCCCATCAAGGTGTTCAGTTTTGGGCCCCACAGTTCAAGAAGGATATAGACAAGCTGGAACGTGCTAGTAGATGAGTGCTTGGAAAATGAACCCCATGTAGATGTGGAAGGACTTAGTGGCTGGTTCCTGCACTCCTGTGATATGTCCCAAAGACACATGAGGATCATAGTCAGAGATGCCTGTTATCATGTATACTTCATCTTTTTTCACAGAGAGGTGAATATTTGTGCTCACTCTATAGCAGAAGGGGAATAAGCACACCCCAGGTATATTTTGGGCGTCATGGCAATAAGTACATAAGAGAAGCCAATGTTGGATCAGGCCAATGGCCCATCCAGTCCAACACTCTGTCACACAGTGCCCAAAACTATCAGGCGCCATCAGGAGGTCCGGCAGTGGGGCAGGACACTAGAAGCCCTCCCACTGTGCCCCCCCCCCCCCAAGCACCAAGAATACAGAGCATCACTTGCCCCAGACTGAGAGTTCCTATCTATACCTTGCGGCTAATAGCCACTGGTGGACCTCTGCTCCAGATGTTTATCCAGTTCCCTCTTGAAGCCGTCCATGCTTGTAGCCGCCGCCACCTCCTGTGGCAGTGAATTCCACGCATTAATCACTCTTTGGGTGAAGAAGCACTTCCTTTTATCTGTTCTAACCCGACTGCTCAGCAATTTCATGGAGTGCCCACAAGTTCTTGTATTGTGAGAAAAGGAGAAAAGGACTTCTTTCTCTACCTGCTCAATCCCATGCATAATCTTATAAACCTCAATCATGTCACCCCCTCAGCCGTCGTTTCTCCAGGCTAAAGAGCCCCAAGCGCTTCAAGCTTTCTTCATAGGGAAAGTGTTCCAACCCTTTTATCATTCTAGTTGCCCTTTTCTGCATTTCTTCCAATGCTGTAATATCCTTTCTGGGGCGTGGTGACTCCGCTGATGCTCGGTGCAGATCGGCCTGTCTTGCAAGAAGCTGACCTCTTTCCTACCTGTGCAGATGGGAAGGGTTGTCATATTAGCGTGGCTCTCAGAGACTGTATGAAAATGGCCGGCAAGAGATGAAAGCACTTCTTGGCCGGCTCCCTCGGTCCTGCCTGCTGGCTTCTCAGCTTTCTGCACAGAGTATAGGCGGTGGAACAAGCTGAACTCTGGCAGGGAAACATTGGAAGAGCGGATGGGAACTGGCGAGATTGCCCACTTTGCCCGTATCGTCCCCCTGAACTTTAATTCTGAAAGGGAGCTTTAAATAGAGGGTTGCGGGGAAGGGGGAGAGGCTGGGAAAATCGATTCCAGTTGCCCTCCTGGTTTGCAGGCATCCTCCTCCTTTTGAGTGGAGCATTGCAGCTAAAAAGCCGAATAGTGTTAACGCTTTGAGGTTTGTACACTGGCTGGCTAATAGTTAAGCTTGGCATAAGATATTTTTCTGCATGGTGCTGGGCTGGGTCTTAACATTAATTTAGTGATTCTTTGCTTAAGGCGTTTAGTCTCTTCTGCAACAGCCAGTGAAGAGTGAAGGGCTATGGCTCCGTGGTACTGCATCTGCTGGGCATGCAGGATGTCCCAGGTCCAGTCCCCAGCGTCTCCAGGTAGAAAGGACCAGGCAGGAGGTGCTGTGGGAGACCTTTCTCTGCCTGAGACCCTGGAAAACTGCTGCCAGTCTGAGTAGACAGTGCTGATCTCAATAGACCAGCGGTTTGAGTCAGTATAAAGCTAGACTCAGTGGCACAGGCTTCCTCGGGAGGGGGGGGGCTCTCCTTCTTGGGAGGTTCTCAAGCAGAGGCTAGGTGGCCATCTGACAGCAATGCGGATTCTGTGAACTTGGGCAGATCATGAGAAGGGAGGGCGGGAAGGGTTGCATAAGGGCTTAGTTCTTTTCTTACACGCCCAGGGAAATGCCAATCGCCACTTTGGGGTCAAGCAGCAATCCTGGAGGGTTTTTTTTGTCATCTTCTGGGCACAGAGCAGCGGTCACCGTGGGTGTGGAGGGGGAAGGTATTTGTGAATTCCCTGCATTGTGCGGGGGGTCGGACTAGATGACCCTGGAGGTCCCTTTCAGCTCTTTGATTCTATGAAATTCTCATGTTCATATGATTCTTGTAGGGGAGAAGAATGGAGAGCCAGTGCAGTGTAGTTGCTAAGAGTGTCAGATGAAGATCTGGGAGACCAGGTTCGAATTCCAAGTCGTGCCATGGAGGCTTAGTGGGTGACCTTGGGCCAGTCAGTCTCTCTCAGGCTAACCCACCTCACAGGGCTGTTGTGAGGATACAGTGGAGGAGAGGAGAATGGAGTAAGGAGCTTTGAAGAAGAGGAAGAGATTGGATTTATACTCGCCCTCCACTACCCAAGGGAGTCTCAGAGCGGCTTACAAACTCCTTTCCCTTCCCCTCCCCACAACAGACACCCTGGGAGGTAGGTGGAGCTCTGAGAGAGCTCTTTCCAGAACTGTCCTTGAGAGAACATCTCTGACAGAACTATGGCTTGCCCAAGGTCACCCAGCTGGCTGCATGTGGAGGAGTGGGGAATCAAACCCAGTTCTCCCAGATTAGAGTCCACGCACTCAACCACTGCACCAAACTGGCTCCTTTAGGCTCCCATTGGGGAGAAAGATAAGGTATCAGTGACGTAAATAGAATTGGAGGCTAAAGAGTATGAGATGGGTGCAGTGGGTAGGGCTTGTAGCAAGTGAGTACCGGGTTGGTGCTCATTTTGCCTAATAGGTTGGAGTCTCCCTGTACAGAGAGACATGAAAAGGGGCCTCCCTGTACAGAGAGACCTCTCTAAAGGTTGCCTGCTTCTCTCTTGTCCTGTGTTGCCGACCGCTTTCTCCCCCCAGATGGCCAGCTGTTGAGTCTGTGACAAAGTGCTGGCAGATGGATGGAGCTGATAAAACGAAGCGGCAGGCAGGTTTCCCCATCCCACCCGGCTTGTTGTTTCCAAGTAGCGGCACGATCTGCAACTTGTGGCAGAGTTCTCCTCTTATGAAACGACTTTTTATATAACAGCAGACGTACTGGGGCACGTAAGCAACTCTCCGGTGCTAAAATAGCAGTTAGGTTTGTCTTTGGGGGATCTGCAAGCCACTTTTCCCTTTTTTGCCGTCAAATTGCAGCCAACTTTTGGTGACCCTGTAGGGTTTTCAAGGCAAGGGACATTCAGAAGAGGTTTGCCATTACCCCAACACAAACCCAGTATATCAGGGGTGGCCAAACTTGCTTAACGTAAGAGCCACATAGAATAAACGTCAGATATTTGAGAGCCACATGGTATTTTTTTTAATTTCTTTTATTGAGATAAACACAAAGTGAATTTACAATTTATAACTTTTTTTCACGTAACTACAAGTATGATGACTGTATGCAGTAAATATAAGATACAGCAAGTTTGAAACTGCAACTGTTAATACCTAATAAACCATTACTTGAACCTATCTAAATATGGAAACAGTGAGTGGAGATTACTTAAAAGGGAGCTGTGTGGTGTGGTTTTTCCCCCCTAAGTGTTAAAAGTGAAGCCAGGATGCATAGCTGGGTTCCTGTGGTAGAAGGCCATGCTCCGTCATGTATTGGAGAAATGGATACCAAGTGCGAACAAAGCGAGAAAAAATCACATCAGTAGCCGCATGACATGAACAAATATTACAGACATGATTTTTTTTGGAAATAATACAAATTTGCTTTTTATTAACATTAAATGAGACTGCCAAAAATAAAAACAAAAAGGGTAAAAGTAGATATTGATAATGATATTTATTTGTCCAATTATATTTGTAGGCTTGGGAAGGGGCTTTGAGAACTCATTTAAAGTTAAAGTTGCTTTCTTTCTCTGCTCCCCACTGCCTCAAGCCTACCCAGGGAGGGGAACACTGGCTGGGGAAGGGTGTCTGTTGTGGGGAGGGGAAGGGAAAGGAGTTTGGAAGCCGCTCTGAGACTCCAAGTGAGTGAAGGGTGGGGTATAAATCCAATCTCTTCCTCTTCTTCTCTTCTTCTTCTTTCCCAGCCGCCCTGCCGGGAGCCGCACAACATGTGTGAAAGAGCCACCTGCGGCTCCCGAGCCACAGTTTGGCCACCCCTGATATATACCATGGGATGGCAACCAATATAAACAGACCCTTCTTTAAAGTTTCTAATGAATAATACACTGGTGCTCAATGTAACTTACGTGATCCTTGTTGTTTGTATCTATACAACAAATGACAACATAGTCGATTTCTACAGCAACCCATAATAACAAACAATAGCCTGTACTTTTGTTCCATACAACTTTGTGAAAGATCTTACACAGCATTTACTTTTGCTTAGTACAGCTTGTGACTGATTCTGGTGGGGTCCCGGTTTACTTTCGGCCCGTTTCTTTATGTTTGCCGAAGAATCCTCACGCTTAGAGACTACATGAATGGAAGACTTCTGTCATACTTCTATGGCAGGGGTGGGCAAATGGCGGCCCGGGGGCCACATGCGGCCCGCCACAGAGTTTTTTGCGGCCCGCCAAGACCGTTGGCCACTGTCAGCACCTGAGGAGCTGCAGCTTGAACTTACTGACATACAGTCAGATCACACTGTGAAAGAAATGTTTAGTGCTGTGACATTAGTTGACTTTTACAAATCTTTGTCTGCTGAAAAGTTTCCATGTATGAAGAAATTTGCTGGGAAAATGTTCTCTATATTTGGGTCTACATATATTTGCGAGCAAAGTTTTTCTTGCATGAAGATCAACAAGAGTAAATATAGACATTAAGAGACATTTGACAGACATTAACTTGCAGGCTATGATGAGAATCTCAACAAGCAATCTCACTCCTGATTTCAAAAAAATTGTAGAAAAGTGTGATAGGGTACATTTGTCTCATTAAACTGATTCTAAAATTAAATGTGCTTGCAGCTATAGATTATATGAAATTAGCACAATAAATAAATTGAATAAAACTACCACTATTTTATTTAAGTTATATTTATAGATTTTGATGATACAATTTATACCTTTTCTGAAATGCAAAGTTAACTAATGAATGCAATCATTTTAAAAGGTGCGGCCCTCCGCTAACCTCCGTTCCCACAAAGCGGCCCCCGAGCCTAAACAATTGCCCACCCCTGTTCTATGGCATACTGACAGAAGTCAGACTTGAAACAGGAGCAGTGATCTAATCTAGATTCTTTCCTCCTTTGTCGTACTGCGCACGCGCGCACAGACACACACACAATTCCATACACAATCCTTTCCTTTGTCCAGTGACCCGACTGCCTCTCTGGCCAATATCCTGCTTCCGATATATTTAAAGAAAGCCTTACATCTTACCGGCGTGCTCCTCAGATTTCCCTTTTGCTCTCTTTATCGTCAGTGCACCCTTGCTTTGCCGGCACCTGTACTCCTTTCTGTTTGCCTTGTTTGGACATGCTCAAGGAAACTTTCCGGCCTTTTGCTGTGACTTGGCTTGTTAATCACACAGGAATCCTTTTAAGACTGTTCCCTTCCTGACCTGGAGAATGCCTTGGGTCTGGCCTTCCATTAGCGTGGTTTTTAATAGCTTCCCAGCTTTCTGGAAGGGATCTAACTCTCTTGAGTCTGCCTTCCGGGTTCCTTGGACATCGGTGCCCGGAGCATCCCTCTCTCTCTCGGTTTTCTCGGTAGTCAAGCAATGGCAGATCCGGCAGTATAGATGGTGCCTGCCAACACTTTTCCAGGTGCCCATCTAAGTTTTTTTTTTAAGTGGGTGGGTACCGATAGGGCTCTCGCCCAGCAGTGCTTCTGGTGGGCCACTGAAAATCCAATTGGCTGGGCAGATTCAGTGGAACAAAGTTTGAGTCCAGCGGCACCTTTAAGACCAACAAAATTTAAATCTCACTGTAAACTTTCGTACGCATCGTCTAAAGAACTGCGCATGCACATGAAAGCTTGTATGCAAAATTAGACTCTGTTGGTCTTAAAGGTGCCACTAGGGACTCGAACTTTGTTCTGTTGCTTCAGACCAACACGGCTGCCCACCTGGAACTATCGTTCATCTAATAAAGGAACCGGGTGGGTGGTCGTGTTGGTCTGAAGCAACACAACAAAGTATGAGTCCCTAGTGGCACCTTTAAGACCGACAGAGTCTTAATTCTGCGCATAAGCTTTCATGTGCATGCACACTTCTTTAGACGATGCGTACGAAAGCTTACAGTGAGATTTAAATTTTTGTGGGTCTTAAAGGCACCACTGGACTCAAACTTTGTTCTGTTGCTCCAGACCAACATGGCTGTATCTGAAGAAGTGTGCACGCACAGGAAAGCTTATACCCAGAATTAAACTTTGTTGGTCTTAAAGGTGCCCCTGGACTCAAACTTCGTTCTGCCACTTCACACCAACGCGGCTGCCCCCTTAAATTGTTTCAGTGGCAGCTGCCGCCAAAGTGTTGGTTTTAATTTTTCGCCGCTCTTTCACAGTGTGTTTCTTAAAATTATCACTCTGCCTCTGGCAGCAGACATTTTGTGGCTGCGCCCACCACCCCGTGTCAGAATTCTAAAGGTGCCTGCAAGTCCCAAAAGTTGGGGGACGCGTGGTGTAGCCTGTCAGGAGGGAAGGCGTTTCAGGGCAAACTAGGTGGTGTTGGCCGCAGAGCTCAGCATTGAGCCAGTCGGCCTGAGTGCAGGGTTTTGCACATGTGAAGCATGAGCTGTAATACTGTTAATGCGCGTGTGCTTCTGTGGCCCCCGGCTGGTGAACTTTTGTCAACCGAAATCTTAGCCTGTTCTGCATTAATGTTTCATCCAGCAGGTTCCATGGCTGACAGTAAAAAAAATTACCCCCCTTTTTTCCACCTTTCGCCTCTCCTGCCTCTTCCATAAAACAAACAGTTCAGATTCTCTCCGGTAGGTATAATAAATCAGAATAAAAAGTGTGTTCTTGAAGGGCGAAGTCAAGTTTGTCGGGATTCTTCTCAGAAGGGAGCGAAGGAAAGGAGGTGGTGCTAAAAATAGCCTTCGGGGGGGAAAATTCCTTTCCGTTTTCCCTTGAATGGTGGTGCGGAGGCCAGCAAGGCTCTGACATAAACCTGAAAGTGTGAGTGTGGCTGAGAGCCGCGTGTGTAACGAAAGGAAAGAGGGAGGGCTCCGTGACCTCAGTCGTGTTGCCCCTGCATGTGAGAATTCGTATAATGGACATGAGCAAGGTTTGGTTTGCTCAGGACTAGCTTAGCAGGCAACAGCGAACCGCCTCTGTCTGTCTTTTGCCTATTTGCTGTTTGCTTGAGGACACTCTAGCTTTGACTGAGATAGCCACAGAGGTGCTTTTTGGACCAGAATTGGAAGTTTTTTGAAATACGTTTTATTTTTTAGATGTCCTAATTCAGCAGCTGTGCCTTTGGCAGCAGGAACATGACTTTCATCTTTAGAGGCCTCGGACACACCTTTGTCTGGTGTCTGTTGCTCCTGCTGCTTAACTATCCTTTTCTTGGTCCTGTGTTAATTTATTGGTTCTCTTACTGTACTATGTTCTGTTGTAAGGTGTGGACCTCGAACTGTCTGGCCTCTGAAGAAGGCCCCCCCATAGGGCTGAAACGCCTCAGGTCGTGTGCATTGGCCCTTTGTGTTCAGGCTGCTTGAACTTTCCCACCAGGCTTTCCTTGGGCCTTCTTTGTTTTTAACTACCTTTCTAATAAATACATGTATTTTTGTATTTGACTGCTTTCTTACCCTTGTGGGTCTTGCTTGTCTTTTGCCTAGATCTGCGTGGCCCAGGCGGGTCCAATCTTGTCAGATCTCAAAAGCTAAGAAGCGTCGATCCTGGTTGGTGTTTGGATGGGAGACCACCGAGGAAGTCCAGGGTCACTATGCAGAGGCAGGCAAAGACAAACCACATCTCTGTCCTTGACCTGGATAGCCGAGGGTAGCTCTGAGACTCTGAGTGAAGGGCGGGGTATAAATCCAGTCTCCTCCTCCTCCTCTTCCTCCCCCCCTCCCCCCTTCTTCTTCTCCTTCTCCCCCCCCCCCCACCCAAACTGTACTGCAGTGGCTCTCAGGCCTCACCAGAAGTTCTGTAATCCTTTTCCATGACATTTTTTGAAAGATGAAAAGCCGCCTTGGAAGGCAGCAGTTGAAGACCGAGAGCTGCGGGCGAGAACCACCTCCCGCCCACCCCCCGTCCTTGTCAGCTAAAGATCCCCACCCTGTTTGAGAAGTGGGGGGCACCGAGGGAGGGCTGAGTCACTTCTCCAAGGTTCGGCCTGTTCCCCGTCCCCCCAGTCAGCTGCTTGTCGAATCCCCTGAGTCATCAACCACCCCCGAGTTCCTAGGCTCGGTTAGTTCTAAGGCGCAGACGGCAGTACAGCCGACGAGCGGGTACAGGGTTGTGACAAAGCCCCTCGTGAATAAATCATAAATTCCTCTCCAGAAAGCCAGGCGAGCCGGCCAGATAACAAAAGGAGAAACCAGTTTAATCCTGAGGATCGCAGGTAGGCCAGCTGAACGCCAGAGATGGGTGAATTCTGGCCAGGGCTGAGAAGGGGCGCCCGCGTGGCCCGCTGGAGCCCTTCCTCTGGCCTGTGAACTGCTAGACCCCCCCCTGTTAGGAGTGTTGGCTCAACAAAAGGGCACCATAGCAGACCAGTGAAGAGGACTAGAACAATAGTAGGTTAGTGGAAAATTGTTCCACCACCTGAGGGCCATTAAGAGCAGGAGCGTTGGAGAGGGGGCCAAATCCTGACAAGTCTGGGACTTTTGTAAACTGGTGACTGGGGTGGGATATTGTAGAAGTTTATAAAATTATGCATGCAGTGGAGAGAGCGGACAGAGGGAACTTTTCCTCCCTCTCCCGAAAGACTAGAACTCAAAGGGCATCCAAGGAAGCTGATAGGCAGTAGGTTCAGGACGGACAAAAGGAAATACTACTCAACACAGAGAGTGATTAATATAAGGAATTCGCTACCAGAAGATGTCGTGATGGACACAGGAATAAACAGGTTTCAAAGGGAATTAGATAGATTCATGGAGGACAAGTCTATGAATGGCTACTAGCCAAGGTGACTGAGAGGAACCTCCACATTCAGAGGCACTAATCCTTCAGAGCTAGGAGGCAGCATCAGGGGAAGGCCTCTCTGCCCTGTTGTTGGCCCTCCAGAGGAACTTGTTGGCCGCTGTGTGAGACAGGAGGCCGGACTGGATGGACCCTCACTGGTCTGACCCAGCAGGGCTCTTCTGAGGTTCTTATCAGGGGAAGGCCTCGGCCTCTCTGCCCCGTTGTTGGCCCTCCAGAGGAACTGGCTGGCCGCTGGGTGAGACGGGATGCTGGACTAGAGGGACCATCACTGGTCTGATCCAGCAGGGCTCTTCTGAGGTTCTTCTCAGGGGAAGGCCTCGGCCTCTCTGCCCTGTTGTTGGCCCTCCAGAGGAACTGGTTGAGGCCACTGTGTGAGACGGGATGCTGGACTAGAGGGACCCTCCCTGGTCTGATCCAGCAGGGCTCTTCTGAGGTTCATATCAGGGGAAGGCCTCGGCCTCTCTGCCCTGTTGTTGGCGTCCAGAGGAACTGGTTGGCCACTGTGTGAAACAGGAGGCTGGACTAGAGGGACCCTTACTGGTCTGATCCAGCAGGGCTCTTTCTTATGTTCTTCTCGGGGGAAGGCCTTGGCCTCTCTGCCCTGTTGTTGGCCCTTCAGAGGAACTGGTTGGCCACTGTGAGAGACAGGATGCTGGACTAGGTGGACCCTCACTGGTCTGATCCAGCAGGGCTCTTCTGATGTTCTTATCAGGGGAAGGCCTCGGCCTCTCTGCCCTGTTGTTGGCCCTTCAGAGGAACTGGTTGGCCACTGTGAGAGACAGGATGCTGGATTAGGTGGACCCTCACTGGTCTGATCCAGCAGGGCTCTTCCGATGTTCTTTTTTGTTATCCGGGTGTTCCCTTGTTTCAAAGGGGTCTCAATTTGACACCAGCTCCTCCTGTTCCTGGGGTCAGTGCTGGTGCTAGAAACGGGAAGAGGTGGTTTTGGTTTGGATCCCTCCAACACAGACGTCTGTAGTGGTGACACCTGAGATGGCTTCTCTTTTGTGTTGGAGCAGTTTCACTATCTTTCCAACACCCAAGCGCCCCGTCAGTCTGTTTTCAGTTTCCATCTCGAGGCCCGCTTTGACCCTCATGGGAAAGGCATCGTACAAAATGGCCACCTGGCTGTCTTCCAAGGCTCGGCTTAAGTACAATTCTGGCAGAAGCTAAAGCCCTTGCCTGAGGGACTCTTGGACGTGGCCAGCAGATCCTGTAAATGCGGCTGATTCACCTGCCATGGAGCAGTCTGGCAAATGCAAGATGAAGAAGAAGAAGAAGAGTTTTGGATTTATATCCCGCCCTTCACTCACTTGGAGTCTCAGAGCGGCTTACAAACTCCTTTTCCCTTCCCCTCCCCACAACAGACACCCTGTGAGGTAGGTGGGGCTGAGAGAGCTCTGAGACAACTGTCCTTGAGGGAACCGCTGGTCCAGAGCTATGGCTTGCCCAAGGTCATCCAGCCAGGTGCAAGTGGAGGAGTGGGGAATCAAACCCGGTTCTCCCAGATTAGAGTCCGCGCACTTAACCACGACACCCAACTGGCTCTCCAGATGCTGCGTGAGTGCAGAGCTGCTTTGGCCCACTGCCTGCTTTGGGTTTCAGTTAAGCCTTAAAATGTCTGGCATGGGTATGCCAACACATTTGCCCCTCTTGCACTTGCACTGGGAGAGATGAGCAGTCTGCCCGGGCACTGTGGGAGGGCAGTATGGGAGAACACAGCAGAGGAAGCCAACAGATGGTTTGGTTTGGGGAAGGAGACCTTTGCAGCCCCATTGACACATATTAGAGAGAGGCAAAGAGGATGTGGGAAGGCTGGAGGTGTTGTTGGCCAAGAACCTTCTAGCTGAGGAGAAGATTATCAGAGCAGTTCACATGTTACAAGGTCCACATGGTGGATGGGACGGGTTGATGTTTTACAACGTCCATGTGGCAGGCACATGGCCACCACAAGGACTTCAAGTCAGACGTGCGCCTGGAATTTTGTGCTGGGAACTCCATTCCTGGGTGTGCATGGACCCAATTTTGGGCGGGCCTGCGGTGTGTGAGGAGAAAGGACTTCAGCCTCCCCCCCAGGCCAACTGGCAGAGTTCACTGCCGGAGGACATAATGATAGCCCCGGGGTTCAGTGTCTTGAAAGGGGACCAAACAAGTCCCTGAAAGATAGGTCCATCGAGTGGAACCTCCTTGTTCAGTGGCAGTGTGGCTGTGAAAGCCAGTACTAGAAGGCGATTTTGTGGTCAGGCTTTGGGGACCGGGATGCTGGACAAGATGGGCCTCCAGTCTGACTAGGCACTACTGCTCTTACGTTCTTAACAAAGTAAGCTGTGGCGGCCGAGGGCTAGAGGCTTCAGGGCAGAAATCCAACGCTGTGCTTTTAAGGTTTGGTGCCTTTCAAAGCAGATTACATCCTAATCATGCTAATGGAACAGCTCACGGTTATCTGGAACCTCGCCTTTCAGCTGTTGTGCGCGCACCCACCCCTTTGCATCTTGCAAACGGCCAGGACAGCCGGAAAGGGGAGGCGAGGCGCCTGCGTTGCTGGAAACAGCTCTTGTCTACATTGTCTGAAGCCACAAGCTGATCTCTCCAGCAGGGGGTGCAGCCAGTGTCCCGTCTCAGAGCTCAGGAAAAGGAAGGTGGTGCTGACATCCGGCTACACGCCGAGATCTCTGGCTCCCTGAGAAGCCACTCTTGTGCATAAAGAAATTCAGACCTTGCGGTTTTTGGCTTTGCTGTCCTAGAAGCATTTGTAGGCTTGAGCCCACTTTGGCAGGTGTCTCGGTGAGGCAGTGTAGCAGAGATCCAGGTGGGCAGCCGTGTCGGTCTGAAGCAAGACTACAAAGCTGGAGTCCAGGGGCACCTTCAAGACCAACAGAGGTTCATTCGAGGTGTGAGTTTTCGTGTGCACGCACACTTCATCAGACACTGAAATGGTAATACAGATCGTTGTTGTATATATAGGTGGCTTGTCAAATTAGCATGCAAAATAAGTGGAAATATTTTTAGCAGCTCAAAAGGATGACAAAACTTCATTGGTCATAAAGGTTCCATTGGGCTCTAACATTGTAGTACCCGCGTAGTGTATCGATTGCAATGTCAGACTAGGCCTGAAGAGATGCGGGTTCACGTCCCACACTCAGCCAGGAAGGTAGGAGCAGCCACTCTCCAAGGATCCGAGAACCTGCCCTGAACTCCTTGAGCAAGGGTGGTCAGTGTTCCCTCAAAGCTGAGCTAGTGTGAGTTGGCTCAGTTTTTTTAGCCTCCGGCTCACACCTTTTTGTCTTCGCTCAGGAAGGATGGCTCCAGAGCAGGGGTGGGCAAATTGTTTTGGCTCAGGGGCCACTTTGTGGGAGCGGAGGTTAGCGGAGGGCCGCACCTTTTAAAATGATTGCATTCATTAGTTAACTTTGCATTTCAGAAAAGGTATAAATTGTATCATAAAAATCAATAAATATAAATTAAATAAAATAGTGGTAGTTTTATTCAATTTATTTATTGTGCTAACTTCATATCGTCTATAGCTGCAAGCACATTTAATTTTAGAATCAGTTTAATGAGACAAATGTACCCTATCACACTTTTCTGCAATTTTTTTGAAATCAAGAGTGAGATTGCTTGTTGAGATTCTCATCACAGCCTGCAAGTTAATGTCTGTCAAAGAGCATCTATATTTCCTCTTGTTTATCTTCATGCAAGAAAAACTTTGCTCACAAATATATGTAGACCCAAATATAGAGAACATTTTCCCAGCAAATTTCTTCATACATGGAAATTTTTCAGCAGACAAAGATTTGTAAAAGTCAACTAATGTCACAGCATTAAACATTTCTTTCACAGTGTGATCTGACTGCATGTCAATAAGTTCAAGCGGCAGCTCCTCAGGTGCTGTATCAATATCAGCAGTGATGGGATAAGAGAGCAAATTGAATTTAGGCTCAGTTTTCTTGAAATCCTAAAATCTTCTTGGCGGGCCGCAAAAAACTCTTTGGCGGGCCGCATGTGGCCCCTGGGCCGCAATTTGCCCACCCCTGCTCCAGAGCAAACTAATTTATGCAGGAGCCAAATCACTCACAGTTTTAATGGCAGTAGCTCACAAGTGAGAGTTTTTGCTCAAAGGCTCCACAGCTTAGAAGGAGCACTGTTAGAGCAGCAGATGCGGGCCTCTTGTCAATCAGAGCATCTGCCCCAAGAAGTCAGCTGGTCTTGAAGGTGCCTCTGGATTGGCGGTTGTGTTTTCTGCTACAGATCGGCACAGCTGTCACTCTGGGGTTTTGTGTCTGCGTACTTCAGGTGATCTCTTTCTAAACCTGTGGGTTTTTCGATTCTTCGTGGTTTTCCACCCTTCCCTTCCAGTCAAATAGGCCTAAGTTTTAGTCCGTGGAAAAGAGTACTGCAGATACTGCAGCCAGTATCAGAATGCCCCTGTATAAATCGATGGTGCAACCTCATTTGGAATACTGTGTACAGCTCTGGTCGCCGCACCTCAAAAAAAATATTATAGCATTGGGGAAATTGATTGATTGATTGAGATTTGTATCCCACCCTCCCTGCCAAAAGTGCAGAGGAGGGCAACTAGAATGATAAAAGGGTTGGAACACTTTCCCTATGAAGAAAGGTTGAAGCGCTTGGGGCCCTTTGGCTTGGAGAAACGACGGCTGAGGGGTGACATGATCGAGGTTTATAAGATTATGCATGGGATAGAACAGGTAGAGAAAGAGGTACTTCTCTTCCTTTCTTATAATACAAGAACTCGTGGGCACTCTATGAAATTGCTGAGCAGTCGGGTTAAAACTGATAAAAGGAAGTCCTTCTTCACCCAAAGAGTGATGAACACATGGAATTCACTGCCACAGGAGGGGGTGGCGGTTGCAAGCATGGACGGCTTCAAGAGGGAATTGGATAAACATCTGGAGCAGAGGTCTGTCAGCGGCTCTTAGCCACCAAGTATAGATAGGAACTCCCAGTCTGGGGCAAGGGATGCTCTGTACTCTTGCTGCTTGAGGGGGGCCAACAGTGGGAGGGCTTCTAGTGTCCTGGCCCCACTGCTGGACCTCCTGAGGGCACCTGGTGTTTTTGGCCACTGTGTGACACAGGGTGTTGGACTGGATGGGCCACTGGCCCGATCCAACACGGGCTTCTCTTATATTCTTATGTAAATGGACAATACTTCCATGTTTATGAGATTACACAGAACATCTGAGGGGAAAACAGGGAAGTCCTTCCGGGAATACTGAACACCCCCCCCCCCCCCCGCTCACACATGCATGCACACACAACGGTGCCGTTCCTAGGCGTGCATAGCTTTTCCCACTAATTTGTTTTCTCCTCAGCATGGGCCATAAGGTGCTTCCTGGCCCTCAACTACCAGAACTGGTTTAGTTGCAGAGCGCAGCCACTGGCAAGTTCTGGCCCCCAGCTTCCTGGACTGGATCTTGCAGGCCTGTTCCGATCACGGCGGCGCTTCCCATCAGTGGAAGGAGCCTCCGCTCCTTGATTCAGACTGCACCCTTGGGCGGCTGACGATGAGCCTGTCGCATGCTGCACACCTCCCTGGGGACTTCCTGGGCCCTGCAGCTGTCCCAGCTGGGTGTCTTGCTGGTGAGGTTCTGCTCCGGCATTGGCTGAGCAAAAGGAAGCTGTGGTCTGTCCGCGTCCTGTTTGCATGCTTGCTTAAGAGCGCAAGCGGGACAGCATGCCTCACCCTTTGAATGCGTCAGCTGGGGCGCCTGGCGGAGCGGAGCAGCAGGGCGCTCTGAGGCCAGCCGTGCAGGACCCGGGCCACAGCCCCTCGTGTGTCTTTCTGCTCTTGGATTTCCCGGATCCTTCATGGAGAATGAGGTAGGCCTCGGGAATCGCTGGGCTGCCCGTCTACTGATCCGAGGGCCCGTCTTACTTCCTTGAGGAGCCATGGCGGTCCCTGAATATATTCCCTCCCTGCCCCTCTTCTTGCCTCTGCTGCGCCTTCCGTTTCCTGTGCCTGTCTGTCCACACCGATCAAGCCCACCTCCCTTTCTCTGTTTTTAATTCCCTCCTAATGGACAACTTGGCCATCGTTCCACAAAACAGTTGGGTTTTTCCAGATGTGTGACCTGCTCATGCATTTATATGCACAGGAATCACCAGTAGGCAGGTTGGTGGAAACTCAGCCATGTTTCTGGAACATGGGGAATTCGAGGATTGGCTCTGGTTTTGCCAACAGTGTCCCTGCCATGCCAGTTCTTTCCAGGGCTGCCTGTTGCTCTGCTGTGGTTGTACGTCAGGCCTATGCCAGCTGGTTTTTATTTTTATCTCTCTCCAGGGAGCTCAGGGAACTGTACATGGGTCTTCTGCATTTCCCATTGTACCCAGTTCGGTGTAGTGGTTAAGAGCACGGAATCTAATGTGGGAGAACCGGGGTTTGATTTCCCCACTCCTCCACTTGCAGCTGCTGGAGTGACCTTGGGTCAGTTACAAGTTCTCTCAGAGCTGTTCTCTCCAGAGCAGTCCTTGAAAGAGCTCTCTCAGCCCCATCTACCTCCCAGGGTGTCTGTTGTGGGGAGGGGAGGGGAAAGGAGATTGTAAGAGCCAGTTTGCTGTAGTGGTTAGGAACACGGACTCTAATCTGAGAGAACCGGGTTGAGAAGGCTGCTGGTGTGGATAGTTACCATGAGTTAGCTTGTGCAGACCTATTTTGTATCAGTGGAAGTCTCCTTGGTGCTTGGGAAAGTTCTGCTATTAGTAGTTAGGAGCGTGGACTCTGATCTGGAAGAACCGGGGTTTGATTCCCCACTCCTCCACATGCAGCAGCTGGTGTGACCTTGGGTCAGTCACAAGTTCTCTCAGAACTGTTCTCTTGAGGGCAGTCCTTGAAAGAGCTCTCTCAGCCTCACCTACCTCACAAGGTGTCTTTTGTGGGGAGGGGAAGGGAAAGGACAGTTATTTGAGCAGTGACGGGCAGGGTATAAATCCAATCTCTTCTAATAACCCTGCTTACCTGGATGGCTCAGGCTAGCCCCATCTGGTCAAAGCTTGGAAGTTAAGCAGGGTTGGTCCTGGTCAGTACTTGGACAGGAGACCACCAAGGACAGCCAGGGTTGCTATGCAGAGGCAGGCAAGTGGCAGATCATCACAGTAACCCTGTGAAGTAGGCCATGTTGAGTGCCCGCATCATGGTAGAGCAGAATTCCCCCCCGGCACCTAGTCTGATGCTCCTCCACATGTCTGCTCTCTGCCCGGGAGGCTGTTCCTTGCCCCCACTTGCCCCACTGATCATCTCACTCCATTTCTTTTGCCCTTTCCTTGCAAAGGGATGTCAGGTACCGACAAAGTTTACAGAGTTTTTATGGAGGGGAGTTTATTTAAACCATTTGTACCCCATCTTTCTCCCCAGTGGGGGCCCAAAGTGGTTTACTTCATTCTCCTCTCCTCCATTTTATCCTCACAGCACCCCTGTGAGGTAGGTTAGGCTGAGACAGTGTGACTGGCCCAAGGTCACCCAGCAAGCATCCATGATGGCCCAAGTGGGGATTCGAACCCAAGTCTCCTAGTCTAGCACTCTTAACTGCTGTGCCACACCGGAAGCATTCTTGCATATTTTTTTTTTACCGGGATCGTACTTTCTTTGCGTTAATCTGGAATAATTTAACACATACACACACACATCCCAGTTGTGTTCTCAGAATAATTAGAATGTCCACTCTTACTAATATTCCATTGTTCTTAAACTTCCCTGTGGGGTGGTTAAAGCACGCTTGCAGGTAGCCACCTGCCTGGTTATCTGGTGACGAAGAACCGCCTCCAGGTGGCTGGGCCGGAAAGTCTGACATCAAGAATCACAAGACTGAGAGACCTGTAGGAGGACGGTTCAACCTTCCAGTACATTCAATGGGCAACCTTAAAGTAGCTGTTCTATTGCAAAGGAACTTCAGAAACAGACTAAAAAGAGAAATTGCTGAGTTGTGAGTTATTACAGCACCCAGGACTTAGCAGGGATATTGGTTTCTTATCTCACTACATATGCTAACCTCATTCAGCCCTTACATCTGTATTCTCACCAGTCCCCCCCAGAAGAGCCATACATCCTCTTTATTTTATTTTATTTTATTCCTTATTTGGAATAATAGATTAGAATAGTAGATTGTGATGTAAGGTAATGAATAGTAGAATGTAGTGTAATTCGGATTGGTAGATTGGAATGTACAGGGGAGAGAACTCTACACAGCCCATCGCCCCGCTTCAGAGACGGAGATGCTGTAAGGTCGCTTCCATGCTTTAGAGGAGACAGATGGTGCGTAATGGGAGGGTCTCAGTTAATCACTCTCAGCATTCCATAATTAAGGATACAGTTGCCCATCAATCTCCAATTTTGAGATCTTTATTTCTTTCCCTGCCTCCCCCGGAATTAAACCCAAACAAATGGTAACCATATAAACTAAGCTTGTTATTCCTGTTTGGTCCTTGCATCTGTTAAACATCTTCATGACACTGTTTGCTCATTTACTGCTCACTCTCTACCTATGTGTACGGACTGGTACTTTCCATGTCATTGTATCTGAAAAAATGTGCATGCACACGAAAGCTTATACCTTGAATAAAACTTCGTTGGTCTTAAAGGGGCTGCTGGACTCAAACTTTGAAGAAGTTCTGTTAGCCTGCACATGAGTCACATGGGAATTGAGAGACAGATAAGGCGAGGGCAATGTTGGAGGCTCGTAAGTCAGTGGATTTATTTTAAAGGCTGGATAAAAGGACATTAGTGAGCAACTAACCTGTGCTTAGTGCTCTTGAGTCAAAGGCATTTAGCCTCTTCGGTTTATCCCTTCCCACCTTGGCTACGTCATTTGTATTTCATACCTGCAGTGACTTATCGGCGTGCACAAACAGATAGCCTTGAATAGGATAAGCAAAAGCGTGTTGCAAATAAATAGATGGCTGAAGCCCACCGCTTTCTAGGCACTTGGGGAGTGGAGTTTGGAGAGGGGGCAAGCAGCATGCCTCTCTCCCTGTGTCGGTCTCGGGGATGCGTCTCAAAGCAGATGCTCAGAGCTGGAGTCCCAGCACAGTGAGTCACTTGACTTCCTCTTTTGTATGTGGTGAATGCAGTGGAGTTAAAATCGGATTGCACCACCCACATGACTCCAGAGCACCTCATGCAAACAGGAAAGGGTATCTTTTAAACGCTGGTCTCTCTCGCTTTGAAAAGAGAACCTGCAATGGCCGAAGCTGCTGTGTAGGGGAACTGTCGCAAAGCTGGCATCCTTGTGCTCCTGAGAAGCGAGTTCACCTGCCCAGCAGATCTACACAATGACTCCTAGTGACATCGTCCCCCCCTCTGCTAATTGTCTCATCAGGAGAAGGGCCACGGCTTAGTGGCAGAGCATCTGCTTGGCAGGCAGAAGGTCCCAGGCTCAGTCCTTGGCATCTCCAGTTAACAGGACTAGGAGATACATAAGAACATCAGAGAAGCCAAAGTTGGATCAGGCCAGCAGCCCCTCCAGTCCAACACTCTGTGGCACACAGTGGCCAAAAACACCAGGTGTCCTCAGGAGGTCCCCCAGTGGGGCCAGGACATCAGAAGGTCTCCCACTGTTGCCCCCCCCCAAAGCACCAAGAAGACAGAGCATGACTTGCCCCAGACCGAGAGTTCCTACCTATACCTGGTGGCTAACAGCCCCTGATGGACCTCTGCTTCATGTGTTTATCCAATTCCCTCTTGAAGTCGTCCATGGCTGTAGCCGCCGCCACCTCCTGTGGCAATGAATTCCATGTGTTAATCACTCTTTGGGTGAAGAAGGACTTCCTTTTAGGTAAGTAGCATAAAAAAGACTTCAGCCTGAGCACCCTGGAGTTCTCAGCCAGTCACTGAGATAGTCTGGATAGACAGTACTGACTTTGATGGACCAATGGGGGGGGTCTGATTCAGTAGAAGGGGCCGTGGCTCAGTGGTTGATAACCTGCTTGACATCCTGGAGGTCCCAGGTTCAATCCACAGCACCTCCAGTTAAAAGGACCAGGCAGGAGGTGGTGGGAAAGACCTCCGCCTAAAATGCCAGGGAGTCACTGCCAGTCTGAGTAGACGAGACTGACCGTGGTGGATTTTGAGATCTGTATAGTATGAGGCAGCTTGGGGAGGGGGCCAGCGGCTCAGTTAGTAGAGCGTCTGCCTGGCAGGCAGAAGGCCCCAGGTTCAATCCCTGGCAGCAGCGCCAGCTGAAACGATCCGGCCAGGAGGTGATGTGAAAGTCCTCTATCTGAGACCCAGGAGGGCGGCTGCCAGTCTGAGTAGACAAGACTGGCTTTGATCGACCAAGGGTCTGATTCCATCGGAGGCAGCTTGATGTGTAAAGATCTTACACCGTTTGGGAGGGGCTGTGGCTCAGTGATAAAGCCTTGGCTTGGCTTGCAGAAGGAGCGAGGTCTGAGGCGGGAGGTGGCATGAAAGACCTCCGCCTGAGACCCTGCAGAGCTGCTGCCAGTCTGACTGGACAAGGGTCTGGTTCAGTAGAAAGGTAGAAGTCGGGTTAGAACAGATAAAAGGAAGCCCCTCTTTACCCAAAGAGGGACTAATACATGGAATTCACTGCTGCAAGAGGTGGCGGCGGCTACAAGCTTGGATGGCTTCAAGAGGGAATTAGATAAAATACAAGAAGTGGGACCCGCGATACTATCGCGGGGGAAGTATTCCCCTCAGCTCAGGGCCTGCTGAAGCCGGAGGAGCTCCGGAGGAGGAGGAGGAAGCAGCAACAAGTGAGCCCTTATCCCTCCCCCCCCAGTGGCAGTGAAGCCGGCCCGCCAAGCCTTTTCCCTCCTCCCCAGCAGCAGCAATGGACAGTTCCCATAGCATTCTCTGTGCATGCTCAGGGAACGCTCTTTTACTTTTGGGGGGGGATTTAAGTATCCCCCGAATATTTTTAAAAACTTTTTGGATTGGAGTCCCCCAAGTGTGCAGGAAAATCTCTTTGCCCCCTAAGTGCCCCCGATGTGGGGATTTCGATACCCGCAACGCAGGGGGCGCCTTGGGTATTAGATATATAGATATGGCGCAGAGATCCATCAGTGGCTATTAGCTACAAGGTGTAGATAGGAACTCTGGGGCAAGTGATGCTCTGTATTCTTGGTGCTTTGGGGGGAGGCAACAGTGGGAGGGCTTCTAGTGTCCTGGCCCCACTGCTGGACCTCCTGGGGGCACCTGGTGTTTTTGGCCACTGTGTGACACAGAGTGTTGGACTGGATGGGCCATCGGCCTGATCCAACATTGGCTTCTCTTATGTTCTTAAGGCAGCTTCCGTGTGTCCAGTGGTGAGGAAGGCTTTATGAAGGGTTGTCCCAGCAGTAGCTCAAGCAGAGGAAGGGGACACCTGCTTTGTTGCTTGCTTGCTCTGGAGCAGTCAGGGACTCAAACTATGTGAGCACGAATGTTGGGGGGTGGCAGCGCTACCTGTAGGTGCCTGTTTCCTCAGCAGGCAGACTCTTTCTGCAAAACCTGAAGCATCTCCCCCAGAACTTGCCATGCCATTGCTTCTAAACTGGTCTGGAAAATAAAAGTCTTGCAAGCACCACAAATGAAAAGACTTGGAGCAAACATCGAGTCGATTGTTCTCAAAGCAGGGCTGGCCGACCCATGCAGAGAACCGGTGGTGTTGCATGGGGGTGCAGGAATACGGCAAGGTCGCCACTGAGACACGTTCCAGTTTGACGCATGTGGCCCACGTCCCTTTGCAAAGTCTCAGCGCGCATTCTCTGGTGCAGCAGGAGATCCGGAGGCAGGCGCCTCGGTTCCCCCACTGGAGGGAGCGAGCGACCTGGCTTGGGCCAGCCTGGTTTCTGGCGTGTGGGACGACATGAATAGCTGCCCACTTGTGTTCCTTGCAACTGGCTTGGCACTCTGTAAGGACCCGCTGTTCGTTTTAAGGACATTCTGGGAAACGGGCGATTTAACGAGCCCTTTCCAGAGATGGGCGAAGCAGCTGCAATCAATATCGAGGCCGTACCGTTGCCTGGAAGCGCTCTGTTCCCTCCGTGCATCCCCCTTTAAAGTACCGCCATAACTGATTCCTATCTGGCAGTCCAGCACTTTGGTGCAAACCCGCGTGGCTCTGTGGCCTTGTTGTCACGGTGGCCCCTTCGACATGATCCTGAACCGTCTCCACCCCTCTCTTCTTGCAGCCTGGGATAGTGTCCCCTTTCAAGCGCGTCTTCCTGAAAGGCGAGAAGGGCCGGGATAAGAAGGCGCAGGAGAAGGTGACGGAGAGGCGGCCGCTGCACTCGGTGTCCCTCTCCTTGCCCGACCGGGTGGAGCCGGACGTCCTCTTGAACGACTACATTGAAAAGGAAGTGAAGGTAGCGGCTTCCGATGCTTGGGCAGCTGGGCAGTTTGACACACCACGGTCTTTGCTTCCCGGAGACCTGTAGGTGGTTTATTGATTGGTTTGTTTGCTTCATTTTGACCCCACATTTCCCCCCAAGGGAGCTTAGGTACTTCTCCTCTGCTACGTTTTATCCTCACCACAGCAGCCCTGAGAGGTAGGCTAGGCGGAGAGTGTGCGACTCGCCCACGGTCTGCCAACTGGCTTCCGTGGCGGGGTGGGGGCTGGCACCTGGACGTCCCAGATCCCAGTCCCACACCGTAACCACTACGCAAGGCGGGATTCTGCTCCCCCGTTCTGATGCATTTAGGAGTAGCAGCCCATAGAATTCGCCTGCACTGGTGGAATCCTGCACGTCCCCCTTTCCATGGGGAGCCAGCCTGAAAACTCTAAATATTTTCTAACCCTTGGAAATTGATCCCCATTCTGTATTTTTACGCTTGTGATGGGGGGGCTGGAGAGATGCCTGCCTGCCACATTTCCCTCCCTCCCTCGGAACTCTTGGAGTGGCTTAGCTGGTTCTCCCTCCATGGATTCTCACAGCAACCCTGTGAGATAAGGTAGGCTGAGAGAGAGAGAGGGAGCGCAACTGGCCACAGTTCACCCAGTAAGCTTCATGCCAAGTGAAGATTTGAACTCAAGCTCTCCCTAGTTTCCCCAGTTTGGTGGTGTGGTTCGATTGGCACACTAGGGTCTGGGGAACCCAGGTTTGAAGAAGAAGAGGAGATTGGATTTATACCTCACCCTTCACTACCCAAAGGAGTCTCAGAGCAGCTTACAATCTCCTCTCCCTTCCCCTCCCCACAACAGACACCCCGTGAGGCAGGTGGGGCTGAGAGAGCTCTCTCGAGGACTGTCCTTGAGAGAACAGCTCTGAGAGAACTTGTGACTGACCCAGGGTCACACCAGTAGGTGCACGTGGAGGAGTGGGGAATCAAAGCCGGTTCTCCCAGATTAGAGTCCACGCACTTAACCACTACACCAGACTGGCTCTCAGTCTGAACCCCCCACGCTGCCATGGGAGCTCACTGGGTGACCTCGTGGGCCCGTCACTCAGCCTGACCTACCTCCCAGGGTTGTTGTGGGTATAAAATGGAAGGGAGGAGAACAATGTCAGCTCCTGTCGGCACTAGTTGGGGAGAAAGGTGGGGCATTAATCAAGTAAATAAAACCACCACGACCTCACACTGGCTCTGGAGTCGTATTTTATTGAAACGTTATAAAGGTTTCAATAGAAACTAATTCCAATAGAAACTAATAGCATAATGCAGTAAAAATTGTGGTAAAATCAAGACATGTTCATAACCCCAAAGACCTGTCTGAAAGAAATCCTTTCTTTGTGGATTCTTTTTTCTGAAAGCCCGTCTGCTTCGGTTTACATGAAGCTCCTTTAGAAGTCTATTAAAAAAAAAAGATTGGGTCATTTCTTTCTCTCTCTCTTTTACACACACCCATTCTCTCTCCTCAAAACGTGAAGGAGGGGGGCACCCTTGCAAAGCAAAACTGACCTGCTTATATTAAATGCTTGGGGGGGGGGGGAGTGCTAGATGAACACTTGTCGGGGATGCTCTAGGCTGATCCTGCATCGGGCAGGGGGTTGGACTAGATGGGCTCTTTGGTCCCTTCCAACTCTGTGGCGTTCTGCCTCTGTGCATTTTGAAAGTCGCATTGCTTCTCATTTAGAGGGCTTGGGGCCAAGACGTGTGCGTGTCTCTCTCACTTAAGATACTTTTTTCTTGCTTTCCAGTATTTAGGACAATTGACATCTGTCCCGGGGTACCTGAATCCTTCCAGCCGTACCGAAATACTGCATTTAATAGACAATGCAAAGGTGCGTACCACTTCACTCGAGCATCAGTCTGAATCTGGGGGTCGAGTCTCTCCCCTTTAGGGATGTGGATATGTCTTTGAGCAGTAAGAGCGTAAAGGGGTAGGAGAATTCTTTCAGCACCCACAGAAGAGGCTCTTCAAGTGTCTTTTATTTAAAATGTTAGCTGCTTTTCTTCCTTATGGTGCTCCAGGCAGCTTACAGCATAAATAAAACACATAAAATAAAAAACATTAAAAACCCAAGTTTAAAATCATATCTCAGAAGAACTGCTAGTAAATGTAACCAAATGCAGTCCTAAATAAAACCATATTCAGCTGCCTCCAAAAGATCGCAGGGGGGGGGCAAGTTCCCCTCCCTGGGTTGGTTGTTGTTCTGTAATTGTGGGGCTGCCACGGAAAAGGCCCTCTCTTGTGTACCCACCAGAGGAGCGTCTTTGGACAATGGGACAGTCAAGAGCAGGGGTGTCAAACATGTGGCCCGGGGGGCAGATGAGGCCCCCAGAGGGCTTCTATCAGGCCCGCCCTGGAACTGGCCATCTCCTGCTTCCAGTTCTGTTGCTGCTGCTGCATCATAGCTAGCTTTGCCAGACTCTCTCAGTCACTCAGCCATTTCATGTTTTCCCCTGGGTCCTAGACTCAGAACGCTGAGCATGAGATTTCTGTGGTGAGTGTCAATAAATCAAAAGTAGGTTTGCAGCTTACAGATACACACCTGAACAGCATACTCAAGATTGCACCAGCACAGACATTTTGATGCAATAATTCAGAGCAAGAGGTGTCAGTTATCAGAGAGTTTTAAATAAATAAAATATTGCAAGAGTGCTAGTGTTTTGAGCATGTTTTTCTTTTAAGTAAAAAAAAAAACCCCTTTGTGTTTGTGTCCTTTATAAAGTTTATCTCTCCACTACCTGGCATTACATTTTATGACACCCATGGCCCGGCCCAACAAGGTCTCATTTATGTCAGATCCGGCCCTCATAACAAATGAATTCGACACCCCTGGTCAAGAGGACCTGTCCATTCATTTATTTATTTATTTATCTATCTATTTATTTATTTATCCCGCCTTGCCAGACAAGCTGGCTCAAGGCGGCGTTCACATGATAAAAGTGATAAATACAATAGATACAATAAGTTACTTAAAACAATGTACAGTACTAAAGTAACGTTACAGATACAGATGATGGCAGCATTCAGTAGGTAGCCCGGTGATGGTATATCCACTGTATATCCAGGGTCATAGATATTCAGATGACTCAGTCGTTGGTGGCGACACCTAATCAAAAGCCTGGCGGAAGAGCTCTGTCTTGCAGGCCCTGCGGAACTGTAGAAGGTCCCGCGGGGCCCTTATTTCCTCCGAGAGCTCATTCCACCAGTATGGGGCCGCCACTGAAAAAGCCCTAGCTCTAGCGGTAGCCAATCTGGTGTCTTTCGGGCAAGGGAGGGATCCGTGATCTTAATTCCTGGACAGGAAAATATGGGAGAAGATGGAACTTCTTCCTTTTTTAATGTTTGTTTGCTTCATGACCCAGAATGTGTGTGTGTTTATTGGGGTAGGGGGGCTTTTCTGACCTGATTTCTGTGCCACCTTAGAAGAGACAAGTTATAAGATTCATGTCATCTAAAGGGAGCCCCCCCCCTTCCCCTGTTAAAATCACTCACTGCATTTCTGGCTTCTGTCTTTCCCAGAAAAAAAAATTCAGCAAATTTTGTGGTCGTTTGCTATTCCTTTCTCTTTCTCAACCTTCCCCAGCGAGCACATCAGCTTCCAGGGCAGCTGACCCCAGAGCATGATGCGGTGATCAGTCTGTCAGCCTACAACCTCAAGCTGGTGTGGCGAGATGGCGAAGATATCATTCTCAGGGTCCCCATCCACGACATCGCATCGGTTTCGTACATCCGGGACGACTCCTCGCACTTGGTGGTGTTGAAAACAGGTAGGCTGGGACCAATTTGGGGAATTGGCCTCTGTCAGGACGCCTTGATGCGTCGGTCAGCCTTTGTTGTTCCCCTGGGGGAGGGGGAGGCAGTTCAGGTGGAGGAGGGGGATCTGTGTCCCCTGGAATCTCTCCTTCAGAAGAGAGTAGATCTTTGGGTGCAGCAGTGGCCGCTTAGGGACCACGGAGCATCTGCTTGACATGCAGAGAAGGTCATAAGAACGTAAGAGAAGCCAGCGTTGGGTCAGGCCAGTGGCCCATCCAGTCCAACCCTCTGTCACACACTGGCCAAAAACACCAGGTGCCCTCAGGAGGTCCAGCAGTGGGGCCAGGACACCAGAAGCCCTCCCACCGTTGCCCCCCCCCAAACACCAAGAATACAGAGCATCCCTTGCCCCAGACTGAGAGTTCCTATCTATACCTTGTGGCTAGTAGCCACTGATGGACCTCTGCTCCATATAAGAACATCAGAGAAGCCAATGTTGGATCAGGCCAGTGGCCCATCCAGTCCAACACTCTTCTGTGTCACACAGTGGCCAAAAACACCAGGTGCCCTCAGGAGGTCCAGCAGTGGGGCCAGGACACTAGAAGCCCTCCCACCGTTGTCCCCCTACCCCCAAGCACCAAGAAGACAGAGCATCCCTTGCCCTAGACTTGAGAGTTCCTATCTGTACCTTGTGGCCAATAGCCACTGATGGGCCTCTGCGCCATATGTTTATCCAATTCCCTCTTGAAGCTGTCCCTCTTGAAGCTGTCCATCCTGTGGCAGTGAATTCCATGTGTTAATCACTCTTTGGGTGAAGAAGGACTTCCTTTTATCCGTCCTAACCTGACTGCTCAGCAATTTCATGGAGTGCCTCCAAGTTCTTGTATTGTGAGAAAGGGAGAAAAGGACTTCTTTCTCTACCTGCTGTATCCCATGCATAATCTTGTAAACCTGGTCCCAGTTCAGTTCCCAGCATCTCCAGTTAAGCATCAGGTTGTAGGTAACGTGGAAGACCTTTCCCTGAGACCCTGGACGGCTGCTGCCAGTCTGAGTAGACAAGACTGACTCTGATGTATGCGGGAGCACTCTGTCCCGCGAGCCCCTCCTCCACATTCCCCAGTGGTACCAGTTGACCCATTCCAGTAAGAGCTAGGCCCTCGCAAAGTGGTTGCTGAGAAGCTTTCTGCGTTCCCCCGCCCCCAATGATCCAGATCTTTCTGGCAGGCCAGCTTTGACTGCAAATATAGTCTTGGCTGCAGCGAGTGGCTTGAAGGTGGCTTCGTAAAGAACAGGGTGTTGTGGGAGCCCAAAGGGTTCCCTCGTTTGTGTCTGCCCAGCTCGCCCTGCCCTCTTCCTTTGTCTTCCTGAGGACGGCAAGGCAAAGGTTGTTGTGCTGCCATGATGCACTTAGAATCAGAGAGTTGGAAGGGACCTCCAGGGTCATCTAGTCCAACCCCCTGCACAATGCAGGGAATTCACAAATACCTCCCCCTACACACACCAATGTTCCTGCTAAGCTGTGGAGTCTTGTGAGCAAAAATTCTACTTTGTGAGTTACTGGCATTAAAGTTGTGAGCGAACAATTTGGCTACTGCATAAATTAGTTTGCTCTGAAGCCATCCTTTCGGAGCTAAGACAAAAATGTGTGAGCCAGAGGCTAAAAAACTGTGAGCTAGCTCACACTAACTCAGCTTAGAGGGAACATTGACACACACACCCCAACTGACCCCTGCTCCATGCCCAGAAGCTGACAAAAAAAAAAAACCCTCTAGGATCCCCGGCCAAACTGGCCTGGAGGAAAATTGCTTCCTGACCCCAAAGTGGCGATCAGCATTTCCCTGGGTGTGTCAGAAAGGGCCACGAGAACTCAGCCCTGAGGCCACCCTTCCTCTCTGGGTTCTGGTCCAACCTTCTGGGGCAACAGAAAACAACTCCACACCATCCTCTAGGTGACAGCACTTCAAATACTTGAAGATGGTTCTCATATCACCCCTCAGTCATCTCCTCTCCAGGCCAAACACACCCAGCTCCTTCAACCTTTCTTCATAGGACTTGGTCTCCAGACCCCTCGCCATCTTCGTTGCCCCTCTCTGGACACGTTCCAGCTTGTCCGTATCCTTCTTAAATTGTGGTGCCCAAAACTGAACACAATACTTCACATTCCCTATTTGCGTCACCCTTGAGGGTTCAGTTCCTGCGGGCCGTCCACCTCTTTTGTGGCTCTCCTTGTCTGTAAAGCTGCCGGTTCCCCAGGAAGAATCACTTGAATCTTGGCCTGCATTTGGTCTGTTCTTCCTTTTCCCCTGAACTCCATCACTGGGGAGAGGCACGCCCTCCTGCTTTTCAGGGCTCCAGGTCTGGGTGGGCTGTGTTGCCTTGAAACCCGCCCCTCCCCCTTTGGCTTTGTTCCCCTCGCCCTGCCTCCCACCACTGCCACATATCCATTTTCCTTTCTCTCTCTCTGCGGAGGTAGTCCATGCAGCCAGGGCTGTTTGGGGGCAGGAACACACAGGAACGGAGTTCCGGCTGGCTTCCGAGTCGGCCACGCCTACAGCCTCCCCCCCCCCCCCCCGGGTTCCCCGGGCACCTCGCAAGCCGTGGGGTGCCTGGGGAAGCCAAGCCGATCCAGGGAGGGAAGGCAGTTTAAACGGCCTCCCCTCCTCGGGTTCCCCAGGCGCCCCACAGCTGCGGGGTGCCTGGGGAAGCCGACCCAGAAACTGCCTTCCTTTCCTTGGGTTCCCCATGCGCCCTGCAAGCCGCGGAGCACCCGGGGAAGCCGATCCTGGGAGTGAGCTGAGGTGTCGGGGGTGTGGCCTAATATGCTAATGAGTTTCTGCTGTTGGATGTGGCCTTTTATACTGATGAGTTCTTACTGGGCCTTTTCTCCCCAAAAAATTATTTATTATTATTTTATTTATTTGAATTTATATCCCGCCTAGCCAGCACAAAGCAGCACAAAGTCCTGCATGCAACTATACCTTGAGAGCCAGTTTGGTGTAGTGGTTAAGTGCGCGGACTCTAACCTGGGAGAACGGGGTTTGATTCCCCACTCCTCCGCTTGCACCTGGCTGGATGACCTTGGGCAAGCCATAGCTCTGTACCAGCTGTTCCCTCAAGGACAGCTTGGGAAAGAGCTCTCTCAGCCCCACCTACCTCGCAGGGTGTCTGTTGTGGGGAGGGGAAGGGAAAAGGAGTTTGTAAGCCGCTCTGAGACTCCCTTGGGGAGTGGAGGGCGGGGTATAAATCCAATCTCCTCTTCTTCTTCTTCTTCTTCTTCCATGTCGTTCTGAACGGTAGTTGAGGATGGGGTGGGGGGGGAGACACAGGGAGCTGTTGCAGACTTGCTGTCGTGTTTCCACTAACGGTCTCTGGTTTTTCTCAGCTCAGGACCCCGGGATTTCCCCTAGCCAGAGTCTCTGCGCCGAAAGCTCGAAAGCTCTGACTTCGGGATCGCTCTCGGAGAGCGGAGTGGTACCCGTCGACGCCTGCTGCCTGGTGGTCCTGGCTACAGAGAACAAAGTAAGATGCTTCTGCCGCCATGGCCTGGCAGCTCTCCTGCCGCATCTTCCCCCCACTAGTAGGGTCCTTCCCAAATGGGCCAGACTCGCCAAATGAATGCCCACCACGCCCTGAGCTGCATCTCTCCCCACCGTGGATGGTGAGACGTCCCGTGGGGACTGCGAGGGAAGGCAACATCATCTCCTGCCATCCCGCCCTCTGTCTAAACGAAGAACAGTTTCAGACGCAGTCTAAAGGAGCGGAGCAACAGGAGATGGTTAGTTGTTGTAGATTTCCCGGGCTGTGCGGCCTTGGCATTGTGGTCCCTGACGTTTCGCCAGCAGCTCTGACTGGCATCCTCAGAGCTATAACACAGAAAGATGAAGTACTCTCTCTGTCAAGGTGAGAAGAGCTTTCCTGTCCTGAAAAACACAAAAGGCTCTGCGTCTTATAACAGCACAACAGATAAGATTAGAATTTCAACAGCCAATCCATATGCAAAAGAACCTCCTCAGGAAAGCTCCTCTATTAGCATGTCACAGCCTGGGAAACTCCTACAAGATAATAATGCAGCCCTACCCCACCTTCCTGAGTAGATATAAATTACCTGCCTACCATTTTTCTTCTTGCACTGACACAGAGAGTACGCCATCTTTCAGTGTTATACCCCTGAGGATGCCAGTCACAACTGCTGGCGAAACGTCAGGTCCTACAATGCCCAGACCATGGCCATACAGCCCGGAAAATCTACAACAGCTAATGAACTCCAGCCGTGAAAGCCTTCGACAGCAACAGGAGATGGGTCGCATCTCTGCAGATGCCCCTTTTGGCCTTTGCGATTTGGTAAACGATTTCAGTCTGAGTTGGTTCCCAAGTCCAGAGTAATGTCTGCGTTTTGGGGACCATGTCAACACTAGGCCAGCCATAATCCAGCAGACAAACCCACATATGGAACAGCAGAAGATGACTTGTGCCAGTGTTCCCTCTAAGCTGAGTTAGTGTGAGCTAGCTCACAGTTTTTTAGCCTCCAGCTCACAGATTTCTGTCTCAGCTCAGGGAGGATGGCTCCAGAGCAAACTAACTGATGCAGCAGCCAAATCGCTCGCTCACAGCTTTAATACCGGTAGCAGCTCACAAAGTAGAATTTTCGCTCGCCGAACTCCACAGCTTAGAGGGAGCAATTGACTTGGCAAATAGTTTTTTTGGTCGTGTTGAAACATTGCTGTCTCCTGAGCAGATTCTCAGGTTGCTGCTAAAGGCAGGCAGGGCCCCTCTCCTGTTCTTGACCCCTCTTCTCTCCTCCTCCAGGTAACGGCAGAGGAGCTCTGCTCTCTTCTCAGCCAAGTCTTCCATATTGTTTACACAGAGTCCACCATAGACTTCCTAGATAGAGCAATATTCGATGGGGCCTCCACGCCAACCCGGCATCTGTCCCTGCACAGCGGTATGAGGATCTGCGCTCTGGCCGTGTCTCCTGGGGTATCTTCCTCAAGGGCTAGTATTCCTTACCTGGGCTTGCAAGGGGACCCATGGCAGGCCAGGGGAGGGGCGTAGCTGTCAGCCATAGAGAAGGTGGGAGTGAGGAGTCTTGACACTGGAATACTAACTTTCGTTTTCCTCGCAGAATTTATCTTTGCTTTGACAAGGCTCGACCTTGAAGATGCTCTCTGGTTTCCCGCTGGGAACTGAGAGCTGTTGTCCACCCCCCCCCCCCATGTAACCTGTTGTTCATTGGCTTGTATTCATCTGACGACCCAAGTTTGAACCCTGTATAAAACCCCATTCCCGCTTTTACACCAGTAGTCTTAACGCAAATAGTGTTTAGAGTAATGCAGTATCTTGAGTCAATAAACTGATCCTGTTTAAGGAACGTTGTTGATTACTGATTACTGGGGACTCTGACAGTAGCGAAGTGGCAGCGCATCTGCTCAGCATGCAGAAGGTCCCAGGTTCGATCCCTGGCATCCCCAGTGAAAAGGAGACAGGTGATGTGAAAGACCTCCGCCTGAGACCTTGGAGAACCGCTGCCAGTCTCAGCGGACAATGCTGACCATGACGGACCAAGGGGCTGATTCGGTATAAGGCAGCTTTGTGTGACAACTCATATGGAAGAGAGCTCTTAACTTATGGTCCTCATTATCCTCTTGAGCCCCTTTCCACATAGCCCCCCTCTCTCTCAGGCAATAATCTGGAGTTGCTTTCACCCTGTTGTTCTTTCAGGGCTGTATCGTGAAGGTGCATGCACTGGGTTCCTTGTGTTGTACGGATATGGTTCCCCAGCCAAAAAAAAAAGTCACAATGAGGATGAGGTTCTTTAGATATTTAATTGCAACGAAATATCGGGAAAACGATTAGGCCAAAACAGCCTGTCAAAAATTGACTGCTCTCCAAGCAATATAAGGAAGTACATGAAGTTTTATACCCAAAATGACATAAGCAAAAAGATAGCATACAGAAATCGTAATTGGGTAAAAACAGCAAAGTGTCATTTGAGAAGACATTCATTCATTGGTCATTTCCAGCAAAAGGCGTAACTATGTGATATCTTAAATGTTTATTTAACCTAACCTTATTAATAATACCCGGGGATTCTTCATACCCAAACGAAAAGTGTTGTTTTTTGGTAGGAAACGATAAAGCCCTTGGTGACCCAGACACTGCAAAATTCTTCCCTAAACAACTAAACCCTGAACTCTGTACTTCAAGCAAACACATCTTTTGAAAAACCTCTCTTCTGTTGTACCAGCAATACTTCACCGAAGGCCAGACAGCTAGTTAGCTATTTCATCCAAACAACTTGAAAGGAAAGGAATATTGTTTTGTGGTCTGCTGGCATCTATCCTACAAAGGAGAGGCTTACCATTTTAGTAGGCTTTTATTAAATCCTAATAAAACCCTAATATAAAAAATTCATAAAGCCAGAAAAATGTAAGTAGATGAATAATCTGAATTTTTAAAAATCATTATCAATTCCCATCCATGCGACATGTGGCACTTGGGCTGCCAGACTCTCTCGCCTGCTGGGTCCCACTCAGCTGGGCTGTGTGCAGAGCGGAAGCTATGGGCCCAGTGGTCGGTCTTTCCACCTGCTCTGGAAAGAGGAGAGCGGCAGGCGAGACGAGAGGTTTTCTGTCCTGCTCTGCCGTCCATGTTCCCTCAGCCTGGTTCCTGCTGCGCGGGGGAAGACACTCACCTTCCTCTGGTCGCCCTGACCTCCGCAACATTGCGGCATCATTGCGCTCAGTTGTGGTCTCAGCTTGCATTTTCCTACCAGGCAGGCTTTTCAGAAATGCAGAAGCCAGCCGAGGCCGGAAAAGTCTGCTCTCTCGAGCATTGTCTGCCCGAGAACTGCTTCACATCTGTGAAAACGAGGTGGTGAAATAACTTCATGTGGACTGGGAGAGCCAGTTTGGTGTAGTGGTTAGGAGTGCAGGCTCTAGTCTGGGAGAACTGGGTTTGATTCCCCACTCCTCCACATGCAGCCAGCTGGTGTGGCCTTGGGTCAGTCACAGTTTTCTCAGAGCTGTTCTCACAAGAGCAGTTCTCAAGAGAGCTCTCTCAGCCCCGGCTACCTCACAGGGTGTCTGTTGTGGGGAGGGGAAGGGAAAGGAGATTGTAAGACGCTCTGAGGAGTATAAATCTAATCTCTCTCTCTTCTTTTCTCTGGGGCAGTAGTTGATCCTTGTTTTAGATCAGATCCTGTTACAAAGCAAAGGGAAGTCGAATTGCCAGTATGGCTTCTTTGCTCAAAAATCCAAGTTGGTGACCTGTCTTCTCAACAAGCTGTTCAGCCCCCCGGCCTGCCTTGCCTGCCTGCCACTCTCTTCTTCCACTGGGGGGGCGGCGGCAAAGCTGCCCATAGCTCAGAGTCTAAACTCTCTGCCTGACCTTTTTCCGGGCGCTTTGAGGGGGAGCCTGCCGCAGCAGCACTGACTGGTCCCTTCTCTTCGATGTCTTTGCAGATGACTCTTCTACAAAAGTGGACGTTAAAGATGCTTACGAAACAGAGGCGAGCACTATGTGAGTCCCTGGAATGTATTTATTTATTTATTGCTTAAACGTCTACCCCGCCCTCCCCACCGAAGTAGGCTCAGGGCGGCTCTGAAAGGCTGAAGGAAGATTGGGGGCCAGTTCACTCCTGGCTTATTTGATGTCTTCGCCCTTCCAGTTTGGTGTAGTGAGAGCCAGTTTGGTGTAGTGGTGAAGTGTGCAGACTCTAATCTGGGAGAACCGGGTTTGATTCTCCACTCCTCCACTTGCACCTGCTGGATGACCTTGGGCAAGCCATAGCTCTGTACCAGCTGTTCTCTCAAGGACAGCTTGGGAAAGAGCTCTCTCAGCCCCACCTACCTCACAGGATGCCTGTTGTGGGGAGGGGAAGGGAAAAGGAGTTTGTAAGCCGCTCTGAGACTCCCAAGTGAGTGAAGGGCGGGATATAAATCCAATCTCCTCCTCCTCCTCCTCCTTCCGCCATTTCCAACGCAACATCTGCACAGCCAATCAGAAGCCTTGCTGGGCAGAAGCGGCATCTGGCCCCACCCCTTTTCTAAATCCACTTGGTGGGCCCCGCAGCACCACACTGGGGGGGGGGGGCCGAGGCCAGAGGACCGATTCTCCCCAGCTTACAGTGAAATGTTTTGAGGGCTCATAAGAGCAGCCGGCTGAGGGAGAGAGTGCCATGACTGGGTCTCCACCTGCTTCAGAGGGCTTTGGGGGGGGGGGGTGCTGGCGCTGTTTCCAGTCCCTGCACCAGTGCTCCTGGGAGCAGGAAGAGCCACCCCCCAGCTCAGAGCCTTCCAACGCAGGTGGGGCCTTGGACGTGGTCCTCAGGCTGAGACCCCTGCTGTCACCAGAAGCACCTTTCACCTCCTCTCCGTTGTTCTGACCACACGTAAAGGACATTTGCTCCGTCTTCAGAAGTCAACGGAAGTAGTTGTGGACAAAGCTCACCCTTACGCCCTGCCACGGGTTTTGTTTCTTGGTCACGTCCTGCTACGGTGGGACGGAATGCCAAGGGAGCTCGTGACAGCTGGTGTAGCGCAGCGGTTGCATATTTAGTCCTTAGTTCTCGTGGCCCTTTCTTACATGCTGATGGCCACCTTGGGGTCAGGAAGCAGTTTTTCTCCAGGCCGGTTTGGCCGGGGATCCCGGAGGCTTTTTATCGTCTTCTGGGTGTGGAACAGCGGTCACCGGGGGCAGCGGGGAGGTATTTCCTGCATTGTGCAGGAGGTTGGACTAGGTGACCCTGGAGGTCCCTTCCAACTCTGTGATTCTGTGCATTGAGCAGGGAAAAGCTACACCCCAAACCCACCAAGAGCCAGTTTGTAGTGGTTAAGAGAGCGTGGGTTCTTAAAGGGGAGAACTGGGTTTGATTCCCCGCTCCTCCACATACAGGTGCTGGTGTGACATTGGGTCAGTCACAGTGCTCTCAGAGAGCTGTCTTCTCAAGCGCAGTCCTCGAGAGGTCTCTCTCAGCCCCACTGACCTCCAAGGGTGTCTGTTGTGGGAAGGGGAAGGGAAAGGAGTTTGTAAACTGCTCTGAGACTCCTTCGGGTAGTGAAGGGCCTGGTACAAATCCAACCTCTTCTCTTCTTCTATGCCAGAGGAGGAGGCATCTGGTGTTCCTCACTCTCCATGGCTCAGTCCCCATCCTCTCTAGCGGAAGGGCAGCAGAAGAACATGGAATGAAGACCCTGGAGTGCCCCTGTCTTTGGGAGAGCTCCATCCTAGGCCAAATGGACTGGCGGGGTTGCTTTGTATGCAAAATGTTTTGAAGGGACTGTGGATCCCTGTTGAACAGGGGTCCCCAACCTTTGGGAGCCTGTGGGCACCTTTGGAATTCTGACACGGGGTGGCAAGGGCAGACATAAGATGGCGACCGCAGCAGGTGGAGCCAATCGCACAGAAGGAAGAAGAAGAAGAAGAGATTGGATTTATACCCTGTCCTTCACTTGGAGTCTCAGAGCAGCTTACGAACTCCTTTTCCCTTTCCCTCCCCACAACAGACACCCTGGGAGGTAGATGGGGCTGAGAGAGCTCTGAGACAACTGTCCCTGGGAGAACAGCTCTGATAGAACTATGGCTTGCCCAAGGTCATCCAGCAGCTGCAAGTGAAAGAGTGGGGAATCAAACCCAGTTCTCCCAGATTAGAGTCCGTGCACTTAACCACTACACCAAACTGGCTCTCAAGCCAGTGCCAGGGAGAAGAGGGGCAATTTTAAAAATAAACTGAGAAAGAGAAATGAACAAGAATTAAAACTAACACCATGATAACTAATGAACAAAGTTTGAGTCCCTCGTGGCACCTTTAAGACCAACAAAGTTTAATTCTGGGCATAAGCTTTCGTGTGCAGTGCACATCTCCGATGCAATACGCATGCGCACAGAAGCGTCTACCCAGAATAAAACTTCGTTGGTCTTGAAGGTGCCACTGGGGACTCAGACTTTGTCCTGCTGCTTCAGACCAACCCAGCTGCCCGCATGATTCTACTGGGACGGCAACTGCTGCTGAACCGGTGTTGTTTTAATCTGCACAGCCAGTGAGCTCTCTCTCCAGCGGCCAATCAGAAGCCCTGATGTATAAGAGCCCCGCCTGGCCCCACCCACTTCCTAAAAACACTTTGTGAGTGCTGCCAGGGAAGGTACCAGTGGCTCAGTGCCTACCGTGGGCACCATGTTGGGGACCCTTGCCGTAGAAGATGGGGTACGGTGTCCAAGGTAGTAGGAACTGGGGGCTGTACCACACACGGGCATGCCAGTTCCCAGCTTTCCGTGTCCCAGAACTGAAAAGACAATCTCTGCAGCTCTAGGGTTGAGCCCCAGCGGCTGCCCTGGGTTCGGTCAGAGCGATGCCAGGCTCTCTCGTATGTTTCCAGCTCTTTCCCAGAGTCCCTGGAGACCAGCGGCAACTCCCCCTCCTCCTTCGCAACGCAGCCGTCTCCGCACACCAAGACAGCCAGCGAAAGTGAGCTGAGCACCACGGCGACGGAGCTGCTTCAGGACTACATGATGACGGTAGGGGAGAGGAGGAAACCTCCCGCCCAGACTATGGTCTCCTCCACTTTGCAGTGGAACCTTTTCAGATCGGACCCCCAGCACCACTCCGGGGACTCAGCTGTGCATCCTGGAGGCGACACTCCTCTCCCGTAGCCTTTTGGGGCAGCAGAGGGACCAGTGCTGCATTTTGCTTCATGCTTATGACCATAAGAGCATCAGAGAAGCCATGTTGGATCAGGCCAGTGGCCCGTCCAGTTCAGCACTCTGTGTCACACAGTGGCCAAAAACACCAGGTGCCCTGAGGAGGTCCAGCAGGGGGGCAGAACTCCAGAAGCCCTCCCACTGTGCCCCCCCCCCCCAAAACACCAAGATTATCATTGCCCAAGACATAAGAACATAAGAGAAGCCATGTTGAATCAGGCTAGTGGCCCATCCAATCCAACACGGTTCACACAGTGGCCAAAACCCAGGTCTAGATCTCCAGAAGCCCTCCCATCCATACTTTGTTCCATCTATACCTTGGGGCTAATAGCCACTGATGGACCTCTGCTCCATATGTTTATCCGGTCTTTCTTGAAGCTCTCGATGCTTGTAGCCGCCACCACCTCCTGTGGCAGTGAGTTCCATGTGTTAATCACTCTTTGGGTGAAGAAGTCTCTGAAAGGCCATCTTCTCCCATACAGTCTCCCTGCCTTGATGGGCAGATCGTCTGATTCCCTGTAAGGCAGCTTACTGTGAAGTTCAGTTGCTCACCCTGCAGTCCTGTGCTGGGGTTTGTGCAAATCAGAATTTTGGCTGCAGTGCTTGGGAATCCTTCCCTGCGTTCTCTCTGCCTTTCATAGTCCCTCTGCAAACTTAGGACCCCGGGAAGAGAGCGACTTCAAATGGCTTTCTGCTAGGCTGATCTTCCTGGGACTTGGGTAAGCTCTCCGGGACTAGGGCAGGACAAAGTCAGCACATAAACCACCCAGAAAAGGCTTTTAGCTGTTCGCCAGCTGATCTTTGGCTATGGTAATGTGTGTACTGAGACAGTATGGAAACCTAAACTGAGCGTCTTGTCTGACCCAGTGTGGGAAGTTTGTACCAATGACATTGTGTGCATGTTGGGAGGATGCTGTATCAGTATGTAGATCTGGAATCCCCACTAATGAGTCCCCCCGCCCCCCCCGGGGGGCTGTCTCTTTCCTAGTTGCGAACAAAACTCTCCTCTCACGAGATCCAGCAGTTTGCCATGCTTTTGCACGAATACCGCAATGGGGCCTCCATCCAAGAGTTCTGCATCAGCCTGCGACAGCTCTATGGAGACAGCAGGAAATTCCTTCTTCTAGGTGAGCCCCCTCCCCCAAGTTTAGCTCACTGAAAGTTAATCCCAGAAGGCTGGTGGTGAGGATAGTTTCCGTGAGTTAGCTTGTACAGACCTATTTTGTATCGGGGAAGTCTCCTTGGTGCTTGGGAAAGTTCTGCTATTAGTGGAAGAGAGCCAGTTTGGTGTAGTAGTTAGGAGCGTGGACTCTGATCTGGGAGAACTGGGGTTTGATTCCCCACTCCTCCACATGCAGCTGCTGGTGTGACCGTGGGTCAGTCACAAGTTCTCTCAAGAGGAGTCCTCGAAAGAGCTCTCTCACACAGGGTGTCTGTTGTGGGGAGGGGAAGGGAAAGGGATTGTAAGCCGCTCTGAGACTCCTTTGGGTAGTGAAGGGCGGGGTAGAAATCCAGTTTCTTCTTCTCTTCAGTGGCCTCACTCTCTGGCCTGTGGTGTGAGGGTCACACTGGTCTAAGCAGCCGGATAGCCCAGGCTGTCCTCGTCTCATCAGAGCCTGGAAGCCAAGCAGGGTCAGCCCTGGCCAGTATTCGGATGGGAGGCCACCGAGGAAGCCCGGGGTTCACTACCCAGAGGCAGGCAGTGGCAAAACCACCTCTGAGCATCTCTGGCCTACAGGGTCGGCCTCAGTCGGCTGCAACTTGAAGGCCCTTTCCACTGCCCCACTCAGTCACTCTCGCCCTCTTGTCTTACGCTGTCCTTAACACACAGGCATAGACTGAGAAGCAGTGGAGATTAATGGAGATTCCTGGCTTGATGTGATCCTTGGGGTTACAGAGAGCATTTCAGGTCTGCGCTGCAGGTGTGTCCTGGGAAGAAGGGGCCTGGAGGCATGGCCTGGCTGGTATCGAGTTGGACCTGTGGGAGACAGACCAGGGGCAAGGAATCCCAAGTCCAGCACCGCAGGTGGGAGGAGAGGGAGGGGGCTGTAGAAAGGAGGGGATCAAGGAGGCCAAGCACCACCCTCTTGAGAGCCAGTTCGGCCTAGTGGCTAGGAGCACGGACTCTGAGCTGGGAGAAGAACCGGGTTTGATTCCCCCCGCCTCCACTTGCAGCTGCTGGATGACCTTGGGCAAGCCATAGCTCTGGACCAGCTGTTCCCTCAAGGACAGCTTGGGAAAGAGCTCTCTCAGCCCCGCCTACCTCCCAGGGTGTCTGTTGTGGGGAAGGGGAAGGAGTTTGTAAGCCACTCTGAGACTCCCTTGGGGAGTGAAGGGCGGGGTATAAATCCAATCTCTTCTCTTCTTCTTCCCCACTCCCGCCCCCCACATGCAGCCGCTAGTGTGACCTTGGGTCAATCACAAGTTCTCTCAGAGCTGTTCTCTCAGGAGCAGTTCTTGAAAGAGCTCTCTCAGCCCCACCTACCTCACAGGGTGTCTGTTGTGGGGAGGGGAAGGGAAAAGGAGTTTGTAAGCCACTCTGAGACTCCCTTGGGGAGTGAAGGGCGGGGTATAAATCCAATCTCTTCTCTTCTTCTTCCCCACTCCCCCCCCCACATGCAGCCGCTAGTGTGACCTTGGGTCAATCACAAGTTCTCTCAGAGCTGTTCTCTCAGGAGCAGTTCTTGAAAGAGCTCTCTCAGCCCCGCCTACCTCCCAGGGTGTCTGTTGTGGGGAGGGGAAGGGAGAGGAGTTCATAAGCCGTTCTGAGACTCCTTTGGGTAGTGAAGGGGCAGAGTATCAATCCAATCTCTTCTTCTTCCACTCTGAGCAGCCTGACTGCACTATCCTGCAGCTTCTCTCAGCACGTGCTCGGAGAGAGGCAGGAGGCATGCTCTCTGCACACGCACAAGGGAAGCCAAACAAAGCTTGTGACGCATCTGGTGGGACGCCCTGACCCATCGAGGCTCAAGACCGCCGGCTCCTTTTAGACGCTTCAGTTGCTCACGGGGAGTTTGGGGCGGGGGAGCACATGTCTCGGGAAACCCAGCCATTGTGGCGGAAATACTTGGATTTCGGTGGCACACATGCACCCGGTCCTTCTTGTTCAGAGTGGAACAGCATGTGCTTTAGCTGCCGGCCTCAGTCCCTCTCACACCCAAACCACCACTGTCCTTCCTGGAGTGAGCTGCAAGGAGGGAGAAAGGCTTTTCCTCCAAACAAACAAAACTTTCTGAAAGACAGAAGATCAACAGAGCAGCCGCCATCCAGGCGTAGTAAGAGCGAGGGAAGCGGAGTGTGAATCCTGTGGAACTTGGGGTGGGGGTGGGGGGGCAATGCCAGCTTGGGCTTGCTCCTTCTTTTGGGCGCTCTGAGCAATAGCCAGCCCCGTTGCTGGAAGGTAGCTGCAGCCCTCCCTGTAAAAAAAACCACACCCAATTCAAGCAAGATGTGTTTTCTCTTGGCTCCCTCTAGTGGCTCAGTCAGTGCACCTTTTGGAAGAACTGGGAGATGGGTGCAGTAATTCTTGCTTCAAGGTGGACAGGTTTCTCGGCCTCAGGGCCACATCTGGGTCTTCTTCACCCATTTTGAGACCCCGTCCTCGGATTGTCTGCTGACCCTTGAAGTTGGCCCTGGAAGCCAGAAGAACATACAGAGAGCCCTGCTGGATCAGACCCATGGAAGTCCGTCTAGGCTGGCATCCCTTTGCACACCGTAGCCGAGCAGTTTCCCCGGAGCATCGACAGACAGGGTACAGAGGCCTTCCCCTGGTGAGGCCTCTTTGCACAGAGCTTTACTGCCTCTGGATACAGAGAGTCTCTTCAGCCATCATGACAGGCCATTGACGGACCCCTCCTCCAGGGATCTGCCTGGTGCTTTCTGAGTGGGAGCCAGTTTCCAACTCAGAGCACTCCAAAACGGGAGATAACCAAGATTCCTCCCACCCCAAGTGCTGTTAATAGCTCTTTGGTCTTTGAACCCACGGGGAGCTTTTCAGGGGACATTAGCCCATTAACTGGGGCTCACAGGGAGGTGCCGTGATTTAGTGGTAGAGCCTCTGCTTGGCATGCAGGAGGTCCCAGGTTCAATCCCTGGCATCTCCATTGGGCAGGGGCTGTGGCTCAGTGGTAGAGCATCTGCTTGGCATTGAGAAGGTCCCAGATTCCATCCCGTCATTTCCATTTAATGGGGAGGGGCTGCGGCTCAATGGTAGAGCCTCTGCTTGGCATGCAGAAGGTCCCGGGTTCCATCCCCGGCATCTCCAGTTAAAAGGAGCAGGCAGGCAAAAAGGAGACCTTCGCCTGAGACTCCGGAGAGCCGTAGCCAGTGTGACTAGACAAGAGTGACCTTGATGGACCCCGAGGGTCTGCTTCAGGATAGGGTGGCTTAAAGTGTTCACTGGAACTGAGGCTGCAGCCTGTCGGGTCAGCACTCCTGAGGAATTGTTGAGCAGCTGGAGGGCAGGACGGGAAGCTCCTGTTTGGAGAGCCAGTTTGGTGTAGTGGTTAAGGGCGCGGACTCTAATCTGGGAGAACCGGGTTTGATTCCGCACTCCTCCACTTGCACCTGGCTGGACGACCTTGGGCAAGCCATAGCTCTGGACCAGCTGTTCTCTCAAGGACAGTTGTCTCAGAGCTCTCTCAGCCCCACCTACCTCACAGGGTGTCTGTCTGTTGTGGGGAGGGGAAGGGAAAGGAGTTTGTAAGCCACTCTGAGACTCCCTTGGGTAGTGAAGGGCGGGGTATAAATCCAATCTCTTCTCTTCTTCTTTGTTGGCTGGATGTGGCCCCCTCAGGCAGGCAAACCCCTGCACCTTTTCTGCTGAACTGCGCATCCTTTACTGACAGAAATCAAGTGCCAGTTGTTGTTGTTTTTAAAAAATTAAATATTTAATAAATTTTCCAGAACAAAATATATAATACTCTAATTTGCATAATATCATAAAGACTTAAAATTGAGAAGTTAAGATTAAGAACTTCCCTTATAATGTTAAAGTGTTGCTGTTGTTTGATATTTGGCACAACTGTGCGCTGACCAAAGAATATATAACTTTGATTTCAATACTGTTGGCAGCGGCAAGGTTATTAATAGCTAAACGCTGGAAACTGGAAACCCCACCTCCAAAGATGCAACGGTGTAATAAAATGTGGGAGATGCATGTAATGTGTAGAATAACAAACAATCCCTTCTTTGAGGAAAATGCCATAAATATGTGGAAGGCTAGTCAGGAAGAGGGGTGGAAAATGACCCTGGGTCAGCTAGAGAAGGGAAGGCAGAGAGAGGAGGCTTTCCCTTGTCAGTTTCACTCCCCTGGCCAGTCTGCTGTTAGGTTTAAATGGCTTAAACCTAACAGCTTTCCGGCAGGAGTGAAATTGGCAATGAAAACTGAACAGCTTCAGAAGGAAAGAAGGCATTTTTCCATGCCTCCCTATCCTGTCGGGTATATCAGACCCGAATATATATTCAGGAATACCGAATATTTCCCCAGTCCTGATACTTTACCGGTATTGGACTGGGGATATTTGGCATTTACCGAATTTTTGGGGGGGCACATCCCTAAGCAAAACTAAATTCAGGAATTCTCCTCTGCTCCCCCCAAGACAGGACAGTAGCCCTTTTCTAGCAAGCCCAGTAACTCCTGGATTCAAATGCAGATCATTTTTGGTGCTCCAGGGTCAAGTGCAACTTCACATCAACAAGATGAATCAGCTCCTGCTGTAGCAAATGGTTTCCACAGGATGTATTAAATGCAGTTCCCTGTTGGCTGTAGATTTAGAAACATGGAGATATGTGGTTGTTCTGCTTTGGGGGAGGGGGGGATACAGTGTCCGAACGTTTACGCCTGGTCCCAGCGTGAAGGACTAAATGTTTTGTTGCTTCTTTCTCTCCCGCACCTCCCTTTCCCAACAAAGGCCTTAGACCCTTCATTCCCGAGAAGGACAGCCAATACTTTGAGAACTTCCTAGAGACCCTCGGTGTGAAGGACGGCCGGGGCATCATCACGGACAGCTTTGGGAGGTACCGGCGGACGGTGAGCTCCGCCTCCAACTCCACAACCAATGGCAACGGAGCCACCGGGAGCTCGGACGACCAGTCAGCTCCCTCGGAGGGAGATGAATGGGACCGCATGATCTCGGACATTAGCAACGACATTGAGGCTCTGGGCTGCAGCATGGACCACGATTCTTCCTGAAATCCAGAGGTCAGGAGAGGACGGCGGCAGCTCTTGCGCACAGCCACACCCACTCAGCAAGGGCGTCTTCGTTGCTCTCTCTTAAACACACACACACACACACACACCCCAAGAGGGAAGACATCCCCAGTTTGTTTCTGGGGAAAGCGGGAGGTGAAACCCTATACGGCCCCCCACTCCCGCCTTTGTCAGTGGCTCTGTTTGGTATCCACCTTGCGCTCATGGCCGACGGTCTCTTCTGTGAAGGTGCGAAAGCGAGCAAGCCACGGGAAAGGGAGCGGGCTCGGCAGGGGGAGGGCTAAGCTCCGCAGCTCTTCCGGGTGTGTCCCCCCTCTCTCCTCCCCCAAGTCTGAACGGTCAGAGGAGCAGGGAAGCCGAGAGGAGGCACTCGGGTCGAGCCGAGGATCAGCCGGCCACGAGGGCGCCCTCCGCCAGCCGGCGGCATTGCACACAACATTTCTATTTTTTTAATGAAGTTTTACCGCAATGTGAATAACTTAATATTCCAGGTGTTGGTCAGGAATCGTTTCTGATCCAGCCCAGAACGAGGCCTTGGTTTTGTCCAGCTGAGGGGGGGCTGTTCTGCGGCACAGGCCTCAGCGGAAGCTGATCTCCCCTAGCCCCAGGGGTACGCCAACCGCCCTTTCCTCAGCAGGCCAGGGCGTCGGGGTCAGCGGTGCGACTTTGACCGGCTGAATCCCATCGGCCTGGCAGCAGTGCATTTGCCTCCGCTTCGGTGCTTGTCTCCGGAGTTGGAACGGTGACGCTTGCTTGAAAGGAGGCCCTGTGGTTGCGAACTGCAGCAGGCCAACCCTGTTTCCCTCAAGCGAGGCCGTCCTTCAGCTAGGCTGTCTGTCTCTGAGCAGGCTTTCAGCTGCAGGCCAGGCCTGGCTTGGTAAGAGCCTCCCCTCATCCCAGTCCTAAGTACCTGTATACCCTTTGTCTTACGCAGAGGTCAGCGGTGCTGCCATTCCTGCGTAGGGCGTGGAGGGTCTGGTCTTGTAGGGGTTCTGGCGGGGAGGGGCTTTGGGGCTCCAAGCAGTCTTGTCCCTGGCACAGGATCGCTGGCCAGGGAGTCCCTGTCCCAGTTGGCAGCATTTGATAAACGTTTGGTTTTTTCTTCCCTTTTGTGAGGCTGGTTGGTCACTTGGCCGTTTGAGGCCCTCCGAGAGTTTTTGTATGAATCCGTTCAGTTGCTGCGCAGACGCGGGATAGCAAACTGAAGAGTGAAATAGATTTTTGGGGGGTTTCCTTTTGGTTTGTTTTTTTGTTTTTTTTCCTAAATAAACAAGATATGGAAGAACTATATACATAATGTATATGTCCTGTATATATATGATACCCATAAAGGCGCCCTGATTTTTGCACACGTGTTTCATGCCGTAAGAATTCCAGGGAGCAAGAAGAAGAGAAACTGACCAGGGTCCGCTTTTATTTTTTTCCCAGTGGGGGAAATGGAGCGAGTGGTTTTTTGCAATGCAAAACGCCGGGGTCTTTTTTCTACACGTGAGCTGCAAGCAGAAAGCTGGCGGCCGGCAGGGCATATCTGTGGCCCTTTCCTGCCCGGTGCATTGGCCTCAGCCGGTCCTTAGGGGAGAGCTACGCCAAGAGCGACGTGGAGGTCTGTCCCCATTTTCATCTCTGGCCTCTCATGAGCTGTGCTGCAGGTTTTGCTGGGGAAACAGTAGGCCTGGCTGCCTAGAATCCACTTGGGTTTGGTGAGGCATGATGCGGTGTCCTGGCGTGGGGAGAGCACGACCCGGGGAGAGTTCGGAAGAACCACAGCTGCTTGAGCAGGAGGGGATCCAGTTGCTGAGCATGTCCCAGCTGAGAGCTGGATCCTCCTACTCCACTCAGACCACAGTGGTGACCCTCTTCTGCAGCACCCGCGCATGCCTCATCGTGCATCAGAGCACTGATCTGTCAAGGTCAGTCCGGTCTTCTCAGACCGGCAGTGGCTCTCCAGGGTCTCAGCAGGCGGAGAAAGGTCTTTCCTGTCACCTGCTGCCTGGTCCTTTGACAACCAATGCATTGCCGGGGGATTGAGCGTGGGATCTCTTGCATGCCAAGCAGGGGCTCTTCCGCTGAGCCAGGGCCTCTCCCCAAAGGGGCAAAGGTCTCAAAGAGGCTGTCGTGTTAGAAGAGGCCTCCTTGACCAGGAGAAGGGCACCACTGTTAGCTGAGCAGAGTGGCCGGGTTCTGTCCACAGAACGGGTCTCGTGTGCTGTTTACAGGCTGGCTCAGAGAACGCCACTCCGGAGCAGAATAAGTCCCTCTTTAGCCAGGTGGTTAAGCCAAAAAAACAGTCATCAAAAGTTAGTATCAATGGTCATGTAATGGGGGCATTTCTGAGAAGTCACCTGGGTTTAAGGGATATGCTTCGTTTCTCCCCCTTTTCATCTTGCTCTAGAGGATATTTACACCCTTTGCCACCCTTTGCCACCCTTTTCCCTTCGACGGGTTTGCTCCAAAGCATGTTTCGTTTGGGCCTCTTTACAGAAAGAGACATCTTGGGTCGGCCCCTCTCTGCTTGCCTCGGCAGTTCGGACTCTCAAGGCCTTCTGCCCACTGAAGGGCTGTCTGCTTGGGGTAAGGTTGCCAGGTCCAGGTTGGGGAAACTCCTGGAGATTTAGGGATGGAGCCTGGGAAGGGCAGGGACCCCCTCAGTGGGGCACAATGCCACAGAGCCCACCCTCCAAAGCCTCAGGTCTGTCCTCTGAAAGTTATCTCTGTAGTCTGGAGAGGAGCTATAATTCCAGGGGGTCTCCAGGTCCCACCTGGAGGCTGGCATCCCTAGTCTAGAAGGCACCCACAGCCTCTCTTTTGTTCTGCGTGGGTGTGAGGCAGAGATGCCGTTTTTTTCCACGGAAGGGTTTCTCTTCTGGATGGGTAGTATCCCGGGGGGGGCCAAGGCCTCAGATGACCCAAGTTCCGGCCAGTTGTCTGATCTCGGCGGTCCAGAGCTCTGCGTGGCTTTCTTTCGCACCCCGGAGTATGGAATATGTCCCCTTTAGTGCACCTGAGCTTGGGGAGGGAGGTTCTAGCCCTCATGCTTATGCAGAGAAAGCCTGGTAAAGTGGGGCGGTTTCTCACAGGGTCCCCGACTTCTTTGAGCCTGTGGGCACCTTTTAGAGTTCTGACCTGGTGTGGTGGGCACCGGCCGCAAAACGGCGTCTGCAGCTTACCTTCAGCCACCTAGTGAAGGTCCTTGCGTCGCAGCGGCAGCTGCTGCCAATGCAGCGTTTTCACAGCCGATCAAATCTCCCTTGGCCAGTCGGAAGCCTTAAAGGGCAGAAGCCCCACTTGACCCCGCCCACTTTCTAAAAACACTTAGCAGGCACCGGGAATGGTGTCTGTGGGCGTCGTGCTGGGGACCCCGGTCTTAGAAAGGAAGGAAGAGAGCCACGTGCAGGAGGGAGTCTGCTGGAGTCCCCGGTCTTGCTTCGGTGCACCTGTTAGATGTAATGTTCCCACCCCACCCTGAACTTACAGACTCCAGGACCAAAGTGTGGAACTGCCATATGCTTGATGCATTCCACTTCAGCACGCACAGAGGACTTCACAGGCCTTTCAGTAGCTCTGCAAGCCGATTTGCCATTCCCATTTTGAAGATGTTTGAAGGGGAGGACATTTTAGCAATCCAAGGAAGCTTAATGCAGTGGGGGTCAAGGTGAGGAGGGGTAAGCCCTTGTGACGCAGTCAACCCTTTTCCCGGGGGGGGGGGAGGCAGGTTTACCACTCCAGCTCAGTTGTTAACCTGGGCTGGGGGTGAATCTGTGCACTCTTGTCATCTCCTGGGCGTGGAACAGGGGTCACTGGGGGTGTGGAGGGGGAGGTAGTTGTGAACTTCCTGCATTGTGCAGGGGGTTGGACTAGATGACCCTGGAGGTCCCTTCCAACTCTCTGATCCTGTGATTCAGTCCAGCTCCATTCCACCTTGATGCTGTGCAAGGGAAGGGTAACCTTTCAACCTCCAGACCAGGGGTGGCCAAACTGTGGCTCGGGAACCACATTCAGCTCTTTCACACACATTGTGTGGCTCCCAGCAGGGCGGCTGGGGAAGCGAAAGGGAGGTATGTCTCCCCAATCGGTCTTCCCTTCCCCAGCCAGTGTTCCCCTCCCTGGGCAGGCTTGAGGCAGGGAGCAGAGAAAGAAAGCAACTTTAACTTTAAATGCGTTCTCAAAACGCATTTAACCCCAAGCCTACAAATATCATTGGACAAATAAATATCATTATCAATATCTATTTTTATCCCCCCCCCCTTTTTGGCAGTCTCATTTAATGTTCATAAAAAACAAATTTGTTTATTTTCCAATAAAAACATGTCTGTAATATTTATTCATATCCTGCAGCTCTCAAACATTTGGCATTTATTCTAGTTTGGTGTAGTGGTTAAGTGTGCGGACTCTAATCTGGGAGGACCGGGTTTGATTTCCCACTTCTCCACTTGCAGCTGCTGGTGTGACCTTGGGCAAGCCATAGTTCTAGCAGAGCTGTTCTCTCAAGAGCAGTCTTTGAGGGAGCTCTCTCAGCCCCACCTACCTCACAGGGTGTCTGTTGTGGGGAGGGGGAGGGAAAGGAGTTTGTAAGCCGCTCTGAGACTCTTCCTCCTCCTCCTCCATTAAGCAAGTTTGGCCACCCCTGCTTCAGACAATCTTGCTGTCCAAAACAGGGGCGTCTTGCTTGGCCGCTAGCATTTCACACATGGCTTTTATCCTTTTAAAATGCTAACAGCAGAGCTGGGGGACTGGTTTTTGAGTAGCGAGACTGAGTGGAGGTTGAAGGGTTAATCCCCCTCTCTGTGCCAAGCATGGCTCTGAGGCAGGTTGAGGCTGCAGAAGCCTTCGGTTGGCATCTGCTGGGCAGACTCTGAGCCCTTTTCTCTGTCAAAAGTCTTCACCTGCAGGGTGGGACAGAAGGTGGAAACAAGGTCTGTGGCCTTTTTTAAAAAGTCTAAGCATGAACAGAGGAGGGCAGAAATGTCTCACAGGTCAGGTGCTGTCTGAATTAATACATTTTACTGAAGGGGGGGGAGGCGGGTATGGAGAAGAAGAAGAAGAGAAAAGATTGGATTTATATCCCGCCCTTCACTCACTTGGAGTCTCAGAGCAGCTTACAAACTCCTTTCCCTTCCCCTCCCCACAGCAGACACCCTGTGAGGCGGGTGGGGCTGAGAGAGCCCTTTCCCAAGCTGTCCTTGAGGGAACAGCTGGTACAGAGCTATGGCTTGCCCAAGGTCATCCAGCAGGTGCAAGTGGAGGAGTGGGGAATCAAACCCGGTTCTCCCAGATTAGAGTCCGCCAGGGGTCATTTTGTAGAAAAAGAGGTGCAGGAGCTCATTAGCATAACTCATTTGCATATGCCACACCCCCTAACATACTGGAAGTGTGTCAGAAGGCAGCACCCACCCCTCAGGCTCCCCTCCACAGGTGAGTGAAACTGACCTGCTCTTCCTCCATTCCCTTCCCCATCCAATACTTTGTGCAATAAAAATAAGCGTAAAGAACACACCCTCATTCTCTTCCTGCTCCCTTGAAACCACCAGGTTTCAAGTAGACTTGAGGTACCCAGGACATGTGCACCACGCATCCCTTCCCCTTCCCCTCCCCGCAACAAGACACCCTGTGAGGTAGGTGGGGCTGAGAGAGGTCTTTTGAGAACTGCTCATGAGAGAACAGCTCTGAGAGAACTTGTGACTGGCCCAAGGTCATACCAGCAGCTGCACGTGGAGGAGTGGGGAATCAAACCCGGTTCTCCCAGATTAGAGTCCAACTCCTGACCACTACACCAAACTGATAAGGTGGAAGCTGCTGAAGGGTTGGTGAAATTTCTCCAGTACTTATGTGCCATGTGCCCAAATAAAAAATGGTATACTTAGAAAATTTGTATGCCACCTTGAGCAAGTCTCTGGAAAAGCAGCACACAGTCATAAAAGGAACAATGATAAAATTATCAGTATTAAAACAAAACATTGAAAACAATGAAGACCCTAGCAGGGCTTTCCCCGGGGCGCTGCGCCTCTGCACTGCTGGGGGAAGCCGAGGAGGGGGCGGGGCTTGGTCATGTGCCCGCCCCCTGGGCTCCTCACTCCCAGAGCTGCACTCCTGTGCGCTCCCGCTCCAACGGACCCCTGGAGTCCGCACACTTAACCACTACACCAGACTGGCTCTCGGCAGATAAAGCAATCAAAACGAAGCAGCCCCGAGGCTTCACCGCCAAATCCCAGACCAGGAAGCTGGGTAGCACCGGCCACTTCAGACTGACTTGCCATGTGGCTTGGGAAGACTGCTGCCGAGAGCTCCTTGCTTTCTCCCAGGCACATCTTTTTTCTGAGGATATTAGGGGATCAAGGGGCAAAGTGCTGGTCTCCAAATGCTGGATGAGTGTGAATTTGGCCTGGAATGCTGCAAATCAGCACGACCAGCATGCCTGGTTTGCAGAATTTCAAGCACCAGATTTGGGACTTGTGAGTGACCCTCGTTGGCTTTTATGGTGCAGAAATCCCAGCTTTGGTTGCAGCCTTGGCTGTCTGGACTCCGTGCTTTTACATTGTTGGCTGCCTTCTGTAGTCCGTGGCACTCACAGCTAGAGGCCCCACTGGTGGACCTCCCGAGGGCCCCTGGTGTTTTTGGCCACTGTGTGACCCAGAGTGTTGGACTGGATGGGCCACTGGCCTGATCCAACACCGGCTCCTCTTACGTTCTTATGTTCTTAGGCCAGGCCAGTGTGCTTTGCAGTGTGCAAAAGTCTAACCTGATCAGAGTTGTGGATCACCGCAGTGTGAAGGCCCCAAGTAGTTTGACTTCTGACTCTGGTCTTTCTAACACGAGGCTGCCTCCTGCTCGAACGGAGGTCTGTCCAGGTCTGTCCTGCCTCCTCTGGCCAGCTGTGGCCCTCTAGGGACTCGGACAGAGAACGCGTAGGTCTTTCGTATCACGTGGCTCCTTTTAACGGGAAATGGCAGGATTCGAACCTGGGACCTTCTGCTCGCCATGCGGGCGCTCTTCCACTAAGCTCCACCATCCCCTTTTATTGCTTGAAATGAAAAAACACAACAGACTGATCTTCAGCGTGGCTCAGCATTCCCCAACGGGCATCATGGCACCCACCAGTCTTCTGCTTAGCATCGGTTCAGCTTTTCGGGAAGAGCCTGGAGCCATTGGAAGGGAGGGCTTGTCACTGGCGTCCCTCATTAAAACGAAAGGGTTTCCCACTGGAGGATCAGGGGCAGTGTTCCCTCTCAGCTTAGTCAGTGTGAGCCAGTTTTTTAGCCTCCAGCTCACGCATTTTGTCTCGGCTCAGGAAGGAGGGCTCCAGAGCAAACTAATTTATGCAGCAGCCAAATGGCTCACTCACAGCTTCAATGCCAGTAGCTCACAAAGTAGAATTTTTGCTCACAAGACTCCACAGCTTAGAGGCGGCATTGATCAGGAGCCCCTGGGCTTTCCATAGTCAAGGTGTGGTTCCAGTCCCCTTTCAAGATATCCTTCTTCCCAGGAGGTATGAAGAGGGCGGTGTTCCATTTGGCTCCGCCTCTGAAGGCATCCATTTTGGGTTTGGCTTCACCTCCCATGGCAGCCACTTTGGGACGGTGTTCACCTCCCCCCCCCCTAAAATTCCAAACATGCCCACAGCCTCAAAAAGACTGGGGACCCCCGATCTGGATGCCTTTTATCCAGCTCGGTTGGTTGCAGGATGCCCGGCTATGTCGCCGTCTCGGAATCTCCACCGTTCCGTTGCTCTGGAACCTGTGTCTGCCTGGGACCCGGTCCAGTCCCAGCAGAGCATTTCTTGGACCCTTCCAGGGGAAGAGTTTGGGAGATGCCCACTTCTCTTTCCCATTTGCAATCTATGTCCAGTGCTGTCAGCGTGGTGAGAATAGGTGGGCCAGGACTGTGATGTCCGCACTGCAAGGGCTGTGTGATTCCCCCCCCCCCCAAAAAAACACAACAGGTGAAAGATGCTGGGACCCTGCTCACCACCCACCCACCCACCCCGGGTGAAGTCAGCAACAGCTCACCAAGCGTGCCGGCTTGTGATGACCTTCCATCCAGCGCAAGGTTCATCGGTTTTATTGGTAAACCACTGGATGTTGCGAAGCATTTGTCCAGGATCTTTAGAATGGGCTTATTCCTAGTGCCTTTTTCTAGTAAATATATATATACATGTATATATATATATTTGCACCTCTCAAAAGTATAAACAGACCGTTGAAAGTTGTTTTGTGAAAATAAAAGCTTATTTTTGAAATGATTGTATCATGAAATGCAGAGGAACAAGGGGTTGGGGTGTGGGGTGAAACAGCTGGGCTGTTTCTGTATACCTGGGTCCTTCCTCCCCCTGCCCCCCCCGCTTCCCATACTGACCATTCAGGGTGGCCTCCTGTGTCACGAATGCCAGGTTCTCTATCTGTAGAAATTCCAAAGCCCCCCCTGACCTCGCTTGATGGAGAAAGACAGGCCTGAACGACGGGTATGGCCGCTCACGTTTTACAGATCTTCTGCCCCTTTAGGTTTCTAGTCCTCATGGGGTTAAGACGTCTTCCCAGCCTTCAGGGGGGGGGGGGGGTTTGAAGGCTCACAGGGCGGGCTCTCTTGTGCCCTGTCGGCACCCTCCCATAAGATCTGAGCAGCTCCACAACTCGAGGGGCGGGAGTCCAGCTTCTCTGGCGGCACTGTCTCATGTCCTCTCTGCCCAAGTGTCCCAAAAGAAACCAAAACGGGCTGGCCTGCCCAGGCCTTCCCGAAAGCACCCTTTGCCTGGCTTTTGGAAACCCGCCTACCAAAGATCCAGTTCAGGTCTGCCAGTCTTCAGAAGGGGGGGGGGGGGCTAGGGAAGTTGCTTCTTGCATCGCAGGGTGGTTTTCAAGCAACCTCAAGCATGACCTCTTACGCTGGACTGTGTGATGACTGACAGCTGCCGTTTTGTGTATGGAGTGTTTGTTACTGGCAAAATATAACGCTGCCCTTGAAGCCTGCTGTGGTCTTTCCTTCCGCGTTTTCTCCCCCTCCACTTCTCCCCTGCTGGCGGGAGGACGAGAGCGAGTTTTGCCTCCCGGAGTCCCATCAGAAATCCCCCTTTGGCCTGCCCAGAGACCACGCGCCATGAAAAGCGCCCACGGGAAGAAACCAAGGGGCCGGCCCAGTGTGGGGCCGTCACTGCTGGCAGCCGTTCCTACGGAGAAATTAAAAAACCCTAAACTGTCAGTGCTTAGCCCTCACCACAGTGGAGTGATCCTTGTCATTTAAAAAAATTATTCACTGCAGTGGTAACTTCACTTCTCTCCCTAACGGGGGACCTGCAGTGCCTTACTGCAGAGAGCCAGTTTGGAGTCACGGTTAGGAGCGTGGATTCTAGTCTGGGAGAACTGGGTTTGGTTCCCCACTCCTCCACGTGCAGCCAGCATGAGTAAATTGGGGTATAAAAACCTACTCCTCCTCTTCATGTCTGCATCCCGTACAAACAGCCTCCGACTTGAACAGGCGCTAGGATCATTGAGTTGGAAGGGACCTCCGGGGTCATCTAGTCCAACCCCCTGCACAGTGCAGTAAATTCACAGATACCTTCCCCGCCCTACCTGCAGTGACCGCTGTTCCACGCCCAGAAATTCTCCAGCCAAACTGGCCTGAAGAAGAATTGCTCTCTGACCCCAAAATGTTGATCAGCATTTCCCTGGGCAGGTAAGAAAGGGCCACGCCACCGATAGCACCTTTGGCCTTCTGGAAAGAAGGGGAGGAGAGAGATGACAACAGCATCCCTTCCCTCTCCTGAACACCAGGTGTGACCGAATGCCTCTTGCATTTGTACTGGAGAGGGGTTTATGTTGACACACCAAGAAGAGTCCATGGAAGCAAAATTGGGTAAGGGGGAAAGCAAGCAAGCCACCCCCCCAGCCGATTTACCCCCTCCCCACTCCTTGTTTCGTGCTCTTTTGGTTGGTCCTAACAAAACAAGTTCTTACATGATTTTGATTTTTGCCTAGTGCTGCCTCCTGCAGTCTCCATCTCAGAAGACACTGAGCCAACCCTGAGGCTGGAAAAGCATCCAAATGTCCCTCCACGGCAGCTGTGCACGAAATGGCAGGATGCTCCCCCCCCCCCAGTGTTTTTAATGCTCATGCCCCTCCCCAGCTGCAAACTGACCTTTGAGAGAAGCCAGAAAGGCAGCTGGAGCGCCACCAGTGTTCCCTCTAAGCTGAGTTGGTGTGAGCCAGCTCAGAGTTTCTTAGCCTCCGGCTGACAGATTTCTGTCTTAGGTCAGGAAGGATGGCTCCAGAGCAAACCAATTTATGCAGCAGCCGAATCGCTCGCTCACAACTTTAATGCCAGCAGCTCACAAAGTCGCATTTTTGCTCACAAGACTCCACGGCTCAGAGGGAGCATGGGTTGCCACCTTGAAGAGATGCCAGCCAGGCAGCCCAGAGGGCACAGAACAAGCACCCCGGAAGCCAGAGCCATCTTCAGGAAAGCTTTGCGGCCTGGCGCCTTGTGCGGCCGCAGCCCTGCTAATTTCAGCCTCTGTTCGCACTTCCTGGGGAGGGGGTGCCCTCACCTTCACAATGCTCTAGGGATAAAGGGAATGGAGGAGACGGAGGGACTACCAGGAGTAACCCTTCATTATTGGGAGCTCGGACTCTCAAAAGCTCATGCCCCGGAAATCTCGGTCTCTAAGGTGCCGCTGGACAACAAACCAAGCTATTCTGCCGCAGAACAGATAAAAGGAAGTCCACAGGAGGTGGCGGCGGCTACAAGCATGGACGGCTTCCAGAGGGAATTGGATAAACATCTGGAGCAAAGGTCCATTCGTGGCTGTTAGCCACAAGGCAGAGATAGGAACTCTCGGTCTGGGGCAAGTGATGCTCTGTATTCTTGGTGCTTTGGGGGGGGCGGGCAACAGTGGGAGGGCTTCTAGTGTCCTGGCCCCACTGCTGGACCTCCTGAGGGCACCTGGTGTTTTTGGCCACTGTGCGACAGAGTGTTGGACTGGATGGACTGTTGGCCTGATCCAGCATTGGCTTCTCTTATGTTCTTATATGGAGCAGAGGTCCATCAGTGGCTATTAGCCTCAAGGCATAGATAGGAACTCTCAGTCTGGGGGCAAGGGATGCTCTGTCTTCTTGGTGCTTGGGGGGGGCAACAGTGGGAGGGCTTCTAGTGTCCTGGCCCCACTGCTGGACCTCCTGAGGGCCCCTGGTGTTTTTGGCCACTGTGTGACACAGAGTGTTGGACTGGATGGGCCACTGGCCTGATCCAACCCTGGCTTCTCTTATGTTCTTATGACCACCATGAAAACGGGAGTACCTTTGAGACCCACAAGAATTTTGGGACGGGAGCTTTTGAGAGGCAAAGCTTTCGGGGGCATCTGACAAAGGGAGCTCGGACTCTCCTGAGGTGCTCCAGGACTCGAGTGGTTCATCACCACCCTTGCCTGCTCGTTGGAGGCTGTCCCCAGCTGTGCGCAATTCTCCACAGGCCTGTGCGAGAGGCTGCTGGGTGTGTGCTAAAAATACGACATTCTCTACCGCTCTCCAGCACCCCAGTTATTTTTAGTGCAGCAGCACCAGCCTAACCCCAAGCACAAAGGGGGGGAGGGTTGTGCTTCCAGTCCCAGTGTGGGGAGACAGGCGGAGTAGTCGAAGGGGAGAGCGGCTGTCGAGGGGGGTGTCTTCAGGGGGGCTGGCTGGTGCTCCAGGGTCACCATCCTGCACAGCAGCGGTGCCTTAGCCACCCAGGTTGCACGCCCGGCAGCTCTTTCCTCCTCTTGCATCAGCCGCCTGCCGGAGTTCTGCTGTCCCTTGCCTCCTTCCCTCTCCCCACAAATTTGGCCGCCCCTGCTGTTGTTTACCAGCTGCAAGCCAGCCTCTGTTCTTACATCAGTGCAGCCGCGGAACCAGGGATTCAGATTTTAAGTCGCAGCACAGCTTTGTCAGCAGCACCCGAGTAGAATTCTGCAAACTCTGCTTTGAAAGGGGAAACAAGTTTCTAGCTCTCATCAATAAAAGCAGTGTCGCCGTTGACCCCAGAGGCTGTGTGGTGAGGTGGCACGGCCCTCAGAACATGGCTTCGTCTGTCACACTGACCCTCACCTTGTTCAAGGCAGCCGGGGAAGACCCAGTGGGGGCATCCCCAACAAAGCGCATTTTATTCACAGGGAGAGCTTTACCCACCAGATAACCGGAGCAGAGATGGGAGGGACTTGGCTTGACAGCCGCACATGTGAAAGGGATCTAGGTGTTCTGGTTGGTCACAAGCTAAACATGAGCCTGCAGTGTGATGTGACTGCGAGGAAAGCTAATGCGATTTTAAGATGCATTAACAGAAGCATTGTGTCCAGATCATGGGAGGTGGTAGTTGAGCTCTATTCTGCTGTGGTCAGGCCTCACCTGGAGGACTGGGTCCAGTTTTGGGCACCACATTTGAGGAAGGATGTTGAGAAGCTTGAGCGTGTCCAGAAGAGGGCGACCAGGATGGTGAGAGGGCTGGAATTCAAAAGGCTGAGAGAGTTGGGTACGTTTAGCCTGGGAAAGAAAAGGCTTAGAGGGGACATGGTTGCAGTCTTCCAATATCGGAAGGGCTGTCATGGAGAAGATGGAGCAGATCTAATCTCTCTTGCTCTGGATTGCAAGACTAGATCTAATGGGCAGAAATTACAAGGGAGTCGTTACTGGCTGAATACCAGGAGGAACTTCCTAACTGTCAGAGTGGCTGAGCAGTGGGACAGACTGCCTCGGGAGCTGGTGGGTGCTCCTTCGCTGGATGTTTTCAAGCGGAGGCTGGACAACCATCTTTCGGGTCTGTTGTAGGACTATCTTTCGGCTATGCTCCTGCAGAGTGCAGGGGGTTGGACTAGATGACCGGTAAGGTCCCTTCCAACTCTAACATTCTATGACTCTGATTGGATTTATACCTCACCCTTCACTACCTGAAGGAGTCTCAGAGCAGCTTACAATCTCCTTTCCCTTCCCCTCCCCACACAGACACCCCCTGTGAGGCCGATGGGGCTGAGAAAGCTCTTTCGAGGCATACCCTTGAGAGAACAGCTCTGAGAGAACTTGTGATTGACCCAAGGTCACACCAGCAGCTGCATGTGGAGGAGTGGGGAATCAAACCCGGTTCTCCCAGATTAGAGTCTACGCTCCTAACCACAACACCAAACTGGCTTTAAAGAACAATTGTTCAAAAAGCCCCTAATCCCAAACAGCAGTTTTAATTTAGTCAAGGATGCCCAGACTGAGTCATTCTGCACATTCTCAGAGGCATGGAAAATAACAAGAGGATGCCAGCGAGGCTAAACATTTGTGTCAACCTTCTCTCTGCAATGAAACGACCTAGAATGCATTTCAAAACCAGTTGGAGCATGACAAGAATCCCTTCCCCCCCCGGGGATGAAAGAGGATGGCGAAGTCAGTGTGCCGTTCAAGTGAGTATACTGTTTATTGAGTAGCAACAGCAGCAGCATCAAATGCAGAAGAGTTGGGACTAGTAATTGGCAGTCCTAACGAACAACAGCTGTATTGGACAGGAGTAACTGTGCATCTATACAGAAGGGGGGGGCAGAGGCCGGGGGGGGGGGGGGACCTGCCAGCCGGTCGCTACATGGTCAGCTCCTGTAAGGAAGAACACAGGGGTCAGTCACAATTACAAGGGGTGGTGGAAGAAAGAGCAGTGACAGATTCATCCGACGTTTGCTCTGCGTCTGCCGCTTTCCGGCTGGTTCGCAATATGTATGCCCTTCCAGATTTCTGCTGCCTCGCCTCAAAAGCAATCGCTTTCTGTAAGACTTGCCCATTCAGCTGCCATTCCCCAAGAGCGCGACCACAGCCTCCTTTGCACGGCATGCACAAATCGTGCCATGAGAACACGGGTCCCCAACATGGTTTTTTTTAGGAAGTGGGCGGGTCATGTAGAGCTTTTGCCCAGCAAAGCTGCTGATTGGCCATGGTGGGGTCTGAGTGGCTGTGCTCATTTTTTAAAAGGCTGCTTTGGCAGCAGCTGCCCCCCCCCCCCCGCCCCCAGTACAGGGATCTTCACTTGGTGGCTGAAGGTCAGCGGCGGCAGCCATTTTGTGCCTGGCTCCACCTCCTGAAGCAGCCATTTTGTTCCTGGGCTCACCACTCTGAGTCAGAATTCCAAAGGTGCCCTCAGGCTCAAAAAGGTTGCAGACCCCTGAATTGGAGAAGCCACTGGCTTCCCAACCTTTTCAGTAGGGGGACTTGCCAGTCCAAATCCAATTCATATAATTTAAAACAAAAAGAGTGTGCACAAATCAATAAAAGAGAAGAGGAGGAGGAGGAGATTGGAAATATTCCCCACCCTCCAAGACCCAAAGGGAGTCTCAGGCTGCGGTCACACAGACTAAATAATCCACTTTCAATCCACTTTCAGTGCACATTCCAGCTGGATTTCTACGAACTGGCAAAATCCAGTTGGGAACTGCATTGAAAGTGGATTATTTAGTCTGTGTGACTGCAGCCTCAGAGTAGTTTACAACCTCCTTTCCCTTCCCCTCCCCACAAGAGACACCCTGGGAGGGAGGTGGGGCTGAGAGAGCTCTCTTGAGGACTGCCCTTGAGAGAACACCTCTGAAAGAACTTGTAACTGACCCAGGGTCACACCAGTAGCTGCATGCAGAAGAGTGGGGAATCAAATCCAGGTCTCCCAGATTAGAGTCCACTCAGCGGCAGAGGAGAAGAAGAAGAGATTGGATTTATACCCCACCCTTCACTCAGAGTGGCTTACAATCTCCTTTCCCTTCCCCTCCGCACAACAGACACCCTGTGAGGGTAGGTGGGGCTGAGAGAGCTCTCTCGAGGACTGCCCTTGAGAGAACTTGTGACTGAGCCAATGTCACACCAACAGCTGCATGTGGAGGCGTGGGGGAATCAAACCCGGTTCTCCCAGATTAGAGTCTGTGCTCCGACTCCCTATACCAAACTGGCTCTCAAGCCTAGAACCCACTGTCCCAGGCTTCACAACTTGCTTTGGGATCGGGCCCCACAGGAAGGGGAACGCTGCCCTAGATGAGTCACATCCCCCATGCAGCTCGACAAAGGCTTACGCCCATTCCGAGCATGAAGAAGCTCTGAGTGAGCAATGTGTGCCCAGAAATGGTTTCCTCATATTTAAAGCAAATCCAGTTTTTAGAGAAAGGGAGACTATAAACCACCACGTAGTGAACGCAACCTACTGGAAGCAAGGGGAACCAACTGGTTGTACTGAAGCCCCCCCCCCCCACAGTCTGAAGGGGATTCCAGTCCGCAGACCCCTCCTCCAGCTGCCCCCCCATGAAGTTCCAGAAGTCTCCCGAGCAGTGTTCCCTGTAAGCTGACTTTTTATCCGCCGGCTCACCCATTTTTGTCTCGCTCGGGAAGGAGGGCTCCAGACAGCAAACTCATTGATGCAGCAGCCAAATCGCTCGCTCACCACTTTAATGCCAGCAGCTCACAAAGTCGAATTTTGGCTCCGCAGCTTAAAGCTTAAAGCTTAGCAGGAGCATTGCTTCCGAGAGGCCAGTACCCTTGGGAAGGACCAGCGTTCCCTCCCACCCGCCGTTCTTCTCCTGACCCAGCGACTGAGGAGCAGTTTGCTGTCCGCTGCAAAGTGGAGCCTTCCTAGGCGCCACAGACTCTATGTGGCAGTCAAGCTCCACAGTGAGAGGAGGAGAGGCAGGGAGGGGTCTCCCAGTGCTCCAGCCATGGTGGGACGGGCAGGGAGACAGACCAGAAAGAATCCCCCCCCCCCAGCACGAGACTCACCATGATGGCGTTGACAATATCGTTGTTGTTGTGCCGAAGGGCCCGCACCGCTTTGGGCCGCGAGACGTTCGCCTGCGCCATGACCAGCTCGATATCTCGCACCTCCAGACCCGTTTCGTCCACCTGGCAAGAGAGGCAGAGAAAAGTGGGCAGTAAATCCCTCGGGTGTCCATGGGGCTTTCGCAGGGGCTGTGGCTTCCTCAGCCAAAAGTCCAAATGCTAAGCCGCTGAATCCCAGAGCCAGGAGGCAACCTCAGGGGAAGGCCTCGGCCTCTCTGCCCTGTTTCTGGCCCTCCAGAGGAACTGGTCGGCTGCTGTGTGAGACAGGAGGCTGGACTAGAGGGACCCTCACTGGTCTGACCCAGCAGGGCTCTTCTGAGGTTCTTCTCAGGGGAAGGCCTCGGCCTCTCTGCCCTGTTTCTGGCCCTCCAGAGGAACTGGTCGGCTGCTGTGTGAGACAGGAGGCTGGACTAGAGGGACCCTCACTGGTCTGACCCAGCAGGGCTCTTCTGAGGTTCTTCTCAGGGGAAGGCCTCGGCCTCTCTGCCCTGTTATTGGCCCTCCAAAGGAACTGGTCGGCTGCTGTGTGAGACAGGAGGCTGGACTAGAGGGACCCTCACTGGTCTGATCCAGCAGGGCTCTTCTGAGGGGAAGGCCTCAGCCTCTCTGCCCTGTTTCTGGCCCTCCAGAGGAACTGGTCGGCTGCTGTGTGAGACAGGAGGCTGGACTAGAGGGACCCTCACTGGTCTGACCCAGCAGGGCTCTTCTGAGGTTCTTCTCAGGGGAAGGCCTCGGCCTCTCTGCCCTGTTTCTGGCCCTCCAGAGGAACTGGTCGGCTGCTGTGTGAGACAGGAGGCTGGACTAGAGGGACCCTCACTGGTCTGATCCAGCAGGGCTCTTCTGAGGGGAAGGCCTCAGCCTCTCTGCCCTGTTTCTGGCCCTCCAGAGGAACTGGTTGGCCACTGTGTGAGACAGGAGGCTGGACTAGAGGGACCCTCACTGGTCTGACCCAGCAGGGCTCTTCTGATGTTCTTACCAGGGGAAGGCCTCGGCCTCTCTGCCCTGTCATTGGATCTCCACTGGCCACTGTGTGGGACAGAATGATGGACTAGATGGACCCTCACTGGTCTGATCCAGCAGGGCTCTTCTGATGCTCTTATCAGGGGAAGGCCTTGGCCTCTATGCCTTGACTGTTGCCCTCCAGAGGAACTGGTTGGCCGCTGGGTGAGACTGTGTGCTGGACTAGATGGACCCTCACTGGTCTGATCCAGCAGGGCTCTTCTTATGGTACCAGGAAACCCAGGGGCAGCGGACCAAGCTTATGCTTTGGGGGTTACAAGAGCCACTTCCCCAAAGAGCTGTGGCTGTAGCTAGGCTGGCACCAAGAGATGGGCAGAGTGGGAAGCAGTGTTCCCTCTAAGCTGAGTTAGTGTGAGCCAGCTCACAGTTTTTTAGCCTCCGGCTCACACACATTTCTGTCTCAGCTCAGGAAGGAGGGCTCCAGAGCAAACTAAGTTATGCAGCAGCCAAATCGCTCACTCCCAACTTCAGTGTCAGGAGCTCACAACGTAGAATTTTTGCTTACGAGACTCCACGCCTAAGAGGGAGCATTGGTGGGAAGACATGTTGCCTACAAGGGGACTGAATTCCCTTCTGAGCTCAGGGCCAGCTCTGAAATATCAGCTCCCTTGCAAGAAGCCCCCCTGGCCAGGATGGAGGGCGTTTCACCACCGCCAGAGTCACTCCTTCAGAGCAGACGAGGGCAGCAGCTCACATGCTCTGGGAGGAGCAGCCCTGCCTCGGGGGTAGTGTCCGTGGCTCGGTGATAGAGCAGAAGGTCCTGGGTTCAGTCCTCAGCCATCTCCAGCTGAGAGATCCAGCAGTCAGTGAAAAGACCTCTGCCTGAGACCCTTGAGAGCTGCTGCCCGTCTGAGTAGGCAATGCTGACTTGGATGGACCGAGGGTCTGATTCAGCAGAAGGCAGCCACGGGTGTGTATTCTCTGTGGTCCGAGGAGCCCCCTGCTGCCTGTTTCTATACCCCCACCCAGGGATCCGGGACAGCAAGATCTCTGCAGGAGATGGCTCCGCCACGCAACCTACCTCGTGGAGGACACGGGAGGAGGCAGCCCCACTGGAAGCACCTGCTTTTCACACCTGCAGTCCCCAAGAAGCTCAACCCCTTCTAGCTCCTCAACTGCTCTCCGATAGCCAAGCCCTCTGGGACTGAGATGGCGGGGAGCTGGTCGGCGCAAGACTCTTGGGCTGGACAGAGGACTTTGCCCAAGGCAGCTCCCCAGGCAGGACACATGACCAAGAGCTCTGAAGGAGAGCCACCCTGGGCCACTGACTCCCCAGCAGAAGCACTGGAAGCCCAGCACCCTCCCCTCCCCTCCCACCGCAAGGCTGACCTCCTCTTCCTCCTCGCTCTCCTCCTTGATCGTCAGGGTGGGGGCCGTCTCGGTGATCAGAGGGGAGTGCTCCAGGGGCACCTTGAACTTCTCGGCGGCCGCCTTGTGCACCTGCTGCGAGAGGTCTTCGATCTGCAGAAGCCCAACGGAGAAGAATGTGATGGGAGACCAAACCCTGGAAGTGGTGGCTTGACCCTTTCCCCCTTGCCCAAAAAGTGTCCTGGTGGGCCGCTGGCAGCTAGGAGTGAGCTGAGCTGAGTCCCAACAGTTCTGGCCCTGCAGGTGGACCTCTCTCCCAATGACCCCTGGGTTTGGGCCACTTTGAGACGCAGAGTGTGGGACTGGAGGGGCCACTGGCCTGATCCAACATGGCTTCTATTAAGTTCTTATGTCTGGGGCGGTGATGCTCTGTATTCTTGGTGCTTGGGGGGCAAGAACGGGAGGGCTTCTGGAGTTCTGGCCCTGCTGCTGGACCTCCGGATGGCACCTGGATTTTGGCCACTGTGTGACACAGAGTACTGGACTGGACGGGCCATTGGCCTGATCCAACATGGCTTCTCTTAAGTTCTTATGTCTGGGGCAGTGATGCTCTATATTCTCAGAGCTTGGGGGCAACAGTGAGGGGGCTTTTGGAGTTCTGGCCCTGCTGCTGGGCCTCCTGATGGCACCTGGTGTTTTTGGGCACTGTGTGACACAGAGTGTTGGACTGGAGGGGCCACTGGCCTGATCCAACAAGGTTTCACTTATGGTCCTATGTCTGGGGCAGTGATGCTCTGTATTCTTGGTGCTTGGGGGGAGCAACAGTGGGAGGGCTTCTAGTGTCCTGGCCCCACTGGTGGACCTCCTGGTGGCCCCTGGTGTTTTTGGCCACTGTGTGACAGTGTTGGACTGGGTGGGCCATTGGCCTGATCCAGCATGGCTCCTCTTATGTTCCCTGGCAGAATCTCTGAGGAGGCAGTCAGCTGAGAGCCAGCCAAATGGTGGTGTGGGAGGTGGCCGCAGAGGAACTTCTGCCCACAGTTGGGAGCCAGAGCCAAGAGCCGTTCTGCTGGCCCCTTGGGCACTGCTGGTGTCCCATTCTGCCCAACCGAGCCTTACACAGACTCAAGAAGTCCTGCATGGCTTGGGACCAGGGTATCTGAATGACCATCTTCTCCTTTACATTCCTGCCCAGGAACTACGGTCACAGGGCCAGGCCCTCCCAACTGTCCCATCAAATCAAAGAAGCTCCTCTGGCGGGTACATGGGAGGGGGCCTTTTTGGTGGTAACCGCACGCTTATGGAGCAAGCTCCCCAAGGAGGATCCAACTTTTGATCTTGAGGAGGCAGCTGAAGACGGTTCTTATTTAGGACTGCATTTGATTAAAGCAGTCCTACACCGTGATTCTAAATTTTCGTTCTGTGTCTTTTACGTCTTTTATTAACCCTAGAGGAACTGGCCGAGTTGGTCTGTGGCCGCAAAATAGTGAAAAGCCCAGCAGTATCTTTAAGACTCACGGACTTTATTGTCGTATACGCTTTCGAGAAACACAGCTCTCTTTTGTCAGACGCATGGAGGGTATGCATCCTCTCCCCTGTCTCCTTACTACCTATATATCTCTGGCCAGTTTCTTCATGCCCTCCATGCGTCTGATGAAGAAAGCTGCGTTTCTCGAAAGCTTCGGCTGCAACACAGTTTGTTAGCCTTAAAGGTGCTGCTGGGCTTTTTTTACTATTTATCAACAACTGTAAGCCATCTTGGGCTGCACAAGGAAGAAAGAAGGCTAACAAGTGCTTTGAGAAAATGAATAAATAATGGGCCAAGAAGGGACCGTTCACCATGGCCCTCCTCCACAGGTCTGCTCCCCCACCCTCCGGACCCAACGGAGGCCCCTTTGGGAACCTCTCAGCCTGCAAGCAGAGACTTGGTGGGAGCATCAGGCTAGAGGATGCTTTGCAGAATGGCAAAGCCCCAAACGTGGAGCCTGGAGAGATTTACAGTCAAAATGTTAAGAACTCTGATGCTGGGGGTTTCAGCCCCAAACCACCAGGGGCCCAGCACCTTTGATCTGTTGCGTTTCACCCCTGTTTGCAGGTAGAATACAGCCTGTGGCTGGAACAGTCTGTGAACAGAGAGCCGCTCTGGTGCGGTGGTTAAAGTGTCAGGCTAGTATCTGGGAGACTCAGGTTCGAATCCCCACTCTGCCATGGAAGCCTACTGGGTGGCCTTGGGCCAGTCATGCACTCTCACCCTAACCTACACCACAGGACCGTTGTGAGAATAAATTGGTGGGGGAGGAGAAACCCCTGGTTTTTGGCTATGGCATTCAAGGACAGCATCTGTGTGCTAAGGGGCCCATTCCACCATTGCACGGGGCCCACAAAGAGCCTCTTTTGATTTTGCTGTGATATTCAAGGTCCCGGATTTGCTGCAGAACAAGAAACGCTTTGTTAGGAACCGCCCAGAGAAGAAGAAGAAGAAGAGAAGACATTGGATTTATACCCCGCCCTTCACTTGTAGTCTCAGAGCGACTTACAAACTCCTTTCCCTTCCCCTCCCCACAACAGACAGACACCCTGTGAGGTAGGTGGGGCTGAGAGAGCTCTGAGACAACTGTCCTTGAGAGAACAGCTGTGCCAGAGCTACGGCTTGCCCAAGGTCATCCAGCAGGTGCAAGTGGAGGAGTGGGGAATCAAACCTGGTTCTCCCAGATTAGAGTCCACGCACTTAATTACTACACCAAACTGGCTCTCTCCTTTCCCAGCAGCCTCCTGCCCTGGACTAACAGTGAGGGCGGTGTGGGGGAGTGTGGGGCAGCCAGCCCCTCCAGAGAGCCCAGGGCCTTGACAATGAGACCCAACTCATCCCTCTGCCCCATCCCACCCCACTCACCTTGGCCTCGCCAAAGACTATGTAGATATCGGAAGCCGGGCTCTTGAAGACGTCCGGCTTGGTGATCACAAACAAGATGTTCTTGGATTTCCGGATTGTGATCCTGGTGACGCCGTGGATTTGCCGCAGCCCGAGCTTGGACATGGCCTGGGGGTGGGGAGGTGGGGAAGAAGAGGAGACACCGGATCATTATCATTAGCTTGAACAGCAGAAGCAGAACTCAGGAGGTCTAAAGCAGGGAGCCCTGGGGGGTGGGGAGGTTCTGCCCAAAGAAGAGGGCAACAGCTGAGCTCTCCAAATGAGGGAGCGTACACATGGAACTCACTGCCATAGGAGAGGGTGGTGGCTACAAGCATGGATGGCTTCAAGAGGGAATTGGAGCCATGGCCTCTGCCCTAAATAGGTCCTTCAGGAGTGTAGGACAAGGGGAAAAGAATGTGATTTCTGAATGTGATTCCTGACATTTTCTCCTTGATATTATTGACAGCTGTCACTGTGCGTTCAAAAGCTTAATCATAACAAATCCAGATCCTGGTATGTAACCGAGAAGCATCTGATTAGAGAAACTTATAGCAGAACGTATATATATTTTGTAATTGCAGTTTTTGTAGAAGCAGCCATATTAGGCAAAAGTATCATTAAAAGCCTCTGTAGATGTAGGTGTTGTGAAAGACCTCCACCTGAGACCCCGGAGAGTTGCTGCCAGTCTGAATAGACAAGACTGGCCTGGATAGACCCCGAGGGTCTGAGTCAGTAGAATCAGGATGCAATAGAAATGGGATGTGTCTGCTTCAAGGACGCCGCAAGCAAGTTTACTGTGATTCATAACCCCCAATCAGTTAGCCCTTTGTATGCAGGTCAGGAAAGAACCCACGCTTCCTTAATGTTCCCATTGTCCTGGAAACCAGATAAGTGAAGGCAACCACAGACATAACTGACCAGTATAAGGAGAGACTGATAGTAAGGCTTAAAGTCAAATGATGCTTGTATGATGTTAAGAAGAAGAAGAAGAAGAGATTGGATTTATACCCCGCCCTTCACTACCCAAGGGAGTCTCAGAGCGGCTTACAAACTCCTTTCCCTTCCCCTCCCCACAACAGACACTCTGTGAGGTAGGTGGGGCTGAGAGAGCTCTGAGACGACTGTCCTTGAGAGAACAGCTGTGCCAGAGCTACGACGTGCCCAAGGTCACACCAGCAGGTGCAAGCGGAGGAGTGGGGAATCAAACCTGGTTCTCCCAGACTGAAGTCCGTGCTCTTAACCACTACACCAGACTGGCTCCAAGCCACAGCCCCTCCCAAAGAAGAACTGGTCGGAAGAAGAAGAAGAAGAAGAAGAAGAAGAAGAAGAAGAGATTGGATTTATACCCCGCCCTTCACTTGTAGTCTCAGAGCGGCTTACAAACTCCTTTCCCTTCCCCTCCCCACAACAGACACCCTGTGACGTAGGTGGGGCTGAGAGAGCTCTGAGACGACTGTCCTTGAGAGAACAGCTGTGCCAGAGCTATGGCTTGCCCAAGGTCACACCAGCAGGTGCAAGCGGAGGAGTGGGGAATCAAACCCGGTTCTCCCAGATTAGAGTCCGCGCACTTAACCACGACACCAAACTGGCTCTCGATCTTCTGGTCTCAGCTGTCTCAACCGAAGGCGATCTTCTGGTCTCAGCTGTCTCAACTGAGTGGTGCCACCAGGCTCCCACCTAGCTCGATTGGTGGTGCTGTTGGTACTGTTGGTAATCGGGCCAGGGCCATAGTCTCAAAGTGGCACCCTACTTGAAAGCCTGGCGGAAGAGCTCTGTTTTACAGGCCCTGAGGAACTGTAAAAGGCCCTGCAGGGCCCTGATGTCCTCCAGGAGCTTATTCCACCAGTGAGGGGCCGCCACCGAAAAGGCCCAGGCCCTTGATGCGGCCAACCTGGCCTCTTTAGGGCCTGGAAGAACCAGGTGGTTTTGGGAGCCCTATCTTAGTGCTCTCTGGGGTACATGTGGGGAAAGGCGGTCCCTTAGGTAAGTAGGTCCCTGGCCATACGGGGCTTTCAAGGTAAGAACCAGCACCTTGAACTGTATCTGGTATGCTATAGGCAGCCAGTGCAGTGTTTTTAGGGCGGGTTGGATGTGTCTGCACATGGGAAGACACAACAACAGCCTCGCCGCTGCATTCTGCACCAGATGCAGCTTCCGGATTTGGGACAAGGGCAGCCCCATGTAGAAAGCGTTGCAGTAGTCCAGTCTTGAGGTGACCAAAGCATGGAACACCGTTGTCAGGTCACTGCGTTCAAGGAAGGGAACCAACTGCCTAATCAGCCGTAGATGGTAAAAGCCGTAGATGGATTGAGCCTGGGACCTTCTGCCTGCCAGTTTGGTGTAGTGGTTAAGTGCGCGGACTCTAATCTGGGAGAACCGGGTTTGATTCCCCACTCCTCCACTTGCACCTGGCTGGATGACCTTGGGCAAGCCATAGCTCTGTACCAGCTGTTCCCTCAAGGACAGCTTGGGAAAGAGTTCTCTCAGCCCCACCTACCTCCCAGGGTGTCTGTTGTGGGGAGGAGAAGGGAAAGGAGTTTGTAAGCTGCTCTGAGACTCCCTTGGGGAGTGGAGGGCGGGGTATAAATCCAATCTCTTCTTCTTCTTCTTCTGCCAAGCAGGTGCTCGACCACTGAGCCATCCCCCCCCCCTTGGAAAAGAGCCTCTGGGGTTAGGGCTAGTCTCCCTGACCAGCTGCATTTGGATAAGCCCTTCTGAAGCTTTTTCGGGACCACCAGACAAACACGTGCACACACAGAGGACTGAACTTTGCAGCCTGGCACGAGAGGAGCAGGTCTTTGCCATTTACCTCCAGCAGGTAAATGCCTAGGAGAATCTTGGCCTCGCTGCCGTCTCTCAGAATGGTGGCCAGAGAGACTGAGATATCCTTAACGCCCCCACAGATACCAGTTCTTGAGCGGGACATTCAGAGGTCCCTTCCGGCCCCCACCACCTCTGCAAGACAAGGGGCTAGTCGCGGGTGGGGGGAAGTGATGCAAAAAGGCTAACCCCCCCAAACTAGTGAGGTCTGCAGAGCTTCCTCTGGGTCCTGGTCTTCCCCCCTCTCCAAGAACAGCTTCCGCCAGCTCTCCCGGGATTTGCAAGCGGATAAGCTGTCCGTCCCCTGCCTTCCTCCCTCCCATACTGAAAGTTCCAAGACACGGGTTGGCAACTGAAGCCCTGCGACAAAATCCAACCGGAACTATGGACAAGTCAATCTCCTCCCCCAAGCACCGAGATGACCAGCCTGCCCCGCTCCCCAAGAGAGGTTGGCCAAGAGGAGGCCAGGCACGTGCAGCAAGCCCCACAGAGACACAACAGGCTGCAAAGGGCCGCACGAAGACCCAGCATCCTGTGAGAAACGATGCCTGCCGCTTGCCCTGTTGGACAGTGACCTTGCGTGCTTTCTTCTCACTCCGACTCTGTTTCGCTTTGCTGATGGATTCTTCGCCTGTTCCCAAGGAGTGTGTTAGCTGTGCCTAGAAGATAAGCAGGGAGACTGTAAGTTGCACCCCTCGGTGGACCTCTGTATGTAGAACCGTCGGCTTAGAGCCGGGGCAGATTCTTGCAAGAATCTGTTTTTAGGGCTCCTGAGTGAAACCCTGGATTCTGCCCCGGCATCCTTTCCCGTCATGACTTCTTTGGAATAATTCTTTGGATAATTACTGGACCAGCCTTGAGCCCACCAAGTTACAATTATGCAGAGAAGAAGGAGAAGAAGAAGAGGAGGAGGAGATTGGATTTATACCCTGCCCTTCACTACCGGTAGGAGTCTCAGAGCGTCTTACAAACTCCTTCCCCTTCCCCTCCCCCTCCCCAGAACAGACACCCTGTGAGGTAGGTGGGGCTGAGGGAGCCCTTTCAAGACATGCCCTTGAGAGAACAGCTCTGAGAGAACTTGTGACCAATGCTCCCTCTAAACTGTGGAGTCTTGTGAGCAAAAATTCTACTTTGTGAGCTACTGGCATTAAAGTTGTGAGTCAGTGATCTGGCTTCTGCATAAGCTAGTTTGCTCTGGAGCCACTCTTCCTGAGCTAAGAAAAAAATGTGTGAGCTGGAGCCTGAAAAACTGTGAGCTAGCTCACACCAACTCAGCTTAGAGGGAACACTGCTAGCAGCTGCATGTGGAAGAGTGGGGAATCAAACCTGGTTCTCCCAGATTAGAGTCCGCGCTCCTAACCACTGCACCAGACTGGCTCTCCTTAGATCCTTAGTGATCTAGTTACTCATGGGATGCCTTCATGAATGGGCTTTTACATGCGCTGAATAATGCATTCTCGATCCATTTTCAATGCACTGCTAAAGTGGATTGAAAGTACATTATTCAGTGTGTGTGTGAAAGGGCCAAAAGTTCCCACAAGTCTCCAAATCCTTTGTTTTTTGGGGACAGTCTTCCAAGAGGCCGCTACAGCTAGAGGGGACAACTCACACTATAATTATGAACGAGCAAGGAAGCTGTTTGTGTGGCACCCAGCCCATGACACAGGGCAAATGGAACACTCCTGCACTGGCATTACCCCACATCTCCCGGCATCCTATCCAAAACTAGAGGGGAAAATGCTTTGTCCCTAAAAACTGGCCTGCCTGCAGATGAACACAAGTGCTTTTACTCTGCCAATTACCCTAATCCTTGCCAACATTTTGGAAAGTCCAATTTCAGGTGGAGTAAATTGTGCAGATCGCTAAAAAGAAGGAGGGGAAGGAGAGAGGAGGAGGAGCGCAAAATTCAAACCACAGCTGTGCTTGAGAAGGGTCCCTCTGCAACACTGTGGAACGCTAACAGCATTTTTCTGCACCGTATCTGCAGTGCCCATTCCTGCATTATGTTTGCATCCTGAATCATGCCTAATATTCTCTGCTCATTTCAGGCTTCTGTAATCCAAGTCCATTGCTTATTAGACGACTTGTCCTATTAATTGCATCCACTGACCCTGTGCAGCCTGCCCTGAGGCTCAGTGAAAACGGAGGACTACAAACATCGCTGTGTCACATGCCATCAAGTCACATGTGAACCAAGGCTCCCTCTAAGCTGTGGAGTCTTGTGAGCAAAAATCCTACTTTGTGAGCTGCTGGCATTAAAGTTGTGAGCAAGCAATTTGGCTGCTGCATCAGTTAGTTTGCTCTGGAGCCATCCTTCCTGAGCTAAGACAAAAGTGTGTGAGCCGGAGGCTAAAAAACTCTGAGCTAGCTCACATTAACTCAGCTTAGAGGGAATACTGGATGTGACTCAGGGCAAAGCTATGGATTAATACATCAAGATGGGCATCCGTGTTAGTCCCTCTGTAGCAGAGTTTGGTGTAGTGGTTTGGAGCAGGGACTCTAACCTGGGAGAACCGGGTTTGATTCCCCATTCCTCCACTTGCACCTGCTGGATGACCTTGGGCAAGCCGTAGCTCTGTACTAGCTGTTCTCTCAAGGACAGTTCTGGAAAGAGCTCTCTCAGCCCTACCTACCTCACAGGGTGTCTGCTGCAGGGAGGGGAAGGGAAAGGAGCTTGTGAGCCACTCTGAGACTCCCTTGGGTAGTGAAGGGCAGGGTATAAATCCAATCTCTTCTCTTCTTCTTCAGAAAAGAGCCCCAGCAGCCCCTTAAAGACTAACAACATTTGTGGCAGGGGAGGAGCTTTCGGGAGTCACTGCTCACTTCTTCAGATACTATGAATTATGAATTCTATGAATTAATGACCTTCAAAAATTCCTGTCCTTAAACAGACTTGCTCAGGTCTTGCAGACCGAGGGCCTTTGTGGCTTCCTTGACTGAGTCCATCCCTCTCGTGTCGGGCCTTCCTTTTCCCCTACTTCCTTCAACTTTTCCTAGCATCAGTGTCTTTTCCAGTGACTCTTGTCTTCTACAAACATAGTGAAATAAAAATGTATAAAGACGCCCCTTGTTGGGCAGACAAGCTCCTCTTGACATCAGGCGCGCTGGCCTCACAGGCCACAGACGGTGCCCTCCCAAGCACAGTCACGCTTCCTCCACTGAGTGGGCCACCCTTCTAACGATATGAGTCAAGGACCTCCCCCCCTTCCCACCAGTCTGCCTTCTCCCCAGCACTGTACCTGCGTCTGAGCTGTCCGTGGTCCTGAAACCTCCGGCTCCTCCAGTTCGGGAAGAGACCCTTCGTTGCTTTCTGAATCGTTCCCGGACTCTGAAAGACAGGAAGCGGTCAAGCACTCCAGATTTCCTCCGGCTTCCAACTAATGGCTCTCCCTTCCAGGCAGGAGACTGTCTGTACCCCACAGACACCCCCCCCCCCCCCCGTATAATACCTATGAGTGTACGTCTGCTTCGAGCTCACAAAGTAGAATTTCTGCTCACAAGACTCCACCACTTAGAGGGAGCATTGGTTGGGACCTCTCTGTGCCAAAGACTGCACAAACTGGTGGTGGTGGCGGGGGGCGGGGGGCGGGGCGCACTGCTTTAGGGCAGCCCATTAACACACATCCTGGTTTCCTGCCTTTGCCTCTTGGGGCAGAGAGTGTTCCAGTATGGATGCTGCTGGCCCTCTGCTGAAAGCTGAGAAGGCTTTCTGACAGTGTCCCTGCAGTTGCTCCGGAGTGAAGTCAGCTGCTCTGCTCCCCCCCCCCCCCCCGCCCCGCCCCATGCACTTAGAAGATTCTCTCCAGCTGCGGCTCCCTCCCCACCCACCCCCACCACGCTCCTCCCAGCAGTTATAGCAGAGAGCATTTGCGGGAAGTCTTCATTCCGCCTGGGGCCACAAAACAGCTACTCTAGCTGCCCAGTTTCTCGGCACACCGCCACAGCTGCTGAACACTCTGTGCCCAGAGAATAAATCCAGAGAGAAGTGCAAATTCAGTGCTCTCGGGAGGAGATGCGCGGAAGGAAAGAGCCATGCTTCTGGATAAGCGTGCTCCGTTTGCGTGCTTGGTTGCAGAGCGCGGGATCGAGCCCTAGAGAATTTTGAGCAGTGTTCTTTTGGGGGAGGGGCTGGGGCTCAGTGGAAAAGCCTCTGCTTGGAACGCAGAAGGTCCCAGGTTCAGTCCCCAGCAGCACCTCCAGTTGAAAGGGACCAGGCAGGAGGTGATGGGAAAGACCTTTCTCTGCTCAACACCCTGGAGAGCTGCTGCCGGTCTGAGTAGACAGGACCGACTTCGATGGACTGAGAGTTGGATTCAGCATAAAATGGCTTCGTGGAGGAAGGGCGAGATAAAAATGCCTTTCCGTCCATCTCAGTTTCAGACTGCAAACTTTTTGGGGTTTGCAGAGGCCTGTGCTTTTTGCCACTGCAAGTCCTGCAAATGCCACTCAGAATGCCGACACTGTATATAAAGAGCGCCAGTCTGGAGGGGCCCAGCTGCCCCAGGTGCCAAGAATGCGCCTCCCCCTGAGGAGTGCTCCCCGATTTTCAGTCCTGATCTTGGTCCCCATCTTTCAAGAATCCTCTCCAATCTGTTTTCTGTTTGCTGTGCACACAGACATCCCCACCCACCCACCGGTACATGCCAAGCTGATGCTCCACTACTCAGCCACGGCCCCTCTCAAACAGCATAAGAAATGAACATGTGAACCTCAGTCCATCAAAGTCAGTATTGTCCACTCAGGCTGGCAGCGGCTCTCCAAGGTCTCAGGCAGAGGTCTTTCCCATCACCTCCTGCCTGGTCCTTTCAACTGGAGATGCTGCCGGGGATTGAACCCGGGACCTTCTGCATGCCAAGCAGAGGCTCTCCCACTGAGCCACGGCCCCTCACATGAAGCTGCCTTATAACAGAATCAGACCTTTGGTCCATCAATGTCAGTCTTGTTTACTCAGACTGGCAGCGACTCTCTAGGGTGTCAGTCTGAGGTCTTGCCCATCACCTCCGACTTGGTCCTTTTAACTGGTGATGCTGCTCCCAGTCTGAGTAGGCAAGACTCACCTTGGTGGACCATTATGTAAGTCTCTGCTTGGCATGCAGAAGGCCCCCAGTTCAATCCCTTTTTTTGACTTTGCCCAGAAAGAAGGGCTTCAGAGCAAACTAATTTATGCAGCAGCCAAATCGCTGGCTCACAACTTCAATGCCGGTAGCTCACAAAGTAGGATTTTTGCTCACAAGACTCCACCGCTTAGAGGGAGCATTGTTTTACATCTATCTTCCCCTCCTGCCTGCAAAGTAGCCGGCAGTTGGAATTTGGGACTGTTCATTCGCCATCTGACTGTGAGAATGTTTTATTAAAGTTTGAATTGGTTTGATCTTGTTTTTGCTTTATGGATACTGTACATTGCCCAGAGTGATTCATAAACAGAAGAGAAGAAGAAGAGATTGGATTTATATCCCACCCTTCACTCACTTGGAGTCTCAGAGCGGCTTACAAACTCCTTTCCCTTCCCCCTCCCCACAACAGACACCCTGGGAGGTAGGTGGGGCTGAGAGAGCTCTGACAGAAACTGCTGTGGTTTAAGAACAGCTGTGCCAGAACTATGGCTTGCCCAAGGTCACCCAGCTGGCTGCAAGTGGAGGAGTGGCGAATCAAACCCAGCTCTCCCAGATTAGAGTCTGCACACTTAACCACTACACCAAATACAATAATAGGTTGTTGTTGTTGATATTCAGCATGTGTGAAAGTGCAAGACAGCATTCCTTCTGCACCAGCCATACCAACCTTCTGTCCCGTCTGTCCATCCCCCCACCTCTCGCACAGCAGGCGGCCTCGCAGCCAAGCCCCAAGAGGCCAAAGGAGGTGTTACCTTTGTGGTTGGCTTCATGGGCTCCCCTGCCCGCCAAGGGCTTCTTCTCATCCAGGAGGACGATCCCTGTGGCTTCCCTGAGGCTCTCGATCTCCGGGCAGCGGTACGGCAGCTCCCGCTCACTGGATGAACTGGAGTCCAGCAGGAGGGGCCCGTGGTCGGCCCTCTTCTCCCCAGCCGAGAGGAAGTCCTTTCCCCTGGAATCTTTGTTCCCCGGCAAGCGGTTCCGGCCTCTGGAATCCTTGGTACTTGGAAGCTGGTCTCGGGAGGGCACAGAAGGTCTGGTGCTCTGAGGGACTGGAGAAAAGGAGCCGATCAGAGCATCTTTTGGACATTTCTCAGCTCAGCTGGATGAACCTAAGTATATTCTATTGTGCTGAATATAAATATCACAAAAGAAATAGGCTCTTTCACAGGTTCTTTTACAAAGAGCAACATACATCAAAAGTGTCCCTTCCAATGCAGAAAATACAAAGAAATCCTATAGCAGAAAAAAACCCTTTCCATATTGTTGTTTATCAATGATTTGGAGTTGGGAGTAAGCAGTGAAGTGGCTAAATTTGCAGATGACATGAAATTGTTCAGGGTGGTGAGAACCCGGGAGGGTTGTGAGCAATGTTCCCTCTCAGCTGAGTTAGTCTGAGCTAGCTCAGTTCTTTAGCCTCCAGCTCACAAATTTTTGTCTTAGCTCAGGAAGGATGGCTCCAGAGCAAACTAATTTATGCAGCAGCCAAATAGATGGCTCACAACTTAACGCCACTAGCTCACAAAGTAGAATTTTTGCTCACAAGATTCCACAGCTTAGAGGGAGCACTGAATGTGAGACACGGCGAAGGGATCTGTCGAGGATGGGCGAGTGAGCATCAGCGTGGCAAACGGGGTTCAGTGTGGCCAAGTGCAAAGTGATGCACATTGGAGCCAAAAATCCAAACTATAAATACACTTTGATGGGGTCTGAACTGGCGGAGACTGACCAAGAGAGAGATCGTAGTAGATAACTCAATGAAAATGTCGAGACAGTGTGCGACTGCAATGAAAAAGGCCAACGCTATGCTGGGGGTTATTAGGAAGGGAATTGAAAACAAATCAGCCAGTATCAGAATGCCCCTCTATAAATCGATGGTGTGACCTCACTTGGTGCTTGGGGGGGGGGGGGGCAACAGTGGGAGGGCTTCTAGAGTCCTGGTCCCACTGCTGGACCTCCTGAGGGCACCTGGTGTTTTTGGCCACTGTGTGACACAGAGTGTTGGACTGGATGGGCCAGTGGCCGGATCCAACACTGGCTTCTCTTATGTTCTTATGTTAAAATATGAAATAATCTCCAAGACTGTATCCTTCCATAGTAAGAAAATTCACTTTATCCCACCTGTATTAGGCTGATGAAGCATACAATGAATAAGGATCCAAACACAATGGGTTATCCATAAAGGGCCGTTTCAAAAATTCTCTATATCAACAGTTGATGACCCTTCTATAGACATAAACAGTTTACACTGGCTACAAAGCACATTAATAACGGAAAACAGGCAGCCTCCCAAAATTTATCAGCAGCTGCATACTCTCACATCAGGCTCAGAAGGATACAAACTTGGGAGAGTATTTCATACCTTGTGGAAAGGTGTTTTTTTCCCTACTATAGGATTTCTTTGCATTTTCTACATTGATGTTTAATTTGTTTGGTATTGAACCTTCATGATTTCTTTATGATATCTATATTCAACACGATAAAATATACTTAAGATTTTTCGTATACAAGTTTTTTTCCATTATAATATAGTTCTGCACACGGTATGGCTTTCTTTTTCTCTTTTTCTTCTCAAAACTGTTACCGTGTTCCCTGTTTGCATAGCAACCGGATGAACCAGCATGGCCCAGCTCAAGACACTGCGGATGGACTGGACTTCGTGGTCACCATCTGCCTCTCCTTTGGAGCCAGTGAAAGCCAGGAATTAACCGCCAGAGGACGTCATGATGGTCGCAGAGAGCCATAGACAGCTTTAAATGGGGGTTAGAGAGATGAATGAAGAAGAGGTCTGTCAGTAGCTACTAGTCATGGTGACTAAGGGAGACCTCCATATCAAGAGGCATGAGTAGACCTCTGAGTCCCAGGGCCAGGAGACAACCTCAGGGGAAGGCCTCGGCCTCTCTGCCCCGTTGTTGGCCCTCCAGAGGAACTGGCTGGCCCCTGTGCAGGACAGGATGCTGGACTAGAGGGACCCTCCCTGGTCTGACCCAGCAGGGCTCTTCTGATCCTCTTCTCAGGGGAAGGCCTCGGCCTCTCTGCCCTGTTGTTGTCCCTCCAGAGGAACTGGCTGGCCACTGTGTGAGATGGGAGGCTGGACTAGATGGACCCTCACTGGTCTGACCCAGCAGGGCTCTTCTGAGGTTCTCCTCAGGGGAAGGCCTCGGCCTCTCTGCCCTCTTGTTGGCCCTCCAGAGGAACTGGCTGGCCACTGTGTGAGACAGGATGCTGGACTAGATGGACCCTCACTGGTCTGACCCAGCAGGGCTCTTCTGAGGTTCTCCTCAGGGGAAGGCCTCGGCCTCTCTGCCCTGTTGTTGGCCCTCCAGAGGAACTGGCTGGACACTGTGTGAGGCAGGATGCTGGACTAGATGGACCCTCCCTGGTCTGACCCAGCAGGGCTCTTCTGAGGTTCTTATGAAGGCCTTGGCCTCTATGCCCTGCTGTTGGCCCCCCAGAGGAACTGGTTGGCTACCATGAGAGACAGGAGGTTGGACTAGATTAACCACTAGGCAGATCCAGCAGGGCTTTTCTGATGTTCTCCTCAGGGGAAGGCCTCGGCCTCTCTGCCCTGTTGCTGGCCCTCAGGAGGAACTGGCTGGTCACTGTGTGAGACAGGATGCTGGACTAGATGGACCCTCACTGGTCTGACCCAGCAGGGCTCTTCTGAGGTTCTCCTCAGGGGAAGGCCTCGGCCTCTCTGCCCTGTTGCTGGCCCTCCAGAGGAACTGGTCAGCCCCTGTGTGAGACAGGAGGCAGGACTCAATGGACCCTCCCTGGTCAGACCCAGCAGGGCTCTTCTCATGTCCTTCTCAGGGGAAGTCCTCGCCTCTCTGCCCTGTTGCTGGCCCTCCAGAGGAACTGGTCGGCCCCTGTGTGAGATGGGATGCTGGCATAGAGGGACCTTCACTGGTCTGATCCAGCAGGGGACCACTGGTGCAGCAAGAGCCAGTGGCAGCCAGAAGAGCTTCGGTTCCATTCCTATTCTACGGGCTGGGAGTATACCAGGAGGTGTCTGTATTATGTATGCATGTCAGCACTATCCTGCCTCTCTGCCCTTTGCATCTAGGGGACCCCGCTGTCCAAGTGGACCAGCTCCAGTCCCTAAGCAGCTTGTGGACAGGCTCTTCACCTTCTGCTTTGGCGGAAGCAAGAAACACAACCTTACCTTCCACCGGAGGCTTCCGGGAGTCTTGTGGGAGGACAGGGGTCTTCTCTTCGGCACGAGCGGGTTCCTCCTTGGGGCTTGCGGAAGGAGCGGGAGTCCTGGAGGCAGAGGCTGGAGCTGGGGGGAAACTCTCTGAGAGAAGGGATGGCAGCACCGGTGAGGGTGACGCAGCAGGCACTTCTTGGGTCTCGGGGCTCGCGGGATGAGGTGGAGAGATGGAAGCCAGCTCCAAGGGAGGAGATGCGGGCTGCTCCGGCTGTGAGGGCGACGTAGAAGGAGCGAGGAGAAGAGGGGCTTCCGATGGGGCTCTGGGTGGCTGGGAGGTCTGTGGCAGAGGGACAGGGGAGCCCGAAGGAAGCATGGCGGCAGGATCCAGGGCAGGAGGCTTTGTGCTTCCAGCACCATCGGCGGTCTTTGCTTTTGCACCACCTTCGTCGTCGCTCCCCACCATCATCAGGCCGCTGGCTCCTCTTGCAGCAGCCACCGATCTGGCCCCTTCTAGGGTCTCCCTCATTCCTGCCTCTGCTAATAAATCAGCCTTGGGGACCTGGAGGGGTGTCTCTCCGGGCAAACCTTGAGCCAGAAGCCCGCCAACATCTTTGGGAAGACGGGCCGCTTCTTCGACAGGCTGGTCTGTTGGTTCTGATGCGGATGTCCCCAGCCGGCTGCCATCCTTTGGGCCTTCCTCCGAAGACAGGGCAGCATCTTCAACTTTGGGTGCAGTTTCAAGTCCCTCCGTCCCCGGCTGGCCCTCGCCTCTTGCTTCCTCCTCCGGAGGCCGAGGGGTATCACCGTCTTGACCAGCAGCAGTAGCAGCAGCAGCAGCAAGCGGAGGCGTCAAAGTACCCGGCTTTTCCAGACCCTTGGCGTTCATCAAGTCCGGCATGGCTTTCCCAGAGGACCCCTCCACGATCCCCTCCTTAAGCCTGCCGAGGAGGCCTTGTGCTTCGGCAACCAGCAGGCTGCTCTTGAGCAAAGCTCTCTGCTCCTTCCGGCTCCCGAAGGACCCTTGCAGCATGCTGGCGATTTGTTGCTGATCCGTGGGCACCTCCGGAGGCTCCGTGACCCGAGCAGAAGAACTCTGCAACAAGGCACCAGACGGTTCGAGCAGGCCACACGTGGCTGGCGAGCTCTTGAGAGCAACAGTCTCAGAATCAGCCATGGCTGTGCCACGGTTCATGGTCCCTGAATGATCTGCAGCACCGGCGGGTTCTGCTTCTGCCCGGGAAAGGTCTTGCTGAGCAAGGCGAGGCTCGGTCAGGAATATCTCCTCTTCGGAAGCAAAGAAAAGACGCTGGCCGCTAGTCAGCGTGGATGCCGCGTCCCTTTGTGCTTTTGCACGCCGCGAGCCGGCTGAGCCAGCGGTTTGAGCGAGAACTGTATGATGCAGACAGAGGGCCATGTTTGGCTGGGAAGGTGCCTCTTCTGCCCGGGCCACCTGTTCCGCCTCAAACCAGAGAGGCGCCGGCTCAGGGGCTGCCGCCTGCCATCCCTGCAGAGGAGGGCTCTCTTCCGCTACATGTGCTGGGCAGCCCTCGGCTTGCTCAGGAGACGGTCGGTCTCCTCTCTCCTCGGAGTCCGGGGATGTAGGCAGCACAACAGTCTCAGTAGAACTGCATTCGGCGGCTGTGAAGAAGCTGGAGTCTGTAAGCGAGCATGAAGGGGAAACCTTGGGCAGTTCTGGGGAAGACCTCGCGGCATCCTTTTCCTGCCACGCCAGCTCAGCCTCCGAAGCCAGCATGAGACCTTGGAGCAAGGCCTGGGCAAAAGTCTTCTTCTCCACCTGCAGGCCTTCCCTAGGCCGGTCGCCGGCACCCACGACAGGAGGTTTTGCTACCTTTTTGGCAATGGGAGTGCTCTGCCTCGCTCTGGTGTCCAGATAACCCTCGTCTTCTGAAGCAAGTAGATACTCCGCTCCTTCCTCCCATTCCTCAGTACTCCGAGCCTCTTGTTGAAGAGATAGTCCAGCGTCTTTGGTTGCTGTTTGGGACATGGGAATCTGGGCACCCCCAAGTCGTGAGCCTTCAGAGGGCTCTCTCCTGCCTGTGCCCAAGTTGGCCACGGCACTGGGGATCACCACCTCATCCTCCGTGTGCCCCCTCCTTTCCCCAGAACTGGCCAACCATGGCCCAGGGCCACTGGTCCTGCCCACTGCAGGCGCAACAGTGGCCTCAACGCCCTCAGCCTGGACTAGATTCATGTTATCGTCTCTCAGGTTGGGCTGTTCGAAGCCCCTGTGGGAAGCATCGACTCCCCGGAATGCCGTCGGCCTTGAGTCGGACAGCCATGGGGCCTCCGAGACGGAGCACTTAGCTTCCAGTCGGTCTAGACAGGAGGCGGCTTCCGAGTCAGCCTTGACGTATTCTTCACTTTCATATTCTGAGGTCACTTCCTCCTCCCCCTCCTCCTCCGAGGGGGTGTCCCAGTTCTGGTCCGAGGAGGCCGAGGTGGACAGCTGCTGTTTCTCCTCCAGCATTTCGGCAACCTCCTTCGCCTCAGGAGCGTCTTCTCCCAGCCAGTCCTTGCCCTTGACACATTCTCTAGATGCCCCTCGAGCGTCATCTACCCGGCGGCCACTCTCCGTAGGCCGAGGAACTTGGGTCTCTCCGGTCTCCGAGCACGGCTGGAGAGGCTCCGAAGGGGCCTTGTCGCCTGGTTCCTGCCCCTCGCTGGCTGGATAGTGTCCGATGCGGGATCCCATCTCAGGGACCTCGAGATCCCCGTGGGGCAGAGGAGAGGCTTGGGGCGGAGGGGCCGCTGCCTCTAAGGTGACCTCCGTGGAAGGGGCCAGGAGCGTCTTCTCCTCTGCTTCGCTTAGCCCCACGGGGAGCTTGGAGTCCGGGCCTGCCTCAGGGAAGGTCACTATCATGTGGTCCTCGTTGTTGTTCATCAGATCCAAAGAGGAGGCCTCCTCCAGCTCATCCTCAGACTCAAAGCAGGCAAAAAGGCACTCCCCCGCGGGCTCGTCTGCTCGCGTCACTTCCGGCTGTTCCAAGACGGCCGCCTCGGAGGTCTCGAGGAGGGACATGAACGGCGCCTCCCCCTTCTCTCGGCCGACGTCCCACTCCCTCCCCAGCTCTGGGGAGCCGCCCCTGGAAGCATCATCTCGGTCAAGGAGTTCCAGCAGCCGCTCTTCCGATTCCTTAAGCCTGGCGCCGATGTCAACGGCAGGCGAGTCGGCGGACTCCACGGCCGTGAGCTCGCTGGGCTGGCGTGGTTTGGGGTCCCATCCCAGGGGGATGGCGGTTCCCACATAAACGTGGTCGATCCATTCTTCGGATACTCGACTCGCCGGCGCAGGCTTCTCCGGGGTAGCGCCCAAAGAAGGCAGGCTATCTGCTTCATCATCTGTATCAAAACAGGCAATCAGGCATTCCCCGGAGTCAGGGACAGCTCTTCCCGGGGCCTCCTGCACATCAGAGAGCGCCTGGGGCTCCAGGGAGCTGCGGGAGGAGCCCGTCTCCCCTTCAGAGTCTTCTTCCTCCTCGGATTTGGGCCGGTGACCCAGCACTCCAGAAGATGCTGCCGTGTCCTGCTGTGGAGGAGCCCCACACTCCTGACCAGGGGAAGGGACACTGCTGCTGCTGCTTCCTGAGCTTTCAGAGGAATCACCAGGGCCCTCTTGCTCAGGGACAGTTTGCAATCCGGAGGCATCTGCCAGCTCAAAGTTCAAATTCCCCAGGATCTGTCCCTCCTGGGGTCTCTCATTCTCTTTAGGCTCATCCTGGGAGGATCCATTCCCCCCCGGCTGCCCCGTCACTGACAGCTGCAGTTCACCGGGCGCAGACCCAGAGTCCTCCTCGTCGGTGTTGTAAGCATCCGACGAGGTCTCCATCTCACTTTCGCTGCCCAAGTGGGACGTTTCCGTCTCTGGGGCCTCTGTGGAGGAGGGTTTGCTCTCTGACGGAGCCGCTGCCGGGTCCACGGCGTACTGCTCGGCGCTGTACAGCCGCTCATCTTCCTCCCCGTTGTAAGAGGCCGAGTCGGAGGACTGGGAGGTGTCGTCCTGGAAAGCAAAGGACTCGTCGACCCCTTCGTTGATGGAGGTCTCTGAGAGGGAGTGCAGGAAGGAGGTGGACGTGCTGGCGTCGTCCTCCACGCCGCAGAGGGTGTCGTTCTCCGTCGGCTCCCCCCCCTGGGGGAACAGCGTGATCTCCATGGACTCCGCCTCAAAGATGAGGCTCCCATGGAAAGGCAGGAGCAACGCGGGGATCATCGGGTCGTTTTCCATGCTCTCCGTGGCGTCCTCAGGGGAGGACGCCACCGCCTCTGCTTGCCGTCTGCCGGACAGGTCCGCATCGGAGGAGTGGACCCCTGGTGGGCCAGCGGGCCCTTCCAATGGAAGCCCTGAGAAGGCAGCCAGCGGACAGGTGGAGGGGCTGGGCCCCACTTGCCCTCCTGAAGTGCCACCAGCAGGCGAGCCCTCTGCTTTGAAGAGCTTGTGGCCCAAACCCTTGCTCCTCCGCTCTGCTGCGTCAGCGAGGTCTGGCCATGACGACGTCACCTGCTCCGACGTCGGGGGGTCTAGCCCGGCGGCAGCTATCTCGTAACCCCAGTCTCCTCCGTCCTCCTCCGGCGTCGTCTGCCCATCCTCCTCACCCTCGTCGTCCTCAGTGAGAAACAGGGAATGCCCAAAAGTGCCAGAAGACAGCGTGTGGAAGGCCACCTCTCCCTCCAGCTCAGGAGACAGACACGACGTCCTCGGGAGCCCCACCAGCCCATCGGAGGGGTCCAGTTCTGACAGAGGCTCCCCGTAAGCCACTGGGACCTCCATGGCTTCGGATTCAGCGATGAGGTTTGGTGAACAGGACGGGGAGGTGCTGGACGTGCCCGAGGAGGCCCAGCTGCCTCCCTCGGCCGTGATGTAGGACCCCGAGGGCGAGGTGGGGGGGGAGCAGAGGCCCTCGCTGTCCAGATCTCCGGGCTCCTCGCTCAGGCTGTCTTTGGAGAAGGGGTGAGGCCTGAGGTGGGGAAAGACAGTCTTGATGGGGGTCGAAGGAGCCGTGAAGTAGAGTTCGGGGTCCAGGCCGCACGTGGTCTTGAGAGGCGAGGGCTGGGCCTCGGCCAGCTCTGCAGGAAGGTCTTTGGCAAGCATGGGAGGTGGGGAAGGCACGTTGGGCGGAGGGTCGCCCTGAGAGAGGGGTGCCGCTGCCGTGGCCTCCAGCTCCTGAGGCTGCAGGCCCGGCAGGAAGAGGCAAGCTTGACGGTCGCTCAAGTCTTTTGCGACCTGACGGGGGGGCTTTGTGGGGGGTTCCTCAGCGGCCTCCCGGGCCTTATCGTCCGCCTCGCCTTGGTCTGCTTCCCCAAAGCCGGCCTCCAAGATGGCCGCTTCCAGAGCCTGTAGCTCAGCTCCCCCCACGTCGTCGTCCTCGCTGAGGCACTGCGTCTCCTCCCCCATAACTACCCTGGTGTCCAACATGTCCACACTCGTCAGAGGGGCCCCAAGAGCCTTAGGGACCTCCGCCTGGGCTTTGGGGTCTGGTTCCATCATGACGTGCCCACATTCACGCAGGGCCGCCAGGCCGGCAGCCACACCGCCCACCGCTGCGTCGCAGCTGGCCCCTTCGGGCTGAGGGCGGTCTTCTTTCTTGGCTGGCAGGAAGGCTGGCACTCTTTTGCCACACAGGGTGGGGTCCAGTGGCGGGTCAGCCTGGAAAGCAGCGGCATCCATCGGGGAGATCTGCAGTGGAGTCAGGACATCGCCTCTTGGGGTCGAGGATGCAGAGGTATTCCGAGAGCCATCTGAAGAGAAGGAAAGGGGAGATAATTATTTGGTTACACGGCTCCTCGTGCTAGAAGACGGACTTCAGTGCGGTGTGTACTTGGCAAAACCCCCCACAAAGACATAGTGTTTCAACCTCAGCGTCTGACAAAAAGTGCAGCAACGCAAAAGGGGGGGGGGGACATAATGACTACCAATTAAAAAGGTATAAAGATATTTCTTCAAAACCAACCATTACATAGAAAAATGTATACAGTTCCATTTTAAAAAATCTATCAGGAACAGGAAAATCCAGTGGCAACTCACAAGCAAACATGAATGAGATAGTTACACAAGAAGAATTGAGTAACATCATCAAGAAGTCAGCCACAAATCAAAAAGCTGGAAGGCTTATGAAAAACACATAGAATCACAGAGTTGGAAGGGACCCCCAGGGTCATCGAGTCCAACCCCTGCATAACGCAGTAAACTCACAAATACCTCCCCCCACACACACCCCAGTGACCCCAATTCCATGCCCAGAAGATGACAAAAAATCTCCAGGATCCCCGGCCAAACTGGCCTGGAGAAAAATTGCTCCCTGACCCCAAAGAGACCATCGGCATTTCCCTGGGTGTGTAAAAGAGGGCCACGAGGACTAAGCACCGAGGCAACCCTTCCTGCCCTCCCTCTCATGATCTGCCCAAGTTCACACAATCCACATTGCTGTCAGATGGCCATCTAGCCTCTGCTTGAAAACCTCCACAGAAGGAGAGCCCACCACCTCCCAGGGAAGCCTGTGCCACTGAGGAACCGCTCTAACTGCCAGGAAGTTCTTCCTAATGCATAGCTGAAAACATTTTTGATTTAATTTCAACCCACTGGTTCTGGTCCAACCTTCTAGAACAACAGAAAACAAATCCACAACATCCTTATACTATATGACAGCCTTTCAGGTACTTGAAGATGGTGATTCTATCACATCTCAGTCTTCTGATGCTGGACTAGAGGGACCCTCACTGGTCTGACCCAGCAGGGCTCTTCTGGTGTTCTTCTCAAGGGAAGGCCTCGGCCTCTCTGCCCTGTTGTTGGCCCTCCAGGGGAACTGACTGGCCACTGTGTGAGACGGGAGGCTGGAATAGACGGACCCTCACTAGTCTGACCCAGCAGGGCTCTTCTGAGGTTCTTACGTTCTGACACTCTAAGCACTCCACCACACTGGCTCTCTTGACTTTGGTAATCGCAAAATACTAAATAAATGGCAGGAATAGGGCCTGGTGCCGATCTAGGGCCACTGCAGATGCCTTTTAAGAGTCAGGCTGAGAGCTGCCCCTTCCCCATGGAGGCCGCAGGGCCAAGCTCTTCTTCCATCTGCACCTGCGACTGATCCAGCTCAGCCAGCCGGCCTCCTTCCCAGCCCCACTCACTCCACTCCCTTCAGATCCCAGCCAAGAAGGGCCAAGCCCAGCTACCCTCTAGATTTGCTGCTGCAGGGCAAAAATTCTCCTTGCCTGGGAAATGGTGTGTGTGTGTGTGTGTGTGTGTGTGTGTGATGCTACACTCCAGGATGTGGGGTGTGCTCCATTGCCTCCACCACCCCAGCACATTTACTACAACAATTAGTATCCCCTTCGATGCACAGAATTTGGAATAGGGGAGCCAGGGAGAGCTGGAAACCTCTTGGGGCATTATTGAAATGGGATGCTGCCGGAAAAGAAGAGATTGGATTTATACCCCACCCTTCACTCTGAGTCTCTGAGCTGCTTACAGTCTCCTTCCCTTCCTCTCCCCTGTGAGGTAGGTGGGCTGAGAGAGCTCTGAGAAAACTGTTCTTGAGAGAACAGCTCCAAGAGAACTTGTGATTGACCCAAAGTCACACCAGCAGCTGTCCCAAGGTCACACCAGCAGCTGTATGTGGAGGAATGGGGAATAAAACCCGGTTCTCCAGATTAGAGTCCGCTGCTCTTAACCACTACGCCAAGCTGGTGTAAAAGCAAAACAGTTGCCCCGTGGAAGTAGGCATAAGCCCAGCATTTCATGTAACCTGAGCAGTGGCTACCTGGGCAAAGCACCTGTGCAGGCTTAAGTTTACAGGCCAGAGGCATGTAGTGTAGGCAGGTGCTTTGCTAGGGTTGCCAATCTGCAGGTGGGGCCTGGAGATCTGCTGGAATTACAATGGATCTCCGAACTGCCGAGATCAGTTCTCCTGGAGAAGAAGCAGCTTGGAGGGTGGACTCTATGGCACTGTGCCCCACGATGGTCCCTCCCCTCTCCAAACCCCACCCTCCCTGGCCTCCACCCCTAAATCTCCAGGAATTTCCCAACCTGGGGTTGGCATCCCTAATTATGTATCATTTTTAAAGAGTTTTTAATTTGTTAGTTTTTGTAGATGGCCGTGATCTGGGCATTGTAGGACCTGACATTTCGCCAGCAGCTCTGACTGGCATCCTCAGGGGTATAACACAGAAAGATGGAGTACTCTCTGTGTCAATGTGAGAAGAAAAACGGTAGGCAGGTAATTTATATCTACTCAAGAAGGCGGGGTAGGGCTGAGTCATTATCTTGTAGGAGTTTCCCAGGCTGTGACACACGAATGCTTTCCTGAGGAGGTTTTTTTGCATATGGATTGGCTGTTGAAAGTCTAATCTTATCTGTAGTGCTATTGTAAGACATAGAGCATTTTATTTGTTTCAACTGTTCCTTACCCAGGGCATTCTTTTGCTAGGAAGCTCCCTGGGTGACCATGAATAAGTGGGCCGTGAGTTACAAAAGCTCATGCAGCAATAAGTGCTGTTAGTCTGGAAGGCACCACAGGACTTTTATTTTTATTTTCCAGTCATGCAGTGCTCCGCCTAGCCTACCTCATAGGGTTGTTGTGAGGATAAAATGGAGAAAAGAGCATGTTGCATGCCACCCTGAGCTCTGGGGCGGGGGAAGGGAAGCATAACAGCAAGGTGGATACCTCTCAGCTACATACTTAAGCCCAAATCCAACATAGCAAGAACAGCAGCTGCACTGTAGAAAAAGAGAGTTGGACTAGGACCTGGGAGAGACGGGTTCGAATCCCGACTCTGCCAGGGAAGCCCGCTGGGTGACCTTGGGTCAGCTGCACTCTCTTGGCCTAACCTACCTCACAGGGTTGTTGTAAGGATAAAATCGAAAAGAATTATGTAAGCCACTTTAGATGCGCGGACTCCGATCTGGGAGAACCGGGTTTGATTCCCCACTCCTCCACTTGCACCTGGCTGGATGACCTTGGGCATAGCTCTGTACCATAGCTCTGAACCAACAGTTCCCTCAGCTTGGGAAAGAGTTCTCTCAGCCCCACCTACCTCACAGGGTGTCTGTTGTGGGGAGGGGAAGGGAAAAGGAGTTTGTAAGCCGCTCTGAGACTCCCTCGGGGAGTGAAGGGCGGGGTATAAATCCAATCTCCTCCTCTTCTTATACCCAGAATAAAACTTGCTGGTCTTAAAGGAGCCACTGGGCTCTGACTTGCTTCTGCTGCTTTGGTTCTGCTGCTTTGGATCAATACGCCCTCGCCCCCCGCACAAAGCTAAATAAAAAGATGACACACCTCATTTGCCTCCTACAGAAGGACTCCCCCTCCCAGCCTCCACTCATGAGAAGCCCCAGCACAGAGTTCCCAAGTACCTTCCACGACAGGCAGACAGGGGATGCTGCTGTTGAGCCACTAAAGGCTCCCTTCCAGCAAGGGGTCCTAAGAACATAGAACCAGTTCCCCAGGACCAGCTCCCTAAAGTAGCTTCCTCCACTCAAACACAGCTGACAAATATCCTAAACGTGTAGGATGATCCGGGGCTTCTATGGGGGGGGGGGGGGTGTGTGTGTGTGTGTGTGTGTGTGTGTGTGTGTGTGTGTGTGTGTGTGTGTGTGTGTGTGTGTGTGTGTGTGTGTGTGAGAGAGAGAGAGAGAGAGAGAGAGAGAGAGAGAGAGAGAGAGAGAGAGAGAGAGAGAGAGAGAGAGAGACTCAGACCCCTTAGGAGACAGGCTGGGTCACCTTGAAGTGTTAAAGGGGAAGGATGGGGGGGGGGATTGCCTGGCGGGTCTAGGCAGACTGCATCTGTCTATGTAGAAGTAAGTTCCCCACAGTGCTCTATGGGGCTTACTCCCAGGTACGCAAGCCCAGAGTTACAAATCTTTTGGTGCTTGGGGCGGGGGGGCAACAGTGGGAGGGCTTCTAGTGTCCTGGCCCCACTGCTGGACCTCCTGAGGGCACCTGGGGTGTCTTTGGCCACTGTGTGACACAGAGTGTTGGACTGGATGGGCCACTGGCCTCATCCAACATTGGCTTCTCTTTATGTTCTTATGTTCTTAACTTCGAGGGGTCAGGAGACAGAATCCCATTAACTGGCTGTTAAGGGGCCGTGTGCTTGCAGATTACGGGGGTGGTGTGTGTAGGGTTGCCAGCCTCCAAGTGGGGCCTGGAGATCCCCCCCCAGATGACAACTGATCCCCAGGCTACAGAAATCAATTTTCCCAGAGAAAAAGGCTGCTTTGGAGGGTGGAGGTGATGGCATTATGCTCCGCTGAGGCCCCTCCCCAAACCCCACCTTCTCTAGGCTTCACCCCCAAATCTCCAGGAATTTCGCAACCTGGAGTTGGCAACCCTAGTTTCAAGCACACACACCCCACACACACACCCCCGTGGTTTCCCCCTACATTCAGTACTAACCCAGACCAGCCAATTTGGGGGCAACATATCCGATGGAACCTCTCCCAACTCACTTGTCTGCCTCCCCCCCCCCCCATTGCTCCCTCCCTCTCTCTTGCTGCCGGGTTTCCGGACGATTCTGCAGACATATATGGGACAGCCCAGGCTAGCCTGATCTTCTCAGATCTCAGAAGCTAAGAAGGGTCAGCCCTGGTTAGTATCTGGATGGGAGACCGCCAAGGAAGTCCAGGGTCGCTATGCAGAGGCAGGCAATGGCAAACCACCTCTAAACGTCTCTCGCCCTGAAAACCCCACCAGGCGTCGCCATAAGGGCCAGGGCTTTTTCGGTGGCGGCTCCTGTCTGGTGGAATGAGCTCCCGGAGGAGATCAGGGCCTGCAAGACGGAGCTCTTCCGCCAGGCCTTTGAATAGGAGCCGCCACCGACGATACCACCCACCACGCATACCATCTATGATGTAACCGGCCCAGAAAGGCCCAGGCTGGTGGTGGGGGGGGGTTGGGTTGGGACCTACCATTGGGTCGCCACCTGATGTTATGTTACTGGAAGCTTTGAGCTATGTTATTATCCATAGGAATGTGTTTTTAGCTGATTTTATTTGTTTTAATGTACTATTTCTTGGCCTGTGTGCCCGTGTAAGCCGCCCTGAGCCCGCTTGCAGGGAGGGTGGGGCATAAATTTGCAAAATAAATAAATAAATAAATAAATAAGTCAGTCAGCTGGGACTTGATGGCCCAAAAAGGGGGCTGGACAGGCAGCATCCCCCAAGATGGCAGATCTTAGAGGGTCCCGATCCAGCTGAGAAATACTGGGACATAACAGGGATATTCTCAGTGCAGAAAACAATCAGACTCAAATGTTCATCCCCTTTCTTTTATTTCAATTACCCTTTCCCACATTTCCCATAGCCTCGGGGTGGTCCAATTTTCCTTTGAGAGCACCAAGCAAAATCCCTGGGCCATTTCAAGGCTAATAAATACGTTAGTCTTCAACAGGAGTTTCCTTGTGCTTTGCAGCGATGGAGTAACACCAGCCACTGCGCACTCTGAGAGTGCTGTTTTTTACACTCTATCCTTGGCAGGAGAAATCACATCACTGGGTGATCTCCGCTCTCCAGAACCACACTGCCACACTGCTTGGGGGGTGGGGGGGGGCAACAGGGGGAGGGCTTCTGGTTTCCTGGCCCCACTGCTGGACCTCCCGAGGGCACCTGGTGTTTTTGGCCACTGTGTGACACAGAGTGTTGGCCTGGATGGGCCACTGGCCTGATCCAACACTGGCTTCTCTTATGTTTTTAAGAGCAGAGGTCCATCAGTGGCTATTAGCCACAAGGCATAGATAGGATCTCTTGGTCTGGGGCAAGTGATGCTCTGTATTCTTGGTGCTTGGTGGTGGTAGGGGGGCAACAGTGGGAGGGCTTCTAGTGTCCTGGCCCCACTGGTGGACCTCCTGAGGGCACCTGGTGTTTTTGGCCACTGTGTGACACAGAGTGTTGGACTGGAGGGGCCACTGGCCTGATCCAACACTGGCTTCTCTTATGACCGGAGATCAGAGTAGGCAGGATGGAATTTAAGGAAGCCTTGGAGCAATGGTTGTCACCTGCCAGGTTAAAAAGAAAAGAAAGAAAGCCCTGTCCCTTTAATAGAGCTTTAATGGGGCCTTATTTACCAGCTGCTGTTCTTGACCTCCACCACAAAAACCTTCAGCTGCCCATTGCCATGTCTTGAGCTTCTCTTAAAGGGACAGGAAACTTTTCTCCAGGCTTGCTGGCAACCAGTGTTCCCTCTAAGCTGCGTTCGTGTGAGCCAGCTCACAGTTTTTGAGCCTCCAGCTCACACATTTTTGTCTTCGCTCAGGAAGGGATGGCTCCACGGCAAACTAATTTATGCAACAGCCAAATCGCTCGCTCACAACTTTAATGCTAGCAGCTCGCAAAGTAGAATTTTTGCTCACAAAACTCCACAGCTTACGGGGAGCACTGCTGGCAATCCAGCGAGTTGTTTTTAGTTCCTGCTGTATAATTTTTGTATTTGTTTTAACATGTCATGTTATTACTTCTGCTGTGCTTCACCTCTGTTTGGCTTCCAGATTTCTACAAGTCAGGTTTTATTGCACTGTCTATTAGGTGTCCTGTTTTGTTGAAAGATCAAGATGGGCAGCCGTAGTAGGCTGTCTGTAGCAGTAGAAAAGAGCAAGAGTACCGAAGCACCTGAAAGACTAACAGAAATTTGTGGCCGGGTAGGAGTTTTCATAGAATCATAGAGTTGGAAGGGATGTCAAGGGTCATCTAGCCCAACCCCCTGCACAAGGCAGGAAATTCACCTATCCCCCCCCCCCCCCCCCGGTTGAACACCCAGAAGATGACAAAAACCCTCCAGGATCTCCAGCCAAGCTGGCCTGGAGAGAAATTGCTTCCTCCTGACCCTAAAGTGGTGAACAGCAGAAAGGGCCATGAGAACGAAGCAGTGAGTCACTGCTCACTTCTTCAGATAACAAAAGTATCTGAATTAAGATCAAGATGGGTAGCCGCATTCTGCCTATAGCAGAGTAAGAGTCCAGCAGCACTACCAAAATTTGTGGCAGATAACAAAGTTATCTGAAGAAAAGATCAAGATGGGCAGCCATGTTCGTCTGTCTGTAGCAGTAGAAAAGAGCCAGAGTCCAGGAGCACCTTCAAGATTAACAACACTTGCGGCCGGGTAGCAGCTTTTGTGAGTCACCACTCACTACCTCAGGTAGGAGCTCTTGGGAGCCACTGCTCACTTCTTCCGTGACTCACAAAGGCTCCTCCCCGGCCACAAATTTTGTCAGTCTTTATGGTGCTCCTGGACTCTGGCTCTTTTCTACTGCTCCTTTGCTGACGGTATTGATCTATTCTATGTAATCCACCTTGAGTCCTGGTGAGAAAGACAGACTATAAATAACAGGAATAAACAGGGGTCATTTCGTAGAAAAAGAGGTGCAGGAGCTCATTAGCACAACTCATTTGCATAACTCATTTGCATATGCCACACCCCCTAAGATACTGGAAGTGTGTCAGAAGGCAACACCCACCCCTCAGGCTCCACTCCACAGGTGAGTGAAACTGACCTGCTCTTCCTCCGTTCCCTTCCCCATCCAATACTTTGTGCAATAAAAATCAGCGTAAAGAACACACCCTCATTCTCTTCCTGCTCCCTTGAAATCACCAGGTTTCCAGTAGACTTGAGATACCCAGGACATGTGCACCACCCAGCCCTTCCCCTCCCCCTCCTCACAACAAGACGCCCTGTGAGGTAGGTGGGGCTGAGAGAGGTCTTTTGAGAACTGCTCATGAGAGGACAGCTCTGAGAGAACTTGTGACTGGCCCAAGGTCACACCAGCAGCTGCATGTGGAGGAGGGGGGAATCAAACCCGGTTCTCCCAACTCCTGACCACTACACCAAACTGATGGGGTGGAAGCTGCTGAAGGGTTGGTGAAATTTCTCCAGTACTTATGTGCCATGTGCCCAGATAAAAAATGGTATACTTAGGAAATTTATATGCCACTCTGAGCAAGTCTCTGGAAAAGCAGCACACAGTCATAAAAGGAACAGTGATAAAATTACCAATATTAAAACAAAACATTAAAAACAATAAAGACCCTAGCAGGGCTTTCCCCGGGGCGCTGCGCCTCTGCACTGCTCGGGGAAGCCGAGGAGGGGGCGGGGCTTGGTCATGTGCCCGCCCCCTGGGCTCCTCACTCCCGGAGCTGCGCTCCTGTGTGCTCCCGCTCCAATGGACCCCTGGGAATAAATAAATGCATGAATATTCCAGTTGTTTAAGCCAGGACTGGGAGATACTACATAATGTCAGAAGTGGAAAATTATGGGCAGAGGGGTACTGGCTGGACATTAGCCAGGGAGAATCTACAGTAAGAGTAGCTCAGCAGCTGAATCAGTTGACCAGGGAGGTGGGGAGCTCCCCCTCCCTGGCAGTCTTCAAGCAGCGGCTGGACAAACCCTTGTCAGGGATGCTCTAGGCTGATCCTGCACTGGGCAGGGGGCTGGACTAGATGGCCTCTGTATGTCCCCTTCCAACTCTATGGTTCCGTGAGTCTAATTTGGAGTGCCCTAGATTCAACTGAAGGACCTTTTCTTTCTAGAATCGGAAGACAAGGGAACAATGAGTGCCCCGTCCAAAAACCACAAGGCAGCTTGCTTAAGTGCTGCTGAATCTTGAGTAAAGTGCTGCTGCGTCTGGAATAAATATGGATGTGCTGCAGACAACCCCCAACCAGCCTGCGATCGTCAGGAGACGTTGCAGACAACTGGAAAATATCTGGGCAAAGGTCTGGAATGCAACGTGGCTGCTACAGAAGCAGAGCGGAGCACTGATGAAATCAAAAGGTTCCATTTTTCAACATACTGTTGGGGCGAGGGGCCGTGGCTCAGGGGCAGAGCCTCTGCTCGGCATGCAGAGGGCCCCAAGTTCAGTCCCCGGCAGCATCTCCAGTTAAAAAAGGGATCTGGCAGTTGGGGGTAGGAAAAGACCTCTGCCCGGGACCCTGGAGAGCAGCCCTTGAGGGGCCGTGTTCATGCGTGAGGAGGCTTTGGATATTTATAATAAATTGGGGGGCTGCGGATGGTGGGGCTATGAAATCGACTGCAGCAGTTGACAAATTTGAAAAACACAGCACGGGTATGAAAAACAAAACTTTCGAAAGAAGCAACCTTTTTACACGCATGCAAAAAGCAGACCCAAGGATGGAGATTACAGGATTCAGGATTCAGGATCACAGAGAACCATAGAGTTGGAAGGGGCCAAACAGACCATCTCATCCTTACTCAGATCGATTCAGTGGAGCTTCCTCCCAGGGAAGTGAATTGCAGGATACGAAGGCTCAGTAAAAACTGGGGCTTTGGTAACTAGAAAAGATTGGACAGGGGATCGAGTTGTCTGCGGTATCCGGGAGAGAGGCCTCAGGGACAGCTGCTGTTTGAAGGAGGTTTCATTATCCCTCGTCGAAGCTCGCAGGGCCTCAGAGAAAGCCTGGCTGAAGGTGTTGTCCAAGCCCTCGGACTTCAAGAAACAAAGTGCAGGATAAGTCTTCGTCAAAAAACAGAAACACCTTCCTCACAAGCAATTGCAAGAAGGGAAAGAGAAATGAGACAAGTGTGTAAAAATGGGGGAATGCAGCATGTTTAGGGCCAGACCAATGATCCCTCTAGGCTGTGGAGTCTTGTGAGCAAAAAATCTACTTTATGAGCTACTGGCATTAAAGTTGTGAGCGAGCGATTTGGCTAGTGCATAAATTAGTTTGTTCTGGAGCCATCCTTCCTGAGCTAAGACAAAAATGTGTGAGCCAGAGGCTAAAAAACTGTGAGCTAGCTCACACTAACTCAGCTTAGAGGGAACACTGGGCCAGACTAGACGATATGGCATCCCTCTCCCATGGGACCGCAGCCTCATTTCAGAGGCACACCAAGGGCTGTCAGCCTTCAGGTGTCACCTGGGCGTCTCCTGCTATTACAGTGGATCTCCAGACGACCAAGGTCAGTTCCCCTAGAGAAAATGGCTGCTTTGGAGGGTTGTCGCTATGGAATTTCATCCTATTGAAGGCCTTCCCCTCCCCAAACCCCACCCTCCTCAGGCTTCACCCCCAGTTCTGAGACAACTTGTGACTGACCCAAGGTCACACCAGCAGGTTTACAATATAAACAAAACATTTCCATGATAAGAAGAAGAGGAGATTGGATTCATACCCGGCCCTTCACTACTTGAAGGAGTCTCAGAGCGGCTTACAATCCCCTTTCCCTTCCCCTCCCCACAACAGACACAGGTGGGACTGAGAGAGCTCTCTCGAGGACTGCCCTTGAGAGAACAGCTCTGACAGAACTTGTGACGGCACCCCAACCAGGCTGGAGAACTTGAATACTATAGCTGTGTCGAGAGTCCCTAATAATAGGCACCCACCAGAGCTGTGTTTTCAGTCTTCTTCTCAACCTGGAGTCACGACTGACTCCTCAGGAACCACCCTTTGGCCTTCCCTGTTCCAGAGTCCTCACGGACAGCTCTGTTTTCCTTTTGTGTTCTCTTGCCCTGCCTCTGAGGGGCCAGCCCCTTTCTTCCAGCCAGCCATCAGGGCATCTGATCAGCCCTGTTTTCTTTCATCCTCTTAGGATGAGCCGGCATGAGAAGTTCAGGAGGGGCAAACGGGACTGGTGGGGGCTGAATTCCTGGCTATTTTTGGAATCTGCACACACCACCAGTCGGCTGGCCCAGATATAGCGGGCACAAGCCATGATCTTAGTTAGGAAACAGGCCTTGCAAATGTGCCAGCGCTACATTCAGGTGGGCATTTCAAGGGGGAGGGTTGAGAAGGTACCTATGACATCCCCACGCACAGGAGAAAATGAGTGATATCTCAGTTCTGGTCTGTAACTTCCAAGGCACTCTTCATGGGGCGAGTTTCTTTGTGAAGTTCATCTCACTCACTCCGCGGTTTCACTGGCTGCCAATTAGGGTTGCCAGCCTCCAGGCGGGGCCTGGGGATCTCTCGCTTTTGCAACTGATCTCCAGCTGACAGAGATCAGCTCCCCTGGAGAAAAAGGCTGCTTTGAAGGGTGGACTCTATGGCATTGTACCATACGGCCCCTTCCCTCTCCAAACCCCACCCTCTCCCAGCTCCACCCCCAAAGTCTCCAGGTGTTTCCCAACCCAGACCTGGCAACCCTACTGTCAATCCAATCCAAGGTGTTGGTTTTGACTTTTAAAATCCTATATGGCTTGGGCCTGAGGTATCTGAAGGAGCGACTTCTCCCACATGTTCCTGCCACATGGGAATTATGATCACATCAATGAAAGAAGAGAGGGCCCTTTTGGTGGCGGCCCCGTGATTACGGAATGGCCTCCCCAGGGAGGCAGGCCCGGCCCCCTCACTTTCGATCTTCAGGAGGCAGCTGAAGAAGGCTGTGCTTAGAACTGCATTTCATTAAAACAGGCCTAAATTGGGGTTTTAGGTTTCGGTTTAATATATTTGTACGTACTTTATTTTGCGTGTTTTATTCATCTCACAAGCCGCCTTGCCCTTGAGCTCCATAAGGAAGGAAGGTGGCTAATAATAATGTTTTAAATATATGAATCACTCCAGGCCAAGTTAGATCGTCCTCAGGGGTAAGCCTGGGGCAGGGGTTAGACTGTCAGACCAGAACCTTGGGAGAGCTGGTCTCAGATCCCCCGTTTGCTGTAGTGGTTAAGTACGCGGACACTAATCCGGGAGGACCAGGTTTAATTCCCCCACTCCTCCTCCACAGCAGCTGCTGGGGTGACCTTGGGTCAGTCACAAGTTCTCCCAGAGCTGTTCTCTCAAGAGCAGTCCTCGAAAGAGCTCTCTCGGCTCCACCTACCTCCCAGGGTGTCTGTTATGGGGAGGGGAAGGGAAAGGAGTTTGTAAGCTGCTCTGATACTCTGAAAGGCAGGGTATAAATCCAATCTCCTCCTCCTCCTCCTCTTTCTGTCTTGAAATCTGGTGGGTGACCTTGAGCTGACCACTCTCTTTCAACTTAATAGGGTTGTTATAAGGATTAAAAGGAGAAGGGAGGACCCCGCATCCTCTCTTGAGCTCTTTGAAGGAAGGATGGGATAACAAGCTACTGCTAGGTCAACAGATGGATCTCATTCGCTAGCATTTTTATTGGACAAAAGCAGCTCCAGCGGCCTCTGGTTTGGAGCAGGAAGCCTGGATGTGCTTGGAAAGGGGAGGTGAAGCCTTTCTCAGCAGGCAGGTTTCCACCACCTCTGCCCAGGAACTGCTGATTTGCCTGCCTGGATGAACCATATAGGGTGCCTGTGAGCTCCCAGCTAAGAGCTCGGGGGGGGGGGTGGCATTTGTGGGGAGGCTTGGAATAAAACACACCCACTGGAATAAAGCCTGCAGCCACGATCCCACCCTCATACAGACACACATTCGTTTGACACTCTCAGAATGCCTGGGAAAGACTGTCCTTTACTCCTACACGATCAGTGATGACAACTGCCTGCAATCTATGCGCATGTATTTTTTTTCACATATGAGCACTAAAAGACACATAGGAAAATGTGAGACCCAGAGACTGGACAGTGGGGCTGTTAACTCCAAGGTGGGAAATTCCTGGAGATTTGGAGGTGGAATTTGGGAAGGGCAGGGTTCCAACATAAGAACGTAAGAGAAGCCAATGTTGGATCAGGCCAAGGGCCCATCCAGTCCAACACTCTGTGTCACACAGTGGCCAAGAACACCAGGTGCCCTCAGGAAGTCCAGCAGTGGGGCCAGAACTCCAGAAGCCCTCCCACTGTTGCCCCCCAAGCACCAAGATTACAGAGAACATAAGAACATAACAGAAGCCATGTTGGATCAGGCCAATGGCCCCTCCAGTCCAACACTCTGTGTCACACAGTGGCCAAAAATGCCAGGTGCCATCAGGAGGTCCACCAGTGGGGCCAGGACCCTAGAAGCCCTCCCTCTGTTGCCCCCCTCAAGCACCAAGAAGACAGAGCATCACTTACCCCAGACTGAGAGTTCCTATCTATACTTTGTGGCTAAAAGCCACTGGTGGATCACTTCTCAGCCTTTTGGCTAAGGCCAAGCATAGGGTTTGGGAAGAGGAGGGACCTCCGCGGGGAAGGACAACTCAAACAAGCCCCCGCATTTTAAAAAAGGCATCCCCAAAAGCTCTCTCAAAAACAGAGTCCTCAAGTACTAGACAAGAAGGAAGTGAAAACTTTTTGGAACTCCTCTTCCGCAAGGGAACTGAAGGCTGGCCAGCCTGGATAGGAATCATCACTTCCTGCCGTCTGTCTGTTTTAAGGACTGTCTACGATGACTACAACCACGGCCACTACTATTTGCTGTTATTGCTATAATTAATCTTATTTTAAAGTAATCATAATAATCTGGTGGGATGCCAAAGACCCGATCAGTTGCCCCTCCAAAGTAGTTGTGTTGCAGTGAAGGGCAGAAATATGACTTCCAGAGGTGGAGTGAGCAGTTTTAGCATGAAAGAACACTGATAAAAATGCAGGTTAAGGAACTAAAACCCAGGGACGGGGCGAGGGACCACTGGGTACATTCATTATTTCCAAAGGAGTTTGTTCTTGGATCTCTTCAGTTTGTTCTGTGTCTCTGCCTGTGGTTTTCACCCTGCAATTAGCTTTGGAGGAAAACTGTGCAAAGATCTGCTTCATATGTAATTCCCAGAGCTGAATGGTCAAAAATCCACAGCAAGGCAGATAAATGTATTTCAGGGGCTGGATGAAAGAACTTCGGTTTTGAACGGAGATAATAAAATTCAAAGTATGGGAATGGGGGGGGGGGGGGTCAGTGAACCTCAAAGCCACACAGTTAAGGAGCTGATAGAAATATTAATTGATGATAGAAATATTATAATGAATTAACTCTAATTGTATGCTCCTATAAAACTGGGATAATTCGGTGAATTAGATACCGACAAGAATGGGGGACCTGCGATACTCGCTCTCCCCCCACCCCCCGCCAGGGACAGCAAGGCCCACGTGGCTCCAACCACTGGGCCCGCCAAGCCCTCTCCCTCCCCCCCAGCGGAGGCGAGGCATCGTTCTGTGTTCCCTGCATGCGCAGGGAACGCTCTTCAACTTTTGGGGGATTTAAATATCCCCCGTATAGTTTTTTAAACTTTTAGGACTTTTCTGCACACCTGGGGAGTCCCCCAAATCTCTCTGCCCCCCAATCTCTCTGCCCCCCAAGCGCCCCCAATGTGCAGATTTAGCTATCCGCATGCAGGGGGCGCCTTGGCTATTAGATAGATAGACTCTAGTAGAAATGTTAGTGTAGATATATACAATACAGACTCCGTATCTGTTAGTATGTTTTTATCTTTGCATGTTCTTTCTTGTTTTTTCTTTTTCTTTTTTCTTTCATAAAAGCTCAATCAAAAAATTATATATATAAAAAAAGAAATATTAATTGATGAAAGTTACTATGAGAAATGGCAGACCACGAAGACGGGCAGGAGCTGTGGCTCAGTGGCAGAGCCTCTGCTTGGCATGCAGAAGGTCCCAGGTTCAAACCCCTGCAGCATCTCCAGTTAAAAGGACCAGGCAGGAGGTGATGGGGAAGACCTCTGCCTGAGACCCTGGAGAGCTGCTGCTGGTCCAAGTAGACGGTACCAACGCTGATGGACCTTACAGGGCCTGATTCAGTAGAAGGCAGCATCCTGTGTTCATGGTTGTGGTTCTGGCACAGAAATCCCACAAGGAGAGTTGGAAAGAACTGGGGACACTTAGCTTGGAGAAGGCAAGGCCGAGAAGAGGCTGGGTCCTACCCTCCAACTCTCTGAAGGGCAGCTGCATAGCTGAGGGTGAAGGTTGCTCCCAAGGGCGAGAGCAAATCTAGCAGGCTGAAGTTCCAAGGGTGAACCTCCGGAGAAACTTCCTAACGGCAAGAGCACATCAGCAATGGGACCGGTTACCTGTGGAGCGGTGGGGAAGCTCTCCATTGCCCGGTATCTTCAAGCAGAAGTCAGAGTCGCCTCTGTTCAGAGCAGCGACTGGCTGTCTGTCACATTGCTTGCCTGCAGAAACTGAGTCATTCGTTGCTGATGTGGCCCATATTAATTCGAAAACGTCCCCTTGCTGTTAAGAGCGGAGGAACTCCTCGTTCAATTCTCCTGTGTCACAAATTCATTATGTGGCCTTAGTCAAGGCGGGTGAGGTGGGTTTTCTGGAAAAATATGAATCAGAAAATTGACCACCGTTCCCCCACTTCTCTGGCCAACGTGGCACAGAATCACAGAGTTGGGAGGTACCACAGAAGCCATCTAGTCCAGCCCCATGCTCTATGCAGGATCAGCCTAGAGCATCCCTGACAAGTGTTCATCCAGCCTCTGCTTGAAGACTGCCAGTCAGGGGAAGCTCAGCTCACCACCCCCAAAGAGCCCATTCCACTGCTGAACTACTCTTACCGGGGGGGGGGGGGGATCCCCTAATCTCTAGCTGGTATCTTTCTGCCTGTAATTTAAACCCACTATTCCAAGGCACACAGCCTCAGTCCTGCATCAACAATAGGGATACAACAGCACAGGTCTACCTCAAAGGGATATTGATATATTGTCTGAGACAATATATGTGGGGAGCCACCTTTTTTTTACTGGTTCTGTTCCTGTGCTTTAACCACAACCTGCAGAGGAGCAGGGCTGGGAGGAAAAGCTGGCAACCCTGCCTGCCTGAAATCCCCTTTTTCAAAACAAATTGCAAGCAATACAGTGGATTCTCTGTCTGTATTGCCCAGCCGAGGTGAAAATCCCACCCAGAATAGGGATCAGACAGGCTATGAGTCAGACTGGAAGGGCAGCAGGAGAAGCAGGATTTCTGGACGGGATTAGAAAACGGTTTGGTAAATAAGGCGTGGAAAGTCGATTATGCCCCAATCCCCTTCCTGCCTTGTCTGGGGGCGGGGAGGGGGAGGAGGAGAAAGGTATCTCTGCTAATCCCAGCTGGACCCTCCTGCACCCAAAAGAACTGGCCTGAGGGTCACACCCCCTCCTGGATCCTGAGGAAGAGACCACCACAAGGGAGTGCAAGATGCAAAATGAAGCAAATGGCACATTAAAGACTAACAAAAGCATTTCATGGACCTCCCTTGTTGTAAGAAGCAGAAGAAGAGAAGAGATTGGATTTATACTCCGCCCTTCACTTGGGAGTCTCAGAGCGGTTTACAATCCCCTTTCCCTCCCCCTCCCCACAACAGACACCCTGGGAGGGAGGTGGGGCTGAGAGAGCTCTTTTGAGGACTGCCCTTGAGAGAACAGCTCTGACAGAACTATGGCTTGCCCAAGGTCATCCAGCAGGTGCAAGTGGAGGGGTAGGGAATCAAACCCGGTTCTCCCAGATTAGAGTCCGCGCACTCAACCACTACACTAAAGCAGAAGTCTGCTTTGCAAGACCAAAGAGGGAATTTTGGGCCTATAGAGGGAAAGGAAGGAGGAACGGACCACAGCGGCAGACATGACCCCCAAGGTCTGGAGTAAATGGGACATCACAGGGCTGGAAGATTCAGGGGTGAGACCCTTTCTGCAAAATGAAGCAAATGGCACCTTAAATCAGCAAGTATCAGAATGCCCCTGTATAAATTGATGGTGCGACCTCATTTGGAGTACTGTGTTCAGTTCTGGTCGCCACACTTCAAAAAAGATATTATAGCATTGGAAAAAGTGCTGAAAAGGGCAACTCGAATGATAAAAGGGTTGGAACACTTTTCCCTATGAAGAAAGGTTGAAGCGCTTCAGGCTCTTTAGCTTGGAGAAACGATGGCTGAGGGGTGACATGATCGAGGTTTATAAGATGATGCATGGGACAGAGCAGGTAGAGAAAGAGGTCGTTTTCTCCCTTTCTCACAATACAAGAACTCGAGGGCACTCCATGAAATTAATGAGCAGTCGGGTTAGAACAGATAAAAGGAAGTACTTCTTCACTCAAAGAGTGATTAACACATGGAATTCACTGCCACAGGAGATGGCGGCGGCTACAAGCCTGGATGGTTTCAAGAGGGAATTGGATAAACATCTGGAGCAGAGGTCCATCAGTGGCTCTTAGCCACAAGGTATAAATAGGAACTCTGGGGCAAGTGATGCTCTGTATTCTTGGTGCTTGATGGGGGGGGGGCAGCAGTGGGAGGGCTTCTAGTGTCCTGGCCCCGCTGGTGGACCTCCTGATGGCCCCTGGTGTTTTTGGCCACTGTGTGACACAGAGTGTTGGACTGGATGGACTACTGGCCGGATCCAACATTGGCTTCTCTTATGTTCTTACTAACGAACATTTATTTCAGTTTGAGCTCTCGTGAGCGAGGGTACATGAAGAACTGAGCTCTAACTCATACTGAAGTAGATTCAGGTGAGTCGTTGTGTTGGTCTGAAGCAACAGAACCAAGTTTGAGTCCAGTGGCATCCTGAAGACCAACAAAGCTTAGACCTGCCCGAGTTCACAGAACCAGCATTGCTGTCAGAGGGCACTTTAGCCTCTGCTTGAAAACCTCCCAAGGAGGAGAGCCCACCTCCCCCCGAGGAGGCCTGACAGGCCAAAAAAAGGACAAAAGGTCTGACTCTAAGTCAGCTTCGTGTGTTGCCAGGCTTATGAAACAGCATTTCTTTCTGGGGGGGGGGGGGTGTGTGTTTTCCCAACGCAACTCTCTCCTGTCTGCACTAAGTCAGCAAGAGACATTCTCATAGTTCCTTTCATTTTGCCCAGTAAATTTCCTTTCTAAACCCATACGGATTGGTTGTTCAAGAACAGGGGTAGGGGGAGATTTGGGCCGGGGAGAGACCAAGCTGGCGGGAGCGCTTCTGAATGGCCTCTAAAGCCTCCCAAAGCCGGGCTGTGCGCTGCAAGCGCCTGATGTTGGCGTCAGCAATCTCTTTGCTGGGGGGGGGGCGGGGGGAGAGGCTGGGAAAATCGCTGGTGTGGCAGTTCCATGGTGGAAAACAGGGGAGGTTCGCCCCTCCTGGCTTGGGCCTTCCACCACTCTCAGTTGACCTTAACTCCTGCATTTCCAAACAGTAAAAGCAAATTAAGCCCAACGTGAACCGCGTGACTCATCGGGTACATAGAAACAATCTAAAGGTCTCATGGCTGCCGTAGTCCCATTGCAAATGGCTACGCCTGGCCTGATCTCTCTTCCCAGGTTTCTCTCTCCTCCTCCGCTCACAACCTCCTCTCTTCTTTCTCTGCCATCTTTATGCAGATGCATCCCTTGGTCCAGCCAGGTCAGTCTTGTCTACACAGACCGGCAGCGGCTCTCCAGGGTCTCAGGCAGAGGTCTTTCCCATCACCTCCTGCCTGGTCCTTTTAACTGGAGATGCCAGGGATTGAACCTGGGACCTTCTGCATGCCAAGCAGAGGCTCCTCCACTGAGCCACGGCCCCTCTTTACAGCTCTCTAGGGTCTCAGGCAGAGGTCTTTCCCATCACCTCCTGCCTGGTCCTTTTAACTGGAGATGCCGGGGATTGAACCTGGGACCTTCTGCATGCCAAGCAGAGGCTCCTCCACTGAGCCACGGCCCCTCTTTACAGCTCCCCAGGGTCTCAGGCGGAGGTCTTTCCCATCACCTCCTGCCTGGTCCTTTTTAACTGGAGATGCCGGGGACTGAACCTGGGACCTTCTGCATGCCGAGCAGATGCTCTGCCACTGAGCCACGGCCCCCTCTGTAGCTCTCCAGGGTCTCAGGCGGAGGTCTTTCCCATCACCTCCTGCCTGGTCCTTTTTAACTGGAGATGCCAGGGATTGAACCTGGGACCTTCTGCATGCCAAGCAGAGGCTCCTCCACTGAGCCATGGCCCCTCTTTCCAGCTCTCCAGGGTCTCGGGCAGAGGTCTTTCCCATCACCTCCTGCCTGGTCCTTTTTAACTGGAGATGCCAGGGATTGAACCCGAGACCTTCTGCATGCCAAGCAGAGGCTCCTCCACTGAGCCACGGCCCCTCTTTACAGCTCTCCAGGGTCTCAGGCGGAGGTCTTTCCCATCCCCTTCTGCCTGGTCCTTTTAACTGGAGATGCCGGGGATTGAACCTGGGACCTTCTGTATATGCCAAGCAGATGCTCTGCCACTGAGCCATGGTCCTTCCCAAAAGCATAAGACATGAATACATGAAGCTGCCTTCTGCAGAAAGCCTACAGGCAGTCCCTCGGACCGTGCTTTGCCTGTTAGGGGAGTGGAGGAAAAAGCCAAAGGATTGGAGGACACACGGAAGCTGCCTTCTACGCACGCAGACCCTTGGCGTCCATCCAGGTCAGTCTTGTCTACTCAGACTGGCAGCAGCTCTCTCTCCAGGGTCTCAGGCAGAGACCTTTCCCATCACCTTCCGCCATTCCTTTTAACTGGAGATGCCAAGGATCAAACCAGGTACCTTCTGCATGTTCTACCACTGAGCCACAGCTCCTCCTCACGAGGCTGAGAGGCAGGAGAGATCACGTACCATCGGCAAGCAGCAGGGCAGAGGGGTTGCAGAGTACACAATGGAAGCTGAAAGGTAATACAAGGGCTTAAACTTATCAGCCAATTCCTTGGCTGCAGAATTCTAGGCCCTTGGTCACGGAGTCACACAAGAGCGACTTAGGACTGCTTACTCTTACTAGGGTCTCTGGACACAGCTGGGAGGCTGTAAGTCAACAGTTTCCTCTCCCCCAAAGGCGAACGGAGGAGCAGAACAGGACAGTGGTGGTGGTGGGGGGCTGGGGTTTTGTCCCTGCCAAGGGAGGACTGGTCTTTCGGCCCCTACCCTCCTCCATTTCCCTACCTGGTCCTCAAAGCCACTTGTCCAGCTGGCCACGGCCTTAGCCCACACCGAAGAATCTGCAGGACTCCTGAGCAGTTTCTCTCCAGCATCAGGTGGAAAATGTGGAATTCACCGCCAGGGGGAATAGTAAAGGCCACAGGCACAGATGGCTTTAAAAGGGAACAAGGGAAATTAATGGAAGATAGATCTATTCTATCAGTAGCTACTGGCCATGGTGACTAAAGGGAACCTGCATGTCCAGAGGCGGTCAACCTCTCAATCCCAGTGCTAGGAGGCAACCTCAGGGGAAGGCCTCAGCCTCTGTGCCCTGTTGTTGGCTGTCCAGAGGAACTGGTCAGCCGCTGTATTGAGACAGGATGCTGAACGAGATGGACCTTCAGTGGTCTGATCCAGCAGGGCTCTATCTGATGTCCTTATCAGGGGAAGGCCTCGGCCCCTATGCCCTCGTTGGCCGCTGTGTGAGACGGGATGCTGGTAATACTAGATGGACCCTCACTGGTCTGATCCAGCAGGACTTTTCTGTTCTTATCAGGAGAAGACCTCGGCCTCTCTGCCCTGTCTGTTGGCCCTCCAGAGCAACAGGCTGGCTGCTGTGTGAGACGGGATGCTGGACTGGGTGGACCCTCACTGATGTGATCCAGCAGGGCCCTTCTGATGTTCTCAGGCGAAGGCCTCGGCCAGTTTGGAGAGCCAGTGTGGTGTCGTGGTTAAGTGCGTGAACTCTAATCTGGGAGAACCGGGTTTGATTCCCCACTCCTCCACTTGCAGCTGCTGGATGACCTCGGGCAAGCCTTAGTTCTGGCACAGCTGTTCTCTCAAGGACACTTGTCTCAGAGCTCTCTCAGCCCCACCTACCTCACAGGGTGTCTGTTGTGGGGAGGAGAAGGGAGAGGAGTTTGCAAGCCGCTCTGAAACTCCGAGGGAAGGGCGGGCTATAAATCCAATCTCTTCTTCTTCTTCTTCTTCTCTGCCCTGTTGTTGGGCCTCCAGAGGAACTGGTTGGCCGCTGTTTGAGACGGGATGCTGGACTAGATGGACCCTCACTGGTCTGACCCAGCAGGGCTCTTCTGAGGTTCTTCTCAGGGGAAGGCCTCGGCCTCTCTGCCCTGTTGTTGGCCCTCCAGGGGAACTGGCTGGCCACTGTGTGAGGCGGGATGCTGGACTAGATGGACCCTCACTGGTCTGACCCAGCAGGGCTCTTCTGATGCTCTTCTCAGGGGAAGGTCTCAGCCTCTCTGCCCTGTTGCTGGTCCTCCAGAGGAACTGGCTGGCCCCTGTGTGAGACAGAAGGCTGGACTGGATGGACCCTCCCTGGTCTGACCCAGCAGGGCTCTTCTGATGCTCTTCTCAGGGGAAGGCCTCGGCCTCTCTGCCCTGTTGCTGGTCCTCCAGAGGAACTGGCTGGCCCCTGTGTGAGACAGAAGGCTGGACTGGATGGACCCTCCCTGGTCTGACCCAGCAGGGCTCTTCTGAGGTTCCTATGACCTGCTCATACAGTAAATTACGCTACTGGCTACTCTCAGAGCCACTGTGGTATAGTGGTGAAGAGTGTTGAATGAGGATCTGGGAGACCCAGATTAAATCCCCACTCCCTCCATGGAAGCTGGCCTGGCAATCTTGGGCCAGCCACCCTCTCTCAGCCTAACCTACCTCACAGGGCTGTTGTGAGGGTAAGAGGGGGGAGCGGAGAACAGTGTAAGCTGTTTTGGGTCCTCATGGGGGTGCGGGGAGGGAGAGGTGGGGTACCAATGAGGGAAATAAATCTTAGGGAGCTGAGTTGTTGTGCCACCGGAGTTGGTTGCTGTGTGACGACCGGCTCGCCAGCTGGACAGCCCCTGACGTGGACTTAAAGCCTGATCCCGGTCTGAAGTGCTGAGTCAGAGGATTTGAGTCCCGAAGACGTCTCTCCTCATCCGATCCTCCGTCCCTTCCCCGCCCTGAGCCACTAAGCAGATTGATATCCCCTTCTCAAGGCCTGGACTCCGCACATGCCCCCCCCCTCCGGCCTTTTCATCTCTTCACTTTCCCTGGGGGAACGGACACCTACACCCCCCCCCCTCGCCTCCCTCCTATTTCTTTTCAGTTACTATCTTGGGCTCCTTCCCGGCCTCTCAGAATGTGCCTCATCATCATCCCACGTCACACCAGGCCTCATCCCGCTCTGATCCAAGCCAATATGTGGGGGGGGGGGTCCCCAAAGATCCTCATCACCAGCTCGCCCCAGGTGAGCACTTTTTTAAAAAAAATCTGGCAAAAGATCCAGCTTTCCTCTGCTCCCTGACACCACACCTCAGAAAGGCTGAGAGGGCAGTGAGGCCGAACCTCTGACGCCTTTATTATTTTGTTTTATTTACTTCATTTATATCGTGCCTTTCTCCCTAACTGAGGCCCAAAGCAACTTGGGCTGCCCAAACTACCTCACAGAGTTGGGGAGGAGGAGGAGGAGGAGAGGAAGAGCCCTGCCCTTCACTCAGAGCGGCTTACAAACTCCTTTCCTTTCCCCTCCCCACAACAGGGACCTGGTGAGGTAGGTGGGGCGGAGAGAGCTCTTGAGAGAACTGCTCTTGAGAGAACAGCTCTGAGAGAACTTGTGACAGACCCAGGATCACCCAGCTCATGTGGAGGAGTGGGGAATCAAAACCCGGTTCTCCAGATTACAGCCCACCGCTTTTAACCACTACGCCAAACTGGCTCTGGGGATAAAATGGAGGCGAGGAGCATGACGCAAGTTGCTTTGGGTGACCGGGCCGAAGTCACCCAGCGAGCTCTGGTGGCATGAGTGGGGATTTGTCCCTGGGTCTCCAATATCCCAATCCGGCACTCTTAACGACTACCCCACAGCGGCCCCCCTCGTCTCCAGCTGAGCTTGGAGGTCCAAGGCCAGCCCATAAGAGTAGAGTTGCCAACACCTTTTAAAAGCAGGTCTCCAGTGCCCTTACCAGCTCTGCAACAAGCAGAATTTTCAGTGCTAAATCCCTTCTCAAGCCTTGCGTCTCCAAACCCAGGAATGGACAGCCCACCAATTCCTGGTTTCAGTAACTGTTAAATGCCCTCTGCTGCCGTCTTCCTGGCAGCCAGTTATGGATTTCTGTTTTCCTACTGAGGGGCCGAGGGCGTGGCCGTCCCCAAGACCCACACCACCTGCGTTTGTTCCAAGTGTCCTTTTTACTTCTGTTTCAGATTTTAATGCACCACTCTAAGAGATGAAGACGGGGAACCGCATCCCACAAGATACTAAAAGAGCCTGATATTTTGAACACAAGAGAGATGGAAAACAGGATCATGGACACACCGCCTTACTGGATCAGAACAAAAAATGACTAGCCGACTAACTACAGATCCTGGCCTGGGGCCTTCGAGCATGCTCAGCTTGCCTTTACGCATGGAAGACACATTAAGCTTCCACAGCTAACAGCAACTGACAGACTTTCCTTCCGCGAATTTGTCCACATGAATTTATTTGCAAACATGTGAGGTCCATTTAGTAGCTAGGATCAGAGGCAACGCCTCTCAGGCAACAAAGAGGCCGAGAAGGTGGCAGTGGGTGAGGACAGGAAAGGAGGCACAGAGATTCTCTGAGGCAGGAGCAGCGTAAGAGTAGAGTTGCCAACACCTTTTAAAAGCAGGTCTCCAGTGCCCTTACCAGCTCTGCGACAAGCCGAATTTTCAGTGCTAAATCCCTTCTCAAGCCTTGTGTCTCCAAACCCAGGAATGGACAGCCCACCGATTTCTGATTTCAGTAACTGTTAAATGCACAAGAGCCCTGCCAGAGCGTGACCAAGAGACCTCTGGGATGAAGGAACTTGGGAGGTAAATATACACAGAGACGTAGTGCTGACTTCCACCCATGCAAGGCACCACATCATCCGCATCTCGCGCGTGCTCACAACAGAACTGCAAGGTAGGCCAGTATTCCTTTCAGCAGTACTCGACGCTCAGAGTCCTGCAAATTTATGGGGGAGCCGGGATTCGAACCCAGACCAAGGCAGACCATTCCATCCCTTCGGCTCCCTGCCATGTACCATCATGTCATAGTGAACACACATGAACACACAAAGCTAGCTGCCTAATACAGAACCAGAACTTTAGTCCACCAAGGCCAGTATTGCCTACTCGGACTGGCAGCGGCTCTCCAAGTTCTCAGGCAGAGGTCTTTCCCATCACCTCCTGCCTGGTCCTTTTAACTGGAGGTGCCGGGGATTGAACCTGGGACCTCCTGCATGCCAAGCGGATGCTCTGCCACTGAGCCACAGCCCCTCTTTATAGCTCTCCAGGGTCTCAGGCAGAGGTCTTTTCCCATCACCTAATACCTGGTCCTTTTAAATGGAGATGCTGCTGGGGACTGAACCTGGGACCTCCTGCATGCCAAGCAGAGGCTCTACCACTGAGCCACGGCTCCTGCCCTAAGGCGCCTTCTTGAGCTGTCTCCAAGAGCTCTGCAAAAAAGCTTTCGGGGGGGGGGGGGGGCTTTGTTTTGGTCCCTGAACCAGAGAGGCTGAAGCATCACCAGCCACTCCTTCCCACCCACGTGTCTGTTCCTCAGCCACTCCAATTGTCTTGCATGTTCTGGGGCAGACTGGCCTTCCACGTTGCAAGGAGAAATCCCGAGGGAAGAGCGAAGCCAAGCGGGATTGACCCTGCTTGAACCTATGCCCCTCGCCACTGTCACCAGCGCCCAGGTCTAAGCCCAGCAGCTGGGCGGTCCAGTCCTCTGCATATCACATAGGAAGCTGCCTTTTACTGAATCGGACCATTGGTCCAACAAGGTCAGAATTGCCTGCTCAGGCTGGCAGCGACTCTCCAGGGTCTCAGGCAGAGGTCCACCACATCACACACTGCCTGGTCCTTTTACCTGAAGATGCTGCTGGGGATTGAACCTGGGACCTTCCGCGTGCCAAGCAGATGCTCTTAACACTGAGCCACAGCCCAACAAAACTTAATGGGTGCCCTGGAGCCCACTCCTCTCTGCCTGGCGTCCCATCTTCACTTCCCGATGCTCTTTTCCCAGTGAGCTTTTCCCATGTGTGTACACGCATGACAGCTGAAAACGCTAAATGGCAGGACGTCTGCGCACAGAAATATTGCACAAGAAACAGGCATATGCCTTGTGCAGAGTAAAACCTGTGGTCCGCTGCACTTGCTCCTGCCGGCTTTGACTGGCTTTGGCCCTCCAGGGACTTGAGCAATGCTCCCTCTAAGCTGTGGAGTCTTGTGAGCAAAAATTCCGCTTTGTGAGCTACTGGCATGAAAGTGGTGAGCGAGCAATCTGGCTTACTGCAAAATTAGTTTGCTCTGGAGCCCTCCTTCCTGCGCTAAGACAAAAACGTGTGAGCTGGAGGCTAAAAAACTGTGAGCTGGCTCACACTAACTCAGTTTAGAGGGAACACGGGAGGACGGGATTGAGAACTTTTAACTGGAGACTCCGGGGACTGAACCCCGGGGGCACCTTTAGCGGGCAAAGTAGCTGTTCTGCCACAGAGCTGCATCCCTGCCCTGCCCACTTCCCCTTTCCCCACCTAGACATAGGAGGTGCCCAAAGGGTCTTTCTTAAACACACCTAAATCTGCGCCAAGCGATTAAGGCTGACCGGGTAATTCTGGCTGAATTCTGAAAGCAGGCTCCAGCCGTCCTGTACACGGTGAGTCGGCGGTCAAGCCCCACGCAATAAAACAAGGTTTACTTCTGAGTAAAGAAGAGTGCCCGGCTGAAGGCTTCTCATTCCTCTCTGTGGGTGCACTTTATTTAGTAAGCTTCGGGCAGCTGCGATGTGCCACAGCCACAAAAAGGGACACCCTTGGGAGCTAGTCTTGAGCTTACAGAATCCCGAGTGCCGGACCACCCTTCCCAAGGCACCAACCACTCCGGCCCTTAAGAGCTCATTCAGAGGTTCGGCACAAACTCCATCCCTGCTCATTGATTAATGTGCTTCTGTGCTAATCGTGGGAGGGGCTGTGGGGGGGGGGGGAAGCAGGGGGTGTATCAGGAGAAAGAGGACCCTACCTCTAATTTATTGGAGGGGGATGTTGCAAAAACAAGATGTCAATAAAGGGGGGGCGGGTGAGAGATTCTCAGTAATGCTGAGAAACCCATTTTTGGAATCCCTCAAGACGAAACGGCAAAAAAAGAGAAAAACTAGGGTGTTGTTTTTTTTTTAACAAGCTCTCCCAGAGCAATTTCCCACCTTGTATCCCCTTCCCTCGGGCGGCTGTTTGTGCTTTCGGCGGGCCTGCCGGATACAAAGGCCCCTTTGCTGGTTTCGAACAATGGGCAGGCCGTGAGCAGGCCCCATGGGGAGCGCCAGCGGCTGAGCCTCCCCCACCCGAAGGAAGAGTCCAAATGCCAGCCCACCCCCTGTCAAACCTCCAGGGCCAGGAGCAGTGCCCTGCTGGGTGGGGAAGCAGGAGGGCTCCCCTCAGAATCCGCCTGGGCTGGGCTCCCGACCACAGGGGGAGGAGGAGGAGGATGGCATTCCTAGGTGCCCTCCGAGGCTTGCAGTGATGTGCAATGCTCCAGCGCATCAGCCTCCAGGGCAGCCGGATTTCAGCGAGTGTGGCCAGGTCACCCCCCCCCCCCCGCCCCAGTGGAGGATGGGGGGGGGCAGGGTTGCTAGATTCAGGTTGGGAAACCCTTGGGGGATTTGGGGATGGAGCCTGGGTGCAGTGCCCTAGAGTCCCGCCCCCCCCCTCCAAAGCATCCCTTTTCCCCGGGCGGGGGAGGCGCCTGATCTCTCTCGTCTGGAGAAGAGCTGCAGTTCCGGCGGGGCCCCCGCTCCCGCCTGGAGGCTGGCAACCCCCTTTCCGGCTGCCCTTGGGCCAGTCGCTGGGCCTCCTCCCCGCCCTCCCCCCAGCCAAGAGTCCATGCCCCAAACTTCCCAGCGTGCCCCCTCCCCAAGCCAAGGCAACGGAGGGGGGGGTCAACCCTTCCCTCCCTCCCTCCCTCCCTGGAGCCCCCATGAAGCCCTCCTGGGGGGCGGGGACAGCCTCCTTCCTCCTCTTCCTCCTGGGGCGACCCCCCCCCCTTTCCCTCCCGGGGGCGGCGGCTGCTGCTGCTGCTGCGGCTCACCTGCCTGCGGTGCCGTGGCCTCCCGGGCTGCCTCTCCGGGCATGGCGGCTGCAGGCGGGCGGTGCTGCTCCTGCTGCTGGGGCCGCGGCGGCGGAGGGGGAGAGGCGGGCGGGCGGCGGGGCGGTCCCGGAGAGCGGCGGCGGCGCCCGGCCGGGGCGGGGGGCTGGAGCGGGCGGCGGCGGGCTGCCTGCGCCGCGCTCGCATCCCCGATGATGTCAGCAGCCGCCCGGCGCGGCCAGGCAGAAGAGCCGGCGAGGGAGGGGAGGGGGGGGTGCCAGGCACTGCAGCAGCAGCAGCAAGGAGGGGGAGGAGGGCAGTTGCAGCAGTTGCAGCAGTTGCAGCAGCTACACGGGCCTGCTTGCTGGGAGGGAGGGAGGGAGGGAGGGAGAGCGGGGGGCGCGGCGGGTGCCGTTGCAGGCGCTCTCCTTGCAAGCCCGGCGTCCTCGGCGCCACAAAAGAGGGCATGCCCACTCCCACGTGCGCGGCCTAGCCTGGCCGGCTTCGCAAGCGCCTGGGAGACTCGGGGCTGGTTTCCTGGAGCCCGCCCGGCTTGCAAAGAGGCCAAAGGGACGCGCTGGGAACGGGGCCTCCCCCCCCACACACACACACACCGGTTTAGGCTCACACAACAACCCTGCGAGGTAGGCTGGGCGGAGAGGGTGGCGGGCCAGGCCTCCCCCGCCTCCGCAGTGGCCCTCCGCCGAGCCGCTTTTCTAGGGGATGGCAGGAATGAGCCAGAGGTCCAGGAGCACGGTAAAGACGAACAGGAACTGGAGCCGGGGAGGAGCTTTCCTCCGGAGCCGCTCAGATACCAGCTAGAATGCGGGTCCGTCTGTCCTTACATCGCAAGGTTGCTGGATTTCCACTCTGTAGGGCAGACTGAGCCAGATGGGTGGCCCTGGAAGTCGGCGGGTAACAGGAGGGAAAGAGCCAGAGTCCAAAAGCACCTGAAAGACTCACAAGATTTGTGGCTGGAGAAGAGCTTTCGTGAAGAAGGGAGCAGTGTGACTCCTGAATGCTCTTCCCCTGCCACACATTTGGTTAGTCTTTAAGGTATTCCTGGACTCTTGGTGACTTCTATGGCATGGGTTGGTTTTTGCTTGTCCTCACTGGAGGTCACTTTGGGTCCTTTTTAGGAAACCAGCCATCTCTGCCATTCTGGGCACTTTCCCCCTTCCCCGAGGCTGCATCCCAAGTACGGGGCCCTGCAGCTGAGATCGGATGAGATGCAGGAGTTCAGGTAGAAAAGGAATCATTCCGGGATGTGTGTACAACAACCCTGCAGGGTAGGGAGCAGGGTGGAAAGGGAGTGGCGGGCCTAAAGCCACCCAGTGGCTGAGGGTGGGGGATTTGAATCTATCGAGAACCAGCTCTCTGGACAGCAGCTAGAATCAAGTCCAGTAGCGACTTAGAGACCAACACAACGGTATTTTCAGGATATACGTTTTCAAGAGTCAAAGCTCCCTCTTCTGAAAGCTTATACTCCGAAAATAAACAGGTTGCTTACCTGTAAATGATGATCTTCAAGTGGTCATTTGTGCACTCACACCCACGAGGCTGTTGCTGGGCTGTAAGGTTCCCAGCCTCCAGGTGGGGTCTGGAGATCTCCAGGTATTCCGACTACTCTTCAGACTATAAAGTTCACTTCCTCTGGAGAAAATGACTGCTTTGGAGGGTGGACTCTATGGCATTATATATACCCTGCTGAGGTCCCTCCCCTCCCCAAACCCCGCCCTCCTCAGGCTCCACCCACAAATGTCCAGGGACGTCCCAACCCACTGCTGGCAACCCCGCGGTGATATTTCCTTTCCTCCTGTCTTGTGGACGCTTTTGCATCCATGCTGTGGGTGAGACCAAGTCTCCCTGGTGGTCAGTCCTGGATCCCTAGAGTAGATCACACGCTGCTCCCCGATCCTGGAGAAGCTTTGTGCTTTTGGAAAACGTTTCCTTGTTTAAATTAGGTAAAGGTAAGGTAAAGGTTCCCCTTGCTCGAAAGCCAGGCGAATACAACTCTAGGGATGCGGTCCTCTTCTCCGTTTCCAAGCCAAAGAGCCAGCGCTGTCCAAAGAGAGAGGGCCTGCTTGCCTTAAGCTTGGAGGCAAGATGCATGAGATTGCTTTCAGTTTTCTGAGATGCTGGATTGTCATTTCAGCTGCAAAGAAAGATCACCCTGTAATAATAATTACCATTATGGCAGTGAGTGTGGTATAACCAGGAGATCTTAAGACTGTCTGGCAGCCAGAAATTCTAGCTCTATTAGCGTTATGCACCACTAGATGGCGAGGTGTTTTGAAGGCAAGTGACGTTTCAGAGATGGTTTCCTGGAGTTTCTTGGAGGTCTCCCATCCAAATACTTGGCAGGGCCGACCCTGCTTAGCTTCTGAGATCTGGCGGGATCAGGCCGGCCGGGACTATCCAGCTGAGGGCACCAGATCACCCTGTGGCTAAGGACCACGCAGCCTGCCAGTGGGGTGGACTGGTTAGAGTGCCAGCCTAGTATCTGGGAGACTTGGGTTCAAATCCTCGCCCTGCCATGGAAGCTCACCGGATGACCTTGGGCCGGTCACGCACTCTCGGCCTAACCTACTTCACAGGGTTGTTGTGAAGATAAAACGGAGCGGAGAACTGTGTAAGTCACCTTGGGCCCCCATGGAGAAGAAAAGTAGGGTATCAATGAAGTAAATAAAATAACAAATAAAGAAGAGGAAGAGATTGGATGTATACCCTGCGCTTCACTCGGAGTCTCAGAGCAGTTTACAATCTCCTTTCCCTTCCCCTCCCCACAACAGACACCCTGGGAGGTAGGTGGGGCTGAGAGAGCTCTTTCGAGGACTGTTCTTTCAAGAACAGCTCTGGCAGAACTATGGCTTGCCCAGGTTCATCCAGCAGCTGCAAGTAGAGGAGTCGGGAATCAAACCTAATCTAATCCCAGATTAGAGTCCGCGCACTTAACCGCTACACCAAACTGGCTCTCAAGGAAATGGCTTTCTCCACCTAAAACAGTCACACACACTAAATAATCCGCTTTCAATCCACTTTCAACACACTTTCCAACTGGTTTGTTACTGTGTGAACTGTCAAAATCCAACTCGAAAGTGCATTGAAAGTGGATTATTTAGTGTGTGTGACTGTAGCCAACGAGACACAGCTGGTCAGAGGAGACATAGCGGAGCCAGGCAGACTCAGGCAAAGACCGTTTCAGATTTGTTTCAGCACAGTTGAACATTATCATTGGTTTGTTTTTCAGTGCATTCTTGTACGAAAAAATAAATATCTGAATTTGCTACTAAAGAACAGACCACTAGCCCAACAGAAGGCAGCAAACCCATGCAAGGAGACAGAGAAACAGTGAACCAGAAAACAAGGCATTGAGTATGGCAAGATCTCCACTTTTGCTGGATGCCAACCCCTAGCTGGGGCCTGGAGATATCCCAGGATTACGTTTGAGTGTCAGTCCCCCTGGAGAAAATGGCTGCTTTGGAGATTGGACTTTACAGCATTTACCCAGCTGAGAAACCTCCCCTCCCCAAACCCTCCATCTTCAAATATCCAGGAATTTCCCAACCCAGAGCTGGCCACTCTACTGTTGGTGGCTTCTCAGGTCTGCCTAGGCGCATCCTGCCAGCACAGAAGCGAAGTTAAACAACAAGAACCTATGTTTTATGGAGTTGCCAACTTTGGGTTGGGAACTACCTGGAGGTTTTGGGGATGGAGTCTGGAGAGGGTGGGGTTTGGAGGAGAGACCTCAGCTGGTTATCTTGCCATAGATTCCACCCTCCAAAGTAGCCCTTTTATCTAGGGGAAATGATATCTGAAGACCAGTTCTTATTCTGGGAAATCTCCAGTTCCCACCTGGAGGTTGGCAACCCGAAATAGTGGTCTTCTCCAGGGGCATGGAACACCGGCAGGTAGCTCCTGCCCATCTTATAAGGGGACAAACTCTGCTCTTTTATGAATCTCATGCTGGCAACCAATGCTCCCTCTAAGCTGTGGAGTCTTGTGAGCCAAAATTCTACTTTGTGAGCTACTGGCATTAAAGTTGTGAGTGAGCGATTTGGCTACTGCATAAATTAGTTTGCTCTGGAGCCATCCTTCCTGAGCGAAGACAAAGATGTGAGAGCTGGAGGCTAAAAAAACTGTGAGCTAGCTCACACTAACTCAGCTTAGAGGAAACACTGCTGGCAACCCACCTTAAGCTACCTGATGCTATCAACTTGAGAAGAACTTTTGGGACAGGACAAAAACTATTAATACAGCTCGATACAGCTCATTTCAGGGATGCAAGGCCATACAGCTCTGCAGGACGAAGACCCCAAATGAGAAGAGCTGCAACGTGCAACCCCCCCCCACACACACACACACACTCTGTGGCCTTGCACGAGGTTCTTCTTAATCATGACAACAAATTTAGAGTTCAACCCTTAAGACCAACTAAGGTTTTTAAGTCTTTAGGGATGCTTATATGCAGTTCCGATCGCCTTGGTTGATGTTTGTCTTTATTCTGTTTCTGAATGCTTCTATCACACTAAACGATTGTTGATTATATTGTATTGTAAAATTTATAAATAAAATGTTTTTTAAAAAAGACCAACAAAGGTTTATTCAAGGTATGAGCATTTGTGTGCATGCACAGTTTTTCAAATACATTAGAATCAGTGTTCCCTCTAAGCTGAGTGAGTGTGAGCTAGCTCACAGCTTTTTAGCCTCCAGCTCACACATTTTTGTCTCAGCTCAGGAAGGATGGCTCCAGAGCAAACTAATTTATGCAGTAGCCAACTGGCTCGCTCACAGCTTTAATGCCAGTAGTTCACAAAGCAGAATTTTTGCTCACAAGACCCCCACAGCTTAGAGGGAACATTGGTTAGAATGTATTTGTGCACATGAAAGCTCATACCTTGGATAAACCTTTGTTGGTCTTAAAAGGTGCCACTGGACTCTAAATTTGTTGTACTGCTTCAGACCGACGACTGACCAACTGGAACTATCTTCTTAATCATTATCCATTATAATGTAGTTGGGGGCTTCGGGGCAATATCCCATTGGCTCTTCCTGCTGTCAGTCCCCAGCCTGCTTCCATGGAAACGGATGTCCCCTCCCCCTGCCTCAGTCTCCATGGCGACAGGGAGCAAAAACTTGGCTTCCAGCTGGCCGGTTACATCAAAGCAATCTGGGAACGTTCTGAAAATATGTATGAAATCTCCTTCGTGTTCTCACCCTGGAGCGGAGCAGGGGGACGGTCGCTGACCCCCAAAGCAGCAGGGCCGGAGGGGGGAGTGAGGAAAGCCATGCAAACACCAGACTGCACACCCCAAACAAACAGGGCTAAATTCACCCAGCGGTCCTGCTGCCGGGTACGACGCCTCCTTCTTTCAGAGAGCTCCCTTTAAAAAAATTCTCAACTGGCTGTTCACTTCCCCTGATGCACTCTGAACCATCCACAAGTGTAGGGAACAACCAGATCTCTTCCCTGTGAAGCCAGCTCACCGTTTGTGCCAGGAGAAGCTGGAGCGCTGGAACCCAGGGATCTCCAATGAGGTGCCCAGTGCACCGTGGTTGCCCTCTGACCCCTTTCCCTGTGCCCACCGAGTGCTTTTAGAGCGTGGGTGGGCCTGGGTGTGGCTTTTCCCCAGCAGGGCTTCTGATGAGCTGTGCTGATTAAAAGACAAACTGCTGGCTTGACAGCCGCACATGCGAAAGGGATCTAGGTGTTCTGGTTGACCACAAGCGAAACATGAGCCTGCAATGTGATGTGACTGCGAGGAAAGCGAATGCGATCTTAGGATGCATTAACAGAAGCATTGGGTCCAGGTAACGGGCGGTGGGTGGTTCCGCTCTGTTCTGCTATGGTCAGGACTCACCTGGAGGACTGGGTCCAGTTTTGGGCCCCACATTTTAGGAAGGATGTTGAGAAGCTCGAGCGTGTCCAGAAGAGGGCGACCAGGATGGTGAGAGGGTTGGAATCCAAGTCTTACGGGGAAAGGCTGAGAGAGTTGGGGATGTCTAGCCTGGGAAAGAGAAGGCTTGGAGGGGACATGGTTGCAGTCTTCCAATATCGGAAGGGCTGTCATGTAGGAGATGGAGCGGATCTAATCTCTCTTGCTCTGGACTGGAAGTCTAGATCGAATGGGTGGGAATTACAAGGGAGTCGATACCGGCTGAATACCAGGAGAAACTTCCTAACTGTCAGAGTGGCTGAGCAGTGGGACAGACTGCCTCGGGAGCTGGTGGATGCTCCTTCGCTGGACATTTTCAAGCGGAGGCTTGGATGACCATCTTTCGGGTATGCTCCTGCAGAGTGCAGGGGGTTGGACTAGATGACCTGCAAGGTCCCTTCCAACTCTTAACATTCTATGATTCTATTAAAGAGAGCTTTTGCCTCAAATGTCGGAAGTGTTCCTATTTGACTTGTATAGAACTGTGATCCCTGACAGTCTGTGGCTGGCTTCTGCCTCCTGCGGCGCCCGTTTTTAGGAATGCACCCGTCGCCCCGCATCAGCATCCCAGAGGTGCCCGCAGGTTCAGAAAGGTTGGGGGACCCCTGCTCTAATCTGTATCAGCGAGATTCATGCTCAACAGCAAGATTTTCAGGGTAGGAGCTTTTGATACTTAAAGCTCCCTTGCTCAGTTTTGAGACCCAGTTTGGTGTAGTGGTTTGGAGTGCGGACTCTGATCTGGAGAACTGGGTTTCATCCCCCATTCCTTCTCCACGTGCAGCTGCTGGGGTGACCTTGGGTCAGTCACAAGTTCTTTCAGAGCGGTTCTCTCAAGGGCAGTCCTCAAAAGAGCTCTCTCAGCCCCGCCTACCTCACAGGGTGTCTGTTGTGGGGAGGGGAAGGGGAAAGAGATTGTCAGCCACTCTGAGACTCCAAGTGAAGGGCGGGGTATAAATCCAATCTCTTCTTCTCCTTCTCCTCTCATACCCTGAAATCTTGTTGGTCTCTTAAGGGGCTGCTGGACTCAGATCAGCCTCTTCCTCTGGACCTAACCTGTATCCATTTACCAAACTAAACAAATCCTTGATCCCCCCCCCCCCCCGGACATCCAAAACTGCAGCCCCCCAGAAGGTCTACAACCAGTTCTTAAACCCCACCCTCCAGAGGGCTACAAGAAAAAAACACAAATCCCAAACAGACTCCAGTCTCTTTTCGGGGCACCTTACAATGATGGCTGCTCCCTGCATTCGCAGCCCCAGGGTTTTTACTGGCAGATGCTCTTGACCTTTTCCCTTCTCCCTGGTGAAGTTCCAGCCTGTGAAACTTTCTGCGCCGTTTCTTTTGGGGGGGGTGTTTGTGTGTGTGTATTTTTCTCATATGTGAGTGTGTTTGTGTGCACCTGGAAGTCATGGCGACCTCTGGTGACTGACCCCTCCTGGAGGCCTGGAGGATCTTCAGAGAGGTGGCTGAATAAAGCCTGCCCCCGCCTCCCGACTGCTGGTATTCCAAGAAGGTCTCCCACCCAAGGACTTGTCAGAGCTGACCCTGCTTCGCTTCTGAGATCTGATGGCACTGGGCTTGCCCGGGCTATCCAGGTCAGGGTTTTCTGTGCCATTTCTTGATCCCTCGTACTGAGGTTTTCTGCTAAATGTAGCCAAGCTTTAACATTATTGTTTTGTATCAGTTATGCTTAAGTAGTAGAAGAAGAAGAAGAAGAGGAGATTGGATTTATACCCCGCCCTTCCCTCACTTGGGGTCTCAGAGTGGCTTACAAACTCCTTTCCCTCCCCCTCCCCACAACAGACACCCTGGGAGGTAGGTGGGGCTGAGAGAGCTCTTTCCCAAGCTGTCCTTGAGGGAACAGCTGGTACAGAGCTATGGCTTGCCCAAGGTCATCCAGCCAGGTGCAAGTGGAGGAGTGGGGGATCAAACCCGGTTCTCCCAGATTAGAGTCCGCGCACTTAACCACCGCACCAAACTGGCTCTAAGTAACTGATGAAACTTATCCAACTCGCTTGCAGAAATTATTAGGGATTGTTGTCTATACTGCTGTGCAGTATTCTGTTTACGCAGTTTCTGCACTGCTCAGTGTGTCATATGAATGCTTATGCTATGTTTCAATTCTTCCTGGCAGCCCCAGACTTCTCATAGCCTAATGCACTGGTTTTTCAATGTCCCGTTTGTTGATTGTACTGACTCGCTCGGAGTCATCCGCCTTGAGTCCCTGTTGCAAAAGCAGACTATGAATAACGTGAACAATCGAACAAACAAATAAAAATTAAGTGGCATATAAATTGCTTATGATTTATACACCCCAGTAGGTCTTGTGGCCCCATCAAGAGAGAAAGAACAACTGCTCTTTCAATTAACTCTGTTAGTCTGTAAGACGCCCCAAGGCTCCTGTTTATTCCTGTGAAGACACACCCCAGAACAGGTAGCTGTCCAAATAGTGCAGCTTTGCATCCTCCCCCAGGAGATCTTGGAAATGCAAGCTGGCCTCGCTCGATCCCACGGTCAGTTGTCCTTTATGATTGTGTCCCTATCTAGCAGAGTTCCTCTTTCATGAATGGCTCATTCACATGTTTACTTATTTTATATGTTTCGAGACACTTTTTTAACGTGCAGAAATCAAGATGGCTTTCAATATAATTAAAAAAACACACACCTAAAGACTACATTTCTGATCCCCAATTAGGATTGCCAATAAACATAGAATCATAGAGTTGGAAGGGACCCCCCAGGGTCATCTAGTCCAACCCCCTGCACAAGGCAGGAAATTCACAAATACCTCCCCCTCCACACCCACAGTGACCCCTGCTCTATGGCCAGACTGGGTCAGTCTGGCCTGGAGAAAAATTGCTTCCTGACCCCAAAGTGGCGATCAGCATTTCCCTGGGCGTGTAAGAAAGGGCCAGTCAAGAACTAAGCACTGAGGTGCAACCCTTCCTGTCCTCCCTCTCATGATCTGCCTGAGTCCACAGAATCCGCATTGCTGTCAGATGGCCATCTAAGCCTCTGTTTGAAAACCTCCAAGGAAGGAGAGCCCACCACCTCCCGAGGAAGCCTGTTCCACTGAGGAACTGCTCTGTCAGGAAGTTCTTCCTCATGTTTAGCTGAAAACTCCTCTGATTTAATTTCAACCTGTTGGTTCTGGTCTGACCTTCCAGGGCAGCAGAAAGCAACTCTGTACAAAAACTAAATGTGTCAAATTAAGTCTTGATGGCAAAAAAAGAAAGTAAATTGGAAAGGTCCGAGGGGGGGGGGGTCTGTAACAGAAGAGTCTGTCCACCAGAGCTGCACAGTGACTGCTTGTGGGCAGCCTGCAGGGGGATCTCCCTCTGAGATTTCTACCCCAGGAGAAAGGGGGAGCTCTGTGTGGTTCAAACAGGTAGTTGAGTTCACATACAGGAGATCTGGGTTCCAGTTCTCCCTCTGGCACTGATGCGCTGCCTTCCCTGGGAAAAGACACTTTCAGCCTCAGTTCTTCATGGGTGAAAGGAAAGCAGCCGCAACATCAGTGATACACGGTTACCAACACCAGGTTGAGAAATTCCTGAAGATTTTGGAGTGAGTCTGGGGGAGCAGGGTTTGGTGAGGGATGGGACCTCAGTGGGGTATAATGCCATAGAGTCCACCCTCCAAAGCAGCCATTTTCTCTAGGGAGCTGATTTCTATCATCTGGACATGTTTCATTCTGGGAGATCTCCAGGTTCCGCATGGAAATTGGCAACCCTGTGCTTAAATTAAAGCCCAGCAGAGGCTAATTCTTGACAATGCTAAGGAGGTAATAATTGTTAAATCTTAGTTCTGCATCTTGGCGAAGCTGCTGTCTAAATAAGGAGCAGAGCTCTCCCACGGAGGTCAGCAGCACAGATCTACTAGAGCACTTGACAAGCGCACACGGATGTTCCAGGCTTTGCTCGGATTGCTGCCGCCGCTCCCGCTTTTCCTTCCAGCTCTTGCAAATGAGGTCACTACCTAGTTACCCATTAATTGAATCTGACGCCGAGGCCCAGCCTGGGTCTCTTCTTCGCTTCTTGCATTCACTTTCTCCCTGAAACCTGCCTCTCTCTCTCTCTCTCTCTCTCTCTCTCTCTCTCTCTCTCGTGGGTGTATGCACACATGTCCAGAAACTCACCTTACTGCCGCTTCCCATTAAGCTGTGAAGCACAAACAGTCTTTATCGTGCCTGTTCTCACAACTATCCTGAGAGGGCGAGCAGAGCCACTACCCCATTTTACAGGTGAGGAACCAAGGAGGAGAAATCTAGCCTGGCCAAAGCAAAGCCATTGGATCAGTGGCAGAGTGTTGTTCCAGAAACAAAAGCCACGTACCTGTTATGAGGACCAACTCACACGAGCAGAGCCTTGATGGCCCTCTGACAGCAATGCTCATTCTATGACTCAAGATTAATTTAGGCAGGTCATGTTGTGGAGGGGAAGAAGGGATGAGCCACTGCTCAGCTTTCGTGGCCCACTCTTCCATGCCCAGGGTCATGCCAATAGCAAATTTGGGGTTAGGAAGGTAGGATGAGGAAAATCAGTTGGATACAGTGATTCCTGGTTATAAATTATATCGGAAGGATGGGGAGGAAGGGTTGGAGGTGGGATGGCTCTGTATGTCAGAGAGGGTATACAGTCCAGTGAGACTGAGAGGCTAAGAGAATTGGATTCACTTCTGGAAACGCTGTGGGTTGAAACAGTGGGCCCAAAAGGAAGCTTAACACTGGGAGTTTGTTATCACCCACCAAATCAAAAGATAGAGGATTGTAAAACGATGAATGAATTAAAGATAGCGGCTAGACGAAATAACTGTGTTGTAATAAGTGACTTTCTATCTAGTATTACTTATCGGCTTCAAACTCACTCCTAAATCCCTTTAATAAAGGTAATCCGCTCACAATATTTAAATTAGAACTTGCTGTATGGCACAACTTAAAATCTGTCTGTTTTGACGTACTAAGTAATGTACTTTGTTGTATATTAAACTGAAAAGAAAAAAAAAGTAATAGGTGACTTTAACTACCCACACATTGATTGGGTCAATATGTGTTCAAGTTGGGAAAAAGAGATTGGGTTCCTAGACACTCTAAATGACTGTGCTATGGAGCAGACGGTCACGGAACCTACCGGGGAGAGGCGATCCTGGATTTGGTCCTAAGTAACGCCCAAGACCTGGTGAGAGATGTTAAAATGATTGCACCACTTGGGAACAGTGACCATAATGTTATTGAGTTCAACATTTGTATTAATAGGGAGTTGCCCCAAAAGACTGACACAACCACTTTTAACTTTAAAAAGAGTAACTTCTCTGAAATGAGGGGACATGTGAGGAGGAAACTGAAAGGAAAATAAGAAAGGGTCAAAACCATTGTGGAAGCTTGGAGACTATTTAAAATTACAACCCTTGAAGCTCAGAAAAAATATATATTACGGGTTAGGAAAGGCACAAATAGGTATAGGAAAAAGCCTGCATGGTTAATAAAGTAATGGAAGCTGTAAAAGGTAAGAAGGATTCCTTTAAGCAGTGGAAAGCTAGTCTCAGTGAGGCTGATAAAAGGGAACACAGGCTGTGGCAACTAAAATGCAAGTCTGTGATCAGGCAGGCAAAAAGGGAATATGAGGAGCATATCGCAAAAAACATAAAGACCAACAATAAAACTTTGTTCAAATACATTAGAAGTAGGAAACCAATTAGGGAAGCAGTGGGGCCCTTGGATGACCATGGGGTAAAAAAAGTACTGAAGGATGCTAGGGAAATGGCTGAGAAGCTGAATGCATTTTTTGCCTCTGTCTTCACTGTGGAAGATGAGAAGGAACTGGTTGGCCCCTGTGTGAGACAGGATGCTGGACTGGTCTGACCCAGCTGGGCTGTTCTGATGCTCTTATCAGGGGAAGGCCTCGGCCTCTCTGCCCTGGTTGGCCACTGCGTGCGACGGGATGCTGGACTAGGTGGACCCTCACTGGTCTGATCCAGCAGGGCTCTTCTTGTGTTCTTCTCAGGGGAAGGCCTCAGCCTCTCTGCCCTGTTGTTGGCTCTCCAGAGGAACTAGCTGGCCACTGAGTGTGACAGGATGCTGGACTAGATGGACCCTCACTGGTCTGACCCAGCAGGGCTCTTCTTGTGTTCTTCTCAGGGGAAGGCCTCAGCCTCTCTGCCCTATTGTTGGCCCTCCAGGGGAACTGGCTGGCCACTGAGTGTGACAGGATGCTGGACTAGATGGACCCTCACTGGTCTGACCCAGCAGGGCTCTTCTGGGGTTCTTCTCAGGGGAAGGCCTCGGCCTCTCTGCCCTGTTGTTGGCCCTCCAGAGGAACTGGCTGGCCAATGTGTGAGACGGGATGCTGGACCAGATGGACCCTCACTGGTCTGACCCAGCAGGGCTCTTCTGAGGTTCTTCTCAGGGGAAGGCCTTGGCCTCTCTGCCCTATTGTTGGCACTCCAGAGGAACTGGTTGGCTACTGTGTGCTGGACTAGATGGACCTCAGTGGTCTGATCCAGCAGGGCTCGTCTTGTGTTCTTATGATTCAGGAGCAAGAGTCTCTTTGCTGTGCAGGACTGGAAGAACAGACTGCTGAAGGGGAGGTTCTGAACTGTACAACAGACCATTTATTCAAATCAAATGCACATTCATGTACACAACTGAAGAGGGCCCACGATGCTCCTCCGCCCGAGTTCCCAGCAACCCTGCCATCAACGGGGAGACGGCCGGCAGGCAGGCAGGCAGGCAAGGGTCCCCTTAGAAGCAGTGCTCCAGAGTCTCTCCTCCTCTCCCCCGAGTCTCTACTTGGCCATATCTTCCGCCACTGCCTTGTTCATCCTGTCCCTGAGAAAGGCAGCCTTCTGCCACTCCGACTTCAAATCAAGCCATTCGTAATAGGGAACCTATGACAAAGGAAAGGGGGGGGGGGAGAGAAAAACTAGGTCAGGCCTCCACGAGGAAGATGAATCAGAGCCACGCCAGGCTGTTCCTGGGGAGAGGTCAGAAGTGCCAGTGCAAATCAGCCATATCTGGAAGTCAAGGTAGACTCCTGCGACGGTGGAAAAATCAGTGTTCGGCGGTGGCTGCGGGCCCTGGAGTGCCAAAAATGTGAGCCCCAGTCTGCAGCTTGCATGAACGCACGTGAAGCTGCCTTCTATGGAGTCAGACCCTCAGGGTCCATCCAGGTCAGTCTTGCCTACTCAGACCGACAGCAGCTCTCCAGGGTCAGAGGCAGAGTGAGGTCTTTCCCATCCCCTCCTGCCTGGTCCTTTCAACTGGAGATGCTGCCGGGGATCGAACTGGGGACCTTCTGCATGCCAAGCAGAGGCTCTGTCACTGAGCCCCACGGCCCCTCCCCAATATTTAAGCTGCCTTGTACTGAACCGGACCCTTAATCCATCAAGGTTAGCATATTGTCTACTCAAGACTGGCAGTGGCTTTCCAGGGTCCCAGACAGAGGTCTTTCATAATACCCGGCCCTTTTAACAGGAGATGCCAGGGACTGAACTTCGGGTCGTCCGCAGCCAAAGCAGATGTTCTGCCGCTAGGGCACGACCCTCACCTCAAGTGGAAAGCATCCTGGGAGTTTCTACCCAGGAGAATGAGAGTCGTTCACGCAGCATCGACCATCTGCTCTGCCCTGTGCAGAAGACAGAACGGAAAACGGCACCTTCCACTAAAAAAACATATTATACCTTTTTTCGTTTTTATGTATTCCTAGGAGCAAGGCCCGTTGTGGGAAGAAATACAAGGGGCTCTAGAAGGAAGCTCCAGGCGAGTGTCCTGGCTGTGGCTGGTGGAGCGGCAGAGGGAAGGGGGAAATAGAGGGAGGCAAGCCATGTTCATTTCCTTCTGCTTGGCTATAAGGCAGGGCTGTCTCAAGGCCTTTTGCTGCCCCAAGTGAGTGGTATGGGAGGACAGCTGCATGGTAACACCTTATGTTGACTTGTGTTGATCTGGGGCTCTGCAGTGGCAGCTAAGGTAGAAAAGCACCTCCTCCTAAGCCATGTCTTCTGGGTTCCAAGGGTCTGGGAAACGGTTCCATAGCCAGTTACTGGGTTGTCAACTCTGGGTTGGGGGTAGATTTGAGCCTGGGGAGGGCGGGGTTTGGGGTGCGGAGGGACTTCAGCAGGGTATAATGCCATAGAGTCCACTGCCCAGAGGAGCCATTCTCTCCAGGAGAACTGATCTTGGTCGTCTGGAGATCAGTTGTAATAGCTGGGAATTTTTCTGTAGGGGAAAAGGATGTGCTGTGGCTGCGGAACACGGTGATTGGCAACTCGCGACCGCTGACATCCAATGACTCCCAATAGCATCAGCAAATCGTTTAGAATGTTAGAGGCAAAGGCCAATCAGGCCGCATATGCAAACGACCTGTGTTCTGACTGGCTACCGGGGGGGAGGGGGGGAGAGGAACAGTGAACTGTTTAGAACAGGGGTGGCAAACATGCAGATGGGGGCCAGATCAGGCCGGCAAGGGACTGGCTGTCTTTTGCTTCTTCCACCAGTTCTGCTGCTGCTGTTGTGTCATAGCTTGCTTTCCTAGACTCTCTCAATCACTCAGGAGAGACGGATAGGCAAGCTTCTGCTCCCTGCACTGGGCTGAGGCTCCTCCCCCTCCCAGATTGCTACAGCACAGACATTTTGATGCAATAATTCAGAGCAAGAAGTGTCAGTTATCAGAGACTGTTAAAGAAACAAAATATTGCAAGAATGCTAACGTTTCAGGCATGTTTTTATTTTAAGTTAAAAAAAATCTTTGTGTTTGTGTCCTTTATCAAGTTTATATCTCCGCTACCTGGCATTACATTTTATGACACACACTGCCTGATAAAGTCCAATTTAGTCAAATCCAGTCCTCCATAAAAAATGAGTTTGACACCCCTGGTTTAGAATGTTAGATGCAAAGGCCAAACAGGCCACATATGCAAACGACCTCTGTGTTCTGACTGGCTATGGGGGGGAGAGGAACAGCAAACTGTTTTGAATGTTGGAGGCGGGACTCAGGCAACGCAGCCAGTGGATAGGGACAGTTTGAGTGACACATCTTGGAGCCAACTGATTTAGGAGCATGTGGAATGTTCAGGAGAGTCCATGACCAAAACACAATTATTATATAGAGAGATTGTTTTTTTACAAGTACTTTTTTATTCCATGTTTCATCCAAGAAGCTCAGGAGGCTTTTGTGCTTCTCCTTGCCCTTTTAGCACAACAACATGACCTGGACAGACCAGGCTAGCCCAATCCCATCAGATCTCAGATGCTAAGCAGGGTCTGCCCTGGCTAGTGTTTGGAAGGGCGACCTCCAAGGAACACCAGGGTCAGGACGCAGAGGCAGGCAATGACAAACCCACCTCTGAACAACTCTTGCCTTATTAAATACATCTAGCTTGCCACCTAGTGGTGCATAAACGCTATAGAGCTAGAATTTCTGCCTGCCAGACAATCTTAGAATCTCCTGACTATTCCACACACAATGCCGTACAATAATAAGCATAACAACAACCCTGTGATACATCCAGGTGGTCGGCCATGTTGGTCTGAAACAGGAGAAGAGATTTTGAGCCCAGTGGCACCTTGAAGACCAACAAAGTTTTATTCAAGGTATGAGCTTTTGTGTGCACTCACACGAAAGCTCATACTTTGAATAAAACTTTTGTTGGTCTTCAAGGGGCCACTGGACTCAAAATTTGTTCCAACAACCCTGTGAGGGAGGGTTAGGCCGAGAAAGAGTGGCAGTTCCAGGGTGTACCAGTTATCTTCAGAGTCAGTTTGGTGTTGTGGTTAAGAGTGCCGTGTCTAATCCGGGAGAACCAGGTTTGATCCCCCAGTCCTCCACATGCACCTGCTGGGTGACCTTGGGTCAATCACAAGTTCGCTCAGAGCTGTTCTCTCAAGGACAGTTCTGGAAAGAGCTCTCTCAGCCCCACCTACCTCACAGGGCGTCTACTGTGGGGAGGGGAAGGGAAAGGAGCTTGTAAGCCGCTCTGAGACTCTGAGTGAAGGGCAGGGTATAAATCCCATCTCTTCTTCTTCACAGTGGAGTGGGTATTTGATCCTGGATCTCACAGATCTTTGTCTGGCGCTCTTCAGCCCCCCAACCACACCCGCTCTTTTAATTTCCACTTGCACAGAATCTCCTAGAAGGATGGAGCTCTCAGGGGAAACAGAAAAGCTTTCCTGAACAGAAATGCCTCGTCTGGTCTCAGCCTGAAAAAATCCTTTGAACCCGTCACCCCCTCTCGGCCTCCAAGTGAGCCGGAGATCAGCAGTACCCAGTCACGTGGGGTGGGGGCGGTGGACGGGGACCACGGCCAGTCCACCAGATGGCTGCCCGGCGATAATCTCCGTCCCCTTCCACCCGGCTGGCTTTCAATGCCCTCCGCTCACACTTGTGCAAACAAGTACCTTGCCAGCACCTCCGGGGATAAAAGCCCGACCCGACATCACCCGCTCAGAGGCTCGGCCGGTGTGGGAAACCCACACGGTTATTGCAGAGAGGTGAGCCCCAGCCTGGAACAACAGAGACTGGCGTCTTGGGCTGGGAAATCAACAGCCTGGAGGCCAGAAGGTGCCCAGTGCCCGACACACCCTTTGGATCTGGAAAGGTCACCCGCCCCCCTTACTGCCACGCAAGGACAGAGAGACTGCCCCATGGCTCTGCCACATCAGAGGGAGGAGGAGACTGGATGTATACCCGGCCCTTCACTACCTGAAGGAGTCTTAGAGCAGCTTACAATCTCCTTCCTCACAACAGACCCCCTGCGAGGCAGGTGGGGCTGAGAGAGCTCTTTCCAGGACTGCCCTTGAGAGAACAGCTCTGAGAGAACTTGTGACTGACCCAAGGTCACCCCAGCAACTGCATGTGAAGGAGTGGGGAATCGAACCCGGCCCTCCCAGATGAGAGTCCGCGTTCCCAACCACTACACCAAACTGCGGCTTGCTGCAGCTTAAGGCAGGGGTTCCCAGCCCTTCTGAGCTGGTGGACACCTCTGAAACTTTTGACACAGTGTGGTGGGCATGGCCACAAAACGGCTGCTGTGAAACAGCTCCCCAAAGAGGCAGGGCCAGCTGTGAAGTGGCTGCCGTGGTCACACGGTGACGAGCCTTGTGCTGTGGTGGCAGCTGCCGCCAAAGCAATGTTTTCGAAAATCTGCACAGCCAATCAAATCTCCAGCGGCCAGTCAGATGCCTTGCTGGGCAAAAACCCCGCCTGGCCCAGCCCACCACTTTCCAAAAAACGTTTGGTGGGCACCAGGAAAGGTGTTTGCGGGCACGACGGTGCCCATGGGCGCCATGCTTGGGAGCCCTGGCTTAAGGAATTAATCCCACCCCTCTCTTCTGCTGGCTCAAGCACCCTCCTCTGGTGGGGCACCCGTACCATTTCACAGCCCTGAGACAGGAGAGCAGGCGTTCAGAGGACACCCCGGAAATCATTCCGTGCATCACAAGCTTGTCAGGAAGACAAGTGCTGGGCAGGCCGCCTGACGTGCTGTTTTTTCAATGGGCAGGGAACAGTCAAAAGGCGTCTGGGGCAGGACAAGCCAAGGCGGATCCCGAAGCCACATGCTCCGAGTCTGCGTGAAGGCCGGCCTCTTGGGCCCTTCCAGCCGGGGCTGCAGAATGCACTTGCCCTCCACTTTCAGTGCACCTCGCAAATTGATTTCACACTGCTGCGCAGCAAAACCCACTGGCAAACAATCACTAAAGTGCACTGGGTGCGGATCGAAAGTGAATTATTCAGGTAGGCTCCGAAGGTATCTGAAGAAGGGAGCGGTGACTCCTGAAAGCTCCTCCCCTGCCACAAATTCTGCAAGTCTTTCAGGTGCTGCTGGACTCTGGCTCTTTAGAATGGAAAAGGCTGCTTTCAGCTGTCGGGGGTCTTTTTACGGTCTATGATTTGATGCTGAGCTGGATTTTTAATAGAATCATAGACTCACAGAGCTGGGAGGGGCCATGCAGGCCATCTAATTCAGCCCCCTGTCCAATGCAGGATCAACCTAGAGCACCCCTGATCTTAACCGGGCCTTGCACGCCGTGGCTGGGTGGCTCAGACTGAGCAGGCTGAAATTGAACCCGGCGAAGACGGAGGTCCTGTGTCTGGGACGGGGCGGACCAGGGACGGGGCTCCCACTCCCGAGCTTTGACAGGGCACCATTGGTGCCTGCGTCACGGGTAAGGAGTTTGGGAGTGCTCCTGGAACCCTCCTTGCCAATGGAGGCCCAGGTAGCAGCCACTGCCAAGTCGGCCTTTTACCACCTTCGGCTGGCACGGCAGTTGGTCCCCTACCTTGACCACGCTGACCTAGCCACAGTGATCCATGCTACGGTCACCTCGAGACTGGACTACTGTAACGCCCTCTACATGGGGCTGCCCTTGGTGCAAACCCGGAAGCTGCAGCTGGCCAGGTTGGTGATGGGTCTCTCGAGACGGGACCATATCCGACCTGTGCTAGCGGAGCTGCACTGGCTGCCTATAGCATACCGAGTTCGCTTCAAGGTGCTGGTTCTTACCTTTAAAGCCCTATATGGCCAGGGTCCAATGTACCTGAGGGACCGCCTTTCTCCGCATATACCCCAGCGAGCACTGCGGTCGGGGTCATGTCATCGACTTCGAGTCCCGGGCCCCAAGGAAGCCAGGCTCACTAGGACTAGGGCCAGGGCATTTTCAGTGGCGGCTCCAACCTGGTGGAATGAGCTCCCGGAAGAGACCAGGGCCCTGCGGGACCTAATGCAGTTCTGCAGGGCCTGCAAGACGGAGCTCTTCCGCCAGGCTTTTGGTTAGGAGCCGCCACTGACACTGACACTGACACATTGTAAGAACACCTGCATGGAAACTGGCCCGAAGGCAGTCCAGGCCGATCGCGCTGGCTCGAAGTTCCCCTATTTGATAGGATGCCATCTTGATGAGATCAGAAGCACTTTAATTGGGATGATAGTTTAGGAATGTAGCTATGTTGTTGAACAACGGAGTTTTATTGTTGTTATTGTTTTTAACTTGTTTTAAATTGTTTATGATACGTATGGCTTTTTAGCCCTTGTTAGCCGCCCTGAGCCCGCTTGCGGGGAGGGCGGGGTATAAATAAATAAATACATAAATAAATAAATAAATAAATAAATAAAGGGTTTGTCCAGCCACTGCTTGAAGACTGCCAGGGAGGGGGGAGCTGACCACCTGAGTCCATCCTTGCACATCTCTTCCTGTCAAAAAGTCTTGCCTCATATCCAACTGGTACCTTCCCACTCTTAATTTAAGCCCATTCTTGCGAGTCTTCTCCTCTGCTGCCAACAGGAACAGCTTCCTGCCCCCTGCTAAGTGGCAGCCCTTCGGATACTTCAAGAGAGCGATGCTCGATTGTAGTTACTATCTTTTAATCCTGAGCCAGCTCCGCTGGAAGGCCAGGGTAAAAGTTAAATAACATAAAATAAAAATAAAGAAAGAAATGTTTCACTGTTTATATTGTTATTTTGTACGCTGCCTCAGTAAGGTTCCTGAAGAAGTGGAATAAAACATTTGACAATAAATCAAATCAAATCACCCATGTGCCGAATCCAGTTCGAAAGAGGCAACCGAAGGAAAACTGGTTCACGCACCACAACCAAAAGAATACACACATACCCAACCTATTTTATTTCCTTCTTTTATGTGCGTTTATTTGCTTCCTTTATACCCCACTTTCCTCTCCGATAGGGACCACAAACAGCTCACATGGTTCTCCTTGTCTCCACTGAGTCCTCCCAACAGCCCTGCGAGGTAGGTTAGGTGAAGAGGGTGTGACCGGCCTAGAGTCGCCCAGCAGTTACTTGGCAGAGTGGGGACTCGAACCAGGGTTGCTCCGATCTCAGTTCAACACTCTAGCCCCTATACCACACTCGCCATAAGGGAAATGCTTAAGGAGGAATACTTTTACTCAATCGAAAGCGCTACTGATTTTTGACCCAGAAGACCCATTCTGTACAATCCTACCATTGTTTCTATGCCTCTTCAATGTTCTCTCCTCAAAGTAATGGGAAGGAACGGAGGCCACTTTCCTGCTGGTTTTCCACAGGCAACAGGCAGGCGACGTGGGGTAGTGGTTAGAGCAGGGGTGTCGGACTCATTTCTTAGGAGGGCCAGATCTGACATAAATGAAACCTTGCTGGGCCGGACCAAATGTGTCATAAAATGTAATGCCAGGTAGCGGAGATATAAACTTTATAAAAGACACAAACACAAAGATTTTTTTTAACTTAAAATAAAAACAGGCTCAAAACATTAGCACTCATGCAATATTTTATTTCACAGTCTCAGATAACTGACACCTCTTGCTCTGAATTATTGCATCAAAATGTCTGTGCTGCTGCAATCTTTGAGTATGCTGTTCAGGTGTGTATCTGTAAGCTGCAAAGCTTCTTTCGATTAACTGACATTCACCATAGAAATCTCATGCTCAGAGTTCTGAGTTTAGGACCCAGGGGGGAACACGAAATGGCTGAGCAAGCTAGGATGCAGCAGCAGCAATAGAACAGGAAGCAGGAGATGGCCAGTTCCAGTGCAGGCCTGGTAGAAGCCCCCGGGCCGCATGTTTGACACCCCTGGGTTAGAGGGTCAGCCTAGGTTCTGGGAGATGCGGCTCTGAAACCCCCACTCTGCCATGAAAGCTCACAGAGGCGACTGACCTTCCCTCTAAACTGAGTTAGCGTGAGCCAGCTCACAGTTTTTTAACCTCCGGCTCACACATTTTTCTCTTAGCTCAGGAAGGATGGCTCCATAGCAAACTGATTTATGCAGCAGCCAAATTGCTTGCTCACAACTTTCATGCCAGGAGCTCACAAAGTAGATTTTTTGCTCACAAGGAGCATTGCTTGGGACAGTCAGTCCTTCTCAGCTTAACCTACCTACTGAGAGCTAGCATAGGTCAGTTCTGCACGAGGATCTGTTCGAAGCCCCACTCCACCATGGAATCCTGTTGGGTGATCTGGGGGCTGTCACATGAACACATGAAGCGGCCTCACACTGAATCAGACCCTCGGGCCACCAAGGGCCGTCTTGTCTACTCAGACTGGCAGCCGCTCTCTCCAGGGTCTCAGGCAGAGGTCTTTCCCATCCCCTCCTGCTAGATCTTTCAACTGGAGGTGCTGCCAGGGATTGAACCCGGGACCTTCCGCATGCCAAGCAGATATTCTGCCGCTGAGACACAGACCCCCCCAGTCATACTTCCTCAGCTTAACCTACCTCACAGGGTTGCTGAGAAGATAAAATGGAGGTGAGGAGACGCGTGTAAGCCGCTTTCGATCCCCATTGAGGATAAAGGCGGAGTATAAATGAAATAAATAAACACAATGAAATGAATGAGAGAGCCACATATGCCGAAGGGAGCTCTCTGGAAGAAGGGCGGGTTAAAAACGTACTGTAAAGATAGGGAAGAGCGCCATGGAAAACAGAAGGGAGTCTCTCCTCTTTCTTGCAGCTAACAGAAGCAGGGGGAGCTCAACAGCCGTGGCGAGAGGAGCCAATGGCCAGTTTGGGTGTCGTGGTTAAGTGCGCGGACTCTAATTGGGGAGAACCAGATTTGATTCCCCCCTCCTCCACTTGCACCTGCTGGATGACCTTGGGCAAGCCATAGTTCTGTCAGAGCTGTTCTCTCAAGGGCAGTCCTCGAAAGAGCTCTCTCAGCCCCACCTACCTCCCAGGGTGTCTGTTGTAAGGAGGGGAAGGGAAAGGAGTTTGTCAGCCGCTCTGAGACTACAAGTGAAGGGCAGGGTATAAATCCAATCTCCTCTTCTTCTTCTCCCCCCCACCCCCAGCCAGAGTCTGTAACAACATCTTGAGACAGTCTCTTACAAGGGTGAGAGGCACATTTCAACCTGTACCGATTGAGTGACTGATCGTACTCATAGGCCGCTCTCCCTGCAAGCAGGCTTAGAGCAGCCAACACAGCTTGGCCCAATATGCCAAGGATCTATAAAACATGTAAAATCAGCTAAACAATCGACAATTTACACAGCGGAACAGTTAGACTCTTGTCCAGGAGCAACTTAAGAGACCCGCAAGATGGACTCTCAAAAGCTCACACCCTACACACCTTGCGGATATCTAGGTGATACTGGGCTTGAATCTAAATAGTGTGTGGAAACACTGACAGTCTATTTCTGTATCCAAAGAAGGGAGCCTTGACTCTCCAAGGCTTAGACCCTGGAAACCTGGTTGGCCTTTTAAGGTGCTATTGGAAAGAGGTCTGTGACTACTAGCCATGGTGACTAAAGAAGAAGAAGAAGAAGAAGAGATTGGATTTATATCCCGCCCTTCACTCACTTGGAGTCTCAGAGTGGCTTACAAACTCCTTTCCCTTCCCCTCCCCACAACAGACACCCTGGGAGGTAGGTGGGGCTGAGAGAGCTTTTTCCCAAGCTGTCCTTGAGAGAACAGCTGGTCCAGAGCTATGGCTTGCCCGAGGTCATCCAGCCAGGTGCAAGTGGAGGAGTGGGGAATCAAACCCGGTTCTCCCAGATTAGAGTCCGCGCACTTAACCACTACACCAAACTGACTCTATAACACTAAAGGGGAACCTCCACGTTCAGAGGCAGTCAACCTCTAAATCTCAGGGGGCAACATCAGGAGACGGCCTTGGCTTCTGTGCCCTGTTACTGGACCTCCAGTTCATACGTCAACATTCTACCTTCAAGGCAGAAGGCTATCCAGCTACAAAAAGCAGACGGAGAGGAAAGCACGCACAGTCATGGGGAAGGCTGAACAGCCAGAGCTTGGAAACCACCGGGAGTCCTGGCATGTCTTTACGGGTGTGCAAAAAAAGAAAGAAGGTATTTTCCAATTTGGGTCTGTTAGAAACACCCCCCCCCCCCCCCAAAAAAAAAAAAAGAAAAGAAAAGAAAAAAGAAATTGTATTTCCAAAAAATCCTGGATCCCAATACTAGTATGGTATTGGGATCTGGGATTTTCCAGAAATCCCAATTTTTCCCAGGTCCAATAGACTCAAGAAGGAAAATACCGATTAACAAAAAAGGCCAGCCGGACCCTGGGGCTGGCTTGGCTTCTTTTGCAGTGTGGTTTAAACCACATTGCAGGAGACGCTGGCCCAGGAGCTGTGTGTGGCAGGGAAGGCTCTCTCTGCCACACACAGACCTGGCTGGGAGGGCGTGCGAGGTGGCGGGAGCTCTCAGCTCCCACCGCCCATTCGGTATAGCCGAATATACCCGGATCAAACCAAAACAATTCGGTTTTTATTCAGGCTCAGCTGTACCGGTAGCCGATCAGATTCTGTGATCTGTATTCAATTTAAATAATATCAAAAAAAATACCTTACTGGTATTTTTTCCTGCTTGGTTCATTGCTGAAGGCACACCCCTAGTGTCTTCTGAAGACTCAGCCCTCCCCTCCCCTGTGGCCCCAGATGGGGGGCTTTAGCTGTGCCATTGCGCTCTCTCTCTCATTCACACACACACACACACACACTCTCTCCCGTCTGCCCCTCCTCGCTGCTGGAGAGCCAAGCAGGGTGCTGAAGCCATGCAGAGCTATAATTACTTCTGAGAGCTAAATAATGAATGAGCCTGTTCAAATGCAGCCCCTCCTCCGCAATCCTTGGGCAGGCGGCCGGACACCTGGCAGAACGGTGAAGGGCTTCCATTAACTCCCCTCCCTGCACCTCGGCAATTCCACGACTGAAGGCAGACGGCTCCCATCATGTTCTTATGTTCACATGCGTGTTTGTACAGGCCAGTCGGATCTTTTCCATCCTTATCAAGGGGAGCGCTAACTTTCTCTTCTTCTGTATAACACTAAACAAAACTGCAACCACTTTTAAAAAAATTTTATATTGATTATTGCACTTCTGTTCGTTATAGGATTGAGCAATGTAATATTCAGGGCAGCAGGGACCCTCCTGGGTCTCAAGACTTCCCCGGTGGCACTGCCTATGGGTAGGCACCATAAGGACCAATCACTTGTTTTTAAAAACTCCTGAAATGTCAGGGTACAGAGATTTCAAGAGATTGGATAAACATATGGATCAGAGGCCCATCACAACATAAAAGAAGCTGATGTTGGATCAGTCCTATGGTCCATCCAGTCCAACACTCTGTCACACAGTGGCCAAAAACACCAGGTCCCATCAGGAAGTCCAGTGGTGGGGCCAGGACATGAGAAGCCCTCCCACTGTCCCCCCCCCCCCCCCCCGTTAAGCACCAAGAATACAGAGCATCACTTGCCCCAGACTGAGAGCTCCTATCTATACCTTGTGGCTAATAGCTGATGGACCTCTGCTACATACTACATACATCCAGTTCCCTCTTGAAGCCATCCATGCTTGTAGCTGCCACCACCTCCTGTGGCAGTGAATTCCACATGTTAATCACTCTTTGGGTGAAGAAGTTTGGGCAGTTCTGAAGTATGTGATATACTTAGCCACTAAGTATAGATAGGAACTCTCAGTCTGGGGCAAGTGATGGTCTGTATTCTTGGTGCTTGGTGCTTTGGGGGGCAACAGTGGGAGGGCCTCTCGTGTCCTGGCCCCACTGGGGGACCTCCTGAGGGCACCTGGGGTGTTTTTGGCACTTGTGTGACGCAGAGTGTTGGACTGGATGGGTCACTGGCCTGATCCAACACTGGTTTCTCTTATGTTCTTATTCCTGAAATGGCACAGAGATGTTGGTATCAAGTGCCAACATCTGTCCTTGTACAGTCTGACCACAGAACCATGGAAAACACACACACACACAAACGTACCACAGCAGTGCACAGCTACTTACGTCAACAAGCATGAACCCTGCGACTTGAAGGTGCCGCCGGGCCATGGCGAACCGCCCCAGCAGGTCTTTGCTCCGGTTGCTGAAGTTTGGGAACTCCCATCTCAGGAAGGCCAGCCTGCGACCGGAGACCGGGAAAAGAGGAAGCAGAAGTCAGCAGGGCTGTGTCGCTTCTCATGTCTGCCGGCACCCTGGGCAGCCGTGTCTGACCACACCAGAGACCGAATACCAACAGAGGGACGCTTGGCAGGCGGGACATCGGTTCCGGAGCATGCGGAAGATCCCCGGATCGAGGCCTCTCCTGCTGTTTGCAACACTGGGCAGAAACAGTGGAGCAACTGGATATACTGAACACAAGAAGTGGCTTTATACAGTCAGTCCTGGTTACTCGGATGGGCAGCGGCTCTCCAGGGTCCCCAGGATGGAGTACACCACATAGTTTCATACTCAGTGAAAATGTCGGGACAGTGTGCGACTGCAACGAAAAAGGCCAACGCTATGCTGGGGGTAATTAGGAAGGGAACTGAAAACAAATCAGCCAGTATCATAATGCCCCTGTATAAATCGATGGTGCCACCTCGTTTGCTGCTTGAGAGATTTGTGGCAGAGTAGAAGCTTTTGTGAGTCACTGCTCATTTGTATCTGAAGAAGGGAGTTGTTGTTGTTCAGTCGCGTAGTCGAGTCTGACTCTTCGCGACCCCACAGACCACATCCTGCCAGGCCCTCCTGTCTTCTGTCATGTTCTGGAGTTTGCTTAATTTCATGTTCACTGCATCAATCACACTGTCTCACCATCTCAGCCCTTGCCGTCCCCTTTTTCTTTGACCTTCCGTCTTTCCCAGCATCGGGGTCTTCTCCAAGGAGTGCCCCCTTCTCATTGGGTGGCCAAAGTATGTGAGCTTCAGCTTCAGGATCTGGCCTTCCAGGGAGCAGTCAGGGTTGATTTCCTTTAGGATTGACTGATTTGATCTCCTTGCAGTCCAAGGGACTCTCAAGAGTCTTCTCCAGCACCATAATTCAAAAGTGAGTAGTGACTCACAAAAGCTCCTACCCTGCTCAGAATTTTGTTGGACTTTAAGGTGCTCCTTTTAAGGTCTTTAAGGTGCTCCTTAACTTTTTCTGCTGCTACAGACAGACTCACATGGCTGCCCATCTCAATCTGTCTCCTGGAGACTAACTGATGCTCAGTGAAAATGGACCCTCCGTGCCTTTACTGATGCTAAAAGACTTCTTTTATAACAATGAAGAAGAAGAGAAGAAGAGATTGGATTTATACCCCGCCTTTCACTCGGAGTCTCAGAGCGGCTTACAAACTCCTTTCCCTTCCCCTCCCCACAACAGGCACCCTGGGAGGTCGGTGGGGCTGAGAATGCTCTGAGACAACTGTCCTTGAGAGAACAGCTCTGAGAGAACAATGGCTTGCCCAAGGTCATCTAGCAGGTGCAAGTAGAGGAGTGGGTGATTAAACCCGGTTCTCCCAGATTAGAGTCCGCGCACTTAACCACTACACCAGACTGGCAATGGAAAAATAAATTTCCATCTGCAGTAATCTAATGGACTGAGAACCTTACAGCCTTATCAGCATTCGAATGTATGGCATATAGATGTGAACTGCACATGGACATACTTTTAAATATTTTTTTGGGGGGGGGGGTTTACAGAAGCTTCCTTGTAGATTTGCCAGCACTGATGCTATATTTTGTGTTTCTTTCTGTTTGGGGGTTTGATTCATAGTTTCTTTTCAGCGTACCGCTTAGCCCAAGGTCTCTAGTCTGACTCACCTCCTGGCCCCTGGTGGGAGGGGTTTCGATCCCTGGGACTGGAGCAGGTGGGGCGCGTCAAAGTCGGCTATCGGCAGGGCCTGGTTGTCAGCATTAAGCACCATCTCAGCATCTGTGAATGACAGACGAGGCAAAAAGTGAGGCTCCCAGGTCTGCATTTCTCCAGCAGGGGACCAGGTTTTGCAGACGCGACCCATCTCACGTGACAGAGGACGACAACATCATGCCTGGGGTGGAAAGAGGTGACAAAGATACCAGAACTCGAGGGCATACAATGAAGCTGATGGGCAGCAGGTTCAGGACAGGCAAAAGGAAACACTACCTTACACAGAGGGCCATTGAAATTTGGAATTTGCTGCCAGAGGATGCAGTGATGGCCACAGGAATAAACAGCTTAAAAAGGGGATTTTGATAGATTCATGGAGGAGAAGCCTATCAGTGGCTACTAGCTATGGTACATGAGGGGAATCTCCATATTCAGAGGCACTAATCCTCTGAATCCCAGAGCCAAGAGGCAACATTGGGGGAAGGCCTCGGCCTCTCTGCCCTGTTGTTGGCCATCCAGAGGAACTGGTTGGTCACTGTGTGAGACGGGAGGCTGGACTGGATGGACCCTCACTGGTCTGACCCAGCAGGGCTCTTCTGAGGTTCTTCTCAGGGGAAGGCCTCAGCCTCTCTGCCCTGTTGTTGGCCATGCTGAGGAACTGGCTGGCCCCTGTGTGAGACAGGATGCTGGACTGGATGGACCCTCACTGGTCTGATCCAGAAGGGCTCTTCTGAGGTTCTTCTCAGGGGAAGGCCTCGGCCTCTCTGCCCTGTTGTTGGCCCTCCAGAGGAACTGGCTGGCCCCTGTGTGAGACGGGATGCTGGACTAGATGGACCCTCACTGGTCTGACCCAGCAGGGCTCTTCTTAGGTTCTTATCAGAGGAAGGCTTCAGCCTCTATGCCCTGCTGTTTGCCCGCCAGAGGAACTCAGGAGAGGCGGGTATAAATGTTTTCAAAATAAGCAATCCAAACTGGAGGTCCCAGCAACTGCTCTGCTGAGCGCTCACCTTCTGATTCCCAAAATCTGCCTCAACCTTCAGCCAGTCCCCAACAGTGGCTCTCATTAGAACATCATCAGAGCCCTATTGGATCAGACCAGGGAGACTCCATCTGGTCCAGCATCCCGTCTCACCCAGGGGCCAGCCAGTTCCTCTGGAGGGCCAGCAACGGGGCAGAGAGGCCGAGGCCTTCCCCTGATAAGAACCTCAGAAGAGCCCTGCTGGGTCAGACCAGTGAGGGTCCACCTAGTCCAGCATCCTGTCTAACAAAAGTGGACAGCCAGTTCCTCTGGAGGGCCAGCAACAGGGCAGAGAGGCCGAGGCCTTCCCCTGATAAGAACATCAGAAGAGCCCTGCTGGGTCAGACCAGTGAGGGTCCATCTAGTCCAGCCTCCTGTCTCACCCAGTGGCCAGCCAGTTCCTCTGGAGGGCCACCAACAGGGCGGAGAGGCCGAGGCCTTCCCCTGATAAGAGCATCAGAAGAGCCCTGCTGGGTCAGACCAGTTAGGGTCCCTCTAGTCCAGCCTCTGGTCTCACACAGCAGCCAGCCAGTTCCTCTGGAGGGCCAACAACAGAGCAGAGAGGCCGAGGCCTTCCCCTGATAAGAGCATCAGAAGAGCCCTGCTGGGTCAGACCAGGGAGGGTCCATCCAGTCCAGCCTCTGGTCTCACACAGTGGCCAACCAGTTCCTCTGGAGGGCGAATGGCAGTGCAGAGAGGCCGAGGCCTTCCCCGGTGTTGCCTTCTGGCTCTGTGATTCAGGGGCTTAGTGCCTCTGAATGTGGAGGTTCCCTTCAGTCTCTGCGGCCAGCGGCCACTGACAGACCCCTCCTCCATGAACCTGTCTCCTCTCCACTCCTTGTCCACAGTGGCCAGCATACGGCACCTGCTTGTAGCTGTTTCACAGCCAGTCGTCGTGTGGCCTGCTGTTTTATGCGCTGCAGCTCACCGGGCAGACCTGTTTCCTTGCTCCTGCCAGCGTTATCTTTTACATGCTAGCAGCAGCTCCGAAGCAGTGCCCGAGATGCAAGGTGCACGGCTCCAGAGAGGCGCCCCATCAGCTGTTCCCCCAACTGCCCTTCGCCAGGCAGGGCTTACCAAGCTCCCAGCCGAAGACGGTGTCCACCGCGAAGCGCACCTTGTCCTCCTCGCCAGCGACGGCCTGCAGTGTCTCCTTCAGGCTGCTCTGCAGTGGGGTCGCCTTCCTTTCCCCCTGCAGCTCCTTGAGGCCCAGGGCTTCCCGCGGCAAGAGGGGCCCGTCATAGCCGGCACTCTCCAGGCGGGCTGTGGAGTTGATGTGGATCAGTTTTAGCCGGTAGTTGTGCCCCTTGGGGGACTGATCACCTGGGCAGGAAAGAAAGGGGGAGGGAGCACAGTGAAAACCAAGGGATGGCAGAGGATCCAAAGGGGACACCCCACAGCAATGCTCCCTCTAAACTATGGAGTCTTGCGAGCCAAAATTCTGCTTTCTGAGCTACTGGCATTAAAGTTGCAAGCGAGCCATTTGGCTACTGCATACATTTAGTTTGCTCTGGAGCCATCCTTCCTGAGCTGAGACAGGAAGGGGTGAGCTGGAGGCTAAAAAGCTGTGAGCCAGCTCACACTAACTCAGCTTAGAGGGAACACTGTCCCACAGGAGCAAGGGCCCATCCCACAAGGAGGCTCACCCGGACAAGAGCAGGGGGTCTGCGGTGTACCCCCTTCGTTCTCATGCCCAGCCAGAACAATGCTTAAGCTTAAGGACACGCTTCTCTGATTTGCACACTACTCAAACTTCAGTTTTTAGAACTTCCGCCCTGCTACATTTGAATTTACTCATTTTTCTTTATTTGAAACATTTATGAGCCATTTTTTAATTCTGTCACACTCAAGGCAGCTTACAATATAAATAACAGAACAGTTAACAGACCACATAAAAAACTGGCAGTTCAATATCGTCATTTATTTATTTATCCCATTTCTATCCCGCCCTCCCCACAAACAAGCTCAGGGCGGCTTATGTTCGTTGGTAAAACTACCGTAAACCACATAAAACATTTAGAACATTTCAAAACATTCAGTTAAGTCATAACGTGCTAGTGACGATAAAACAACTCCATCGTTAATTAAGGTGGCGAACTATACGTTGTAACAGCAAACCAATTCCGATTCAGAGATCTCCAGACGTCAACAAAAGTATAATTCGATCTCAAAGCTGGGCCGGCCCATCACCCTAGATGGGGGTGGTGATGGTGAGGGCGGCTCCCAATTGAAAGCCTGATGGAAGAGCTCCGTCTTGCAGGCTCTGCGGAACTGTAAAAGATCCCGCAGGGCCCTGAGCTCCTCTGGGAGCTCGTTCCACCCGTATGGAGCCGCCACTGAAAAGGCCCTGGCCCTGGCGGTGGCAAGCCTGGCGTCCTTGGGGCCAATAAATCAAAACTAAATTAGCCAAATGCAGCCCTAAATAAAACTGGTTTCAGTTGTCCCCTGAAAACCAAAAGTGAGTGGGAGGGCGGTTGTACCTCCCTGGGGTGGGTGCCCCATTATCATGGGTCAGCCACCCCACAACTGGTTTCCAAACACAACCAATAGCAGAAACAAAACAAAACTGCAAACAATAAAACAAAAACCAAGAGTGGCATCGGCCTGAACAGCCACCGCTATTTATGCCTGAAGAGTCAAAGACAAAAGCCTGACTGGGGGAACAGCCATAAAATCTAGCCTGGGGACATGCTTCCCACAGTACAGCCGGACACAAGCTCTGCACACCCCAACCAGAGAGGACATTTCCCACGTCTCCTCTGGAGGGCCAGCAACAGGGCAGAGAGGCCGAGGCCTTCCCCTGATAAGAACATCAGAAGAGCCCTGCTGGATCAGACTAGTGAGGGTCCATCTATTCCAGCATCCTGTCTCACACAGTGGCCAGCCAGTTCCTCTGGAGGGCCAGCAACAGGGCAGAGAGGCCGAGGCCTTCCCCCGATAAGAACCTCAGAAGAGCCCTGCTGGATCAGACCAGTGAGGGTCCATCCAGTCCAGCCTCCTGTCTCACACAGTGGCCAGCCAGTTCCTCTGGAGGGCCAACAACAGGGCAGGGAGGCCGAGGCCTTCCCCTGAGAAGAACCTCAGAAGAGCCCTGCTGGGTCAGACCAGTGAGGGCCCATCTAGTCCAGCATCCTGTCTCACACAGTGGCCAGCCAGTTCCTCTGGAGGGCCAACAACAGGGCAGAGAGGTTGAGGCCTTCCCCTCATATGAGCATCAGAAGAGCCCTGCTGGATCAGACCAATAGCGCATCTAGACCAGCCTCTTGTCTCACAGTGAGCAACCAGCTCCTCTGGAGGGCCAACAACAGGGCAGAGAGGATTAGCCATGGATGTGGCTGTCTACTCATCTTGTTTCATTGTCATTTAACTCTCTGCCATTAAACAAACTTGGGCACCACGCAGTGATTACAAGATCCCATCCATTACGTTAAAGGAGACATATAAATTAGAAGTTAGCTTTGGCAATGTGGGTTTAAATCAAAAGCAACCATATAAATTCTAACTTGGTTTTTTTTTTCTTAGTTTGAATTATTATATGTATTTGTGGCTTTATCCTTCAAGGGATAATCATCCAAATAACATTAACTACAACTTTGCTGCGGCCAAACCTGCTCAGCATTGTACTGGCAAAAAACAGCCATTCATCGTTCTTGACTGTATGAAATAATAAGCCTTGAGGAATAGAACATTTTCCACAGAGGAGCGGAGAACAGTGGAAAATTTTCTGTCTCGCGTCTCTGGCTGGCGGGCAGGTGGAACGCCTCTGGCTCACTGCCACCGAAAAAGACAAGTCCGCCTCGCCTGAAGGACACTTTGGAGGTCGGAACCCGAAATAGCTGCAGAAAGGGGCAGAAAAGGGCCCATTTGGAGCTGGCTCACTGGGACCGCGTTCTTGTCCATAGCGTGTCTTCATCCCCAGGTCCAACAGCATGGAACGGAGGCCCATGAAAACGACCCAGTCTTTGTGGCAGCCGCAGGGCTGGTCCTCACCAATGAAGCACCACATTTGACAAGGCTCCATTCGGGAGCTCTGAGAAAAGGCTGTACAGTCTGGGACTATTCATTACAGAAAACAGACAAATTGAGGAGCGCAATAAAGGGCTACAAAACTACTTATTGGATGGAGACAGCTCGTAAGTGCTCTTTCTCCTTTTCCCATAATACCGGAACTCAGAATAGGAAGCCTCAGGTTCAAATCCCTGCCCGGACTGGGAGGGCGGGATAAAAATTTAACTAACTAACTTTTTAAAAAAGTGTTTCAACATTTTCTAAATGTTGCTGTGGCAGCGGCTGCCACCACTGCACAAGAACCTTCACACTGTGACTGCAGGTGAGCTGAGGCAGCCAGGTTGGGGTTGCACCCGCCATGCCATGTCAGGATTCCAAAGGTGCCCACAGGCTCAAAAAGGTTGGAGACCCCTGACCTCGACCAACACTACACCGCACCTGGCTCATCTATGTATAAACGCCTTACTCTGAAGTTCGGCTACCCTGTTTGAGCTTCCAACATTTCCCCCTCTGGAAACAGGCCAGCTGCTTGCAAAAACCACAGGCACAGAATCTGCAGTGGACAGGTTTGGGGAGGGGGGGGGCACCAGGACTGCTCAAGCTGGTTAAAAATCCTTCTTAAATCTGCAGGACAGATGTGACCTTCAGTGGCATAACATAAAATGTTTACCCACAGATTCTCTAACTTGCAGCATTGATCAGACCTCCCTACGGCTACATCACTGATTGAGTCTGCTAAGAACATAAGAACACAAAAGAAGCCAGTGTTGGACCAGGCCAGTGGCCCATCCAGTCCAACACTCTGTGTCACACAGTGGCCACAAATACCAGGTGCCATCAGGAGATCCAGCAGTGGGGCCAGGACACTAGAAGCCCTCCCACTGTTGCCCCCCACCAAGCACCAAGAATACAGAGCATCACTTGCCCCAGACCGAGCGCTCCTATTTGTACCTTGTGGCTAATAGCCACTGATGGACCTCTGCTCTGTATGTTTATCGAATTCCCTCTTAAACAGCTAAAGAACAGTGGCACAATGAGAGAGAGGTCACAGGTTCCCAGTGCATCCCACCTTTCCTGGCACATAACATCAGGTGGAAGGCAGATCTCCAGGGCCGGTTTTTTGTGCCCTAGGCAAAGCTAACTACTTGCGCCCCCACTCCCGCAAACCAATTTTCAAAAACAGATGAATTCTAGGGAAAATTAAAAGCAAAAACTTGACATTGCTAATTTCCAAGCCCCTGCAGCCTTGCCCTCGGCTCCTGCAGGCTTGGGCGGGGGGAGGCAAGCACTTGGCCTCTGGGCCGCCTTCACCCTCTGATTGCCCTTGTTTAGCTCCAGGGCCAGAGGGGTCGCTCACTTCTCCCTCCCCAGCCGCTGGGGAGTCCCTGCCTCACTTCTTCCCCCAAGCTGGGCGCACTCAGTGGTTCCTTGTCTGGTCTTGCACTTCCTGGGGCTCATGGCTGAGGAGTGTGGGCGAGCGGGAGCTGCTGTTGCAGCCCCTACAACTGCCTGGAGGATTAAAGCGTGAGAGAGCCGGGGCTGGTGAGTGAGTGAGTGCGAGAACCTGCAGCCGGTTGGGGGGGCACTGATTGTCTGTTCTGCACCCCTCTCAGATCTGCGCCCTAGGCAGTCGCCTTACTTGGCCTAATGGTAGCACTGGCCCTGCAGGTCTCCAATGTGCTAGAAAACTATAGGTCAGCACCTTCCCAGCCTCTCTTCCCAAAAGGAGCGCTTAAAAAAACACCGTTTCCTTTCTGGTGCTGCCATCTAGTGGCAGACCTTGATTCCGGCTGCCGGCTGGAAGAAGAGCTAACACAGGGGTCCCCAAAGTGATGCCCACCCACTGACAACTTTCTTGGAAGAAGAAGAAGAGAAGAGTTTGGATTTATATCCCACCCTTCACTCACTCGGAGTCTCAGAGCAGCTTACAAACTCCTCTCCCTTCCCCTCCCCACAACAGACACCCTGTGAGGTGGGTGGGGCTGAGAGAGCTCTTTCCAGAAGTGTCCTTGAGAGAACAGCTGGTACAGAGCTACGGCTTGCCCAAGGTCATCCAGCAGGTGCAAGTGGAGGAGTGGGGAATCAAACCCGGTTCTCCCAGATTAGAGTCCGCGCACTTTAACCACTACACCAAACTGGCTCTCCAAACCTGCCAGGGTTTTTTAGAAAGCAGATGGAGATGGGTGGAGCTCTTGCCCAGCAGCAATCCTGACTGGCCACTGGAGATCTGAGGGGCTGTACAGGTATTTTTTTAAAAAATTGCGGCAGCAGTAGCTGCTGCAACTTCACAAGGATGACTCAAGGGAAGCCGTGCATTTGCAAGAAAACATTCTAACCAGTGTGTCCATTTTAAAAGGCATTTTGTTAGGCAGAGTTTTGGCCTGAAATGCTGAAGAGTAAGCGTTAGTTACACATGAATTCACTCCCTGACATTTTGTGGCTGGCTCCAACTCCTGCGACAGCCGTTTTGTCGTTGTGGCCACCACCCTGTGTCAGAATCCCAAAGGAGCCCACAGGCTCAAAAAGGTTGGGGACACCGCGTTAGCTGCACCAAGTCTTCACACTATCACTGGTCAAGAAAGATTCAGGTGGGCAGCCACGTTGGTCTGAAGCAGCAGAACAAAGTTTGAGCCCCTCGTGGCACCTTTAAGACCAACAAAGTTTGATTCTGGGGATACGATTTCGTGTGCATGCAACACTTCTTCAGATACCTGAACAAAGTTGGAGTCCAGTGGTACCTTTAAGACCAACAAAGTTTGATTCTGGGGATACGATTTCGTGTGCATGCAACACTTCTTCAGATACCTGAACAAAGTTGGAGTCCAGTGGTACCTTTAAGACCAACAAAGTTTGATTCTGGGGATACGATTTCGTGTGCATGCAACACTTCTTCAGATACCTGAACAAAGTTGGAGTCCAGTGGTACCTTTAAGACCAACAAAGTTTGATTCTGGGGATACGATTTCGTGTGCATGCACACTTCTTCAAAACTTCATTGGTCTCACCCAGAATTATACCTAGAACTAAACTTTGTTGGTCTTAAAGGTGCCACTGGATTCAAACTTTGTTCTACTGGTCAAGGAAGTTCTTCATCCACAAAACACTCTCTCTGTCCCCACCCCACCCCTCAGTGCATCACCTGCTTATACCTAAGAAGCGAGTGCAAAACTCTGGAGCTAGCACTTTTTGCAGGTGGAAGGCCTTCACCTGCTGCAGCACGCACAGTGACCACACCAGGTCCACCAGCAGGTATGGGTCCAAGGAGTCCAGGTGGTCATCCAAACGCTCGTGGATCTGAGGAAGGGAACAACACAGCAACTATTACATCTGGATTACAATAGTGACTGCTATTTCCCTGTGCGAGAGCGCTAAGTCACTCTGGTGCTCAGGACCACGTGGCTCAGCACAGCCACAGGCCCCCCCCCCCCCGCTCAGTGCAGGATGAAGCAGGGGGTTACCATGCCAAAGAAGGCTTCTGAACAGCTGGGCTGGAAGTTCAGGCGAGCAAATGCAAGGACCACGTTGCTAAGAGGGACGGGGTCGAATTGGTTGCCGTTGTCCACCGTGTACTGAGGAGAAAGGAAGAGGACCATAGAATCGCAGAGTTGGAAGGGACCTCCAGGGTCATCTAAGAGAGAACTTAAGTTTCTACGGTCTCAATGTCGCTTTTCTCCCCACAGCAATTCACAAAGCTAATAAATGGGTCGTAGGGCAGCGTTCCCTCTAAGCTGGGTTAGCGTGAGCTAGCTCACTGTTTTTTAGCCTCTGGCTCACACATTTCTGCCTTGGCTCAGGAAGGACAGCTCCAGAGCAAACTAATTTATGCAGCAGCCAAATCGCTCGCTCACAACTTTAATGCCAGGAGCTCGCAGAGTAGAATTTTTGCTCACAAGACTCCACCGCTTAGAGGGAGCATTGTATCCCTTCTTTAGGGTTTTGCTGGACTTTGATCTCCCTGTTAAGAGTCATACATATCTTAACTCCCGGATGTTTTGTGGCTGGTGCTGCCTCCTGTGGCAGCCATTTTCCACCTGTGCCCACGGCACCAACCTGTCTGAATTCCTCAGGCTCAAAACGGTTGGGGACCCCTTGCTTAGCAGACTCTTGACCCCCCGGACCCTTTTCAGGGAGCTTCGAGCAGGATGTGCCATTCTTTGAAAGAGCACAGCAACCTTTCGCCTCACACAGAGCTATCGGAAGCGAAGAGGAAGAGGAGGCTGAAGAATGGCCGCACTAGGAAGCGATACTTAACAGACTTGGGAGGGAAACACCTCTGCCCGTTAGCTAAAGTGCAGCACTGGCAGAAGGTTAATTGCATCCTCAACCTTTCCGAGCCTGGGGGCACCTCTGAAATGCTGACACAGAGCGACGGGTGCATTCTCAAAAATGGGTGCCTCAGGAGGCGGAGCCAGCCACAGACTATCAGGGATCACGGTCCTACACAAGCCAAATAGGAACGCTATCAATGTCTGAGGCAGAAGCTCGGTTCAAGGGTTTGGCTTTTAACCGGCACAGCCCATCAGAAGCTCTGCTGGGAAAAAGCCGCACCCAGGCTCATCAATTTCATGGAGTGCCCGCGAGTTCTTGTTCGGTGAAAAAGGGAGAAAAGTACTTCTTTCTCTACCTGCTCTATGCCATGCATAATTTTGCACACCTTGATCACGTCACCCCACAGTCATTGTTTCTCCAAGCCCTAACCTCTTTAACTGTTCTTCACAGGGGAAGTGTTTTATCCCCTTAATCATTTTAGCTACCCTTTTTTGCACCGTTTCCAAGGCGATAACTTTTTTGAGGGGCGGTGACCAGAACGGCACACAGTATTCCAAATGAGGCCGCACCGTGGACCCCCGGCCAAGTGAGTGAGCTACAACTGAGTTGTTTGTGAGGAACAGCGTGAAACACCCACGGGTCTTAACAGCGCTCCTGGACCGGGTGTATTATACCAAACTAACCATCCATGCTTGCACTACAAATGGGTCAAACGCCAGCATTCTGAATCGAGCCCAGAAAACTGGATCGTGACAACACACATCTCAAGGCCCCAGGGTGAGCGGTGGCACTTCCCATGCGCACAGGGAACCTTCAGGATGCTTCCTCATGCCTGGGGACAGTGCCAGTGTTAGCAGAGCAGGCCTGTGGGATGCTACCCTTTTGGGCAGGGATTTAGGATCCATCCCCAAGCTCTGCAATCCATGACTCCAGAGAGCAGCTTCCTGACCCCCTTCCCACCCACCTGGGCAAAGGCCTCAAAGAGGGGCAGGTTGAGCCATTTCAGGAAGGCAAAGGACTTGAGGCAGCGCACCACGTCCCAATGCGCCATCTCAGCCACGCGGGGATGCAGGTCCGACGCTATCTTTTGGAACACCTGCGTCTGGTGGAAATTCAGCTTCCCTTAGAGGACGAGAAGAAGAATCAGCAGTTACAGAGAGAGAGAGAGAGAGAGAGAGAGAGAGAGAGAGAGAGAGAGAGAGAAGCTATTCCTCAGATTACCCAGTTTCTGTAATGCCTTCCCTATAGCCAGTCCCACCCTCACCTTTTTAATTGCACTCTTTTATTTATTTAAAACCTTTATTAGCCGCATTTCTTTCTTACAGAGCTCAGGGCGGCTTACAATGCAGATCAAATACATAAAATAGAATATATAAAATACATTTTAAAAACCTCAACATTTAAAAATCACCTATTTTGGGACTGCTAGTCAATTAATCAACTGCCTCCTAAAGACTGAAATTGTGGAGACCACGGGGAGGTTGTTCCATAATCCCTGGGGAGATTGTTCCATTATTGTGGGGCTACCACTGTAAAGGCCCTCTGTGACGAGCTTGCTACTGGGGAGACTGATTCTCCTTTAAAACACACAATATGTGCCTGAACTTGGTAGATTTCTGCTGCCACCAGGAATTAAAAATCCCTACTCTCTCTAATTTGGTAGAATGACCCAGTGTCTGGGCGCTTCAGAGAACTATGTGGGCCTGAGGAAGTACTGTTCTGATTTCTGGGATAAGTTTAAGCAAATAATGATTTATTTATAAAAGAACAAAATAGGTTTCTGGTTATTTTGAACTGTTGCTGAAGAAAGGAACTTGTAAATATAACTGACAAACCTTGGTGTCACACACAGTCACTCAAACACCAAAACTCAACTCTGACAGGCTTCTCTCTCTCTCTCTCTCTCTTATACATAGCCACACAGGCTAAACTCTTTGTCTTATTCACATGAAATAGACTCAAACTCCCATAGTCACGCAGACTATGCTCTCTCTCCAAACTTCACACACTTCTCTTCAAGAACACTGAATCATCTCATAGACATCTCTCCTCCCACACTCTCAGTCATAAGCCAATCACATCACACTTGTCTCCCCCTATCATTCTTCTTACATCACTGCAGTCACACTAAACATTTAAAAAAACACGCACACCAAAACATGAAATTATTACACCCTCTCTCTTGTACCCCACAAGCAAACTTTCTGGATTGATGGGACAGTCATGAGGGCCTCTCCCTGTGACCTCAATTCCTGGCCAGGAGCACACGGGAGAAGATGCTCCTTAAGATACCCGGGTCCCAAGCCATGTAAGACTTTAATGGTCAAAACAACCCCCCCTGAATTGGGCATCTTCACCGCTCCTACCTAGACCCTCAATCGCAGTCGGCAAATCATCTGGGAAGGAAACGTGTCACTTCTGGGCCCTGGCCTTTAAGGTAGCAAGACAGCATGATCTGGAACTGAGTGTGATGAAGCAGCTGCTCCTGAAACACCCCTCCGGCAGCCCCAGTTCAGGACAAAGGAGCCAGTCGCAGTGGAGACCCAAAGAAGGCCCTGAGAGGAGGGACCGGCCAATGCCGCTTACCAAAGGCAAAAGCCACGTCAAGGAGGATGTTGGTGCTGAGCGTGAAATGCTTCTGGACCAAGTGGTACGAAAGCGCCCGGAGCAGAGGGACGGACCGTCGGTTCTGAAACGCCAACGCCATGGCGATTCTCCGCATGTCCTCGGGACTGAACTGCTCTGCCAGCTCCAAGGCCTGTTGGCGAATGTGTTTGGCATGAGAAACTGGCAAGCGGGAAGGGGGGGAAACAAGAGCCACTGGCAGCTTCCATGACACACAAAGCCGGAGGTTCCATTACTAGCCTTCGGGGGCAAAGCAAGACCCTCTGGACCTTTTAATTTGGGAGGCATGCTTTTCTAGTTTCGAGACATTTTTAAAAACTACGGAGGCAGGGCTAGTAAAAGATACGTATAAACCAGAGATGGCCAAACTGTGACTCGGGAGCCACACATGGCTCTTTCACACATACTATGTGGCTCCTGGCAGGGTGGCTGGGGAAGCGAAAGGGAAGGGTGTGAATGCCTCCCCGATTGGTCTTCCTTTCCCCAGCCAGTGTTCCCCTCCCTGGGTAGGCTTGAGGTAGAGCAGAGAAGGAAAGCAACTTTAAATTTAAATGCATTCGCAAAGCCCCACCCCATCCCGGCTAGCTGGCTTGGAGGAGGTATTTGTCTCTTTAAATCCCTTCTCCAAGCCAAGCCAGCCAGTTTTATTTGGGGGCCTGGAGGACACGTTTAAAGTCAAAGTTGTTTTCTTTCTGCCTCTCCCTCCCTCTCCCATCTATTTTCTTTCTTTCCACCTTTGTCTTTCTTCCCTCCCTCCCCATCTAAAGTTAAATGTGTTCTCCAAGCCCTGCCACACCGGCAGACTGGCTTGGCTCCGAGAACGCTTTTGTCTCTTTAATGTAATATGCAAATTTGTATATTTTTCAATAAAAACACGTCTGTTCATGTCTTGAGGCCCTCAAACATCTGACCTTTATTCTATGTGGCTCTTGCGTTAAGTAAGTTTGGCCACCATCTGGTATAAAGCAATAAAAGCCATCTCCCTCTGTTCGCCCTGCCCCACCTACTGCTAGAGGAAACTTTGGACTCTCCTGAACATGACCCATGTCCCGGATTCAAATTACGATATGGAGCGGCTTGTTCAAAATTAACATCCCATTATTCACACACGTTTCTGCAGGTACTGAGTTTATACGGCACAACTTTCAGAAACCCTCCCCATGGAGAACAGAGGGAAAGATCCCATATGTTGGTTGCTTGTCTACAGGAGAAGCAGCATAACCAAACCCTTTAACAATATAGCAAGCGCTTCGTGGAACTGATGACCCTGCCGATCCTTTTCCTGCCAGCAAAACAGCCTCCTTTCAGAGACTCGTAAGCCGAATGAACACATCAAGCTGCCTTATACCGAATCAGACCTTGATCCATCAAGGTCAGGATTGTCTACTTAGACTGGCAGCAGCTCTCCAGGGTCTCAGGCAAAGGTCCTTCACGTCACCTCAAACCTGATCCTTTAACTGGAGATGCCCGGGATTGAACCTGGGATCTCCTGCATGCCAAGCAGATGCTCTACCACAGAGCCACGGCCCCTCATCATTAACTGGAGATGCCCGGGATTGAACCTGGGATCTTCTGCATGCCAAGCAGATGCTCTACCACAGAGCCACAACTCTTTGTCTATTGGTCGCTTGTCCATGGGGTGCCTCTGCTTGTCTGTAGCAAAACTATCCCGGGAGCCCACAAAGAGCTCCAAGGCCCATGAGCTACAGATATTTACTGTGGCAACTGTTTGGACCAATCCTCACCATGGTAAAGGTGAGCAATGAATTTGACACAGTTGCAGAATAAAACAGCTTTAAAAGGGGATTCGATAGATTAATGGAGGATAAGTCTACCAGTGGCTACTAGCCATCGCGGCGGAGGGAAACCTCCACATTCAGAGGCAGTTACCCTCTGAATCCCAGAGCTGGCAGGCAACATCAGAGGAAGGCCTCGGCCTCTATGCCTTGCTTTTTGCCCTCCAGAGGAACTGGCTAGCCCCTGTGTGAGACAGGATGCTGGACTAGAGGGACCCTCACTGGTCTGATCCAGCAGGGCTCTTCTGATGTGCTTATCAGGGCCTTGGCCTCTCTGCCCTGTTGCTGGCCCTCCAGAGGAACTGGTTGGCCACTCTGTGAGATGGGAGGCTGGACCTCAGTGGTCTGATCCAGCACGGTTTTTCTTAGGGTCTTATCTGTTGGGTCCGGGGAGGACTCACTCACACCCTTCCAGGAGCACTGGTTGGGGTGGGGCTGGAAAGATCTATTTTGGGCACCCCAGAAGAGGGGCCTAAACGGAACAAGTTCTACACTAGGGAATCCCCTGCAACCCCTCCGCCCCGGCTGACTTGCAGCCCCCCCCCTCCTGCCTTTACCTTTTCCTCCAGGCGGTCCATCAGGGCTGGAGAGAAAGCCCCCACTTTGGTGATCAGCACAACCACAGTCCTGGTGTCATCGATCTCCGTCCAGCGCAGCTCCAGCTGCTTCAGCAGGTCGCTCAGCAGGTCGCTCGGCACTCCCCCACGAGTGCCGGTGGCCAAGTGCTCGGCCAGGGAGGCCAGCTGCTTGAAGGGCAACCGCTTCAGCCGCCACCGCACTTCTTGCTCCACCGAGGACAGCTTTCTCTGCTCCAGGCCCAGCCACGAGAGGCTCTTCAGGAGGCTCACCAAAGTCGCGTTCCAGACCTGAGAGATCTGGAGACAACAAGAAGGCGGGTGAGCTCTCAGCTGCAGGTGTCGGGGAGAGTTCCCCACAGTGCCCAATGAAATTAAGCCTGCATGAACCCATGTGCCACCACTGCTCATGTCGGTTCTTCCTCTGCCATGCACGAAATTACCTTATACTGTCTATCAAGGTCAGTATTACCAACTTAGGCTGGCAGCAGCTCTCCAGGGTCTCATGTTAGAGCCTTTCCCGTCACCTACGACCTGACTCTTCTAACGAGAGATGCTGGGGATTGAACCCGGGACGCTCCACGTGCCAAGCAGATGCTCTACCACTGAGTCATGGGCCTTGCACTCTCTCTCTCTCTCACACACAAACATATATCAGCCTGCACTATACGGCCCCTTGGTCCATCAAGATTAGTACTGTCTACTCAGACAGGAAGTGGCTCTCCATGGTGGATATCTTTTCTATTACTTCCTATTTGATCCTTTTAACTGGAGTTGGAAGGTGGAATCAGCTGCCTAGGGAGGTGCGGAGCTCCCCTTCACTGGCAGCTTTCAAGAAGAGGCTGGACGAACATTTGCCAGAGATGCTGGTCCTGCATTGGGCAGAGGGTCGGACTGTCTGGCCCCTTCCAACTCTATGATTCTATGAGATGCCGGAGACTGAACCCGAGACCTTCTGCAAGCCAGGCAGATGCTCTGCCACTGAACCACAGCCCCTCCCAAACAGTATTAGACATGTACACATGAATCAGGCCCCCCCCCTTGGTCCATCAAGGTCAGTATGGCCTACTCAGATTGGCAGCAGCTCTCCAGGGTCTCAGGTAGAAATCTTTCACCTGGTCCTTTCAACTGGAGATGCCGGGGATTGAACCTGGGACCTTCTGCATGCTAGGCAGATGCTCTGCCACTGAGCCACGGCCCCGAGACAGCTGTGCATGGTGCCATCATGGTATGCTACCTTGTGACGCTGGAAAGTGATCCTCATCACAGGTGACCAGGCCAGTGGTTAACGGTGAGCCTGAGCTATGCACAAATGCCAGTTTGCTCAACTTAGTAAGTAGTGTGTGAAAGAGACAGGTCAGCACGATGCTTCTTGCCCGTGATTAATCCTTCCCAGGAAACCGTCGTCTGGTCAGTCTCTCCAGGGCTATGGAACCTACCTCCGTGTGCACCGTCTGAAGCAGGTGCTGGAAGCGTGCGTCCTCCATAATGCTGCCAGGTTCCAGTTTTTGTTCCACCACCACACGGGAGAGCCGAGTGATTATTAAGGCCGCCTGGTTTGCATTTACAGGGTGAAGCTCCCGCAGATGCAAGAGTTCCTCTGCGGTGGTCGCAGAGCCGATGACACCTTCCATCTCCTCGTACTTGTAAGGTGCTCGATACTCTTGCTCATGGACCGAGGGTTTGTCTGTTCGTTCCGTGAAGCTTGGTACTCTCAGTGAGGCAAGAGGGATTTGGGATGGCGCTCTGGAAAGTACCATCTTGCTCCCCACGCACAGTGCGTTGGTGTGGATGCACAAGGGAGACGAGACGCCAAAGAGCCGATAGCAACGCTGCATCAGCTTGGCCGCCATTTTGTATCTATAGGGAGGGATGAGGGTGGGAAATGGTGGAAACACTGTAGTGACATCAACTTATCATTTCCAAGGACCTGCACAAGGGAAAACAGGGGGGAAAAAACTAACCATAGTTGCCAGAACTTACGAAACAACATCTCCAAGCCTAGGGAAATAAAAACACAGTACTAGATAGAGCGGAGACCCATTTTGGAGCACTGCAATCAATTCTGGACAGCACACCTGGAAAGAGAGAGACGAGCCAGAATAAAGGGTTGCAAGAATGCTACAAAAGTGCAAGGAGCATCACGCAAGCTCAATAGCACAGGAAAGTAGCCCAGTTCCTCCTTCCTCCATGTTTTAGCTGTTGTTTTTATCTTCTTATCTATTTTAAGCTCTGGCTTTAAACTGTTTTAATGATGTATTCCTGTGTCAGTTGAAATGCCTTTGAGATGAGATTTTAATTTGTACTTTTTAATTTGTTTGTCACCTCGGTTACCCTACATGGGCAGAAAAGTGGGGTAAAAATCCTGTTGATGATGATATTTTGGTCAAACATCAATGAAAAATGCAGTCCTAGAAGAACTAAATCAGGGGAGGAGATTAAGGTGTATCCTTTCACGGGGACTTTGAGGAATGCTTTGGTCACGCTCCTCTTAGGAAGGCCGTGCATATGAAGAGGTCGTGTCAGGAAGAGATCTTGATGAAACAACCATCTGGATTCTTTTCAGCTCCTTTTGTGCTCACCTGGGCTCAAAGCACTCAGGGAAAAATCAATGTGGCTACCTGTCAGATTCTGCTTTGCATAAGAGATCTTTCCATAATGTTTCTACAATGTTTCTATTAATTTGAATCTGACATTGATGCTTCTCTGTCATTTACTTTCGTTTCCTTTGTAGTGCTCGCCTGGCCAGATGCTTTATTACCCCTCCTTTTGGTTTTAGATTACTTGTCTGCTCAGTGTTACAATTCGGGCGGGAATTTGGGTTCCCACATACCAGGATGTCACATAGTACAAAGTTATCTCCTTCTTCACTCCCTGGTGTGTCCTCCCCCTTCGCTCATAGTACTATCTGTTCAAAGTAGCCTTGGGAATTGTTTTATTGTTTGTTCCGTCCTGTTTTGCTGGGGACCTGGCACCTCTGGGTCACACAGTTCGGGCTGGGAATTTTTATGTTCTTTCACCCCTGGATGACAAAAGGTGAATCTGCCTTCCCGCATTTTTACTGAATGCTGATTGGTGATCAATGTTTATACTTTCATGTTTGCAGGTATAATAGTCCCCTGCTCTATGTCTATGGTATCACTAACAAACATCGAGACCTGTACCAGTATTTGAATAAAGGACTATGTTTTAATTAACAAAGGCCTGCTCATTTGCTGACAGCACAGAAGCCTCACATTACCTCATTAACGGCAAACTAGAAACATGGATTCTGAATCATCCCAACACTCTTATAAAAGTGTATTTTATTGCTTATTTATAAATTTACGGAACCGCTCCAGCTGGCATTTCAGTTGGTTTTCTAAATTTACAAATTTAGGCAGTAAGCTATGTTACAGAAACAGCTTTCTAATTGGGGAGGAAAGAGGAGGCAGAAAGGAGTGGGAGGTGGGTCATATCATTTCCATGTGAAAGGCCTTAATAAATATTGGATTTCTTAATCAAAGCTTTGAGAATCACCTCAAAGGAAACTGCATTGGAACTCGTATAATCTGACGCAGTCGTGGCTGTACATGCAACCTTGGGAAATGAGCCTGAGGCACTGACTTTTAACTTACCAACATTCAAGCCAATCTACTAAAAACAAAATTGAACCCCCAAATACAACCTCCAAATGAAGAAATAACTACCATTAACCCACTATTTAAGTATTTTTTATTATTATTTTTAATTGTATTTCTAAGCTGTCCTCCCCTGGAGGGCTCAGGGTGGTGTACATCATACATACTGAACAGTTTCAACTAAAACATCACAACACGTAAATTAGTTTAAAGGCAGACAGTCAATCAAATTTCAGTAAACCAATAAAAGCCATTGGCCTTCAGTCCTAGAATGACATTTTACATGTGGTTACTTCCTCCGAGGGGGCGAGGTCATGGCCAGAGATGGAAAAACCATCGCTGCCCTCAACCACATGCCTGGTGGACCATCTCTGCTTTGCATGCCCTGCGGAATTGTAAAAGGACCCAAAGGACATGGATGTCTCTGGATAGAGTTCCACCTGGCAGGAGCCAGGGCTGAAAAGGACAGCCAGACAACTTTTGGGCCCGGGGATCATCAGCAGGTTTTGATCTTGTGAGGGTGATGCTTTTGGGGGAACAGAGGCTGTTCCAAGGTATGCTGGCCCCGGACCGTTAAGGGCCTTAAAAATTAGAACCAGAACCTTGAAGCAGATCCGGTGTTCAACTGGGAGCCAGTGTAGTTGGTGAAACGCAGGTTGGATACGTGCTGTCATGGGGTGCCCGTCAGCATCCGACCTGCTGCATTCTGGAACAGCTGCAACTTCAGGGTCAGCCCTACATAGAGTGAGTTACAATAATCTACTCTTGAGGTGATTGCTGTATGGATCACCATGGCTAGGTCTGGGTGAGTTTTAGTCGGCTTGGTCAGAGCCTCCAGGCCCTCAGCCAGGTTTCCAGGGATGGCAGCCAGCTGGCTGCCCATCAGCAGATCCAGCTGGGTGTCATCAGCGTACTGATGGCAGCCCAGCCCGAAACTGCACCAGCTGGGCAAGAGGCAGCATATAGATGTTAAAAAGCATAGGAGAGAGGACTGTCCACAGAACATCTTGGTCCAAGACTACATATCTAATCTGTCCTTTAAAAGATTCAAAGCAATGTTTGCTCCAATCTAGTCAGGATAGGTTTTGCAAAGTCACAGTACTGAGGCCTTTCACTTTGTGCCAAAAAAGTAACAACATTTATCTTCACCACATAACACTTTGCTATAAAAATTCCAGGGCAAATGTCAATAAAGCTGCTTATGTTGAACTGTAGTGCTGAAGACAGATTCAAGTTAGTAGCATATTAGAGACTAACAAGAGTTTCAAGGTATACGATTTTGAGAGTCAAAGCTCTCTTTGTCAGACACTAGTAGAATAGCTGTGCAGTGCTAAAGGTTTTATGAAGGCAGAACATGGTAGAGGTTTACAAAATTATGCATGGGATAGATTAGGCAGAGAAAGATGTACTTTTCTCTCTTTCTTACAATGCGAGGAAATCAATGAAATTAAAGCGCAGGTTTAGAACAGGTAAAAGGAAGTCCTTCTTCCCCCAAAGAGTGATTAATACATGGAACTCACTGCCACAGGAGGTGGTGGCAGCAGCGAGAAGCATAGACAGCTTCAAGAGAGGATAAGATATCTGGAGCAGAGGTCCATCAGTGGTTTTTAGCCTCAAGGTATAGAAGGAACACTATGTCTGGGGCAGTGATGGTGGTTTTGCCAGGGGCAGCAGGATGAGGGCTTCTGAAGTTCTGGCCCCGCTGGTGGACCTCCTAATGGTAGCTGGTGGCCACTGTGTGACACAGAGGGTTGGACTGGATGGGCCATTGGCCTGATCCAACATGGGCTTCTCTTATGTTCTTATGTCATGTTCTTAAGGTTACAAATATGCAAGTGTAGCTTTGATAGGCAGATGGCAGCACTGCACTCTTTAACAGTAGTCCCCTTGTTTCCTTTGGTGTAGTGGTTTGGTGTAGTGGTTAAGTGCACGGACTCTAATCTGGGAGAACCGGGTTTGATTCCCCACTCCTCCACTTGCACCTGGCTGGATGACCTTGGGCAAGCCATAGCTCTGTACCAGCTGTTCCCTCAAGGACAGCTTGGGAAAGAGTTCTCTCAGCCCCACCTACCTCACAGGGTGTCTGTTGTGGGGAGGGGAAGGGAAAAGGAGTTTGTAAGCCGCTCTGAGACTCCAAGTGAGTGGAGGGCGGGGTATAAATCCAATCTCTTCTCTTCCTCTTCTTCTTCTTCTTCTTTCCCTTTCCCTTCCTAAGGTTTGGAAGACAGAACTGTAGCTTTGGCTAGGACTATTAATTGCTAGCATCAAATAATTTTGTATTGTATATTAAGAGTTATTTTAGATCAATGGCAACCAACTTTTTGGTAAGGGTACCTGCATTAGCACCCTCACCTGGGTGGCCCAGACTAGCCCAACGTTGACAGATCTCAGAAGCTAAGCAGGGTTGTCCCAGGTTAGTGTTTGGATAAGAGTCCATCAGGAATTCCAGAATCACTATGGAGAGGCAGGCTGTGGCAAACCGCCTCTGAATGTCTCTTGCCTTGAAAACCCCATGAGGGGTTGCCATAAGCCCGCTATGGCTTGACGGCACTTTACACACATACTCACATTAGCACTGCAGATCTAACGCTAATGTGGCAATATTTGCATTCAGCCCTGAGCTTTGACAGAAAACTCCTCTCTGGGGCTGCCTCCCATCAAATTTAGGTAGAACATGCTACACTACTCTGTGAAACTTAGTGGCTAATTTTGAGCCAAGCTCTCATCCCAATTTAGACAGGTAGCTTGGTATAGTGATTAGTGTCACACTAAAGTGTGGAGAGATTAGGGGTAAGGTAGGCTAAAACTTATCTGGTGGGGTTGCCAGGTCCCCCATAGCTATTGGTGGACGGGGGGGGGGGGGGTAAGGTTACCAACTCCAGGTGGGAAAAGTGGAAAATTGGGGATGAAGCCTCAGTGAGAGGGAGAGAGGGACCCCAGCGGGTACAACACCATAGAGTCCACTTTCCAAAGCATCTATTTTCTCCCCAGGGGAACTGATCTCCATAGTTTGGAAATGCTCTGCAATTCCAGGAGATCCCCAGGCCCCAACTGGAGGCTGGCATCCCTACAAGACAAAGTTGTTGTGAGAACAAAACTATCTTTATTTATTTTATTTTTCTAATTTATCCCCCGCCCTCCCCACCAAGACAGGCTCAGGGTGGCTTACGTGGAAGTAGATACACAAAGAACAATTAAATTACCATAAAACATCTTTTAAAAGTTTGTTATAAAACAATGCCATATCATAAAGCACTAGTAGTGTTGAAGAAAATAGGATTGCCAACCCTGGGTTGGGAAATACCTGGAGATTTTGGGGGGGGGGGGGTGGAGCGTAGGGAAGAAGAAGAAGAGATTGGATTTGTATCCCGCCCTTCACTCACTTGGAGTCTCAGAGCGGCTTACAAACTCCTTTCCCTTCCCCTCCCCACAACAGACACCCTGGGAGGTGGCTGGGGCTGAGAGAGCTCTTTCCCAAGCTGTCCTTGAGAGAACAGCTGGTCCAGAGCTATGGCTTGCCCAACGTCATCCAGCAGGTGCAAGTGGAGGAGTGGGGAATCAAACCCAGTTCTCCCAGATTAGAGACTGTGCACTTAACCACTGCACCAAACTGGCTCTCCAGTTTGGGAGGGGAGGAACCTCGGCGGGGTATAACACCATAGGCCACCTGACAAAAAAGGAGCCATTTCTCCCGGGGATTCCGGGAGATCACCAGGCCCCACCTGGAGGTTGGCGACCTTACGTGAAAGGGCCATGGGCCGGCCCCCTGAGCATGCTGGAGAGAAGGGAAGGGGTAAAAGGCGATGAAGGAAGGGGCGAGGCACGCAGAAGGCCCCCGCCTGGCCCGTCGAGCGGGAAACCGGCGCCCTTAACTGCGGGCCTCGCCTCGGGGAAGGGGTTCGCCCGGCCCGCCCGGCGCCTCCCCCGCCCTCACCTGCCGGGCCTCCTCCTCCGCCGGCGCTGACCTCGAGCAGCCGCCCGCGCGTGCACAGCCACCGCAGAGACCGGGGCCGTCGCGCAACGAAAAGCGTCATTTCCTCCGCGACGGGAGTAGGCGGAAACAGAGCCGGCGCCATCTTTACTGAGGGTTCCTGGCCGGCTGCAGGAGGCGCGCCCAATGACCGCAGGGAGGCGGGGCTTCGCGCTCGAATCGTTTGACGGGATAGGCGGAGAGAAGGGAGAGGGCGGAGGAAGGGGCGACAGGCATTTCCGGTGGGCGGCCACCGCCGCCGCCATCTTTCTGGTCAGGTGAACATGACTGCGGGGAGGTTTTGGTGAGCTCGGGCTGCCAACGGTGGCTGGAGTGATTCCTGGAGACTCGCGGGTGGGAAATGCGGGGGTGGCGTCTGCGGAGAGAGCTCAGGGGGACCGCGAGGCCACAGAGGGCGCCCTGCTCTTTCCTTCAGGGGAACGGATCTCTCTCTCTCACCTGCGGATCAGCTGGGATTCTGGGAGATCTCCCGGCCCCGCCTGGGCGCTGGCAACCCGACATCCAGTTAATTGGATGGCTTTCCACTGTGCGGTCTGCCTTGAGCCAGTTTGGTGTCGTGGTTAGGAGTTTGAATCCCCTCTCCTCCGCGTGCAGCTGCTGGTGTGACCTTGGGCCAGTCACAAGTTCTCTCAGAGCTGTTCTCTCTCTCTCTCTCTCGGGCTGTTCTGGAGAGAGCTCTCTCAGCCCCACCTACCTCACAGGGTGTCTGCCTGTTGTGGGGAGGGGGAGGGAAAGGAGATTTTAAGCCGCTCTGAGACTCCTAGTGAAGGGCCGGGTATAAATCCAACCTTTCTTCAGTTGGAAAGATAAAGGTTTCCCTTGCTCAAAAGCCAGTCGAATCCGACTCTAGGGATGCGATGCTCATCCGCATTTCCAAGCCGAAGAGCTATCGCTGTCCGAAGATGTTTCCGTGGTCATGTGGCCGGCATGACTAGACGCCGAGGCACACAGAATGCTGTTCCCTTCCCACTGAAGCGGTGCCTATTTATCTACTCACAGTTTCTTGCTTTCGAACTGCTAGGTTGGCAGCAGCTGGGGCCAGAGACAGGAGCTCACTCAGTCATTCAGCACTCGGGTCTCGAACTACCGACCTTCTGGTCTGCAGTTCAGCATCTTAACCACTTGAGTTGGAAAGGCACACTATAAATCACTGAACAGTTCCAATCCCAGTAGAATTCCAGGTCCTGCTGGAGGTTTACAGCCCTAGCTGGGCAGCGGTTGAGCTCATAGAATGGGTGCCAGCTTTCTCTGTCCCCCAGATGGTTGGAGAGCCAGCATGGTGTAGTGCTTAACAGTCCTGGACTAGGATTTGGGAAATCCAGGTTCAAATCCCTACTCTGCCAGGGGAAGTCACTGGGTGACCTGGGGCCAGGCACAAACTCTCAGCCTAACCTGCCTCACAGGGTTGTTGTGAGGCTAAAATGGAGGAGAGGAGAATGAGGTTAAGCCACTTTGGGTCCCCATTGAGGAAAAAGACGTATTTTAATGGATTTAAACTATCATTCTCATTTTTGTCTTCCCTTCAGTTCTGAGACACACCGAGGGCCCCTGTCTGTCTGAGCATGTGGACTTCCTAGCTCTGGAGAAGGAGGCTTTGTGTAGGCGTTAAGAAGCATGGGCTGGCTTCCCTCTGCTCGAAGACTGACATGACTGTGGGACTGCGCTGGCACTATTGATGGGTGACTGGGAGCAGACTTGGAAGTGCATTGGTCAAGCAAGGAGCTGCCTATAGAGAACTGTCTTTGTGTCCCATCCTGGCCAAGTTGCTACCGCCCACCTCCTTCCCAAGATGGCGGATCTGAACCGGCAACTGCAAGAATACTTGGCCCAATCTAAGGGGGGCAGTGGCTCGGCAGTCCCGCCCACACCTCAGAGCCCTCCGCAGGATAAAATGGAGCAGCCGGGGTCAGGCTTGGGAGCTTGGTTTGGCCAGATGAACCCTTTCCCTGCAACAGGAACGTGGCCTTGGGCAGCTGAGCCAGAGCCAGAGCCAGACCCGTGGCTGCCAACGGGTCTGTCCCGCTGGCAGCGCCTGGTGGGGAGTGCCTTGTGTCTGCTGCTGGCCGTTCTTTGCTTCGGCCTCGCCGCCCTCTACGGCTCGCTGCTGCTGCTCAGAAAGTTTGCGCTGCTTTGGTCCCTGGGCTCGGCCTTTGCGCTGGGTGCTGCTGGCTTCCTTCGAGGCCCGAGTCGTCTCCTGGGTGAGCCGGACCGCCGTGGCCTGGCCCTTCTTTACTTGGGCTCTGTGGGCGGCACCCTGTATGCTGCGCTTGGTCTTCGGAGCACCTTGCTCACCACTTTGGGTGCTGGCGTCCAGTTGGTGGCTGGTGGCGCCTATTTGCTGGCCTCTCTGCCAGGTGGTGCCACCGGACTGCGCTACGTTGGCGGGTTCTTAACCGGTTTTGTGCGGCGGCGTGTGTCGAAAACACTCCCAGTGTGAGGGCCGTTGTTGAGCTGAGCCCCTCTCCTGGATGGACACTTGTGGGGGAAGAAGGCTGGCGTCTGTGCAACAGAGTCCTGAGACCTGCTCTAAGCCAGTGCATGGCACAGGATGCAGCCCCAAAAATCAGTGAAAGGAAAAAATCCAATTCTTCCTTTCATAGATATGTTTGTCTCAGTTCCAGAAACATTGCCATGTTTGGTCTGATTTAGCAAAAGCGATTTTGTATTATATGTTTTTGTCCTTTAAAAGCCCCATTTTGTATGATCCCTCTTTACTATTTTAACATGGATAGATTAAAGGGTATGGGGGCTATCTCAGAGACTGTGTTCCCATATGTTCCTCTCATTTGGACTCATAACATTAAAAAAAAAACACCTATGCTGCATAACGTTCTACTGCAGTAGCGCTCATTAATTGTCTGTGTCCTATAATTATTCATTAGCCGACACAATCTAAATTTGGTGTATGTGACACAATTTTTAAGAAACTATATAGCATCTTATTAGAAAAAGATAAGGTACTAATGTCTAATCTTGAAGATAATACCATTCATCCAGGATTTGTATTAAAAGATTCTACAACCAGTGTTCCCTCTAAGCTGAGTTATTGTGAGCTAGCTCAGTTTTTTAGCCTCCGGCTCACCCATTTTTGTCTTAGCTCAGGAAGGAGGGCTCCAGGGAGCAAACTAGTTTATGCAGTAGCCAAATCTCTTGCTCACCACTTTCATGCCAGTAGCTCGCAGAGTAGAATTTTTGCTCACAAGACTCCACAGCCTAGGAGGAGCATTGTCTTCAACCTTTAAAAAATATGAACAAAGTGAATGTTTCTAGTATCTGAAGTGATGTTGGGAAGATTTCTAGCTTTCCAATATTTCTGATTGCAACACTCCAATAATACTTGTTAATGCAGCTATTCAGATTATGCCGTAACATACCTGCTCTGTCCCTGGAGGGGCTTGTTGTTCCCTTTTCTCTGTCATTGCCTTGAATAACTTGTGCCAAAAAGAGTCCAATAGCTGCCTTTTATAGCATGCAACAGAACAGTTGCTGAACTTGCACAGTTGCCTACTTTCTTTCCTAATGCTCAGTTACTGCTCTGGAGCCCATCAGGAGTAGAGCCGTAGGTGGTTCAATGGTCATATAGCTGGTCCTGAGAAGGTATCCGCATACCTTAGCACTGCTGCAGAAGGGCATGTGAGTGGTGCACAAAGCATTAGTGTTCCATGCTTTCCCTCACTCTCTCTGCTGCTTATTGCTTCATCACTCCATGGATGTAGTTAAAGACACATACAATGACGACCAAACAAAAAAAGAAAAATGCTTGCAGTTCAGAGTATCTGCTTCCTGGTTGCCCCCCCCCCCCCCCCGGTTCCCCCTTCTATCTACTTTTCCCCACCTTTCATTCTCTGCTTTTCGGGGATTTTAAACACCGCGTCTTTACAGAAAATCGGGGGTGTCTACTCTACACTGCTCGGTTTTCCTCCACTCACCCTCCAAAACCCCCAAAGAAGTAAGTTGGGTTTGCAGTTATTGTTTTTATACTTAGCTTCGTTTTAAGTTCTTTTGGATAGTATATGCAGACTCTGATGATCCTCCATGGCTCCTCTATTGCTCGGCGGGACGGCATCTCATCGGGCTCCTAATAGCTCCCCTGCTTCAGAACAAACCAAATCAGGTGGGGGGGGGCACCACCCACATCCCGCTTGGGGTTTTAAGTTCCTTGCCAAACCTTTCTCTACGGGAGAGTGTTTGAGGCAATGACAGAGCCAAAAGGAGTAGCTTGTGTGTGTGGAGCGATCACACACACCCGCTATCGCTGAGCCCGGAACTCCTCTAAAGTTAAACTTTTGATAGTGAAGAAGAGAAGAAGAAGAGATTGGATTTATACCCCGCCCTTCCACTCCCCATGGGAGTCTCAGAGCGGCTTACAAACTCCTTTTCCCTCCCCCTCCCCACAACAGACACCCTGTGAGGTAGGTGGGGCTGAGAGAGCTCTTTCCCAAGCTGTCCTTGAGAGAACAGCTGGTACAGAGCTATGGCCTGCCCAAGGTCATTCAGCCAGGTGCAAGTGGAGGAGTGGGGAATCAAACCTGGTTCTCCCAGATTAGAGTCTGCGCACTTAACCACTACACCAAACTGGCTCTCCAGTTAGTGTTTGTAGTGGCTAAAACTTACCAATTTTTAACATTTTGTGAGGGGTTTATTGTAAGCTGCCATGAATATTTAGTTCTAAACAGAAAGGACAGGTATAAATCTTCAAATAACGAAATGCAGGCCATCTCTGCTGACGGAAGGATGCGTCTGATGCCCGTGGAGTACATCATCACCGTTGTGGGCTCACTGGAGCAGTATGGTCCTACCCACAGCAACTGAAGGTGCTGCATGCTGTGTTTTATAGGGTCTCTTTCTAGAACAAACTGTTATCTGTGAGAAAGCCCATTATAAAAGCATGCTCAGCTAATGGAAGGATGGGCCTTCTAGTCAGATGTCTGACCATTTCCAAACAGGCCCATAGTTCCCGTGGGGTATTTGGGGTGACCCACCCCCACAAATAGCCATGCCAGAAACCTTATGGTTGAGGCTGTTTTCCAAAGGTTCATGGGGATGGTTTTGAAAGACTCACCATGGCCTAGGTGGTACACAGCAGGAGTGGGCCAGCAGAAAGGGGAATTGTTGATTTATTGAAGGAACCACTCTTGAGTGCCCTTCTAAGCTTACTTGCCCTGTGGAAGGGAACTAAAAAAGCATTTAAATGCCCTCTGAGCTGTTCTTTCCTAGGAATGAATGCACTGGCTACCTGTCCCTTGAAAGGAAGAGCCAGAAAAACGTTCAGAGCCCCCCCTCCCCGCCTTAAAGACAGGCATTCAGATGAATTAACTGCAATTTAACTGCCCTGTTAAAAATTTAAATGCCCCCGACCAAAAAAATCCTGGCTGTGGGCCTGTTTCCAGATGTGTTTTGATGCTATCACTGTGATGGGAAGTGCCATCAAGCCACAGCTGACTTATGGTGACTCCATGGGGTTTTTGAGGCAAGAGACATTCAGAGGTGGTTTGCCATCGCCTGCCTCTGGGTAGTGACCCTGGACTTTTTGCCAGCAGAATGGGCTCCAGCTACATGTTTCTGCTGGCAAAAAGGGCCCAGGAGAGAAGCCTTAACTCCCCCCACCCCCCCACAAGCACTTCAGAGCTGACCAGAGCAACAGAGCACTTTTAAGGTGAGTTCCCCTGTTCACATGTGACTGTGAAATGGGTCCGGCACCCCTGATCCTCCTTGTGCAACATGTGACAACCAGTTTGGTCCCAATTCTCTCCCATTTCTGGTGCCCCCCCCCCCCGGTGTCCACCAGTTTTCAAACATAAATGCATTTTAGGGAGAATGCAAAGTTGGGAGCAACTTGAAGGCACTTCACACTCACTCACTCTCACACACACAGTTAATGCAAACGCAGCACATGTGGTCTTCTCCCTTGCCAGCCCCCTGTAAAGAAACCCTGCTGCTAGTTGCCGTCTTCATTTTTTTTTACAGTAAATTTTTTTTACTGCAAGATAAAAATATTTCCAACAGAATACATAATAATTTTTCTTATTGAATACAGAAATTCAGTATCAACAATAATAAATAATATGTATAACAGTTGATAAGCCTGTAAATATTGTTCATGTTATTTATTTGTTTGTTTAACCTTTGCTTTTTTGCCTAGTGGTGCTCTGTAAGTCTACTAATACCATTAAACCTTGAAAAATGAATAAGGTAAGTATTTGTTTAATGAGGTCGAAATATTTAAGGATATTTTACAGTGTTTAAATGTAATCAGAGGTATTTAAAAACGAAGCCACTTAATATGCCGTATTTTTCGCTCCATAAGACGCACCTGACCATAAGACGCACCTAGCTCCGCTTGGTGCCGTGGCTTGGGAAAAGTGAGGGGGTTTAAGACGCACACACTTCCCCCCCCCCACTTTTTTTGGGAGAAAAAGTGAGTCTTATGGAGCAAAAAATACGGTAATTAGGATTGGATGTTATCTCATTGTGTTCTGCCATATATGTAACAAAGGGGAACCATTTGCTGACAAAAGATGAAATCCAAATGGCTGGAGAAGAGAAGCAGGGTTTTTTGAGCAGTAGCATCTTCTCTTTGAAAATTATCCCCAGGAAAACCTCCAGGCTGGCTCCAGAAATCAGTTTTGGTTAAGTGAAACAAATAGTATTTTAGAAGACCAAAAGGCATAGTTTGGGGGGGGGGGGGAGGATATAAAAGTTGGGAGGGGGGAGAAAAAGCCTGACTATGCAGTGAAATGCACAGGAGGCGGGGGGAAGAAAAGGAAAAAGAACAGAAAGGGCTTGGAAATGGGAGAGAACAGAAAATCAGAAGGCATAGTTGGGGGCTGCTCCCTCTAAGCTGTGGGGTCTTGTGAGCAAAATTTCTACTCTGTGAGCTCCTGGCATGAAAGTGGTGAGCAAGCGATTTGGCTGCTGCATACATTAGTTTGCCCTCCGGAGCCCTCCTTCCTGGACGAAGGCGAAAATGGGCGAGCCTTTGCTGTCTCTCCAGCAGCCCAAGAAGGAGCAAAACACGCGTGGGGACATGCCAGTGACAAAAAAATCACAACGCGGAAGTGGCCACAGGATCTGACGAAGTGCGCACGCGCAGGAAAGCTGTCATTGGTCCCTGCTGTTCTCAAACTCAAAGAGGGGCCGCAATCTCTGGTGCGCTTTTTCTATTGGTTCCGTAAGGGCGGAAGGCGGGGCTTATTCTTTGCCCGCCTCACCAGACGGCTCCGCTCCCCATTGGCCCTCTGCGTGTGGGTTGGGCTTAGACGCGAGGGAAGGCAGGGCGAAACCACGCAGCGTGCGTTTGACTGGCTGCTTGAAAGACAGCTCTCGCGTCCTATTGGTCGCCGCGGCTATCTGTCATCCCCGAGGCGGTGGCTGTACGTGCCGCAGGGGTGGATGTACGTGTTCTCCTATTGGCGGATCCCGCTTTTGGCGGGAGGACGCGAAACCTTCCCGGAGTGGGCGGCTCCTGAGGGCAGCGACAAAGGGGGGCGGGGGTGCCTCTTCGCGCGCGCGCTCGCGACGCTTCAGTTGAGCTGCGGCTGAAGAGAACGGGGCGGGGGGCTGTCCGTCGGCTACGGGGGGCCGGAGGGGTCATTTCGCCTCCGAGCCCTGAGGCGGCAAGGCGCGGGAAAGCGCCCTCTCGGCCCGGCCTCGCCTCACCATGGAGGCCGGTCCCCCCGTCTCGCCGCGGGGTTCCCACCGTCGCCGCCTCCTCCTGTTCCTCGCGCCCCAGCGCCTCCCCGCGCAGGCCTTGGCGGACCGCCACCGGACGGACCTGGACTGCGGCGGGTGAGTCGGGCCTCCTTCAGGGCCCCGGGCGGTCACGTGGGTGGGGCGTGGTTTGGATGCGCCCCCAACACCTGTCCCCTCCTGCAGGTTCTGGCGGGGCAGGAATGAAGTCAACAAGGAATAAATAAAGCGCCGGAGCTGGTGATTGGCACCAATGAGGGGGTGGGCCGCCCCCTCATTGGTGCCAATCACCAGCTCCGGCCGCCCCCTCATTGGTGCCAATCACCAGCTCCGGCCGCCCCCTCATTGGTGCCAATCACCAGCTCCGGCGATTTATGTATTCCTTGTTGACTTCATTCCTGCCCCGCCGGCCTCCCTCTTCCCCAAGACGGCTGTCCTGTTTCTTCTGTTTTCCGTGTTTAGAGACAGTTTGGTGCAGTGGTTAGGAGCGGCGGACGCTAAGTATTACTATTTTGGATAAAGTGGAAAATGTGCTATGCTTCAGATGTGGTGGGAAACCGCCAATACAAGATAAAAACAAGATTATACAAATAGAACAAAATGTTATATAATATAGAAAAAAGGATTTGTATAAGATAATTTTAATGTTTGGAAAAATAAAAAAAAATTACAAAAAAAAAAAAAAAAGGCGCGGCGGACGCTAATCTGAGAGAACCGGGTTTGATTCCTCGCGTCTCCTCCACATGCAGCTGCTGGCGTGACCTTGGGCCAGTCACAAGTTCTCCCAGAGCTGTTCTCTCCAGGGCTGTCCTCAAAAGAGCTCTCTCAGCCCCACCTCCCTCACAGGGACTGTAAGGCGCTCTGAGACTCCTTTGGGTAGCAAAGGGCAGGGTATGAATCTAATCTCTTTTTCTTATCCTCACAACGGTCTTGCATCGTAGGTTAGGCGGTGAGGCTGCGACTGGCCCGAGGTCGCCCAGCGAGGTTCCAGGGCAGAGTCAGGAATCCAGACTCAGTTCTCCCCAGATCCTGTTTTGAGACACTCAGCGCTCTGCCACGCTGGTTCTCTTAATTGTACACCAAAGGAGAACACGGAAATAAGGAGAAAATCCAAGATATAAAAAGTTGGTATGAATAACTGATGACGATGATAGACTGGATTTATGGCCCACCCTTCACTACCCAAAGGAGTCTCAGAGCAGCTTACAAGTTGTTGTTGTTGTATTTTAATATGGTTTTAAATGTTTTATGCTGATCTGGCACTGCGTGCCACATTGTCAGTTGCCCTGAGCCCGCTTGTGGGGAGGGCGGGGTAAAAGTGTGATCAATAATAAATAAATACAATCTCTTTTCCCTTCCCCTCCCCACAACAGACACCCTGTAAGGTAGTGGGGCTGAGAGAGCTCTTTTGAGGACTGCTCTTGAGAGAACTGCTCTGAGGGAACTTGTGACTGACCGAAAGTCACATGAGCAGCTGCATGTGGAGGAGCGGGGAATCAAACCTAGTTCTTCCAGGTTAGAGTCCGCGCTCCTAACCACTACACCAAACTGGCTCTCTAGGTGACTAGATTGAATAAAGATATAATAATATGTAAATAATCTATAACCACAAAGTAGGGCATAAATCAATACTTCATAAATACAACATAATAAATATCCCATACAAAGTGTCTAAATCATATATGAGGTTCTTGCCAAATTATTCCCGGACTATAGTCTCTAGAGCTGCTGTAAATAATACACGAGTGTTGGATTCCAAATGACGCATGTGACTCCTTTAAGTAGTCCTTGCCAAATCTCACAGCTTGCAATATAATGTAATCATGCTTAAACCTGCCTGATTCCAAGTGATGATTGTGGCTCTTTTAAGCAGTCCTTGCCAGCTTCCAAAACTTGCAATGTAAATAGCCTCCTGTTGGATTCCAAATAATGCATGTGGCTACTTCACAAAACTAGCAACAAACTGTAGTTGCATATAGCCAGCAGGTCAAAGAATAATGATACTAATGCATGGAGTCCGATGCGTCATGCATCTTCCGGGTGAAGAAGGCAAAACCTAATGCTAGGTGCCAAAATGAAATTTTATACTGACTGAGGTGCCCAGGAGCACAGGCTTTTCTTGAGTCCTGCTCTGGCACAGTTCTAGTTTTGTCCTTCTTCTGTAATGGTATTTGTGCTTCTTGTTAATTTGTTTTACCCTCAAAACACAACCCTGTGATGTAGGCTAGGCAGAGTGTGTGTGACTGACCCAGGGCCACCCAGCAAGCATCTGTGTCAGAGTGAGGATTTGAAGCTGGGCCTCCCAGAACCTAGTCCTGCACTCCAACTACCATACCATGCTGGCCCTCTTAACAATGGCTACCACAAAACCTGATACTAGGTGTCAAAATTAAGTTTCTCGGGGCCATGGCAGCCAGGTCCCTGCGCTTTGTCAAGCCCTTTTCTGGCACATTTTTAATCTCACCCTTCTGTGATGGTGTTGCTGTTCTAGTTCTTCATTTTATCCTCACAGCAATGCTTTGAGGCTGAGAGGGGGTGTGTGGCCCTAGATCCATCTATTATTCTCTTATCCCAGTCTTACTTCAAGAAGATCAGGTCATGCAGGCTGGTTTATCCTGACAACCTTGTGAGGTAGGGCAGGCTGAAAGTGAATGGCCTAAGGTTGCCCAAGATGTTTCTATGGCAGAGTGGGGGCTTAGAACTGGAACTTCCTAGTTTTAAATCCCCCCCCCTTGCATTTTGCATGCATAAGAAAGGGGGGGGGGCACTTTTGGGTTTTGGAGTGAGGTGAGGGAATGTTGGAGGTGGGCGTCTCAAAGAGAGGTTCCCACTCTCTAGGAATGCTAGGTTGGGAGGGGTCTGGTGGTCTCTTTTATTAAGGAGTGGCATGAGTGGGCCTTATATGCATGCAGTCTGGCCATGCAGGAGTGTTCCCGAAAAATGCAATGAAACTCTGATACAGGGAGGTCCCAAATGGGGGCCAGGGGAGAGGCAGCGACACCAAGAAGCCAGAGTAATTTTGTAGCAAGAATATTGATCTGTGGGCATCCAGGTCCAGTCAGCCTCGTCCATTCACAGTTTCTCACCTTAAACCACCTCTCAGAACTGACAAGAGTTTAGACTGTGGGATAGGCGTTCAGGTATGCTGCCCTGGGGGGGAAGGTAGGGTGGGGTACATACAGTATAAATTGCATTGTCTTTTCTATTGATAAATGGGATAAGGGTAGACAATGGGACAGCTGAGAACATTGCTTTCAGCAGGCATTTCTTCTAGGAATCAGTTTCACACATTCATCAGCTGTTGACTAACATGGTCTTTGTGCCTATATGTAAATCCTCCTTGAAATTCTATGTGTGTGTAGCTCGGATGAGAATAAGCTTCTCTTGAATGCATTTCACCCGCAGACCTATGAAGTGGCTTGTTCTGATGGCTTTTGAGTGGTGCCAGTAAAATTTGCCTTTCCTAGGCCAGATAATCTGGCCTTCCCTTCAGAAACATTCCCAGTGTTGATTCCTGTAAGCGAGTTCTGGGGAAAATCTGGGAAGGCTTTTGCAAAACCAATTTCTCATTTCCTCCTGTAAAAATGCTAGATGTTTTGATGACATTAGTATCTAGTCATTTTCTGCAAATGGAGGGTAGCTGGCTGTATTTGTAATTGTATGTGCTTGTAGCATGTGGGCAAAAAGGCCCTTACAAAGTTGGTCTAAATAAAACGTAGGAAGAATAAAACAGTCATCAAAATAAGATGCCACACAATTAAACAGTATTAAAAAACTACAGATTTGACCCACTTTTGTTTCAGTTTTCCTGGCATCCAGAGAGCCAGTTTGGTGTAGTGGTTAAGTGTGCGGACTCTAATCTGGGAGAACCGGGTTTGATTCCCCACTCTTCCACTTGCAGCTGCTGGATGACCTTGGGCAAACCATAGTTCTGTAAGAGCTGTTCTCTCATGGACAGTTGTCTCAGAGCTCTCTCAGCCCCACCTACCACACAGGGTGTCTGTTGTGTGGAAGGGAAGGGAAAGGAGATTGTAAACTGCTCTGACACTCAGAGTAAAGGACGGGGTATAAATCCAATCTCTTCTTCATATAGGGTTGGTCTAAATAAAACGTAGGAAGAATAAAACAGCCATCAAAATAAGATGCCACACAATTAAACAGTATTTAAAAAACTACAGATTTGACCCACTTTTGTTTTGGTTTTCCTGGTATCTAGAGCATCTAGGGTTGCCATAGGTAACATGGGTCTGCATTCTCAGGAAGGAATATTATTTTCTTCACAGCTGTGCAGGCAGTCAGTTTGTCTAAAATGGCTACCAGAAATTTATATCTGGGTTCCCAATATAGAGGACAGTGAAGCATGTTGTAAGGAAGATCCTCAACCTCTGCCATACCACAGACACGAACATGCTGAGCAGATGTCTGCTAAAAGGACGGGCACCACGGTCTGGCAGACAGCCGCTGCCTGGAGTGTGGAAACACCTGTATGTCTGTTACTGATGGCGAATGTGTGCAGGCAGAAGCGAGGACTGTCTGGCTTTCCCGGCTACCCTTTGGGCACCACTCTGCTAGGGGCATCTCGCTCACATCATGCTCTGTTTGAATGCTGCGGGAATGTTTTTTGTTTGCAAAGTTCTGTAAGGTAACAGCAACATCTCTGAATCCTTACAGCCAAAGTGAAAATGGTGGGCAGATTCTGGAAGAAAGGAATATCAATCTGCAAAGGACCACATCCTCTGATTCTACAGATTCAGGTTTGTATCCTTTTAGCTTATTTCTGTGTGAACATTTCAGGATAGGTGCATTGCAAATTGCAAAGCCCTTGATTAAAATCTCAGTTCAGCCATGTACTCATTTGGTGGCCTTAGGCAGAAGAAGAGGTCTGGCCTGGGGGGTCATAATGACACGCCCAGCACCCTGCTTCCCTGAAAGCCCAGCCAGATGCCTCCAGGGAATTCACACGCAGGGCATGACGTTGATGGCCTTCCACTGTAACCCCTCAGCAACTAGCTTTCAAAGGCACACTGCCCCTGGGCATGGAAGTTCCATCGCGGCTAGTAGCTGGTCAGAGCTATCCTCCAAGGATTTTTCCAGTTCTCTTTTTTAGGTCATCTAAATTTGTGGCCATGTAATTATTCTGGGGGTGTTGTGGTATAATAGTATATTTTGAAATAGGGTACCGTACTCTGAAAGTACTGTACAATAATTTTTGAACTATATATATGTTATGCTGACTATAATTTCGTATATTATGGATACTTCCCCCAAGTAGGGGGAAGGTTGTATATTTTGTTATTGTATAATATGAATAAGATACTAATTAAAAAAAAAACTTGTGGCCATGTCATCTGGTAGTGAATTCCATTAAATTGTGTGTTAAATGAAGAAGTACTTAATCTTGTATCTGTTTGAATTGGGTGTCCCTGAGTCCAGTGCCCCAGACTTCTAAACTTTTCCTTGTCAGGGAGGGCTTGTGGCTCAGTGGTAGAGAAGACCCCAGGTTCAATCCCTGACTTTGCCAGTTAAAATGATCCACATAGCAGGTGATGTGAAAGACCTCTACCTGTTTGACCTTGGAAGGTCAGTGTCACTTAAAGTAGACAATACCGGCTGGACCAGTGCTCTGACCCTTCATAGAGCAGCTTTACGTGTTCCTGTGCTTCAGCCACTTGGTAGTTTTGGCTGCCCTTTTCTGCACCTTTCCCAGTTCTGTGGTATCCCTTTTTAAATGGGGCGATTAGAGCTGTGGACAGTGTTCCAAATGCTGATGTTGTGTGATGCTTATGCAATTTGGGAGAAATGCTTAATAAATGTTTTTTTTATTTGCTTTGTGTTCCAAATACGGCTGCACGAGAGATCTTTATAAGAGCAGTTCTATACCAATTTTGTTTTCCATACCCTTTCCTACGAAACTTTAGTGGAGAATTGGCCCTTGTCACTATTGCTATACATTTACAGCTATCTGTCATGACCCCAAGCTCTCCTTCCTGCTTAGCCCTTGCCAGTTCATAGTCTATCTGTGTATGTACAAAGTTAGGATTTTGGGTTTTTTGTGCCTAGGATGTTTCATTTTATGTTTACGCTGGCATTCTGTTCACTCAGGTGGAAGAGATTCTTTTCAAGTTTTGCTGTATGTTCCGCTGTTGTGAAAATTACTAAAATTCTGTGCTACTTACTGACTGCTTTAAAGGGCTATGGAGCACCTTTCAGCTGTAAGAATATTTCTCTTCCACAGGATGCTGTATGGATTCTCCCACCTTTCTTGGAGTGAAAGACCTTGATGACACGTATGTAGAAAACATGCCCACCTTTTGCCTTTGTGTATAGCAGTGATGGCGAACCTTTTAGAGACCAAGTGCCCAAACTGCAACCCAAAACCCACTTATTTATCGCAAAATGCCAGCATGACAATTTAACCTGAATACTGAGGTTTTAGTTTAGAAAAAAGAACTCATACATTAACATCTTTTGTCTTAAAAGAAAAACACAATAACAGAGCTTTCAATTATACAAACAACATTTTATTGAAAGGTAAAAGTTTGCATTTGGCCTGCTTTTGAACCATTAATGTGATTTTTGCTGTTGTATGCATGCTGACAATTTGTCTAACCTTGGCTCATACTTTGTAAGTCTGAGAGCAGCCCAGCCTCGAGTCTGTGTCATCTTTTTCCTTTTAGAGACTGAGTGCCCAAACTGCACGTGTGCCCACAGAGAGGGCTCTGAGTGCCGCCTCTGGCACGTGTGCCATAGGTTTGCCACCACTGGTATATTGTTTAGAGCTTCTTGAAGGTACCCTCAGGGAGTCACGTTCAGAGGAGTTTGCTTAAATTTTTGGGAGGTGTGTGCAGTAGGGACGTGCACTTGAAAGATCTTTATTTTTGGATTTGGATTTCAGGAACAGTTTCCATACCAGTATTCTGGATTACCTGATACTGTTTTGGGACTCAGATTTGGGTCGTCCCTCCACCCCCACCCCGAATTCCATTTTTTTTTTTAAAGTCATTCCCTCTCAGAGGACACTTTTGGGTGAGCTGGAGTGTTTTTCAAAGAAATGACATTGCCGCTGCAGGGGACTTAGTCCTGCCTGTCCACTAAAGGGCCCCTCCCCCAAAGTTACAAGCAGTTTGGATTAAGGGGTCCAATTGGATGGGACCCTAAACAAAGTGCCGCCAGTCATCCTACTTGTCACCATTGTTTCCTGTGGGGGGGAGAAAGTGCCTTGGGAACAGCCAGATCCACAAGAGTAACCGCTGGTCGCTTCCAAATGCAATCGGAACCAACAAACCCAACAAATCCAATGTCAAACTAGAGAATCTAAACTAAACCAACTTAAACAGTGCTTAACAGAATCCTGACTATACCCCCAGAATACTGTATGCAGATCCCTAATGTGTGGTAGCAGGAGGGTTTGATGCATAAAAGCCTCAGTGCTTGGAACTGCTCTTGTGGCTCTTCCGATTCGCGTCATAGCTCCCTTCAGTTTTAGAGGAGCAAGTCTCAGTCATAGAAGTCCAGATAACAATACGGAAAGAATACAGGGAATCAATCTTAAGTTATTTCACTACCCACCGAAAAGATTTTGTGTTTGTTTTGCAGGCGGTTTCTAGATAACCCTATGTGCAGATCTGATTTTAAAAAATAAGCTGCCAGAAGAATGGTCCCACGTACCATCCAGTCTACATTTGATGTAACTTTCAGCCCACCACCACTAATGAGACAGTTGCTAGTGGACCCTGGGATCTTATACCAGTAAATTAGACACACTTGCAAGGTGCACTAAAGCAGGTTTAGGGTATTGTACATGTATAACAGTACTCTTGGTAATTACTGCCATTTTGCTTGAGCGTAGTCAATGCTCCCTCTAAGCTGTGGAGTCTTGTGAGCAAAAATTCTACTTTGTGAGCTACTGGCGTTAAAGTTGTGAGCGAGCGATGTGGCTGCTGCGTAAATTAGTCTGCTCTGGAGCCACCCTTCCTGAGCTAAGACAAAAATGTGTGAGCTGGAGGCTAAAAAACTGAGCTAGCTCACACTAAGTCAGCTTAGAGGGAACACTGGTGTAGTGGTGTATTGGTATATGGTATATCGTAGGTCTTTGGATGGTTTTAATCATCTGTCATTTTATTAGCCACCTAGGTTTGCATTAAGATTTCCGTGGGACTTACTTTCTAGTGTATGGCAATTATTTCCAGTCTATGTGCCAGCACAAGGTGGGATGTCTTAAAGAATATTTTTCTAACCATCTCATTGAACACTGGAGCTGGGCAACAGCCATGTCCTAGAGAAGCCAGCGTTTCTCTGGCAGCAAATTGCCGTTTTTGGCCAGTTTGGTGTAGTGGTTAAGTGCGCAGACTCTAATCTGGGAGAACCGGGTTTGATTCCCCACTCCTCCACTTGCACCTGGCTGGATGACCTTGGGCAAGCCGTAGTTCTGGCTCAGCTGTTCTCTCAAGGACAGCTTGGGAAAGAGCTCTCTCAGCCCCACCTAGCTCACAGGGTGTCTGTTGTGGGGAGGGGAAGGGAAAAGGAGTTTGTAAGCCGCTCTGAGACTCCCTTGGGGAGTGGAGGGCGGGGTATAAATCCAATCTCTTCTTCTCTTCTTCTTCTTCTTCCTGACTATGAGGCAGGAAGAGGGGGTGGCTGGGAGGAGTGTGTGTGTGTGTGTGTGGGGAGGATGGCTGGCTGAGGCAGAGATGTGTCTGAGTGCTAAAGTGAGGTCCCTAAGCATGCACCGTGCCCTCTTGCTACCCAGGTAACGTTCCCCATCTGCATCCAACTTGGAGAAAGGTGCTGTTGTGGGGCCATTTAAGTGCATGACTTATTCCAACCTTTCGTAATCTCTTAAATTCACCGCCAGCTGTAATCACCCTCCACTTTATTTGAACCTTCAGTGGGAAATCTGAGGTGTGTCGCTTGCTTGCTGCCAGTACCTTTTGCTGCCAATAATGCTTGAGCTTAGATGTTGGAACGTAGCCTGGATTTGCCCTGAGGCCTCTGTGTGTGTGTGTTCTCATTTCAGCTTTCGACTGCCAATGCACAGAATGCATTCCATCCCGGTAAGTGGCTTGGGAAAGAGACTCCCTTTCTGTGACTGCGGAGTTCTGCTGCTCTTCTTGTGAGGTAGAGCAATCACTTTTCATAAACCTCAGGTGAACAGCTTGGGAGAAGAAATTCCCTGGCAGTTATATCACCCAAACTTCTAGGGTTCATGATACGGGCATCAACCGTTTTGAAAATGCAAATGCTGCTTTTCAAAAATCGGAGGCTGGTATCTCGGAATTCTGGGCGGAACCCGACCCTGCTCACATGTGTGTTAAGTGGATATCTGTACAGAAACATTGTTCTTGCTGTCCTGGTGGCCTAGTCTTGGGCCTTGTTGCCTCAAGTCACATGATACGATTTGCTTTTAGGCATGCCATAGGCCTGCTTCTGATTCGGCGTTCTCCCACCAGATGGCCCCTCCCACCGGCCCTCGGGTCTTGGCCAGCAGGAGAACAGTGGTAGAAATGGTGTCCCGTGGTGCACTGATGTCACATCCAGGTGAAAATCTGGACACGTGACGTTTATGCATCAGCTGATGTTCTGGAAACTCTAACCGCATAGTTTCTTCAGAACAGTGACTGATGCCACATCTGCCCCAAAGATCCTGGGGTGCCCAGCAGCAGCCTGGCACTTCTGTTTGCTTTCTGTTTGGGACTTACATGTGACGGTAGCTGCAACCCCTTTTGTTTTCTCTAAATTTGACTGTGTTTCTGGTGTTCGTTTGGGGAGGTCTTAGAGGGGGGAAAGTGAAAAGCAGCATTCACATTTTCAAAATCACTTCTCGATTCCTTCTTTTTTTCAATTTTTTCAGCAAAGCCTTCTGGGATGTAGCCCTGCTCTGAAGAGGAGCCATTCGGATGTGCTGGGCTGCGGCACCTTTCAGGCCTGCAACCCTGGAGAGAACAAAGAGAATGTGAGCTCAGTTTCACACCCCTGCAAGCAGCCGTCTGAGGGCTGGGTGGGGTACCCGGGGGGGGGGGGATGACCTTAGGTGTGTCCTGATTGCTGATGAAAAGCATGAAGAAAGTTAGAAGCTTTAGAGGGAGTCAAGAAGACCTATTCTGTTTCAGTTTACCCATCTGACAAAGGTTTTAAATAACTGAAATGCTTGCATGTTTCCAGCATCTGTCTTAAACTTCGTCTTTATGTAGTCAGTCGTTTGTTTGCACTGTAAAAAGATTGGCTGGGAAACTCGGAGGTGAGCAGGGCCATCAGCCTTTACAGAAAGATTACCTCTTAATGGGACAAGAATTGTTCAAGGATGGGTCTCCCTTGGAGTCTGGGGCGGCTTAGTTTAAAGGTGGCCCAATAGTTATCCTTGATTCAGTTGATGAGATGGTTGTCTTTTCCTTAAAGGAGCCGTTTGAATTCAAGAAGCCGATGCGGCCTGCTTCTCGTAGCTCTCTGCGCGACATTCCCCTCGATGGTGATCAAGACACTTTAGCCCTAAGGCAGAAATCTGCCCCAGGGCTTATGGTACGCATCTGTGGAAAGAACAGAATATAAATGTTTTAGTTGAATATATTGGGGCTTCCTCAGGGTGGGGTCTTCCCCACCTTGGAGCAGTTTCTGGTACAGAGAGGACTGGGGTGGGAGATGAGCTGTCACTACCTATAGGGCTTGTCAGCCTTATGGGGCAGCAGAAACCTGACATGGAAGACTGGGTCCAGTGTTCCCTCTAAGCTGAGTTAGTGTGAGTTAGTTCACAGTTTTTTAGTCTCTGGCTCACTCATTTTTATCTTCACTCAGGAAGGATGGCTCCAGAGCAAACAGATTTATGCAGTAGCCAAATCGCTCGCTCACAACTTTAATGCCAGTAGCTCACAAAGTAGAATTTTTGCTCATAAGACTCCACAGCTTAGAGGGAGCATTGCGGGTGCCCTGACAAGTAGAGAGGAGTTTAGTAGCCAACTGCTCATGGTCCAAGGCAATCTTTTTTTTTTTTATCTAAAGAGCTCTGGTTACAGATTGAAAAGTTTTAGTTTGCAAGTTTCTGAGCTGTATGTTCAAGCATTTCCCTTTAGCAGAAGGGAAGTAAGACTGGATCATACAAGGGAATTGTCTGAAAGTGATGTAAGAAATCAGAGCATCGTTATCTTAATACTACAGCCTTTAACACACACTGCTTGTATTTTTAGGCCAGATTCCAGAATTTTGAGGACTAAAGACATGCTGTTAGAAATCAGCATGGTTTTTTAAAAAAAAATTGCAATTCTTAATTTTGCATGCATAAAGCTATAGAATGTCAAGACCTTAGTATTTAGTAGGCAAGGAGAAAATGGTTTATAAGAAAACCTGCTTTTAGTACAAAACCAAATACTAGTGTTTAAAGTACAACTCTGGGGGGCAAGGAAGCCATTTGGACCCTCATTGCCTTTTGGATCCTGGCTATTAACACTGGATACCTGTGGCAGAGGCCCAAGGTCTTGAAGGCCTAAGATTTGGGGTGGGGGAATGCCTTTCTGGGCATCTTAGTTCTGCAAGTAGATTGGAACAGATATTTTTGTTGTTGGATGTATGCTTTCAGCAAGAGTGTAGATTCTGTATTTGTGGGTTTACAAAGGTGAAGAGGAGAGTTATATAAGCAGCAAGAGTGAAATGCTGTACAGAAAGGGCTTTCGGTGCTCTCGTTATAGAAGAAAAGCTGTAGATGTCAGATGAAAATAGGAAGGCAACCATTTAAACTGTCATTGGCTTTAGTTTCCTAGTGGTACAAGTGAGAATAACCTGGGGAAGCACAGTCCTGCGTGTCTGAGGCAGCTCTCTCTGAAGGACCCCGGGACAGAAGATGAAGATGATGGATTCCTGGAAATTATGGATGGGCAAGATGTCAGTGTAAGTGATGGTAAATTGGTCTCTTTAACACCTTACCAACTGAAGGTCTTTGGACAGGTGTTGCTCTTGGGCTCGGCTCTTTTTTCAAGCTCTGCAAGCGGCCAGGGTAGAAAGCTCTACTGCAGGGGTGGCCAACCTTGCTTAACGTAAGAGCCACATAGAATAAACGTCAGATGTCTGAGAGCCGCAAGACAGGAACAAATATCACACACACGTTTTTATTTTTTAAAATATGCAAATTTGCTTTTTATTAACGTTAAATGGGACTGCCAAAAATAAAAACAAACGAGGAAAACCAGTTATTGATAATGATATTACTTGTTTGCTAATGATATTGAGAGAGAGAGAAAAAGAGAGAGATGGAAAGAAAGAATTAAAGAAGTGGAAAGAAAGAGAGAGAGAGAAACTAGGAAAGCAAATAGATGGGAGGGAGGAGGGAAGGAAGGAAGGGAGAAAGAGAGAAAAAGCATGCCTCCCCTTTGCTTCCCCAGCCGCCCTGCCAGGAGCCGCACAATATATGTGAAAGAGCCGGGCTCCCGAGCCACAGGTTGGCCACCCCTGCTCTACTGGGAGAACTAGTTCAGCACAGTGGCTCATGTTTGGTCACAGTCTCACCCACCGGGAATGTCATAGGGCGGCCTTGACCATCCCTTTGTTCCCATCTGAATAAAATTAAAAGGCTTTAGTGTGTCTTCCCTTGGAATGTAAGAGACAAAACAGAGAATGTTGAATAGTATCGAGACACCTAGATTGGGGGGGGGCGGGGGAGGTGAGACTTCTACTGCTTGGCATTAATGGGCTTTGTTTGGTCAGTATGTATGTGGGGGGGGGCATGAAGAGTGCAGAGCCACTTGCTGGCTGAGTTCTGGAAGACTGCAGGCTCTCCTTCTAAGGGTGAAGAACTAGGAACGTGGTTTTTTCCGTGGTACCCAAGCGACCGTTTCGCCAAAAACGACGGCTGTTGCAGTTACCGCTAGAGTCCGTTGATACAACTCACCTTGATGCTTCTTTCAGAATGATGAAGAGATGCCGCTGGGTGTGGCGAGTCTGTGGACTGCGCCTCTGGTGATGAAGACACGACAGGAAACCCAGGTAAGATTGCTGTCGGAGCCCTGTGGAGCTCAAAAGCTCGGGGCTGGCTTGGTTGGGGGGAAGATACGTTTCCAGTGTAGTTCAGAGCAGTCCTGTTCTGTGTCCAGCTTAGAGGTACTGGGGTGATTTGCTTTTTAGAGGGGCTTGTCTTAAATATGTTCGGGTATGTAAGGGATGAGCCTTCTTGGTTGTGGCACCAGAGTGGTGGAATTCCCCACCCTAATTAGTCCCCTTCTGTCCTTGTAAAGACTCTTCTGTCCCGTTGAGCCTCCTTCCTGTTTCTGTGTGTTTTGCTTGCCTGTTTTTAATTGCAAGGATTATTTTATAACTGTCGGCATTTCTAAGCTTGTTTTAATGCTTTTCGTTATTTGTTTCCTTGGGGACCCTGAGTTGGATGGAGATGCAGCTTTTAATTTTCTAAAAAATACCTAATCTTGGACTTCCTAGTCATCATAAGGTGTTATAACAAAGTCTGAGTCCCGTGGCACCTTTAAGACCAACAGAGTTTAATTCCAGGTATAGCCTTTCGTGTGCATACACCCTTCATCAGATATTGGGGTATCTGAAGACATGTGGATGCACAGGGCTTTTTTTTGTAGGAAAAGCACAGCAGGAACTCATTAGCATATGAGGCCACACCCCTGACAGCACAGCTCCTTCCCAGGATCAGCTTCCCCAGGTGCCCGGTGGCTTGCAGGGCGCGTGGGGAACCCAAGTAGGGTTGCCAAGTCTTCGGAACTCACCGGTGGGGGGGAGCCCTCCTCCATCCGGGAGTTCCTCCTGGCGTGCGTGCTTTGTGCGTGTGCCCAATGACGTCACCGGAAGTGACGTCAGCACGTTGGGGGCGTTGCCAGGGTGACGCTCTGGCAATCGCCCCAAAACTCTATGGTATCATAGAGTTATACGCAGAATTATACCCAGAATTAAACTTTGTTGGTCTTAAAGGTGCCACTGGACTCTTATTTTGTTGCTTCAGACCAACACTTATACCACCTGAATCAATCATTATACGTGTTAATTACCTTAGTAAAACCTGGGGCTTCTTGGCCAGTACGGCTACTAGACTAGCTTAGCACAACCAGAGAAATGGCCAGTGACTGCTGCTATGAACGGACTCCGTCTCGATCGCATTGCATTTTGCATAATGACGTCTCCCCCTGTACTTCCTGTGCTTCATGGCTGGTGAGGATCTGTTGCACGCCTCTGACAGAAGTGGCCTCCAGTGCATGAATTTGTATGCTGGAATCGTCAAATCTCCTGCTTGTTTTTGCTGCTGCAAGCGAACATGGCTGCCTTTCTAAAATTCAAAACATTTGTTTTATTTAACTTGGAACCTCATGTATGGCTGCTTAACTCTGAACTGCCGGAGCCTACTTGGCTGTCTGTACAGAACTAGGGCTCTTTGGTATGCGTGGTTATCTGCTTCAGCCAGTCTCTGATAAGATACAAGTTCAGATTCCTGCCTCTGTCCTTTTACAAGCTATTCTCCCCTGAAGGCAGTTTCCCTCGTAAAGACTCTAGAACATTCTTGCTTCTCTGAGGGAGCTGGTTCTTTTGAAGGCCCAGAGGGTTGCTGGGTGAAGCCACTGGCTGCCCAGCAGTGCTAATGCCACTTTGGCTTTTGTCCAGACGAAACGGTGCAGGCTGCTGGGGGCAGAGAGCGAGCCGTACAGTATGGCCAAGGCTGCCCTGAAAAGGATGGAGAGATCCCAAGAAGAGAATTCATCAGGGTCCAGCAAGAGGAGGAAAAGTGCTGGTGGAGCACCATCTGAAGAGCTGACGGTTGGTAGCTGAAGAACACAGAATGACCTCTTCTCCTGTCCACTGAGCTCACTGGTCTTTGTGGGCACTGACCTGGGGAAGCAGCAAATATGAGCCCCTTTGTCTGGGGCAGCAGGTATAAGGGCTGGGCGTCTGAGGCCCTTTGCAGAGTCCTGAGTGGGACTTTTACCTGCTTTCTATGCACCATGACGTGCTCTTGTGGCAGCAGCTGGCACTCCTTGCCTTAGTTCCCAGGGGAGAATTGGGTTCGAGAACCATAAGAATCTTTGCATATGTGGTTGACCTGGCGCCCAGGTCTTTGCCTGCTGATTCCAGACGGTGTAGAGGGGCTTAAGGGGAGAAACAGTTGAGAAGGTGATGTCCAACAATGTAGAATGTTGGAGATCTAGTATTATTTACTTAGAATATTTCTGTGCTCTCTCTTGAGAGTCCTGCTCAACGCGGCTTACAGTTAGAAACTGCGGGATAAAGTGAATGCCTAAGTACCTTTTTTTTAAAAAGTGGGATACCAGCTGATTTGTGCTCCGACTTTTTCTGCTGTGAGCCTTTTCCTTAACACGTCTTCTGCTGTGAGTCTTTGTTGAGCTGAAGGGCTCTAGCATTGTTCCAAACATCTAACTTAATCTTTGCTTCCTTTTGTTTATAAACACCTTAATTGTAGTCCTGCCTACCTGTTGTTTTCTGGCATCCTTTGAAATGCACCACGTTTTCTTCTGCTGTCTGTTGTGTTTTTCCCTTTTCCTTTGTGGTCCAGGACACATAGTTCCCTCTGAGCTGTGCGCGGGGGTGCTGGCGCACAGAATCTTAGCTGTCAGCTGTGGGACTTCTGTGCACGAAGCTTTCCCCCCCCCCCATTGGAAACAATGGAGGATGGGGCACCCCCTTCTGGGGCCCGTAGAATTGGACTCCCCCTGGTCCAGTCTTTTTGAAACTTTGGGGGGGGGGGGTTGAGGAGAGGCATCAGCAGCTATGCTGCAAATTTGGTGCCTCTTCCTCAAAAAACAGCCCCCCCAGAGCCCCAGATACCCCAGATCGATTATCCATTATAGCCTGTTTAAAATAATTTATTCTGAGATTTTTATAAGGTTATGGAGGTTATGGAGGTAATCTAAAAAACTAACTTACTCAACAGTCAAATGTAGACTCGCTGGCAACTTTAATGCGACTAGCTTTTTTCACTCATGAGGTAGAATTTCTGCTCATAGCCTTGTGGAGCTCAGAGAGAACACTGGTCCAGGCGGGTTTCCAAATCCCCGGCCAAAACCCAGAGGAACAGCCCCCTCCCCCACCCAGTCCTCTTCTGTCCTCGACCTCTGCCCTTCTTGCCTCTTCTCAAATGGGCTTCCGGCATTCTGCTTTGGAAGAAGACTGTTCGAACACGCTTCGCTCCGTTGCTCTTTCGCCGTTCCTTGCCTTCTGTGTGTGCTTCGTCTTTGTGCTCCAAATCTTTCTAGCTCTAGTCTGCATCCGTCTTGAAGAGAGGCATTAAGAACCGAAGACAGCTACTCTCCAAATGAGTTAGGTGTTTGTCAGTGCAACCCGAGCCTGCCTTAGTCTCCCGTGTCCCATGTCGCTTCCTGTTCCTTCCTGCAGAGTCCGGCCCTTGTTGGGGCACCACTGTCATCCCCAACGGAGATAGAGAATATGCTGGACAGCGACCCGAGGGATCTGATCGGAGACTTCTCAAAGGTAAAGGTGTGCCCTTTTGCCTTCTTGCCTTTGCCCCACGGGTCCCCATCGTGGTGTCCGCCAAGTGTTTTTGGAAAGTGGGTGGGGCTTTTGCCCAGCAAGGCTTCTGATTGGCCATTGGAGATTTGATTGGCTGTGCAGACTTTTAAAACCATTGCTTTGGCAACTGCTGCCGCCACAGCACAAGCATGTAATTGAAGGTAAGCTGCGGCAGCTGCTTTGTGACTGCCCACCACACTGTGTCAGAATCGCAAAGGTGCCGACTCAGAAAGGCTGGGGACCCTTGCTCTAACCTGTTGGTTTTGACACACAGCTAGGGCCTGCATTTTCCCTTGGGAGCAGCGAGGGGCAGGGTTTGTGTGCTTGCAAGCTCCCTTTGCCCCCTGCCATGCAGAGATTGCGTAGCCAGCTTCCTTGAATCCTAGAATCACAGAGTTGGAAGGGGCCCTACAGGCCATCTAGACCAACCCCCTGCTCAATGCAGGATTAGACTAGAGCATCCCTGACAAGGGTTTGTCCAGCTGCTGCTTAAAGACTACCAAGGAGGGGGAGCTCACCACCACCCTCAGCAGCTGATTCCCCTGTGGCACAACTCTCTCAAAACGTTTTCCCTACGATCCAGCCCGGTACCTTCCTGCCCTCAATTTAAACCCATTTCTGCGAGTCCTCTCCTCTGCTGCCCACAGGAACAGCTCCCTGTCCTCCTCCAAGTGACTGCCCTTCAAAGACTTCAAGAGAGCACTTATGTCCCCCCTCAACCTCCTCCAGACTGAACATTCCCAAGTCTTTCAGCCTTTCCTCATAGGGCTTCCTGGTTTCCAGGCCTTTGGTCTCCTTGCTCTAATGAAGCCTTCGTTTTTGTTTTTAGGGTTATCTTTTCCACACGGTGGATGGAAAGCATCAGGATCTGAAATACATCGACCCAGAAATGGTTAGTCTCACAGGCTGCGTTCCCCTGAGTTGAGTGTAAACTTTGCCTCTCTAAAAGCATATATTTTGAACAGAAGAAGCCGTCTTATACTGAGCGAGCCCCCTGAGCCCCAGCCCCTCCGCAAGAGGAAGCCGTCTTTCTACCCTTGGCCCGTCTGTCCTGGTGTCAGAACCTTGAAATTGACGCAGCTGTCCCAGATCTCTGGCACTTAACACGGCATGAGATCTTTTGAAAAATAGGTTTAAACCTGATGTTGGTGTGCAAAGGATGTGCTCTTCCACTCGAGTCACGGCCCCTCTCACTTCACATGGACTGCAAACTTGATTTCCTTGTTTCTGGAGACGTGCCTTTTAGTGGCGAGAAGACACTTCAGTGGGCTCTTGTGACTAAGGAGACATTGCAGGATTTAGCTACAGGGGTTTACCCGTTAACATAAAAATAGCGGAGCTGTGTCCTTGAGGTCTAATTCTTGGCTGGTTTTTTCCCCCCCTTTAGATTGTTGCAGTGTTGAACGGCAGCTTCACGAGGTTCGTTAAGGAGTGTGTGATAATTGACTGCAGATATCCGTACGAGTACGAAGGAGGCCACATCAAGGTATTGGGAAGTTCAGAGGCATCCTGGTTAGCTTGTGGAGCAATAAAAGCACCTTGGGGTGGCCAGAGTGAACCCCAAAGCCAGGCTGCTGCTGGTAAAGTTTGAGCTTGTGGTCATCTTTTAGCAATTGCCATCATAGGACTGCTTCCAAAGGCTGGGCTTTTGGGAAGCTCATTTGACAAGGAAAGATGGCCTGAGCCATCCGTCCAGTTCTGCTGCCTTCCCTGGGCCAGGAATTGGACCTTAGAGCATAATGATGCCCTACTTCAAACTCAACCATTCACAAACACCCGAGGTTTTCTGTCTCCTTTGTCAAAGAGGGGGGATGGAGTGGGCTGTGTGCCTTGGATTGCAGACGGGTTTCAGAGTTGGGGAGGAGCGTGCTGAGCAGCTAACTCAAGGGAGGGAACTGCTGTTTCAGAAAGGTGGTCTCTGTGCAGAGGGGTGGCCCTGCTGCCAGATAGCTGCCAGTGCGGTGCCAAGAGGTCGCCAGCCAGGTGGGGTGTGGAGGGTGGGCTGCATCTTCTCAACCGCCACGAAATCTGCCATGCACAACATCAAAAGCACAGGAGTATTTGACGAAACACGGCCCAGCTCTCGCCATACCATAATACCCCAGGGCCTGCCAACCAGCCAGTTACCCTTCTTTCCCAGGGTGCTATAAACCTTCACATGGAAGAGGAGGTAGAAGACTTCCTGCTGAAGAAGCCCATCGTGTCATCTGACAACAGGAGAGTCATCGTCGTCTTCCACTGCGAGTTCTCGTCGGAGCGGGGGCCTCGGATGTGAGTGCACAGAAATGCCCTCCAGTCTTTCCTCCTCGGAGCCTGGCACCTTGACTGGGTGCCCGCCAGGGAAATGTCATGTGGTGTGAGGTGTGCTGTCTGTTATAGATCCGTGCTGCCAGAAAGGTGGTATATAAGCCTCCCCAGTAATTAACTATGGGCCCCTGAGAGTGCGGGTCGCACTGGGAAGAGTTGGATGGTGGTTCAGGGCCAGAATGGTTCAGGGAACGTCTTTTCTTGAAGACTGTGGGTGCCAAATGATTTGCTGTGGCAAAACGCCTGCATGTGGTGGGTCATCAAATCCTCCTTCGAGATAAAAACGTCTGGAAATTTAGAGGTCATGGAGGGGGAAAAGAACAATTTGTTTCCAGGAACTTAGTGGGAAAGACTAAAATATATGCAGCACCTTCCTAATAAACTGAAGCCTGTTTTGTTGCCTTTAACCATATGAACGGCACAATTTATACCGATGGGATTTAAAAGCATAACTGGCTTAGTTTTCTCCCAAGTACTCACATGAAGCTGCCTTAGACTGACTCAGACCCTCGGTCCAGCAAGGCCAAGCTTCTCTGTTCAGACTGGCAGCTGCTCTCCGGGGGCTTGGTAACCAAAACACAAAATCCAGGAATGCACAGGGAAAGGGTATCAAATATAACAAAAAACTGTAGAAACCATTTTGAACAATATTCAAAAACATTCAACAAATCATTGCATGAAAATATTTTTATGGTATCAGAAATCACTTCCCAGTATCGTAGTGTGAGACGCCACAGATTACAAGACTGGATGTGGAACTTAATGAAAACGCCATGGATACAATAAATCCACGGCATTCGCTCGGGATATGCCTATAAGAAGAACAGGTTCAATCTGGTTGAAGGTTCCAATAACTTGCTATTCTTATAGGCATATCCTGAGTGAACACCGGGGATTTATTGTGTCCACGGCATATTCATTAAGTTCCACATAAAGTCTTGTAATTTTTGGATTTTTGCACTCCAGGGTCTCAGGGCAGAGATCTTTCCCGCCCCCTCCTGCCTGGTCCTTTCAACTGGAGAAACTGGGGATTGAACCTGGGGCCTTCGGAGTGCTGAGCAAAGGCTCTACCATTGAGCCACGGCCCGTCTCCCGGCTGCCTTGTACGTGAGAAACTGCAAAAAGCTGCATCCTATGTCATTTTAGTACACATTTTAATTTTTGCCATCAAAGAAGAAAAGATAAGGGAAAGTTGAAACAAGCAAATAAAGGTTGTAGTGAGTAAATTGCAGTCTCCCACAGTCACATTTGGATGTCATGTTAAATTTTATAACATTGAAGAAAGACACTGAGCTCTTTAATAATGAAGGGCAGGCTTGTAGGGAAGTCAGCCCTCCTAGAGGTGTCCTGAGCGCAGGTTGTTTTGTGCTTTCTAGGTTGAATTAATCCCTTAACATGCCTGGAAACAGAGCAGGCACCAGTGAAATCAGTTCTGTGTCGAGGAAGCACGTAGCCAGCAGCTGGCCGCAACTAGTGGTCTGTTCTGGACCAGTTAGTTTCCAACCTGCCCTCCAAGGGAGCCCCGTTTCGAGTGCCAGCCTGCGTGTAACTAGCATGTGGATAGCTTGCTGGGGGAACGAATGTTTTCTCTCTTGCTCCCCCCGCCGCAGGTGCCGATTTGTGAGGGAGAGAGACCGGCTTGGCAACGAGTACCCCAGCCTGCATTACCCTGAGCTGTATGTCCTGAAAGGGGGCTATAAGGACTTCTTCTTAAAATGCAGGGTGAGTCTCATTTTATTTAGTTAACGGTTCTTCTCGCTTGCTTCTCATATGTTTGCTCAGTATTGGCACCCTGTCCCTCTCCAGGGCATGCTGGCTGAGGTCCTGTCAGACTCTGAGACAAAGTTACTCTGGACAACGCGCTCTGGCAGTGATTTGTTTATTGAGGAATAAAGATGTTCCAGGCTAAGACCACTATTGTGTCAGAACTAAAGTTCTGGCACAGAAACCCATAGTCATAGAAAATTCAAACAAGCCCCCCGCCTTTGGTGCTCTCCTATCACACTTCGCAATCATTCTGTCGAGCTTCCACGCTCTGTACACCCCAGCTGTAAATTTACCCTTATGTTATCTATGACAGCATAGCAAGCACAGACACCATCTGAGGTCATACCTGAGAAGGGAGGCTGCTTCAGAAGAGTTTCATTGCCACTACCACATAGCCCCTCCTCTGGAATTTCCCTCCCCTTACAGGCCCAGAAGGCAGGGCAGACGAGAGGCCTGGTTTCTCTTCCCCTCCTGCTTTATCCTCACAGCGACCTTGTAAACAATGCTCCCTCTAAGCTGTGGAGTATTGTGAGCAAAAATTCTCCTTTGTGAGCTACTGGCATTACAGTGGCGAGTGGGCAATTTAGCTACTGCATAAATTAGTTTTCTGTCTGGAGCCCTCTTTCCTGAGCTAAGACAAAAATGGGTGAGCCGGAGGCTAAAAAACTGTGAGCTAGCTCAGCTTAGAGGGAACACTGCTCGTGAGGGAGGCGGGGCTCTGAGGAATAGTGGCTGGTGACCAGGAGTGTCGTAGCTGAGCAGGGATTTCAGCTGGAGCCTTGAACCCTTATTGCCTTGATCTTTTCCGCATGGGTGTGTCTTCCCTAAATGACATCTCTTCTGCGCAAGAGACTCAGGCTAATTTTTGCATTCTCATGAAGAACAACACAGTGGCTTTGGGTTGGGGGGGTGGGTTGCCGTAAACTTAAGAACAAAAGAGAAGCCAGTGTTGGATCCGGCCAATGGCCCATCCAGTCCAACACTCTGGGTCGCACAGTGGCCAAAAACACCAGGTGCCACCAGGAGGTCCATCAGTGGGGCCAGGACACTAGAAGCCCTCCCATTCTTGCCCCCCAAGCACCAAGAATACAGAGCATCACTACCCCAGACATAAGAACATAAGAGAAGCCACGTTGGATCCGGCCAGTGGCCCATCCAGTCTGTCAGTGACTGACAAAGTATCTAAGACTTGTTGCTTCTCCCCCCCCCCAGAGATACTGTGAGCCGCAGGGCTATCGCCCCATGCACCATGAAGACTTCAGGGAAGACCTGAGGAAATTCCGCACAAAAAGTCGAACGTGGGCTGGCGAGAAGAGCAAAAGGGAACTGTACAGTCGCCTGAAGAAGCTCTGAAGTCTCCCCGTGGGGCAGCCGGATGCCACTCGCCTGCAAAGGAGGACGTGAGCTGGCTTCACCCTGCAGCCCGCGGAACTCGTTCGCTCCTTGCGTGGCCTTTGCCTGCCACGGGTTGGATTCCTTCTGGCAAGGCTCTGTGGGAACACTTGGATCGCCCCCTCTGCAGGCCCGGGCCCCGTTGACGTCTCACCCATGGACCCACGGCGGTTGTGTGCCTCTCAAGACAATCTGTGTACACGGAGCTTCCGTGGGGAGCTGTCTGTGCTTTCTGGAGTGTTAACCATGAGATTTCCGTGTGTGTGTGTGTTAAAAGCGTCCCTTTTAAAATTTTAGTACAGTCAGATGAAGCTAATTTACGGCTGTGGCCGAGGTATGCCTGGATTGCTTCGAGGCCTCTTTCTGGGCAGAGCACCAGCAGGAGGGGGCGGAGGAGGAGGGGGTCTCCACCAAGCTGCAGCCGACTTATTTAATGTTCTTTCCGGCAGTTAAGCGTGTGGCGAGGAGGCCTGCTAGAAAGCCATGGCCTGTTTTGCTTGGAGCTCCAAGATGCGCTGGGTGAAGCCTGCTTTGCAGTCTAAGGGGAAGCGGCTTCATCGTGTCTCCATCGCTCACCCTCTGACCTGGCTGTCTTTGACTTCACTTCAACCACTTCCTAAGAAAGGAAGTCGGTGGCCTTTGGATGGATACTGCTGGCTTTCTCGCGGGTGTCTCTGAGCATCAGGTGGAGCACACCAGCTCCTATCGCAGCATGCCGGTTTTCAGACATCTTCCCCCCCAGACACTTAGAGCAGTATTCGTTCTTCGGGGAGGGGTGCTTACAGCCTGCTCCGGGGTGCTGTATTCAGTCACTCTTAAGACAAGGTCTACTAGGCTGCTCCAGCCCCTGGTTCCCATTCTGTGACTGTCATAATCCACTCCCACGTGCCGTTCTGGAAGGCTGTGGTGATGGCAGGGGGCTCTTCTCCGCTCCTGAGATTTCCAGAGGTAAATAACTGAACGCTCGGGAGGTCGTTACCAGATGGCATCGTTTGTCCAGCAAAGGCTGCAGAAGTCCGTTATCCAAGAATAGAGTCTGTTTTATAAGCTGAGTGAAGTTTCAGTTGTGTGTGTGTGTGTGTGGTTGTTACCCATGGAATGAAGGGGCTGAATCCTCAACATCCACCCCCTGAATCCTGTTCCCTTCTGGAGGTGCCCGGCCAGGAATTCCGTTAGACACCCTTGAACTCCGGTGCTGTATGTCTCAGTGTTACACGTCCTCTGAAGGTGAAAATGGTTAGGGTGCAATGGGTTGTCGGGGGGGGGAAGGTGGGGACGGGACACCCAGCATTGTAAATTTCCCTTTCCTCAAAGGCCACGCCTGTTAGTTCTGTCTGTGTGCTTTTATAACCAAAGGGGGGGAGGACAAAATAAATAACAAATTACTGTTGGTGGTTTGTGGCTTAACCCTGGGTAGGAAACTGTGGGATGACTTATTTGTATCTTGGGAGAGTGGCTTTGTAGTGCCCTTATGCCTGTTCTGTGGCAGACTGAACCGTGGCCTGCTGTGGCTTGTTTGCCTGCTGCTCAGATGCTTGACCCCCCCCCCCCCCCAATGCGCTCGGGAAGAAAACCCGAGGCTTCAATTGGCTGAGTGCCCTCGCAAACATCCTGGCTTTTGTTCTTCCCGAAGACGGCTCCTGCTTGTGGTGGAACATTCTGCCTTGCTGGCTTCTTTCTGTGAGTGCTCCCCAAAGCGCTTATTTCTGCCTCCTCAGTGGGCGCTCCCAAGAATTCAGGGTTTGGTGTTGGTTCTCACTGGCATTTGTCCTTTAAATTCAGGAATGACGCTTGCAGAAGTCTCTTCTCTGAAGCGAAGGGAGGGTAACCTGCTTTTAATGTATCATGAATGTCTCAAACAGGAGAAGGAGGTGAAAGGCCTTGGCTTGAACTCATCAGGCTCCGGAAATAAATTCCCCAAACCCAAAGTGTGTAGTGCTTTTCCCCCATGTACCTCTAAGAATAGCTGGTGCTGGGTACAGCCTAGCCCTGACATGGAATCTGTGGCACCAAGAAGTGTACTGTCCGTCTCTCTGGGCCTGCATATATTTCTCTGCAGACTTCTCCTGTGTGGCTTGCCTGGTAATTGGAAAACATCTGTTAAAATGTCGCCTGAGAGTGTTGAGGTGAGTAAGCATAAAGCACTAAAATGTGTATTCAAAAACAGTTAAAAATGCAAAATGTCACAATCAGCCTTGGGGCTCCGGCACTGAAAGAACATAAGAACGTAAGAGAAGCTAATGTTGGGTCAGGCCAATGGCCCACCCAGTCCAACACTTTGGGCCAAACAGTGGCCAGAAACACCAGGTGCCCTCAGGAGGTCCAGCAGCGGGGCCAGGACACCAGAAGCCTTTCCCCCCAAGAATACAGGGCATCACTTTCCCCAGACCGAGAGTTCCTATCTATAGCCACTGATGGACCTCTGCGCCAGATGTTTATCCAATTCCCTCTTGAAGCTGTGCATGCCTGTAGCCGCCGCCACCTCCTGTGGCAGTGAATTCTACGTGTTAATCACTCTTTGCGTGAAGTACTTCCTTTTATCCATTCTAACCCAACTGCAATTTCATGGAGTGCCCTCAAAGCCATGATTGTTTTGTTCATGTAATTCCTTTGTGCCCCACCTTTCTGCCTAATGGGGACCCAAAGCAGCTGACGACATTCTCCCGTCCTCTCTTTTATCCTCGCGACACCCCCGTGCGGTAGGTGAGGCTGGGGCCCCTGTGAGCTTCCAGGGCACAAGTGGGGATTCAAACTTGGGTCTCCCAGAGCCTAGTCTGACACCCTTAACCACCCCACCGCAAGAGATGCCTCCAGCGGATATGGAAGTTAAATAATAATCAAGGGCATGTTCTTGCGCAGTGGCAAAAGTTCGCTTTGCCCAGGAGAAATGGCTAGCCAGAGAGGAACCTCCAGGTTCAGAGCCAGGAGGCAACATCAGGGGAAGGCCTCGGCCTCTCTGCCCTATTGCTGGTCCTCCGGAGGAACTGTGTGAGACAGGATGCTGGACTGGATGGTCTCTTGTGTTGTGTTCAGAGCTCTCCCCCGTAACTGGATCCAGGTGACACTCCACAGTGGGTGAGTTCCAATCTGAAATGTGCTAATTTGAATGTTGTGCCAGCTGCCTTGGAAACCTGCTTCTGCTCTCAGCTTGGCTGTGGCGGTTGGAAACTAGTGGATAGTGAGGGAATTTCCGGATTTCCAGTATTCTCGAGCTGTTCCCTGGGGTGAGGGGCAGGCTGCAGGACTGTCCTTCTGAGTCTGTTCTCCGTCAGACTTGACTCTGAACTTCGCTGCCCCAAAGGAGTGGAGGCCAGATCTTCTAAGAAATCCCTGGGGTTCTTTAGGGGGCCCTAAACACGCTTGGTCTGCATCACTTTTAAATGGCTGCTTTTAATGCTGAATTATTAGGCAAGTAATTGGGCTTATATAAACTTTGAATAACGCATGGTATGATCAGAGAGCTGGATGACCCAGGCTGGCCCGATCTCGTCTTGTCTCAGAAGCTAAGCAGGGCCGGCCCTGGCTGGTACTTAGATGGGAGACCCTCAAGGAAGTCCAGAGGTTGCTGTGCAGAGGCAGGCAAGGGCCAACCCACCTCTGAACATCTCTTGCCAGAATGTCTCCAAATGTCACCGTAAGTCATCTGGGACTTGGCAGCACTTTCCACAGCCGCCATAATCAGAGCTGTCCTGCGAAACAGCAGATGAAATTTCCCTTGTAGATCGGGGCACTGCCAGCCAGTTTCTGGCGTTCTAGTCCCATGCTGCACTCTGAGGCAGGGAGTGGCCACTGGGGGGCAGTGCGACTCCAACTGCTAAGCTGTGTTGCAGTCCAACCATTGCCTGAAACTTGAATGCTCCAGGGGTGTCTCATCTTGGAAATGAGCTGTATCCTGTGGCGTGGCTTGCTGTAATGCACTTAGTTCCACTTAGTGGCATGGCTCGTTGTAATGCAAAGAGGCTTTGACACCAGAGTGGATCTGCCGGATCTAGCCTCTGCTGATGTTGCTTTGCTGTGGGCTTCCTATCGTGAGCGTGTCCCAGGTCTGGGCAAACAGCTTCCAGATCCGTACTGTGTCTCAGTGGCTGAGCATCTGCTCGGCATGCAGAAGGTCACAGGTTCATTCCCTGACATCTGCAGTTGAGGACCAGGTACTGTGAGGCTTCTGAGTCGAATCAATAAGCCAGACCTCTTGTTGAAGCAAAAGTTCTTTTATTCTTAATGATGGTTCAGGTACTCAATGTTTGTTAGAGATACTTGGTTACAGACAGCAAGGACTAATATACCCCCCACCTTCAGGTAATAGCAGGCAGAGGGCCAATCAGGATGAATACAAAAAAGCGCGGAAACCTCCAAGCCGTTGGTTCTCACAGAAAAGGCGCAAAAGCACTAAGAATTCCCCCCATGCCCCTTAGTGACCTTTAATTGCAATTTGCAGACCAGACACCTGGGTAGAAACAGTTCAACAGTTCCCCAAGGTTATGAAAGCAAGATAAAACATTCTAGGCTCCAGAGACGGAGAGGGAGGAGACGGGAAGAGATAGCCAGGCTTGTTTATGTGACGCGATGGAATGCAGCAAGCCACCCTCCCGGGGAAAGAAAGACACATTAAGCAGGACCTGCAATAAACTTCAAGGCTAGTCATAAATCAGGTCCCCAGATGCAACAATTAATGGCAGAGACTCTGACAGGTACTAAGTGACATGTATGGCCGTGACCTAAGACCCTGGAGAGCTGCTGCCAGTCTGAGTAGACAGTACCGACCTCGATGGACCAGTGGTCTGATTCAGGATAAGCCAGCTTCGTATGTGGGTTCCCCCCCAACTAGTTCCAAAGACTGGTCAAGATGGGCCAGCTGTAGCAGTAGAGAAGAGACAGAGTCCAGGAGCACCTCCAGGGCACCACCATTGGTGGCAGGGGAGGAGCTTTCTTGAGTCACTGCTCACTTCTTTAAGGTGCTACTGGACTCTTGCTCTCGTCTCCTGGTTCCAAAGAGTATCTTGTGCTAAAAAAGGCCCCCCCCCCCCGCAACCTCGGGTTCCTAATTCAGAAGCCTGCCACACGATGTGCAAGAACCTGAAGGTTGCTGTAGCCACGGAAGCCGGCTGTCCAGCTGTACAGGCAGCAGCCTGCTCCATCAGATGCGGAGCCAGATAAAGGTTGGGAAATCCTCTGTGTCCTCGGAGCTCAGCTGTTCCTGGAGAACTGGATTGACACCAATGCAGACGGGGCGATCCGCCGAGTCCTGCAAGCTGCCTGTTGAATGACGCAAGGCCCCTCAATAATTCATGGGCTGCCGTGTTCCGCTTCAAGTCCAGTGCCCAGCCAGCAAAGCGTATTTCGGCGCCCGTGTGCCCAGCCCTTGGCAGGATTTGCAACGTGGCTTTCACATATTCATGCTGATGTTTCCCTTCCCCCCCCTCACTCCCCTACAGTCTCCCCAGTAATAGGCTGCGGCGCAGATGGCTGTTCGAATGTTTCTCCCATTTCCCTCCAAAGGTTCCTTCTGAGACTTTCAACGAGGCAGCAAAAACAAGTTAGCCCAGGGGCAGCCCGGCATCTGTCTCTCCATGATGGTGCCATCTGATCTCTTGGGCGGAGGGGGCAGCACTCCGTGGGCTCCCTGTACAGCCTTCTCCCAAGGGTTTGCTTCAGATCCCCCCCCCCCCAAAATCTGTTAGCTGCCAAAGTACTGGCTGTAAAATATGACAAGCTCCATTCCAGACTGGGGGAAATATTCTGTGGTGTGGCACAACTAGAAACCAAAGCAAAGCTAGTGGCTGGGCTGTTCAAAGGCAGACGAGCTCGTTGGTCTGTCCCTTCCGTTCCGTTCCCCGCTAATAATATGCAGCCTCAGAGTCTTCCAACAGTTACTGTGTTCTCCTTGGCCCGTGGTTTCCTCCACACCTCCCCAATCAGCCATTCAGCCTGCTGCGGCCATGGCCCATTCTGCATCTAGCATTCGCTCTGTCGCTCAAAATCACATTCAAATATACCCCGGGCCAACGCCATACTGACCGCAGAGTCACCCCTGAACGGCCATAAATCGATGCAGACGGCCACCATAACACCAAGAGATCAAAGGAAGTGAAACCGACATACAATAACATCCAACAATTAAATTATTTATTATTTATTAAATTGGACCTCTCTCGGGCTGGGGAACACCAGGAGTTTCTTGTTCCCTGAGCGTAATGCTCTTCCAGGGGCATAAAGTGAAAGTGGCACGCAATATAGAGGGGGATTTCTGTTCCAGTGTGGGTTTGGTAAAACAGCAAAGCGAGTGCCACATGCAGGCTGGGCCAACCACGTCCCCCTGGCCTTCCTAGCTCCGACCCCTGTCCAGCCGTCTCCTAGCCATATTTGACCTTTCCCCCAGTCTCTCTCCGGTTCCCACCCGCTCTGCAGTTTCTGCTCGGAAGCCTTAATGGGTCTGCTCTCACTTCCCCCCAAGCTCTCAGCTGTCGGGCTTTCCTCGGCCCTGTTCCTTCGTCTCAGCCCTCTGTTTCTCTCCGCCTACACAGCTGCACCTGTTCCTAGTCTTTGTGTAGGGTTTTCCTCTGCCAACAAACCTAGGCGGGCCGTTTGCTAACATTCTGTTGTTGGCAGTTTCTTCCTCAAAATCAGAATGTGGCACCAGAGCGACTCCTACCATGGGCTGTGTGTGTATATACTAATATTTTGGGGTCCACAGATGCCTAACAATGAGCAGTGAGTCAACGCTTGAAGCTTTAATTCAAACAGCAGCAAAATTATCTTGTACAGTAGGCCACTGCTGTAGAATTGAGGTCATGGGATCTTAGGGTAAGTCCTCAAGCTACCAGCTCACCCCGGCAGGGTAAAAGGTGTCTTACAGATTTTGCTGCCAGATCTTCCCCCCTGATTATACAGTAACAAAGCAAAATAATTACCCGTTTTTTGAAAGTCACAATGAAAGTGTTGCTGTTAAGTCTCTGGAATTCTATGTGAACAAATCAGCGCTTGCTTTCTGGTATCCCCCATGTATGCTACGGGCCCCGATTAATCCTTGAGCAATGTACCACTCCTGTCCCCTGATTTTACAGTGCCTGGATGACCTTCCCGTAAGTTCCACAACTATCTCCATGAAGGCTACTTGTTATCACCAACTTGTTCCCTTCCAAGACTGCTCCGTTCATCAACATTAGTTCGTCTACACTTTTTGGATTTTCAGATCAAAGGCCTCTTCAGTTTTTGGCCATTAGCCAATCGCCCCTTGGATCCGAGTCAGCCAGACTGGATCTTTCTGTTTCTTCTTCAGTGCGTTGCAGTTTTTAAATGTCTGCCATCGGAAGTGAACTGAGGATCACAGCTACGCGAGCTTTCGCTCCATGCTCGTAAATGTGTCTTCTGCTGCCATCAGGGGAGCTGCCCTGGGAAGTGCGTCAGCCATGGCCAAAAGCTGGACACGCAGCTGAGTCATATTTGTGTAGCTTGATCGTCTTCCACTGGGTCTGTAATGCACAGTCAATTTGATAATTCGCTAAATAAAGCTTGATGGGACTCCCGATCTTCCACTGCCACTGTCCGTCAACGGATTGACTAAATCTCTCACAGGCATCTGACGGACCGAGTAGCTCTTTCTCGGTATGTGCATGTTTGGCTTCCACATCAGTCAGAGGTTCAGATGCATATGCCACCGGTTGCCAACACTCTCTGTTTTTTAAGAGTGCTGCACCCAAGCTGAGTGAGTGATCTGCCGAAATTTGGATGAGGTGTGGATTGGAATGTAACAGCTCTGCTGGAGCAGACCAAGGTTGGTTCATTTAGTCCAGCAGCCTTTTCTCACAACAGCGGCCCTGGGGGTCGAACAACAAGGGATAGAGGCCAAGGCCTTCCCTGTTACTGTCTCCTAGCACTGGCTTTCAGAGGCTTTCTGCACTGGAATATGGAGGTCGCCTTTAGTCACCACAGCCAGTAGCCATTGATGGACCTCTCCTCCATGAATCAAGCTGATGCTCTCAAAGCAATCTACCCTTATTCCCAATAAGAACACAATGTTGGATCAGGCCAGTGGCCCCTCCAGTCCAACACTCTGTCACACAGTGGCCAAAAAAACCCAGGTGCCATCGGGAGATCCAGCAGTGGGGCCAGGACACTAGAAGCCCTCCCACTGTTGCCCCCCCCAGCACCAAGAATACAGAGCATCACTTGCCATAGACCTAGAGTTCCTATCTATACCTGGTGGCTAAGAGCCACTGATGGACCTCTGCTTCATATGTTGATCCAATTCCCTCTTGAAGCCGTCCATGCTTGTAGCCGCCGCCACCTCCTGTGGCAGTGAATTCCACATGTTAATCACTCTTTGGGTGAAGAAGTATTTCCTTTTATCCATTCTAACCCTACTGCTCAGCAATTTCATGGAGTGCCCACGAGTTCTTGTATGGTGAGAAAGGGAGAAAAGGACTTCTTTCTCTACCTGCTCTATCCCATGAATAATCTTACAAACCTCAATCATGCCACCCCTCAGCTGTCGTTTCTCCAGGCTAAAGAGCCCCAAGCGCCTCAACCTTTCTTCATAGGGAAAGTGTTCCAACCCTTTTATCATTCTAGTTGCCCTTTGCTGTACTTTCTCTAATGCTATAATATCTTTTTTGAGGTGTGGCGACCAGAACTGCACGCAGTACTCCAAATGAGATCGCACCATCGATTTATACAGGGGCATTCTGATACTGGTAGAATTGATTTCAGTTCCCTTCCTAATCCCAGCATAGCGTTGGCCTTTTTCATTGCAGTCGCACACTGTCTCGACATTTTCACTGAGTTATCTACTACGACTCCAAGATCTCCAATCACATCTGGCAGCAGTGAATTCCACAATGTAATTACTCACTGAGTAAAGAGATTTCCTTTCATCCTGAATATGGTGCCCCCCAAATTCTAGTATTTTGGGAGTGGGAGAAAAGCCTCCCTTTCTCCACCCAGTGCATCATTTTTTTCAAAACCCTGTCATGCCCTGCTTTGGCTTTCATTTTTCAAAACTCGAAAGTCCAAGACACTTCAGCTTTCCTCGTAAGAGAAAGGTGTTCCAGCCCCTAAAAGATCTGACAACATCTAAAGATCCTTGGAGTGGGAAGTTGTGTCTGGGGTGTTTTGGTGACTAGCTCCGGCAGCATCTTGCAATGTGATTACACTTCCCACAGTTTTCCAAATACTCTGCATTGTTTAGGAGCATGCTGCATTCCATCATTTTTTTTTTGCATGCTTCTCTCTCTTCTGTTTTCCTCCTCGTGAAGGAAGGTCCTTTTGTTTTTGAAGATGACTGCCTTGCCTTTTGTTTCTTCAAGTGAAGAGCATGGACATCATCGCCTTCAGATCTTGGGCCAGTGTGCAGGGGTGTCAAATCTCAAGCAGAGCCGACTCTGGGAAGTAGAAGAAGAGATTGGATTTATACCCTGCCCTTCACTCAGGAGTCTCAGAGCGGCTTACAAACCCCTTTCCCTTCCCTTCCCCACCACAGGCACCCTGTGAGGTAGGCGGGGCTGAGACAGCTCTGAGAGAAACTGCTCTTTTTTCAAGAACAGCTGTGCCAGGACTATGGCTTGCCCAAGGTCATCCAGCAGCTGCAAGTGGAGGAGTGGGGGATCAAACCCGGTTCTCCCAGATTACAGTCTGCACATTTAACCACTGCACCAAACTGGATCTCTACACCAAATTGGCTTGGATGAGAGATCTCCTTGGAATACCAGCAGTCGGGAGGCAGGGGCAGGCTTTACTCACCCACCTCTCTGAATATTCTCCAGGCCCCCAGGAGGGGTCCGTCACCAGAGGTCGCCATGACTTCCAGGTGCACATAAACACACACACACACACACACACAAAAATACAAAAAAAACTGTAGTAGTTCTCTGAGCAGTCCATCTCTGATACCAGAGACAACTCGATTCCTTAACCACCATCTGTAGTAACCGCCTCAATTCTGCAATGCTGATCCACAGATCGATCTGCTTTTTGCAGGCATGTCCAAAAAACCCATACTTCTGTCAAAAGTTTTATTTTTCTGGACTTCCGGCAAGACTTGCGATGATGGCGGACGCGCTCCTCCGCAACTGCGGGGAGCGCGATCCGTACCCAGCGGGAAGAAGGGGCTCTGGACAGGTGCCGAGCCCCCAGAGACCCCAGTGAGGGGGCTCTGCCGGGGTGGCACGAAGGGGATCTCTCCCTACGGTGGCGACCGAGGGATCGAGGTCCCTTTTCATCACCCCCATAGGTTCCCCCGCCGCGGGAGCCGTATGGCTGAAAGCGCAAATCCGTGAAGCAGCAGAGAGTGCGAAGCTATGAGGCTTGAACTTACAGTTACGCATGGAATAAACGTGAGTCTGAAGTAAAATAAACAGAGCACAGCGGGCGGGTGGAGTGAAACCCCCCCCCCCCTCGGGATCGGCGTACTTACGAGACTCTTTACGTGGCATTACTGCATGAAAAATAGTACGCTTGGCTTGCTGGATGGCAGCATCGCGCTTTAGAGGATATAAACTTTAAAAAGTCATAAGCGCAGTCTGAGAATTTGCTTCTTTCATTCATCTTATCTAACTATCAACAAAAAGCACAGCCTCAACAATGGCGGGGAAAACGAAACCTTCCCCCAAACTAGGAAGTACAGCTCCAAGTTCAAAGGTTGATACCACAGAGATGAGTACTGTGTTCTCCTCATTATTGCGACCTCTAGTGGACCAAATGACAGCTCTCAATGTCAAGATGGATAAAATGCAGCTGGAACTGAAGGAGTCGAATAAAACTACAGAGAAGCTGCAGCGAGAACTTCTGGAAGTAAAGACCTCAGTAAAAAATCAGGATTCAAGGCTACAAAAAGCGGAGAAAGAAAAGGCCCTCCATTCTGATCAGCTGTTGAAACTACAGATGGAAAGATCGAATTTTTTCCTAAGACTTCAGAATGTGCCAGAGAATAAAGGAGAAGACCTTAAAAACCTGCTAAGTGAAGCGCTTGAACCAGTAACAGGCTTAAAAGCAGCAGAATTAAAAAGCGACATGGATATGGTTTACAGAACCTATCCAGATTATACTAAAAAGAAAAGCCTGCCTGGTGAGATTATGATAAGGTTCTCCAAAAAATCAACAAGGGATGTGGTGCTTAGAACCACAAACAAAGCGGTTCTGAAGATCAAAGGAGAAGAAGTTAAAGTGATGAAAGACATTCCATTCGAAATAAGGAAAAGAAGGAAAGCCTATGGGAAACTGACATCTTGGTTACAGTCTGAATCCATTATCTATCGGTGGAACGTTCCGGAAGGACTAAGCTTCAGCATCAAAGATAAAAAGTATAAGATTGACTCTGTCCAACAGGCGAAATTTTTTTTGGAAAAAAGCAAAGCAAAGAAAAACGAGAGAGACTCAGATGGTTCACTGGCTTCGCAAGAAAGTATCTACAGATTTGACAGCTCCAAGAGCGAAGAAGAAATTTCTGACTCGGAAAAAGGAACAGCAGCTCCAAAAGTACAAGAAGAGACTGTAAAGACAAGAAGAGGACGAAAGAAGAAATAAGAACTGAATTGTTTTATTGAAAGTTGCACTTATGTATTCCATATATTTTGTATAATTAAGCATCCCTCTAAAGGGGTATGTCTGTCAAACAGCTTTTTTGTTTTTTCTTAATATCAGCAGTAACAATTTTAATTGAAAATTAACCAAGGTTTAAAATGCTTCATAATTATTATATGTTATATGGCAGATTTAAGCAAATGATAAAGCACTCTCTGTATAAGGTAAATGTAGCTTAGAAATTAGCGAAATAGATGTAGTTATAGAGAAAATCAATAAAAACTTTAAAAAAAAAGTTTTATTTTTCTTGGGCATACAATCTTCTTCAGACTTGTCCCTCACTTTCATATTTTCCTGTCGGGCAAACCCCAAATTTACCCTAAATTTCCAAAGCCGCCTCTCTAATAACATGTAGGAAAAAGGAACCCTTGAGTGCTGTTCCCTTTCCACTCGGCTTGTATCCTGGGCAGGGAGAGCTGAAACCTTTGCTGGGATGTTTCCCTGTCACCTGCCGGGTCTCTGGATAATTGCAGGCTTGCTGGTGATTGTCTGCAACATTACTGTATTCATGCAGGATCCTGCCGCAGTACTTAAGGCCCAGGGTTCGTGGCTTTCTTTTGGCGTGTCTCTCACCGCTTCCCTGTCTTCTAACAAGCCTCTCAGCATCCTTCTAGGGTGAAGGTCATGTCATCACGGGCGAGTGGTCAACCTGACAATTCCCTAACAGTATGGAAGATATCTCTACATCCGTGTTTTAATGACTAGGGACCTGGAAGGACTCTGGTCTCTAAATTGGCTGCTTGTGGTTGGTTAGAGGCAAGGGCCGTAGGGATGCCAATCTCCAGGTGGATCCTGGGGGTCTCTCGAGATTACAGCTTGTCTCCAGACGGCAGAGACCAGTTCCCATGGAGAAAATGGATGCTTTGGAGTAGAGATGCCTGTCTCCAGGTGGGACTTGGGGATCCCCAGGAATTACAGCTCGTCTCCAGACTACAGAGAACAGTTCCCCTGGAGAAAATGGATGCTTTGGAAGGGGGGACTCTAAGGCATTGTACCCCACTACGGCCCCTGTCCTCCTCAAACCCCACCCTCCCCAGGCTCCACCCACAAATATCCAGGGATTTCCCAGCCTGGATCTGGCAACCCGGCCCACCAATGCCTCAGAGAGGACCTGGCAGCCCAACGAGGACCAGGTGGTCTACTCGTGCTCAGACTCCTGCTTTCTTGTCTTCACATGTTCATGGACTGAGCTTAAATGCTGAGAAGCAATTGCCAAGGCAAAACCCGTCTGACTCTGGTGCAAGAGGGGCCTCTGGAGTAGTTATGGGGGGACAAAGAGGATTAGGGAAGAGGAGAGAAAAGATGGACTCGATTCGGCAAGGCAATGGAAAATATCGGCGTGGAAAGAAGAAGAAACTGGGTTGCAGGAAGAAAGAGCTCTGGAGTCTGGCTTTGTTAGCGCGGAGGGGGAAATGTGGCTCAAGTGGTTAAGATGCTGAACTGCAGCCCGGAAGGTCAGTAGTTCAGCAGTTCAAGACCCGAGTGCTGTGTGACGGAGTGAGGTCCCGTCTCTGGCCCCAGCTCCTGCCAACCTAGCTGTTCGAAAGCATGAAACTGCAAGTGGATAAACAGGCACCACTCTGGTGGGAAGGTAACAGCGTTCTGTGTGCCTCAGCGCCTAGTCATGCCGGCCACATGACCACGGAGATGTCTTCGGACAGCGCTGGCTCTTCGGCTTGGAAGCGGAGATGAGCACCACATCCCTAGAGTCGTATTTGACTGGCTTTCGAGCAAGGGAGACCTTTACCTTTACCTAGGGGGGAATGCTGTATTATTTCTATCTTTTCTACCAAAGTGTTCTTCGAGAGGTGCTGGGTCCCCAACTCTTTGGCACAGCCAGGTGCCTGTGGGTTTCCCACTCAATGGAATGGAAACGTCGCCAACCTGTCTCGCGAGCATATTGCGAGGACGGATAACTGAAGCTCTTAAAACTGTCAAAACAGCAACTGACTCGGCAAGATCCTGCGTGCCTCAGAGTCTGTTCATCTGCTGCTGAGTTGCTTGGCTGCAGTGGACAGGGAAATACTTGTTAAACTGGGAGGGAAGCAAAGGTAACTTTGAAGGAGCCGCAGACTTTGGATCCGAGCCTCCCCGTGTCCCTTCTCTCTGCACGTTGCAGGCTGTTGCATCTGTCGTCTCTGCCCTCTTCTCAGATCTATCTGCATGCTCGGCAACCAAGCCATCTCGCACGGAGGAAAGGTGCAAATGCTCCTTCTCAAAGGAGGAGGAGGGGCCTCTTGTGTTGGCAGAAGACTCATCATACTGGGTGGAAGGCCTTCCCAACCTGTGCTGTGAGGTAGGCTTGTAAGCAGTGTTCCCCCTAAGCTGAGTCAGTGTGAGCTAGCTCGCCGTTTTTTAGCCTCCGGCTCACACATTTTGGTCTTAGCTCCAGAAGGAGGGCTCCAGACAGCAAACTCATCCATGCAGCAGCCAAACTGCTCGCTCACCACTTGAATGCCAGGAGCTCACAAAGCCTTTTAACAACATAAAACAATAAACAATGAGGTTACTATTTATCTGACAAGATACAACTTAATCCCTTTTGTTCCCTCCTCTTTATCAAATTCCCTGATCTTACCCGCTTAAATAATCCCCATGCAACTTTCCCCAGCAAATTATAATTCTTAATACATTTCTTTTAATCTTCAGTTAGTTTGATACCTCTTGTACGAATTTCTTCTTTCTTCTGTTCCTGAAAAAGAAGTTGAACGGAGTTGCCTCCGAATATGGGTGCTGAAGAGAATATCTCCCGTAGCTCACAAAGCAGGATTGTTGCTCACAAGACTCCACAGCTTAGAGGCAGCACTGCGTGGTCATAAGGAACGGAATCCTGTATCTACACCGGGACAGTGCTTTGACCACCCAGAGGGACTTCACTGCGACCTTTTGTTTAAAGGTCAGTAGGGCCCAGTCAATCCAGCAGGAACCCTTTGCTCCACGGTCACCTTGCTTTCTTGTGTGTGTAAAGAGCTGTCAAGCTGCAGCCGACTTATGGTGACCCCCCTCAGGGGGTTTTCAAGGCCCAGAGATGCTCAGAGAAGCAGTTTGCTGTTGCCTGCCTCTGCGTAGCAACCCTGCACTTCCTTGGTGGTCTCCCATCTGAATACTGACCAAGGCTGACCCTGCTTAGCTTCTCAGATCTGATGAGGTCGGGCTTGCCTGGACCTCGTAGTTGCTCTCGGAATAGCAAGTATTTTCCGGAGTTCCTTCCCCAAGTTGGAGGCTCATCATGCCATGGGGCCTCAGGGTGGGCTTGGCCAGCTGCCGTCTGATACCGGATTTCTACCCCTTCAGCCTTGGAAACTGGCATCTGGATTTTTGGATGTTCGATGGATGCCTTCAGCCTGTTTCCATGGGGGGGGGGCCCTCTCTTCTCCAGGTGGCTGGGCTCTGTGTCTGGCGTTCCTCTTGGGGGCAAGTCTGTGAAGGTTCCTTCAACCGAAATCTTTTTCAGTCTTTCGTTTCCCTGTCTCACTTCTGCCATCTAAAACTTATGTTTTAAAACTCTGTACTGAGAGGCTGCCTGTCTCCTCGGCCCACCTAAGTTCATCCTGGATGCATTCTGTGCTCTAGATGGGTTGAGGACGAGGCCTCTTTTGAGTTGGGGTGTGTGTTTTAAACTGCCGTTAGCAAATCGTTGGGTGGTAAATCCCGGACAAGGCACTTATCAGGGTTTGCTGATGCAAGGTGAGGTGGCTGCTGAAAGCTTGGCGCGGCCTCCTGCTGAGTCAGGCCCCTGGTCCAGCTAGATGGGTCACGGTCGCCGTCTCCTCTGACTCTCGGCAGCTCTCCGAGGGAGGTCTCGAGCAGAAGTCTCTCACGCAACCTGCTCTCTCTAACTGGAGACGCCCGAGATTGAATCGGGGACCCTTTCCTGCCACTGAGTCACAGACTCACCCACTGGCTTAACTGACTTCAAATGGGGGAATTCAGAAGTTTGAGGGCAGTTTCTCAGCAGCTGTTAGGTGTGATAGCGACAAGCCCACTTAGCCGTTGCACCCCGGGAGAATCATTCTGAAAGTGTGAGAGTCATTCTGAAAAACTGTTTGATTCGGAACTGGACCACAGTTTGGCGTCAAGTCACTTCTGACCTGTAGCAGCCCCGTAAATTAATTACCTCCAAAACTTCCTATCCTCAACAGGCTTGCTCGCTTCTTGCAAGCGGAGGGCCTTTGTGGCTTCCTTGGTTGAGCCCACCCCTCTCCTGTCGGCGCTTCCTCTTTTCCGGCTGCCTTCGACTTTTCCGAGCATCCTTATCTTTTCCAGGGACTCCCATCTCCTGATGCCACCAAAGCACGATAGATAGCCTCCCTTTAGTCCTTTTAGTTGCTAGGGCAAGTTCAGGCTCCGTTTGATCTAGACAGGATGAAAAAAAGGGGGCGGCAACTTAACCCAATGAAATTGAATCAAGAACCTAGGCAGGGGTGGGCAAACTTGCTCAGCGTAAGAGCCACATAGAATAAACATCAGATGTTTGAGAGCCGCAAGACATGAACAAATATTACCTGCTTTTATTGGAAAATAAGCACATTTGCTTTTTATTAACATTAAATGAGACTGCCAAAAATAATAACAAAAGGGGCAAAAGCAGATATTGATAATGATATTAATTTGTCCAATGATATGTGTTTGCTAATGATATTTAGCTTCCCCAGCCGCCCTGCCGGGAGCCACATAATATATGTGAAAGAGCCGCATGCGGCTCCCGAGCCACAGTTTGCCCACCCCTGACCTAGAGGGTCAGTTAGAAAACCAGTACAGGGCCAATAGTTAAGAACATGAATGTGAACTAATTATAAGAAAAAAATACATACGAAGAAATATATTTATTTAAAAACATGTAAGGGTCCAACTCTGTGCTGGAGGCGCATCGGCTTCTTTCTGGTCTCGCACACCTGTCCTTTCCGGACCTAAATTGGAAGGCGTACAATAGCAATCCTATTCAGCTCGTATGCATCTGTACATAACACAAGGGTAGATCCAAGGAGGCATCTTATAAAATAATTTCCTCGTGTCTATTGATTTCCTGTCTGAGACCTCCACTTTTGGTCCCAAACCAGTTCGCCCATTGCCTTTTGGTAGTAACAGGAGTTTATTTGTGTCTTATATAGCTTGACCTCTGAAGAAGGCTCCACTGGGCCGAAATGCATTCGGTTACTATTGTTTCCCCTTGGGCAGATGTCCCTTTGATTGTGTTACAAGGCTTCTTTAAGCTGGGCCCTTATATGTTCTTAAATGTTTCTGTAATAAATACATGTATTTTTCCCTGTAATTAGTTTACATTCATGTTGTTAACTACTGACCCTGTATTTGTTTTCTAACTAACCTTCTAGGGTCTTGATTTGATCTAGAACCCACTGATTTGGCTTGCTTGGGGGTCCACAAGATCTGGAAAACTCTCCTCCCGCACCACATTCCACAGGAATTGACTTTCTTTCTGTCCACTTTCTTAACTGTCCAACTTTCACATCTGTGCATACTAATGGGGAAGAGATTAGATTTATACCCCACCCTTCACTACCCGAAGGAGTCTCAGAACAGCTTCCAATCTCCTTTCCCTTCCCCTCCACACAACAGACACCCTGTGAGGCAGATGGGGCTGAGAGAGCTCTTTTGAGGACTGCTCTTGAGAGAACAGCTCCTAAAGAACTTGTGACTGACCCAAGGCCATACCAGCAGGTGTATAATATAAATAAAACATTTCCATGGTAAGAAGAAGAGGAGATTGGATTTATACTCCACCTTTCACTACCTGAAGGAGTCTCAGAGCGGCTTACAGTCTCCTTTCCCTTCCCCTCCCCATGACAGACACCCTGTGAGCAGTGTTCCCTCTAAGCTGAGTTAGTGTGAGCTAGCTCACAGTTTTTTTAGCCTCCAGCTCACAGATTTTTGTCTTAGCTCAGGAAGGATCTGGCTCCAGAGCAAACTAATTTATGCAGCAGCCAAACTGCTCGCTCACAACTCTAATGCCAGCAGCTCACAAAGTAGAATTTTTGCTCACAAGACTCCACAGCTTAGAGGGAGCATTGCCTGTGAGGTAGGTGGGGCTGAGAGCTCTTTTGAGGACTGCTCCAGAGAGAACAGCTCTGAGAAAGCCACAAATACTGTGGTACGACTTATCTTGGTACATAACCGTTTATTTCCTTCATTTATACCACAGTTGTCTCACTGCTGAAAGCTCAAAAGTGCCTTACCACATCCGCCCCTTCTCCATCTTATCCCCACAACAACCCTGTGAGGTAGGCTAGGCCGAAAGGGTGTGCCTGGAAGTTGTTACGGTCTGTCCAGACGCACCCCCTACCAGCCACTGAAAAGCTGATGGAGCCCGTACAATGAGCTTCTCCCAGGAATGACTTCTAAGCAAGAGACGGCTGGGAATCACCCCGCCTCTCCTCACCAGTGTTCCCTCTAAGCTGAGTCAGTGTGAGCTAGCTCACAGTTCTTTAGCCTCCGGCTCGCAGATTTCTGTCTTAGCTCAGGAAGGAGGGCTCCAGAGCAAACTAATTTATGCAGTAGCCAAATCGCTCACTCTCAACTTCAATGCCAGCAGCTCAGAAAGTAGATTTTTTGCTCACAGGACCCCACAGCTTAGAGGAAGCACTGCTTTTGTTTTTCCTCCTGTTGTGACGCTTTGGGGATAGTTTTAGGTGGGTCGCTTTGTTGCCGTGCAGTCAAAGAACAAGATTCCACTCCAGGCCCTGACCTGGATAGCCCAGGCAAGCCCGATCTCGGAAGCGAAGCAGGGGCTGACCCTGGCGAGCATTGGGATGGGAGACCTCCAAGGAATAAATACCAGGGTCGAGATGCAGAGGCAGGCTATCGGGTCACTTCTCCGAACGTCCTCCGTGCCCCAGTAGGAGTCGCCAGAGGCCGCCATGACTTCCAGGCAGGAGGACACACACAAATGCAAAAATACCAACCAAACAAACAAAAAACTACACTCCAGTCGCACCTTATAGACAACCAGATTTTCCAGGACAGAAGCTTTCCTCAGTCCAAGACCCCTGCCTGAGCCTGTCTGTCCCAGCAGAAGTTTTGAGGTTGCCTTAAAGGGACGCTAGTAGGACTCCTGCATTTAAAATCAGACCCAAAGGCGTACTTGAGGCCCACCCGTGGCCGGCAGCGTTGGTCAGACTTTCCCACCTCGCCCAGGCCGGGGGGCTCCCGGCTCCAAAGCCCCAGCTGGCCATCCCAGGGAAAATGAGGTTAACTCCTCTCAAGGCGGAGAGAAAGCCTGCGTTGGGGCTCAGTTGGCTGCAGGCACTGAGTTGGCAGTCCCCGGCAGGAGCGCATCCCGGGCTTAGTGCGGGCGCTGCTGCCGGCTGTTATCCCCCAGGGGGTGCGACGAGGACAGCCGGGTCAAGAGGGGAGAGCGGCCTCTCATCCTGATTTGGTAATCTATTATTAATCTCCCGGCCTGTGGTGTGCAGTCTACCCATTCCCCCCCCCCCCCCGCCGCCCCTTGGATTAGTTTGGCCTCTGATGGTTGTTTTGGGCTGGGTCCAGGCCTGCTGCCTCTTGGGTCTTTCGAGGCAGAATCACAGCACAAAAGGTTCAGGAAGGGGCCTTCGCGGCTCTTGGTTTGGGGGCTACCCTCTGGGGCTCGTGAGCTTCCCTCTAGAATGATAAAAGGGTTGGAGCTCTTTCCCTGTGAAGAGAGGTTGAAGTGCTTGAGGCTCTTTAGCTTGTAGAAAGGACGGCTGAAGGGTGACAGGATCAAGGTTTACCAGATTATGCATGGGATTGAGCAGGTAGAGGAAGAAGTCCTTTTCTTCCTTTCCCACAATACAAGAACTCGTGGGCACTCCATGAAATTGCTGAGCAGTCAGGTTAGAACAGATAGAAGGAAGTCCTTCTTCACCCAAAGAGTGATTAACAGGTGGAATCCACTGCCACAGGAGGTGGCGGCAGTTACAATCACGGACAGCTTCAAGAAGGAATTGGACAAACTAATGGAGCAGAGGTCCATCAGTGGCTCTTAGCCACAAGGTATAGATGGGAACTCTCAGTCTGGGGCAAGTGATGCTCTGTATTCTTGGTGCTTGATGGGGGACAACAGTAGGAGGGCTTCTAGTGTCCTGGCCCCACCGCTGGACCTCCTAATGGCGCCTGGTGCCAGATGTGGTGGCTGTTGTTCCAGCACACCTGGAAACGTGGGGCAGGTTCTCATCAGAGAGGCTGATGAGACATAAGAACATAGCACTTTACTGTGTACTGTTAAATGGTTTTAGAATTGTTTTAATCTAAATCTATACTTACGTTTTATTGTAAATTATGTGTTGACTTTATGTAAGCCACCCTGAGCCGGCGTTGTCTGGGAGGACGGGGTAGAAATTCAATTAATAACAGCAGCAACAGATCATAAGAGAAGCCAATGCTGGATCAGGCCAATGGCCCATCCAGTCCAACATTCTGGGTCACACAGTGGCCAAAAACACCAGGTGCCCTCAGGAGGTCCAGCAGTGGGGCCAGGACACTAGAAGCCCTCCCACTGTTGCCCCCCCCAAGCACCAAGAAGAAGAGGAGATTGGATTTATACCCCACCCTTCACTACCCAAAGGCGTCTCAGAGCAGCTTACAAACTCCTTTCCCTCCCCCTCCCCACAACAGACACCCTGTGGGGTAGGTGGGGCTGAGAGAGCTCTGACAGAAACCGCTCCTTTTCAAGAACAGCTGGTACAGAGCTATGGCTTGCCCAAGGTCATCCAGCGACTGCAAGTGGAGGAGTGGGGAATCAAACCCAGTTCTCCCAGATCAGAGTCCACGCACTTAACTACACCAAACTGGCCAAGAAGACAGAGCATCACTGCCCCAGACTGAGAGATCCCATCTATACCTTGTGGCTAAGAGCCACTGATGGACCTCTGCTCCAGATGTGTCTCCAACTTGATGCCTCTGGACAGCCCTCAGGCTGTCAAGTGCAACAGCCTCCCTCTTCCCGCTGACCCCCTCCCAGTGGGGCAGTCAGACCACCTGAGGCGTGAAGGCCTTACAAAGCCCTCCTTCTGACAGAGACCAGAACTCCCAGCAAGATCTTCTTCTCCATCCTTTTGTCTCCCTAGAGTAGTCTCCCCCATCAGTTTGAGCCTGTGGGCCTTTGTGGAATCCTGACACTAGGCGGCGGGCACAGCCACCAAACAGCTGCCACAAGAGGCGGCGCCAACCACGCCCTATCAGGGAGCAAAGTTTCATATAGAAAACCCAAGTGGAACGGCACCTCTTCAGTGTTTCAGGCCGAAGCTCTTTTAATGTGCACAGCCGACCAGAAGACCTGCTGGGCAAAAGCTCCTCCTAGCCCCCCCCCTTCCTAAAAGCACTTGCAGATCCCGCAGGCACACTGTTGGGGACCCCTGCCCTTGACACACTCACATGTAACCGGTGCATATTTATTCAGAAGCAAGCGAGCCCCCTGTGCTTCAGTCGGGCCGGATTACTGCGGTCTGCTTTTGCGGCCCCCTGTGACCCTGCGCTGTGGCCTTCTGACCCCGGAGTCCAGCCCTGGTGGCGCAGTCTCCTGGTGCTTGGACGGCGTGGCACAGCTGTGTAGGGTGGCCGGGCGGAATCTCCCGGGGCCTCATCGCTGCGCACAAAGCCCTGGGGTTTGCCTCGAACGTAAGCATAATCCCCGCCCCCGCTGAACGCTGCCACCGGCTTCTGGGCCTTTGTCTCTGCGGCCCAGCAAGCTCCCCTCCTGCCCCTTGCTCTGCCGCTAAGCGCGCTTTGCACAGATGGGCCGGTTATTTTTACTTTGCGGCAACAGATGCCAACAGTATTCCTGGAAACTGCGTTTGCCTTCTGATCGGTCTGCCCCATTAATCTCCTCTCTAACTGCTTCTATCCCCAGAGCCGCGCAGCCCTTCCCGCCACCGCCTGCCAACGACAGGGGCCGGTGGGACCGAATGCAAAGTATGATAGGGCGGGCTGGATTACCAACCTCCAGACGGGGCCTAGAGGTCTCCTGGAATTACAACTGATCTCGGGACTTCAGGGATCCGTTTCCTCAGAGACAAGGGCAGGCATCAGAGGGTGGATTCTGTGGCATCGAACCCCTTCGAAGCCCTCTCCCTTTGCCCTCCTCAGCCTCCACCCAGAAATCTCCTGGAATTTTCCAACCCAAACTTGGCAACCCTAGGCGAGCATATCTTAGAGGTTATTTTATGACGCTATTTTGTATCTCCTGGGAGCCACCGCGGTATAGTGGCTAGCTAGAGACTCAGATCTGGGAGAGCCAGGTTAGAATCCCCACTCAGCCCTGGGAGCCTGCTGGGTGACCTTGGGTCTGTCACACACTCTCAGCCTGACCTACCTCACAGGGCTGCCGTGAGGATAAAATGGAGAGGAGGAGGATGAAAGCCACTTTAGAGGGGAGAGAAGCAGGTAAGAATGAAGTACATAAAATAATACATAAACCAGATGTGTGCCGGGGACTCTAGCTGGAGTTCCCAGGGCATTTTTTTGGGTGAAACTTAACTCTCATGCGCCTTTCTGTCTCTCACGTCCCACGCTGCCTCAGATCAACTGCTAATCCTGAGTGCGTTCCTTTGGTCACCAAAAACAAAACAGGTCTCACGCGGACAGCTATTTATCATATGGCACAGTCGCACACAGGAAGTGTATAATAATGTAAAATGCGTGACCAAGTTGATACAATGGGTATGCAGACCGATTGGGTATTGACTAATAATTACCGTGTGGCCGTGTGTGTAGACTAGCCAGGAGATCCTGGGATGGTCTGGCAGCTGGAAGTTCTAGCTCTTAGCACTGTGCTAGTAGCGAGCTATACTTGTTTATTTTTAGGGTCTGAGAGAGCTCTGGAAGAACTGTGACTGGCCCAAGGTCACCCAGCTGGCCAGTTTGGTGTAGCTGTTAAGTGTGCAGAACCGGGTTTGATTCTCCACTCTTCCACCTGCAGCTGCTGGATGACCTTGGGCAAGCCATTGTTCTGTCAGAGCTGTCCTTGCAAGAACAGTTCTCTCAGAGCTCTCTCAGCCCCACCTACCTCCCAGGGTGTCTGTTGTGGGCAGGGTATAAATCCAATCTCTTCTTCTTAATGTGGCGGAGTAAGAGCTTGATCACATTTCCCTGGAAAGCACAACGCTCACATTCCTGTGACAGATGGAAAATAATGCTAAAGAGATAGGCAGTCGTAGGATCTCTGGGTACACTACACACATGGAAACAATCAACCAATCAAACAGTCCTTCTCAGGACTACTTGACAAGACTGCATTCAAATCTTTGTTGTTGTTGTTCGGTCACACAGTCGAGTCCGACTCTTCGCGATCCCCTGGACCCCATCACGCCAGGCCCTCCTGTCCTCCGGAGTTTGCTTAGTTTCATGTTTGTTGCATCGATGACACTGTCCAGCCATCTCACCCTTTGCCGTCCCCTTCTTCTTTGACCTCCAGTCTTTCCCAACCTAAGGGTCTTCTCCAGGGAGTGCTCCCTTCTCATTGGGTGGCCAAAGTATTGGAGCTTCAGTTTCAGGATCTGGCCTTCCTGGGAGCAGTCAGGGTTGATTTCTTTTAGGATTGGCTGATTCGATCTCCTTGCAGTCCAAGGGACTCTCAAGAGTCTTCTCCAGCACCATCATTCGAAACCATCTATTTTTCGGCACTCGGCCTTCCATATGGTCTAACTCTCGCAGCCATCCATCACTACTGGGAATGCCATCGCTTTGACCATACGGACTTTTGTGGGCAGGGTGATGTCTCTACTTTTTGTTATGCTGTCTAGGTTTGCCGTCACTTTCCTCCCAAGGAGCAGGCGCCTTTTAATTTCATGGCTGCAGTCACCATCTGCAGTCACCGCCATTCAAATCTGCTGACAGCTAAAAAGCATGCTTCAGACTGATGGGCGAATCCCAGAAGATGGAGTTGCTGGAGTTGCCGAGCCACTTGGGCAGCGGACTCTCTAATGGCTCATGATATTGCTCTTTGCGGAAGCCGGGTGCCACAGAGCAGTCAGTTGCACAAGGAAGCCTTGGCTGAAGGCATCCACCATTTGCTCAGCATAACTTCTTCCAGTGCGGGAAGGGCACAGAGGCAGAAATTCAGTCATGCTATCCACATCAGGGAGGAGCTGTGGCTCACTGGTAGGGCATCCTCTTGGTGTGCAGAAGGCCCCAGGTGCTGAGAAAGGAGAGCTGCTGCCGGTCTGAGGAGACCCTCCTGACCCTGATGGACAGAGGGTCTGATTCAGCAGAAGGAATTTGATTCCGTTGGACTGCAATCTCCGGCTACTGGATGAACTCATTAAGCTGTCTTTGACTGATTCAGACCCATGGTCCATCAAGGTCAGTCGTTCAAGCCTCAACCACAGCCATGGAGTTCAATGGGACTTACTCCTTCATAAGAAGAAGAAGAAATGGGATTTCTACCCCGCCCTTCACTACCCAAGGGAGTCTCAGAGCGGCTTACAAACTCCTTTCCCTTCCCCTCCCCACAACAGACACCCTGTGAGGTAGGTGGGGCTCTGAGAGAGCTCTGACAGAAACTGCCCCTTTTCAAGAACAGCTGTGCTGGAACTACGGCTTGCCCAAGGTCATCCAGCAGGTGCAAGTGGAGGAGTGGGGAATCAAACCTGGTTCTGCCAGATTAGAGTCCGCGCACTTAACCACTACACCAAACACATAAGTGTGTTTAGCATTGCAGCGAGAGTTGCCAGCGCCGGGTTGGGAAATACCTGGAGACTTTGGGGGTGGAGCCTGAGGAAGGTGGGGTTTAGAGGAGGGGAGAGTAGGACGTGACCTTTTTTCTCCAGGTGAACGGATCTCTGTTGCCTGGAGATCAGTTGGAAACCCAGGCGATCTCCAGCCACCACCTGGAGGTGAGGTTGGCAACCTTAAATGCAGTGGAAGTGTGCTATTGTGGGGCTGTGTGCCTGTGAACATTGCTCACATTTACTGCCTGCCCTGTCGTAAAGCAAGGGTTGTGTCTGAGCATGTGCAGAGTTAATTTCCCTCCCTGCTCAGTACGCACTGCCTGCTGCTGTTTAGCCAGGACTGGGGGCCAGGGCTTCCATACGGCCCTGCTGCTTTTCCCACCCCCACCCCCCCGCCCCGGTCCTTGGCTACTGCTTCTCTCTTTCTGTGCCCATCCATCATGGGCAGATCTGGGACAAAGATGGCAATTGTCAAGATGCTCTGGAACAGCCTCAAGGGCCAACTGTGCCTGCCGTTTTCAGGGTGCAAGCGAGCCCCGAGATGGGGACGCACAAACACGCAGACCTCTTTGTCCCTGCCATTTGGCCACAAGATGAGGAGAACAGTTTTAATAGGGAGTCAAATCCCTTAATCTCCAGATAGGGATCGGCTGAACAGCCGAACGGCTAAAGGACAGAGAATATCCCTGAGGCCAGGCTGCGCATCGCGTGTCCAGCTCCTTATTTAATCAGCTGCTGCCGTATTTATAAAGGGTGACTCAAGGCTAACCAGAAGCGGCCCTCCTCTTTGCACAGGCCTCGGTTGCTGCATCATGGCAGGCCTCGGCCCAGCTGCTTTGGGCCTGGAAAGAGAGGCTTTGGGGCCTGCAGAGAAGTGACACGGGCCGACCGGGAACCCTTCACCCTCGGTTCCAGCAGAGTGGGAAGGCAGGAGTACGGGGCTGGAGCCAGCCAGTTTTTCTGTTGGTGAAAAATGGATGAGGAGTCCCTTTTGGCCATCCAGAAAAGGCTACGTTTGGCACTGAATTATTCAAGAGGGCTTTTTGCACAGAAAACAGGGCTCTTCTGTAACAAAACGATTCAGAAAGAGGTTTGGGGGTAAAGGTAGATTCAGGTGGGTAGCTGTGGTGGTCTGAAGCAACAGAACAAAGTTTGAGTCCCAGTGGCACATTAACTTATCTATATAACCATTTAAGGGGATACAAAATGAAAAAGGACAAAGGGAAGGGCCAGAAGCATAAAATGTCATCTGTTAAGCACATTTTAAGGGCATTGCATAATATTTCTCTATATTATATTTCAAATCTGAGGTGGCCGCCGTGGCCATGTAAAATGCGCCCCCTCAGGCATAGGCTGGACGAACCGCCACTCAGAGCAGGGACCATTGGCTGAAGCAGTGCTGGGGCGAACGTGCCCTGCAGTCCCGCCCAGCGAGCTGCCATGGCGGGTTGGGACGCCAAGCCCGAGAGAAAAGCTGGCCGAAAGAGGCGACCACGCCCTCAAACAGGGGCCGGGTATGGTGAGCACGAGACCTCCGGGGGCCGTGGGGTGGAACGACAGTCAGGGTGGGGAAAGGGATGAGGCGAGCTGTACCCCGCAGGTCTGGCTAGAGCCTGTTGTATTTATCGTCACAATGGGCCTTGCTCCTAGTAAGAATATAAAACATGAAAGAGCATCACAGCAAAAAATATGAGAAATCCAAATATGGTAAGATAATCAATACATCAGCATAATATATTTCCATTATTTCCTATCTATAGGGCTAGGTAGGAAAACATAAGCAAGAAACAGAAGAAAAGAGTAAGAAAATATTTTTCTTAATACAAGGGTAATAATATCATATAATAACTAGTAAATATGTAACTATAAAAGATTAATGAATATAACTAGGAGAATATAATTATATGGTTTTAAATATTAATCAATTTAAATTTCTTTATAACTCCTCTAACAGCAATAATCCAATCTATGTAGTTTGTCGGTAGTAATTATAAAAGGCTCTCCACTTATTCTCGAATTCAGTGAATGGCTTGTTATTATTGTAGTTCGTCATTTTTGCCGTAACAGCATATCCTTCCATTTTGTCAAGCCAGTTCTCAAGATCTGGGCATATTTCAGACTTCCCCTTGGTTGGAAATAGTTTTTAAAGGGAAGTCTTCTGTCACAGTGGTGAAATCACAGTGCTTTGTGGGACTGTCACTCGAAAGCTGTGATTCGTCCTAGTGGTTCTGCGCATGCGCGAGGATAAAGTTTTTCAATTCTACGGATGAGCAGTTATGCACATGCGCAAACTTAGAATTTTTTTTTAAAAAACCCTGACACACGCTCCCATGTGATTGCGATTTTCCAGAGTAAAAATAATCGCAACAGAGCGGGGCCATTTAAACCTGATTAAATGGCGCGTCTGAACGCACCCTATGATTTTATGTTTCTACCTGGAGGACATGGGGCTATTTCAGCACAGTTGGAAACACTGCTTCGTTGGCAAGTTTTGCTCTGGCGACTGCATGTAAAAGTGGAGCACCAGGAAAAGTTGCCTTTGAGAGAAAACCATTTAGGCATCCCTTCCCGCCGCGGGTAAATGGAACGACATCCATGTGTGCTTCCAGAGGCTACACAGAAGGGAAGATTCTGGCACGTTTTCCCTTCGATGCAGTATCATGACTGGAAAAACTGGACTGCATTAAAAACAAAGAGGAAACCCTTTAAAATAAATTTTTTGAAAATGCACCAAACTCTCCAATAGTGTGATCCTAGGCATGTTTGTTTGGAAGAATGTTTACACTGAGTTCCAGAATTCGCAGAAGTTTGGCAGCAGCTTAAAGACTACCTCGAGCAGGTTTCTGGAGAGGAGGCATATATACATTTTCTAAATAAATAAAAAAGATTTTATTCACAGTCCCCATTGATGGATACCAGGAGTGGCCCTTAGTAAAGCGGAGCCTCTTCCCAGGCATGTGGCGGGAGGGGGCTCTAGTCCATGAAACAAGGTTGCCAGCCTCCAGGTGGGGCCTGGAGTTCCTCCAGAACCATGACTGCTGTCCAGACAGCAGAGATCAGTTCCTCTAGAGACAAGGGCATCTGAGGCAGGTGGACTCTATGGTATCGCATTCCCACCGACCTCCCTCTCCAAACTCCACCTTCTCCAGCCTCCACCCCCAAATGCCCAGGAATTATCCTACCCGGAGCTGGCAACTCTGGCCACCAAAGCTTTTGAATGAGGGAAACAATGCTATTTATCATTCTTAAAAGAAACAAAATGCACCGATTGCATTTAACCAGCTGCTGCCGCCCTAGCAGTTCGAAAGCAAGACATTGCAAGTAGATAAATAGGTACCGTTTTGGAACAGGCTTAAAAGCAGAGGATTTAAAAAGCGATATGGATATGGTTTATAGGACCTATCCTGAGTATATTAAAAAGAAAAGCCTGCCTGGTGAAATCATGATAAGGTTCTCCAAAAAATCTACAAGAGATGTGGTGTTAAGAACCACGAACAAAGCGGTTCTGAAGATCCAAGAAGAAGAAGTGAAAGTTTTGAAGGACATACCATTTGAAATAAGGAAAAGAAGAAAAGCCTACAGAAAATTAACGATGTGGCTCCAGTCTGAGTCTATTATATATCGTTGGAATACTCCAGAGGGATTAAGCTTCAACATTAAAGATAAGAAATATAAGATTGACTCTGTTGAGGGCAGGAGAGTTATTTCAAAAAATTTCTTGAAAAAGGCAAAGAAAAGGAAAAAGGGAGATGATTCACTGGCTTCGCAACAAAGCATGTATGGTTTTGATGGCTCTAAGAGCGAGGAAGAGATTTCAGACTCGGAAAAACGGGCGGCAGCTCCAAAAGTACAAGTTGAGACTAGAAAGACAAGAAGAGGACAAAAGAAGAAATAACTGTTAAACCGTTATATTAAGCGTATACACTAATATGATTTATAAGATGTGTTATTAAGTGTTTTCTTCAAAGTATGCATACTTGCCAAATAGCTTTTTTTTCAGTGGAAACAGTAACAAAGTAATTTGTTGTTAACCATGGTTTTATTAATGCTTCAGAATTTTTTCTTATATAACCTGATAAACTAAACATTTTATAAAGTATTCTCTGTATAAGGTATATGTAGCATAGTAAATAGCGTGTAGAGGTAGATAATAGATAAAATCAATAAAATCTTTTTTTTTTTTTTTAAATAGGTACCGTTTTGGGGGGAAGGTAACAGCGTTCCGTGCGCCTCGGTGTCTAGTCAAGCCGGCCACATGACCACGAAGTCTTCGGACAGCGCTGGCTCTTCGGCCTGGAAACAGAGATGAGCACCACCCCCTAGAGTTGGATTCGAGCAAGGGAAAACTCTACCTTTTTGAGTTTCCAAGAGGCCACAGGAAGCCTCTAGCTTCTTTTGTATAAAGCATCCCAAGATTTATTTACTTCATTTCTACTCTCCCTTTCTCCCCTATGGGGATCCAAGGCAGCTGAACATAACTCTCCTGCCCTCCATTTTATTTCCACAACAACCTGGTGAGGTAGGCTAGGCTGACAAGCCCCCCCAGTGAGCTTCCATTGCACAAGTGGGGTTTCAAACCAGGGTTGCCAAGTGAGGCTGACAAGTTGGCTGGGGACTTTCCAGGAGCCTCCGGGAGAGGGGAGGAAGCACGCATCGGAAGGGAGTTCTGGCTGTCACATTTAAAGGGAGCTGCATTCCTTTTAAAAGCCTTCCCTCCATTGGAAATAATGGAGGATGGGGACACCTCCTTTTGGGGCTCATAAAATTGGACCCGCTGGTCCAATCTTTTTGAAACTTGTGTTGTTATTGTTTTAAAGGAGAGGCACCAGATGCCATGCTTTGGTGCCTCTACCTCAAAAAACAGCCTCCCCCAGAGCCCCAAGCACCTACGGCTCTATTCTCCATTATACCCAATGGGGACTGGACTGGACAGCCAGTTTGGTGTAGTGGTTAAGTGTGCGGACTCTAATCTGGGTGAACCAGGTTTGATTCCCTACTCCTCCACTTGCACCTGCTGGATGACCTTGGGCAGGCCATAGTTCTGTCAGAGCTGTTCTTGCAAAAGAGCAGTTTCTGTCAGAGCTCTCTCAGCCGCATCTACCTCCCAGGATGTCTGTTGTGGGGAGGGGAAGGGAAAGAAGTTTGTAAGCCTCTCTGAGACTCCAAGTGAGTGAAGGGCAGGATATAAATCCAATCTCTTCTTTTTCTTCCATAGAGTGTAATGAAGCCCCCAGCAGACATTTCCCCCCTCCCCTCTTAAGTGGGGGAGGGGAGGGCCTCCAAACCAGAGGATCCTGTCCAGTGTTCCCTCTAAGCTGAGTTAGTGTGAGCTAGCTCACAGTTTTTTAGCCTCTGGCTCACACATTTTTGTCTTAGCTCAGGAAGGATGGCTCCAGGGCTAAGTAACTCATGCAGCAACCAAATCGCTCACTCACAACTTTAATGCCAGCAGCTCACAAAGTAGAATTTTTGCTCACAAGACTCCAGAGCTTAGAGGGAACACTGATTCCTGTCCCCAACTGGGGATCGCGACCCTGATTCAAACACAGCTCTCCCAGCTACTAGCCCGACACTCTTCTTCACGGTTGCACCAAGGCTGGCTGTGCACCCAGTGTTCTCTCTAAGCTGAGTTAGTGTGAGCCAGCTCCCGGTTTTTTTAGCCTCCAGCCCACGCATATTTTTGCCTTAGGTCAGGAAGGGGAGTGCTCCAGAGCCAACTAATCCATGCAGTGGCCAAATGGCTGGCTCACAGCTTTTAAATGCCAGGAGCTCACAAAGCAGAATTTTTGCTCGCCAAGAAGACTCCGCCGCTTGGAGGGAGCATGGGTCGAGATCCCCTCTCACCGGAGTGAATGTGAGCTAGCTCACGGCTTCCTAGCCTCTGGCTCACACATTTTTGTCTCCGCTCGGGCTCCAGAGCAGACTGAGTCCCGCAGCGGCCAAATCCCTGGCTCACCGCTTTAAGGCCGGCAGCTCAGGAAGTCGGGTTTTTGCTGGCTCCGCCGCTTAGAGGCAGCGTGGCCAGTGCTCCCCCTCAGCTGAGCCAGTGTGCGCTAGCTCACAGTTTCATAGCCTCCAGCTCCCACGCTCTCGTCTCCGCTCGGGAAGGATGGAGGGTCCCTGATCACGGGACTCCGCCCCACTCGCCTGGAACTGTCGCTGGCCCCGCCCCTCTGGCCCCGCCCCCCCGCCGCGCGCGCTCTCCCCTCTCGCCCCGCCCCCACGACAGCTGTCGCGGCGGCCCCGCCCCCTACCCGCGCGCGCCGCACCCAACCCCGCTCCTCCCCTCCCGCCCCTCTTCCTCCCGCGCTCGCCGCCATTGGCTGCGCCCCGGAGCACCCCGGGCGGCGATTGGCCGGACCCCCAGGCGCCTCAGCCAGCACGCTTGGCTGCGGCGGGCGAGGCCTGAGGCGGCGGCTTCTCCTTCTCCTCCTCCCCGCGCTCCTCCCTCGGCCTCCCCTCGCTGCCCTCCTCCTCCTCCTCCCGGCCGGGCTCGCCGCAGGGGACGGGCAAGGCAGGCAGCGACACTCGCCGGGCGGCGGCTCCTTCTCGGACCCCGCCGCTTGCTCGGTAAGGGGGCGCGGGGGGCGGGGCCTCTCCTCCTCCTTCTTGCGGGGGGGGCCGAGCGAGTGACAGGTGGGGGGGCGCGAGGGCGTGGCCCGGGAGGGGCGGGGGGGGGCTGGCGAAGTTCCTGCCGGGCGGGAAGCACGAGGGGGAGCACCACTCTTTCTTGGGGGGGGGGATTAATTGGCCCGGGCTGTTTGGGAATTTGGGGCGGGGGGCGGCCTCGTGGCTCCGGGGGTGGGTGTGGCCTAGGGGGGGGGCGTCTGCGGCGCGGGTTGGGAGGCGGCCAGGACCGGGGAGGGCCTCGGGGGGGGGGGGGGGCTCGCCCTGCAGCAGCAGCCGCCGCAGCCGCCAACTGATTCATGCAGTGGCCAAATGGCTCGTGCAGCGTCGTGCACAAACCTTTTCCCCTGGTCCCGGGTGGCGCACGTGTCCTCAGGACGGGGAGAATGTGGGGCGGGGGTGGGGGGTGGGGGGGAGCGGGCCGCTGGCCTCCCCGCATCTTTTGCAGAGAAACCAAACAAAACACATCTTGCGCCGGAGTTCAAAACCTGTGCGCTTCGCTTCTGCTGCGGCGGACTCCCCCAGCTGCCTCTCTGGATTGATGACTTCCTGCAGGCGGGTTCCTGTTTGGAGAGGCCGGACTCCGCGCGGCGGATGGCTCTGCTCAGCTGCTTGGAGATGTGGCGTTTTTGAGCACCCCCCCCCCCCCAAAAGTCTTTTGTTCCCCTTCACCCAGCGCATCCCAGTGCCGTTTGGCTTGACACGTGTCTCGACGTTGACATCCCGACCCGTCCCATGAACTTTCCCTTTCTTCTAATATCCCAGAATGTCTGCTTGTTGCTAAACCAATTTAACTATTGGTTTTTTTTTGGTGTGTGTGTGTGTGTTTAAATTTCTGCGAGGTTTTGGAGACAGTTTGCAAAACGCAACAAACCGGAATGCCAGCTGCGGGGGTGTGTGTGCCGATCTGCTTTCTAATTATTGCTCTTTGGGTGGTGGAAGGGAGGGATGGGCTGTAATTATGATAGGTGTTAATAGAAATGACAGGAAACTTGCAGAAAGGCCCTGTGGAGGAACATCCTGTCTAAATTAGCATGGAGCTGCCGTAGCTGTGTCATTCCAGAGGAAGTGGGGACTTCTGGGAGAGACGCCTTTGTGGAAGCTCTGATCTGCAGGCTCCCATAGCCCTTTTTTCTGGCCTCCTCAGAAGTGACGAGTCTGCAAAGATGTGAGTTTGGGGCTCAGTGCCGTGTTCAGCAGGGCTTTGGGTCAGAGACGTCTGTCTGGCTTTTTTGTTTCTGGTTACGTGGTTCCTTCCTTGCAGCTGCGCCTGGCTCTTTTCCCTCCCAGCTTTTACAGGGATGGTTCTAGCATTGCATCAGGGGATATTTTGTGCTGTAATCCAGTAATACGGCCAGGGCGAGCGCTCTCGGAACCGCTGCTCGAAGGGATGGGTGTGGTGGATACAGCAGCAGCAGAAGCCTGGCCGGCCTGTATGGTAACTCTGCCCACTCATCGGCACTGAAGATCTGAACAGCAGGCTATTTATATAAATCGGGCCTAGCTTCAAGCTGGGCGCACAGATTTAGAAGGAACAGTTGTCATATTTTGAGTATTAAATGCGTGTGGTATGAGTGCTACGCTGCTGTGGTGGGTAAGTTTAGACACAGGGCCCTGCTGGTCTTGGGGAGGGAGGCCTGCTGCCGCGGAGACTCACCCCGCCCCTCCCCTTCAAGTGCATACCATGCCTGCCTGCCTGCTTTGTCATTGCCACATTCACTTTTTCTTGGTGAGTCTTTGGAAATTAAAAATCCCAGAGAGTAATTGCGTATGTCTGTCTGAAGGACAGAATGCCCTGGAACTTTGGGAATGCTCGCTAGGTCTTTAAGGCGCTGGAGCATTCGGGAGTGTTCAGATTTAATGTTCCTGACTTCTCTAAAGTTAATTCTCTGATTCTTTTCCCTCCGTCCCGTGTGCGTTGAGTACATTTGTGACTGCCTTGCTTTCAAAATTCTGAGCACTTTCAAAAGTGCATATTGGGTTCTTATTGAAGTAATCCTTTACACAAGTGAAGACTGAATAGAAATTAATTTGTGTTGGCCTGCAAACGAGTTGACTTGTGTATTTTTATAATGACTTTGACGCACTGATATATGCCGATAAAGGCTGACTTGACTCGGCTTAAGTTGAGTTCTGCAGATGTGAAGGTGAGCAGCTTCAAGCTGGGTGCTGGAGAGGCAGCCGTTATCAATTTCCTAAATAAGTATGGAAGTGGTTTAAAATTTGTGAGCAGCTCTTGACGGTGTAGCACGGGAAGCACATGTCTGTCCCGTGGGGGATGTAGAGCAAGCCTGGTTTAGGCTGCTCTGCCCTGAGGTCTTGGGGTCAAAGACATTGTTTGATAATTCAGAATTATGATTTCAGGTGGAAAATGATACAGTCAGAACATTCACATCTGAAATGTTTTATCATTGCATTAACTGGTACTCTTCTCAGTTCTTAGTGAGATTTACAATGCAATCCTAAATGGGGTTACTTCAATCTAAGCCAACTGAGGTCTGGCCAGAGTTACACTGTTGATTTCTGAAATCTTGTCTGCCCTCTGTTTGGCAAAGCCTTTGTACCTTGCAATATAACTGCTGAATATTAGTAAAATGTAGTAATTTTTTGAAATGGAAGGTGCTGTGGTTGATGTCTGTCTAGAAGGTGCTCTGTCTTCTCCTGAAAGTCCTTCTTTCTTGTACCAGATATTTGGCCTCTTATGGTAATGGAAGGGACATTCTGCACAAGCTCATAGGTGTTGTGGTGTTAAAAGAAACCCTTCTGGTATTTCACTCCTGTATGGATCCGGGTGCTTGGTTTGAGGTTACTCTGTGATGTTAGATTCTGAAATCATTCTGGCGTGAGCGGTTTGGGACCTGTTGCTGCAGGAGATGAAAAAAGCGAATCAAGAAATATTGAAGAGGCACCATGATGGATGTCAGATATGGAGAAGAGAGTACGGTGATGGGGCATGTCCTGTGAAGCACAGGGACTAGTCCAACATAAAACAGAAGGGACACTGGAAGGAAGAAGGGCAAAGAAAGGCCCACAAATCAAATACAAGGTAGGGAGACAGATGCTGACCTGGAAAGGCTTGCCTGAAGCAGAAAAGAGTGGACAGCTGTCAAAGGACAATCTGCAGATTGAAATGTTTGGCAGATTATTAAATCAGGGTGTTGCTGCTGCCTTAGTAATTTAGGACTAGTATAGCAGCCCGAATAGCCCTGGCTAGCCTGGTCTCGTCAGAGCTTGGAAGCTAAGCAGGTTTGGCTACAGAACAATGTTTGAGTCCAGGGGCACCTTGAAGACCAGCAAAGTTTAATTGCGGGGTTAAGCTTTTGTGTGCACTCACACACTTCTTCAGATGCCTGAAGAAGTGTGCATGCTCATGAAAGTATCTGGAGAAGTGTGCATGCAAACGAGAGCTTAAAACTTTGTTGGTCTTAAAGGTACCACTGGGCTCAAACACTGTTCTCTTGCTTCAGACCAACACGGCTGCCCACCTGAGTCTAGGACTGGCTACAGTTAGTACTTGGATGGGAGACCACCAAGGAAGGTCCAGGGTTTCTGAACATAGGAAGACAACTGCAACTCACCCCTTCTCATCTTTTGCCTTGAAACCCCCCCCCCCCCCCCCACTGTCCTGGAGTTCCCATGAGCCAGTTATGACTTGATGGCACGCAATTATTAATATATTCCTATCCATTACTCAGCCAAGTTCCATGGCTGAACCTTGAGAGTTACTTCCAGCTAACATAAAGAGGGGTGAGTGGGTGACACTGCTAGATCACTGGAGTCAGCACCAGCTTCCCCACCGTTGATTTGTGGTATCGTTGTGTGTTACGTCATGTGAGTGCGTTTTGGCTGTTAGAAGTAGTTTGGACTGTGCCCGAGTAAGCTCCCCCTTTAATTTCTCCCTGCTCGGTCTGCCACTTTCAGTGTCCCTGTTCGTTGACCCCCACCACCTATTTGGCTTGCTGCTGCTGCGGCACAGCCCTTAGGAATGTTACTGGCCGGTTGAAGGTCCCAGACGCCGTCCTTTTCATTGCCAGTCAAAGCAGCCCTGCAAATAAGAATTTGTGAAAAGTCGGTAGCTCATGAGCCTGCCTGTCCTAGTACATCAGTGATCTTTGTGGTGTGTTGGCAACTTCAGAGAAAAAGCAAAAGCTCTTCACCTCCCATTTGCAGAAATGTCTCGCTTAAAGCCAGTTTGTTTGGCTGTGGGTGAGTCAGCAAGTAGGGGTTCATTGGTTTTACGCAGTAGCATAAGTTGAAAGCGTCTTGGGAGGGAGAGTTGCGTGCCAGGGGCTTTTGCCTTACACTTTGCAGGGTGGCTGCCGAGCTGAGGACACAGAATTGGCTGGGTCAGGGATGGGTGATGTTTCTGGCCTTAGCCAGCTGTGGGTAGAGGAACAGGGTCCAACCCAGAGCCCTGAAGAGCAGGCAGAGACCCAGGCTTGGCTTGCTCTCCCACTCTACTGCCCTTGAAGCGGCTTAATTTTGTTTAGCCCCAGAGGCCTTCTGAAAAATTGCGAAGTAGCTCATGGGCCAGCCGAAATGCTCTTGTGGCTGGAGGATGTGGCCCTTTTGGCTGTGATTTGCGCACCGCTGGGCTGGGCTGGGTGAGCTGTTGATGCTTACCCCTTAACCATATACATATATTCATGCCTCTGGCGGGTGTTGCCCAGAAAGGCTGCATACATGTGGCTCAAAAGGTGTCGTGCAAGGAACCTGCTGCTGATGTTGTCCTTTTGCTGCTGAGTGTGTGTGTGTGTGTGTGTGTGTGTGAAAGAGAGAGAGTGGGCCTTTTGTGTCCTCCCTGCTACTAAGCAGTTGCCAAGTCTTGCGCTGGTGGCATAAAGGGCTTGACAGCGATTGCCCCATTCTTGAATCTCCCATGATGGCTTGTGAATGTTCCGTTTATTGTTTGTCACATCTTGGGCTCTTGTCTTTGTGTTTCTTTGCCTAAATTGCCCAGTGTTATTTACGCCCATGACTTGTAGGATCCAAATCCAATTTGTCTGTTGATTTATTGACTCTTGCAACTCTGTGGATTCTTGTATTAGCATGGCTAGCGTGGTCCTTCCCTTTGTCCCCCCCCCCATCCTCCTTCTGGGCAGTGCCTCATTTGGCGCTTGAGTTATTAAAAGGACGCCAGTTAGCCTAACCTAATAAAGATCAGGGTGGGGAGGCAACAGCTTCCTGGTTTTTTGAGGTTAATTACCTGCACGACATCTGACAAGCCATAAGCCTGTGGTCTGCTGCGATTCAAGCAGGTGGGTGCCTTCAGTTTGAAACCACCTTAATTAAGCTTGTTGGGCTGACAGGGGCATTGCTGCTTCTGTGTCGTCCTTGGCAGTGGCTCAAAGGCAGGAGTATTTAATCCATGCTGGAAATCTGATTATTGTCTCTAAACAGATGAATTGATGCTGTCCCCTCAGTTTTGTATTTCAGCAGCGTCCCCCCAAATGCCTTGTTCTGAGAAGTCCCATAAGAACGCTGCACCGGAGAGTGTCCAAATTGCTCAAATTTTTTCACAGTTGCGTTGGTTTCCTTGCCCCTTGTCTTTTTTGTGCAATGAAATCTCAGCTGGTTTACTGATGTACGTTGTTTTGAGTTCCATTGAGTGGAAGCAAAAGAGGATATAAATATTCTAAATACAATAAATGTTCCTCTTTTGTTTAGGAAATGTATGTCCTGCCTCTCATTGGCTACCTGTTTTGTTTCTGGGCACAATTTAAGGTGCTGGTTGTTACCTTTAAAGCCTTTCTTGGCCTGGGACTCACTCACCTTTCCCTGGACTGCCTTTCCCTGTATGACTTTGTGTGCAGCTCACTTTTGGCAGTCCTTTTGGTGTAATTTTTGCAGGCCAAATGTGGTGTGCATTTGGCTGATAATAACATACCCTCCAGGACTAGGCAAACAGTTATCGGGATCCAGTTCCACTTTCTGTTGGAGCTCAGCCCTCTTGGCTTTGCAGTCCAGGTTATTCCTTTTGCATGGGCCAGCCTGCTGAATCACTGCTCCAGCAAGTGAATTCAATTTAGCATAGCGAATCAAATCGAAGCTTCTCAGCATAAGCTCAGGTGGAAGATGGCTTGGCCCAATTCATGAGTCACCCTTCATATGTAATGTGAAGGGTTTTTGCATCTTGCACCTGGGTACCAGCAACCGGAGGCAGGGTGTCTCGTCAGCAGCTGCTTTTAGATGCTGTATTAGGGCAAAGAAAGTGACAGGGAAGGCAGAGAAAATGAAGAACAGTTTGGCAAAACACAGTGGAAAGAAAGAAGAAAGAAAGAAATGGCTGAGGTCAGCTGTTCTGTTAGGCTGTTTACCGCTCCTAATATTGGAACTGGTTCTGGGCAAGGATGACAGCACAGATATTATTGCACCGCCCAGCAGTAGTTTGATTTTTCGATATATAAATTATGACTTTTCAATTACTAATGTATTAGAATTTTAAAAAAAAGAAAATTCACCTGAAATGCTTAGGGGCTCCTTCCTCACGGTCTGTTACATTCAAAGGTTCCTCTAGACAAATTGCTGCGCTTTAGTTTGTAATTTTATGTGGCTTTTAAGGTGATGGCTATCTGCTCAGAGTCCCTGAGATGTAGCCAGATATGAGTTTAGACATGGTGCCTCCTAGCAAGGGGTTCCATGATGCATGTGGGTAAAGCATAGCGTTATGACTCACTTCCTCCACTCCAGGAAATCGCACTTCAAGGTAGGTGGAGCTTCAGCTGAGGCAAAGGCCCTTTTCAGCTCCTGATGGTTTTATGGGCTCCTGCCTTGAAGTCTTGCTTCGCCATGAACACCAAACTGCACTCATGACTGCTAGTGTTCTTCCAGTCTTTGGTTTTAGACAAACGGGTTAGATAATTCATCTGGCATGGCGAAGAACGCTGACGGCCTTGATTTCGACGTCCAAGCCTGTACTTAATTCTGAGGCCCCAAATGCTGTGGTTGTTCCGGTGGTTACCCCTTTCCTGCAGAAAGCAGATGGGTCAGGATGCAAAACTCTGCAAAAATTGCAGCTTAGCACCATCCATCCTAATGAGAGGGAAATTCATTGTGAGACTAATGCACGCATACTCCTGTTGAACGAAGTTGGAGTCCTGTGGCACCTTTAAGAAGAAGAAGAGGAAGAAGAAGAGATTGGATTTATACCCCGCCCTCCACTCCCCAAGGGAGTCTCAGAGCGGCTTACAAACTACTTTTCCCTTCCCCTCCCCACAACAGACACCCTGTGAGGTGGGTGGGGCTGAGAGAGCTCTTTCCCAAGCTGTCCTTGAGGGAACAGCCAGTACAGAGCTACGGCTTGCCCAAGGTCATCCAGCCAGGTGCAAGTGGAGGAGGGGGAATCAAACCCGGTTCTCCCAGATTAGAGTCCGCGCACTTAACCACTACACCAAACTGGCTCTCTCTTTAAGATCAACAGTGTGTGCATGCACATGAAAGCTTATACCCAGAATTAAACTTCATTGGTCCTAAAGGTGCTACTGGACTCAAACTTCGTTCTGTTGCTTCAGACCAACACAGCTGCCCCCTTGAATCTATTCTCCTTTTGAGTTCTGTTCCAAATATTGGAGCTGGGCAAACCCAACATATGGAAAACCCAACATAAAGCTCTCCTGCGTGGCCAGTAAAAATTTCAAACCCTGATAGAAGCCTGCCAGATCGTACGATTTCAGTGAAACCACCAATCAGACTGTGAGTAAATCTGTCAAGGCACATTTAATCTTGTACTGTTGGAACAGTTCCTTTTTGCATTAAAACAGATCTGATGGCTTCTTACAGTATGCGTGTACATTGAGCTTGGCTTTTATGGCCCTAATCAAAAGCCAGGGATGAATAATTCATCATTGCACTTTAAGTCCAGGAAGAAACTCTGTTTGAGATGACGAAGCGCAGTATTTCTTCATGTGCTGTGTTGGCCAGTCACTGTTTGGATAACCAGCTTTACTGTCAAAGAATACTTCTGTGGATTTTCAACAACTCAGTCATTGATATTACCTCCACAATTAGTATTCATTTGTTACTCTCACTTTTTGTATTGTTTCCTGTTCGTCAGATCTTCCAGAATCTCTTTGTAGAGGCCCCATATTTTTGTTGGAAACTGATATTAGACAGAGGGTGGGAGAGAGAGGTGTTGTCTTTGCTCTTTGCTGGCTTGGCCAACTGAAATCTGAAAGTTACTTGTGTATTAGGTGTTTTTTTGGGGGGAGGGGGGTGTTATATATATGCCTATTCTACCCTGACCTGGGTAACCCAGGTTAGCCCGGTCTCATCAGATCTCTGAAGTTAAGCAGGGTTGGCCCTGATTAGTACTTGGATGGGAGACCACCAAGGAAGCCCAGGGCTGCTTTGCAGGCAATAGGAAAGCTCCTCTGCTTGTCTCTTGCCATGAAAACCCTATGAGATTGCCATAAGTTGGCTGCGACTTTATGGCACTCTCTGCCACCACGTATGCCCATTCTGAATGAGGAGAATTAGGGTATGGGGAAAAGTCGGGTAGCCCAGCCTGGGGGTCGAGTAGCTGAAGCAAGGATTACACTAGGATACGAGGACGATATTGAAAAGGTGCTGTCTAAAACATTTGGGGGACTATACTTTAGCATAATGGACGGAACCCTTTGCTTGTGACCAATGCTCCCTCTAAGCTGTGAGCAAAAATTCTACTTTGTGAGCTCCTGGCATTAAAGTTGTGAGCGAGCGATTTGGCTGCTGCATAAAGTAGTTTGCTCTGGAGCCATCCTTCCTGAGCCAAGACAAAAATGTGTGAGCCAGAGGCTAAAAAACTGTGTTAGCTCACACTAACTCAGCTTAGAGGGAACACTTTGCTTGTGACCTGTGCTACTTAGAGCTCCCTTGCCCTGAAGGGCATGCGGCCTCTGCTATTACCTGCCATGGAGAACAAGCAGGGCTGCATGCAGTGCCGGGGGCACCCCTTTCGGAAACGCTTGTGTGGGACACCGAGATTCTATTAGAAGACTGCAGTTGCCTTGGCAAAAGGAGGCTGTGCTGAAGGAGGGAAGTCACAGTACTTTGGCTTGGAGTTGTGCCATGCTAAAAAAGGCCTTAGGAGGAACCAAAAGCGATGATGCCGGGGAAAGAAGAAGCTAGCCCCGGCATGAGCGACCCTTCTGGTGATCTGTGTGTGTTTGGTTTGCTAGTTCGTGTGGACTGAATTGTGCTGCACTTCCTTTTTATTGTGCAGAAAGCTTATTCATTAACGCAGTACATGTTTTTGCACGATTGTCTGCAGACGTCTTGCGCATCCTGTCTGAGCAGCCTTCCTCTAATGTGCTGTGGCCTTTCCTCTTCAGCGGAGAGCCTGCATCACTGCATTTGTGCTTCTTGTCTTACTGTTGTGGAGAAAGCCCTGGACTGGAATGGCCAGGCTGGCACGATCCTGGAAGAGAAGCAGGGTCGGCCTTGGTCAGTATTTGGGTGGGATACCACCAAAGAATGCCAGGTTTCCTACGCATAGGCAGGCAATGGCAAACCAGCTGTGTTTGTCACTTGCCTGGAAAACCCAGTGGGGTTGCTATAGGTTGGCTGCGATCTGACGGAGAGGGGAACCCATGAAGAAAACTAACTTAATTCAAGTTAGCTGAAATGTATTATTTATTTATGCGGTGGCTCAAGTGGTTAATACGGTGAACTGCAGACCAGAAAGTCGGTAGTTCAGCAGTTCGAAACCCAAGTGCCACGTGACGGAGTGAGCTCCCGTCTCTGGTCCCAGCTCCTGCCAACCTAGCAGTTCGAAAGCAAGAAATTGCAAGTAAATAAATAGGTACCACTTCGGTGGGAAGGTAACAGCGTTCTGTGCGCCTTGGCGTCCAGTTATGCCGGCTGCGTGACCATGGAGACATCTTCGGACAGCACTGGCTCTTCAGCTTGAAAACGGAGATGAGCGCCGCATCCCTAGAGTCGGATTCGACTGGATTTTGAGCAAGGGAAACCTTTACCTTTTTACTATTATTTATTTATTTTTATTTATAAATTCAATTTATGTACTGCCCCTTGCTGAGTTCACAGGGCTGAGGGCGGTTGACGACGACAACAAAATACAATATAAACCGAAAACAGTCACATTAAGATTAAGAACATTAAAAATCTTAGAAAACGTTTGAAAAACATGAAATAGCGCCAACATGAATACAGTATGCATTTGTGTGGCTGGAATTGCTCCACAGCATGTGTTCGCTTTAATGACTCAGCCAAAAGCTGTAACAATCAGTTCAAAGCAATTAAAATACCTCATCTATGCAAATAGGACAAACATCCAAAGAGGGAAAACATACTAGAATAAAATCATAATTAAAACTTTAAAAACCCAGTTTGCCCCAGAGCTCCCGTAAAACCATTTGGAGTCTTGTTTCTCAACTAGAAAGATTCCAGAGGACAGTTTTCACAGACAGACTTTGAAAAGAATAACGTTATCATAGCACATTTTCATCTGTATAGTGGAAATGTGTGTTTGCTATATGACACTGTTCACCCAGTCAGGAATAGCAAGCCGTGAGATCTCTCTTCACACGTTTGCTTTCACCAACAGAAGATGAGGTGAGCAAAGTTTGAGTCTAGTGGGCCCTTTAAGGCCAACAAAGTTTTATTCTGCGTATGTTGGTGCTTGATGGGGGGGGGGGGGAACAGTGGGAGGGCTTCTAGTGTCCTGGCCCCACTGCTGGACCTCCTGAGGGCACCTGGTGTTTTTGGCCACTGTGTGACACAGTGTTGGACTGGATGGGCCACTGGCCTGACCCAGCATTGGCTTCTCTCTTACGTTCTTACGTATAAGCTTTTGTGTGCGTGCGTATTTCTTCAAATACCACTTTGGACTGCAGGTAGGGGCTCCGATTTGAATGCTGCTCCATGTGAAATGGTCGTTTCCTCTGTCAAGGCCCTTTAATTTTAGTATGACTGAGCTTTCAGTCATGCTGTTTGACACGGTGCGGATTAGCTGTGGGGCGGACTAGGCTGATGGCTTCATCTGCTGTTGGAGAACGAGGCCTCTGTGACGTATAAAAGTTCTGATTCAAAGTCAAAGAGGATGGATTTTGAAAGCAGGCACTGTTAAAAAGGGAGTTCTACTCTGTAAATTAGTAAGAAGGGAGCCAGTTCTGGCTTTACTGTCCACAAGTGCAAAATAAGCAGACCTTAGTCAGTAGGCCTCTGTGGTGAAGGTAATCCCATTTGCCTCATAAATGTATGGATGGCCTTAGAATTTTTGAAACTCCCTTCCATGGTGATCCAGGCAAGTTGGGGTGGCTGTACGGTGGAGAGAGCTAATATTGTGAATCAATTAGTCAATGAATTACCCTCCCACACTTTTCTTCTTTTGTGAGTCATGCTGGTTTGTAAGCATTTCTGTGAATTACTTTTTGGAAAGTTGTGGCAGAAATCAACAGCGGGCCAGTTCTTCCTGATGGGAGATGCCAGCAGTCGTCACAAGTGGGCGAGAGGAGAACCTTTGCCCTGCTGCTAGGTCTTCCCCTTTCTGCCACAAGGCTGTGGGGCAAGAAGCCCGCATTCCTGCCTTGCTAATCAAGGGCCCCAGAAAGAAATTGCCACCCCCATCGTGGCATTCCTGGCCTCACTAATATATGGCAATATCTGATCACTCTCGAAAATTCAGTGGCCAACTGACAATACGAGACTGGTCAATTGACTGGCAGGCCAATCACAAGGTAACTGAGTGAAATGAAAATCTGAAGGTTGTAACCTGTGTCAGTCTCAGGGACTTGACTCCCTCTCTGATAGGCAGGCTGCTCCTCTTAAGCAAACTAACTGCCTTTGTTTCCAGTAATATGTTAACGGAGCAAAATGCCTTGGTGGGCAGGACAGGGCAAAATGTATAGCAAATTCTGCGGCAGTGGGAGGCATTCATTCATTCTTTCGTTGCTGGTTCTCTGCAGAAGAAAAAAATGCAGAAGACTTCAGCTCTTTTCTCCAAAAGGTGACGTTATTTTTATTTACGACCCACTTTTCTTCCTTATGAGGACCCAAAGTGGATTATTGTGTTGTCCTCTTCTCTTCCATTCACAATCCGGTTAGGTCGGCTAGGCTGAGACATGAGGTCCAAGATCACCCAGCAAGTATTCATGGCAAAGTGGGGATTCAAACCTGATTGTCCCACTTTGACTGCTGTGCCACACCGGGTGCCAAAACCTGTGCCCAGCCCCTGGTGATTGTGTTCTACGTGAGCATGGCAACACTTAAACCGTGTGAACGCTCATGAGCTGCTGCTGGTCGAATAGACAGTACTGACTTTGATGGACCAAGGGTCTTATATTCTCTTCAAGTTCTGAGAATACCCAGAATAGGTGCAGGTGTTTCAGGTGCGGCCACTAGTGTGGTCTTGATCAGAATGATCTGGTGGTGCCTTTGTTATGCATCAACAAGTTTGTGGACTTTTAAAAAAAGTGTTGCTCAAGGGAATTTCACCATGGGGGAGTTAGAACCTCAAAGGCTTCCTGTGCTAGCAAGATCAAATTTAGTCTCCAGTGATTTCTTAAGTGTCTGGGTGACCATTCTCCTGGGATTTTTCCAACCTAAGAGATATTTGAGTAGTGTTCATTTTCAGATAAGTTTGACTTTTGATCACAAGCAGGGAACCTGGGAGGATTGGGGGACGGGCTCATTTTCCTGTGTATCGCCTTCCTCCACACTGTCTCCTTTTTCCTTCCCCTTGGCAGCTTCTATATCTGCTCTACATAGTAGAGTAGTTGCCATGTTACATAGTAGTTAGTTGCCATGTGGTTGCTTCTGGGTCTGGCCCCGATGAGTCTTCTTTTTAGAGAAGAGGGAGAGCAGAGGTGGACTGGGAGGCCAAAACAGTCACGGAAAGGGGCTTGCCCCTCATTCTGCCTTTTACTGAAAGAAACCAAGGCTGGCAGTATTGTTGTAGTTGCCTAGCAACCTCTGAAATGGTAACTGTTTCAAGAGTGCATTCTTTTCTTAAAGCTGCAGGCACTGCTTATATTATTTTGGGTTTTTTAAACCCCAGTGAGCGTGTATATTTTATTAGAAGAAACATTTTTCTGCAGACCTGGGACTTTTCTCAGGGTTCACATCTTTTTGAGAATGAGATATCGTAATGTGGATTTTCTTTTGGGATAAGTATCTGTGGAAAAGTGTTAAGATCAGCCTGGCCCTGCAGATGCCATGGAATTGCCACCACGACTGAACCTCTTATTGGCATTTCCCTCGTCCTCAGTCTTCTGTTGTGAAACAGAATGAAGAATACTTGATTGCTGTTTGCTTACATGTGAGTATCATCTGCTTTTACAGTGCAGTTGCTGCAGGCAGCTCTTGCATCACGCTCTTCAGACCTAGTCAGTGGCTGGACAGTCTTGTTTAGTATAGTAACCCTGTGAAGCCAGAGATGAGAGTGGCCATACAGGCTGGGCTGGCTAGTCCTCTGAGCTCCACGGCTCTTCACTCGTCCCTTGCATATGGTCGAGAATTTGGTTCTGCTGGGTGAGGAATACTTCGCGTCTCTGGAGACTTCTGGTTTCAGAGTGGGATTCTTTAGAAGTGCACCATATCGGCTGGCTGGTTTTCTTCCCGCCCTTGCCAGAAATTCAGTTTAGAGAAGGATTTAATGTTATCATTGCAGTCTAACTCCCCTTCCTGTGCAACAGCCATTTTAATAAGAAGCATTATTCATTCAGAGTGGGATCTTAGTGGGTGGATAAGCAAGACTTTTTGCATATGTTTATGTCATACTTCCAAGGCTGTTTTCTGTATTGTCTAGGCGTGGCGTGCTTGTTGTGTTGTGGAACTGCTCGGAGCTGCCTCAATCTAAAAAAAAAAACACCCCAGCTTCTTTTTCAGATGAATTTAGGTTGCTGATCTGGTATTCTAAACAGGTTGTGGTGGACTCTCTGTTGGATTAATTTGCATGGGTTATTTGACTCGCTTAACAATGAAAAGTGTCAACAGAATTGATTCTATGCTGGAAAATGCAATTACTTCTCTAATATTGAATTTTTAGATGAGATGATAATATTGTCTTCATGTAGTCCTTTGAATTGCTGATCGATTAGTTATGGCAAGTGATCCCCCCCCCCCCAACTAGATGAGGGGAAATGCGCAAAAGTTGGCCTCTTCCCTGGAAGGCCATAAATTATTCTTGTCACATAAGTGAATTATCCCCCCCCCCCTTTTGGGTGGGCTTGGTAACTTTTGTGGAGTTATTTGCAAGTCTGAGCGGCTTACTACTCAAGTACTCCTGCAAGACAGTCTTTGGGTCTCCATTTACAGAAGGAGGAAACTGAGTCCCACAGGGGAGTTCACAAAATGATATGAAGAATGCCAATCCTGCATACAGTCATTATCCATCACGCTTTTCGTGAGTACACTTGGATCTTTCTTTGGGTACCTTCTTCCATGTGTGGGGGAAATTTCTGAGTTTGTTTTTGGTGAGAAATGTAAAGTAGGCAGTCGTTGCTAAATGAAAACCTCCATGTTCAGGGGTGGTGTACCTTTGAGCACCAGAGGCTACTTACCGGAAGAGCGATTACTTTTATACCCTGCTTGCAAATTTCCCAGGAACACCCAGCTGACTGATGGACTTTGGCCCAATCTAGCAGGGCTGCCTGACTGAACAGAAACAAGTTGCTTCTCGGAATTGTTCTTGGCCTCTGCTTGGATGGACGTGAGATTGGATTTCTACTAATCTTTTGGGGTAAACGGCAGGTTATAGCCCTTGAATTAGGCACAACATGATTATGTGTCAGGCTGTGGGATTATGTGTTTTGCCCTAGGGTGACCCTCTTAGTAGCTTGCAGTGGTGTAATTGATGAATGACCGGATTTGCCGGCTTTGATATCTGCGCTAAGAGCATTCATAAAGGCTGTCTTAACTTGCTTTCCCTTCCAGCCTAATTTCAAAGTCAAGATGAACCCACAGCAGCTACGTTGTGAGTGCCAGGTGGATGGTCAAATAATAAGCTTTTCCCTATTGGTTGATTTGATTGCTGTTATCAGTTATAGCCCAGGGTGTGTCTGGGGGGGAGGGCAGAGGAGACCTGGTAGACCGCTCTGAAGTCATGTAAATCTAGTTAATTCACTTGCAGATAACTGGGTTGGATTGCAGCCTGAAAGCTTGCCATCGGTCTGGCAATTAAAACTGAGCCCTGATCTCCTGTTATGTCATTGCTCCCCAAATCTGGAGCATGCAGCAATTAGGAAAGAATGTGTAGGTTTTGCAAGCACTGTGGAATGCTGTTGGTTAACCTTCTTTTGTGAGCTTTACAATGACAGCTTGTGTGTGGCTGAACGCCTGAATCCCGAAGGGGAAAATGGGACGTCCTCCGATGGGGCAGGGAAGAGTGAGGGAGAGTGAAGGAGAGAGCTGGCTTTCTGTGGCGAAGATGCAAGTTCCACGCCTTGTCCATGCATGAAGCTCCAGGGCACAGAGTGAGCTAGTTGAGCTGTCTCAAGACTAACCTGCTTCACAGCCTTAGTTCTGAGGATTTTAATTGTAAAGTTAATTTATGTGTTAAAACGCCATATGAGCGCTAAAGTGCTATGGGAGTGCTGAAAGCAGCCATCAGAATTTACTCAGGACTCGACGTTTACTAACAGTTTAGCTGGCTAGAGCCACAAAATGCCAGCCCAGCTAAAAACTTTTATTTATTCATTTATTTATTTTTCAGATTTATATCCCGCCCTCCCTGTGAACGGGCTTGACATTGTTTATAATCCGCCTTTCTCACTGGGGTTCAAGGCAGATTACACAGAGTCAATACAAGCAATAGGATGGGAACATTCAGTAAACGGTGAAATAGGATTTGTGTTGTGGAACCAGCCAGAAATCAGAAATGCTTTGGCAGGAGGATAGAGAAGCTGAGAGAATTCCTTTCCATCTGTGCTAGTGTAAACATATGGAGTTGCCTTCTGCGGAGCCTGTCTGGCCCAGTGTTGTCTGTGGCCAGTGAGGGCACCCGTGTGGCTCAGGCAGAGAGGCCTAGTCCTGCTACATGCCTTTAGCTGGCAATGCTGAGGACTGACCTGTGACCCAGACATAGGTGCTGTGTGTGTGTGGTCCCTTACACTCATACCATCACGCTCAGATGTGGATCTTTCCTTCCTAAAGATAACAGTCTCCCAGGCAGATATTGGGGCAGGATTTAAACCAGGAACCACAGTGATATGGAGCAGCAAAGAATTTATGTGCCAGAAGGTGACTGAGGGGAACCTCCACATTCAGAGGCACTAATCCTCTGAATCTCAGAGCCAGGAGGCGACATCAGAGGAAGGCCTCAGCCTCTCTGCCCTGCTGTTGGCTCTAGTGGAACTGGTTGGCCACTGTATGAGACGGGATGGTGGACTAGAGGGACCCTCACTGATCTGACCCAGCAGGGCTCTTTTGAGGTTCTTATCAGGAGAAGGCCTCGGCCTCTCTGCCCTGTTGCTGGCCCTCCGGAGGAACTGGCTGGCCACTGTGTGAGACGGGATGCTGGACTAGAGGGACCCTCACTGATCTGACCCAGCAGGGCTCTTCTGAGGTTCTTATCAGGGGAAGGCCTCGGCCTCTCCGCCCTGTGGTTGGCCCTCCAGAGGAACTGGTTGGCCTCTGTGAGAGGTGGGATGCTGGACTACTGGTCTGATCCAGCAGGGTTCTTCTTATGTTCTTAAGGTGGTCTTGGGACTTTCTGAAAGGGACAGATCCATGCTGGAACCCACAGTCTTAGTAGATGCAGACTTGGTAAAGAACCTGAGTCATGGCTGGTGGTGGAAGGAGTTGGGTCTTCTGGGGGGGTCACCATGAGGCTGTGGAGCTGTGTTCTTCTGTGTTGGATTCGTCAGGGCAGCAGAGGGAGAGACTATATGTTATATAAAGGCTATTAACAGCACTGCTTCTAAGGCCTTTAGTTATGTTGCTTAAAGGGTCGCTGCCATGGTTTCAGTAATTTGTTAATCATTGTGCTTAGTTTTAGATCTGAGTTACCATCTTATATTTACCTGAAAAGATAACCCTGAATGTAAGACAGTCTCCCCCCCCCCCCCCCCCCAGTTATTCAGTCATTTTCTTAATTACTGTACGTATCTGTAATTTGTATGTAGGATGACACCCTTTTTCTTGACAGTACAGTTTGGGGAGCAAAACAAAAACTAGTCTTTGTTTTGGGTAAAGGAGTTTTGGGTACTTTACAGGCTGACATTTGCTACCTCAAGGCTGATCTTGGGATGCAGGATAGGACCATAACGATAGATGTTCTTCCAGTCCCTGTTCCTTCAGGTTGCCACTCTGCATCTCTCTGCCGCTTCCGTTAGACCCAAGTAAAGGCATTTTGCCACAGTTTCCCTGGGTGTTTGGCCCAAGCTATGAAGGCTTGATATATGAAAATCAGGTGCTGGAACGTGGCTTGTGGTGATGACGGCTCCACTCTTGAGTTTCCACAGGGTACGTTTGACATACGAGACGCTCCATGCCTCATTGTATGGTGGGATTATGCAGGACCTTCCATATGTGGGCACACGATCCCTCACTAGTCCATTACCGGAATTCTTTCCTCATCCTCTGCATCTGGTACGGGCTGTGTCTGGTGACTTGCAGGAAGAGGCAGCTGACGGAGCAAGTGGCTTGGAGCAGCTTGGAGCCACTGCCTGTGTTAAACTTCCTAGTGGATCACTTGTTCGCAGCCATCACTTATCACTCATCCTTTTGTTAGCATGTTTATTATCCCCCAGGAGTGTGGAGGGGAAACCCCAGGGAGGTCTCGCAAATTATCACACAGTCAGTGAGTGTGCCAACTGTAGAGCTGAGTCTCAGCAGAACATTCAGAGTGCAGGCGGAGTAATGCCATGCTGGGCCCTTCCTGCAAGTCTCCTGTGGACCACAGATAACTTGGGGGATTGGCATAAGAAGCGCAAGTGTGCCCTCTGGAGTTGTTTTCTTCTGTGGGCTCTGCTCTTGTGCCTGGGCCTGCGAGTCCTGGGCTCAAGACGTCTTTACTCCAAGCTCTGTTTCAGGGTATTCATTGTTGTGTGAAAAAAGCTACCAGTCCCTGGCTAGGTGGTGAGAAGGCTTTCGACTCCTTTATCTTTTTTTTTTTTAATACATATTTTTATTGACGTGTGTTAGAACGCGTACAAATATAACACATCTGCAAGAAACTATCCCAGATCTATCCAATGCATATTCATGTTGCATGGAAAAGAGATGGAATATGGATCAACTTTGGAGATCTCTTGCCCTGCCCTGGATAGCCCAGGCAAGCCCGATCTCGCCAGATCTCGGAAACTAAGCAGGGGCGACTGTGGTTTGTACTTGGGTGGGAGACTTCCTTGGAATACCAAGCCAGGAGGGATAGGGGCAGGCTTTGTTCAGCCGCCTCTCTGAACATCCTCCAGGCCCCCAGTAGGGGGTCAGTCACCAGAGGTCAACATGATTTCCAGGTCCAAACACACGTGCAGATTTGCACGCATACCAATCAAAAAAGAAACAAAACAAAATTGGAGATCATTTGATAAAGTGAGCTCTGACTCATGAAAGCGTGTGCTGGAGTAAAGTTTGCTAATCTCGAAGGTGCCTCTGGGTTCTGGTTTTGGTTTACTGCTGCAGTGCAGACTGGCATGGTTAGTTCCAGATGCAGGATCCCTCCTTCAGCCACTCGCTGGGGAGCACAGGGTGCGGTAGGAGGCAGTTTGCAGTCCTCCTGTCTTTGGGGCTTCCTAGAGGCAGCTGTTCCTGAGGGAATGGGATGCTGGACTTGATGGACTTTTGGTCTGACCCAGCAGGGCTCTCCTTATATTCTAATGTTTTAGTCTGTAATTAGCGCTGGCGGTCATGCTTCTGGTTTTTTCCTCCCACTTCATATTCGTATCTGAAATGAGCAGTCAGTTTCACAAATATATATTATGAAACTGGTTTTCGTTTGTTTTTTAAGGGGCTTTAGCCCTTTTCGGTCTTTGTGATGTGCCATTCTTGCTGCAGGTAATACATACGTAAAATCAGTTTGTATAAACTTTCAGGAATTACATGCTTAATAAAAAATTTCAGTCGAAAAGCCTCTGAATGTATCTAGTGCTGTCTTCTAGCACACCCCTATTTCAGAGGATGCTGGATCTCTTGGCCGGCCTCCGAACGTGACAGCAGTACCAACAGGCCCTTGTTCTAAGTTTTGGTAATACTCCAAGGCGACAAATGACATTGGCTTGTCGTCTTATGACAGTTTTCTCTCCTATTTAAGCTAAGGGAGATGCAGTGATCCTTTCTTAAACAGAAAGGGCCAGAACGTGTCATGTAGTTTGGAGCTTAGGTCAGCTGTGTACATGGTAGACATTTATTGCCCTGTGTGTGAGATGGTATCGCCTGATGGCTTTGGACCTGGGAGTTGTGACAGTCATCTGATGGTAATGTATTCTGTATGTAGGCCTCTTATATTTTAAAGACTTCTGGTCCCTCAGGAGAGTCCTGGGCTCATCGCTTGGGTGCCAGAATACCTGCATTGTGGTGTATTTTCCTAAGTAATAAAAGGTGCCTCAATATGGCTTTGGAAAAGCTTTTTTTAATTTTTACATTTTGTTTTATTGAAGAACTGAATTACAAAGATTACAATTTTAGCTAGTAATGTATACAGACTTTTCACATTTTCTTTTTTTGTTTTTTGATAGACGTACATACACAATTTTAAATTGCTTTAATAAACTACAATAAGAGCTTCTTCTTTTTCTTCTGTCTCTTCCATTCTTCTGTCTTCTCAGTATTAGCCTGTGCTGCATTTTAAGTATTTTAAGCAAAACTTTTCAACATAACCACAAAATTAAAACAGAATACACAGGCTCAAAACCAGTCGTTGTACTTCTTACTCTTTTGAGTTCAGTCTGAGGGAGGCCCATGGGCCGAAAGGACTTGGCCTTTCACAGGCTTTGGAAATGCTTAAAGGTGAAAACAGAAACGATGCTGGGGTTTTCCCATTTGAAAAGCAGATACAGAGGGCGGTGGTTCGGTAGTGTTGTGGTTAGACTGTCAGTCTGAATGCTGAAAGATCTGGGTTCAAATTCCTCTCTGTCTTGTGATCTCGGGCCAAACGCAGTTAAGTTCGGTCAAGTATACCTCACACAGTAAAAAGGTTTCCCTTGCTCAAAAGCCAGTCAAATCTGACTCTAGGGGGCGGTGCTCATCTCCATTTCCAAGCCGAAGAGCCAACGCTGTCCAAAGACATTTCCATGGTTACGTGGCCGGCATGACTAGATGCCGAGGCGCACGGAACGCTGTTACCTTCCCACCGAAGTGGTACCTATTTATCCACTTGCAGTTTCTTGCTTTCGAACTGCTAGATTTGGCAGGAGCTGGGGCCAGAGACAGGAGCTCACTCTGTCACGCGGCACTCAGGTCTCGAACTGCTGAACTACCGATCTTCTGGTCTGCAGTTCAGCTCTTAACCACTGAGCCACCGTGGCCCCCACCTCACACAGTACTATGAAGCTAAAAGGGAGAAGGGAGGATCATGTATACCGTCAGCTCCTTTGGAGGAAGGGCGGCATAAAAATGTGCCAGACTGGGGTTGCCTGGGGAAAGCTGAGTGCTCCTGCCATTCCAGCTTCCCAGTTGGAAACAGCGTCCACAGCAAGACCGTTTCTTATTGGGAAAAATGTCACCGGGGGGGCACTTGACTGGGGCCCCCAAATACCTTCTTTTAAAAAGAAAAATGCTTGGGATTGAAGTGTCACGTTTGCTTTGATCCTGTTGATTAGGTGAGTTTTCATTTGAAAAATGTTTCGTATGAATTTTCTGTTTTATTCTTATAATGAGTTTATTAGGAGTAGCTGGATTGGATCGTACCCCTTTTCTGCAGTTTTGTGTTTGGTGTCTTCTCTGTTTCAAATGGAATGTGTGGTTAACTAACAGGGCAATTGCTGAAGCAAGCAGCAGGTTAGTATGGATAGGGTGAACAACTGAACTTCGGCACTGTTCAGGCTGTATACATGTTGTACGGGTATTTCCAGCTCAGCTGCGTTGCAACTTGGTGCTTAGTTCTGACAATGTCTTTTGATGGGATAGTTTTTCATGCATCTGTCTTAATTCCTTCCAGTTAAGTTGGAAATAAATGTCCAGGAAGTCCTCTGGGTGTGTTTCTTTAGTTTGTATATTTGGGACATTGCTCTGGCACTTTAACAGTTCTGCATCATGTGATTTGGGCTATTTAGAATCTTTAGAACTTTTATCTTTGTTTTTGGTGTTCGACTTGTTTATTTTCCCCTGAAATCCAAGGCCTGGCTTGCTCTAATATGCGGTGTCTGTAGCATGCTGACTTTAGCTTTAACTTCCCAAATCCAAAGATTAATCTTTTTTTTTTGAATTATTGATATCACCATATGAATAATGAGTTTACTCTTTAATATGTCTCTTGTTATGTGATTAGAGGTGCCTTTTTCCTTTTGAACCGGAGGAGTCACTTCATCTCTCTCTTACTTTTTGGTGGTTACTAAGCCCCACCATGGTTTACTTTCACCTAAAGCTTCTAATCAGCTTTGGGTACCATTTCAAGCTGATGATCCCCCTGAAAATAAACATTGCCTGGGTATAAACTGTCTTCTGCAAAGTTAGCAACTTCTCAACTCTAAAACTGTAATCCTCTGGCCCTGGTGGTGAACAAAGTCTTGAAGATCATAAACTCCCAAATATATTGGAAAATGACTTCCAGTTGTTAATCTGGTTGGAGCATAAACAGGGAGAGCAGATGGCGCTGCAACAATGTCCGACTATTTTATAGTATTCCTCAGAGGCTGATATTTCTGGCTAGTTGTGTCAGATACTGCAGGTGTTAATAAGGCGGCTGTTTTACGTTCAGTTAAATAAGCTCATACTTTTTTTTTTTTGGTCTGCTGCCCAGGTTACACTATTTATTGTGTGTGTGTTGTGTGTCAGTCTGTTTTATGATGTTGGGTCTTCTTCTCCTGCTGCCCTCAACATTTTCCCAGCACTTCCATTTTTTCCAGTGATTCTTGACTTCTCATAATGTGAGCACAGTACAGTAGCCTCAGTTTAGCCATTTTAGCTCATAGGGAGATTTCAGGCTTGATTTGAACTAGAACCCACTTTGGGGTGTATTTTTGGCAGTCACTAAATAGCAATAATAAAAGCAGAATAATGGGCAAGATCGCTACTTATTAGGTGCTCAAACTGCTGCAGTTATGTCCTCTAAAACAAAGAGGAGTCTTAAGAACATAAGAGAAGCCAACGTTGGATCAGGCCAATGGCCCATCCAGTCCAATACTCTTGTCATACGGAATCTTAAGCAGTTTGATGAAATTTCGTTCCCTGCAGAAGCTTTTTTGGGCTAGAGAGTCCACTCTTGTGAGTGGATCTTCCCATCACTTTGTGTAGGGGGGCTTGGGGAAGAAAGCCACAGTAGGGTCAGAAAACTGTGGAATGCAGGAAGGGCACAGTCTAATTATGCTCATGCAAAGTTCAGATCTAATCACGAAAAATGTATGTTCGATGTCATTCTTTCAGTAAGCAGGACCAGTAGGGTTGAGGGCACCCTGTGACTGTGCTAAGATTTAAACTGTGGGCTTCGCAGCTGGGCCTCTCAGAGAAATGCCATTCCGTGGGAGGGGGATGAGGGGAAGCCAGAGTGCATTGTTTGGACGTATTAGACCAGTGGTCCCCAAACTTTTTTTAAGCCTGTGGGCACCTGTGCAATTCTAATGTAGCGTGGTGGGCACAGCCACGAAATTGCTGCCACAAAATAGCCGCTGCAGGAGGCAGGGACAACCACAGAATAGTTGTTGCAGCTGACCTTCAGTCACACAGTGAAGATCTTTGTGTGGTGGCGGCAACTGCCACCAGAGCAAGGTTTTAAAAAATTCACACAGCCAGTCAGAAGCCTTGCTGGGCAAAACCCCTACCCGGCCCCACCCACTTCCTAAAAATGCTTGGTGGGCACTGTGACACCCATGTTGGGGATCCCTGCATTATTCGCAGTGGTTCAAGGACCCCCCCCCCCCAAGTCAAAACCATGCATTTCACACACACACCCATGAGGGTTTGATATATGCTGCATGGGATAAAGTTAGATTCAGGTGGGGAGCCATGTTGGACTGAAGCAACAGAACAACGTTTGAGTCCAGTGGCACCTTTAAGACCAACAAAGTCTTATTCTGGGTATCAGCTTTCGTGTGCATGCACACTTCTTCAGAATAAAATCAGTATGTTTTCCATATCTTAAAGCAACTTTCTTTGTTGTCTTAAGTGTGAAGCCTTGGGGCAGTGTCGGATCTGGGCTGCAGAAACTCTTCCCCCAGATATTCCTTCTGCTCGAGGTTCCTTCTAAAGCTAGAAAATGGAGTCCCCTGTCTTGGGGAAAGGCATCGCTGGCTGCTTCAGACAAAAAGCTTTTTGATTGAGTTGGCTGTTAAGGGTGATCTCATCTCAGTGACCAATCTGAGCCATGTGCAATGCGCCAGCTATTTGCTTAAACAAAGCCCTGCTGAGCTGCCCGACCACAGAGGACGAAGCCGGCTGGATTAAGCTCTGCTTGTTTTAGAGCTGAGGGCCTTTCTGTGGGATGAAATGCTGACACTGGAGCTGCAGAATAGAGAGAGAGAGCAAGAGAGAGCAAGCAGCAAAATAGCCTTTGCGGAGATTGCCTCGGTGTGGCATAAGAACATAAGAAAAGCCAGTGTGGGATCAGGCCAGTGGCCCATCTAGTCCAACACTTTGTCATACAGTGGCCACAAATACCAGGTGCCCTCAGGAGGTCCAGCGGTGGGGCCAGGACACTAGAAGCCCTCCCACTATTGCCCCCCCCACCCCAAGCACCAAGAATACAGAGCATTCCTTGCCCCAGACTGAGAGTTCCCATCTATACCTTGTGGCTAACAGCCACTGATGGATCTCTGCTCCGTATGATTATCCAATTCCCTCTTGAAGCTGTCCAAGGCAATACTGATGGGTGAGGAAACCACCTTGTGGTTGGATGTGTCAGCTGTATTCCCCCTGCGCAATCCTGAGTTTCCTTGACCCATTCAGAATGCCCCTGAGTGAACAGTAGTTGCAGAATTAAGTAATGTGCAGAAGTAAGCAATGCCCTGAAGTTGACTTTATTTATTAAATTGGATTTTTAAACCGCCCTCCCCTGTAAAGACAGGGCTAAGGGTGGTGTACAGCAGTGGAATACATTCATATAATAAATGCATAATTAAAACAGTTAAAATACAGCAAAAGCACAGGAATCAGCCTAATAGATGATGCTAGAGACTTCCAGTCGGGCCACTTTGTCAGTGGGGGAAGGCGGGGAGTCGGAGTGCCAGACAGGTGGAACCGTCGCTGTCCTCAACTAAATGCCTGGGCCTGGCTGAACTTCTTCTTTATTTAATTCGATTTTTATCCCACCCTCCCCGCAGACGGGCTCAGGGCAGGTTACAAGTCACAAAGTCTCCAGAACAATAGTTAAAATAATTAAAACAGTAATTTAAAACAGTAGTACAAACCACAATCAACGTTCATGTTACTACGCTCAGTTTAAGTTGATCATGAAGTCAGCAATTTAAGTAGGGGAAGCCAAAGGTGGGACATCTCTACCTTACAGGCTGTGCAGAACTGCATCGGGTCCCACAGCGCACGGATGTTGTTCAGCAGAGAGTCCCATCTTGATTCTGGTCAAGGATAGCCGGATATCTCTCGGGCCGGAGACCACCAGTAAGTTCTTATCTGCCAAGCACAATGCTCCTCTGGGGGCTTTAGAACAGAAGTTGAGTCCGGGGGCACCTTTTGGAGCCAGTTTGGTGTAGTGGTGTAGTGGTTAAGTGCACGGACTCTAATCTGGGAGAACCGGGTTTGATTCCCCACTCCTCCACTTGCACCTGGCTGGATGACCTTGGGCAAGCCATAGCTCTGTGCCAGCTGTTCTCTCAAGGACAGCTCGGGAAAGAGCTCTCTCAGCCCCACCCACCTCACAGGGTGTCTGTTGTGGGGAGGGGAAGGGAAAAGGAGTTTGTAAGCTGCTCTGAGACTCCAAGTGAGTGAAGGGCGGGGTATAAATCTAATCTCTTCATCTTCTTCTTCTTCTTTTAAGAGCAACAAATTTAATTCCAGGTCTAAGCTTTCAAGAGCACGCACACTTCGAAGAAATTTGCATGCCCCATGAAAGCTTATTCCCAGAATTAAATTTGTTGGTCTTGAAGGTGCCCCTGGACTCAAACTTTGTTCTGTGGCTTGAGACCAATACGGCGACCCGCCAGAATCTTGACTTAATTTTGTTATTTCATTCATTTATAGCCCACTTTTCTCCTCAGTGGAGACCCAATGTAGTTGACATCATTCTCCCCTCCTCCATTTTATCCTCACAACAACTCTGTGAGGTAGGTGAGGCTGAGACAGTGTGACTGGCCCAAGATCACCCAGTGGGCTTCCATGGTGTGTGTTGGGATTTGACTCCCGGTTTCCCAGCCACTAGCCTGACATTCTTAACCACTAAACCGCACTGATTTGCTTTGGATGCTTTTAATGGCGCAACACTTTGTGCACATCAAAATACAGGGGCGGGGGCTAGGGTTGCCAAATCTAGATTGGGAAATTCCTGGAGTTTTTTTTTTTGGCGGGGGTAGAACCTGGGGAGGGTGCAGTTTGGGGAGGAGAGGGACCTTACCAAGGTATAATGCCATAGAGTCCACCCTCTAAAGCAGCCATTTTCTCCAAGGGAACAGGTCTCTGTAGTCTGGAGGTCAGTTGGAATCTCGGGAGGTCTTCAGGCTTCACCTGGAGGTTGACAGCCCTGGGGCTCATGGCACGTGTTTTGGGTCCAGGAAGCCCCAGGTTCAATCTAAGGCATCCCCTGGCAGCAAATTTCACATTTTAATCACTGTGTAAAGGAGTATTTCCTTTTGTCCATCCTGAGCCTACTGCTCATCAGCTTCACTGAATGCCTCCAAGTCCTAGTATTTTGGGAGTGGGTGAAAAATTTCTCTTGGTCGGCTCTCTCCACCCCATGCATAATCTTATAAACCTTGATCATGTCAGACATCTGATGCTAGTTTGCCGGCTGGCTCTCACTTGTATAATCGTTTCTTTCTCCACTTGATGGGCTTTCTGGATCTTTTCCTGCTTTGGTTCAGTAATTGTTTGAGCCCTGCATAATACTGCGATGGCTGGGTCCATCAATATTGGTGTGGCCCTTCATCCTGGCTTCCTAGGAATGGCCGTGGCAGTCTGGGACCGTTGGCGTCAGGCTGCTTTTTCATTTAGGATCCACTTTCCTGTTCTCCCCTCAAAGTGGTTCAATCGCCTATTAAGTACAGAAGAAGTAGAAAAAAGCAAGTGTCTGGTGGCACCTTTAAAAGACTAACAAAACTTGTGGCAGGGTATGAGCTTTCGTGAGTCACTGCTCACTTCCTTCAGATACAGAAGAAGTATTAGAGCAGGGGTGGCCAACCTGTGGCTCGGGAGCCACATGTGGCTCTTTCACACATATTGTGCGGCTCCTGGCAGGGCAGCTGGGGAGGCATGCTTTTTCTCTCTTTCTCCCTTCCTTCCTTCCTTCCCTCCTCCCTCCCATCTATTTGCTTTCCTAGTTTCTCTCTCTCTCTTTCTTATAACAGGTTTTCCTCGTTTGTTTTTATTTTTGGCAGTCCCATTTAACGTTAATAAAAAGCAAATTTGCATATTTAAAAAAATAAAAACGTGTGTGTGATATTTGTTCCTGTCTTGCGGCTCTCAGACATCTCTATGTGGCTCTTACGTTTATTCTATGTGGCTCTTACGTTAAGCAAGGTTGGCCACCCCTGTATTAGAGTATATGTTGGTGTAAAGTAGGTGTAGTCTTCAGCCTGTATCGTTGAGTTGAGTTAAGGGAAGGTAGATAGTGGTGAAGTTCACATCGTGTTCAGTCCGGTCTGTATACTTTTTCAATATCCATATCAAGTACTTTTGGCTTATTTTTACTATAAATCTTCTCCCTTCACTTCCACGAACGGCTCATTTAAGTTGTCTTAAATCTCCCAATCTTGCCGGTTATTTTCCTCACTCTTTAACTGCAAAGTTCTGGTAAGTTACGATATTTTTACCTTCATTTGTTAAACTGGCCTGGGTCCTGCTTCTTTACTTTAAAAACAAACTCCTCCTTCTGTGTAGATGTCTGGGAATGAGGATCTTAAACTGCTAATGCAGTTCAGATGGTTCTTGTAGAAGTTCCTGGCAACACCTTCGTTGGGGGAGGGGATCAAAGTCTCAGATAAGTCTCCTCCGAGACTAATCTTTAACCAGTCTCTACTCACCCTTGGGTAATTATTGCTTGCTAGACGTTCCCCTATCTGGGGAGCGTTGCATCGGGCTGATTAACGCCCGAGCTGTCAAAAAGAACCTCTGCTCGGTCTGCTCAGCTCGCAGATCGCATCAGATCCCCATCTTATCCAGACCGGAAGCCCCAATATCAAGTACTTTTGTTGCGTTGACTCAGAGTCACAGCAAACCTTCTTCTACCCAGGGGTTGAACAAAACCTGGCCAGGTGGGGTCCTGCACATCTGTGTTGGGGTCCGTGCTCTATGGTTCTTCACGTTTACTGTCACGATGGGCACCATTTGGGTATTATCGGAGCCTCTTTGGGGTGGAGGGATGGGATATAAATACTCTCAATCCATTAGTTGTGCCGGGGGCTCTTGAATTCTGACCCCCCAGCGCCCAGGGGATGCTGGTGGACGTCGCTCTTCAGCTGGCTGTGAGGAGAAAGCACCTCTGGTGGATGCAGGGGCAAAGGTTAACTCTGTGTTTTCGAGGCTGTCATGGCCGTGGACTCTGGCTCGGCAGAAAGGTTTAGTTTCTTCTCAGAGGGAAGTCTTGCTTTTTCGTCACCTTGGGAACTAACGTAAAGTACTGTTGTCAGTTATTTGCCAACCTTTGACATACAGAGAGCGTTAGGTAGCCATAACAGGTTCTAATTGTGCTGTTTGGAGAGCGATAAACCCCGCTGTGAGAGCCGGCCATGATGATTTCAGGCGTCCAGTTACTCTAATTGAGAAACAAAAGTACTTTGCACTCTGAAGCTTGAAACTGAAGGAGGCAAAGGTAACAGTGGAGTGTCATTCCCCCCCTCCCTTCGCTGCTTTTAAGAGGGCTCACGTTTCCCCTGGAGCAGAGGATTCGGCAGGAATTGAACCGCTGAGGTTCATTCAGCACAGCTGCTTTTCCCTGAAAGTGAAAGTAGCAGAAGCATCTGACTTGAAACCGTCTAAAAGTTTCTTGTAGGTAGTCCGGGAATCACATATTCCCCGTGGCTTCTGAATTCTGTGCCCACATGGTGTGCTGGGCTGTGAGCAGGATCAACGCTTGTTTTGTGCGATCGTGTTACTCCTCTTGTCTGCTTCCCTGCTTCGGCCTCCTCTCATATTCTGTTTAAACTTCAGCTGACATTCAGATGTGCCAACAACCGTTCTCTTGTTCCCACGTATCTCTCTGCTCCTCCCTCCCTCCATGCCCTTTCGTGCGTCCTCGGCTCCTCTGGTACCCTCGTCCTCTGTGCACCCTCTGTTCCTTGACTGCGTCCTTTCTTTCCTTGCTGCTCCCTGTCGTTGGAACCTTTTCCCCTTTCCTGGCAGCCATCAGGCTCTTTCCGTTCATTCGCCGCATCGAACCCCTAATAAAAACTTGCCTCCTCACTCTGGCATTTAACTGGTCTCGCGCATCACCCATTCCTCTCCTCTCCCTTTCGCCAGTGCATCTTGTCCCATTTATATTGTAAGCTAGAGAGCAGACCCTGTATCTTATTATTATTATTTTTGACATCTAGGACCAGCTTCTTGCTCGCACGCGAGTTGTAGTACTCTGTAAAGCCCCTTTCCCCCTTGACATAACCCTGAGACTAGGGGAACTCAGGGACTTTGTGGCACCCCCACTGCCGCCAATCCTGACGTCTCCTTAGTGGTTTTAGGAATAAATAAATAATACCTGCTGCCAGGTGGTGGTGGGGTCTTACCCAGCAGGGTTTCTGTTGGGCCACTGGAGATCTGATTGCTGTGCAGATTAAAATAATGTTGTTTTGGTGACAGTTGCCAGCACAGTGTTGGTTTGCTGTCTCTCTCTCCTCTTTTCCACTCTCTCTCTCTCTCTGTATATATATATACATAATAAAAGCACTCCTCTTTTCCCCTGCTTTTGGGCTTCCTGTATATATCTGGCTCCACTTCCTGAGGCCGCCATTTTGTGGTTGGCTCCGCCCCACCAAGAGGCCATTTCGTGACTGTGCCCACCTCCCTGTGTCAGAATTCCAGAGGTGCCCGCAGGATGAAAAAGTTTGGGGACCCCTGCCTTAGACCTTGGAGGCAGTGGAACCAAGCCCAGGCCTGCGTGTCAGCATTTGCTCGCCTTCTCCCCTTGGCTTCCCATCTCCTTCCGTCTCTCTGGGCTGACTCTCTCTTCTAAATCACAGTTCTGAATTTCGAATGTAAACTGCTTGGGGCAGAGCCCCTGTCTGTCTCGCTGGTGTTACTCTTTAAAGCCCTGGATATAATGAGATTACTGAATCTGTAAAAAGTTGTGGGGCAGGCACAGTGCAAAATGTAGAAGTAATCAAAGCCGGTTCTCCCTCACCCCCCCCCCCCCCGGGCTGGTTTAGGGCCAAATGTCTTGGAGTCTCCCAGAGGGACGGGATGTGTGTATATGTGCCTGCGTGTGTATATATCTGATGACTGAATTATTTGATATTGGAAATTCTGATGATACTTTTATAAATTGGTGTTACCCACTCTGAGTTGGTCTTCAGGAGAGCAGGCTATGAATTAAATCACCACCACCACCACCACATTTAATACATCCTAAAAAACCCCAGCAATGTTGGGGCTTTTTAAGAGCCAGTGGGTGGCAAGAAACACATCCTTTCGACGGCTGCACAGCAGTTAAGAGGTATAGTTGGCTTCCTTTCGTCTCAGTATGTTGGATATCTATTTATTCTATGTTCATCATTTATACCCCACCTTTCTCCCCACCGGTGACCCAAAGTGGCTGACATCATTCTGCTCTCCTCCGTTGTATCCTCACAACAGCCCTGTGAGGTAGGTGAGGCTGAGTGTAACTGGCCCAAGGCCACCTGGCAGAGTTTCTTGGCAGAGTGGGGGTTCAAACCTGGGTCTCCCAGATCCTAGCCCGACACTCTTAACCACTACACCGTGCTGGCGCTCGGGTGCAATATTTATGGCATAATTTCCCTGCCCTGCAAAGGTCAAACTGTTGCTGAAAATCCAGCTGGAGTGTTATACTGTAAATGTACATACCCAGTGTTCATTTTATTCTTGTTGTGAGGATGCATTACATTACAGCAGTCAGTACCTGACACGGTGCATGAGCTGCGCTCAGATTCACTTTTCAAACACAGGATTGTGTCTTAAATATGTGCAGCCGGTTTTTATTGCCTGGTCTCCATTTCCCACAGCTGGCAATTCCAGGCATGCAGAGCGCTGAATGGGTGGTTAAAACCAAAGGCTGTGGTTTTCTCTGTCAATGATTCTCCCCCCCCCCCCCCCCAAGATGTCTACCTAAACTGATCATATTCACAACAGGCAGACTTCGTGCCAGGCCAGAGAAGAAAACCTCTAATCTAATTTTACACAAGTGGTGCCCTCAAACTTCGTTGCTACAAATGCAAGGCAAATATTATGACAGCTAAACTTAATAGTGAGAAGAAGTTTTTGAATGCGTGTTTAGATTGTCACTCGGTTCGGTTGTTGGAGCTTGATGTGAGTTGTAGCAGGCCCACACAGCTGCAGGCGGGGTTTTCTATTTTGGGGCTCTGGGTTGAGTTACAGCAGCGCCTTCTGGCTCAGCAGCCCTGTCAGTCCTGGGCAGTTACAGAGCCTAGATGATTCTGATCTCCTTGACTTGGTACAGTTAGGGTGGGTCCCCAGCAGTTTAAACCCTTAAGACTGGCGTGCGCATTTTTTAATCCATGGAGACTTTATACTCTGCCTTTTTCCCCAACTTGGACCCAGAGCAACTTTCATTGTTTCCTCAGTTTTATCCTCAACAGCAACCGCCATGCTGCGAAGTAGGTTGGACTGAGATGGTGTAACTGGCCCAGGGTCTGACAAGGCAGGAAGATATGAGTTTCTGATTCTAGATGGTGTCAATCTCTGCTCTGGTGCTAACATACCAGCCCAACAGATACCACTCCTTGACAGGGTCACCCAATGAGCTTCCATGGCAGAGTGGGGATTTGAACAGGTTAGGAGCTTGGGGGTCTTCACCAATGCTCCCTCTAAGCTATGGAGTCTTATGAGCAAAAATTCTGCTTTGTGAGCTCCTGGCATTAAAGTTGTGAGCGAGCAGTTTGGCTACTGCATAAATTAGGTTGCCCTGGAGCCATCCTTCCTGAGCGGAGACAAAAATGTGTGAGCCAGAGGCTAAAAAACTGTGAGCTAGCTCACACTAACTCAGCTTAGAGGGAACACTGGTCTTCACGGACCCTGCCGTGCTGTTCGAAAAGCAGATCGGTGCAATCGCTAGGAGTGCCTTCTGTCATCTGCATCTGATTTGCCAGCCTCTGGCCGTGCTGATGCATTCCTTTGTAACCTCTTGGTTGGATTACTGCAGTACACTCTACATGCGGCTGCCCTTGAAGACCACCTGGAAACTGTAATGGGTTCAAAATGCAGCAGCCTGTCTGTGATCAGGGGCTAGCTGCAGGGAACCTATGTTGCCCATTTTGAAACAGCTATGCTGGCTGCCAGTCAGTTTCTGGGTTGAATTCAAGATGCTGCTTGTGACGTTTAAAGAAGCCGTTCATGACCTGGGACCCACGTATCTAAAGGACCATTTCCTTCCATATGTCCCTCTGTGCCAACTACTGTCATCAGGAAGCTCATTGGTTGGCTGTTCTGCCACTTACAGTGGTCCATCTGGCATCGACCAGATCCTGGGCCTTTTCAATTGTGGCTTTGGCTCTGTGGCTTCTTGGTGATTCCCCCCCCCAAGATCTTCAGAAGGTGATGTGAGGTCTGTCTGTTTTCCAGGGCTTTTGAGGGGTTTGAATGGGGAGGCGTCTTTTAAGGGGGAGAGGCAGGAGAGGTTTTGGAGTCTGCTATTTGATTTTTGATTTTAACTGAAAACGTTTTTTACTATTATTGCAAGCTGCCTTGGGCTGCAAAGAAAGGCAGGACAGGAATATTGTAGTAAATTAACAAATAAACCTGGGTCTCCCAGACCCTACTCCAGCTCTGAGAGCTACACCGGGCTGGCTCTCAACTTCTAAGACACGTTTCCTAACTTAAAGCCCCCGTCCCGCCTGTACGGAGTCATACTAAGCACAGCTTGCCTGAGGTACGATAAAGGGCAAGAAGGTGTAAATGGTCTTGTTTTTTCTCTGTTTCTAGGATAAGCCATTGGTTCTGCCTCCATTAATTAAATGTATAATATTGTTCTGCCTGTAATTTTCTTGAAATTGCTGACTTCCTCAGAGTTCAACGATCTAGTCCTACATGTTTGTATTAAGAAAGCAATTATGCCACTTGTACCTTTAGGCTTCTCTTCTGCCTGAAACAATAATAGGAATTGGTGGCGGTGCCCACACGTTATTACTGACCTTGGAATATTAATTCCTAGAGATACTCCGCATATGATTATGCTAAATTTTAATGCGCTAATTGCTGAGATCTCTTTGGATTTGGGCAGATGAGTGAAGTGGAGAGAACCGTGGGATCAGCAAGAGACACTGGAACCCTTTTCTTGAGGGCCTGACAGTCAAGATTATTATCTGGGTGAAAGACGACAGGGTTTGAACGAAGGTATTGGAAATGAGTCCAGAGAATTCCAGGCACCAGTGGCTGTGATGAAAACCTGGGTTGTGAAGAAGCGGCTGAAAGGCCAGTACGGGAAATAATATGGCAAATAATAGGGAACTGGGAACAGAGAAAACAGGGAAGGGAGGATTTTTGAAATTTTTTTTTAATTGAAGTCACAATTTTCATTAAACAGTACATTCATTTTATTTTTTACTGACCTCTTTTTATTTTCCTCCTCCTCCCGCCTTTTAGGCTTCCAGCAGGCCCCACACCTGTACTTAAACTTAGATTAACAGGTAAATTACTAATTAAAAAAGATTAAGTATTTAGCTCTTTTTCTATAACATCTATACCTCTAATGTTTTCATATATTATTTCATTCCTAAAAATGTTAGATAAATATACAGTTACTACAGATTTTTCAATAGTTAGAAAATGTAAATATGTTTCCTTTTAATTCTGTACACTTTTCTGTATATTCTTGCAGGTCCTTCCATTCTTCTAGAAATGTCATAGAATCTTGATTGTTCAGTTTCTTAGTCCATTTGTCCATTTCAGCCAAAAATACTAATTTTCTGAGCCATTCCCAAAGCTCTGGAATTCTTTCATTCTTCCAGTTTTGTGCGTAAACCATTCTTGCGGTTGTCACCATACACCATATCATTGTCCGTTTACTGACATCTATATCTTCTAACTTAAGACCTAGCAAAAACAATTCTGGTGTTTTTTTAAAAGTACATTTCAAAATTTTTTGCCTTTCATCATGTATCCTTGACCAGTAGTTCCTCGCTTTCTCACAAGTCCACCACATATGATAAAAGGGACCTTCTTTTTGTTTACATTTCCAACCCTTATTAGATACATGTTTACTAATAATTGCAATTTTCTTAGGTGTCATATACCATCTATACATCATTTTATAACAGTTTTCTTTAAGACTTTAACATGTTGATATACTCATAGCTCTTTCCCATAAAAATTCCCATGATGACATCGGAAGGGAAGGGAGGATTTTTGGAGAACTTAAAACATTTTTGTTGTCGAGCAGCTTTGCAGCATTGCAGCAGCTTTAATTGAAAGTGTTCACTCTTGGGCGAAGGAGAGCTCTCCTTGGCCAAGACTGTGCAGGACCTCAATGCCAGCATGCACCCTGGGCAGAAAGATGCCGAAGGACCAACATACCTAAGGGGCCTCCTCTTCCCATATGCGCCTCAGAGAGCGTTATTCTCTGATAATCAACATCTCCTGCTGATCCCTGGCCCAAAGGACATCCGCCCAGCCTCGGCCAGGGCTTTTTCTGCCTCCCCCCCCCCCCCCCCCCCGGTGGAACAGGCTCCCTATTGAGACCAGGGCCCTGTGAGATCTTATTCAATTCTGCAGGGCCTGCAAGACGGAGCTGTTCCGCCAGGCCTTTGGCTGAGGCAGTGGGCGTCCACATATCGGCCCCCCGGAGGTTGCAGTCTCTTACCCACTGATAACCGGCCATACCAGTTACATCAGTGGGCCGGATTCTTCCTACGGCAAGCATGACTATTGATTTTATCTGTTTTAACATGTTTTTAAATTTTATTTTATTTATTGAAATGTTGTGACCTGTCCTGAGCCTGTTTACAGGATGGGTGGGATATAAATGCCAAAAACGGCTGTGTTGGTGACCATGCACGAGTTTTGTGTGGATGCAATTTGGCTCCTTTTGTCCAGTGGCTTGTTGAAGTCTTGACTCGATGTGTGTGCTTTATTTTTTTTCTTTTTATTTCCCTCCATGGCTTTTAAGATGTGTTGGACTGGATGGGGCCATTGGGCTGATCCAACATTGGCTTCTCTCTTATGTTCTTATGTTAAGATAAATCATCAACTAATGTCTCTATCCCAAAGTCAGAACTGAAGTTAGGTTGAAGATAATCAAGAGTTGGTTTTGTCATCCAAGATAAGAACATAAGAAGAACCCTGTTGGATCAGACCAGTGATAGTCTATCTAGCCCAGCATCCCACACAGTGGCAAACCAGTTCCTCTGGAGGTCCAACAACAGGGCATAGAGGCCGAGGCCTTCCCCTGATAAGAACATCAGAAGGGCCCTGCTGGATCAGACCAGTGAAGGTCCATCTAGTCTAGCATCATGTCTCACACAGTGGCCAGCCAGTTCTTCTGGAGGGCCAACAACAGGGCAGAGAGGCTGAGGCCTTCCTCTGAGAAGAACATCAGAAGAGCCCTGCTGGATCAGACCAATGGTCCATCTAGTCCAGCATCCTGTCCCACACAGCGGCCAGCCAGTTTCTCTGGAGGGCCAATAACAGGGCAGAGAGGCCGAGACCTTCCCCTGCCATTGTTTTCTGGCACTGGGAGTCAGAGGCTGACTGCCTCTGAATGTCGAGGTTCCCTTTGGTCACCATGTCTAGTGGCCACTGGTAGACCATTTCTGCATGAATCTGTCTAACCTCTTTCAAAGTTGCTCAACCCTTTCAATCACTCCCTCCCCCCAATGGCAAATGTGAAGTTTGCTCATGATTATGTGGATCTTGCTTTGTCAAGGTAGGCTTCTGTAACAGTTCCTGAACAACCATCTCCAGTGGGCCAGGAAAACTTCTCTCTGTTGCGTTCCGATCCATTTCAATACCTTGGTGAATGGAATCCTAACTTCATCCCAGCAGGATTTCATAGGCCAGGAGGAACAAAGATCGAATTTATAGGTGGTGGCTTTCACAATCGCCGAGAACCATGTCAGCATAGGCGTGCATCAGAAAGATAATTCTGAATCACATCATCTTGTCTAGACAGCACTGCCAACTCTTACTACCTCATCCGTTTTCAAATTAGCATCCAAACTGGATCAGAAAGACCTTATTCACAAAGAATCACGTAAAAGTGTCACCGTTTTATAATTGTTCTCTCTGACTTCACCACAGGAGTCATCAGTTTTCAAGCTACATAAATAATTTAGCTGGATAGGACTGAGGAGATGTAGGGGTAATGAGAAAAGAGCCATCTTTGCTACTGTCATCATACTCTCATAGGCTTTCAAGTGACCTCTGTAGACATGATCCGGCTGATCTGGTGGGAGTCCCCTCTAGCAATACTGAAGATGTTGGCTGTCTTGTTAATTAGCTCAGCTCCTCAGTAATCTAGTGGGCTGGGATGGTATTTACCCTGGCCTGGATAGCCCAGGCTAACCTGATCTCATCAGGTCTCAGAAGCTAAGCAGGGTTAACCCTGGCCAGTATTCATATGGGAGAACTCCATGGAGTACCAGGGTTGTGATGCAGAGGCAGAAAATGGCAAACCACTTCTGAATGTTTCTCAAAAGCTCCATGGTGTTTCCATAAGTCAGTTGTAACTTGATGGTACTTTCCACCGCCACAGGGCAGTACTTATGAGAGAAAGAGGATGCTGGTGAGGGACTCTGCTAGAGATGTAAAATTTCTGGAAATTTTGAAGCTTGGAAAAAAACCCTGGTTTTTTCCTGTTTTTTTTCTGGGGAAAAACGGAAATTTTTGGAAAAATTGAAAAAAATGCTACATTAGCCCTTTTTTTTTCTTTTCCAGACTGAAAGTCATTCTGTTACTTTAGAAACATAAAATATGACTCCGGACCATTTTACTTGGCATGAAATTATCACAACTAGCGTATTAAAAATATAGTGTATCCAAACAGAATTTACTCTTTAAATAATAGTTATTTGTAATTGTAACAAATGGAGCAACAATCTCCTGAACTGTTTACTAGTTTATGTGGAACAGACAAAAAAACTTCCACAAAACAGTTTTTAAAAATCTAGAAGTGACAATTCATCTTTCCTCTCCACAGTATTAAATAAAAATAAAAAAACCATTCTCATAAAAAGAATTGAAGAGGGGGGAAGTGTATAGAAGGGAGTGTGGGACTCAGTTTCAACGAATGGGCATGAAATTTAATCAGAATCATTTTCTGAGCTGTAATTATCAGTATCAGTTTCAGTTTCTGCTTCCGCAGCTATTCTGTTGTGTTTGTCATTATCACAGTTATTATGGACCTCTAAAAACTGAAGGTTTGCCCGGATTGAAACAGAAATTAGATTAATCTGATACCATACATATTTTTTAGAAATGATTTGGAAAATATTTGAACACCTTGTCTTAAAATATTTTATTCATCATGTTAAAATAAATCGTTCCATAATCAATTTCTTTTCTTTTTTCAATTTTTTCAATTTTTCAGAAAAAAACAAGGCTTTAGGGGGGAAAAGCGGGTTTTTCCCTGAATTTTTCCGGGTTTTTTCCAGGCCTTCACATCTCTAGACTCTGCGCAATGGCTCCTTTGAGCCTGCTGTTCTACACATGCAGTATTAATTCCTACTTTCTGCTCACTGTTGTTCCTTAACCATGTTGTAATATATTTGCTGTAAGCAAGATTGCTTAGACTTTCCGGGGAGATTTTTCATTTAATGCTTCCACCCCGGGAAACTTCTCAATAATACTTGTGAAACAGGGCTCCCTGTGAGGATGGCACGGTTCGATAGACAGCATATTGTTTGGTAGAATTTAACAACTTTTAAAATTGGCAACGGCTTTCTAGCCCCTACATAAAGAAGTGTTACTTGTTAGAGTGCCTGGCGATCTGGGAAAGGAACAAGCTCTGTTTGATGCCAGGTGGGCCATCTTCAAAGGGGGAACAGCCAGCAGGTGGTAGCAGAAGACTGTAGCTGGTGCCCAGGGACATATTGGAGGAAATGACAGATATGGGTTCTAGCCTGTGAATGGCTGTCCGGTTCTAAACATGCACCTTTGAATTGGACTTGGAAACAAACTGGGAGCCAGCGTAGCTGTTTTAAGATGAGCAAGGTATGTTCCCTTTGGCTAGCCCCCGACAATGGGCATTCTGAATCATCTGCACTTTCTAGGTTCTCTTCAAGTGCAGCTCTGTGTGGTGTGTGTCACAGTTATAGAACTGCAAATTTACAAAGGCAGGGATCACAGCGGTCGGATCAGCCGAGTCCAAAAAAGGAAAGAGTTGGTGAACCAGATGCAGATGATAGAAGGCTGGCCTGGCCACTGTGCCACCCTGGTCCATGACCAGCCCCAAACTCTTTTTTTTTGGTGGGGGGGGGGGTTGTATTTTTCATATGTGTGTGCATGTGCGTGTGTACGCACCTGGAAGTCATGGGGGCCTGGAGGATATTCAGAGCCTGCCCCCACCTCCCGACTGCTGGTATTCCTTGGAGGTCTCCCACCCAAGTACTTGCCAGAGTTGACCCTGCTTAGCCTCTGGGATCTGATGAGATCGGGCCTGCCTGGGCTATCCAGGTTAGGCCAGCAACCCCATACTCTTAACCTGCTCGGCAAAAGCCACCCCCACTCCATCCAAGACAAGTGGATCCAGCCCCTCTAAAACATCAGCCTTCCTGAACAGGATGACCAGTGGTGACCCCCAACCCCAGAGCTCTGGATGACCTCATTCAGCAGCCTCGTATAGGTATCGAAGAGCATGGGTGTGAGAATAGAACCCTGCGGCACTCCACTGGACAAGTCCCACCCAGTCGATTCTGCTCCTCCAGTGGAAACCTGTATCGGACAGAAAAGACCAGAACCACTAAAGGGGGTGCTCCCTTAGTGGCAAATCCATCTCATTACTGATGGGAAAAAATGGAGTGGTCAGCTGTCTCAAGGGCCACTAATAGATCTAACAGTATCGAATGGGATGACTGTCCCCTGCCCACCTTAAGAGAAAGACAATCTACCACTGCAATTAAGGCTGCGATCACACGCACAATTCACCCCCAACATAGGCATGAATGCCGGGCAGATTAAAGGAGCGCGATCGGACGCCAACATCTGGGAAGCGCCCCGCAGCTGTTGGCAACACATTTTCCTCTGCCGCACACGCAGAGTAAAAAAACACCTTGGAAAGTCCTGTAGCAAACGGGTTGCTACGGGCCACAGACAGACTTTCCTGCGTCTGATTGCGCCAGCGCGCTCCCGTGGCATCAGGATAGTCTGATCAGCGTATCCCAACTCCGTGCTGTTGCCCCCCCCCCCCCCGGTCATGGTATGCGCATCAGCGTACCCCCTCATTCCATAGGGAGAGGTGCGAATCATCAATTCGTCGTGTAAGCGCATTGGGAACAAATGGTTTAACCCCCCCCCCCCCCGACTCACAGGCAGTTGCATCTGATCATGCAGTGGCGGGCTGTACCTGCATCCAGAAAAATCGTGATTGCACAATGGCGGGTTAACTTCCACTGGAGGAAATAGCCTTCCTCCATCCCCGCTTTGTCTCTGGTGTGTGACCGCAACCTGTAGCAGTCTGTTCCACAACCAAGCCTGAAGCCAGGCTGAAATGGGACAAAAGCCGATGGGTCATCCAAGAACCCTTGGAGATGTTCTGTCAGCACACGCTCTGTTACCTTCCCCAGAAAAAAGGTAAATTGGAGCCTGGCCTGTAATTTGCTGCCTCGTTCTTAACCAGTGAAGGCCTTTTATTATTATTATTTATTTTATTTATTTATTTCTTAAATTTATATCCCGCTCTCTCCACCAAAGGCAGGCTCAGAGCGGCTCACAGCATAAGTTAAAATCACAATCCATTTAAAATAAACATTCCACACTAGACATTAAAATACTATTAATACAAGATTGGCGGCATTTCAATTCAACCTGCAGGTGGGTCCGAAAGGCATTCCTATAGATCTCTGTATGACCACACACAGGTTGGCAGATGGCAGTGCCAACAGACGGGCTAGCAGATGGAACTGGGCCAGGGCTGAGATGTTTACCTTGGGTGGCCCCTACCCAAAGGCCTGGTGGAAGAGCTCCGTTTTACAGGCCCTGCGGAACTGCATCAAATTCCGCAGGGCCCTGATGTTCTCTGGGAGCTCATTCCACCAGTACGGGGCCGCCACTGAAAAAGCCCTGGCCCGTGTTGTAGCCAGCCGCGCCTCCTTCAATCCGGGAAGAGCCAGACGGTGTTGGGACCCGGACCGTAGTGCTTGCTGGGGAACATGTGGAGAGAGATGGTCCTTCAGAGGTCTAATACCTGGATTCTTTGTTTATTATTTGTTTGATTTATACCCTGCCCTCCCCGCCAAAGCAGAGGGCAGCTAACAAGGCCATTTGGCTTCATAAACAATAAAACCATTTAAACAATGTTTGCTTATTTTATTTACGTTACTTAATACTCTGCCTTTCTCATTGACACTCAAGGTGGGTTACAAAGTGTTAAGTCAGTACAATCATCAGGACGTGACATCCAGTGAACACTGCAGTAGGGTCTGGATTGAAGAAATTTGAGAACAAGCAGCAGTCTGAAGCAAAGTGTAAGCACTTAAACACGACATGTTGAATGATCTGGAAATTACATAGCAGGAGCATACTTACAGCAACAGACAGGATGTACTGTGAAGGGTAGCACAGTACACTGTTCCCGATCCTTTTACCAAAGCATCTTTCTGAACTATTTCATTACAGATTCAGGTGGGGTAGCCGTGTTGGCCTGAAGCAGCAGAGCAAAGTTTTGAATCCAGTGGCACCTTTTAAACCCAACATAGTTTAATTCTGGGTATAAGCTTTTGTGCGCATGCATGCTTCTTCGAAGAAGTGTGCACACACATGAAAGCTTATGCCCAGAACAGAATTTTGTTTAAAACAAAGACAGCACTAATGATTTTAGTGGATGGCCTCCGAATGTAAAGGGCCATGCCCGTTAGTTGCTATTACTGGGTCTCTCAGCAGCATTTGAAACAATGGATCATCCCATCTTTTTTGAGAAGTTTGGAGGCAGAAGTAGATACCAGGAGATGTGATTTGGATTGGTTTTAAATGTTCTTTGCCTACCTGCCTGCTGCTGTTGGCGGCCAGTTGTCAGCAGTGTAGGGTTTTGTTCTTCTGGGATTCCACAAGGCTCAGTCCTGACCCCCAGTGCTATTCAATCTCTGTGCAGAGCCTTTAAGGAAAAATCATTCATGGTCGTGGAGCTGGCTCTCATCCATATGCTGATGACACCCAGCAGCTCTGTATTTCTTTATCCAAATTAACTGTTGATTCGATAGAGGCCTTGAGCCCCTGCCTGACTGCTGCGATAAAATGACGAAGAGTAAAGAAGTTCAGGCTGAATTCTGACAAAACAGAGGTAATATGGGTTGGGAAGGCTGGGGTCTTGAAGGACCCAAATTCGATGTGGTTCAGCTGACCCTTGCTGACTCTTTTCAGGAGTTATAATGGATCTGGCATCAGTACCCCCTCTAAGTGGTGGAATCTTGTGAGCAAAGATTCTACTTTGTGAGCGACTGATATTAAAGTGGTGAGCGAGAGATTTGGCTGCTGCATAAATCCGTTTGCTCTGGAGCCATCCTGAGCTAGGAAAAAAAATGTGTGAGCTAGAGGCTGAAAGGAGCTGGCTCACACTAACTCAGCTTAGAGGGAACACTGCGGCATTATCGTCAGAGAAGCAAGTTAATGCAGCTGCAAAACAAAAAGCAAAGCAGCAACAAAAGAAAACACTTCTTCCATCTCTATGTAGCCTGGAAGAGGGCTGACTCAGTTGATCTGGACATGTGGATCCGCGCCGCGGTGACTTCAAGACTAGACTACACGGGGTCTGCCCTTGAATCAACTTGGCAGCTCCAGCTGGTATCAGATGGCTAGTTTGCCAGGGACAGCCAGGCAGAGAACATTTATTACACCCATTCTGCAGCCACTACATTGGCTACCTATCAGTGACAAGTTGAAGTCAGCTCCTACATTTAAACAAAACAACCAGTCACCAAACAGATTTTGATTTTCCTTAGACCAGGGGTGGCCAACCTTGCTTAACGTAAGAGCCACATAGAATAAACGTCAGATGTCTGAGAGCTGCAAGACAGGAACAAATATCACACACACGTTTTTATTTTTAAAAATATGCAAATGTGCTTTTTATTAACGTTAAATGGGACTGCCAAAAATAAAAACAAACGAGGAAAACCGGTTATTGATAATGATATTACTTGTTTGCTAATGATATTGAGAGAGAGAGAGAAAAAGAGAGAGATGGAAAGAAAGAATTAAAGAAGTGGAAAGAAAGAGAGAGAGAGAAACTAGGAAAGCAAATAGATGGGAGGGAGGAGGGAAGGAAGGAAGGGAGAAAGAGAGAAAAAGCATGCCTCCCCTTTGCTTCCCCAGCCGCCCTGCCAGGAGCCGCACAATATGTGTGAAAGAGCCGCATGTGGCTCCCGAGCCACAGGTTGGCCACCCCTGCCTTAGACAAAGAAATGGCACTGATTAATCATCAGCTCACTCTTGGTTGTAGATTGTGCCAAAAAATAAAGCTCTGATTATTTATAAATTTTCAAATGTTCGTATAGTGCTCATGGCCCAAGATATTTCTGCAACTTCCTTCCATGGCGCACCATTTGCATCAACTAATAAATAACATATCTTTGAGAAGAAGGTTGAGCATTAGTAACAACCAAGCAGCATATGCTTTATTAGTAGTATATCTGAGAGATCAGGGAGGTTTTCCTTTTCCCCTCTTGCACCAAGTTTATTTAAATGATCTAGATGGCTCAGGCTGGCCTGATTTCATCAGATCTCAGAAGCTAAGAAGGGTCAGCCCTGGTTAATATTTGGATGGGAGACCACCATGGAAATCCGGGGTCACTACTCCTTTAAGGCCTTGAGCAGCCAGGAACCAGCACACCTCCGGGACTGCCTCTCTTCGTATGTGCCCTGTTGAGCCTTGTGTTCATTGGACCAGCATTTACCGGTGATCTTTGGCCCAAAAGTAGTCCGTCTAGCCTCATCCAGGGCCAGGACTTTTTTGGCCGTGTGCCCAACCTGGTGGAGATGAGTTCCTGCTAGAGATCAGGGTCTTGCGGGACCATTTACAGTTCTGCAGGCCCTGTAAGATAGAGCTATTCTGCCAGGCTTTTGGGTGAGGCAGCGGACATCAAATATCATCTGGCCCAAATATCACTGCCACAGGAGGTGGTGGCAGCTACAAGCATGGACGGCTTCAAGAGGGAATTGGATAAACATATGGAGCAGAAGTCCATCAGTGGCTATTATACAGATAGGAACTCTCGGTCTGGGGCAAGTGATGCTCTGTGCTGGGGGGGGGGGCAACAGTAGGAGGGCTTCTGGTGTCCTGGCCCCACTGCTGGACCTCCTGAGGGCACCTGGTGTTTTTGGCCACTGTGTGACACAGAGTGTTGGACTGGATGGGCCATTGGCCTGATCCAACACTGGCTTCTCTTATGTTCTAATATGGAGCAGAGGTCCATCAGTGGGTATTAGCCACAAGGTATAGATGGGAACTCTCAGTTTGGGGCAAGGGATGCTCTGTATTCTTGGTGCTTGGGGGGGGGGCAACAATGGGAGGGCTTCTAGTGTCCTGGCCCCACTGCTGGACCTCCTGAGGGCACCTGGTGTTCTTGGCCACTTGTGACACGGAGTGTTGGACTGGATGGGCCATTGGCCTGATCCAACATTGGCTTCTCTTATGTTCTTCTATGGAGCAGAGGTCCATCAGTGGCTCTTAGCCACAAAGTATAGATAGGAACTCTCAGTCTGGAGCAAGTGATGCTCTGTATTCTTGGTGCTGGGGGGGGGGACAACAGTGGGAGGGCTTCTAGTGTCCTGGCCCCACTGCTGGACCTCCTGAGGACACCTGGTATTTTTGGCCATTGTGTGACATGGAGTGTTGGACTGGAGGGGCCACTGGCCTGGTCCGACATTGGCTTCTCTTATGTTCCTATTACCACCTGTTATCATCTGTTACAAGGGTCTTCAATTTTCGAGGTCTCTGGACAGCAACTCACCTTGGTTTTCCTGAGGTTAAGGTATCTCCTGGAATCCCTTGTGGGATTTAGCCCTCTCCACTTTTTAACTGAATTATATCAGGACACTGTGGCAGTACTTTGAAGTGGTTTGAATGCTGTAGGGGTTAAGATTTTACAGTTTTTAATGTCTGATTTTATTGTTCTGTAATCAGTGTGGTAACCTGCCCTGATTACAGGGCGGTGGGAAGGGTGGAATAGAAATGGAACCAAAAAATATATATATTAAGTACTCAGAGACAGACTATAGCAAGCCACCTCTGTTCCTCTTTCCCCTCAAAAACCGAAGATTCGTCTGTCGCTTGGCAACTCTTTACCAGCACCAGAAATCCTGTGGGAAGTCCTGTCTTATCAGGCCTGGCTTGAATGTTCAAGTGGATCTCCTTGGCTGTGATGGCTAAAAATATGCTGTCTCTTACCCTGGGCACTACGACCCCTGTAGGATTTTAACCTTTGTGGCATGCTCTCCACTACTGTACGCTACTAAATTTTTATTTACCTCGTTTGTAGACTACTTTTCTCCCCAGGGGAGATCCAAAGTAACTTACATCGTTTTCTTCCGTTTTCTCCCCACAACAACCCTGTGAGGTGTATAGGTCAGCTGTTATGAATGGGTAGCCCAGTATTATCCTGTCTCTGTGGAATCCCTTCCCAGCACTAAGTTTTATCCTTTCCCTTTGTCTTCATGTGATTGGTGAGGCATCTTCCCCGGGTCCTTACCCCCACATTGTTGGTTGGCGTCAGAGGGCAAATGCACAATGTAATGATATCGGGTCATAGAGGTTCTGCTAAATATTTTGGGGAGGGGTCATGAACTTCGTCCCATGTGGCTCTCTCCCGGGATAGGAGACCTTCTTAGTGAAATTAAAGAACTTGCGCTGTGAGTCAGGCGGCCCTGGAGAAGGGAGGTTCTCTTTTGATCTCCTGATCAAGCAATTCAGGAATGGACTGTGTGTTGTTGTTGTTCAGTCGCACCGTCGAGTCCGACTCTTCGTGACCCCATGGACCACATAATCGTGACCCCCTGGACCACATCACGCCAGGCCCTCCAATCTTCTGTTGTGTTCCGGAGTTTGCTCAACTTCATGTTTGTTGCATTGATGACACTGTCCGACCATCTCATCCTTTGCCGTCCCCTTCTTCTTTGACCTTCAGTCTTTCCCAGCATCAGGGTCTTCTCCAGTGAGCGCTCCCATCTCATTTGGTGGCCAAAGTACTTTGGCCAATGGGCTGTGTACCCCTACACTTTTCAGTCCCAGTGTACTCACTGAAGGGGGGTCAACACGTTGGAGTGTTTAGTTTGGAAAGTGAATTATGAGAAACTGGGAGGGTGTGGACTTTCTCAGCCTTTCCCAGGGTTCCCTGAAGTCATTGCTGGACGTGGTTCCGTTAGCTTGGCAGTAGACGCCTTCAGCCGTTATAAACTCTCAGTCTGATTTATCACTTTAGCCTTGCTTAGAGCGGCAAAGAGCTGTTTAAAATTTTACCAAATTAGCCGTTAAGGATGATTCTTGGACCGTATGTAGAATGGGGCTGGAATGAGTTTATAAGGAATGGTCAACCTTGGGCTGCATAAATCCTGAACCCCCCTCTTGGCAGGCGTTTTGAAAGAGCTGGCTTGCATTTGTGGCTTGCGATATAAATGCCTGGATTGGCTGCCTCTCAGGCTGGGTGTGCGCGCGCACAGCTGGTTTTTTTGTGTCTTCTGCAGTTTTGTTGCTGTTTTGTGGGGTGTTTATTCTACGGTCAGCTAAAGGTTGTTGGCTGCGAAACGCCACCCCCCTCGTGTTGGTAATCAATATAATATCGGACTCTGCTTCGCTCTGCTGGATTCCTGTGCAATTTGGACGTTATCTACACTGGGCAGACTTTTAGTGATCTGGTTTAGGGAATGGCAGACCAAGTTAAGAGTTTGGGTGCATTCTTGGACCTGCTCTTGTGGATGGATAAACAGATTGACTCTGCTGTAAGGAGCACCTCCTTTCGGCTCTGCCTAGCTCATAAGTTGGCATAACCCTCCAGATTGGCTAACACAATTGGCTAACACAGCATACTGTATTGTGGGGCTTCCTTTGGAGAGGTCATGGCCAATGCTCCCTCCAAACTGTGGAGTCTTGTGAGCAAAAGTTCTACTTTGTGGGCTACTGGCATTATTTAAAGTTGTGAGCAAGTGATTTGGCTACTGCGTAAATTAGTCTGCTCTGGAGCCATCCTTCCTGAGCTAGGACAAAAACATGTTAGAGGCAAAAAAACCCTGTGAGCTAGCTCACACTAACTCAGCTTAGAGGGAACACTGGCATGGCAACTTCAGTTGGTGCAAAATCTGGCAGGACGACTCCTGTCTGTCCGGGGTTAGCTGCTTGGAACATAAGCCTCTGGTTCTTCATTGGTTCCACTGGCTACCTGTTTGCTTTCTTCCTAGTTCAAATGGTTCTGTAGTCCTTTGGAATGGCCTGCCAGTGAGAGCGTGGAGGATACTCCCTATTTAATGGAAGGCATTATTTCAAAGCACATTTTGTGGAGAGTAAATCGGTTTGGGGAGGTTGGGTTGTGCTGCTTTTGCCTTGTTTGTTGTCTTGTGTTTTCTGTTTGATGCTCTTTGTTGCTTGGCCAGCCCGCCTTGAGTTAAAGGCAAAAAGGTGAGAGACAAATGTTTTTAAACAAAACCTGATGCAGATAAGGCAGGAAACCCTTGTTAGGAGAGCAAGGGTGCAAGGGTTCATCCAGGATGCTAGGTCAGATGAGATGCCTCTCCTTTGAAGGCCGGCTGCTGACATAAATTAGCATCTAGAGCTTGGATGACTGCAGGAAAACAGCCAAACCTTATTTAAAGGAAATACGATCTAAAGAGCTTTAGCCAAAACCCCCTGTATGCTTTGGCTCCATTTGTGCGTTGGGGTGGGGGGTATCTGCTGCCCTGCACTTTTTGATGAATGAGCCCAACTTTTAAGCAAAAGGGAGTTTCTGGATTCAGACTTGGGTCTATTTTTAACGTGGGGGGACTGTGGTCAGTCCAGCACTCCTGGTTTGGCTTTCTCAAGTATAACTGAGCTTAGCCATTGGAAGTCCTCCTCGGAGCTAAAAGCAAAGATTGCAGAGAGGGTCTGTGAGGGTGGTGGAGTGTGCCGTTGGGTTGCTACAAACTGGTGGCTGCATAAATGGGGTTTGTGTGTGACTTTTTTAAAATTCACAGCTCTTTCGCAGCCTCAAGGTCTTCTCCAGTGAGTGCTCCCTTCTCATGGGGTGGCCAAAGTATTGGAGCTTCAGCTTCAGGATCTGGCCTTCCAGGGAACAGTCAGGGTTGATTTCTTTTAGGATTGGCTGATTTGATCTCCTCGCAGTCCAAGGGGCTCTCAAGAGTCTTCTCCAGCACCATCATTCGAAAGCATCTATTCTATGGTCCAACAACTCTCACAGCAAAGCTACTGGGAATACCATTGACTTTTGTTAGCAGAGTGATGTCTCTGTTTTTTATTATGCTGTCTAGGTTTGCCATAGCTTTCCCCGCAAGGAGCAGGCATCTTTTAATTTCTGTCTTGAGGTGGAGTGACACGTCACAGTTACAAGCCAGGTGCAAATCCCTGGCCTAGAATCCCACTTCAGCAGACACCAACAGCCTGCAGTTTGGGCGGCTTGCATTCAGACATGACATTTGAAGGAGAGTTTAACCCATCCATGGTTTTATGAAATGGGTTATTGTGACAGCTGGATGCAGCCAGACCTTTTTGCTTGGCATTCTGCGGTCATGTGAGGATACCAAGCAATACGACTGACCTGAAGGTTAAGGTTGCAGTCCTGCGTGAGCTTATTTGGAAGCAGTTCCTCTTGAACAAAACAGGACTTAATCGATGTGTACAGAAGCAAGAACCAGTAGTTACTAAGCAAAAATAGTGAGAGGGAATCTATGCAGTTCTGTTAGTCGCAGTTATAAACTGAGCACATTATGGCATTTAGGTTGCTGGAGGGCATAAAACAGGATTTCAGGGCCCGGATGGAAGCCCATAGTGCTAAATACGATACATGATGTACTTAGTCAAATAATGCTCAGCCTCAGAAGTTGGATATCTCCCCCCCCCCCCCCCCCAGTTCAGCTTTTAACTCCATCGGGTGGCGGGTCATTCCTTAGTTTCAAGAGGGTCAGGATTTAACATATTGACATCCAATTGTGTTTTTTAAAAAATACTATAATTTGCAGGTGACACCTAATTTTTTATGTTTATCCATGCTGTGGAACAGTAACTTGATTCTGAGCAGGGATGTGTCTGCAACTTGGCCGCCTGACCTGTGTGGAAAGCGATCCTGCCATGCCTTTGGTGTAAACACTTGATTTAAGGCCTTGGCGAGTCCAGAGGCTGGCCAAGAGCCCAGCTGGAAGATAGCGCTTAACCAAGAGGTGCATTGTATCTGGTTCTGTCCTTTGGACAAGCTAGGATTACTATCAGGGGCAAAGACCGTCTCCTCTAGCCAAAGAAATTGTTCCAAAGAGACTGAGGCCTTTTTAGCGCAGGCCCGGCCTGTTCTACTTCAGAAACTGTGGCGCCCTAAAATGAGATCCAGTGCAGTCGAGGGCAGCTTTTTGGACGTGGCCTGAAACCGCTTAGTCATGGCTTCATGTGGTGCATCCCAGTCCAAGCCATTCTTGGCTTTTATCCCCCATCCATAAAAGAGGAACAATTGTGATATTGCAGAGCGACTAGAATAAATGCAGCAAATACGATTCTTCAAATTAAAAGCAAGAATACTATGTATTCAGTATGCCATAACTCCTGCTCACTGTGGCTGGTTCTCTGCTCTGTATGGTGCATTTTCCCCTGTAGAAGGACCCCCCCCACCGCCCCTCGATGAGCTGAGATCACTGGGGAGACGCTGCTCTCTGAGACTGCAGGAACTGCATGCACTGAGGCCTTTTCGTCTGACGCATCTTTATGCGTCTGTTCCTCCAGTAAATTCTCCTCTCTTCCGTTTTATTCTCATAGCAACACTATGAGGTAGACTAGGCTGCAAGAGTGACTAGCCCAAGGTCACCCAGCAGGCTTCTGTGGTGGCGTATTGATTTGAACTGGGGTCTCCCAGATCTTAGTTAGTCTGTTTATTTATTTATTTATCTCGCCCTCCCTGCTGAGGCAGGCTCAGGGCGGCTTACGTTAAAAGGGTTAAAAATATATAAAACACAGATGCCTGTCAATACATCACAGCTTCATAGAACACATAAATATAGCAAATCACAGTACAAAAAGAATACTGTGCTGGTGGCGCTAATAGCCAGGGCCATGATAAGATGATCCAAAATATGGCCCCCGTCAGTATCCGGCACGCTCGACTATTGGTGTTTGCGTAAAGGGCTTGTTATCATTTAGTTATCCCTGTTATGAGCGGCTCTTAATCAAAGTCCTGGTGGAAGAGCTTTATTTTCTGGCCCTGCGGAATGTAGTTCACTACATCATGCTGGTGCTTCTTCTGTGTCATCCTGGCCCAGCTTTAAGATACCCGGAGAAGCCTTGCCTTGTTCGGTCCTTATTAAAGAAAACGGTGAAAACCTGGTAGTTCCCTCTACATCTCCAGAGAGGCTTGGCATCTTAGGTTGTAGCTGCTGGTATTAAAGGGGTAGTAGTGGTAGTGCCAGGACTTGTGGCTGTGCTAATTGGATCTTTCCTTTATAACCCTAGATTAATGGAGGCTGATCTGCAAAGTTTTATGTACTAATTTAGGAGAAGAAGAGCTGGTTTTTATACCCCGTTCTTCTCTACCCTAAGAGTCTCAAACTGGCTTACAATCGCCTTCCCTTCCTCTCCCCACAACAGGTGCCTTGTGAGACAGGTGGGGCTGAGAGCACTCTGAGTGAACTGTGACTGGTCCGAGGTCACCCAGCAGGCTTCATGGGGAGGAGGAGGAGGTGGGGAAATCAAATCTGGTTCTCCAGATTGGAGTCCACCGCTCTCAACCATGATACCACACTGGCACCTAATTTAGAAAAATGTATGCGCTGCCTCTACAGAGACCTGCTCTGGGCAGGTAGGTAGGAATATGTGGCAAACCCCCCCCCCCCCCAAACCCAAAAACAAGCAAGCTGGTGCCCCAGGTGCATTTAGTTACTGAATTTGTTTTTTTTTAAAGACTTTTATTGATTTTATCTATTTCTACAACTACATCGCTACTTTTCTAAGCTATATTTACCTTATACAGAGTGTGCTTTAACATTTGCTTAATATTACCTTACCATTAATACATATGAAGCATTTTAAACCTTGGTTAATATTCAATTAAGATTGTTACTGATGATATATGAAAAGTAAAAAAGCTGTTTGACAGACATGTTCTTTTGAAGGAATGCTTAATTATACAAATTATATATAATATATAAGTGCGATTTCAAAAAACATTTCAGCCCTTATTTCTTCTTTCGTCCTCTTCTTGTCTTAACAGTCTCTTCTTGTACCTTTGGAGCTGCTGCTCCTTTTTCCGAGTCAGAAATTTCTTCTTCGCTCTTTGAGCTATCAAATCCATACATACTTTCTTGCGATGCCAGCGAACCATCTGAGTCTCTCTCTTTTCTCTTTTCTTTGCTTTTTTCCAAAAAACTTTTTGCCTGTTGAACAGAGTCAATCTTGTATTTTTTGTCTTTGATGCTGAAGCTCAGTCCTTCCGGAACATTCCACCTACAGATAATAGATTCAGACTGAAGCCAAGATGTCAGTTTTCCATAGGCTTTCCTTCTTTTCCTTATTTCAAATGGGATATCTTTCATCACTTTAACTTCTTTTCCTTTGATCTTCAGAACCGCTTTATTTGTGGTCCTAAGCACCACATCTCTTGTTGACTTTTTGGAGAACCTTATCTGAATCTCACCAGGCAGGCTTTTCTTTTTAGTATAGTCTGGATAGGTTCTGTAAACCATATCCATATCGCTTTTTATTTCCGCTGCTTTTAAGCCCGTCACTGGTTCAAGCGCTTCACTTAACAGATTTTTAAGGTCTTCTCCTTTATCCTCTGGTACATTCTGAAGTCTTAGGAAAAAATTCGACCTTTCCATCTGTAGTTTCAAAAGCTGATCAGAGTGGAAAGCCTTTTCTTTCTCCGCTTTTTGTAGCCTTGAATCATGATTTTTTACTGAAGTCTTAACTTCCAGAAGTTCTCGCTGCAGCTTCTCTGTAGTTTTATTCGACTCCTTCAGGTCCAGCTGCATCTTGTCAATCTTGACGTTGAGAGCTGTCATTTGGTCCACAAGAGGTCGCAATAATGAGGAGAACACAGTGCTCATCTCTGTGGTATCCACCTTTGAACTCGGAGCTGTACTTCCTAGTTTGGGGGAAGGTTTCGGTTTCCCCGCCATTGTTGAGGCTGCGCTTCTTTGTTGATAGTTAGATAAGATGGACGAAAGAAGCAAATTCTACGACTGCGCTTATATCTTTTTAAAGTTCATATCCTTTAAAGAGCGATGCCGCCATCTAGCAAGCCGAACGTGCGTTTTTTCATGCAGTAACGCCACGTAAAGAGTCCCGTAAGTACGCCAGTCTCGAGGGGGGGGGGGATTTGCTCCACCCGCCTTTCCCGCTGTGTTCTGTTTATTTTTACTTCAGACTCACGTTTTCTCCGTGCGTAACTATAAGTTCCAGCTTCAAAGCTTCGCTCTCTCTGCTGCTTCTCGGTTTTGCGCTTTTAGCCATACGGCTCCCACGGACGGGGGAACCTATGGGGGTGATGAAAGGGGACCTCGATCCCTCGATCGCCACCGTAGGGAGAGATCCCCTTCATGCCACCCCAGGCAGAGCCCCTTCACTAGGGTCTCTGGGGGCTCGGCACCAGTCCGAAGCCCCTTCTTCCCGCCGGGTACGGATCGCGCTCCCCGCAGATGCGGAGGAGCGCGTCTGCCATGGTCGCAAGTCTTGCCGGAAGTCCTGCATTTAGTTACTGAATTTGCACTCAAGCTCCCTCTTCCATTTCGGCAGCACCTAGTTTGAGGTGTGTGAATATGGACCTGCTTCACCCTGGCCCCTCCCCAAGAATAAGTGGGCCCTTGGAGCTTGAGTTTCTTGCACTGAGGGCTAAGGGGAGAGAGAGCGCGCGAGAGAGCCTTGCCCCTGCCCCCAGGTGATGTCTGTGACTGAGCGGCATCCATTCTCTTGGGGTCTGTGAATAGCTTTTGAAGCTCTGCTGATAGGAGGAGCCATGCTGTGAAATCAAGGTTGAAGGCATGGTTTTTTTGGCCATGCTGTGCCCCTCTTATTGACAGCCTGGTCAGTCCTTTGCTATTTTTTTAAAAACTTTGCTTCCAGTTGGCTGTCAGATTGAATATGCCCAGGATCATAACCTTCTGAATGTAGCATGGGAGGAAATTTCCTGTCATGGAGGCTGAGAGAAATGGCAGGATGGGAAAAGCAGCCTAATTAGCTTGTGTCAGAATGTTCACTCTGTGCTCACCCCCCCCCCCCCCAAGTCACCCCAGGAGTTGCCCCGGGACAAGTGAATGTTTTGATACAGAGGAGAAAAGAGGCCCTTTGAGGAAAGCTGCGTGCATCTAGACTCTTCTTCTGGCAAGGCCCGAGTACAGAAGAAGAGGCACGGAGGCGCTGAACTCTGGCCGTGGGCAGATGACCCTTCAGGATCTCGGCCCAGCTCTGCTGTGCTTCTAAGCCAGTAGCTTCCACGCGGCGTGTTCCTAGGATTCCCTGGGGTTTATCAATGAGAAAATCAGTAATGGCAGATCTGAAAGTCAACTGCCAAAAAGTATTGGGTGTGAGACAACAGCCAGCCTAGCTGGCAGCCGGCGTGTGCTGAGTGTGACCTCAAACAAACATGCCGTGGCACAGATCAATGCGCAAAGGGTACTGAGGGGCTACGGCGGCTGAAATCGATGGCTGGGAATTTTTTTAAAAAACAACCGTGCCAGGGAGGCGTGGAGGAGTTGAAATTCCCAGGCAGTGAAAGTATTCACAAGTTTCTCTTTTTTTCCAGTGAGCTTTCATGTGAAGAACACAAGCATTTTTGAATGTGCCTTTTGTAAGTAAATGACCAAACTGAGGCTATTGTACTTGGGTCCCATTATGAGAAGACGAGGGCCACTGGAAAAGACACTAGTGCTAGGAAAAGTTGAAGGCGGCAAGAAAAGAGGGAGATGGATCAACTGAATCAGGGAAGCCATGGCCTTCAGTCTGTGAGACCTGAGCGCAAGGCTGTTAATGAGAGGACATTCTTGAGGTCGTTAATTCATAGGGTCTTCACCAGTGCTCCCTCTGAGCTGTGGAGTCTTGTGAGCAAAAATGCCACTTTTGTGAGCTACTGGCATTGAGATGGTGAGCGAGCGATTTGGCTACTGCATACATTAGTTTGCTCTGGAGCTCATCCTTCATGAGCTAGGACAGAAATGTGCGAGCTGGAGGCTAAAAAACTGAACGAGCTCACACTAACTCAGCTTAGAGGGAACACTGGTCATCATAAGTCAGAAGCAACTTGATGGCCGTTAACACACACACACACACAAACACACACGCACACGTAATGTTTTCAGTGCCCATAGGTAGGATCTTCTTGGAGTGGATGCTACAAGAAGGGAGGGCAGCAGGCCAAGCCCCCAACACACAAATTCTGCTTTTTCCCTCTCAGGCTCTCCAGTTGCTCTACCTTCTGCCTATCCATAGACCGCTTTTGTCTCTGGGCTGGCGACTGGGGAAAGGGCAGACCGCACAACTTGGTCGGCTTGATTTTGCCTCAGAGTTGCTGACTCCAACTGTACTTATTTTGGATTCTCCTCCCAGATGTGTTTAATGCACTGGTTGCTGTTGAGGCTTCAGGGATCGTGTCGGTTGCTTAATACAACAAGTGGGGGACTCAGTGTGTGGGGGAATCCCGTCTTCTCCCTTACACCAGGCCAGCGTGCAGTCCTGCCACAACGCCTTCTCCGCCCCCCCCTCCCCCCCTGCTCACCTAGCTCACGTAAAGGTGGGGTGGTGGCAGCTCCTGCTCTTCCCCTGCCCACCTGCAGAGGAGAGGTGGCAGTGATGGGGCTGGTGGTGGCGGTGGAGAGGTGGGGCAAGCAGCCACAGCTCCCTCTCTTTACAGTCAGAATTGTGCAAGGGTGGGATCAGCTGCCCCACTGCATTGGCAGTCTTTAAGCAGCGGCTGGACAAATACTTGTCAGGGATGTTCTAGGGCTGATCCTGCATTGAGCAGAGGGTGGGACTGGATGGCCTGTAGGGCCCCTTCCAACTCTGTGATTCTGGGATTCTATCCTCTACTCACCTGCAGCACTATAGCGTCAGTGGCAGTAGGGGAGTGGGTCAGCCTCCATTCCTCTCCTTGCTCAGAGGGAACAGGTTTACTGTGAGAGTTCTGCTCAGAGTAGTCAAGGATCAGATCTTGGTTGGTAAACCAGAGTTCTTTATTTCCAATCTCTACATTAGTACAGCTTCTCGGATTATTGTCAGAGATAACACGGATGATACAGGCAGGTCTATTATACCTTTCCAAGGAGTTTGAATTACCCATAGGTAGCCAATCACTATAGGGGAAAAACGGCGGGCAAAAAGGGGCTCTGGCCGTTTGTTTCCCACAGGAAAGAAAGTGAGGTGTTAAGCTGTAAATTCCCTTCCCAACCAGACCCTTCAGATGTTACCAGTTCACATAACAATCAATGGCCTCAAGGCTTTTGCATGTGATAAGAGATGAGACGCATCCTCCCTTGAAGTCCCAGCCGGGGCCGATGGAATGCGGAGGCAGCGGTGTGAGAGGCCCATTGTTCCCATACATTGCAGGTGTCACCCTCCCGCTCTACCAGTTACAAAACCCAGGCCTGGATAGGCACTAAAACATGGCATCTATAAGCATACATCTGTAATACATACATGGCAAGAGAGTATAACAGAACAGAACTGAGAAATAGACAAAAAGCATAGATATAAGAACTAGCAATACTTTGTCTGAATCAGTAGATTCTGACATTTACTCTGCCTGTGCAAGCACAGACAACCTGCTTCAGTTTGGGGAGAGGATTTAACCCCCCCCCCAGGGTTTTCACATTTTTCTGCAAATGTGGTGAGCAATGCTCCCTCTAAGCTGTGGAGTCTTGCGAGCAAAAATTCTACTCTGTGAGCTCCTGGCATTAAAGTTGTGAGCGAGCGATTTGGCAGCTGCCTAAATTAGTTTGCTCTGGAACCCTCCTTCCTGGGCTAAGTTGAAAATGTGTGAGCTGGAGGCCAAAAAGACTGTGAGCCAGCTCACACTAACTCAGCTTAGGGGGAACACTGGTGGTGAGGGGTGCCCCAGCTCTGCAAAAGAACACCCCCCTTGCCTCAGTTTATCAGTCTCCATAGGGGCTGGGCTCAGCATCAGATACAAGACGGTTTTGCCGCCTGTCTTGATCTGGGCTCCCTTCCTGTGATTATCTTCGGGGGAAGTGGTCTCCTCCTCTCACTTGCCCTGGGAAACAAACATCTTGCGGTTTATTAATACTTCAGTGCAGCTTTGCGTCCGGTGCCATCAGTCCCAGGCAAGGAGGCTGGACAGCTTCCGCGATTTGGAAGCTGAATCTGGAGATGACGGAATCGGTGCTTCCCCTCAACAGAGCGGACATTTGTGTAGAAGTAGTGGTGGAGGTGGGCGGGTCTGTATCCCACAGCTACGTCTGTCACTCAGAAATCTCTGCCTATTGGATGGCTGCAGGCTTAGCTGGGTCGCAGGGGTGGACCGTCCTCCGGGAAGGGGCACAAGGGTTCACTACTAGTTCATCTGCACAGCTGCTGCATTTGCAGTAATCTCCCTGCCCTCTTGCTCCTGAAATTCATGGATTTTAGACCCTCAGTTAGTCTAAAAACGCAGCCCTGTCTGCCTTTTTGTGTCGGTGCAGAGACCTGTTTGTGGAGTTGGCCTTTTGAATCCGGGCTTAATGAAAGCTCAACCCATTCCCCTATCCAGTGGTGCTGAGTCTAGTGCAGGCTCCTTGGAGCAGTGCTTTGCACTCCAGCTGATGAGATTTAGGCCAGTGTGGGGCTTCTGAGATACTCCGAGGGAACCTGTGTTGGTCTGCCCTAGAGCAGCTGGATTGAGTCCTGTAGCACCTTAGGGACAAACAAGAGTTTCGGGGTATCTGAAAAAGGGAACTTCGACTCTTGAAAGCTTGTACCCTGAGAGTCTTGTTGGCCTCGATAAGATGCTGCTGGAGTCAGATCTAGCTATGGGGCTTCTGAGATCTTCAGAGGCAGGGGACAAAGAGCAGTTCTGCCCCAAGAGGCTGGTGGATCTCAGCTGGCTTCCTAGAGGCCCTTGGGGAATTTCTGGCTGAATAAAGTTGGTGTTTCAGTCAAAATCCCGGCTTCTGTCTGGAACGAGGTACCTCATTCTCTCCTTTTCAGCTGCTCCCGGAGGACCTGAGTAGGTATCTGGAGCTGGTCATCGGTTATTAGTTTCCACATTTGAACTTCCCTTTGGTCTCATTGCGCAGTGTTACTTGCTCTTTCTTGAAACCAGTGGCATGGTTGGGGGCGGACCGCTTGTCTGCTGGAGGAGCCATGTTTTGGGGGCAGAGGCAAATGCAGGGGTGGGCAATTGTTTTGGCTCGGGGGCCTCTTTGTGGGAGCGGAGGTTAGCGGAGGGCTGCACCTTTTAAAATGATTGCATTCATTAGTTAACTTTGCATTTCAGAAAAGGTATAAATTGTATCATAAAAATCAATAAATATAAATTAAATAAAATAGTGGTAGTTTTATTCAATTTATTTATTGTGCTGATTTCATACCATTTATAGCTGCAAGCACATTTAATTTTAGAATCAGTTTAATGAGAGAAATGTACCCTATCACACTTTTCTGCAATTTTTTTTGAAATCAGGAGTGAAATTGCTTGTTGAGATTCTCATCACAGCCTGCAAGTTAATGTCTGTCAAAGAGCATCTGTATTTACTCTTGTTAATCTTCATGCAAGAAAAACTTTGCTCACAAATATATGTAGACCCAAATACAGAGAACATTTTCCCGTGGCCGACTGTCTTGGCGGGCCGCATGTGGCCCCCAGGCTGCAATTTGCCCACCCCTGGGCAAATGCTTTGCTTGGAGAAGGTCCCAGGAACAGTCCCTGGCGCCTCTAAGTTAAAGGCAGCAGTTGCTGGGGGAAACCCCTTCTCTGACCGAGACCCTTCGGAGCCGTTGCCAGTGGTAGTAAGCAGGACTGAGCTCAGCCAACCAGGGGTCTGACTCAGGTGCTCATACATTGCCATATACTGTTGTGATGTCTTTGATGGGCTTAACGTTCTGTGGTCATGTCACTGTTGACTTGATCAGAAATGACTGCACAAGCCCTTAAAAGCTTGCTTCCTCTGCTGGGAATAGGTTCGTGTTCATTTTGCACGAAGAGCTCTACGCAGTTTCAGAGTCTGATGCATTTCATTGCCGTGGCCTCCCTCAGTGGGCGACTACCTGGGCTGTTAACATAATGGAAGTTGATGCTTAAGAAGCACCTAGAACTGGGTTAGTGCTTAATGGCCTTCCTGCTTCCTGGATGGGTGAAGGGGAGGCCAGAAGACCAAAGACGGTGCAGTGAAGGTCATGGCAAAGGGGGGGGGGGTTCCTGAGTTCCTCTGATAGCCAAACTATAGTGTGCACGTTCTGAAGTTAGAGCACTTTGCTGGAACGACAATAATTTTTTAAAAATATCTTTTTATTAATATTATCTTCTTTAATACAATTCAAAATAAACAGTAGAACAAAGAACTTTAGATATACACATATTCTTTAAATCCCCGTAAATGAGTTATACAATCTCTTTTTCAAATTTACACTCTTTACAAGCTTAACTCCATCAGTATTAAGACCAGTTAGCAAGCGACCAATATTTATAGTGTGACCATGTTTCACTCTTTTCCCTATCTTTAGCCATTGCATCTAGGAAAGGAAACCATTTTTCCATTGGATTAAACAGCTCTCTTTCCTCTTTCCCTTCACTTAATTTAGTAAACCTCTCCAACATAAAATACTCCCATAGTTTATTGTACTACTGTGTTACAGTTGGAGGAGATTTGTCCTTCCAATGTAGTGCTATCAATGCTTTTGCTGCTGTCAGCATTATTACAATTAATTCTTTTTGTATCTTGGAACGTCAATAATTGTGGTTTTTTTTTTTAATTTTGCAGACCAGCAGTTTGTGAGAGTCACGACACGTTAACAGAGCATCTGCTTAAGGTAGGAACTGCCTTTTTGATGCCCCACTGCATGCTTCAGTGTACACTGGAACCATTCCAACCCTGCAAATACATATGCAGAAGTTACTATCCCGCCTGTTTGTGACTTTTCTGTGGTCTCAAAGGAGTGAGCTTCTGTGAAGCATTTCAGTAACCTTGCCTTGGAGGCCACTTTTCCTTATCTGCAGGCAGCTGGGGAAGTGGCCGTTGGCGATATTGCTAGCACCTGATATTGGTGCGAGCCCATTCAGATCTCAGGAGGCAAAGATGGGCGCTTTCTTGAGCTTCAGGCTCTGACTTGCTACGATGATTTATTGTGGACGATCAAGTCCTTGTGGCAAAAGAAAAGAACAAGAATCCAATAGCATCTTAAAGGCCAACAGAATTTGAGGCAGGGGATGAGCTTTTGTGAGTCACTCCCAATGCTCCCTCTAAGCTCGAGAGCCAGTTTGGTGTAGTGGTTAAGTGTGCAGGACTCTAATCTGGGAGAACTGGGTTTGATTCCCCACTCCTCCACTTGCACCTGCTGGATGACCTTGGGCAAACCATAGCTCTGTACCAGCTGCTCTCTCAAGGACAGCTTGGGAAAGAGCTCTCTCAGCCCCACCTACCTCACAGGGTGTCTGTCTGTTGTGGGGAGGGGAAGGGAAAGGAGTTTGTAAACAGCTCTGAGAGTCCAAGTGAGTGAAGGGTGGAATATAAATCCAACCTCCTCTTCTTCTTCTTCTTCTTCTAAGCTGGTGAGTCTTGTGAACAAAAATTCCGCTTTGTGAGCTGCTGGCTTTAAAGTTGTGAGCGAGTGATTTGGCTACTGCATAAATTGGTTTGCTCAGGAGCCATCCTTCCCGAGCTAAGACAAAAATGTGTGAGCCGGAGGCTAAAAAACTGTGAGGTAGCTCACAGTAACTCAGCTTAGAGGGAACACTGGTCCCTGCTCACTTCTTCAGATACCAGTGACTCATGAAAGCTCATGCTTTGCCAGAAATTTTGTTACTCTTTAAGGTGCTACCGGACTCTGGCTTTTTTCTACTGCTATAGGCAGACAAACACAACTCACCATCTTGTACTTTGTTCAATTTATTTAAAATATTCATGTTCCACCTTATTTCTTGAGTGCAACAAGTGGCAAAGCTGAGGTCATTTCTGAGTTGGGATGCGTTGGAGCTGCTGCCATTGGCACAGGCTGCTTTCTTCTCAAAATGCTTCTTTTTTTTGGTCCTGGTGTCATCTTCTAGTTTTCTGTCTGACTGGCTGACTTGTAACTGACAAAGGGAGCTTTGGATCTTGAAAGCTTTATACCCTGCAAAGCATGTTGGTCTCGAAGGTGCTACTGGACTCAAGTCTAGGTGTTCAAACCAAAGTGTAATCCTGTGTATACACACATAAGGATTTTTCAGTGTACTCCTCTGATTTCTGATACTGAACAGAGATAAACAGCCATAGTTTTTATTAAAAACGAGCTTACATACATCGGAGAGAGCCTTCGCCATCGAGGAGCAGCGTAATTTGTGTGTGAACGCATGTATGTGTGAATGCACAATATGCTCCACACCTGTCTGGTGCAGAGAGCTCTGGCTCTTGAAAGCGTATGCAATGAAACAGCTAGGTTCATGGCTGCCCTCTGAAGGTACCTCCACACCTAGTGTTACGACTGTACCTTGCAATTTGCAGGGGGGCGGTTAGGTAGTTTTTCGCTTCCCAAATGTTGGCAGGAGGCCGGCAGGTAGGTGGAAGGGAATAGATGCCATGTGCCAGCTGCCACCGCGTATTGCGTTTCCATTCCAGCTTAAAACAGGGCTGGACACCCGAGGACAGGGTTTCTGAACAAAAAGAAGAGAAAAGAGAAGAAAAGATTGGATTTCTACCCCGCCCTTCACTATCTAAAGGAGTCTCAGAGCAGCTTACAATCTCCTTTCCCTTCCCCTCCCCACAACAGACACCCTGTGAGGTAGGTGGGGCTGAGAGAGCTTTTTTGAGGACTGCCCTTGAGAAAACAGCTCTGAAAGGACTTGTGACTGACCCAAGGTCACACCAGCAGCTGCACGTGGAGGAGTGGAGAATCAAACCTGGTTCTCCCAGATTAGAGTCCGCACTCCTAACCACTACACCAAAAAGGCATGTAAGCAAGAGAACAGGCATGTTGTATTAGGTAGGCTGCATCATTCTGAAAGCATGACTCATTTCTGTGCAGAATTTCATCTCCTGATCCTTTGCCAGTTTGGGTGGTGAAAGCCAGAGGCTGCGATCCTTCTGAATGAGGTGTGGGAGAGCCCTGGCAGAGGGTCTGTTCAGCTAGGTATCCCTCCCATAAAGGGAAGGTATTCCTCCCATAACGTGTACTACTTTGGTTAATGCACATTTGCTGTGCATTGAGTTATCTTTACTGTTCTGATGTATTTAATCTACGTAGTCACTTCCCCTTTTTCAGCAGCCACAGTTTCCTAGTGCTGTGTGGGCAACCAGAACAAAGTAACCCCCCCCCCCCCCCCAATGCATGCTCATCTTGTGTACTCTGCTCCTATATGCAACTGGTGTCTGTTTGGGAAATTTTGTATCCCTTTAAACACTAAAGTCTGTGTGCCTGTGTGTGTGTGTTTGCTGCATGGATCCCAGGGGTGTGTCATGCAGACTCGACCGATAAGAAACCATTACGTTGAAATAGGATGGGTAGATGGCAAGGGGGCAGCACAGAGGAATTCCAGTGAACGCTTTGAAGTTTGTTGGCTTGTTAATTCAGTTGAAACAGGGAGGCTGAAAAATTACCAGTACCCCCGCCACTACCGCTTTTCAAGATGCCGTTTTTGTGGAGAAGTAATAACTGCCACTTTGGTTCTGCCAAATGCTCGGGAGGTTTTGTGTTACTCTGTGATGCAAACTTCCCATGAACAGATGGGATGCATGATGGCAAAGATGGGGGTCAGAGAGGTTCTGGAGGGACCTGGGTTCAACTTATTACCTGTTGGATCTCAGAAGCGGTTATACAGCCAATAGACTGTGGTGTGTTTGTGCAACCGCTTGTGCGTGTTTCAGCTTCATCAAGATTCACCATTTATCTGTAAGCTGCCCCTGGGTTATCTCCCCACCTCCTGTTCTTTCAGATGTAGCTAAACCTCTGAGATCCAAGGTGATGTGCCTGAAGATGAACTCTTACATCCAACTCTTCCATGTTGGTCTGCAGTAGAACAGCTAGATTTGAGTCCAGGAGCACCTTAGAAACCAGCAAGATTTTCCAGAAATCTTTTTCATCTCTAAGGTGCTACTGGAATCCAGTCCTTCCATCCGAGAAACCATAGCTCGTGGGAACATGGTACCCAGTGGAGGCAGCAGTGAGCAGCAGCTGTCCAAAGTTCCATGTGAGCCACCGTGCTCTCTTAAATGCTTCTGCATCGTCTGCCAAGCAAAACAGTCCCTTAGATGAATGTCATTGTTAAGAGTACGTCAGTTGCTAAGGAGTCATCTCAAAGGAAAAGGCAGGCCATCTTAGATGAGAAGAGTCATGGTGTATAGCTCAGTGAAAACGCCATTTGATATGTGGTAGTGATGAATAATTTCATGCCGAGGATTATTAGAGGAAGGAAATGAAAATAAAACAGGCAGTGTTATGGAATCAGCTTCCTATGTAATACTGTGTACAGTTCTAGCCACCCTGTCTCAAACAGGATAAATCTGAACTTGAAAAGGTGCAGAGAAGGGCAACCAAAACGATCAAAGCTTTGAAGGGCTTTCCCCATGAGGAGTTTTGAGAGCAAATTATTCATAGCGTGGGCAAGGTAGGCAGAATTTTCTCCCAAAATTTTGCCACAATTTTTCTCCCATGATTTTCTCCCAGTTTTGGGGTCACCCAATACAATTGATGGCCAAATAGATTCAGGCTATTGAAAAGGAGGTAGTTTCCCTCCCACAACACAGATTTAAGGAATTCAGTGCCTAAGTGTAGTATCAACCACTAGTTTAGGTGATGAAAAAAAAGGTTTAGACATACTCATAGAGGCTAAGTCTGTAAGTGGATGCCCATAGCCACGAATAGACCTAACCTCCATGAATCTGTTTGAAGTCAGTGTGCCTCATTACATGTGCTGGGGAAATTTTGGCTTTCATGCCCTAGCTGTGAGCTTCTTAGAGGTTGGCCACCACAGAAAACAGGCTTCAAGAGGGAATTGGATAAACAAATGGAACAGAGGTCCATCTGTGGCTATTAGATACAAAGGTGGCTCAGTGGTTAAGACACTGGACTGCAGACCGGAAAATCGGTAGTCTGGCAGTTCGAGACTCGAGTGCTGCATGATGGAGTGAGCTCCCATCTCTGGTCCCAGCTCCTGCAACTTAGCCGTTTGAAAGCAAGAGATTGCAAGTAGATAAACAGGTACCGCTTCGGTAGGAAGGTAACAGCATTCCGTGTGCCTCGGCGTCTAGTCATGCCGGCCACAAGACCATGGAAATGTCTTTGGACAGCGCTGGCTCTTCTGCTTGGAAACGGAGATGAGCACCACCCCCTAGAGTCGGATTTGACTGGCTTTCGAGCAAGGGAAACCTTTACCTTTTCATAGATAGGATCTCTTAGTCTGCGGCAAGTGATGCTCTGTATTCTTGGTACTTGGGGGGGGGGGGGCAACAGTGGGAGGGCTTCTAGTGTCCTGGCCCCACTGGTGGACCTCCTGAGGGCACCTGGTGTTTTTAGCAACCGTGTGACGGAGTGTTGGACTGGATGGGCCATTGGCCTGATCCAACACTGGCTTCTCTTATGTTCTTATGTTAGGATGCTGGACTAAATGGACCAATGCAGGGCTGCTTTATGTTCTTATGACAGACACTGGCTTTTTTCCTTTAGCTAGAGCATTCCACGGCACCTTAGCACAGCAAGCCTGCTCTGGATTAGGTCCACTGGGCCTTGAGCACTAAAGTAAGATTATGGCCAAGTTTCAGTCCATCTCCTGGCCTGGTGCCTCTTGAACCTTTTCCTTCCTGGCTTCTTGAACAAGCCAGTTACAACTTGCACTGACTAAAAGTCCGTGTTAAAAACAGGAGTTGCTGAGTAAGCACGCCCTACCTGGCTGGCCCAGGCTAGCCCGATCTCCGAAGCTAAGCAGGGTCAGTTCTGGTTAGTACCTGGATGGGAGACCGGCCAGGAAGACCAGGGTTGCTGTGCAGAGGAAGGCCGTGGGGGGAAAAAACACCCCTCTGCTCATCTCTTGCCTTGAAAACCCCAAGAGGAGTTGCCATAGATCAGCTGTGACTTGACAGCACTTCCCATCACTGCTGCCAACGAGGAAGCACACCTGTTCATTCCGCCTCCACAAGAGTGGGCCAGGGGCTGAAGGGGGTGGGGTTCTGGGGATCCTCTTCCCCCCGCTTTGCACTGCTGCCTTAATGGTCCAGGCTGCCCAGACAGGGGGCACGTGGGAACTGGGCTTTTACTCAGATGCTCGAGATCCCTCCTGAGTGCTGCTATGCCTGAAGAGGCCAAACCCAGCTGCGGTGCCGTTCAGTGTCCAGAGGTCCCTCAAGCACTTAAATGGGCACGAAACACTGGGCAGAGTATGCACTTCGATCAGGGGTCTCAGGTATGGAAAATGAGTGTAAACATTACAAAAGCAATTTCATATACAGAGAATATATAAAAAATGTTTTGTAGTTGGCGTATGACACCAGATAGGTTAGCAAAATTTTATCCTGATTTATCAAATGCTTGTTGGAAATGTAAAAAAGTTGCTGGGTCATTTTTTTTTCATATGTGGTGGACGTGTGAGTTAAAAAATACTGAGCCTAGATTCATGAAATGTTACAAAAAATGCTGAAAGATACTATGCCTTTTACCCCAGAGTTATTTTTTTATTGAATTTAAGACCAGAAAATTGTAAGAATGAGGACTTTTATTTGATTACACATGTTTTAACAACTGCGCGAATATTGTATGCAAAGTACTGGAGAAAAAATGAAACACCTTCAAAAGAAGAATAAGTAAAACACCTGAAACTGTGGGAATGGATAAACTGACTTTATTTTTAAAAGGATTACAGGAAGAGAAATTCTACAATACATGGTCTAGGTTTTATACAAGGCTAGAAGAATACATAAATTGAAATATAGAATCTCTGACTGTGTTATGAGTCGCTGAACTGTTTCTGTAAAAACTTGCAGACTACATGGGTTATTTTCTTTTTAGGTCACTACATGTGTTTAATACAGAAATAGATAACTAGATAACACAAGAAATAACTTCAGTGATGTGACTAGATCAGGGGTGGGCAGTTGTTTTGGCTTGGGGGCCTCTGTGGGAGTGGAGGTTAGCGGAGGGCCGCACCTTTTAAAATAATTGCATTCATTAGTTAACTTTGCATTTCAGAAAAGGTTCTAAATTGTATCATAAAAATCAACACATATAAAGAAAATAAAATAGTGGTAGTTTTATTCAATTTATTTATTGTGCTAATTTCATATCATCTATAGCGGCAAGCACATTTAATTTTAGAATCAGTTTAATGAGACAAATGTACCCTGTCACACTTTTCTACAGTTTTTTTGAAATCAGGAGTGTGAGATTGCTTGTTGAGATTCTCATCACAGCCTGCAAGTTAATGTCTGCCAAAGAGCATCTATATTTACTCTTGTTGATCTTCATGTAAGAAAAACTTTGCTCACAAATATATGTAGACCCAAATACAGAGAACATTTTCCCAGCAAATTTCTTCATACATGGAAATTTTTTCAGCAGACAAAGATTTGTAAAAGTCAACTAATGTCACAGCATTAAACCTTTCTTTCACAGTGTGATCTGACTGCATGTCAATAAGTTCAAGCGGCAGCTCCTCAGGTGCTGCATCAATATCAGCAGTGATGGGATAAGAGAGCAAATTGAATTTAGCCTCAGTTTTCTTGGTCTTGAAATCTTCTTGGCGGGCCGCAAAAAACTCTGTGGCGGGCCGCATGTGGCCCCCGGGCCACAATTTGCCCACCCCTGGACTAGATATATTACCCTCCGTCTTTTTTGTGTATATTTGTTAGTGTGTTTGTATGTTGTTCATATTTTGCGTGTTTGAAAAATAAAAATCAATCAAAAAAAGAAAAGAAAGCCAGCGCACGCTTGGCACTGCGTCAGGTTGGGTTGGGTGTGGGAGGGGGAGGCAGAAGCTTTAGCCCGACTCCTGATTGACGATCAAGACGGCAGTCCCATTACAGAAATGGCTTTTGACTAATACGCTCTTCCCTAGCTTTGCTTTTAGTTCAATGGAAGCAGCTTTCCTTTTTGATGCGCCTGCTATTAAGGGAAAGCAGCTGACGAGGACAGCTGCTCGCCTCTCCTCTTTGGGGCTCCGGCTTAGGAGGCTATCTGCGGGGAGCGGAATGGAAACGCTTTGTTAACTGTGGGTTGTTTTTCTTTTCTTTTCTTTTCTTTTCTTTTAAAAAGAGCAAATTCCCTCTCTCTAGTTTTATTTTCTTAGGTCCCGCAGATAATTTCCCTACCAGAATCCGAAAAAAGGAAGACAAAAATAAGATGTTACCTGATATAGCCTCGCTAGCTTTGAGGAGAGTGCATCCGTTTGTGACAGATATCTGGTTCAAATAAATCTCTGAAGAATACCCGTGAATAAGTGGCTTGTGTTCCCCTTAGGTGTTGGTGTTGTTCAGTCGCACAGTCGAGTCCGGCTCTTCGCGACCCCGTGGACCACATCACGCCAGGCCCTCCTGTCTTCTGTCGTGTTCCGGAGTTTGCTTAGTTTCATGTTTGTTGCATCGATGACACTGTCCAGCCATCTCACCCTTTGCCGTCCCCTTCTTCTTTGACCTTCAGTCTTTCCCAGCATCAGGGTCTCCTCCAGGGAGTGCTCCCTTCTCATTGGGTGGCCAAAGTATTGGAGCTTCAGCTTCAGGATCTGGCCTTCCAGGGAACAGTCAGGGTTGATTTCTTTTAGGACTGACTGATTTGATCTCCTTGCAGTCCAAGGGACTCTCAAGAGACTTCTCCAGCACCATCATTCAAAAGCATCTATTCTTCGGGTACTCGGCCTTCCTTATAGTCCAACTCTCACAGCCATACATCACCACTGGGAATACCATGGCTTTGGCCATACGTCTGTTTAAATGAGTAGGTAGTGACCCTCTTAAGGCTTCTGGAGAGTGCATGTTGTCCGTTAAGTTTCAAATGACATCCGGCTTGGAATCTCTCCTGGTGTGACCTTGGGTCAATCACGAGTTCTTTCAGAGCTCTTCTCTCAAGAGCAGTCCTTGAAAGAGCTCTCTCAGCCCAACTTATTTCACAGGGTGTCTGTCATAGGGAGGGGAAGGGGAAGGAGATTGCAAGCCACTCTGAGTGAAGGGCAGGGTATAAATCCAATCTCCTCCACCTAATATGTGTTAAGCTGGGGCTGCAGCTAAATTTCATATCTCAGTGTGGGCTGGACTGTGTCAGCTGGAAGTCAACTCTGTGACAAGTGTGGTTTAATGAGAAGTCCCTGGTTCAGAACTCTGGGAGCAGGTCTAAAACAGGGCAGTAGACTTTGGACTATTTCCCAAGGAGTGCTGTGTCTTGAGATGGATGGTCAGTTTATGCTGTGCTCTCAGCCCTCCCTTCACTATTCACCCTTTGGAGGAAAGGGCCAATTGAAACCACCGAATCGAGGTATTCTGGGGGTCATTAAGCGAAGCCTTAATCGGAAGTGGAAGTGGTGACTTCCAAGGCATTTGGCAAGGAGGCAATGGTTCAGAGGATTGGTGCTCTGTGGAAACAATAGCGTCTCCAGCTGAAGCTGTGTCGAAAGCATTTCCCAGTGGGCTAAATTGCAGCTGCATTCAATGAAAAACACATTCCTGAAACAATAAGGGCTACGGGTGGGACGTTTTGTGTGGAGCTTCCGGCCTGCGTGGGAGAAGCCTCTCCTTGTAGGGAGGTGTTCGTATCCAGTCAGGGATTTCAAGGCTGCAAGAGTTTGTCTGGGTGGCGTGTCCTCTGGGCTCAGAGCAAGCAGACGAAACCTTCTCCCCCAAGGAAAACTGGTTTGTGTCGCTTGAGCTAGTGACCTCACGTTTTATTGGCACCGTTCTGATATTGCCAGTTATGGGGAAGAAGCAAGGAACTGTGCCTTGGGCTGGAGCTCTGCCCCTCCGGATGCTAGGACCCTCGTCCAGCCACTCCTCCAGTTTCTGAGACTTCCGGCAAGCATGCCCACGCTCTTCCCAACATACTTTTAAATCTGCAGAGGCTAGAAACTTTTCAGTAGACCTGAAGATTAATGCTGTTTCTTGTCATAGCACGCCTGGAGAATCGCGGGGTCCAAGGAGCCGTGGCTTTTCCCCATGTGATTCACCCAGCATATCTTTACTAGCTAAAGTGAAGCAGAAAGGAATCTGGGTCTTAGGGCTATCTACCCTTTTCCCCCTCTGCTCAACAGTGACAGCCGCTGCTCCAGCAGGCAAAGAATACCGAGCAGCACAAAGTGTTTTTTTTTAAAACGTGGGAAATAATCCCTCTTTTTCTTACAAAAGCAGAGAAGAAAGAGAGAGTAAAACACGGGCATTGTTCGAAAGGTCCGCTTTTCCTTTCAATGACGTTTAGTTTTCTTTAGCTGGTCCCGTCCCCCCCCCCCCCCCCCCGGTCAGCTTTCTTATTACTAAACTGCTGCTCTCCGCCATGGGAGCTTTGTGGCCTTCATATCTGTGATGCTGTTGAAGGCCAAACATGCGTGGTTCTGTGGCTGGAGGACTTGCCGTGAGAGGGCAAAAGGGTTCTCTTTGCAAATGTGCAGACTTTGCGGGCGGCATCTTTTGTTAAGCGCCCTTAACCTCCGGGAACCCTTCTGTTCTGGATACTCGAGTCCTTGTGAAACAGAAGCTTCGGAGCGTAGGAGGGCTGTCAAGGTGGATTAAAGTTTCCAGCCTCTGTCTCCTGGATAGCTGAGCACGCCCACTTGGATCTGAGCGGGTTGCTAGTGGCGCTCTGTGTACTCTTACTTGGCTATCGTACTGCCAGTTAGCAGGCTTGTCAGCAAGTCTCTAATTCTCTCTACCGGCTCAGGGAGCTTAGGGCATACAGTGCGCTTCTGCTTTTGATAGCCCATTTCCTTCCCAAGGCAGCTACATGGTTATTTTCAGTTCTACCTCCTTGGAGACTCGGGCATGGTTCAGACACAGCAGCGTATCTGGTTTGCAAACAACCTGCGGTTTGTCGTTACGAAGAAGGCATCAAACCGTGCTTTGCGCTGATGCTCAGGAGTTCCTAGAGGAAGGTGGGTGAAGAGGTATAAACCATAGTGCAGAACGTGGTTTCTACTAGTGGGGGACCACGATCGGCTTACTACCTGCAGACCATGATTTGGAAAACCAGCAATGGCTTTTTGTATCTCAGTAAAGGTAAAGTTTCCCTTGCTCGAGAGCCAGTTGAACCTGACTCTAGGAGGTGGTGCTCATCTCCGTTTCCAAGCTGTTGAACCTCCTGAGGGCACCTGGTATTTTTGGCCACTGTGTGACAGAGTGTTGGACCCAGGCCAATGGCCCCATCCAACATTGGCTTCTCTTATGTTCAAGCCAAAGAGCCAGCGCTGTCCGAAGACGTTTTCGTGGTCATGTGGCCGGCATGACTAAATGCCGAGGTGCACGGAATACTGTTTACCTTCTCACCGAAGTGGTACCTATTTATCTGCTTGCAATTTCTTGCTTTCGAACTGCTAGGTTGGCAGGAGCTGGGGCCAGAGATGGGTCTTGAACTGCTGAACTACAGACCTTCCGGTCTGCAGCTCAGCATCCTAACCTCTGAGCCACCGTGGCCCCTTTTTGTATCTTAACCCTCATTTGCCTGCCAATCTCTTGACTAGGGATTAGTTCAGCAGTAAAGAGCAAGAATCCAGTAGCATCTTAGAGGCTAACAAAGTTTATGGTGGGGGGCGGGTGAGTTTTCGTGAGTCACTGCTCACTTCTTCAGATATCAAAGGTATCCTCCCCTGCCACAAGTTTTGTTAGTCTTTAAGGTGCTACTGGACTCTTGCTCTTTTCTGCTGCTACAGACAGACGAACATGGCTACCCATTTTGGGATTAATTCAGTTTTTTTGGGGGGGAATCTAAGTCCCCTTGCAGTGATTGCCTACATGTAACTGAAGACTACAGTCTGCTGACCTTGGGTCCCATTAGGCGAGGTGCGTGGCTGAAGGCCTCAGTTTGGTTTTGTTGCTTCTGTGTCGGTCCAATGATACAAGATCTGGACTGAATGGTAAGTGGAGGCAGCTATGAAGTTGGGCTTTGCTGGATGATCATCTTTTATTTTTATTTATTTATGTTTTTCGCACGGGGGCTCAGGGCGGATTACGCAGAGTGAGTCAGAACAGTCAACAAAATGAGACATTCAGTGACCAAAGGCATTAGGATTTTATAAGTCTGGAACCTCCAGAAAGAACCGAATCATAGCATAAGTACTAACATGACACATTAGGCAGTGCAAAAATTACATAAGAGGAACCTACTTAAAATATATAAGCTGTACAGAGTCGTGTAGACCACAACCTCTAATTGTTTATCCAAGTAAGATGGCAAACCATTTAGCACCGTACAACCCTATTACCTGACCTGGATAGTCCAGGCTAACCTGGTCTTGTCAGATCCCAGAAGCTAAGCAGGATTGGCTTTGGCTAGTAAATTCATTCATTCATTCATTCATTCATTCATTCATTCATTCATTCATTCATTCATTCATTCATTCAACTTATATCCCACCCTACCCTGCAAACAGGCTCAGGGCGGCTTGCAACATTGATAAGACAATAAACAATAATTCGACAATAAATAATAATTCATAGAAGCCTCAACAATTCCAGTTTGGGATGGGAGACCTCCAAGGAATTCCAGGGTTGCTGTGCAGAGGCAGGCAATGGCAAACCACCTCTAAACGTCTCTTGCCTTGAAAACCCTACGTGGTCACTGTCAGTCAGCTGTGACTGAATGGCACTTTCCTCCACCCCCACCACCCCTATTACCTGCAGGGAAAAGCCCTCTTGAACAGTCCAGTTTTGCATAGTTTGCGGAAGGCCAGGACTCGGGAGCTTTCCTGACCTCCTTGGGGCAGGCCATTGCACAAGGGGGTGGCCTCGGGCTTCCTTTTTGTGTTTTGACTGGAGCTTTTGGTCCTGCTGTTGTGTGAGAGTCTCTATGAGGGTTGTGCTGGAGTAAAACAAACTAGGCTGGGAGCATCAGCGGTTCCCACAGCTCTGGAAGCTCTGAACTGAGGACAGCAACGGTTCCATCTTGGCCAGCATCCTCCGCTGCTACTTACAACTACCTTGCCCTCCCCCCCCCCCCCCCCCCACCGCAAAGTAGCTGGCACTTGGAATTGGGACTGAGTATTTATTCGCCATCTGATTGTGGGGATGTTTTATTAACGTTCTAATTGGTTTTTTCTTGTTTTCTGTTTTATGGATACTGTACATTGCCCAGAGCCCTGCCATGGCAGGGACTGGACGATTCATAAATACAATAAATATTAGTAATAATACTACTAATAGTAGTCATCGTTGTCGTCGGCAGTTTCAGTCTCTGTTCATCAACGCAGGCAACACTCCATTCCTTACAGCGGCTGCAGTTTCTGCTTTGTCGGATTCCTCTTTTTGGCAGGCTTGCAGTAAGGCAGCAAAGAGCAGGGCCCTGTTCCCTAAACGGTTGGGCCGGCTGGCTCCCCCTGCCCTGCCTGGGAGCTTCTGCAGTGCCCCAGGTGTGGCTGCCACATCATCTTCCCATTTCTGGTGCGGGATGACTGGAGGGAAGGTTGCAGAGAGAAGCACTGGGGAACCCGGGGATTAAAGAGTTGCTGGTTAGGCAGGCAGGTGGGAGGGAGGTAGGCCTGATGTGGCTTCTTCTTGAGTCTTGCAGGTGATGCCTAGGGGCTCCCTGGCCCCTGCCAACACCTTTTCTGGTGGCCGCCAAGTGTTTTTAGGAAGTGGGTGGGGCTAGGTAGGGTTTTTGCCCAGTAAGGTTTCTGATTGACTGCTGGAGATTTGATTGGCTGAATAGATTTTTTTTTTTTAGAAAAAATGTTGCTTGCAGGTAAAGGTGCTTGGACAGTGCTGGCTCTTCGGCTTGGAAACGGAGATGAGTACCGCATCCCTAGAGTCGTATTCGGCTGGCTTTCGAGCAAGGGAAACCTTTACCTTTTACCTTATTACTCAGGTATAAGCACGTTTTAGGACAGGGACCCTCATTCCAAGAGGGAGTGTCTAGGCAGAATGGATGAGGTGCAGGAAATTGAAACCACGCTTAATGACTGTGCCCATTTGCTAAGGAAGAAAGATAAATAAATGGGTTGTTGTACTGCTTGCGCAAACACACACCTGGGGAAAACAAAAGACCCGGTTACTCTCAGGGCTCAGGAAGCTCAGATGTCTTAGGATCATCGTGGCCTCGTATTTCACCTGTGCTCTTTATTCCCGGTAGAGACTAAATTGACGCTGTGGATAGGAAGATGCTTTTGTGAATGCTTTTTGGTATTTTAATTGTCTTTTTTCAGGAAAGGGATGTGCAGATCAAGGAGTGACAAGAGGGTCCTGTGCAGTGTTCCCTCTAAGCTGAGTTAGTGTGAGCTAGCTCACCAGTTTTTTAGCCTCCAGCTCACACATTTTTGTCTCTGCTCAGGAAGGGTGGCTCCAGAGCAAACTGACTTATGCAGTAGCCAACTGGCTCGCTCACAACTTTAAGGCCAGTAACTCACAAAGCAGAATTTTTGCTCACAAGACCCCACAGCTTAGAGGGAACATTGGTCCTGTGTTGATTTTATTCGGGGCTTCTGATCCTTTAAGTGATTTATTTTGTTCCTAGCTTGCTCAGACCGACATCGTGGCCTCTGTGCTCAGGCCCCTGCCTCCTCCAAGCCTGATCCCTGGCGCCTTCTGTTAAAGGGCCTCAAGTGTCGGAGCCAGGAGTAGGGTTGCGAACTCTGGGTTTGGGAATTTCCTGGAGGTTCAGGGGTGGAGCCTGGTGAGGTTGGGATCTGGGGAAGAGACAGAGCTCAGCAGGGACGTGATTCCAGGAAACCAGCACTCCGAAGCTGCCATTTTCTCCAGGGGAACTGATCTCTGTAATTTGGAGATCCAGGGTAATTCTGGGGGGTCTCCAGGCCCCACCTGGTGGTTTAAAGAAAACTGTAAAGAAAGCGCTATCTATTTAAATGCCCTCACTGTTCATATATTTCCATAAGGTTGTTTATGGTCAATGTTCGGATGAAGTTTCCTGTGAAATGAAGCATTATTCCGGAGACCTTCATCAACCACATCTTCACGGACCACTTTAATTATTGATTAATATGTATATGCATTTCGCACTTTAAAATTCGTTGTACGATGCATTTAAATAGCACTTTCTTTGCAGTTTTCTTTGATCCCTTTCTTCTGCCTTTGAGACGGTGACTCTCCCATATTTCCCACCTGGCGGTTGGCAGCCCTAGCTGGGGGAGACGGCGCCGAAGGCTCTTGAGAGGTGCTCTCAGCCTGGCCTGAATGAACCAAGGCGACCTCATAGGTTCATATGATTTCAGTTCATTTCCAGGGTACAGTTTATGATTTTATGAAACAGAAAGGCAGTTCAAAGATGAAACTTTGGCTTGTGGGCACTCATCAACATCTGTCCCAGTTGTGGGTAAGAAATCAATGTGAGGCAGAGCTTTTTAGAATGGTCTTTGGCTGAATATACTTTTATGCTGCCTCTTAATGGTTTGCTTTAATTGATTGTATATTTCTGGCGTTTGGAAAACACTCTAAGCTTGTTGTAGGAAAGGGGCTTATCAGTATATTAAATACACGTAGCTTGTATAATGAACAGCTGTCTGCTTGTAAACATTATGAGGGGGGAAAAAACCCATGCAGTGTTCTAAAGAACATACTGTAGGGACTGTGGCTCAGTGGAGAAGCCTCTGCTTTGCGTGCAGAGGGCCCCAGGTTCAATCCCCAGTGTCTCCAGTTAGAAGGACCAGGCAGGAGGTGATAGAACTCGACCTGAGACCCTGGAGAACTGCTGCCGGTATGGCGTTGATGGACCAAGAGTCTAATTCAGCGGAAGGTAGCTTGATGTGTCAATGTCTTATGCAGTTTGGAAGGCACTGTGGCTCAGAGATAGAGCATTGGCTTGGCTTGCAGAAAGGCCCAGGATCAAGGCAATAGGTGTTGAGAAAGACCTCAGCCTGAGACCCTGGAGAGCTGCTGCCAGTCTGAATAGACAATATTGACCTTGATGGACCGATGGTCTGACTCAGTGTAAGGAAGCTTGATGTGCATGGTGTGTGTGTGTGTGTGTGTGTGTGAAGATCACAACAGAGCTCACTGTTAAGTCCTGAGAAGTCATTGATGAATACCAGAAAGTGTCTCTCCCGTGCAGACCAAAGCAATACAGTGCTTATTGGTTGCATGTTCTGTTTTAATACGTGCCTGTGCCCCTTTAGCTGCCCTAGTTTGTTTGCACACATGTATATTATCCTTATAGGGGCTGCAGTGGCTCAAGTGGTTAAGATGCTGAGCTGCAGACCGGAAGGTGGGTAGTTCAGCAGTTTGAGACCCGAGTGCCGCATGACAGAGTGAGCTCCCGTCTCTGGTCCCAGCTCCTAGCAACCGAGCAGTTCGAAAGCAAGAAATTGCAAGTAGATCAATAGGTACCGCTTCAGTGGGAAGGTAACAGCGTTCCGTGTACCTCTGTGTCTAGTCATGCCGGCTGCATGACCACGGAAACATCTTTGGACAGTGCTGGCTCTTCGGCTTGGAAACTGAGATGAGCACAGCATCACTAGAGTCGGATTTGACTGGCTTTCGAGCAAGGGAAACCTTTACCTTTATATTATCCTTAATTATTGGCTGCCAAATGGAAAATATCACCCAGCATTTGTCTGTTTCTTTAGTATAATTTGATCCCTCCTTTCCCACAGGAAATACTGGGTGAAAACTGGCAATTACAACGCCCTGTCAGACTGTTTTGTGGTTTATTTGCCCTTGAGAAAATGCCAGCCCTGCCTCTAATACAACGAGACTGGCGAGTTGCCCTCTACATACAAGATCTTAATAATTTGGTAGTGTTAAAAGTCAAGAATCCTTCTTCCTTCTTTGGTTGGTATTAAGGATCAGGGTTTTTAAAATGCAAATAGGATCCAGTTTCTTGGCAAACAAAATGTTTTATGTTTCAAAATGGCGAACCAGGCCTCTGAGAATCTTGAAATCTGGAATGGAATTAAAGCAAAATGTATTTGGCCTCGAATGCCTCCCTTGCACTTTATTAGTTAGAAGGAATTCTGGTTCTCAGGCAGACCTGATTAAACTGCCTTATCTCTCAGTGTGTTAGGGAGCATACAGATATAGTAAACGTCACATTTTCCAGGATGTTCATTCAAATCAAACTTCTCACCTTTGCATCTTCGTAGGCCAAACACAGCTGAATATTCCAGTGAGTTAGCCATCTGAGATTATTGTAGCAAAGTAAAACAGAAGTCCAGTAGCACTTTAAAGACTGACATTTATTAAACGGTGAGCTTTTTTGCAACAGAACTCGCTCCTCGCAGCCTAGAATCTCACGCCATTTCCCTTGGTAGCCATTCTGTGCCAATGTTCTTGGAAACTGCATGATAATTAATTGGACACTTTAAAAGGTGCCCTCATGTTGACAAGGGTGCTTACCTTTTTGTGTGTGGAGGCTTAGTATACACTAGAGCAGGGGTGGGCAAATGGCGGCCCGGGGGCCACATGTGGCCCGCCACAGAGTTTTTTGCGGCCCGCCAAGAAGATTTCAGGACTTCAAGAAAATTGAGCCTAAATTCAATTTGCTCTCTTATCCCACCACTGCTGATATTGAACTTATTGACATGCAGTCAGATCACACTGTGAAAGAAATGTTTAATGCTGTGACATTAGTTGACTTTTACAAATCTTTGTCTGCTGAAAAATTTCCATGTATGAAGAAATTTGCTGGGAAAATGTTCTTTATACTTGGGTCTACATATATTTGTGAGCAAAGTTTTTCTTGCAAGAAGATCAACAAGAGTAAATATAGATGCTCTTTGACAGACATTAACTTGCAGGCTGTGATGAGAATCTCAACAAGCAATCTCACTCCTGATTTCAAAAAAATTGTAGAAAAGTGTGATAGGGTACCTTTGTCTCATTAAACGGATTCTAAAATTAAATGTGCTTGCCGCTATAGATGATATGAAATTAGCACAATAAATAAATTGAATAAAACTACCACTATTTTATTTAATTTATATTTATTGATTTTGATGATACAATTTATACCTTTTCTGAAATGCAAAGTTAACGAATGAATGCAATCATTTTAAAAGGTGCGGCCCTCCGCTAACCTCCGCTCCCACAAAGTGGCCCCCGAGCCAAAACAATTGCCCACCCCTGCACTAGAGAAAAAAATGTTTCATTTTCATCAAGACTTTTCAGTTCTGCTGGGACCGTCTAGTAACTCTTGAGATCCTGCAAATCAGCACTTCAAATCCTGAAACCAGTGTGGGGAAATGGTTAATTGTAGAATTACTTTTTATTTATCGTAGGGCAGAGTTACACACAGGACACATATATTCATCTCCTCCAGGTTGTATCCACAAAGGTAACGCCGGCAGGCTCAAGGGAGGAGCTTAGAAAGGGGCTTCTGGCACTTGCCGGCTCTTCACTCTCAAGCTCTCCCCCCCCCCCACTTCGAATTAGCTGTTCCGTTTTTTTTCACCCCTGCCCCTGTGTCATGACCACCTGCCCCTGGTGAAACCCGCCCACCAGCGCAGCCTTGTAAGGTCCCAAAGCTGGAATACCGGGAACCTATCCAGTCCTGCTCCTTGGATGCCTATTGATGACTGTGCAGCAAATCACTTCTCAAGGCAGAAGTCGGAAATGATGTCTTAGCTCGGCAAATCGGTTTACAGCCTGGTAGATAAAAAGAGGCAGAGAAATAATCTCAGGTGGACTTCTGGCTATAAACAGATCTTTCAGGGAGGGGGAACAGGGGGGGGGGGGGCTTCCTTCTTTTGTACTGAATGAAGCCTGGCTGGTGAACGCTTGAGCTGCTGCCTAGGTGGGGTGCGGGGGGAAGAGGAGTCTCTCCGGTATAAATAAGATAGGCTTAAAAGAGAGGTTGCTGACAGGAGTGGAGTTATCTGAGGACAGAAGCGTGCTAGAGGCTCTCCTCTGTGGAAGGGATAAATGCGCCTTACCGTGATTGAAGGATGTACATCCCTTATTATGTAAACAATAATCTCCATAAGGGAAGTGGGGAGTTCAGCCGGGCAAAATGCTGCTGCTTAAATTTTTTTTTTTTTGGCTGCCGAAATACAGAGAATTATAACTGCCTAGGGGAGGGGAAGGATTATTTCTTTCTCCAAAACTTATGCCCCCGTCCCGTATAATGTTAGGGCTCAATTTTCATGCCTTAGAAACATACAGCACTGGGGCCTTAATTAATAATTAAGTGTGGTCAAGACGCAGCCCACGTACAGCGACCCCATAGATGGGGTTTTCAAGGCAAGAGGTGTTCCGAGGTGGTTTGCTATTGCCTGCCTCTGTGTAGCAGCCCTGGGCTTCCTTGGTGGTCTCCCACCCAGGTATGAACCAGGGCCGACCCCGCTCAGCTTCCGAGATCTGACGAGCTCCGGCTAGCCTGGGCCATCCAGTTCAGGGCAGTGGCAAACAGAGATGGTTTGCCTTTGCCTTCCTCTGCATAGCAGCCCTGGGCTTCCTCGGTGACCCTGCTTAGCTTCCGAGAGCCGATGAGATCCGGCTCGCTTGGGCTGCACCGGCGGCTGTGCTTGCTCCTTAAAGCACCATAGAACTGGCAGTGGATACCGGCTTGAACAGCATCTAAGGCAGCAATGCTGCAACAACAGTAACCCCATTTTCAGTAACCTTTTTGCATTTTTTTTTACAAAGACAAACAATATGAAGCTGGGGGCTCTCCTCAGTGTGGTGACGGGGCCTGTGTGGAAATCAGTTCTAGCCTGAGTTTTGGTTTGTGGACTCCAGAGTGCCTCCTCTATGAAGGCTCCGTTCCTTGTCGAGAGATTCCTTAACTGACGCTAACAGTGCAGAAGCTCCGGAGGGTTGTGAAAATGCACACTGCTTGATCAGACTGCAGAATTCTGAATGAAAATCTTCTCAATTAATGCAGAATTTGTAATCTCCATCAGGTAGGGTTGCCAGGCTCCGGGGGGGGGGGGGTGTGCCTGAAGTTTTCCCAGAATTACATCTGGTCTCCAGACCACAGAGACCAGTTCTTCTGGAGAAAATGGCAGCATCGGAGCACAGACTCTATGGTATACCATAGATTCTAGATGAAATCCCAAACTGCCCCTTCCGCAGGCACTGTCCCCAAATCTCCAGGAATTTCACGAGCTAAAGTTGGCAACCCTGCAATCAGTGTCAGTGCAAACCATTTTCTAAAAGTTAAACAGATTAAGAAGAAGAGGAGGAGACTGGATTTATACCCCACCCTTCACTACCCAAGGGAGTTTCCGAGCGGCTTGCAATCTCCTTTCCCTTCCCCTCCCCACAACAGACACCCTGTGAGATAGGTGGGGCTGAGAGAGCTCTGACAGAAACTGCTCTTTTCCAAGAACAGCTCTTATCAGAACTATGGCTTGCCCAAGGTCCTCCAGCAGGTGCAAGAGGAGGAGTGGGGAATCAAACCCGGTTCTCCCAGATTAGAGTCCGTGCACTTAACCACTACGTGTGGTTAAATGTCAATTTGTTACTCCGATCTTGTTTGAAATGCAATCTCAGTATCAGTAAAGCAAGCTGAAGTGTGCGTCTGTCATCTCTCAGAACTAAATAGATGGCCTGTCAAAGCAACCTTTAATTGCATCTACATGTTATATAATGCAAGAACTATGGGGCGAACAAGAACTGCCTTTTGTGGTCGGGCGTTCTAAATAATATATCATGTTCCATGTTATGGGCTTGACACGATGGCTCAGGGACTGGCAAAGCCTTTCTGTGCTTCTCAGAGCCAAGCTCCGGCTCTCAGGCTGGTCTCCTGGACCTCTTGAGGATATCCTGTGAGCTCTGTATTTCCATTTTATGTTCGGTCTCAGTGTGGCTGCTTAGGACCCTGCCTACTGTGTGCAAGCAACAGAAGGGTCTTATCTCATGGAAGACAGCCGCCTCGACCAGCAACTACTGGCCCTTGCTTTGGAAATGTCTAGGTGTTTGGTTCAGTTGCAAACCTTGTGCTTCTCAGTGGTGGCTAAAGGGTTGTGCATCCTGGCACCCACGTCATGCTGTGGTCTGCAGGTAAACGCTCTCAATTGGTGCCCTTCTGGCACACGTGCATTTCGCTCCCTCCCCCTGAGTATGCATGGGTCAGATTTTGCATTGCAGAAGACACATAGGCTGCAAGTGCTTCATCTTGTACTACCCTCATGGGTAGAATGAAGGCTTGGTTTACTCATAAATTGGAGGTTATAAGGGTTTTGCTGAAGAAATATCTGAATTACAACGCAAGAGACTTGATTTAAATCCCTCTTTCCCTTGGTGATTAAATCATGATTCTCTCTTGAGTTGAGGCAATCTGTTGTTTTGGTTCCAGAGCCCTTTGCAGAGATGATTAGGCTAAAGGCAACGTGTCCTAAGCTCCCAATAAACTTTTTGTGCTGGACAAGACTGTAAATTTAATCCCTCTTTCCTAATATTTTTCTTCAGCGTGCAGGGGTGCTGAACCATGGCCGACTTTGACCACAACCTCAGTCTTGCGGATGCCCTGACAGAGCCACCACCACAGATCGAGGAAGAAGTGAAACGAGATTTCATGGCCACCCTAGAAGCTGAGAAGTTTGACGATGTGGTGGGAGAAAAGGTTGGCAAAACGGACTACGTCCCTCTTCTGGATGACGACGATGTGAAGGCTGGGAACCAGGAGGCGAAAACCAAGCCCCATGCTGATGGCGTTCAGGTGGAACGTAAGTGTCTGAGCCCAAGTATGAACTGTTTGGCTACTCACATGTGGTCTTCACACCCCGGGTGGCCCAGGTGGAAAAAGTCCTTTCCTGAAATAAAAATGGCGGAGGAGCAATTCTTGCGTTGCTACTCAACTTAATTTGCTAGCTCGAGGAGTGCCCTTCTCTTACCTTTCTTACTTGAGCAGTTTCTGTTGGGGCAAAATGTCACCAGGTACTCATTTGGGTCTGTTCCACCATCGGCCCCAGGGTGTTTGGATCCATTGACTTGTGTGGTTGGCATGAGAACGCCAAGTTATCAGTTGGCCAGGAGATGAGCTGGTGCTCCTGCCCATGCATTTGATTAGTTTTCTGGGAAAGACTGCATTGTGAGGGAGCGTCTTGAGGGGTCGGGGAGGGTGTCAAGCGATCTGTGCCCGTTCCCCAGAACCGTAACGCTGACAGGTCAGTGGACGCGGACACTTCATCCGAGGGATTTCTTTTGCTGTTTTGCCACCGTGGAGCAGAAAGCTTTATAGTGCACCACCAGCTTGAGTGGTCCCACCAGCCCCCATGAGCGCGGTGGAGCCATGAGCGCAAAGAGGTAGCCAGTGGTTCTGGTTGGTCTGCGGTTGGCTTTGGGAGCGCAACATTGCCGGATGGCGTGAAGCGAAAGAAGGCAGGGCTAGGAGGGAAGCCGTCCCGGGCAGGACCTGTCAAACCGAGGAGTTTCAGAACTGGGTGGGCTGTCGTTCTGTTTGGCCTACTTCGCCCAAGCCCCGCCCGGGATGATTCTGGTAACAGTGGTGGCGGATGATGAACAGGGAGTTGCCTTTTTTCTAGTTGAATATTTGCAGGACCTGGTTGTCTGGGGGGGGGGGGGTGTCAGAGACTTCAGTGTTACAGGTGGCTTAGGATTTCCAGATGAAGGTGTTTGTATCTGTGCTGACAGTTGCATCGTAATCAGTCTAACCTTATGACATGTGTGCCCCCAGCTCTGTTCTCTGAAAGGATTGTAAGCAAACCAGCCTCGTGTTTTCCTCTTGCAGAGATTGCTGTGCCTCCTCTTTTGGTTCAGGACCCGAGTTGCTGACGCCTCCCCTTTCTCAGCAGCATGAAGCCTTTCCTCTCTGCCTCCTCCCATTCCTCTTCCTCCCATATCCAACTCAGTTTCCTCTCTCCGTCTCTCTGTCACTCTCTGCTTCTAACTGCTAAAATGCTCTGGGCGTGCAGCTCACTGCCTCTTGTCTAGACTGCTGTCACAGTTTCCTGCCTGGCTGCCCGGCTTTCTGATCTCATCCTCTCCAGTTAGCTCTGAATGCCTTTGCCGAAGTCCTCTCTCTCTCTCTCTCTGTCTCTCATTGTATGTTTGTTTTTTGCTGGCTCATGGGCTCGCTTGGTGTCACCGTACACCTTAGAGATGGCCGGCCTTTGTTTCTTTTTCTTCACTCCACAGAAGTTCCTTGATTTCAAAAGCTGTTCTCTCCCTATTTGTAATTGAAGCCTTTTGCAAGTAAACCTCCCCCGCCCCCCAAGTCTTCTGCCCCTGCTGTCTGGAGCAAGCTTCCCCATCACTCTTATGTAATAACGCTCTGGGCTCTGCTCTGGAGAATCCTTGTTTATGTAACCTGTCTTGAAAAGTAAACTTACATCTTGTGTCAGGATATATAAGTTTCTCTTCTGGTACGTGTAACCTTGCCTTTCCCGGGAAGGCACAAAATTGCTCTCCTGTCGGGAGAAGTGCCTGACACTAGTTTCCAAAATGGGGATGGGGGAATTGGTGACTTGTGGGACGGGGGGGCTGTCAAGGGAAGCAAAGCCTTCCGGGTGCCACATGAAGCCCCCTTGGTCTTCTGTTTTTGAGAACTTGCTCGTGCTGTCTCTGGGCCCGTGTTTGACAGTTTGGATGTAATTGCTTTAATACCTCTGTTCTCAGAACTACAAATGGACTCTTGCTCTCTTCTGCTGCTACAGGCAGACTAACACAGCTACCCATCTTGGGTTTTTTTTAAGAAATCCCCAACAGATTCTTTTGGTTGTCATGGACTTGTGTGTGTGTGTGGGGGGAGTGTACTCCTGGTGAGGTTTATAGGATGGATTTTGGTCCACATGATCATATTTTGAGAAGTGGAAAGCATTTTCTCTAAAGTGTTGCTTTCTGACTCCGAAGGTGTCATGATCCTGCCTGCATGGCATGGCACACTTTCTTGAGCATTGCGGTAGTTTAAGGACATAAGAGAAGCCATGTTGGATCAGGCCAATGGCCCATCCAGTCCAGCGCTCCGTGGCCAAAACCCAGGTGCCATCAGGAGGTCCACCAGCAGGGCCAGAAGCCCTCTCACTGTTGCCCCCCCCCCCAAGCACCAAGAATATAGAGCATCACTGTCCCGGACATAAGAACATAAGAGAAGCCATGTTGGATCAGACCAATGGGCCATCTAGTCCAGTGCCCTGTGACACACAGTGGCCAAAACCCAGGTGCCATCAGGAGGTCCATCAGCAGGGCTAGAACTCCAGAAGCCTTCCTACTGTCCCCCAAGCAGCAAGAATATAGAGCATCACCTCCCCGGACATAAGAGAAGCTATGTTGGATCAGACTAATGGGCCATCCAGTCCAATGGTCTGTGTCACACAGTGGTCAAAACCCAGGTGCCATTAGGAGGTCCATCAGCAGGGCTAGAACTCCAGAAGCCTTCCTACTGTCCCCCAAGCAGCAAGAATATAGAGCATCACCTCCCCGGACATAAGAGAAGCTATGTTGGATCAGACTAACGGGCCATCCAGTCCAATGGTCTGTGTCACACAGTGGCCAAAACCCAGGTGCCATTAGGAGGTCCATCAGCAGGGCTAGAACTCCAGAAGCCTTCCTACTGTCCCCCAAGCAGCAAGAATATAGAGCATCACTGCCCCGGACATAAGAGAAGCCATGTTGGATCAGACTAACGGGCCATCCAGTCCAATGCTCTGTGTCACACAGTGGTCAAAACCCAGGTGCCATCAGGAGGTCCAGCAGCGGGGCCAGTTTTGTTGAAGTGGGCATGTATCAAGCAAGCCCTTGCAGAGATTTTGGTCCTAAAGAGATTGATCCATTGAGGGGCTGAATGTGAGAGGACCCCACCACAGGGCAGCAGGCTGCATCTGTGTGGATCTTTTTGAAGGGTATTGTTCTACAACGTTAAGAGCACCTTAGGTTTTTGGCTCTTGCCCTCGTAATGAACTTTTTCCCCTTCCCAAGACAAAATGAGATCAGTTCTTGAGTAACGGAAATGCTTCCAGCGTGTAGGTTGTGTTGTCTGACAGTGATGGTGGGGTAGATCTATTACAATACTTGCTGTTATCACTATATCAATTTTTCAGCACGGCCTCATCTGTGGATACTTCAGTCTGGAGATTAGAGCCATGAACAGATGAAACAAACCCAAGAAAAGTCCCGGGGTTGCAGAAAATTCTAAAAGGACCAGGCAGGAGATGATGAGAAAGACCTTGCTCTGAGATCCTGGAGAGCTGCTGCCACTCTGAGTAGACAATCCTGACCTTGATGTACCAATGCTCTGATTCACTATAAGGCAGCTTCACATGTGTTCATGACCCCCTTTGGCACGTGACATCTTCTGTAAAATACTTTATGTCTGAGGCAGGTGGAGTCCTAGTACAGTCATTGTACAGCTGCAGTCTTTTTGTACCCTTGTGATAGGGCTGTATGGTAATTGTTCCTGTTTCACGACTGATGAGTTCTGGAGTTGTCTGAGTGCCATGCCCAACGCCACGGAGCGTGTCTGTGGAGAAAGCGGGACTTAAGCCCATGATCCCCTTTTCAAAATCCCTCAGGACGGAAGGTGTGCCACAAGACTGGAGGAGGGCAGATGTTATCGCAATTTTCAAAAAAGGGAGGAAGGATGACGCCAGGAAACCACAGGCCAGTCAGTCCGACCTCTCTCCCAGGGAAGATACTGGAGCAGATTTTAAAGGGATCGATCTGCGAGCATCTCAAGGACAACTTGGTGATCCGGGGAAGTCAGCATGGATTTGTCCCCAACAGGTCCTGCCAGGCTAACGTTGTTTCCTTCTCGGATCAAGCGACTAGCTTACTGGATCGTGGGAATGACTTTGATGCTGTTTATCTGGATTTCAGTAAAGCTTTTGACAGGGTTCCCCATGATGTTCTGACGGGTAAACTGGAGGACTGTGGACTGGACTCTAGGATAGTTAGGTGGACAGGGAACTGGTTGCAGAACTGCACCCAGAGAGTAGTTGTTAATGGCATTTCATCTGAATGGAGGGAGGTGTCCAGTTGGGGTGCCACAGGGCTTGGTTCTGGGCCAGGAACTTTTCAGTATTTTTATAAATGATCTAGGTGACGGTGTGGAGGGGCTGCTCATTAATTTTTCAGATGACACCAAATTGGGAAGAGCAGCAAACACACCAGAAGATAGAGCTAGGATTCAACGAGATCTGAACGCCCTGGAAAAGTGGGCAGATGTGAACGAGATGCAATTTAACAAGGATAAGTGCCGAGTTCTACATCTGGGCAACAAAAATGAGGAACACGCATACTGGATGGGGGATACATTGCTGAGTGGCAGTGTGTGTGAACAAGATCTTGGGGTTCGGGTGGATCGCAAGTATGAGCAGCCAGTGTGATGTGGTGACAAAGAAGGCTAATGCGATCTTGGGGTGTATCAACAGAGGCATAACATCCCAATCGCAAGATGTCATAGTCCCGCTGTACACTGCATTGGTCAGGCTGCACCGGGAGTCTTGTGTGCAGTTCTGGAAGCCTCACTTCAAAAAGGATGTGGGCAGATTGGAGTGGGTGCAGAAGAGAGCAACGAGGATGACGGGGGGGGGGGGGGTCGGGAGACCAAGCCCTGTAAGGAAAGGTTGAGGGACTTCTTGGGAATGTTCAGTCTGGAGAAGAGGAGGTTGAGGGGGGACATGAGGGCTCTCTTGAAGTCTTTGAAGGGCTGTGTCACTTAGAGGAGGGCAGGGAGCTGTTCCTGTGGGCAGCAGAGGAGAGGACTCGCAATAATGGGTTTGAATGAAGGGCGGGAAGGAACCAGCTGTATATTAGGGGAAACTCTTTGACAGTCAGAGTTATCAACAGTGGACTCAGCTGCCTCTGGAGGTGGTGAGCTCCCCCTCCCTGGTGGTCTTCAAGCAGCGTCTGGACAAACCCTTTTCAGGGATGCTCTAGGCCAGGGGTGGGCAAACTTGCTCAGCGTGAGAGCCACCTAGAACAGGGGTGGCCAAACTTGCTTAAGGTAAGAGCCGCATAGAATAAACATCAGATGTTTGAGAGCCACAAGAAATGAACAAATATTACCTGCTTTTATTGGAAAATAAGCAGATTTGCTTTTTATTAACATCAAATGAGACTGCCAAAAATAATAACAAAAAGGGGTGAAAGCAGATATTGATAATGATATTAATTTGTCCAATGATATTTGTTTGCTAATGATATTTAGCTTCCCCAGTCACCCTGCCGGGAGCCACATGATATATGTGAAAGAGCCGCATGCGGCTCCCGAGCCACAGTTTGCCCACCCCTGCTCTAGGCTGACCTTGCATTGAGCAGGGGATTGGTCTAAATGGCCTTCATGACCCCTCCCGACTCTGTGTGATTCTATGAAACTGAGTGCTCTTCTCCACCAGGCCTTGGTAGCTTTTTGCATAGAATGGCCGAGTCTTTCAGCCTGTTTCTGCACTGAGCCATTTGCAGTTTTCTTGGCATGTGACAAAGAAGGAGCTGCCCTAAACTGAGATGTTTGGAGGAAGGATGGGGTTTAAATGTGGTAGACAGCAGGCTGTTGGCCTGACAGTGCAAAGCAGATTTGTGTCTCATGTTTAATGCTGTGAACGCTTCTCCAAGGCTTCCTACGGACTGGAGGGGTGCAGTTGCCTTGCCCTGCCTTCTTTATTCCTCGGGCCACAGAAGAGGATAGATCTCCACCACTGGCTGACTCCATGCGTCTCTGTGCTTGCACCTTTAGTCTTAAGAACATAAGAGAAGCCAATGTTGGATCAGGCCAATGGCCCATCTAGTCCAACACTTTGTCACACAGTGGCCAAAAATACCAGGTGCCATCAGGAGGTCCAGCAGTGGGGCCAGGTCACTAGAAGTCCCCTCCCACTGTTGCCCCCCCCCCCCCCAAGCACCAAGAATACAGAGCATCACTTGCCCCAGACCGAGAGTTCCTATCTGGACCTTGTGGCTAAGAGCCACTGATGGACCTCTGCTCCATATGTTTATCTAATTCCCTCTTGAAGAGATCCATGCTTGTATCTGCCACCACCTCCTGTGGCAGTGAATTCCACGTGTTAATCACTCTTTGGGTGAAGAAGTACTTCCTTTCATCCATTCTAACCCAACTGCTCAGCAATTTCATGGCGTGCGCACGAATTCTTGTATTGTGGGAAAGGGAGAAAAGTACCTCTCCTGCTCTATCCCATGCATAATCTTATAAACATCGATCATGTCACCCCTCAGCCGTCGTTTCTCCAAGCTAAAGAGCCCCAAGCGCCTTAACCTTCCTTCATCGGGAAAGTGTTCCAACCCTTTTATCATTCTAGCTGCCCTTTTCTGCACTTTTTCCAAAGCTTTAACGGTGCAGACAGAGCTGGAACCAGATCCCTTGGGGAACCGGCTGTTCTGTCAGTGCTGGGGCGGGTTGGCTGACTAAACCGAGTGGACCAGATTAGTCAAGCTTAACAAACAATCAGTGGACTCAGGCCCAGACCTTTTGTGAGTTGTGTGAATGTGTGTGGGGGGGTTGCCTTTGGAAGAGCAGAATTAAGTCAGGGAACTGAGCAATTTGGGGGCGCCTTTTTGCCCCCCAAATTCTTGGCATCCCCCCCCCCCTCCCCCCCGAGGACGATGACCACAGGCAAGCTAGTTTGAACAAGTGGCTGAACAGCATAATTTGACAATTTCTTGCTAATCCTCTTATTCCTCTGGTACTTTTATGTAATGCTGAGGGATTGTTGCCTGGGGGGTAGGGAGGGGGCGCACACTCAGCCTGCTGTTTCCATCTTTCTTTCTAGCAACTGCCGGCTCAGCTTTAATGTCAGTGTTTGACCTTGGACTGATGCTCAGGGGAAGCATTCAAGTGGCTCCTCAGTGGCAGCAGTGCTGCTGCCCTTTTCTCTCTCTAATTTAAACAAAAAAATTACAAATGAGGTAATACATGTCGTTTCTGTATCATGTGATTTGCATGTTATGACAAGTGAAACAAAATTATGTATTCTGTAATGTATTCAAGGAGGCAAATAGCTTATTTCACTGTTCTCCCCCCTCCATTTTTTAAACTTACATCCTGTCTGTCATAGCAGAAAAGAGCCGGAGTCCAGGAGTGCTTTAAAAACTTAAGAAAATTTGTAGCAGAGGAGGAGCATTTGGGAGTCACTCCTCACTTCTCCGGACACCATAAGACTATAAGAGAAGCCATGTTGGATCAGGCCAATGGCCCATCTGTGTCACACAGTGGCCAAACTCAGGTACCATCAGGAGGTTGCACCAACGGGGCCAGAATTTATTTATTTATTTATTTTTGGAATTTATATCCTGCCCTCCTCACCATACGGCAGGCTCACCCTTACCCTAGGCGGCCCCTATCTGAAAGCCTGGTGGAAGAGCTCCGTTTTACAGGCCCTGCGGAGCTGCATCAATTTATTTATTTATTTCTTGAAATTTATATCCCGCCCTCCCCGCCAATGGCAGGCTCAGGGCGGCTCACAACAAAATTAAAATACAATCAGTTTAAAATAACACAAACCCAGAGTAAGATCGGCGGCGTTACAATACTCCCACAGGTGAGTCCGAACAGCAATCATACATAGTCCCTGTGTAAGCATACACAGGGTGGCAGATCGAATTGCCAACAGATGGAACGGGGCCGGCAGATGGAACTGGGCCAGGGCTGAGACGTTTACCCTAGGCGGCCCCTATCTGAAAGCCTGGTGGAAGAGCTCCGTTTTACAGGCCCTGCGGAACTGCATCAAGTCCCGCAGGGCCCTGACGTTCTCCGGGAGCTCGTTCCACCAGTGCGGGGCCTAGGGCTGCCAAGTCCAACTTGGGAAATATCTGGGGACTTTGGGGGTGGAGCCAGGAGAAAGGAAGTGACATCATTTTGTGAAGTCACATCCTGTGATGTTGCTTCCACATGCTTCCACATGAACTCATGAAGTTTCCTAATACTGAATCAGGCCATTGGTCCATCAAGGTCAGTACTGACTACTCAGACTGGTAGTGGCTCTCCAGGGTCTCAGGCTGAGATCTTTAATGTCACCTACTACCTGATCCTTTTTTAGCTGAAGAGGCTGATCCCTCCTGCATGTCAAGCAGATGCTCTATCACTGAGCAATGGCCCTACTGAATCCTTCCTCATCTCGGCAGAATATGATTTTCATATCATAAGAACAGGAGAGAAGCCACAGTGGATCGGCCCATCCAGTACAGCCCATCCAGTACAACACTCTGTGTCACAACAGTGGCCAAAAATACCAGGTGCCCTCAGGAGGTCCAGCAGCGGGGCCAGAACTCCAGAAGCCCTCCCACTGTTGCCCCCCCAAGCACCAAGAATGCAGAGCATCACTGCCCCAGACAAAGGGCTCCATTTAGACCTTGTGGCTAATAATACCCACTGACAGACCTCTGCTGGATGGGGACAGAGAGAGACAGACAGACAGATAGACAGAAAAAAGAAAGAAGGAGAGAGAGAGAAGGAAAAGAGCTGGCACAGGCACTTACTTCCATTTAGACCTTGTGGCTAATAATAGCCACTGATAGACCTCTGCTGGATGGGGACAGAGAGAGAGAGAGAGAGAGAAAAAAGAAAGAAAGGGGGAGGGGGAGAGAGAGAGAGAAGGAAAAGAGCTGGCAGATGGACTCACCCCAGGCCCAGCAGCAGCAACCTTTCAATCTTACACCAGCCCCATGCCAAAGCAGGCCCTTCAGTAAGAGCTTAGTCCCTCGTTAATCTCTGGGCGGGGCTCTCTTGCTAACTCTTAAAGGGGAAATGTCTGGTGAGGCTTTTCACTGCAGGCTCTTCAGACATTTCCCTTTTAAGAGGCCTGGCAGGGAGAGGGCCCGGCAGGCTCCGACGTTCCCCTCCTGTTGGCAGCCATTGCCTCCCCCCGGTGGCCAGTTTTGAAAAAGCGGGGGGGGGGGGGGAAGCATGAAAAATCGGTGTTTCCCCCGCCCTATCGGGGGACTTGGCAGCCCTAGCAGGGCTGCCACTGAGAAAGCCACTGAGAATGCCAGAAGCCCCCCCCCTGTTGCCACGCAAGCACCAAGAAGACAGATTATCACTGCCCCAGGCGTTGTGCTCCCTCTGTGCCTTGTGGCTAAGAGCCACTGATGGACCTCTGCTCCCTAATAAGAACATCTTAATCTATCTATAAAAACAGTCATCATTCCTAAACAGTCAACTTCATCCCAGAATAATTTCTTCTGTAAACCAAATGAGTCAATATAGCCTTAAACTAGGTGTTGTTGTTTTTTTGCTGTTGTGTCACAGCTGACCTTGCAGGGTTTCCAAGGCAAGAGGTGTCAGAAGTGATTTGCCATTGCTTGCCTCTGCATCACGACCGTGGACTTCCTTAGCAGTATCCCATCTAAACATCCAGGGTTGGCCTTGTTTAGCAGCTGAGATCTGATGAGACTGGGCCCGCCTGGGCCATCCAGGACAGGGCAAAAGACATACAGAGGGTGGTTTGCCATTGCCTGCCTCTGGGTAGCAACACTGGGCTTCCTTGGTGGCCTTCCATCCAAGTGAAACCAGGGCTGACCCTATTTGCCTTCAAGATCTGATGAGACTCGGCTAGCCTGAGCTATCCCGGTCAGGATCAACCTGAAATATCAGGATCTCTACTCCTTGTTCACCCAGCAGCTTGAAAATATCTTACAGGCTGCATTTCATGAGACAGTTTGTGCCCTATAAATAAGAAACTTGCACGAAGAAAAATATCAGACTTTAAATGTAGTTTCTGATTTCAAAGATCAAAAAAGGCTTCCAGCTCTCTGAAGAAAAATAGGCCCTATTAGTCCTTTCAGATTAACCATTTCAGTTATCTTGGATAATCTGGCATTTCCCCATATTTTATTTATCTAAGCTTTAATGTTTAAAGCCTCCACCTTTTCCCAGTGTTATTCTAATAACCTTTTTTTTTTTTTTGGTTCAGTGAAGAATTTGAGAACCATTTCTTTATGGGCTTTCTGAACATCTTTTGGCAAAAGCCCCAGTAATGACGAACACCTTGGATCATTGTTTTGGTGTGCACCCCATTAAACGTTTTGTCTCTCTAAGAATAGCATTCCGGAACTTCTTTATGGGAGGGCATGACCGGGACACGTGACCAAATCCTGCATCCTTCTGGTCACATTTCCAGCATACGAACCTGCTTGTATGAAACATCTGGTTACACTTCTGAGGAGTTAAGTTCCATCAGTATAGAATTTTATTTTAAAAATTCTTTTATCCTCACATTTATAGCAGATGTGGCTAAAGAAGTTAAAAGTATCTGCCAGTCATTCTCTCTTACCAGTTCATGTGTGAGCTCTTGCCGTTTCTCAAAGGTGTTACATTCCGTTAACGGAAGGTCATCCAATAAGCACCAGTATATACTTGAAAACAGTCCCTTTGGGACAGATTTAGAATATATCAGCTTTTCAAACTGAGTGAGCTGTAGACTCAATGAGCTAGTTTCTTTTCTTTTTTCCAAACTAACAAAATTTCGTAGTTGGAAAAATTGGAACCATCTCATCTCTCTTCCACATTCTTTTCTTCCATTTATACATATGGCGTGCATTCCCTGTTTCAAAAAATATACAGTTCTAAATGGAGCTCACTCAAGGAGTTGTGATTTTAAAATCCTTCTGGGTCCAGACTTCTCAGTGAGATGGCATGGTCAATCTTACCACAGGCTGCTGATAAATCCAGTAACAGCAACAAAGACATACAGCCCCTTGTCTGCATTCCAATTTCTAGCCCACATATTCCATAAAGCTTTAGAGTGAAAGAATCTAGAAAATCCTAGAGTGAGAAGAGAAACCCTTTGATTGGACTTCCAGCTTTACCAGTCAGATGTGCTTTAGCTAAGCAATGTATTTATCCTTCCAACCCATTTTATTAGAGTCTGGTTGCTTAAACACTATTATTCTAAATTCATAAGGCCCCTTGGGTTGGCTAGTTAAGTCTTAAAATGCCCACCAGGGGGTGCTGGCTGTGTTCTCTTGTGACTTGGAGAAAGTAAATTGCAGAAGGCCCACGCCCCTCCACAGAACAAGCCATCATGATGGAAGAATGAGAGTTAATGCTATAAATGCATCTCTTGCATCTTCCTGTGGAAATAATTGCGTGTAAATATAGATCCCCTTTCAGCGAGCCTTTGTTTAGTGGCTCGGTCGAGAGAAACATCCTTGTGCTTGTGTGCTCTGAGTTCATTTCCCTGATGGTATCAAGGCAGGATTTGGAAAAGAGCCTGGGCCCTCGGTTTGTGTAAGTGTACATGGCTGAAATGGCTAGCACCTTTGTGTGACACGTCCTGAGTGAAAGAGAGATCTGGTAGTCCCCCAGTCTGTCCTCGTGGCATGCTCCTCCAGAATCGAGCTTTTGAATCCACCACGTGTGCCAGGAAGCATTTGCGGATGTTGCTTTTCCTCCGGAGGGCTTGGCTGCCGGATTTAGCGGAGGAAGCTGCAGGCTAGTCTGTCAGAGCCTGGCAGTGCAGCATTCGGGATATGTCTTATTTAACCTAAAGAGCAGTGCATTACTTGAGCTAGAGCTTTTAAAGCGCAGTGCATTGTTTCCCTAACAACCAGGAGGGTACACTCCCCTTCTGTTGCATTTCTCTTGTGGTGTGCATCTTTTGTACGCATTAAGTGGCGTGTGGGCATCTCATTCGCTTGCATATTATTGCTCACTGCTTATCTGTGATCATCCTGTTCCCTCTCAAGCACCATTTGCTGGGACAAGGCCATTGCCAGTGTGAGGAGCAGGAAGCCCTGTCCTCCTTCCTTGGTTCCGGGTGGCAGCCCAGGAGAAGAGGTGGGGGACTTCAGTCCTGCAAACCACCTTCCCTTTTCAGTCCCCTTTCAGTCTCATTACTGGGAGAAAGTGGCACAGAAATAAGCGAGGCACTTCATGATAGGTCAGTGGGAATTCCTTTAAAAAAGATCCAGGTGTGGGCCATCTTGGCTACTGGAACTTTGATTAGGTCCTCAAATGCATGAGCACCCAGCAGCCTCTTTTTGGGAGTGCCTTTACCAGTTACAGCAAGTACCACCAGGCATGAGAGCAGGCGCCCAGAACCCAATCAGTTTTTCAGTTTTACTGTCATGGTTCTGATGTTGTGGTAGCCTTGTGTTTTCAAGAATGAAAGCGTTTTTGAGAGCCTTGCAGGGTGCTTAAGAACATCAGAAGAGCCCTGCTGGATCACATCGTTGGTCATAAGAACATCAGGGAAGCCATGTTGGATTGGGCCCGTGGCCCATCCAGTCCAAGACTCGGTGTCACACAGTGGCCAAAACCCAGGTGCCATCAGGAAGTCCACCAGAAGTGCCAGAACTCCAGAAGCCCTCCCTCTCAAGCACCAAGAAGATAGAGCATCACTGCCTCAGACAGAGTGTTCCATCTATACCTTGTGGCTAATAGCCGCTGATGGACCTCTGCTCCAAACTTATCTAATCCCCTCTTGAAGCTGTCTGTGCTTGTAGCTGTTACCACTCTCTGTGGCAGTGAATTCCACATGTTAATTACACTTTGGGTGAAGAAGTCCTCCTTTTGTATGTTTTAAGCCTACTGCTCATTAATTTCCTTGAGTCCCCAAGAGTTCTTGTACTGTGAGAAAGGGAGAAAAGTACTTTTTTCTCTATCCCATGCATAATTTTGCAAACATCTGTCATGCCACCCCTCAGTCGTCATTTCTCCAAGCTAAAGAGCCGTAACCTCCAAGCTAAAGAGCTGTGTTCCATCCCCTTAATCATTCTAGTTGCCCTTTTCTGCACTTTCCCCAATAATATAGTACCTTTTTTGAGGTGCAGTGACCAGAACTGTACACAGTATTGCAAATGAGGCCGCACCATCAGTTTATACAGGGATGTTATGATACTGGCTAACTTGTTTTCAGTTCCCCCTCCTAATAATCCCCAGCATAGCATTTACCTGTTTTATTGCAATCGCACACTGAGTTGACATTTTCAGTGAATTATCTACCATGACTCTAAGAACTCTCTCCTGGTCAGTGTCTGCCAGTTGGGATCCCAATCAACATGTATTTGTAGTTGGGATTTTTGGCTGCAGTGTGAGTTACTTTGCACTTGCCCACGTTGAACCTTGTCACAGGAGGTGACACAGGAGGTGGCAGCGGCTACAAGCATGGATGGCTTCAAGAGGGAATTGGATAAACATCTGGAGCAGAGGTCCATCAGTGGCTCTTAGCCACAAGGTATAGATAGGATCTCTGGGTCTGTGGCACTTGATGCGCTATATTCTTGGTGCTTGGGGGGGGGGGCAACAGTGGGAGGGCTTCCAGTGTCCTGGCCCCACTCCTGGACCTCCTGATGGCCCCTGGTGTTTTTGGCCACTGTGTGACAGGGTGTTGGACTGATTGGGCCATTGGCCTGATCCATCACTGGCTTCTCTTATGTATGTTCTTATGAACCTCATTTGCCATGTTGATGCCCACTCACTCAGCCTCAATAGATCCATCTGGAGCACCTCACAATCCTTCCTGGTTCTCACCTGATCAACTTAGTGTCATCTGCAAACTTAGCCACTTCACTTTTGTTGTTGTTCAGTTGCACAGTCGAATCTGACTCTTCGCGACCCCATGGACCACATCACGTCAGGCCCTCCTGTCTTCCGCCATTCCTCAGAGCCTGACCAACTCCATGCCTGTTGCATCGATGACACTGTCTCACCATCTCAACCTTTGCTGTCTCCTTCTTTGACCTTCAATCTTTCCCAGCATCAGGGTCTTCTCCAGGGAGTGCTCCCTTCGCATTTGGTGGCCACAGTATTTGAGCTTCAGCTTCAGGATCTGGCCTTCCAGGGAACAGTCAGGGTTGATTACTTTTAGGATTGACTGATTTGATCTCCTTGCATTCCAAGGGACTCTCAAGAGTCTTCTCCAGCACCATAATTCAAATGCATCTGTTCTTCGGCGCTCAACCTTCCTTATGGTCCAACTCTCGCAGCCATACATCACCACTGGGAATGCCATCGCTTTGACCATACGGACTTTTGTTGGCAGGGTGATGTCTCTACTTTTTATTATGCTGTCTAGGTTTGCCATTGCTTTCCTTCCAAGGAGCAGGCGTCTTTTAATTTCATGGCTGCAGTCACTGTCTGCAGTGATCTTGGATCCCGGGCCAACTCCAAATCATCAATGAACAAGTTTAAAAGCACTGGACCCAGTACTGAGCCCTGCGGTACCCGATTGCTTACCACCTTCCACTGTGTAAACTGCCCATTTATTCTCACTCTCGGTTTCCTGTTAATTAACCAGTTTTTAATCCACAAGAGGACTTGTCCTCTTATCCCATGACTACTGAGTTTACTTAGGAACCTTTGATGAGGAACTTTATCAAAAGCTTTCTGGAAGTCTAGGTAAACAACATCTATTGGGTCCCCCTTGTCCACATGTTTGTTCCCCCCCTCAAAGAACTCTCAAAGACTAGTGAGACAAGATCTTCCCTTACAGAATCCATGCTGATTCTTCCTCGGTAGCCTTTGTTCATCAATGTGCCTACTAATTCTATCTTTAATAGCGGATTCCACCAAGTTACCCCGGTATTGAGATTAGACTGACCGGCCTATAATTTCCCAGATTTCTTTTGGGGGTTACATTAGCTACCTTCCAGTCCTCAGGAATGGAGGCAGATTTTAATGATAGATTGCATATTTTTTCAGGAGATCCACAAGTTCACATTTGAGTTCTTTCAGAAGTCTAGGATATATGCATTTTAGGCTTTAAAATGATGGCGATGGGGGACATGAAGATGCCATAACTTCTGGTTTGGCTCTTGGTTATACTAACGGTACTGGTGGACAATGGTTTGCTAGTGTCTTGGCCCCACTGCTGGACCTCCTGAGGACCACCTGTTATTTTTGGCCACTGTGTGTGGCACAGTGTTGGACTGGATGGGCCATTGGCCCGACCCAACATTGGCTTCTCTTATGTTCTCATGTTCTTATACTACCTCACAGCCTATAGCTGGGTTACTCCCAAGAGGGACGGAGACAGCTAAGAGCTAAATGGCTAGAAAGTAAATTTTTTCCTTTTGGGGCAGAAAGATCCAGGTGACTGATGCACTGATCCATTTGGCTGCTTGTGTCCAGGCATGCTTTCTTTTCTACCACCTAGTGATCTGTTCTAGGGCACGCTGCTTTGGTAGAACAGGGCTTTTAGTGTCCTGGCCTCACTTCTGGACCTCCTGTCGGCACCTGGTATTTTTGGCCACTGTGTGACACAGTGTGAGATTGTGCCAATAGATGTAGTCCACAACAGGTCTCCTTAAACACAAAGTTCTTTATTTGCAGAAAAGATCTTGTTGGTCAAATGCACTTCTTCTGTTAGTAATGCCCAAGCATAGGAATACAACTATAATTATACTTGATATGAAATATGCCCCCCTTAACATCCACCAATCAATTGGGAGGATTATTGGCGCCCAAATATACTGGCTCACTTTTCCCAAGGAAAGCGCGGCAAACTAGGTTCTCAGGAAAAGTTACTGTTCAGATTTTGGGGCAGATGTTCCCAAGGAAAACCAAGCAAAGGAACTCATAACACCTGTGAATAATATAACACATAACAGGAGGCTTTCAGCTCAAGGCTGTGAGCTAGGGAAAGGCGAACGAGAGATAAAGAGTGGAGAAAAAGCTAATGAGCAATAAGCATGCGCAAAGCGAGCGAGACGCGCATTCTGGAGGTGGGGGTTAAGCCACCGATGCTATCTCCCGTCCGGGACTTAGAGGAGGCGAAAGAGAACTCAAAACTAAGGCAAGGTTAATTGACCATCAGATAGATGGTAACAACCTTAGGCATTGATACATGAAACGAACTCAGCAGACTTACTGATAAGAACAGTCAACAGAAACTTATGGCAGTGCTAACTGACACACAGTGTTGGACTGGATGGGCCATTGGCCTGATCCAACACTGGCTTATGTTCTCATGTTCTTAACAGCTAGATTCAGGTCCAGCAGCACCTTGGAGACCAAAAAGACGTTTAGCATATTGTAAGCTTTTGAGAGTCAAAGCTCTGATAAAGGGAGTGTTGATTCTTGAAAACGTTGATCCCCCCAAATCTTGTTGGTCTCAAAGGTGCTGCTGGACTTGAATTTAGCTTCTTTAAGTGCTGTTTATATAAAAACAAACTTTTTACATTATTTATGTCAGTTATAGTTTGCCTTTCTCAGAGATGGATTGCACATAGTGAGTCAGGACAGTCAGCAAAACGGGACATTCAGTAACCAAATACATTAGGATTTTAGAAGTCTGGAACTTCCAGAAAGAACTGAGGCGTAGCATAAGTGTTCATATGACACATTAAGCAGTACAGAAGTTACATAAAAGGATCCTACTAAAAGAAGCCATACAGAGCAGCATAGATCAGTCTGAAATCAAGAGCCAGTTTGGTGTAGTGGTTAAGTGCGTGGACTCTAATCTGGAGAACCGGGTTTGATTCCCCACTCCTCCACTTGCACCTGGCTGGATGACCTTGGGCAAGCCATAGCTCTGCACCAGCTGTTCTCTCAAGGACAGCTTGGGAAAGAGCTCTCTCAGCCCCACCTACCTCACAGGGTGTCTGTTGTGGGGAGGGGAAGGGAAAAGGAGTTTGTAAGCCACTCTGAGACTCCAGGTGAGTGAAGGGCGGGATATAAATCCAATCTCTTCTTCTTCTTCTCTTCTTATCCAAGTAAGTTTAGAAGAGAGCAAATGACCAGTAGCACCTTAAAGACTTAACAGAATTCTTCAGATACCCGAAGCAGTGAGCAGTGACTCAGAAAAGCTCCTCCCCTGCCACAGATTTTGTTAGTCTTTAAGGTGCTCCTGGACACTTGCTGTTTTCAACTGCTACGGACAGACTAACGTTGGCTACCCATCTTGATCTGACTCAGCCAAGGAAGGTGAAGCCTTCAGTTTGCAAGACCTGAGCAAGGCTGTTAATAATAGGACATTTGGGAGGCCGTCCATTCAGAGAAAAGAGCCAGAGTCCAGTGTCTGAAAAAGTGAGCAGTGACTCCCAAAAGCTCCTCCCCCAATTTTGCTAGTCTTTAAGGTGCTCCCGGACTCTCTTTTCTACTGCTACATACAAGACTAATATGGCTGCCCAGCTTGATCTATCTCCAAGTAAGTTTGTGAATCTTTTTGTACAGTAAAGGTAAAGGTTCCCCTTGCTCGACAGCCAGTCGAATACAACTCTAGGGATGCGGTGCTCATCTCCGTTTCCAAGCCGAAAAGCCAGCGCTGTCCAAAGACATTTCCGTGGTCATGTGGCCGGCATGACTAGATACTGAGGCGCACGGAACACAGGTATCTTCCCACCAAAGCGGTACCTATTTACCTACTTGCAGTGTCTTGCTTTTGAACTGCTAGGTTGGCAGGAGCTGGGGCCAGAGACGGGAGCTCACTCCGTCATTTATTTATTTATTGAGATTTATATCCCGCCCTCCCCGCCATACGGCGGGCTCAGGGCGGCTAACAACAAAGCCAAACAGTAACACATACAATATCTTAAAAACATTAAAACATATAAAACAACATAAGCATCATGCAGATGGCATATCTTCAGTTTGGTATATCAAAGCAGCGCCCAGATGTAACCATTGTATGCGGTCACAAAGACTGGTGGATAAAATCAGGCCAGGGCCTAAGATGTAAATATTAGGTGGCCCCTACTTGAAAGCCTGGCGGAAGAGCTCCGTCTTGCAGGCCCTGCGGAATTGTAGGAGGTCCTGCAGGACCCTGATGTTATCCGGGAGCTCATTCCACCAGTGCGGGGCCGCCACTGAAAAAGTCACGCGACACTCAGGTCTTGAACTGCTGAACTACCAACATTTTGGTCTGCAGCTCAGCATCTTAACCACTTGAGCCACAGTAAATAGGATCTGATCCTTTGGACGAGGGTTTAGGGATTTCCAGCTTATTTGGAATCATTTCAGTTATATCAAAGAGGTGGGGGGGTGTATGAGAGAGAGAGGGGAGGATAAACTGAAGACAGGGGCGTCTTACAGGGGACTCTTGTGCCAGCACTCCAGAGAGGAAGAATTGTCCAAACTTGCTTCACCGCTGGAGAGTTGCTGGTGGCAAGGCTTGTGAGCTGCATGGCTGGCCACATCTGGCAAGGACCGTGGTCAGTGTCTTGGCTGATTTCCGCTTGCTTGGAGCATCTGTTCCAAGAGCTGAAGCGTTTGTGATGGGGGGGGGGGGTTGCTACTCTGCGTTGTCCTGAGGCTGCTGAGGGAAGTCTGCGCAAGGCGCTGCGGAGAAGTGTTCCTCGGTCTGGTTTTTGTTTCGCTCTTGTGCTCCCCCCCCTTTGATGACTCTGCTTATGGATCAGCTGTTTTTATTTATAGAGATGCCTTTGTACTTCTATCTTGTTCCCAGATGCTGAGGTGCAGAAATCTGTTGTGTGTCTCTTAGCACATTTTTATTCCCCCTCACATCCCACAGAGGAGGAGTCACCCAGGTGGCTCTCTTTCCTGTCCCCCAGTGCACCCCCCACAACAAGCTCCGTGGGGTGGATAAGTCCGACCGGTGTGCCTGGCAAAAGGTGGGCTCCATGGTGGTGTGGGGAGCTGATCCCAGTCAAGTGCAGCAGTCGTAACGCTGCAGTGGCTACAGGAAGAAGCCGCCTCTCCTATTTGAGTAGCTGCGTCAAACCTTTGGAGAGCCTTTTGTACAAAAGAGCGTAGCCCATGAATCTGTTCTAAACTTGGTACTCCAGGGTTTTTATGCAGCTCGGGGGGCGGGGGCGGTGCTTATTATGCCACCTTTAGTCGATGGCTTGACATCCCTTGCTGCAGATGGTGTCTAGGAGCCGCTGGGCTGTGACTTGTGTTTACACTGGAGCACATGAAGCTGCCTTATACTGACTCAGACCCTTGGTCCATCAAAGTCAGTGTTGTCTACTCAGGCTGGCAGCAGCTCTCCAGGGTCCCAGGCAGAGGGTCTTTCTCACACCCACCTGACCCTTTGAACTGGAGGTGCCACCAGGGATTGAGCCTGGGTCCTCCTGCATGCCAAGCAGACACTCTGCTACTGAGCCACAGCCCCTCTTTATAGCTCTCCAGGGTCTCAGGCGGAGGTCTTTCACATCACCCACTAGACCCTTTGAACGGGAGATGCCACTGGGGGTTGAGCCTGGGACCTTCTGCGTGCCAAGCAGACACTCTGCCACTGAGCCACAGCCTTCTCCTCCAACGTGTTCCTGCTAGCGGTGCCTCCGGAGAATGCTCAGCGTGGCTGCCAGTATCTAGAGGAGGAGCCCTTTGAAGCCCCCTGGCTGCTGTGTTAGACTGCATGGGGGCCATTTCCAAAAGCGGGGAGGTTCCTATCCTAGGAGGGCTTAGCAACTTTCTGCGTTTCCCTTTGGCGTTTCCTTTGTCAGTGGTGCCAGCAGGAGACACCTCTATTATACTTCACCACAGGAATGGTGCATTTTTGAAAAGCTGACTGCAGCGAGTGCCTCTTTCAAAATGCTGGGGCGCGACATCAGTGTCATCAGCCGGAGGGCTGGGATTGCTGCAAATGGAGAAACACACACACTCGGCCTTCTCTTTGGCAAGCTCCCCTGCTGGGCCGTAGGCACATGGCTTCTGTGGAGCAGGAAGCGAGGAGGTTGATCTGTCCCAAAGGGAGCACTCAGAATGGCAGAAGTTGGAGGCTTGCCTTTGAAGCCCCCTATATGTGTTGCTGAAAAGACGGTGCTGAGATGAGATTGGCCATTTCCCACATATTGTTAAGACCACATCTTGTCTTTTAGGTACTTCAGCTACTGGACCTGCGGCTGTGGTAGAGAATGGCGATCATGGGATAGAAGGCAGCAGGAAGGGTAAGCTTTTTGGGAGCACCATTTGTGTGTGTGTGTGTGTGTGTGTGTGTGTGTGTGTGTGTGTGTACGTACATATGCCCTTCTGGTCTTGAGAGGTGCTTCTCTGCAGTGTGATCCCATACTGCCATTTTGTGTGTGTGTGTGTGTGTGTGTACATACTGGAAGCACATGTGTCTTCCACCTAGCAGTTAGGACATGAGAACATCAGAAGAACCCTGCTTGATCAAACCAATGATCCATCTCGTCCAGCATCCTGTCTCACACAGCAGCCAGCCAGTTCCTCTGGAGGGCCAGCAACAGGGCAGAGAGGCCGAGGCCTTCCCCTGAGAAGAACACAAGAAGAGCCCTGCTGGATCAGACCAGTGAGGGTCCATCTAGTCCAGCCTCCTGTCTCACCCAGGGGCCAGCTGGTTCCTCTGGAGGGCCAGCAGCAGGGACGAGAGGCTGAGGCCTTCCCCTGAGGTTGCCTCCTGGTTCTGGGATTCAGAGGATTAATGCCTCTGGATGTGGAGGTTCCTTTCAGTTACTCAGAGATGTTAGAATGTGGTTGTGACATTCAAGCAGCAACCTTATTAGATACGTAGCTTTCCCCCTGTCCTGACGGAGGTTTACTTTGCTAAGGGATGTTCTCTTGTCCCATTGCCAGCAGCTGTGGTCTTGTAAGAGGCCTTGTTGAGCCCTGCAGCTCTCTGGGAACCTTCCAGTGGATTATCGTGATCCCCCCCTCCCCCAAATCTTAAAATGCTCCAATGGGATATCTGAGATGGCCAAAAGTTGCCCACGTCTTCCTTGCTTTCTGGGCTTTCTTCCCCTTCCCCAAATTATCACATAAACAGCCTCGTTAACACAAGTCCATCATACTCATAAGAGCAATTACAGTGTCATTCCCAAAGATAGGTAGCAATCACAGTGGCCTCATTTGATCCAAATGCACACATGGGTTGTGGGCAAAACTTACAGGCTGCACAGTTCTTCAGAAAGTAATAAGTGAGGGAGCTGCAAGGACTTGCAGGGGGTGGGGTGGGGGGAATCTCATTTTCTCCTGTATCCCCCTCCCCCATTATTTCGTCTTTACTTCCCTGGCAACCTCCATAGCCTCTCCCCTTTTCCAATTTCCTTCTCTTCCCACCCACCAGCCAGCCTACCTTTATGTGCTCCCCTGTCTTCAGTTTTTCCTCCTTCTCTCCCTGTGGCAGCTTCTTGCCAGGAAAAATCAGGCTTGAGGTGGCTGCTAGCAATTCTCCTCCATTAGGGATCATAACAAGGGAGGGGGCTGGAACATGTTCCAGGGCTGCTTCGGCCTCCCAAGTCCACCCTTGACACCCCCCCAATGGCTTACCAAGTCTTGGAGGGTTCAGCAATAGTATTGTGGTTGCCTAGCAACCTCTAAAATGGCAACTGAGCTCAGTGGGCATTATTATTGGGAGCCAGTTTGGTGTAGTGGTTAAGTGCGCGGACTCTAATCTGGGAGAACCGGGTTTGATTCCCCACTCCTCCACTTGCACCTGGCTGGATGACCTTGGGCAAGCCATAGTTCTGGCACAGCTGTTCTCTCCAGGACAGCTTGGGAAAGAGCTCTCTCAGCCCCACCTCCCTCCCAGGGTGTCTGTTGTGGGGAGGGGAAGGGAAAGGAGTTTGTAAGCCGCTCTGAGACTCCAAGTGAGTGAAGGGCGGGGTATAAATCTAATCTCCTCTTCTTCTTCTTCTTCATTAAAGCTACTGGTGTTTCCATTATTTTGGAGAGTTTTAGTCCCCCCAATGTAGGAGTTTTTTTTGGGGGGGGGGGGTTGTGACTGGAGATTTTTCTGCAAACCTGGGACTTCCGGTTTGTAGAGAAACCACTCCTATCTGGTCCTAGCTTTATTTCGTAGAGCTGTTGATTCACACTGATCCATGGTTCAGAATTAGATATCTGATGCTAAGCAATATATAATACTGTATCAGTACAAGGTTTGTTCTGCTTTCTACAAATACTGGATTTGGTTTTTTGGGAGGGTACCATTTTCAACCTCCCCCCCCCCCCCCCCCCGGTGCTGCCTGAAGGGTTTCCTTTGGCTTCCTGCCTGGTAGGAGATCTTGGAGACCTTCCCTGACCAGGAGAGAGAACATCTCCCACACAAGCTGCTCTAACTAAATGCATCTCCACACGTAAGGGTTTTGTAGCGAGCGTTAGTGAGCTGGCGGAATGGGAGCGGACTCTGTCGGTGAAGTCCTGTGGATTTATTTATTTGGACTTATATCCTGCCTAGCCAGCACAAAGCGGATGCCCATGAAGGATAACCGGCTGCACCAGGCCGGCCGGCCCACGCGTGGTTCCTGGTAGCATCCCAAGGTCTGTCCCTTGTCTCTTCTTTTGGTGCTTTTCCATGCCAGAGCTTCCAAGGATGTCGCTGCTGCAATTCCTTCCCCTGGCATGTTTTTGCCCCTGGCTGCCCCCATCTGGAAAGGAGCAGACCAGACAAATAAAGAATGTTTGTAGGAGCCTGGGAAGGTAATTGAGGGAGAGAGGCTTTTATAAGACCTGACAGACAGGCGGGAAAGAGGTGTCCCTGGTGGGCAGGTACATTCTCAAGGAAATCTAATCATCTTTGGAGTGGACTTCAGAGGCAGTTCTCCTGAAGGTGATCTGGGAAAAGAGACTATTACCTCACTGGGTGTGGAGGCAGTGCTGCAGTGGGTGTAATACGCAGTTAGTTTGAAGACAGTGGTTGCGGGTGAGAAGAGAAATGAACGTAAGAAGCTACCTTATTCTGAATCAGACCATTGGTCCATCTGGGTCGGTTTTGTCTACTCAGAATGGCAGTGGCTCTCCAGGGTCTCAGGCTGAGGTCTTTCACATCGCCTGCTACACGATCCCCATAGCTGGAGATGCTGGGGATTGAACCTGGGACCTTCTGTGTGCCAAGCAGATGCTCTGCCACTCGGAGCCACGGTCCATCCCCAATGCTTTATTGGGACTAATGAGGTCCTTTTAACTGAAGATGCTGAAGATTGAGCCTACAGCCTTCTTCATGCAAAGGATGGCCCTATCACAAACTGTTGCCTCTCCCCAATGTCAGGTGTGTCAGTAATGTGTCCTGAAAGGCCTCTCCCCAGGATGAAATAGGTTAGTCGGAGAGAGGGAATCGACATCCTTTCTGCCTTTGTATTTACCTCTGTGTTGCTTTATAGTACAACTCGCAGCATCTGAACAAGGCAAAGTGAAGCAGCTTCAATTTTGTCCCAGGCTCCATAAGGGGCAGCTTAGAGAGAAAAGGAGGAAGGAAAACCATCTGGGGTTGAATTTTACTCCCCAGGATGAAATAGGTTAGTCGGAGAGAGGGAATCGACATCCTTTCTGCCTTTGTACTTACCTCTGTGTTGCTTTATAGTACAACTCGCAGCATCTGAACAAGGCAAAGTGAAGCAGCTTGAATTTTGTCCCAGGCTCCATAAGGGGCAGCTTAGAGAGAAAAGGAGGAAGGAAAACCATCTGGGGTTGAGTTTTACTCCCCCCAGGATCAGTAATCCTGCAGGAAAGCAAAGCGTATTTTAAAAAAGCAACCAGAAACCAACCAAGGTGTAACCCCTTGAGTACCAGTACCATGAGAAAGGAGGCACCGCATCCCGATGGGGCTGGGATTTTGGCCCAGCTCAAGGAAGTCTCAAGATCTGGTCTGGGTAAGGGGAAAGCCTGTCGCCCATGGTCGATTGCATGCTTGATTTGAATGCATAAGGCTCCAGGTTCCCTCCAGGGCTGGGCCATTTGCTTGAGAACCCAGAAGGAGCTGCTGCTGGTCTAAAGATCTCCCAGGCCCTTCTCTGAGGCCAGTTGTCTGCATGTTTTCTACACAGCAGTGCAGAGTAAAGATCGGGTAAGTGCAGGAGTGGTGAGGCCCTGCTGCTGGGTTTGTGTGGAATGTGTCGTATTGTGGTGTGTCCCATTGGTACAGGAGCGGTTTGTTATGGTGTTCAGGAAACAGTTCCTGGAGATCTCCCTCTGACTGGGAGGAACCAGCTGTCTGCGTGTCCTACAGAGGTCTGAGATGCCACGAGGTTATGAGATGAACATCAGAAGGTTGAGGCTGGCGAGTCACTAGAAACAGAGAGCTTCCCTTTAGATACGATGCTGCCATATTCTCAAGCTTTTTGACACGCGCGAGGTGGACGGGGGAGGGCAGGAAGTTGGAACCCAGTCAACCAGGAGCTTTTGGGCATGTTGAAATCCCCGAGCAGATCTAGTCCTTTCATTTCAGTCAGGCTTAAGGGAGAGAAATCCCCGGTAGACTCTGCCACTGTTTTTTGCTTGCTTATGGAAGGAGAGTGTCTCTCGCCATTCTCACCCAGTCCCGTTATAGCTGCTTGCGTCCCCACAAAGAGCTGAGTCATCTCGATTTCCTCTCGATGGCGGCGAGAGCCCTGTGTGCTCAGGGCTTTCAAAGCTGGGCTGAGATCCCCAGAGAGTTTTCTGCGGAGGCCTTGGCTTTCAGCAGTGTGCTTTTAGGGGCCTCCTGAACTCCTTGGCCTGACAGCACTCTCCTGCAAACAGACACACAGATGCCCGCTAATGTCCGCGTGCTTAGTAGAGTTGACCGGCCGCCTTCCTGCCCCCACGCTGCAGCTCGAGTCTCTCTTGTAGAAGCGCACTTCCCCTTGTCTCTGGTCTGCTGGCTGCCCTAAAGGGAATATTTTGCTTGACTGTGCATTAATGTTCATGTTTACTAATGACTTAATGCTTTTATGCCCCTCTCCCCACCCCTTCCCTCTCTCCTGTCGTCTCCCCCCTTTTCTATCTCTTTTTTTCCTCCTAGAAGCCTAGACTCTGGGGCTGCTACCGACACAAGACCTGTGCGCTTTTCCTTCCTGCCATTACACTCCTTTAAAAAAACAAACACCCACACAAAAACTACACACATCCCTCCGCATTTTACAGAGCTCTTCTTTACCTGGACCTTTTTGGGGCTGAAGAACCGAGAGGGTGGACCAACCGTTGGCCGGGCAACTGCCACCGTCTTCCTCCTCCACCTGCTCCTCCTCCTCCTCCTCCCTCTCTCTGCTCTGCAATACTTATTGAAACCTTCCTTGGGTGGGAGCACAAAAGGTGTCCGGAGGGAGTTGAAACTGCACTTTTAAAATGACGATGAGTTTCTCTCTTTTGAAGTTATCTTCATTTTCTTTCGTTTTTAATTTAATCACCTTTTGCATTTTTTAAAAAATTGAGTTAACATATTGGGGGGGCTAACCCTGGTTCCATCCCATGCATGCCTTCATTTGGGTTTTCAGCCAGACTGACTTCTGCCTTCTACCCTTCAGCCGCTCCTCCCCGTCCACTGTCCCTGCTGCTCTGAAAGTCACTCCAAAGAAGGATTTAACATTGCCTCCCCTCCCCCCCGATTTTGGAACAGAGCCAGTTTGGTGTAGCAGTTAAGCGCGCGGACTCTAATCTGGGAGAACCCAGTTTGAGTCCCCACTCCTCCACTTGCACCTGCTGGATGACCTTGGGCAAGACACAGTTTGGTCACAGCTGTTCTTGAAAAAGAGCAGTTTCTGTCAGAGCTCTCTCAGCCCCACCTCCCTCACAGGGTATCTGTTGTGGGGAAGCGAAGGGAAAGGAAATTGTAAGCCCCTCTGAGACTCCCTTGGGTAGTGAAGGGCGGGGTATAAATCCAATCTCTTCTCTTCTTCTTCTTCTTCTTCTTCTTCCTTTCCTTTGAACAGTTATTCCAAAATCTGCATTTGACTGTGCATTTTAAAAAAAACAACACCCAAACATTATCAAAGGATTCTTCAAAAAGTGAGCTGTCACACATCAGCTGTTGACGATGCACGGTCTCTTTGATCGTGTTTGCGCTGTTCACATCAAGCTTGTAGCCGCCAGACAGGGTTCTGCTTTCATGGAAGTTTGTAACGGGCGCGCTGAACCTACCTTTGGTGCCGATCCGATGCAAATTCCTCTCCTCTTGCCGACTGACAGGCGGAGAGGAAACATTGCGGGGAAGTGCAGAGAACGACTCCAGACATGTCAAAATCACTAATGAAATAATTATCTGACAAGGCTGCCGCCAGAGCGGGAAGGAATTGTCTCTTTGAACGTCTCCTGATCTGTCTGTGGGTTTAGCTTGTCACTTGCAATTTCAGCGGCCGCCCTCTCTTGGATAGAAATTGGCCCCTCTGCGCGGGGGAGAGAGAGCCCTGTCTGAATGTGCACGGAGTGGTAAATCCAAGGTTTCCTTTGCCCTGCGAGGCAAAGATCTCTCTCTCTCTCTATTTGAAGCATCGCAGAATTGTGTTCCCGCTGCCTAAGGCACGGCTTCCAAAAAAGATATGCATGCCGCAGAATACAGATGAGCGTGGGTTCAAATCAAGACAGCTCGTGCTCTTAGGAAGGTGAGAAGTCAGACACTGCCTGCGCTAAGATGAGGCCTACTGCTCACACCATGCTCCCTGCACATTAGCCCTCCTCGCAGCACACGACTAGCCGTCTGCAGAGGTGCGGAGGGGTTCTTGTTGGACGAGGAATGCATTTGACCCAGCATATCGCAGAGGCCAGGCAAAGCAAATGCTGGTGCCCTTTCCGCACTTGCCGTTGAAGTCCACGGCTGCTGTGAGGGAGGGGCATTGCCGCTTTTGCTATTGGGGAAGAGCAACTGAGTTTTCAGGTTAAAGCCAAAATCTGCTGTCTTCTCCTTTAGCCCTGGCTGCTCTGTAGCTTTCGAGCGTCCTTGGCTGGTGCCTCAAACAGAACTTGCCAGCGGCAAGCCGGGCTGCGCAGGGCACCCTAATACCGGCACTGTGTGGCCCTGTTCTTTGTTTGGGCCTTTCTAAGGCTTGTGCTAGTAATAGGGAATGTCGTTGAAGGCAGGTGGCCAGGTCCAGCGTTTCCTTCTTTGTTACCGTCATTCTGAGACACCCCTTGATTATCTTGGCCATCAGCACACCGGTTTGCCCTCGTGCTGCAGAGGTGTCTTATCAGGCTGCCGTTTTGTAGCTTCCTGGCCAGTTGGGCTGGGCTGGGCTGTGTGTAAGAGCATCATGGGGCTGCCGGCTCCCTAGGCGTGGCATGCAACACTGCCTTGCCCAGATGTTGTGGCTGTTTCCGCACTGGTGTGCTACTAACTGAAGTCCTGAGGAGCTCTGCGAGCACTGGTGACCCCCGCTAGCCCAGTTGAAGCGTAAGACCTGGTACGATCCCTGCATAGAATGGCTTGCATCCAGAACAGCATTGCTTCTGAATTGTTTCAGCGCGGGTCCCGCTACTAGAACGTGCGTTGGGACAGCGAGGCCTTTCAGCCTCCGGTTTTGTTTCAGGAAGCAGGAGCGTTGCTGCGTCCTGCCTCTCAGCCTCATTAGTTCCGAAGCTGGCTGGCTGCCTCATGGTGCCACGTCCTTCTGAGCATTCAGAACAGTAGCCACTGTTTGTTAGCCTCGGCGCGCTAGTTAGGTGCCAAGAGCCAGCCCCTCTTGCAATAGCGTCGGCCCCTCCTAGCCACAGAATTGGAGCTTCTAGTCCAGCTTCTTGCCCCTGAATGTGCTCTTCATGTGCTCCCAGAGGAAGTGTGCAATGTTGTGAGATGTTAACGATGGCCTTCCAAAAAGATTTATCCTGTCAAGTACTGGTGAGAGAGAATCAGCATAAAAACACACCCCTAGTTTTGCACGTTTTGTAAGGACACTTAAAAACAGTTACCTATACTCCATCAGGATTGTACAGCTAGAAGACTGAGAGAAATTCCTAAGGGATACTATAAGATTAAACAGAATCAAGTTTGAGTCCAGTGGCACCTTTAAAACCAACAAAGTTTTTATTCCGGGTATAGGCTTTCGTGTTCACACAAAGTGTACCTACGGAAGCTTATACCCAGAATAAAACTTTGTTGGTTTTGAAGGTGCCGCTGGACTCAAACTTGATCCTGCTGCTTCAGACAAACGCGGCTGCCCACCTGAATCTATAAATGTAAATCGAGGGCAGAAACTAAAAGTCATAAGAATAGTGTGTACGAGAGCAGGCTGGGATAAAGTTAATATTTGCAACTAGGCTAGAGGGGAAGCTGTCCAACAGGGATATGCGACATCTTAGTCCCCATTAAATCATCATGTTATAGCTTTAGAGCGGGAACAACATTTTGCTGCTGTATTTTCAGGTGCTATGCAAGAAGTGAGGTCTGCTCTTGTATGTCAGTCATCCTCTAGCACTTAAATGGGGTCTGCCTGATTCACCGTGGTGGTGGTCAGGGCTGAGAAACTGCTCTGGCTGCCGTTTAGTTCCCGTGAGCTGCTAGGCTGTGAGATCAGCGTTAATTGGATGGGTAGGCCGCCCCCGGAATGTGTTCCCAGCGCATGCTCAGCCGGGGTCTCCCGCAGGCCATGAGGTGGTTAGTAGGTACGTCCTTGTGTCCAAGCTTCAGGGAAGCAGTGGTTGTTCATGACAGTTGCATTGTTCTGAAGGGGCTCAGGATGATGCCTGGGTAAGGATCTCAGCCCATCAGGGAGAGAAGCTGGCTTGGTGGCTCGCAAGTAGAAAAGACTCCTGAGGAAAAGCTTGTGTGCATTTCTGCAGTTCTCGAATGCAGTCATTCTGAAACATCATGCGACAAACCTGTTTCCAGCGGAGTGTGCTAGGAGTTGAGATAGGCCGCAAGATGCTTTCTAGCTCTGCAGCAGGATACCTGTTCGATGCCTTGTCGGGGCTAGCCTGTCACAAGACTGGGCCTCATGCAGCGAGACAGTTGGTGGGGGCGGCGTTCACCCGCTAGGTCAGCTGCTTTCTAAGGACATCGGTTCCATTGCTTTGCCAAGACCAAAGATACACTTCCCACAGTTCTGTTTTGTTTCTTCATAATTCCATCTTGCATTTTTTTTTAAAATTATGATTATTTTTTGCTTCATATTTTAGTTCCCCCCCCCTCTCTTTTCACTGAGTTTACAAATCTTGCATAAGTGGATGCCTTGAATGCAGATTATGATGCACATTCAGCCACCCCAGAGTGGCTGCCCTTTTTTGGAATGAAATGTAAATTTGCTTTTCTTTTGTAACACGCATGTGGGGTGGAGAAAGTTCAGGAACTCGAGCCTTAGGGGCTCTCTGATTTGTTGCACCTTTTCTTGCCTCTGTTCCGGCAGTCCCCAAGTGCACTTCTCAGATCACACAGGGCATGTCCCTTTCTCTTGAAGCTGCAGACCCGTATGCTCTGTCGCTCAGTTGCCTGCAATAATTATAGGAAGCTTCTGCAATGTTTTGTAACCCGTGTCTCTGTTTATGTCGGTCTTATATACTGATCCTGTACCACTTTGCTGAATTAACACTAATAAACTTGTGTGCTAACCCTCTCTGCTGTCTTGTTGTCTCTTGGTGGAAATATTCTCGGTATGCCTGACCCTTTCTCCCCCATGTTGGAGCCTTGAATTCTTCCAGATTTCTTTTGGCTGCAGTGTTGGAGTAACCATTTAGGCTAAACTTTTTTTTAAAAAAAGAGCAAGCTGTTGGCCAGATCAAAGTCAGAACCAGTGTTCCCTCCAAGCTGAGTCAGTGTGAGCTAGCGCACAGTTTTTTAGCCTCTGGCTCACACATTTTTGTTTTCGCTCGGGCAGAATGGCTCCGGAACAAACTAATTTATGCAGTGGCCAAATTGCATGCTCACAACATTAATGCCAGTAGCTCGCAAAGTAGAATTTTTGCTCACAAGACTCCACATTTTAGAGGGAGCATTGGTCAGAACCCCTTAAAACTCGCTCTAACAAACCTCCCTAAGTTGGGGGAATCCCTTCCAAAGACTTAACAGCAACTGACAGTACTCACTCTTGCATGGGACTTGACAGAAAGCAGGTATTGGGGCAGAAATGTACTTTTGGGTCCTGGAGAACTGTATGTGGGGAAGCCTGCAGATAATGAAAGAGGTTTCTTTGTTCGCCCTGAATGCTGGTTGTCATCCGACCTAGAGCCATAGAGGACGGTGCCCAGTGGGGCTGGCCCTCTGCCATCTAGCTTGCTCTAGGTACAAAGAGTTCGGCAGAGTGGCTCATCTCCTCCGAAGGAAACACACAACAGACCTCCCTTATTTCACAATGCTGCAGTTCCTCCCTTCTTTCCCCCCTTTTTACAAAAAAATGCAAGTTCTTAATTTTCAGCGGTGTGCTCATTGGGAAGCTATTCTTCCTTTTAAATTTGTTCTCAAAGACTGACGGGTAACTGAAAGGGCTTTCCTTCTTGAGTTAAGCAGTGGCTAATTTTTGTGCGGAGGATCGCTGTTTGCACATGGCGGCTGTCACTGCAGCACACGTTGGCCTCTGACTAGTGACTGATTTAAATAGCAGTTAAATTTTTATCCAGATGTTTGCCCCTTGTTTTCATTAAAGCAACTCCTAACACGTTATTGGATTGTTAAGTTTGTCGTTGAAGTGGCTCACTGCATCCGTTTCCCAGATGGGAAGTGGAGGCAAAGCCTGACTCTTTCTGGTGATCTCCAGGCTCCCCAAGACCCACGGCTCAGGGGCAGAGCGCCTGTTTAGCTTGCCAGAAGTCCCAGATCCCATCCCTGGCATCTCCAGTTGAATGACCTCAGGCAGTAGCAGGCGTTGGGAAAGATCTGACTGAGATTCCAGTGCTGCTCCCAGTCAGGGTAGACTGGGACTCCCCAGCCTTTTTGAGACTGTGGACATCTTTGGAATTTGGAGACACACTTGCTGGCTACCACAGGGGCAAAGCTGACTGCAAAATAGTGGGAAGTTCCAAGCCAAGCAACATCTTAACCACAGGGACCACTGGTTCTGAGCGGATGGATGCTTCTTAAGCGCCTTGTGTGGAGGAGGAGGAAAACGGGAATTGTCTCTCTTCTTTGGAAGAAATGCTGTCTGGCTTGCAAAGAAAGGGGCAGATCAGCTACAGGGAGAGGTTGCCAGGCCCAGAGACACCGGAACGTCTGAGTGTGAGCCGGGGGGGTCTGTCTGTGATGTAGCTGTCCAGAAAGACCTGAGTGCTTTGGTAGCAAGATGGCGGATAGAGAGTGACCCAAAGCTCCCAGGTATTTTTCTGTTCCCTTGAAGAATCTTTGGGTTTTTCTTGTCAAGCGTAAGAAGCAAATGTATTCCAGGAAGTGCATTGACGGGTGCCGGGCTGGGGATCACTGGAGCAGACCATTTTGATTCGGATGGGTCAAGGGTTTAAGGGTGTGTCTGGCAGCTTCATGTGAACTCTCTGTCCACTGGTCTATGATGGATCTTGCCAGCTCCTCCTCAAGTGTACTGTATGCCTGGTCAACATACCTGTAGAGTCCAGTTCATTTTGACCATGATTAGTAACGATTCCTACCTCACAGGGCGTCTGTTGTGGGGAGGGAAAGGGAAAGGAGTTTGTATTTCTTCTAAAGGGAGTAGTGTAATCGATTCCTTTCTAGTGTCTCCCACTCTGGAACCCTGTGTCCAGAATTTCAAGGTAGGGGAATACATTGTTAGCGACCACCTCCCCCTGATCTTAACTCCCAACACTAGCTCTTTAGCCGATTTTTGCCCAGATCTGCAATTTCATCTCATGCATGGATGTCTCAGCAAAGTATTTTAGGCTCCGAACAACTTGGGCTCTGCAACTATACTGCTGACTGTGGGAGCTATATACATCAAATACTGTCTGAATCTATCACGTCCAAATGGATTGCCTGCATAGAGAAGAAAATAATTACAATGGGAATATCCACGGATTCTCTGTATATGCTACCTCTTACAAATGCATATCAGTTAGTTAGACGCAGAATCCTAGACAATGAAATGCAGAAACTAGTTAGTGATGCAAATAAATCCTGCTCCCCCCTGAACTTTGGAATTCTCCCACTTACTGGCCATCTGCCTTCTTACTTATCGGCCCTCCATGCCCCTCACCTGCACCGAGCATTTGCACTTGCTAGATGTAACGCCATTCCATCTGCTGTCACTCATGGTAGATACAAAGGGATTCCATACTCAGTAAGACTCTGTGCTTCCAAAATTTAATTCTGGGCACATGCTTTCATGCGTGTGCACACAAAAGCTCATACCTTGAATAAAACTTTGTTGGTCTTCAAGGTGCCCCTGGACTCAAACTTTGTTCTGTTGCTTCAGACCAACACAGCGACCTACCTGAACGAACATCTGGATACTGTGCATCTTATTTGAGTCTGTCTGATTTAGTAGCAAAAAACTGGAGGCGGCGGCACCGACTGTACTCTGAACCAGGAGCTGCCAAATTTGAGAGGAAGCTGTTTATAAACCATGAGCCCAACATCCTTTTTTGGCAGCTGCTATACTCATTACCAATTTATATTCCTAAGTGCAAAAACTGGTACCAGGAATCAACCCAAATTGGGCGCCTTGTCGAAATTGCCTTGACTGTTATATTTATATCCTGCTTGTTGACCATGGAAGCCTCTGAGCAGATTTACAATGCTGTGAAAATGCCATATATTCTTCTGCCTTTTGCTGAGTAAATATGTTAGCCTGGAAGGCCGTCTCGTGGAAGAAGGCCTACCTAGACGACTTCTGCGTTTTTCTAGAGGGTAAGGCTGTACCTCATGGACTTAAGTTATAAGAGGATAGATTTTGTTTGAACTTTAAAAGAAACTTCCTCACGATAAGAACGGTTGGACAGTGGAACCCGTAACCTGGGCTGAAGTGTCCCCCCCTGGAGGGGTAGAAGAGAGCAAGAGTCCAGAAGCACCTTAAAGACTAAAACAAATTGTGGCAGGGTAGTAGCTTTCTTTGTGAGTCACTGCTCACTTCTTCAGATACTTTAGATGCCAAAGAAGTGACCAGTGACTCCCAAAAACTCCTCCCCTGCCACAGATTTTGTTAGTCTTTAAGATGCTCCTGGACTCTGGCTCTTTTCTACTGCTACAGACAGACGAACACGGCGACCCATCTCGATCTGTCATTGGAGGAGGTCTTCAAGCAGAGGCCGGGCAGCCATTCATAGCACCATAGAATGACGCAGTTGGAAGGAGCAGGGGCCAGCCCCCTGCTCAATGCAGGATCAGCCTAAAGCATCCCTGACAAGTGTTCATCCAGCTTCTGCTAGAAGACTGTCGGGGAGGGGGAGCTCGCCACCTCCCGAGGCAGTCAATTCCACCGCTGAACTAGCCTTACTGTAAACATTCCCCCCCCCCCCTCCAATATTCATCCAGTGCCTTTCCACCTATAATTTAGACATGTTATTGCGAGTCCTCCTCTGGTGCCAACAGGAACAGCATTTTCTGGGAACGCTCTTGCTCTGGATTTCCTGCACTGGTCAGGGGGTTGGATTAGGTGGCCTGTAAGTCCTCTTTTAGTTTAGGTTTTGTATGACTCCTTAGAGCCAAGCAGGAAGGAGACCAAGCACTATTTTGCCACAAACGTTGGTTGACAGCCCCTTATTTAAAAATTTGTCTTTTTTGCACATGGTAATTCTTAAGACCAGATGCTTTAAACCTGGGTTCCAGAGTACGGATGAAAGGTAGAGGAGGTCAGCAGGTCTACCTCTAGTCAGTTTTTGAACAGGAGACATAAAAAGCCCCTATACATGCAGCCTTGAGTTCCGCTGTTCTCCCTGCACCCAGGAACCCAAGTCAAGCCAGAGGATAGCAAGCACTATTGGAGCTGTTAGTCCCTCAACAGCCAAAGCTGAACTGAGGTCATTTACTGTGCTGATGCAGCTTCCCCAGCAGGGCAAGTCACAGGCAAGGTTGCAGAGAGGAACCAAAGTCCCGTCCAAAAGTCAGGGGCTCCAGAGAGCAGGTTTACCAATGTCCAGTCTAGGGTCAAGGGAGCAAGTCCAAGTCCAGTCTGACGTCAGGGGCTCCAGAAAAGATGGTTGTCAGGTCCAGTTCAAGGTTGCAGACATCCAGTTAGCAGCAAGGTCAGTAGCAAAGTGTACTTGTTGCATCCATAAACTGCTGCCTCTCCCTGCTGAATTTATAGCCAAGTATTCATGAGCTAAACTCCCAGCCAATTCCTTGGCAGTCATCCTGCAACGACTTACTCGTCTCTTCAGTTGACAGCTGATGACGGGCCAAGAGCCTTGCACTTCTCCTTTCTTGCAATTCTAAGCGTCTCTGACTCGGTTTCAGCTGTAGGCTGTGACTCCTGATCAGCCAGTAATGATCTCTTGTTGTTCTCCTTCTGGCTGAGAGCCAGCTGCAGCCGGCTGTTCAATTAGTGGCTGAGGGCTTGCAGGTAGCTCTTCATCTGAAAAATCTGAGCCATCACACAGCACAGACTTACTTACGACATTCACAGGGGGGAGAGCTGTACCAGTGACCTGGAACCTGCAGGCACTCACAGTATCCTGCAAAGCTTTATAGTGGATCTCGGTCTCCAAATGCCTCATGGTTACTAGAGAGTCCTCGGGCAGCTAGTCCTGCACTCTGCTGTCTGAGCTGTGCTTTTACTTGGGCTTTCTGTCTCCTCTGCTCTTGGAGTGATGCGGGGCGGGGCGGGGCGGGGCGGGGCGGGGCGGGGGACCATCCTTTATGTTATCTTAGGTTATGGTGGTGGCTCCGTCTCCTGAGCCTTCTGTGCTTCTGGTCCAGTAGCCGCAGCTGGCTGCAAGTTCCCTGACAGCCCTGGGGGTCTGAGGGCCCGGGCACCTCAGGGTCTGTTGTGGTCGTGTCCTTCGTGGGCCTACCACTACGGAGCCCTCATCCTCTGATGAAGAATCATCAGGCCCAATCCCAGCATCCGTGGTGGAGTAAAGGAGAGACAGATGTAAAAGAAAACAGGAAGCCACGGTGGAGGAAAACTATCTCTTGCCTGAGATCTTGGAGAGCTCCTGCTAGGCAGCGTAGACCATCCTGGGCTTAACGGAACGGTGGTCTGACTGAGTAGAAGGCAGCTCCAGATGTTAAATGGCTTGCTTTTCCTTGCTATGATCTGTGTAGCTGTATGACATTATTCAGAGGATCACAAAGGATGACTTTTCTGTCTCAGGGCTGTTTATGTGGCTGTTCTGTCTCTGTGCGGTCTGTCTCAGGTAGGCAGATGTGACATTTCTGGGCCCTTCAGCCTGAAGTCAGGAAGACTACTTGCTCTCTGTGCCCCCCGTGCTCTGCGGCGGCTTGCTTTCCTTTATCCAGATGGCTTTCTTCTCCCAAGTTGTTCCTGCATCTTTGCAGCCCTTGCATCCACGAACAAGTACGTCACTGATGATGGGGCCCATGTTGTTGGGGCTGTGTGTCTCGTCCGTGTGTTGAAAAGAAGAGAAGGGATATAGCTCAGAGGTAAAGCATTCATTTTCGTACAAAAGGCGAACAAGCTCTAAAGAAGCAGTGGCATTGGTTTTTCAGTTTTTCTCTACCCTAAGGAGTCTCAGAGTGGCTTGCAACTGCCTTCCCTTCCTTTCCGCACAACAGGCACCTTGTGAAGTCGGTGGGGCGGAGAGTTCTGAGAGAACTGGGTCTGGCCCAAGGTTACCCAGCAGGCTTATCGTGGAGGAGGAGTGGGGAAGCAAACCGAGTTATCCAGATTACAGTCCGCTGCTCTTAACCACAACACCACGCTGGCCCTGGATTAAAGCAGTAGATCGGATGCAGGAGCTGGGATAGAGCTTGTGGTTTGCATGCAGGAGGTCCTGGGTGCAAACCTCTGCTTTTAAACTCTGCCACTAGCCATAGCTTAGTGGTGGATTGAACCTGAGTCCTTCTGCATGCAAAGCTCCTGAGATACGAGCAAAGCAAAGATCTCCTCTTGAGACCTCGGTGGATAGTAAGTGGTGCTGAGCGCAGTGGCCCATCCCTCTGGTTCAGGGGACTGGAATATGAAGTAACTCAAAATACAAGTTCAAAACAGTGAGCTCAGGTTACAAGTGCTCTTGAGGCCCTTTTCTTAAGCAAAGCTGTAGTGTGTGGAAAACCTAGTGTAGGGGATCAGCACTGGTCTTGGATTTGGAAAATCTTAGAATTTGCACTCCGCCTGCGCCTGTAGCTTGCTTGGCCCCGCCAGTCTCTCTCAGCTTAGTCTAGTCCAGAGCTGTCCAAACCCATTTGTTACGAGCACAGGATCTGACATAAATGTAATCTTGTCGGGCCCAGCCCTGGGTGCCATAAAATGTAATAATGCCAGATATTGGAGACGTAAACTTTCTAAAGGACAGAGTCAAACCCAATTGACAGTATTATTTTTAACTCAAAATACAGACAAGCTTAAAACATTTAACATGCTTACAATATTTCCTTAAAGCGTCTCCCTGATGCCCGCCCACCCACTTCCACCGCTCATTACTCATTAGCACTGGGACCGTGTGCAGGGACACAATGCACAGCCTCTGCCATCTGGAAATAAAGGCAATGGCTTGCGGGCCAAATAAGAGCCCTGGACAGGCCAGTTCCAGCCCATTGGCCAGATGTTTGACACCCCTGGTCTAGTCTAAAAGCAGTTCAGACTCCATTGAGGGGGATATCAGAAGGGTTGGGATATTTAAACTCAGTTACATGAGATGTAGGCTTCGGTATGCTCTTAAAAATTGCCCAGTGGCACAGGAAGCTGGCAGAAAAAGAAGTTATCACAGATTTGGCATCCGAAGCCACCTCGACACATCTAAAACTGATACTCGTTATGATGACGGAGCGGAGAAGGCGCCATCTGTCAGTGTGGGTGGAAAGAGTGGACTTGGAGCTCCAGGCTTTGACCTCTCCGAGGGAGCCACAGCGTAGCCGGGCCTGCTAGGAAATCTGCTCCTCGTTTCCATAGCGGAGATGTAACCTCAAGTCTAGTCGTTTTGTTCTCCACTGGCTTGCAGGGCAGTGCTGTCAGTCTCATTAAGCCCACGTGAGATTCTACTCTCGCTCGATCTAGTTGCACTGGGACGCAGGGTCCAAATGATGCAGCCTCATGTTCTGGATGCTCTGGGCACAGCTGTTCCTGACTCCCTATTCCCCCTTCTGGATCTTTCCTGTCCATTAAGGCCATCTTAATTTTGACACCAGTTGCATTATGGAAGTCAACGAGATGATGTCGATTACCTAACAAGAGCGTCCTTTCTTCATAGTAGATCCAGGTAGTCAGCTGTGTTGGTCTGAAGCGGAAGAACAAATTTAGAGTCCAGTGGCATCTTTAGGACCAACAAAGGTGTATTCAAGGTGTGAGCTTTTGTGTGCAAAACACACTTGTTCAAATACAGTGGAATGGTATGTAAGGTTCAGACATATGGTTTCTTATATCCCATTCCACTGTATTTGAAAAAGTGTGTTTTGCACACGAAAGCTCATACCTTGAATACACCTTTGCTCATCTTATAGGTGCCACTGGACTCTAAATTTGTTCTGCTTTCTTCAGAGCATATTGCCTTGGCTCATCTCTTAATGCCAGGTGCCATCAGGAGGGGGGCAGAACTCCAGAAGCCCTCCCACTCTTGCCCCCCCCCCCAGCACCAAGAACACAGAGCATCACTGCCCCAGACATCTATACCTTGTGGCTAATAGCCACTGAGAGACCTCTGCTCCAGATGTTTATCCAATCTCCTCTTGAAGCTGTCGATGCTTGTAGCTGCCACCACTTTCTGTGGCAGTGAATGCCATGTGTTAATTCCTTTTTGGGTGAAGAAGGCCTTCCTTTTATCAGTCCTAAGTTTACTGCTCATTAATTTCATGGAGTGCCCACGAGTTCCTGTATTGTGAGAAAGGGAGGAAAGTGCTTCTTTCTCTACTTTCTCTGTCCCACGCATAATTTTGTCAGCCTCTGCCATGTCACTCCTCGAATCATCACTTACTAAGGCTAACAGATCCACAGTGGCAGCAGCTTTCGTGAGCCAGAGCCCACGTTCAGTGGACAAGGGGATCACCTGTACGGGTAGGGATGGGTTCACCTTGAGTATGAAGAAAAAAAGTTTGGCCTGACTTTGTGGGTGTTCTCCTTTCTTTCTGTGGTTTACATGTTTTTTCCCTTCCCTCTGTATTGGGTGTGTTTATATACAGGTGCCCTTTGAGGCTCAAATTGGTAAATTTCCTTATCTAGATAGAGTACTGATCTAAGTTTCTTCTCCAGTAAATCTGCTCGTCTTTACTGTGCTACAAGACCGGCCCTGTTCGCCACAGAATAACCTGGCTTGCCCTCTGGAGTTTGTCCACGACGAATGAGCTTTGGCCTCCCTGTTCTCATAGCCTTTTTGGCGCGTCTAAACTTTCTCAGTTCATCACTTCCATAAGCTCTGGGGCTTGAAACAGACCAATGCACCCAGCGGGTGAATTCCTGCTGTGCTGGAGAGCAGGGATGCAAAATATGAATGCGTCATCGCACCGACGGAGGCCATCAGAGGCAGACAGAAAAGGCCTCTTGGATCCTGGAGTCTGGGATGTGGGTTCTTTTTAGCAAGGGATTGTGGTTTCCCCCCCTTTTTTATTGCAAAAAAGATTTATTATATAAGAGCAAGTTACAGAAAACAGAGAGTCCTCGAATTACAATTCTCAGTGTCCAAAATATAACTACCCAAATTACACAATATCCACTAATACAATCAAGTCTCTTTCTCTCTCTCTCTCTCTCCACGGAAAGCTTACATCCCTGTCTAACCTTCTAAGCGCATTACCACCATTTACTCCGACCCATGACTTTGTATACTGTCGAGAGTCACCAGCTTGGTTTGCTCTTTGGGTTTAATTTTATTGTACTGCTCAATGAACAGAGACGATCTTTGAACAAATAATGACCAGTCTGTCATGTTTCCTTCCCTTAAGCGCTTACATGCGACATTCTAACCAACGTCTCCTCAGCCAGATTTCAATGGATGGTGTTTTCTGTTGTTTCCAGTGGCCTGCAATTAATAACCTTGCAGGTACCACCAGATTTCTTAAAGAGATGTCTGTTCTTCTTGTCTCGTGAGTGCTGTATGTGGCCAAATAAGATTCACCCGTGGAAGATTAACCATTTCTGAAGGCGCCTCAGAATGCATGTTATTACCTGGCCCTTCTTTTTCGTGGCTAAGATGAGCAGGTGCCATGGCAGCCAACGGGGTAGTGGTACCTAGGTTGTGGAACGATCGCATTTGCCTCTTGGTGGGACCCTGGGATTTTAGCAGCTGCCAGCTCGTCAGTTCTCAGGGTGTTCTTTTGAGGTAGCTTGAGCTCTGGTGCTCAAGGCGTACAGCGGCAGGTGTCCTGGGACCAATCAAGTGCAGCCGCAGAAAGGATGGTCACGGAGGGCAAAGAGGCCTCGTGTTTGACTACCCACAGGTCTGAAGCTTGGCAAGAAGAATCAGGATTCACCTTGGAAAATTACAGCCCAAACCCACCTCCAGCCTAGCTTCTGTTGCCCGGTGTCTCTGACATGGCCTCCTTACCGTGGCAAGGAACGGCTGCTTCTACTGTCTTTGTTTAGGAGGCCTGTTCAGAAAGCGATTCCCAAGTTGCCTGGCGCCTGGCTCTCTGAGGCTGAGTGAATAGGACGGAGGCCTACCCAGGGTGCTGGGAATTAACTTCCTAGTTTAAACTTTTGTTTTTAGTGCATCCACGGGTGAGGAATGCGTTGTCACCATTTCAGGAAAGAGGCTGATGCTTTGACCTTGGACTGCTTCAGTGCTTCTGTCTGTTTCAGAAATAGCACAGCGAGAGAATTCCTTGGAGGATGGAGGAAAAGAAGCTTGGATTCTTGCGTACCTGTCGAACTCTCTGCATTCCCTCATTTGGGTGTGACTCTCTAAAAGACTAATTCCCTGGTCCTCAGCAGCCGAGGCTCTGAGAGGTGCCTCCTTTGCCACAGACAGCTGGCACTTGTAGGTGTTGGTGCAATTAGAACCAAATTAGCAAGCCAACAAGAGGAGCGACAGAAGAATCCTGGGAAGGAGAGCGCAGGCTATCGCTTTTTGAGACAGGAACTATCTGTTAGAGCCATTCAGCGTGATCAGAAAATTTGACTCCCCCACCCCCAGTTTCAGATAGGGTTTTAATAGCCCAGAACTAATCCCCCCAGTAATGTTTCAGGTACGTGGTTGAATGAGCACAGACTATTATTAGAGTAAGCAGAGGAATATCCTTTTCAGGACAATGGGGGTTTGTGCGGCCAACTTATAGAAAAAGGAAGGATGATGGAGTGGTGCTCAGGTGCACGGGGGGGGGGGGGGCTCCCTGGGAGTTTTTTTGACGGGGTGGGTGGAGTTCTTGTCCTCAGTCTGACTGGGAAGTCTCAAGAAAAGGGGCTTCAGGCACAGGTTCGGTTTTGCTGAGTTGAGCTGATCAGAATTTGGTGCAAGGGGCAAATGGAGGCTGAATGGTTTCTGGGGAAATTAGCTCTGCCTCCGACTATCTGCTCAGCCTGCAGATGCTCTTGGAACAACACAATAGGCTCCCCGTGCTTTCCCCCTAAAGACAGCCAGACCCATAAATGTTCCCCTGATCCTTCCTCCGTCTTGGGAAGAGTGAGGAAAATGTCTTCTCAGAGGGCCATTTTGCCTTTCTCCTAAAGGGCAGAGTCCATGGCTGCGGCTTCTTCTGACTTGGAGGAGGGGTGGCAGAGCCTCTTGGGACGATTGGGGTCGTAAAAGGAGTAGAGGCAGGATACGGAACTGAACTGTACTCCCAGCAGATGCTCGAGTGCTTCTTTCCTCTGATAATCTTTATTCGAGACCTCCACTTCAGCTTTAAAGAGAAACGGCTGGCAGAGGCAGATGGGGGTATGTTTGGATGCCCAGCCTGGACCACCAGTTGGAAGGGCAGAAGACTTTATCCTGGGGAGGGGGGAGGATGTTCTCCCACAAACGAGGAGAGGGTGCAGCATAAGGAAAGGCAAATATCCTTGGATCTGGAGGGAAGGGAAAGCAGGGGTGGAGTTGGGGGGTGGGGGGGCAAGATCCATCCTGTTCTTTGGTAGTGCTGTATTTAGAAGTGACTCCAGGTGTCAGTTAAGGATTTCCTCTTGTCTCACCGGAGCCAGGATGGCTGCAGGGCAGGGTGGTATGACTGGACGGGCAGCCTTGGTGCTGCTGCTTCAGTTGGGTTTCTTTCTCTCTTCATAATCAAGATCCAGTAAAGGACTACCTTTAGGGGCAAGAAGTACTACAGTTTCCACAGAGTAGGGTGGGTTTTCCTGGCTTTATGGTATATGGCTTAGGTTGCTTGGTTAAACCAACTAGCCACGGTGACTGAAGGGAACCTCGGCATTCAGAGTCAGTCTGAATCCCAGAGCCAGGAGGCAACCTCAGGGGGAAGGCCTCAGCCTCTCTGCCCTGTTGATGGCCCTCCAGGGGAACTGGCTGCCCACTGGGTGAGACGGGAGGCTGGACTGGATGGACCCTCACTGGTCTGACCCAGCAGGGCTCTTTTGAGGTTCTTCTCAGGGGAAGGCCTCGGCCTCTCTGCCCTGTTGTTGGCCCTCCAGAGGAACTGGTTGGCCACTGGGTGAGACGGGAGGCTGGACTGGATGGACCCTCACTGGCCTGACCCAGCAGGGCTCTTCTGAGGTTCTTCTCAGGGGAAGGCCTCGGCCTCTCTGCCCTGTTGTTGGCCCTCCAGAGGAACTGGCTGGCCGCTGGGTGAGACGGGAGGCTGGACTAGATGGACCCTCACTGGTCTGACCCAGCAGGGCTCTTCTGAGGTTCTTCTCAGGGGAAGGCCTCAGCCTCTCTGCCCTGTTGTTGGCCCTCCGGAGGAACTGGTTGGCCACTGGGTGAGACAGGAGGCTGGACTGGATGGAACCTCCCTGGTCTGATCCAGCAGGGCTCTTCTGATGTTCTTATCAGGGGAAGGCCTCGGCCTCTCTGCCCTGTTGTTGGCCCTCCAGAGGAACTGGCTGGCCACTGTGTGAGACGGGATGCTGGACTGGATGGACCCTCACTGGTCTGATCCAGCAGGGCTCTTCTGATGTTCTTATCTGGGGAAGGCCTCGGCCTCTCTGCCCTGTTGTTGGCCCTCCAGGGGAACTGGCTGGCCACTGGGTGAGACACGAGGCTGGACTAGAGGGACCCTCACTGGTCTGACCCAGCAGGGCTCTTCTGATGTTCTTCTCAGGGGAAGGCCTCGGCCTCTCTGCCCTGTTGTTGGCCCTCCAGAGGAACTGGCTGGCCACTGGGTGAGACAGGAGGCTGGACTAGAGGGACCCTCACTGGTCTGATCCAGCAGGGCTCCTCTGATGTTCTTCTCAGGGGAAGGCCTCGGCCTCTCTGCCCTGTTGTTGGCCCTCCAGAGGAACTGGCTGGCCACTGGGTGAGACAGGATGCTGGACTGGATGGACCCTCACTGGTCTGATGCAGCACGGCTAAACTTATATTCTTATCTTGGCTGCTGCTCTATCTTTGAGGGTGCTCCTTTTAAATGTCTTTGTAACTGGTTTAACCACCTTGGCCGGCTCCACACCTAGGACCTCCAGGAAAGGCAGAGGATGCTGATAAAAACCTGAAGACATCCCTGGCCTTGGATATCTGTACAACCATTGCCGGGTTGTTTGTTTGGGAGCCACGGCAGTTAAATGGGATGGAGTGTGATATCTATTTTTGCAGCATAACTGTTACTCACTCAGAATTAAACATACCCAGAGTTAAACTTTGTTGGTCTTAAAGGAGCCACTGGACCCAAGCTTCGTTCTGGCGCTCAACCCGTGTGTTGTTCTGTTTCTCAGGCATTGCTGGTGGCCAGAAAATCATGATAATAACTTTGGGGTCCTTGCTGATTGGTCTGCAACTGCTGCCCAGCCCCCCCCCCTTTTTAGTGAGGATTGGGTAGGAAAGGTGCCGAAGGTGTTCAGTGGCTTAGTTTTGTTTTTGACACGGTGCTCCATATTCCTTAATGAGCACATAAAATGTTGTCTTTCAGAGCCCTGTGTGTGTGTGTGTGTGTGTCGGAGTGTGTGTGTCAGAGTGTGTGTGTGGGTCGGCCGGTCGGTTTAAAGCAGGTTGCTGGAGGGTAGCCTTCTCTCAAGGGTGAGGGGAGAGCTGTGTCTGAACGGAGAATGAATATTTCATTCACGGCAGGAACTCGGGGGCAGTCGTGTCCCAGCTGATAAAGCAGCCCTGACTGCTGTCAATTTTAGGCCGCTCTCATAGTCCAAGGCTGGGGTTCTGGAGTGGGCGTCTCTTTTACCCAGGCAGGAAGGTAAGGGCACGTTGCATAACAGAGTCAGGCTTTTCAGCCGCTGTAATCGCTTGGGGAGAAGTGCTACCTGAAAGTTGTAGGTAACCAAAACTGCAGAAAACCAGGAGTTTGGGGGCACTGCCTGTTTCGGTCTGGGGCTCTGCGGGCTGCTGCCTCCCGTGGCTGGCTGTCATTTCTGTATCTCCCGCGGGTGGTGTGTGTGGCGCTGGGCACCGCGCAGGGCTGACCGTTCCTCCCGGGAGAGGGTGAATCCTTTTCCTCCCTTAATTTTGTCCTGTGTTCACCGTGATCGCCAACTTCGCTCGGCTTCCTCGTTAGTTTTGGCAGCGCAGGGCGTTGCTTTCTGTTCGGATCTGAGGGCTGCTTTGTTGGATTAAATGGTCCCTGTCCCTGTTGTTGTTGCCCCCATGCTGAGAAGAGAAGGTTGTTTTGTCTCCCGTTGCTTTGAATAAGTGAGGGTGGGGGGAGTGGAAAGAGACTTCAGCGCTGGCTGTCCAGAAGGGCATCGGTAGCGGCTTTCCTTGCTCCTGATCTGCCTATTTGTTGCCGTTTCCCCTCGGATGCTTGAAACTGCTTTTGGACCGGGCACCTGGATACCTGTTGGCCAAGTGTGGATGGTATAGAAACTAGAGGAACTTTTCCAGAGGTGAAGGGATCGCCACCCACCAGGGCAGATGTGCTTTGAGTGTTGAGTGTATCGTGGACTGTGGGTGTGTCCTGCGCCGGAGAGGAGATTATATGGTAATCTATTATGTATATTGGCTTTCTGTCTCCTCTTTATGATGGTTCATTTGGGGGGAGGACATGGAGAATGTTGGATTTCTGGAATGTTTTGGTGTGGCCCATGAAAGGGTCCAGGACCGAGAAAGACAGTTTTGGTGACTAGGGCAGAAAAGCCAGATTGGATGTGTTGTGGTGATAAAAACCTGAGTCTCAAAAAAAACCCCTCATTTATTTATACCTTGCCTTTCTCCTCAGTGAGGGCCTAAAGCAGCTTTCACCACTCTCCTCTCCTCCATTGTATCCTCACAACAACCCTGTGAGGTAGGCTAGGCTGAGAGACTGTGACTGGCCGCAGGTCACCCATTGAGCTTCCCTGGCGTGAGTGGGGATTTGAACCCGGGTCTCCAAGATAGTAGTCTGGCACTCTTCTTAACCACTGTGCCGCAATGGCTCTTGAAGAGCTACCTGTTTACTGCCCTTCAGGGGCGTCTCCAAATCCTCTACCTGAGTCAGGCTTCCTCCTCCTGTTTGCACCTGGTGGGCGTGGCCCTGATCCCACCCCCAAAATATATCTTGATGTTGTTTGTGTGCGTGATTAAGAATGAGGGCCGTGACTCCCTTTGTGACCAGAAAGGCAGACCTCTCGGTTAGTTTATATACTGCAGAGAGTGACTGTGACTGTGGACGCGTTGCTACGCTCTCTGTGTTAAAAGTGTACTGTCTCCAGGAAAGCTGAAGGCGTCTTTCCGAGGAGCAGAAATGAGGATGTGACTTAGAGCCAGAAGGGCCAGCTTGCTAAGAGGGAGCGTAATTCCCTGCTTGCGACAAGCTCATCTGCAGGACAAAATAACGGCCACATGGGTAAAAAGGAGCATGGAGAAGTCTCTCTTTTATCGCCAAGCCTTGGGCAGAAATCTCTTCGTGCATCATTCCGTGTGGCAAATGTAATGCAAACCCACCGACGTCTTTGAAAACTCAGGCGAAAGGGGTGGCGGCGATTGACGTTCTTCCATTAACGTGCTGAAAACAAAAGGCAGTAAAACTACGCTAGAAATAGGAATTTGATGGAATGGCATAAAATATTGAACGCTTTTGACAATGGGGTGTAAAAACTTTGATATATTGACTCTACATTTTAAGTCTAAAAGCAGGAGTAGGACCTTTAATTCTGTGCTGTTTGCTAGGCTGAACAGACTTGTGCTTTCTTCCGTTTTTCTTCTGTATTAACCTGCAGAACAGCTTAACCCCATGTGGCAGCTCAGGTCATGCACAGCTTAGCTCTGGGAGGGGCTGTGATCTGGTGGGAGAGCACATGTTTTGCATTCACAAGGTCTCAGTTTCAGGCCCTAGTCAGTGAAAGATCCTTCTCTGCCTGAGACCCCAGGAGGCCATCGCTAGTCAATGCAGAGACAGTACTGAGATAGGGAGGCCGATGGTCTAACTCAGTCTAAGGTATCTTCAAACACACTCAAGTTATTTGCGAATAAGTTCAGAGGGGTGGCCATGTCAGTCTGTAGTATCAAATTACAGGAGGGTCCAGCAATGCCTTAAAGACTTAGCAAAATTTGTTTCGGCATCATTTATTCATTTCGTGAATCAGAGCTCACTTTCTTGCATGCATAGAGGTGCACATCCATTAGGCGTGGTTAAATATCCAGTGCCAAGCAGGGAATGGGGGATGTTACAAAGACTGGCCCATGTCAAACAAGTTCCGACCAAGAGAACCATCAGTTCACCCCCAGTGGGTGTGAGGAACTCCCAGCCAACAACACCGAAGTAGGAGAGTCACCAAAGTTAATGGTGCAGAATGTAATAAGATGGCGGAACACACGATAGTAAATGCTGTCCTAACTGTCGTATCCAGGAAGGGTGCTTGAGTGAAATGGGTGGGTACTAGAACTGTGGAGACCTGGGGGAGGGGGGACTCATAGGAATTTTTCCCCCCTTTGAGAAGGGGGGAAATATCTCTAAAGGCAAGGGTTTTCCACACTCGAAATATGTAGCATAAAGTCTGAGAACTTTTTCAAGTTTTTCACCGGAAAAACTGGGACATTTTGAGAGGCGCTGGAAAGAAATTTTGTGACTTCTTTTCCTCTTGGAATGGGTGAAATAAAAATCACAGCTTTACTAAAAATGCATAGTATTTCTTAGCGTAAGATAATCTTCAGCCTTAGGTAATAATTCCTATGCATAACATAAATATGAACAATAATTCAGGGTTTTAAAATTTAGAATTAATTTGGCAATAATTAATATGCTATAATGTCTCTAATTATAATACATTAATAATAGTCCAGTGTTTGCAAATGTTATAAAGTTTAACTTAATATCCAGATGCTGGTAGTCCTACCTGTTGTGAGTGTATGAGTATTTCTGCCCAAATAATACATTTTCTTTTGTTTACTGCAGAACTGGGGTTTTTTTTACTTTAAACTTTTATTTCTTCCTACCTCTCAGATGGCACAAATTAATGTATATGTGCTGTAAAATGGAGACATTTATAACTTTAAATTCTGTAATTATGCCAAATAATATTATTTTTGTGTTAAATGAGTTATACACGACGCTTTTTATGTTAAATAACTAAAAGAAGTTTAAGTTTGATAGGAAAAGTATGTCTTGCATACATTTCAGTTCCCCTACATTTCCATGTTTTTCCTTTAAGAAAACAATTTTGTCTTCAAAATTTCTGGAAAGTTTACATCTCTAGCAGATGCTAGGTTAAAGCTTTGTTAATCAGCACATTTGTTTAGCTGGCAACCCCCATTCCCTGTGGATGCCAATTAACAAAATTACTACAGTTAACATCTGTAAGGGGTGGGATACACAAAATATTAGCACCTATAAATATTGAGGCATCCAAGGTCCCTGTTAACACCCACCCCTGGGGTGTGTGTGTGTGTACATGGTCTTGAATGTATTAATTCTAGTGTCCTGCCGTGCTCCCACACTGGATCCTACCTTTGGAGGCCTCCTGAAAGAGAACGGTAGCTTCTAGATCAGCAACAGTATGTTATGGAAGACTGCTCTCTGAACATGGCAGCTTTTCATGCCAGACCCATTTATTCTTGTTGGTAGGAATTGTCCCATTTGCCCAGTGTAGAAGGACATCGTTGATATGATGGCATGGATTCAGTTGTAGGACGAGTGGCGATCCAAATATGGTACGGCTGATGGCGTTGGGTCCCGAGTATTTATTTATTTATTTCTATTATTTATTTGTTAGGCTCATATCCCATCCTACCCCACAAATGGGCTCAGGATGGTCACACTATAAAACATAGTAGCTCTTAAAACATACGGTCTTAAACTAGATTTAAAACAGTACAAAAGCAAGATGGCAGCTTAACCAATAATTTCGGGTAGTCCATAATGCCTCCTGCAAGATGTTAGTTTTGGCATTCAGGACTGATAACTGCGGACAAGGGAGGTGAGATGGGGAACTAGGTGTCTGACCAGCCGGAGGCTGATCTGTCAAGAATTCCCAATCCGGGGGGTCCTCGGTATGAAGGGCAGAGCTCAAAGTGACACAACAAACCTGCCACCAGCCTGTTTTAATATCCCTACGATCAGAAGCCAGGAGGCAGACTCCCGACCTTTCTGGGAATTAACAAGGAAGTCGACCCTGCAAGGTTGGACCCTTTGCAGAATGAGTTTCTACTAGCACTTACCAGTAGGCGGGCACTTCAAATCTAAGGTGCTGGATTTAGCTTGCTGCCCTTGAAGTACAGAACAACCAAATACAGTGAAAGTATTTATTTATTACCGAGTGCCAGAATATTTCCTGTGATATGGGGGCAAACCTGACATCAAGGCTTCCCGCAGAGTTTTGTTCCTCTGTTTGTAGTGGTCGGTGAGAAGCTGCTTTAGGCCGATAGAGTCATGGGGGGCGGGGGGAGAGAGCCTCGTAATATTTTAGAGGAATCTGAGCCGAAGCACGAGCTGCCCAGTGGATAGGAGATGAGACTGTAAAACTTAAGCCCTCGGTTTTGACCGAGAATTGTTTTAAGAGAGGTAATTTACCGGGGAAGGGATGTGTGCTTCATTCGTTTATAATACTGGTTAATTATTATAGTAAAAAATGTTTATTTACCTAATGGATACCCCACTTTTTTCTCCAGCGGGGACCCAGAGGGGCTTACAACATTCTCCCCGTCTCCATCTTATCCTTGCAACAACCCTGGGAGGTAAATTCAGGTGGGGTGGCTGTGTTGGTCTGAAGCAACAGAGCAAAGTTTGAGTCCAGGGGCACCTTTGAGACCAACAAATTCTGGGCACGAGCTTTCGCTTTGGAGAGCGGACTCTATGGCGAACATTTCCATTGAGTTCCCGCCACATCCTAAACCCTGCCCCTCCCAGGCGCCACCCCCTAAATCTTGCAGGAATTTCCCAACCCCGAGTTGGCAACCCTCCTTTTGTGACATCTTGCCGATTTTGGAAGCAGGGTGCTAGTTTAGGTTGGCTCCAGCAAGGCTGCTTTGATCTCCTGAACTGATCTGGCGTATCTGGCGGTCTGATTTTGGTGACTGAGCAAACAAAAACTGGGCAAAGACTGTTCCGCAGCACCATCCTGCTACCCGTCTTGGCTGCAGGTGAAACTTGGCCAGAGAGAAAGTGATAAAGCCAGCATGTTTCGGCACACCAGAATTTGAATGAAGATATGAATCCTGATTCAGATGGGTCCCTGTGTTGGTCTGAAGCAGCAGGACAAAGTTTGAGTCCAGTGGCGCTTTTAAGACCAACAAAATTTATTTTGGGGTGTCAGCTTTCGTGTGCGTGCCCCAAACAAAACGTGGTTGGCCTTAAAGATGCCGCTGGACTCAAACATTGTCCCAGGAGGTAGGTTAGACTGAGAGTTCGACTGGCTCAAGGTCATTCGGTGGTCTTTTATGGAAGAATGGGGGTTCGAACCTGGATTGATACTTTAACCACTATACCACACCGACTCTTACCTGTGGAAGAATTAATAAAAGCATTAAAAATGGAGGAGGGGGCCAGGTATCCATAAAACAGTGATGAGTTTGGGTTTGTTTTGGGGGGGGCAGTTTAGCGAGTATCAGGCGTTGTGAAGTCCTTATGATGCCCCGGGGCTTGAGAACAGAGAGGCTCACAAGGTACCTGCGCTTTCAGTTCTCGGAGGTGCTTGGGTATTAAAAATGGGCAGACAGACATGTTTGTAGGCGAAGTGCTTTTTTGAGCAAAGGGAGGGAATCTGTGAAGAATCCCCTGAGACGCGGCAGTGCCTTGCATCAATAATGCACCGGGGAGATGAGTGATCTATTGAGGGCAATCCCTTGATGCGCCTGCCACTTCGCTCCCTCCTCCTCCTCCTCGGTGGGGAGGAAGGAGCCGCCTTAGTCTTCTTTGCCCAGCACCCCTGTGCGATAGCAATGTCATAGTTTCCAGTGCATTGGAGTCTGCCCTGCAGCCAGTTTTTTGTCCTCCTGGTAAACAAAGGCAATTGAGCTTTTCTTCCACAGCTGCCTTTGTTCAGTCCCCTTGCTTTCTTTCTGCAAGATGTCTGCCCCCCCCCCAATTCCCCTTCTGTTTGTGAAATGACTGCAGACCTACAAGCTTGTATTGATTTCTGCCTTTGCTGTTTTGCATGGACTCGGATACCTCAGGGCGAGCAGGAGGGTGGTTATGTAACGTGGACTTTCCGTAGCCTTTTCAGTCTGGCCTCTTCCAGACGGTTCGCTCTGAAAATGTCATGCACCCCAAGTGGGTGCCTACAAAATTGCCGTGCTTGTCATTCACTTTTGGCTGTGCCTTCCGAGCAAATGGTTCAAAACTGGATTAAGTTATTATTTTTTTTTGTCGCAAAATGCTCAGCGGCCCCGGGCTCTTCCCCCTCACATTCAAACTTGATGTGTCAGTTGACACGCCGGCTGAGGAGTGAAGGACGTTTAAAAATGGTGCACTTATCCCTGTTTGTCCCCCCACCCCTCCGTTTTCCAGATTGTAGCTGCTCTTGCGAGGGGATCCGCTTTTCCAAGGATGTGTGTTGCTGTCTGCTTTCAGCAGTGGGCTTCAGATTTGGGAGAGATTTGACTTTCAAAAGCTCATCATGTCGAAATCTTGCTGGTCTCTGTGGTCCTACTGGCCTCGAATCTAGTTGTTCTACAGAGGGTTGGATCCTGTGGATGTCTTCTGTGGAGGTGCTTTCCTCCACTGGAAGGAGCCTTCCAAGTGCCTTGCCCCAGGGGAGCCTTCTTAACAGATCCATAGGATCCAGTCCCTCCAAATGTCTACATTCCTGAGAGCAGAGAACCTGGATCTGACAGTAGGACTTAGAAGTCTGATCGGGCCTTCCCTCGGGAGATGTGATCTCGTGCCTCCATCCCCGAAATAGTTTTGTGACTCAGTCCGGTTGACCGCGATGTACGTGGATTGTGTGAGTCTCTCCAGGATAGCCCCCTCTGTTCCACCTGAGGACTTGTGAGCCACCTCCTTTGGATGTTTTGTCATCTCCTTGAGCGTGGAACCTTCTTGTATGCGTAACAGGCACTCTGCAGCTGTTAACAGTACTACTGCTCTTCAGTTTTGTATGTTCCTTCGAGAATTTTGTAGAAACGCGACTATTCTATGAATTCTCAAGAGCAGCGCGATGGTTTGCAGGATGGATCCACAGAATTCAACCCAGTTCCTCCAGCGTCTTCCTCCAGTTCCAGCTGAACAACCAGTTCTGGCTTCTGTGACGGGACAGGCCCGCTCTAACTTACAGGCCCTGTTCTGCCCGCCCCCTGGAGGGTGCTGTTCCATTTCCTTCCACTAGGGTACCATTGCCGCCACTGTCCTTTTTGGGGTCTGGAAGGCCATTGCAGAGAAATGGGGTAACCACATAAAAGGCCGTGTTTCCCAACAGAGTGAATTAGCTCTGAGGCGGGAATGGTAGCGGAGCATTGAGCATATCTAAGTGGCAGCAGTCTCGTACCAGGAAAGACCATCCTTCAGATATATGTAGGGCCCCAGGTTGTGAAGGGCTTGGAAGCGCTTTGAATTGAACTCTGAAACAAACTGGCACCCTGTTGAGTTTGCTCAGCAAGGGATAACGGGGCTTGTACCATCTTATTCACTGAGCAGATGGGCAACGAGCGGCATTTTGCACCAGCTGAAGCTTTGGAACTACCTTCCAGGGCAACCACCCGACATAGTGTGTGTGTTGCGGTCGTTGTCTGACCTCGAGGTGACAGCAGGGTCTCCAGCCTTTTTGAGCCTGTGGCCACCTTTGGAATTCTGACACCGCATAGGGGGGCACAGAGACAAAATGGCTGCTGCAGGAGGCAGAGCCAGGCACAAAATGGCTGCCACCGCTTCCTTTCATCACACAATGAAAATTCTTCAGGTGTGGTGCTACCTGTTGCAAAACCAATTTATTTTTTTTAAAAAAATCTGCACAGCCAATCAAATGTCCAGTGACAAATGAGAAGCCTTCCTGAGCAAAAGACCCAGTTGACCCCCCCACTTTCTAAAAACAGTTGATAGGTGCCTGGGAAGATGCTAGTAGGTGGCGCGGTGCCACTGGCACGACGCTGGGGACCCCTGGGTTTACAGTAAGATGGATCGGCTGAGTTGATTAGGGAAAGGCCCTTTTTTGTCGCAGTTAGGGCCTGCTTTTAAGAGAGTTTTCGTCCCGCTGTTCCCCATACATGTGTTCAGGGCCAGTCATTCCATCTTTTCTGTCTGTCTGTCTCTCCCCGCCCTCCCAACCAAGGCCAGCTCAGGGCGGCTTACACAGAATAAGACATATAAATTACCGTTAAAACCGTTCTAAACCCAGCTTCAACCATCTGATATAATAACGTGCTAATAATCATTAGATTATTTAACGATGGCAGCCGTTTTCCCATGGTCCCTTCTCACAGTCGGCTCATAGGTCTTCCCTTGAGGTGGCCGGCACAGGCTGCTGTTGTTGGTGATTCCAGGGGGGCAAGGCGCTCTATCCTTCAGCTGTTGGAGGCGGCTTCTTGATCGAAGGTCTAGCGGAAGAGCTCTGTTTTACAGGCCCTGCGGACATCCCTGTAAGTAGACTTATTTCTTGCAGTGTGACTGTGTGGGAAGAAGAGGAGACTGGATTTATACCCCGCCCTTCACTACCCAAGGAAGCCTCAGAGCGGCTTGCAAACTTTCCTTTCCCTTCGCTTCCCCGCAACAGATAACCCTGTGAGGGAGGTGGGGCTGAGAGAGCTCTGACAGAAACTGCTCTTTTTCAAGAACAGCTGTGACCAAACTGTGTCTTGCCCAAGGTCATCCAGCAGGTGCAAGTGGAGGAGTGGGGAATCAAACCCGGCTCTTCCAGATTAGAGTCCGCGCACTTCACCACCACACCAGACTGGTGTCTGCCACCTTTTCGGAGACTTGACTGAGGCATCTCACAAAGAAAAAGCAATATAATAAAAATTGTAGCACTCTATGTATGGAACAAAGTTTGAGCCCAGTGACTCCTTTAAGACAACAAAGTTTGCATGCAAGTGGAAGCTGATACCCAGAACTGAGCCAGTTGTTTGGGAAGGCGAGGTATAAATACAATAAATAAAATAAAATAAAATAAACTTTGTTGGCCTTAAAGGTGCTCCTGGACTCAAACTTTGTTCTGTTGCTTCAGACCAACATGGCTACCCACCTGGATCTATCTCCATTTGGAGGTACCAACTGGCCGAGCATCACCTGTGGAGCACCATGGCCCAGTGGGAATTGGAGCCAGGATGAAAGCAGACGTGACTGAAGAATAATTGTCCACAAATGTGCATGTCCTTCTGTTCATTTGTTAAGCGGGTGGCGGTCTCTGTTCTGACTAGAGATGGAGGAGGAGGAAGAAGAAGAAGAGTTGGCTTTATACCCCACCCTTCACTACCCAAAGGAGTCTCAGAACGGCTTACAAACTCCCCTCCCCACAGCAGGCACCCTGTGAGGTAGGCGGGGCTGAGAAAGCTCTTTTCAGAACTGCTCTGTGCCAGAACTACGTCTTGCCCAAGCTCATCCAGCAGGTGCAAATGGAGGAGTGGGGAATCAAACCCAGTTCTCCCAGATTAGAGTCCGTGCACTTAGCCACAACACCAAACTGGCTCTCTCCCCTTTTGCCCCTCCGCTTTCTGCTTTAAGCGTTTGTCTCGATGCTCAGGTTTAATACTGGCCTGAAGAAAATAAAGAGGGAGAAAGGGCAGAATTTATCTCGTCTCACCCCCCCCCCCTTCCCGGTACTCCCTTTTCCTGTTAAAAATAGACACCTATATATACACAGTTTGCGCATGAATAAGTATATGGATCTCTCTGTCTGATCTGGTTTACCAAGTCCAGTACACTAAGTCCTGTACTGCACTGGCGTACTTAATCTTTGAGAGGTTTAAGTGGCTGGCATCCTCTGAGAACGTGAGAATGCTATCCCAGGTGGTAGTTGGTGACAGGCTGTGCCCCTAGGGAAGGGGATATAATTTCAGGCAACGTTTGGATTTTGGATGCAAATCCACAGTCCGTGAACAACACCCGTAAAGAACAGGGATATTTTGTAAGCACAGATGCCTTTGTTGCTTCGGCTGGATCACGATGGGTAGCCATGTTTGCCTGCCATCGTAGAAAAGAGCAAGAGTCCAGTAGCACCTTAAAGACTAGCAAAAGGGAAGGTGCTTTCCTAAGTCTCTGAAGAAGTGAGCAGTGACTCAGAAAAGCTCATAACCCTGCCACAAGTTTTTATAGGGCTGTTTGACTTGGGGGGACTTTGTTCCCCTATAAGAATACATTCCTTAGGACAGTGTATTCTGGAGGGGCTTTGGCACTCGTTTCAGGTTCTTCATCTTTTGACAAAGCCTTCACGGCGAAATGCAACCATGGAACCGGTCAACGTGTAGATACGGTCATTTGGAACCTGCACATGAAGTTGTGGCTATTGAGGGTATTTCACCCTTGAATTCCTTGTTGTTATGGACTTCTATTAAGTCTCATGTTTGTGCATTTCACACGTGCCTAACAGAACAGTACTCTGATATAATGTATTGGCTACCTGCCGTTTGTAATTATTTGAGTGATTTTGCATTTGTTGTTTGCATTTGTTTTGTTCCCTTACTGTGTATCGTCCCTCTGTATTCTTGCTTTGACAAGTTTTAATAGGGCTGTTTGACTTTTGGGGGTGGGGGAGATCTTTAGATCTGATACCAGGAGAAATAACCCAGCGGGAGGGGGCAGGGACAGGAATCCCAAGGGGTCTAGGTGAGCTGCATTTGCGCTCAGAGGGACAACCGGAGGAAGTCGCCTGGGAAAGGGGAAGGAGGAGTGGTTAGTGGAAGAGAACAGCAACTCCCTGAATCCTGCAGCTTCACTGGAGCTGCATTCACATGTCTTCGCCCCAGTATGCTTCAGTGCGCACGGCAGCCCTGATTCACACGTTGGGTGGAATAATGAGCCATTCCTAAAGAGACTGCAGGGGGGTTTTTTGTTGGTGTCTGGCTGGTGGCAGTGCTGCTGTTGCACAACAGTCTTCCGAGGTCAGACAGTCCATGTTTCCCACTGTGTTTCCCGCAGACAACAGAAACCAGAGACTCACTGGCCCTGGCTGTGCTGCTAAACCCCAGAGCAGAGCTGCCATATGAAGAGCTGCTTTGTCTATGGGAAATCTTCTGTCAGCTCAGAAACGTCAAGTCCAGTTCTCGTCAGTTAGAGAGAGGTGATGAAATGGGGATCTGTGCATGAGTGCGAGACAGGCTGCCTTTCCTGGGGTGTATGTGGCCATGCTCTCTGTTCTTGTACACAAGAGAAACAGAAACCAGAAACGTGTGAGAAGTCTGGCTGGCGAATACCAGGCAAGCTTTTTCTCAAAAGCTTCCCAAGGGGTGAAATGGTTACCCGTTAAGTGATTAAGAGGGTAACCCCCAAAAAGAGGCAGGCAAGAGCCCCAAGGAGCTTACAGTCAGAAAACTTTGCAATAGAGGAGACCACAAGGAAGAGGAGGGGCCGAGGCCATAGAGCAGGGGTGGCCAACCTTGCTTAACGTAAGAGCCACATAGAATAAATGTAAGAGCCACATAGAGATGTCTGAGAGCCGCAAGACAGGAACAAATATCACACATACGTTTTTATTTTTTAAAATATGCAAATTTGCTTTTTATTAACGTTAAATGGGACTGCCAAAAATAAAAACAAACGAGGAAAACCGGTTATTGATAATGATATTACTTGTTTGCTAATGATATTGAGAGAGAGAGAGAAAAAGAGAGAGATGGAAAGAAAGAATTAAAGAAGTGGAAAGAAAGAGAGAGAGAAACTAGGAAAGCAAATAGATGGGAGGGAGGAGGGAAGGAAGGAAGGAAGGGAGAAAGAGAGAAAAAGCATGCCTCCCCTTTGTTTCCCCAGCCACCCTGCCAGGAGCCGCACAATATGTGTGAAAGAGCCGCATGTGGCTCCCGAGCCACAGGTTGGCCACCCCTGCCATAGAGGAAGAGGAGGGGGCGAGGATTTTAAATTGACACCAGAAGCTTTAAGTAGTAGGCCTGGCAGGGCAGTCTGGGGTCTGAGGCAGGGCTTGGAAGGGGCAGTGCCTTTTAACTGTTTTGGTATTGGGGTCGGAATAAAAAGAGTACCTTATAGGCCTTTAAGGAGCAGAAGACCTCTGGGGTATGGCTGTGAGGTGCCTCTGCTGTGCTGTGTTAGTTATAAAAGGCTAAGCCCCCTGCCCCCCCCGCCCATGCTGCTTGGCCCCCCTCCCCAGATTTTCTTGTATTCTACTTGATCCTTCGGCCACCAGCCTGCCTTCCCAACCTGTCAGCTTTCTGCTTTGGCGGTGGTGTCTGGATCGGAACACGGGGCTTGAAAAGCTGTCTCCTCACTGCGCAGGGTTTTTTTCCCCCCACCGCTGATGTCAGGTGACTCCATAGGGTTTCCAAAGGCAGGAGACGTTCCGAGACAGTTTGCCATTTGTCTGCCTCTGTGCGCCAGCCCTGCCCTCCCTCGCTTTCAGAGGGCAGCCGTGTTAGAACCGTTCGATTCGAGTCCAGCAGCACCTGAGAGACCAGCAAAGGGTTTCGGGGCATAAGCCTTTTGAGAGTCCAAAGCTCCGTTCCATCAGACACGAGCAGGGCGGAAATGGAGATCTTGGAGTCCTCCTGCCTTTGTACCTTTGCTTCCTCTACAAGCATTCTTCACAACACAGCCCTCCCACCTTCTGCCCCGGGTAGGACTTGGAGATCTCCATTTCTCGCATCTGATGAAGGGAGCTTTGACTCTCGGAAGCTGATACCCTGAATCTCCTGTTGGTCTGTATGTGCCCCTGGACTTTAATCTAACTGACCTTCCTCGGCGGTCTCCCATCCAAATACTAACCTGGGCTGACCCTGCTTGGCTTCTGAGATCTGGCGAGATTGGGCTAGCCGGGGCTCTCCAGGATAAGGCGTATTCCCCTTGTCTTCCCTTATCCTCATCTGCCCTTCCATGAATCCCCACCCTATTAATTCAAAATGAAGAATGCTAACTAGCCTTTGTCTCCATGCTCGAAAGGAGATGGATAGGATGAAATGACTGAATTATCACATTTTAGGGTACATCAATCTCCAGTTCCAACATATTGATCACCTAGGTTGTTATTTCCCCCCAGCTGAACCTCTTTATTCATTATTTATTTATTTTATCGTATTTATACCCCGCCCTCCCCGCATGTGGGCTCAGGGCGGCTTACAGTCATCGGTACGACGTACCTAAAATACATAAATAGTTGGCACAATGCACCTGGTCTGTATAAACAGTTAAAACAGTTTAAAGCAATTTGAGACAGTTAAAGCAACCATACAATTTAAGAAACACTTCACTTATTTTGCATGCTAATTTAACAAGCCACCTTGTATATACACAGGTATGATCTGTAATTCCATTTCATTGTCTTATGAAGTGTGCGTGCCCAGGAAAGCTCACACCTTGAATAAAACCTTGTTGGTCTTAAAGGTGCCCCAGGACTCTTAACTTTGTTCTATTGCTGATAGTGCCAGGTGGGCAGCCGGGTTGGTCTGAAGCAGTAGAACAAATTTACAGTCCAGTGGCACCTTTAAGACCAACAAAGGTTTATTCAAGGTATGAGCTTTCCTGGGCACGCACATTTTGTCAAATATTCTGTTCCTTCGGACCAACATGGCTGCCCACTTTGATCCAACCCTTGCAGTGTGTGTGTGTGGTGTATGTGGGGGACAACAGACCTTTCCTGTGTGTAACTACAGTGCATTGCCTGACAATTGGGAAACCTTCACAGATTTCTTTCCTCTACCGAAGACTGGTGGTTGTTGCCTTTTGTCCCATCTCCTCCTCTCCATCTCTGGCTCCTGCCCAGATCAATCTGCAGTAAGAACTTAAAAAGTGGGGGGGGGGGGGGGGGAAGGGAGGAATTGCTCATGGCTCGCTTGAGCCGCTTTTAAATGGAAGCTTCCTGATATTTTAAGACTTAAATCCCAAAGCAGCCGAGCTTTTTCTGCTGCCCGTATTATGCAAATCACTCTCTTTGCTTTGATGTCCCGCATCTAATCTATTTGGGTGCTCTCTGGAATTAATGGCCTTAACGCAAACGCAGGCATGAGGACTTGGGTGGATCTCTTTCTTGCCACCACTCCTTCGCCGCCACATGTGAATTTGCAGAATTTTTTTTTTTTGCCAGTGGGAGCTGGGAAGCTGAAACTAGGTCATGCGGCCTCTGCGTGTGTGTGTGTGTGTGTGTGTGTGTGTGTGTGTGTGAGAGAGAGAGAGAGAATATAGGCTGAGAAACAGGCGGTAATCTCAGCATTAAACAAACCTGACTCTAATGCTTGGAGGTTTTTGCTATTTTAAGCTCTCATCTCCATGATTGTTCTGCGGTGACTGCTGGCAATTGTGTATTTGCGGGAGCCTTTGTGCTCCAATTGACAAGGCTTTTCTGTCAATTGCTTCTGAATGGCGCCAGTTTAACGGATGCGGACCGGGCGCAGGTGCCTGCAGACAGTGGAAGAGCTAAGCAAGGCATGTTGCGAAGGCATGCTGGAACCGGACCCATCTCATCTTCTCTCAAGGACTGAGACAGCAATTTGTCTTCTTTTTTTGTTGGGGGGAAAAAAGGACGGTTGGTATCATTCAAGGACTGCAGTCTAAATTAAGACCTTTTAAAAAAACTCTAGTGTATTCCTTCCCTTACCTCTGAGACTCCTGGTTGCGAAGACAGGGCTATGCTGGAGAGCCCAGCCGACTTGTCTCGGCACGCCTGCTTCCGGGGCCTTATATTCCTCCCGCCTCCGTCAGCCTTCTTGCCTGCACCAGCGCTCCTGCTTCTGTCCCTCTTCCCTGCCAGCAGCTCACAGCCTTTCTCTGTGGTCTTTCTCCCAGCCAGACTGACCTCTTGCATATCACAACAGCAGGGTGGGCTGCCAGCATTCCATGGCTGACCCCTCCCCCAACACCCATCGGCCTTTTTAGTTATTCTGTGGTGTCACGGGTGACCTGCCCTTTGAGGATGAGGTAGCAGCTGGTTTTCAACCCCCGTCCAGTGTAGTCTTTGGGCATGTGATGCCACACCCTTGTGCACCGCTTGGGGGGGAGAAGGAAGTTGCCCCACACAATTATGAGCTGTAAATGCAATAAGAGGAATGTTGGGGTGTCTCAACAGAGGCATAACATCCCAATCGCAAGATGTGGTGGTCCTGCTGTACACTGCACTGGGTCAGGCCGCACCTGGAGTATCGTGAGGGACTTCTTGGGAATGTTCAGTCTGGAGAAGAGGAGGTTGGGGGGGGGGAACATGAGGGCTCTCTTGAAGTCTTTGAAGGGCTGTGTCACTTAGAGGAGGGCAGGGAGCTGTTCCTGTTGGCGGCAGAGGAGAGGACTCGCAAGAACGGGTTTAAATGAAGGGCTGGAAGGTACCGGCTGGATATTAGGAGAAACTTTTTGACAGTCAGAGTTGTGCAAGGGTGGAATCAGCTGCCTGGGGAGGTGGTGAGCTCCCCCTCCCTGGCAGTCTTCAAGCAGCGGCTGGACAAGCCCTTGTCAGGGATGCTCTAGGCTGATCCTGCACTGAGCAGGGGGTTGGACTAGATGGCCTTGTATGGGCCCTTCCAACTCTGTGCGATTCTAGGATTCTATGGATACACTTAATATAATGCTGCTGGAGTTATTTGTCTATGCCTTTTTCTTTCATTCAGGGGAAACTATTATTTGAGCTGATCTAGTTAGCATACATCATACCCCTCTCCTAGGCGTCTGTAGACTGTGTCCATGTGAAGTCCCTTTGTTATTCCTCGAGGTAGGTTGGGCTGAGTGAGAGGGACTGGCCCCGAGTCCTGCCCTGCCTACAGAGATTTGCCATCAAGGGCAGATGAGTGACCACCTAGTCTGCCCTATTCATCCCCTTCAATCCCTGGGAGCGTGAAGGGAAGTTGCCTCGGAAGGGGCTGTGGCTCAGCGGCAGAGCATCTGGTTTGCATTCTGAAGGTCCCGGGTTTGGTCCTTGGCATCTCTATTTGAAAGGACCAAGTGGTGAATGATCGTAGAATTATAGAGTTGGAAGGGACCTCCCGGTCTTGGTGGCTTTCTGTTGGGGTGTGTGTGTGTGTGTGGATGAGTGGTGATAAGCCACTTTGAGGCTGCACTGAGCAGAGGAGAGTGGGTTAAAAGGGCCCAAATAAATGGTGAGTTTCACGGCTAAGCAGGGGTTTAAGCCCTGCTCTCCCTGGTCCAGGTCCTCCATGCCAGCCCACAGCATCGCACCAGTTCTGGAGCTGGGCAGCATTTCTGTGGCAGAGGCATCGTACTTGTGGTTTCCCCCCATAGCTGTGACATTCGGGTTCACCTACAGCAGAGGAGGGCAAAGCATGGCCAGAGGCCACATCTGGCCCGGGGGAGTTTTCTATCAGTTCGGCTCTCCTAGTGCTTAATAGCTCATTAGGAGCGTTGGCCTGCTGGACGGCGGCATCAGCTAGCGGGTCACTGCCCCTGAAAAATGACGAAGCAAATGGAGGGTTGAGCACCATTAAGAGTGACAGAGTGGGAGAGGGGACCGCGGGTGAATTCCCTGTCCGCTTCTGAGGACTCCCCTTGCGGACGCGGACACTTCTTGTTCTGAGCACCGCTCGATTTCCCCCAGCTCCGTCCTTTAGGAAGGCTAATGTTCTAGGGCTGCCAGGACAGGACGGGTCAGTTGCACAAACAGGCTGGAAGCAGGTGTTAAGTGCAGGGTCCCTCACACGCCCCTCCTCTCTTTTACCGCGGAAGTGTAAATTCCCTTTCTGCCTGGCTGCCATTCACAAGGTTACATATCCTGAACGAGAGTGCCTTGCAACTCACTTCAGCCTTTGGATGAAAAGGCCACGCGACCAAATGCAAGGCCTGCCGTGGTAACCAGGAGCAAATCACAGTGGCTCAGAAGACTGACCACGATGGATTCGGTATAAGGCAGCTTTGTCTGTGCGAGCCAGGTGGTTCCCTTGTGGAAAGGGAATCCACAGTTCTGTAGTAAAAATGAAGAGAGAAGCACATGGATGATCGAAGAACATGCCTGTTTATGGCAGAAGAACCATGCTTGGGTAGAAAGGTTGTTAGCTCAGAATGAGTGGACAGCGGGAGAGCGATAGAAACCTGGAAAACCCAGAGAAGTTCTCAGTCTGGGGCAAATTATGCTCTGTATTCTTGGTGCTTGGGGGGGGGGCAACAGTGGGAGGGGACTTCTAGTGACCTGGCCCCACTGCTGGACCTCCTGATGGCACCTGGTATTTTTGGGCACTGTGTGACAGAGTGTTGGACTGGATGGGCCACTGGCCTGATCCAACATTGGCTTCTCTTATGCTCTTATATGGAGCAGAGGTCCATCGGTGGCTATGAGCCACAAAGTATAGATAGGAAGTCTCAGTCTGGGGCAAGTGATGCTCTGTATTCTTGGTGCTTGACGGGGGGGGGGCAACAGTGGGAGGGCTTCTAGTGTCCTGCCCCCACTGGTGGACCTCCTGAGGGCACCTGGTATTTTTGGGCACTGTGTGACAGAGTGTTGGACTGGATGGGCCATTGGCCTGATCCAACATTGGCTTCTCTTATGCTCTTATATGGAGCAGAGGTCCATTGGTGGCTATTAGCCACAAAGTATAGATAGGAAGTCTCGGTCTGGGGCAAGTGATGCTCTGTATTCTTGGTGCTTGACGGGGGGGGGGGGCAGCAGTTGGAGGGCTTCTAGTGTCCTGCCCCCACTGCTGGACCTTCTGAGGGCACCTGGTGTTTTTGGCCACTGTGTGACAGAGTGTTGGACTGGATGGGCCACTGGCCTGATCCAACACTGGCTTCTCTTATGTTCTTATGCTTGGGTGGCCTTATCAACTGCACACCTATTTCCATCTTTGTTTACTCCCTTCGGTCCAGTAGAGTTCCTCTGTATGTAGACACAGGTGCAAGGATTTCCCAACGGAGGTGCATCTCTTCTGGAGCTGCTAAGTCAGTGCATGTAGGAGACTTGGCTGCTCTCTTGAACAGTTGGGGTGGAGCTGAGCTTGTTCCTCTCTGGGCTGGGCTGAGAAGCTAGACTGTCATCTGCTAAGGCTGGCTTGGGGCATGTACCAGGTTCTGGCTATCTGCTCCCTTGTGGGGGAGAGTGCAACACTGTGACCGGAGCCCCTAACAAAGACTGCTTTTATTGGGCCTCTTGCTTCAAGAAAGCTGGATTTCCATAGCACAGGGCAGTTGCAGTGCTTAGTCATTAGCCGGTTCTCTTTTGGTGGTGTGATGATTAGCTCACAGAGTTGGTCTCCAGAGGAAGGGCTCACCACTTTGGGGTGGGTGGAACCTACCCTTCATTAAAAGAAAGGGTCTGTGAAAGACTCAAGGTTAGCTTTATTCTTGCATTTAGGGACAATAGTGGCTTGACTTGCAAGTATGTTGTATGTAAGGGTACACATAAGTATTAGTAGTTTTTGAAACACCATGCCTGAAGGGAGAGCATTTGACTGGCACAGTGCACCGGGAATGACTTAGTCCGGGACTGGACTGCTTAGGGACAGTTTTTCCTCTCTCTTTTATAAGTGAGTTTTGAGAACTTGTTCTCTTTCCCTGCCCTCTAACCCTTGTGTCTTCCTCCTGGTGTCTTCCTGAAAACTGGGTTAAAACAGACACAATGAATTTCAACAGGGATAAATGTAAAGTTCTGCATTTAGGCAGGAAAAATCAAATGCATAGTTATAGGATGGGGGAGACTTGTCTTGCCAGTAGTACATGCAAAAAGGATCTAGGGGTCTTAGTAGACCATACACTGAACAAGAGTCAGCAATGTGATGCAGTAGCTAAAAAGGCAAATGCGATTTTGGGCTGCATTAACAGAAGTATAGGGTCCAGATCACACGAAGTGATGGTATCGCTTTGCTCTGCTCTGGTTGGACCTCACCTACAGTACAGTGTTCAGTTTTGTGCACCACAATTTAAGAAGCATACAGACAAGCTGGAAGGTGTCCAGAGGATAAGGCTGCCAAGTCCAACTTGGGAAATATCTGAGGACTTTGGGGGTGGAGCCAGGAGACTTTGGGGGTGGAGCCAGGAGAAAGGAAGTGACATCATTTTGTGATGTCACATCCTGTGATGTTGCTTCCACATGCTGACACATGAACTCATGAAGTTTCCTAATACTGAGCTTCTGCTGCTGCCTTGAGCTTTATAGGCTTGCAAGCAGCATTACCCAGACTGTGACTTTTATGCCACTGTTTTTTGTCGCTGAACAAGAGTCAGTGTTATGTAGCAGTCAGTTTGTTTGGCTGGGATCTGGGAGAGCCTGGCTCAAAACCCTGCAGTGCCATGGAATCATTTTATTTAATACTGAATCAGGCCATTGGTCCATCAAGGTCAGTATTGACTACTCAGACTGGTAGTGGCTCTCCAGGGTCTCAGGCTGAGATCTTTAATGTCACCTATGACCTGATCCTTTTTTAGCTGAAGAGGCTGATACCTCCTGCATGTCAAGCAGATGCTCTATCACTGAGCAACGGCCCTACTGAATCCTTCCTCTTCTCAGCAGAATATGAAGCACTAAGTGCTGCACAAGTGCTAAATATGATTTTCATATCATAAGAACAGGAGAGAAGCCACAGTGGATCTGGCCAACAGCCCATCCAGTACAACACTCTGTGTCACAACAGTGGCCAAAAATACCAGGTGCCCTCAGGAGGTCCAGCAGCAGGGCCAGAACTCCAGAAGCCCTCCCACTGTTGCCCCCCAAGCACCAAGAATGCAGAGCATCACTGCCCCAGACAAAGGGCTCCATTTAGACCTTGTGGCTATAATAGCCACTGATAGACCTCTGCTGGATGGGGACAGAGAGAGAGAGACAGACAGACAGACAGACAGACAGAAAAAAGAAAGAAAGGGGGAGGGGGAGAGAGAGAGAAGGAAAAGAGCTGGCAGACCCCAGCAGCTTACCCCAAGCAGCTTACTCCAGCAGCAGGCCACATGCAAAAGCAGGCCCTTCAGCAGAAAGAGCCTCTCTGGGCGGGACTGTCTTCCTCTGTCTTAAAGGGGAAATGTCTGTTGAGGCTTTTTACTGCAGGGCAGGCTCTCTGCAGACATTTCCCTTTTAAGAGGCCAGTGCAGGCAACGACGTTTCCCTGCTGGCAGCCATTGCCTCCCCCGGTGGCCAATTCTGAAAAAGCGGGGGAAAGCTTTAAAAATCGGTGCTTCCCCTGCCCTACCCGGGGACTTGGCAGCCCTACCAGAGGAGGGCAGCAAAGATGGCGAGGGACTTAGTTCTCGTGGCCCTTTCTGACACACCCAGGGAAATGCTGATCACCACTTTGGGGTCAGGAAGCAATTATTCTCCAGGCCAGTTTGCCCGGGAATCCTGGAGGTTTCTTTTTCCTTTTTTTGCCACCTTCTGGGCATGGAGCAGGGGTCGGGGGGGGGGGGGGGAGGAGTTTGTGAATTCCCTGCATTGTGCAGGGGGTTGGACTGGATGACCCTGGAGGTCCCTTCCAACTTTATGATTCTGTGAAGGCCACTAAGCGGAGCTGATGCTTGCGGGCTCATTAATAATGAGGATATTTATTGAACCAGTCTGGTGAGACTTGGCTTGCCCGCAGTGAGAGCTGTCCTTCTGGTAATTCCCTGTCTAATCCCATCCCCTTTGAGACCCTGTTCTTGATGTGTGGCTTGGCTCCAGCTCTGAGTCTCTTAAAGTATAGTCTTTTAGATGCATTAACCCCCCACCCCACCCCCGGTTGGTTAACATGGCCATGCTGCTCTGTGCAGAATAGATGATAGAGTGCAAGGAAATAAGTCCCACTGGCTGCTGGAGAGAGCGGATGCATGCGAGTGTGCGCGCTTGTGTGTCCAGGGCCGAAGGCAGGTCAGCCTGTGGACCAGACCCCGGCTGTAGTGCAAAGAACTGCTTAGTTTGTGTTTCCGTGACACTTCCCCACCATCTGGGACTTCCATTGTGCTTACGGTGGCAGCATAAATTGACCATATTACTACGTTTTCCGTTCCAGTTAACACAATTGTTGTCAGCCTCCGTCTGTTCGGAAGCCAGCCTGGTGCGTTGCTGCAAAGCTTGGGTAATAGAATTTTCCTGAGGTGGAGCTGTGATCGCTTCTGAAAAGTCCACTGGACTTGTCTGGTTATCTGCACGCAAGCTTTTGAGAGGGCGTGGGACTCTTTCTGCGAGACCTTTTGGGTGAGGAATGTACCAGATCGTGTGTTGGATTGAAATGGGTAGCTGGCGTACTCCATTGAAGGCTTCTGCGTGTGTTTATGTCAAGAGAGTGTATTTATCGAGCAGCCGAGAGCTGCACCTAGTTCACAGCATGCTATGCAAGTTTGGCATTCAAATAGAATTCTCAGTGTGGCAGAACGCGGTGTGTATTGTTGGGTTGATCGTAAAGCGAGAGAAGCCAGGGCTGGGTGGCTGTGTCAGATGTAAGAGAATGGGTACACCCCAGCTAGTCTTGGAAACTGTGTAAAGTGAGTGCGACCTACAGACCTGGCCAGGACTTTGCCCATGCCAGCCTCATAGGATCAAGGGCTTCTTCTTAGGAGTGCTGGGCTGTTATACTGTTGTTTTCTTTTCCGTGGGTCTTGCCCTAGAGCATCTCCTAGAGAGCCAGTTTGGTGTAGTGGTTAAGTGCGCAGACTCTAATCTGGGAGAACCGGGTTTGATTCCCCACTCCTCCACTTGCACCTGCTGGGTGACCTTGGGCAAGCCATAGCTCTGTACCAGCTGTTCTCTCAAGGACAGTTGTCTCAGAGCTCTCTCAGCCCCACCTACCTCACAAGGTGTCTGTTGTGGGGAGGGGAAGGGAAAAGGAGTTTGTAAGCCGCTCTGAGACTCCAAGTGAAGGGTGGGGTATAAGTCCAGTCTCTTCTTCTTCTCCTGGTAGCTTTGGTTGCAAGCCTCTAAATTGTTCTCAGTGTAGCAGGAACCATTTCTTATTGCCGGCCCTCCGTTTCAGTGATCTCCAATATGGCACCCACCAGTGTGCTTCCTGGTGTCTACTTCCTTCTTCCCTTAAGCGTCTCTTTTTCTGAAGCACAGATTTCTGGGTGTCTGGCTTTCTGGTATCTCATTGGAGCAGGGGGTGCTTTAGGAGAGCCCAGGAGGCCTCACCTTTGTTCCTTTAGGGCAGTGATGGCGAACCTTTTAGAGACCGAGTGCCCAAACTGCAACCCAAAACCCACTTATTTATCGCAAAGTGCCAGCACGACAATTTAACCTGAATATTGAGGTTTTCGTTTTAGAAAAAACAACTCATACATTAAAATATTTTGTCTTAAAAGAAAAACACAATAACAGAGCTTTCAATGATACAAACAACTTTTTATTGAAAGGTAAAAGTTTGCATTTGGCCTGCTTTTGAACAATTAATGTGATTTTTGCTGTCCAAAAATCAGCCAGTGTGATGTGGCGACAAAGAAGGCGAATGCAATCTCCCCCTGTACACTGCATTGGTCAGGCTGCACCGGGAGTCTTGTGTGCAGTTGTGGAGGCCTCACTTCCAAAAGGGTGTGGACAGAATGAAGCGGGTGCAGAGGAGAGCGACTGTGAGGAAAGGCTGAGGGGCTTCTTGGGAATGTCCAGTCTGGAGAAGAGGAGGCGGAAGGCGGGGGGAGGCGAGTGCTCTCTTGAAGTATCTGAAGGGCTGTCCCTTAGAGGAGGGCAGGGAGCTGTTCCTGTGGGCAGCAGAGGAGAGGACTCGCAAGAATGGGCTTAAATTAAGGGTGGGAAGGGACCAGTTGGATATCAGGAAAACCCTTCTTGACAGTCAGAGTTGTGCAACGGTGGAATCGGCTGCCTAGGGAGGTGGTGAGCTCCCCCTCCCTGGCAGTCTTCAAGCAGCGGCTGGACAAACCCTTGTCCGGGATGCTCTAGGCTGGTCCTGCATTGAGCAGGGGGTTGGGCTAGATGGCCTATCTGGCCCCTTCCATCTCTGTTATTCTCTGTGATTCTATAACAGTGGTGCTGAGTCACTTACTGCGAATGGGTTAGCAGTCCCTTCCACTAACAAGATTCTGAGAAGGAATGTTGTGGTGGATCGTACAGCAAAATTGCCAGTATTGTCATAGCCATGTATGAATCTATGGTATACCTTTACTTAGTATACAGTTCTGATTGCTGTACCTCAAATTAGGATACCGCAGAATGAGAAGAAAATGCAGAAGAGGGGAACCAAGATAATTAAGGGGTTGGAGCGCAGTTTCCTATGTGGAAAGGCTAAGGAGTCTGTTTTTTCAGTTTTGAAAAAGGTGACCGAGAGGAGGAGGAGGAGGAGATTGGATTTATACCCCGCCCTTCACTCACTCGGAGTCTCAGAGCGGCTTACAAACTCCTTTCCCTTCCCCTCCCCACAACAGACAGACACCCTGGGAGGTAGGTGGGGCTGAGAGAGCTCTTTCCCAAGCTGTCCTTGAGGGAACAGCTGGTACAGAGCTACGGCTTGCCCAAGGTCATCCAGCCAGGTGCAAGTGGAGGAGTGGGGAATCAAACCCGGTTCTCCCAGATTAGAGTCCGCGCACTTAACCACTACACCAAACTGGCTCTCAGAAGCCCTCCCACTGTTGCCACCCCACTCCAAGCACCAAGAATACAGAGCATCACTTGCCCCAGACAGAAGAAGAAGAAGAGATTGGATGTATATCCTGCCCTTCACTCACTTGGAGTCTCAGAGCGGCTTACAAACTCCTTTCCCTTCCCCTCCCCACAACAGACACTCTGAGAGAGGGGCATGGTGTGTGTGTGTGTGTGTGTGTGTTAACTGTTAAGTGTCTTCAGGTCGGTTCAGACTTAAGGTGACCCTGTGCATCAATGACCTCCAGAACATCCTATTGTTAACAGCCTTGCTCGGGGACGGAGGTCGATGGCTTCCTTTATTGAATCAATCCCTCTCATGTTGGGTCTTCCTCTTTTCCTGCTGACCTTCCACTTTTCCTAGCATTAATTATGCATGGCATGAGGAGAGAGAGAAGAAGAAGAAGAAGAAGAGATTGGATTTATACCCCGCCCTCCACTCCCCAAGGGAGTCTCAGAGCGGCTTACAAACTCCTTTTCCCTTCCCCGCCTCACAACAGGCACCCTGTGAGGTGCGTGGGGCTGAGAGAGCTCTTTCCCAAGCTGTCCTTGAGGGAACAGCTGGTACAGAGCTATGGCTTGCCCCAGGTCATCCAACAGGTGCAAGTGGAGGAGTGGGGAATCAAACCCGGTTCTCCCAGATTAGAGTCCGCGCACTTAACCACTACACCAAACTGGCTCTCACTGCACCAAACTGGCACCAAACTTTTCCTCCCCCTCCCATCATACTAGAACTCAGAGCCAGTCAATGAAGTTGCTGGGCTGTGGGTAATAGGACAGGTAACAGTCATGAGTAATTAGTCTGTGAAAATGCGTGGAATTCACTGCCAGAAGATGGAGTGGTGGCCATGAGCATAAACGGCTTTAAAAGGGGGTTAGATAGATTCATGGGGAAGAAGTCCATCAGCGGCCACTGTGTGAAACAGGATGCTGGACAAGTTGGAACACTGGTCTGATCTAGCAGTGCTGCTCTTACCTTCACAGTGGGTTTTCTGTGCGGTCCCACATTGGGACTGGGCATGAGCAGGCCTGCCATCGGATAGGTCTTTAGAGAAGAAGAAGAAGAAGAGATTGGATTTATACCCCGCCCTTCACTCACTTGGAGTCTCAGAGTGGCTTACAAACTCCTTTCCCTCCCCCTCCCCACAGCAGACACCCTGGGAGGTAGGTGGGGCTGAGAGAGCTCTTTCCCAAGGTGTCCTTGAGAGAACAGCTGGTGCAGAGCTATGGCTTGCCCAAGGTCATCCAGCCAGGTGCAAGTGGAGGAGTGGGGAATCAAACCCGGTTCTCCCAGATTAGAGTCCGTGCACTTAACCACTACACCAGACGGGCTTTCAGCTAGAAGCTTCCAGGGGGCTGCTGTGCGCTGGAGCCAGCACCGTGTTCCTGCCCAGGGACCACATGCCTCCTGCGCAGCTGCGCTCCCACCTTCAGTTCCTCTTTAGCATCTAAGGCGAGCAGTCTTGTTTAGCAGGTCTTCAGCAAAGCACCTTTTGGCCTTTTTCTGCACCGTGTTTCCATGCTTCTGCCTTTGTTTCCAGATTGCCTTCTGTTTGAGAAATGCTCCCTCCTGTTATTTAAAAGCACAGGTGCTTGAATCAGCACGGTGTAGCCCAGCCTCATCAGAGTTTGTCAATCTCGGTAGGGTTGGTACTCGGAAGAGAGACTACCCAGGAAGACGTGGTAGAGGAGGGCAGTGGCAAACCACCTCTGCTTAATCACTCGCCTTGAAGGCCCCTTGCTGGGGTCACCATAAGTTGACTGTGCCTTGAAAGCACCCCCTCCCACCCACACACCCACACACACACACACGAGATCTTACAAATGTTTCTTCACGCTTGAGAAGAAAACTGCCTTCCAGCATCTGGAGTGGTCTGGAGGATGGAGGCGGGCTTTCTCCAAGGTGCACTTCACATTGACGTTTCATGCTGCGTAGGCCCAGGTAGAAATAAGGAAGTGGGTCTGTGTAGGCAGAGGTCCCCTTGAAACAGCCCAGCACAAAATGGGACACTGCCTGCGGCCTGCCAGAGCCTTTCGTTGTTCCCTGGCTGGATCTGTCCTGTCAAGGGAGTGCCAAACTGTTAGTGGGACCCAGGCCCAGATTCTGACACAGAATGCAGAAGAAGAAGAAGAAGAAGAAGAGATTAGATTTATACCCTGCCCTTCACTCACTTGGAGTCTCAGAGCGGCTTACAAACTCCTTTCCCTTCCCCTCCCCACAACAGACACCCTGGGAGGGAGGTGGGGCTGAGAGAGCTCTTTCCCAAGCTGTCCTTGAGGGAACAGCTGGTACAGAGCTATGGCTTGCCCAAGGCCATCCAGCCAGGTGCAAGTGGAGGAGTGGGGAATCAAACCCGGTTCTCCCAGATCAGAGTCCGCGCACTTAACCACTACACCAAACTGGCTCCCAGAAGCAAAATTGTTGGGACAGGTTTGGAAACACTTCGTATACAGTACTCAGCACAAATTTTCCTATGACACAGTTAAATAGACAGGTAGATTGCCGTATCTGAATATACTTTGTGGATGTTCATACGTTCATACGTATCTATGAAATGATTCTTGAAAAAATTATTGGGACGGATTTATAACCAGGGGTCCGTCAAGTCAGCTGGCAGATACACCATCACATCCTTACAGCTCAAGGACTTTTTTGAATTTAATTATTACAAAGATGTTTATGAAATAACTTTACCTGTGACTTTCTACCTGTCTATTTAACTGTGTCATAGGAAAAATTGTTCTGAGTATTGTATATGTTCTATTCATAATAACTGTAGATCATTGGTTTTCTGGTGGTTGAATTTGGGCACATGTGCTTTTTTCTTGTTTGCACATATTGCTGTGCCGAGGTTAAGACGCTGAGCTGCAGACCGGGAGGTCGGTAGCTCGGCAGTTCGAGACCCAAGTGCCCCGTGACGGAGTGAGCTCCCGTCTCTGGCCCCAGCTCCTGCCAGCCTAGCAGTTCGAAAGCAAGAAATTGCAAATAGATAAATAGGTACCACTTCGGTGGGAAGGTAACAGCGTTCTGTGCGCCTCGGCATTTAGTCATGTCGGCTACATGACCACGGAGATGTCCTCAGACAGCGCTGGCTCTTCAGCTTGGAAATAGAGATGAACACTACCCCCTAGAGTCGGATTCGACTGGCTTTCGAGCAAGGGGAACCTTTACCTTTGCCTAAGGTTTGTTTGGGCTGTATAAACAAAGGGTTTTTTTTGTGTTCAGTGCTGTCAAGTCATTTCTGACTTACGGCAACTGTATGAACTAATGGGCACCAAAATATCCTATCGTTACCCGCCTTACTCAGGTCTTGCAAACTGCGGGCATGGCAAACCAGGTTAGAAGTGTCAGATTTCAAGGAAATGTTGAAGCCATGGGGGAGAAATGGGTGCCCCCCCCCCCAAATAAATGGCAATTTTGGGGGAATTGAATACTTTTGTCTTTCATCTTACTCATTTGGAAAGGGAGTGTGTGTGTCAGGGTTTCTTTTTTCAGCATTCCCTCAAATTTCCCAATTGTTCCTTTAGAAAAACTGGAAAAGTCTGAGGATTTTTTTAATGTTATACATTTGGAATGAATGGAAGACAGACTTTTCTCACTCAAAAAGAGGAAATATTTCATAGGGGAGTTTTTTTGAGTGCTCCCCAAGATTTCCCAAATTTTTCCATTGAAAGAACTAGAAAAGTCTGAGGACTTTCCATGGTACATATTTTGAGTGTGAAAAACCTTGCCTTAGGAAGCATTTAGTTTAGTGGAAAACTGGGCAAAAAAATGTCTTCAGAAAAACAGGAGAAAGAAAAATCTTTAAATTTTTTAAAGAATTTTAATTTAAATTTAAAGAATTTAAATTTAAAGAAATTTAAATTTAAAGAAAAATCTTTAAATTTTTTTGGGGGGGTGGTGGTCTTCACATCTCTAGACAAGGCAGCCAAGGGCCTTAATTCCACTTCTAGGAATACAGAATAAAAACATAAGAAAGCCAAGTTAGATCAGGCCAGTGGCCCATCAAGTCCCACACTCTGTGTCACACAGCGGCCAGAACCCCGATGCCATCAGAAGGTCCACCAGTGGGGCCAGAACTCCAGAAGCCCTCCCTCTCAAGCACCAAGAAGATGGAGCATCACTTGCCCCAAAGTGTGTTATGGCTCCAAAAAAAGGCATCTCCCAATCTTATAGCAGCCTCACCCAAACCAGGGTTGCCAACCTCCAGGTGGAGGCCAGAGGTCTCCCAGAATTACAGGTGATTGAAGCATTTTCCTCACATCTCCTAGAGAAAATGGTGGCTTTGGAAGGCAGACTGCATGGCATTATACACTGCCAAAGTCCCTGTCCTCCCAAAACTCTACTCTCCCAGGCTCCACCCTCAAATCTCCAGGTATTTCCGAATCAGGAGTTGGCAACTCTGTTCCAAAACATTTGCACTGAAACATCTCTCCTTCCATCCCTAAAAAACAGTCTCAGGGCGGCTGTAGTCTCTGGTGTGTCACACAGCAAATTAGGATGCCTTTAGCATCTGTGCCAAGGTCGTTAGGTCTTCAAGCACATAACGATCCTTGCCCTTTTCAGTAAAATACTATTTCAGAATTATCATTCCTGACAAACACCCCACCAGCTGCAGAGAGATTTTTCACCCAATCTTGATTGCTTTAACTCCATGCGTAGTGTGAGTTCACATCATTCTATCTAGCATTTGCCTGTCTCTGCACAGCTGATCCCTCCCCACGCAGTGAGCCGGGGTGGTCTTAAATCTCTGAGCTGCATCTTCTTGGCCGATGGCCGTCATATCGCAGACTGCTGTTACAGCTGTGCAGGAGAGACAAGAGGTCCTGAAAGGAGAGCTGGGAACTCCATGCCAAACTGGGGTGCTGTATTCAGCAAGCCCAAGAAAGGCGGTTTGTGCTCTTAAAGACCATTGAAAGTCAGTTATCTCTTGAGTGACTGATCATTAATTGTGCACATTACAAAGCCCCGCATGAAAAGCACTTCTTTGAGGAAAGAGATCAAATGCAAGAATTTGCATTCAGTTAGGAAGATACCACTGCGCTGGAAGGAATCGCCTTCTTCCTCTGGAATCTAATTTGGAAAGGCTGAATATTTATTGACTTCTTCTTCTTCTTCTTCTTCGCCCTGATTTTCAGGCAAATGAAAATTAGCTCCCAAAGCTGCTTATGGCAACTGTAAGGCAATGTGAATGTCGTCTCCCCCCCCCCCCCCCAAAAAAAAAAGTGTTGGTGGAGGGGGCGGATATTAGGACCTAGTCCAGTGTGTACCTGCCGCCTCTTCTCATTCTGACCTCCTGGGTGGCATTAGGTAGCTGGATGCGGGCACAGTCACTGGTTGCCGGGCAACTGTCTCTTCTCCCTCTCATTGAAGAAATGGAACTGAAATAACTTGAAGAAGACACACAAGTTCAAGGCCTATCAGTTTTGTGAAGAACCCGAATTGCAGAGATTAACATGGAATTCCACAGGGCAGTTGCCCCTTAGTTTTTACTGCAAGACGGTAACCATGATCCTTTCATTCCAAGTGTTGGCTTAGGATGCAGCCGTGGAAGGAGATCCACTACAGTGGGTTTTGGGGGAGAGCTAGAATGTGTGTGTGGGGGGGCCCAACGGAATGCAGGCCCTTCAGGATAGCTTCAGAGGGTGGCCATGTTGGTTTGCAGTAAGAGAGACAGATTGGCGGTAGAAGAGATGGATTCGAATCCGGTAGCACCGCAGAGAGCCGCATGATTTTCGGAGTATAAGCTTTGACTCTCGAAAGTTCATACTCCAAAGGACTTAAGAACATAAGAACATAAGAGAAGTCAATGTTGGATCAGGTCCATCCAGTCCAACACTCTGTGTCACACAGTGGCCAGAAACATCAGGGGCCATCAGGAGGTCCAGCAGTGGGGCCAGGACACCAGAAGCCCTCCCACTGTTGCCCCCCCCAGCACCAAGAATACAGAGCATCACTTGCCCCAGACTGAGAGTTCCCATCTATACTTTGAGGCTAACCGATGGACCTCTGCTCCATATGTTTGTCCAATTCCCTTTTGAAGCCGTCCATGCCTGTAGCCACCACCACCTCCAGTGGCAGTGAATTCCACCTGTTAATCTCTCTTTGGGTGAAGAAGGACTTCCTTTTATCCGTTCTAACCCGATTGCTCAGCAATTTCATGGAGTGCCCACGTGTTCTTGTATTGAGGGAAAGGGAGAAAAGGACTTCTTTCTCTACCTGCTTTATCCCATGCATAATCTTGTAAACCTCAATCATGTCACCCCTCAGCCGTCGTTTCTCCAAGCTAAAGAGCCCCAAGTGCTTCAACCTTTCTTCATAGGGAAAGTGTTCCAACCCTTTTATCATTCTAGTTGAAATTGCTGAGCAGTCAGGTTAGAACAGATAAAAGGAAGTACTTCTTCACCCAAAGAGTGATTAACACGTGGAATTCACGGCCACAGGAGGGGGCGGCTACAAGCATGGACGGCTTCAAGAGGGAACTGGATAAACATATGGAGCACAGAGGTCCATCAGTGGCTATTAGCCACAAAGCATAGATAGGAACTCTCAGTCTGGGGCAAGTGATGCTCTGTATTCTTGGTGCTTGGGGGGAGGGACAGCAGTGGGAGGGCTTCTAGTGTCCTGGCCCCACTGCTTGGACCTCCTGAGGGCACCTGGTGTTTTTGGCCACTGTGTGACACAGAGTGTTGGTAGGAGAGAGCAAAAAGGTTCCTGGCAGCAGAGATCCAATGCAAATTGCCTGGGTCGGAGGAGCGGCATTCTGTGTACCAGCTTCCTGCCACGAGGTCCCCCACACAGTTCGCTTTGTTCAGTCCTATCAGACTCATTTCCATGAGCCTGCCTCACAGCTCACATATTGTCCTCTGCGATGGCTGTTGTGGTAGTGTGGGGAGAGCGTTTCCATGGCCCGTGAGTCATTTGCTGCTTGTGTTCAGGAGTGGAGTCAGAGAGAGCTCGGGCAGGAAGTTAAACTTGCCTGATGGGGAAATTCAAATGTCTAGGAGTGAAGTGAAAGGGCTCCTCTTCTCAGTCAGAGTGGGAGGGGCTATGGCTCAGAGGTAGAGCACCAAGTTTGCATGCAGAAAACCCAAGGCTCCGGCCCCCGGCATCTCCAGTTAAGAGGACCAGGTAGAAATTCATGGGAAAGATCCTTTGCCAGAGACCCTGGGGAGAGCTGTAGCCTGTCTGAGTAGACAGTACTGACCTTGGCTGTAATTTAGCGGCTGTAATTTAACAGAAGGTCCCAGGTTCAATCCCCGGCCTTTCCAGTTAAAAGGATCAAGCGGTAGGTGGCGGGAAAGACCTCTGCCTGAGACCCTGGAGTGCTGCTGCCAGCCTGAGTAGACAAGACCGAACTTGAGGGACTAACAGTCTGATTAAGGCAGTTTCGTGTGTGTTTATGTGAGTGCCTGCCTCCTCTGAAAGAACAGGCAGTTTATCATGGGTGTCGGCTCCCTGTTCTGCAGAGTCGTAATGGGTCTGCTGCTTTCCTTTCCCTTCGCAGTGCCTCCAGGAAAAATCATGGATGATCAACTGTCCTACAAGGAATTTCTAGACCACGACGTCACGTGGAAGATGGATGAAAGGGACCGATGCTTTGACTCTCAGCTGGCCTTTCAGCCCACCGATATGACTGGTAAGAAGCTGCAGAAGGGAAACCGCTCCGGTTTAGCCTGGTAAGGACTGAGGTCTCGAGTACAGCACAGGGATGAAAATGGATCCTCTCTCCCATGTTTAGCTTGATGTGGAATGTGGTTCGGAAGTGGAGCGCTGTAACTCGCTTGCTGCTGCAGGGTGCCCAGTCTAAAACAGAAATGCTTATCAGTGTGAAAGAGCTTTCCAGACCCAGGAGCCCTTTCCCAGCTGGGTTTGGCAGGAGAGTTTCAGTAGGATGTGTTTGCGCACCGGCCTTACCGGGCCTATAGCTGTGAGGCCTGCTGACTACCAAGGGTCTCCAGTTGTGCTCTCGGTGTCCAGGGTGGGCCCTCGCGGCCATCACCCAGACATCTTTCTCCGCTATAGCGGGTGGCTATGAATGGTAAACCGCGTGGCCGTGACATCCATAAGTTGTTTGTGGTGTATGTACAGTAGACTGACCGACTAGAGACACCGATGCTTACGGATCACTTTCCACGGTTGGTTTCCCCTGTTCTCTAGGTTACTAGGTATGATAGGAAGGCACATGAGAATGTGGGATTTGCTGCCAGAGGATGTCGTGATGGCCTCAGACATAGACAGCTTTCAAAGGGGATTAGATAGATTTATGGAGAATAAGTCTATAAATGGCTACTAGCCATGGTGACTGAGAGGGAACCCCTATGTTCAGAGGCAGTCAGCCTCTGAATTGCAGTGCCAGGAGACGACATCGGGGGGAGGCCTCGGCCTCTCTGCCCTGTTGCTGGCCCTCCAGAGGAACTGGCTGGCCACTGTGCAAGATGGCATGCTGGACTAGATAGACCACTGGTCTGATCCAGCAGGGCTCTCCTGATGTTCTTAGAAGCCTTGAGTTCCATGAGGGAGGAAAGGTGGAATATGAAGGCAGTCATTTTCTTGTGTGTGCTTTCCACTCGGGCCCCAAGATCTGGTTCCAGCGGTCACATCCAGTTCATCTAGTGAAGGTATCTCCCCCATCTCCATTGTTCTTTCATTCAACCCTTTTGTCTTCTCTGAATCCTTGCCTCATTCTGAAAGTGATACAGAAACTTCGCCAGTGTTTGCACTGACTTATCATCTTGAGGAACGGCATCTGTAAGGACCAGAAACCGACTGTACCCGTTCCCCAGCTCTGGGGTCTCTTTGAATGACCGGGTGGGGGCTCAGCATGCGGGAATGGCAGTGGGAGACATCTGTTCCACTTCCTAGTACTTGTGTGTGGGTTGCCAGATCACAACCACAAAACTCGAACAAGGAGGAGTGTTTGCTGGGCTGCCTATCAGGGTTGAATTGTGGGCATGGCCTTTCACTTGTTGAGGGTTGCCAGCTCCTGGAGATTTGCAGGGGGAGCCTGGGAAGGGCAGCATTTGGATAGGGAAGGGGCCTCATAGGCTACAATGCCACGAAGCCCACCTTCCAAAGCAGCCGTTTTCTCTAGGGGAATGGATTTCTGTCGTCTGGAGATTGTAATTCCAGAAGATCTCCAGGCTCTTACCCACCACTCTGGAGCTAAGTCTGTGTTAAAAATAGTGAATTTATGCCAAATAACTTGGGTTAGCATCTCCGTCATGGATAGTATAGCTTTCAGTGAGAGTGCATGAGGAGATATGTGCACTATTGAATGTCACGGGGAGGATTTGCTTGTTGAAGTCATTGAATCGATTTGTCACCAATCTTTGAAGCAACTTTAAAATATTCTATTATGTTTGAAGAACAGGGCAGTAACGAGTGGCCCTTTAGAAGGTTCTCTTGAATGTCACACCAGAAATGCTCAGTAGAGGTCCTGGTACATGTGAAAAGAGGTGATCGAGTAGGCGTCTGTAGCGGAAAGGGAGAAATGACTTTTATTTAAGACCACATAGTCAGAGAGAGAGAGAGAGAGAGAGAACACGAACGAACACAGTGTGAGTTCTGTGGTACCTTTAAGACCAACAGAGTTTAATTCTGAGTACAAGCTTTCATATGCATGCACACTCCTTCAGGCACCCAAATATCTGATGAAGTGTGCACGCGCACAAAAGGTGAAAGAGAGGAGGTGCACTAGCTAGCATCAGGAACTAAGAGGTGTGTGGTATTGGAGTTCACTGATTTGGAATTCCTTCTTTGCAGACAAGAGCACATCTCAGGATCCCCCAAGAATCCCTGAATCTCTTGAGTTTTGTGTCTGAGTCCTGATGCCAGAGGCATAACCGGGGAGGGAGGTGTTGTCAGTTCGACTTCCTCTTTAATGATTAGAAAGCTAATGATAAGGGGGAGAAGGATGGATGAACAGCCATGGATATGTTGGTGTACATAAGCCATGAGTGCAGCCCCATGGTTGAATCCTCTTCCAGGGTGGCTGCCCAGCACTAAAGGAGGCTCTTCCCTGCAATTTTCTTGCCACTCAGAATATTTATTTTATTTATTTTTGGGATTTATATCCCGCCCTCCCTGCGAGCGGGCTCAGGGCGGCTTACATGGGCCCAAGGCCTAGTCAAAACATTACAACCTATAAAATCAATAAAACATTCACAATAAATATAATTAATACATATAAAAGCTTCCATAAATACCACTTCTGATGGCGACTTGATGGCAGGCTCAGCCCCCTCCCCTCCGCGCCAGGGCCGTACAGGACCAGGGTCATCACAGGTGTTAAGGTGACGGGTGGTATCACCGGTGGCGGCTCCTATTCGAAAGCCTGGCGGAAGAGCTCCGTCTTTCAGGCCCTGTGGAACTGCATCAGATCCCGCAGGGCCCTGATCTCCTCCGGGAGCTCGTTCCACCAAACAGGAACCGCCACCGAAAAGGCCCTGGTCCTTGTTCTGGCCAGCTTGCCGTCCTTGGGGCCAGGGACGCCCAGTCGATGTTCTGACCCCGACCGTAGTGCTCTCTGGGGTACGTACGGAGAAAGGCGGTCCCTCAGGTATGTCGGACCCTGGCCATATAGGCCAGAATCATGGATTCTTGGCTCTGCCCGACGCGTCAGCTTGGCTTCTGCACGTTGCAAGTTGTCCGGCTGCAGGACAGAGGCTCGTTTGGGGAAAGCCCCCTTGTCTCCCGCGAGGCCATCGTCTTGCCCCACTGTCTCTGGCCACTCAAGGGCGTGACAGGATCCCTGGCACCATTTAGCAGCGTGGCCCTGCAGGCAGCCCCTTGGCAGATTGTCGCCGCCATTGCCTGTGCACGTTTCTTTTTACTTCCCCTGAGCGATTGCCTCTTTCTCAGAAGGCTTCCTTTTAATCAAGGGTCGCGTCAGGTCGGTGGCATATAGAGCAGGTATCCCTGAGAGAGTTCTGTGTGGCTCAGTGAGTCTGGATTGCTGGCTAGGCTGGCCGTTGTCATTGTTTAGGGCTCTTTTGCTGTGTGGAGCAGCTGGTCTCTGGGGAGGGGCTGTGGCTCAGTGGCAGAGCATCCGCTTTGCATGCAGAAGTTCCTCGGTCCAGTCTCCAGATAAAAGGCTCGGGTGGTAAGTAATGCGAAAGACCTCGACCTGGGAGCCACTGCCAGTCTGAGTAGACGGTACTGCCCTCAAGGGACCAAGGACCTGAATTCAGAATAAGTCAGCTTCATGCATTCGTGTGTGTGATCCTCCTCATAGCAGCCCGGGTTCAGATCCCAGGACGTGCCGTGAAACCACGGTGTAGCTTGCTAAGAGAAGCCCTGCTCTCAAAGGGGGGAGGGTACGTAGGTGATAGGAGCAAGATCAGCCTGTATGCTTGCAAGCGGAGAGGCTGAGGAGGCAATTGTTTCCTCGGTGCAGATATGGACAGGAAATGACTGGCAAACCCACTCCAGGACGTTGTTTCATATCCTAACTTGTGGTCACTGGTCAGTCCTTAGCCATAGTTTAACTAGAAGAAGAAGAGTTGGTTTTTATACCCCACTTTTCTCTGCCCTAAGTAGTCCCAAAGTGTCTTACAATAGACTTCCCTTCCTCTCGCCACAACAGGCCCTTTGTGATGTAGATGGGGCTGAGAGAGCTCTGAAGGAGCTGTTACTGGCCCAAGGTCACCCAGCTGGCTGCATGCGGAGGAGGTGGGGAATCAAACCTGGTTCTCCAGATCAGAGTCTGCCGCTCTTAACCACGACACCGTGCTAGTGCTCTAACTAGCCAGGTGTAACCTTCAGCCACAGCTACGGAAAACTCAGCCTTTTGTTTTGTGTCCGGCAGGGGTCTACAGTCTTTTTGAGCCTGTGGGCACATGTGGTATTCTGACTCAGCATGGTGGGCACAGCAACAAAACGATGGCCACAGCTTGACTTCGGTAACACAGCGCAGGTCCTTGTGCTGCAGTGGTGGCAGCTTTGCCAGAGCAACCTCCCGTCAGAAGTCTTGCTAGGCAAAAGCCCTCCTTAGCCCTGCCCACGTCCTAAAAAAACTCTTGGCGAGCACCAGAAAAAGGCGATGATGGGCACCACCACGCTGGGTACCCCATGTGTAGGTGGGTCTGATGCTGAACAAAACCTCTGTGGCAGGAAGCTCTGGCCCAGTGTGGTGTGGGAGTGCCTTTGTCCAGCCTTGGACCTCCGTAGCAAGAGCCGGCACTTGAGTTCAGGTGTTTGTCGTTCAAGTTCAGCATTCAATCCAGGAAGCCCTGCTGAAAAGCAAAAACTAATAACTGGCGCAATAGGAAGCGTAGGAGGCGGCACACCGGGGAAACTCCCCCCCCCCCCCCCCCCCAGCACCAGATTGCAAGTGAAAATGAAACCCGCTGGGATCGGCATGAAGTGTTGTGTCTCCCCAGGCAAGGAATGCATTGCATGTAAAACACTTCTGACCCTCACTTCTCCCGGAGGATTCAAAGCCAGTTATGGTAAGAAGGCAGGAACCCACAGCCGACTCTTTAAACCTAGCAAGCCGGGTTTTACAAGTTACCGGAAATATAGGAGCAATGGCTGACACAACCGGACTAGTTCAGCCCTGCTAAATTAAAAAGGCTCTTTTAAAACACTCAGCTGTATGTTGGCACTGGGACGGCAGCGATTATGGGGCTTTCCTAACGTCCGCTGAAAGCCTGTTCTGTGAAACTGGCACCGCAGCTGGAAGCAGCCTTGGCCCCACCGGTGCAGACAAAGGCTTAACCCCCTTCGTCGATGGGAGCCTGAAGCAGGCCTTGACCCAACTGACTCAGCGGCAGCAAGGGGGCATTCGTTGCCCGCTGCTGCTCTGCCGTCTGAGCCGGCGGTGGCCTGGCTCCCGGAGGCAGTGGCGAATAAAAGGAAATAGTTGCAAGACGCTAATAAGATGCACAAAATACCACGACAGTTTAATAAACAATAGAAATGTGTATATGGGTCCATACGAAAGTGACGAACATCCGGGTATTGTTTTTGTTTCAGTTGCATGAACACATCGATTGTGAAGCCGTTGGCTAGAACTTTAAAACCTTTGAAATTTTCTATACTGAACTGTTGAATTTGCGGAATGGCCTGATCCAGTGGAATGGCTGGATCCAATGGAATACAACTACACAGCTTGACTTGATGGTCCTCTTCTGATGAAGAGCCTTCTTTGAAACAAAAATAATAGCCGGATGTTCATCACTTGAAACTTCCTTATGGAACCATATACACATACGTATTTTTCTATTGTTTATTAAATTGTAGTAGTATTTCTTGCATCTTATGAGCGCCTTGCAGCTATTTCCTTTTATTCGCCATGTCTTGCAAATAGCTGCAGTTCGAGTTGTGTTGTTTGTATTCCCAGAGGCAGTGGCCATCGCTTCCCACCCACACCCCCAGTTGCCAGGAGGGAACTGAACCCCCACAGAGCCTCCCCAGCCTCCATGTGGGTGGCTTGGCTGGAGAACCATCCCTGAAACAAGCCTGAAACGCTTCTCTAAATCTCAGGAGTTTTGAACTGATTCCGTGGGGCAGTTCTTCCCACCAACTCCTCCGAAAATCAGAACTGGTCTGAGATGTCTTGTTTCCTGAGGCAGAAAATCCAAATGGATACCCCCTCCCCAGGGGAAAACAAATCCCCTTTTTACAAAGCCAATCTCCTGCTGTGTGCAGCAGCCCTGGCTGGCTTTGCCTGGTGACCCGAGGGCTTTTCAGGCAGCGGAGTCAGGAGGCATCTTGACCTCCTGCCGGAAAGCTTCTGTCTGCAGGCAAGGGGGCTGGGTGGAGCTGGGTGGGTCACACAGTGTGTGCGCCATGGGGTTTGTCTTCTTTGGTTCTCCTGTCTCTTCCTTTTTCCGAAAAGCAAAAATCTGGGGACCATCTACTGTTAATATTTAACCCATTCGTTACAGTCCCTGTCGTTTCGGAGTTAGTCCTAGCACTAGGAAGCGGCTGGTGTCTGTTTATGTCAAGCTCCATAGGTGTTGTGTTCCAGAGCCAGCTGGTAGTGGTGCTCCCTCAAATGTACTTCAGTGTTGCGGGCTGCCATGTGTCTCCAGTGGAAGAAAAGCAGTGCTCTCGTATGGTACGAAGTGTGGCAGAGTGCTGGCCCTTCAGGCGGGTGGCTGCAAACTAGGACAGGTTCCTAGACTGAGAACTCTGCCTTCATCCTTGCAGATCTGCACCCCACCCCTGTGTTTCCTTGAGAAGAAGGCACCATTAGCGACAGATGCTCAGGTTTTCCCACTACACCTTCCCTGAGACTCTGGGTGCCCCGCCAAGTTGGCTATACAGAAAATAAAGTCCCATAGTGCGCCCAGGCAGAAGTGGGGTGCAGCCAGCAGCTGTTGCCAGCAGAAAGAGCAGGGTGTTTGCAGCTGTCTTGCTGGGCTCCAGAGCAAGAGGCTTGCTGGCCAGCCCCGTCCTACGGCACGAAAATAAGGCATTTGGCCTCTGTCGGTTGTCCCTCAGAACCTTTTAAGATGCACCGCGAAGACGTCCTGTCCGACCTGCTGCTGCTTCCTCAGGAGATGACGAGTGTGCCGGCTTTCGGGGACTATTTTGGAGCTGCGAGCGAAGTCCATGGTATAGTTCTTCGTCGGGCCTGTCCCTTGCCTTACTAAGGAACTCTTCTGCATGACCGATGCCTTCTCGTCTCTTCTTCTACTCTTCTTCTATTGAGCCTCACAATAGTTGTGTAGAGTGTTTTAGGTGCCTAACCTGCTTTCTCAGATTTTTCTAACCTAGAAATGTGCATGCTTGAAATCATCATGTTGATTGTACAACTTTGTCATTTTGAAATTGCAGGTTTATGGTTTTAAGCCGCTAGCCCTCACTGTATTGGGGGAGGAGCATAGAAATTAGGTGACTAACCCAGATTTCAGGAATTTGGGTAAAAACCTATATCAGGAATGGGTTTCCTTCCTTTCTCTAACCTTCTGATCCTGTGTATCTGTGAATGGTAGGTCTCCTTCCTTTCTGTTCCCTGTAAAAACAGAAATGCCAAACTTAATCTGCCAGGAGAGTGGAACATTTATCACACTTCCATAAAATGCAAATTTTGGAGGCGTAGATTAGGCCTCCTGCTTCCTTGTGGAACTATAGGTGGATGGGGGGGGGTTACTTTTGGTGAGGGCTTTTTTGTTGTTGTTAAGAGATGCTGGAACTCTCAAGAGGGAAATGAATTTTTCAGTCTGTATACTGAAAACTCATGAACTTTAAAACATTTTTAAAAGAATTTTGTGGAAGAGGTTCCGGAACGCTGTTCCGGCGTGTTCCCCCCAGAAAAAAGCCCTGCTTGTGGCCAAGGAATCCCAGTAGATCAAAGCGCTGGCCCTTCTGCTTTAGGACTCATGAGTACTGGCGTCAGATTGATGTGCCAGAGTCCTCTGGGATCTGCCCCATAGCTTCAAGACAGTCTGCAAGAGAGGTCCCTGTCCACTCGCCATCAGGCAAGCTATGGTTCGGCCTTCTCCGTTGCGAGCTCCCTGTGCTGTCTCTTCATGGCTCTCCAGAAGCATTGTGTTGCAAGCAGTCTTGGCCAAAACTGGGTTCCAGTGGCCACTGAGTGGGCAGGCACACGAAACACATGGTGCTCCAGGACCACAGGGTTGTTTTTTTTTTAATGAAGGAGCCCCCCAAATCCATTCTCTGTAGTTCAGCAGTAATCCGTCTTGAGTCTCAGTGTGAAAGGCAGACTATAAATGAAGTAGGAAAGCAAGTAAATAAACAAGTGCAGTTTCTTGGATGGGGTGTGTGGAGGGAAATGTTCCTGTACTCCCTGGGCCCACGTTATAGCAGTACTGTCTACCTTCTTTCTACTTCCGCTAACAGAGTGGCAGGAAGGGAGACACAGGCTGGGTCTTGGAGCAATGCAAATGTCTCATCTGATGATGATAGGAAGAGTAAATTACATCGCCCTGGTATTTCTTCACTGCCGAATCCTTCCTAGAGAGGAAATCCCAGCTGGCTCAAGCCCTTCTCAGACTTTCCCCTGCAGCTTTTATATGCCGTGCTTTAACCTCTAAATAAATAAAATCAAGACACCAAGTTTCCCAGTGCAGAAACCTTGACACAGCATGAATGTGCAATTATTTTTAAAGTTTTAAGGGCCACATCTGGGACTCTTCCAGGCTGGGCTTTCCTTGCTCCCAGTGCTGCCTCTTGCTAGCCCTGGGAATGGAGAGAGCTAACATCTAGCCCAGAGCCCTGAAAAGCAGGCAGTTGTGGGGTTCTCCCACACTTTGCTGGTCTCAATAGCCCTGGAGCTGTTTTTGGGGGGCACGTCGGTCAGCCTGCAGTCTAGCAGTTGGATGGCCAGGCAAAGAACACCTGTGGGTCCGGTGGGTCCCCTTCCCTTCCTGTACTTTGCCCGCCTCCGTGATAAAGCCTAACTTTGTATGATGCCGGTGTCATCTCTGGGAGACCAATCCCACTCCTTGCACTCGAGAGCTCCCCTGCAAATGGCCAGTAGCACAAACCTCCCTTGTTTCTTCCAGTGCCTTATGGAGCTGCAGGGGTACCCGAGCAGCCTCCTCTGGGGCCTCCCCATTCTCCTGCGAACGTTTTTGACCCGCTGGCCTTCCTCGGTGAGGATCTGGGTGCGGAGTCTCTGCTGAACCAGAACGAAGCAGGTGAGCCCGTGCTGATCTGCTCCTGGCAAGAAGCTGAGCGGAGCGGGAGGGGGGAGAGGCAGAGCCGGCCCTGGGGCAGAGTGGCCAAACGAGGTATTTGGTGGAACCAATGAAGCTCAAGGGCTGATTTCAAGGACGTTGCAGAGCAGGGGTCCCCAGTCTTTTTGAGCCTTTGGGTACCTTTGGAATCCTGAAACTCCATGGTGGCTGCAGCCGCAGAATGGCTGCCATACAACGGCTGCCGCAGGAGGCAGAGCCAGCCACACAATGGCTGCTGCAGGAGGCGGAGCCAGCCACACAATGGCTGCTGCAGGAGGTGGAGCCAGCCACACATTGGCTTCCACAACTTACCTTCAGTAAGTTAAACATTTGCACAGCCATTCAAATCTCCAACAGCCCTGCTGGGCAAAAGACCCACCTGGCCCTGCTGATTTTTAAAAAAACACTCGTTGGGTGCCAGAAAAGGTGTTGGTGGGCGCTGTGGTGCCTACAGGCACTGTGTTGGGGACCCCTGTTATAGAACTGTGGTTGGTTTGAAAGAAACATCGGTTGGTTTGAAAGGAAGTCGCTAGTTAGAGTCGCTCTGCTTCTGGGTGAGAGGGGATGGGATGGGACCAATGTTCCCTCTAAGCTGAGTTAGCGTGAGCTAGCTCACAGATTTTTAGCCTCTGGCTCACACATTTTTGTCTCAGCTCAGGAAGGATGGCTCCAGAGCAAACTAATTTATGCAGTAGCCAAATCACTCGCTCACAACTTTGATGCCAGTAGCTCACAAAGCAGAATTTTTGTTCACAAGACTCCCCAGCTTAGAGGGAGCATTGGATGGGACAGTGACAACTTCCCCAGCAGGATCTGGCATTCCGACGCTTGGTCTGGGCCGCCAGTTCTGCTGCTCACCTGAGTGTTTTGGGGTGGGATGTCGGGATAACTGGCGTGGAAATTAGACCCACTCTGGGGTTGCTGCAGCCAGGAAGAGCCCCGGCCGAAGAGCTAACTATCCCCAGGGGCAGTTTGGACTGAGTTACAAAGGTGCTTTGCGAGACCACTTTTTGTGGGTGTTCACAAGCATCTGGTTTTTTTTGCTAACTGTTTCCCGTAGTACCTGCAAGTCAGATGGGACTTCCGGAAGATTTCTTGTTGGGAACTCAGCCCTTAGTCGCGACGCAGGGAAACCCCTTCTTTGAGCCTCCAGGTAAATGAGAGAGCCAGGGGTGGGCTCCGTGCAGGTCTGTTTCCCCTTGTGACTTTTAATCGGGACTGGGCCTGGAGGGAAGAGCAAAGCCCTTTCTTGCCTCTGACCGAGGAATGCCAGAATCACCACTGGGAAGAGGAAGAAGAGCCGTCCCAAGGGTCAAACCCTGTCTTGGGTTTGGGACCTCCGCATGGTGGCTGACTTTGGTCCCCGGGAAGATTCACCGGCCTGTTTTTCACCATGCAGTTCTGGAACCCCCCCAGGTTTGCTTAGGAGGCGCTTTCTGCGGATTCTGTTCTCATGGCAGCCCACTGAGCTCCCTGAATTTGGAGGGGGGGGGGGTGTCGCCAGATTCTCAGGAGCAGCAATAGTGGAAGTCTGCAGTGAGAAGGGAACTGGCGGAAATCACTGCCCCCTCTTAAGGAAGCTGAAGTGCCCATAAGTTTTTGGAAGGTGGCTGGCTACAGGCCAAGGACAGTGCCGTTTGTAGCAGTCGTTTTCCTGCTGCCAATCTGATTCCTTGCTGTTTGTGCTCAGAATGCCCGTACAGTTTCTCATTATGTCGACCTGAGGAGTGGTGGACCAGATTTCGTTTTCAAGCAAGGCTTAACTTTCAGGGAGCTTGTGGGTGTGAATCCAAGAACTCAAGGAGCCTTCCCCCATTCCCCCACGTGCCCCTCTTGGTTACAGCTGCAGTTTCCGGGCCCAGAGGTTCAGCATCGAAGTAGATGGGGAGGCGCAGAGATGGTGAACAGAATGGGGAAGGATCAGTAGAATGTCATCCCAGAATCCCTTGCCGTGTTCCACCCACAGTATTCCTCTCACCCCTTCCAGACCTCGACCTTCCACCCTTCTTGCTGCCTCTGTTCCCATAATGCCATCTCGTTTCCATGCATTGCTAGTTGCAGCCAATCTCTTCTCCATGCCAGAAAATACGATGTGATGGAAAACAGTTTGTACTGAGAGAATACCCAAGCCACAGACTTCAGCGGAGTGTTTTAATTACTTCTCTAGTTGTAGGTTTGACATTTCCTTGCTACTGTAGCACTTGGGAGTCTTGTTTTAGGTACCACGTAACCCATGGACGCTGTCCTGAAGCGTCTTTGGCTAAAAGTCCTGACGTCTTGGCTTCTGTCTGATCAAACTCTCTTTGCGCCCAGCACTCAGCAAGATCCCTGAAGTGGCAGAGGCACACTTACCAGGAAGCGCCGCAATGGGTTTTACAGACTTCCCGGGAGAACCTAAACCTCCAGAGGCCACGTCGTTGGCTCCAGTAGGTGAGAGAGCCCTGTGAAAGCCAGGTTTGGAATCTGCATGCAGTAAGAGTTGCCAGTCCCTCTCTCTTCGGAGAGCTGTGTGTCCCAGAAGCGAGCAATGGTCGCTGCGTAGTGTGTGCCTTAGGTGACGGCTTTACTCCGATGGAAACGGGAGCCCTGTGTCAGGAAATGGCTTTGGTGGCATCTGCTGCAGAGGCCTTGACCCAGCTGGCTTCTCAGCCAGTCCAAGCTGGGGCATCTTGCCCAGCTGGCTTTGGAGCTTCTTTGTCATGGGGAGTGGTTCTTGACCATCATCCAGGTCTTTATAGTACAGCAGTGCCCGGGGGGGGGGGGGGGGGGGGGCTTGGATCGGGGCATAACTGGGGTGTATTTTCTTCAAACGTGCAGCCACTGGTGCTGGTCAGGGCTGAGGCCTAGTTTAGTTCTCTTTCATGGTGATGGGCTTTCTTCCAGTGTTCAGACGCCAGAAATGAAGGGCGTGTTGGATCCTGACCTTTCTGTGTCTGTTTTTCCCCTCTCCCGTAGGCAGTGCAGGTCCCGCCCCTGCAGGGGAAGAGCTGATGGGATTTGAACCTTGGTTTGACCAGAGGACTCTTCCGCCAAAGGAAGCGCTCGCAAGTGAGTGAGTCTGCACTGAGGCTTGATGGGCTTTTCCCCCGCAGCAGTGATGGTTGCCCCCTGGAAACGACAGCAGTTCTTCATTCACACGAGAAACGTTTTGACAAAGCCCTTCTGTGAAGCAGCATCAAGGTCGCTGCTGCACCGGCCATTTATTCGCCCTTTCGTCTCCTGATATCACATCCTGCCCCCCCCTCCCGGGGGGGGGGAGTCTTGGCTTTGTCTTTGCTCCGAGGAGTCCGTGGTTCCAGTCTTTGCTTTCCAGTTTGGCCAGTGGTATCCTGCACATGAGAGGTTTTAATTGAGAATCAGCCTGCCCATGGCCAGCAGACTGTATGGTGTTAGAATGGGGGTGGGGGTGGGGATGCAGATGGATGGAACGTGTCTCAAGGCATTCGTGATGAGAGAAACCAGCCCTGCTTTCTTTTCTTGGAACAGCCTCTCCAGAAGCCCCTGCGAGCAAGGATCAAAAGACAAAGGCCATGGAGTCGGCAGCCCCAGCCGTAGACAGTGCTGCGCTGGAGAAACAGGAGGAGAAGAAGACCTCGCCCGACCAGCACAAGGAGAAGGAAAGCAGTGGCCCATCTCCCAGCCAGCCGACGGAGGGGGCAGCAAGCAAATCGGGTCAGAAGGTGGGCGAGAGCAAGGCAGAAGAGGCAGCCAGGCCTCCTCCCAGCCCAAAAGTAGAAGAGAAGAAGCCCTCTCCGGCCCTTCGTGCGGAGGCAGGAGAGAGCGAATTGCCTGCCCAGAGAGCGGAAGAAAACAAGATTGCTCCCAGCCAGAGGATAGATGAGAGCAAGGCCTCTCTCAGCCAGCCTGCAGAGGAGGCAGCCAGTAAACCACTCGTCCAGAAAGTAGAAGACAGCAAACCTTCTCCCAGCCAGCATGCGGAGAAGGTAGAGCAGAGCCTGGCCCCACCTCCTCAGCCCTTAGGAAAGCAAGAAGAGAGCAAGCCCCCCTCCTCTCCCGGCCGCCCTGTGGAGCACCTTCCCGGGCTGGAGAAACTTGATGAGAGGAGCAAACCTGCCGGGAAGCAAGAGGAGCATCAGCAACCGCCGGCCAAACTTGTGGAGCATTTCCCAGAACCTGCAGGTAAGGAAAGCAATGGGAAAGGGATGCACTTCACTGAGGGGCGCACCAGCCTGTCCTTCCCTTGGCAGCAAATGGAATCCCCCCCCCATCAGTTTAAATTATTTTAAAATGCTGAGCCCAGGAAATAGCATGAGAGCCCCAGGTGCAGCAGGAGCAGGGCTGGGCTGTTTGGAGGAAGGGAAGGAGGAGTTCATGGGGACAGGGACACACAGAGGTGGGGGAGGACTGGCCAGTCCCTTGGAGCAGGTCGCCCTGTCCGCTGTGCCAGCTTAAACTTGGGAGGGGCCATGGCCCAGTGGAAGAGCCTCCGCTTGGCATGCAGAAGGTCCCAAGTTCAATCCCTGGCACCTCCAGTTAAAAGGACCAGGCGGGAGGTGATGGGAAAGACCTCAGCCTGGGACCCTGGAGAGCTGCTGCCAGTCTGAGCAGGCGATACTGACCTTGGTGGAGCAAAGGTTTGATTCAGTAGATAGCAGCTTCCTGTGAGGGACAGTGGCTCAGTGGTAGAGCGTCAGCTTGGCATGCGGAAGGTCCCAGGTTCAGTCCCTGGCATCTCCAGTTAAAAGGATCAGGCAGGTGATGTGAAGGACCACTGCCAGTCTCAGTGGACAGTGCTGACTCCGATGGACCAAGGGTCTGAGTCAATACCGTACTGTCATGTCGTTAGCTGCCCCAAGCCCCTTTCTGGAGGAGGGGTGGGATAAAAATCCAGTAGAATAAATAAACTATTGTTGCTGGGGTGTGAGGTATGGCTTGCCTTGCTGCATCAGGCCTCTGGTCCTCCTGGCTCAACACGAGATCGTCCAACACGGTTAATCGTAATGTACCTGCGGGGTGCGCAAGCAGATCCATCCACAGTAGCCCAATGCAGTTGATAGAGGGTAGATTCAGGACGGGCAAGTGGAGATCATTTTTTGCTCAGTGGGTAATTGCACTGTGAAATTTGTTGCCATGGATGTAGTGACAACCAGAAGCATAGTTTTAGAAGAGGCTTAGGCAGAGTCATGGAGGAGAGGATCCATCAGTGGCTATTAGCCGTGGTCACTGAAAGACATATTCATATGCAGAGGCAGCAGACCTCTGAATCCCAGAGCCAGGAGGCAACATCAGGGGAAGGCCTCAGCCTCTGCCCTGTTGCTGGCTCTCCAGAGGAACTGGTTGGCCCCTGTGTGAGACAGGAGGCTGGACTAGATATGGACCCTCCCTGGTCTGACCCAGCAGGGCTCTTCTGAGGTTCTTATCAGGGGAAGGCCTCTGCCTCAATGCCCTGTTGCTGGTCCTCCAGACGAACTGGTTGGCCACTGTGTGAGACAGGGATATGGACCCTCACTGGTCTGATCTAGCAGGGCTCTTCTGAGGCTCTTATCAGGGGAAGGCCTCAGCCTCCATGCCCTGTTCTTGGCCCTCCAGGGGAACTGGCTGGCCCTTGTGTGAGACAGGATGCTGGACAAGATGGACCCTCACTGGTCTGATCCAGCAGGGCTCTTCTGAGGTTCTTATCAGGAGAAGGCCTCGGCCTCTCTGCCCTGTTGCTGGCCCTCCAGAGGAACTGGTTGGCCGCTGTGTGAGACAGGATGCTGGACTAGATGGACCCTCCCTGGTCTGATCCAGCAGGGCTCTTCTGGTGTTCTGATCAGGGGAAGACCTCAGCCTCTAAGCCCTGTTGTTGGCCCTCCAGAAGAACACAGGTTGTCCACTGTGTGAGACAGGATGCTGGACTAGATGGACCCTCACTGGTCTGATCCAGCTGGTCTCTTCTGATGTCCTTACCAGGGGAAGGCCTCGGCCTCTCTGCCCTGTTGTTGGCCCTCCAGAGGAACTGGTTGGCCCCTGTGTGAGATGAGATGCTGGACTAGAGGGACCCTCCCTGGTCTGACCCAGCAGGGCTCTTCTGAGGTTCTTCTCAGGGGAAGGCCTCGGCCTCTCTGCCCCATTGCTGGCCCTCCAGAGGAACTGGTTGGCCACTGTGTGAGAAAGGAGGCTGGACTAGAGGGACCCGCACTGGTCTGACCCAGCAGGGCTCTTCTGAGGTTCTGGTAGCTGAATCCTGCCCGTGAGGATTGTGCTTCTGGCCAGCTAGGCTCCCTCCCAGCTTTAATGAGATTTCTTGTGCTTTTGCTCCTACCAAAAGAGTCCAAGGAGCCTGTGCCTCTGGAAAAGCCCAGAGCAGAACTGAAGGAACCCTTCCTGGGAACAGCGGCTCTTGACCTCGCTGGAGCTGACAAGCCGAAGGAAGTCCCTGAGTCCAGCAGTGGCCAGCCGGTGGAGCAGAACCAGGAGAAAGCCTCCCGGGACCCCGAAGGTAGGTCGAGAAAGGGAAGGAGCAGGGCAGGAGTGGCGGCTCTTGGCAGTGTGGGGCTGCCTTCTCTGCCTTGCCGCTCCTTTCTTCTGCAGACTGCACGGGTCTCCTGCATCATTTGCAAAGGGAGGAAGAGGTTTCCTAGGCTAATTTCTCGATGCCCCCACTCCATGGCTGGAGCTCTCCTTTCAATTGCTGGTTTTAGAGTGGGAGCCACATTAAACGCTGACAGGTTTACCACAATCCCTCTCTTGCCAACCTGCCTTGGTTTATCCCCCAACCCCGCCGAGATTATTTTTTTTTGCTTAACGCTTAATTCTGGCTATCAGACAAGTGTTTTGTAGCAGACCCTTTAACAGGAGTGGTCTGTACTTGCGCTGGAGTTTAATTTTTGGCCTGTCTTCCACTTTCCCTTCAGTATCTTTCCGCTTCTGTATTGGGGGTTGATTTGGGGGGCCCCACCTCTGCAAAAACCGGTCTTTGCAGCCTTTACATTGAACGGAGCAAACATTCCACCCTGAGCAGAGTGAGTTGCTTTGTTCTTCCCGCAGAGTTTCATCTTCCACTGGTACTTGTTTGCCTACTCGGCTTCTCCATGTGTCTGTGTGCACATTGCATCCTGCCTCACCTCCACGTTTCCTCCTGCAAGGAAATGCCGGGATATTCTTGCTTGAGCATCTTTCTGAGAAAGAAGCAGAGTGAGTCCCAAAGCCCCTTTAATTGGGCCCTGAGAGCTCTTTGAGCACAAGAAAGAGTAGTCGCTTCATGTTCTTTAACATACAGGCAGCAAACTTTCAGGAGACTTTGCTTGTAGAGTGTGATAAATTGGCAGTAGGCACTGAGTGCACCCCAAGGATGGGTTAGGGCCGCCACCTTCTCCAAATGTGGCAGCATTTGAGGTGGGGTAGAGAGTGAGTCAGTGCTCTGGCACCTGAGCAAACTTCCTGTGTTCCAGGTGTATCTACTACCCCAGTCAGACAAGCTAACAAATCCAGTGACCATCGCAGGTTTGCCAAAGCGAAGCCTGCTCGAGTACCTTTTGCAGAGGCCCCAGCGGAGCTTCTGGCGCCATTCCCAGCACAGAAGAGCCGCAACCAGGGAGAAGACCCCTTTGCCACTTCGGAATGGGGCTGTGTCGCTGGGACGTCCCCACGGGGCAGGGCTGCTCCTCGGAAGGTCACTGGCCAGCCGTTTGAGCCTGCGGAAGGCCAGAGAGATGACTCACAAGAGGGCTGGGATCCGGAAGCCTCAGCGGCGTTTAAGAAGAAGAAGAAGAAACCAAAGCAGAAGAGAAACCAGCACCCCAGGTCAGTGGAAGCATGGGAGGAAACCCCTGAAAGGCTGAGAACCCCCCCGTCTGCTGCCGAGCCCCAGAAATCTGACGTTCCACAAGCTGTGCCCCTTGAGAGCCCCCAAGAGGTCACAGGTGCCCCCACAGGAGTCCCTTGGAAAGATGCTTCTAAGCGTGAGATGGACTGGCAGGTGGGGGGCGCTCAGAGCCCTGCCTCCACCCCTGCAGGAGGAGAGCCGATCCGGCACACCGAAGGCTCTTTGAAACTCGAGTTGGATGCAAAAGCAGTAGAATTTGGCAGAGCGGACGTGATCAGTGATGACAGGGCTCGGTTGCAGTCTAAAAGCAGGAAGAAGGGATCTTTCAGGGAGCAGGTGAAGGGCCCTGCTGAGCTGAGTAAACTGGGAAGCCCCACATCCCCCCCAGCACAAGCCAGTCCTGTGGCAATAAGCATCTTTGGGGAGAGCAGGAAGTGGGAGGGTCAGGCTCCCCAGAACATGGGACTGGACCTGTCTGCTGTGGACCCCGAACCCACTGTGAGCAGCCCTGTGGCCGTGAGTGGGGAAGCTGCAAAGCCAGCAGATGTGGATGGAGGAAAGGTGACCTTAGAGGATCCAGCTGCTGAAAGTGTGGTCTTGGAAGGGAAGCCCAGGCAGCCAGGTGGCCACGGGAAAGGCAGAAGGGCTGGGAAGGAAGCCACCAAGGCTCACTCAGAAGAGAAGGCTGTGGAAGCACCCAGAGAAGTGAGGCTCTCTGATAAAAGCGGCCCAGTTGCGTCAGAGCCCTCGCCAGCACCGAAAACCAGGACTTTGTCAGACAAGATCAGTCCCGTGAAAAGTGAGAAGCCCGCTTTCGGTTCAGGAGAAAGTCCCTTTTCCTGGGAAGCACGTTCAGACGCAGCGAAGCCCCTTGCCCCTGGTGAGATACTTGGAGGTGGGAAAGTGCCTTTGGCTGATACAAACGAGGCCGCGTGCTCCACTCCCTCTGAAAAGCCGGCCCCAGCTGCTCCCAGGGTGGCGGCCGATCAGCCTAAAAAGAGTGACAGCGATAGGAAAAGCAAGAAGGCGAAAAATCACCTGGAGCAGCAGCGGCTGCTGCTTCCAGAGGACACGTCCGATTTGAGGCGGGGTCTGGCTGTGGAGGGAGTGGTGTCGCTCCCCGAAATGGGCCCTGGTGCCACCAGCAGAGAGGCGAGCCGCTCCAGTCTCACGGAGAATCAAGTGGCTGATGGCTCCGCAGCGGCAGGGGAGAAGCCGACGAAAAGGAGCAGCGACGGGAAGAGCCGCAGGGCTGCCGGAAGGAGTTCCTTTGGGCCACCATTTCCCCTGGAGGCGGAGAAGAGTCCCGGCAGCCTTCCCACTGAAGTGAGCAAGGCTGATCCCACGAGAGAGGAAGCCACTCCCGATAAAGAGCCTGGCTTGGATGCCGCAAGCTTGCTGTCGGAAGCCGCTGCAGATATAGCAGCATTACGTGCTCCTTCTACACTGCCCCAAGTAGGAAAACCAAACGTGCCCCCAACCTGGCAGGGCGAGTGGGCTGACTTCCCTTCCTCGGCATACCCCTTTATCGTGGAGACGCCAGCCAAAGTGCCTGAATATCCTGCCTCTTCCGCGGCAGATGCCCAGACAGAGGGAGCTGTCGTGTCTGATAAAGGCAAGGGGCCTAGCCCCACCAGCGTGTCCATCGTGGCAGAGCCCGGTTCAGCACTGCTGATGAGCAAGCCCAAAAAGAGGACCAGCGACGGGAGAAGCAAAAAATCTGGCAAGCATGCTACCCAGCAGCCAGAACCCGACGCCGCTGTGAACAGGCCCTCCAAGATGGATGGCGCAGCTAGAGAGATGGGCGCTGTTGACAAGAGTGACACCACACTGTTGGAGCAACCAGTTGGAAGCCAAGCGCAGTTTCCTGCTGTAAAGCTGACGGAAAGCCCTGAAGGGAAGAGGGACGAAGACTCTAACACAGATCTCAAAAATAGTTGCTCCAAACAGCCGCCTGCTTCGGCCCAGAGATCAAGCCCTGTGAAGCCGGAGCCTCTTGCCAAAACCAGAGATGCCCCTTCCACCTGCAAAAGCCAGGAAATTAGTCTAGCTGCCTTAGAGCATCTTGCCGAAGCTATAACTTCACCACAAGCGCACACTCCCCTCAAAGAGCTGGCGAAAGAAGAGCCAAAGGTCCCCAGGGACGAAGGGCAGATTCCCCAAGTTTGTGAGGTTTTGGCGGCAAAGCTAGATATTGCTGGACCGGTTGCTGCATGCAGGGAGGTGGGTCAAATGGAGAAAAGCCCGTCCCCTACCACAGGCAAGGGAAGAGCTGCAGACAATCTTCTGAGGGATCTAGAAGCTGCAGGCCAAGTTCCTCGTGTGCCAGCTGCAGATGAAACCTCTAAAGGAGTGGATGAAGGGATGGATGGAAAGAGCAGGTCTAGTGTGGACCGTCCGTTTCCTTTGGGGGCTGAGGCAGAGGGGGTTCTGGGTGCCGAGATCAACGAGAAGCCCAAGGGGCGCTCTTCTGATAGACGCAAGAAAGAGTCCAGAGACGGCAGCTCGGATCTGGCTGGCCGGCAGGATCCTGGCATGAAACCTGCAAAGAGGGGCAGCGATGGGAAGAGCAAAAAGGCCGCCAGCTCCCCAGAGCAGCCAGTCCTTTGTCCTGCAAAGGCAGACCCAAGCCAAGGGCAGCATCCCAAAGTGACCGGGTTGGAGTACGCCTTGGAAGGAACGGAGTTTGTGGATGAAAACCGAAACATTAAAAACTTTCCTCCGGGGCATCCAATGCTTTGGGGTGGAAACACAGTGAGCCTACTTGGTCCTTTTGGTTCACTTGGGCCATCTTCTGTTGGTGAAGCCAATTCCCGAAGCCAGTGCCCCTTTCTCAACCATCAAGGCAAAGTTGCAGCGGAACTAAGGAAGGAGCAGCTTCCCCCTCCAGAAGTGGCCGGAGATTCGAGCAGAGGGGAGCGGAAGGACAAACCTGATCTCCAAGAAGATGCGGCGGCGGCGGCGGCTGAGTTCAGAGAGGCAATGATAGAGGCCTCCCTTTTGGTGAAAGCTGGGGACAAGACGAGAGAGAAGAGGAAGAAAGCCACGCAGGCTTCGTCCGAACAGATTGTCGAACAGGATGCCAGAGCAGAAGGCCGGGCACCGTCCTCTGTTTCAGCCGGAGCGGAAGGTGGAGGAGTCAACCTGTTGGACAAAACACCAGGCTTCGGGCTCTCTTCTTCAGCATTAGCAGTGATGGAGGAGGAGGAGACGGCCCAGAGCGCAGTCGCTGCGGCAGAAGGAAGCTGCTCTGCTGGGAGAGAAGTCGTCATCCCCCCTGCAGAAGTTCCAGATCCTTGGGAGAGTAACAAAGAAGCCGTAGCACTTCAGGCTCTAACAGCAGTGCTGGTGGGTGGCAGCGGAGAACCAGCAGGGTCAAGTGAAGGCGCTAAAGTGGACAAACAGAGGATATCTGAGTGCCCAGAGAGTTTAGGAAGTAAGGCAAGGGTAGATAAGGCCTCCGAGGACGGCCCCACGGTGGAAGTGACTCCTGCTAATAAACCCCAAGACTATTCTGAGCCTCTGGAACAAGGCGGCCCGAACAAGGCGGCGATCGGCCAGGAGGAAACAGCGAGGGAGGCCGCTGAACGAGTGATCGCCGGCTCTGAAACCGGCCCAAGTGCAGCGGTCGGTCTGCAGGCGGTTGCTGGACGTCCTGACCAAGCCACGAGGGAGACCAAGAGAGAGGAAAGAGCCAGAGCCCCAGAGCAGCTCAAAGGATACATGCGGCCCACCAAGTCGAGAGGGCTTGCTCCTCCCCCGCTGCGAGCGGCTGCTCCAGAACCGGGCAAGAGGCGGCCTGCAAAGCCGGACGGGCTGGGCCTGACGAGGCAAGAGAGAGGTCTGTGCGCATGCCACTTCGCCCCCCCCCCCCCCCCTTTGCTGGTAACGCATACTACGGCTTGTGTGTGAGGCGTTGCTCCTTGTGGGCGCATTGGCTTGAGCACCTAACTGTTAATCCCACGTCTGACACACAGCCATCCCTGGCATGAGTGTGTCTTGGCTGTTTCGGAGAGCCCGTGTGAATCTGCTTGGCTGTCTCACAGCACTGACACCTGAGTTTCCCCCCAAAGAAGTGGCCGTGTGAGCCGAACTCCCAAGCTTCTCTTTAATGTGCTTGTCCTTGCTTCCTCTACTACTCACTAATAATTTAGAAAAACCCCGCTCCTCTTTGGGGAAGCCGCTTCTTGGCACAGTGTTGCTCGGAGCCAGCCCCTCGATCTGAGGGCCACATTTGGGTGCAGACAGCACTCGCTCACCCTACTGCCCGCGCCTGGGCTCCACTGCTGTTTGCTCTTGGGGCAGAAAAGTGGGACCCAAGTCTCCAGAATCAAGAGCCTGTAAGGCTGCTGCGTTGCTGTCAATTGTGAACGTGATTGCATCACACGGCGTCTTGAAAACCAGTCTGGTAAAACGACATGGTGTTCCTTGTGCACGTCTCTGGAGCTGGCATGGAGGTGTCTGTATGGTGGCTGTCTCGCGTAGCAAGGCCGAGACGGACACTGTGGCATGGAGTGCAGCCATGTGCTACTTTTTGTGAGTGGCGTGGTGAGTAGTGCATGAGTCCGTTCTGAGTGGCACTTGGTAAACGAAGCAGTGCGTCTTGGTGTGAGGAAGTGGGTTTGCGCTGGGGGGAGGCACGCTGATGCTGCTCGCCCGCTATACCTGCAGTGACGGTCTCGTGGCTCTTTATCCGCAGGCAGAGACCGAGACCAGAGAGGAGAATTCTGTTCCCTAGGCTGGGGGTCCGCAGCATGGTGCCTGCTGGTGCCGTAACACCTGCCGACACCTTTCCTGTTGTCCGCCCAGTGTTTTCAGAAAGTGGGTGGGGCTTTTGCCCCGCAAGGCTTCTGATCGGCTGCTGGAGATTTGATTGGCATAAAAACAACCATTGTTCAGGAAGGAGGGAGCATTGAGGGAATGCCTGATGAAACAAAGAAGTCTTCACCTTCTGGAGGAAGACGGCAACAGAAGGGGGCAGGCAAGTCTCCCTGGGGAGAGAGTTCCAGGGCTTTGGCGCCGTGACGGAGATGGCCTCCTCCCGGGTTGCCTAGTCTCAGGACTTGAAGCGGGGCCTCCAAAGACGGCCATAGTGGTCGGATAGGTTCATAAGGGAGGGGAGGGTGGTCCTTCAGGTGTGTTGGTTCCAAACCATGTAGGGCTTTGAAGGTCAAGCCCAGCATCTTAAACTCTGCCTAGAAGCAAACTAGGAGCCAGTGTAGATGGGCCAAGACTGTAGTGATACAGTCCCAAGACCCACTCCGGTCGGTTTCCCGGCCGCTGCCTTATGCGCCAGTAGAAGTTCCCAAATGCTTTTCAAGGGCAGGCCCCATGTAGACTGCACTGCAGTAATCTAATCTCATCTTTCCTTCTTGCTACCTGAGATGCTTTTGCTGAAATGGTTCGACTGAACATGGGGGCCTTCTGTGCTCAACACATGTGCACTGCCCCTAAGTTATGGCCGTCCCCCCCCCCCCCCAACACGTCTGCATGGTTTTATATTTCCTGTGGGTGTCTGGCCGCTTCTCGTGCTCCGTAGTCTGTCCAGTCATCTCTGAATTTACGAGGTGGGGGGTGGCACGCACTTCCCTAGTCACTACCCACCAGCAAGATGGGATGGTGCCCGTAGGTGGAGTCCCCTGGCGTCAGCTTACCTAGAAGAAATCGTTAACTTGGTAGAAGGCTGAGGCATGCTGGCCTTAATGTTTTGCTCTGGTTTCTGAGTGGTTTTGTATCTTTAATGAGCGTTGCATAAGCCTCAAAGTTGTTCTATTTTGGTGGGTGTGCTGTGCATGAACTTCAGCTCTACAAGCTTGTGTGTGTGTGTGTGTGTGTGTGTGTGTGTGTGATCCCCCCCTCCCCCCCGGCATGGCGATACAAAATGAAGGGTGTTCAAAGGCAACATCTTCTTTTAATACTGAAAACTGAATTGCTGGAAGACTTCCCTCTTGTGTTCCTTGTACATGGCTGTATTAAAAGCGGGACTTGAGTGAACCTCGGAGGCCGCTACAGATTAGAAACGCCGCCCCTGAATGAAATAAGCTGTACAGGTAATTGGGGTTGCGCAGGGCACAGTGCGTCCCTTTGGAGGTTCCCCGCCGAGCGAGCAAGCTGGGTTATGTGGGCAGGCTCCACGCAGCAGAGCGCTCCTCTGAATGCCAGGATAGGAACCCCTCTTGTTCTTCCCTCCCCAGGTTGCATTACAGATGGAAAGCGAGCTGCAGGTTTGTCAAAGAGGGAGGCGTGAGGATGTGGTTCTACCGCATTGTGACTCAAAAAGGAAGGAGGGGGGCATTGGGTGAGGTTGCCAGCCTCCTGGTGAGGGCTGGAAATCTCCCAGGATTACAACTGGGTCTCCAGACTAGAGTTGCCCTGGAGAAAGCGGCTGCTTTGGAGGGTGGTCCCGAGGCTCCTCCCCTCCCCAAACCCCGCCCACTCAGGCTCCACCCCCAAAGGCTCCAGGTATTTCCCAGTCCAGAGCTGGCAACCCTAGCGTCGGGGCATGTCGTTCATGGGGAGGTCGGGCTGGTGTCCTTTACTGCTGACCTGGCTGCCACAATGAGAGATGGCCCTGAGGCTCGGGGCAGGGTCTGAATGCGGAGGGGAGAGAATAGAATCAGGATGGAAGTGCTGGAGGAGGGAGCACCTGTCCCTTGGCTTCCAGGATGACCAGGGAAGTCCATGGCTCTCTGTGCGATTTGCTTCCTGGACAGGGCTGGCCCTGCGCACAGCAGAAGTGGATAGTTTTAAAGGTCCTGGGGGCGCAGTCGTGAAGGCACTGCCACACCCTAGTGATGCCACGCCCCTCGGTGGCTGTCCGTGAGAGATGGACGCGAGGGCCCGAGAGACGGCCAGAGGTGCCCTAGAGCAGGGGCCCCCAACATGGTGCCCACTGCGCTCTTTTAGAAAGTGGGCGCAGCTGGGTGGGAGTTTTGCCCAGCAAGGCTTCTGGTTTGCCGAGCACATTGAAAGGGCGCCATGTTAAACAGAGTTGCATCTGATCTAATCTGGGAGAACCAGGTTCGGTTCCCCACTCCTCCACTTGCACCTGCTGGTGTGACCTTGGGCAAGCCGTAGTTCTGGCACAGCTGTTCTTGAAAAAGAGCAGTCTCTGTCAGAGCTCTCTCGGCCCCACCTACCTCCCAGGGTGTCTGTCTGTTGTGGGGAGGGGAAGGGAGAGGAGTTTGTAAGCCGCTCTGAGACTCCCTTGGGTAGTGAAGGGCGGGGTATCAAGCCCATCTCCTCCTCCTCCTCTTCTTCTCCTTCTCCTTGTCCTGTACCTTCCGTGAACCCCATGTGCCTCATCCTTGACTGGGGTTGGCAACGACATTTAATTAGCGACTGCTCTTGGGGGGGGGGGGAATCTAGCACGGAGCACTTCATCATCCTGGAAGGGGGAGTTGCCTTGGTTACCAGTGCAAAGGGGAACTTGCTGGAACAATCAGGTTGGGTGTTTTTTCTCTCTCTTTCTCTCTCTCTTTCAATGCATTGAACGGGATAAGTAGTAGCTTCAGGAGCGGAGCGAAAATAGAAGCGTGAGGCTGCGAGGGGTGGGAGCAGGCAGCTTGGTGCTGGAATCCTGGGGTGCTGATGGAGGAGTGGCGGAAACACGGAACGGGGGGGGCTTAGGGTGCCTGCCGTTGTGGGCTCATCCTGGATCCCAGCAAATCCCACAGCGGTTCCGTAGGATTTGCTTTTAAAGGAATTAGCAGGGTTAAGAGGGATTTTGCTCTTGCCACGACTTATACGAAGGGAGAGGAGTTGCGTTTTTTGTGGACTCTCTGTTTTTCCTTCACTTTAAACAGTTCTGAAGAACGGCACGCACAAAGCAAACTCCGGGCTGACCCATGAAAGCTTGTGCCATAATACATTTGTTGGTGTTTGTTTCGTTCTTCACTTCACTTTGTTTTTATTTACTTTATTTATGTCCCACCTTTCTCCCCCACAGGGACCCAAACTGGCTCACATCCTTCTCTCCTCCGTTTTTAATCCTCACAACAACCCTTTCAGGTAGTTAGCCAGAGAGTTTGTGTCTGGCCCAGGGTCACCCAGCAGGCTCCCATGGCAGAGTGGGGATTTGAACCTGGGTCTCCCCGTTCCTAGCCCAACACTTTAACCACTACACACACTGGCTCACTGGGGTTCTTGGCTGTCTTCTGTGACTTCTTTCTTTACATTAAATGTCATTTTTTTCAGCTGTTGTTTCTAAGAGGTATAATAAAATGTGACTTCTCTATAAGGAGAGCAGTCATAATGTGCCTCCTTTAAGTACAAGGTAAAGGTAAGGTAAAGGTTTCCCTTGCTCGAAAGCCAGCTAAATCTGACTCTAGGGGGCAGTGCTCATCTCCATTTCTAGGCCGAAGAGCCAGCGCTGTCTGAAGACTTTTTCTGTGGTCATGTGGCCGGCATGACTAAACACCAAGACTCAAGGAACGTTACCTACTTGCAGTTTCTTGCTTTCGAACTGCTAGGCTGGCAGGAGCTGGGACCAGAGACGGGAGCTCACTCCGTCACGCGGCACTCGGGTCTCAAACTGCCAAGCTACCGACCTTCCGGTCTGCAGCTCAGCGTCTTAACCTCTGAGCCACCGCGGCCCCAAGTACAAGGTAGGGTAGACAGAATGGCTTTTCATTAAAAGAGAAAGACAGAAAGGGAAGCTCAATAGATTGTTCCACTTGGCCTCTAGTATGAGATGTCAGCTTCCCTACTTTACCGTTTACTTAAAGCATTTGTTCCTCATGGGCCAGCTCTCCTTCTCCAGCAGCAACCAGAAGGAGCCCTTTTCAGTCTCTCTGCGGCTCAGTCTCCTTCCCCTAGCCATTCTTTTCCATCGCTAGCAGACTAAGCAATATCGGCACTGCAGTTTGCCTGCCCACCAATTCCCTCCGCTTCCTTAATCTTGGCTTTTGCTGTCAAGAAATAGTCCCCAGCTCTTCAAAGGTTCAAATGCTGGTCTCTCTTCTCTTCCCCACTCCCCCTTCTCCTTCCTGCTGATTAAACTGTTAGCCAACCATTGACTGAGCAGAGATCAGCTTAGATCTTGCTGTGAGAGGGATGAAGGAAGCCCTAGAATGGAAATTAAGGTTTCAGAGAATCTGGATTCTTGGAACTTGCCTTGGGCTTAGACAGAAGGGGATCCAGGCATCTAAGCTGTTCCTAATGTGTCTTCCCTGGTCAATCCTTCGGTAGGAGCTCAGGGTAGGTCAAGAAGCACAGCCTGGTGGAAATTCCTTGGGAGCCCCTCCTGTCTCCTTGAGGCACTTAACCATTGTGAGCTGCCGGACCTCCTCATGGGGAAAAAGGACAGTGGCACTAAGCAGTGTTCCTGCTAAGCTGAGTTAGTGTGAGCTCGGTTCACACGTTTTTGCCTTTGCTCAGGAAGGCTGGCTCCAGAGCAAACTCATTGATGCAGCGGCCAAATCGCTCGCTCACAACTCTAACGCTAGTAGCTCACAAAGTAGTATTTTTGCTCACAAGACTCCACAACTTAGAGGAAGCATTGACTAAGAGTACTGATTCTTTACATCATGACTAGTCCCCCTTCTTTGCGGAGACGAGGTGGATTACCCACTTCAAAACAGCGCACTAGGGACAGTATGAATGCATAAACTGACAGTGCAATGAAACTGGATTACAATAGCACACACGGTATAATGTGGAACAAGATTTAAGTCCAGTGGCACCTTTAAGACTAACAAAGTTTACTTCTGGATATAAGTTTGCGTGTGCCACTGGACTCAACCTTTGTTCTGTTGCTTCAGACCAACATGGCTACCCAACCAAACGGTGTAATACAGTCATTGAAGCATCTCTGTCCGCTTCCTGCTAGCTCCTGCATCTCCACCTGTGTCCCCTTCTGGGCTTGCAATTTCCCTTCTCCGCCAAAGGCTTCTGCACCTTCTTGTCCATTTTTATGCCCTTTGCAAAACATGTTTCCAAACCAGCATTTCTCTATCCATGAGCCAGTTTGGTGTAGTGGTTAGGAGCAGCAGACTCTGATCTGGAGAACCGGGTTTGATTCCCCACTCCTCAGCATGAAGCCAGCTGGGTGACCTTGGGTCGGTCACAGTTCTCTCAGAACTCTCTCAGGCCCTTCTACCTCACAGGGTGTCTGTTGTGGGGAGAGGAAGGCGATTGTAAACCGGAGAGCTAGTTTAGTGTAGTGGTTAAGTTCACGGACTGTAATCTGGGAGAACCAGGTTTGATTCCCCACTCCTCCATATGCAGCCAGCTGACTGACCTTGGGTCAGGCAGAAATTCTCTCAGAGATGTTCTTGAAAGAGCAGTTCTCAAGAGAAAGCTCTCTCAGCCCCACCTACCTCACAGGGTGTCTGTTGTGGGGCAGGAAAGGGAGAGGAGTTTGTAAGCTGCTCTGAGACTCTGTGTGAAGGGTGGGGTATAAATCCAATCTCCTCCTCTTCTAAACTGCTCTGAGACTCCTTTGGGTAGTGAAAAGCAGGGTATACCATATTTTTCGCTCAATAAGACGCACTTTTCCTCCCCAAAAAAGTGGGGGGGAAGTGTGTGCGTCTTATGGAGTGAATATGGAGCTTTTCTTACCTGTAACAGGGCTCTTTCTTCAGCAGGAACGCAGGGGAACGCCATTCAGGCTGGCATCCCAGCCTCCCCCGCCCCTCCCTGCTGGGCCTGAGCTATTAAGACTTAAAAGGGAAACGGCAGGAAAACCCCCACCAGGCTAAGTACTCTTTCCCTTTAAGTGCTTTTCCCCTTTAAGACAGCCAGCAGCAGAAAGCCCCGCCCACAGATTAAGCTCCCTGGCTACTTTGCACAGAAAGGTCTGGCTTTGCATGGCATGCCGACGTCTCTCTTCTTTCCTTTCTCTATCTTCCTTCCTTCCTTCCTTCCTTTCCTTTTTTCTGTCTGTCTGTCTGTCTGTCTGTCTGTCTGTCTTTCTGTCTCTCTCTCTCTGTCCCCACCTTTCTTTCTTCCTTTCTCTTTCTCTCTCTCTCTCTCTCTCTCTCCTCCTCCTTCCTTCCTTTATCTCTCTCTCTCTTTCTTTCTGTTTCGTTTTTTCCTGTTTTCCTCCTCTAAAAACAAGGTGCGTCTTATGATCAGGTGCGTCTTATGGAGCGAAAAATACGGTAAAACCAACTCCTCCTCCTCCTTTGTCTTCTTCTCAATTGCTCCTAGGGCTCTTAGCATGACTGTGGACTCTCTGTGATGTCACAGCATCTCAGCTTATCATCAGGGAGGTTTTTCAGGCTGACAGCCAGATTTCGGTTCTGTCTTTGTACCAAGCGAGTCCTGGCTCTTCCTGAGCAACAGAGCTGAGTGGGCGGTAATTGGGGAGTGTCATGCAATAAGGACAATATAACTTTATACCTTTTTTACTCAAAGAGTTCCTGCATAGCTTCCACCCCCCAGTATTTTAAATGTAAGCAGTGGAGGTATGAATCAGGATGCCCCCCCCCCCCCGCCAGACCTTTTTTTGCTGCAGGATAAATTCAGGGGGCGTGTTGGAGTGGAGAGGCTAAAAATACTCCTTGCCTATTAGCAAAGAAGAGTTGTCATTGCTGTACTTTGCCATGAGAGCAGCAGACAGCCGTGTCTGCAAGCACTGAGCCTGCAGGGGGGGGGCTGCCCTCCTGGCTCAAAATATGGCCACAGCACCCTGAACACAGCTCGTCTCTGTTCTTTGAGGGGCTGTGGCTCAGTGGTAGAGCGTCTGCTCGGCATGCAGAAGGTCCCAGGTTCAATCCCCGGCATCTCCAGTTAAAAGATCTGGCAGGAGGCAATGTGAAAGACCTCCTGAGACCTTGGAGAGCCGCTGCCAGTCTGAGTAGACACGATTGACTTTGATGGGCCAAGGGTCTAATTCAATATAAGTCAATTTTATGCATTCATGTGCGCGATAGAGAGCTTAGCATCGGTGCATGCCAAGTGCTGCAACAGGGAGGTTGACATCAGGGGTGTGCATTCAGCAGTAGCCGAACTGGGAAAGTATCCGGGAAAATACCTTGTTGGTATTTTTCGAGTATCACATAAGCCAAATACAGAATACAGAGATCTGTATTCGGCTACCGGTATAGCTGAACCCGAAAAGGCCAATACTATCCGGCTTTTTTTTCGGGTTCATTTTGCTATACTGAAAACAAGGTCTCATTTAAACCTAAAAGGCTAAGCCATCAAGTCAGCTGTTGGGTTTAAATGCCTTCCTTTCCCTCCCCCAGATTGAGGAGGGAAAGAGTGGCATTTTAAGCATGCCTGGGTCCCGGGGCCCGTGGGGAAGGTCAGGTAGGGAACCCAGGCACGTTTAAAATACCTGTCCTTTGCTTCCCCAGCCCGCCCACTGTGGCAGGTTGGCTGGGGAAGGGAAGGGAAGGGAAGGGCAGGCATGCCCCTTTCCTTCCCTGAGCCTCTCAGCTTTTGCAGAGAAGCTTGGGGAGGGGGGGCATGTTTAAGTGCCTTTCTTTCCCTTCCCCAGATCGGGGAGGGGAAAGGAAGGCATTTAAAACATGCCTGGGCTCCTTGCCTGCCCTTCTCCAGCCACCCTTGTCAGCTAGAGAAGGGAAGGCAGAGAGCCTAGGCTTTCCCTGGTCAATTTCACTCACAGCTGACTGCCTGGGAGTGAAATTGACAGGGACATCTGTAGGGACTACAAGAGGGAAAGAAGGCATTTTAACATGCCTCCTTTCCCTCTGGTGATGTAAACCAGACCCAAATATATTTGGCAATACCGAATATTTCCCCAATCCGAATACTTTAGCCATGTTGGACTGGGGAAATTCGGCATTTACCAATATTTTTCATGTCTGATATATCCGAAGCCAAAAAATACTGGCATTTTATTTTGCACATCCCTAGTTGGCATGCAGCTAGTATTGTGTGTGTGTGTGTGTGGGGGGGGTCTTCATGTCTTCTCACAACATCAATATGACTAGCTTTGGTTGGGGATTATGTTTAAAACATAGCGGGAACGTTGACTGCCTTCCTTCCCTCCGGAAAACATAGTGTTAGTTTTGAAAGCTGCTGCAGGAGAATGGCTAGGGTTGTGAGGCAGGGGACTACTTCTGACCTATAAGAAACATAAGAGCATAAGAGAAGCCCATGTTGGATCAGGCCAAGGGCCCATCCAGACCAACACTCTGTGTCACACAGTGGCCAAAAACACCAGGTGCCCTCAGGAGGTCTAGCAGTGGGGCCAGGACACTAGAAACCCTCCCACTGTTGCCCCCCCCCAGCAGAACTATTGTAAGGATTACAGACGTCATGTATGTTGAAGTGCTTGGGTTACTTGGAAAGCCATTGGTAGATGCTCAGTGCCCTGACATGGGTAGCTCAGGCGAGGCCAGACTTGTCAGATTGCAGAAGCTAAGCAGGGTCAGCCCTGGTTAGTATTTGGATGGAGACCACCAAGGAAGTCCAGGGTTGAGATGCAGAGGCAGGCAATGGCAAGCCACCTCTGAACATCTCTCGCCTTGAAAAACCCCATGGGGGTTGCCATGACTCAGCTGTGACCTGATGGGGAATTTTTCCCCCCCAATGTTGTTGGCTGCGATAAGGACAGGCTGCTAGAACCCCGGTCGCTTTGCATTGAGAGGAATGGTGGCTTTTGTAACCGGAGGACCTGTCCAGTTTCCAACGTGCAGCTTCCTCTTCCCCTTCAAAAGCTGCTCCGAACGACTCTCGGCACTTGAGTGGCAGGCGACGTGACGTTCGGGGTGAGGCGCCTGCAGCCGAGAGTGGGACAGACAGAAATCAGCAACACCTCATCAGCTTGATTTGAACCGAAGTGCCCTCCGTTCAGACACGGGGAATGCTGGATCCAAGCCAGAGCCCCTGTAGCTCCTTGGGAGAGGGCCCCGGCTTATCGACTGTGGCATGATCTCATGTAGGTTATAGCCTGGGATGACGGAGGCTCTTGTCTGTGAAACAGCAGGTGACAGTGAACCAGGCACTTGTCAAGAGGTCTGATTGGAACAAAGAGGTCAAGGGGCAAACTTCATACTTCAAGCAGGTGTCTTTCACTCGGAGTTGGCCAGCAAAAGGAGAGTGGGGTGAGGAGGTGCTTTGCCCGTAGCAGGCGGTGGCATGCCAGTTCGAACCACAGGTTCCAGGCGCCTGCACTGAGCATCTTCGGCATCTCTTGGTGGTTTCTGAGCCTGAGAATTTGTAATTGGCACAACCTGGTACCTGCTCCTGGAAACAGGCTCTCCATTGTTAATCGTTATGTGCAGTTCCCACTGATTTATTGTAAGGTAGCTGGGAAGAGATGTCTGTTTCTTTCCAGGCCCCCACCCCAGTCGCAATTAACGATCAGTTTCCTGGAACATTACTTGCCCTACAGCTGGATGGCTGAGCCGGCGTTCGTCTCCCTCAGCTGCCCAAGCCTGGACACTGAGGCTGAGGCTGCCTTTTGCACAAACGACTCTTCCCGGGGCTCTTTCACGGCATTGCTTATTGCGATAGCAGGCGTATTGCTAGGAACCTCCGAGTATATTTGCACCCGAAATTTCCATTTCTGTGCCCACGGAGGAACGGAAAGCTTGGCGGAACGTAAATTTTTAAAAGGGGTCTGGCTGCATCGCTATATTCAGATAAGCCACAGCATTGGGGTGGAGAGGAGTTTTTTTTAAAAAAAACATGAGCCCAGGGGGGGCCTGATGTGTCGTCACCGCATCAGGCAGCCTGCGAGCCCGGCTTGCTTGCTGGGTGGTGTTACAGCTCAGAGAGGAGAAAAGCAAGAAGCAGGCAGAGATGTCTCTCTCCAACCAGCCCCCTGCACCCCTCTCCGAATACAGCCCTCTGTGCAAAGGCAAGAGCACAGACGGCTTTTCAGAAGGCTTTCACTGCACGGAGACACAAAAGAAGGACTTTGGCAAAACCGACTTTGAATGGCAGAGGACGGAGGGCAAGCTGAACGAGATCGGGCTGAACGTGAACTCGGGGGGACAGCTCAAGGACGGGCTGGTGAAAAACACAGGCTTCACGGACGAGGACAAGCTGTGCTTCTTCGAGGGGAAGCTAGACAAAGAGCCGAAGGCAGCCCCAAAAGACAAAAGAGAGATCGAGGCACAAGGCAACCACTACCAGGCAACCCCAGGTCACCTTGAGAGCTGGTCTCTCATCTCGGAGCCGTTCCCTCTTGCGGAAGGGAGTCTGGGGAGCCTCACGACTGCAGACTTCCATTCAGGACCGGCAGAGTCGGCGAGATCCGCTTCCCCACTGGGACAAAGCGAGGCCATCACTGATCAGGAGAAGGCGGCAGGTAAGAAGGCAGCGGAAGATGCAAAATGCCAGCCAGGTCTGCCTAGTCCCTCTCTGTCGAGGCAGAATGGTGGGAAATGCGGGAAGGAGCCCGAGATCAGTGTCTGGAATCCCAGTTTCAGCCCTGTTTCGCCCAGCGGCGTAGGGTGTGTGGAGACACCTGCAAAGAAAGAAGGGGCCTCCAGCTACAGCATCATAGGAGTTGTCAATGATGGCTACATGGAGAGTGGATATGCTAGTTCCCCGACCGCACCAAAGCTGGGACCCCCGGTGCCCACCGTGGAGCTGGCCCAAGATGATTTTAAGAGCAGCTGTTTCAGCAACGCCCATGAGATGGAAGGGGAGAGATTTATGGCAGAGGCAGAGGAGAAACTGGGCTCCTTGGAGGAGGAGGGTGGTTTCCTCAACCGAGGGGCACACCAGAGGAAGGCAATGAGGCGTGCGATGTCGGAGTGCTCCCACTTGTCCGTCCCCCAAGCCCTGAACCTGGCGGACAAATACCCTGAGCCGGCGGCTCGTGAAGAGCTGGTTACCGGTGTTGCGTTGCCTTGCGGGGGCTTCTCCCCGAGCGCGAGCCCCATGACCCGAAAGCCAAGTGCACCAATGAAACGGTCGGCCACAGTTTCGGAAGAGCAAACATCTGCCTGCAGCCCGGGCGCCGCACAGAACAATGCTGAGCCTCCCAGCCTCGTGAAGGAGCTTCAGTCCCTCCCCATGGAGGAGCCATCTGCCAAGGAAAGGGACGGTGGCGGCGGCGGCAGTGCTAAGAGAGAACTGGCCAGCCCGGGGCTGTGCCCCAGAAAACTGGAGCAAATCCCTGAGATAGGCAGCCACGGCAAAGGGGGCAGGGAGGAGGAGGAGGAGGAGACGGTGGCGGCAAAGAGGGAGAAGAGCCATGCTCTTAACAAAACCAGTCCGCTCGGCTTTCCGGGAAGCGCCGGAGCTGGTGAGATGGAGCCGGGCAGAGCCACTGTACTGGAAATAAGAGAAATCGAGGTCAGCCGCGTGCCGAGTGCTCCATCTTCCCAGCAAGGAGACGGACCACGTGATGGTATGTTGCTAAATTTTGCTTCCTCGGGGAGCAGGCAGACGGTGGCAAAGGCACAGACCTGACAGATTGTGGGCAGGAGGGTGGGCGAGTCCGGCAGTCTCCGGAGACTGACACCGTTTGCCTTGTATTAGACAGAAGAATGGGGGGCGGGGGGGGGGGGGGCGGGTTTGGAGAGCAGATGCTCTGGCCGATTTGCCGGCCGATTTGCCGGCAGGTGGTGGGGAAACCCAGCAGGAGCCACGAAACGAGCGGAGTTGCTTTTGTCTTAAGCAGGAAGGTGCCGCTCGTAGGACGGGGGGGCAGCTGAGGCCCTGGAAATGTCATAGAGTTACGAGGAACGGGGTGCAAGCCCTGGAGATGCCGGTAGAAATCCGGCAGCTGTTTTACCTTCCCGGTAATGAGCGTGCAAGAGAAACGTTTCTGCTTTTGCAGCTCGGATTATTGTTGTCACTGCTCGTCCTTTCAGCTCGGAGAGAGGGGGAAGTTTGGCCGCCTTTCTGTGCGTGAGGCTGAAAGGATCGGCCCCCCTCTTTTCGGCATCCATCCATCCATCCATCCGACAGGGAAAAGCACCTACCCCTTTGAACAGCCGTGAAAGGCCGTTAAACTCCCCGAGCATAGCAATGGTTCTCCTCCTCCTCTCTCCCCCCCCCCCCCCCCCGCCCACCTTTGGTCTCTATCAATAGGGGTTTGTCTTCTTTCTTTGCTCCTTGTTTGCTTGTGCTTCGAGGCCAGTCTGCTGAGATGGAGAGAGAGAGAGAGAGAGAGAGAAATGGGCATTTCAATTCCCGTGACGGGAAAAGAGGAGTAAATCTGTTTACTCCAGCTGGTCTCTGCAGATCCGTCTTCCATCGCAGCTCCTGCTTTCTCGGAAATAACGCTGGCGAACGTCTGTTCCGAAATGTCAGAAAGGAGCGCTTAAATAAAGGAAACTGAGGGGAGGATTGGATGCAAGGGTTATTGTGACTGAGCGTGTGTTGTGTACAAAGCTCCTTTGACCCACGTTCCCATAAATTCTAAACTTGCAGGCTGATACTTGCATAGTATTATATCTGTGCAAACTGGCAAACCATTTTCTTGATTAATAAAGCAGGGAATCTGAAGGGCTCCGTTGGTGGGGGGGGGGGGTTACAGAATTCCAGCTCATAGCTCTCCTGCCAGCCTCAATTGTTTTTAACCCCTCCGCCCTTCCCCGGCTGCCTTTCTCCTACTGTATACATTCATATCCCCCCAAACCCTTCCTGAAACCCTGTTGTAATTTGTGACTTCTCAATTGTTTTCTGCTCGGAAGCCGAATCGCCCCCGAATCTCTTGGGGCAGGGGTCCGAGCAGGGTGAGCAAGACAAACGGGAAAACAGAAGCTGACCCAAGCGAAGCCGCAGGGACCCACCGAAGGCGACAGTTGCCAGATCCTCACCAAAGGACATGTCCACAGTAGGGGGGAAACCAGGTGCTTAGCCCCAGCAGCAAATCCCATGCCCCCGGCTTTGAAGAAGACGGTCCTTTGTGGCTAACTGGCCTGGTAGAAATGGTGGATGCGGATTAAAGCCTTGCCTCTGGCCAGGGGCATAATTGGCAGCCGAGTTGTGATGAGAACAAAGGACCGTCTGGGCTGCTGATTGCATTATACTAACCTCCCGGTAACCTTCAGTGTGTGAGACGAGGCATATTGACTGCCAAAGAATATATATATTCGACCTTCCCAGTTCCACCCATCTGGTGATACCCAGTGGCAGCCGGTCTTTGCTGTCGAGGGGCTTGAGCACTTAACCACTAGGAAGGACTGCTTACTTTGCATCAAAACTATATGCTCCCCCCACCGATGCATCTCTTCAGTCCTTCCCCTCCCCTTTCCAGATCAATAGAACCGTTTTTTTTCTATGGATGGGGCTGTGGAGCAAGGTGGGGAGGAGTGAAGCATCATATTGGTCGAACGGAGAGTTATCCGGAGCTTGGGGGGTCTCGCAAAACTGGTCTTGCCCCCACCCCCCTTGTCATTATTGGGCCCATAAAGGGTCTCCCAGGACCCTTTTCCCAGGAAAGAACAGCTGCACTCAGAGGGGTGGGGCATGTCAGCTTCAGAGGATTGGGACGCGCCAGTTTGGCGTAGTGGTTAAGTCCACGGGCTCTAATCTGGGAGAACCGGGTTTGATTCCCCACTCCTCCACTTGCACCTGCTGGATGACCTTGGGCAAGCCATAGCTCTGTACCAGCTGTTCCCCCAAGGACAGCTTGGGAAAGAGCTCTCTCAGCCCCACCTACCTCACAGGGTGCCTGTTGTGGGGAGGGGAAGGGAAAAGGAGTTTGTAAGCCGCTCTGAGACTCCAAGTGAGTGACGGGCGGGGTATAAATCCAATCTCCTCCTCCTCCTCCTCCTCCTCCTCCTCTTCTTCTTCTTCTTCTTCTTCTTCTTCTTTTCTTCTTCTTCTTGGCTTCCCAGCAGATTTTAAGGTTTTGAAGCTAGATGGGAACCCGTAGGCCTTTTTGGCGTGGTAGAAAAGAGCCCAGTAGCACTGCAAAGTCTCACAGAATTGGACGCAGGGTAGGAATCTGAAGTAGCGAGCAGTGACTCCTGAAAGCTCCTCCCCTGCCACAAATTCTGTTAGTCTTCAAGGTGCTCCTGAACTCTGGCTCTTTTCTCCTGCTACAGACAGACAAACACGGCTGCCCATCTTGATCTGTTTGGGATTAAGTCACGCTTTTAGCCGCTGAACGTAGCCACCAAAAATGCTTTCTTCCATCTCCTTTTAGCCCAGAAGATGGCTTTCTAAGGCACCACTGGACTTGAATCTCTCTCTCTCTCTCTCTCTCACTCTCTCTCTCTCTCTCTCTCTCTCTCACACACACACACACACACACACACACACACACACACACACACACAAACACATTTTCCTAACTTCTGTGATCCTCCTTGTTGCAAGGGTGGAAGATACAGACTGTCTTTGCACATCAAGATTTCTGCACTTAAAAGAAGATAGTCTGAGGGAACTTCCGTCCCATTTCTCAGTGGCCGTCAGACGGACCATGCAAGGGCCAGTGATCCCCGCCAGCCAGCCCCACCGCTTCCTCTGTGTCACAGGCTGCTCTTGGCGTACCACCAGAGGTTAACGGTGGCCCGCGTTGGCATGCTGTTGGCCGCAGCAAGCAGCGGGATCTGCCAGCATCACTCAGTTTGGCAGGGGTCAGAGGTATCTTGTGGCAGCCCTCAGTCTCATCGGAGCTTGGATGCCAAGCAGAGTCTGTACTTGGTTGGGAGACCAAGGAAGTCTGGGTCTGGCATGCAGAGGAAGGAGAAGGCAAGCCACCTCTGCTCGTCTCTTGCCTTGAAAAGAGCCGTGAGGTGGAACTTCATGGGGTTGTCACAAGTCAGTTGTGACTCGAAGGCACACTTTCCCCCCTAGAGGTATCCTGGCTCCACTGTCCATCTCTTAACGTAGGTCTAGGCACACTTTTGCATCCTTATCAATCCTCTTAACAAGGACTGTGTGTCTCCATCCCCCGCCCCAGTCCCTCCCTCACCCCTGGGGGAGTTCGACAAGGCACACTTTTGAGTTCAGCGGAGAGCCCCCCAGCGGAGGGCTTGAGCATCCCTTATGTGAGCCTGAAGCCTGGGGGGCAGCTTCATCTGCATCAGAACAGGAGTGGTGCTGAGCTGCCGAGCGCATCTGCTCTGAAAGCGGCTGTTTCTGGACCGGCTGTTTCGGACCGCAAGAACCCACAAGCAGGGATGCTGGTCTTGCCACTTCCTGTAGGAGACGGGCTTTTGCCCACTGTGGCCTGCCCAAATGCCAGAGAAGAGAAGGCGCGCCAATTCCTGGAGATTTGGGGGATGGAGTATGAGGAGGGGAGAAACTTCAGGCAGCTATAATGCCATCCCCCCCCCCCCCCCGCAATCTGCCATTTTCTCCAGGGGAATGGATTTCCCTAGTCTGGAGATCAATTGGAATTCCAGGGAAACTCCAGGCCCTGCATGGAGGTTGGCATCCCTGTTTCTGAGCCATATTAATTGTGACAAATGTGCACAATGGACAACTGAAGCGGTCATTGTAGCTGTCCAGCTCCTCAGCTGGTGGCAGGGGCTATTCTTTTCCTTTTCATGGTCAAAATTGGGCTTGTGTGGATGTTTTAAAATAGAGGCAACTTTGTCACGGGCTCGTGGTCTTGAGAAAGTTAGGGTGATGAATGTAGGAGGAAATGATCAGGGGAGGCAGCCTGGAAGAAAAGGCGTCTTCCAGTGGAGACGCTGCTGTGTCAGGAGGCCATTCCGTCGGAACCAATTATCGACAAGGCGCTGGAGGCAGCGGCCAGTGCGCAGAGAATTCACTGCGAGAAAAGCCCTGGAGAGAAGAAGAGATTGGATTTATACCCTCGCTATCTGAAGGAGTCTCAGTGCAGACTCTAATCTGGGAGAACCGGGTTTGATTCCCCACTCCCCCCCCCCACTTGCAGCTGCTGGATGACCTTGGGCAAGCCATAGTTCTGTCAGAGCTGTTCTTGAAAGGGCAGTTTCTCTCAGAGCTCTCTCAGCCCCACCTATCTCACAGGGTGTCTGTTGTGGGAAGGGGAAGGGAAAGGAGTTTGTAAGCTGCTCTGAGACTCTAAGTGAAGGGCAGGGTATTGGCTCCATAGAGCACTGGCTGTCAGAAGCGTCGCTACAGCATGTTTCTGAATTAGTGGAAGACCTGTGGGTTAGTGCAGGGTATGTTCTTGCATGAAACTTCTGTACACACAAGACAGTTCTTTGCTGTAGGTGGGGATCAGGTGGCAGAATGCTCCTCTGGACAAAGAACTTCCTCACAAGTTGACAGCTAGCTGAAAGCTAGGCTAGAATCAGTCTTCCTGGCATGCTGGTTCTTGGCTGGCAGAATTTCTAGGCTTAGAAGAAGATTCCATGGGGTGAGCCGCCATGTGCCGTGTGAAGTGGCCAAGCCCAGACATGGGCTGTGGCCATCTCGGTGAGAGCCAGGCCTTTCCGCCCTCATGCTTTGGATTCCTGTCCTTCGACCTTACTCTGTTGTCTGCCCACCCTTTGCCCTCCTTGGCTTTTCTCCTCTGTCCCGTATCATTCAGCTGGAGCTTCTTCAGCAAGGGGCTGTCCTGTTCCTGGCAAATGGTGTCTTGTTCCTGTTGCGTAAAACGAGTGACTTGCTGAAGTCCTGTTTTGTCCTGCCTCTGCAGCTAGTATATGCTGTTCGGGAATAACCCGCTTTGCTTTTTCGAGGGCGTTTCCCCCCCCCTGCTGGGAATGCCCTCCTCGATGTGTGTGGTTGTGTCGGTGTCCAGCACAGGCTGCCTTCAGAATCCCAGTTGTCTCTGCGTCATCGCGTGCAGGAAGAGCTAAACTTTTCTTCCCCCTTCGAAGCCGACCGGGAACCGTACGCGTGTGGTTTCTCTGTAGGCAGGGAGATCCAAGGTGAGCAGCAGTGAAAGCTCTCCCCCTCCGGGGGCAAAGAAACCCTTCAGAGGCCCATTATCGATGGGATTGCTGTCGCGTGCCATCCAAAAGGGGTGGGTGAGTGCGCATGTGTACATCAGCTTTCCAGAATTATGCCACTTGTGCACCTCCGTCATGATTGGGTGGTGTTTTGCGTACCGTAATGCTGTCTCTTTTGGCGGCTTCTTTTGGATGCTGATGAGAGCATTGCCCAGAAAAAAAATTATCTACTGGATGATAGTTTCCAGGGGGGGGGGGGGAGTGGCCTTCTTGGTCTGCAATAGGGAACAAGTCGATTTGAGTCCAGTCGCACCTTAGGGTGTTAGCTTTTGAGAGTCACACCTTAGGGTGTTAGCTTTTGGGCTTATACGCTGGAAATCTTGCTGGTCTCTAAGGTGTTACTGGACTCGAGTCTAGCTCTTAGGTAAGAGGTTGTCCACGGTGCTGGACTTCTAACGCTGTTTTAGACCCGGGACATGAAATAAGAAGGCAGTGTCACCGAGAACATACAGAGTGCTTTCCAACAGAACAAGGTTTGCATCCGGTGGTACCTTTAAGACCACCAAAGTTTGATCCTGTGTGCTTCCCCTTAGCCCAGCCTAGCTACAGGCAGCGTCAAGATACCCAAGATTAGGGGAAGGGACTTCCTATCAAAGCAGAGGTCAGGCCTTCCATTACGAAGTCTGTGCCTGTAGATCTCCACAAAGATCCGTGCTACCTAGTGCCCCTGGAAGATCATGGGTTACACATGTGGGGAGAGAAGGGAAGGTGGCAGAGGGGATTGTCCACCATGGGCTTCTGAAGCCGCCGGACTTTGGGAAGTGGCCCAGCCCTCCTGCCCCCAAGGCCAGCCTGGGCCAATTTGGCCGTCATTCCAGTTTGTTCCCTTTCAGTGATATCCAACATATGCATTGCTTACTTTTTAGAGTGCATCACTCCTCCCCTCCCCCAACAGTACGAAATTTGCTCCATAGATTGCTGTGAGGATTCTGTTACGGATCTCTTCCGGCACTGGCTTTTCAGCTGCGTCCAGAAGGTCCCGGGTTCGTCCCGTGGCATCTCCGGTTAAAAACGGGCCAGGCACGAGGTGACTCAAGACCATGGAGAGCTGCTGCCAGCCTGAGTAGGCAAGGCTGATCTTTTTGGTCTGAAGGGCCTGGTTCCATTATAAGGCAGCTTCACGTGTGCTGGGGGGAGGGGGCTGTGGCTCATTGCTCGAGCATCTGCCGGGCATGCTGGAGGAGGTCCTAGGTTCAATCCCTGTCACCTCCACTAAGGATCAGATTGTAGATGATATGAAGGACCTCCACCTGAGACCCTGGGGAGCTGCTGCCACTCTTAGTAGGCAGTTCTGAGCTTGAGAGGGTCTGATTCGGTAGAAGGCAGCTTCATGCGCAGAGGGTCCTTCTGGTACCTGGCAGGGGTTAAATATTCAGGTTTGTATTCAAAACTCCTCTTAGGGTGGTTTCTTAAAAGTAAGGCTTCTCTGAACAAACGATGACAGTTCGGTGAATTCCGAACGGTGGCTGTTTCAGAATGCACCGGAACTTAGGAGCAGGTGATAGGACACAGATGTGTTTGCTTCTGAAAGGAAGGGAATGTTGCCGTATCTGAGTTCCATACCAAAAAATAGTCATATGGTGCCATCTAATTAGTTTATGCAAATTAAACACATTAGCTTTTGCACAATCCCACCTCCCCTCTGTATGGGGAAGAGCAAGCCATTACTCGGCCTTGGGTGTCTCCTTCTACCACCTGATGGGGCTCAGCAAGCAGTGGCCCATAATTCGAAGTTTGCCCATCCCCAACTCGGCGCTCGTTTTGAGCCATCGCCATGGTGGGTAGAGACGAGGCAAGCCGTTCTTGGCTGTGATACTGAGGTTGTCAGGCTAACTGCCTTGGAAGGCCATGGCTAGAATGGTCAGATCTGAAGCTCTCTGGACATTCAAGCACTGCAGAAATGCATTGCTATTTCCCCCTGTCTTTGAAAAGGTTGACATTTTCCTACAGCACTTGAAAGACCTGGGGACAGTTCCTGGGTGCTGCTTTGCCTGGCTGAATCTCGGGCAAACCATTTCCTTGTTTCTTTGCTTGGGGGAAGTTTCCTCTCAAATGGTGGCTGTCCACCGGTTTATTTCATATCCGCCCTTTTGCATGCAACACGCCTTCACGGTACCCTTTTTGCTTGCAGTCTTGGGGAGGGATGATGAAGAAGAGATTGGATTTATACCCCTCCCTTCACTACCTGAAGGAGTCTCAGAGCGGCTTACAATCCCCTTTCCCTTCCCCTCCCCACAACAGACACCCTCTGAGCGATGCTCCCTCCAAGCGGTGGAGTCTTGTGAGCAAAAATTCTACTTGGCGAGCCACTGGTATTAAAGTGGTGAGTGAGCGAATTGGCTACTGCAGAAATTAGCTTGCTCAGGAGCCCTCCTTCTTGAGCTAAGACAAAAATGTGTGAGCCGGAGGCTAAAAAACTGAGCTAGCTCACACTAACTCAGCTTAGCGGGAACACTGCCCGTGAGGTAGGTGGGGCTGAGAGAACTTGTGACTGGCCCAAGGTCACACCAGCAGCTGCATGTGGAGGAGTGGGGAATCGAACCCTGTTCTCCCAGATTAGAGTCGGCTGCTTTTATCCGCTACACTAAACTGGCTTGGTTTTGATGATTTTAGCAGGACGGCTGCTGATGGGGAAAGAGTGAGCCCCGTCTTCCACAGCTGCGTTTTGTGAAAATGGGGAGGGCTAAATGAAATTGACAGCACCCCCTATATAGTTTGGGCCCTAGTTTTCCCCTCCGGAGCCCACGAGGGCGATGGGCGGGGGGCAGAGTGGACTGACTGGCTGGTCCCCCTGCTTCGTGTGACAGCCGGCATGCCTGCCCCCCGGGCAAGCGGTGACATTTGCATTTTGGCTCCACCCTGCGAGTCGTTAAATCCGCTTTCTCCCGGTTGCATAAGGGGCCGGGACCCCACAGAAACTCTCCAAATCCAGAGCGATGTGGACGGGTCAGGCGTCCTCGCCGCTTTCTGTGAAGCAAACATGTGCCGCTCGCCAGATCAAATGCTTACCATTTCTCTATGTGGGTCAAGCAAATGAGTGTAATTTGTATATGTGTGTGTGTGTGTGTGTGTGTGTGTGTTGGGGAAGAGCAAATTTTTATCCAGACCTCCTCATGTTATTTACAACAGAAGGGCTTTGTAGTTGCAGGCAAAATAAAACTTCGGGATGCCAGACCCCTGTCACGTTGAGGCCCTTGCAGGTGACGCCTGCCTTTTCTCTGCCTTGCCCCGCTTCGCTTCGCTTCGCTTTTGCTTTTTGTCTCCGATCATTTGGTTTGGAAGGAGAGAGGAAGCAGAGATGGCCATTCCCACACAGCGTAATCCGTCGCTCCAAGAGGATTAGCATCGTCGGCAGAAAATCCATTATGAGAATTATGAGGCTATTTCAATGAAGGATGGTGCGGGTCAGCTTAGCAAGCCCGGGCATCCCTTGCAGGGGTGCCGGCCCCGCTCACACACAAGCACCAGGGCCGAGGAGCCAAAGTGATTAGCCGGCTGTGGGTGGGCAGGTGAAACGCATCTCTTGCAAGAACCTGAAGGCCGTGCGGCTTGTGCCCTAGGAGGGAGTGGGAGGGCCGGAATTAAGCACCGCTAAGCTGCTCGTCTCAGTTGCCCTCTGCCGAGGGGTCATTATAAGGTCCTTGCAGCAAACAAGTATCTTCCAGTCCCAGGCGGATGGAAGGAGAGCGTTTTGCCCACACTGTCCAAATGTCGTAGGTCGCAGCTGACTACAGACCTTGATTGGAGCAAAGGAATCACACCAGAAAGTACAAAAAAGGATGAAGGAAGAGAGGCTTGCCTAGGAGCAGCGGGTGGCCCAGGCTAGCCAGGTCTCGTCAGGTCTCGGAAGCCTAAGCAAGTGGGCCTCAACTGGTATTCAGATGGGAGACCACCAAGGAAATCTAGGGTAGCTGTGTGGAGGCAGGCAAAAGGCAAACGACCTCTGAATGTCTTTTGCCTTAAAAACCCTACAGGATCCCCATAAGCTGGCCCTGACTTGATGTCCCTTTCCACCACCAAGAGAGGTCTGCCACTTTGATGAAGAAGAAGAAGAGATTGGATTTATATCCTTCACTCACTTGGAGTCTCAGAGCGGCTTACAAACTCCTTTCCCTTCCCCTCCCCACAACAGGCACCCTGTGAAGTAGGTGGGGCTGAGAGAGCTCTTTCCCAAGCTGCCCTTGAGGGAACAGCTGGTGCAGAGCTATGGCTTGCCCAAGGTCATCCAGCCAGGTGCAAGTGGAGGAGTGGGGAATCAAACCCGGTTCTCCCAGATTAGAGTCCACACGCTTAACCGCTACACCAAACTGGCTGATGGCTGCTTGTGAATTGTCTAGGCCCATTAAAGTTCAAAATGCTGCTAGTGCAAGAAGCATCCCTTTTTGGGGGCCATCTTCTCTCCTTTCTTAAAACTGGATCGAAGCCTTAGTGAAACGTGTTTCTGGCAAAGGAAGAGGACTCTCCCAATGGGACCTTCCAGTCACACGGCATCTCATTTGAACCTGCCTGCTGCTTGTGCGGAGGGGCTGTGGCAGTGTTCCCTCTCAGCTGAGTGAGTGTGAGCTAGCTCACAGTTTTTTAGCATCCGGCTCACACATTTTTGTCTCGGCTCAGGAAGGACGGCTCCAGAGCAAACTAATTTATGCACTAGCCAAATTGCTCACTCACAACTTTAATGCCAGCAGCTCACAAAAGTAGAATTTTTGCTCACAAGATTCTGTAGCTTAGAGGGAGCCTTGGCTATGGGGCCTGCTTTCAGCAAGGCACTGTACAAGTGCCAACTCCCGCGTGGGAGCTCTTCCCCCTCGCCAGCTTTGTATTTGAATCAGGTCTGAGATGCCATTTGGGGAAACTTCTATCACCTCATCTGCCCCTCTCTTTTTGTGCCACAATCCTAGACTTTTAGGTGATTGACAGGTGACAGGCCGAGGAGGGGGAAATGTGTGTTAAGTGAAGTTGCCTTAAAGGATCTTTTAACGTCAGCTGTTTGTATGGGGTTATATAATTCCATAAAAAAAAAACACACCACCTTTTGAGTGCCATTGATCCTGCATCTAGAGCCACTTTCCCTGTCTGGTCTGATCTTTATGATCACATACCAGCTTCCTCTTTGAGAGTCATCTGAAAGCAAGCCGCTTAGATCCTTGCTCGTACTTCTGCAACCCAAACTTTGTCTGAACTTGGTGTTTACACTTCTGTATTTTTCTTGCTCTTTGCGTCTTCTCAAGTGGCACGGAAGGTCACAGGGCGCTTGTTACTGAAGAGGCTAGGGACTTACCCCCTTCCTCGTGGTTTGACCTCTGCTCTTCGCTGCGCGCAGGCAAAACAGCAGGACGCTTGCATGTTGTTGTAGGTCGCTCTTTGTTGTGTGGTGGCCCTCCGCCGTCTCCACTTCCAAATGCACCTCTGCTGTCCTTTGCAGTTGCCTCTTTTCCTGCCGCTGTGCTGCTCGTAACCCAAAGACTGAGACGTTTGAGAGGCGTGGCAGCAGGAGGTGCCGCCAAGTCATAGCTGACTAATAGCGACCCCTGATGGGGGTTTTCAAGGCAAGAGACATTCAGAGGTGGTTTGCCTTTGCCTGGCTCTGTGTTGCGCCCCTGGACTTCCTTGGTGGTCTCCCATCCAAGTCCCAACCAGAGCCAACCCTAGTAGCTTCTGAGATCTGATGAGATCAGGCTAGCCTGGGCCTTGAGGCAGAAGTGGCTCAGAAGAAATTTGAACGAGAGAACAGACAAAGTAAGCACAATAGTCATGGGATAAAAGGACAAGTCTTCTTGCGGATCAAAGACTGGCTAATTATTAGGAAACAGAGAGGGAGTATAAATGGGCAATTTGCTCAGTGGAGGGTGGTAAGCAGTGGGGTACTGCAGGGATCAGTATACTGTCCGGTGCTTTTTAACTTGTTCATTAACGATTTGGAGTTGGGAGTAAGCAGCGAAGTGGCTAAATTTGCGAATGACACGAAATTGTTCAGGGTGGTGAAAACCAGGGAGGATTGTGAGACACTCCAAAGGGATCTGTTGAGGATGGGCGAGTGGGTATCATCGTGGCAAATGGGGTTCAGGGTGGCCAAGTGCAAAGTGATGCACACTGGAGCCAAAAATCCCAGCTATAAATATACATTGATGGGGTCCAAACTGGCGGAGACTGACCAAGAGAGAGATCTTGGAGTCGTAGTAGATAACTCACCGAAAATGTCGAGACAGTGTGCAACTGCAGTATAAAAGGCCAATGCTGTGCTGGGGGTTATTAGGAAGGGAACTGAAAACAGATCAGCCAGTATCATAATGCCCCTGTATAAATCGATGGTGCGACCTCATTTGGAGTACTGTGTACAGTTCTGGTCGCCACACCTCAAAAAAGATATTGTAGCATTGGAAAAAGTGCAGAAAAGGGCAACTAGGATGATAAAAGGGTTGGAACACTTTCCCTATGAAGAAAGGTTGAAGCGCTTGAGGCTCTTTTGCTTGGAGAAACGACGGCTGAGGGGTGACATGATCGAGGTTTACAAGATTATGCATGGGATAGAGCAGGTAGAGAAAGAAGTACTTTTCTCCCTTTCTCACAGTATAAGAACTCGTGGGCACTCGATGAAATTGCTGAGCAGTCGGGTTAGAACAGATAGAAGGAAGTCCTTCTTCACCCAAAGAGTGATTAACACGTGGAATTCACTGCCACAGGAGGTGGTGGTGGCTACAGGCACGGACAGCTTCAAGAGGCAATTGGATAAACACATGGGGCAGAGGTCCATCCGTGGCTGTTAGCCACAAGGTGTATAGATAGAACACTCTGTCTAGGGTTTTTGTTGCTTACGTCAGGTTTGCTAGGTATGACTTCTCCTTGCCACGAACAGCCCTCTGTTTGACTTCAGACATATTCTCCTGTTCCCTAGAGGTTTGGATCCTTTGGTCTTCCGAAAGCTCTTCAAGCTAGGTGGTAAAAACCCACACGGTTCCCTGTCCTGTCACTCGGGGCCGGGCTGCCCAAAGCTGTTCAGCTGTCTTTGTTGGCTTGGTCGTGTGCCATATCTATGCCAACTGCCAACGCATCTGGTTTCTGCATTTTTGTGTGCAGCCCCCCATGCTTTAAAACTGTTGATTTGCATAACGTTTTCATGGATTTGCTGCTCTTCAGGCGGGGCAGCCCTGTGGCATCCTAAGGCCCAGACATTTGTGACGCACATCCTGTCTGTGCATCCTTCCCTTTGGGGAATACGCCCCAGTTCATCAGCTCTATTGCGCTCGCTGCCACAGGCCGACAGCGCTGCTGCTCTGGAATTCTTTTGTCGGAAATGGCAGCATCTGATCTCCCTTCTGAATTACCTGGGCATAGGCTGTTGCTGATGGCCACATCAGAGGAATGATGCTGGATTCCCCATTTCCGTGTTGCTCACCCTCTGTAGTAAAACCTGGACAAACGTAGAATATATGGGTGGGAACAGGCTTAGTCAGGGCCCGTTGTTCGTTCTCTAACCGTGTATAAAAATCTGTAGACAACGTCTGAGGTGCGATCTTGTCATCCTGAACTGAGTTTATACAGAGCTGAAACCGGTCGGTCAAGCATCATGGTCCGCCAGTGTTGGGCTTGAGTGGCAAGCCTCCGTGGTCACAGGGATCCCGAAGGGTAACTCTGCCACTTGCCTCAGCTGTCTTCCTTATGAAGTATTCCTGGCAGATACCTGCTACTTGTTGAAACCTCCAAGGAAGAGGATACTGCATCCCTCCTCCTTCTATGAAGTCCAGCCCAGACCGTAACCCTTTGTAGCATTTTTGTCCAACACTTACAGCTAAGACTGAGAAAGTAGGATTTGTTGCCTTGAGAGCCAGTTTGGTGTAGTGGTTAAGAGTGGCGGACTCTAATCTGGAGAATCGGGTTTGATTCCCCACTCCTCCACATGCAGCTGCTGGGTGACCTTGGGTCAGTTACAAGTTCTCTAGAGAGCAGTTCTCAAAGAGCTCTCTCAGCCCCACCTACCTCACAGAGTGTCTGTCATGGGGAGGGGAAGGGAAAGGAGATTGTAAACCGCTCTGAGACTCCGAGTGAAGGGTGGGGTATAAATCTAATCTCCTCCTCCTCCTCCTCCTCCTCTTACCAGGGGAGAGACGATCCTGGATTTGGTCCTAGCCAGCGCCCAAGACCTGGTGAGAGATGTAAAAGTGATTGCACCGCTTGGGAACAGTGATCATAATGTTCTTGAGTTCAACATTTGTATAAATAGGGAGTTGCCCAAAAAGACTGACACAACCACTTTTAACTTTAAAAGGGGTAACTTCTCTGATATGAGGGGACCTGTGAGGAGGAAGCTGAAAGGAAAAGTCGAAAGGGTCAAAACCATTGGGGAAGCTTGGAGACTGTTTATAATTACAATCCTAGAGGCTCAGAGAAAATATATACCGCGAGTTAGGAAAGACACAAATAGGTATAGAAAAAAGCCTGCATGGTTAACAAACAAAGTACTGGAAGCTGTAAAAGGTAAGAAGGATTCCTTTAAGCAATGGAAAGCTAGTCTCCGTGAGGCTGATTAAAGGGAACACAGGCTGTGGCAAATAAAATCTGTGATCAGGCAGGCAAAAAGGGATTATGAGGATCATATAGCAAAAAACATAAAGACCAACAATAAAACTTTCTTCAAATACAGAAGTAGGAAACCAGCTAGGGAGGCAGTGGGGCCCTTGGATGATTGAGGGGTAAAAGGAGTACTGAAGGATGATAGGGAAATGGCTGAGACGCTGAAAAGAAACCATAATCTATGGATATTCAACAGAAGTTGTCACCCCACCTCATGACAGATTCCTGAGCTCACCAGTCCCTCAGCACCCCATCAAGAGACAGGGCACACAGGATACTATCAGACAGTTTGCTGGAGATCGCTGCCATTCAACCTGTGCCATCGTTGCAAAGGTTCTCGGGCATCTGTTCTGTTTTTTCATAGTTCCCAAAAAGAACGGGGACATGAAGGGCTATCCTCAGCCTCAGCTTCCAGAACAGGATTGTGAGGGATAGGAAGTTTAGAAAGGAGATGTTGAAGACCATTGTGGAAGCCCTGCAGCCTTAGGTCTTCATGGCCTCCATTGATTTGACCGAGGCATATCTTCACGTGCCCCTAACTCCCCGGGACAGAGAATATCTGAGATTCACTTTTTGGTCGAAAACACTTCTAATCCCGGGCCATGCCATTTGGGTTAGCATCAGCACCTCGGAGATTCACAAAACTGATCATCTCACTTGTTGCAAGCTTGCGTCTCAATGGCATCCATATCCATCCCTACCTTGATGACCTCCTCATAATAAGGCCACCTTCACAAGAGCAGGCACTCGGGACATTCAAGACACCATCCAGCGCCTCTCCCGTCACCGATTCCCAATCAGACTCCAGAAGATCCAGCACGTCTTCTAGGTTACATGATTGCAGCTATCAAGGCAGTCCCTTGGGCCCGGGTACACTCTCAGGCACTTCAGCGGACGATATTGCCTTATCAAAGGCTCACAGCCCTGTGAAAGCACTTCAGAGTCAGCACCAGTCAGCATCTCAGGAAGGACCTCCTTTGGTGGACATCCAAGAAATGCTCGTAGGCAAACCCTTCAGCAGTGTGCCCTCTAAGCTGAGTTGGTGTGAGCTAGCTCAGTTTTTTAGCCCCCGGCTCACACATTTTTGCCTTAGCCCAGGAAGGAGGGCTCCAGAGCAAACTAGTTTATGCAGCAGCCAAATCGCTCGCTCACAACTTTAATGCCAGCAGCTCACAAAGTAGAATTTTTGCTCACAAGACTCCACAGCTTAGAGGGAACATTGCTTCCAAGTGAATACAGACCTACAGATCACAACAGAAGCCAACCTGAAGTGGTTGGGGAGCCCATGGCGCACTGGGCCACATGCAGGCAGCCTGGTCCCATCATGAAGCTTCCCTCAGCATCAGTCTTTTGAAACTGTGTGCAATTCATCTGGCATTTCTCCACTTCCAAGACCATCTGTCTCAGTTGAACATATATATACGGACAGATAGCACCACGGTCAAAGTGTACATGAACCGCCAGGGAGGCACCAAAGCCAAGAAGCTACAGTAGGAGTCAACTGTCCTCATGTCCTGGGCTGAACAACATCTGGCCTCTCTCAGAGCAGAAAACATCAGTGGCATAGCAAATGTTCGAGCAGATTGGCTCAGCCGCACCAGGCTGGACCAGGGGGAGTGGTCCCTCAGCCAGGAAACATTCCAGTCCCTGGTTCTACACTTCAGCCTACTGTACGTAGATGTCTTTGCCTCCGAGAACAATGCCAAGACACCCAGATTCTTCTCGAGATGCCAGAGAAGACAGAGTCGGTTTGTCTGGCCCCATTCTGGCCCAGGAGACCTTGGTTTTCCAGCCTGCTGAAATTATCAGTTCAACCTCCACGGGAACTTCCACGGTTGCCCAGGGTCCCATCTGTCATCCAGACCCAGCTTGGCTTCATCTGACAGGGTGGAGATTGAGCAGCAAGCGCTGATTGCAAAGGTTATTCAGACCATGAGGTCATTCAGACCATGATGACAGCCTGGAGAATCTCCACTTCTAGAAATTGCAACAGTCCTTGGAAGGCCTTTGTCAGGTGGTGTAAGAGGAAACACCTGCAATCAGATGCTCTGGATCTTCCTACAAGATGGAGTCTCTCAGGCTCGAAGAGCAAGCATTCTCCATCACCAGGGACCTGCTCTGAACACCGTACTTTCATCAGTTAGCGGTGCACCACTATCCAGGCACCCAGCGGTGAAGGGATATCTGAAGGGAGTTACTTCGTCTCAGCCCCCTACAGTGTGCAGGTTTCCTTCTTGGAGACTTCATGTCGCTCTTCAGGCTCTAACCAGTCCTCCACTTGAGCCTCTGAGTGAGGTTTCTCTGAAGTTCCTTACCCTGAAGGTACTTTTCCTGGTAGGTGTTACATCAACAAGACAGGTCTCAGAGACAGGTGCTCTGTTGATCAGAAGGGGCTTTGCATCTTCCATAAGGATGTGGTGGCTCTACTCACAGGTCCCACCTTCATTCCCAAGGCCTACACACCGTTTCACAGCTCGCAGGAGATATATTTGCCGTCCTTCTGCCTGAAGCTGTCTCCTCCTAGGGAGAAGAATTGGCTCTCGTGTGACCTTCGCAGAGTCCCTCATGTTTAAATCAGAAGGACGGAGCCATTTTGGAAGTTAGATTCCTATTTTGTGGCTTTCCATCCAGCAGTCAAGGGAAGAAAGGTTTCTAAGGGGTCCGATCACACGCAGTATTAGCTGCGCGATAGGCATGAATACCGGCCAGATTTTAAGGGCACGATCACACAAAAACATCTGGCAAGCATCCCACACCTGTCGGCAACCCGTATCGCCCTGCCAAAGAAGCGGAGTTAAAAGATATCAGCAAAAGTGTAGTATTATCTGAAAAACATGGGGCTCGGGCAGGCGTCGGATCGCGGAAGCGCTGGTATCCCGGCGCGTCCGGTGCCCGTCTGCGTCCTGCCTCACACCGGACGGGGTTTTTTAAAGCCTCCGTGGTATGCGCGCAAATGTGGACCTGCGCATGCACACAAACACAGTACTGCTGAACTTTGCAACGCTTCACCATCACCGTGTGATCGGCGGCTGACGGCCTGAGCACGGAGCTTCGGGAGACCCATCTAATCGCGATACCGCGCTTCGTTTTGCTCTGGCGCAAAAAGCCTCACTCCCCCCCCCCCGGATTATTTTGCTCATGTGACCAAGCTCTATTGCTACCCTAAGCAGGTGGCGAAACGACTGCGTCTCCTTGGCACATGAATCTCAGGGCCTTCGAGTCCCAGAGGGGATCACAGCTCATTCAACAAGAAGCGCTTCTGCATCAGCAGCGTTCAACACTAATGCGTCCATTGCAGATATCTGCAAGGCCGCTGCCTGGGCCGCGGTGTCAACCTTTATCAGGCACTACAAGATGGACTCTGTCGCCGCAGCTGATGAAGCATTTGGGGCGGAGCGTTCTCCAGCAGGTGGTCTAGCCCTACTGTGATCTCTGTGCTTGGCAGTCCCTTTTCCCTCCCTGGACCAGATGGGCTTTGTAACATCCCAAGCATATCAGACTGTCCACCTCCCCTTGAGAGAGAATGGAACATTGGACTTACCACGAAGGTTCCTTCTTCTTGAGGGCAAAAAAGATGTTCTGGACCCACCCTGGCTGGAGGGTCAGCCTGTTTCGCTTCATAAGGGTGACTGACTGCCAGTCTCCATGTTCATTGTTCTTTCACTGTTCTAACAGTTTATCTTTTCCTGTATGGTTTGTTTTATACTGTTCTGTGAGCTTTGTTGTCTGTTCATTGAGCACACATTTTGGACTGTAAATCAGCTACAGAAGTCTCCAGATGGAGGGTGGGCTCTCCCCCCCCATGGCAAGTGCAATCAATTTCCTGCCTCCAGGGATTGTGGGAAGAGGCATCCAAGCATATCAGAGTGTCCTGCTCACCCGCAAGAAGAAGGAACCTTCACGTTTAGTCCAATGTCCTGTTTTTATACAGCTGTCTGCTACAGCCTCAGGATCTCTCTGTGTGCACCAGGTAATATCAGTCCAGTGCCACTGTTTGCAAAATTGTGTCGCTTTGGTCCCTTCAAGTCCCCTTCCGTGCCCCCTCTGCTGGATCCATTGAATAGATTAATTCAAACAGTGGGGGGGGGGCACCCATGCGTGAGTACCACTTTGACTGAGATGTCCTTGAAATACCTCCTGGGGAGGGGCCTACACAGGCTTGCTCCAGCAGCCAGCAAAAGTTGTCCTCATGGATCTTCGTAAATTAGTGAACAAACCTGATTAAGATTTGGCAGCAGTTTCCCCCCTCCCTAATATTCCGGGGTGTTTGTGTGTGAAGGCAAATGTTCATGCACTGGCACTCTGCGCCTTCAGAGGAGAATGCCACGTAATTAAATGCTGAATGAAAGCAAATGTTTGTTGACGAGCATGGTGGGTGGTTAATTAAATGAAAGGGGAAGGGGGGAGAGCAAAACAAACTCTCCCTCTGCTGCCCTGTTATCTCAGCAGCCTCCAGAAGGAACAGCCTGCGCTTTCTCTCCCCCTCCCGCTTGCCCCCGGAAGACCCCGTTAAATGGTAGCACTGGTACACTAGTCACACACACTAGTCTAATTAATTTACAAGGTGATGACACCATCACCCCCCTTCCCCCAGCAGAGTTCGCGTTGAGGTTCAGTTGCCAAGCCTCACCTCCTGGAACGAAGAACCAGAACCGGTAAAGCTGGACAGTTGGAACTCTGTACCCAGATACCTGAACGGGCTACTGTAGAGGAAGAAGAGGAAGAGATTGGATTGATACCCTGCCCTTCACTACCTGAAGGCCTGATGATTTATCGGTTTTTAAACTGTCTTGTCAGTCGTAGGACCTCCTCTCTCATCACCTCAATCTGACTCAGGTCTTTCGACACCCCTCCCGAAATCAGTGGTTCTGGAGTGGGCAAGCACTTCTCATCTTCCACAGTGAAGACAGAGGCAAAAAAGGCATTCAGCTTCTCAGCCATTTCCCTGTCATCCTTCAGTACACCTTTTACACCTTGGTCATCCAAGGGCCCCACTGCTTCCCTAGCTGATTTCCTGCTTCTAATGTATTTGAAGAAAGTTTTATTGTTGGTCTTTATGTTTTTTGCGATATGCTCCTCATATTCCCTTTTTGCCTGCCTGATCACAGATTTTATTTGCCACAGCCTGTGTTCCCTTTTATCAGCCTCACTGAGACTAGCTTTTCACCGCTTAAAGGAATCCTTCTTACCTTTAACAGCTTCCAGTACTTTGTTAACCAACAAAGGTAGGAATTGGGGTGGGGGTGGGGACTCGGAGATGGGATGATAAATAACAACAACAACAACAATAGTAATACGGCATCGTGCGTAGAATAGCCAGGAGATCCTAGGATTGTCTTGACAGCCGCAAGTTCTAGCTCTGGCGTAGTGATGCAGAGCCACTTTGGTGTAGTGGTTTAGTGTGCAGACTCTAATCTGGGAGAGCTGGGTTTGATTCCCCACATCTCCTCCACATGCAGCCGCTGGTGTGACCTTGGGTCAAGCTAACAAAATAAGTTATTATAAAAATACAAATATTTATTATGGTGCACACATTAATAAAAGATAAAATAGGTTTAAAAAATGTTCCAAATATCAGACTCTAAACACTTTTGACACACAGAGCTGATAGTTTTATATATACAATTAACAGATATATCTTACGACCAATAGATACACGTTTCGGCCACTTAGGGCCTTCCTCAGTGGTCTATCTTACTATTGTAAAACAACACGCATCCAGAAATATAAACAACGATTTTCTTTAGAGCCAGGTGTTGCTTTCTCATGTGATGTGCAGTTGCTAAAAGTTTGCACAATGGGCCATGGATAATGTCTCATGGTAACTGCACATGCTCTCCAAATTGTTCTGGTAACAAATATCCAATGTGTCTGGGTGCATGTCTCTTCTGAAGACAGTTACTACTTTCAGTCCAACCTGCGTCACAGAGTTGTTGGGATAAGATGCCGGGGGGGGGGGAAGGGGTGAAAAACCGGGCATGCCACACGGAGCTGCTTGGGGAAAATGGCCGGATCAGAGTGTCCCCCATCGCCATTATTATTTAATCTATGCATAAAAGTCTTAGCAAGTGAGGTTAGGCGACGGAAGCAAATCGTTGGAACGCCAGGGGGCATTGCACACATTTATGCTATATGCTGACGACATTGTGCTGATGTGATAAAACCCAAGAGACTCCTCTTCAGCCTTGGTTGAGTCACTGAGATATTTTGGTCTGATATAAAGTTAATCTAACTAAGTCTGTCCTTACGGGAATAAATGTAGAAGAAGAGAACACAGTAGAAACAACTGACTGAGTGGACAAGTCGGGACTGGCCATCTCCCAATACCAGGTATTTAGGAGTTCTGTTCTCAAAAGGGGTCAAGCATGTGGTCATGGACCTTAGAGAACAGAAGCAGATCCGAAGAAATTGACCAAATTTAATATCTCTTGGCTAGGCTAGATCGCAGTTTTGAATTGTTTTTTGTCCTTTTATTGACATTATTTATAGCCCACCTTTCTCACTCGGACTCAGGGCGGATGACACAAAGTGAGTCAAGACAATCGATGGATGGGACATTCAATAAACAGTGATCTGGGTTGTAGATCCAACCAGAAATCTAAAAAACAGAACCAAAGCAAAGCATGTCTTAACGTGACACATTAAATGGTGCAAAATTCCATAGCAGGATCCCAGTTTCAGCAAGCTGTATGCAGTCGTATAGACCACAGTCCCTAATAATTTTTCAAAGCAACTTTGTGAAGCCTTTTGTAACAGTGCTACCCTATTGCCTGCATAGAAATGCCCTCTTGAACAGTTGCATTTTGCATAGTTTGTGGAAAGCCAGGAAGGCGGGAGCCTCTGACATTTCTTACTCTTTTAGCCGTACGTCTGCTTTTCCCTTAGTAAATTATTGAACGAAATACAAAGACTGTTGAGTCACTTCATTTGAGATTATAGGAAAACAGGAATCTAAAGTTCAGCTATTCAGGCATCAGGGGGGAAAAGATGCTTTTGTTGGTGCCTTGCGCAGAAAAAGTATGATCATGCTTCTAGACTGGTGGCGCCACTGCTTTAGGGAAACCGAGACCGTAATGTTCTGTATTACAGAACAAAGGACTCTCACTGTGTCATTATCAGTACAGATGTGGTATGAGAAATCAGCTGAATCCAGGTTTAGGGTTGAGCCAAGGCACTGATCTACAAGTGGGATAAATTTAGAAACCAGGTGATACCCAAATATTCTCTGATAATGCCCAATTACTGAATGAAGAATTTGAGCAGGCAATTTGAAAAATGTGTAGAGAATGGATTAGTTAGATTCGTGTGTGTGTGTGTGTGAGTGAGAGAGAGAGAAAATAAGATCTATAATATCCTGAGAAGAGATTAGACAGGTTTCAGGAGCTTCAAATTAACAGCTTTATCCAAATCAAACAAGCCCAGGTGGATAACTTTGGACCGTCAAATAATTCCAAGCAAAAATTGGTCCATTGACAAAACCAGATGATTTTTGGTATGGCTGTATTTGATGGACCTAAAATTTAAGGAGCCACTTTATAGAGCTAAATGGCAATTAGATCTGACCAGGAAAGTCTCGAATCGAAGTTGGATGAAAATCCATAATGATATCTGGAGCACTTCCATTACTGTTGGAAGAGGAGAAAATGGCCTGAAGCTTACATATAGATGATACAGTGCATCAGACAGAATGTCTAAAATGACAACAACTGGCTCTGATCTTTTTTGGCCCAAAGGCAAAGGGATCGCTCATGCATAAATAGTGGAATTGCCCCCTAGAAAAACAGTATTGGCATATCTATAAAATCATCAGTGAGACTTTGAAGCACGGGGCATCCTGGGATCCAGCATTGATTTTGTTTAGTCAGATATGGGAGAATTTGGAAAGGAGGACATGGATGGTGTAACCAGTTTGGTGTAGTGGTTAAGTGCGCAGACTCTAATCTGGGAGAGCCGGGTTTGATTCCCCACTCATCCAGTTGCAGCTGCTGGATGACCTTGGGCAAGCTGTAGTTCTGGCACAGCTGTCCTTGAAAGAGAGCAGTTTCTGTCAGAGCTCTCTCAGCCCCACCTACCTCACAGGGTGTCTATTGAGTTTGTAAGCTGCTCTATGACTCCCGAGTGAAGGGCAGGAGGGTATAAATCCAATCTCCTCCTCCTCCTCCTCCTCTTCTTCTTTTTCCTCCTCTTCATCTTCTGTTTGGTTTTCACTCTGTTTTTTCCTCTGCTAGTGGTGGGCAGGTTGTCTGATTAAGAACTGGGGGTGGGGGAGGAAGGGAGAGAAGAGGGCCCTCCACGCATTGCCCCTGAGAGATGAGCCAGAAGAGACCCAGATCACAGTGCCCGTCTTCTCTTCCTGCGTGGCCGTGGAAGGCGTCTCCAGGAGGCCCCCATGCCGGCCAAAAGCAGGAGCCGGTTCTGTCTCCGCCCAACCGGTTCTGGGAGCCTCTGCTACTCAGCTCCTTCCTGCGGCATGTTAGATGCCCTGGAACTGCCTGGGAGAACGCCCCAGTGGGGCTCCTCCACTTGGAAGAAGCGGCATCTAGGGGTTCCGTCACGTAGTCCACTATTGCTGACCTTCCTGTCGCCACAAGGGAGCAACCACTCTGCCCCGGCCTCCAGACCAATACTCCTTTCAAGCTGGGGAGTCTTGTTGTGAGCAAAGATTCCACTTTGTGACCCGTCGGCATTAAAGTTGCGAGCGAGCAATTTGGCTCCTGCATAAAGTAGTTTGCTCTCTGGAGCCACATCCTTCCCGAGCTGAGACAAAAATGTGTGAGCCGGAGGCTAGAAAACTCTGAGCTAGCACGCACTGACTCAGCTTAGAGGGAACACTGCTCCAGACTTCTCAAATAACATTATAACACCAGCTCCAAAGTCTCTGAACCATTTCCGCCGTGAACGTATTTCAGGTTGTTCCCATTTGGTTGGAGTCAGGCAGCTGAGCAGTCTCCAGATCAAGAGGGGGTGGGGTGGGGGTTGAGCGTGGGGTGGGGGTTGACCGGGGTGGGGGTTGAGCGCCTGTTCCAGCTGCATTCCGTGGCACAAGGGGGTCCCGGTGACTTTGGGAGGGGGGGGCCTTTCTGTGTCACTGTCATGGTGATTCCCTTCCCGAGTTGCCCTCAGCCGCCTTCCGTTTCTTGCTGTTGCTTCTTTTCCAGACCGTTTCTCGCACTGGGTGCTGCCGAGCTCTCTTTCTGGAGGGCTCCTTAATTCAGCATTTCTCAGCTGGTGGGCCGCGACTCAGTAGCGGGTGGCCAAGTCTGTGATAGGGGGTCTGCGGCTTTTGCAGTCTGATTGGTTTGTGCGTGCTCTGTTTTTTTCTTAAATTATATCAAGTAAATTTGGACTTGTGGGCCATCGTGCCTGAAAGGTTGGGAGCCACAGTCTGAACTAGTATCCGTGCCTGTTGAAAGAACCAAGATGGGCTACTAGGCCAAACTGGAACTCCTGGCGAGATCTTGGTTCTTCTGCAAGCGGCCAAAGCCTTCTGAGGGTCAGATCCAGACACATTTCCAGAGGCAGAACGGAACTTTTCTTTCTCTCCCTCTCCCATTCCAGCCCATCGATCTCCTGGAAACTCTGCTCCTGGGGTATCGGGGACCTTGTGGAATGACATTTGGGGGGGGGGGGTCTGCAGCAGGAAGAGGGAGCCCTATCCAGATTGTATCTTGAAAGTGAAAAGCCACAAGCTCCGGACCGTTAGAGCGGTTCCTCATTGGAACAGGCTTCCTCGGGAGGTGGGGGGCTCTCCTTCTTGGGAGGTTTTCAAACAGAGGCTTAGATGGCCATCTGACAGCGATGCTGATCTTGTGAACTTAGGCAGATCATGAGAGGAGGGCAGGGAGGGCTGCACATGGAAATACATGACCAGAGAAATGCTGATTGCCACTTTGAGGTCAGGAAGCAATTTTTCTCCAGGCCAGTTTGCCCAGGGATCCTGGAGGTTTTTTGTCATCTTCTGGGCCTGGGATAGGAGTCATTGGGGGGGGGGGGGGGAGGTGTTTGTGAATTTCCTGCATTGTGCAGGGGGTTGGACTAGATGACCCTGGAGGTCCTGTCCAACTCCATGATTCTATGTGGGTTCAGCTTCAACGTGTGGCTGCCTAGACAGGTCTTACCATGCTTAGTGTTTTGTGTGCATTTAGGAGTGTCCTAAGAACATAAGAGAAGCCAATGTTGGATCAGGTCAATGGCCCCTCCAGTCCAACACTCTTGTCATACAGTGGCCAAAAACACCAGGTGCCATCAGGAGGTCCAGCAGTGGGGCCAGGACACTAGAAGCCCTCCCACTGTTGCCCCCCCCCCCAAGACCAAGAATACAGAGCATCGCTTGCCCCAGACTGAGAGTTCCTATCTATACTTTGTGGCTAAGAGCCACTGGTGGACTTCTGCTCTGATGGACTTCTGTCCTGAATGGGTGAGGGCCCTTTGTTGGTTTCATGTTTGGCAGGGCTTGGGGGATGGGGGCCTCAGCTGAAGACTTGTGTGTTGCGTTGCGCAGGAGAGGGAGGGCTTCTCTGGAAGATCCCCCTGCATGCCCCACCTCTGAACTTTGAATCCATGTCAGTTGTCACGTACGACACTTTTCCGTGTCTGCTTCGCTGTGGCTTATTGATAACGCCGGTGCAAGCGTCACACCTGCCCTGCCGCTTTCTCGCCACTTGCTCCGTAGAAAGCAGCTCGGTTAGGGCAGAGGAGCAAACGATGGAGGCATATGCAGTGGAGGGACAAGGCTGGGGTTAGTTCTTGGCATCGGGGCAGGGCCATCCTTGCACATCAGGGGCTAAGAGGAGTGGCTGCTGGGTGCTGCACAGAGCCGGCCCCTTCCACCCTGAGCTAGGCTGCAGGAAGTTTCTCCTGGCCACCCTAAAAGGCAGTGAGGAGCACATCAAGGGCCTTCCTGTGGGGAAAGACTTTTGAGCTCCCCGCTAACTGCAGAAATCTGCACTCCCTCTGCTGCACCATCCGTCTCAGCCTGTTGTACAAGATGTGTTAAAAGGGCTATTCTGACGGCTCTTCCCCCCCTCCTTTGCTTTGGTCAGCAAAACCAGAAGAGCCGAAGGCAGCACCGGAGGTGGTGACGGCCAATGACATCGCGGCCCCTCCCAACAAGGAGCTTCCGCCAAGCCCCGAGAAGAAAGCCAAGGTAGGGGTCCTCGCAGTCGTCTGTTTGTGTGTGTTATCCTGGCAACATTTGATAGGGTTTGGCGCTGGCTTTCCTCACCCATTCCACCTCCCTTTAGCTGCTTGAGCCAGTGGTAAGTTCTGTTCTCTGAGTGGACTCCCAATTGCTTCCTCACCACAGACTCCTGTGTGTCACAAGGCTGTAAACCGGGGTTTTAAACCCCCTCCCCCAAACTCCCTCCCCTCCAGAATGAACGTCCCCAAGTCCGCCAGCCTTCCCTTGCAGGGCTTGGTCTCCAGGCCCCCAAGCATCCTCGTCTCTCCTGTTAATGTTCTCCAGGTGACAGTCCCGAGGGGGGGGGGGGGGGCCTTCCCGCCACGCCTGCCCTCGCCTCGTGCTCAGAGAACCGAACACTGGCTTTGTTGTTGGTTTTTTCCTTATGAATGGGCTTGTCCCCCCCCCCCCCCCATATTTTGCTGCTGCTTAACGTTTTGTTCACAATGGGATTCTTTCTTTTCTTTCCTTTTTCGTTACGTGTGTGTTGTCCATTCTCTGCTTCCCTTTGTGCGTTTTAACATAAAGCCGTCAGCCTCTACTCCGGCCAAGCCTGCTGCCGCGAAAACCAAGCCCGTGTCGGCTGCCGCTGCCCCTGCTAAGCGGCCGGCTTCCACCACACCTGCCCCAAACAAAAAAGCCACCAGCCCGACAGCGGGTCCGGCTGCAGCCGCCACCCCTAAACGCCCTGCGACCAGCTCCACGCGACCCTCCACCTTAACTCCTAAAGACGCCAAGGCAAAGGTAAGGAATGTCGTATGGTGGCAAGAAGTTCCGAGGGGCACTTTCAGAGGGCAGCTTGTGGCCTTGGAGTCAGGGGAGCCTTGGAGCCTCCCTCAGCAACTGCCGTCTCCTCTCTCGGCTCTTCTGTGCCCCACCCCCCCGAGAACGGCTGTTGCTTTGGTCTCCCGTCGCCCCTCATACTGCCGCACCTGGCCCCTCTTCAGCATGCAGGTGGGGAATTGCTTGTGTAAATGAAGACCGTACCGTGCCTTTGAACACATGAAACTGGCTCGGACTGAATCAGACCCTTAGTGTCCATCAGGGTCAGCGTTGTCTATTTAGACTGGCAGCAGCTCTCCAGGGTCTCAGGAAGAGAAAGATCTTTCTTAGACAAATAGTGGGTGTCCCCAGATGCACGCCCTACTTTACAGTCTGCTCTGAAGTTGGCCAAAACTTGATTGAGACCGAGGCCTGGATCCCAACGACACGCTGCTGGCTCAGTCTCTACTTTAGAAGAAGAAGAGATTGGATTTATACCCCGCCCTTCACTCAGTTGGAGTCTCAGAGCGGCTTTCAAACTCCTTTCCCTCCCCCTCCCCACAACAGACAGACACCCTGGGAGGGAGGTGGGGCTGAGAGAGCTCTGAGACAACTGTCCTTGAGAGAACAGCTGTGCCAGAGCTACGGCTTGCCCAAGGTCATCCAGCAGGTGCAAGTGGAGGAGTGGGGAATCAAACCCGGTTCTCCCAGATTAGAGTCCGCGCACTTAACCACGACGCCCAACTGGCTCTCTAGAGCTGAGCCAGGCCCCCTTTTATCTTTCTTGCAAAAAGAACTGCATAATTCCTCCTGGGACTCCATAATCATATCCAAATTAAGTCAACTTGGTGTTCTTCTTGAAGACCTAGCCCTAACCAATGAACTTCATATTTCTAAACTAATTGAACAACAACTCTCAGCTGGGAGTCAGCTTCTGATGCCACACAGGGCAAACGTTATTTTACCCAGTAAAGATTATTGGGACGGGGGGAGTCAGGAGCTGCCTCCCAGCTGATTGTGGAGATCAGCTGGAAGTTTGGTTCTTCCGCTCTCCCGTCTTAGGAAATCCAGGGTTCCAGACTTGCTGGGATGCAGCAAACTGAGGGGAAGGAAGTGATCGGCTGCCCAGCAGATTCCCCTTCTCTCCTCCCCCCTCCAAATTATTAGGTTGGATTGTAGAGAAAAGCTACAAGCATGGATGGCTTCAAGAGGGAATTGGATAAACACATGGAGCAGAGGTCCATCAGTGGCTATTAGTCACAAGGTATAGAGAGGAACTCTCCGTCTGGGGCAAGGGATGCACTGTATTCCTTGGTGCTGTATTCCTGGGTCGGGCAACAGTGGGAGGGTTTCTAGTGTCCTGGCCCCACAGCTGGACCTCCTGGTGGCACCTGGTGTTTTTGGCCACTGTGTGACACAGAGTGTCGGCCTGGATGGGCCATTGGCCTGATCCAACATGGGCTTCTCTTATGTTCTTATGAGATCTGTCCTTTTGGTGTAGCGATTAAGTGTGCGGACTCTAATCTGGGAAAACCAGGTTTGATTCCCCATGCCTCCACTTGCAGTTGCTGGATGACCTTGGGCAAGCCATAGTTCTGTCAGAGCTGTTCTTGAAAGAGCAGTTCTGGAAGGAGCTCTCTCCGCCCCACCTACCTCACAGGGTGTCTGTTGTGGGGAGGGGGAGGGAAAGGAGTTTGTAAGCCTCTCTGAGCCTCCTCCTCCTTTCCACAGCCCAAGCTCTCAGTTGGGGAGGGGGAGAGACAAAGATGGCTCCTCTCCTTCCCACCTCCCACTGTTAGCTTGGGCTCCAGTGGAAAGGAGCAGAAGAGAAGAGAGCTTGTATCTTTCTCTTTTCCCCTTTGCAGTTGGCGGATCAGAAGCGTCGCATCCATTCCCTTACCCACCCCCGGGTGGGGTGTCAGACTGGAATCTGGGATGCCCCAGTTCAAATCCCCACTCTCCCATGGCAGTTTGCTGGGAGGCCTTGGGCCCCATTCCTTCTCTCAGCCTGGCCTACCTCACAAGGTTGTTGCGAGGACAAAATGACGGAGAGGAGAACACTGCGAGCTGGGTTGGGGCCCCGTTGGGGAGAATGGCAGAGCGTGAATGAGCAGGTGAAGTCAATAAGACAAACAATCTCTCTGAGAGCCAGTCTGGTGTAGTGGCTAAGTGCGCGAACTCTAATCTGGGAGAACCGGGTTTGATTCCCCACTCCTCCACTTGCACCTGGCTGGATGACCTTGGGCAAGCCATAGCTCTGTACCAGCTGTTCCCTCAAGGACAGCTTGGGAAAGAGTTCTCTCAGCCCCACCTACCTCACAGGGTGTCTGTTGTGGGGAGGGGAAGGGAAAAGGAGTTTGTAAGCCGCTCTGAGACTCTTAAGTGAGTGGAGGGCGGGATATAAATCCAATCTCTTCTTCTTCTTCTCTCCTCTCCCTTTTGCAATGGGAAGCAGTTTCTGTCCCGCCCCCCCAAACTTGAAGGGGGCGGGAGAGAAACAATCCATTTTTTTCTTCTCTGTTCTTCCCATTGTAAATCAGAAGCCATTGGTTTACCATGTAGCAATTTGGGGGGGGGGGGTCAGAAGCCCATTCCCAGGTGATTCCCTCCAACGGCTGTGAGTGGGCTTCCGACCAAGAGGCAGCCGCAGCCGTGTTTGTCACCTGTTTGAATTGCTCGGCACAGGCTGAGCCCCCCTTCCCTCCTGAATTGGCTTGTGGTCTGATTGTGAACGTTGAATCGGGTATGCTCAGCTGCCCGGCCGGTTCACTGTGAACCACACAGCATCCCTAATGATCAAACAGAGGGCTGGTGGTGAAACTCCGCTCCTGGCAACGAACAGAACCCGATACAGCAGCCCTGTTCTGTGTCGCTCATTGAACTCTCGGCCCTCTTTGAATGAGACTGCAGACGTTGCCTGGTGGTTCTGGGGTGCTGTTGGAAGTTCTCTGGGACCGGGCTGGTCATTTCTGGGAGCTCTGCTGGAGGTCTTTCTCTGAGCTTGTGAGCTGCTAAAGGGAACCAAGAAAAGCTTGATGCGAGACTCCATGATGACGACGGCGCTTTTGGGGAGCCCTTTCAAGGTGGTTGCTTTTACTCAGTATTTTCTGGGCACAGATCTGAAATCAGGCTGTTGCTGCCCAGAATGCAGGCAGTTTGGCGATCGGCTCTGTTGGTGGAAAGGGCGGTGTTCCCTCTAAGCTGAATTAGTGTGAGCTAGCTCACCGTTTTTTAGCCTCCGGCTCACACATTTTTCTCTTAGCTCAGGAAGGATGGCTCCAGAGTGAACTAATTTATGCAGAAGCCAAATTGCTCGGTCACAGCTGTAATGCCAGTAGCTCACAACGTAGAGTTTTTTGCTCACAGGACTCTGCAGTTTAGAGGGAGCTGGGGGGGGCCTTCAAGAGGTGGGTGATGGAGAAGGTCTCAATGAGTCTGGCTTGCCTTGGCACAGAGATGCGGGGGGATGGGACGCTTTACCTAGTGAATTTCTGCTGCCAGGCGGCTATAAGCATGGGAGGCTTGCCAGGGAGTGGTTGTGCCCTTCAAGTCCGTTGCGACGTACGTCACCTTCAGTGTGGAGAATCTCCCAGCCTGCATAAGCTTCAGCAACTAACAGAGTTACTGCAGTGGCTGTGCCACAAGTCAGCACTTAAAGCAGTATCTCTGTAGGGTTTCAGAAAATTGGATTAAGAAAGTTGGACATCTTGGGGGAAGAGTCCATGGCTCAGTGGAAGAGCCTCTACTTTGCATGCAGCAGATTCCAGGTTCGATCCCTGACATTGCCAGCCAAAAGGATGAGGCAGTATGGGAAAGACCTCTGCCTGAGACCCTGGAGAGCCACTGCCGATCTGAGTAGCCAGTCCTGGCCTTGATGGACTGATGGTCTGATTTAGTAAAAGGCAGTTCCATGTGTTTATGGCTCAGCATGCAGAAGGTCCCAGGTTCAATCCCCAGCAGCCTCTCCCATTAATAAAGGGCCAGGTAGGAGGTGATGGGAAAGACCTCCGCCTGAGACCCTGGAGAGCCGCTGCCCATCTGAATAGACAATCCTGGCCTTGATGGACTGATGGTCCGATTTAGTAAAAGGCAGTTCCATGTGTTTATGGCTTATGTTGTCTGGGAGGGGCCGTGGCTCAGTGGCAGAGCCTCTGTTTGGCGTGCGGAAGGTCCCAGGTTCAATCCCCAGCAGCATCTCCCGTTAATAAAGGGCCAGGTAGGAGGTGATGGGAAAGACCTCCGCCTGAGGCCCCGGAGAGCCGCTGCCAGTCAGTACTGATCTTGATGGCTCAATGGTCTGATTCACTCTAAGGCAGCCTCGCGTGACAATCATGACATTGTGCAGGGACTTTCCGGCTGGGCCCTGCATGCTGTGCTGTGTGTTAGCATCTACTGTTGATACGAATGTGTCGCCATTTGTGGCACTCTGCAGAGGAACAACAAAGCGGAGCTCCTGTCCCAGCGAGGAACTTAAGTTAAAATCTGGCAGGAGGAAGCAGCAGATGTGGGGGGCGAGGGAGAGAGGAGTCGGAAATGTACACTCAGCTGAGCATCCTCCGGCACGGTGCCGGTGCTGAAAGCGCCAGAGGCTCCAAGGAGAGGTGGGCTCTGAAGGGGGTGGGAAGGGCAGCCTCAGGAAGGTGTTCTGGGAGCAAATGCCAGGCCTAGAGAGCCAGGAAGGAGAAAGAGCAGAGCTGTCCGGCAGAGGGGGCAGGCGATCTTGGGCGGGGTGCTGGGAAGAAGCTTAGAGGGAGGACGATAGGAAGGTGGAAAGGGAATTCCCGAACACCTAGAGGATCAGCTGAGCATTCTCTGGCTCAAACGCAGGCCTGAGTTTTAATAAGGATGGACGTAATCTGAACGGCGGTGTGGCTCGTGGTGACCAGTGTTCCCTCTAAGCTGAGTCGGTGTGAGCTAGCTCGCAGTTTTTTAGCCTCCAGCTCACACGCTTTTGTCTTCGCCCAGGAAGGAGGGCTCCAGAGCAGACTAATTTATGCAGCAGCCAAATCGCTCGCTCACAGCTTTAATGCCAGTCACTCACAAGACTCCACAGCTTAGAGGGAGAGCATTGGTGGTGACCTGTCACTGGTCGAACTTTGAACTGACGTTGCAAGCCTGACCGAGGCGGGTTCCCTCCTGCCCTTGATCCGGTTCACGAGAAGAGGGTCTTTTGCTCTCCAGCCCGGGCTTTCCTTGTTAAAGAGCAAACGCCTGGGCGGGCGGTCCGAGCATGCGCCGCTGACGCTTCCATTTCCCTAGAAATACTGCTCTTCGGGAAGTAACCTGAGGACTGCTCCTGGTTTCCATAGAGACCGGGTATGGCTTATCCAAATTGATGTGTGTGTGTGTAAAGGAAATGGGGAGCGAGCGTAGAAGCTCTCTGAACCTTCGCCAGCAAGAGCTGTCGAATCCAAAAATATGTCAGCGGCTCTAAATCTGGGCTTTGTGATTGGAGTCGGATTTTAATATTATGAATGAGAATGAAATCTGCAAAATAAATAGCCTCCCCCCCCCCTCTCTCCCCACTCCCAGCAGGACTGGCTGGATGCCCTCCTGGAAAAGGAATTTTCCCATCTTTCCCCACTGCGTCAGCTGTTCGTAAATTGATTGATCATTGCTTGTGGCCCCAGATGGTCTCGGACAAACGCTGTCTAAGCCCAGAGAGCAATTTTCTTTCTTCTGCCTGTAATTAAAGAGCTTCCTCTTGGCAGATGACAACGATGGTGGCGTGAACCAACGCAGAGCTCAGTGAAAGAGACCAGGAGCTTTAACCAAAAAAAAAAAGAGAGAAAATTGAGAATTTCACTCTGGTGTCCGGGGATGGAGCCTGTTGGGCCCATTTTTTACAGGACTGAACTGTGAGTGTTGGTAGATTTCAGGATATAGTTCTCTCCTCCTTCCTCGCAGACTCCCCCCTTGAAATCCCACTGTCTAGTCAAGGAGGGTGGCTGTGGCTCAGTGGCAGAGGCCACGCTCAGCATGCGGAAAGTCCCAGGTTCCATCCCTGAAGTCTCTAGTGGGAAAAGGGGAAGTGGCAGGGGAAGACAGAAGAGCAGAGAAAAGACTGGCTTTATGCCCCGCTCTTCGCTTGGCGTCTCAGAGCAGTTTACAGTCTCCTTTCCCTTCCCCTCCCCACAACAGACGTCCTGTGAGGTAGGCGTGGGTGAGAGAGCTCTTTTGAGGACTGCTTCTGAGAGAACAGCTCTGACAGAACTATGGCTTGTTCAAGGTCATCCAGCAGGTGCAAGTGGAGGAGTGGGGAATCAAAGCCGGTTCTCCCAGATTAGAGTCCGCGCACTTAACCACTACACCAAAAACTGCCTTTTCTCTCCCCAAGACCTTGGAGAGCTACCTAAGTGGACAGGAGTGAGCAGGACGAACCAGTGGGCTTAACTCACCTGGGAGCTTTGAACAAGTTCCTAGAGATATACACGTGGAAAGGGAAGCAATGAGGAACTGCCAACCCATCAATATTCTTCCACTTGCTTGCTTGTAATTACCTCCTTTCCAGCTCCCCACCTGTACTCCCCCACACACCCCCGGGTGGTTCCAAAACATAGTTTAAAAATGTTGCTTGCATTTGACCATCAGAATGCTAACCGTGTGGTCGTTGACTGTCAAATTAAGGATAAATTAGGGACAATAAAAGGTAGGGTTCCCATTTGACCACAAGCTTATGGTGGGAGACCTGCGGTAATCGTGCGGGATGATGCTGTTGCCGTCTTCCCGTTTGGGGCTGCAAGAGGCAGCTGGTTGCCCATTCTGTGGACAGAATGGTGGACGAGATTTGCCTTGGATTTGATGCAGCATGGCTATTCCTATGTTTAATTGCCTGCTGATGCTCACCTGATTGGCGAGAGGAAATTGGTGCTAAAGAAAGGGGCCGTGATCATCTTGGGGAGAAAAACTAAAAAGGAAAACAAGGCCTTGTCTCCTTAACAGAAGTTCTGAGCATAGAAGTCCTGGCAGTTCCCAGAGCTACCTAGAAGTGATAAGGGGTAGCTCTAGCAATTTCCAGAAATTCTGTGGTAATATTATCCAAGGTCACTCAGTGAGCTTCATGGGCACCGTTGGAGATTCAAACGTGGGTTTCTGAGATCCTTGGCCAGCACTCCATCCACAGGCTCTTTAGTTTGCCCTTTGAAGGAGGAGAAGGGCTTTTTCTCCAGGAAAGACAGTTTGAAATAGATCCAACCCTCTCCCCTTTTATCCTAGGGGACAGAGGCAAAGAGTGCGGAGAAGCGAGCCTCCCCTTCGAAGGCACCGTCCGCCACAACCCCTCGGCCTAGTGTGAAAAGCAGCCCTGCCACACCCAGGCCAGCAACGGCTCTGGCGAGCACAAATGCGACAGCCAGCCCCCGGAGCACGGCCACTTCCCCACCCAAGAGGCCCTCGAGTGAGTATCTCCCTGTCTGGGACACGCTGGGAAAGGGGATTCTGTTGCTGGGGAGCGAGGCGGGGGAGGGTGTAACCTTGAAGCCCGCACATGGTACCAAGTCAGCCCTGCTAAAACAAGGACTTGCCTTAGAGGGGAAATCCTGGCCTTTGTTTCAGCCGGCATTTGCACACGCCGCACGGAGTGCCCCTTTGCAGCAGAAACGAGAGAGGTAGAAAACTTCCGAGTTGTGCAGCTCCAAATCCACCAGCAGGTGTGCAGATGAAAACGAACCCAGTGGGAGTCCTTTCCAGAGGTGGTTTCCCATCTCACTGCTACGCGGGGGGCAGCAGAAACAAAAAAGGAAGGCAGATAAGCCAGCAGATCTCCCGTTCTCCCCACCTGTGGATAGGTTCAGTCGCAGAATTCACCGGTGCTCTGCTCGGCAAGATTCCCAGTGCCCAGCTGCCTTAGAGCTGTGGGGGCTCATGCAGCAAAGCAGACTTGACAGCAGGGCTGTGCTTTGCTTTTTTTCTTCTTCTTTTTTTTCGGTAACTTGGCATGGCATTTGGCCTTTTGCTTCTTCTTTTCAGGCAGTGCATATGTATTTTTGGTTAAACCTCTCCCTGTCAGATTCTTTGCTTCTGATGAAGAGAGTCAGCCCCCAGCTTCTTTGCAGCTTCTTGGGCAGGCTTAGCTGGAAGTGGAGCTGGGCACGAGTGGGGACAACATGGTGGATTCCGCAATAATTTTGGCAACCATGATGCGCATTTGCCCAGCCGGACTGCCTTTCCACTCTCTGAAGTCTTTCCAAGGCTCTAGCCAGGCTTAGGTAGCTTAAGCTTGTGGAGAAGAATGCAGCCAAGTGAGGAGAGGTTTGCATGTTGTGTGTCAAGGAAAGGATGCTGAGAGCAGCCGGCCAGCCCCAGGAAAGCAGAACTGGGGCTTTTCTGCATTCTCGCTTTCCTTGCTTCTACATTTCTGTTTCTTTGGGGAGGAAGGTTTTTGTTCCTCACAAGTTGTGCTCCCCCTACTGGTCAACTTGATATTACACCAGTGTATGTCCAGCATCTCTTTCTGCAAGTTTTTATGCTCGTCATAAACCAGTGTTATATTGAATCGACCACTAGAGGGAGCAAAATACATGCAGAACAGGAACACCCCCCCCCCAAAAGAGGAATCCGCAAGCGAGGAAAATGAGAATGCGTAGAAGCCCCTTGATTCACCTGACTCTTTTGCATGTCCCGCAGCCATCAAGACGGATACAAAGCTTGCTGATGCCAAGAAGACCACTGCAAAATCACCATCAGGTAAGCTTGCCAGGTGCTAAAGACACGGCATTTGCGTCTGGAGCGCCCGCTGCTTCCTCCACTGACCGTCCTCCTCTTCCTCCTTTGCAGCTGACCTGAGCCGCCCAAAGAGCGCCCCCTCCTCTACCACTGCCAAACCCGGCTCCACCACCCCAACGTCCGCTTCCCCTGCCCAGTCCGGAGCTGCCGCTAACCGGCCCAAGCCACCGGTGCCCAGACTTTCCGGGACAGGCAGCACGCCAGCCGCTGACTCCAAGAAGGCGTCCACGCTAAAAGCCGCCCCCAAAACGAGCCCCATTGCCAAGCCTCCTCGGCCCCCGACCAGCGTGTCCGCTCCTGACCTGAAGAACATCCGTTCCAAGATTGGGTCCACAGACAACATCAAGCACCAGCCTGGCGGAGGAAAGGTAAACTCCATGTGGGGGGCCAGATTGGGAATTGCACTCTGTGTTGTCGTAGAGGACCGTCTGGGACCCTGGGGTGCTCGTTGGCAGCTTTCTTTCTCACGGCAGCAGTGCAGCGACTCTTACGCTTCTGACCTGGAAACGCAAGTTGCAAGAGAGTCCTGTCTTAGCAGAGGGTCGAGCCTGTTTCAACAGGCCAGCCAGTAGAGCGTGTAGAGCAGGAGTCCACAACGTGGTCCTGTGGGTGCCATGGTGCCGGCCAGAACCTTTCCTGGCGGCCACCAAGTGTTTTTAGAAAGTGGGTGGGGCCAGGTCGGGCTTTTGCCCAGCAAGACTTCTGATCGGCCGCTGGAGGCTTGCTTGACTGTGCCGTTTTTTTAAAAAAACATTGCTTCGGCGGCAGCTGCCACCGTAGCACAGGGATCTTCACTCTGCCAGAAGATAAGCCGTGGCAGCCATTTTGTGGCTGACTCCACCTCCAGCGGCAGCTGCTTCTTGGCAGCCCTTTCACGGCTGAGCCCGCCATGCTGTGTCAGAATTCCAAAGGTGCCGACAGGCTCAAAAATGTCAGGGACCTCTGGTGTCCAGGGAAGGGGGACTTTAATGCAGTAGTGCTCTTGTAGCACCCCCTGCTGGCCGCTCCCAACCTCTGCATGTTCTGGTAATCCCCGAGTTTTCAGCGCCAGAGAGGGATGTCTGAGGATGCGCCAGCAGTTGCCGGAGGAGAAGCAGCTTGGGAAACTTCACCGAGACAGGCCTGAGGATCAGCAGAGCAGCTGCGTGTTTTTCTGCAGAGCCCTGTCATGTCAGCACCCTCTTTGCCAGTCCTGAAGCAAGCCTGCGGTCTTCAATGTCCGCAATCGGCTTGGGCTGGGTGCTTGGAGGAAGAGAGAGCTCAGTCTGGCTAACGGCGGGCTCGTGGATACTTCTGGTTCCCTCCAGGGAACAGCTGCTGAGCACGCTCCGATCTTGGCACAGTCTTCCCATCCAGTAGGCAAATTAATTTGCTGGTTTTCTCCGGCTCTCCCCTTAAACGTTCACGCTGAACAGATCTTTTAATCCCCACCCATGAAAGAACATCAGCAATCCTTGACAGGACCAGAGACCCTTTAGATCGCCTCTCTTTCATCCCAGGATAAGTAATCCTGCCTCCAGCAATAAGGGAGGCCTGTAGAGGTTCATCCCTGGAATAGGCATTTTGAGAGACAGACCGGGGGGGGGGGGGGGGGGAAGAGAGGGAGACGTTGGTGTCTGAGTGCCATAAGGTGTCAGGGCTGAAACATCCTGCAGTTCACGCTTACCTAGATGAGGATGAGGGCCGGCATCTTGAGGTCTAACACGGGAAATCCAGTGCGTTTGCCTTTACTGACGGGACTGGGCATGAACGCTTCTGCGTACGCTTCTGCCGCTCAAGGTTGTATCGGTGAGGCTTGTGCAGCAGAGTGTCCTCGGGAGGTCAGATTGTTTGTTACAGGCACACCCCCTTCTCCCGTCTGTCCAGCAAACGATTGTCCCTCATTGCTCCTCTTTGCAGCAACCGGAACAGCAACAGCAATAAAGAATCCCCGCAGGAAACTGCCTGCAGGCATATCCTTGGGCTACTGCAGGGAGCCACGGCCAAGGGCATTGCCCCCAAACGCCCAAGTTTCAGCCGTTGGGGAATGTCTTTTAACAGGACACAATTCCGCGGCCTGCTGCTCTCGCCCCAGTCAACAGCTTGCTTCTGGTTTTCCTCTCTCTGTGACGTATTAGAACTTGGCCAGAGTGGAGTTCTTGGCCCAGGTTGCCTTCTCTTTGGAGGACATTGCTTTCTTGAAGGAAGCCCCTTCCGTGCAGAAAAGAGCTCTGTTCTACTGCTACGGACATGGTGACCCTTCCTTGTGCAATTACCTTGAGGTAGAGGGATTCCAGGGAGAGGATCTTCCTTCAGGCTGTGTTTTCCGTCTGCACCCCAATCGGTTTTGGTGCCTTAAAAAGACAGCCACGCACCCCAAAAATACTGCTGGTATTTGTTTCTTAGTGTGGTCAAACTGTAGGTTGCAGAAGGAGCCACCCCCAGTTCACCCCCAGACTCTTGGAGTCAAAACGGACAACTAGGAGCGTTCAGTTATTGTGCAAGAATCTCTTCTGAAGCTGCATAAATCCCCCGCCCAGTGGGGAACCATGGAGGTAACTGGGTGTTTTCGTGCTGCTCCAGAGACACATTCTCATTTTGAATCAACGGCCACAGTCAGAATAGGGAGGGGGCATGTTTGGATCCAGAAAAGGGAAGACGCTAGTTTGAGGAAGGTAAAAACGTGTGCTCGTTTGGGAGCTGGGGCGTGGTCAGAGGGCTCCCGGGGCTTTAAAACTCCAGACTTGTCATGTGGTTCTTCCCCACCCCGCAGTTCCCTAGACTTGCTTCTGAGTTTGGCCTGAAACAGAATCTGGGATGGGGGCCAGCCTGCTTTTAGAATGCAGCGCGTTTCCAGGCAGGCTCCCCTCTGTGTGGGCGGCAGCCTCAGTGACTGGCCCTGCTGCGGCAGGAAGGGGACGTCCAGGCCCAGTCTCGCGTGAGGGGTGCGGCTGGCGCTTCCGCCATTGAGCCGGAGGGGGGGTGCCCAGAGCCACGCAAGGAGTCCGTGGCAAGGAGAGGGGCTTGAACCCATGTATCCTGGCTTCCCCCCCTCCCCACACCATCGCTGTGTGTTTCTCTGGCCCTGGGTATGAGATGTCCCCTTTGCAGGTGATCCCCCCCTCCGGTTCCACAGGGCTACCTGGACGCCCTAGGTGTTGGTTTGACATTCATCCTCCTTTCCCGTCATTGCTTTTTCTACGCTTCTTTTTTTTTTAAATTCTCATGATGTAAAAGTCACCCTCCATTTGTCTCCATTTAGGCAAAAGTAGAGAGAAAGGCAGAGTCAGCCGGGGCTGCCCGAAAGCCCGAACTCAATGCAGCCTCTAAAACCGCTGTAACAAAAGAGGGTGCCCCAAAGCAGCCTAATGGGAAAGTGAGTTTTATTCCAGCCTTCTCTCGCTTGGGGGAGAGAAAAGGACCGGCTCTGTGACTTATTCCCCCCCCCCCCCTTCCACTCCCTGTATGGGTCACTTTCCCTTCTTCTCTCTTAACTCTCACACTTTTTTTCTCGTCGTCCCTGTTCTCAGACCTCTCTCGTTGCACGCACCTCCCCATGTGTATGTCCCACGCCGCGGCCGGTGAAGTTTGTGGGGCGAAACGAGTTCCCATCCGTCTTTCTCTCTCCAGATGGGAAGCCGTGCCAGCGTGGCTTCGCCTTCCCACCCTCTGACTTCCCAGGCCCCCAAAGAACCAAGTTTCTTCTCTCTCGCCTGCTCCACATCCCTCAGCAGCTTGCAGTTGCTTCGTTTCCACCGTCAGCTGCCTTTTTTCAGGGCAAAGGGACAGCTAAGCTGTGTATCGTAGGCCTGTTTGGATTAAGACTGGAGGGTCTAGTTCTCGCAGAGGTGGCCAACCTGGGCTGTGCTCTCACAATGGTCTTCTGCTCTGCCCAAAAAGATAGTCTCAGAGGTTAGCTGTGCTGGTCTGCAGTAGAACAGCCAGATTTCTTTCCCCGATGTCATTTAACATCGACACGCGCCCCTCGCCCAGCTGGCACAGAGTTTCGGGCTTGGGTGAAGAAGAAGAAGAAGAGATTGGATTTATATCCCGCCCTCCACTCACTTGGAGTCTCAGAGAGGCTTACAAACACCTTTCCCTTCCCCTCCCCACAACAGACACCCTGGGAGGTAGGCGGGGCTGAGAGAGCTCTGACAGAAACTGCTCTTTTGCAAGAACAGCTGTGCCAGAACTACAGCTTGCCCAAGGTCATCCAGCAGGTGCAAGTGGAGGAGTGGGGAATCAAACCCGGTTCTCCCAGATTAGAGTCCGCGCACTTAACCACTACACCAAACTGGCTTCTGGCAAACTGGGTGCCAGCAGTATGCTGATGACACCCGGCTGTGTCTGTTATTGGACAGCCACCCTGTACTGCCCCGCAAAATTTGGCCGCGGGCTTGGAGGCTGTGGTGCGGTGGTTAAAAAAGAGCAGGTTGAGACTGAATCCATCAAAGATGGAGGTTCCGTGGTTGGGGGGGGGGGATGCTTCAAGGCTGGGGCATAGACTTCCCGCTATCGACAGGGCGCTGTTGACACCAGCGCGGTCTGTCAAGAATTTGGGCAGGATTTTGGATGCCTCCTTGAATAGGGAGGCCCAAGTCACACATATTGGCAGGCTCGGCCATCGGCCCCTTTCCGATCGCGCCCTAACCTAGCCACAGCAATCCACGCAACAGTCGCCTCCCGGCTAGACTACTGTAACTCGCTTTACACCGGCCTGCCCTTGAGACTAACCCAGAAGCTCCAGCTGATCCAGAACATGGCAGTGCAAGTCCTGATGGGAATGTCACGCATGGCACACGTACAACCTGCACTGGCTTCCAGTGGAGTACCGAGTCAAGTTCAGGGTTCTGGTGTTGACCTTCAAGGCCGTGAGTGATCAGGGATCGACATACCTGCAGGACCTTCTTCTCCTCGGGTATGCCCCCGGTAGAGCCTTACACCCATTGGACAGCAGTCTGCTGGTGATCCCTGGCCCCATAGATATCTGGCTCTCCTCCACCAGGGCCTTTTCAGTCCTGGCCCCCACCTGGTGGAACTCCCTGCCGAACACCCATCAGGGCCCTGCGGGACCTTATGCAGTTCTGCAGGGGCCTGTAAGGCAGAGATGTTCCGCCAGGCTTTTGGTTGAGAGCAGCAACGGTTTCCAATTCTGGCTGGTACCCTCTCCTCCTCTCCAGACTGCCCCGTTCCTCTCCCCCCCCCCCCCACTCACCCACGAGGTGGCCGCAGTCCGGAATGAGAAGAAACCGCGAAACTCTGCCACCTGATTCTTGTAGATTTGTTGTCTTGGTATTGCTTATGCATTTTATTCTATGGTTTTCACGTTTTTTTCAAATGTTGTCTGTCGCCCAGAGCTCTGCAGTAGCAGGGATCGGGCAATCCACAAATATTATTATTAGTATTATTATTATTATTATTATTATTATTTGTCCAGGAGCACCTTAGAGACCAACAAGGCTTTTGGGGGGGGGGGGAGAATATGGGCTTTCAAGAGTCCAAGCTCCCTCCATCGTATCTGCCAAAGGGAGCGTTGACTCTCTCTGACGCTCATACCCGCAAAATCGTGTCGCTCTCTAAGGAGCTCCTGGGTTCGAATTGAGCTGTCTATCCAAAAAAATATACATGGAAACAAGAGCGTGTTGGGAAGAAGGCTACCCAGGAGGCCGCTGGCTCCAGCAGGCCACTGTGAAGTGGTAGAGCCCAGGCACAGAACTGGTTGGGCTGGGGGATGAATGTCTGGTGAGCGCTCACCTTAGGGAGGGACCCTCCAGACCCCATCCCCTGACCAGTCTCGCCCTCTGCTTATTGAAGCACAGCGTTTTGTGGGGCTCCAGGCTCGGTTGGGGCCACCCCTTTCTTACCATAGTGGGTCATTGTGGTCAGTGGGCCGTGGGCCACCTCACCCCCTCGCCCTGACGGGTTGCATCCGCTGAGTTTCCCTGAAAGTTCAGCGGTGGTAGCACAGGAAGTCGTTCAATGCAAAGCCGCCCTTGGTCGTTATCGAAGGCATCCATTCCAGAACATGCTGAGGCATCGACAGGGTAATTGCCTCTGCTTTGGTGGCACCGGGGTTGAGTGTTCTTCCACCACCGTCGCTTTGGCCAGGCCGGGTCAGCTCAGCCTTTGCGGTGCAACTGTTTTTGTTCAGTTTCCGTGGGTGCCGGGGCTTGCTCCCACTTGTCCAGAGGACAGACAGTGCCTCAGTCCTGGTGGCATCAACCACGGCCCCGGTTAATGAACTCGAACTTGGCTGGCATGCCGGGGGCGGGGGGGGGGCGCTGTCATTTGTCCCATGCCAACTAAGTCTTCTTGTCCTGGCCGTAGGCAGGTTGGCTTGAAATGGGCAAGGCAGTGGGGAAGCGGATTTGTCAAGAATAGCAGCCAAGTCGGTTGTGCGGGGGCAATCAAACGGGAGACTCTGAAAGGCAGTTAGTTTTGTTATTTATTTAAACATTTCCATCCCACCATTCCCTGGGGTTCAAGGCAGCAGCTTACAATACTAGTTTAGAACGTTTTCAGTTTAAAAACTAAAGTTAAAATAGTAAAAAACCCCAGATCTCTTCTCCCTCCACCCCTCAGAAGATGCCTGCCCATTCAGACTCCCTCCAGGGCCCTGGCAGAGAGGCAGACCTGGCAGTACCCCCTGAAGATCCCAAGGAGTAAGGGGGGGGGGGGCATACCTCTTCAGGGAGCCCCTTCCACAGAGCCGGAGCCACGAAGGAAAAAGCCCCGAGCTCTGGTCGATGCCGGACAGACCACCCTGAGTGGTGGGATAGGCAGCCTGTTGGGTGTTTTTTATTAACAATTTTTTCAAGTATACAATTTGAGAAAAAGTACAGAACACTTACAATAATTATTCCGATATACAGCACTGAACGGTCGGCGGCCTGATGACCATAACTGGCACACAGGGACCTACGGAAGGAGACGTCCCTTCAGTTATGTGGGTCCCAGGTCGTGAAGGGCTCTCAAGGTCATCACCAGTACCTTGAATTGAACTCGGAAACAGACTGGCCGCTGATGTCGCTGCTTCAAAACGGGCAAAGCTGCCCTGTCCTTGGATTTGTTCACTCTGCCTTTTCCTTCCTTCCCAAGTGGCTCATAAATAGGTGGTGAAAGGTAGATTCAGCCTCAGAATCATAGAGTTGGAAGGGAGCTCCTGGGTCATCTAGTCCAACCCCCTGTACAATGCAGGAAATTCACAAATACCTACCCCCCCCCCCCCCATACTCCCAGTGACCGCTGCTCCACACCCAGAAGATGACAAAAAAAATCTCCAGGATCCCTGGCCAAACTGGCCTGGAGAAAAATTGCTTCCTGACCCCAAAGTGGCGATCAGCATTTCCCTGGGTGTGTAAGGAACGGCCATGAGAATTAAGCCCTGAGACAACCCTTCCTGCCCTCCCTCTCGTGATCTGCCCAAGTTCACTGAATCCGCATTGCTGTCAGATGGCCATCGAGCCTCTGTTTGAAAACCTCCCAAGAAGGAGAGCCCCCCACCTCCCGAGGAGGCCTGTTCCACTGGGGAACCGCTCTGACTGTCAGGAAGTTCTTCCTAATATTTAGCCGGAAACTCTTCTGATTTAATTTCAACCCGTTGGTCCTGGTCCGACCTTCTGGGGCAACAGAAAACCGCTCCACTCCATCCTCTATAGGACAGCCCCTCAAATACTTGAAGATGGTTCTCATATCGCCTCTCCGTCGTCTCCTCTCCAGGCTGAACAGACCCAGCTCCTTCAGCCTTTCCTCATAGGACTTGGTCTCCAGACCCCTCGCCATCTTCGTTGCCCCCCTCTGGTCATGTTCCAGATTGTCTGCGTCCTTTTTGAATTGTGGTGCCCAAAACCGAACACAATGAGTCTTAGGACCTGTTACTTTCCAGGGAGAAATCTCAGCCTTTGTGAATCTCGGGGGTGCAGGGACCCCTGTCCTCTCCATGGGGAGAAAACAGTCATGGCACAAGGTCATTCACTTGCTCTTCCTGACCCCCTGGTGACAACCCCCCCCCCAGTGGTTGGTGTGATGCCACATTCAGCTGATGCCCTCTCCCAAAATACCAGAGCTCGAGGGCATCTAATGAAGCTGATGGGCAGTAGGTTCAGGACAGACAAAAGGAAAGACTACTTTACACAGAGAGTGATTCAAAGGTGGAATTTGTTGCCAGAGGATGTAGTGATGGCCACAGGAATAAACAGCTTGAAAAGGGAATTAGATAGATTCATGAAGGATAAGTCTATCAGTGGTTACTAGCCATGACGACTGAGGGGAACCTCCACAATCAGAGGCACTAAGCCTCGGTATCCCAGAGCCAGGAGGCAACATCAGGGGAAGGCCTTGACCTGTCTGCCCTGTTGTTGGCCGTTCAGAGGAACTGGTTGGCTGCTGAGTGAGACAGGAGGCTGGACTAGGTGGACCCTCCCTGGTCTGACCCAGCAGGGCTCTTCTGAGGTTCTTCTCAGGGGAAGGCCTCGGCCTCTCTGCCCTGTTGCTGGCCCTCCAGGGGAACTGGCTGGCCACTGTGTGAGACAGGATGCTGGACTAGATGGACCCTCACTGGTCTGATCCAGCAGGGCTCTTCTTAGGTTCTTCTCAGGGGAAGGCCTCGGCCTCCGTGCCCTGTTGTTGGCCCTCCAGAGGAACTGGTTGGCCACTGTGTGAGACGGGAGGCTGGACTAGGTGGACCCTCCCTGGTCTGACCCAGCAGGGCTCTTCTGAGGTTCTTCTCAGGGGAAGGCCTCGGCCTCCATACCCTGTTGTTGGCCCTCCAGAGGAACTGATTGGCCACTGTGTGAGACAGGAGGCTGGACTAGATGGACCTTCACTGGTCTGACCCAGCAGGGCTCTTCTGAGGTTCTTCTCAGGGGAAGGCCTCGGCCTCTCTGCCCTGTTGTTGGCCCTCCAGAGGAACTGGCTGGCCACTGGGTGAGACGGGAGGCTGGACTAGGTGGACCCTCCCTGGTCTGACCCAGCAGGGCTCTTCTGAGGTTCTTCTCAGGGGAAGGCCTCGGCCTCCATACCCTGTTGTTGGCCCTCCAGAGGAACTGGTTGGCCACTGGGTGAGACGGGAGGCTGGACTAGATGGACCCTCCCTGGTCTGACCCAGCAGGGCTCTTCTGAGGCTCTTCTCAGGGGAAGGCCTCGGCCTCCATACCCTGTTGTTGCCCTCCAGAGGAACTGGTTGGCCACTGTGTGAGACGGGAGGCTGGACTAGATGGACCCTCACTGCTCTGATCTGGCAGGGCTCTTCTGAGGTTCTTATGAACTGTCCTGTATAGCACCTTTCTCCCTTCACAGTGAGGGGAGAGTGCAAGCGCTGGGAGAAGAACATTCCGTTCTTGTGGGGAAATCACCTTGCTACACCAAAAACAGTTATTCAAGCCACAAGTGATAACCCCACATACGCGTGTGTGTATTTGCTGCCTTCACAACTTGGAAAGCACACGCTGTTTGAATATCCAGTAAGGGGTTTCTCTGCAGAAACAGGCTAATGGGAATTGACTTGGTCCAGGTGGTGTTAACAAAGTCTCTGAGCATCTTTCATATGCAGACGAGGACAGCTGGAATAAGGGCTGCATCAGTTAGATTACGGGCTGTCAGCCCTGCCTCGAATGGGCCAGGGTGACTCTTCTTCCCCAGAAAGCCAAAGAAGTCCAGTTGTAAAGTGAGAGAAGCAAGACATGAAGGTCCCTTCCCTCTCTGGTGATATACAAGTCCTTGAGGCTCTTCATAACGCAAGCAAAGATTAGCATTCCTGCTTTCCAGAAGGTCCCCTCGTGGGCTGCTGACCTGGTGAGCCCTCCGGTGTCCACGGGTGGTTGGGATCCTTGCAGAGAACGCTGGACTGCGTAGATCTCGGCCTCATCCAGCAAGACTGTTGCTACGAGAGAGAATTCACAAGACCACTAAGCCGCTAAGAGGTCATGAGTGTGCACTCTGGTATCGGAGGAAGGGATCTGCGATGCGTGAAAGCTCACACCGTGATGATCTTGTTGGCCTCTGAAGCGTGACTGGGCTCAGATCCGTTCTGCCGCAGACCAGCACAGCTGCCCTCTGAAGCACTCCAGCATTGCATGCTTAAAATATATTGGTGGCCTCTGGGGTTGCCAGTTAAACAGTGAGCCGCGCAAGTGTGGTGGGGGACCCCATTACTTATCCGCTTGCCGGGATCTCTCCTCTAACTGCTGTCAGAGAGCTTCTAGTGTCCTGGCCCCACTGCTGGACCTCCTGAGGGCACCTGGTGTTTTTGGCCACTGTGTGCCAGAGAGTGTTGGACTGGATGGGCCACTGGCCTGATCCAACACCGGCTCCTCTTACGTTCTTATGTCAGAGACTGAGCCAGAACAACCAGCGACCCTTTCCTAGAAAAGCGGCCCTCCCCCGTGCCACTCTGTGCCAGCCCCGAGAATGTCACTGCCACTAACACTGTCTGCCTCATCATCTCATGTGTCCATTTGCTTTCTCTCTCTCTCTCTCTCTCTCTCTCTCTCTCTCTCTTCCTCTGTCCCTTCCTTGTCCGGTTTCGTTCACACTTAGTCCTCGGTCAGGTTGGAGTTCTAACACTGCTCGCTCTCTGTCCCCCTCCGTCTGCCGCACCCGAGCCGGGCTCCCACCCGAGGATTCTAACCAGCCCTCTTCTCCTTGTGTCCTTCTCTCCCTCTCCGTGATGGCTCCAGGTCCAGATAATCTCCAAAAAAGCCAGCTACAGCCACGTCCAGTCCAAGTGCGGGTCCAAGGACAATATTAAGCATGTCCCTGGAGGTGGGAACGTAAGTATCTGAGGGCACTGGACAGCTGTCTTTCTCCACTAACTCCTCAGTTTTTCTTGTGCTGGTTTGGACTGTAGTGTGCTCTTTTGTGTGTGTGTGTATATATATATATCTGTGTGTATCTGTGTTCTTTTTTTTCATATCAGAAAGGAAGCAGGGCATTTTTCTGGGAGACCTCCCCCTCGGTCTCGAGACTAAAATTCAGGAAGAGGCAAAGGCACTGGATGAAGGGATGCCTTAAAGCGAAGGCTGTGGTACGGGATATTTAGCCGTCCATGAGGTCGAGAAGGTGGACAGTGGGTCTTCACGAGAAACGGGTGCCTCTTCTGAAGAACTGCTAGCTGAGAAGCATTAGGAGAGGTCTATCTGTGGCTACTAGCCATGGTGACTAAAGGGAAGGTTCAGAGGCACTAGTCCTCGGAATCTCAGTTCCAGGAGGCAACATCAGGGGAAGGCCTCGGCCTCCCTGCCCTGCTGTTGGCCCTCCAGAGGAACTGGTTGGCCTCTGTGTGAGACGGGAGGCTGGACTGGATGGACCCTCACTGGTCTGACCCAGCAGGGCTCTTCTGATGTTCTTCTCAGGGGAAGGCCTCGGCCTCCCTGCCCTGCTGTTGGCCCTCCAGAGGAACTGGTTGGCCTCTGTGTGAGACGGGAGGCTGGACCAGATGGACCCTCACTGGTCTGATCCAGCAGGGCTCTTCTGATGTTCTTCTCAGGGGAAGGCCTCGGCCTCCCTGCCCTGCTGTTGGCCCTCCAGAGGAACTGGTTGGCCTCTGTGTGAGGCAGAAGACTGGACTAGAGGGACCCTCACTGGTCTGACCCAGCAGGGCTCTTCTGAGGTTCTTCTCAGGGGAAGGCCTCGGCCTCTCTGCCCTGTTGTTGGACTCCTGAGGAACTGATTGGCCTCTGTGTGAGACAGGAGGCTGGACTAGATGGACCCTCACTGGTCTGATCCAGCAGTTTCCTTCCTGAGCTGGGAGGGGGTGCCTGGAAAAAGGCTGTTGTGGAGAGAGCTCTGTTTCCCAATGATCTTGCCATCGCTTTGAAGGTTAGCCAGTGGAGGGGTCCGCTGGTGGTTCGCTATCAAGGGGCGTGCCCACATGAAGCGTCGGGCTTTAGCCTGGCATAGCTCAGGGCAAGTTACTGTGAGCTCAGTGTGTTTTCAGTGGGTGCTCTTCAAGGAAGCCCTGGGTGCCTGCTGCTTCTGTGCTGCCCGGCTTGCCACCCTCCAAGCCAGGACATTTTCTGGAGACCCCAGTCATCAACTGGTTTTGGGCTGGCCAGGGTGGTGTAGGAGATAAAGGGTCAGACTAGGATCTGGGGGTCCCGGGTTTGAATCCCCAGTTGTGCCAAGGAAGCTTGCTAGGTGTCCTTGGGCTAGTCACACCCTCTCCGCCTCGCCTACCTCGCAAGGCGGTTGTGAGGATAAAAAGGAAGAGAGGAGAAGGATGGAAGCAGCTTTGGGGAGGAAGACGATGGTATCAATGACATGAATAGAGTAAGTTGTCACCGCTGGCGGTGGAGTGTGTGGGCTCTGCAGACGAAGGCACAGGGTTGCGGGCTCTGAGCAGCAGCAGCATTCACAGAATTCAGTCACCAGTATGGAATGTCAAGAGAATACCACTGTGTTTTTTAAGATTTTACATAATTCTGCACTGGGGGTGGGGGGGGGGGTTGTGTGTAGTTAATGGTTCTGACAGTGGCTGCAAGGCCATTGAAGCCGCCGCCACCACCACACACACACCCCGGAACCTTATTCAGCCACCTTCCTGGCTCCTGGGGTTCCGACAGGTATCGCTCGCTCACTTTCAGGCCTCTGTGCCTAACAGCTTGCCGTATAATTTTTAAAAGCGGGGTGAGATCTTTCTGGAAGCTGAATCTTGTCCCCTCTGTGCCACGCTCTGTCCTTCTTCCGTGGCATCGCAGCTGTTCGTGTTGGGGACGGGGACCTGACTTCTGCGCTCCCCTTTCCCGGGGGGGGGGGCTTCTGCAGATTATCTTCTGCGGGCTGCTAACGTCGCTGCTGCTTTTCGGGGGGGGGGCTTGTTTTGGAGAACGGGGTTCCCCCCACAGCTGTGCTCTTGGCAAACCCCCGCCCCCCATAGCTGACGTGGCTTGTGGCATGGAGCTTCTGGGTCGCCTGCTGTAGAACACCCAGGGCTGGGAGCTAACCCCTTCCCTGTCGCGGTTAACCAGTCCGAGCCTTAGTCGCTGCTGTGTTTGCTGTCCGGGGTTCCTTTCGCTTGAGGACGGTGGCCCTGCGGGTCCATGCCGAGGGGGCCAGATGTGTCCCAGTCACCTCTGTGTACCCTCTGGGGGGAGGGGGGAGCTTTTCAACACCCGGAGTGGCTTGCTCTCCAGAGACGGGGTCTGTATCCCAACTGGCCTCACGCCGCCTTCAAAACCAAGGTGGGCCCTGACATGATCTTCAGGGTGGTGTGGAGGTTGCAGTGTCACACTAGGACCTGGGAGAACCAGATTTGAATCACCACTCTGCCACGGAAGCTTGCTGGGCGACCGTGGGCCAGTCACGTACTCTAGGCATGGCCTACCTTGCAGGGTTGGGGGGGGGGGGAAATTGGAGGAGACGCCTGGGGTCCTGATTGGGGAGAAAGGCAGGGTATAAGCAAAGGAAATAAATGAAGGGGAGCCAGGCGGAGGGAGCGGCTGACAAGGTGACTGTGGGCCCACGGGTGGGTGTTGCCGCCTCCGCTGGAAGAAGCAGCCTTTCCCTGGCGGGGAGGGGTCTTCCTTCTGCTGGCTGTGGGGGCCAGCCCACCCCATGGTGTTGAGGGAAGTTTTGGGTTCCTGCTCAGCAGGGGAGGGGCGCGGTTCTTCTGCAGCTCTCCCGTGGGGATATCCGTGGGGGACTCTTCTGTGGGAAGGGGGAGAGCGGGAGGCAAGCAGGTTTGGTGCCCCTCGCCAGCCCCGGTGTACAGAATCCATGCCGGCTACTGCAGCGGTTTCCCACTCCTTGCTGAGTTAGCTTCGGTGCCTCTCCGGAGCGGCGAGGCTTTGGTTTCTGTAGATCCCTGTGGCTTTTCCAGTCCCCGACTCTGCCGGGAAGACGTTTCAGCAGACATTCAGATGCTCTTGAACTCGGGCCGAGGGAGGCGGAGGCTCTGTTATAGAAAACTGTGTCTTCTGTCCTTGCTGTTTCTCACATCCTCTCATATGTGGGGAGCCTTTCCTTTGTAGTGCAGGCTGGCTTTACCCTCTTTCCTTTCCCATTCAGAGCAGTTGCCGAAGAAAGTCCTTTGCAGGGACACGTTCCAGGTGACGCAAAAGCGCTTTGTAGGGATACATCCCAGATTCTGCTTTAAAACCCTTTGTGCCACAGTTGTCCCTTCCCCCCCCCCCCCCACTTTGCTGTCTCTTTACCCCTCCCGTGGCCCCTGAGGAGCTGCAAGGGAAGAGGGATCCTGTCGGCTCTGGCCTGTCTCTCCCCTCCCCCTGTCCCGTGCTGTCACCCGCTTCTCCTCCCCTCCAAACGCAAACCGAAAACTGTTCACAGGTGCAGAACGGAGAGTAAAGTGCTTATTGTTTTCAGGTTCCAAATGCCCAAAGGCCAGCTTCGGGCAGCCACTCCCAGCCGTCCACCGGCCCCAAGCCCGGCCAGGGCAAAACCGATGTGAGTAGAACCGCCACAGTTGCCAACTCGGCCTTTGATGTGATGGAGTTTCACCTTTGATCAGTTTCATGTTCCCTCCCCTGGTTGGAGTTGACAAGCAATGATCTTGCAGTCTCTGGATCTCCCAGAGGCCTCCGTTTCTTTATCCCCGCCCCCCCCCCCCAGTATAGTCACTCCAAAGTCCTTACAAAATGGCCGCCCTTCCCCGCGAGTCACACAATAGCGATGATAGAACAATGTTTGAATCCAGGGGCACCTTTAAGACCAATAAAGTTTAATTCTGGGCATAAGCTTTCCTGTGCATGCATGCTTCCAGCACACGAAAGCTTATGCCCAGAATTAAACTTAGTTGGTCTTAAAGCTGCTGCTGGACCCAGACTTTGTTCCGTTGCTTCAGAACAACATAGCTACCCCACCTGAATCTAATATCAGTTACATTATGCAAAGGTGTCTAATTACTCTGCTGTCCAGCTGCCCTTCCGGCACCGGCTTCCCTGCCAAGCAGGAAAAGTTCAAGTTGCTTGCAGACACTGCATGCCCCTAGCCGGGAGGCGAGACTCACCCTCAGTCTGCCCAGTACAGCTAAGACGGTGCATTTTCTGGAGAAACTCAGCAGTAGCCGAAGCAGCTTCCTTGGCCCTGCCGAAGGTTTTTGGAGAAGCATCAACTTGGTGTTGAGTGGCCAAAGGATGTGGTTGCGGTTCTTGCCCTAACCGTGGGTGGGTTACGCTGAGCTGGAGAAGGGGGGGGCAGCGGAGCCAGGCAATTCAGGGGCTTTGTTATTGTTGCTTCTGTGGTCATCCCCGGTCACACTGTTAAGGAATCAGAAGCCCCAATTTGTCTGTCTTGACTGACGCAGGGACGTCGGTCAGCCGTTTTTACGCAAGTTCGGCTCGCCCAAGGATTTGGATTTCTGGATCGCTCAGCCCTGCCACCCCAGGGCTCTGGACGGTGTACAACAATGAACAAAAACATCAGTATAAAAAAAATAACCGCACGTTAAGACCAGTAGATAAAACTCCAGACGGCAACCTAAAAACTCTCTCCCCCCCCCCCCCCCCCCCCGGTTCTGGACTGCTTGTCCGCCTTACAGGTGCTGCCAGTGAGGGCTCAGATGCTGGGATAGGGCTAGACAGAGCCTTGGGGCGGGGGGCCTTTAGGGGACCCTCCCCGGTTCCCCCCTGCCCTCGCTGCCTCCGATCTCAAGAGGTCCCCTTCACCTGTGTCCCCTCCCTCCCCTTTGTTTTTCTTTCCCACTCTGCCCCTCAAGTTCTTTGGAACTTGGAATGCATTATGCCCCTGCACATAATATATTCCTGGCACAGAATGTGGGTTTTTGTTGGGGCTTCTACGTTGTGAGGGGAGGGAGCCGTTTATGCCAATCACGTGGGCACGTGAAGCTGCCTGATACTGAACCAGAACTCTGGTCCACCCAGGTCAGTCTTGTCTGCTCAGGCCGGCAGGGGCTCTCCGGGGTCTCGGGCGGAGGTCTTTCATGCCATCTCCGGCCTGGTCCCTTTAATTGGGGGAGGCCGGGGATTGAGCCTGGGACCTTCTGCACGCCAAGCAGAGGCTCTCCCACTGAGCCCCACGGCCCCTCCCCACAACATGGCACAGCCTTTTCCATCCCCCAAAGCAAGAGGGTCTCAGTGACTGAGCTGGTGGGTTTCGCACGCCTGGCACTAGTCTGATTACTGTTGCAATTATTATTATTTACAGTTATAATAGTAATACTGTAAAGTGTTTTACAGTGCACTTTATAACATCCAGGGCTCTTGCTAGTCACGACTCTGTCCTCTCTGGCCGCGCTCCCCCCTCTGGGTCTATTCAGGATGCTACCTTTGGGCTGCCTGTTTGGGGGGGAGGGGCTTTGGAGAGCCCCCAGTCCTCTCTTGCATGAGCACCTCTTTCTCGCGAGTCCCTGGAGCCTCTTCAGCTCTAGCAGTCCACCCGGGAGAGGGCGATGGGGTGGCGGCGGCACAGCAGTGCTGGCATTTAGAATTCAAATAGAGCAGCGACAGACTCCCTCCTTCCTGAGGCAGACCTTTTCTCTCTCCCGCCACTCTGCAGGTGCAGATCCTGAACAAGAAGATCGATCTTTCCAAAGTGTCCTCCAAGTGCGGCTCAAAGGCAAATATCAAGCACAAGCCAGGTGAGAAAGGTGGGGGGGGGGAGGATTGCTGGGGTGAGCCGAGGGGCCTGCCCTGTCCCCTGTTTGGTAAGACCTTCGTGGCTCGCACGGAGGCAGTCCTGAGCGGCTCCAGGTCTGTTCCCGGTTGCCAGCGTGATAAGCGATGATGCCAATTCAGAGATGGAGCATCGCAAGCACTCCGTCTCTGCCATCGATAGGCTGGATCCTGGAGCCTCCTAGCTCACTGCCTCTGTGTTTTGGGAGCGGGACCCTGTGGCTCTCTCTCCCTCCGAGCAAGGAGCCCTGCTCCTCACTTAGCGCAGGACCCACCCCTGGAAGGTAGGCTGGTATTAACAACCCCAAAGTTTCATATGGGGGTGTGGCTAAGGGGGGAGAGAAGCATGGCTTGTTTCAAGCCACCTGCCAAAGAATCAGGTGTGTCCAGGTTCAGAGAGAGTGCCGCAGCATATCTGAAGGACCGCCTCCTTCCATAGATGTCCCTGTGCACTCAGTATGGTTGACAGGCAGCCATCTCTGTTGGCTTTCCCACCACTCAGAGTGGCCTGTCTGGCACTGGCCAGGGCCCGGGCCTTTTCCACCGTGGCTTCAGCTCTGTGGAAGGGGCTCCTTGAAGAGGTGAGAGGGGCCCCCTCCTTGGAGATCTTCAGGAAGCGCTTCCAGGCCTGCCTGTGTAAACTGACAATGCAGGAAACACAGTGGAAAAAGCAAAGCAGCAAAGATGAAAAGCTGTGCAACAAAAGACGCTACAGAGCAATTTCCAGAAAATTAATTACAATATAATGCAGAATATACCATGAACTAAGCTGGTAATATTAATTCAATATGTAATATAGTCACAATATAAGCACACAGTAAAGGTACACAGTATAGTCACAGAAGAAGAGGAGGAGATTGGATTTATACCCCACCCTTCACTACCCGCGGGAGTCTCAGAGTGGCTTGCAAACTCCTTTCCCTTCCCCTCCACACAACAGATACCCTGGGAGGTAGGTGGGGCTGAGAGAGCTGTGAGAGAAACTGCTCTTTTCCAAGAACAGCTGTGAAAGAACTTGTGACTGACCCAAGGGTCATACCAGCAGATGCAGGTGGAGGAGTGGGGGAATCAAACCTGGCTCTCCCAAATTAGAGTCCGCGCAGTGAACCACTACACCAAACTGGCTCTCAGCAGGCAACGAAGGATCCAGATATACACTTCGTTTTGGAGTCCTTCCTCAGAAGTGACTAATGTAAATGCTTCTAGTTGCAAAAGGGCTTCTGATAACAAAAAGGTCTGAAGACATACATGGGAAGAGTGTTTCCACCAATTCCTAATTTTAACAGGCCACCCTTTTTATTTTGAAAGGAGAGCTAGCTTCATCTTAGTAAACAACTGCGTATGCACTGTTCCCAAGCATGTCTTCAGGCCTTTCTGCTATCTGAAGCGCTTTTGCAGCTAGAAGCATTTGCATTAGTCACTTCTGAGGAAGGACTCCGAAACGAGGTGTACATCCGGATCCTTCATTGCCAGCTGTGGCTTTATTGTGTACCTTCATTGTGTGCTTATATTGTGATTAGATTATGTATTAAATTAATATTATCAGCGTAGTTCATGGTATATTCTGTATCATATTGTTCCTAATAGGCCTGTTTGTTTGCCAGAGCTTGGGGGGGAAGGGGGGGGGGTGTTGAGTGGCAGGCATGTTTTTAGGATACGAAGGGAGGAGAGATTTGGGGTTGACTGTTTTATTTTTGGTTTTAACCGGAAATGTTATTAACTATTATTGTAAAGTCGCCTTAAACTACAAGGAAAGGCGGGACAGAAATGTTTTAAGAAGAGAAGAAGAAGAAGAGAAGAGATTGGATTGATACCCCGCCCTCCACTCCCCAAGGGAGTCTCAGAGCGGCTTACAAACTCCTTTCCCTTCCCCTCCCCACAACAGACACCCTGTGAGGTAGGTGGGGCTGAGAGAGCTCTTTCCCAAGCTGTCCTTGAGAGAACAGCTGGTACAGAGCTACGGCTTGCCCAAGGTCATCCAGCAGCTGCAAGCGGAGGAGTGGGGAATCAAACCCGGTTCTCCCAGATTAGAGTCCGCGCACTTCACCACGACACCAAACTGGCTCTATAAGTAAATATAAATCAATCGGAACAGCTTTGCCGAAGCAGAATCCTGTACAGTAGCCCTCCTTCGTTCTCCCTGAGCCATTGTGGCACCTCTCCATGGACAGACACAGCAGGCTCAGGTGATGGGACTGAAATGAGGCACAGTCTGGAGAACCACAGGAGCCTGTTTGATGCTGCGCATGCTGCCCCAGGCGTGCCGTGGAGGACGTCCCTCGTCAGTGGGAACTGACTGCCAGGACTGGAAAGTGCGGAGCAGACCTTGGGCTGTCAGTCCTCAAACGCAGTCCGCTTGCAGCAGACGACTAAGACCCCTGTTTGGGGACCCCTTGGTCCGTCTAGCTCAGCATGATGTCCTCAAACTGGCTGCAGCAGAAAAGAGCCGGAGCCCCAGCAGCGCCTTCAGGACTAACAAAATTTGTGGCCAGGGAGGAACTTTCCTGAGTCACTGCAGTCACTTCTTCAGAGACCGAATCTGAAGATTTGAGCCGTGACTCCCGAAAGCTCCTCCCCGGCCACAAGTTTTGTTGGCCTCTAAGACGCTGCCGGGCTCTGGCTCTTTTCCGCTGCTACAGACAGACTAACACGGCTGCCCATCTTGATCTAAACTGGCAGCAGATCTCCCAAGGCCTCCTTTTCTACCAGAGGTCTTGCCACTGGAGGTACTGGCAGGGATTCTGAGTGCAAGATGTGTCTGTGGCCACCCAGCCAGCCCCTACAGTGAGGGAAACACCCCCCCCCCCAAAAAAAGAAGCTTCCGGCAATTAACGTCCTGCTTCCTTTGCTCGTTCCAGGGGGTGGAGATGTCAAGATTGAGAACCAGAAGCTGAACTTCAAGGAGAAGGCCCAAGCAAAAGTGGGCTCCCTGGACAACGTGGGCCACGTGCCAGCAGGGGGCGCTGTGAAGGTACGTGGTTCCAGGCAGAACTCGGGCGTGGCTCCCTCCCTGTTCCCCATGTGTGGCCACTCCGTCCGTCCGTCCTGTCCTCTCCTCATCGCCACGGCCATCTCCATCTTCACGGTGCCACACGAAGGAAGGAGCTGAGCAGAGCCTTGGGGCTAATACCCCTCCTTACGGGGTCTGTAAAGAGGAGAGAGCATGCTCCAGTTTGCAGAAGGCCTGAAGGGTGGCTGGTTCCCCTTCTCCCTCACCCCCTCACTGCCTGCTTCCTCTTCCTTTCTCCCTCCCACCAGCCTCTCTCCCTACTGAGGCAGCACCAAGACAGATAACCGGGGGCGGGGGGTGGGGGGGTGGGTCCAGCAGGACTAGGCAGAGTTTGCAGAGCCCAACCCCGCCCTCCCCCATGTCAGCACCCAGCGAGCAGTGTTCCCTCTAAGCTGAGTTAGTGTGAGCTAGCTCAATTTTTTAGCCTCCGGCTCACACATTTTCGTCTCCGCTCAGGAAGGAGGGCTCCAGAGCAAACCAATTTATGCAGTGCCCGAATCGCTCGCTCAAAACGTTAATGCCAGGAGTTCACAAAGCAGAATTTTTGTTCACAAGACTCCGCAGCTTAGAGGGAGCGTTGCCCGTGAGTGATGCTTGGGTGTTGGAGGTGGTCCCCCCCCCCCTGCCTGGCCAGGCGTCTCTGTGTCAGAGGAGGATCAGTCGGGGAAGGTGGTCCCTCTCGTGCCCTGGGCGCCCTTGCATTTGTCAGCCTTCGTTCCCGCGTGTGGTCTGACTGAGCTTGGGGGTTAAGTCTAGAATATTTCCTTGTATATATGTGCAGGCATATATATGTATATATGAAAAAATACAATCAGCAGGGTCGAATGGTTATGAAACGCAGGAAGCCCAGGGTGAGACATCATTATGATTATAAGAGAGCCAGTTTGGTGTAGTGGTTAAGTGCGCGGACTCTAATCTGGGAGAACCGGGTCTGATTCCCCACTCCTCCACTTGCACCTGCTGGATGACCTTGGGCAAGCCATAGCTCTGTACCAGCTGTTCCCTCAAGGAACAGCTTGGGAAAGAGCTCTCTCAGCCCCACCTACCTCCCAGGGTGCCTGTTGTGGGGAGGGGAAGGGAAAGGAGTTTGTGAGCCGCTCTGAGACTCCCTTGGGTAGTGAAGGGCAGGGTATCAATCCAGTCTCCTCCTCCTCCTATCTAAAATCCCAGTATTCCCAAGAAAAGGACAGGGTCCATTTGCAACAACAGTGATTGTCCATGTCCCTCATTTTGCTAAGGCAGGTAACAGTGTTAGTGGTGTTGATGGGACCCAGAAGGCCCAGGCTAGCCTGACCTCGCCAGATTTCAGAAGCTGTGCAGGGTCACCACGGCAGGCCAGGGTCAGTATTAGGGGTGTATCAGACCCCAAAAATATCGGTAAATGCTGAATTTCCCCAGTCCCTATACCGGTAAAGTATTCGGATTGGGAAAGAAAGGCATTTATACCCAACAGCTGACTGGTGGGTCAGCCTGTTAGGTTTAAATGACAGGTATTCGGTATAGCAAAATGAACCAGAAAAAAAGCTGGATAATATTGGCCTTTTCGGGTTCAGCTGTACCGGTAGCCGAATACAGATCTCGGATCTGTATTCAGCTTATGTAATACCCGAAAAACACCAACAAGGTATTTTTCCGGTTCGGCTATTGCCGAATGCACACCCCTAGGCTGTATGCAGAGGAAGGCAGTGGCAAAGCACCTCCGACCGTCTCTTGCCTTGACCTGGATGGCTCCAGCTAGCCCAGTCTCATCAGACCTTGGAAGCGAAGAGGGTCGGCCCTGCTTAGTACGTGGGTGGGAGACCACCAAGCTAGTTCCGGGTTGCTATGCAGAAGCAGGCAGTGGCAAACCACCTCTGTTCACTTCTTGCCTTGAAAACCCTCCGGGATCACCTTAAGTCAGCTATGACTTGGTGGTGCTCTCCACCCCCAATGGTGTAGGAATCCCATGTTTTCTTCTTCTTTTTTTATAGCAAATTTTATTAGATTTTTCCAAATATACATCTTTGTTATCGGCATAAACAGAAGAAACAAAGCAAACCATTGCAAACATAATACATACATTTAAGGGTTTTTTTATGTTGATATTTTTCCCTCGGGTGAGTCTAACCTAACATAATTCTCATTCGTCCAAGTATAAACTCTACTCCATCTTTGATAATATACATCTTCCTTTTGCTCGGAAGGTCTCATCTTTAATCTACCCATTTCTGCAACCTCTCAAATTTTTGCAGCAATTTCTTCTCTCGATGGGAGTCTATCCCCTTTCCAATTTTTTGCCATCAAAATCCTCGTTAGAGTGATAATATATGTTATAACGTATTTTTCCGGTCCTATATCTTTAGGTAAAATGTTCAACAAAAATATTTCTGGTATGAATGGTAATCCCATATCAAATATTTCCATAATTATTTTTTGTACCCATCAGCCAACATTTTTGAACTTTTTCCACATTTCCACCAGAAGTGATAATAAGTCCCTACATTGGTTCCACGTTTCCAGCAGTTTTTAGAGGCATTAGGGAAACACTTAGCGATCTTATCCGGAGACCAGTGCCACCTACGAAACACCTTAAAAATATTCTCTTTATGTGACACTGATCTCATATACTTGGCTAATTCCCATATTTCATTCCAGTCGTCTGTATCGATTGTGTGTCCAATAACTTTCATCCAAAAGACCGTGTTACCCATGTTTTCTTATGGTAGCGTGAAGTGACCGGAGAGAAGGGAAGGCCAGCCAGGAGGCAGGAGCATTAGTCTAGACCAGAGGCCCGGAGCCTGAGCCGGGGCGCTTCTGAAGGACATGCAGTCCAGTTGAGCCAGGATCTAGGCTGTCCCGTTTGGCTCTGCGCATCCCCCTCAGCCCCGTGGTACCCTCCCTGTGTCAGTGAGGGCATTCCAGACGGAGCCTTCTCCTAGCGTGTCTCCATCTCCCTCCATTCCACCCCCCATCCTTGTATTGACGCCTCATTGTCCTCCCCCACCCCATTGTTTCATTATAGACTGAGGGGGGCGAGGAGACAGCCCCACAGAACGGAGCTGTGCCCACGCCCCTGCCTGGCTGCGATGCCGCCCAGGAGAATGGCGTGGGGCAGGCCACGCCCGCTCAGGGCGGTGGTGACCAAATGGAAATTCAGAGCTTCGACACTCTCATACAAGAAACAAGTAAGTGCCAGGCCTCCTTCTCTCCCTCTGTCTCCCTCTCTCTCTACGTCTCCCCCCCCCCCGCCACTCTCTCTCTCTCTTTCTCTCTCTCTTTCTCTCTCTCTCTCCTCCCATGATGCTTATGGGGGGTGGGGGGTGGGTGGGAAGAGGATGGTGGGAGGGCAGATCCAGCCTTCCGGGCCCAGGTTGTGCACGCTTTGCACCTTTAAAGTGGAAACAGAATCATCTTCCGATGCTTCTGGCTGTGTTTATTTATTTATTTATTTTAAAAGAACCACTCTGCTAATTTTGTTAACGAAGCCACTCACCCTTTTATTTTCCAGGCATCTAACGCTGACATTCTGGTGTCGCCTTCCGCCCCTCTCTCCCCTCTTTCCCGCTGCAGATTGAGTCCCACAAGCTGCTCTTCCGTGAGAAGGCCAAGGCCCGCACGGACCACGGAGCGGACCCCGCAGCCTCCGACCCCCCCGTCTTCCCGGCGGCCCCTCCCCTCGGCGCAGCACCTCTGTCAGCGAGAGCCTGGGCTCCATCGCCTCTGCCGCCTCCTTGCCACCGCCGCCGCCGCCGTTGCCACCGCAGTGGGCTTCCCTCGCTGAAGGGATGCCTGCCGCCCTCCCGCAGCAAGGCTTGTGACTCTGCCCCCGCCCCACCGCCCTCCACCCACCCACCTCCTGCCCCCCACGCACAAAGCTCGTCTCCCTTAACCCGGAGCCTGGCTGCTTAGCTGGACCACGTGGACGGGGTCTCCCGAGATGTCGGTGTCGCTCTTGGCAGCCGACCAGCTGGGAGCCCCTGGGTCTCCCTTGGGTGCAGAGAAGAGCCTTCCCAGGCCGGACTCTTCCCCAGTCTCTGTTTGGTAGCAGAGACAGGCGTGTGCAATTCTGAATGTACCCCAAAAGGAACAGGTCTCTCCGGACTGGCTGGGTGGAGGGCGGCTTCCCCGGAGGAGAGGCTGAGGCCAGGTGGGAGTTAAGGGGGGGTAAGCTTTGCTGTCTTCCTTTCTCACACACTCTCACTCATACACACACACACACACACACAAACGCACCCTCAGTCTTTGCCACAGCCCTTCTTGCTGCTTCCGATATTTAACGCTGGTCTCTGCTGTTCTCCCACAGAAATTTCACTCTCTGTTGGAACTCTTTAACTCTCTCTAACTCTCCCCCCCCCCCCCGCCTTTCCTCTCCCTCCTTTCTGTTGTGATTTTTAAAAAGCGTTGCTGATTCCTTGTCGTGCTCCCACTCCCCCCCCCCGTCCCCCGCCCACCCTTCTCCCTTGCCATAGGAGAATTAAAGCACCATTAACCGCCGACCCAGCACCGCTGGCTTCCGATCTACATATCCAGGCATTTTAACTGTGTTCTTTTTATTTTTATTTTCTTTTGTGTGGTGTTTAATTTTTCTGTGCGTGTTTAAAATATGTTTGACATAATGGAACAAAATTTGCATTAAGCCATGTTCATTGAGAAAGCGATGAAGGATGCATTGGGGGGATGGGGGGGGGGGCACCTATTGCCACGACAGGACGAGGAGATCGGTTGCCCATGACGCAGGGGGTTTTGCACGGGGGACCTGGCTTCTCACCACCATGCCAGCGTTCCCACGGCTCTAAGCATTGCTCCTGGAGGGTCAGTAAGGGGCAGCAGGTGTTTCTTAAATCCACGTCACTGTGGGCTGGGCTCCCAAACATGCATGTTGAGAGAGGGGGCCAGGCGTGGCATTTGTGGGCAGTGAGGTCAGCGGAGGGGTGGGCGGGGCGTTCCTTCCCAGAAGGTCACTGAAAGTGAACGAGGGTCCGAAGAGGTTGAGTCTGCATGGGGCAGAGCAGGGGTTAGGGTGATGTGCCAAGGAGAACGAGAGGAACCCCCCCCCCCCAGCCCTGTGGTCTTTGGGGGAACGGGGATTGTTTAGGACTTGAGCTCATTTCGCATTGCAAATGACACTAAAAGAAATGAAATGTAAATAAAACTTTAAAATCTTGTGTTTTGTGAAGAGTCATGGAAATCTTAATTTAAATCTGAAAACCAAACTGCAGGGAGTGAAGTGGGGGGGGGGGGGGCGGTCCATCAGGCAGACTCCCTTCAGGGGGCAGTCTGAGGGCGGGGTGGAAAGTCTCGGGGGGCGGGGGGTGCTTGAAGAACTCTTCTTCCCCTTGGTCAGGGTGTTCAGTGACAGTCACCCAAGCTCTGCATTCACACACACACGACACGTTGCTCTTGTTGGGGGTTTTATATTGAAGTTTGCATGATTTCTAATAAAAATGGCTTTTTAAACGGTAACGGGTTTCCTTTGCATCAAACCGGCCTGCTAAATCTCCTGATCTCATCTTCCTCTTTGGAACATCCTTGAAACTTCTGATGAAGCCATGGCTGATTTTTTTTTTTTTTGCCCCGGGCAGGGTCTGTGTCGGCCGTCTCCCTCCTCCCCACTGTCTCTCGCCAGCCTGCCTCGCCCCAGCCGGTTAAACGCTGCAGAATCCGCCCTTCCTGTGCCACCCCTGCCCTCCCCAGGCCTGGAATCTGCCCTCTTGTCATGCGCTGCCCTCCGGTTGCCCTGTCCTCGGCCTCTTGGCGCTCCTCCCACCTGACCTGATGTTTCCTCTCACTCAGAAACCAATATGGCGGCGTCTCAGCTTGCAAGCCAAAAAGACGTTGGGGGCAGGCTGGCCTTGACCACCAGGAAACCACCTTGGGCAGTGAGTGGGGGGCAACGCAGGACAGACAGCTCTGGCTCCCGTTGGGGGACAGTTTGGGGGGAAGCCTTTCTGCACAGGCTCTTTTAAGAGAACAGTGGGAGTGATCCGAGAGGACTTCCCCCAGAGGAGGCCATGTTTTTTGACTTAAAGTATCAGAGTGTCCCAGGTCAACCCAGTCATCTGCGAGGCCCCGTCTCCTGGCAGGCTGGACCAGACAGTGCTCTTCTGCATGCCCATTAGCCAAGTCGCACATTGAACTGGAAGGGTCTGTGGCTGGCGTGATGCCACGGCTGCCCTTGGGGTCTTGAGGGGTCTCCTGCAAGCTGAGGGGCCATGGCCTCCCTCTCCTCTTGACACCTGTCAGCACCCATCCTGTGTGTGTCCATCCCCCCTCTGGTGTCTGCCATCCTCCCTCAGCTCATGCTTCATGCGCGCTCCCCGAATTCTCAAATACCAGCTTAGATCTTCCAGTCTGTCAACGTCTCCTCTAGAGCAGAGGGGGGGGAGGAAATGTGTTTAGGTGTCCCCATTTAATGGGAACATGTTCCCGAAGCAATAATGCACACATGCCTGCGCTCTGAAACAGGTCCACCGGGCCGCCTTAGCATTATTTGGCACATATTCCCTGGAGGGGAGACGTCTGACAGCAGGCAGGCGTTAGAATTCTGGCTCTTCAGTTCCTGTTTCACTGCCCCAAAACTAGGGGGCTCGGAGAACGATTTTGCTCTCGGCTGGTGGTCCGAGTTCCGTAGTTTGCACTGCAGGCCGTAGATGTCCAGGCCCTGCCGAGGGTTTGTCATCCGAGTTTGTCAGGCAGAGAAGGTCAAATAATGTTGCACTTTATCTTCTGTGATTGCATTAACAAAAAGTGGTTTAAGTGTCTTGTAAAAGGGTGAATAATTCCTCCTCCTTTTTTTCTCGAAACCCAATTACTCCTTGGCTGCCGCTTACTGGTTTGGCTGCGGCAGCCGTCCCGCGAAGCCATGCGGCTGTCCCTTCCGTCCCCAGGGGGTGGGTGGGGGCACTTCTGTGTCATACGGTGCCCGTGTTTCGCTTGAGATCCAGAGACACTTCAGAGATTTGTTGGGAGAGGGACAGCTTAGCCCCAGCTGTGGTTTCCAGTGGAGATTTTTAGCAACGCAATTTTAGATTTGAAAGTGGCTTGTAAATACTATGGTTCCTGTAAAGGTCTCAAGCCCTGGTTAGTCTCTCTCCACTTCACTTGGAGGGCTTGGAAGAAATGCTGTGGGGAGAGGAGCTGATATTCCGGCTCAGGAATCATGAGAAACGTCTGTGGCTCTAGCTGTGATACAGCTCAGGCTCAACAGGAACACTCTAAACGGGGCCTGATTCGGATGTTTAAAAGGTTTAGATTTTGCATCCACAGGCCCTCCATGACTGACAGCAGCCACAGCTGAAGGCCTCCAGGGCGCACAATCTCTTGGCAGCACTCCCTGCGCGGGTGTCGTTGAACTGAGTGAGAGTTGCACAAGAGCATGCCATATACTTGGAAGAATTTCCCAGTGGTCTCTGCCAGATGTTGATTCTTTGGCGTGGGGAGGCACCGCTTGGGTTTCCTGCCCACTCTGGCGTTGGTTTTCTTCCTTGGCTGCCCTGCTCTTGTGAACACGAGGTGCAGAAACCACCGTTCCTCACACTGTGTGGAGTTCTTCCTGGCTTGGATTGAAGGAGGGCCCTTTAGAAATAGCAGGTTTGTACTGAAGACCCAAGATGTTGGAGATACTTGGCAGACGCCTGATGGGCTTGGGCTGGAGTGCCCCTGTGCTTTGGGGCAGCAGACACCCAAGTTGCTTCCCTTCTGTTGAGGGGATGGTTGAGAGAGTCCGTAGGTTTACCTTGGGGGGTGGGTCAGTCCTCCCATTGAGTGCGGAAGTTTGTGACGTCGGAGAGTTCCGTATCATCACGCTTTTAACTGGAACTCGGAGAGGGCCAAGCCGGATAGCATCCGATTAGGTGTAAGTCTGAGAAGATTGTGGTGGAAAGGCTATGGTGTTTGTGTGAACCGATGAGACTTGGGTACGCAGCTTGCTAAGCCTGCGAGTAAGTGTAGCCTTGTGTGTGGAAAGCCAGGTAGGCGCCTGTAGCCGTGTTTTTCTGCTTGCATCCCAAGGAGATCTGGAGTTCCTTCATAGCAGCTCAGGGATTGCTCAGAGGAAAATAGCCAAAACAGGCAGAGCGATAGCAAACCTGACCAGGGTTGCTTGTGAACCGTGTCTGCTCCTTGGGACCTGTCCTAGGAAGCTTGGGAAACCACTGCATTTGGGGTTATTGGCCAGTGACAGTTGCCTCAACTAGGACTGAGGTGCGGAGGTGACTTTCAGGAAGTTTCTGCCTCTGCTTCTGAGCATTGCCTTGGTATGTTTGCCCTTGGACGGCTGGGGTGGCAGTGGGGGTGGAACTTGTTGGCAGCATTAGCTGACACCCTGCCTCCCCCCCCCCCCGCACCAATGATTCTTGGTTCTTCTTTGGGGGGGGGGGGGAGACCAGGCAAGGATTTAAGAGTAACGCATTAGACACACACACCTCTGCCCTGCTCTGCCCCGCCCCTTTCTAAAGAGAGCGTTTACACCCAGGGGATTTCAAGCCTTTTTAAGAGTTGCAAAAGCCCTGGAAGGGAAGGGGCATGTGCTGGTGACTGCATGGGAGCTGGCCAGTGGGTGCTGACCACTGCCAGCCTCCCTCCACCCAAGTGGGAACCCCTCTGCACTCTCTTGATTTTTCCCTCACTGGCCTTACGAGAACAAAGTTGGAGTCCAGGGGCACATTTAAGACCAAGCAAGTTTTCATGCAATCTTATACCCAGAATTAAACTTGCTTGGTCTTCAATGTGCCCCTGGACTCCAACTTTGTTCTGCTGCTTTAGAGCAACATGGCTACCCACCTGAACCATGCCTTACGGAGTTAAGATGTTTGTATGTCCGTCTTCCGCCTGCACGTCGTTTGCCCTGCCCGGCCTTCAGTCCTGTGCTCGCCACGTGGGGCGTGCTTGCAAGTGGCTCCTTGGCTTGTATCCCTTACTCTTGGCTGGGCAGGGTCCCCTTGGCGACTCCGTCCATGTTTCCCCAGGATTCCTCCTCTCCTCCTAACCCATGTGGCAGGCAGAAAGCGAGATACAAAAGACCAGGGATTGGCGTTCTTTTTTAAGGCTTGGCCCAGCGAAGGCTGCCCAGGCACTCCCAGGGCATCCGTGGGGCACGTGATCCCAGAGGGGTGCATGATGGATGTGGCAAGAGTTCCCCTTGGACCACGATGTGGTGGAGTCCTGGGGCGGGGGCGCTGAAAGGTCTTGGGCCCAGCGTGCTTCCAGGTGGTCTTCTGTGCTTTACGGGACAGCTGCTGAGAGAGCCAGGGCAACTCTGGAATGGGCGGAACTCCACTTTCTGAACTCCCGTGAAGGGCAAACTCCCAGGGGGTCTGCCCGGTCCGTTTCCTACGGAGGTTTGGAAAAGGGCGTGCGCATTCTTGCACTGGGGTAAGGCCTGCTCCTCCGGGGTGCCGCTGGTTATGCAGGTTTCCTTCTGTCACCTCTTTGTCCGTCCTTTTCTGAGAAACTTGTCTTTTCTCCCTACCTCAAGCCACTTCTCTCTCTCTCTCTCTCTCTCTTTCTAAGCAGAGGTATACAAGAAAGGAACGAGGCCAACATAGGCAGACAGCAGTCGGCAGGCCCGAAGTCTCTGACTGTGGAGAGCAGCTCGCCTGTCCTTTCCTCCTCCTGGCCCAGTAGGAAGGGGGACGCGAGAGGCACAAACCGTGAGGGGAGCCGCTCCCCCCGGCGGTTCAAAGGGCTTTCCATGCCAGGGGCTGTGGAGATCCGTAGAGGCCTCCCTCGCTGCTCCTCTGGCGCTGGATGTGCACGAGCACCCGGAGAGACATCCCCCGTGGCCGTCTCTGTTCAGCAGTATTGAATTATGCAGGGGGGGGGGGGTGATGGTTGCTGGTTTAAGAGGGAGGGGTGGGTGGGCTGGAAGTGCATGGATGGCAGGGACTGGGGGGATGGGGGGTGGGCAGACCTGCCCACTGGGGGGGGGGGAGAGTTCAGAGCCCACGCCTGGCCGCAGCTGGGCCAGTGGTTCATAGCTTGTTTTACGTCTTGCCTTTGTTCCTTCCTTCTCCTGTTCTTGGACTTGTAATACTATGACTGTCTCCGTTAGCAACATTTCCGGATTTGATGTTGTGATTCTTCTTACTTAATGTAAAAGGTTTAAATAAAGCTTCTAGATGTTCAACCTTAGCTCCCGGTTGAGTGTGAGTTTCTTGTGCCCTTCCTTTTTCCTTGATCAGCCCCCCACCCCACCCCACCCCGCCCCATTGTTTCAGATCACCCTGGCTCCAGTTCTGAGAGCCCCTACCTTTGCTGCCAGGCTTTCAAGTTCAGGGTAAAACACTCCAAATAACAAAGTTTCAATGCAAGAATAAAGGGAAGTCAAACAAGGTCACGACTGAGAGGTGATAATGAAGGGAAGTTCTTGAAGGGCTGTCCCATAGAGGATGGTGCAGAGTTGTTTTCTGTTGCCCCAGAAGGTCGGACCAGAACCAACGGGTTGAAATTAAATCAAAAGAGTTTTCAGCAAAACATCAGAAAGAACTTCCTGACAGTCAGAGCGGTTTCTAAGTGGAACAGGCTTCCTCGGGAGGTGGGGGGCTCTCCTTTGAAGGTTTTCAAACAGAGGCTTAGATGGCCACCTGACAGCCATCTTGATTCTGTGGACTCAGGCAGATCATGAGAGGGAGGGCAGGAAGGGTTGCCTCGGTGCTTAGTTTTCATGGCCCTTTCTGACACGCCCAGGGAAATGCTGATCGCCACTTTGGGGTCAGGAAGCAATTTTTCTCCAGGCCGGTTTGGCCAGGGATCCTGGAGGTTTTCTGTCATCTTCTGGGCATGGAACTGGGGTCATTGGTGTGTGTGGAGGGGGAGGTATTTCTGAATTTCCTGCATCGTGCAGGGGGTTGGACTAGATGACCCTGGAGGTCCCGTCCAACCCTATGATTCTAATTTCTGGTGCAAAGTTCCAAATTCCGGAGCTTCCTGGTAAATCAGGTTACATTTTTATGGTGATAAATTTGGAGAAATTGTGATAAATCTGGACCACAGAAAGCATAAGCTCACCTGAAAGCTGAACGAATGAGCCAGCTTGCAGGACCGGAGTCCCCAACCTTTTTGAGCCTGCAAGCACCTTCAGCATTGTGACACAGTATGGTGAGTGCAGCCACAAAATGGCTGCTGCAGGAGGCGGAGCCAGCCACAAAATGGCTGCCACGGCTAACCTTCAGTCGCACAGTGAGGGTCCTTGTGCTGTGGTGGCCGTTGCCACCAAAGCAATATTCTTACAAATCTGCACAGCCAATCAGAAGCCTTGCTGGGCGACAGCCTCGCCTGACCCCACCCACTTTGAAAACACAAGCGCGGAGAAAGGAGTTAGCGGGCACCCCTGCTGTAGGGGGATGGGAGAATCTCCTTCCGCAGCAGAGAGGGGGTTTTGCAGGCTGTGGAAGAGGCAGGCGTCATAATTAGCGACTCAGCGTGCCTGCAGAACCAGCCAGCAAACCCCACAGGATTGCCCGGAAACCCCTCAGGCGTTTGCTTCCCTCTGTAACAAACTTTGCATCTAGTTTATCTCCCGGAAAGCCAGCCCGTTCTCCTGGACGCCCTTCCAGCTGACCATTTTAAAGCAAACAGCTCCAGCTGTAAGGAAGTTTGAAATTCTGTGGCTTTGGCGGCCAGGAGCACAAAACAGCTTGGACATTGAGTGGTTGCTTCCTGGGGAGGCATTCTGGGCATCCCGTTCTACCCTTGGCTCAGCTGTGGAAAGACGATGGTTGTGTTTGGGTCACAGTGGCCCACCTCTGGCTCACAAGGGAGACCTTCTGGCACAGCCAGTCCCCCAGTGTTCAAGTTGAGAAAAGCTGAGCTAGCCTGGTTTTGTCTTCACACAGGGAGGGATTAAAATGTGGAGTTCGCTGCCAGAGGATGTAGTGATGGCCACAGGAATAAATGGCTTTAGAAAGGGTGAGAGGTCTGTCAGTGGCTACTAGCCAGGATGACTAAGGGGAACCTCCACCTTCAGAGGCACTAAGCCTCTGAATCCCAGAGCCAGGGGGCGACATCAGGGGAAGGCCTCGGCCACTGTTGTTGGCCCTCCAGAGGAACTGGCTGGCCCCTGTGTGAGACAGGAGGCTGGACTAGGTGGACCCTCACTGGTCTGACCCAGCAGGGCTCTTCTGAGGTTCTTCTCAGGGGAAGGCCTCGGCCTCTCTGCCCTGTTCTTGGCCCTCCAGAGGAACTGGCTGGCCACTGTGTGAAGACCGGATGCTGGACTAGAGGGACCCTCACTGGTCTGACCCAGCAGGGCTCTTCTGGGGTTCTTCTCAGGGGAAGGCCTCAGCCTCTGTGCCCTGTTGTGGGCCCTCCAGGGGAACTAGCTGGCCACTGTGTGATGCTGGATCAGATGGACCACTGGTCCCCAACCTTTTTCAGCCTATGGGCAGCTTTGAATTTCTGGCGCAGCACCATGGGTGCTGCCACAAAACGGCTGCCACAGCTTCCCTTCAGTCACACTGTGAAGATCCTTGAGCAGTGGTAGCAGCAGCTGCCAAAACAGCATTTTTTAAATGTCTGCCCAGCCAGTCAAATCGCGAGTGGCCAATCAGGAGCCTTGCTGGGCACAAGCCACACTTAGGGCCCCCCCCCCCCCCACTTTCTGAAACCTCCTGTTACCTTCTCTTTGTGGGAACGCTGGGCAGATGCCAGGAGAGGGGTCCCCGGGGACCCTGTAATAAATCATAGGCAATGTAACTGAAAACGAGCCTAGGCAATTGACTGCCAGCATTAGAACGTCAGACTGGCAGACGATCCTCTTTATTACAGTAAAGTGCCTAAAGCCACGCGGTGCCGTACGAAAAAGTGAAAACGAAAGAAGACCCTGCCGGCAAACATGGAGCCCACACGAGCTGAAGCCAGAAGGGCTGCAAACCCAGCTAGACAGTCACAGTGGGCTTTCTGAACCAGGCAGAGAACAAGACCCAGACGGAGAAAACAGGACCACACAGGAACCAGACCGATGAGAAAAGAGAGAGAGGCACCAGCGTGAGCAGCAGCCTCTGTGGGGCTTCCACACTCAGTGTTCCCTCTAAGCTGAGTTAGTGTGAGCTAACTCACAGTTTTTTAGCCTCCGGCTCACACCTTTTTGTCTTCGCTCAGGAAGGAGGGCTCCAGAGCCAAGTAATTTATGGAGTAGCCAAATCGTTTGCTCACAACTTTCGTGCCAGTAGCTCACAAAGTAGAATTTTTGCTCACAAGACTCCACAGCTTAGAGGGAGCATTGCATCCACTCACTGGCAGGAGGAGCTTTAGCGCTGTGCATAACCCCTCCCTGGGACCCCGGAGGAGTAGGAGAAGTGAGGCCACGCAAGCTCAACCTTATTTTGGCTGCACCACCGGCCCCCTTTCTCCCCAGCCGATTCTGAGTCTGGAGCGACGAGCGGCCACAAGAATGCGGCCTTCTTTGGGGGACACGGGAGAGGGGCCCCTGCTTTTGGCTACCTGGCGCTTTCGGCTCTAAGGTCTGTGACATTCTGGGGCTCGTCCGGGAGCCCCTGGGCCGAGTCCGTCAGCCCCGGCTCGGGCCCGTGTATGTGCGAGTGGTCCTTCAGTGACTTCTTGCGCCGGAAGGTCTTCCCGCACTCGGCGCAGGCGTAGGGCCTCTCCCCCGTGTGGGTGCGCTGGTGCTCCAGGAGGTGGTGCTTGCAGATGAAGTCCTTCCCGCACTCAGCGCAGTGGTAAGGCCTTTCCCCCGTGTGGAGCCGCAGGTGGGGGATGAGGTGCTGCTTCCGCACGAAGCCCTTCCCGCAGACGCTGCACTTGTAGGGCCTCTCTTTGGTGTGGATCATCTCGTGGCGGACGAGCTCCGAGGGGCAGCCGAAGGCGAAGCCGCAGTGGGCGCACTCGTAGCGCTTCTTCTTCTGGTGGTTCATCTGGTGGATCTGCAGGCTGAGCAGGAGGCTGAACGTCTTCCCGCACTCCAGGCAGGTGTGGGGCCGGTCCATCGCTGCCTCGGCGGTTGCCGTGGGGGAGCTGGGATCGTTCCCGCCGGCTCTGCTCCCGACGCAGGTGCCGTGGAGGCTGGAGAGGGGCTGGCTCTCGCCAATGCTGCCGTTGCAGATGGGGGCCACCGATCCGCCCGGGAAGAACAGCAGCAGGGGCGGGTTGGCGGGGTCTTCTGCTTGGGGGTCCTCAACGGGTAGCAGGTCCCTGTCGTCAGCTATAAGGGGGAGGCAGAGGAGAAAAGAAAGGGGGACGATTTTTTAGAGGGTGCAGAAAGCTCTGATGCCACCAAATCCACAGGGCCAAGGAAGTTGGCCCCAAGGAAGTTCCCCATATCAGCCCCAGAGGTTACTGAGGTCAGGCACTCAAAATCGCCTGACTTGCCCCGGTCTGAAAGAAGCCCGTTTGACTTGCACCAGGACCAGGGCCTTCTCGGTGGCGGCTCCTTACTGGTGGAATGAGCTCCCGGATAACATCAGGGCCCTGCGGGACTTATTGCAGTTCCGCAGGGCCTGTAAGACGGAGCTCTTCCGCCAGGCTTTCAAATAGGAGCCGCCATCGGGTGGAGAACTGACCTACTAACATCACCCTGGTCTTGTTGGTGTACCCCTGTGGCCTTTGTTTGCCGGGAAACTCTGAAGTCGCCATCTTTGGAAGCTGTATTGTAATGTTTTAACAGTTTTATATTGTTTAATGGTTTTATATTGTAAACCTCAATGGTATTGTGTTCTGTTAGCCGCCTTGAGCCGGTTCGCTGGCTAGGCGGGATACAAGAAAGAAAGAAAGAAAGAGAGAGAGAGAGAGAGAGAGAGAGAGAGAGAGAGAGAGAGAGAGAGAGAGAGAGAGAGAGAGAAAGAAAGAAAGAAAGAAAGAAAGAAAGAAAGAAAGAAAGAAAGAAAGAAAGAAAGAAAGAAAGTTGCCCTTTTCACTCCTCAATCGCTAGCACCCTTAAGGCCTTCGACGGGGTCGTTTCGAAGCCCCTGGCCTCTTCGCACGAAGTTTTCCCCTCCTGTTACTACATTCCTTGGTCCTGCACCAGAGTTCTGTCCTGCTGCACACTGCTGTCAGGGTTCGAGTCCCAGCTTCTAAAACTGAAGACCATGGCTTGTATCCAACCACATGTGCACAGAAACTTCCCTGCATCTCTCTCTCTCTGTTCCTGCCTCCTCTTCTCAGCCCCAGAGAGATCACCGCCGGCGGGCAGAGAAGAGGAGGAGGAGGTGAAGTGTTTCTCTCTGTTCCACAGATGTCCTGATCTGGATGGCCGAGACCAGCCCTTTTGTGCTGAAATTCAAAGGGGATATTACAGGGTATAGCCCTAGGAAGAGAAGAAGGAGATTGGATTTCTACCCCGCCCTTCACTATCCAAGGGAGTTGCTCAGAGCGGTTTACAGTCTCCTTCCCCTTATCCTCCCCACAACAGACACCCTGTGAGGCAGGCGGGACTGAGAGAGCTCTGACAGAGACTGCTCTTTTTCAACAGCTCTGCCAGAACTATGGCTTGCCCAAGGTCATCCAGCAGGCGCAAGTGGAAGAGTGGGGAATCGAACCCAGTTCTCCCAGATTAGAGTCTGCGCACTTAACCACAACACCAAACTGGCTGGAGAGGGACCCCGAATGGACCAAGGGCTACATGAAAACACACACAGTTTCTTATGCGGAATCAGACCCTCAATCTATCATGATCAGTCTCATCTACTCAGTCAGGCAGCATCTCTCCAGGGTCTCAGGCAGAGATCTTTCCCATCCCCTACGACCTGATCCTTTTAACTGGAAATGCCGGGGATTGAACCTGGGACCTTCAGTTAGCCGAGCAGAGGCTCTGCCACTGAACCACAGCAAAGGGGTTTTAATTGTAGCAAGGAAACGATAGCGAAAGGCCTAGATCAAAGGCTATAAAAGGATGGATAAACATGGAATGAAGAATCTCCTCCCCCTTTTCTAATACTAGAGCTCGGAATCATCCCATGAAATTGATGGGCACAGGCCTGGGATAAACCATGGCGGAAGGAAGGCCATCGCTGTGTGATCTGGTTGGAGCCATCCTCTTGGCGGCTGTTGCAAACAGGATGGGGAACTGCATGGAACCATACGCAGGGTTCCCAGCTCTGGGCTGGGAAATACCTGGAGATTGGGGGGGCGGGTGGAGCCTGGGGAGGGCGGGGTTTGGGGGGGAGGGACCTCAGCAGGGTGTAATGCCATGGAGTCCAACCTCCGAGGCAGCCATTTCCTCCAGGGGTACTGGCCTCTGTTGCCTGGAGATCAGATGAAACCCCAGGAGATGTCCAGGCGCCACCTGGAGGTTGGCAACCCTAAATCAGCCTGCTCCATTAGGCCTCCTCCTGGCTTCTTGCCGGGCTGAGCTGGGTGGCGATCAGCGTTAAGACGGCCCAACTGGATCCGCGGCTCACCTGGTTTCTGCACAACAGAGAAGGCGTCGGCTTCTGGTACCATGTCAGTCTGGGAAGGAACGGAGGCCAGGACCTCTTCCCTGTCGCTTGGCAAACTGTCCAGTTTAGAAACAGTGTAGTCTAGGGGAGGAGAAAAGCAGAGAGAGAAATATGGATTTCTTTCATGGCAAAGTCTTCAAGTTGCATGTGCAAAAAACAACAACCAAAAAAACCCATAAGCCACGGAAAGACCAAGAAGAGCCTGCCTCCAGGATGGTCCTTGCTTTAGAAAAAAGAGAAGATGATATTGGATTTATACCCCACCCTTCACTACCCAAGGGAGTCTCAGAGTGGCTCCTTTCCCTCCCCCCAACAGATACCCTGAGAGGTAGGTGGGGCTGAGAGAGCTCTCTCAAGAACTGCCCTTGAGAGAACAGCTCCGAGAGAACTTGTGACTGACCCAAAGTCACACCAGCAGCTGCATGTGGAGGAGTGAGGGACTCAAACCCAGTTCTCCCAGATTAGAGTCCACTCAGTGGCAGAGAAGAGGAGACTGGATTTATTCCCTGCCCTTCACTAACCGAAGGAGTCTCAAAGCGGCTTACAAACCCCTTTCCCTTCCTTTCCCCACAACAGACACCCTGCGAAGTAGGTGGAGCTGAGAGAGCTCTTTCCAGAGCTGTCCTTGAGAGAACAGCTCTGAGAGAACTGTGGCTTGCCCAAGGTCACACCAGCTGGCTGCCTGTGGAAGAGTGGGGAATCAAACCTGGTTCTCCCAGATTAGACTCCGCGCTCCTAACCACTGCACCAAACTCCTAACCACACCAAAGAGCAGCCCCGCCTTAGGCTTCAGGCAACCCAGTGCTCAGATGGGTGAGCCCAGGTCCACCAGCTGCTGCTTCCTCGGCGTGCATAAGCAGACATGTTGTGAGGGCTCTGTTGGATCAGCCAGTCTCTGGTAGAACAGTCCTGGAATGTTTCAGTCCCAGTACATAACACCCTCCCCACAACAGACACTGTAGGAGGTAGGTGAGGCGGAGACAGCTCTCTCAAGAACTGCCCTTGAGAGAACAGCTCCGAGAGAACTTGTGAGAGACCCAAGGTCACCCAGCTGGCTGCATATAGAGGAGTTGGGGAATCAAACTCGGTTTTCCAACATTAGAGTCCCTGCTTCTAACCACTACACCAAACTGCCCCGGATTCCGGAACACCAAGGACAGGTTGTATGCATGGAGTAGACGAGACAGGATCCCTCTCCTAGTGCTGTACGGTCGCTGCTGGATGGGCCAGGAGGGGAGGAAGGGGAGAGGCGGTGCAGGCAGGCAGGCAGGCAGGCAACCCTGAAGGTGCACAGAAGAAAATGCTGAGGCCTCGATCCCTCCAGGCAATACCAAAGGGGGCTGGGCACCCCGTGGAGAGTGAAGCCTACACAAGGTATAGGTCTGCGCTTTATAAAAAGCATTCTTTCTTTATTTAAAGTGTTTGTGTCCCACCCAGCCTTCCTCCAAGGAACCCAGGGGAGACGCACGTAGTTCCCCCCCCCCCCCCGTCACAACAACCCTGTGAAGTGGATTAGGTCAGGAGAGAAGGAACGGCCCGAGGCCACCCAGGGCAAGTGGGGGGTTGAAATGGCACCCACCACTCTGATCGCTGGCTGTTTGGAAGTAAAAAAACCCACAGGAACCCAGCAGCAAGGATGGAACTGTACTGTGCCTGCTCCAGGAGACTCGGAAAATGAGCACAGTTGAGAGGTTTAAAGGACAATGTGCGGGGCGGGCGGGTGGGTGTGCTTATGTCCCAGAGCATTTAAAGGAAAATGGGGGAGGGGGGATTGTGAGCAGTGTTCCCTCTAAGCTGAGTGTGAGCTAGCTCACAGTTTTTTAGCCTCCGGCTCACACATTTTTGCCTTAGCTCAGGAAGGATGGCTGCAGAGCAAACTAATTTCTGCAGCAGCCGAATCGCTCACTCACAACGTTAATACCAGTAGCTCACAAAGTAGAATTTTTGCTCACAAGTCTCCACAGCTTAGAGGGAGCACTGCTTGTGAGTTGACAGGGGTGAGATTTCAATTCTCTCTCTCTCACACACACACACACTCTCTCTCTCTCTCTCTCTCCCTCCCTTTCTCGGGGAGAAGGGGCTTGGGCCTTGATGGCTTGCAGAGCATAAAAACTGCTAGTGGCATTACTTCCACAACAATTAAGTGGATGCAGCTGTAGCCGAACCCTATAGAAGCTAGAACATGGGATGATTTTGTATCTTGCATATAATACAATATTTTTCTGGGACCAACAGAGTATGTGGGGGGGGGGTTTTTTGGAGTGAATAAGTCTTCTGACTTATTAAAGAAGACCCATGGTGTGTGAGCAAAATGGGGGGGGGAGGAAGGCATGTCCTTCCAAAATACTCACAGTTGCAGGAGCCTCCGCCATGCACTTTCCCCGGCTCCCTTCCAGACGAGTCATCCTCTTGTTTAATCCAAGAGATCACCTCTGTTCGGGCAGCAGACGGTTCTGTGGCGGGAAGAAGGAGAGAAGACCCCTCGGCTGTCAGCACATTCATGCTTTCCCCTCCAGGCTGACCCCTGCCTTGCCTCCGCCCAGCCAAGTGTGCAATTTCCCCCTGCCCGAAACAGCCATCCTTCCCTAGGAAGCAGCGCTCCCTCTAAGCCGTGGAGTCTTCTTGTGAGCAAAAATCCTACTGGCACTGAAGTTGGGGACGAGTGATTTGGCTGCTGGCATCCGTTTGCTCTGGAGCCCTCCCCTTCCTGAGCTCAGACAAAAACTTGTGAGCCGGAGGCTAAAACCCTGAGAGCTAGCTCACAGCAACTCAGCATAGAGGGAACACTGCTAGGAAGGCAGAGATTTCTCCACTGGAGGAAGGTACTGAAGTTGTCCGAACAGAGGGGCACATTGCTGGTGAGCCTCGTGGAGTCTGGCTCAGCAGCTGTCAAGGATCCCCAGGGAGGCTGTTGGGGAACAAAATACAGAACCGCTTTCAACAGAGGGTCAGTCACTGGCAGGGCTAAAGGAGGGCAAGAAACCCATTGCTCTCTCTGGGAGCCGGGGATCGCCTCCGCATGCCCCTCTAGCAGCTGGCGGCAGAACACCCAGGACGAAGGGCCCTCCCGATGTGTGGCTCCCACCCCTGCAGTGGGTCGCGCCAGACAGCCTGGAAGCTGTTCGTTTATTTATGACATCCCTTAGCCACCTTCCGGGCTGGAATAAATAAAATACATCAATTATTGGATAAAAAGTTAGGGAGTATGGTCTATGCTGCTGTGTATAACAGGTGTCCAAAATACAGCCCCGGGGCCGGTCCAGAGCTCTTCTCCCACCTGCAAGCAACTGGTGTGAGGGAGGGGAGGCAGGAGGCTGCTGGGGGTGGGGGGCGCACACAGTGAGGTGTGTGCTGAAGCTGTCAAGAAATGTAGCCCTGACCGGGATAGCCCAGGCAAGCCTGATCTCGTCAGATCTCGGAGCCTCAGCAGGGTCGACTCTGGCAAGTGTTTGGATGGGAGACCTCCGCGGAATACCAGAGGCAGGGGCAGGCTTTTCTCATCCACCTCTCTGAATATCCTCCAGGCCCCCAGTAGGGGTCAGTCACCAGAGGTCGCCATGACTTCCAGGTGCACAACACACTCGCACATGCATATATCAAAAAATACCCCCCCCCAAAAAAAAAGAAAGGAAAGGAAATGGTTAGGGAGCAGGTATGGTACCCCTTGGAAAACACCTAGTCTCGCATATGATTAAATGCATTTATTGGGGTGAGAAAGGCGGACTGTACAAAACGTAAATAAAAATATAAAGATACATAAAAACCAAAATTTAAATCACAATTTAGGAGCGCTTTACTCAAATGCAGTCCTCAATAAAACCGTCTTCAACTGCCTCCTAAAAATCAACAGTGAGGGGGGCCAGGTGCACCTTCCTGGGGAGGTTGCTCCATAATCGTGGGGCTGTCACTGAAAAGGCCCTGTTTACTGCAACACAGAATGGAGTAAACAACCACTCCTGAGGACAGCCTGAGGTCTCCACTGTAGACAGGCCCTGCCCACATTCCGTGAGCTGCACTCCACGAGCTATATATAACATGAGAAGATGACAGCCGCCCGTAGAAGGTCATGCCTGCCAAGGCCCAAACACTCCCCTAGGCATCTGCCCTTTCACACGGGCTTTTCTTGGCCTTCCCACAGCCCAGATTCAATGCTGCCTGAACAAACAACCGCAGAGCAGGTGGTGCTGGTCTCGCTAGCATGTTTCGATTCATCGCCTTCCCCATTTCCACGGCAAGGTCTGCTGACTTCAGGCTTGCTTACCTGTTCTGGTATCAGCAGGGGGCTCTTGTGCTCCCCTCGAGTCTGCCGGGGCGAGAACACAAGGCGGCTCCCATTCTTCTGCACAGGTCAAACTTTCCAGTTTAGAAACGGCAAAATCTGGTTGGAGGAAATAAGGCCATTACGCTGGGCGATGTTTTATCTTAGAGAGGGCCAGTGTGGTCTAGTGACTGAGCATGTCGGACTAGTGTCTCAGAGACCTGGATTTGAATCCCCACTTGTGCCATGGAAACTCGCTGGGTGACCGAGTCCAAAAAGAGTTTATTTCATTTTTGTGTTTAGAGGAAGAAGAGGAGATTGGATTTCTACCCCGCCCTTCACTACCCAACGGAGTCTCAGAGCGGCTTACAAACCCCTTTCCCTTCCCCTCCCCACAACAGACATTTTTTAAATTACTTATTTAAAAAATGTATTAGCAGCCTTTCTTCCCTACAGAGCTCAAGGCGGCTTAGAGAATAGATAAAAAACGTAAAATAAAATATATTTAAAAAACCAAAACTTAAAAATCACAATTTAGAACGGCTTTAATCAAATGCAGTCCTAAATAAAACTGTCTTCAGCTGCCTTCTGAGGTCTGAAGGTGAGGGGGCCAAGCACACCTCCCCGGGGAGTTTGTTCTGGGGCAGCCACCAAAAAGGGCCGTCTCTCGTGTGCCCACCAGACGAGTGTCTTTGATTGGTGGGACAGTCAAGAAGGCCCCTCCCTGTAATCTTAATTCTTGGGCAAGAACATATGGAAGAAGAGGGTCCTTCAGATATGTCATGTCCTGGCTTTGGTACAATGGCTGGGGGACAGTGCTGGGGTGATTGGAGACATCCTATCTTCTGGTATGAATTATGGAAGAGGCCGAGAAGGCGGGGACCAGTTCCTTACCGAGGGAGATCAGAGACTCGCAGTTCCCCTTGACCACGTTCCTGTACATCTCCTTCTGCCAGTCCTGCAGATTTTCCCATTTCTCGTGAGAAAAATGGCTTGAGATTTCCTCCAAGGCGGCCGAGCCCTTAAATTGCAAGCGTTCACAAACATCACCGTTGGCTACCAATGACAGCATTTGAACAGCAAAGTTGGCGTCGGGTGACTCTCCCGAGTGCAGAAAACCGGTCACAAAATATTTATCTTACACAGTGTAGGAAGAAGAGGAGAGAACAGAAGAGAGGACATTGGATTTATACCCCGCCCTTCACTACCCAACGGAGTCTCCGAGCGGCTTACAAACTCCCTTCCCTTCCCCTCCCCACAACAGACACCCTGTGAGGGAGGTGGGGCTGAGAGAGCTCTGACAGAAACTGCTCTTTTTCAAGAACAGCTGTGCCAGAGCTACGGCTTGCCCAAAGTCATCCAGCAGGTGCAAGTGGAGGAGTGGGGAATCAAACCCGGTTCTCCCAGATTAGAGTCCGCGCACTAAGGAGTAGTAGAGTAAGCAATGAAGTGGCTAAGTTTGCGGATGACACGAAGTTGTTCAGGGTGGTGAGAACCAGGGAGGATTGTGAGGCACTCCAAAGGGATCTGTCGAGGATGGGCGAGTGGGCATCAACGTGGCAAATGGGGTTCAGTGTGGCCAAGTGCAAAGTGATGCACATTGGAGGCAAAACTCCTAACTATAAATACACACTGAGGGGGTCCAAACTGGCGGAGACTGACCAAGAGAGAGATCTTGGAGTCATAGTAGATAACTCAATGAAAATGTTGAGACAGTGTGCGACTGCAATGAAAAATGCCAGTGCTATGCTGGGGGTTATTAAGAAGGGAACTGAAAACAAATCAGCCAGTATCATAATGCCCCTTTATAAATCGATGGTGCTACCTCATTTGGAGTACTGTGTTCAGTTCTGGTCGCCACACCTCAAAAAGGATATTATAGCATTGGAAAAAGTGCAGAAAAGGGCAAATAGAATGATAAAAGGGTTGGAACACTTTCCCTATGAAGAAAGGTTGAAGCGCTTGGAGCTCTTTAGCTTGGAGAAACGATGGCTGAGGAGCGACATGACTGAGGTTTATAAGATTATGCGTGGGATAGAGGAGGTAGAGAAAGAAGTGCTTTTTCTCCCTTTCTCACAATACAAGAATTCGCGGGCACTCCATGAAATTGCTGAGCAGTCGGGTTAGAACAGATAAAAGGAAGTCCGTCTTCACTCAAAGGGTGATTCACACGTGGAATTCACTGCCACAGGAGGTGGCGGCACCTACAAGCATGGACGGCTTCAAGAGGGAATTAGATAAACATATGGAGCAGAGGCCATCAGTGGCTATTAGCCACAAGGTGTATAGATAGAACACTGTGTCTGGGGCAAGTGATGCTCTGTATTCTTGGTGCTTAGGGGGGCAAGGGGGGGGACTTCTGGAGTTCTGGCCCTGCTGCTGGACCTCCTGATGGCACCTGGTATTTTTGGCCACTGTGTGACACAGAGTGTGGGACTGGAACATGGCTTCTCTCATGTTCTTAAGCAGCTACTGTCTTGCTTCTAGTATCTAGGACATGGTAGTAATTTGAGTCCCTGAGAATTTTAGCTTTGATTTTTACATTTTGATTTCGGTGCTTCTAGTCCGGCCAGCAGGCTGCATGGTTAGAGAGCCCTGGGCTAGTGTCTGGGAGACCCCGGTTGGAATTCCCCACTTGTGCCACGGAAACTCGCTGGGCGATCTTGGGCCAGTCACACCCTCTCAGCTTAACCCACCTGACAGGGTTGTTGTTGAGGATCACAGGGTGAAGGATGTGAGCCCCTTTGGTTCCCCACTGGTGGGGGAGGTGGGACCCAAATAAATAAATAAATAGCAACTTGTTCATTTGCTTGCGGGAGTGAAGAAGTAGCGTGGTCACCTGTTTCACCTAAGAATCACCCTTAGGGAGCCAAGCTGGGAAACTCTGATGAAGGAGAAGCGCGCTAGCACTTTCTTCTTCCAGACTGGCCAGCAGATGACACAGTATTAAGAGACGTCTGCCCCTCTTTGTGGAGTCAGTGGCCAAGAGAGGCCGGCCCCCGCCCAGCCCCGATCCCAGCAGGCCCCATGTACCTTGGAGGCCTCCCCGGAGGAGCCGACCGGGACCCTCAGGACCCAGAAGTTCCAGTTCTTGAGCAGGTTCTCCATATTCTCCAGCCTTCTCTGGAGCTGCCCATATTCTTGCAGGAGGGTCCCTAGCACTGCCCACCGACTCTCCAGCCGGCTCCCCAGCTCCGCCAAGGCCTTCTCGCAGGCCGCAAACCTCTTCTCCGCCGTTCCCGACCTCTGCTCCAGGCTCAGCAGCCGCAGGGTGTGTGCCTCCACGGTCCGCTCCATAGCCTGGACAGCCCCCACCACCGTCCAGAGGGAAATCGTGGCTGTCTGCAGCTGGGCCTCTCTGGGGAAGCCGCCATCATGGAGGGGGCCAGCCGGCACTTTGGGAGCCCCCCTTGAAGACTGTGCCCCAAAGGAGAGAAACAGAGAGAGAGAGAGAGATGGATGGATGGTCTGCAGATCAGCAAAAATGGAGCAGGGACGGAAGCTCCTTCAGCTCACGTAGGAACACAAAGATCAGAGCCGCGCTTCCGAAGCAACATGCTTGCTCCATCGATGTCAGGGCTTCCCCTAGCAAACCCTTATCTACCTTTCCGGAAGGGGTGAGCCAGGGCTTGGCGCCTCTTATGGCCCTTTCTGAGAGGCCCAGGGTAATGCCAATCGCCACTCTGGGGTCAGGAAGGAGTTTTCCTCCAGGCCAGTTTGGCTCAGGGATCCTGGAGTTTTTGACTTCCTCCGGGCAAGGACTGGAAGGTAGTTAATGTAACCCCCATCTTTTAGAAAAGGTCCCAGAGGAGATCTGGGAAATCACAGTCCGGTCAGTTTAATGTTGATACCAGGTAAGTCGGTAGAATCTGTTATTAAAGATAGAATTAGCAGGCACATCAATGAACAAAGGCTGTTGAGGAAGACTCAGCATGGGTTCTGCAAGGGGAGGTCTTGTCTCACTGACCTTTGAGAGTTCAGGGGACGGGGGAGGAACAAACATGTGGCCAAGGGGGACCCAGCAGATGTTGTTGACCTCGACTTCCAGAAAGCTTTTGATAAAGTTCCCCATCAAAGGCTCCTAAAAGACTCAGTAGTCATGGGATAAGAGGACAAGTCCTCTTGTGGATTGAAAACTGGTTAATTAACAGGAAACGGAGAGTGAGAATAAATGGGCCGTTTTCACAGTGGAGGGTGGTAAGCAGTGGGGTACTGCAGGACTCGGTACTAGGTCCAGTGAGGTGGGGCTAGAATCATAGAGTTGGAAGGGACCTCCGGCGGTGACCAAACTGCAGCTCAGGAGCTGCATGCAGCTCTTTCACACAGTCTAATTTCATATTAATAAAAAGCAAATTTGAATATATATTTTTTAAAACGTGTGTGTAATATTTGCTCATGTCTTGTGGCTCTCAAACACCTGACGTTTATTCTGTGTGGCTGTTACGTCGAGCAAGTTTGGCCACCCCAGACCTAGTCCAACCCGCTGCGCAATGCAGGAAATGCAGAAATACCTCCCCCCCCCCCACACACCCACCCAATGACTCTTGCTCTCTGCCCAGAAGAGAGCGAAAAAACCCAAATTTCCAGGATCCCTGGCCAAGTTGGCCTGGAGAAAATTCCTTCCTGACCCCAAAGTGGCAGGGGGCATCAATTTGGGCATTTAAGAAAGGGCCAGGAGAGCCAAACACTGGCTCAACCCTTCAGGAAAGGTAGATAAGCGTTTGCTAGGGGAAGCCCTGAGATACGGGGAGCAATCACGTCACATGGGAAACATGGCTCTGATCTTTGTATTCCTACCTGAGCTCAAGGTGCTGGAGTTGAGCCAAGGGTGAAGGTATTTTATTTATTTTATTTTAGTAATCACATTTATAACCCCCACACACACAATGCAGGCTAAGGTAGTTGTGGATTTCCTGCATTGTGCAGGGGGCTGGACTAGATGACCCTTGAGGTCCCTTCCAGCTCTGTGTTTCTATGTTTGGTGTAGTGGTTCGGTGGAGAGCCAGTTTGGTGTCGTGGTTAAGTGCGCGGACTCTAATCTGGGAGAACCGGGTTTGATTCCCCACTCCTCCACTTGCACCTGCCGGATGACCTTGGGCAGGCCATAGTTCTGTCAGAGCTGTCCTTGAAAAAGAGCCATTTCTGTCAGAGCTCTCTCAACCCCGCCTACCTCCCAGGGTGTCTGTTGTGGGGAGGGGAAGGGAAAGGAGTTAGTAAGCCGCTCTGAGACTCCGTTGGGTAGTGAAGGGCGGGGTATAAATCCAATCTCTTCTTCTCTTCTTCTTCTATGTTACCTGCATACGGGAAACTGAACTAAACCGAGGCGCGCCCCCCCCCCCACATCAATATGAGTATTTAGGGCTGCCAACTCTGGGCTGGGTGATTCCTGGAGATCTGGGGGTGCAGCCCATAGAGGGTGGGGTTTGGGGAGGAGAGGGACCCCGAGGTGGGGGGTTTACAACATCACACTATCCACCCATCCAAGCCGCCGTCTTTGTCAGGGGAATGGCTCTCTGCCTTCTGGAGACCAGCTGTGATTCCGGGAGGTCTCCGGGCCGCACCTGGAGGCTGGCAACCCTGCTCCTGGCATCACGGAGGAGGCAGACTGGCCAGTCAGTACCGAGGAGTGCATGCAGGACAGTTGCCAGGTCACAGCTGGAAAATACTGGGAGACTTTGGGAACGGTGGATTTGGGAGAGGGTGGGGGGAGGGGAGGGGCCTCAGCATGGTCCAATGCTATAGCGTCCACCTTGATGCCCTGTATTCTTGGTGCTTGTCCTGCCCCCACTGGTGGACCTCCTGAGGGCACCTGGTGTTTTTGGCCACTGTGTGACACAGAGTGTTGGACGGGATGGGCCACTGGCCTGATCCAACACTGGCTTCTCTTATGTTCTACTATGGAGCAGAGGTCCATCAGTGGCTCTTAGCCACAAGGTACAGATAGGAACTCTCAGTCCGGGGCAAGTGATGCTCTGTATTCTTGGTGCTTGGTGGGGGGGGCGGGGGGGCAACAGTGGGAGGGCTTCTAGTGTCCTGGCCCCACTGCTGGACCTCCTGAGGGCACCTGGTGTTTTTGGCCACTGTGTGACACAGAGTGTTGGACTGGATGGGCCACTGGCCTGATCCAACACTGGCTTCTCTTATGTTCTACTATGGAGCAGAGGTCCATCAGTGGCTCTTAGCCACAAGGTACAGATAGGAACTCTCAGTCCGGGGCAAGTGATGCTCTGTATTCTTGGTGCTTGGTGGGGGGGGCGGGGGGGCAACAGTGGGAGGGCTTCTAGTGTCCTGGCCCCACTGTTGGACCTCCTGAGGGCACCTGGTGTTTTTGGCCACTGTGTGACACAGAGTGTTGGACGGGATGGGCCACTGGCCTGATCCAACACTGGCTTCTCTTATGTTCTACTATGGAGCAGAGGTCCATCAGTGGCTCTTAGCCACAAGGTACAGATAGGAACTCTCAGTCCGGGGCAAGTGATGCTCTGTATTCTTGGTGCTTGGTGGGGGGGGCGGGGGGGCAACAGTGGGAGGGCTTCTAGTGTCCTGGCCCCACTGTTGGACCTCCTGAGGGCACCTGGTGTTTTTGGCCACTGTGTGACACAGAGTGTTGGACGGGATGGGCCACTGGCCTGATCCAACACTGGCTTCTCTTATGTTCTACTATGGAGCAGAGGTCCATCAGTGGCTCTTAGCCACAAGGTACAGATAGGAACTCTCAGTCCGGGGCAAGTGATGCTCTGTATTCTTGGTGCTTGGTGGGGGGGGCGGGGGGGCAACAGTGGGAGGGCTTCTAGTGTCCTGGCCCCACTGTTGGACCTCCTGAGGGCACCTGGTGTTTTTGGCCACTGTGTGACACAGAGTGTTGGACGGGATGGGCCACTGGCCTGATCCAACACTGGCTTCTCTTATGTTCTACTATGGAGCAGAGGTCCATCAGTGGCTCTTAGCCACAAGGTACAGATAGGAACTCTCAGTCCGGGGCAAGTGATGCTCTGTATTCTTGGTGCTTGGTGGGGGGGGCGGGGGGGCAACAGTGGGAGGGCTTCTAGTGTCCTGGCCCCACTGTTGGACCTCCTGAGGGCACCTGGTGTTTTTGGCCACTGTGTTACACAGAGTGTTGGACCGGGTGGGCCACTGGCCTGATCCAACATTGGCGTCTCTTACCTTCTCCAGAGCAGCTATTTCCTCCAGGGGAGCTGATCTGGGTCATCTGGGGATCAGCTGTAAAAACGGGAGATCCCCAGGCCCCACCTAGGGTTGCCAGCCTCCAGGTGGGGCCAGGAGATCTCCCGCTTTTACAACTGATCTCCAGCGAACAGAAATCAGCTCCCCTGGAGACAATGGTTGCTTTGAAGGGTGGACTCAATGGCATTGTATTATGCTGAGGCCCTTCCCCTCCTCAAACCCCGCCCTCTCCCGGCTCCACCCCCAAAGTCTCCAGGTATTTCCCAACCCAGACTTGGCAACCCTAGCCCCACCTGGAGGCTGGCCACCCTGGCATGCAGCACGCCTGATTTGAAGCCCGGGACAGCCCCGCTCTCCCTCCCTCCCTCCCGGCCGCGGAGGAGCCCCAGGTGTGCGCGCGCAGGGACTCACCTGGGGAGGCGCGGGAGGCGCCCGGTCGGCCATGGCGGGCAGGTGAGGACAGGTGGGAGCCGCTCTCCACGGGGGCCGGGCCGGGGCCGGGCGGGAGCAGGAAGCCGGGGCGGAACCGGGCCAGGGGAGGCTGGCCGGAGGAGAGGCGCGCGGAGGCTGCCGACAGCACCACCTACAGAGCAGCGCCAGGCGGCGCCGGAGCCCGGAGGCCACTCCCTGGCCCAGAGCGCGGAGGGCGCGCAGCGGGGGCCGCCGGCCCGCAAGGGTCACCCCCGGAGCTCTCTCTGCCCAAGCGCAGGGTCCCCTCTCAGCTGCGTCGGGGTGAGCCAGCTCACCGTTTCTTAGCCTCCAGCTCACCCGTTTTGGCCTTGGCTCGGGAAGGAGGGCTCCAGAGCAAACGAACTGTTGCAGCAGCCAAAATCGCTGGCTCACCATTTCAAATGCCAGGCGCTCACAAAGGAGGATTTTGGCTCACAAGACTCCACAGCTTGGAGGAAGCGTGGCCCAGAGGTACGACTGCTCCCCGAGCTACTGGGATCCGCTCCCCTGGAGAGACGGGCATCTTTGGAGAGGGGGCTGCGTGAACATCATGCCCTGCCGAGGCCCCTTCCCCGGCTCCATCCCGTGCCCCCGAGTCTCCTGGGATTCCTTAGCCTGGGGGTGACAGCCGTCTAGGTCTGGGGCAGCCACAATAAATAAGGGTCTGGCACAGGGTTGACCAGTTTGCAGGTGGCATTGGGAAATCTCCCGTTATTACAACTGATCTCCAGCTGACCAAGAAGAAGAAGAGATTGGATTTCTACCCCGCCCTTCGCTAACCAAAGGAGTCTTCCGGCGGCTTGCAAACTCCTTCCCCTTCCCCTCCCCACAACAGACACCCTGGGAGGTAGGCAGGGCTGAGAGAGCTCTGACAGAAACGGCTCTTTTCCCAGAACAGCTCTTATCAGAACTATGGCTTGCCCGAGGTCATCCAGCAGGTGCAAGTGGAGGAGTGGGGAATCAAACCTGGTTCTCCCAGATTAGCGTCCGCGCACTTTAACCACTACACCAAACCAAGATCAGTTCCCCCTGGTTTTGGTTTTGGCTTTTAATTTCTGGAGAAGTTATTGAGGATTTAGAACTCCCTTCTTCATATGAAATGCAGCGGCTCCTCGTGAAACCAGCCCTTTATACAAGAGCATGGGTGGGGGGGAGAGAAACAGCAGGGTCCAGGGGAAATGGAATGCAGCAAGTAGGCAGTGACAGAGGTGTCCATGAATTGGTGTCAAGACCAGCTGACTTACAGTGACCCCAGCGAAGGGCTTTCAAGGCCAGGGAGAAGCAGAGGTGGTTGGCCATGGCCTTCTTCCGCAAACTCTTCCATGGGGATCTCCTCTCCAAGACTTATGGTGACCCCAGCATGGAGCTTTCAAGGAAAATGAGGAGCAGAGGTGGCATGCCAATGCCTTCCTCTGCAGAGTCTTCCTTGGAGATCTCCCTCTCAAGTTCTGACCCTGCCTAGCTTCCAAGATCTGACAAGATGGAGCTATATTAGGCCGCCTCCCCACCACCACCACCACCACACAGTGAAATATAGAGGTGTAGAATTCAAATCTAATAGAGAAAAATAAGAGCCCTCTCACAAATTAACCCCTTCCCCAGGTTTTGCTAACGGCTGTGTGTGTAAAGTGCTGTCAAGGCGCAGGCTGCTTATGGGATCAACCTAGCTTGGGCCATCCACGTCAGGGCAAAAGACATACCGAGGACTTCCTTGGTGGCCTCCCATCCGAATACTAACCTGGGCTGACCCTGCTGAGGCATCTGAGATCCAATGAGATCAGGCTAGCCAGGGCCATCCGGGTCGAGGTAGTTAACAGCCACAGTGGCATACAAATCCCAGCTCCCTGTTCAATATTGGGTGGAGGGGGTGTGCGTGAAAGGTTTTAATCAAGAAATTAGGGCCCTTCTCAGGTTAGGCAGCGGCAGCACTTCCTAGGATCGCCACTTGCCAGCTCCCATTTGGAAGGGGGTGCCTGAAGAAGGCGGGAGTTGGGACGGAGAGGGAGATCAGCGGGATATAAAGCCATCCTCCAAAGCAGCCCTTTTCTCTAGGGAGCTGTGCTCTCCGATCGAGTCATGCGCTTGTAGTGAACGCCTTTTGTCTGAAGGTGGCGCTGCCGTGTCACAGAAAAGGGCCCGTCTGCCTCTTTTGCGCAACCTGGAAAAGTACCAGGATGGGCTCGCCTTGAGCGCCCCCTAGGGTTGTGGCGCCGCCAAAACTCTGGCCGCCGAGCCGGCTCTTTCAAAGGCGCATGGATAAAGTTTGAGTGCAGACAGTGGCATTTTTGAGACCAACAAAGTTCAATTCTGGGAATAAGCGAGAAGTGTGCATGCCACCAGAATCAAACACTGTTCTGCTGCTTCAGACCAGTACAGCTACCCAACTGAATCTATCTGCTTGGATACTTTAAAATTCTTTAAACTACACTCAGCTAGTCTTCAGCTTTGTTAAAAACACAAGAAGAGACTTGCTGGGTCAGACAAAAAGCTCACTCCTCTTTGTTTGTTTGTATGTTTATGAGTTAAATTAATATCCTGCCCTTCCCAAAACAGGCTCAGGGCAGGTAACAACAAAGTGCACGAACAATTAAAACCAGTTAATATAATTAATTCTTGTCGCTGTTGTTAACCATTCAGTTGTGTCCAACTCTTGGCAATTCTATGAGCCAGATCTCTCCACATTTTTCGTTCTTGTACTTTTTTTTTTTTAGCCATTCCATGCTCAGGCTGGTGTCGACTTCTATGGAGTCTAGCCACTGTGTTCTTTGGCGGCCCGGTTTCCTTCTGCCACCAACCAATCCAAGCATAATTTATTTTTCTAGTGAGTTCTTCCACATGGCATGGCCAAAATAAGTCAGTAACAGTTTTGTGATTTTTTTCCTTCCAACTTGCTTGTTTGTCATCTTTGCTGTCCAAGGAATGCACAGGTGCCCTAGAACAGCTACAACCACTAAACAATTAAAAGATGGTGAATTATATATAACAGTTCAGACACACCTACACCCCACAAGCCAGATTTAGCAATCTCGCAGCAAGAAGATTCAGAGGTATACTGCCTCTAAATGTGGAGGCTTCATTTAGCTATCATGAAAGAAAACCCCTTCGTTCATTGGGCTGATTGATCTCAGAAAGGATATTGCTGGTGTGGGAAAAGGTGCAGCCAAGGGGCGCCGCCCCTGATTCAAGGGATTTGGAGCATGTTCCTCCAAAGGGAAAATATAAGGAGTTTGGAACACTTTTCGTTTACAGACAAAATTATGCAGGGAGTGGAACAGGGAAAGAGAATTTTCCTCTCTCTATCTCAATGTGAGAACTTGGCAACACCCTGTGAACCCAATGGACAATGGGCAGGACAGACCAAAAGCCCTTCTTCTCACTATGTATGATTAACTTAACGGAACTCACACCATCAGGTGTGGAGACAGCCACTAGTTCTGATGCTTGTAAAAGGGGATTAGACCAAGTCATAGAGGATAGCTGTTAGCCATCATGGCTAAATAGAACCTCCATGTTCAAGGGCCGTATACTGCTGAATCCCAGCTGGTGGAGGGAACCGCAGAGGAAATCCTTGGTGCTTGGCTTCTAGGCCCCGGTGGGGGGGGGGGGACACACGACTGATATCATCTGTGTGACTATTGTGACTCGCGGTGGTTGAGCGATGCGGTGTGGAGAGCGATGCCCTGGAGGCGGTGCTGGAGCACAGAGCGGAGACCCTGGAGGCGATGCTGGTGCGCGGTGTGGTGTGTGCTCAGAGTTGGCTGGAGAGTCGCTCATCCCATCCTCGTCGCCAGTGAAAAGTACTGAGGTCGGAGATGCGTCGAGTGAAAACAGTTCATACCTTATTAAGAGGTCGGAACAAGACTGGTTCGCTGGACTCGCCGGTCCACTTTTAATCCCAGTTCTCGACCGCACCCATGCACACATCCAACAGCCGTGATTCACTACTTACAGTGTCCCTGCACCCTATTTGTTTATCCCAGGATGCAGACTTGCTCATTGGTCCCTTTTAGGATCTGGGGGATCTATTGTCTCTGAAAGAAGAAGAGAAGAGATTGGATTTATATCCCACCCTTCACTCACTCGGAGTCTCAGAGCGGTTTACAAACTCCTTTCCCTTCCCCTCCCTACAACAGACACCCTGTGAGGTAGGTGGGGCTGAGAGAGCTCTGAGACAACTGTCCTTGAGAGAACAGCTGGTACAGAGCTACGACTGACCCAAGGTCATCGAGCCAGGTGCAAGTGGAGGAGTGGGGAATCAAACCCGGTTCTCCCAGATTAGAGTCCGCGCACTTAACCACGACACCCAACTGGCTCTCGGTGGCTTCGCCTGGCCACATGTTTGGCCGACAGCATGTGTGGTTCCTTGGCCAGAACATAACAGGCATGCAGGTAGAAGCTCCTTCCAAAAGGCAGCAAAAGACATGGAGGTCCACTGCAGGAAACGCAAAGAGCTGTGCCTGTACCATCCTGAAAGTACCAAATCTCCTCTTGGTGCTTTCCACCAGGGCAGGGGTAGGCAAACTTGCTCAGCATGAGAGCCACCTAGAACAGGCGTGGCCAAACTTGCTTAACATAAGAGCTGCATAGAATAAACATCAGACATTTGAGAGCCACAAGACATGAACAAATATTACCTGCTTTTATTGGAAAATAAGCAAATTTGCTTTTTATTAACATTAAATGGGACTGCCAAAAATAACAACAAAAGGGGTAAAAGCAGATATTGATAATGATATTAATTTGTCCAATGATATTTGTTCGCTTATGATATTTAGCTTCCCCAACCGCCCTGCCGGGAGCCACATAATGTATGTGAAAGAGCCGCATGCGGCTCCTGGGCCACACTTTGCCCACCCCTACACTTTCCCCGTCGTTGCTGTGGCTGATGCAGCACCCCGGCAACGCGGCTTCCACTTGGCAGGTAACCCTTCCGGTCTTAGTAGAAAAGAGCCAGAGTCCAGGGACACCTTCAAGGCAAACAAAATTGGTGGTAGGATAGGAGCTTTCGTGAGTCTCTGCTCACTTCTTCAGACTCACTTATGTTCTTATAAACACTAGAACTCAAGGGCATCCAGTGAAGCTGATGGACAGTAGGTTCTGGACGGAGAAGAGGAAATACTACTTTGCACAGAGAGTGATTTAAATGTGGCATTCAGTGCCAGAGGAGGTAGCGGTGGCCACAGGAATAAGTTTGAGTCCAGTGGTGTCTTTAAAGGCGCCACTGGACTACAGCTTTGTTCTGCTGCTTCAGACCAACACCACTACACACCTGAATCTGGCCACAGAAATAGACAGCCTTAAAAGGGGATTAGACGGATTAATGGAAAGAGGTTTCTCAGTGGCTACTAGCCATGGCGACTAAAGGGAACCTCCATGTTCAGAAGCAGTCAGCCTCTGAATTGCAGTGCCAGGAGGCAACATCAGGGGAAGAGCTCTCTGCCCCCATTGTTGGCCCTCCAGATTAACCAGCCAGTCTGGTGTCGTGGCTAAGTGCGCAGACTCTAATCTGGGAGAACCGGGTTTGATTCCCCACTCCTCCACTTGCACCTGCTGGATGACCTTGGGCAGGCCATAGTTCTGTCAGAGCTGTTCTTGCAAAAGAGCTGTTTCTGTCAGAGCTCTCTCAGCCCCACCCACCTCCCAGGGTGTCTGTTGTGGGGAGGGGAAGGGAAAGGAATTTGTAAACTGCTCTGAGACTCCCTTGGGTAGTGAAGGGCGGGGTATCAGTCCAATCTCTCCTTCTTCTGGTTGGCCACTGTGTGAGGCAGTGTGCCAGACAAGCTGGACCCTCCACTCCAGGGGCGGCCAAACTTGCTCAACGTAAGAGCCACACAGAATAAACCTCAGAGCTTTGAGAGCCGCAAGACAGGAACAAATATCGCACACACACATTCTTACTGGAAAATATGCAGATTTGCTTTTTATTAACATGTAATGAGACGGCTAAAATTAAAAACAAAAGGGGTAAAAACAGATATTGACAATGATATTTATTTATCCAGTTATATTTGTAGGCAGCGGGAGGGGGGAGCGTTGAGAGTGCATTTAACGTCAACGTTGCTTTCTTTCTCTACCCCCCCCCCCCAGCCTACTCAGGAACGCTGCCTGGGAGCCACACAATATCTGTGCAAGAGCTGCATGTGGCTCCCAAGCTGCCATTTGGCCACCCCTGCTGTTATATATTGAGCCTAAACTAACCTGCAAAAGGACTTAGCTTGGGATGCATAACAATAGAGCTCTAGGATCCTAGAATGGGCCAGTAGGGAGACAGGGCTCCTACAGGAAACCAATCAGGGAAACAATAGATAGCTTATAAATAGCTGGTAAATAGCTTATGGTTGGGAGTGGGGTGTGTTTGGGGTGGAATCCTTTTCAGGCTTCGCCTGGGTTAGCCAGTCTTCTTTTCTCCTTGCTGTAATCTAGGGTTGCCAGCCTCCAGGTGGGGCCTGGGGGACCTCCCGCTTTTACAATGGATCTCCAGCTGACAGAGATCAGCTCCCCTGGAGAAAATGGCTGCTTTGAAGGGTGGACTCTGTGGCATTGTACCATGCTGAGGCCCCTCCCCTCCCAAACCCCGCCTTCTCCTGGCTCCACCCCCAAAGTCCCCCGGTATTTTCCAACCTGGACTTGGTAACCCTATGTGCAACCACTAATAAACTATGAGCTGATCATTCTACGCGTCTGAACCCAGGATGTTTCATCTCCTCTGGTCTGATGCAGCAGGGCTCTTCTGACGTTCTCCTTGCCCCATTCTTCCAACCCTTTCGCCCCAGGCGCCTTTTTTTAAAGACAGCCACTGCACATCATCTGTGATTCCGGTTCTCTGCAATCCCGAGCTTGTTTGCTTGCTTTCTTAAGTAAGCCTTTCGCTCCTTTCATTGTGGAGCTAAACTTTGCAGATGGGGCAACGGGGTGGGGAAGGGAGGACTGCATTGCACCGCAGGGCTTTTCGCGCGGGGTGGGCCCCTTCTTGCCAACCTGACCCCCCCCCCCCCCTTTTCCAAAGACGCCCGGACGGGCTGCAACTTGCAAGCCCCCCCCTCCCGTCGTAAAGGCCAGATGCACCTCCGACCAGCAGGTGGCGCAGCCAACGCGGAGCGGCCCAGGAGCCGCGCGCCGGATGGAGACTCGGACCAATCGCGTCCCTCCCTGGCCCAGCCGCGCAGCCTGGCCAGCCAATCGCGGCTCAGAGGCTGGGTTAACCCTCTCTTGCCCGGGCGGCGCAGGCGCCCTCCAGCTGCAAGGGGAAAGCTGCCCGCGCGCTCACCGAAGGAGGGCCCGGGGAGCATGCGCGCTGGGTGCCCCGCGTGGAAACTCCCCAGGGAATAAGATGAGACTTTTGAAAGTGTCGGAGGAGATTTTATACGAGATGCCGCCGCGGGCTTTGCTCTCTTGGCTGAGGGCACATTAGTTTTTGGAAGAAGTGAAGCGAAAGAAACAGGTCTCTTCAGTCTCAGCCCCGCTGAAATTGGTTCAGCCCCACACTGAGGATATCATTGGCCACCAGGCATTAACGAAAGTTGCAGTTTAGGGTTGCCAAGTCCGGGTTGGAAAATCCCTGGAGACTTTGGGGGGTGGAGCCAGGAGAAGGCGGGGTTTGGGGAGGGGAGGGGCCTCAACATGGTTCAATGCCACAGAGTCCACCCTCCAAAGCAGCCATTTTCTCCAGGGGAGCTGATCTCTGTCAGCTGGAGAGCAGTTGTAAAAGCGGGAGATCCCCAGGCCCCACCTGAAGGCTGGCAACCCTATTGCAGTTGGTTGATCCGGTGAACAGAAAAGCGGGTGCAAATCTTACCCGTGGTGCGCGCGTCTTTTCCTGTGCTTGCAGGGGCCCGGCTCACACCTGCATTTTCAGAGCTTCCAAGACTGCATAGATTCAGATGGGCAGCCGTGTTGGTCGGATGCAGCAGAACAAAGTGTGCGTCAAGTGGCACCTTTTGGGACCAACGAAGTCTTATTCAAAGTGTATTTTGCACACGAAGGTTAACACTTTGAATAAAACTCTGTTGGTCTCAAAGGTGCCACTGGACTCAAAACTTTGTTCCAAGACTACATGTGTGAATGGATCCCTGTGCAGGTTTTCCACTATTTGGCTTGGGTGCAAAAGGGACTTGCAATAGTCAAAGAAATTGTGACCATATAAACGACACTCGTTATTCCAGTTTGGTCCTTGCATCTGTTAAAACACCTTCACCATGCTGTATGTTAATTTGCTGCTCACTCTCTTCCTGTGTATGGATTGAGAACTTCCATTTCGATGTATCTGAAGAAGTGTGCATGCACACAAAAGTGTATACCTTGAATACAACTTTGCTGGTCTTAAGGTGCCACTGGACTCGAACTTTGTTCTTTTAAAAAAGCGCTCAGAGATTTCTCCCGTACTTGCTTTGCCAGCCTGGAATGGGCCTCATCTGTTGGGGGGGGGGGGGGTGTCAGGGTCCTTGGATGGAATCTTACTTTCACTGATGTGTGGCCGTATGACAAATATAACTCTTGGAGAACCTGGCCACCTTCCTTTATCATTGCATCTCTACACCCCTTACTCTACACAAACCTCACCCTCCGTCTGCATGTGTTCGAGTGTGTGTGTGCACGCATGCCTATTTCCGCAAATGGAGGGTTACATTTAGTTGCATCTGACTCTCAAAATCATCTGCCACGAGTCAGTCTTGACAGATCTGATCACCATGTCTCAAAGAGAACATTGCAGAGTTGGAGAAAGTACAGAAGCAGGCAGCCAAGATGATTAGGGGGTTGGAGCCTTTCCCCTTTGAGGAAAGGCTGAAGAGTCTACTAGGACTTTTCAGTTCTTACGGACTGTGGTCTACACTACAGTATATAGCTTGCTGTAAGTTGGCTCCTACAATGTAATTCTTGCATCATTTAATATGTTAACACTTATACTTTGCTTCAGTTCTGTTCTTTAGATCTCTGGTTGGTTCTACAACCCAAATACTATTTCATAGTTTATTGAATATCAAATTCTGTCAATTGGATTGACGTACTCTGTGTAATCTGCCCTGAGTCTGAGTGAGAAAGGCTGACTATAAATAACAGAAATACATCAATTAATTAGCCTCCCACGGGTTAGTTCGTCTCAGCTGGTGTCAGTGTTAAATTCCAGTCTTGTGCATTCCAGACGGCACTGCACCTTTCACAGCAGATGTGAAGGTTGTGTAATGCTCAGTCCATGTTCCAGTTCCGAAAAAGGGAGATGTCCAAGACTGTAGCAACTATGTTGTCGAAGGCTTTCATGGCCAGAGTTCCTTAGCTGTTGTAGATTTTCTACAACAACTACTGCAGTGACTATCGGACTATTACGTAGATTTCTCATGCTAGTAAAGTGATGCTCACAATCTTACAACATGCTTGCCCCACAGCAAATGAGAAAACTGTGGCCTACCTATGCTCATGAAACGTCAACCACAAGAAGTCTTGTGGCCCCTTGGAGACCAGCAGATTCCTTGTGGCATACGCATGGATGGGAATGTCTTTTGAAACCTTTGAATACCTGGCATGTCAATATGGCCTTATGAACTTACCGCTGCCTTGTTGGATCAGACCTGTAGTTCATCATGGCCTTCCAGATGGTCTCCAAAGGGCTACAAGCAGGCCTTTTTATTGCCCCCCCCACACACACACACTGATATTAGGGTTGCCAGCTCTGGGTTGGGAAATTCCTGGATATTTGGAGGTGCAGCCTGAGGAGTGCAGGATTTGGGGAGGGGAGGGACTTCGGAGAGGTATAATGCCATTGAATCCACCCTCCAAAGCAGCCGTTTTCTCCAGGGTAACTGATCTCTGTTGTCTGGAGATCAGTTGTTATTCTGGGAGAGCTGGTATTGAGCCAATCACTGCCTCTGATCATGGAGTTTCCATGCTAGTGGCCATTTGTTAGCTCTCTCACCCACAGACTTCTAAGACAATGAACCTAGTGGCCATCCTGTGGCCATGAGTTCCACAAGCCAAATGTCAGCTAGTAGGTGCTGGGAAAGCCCTTTCTCCGCCTGGGACACTGCAGAGCCCCCCGCCAGTCTGAGTAGACAATAGCCACCGGGCTAGATCCAGGGGCTGCCTCTGTTTTTTTTCATCTTGAAGCTGCTCCTGGACTCTGGCGCTTTTCTCCTGCTACAGGCAGACTAACACAGCTACCCATCTCGGTCTACCACACAGGGTTGTTGTGAGGATACAGCAGAGGAGATGAGAATGAGGCAAGCTGCTTCAGGGAGAAAGGCGGGGTACAAATGAATTCATTAAATAAATAAAAATTAGGAGGAAGAGATTGGATTTCTACCCCGGCCTTCGGCTTACAATCTCCTTTCCCTTCCCCTCCCCACAACAGACACCCTGTGGGGCAGGAGGGGCTGAGAGAGCTCTTTGGAGGACTGTTCCTGAGAGAACAGCTCTGAAAGGACTTGTAACTGACCCAAGGCCACTCCAGCAGCTGCAAGTGGAGGAGGAGTGGGGAATCAAAACTAGATTCGTCTGTGCTCTTCACCACTGCCCCAAACTTGCCAGGCCTGCAGGGGGGATGGGGGGGGGGGATCGGCCACACATAACGTGCCATCTTGGGTTGCCAAGTACCCCTGGACAAGGGTGTGTGTGGGGGGGGACAGATGGTTTCCAGCCTGGGGGCAGTCCTGGCGCCCTGGGGAGGAGGGCAACGGGGACCTCAGTGGGGCGCCGTCAGTGCCATCGAGGCCACCACCCTCCCAGGGGAGCCCTGAGCCCCGCAGTCCGGAGCGGAGCCGCCATTCCAAGTCCGGTCCGGCCCGGAGGCTGCCCTCCCCGCCTCCCCCCTGACACGTGTTTGCCCCGGGCGGGAGGCCTCCAAGCGGGCTGGCGAGGCGTGCGCCCGGGCCGCTGCGCCTCTCTTGCGCGCGTCTCCCGCAGGCTCAGCCCAGGCTTCTGGCCGGCCGACCGACGGAGGCGGCACTTCTGGGGGGGCGGCTGGGGGGGGGGGGGGCCGGGCCGGGCCGGCCGGCGGGCTGCGGTGCCCCTCGTTCCCTGCAGGGGGCGCGCCTCCCGGCCTGGCCCCCGCGGGTCTCCCTGGGCTCTTTCCGCCAACGCGCGCCCGCCTCGCCTCTGCCGGGTCCCGCCCGCCGACGTGAGCGGCCCGAGCGCCCCCACCCCACCCCACCCCTGCCGCCGCCGCCGCCGCGCCTCGGACCCCCGCTGCCCACTCGGATCCGGCCAGACCCCGGCCCGCCCAGCGAGCCGCCCCCGCCCGCAGCCATGGCCGAATGGGCCCCGGCCCAGGTAAGCGGGACGCGCGGCTGGGCACGGCAGCGCATTGCTCCTTTTTTGGGAGAGGGTGGGGGTGGGGGGGCGCTCGGCTTTGCAGAAGTGGGAGAAGTTGGACCCCCCCCCCGGGCAGGGAGGGAAGGGGGAGCCGAGGCCGGAGTTGGGCCGGGGGGGGGGCGTCGATCGGGGGCGCGCTCTCCCGGGGAAGCCACCGGGGGGGGGGGGAGCGCCCCCCTTTGCTGCTGCGGCGGCTTCTCTGCGGAGGGCGAGCGGCGCTTTGGCGAGGGAGCTTACCGGGGGGGGGGGGGCTTGCAAAATTGCAAGGGAGCAAGGGGGGGGGGAGGCGACTCTCCTGCGGCGGGAGGGGCCCTGCACACTCCGGCCTGGCCCGGGGGGGGGGCGCGCTCAGCATGGCTGCTGCTTTGGGGGGGGGGGGGAGCACGGAAGCCTCCGGCCGGGGCCTCCTCCTGTCCCGCAGGGTCTTGCTGGCCGGGTCGCTTCGACCTCCCCCTTGCCCCGAGTCTCCCGCGGATGCTCACGACGCCCCTGGGATGGAAGGCAGGAGGGGGCGGCCGACCCAAGGTCGCCCAGCCCGCCTCGTGGCGCAGGGTTCGGGGTTGGACGGGGCAGAGGGACGTGGCTCAGCGACGGAGCATCTGTTGGGCAGGTTGGAAGGCCCAGGTTCAAGCCCTGGTTTCTCCAGTTGGAAGGGTCATGGGAGACCTCTCCCCGCCTGAGGCCCCGGAGAGCTGGAGAGAGGGGCTGCAGCTCAGGGGCAGAGCCTCTGCTTGGCATGCAGGAGGTCCCCGGTTCAATCCCCAGCAGCATCTCCAGTTAAAAAGGACCAGGCAGGAGGGGATGGGAAAGGCCTCCGCCTGAGACCCTGGAGAGAGAGCTGCTGCCCACCTGGAAGGACCCTAAGGGTCCGAGTCAGTAGAAGGCCGCTGCATGTGTTTGTGTCTTATGCTCAGTGGCAGAGCCTCTGTTTGGCCTGCAGAAGGTTCCAGGTTCAATTCCCAGCAGCATCTTCCATTAAAGAAGCACCAGGCAGGAGAACATAAGAGAAGCCAATGTTGGATCAGGCCAGCGGCCCATCCGGCCCAATACTCTGTGTCACACAGTGGCCGAAAACACCAGGTGCCCTCAGGAGGTCCAGCAGTGGGGCCAGGACACTAGAAGCCCTAGAAGGAGGTGTTTTGAAGGACCTCAGCCTGGGACCCTGGAGAGCCACTGCCGGCCTGAGTAGGCAAGACTGACCTGGATGGACCCTGAGGGTCTAACTCCGTAGAAGGCGGCTTCATACGAATGGCTGTGGCTTAGTGGTTGAGCATCTGTCTGGCATGCAGAAGGCCCCAGGTTCAGGCCCTGGCATCTCCAGCTAAAAAAGGACCAGGTGATGTGAAAGAACTCGACCTGAGACCCTGGAGAGCAGCTGCCAGTCTGAGTAGACAAGCCTGACCTGGATGGACTGTAAGATCTGTCTCAGTATAGGCCAGCTTGGAGGGGCCGTGGCTCAGTGATACAGCATCTGCTTAGCATGCAGAAGGTCCCCAGTTCAATCCCTGGCATCTCCAGTGAAAAGGGTCAGGAGAACCAAGAGCCTTTGATTGACCAAGAGCCTGGCTCAGTATAAAGCAGCTTCTTGTGTTCATGTCTTACGCTGTTTGGAGCCGCCATAGCTCAGCAGTAGAGCATCTGTTTGGCATGCAGAAGGGCCCAGGTTCCCTCCCCGGCATCTCCAGTTAAAAAAGCACGAGGCAGCTGGTGGTGTGAAAGTCCTTTCTCGTCCTGAGACCCTGGAGAGCCACTGCAGGTCCGTCTAGAGAATGCTGACCCTGATGGACCAAGCATCGGGCTTAATATACGGCAGCTTCGTGTGTTTGTATGTCCAGTCCAGTGTTCCCTCTAGGCTGAGTGAGTGTGAGCCAGCTCACAGTTTCTTAGCCTCCGGCTCACACATTTTTATCTCAGCTCAGGAAGGAGGGCTCCAGAGCAAACTCATTGATGCAGCAGTCAAGTCGCTCGCTCACAACTTTAATGCCAGGAGCTCACACAGTAGAATTTCTGCTCACAGGACTCCGCAGCTTAGAGGGAGCATGGGTCCAGTCTACTCAGAACTGATTCTTGCCCTCTCATTTGCAGCGGGACAGGCGCCTCCAGCGATGTGTGCAGCCCATGTCCCCCGCGTTGCAGTCTGGCCGTCTCATCACTACACCACACGGCCTGTGAAAGTTGTCTGCTGGGAGGGGTACCATGTGGGCGGCAACCTCTGTGCCCCGCCCCCTGCCCATGGACTCCAGGGCCCTCCAGGATGTGAAAGCCTGGGCCCTGCATGGCTGTGGTGCCGTCAGCTTGTACAGTTGGGCTGTGAGCGGGGAAACCAACCCCCCCCCCCCCCCGCCTTCAGGAACCTGCATAGACCAAGGTGGATGGGTGTGGAGAGGGGCATACACGTGTGTAAGAGAGCCCTTCGTTTGACCAATGCCCCGTGCATTTCTGCCCCAGTGTTTGTACCCTGCCTGTTCTGAATTGTGGCCAGTTATGGAGTGGAGCATGGCTAGGCTTATGTCCTGCTTCTTGGGGGGGGGTGTGCAGCAGCAAGGTATTGTGGGGTGGGGGTGACAGAGGCATCCAAGGAAAGCAGACGGTACCCCACTTTACTTCGTTTGAAATATTTCTCTGCCACCTTTCCCCCCAAACAGGGCCCATGGGAAGCGAACTTCAAAACATTAAAGACATTAAAAAACCATTCTGGACTAGTTGGGGGGGGGGGGGGGAGTTCCACCCACTTAACCAACCCCTGATCTCTTCTAAGTCAGGTTATGCAGGGGAGGGGTCCATTGTCATTCCCCGTCCTTCTAACCCAGAGCCAAAGGATGCTGAAAGGATTTATCTTCTGCCTGCGATGAATTAAATGTAAATAGTTTTTTTTTTTTTTGTACTGCCAGAACCTCTATCTAAGGTGCGTGGGATGACTTGACAGTTCCAGCAAATTTCTTAATCGGAGCTGCTGCTCGTTGTTAGGCAAAGAGAGGCACTTCGTCCTTTTGTTCTGAATTTCGTACTACGTGCCGGATCCAAAGTTCCCTTTAGAACTCGCGACTACCCACAAAAGTGCCTTTGACGTACTTCCCCGTTGATTAATCCTGCTGCCCAGGAATCAGAGTTTTAGCTGATAAACAGTGCCATCCTAAACGGAATTACACCTTTCTAAATCTAACGGAGTTAGAAAAGTTCAGGAGTAGAACAGAGCTTGAGTCCAGCAGCGCCTTTAAGACAACAAAATTTTATTCAAGGTCTTGTCTTAGAGGTGCCCCTGGACTCGAACTTTGTTCCACTGCTTCAGACCAACATGGCTACCCCACCTGAACCTATTTAGGAGTGCATTATAAACTGCAGATTAAACCAAATGAAGTCTGCAGCCTTGTCTGGCTGTGATCGACGGATATCTCTGCATACTCCAGCCTCTGGGTGTGTTGTGTAAAGTGCCATCGAGTTGCAGCCGAGTTACGGCAACCCTGTAGGGTTTTCAAGACCAGAGACAACGAGCAAAGGTGGTTTGCCCTTGCCTGCCTCTGCGCAGTAACTCTGGACTTCCTTGGTGGTCTCCCAAACAGGTGCTAACCTGGCTTGGCTTCACAGATCTGACGAGATCCATCTCTCCTGGGTCGTCCAGGTGAGGGCCCCCTCCAGCCTACAAATGTCCATATTCTGCATCTGGGTACCTGAAAGGAAAAAAAATGGTTCTCTTTTGGAGCAACGACAGTTGTCGGCTTTTTTTTCTTCCTAGGATGAAAGCCACAGTTCTTAGGATGCTGAATTCTGTGGCCAGTACTGAATTGTGGTGCTGGTTCGGCCATAGTGCATGTACCCCTGACCGTAGCCATTTTTGGACAATGCGCCTGTTCGTATCGGGTGTCCTTTAATGGGAGCAACCGCTACCTGTTATTTTCTTGACGCTGTGAGACTGTCCCAACAGATATAGTCCACAACAGATCTCCTTAAACAGATAGTCCTTTATTTGTAGAAAAGATCGTGTTGGTCAGACACTTCTTCTGTTAGTAATGCTTAAGCTTTGGATTACAATCGTAATTATATTGGATATGAAATATGGCCCAACTACCCTCTACGAATCAATACAGAGAATTCTTGGCGCCCAATTATACTGGCCCAGTATTCCCAAGGAAAGCGCGGTAAAATAAGTTCTCAGGGAGAAATACTGTTGAACATTTTGGGAGAACGGTTCCCAGAGAAATTAAGAAAACAGAATACATAACACCTGTGGTTCTTGTAACACAGAACAGGAGGCACTTCCTTTCAAGGCCGTTAGCTGAGGAGGCTAGAGATAAAAGCGAATGAGTAATGAGCATAAGCATAGCAAAGCGAGCGAGGCGAAACGAAGCGAGATGTGCATTCCAGTGGTGGGCGTCAGGTCCCCGGTGCTATCTCCCGGTCGGGACCTTTAAGTATGGAGTAAAACATTCAGACCCAAAACAATACAAGTTAAACAGAAAGGCTTAGCCGGATGTAACATTGTGATATTGGTGCAGTCACCCCAGTCTGTGGCAGTTCACTGACAGACGCATGAGGTCAACGAGAAGCGCCGCGTAGGGTTTCCATGTGCATACAGCTTCAGTATATGCCACAGTTTCAGGTAGTGGGTACCAGAGTTTGTAGGCGCCCAGAAAATCCTTGTGTTGCGCTCTTCACACACAAAACGTCAAGCCGCTTTTATCTACAGCTTTGTGGGTTGCACACTTTTCCATTGGGGGCTCGCGGGGCATGTGTGGCTGCGTCATCTGAGAAGGGCTCATCGTGGGAGCAAGAGAAGGCAATTCACCCACAAAAGTTACAAGCACAGGGTCTTCGGCAGGTGTGGGAATTGAACTCGGGTCCGCCTCTCGAAGTGCTACTTCTCGAAGTGCCGCTGGACTTGAATCTAGCAGTTCTAGATGTTTTTATTTTGTCAGACATCGGTGGCTTTCCCGGCTTCCATGGATTTAGTGTGCGTTCTCTTGAACCCGCTGTGTTCTGCTCTCTTGGCAAAGCAGTGCGGAATCTGTCGATGAGGTGCCCGCATCCTGCCAAGCTGAAGGCAGACAACATGCTCCCTCTCAGCTGTGGAGTCTTGTGAGCAAAAATTCTACTTTGTGAGCTCCCGGCATAAAGTTATGAGCGAGCGATTTGGGTGCTGCATCAGTGAGTTTGCTCTGGAGCCATCCTTCCTGAGCGAAGGCAAAAAGGTGTGAGCCGGAGGCTAAAAAACCAAGCTAGCTCACACTAACTCAGCTTAGAGGGAACACTGGTCGCCAGCACCAGAAAGAACAAGATTCAGAGCAAAGTCTTCTATTGGTTTAGACGAGTAAGCCAACCTGGCCTGGAAGCTTTAATAGAAGTCACCTGACCTGCTGTGGCCTATGACAGTGAATGGGCTTTCTTATTGGTCTGATCCATCCCGCTGCAGGGCTCTCCATTGGCTGGAGCTGGGTGGGGGTGCATAGGCCAAATCCGCGTCTGACATTCAGCGGGGCGTCCGTTTAAGACCTACAGCGTGCTTTGTCAGTGGGTGTAGGTTCCCCTGCCCAACACCCTAAGCCAGCAGGCGTTGTGGTCAGCAGGTTTGTGCAACGCAAGGCAGCTCCTACAGTGGAAAGGCCCATCTATATGCAGTCTCAGTTCAGCAGGACATCTGGACCTAGTGGGACAACATACATGGATGGTCCCAGGTTCAATCCCCGGCAGCATCTCCAGTTGGAAAGGACCAAGCAGTAGGTGACGGGGAAGACCTCCAACTGAGACCCTGGAGAGGCACTCCCAGTCTGAGTAGGCAAGACTGACCTTGATGGACCCTAAGGGTCAGATTCAGTAGAAGGCGACTCCATGTGAAGGGTCATAACTCAGCGGTAGAGCATCTGCTCAGCATGCAGAAGGTCCCCGGTTCGATCCCCGGCAGCATCTCCAGTTGAGAAGGACCAGGGAGGAGGTGATGGGGAAGATCTCCTCTGCCGGAGACCCTGGAGAGCTGCTGCCAGTCTGAGTAGACGGTGTGGACCTTGATGGACCATAAAGGTCTTATTCAGTAGAAGGCAGCTTCCTGTGTAAGACGCCACAGGTAGAGCCTAGGACTTCTGGCACTCAGAAGAGTTGCTCTGTCTCTCAGCCGCAGCCCATCAACAATACTGATCCACCCAAGTCAAATGTAGTCCTTCCTCTCTGGTGGCTCTCGGGGCGAGATGGAAAATCATCTCGTGTTCTTCCTCACCCCTTGGGAGTTCCCTCTTGCTCTAGCCCGTGCGAGCCGGTGTGGGGTAAGAGTGTCAGACTAGTATCTGGGAAACCCAGGTTCAAATCCCCGCTTGTGTTATGAAAGCTCGCTGGGTGACCTCGGGACGGTCATGTGCTCTCGGCCTGTCCTACCTCGCAGGGTTAAAATAAGAGAACAGGAGGGCAGTGCAAGCTGCTTGCGGGGTGGGGGGAGAGAAGGTACAAAAGACTTAAATAAAAAAGGACGGGTTGCATCAGTGCTTAGTTCTCGTGGCCCTTTCTTACACGCCCAGGGAAATACCGATTGCCACTTTGGGTTTAGGAAGCAGTTTTTCTCCAGGCCAGTTTGGCTGGGGATCCTGGAGGGGTTTTTTGTCATCTTCTGGGCGTGGAACAGCAGTCACTGGAGGTGTGTGTGTGGAGGGAGGTATTTGTGGATTTCTTTCATTGAGCAGGGGGGTTGGACTAGAGCAGGGGTGGGCAAACTTGCTCAGCGTAAGAGCCACCTAGAACAGGGGTGGCCAAACTTGCTTAAGGTAAGAGCCGCATAGAATAAACATCAGATGTTTGAGAGCCACAAGACATGAACAAATATTACCTGCTTTTATTGGAAAATAAGCAAATTTGCTTTTTATTAACATTAAATGAGACTGCCAAAAATAACAACAAAAGGGGTAAAAGCAGATATTGATAATGATATTAATTTGTCCAATGATATTTGTTTGCTAATGATATTTAGCTTCCCCAGCCGCCCTGCTGGGAGCCACATAATATATGTGAAAGAGCCGCATGCGGCTCCTGAGCCACAGTTTGCCCACCCCTGGACTAGATGACCCTGGAGGTCCTTTCCAACTCTATAGTTGTACGAAAATAGTGTTTCTTTGTCTCCAGATCCAGGAGTGGAATGTCGAGGCGCAGCACCTGATGCCCCTCCAGCCTCCCCTTGTCCCCGAGCTGAGCCACATGCGGGAAGCCCAGCTGCACACGGCGGAGGCCTCCCTCTGGAGCGTGGTGGCCACCGTCCAGGCCATGGAGAGGAAGATCGACCTGCTGGCCACCCGCCTGCTCAGCCTGGAGGGCCGGTCCGGGACGGCCGAGAAGAAGCTGCTGGACTGCGAGAAGACGGCCATGGAGTTTGGGAACCAGCTGGAGAGCAAGTGGGCTGTCTTGGGGACCCTCATCCAGGAGTACGGGATGCTCCAGAGGAGGCTGGAGAACATGGAGAACCTGCTCAAGAACCGGAACTTCTGGGTCCTCCGGCTGCCCCCAGGCTCCAAGGGGGAAATCCCCAAGGTAACCAGAAGGAGAAGGGAGGCGGGGCTTCTAGGGAACGGAGGAAAGCGTTGAGCCTGTGCCGTCCGTGGCAACGATGCTTAGCGGGGCCTGGGGGGAGGGAGGGTGGGAGAGATGGGGGGCAGCGAAGGCGGAGGAGGGTCTGTGCATGTTACCAGCCGAGACAAAGGGAAACTATTTTGGGGGCGGGAGCTGGAGAGTGGTGGAGATGGCTGTGCGCAAGAAGAAAGCAGGGGAGGTCCAAGCAGAAAGTGCAGCCAGGGAGAAAGGCGGGAACCCTCTGAGATCACAACAGGCCCGGGGGCAGGCGTCACAGTGGAAGGCCCAGTTGCTCTCTGCAAGTTATCTTTGTAAGAACACCAGAAGAGCCCTGGCTGGATCGGACCAGGGAGGGTCCCTCTAGTCCAGCCTCCTGTCTCACACAGCGGCCAGCCAGTTCCCCTGGAGGGCCAGCAACAGGGCAGAGAGGCCAAGGCCTTCCCCTGAGAAGAACCTCAGAAGAGCCCTGCTGGGTCAGACCAGGGAGGGTCCATCTAGCCCAGCCTCCCATCTCACACAGTGGCCAGCCAGTTCCTCTGGAGGGCCAACCACAGGGCAGAGAGGCCGAGGCCTTCCCCTGAGAAGAACCTCAGAAGAGCCCTCCTGGATCAGACCAGTGAGGGTCCATCTAGTCCAGCATCCTGTCTCACACAGTGGCCAATCAGTTCCCCTGGAGGGCCAACAACAGGGCAGAGAGGCTGAGGCCTTCCCCTGAGAAGGACATCAGAAGAGCCCTGCTGGGTCAGACCAGTGAGGGTCCCTCTAGTCCAGCATCCCGTCTCACACAGTGGCCAGCCAGTTCCCCTGGAGGGCCAGCAACAGGGCAGAGAGGCCGAGGCCTTCCCCTGGGAAGTAAATCAGGTACAAGAATGAAGCCGTGCGATCCCTCGCTCACAACTTTGATGCTAGTAGCTTACAAAGTAGAATTTTTGCTCACAGGACTCCCCAGCTTAGAGGGAGCATTGCTCCCGTCTGACAACGGAGGCCGAAGGCCACTCATCAATATGTCTGGTTCCTTTTCCCATCCCAGATGCCGGTGACTTTTGTCGACATTGCTGTGTATTTCTCCGCCGAAGAATGGAAGAACTTGGCTGAGTGGCAGAAAGACCTCTACAGTAACCTCGTGAAGGAAAACTACGAATCTTTGCTCAGCCAAGGTACAGTAGCAGCGTTTTTACGTCCTTTTTTAGTGTCCACGAAAAGGTGGGGCTTTTACTCAGCAAGGCTATTGGAGATTTGATTGGCTGGGCTGGTTTTTGAAAACGTTGCTTTGGGCGCCGCTGCCACCTCAGCCCAAGGATCTTCACTGTGTGGATGAAGGTGAACCGCGGCTGCCATTTTGCGGCTGGTCCTGCCTCCTGCAGCAGCCATTTTGTGGCTGCGGCCACCGTGCTGTGTCAGGATTCTAAAAGTGCCCAGTGAGTCAAAAAGGTTTGGGACCCCCGCTCTAAAATGTCCAGAGCACCTCACACAACATCTCTGTAAACCTTGTAGAACAGCACTTGAAGGCCTTTATGTCTCTGTTAATTCAACTGATGTGATGACTCGGCAAAGAACCCCTTTCAAATTGGTTGACTAAAAAGGGCGATGGGGGGGGGGGGGGAATCAAATTTACCAAAACAGCAATCAAACAGCGGGAACAGAAACCCAGTCCAGGAGACGTTTGTGATGGAAAGAATTACTTAGGAGGGGAAGCGACTCGAATCTAATTCACCTCATTTTGTCGAAGTGTGGTCTGTTGCATTACAATTACTTGAAGCGGGTGGGAGCGGTTCCAAAAAACATGGCGTATTTGACTTTACTGTAATGCGGACAAGGCACGGATGTAGAATCACAGAATCCTAGAATCACAGAGTTGGAAGGACCCCTCCAGGCCATCTAGTCCAGCCCCCCGCTCAAAGCAGGATCAGCCTAGAGCAGGGGTGGGCAATTGTTTTGCCTCGGGGGCCACTTTGCGGGAGCGGAGGTTAGCGGAGGGCCGCGCCTTTTAAAATGATTGCATTCATTAGTTACCTTTGCATTTCAGAAAAGGTATAAATTGTATCATAAAAATCAATAAATATAAATTAAATGAAATAGTGGTAGTTTTATTCAATTCATTTATTGTGCTAATTTCATATCAGCTATAGCTGCAAGCACATTTAATTTTAGAATCAGTTTAATGAGACAAATGTACCCTATCACACTTTTCTACAATTTTTTTGAAATCAGGAGATTGCTTGAGATTCTCATCACAGCCTGCAAGTTAATGTCTGTCAAAGAGCATCTATATTTACTCTTGTTGATCTTCATGCAAGAAAAACTTTGCTCACAAATAACCACAAATAAAAACCATGTGGCCGACTGTCTTGGTGGGCCACAAAAAACTCTGCGCCGGGCCGCATGTGGCCCGTGGGCCACAATTTGCCCACCCCTGGCCTAGAGCATCCCTGACAAGGGTTTGTCCTGCATCTGCTTGAAGACTGCCAGGGAAGGAGAGCTCACCACCGCCCTAGGCAGCTGATTCTACCCTTGCACAACTCTTGACTATCAAAAAGTTTTTCCTGATATCCAGCCAGTACCTTCCCACCCTTAATTTAAGCCCATTCTTGCGAGTCCTCTCCTCTGCTGCCAATCAGAACAGCTCCCTGCCCTCCTCTAAGTGACACAGCCCTTCAAAGACTTCAAGAGAGCCCTCCTGTCCCCCCCTCAACCTCCTCTTCTCCTGACTGAACATTCCCAAGAAGTCCCTCAGCCTTTCCTTGCAGGGCTTCTTGGTCTCCAGGCCCCCGATCATCCTTGTCGCTCTCCTCTGCACATTATAAGTTAAGATTTCTGGTGTTGCTTATTACTGAAATTGTATCAAGTAAGTTGCGTTAACTGTATTAATAAATAATTTAATTGTTAAAAAGCAATGGAACAGCAACACATTTTTTTAAAGTGTGCTGTAGTGGTTAAGTGCATAGACTCTAATCTGGGAGAACCGGGTTTGATTCCCCACTCCTCCACTTGCAGCTGCTGGATGACCTTGGGCAAGCCATAGCTCTGGCACAGCTGTTCTTGGAAAAGAGCAGTTTCTGTCAGAGCTCTCTCAGCCCCACCTCCCTCCCAGGGTGTCTGTTGTGGGGAGGGGAAGGGAAAGCCGCGCTGAGATGCCTTCAAGTAGTGAAGGGCGGGGTATAAATCCAATCTCTTCTCTTCTGTTTCTAAAATCTACCTCTAAAAGAGCCATTACGATGTTTGGAGCTCACTCTTTCAGTCAACAATTCCAAAGGTGGTGTGTTCGAAATAACAGGATGACCAAAGGAGTATTAATCAAACCACCGCATAAAATCACTAATTTGGGTACTTTCACACATACTAAATAATGCAGTTTCAGTCCACTTCAGCAACTGTCTACAAGTGGGCTCTGCCATAAAACACTGAGCCACGGTTAAGGCACTGAGCTGCAGACCAGAAGGTCAGTAGTTCAGCAGTTCGAGACCCAAGTGCCACATGATGGAGTGAGCTCCTATCTCTGGCCCTAGCTCCTGCCAAATCTAGCAGTTCGAAAGCAAGAAACTGCAAGCAGATAAATAGGCACCGCTTCGGTGGGAAGGGAACAGCGTTCCATGCGCCTCAGCATCTAGTCATGCCGGCCACATGACCATGGAGAAGTCTTCAGACAGCGCTGGTTCTTTGGAGATGAGTACCGCATCCCTAGAGTCGGATTCGACTGGCTTTCGAGCAAGGGAAACCTTTACCCTTTACCTCTGCCATTTCGCACATTAAAATCCAATTGCAAAGTGCATCAGAAGTGGATTGAAAGCGCGTTATTTAGTGTGTGTTTGTTTGTGTGTGTGAAAGTGCTAAGACTAGTGATGCAGCTGGCAGGCACTGCAGCAACGCAAACAGCCCTCGGTAAAGCCGGCAGGTGAAGGAATCTTTCTGGCTCAGCCTTCAACTTGCTTCCCTCTGTGGCTTCCTCAGGAGCAGACATCCACGTTTCAAAGCCTGAGCCACAGCCAAGAATCGAACGGAATGCGGAGCCCTGCGTCCCCGAGCAGCCGAACTCCAAGGAGCGGGAGGTGGCCGCGGATCCTTGCACGGGTGAGCAGAACTGGGTCAGAGAGAGTCGTCGGGCGGGAAGACTGGTGGTGGTGGTGGCGGTGCCCTGGGCCAGCCAAAGGGACATAAGAACATCAGAGAAGCCATGCTGGATCAGGCCAATGGCCCATCCAGTCTGACACTCTGTGTCACACAGTGGCCAAAACCCAGGGCCATTGGGAGGTCCAGTAGTGGGGCCAGAACTCCAGAAGCCCTCCCACTGTTGCCCCCCCCCCCACACCGCTCAAGCACCAAGAATACAGAGCATCACTTGCCCCATACCCAGAGTTCCTATTTATACCTTGTGGCTACTAGTCACTGATGGACCTCTGCTCCATATGTTTGTCCAATTCCCTCTTGAAGCTGTCCGTGCCTGTAGCCGCCGCCACCTCCTGTGGCAGTGAATTCCATGTGTTAATCACTCTTTGGGTGAAGAAGTACTTCCTTTTATCCGTTCTAACCCGACTGCTCAGCAATTTCATGGAGTGCCCACGAGTTCTTGTACTTTGAGAAAGGGAGAAAAAGACCTCTTTCTCTACTTGCTCTCTCCCATGCATAATTTTACCGTTACCCAGCAGTGACTTGATGGGACATTCCACCACCAAAGTGGCGTGATAAAATTTCCCCAGGTTGTCGGCAGCCCTAGCCGAGTCCCAGGTGGCGGGGGCAGACAGTCGCAGGGCGCCCTGCTTTGGTCTACCTGGAGGCCTCTGCCAGTTGTTGCGACGGAAAATTGGCCTACAGAGACTTTGGTCTGGTTCCGCAAACCAAGCCATATGTAGGTTTTTCAGGGATAGAGAAATGGGGTATTTGAGGAGTGAGGCTGAGAATCAGTAGTTTGGCATTAATGGGGGCGTATGACTGGGAGCCTTGGAGGACAAGGGAGATGTGACTATAGCTGGGGCAGTACTCCCTCTAAGCTGTGGAGTCCTGGGAGCAAAAATTGTGCTTTGTGAGCTGCTGGCATTAAAGTTGTGAACAGGTGGTTTGGCTGCTGCATAAATTAGTTTGCTCTGGAGCCGTCCTTCCTGAGCTAAGACAAAAATGTGTGAGCCGGAGGCTAAAGAATTGTGACCCAGCTCACACTAACTCAGCTTAGAGGGAACACTGGCTTGTTGGGGGGGGGATTGTGGTGCTACATCTTGGATGCAGCTGGAGGCGGTCTTTCACACCTGCAAGCGTCATATGATAGGACAGCTTCAGACCACATTACAGATTCAAACCAGCTTCAGACCTATTTAATGAAATTGCTGAGCAGTCAGGTTGGAACAGATAAAAGGAAGTATTTCTTCACCCAAAGAGTGATTAACATGTGGAATTCACTGCCACAGGAAGTGGCGGCAGCTACAAGCATGGACGGCTTCAAGAGGGAATTAGATAAGCATATGGAGCAGAAGTCCATCAGTGGCTATTATACAGATAGGAACTCTCGGTCTGGGGCAAGTGATGCTCTGTGCTGGGGGGGGCAACAGTAGGAGGGCTTCTGGTGTCCTGGCCCCACTGCTGGACCTCCTGAGGGCACCTGGTGTTTTTGGCCACTGTGTGACACGGAGTGTTGGACTGGATGGGCCACTGGCCTGATCCAACATTGGCTTCTCTTATGTTCTTATGTAATTGTTGTAGCTTAAAAAGGAGGATTCCAGGGGGTTGTAATTCTCTGAGCAGGACTGTGTTATATTTGTAAGCCCCTTCGTACCGCTGGGAAAGGCAGGATATAAGTCTTTTAAATTAATACATCCTTAGCAAGATCCGAGTCTAGAAGCCCCCTAGAGACCAACGAGACCTTTGGAGCGTTATTTATTAGAGTCAAAGCTTCCTTCCTCTGATATTCTTAGTAATTTATCAATTTTTCAGTTCTCAGGTTTCGGTGAGAGGAAATGGGACTGAAATCAGTTTCAGAGTGGTTTAAAAACTCGTATTTTAAAGTGGTTTAAAAACTCTTTCCAGAAGAACATCAGACCTGTATCAGAGCAGCAGGACTTGTAACGCAGCATCCTGTTTCACACAGTGGCCAACCAGGGGCAGCACGGTGTAGTGGTTAGGGTATCAAGACTCACTCCTGGAGTCAAATGTGAGCTCAGCTGGGTGACCGCGGGCCAGTCATGTTCTCAGCCTGACCTCCTCCACAGGGTGGCTGTTGTGAGGACAAAATGGGGAGGGGAGTACTGTTTACCCACTCAAGGCTCCTTGGAGAGGGATAAAATGTAGTGGGACAGATGCCCGCAGAAGGGCTTCAGGCCAGACATAGAAGCCACCATCCGCATCCCACACGGAGGGAACTGATAGACAACCAAGCTCCACAGAGTCCTCTTTTCATCGAGCATTGTACATACAGTGCTGTGAAATTTGCTGATGACACCAAATTGGGAGGAGCAGTGAACACACCAGACGATAGAGAGAGAATTCAACAAGATCTGAACATGCTGGAAAAGTGGCCAGATGTAAATGAGATGCACTTTAACAAGGATAAGTGCCGAGTTCTACATCTGGGTAACAAAAATGAGGAACACGCGTACCGGATGGGGGATACCCTTCTGGGCGGCTGTGTGTGTGGACAAGATCTTGGGGTTCGGGGTGGCTTGTATGTTAAGTATGAGCAGCCAGTGTGATGCAGTGACGAAAAAGGCCAATGTGATCTTGGGGTGTTACCAACAGAGGCATAACATCCAAATCGCAAGATGTCCTAGTCCTGCTGCAGACTGTACATTGGTCAGGCCACACCTGGAGTATCGTGTGCAGTTCTGGAGGCCTCACTTCGAAAAGGATGTGGGCAGAATGGAGCGGGTGCAGAGGGGAGCGACGAGGAGGGTGATCGGGGGCCTGGAGACCAAGAAGCCCCAGGAGGAAGGAAGGGCTGAGGAGGGACTTCTTGGGAATGTTTAGTCTGGAGAAGAGGAGGTTGAGGGGGGACATGAGTGCTCACTTGAAGTATCTGAAGGGCTGTCACTCAGAGGAAGGCAGGGAGCTGTTCCTGTGGGCAGCAGAGGAGAGGACTCACAAGAATGGCTTTAAATGAAGGGCGGGAAAGTACCGGCTGGATCTTAGGGGAAAACTTTTCAACAGTCAGAGTTGTGCAACGGTGGAATTAGCTATGTAGGGAGGTGGTGAGCTCCCCCTCCCTGGCAGTCTTCAAGCAGCGGCTGGACAAACCCTTATCAAGGATGCTCTAGGCTGGTCCTGCATTGAGCAGGGGGCTGGACTGGGTGGCCTGTATGGCCCCTCCCAACCCTGTATGATTCTAGGATTCTGTAAGTATTTGTTAGCATTCCTTACCACAATTCTACAAGGGAGGCCTTAGTGGTTGTCTTGATATTGCAGAGAGCAATCTGAAGCTTGGCACGAGCTCGTGAGTTCAAGGCTGAATGCTCTCTGAGCACGTACACTATGCACTTTGGTGCTCCTCTAATCGTCTCTTTTCTCTGCAGAACCATTGATGTCAACACCGGACATCTTGTCCCGGATAAAGCAAGAAGAGCCTTTTGCTGGGGGAGGGCATTTCCCGGAGGAGAGAGGCATCCCCACAGATCCTTGCACAGGTGACTGGTCTAACCACAGGACTCTCCTCTCTTGTGGGAAGAACGTGGGCTCCGGAACACCACCCTGAGGGCTCCTCTGCACTTAGAAAGCCCAGGCTCTGCTGGTTGGGAACACAGAGGGTGGCAAATCTTGCAAAATTTGGCTGCAGGATGTTTTTGTTTCTGCCGGATTTTACAAAGTCCAGTGTTCCAATATTTTTTTGTAGTCCTCTGGCCCGGTAGAGTTGACAAAATTCCTGGGATGTGAACAATGCTCCCTCTAAGCTGTGGAGTCCTCTGAGCAAAAATTCTACTTGGTGAGCGACTGGCATTAAAGTTGTGAGCGAGCGATTCGGCTGCTGCATAAATTAGTTTGTTCTCTGGAGCCCTCCTTCCTGAGCGAGGACAAAAAGGTGTGAGCCGGAGGCTAAGAGACCGTGAGCTAGCTCACACTTAACTCATCTTAGAGGGAGCACTGTGAACCTGGGGGCATGTCGCACCACCACTTGGCATGGGCGGGCAGCAGACCAGTTAGAAGGAAGAAGAGAGAGAGAGAAAAGAGATTGGATTTATACCCCGCTCTTCACTTGGAGTCTCAGAGCAGCTTACAAACTCCCTTCCCTTCCCCTCTCCACAACAGACACCCTGGGAGGTCGGTGGGGCTGAGAGAGCTCTTTTGAGGACTGCTCCTTCCAGAACAGCTCTGAGAGAACTTGTGACTGGCCCAAAGTCACACCAGCGGCTAGGTGTGGAGGAGCGGGGAATCCAACCCTAACCACTGCACCAAAACTGGCTCTCAGGGTGTCAGCAGAAACCCTGTCTAGGGCACTATATTGGGGACCCCAGTTTTAGGGTGTTTTATGATGCCTATGATTCCTGCTTCCCCCCCCCCCTGCCATTCCCGTGGGGCGTGCTGACATCAGCAGCCCCAGAGAGCCGCTGCTACGGATGGGGGGACTCTTTGCAGGCTTCTTCCTGTCACAGGGCTGCTTTGTTCTCTCCTGCCAGGTGCCGAGGCCCTCATGTCTGCCCACGACTTCCTGTCCTGGATTAAGCAAGAGGAGGAGCCGTGTGTCCGAGCCCACTGGGAGCCGGCAGAGAGGGACATGATGAGCGGGCCGGGGCCAGGTGAGTGGAGCTGAAGCCCCCGCGAGGGTCGGTGAAGCGCCTTCCAGGAGCATCAGGTCTCTGCTCCTTCTGAAAATCCTGGTCTCCCTTCGGCTGAGGCGGTTTCTCTTCTGCCGCTCTGTGCCCTGCAGAAATACACACGGAATCCAGAGCAGAGACTCTTAGCCATTATTTCTCCACTATAAAGAAAGGAGCTTTCTCATCCTACATAAGAGAACATAAGAGAAGCCAATGTTGGATCAGGCCAGTGGCCCCTCCAGTCCAACACTCTGTGTCACACAGTGGCCAAAAACACCAGGTGCCCTCAGGAGGTCCACCAGTGGGGCCAGGAGGACACCAGAAGCCCTCCCACTCTTGCCCCCCCCCCACCGAGCACCAAGAATACAGAGCATCCCTTGCCCCAGACTGAGAGTTCCTATCTGTACCTTGTGGGTAAGAGCCACTGATGGACCTCTGCTCCATATGTTGATCCATAAGAACATAAGAGAGAAGCCAATGTTGGATCAGGCCAGTGGCCCATCCAGTCCAACACTCTGTGTCACACAGTGGCCAGAAACACCAGGTGCCCTCAGGAGGTCCACCAGTGGGGCCGGGACACTAGAAGCCCTCCCACTGTTGCCCCCCCCCCCAAGCACCAAGAATACAGAGCATCACTTGCCCCAGACTAGGGTTTCCATCCTCCAGGTGGAGCCTGGGGATCTCCCGCTTTTACAACTGATCTCCAGCTGACAGAGATCAGCTTCCCTGGAGAAAATGCCTGCTTTGAAGGATGGACTCTATGGCATTGTACCCTGCTGAGGCCCCTCCCCTCCCCAAACCCCACCTTCTTCTGGCTCCACCCCCAAAGTCCCCAGGTATTTTCCAACCTGGACTTGGCAACCCTACCCCAGACTGAGAGATCCTATCTGTACCTTGTGGCTAAAAGCCACTGCTGGATATCTGCTCCATATGTTGATCCATAAGAACATAAGAGAAGCCAGTGTTGGGTCAGACCAGTGGCCCATCCAGTCCAACACTCTGTGTCACACAGTGGCCAAAAACACCAGGTGCCCTCAGGAGGTCCACCAGTGGGGCCAGGACACTAGAAGCCCTTGTAGTGTTTTAAAATTATTGGGAAAGAAGCATTTACAGGAGAAATTCTTGTGGGGCTGTGCCTCTAAGAAAGGGGTCAAAGCTCCCACTGTAGCCACGGTCCTGTCATGTCCCCCCTCCAAATTTTGTTGACCCTTAAGGTGCTCCCGGACCTGGATCTAGTTGGTGGGAGTGCAGGTGACTCGCGGTTAGCCACCTTTCACGGCAGCATGGGGGGGTTGGAGCGACTTGTCTGGTTCACAGCTCGACTGGTTTCTCAGGAGAATCGGCTTCCTTCACCCCCAGCGCCTGGGATGAATAACTCTGGCCTGTTTCCTTTCTGCCTTCCAGCCGGTGATGGGATGGCGGTCAAATCGGAGGAACGGCGCCAGGGACCGGAAGAGCCAGCCAGGCCTGGAGAGCCGCTGTTCCAGGGGGAGCCGCCAGCACCCACCGCCCCAGTGGAAGCCTACGGTGGGGCGTGCGGCCAGGTCCCGCCGCCCCTGAGCCCGGCCAGGAGCAGAGCGGGTAAATCTCTCGAGCTAGACAGCGAGCTGCAGAGCATCTTTGCCCCTCAAGGCCCCGCTGAGCGGCCACACGGCTGCAGCGAGTGCGGCAAGATGTTTGGGGTGAAGAAGAGCCTCAAGGTCCACCAGAGGAGCCACCACGGCCAGGAGCGCCCCTACGAGTGCGGGGAGTGCCGCAAGAGCTTCAACTGCCACTCGGGGCTGGTGCGGCACCAGATGACCCACCGGGGCGAGCGCCCCTACAAGTGCGAGGAGTGCGGGAAGTGCTATAGCCGTAAGGAGCACCTGCAGAACCACCAGCGCCTGCACACGGGGGAGCGGCCCTTCCAGTGCCCCGTCTGCGGCAAGCGCTTCATCCGCAAGCAGAACCTCCTCAAGCACCAGCGGATCCACACGGGCGAGCGACCCTACCAGTGCGCCGAGTGCGGGCGCAGCTTCCGCTACAAGGAGTCCCTCAAGGACCACTTGAGGACTCACAGCACGGAGGCGGGGCCCCCCACCCAGCGGCTCCTGCCCCCCTTGGCCGGGGACCCGCTCCCATAATGCCCACAGAACACAGGAAAATGGAACCATTCTAGCTTTGGCCGAAGGTTTCCTGTCTCCGTCCTCTCTGTCGCTCCCTTTCTCGGGCTGAGTCCAGCGCTCCAAACCTGCCCGACGTTTTTTTTGGGGGGAGAAACCATTGCGAAGACTGCTGGAGGCAGAAGGGGGGCGGGTGTTTTCACAAGGCTGTGATTTAAGCGGAAAGCCGAGGCGGGTGCTGCAAAGGTGGGGGGGGGGCTGTCTCGCTGTACCAAATACGTACTGCTGGGGGGGGGGGTCCCAAGAGGGGATGGCCCCCTCCACCACAGCCCCCTAGGCCAACAAACTCACAGGGGACTGGAGCGGTTGACCGATCTCACCACTGTAAGCTGCCATCGCTTGGCTCGGGGTGAACGTTTGGGTGTCTCGCTGTTTGATTTCAGAGAGTTTCTAGTCCTCATGGAAGCACCCAAAACATGGCAGTAGCACGTGCCCCTGAAGGCTCAGAGACCAAATTCCAGACCCGCCCACCCCATGTTTGTAAACCAGTCTGTTCCCTGATGGTTCCGCCATTTTAGCAGGATGAACCTTGATCGCGTTGGGGTGAAACGGTTAAAAACAGCTGTCCTTCTGGCTTCTACACACTCAAGCAAGACCATTTCCTGCCCGCCCTGGGCGGCGTAGCTGACCTCACACTCCGAGGGACTCCTCTCTGCGTTGCCCGTTAGCCTCCTCCTGCCGTCCCAGCCTCCATTCCCGGCCTCTGACCACTTCGACTGCACGCACCTCCTGCTCTTTTCCCTCCTCTGCGCCTTGCCATTCCCCCCCCCACTCCCTGCAAATATATTTATTCTTCTTTGCCCCCCCCTCCGCCTTTCCCCTATGCTGCAGCAGTTATTTTAACATTCTTTTTAAAGCTCATGACGATACAGTCCAGTTCTGTTTAAAAAGAAAAAAAAAGTATTTCCAGGTGTAGTTTTGTATGCAGGGTGCGACGGGAATAAAGATTGACAAAAAGAATCGTTCAGTTGTACCAGGTGCCGGTTTCAGTGATTCTTTCCGGAACGTGTCCGGACATTCGGAGTCTTACTGGGCCGGACTTTGCAGCCATTTCCTAAACCCTTAATGTTTCCTCAGATCTGGTTTTTATTGGAATCTTCACCTCAGAATGTGATTTGTGAATGTGGCGAACAAATATTTGCAAAGGCCGTTTCCGAAAGGGAGACATGCCAGGGCCGGAACAGGGATGCTGGGAGTTCCACAGCTGGCCCTTCCGACAGTTTTTTAAACTGAATTTTCAGGGTCTTGGTGGACAGATTCGGATTGGCACAGTGGGAGGGAGGTTCCACTGTTTGCACAGGGAGAGGCTTTACCCCCCACACACACACACACATGCACACAATTAAGCCCAAGCTGAATTGGACCCCTGTACTCCAGGAAATAGGGTTTTAAAAAAAATATGTAAGATCTCCAAAAAGGGAACTTTTAGTGCATAAGAACATAAGAGAAGCCAATGTTGGACAAGGCCAGTGGCCCATCCAGTCTGACACTCTGTGGCACACAGTGGCCAAAAATACTAGATGCCCTCAGGAGGTCCAGCAGTGGGGCCAGGACACCAGAAGCCCTCCCACTGTTGCCCCCCCCAGCACCAAGAATATGGAGCCTCACTTGCCCCGGACTGAGAGTTCCTATCTATACTTTGTGGCTAACAGCCACTGATGGACCTCTGTTCCATATGTTTATCTAATTCCCTCTTGAAGCCGTCCATGCTTGTAGCCGCCACCACCTCCTGTGGCAGTGAATTCCACGTGTTAATCACTCTTTGGGTGAAGAAGGACTTCCTTTTATCTGTTCTAACCCGACTGCTCATCAATTTCATGGAGTGCCCACGAGTTCTTGTCTTGGGAGAAAAGTACCTCTTTCTCTACCTGCTCTATCCCATGCACAGTTTTGGAGGTTCCTGGCCATTTCCCTGGGTCAGCCCCAGGGGAGGCCAAAATTCTTTCTGATTACATCCATCTCTGACTGTGTAAAAGCTATTCTGTCTGATTCATGCTTGTGTCACCAGATGGCTGGATTACTGCAACAACACTGCGTGGTTCTACCCTTGAAGACAACCCAGAAACGACAACGGTCCAGAATGGGGTATTATTCCTAGGAACAGTGTTTCCAAGTTCTGCTCAAGGTGCTGGCTAGGACCTTTAAAACCCTTCGTGACTGGGACCCACATATTTGAAGGACTGTCAATTTTCCTATGCTCCTGGGTGCCACCTGTGGTCATCAGCAGTGTTCCCTCTAGGCTGAGTTAGGATGAGCTAGCCCACTGTTTTTTAGCCTCCGGCTCACCCCTTTTGTCTTACCTCAGGAAGGATGGCTCCAGAGCAAACTATGCAGCAGCCAAATCGCTCGCTCATAACTTTAATGCCAGTAGCTCGCAAAGTAGAATTTTTGCTCACAAGACTCCACAGCTTAGAGGGAGCATGGTCAGGCAGCCATCTCTTGGCTATCCCACCACTTAGGGTGGCCTGTCTGGCATCGCCTAGAGCCTGGGCCTTTTCCATCGTGGCTCCAGTTCTGTGGAATGGGGTCCCTGAAGAGGCCCCCCCTGCAAGGCCTGCCTACTTGCCAGGGCTTTTGAAGGGGTGTGAATAACAGGCATTTTAAAGGGTTTTGGGGGGGGGGCGTGTTCTGTTTTTAACTGAAAATGTTTTTTAACTATTATTGTCAGCCACCTTGAACCACCAGGAAAGGCAGGACATAAATGTTTTAATAAATAAAAGTCCTAGTTGTTCCAGGAAAACCTGCAGTAAAGAGACACGGTGGAACATTCTAGAATTCAGAGTCAGCACCTCCGTCTCCTGGGACAGAGATGGTGGGCAGAGCATCTTTTTATAGGCGTCATTCCCATTCCAGCCTAGAAATGTGGGCCAGCTACCCCGTTTCTTATTGGCGTGGTGACCGAGAAAGGAGGAAAAGGCAGCATACATTAATCCTCCTCAAAATGCTGCCTTGCAAACATAAAAACGCTGCAACGCAGTGCAGGATTAGAGGAGTGCTGTTTGAAATGCTGACGGCAGGGAAGGGTAAAGCGCTTTGTTGCGTGCCACTGTGCAGCGCAATTATCTCTCCTGGAAAGACGTTGCCGATTTGCATAAGGATAGATTTAAATGCATGGGCTGATCTGAATTTTCTCGACGCCTAAGAACTGTGGGTGCAATTTAAGCAACTAGTGCCAGTCAAAGGGGATGGCGCCGTTCCAATGGCAACCCTACAGTGGCAAAATAGATTCACCACGAGACGCAACCTGGACAATCTAGCCTTGGTTTGCTTTCACGCCTCAGTTTCCAGTCTGTCACCAGCCAGTCTTGCCTTCTTGAAGATTATTGATTGGAATCTTTTCCATATTCTGATCAATAATGTGCCTTTTAGATACTTGAGTGATGGCAAAGTAATAAAAACACCCCACGAATGATCATTTGGTGAGCAAAGCATCTTTTCCAGGGGTCTCCAACACTGCCTGTTTTCACCATAGCACCCATACACATCTTTCCTGGCGGCCGCCAAGTATTTTTAGAAAGTGGGCCGGGCCAGGTGTGGCTTTTGCCCAGCAGGGTTTCTGATTGGCCACTGGAGATCTGATTGGCTGTGCGACTTTTTTAAAAAAGGTGTTGTGGCAGCAGCGGCGGCAGCTGCCACGGCGACACAAGGATCTTCGAAAGAATGAAGGTGAGCAGTGTGCATGTAAGAAAATATTTTTGAACAGCATGTTCATTTTAAAAAGGATCTTGTTCAAGTGGTGCTCTGGCCCAAAATGATGAAGAGTCATTCTGAGAGTTCTGCCCGAAGTCACTCCCTGCCACTTTGTGGTTAGCGCTGCCTCTTGGGGCAGCCTTTTTTGAGGCTGCGCCCACCTCCCTCTCTTGAGAATTACAAAAGTGCTCACGAGCTCAAAAAGGTTGGGGTTCCCTGACCAGCTGAGCCATCATGGACAGAGCAGAGCTCATCTGTTACCACAACTCTCCCACTCTTTTCCCTCTCATCCAGAGCCAAGATAAAGGCTGCCAGGTTCAGAGAGTCCCCCCCCCCCCCAAGTTAATTTTTATCCATTTTTTCCCCATTTACAACAACATTAATGTCAGCTAATGCTGCCATCTCCTGCCCGGGAGGTGGGCTGAGTGAACCCTTGACGTCGGGTCTGTGGAATGTTATGTTATACTTCTCATGGCATGCTTATCGCTCTCCGAGCTGCTCTGGCCTTGGGAGACTGCTGGTGCCTGCTCATGTATCTCTTCTCCTGTCTGACTAATTCTTCCCACTTTTTCCCTGGGAACCGTAAACCAGTAGTTTGAGTGCCTTTTCTTTGGCTTCGTGATTGGTTGCAATTTCTTACCAGACCCCTTTTGAGTTCTGTATAATTGTCCTCCTTGGGGCTGTGTCAGCCATTACTAACACAAGAAGTGCAGATGACCATAGCAGACCTTTCTCAATAAAGCATTCCTGGTTAAGGACACTTGTTGGTGACTGACTCGGTAGGACTCTCACAGGATAAGTGTGTACTCCCCCCTCCCAACATTTAGCTTGTAACATTCCATATGTAAACATTTAATCAGGGCTTTTTTTTGGTAGAAAAAGCCCAGCAGGAACTCCTTAGCATAACAGGCCACACCCAGCAGCAGAAACTCATTAGCATTTTAGGCCAAATTCCCAGCAGTGCAGCTCCCTCCCGGGATCAGCTTTCCCAGGTGCCCTGCAGCTTGCGGGGTGCATGGGGAACCCGAGGGAAGGAAGGCAGTTTCTGGATCAGCTCCCCCAGGCGCCCCGGGATCGGCTTGGCGGGGGGTGGGGTGGGGTGGAGGCTGTAGGCATGGCCAACTCAGAAGCCAGCTCCGTTCCTGTGCGTTCCTGCCCCCAAATAGCCCTGCATTTAATGATACAAGTTGTCAGTGTTTACCATAGATGAAGATAATTTATTACGTCAGGTATTGTTTCTTGACTAATTCGGTGAAATATAATGGGTAGCCATATACACGTAATATTGTTATGGCCTCCATTAGTTTTTATCGGTTTCATTATATCTGAATTCCCCCCCCCCCCCCTATATATCGATTCCATACTTTTTTACACCAGAGGTTTACGGTTGTTTTACATTTTGATATCCGTGTGGATGCTATTGTAGTTTTGGATGCAAATAGTAATAAGGCAAACCTTTTCCTTTGTGTATTGGATAGAGCCGCTTTGAGATTTAGGAGTAATGATTCAGGGGTTTTATCTATTGTATATCCCATAATGTTCCTTATTTCCTCTATTAAGAACATAAGAGAAGCCAGTGTTGGATCAGGCCAGTGGCCCATCCAGTCCAACACTCTGTCACACAGTGGCCAAAAACACCAGGTGCCATCAGGAGGTCCAGCAGTGGGGCCAGGACACCAGAAGCCCCCCCCCCCGTTGCCCCGCCCCCCAAGCACCAAGAAGACAGAGCATCACTTGCCCCAGACTGAGAGTTCCTCTCTATACCTTGTGGCTAATAACAACCGATGGACCTCTGCTCCAGATGTTTATCTAATTCCCTCTTGAAGCTGTCCATGCTTATAGCCACCACCACCTCCTGTGGCCGTGAATTCCACATGTTAATCACTCTTTGGGTGAAGAAGGACTTCCTTTTATCCGTTCTAACCCAACTGCTCAGCAATTTCATCGAGTGCCCACAAGTTTTTGTCTTGTGAGAAAGGGAGAAAAGGACTTCTTTCTCTGCCTGCTCTATCCCATACATAATCTTATAAACCTCGATCATGTCTCTTCTCAGCCGTTGTTTCTCTTAGCTAAAGAGCCCCAAGTGCTTCAACCTTCCTTCATGGGGAAAGTGTTCCAACCCTTTTATCATTCTAGTGGCCCTTTTCTGCACTTTTTCCAATGCTGTAAAATCTTTTCTGAGGTGTGGCGACCAGAACTGTACACAGTACTCCAAATGAGGTCGCACCATCAAATTATACAGGGGCATTATGATACTGGCTGGTCTGTTTTCAATTCCCTTCCTAATAACCCCCAGCATAGCGTTGGCCTTTTTCATTGCAGTCACACACAGTCTCAACATTTTCACTGAGTTATCTACTACGACTCCAAGAACTCTCTCTTGGTCAGTCTCCGCCAGTTTGGACCCCATCAGTGTGTATTTATAGTTAGGATTTTTGGCTCCAATGTGCATCACTTTGCACTTTGCCACATTGAACCCCATTTGCCACGTTGATGCCCACTCGCCCATCCTCGACAGATCCCTTTGGAGTGCCTCACAATCCTCCCTGGTTCTCACCACCCTGAACAACTTCATGTCATCTGCAAATTTAGCCACTTCACTGCTTACTCCCAATTCCAAATCATTAATAAACCAGTTAAAAAGCATCAGACCGAGTACTGATCCCTGCGAGACCCCACTGCTTACCTCCCTCCACTGAGAAAACTGCCCATTTATACTCACTCTCTGTTTCCTTTTAATTAGCCAGTTTTTGATCCACAAAAGGACTTGTCCTTTTATCCCGTGACTGTTGAGCTTACTTAGGAGCCTTTGATGAGGAACTTTATCAGAGGCTTTCTGGAAGTCAAGGTAAACAACATCTATTCGATCCCCCTTGTCCACATGTTTGTTCACTCCCACAAAGAACACTAACAGGTTAGTGAGATAATATCTTCCCTTACAGAACCCATGCTGAGTCTTCCTCAATATTATACTATCCCAGAAAGATGCTGTGGTTGAGAAAGCCTTTGACTGACCTGCCATTTATTGTCATCAAAGAGAGAACCACAGCCCTCACAGGACCATAAGAGTGAAAGCTGTGTAGGATGCTTATAAAGTGTATATAATTCAGTGAGCTTAAAACACATAATATTTAACAAACATCCATTAATTTAAAGAAGCAACCATTTTTAAACAGACAACAACAGCTGATTTAAAGAGCTGATGATGACAAGGTTGTCCGGAATTCCAAATCGAAGCAATAATTTTGAAGGCAATTACAAGGTGCAACAATGCAATGACATGCAAATCCCGTCTGACACCAAATTGGGTTTTTCCCCAGTAGCTTAAAAGTCAATCATACATAAGACGTATAGGTGAAGGCTGACCATAATGGATATTCCTGGGTAGCCAGGATTCTAACTCGGGGTGGAAATGTGTGATCTTCTTCAGTTGGGTCCAGTGTTCCCTCTAAGCTGAGTTAGTGTGAGCTAGCTCACTGTTTTTTAGCCTCCGGCTCACACATTTTTGTCTTAGCTCAGGAAGGAGGGCTCCAGAGCAAGCTAATGTATACAGCAGCCAAATCGCTCACTCACAGCTTTAATGCCAGCAGCTCACAAAGTGGAATTTTTGCTCACAAGACTCCACCGCTTAGATGGAGCATTGGTGGGCACATCATGAAATTGATGAGCAGTCGGGTTAGAATGGATAAAAGGAAGTCCTTCTTCACCCAAAGAGTGATAAACACATGGAATTCACTGCCACAGGAGGTGGCAGCGGCAAGGACAGCTTCAAGAGGGAACAGCTTCAAGCAAGGACAGCTTCAAGAGGGAATTGGATAAACATCTGGAGCAGCTTCAAGAGGGAATTGGATAAACATCTGGAGCAGAGGTCCATCAGTGGCTATTAGCCACAAGGTATGGATAGGAACTCTTGGTCTGGGGCAAATGATGCTCTGTATTCTTGGTGCTTGGGGGGGGGGCAACAGGGGGAGGGCTTCTAGTGTCCTGGCCCCACTGCTGGACCTCCTGAGGGCACCTGGTGTTTTTGGCCACCGTGTGACACAGAGTGTTGGACTGGATGGGCCACTGGCCTGATCCAACATGGCTTCTCGGTGCTTGGAGGGGGGCGGCAACAGTGGGAGGGCTTCTAGTGTCCTTGCCCCACTGGGGGACCTCCTGAGGGCACCTGGTGTTTTTGGCTACTGTGTGACACAGAGTGTTGGACTGGATGGGCCACTGGCCTGATCCAACATGGCTTCTCGGTGCTTGGAGGGGGGCGGCAACAGTGGGAGGGCTTCTAGTGTCCTTGCCCCACTGGGGGACCTCCTGAGGGCACCTGGTGTTTTTGGCCACCGTGTGACACAGAGTGTTGGACTGGATGGGCCACTGGCCTGATCCAACATGGCTTCTCGGTGCTTGGAGGGGGGCGGCAACAGTGGGAGGGCTTCCAGTGTCCTTGCCCCACTGGGGGACCTCCTGAGGGCACCTGGTGTTTTTGGCCACTGTGTGACACAGAGTGTTGGACTGGATGGGCCACTGGCCTGATCCAACATTAGCTTCTCTTATGTTCTTCTATGGAGCAGAGGTCCATCAGTGGCTCTTAGCCACAAGGTATAGATGGGAACTCTCGGTCTGGGGCAAAGGATGCTCTGTATTCTTGGTGCTTGGGAGGAGGTGGGCAACAGTGGGAGGGCTTCCAGTGTCTTGGCCCCACTGGGGGACCTCCTGAGGGCACCTGGTGTTTTTGGCCACTGTGTGCCACAGAGTGCTGGACTGGATGGGCCACTGGCCTGATCCAACATGGGCTTCTCTTACGTTCTTAAGCAGATCAATAGGTACCGCTGCGGTGGGACGGTAACAGCGTTCCGTGCGCCCCGGCGTCCAGGCGTGCCGGCCACATGACCCCGGAGAAGTCTCCGGACAGCGCTGGCTCTTTGGGTCGGAACCAGAGGTGACGAGCACTGCCCCCTAGAGTCGGATCCGACTGGCTCCCGAGCAAGCGGCACCTCCCCCGTTGCACGGCCTTGCAGGGGCGGCTCCCCTCCTCGCCCCGGCTCCGCCCGCCACGTGTGCCTGCAGCGTCCGCCCCCGCGAGTCAGCCCGGCGTCCCTTGCGCAGCCAGCCTGCCCGCCCGGTCCGGGCCCGGGCTCCGCCGCGTCCCCTCCGGCCCGCCCTAGAAGCGCCACTCAGCCCGGCGGCGCGGCGGAAGGGAATCGGCCGCGGCTGCACAGGACGAGCCCCCTTCGCGGGCGCCATGGCCCGCGCCGGCGCATTCGAGGTAGGGGACGGGGGGAGGCGGCTGCTGGGGGGGGGGGGTCGGTCCTCCGGCCCAGCTCGGTCCTCCCCCCTCCCTTCCTGCCGCGGCGTCCGGCTTGGCACAGGGCGGAGGAGAGGCGCCGGTCTCCTTCTTTCCTTGCAGGACTCCTTGCAAGCAGAAAGCTAGCACCCAGGGGGTCTTTTTTCCCCCTGGTTGTCTGCATTGCTTCCCTGCCGCCCTGCTTTTCTCCCCAAGGGAGCTCCATCCTTCTCGCCTCCGGTTTATCCTCCCAGCAACCCCGTGAGGTCGGTTAGGCGGAGAGGGTCCGTCCCCCACCCACCCCACCCCCAAATCCCGGCCAGGTGCCGGGACTGGTCGCCCAAGCGAGCCCCCGTGGAGGAGCCGGGGCCTCCCAGGTTCCAGTCCCGCTCTCGTGAACGGCTCCCCCGGCCCGGTTGGCTGCAAGCTGCGGCCCTCTCCGCCGCGTGCAATGGGGACCTGGGGGGGGGGGGGCAGGCTTGCAATGGGGGTTTCTGGAAAGCGTCGCTGATGTTTTTTTTTGGGGTGCCTTGGGGAAGGGGAAGTGGAAGGCGGTGCATTTCCTGCAGACGGAGTTCAGGCTTCCAAAACGAAAGTGACGGCTGCCATTGGAACCGCGGGGAGGGGCTTTTGGGCAGCGACTTGCTCCGGTGGTGCTGAAAACGCCCCGGGGCTTCGAACCGTTGTGGAGGGTTCTACTGAACGGGAAATGCTGTCCAGTATTTGTTGCAATTTTTAAAAGTCGTTTTGGAAAGCCCAGGGCAAACCGTCTTAAAACAAACCCAATAATATCCTCGGGGGTGCAGTTTTGAACCCAGGAAGCTGCCTTGAAGACCCTCCGGTCTAACACTCGGTGTCACAAGGTGGCCAGAACCCAGGAGGCCATCAGGAGGTCCACTAGCTGGACCAAAACTCCAGAAGCGCCCCCCCCCCCACTGTTCACCCCCCCCCCCCCCCGCACCAAGAATACAGAGCATCACTGTCCCCCCTCCCAAAAAATCTTCTCTTTAATGCACGGTGTTGAGACTGTACAAAGCTGCTTTCCTTTGAGCCAGGCTGTTCCAGTGCTCCCTCTAAGCTGTGGAGTCCTGTGAGCAAAAATTCTGCTTTGTGAGCCACTGGCATTACAGTTGCGAGCGAGTGCTTTGGCTCCTGCATCAATCAGTTTGCCCTGGAGCCCTCCTTCCTGAGCTGAGACAGAAATGTGTGAGCTGGAGGCTAAAAACATCTGAGCTAGCTCACACTAACTCAGCTTAGAGGGAACACTGGTTTGCACATCTTCTGACATCCAGAGAACAAATTTTGAGTCCAGTGGCACCTTTAAGACCAACCAAGTTTAAGTCTGGGCATAAGCTTTTGTGCACACTGGACTCCGGTTTTGTTCTGTTGCTTCAGGCTAGGTGCCTGATTTCTGGTTCATGTCTGAGCCTCTGCCCTCTTTGGAAGTGTTGCGGTTCATAGGATAGTTCTTTTCGTTTTGCCATCATTGGCTCAAGGCCCAGGTGAAAAGTTCCACCAAGCCCTTGGCCTATAACCTGCCCCCCTTTGGTCTACTTTTGCTGGCAGCGACAACTGCAAGTTCTCAGGCTTAGGGGGCTGGCAAACAAAAACTCTGCTTTTTTGGTGGGGAAAGAGATGGCAGGATTTGAACCTGGGACCTTCTCCGTGTCATGGAACTCTGCTTCTGTGAAGAGCGGAGTAGCCCAACATGCTTCATTTTCCTGCTGGACCTTCTGAGGGCACCTGGGGTGTTCTTGGCCACTGTGTGACACTGAGTGTTGGACTGGATGGGCCACTGGCCTGATCCAACATTGGCTTCTCTTATGTTCTTATGTTCCTCGTAGGAACCAATACGCTGCATGCATGCAGGGAAATAATGGTAGTGAAATGCAATCCTGAATTACAAAGTAGGAGCAGTCCAGTTTTCCTGGGAACAATGAAACAGAGAGAGAGGAATTTCTGCACCATGAAGGGTCCATTCTGAAAGCGAATTGAAACCTTCAACGGCAGCCATTTTGAGTCCAGTTATAACAGTTGTCGAAGTGGTGCATTTCTTTTGCAGTCGTTCCTTAGTCACTTGTGCAACGATTTTATGAACAGCAGCCTCCGCTAATAACTGTGGCATGCTTTTCTCCTGCAGTCCTCCACGACGCTTGTATATGTCGGGGTTTCCTGTAGACATCTGCCGTGCTTTCATTATTTCTGACAATAATTATAAAAATGGGATGTTTCATAAGTAATATAAAAACACAAAAAATTCACCATCTAAACTGCCTATAACGGAGCGGGGGGAGGAAACCCTGATTTTCTTTAGCTTTGTTCTGGTTTCTTTCATTGTTGCAGTTTCTTCTCCTGTTGGTTGCACTATTCCAAGACAGCCATTGTTTTCCTCGTAAGGGCCTCGAGAGAGAGTCTAGTGTTCCTTGGAGGGAAGGGTTAGAGAGGTTCTGGGGTTTCTGGGTTGCCTGCAAGATGTAGTCCTGAGAATTTCCATCCATCTGTGAGTATTCCAGGCCTGAAGATTATGGGGTGGGTCTTTGCCTTCCTCACTCTTCCCAATGCCTTGCCTGGCAGTGCCAAAGTTTTTCCTTGCAGTCTGCACTTCCCTCCTTGCCTGATGATCTCCAAACCTTAAGAATAAGAAGAGCCCAGCTGGATCAGACCAGGGAGGGTCCATCTAGTCCAGCCTCCTGTCTCAGACAGCGGCCAATCAGTTCCTCTGGAGGGCCATCAACAGGGCAGAGAGGCCGAGGCCTTCCCCTGAGAAGAACATCAGAAGAGCCCTGCTGGATTAGACCAGGGAGGGTCCATCCAGTCCAGCATCCTGCCTCACACAGTGGCCTAAACCAGTTCCTCTGGAGGGCCAGCAACAGGGCAGAGAGGCCAAGGCCTTCCCCTGAGGAGAACCTCAGAAGAGCCCTGCTGGGTCAGACCAGTGAGGGTCCATCTAGTCCAGCCTCCCATCTCACACAGTGGCCAGCCAGTTCCCCTGGAGGGCCAACAACAGGGCAGAGAGGCCGAGGCCTTCCCCTGAGAAGAACCTCAGAAGAGCCCTGCTGGGTCAGACCAGGGAGGGTCCATCCAGTCCAGCATCCTGTCTCACACAGGGGCCAGCCAGTTCCTCTGGAGGTCCAACAACAGGGCAGAGAGGCCGAGGCCTTCCCCTGATGTTGCCTCCTGGCTCTGGGATTCAGAGGATTACTGCGTCTGAATGTAGAGGTTCCCCTCAGTCACCATGGCTAGTAGCCACTGATAGACTTATCCTCCATGAATCTCTAATCCCCTTTTCAAGCTTTTTGTTCCTGTGGCCAACACTACACCCGCTGGCAGTGACTTCCACATTTTAATCACTCTCTGTTTAATTGCTTCTGACCTTGATTAAAGTAGTGGTTACAATCCAAAGGTGGGAACTTCATGTAGGTTACTTCCAGCAACGTTGGGGACTAAATTTCTCCTTTCTGTTGGGCATGTCATTGCTTAATAATCTGTGGGCTTTAATTGGTCGGTGAATTGAATGATTCCTTCAGCTTTTTAACATTGACACGTTTCTCATTTTGGTTCCAGGTGAGATTCGAGGACGTGATGGTTTATTTCTCCACGGAGGAGTTCGGCATGTTGGAGAAGTGGCAGCGGGATCTGTACTTCGATGTGCTGAAGGAGAACTATGAATCGCTGATCGTCGTAGGTAAGGAGCAGCCGAGGACTGGGAGGGGCTTTCAGGGTGGCCACCTTTTATAAACTAGAAGAAGAAGAAGAAGAGGAGATTGGATTTATACCCCGCCCTTCACTACCCAAAGGAGTCTCAGAGCAGCTTACAAACTCCTTCCCTTTCCCTTCCCCACAACAGACACCCTGGGAGGGAGGTGGGGCTGAGAGAGCTCTGACAGAAACTGCCCTTTTTCAAGAACAGCTGTGCTGGAACTACGGCTTGCCCAAGGTCATCCAGCAGGTGCAAGTGGAGGAGTGGGGAATCAAACTCGGTTCTCCCAGATTAGAGTCCGCGCACTTAACCACGACAATAGACTGGCAGACTGTCGGTATCCCTGCTGACTCTTTTTTGTGTAATATAAATGAGATTGCTCCATACCCAAAGAGATCGGCTTCTGCAACTGATCTAGCAAAAAATTCCCTAGGGTTTCATTTCTCCAAGGGCAGAAACAGACCTGATGCAGGGCCGTGCTGGAAAAGGGGAAAGGCTTTTACCCTTCACGCTCCACTCCGTTTTTGCTATTTGAAACCAGGCCCTTAGCATTTTAAGGGGGAGTGTTTTTAAGGGTTTTTTTTCTCTTTAAATCATTAATGGAGTGGTGGGTATCAAAACTGACAGGCTAAAAACCCCTTTCCCTTCCCTGCAAAGCCCTGGGGCAAATTGAAGCATTATGCCTCTGCAATTTGTGTTTTATAGACAGTTGGAAATGCATGATTTTCATCAGTTGGGTTCAGTGTTCCCTCTAAGCTGAGTTAGGGTGAGCTAGCTTACAGTTTTTTAGCCTCTAGCTCACACATTTTTGTCTTAGCTCAGGAAGGATGGCTCCAGAGCAAACTAGTTTATGCAGCAGCCCAGTCGCTCTCTCACAACTTTAATGCCAGTAGCTCAATAAGTAGAATTTTCACTCACAAGACTCCACAGCTTAGAGGGAGCATTGGTTGGGTCATCGGCTATCCCACCCTTCCCTGCACTGCAGGCCTCCAGGTGGATTACAATACGATAAAATAGTTAAAACATACCTTTACAAAAATCAGCTGTAACAATTAACTTATGATAGTAAAGGTAAAGGTTCCCCTTGCTCGAAAGCCAGTTGAATCCGACTCTAGGGATGCAATGCTCATCTCTGTTTCCAAGCCGAAGAGCCAGCGCTGTCCAAAGACGTTTCTGTGGTCATGTGACTGGCATGACTAGACGCCGAGGCGCACAGAACACTGTTCCCTTCCCACCAAAGCGGTACCTATTTATCTACTTGCGATTTCTTGCTTTGGAACTGCTAGGTTGGCAGGAGCCGGGACCAGAGACAGGAGTTCACTCCATCATGCAGCACTCGGGTCTTGAACTGCTGAACTACTGCAGTTCAGTGTCTTAACCACTTGAGTCACTTCAGCCCTTCATTTATGATAGCGCATAATAAAACCAGTGTATTACAGTTACAATTAGTAGTGTCCAGAAGGGATGTCTAAAGGGGACAGTTTGGTGTAGTGGTTAAGTGTGTGGACTCTAATCTGGGAGAACCGGGTTTGATTCCCCACTCCTCCACTTGCACCTGGCTGGATGACCTTGGGCAAGCCATAGCTCTGTACCAGCTGTTCTCTCAAGGGCAGTTGTCTCAGAGCTCTCTCAGCCCCACCTACCTCACAGGATGTCTGTTGTGGGGAGGGGAAGGGAAAAGGAATTTGTAAGCCACTCTGAGACTCCAAGTGAGTGAAGGGCGGGATATAAATCCAATCTCTCCTCCTCTAAAATTTGGCTCGGTGTTCATCTAACCTTTGCCATCCTCAACCATATACCTGGTGAACATCTCCATCTTGCAAGCTCTGCAGAATTGTTTCAGGTCCTCCGGGACCTGGTCTTACTAGACAGAGAGCTCCACCAGGTTGGAGGCAGGGCCGAGATGGCCCCATCTGATCAAGGATACCGAGATTGCTCTCAGGTCGGGGATCACTAGTTCGTTGTCATTAGCTGAGTGTAATGCTATTAAGTGAGAGAGGGAGTCCCACAGTTACACTGATCTCGGACCGTTTAGGGCTATAAAGGTCAATACCAAGACCTTAAACCTGATCCCGTACTCAACTGGAAGCCAGTGCAGCTGGTGTAGCACTGGTTGAATATGTGCCATCAACGGAGTACCCACGAGGACCTGCGCAGCTGTGTTCTGGACCAGCTGCAATTTCCAGATCAGCCTTCAGGGAAGCCCTGCATAGAGCAAGTTGCAGTAATCCAGCTTGTAAGTGACTGTTGCATGGCTCACTGTGGCCAGGTCTTGGGGAGACAGGTAGGGAGCGAGTGACCTAGCCTGGTGTAGACGAACGCATCGACTAAGAGAGGGGAAGAAGAAACTAAGCTAACCAAGCAAAAGCCTCTTGTAAGGCCCCTGCAAGGTTTGTACATGTTTTTGAAATAAACACGGGTGCTTTTATATATACCCACTGATGTTTTTAAATTTTGGCCCTTTATTAGTTTTCTAAACTAATAAAAAGAACGCCGGCTTGGTCACATGCATGCTCTGGGCCTCCATTGACAAGGAGGCATCTAAGACCATGCCCAGCAGTCGGTCTGGTTGTCAGAGGCACGCCGTCGAGGGCTGAGGGTTGGCCTCCTGCCCCGGCATCTCCGCAACCCAGCCACAGGACCTCCGTCTTTAATGGATTCTGTTTCAGCCGGCTTCGTTTCAGCCATCTCACCGCAGCCTCCAATACCACGATCAACTTATGTGGGGCGGCATCCAGTCAGCTGCCCATTGACAGAAACAGTGGGGGTGTTATCAGCGTACTGACGACCAAAGCTCCCTCTAAGCTGTGGAGTCTCGTGAGCAAAAATTCTAGTTTGTGAGCTACTGGCATGAGAGTTGTGAGCGAGCGATTTGGCTGCTGGAGAAATGAATTTGCTCTGGAGCCATCCTTCCTGAGCGAAGACAAAAATGTGTGAGCCAGAGGCTAAGAAACTCTGAGCTAGCTCACACTAACTCAGCTTAGGGGGAACACTGGCCAGGACCCATGCTCTCTCTAAGCTCTGAAGTCTCATGAGCAAAAATTCTGCTTTGTGAGCTACTGGCATTACAGTTGTGAGCGAGCGACTGTCAGGTTCTGACAATAGTGTCCTTGCATTTCTGGTTCTGTGATCTATATTGTAACCACTTGTTATTTACTGCTCGCCTTGAAGTATATTATCTGCTCTGCTGAATGTAACTGTCTTCTTCCCGGGAGGGTGGCGTGCCACATTCCTGAACGTCACATAAACAACTGGGACTATCTCATCCGTTCACTCCCACCAGCCTTTGAGGCTCGAGGCATTTTATCTTGCTATTCTAACCTTGGAGGCTCTCGGGTTGTTTCTAACCAAATGTTTAGCCTATCGTTTACACTTTTGGGTCCCACAGGGCAGGAAGGGAATTTTTATTGCTTTCCCACCTCTCCTGTGAGAACCAAACGGTTGCCACCTTTTCCCGCTTCTTTGTATCTCCTCTGATTGGTCCAGTGCCTATATTCAACTGTGACTGAAGGTATATTAATCCCTGTAACCTGCTGTCATGTATCTCTAACAAACATCGAGAACCTGAACCATTATTGGAATAAAAGAACTTTGCTTTTATCAAAGGTCTGGTCTGATAGTGTCAGCTCAGAAGCCTCACAGCGACTTGGCTGCTGTATAAATGGGTTTGTTCTGGAGCCATCCTTCCTGAGCTAAGAAAAAAATGTTTGAGCCAGAGGCTAAGAAAACTGAGCTAGCTCACACTAACTCAGCTTAGAGGAAACACTGTTGATGACACTTAAGTCCGAAAATCCATGCCAGCTGGGCAAGGGGGCGCATATAGATGTTAAATAACAATGGGAACAGCACCGCCCTTTGAGAGACCCCACATTCTAGTGGGGGTCATGAGGAGACTGTTCCCCTGTGTGCCACCGTCTGTCCCTGACCTTGGAGAAATGAGCCAGCCATTTCAAGCCTGTCCCAGTATTCCTTCTTGGAATTTATGCAGAACTGGGCCAACAAGGGATAGTGGCCAGTTTAGAATGGGAATGTGAAGGGGGGGTGGGGTCATCTTCCCCTCACTCTTTTTCAGTTTTTGCATCCTTTGCCAAACTCTCTTCTCTTTTTCTCCGTGAGCAGGGAATCCAGTTACCAGCTCTGAAGTTATAGCGTGGTTCAAACGAGAGGGGCAGCAGAACTTCCCAGGAAGCCAGGAGTCCAGAGGCGGTGAGTGAAAATAAAAATGGGATTTGGGGTCTGAGGATGGGAGCCAGAATCTACCCGGCTGCCCCAAAAGTGAGCGCGCTTGGTCGCTTGCTGCAGTTGTTGAAAGGAGCTCTGCAGGCGTCCATTTGTACTGCACGCAAGAAGACGGGATTCTTTAATGGGGCGCGGGTGTTAGGTTTCATGAGTCAGGTACTTGCCTGAGAACAGAGGGATCCGACCGATGGCCATTCCAGCCCCTCTTTGCCACAGTGGCCGACCAATTGCCCCCAGATGGCTGTTCCTTCTGTTGGCCTGAAAAGGCGAACAGACCGTTTCCTGGAAGAGAGGCTTGTCAGTGGCTACCTGCCGTAGTTCCAGGTGGATCCTCCATGTTCAGAGGCAGTGGACTTCTGAAAACCGGTGTTTCTGGATATGGAGAGGGGCAACCATTTATAGCCCACCCATCCTGCAGGCGGGCTCAGAGCGGGTAACATCGTATCAATAATACAATAAATACAGTTTAAAAAATTAAAAGCAAAGGTCACCGTTCAAACGAGGCAACTGGCTGTGAGAGGTCCCCTGGCGTCATGTTTGTTTTGGTCGGTGGGTGCCAGTGACCTCAGGGAGGCCATACGCGGATGCCCGCTGCCTCGGGGGAGGGACCCCAGCAGGGTCCACGCTCCTAAGAGCCAGTTTGGTGTCATGGTTAAGTGTGCGGACTCTAATCTGAGAGAACCAGGTTTGATTTCCCCACGCCTCCACTTGCACCTGCTGGTGTGACCTTGGGCAAGCCATAGTTCTGGCACAGCTGTCCTTGAAAAAGGGCAGTCTCTGTCAGAGCTCTCTCAGCCCCACCTGCCTCACAGGTAACGCTCCCTCTAAGCAGTGGAGTCCTGTGAGCAAAAAATTCTACTTCGTGAGCTGCTGGCATTAAAGTTGTGAGCAGGTGATTTGGCTGCTGCATAAATTAATTTGCTCTGGAGCCATCCCTTCCTGAGCTAAGACAAAAATGTGTGAGCCGAAGGCTAAAAAACTGTGAGAGGGAACACCGCTCACAGGGTGTCTGTTCGGGGAAGGGGAAGGGAAAGGAGATTGTAAGCCGCTCTGAGACTCCCTTGGGTAGTGAAGGGCGGGGTATAAATTCAATCTCCTCCTCTTCCTCTTTTTCTTCTTCTTCCAGCCATTTTCTCCCCGGGAACAGATCTCTGTCACCTGTTGTAGTCCTGGGGGATCTCTAGGCCCACCTGGAGCTTGGCTATCCTAACCATTGGCCTGATCCAATGTAGCTACTTTACATTCTCTGAAGGCTTGACAGCCGGGCGCAGAGGATGAGCCTGCTGCTGTTGTTGCCTTCCCAGCAACAGATATTCTGCCTCTGAACAGGGAGGTTCCATTCCATTCAACAGTCAAGGGGGCTTAGCCATGAGTTGGTCTGGTCCCATTTACAGTTCCCTAGGTATTCCCTGAACCACCACGACACCCTGCCTTTCTCCCCATGGGGACCCCTCGGCTCCTCTGTGAAGTGGGTAATTCCAAGAGAGCACAGCTGGCCCAGCGAGTTTCTAGGGCAGAGGTAGGATTCGAATCTGGGTCTGGTGGCAAGGAGTTCCTCAGTGCGAGGATGTATAAAGAATTACTTCTTCCTTGTCTGTCCCTCACCTACTGCCCATCGGCTTCCCTTGGTGCTTCTGAATTCTAATATTCTGGGAATGGGACAAAAACACACACACCCCTCAGTACCACGCGTAATTTTATCGGCTTTCTTCGTGTTCTTGTGGAAGGAAGTGATTCTAAACGGTGGGCGTTCCTGCTGTATCTTTCCTGGACACTCCCCAGCCAGTGTTCCCTCTAAGATGAGTCAGTGTGAGCTAGCTCACAGTTTTTTAGACTCCAGCTCAAACATTTTTGTCTTCGCTCAGGAAGGAGGGCTCCAGAGAAAACTGATTTATGCAGCAGCCAAATCACTCGCTCACAACTTGACTGCCAGGAGCTCACAAAGTAGAATTTTTGCTCACAAGACTCAACAGCTTAGAGGGAGCATTGCCCCATCTTTTCCCCTTTAGTCATTCAAAATCTATCTGCGCAGATAAAACCTTCAGCATGCCCAGAGGTTTGGGGGAGTCTGGTCTGTTCTAAAATTCCTGGAATTAAAGTCTTGACTGGGCTGGGAGGGGGGGGAGTTATGCTTAGCCAAACGAGATGTCTTCTCATCCCTCTCCTCCATGGTGTCTTGTTAGCTTGGTAATCCTCTGTCCTGTGTCCTGGATTGGTAATAATTCCATTTTCTCTTGAATCCAGCAGATGGAGGACTTGGGCAGATATACTCCAAACGTTATACCGAGACCCTGGAACCTCCCAAGATTGTAGACGGTAGATCTGAGGAAGAGATGGCTCAGTGTGGCAATGAGGGGGGGACCCCTGAAGACTTGTCCGTGCCTATCATGGTTCAGGGAAGCCCCCGGAGAGACGAGGGCATGCCACACCTGGAGAAGGCCACAGGTGGATGGGCCAGCCCCACCCATTCCCAGGAGGCAGCCATAGCACCAGAGCCCTATGAAGGTCAGGAGCGAGGCGTTCGGGTCCAGTTGGAAGGGCGGCTTGGTGTCCATCGGATGGTCAGCTTGCAGAAGAAGCCATCTCTTCCCTGCCCCATGTGTGGCAGTTGCTTTCCCAGCCGCTGGCATCTGAAGAGGCATCAGAGGATCCACAGGGGGGGTGCATGCAGAGACGGCGGGGGAGCTGCCTGCCTGGACGTGTGCCAGGAGACCCCCCGAGCGAAGGAGAGGTCGCATTTCTGTGCTGACTGCGGGGAGGGCTTCCGCTGTTATCTTGGCTTCCTGCAGCATCAGAAAAGCCATGAGGAGGAGGACGTCTCTCTGTGTGCGCTCTGCAACGCCGTTTTTATGTACCGGAGCGACCTTGCGGTGCACGAGGAAAGCCACTTTGATGAAGCTTTGTGTGTATCTTCTGCGTGTGGGGAGAATTGTGTCTGCAGATTTTCCCTCCTGCTGCATTTGACATCTCAGCTTGAGAAGAACACAGGGAATGGCCTGACGGATTCACAAGAAGTTGAAAAGCTGCACTGGGAAGGCAAGATCAAGTGGGAGAAACCCTTTTTGTGCCAGTTCAGTGTCCCGTCTAATCTGTGCCATGGGGTGCTGGTGCAGAAAATTTTAGCTGCCTGCCCAGGCATGTTAGCTTCCAGCTCCCAAGCATTTCCCCTTCCTTTGGAAACAATGGAGAATGGGGGCACCTTCTTCTAGAGCTCATAGAATTGGACCCCCTGGTCCAATCTTTTTGAAATTTGGGGGCTCTTTTGAGGAGAGGCTCCAGCAGCTATGCTGCAAATTTGGTGAATTTACTTCCAAAAACAGCCCCCTTCCTGAGCCCCAGATACCCCCAGATCGATTCTCCATTACAGCCTATGGGGCCCCATTGACTATAATGGTCTCCACAGGCTGTAATGGGGGAGTGGGGAATCGATTTTTTTTTTACACACCCCATTATGTTTTCCATAGGATTTGTAAGCTGCTGTGAGTCACAGTAAAAGTAGGATATAAATATTTGAATGAGTAGTTTGAGCAGGTTGATAACATTTAAGCAACTTCCTGTTTGTTAGGTTAGGCAGGGTTCTGACAGTGGTTGTTCCACCTGTTATACTTGACCTATACATTTATCATATTTCACTAACCCCCCCCCCCCCCCCCAAAAAAAGTAGACTGCAAAAGCCCTTTCCCAAGTGCTGATACGTTTTCTTACACTCAGCGCAGGCTTCAGTGCCAGGTCTACCAGTATAGTGGACTGGGTCGGGTAGACCTGTTCTCTGGAGGCCAGGTCCACCAAAATAGTGGAAAGTTGTGAGTAGACCTATTCTCTGAAGGCCAGGCCTACCAACACAGTGGAAAGGGGAGAACAGACCTTTTCTCTGGAAGCCAGGTTGATCAATATAGTGGAAAGGGGCAGGTAGACTTGTTCGCCAGAGGCCTGATCTACCCCCACAGACAGCAAAATGTTCTGTAATAAAATTTGACTTGATTCTGTTTTCTCTTACAAAGTTTAAATTACTCTGAAAATATAGTTTAAACAAATTCATTCTATGATTTTTACAATGTTATAGAAATAATCTAAAAAGCTAATTGGTGCGATAGTCAAATGTAGACTCGCTCACAACTTTAATGCTACTAGCTTTTTTTCGGTCACGAGGTAGAATTTTTGCTCACGACACTGTGGAGCTCAGAGTGAACATTGGAGCAGTTCAGACTAGAACAGAACCTGGAGACACTTTACGGATACTGCTGTTAAGAGTATTTTATAGACAGATGGAAATGCATGATCTTCATAAGTAGGGTCACCCCTAATTTCAATAACCTCCTTCTCTTCTCCAGCTAATCCGTTAGCATGAGTAGGGTAATAGGTTTTTTAAGGCCAGCTAAAATACCACAAACTAGTGTGCAAGTCGGCGTGTTTTGTAAGAACACGAGAGAAGACACGTTGGAAAAGGCCAATGGCCCATCCAGTCCAAAACTCCATGTCACAATATGGCCAAGACCCAAGTGCTGTCTGGAGGGCCAACAGTGGGGCCAGAACTCCAGAAGCCGCCCCACTGTTGCCAACCCCCCAAGCACCAAGAATACACAGCATCACTGCCTCAGCAAGACAGTACCTAATAAGCACTGATGGACCTCTGCTCCATATCTTTATCCGTAAGAACATAAGAGAAGCAATGTTGAATCTGGCCAACGGCCTATCCAATCCAACAATGTGTGTTACAATGTAGCTAAAACCCATCTTTTTATCCAGTCTCCTCTTGAAGCTGTTCTCCAGCAACAGATATTCTGCCTCTGAATATGGAGGTTCCATTCCATTCCACAGTTGATGGGGCTGTTAGCCCCATTTACAGTTGCTTATGATTCAACTGGCTTTCGAGCAAGGGAAACCTTTACCTTTATGTTTTCCATAGGCCGCCACTACCTTTATTTATTTACTTCCTTTACACCCTGCCTTTCTCCCACTCATCTCCTTTGTGAAGTAGGTTGGGCTGAGAGAGTACAGCTGGCCCAGCAGGTTTCCAGGGCAGAGGTAGGGCGCGAACCTGGGTTTGCCAGAGCCTAGTCTAGTGGCAAGGAGTTCCACAATGCCAGGATGTGTAAAGAATTACTTCTTCTTGTCTGTCTTTCACCTACTGCCCATCAGCTTCTCTGGGTGCCTCTGAATTCTAATATTCTGGGAAGGGGACAATCCCCCCCCCCCCTTCTCAATTCCATGCGTAATTTTGTTGGCTTTCTCCATGCCGTTGTGGAAGGAAGTGGTTAGAATCACTTCCTTCCTCAGTGGCATTAAGAAAGCCAGTGGTGGATGTTCCTGCTGTACCTTTTCTGGACACTCCCCACCTTTGCCCCTTTAGTCATTCAAAATCTACCCACACAGATAAAACCTGCAGCGTGCCTAGAGTTTTGGGAGAGTCTGTTCTGTTCTAAAATTCCTGGGAATAAAGTCTCACTGGGCTGGGGGTGGGGGGAGTTATGCTTAGCCAAACAAGATGCCTTCTCATCCCTCTCCTCCACAATGTCTTGCTAGCTTGGTAATCCTCTGTCCTGTGTCCTGGATTGGTAATAATTCCATTTTCTCTTGAATCCAGCAGATGGAGGACTTGGGCAGATATACTCCAGACGTTATACCGAGACCCTGGAACCTCCCAAGATTGTAGACGGTAGATCTGAGGAAGAGATGGCTCAGTGTGGCAATGTGGGGGGGACCCCTGAGGACTTGGCCGTGCCTATCATGGGTCAGGGAAGCCCCCGGAGTGACGAGGGCATGCCACACCTGGAGAAGGCCACAGGTGGATGGGCCAGCCCCACCCATTCCCAGGAGGCAGCCGTAGCACCAGAGCCCTATGAAGGTCAGGAGCGAGGCGATCGGGTCCAGTTCGAAGGGCGGCTTGGTGTCCACCGGATGGTCAGCTTGCAGAAGAAGCCGTCCTTTCCCTGCCCCATGTGTGGCATTTGCTTTCCCAGCTTCTGGCATCTGAAGAGGCATCAGAGGCTCCACAGGGGGGGTGCATGCAGAGACGGCGGGGGAGCTGCCTGCCTGGACGTGTCCCAGGGGTCCCGAGCGGAGGAGAGGTCGCATTTCTGTGCCGACTGCGGGGAGGGCTTCCGCTGGTATCTCAGCTTCCTGCAGCACCAGAAAAGCCATGAGGAGGAGAAGCTCTGGCCGTGTGCGCAGTGCGACACCACTTTTATGTCCCGGAGCGACCTTGCGGTGCACGAGGAAAGCCACTTCGATGAAGCGTTGTGCGTCTCCTCTGCATGTGGAGAGAATTGCGTCTGCCGGTTTTCCCTCCTGCTCCATTTGGCATCTCAGCCTGAGAAGAGCACGGGGAATGGTGGGTCAGATCCACAGGAAGACGAAAAGTTGCCCTGGGGAGGCAAGAGGAAGGGGGAGAAACCCTTTTCGTGCCATCGATGTGGGGGGCAATTCAGATTAGAAGAGAACCTGGAGGCCCATTACCGATACTGCTATAAAGAGCAGCTGCAGAAACACAGATATCGTCCAATCCGCCCAGGACACCAGAAGGAACGTGAGAAACGGGTATGGAACAGATCGGTCCCCAAGCCCAGCAGGAAGCACTCCAGCCCTCCGTTAGAAAGGCCTTCTGCTAGGTGGGCTTGCACCCATTGCAACAAGAGTTTCACCAGTAGGTACAGCCTCTTCAAACATCAGCAGAGGAACAAAGCAGAGGAGCACCGGAGCACCTCCGAGTTGGACAAAAGGACGAGGTCCGCGAGTGGCTCTGGCAGCCGCGCTCCGGTTGGCGTAATGAAGAAGCTACATCGGTGCCAGGAGTGCGGGAAGAGGTTTGTTTTCAAACGGCAGCTGGTCACACACATGAAAGCCCACGCTCCGGAGAGCCGCTGCGAAGAAGGCTTGGGCTACAAAGACCACTTTGGGAAACGCCAGCGGATCCATTCGGGAGAATGGGTACCTCGCCGTAGGAGACAAAAGGACTTCATTGTGCCGCCCATTTCTGCGGAACTGGGAAGGCAGGGAGAGAAGGGGGTCCGCCAGTGTACCGAATGTGGCAAGAGCCTTTCAAAGGCCTACTTTCATGACCACCAGGCATGGCACCGAGGGGTGAGGTTCATGTGCCTTCTGTGTGGGCAGATGTCCAACTTCAGGAGCGGGAGTCACCGCCACCTCCAGCAGCACAGGATGAGGGGGGACTTTTCCGCCTGTCCCAAACATGGGGTTAGAAGTCAGTCGAAGAGTTGTCTCTGCTTGGTAAAGAGAATCTACCTCGGGCAGGAGCCTCTACCAACTCTGTACAATCAGGAAGGGACGAGTCGGCCCACAAAGGACTCGTGTGCAAAACGCGTCCCCTCCCGCCAGCTACAAAAAGCGCATCCCCTCGGGAACAAACGCAGGAAAACGGGAAAGCGACAAGAACGGTCGCTGGCAGCGGATGCCCATATCTTACCGCCAAAGCCTCCCGAAGCCTTTCAGGAGTGCGGTGTGCAGGAAGGAGTTTGCTCAAAAGGCTCATCTGATAATACCCCGCAGGACTCACGCAGGCGAGCAGCCGTTCCAGTGTGCCAAGGGTTTCAGCCACAAGCACTACCTTGACGTACACTCGAAAATACATGTTGGAGTATGTGTGCGAGGGAGGGGCCAGGCAAGAGGGCGTACTGATGGGGCTGGTGACAGAGGATTGGAGGGGAGTGCTGTGGGAAGCGTTCCCCAGGCCTGGAGGTGGCTGCATGCAAAACAAAAGATGAGAAGTTTGGGAAAACACACTCCAAGGCCTCCAGGGCCAGGCCTGTGGGCACATACTCAGCACAAGCCAGGAGGGGAGGGTGTTTCTCATGTTTACAGGCACTGAAGTGTCACCACTCTCTGGCACAGCTGGCTAGGAGTTTCATATGCCTTATGTATGTGGTTGTCCTTTCTATCTAGAAATCTAGGGGGAAGGACTTTGCGGGGCGGCTGCCTCCTTCCAAATGCAAAATTCAGAGAGGCTTGTTTCAAGCGCATCTGTTCAACAAGTTGAATTAAGAAAGCCTACAGTAAACTCCTGTGAGAGACTTCACTGTGTCCAAGCTTTTTGACTTTGTGAGCATTTCAACCTGGGGGTGAGCCATGATAGCGGTTTAGAACATAAGAACATGAGAGAAGCCATGTTGGATCAGGCCAGCAGCCCATCCAGTCCAACCCTCTTGTCACACAGTGGTCAAAACCCAGGTGCCATCAGGAGGTCCACTAGCAGGGCCGGAAATCCAGAAGTCCTCCCACGGTTGCCCCCCCCCCCCCCCCCCGCACCACGAAGATAGAGCATCCCTTGTCCCAGACATAGTGTACCATCTATACCATGTGGCTACGATCCACTCATGGGCCTCTCTGCTCCATAGGTTTATCCAATCCAATCCAATTATAAAATTACTCACGATAGGCAGTGAGGAACTGTTCTCCCTCTTCCAGTTTGGAACACTCAATAAACCTTGGGGCAATAGACTGAGGACTCAGAAAAGAAAGCTCTTCTTTATTCTACTTGTGTCTGACAAGAGAGAGCTTGGACTCAAAAGCCCGTACTCCAAAAATCTTGTTGGTCTCAAAGGCACGACTGGACTCAAGTCTAGCTGTTCCACTGTAGACCAACTTGGCTACTCTCAGAAACTTAATTCCTTCAGTAATTAGTGGGAGCTCATTGCCAGTGGATGCAGGGATAGCCACAAGAGGCAATTAGGCAGAGTCGTGGAAGAGAGGTCCTTCAAGAGAACCTCCACAAACTCATGAAGGGAAGCAACATCAGGAGAAGGCCTCGGCCTCTATGCCTTGTTGTTGGCCCTCCAGAGGAACTGGTTGGCTACCGTGTGAGACAGGATGCTGGACTAGATGGACCCTCACTGGGCTGATCCAGCAGGGCTCTTCTTAGGTTCTTCTCATGGAAAGTCCTCGGCCTCTCTGCCCTGTTGTTGGCTCTCCAGAGGAACTGGCTGGCCACTGTATGGACAGGATGCTGGACTAGATGGACCCTCACTGGGCTGATCCAGCAGGGCTCTTCTTAGGTTCTTCTCATGGAAAGTCCTCGGCCTCTCTGCCCTGTTGTTGGCTCTCCAGAGGAACTGGCTGGCCACTGTATGGACAGGATGCTGGACTAGATGGACCCTCACTGGGCTGATCCAGCAGGGCTCTTCTTAGGTTCTTCTCATGAAAAGGCCTCGGCTTCTCTGCCCTGTTGTTGGCTCTCCAGAGGAACTGGCTGGCCACTGTATGGACAGGATGCTGGACTAGATGGACCCTCACTGGGCTGATCCAGCAGGGCTCTTCTTACACAGTCCTTACATTACATTCCCCAGGCATAGCGTCAGCCTTTTTCATTGCAGTCGCACACTGTCTTGATGTTTTCATTGATTTATCTACTACGACTCCAAGATCTCTCTCTTGGTCAGTCTCTGCCAGTTTGGACCCCATCAACGTGTATTTATAGTTAGGATTTTTGGCTCCAATGTGCATCACTTTGCGCTTGGCCACACTGGCGCCCACTCGCCCATCCTCGACAGATCCCTTTGGAGTGCCTCACAATTGTAGCCAAGTTGGCAAAAGTTCACAGGAAAACAGTAATTGTCCTAAGGGAGAATTGTTCTAAAGTTACGGTGTGTAAATATAGGCTGAAGGAGGATATGGTCTCCCAAAGGCTGGCAGCGAGCTTTGCGTTGGTGTTGCTTCTGGCATTCAGGCCAGTTCTCAGGTGCCCAGAGAAAGGGTGTGCATGTAGAGCATTCATTTTTTGCTTCACATGTTCACAGACGAGCCATGAGCAAAACTATAATTTGGAGAGCTGCTCCCTCAGCCCAAGCCTGGATACTGCTGGCTTGGAAATTGCCCCTGTTAAAAGATAAGAGAGTCCCTCATTGCGGCTGAGGCAACTCCATGAAGGGCCTCTGTCAAAAAGTCATTGTGTCTGGTGGCATTTGCCCTGTGAAGGGGTCACGAAGAAACGATCTTTTTAAAAAAGTAACCCTAATGAAGCCTTGCCAAGTTGTGCCAGAAATTGGTACAAGAAGCAGTGCAAAAAAAAATAAAATAAAATTATAAGGGTACTTCAGTGTGTGTCTCATCCAGTGCCACAACAACTGGCAAGTTTTTGGTGGGAAAACTTGGTGGTGGTGCGATTCACCAGGTACTCAAGCCAGACAAATGTTGAAACCAATCCTATTTGGGGGTTTTCTGAGAGGGAAATGTGTGCTAGGCCTTTAGACATCACGCTTCCCAGAACGTTGGTGGCTCCAGGTTGGAAAATATGGAGATTTTGAGGGTGGAGTGTGAGGAAGACTGGGTTTGGGGAGGAGAGGGACTTCACTAGGGTATAATGCCATCGAGTCCACCGTCCAAAGCAGCCATTTTCTCCAGGTGAACTGATCTCTGTTGCCTGGAGATCAGTTGTAATCCCAGATTATCTCCAGCCACCACCTGGAGGTTGGCAACCCTACCTTCCCACTCGTCCTTTGCAGAACTGCCCCTCCACATCTTTCTCAGAAGCCGCTTCTCCCACAAAAGGGTGCAATTTATGAATCAGTCCCTAATTAGAGCCTATTTCCAGATCCAAAACCAATTGCACTCCTACAAATTAAATTTCCCTGATGACAGGAAGAAGAGGAGATTGGATTTATACCCCGCCCTGCACTACCCAAAGGAGTCTCAGAGGGGCTTACAGTCTCTTTTCCCTCCCCACAACAGACACCCTGTGAGGTAGGTGGGGCTGAGAGAGCTCTCTCAAGAACTGCCCTTGAGAAAACAGCTGAGAAAACTTGTGACTGACCCAAGGTCATACCAGCAGCTGCATGTGGTGGAGAGGGTAATCAAACCTGGTTCTCCCAGATTAGAGTCCTGCCACTCTTAACCACTACACCAACGCTTAAGAAATGCTATTCAGCTTTTTGTGGACTTTAGCATACATCCACACAAGGCGGCTGCCTTTTAGGGATGTATCTGCCTTGAGTCTGAGTGAGAAAGGCGGACTATAAATAACCTAATAATATTTTTTCCTGTCAGCAGTTGTGTACTCCCCCCACCAATCAAGTATTGATGTTTAATCCTGTATGCTGGGCTCCCTTACTGGTTAGGCCCTTTTCTACCTTGATGTAATTTTGGTTAAGTGATTAAAATGTGGAATTCGCTGCCAGAGGATGTCGTGATGGCCACAGGAATAAACATCTTTAAAAGAGAATTCAGCATTTGTGAAGGATAAGGCTACTAGCCATGGTGACTGAGGGGAGCCTCAACATTCAGGGGCACTGATCCTGAATCCTAGAGCCAGGAGGCAACAACAAGGGAAGGCCTTGGCCTCTCTGCCCTGTTGTTGGCCATGCTGAGGAACTGGCTGGCCACTGTGTGAGACGGGATGCTGCACTAGATGGACCCTCACTGGTCTGATCCAGCTGGGCTCTTCTGAGGTTCTCCTCGGGAAGGCCTCAGCCTCTCTGCCCTATTGTTGGCCCTCCAGAATTACTGGTTGGCCACCATGTGAGACAGGAGGCTGGACTAGATGGACCCTCACTGGTCTGATCCAGCTGGGCTCTTCTGATATTCTTCTCAAGGGAAGGCCTCGGTCTCTCTGCCCTGTTGTTGGCCCTCCAGAGGAATTGACTGGCCACTGTGTGAGACAGGAGGCTGGACTAGAGGGACCCTCACTGGTCTGATCCAGCAGAGCTCTTCTGAGGTTCTCCTCAGGGGACGACCTCGGCCTCTCTACCCTGTTGTTGGCCCTCCAGAGGAACTGGTTGACCACTGTGTGAGAACCACTTTGGGTTCCTTTGCGGAGAAAAAGTGGAAAACAAATATTTAAACGTAAATAAAATATAAAGGTGATCACATACGAACAGCCAGAATCCACAACATAAGAACACAAGCCATGCTGGATCAGACCAATGGCTCATCCAGTTTAACACTCTGTGTCACACAGTGGCCAAAACCAGATGTCATCAGGAGGTCCACCAGTGGGGCCAGAACTCCAAAAGACCACCCACTGTCTTCCCCAAGACATCAAGAATACAGCATCACTGCCCCAGACAGAGTGTTCCATCTAGAGCTTGTGTCTAATAGCCACTTATGGACCTCTGCTCCACGTTTCTCCAATCCCCTTCTCGAAGCTGCCTATGCTTGTAGCTGCCACTGCTTCCTGTGGCAAGGAATTCCACGTGACAATTACTCTTTGGTTTAAGGACTTCTTTTATCTGTTCTAAACCTACTGCTTATTAATTTCCTTGAGTACCCACAAGTTCTTGTACTGTGAGAAAGGGAGAAAAGGAGACTGGATTTATACCCTGCCCTTCACTCGGAATCTCAGAGAGGTTTACAATCTCCTTTCCCTTCCCTTCCCCTCCCCACAACAGACAGACACCCTGTGAGGTAGGTGGGGCTGAGAGAGCTCTTTCGAGAACTGCTCTTGAGAGGACAGCTCTTACAGAGCTATGGCTTGCCCAAGGTCATCCAGCAGGTGCAAGTGGAGGAGTGGGGAATGAAACCTGGATCTCCCAGATTCGAGTCCGTGCACTTAACCACTACACCAAACTGGCTCCCCTTCTTCTCTAGTCTACCTTCTTTGTCTACCTTCTCTATCTGCTTTCTGTTGCTCCAGAAGGTCAGGCCAGAACCAACGGGTTGAAATTAAATCAAAAGCGTTTCCGGCTAAACATTAGTAAGAACTTCCTGTCAGTTAAGAGCAGTTCCTCAGTGGAACAGGCTTCCTCGGGAGGTGGTGGACTCTTCTTCGTTGGAGGTTTTCAAACGGGCTAGATGGTACCGGCTGGATAGGAGGGAAAACTTTTTGAGAAGAAGAGTTCTGCAACTGTGGAATCAGATGGCTCGGGAGGAGGTGAGCTCCCCCTGCCTGGCCATTTTTAAACAGCAGCGGCACAATCACTTGTCAGGGATGCTCTAGGCCAGAGATTCCCAAACTTATTTGGCCTACCGTCCCCTTTTCAGAAAAAAAAAAATTACTCAGCGCCCCCCTGGAAATCTACCTTCAAGAAGTGGACAAAAAGATGCAGGTAGAGTCCACCACGATCCACACAGCCAGGAAGACCAAGGCAGGCCCAGAGCAGCAGCAGCAGCTGGAGGCCTGAAGCCAGCAGCCGCCACCACCCAAGAGCCCAGCAGCAACCCCAGCCTTACAAGGGGGCACATCCATTTGCAGTTTGCAAATGCATGGCTGTGATTGGCTGTGGGGACCCCTCTTCACTTTCCCCTCCTTCCCTGATCCCAGGGAAGACCAGGAGAAGGCAGGAAAAAGTTGCTTTAGATAGGTTCTGGACTCCTCTTTCTTTATGCTCCCACCGCCCCCTTGTTTTGATTCAACGCCCCCCCCCCCCCCATTGCACCCGAGGCTCCTACCGCCCACCTGGATCGTTCCAGTGCCCCCCAGGGGGTGGTATCGCCCACTTTGGGAACCAGTGCTCTAGGCTGATCCTGCACTGAGAAGGGGGCTGGACTAGATGGCCCCTTCCGACTCTTATGTGATTCTATGAAAAATTGAAGGCAGCAGGAAAAGAGGACGGCCCAAGATGAGATGGACTGACTCCACCCAAGGAAGCCACAAAGACTCCATTTGCAGGACCTGAGAATGGCCGCTAACGAGGACGTCCTGGAGGTCATTTGTTCACAAGGTTGCTGTAAGTCAGGAGAGACTTCACACACACACACACACACACACACCCGCTGAGTGCTGAAACTCACACTCTGGTTTGCCTTTTTTTAAAAAAAAAGTTGTTTATAGATATATATATGCAAATTTGTCCATTAAATGATTTGCATAAAATGTCTGACTCAACAGCAACTAAGAATCCTTAATCCCCCCTCTGACCCACCAAGAGTAGCAATCCGACTCACGCTAACCAGCTTTGTATTCTCCCTCACACACACACACACACGCAAACACACACACTCCCCTTATGCACAAGGATGGCTCTCCTTCACACTCACACCCTCCTGGCCTCGCCTATGCCCTAGCACGAATGTGCAAACCTAGATGGACGTGCCCACACCCATGCCACAGAGCATCACAACAGCAGGTGGGCTTGGCGTTACGCGCTGTGCATCCGCACTGGGCTGTCCTGCCCCCCAAAAAAACATTTTAGGATTTACATTCAATTACAGGAGAGTCCGTCACACCACGGTGCGGCCACAGGGGCTCGTGTCCTGTTCTGTGCAGCTCCACTGGAAGTAAGGCGTTGGATGCGGCCGAGGGTGCAAGCTGTTGGCTCCGTACTTCCACCGCGTCCGCTTTATCACAGCTGCCCACGTGCCTCCTGGCAGAACTGGGCACCTGGGCTTGATTGTCCACGGCCGCCCTTCCCAGAGAAGACGTGCCTCAATGTCTTTTTCTCACACTGTGCAATATCTTCATAAGGTCACATCCACTGCCATCTCTCTCTCTCTCTCTGGCCTCCGTCTACCCCCCCATGGAGGAAATCCATGGAGGAACACACGCACACACATACGCACACACATAGTCCATATCTACGGGTCTGGAGCAAGCAAAGGCCCACCCGCCCTAGCTGTTAAGTCATAAATAACCGCCTGTGCCTGGACGTAGAGCCACGGGGGCGGCCCCTGCCTCGACGGGGAATGCCGCGAGGGCTTCTCGTAGTCGCGGCTGCCTCTCCCCGGCCCGCACTAACCGGGGGCGGTCCAGAGCAGCCCTCTTCGCTTTTGAGGGGGAAGAAGAAGGGGACGGGATCGGCCAAAGTCTCTGTGGTGACAGTCTCCGGCTGCGAAGGCGAGGCAGTGGACGCTGGCACAGCAGGTGAGGCAGTGGTCTGGGAAGCCCTCTCCTGCCGTGAGGCCGTCCTCTCCTGCCGCAAGTACCTCAGCTCATCACGGATGTCGGTGAGGATTCCGAGGAGCCGGAACTGGAGCTCCCTGTCCCGGGCCCGCTCCTCTCGCTGCTGGGCCCTCTCCTCTTGCCACATGGCCAGCTCCTGGTGGTACAGCTGGTCCCACTGGTCCTCCATGTCCATCAAGCAATGGAGGTTAGTCCTCCACGCGTCCCGCCTGCCTTCCCGCAGGCGTGAGCAACCCGTTTTCCGTGGCGGAGGCTGGGAAGGTGGCACCCGGTCAGTCCGGGGAGACTCAGAAGAGGGCAGCGACTCCTCTGTGAGGGCCCCAGCGTGGAGCGGGGACCTCGACCGCTGCTGCTCCTCGTCTTGCTTCTCCCACGCGGGCCCCATCAGGACCCGGGGAAAGGAGCCCATCTCGGCACTTTGGTTGGCCGCTTCCTCCTCCTCCTCCTCCTCCTCCTCCGGCTGCATGGGGCCAGCCACTCGCCCCAAGGCTGGGAGGTCAGAGGTCCCCTCGTGGCCCCAGTCAGAATGGGTGTCCGCGGGGTTGAGGGGATCCTCCGGCAGGGACGTCGCCGAACCCTGAGAGTCGCACCGACGGATCAGCATGGCTTGTCGGCCGGGTGCTTTCCCATCTTCCTCGGCTGACAGCTGTGACTCCAGACCGCCCTCTGTTTCCGGAGCGTCTCGTTCCTCCTCCTCTGACAGGGATGCGTAGGAAACCAGGGATTCATTTCTTAGAGGGGGAGAGGCTGTCGAGATTTCAGGGGTCCGCCGCTCCGGCCCAGACTCAGCTAAAAGGGGAGAGAAGGAATAAAACTCAGCGCAAGCCGGCACTCCCAGCTCACCCCAGCAAGACATGATACGGATTCCGGGGCTGGCCCTTCATTCCTAGAAGCTCGAAGTGTAAAGAGACCGTAGAGTCCATCTAGTTTAACAACCTGCTCGGTGCTGGAAATACTGCTTTACACAGAGAATGATTAAAATGTGGAACTCACTGCCAGAGGGTGTAGTGATGGCCACAGGGAAAGACAGCTTTGAAAGGGGATTAGAGAGATTCACAGAGTCTATCAGGGGCTACTAGTCATGGTGACTGAGGGGAACCTCCACAATCAGCAGCAGTCAACCCAGTGCCAGGAAATAACATGAGTGGAAGTCCTCAGTCTCTGTGCCTTGTTGTTGCCCCTCCAAAATTACTGGTTGGCCACTGTGTGAGACGGGATGCTGGACTAGAGGGACCTTCACTGGTCTGATCCAGCAGGGCTCTTCTGAGGTTCTTCTCAGGGGAAGGCCTCGGCCTCTCTGCCCTGTTGTTGTCCCTCCAGAGGAACTGGCTGGCCCCTGAGTGAGGCAGGATGCTGGACTGGATGGACCCTCACTGGTCTGACCCAGCAGGGCTCTTCCGAGGTTCTTATCAGGGAAAGGCCTCGGCCTCTCTGCCATGTTGTTGGCCCTCCAGAGTAACTGGTTGGCCCCTGAGTGAAGCAGGATGCTGGACTGGATGGACCCTCGCTGGTCTGACCCAGCAGGGCTCTTCTGAGGTTCTTCTCAGGGGAAGGCCTCAGCCTCTCTGCCCTGTTGTTGTCCCTCCAGAGGAACTGGTTGGCCCCTGAGTGAGACGGGATGCTGGACTAGAGGGACCCTCACTGGTCTGACCCAGCAGGGCTCTTCTGAGGTTCTTATCAGGGGAAGGCCTCGGCCTCTATGCCCTGTTGTTGGCCCTCCAGAGGAACTGGTTAGGAGACTGTGTGAGAAGGGAAGTTGGACTAGATGGACCCTCCCTGGTCTGACCCAGCAGGGCTCTTCTGGGGTTCTTCTCAGGGGAAGGCCTCGGCCTCTCTGCCCTGTTGTTGGCCCTCCAGAGGAACTGGCTGGCCACTACATGAGACAGGATGCTGGACTAGATGAATCACTGCTCTGATCCAACAGGGCTCTTAACAAAACCCAAAGCTACAGCATCCCTGACAGATGGCAGCTCACCCAGGTTCCACTCCTCTTACCGTTACAATGTTCCTCCTCCTCTTCTACTCAAATCTGCCTTCCTGAAACTCCAGCCCACTAGATTCAGTCTTGCCCTCCAGAGTGGCAGAGACTCCATCCCAAACCTTTCAGACAATTGAAGAGCACAATCCTGCCCTACAGCTGTGAAGGACCGGAAAAAAACTGGAAAAATTAAGAAAAAAACACCTTTTCCCCCTAAAGCCATTTTTGTTTTTCCCCAAAAAAAATTTGGAAAAAATTTGGAAAAAAACCTGATTATGGAGCATTTTATTTTAACATGATAAAGAAAATATTTTAAGAAAAGGTGTTCAAATATTTCCCAAATCATTTCTAAAAAATATGTATGGTATCAGATTAATCTAATTTCTGTTTCAATCCGGGCAAACCTTCAGTTTTTAGAGGTCCATAATAACTGTGATAATGACAGACACAACAGAGCAGCTGCAGAAGCAGAGACTGAAATGGATACTGATAATAACAGCTCAGAAAATGATTCTGATTAAATGTCATGCCCATTCATTGAAACTGAGTCCCACACTCCCTTCTATACACTTTCCCCCTCTTCGAGTCTTTTTATGAGAATGGGTTTTTTAAAAATTTTTATTTAATACTGTGGAGAGAAAATATGAATAATTGTTACTTCTGGATTTTTAAAAATGGTTTTTTGGAGGGTTTTTTGTCTGTCCCACATAAACTAGTAAACAGTTCAGGAGACTGTTGCTCCATTTGTTACAATTGCAAATAAATATTATTTAAAAAGTAAATTCTGTTTGTAATAATTGTTTGGATACACCATATTTTTAATATGCTAGTTGTGATAATTTCATGCCAAGTAAAACTGTCCATGGTCATATTTTATGTTCCTAAAGTAACAGAATGACTTTCCAAAAAATGGGAAAAAACGGGGGGGGGGGGGGGGGGGGTTCCGAGCTTCAAAATTTTTGGACATTTTACATCTCTATCCTGCCCCATCCTGCGCGCCCCAGTCTCCTCCTTGTAGCACGACAATCTCTCTCTCTCTCTCTCTCTCTCTCTGCCTCGATTTTCAGACCTCACCGTTTTGTTCCAAGGTCAAACCATGCAAACAACAAAGCATTCTTTGCATTCTACAGAGACAAGACTCTGGGCTCCAACGACCACAGAACTTTCTCCTCCAGGAGGACCCAAACTTTTTGAGCCAACAAAACAGCTTCTGCAGCGGGCGGAGCCAACCACAAAAGGTCAAGGAATGAGGTTGTGCTGAGCCCTAGTAGTAACTTCAACAGTTCAGGCAGAAACTCTGTTTAACAGGATGCCTTTTTAAATGAACGTGTTCTTTTAAAATATTTCCTTGCTTACACCCAGCTGCAGTCATGCACAACCACAACCACAACCCTCTCTTGCTCCATCCCCCAATCTCAGAAACTGGGAGGTTGCTTATTCAATATGGATTCCTCACGACTCTCGTCTTCTGGACCCATCCCTCACTTTCCCGCTGAACAAAGTCTGTGTTCTGATGAAGCGTGCGTGCACACAAAAGCGTACACCCAGGATTGAACCTTGTTCGTCTAAAAGGTGCTGCTGGACTCCAACTTTGCCCTATTGCTTCAGATCAACACGGCTGCTCACCTGAATCAATGTATCTGAAACAGTGTGCATTCACATGAAAGCTTATACCCAGAATTAAATTTCATTGGTCTTAAAGGTGCCGCCAGACTCCAACTTTGTTCTGCTGCATCAGACCAATACGGCTGCCCACCTGAATCAATGTATCTGAAGAAGTGTGCGAGCACACGAAAGCTTACACCTAGAATTGAACTTTGTTGGTCCTAAAGGTGCCGCCAGACTCCAACTTTGTTCTGCTGCATCAGACCAATACGGCTGCCCACCTGAATCAATGTATCTGAAGAAGTGTGCATGCCCACGAAAGCTTATACTGTGAACAAAACTTTGTTGGTCTTAAAGGTGCCGCTGAACTCCAACTTTGTTCTGTTGCTTCTGACCGACACGGCTGCCCACCTGAATCAATGTATCTGAAGAAGTGTGCATGCCCACAAAAGCTTACACCCAGAATTAAATTTTGTTAATCTTAAAGGTGCCACTGGATTAAAACTTTGCTCGGTTGCTTTAGGCCTACATGGGTACCCCCCTGAATCTTTACTTTCCCATTCCAAGTCTCAAAAGTGCCAAACAAAGATGCAATTATCTGGCCCAAAGAAAGCTCAGAACATTCAAGCCCACAGAATTCCCTCTCTTCCCCCAGGCTTCCCCTCCCCAAGGACCGTAGGGGGGCACACTCTCCCAACTGGCTGGGGCTGGGGAGAGATGCTACCAGTATTTGTGGGGTATGCTGAAGTGGCCATGCATAGTTACCCTTACTTGAACTGCTCTGTCCTTCGCCTCTGCTGTAGTCACAAATCACAGACGGATCGGGACTCTGGCCTGCCAGCCGTGGCACCGTGGAGCCTTCCATGGCGGGCAGAGAGGAGGGCTGTCCGTTGGTGTCGATGTAGATGCTGGGGTGGCTGGCGCCGGGTTGCATGGGCAGGAAGGACTGCTTGGATGCCCCTGGGAAAAAAATCTCTGCAGGAGAAAACCACCACCAGCTTTAGAAGAAATGTTCCTCAAGCATCAGACAAGGGACTGGACTCTAGACTGTTTTCTGCCAGACAAGAGCTTTTTGTGTCGGTGGATAGTTCCTGCACTGGAACCCAGGCCAGCCTGATCCTGTCAGATGTTGGAAGCTAAACAGGGTCGTCCTTAGCTAGCATTTGGAAGGGCGACCTCCAAGGAATACCAGGGTCATGACACAGAGGCAGGCAGTGGCAAACCACTTCTGAAATGTCTCTTGCCTAAAAACCAAGTCTAGCTCACCACTTAGTGGTGCATAATGCTAAAAGAGCTACTGGCTGCCAGACAGTCTTAGGATCTCCTGGCTATATTACACACAACGCCTCACGATAATAATAATCCTGCACCAGAGCAAAGTTGTACTACTGGTAGCAGAACGGATCTGGAAGGATATAGCGACGCATGCAGCAGAGATCCCCCCGCCAATTTCTGAGCAATATTTATTTATTTATTTTTGGATTTGGATTACCAACAGCTGCTGAATCCGACCACGGGTCTGTCTGTCAGTCAGCACTGTCTGCCCAGACCGGCAGGGGCTCTCCAGGGTCTCAGGCGGAGGTCTTTCCCATCCCCTCCTGCCTGGTCCTTTTAACAGGAGATGCTGCCAAGGATTGAACCTGGGACCTTCTGCATGCCAAGCAGAGGCTCTGCCTTTGAATTATGACCCCCTCACCCACCGGCACCATCTCTTTTTCCCGAGGAAAAGGACAGTGCTTCCACATGACCAACCTGTAATCCTTCTGCCAAAATCATTTTCTAAGCAACTCGTGGGCATTCCATGAAACTGCTGAGCAGCCAGGTTAGAAGGGGTAAAAGGAAGTCCTTCTTCACCCAGAGAGTGATTAACACATGGAATTCACTGCCACAGGAGGTGGTGGCGGCTACAGGCACGGACGGCTTCAAGAGGGAATTGGATGAACATCTGGAGCGGAGGTCCATCCGTGGCTATTAGCCACAAGGTAGAGATAGGAACTCTCAGTCTGGGGCAAGTGATTTTCTGTATTCTTGGTGCTGGGGGGTGGGGGGAGAACAATGGGAGGGCTTCTGGTGTCCTGGCCCCACTGGTGGACCTCCTGAGGGCATCTGGGTTTTTTTGGCCACTGTGTGACACAGAGTGTTGGACTGGATGGGCCACTGGCCTGATCCAACATTGGCTTCTCTTATATTCTTAAGAGGAGATTCTACCCTGAGAAGCGGATGTCGGGGGGAGTGGACTCTGCCAGCTGACAGCAAGGTGACTTGCCACCCCCACCCCACCCCCCATGCATGCCTTGCATTGATCACAGGGAAGAAACAGTCGTTTGGGAGCAGCCGTCTCTGGCTCCAGAACGCCCTGGGCCTCTGCTGGAGAACTCAGCGGCCACTCATCAGAAAACCTCCAGCACCTGCAAGGACCTTTCCTAGGATGACGATCAGGAAAAAGAAAGACCCGGAGGACAGAGCAATCTGCTAACCTGTTCCCGGAAGTATGCTGTTTGTTGCACCCCCCTTAGTCACAGTTACCCCCGCACTTACTCTGCTGTCACACAACATGCGATAATGCACTTTCGGTGCACTAAAGGGATCGTTTGCAAGTGGGTTTTCACACCAGGGAAAAAATCACGAAAGTGCGCTGCAAAAAATCACGAAAGTGCACTGAAAGCGCATTATCCAATCTTTCGCGCACACCTTTGCACTCCCATACACTGTTCCGCCAGGCATTCGGTTGAGGCGGCGGGCAGCCATCTTAGTTGGCCTCACTGCCCTATCTCCCAACCCGATGAAAGGGCCCATTCTGATTCCATCTCGTGGCCCCCAACAGATTTATATTGTTCCTACCAATTTTATTGTTGATTGTTTTAATGATTTTAATGTGATTATTGTAATGAGTCTTTGACTCGATTTGTTCTGATCCGCCCTGACCTCGCTTTAGGGAGCAATAGGACTGAGAGAATCACAATACAAGGCAAATATCAAAGGAAGCATAAGCTATTGTGATAAGATTACGAAATACTTTTACAGTACATAATTCACCACATTATATTAAAGCACCATAGCTGTGTGGAAACAAGCATGCAATAATCCTCTTGTTCAAAAAACTGTGGAGTCTCTTAATATGCAGAACCGTCTCTGAAACTAAACTCTCTCTCAGACTCCTGTATTGTTGCTAGTTAGAAAGTGGAGTACTTGTGTGCTTGCCATTCTTGAGCATTTTGCCTTTTGGGAATCGGTGTGGAGGCTTTTGTGTCCCGAAGAACCTTTTTTCAAGTCTCGGAGTCAGCATTCTACTGCTGAATTAATTTGGTCTGTGTGCCTGAGGAAACCATTGTGAAACTGGCAAATAGTCGACTGCTGGTCGCGCACGCAAATACGCAAGCATTCTACTATCAAACAAGCAAGGAGACAGAGTTTATTTGAGCAACTCTGAGAAAGAGTTTATTTTCAGAGACGGTTCTGCATATTAAAAGACTTCATAGTCTTATGAATAAGAGGATTACTGTATGTTTGTTTCCACACAACTATGGGGTTTTGGTATAATATGGTGAATTATATACAGTAAAAGTATTTCGTAAACTTATCACAATAGCTTATGCTTCCTTTGATACTTGCTTTGGGGAGGGCGGATAAAAATCTCGAAATAAATAAATAAATAGCGCACTTTTGATCCACGTCCAATGCACTTTAGTGACCACTTGGTAAGTGGACTTTGCCATTTCACACAGTAAAGTCCAGCTGCAAAGTGCCCTGAAAGTGTATTGAAAGTGCATCGTTCAGTGTGCTTGTGGAAGCGTATAGTGTTAGGGGGCACGCGAAAGCTCCTTCCGCCCCCTCACCTGGGTCCAGGACTATCTCCGGCTCGGAGTCATGGGTGGGCTGTAGAAAGGTGGAGGCCACCATCTTCTCGAGCGGGGTGAGGCGGGGCTTGTGGGGGGGCCCCGGCCGGTGGAGGGGAAGTGGCTTCTTGGCCGTTATCTTCTTCTTGACGTCCAGGCGCAGGTCTCGCCACTTGTGCTTCAGGTCATCGATGGAGCGCTCCGTGTAGCCCAGGAAGTTGACCCGGCTCTGGATCTGTGTCCAGAGCTGCTTCCGGCGGACGGGGTGAGCCCGGAAGGACTCCGAGCCATACAGGGCGCTGAAGTGGCGCACGACGTTCCAGACCAAGGTCTCCGTCTCGTCGTTGGAGAAGTTGGCCTTCCTCTTCCGGCCGGTCGCATTTGCCTGCGAGGCCGCTGCTGAGGTGGAAGGGGGAGAGTCAAACCGTGGTCCCCATTTGTCTCGCTCCCTCTCCGCCTCCGGGGAAAACATTGGGGTCCAGGAGCCAAAAGGCGCTGAAGGGAGCAGAAGCCAGAACAGCTGAGGTCACGTGGCTCTGGCGGCAACTTGAAGGGCTCCAAATGGTTCCCACCCGGAGACCTGAAACCATGTGGATTTGATCAGCAGCATGAATTAGAGGCCTGTCCCGGAGTCATAAAGCCTCATCCCAAAGAGCCCTGAAAACCAAGGCAAAGCAAATGTGAGTGAAAGGGGGGAGGATAAACCAAGGGTTGCCAGCAGTCGCTTCCGAAACCTGAGCGGAGACCCCATAAAATCCAGCACAGCCAGACGCTGGCCAACAAGGAACTGGCTCCGCTGCCTTAAGCAAACTGGTCTTGTGCCGCTTCAGTCCCTGATCAGTAAGCAGCACTGGGCTACCGGATGGAGTGGTTATATAAATTTCCGGCAGACATTTTAGCCAATCTGACTGCATGCACAGCTGAGGAGGAAATAAGATTCCGTCTTGTGGATGTAGACCCATCTGATACACACCCCACAGGTCTAGAGGCTCTGGCCGCCAAGAAAACATGTACAAAACTGGTGCCCAAATTTAAAAATCTATAGTTTTGTAATCTGTTTTTATTGTGTGTTTTTCTTTCTCTTTCTTTCCTCTTTTAACAATAATATTTATAACCAGGGCTATTTTGGGGCCGGAACACACCGGAACGGCGTTCCAGCTGGCATCCGGCCTGCCCCGCCCCTCCGGCAGGAAACGGCTCTGCACACGTCTCTATGTGGAGATCGGGCGTCTGGCACCTTTTAGCTCCCGGTAAGTGCTGGCCTGGCAGAGCTCCCCCGTATGCCTTTCCTAGATCCTGCGAGCTAGGAGAGGCGGTGGGCATGCAGGAAAGCATTTAAATGCTTCCCTGGGGCTTCCTCTGCTCGCCCACTGAAGCGGGCGAACAGGAGAAGCCCCGCAGAGATCCCCCCCCCCGTGCCAGGTGGGGTGTTGCAGAGAGGCATTTAAATGCTTCCTCGTGGCTTCTTCTGCCTTCCTCTTCCTTGGCTCCCTTTAAGTGCACAGAGCTGGAGGGAAAGGGCCCCGCACACCTTCTGGCTTCCTGCACTTAAAGGGGCTCCCTTTAAGTGCAGGGAGCCACCTTTGCTGGGGGGGGGGGTGGCTTGAGCAGGGGTGGGAAAGCTTCCCTCTGTCCCCATGTCTTTGCCCTCTTTCTTTCATTCTTTTTCCCTCTTTCTTTCTCTCTCTCTCTCTTTCTGTGTTGTCAGGGGTGTGGCCTATTATGCTAATGAGTTCCTGCTGGGCTTTTTCTACAAAGAGTCCTGTTTATAACTGTCTGGGTAGGAAGCAGTTTGTCTGATGGTTGGCATCTTATCTTAATCATTGTTTTTACCCTTCCTTTTGGAATCAATTATTTATTTAGACCCATTTCCTAACAGCCTTTGCAACATGCAATTAAAATCTACTACTACAGGGTTGTACGTAGGATCAAGTCAACAAACTGATACATCTGAGAATTTAGGAGAAGCATCTTGGATTGGAGGATTCACATGCTAGAGGATTCGATACACGAATATCACACCCTCACTTGTGCCTATTCTTCCACGTATAAAGGTGCCAGTCGGTGCTCCCTCTAAGCTGTGGGTTCTTGTGAGCAAAAATTCTACTTTGTGAGCTACTGGCATTAAAGTTGTGAGCAAGTGGTTTGGCCACTGCATAAATTAAGTCTGCTCTGGAGCCATCCCGCCAGAGTTAACACAAAAACGTGTGAGCCAGAGGCTAAAAAAGTGTGAGCTAGCTTTGTGGATGCGCAAACTCTGATTCACTCCCTCCCTGATAATAATAAAGATCAGGAGAGCCCTGCTGGAACAGACAGACCAGTGAGGGTCCTTCTAGTCCAGCATCCCATCTCACACGGTGGCCAGCCAGTTCCTCTAGAGGGCCAACAACAGGGCAGAGAGGCTGAGGCCTTCCCCTGAGAAGAACCTCAGAAGAGCCCTGCTGGGTCAGACCAGTGAGGGTCCCTCTAGTCCAGCCTTCTGTCTTACACAGTGGCCAGCCAGTTCCTCTGGAGGGCCAACAACAGGGCAGAGAGGCCGAGGCCTTCCCCTGAGAAGAACCTCAGAAGAGCCCTGCTGGGTCAGACCAGTGAGGGTCCCTCTAGTCCAGCCTTCTGTCTTACACAGTGGCCAGCCAGTTCCTCTGGAGGGCCAACAACAGGGCAGAGAGGCCGAGGCCTTCCCCTGAGAAGAACCTCAGAAGAGCCCTGCTGGGTCAGACCAGTGAGGGTCCATCCAGTCCAGCATCCTGTCTCAAACAGTGGCCAGCCAGTTCCCCTGGAGGGCCAAGAACAGGGCAGAGAGGCTGAGGCCTTCCCCTGAGAAGAACCTCAGAAGAGCACTGCTGGGTCAGACCAGTGAGGGTCCATCCAGTCCAGCATCCTGTCTCAAACAGTGGCCAGCCAGTTCCCCTGGAGGGCCAAGAACAGGGCAGAGAGGCCGAGGCCTTCCCCTGAGAAGAACCTCAGAAGAGCCCTGCTGGGTCAGACCAGTGAGGGTCCATCCAGTCAAGCATCCTGTCTCAAACAGTGGCCAGCCAGTTCCCCTGGAGGGCCAAGAACAGGGCAGAGAGGCTGAGGCCTTCCCCTGAGAAGAACCTCAGAAGAGCCCTGCTGGGTCAGACCAGTGAGGGTCCCTCTAGTCCAGCCTTCTGTCTCACACAGAGGCCAGCCAGTTCCTCTGGAGGGCCAACAACAGGGCAGAGAGGCCGAGGCCTTCCCCTGAGAAGAACCTCAGAAGAGCCCTGCTGGGTCAGACCAGTGAGGGTCCATCCAGTCCAGCATCCTGTCTCACACAGTGGCCAGCCAGTTCCCCTGGAGGGCCAAGAACAGGGCAGAGAGGCTGAGGCCTTCCCCTGAGAAGAACCTCAGAAGAGCCCTGCTGGGTCAGACCAGGGAGGGTCCCTCTAGTCCAGCATCCCGTCTCACACAGGGGCCAGCCAGTTCCTCTGGAGGGCCAACAACAGGGCAGAGAGGCCGAGGCCTTCCCCTGAGAAGAACCCCAGAAGAGCCCTGCTGGATCAGACCAGTGAGGGTCCATACCTCATCCAGCATCCTGTCTCCTACAGTGGCCAACCAGTCGCCCTGTAGGGCCACCAACCCAGCACAGAGGCCGAGGCCTTCCCCTGATGTTTCCTCCTGGCACTGGGATTCAGAGATTTACAGCAGGATCCCTTTGCTGTAGCCACAATACAGAAAAGTCCTGGGGCATCTACAGACAAGATTTTATTCTGGAATCAGTCATCACAGACTACAGCCTGCTTTGTCGTATGCAGGGAGCAGGGCATTGACCCAGCAAGGACTTATATCCACCATGAGAATCACCATGGTGTAGCGGTTAAGAGCATCAGACTAGTATCTGGGAGACTTGAGTTCGAATCCCCACTCATGCTGCGGAAGCTGGCTGGGTAACCTTGGGGGGAGTCAGCCTCTCCCAGCCTAGCCTACCTCACAAAGTCATTGCAAGGCTAAAATGGAGAATGAGGTCAGCCATTTTGGGTCCCCTCTGGAGAGGAAGGTGGGAGCCCAACCGAATGAAGTAAAAATAAATAAATAAATGTCATGCATGATCTAACCCAGGGGCCTCCAGTCACAAAGGTTTTTGCCCGAAGAAGCATCTTGGTGGCCTTCTGGTACCACAGGGCTCATACTGGGCCAGTGATTTGAGTGCCAGTCTAGTGTCTTGTGAGGACCCAGGTTCAAACCCCCCCCCCCCCCCGCCAGGGAAGCCTGCTGGGTGACCTTGGGCCAGTAACGCACTCTCCGCCTAACCTACCTTGCCGGGTTGTTGTGAGGCTAAAACGGAGGAAAGGAGAACAATGCCGGCTGCCATCCGGAGAGAAACTAGAGCCAGAAAGTAAAGAAATAAATACTTCTTGGGGGGGGGGGGGGGGGATGTCATGTAAGTGGGCCCGAAAGCGATCCAGAGCGTGGGTCTGGCCCCTGCCCGCTCCGCCCCAGAGCCATCCGCAAACAGCCCCCCCCCCCCGCCCCCCGGTTGCAGGGGCCCCCTCGCCCTCCCCGGCGGCCGGGTTTGCTGTCGGGGGCCGGGTACCCAAAGGCGCCAGCTGGGCGCCCCCATCCCATCCCCGCTTTGCGTTCCCAGCCAGGCTGCGTTCCCCGCCCCAGGGCGCACGAGGCTCGTGTCCGCTGGGCTCCGCCTGCCCGCCCGCCAGCCCGCTCACTCCCTCGGCAGCAGGGCCCCGCCAAGGACCCCCGACGGGAGGGCCACCGCGCGTCCGGCGCAGGAAAGGCGGGGCCAGGAGGGTGGCAGGCAGGCAGGCAGGCAAGCAGGGAGGGAGGGAGGGAGACCGGCCGGGGGGCGCCCCACTTGCCCGCTCCGGATCGACGGCCCCGCTTGGCCCCCCGAAGGGAAGGCGGGGGGGGGGGAAGAGAGAGAGAGACCCGCGCTGCGCGGCTCCGAGGACGCGATCCTCCGCGCCCCCCCAACCGGGGCCGGCGCGCAGGAGGCGAGGAGGACGCGGGCGGCGGATCGGGCTGCTGCGCTCGGCGCGGCTCCCTCCCAGGCCAGGCCAGGCCAGGCCAGGCCTCCCTTCCCCCCCACACACCACCTCCGGCCGAACTCCGCGGGAAAAGGCACCGCGCACCCGCCCGCTTCTGCGCCCGCCCGCCCGGCTCGCTGCTGCGCCTTGGCGGCCCCCGCCTCGGATGGCGACGCGCGCTCCGCAACAGCGGCGCCCTTACCCTTAGCCGTCCAGTCCCGCCGGCGCGCCCGCCCGCCAGTCCGCCCGCCTTCCCGGAGCCACAAAGCTCGGCCGGCCCGCTGGCTCCGCCTGCCTCCGCACGCCGGGAGGAGGAGAGACGGCCGACTTCCTTTCCGCGGCCCGCAGCGGCCGCTGCCCTCTGCTGGAGCCCGCGAGCCCTGGAGGTTGCAAGCCGCAGAGCCGGACTCGTCCGCCAGGCTCGCCCCGGGTTTTGGATTGCGCGCTTCGGCTCCAGGCGCAGGGGGTTACATGTTAAAAAAAAAACAAAACAAAACATTGGCCTTGGAGGCACAGCGGCTCCGGCCAGGACCCCCGATCCGCCACCTGTCCCGGTGAAAGGGGAAATGGTGTTCAAACAAATGGCAAAGGTGATCTGATTCCACCGGGAATGGGAGAAAGAAATTTTACTTGCAGAAATAGAAGCGCAGTTGGATGCCGCATTGGGGTTTTTTTGCCTGCACTAAATAATGCGCTCTCTGTCCACTTTCAATGCACTTTGCAACTGGAGTTGACTGTGTAAAACAGCAAAATCCACTTGCAAATTATGACTAAAGTGCATTATTCAAGTGTACAGATGTGGCCCAGCACAGGTACTGAAACTGACAAAACCAGATTCCCAGTGAATTAAACCCCAAAAGAACAACACTCACCAATATGAGTAAAACCTTAATGTATTCTGCCAAAAGTTATGTTGTTGTTGTTCAGCCACACAGTCGAGTCTGACTCTTTGCGACCCCATGGACCACATCACGCCAGGCCCTCCTGTCTTCTGCCATCCTCCAGAGTTTGCTTAATTTCATGTTATCATGCACTGATAACACTGTCTAACCATCTCATCCTTTGCCGTCCCCTTCTTTGACCTTCAATCTTTCCCAGCATCGGGGTCTTCTCCAGGGAGTGCTCCCTTCTCATTGGGTGGCCAAAGTATTGGAGCTTCAGCTTCAGAGCCTATTTGGTGTAGTGGTTAAGTGCGCGGACTCTAATCTGGGAGAACCGGGTTTGATTCCCCACTCCTCCACTTGCACCTGCTGGATGACCTTGGGCAAGCCATAGTTCTGGCACAGCTGTTCTTGAAAAAGAGCAGTTTCTGTCAGAGCTCTCTCAGCCCCACCTGCCTCACAGGGTGTCTGTTGTGGCGAGGGGAAGGGAAAGGAGTTTGTAAGCCGCTCTGGGACTCCCTTGGGGATAGGGCTGCCAAGTCCAACTTGGGAAATATCTGGGGACTTTGGGGGTGGAGCCAGGAGACTTTGGGGGTGGAGCCAGGAGACTTTGGGGGTGGAGCCAGGAGAAAGGAAGTGACATCATTTTGTGATGTCACATCCTGTGATGTTGCTTCCACATGCTTCCACATGAACTCATGAAGTTTCCTAATACTGAATCAGGCCATTGGTCCATCAAGGTCAGTATTGACTACTCAGACTGGTAGTGGCTCTCCAGGGATCTTTAATGTCACCTATTACCTGATCCTTTTTTAGCTGAAGAGGCTGATACCTCCTGCATGTCAAGCAGATGCTCTATCACTGAGCAACAGCCCTACTGAATCCTTCCTCATCTCGGCAGAATATGAAGCACTAAGTGCTACACAAGTGCTAAATATGATTTTCATATCATAAGAACAGGAGAGAAGCCACAGTGGATCGGCCCATCCAGTACAGCCCATCCAGTACAACACTCTGTGTCACAACAGTGGCCAAAAATACCAGGTGCCCTCAGGAGGTCCAGCAGCGGGGCCAGAACTCCAGAAGCCCTCCCACTGTTGCCCCCCAAGCACCAAGAATGCAGAGCATCACTGCCCCAGACAAAGGGCTCCATTTAGACCTTGTGGCTAATAATAGCCACTGATAGACCTCTGCTGGATGGGGACAGAGAGAGAGAGACAGACAGCCAGCTTTTTCACTTACTCTTGCCCAATTCCCAGGCTTTATTTCTGGCCCTTGTTTCACCCAGCTGTTGTCCATGTAAGTCCCATAACTTCTCCCCCCCCCCCCCCCCCCCAGCATAGGCTTTTTGGTGGCTAAAGAGGACCTTTGTCCTCCCCTTTTCGCCAGCAGAAAAGCTAGTTGGATCCATCCCTAATTTAAAATACCGGTTACTTGATGTACAAATGCTTTTAAAAATGCAGATTTTTACTGCCGGAGGGGGGGACATGGTTGAAAGAAACAGAAAATTGGCATAAAAATGAGGAACCCCAACTTTTATTTGCAGAAGGGAAATGAGGATTGGGGGGACCCAAGCAGCCACGACAAGACATTTTAAACAATCCCACTCCCAGACCTTCTACAGGCAACCTCTCCTTGTGATGTTTACCTCTTTGGAAGTGACAGTTTATTCCTTTGACAAAACCACAGTGGACAGACAGACAGAAAAAAGAAAGAGGGGGAGGGGGAGAGACAGAGAAGGAAAAGAGCTGGCAGACCCCAGCTTACCCCAGCAGTTTACTCAGCAGCAACCTTGCACGCAGTAGAAAGAGCTTAGTCCCGCCTTAATCTCTGGGCGGGGCTCTCTTGCTGGCTCAGCTCTTAAAGGGGAAATTTCCCTTTTAAGAAGTTCAAGAGGCTGGCCAGGGCAGGCTCCGAGGTTCCCCTGCTGGCAGCCATTTTGTCCCCCCGGTGGCCAATTTTGGAAAAGCGGGGGAAAGCTTTAAAAATCGGTGTTTCCCCCGCTCTACCGGGGGACTTGGCAGCCCTACTTGGGGAGTGAAGGGTGGGGTATAAATCCAATCTCCTTCTTCTTCTTCTCTTCTTCAGGATCTGGCCTTCCAGGGAACAGGCAGGGTTGATTTCTTTTAGGATCTACTGATCTGATCTCCTTGCAGTCCAAGGGACTCTCAAGAGTCTACTCCAGCACCATAATTCAAAAGCATCTATTCTTTGGTGCTTAGGCCTTCTTTATAGTGTCCAACTCTCGCAGCCATCCATCACTACTGGGAATACCATCGCTTTGGCCATATGGACTTTTGTTGGCAAGGTGATGTCTCTACTTTTTGATATGCCGTCTAGGTTTGCCATCGCTTTCCTCCCAAGGAGCAGGCGTCTTTTACTTTCCTGGCTGCAGTCACCGTCTGCAGTGATCTTGGATCCCATGAAGGTGAAGTCTGTCCCTGCTTCCACGACTTCCCCTTCTGTTTGCCAAGGAGTGATGGGGCTGGATGCCATGATCTTCGTTTTTTGGATGTTGAGTTTCAAGCCAGCTTTTGCCCTCTCCTCTTTTATACTTAGCAAGAGGCTCTTGAGGTCCTCTTCACTTTCTGCCACCCTAGCAGTTCAAAAGCAAGGAATTGCAAGTAAATAAATAGGTACCGCTCCGGTGGGAAGGTAACAGCATTCCATACACCTCGGTGTCTAGTCATGCCAGCCAACATGACCATGGAAACGTCTTCGGACAGCACTGGCTCTTCGGCTTGGAAATGGAGATGAGCACTGCAACCCTAGAATTGGATTCGACTGGCTTTCGAGCAAGGGAAACCTTTACCTTTACTTAATACATACATTACATAAACAATTCTAATTTTTCCAGATTTTCACCATATATTTGAGGATCTTGCAACTATATAACTTGTTTTCTAACCAAAACAGTAATAAATTGAACAACATATATACATGGGGTATCTTTACAATCCAGTTTTCTAATACGTTGTGGTTACTCCCTATTAAATTGTACACAATCTTCTTGAGAATGAGAAGTAATACTTCCACGTGCCTCAGCTGTATAGTGATCAAAATCCATTCATAAAGAATCCAGTGACCCAACAGGTAGCTGTGGATGTCCTCCTGTTTCCGTTTTTCAAGAATCACTGTGATTTTACAACCAATATTTTCAAAAAACGTCACAGGCAAAAACTGTTAAGAGAATTTCCTTCTGAATGGAACACACCCATGGAATCTACATTGGTTCGTCCACCAGACTCCAGTGAATTCTGAAACCCTCTGTGGGACTATTTATATTTTGAAGACCTCCCCAGGACTCAATAGGGATATTGGTTTCTTATCTCATTACATATGCTAACTCATTCAGTCCTCACATATGTATTCTCAACAAAAAGGACTATAAATCCTCAGTTTTTAAATGTATTTTAGTGTATTTCTTTTTCATGATAGTATTGTAGAATACTGAATGTAATACAAGGAATATTGGAATGTTTGGCTGACATAACACTACATCCGTATCAAAAAAGAGAAAAATGCTGTTAAGTGACCTCTACGCCTGAGAGGAGTGAATGGAGGGTCTCAGTCTTATTTTGACATATTTATTGCTTTACAACGGTTGACCTTATAATCTTAGCTTGTTATTTAGTTTGTCTTTGCATATCTTAAAACATCTTCATCATGTTCCATGTTAATTTACTGTTCAGCCCCTGTGTATAAGTTTGAACCTTACCTACCATTCCAATGTATTTGAAAAAGAGTGCCTTGCACACGAAAGCTCATACATTGAATAAATCTTTGTTGGTCTTAAAGGTGTCACTGGACACTGTTTTCTTTTGCTGGCACAATATGTTCTCACAGTCATAGCAGTGTCCCCTCTAAGCTGAGTTAGTGTGAGCTAGCTCACAGTTTTTTAGCCCCCCAGTTCACACATTTTCGTCTTTCACACATTTGCCAGAACTACGGCTTGCCCAAGGTCATCCAGCAGGTGCAAGTGGAGGAGTGGGGAATCAAACCCGGTTCTCCCGGATTAGAGTCCGCACACTTAACCACAACACCAAACTGGCATCACTCCTGACCACAACAGATCTTGCCTCTGAACTCTGCATGTTTGTTCTTGCCCATAAGTACTGAGTTATGTTCAGCTTGAAAATGGTTGGGTGTGATTATTGACCTTGTTATATTTTGAATGGTTATCTTATGTTCTGCACAAAAGCTGCAAACACTGCATTCTAACCGCTTTCTTTTACAGATGTTCTTTTGCCAAACAAAATGTTTTGGAAATGGTTATCGCTGTAGGAGAAAGCACATGATAAACAATGTGGGAGTGCACAGTGAGAAATACAATATGAATAGGTGAAACTGTGCAAACAAGGCGTACCAGCTAAGGAAGTATGGAGGACGAGTTCCCCTTGTGAATGTTTTATATGGTAGCCCGGGAGTAGAAACTTTCTAGGAGACTTTGTTCCCTTGAAGCGACTGGTTTTTGTGAGCTGCTACTTTGCAGTCCTCCTAGTTCCTGGAAAAAGGTGACATACGAAACGAAGCCTGTATCTAGACTCTTCACTGGAACTGAATTTTGGAACTTAATGTTACTTTGAGAGCTTCGTTGCCTCATTGTAGGGCTATTGTAGTATATTACACTCGTTGTAAAGTCTTTACCAAGTTGTATCTCATTGCTTTGTTGAAATTATATTCACAGTATTATACTGACGCCTTGTTTGCACAGTTTCATCTATTCATACTGGAGAAAGCACATGGCCAGACGTTGGAGAAAGCACATGGCCAGATGTTGCTTTGGGGTTAGCCTGGGGGCAGAGCCCGTGTAAAGCAGTATAAAGGAGCCCAAAGTGGTGGGTTAAGTTTGAGAGCCAGGGTGGCACTGTGGTTAGAGCGTCCAACTGGGGTTTGGAAGGTGCAGGTTCAAATCCCTGCTCTTGCCGGGTGACCTTTGGCCAGTCATGCGCTCTGGGCCTAACCTACCTCGCAGGGCTGTTGGGATGATAGAATGGAGGAAAGGAGAATGCAGTGAGCCACTCTGGGTCCCCACTGGGGAGAAGAGTGCAGGACAAAGGATAAATAAGACAATAAAAATAAATGGTGCTATAGAACATTCGTATAACATGGGTAGAGACACCACCCTGCCAACAAAAGTCCGTATGATCAAAGCAATTCAATAGGGAGTAACCACAAGGTATTAGAATACTGGATTGTAAAGATACCCTGTATATATGTTGTTCAATTTATTACTGTTGAGGGGTTTTGTTAGAAAACAAGTTATATAGTTGCAAGATCCTCAAATATATGGTGAAAATCTGGAAAATTAGAATTGTTTATGTCATGTATGTATTAGGTAAAGGTAAAAGTTTCCCTTGCTTGAAAGCCAGTCGAATCTGACTCTAGGGTTGTTCATCTCTGTTTCCAAGCCGAAGAACCAGCACTGTCTGAAGATGTCTCCGTCTTAGGCGTCAAGTTCAGGGGGGCTGGGGAGCTGGAGCCCTCCCCCCCGAACTTTCCCAGGAGGTGCTGAGCCTCCACTGGAGACAATGGACTGTGATATCTCTGGCCCAGCCCCCCCCCCCCCCCCCGGAAATTGGAAAGTCTACACCCTCGGTCTCCGTGGTCATGTGGCCGGCATGACTAGATGCTGTGGTGCATGGAACACTGTTAACTTCCCACCGGAGAGGTACCTATTTATCTACTTGCAATTCCTTGCTTTCAAACTGCTAGGTTGGCAGAAAGTGAAGAGGACCTCAAGAGCCTCTTGGTACGAGTGAAAGAGGAGAGGGCAAAAGTTGGCTTGAAACTCAACGTCAAAAAGACTAAGATCATGGCATCCGGCCCCCTCACTCCTTGGCAAATACAAGGGGAAGTCGTGGAAGCAGTGACAGACTTCGCCTTCCTGGGATCCAAGATCACTGCAGACGGTGACTGCAGCCAGGAAATTAAAAGACAGCCTGCTCCTTGGGAGGAAAGTGATGGCAAACCTAGACAGCATAACAAAAAGTAGAGGCATCACCCTGCCAACAAAAGTCTGTATGCTCAAAGTGATGGTATTCCCAGTAGTGATGTATGGCTGCGAGAGTTGGACCATAAGTTGGACCATAAGGCTAAGCACCGAAGAATAGATGCTTTCGAATTATGGTGCTGGAGAAGACTCTTGAGAGTCCCTTGGACTGCAAGGAGATCGAATCAGCCAATCCTAAAAGAAATCAACCCTGACTGTTCCCTGGAAGGCCAGATCCTGAAGCTGAAGCTCCAATACTTTGGCCATCCCATGAGAAGGGAGCCCTCACTGGAGAAGACCCTGATGCTGGGAAAGACTGAAGGTCAAAGAAGAAGGGGACGGCAAGGGGTGAGATGGTTAGACAATGTTATTGATGCAGTAAACATGAAATTAAGCAAACTCTGGAGCACGACGGAAGTCAGGAAGGCCTGGCAGGATGTGGTCCATGGGACTCGACTATGCGACTGAACAACAACCTAACAGGTAAGTTTTAAAGGCTGTGGAGCTCTCGTTATAAGATGTTGCCTCAAGGTGGCAGTAGACACCCAATCCTTTATCTGCACTTCCTTGACCATCAGAAGAGAACCCAAAAGTCCGTCTTCACAGGGACTCATTGGATGCCCTGGAAAGCCTACAGCAAAGTTCCCCCTTCCAGCAACTTGCATTCAGAGAGAGCGTCGTGTGGTGATTCGAGTGCAGGACTAAGATCTGGGAGGAGGGGGAAATGATGTCAGCCACTTTGGGTCCCTCTTAGGGAGAAAAGTGGGGTATCAATAAAGTCAGGTCACTTGTGTTGGCCCTCGTGTTCAGGTCGCGTGTACTTTATAACGAGGCTTTCATTTTGGTGTAGTGGTTAAGTGCGTGGACTCTGATCTGGGAGAACTGGGTTCGATTCCCCACTCCTCCACTTGCAGCTGCTGGATGACCTTGGGCAAGCCGTAGTTCTGGCACAGCTGTTCTCTCAAGAGCAGTTCTCAAAAGAGCTCTCTCAGCCCCACCTACCTCACAGGGTGTCTGTTGTGGGGAGGGGAAGGGAGAGGAGTTTGTAAACAGAGTTTAATTAAAGATGTGAGCTTTCATGTGCAAAGCACACTTTGTCAGACAAGGAAATGGAATTACAGGACATAGTTGTATACAGTGTCCCCTCTAAGCTGAGTTAGTGTGAGCTAGCTCACAGATTTTTAGCCTCCAGCTCACACATTTTTGCCTTGGCCCAGGAAGGATGGCTCCAGAGCAAACTAATTTATGCAGTAGCCAAATGGCTTGCTCACAACTTCAATGCTCACAAAGTAGAATTTTTGCTCACAAGATTCCACAGTTTAGAGGGAACATTGTGGCTTGTTAAGTTAGCATGCAAAATAGTGGTGCTGTTTTTTAACAGATCAAAAGAATGACAAGCTTCGGTTTCTGATTAACATCCGTTTGGGTTCAGCTGGGTGGGAGGGAACAATACAGGTAATAAATATCTCTGAACCGGAGACTGACGTGCCCTAAATTGTGAAAATCCCGTCCTTAGACCCCATCCATCTCCTTTCTAGCATGGGGGCGAACTTTACAGCATCTTGGCTGTGTGGAGTGTTTTCCTTGTCCCCAAAACAGAAAATTACATTTAAATCTTGGAATTACATTCCAAATTACATTACATATTCAATTATATTCTTAATTGTTAAAAGTAGTGAACTGAGATTTTTTTTAAAAATAACATTTTGCTTCACTAATCATGGAGTTAACTGACAGAATCCTTTTCCTGGGGTGCAGTGTTATGTCAGAGATCAACAATATATTGGATTGCATTACAATCACTGTTATATACTATTTTTTTAAAAATTAAAATATAAGGGATGTATAGTCCTTTGTGGTGAGAATACATATGCGAAGATTAAATGAGTTAGCATATGTAATGGGATAAGAAACCGATATCCCTGTTAAGTCCTGGCGGGGTGTTTGTTCTGGGTGTTGTAATAACTTGTAATCTACCTATTTCCCTTTCCATTCTGTTCCTGAAGTTCCTTTGCAATCAAACAGCTACTCTGAAGCCATCCATTGAATGTCCTGGAAGGCTGAAGTGTTCCCCTACAGGTTTCTCAGTCTTGTGGTTCCTGATGTCAGATTTGTGTCCATTTATGCTCTGGCGTAGGGTTTGTCCTGTTCGTCCTATGTAGGGAGCCGAAGGGCAATGTTGGCATTTAATGGCATATACAGTTTGAGAAGAAGGGTGAGTGGATGCACCGGAGATGGTGCAGTTGGTACTGTTGGGTCCACCTTGATCTATAGATTCAGGTGGTGTGATGTAGTATGTTCTGTGTAGCAACCAGCCTGCCATGTGCTCCCAGGTAATGGCGCCCGCCGCATGTCCAGAGCACATGGTCAGGCAGAGAGGGGAGCTTGAATCTGGAGGAACAATAGACATCCGGATTGAAAGCCTCCACCAATGTGGGACCTAGGTTCTCCCTGGGGAGCCAATGCAATCAAAGTCTCCTCCAGGGAACCTATGACAAACAGGCGCATATGTTAAGCCCCTATCAGGTCTTTTGGGTGCGGCCGGAGGTGTGGCTCCGGCCAGCATATAATGAGGGCCCTGGAGCCCTGGAAGCATGCTTGTTCTGACCATCTACTGGGCACGCTGAATCACTCAATAAAGGCTTCATGATTTCACCGTTCCTGGTCTCCTGAGTCCAGTACTCTTCAGGTGGGTAGCCCTGTTGGTCTGAAGCAGTTGGAGAACAAAGCAGTGGCACCTTTAAGACTAACAAAGTGTTATTCAGTGTATGAGCTTTGGCGTGCATGCACATTTCCTCAGATACTGGCCCCTTACCTACTGCTTCTCTCCAACTAGAACTTGGCTTCTGGGAGTCAAAAGGCCACCTCCACCCCCAGCTCTTGACTGGAGAGATCCCCGGCCAAGGAAATGGCCTCCTCCCTCATTTCAGGTGTGGTTTCTCTCTTTGAGATAAGAGGGCATGGCTGGGCTGAGAAAAGCAAGCAAGGTTCGATTCCTGGGAAGAAGGAAGCGGCTTCAAGTGAGATGGACCATGGCCCAGTTGGCCGGAGATTGGCTGCTAATGGCATTAACAGCCCTGGAATTTGGGTTCTGTTGGCCAGATTTGGCTAAGCAAATCTGCCGCAAATTGACCTCCCATGTTTTTTCTTCCTGCCAGTGGGTGCAGTTCTCAAGGCCTCACTTCAAAAATAATGGGGACAGAATAGAGTGGGTGCAGAGGAGAGTGACGAGGATATTAAGAACGTAAGAACATAAGAGAGAAGCCAATGTTGGATCAGGCCAGTGGCCCATCCAGTCCAACACTCTGTGTCACACAGTGGCCAAGAACACCAGGTGCCCTCAGGAAGTCCAGCAGTGGGGCCGGGACACTAGAAGCTCTCCCACTGTTGCCCCCGCCCCCCTCCCAAGCACCAAGAATACAGAGCCTCACTTGCGACCAGACCGAGAGATCCTATCTATATTTTGTGGCTAATAGCCACGGATGGACCTCTGCTCCAGGTGTTTATCCGAAAGGTGTTTGTAAACCACTCTGAGACTCCCTTGGGTAGTGAAGGGCGGGGTATAAATCCAATCTCTTCTTCTTCTTCTTCTTCTTGAAGGCTGACAGCCTGCGATTCCCCTGATGTTTGGTGGTGGTGTTAGCCACTGAGAGCTCGGGGAATGTGGGAGGAGACGGAACTTTAGGTTTATAAATGGACAAACGGTTCTTTTTCTCTCTACTGCGGCCTTTCCTCAGGCAGGGAGTCGAGCGGAGGGGAAAGTCTGGGCTGGGAGAGAAGTCCCTCCGTGGGATGGAGTGAGAACAGGCAGGAGGCCTGGTGTAAGAGGCTGTAGGCCTTAAGTAGTACCAGGGGTCATTTCGAGCAGGAGCTCGGGGGAGCTCAGCTCCGGGAGTTGGTGCCAGCCCCCCCCCCCCCACGGGGGACTGCCTGCTTGTGTCATGGCTGCAGCAAAATGACCCCGTCCCCTGGAAAGGTCCTTGTTCCTCCGACCAGCCTTCTGAAGGCTTCAGCCACCACTGGAGCTATCCTCCCAGAATAGCGGTATTCTGAGGCTTGGATTAATAACTGTCCCCTCTCTTTCTTTCTTTCTTTCTTTCTTTCTTTCTCTCTCTCTCTCTCTCTCTCTCTCTCTCTCTCTCTCTCCCCCTCTCGCCTTCTGACATACTTCCGCTGATGTCAGGTGGTTTAGCATATGCAAATAAGTTATGCTAATGAGTTATGCTAATGAGCTCCTGCACCTCTTTTTCTACGAAATGACCCCTGAGTAGTACCAGTTAAGGAAAAACAGTTAATCGCGTTAGATTCATTTTAGTTTACCTTTAAAACACTGTTGTTGATTTTACGGTGCCTCGTCTTGTTTTCCCTGCCCCAGTATGGTTTAAATGAACCCTGTTTTTTAAGTGCTCTGCCTGATCATCACACTTTATGTTTCTCGGTTAAAAGAGAATTCAGAATTATGACGCTCAGCTAGATCATGGATTATAACAGAAAAAACAGGCTGAGATTAAGACGCTAAATATTAATTATTAATAGACTATTTTTTAACTTTCAGGTTGACGTAACAATGTATACAAAATTCTTTCAAAATAATACATCCAGCATCAGTGTGAAATTGCATCAAGCTTGAGAAGAATGCAGCGACGCCTTCCAGATATAGTTCTTTCCGTTTCATTATCACAACTTCTTCCTTAGCATACAATACGTGTAAAGTTTGTCTTGTATAGTTGTGTGATTTCTTATTTTCTTAGTCTCCCACACAGCAGCAGCAAACAACGTTCCAAAATAATTCCAAACCATTTGGATAGTAGTATAGTACTGAGTTACTGAAAATAAACTAATGCCCGGTTTGGAATGTATTATTTTGAAATAATTTTGTATACATTGTTAAGTCTACCGGAAATATAAAAAAATAGTCTATTAATAATTAATATTTAGCATCTTAATTTCAGCCTGTTTTTTCTGTTATAATTCTTGGTTAAAAGAGGGCATTTGGTTGGGCTTGGGAGGGTCCCCTGGGCCTTCTCAAGAGACCCTAAGTCCAGGGTGGCGGCGGCAGAAGGTGGCAACCCGCAAGGGGTCATGACAGCTACCCATCTTCTTGGTCCATCAATGTCAGTCTTGTCTACTCAGACTGGCAGCAGCTCTCCCAGGTTTCAGGCAGAAGTCTTTCCCATCACCTCCCACCTGCTCCTTTTAACTGGAAATGCCCAGGATTGCATCAACAAAAGCAAATTATACAAAGCAAAGGTTTCCAGGGGCAGAAGTTGCAGAGTTCTCAAGGCACATGGGACAGTGCAATTTGCCTGGTGTGCGCGCACACTACTGACACAGACTTGCTAACCTCCTGGTGGGGCCTGGAGATCTCCTGGAATTACAGCTGATCTCCAGACTACAGAGATCAGCTCCCCTGGGGAGAAAACAGGAGTTTTGGAGGGTGGATTCTACGGCATTATACCCTGCCAATCTCCATCCCTCCCCAAACTCTGCCATATCCATGCTCCACCCCCCCAGATCTCCAGGAAATTCACAACTTGGAGTTGTGCTGAGGGAATAAAGTTCACACAGAGCCTTTTTACCTTAGCAAACTAATGTGAGTCCTTTATTGTAAGAAACTCCATTCTAGGCAGGATAGGGCAGAGACAGGATTCTCACCTAATCTAACTAACTAGGATGGATGGAGAGGCAGAGAGCGTGTCTGGCTGTCATGTAGCAAGATGGAGACGAAAGCTTTAGCAGGTGTCAGCCCAGAGGAAGGGAGATTCCCTGAGAGCAGCAGAGCCGTAGAAAGGAAGGGATGTACAGATCCTGAGCTATAACTGGCTATAGTCCTCTTCTGAAGTCGGAGGCTGAGAGACAGCAGAAAGTCCTTCCCTTCCGACCCCAAAGAGTTCTGTTTTCCTTCTTGGTCGCTGGACACATTTTGCAATCACTGAGTGGAGTCCCAGAGGCGAATTCCTCTTGAAAAGCCTTTCAGGAACCCTCCAAGTCCACGGAATCGGGTGACACGGACTGGCTAGGGACAGAAATGCACACAAATCATCACACGTCAGTAGTATGTCTCTACTCCAGCTGCCGTACCCTTGCTTCTCTAATGTGTGCGGGGGGGAGAGTGCTAGTTCTCTGTAAGTGGGAATCATGTCCTTTGTGAGTAATGCAATCTTCATGCCTTTTTGGTCATTGTTTACTACCTGGATTTGGGGGCTGGAGGTTTGGCACGAACTGAACTCAGGACCTTGTGAACGCCAAGCAGGTGCTCTACCACTGAGCCACAGACCCTTCTTGAAGCCAGGACTTACTTTACTTTAAAAGATTTTATGCCTTTTCACATAGCGTTGCCAACTCCAGGCTGGGAAATTCCTGGATATTTGGGGGGTGGAGCCTGGGGAAGGTGGGGTTTGGGGAAGGGAGGGGTTTCATTGGGGTGTAATGCCATAGCGTTCCCCCTTCCAAAGTTGTCATTTTTCTCCAGGTAGATAAAGATGGGTCGCCATCTGTTAGTCTGTAGCAGCAGAAAAGAGCAAGAGTCCAGGAGCACCTTAAAGACTAACAGAATTTTGCGTAGAGGGGGGAGCTTTTGTGATCTGAAGAAGTGAGCAGTGATTCCTACCCTGCCACAAATTTTGTTAGTTTTTAAGAAGAAGAAGAAGAAAAGATTGGATTTATACCCCGCCCTTCACTCCCCAAGGGAGTCTCAGAGCAGCTTACAAACTCCTTTCCCCTCCCCTCCCCACAACAGGCACCCTGTGAGGTAGGTGGGGCTGAGAGAGCTCTTTCCCAAGCTGTCCTTGAGAGAACAGCTGGTACAGAGCTATGGCTTGCCCAAGGTCATCCAGCCAGGTGCAAGTGGAGGAGTGGGGAATCAAACCCGGTTCTCCCAGATTAGAGTCCGCGCACTTAACCACTACACCAAACTGGACCTCTTTAAGGTGCTACTGGACTCTTATTTCTGTAGTCTGGAGAGAAACTGTAATTCGGAAGAACTCCAGACCCCACCTGCAGATTGGTAACCCTTTGTCCTCCATGATAAGCTCTAATGGTGGCGGCTGTAGAATGTTTTTAAAATCCGGTCATTAGAAACACAATAAACCAAAAACCGAGGCAGATTAAAAACTAAGAACCACATGCCTAGCATAAGGTAAAGTCACCCTCATTAAAAACCCCAGTCCAGCAGGACAGAAAGATAATAAACCACAATGACTATTTATAGTCGTCCTCCACAGCGGAGATACTATAAAAGAATGGCTTATCACACCAGGAAAGAACAGGAGGGCAAACAGAAGCAGGCAGGGGGGTAGACTTTTTCCATTTTGAGGAGGTTGGGGGTGGAAAGCTGGGAAAGGGGTGGAGCCAAACCTTGAACATACACACACACACACACCGGTTCATCAAAAACACACCCAAAATAATCACGATGAGCGGGGCTTCCTTGCATGCATTCTAAACAAATATAATTAACTAGAGAGCGCCGACTAGAAGAAATACATTCACTGTGCCCAGTGCAAGAATCATCCATCCTGGCTGTATTTTGTCGAATTGGGGCTTTCTGTAAACCTGGGCAGGGGAGGTCCCCCCCGCCCCCAAGGTCCTCCTTTCCCTTGAGAGAATGATGGGTATTTTGGTACTGTGATTAATACGTACCCCATGGCTTCAATAAACTGGATTCAAGGAAAAGCCTGGGGCATCCAAATCCATTCTGATCTCCGTTAGACAGCACCAGAGAATGAAGGTTGCCAGCCTCCAGGTGGGGCCTGGATATCTCCTGGAATTACCACGGATTCCCAGACTTACAGTTCCCCTGGAGAAAATGGCTGCTTCAGAGGACGGACGGACTCTATGGCATCACATCCCTGCAGGGTTCCCTTCCCTCCCCACATTTAGGGGCGGGGCTGTGACTCAGTGGCAGAGCCTCTGCTTGGCATGCAGAAGGTCCCAGGTTCAATCCCCGGCACTTCCAGTTAAAAGGATCAGGCAGGAGGTGATGGGAAAGACCTCCGCCTGAGACCCTGGAGAGCTATAAAGAGCGGCTGTGGCTCAGTGGCAGAGCCTCTGCTTGGCATGCAGAAGGTCCCAGGTTCAATCCCTGGCACTTCCAGTTAAAAGGATCAGGCAGGAGGTGATGGGAAAGACCTCTGCCTGAGCCCCTGGAGAGCTATAAAGAGGGGCTGTGGCTCAGTGGCAGAGCCTCTGCTTGGCATGCAGAAGGTCCCAGGTTCAATCCCCGGCACTTCCAGTTAAAAGGATCAGGCAGGAGGTGATGGGAAAGACCTCCGCCTGAGACCCTGGAGAGCTATAAAGAGCGGCTGTGGCTCAGTGGCAGAGCCTCTGCTTGGCATGCAGAAGGTCCCAGGTTCAATCCCCGGCACTTCCAGTTAAAAGGATCAGGCAGGAGGTGATGGGAAAGACCTCTGCCCGAGACCCTGGAGAGATGCTGCCAGTCAGAGTGGGCAATGCTAACTCTGATGGACTGATGCTCTGATTCACTGTCAGGCCGCTTCATGTGCTGTGTTCAAATTCCGCCCTCCCCAGCCACTGTCCCCAAATCTCCAGGAATTTCCCAAGCCAGAGTTGGCAACTCTGTGCCAGCCCCATGGGGACTGCCCTGTCCCCGATGGTTCCTGATCAGCGATACTTTCCCAGGCAGACAGGTCTTTCACATCACCTGATCCTTTTAACTGGAGAGGCCGGGGATAGAGCCTGGGACATTCTGCATGCCAAACAGATGCTCTGCCACTGAGCCACAGCCCCTCCCTTGCGAAGCAGGAGAGAAAGGGCTGAACCAGAGAAAATGTGAACAATGAAGGGGCCCAGCAGGCCGCCTCTGGGCCATCCTATCAGTGTAACAGACAGAACAACTATCGTAGGGATGGGGAAATTGTCCCCCAGAGCTCTCAGCATCAGTGGAATGAAAGACCAACCTCTTGAACTGCAGCGTCACAGCTGATAAGGATGATGGGATTTCCTGGCTCCGTGGAGAAGTATCCAGTGCAATCTTTCATCAACTGCAAAAGAAAACTTATGTTAGGCCTCCTGATTCAGGCCTTCCCTAGGCGGCAGGCCAGCAGAACATCTCCACTGGGAAAAGGTCTACTCCAGTAGTTCTCAAACTAGGGTCCCCAGCTGCAAGGTTTGAGCCCCTGCACCAATTTTCAGAAAGTCCAGAGTGGAGAGGGATAAGTCTATCAATGGCTATTAGCAATGGTGACTGAGGGGAACCTCCGCATTCAGAGGCACTAGACCTCTGAGTCCCAGAGCCAGGAGGCCACATCAGGGGAAGGCCTTGGCATCTCTGCCCTGTGGTTGGCCCTCCAGAGGAGCTTGTTGGCCATTGTGTGAAATGGAAGGCTGGACTAGATGGACCCTCACTGGTCTGACCCAGCAGGGCTCTTCTGAGGTTCTTCTCAGGGGAAGGCCTCGGCCTCTCTGCCCTTTTGTTAGACTTCCGGAGGAACTGGCTGGCCCCTGTGTGAGACAGGAGGCTGGACTAGATGGACCCTCACTGGTCTGATCCAGCAGGGCTCTTCTGAGGTTCTTATGAAGGTTCATTCCTTACCCCATCAGGTTTGAATTCACATTGCTCAGCGACAACATTTTCTGAAGCAGGGCATGTGGTCTCTTGCATGGTGAAGTTCAGCCGCTGAAGAGTTCTGGAGGCTGAACCCTGGCAGGAAAACCAGACATGAGATCAGCAGGGCCGGTTCTGTAGCAAAGCTCCCCCCACCCCAGCAGCTACTTGGAGCAGCACTACTTGCAAGCCAGCAGCAATAGTGTGAAAGCTTTAGGGCTTTTCGTCAAACCTTGCCTGCCGCCACCCCTGGGCTAGTGAAAAAGGTGGCAGCTGAGAGAGAGAGAGAGAGAGAGAGAGAGAGAGAGAGAGAGTTCCAGTGCCCCCCCGGGGGGGGGGGGTTATTGCCCACTTTGTCAACCAGTGGGCTAGACTCTTTCCTGTTTCCCCGTCCTTGCTTACCCATCCAAGGGGAGGTGTTGCTTCCAGGAGTCGGAAGGCATTTTGGACTCTTGGGCCCTGGTTGTAGATCTCAACCACTTGCGAAAGGGCTTCCTCGAAGGTCTTTGGGGTGTCCGGAGGGCCAGCAATGGCCAGACAGACCAGAAAGAGAACTCCCCAGCCGCTCTCCATTGCTGCTCCGTGCACAAGAGGAGACAGGAAAGGTCTCTCCTTTATATAGGATGAGGCTGCCTCTTTGAGGGCTCCGTCCCAGACAGGTCTTGAGCTCAGAGAGCCGCCTTCCTCAAACCTGCGGCTTTCCCTTTTGTCCACAGACAGGTTGGCCAAGAGGGGAAGGCCGCACAGGGAAATGTGGCACGGCCTTCTACTGAACCAGATGACTCCCAGTCTATCGCTCACTCAGGTGGCAACTCTCTAGCAGAGGAAAAAGCAGATGGGGAACATGGTTGCCAACGGGTCTGGGGAAACTGTCCCACCCATGGAATAGAAGCTGAAGGTGCAAAAGTAGGCTGTTTTTCCATCTGACTTTCCCACTGGAATCATTCTAGTTCCAAAAAAACCTGCCCACACCTCTGTGCGGTGTGAAACCGTGCTGCTACTGAAATGTCCACATCTACTAATTGCCCTCCTGTGGTCAAGCTAGTATTCAACCGGCTTTATTCTGCTTTAAACAATTGCTGTTGATTAGTGCACTTAGACCCCCTGGAGTGAAATTTCACACCACTGTGAAATCAGCACAGGAAAAGACAGCAGTCAAACTACTTTAGAGGGGAGGTGTAAAATGACCCGTAGACAGGTGAAGCGTTCCATGGCTTGGGAGTGAATAACATCAGCTGGTAAATAACATCCTATTAGAGAGCCAGTTTGGTGTTGTGGTTAAGAGTGCTGGACTCTAATCTGGGAGAACCGGGTTTGATTCCCCACTCCTCCCCATGCAGCTGCTGGATGACCTTGGGTCAGTCACAGGTTTGTTCAGAGCTGTCCTCTTGAGGGCAGTTCTCGAGAGAGCTCTCTCAGCCCCGCCTACCTCACAGGGTGTCTGTTGTGGGGAAGGGAAAGGAAAGGAGATCGTAAGCCGCTCTGAGACTCCGAGTGAAGGGTGGGGTATACATCCTCCCCCTCTTCTTCTTCATCTCTGTTGTTTTAATTTTTATTTATGTAATTTATACATTACACATTGCAAGCTAGTACAATCAACAGAAGCGTCCCAATCCAAGACGCTCAGGGGAACATCTCTGGTTGCCATGGCTTCTGTACTGATACTCACCACTTGTGGGGCAGGTTACTCAGAGAGACACACGGGGCGGGGGGTCTCCCTTCTTCTTTGGGAGCTTTTGCAATGACGACAACAAGCTTTCGTCTCGCAGGCATCCCTTGCAACACAGTCTTGCAAAGGGATGGTTGTGTTGGGCGAGGTTGTGCTGCTCTGTGTCTGAGAAACGTCTGAGGCTTTGACCAATCCAGTAAACCTTCCTGTATTTGCAGGCCGTGTTTTCCCATTTAGGAATGACGGCAGTTCCTGAGCCGTGAGAGACCCTTACCCCCACCACCCCGAGGGCAAAGATGATCCAGATGTTTGCCCCATATATCTCCTGGGGCCTGCTGTGGACAGTTGGTGGAAGCTCACACCTCGCTCTAGAAGATGTTCGTTTTGGACACCAGCTCCCACGAGCACCAGAGGGGGGGGCTTCTGCAAAACTATCTCCCCCAACCCAGCAACTGTTGTCCATGTGATGGAGGCACAACCCCAGAGAGCAGTCCCCACCCCAAATGCCGACGCTGTCCCTGCGTTCACTCAGGCCCTATGAACACCTGCTTGCCCGTCTGCTCATCCTCCAGTGGGGAACTGGATGGTCCAGGCTGGCCCGATCTTAACAGATCCCAGAAGATAAGCCGGGTCAGCACTGGTTAGACCTTGGTGCCTCTACCTCAAAAAACAGCCCCTCCCCAGAGCCCCAGATACCCACGGATCGATTCTCCATTATACCCTATGAGGACTGGTCTCCATAGGGCAGGGGGTGACCAAACTTGCAGAGCCACACAGCATAAGCGTCAGCGGTTTGCGAGCCACAAGACATGAACAAATACCACACATACGTTTGTCCTGAAAAATATGCAAATTTGCTTTTTATTAACGTTAAATGAGACTGCCAAAAATAAAAACAAAAGAGGGTAAAAACAGATATTGATAATGATATTTATTAATCCAGTGATATTTGTAGGTGGAGGGGGGCTTTGAGAAGGCATTTAAAGTTAAAGTTGCTTTCTTTCTCCCCTCGCCCCCGCCACATGAAGCCTACCCAGGGAGGGGAACACTGGCCAGGGGAGGGAGGACCGATCGGGGAGGCATGCCTCCCCTTTGCTTCCCCAGCCACCCTGCCGGAAGCCGCACAATATGTGTGAAAGAGCCGCATGTGGCTCCTGAGCCACAGTTTGGCCACCCCTGCCTTACAGGGTATAATGAAGCACCCAGTTTGGGAGATGCGCAGTTCCCACCTGGAGGTTAGCAACCCCAGGTGCAGGGTCAATGATGTGTGAAAAGGGCACTTCCCTTGGGAGAAATTTGGAGTTCACTTGGTAGGCTCCATCCCCAAATCTCCAGGAGTTTCCCAACCTGGATCTGGCAACTCTACCCTCACATCCCCCGCAGGTGTCCAGGGGAGACGTGGCCACCCAACTGGCTGTCCTGAACACCCAAGAGGGCCAGAACATGGGAACCCCACAGGCAAACGCCAGGTAGAATGCTCTCAGCCATTGGCCAGATCCAGCATTGGCTTCTCTTATGTTCTGAAGACTTATACTGAGCAGGACCGTGGCTGCTGTGGCTCGCCAGGATCTAGTGACAGAAAAGGCTTTCTCTGCATCTGGTAGATCCTCTAACTGAAGAGGCCAGGGACTGAACTTTAGTCATGGCACATTCCCATTGGGGGAAAGGAAGATGGTTGGCGTCACCCTTGGTCATGCAGCTGTCAGGTGTAGCTCTTGAAGCCGTCCCACCACTACACCCACAAGCCCCAAGAAGACAGAGCATCACTGCCCCAGACAGAGTGTCCCGTCTGTGCCTTGTGGCGAATAGCCACTCATGGACCTCTGCTCCAGATGTTTCTCCAGTCTCTTGAAGCTGTCTATGCCTGTTGTTGCCACCACTTCCTGCGGCAGTGAATTCCACAGGTTAATTACTCTTTCAGTGAAAGAGCACTAGGTAAAGGTGAAGGTTTCCCTTGCTCGAAAGCCAGTCAAATCCGACTCTAGGGATGCAGTGCTCATCTCTGTTTCCAAGCCGAAGAGCCAGCACTGTCCGAAGACTTTTCCGTGGTCATGTGATCGGCATGACCAGATGCCGAGGCACACGGAACGCTGTTACCTTCTCACCGAAGTGGTACCTGTTTATCTACTTGCAATTTCTTGCTTTCGAACTGCTAGGTTGGCAGGAGCTGGGGCCAGAGACGGGAGCTCACTCTGTCACACGGCACTCGGGTCTCAAACTGCTGAACTACCGACCTTCTGGTCTGCAGCTCAACGTCTTAACTCCTTGCGTCACTACTGCTCCTCAATTTCATGGTGTGCCCACGAGTTCTTGTATTGACTCTGTGGTCCCTGAACTCCCTCCCTCCCCCCCCCCCCCCGCTCTCTCTGGGCTCTACTTCCTGACCTGGAGTTGGCAACTGTGTCTGTGAACAGCATTGCCAAAACTGGCCCACACGTGGTCTAAATAGATAAGTAAAACGGGAAAAGAGAAGAGACATGGCCCCCTGACCCAGCCTGGCTGTGGCTCAGCTCCCAGACACCAGAAGGTGTTCTCCAGGCCAGACTCCTGGTTGTAGTTTTCAACTGCAGAGAAGAGAGAAGAGATTGGATTTATACCCCGCCCTTCACTACCCAAGGGAGTCTCAGAGCGGCTTACAAACTCCTTTCCCTTTCCCTCCCCACAACAGACACCCTGGGAGGTAGGTGAGGCAGAGAGAGCTCTGACAGAAACTGCTCTTATGCAAGAACAGCTCTGCCAGAGCTGTGGCTTGCCCAAGGTCATCCAGCCAGGTGCAAGTGGAGGCGTGGGGAATCAAACTGGGTTCTCCCAGATCAGAGTCCGCGCACTTAACCACTACACCAAACTGGCTCTCAAAGAAGAAGAGATTGGATTTATACCCCACCCTTCACTACTCAAGGGACTCTCAGAGCGGCTTACAAACTCCTTTCCCTTCCCCTCCCCACAACAGACACCCTGTGAGGTAGGTGGGGCTGAGAGAGCTCTTTCCAGGACTACCCTTGAGAGAACAGCTCTGTCAGAACTATGGCCTGCCCAAGGTCATCCAGCAGGTGCAAGTGGAGGAGTGGGGAATCAAACCTGGTTTTAGAGTCCACGCACTTAACCACTACACCAAACTGACCAGGACTTGGTCATAGCTCAGCAGCATGAGGAGCATGGGGCATGCTACAGCTGCCCCCTGGAGCAGCACGAGTGTGGCCCAGAAGTTCTCCATCTTGGCTTGTCTCAAGTGTCTCAGGGCGGGGCGGGGGAGAAAGCTTTGGCTCCTTTTATAGCCCCCCTCTGCTGGGTCGGGACTTCCTCTTGGTGACCTCCCCTGGGTCAACGTCTTGCGGCTTACGTGTCTCTCTCTCTCTGCAGGAAACGCCAGTTGTTGGCCAATCTGCAAAGGTGGGATATCGGTTGGATGTGGGAAGGGAAATATCAGTTGGTTGTGGAGTCGAAATCCCGGGCCCTGCTTGCGAAACAGCCCACAGGGTGACACAGGGAGGGGGTCGCCTTGTTGGGAAAGGGGAAGGCAGTAGGGGTGGGCGGGAGCTGTGCAGGACAGACCCTGGCCCAGAAGCAGGGCTTGCTCAAGGGACTCTCGCCGCACCAACTCAGGTCATCCTCCTGAGGCTCTTGTAGCATCTCTGCTGGCCTGGTCCAAGCATGGCGCCCAAAAATCCGGCCTGGTCCCACCACTGGCAGCATAGTGTGAGTTCCAGAGGCCATGTCTGCCAGCGCTAGTGGCCCAAAACTGTCACCTGTGGGCCTTGGCCGGGGAATGGGCCCAGCGTGGAAGGGCGAGCCAAAGGCTTGAGGGCTGGACTTGGACGAGGGGGACTGGAGCGTAGGGCTGCCAGCCCCCAGGTGGGGCCTGGGGATCTCCCGCTTTCACAACTGATCTCCAGCTGACAGAGATCAGCTCCCCTGGAGAAAATGGCTGCTTTGAAGACTGGACTCTATGGCATTGTACCCTGCTGAGGCCCCTCCCCTCCCCAAACCCCGCCCTCTCCTGGCTCCATCCCCGAAATCTCCCGGTATTTTCCAACCCAGACTTGGCAACCCTACTGGAGCGGATGCTTGTTCTGGAAGTCAACGGATGAGCCACTGCGGCTGGCACAGGAGACTGCATTCAAATTGTTTGTCGTTTTTGTTCCAGTGTCTAAATTGTGGTCCATGGTATGCGGGAAGGTTTAAGAACATAAGAACATCAGAGAAGGCCATGTTGGGTCAGGCCAGTGGCCCATCCAGTCCAACACTCTGTGTCACACAGTGGCCAAAGATACCAGGTGCCCTCAGAAGGTCCAGCAGCGGGGGCAGGAAGCCCTCCCACTGTTGCCTTCCCCAGGAAAAGGGAGTTTGTTTCACCTTTCTTCCCCTTTCCAGATGGGCATGGAATTTCACCCAAGAAAAGGGCTCCATAAGATGACTGGCCCTTTACACATTCACGTATTTGAGACTAGAGGTTGGGTCTGCGATTCCTGCCCCGTGTCCTGGAGTGTAACAGTCATGAGAACATAAGAAACTAAGAAGAACCCTGCTGGGTCAGACCAGTGAGGGTCCATCCAGTCCAGCCTCCTGTCTCACACAGTGGCCAGCCAGTTCCTCTGGAGGGCCAGCAACAGGGCTTAGAGGCCGAGGCCTTCCCCTGATGAGAACCTCAGAAGAGCCCTGCTGGGTCAGACCAGTGAGGGTCCCTCTAGTCCAGCCTCCTGTCTCACACAGAGGCCAGCCAGTTCCTCTGGAGGGCCAACAACAGGGCAGAGAGGCCGAGGCCTTCCCCTGAGAAGAACCTCAGAATTGCCCTGCTGGGTCAGACCAGTGAGGGTCCATCTAGTCCAGCATCCTGTCTCACAGAGTGGCCAGCCAGTTCCTCTGGAGGGCCAACAACGGGGCATGGAGGCCGAGGCCTTCTCCTGATGTGGCTTCCTGGCTCCGGGATTCAGAGGTTGACTGCCTCTGAATGTGGAGGTTCCCCTCAGTCACCATGGCTCATGGAGGATAAGTCTGTCAATGGCTACTAGCCATGTTGACTGAGGAGCTATCCAATCTCCTTTTCAAGCGGTTTATTCCTGTGGCCATCACTGCATCCTCTGGCAGTGAGTTCCACATTTTAATCACTCTTCTGTGTCAAGTAGTAGCACCACACTGCTGTGGGGAAGCAGGAAAGAGAAACGGCTTTCCAGCTGCATTGAACGCAGGATCCACAGTTTTCAGATTTTCAGATTGTGTAGCCCTCTGTTTCTGACGAAGGGAGCTTTGGATCTCAGAAGCTTCTGCCCTGGAAAATCCTGCTGGTCTCTAAGGTTTTCCTGGACTCAAATCTTGCTTTTCTGCCGCAGACCGACACGGCCGCCCCCCTGAAATGGAGCCTGGGGAAACCTTTCCTAATCATCCCACCCAGGTCACCGAAGGACCTGGCTGCCGGCGGAGCTTCCCCTTCTGCGACGCTTCTGTTGGTGCGGCCAAACTGCAAGTGGAGCCTGTGGTGGGCGCCTTACACAAGAGGTTCCCCCCCCAAGCAAACTGAAATCCAGACCCCCAAAACTAACTCCCTCAGGGGCCATGCTTGTGAGCCATGACTCAGCCCCAAAAGGGCTCATGGATTCTCCAGGCCTTTGACGCTGACCTTGGAATCGCCTCCCCTCTCAGTGGACAAGCTCGGCCGCCGTTCACATGGTGTGCTTCTCCTGTTTTAAGTGCCACCACGCACCCTGTCCAGACAGGGATGGGGGAAGACATCTTGTCCCAGTAGGAATACCAGCCTCCAGGGGGTAGTTGAAGATCTTCTGGGAGTACAGCTGATCTCCAGGTGACGGGGATCAGTTCCCCTGGAGAAAATGGCCGCTTTGGAAGGTGGACTCTGTGGCATTATACCACGGCATTCAATGAAGTCCCTCCCCTCCCCAAACCCTTCCTCAGGCTCTACCCCCAAAAGCCCCAGGTATTTCCCAACCCAGAGCAGGTAAGCCTACTTGCCAGCATCCAACCCCAACGGCTAGGCCTGGCTGTCCTGAGACTAGATCTGGCCAGTTTGGTGTCGTGGTGAAGTGTGCGGACTCTAATCTGGGAGAACCGGGTTTGATTCCCCACTTCTTCACGTGCAGCTGCTGGTGTGACTTTGGGTCAGTCACAAGTTATTTCAGAGCTGTTGTCTCAAGAGTAGTCCTCGAAAGAGCTCTCTCAGCCCCACCTACCTCACAGGCAATGTACCCTCAAAGCTGAGTTAGTGTGAGCTAGCTCACAGTTTTTTTAGCTTCCAGCTCACACATATCTGTCTTTGGTCAAGAAGGATGGCTCCAGAACAAACCAATTTATGCAGCAGCCAAATCGCTCGCTCACCACTTTAATGCCAGTAGCTCACAAAGTAGAATTTTTGCTCACAAGACTCCACAGCTTAGAGGGAGCATTGTTTACATCGATCTCACCCTCTTCCCCTCCTGCCTGCGAAGCAGCCGGCAGTTGGAACTGGGACTATTTATTCACCATCTGATTGTGAGAATGTTTTATTTGGTACAGTGGTTAAAGTGCGTGGACTCTAATCTGGGAGAACCGGGTTGGATTCCCCACTCCTCCACGTGCAGCTGCTGGATGACCTTGGGCAAGCTGTAGTTCTCTCCCAGCTGTTCTCTCAGGAGCAGTTCTCGAAAGAGCTCTCTCAGCCCCACCTACCTCACAGGGTGTCTGTTGTGGGGAGGGGAAAAGGATCGTAAACCGCTCAGAGACTTGTTCGGGTCATGAAGGGCAGGGTATAAATCCAATCTCTTCTTCTTCTTCATCCAGAGGTCATCCCATCACGAGGTTGGTGGAAACACCCTGATGTCAGATTCTGCTTGGCATAAGAGATCTTTGCATAATGTTTCTACAATGTTTCTTATTGATTGAATCTGACATTGATGTATCTCTATAAAGCTGCTCTGTCGCTTACTTTCGTTTTCTTTGTAGTGGGCGCTTGACCAGATGCTTTATTGCTCCCTTTGGTGTAGATTACTTGTCTGCTCAATGTTACATTTCAGGCGGGAACTCGGGTTCCCACATACCAAGGTGTCACATAGCTCAATGTTACATTTCAGGCGGGAACTCAGGTTCCCACATACCAAGGTGTCACATAGTACAAAGCTATCTCCTTTGTATTTCCTCCCCCTTCTCCTACGAGTGCTATCTGCTGAATGTAGCCTTGGGAATTATTTTATTGTTCTTCCTGCCTGTTTTGCCAGGGACCTGGCACATCTAGGTCACACAGTTCGAGCTGGGAAATTTTATGTTCTCTCACCCCTGGTGACAAAAGGTGAATCTGCCTTCCCGCAATTTTGCTGTATGCTGATTGGTGATCAATGTTTATGCTTTCATGTTTGTAGGTATAATAGTCCCCCGTTCTCTTTGTATGGCATCACTAACAAACATCAAGACCTGTACCAGTATCTGAATAAAGGACTATGTTTTAATCAACAAAGGCCTGATCATTTGCTGATAGCACAGAAGCCTCACACCTGGGAGTGGGTGGCCCCTACCCCTTACCACATCAAATCCCCCCCCCAGCTTTTTCTTCACTAGCCTCCTCCTCCTCTAGTTTCCCCGGAAACAGAGAAACCTGGCCAATTTCACTCAGGCCAATTTACTTTGCCCCAAATTGACATCACTGAGAGGGGAGGGGACCCTTTTAAGTTTCACCACACCTGGATGGCCTCTTTTGAAGCTGGGCGGACTGCTGTTCGTCTCTGCCAGGTTTGCTGCTCGTGAACGTCAGGTGGCCGTGGTGGACTTCAGAGTTCTATTTATTTATTTGATCAGATTTTTACCCCGCCCTCCCCGCCAAGGCCGGCTCTGCTTTTGCTTGGCTTCAGCTGGGGCGTCAGCTGCATCCATTCCTGGGTCAGTCAGATCTGGCGACTGTGATCCATGCCTTTGTTACATCTAGGCTGGACTACTGCAATGTGCTGTACTTAGGCCTACCCTTGGAGAGTGTTTGGAAGCCGCAGCTAGTGCAGAACGCTGCAGCTAGAGTGCTGGTTGGGCCCAGTTTTTGAGAGTGCATCACACCGATATTACAGCAATTACACTGGCTACCAGTCCGCTCCCAGGCCCTATTCAAGGGGCTGTTTTTGACCTTTAAAACCCTACGTGGCTTGGGATTGGGGTATCCAAAGGGGTGTCTTGTTCCTTATGTTCCTGCCTAGGAATTAAGGTCACAGAGAGAGATCCTCCTGACTGTCCCATCAGTCCAGGAAGTGCAGTTGGTAGGCACACCAGACAGGGCCTTTTCAGTAGCAACCCCACGATTACGGAACAACCTCCCCAGGGAGGTGCGCCTGGCCCCCTCACTTCCGATGTGTCGGAGGCTGCTGAAGATGGTTTTATTTAGGACCACATTTGGTTAAGTTTACTAGCAGTCCTGAATTGTCGTTTTAAATTTGGGGTTTGTATGTTACATATTGTATCTATTCTGTATGCTGCCTTGAGCTCTGTATGGAAGAAAGATGGCTAATAAATGTTTTAAATCAACAAATCAGACAGTCATTAGGTGAGCCAGTGCAGGTAGGCAGAGGTCTGCCCTTTAAAAGGAGAAAAGGACAACCAATGAGGGCAGAATGAGGCCGGTGAAACGGACAAGGCCACTGCTTATATAGAAAGAAGGTGTCAAGGCCACTGTCAATCCACCTTCCTCCCTGGCTCACCTCAAATCAAGAACTAATAAGAGCCCTGCAGCTCAGGCCCTTTGGTTCACACCTCTGGGCATTCCCAAGGATTTTATGCACAACAGGAAGGGAAAAACAAGCACGCATTAAACTTTTACAGCCTGTCAAAATGTTCTTCCATTAACTGCATTGGGGGGGGGGGGGCCTGGGCAGGAGAGATTCCTGAGCGTTGATTAAAAGCACTTCCACGTGCAAAGGTCATTTGAGCCGTAGACAGCGGGGAAAAGATACAGAGGGACACCCAGGAGAGAAGGCAAAGGACTGGCAAATAAAGCCCCCCCCATAAAAATGGTGGAATAAGATATTCTGTCAAGAAGATGAGGCATCCCATTGGGAAGGTCTACAGCAGAGGTGTCGACTTTTAAAATCCCTGGGGGGGCGGGGGCTCTTGTGTGCGCGCACGCGCTGGGACCATGTCCCCGCCGGCCCCCCCCCCCCAGACTGGCCTAGCCTGGCCACTCCTGCTTCCGTGGGGCCAGCTGGGCAACTGCCCAGCCGGCCAGGTCAGTCCCGGGGGGGAGGTGGCGGCGGCAGCAGCCGGCGGGCGGGCAAACGAGGCGGCAGCCCGCGCCTGCCCCCCGCCTCCCCCCCGCCTGCTCCTGCCTCCGTTCCTCCGTCCAGCACGCTGGGCATTTGCCCAGCTGGTTCCTGGACGGAGGGAGGGAGGAACGGAGCAGGGGGAGAGGCGGTGGCGGCGGCAGCCGGCCAGCCAGCCGGCCTGGGCGCTCCATTTTCCTGGGAGTGGCTGAGCCCCTCCCCGGGAAATTTCGGGGGTGGCTTGAGCCCTCGAGCCCCCCCCGTAGTTTACACCTATGGTCTACAGGGAAGGCACCCACGCTTTTGAAATAAATAGGTCGCATGCGAGTACTACAAGAAGGAGAAGAAGAGGAGAAGAAGAGAAGAGATTGGATTTATACCCTGCCCTTCACTACCCTCAGAGCAGTTCACAATCTCCTCTCCCTTCCCCTCCCCACAACAGACACCCTGGGAGGGAGGTGGGGCTGAGAGAGCTCTCTCGAGGACTGCCCTTGAGAGAACAGCTCTGAGAGAACTTGTGAATGACCCAAGGTCAGACCAGCAGGTGCAAGGAGAGGGGAATCAAACCCTTTGGGGAGAAAGGCAGGGTATAAATGAAGTCAATAAACTGACTCGAGCCCTTCAGTGCCTGCCAGGTTCCCAAGTGCAGAATCTTGGTATTTGAACCACTAGAAATTCTCCTGCATTAGCTCCATAGGGGCAGTGGTTGAGTGGTAGAACATCTGCTTGGCCTGCAGAAGGTCCCAGGTTCTATCCCCGGTGTCTCTGGTTAAAAGGACCAGGCAGGAGGTGATGAGAAACACCTTGACTTGAGACCCTGGCTCAGTGGCAGAGCCTCTGCTTGGCATGCAGAAGGTCCCAGGTTCTATCCCCGGTGTCTCTGGTTAAAAGGACCAGGCAGGAGGTGATGGGAAAGACCTCTGCCCGAGACCCTGGAGAGCTATGGAGGGGGCTGTGGCTCTGTGGCAGAGCATCTGCTCGGCATGCAGAAGGTCCCAGGTTCAATCCCCGGCATCTCCAGTTAAAAGGACCAGGCAGGAGGTGATGGGAAAGATCTCAGCCCGAAACCCTGGAGAGCCACTGCAAGTCTGAGAAGATGAGACTGACTTTAGATGGGGAAAGGGACTAACTCAGTATAAGGCAGCTTCAAGTGAGGGGCTGCGGCTCAGTGGAAGAGCCTCTGCTTTGTATGCAGAAGGTCCCAGGCTCAATTCCAGGTGCCAGTTTTTAAAAGGATCGGGTACACGGTGATTTGGAAGACTTGAGATCCTGGAGAGCCACTGCCGGTCCGTGTAGACAATGCTGACCTTGATAGACTGAGGGTCCAAGTCAGTAAAAGGCAGCGTATGTATTGGGGAGGAGCTGTAGAGCATCTGCTCAGCATGACGAAGGTCCCAGGTTCAATCCCTGGCAGCATCTCCAGTCGAAAGGACCAGGCAGGAGGTGATGGGAAAGACCTCTGCCTGAGACCCTGGAGAGCTGTAAAAGAGGGGCTGTGGCTCAGTGGTAGAGCATCTGCTATGCATGCCGAAGGTCCCAGGTTCCATCCCCGGCACCACCAGTTAAAAGGACCAGGCAGGAGGTGATGTGAAAGACCTCATCCTGAGACCCTGGATAGCCGCTGCAAGTCTGAGCAGACAATACTGACCCTTGATGGACTGATGGTCTGATTCAGTATAAGGCAGTTTCATGTTCTCCAAGTTCAAATTGATGGGAACTTGTGTGCAGCCCCAACACACTTAGAACCATGGAATCGTAGAGTTGGAAGAGGCCCCCAGGGTCATCTAGTCCAGGGGTGGGCAAATGGCGGCCCGCGGGCCACATGCGGCCCACCACAGAATTTTTTGCGGCCCGCCAAGACATGAAGATCAACAAGAGTAGATATAGATGCTCTTTGACAGACATTAACTTGCAGGCTGTGATGAGAATCTCAACAAGCAATCTCACGCCTGATTTCAAAAAAATTGTAAAAAAGTGTGATAGGGTACATTTGTCTCATTAAACTGATTCTAAAATTAAATGTGCTTGCAGCTATAGATGATATGAAATCAGCACAATAAATAAATTGAATAAAACTACCATTATTTTATTTTATTTATATTTATTGATTTTTATGATACAATTTATGCCTTTTCTGAAATGCAAAGTTAACTAATGAATGCAATCATTTTAAAAGGTGCGGCCCTCCGCTAACCTCCGCTCCCACAAAGTGGCCCCTGAGCCAAAACAATTGCCCGCCCCTGATCTAGTCCAATCCCCTGCACAAAGACTTCAAGGGTCTTTCACAGGGAAGACTTCTCAGGGGATTGTGTTGTTAGCAGCAGTGTTCTCTCTAAGCTGAGTTAGTGTGGACTAGCTCACTGTTTTTTAGCCTTCGGCTCACCTGTTTTTGTCTCAGCTCAGGAAGGAGGGCTCCAGAGCAAACTAAATGATGCAGCAGCCAAATTGCTCACTCGCAATTTTAATGCCAGTGGCTCCCAAAGTAGGATTTTTGCTCACAGGACTCCCCAGCAGGGGTGGCCAAACTGCGGCTCGGGAGCCACATGTGGCTCTTTCGCACATGTTGCGCGGCTCCGGGCAGGGTGGCTAGGGAAGTGAAGGGGAGGCAGTCTTCCCTTCCCCAGCCAGTGTTCTCCTCCATGGGTAGGCTTGGGGGGAGGGGGGTAGAGGAAAAAAAGCAATGTTATATGCGTTCTCAAAGCCCCCACCCCCCTGGCCGGCAGAGTTCCCTCTAAGCTGAGTTAGTGTGAGCTAGCTCACAGTTTTTTAGCCTCCGGCTCACACATTTTTGTCTTAGCTCAGGATGGATGGCTCCAGAGCAAACTAATTGATGCAGTAGCTAAATTGCTCACTCACAGCTTTAATGCCAGTAGCTCACCAAGTAGAATTTTTGCTCACAAGACTCCACGGCTTAGAGGGAACATTGCTGGCCGGCATGGAGAAAGCATTTGTCTCTTTAAATATCATTATCAATATCTGTTTTTACCCCCTTTTGTTTTTATTTCTGGCAGTCTTATTTGATGTTAATAAAAAGCAAATTTGCATATTTTCCAATAAAAACGTGTGTAATATTCCTGTCTTGTGGCTCTCAGACATCTGATGTTACTTCTATGTGGCTCTTACATTAAGCAAGTTTGGCCAACCCCTGCTGTACAGCTTGGAGGGAGCCCTGGTTAGCAGCCACGCATTATCCCATTGAATCAACAGCTCTTAGCAGACAGACCCATCGACTGAGTCCCTGATCCAGCAGGAAAAGGCCTTTGCTCTTGCATCAGTCTTTCCTCACGCAAAGCCACCCCCCCCCCCAGCCTCCCCACCTGGACAGTTTAGCAAGCGAAGCCCAGGATTTCAGCAGTTCCTCTCCCCACATCCAACAGCTATCCCACTTGGGGAGATTGGCCAACCATGGGCATTTCCACAGCCAACGGGACGTTAGCCCACTGGGAGCCAGGCCCCCCAGGAGAAGGGTATAAAGAAGCAGCCAGGAGGCTGAGGGTTAGACGTTAGGTACCACCAACTGAAGCCAGGATGCAGAACTGCTGGGCCCTGATGCTGCTGGTGGTGGGGGTCGTGACGGCCGCCCCCACAACGCCCACCCTCCTCAGCTACGAGCAGGTTGTGGCTTCGGCAGTCGCCACCTACAACCAGGATCTGGGCTCGGAAAACGCCTTCCGGCTGCTGGAAGCGGAGCCCCAGCCAGACTGGGTGAGTGGCACTGCTGGGACTGGGCTGGGGCTCCACACGCATGGAGGAGGAGGAGGAGGAGGACACTCCATCAGCAGCTTCCCTCCCCTCTCCTCTCCCGTCTCCCAGGGGAGAGAAATCCCTCCATGGGAGGTCATTGATTCAAAGGGTCGCCATAAGTCAGAAGTGACTTTACCCAGGGCTATTTTGGGGCAGGAACGCACAGGAACAGAGTTCTGGCTGGCTTCTGAGTTGGCCATGCCTACAGCCTCCCCCCCCCCCCACGTTCCCCCTCAGGGAAGCCAAGCCAACCCAGGGAGGGAAAACAGTTTAAACTGTCTCCCCTCCTCGGGATCCCGAGTCACCCTGCACCTGCGGGGTGCCTGGGGAAGCCGATCCAGAAACTGCCTTCCTTCCCTTGGGAAGCCGATCCCGGGAGGGAGCTCCGCGGTCAGGGGTGTGGCCTAATATGCGAATGAGTTTGTGCTGTTGGGTGTGGCCTATTATGCTAATGAGTTCCTGCTGGGCTTTTTCTACCAAAAACAGCCCTGGCTTTATTGCAATTCACACCCACAGAATTCTATCATAAATTATGATGTGCTCCAATGCAAAGTTACTCCAGTCTATATACGTTGATTTCACATGGTGTAGATGGGAGCAACTCTGTGCTGGATCACGCTGTAATTTATGACCGAATCCTGTGGGTGTGAATTGCTGTAAAGTCGCTTCTGATTTGTGACGACCCTTTGAATTAATGAGCTTCCAGAACGTTGGAAGTAGCCAACTGAAGCTGATTTTACATCTGACTTTCCCGCTGGAATCATTCTGGTTCCAAAAAACGCTGCCCATACCTCTGTGCGGTGTGAAACCATGCTGCCACTGAAATGTCCATATCTAATAATTGCCCTCCTGTGGTCAAGCTAGTATTATACCCCTTTATTCTGCTTTAAACAATTGTGGTTTCTTAGTGCACTTATACCCCCTGGAGTGAAATTTCACACCACTGTGAAATCAGCACAGGAAAAGACAGCAGTCAAACTACTTTAGAGGGGAGGTGTAAAATCAGCCTGAGACTTTTGACCCGCGGCTTCGCCCGATTTCCTCTGATTTCCTCCATGGCTTCAGTGATCCTCAAAAAACAGGATCACTGAAGCCACGGGGGAAATCGTGCAAAGCTGCAGGTCAAAATGTGCCCCGTGGCAAATAGTGAGAAATTGAAGCAGGCAATCGGGGCAAAGGGAAGACGGACGGTGAAGCAGCACCTGGTGAGAAATCGGTCTCAGAGGGCCATTTTACACCTCCCCTCTAAAGTAGTTTGACTGCTGTCTTTTCCTGTGCTGATTTCACAGTGGTGTGAAATTTCACTCCAGGGGGTCTAAGTGCACTAATCAACAGCAATTGTTTAAAGCAGAATCAAGCTGGTTGGACACTAGCTTGACCACAGGAGGGCAATTAGTAGATGTGGACATTTCAGTAGCAGCACGGTTTCACACCGCACAGAGGTGTGGGCAGGTTTTTTTGGAACAAGAATGATTCCAGTGGGAAAGTCAGATGTAAAAACAGCCAGAGTCAGGTTACTGTATCTGGTAAGTCCCAAAACTGGGTATTCTGATAGCCGCTTTTGAGTACAGTCATTCTAGGACCTCATGCATGCACGAGGAACAGCTCATGCCAGTAATTCTAACTTTCTTGCTTCCTGGTCCTTGTCAATGATTACAGAAAATAATTTGAATAGTTAGCAGTTAAATACCACAGATTCAGCCTCGGCTGTGGTTAAAATGCCGTGATTAAAAGGCGGGATTCGCTGCCAGAGGGTGTAGTGATGGCCACAGGAAGAGGCCGCTTTAAAGGGGGATTCTACAGATTCAAGGAGGATATCTGTGGCTCCTAGCCCTGGTGACTGCGGGGAACCTCCACATTCTAGGGTTGCCAGCCTCCAGATGGGGCCTGGAGAGCTCCCGTTTTTGCAACTGACCTCCAGCTGACAGAGATCAGCTCTCCTTTGCATAATGGCTGCTTTGAAGGGTGGACTCAAGGGTGGACTCAAGGGTGGAATCAAGGGCATCGTACCATGCTGAGGCCCCTCCCCTCCCCAAACCCCACCCTCTCCTGGCTCCACCCCCAAAGTCCCCAGGTTTCCCAACCCAGACCAGGGAACCCTACCACATTCAGAGGCACTAAGCCTCTGGATCCCAGAGCCAGGCGGCAACCTCAGAGTAAGGCTTCTGCCTCTGTGCTAGGGTTGGAAGCGCTGGGTTGGGAAATACCTGGAGATTTTGGGGGTAGACCCTAGAGAGGGTGGGGTTTTGGGTGGGGAGGGACATCAGCAAGGTACAATGCCATAGAGTCCATCCTCCAAAGCAGCCATTTTCTCCAGGGGATCTTACTTGGGCAATTTGGAGATCAATTGTAATAGTGGGAGGTCTCCAGGTGCCACCTGGAGTTTGGCATCCCTACTCTGTGCCCTGTTGTTGGCCCTCCAGAGGAACTGGTTGGCTGCTGTGTGAGACGGGATGCTGGACTAGAGGGACCCTCACTGGTCTGATCCAGCAGGGCTCTTCTGAGGTTCTTATCACGGGAAGGCCTTGGCCTCTCTGCCCTGTTGCTGGCCCTCCAGAGGAACTGGCTGGCCCCTATGTGAGGCGGGAGGCTGGACTAGATGGACCCTCACTGGTCTGACCCAGCAGGGCTCTTCTGAGGTTCTTATGGCAGTGGAGAAGCCCCCATCCCCTTCTCTTTACCCCTCCTTGATATTAGTGCTTGGGGGGGTCACAGAGGAGGGGGGCCTTCTGGAGTTCTGGCCCCGCTGGTGGACCTCCTGATGGCATCGGGGGTTTTGGCCACTGTCTGACACAGAGTGTTGGACTGGATGGGCCACTGGCCTGATCCAACATGGCTTCTCTTACGCTCTTGAAACTCACAGTGATGAAGGTTTTTGTAGAGAGCTGCAGATTGGGATCAGCCCTGGAAGGTGTTTCATCTTCTTCCGGCACTCTTGTCTGCTTTAGTCTGCCCCTGGTCCATGTAAGGGTCTTGGCCTGACCCAGAAAAGCAAAATCTCCCAGCCAGAAGCCAGGGATGGTGGCCGTTCAAGGGTAGGTCAAGGTTCTGCATGACCAAGAATCACACCTGTTCTTTCTTTCTGAAGAAAAGCGATTACTGATATGTTCCTAAGGGAGGAGGCCCCAGTTTTGTGACATCATCCGTTTTATACCAGGTTATTTTAAGGAAATAAACGTCACAGCCGAAACTTTAAAAAAGTACTTAAACCAAAACAATCAGTTACTTTTACAAATCCTTCTGCTCTCCCTGGGTTCCTGGAACCTGGACTGTCACACTAGGATTTGGAAGGTTCAGGTTCAAATCCCCACTCTGCCATCGAAGCTTGCTGGGTGGCAGTGTTCCCTCTAAGCTGAGTTAGTGTGAGCCAGCTCACAGTTTTATTAGCCTCCGGCTCACCCATTTTTGTCCCAGCTCAGGAAGGAGGGCTCCAGAGCAAACTAATTTATGCAGCAGCCAAAGCACTCGCTCACAGCTTTAAGGCCAGTAGCTCACAAAGGAGGGGGGTTTTTTTTGCTCACAAGACTCCGCAGCTTAGAGGGAGCATTGCTGGGCGGCCTTGGGCCAGTCACGCTCCCTCTGTCTGATCTACTTCACAGGGTCGTTGTGAGGATAAAATGGGGGAGAGAATGATGTAGTGAGCTGCTTTGGATCTCAGCTGGGGGGAAAGGTGGGATATAAATAAGGCAAATAAATAAATAATCCAGCTAGAAGCCTGCCAGTCTTTTCCCAGCTAGGCCAATGTACCCTTTAACAGCATCACAACAGGCCAAAACCCAGCAGGTGGAGTTCCCCGCTGCCTGAATTTCCAGAGCTGAATTTCTCGCTGACCCTGTGCGGCTGTCAGGGGCACCCACCCAGATACAGTGGCCAGCCTCCAGGTGGTTCCTGGAGATCCCCCAGTATTAGAACTCACCTCCAGTCAACAGAAGTCATTCCCCCCTGGAGAAATGGCAGCCTGAGCATTTGGACCCTATGGCACGGTACCCTGATGAGTTCCCTCCCCTTCCAAAACGCCACCCTCACCCGTTTCCACTCCCAGAATCTCCAGGGATTTCCCAGCCCAGAGTTGGCAACCCTGCACCCAGATTAAGGCTTGGCAGCTCCCGGCTTCTCCAACCGGGGGAGGGGAGAGCTGTATCCGTGTCCCACTCTGCAGATACGACTGACCTCCGAACCGAATGTCTTTGCAGGATCCTTCAGCCCAGACCATCCAGGGCCTGAAATTCTCCATCAAAGAGACGGTTTGCCGTGCGGATCAGAACCCGGATGTGACCCAGTGTGCGGATAAAGAGGACGGGGTAAGGGGACCCTCCGCGGGGCCCAGTTCTTACTGGCGCAGCTTCTGTGGAACTGGTGGACACAATGAGAAAGCGGGTGGCGTTCTGTCTGACACAGCCGAGTGGGGGGGGGGGGGGGGGAGCGTGCGCGCTGGCATCTTTTGCCAGAACAGACACCTCCACTCACTCATGTCTTACTAAGGTCAAATTTACATCTGACTTTCCCGCTAGAATCATTCTAGTTTCAAAAAAACCCGTCTATACCTGTTTCTAGTTTCAAACCATACTTGTTCTAGTTTATAAATTATTATTTACATTCGTTAATTGCCCTCCTGTGGTCAAGCTAGCATTATACTCCTGTAGACAAATGCTGTTGCTTAGTACTCTTCAGACCCCCTGGAGTGAAATTTGAAACCAGTGTGAAATGAGCTTGGGAAAAGACAGCAGTCAAACTACTTCAGAGGGGAGGTGTAAATTGGGCCTTAAACAAAGAACAAAGGTCGGTGTATTGCACAAAAGAGTCCTACCCTTTAACTGGTGTGGGTGGAAAGTGGTATCAAGTCATAGCTGACTTATGCACATTGCCTGCCTCCGTGTCATGGACCTGGGCTTCCTTGCTGCTCTCCCACCCAAGTACTGGCCAGGGCTGACCCTGCTTAGCTCCCAAGATCTGATGAGATCTTGCAACCCGGGGCCATCCACACTGGGAGCTTTGGAGTTCTCCAGAACTCTACATCCGAATGGAGGTTGGAGCCAGTTTGGTGTAGTGGTTAAGTGCGCGGACTCTAATCTGGGAGAACCAGGTTTGATTCCCCACTCCTCCACTTGCAGCTGCTGGTCTGACATTGGGCAAGCCATAGCTCTGGCACAGCTGTTCTTGAAAAAGAGCGGTTTCTGTCAGAGCTCTCTCAGCCCCGCCTACCTCACAGGGTGTCTGTTGTGGGGAGGGGAAGGGAAAGGAGTTTGTAAACCACTCTGAGACTCCCTTGGGTAGTGAAGGGCGGGGTATAAATCCAGTCTCCTTCTTTGGGGGCCGAGGGAGGATGCAGGTAGAGTTGCCAACTCCAGGCTGGGAAATTCCTGGAGATTTGGAGTACAGTGGGATTTGAGAAGGAGATGGAACTCCATGGGTTATAATGCCGTAGTGTCCACCTCCCAAACAGCTAATTGTTCCAGGGGAACTGATCTTTGTCATCTGAGATAAGGTGTAGTTAGATCTCCAGGCCCCACCTGGAGGTTGGCAACCCTCGATGCAGGAAAGATGCCACATGAAAAAGGCACTTTTCTTGAGAGAAATTCTGAGCTCACTTGGTGGGGGGAGGAATTCATGGGGGCTGGAGATGCCCTGGGCTGGACCACGCAGGTCCATTCTGTTCATGGTGGTAAGTAAAGGTAAAAGTTTCCCTTGTTCGAAAGCTAGTCGAACCCAACTCTGCAGGGCGGTGCTCGTCTCAGTTTCCAAGCCGAAGAGCCAGCGCTGTCCAAAGACTTCTCTGTGGTCATGTGGCCGGCATGACTAGACGCCGAGGTACACGGAACGCTGTTCCCTTCCCACCGAAGCGGTACCTATTTATTTACTTGCAATTTCTTGCTTTTGAACTGCTAGGTTGGCAGGAGCTGGGGCCAGAGACGGGAGCTCACTCCGTCACGTGGCACTTGGGTCTCGAACTGCCGAACTACCGAGCTTCTGGTCTGCAGCTCAGTGTCTTAACCTCTGAGAACCCTTGGCAGAATCCAGCCCCACGTGCCCCCCCCCGACTGCCACCGCATGGCCCAGGGATGCCCCCTGCTGGCAACAGAGCTTGACTTTTGCAACCAGCACAGCCCCAGTTTGAGCCCTTTTTCTGCCAGGAAGTTGTGTGTGTCTGTGTGTGCAGCTCTTGAACTCAGGGCTTGTTAGAAGCTGATCCATGTCCTTCTTTGCTTGGGCAGGTCGACCAGGACTGCTCTGGGTTCTATTCCGCTGACCAGAATCCGCCGCTGATCATTGTCCAGTGCGAAGATGTGGATCAGGAGGTATTTTCTTGGCTACCCTAACTGACCGTTTCTTTTCTTCTTTCGCACTCAGGCCCGGCATGCTGTCACGATGGGAGTCGGGGAGGGGGAGGCAGATCCCAGCAACAGTGGATTCCTGAGTCTGCCTTGCAGATGTCATTTATATATTTCATTTCTATCCCATCTTTCTCTTCAACGCGGAACCAAAGGATTTTACATCATTCTGCACTCCTCTATTTTATCCTCACAACAACCCTGTAGAGGCTGAGAGAGAGGGAGTGGCCCAGGGTCACCCAGTGAACAGATAGATGTAGAACCCTGACGGTTTGCCCACTGAAGAGTACTGGACTCAGGAGACCAGGAACGGTGAAATCATGAAGCCTTTATTGAGTGATTCAGCATGCCCAGTAGATGGTCAGAACAAGCATGCTTCCAGGGCTCCAGGGCCCTCATTATATGCTGGCCGGAGCCACACCTCCGGCCGCACCCAAAAGACCTGATAGGGGCTTAACATATGCACCTGTTTGTCATAGGTTCCCTGGAGGAGCCTTTGCTTGCATTGGCTCCTCAGGGAGAACCTAGGTCCCACATTGGTGGAGGCTTTCAATCCGGATGTCTATTGTTCCTCCAGATTCAAGCTCCCCTCTCTGCCTGACCATGTGCTCTGGCCATGCGGCGGGCGCCATTACCTGGGAGCACACGGCAGGCTGGTTGCTACACAGAGCATACGACATTACACCCACTTTGGTTTCTAAAAGTGTTCATCTGAGGATGTTCCTTCTTGGAGTCTTCCCCATGGACACAGTGCTCCTGAGTGTGGGCAAAAAGCCCATCTGATAGAAAGATTTGAAAACATCAATGCAAGGAAAGAGTGCCTCTGAGCATATGTCGAATTCTTCCCAAAGAGTATAATCTTTTTCGCACATCTTGTAGAAACAGAAGCAGTGGATTCCTGAGTCCGTTCTTGTAGATTTGGAGTCGGACTCCACACACATTGTCAGCTTTTGCCTTCGAAAATCCTCTAGGCTTTCTCGTTTATTTACAATGTTTCTGCCTCTTAAAGAGCCATCCTCTTGCTGGCTCACAGTGAAAACACTGGCACAACATTAAAAACAAGACTCTTGGCACAAACAGCATAAAAGCTATTAAAACTGAAGCAAACAGTTAGAAAGCTGAGAGGAGAAACCCCTAACTGAAAGCCTGGGTTAAGAGATGTGTTTTGCCCTGGCACTTACAAGAAAGTGAAACAGGCCCCAGGGAGCCTTAAGAACAGGGCGTTCCACCCATCTCAGTGATGGGTTGCCAGCTCCGGGTTGGGAAATACCTGGTGATTTTTGGGGTGGAGCCTGAGGAGGGAGGGGTTTGGGGAGGGGAGGGGAGGGACTTCAGTGGGGTATAATACCATGCAGTCCACTTTCCAAAGCAGCCATTTTCTCCAGCTGAACTGAATCTCTGTTGCTGGGAAACCAGTTGTAATATTGGGAGATCTCAAGCCACCATCTGGAGGTTGTAGAAAAACGGAGGGTCGCAGTGTTAGGAAAATATGGAAAAATGTGTAAAACTGTGTATAACAGAGGTTTCTGTTTTACACAGAGAGAATTTATTGCACCTTATGTCTTGTATGTATATCACAGTCCTTGGGGGGAAAAAAGAAAATAACAAGCACAAAACAGATCTATTTTGTGCTTGTTGTTTTCTTTTTAGTTTTTCTATACTGTTATATAAATATTGGCATCAAGTATTTACCAAACATAGGTTCACCAAAATAATTCATCAAAGTGCAAGTTTGCACATTGTTCAGACATTCAAACAGCACCTTGTCAGTTTCACAATCACAAGTCCCACAGAACTCTAGTAATTTACCTGTATCGAATACAATCTTTTTTCAAGGACAGTGATGTACATACAAGACATAAGGCACAATAAATTCTCTTTGTAAGTATAAAACTCTGAAAATAGCAGCATTTTTCTGGGGTCCCATTGGAATCCTTGCGGCAAATATAATAACTTATCTAGGAGAACATATCTCTCAAGCTCTCTCAGGCAGCCGCTTGATGGATCTCTGTTGCTGGGAGATCAGTTGTGATAGTGGGAGATCTTCAGCCACTGTCAGGAGGTTGGCAAAGCTACATCTCACCTCTGAATGCAGGAACACAGAGTAGGGCTCAAGAGGCAGATCTTAACAGGTGGTGGGGTGGGGTGGGGTGAATAGTATGGAATAGGGTTGCCAGCCTCCAGGTGGTAGCTGAAGATTTCCTGGGATTACAACTGAACTCCAGGTGACTGAGATCAGTTCCCCTGGAGAAAATGGCTGCTTTTTAAGGTGGCCTCTACTATGGCATTAGACCCCACTGGAGTCCCACCCCTCCTTGAACCCCGCCTTCCTCAGGCTCCACCCCCCAAAACCTTCAGGTGTTTCCCAACCTGGAGCCAGAAACCCTATGTATGGAAAGAGGCCGTTCTTTCAGCATCTTGCAGTTAAGCCACTGAGGGCCTTAAAAGTAAGAAGCAGCACTTTGAATTCTGCCTTTGAGCAGATGGGTGCAAAGGCTTCAGACTATCTGAATCTGTGCTGAGGAAGGGAAAGGAATCTAGATGGCCATCTGACAGCCATGATGATTCTGGGAACTTAGGCGGATCCTGAGAGGGAGGGGAGGAAGGGTTCCCTCAGTGCTTAGTTCTCGTGGCCCTTTCTGACACGCCCAGGGAAATGTCGATCGCCACTTTGGGGACAGGAAGCAATTTTTCCCCAGGCCAGTTTGGCCGGGGATCCTGGAGGTTTTTTGTCATCTTCTGGGCATGGAGCGGGAGTCACTGGGTGTGTGTGTGGGGGGGGGGAGAGGCATATTTGAATTTCCTGCATTGTGCGGTGGTTGGACTAGACGACCCTGGAGGTCCCTTCCAACTCTAGGATTCTACGATTCTCTATGATTCTATAAATCATAACATCAAGCAGTGTTTTTTTTAATGGGCCTTTAAGTCCTGAGGACTGGAGAAGTGTGAAATCCCGGCCGTTTGGCTGTCAGTTTTGGAACCAGCCGGCCAAAGAGACGCAACGTACAAACCCTTGCTCGGCCGCAACTCCTGAAACCTTGTCTGTCCTTCCCCACCTGTAGCTGGACCGCATCACCAGGAGCCGCTGGAGAAGATTCTGGAGGAAAACCAAGAGAGCCGTAAAGAAGCATGGAGTCAGCATTGGTTTGGCAGCCCTGCGGCTCCGTGGATAAGCGAGGGCTGGAGGACAACAGTCTCAAGATGGCCAACGTCCCTCCTGCTGCACTGTGACGGATCTGCAACCGCAGGGAGCTGTGCCTGCAAGCTTCTTGCAAGCTTTGAATATCCCGCCTTGCTTCTCCCACCGCATCTTTCTCTCCTCTTGTCCTGATGCAGAAGTCTTCAGTAATAAAATCTGTACCGTTGAGATCGTAATTTGCAAGTACTTTGTGTCACATTCGTGTGCCGTGCAGCTTTGGGGATGTTATTCCACCCCCAAGATCAGCTTCTTGCAAAGTTGCCTTTTCCAGTTTCTTATTTGCTGCCAGCTCTGTTGCTCTTCAAAGGAACCGTGGTGGCTCAGAGGTTAAGATGCTGAGCTGCTGACTGGAAGGTCGGTAGCTGGGCAGTTCGAGACCTGAGTGCCGTGTGACAGAGTGAGCTCCCGTCTCTGGCCCCAGTTCCTGCCAACCTAGCAGTTCGAAAGCAAGAAACTGCTAGTGGATAAATAGGTACCGCTTTGGTGGGAAGGGAACAGCATTCCGTGCGCCTCAGCATCTAGTCATGCCGGCCACATGACCATGGGAAAAGTCTTCGGACAGCGCTGGCTCTTCAGCTTGGAAACTGAGATGAGCACCGCCCCCTAGAGTCTGATTCCATTGCCTTTCGAGCAAGGGAAACCTTTATCTTTACTATACGGGTGCTATTTTCCTGTAGACTCACCTTTTGCAATGAAATTGCTCTCTCTCTCTCTCTCTCTCTCTCTCTCTGGTCAATGACTCCATAGTGACCTGTCTACCTGTAATCTGCCCTTCCTCCAAGGAATTCAAGTATGGTAAGCAGGATCCTTCCCAATGCGTCCTCACCACAATCCTGTGACGTAGTTTAGGTTGTGGTTGTGGGAAGGCTCAAGGTCATCCAGTGAGCTTCCACGGCCCACGAGGGGCTTGAATCCGGAGCGCTCAGTGTGCCTACTTCGTGCCACAGTGTGTCTACTTTGTGCGATCGTGGTACGCAATGAACACTCGTTGGCTTCATTTTATCCTTTATTAAGACACGACTGTGCCGCCTTTCCCGCTGACTAACTTTAAAAGGGGATAATGGCAGCACTGAATTCTACAGATGATTACAAAGAGAGCATTACTTGTCTTATTACTCAAAAGCAAGCAGTCACAAGCCAAGTTGGAGCATCAGTTTAGAACTCCCATGTTTATAGACTTTCAGAAATCTCCAGAACCACAGCTAACTGACAGGGGCCCACACTGAACACCGGATGGTGCCTTGTGTTGAATCAGACCATCAGACCATCAGTCCATCAGAGTCAGTACTGTCTGCTCCAACTGGCAGCAGCTAAAGCTTCTGTGCTTCCAAGACAAGTGGGTTTTTTTTTACATGCAACCCAATAATTATTCCCCACTGACTGCCCTCCCCAGGCTCCACCCCCAAATCTCCAGGAACTTCCCAAATGAGAGTTGGCAACAGTGCTCCCTCTCAGCTGTGGGATCTTGTGAGCAAAAAATCCTGCTTTGTGAGCTACTGGCACTAAAGCTGAGAGCGAGCGATTTGGCTGCTGCTCTGGAGCCATCCGTCCTGAGCTAAGACAAAAATGGGTGAGCCGGAGGCTAGAAAAACATCAGCTAGCTCACACTAACTCAGCTCAGAGGGAACACTGGTTACAATCAATGCTCGCTCTGAGCTGTGGAGTCTTGGGAGCAAAAAATTCTACTTTGGGAGCGAGTGATTTGGCTACTGCATACATTAGTTTGCTCTTCGGAGCCCTCCTTCCTGGGCTAAGACAAAAATCTGTGAGCCGGAGGCTAAAGAATTGTAATCTAGCTCACACTAATTCAGCTCAGAGGGAACACTGGTTGGCAGCCCGAAGGGGATCAGCGCGGGGTGAAGCAAAAGGGGAGCTGGCGGGGGATATTTCCCAGGCCGCTGACTTCTGGCTTCAGGTCAAGTTTGGTGACTCCCGGGGGCCGCTTGAGACAGAAGCTCTGCAGGATGGTGGAGAGATAGAGAAAGAGCTGCATGCGGGCCAGCCCTTCCCCGAGGCAGTTCCTCTTTCCTGTAGCGGAGAGAAAAGCAGAAGGCACCTTCAAGAAGCCAACCTTGCAGGGCAAGATCCGCACATTGAGGGGCCACAGGTCGAGCATTTCCCGGTGGCTCCCTCCCCTCTTCTACCCACCATCAAACTTTCAAACATGCCCAGTTTCCCTCCCACCGACCCCCAGTCCTCCCGCCTGCCTGCGCGGCCTTCCCATGCACGCTCATGAGCTCTCCCACCGCTAATGCTGCCAACCTCTAGAACAAATAAATGGAAGTACAGCAAAGAGGGTTGTGCATATAACAACACAGTCAAAAACTGTGACACTGTACCCAAAGATATTTAATGCTAGGTTTGAAACATTCTTATATTAACAGTGTAGTACTCTAAATAAAGGGGCTGCAGTGGCTCAAGTGGTTAAGACACTGAACTGCAGACTGGAAGGTCAGCAGTTCGAGACCCGAGTGCCGCGTGATGGAGTGAGCTCCCGTCTCTGGCCCCAGCTCCTGCCAGCCTAACAGTTTGAAAGCAAGAAATTGCCAGTGGATAAATAGGTACTGCTTCGGTGGGAAGGGAACAGCGTTCCGTGCGCCTTGGCGTCTAGTCATGCCGGCCACATGACCATGGAAACGTCTTTGGACAGGGCTGGCTCTTCGGCTTGGAAACTGAGATGAGCACCGCATCCCTAGAGTTCGATTTGACTGGCTTTCGAGCAAGGAAAACCTTTACCTTTACCTAGCTTACTCTAAATAAAGGGCTGCAGTGACTCAAGTGGTTAAGATGCTGAACTACAGACCAGAAGGTCAGCAGTTCAAGACCCGAGTGCTGCATGACGGAGTGAGCTCCCGTCTCTGGTCCCAGCTCCTGCCAACCTAGCAGTTCGAAAGCAAGAAACTGCAAGTAGATAAATAGGTACCGCTTCGGTGGGAAGGGAACAGCGTTCTGTCATGCTGGCCACATGACCACAGAAACATCTCCAGACAGCGCTGGCTCTTTGGCTTGAAAGCAGAGATGAGCACCGCCCCCTAGAGTTGGATTCGACTGGCTTTCGAGCAAGCGAAACCTTTACCTTTACCTTACTCTAAATAACCATACAAATCCATTCCAAAGACACCAGTGTAAATAGTCAAATACAGTTCAAGTTCAACAAATTCCTAAATGTCCACAAAACACAGTTGCTAAGAGGTATGGCGACGGACTACCCAGGTTCTCACCTGTTTCCTTTCAGGACTTCGTCAGGCCACCTCCAGTGAGGGAGCACCAAGCTCTAACTATTTCTCTAGAAGTCTATTGCAACTAGCTTGAATAATAGAGGGAATAATAGATGAGAACCTGGGCACTCCATCACCTCACCTCTTAGCAACTGTGTTTTGTGGACATCTATTAACTGTTACTCCTCTTAGTAACTGAGTTTTGTGGAGATTTATTACTCGTTAGGAATTGGTTGAACTGTATTTGACTATTTACACTGGTGTCTTTGGAATAGATTTGTATGGTTATTTAGAGTACTACACTGCTAATATAAGAATGTTTCAAACCAAGTGTCCAGTATCTTTGGGTACAGCGTTAACAGTTTTTCACTGTGTTGTTATATGCACAACCTCTAAGTGGTGGCTGGAGACCTCCTGGGATGACAACTCATCTCCAGGCGACAGAGATCAGATCCCCTGGAGAAAATGGCCGCTTTGGAAGGTGGACTCTATGGCATTAGACCCCATTGAAGTCCCTCCCCTCCCCAAACCTGCCCTCCCCAGCCTTCAGCCCCAAATCTCCAGGTATTTTTCAACCTGGAGATGGCATTGGCAATCCTACCCACTGCCTATGCTCCCCATAGCCTGCAGCTCTTTCTCCAGTGGCACAGGGCAGTGCGTAGTAGGGTATGGAAAGACATTAGTGAGATATTGTTGATGCGTATTATTGCCATTCCTGTAGTGCTCCGTGAAGAGACTGGTGACGAACATCTACAGAGAGTTGAAAAAGATATTTGAAACAGCTTCCTATTCCGGAGGAGCTTGTCCTCTCTCTATCTCTTACATTCCTTGGATTCTTACATATTTTTCACATGCATCGTTTTCCCCCCCACTTCATTGAAGTTTTTTTCTGTGTTTAATAGACGACAGTGGATGAAGTTATATGTGTTGGCTAAGAGCTTGGGAAAACGAAGGCTTTTTAGTCCATTTTTTTCTTCACAGCTCCGTTAAAGACGCCTTGAAGTGATGACACCACTAAAAGAATCCAGGAACGTAGCCAGGACAGAGTTCATAATATTTACATCAAGATTTCATGTTGCATTAGTACTGTTCTCTACGGTCTTTGACCACAGACCTATATATATTTACTCATACTTAGGAAATGTATTTTATACAATGAGTATTACTTATGATAGATATTTGCAATATAAAAAGTATAACAAAATGAGTTAAAATTTGCAGAATAGTGAGAGCCAGTTTGGTGTCATGGTTAAGTGCATGGACTCTAATCTGGGAGAACCAGGTTTAATTCCCCACTCCTCCATGTGCAGCTGCTGGATGACCTTGGGCAAGCCATAGCTCTGTCAGAGCTGTTCTCTCAAGAGCAGTTTCTGTCAGAGCTCTCTCAGCCCCACCTACCTCCCAGGGTGTCTGTTGTGGGGAGGGGAAGGGAAAGGAGATTGTAAGCCGCTCTGAGACACCTTCAGGTGGTGAAGGGCGGGGAATAAATCCAATCTCTTCTTCTTCTTCTTCTGTTAGTTAGATCTTTTTTCCCTATCTCCTCCAGGGCTGCTGATCTCTATCATCTGGAGATCAATTGTAAAAGCAGGAGATCTCCAGGTCCCATGTGGAGGTTTGGCAACCCTTGTGTAGCTGGGAGCATGTTGGAGCACTAGCAAATAAGTCATGGGGGGAGGTCCACAGCAGTGGGCGCTGCCACACAAACCCCGGAGGCCCTGGAGGCTGCCCCACCTCAGGGTACGCCGATCCCAGCCCTGAAACCTTGCTTCACACAGACCTGCCCTCCGCCCAGATGGCTTCCGTCTCCTTTGCCTGCGGGCATTTCTTCCCTACCTGCCGAGAAGGGGATGTCGGCTCCGTTCTTCTTGAAGGCTCCCTTTTCGTCCAGGAAGTGCTCTGGGTCAAACTGGTATGGGTTCTTGTATTGTTTGGGGTCATGTAAGGCAGAACTCAGGATGGTGAAGAGCGTGGCACCCTGCGGCAAGATCCAAAGACAAGAGAGCGGTAGGATAGATTTTCTTAGGACCAATCAGAACGACACAAAACACCAAGAAACTTTTGGGTTCTCTGAAAATATCCAGCAGGCTGGATGTTGGAAAATGAAGAACGTGGAGGGGAGAGTTGCCATGTCTGGGCTGGGAAATTCCTGGAGATTTGGGGGTGGAGCCTGAAGAGGGGGTGCTTGGAGAGGGGAGGGGCCTCATCAGGGATGTGGTACCACAGAGGGCACCCGCCGAAGCTGGCATTTTCTTCACTGGAACTGGTCTTGTCTGGGGATCATTTGTAATTCTGGGAGATCTCCAGGCCCCACCTGGAGACTGGCAAGTGGCGGGGGATGGCTTCTATCGGCAGGAAGTAGGCAAACTGGCAAAATTACAGGGAACAAACAAAGCAAGTGCATTTTGCGTCAGGATCTTAAAATGTTACTGTATGTAGGACATCCAAACCTGAAACGGGAATGGCTGAAGATTCACGTGTTTAGCAAGAAAAAAATTAAAAATGTTTTGGAGACCGCTTTTTACTTTTAAAAAACACACAGGGTTTTAATAGTAATACTTGTTTGGTTAAAGTAGTAAAAGGCACAATTTTTAAAAAAGGGAACCGATTGACAATGGCGTTTCTCCATTTTGTACACAGATCAAGATGGGGACCCTTATTTGTCTGGAGCCGTAGAAAAGAGGCTGAGTCCAGTAGCACTCTATAGCCTAAAATCAATTCATTATCATATGTCCTTGTGTGTAGACTAGCCAGGGGCTCCTAAGGTGTCTGGCAGCCAGAAGTCCTAGCTCTTTAGTGTTATACACCACTAGGTGGCGAGCTAGACTTGTATTTATGGCAAGAGACATTTCAGAAGTGGTTTGCCACTGCCTGCCTCTGCATCATGACCCTGGTATTCCTTGGAGGTCGCCCTTCCAAATACTAGCCACGGCCAACCCTGCTTAGCTTCCGAGGTATGATGACATCAGGCTAGCCTGGACTATCCAGGTCAGGTCAAAGACTAACAACATTTGTGGTAGGGTATGAGAAGTATCTGAAGAAGGGAGCAGTGACTCAGGAAAGCTCGTACCCTACCACAAATGTTGTTCATTTTGTACAGACAGTGATGCGTTTAACCAAGCAAAGCTATACAGGAAGGTGAGAATGAAATAACGATCAAGCGCCATCCAGCCTCAACTGACTTATGGTGACCCCTCATGGGGTTTTCAAGGCAAGAGATGTTCAGAGGTGGCTTGGCCACTGCCTTCCTCTCTAGTCTGGGGATCAGTCGTAATTCGAGGAGATTGTTGGAATGAGAGACTCAGCATGCCTGGACGTGGGGGTGGGGGTGCACTACACCAGTCTAAGGGTGTCTAGGTGTTATCTCCTTGAACGGGATGCCTCTCTTTGCCTTCACCTGCGAGCTGCCCTCTGACCCCTCCTCTCTCTCCCTTTGTCCTCTCCCACTCCCTCATTTCACATGGCCTTCCATGGAGACACATGTCTCTCCAGGTCTCTCCTGTAGATAGAGACCATGCCCTCATACTCCACACATGTGATGCTGGACAAGCTGGCCATTTGTGACAGGGGAAGTACGATATATATAAAGATATTATAGCACTGGAAAAAGTGCAGAAAAGGGCAACTAGAATGACCAAAGGGTTGGAACACTTTCCCTATGAAGAAAGGTTGAAGCGCTTGGGGCTCTTTAGCTTGGAGAAACGACGGCTGAGGGGTGACATGATCGAGGTTTATAAGATTATGCATGGGAAAGAGCAGGCAGAGAAAGAAGTCCTTTTCTCTCTTTCTCACAATACAAGAACTCGTGGGCACTCCATGAAATTGCTGAGCAGTCGGGTTAGAACAGGTAAAAGGAAGTCCTTCTTCACCCAAAGAGTGATTAACACACGTGGAATTCACTGCCACAGGAGGTGGTGGCGGCTACAAGCATGGACTGCTTCAAGAGAAAATTAGCTAAACATCTGGAGCAGAGGTCCATTGGTGGCTATTAGCCACAAAGTATAGATAGGAACTCTCAGTCTGGGACAAGGGATGCTCTGTATTCTTGGTGCTTGAGGGGGGGCAACAGTGGGAGGGCTTCTAGTGTCCTGGCCCCACTGCTGGACCTCCTGGTATTTTTGGCCACTGTGTGACAGAGTGTTGGACTGGATGGGCCACTGGCCTGATCCAGCATTGGCTTCTCTGATGTTCTTATATGGAGCAGAGGTCCATCAGTGGCTCTTAGCCACAAGGTAGAGATAGGAACTCTTTTGGTCTGGAGCAAGTGATGCTCTGTCTTCTTGCTGCTTTGGGGGGGGAGGGGCAACAGTGGGAGGGCTTCTGGTGTCCTGGCCCCACTGCTGGACCTCCTGAGGGCACCTGGTGTTTTTGGCCACTGTATGACACAGAGTGTTGGACTGGAGGGGCCACTGGCCTGATCCAATACTGGCTTCTCTTATGTTCTCATGTTCTTACTCTTTAGATTAGGATTCTTTCTCCTCTTTGCAGCCTGAATGTGAACTGGATCTACTTGAATAAATGTCAGTTTCCTTTTTTTTGCAATATATTTCTTGGGAGATTTATTTATTGCACCCAATATCACTCTTCTAAGATGGGGCAAAACTCTGCGATATTAACCAAATATCCCAATAGATATCTCCAGGCCCTAGTCATGGTGATGCGGCAAAAAACTAGGACAATGTGTTAATGCCCTTCAGCCCACGTCAAGAAAGCGTCCACCCCTCATTTAGCAGTGTGGTCTGGAACTTTGGAGGCTGTCGGCCCTGGGCGGTTCAAAGTACCTTGGGGATGGTGTAGCCACGGATTTCAAAGTCCTGCTTGACTAAGCGGCTGAATCCCAAGGGGACGAGATCCAGGACTCTCTGGGCCTCGTGGATGGTGGCTTCCGTGTAAGGCATCTCAAGCCGGTCCTTCATGGAAGGAGGTCGTTCGCGGCCGATCACTCGGTCTATCTCCTCATGGATCTTTGCTGCAAAGGGATTAGTAAAAGGGACATTTGCAAGCACAATCTGTCATGCCTCCTTCCTTTCTTATGTTTTTGTCCGGTAAAGAGTTTTCCAGGAGACCCTGGTTATGCTGAAGGGGTTTTGGAAAGGCTGACTGACTGTGGATAAACATACAGCCGAACCAGCACTGGAGCAAGGCAGGACTAGCCGGGGAGGGTGTTCAGATGGGCAGCTAATCCCGCCATTGGCCCGGCTGTAATTTGAGCTAGATCTTTTTGATCCAGTGTTGCACAACCAGACAGCTCGCCTGTGAAGCGCTTTACCACGTGTGACTCCCACGGTGGATTGTCTAGATGGCATCCACCATAAGGAGCTGTGCAGTTGGCTTTTTTTAAAAAAAAAATCTTGTCTGCACATGCGCATACGCGCCTCACCATATATTTGTTTATCTGCGCATGCGCGGACTAAAATGGTAAAAGTGCCGCCAACAGTACCTTCCTCTAGGTACCCTTTCTGTTGATAAAGCTGATAAAGTTCAGGGGACTGTCAGAAACATTAAATTGTTCGGATCGCTGGAGCAGAGCTCGTGGGACGTTGCATGTTTAAGCGGTTATGTGTGCATCACTAAGAGTGTTTTTAAATGGCGGCTGTTTGGGATGGTCTGGAGACCATCCCTACGGGCTGATTGCATGCTGGAGGTACGACCTGACGGTGGAAAGTCCGGCATTGGCCCGTCAGCCGCTTTAGACCAGACTTTCACTTCTATCTTTTAAGTATGGATCCCCGATGGGGATCGACGGGCTACTAACGGGAGCAGCACAATTCCCAGATGTTGTGATTTGGATGTGCACTTTAAATCCACCAGGCACTTGTGCCTGGCGTGGCTCAAAAGATCCGTACAAACGTGCAACAGGACAAGCTATAGTCACAACCAGGATGCAGCTTCCTAACAAGGTCTGTGGTTTCCTTTTTCCTTTAGTTCCACCCAGCTCCTGTACAGTCAGATCTTGCAAAGGGGCAGCCCTGTTAGTGTGTGGTAGCAAAATAAAACCCCGTTTCTTGTCTTTTCCTACATTTCTCCAGCTCTTTTCCACAATTACCTCCTCCTCCATTTTGCTGTCTTCTTTTCATGGTCTGTCATTCACCTATCCCTACTCCTAACTTTTCTCCCCCCCTTCTTTTCAGCCTCAGCCCCTCCTGACCCATCCTGGTTGACAACTTGGAACATATTTAATAGAAGACTAGGAGCAAACCTTGTTAATCTTATGAACAGAAGGGATGAGTTAATATTTCTCCATAATCAATCAAAGTAGTAAAAGGATCCATGTCAATCTGCCCCAGGGGTAACAAATGAAGAGCAGAAGTTAGAACTTATTTCCTTGTTCAACAGGCCTTTAATAGAGATGAAGAAGAAAAGAATTTGGATTTATATGCCGCCCTTCACTTGGAGTCTCAGAGCGGCTTACAAACTTCTTTCCCTTCCCCTCCCCACAACAGACACCCTGTGAGGGAGGTGGGGCTGAGAGAGCTCTCTCGAAAACTGCTCTTGCGAGAACAGCTATGGCAGAACCATGGCTTGCCCAAGGTCATCCAGCAGCTGCAAGTGGAGGAGTGGGGAATCAAACCCGGTTCTCCCAGATTCGAGTCCGTGCATCTAACCACTACACTGGCTTAATGTTATGTTATTGACCAGGTGGTTTTATTTAGCCCAGACGGAGTCTTTGCCCGGGGCCCATGGTGGCTTTCGGCAGTCCTGCCAACCTGATGGTTCTTTGGTAAGCTCCAGGAAGCTACTTCAGCTAGAAGTCTGCAAATGATGGACCAGCTGCCTGGGAACGAACAAGCAGTGGCTGAAGCACCTTCTTGTAAAAGCAACAAGTCTAACTCGCCACCTTATGGTGCATAATAATGCTAAAAGAGCCAGAACTTCTGGCTGCCAGATAACCTTAGGATACTCTGGCTATATTACACACACTACCAAATGATGATGAAGATGATAAGAAGAGACTGGATTTATACCCCGCCCTTCACTACCCAAAGGAAACTCAGAGTGGCTTACAATCTCCTCTTCCTTCCCCTCCCCACAACAGACACCCTGTGAGGTTGGTGGGGCTGAGAGAGCTCTTTCAAGAACTGCTTGTGAGAGAACAGCTCAGAGAGAACTTGCAACTGACCCAAAGTCACTCCAGCAGCTGCAAGTGGAGGAGTGGGGAATCAAACCCGGTTCTCCCAGATTAGAGTCCGCGCACTTAACTATGACACCAGACTGGCTCTCTAATACAATCATCATCATCAATCATCATCAGTCATCATCACCATCTCCTAGACAAAGGCACGAGATGCGTTTGTGAGCCGACCTTGCACTGCTGGGTGTTCCACCAGGATCATGTGAATGAACCTCAGGGTGGTGCTGGTGGTTTCCGTCCCGGCAATGAAGAGGTCATAGACCGTCATCATCAGGTTCTCCTGTGTGAACTCCGTCTCGGGGTTGTTCTTCTCCTGGAGACCGTGGGGAGAGCTGTGAACCCACTCATCACGCCGAGGAGCCCAGCATCACGTAGGGTTGCCAGCTCCAGCTTGGGAAACCCGTGGAGATTTGGGGACTGAGCCTGGGGAGGGCAGGGTTTGGGTGGGAGGGACCTCGCCATCAAGTCCGCCCTCCAAAGCAGCCATTCCCCCCAGCAGAACTGATCTCTGTAGTCTGGGATCAGTTGTAATCCCTGGGCATCTCCAGGCCCTACCTGGAGGTTGGGAACACTGCTCCCACAGATGCACACAGGCTGTGGATCTGATGGTCCACCTGGTTTTAAGACCTCGGCCGGCTTCCAGCATGCCAACCTGCTCCGCCCCGCCCCCCCAGTGCCTTTCCTGACCAGAGCTCCTCCATGTTTTACCTGCTGCATTTTGATGAGGAAAGTATCCACAAAGTCCCGGGGAGCATTAACATCCAGGTCGCTCTCATGGTCTTTAATCTTCTGGAGTATAAAGTCTTGGATGCTCGCCAGGTTTTTGAAAAAGGTTTGGTGACTTCCCGGCAAGAAGTCCATGATCCGGGGGAAGATGTTATAGAGCTGACGGAAGAGCAGAAGAATGTCAGACCTGGAGAAAGTACGCTGCGCTGCACACTAGGAAGGCAAGATTGCACATCCTTCCCCCCATCTGTCCTCTCCTCACCAGGAAGAGATCCTTGTGCACCACTTTGCCCGCCCCCCCCTCTTCTGCCACAGGGTTCCAACCTCCAGGGGGGGGTCTCCCAAATTACAGCTAATCTCCAGACTTCAGAGACCAGTTGTTTCCGGGAGAAAGTGGCAGCTTTGGAGGAGGGGGGGAGGGGGCTCTATGGTATTGCATCCCTTCCCCAAACTCTGCCCTCTCTGTGCTCCAGGGGTGCCAGCCAAACTACGTTTTTCAAGAGTCTTTGAAGAAAACTACTATAGTTACAAAAAAATCAATATACAATGAGGGTCAAAGGGTTCATCTGTCCAGCACTGTCCCTAGCAGTGATAACATATGAGGAAGGGCAGTAGCCTGGACTAAGGAAGTCTGTTTGATTCCCTGGCTAGTCATCAGAGGGTTTCTATGTGAATTAGGGTTTCATGCTGTCTCAGTTTCCCATCTGAATGAAACTGAGGCAGGTTTGTAGAATCTCAGTCATTGTCAGTTCTTAAAAACAGGCTGAGTAAAACTTCTACAAAGAAGGGGGGCAAATACAAAAACGGAGGATCACCGTGGTAAGAAGCTATGGAAAAGTATGTGACACTGTGTATAACAGATAGGTAGATCTTAAAGTAGATCTATTTTGTGCTTTTTATTTTTGTAATTTTTTCCCGTACTGTTATATTAATATGGGTGTCAAGTATTACCAAACATAGGTTTCACCCAAACAATACAGCAAACTGCAGGTTTACACTACGTTCAAACATAACAACATAAGAGAAGCCAATGTTGGCTCAGGCCAATGGCCCATCTAGTCCAACACACTGTCATACAGTGGCCAACAATAGCACGTGCCCTCAGGAGGTCCAGCAGTGGGGCCAGGACACTAGAAGCCCTCCCACTGTTGCCCCCCCCCCCCAAGCACCAAGAAGACAGAGCATCACTTGTCCCAGACCGAGAGTCCCTATCTCTACTGTGTGGCTAATAGCCACTGATGGACCTCTGCTCCAGATGTTTATCCAACTCCCTCTTGAAGCCGTCCATGCTTGTAGCCGCTGCCACCTCCTGTGGCAATGAATTCCATGTGTTTATCACTCTTTGGGTGGAAGTACTTCCTATTATCTGTTCTAACCTGACCTCTCAGCAATTTCATGGAGTGCCCACGAGTTCTTGTATTGTGAGAAAGGGAGAAAAGTATTTCTTTCTCTACCTGCTCTATCCCATGCATAATCCTATAAATCATGTCACCCCTCAGCCGTCATTTCTCCAGCTAAAGAGCCCCAAGCGCTTCAACCTGACTTCATAGGGAAAGTGTTCCAACCCTTTTATCATTCTAGTTGCCCTTTTCTGCACTTTTTCCAATGCTATAATATCTTTTTTGAGGTGTGGCGACCAGAACTGTACACAGTACTCCAAATGAGGTCGCACCATCGATTTATACAGGGGCATCATGATACTTGTTTTCAATTCCCTTCCTAATAATCCCCAGCATGGCGTTGGCCTTTTTCACTGCAGTCGCACACTGTCTTGACATTTTCATTGAGTTATCTACTACGACTCCAAGATCTCTCTCTTGGTCAGTCTCCGTCAGTTCGGATCTTGTGCTACAGGGAACGCTCCTCCTGCTGGAAAGTGGGACAGATCCACAGGATCCAACTCATTTTGTGCACTGAATGTATAATCTCACAGAACTCCGCCAGTTCGGACCTCACCAACATGTATTTATAGTTGGTTTTTTTGGCTCCAATGTGCATCACTCGGCACTCGGCCACATTAAACCCCATTTGCCACATTGCCCACTCACCCATCCTTGACAAATCCCTTTGGAGTGCCTCACAATCCTCCTTGGTTCTCACCACCCTGAACAACTTCGTGTCATCTGCAAATTTAGCCACTTCACTGTTTACTCCCAACTCCTAATCATTAATAAACAAGTTAAAAAGCATTGGGCCGAGTACTGAGCCCTGCGGGACCCCACTGCTTACCTCCCTCCACTGAGAAAATTGAATGAAAACATTCAAATGGCACCCTCTCAGCTTCATAATCGCTAGTCCCACGGGACTCTAGTAATTTAGAAGAAGAAGAAGAGATTGGATTTATATCCCGCCCTTCACTCACTTGGAGTCTCAGAGCGGCTTACAAACTCCTTTCTCTTCCCCTCCCCACAACAGACACCCTGTGAGGTAGGTGGGGCTGAGAGAGCTCTGAGACAACAGCTGGTACAGAGCTATGGCTTGCCCAGGGTCATCCAGCAGGTGTAAGTGGAGGAGTAGGGAATCAAACCCGGTTCTCCCAGATTAGAGAAGAAGAAGAAGAAGAAGAGATTGGATTTATACCCCGCCCTCCACTCCCCAAGGGAGTCTCAGAGCAACTTACAAACTCCTTCCCCTTCCCCTCCCCACAACAAGACACCCTGTGAGGTAGGTGGGGCTGAGAGAGGTTTTTTGAAAACTGCTTATGAGAGAACAGCTCTGAGAGAAGTTGTGACTGGCCCAAGGTCACACCAGCAGCTGCATGTGGAGGAGTGGGGAATCAAACCCGGTTCTCCCAGATTAGAGTCCAACTCCTGACCACTGCACCAAACTGATAAGGTGGAAGCTGCTGAAGGGTTGGTGAAATTTATCCAGTACTTATGTGCCACGTGCCCAGATAAAAAATGGTATACTTAGAAAATTTATATGCCACCTTGAGCAAGTCTCTGGAAAAGCAGCACACAGTCGTAAAAGGAACAATGAAAAAATTATCAATATTTAAACAAAACATTAAAAACAATAAAGACCCTAGCAGGGCTTTCCCCGGGGTGCTGCGCCTCTGCACTGCTCGGGGAAGCTGAGGAGGGGGTGGGGCTTGGTCATGTGCCCGCCCCCTGGGCTCCTCACTCCCGGAGCTGCGCTCCTGTGCGCTCCCGCTCCAACGGACCCCTGCTTTTCCATATCCTTCAGGTGGGGTCTGGAGATCTCCTAGAATTACACCTGATCTCCAGTCAATATAAATCAGTTCCCCTGGAGAAAATGGCTGCTTTGGAGGGTGGGAGGTCCAGGGCATTATATTCTGCTGAGGTCTGTCCCTTCCTCAAACCCTCCCCTCCCCAGGCTCCACCCTGTAAAGTGCCCAGGGGTTTCCCAATCCAGAGTCAGCCACCCTGCTAGGCTCCACCCCCCCCAATCTCCAGGAATTTCCCAAGTCAGAGTTGGCCACTCGGCTCTGACAGCACTTGGGTGTTCTTACATCACTGGCTTTTTCCTCTCCGGAGTCCTCACCTGCCCGGAGATGGTGCTCTCTAGCCGGAAAGCATCTTGGAGGTACTGAAGTATCTGGAGAAACTTGGGATCCTGATAATCCAACCTTTCTCCGAGGAGGATGTGGCTGATGACGTTGCCGGTGGCGCAGCTGAAAAGAAGGCCTGGATTGAAGGGCTGGCCTGGAAAAGAAGGGGACACGTGTCAACACCGAGGGGGGGGGGAGGGTTGCCAGCTCTGGGTTGGGGAATACCTGGAGATTCGGGGGGCGGAGCCTGAGGAGGGCTGGGGAGGGGAGGGATGTCAGCCATTTCAGCCAAAGGAGCCATTTCCTCCAGGGGAACTGCTTTCTGTCACCTGGAGAATCCTTCTCCCAAAATACTAGGACTCGAGGGCATCCAATGAAGCTGATGGGCAGGAGGTTCAGAATGGACAAAAGGAAATACTTCTTTACACAGAGAGGGATTAAACTGTGGAATTTGCTGCCAGAGGATGCTGTGATGGACACAGCCATAGATGGCTAAAAGGGGACTAGACAGATTCGTAGAAGAGAGGTCTGTCAATGATGATTAGCTATGGTAACTAGAGGGAACCTCCTCATTCAAAGGCAGTCAGTCTCTGAATCCCACAGCCAGAAGGCAACATCAGGGAAGGCCTCAGCCATTACGCCCTGTTGTTGGCCCTTCAGAAGAACTGGTTGACCCCTAAGTGAGATAGGATGCTGGACTAGATGGACTACTGGTCTGATCCAGCAGGGCTCTTCTGAGGCCCTTATCAGGGGAAGGCCTCAGCCTCCGTGCCCTGTTGTTGGCTCTCCAGAGGAACTGGTTGGCCGCTGTGTGAGAAGGGATGCTGGACTAGGTGCTTACTTAGGAGCCTTAAAGAACATAAGAGAAGCCAATGTTGGACCAGGCCAGTGGCCCATCCAGTCCAACACTCTGTCCCACAGTGGACAAAAACACCACTGGACCCTCACTGGCCTGATCCAGCAGGGCTCTTCTGATGTTCTTAGCTAATGAGGAAACTTCAGGAGACTTGTAACAGAGATATTCCAACTGAAGCACCCCCAAGTTCCCTCTAGTCTGGTGTAGTGGTTAAGTGCGCGGACTCTAATCTGGGAGAACCGGGTTTGATTCCCCACTCCTCCACTTGCACCTGGCTGGATGACCTTGGGCAAGCCATAGCTCTGTACCAGCTGTTCCCTCAAGGACAGCTTGGGAAAGAGTTCTCTCAGCCCCACCTACCTCCCAGGGTGTCTGTTGTGGGGAGGGGAGGGGAAAGGAGTTTGTAAGCCGCTCTGAGACTCTTAAGTGAGTGAAGGGTGGGATATAAATCCAATCTCTTCTTCTTCTTCTTCTTCTCTATTTGTCCTGCTGGGGAAACGGAGCCTGTATCGATAAGCAGCGGTGTCCCCCAGAGATTTTTGAGCTTAAGAAAAGGGTGCATGTGATGGAGGCTTAAGCCCCTCCCCCATACGTCCCAATCCTGGTCCAAATCAGATGGGCAGAGTGCAGCCAGCAGGGAAATCTCTGCCAAAAGTCCTTCTCAGTGCGCATGAATCGGCCTTCAGAAGCCCTGTGGCTAAGAGCAAGAGGACGGCCCATTCTCCGTCCAGGCAGCTGTGTGGGGAGGAAGGAGGAGGAGCATGGCTTGGGCCCCCCGCCCCCCACTCTCAACCAGCACCTGTCTGGTCTCCCAGGAGTCTCTCACCAACCTTTTTCGGCCCGGAGTCCCTTTATCACGTACTCAGCCTCCTCTTGGATATATTCCTCTATGACCTTCTTCCCCATCCCGAAGTTCCTCAAGGTTGTGAGGGAGAAGCGGCGGAGCTCCATCCAGCGCTTGCCGTTGGACATGAGCACTCCTGGAGAAAGAAGGAACGCAGAGGAGTGGAGCCAGAGTTTGTCTTGCAAGACACAGGAAAACAATGCAACAGCTGCAGACAGATGTACCAGCAGATGAGAGCAGCTGTGGGGCGGGGGGGGGGGTTCTGCTGTGGGAGGGATAAGCTCGGGGGGGGGGCCCCCACTCCTTGTCTTCACCCTTCAACAAACCATCTACTGCTGCTTCCACATGGAGTGTTTCCCCTGCCCCGGCTTTCTACCTGGATCAGCAGTTTTTAGAGCATCTGTAGGATGTTGGGTTGCCAGCCTCCAGGCAGGCAAAAAGGGAGGCTAGAACGTCCCAAACAGTGTTCCCTCCAAGCTGAGTTAGCGTGAGCTAGCTCACAGTTTTTCAGCCTCCGGCTCGCACGTTTTTATCCTAGCTCAGGAAGGAGGGCTCCAGAGCAAACTAATTGATGCAGCAGCCAAATCGCTCGCTCACAACTTTAATGGCAGTAGCTCAGAAAGCAGCATGTTTGCTCACAAGACTCCTACAGCTTAGAGGGAGCATTGGACTCACAAACTATAATAAATTAAATAGAACACTTATATAAATAGCCTAACCTTTCCGTCATGAGGGATTGGGCAGCTTTGGCTCCTTGTGTTAGACAGCATGTTATGGTTCCAACAGTAAAGCAGATCTGAAGAAGTTTTTTAAACACACGGCTTACCTCAGGTGTACCCAAGTGTATTTAACTTACTAGCGGGGGGGGGGGGGGGGAAGCTTCGCTGGCCGGGAGCTTCCCCGGTGCGCGCACGAAGCTCCACTGGCCGGGCGGCGTCACCGGAAGTGACGTCAGCACGTTGGGGGCGTTGCCAGGGCGACACTCTGGCAATCGCCCCAAAACTCTATGGTATCATAGAGTTTTGGGGCGATTGCCAGAGCATCGCCCTGGCAACGCCCCCAACGTGCTGGCGTCACTTCCGGGTGACGTCATTATGTTAGAGAGGTCGTCCAGGCTGGACGACCTCGGGGGTGGGGTTTCCCCCGCCGGCCGAATGCTGGCCGGTGGATCGGGAACCCCTGTAGCGGGGGATCCCCCACCCCCCGGGCTGACTTGGCAGCGGTCTCAGTGATATTTGTGCTGAGGTCCACCTACTTGAATATTGTCTATGTGCAACACCTCCTAATCAAGAGTTTGGGGTGTTTTTGAAGCCCGTTTTACATAACAGCCAGCACGATCTAATAACCAGCATTATATAATGGACACTCAGTCTTTAATTATTTGCTTTCGGAACTTATAGTTTATGCTTATTGTACAGATCATTTAGGGCCTGCGAGCACAAAAAAGCCAGCACTTTCCCAAATTATCATGTGCCTGCGAGCGTAGGAAAAACCACACCTTGTTGCTTCAGTTTCTACTGAGTGCCTGCGTGCACTAATTTGGTGCATCTAAGCCGTTACTGCTGGTGTTTGGATGTTGCATTTAGGTATGTTTATAGGTGTAAAAGGGGACAATGTTAAGCTATATATGGAAGACCTTGCTCTTTGGGCTGTTTTCCTAACTCAAAAGGCTGCCAGGAGGTTATTTGTACTATGGAAGGCGGCTGCCTGGGCAGGCAGCTCCCAGGTCCATTTCAGGGCAGGAAAACAGCGCAGGAAGGCCCTTGCAGCAGGCCAGCCTTCTGCATGGAACTTGCAACTGCAAGTTCCCGTGGTGGACACGAGTTAGACGTGAGGTCTCATTCAGTCCTGAGAGTTAATGATTGGCTCAGGTTCACCCACTGACTGGCTCTGTTTCAATAACCTTTAGCCTGCAGATTCCAACACACGCTGAAATATCTTTTCTCCCTCCTCCAATTTTTTGGCTTTTCTCTACCGAATATCCACCCCGTTTGGGGGAGCCTGAAAGTTTGTGACTGCTATTTTGGCTGGTCCTGATTGCACAACCACTGGATGGGAATTTTCCTATGGACCAACGAGATTAACTGCAGTAGGCCGTAGCCAGGTTTTTGTGACTTGTGGGGCACATTTTCTTCTGGTGGGGCTGCCATTATTTGCCATAATGAGGGGTGGTGGTGGTGCGTGCCCGTCTCCCTCCCCTCCTGCAAGATTTAGGCTGTTTTTACATCTGACTTTCCCGCTGGAATCATTCTAGTGCCAAAAAAACCTGCCCACACCTCTGTGTGGTGTGAAACCATGCTGCTACTGAAATGTCCACATCTACTAATTGCCCTCCTGTGGTCAAGCTAGTATTCAACCGGCTTGATTCTGCTTTAAACAATTGCTGTAGATTAGTGCACTTAGACCCCCTGGAGTGAAATTTCACACCACTGTGAAATCAGCACAGGAAAAGACAGCAGTCAAACTACTTTAGAGGGGAGGTGTAAAATGACCCTTAAAAAGCCCTTCAGCTGATTGACGGGGAGAAAGTGGCCTTTATATCTTGCAGGAGGGAGGGAGAGGGGTGCACAACCCACCGCTTCTTCTCAAAAGCATTTAAAAGATCCCTTTAAATGCTTTTGGGAAGAAGCGGGTGGCCCTTTAAGGAAGGGGGCAAGCCTTTTAAGGAAAGGGGCAGAGCCCGCAGTAGCCCCACCGTAGCTACAGGCCAGAACTGCAGTCTGGTATGTTCGAAGTTCAGCTGATGGGATAGAAGAGTGGCTGTATGTCTGTTCCTTGGCTAATTTCAACGCGGAAATGGACAGTATCACTCAGGCAGAGACAATACCGAATCCTCTGTTGGTCTTATCAGCTGACGGGACACTGCCTCGGTAGGTGAACTCGTCTCCGCGATCAACCAGGACTTCCTTCACGAGGTCGTAGCTGTGGAGGACAACGGCCTGGTCTGAGCCAAAGTACACCGTGAACACCGGCCCGTATTTTTCACTCATCTGTGGAAAGAAAGCAGTGTACAGGCAATTAAAAAGAGCTGAAATGACGAGTTGGGGGGAGAAGCCACCGTGGTGTGAGAACCACCTGCATGGATGATTCCTTGGACAGCCAAAATGGATTTGTTCCCACATGACATAAATGATACTATTTGGCATTGGCTTGGATCTTTCAAATCCTCTTTACTACTGGTGGCGCTTTCCATGGTATCCCACCCAGGCTTGTAGCTACAGTGGGGCATCTCGGGGTTAGGCCCTGTGACTTATTTTATTTATTTATTTATTTATTTATTTATTATATTTATATCCCGCCTTGCCAGCGAACCGGCTCAAGGCGGCTAACAACCATAAAATACCATCAATGGTTTACAAAATATAAAATCGACAGTTAAAACTAGCATAAAAACAACACAGCGCTACACAAAAATACAGCAACAATATAACAGCATTTTAGATGGCGGTTTCAGGGTTCTCATAGTGAACAGAGGCAGCACAAGTATGGCCAGGGACCAGGGCGATGTTATCCTACAACTTCCCCCCGGCGGCAGCTCCTAGTTGAAAGCCTGGCGGAAGAGCTCTGTCTTGCAGGCCCTGCGGAACTGTAATAAGTCCCGCAGGGCCCTGATGTCATCCGGGAGCTCGTTCCACCTTACTGGCAAGCCCCCCCAACTTCTCATCTAGCCCAGGGCCCCCGAGTGCCAGCAGGTGTGGGGAAGGAGCCAGATATTCCTGCACAGCTGTCTGGCACGAAGGGCCAGCTATGGTCGTCCCATCGAGCCAGACAGCACCTCTCTATTTCCCCCAAAAAGTCTATTTAACTTTAATTTGCTTACCTTTAATTCGATTAACCAGTGCCCCCTAAGAAATTTAAATGCCCCCTGACTAAAAAAAATCCTGGCTCCGGGCCTGATCCGACCCATTTGCAGGTTTGTGAGGCCAGGGAATTGCTCAGTCTGGGCTTCCTGTAGGATAAATGACCGGGCATGATGGCCCAGGGCACCTGTCTGCAGGATCAGCTGAGGAGCCTGCTGCTCCCTTTCCTGAGCTGAAGTGATTTTGCCACTGTGGTATGTGCCCTGGCAACATCTAGGTTAGATTACTGCAATCCACTCTACATAGGGCTGCCCTTGAAGACTGTCCGGAAGCTACCACTGGTGCAGAATGCTGCTGCTTAAATGCTGAGTTGAGTGGGCCCTAGAGGACATATCCTGGCCTTCAGGCTTACCTTCTTCAGGGAAGCGGCAACGTTGCTGGCCTTCAGCTGGAGGAGGTTCCCGATGAGCGGCAGGGGCATCGGGCCGGGGGGAAGGTTCTTCTTCTTGGCCCCCTTCTTCCACGCTGCCAGGATGAGGAGGAAGGCGACGCTCACAAGGAGGAAGGTCAGCGGGGTCCCCAGGAGGTCCATCCTCACTCTCCGCGGCTGCGAGCAAACGTCGGGTGTTTATGCAACTCCTGAGAGCAGCAGCAGAATTGGTATCCTCAACAGTTGGGGAGGGGAGATTAGCGTTCTTTACATAACCTTTGGAAGTTGGAACAGAGCTGGAATGGATGTTTGGCAGCATTTCTGCTTCCCTCCCTGTTGCGGCTCATCTATCGAAGCCATCGAGGGAGATGGACTATGGTAGCGTTACTGGGATATTTGGTAAATATGTCCGAGTTTTGCCCAGACTTAGGAGTGAGATACTAAGTACAGTAAATCAGTCTTTCAAGAAGTATACTGCAAAAAAGGTAAAACTAGCGTTTATCTAAGCAGATCCAGTTCACGTTCAGGTTGCAGTCAGAAGGGGAGAAAGAAGCCTAAATCTAAAGGGTGCTTTCCCTGTCACAAATGGCCAGCTGGTCCGGCATCACATGTGTGGGAGTATGCGGGCATTGTCTCTACAGGAGAGACTCCTGTGTCTCCAGGGAAGGCCATGTGAAGCGAGTGAGAGGGAGAAGACTGGCAGAGACCGTGCGCATTCCAGATGTTTGCCAAACGTTTCCTCGAGTCGGCCATGCCGTGAAGGGCAGTTTATGCCGAACAGAACAAACCCCTGCGCCAGAACTTTTGCTCCCTCTGCTGAAACACTAGGACTCGAGGGCATCCAATGAAGCTGACGGGCAGTAGGTTCAGGACGGGCAAAAGAGAGTGATTCAAAGGTGGAATTCTCTGCCAGAGGATGTCATGATGGCCACAGGGATAGACGGCTTTAAAAGGGGATTTGAGAGATTCATGGAGAAGTCTATCAGGGGCTACTAGCCACGGTGACTGAGGGGGAACTTCCACGTTCAGAGGCACTAATCCTCTGAATCCTGGAGCCAGGAGGCAACATCAGGGGAAGGCCTCGGCCTCTCTGCCCTGTTGTCGGCCCTCCAGAGGAACTGGCTGGTCTCTGTGTGAGACAGGATGCTGGACTGGATGGACCTTCACTGGTCTGACCCAGCAGGGCTCTTCTGAGGTTCTGATCAGGGGAAGGCCTCGGCCTCTCTGCCCTGTTGCTGGCCCTCCAGAGGAACTGGTTGGCCACCGTGTGAGACGGGAGGCTGGACTAGATTCAGGATGTTGGTCTGATTCAGAAAGGCTCTTCTTATCTCGGGCCTACAGGGTGGCTCCTGTCTCAGTTTCAAAGCAATTAAACAGTTAATAAAATTAATAAAGACCTCTGTGGGTTGGGAGGAGTCCCAGGTATGTTCTGCTAACAAACTTGCTTCTGTGGGTCTCTGTGAGGTGTTTTCCTTGGCTGGACTCCAGGAGGCGCCACTCCTAAATTACTTCCTTTTGCCCTGATATTTGTCCTCTGTTCTCCGATCTTGTGAGATTTCTGCTCAAAGTAGTCAAGGATCAGATCTTGGTTGGTTAACCACAGTTCTTTATTACCTATTCCTACATTAGTACAGCATCTCGGGTTATTGTCAGAGATGAGACAAATAATACAAGCGGGTCTATTATACCATTCCAAGGAGTTTGAATTACCCATAGATAGCCAATCCCCTTAAGGGAAAATTGGCGGGCTAAAAGGTGGCTTGACCGTTTGGTTCACACAGGAAAAAAGTGAGGTGTTAAGCAGTAAATTTCCCTTCTCAAACCAGACCCCTCAGATGTAGCGAGTTCACATAACAATTCATGGCTCCAAGGTTCTTTTGCATGAGATAAGAGATGAGAAGCATCCTCCCCTTGAAGTTACTGCCGGGGCAGCTGGAATGCGGAGGCAGAGATGAGAGGCCTCCTTGTTCTCACAAATCATGGTTGTCACCCTCCCGACCAAGACAGGATTAATACATTACGGTTACATAGGTTCTAATAAACTCTAGATACATAGGATAGCTGAAGACATGCATGCAAGAATACATTGGCTGAATTGACAGATTCTGACACCCTGCCCTCCCCATAATTCTCTTCACCTAGCTTTATCAGGGAACATTTTATGAAACAGTTTAGTCAGTTTAGGAGCATGAACATGTTCTGAGCGAATCCATTCGTTGTGTTCTGGGCCGAAATCTAACCACCTAACTAAGTAATATAATCGGCCTCTTCGCATCTTGGAGTCAAGGATTTCAGTTATCTCGAAGTGAGGACTCCCCTCCTTCATCAGTGGAGGAGGAATTGGAGGAACTGGATGCCAAGCGTTCGGCCCAGGATCTTTCTTCAACAGGCTGAAATGAAACACAGGGTGCACAGAACTCAGTGATTTAGGCAGTTCCAGTTCAAAAGACACATCAGATATTTTGCGTAGCACTTTATAAGGTCCAACATATTTCCATCCCAGCTTTCTGCTGGGCTGCAGCCCATGGATATTTTTGGTAGAGAGATAGACAGAGTCCCCGGGCTGAAGATCCCATCCCGGTGCTCGCCCTCGATCCGCATATTTTTTGTAGTCCTCTTTGGCATGGTCCAATGCTTTGCCTATTAATGGCCATGAGTCTTGGAGGCTGGACCACCACTTTTTGAAATCCGAGGGGGGGGCTTGAGGGGCCTCCTCAGTAGTAGGCAATGGCTTCCCTTCGAAACCCCCCACTGCCATGAAAGGGGAAACTCCTGTGGATGAGTGCACTGCATTATTGTAACTATATTCTGCAAATGGCAGCAATTCCACCCAGTTATCCTGGTGATAATTTGTGTAACATCTCAGGAATTGCTCTAGAATTTGATTAGTTCGTTCGGATTGGCCGTCGGTCTCTGGGTGGTACCCCGAGCTTAGGGCGGGTTCTATATCCATTAGTTTCAAAAGCTCCCGCCAGAAGGTGGCAACAAACTGACTACCGCGGTCAGAAACCACTCTCTTCGGAAAAGCGTGTAATTTGATCACGTGATTGAAGAAAGCTTTGGCCATCCCTTTGGCGGTGGGCAATTGCTTGAAGGGGGTGAAATGTGCTTGCTTTGAAAAAGTGTCTACCACCACCCAAATCACTGTTTTTCCCTTAGAGGGGGGCAAATTAGTGATAAAGTCCATGGCTATAGCTTCCCAGGGTCTTGACGCGGTGGGTAGGGGGTGCAATAATCCCGGGACTTTCCCCCCCCGTTTTTTGCACATTAAACAGGTCTGGCATGCCGAAACGAAGTCTGAGACGTCTCGGCGCATGCGCGGCCACCAGAACTGACGCTGGATCAAATTAAGAGTCTTTAGGAAACCGAAGTGCCCAGCTAGCTTTGAGGAGTGGCAGTTTAACAAGATTTCCTTGCGCTTGGCCTTAGGCACCACTAGTTTGTTCCCATGTAGCCAACAGTGGTCCTCTCTTTTGGAACATTCCTCCAAAGCTTCCAGTTCCTCTATCTCTTCAGGAGCATAATCCCCCCCCCAATTGCATTTCCCCATGTCCAACTCTGCCTTCTTGGCTTGGCTCCGGGTGACTACCGCCCCTCCTAGTTGTTGGGGGGAGAACATGGAATCAAACACCTCTTCCTTTACACTCTCATGTTGGGGCAATCTGGACAACGCGTCTGCCAAGGAATTAGCCTTCCCAGGAAAATGTTTGAGCACAAAGTTAAACTTGGAAAAGAAATCAGCCCATCGCAGCTGCTTAGCGTTGAGGGACCGCTGCGTGCGCAACGCCTCCAGATTCTTATGATCAGTCCATATTTCAAACGGAGTTTGCGCTCCTTCCAGCCAATGGCGCCACGTAGTGAGCGCTAACCTAATGGCTGCGGCTTCCTTGTCCCACACCGACCAATTCCTTTCCGTCTCGTTAAATTTTTTTGAAATGTAAGCCAAGGGGTGCAATTTCCCTTCCGGGTCACTTTGTAATATGGCCCCCCCCATGGCTACATCAGATGCATCTACATGAATTATAAAATCCTTCGTTTCGTCAGGGTGTGCTAGAATGGGCTCTGAAGTGAAAAGAGTCTTTAAAGTCTCAAACGCCCTCTGACACTCCCCGTTCCAAGCCAACTTTTCTCCTGGCTTCCCGGCCTCGGGCCCCTTCCCCTTTGTTTTTAATAAGTCCGTTAAGGGGAGAGTGACTTTGGCAAAGTCCTTGATGAAGGTTCGGTAGAAATTACAAAATCCCAAGAGGCTTTGCAATTGCTTTCTCGTTCGCGGAGCCTCCCATTGCACCACCGCCTCCACCTTCCCCGGGTCCATCTCCAACCCCTTCTGAGAAATGCGGTAGCCCAGGAAGTCGACAGACTCACGGTGAAACTCACACTTAGACAGTTTCACATATAGTTGGTTTTTTAGTAAGGTTGAGAGGACGTCCCTGACCAAAGTCACATGCGCCTTCTTATCAGTAGAATAGATCAAGATATCATCTATGTAACATAACACGCCCTTAAATAGATGCTTGTGCAACACTTCGTTGATTAAACTCATAAAGACCCCGGGCGCGCCACTTAAGCCGAACGGCATCACTAGATATTCAAATTGCCCCAAGGGGGTATTAAAGGCAGTCTTAGATTCATCCCCTTCCCTGATGCGCACCCTGAAATAGGCATCTCGTAGATCCAACTTGGTAAAAATCCTCCCCTTGGCCGCTTCCGCCAAGAGGTCCTTTATTAACGGGAGGGGGTAAGCGTTAGTGGTGGAGACTGCATTCAACCCCCGGTAGTCAGTGCATAGTCGTAAGCCCCCATCCTTTTTCTTTCGGAACAGCACTGGCGCCGCAAAGGGGGATTTGGCTGGGCGGATGAACCCCCGTGCTAAATTTTTGTCCAAGAACTTTCGCAACTCTTCCCGTTCCAACGGGCTCATGGAGTATAATTTCCCTTTTGGGAGTTTTTCTCCTGGGAGGAGTTCTATGGCACAGTCCGACAGTCGATGGGGGGGCAACTCATCCGCCTCAGTCTCGCTGAACACTTCCAGCAAGTCTCTATACTCTTTAGGCACCATGGTAGGGGTGAGAGCGAGCGCGGGAGCCGGGGGAGGAGGGGTCGGAGGTCCAGGTCCCCATCCGGGGTCCCACCTATGGCTCTGGCAGCGTTCGTCCACCCACGAAATTTTCCCCTCGCTCCATTTTATGTAAGGGTCGTGCGCCCCGAGCCAAGGGCTGCCCAACACCATAGGGAACTGGGCGTTTGGGGTGATGACGAAAGCCCGCTTCTCCCAGTGCTCCCCCGTCCCCAAAATCAAGCTCTCAGTCTCTGCTATGCATTCCTCCTTCATCTCCGACCCATCCATCTGAGTGAACTTCAGGGGTTCCAATAACGGGATGACTTTGGGTCCCAGCCCTTCCACTACTAGGGGGCTGATCAGGTCTCGCGCACACCCAGAGTCAATTAAAGCGCGAACCCGCATGTGGGTACCCGATCCAGGGGTCACCACCATCACTACCATATATAACAGGGGGCCGGGGATGCTCACCGGAGATGGCGCTTCTTGGCGGGGGACCTGCAGCTCTGCGCCGCTCACTGCAGGCCGTTGGAGTTTCCCGACATCTGCGTTTCCATCAGCTCCAGCTCTCCCTGATCACTGGCAACTCCTTCCAGCTGCAACGCCCGGGGTTTCATTGGTGTTTTTCCACGGCTAGGGGTGCTCCCCGCTCCGGGGGTTGAGGTCTTCGGGCCTTTCCCCCCTCCTCTTGGGCAAGCGGAGGCGAAATGGCCACTCTCCCCACACTTCATACACAACCCTTGTCGAAACCTCGCATCTCGGACATCTTGCACACTGGATCGGGGCTTCGCTCTGGGGGCTGCTTTGCTGGCCGCCGTTACTGACGCTCCCATCTTGATCAGGGCGAATCGCTCCTCCATGTCGATGGCGGCTCTCATCCAGGTGGCCAGAGTGCCAGGGCGGCCCCCCAACAGCACGGTCTCGTAGATCTCCGGGTTCAGGCCCTCCCAATACTTCTCCATGAATAGCTCCTCCGGCCACCCATGGATCTTGGCCGCGATGCGCCTGAACTTGTCAGTGTAGTCCCTCACCGACAATCTCCCCTGGAACAGCTTTCTTAGTTGATTACGTGCCTTTTCCTCACCCAGGGGGTCCTCGAACTGATGACGGAGGGCCCACATGAAGTTGTTCAGGGAACGCAGTTCAGGTCCGGGGTTGTCGTGCAGGCTCACATACCAGTCGCTGGCAGTGTCTTTCAGCTTGGACCCGATGTAGCCAATCCGTTCTTTCTCGGTGGGATAGAGGTGGCCCCAACTGTCCAGGAATCTCCCTATCTCCAGCATGAAGAAACGTAGCTTCTCCGGGTCCCCATCGAAAGTGGTCGTCAAAGGGTCGGAGGGGGCTGGGCGGGCGGCCGGCGCGGCCGGGACCGGGGCAGGCACTGGAACGGGCCCTGGCGCTGGAACCGGGACGACCGGCTGGACTGGCTGCGCCGGGAGAGCGGGCGCCTGCGGCTGGACCGGAACCCCTCCGGGCGCTGGCGGTTGTAGTGGGGCTCCTACCCCTTGACCGGGGAGGGCTCCTTGCACTGCCCGCATAGCATCGCGAAATTGGTGCTGGAGATCGAGGGCCAACTCGCGGAGCTCGGCGGTGAGTTGAAGCCGCAGATCTCCCATCATCTGATCCAAGGGGACCGTCTGCTCCTCGCGATACGGATCGGGCCCATACAGATCCATCCCCTCTCCTTCGAGAGGCGGGCGACGCGGCCCTCCACGATAGATCGGCTCGCGGTCGTCTCCTAGGTAGCTCGGTCTCCCGCGATCGAGCTGGTCTCCGGTGAGCGAAACCCTCACCCCTTTCCGGTCGTGCACCCACGAATCCACGGTACGCGGACCGAAATGGCTCCATGCGTACTTGGGGGTCACGCTCTGATGAGTAACCGGGCGGCGTGGGATGTAGTAAGCCCCCTGGCTCGTGGTCACCGGCACTTCGGGACCTCCTCCGCCGCCACCACCCCCGTTCCCCGGATCCGCCGGGGTAGCGGGAGTCTCTTCTGGAGTAGTAGGCTTGAGGGGGACCGCGTCGTCGTCTGACATGGTCAGGAACGGCTGAGTCCCAATCACAGATCTCTGACAATCTGTGAGATTTCTGCTCAAAGTAGTCAAGGATCAGATCTTGGTTGGTTAACCACAGTTCTTTATTACCTATTCCTACATTAGTACAGCATCTCGGGTTATTGTCAGAGATGAGACAAATAATACAAGCGGGTCTATTATACCATTCCAAGGAGTTTGAATTACCCATAGATAGCCAATCCCCTTAAGGGAAAATTGGCGGGCTAAAAGGTGGCTTGACCGTTTGGTTCACACAGGAAAAAAGTGAGGTGTTAAGCAGTAAATTTCCCTTCTCAAACCAGACCCCTCAGATGTAGCGAGTTCACATAACAATTCATGGCTCCAAGGTTCTTTTGCATGAGATAAGAGATGAGAAGCATCCTCCCCTTGAAGTTACTGCCGGGGCAGCTGGAATGCGGAGGCAGAGATGAGAGGCCTCCTTGTTCTCACAAATCATGGTTGTCACCCTCCCGACCAAGACAGGATTAATACATTACGGTTACATAGGTTCTAATAAACTCTAGATACATAGGATAGCTGAAGACATGCATGCAAGAATACATTGGCTGAATTGACAGATTCTGACAGATCTCCAGTCCCAGCGCCCATCATCTTTTAGTTCCACAGGGGTGTGTTCAGTAAGCACGGTTGTCAGCCTCCAGGTGGTGCCTGGATATCTGGGGTGACAACTGATCTCCAGGTGACAGAGATCAGTTCCCCTGGAGAAAATGGCCACTTGGAAAGTGGACTATACACCGAGGTGTCGAACCCATTTGTTATGAGAGCTGGATCTGATGTCAGTGCCACTTAGCTGGGCCAAGTCGCGTGTGCCACAAAGTCATTGTCTCTGCAGATTAACAGTAGATGGTGACCATTTAAATGGCATCTTGTTCTTTTTATATATCTGTTAATGACTTATTCAAAACAGAGACTAAGCTGTATTGTTATTTCTTTTTCCAAAGGAAAATACTGGGTATGCTTAGGAAGTTAAAAATGACAGACATTGGCTAAGGTCAGGGCTATTTTTGGGCCGGAACGCACAGGAACGGCGTTCCGGCTGGCTTCCAAGTTGGCCTGCAAGCCACGGAGCACCTGGGGAAGCCAATCCTGGGATGGAGCTGTGCTATCAGAGGTGTGGCCTAATATGCTAATGAGTTTCTGCTGGGCTTTTTCTACAAAAAAGCCCTGGCTAAGGTAATATTATACTGAGCGTGTAAGCTGGGTACGGTTGTATTAGCTTACAGACTCATCGTTTATAGTTTATATAATGTTTGTTTTTGTTATTAAAATTAAGAAAATTTAATTCAAAAAATGTGTGCCATAAAGAAGTAATAAGACACAGTCCTGACACAATAATTGGAATCCAGAACCGCAAGGGTAAGAAAGACGTCTGATAAAGGGCCCATATTAAAAAACCTACTATATACTTATTATATACAAAAGTACATGTATTTATTAGAAAGACGGTTAAAAACAAATAAGGGCCCGATGAAAGCCTCGCTACGAAGTACAAGTGACCAATGCTCCCTCTAAGCTGCGGGGTCTTGTGAGCAGAAATTCTACTTTGTGAGCTACTGGTATTAAAGCTGTGAGCGAGCGATTTGGCTGCTGCATCAATTAGTTTGCTCTGGAGCCCTCCTTCCTAAGCTGAGACAAAAACATGTGAGCCGGAGGCTAAAAAACCGTGAGCTAGCTCACACTAGCTCAGCTTAGAGGGAACACTGCAAGTGACCTGAACCCAAGGGCCAGTCCAAGTGACCGGATGCATTTCCGCCCCTTGGGGGCCTTCTTCAGAGGTCAAACAGTCTGCGGTACAGATAGACATACATTACAATGGTCCTTTCTGCATTTGCCAGCCACTCTGGATTTTCTCAGTGTTCAAGTCGAGGCAATTTATGGCCCTTTCTGCACTCTCCTTTCAGTCCATGTTCACCACAGTGTCCTCCAAGCAATTCTGCAATGAAATCGAATTCAACCTTCTTTTTAATCCAGGTTTTTCCCCCATTCTGCAATGAAATCGAGTTCAGCCTTCTTTTTAATCCAGGTTTTCCCCCCACTCTGCATTGCATTTCCTCCCTTCATTGGTCAGCCCCGTTTCAGCCTACTATTGCCCTGGGTTATTTGGATGCTGTTCTCCTGTAGACAAACCGCTTTGACTCGAACACTGAGAGAATCCAAAGTGGCAGACAAATGAAGAAAGGACCTAAGTGAGCATGGATTAAAAGGAGAATGCAGAAAGGGCCAATTTACATGTTACAATGAAATAACAATCAGTAAGTTAATACTGGACCAAAAAAAGGAAAGCTGTAGAATAAAAGCCTTCTGAGGTTGCCAGCCTCCAGGTGGGGCCTGGAGACCCCCCACTTTTACAACTGATCTCCAGCTGAGAGAGATCAGCTCCCCTGGAGAAAACAGCTGCCTTGAAGGGTGGACTCTATGGCATCGTACCATGCTGAGGCGCCTCCCCTCCCCAAACCCCACCTTCTCCTGGCTCCACCCCCAAAGTCCTCAGGTATTTTCCAACCCAGACCTGGCAACCCTTGTAGGGTGGCCAATTCCAGGTTGGGAAGTTCCAGGATATTTGGGGGTGGAGCCCAGGGAGGGTGTGGCTGGGGAGGGGCGGGATCTCGCCAGGGTAGAATGCCATACAATCCACCCTCCAAAGTAGTTGTTTCCTCCAGGGGAACTGATCTCAGTCATATGCAGGTCAATTGTAATTTCGGGGAGGGGGGGTCAGCAAGCCCCACCTGTAGGCTGGCAGCCCTCCTTTCCAAATAAGGGCCAGTCTGAGCCCATTCCCAGTGACTGTATTGACAAAATGATTGCAGATTATATTGGGCTGGAGAAGGCTTTACGTGGAATAGATCCCAGACTGTCTCTCCCTCTTCCCAGGAAGGCCCTGGGCCCATGGCTGTGAGAACCACCCCACAGAAACAGCAGGCTCTTAGAAGCCCCCCAAAACCCCAGATACCCACAGATCAATTCTCCATTATACTTTATGGGAACCAGTCTCCATAGGGTACACTGGAGCACCCAATGGCCATCTCCCCCCACACACACACTTTCTAACAGCCCTGAAGCGGGGTGAGGGGCTCCAAACCAGGGGATCCCCTGCCTTCAATTGGGGATTGGCAACCCAACCTGGTGAACTAGCCTTCTTTGCATGCTGGCCCAGCATTTCCCCCTTATTAAAAAGTCTTTTGCCCTGACCTGGTTGGCCCAGGCGAGCCCGATCTCGTTGGATCTCGGAAGCTAAGCAGGGTCGGCCCTGGTTAGGACTTGGATGGGAGACCACCGAGGAAGTCCAGGGCTGCTGCACAAAGGCAAGCTATGGCTAACCACTTCTGTTCTTCTCTTGCCTTGACCTGGATGGGCCAGGCTAGCCCAATCTCATCAGAGCTCAGAAGCTAACCAGGATTCATCCTGGTTAGTACTTGGATGGAAGACCACCAAGGAAGTCCAGGGTTGCTCTGCAGAGGCAGGCAATGGGAAATGTTGTGTACTAAGACCACGATCACCTGGTCTCCCGTAATGGCAACCGCCACGTGGTCAGCGCACATGGTCAGAATATACCTCAGCTTCGGCCAGGTAGAACAATAGCCAGTCGGATCCTGAGCGACCACCAATTACGAGCCTAGGTCTCCTGCTGGGGGGACCTATGAACTTACAACCACGGACTTAAGGTCCTATCAGGACCTGTGGGCGAGGTCGGGGCATTGTCTCCGGCCGGCATAAAAGAGGGCTCTGAGCCTGGGGTTCCCCATGTTCCATCTGACCCTCAATAAAGAGCTTTACTATGAAATCACTACCACTCGCCTCCCGACTCCAATACTTTCCAGGAAACCACCGCTGTTCATGTCTTGCGTTGAAAACTCTATGGGGTCACCGTAAGTTGGCTACAACTTGAAGGCACTTTCCACAATCACCAAAGTGCTGAAATGTTCTCCTTCTGGCTACAGTGCTGAACTGGCCACTCTGTGCGACCTGAGAGGCTAAATTTGCCGGTGACACAAAGTTGTTCAGGGCAGTGAGAACCAGGGAGGATTGTGAGGCACTCCAAAGGAATCTGTCGAGGATGGGCGAGTGGGCGTCATCGTGGCAAACGGGGTTCAGTGTGACCAAGTGCAAAGTGATGCACATTGGAGCCAAAAATCCTAAGTATAGATACACATTGATGGGGTCCGAACTGGCAGAGACTGACCAAGAGAGAGATCTTGGAGTCACAGTAGACAGCTCAATGAAAATGTCGAGACAGTGTGCGACTGCAGTGAAAAAGGCCAACGCTATGCTGGGGGTTATTAGGAAGGGAACTGAAAACAAATCAGCCAGTATCATAATGCCCCTGTATAAATCGATGGTGCAACCTCATTTGGAGTACTGTGTACCGTTCTGGTCGCCACACCTCAGAAAAGATTTTACAGCGTTGGAAAAAGTGCAGAAAAGGGCCACTAGAATGATAAAAGGGTTGGAACACTTTCCCCATGAAGGAAGGTTGAAGCGCTTGGGAAATGTCTCCTCTCCAGTGAAGCAAAGATCCATTGAAACCTCTGAGTATTTAATTATTTTAGACTATTTTTCCAACAAAGAGATGGGTGGCTTTACCTCAGATTTGCCAAGGCATACCACCACCACCCTTAAATTATCGTGATTTCCTTTTGGCCAGAGAAACAGCAGCCTTGGGGGAATGCCTCCTTTCTCCCTCCTGACACTCAGCGTGTTCTCCACCGTTGTCAGTAAAGCAGTTTCCTTGTAATTGGGATGGGGGAAGCCCTTTCGGAAAGTCCACTTGAGGCTGATCACATGAGTTATGGACACACCGACCTGGTCCAGGAAATCAAGGTAAAGCAGAGTATAAAGGGACTCCCTTGGATCGAGAAAGCAGACGCCCACAGAAGCAGGAACGATGGAGGGCCGGATCCTGCTGAGGCTGGGCCTTGCTGTGGCAGTTACAGCTTTGTCTCCTCCACAAGAGGAGCTCAGCTACAAGGAGTCCGTTTCCTTGGCTATCGACCTCTACAACCAAGGGCCGGGGGTGGTGCGGGCCTTCCGACTCCTGGAAGCCAAGCCCCAGCCGGAGTGGGTGAGTGTTTGACACCAATAGCAGTAGCTCATGGTGTGTCATCCGTGGCTAGTGTGAGACTTGAACTCGGGGTCCGTGCTTCAGCGCAGCCAGGCTGGGTGGCTTGGAACATGTCACAGGATCACAGAAGTCTCTGAAGCTAGATTTGAGCCCAGTAGAGCTATAGAGACCAACAAAATTGGGGGGGGGGATATAAGTTTTCCAGTGTCAGAGCCCCCTTCCTCAGAAACTGTAGGGTTTTCAGAGATGAACAGAGGTGGTCTGCCATGGTCTGCCTCTGCATAGCAACCTTGGGCTTCCTTGGTGGTCTCTCTTCCAATTTCTGACCAGAGTTGGCTCTGCATAGCTTCTGAAATCTGATGAGATTGGGCTAGCCTGGGCAATCCAGGTCAGACGGCAGGTCTATTCACTAATCAAAATATTCCTGAGAAGCTTCGTCACCTGCTTTTTAACTGATGGCAGACTGCTTGAAATGTAATCCATTTAATTGCCTTTCCAAAACCGCAGTGTTTGTTGAGATGCTGAAGGCAGTGCGAGAGAATGTGCAACTCAACAATGTGCCTTGCTAGAAAGAGAGTCTTTGTCAGCACCTGGTGTCACTGCGCAACACAACCAGCTGGCCTGAAAAGGTCCACACATCTGTCTTTAATCTCCAGCCTTACGAATAACAAAAGTTCGTTTCTCATTGCTTCAGATTGGTTCCTACAGAAAAAGCCACAAGTCTACCAGTTAGTGCTTGCTGCTTGCCGGATTATTTCCCAAACTTGAGCTGGCAATCGGTGAAAATCTGATCCTGAAAGGAGGCCACTGTGCTAAACTGTGGCTCAGATCCAGTTCTGACAATTTCTGAGTGATTTGTTAACAACATAAGAACATAAGAGAAGTGTAGCCAATGTTGGATCAGGCCAGTGACCCATCTAGTCCAACACTCTCTGTGTCACACAGTAGCCAAAAACACCAGGTGCCCTCAGGAGGTCCACCAGTGGGGCCAGGACATCAGAAGCCCTCCCACTGTTGCGCCCCCCCCCTCAAGCACCAAGAATACAGAGCACCACTTGCCCCAGACTGAGAGATCCTATCTATACCTTGTGGCTAATAGGCACTGATGGACCTTTGCTCCATAATATTTATTGAATTCCCTCTTGAAGCCGTCCATGCTTATAGCCGCCGCCACCTCCTGTGGCAGTGAATTCCACGTGTTAATCACTCTTTGGGTGAAGAAGGACTTCCTTTTATCCATTCTAACCCAACTGCTCAGCAATTTCATGGAGTGCCCACGAGTTCTTGTATGGTGAGAAAGGGAGAAAAGTACCTCTTTCTCTGCCTGCTCTATCCCATGCATAATCTTAGAAACCTCGATCATGTCACCCCTCAGCCGTCGTTTCTCCAGGCTAAAGAGCCCCAAGCGCTTCAACCTTTCTTCATAGGGAAAGTGTTCCAACCCTTTTATCATTCTAGTTGCCCTTTTCTGCACATTTTCCAACGCTATTAATATCTTTTTGGGTGCAAAGAGTGCCTGGTGGGGACCATAAGCTGTTGACTGGGGGCATGGGGCACTGGGCATTCATGCGATATCTCCTGGCACCTCTTTCTCGCTAGGACCCCTTGAGCCACTCCCTTCAGCAACTGGAATTCACCATGCAGGAGACCAAGTGCCCGCCCGCCGAGCTGCTGGATGTGGACGAATGTGACTTCAAGGAGGACGGGGTGAGCTGTCCTTCTCGCTTTCTTCCTTGATGTCGGAGATGCTGAGAGCCACTGATGGTGGAACATGCTGTCCAGTCACAGGCGATATGGCGACCCCGTACAGTTTTCAAGGCAAGAGATGTTCAGAGGTGGTTTCCCATTGTCGGCCTCTGCGTAGCAGCCCTGGAAGTCTCCCATCCGGGTCCTGATCAGGGCCGACCCTGCTTAGCTTCCAAGATCTGATGAGATTGGGCTAGCCTGGGCCATTTGGGTCATGGAAGAATGCACACAGGGTGCTTTGTTAGAACATGCATGCTGCTATTATTCTCAACAGCATCTTGCCTAGTTTTGTGGGTGCCCATGGACACCTCCCCCCCCCCCCCCCATATCTTGTACTTGGCAGCCATAACAGGTTCTCCCTATTGGAATATTTGGTTAATGTAGCAGAGTTCTGCCCAGTCATAGAAACGTGATACTGAGCACGTGCAATAAATCTCCCAAGACAAATGATTAGACATTTGGGAAATTTATGAAAACAGCTCTCCCATCATCTCACAAAAATGGCAAAACTTCAGAATAATGACCAAATGGTCCTTGACCCCATAGGCGTCAACTGCGGGGAGGCTCGAGGGCTCAAACCCCCCCCCCCGAAATTTCCCGGGGGGGACTGAGCCCCCCCCCCGGGAAAACGGTGCGCCCTCCACCGCGCCTCCCTCGGCCCTTCCTAGGGCTGCCGCCATCTCCCCCCCCCCGCCTGGCCACTCCGACCCTCCCTCCGTCCGTCCAGGGGCCAGCTAAGCAAATGCCCAGCTGGCCCCTGGACGGACGGAGGGACGGAAGCAGGAGTGGTCAGGCGGGGGGGGGGAGGGGGCGACGGGGACATGGTCCCAGCGGGCACGCGCACAAAGCGCGTGCACACGGAAGAGCCCCCGCCCCCCTGGGAGTTTTTAAACTCTACGCCCCTGCTTGATCCCACAACAAATTATCACACAACTCAAACCCCCTCTGTTGGAGGGGGTGCAAAGAAAACGGTACCTATATACATTGCTGGTTGGAATGCCCTGTCGTAGCATCTTTCTGGGATAGGATAATAGAGGAAATACAGAACATTACGGGATATACAATAGATAAAAACCCAGAATCATTACTCCTAAATCACAGAGCGGAAGAGGCTCTATCCAATACACAAAGGGAAAGACTTGCCTTATTACTATCTGCATCCAAAATTACAATAGCATCCACATGGAAATCAAAATGTAAAACAACCGTAAACCTCTGGTATAAAAAAGTATGGAATCTATATATAAGGGGGGGGGGTTCAGATATAATGAAACTGATAAAAACTAATGGAGGGCATTAAGATATTACGTGTATATGGCTACCCATTATATCTCACCTAATTAGTCAAGGAACAATACCTGATGTAATAAATTATCTTCATGCATGGTAAACGTTGACAACTTGTAATCATTAAATGTATACATATGGAATGTTACAAGCTAAATGTTGGGGGGGGGGGAAGTACATCCTTATCCTGTACAATGTTGAAAATGGAAAAAATGAATAAAAATTAACTTGGGGGGAAAAATCTCCCAAGAAGTATATTGCAAAAAAAGGCAAAGTTCCATTTATTCAAGTTGATCCAATTCACATCCAGGTTGCAGTTGGAAGGGGAGAGAAAGAAGACTGATCCAAAAAGCCCTTTCCTCATCACAAATAGCCAGTTTGTCTGGCAGCAGGTGTGTGCGCGAATGAGGGCACCGTCTCTACAGGAAACGCCTACAGAAACATGTCTTTGTGGAAGGCCATGTGCAGAGAGGGAGAGGACAAAGGGAGAGAAAGAGGGGCGGGGTCAGAGGGCACCTCCCAGGTGAAGACAAAGAGAGGCATCCCATTCAAGGCGATAACACTTAAACACCTTTAGAGTGACATGGCCTCCCCCCCCCATGTCCATGCATGGTGAGTCGCTCACTCCGACACTCTCCTCCACCTTGGGACTGGCCAGTGGAGCTATGGCAAGAACTGAGTGAGGGGAGCCTGGTCCCTAGACAACTCCACATCCAGCCACCCAGCTGACCCCTGACCCCCAACCGCCACAGGCCTCTCAGGGAACCCTTGTCTGGCACAAAGGCCGAGGCCAAAGAGTGTTGGCCAAGGAAGGGCTGCCCTTCCAGATCCTTGACCGGAAGGTGAATATGTATTTTGATTTAATACAATCCACAATGAATGATGTGGGTCTTTTCTGTAGGCTTTGTAGTATCTCCAGGAGGGATGAGAATCCATACAAGAGGATGGTGTACATAATTTACAGGTCATTACAGGAAATTTACAGTTTCGTGGAACTGCAGAGGTCTAAACAACAGAATCAAAACCAAAACGGTTGGGGTTTTTTTTTATTTTTTTTTTATTGAAGTCACCATTTTTTCATTAAACAGTACATTCATCTTATTTTTTACCAACCTCTTTTTATTTTCTTCCTCCTCCCCCCCTTTTAGGCTTCCAGCAGACCCCACACCTGTACTTAAACTTAGATTAACAGGTAAATTACTAATTTTAAAAAATTAAGTATTTAGCTCTTTTTCTGTAACATATGTACCTCTAATGTTTTTATCTATTATTCCATTCCTAAAAATGTTAGATAAATATACAGTTACTACAGATTTTTCAATAGTTAGAAAATGTAAATATGTTTCCTTTTAATTCTGTACACTTTTCTGTATATTCTTGCAAATCCTTCCATTCTTCTAAAAATGTCATAGAATCTTGATTGTTCAGCTTCTTAGTCCATTTGTCCATTTCAGCCAAAAATATTAGTTTTCTGAGCCATTCCCAAAGCTCTGGAACGGTTTTAACAGCTTTGATTAAATTGAAACCAGATATTCTCATGCTTCAAGAAACACTCTGTTTTCAAATCACGGTGGTTTTCACAACAATTCCAGGCAAATGAATCTTCTAAATCATGTGGGATAGCTATTTTATTTGCTAAAAGCACACGTTCTGTATGCACAGCGCAAGAAAAAGATCCAAACGGTAGATTTCTTTTTTAAAAGGGACAACTAAATGACTCGCCATATACCCTAGCTACAGTGTACTCCCCAAGCGAAGGTCAACACAATTTTTTAGCATCCACACTGGCACTTTTAGATAGTTTCCAGGATGGCCCTATCATTCTGGGGGGAGACCTCAATTATGTAACCAATACAAATTTTGATAGATCCAGAAACGTGAACCCACAACATCAAGGATCTCTCTTGACAGTTAAGGAGACAGATTTTTCAGCTTTACTCACTCAGTATAACTTGTGTGATATCTGGCGCCACCACAATCAAGGAGTCAGAGACTATACCTTTTACTCTGCTGGTTGGGATTCCTTTTCTAGAATAGATTACGTTCTCCTATCTGCAGGGGTCCGTTGGAGTGGGAGCGCACAGGAACGCAGCTCCGGGAGTGAGGAGCCCAGGGGGCGGGCACATGACCAAGCCCCGCCCCCTCCTCGGCTTCCCCAAGCAGTGCAGAGGCGCAGCGCCCCGGGGAAAGCCCTGCTAGGGTCTTTATTGTTTTTAATGTTTTGTTTTAATATTGATAATTTTATCATTGTTCCTTTTATGACTGTGTGCTGCTTTTCCAGAGACTTGCTCAAGGTGGCATATACATTTTCTAAGTATACCATTTTTTATCTGGGCACATGGCACATAAGTACTGGAGAAATTTCACCAACCCTTCAGCAGCTTCCACCCCATCAGTTTGGTGTAGTGGTCAGGAGTTGGACTCTAATCTGGGAGAACCGGGTTTGATTCCCCACTCCTCCACATGCAGCTGCTGGTGGGACCTTGGGCCAGTCATAAGTTCTCTCAGAGCTGTTCTCTCATAAGCAGTTCTCAAAAGACCTCTCTCAGCCCCACCTACCTCACAGGTTGTCTTGTTGTGGGGAGGGGAAGGGAAAGAGATGGGTGGTGCACATGTCCTGGGTATCTCAAGTCTACTTGAAACCTGGTGGTTTCAAGGGAGCAGGAAGAGAATGAGGGTGTGTTCTTTACGCTTATTTTACTCACCTGTGGAGTGGAGCCTGAGGGGTGGGTGTTGCCTTCTGACACACTTCTGGTATGTTGGGGGGGGCATATGCAAAAGAGTTATGCAAATGAGTTATGCTAATGAGCTCCTGCACCTCTTTTTCTACGAAATGACCCCTGCCTATCTGCATCTCTTATAAACAATACCCGTAGTTCTGACATTGGTTCCACGGACGTCACTGGCTCATGCCTGGGTTGAATGTTTTATTTCAGAGGGAAAACAGGAATTAATTACAAGAAACTGGACCCTAAATAGACATATTTTATCGAATCCTTTAGCATGTACAGAGATAGAAGAAGAACTTAAAAACTATTTCCTTTTGAATTCTGATCGTGGTGTTTCCAAAGAGTTGACTTGGGATGCAATGAAAGCTGTGATCCAGGGAAAGTTTACGGCCGAGTTCAGACTGGCAGACTTTGCAAGCGGATTAAGAGAGCCCGTTCACACAGCTACAGCTGCCTGGCGTTGCCAAGCCGCACTCACCCTGTCCTGAAGCGCTTTCATCCCACTTTAAAAAGGTACCTAGTGAAACCGGTGTCAAGCCATCTGGGTGTGTGTTCATCCTGCTTGCTGGCAGTGTGGACGCAAATAAGCCATGCATAGAGCGGCGCTGGTAATGTGAACCTGCTGATCTGGCTGCTGTGCCCATGCGCCTATGTACAGGTCGGCAAAATGGACCAAAGCCACACGCCACCGTGGTGCTGCTGCTAGGGGCCACCCCACAGTGCGAACACTCCGTTCCGCCTCCTCCCTCATCAGTCTACACAGTGCAAACGGAAAGCCGTGCGACAACTCGGCTTGGGTCTTTTTGCCCCGCTTCCCTTGCACTTCATTTTGCCAGTCTGTCCTCAGCCTATATCAGTCACCTCGGCCTACAACAAAAGGAAAAATCAATTAAAACAGGAGCTTATCTATAAAATTAAACAATTAGAAGGAAAACATAAAAAAATGGTTCAAAAAAAGTATATAGGCAATCACTGTTAGAACGAAAAAAATTTGAAACTCTTGAAACATCGCAAATTCAAAAACGTCTCCTCTTTTTTAAGCAAAAATTTCGGTTTAAACATCCCAAGTCGCTAAAATTATTATCTTGGAAACTGAGGGAAGAAATGGATGCAAGAAATATTAATTACATCAAGGAAAAAAAAACATGTTCTCCTCTTCAAAAGATATTCTTAATGTAATTACCCAGTTTTACTGGGAGCTTTGTAATTCAGACAATCCAAACACATCAGATATATATCATCATTTAAATTCTAATCATTTAACAAAAAAAAATTTCCTTAGAGCATATACAGTACATGGGTTCTCCAATAACAGCAGAGGAGATACTAGAGGCTATTAAAACTATTAAATCTAATAAGGCTCCGGGCCGAGATGGGCTTCCTGCTGAGTTCCACAAATCATTTGCCAAAACTTTGATACCTCATTTGACTGAGCTTTGTAGCTCAGTAAAGACCACCTGTTCACAGGATAATTTTACCTGTGGGACAGACTCTGCATGGTAACCACTCCACTGGTACATAATTGCTTGTAAAAAGTATTATAGTGTAATAATTCAGGTGGGTAGCCGTGTTGGTCTGAAGCAGCAGAACAAAGTTGGAGTCCAAAGTTTCATCCAAGGTATAAGCTTTTGTGTGCATGCACACGTCTTCCATCTGAAGAAGTTTGGGTGGCACATGAAATCTTATACCTTGAATAAAATTTTGTACCTTGAATAAAATAGTCCACAAACTACTCCCATCCAGTGCATCCACAAACCTAGAAGAAGAAGAGATTGGATTTATACCCTGCCCTTCACTACCCAAGGGAGTCTCAGAGCATCTTTCAAACTCCTTTCCCTTCCCCTCCCCACAACAGACACCCTGTGAGGTAGGTGGGGCTGAGAGAGCTCTGAGACAACAGCTGGTACAGAGCTATGGCTTGCCCAAGGTCATCCAGCAGGTGCAAGGGGGGAGTGGGGAATCAAACCCGGTTCTCCCAGAATAGAGTCCATGCACTTAACCACTATACCAAACTGGCTCCTAGCGTTGTTCTGCCAGTGAACTAGGGTTGCCAACTCCAGGTTGAGGAAATCCCTGGATATTTGGGAGTGGAGGGTGCAGTTTAGGGGAAGGAGGGACCTAAGCAAGGCATAATGTCATGGACTCTACTTTCCAAAGCAGCCATTGACCTGATCTCTGTAGTTTGGAGCTCAGTTGTAATTCCAGGAGATCTCCAGACCCCACCTGTAGGCTGGCAACCCTAAAAAATCATATTCAGCGTACTAGTTCTGCAGGAAGGCAACCTGATTTCCATGGGAACCTAACCCTTAGGAATTGATTCCAATCCAGTGTGGGAATAATTGTTGGACATAAGATATTGGTTCAGGCAAGGTTTTGTATAGATGGGACAGAAAATAATGTTTTTATTGGTTTTGTCAAAACTGTTTTGACAACAAGGTAAACAGAATAAGAAGCAAAAGGTGGATGTGGCTGGATGACCACACTTCTGGGAACATTGGGTGTGTCCTAATATGTTAATGAGCTGTGCTGTCAGGGGTGTGGCCTAATATGCTAATGAGTTCCTGCTGGGCTTTTTCTACAAGAAGAGCCCTGCTCACAGGTAACAAGCCTCCTTCGTGGGCACAGGCTAGAATAATTGTTATTCCTAACTCAGAAAAAGATTTGTCAAATCCTAAATCATACAGACTTATCTCATTACTAAATAATGATTATTATGTATTTTGATGTTTCCTCGTAAGCTTTGAGGCCTACAAAATGGGGCAAAGACGTATTAATAACCAAATGAAAAAAGTGACCGTTTTGTGTTCTCACAGGTGGTGAAGGAATGTTCCGAAACCATCCTTCTTGAGAAAGGGGCTCCTGGCATCGAGCTCAATTGTACAACTGTAGGCCAGGAGGTATGTTTACCCCACAAGGGAATGTGGGGAGAGGGAGTAGGGAAAGGGCCTTGTTGTAGCCCATCCCTGGGAAATTGTTTGGTAACCACTTCTGTGAGATCATACATTCAGTGCACAAAATGAGTTGGATCCTGTGGATCTGTCCCACTTTCCAGCAGGAGGAACATTCCCTGAAGCACAAGATCCGAACTGGCGGAGACTGACCAAGAGAGAGATCTTGGAGTCATAGTAGACAACTCAATGAAAATGTTGAGACAGTGTGTGACTGCAATGAAAAAGGCCAACACTATGCTGGGGTTATTAGGAAAGGAATTGAAAACAAATCAGCCAGTATCATAATGCCCCTGTATAAATCGATGGTGCGACCTCATTTGGAGTACTGTGTACAGTTCTGGTCGCCACACTTCAAAAAAGATATTATAGCATTGGGAAAAGTGCAGAGGAGGGCAACTAGAATGATAAAAGGGTTGGAACACTTTCCCTATGAAGAAAGGTTGAAACGCTTGGGGCTCTTTGGCTTGGAGAAACGATGGCTGAGGGGTGACATGATCGAGGTTTATAAGATTATGCATGGGATAGAGCAGGTAGAGAGAGAAGTCCTTTTCTCCCTTTCTCACAAGACAAGAACTCATGGGCACTCAATGAAATTGCTGAGCAGTCAGGTTAGAACAGATAAAAGGAAGTACTTTTTCACCCAAAGAGTGATTAACACGTGGAATTCACTGCCACAGGAGGTGGTGGCAGCTACAGGCATGGACGGCTTCAAGAGGGAATTAGATGAACATCTGGAGCAGAGGTCCATCGGTGGCTATTAGCCACAAGGAATAGATAGGATCTCTCAGTCTGGGGCAAGTGATGCTCTGTATTCTTGATGCTTGGGGGGGGGGGCAGTGGGAAGGCTTCTAGTGTCCTAGCCCCACTGCTGGACCTCCTGAGGGCACCTGGTGTTTTTGGCCATTGTGTGACAGAGTGTTGGACTGGATGGGCCACTGGCCTGATCCAACATTGGCCTCTCTTATGTTCTTATTCTTATGTTTTTAAGATGCTTCAGCAGAGGAAAGGGCCTCCTCTAGTGGAACAGCTCCATAGGAACCAGCTGAATTTTTTTTAATTTTAAAAAAATCAGTAAAAAAAAGTTGGCTACAGCGCTTTACAAATTCATCTTCAATTCTACAAACAAATCACATAGACATTATTCAGTTCACCATTCAGGTCCAAATAACACTCGCTAACTTTTTGCCACAAGACATACAGGTTAGTTTACTCAACTGTACATTATCCTTTAGATTTTCCAGCCATTCATTCTCCTTTATTTGGAGTTATGTTCTTTTCCCAGTATCTAGCAAACACTAATCTTGCAGAGATTATGGCGTTAAAAACAAATTCTTGAGTATCTTTGGGAAGGAAACTCTACATAATTGAACAAGAAACATCTAGGGGAGAAAGGTAAATCTTTAGGTATTCCTTGAGAAATACCTCTAGAAACCATTTCCCAATACTCTTAAGCTCTACTACATCTTCACCACATATATTTAATTTTTGCATCAGCAACTCCACAACTTCAACAATCACCTTTAACCCCTTGATTGATTTTAGCCACTTTATGAGGGGTTAGATGGCACTGATGTATTCTTTCCTTTTCTCTCTAACTCTCCATGGGACTTATTCCTTGAGGATCTTTATTTCTGTATTCTCAATCTGTAGAGGTGTAGTGTTTGCAGCTTTAAGAACTTCATCTCTGAGAGTCCTTTTATGAAATCTCACATGAATCTCTCTAGGAAGATTACCCCGTTTCGCGTATGCTGAGTTCATTCTATAAACCATGTCAATTTCAGAGTGTACGTCTGGATTAGGAAAAAGGTAAAGGTTTCCCTTGCTCGAAAGCCAGTCGAATACGACTCTAGGGATGTGGTCTCATCTCCATTTCCAAGCCGAAGAGCCAGCACTGTCCGAAGACGTTTCCGTGGTCATGTGGCCGGTGTGACTAGAGGCCGAGGTGCATGGAATGCTGTTGCCTTCCCTCCAAAGTGGTACCTCTTTATCTACTTGCAATTTCTTGCTTTCAAACTGCTAGATTGGCAGGAGCTGGGACCAGAGACAGGAGCTCACTCTGTCACGCGGCACTCAGGTCTCGAACTGCTGAACTACCGACCTTCCGGTCTGCAGTTCAGCGTCTTAACCACTTGAGCCACTGCAGGCCTTACTTCTGGATTAGGTGCACCCAGATACTCAGCTAACGTCTGTGCCATCAGGGCCTTTACAGTCTCACCTTTTTTTTTCCTGGGCCATTTTGAAATCTGAGAATATAAGCAGTTTTAACTAATTCGAGTCTGATAAACAGAAATCTATGGAAGAAGATCTTATCAGTCACACTTCGTATTTCAGTCTCCATCTTCTCTTGTTTATCTTTTAATTGAGTTGCTTTTTTAAAAATTACATCACGAATCCCTTGTTTGGGATCTGTAAAACCCTTCTGGATCTCTTCCAGCTGTGTTGACATTTTCTGCATAAAGGACTCCATCTTGGTCTGAAGTGGGTCAACTGCTGCTGTCATTTCTGTTTGAACAATACCTTTCATTGAGTCGTGTTATCAATGCCTGGAAATCTTTGAGATTAAGCTGCGTCAGATTAGCAGTTACAAACAGGGCGTCTGTTGTGGAAAGGGAAAAGGAGTTTGTAAGCCGCTCTGAGACGCCAAGTGAAGGGCCGGGTATAAATCCAATCGTCATCTCCTCCTCCTCCTCCTCTGCCACTTGAGCCAAGTAATCCATGGTGGGGTGATAAACACAGAGGGGGAAATAGGGGCAGGGGAACTGACAAGTGATCAGTGAAGCTGTGTCAAATTGTCTGCTTACTGGAAGCGGAGTATTGTTTGTTTATTATTATTACAGCCCGTGGCCAGCATAGATCGAAGCAAACTAGTTTACATAAAATACAGCCATTTGTATGGGAATATTATACTAAAATGTACCAAGACTTAGGAAAGAAGTAATTAAAAGAAGAAGGGAAAACAGGTGCACAGCCTAAGGGACATTTTATCGCTCCTTTATATAATCTTTGCAGATTCTAGAGGCTGCAGCCCAAAATCCGGAGCAAGCGAGCGTAACATGAGGCTTAGAATCCGCCGGAAGTATATTCCTTCATTCAGAGTCCGGGAGGTTGAATAAATTTGGCTCGTATTTCTTTGTAAAGACTACACTCGAGCAAAGTATGTGTTGATAGTTTCTACTTTGCCCACACCACATAGATAAACATGCACAGCCAGGGGCACCTATTACTGCAGAAGGGAAAGTGTTACATCGGGCCACAGAAAAGGCCCTTCTGTAGGATGGAATTATCAGACTCGATAGATTGGGGGCTGGGGAAACGACATATCTCTCCTGGAGAGGAGTTTAACATCTCGAGACCTTGGCAACGTCATTCTGTCTCTCAGTGCCTCAAGCCAGGCAGAACAATTGCTATCCTTTAGAATTAATGAAGTGATATCTAAGGGACAGGAAACAGGGGAAGGAAACGGTGCTGCTAAAAACCACATTCAGCTACCACGGGGCAACGTCATACTGACTGCAAAGTCACCCCTGAATGGCCATAAATCTATGCGGAAGGTACCATAAAAACCTCATGAACAAAGAAAGTGAAAGCAGCATATGGTGCAGAGGGAGATTAACTACCCGACGTGGCTGGGGGAAATTGCGAGGAAACAGATGGGGGCAGAATCAGCTACAGATTCCAGCCTTCTAGTCTATCGCACTACCAGTTTTAGGAGCCAAAGTAAGAAATCCTTGGACCTCTAGTGTTCGTCAATATCTGTAGGACATACAAGTTTCCGCTGGGAAAGTCTGTTCTTACATTGCCCCAGGTGAATTGCAGAACTTGAGCCGTGCTGGAATTTGGCAGGCATGAAGAACAGCTGGTGTGCCAGGAGGAGGAGAGGGTGTACGTCCTGCAATCATCTTGGATAAACCCTTCCTCATGTCACTCCCAGAGAGTTTTATGGAGACAATATAAATAGGAATTGTAGGGCATTAGCAACATACAGGCCAAGCCAAGAGGGGATAGGGCCAAAAGGCCTTCAAGCCCAACCATCTGTTTCCAGCAGTGGACAGCCCAGTACCTCTCAAAGCTCACAAGTATGAAGCCGATGACCACTGTCCCTAGAAGCTGGTACTGAGAGCAATTTCCCCTCTAATTTCCCCCCCTACTGAGTGGAGCAGTTCACATTCTGAGTAGAATTTGACTTCTGTTGTTGTTCAGTCGCACAGTCGAGTCTGACTCTTCGCAGCCCCACGGACCACATCACGCCAGGCCCTCCTGCCTTCTGTCGTCCTCCAGAGTCTGCTTAATTTCATGTTCGTTGCACCGATCCCACTGTCTAACCATCTCATCCTTTGCTGACCCCTTCTTCTTTGACCATCAGTCTTTCTCAGTCTCCTCCAGGGAGTGCTCCCTTCTCATTGGGTGGCCAAAGCATTGGAGCTTCAGCTTCAGCATCTGGCCTTCCAGGGAACAGTCAGGGTTGATTTCTTTTAGGATTGGCTGATTCGATCTCCTTGCAGTCCACGGGACTCTCAAGAGTCTTCTCCAGTACCATCATTCAAAAGCATCTTTTCTTCAGCGCTTGGCCTTCCTTATAGTCCAACTCTCGCAGCCATACGTTACTACTGGGAATACCATGGCTTTGACCACATGGACTTTAGTTGGCAGGGTGATGCGTCTACTTTTTATTATGCTGTCTAGGTTTGCCATCGCTTTCCACCCCAGGAGTAGGCATCTTTTAATTTCCTGGCTGCAGTCACCGTCTGCAGTGATCTTGGATCCCAGGAACGTGAAGTCTGTCACTGCTTCCATGACTTCCCCTTCCATTTGCCGAGGAGTGATGGGGCCGGATGCCATGATCTTAGGTTTTTTTATGTTGAGTTTCAAGCCAGCTTTTGCATTCTCCTCTTTCACCCCAAAGCACTCTTCAGGTTCTCTTCATTTTCTGCCATTAGAGTGGCGTCATCTGCTATTTGTTGATGTTTTTCCCGGCAGTCTTAATTCTGCCTTGTGATTCATCTAGGCCGGCATTTTGCATGATGTAATCTGCATATAAATTAAATAAGCAGGGTGACAATATACATCCTTGCTGTACTCCTTTTCCTATGCTAAACCAATCAGTTGTTCCATATCTGGTTCTGACTGTCGCTTCTTGAGCCTTATACAGGTTTCTCAAGAGACACGTGAGGTGGTCTGGCACTTCCATCTCTTAAAGGACTTGCCATAGTTTGTTGTGAGCCACACAATCAAAGGCTTTAGCATAGTCAATGAAGCAGAAGTCAATGTTTTTCTGGTATTCCCTTGCTTTCCCCATAATCCAGTAAATGTTGGCAATTTGATCTCTAGTTCCTCTACCTCTTTGAAACCCAGTTTGTACTTCTGGCTGTTCTCTATCCATGTACTGCTGAAGCCTAGCTTGTAAGATCTTGAGCATAACCTTGCTAGTGTGTGAAATGAGTGCAGTGGTGCGATAGTTTGAACATTCCTTGGCATGGCCCTTCTTTGGGATTGGAATGTAAACTGACCTTTTCCAATTCTGTGGCCACTGTTGCATTTTCCAAATTTGCTGGCATATGGCGTACAGCACTTTATCAGCATCATCTTTTAAGACTTTGAATAGCTCAGCTGGGATATCATCACCTCCACCAGCTTGGTTGTTAGTAATGCTTTCCAAGACCCATTTGACTTTGCACACCAGGATGTCTGGCTCGAGGTCAGTGATTACACCATTGTGGTAGTGAAGGGGATTGAGGTCCTTCTTGTATAGTTCTTTTGTGTATTCTTGCCATCTCTTCCTAATTTCTTCTGCTTCTATTAGTTCCCTACCGTTTTTGTCCTTTATCATGGCTAGTTTTGCATGGAACAGTCCCTTAATTTCTCCAGTTTTCTTGAAGAGATCTCTAGTCCTACCCATTCTATTGTTTTCCTCTATTACTTTGCGATGCATTATTCATTCAGGAAAGCCTCCTTGCTGTTCTCTGCTGTATTAAATTCTAGTGAATTTAACTGCTGTAATCTTAAAATAGGCAGTGGGCAGTGCAAGACCCTGCGTGGCTCCAGATTGCTGCTGAGTGGGGCTTCCTGTGTTAATGAGCCACTGCTCATGTGCACAGCTTAGAGGGAACACTGAGTCTGAGAGGCATACAGCTTCTTAACATAGAGGTTCCATGGGTTATCTTGATTAACGGGCTTATGGCTGCTAATGTTAGTCCCTGCTGACATTGCTAATTGAAGGTGCTCAAGGCAGGAGGGCTGGAAGACAGCTGTGAAAACTGGCAGGAACAGACAGAGTTCATTGAAGTTCTAGAAAAACCTGTCAATCTCCAGCACCACTGATGTAAAGGATGAAGCCCTGGAGATGGGCACAACATCTTTGGCCACTTATGCATGGTTTGCTTGCCCTGGCTTGGATGCTATTGGGCAACAGGTTTCCCCCCACTTCCCGAACACATCATGGTGCTTCTGTGCATCTAACAGGTCCACCCCATACTTCCTGTGATATCGACCCTATTTTGCTGTGATGTTTCAGGAAAGATCACAGCAAAGGGCTCTCTCAAATTCTCATTTTCCTGACTTGTGTGTTCCTATGGCTTGGGTTAATGAGATGTTTTGTTCTACGAGTGTTTTTGTCTCTCTAGTGGTCAGTCACTTCATGTCCGGCATATCTCCCTGTAGATTTAAACTGCAGGTTTTCATGCTGGACACAAAACGATGTAATTCTGAATCGACCACAAGGGGGAGCAAAACATGTGTGGAACAGCCCCCCCCCCAGCAACAGGAACACACAATAACTGACATATCATTATAGCAGTACATTACAACAATCTACTTGTACCTTTGAATTCTCAGCTATCGTTTGTAGCCTATTTTGTTGCAGACAGATGCCTTTCCCCTTATATCCCTGCAATGACTTTTTTTTTTTCAAATGAAAGCTGGGAATCCAAAGAACCTGATCGGCAGACTGTTATAACAGTGTAAGCTATAATGTTATTTCAATTCAAGATTAAAAAATAACTGGTGAGGTGGAGCCACTGAAGGACACTGGGGCAGAAAAAAAGAAGAAGAGGAAACCACCATGTTGAAACTCCGTTGCCACTGGTTCTCTTGGCAAGCCCATCTCTGTGTGAAAAATACCCCCAGTTCCACAACGCCCCCTTCCTAGCTGGAATAAACCTCTGTAAATACACTCTGCCTGTAGTTAGAGAAGCTCCTGTAGAGCAGGGGTCCTCAAACTTTTGAAACAGGGGGCCAGTTCACTGTCCCTCAGACCGTTGGAGGGCCGGACTATAGTTTAAAAAAAAAACTATGAACAAATTCCTCTGCCCACTGCACATATCTTATTTTGAAGTAAAAAAACAAAATGGGAACAAATACAATATTTAAAATGAAGAACGAGTAAAGTTAAATCAACAAACTTACCAGTATTTCAATGGGAACTATGGGCCTGCTTTTGGCTACTGAGATGGTCAATGTCCGGTTCCATATTTGCCACTGCTAGTCGTAAGAAGTGATGCAAGTGTGCATCAGTTAGTCTAGATCTGGTTGGAGATTTCAGATGTCATTTTGCGGGTAGGGAAGGGGCACCGGGGGGGGGGGGGGGGGATGCACGTGCAAGCAAGGCACCCTTGACGGGGCTGTTTTCTTTCCCTCTCCGAAGAAACAAAGAACTCGGCATCCTCCCAAACTTTTTAAGGCAGCAAGCCCCCAGCTGCTTCTCCCTGAAACTCCACTACTGCAGGCATCATGATGGGAAAGAGAAACCTCTCTCTCCCCCTCCGATTCCCAGCAGCACAAAAAGCCTCGAAAAAGACCCCCGCCCGGCTTTTGGGACTGGCGCAGGTCTCTCAGCCGGCTAGGAGACTTGGGGCCAGCCGGAGCGCCTGCCACCCCACACTTCCCCTCTTCCAGTCTTCCTTTTGCCTCCTCCTGGCTGACTGGAAGCAGGGGGGCAGGGCTTTGTCATGGGGCCCAGGACAAGTCGGCTGCAATTTTTCCGCTGCTTTGTGTGCTGCTGGGAATTGGAGGACAGGCAGCGGCACACCCGGCGGGCCAGAAAAATGCCCTCGGCAGGCCGCATGTGGCCCGCGGGCCGTAGTTTGAGGACCCCTGCTGTAGAGGATACAGAAACCTCTGGTTCTCCCATTGGGAGAACGTTGCAGCTTCACCTGGTGGGAAAGACTGACAGTGGCCTGGAGGGCTCACTGTTTACCTCTGCTTTGGGGAGCCACAATCCAGGGAAATCCTGACCTCTTTCCTCTCTCCCTCCCTCTAGCGCACCCGTGTCCGGAGAGGCTTCTTTCACCTGTTTGGCAAGAAACCCAAAAAAAACGATCTATCACTGTCACTGGAAGTACTGACGGACAAGGCAGCACCCAGGGCAGAAGCCAGAATCCTCGGAGCTGTCGAAAGCCGCTTGCAATTCTTTTCGGAATGGTCGGGTGGAGGAAGCTGGATGGCAAAAGGCAGTTTTCTTTGGAACTGCCTCTCCGGCTTAATGCTCAGCGGGGGCAGCGGGGGCGGGCAGGGGGTGTCTCTCTAATTTTTTCCGGTTTGTTGCTTCTGAATAAACTTGTGTGTTGTTATCAGTGTTCCCTCTAAGCTGAGTTAGTGTGAGCTAGCTCACAGCTTTTAAGCCTCCGGCTCACACAGTTTTGTCTTAGCTCAGGAAGGAGTGATCCAGAGCAAACTAATAGATGCAGGAGCCAAATCGCCCACTCACAACTTTAATACCAGTAGCTCACAAAGTAGAATGTTTCCTCACAAGACTCCGCAACTTAGAGGGAACATTGTATATTGCAGACATTTCTGTTACTGGTCGTTTGAATGTTGGCTGGTGTGTCAGAATCCTAAATTCCTGAAGTTGGAAGGGCCATATAGTTGAGCCTACCTGCTCAGTGCAAAGTTAGAGCATTCCCAATGTGGGGCTGTCCAAACCGACCATAAAAGGAAGTCCTTCTTCACTCAAAGAGTCATTAACACGTGGAATTCACTGCCACAGGAGGTGGTGGCGGCTACAAGCATGGACGGCTTCAAGAGGGAGATAAGCATCAAGAGGGAGATTGAAAAGTATTGGAGTCGGGAGTCCATGGAATAGTGAAACAGCTAGATCTTTATTGCTGGTCCGGATGAAGCATACAACCCAGGGCTCCGAGCCCTCCTTTTATGCTGGTCAGGGATAATCCCCTGACCTCGCCCAACTGGCCTGGTAGGCTATTATCAGTCTATTTACATCTCATAGGTTCCCTGGGAGAAACCTAGGTACAAGATTGGTGGCCGGTTCGAATCCACCTGGCCTTTGTTCTACCTGGCTGAAGCTCAGGTAGTTTCTTGGCCATGTGCTCTGGCCACATGGCGGTCGCCATTACTGGAGCACATGGCGACCGCATGGTCAATACATAACACCCCTCCCCCCATAGTCCAGAACCCCTCTGCACACCTAGTCTTTGAGATAGTCTTTTTGACAGTCAGAGTTGTGCAAGGGTGGAATCAGCTGCCTTGGGAGGTGGTGAGCTCCCCTGCCCTGGCAGTCTTGAAGCAGCGTCTGGACCAACCCTTGTCGGGGATGCTCTAGGCTGGTCCTGCATTGAGCAGGGGGCTGGACCAGGTGGCTTGGATGGCCCCTTCCCACTCTGTGATTTTATGATTCTATCACAGTTATGTGCTCCTTGGCTCTGTCGGCAGGTGATGGCTCCATATGCAGCCATGCAGCCCATCCAGGGCTAAAGAAGAAAGGAGGTCGTACAACAGAAATGTGCAGACCGGATAGGAGAAGGAGGAGAGACCTCCATTTAATGGAGCACGGGGCAAACACAAATACTGGGGCTCTCAATTAGAGTTGCCAACCTCCAGGTGGGGTCTTGAGATCTCCTGGAATCACAACTGATCTCCAGACTTCCGAGATCAACTCCCCTGGAGAAAATGGCGGATTCAGAGGGCAAACTTTATGGTAGACTGTAGATTCTAGGTGAAATCCCACTCCAGACCCCCCACCACCACAGGCACCACCCGCAAATCTCCAGGAATTTCCCAGGCAAGAGTTGGCAACTGTTGTTTGTCTGTTTCCCCTGTAGCTCAGGAACATAATCAGCACTCAGCAATGGGGCAACCAGTCTGATGTGCTCAGTGCAGATTCCTGAATATGAAAACATGGATTGCTTCACTCTTGAATTGGCACACCACGCCCCCCCCCCCGCCCTAAAATTTTGTGATATCCTGTTTGCCAGAGGAAATGGAGGCCTTGGGGAATTCCCCTCTTCCCCAATGCTCTGCTTGTTCTGTTCAGCTGGCCAATAAACGTGATTGCCTTAAAATATGCAGAAAGGGGAAGGCCTTTAGAAAAGGGCTCTGTAGGCAGATTTCTGAGTCACACACCCACCTGGTCCAGGAAACCAGGGCAAGGCAGAGTATATAGGAGGTGACGAAAAACAGTGCACCTACAGGCAACTGCAGAAGCAGGGACGATGGCGAGGCGGATCTTGCTGATGCTGGGCCTTGCTGTGGCAGTTACAGCTTTGTCTTCTTCACGAGAGGAGCTCAGCTACAAGGAGGCCGTTTCGTTGGCTATTGACCTCTACAACCAAGAGCCAGGGTTGGCGCGGGCCTTCCGACTCCTGGAAGCGAAGCCCCAGCCGGAGTGGGTGAGTGACTGGCAGCAAGGCAAGCTCATGAACGACAGAAATGCTGTCTCTGGTTTGTTTGCCCCAGCCTAATTTGAGAGAACACACGTCACAATTCCTGCAGAGTAGAAGAAACCTACAGCTTTATTAATAAAGGACAGGAGCACACGTACAACAAGGTTTTGGACCCTCGAATACCTACGAACTCTCCCTAAGGTTCCAATGGGAGGCATAGAATTTTATATTCAGTATGACGCTTACAAATAAATCACGATCACAGGTTCCATTCAGGGCGTTTTTTGTCGAAAAAGCGCAGCAGGAACTCATTAGAACGATAGGCCAAACCCAACGCCAGAAATTCATTAGCATAGAAGGCCACACCCCTGACAGCACAGCTCATTAGCATATTAGGCCACGGAGGGCTGGGCAAGCACAGGGCAGGCATGGAAGCTTGCCTTCCCCCCCCCCCCGAGTTTCTTCACCCCACTTCAGCATCGCCTGTCTAGTCTACCCCACCCCCTTCCCCACCCTGAACCAGATGGCCGGGAAAAGGTGCTGCTGAAGTGCCTGAGATCTGAAAGGGGCTATTGCAGAGTGACTCAGGGAAGTGCGGAGGGGGGGGGGGCATGGTTAAATGCCTTTCTTTCCCTCCCCCAGATCAAGGAGGGAAAGAAAGGCATTTTCAACGTGCCTGGGTTCCCTGCGTGCCTTTTTCCAGTTGCCATGTCAGCTGGAGAAGGGAAGGCAGAGAGAGGCTTTCCCTTGTCAATTTCACTCTCAGCTGACTGGCCGGAGTGAAATTGACAAGGAAATCTGGAGGGGCTCCCCAGAGGGCATTTTAAGATGCCCCCTTTCCCTCTTGTGTATAACATGGGGAGGGCAGGGTGCTCTGTAGCCACACATGCCCAGAGGTTTCGGTTGTAGGCGTGGCCAACTCAGGAGCCAGCCGGAACTCCGTTCCTGTGCGTTCCTGCCCCAAAATAGCCCTGGCTCCATCAAACTTTGTCATATGTCCATCAATGCTCCCTCTAAGCTGTGGAGTCTTGTGAGCAAAAATTCTACTTTGTGAGCTACTGGCATTAAAGTTGTGCGTAAGTGATTAGGCTGCTGCATAAATTTGTTTGCTCTGGAGCCATCCTTCCTGAGCTAAGACAAAAAGGTGTGAGCCGGAGGCTAAAAACCTGTGAGCTAGCTCACAGTAACTCAGCTTAGAGGGAACATTGTCCGTCATAACCTTCTGATTGGGCTCAGACCGGTGGGTTGTGGTTTGTCAAGTAAAGATGTTGCAGTTTTAGCTAAACAATGGGCCTACTTCTTCCCATGGTATGAAGCTCTAAAAATTATCTGATGTAGAAGATATGGGTACTCAGTGCTGTGTGTTCTTCATCTAACTTAAGCTAACTGACATCAGAAACATGTGCAGTTATTGCTGGCCGGGGAAAAAGCAAGGTCATAAAAAGTATAACTGCATTTTCCCCCAGCATGCATTTAAGCAATGAACCAAAGTGAATATCTGAATATATGTACATGATTGATTTCTGTTTCTGTGATTAAAATCATCAATGGCACTTAACATATGTATGTCTATCTATGCCAGAAAGAAGCTAAGTGTGCTCACCAAGGTTAGTCATGTAAAGTCAGTGGCAGAGTACAGAGTGTATAACAGTGTTTCATAAACTGTGCGTACAACACTCATATTGAATAATCTGTGGGTAGTGTGAGACTTGAACTCGGGTCCATGTTTCAGTGCTGCCCGTGCTGGGTGGCTTGGAACAAGTGACTTTCTCTGTGCCTCAGTTTTCTTCTATGAAATGGGTGCTTTCAGGCCCTGCAGAAAAGAAGCCAAGCGGAGAATCCCAGGTGTGGCACGAACAGCCCAGATGTGTATGGTGAGAGAGCTGTACTTACTCTCTGTGGGAAATATGGGGCACAGACCCACACTGGAGTTGCTGTTTGGGGGACAGGTGTCTGATTCAGGAGTTGGAGCACCTTTCCTATGAGGCAAGGTTGAAGAGTCTAGGATTTTTCAGTTTAGAAAGGAGATGGCTATGGGGCACATGACAGAGGATTATAAAATTAGGCATGAAGTTGAGAACGTGTATAGAGTGATTCAGGATGGACAAAAGGAAGTACTATCCTCAATGAGTAATTCACTGTTGAGTAATGAAGGATTGACTGCAGCCATGAAATTAAAAGACGCCTGCTCCTCGGGAGGAAAGCGATGGCAAACCTGGACAGCATAATAAAAAGTAGACGCATCACCCTGCCCACAAAAGTCCATGTGGTCAAAGCGATGGCATTCCCAGTAGTAACGTATGGCTGCGAGAGTTGGACTATAAGGAAGGCCGAGTGCCGAAGAAAAGATGCTTTTGAATGATGGTGCTGGAGAAGACTCTTGAGAGTCCCTTGGACTGCAAGGAGATTGAATCAGTCAATCCTAAAGGAAATCAACCCTGACTGTTCCCTGGAAGGCCAGATCCTGAAGCTGAACCTCAATACTTTGGCCACCCAATGAGAAGGGAGCACTCGCTGGAGAAGGCTGGGAAAGATTGATGGTCAAAGAAGAACGGGTCAGCAAAGGATGAGATGGTTAGACAGTGTGATCGGTGCAACGAACATGAAATTAAGCAGACTCTGGAGGACAACAGAAGAAGAGAAGAAGAAGAGACTGGATTTATACCCCGTCCTTCACTTCCCAAGGGAGTCTCAGAGCGGCTTACAAACTCCTTCCCCTCCCCACAACAGACACCCTGTGAGGTAGGTGGGGCTGAGAGAGCTCTTTCCCAAGCTGTCCTTGAGGGAACAGCTGGTACAGAGCTACGGCTTGCCCAAGGTCATCCAGCCAGGTGCAAGTGGAGGAGTGGGGAATCAAACCCGGTTCTCCCAGATTGGAGTCTGTGCACTTAACCACTACACCAAACTGGCTCTCAGGATGACAGGATGGCCTGGCAGGATGTGGTCCATGGGGTCGCGAAGAGTCAGACTCGACTGTGCGACTGAACAACAATGAAGTATTACTGGTCATCGATGGCTTGAAAAGGGATTAGACAGATTTACGGTGGAGAGGTCCATCAATGCCATGGTGACTGACGGAGGTCCTCACTAGCAGAGGAAGTAAACCTCTAATCCCCCCAGTGCTGGGAGGCGACATCAAGGGAAGACCCTGGCTTCTGCGACCTGGCTGTGAAAATCTTTTGGTGACCAGATACTCTAAAAGACCTCCAAGGTTGAGATCAGATGGGTCTTTAGATCCGACCAAGGCACGAGTGCCTGGCAGATTTAAAGGGAACATCCAGACAGTGACATCTGGGAAAGGTGCCGCTTCCCTGGTCAGCCCACTGAGCCCCACCAGGGAGCCGTATTTTAAAGATACCGGTGAAAGTCCGGGCTAATGCTTGCCGATGGGCCAATGGCAGACTTTCCCCCGTCTGGTTGTTCCAGCGCGCAATCAGCCCATCAGGATGGTCTGACTCCAGACCATCCCAGACGGCTACCATTTAAAAAAAAATCTTAGCGATATGCACATAAACGCATAAATGTACGACAGCCGCAGAGCTCCGCTCAAACGTTCCGGACAATTTCATGTTTCTGAATGGCCTGTGAAATTTATGGACATTAATTGAAATGGTACCTAGAGGAAGGTACCACTGGCGATCCTTCTACCATTCAAGTCCGCGCATGCGTGGAAAAACAAGTACACGGCGAGGCACATATGCGCATGCACAGATTTTTTTTTTTAAAAAAACGGACTGCGCGGCTCCTTCAGTTGGACATCGTCTATGCAATCCACCGCGGAGGCAGTGTGTGGTAAGGTGATTCACTTGGGAGCTGTCTGGTTGTGCAACACTGGATAAAAAAAGATTGGGATCAAATTAGAGCTGGGCCAATGGCGGGATTAGCTTCCCATCTGAACGCACCCTTAGTAAAACACCCACCGGGGGCGGGGATGAGCCGATCTCCACCAAGGACTGGGAACATGGAGGGCAGGACATTCATTTGGTATCGTTGGAGTGAGCGACTCAGCCTGCCTGGACACTGAGGGGCGCTAAGGGTGTTTAGGTGTTCTCTCCTTGAATAGGAGGCCTCTCTTTGCCTTCACCTGGGAGCTGCCCTCGGACCCCTCCTCTCTCCCTTTGCCCTTTCACTCTGTTCACATGGCCTTCCATGGAGACACACGTCTCCGCAGGTCTCTCCTATGGAGACAATGCCCTCATAACTCCCCCACCTGTGATGCCGGACCAGCTGGCCATTTGTGACAGGGAAAGCACTCTTTAGATTTAGGCTTCTTTCCCTTCTTTTTAACTGCAACCTGAATGTGAACTGGATCTACTTGAATAAATGTTAAGTTGACCTTCATAGGCAATATACTTCTTGGGAGATTTGTTGCATGCACTCCGTATCCTGCTTCTACGACTGCGCAAAACTCCGCAGCGTTAACCAGTAGGTTCCTCTTGGCACTTCTGTCTCTCTTGCCAGGACCCCTCGATGCAGTCCCTCCAGGAGCTGGGATTCACTGTGAAGGAGACCACGTGCTCCCCCTCGCAGGAGCTGAACCTGGACAAGTGTGACTTCAAGGAGGACGGGGTGAGTTCCCCCCCTCTGCTGAAACAGTGAGGGGCCGCCAGCCATGTTGTAGCATCAATCCTGTTATTAACAACGTCATTTACATCTTGGGTTGCCAACCTCTAGGTGGGGCCTGGAGATCTCCCGCTATCACAATTTATTTTCAGGCAACAGAGATCAGTTCCTTGGAAGAAGATGGCCGCTTTGGAGGGTGGACTCCATGGCCTTTCACCCTGCTGAAGTCTCTCCCTTCCCCAAACCCCACCCTCCTCAGGCTCCACCCCCCAAATCTCTCAGAGGTCCCCCTCCCAGAGCTGGCAACCCAGTCTTTAGCCTACTCTCCTCACTGAAATTTAGGGCACATTACAAAATCTGGTGGGAAAACACAGTACAATTAGACAGCAATTCCGCCCCCCCCCCAAATAACATGGTTGCCAGCTCTGGGTTGGGGGAAATCCTGGAGATTTAGGGGGTGGAGCTTGGGGCGGGGTGGGCTTGCAGAGGAGAAGGACATCAGCCGGGTGTGTGGCCATAAAGTCCACCTTCCCCTGCAGCGTCTTCTGGTTCTCCCTTTCCTTGGGACTTTCCTCCCCCTGAGCGGCCGTCTTCCCCTCCTCTCTCGCAGGTGGTGAAGGAATGTCACGGAACCATCTCTTCTGAGCAGGGGGCTCCTGTCGTCCAGTGTGAAACAGCAGGCAAGGAGGTAAGTTCAGCCTATAAGGCAGGGGTGGCCAAACTGCGGCTCGGGAGCCATACGCGGCTCTTTCACACACATTGTGTGGCTCCCAGCAGGGCGGCTGGGGAAGCAAAGGGGAGGCATGTCTCCCCAATCGGTCTTCCCTTCCCCAGCCAGTGTTCCCCTCCCTGGGTAGGCTTGAGGTGGTGGGGGGGAGGGGGGCGGAGAAAGAAAGCAACTTTAACTTTAAATGCGCTCTCAAAGCCCCCCCCCAGCCTACATATATCATTGGACAAATAAATATCATTATCAATATCTGTTTTTACCCTCTTTTGTTTTTATTTTTGGCAGTCTTATTCAATGTTTATAAAAGGCAAATTTGCATAATTTTCAATTAAAAACGCGTGCGTAATTCTTGTTCCTGTCTTGTGGCTCTCAGATATTTGAAGTTTATTCTATGAGGCTCTTACGTTGAACAAGTTTGGCCGCCCCTACTATAAGGGAATGGGGGGAAGGGTGAGCGCCCCTTATAATACAGTGGAAGGAACATGGTAGCTCTCTTTACATTTGGTGTAGTGGTTAAGTGCGCGGACTCTAATCTGGGAGAACCGGGTATGATTCCCTACTCCTCCACTTGCAGCTGCTGGATGACCTTGGGCAAGCCATGGTTCTGGCACAGTGGTGCAGCTTCTGTCAGAGCTCTCTCAGTCCCACCTACCTCCCAGGGTGTCTGTTGTGGGGAGGCGAAGGGAAAGGAGTTTGCAAGCCGCTCTGAGACTCCTTTGGGTAGTGAAGGGCGGGGTATAAATCCAGTCTCTTCTTCTTCTACGTTGTTGTCTACCTTTCTCATCGAGACACAAGGTGGATTACCAAGAGTAAGTAGAGTTGCCAACCTCCAGGTGGTGGCTGGAGATCTCTTGGGGTTACAACCAATGCTCCCTCTAAGCTGTGGAGTCTTGTGAGCAAAAATTCTATTTTGCGAGCTCCTGGCATTAAAGTTGTGAGCGAGCGATTTGGCTGCTGCATAACTCAGTTTGCTCTGGAGCCCTCCTTCCTGAGCCAAGGCAAAAATGTGGGAGCCGGATGCTAGAAAACTGTGAGCTAGCTCACACTAAATCAGCTTAGAGGGAACACTGGTTACAGCTCATCTCCCTTGGAGAGACTGCCCGCTTTGGAAGGTGGACTTCATGGCAGCATACCCCATCGAGGTCCCTGCCCTCCCAAACCCTGCCTTCCTCAAGGTCCGCACCCAAAATTAGGGTTGCTATTTGCCCAGTAGGGTGGGGGAATCCCCGGATATTGTGGGTTGCTGCCTGCTGTTGGCCAGCTGGAAGGTGGGTGGGAATCCCCCCCAAACAGTGATGTTGCATGCAATGCACCTGTGTCAGAAACAGAACTGGGGGTCACGCTCTGGCTTTTGGGCTAAACTTTATAGTCTGATGCTGCTTGTACCATAGAGTTTTGCCCAAAAGATATTTTATTTTTATTTATTTATTTCATGTGATTTATATCCCGCCCTCCCCGTCATAAGGCGGGCTCAGGGCGGCTAACAACATATCCATACATACATAATTAAAAACATTAAAAACATTAAAACATATCATCCAACATAATATCATACAGATGGCGTATCATCAAATTCAGCGCAGCACCCGAATACCACCTTAAAACAGCTACAAACTGGCGGGTGGAATCGGTCCAGGGCCAGATGTAGATCTCAATACTGGGCGGCCTCCACCCGAAAGCCTGGTGGAAGAGCTCCGTCTTGCAGGCCATCTGCGGAACTGTAAATAGTCCCACAGGGCCCTGATGTCATCCGGGAGCTCATTCCACCAGTACGGGGCCGCCACAGAGAAGGCCCTGGACCTTGTACCCGCCAGCCGGGCCTCCTTTGGCCCTGGGAGGGTCAGGCAATTTTGGGAACCAGACCGTAGTGCTCGCTGGGGAACATATGGGGAGAGGCGGTCCTTCAAGTAGATAGGTCCCGAGCCATATAGGGCTTTATAGGTAAGCACCTATATGGTATATAGAGCGTCACCCCTGAAGAAATTTGTGATTGCCAGAAATAAACTGGATCCAAATAGAAGAAGAGGAGAGTGGATTTATAACCCTCCCTTCACTTGGAGTCTCAGAGTGGCTTGCAAACTCCTTTCCTTTCCCCTCCCCACAACAGACAGGCACCCTGTGAGGTAGGTGGGGCTGAGAGAGCCCTCTCGAAAACTGTCCCTGAGAGAACATGGCTTGCCCAAGGTCATCCAGCAGCTGCAAGTGGAGGAGTAGGGAATCAAACCTGGTTCTCCCAGATTAGAGTCCGCGCACTTAACCACCACTACACCAAACTACAATAATACTGGTATTGGGATCTGAGATTTTCCAGAAATCCCAATTTTTTTCCACGTCTAATAGACCCGAACCGAAAAATACTGGTTAAAAAAAATATAGCCCACCACTAGCCTGCTCTTAAATTTCTTGATCTGAATCTTGGACTCTAACCAGCTGGGGTTTGGCCGTAATGTTCTGCCGACGGGATGCCAGGCGTGCCGCAGGGGGCAGGAAAGCAGAGGGAGGGAATGAACGCCTGTGCATCTGTGCGGATATTTCCCACACTCAGTAGCACAGGTCCTGCACTCTGCCTGATCTCTCTAGTGGAGGGAGACAAAGTGAAAGAGGAATGATCAGGCATGCTAAGAACACAGGTTACCTGTCTGTCTCAGGCCAAGGTCCATCTCGGTCAGCATCTTGTTTCCAGCAGTGGCCCACCAGATTAACTCTTGGAAATTCACAAGGATTCGCCTCCGGTTGGTTGCTCCAAGCAGTTGGCGTGCAGGGTACACTGCCTCTGAACATGGAGGTTCCGTTCTGCTGAGTTGTTCTGTTCATTATTGCTCCTCAGAGTGACCGCCTAGGAGGGCTGGATGGTAGCTGAAGACTTGGTAGGAAGAAGTGGGGTCCCATGATTCTCGCAGGGGCGTAGATCCCTCCCCCCCATTGTTGCCACTGGCAGGCCAGATCCCTCATTGCCAGGAGGAGGGGTGAGGACTGCTGAGCCTATCCACCCAGCTCCTTTTGCTAGCTCAGTTGGGGATGAGGACTCCCGTGACCTTTTAATTTTGGAGGAATCTAACCCCAAATTCAGGTTTCAGGTTTTTGGGCAAACCTCGGGAGTCCCCCAATTTCTTGCAGGAAAAGTATCGGTGTGGCCCCAATCTCCAGATTTAGGTATATGCAGAAGTGGGCCACACATCGCTATTAAAGATATAAATAGGCAGGCATGGAGTTTGTTTCACCCACATCAGAGTGCAAGGGATGTGGGCATCTACAGTGCCATGTCCAGGCCTGTAGCTGCCGTGGGGCTTTGGGGGGCTCTGCCCCCTTTCTTAAAGGCACAGCTCCACAAGAATTTGTCCTGTAAATGCTTTTTCCAATAATTTGAAAACATTTTTTAAAAGGCATTTACTCCTTTACGCATGGTGGGTGGGCATGGGGTGCTATAGTTGACTAATCCCGCGCTGAGCAAGGGGGTTGGTGTACACAACCTCTAACTTTGTGTCAAGGAACTGGTCTCCTTTAAGGGAGTTTTCTTGCCCAGGTGTTAACTTTCTTGACTTTAGAAGTCATCACCTCCCAGCTGCCGGCTTGTTATCAGAACTGTTGCTTAGGCTGGCAGAAGTGATTAACTTGCAGCAGCTGAGAACTGTTATCACCAGTGGGTTAAGAACATAAGAGAAGCCAATGTTGGATCAGGCCAGTGGCCCATCCAGTCCAACATTCTTGTGTCACACAGTGGCCAAAAACACCAGGCGCCCTCAAGAAGTCCAGCAGTGGGGCCAGGACACTAGAAACCCTCCCACTGTTGCCCCCCCCCAGCACCAAGAATACAGAGCATCACTTGCCCCAGCGGTTGACAGCTTGTAATTCAGAGATCCATCTTGGTAACAGCGTCCTATTGGCTAAAGGGCTTTTCTTTCTGCACTGAGAACTTCAGCCCCACCATGGGGAAAAAAACTGCCCCACAAGCCACAAAATCCTGGCTTCGGGCCTGGCTGTGGCTGGTTGAGGGTGATCAGATGCAATCCAGAAAAAAAGGCATCCTTCATCTTTATGGAAAACCAGAGAGTTGGGCTTCTCTCTCCCCTGGGTGTGGTCAGCTAAAACTTAGCCTCAGGCCCAAACAAGCAGGGAGGAGGTTAAGGGGAAGTGAGGGAGGGGTTAACGCTTCCTCCTGCACCTTTTCTTTGAGGCACTGTCCCCTTCCCCAGAACTGTAGCCTCACTCGCAGAAGAGAGAAATAGGCAGGGGCATCCCTGCAGTTTCGGTCAGCTTCCTGGAAACATCTGGCTGGTTCCTGCGGAATCAGGAGGATGAAATAGATCAGGGATCCTCAACGTAACGCCTGGTGCGCACCGAGTGTTTTAAGAACGTAGGAGGTCCTTTTGTCCAGCCAGGCTTCTGATTGGCCACTGGAGATTTGATTGGCTGCTGATTTTTTTAAAAGGTTGCTTCGGCAGCAGCTACCACCACAGCACAAGGATATCCACTGGGTAGCTGAAAGTCAGCTGCGGCAGCCTTTCTGTGGCTGGCTCCGCCTCCTACAGCAGCTCTCCTGTGGCTGCCATTTTGTAGCTGCTCTGCCTCCAGTGGCCGCCATTTTGGGGCTGCACCCACCACACGATGTCGGAACCAAAAAGGTACCCAAAGGCTTAAAAAGGTTGGGGACCCCTAGAACAGATGGAACTTCAATCTGATCCACCAGAGCACCTTCTGTTCTTTCCTATTAAGGATGCCAGCCTCCAGGGGGGACCTGGGGACCCCACCCTGGCAGAATTACAGTCCCGCTGGAGAAATGGCTGCTTTGGAGGGTGGACATCTTACCCCACTGAAGTCCCTGTTCTCAGGCTCCACCCCCAAATCTCCAGAAATTTTCCAGCCTGGAGTTGGCACCTCTTCCCCTCCCCAACCCCCTGCCAGTGGCCAGGAGGGACCTGGCAACTCTTTTATTGCATTTGCAAGCATGCCCAGAAAAGCCCCCCCACCTCCGTTTTTATCTGATTCTCTCTCTCTCTCTCCCTCCCTCCCTCTCTCTCTTTCTCTAGCACGTCCACCTCAAGAGGGGCATTCGGCAAGGGAAAAGGGAAAAGGATAAAGGAAAATGTCGCGGGAATTGTACGAACGGAGCACCGCTGCCTGGAGGCGGGTCGTCCATTGCAAGTGTACCTGATGGAGGGGGGCATATTCATTGAAGAACTTGGATGGGCAGAGTCAAGGAGGTGGAGTCAATGCCCGGGGCTGGTCATGGAGGAGGCCGAGACGCTCCCAGCAGAGTTTCCCTTTCCTGCCACTGATGCTGCTCGCCGAGGGAAGTCGCTTTCTGAGCAATTGCTTAATGCTGTGCAAATCTTGCCGAAACCCTTCTCCATCTCATAAGAACATAAGAGAGAAGCCAATGTTGGATCAGGCCAGTGGCCCATCCGGTCCAACACTCTGTCACGCAGTGGCCAAAAATACCAGGAGGTCCAGCAGTGGGGCCAGGACACTAGAAGCCCTCCCACTGTTGCCTCCCCCATCAAGCACCAAGAATACAGAGCATCATTTGCCCCAGACCGAGAGCTCCTATCTATACCTTGTGGCTAATAGCCACTGATGGACCTCTGCTCCATATAAGAACATGAGAGAAGCCAATGTGGTACTAGGCCAGTGGCCCATCCAGTCCAGCACTGTGTCACACAGTGGCCAAAAATGCCAGATACCATCAGGAGGTCCAGCAGTGGGGCCAGGACACTAGAAGCCCTCCCACTGTTGCCCCCCTCCAAGCACCAAGAATACAGAGCATCCCTTGCCCCAGACTGAGAGTTCCTGTCTATACCTTGCGGCTAATAGCCACTAATGGACCTCTGCTCCATATAAGAACATAAGAGAAGCCAATGTTGGACCAGGCCAGTGGCCCCTCCAGTCCAACACTCTGTCACACAGTGGCCAAAAACACCAGGCGCCCTCAGGAGGTCCAGCAGTGGGGCCAGGACACTAGAAGCCCTCCCACTGTTGCCCCCCCCCTCAAGCACCAAGAATACAGAGCATCACTTGCCCCAGACTGAGAGATCTTACCTATACCTTGTGGCTAAGAGCCACTGATGGACCTCTGCTCCAGATGTTTCTCCAATTCCCTCTTGAAGCCGCCTGTGATTGTAGCCGCCGCCACCTCCTGTGGCAGTGAAGTTTCCTTCCATTGTACATTCTCTCTTCACAATAAATGACTGTGCTCTTTCAACCCAGTCTTGGGTTTCTTACTGGGACCAAGAGTGGTTTTCCATGCTGCCTTTCCACCCAACAAGGGTCTCTAAGGCAGCGACTATCAAAACAGTAAAACATGTCAACATTAAAACAGCGTTTACCATCAGATATCTATAGGGTTGCCATTCCCCTGACATGGGTGGGGGGTTTACCCACTTTGAGGGCCCCAATCTGTTGCCACCCAGCTCAGTCTCGCCATGTTGCTGGAATGACAGCATGGGTTACAAAAACCCAAACCGTCCATTTTCTCAGAATGTTTGATTCAGTTTTAGAATAAAAGGAGAAAGAACCAGGGAACCGAAGGGGAACATAGCTGCCATCCTGAGGGGGTACACAGATGGTGCCCGCCAATGCTTTCTCTAAGCTGTGGAGTCTTTTGAGCAAAAATTCTACTTTGTGAGCTCCTGGCATGCAAGTGGCGAGCGAGCAATTTGGCTGCTGCATCAATGAGTTTGCTCTGGAGCCCTCCTTCCTGAGCTAACACAAAAATGTCTGAGCTGAAGGCTAAAAAACTGTGAGCTGGTTCACACTAACTCAGCTTAGAGGGAACACTGGACTGCCCGCCGAGTGTTTTTGGTGTGGGCAGGACCAGACTCGCCTTTTGCCAAGCAAAGCCTCTTATTGGCCACTGGAGATCTGATTGGCTATGCGGGGTTTTTAAAACCATGACTTTGGCAGCGACGGCTACCGCAACGCGAGGATCTTCACTGGGTGATTGAAAAGCCGGTGGGTGTAGGCAAGGAAAGATTCTAAAACAGTATCTTCATTTCAAAAGGCATCCTGTTAGAGTTGCCAGCCCCTAGTTTGGGGAGAGGGATCTCCAGGTTTGCAGCGCCCCCCCCCCTCGCTTCAGGGTTATCAGGAAGTGGGGGGGGGGAATGGGATGCCAGACCACCCCCCAGCCAGAAATAAATGGGACTTACCAGAAGCAGGGAGGGAAGAAACAGGAAGTAAACGTGACATACCTACATCACCCCAAAGTGATGAAGGCACGTCGATGACATGGGGGGGGGGAAGGTTGCTCTGGCTTTGGGGCAAAACTCTATGGTTTGAGGCCACTTTTACCATAGAGTTGTGCTCAGAAACCAAAGCAACGCCCCCACGGTAACTGACATGCCTACGGCACTCCCTGGCGACGGCCTGAAATGTTGGAAAGTGATTACTAGAGTTGTGCGCAACCTCCCTCCTGGCATTTTGTGGCTGGCTCTGCCTCCTGCAGTAGCCATTTTGCAGCTGACACTGCCTTCTGAAGCAGCCATTTTTGTGGTCGTGCCCGCCATCCTGTGTCAGAAGGCCAGAAATGCCAGTGGTACAGCTCAAAAAACATGGGGGGGGGGGAGACCCCTAGTCTGAAGGCACAGCGCAGCCCTCTTGCTGAAAGTTGCTGAAGAGCGTAGTGGCCAGACTGTAATCTGGGAGAACCGGGTTTGGTTCCCCACTCCCCCACATGCAGCTGCTTGTGTGACCGTGGGTCAGTCACAAGTTACCTCACAGGGTGTCTGTTGTGGGGAGCGGAAAGAGAGCCACTCTGAGACTCCAAGTGAAGGTAATGATAAATCCAATCTCCTCCTCCTCGTCCTCCTGATCAGGTCAGTGCCTGAAGCAAAGACTTCCTGGGAATCTGACCTGAGTTCCAGGATGGAAGTCAGGTGGGATTTAATAATATTTCTGTAAACGGCAGTCAGGGGGAATTGGAACCTTCGAAGACTTGGACTGATTTCACACAAGCCGCTGCTCCGCCCCCGCTTTTCCCTTTCCCCTGATCGCACACGTCAATTTCCCACTATGTGCGGCACGGCTGCATTTTTGACCCGCAGCTTTGCCTAGGACTGCCAAGTCCAACTTGGGAAATATCTGGGGACTTTGGGGGTGGAGCCAGGAGACTTTGGGGGTGGAGCCAGGAGAAAGGAAGTGACATCATTTTGTGATGTCACATCCTGTGATGTTGCTTCCACATGCTGACACATGAACTCATGAAGTTTCCTAATACTGAATCAGGCCATTGGTCCATCAAGGTCAGTATTGACTACTCAGACTGGTAGTGGCTCTCCAGGGTCTCAGGCTGAGATCTTTAATGTCACCTATTACCTGATCCTTTTTTAGCTGAAGAGGCTGATACCTCCTGCATGTCAAGCAGATGCTCTATCACTGAGCAACGGCCCTACTGAATCCTTCCTCATCTCGGCAGAATATGATTTTCATATCATAAGAACAGGAGAGAAGCCACAGTGGATCGGCCCATCCAGTACAGCCCATCCAGTACAACACTCTGTGTCACAACAGTGGCCAAAAATACCAGGTGCCCTCAGGAGGTCCAGCAGCGGGGCCAGAACTCCAGAAGCCCTCCCACTGTTGCCCCCCAAGCACCAAGAATGCAGAGCATCACTGCCCCAGACAAAGTGTTCCATTTAGACCTTGTGGGTAATAATAGCCACTGATAGACCTCTGCTGGATGGGAACAGAGACAGACAGACAGACAGACAGAACGACAGAAAAAAGAAAGAGGGAGAGAGAGAAGGGAAAAAAACTGGCAGAGGCACTTACTTCCATTTAGACCTTGTGGCTATAATAGCCACTGATAGACCTCTGCTGGATGGGGACAGAGAGAGAGACAGACAGACAGACAGACAGACAGAAAAAAGAAAGAGGGAGAGAGAATGAAAAGAGCTGGAAGAGAAACTCACCTTGCCAGCCACATGCAAAAGCAGCTCCTTCAGTCCCTCCTTAATCTCTGGGCGGACCTCTCTTGCTGTGGAAGCTCTCTTGCTGACTTCTTAAAGGGGAAATGTCTGGCGAGGCTTTTTACTGAAGGGCAGGCTCTCTGCAGACATTTCCCTTTTAAGGCAGCCATTTTGTCCCCCCGGTGGCCAACTTTGGAAAAGCGGGAGATGAGCACTAAAAATCAGAGTTTCCCCCACCCTACCGGGGGTCTTGGCAGCCCTAGCTTTGCCCAATTTCCCCCCGCATCTTCCAGATCCTCCAAAAACAGCATAGTGAAGACACGGGGGAAATCAGGCGAAGCTGTGGGTTAAAAATGCGGCTGCGCAGGACTTAGTTGGAAATTGACATGTGCAATCGGGGGAAAGAGAATACTACCAGAACTTGGAGGCATCCAATGAGTTGATGGGCAGTGATTCAGAATGGACAAAAGGAAGTACTTCTTTCCTCAGCGATGATTAACTGTTGAGTAATGAAGTAATGAAGGATCCCAGATCACTGCAGACGATGATTGCAGCCATGAAATTAAAAGACGCCTGCTCCTCGGGAGGAAAGCGATGGCAAACCTAGACGGCATAACAAAAAGTAGAGACATCACCTTGCCAACAAAAGTCCGTATGGCCAAAGTGATGGTATTCCGAGTAGTGATGGATGGCTGCGAGAGTTAGACCATATGGAAGGCTGAGTGCCGAAAAATAGATGCTTTTGAATGATGGTGCTGGAAAAGACTCTTGAGAGTCCCTTGGACTGCAAGGAGATCAAATCAGTCAGTCCTAAAAGAAATCAACCCTGACTGTTCCCTGGAAGGCCAGACCCTGAAGAAGAAGCTCCAATACTTTGGCCACCCAATGAGAAGGGAGCACTCGCTGGAGAAGACCCTGATGCTGGGAAAGACTGAAGGTCAAAGAAGAAGGGGGCAGTAAAGGATGAGATGGTTAGACAGTGTTATTGCTGCAAAGAACATGAAATTAAGCAAACTCCGGAGCACGACGGAAGACAGGAGGGCCTGGTGTGATGTGTTCCGTGAAGAGTCGGACTTGACTGTGCAACATGGATTGCTTCACTCTTGAATTGGCACAGCACGCCCCCTCCCCCCCGGCCCTAAAATTTTGTGATTTCTTGTTTGCCAGAGGAAATGGGGGCCTTGGGTAATTCCCCCCCCCCATGCTCTGCTTGTTCTGTTCGGTTCGCCAATAAACGTGATTGCCTTAAAATATGCAGAAAGGGGAAGGCCTTTAGAAAAGGGCACTATAGGCAGATTTCTGAGTCACGCACCCACCTGGCCCAGGAAATCAGGGTGAGGCAGAGTGTAATGTAGTATGTTCTGTGTAACAACTGGCCTGCCATGTGCTCCCAGGTAATGGCGCCCGCCGCATGGCCAGAGCACATGGTCAGGCAGAGAGGGGAGCTTGAATCTGGAGGAACAATAGACATCCGGATTCAAAGCCTCCACCAATGTGGGACCTAGGTTCTCCCTGGGGAGCCAATGCAATCAAAGGCTCCTCCAGGGAACCTATGACAAACATGCGCATATGTTAAGCCCCATCAGGTCTTTTGGGTGTGGCCGGAGGTGTGGCTCCGGCCAGCATATAATGAGGGCCCTGGAGCCCTGGAAGCATGCTTGTTCTGACCATCTACTGGGCACGCTGAATCACTCAATAAAGGCTTCATGATTTCACTGTTCCTGGTCTCCCAAGTCCAGTACACTTCACAGCGTATATAGGAGGTGACAAAACACTGTGCACCCACAGAAGCAGGGACGATGGAGAGGCGGATCTTGCTGATGCTGGGCCTTGCTGTGGCAGCTACAGCTTTGTCTTCTTCATGAGAGGAGCTCAGCTACGAGGAGGCCGTTTCGTTGGCTGTTGACCTCTACAACCAAGAGCCAGGGGTGGCGCGGGCCTTCCGACTCCTGGAAGCCAAGCCCCAGCCTGAGTGGGTGAGTGGCTGGCAGCAAGGGTGCTGGTAGCTCATATTGCATCACCCGTGGGTAGTGTGAGACTTGAACTCGGGTCCATGTTTCAGTGCTGCCCGTGCTGGGTGGCTTGGAACAAGTGACTTCCTCTGTGCTTCAGTCTTTTTCTGTGAAATGGGTGCTTTCAGGCCCTGCAGAAAAGAAGCCAAGCAGAGAATCCCAGGTGTGGCACAAATGGTTCTGTTGCGTACAGTGAGAGAGATTCGTACTCTCTGTGGGAAGTGTGGGACACATACCCTGTAGTTGCTGTTCGGGGGACAGGTGTCTGATTCAGGAGTTGGAGCACCTTCCCTATGAGGCAAGGTTGAAGAGTCTAGGATTGTTCAGTTTAGAAAGGAGATGGCTACGGGGGACATGATAGAGGATTACAAAATTGGGCGTGAAGTTGAGAAAGTGGATAGAGTGACTTTTTTTTCCGTCTTCCATAATACTAGAACTTGGAGGCGTCCAATGAAGTTGACGGGCAATAGTTTCAGGATGGAAAATAGATTCAGGATGGACAAAAGGAAGTACTTCTTTCCTCAGCGAGTAATTAACTGTTGAGTAATGAAGTAATGAAGGATCCCAGATCACTGCAGACCGTGATTGCAGCCATGAAATTAAAAGACGCCTGCTCCTTGGGAGGAAAGCGATGGCAAACCTAGACGGCATATCAAAAAGTAGAGACATCACCCTGCCCACAAAAGTCCGTGTGGTCAAAGCGATGGCATTCAGCTTATTTCACTTTGAAGTGACTGATCAGTTCTGCTTCCTGAAGGCTGACCAGTTCTTATAAAAGTAGTCTCTTCAGGGTCTGAGGTAATTTATTTATATATTGAGGACAACTGCCCTGTATAAGCCTTCACCAGAAAGTCAGGCACCAGTGCTTGTAAAAGTCAAACAGCACAGCTCTTTATTACGCAGAAAACTCAGATGTCTTTACACAGAATATTTTGTTTCTTTCTTGAATAAACACGTTACTTTGCCTTCACATGCTGTAGGCTTAGTACTCTCTGTATAAACTCGATGTTCTTTAGTTCACAAAACCCTCCTCTGTCTCCTCGATCGAGTAACCCTTGAGCTTTATTTACAACAACAACAACAAATACCTTTTATTGGCATAAAATATTAAAAGCAGTTCCCATTAAGATAAAACAGTCCCAAAATTTGTAAAAAAAATAGTTAACCCTAAAACCATTACAGAGGTGTATCAGAGGAATCTTTAAATTCTAAAAGCTTTAAAATTAAATTTTACAGTTTTATTAAACAAAATGATCAGGAAGATTCTTCCGTTTTATAAGACCATGAAGAAACTTAGCAATCAATTCAATAATCTCTGGATCTAAAGAAGTAAAGAGGTAATGTAGCTTAATTCCATCCGGTTGTCCTGCTACCTTACTAAGGGGAATTTCTAGAAATTTTGCTCGAATATCATTTAGCAAATTACAATGTAGGAGTGCATGCTCAACCGTTTCTAATTCTTTCTTATTGCATCTGCAGTACCTAAGTGCATAAGGAAAACCCTTGGGCTTTATTTGCCTGGTCTCTTGGTGCAACAACCTTAACTTCTCAGACTCCTCTAGACCCTTAGCCCTTCCTTAGCCACCTTATAAGTTCCTTTGGAGCAGTGTATTTGATGTTCATAACTACTGAGGTCTTATACTTTCCCCTCTCTGGTCACTCTCCCCTTTATTAGAAGGTACCACTTCAGAAGGTTATTCAGCCACAGTTTTCCACTTAAAGTGCTATATGGCTGAGTCCATTGAGCCCAGAGTCTTCTGTCCTCCTCAGAGCTCTCTCCAACTCTTTCCTCAACTGTTAGCTGTTCACAGTTATCTGTCACTCACTGAGAATTCCAAGCCCTCTGCCCTCCCGCTCTCTGTCATGTGACTCAGCAGCTCCTTTGTTTACTTGCTGCTGTCCACAAACCTACAATTCCGTCACAGGAGCACTCACTGGAGAAGACCCTGATGCTGGGAAAGATTGAAAGTAAAAGAAAAAGGGGACAACAAAGGATGAGATGGTTAGACAGTGTTATCGATGCAACGAACATGAAATTAAGCAAACTCCCAAGCACAAGAAATGACAGGAAGGTCTGGCGCGACGTGGATCCATGGGGTTGCGAAGAGTCGGAGTCGACTGTGTGACTGAACAACAATGAAGTAATAATGGTCAGAAGCATCAATGGCTTGAAAAGGGATTAGACAGATTTATGGTGGAGAGGTCCATCAATGCCACAGTGACTGAAAAAGATCCTCATTACCAGAAGCAATAAACCTCCGTGCTAGGAGGTAACATCAAGGAAAGACCTTCTGGCTTCTGCAGCCTGGCTGTGAAAATCTTTTGGCGATGAGATACTCTAAAAGACTTAAGTAAAACACTCACTGGGGGTACACGAGCTGATCTCCCCCAAGGACTGGGAACATGCAGTGCAGGACATTCATTTGGTATTGTTGGAGTGAGCATCTCAGCATGCATGGACATTGGGGGGGGCGCTATATCACTCTAAGGGTGTCTAGGTGTTCCCGCCTCGAATGGGACACCTCTCTTTGCCTTCACCTGGGAGCTGCCCTCTGACCCCTCCTCTCTTCCTTTGTTCTCTCCCTCACTGTACATGGCCTTCCGTGGAGACACATGCCTGTAGAAACAATGCCCTCATAACTCCCCCACATGTGATGCCGGACCAGCTGGCCATTTGTGACAGGGAAAGCACCCTTTAGATTTAGGCTTCCTTCTCTTGTTTTTAACTGCAACCTGAATGTGAACTGGATCTACTTGAATAAATGTTAAGTTGACCTTCTTAGGCAATGTTCTTCTTGGGAGATTTGTTGCATGCACTCCGTATCCTGCTTCTAGCACTGGGCAAAACTCTGCAGCGTTAGCCAGTAGGTTCTTCTTGGCACTTCTCTCTTTCTTGCCAGGACCCCTCGATGCAGTCCCTCCAGGAGCTGGAATTCACCGTGAAGGAGACCACGTGCCCCCCCTCGACGGAGCTGAACCTGGACAAGTGTGACTTCAAGGAGGACGGGGTGAGTTCCCTCCCTCTCTTCTGGCCCAGCCCAGAGTCAGAGACTTGTTGCAAGAACAAAGCATTTGCTTTGCGAGGCATAACCTGGGCAGCATTAAGGAGAGCAAAGCAGCGGGACAGCAGGGTGCTCTGACCCACAGGGCACTGCCCACAAAGAAGCTGCATAGGACCTGGCGACGTTTCCCCCGACGTGCCCCGATCCTCTCAGAACTGGTTCTCACAAGCTTCATTTTCTGCTTATTCTGAACTGGGCCAACATTCCTTGGCTGAAACAGTGAGGAGTCTCAGAGCGGCTTACAATCCCTTTACCTCCCCACAATGGACACCCTGTGAGGTAGGTGGGGCTGAGAGATCTCTCGAGAGAACTGCCCTTGAGAGAACAGCTCTGAGAGAACTTGTGACTGACCCAAGGTCACACCAACAGCTGTGTGTGGAGGATTGGGGGAATCAAACCTGGTTCTCCCAGATTAGAGTCCATGCCCCTAACCACTACGCCAATATACCAAACTGGATCTGGAAATGGAACTCTTGGAGACTCGGAGTTTTGCAGCATTCTTCAACAGTATGCTTTATGGCACCTTTACTAGCATGATTCACTCTGCTTTCCCCTCTGACGAAGGGAGCTTTGACTCCCAAAAGCTTGGAAAATCTTACTGGCCTCTAATAGGGAGGCCAGTCTCCAGGTGGGACCTGGGGATCCACCAGAGTTACAGCTCATCTCCAGACTGCAGAGAACTGGTGGCAATTGACCGGGAGAGAGATCCTGGAGTCGTGGTGGGTAACTCATGGAACATGTCCACTCAGTGTGCCACTGCAATAGAAAGGGCAAATGCTCTGCTGGGAGTTATTAGGAAGGGGATTGAAAACAGCCAGTATCATAATGCCCCTGTGTTGTGTCCACTGACTGCCACATGGTGCCAGCAATAAGAGACCTGAGCTTGGCACGCAGGACAATAGGGGCCAAGGATCCTAGGAACCCGCCAATGCTATCCAGGCGGGAAATTCAAACCCCCCAGTACGACTATAGGTGGGACCAGGGGCGTGTCCAGGGGTGTGTATATAGTTGGCCTTTTGGCCAGTTAAGCCATGCTTGTTGTAACCCAATAAACCTAAGAGCTGATCACTAAGCTGTCCCACTCATCCATGGCGTCGAGAACTCAGCACTTTATGCCCTGTATAAATCAATGGGGCGGCCTCATTTGGAATACTGTGTACAGTTCTGGTCACCACACCTCAGAAAGGATATTGTAGCATGGGGAAAAGTGCAGAAAAGTTCCAACTAGAATGATAAAAGGGTTGGAACACTTTCCCTGTGAAGAAAGGTTGAAGCGCTTGGGGCTCTTTAGCTTGGAGAAACGACAGCTGAGGGGTGACATGATCGAGGTTTACAAGATGATGCATGGGACAGAGCAGGTAGAGAAAGAGATTACTTTTCTCCCTTTCTCACAGTACAAGAACTCGTGGGCACTCCATGAAATTGCTGAGCAGCCGGGTTAGAAGAGATAGAAGGAAGTCCTTCTTCACCCAAAGAGTGATTAACACATGGAATTTGTTGGAGAAATGAGTATGTAACACAAGGCCTGAGAATTTTAGTCATTATAGGGTTAACCTATGCAACTTGTTTGTTTAAATTTGTTAGCCTGGAAGTGATACCTAGCAGCTGGCCAATTATCTGTAAGCCCGGGAAACCTGAAGGTGTACTGTTTTGCTAATTGGTCACTGATATCAGGTGTTTCCTTTCAGGGGTCAAGAAGAAGGAGAGATCCTCCACTGCATGTTGCGCAGCGCGTCTGCAACACCCCTTCAGAAGTTCCAGCCACTCCAGCCCCTTGCAGCCACTCCAGCCACTTTCAGCACCCCAGCTTTCCCAATTCTCACCAGCATTCACTCTGCTGCAACTCCTTATAGCAACCACACTTACACAGTCCTGTGGTAAACTATATACAGGATTTATTATTTACAGGATCAAAATGCTTCGCCAGAACCGTGGTACAAGAGAATGGACATGGATCAGTACTGTACAATTCCATATATACATGTAGTGACCAATCAGCTTCATGCTGAGTCATTATGACTGACCTTACTTCAGTGCCAGCCATAACCAGTTTAGACCTGCACTACACAGCTACCAATTTGACAGATAGCTGTCAAATAGATCTTGCTGATCTTAGTGCTGGAGCTTAACACTGTCAACACTCCCCCTTAAGATTCAGCACACAAGATCATGTTAAGACTCCCCCTAAGAGTTAAGAACTTTGTTTCATCCAAACTCTTAGTGAACATGTCTGCAATATTTTCCTTAGATACACAATGTTGTAGAGTAACTAATTTCCTCTGAATAGTGTCTCTTACATTTTGGTATCTAATGTTGATGTGTCTGGATCTAGGCCGGATACCTTGGGAGTCTGCTAATAATTCAGCTGCTGTGTTATCACATTTTACAATCATAGGCATGCTACATTTCACATCAAAATCTGTTAGCAACTGTTGTAACCATTCTAGCTGAATAACACATTCATTGATGGCTGCAAATTCAGATTCACAGGTACTTGTTGACACAAAACATTGTTTTACAGACTTCCATATCACCAAAGATCCATTTACAAATATCACATAACCAGTTGTTGACTTGGCATCCTGATTAGTGCCCCAATTGGAATCACTGTAAGCTAGAACCTGTTGAGTATTGTTCCCTTTCAACACTAACTTACACTTCAAGGTTCCTTTTAGGTATCTTAGAACTCTTTTAGCAGCATTCCAGTCACGCTTACAAGGTTTGGCACTCTTTTGACAAAGAATATGAACTGCATGACTAATATCAGGGCGAGACCATGTTGCCAAATATGTTAAAGATCCTAACAGTGATTGATACAATCCCTTTTGGTCAAAACTTTCATCTTCTGGCTCCCTAGCATAACCAGTAGACATTGGAGTAGACACAGAGTTAGCATTGACCATGTTATATTTTTCCAGCAACTGTATAATTTTGTTTTCTTGGCTTATCTCAAAATAACCATCAGTGTTTCTACTGATATCCATCCCAAGATAATGACTGATAGTACCTAGGTTTTTCATTTTGAAATATTGCTTTGTTGTTTGTTCAAACCATTGTAACTGTTCCACCTGTTTGTACATGAAACACAAATCATCAACAAAAACCATAAGGTAGCATTTGTTTCCACTGATTACCTTGCTGAACATACAGGGATCTGCAACACTCTGTTTAAACCCCATGTTTGTTAGAGTTGTAGTAAGGCATAAGTTCCAGAGATGACCACTCTGCTTAAGACCATATAAACCCTTCTTCAATTTCAATACAAGGTTAGTATTCTTATCCACAAAACCTGGAATTTGTTGCATGTATAGTTGCTCATCCAAATCAGCATTCAGATAGGCGGATGTGAAGTCAAAGTGTTGAACAAGCATCCCCTCTATTCCTGCCTTTGTCAGAGCCACATTCAAAGTATTGCTTTTTACAGTTGGTGCAAATGTCTCATCAAAATCTTCCCCAAACACTTGAGAAAATCCCTGAGCCACTAGTCTGGCTTTCCTTTGAGGCATCCCACCCTGCACAGGTTTCAGCTTATATAACCACCTGCACCCAATAAGCTTTTTCCCTTCTGGCAATTCAGACAATTCGAACACGTTATTTTCACACAAAGAATCATATTCAGTTTGCATAGCTTGCAACCAAGCTTGTTTTTCACCTTCAGGCAATTGAGTAACATCATTATAACATGAAGGTTCTTTTGCACAGACAAAGTTAGCCACTTGTGTCTCAAAACCATATCTTTGTGGAGGAATCCCTTTGTTACTTCTCTCAGACCTTCTAGGTGTACTAGGTTCAGACTTAATACCACCTGAAGCAATGGGTTGAGAAGAAACACTAGGTTCAGGACTAGAAACATTTTGTGAATCACCTGTTATTGGCAACACTGCCTGGTCTGGTAATGAGTTAGCATGTATTCTGTGCCAATTCCTGCCTTCAGTGAAATTGGCAGACCTGCTAAAACTGACTTGGTGATGATCATTTGAGAACCTATATGCTTTCATACCAGATTGACATCCTAAGAAAGTCATTTGTTTTGATCTAGTACCACCTTTCCTGCGCTGATTCAAAGGTATGTTCACCCACGCTTTGGAACCAAACACACGCAGATAATTTAGCTTTGGCATTTTCCCATAGAGCAATGCAAATGGAATATTGTCTATCACCCTTGACCAGGTTCTATTAGACACATACACAGCATATTTTAAACTTTCAGCCCAAAACTGTTTAGGTAACTGAGCATCAGCAAGCATTGCATACATGATGGTTTGTAAAGTAGCATTTTTTCTTTCTGCCACACCATTTTCCTGTGGAGTGGCCACATTTGCTACACGGTGCTTTACCCCTAACTTGAGTAACCATTGTTTCATTTTGTTTGACATGAACTCTGCTCCCATGTCAGACTGCAGTGATTTTAAATCACCTAATTGATTTTTGACCTTTTTGTACCAATATTTCAGAGTTTCAAATGTGTCAGATTTGTTTTTCAGAATATATGCCCAAGAATATTTTGAAAAATCATCAGTGATCACCAGTGCATACCTGTTGTCAGATATACTGGGTGGAAAGGGTCCCAAAAGATCTACATGCACCAATTCTAAAGCATGAGTAGACTCCCTCTCACTGCTGCGAGCTACAGGGAAAGCCTGTGATTTGACCTGCTTGCAAACCTGACAGTCTAGGAACATATTACAATCATTTATCCCTTCTCTACCTGTCAAAGCAAGAGTTTTGTTAATAGCATGAAAAGAGGCGTGTCCAAGCCGGCGATGTAACAAGTGTAAGCATGAGTTATGAGGAATTTTGTTACCCGGCACACTAGCTGTTGCTGCCGTAACAGAGTTATCTAATACATACACTCCATTTCTCAAACTTGCTTTTGCCACTTCCCTCCCACCTTTCTTAATAACACACAGTTCCTTTCCAAAAGTTACTTCAAACTTAGCACGGTCCAGTGCCAAGACACTAAGCAGATTACTTTCGAGCGTGGGTACACAGAGTGCGTTTTGAAAGGTGTAATTAAGAACTGATAAAGTTAGTTCACCTCTGGCAGTCACATCTGCTGTATGACCATCAGCCAGACTCACATGACGTTGCTGAGCCTCCTGTAGATTCCTTAACATTTCAGGGCTTTTGCAGATTATATGGCTAGCCCCACTGTCAAGAATCCATGCCTGGTTTTCTGTGTCACCTGTAACAACAAGAGATGCATTGGGACGGCCCGACAACATGTCTGAGCGCCCAATGTTTTTTATCTTCTTTTGCTGTGATGGACAGGATTTCTTTAGATGGGAAGTTGAACCACAGACGAAACATTTCCTTACACGCAGAGCCTTGACCGGTTCCTCACGTTCAATCCTAACATCCCTCCTGCTGCTGCCAGCTGACTCCACCGTCTGGGCTCGCTGCACGGCTACTGAGGAATGTTGAGACTTTAGTTTCGCTTCATAGTCTAAAGCACGACCTATGATCAACTGCAGAGTTAACTGATCAGGCTGCAGTCCTTCGAGTGAAGTAATTAAAGTGTCAAACGCAGGAGATAAGGAACTCAAAAGCAAATAACATCTGTCTTCAGCAGAAATCACCTTGCCGCGTTGTTCCAACTGCTGATAAAGCTGAGTCAAAGCATTTACATGCTCCCTAATTGATTCATTAGGCCCTTGGATTTTTCTGTACAAGCGACGAGTCAGAGACATTATTGTGCCAGCAGATTTTTGCACATAAACTTGTTTAAGTGAGTCCCATGCTTCTTTAGCGTTGACAGAGGATGAAATATGAATTAATTGGTCGTCACTTACTGCCAAAACGATGCTTGCCAGCGCCCGCTCGACCTTCGGCACGTCTCCCACTGGAACTGGATCCGGAGGGTCATTAACATACAGCCAGAGGCCCTCTCTGATAAGATAGTGTTTCATCCGAAACGCCCACGTATCATAGTTTGTGGAAGTCAGCTTGTCCACCACCTGGGTAGTCGGCACAAGAGCCATAATTTCTCTCCGCTCTCTCGACACTCACAAGCTGGATCTGTTATCTCCACTCTCGGCGTGTCACACCGCTGCCAAGGCTTCTCCGGGCAAGTCACACTCCCCCACTCCTGGAAGAAGTCAGCAACCGTCCTCCCACAGCTACACAGCTGGACACACACTCTAAGCACGGCTCACCGGCGTTTGCAGAATGCAGAGCTGGTTCTCCACCGAACTGGGTCTCCTTCAGGCTGGGCTGAATCTCCAGCAGGCTGGGCAGGCTAGGCTCTCCGTCAGGCTGGGCTCCGTCAGGCTGGGCCCATAACCCTGTTGCGCAGCGCGTCTGCAACACCCCTTCAGAAGTTCCAGCCACTCCAGCCCCTTGCAGCCACTCCAGCCACTTTCAGCACCCCAGCTTTCCCAATTCTCACCAGCATTCACTCTGCTGCAACTCCTTATAGCAACCACACTTACACAGTCCTGTGGTAAACTATATACAGGATTTATTATTTACAGGATCAAAATGCTTCGCCAGAACCGTGGTACAAGAGAATGGACATGGATCAGTACTGTACAATTCCATATATACATGTAGTGACCAATCAGCTTCATGCTGAGTCATTATGACTGACCTTACTTCAGTGCCAGCCATAACCAGTTTAGACCTGCACTACACAGCTACCAATTTGACAGATAGCTGTCAAATAGATCTTGCTGATCTTAGTGCTGGAGCTTAACACTGTCAACACTGCAATCTCTCTCACTCTGTAGTAGGATGTCTTAGTGTGCAGACGCAGCACAATGCTGCTTAGGAAGCATGTTTTGTTTATTTGTCGCTAATCCCGTTTCCCTTTTTTCCGTTAGTAATAAACGTCTTTTAAACGAAAAGAAGCAATCTCTTCTTTCCAGGAAAGCAAGATCCATTACCCTGAATGTTCTTGATTATAAGACAAAAGTGCTAACAGAATTCACTGCCACAGGAGGTGGCGGCGGCTACAAGCATAGACAGCGTCAAGTGCAGATTGGATAAACATACGGAGCAGAGGTCCATCAGAGGTTATTAGCTACACGGAGAGCGCTCTGTCTGGGGCAGTGACGCTCTGTATTCTTGGTGCTTGGGGGGGGGGAATAGTGGGGGGGGCTACCGGAGTTCTGGCCCCGCTGGTAGACCTCCTGATGGCACCAGGGTTTTGGCTACTGTGTGACACAGAGTGTTGGACTGGATGGGCCATTGGCCTGATCCAACATGGCTTATCTTATGTTCTTATGGATAAGTATATGGCGCAGCCATCCATCAGCTATAAGCCACAAGGTCTAGATGAAATGCTCTGTCTGGGGCAGTGATGTTCTGTATTCTTGGTGCTTGGGAGGGGGCAACAGTGGGAAAGCTTCTGGAGTTCTGGTCATGCTGGTGGACCTCCTGATGGCACCTGGGTATTGGCCACTGTGTGACACAGAGTGTTGGACTGGATGGGTCATTGGCTTGATCCAACATGGCTTGTCTTATGCTCTTAAAGTTTTTCCTAACGCTCCACTGAAGGCTTAATTTTTTTTCAAATCTGAAGGCTCAAAAACAAACCCCATCCCTCCACACTGTTGGATTCACTTGCAAACACAGATTTCCTTTGGCAAAGGGAATCTTCACCCCAGCTCTATGGGTTTTTGAACCACTGAAGTGAGCAGGATTCTTTTTTGGGGGGGGGGAGAGCAATTTTTGAACTGTGCTCTTTTCTGCTACCCCTTTATGTGACACGTGCCATGGCACCTCTCTGTAATGCTCTTAAATCATAGAATCATAGAGTTGGGACCTCCAGGGTCATCTAGTCCAACCCCCTGCCCAACGCAGAAAATTCACAAATCTCTCTCCCCCCCACCCCCAGTGACCCCAGCTCCACACCCAGAAGAGGGCAAAAAACTTCCAGGATCCTCGGACAAACTGGTCAGGAGAAAATTTGCTTCCTGACCCCAAAGTGGCGATCGGCATTTCCCCGAGCGTGTAAGGAAAGGCCACAAGAACCAAGCACTGATGTAACCCTTCCTGCCTTCCCTCTCATGATCTGCCTAAGGTCACAGGATCAGCATTGCTGTCAGATGGCCACCCAGCCTCTGTTTGAAGACCTCCAAGGAAGAAGAGCCCAACACCTCCCGAGGAAGCCTGTTCCACTGAGGAACTGCTCTAATTATCAGGAAGTTCTTCCTCATGTTTAGCCGAAAACTCACCTCTCAGTTGTCTCCTCTCCAGGCTAAACATACCCAGCTCCTTCGACATGAAAATACAGCTAGTGAAAACATCAACATCCAAATTGCAAGATGTCACAGTCCCGCTGTACACTGCATTGGCCAGGCTGCACCGGGAGTCTTGAGTGCAGTTCCGGAGGCCTTGCATTGAAAAGGAGGTGGACAGAATGGAGTGGGTGCAGAGGAGGGCGACGAGGATGGTTGGGGGCCTGGAGACCAAGAAGCCCTGCAAGGAAAGGCTGAGAGACTTGGGAAGAGGAGGTTGAGGGGGGACATGAGTGCTCTCTTGAAGTCATTGAAGGGAGTCTTGACGGGGTTTCTGGTGTCTGCAAGTCTGCGGTCAAGACTGAAGCAGCTCCTAAAAACGTCAAAACAAGATTAACTGAGGACTCTAGAACTATAAGTCATCTGCTGAGAGGAATGGGGCGGCCATACTATATAAAAAAGAAGTCTTCGAAGGGCTGTCACTCAGAGGAGGGCAGGGAGCTGTTCCTGTGGGCAGCAGAGGAGAGGACTCGCAAGAATGGGTTTAAACTGAGGGCAGGAAGGTCCCGGCTGGATCTTGAGGGGAAATTTTTTTCAGAGTTGTGCAACAGTGGAATCGGCTGCCTAGGGCAGGGGTGGCCAACCTTGCCTAACGTAAGAGCCACATAGAATAAACATCAGATGTCTGAGAGCCGCAAGACAGGAACAAATATCACACACACATTTTTATTTTTAAAAATATGCAAATGTGCTTTTTATTAACGTTAAATGGGACTGCCAAAAATAAAAACAAACAAGGAAAACCGGTTATTGATAATGATATTACTTGTTTGCTAATGATATTGAGAGAGAGAGAGAAAAAGAGAGAGATGGAAAGAAAGAATTAAAGAAGTGGAAAGAAAGAGAGAGAGAGAAACTAGGAAAGCAAATAGATGGGAGGGAGGAGGGAAGGAAGGAAGGGAGAAAGAGAGAAAAAGCATGCCTCCCCTTTGCTTCCCCAGCCGCCCTGCCAGGAGCCGCACAATATGTGTGAAAGAGCTGCATGTGGCTCCCGAGCCACAGGTTGGCCACCCCTGGCCTAGGGAGTCGGTAAACTCCCCCCCCCCCCCACTGGCAGCCTTTAAGCAGCGGCCTGACAAACCCTTGTCAAGGACCTCACAAGTCTCTTGGGAAATCTGTATGAGGGTCAAGAAATGACAGTCAGAACCAGATATGGAACAATTGATTGGTTTAGCATAGGAAAAGGAGTACGGCAAGGATGTATATTGTCACCCTGATTATTTAATTGATATGCAGAGTACATCACTCCTTGGCAAATAGAAGGGGAAGTCGTGGAAGCAGTGACAGAATTCGCCTTCCTGGGATCCAAGACCACTGCAGACGGTGACTGCAGCCAGGAAATTAAAAGACGCCTGCTCCTTGGGAGGAAAGCGGTGGCAAACCTAGACCGCATAACAAAAAGTAGAGACGTCACCTTGCCAACAAAAGTCCGTATGGTCAAAGCGATGGTATTCCCAGTAGTGATGGTTGGCTGCGAGAGTTGGACTATAAGGAAGGCCTAAGCACCAAAGAATGGATGCTTTTGAACTATGGTGCTGGAAAAGACTCTTGAGAGTCCCTTGGACTGCAAGGAGATCAGATCAGTAGATCCTAAAAGAAATCAACGCTGACTGTTCCCTGGAAGGCCAGATCCTGAAGCTGAAGCTCCAATACTTTGGCCACCAAATGAGAAGGGAGCACTTGCTGGAGAAGACCCTGATGCTGGGAAAGACTGAAGGTCAGAGAAGAAGGGGGCAGCCAAAGATGAGATGGTCAGACAATGTTGTTGATGCAGTAAACATGAAATTAAGCAAACTCCGGAGCACGACGGAAGACAGGAGGGCCTGGCGTGATGTGGTCCACGGGGTCGCAAAGAGTCAGACTCGACTGTGCAACTGAACAACAGAGGCTGATCCTGCATTAAGCAGTGGGTTGGACTAGATGGCCTGCCCTGTATGGCCTCTTCCAACTCTGTGATTCTATGATTCTATCTCAATAAGTACGTCTTGGTTCAACTGGCTGGTGATGGCTCCATATGCAGCCATGCAGCCCATCCAGGGCTAAAGAAGAAAGGAGGTCGTACCAATGAAATGTGCAGACTGGATAGGAGAAGGAGGAGAGACCTCCACTTTGGAGCACGGGGCAAACACAAATACTGGAGCTCTCAATTAGAGTTGCCAACCTCCAGGTGGGGTCTTGAGATCCCCTGGAATTACAATGTTCCCTCTAAGCTGTGGAGTCTCATGAACAAAAATTCCCCTTTGTGAGCTCCGAGCATTAAAACTGTGAGCCAGCGATTTGGCTACTGCATAAATTAGTTTGCTCTGGAGCCATCCTTCCTGAGCTAAGACAAAAATGTGTGAGCTGGAGGCTAAAAAACTGAGCTGACTCACACTAACTCAGCTTTGAGGAAACACTGATTACAACTGATCTCCAGACTTCAGAGATCACCTCCCCTGGAGGAAATGGCGGATTCAGAGGGCAAACTTTATGGTAGACTGTAGATTCTAGGTGAAATCCCACTCCAGACCCCTACCACCACAGGCACCACCCGCAAATCTCCAGGAATTTCCTAGGCAAGAGTTGGCAACTGTTGTTTGTCTGTTTCCCCTGTAGCTCAGGAACATAATCAGCACTCAGCAATGACGCAACCAGTCCGATGTGCTCAGTGCAGAATCCTGAACATGAAAACATGGATTGCTTCATTCTGGAATTGGCACACCACGCCCCCCCCCCCCCCCATTTTTGTGATTTCCTTTCCGCCAGAGGAAACGGAGGTCTTGGGAAATTCCTCTTCTCCCCCCTCCCCATGCTCTGCTTGTTCTGTTGGCCAATAAACATTATTGCCTTATAAAATATGCAGAAAAGGGAAGCCCTTTAGAAAAGGGGACTTTGGGCAGATTTCTGAGTCACACACCCACCTGATCCAGGAAATCAGGGCAAGGCAGAGTATATAGGAGGTGATGAAAAACGGTGCACCCGCAGGCACCCGCAGAAGCAGGGACGATGGAGAGCCGGATCCTGCTGATGCTTGGCCTTGCCATGGCAGCCACAGCTTTCTCTCCGACACAAGAGGAGCTCAGCTATGAGGAGTCCATTTCCTTGATTATCGACCTCTATAACCAAGAGCCAGGGGTGGCGCGGGCCTTCCGACTCCTGGAAGCCAAGCCCCAGCCGGAGTGGGTGAGTGGCTGGCCGCAAGGGTGGTGGTAGCTCATATTGTCTCATCCGTGCGTAGTGTGAGACTTGGACCCGGGTCCATGTTTCAGTGCTGCCCATGCTGGGTGGCTTGGAACAAGTGACTTTCTCTGGGCCTCAGTCTTCTTCTGTGAAATGGGTGCTTTTCAAGCCCTGCAGAAAAGAAGCCAAGCGGAGAATCCCAGGTGTGGCACAAATGGTTCTGATGTGTATGGTGAGAGAGATCCGTACTCTCTTTGGGAAATGTGGGACACAGGTTCACGCTACAGCTGCTCTTTGGGGACGGGTGTCTAAAGAACTGGGTCAAATTGCGGTGATGAGAGATAAAGTTCTACAGCTATTAGGCATACGGAAAACGATGGCATGTGCTTGAGGATTCTTGAAGAACTAAAATGCAGCAGTGAAAAGGACAAACTCTGCGTTGGGGATTATTAGGAAAGGGCTTGAGAATAAAACAGCCAATAGTATAATGGCCCTGTATAGAGCTATGGGGCGGCCTCATTTGGAATATTGTTCACAGTTCTGGCCACCTTCTCTCAAAAAGGACACTGCAGAGCTGGAAAAAGGGCAGAGGAGGACAACCAAGATAATGAGGGGGTTGGAGCACCTTCCCTAGGAGGAAAGGCCGACGAGTCTCTTGGTCTTTCCAGTATAGAAAAGAGACAACTGAGGGGGGACGTAAGAGAGGTTTATAAAATTATGTGTGGATTTAAGATTGTGGATAGAGAGACGTTTTTCTCTGTCTCCCCCGATACTAGAACCTGGAGGCCCCCAAGGAAGTTGACCCGCAATAGATTCAGGATGGACAAAAGGAAATACTTCTTTCCTCAATGAGTAATTAACTGTCGAATAAGGAAGAAATGATGGTCGCAAGCATCGATGGCTTGAAAAAGGATTAGACAGATTTACGGTGGAGAGGTCCATCAGTGCCACAGTGACTGAAGGAGGTCCTCCTTAGCAGAGGCAGTAAACCTCCGAATCCCCCCAGTGCTGGGAGGCGACATCAAGGGAGGACCCTGGCTGTGAAAATCTTTTGGTGATGAGATGCTCTAAAAGACCTCTTAGTAAATCACCCACTGAGGGGTCCATGAGCCGATCGCCGCCATGGACTGGGAACACGCAGGGCGGGACGTTCATTTGGTATCATTGGAGTGAGCGACCCAGCATGCCTGGACATTGGGAGGCGCTATATCACTCTAAGGGTGGCTAGGTGTTATCTCCTTGAATGGGATGCCTCTCTTTGTCTTCACCTGGGAGCTGCCCTCTGATCCCCCTCCTCTCTCCCTTTGTCCTCTCCCTTTCCCACATGGCCTTCCCTGGAGACACAGGTCTCCGCAGGTCTCTCCTATGGAGACAATGCCCTCATAACTCCCCCACATGTGATGCCGGACCAGCTGGCCATTTGTGACAGGGAATGCACTCTTTAGATTTAGGCTTCTTTCTCTTATTTTTAACTGCAACCTGAACGTGAACTGGATCTACTTGAATAAATGTCAGCTGACCTTCTTTGGCAATATAATTCTTGAGAGATTTGTTGCATGCACTTTGTATCCTGCTTCTACGACTGGGCAAGACGCTGCCGCATTCACCAGTGGGTTCCTCTTGGCACTTCTCTCTTTCTTGCCAGGACCCCTCGATGCAGTCCCTCCAGGAGCTGGGATTCACCGTGAAGGAGACCACGTGCTCCCCCTCGCAGGAGCTGAACCTGGACAAGTGTGACTTCAAGGAGGACGGGGTGAGTTCCCTCCCTCTCTTCCTGCCCAGCCCAGAGTCAGAGGGCTGGAGTCTTGTTGCAAGAACAAAGCATTTGCTTTGCAAGGCATAACCTGGGCAGCATTAAGGAGGGCAAAGCAGCGGGACAGCAGGGAGCTCTGACCCACCGGGCACTGCCCACAAGGAAGCAGCGTAGGACCTGGCGACGTTTCCCCCTGACGTGCCCTGATCCTGTCAGAACTGGTTCTCACAAGCTTCGTTTGGTGCCTGTTCTGAACTGGGCCAACATTCCTCGGCTGGAACAGTGAGGTGCCGCCAGCCATGCGCTGTAGTGTTGCCAACCTCCAGGTGGGGCCTGGAGATCTCCCACTATCACAATTTATTTTCAGGCGACAGAGATCAGTTCCTTGGAAGAAGATGGCCGCTTTGGAGGGTGGACGCCATGGCCTTTCACCCTGCTGAAGTCTCTCCCTTCCCCAAACCCCACCCTCCTCAGGCTCCACCCCCCAAAATCTCTCAGAGGTCCCCCTCCCAGAGCTGGCAACCCAGTCTTTTGCCTACTCTCCTCACTGGAATTTCTGGCAGATTACAAAATCTGGGGGGGAAACACAGTTCAATCAGATAGCAATCCACCCCCCCCCCCAATAACAGGGTTGCCAGCAATCCTGGAGATTTAGGGGGTGGAGCTTGGGGCGGGGTGGGCTTGCGGAGGAGAAGGACGTCAGCCGGGTGCGTGGCCATAAAGTCCACCTTCCCCTGCATAGTCTTCTGGTTCTCCCTTTCCCTGGGGCTTTCCTCCCCCTGAGCGGCCGTCTTCCCCTCCTCTCTCGCAGGTGGTGAAGGAATGTCACGGAACCATCTTTTCTGAGCAGGGGGCTCCTTTCGTCCAGTATCTTTGTGAAACAGTAGGCGAGGGGGTAAGTTCACTGTAATGATTTCATGTTTTGGTGTGTGTGTTTCTTTAAACGTTTAGTTTGACTGCAAAAATGTAAGAAGTATGATGGAGAGAGATAAGTGTGATGTGATTGGCTGATGACTGAGCGTGTGGGAGGAGATAGTTTTTGCGGCATCATACCCCATTGAAATCCCTGTCCTCCCCAGGCTCCACCCCCAAACCTCCAGGAATCTCCCAACCTGGAGTTGGCACCTCTACCTCCTTACCCACCCACCCCTGCCGTCGGCCAAGGAGGGAGCTGGCAACCGTTTTTTGTATTTGCAAGCATACCCAGGAAAGCTCCCACCCCCCCACTCCGTTTTGATCGGATTCTCTCCCTCTCTCTCTCTTCAGCACATCCGTGTCAGGCGGGGCTTTAAAAAAGCGATAAAGAAAATCAAGAAAGGGATTAAGAAGAAGCTCAAGAAAATACTTTCTAAAGGAGGATTCAACAGTGCGCATGGTCCTGGTGGCAAGCCTCTTGCATGAAGAACCAGGGTGGGCAGGGCCAAGGAGGCGGAGTCCGTGCCCCTGGCTGGTCACGGAGGAGGCAGAGAGGCTCCCAGCCGAGTTTCCCTTTCCCACCGCTGATGCAGCTCGCAGAGGGAAGTTGCTTGCCGAGTGAAATATACTGCGTAATTGCTAAATTGGGTGCAGATCTTGCAGAAACCTGGCTCCATTTCCTTCCACTGTACATTCTCTCTTCACAATAAATGACTGTGCACTTTCAACCTTCACTATCCTGGGCTTTCACTGGGACTGGTTTTCTTTGCTGCCTTTCCACCCAACTAGGGGTTTTAAGGCAGGGAATATAAAAATGGTAAAGCATGTCAACTTTAAAAGAGCATTTTTCAATTGGCTGTCTGTCTGTCTGTCTATCCATTTATCTATCTATTCAATAAAAACATAAAACCAACACCAAAGTTTGAGAGGACAGCCAATAACTGTTATTGGGGATATACTAAGCCAGACAAAAATGTCTTTACCCGCTGGTGGAAGACAATGACAAAGGACCTTTCTGCACTGACATCTTGCTGTGGAGAATCCGAGGATTCAAGCCTTAATGGTTGACCTCGCAATTGTACGCTTTCCCTCTGCACTGGTTCCCCCCCCCCCCAGTTTATTTATTTGAGTATTCTGTATGCATTCTGCATCTACAAGCAAACTCCACATTTTTGGCCTAATTAATATAGAGACGTCATGTGACGTTGTGTGCGGGTGGCATCCAAAGCTTTTTTAAAATTTACACAATCATCCTGCCACAGTTAAAACTTTTTAACTGCAAATTCAACCCCTCCCTCCCTGATTCTGCAAAAAGAAAGGGAAGGGGAAATCCACGCCCACATATGCAAGCCTGACACATCTGGGAGCCGGGAATCCTTTAGTCCTTTACTGACTCCTTCTTATGCTCTCTTTGACTGTTTAAAAGTTTGCCTGAGCGGAGGACACCTCCTCTTCTGTCTTTGGAGAAGGAGGGAAAGAAAACAGAACGAGGAGGGAGCGTCAGCCTAAAGAGAGAGAGGCAGAAACGGGGGAGGGCAGTGGGCAGCACTTAAACACCTGCAGAAACAATTCCGCTTTAGAAAGGATACGTGATTTGAAAACCGATGGGAACAAAGAATCACTGCAAAAGGAGTTTTGGTAACTGCGGGAAAACAGTGAGCTGGAAGCGGTCTGGTTGCAGAGTCCCATAAAACAAATGTAGAAACAAGAGAAAGCCCCAACACACACTGGAAGTGAAAGCGGGAGGGAATGCAGAACGGAAGAATAGGATGCACTCGGAATCTGAGGCAAAATACGGGTGCAGAAAGAAACAGATGATTTTCCATGGGGAGGGAGCACTGAAGATTTGGTGCCACAATCGAGAAGGCCCTTCTCAGGTCGCTACCCGTCTAGCCTCAAATGGCATGGGAACCCAAACCAAGGCCTCCAAAAATGACCAGAGTATATAGGTAAGTTCAGATGGGAGAAGGTAGTCCTAAAGGTATGGGCCAAGACTGGTGTGATATGATCCCTGTCAACATTCTGGCTGCAGTGCTCTGTACCAACTGAAGCTTCTGGACAGTCTTCAAGGGCGGCCCCATGAAGAACACGTGGCAGTAATCTAATCTAGATGATACCAGGGCATGGACCACAGTGGTATGAACTTTCTGCACAGGGAGGGCCCCAGCTGGTGAAAGACACCCCTGGCCACCGTTGCCTCCCGTTTATCCAACAGGAAACCCTGGTCCAGCAGCACCCCTAGAATGTGAGCCTCCTCCTTCAGGGGGAGTACAACCCAGACAGGAGAGATCCCGTTTCCCAGGACAGACCTTCCCTCCGTTCGTGGAACCTCCATTTTGTCAGGATTAAGCTTCAGCTGGTTAGCTGTCATCCACCCCAAAACTGCCTCCGGGCGACTGGTCACCATCTCCACAGCCTTCCTGGGATCTGATAGTAGCGCGAGATACATCTGAGTGTCATCTTCATACCGGTGGCCACTCAACCCAGATCTCCAGATGTCCTCTTCCAGCAGATTTACATAGATGTTGAAAAACATGTGGGGCAGAAGACAGAACCGTGGGGAACAGGGGCAGAGCAGCTATGGTGACTGAGGGGAACCTCCACATTCAGAGACACTAAACCTCTGAATCCCAGAGCCAGGAGGGGACATCAGGGGAAGGCCTCGGCCTCTATGTCCTACCATTGGTCTTCCAGAGGAACTGTGTGAGATGGGATGCTGGACTAGAGGGACCCTCCCTGGTCTGACCCAGCAGGGCTCTTCTGAGGTTCTTCTCAGGGGAAGGCCTCGGCCTCTCTGCCCTGTTGTTGGCCCTCCAGAGGAACTGGTTGGCCACTGTGTTGAGACGGGAGGCTGGACTAGATGGACCCTCACAGGTCTGATCCAGCAGGGCTCTTCTGAGGTTCTTCTCAGGGGAAGGCCTCGGCCTCTGTGGCCTGTTGTCGGACCTCCAGGGGAACTGGTTGGCCACTGTGTGAGACAGGATGCTGGACTAGATGGACTACTGGCCTGATCCAGCAGGGCTCCTTATGTTCTTATGGGGCTTAGATATATCTCAGAAGTATAATGGATCTCTAGACAAGAGATATCAGTTCCCCTGGAGGAAATGGCTGCTCTGGAGGATGGACTCTATGGCATTATGAGGTCCTTCCCCTCTCCAAACCTGCCCTCCGCAAGTGCCACCCCCAAATATCCAGGAATCTCCCAACCCAGAGTTGGCAACTCTAGAACTATGAGCTTTGTGGTTCAGCATGTGTTTCCCTTCGAGTTTTAAAGAGCTGCTCTTATGAACCTTGCAAAACCCGACGCAGGGAAATAGATTTAGTAATGTGTTTCCTGCCCCCCTTCCTCAAGTATCAAGGAGTTCCAGGGGCAATGCTACCAGGTGCTTTTGTGTGTGTGGGGGGGAATACACGCAGTAGAAGCCTACAGATTCCTCAGAAAGCATGCTTTATTTACAAGACTGCCGGCCGGCCACTGAAGCAGTGGCCAACCGCCCTGGATAATTAACCAGCAACTGGCCTAACCAAGGAGTGACCAGCCGGCAGCTATAATTTGCAATCCGTAAACCCAGCCGCTGACATTATAAAGCAGAAACAAAAGAGCTGAGCCCAGTAGCCAGATTTGCTCACCCGTTCACCCTCGGCAGGAATGTTTTGAAACTCAGGCGGCCGCAACCACGACAAGCAAAACACTGCGCGTGTATTGTGAAACATCCACACGGGTTCCAAAAAGGGGGTTATATTGCATTCAGGAGCGTGCACACACTCACGCCAAGCAAAGCAAAGCAACATAAAACGCAGAGGGCCTGCACCAGAATGCGGAAGACCTGTGGATACGAGAAGCAGAAGAGAACACTCTACCAGGCAAACAAGGCACTTAGGGTCTTTCCAGGGAGCATCCTGCGCTACTCTGGTTGCACAGACGAGGCCTCTAGCTCCGAGAAGGACCTTTGGCAGGCTTGCCCTTCGCGTTGCCCTCACTCGACTTCCCTTTTCATCTGAGCTGCAGTAATGTAGGCAGATGGCATGTAATGTTCCACGTGTATCCTGGGTACCGCTGGCACTGTCTGGGGCCTGGAGGGGGATCCAGACTTCCCACCACTGCCCCGCTGAGATGGGGAAAGAACAAAAAAGCGTTAACCACTTCCTCTGCCTCAGTTCATGGTTTAATTTGGGGGCGCTGTGGGGTGGAAAGGGCCGGGACTCCAGCCTGAGGAAACGCTTGCTTATGATCCCCCGTTGCTTGCCCCTTAATTTCTGGTATACAGAATCTCTGCACCTCCTGAGGGCACCTGGTGTTTTTGGCCACTACGTGACACAGAGTGTTGGTCTGGATGGGCTGCTAGCTTGATCCAGCAGGGCTTATCTCACGTTCTGGGATTCGCTGTTGTGGAAAAGAAGATAATGAAGAAGAGACTGGGTTTATACCCCGCCCTTCACTACCCGAAGGTGTCTCAGAGCGGTTTACAATCTCCTTTCCCTTCCCCTCCCCACAACAGACACCCTGTGAGGTAGGTGGGGCTGAGAGAACTCTTTCGAGAACTTTTCTTGAGAGAACAGCTCTGAGAGAACTTGTGACTGACCCAAGGTCATGCCAGCAGCTGCATGTGGAGGAGGAGGAGAAGAAGAGAAGAGATTGGATTTATACCCCACCCTTCACTACCTGAAGGTGTCTCAGAGCGGTTTACAATCTCCTTTCCCTTCCCCTACCCACAACAGACACCCTGTGAGGTAGGTGGGGCTGAGAGAACTCTTTCGAGAACTTTTCTTGAGAGAACAGCTCTGAGAGAACTTGTGACTGACCCAAGGTCATGCCAGCAGCTGCATGTGGAGGAGGAGGAGAAGAAGAAGAGAAGAGATTGGATTTATACCCCACCCTTCACTACCTGAAGGTGTCTCAGAGCGGTTTACAATCTCCTTTCCCTTCCCCTCCCCACAACAGACACCCTGTGAGGTAGGTGGGGCTGAGAGAACTCTTTCGAGAACTTTTCTTGAGAGAACAGCTCTGAGAGAACTTGTGACTGACCCAAGGTCATGCCAGCAGCTGCATGTGGAGGAGGAGGAGAAGAAGAAGAGAAGAGATTGGATTTATACCCCGCCCTTCACTACCTGAAGGTGTCTCAGAGCGGTTTACAATCTCCTTTCCCTTCCCCTCCCCACAACAGACACCCTGTGAGGTAGGTGGGGCTGAGAGAACTCTTTCGAGAACTTTTCTTGAGAGAACAGCTCTGAGAGAACTTGTGACTGACCCAAGGTCATGCCAGCAGCTGCATGTGGAGGAGGAGGCAACTGAAGGACAGAAACGTAGCCGTGTTTGTTTATATGCTGCCAATACATTTTATAATCAAAGGAAACCTATTCAATCCTATAATTTTTCAACATAAATAAAGCATAAGGAATAAAGAACTACAACTGCTGTCCAATTATTGTGCTATTGGTCAGTCAAAGTGCTGGTGATATTCAAACTGATGGTGTTGTGTTGACGAGATTCTTCGGAATATGGGTCCCGTTTCGAGATAAATATCTTCTTCTGAACCAATATCTAGCCAAAGAGCAGACAGTATTCTACACCTGGCACGGAACAATACTCATGTGCCTTCAAATATTAAATACCCCTCAGGGAATATGCATCTAATCCACAGTCTCACGTTACAGTCGGGTTCTGTAGCTGGATGAGATGGACCCTCCCTGGCCTGATCCAGCAGGGCTATTCCAATGTTCTTCTCAGGGGAAGGCCTCGGCCTCTCTGCCCTGTTGTTGGCCCTCCAGAGGAACTGGCTGGCCACTGTGTAAGACAGAAGGCTGGACTAGAGGGACCCTCACTGGTCTGACCCAGCAGGGCTCTTCTGAGGTTCTCCTTAGGGGAAGGCCTCAGCCTCTCTGCCCTGTTGTTGGCCCTCCAGGGGAACTGGTTGAGGCCTCTGTGTGAGACGGGATGCTGGACTAGAGGGACCCTCCCTGGTCTGATCCAGCAGGGCTCTTCTGAGGTTCTTATCGGGGGAAGGCCTCGGCCTCTCTGCCCTGTTGTTGGCCCTCCAGAGGAACTAGTTGGCCTCTGTGTGAGACAGGAGGCTGGACTAGAGGGACCCTCACTGGTCTGATCCAGCAGGGCTCTTCTGAGGTTCTTCTCAGGGCAAGGCCTCGGCCTCTCTGCCCTGTTGCTGGCCCTCCAGAGGAACTGGTTGAGGCCTCTGTGTGAGACAGGGTGCTGGACTAGATGGACCCTCACTGGTCTGATCCAGCAGGGCAATTCTGAGGTTCTCCTTAGGGGAAGGCCTCAGCCTCTCTGCCCTGTTGTTGGCCCTCCAGGGGAACTGGTTGAGGCCTCTGTGTGAGACGGGATGCTGGACTAGAGGGACCCTCCCTGGTCTGATCCAGCAGGGCTCTTCTGAAGTTCTTATCGGGGGAAGGCCTCGGCCTCTCTGCCCTGTTGTTGGCCCTCCAGAGGAACTAGTTGGCCTCTGTGTGAGACAGGAGGCTGGACTAGAGGGACCCTCACTGGTCTGATCCAGCAGGGCTCTTCTGAGGTTCTCCTTAGGGGAAGGCCTCAGCCTCTCTGCCCTGTTGTTGGCCCTCCAGGGGAACTGGTTGAGGCCTCTGTGTGAGACGGGATGCTGGACTAGAGGGACCCTCCCTGGTCTGATCCAGCAGGGCTCTTCTGAGGTTCTTATCGGGGGAAGGCCTCGGCCTCTCTGCCCTGTTGTTGGCCCTCCAGAGGAACTAGTTGGCCTCTGTGTGAGACAGGAGGCTGGACTAGAGGGACCCTCACTGGTCTGACCCAGCAGGGCTCTTCTGAGGTTCTCCTTAGGGGAAGGCCTCAGCCTCTCTGCCCTGTTGTTGGCCCTCCAGGGGAACTGGTTGAGGCCTCTGTGTGAGACGGGATGCTGGACTAGAGGGACCCTCCCTGGTCTGATCCAGCAGGGCTCTTCTGAGGTTCTTATCGGGGGAAGGCCTCGGCCTCTCTGCCCTGTTGTTGGCCCTCCAGAGGAACTAGTTGGCCTCTGTGTGAGACAGGAGACTGGACTAGAGGGACCCTCACTGGTCTGATCCAGCAGGGCTCTTCTGAGGTTCTTCTCAGGGCAAGGCCTCGGCCTCTCTGCCCTGTTGCTGGCCCTCCAGAGGAACTGGTTGAGGCCTCTGTGTGAGACAGGGTGCTGGACTAGATGGACCCTCACTGGTCTGACCCAGCAGGGCTCTTCTGAGGTTCTCCTTAGGGGAAGGCCTCAGCCTCTCTGCCCTGTTGTTGGCCCTCCAGGGGAACTGGTTGAGGCCTCTGTGTGAGACGGGATGCTGGACTAGAGGGACCCTCCCTGGTCTGATCCAGCAGGGCTCTTCTGAGGTTCTTATCGGGGGAAGGCCTCGGCCTCTCTGTCCTGTTGTTGGCCCTCCAGAGGAACTAGTTGGCCTCTGTGTGAGACAGGAGGCTGGACTAGAGGGACCCTCACTGGTCTGATCCAGCAGGGCTCTTCTGAGGTTCTTCTCAGGGGAAGGCCTCGGCCTCTCTGCCCTGTTGCTGGCCCTCCAGAGGAACTGGTTGAGGCCTCTGTGTGAGACAGGGTGCTGGACTAGATGGACCCTCACTGGTCTGATCCAGCAGGGCAATTCTGAGGTTCTTATCGGGGGAAGGCCTCGGCCTCTCTGCCCTGTTGTTGGCCCTCCAGAGGAACTGGCTGGCTGCTGTGTGACACAGGATGCTGGACTAGATGGACCTTCACTGGTCTGATCCAGCAGGGCTCCTCTGATGTTTTTCTCAGGGGAAGGCCTCGGCCTCTCTGCCCTGTTGTTCGTCCTCCAGAGGAACTGGCTGGCCACTGTGTGAGACGGGATGCTGGATTAGAGGGACCCTCCCTGGTCTGACCCAGCAGGGCTCTTCTGAGGTTCTTCTCAGGGCAAGGCCTCGGCCTCTCTGCCCTGTTGTTGGCCCTCCAGAGGAACTGGTTGGTCTGATCCAGCAGGGCTCTTCTCATGTTCTTATGTTAACTCTGCCCTCCCCAGCCTGCACCCTCAAATCTCCAAAAATTTCCCAGCTTGGCAACCCTTTCGCAGGTATCAACTCACCTGCACAGGAGTGCACTGGACAGACGTCAGGGGAGTATCTTGCATGAAGTGAAGGAAGGAAACCTCAGCCGAACACTCCTTTACTGCCTGGGAAGAGACAGTTGAAAATCAGGCCCAGCCGTTCGAGGCATGCCTTCTGCTTTCCCCACCTCTTGGCACCTACGATCCCATTGAGCCTCTTACCATTGCCAACTGATTAGAAAGCTTCCAGCCTCATCTGCTTCGGTGCCTTTAGCAGATGTCTGATCTGCAGAAATCAACGGGTGACGTTTGTCTGGGGATGAACACGGCCACCGAAGAGCATCTAGGCTTCTCAAACCCCATTCAAAAGGCACAGAATGATTTCCCACAAGCAGTTTTGCCATCGCTGCTCTTCCGTTTGGCCCAGTTGCATTGGTCAGTTTCACACTATTCACTGTGCGGCTGCATTTTGACCTGCAACTCCCCCCCGATTCCCCCCGTGTCTTCTCGATCCTTGTTTTTTGAGATCGAGAACACAGGGGGAATCCGGGAGAGCTGCGGGTCAAAATGCGGCCGCGCAGCGAATAGTGTGAAATTGACCAGTGCAAACGCGGCAAATGGAAGAGCAATGGTGGCACAGCTGCTTGTGGGAAATTTGTCACAGCTACAGCAGCTGACTGAACAGCTGGCCACACGCCTTCGAGCCCTTCAGCAACTTCCCAGCATGGCTCATTTCTCCCTTTCATTTGTAATGGCAATTTGATGAGCCCCAAATAAATGTGTACACAAGGCTAACGACAGCTTTGAATGAAACGGGACCTTCCTGTTCAGAGGCAGTGCCCCTCTGGCTGGGTTGCCAACTCCAGGTTGGGACATTCCTGGAGATTTGGAGGGTGGAGCCTGGGGTGGGTGGGTTTGAGGGAGGGGTTGGACCCCAGTGGGGTACAATGCCCTGGATTCCACCCTCCAAAGCAGTCACTTTCTCAAAAGGAACTGATCTCTGGGATCTTGCAATGTTGGCAAGAGTCCAGGAGCACCTTAAAGACTAACAAAATATGTGTCAGGGTATGAGCTTTCGTGAGTCACTGCTCGCTTCTTCAGATAAAGTGAACAGTGACTCCTGAAAGCCCCTAACCCTGCCACATGTTTTGTGAGACTAACAGGGTGACCCATCTTGCAAGAAATTGTAATTCTGGAAGATCTACTGTCCGTACCTAGAGGCTGGCAACCATAAGTTCTCTGAATTTACTTATTTATTTATTGTATGGCAGAATTACACACAGGAAACATGTAATAAAATACATAACCAAGTTGATACGATGGGTATACAGACAGATAGAATGACCCCCCTAAAATACTAATATCTAGATTTTCCGTCCACTCAGTCATAGCTGGGGAGAGTTCAAAGAGCTCCATCACATCTCCCCTGGAAAGCATGATGCTCCCATTCCTGTGGCAGATGGAAAAATAGTTTGTCGGGCTGTACCACAGTCGCATTCGGGCCCTGGTATTTGGCCCCCATTCAAACAACAGGCCTGCTCAATTGCCAAAGCCTGTTTGTATTCTATTAGCTGTCTTCCATCCTTTATGTGACAAGATGCTCTGCTTTGGGGTCGGTGTATAGCATTGCGGAATACGGTGCTTCAGTGTGGCTCAACAAGCCCCCACGTCCACAAATCTGATGCCCGACTTCACACAACCTCTGAATATCAGCTGCTCAGGGGAAATCAACAGGGGACGACTTTTGTCTGAATAGATCACGAGTTTTCAAGAGACTTATGACTAGTCACTGTCAGGGGAAGAAGGCAGAGCCGGAGCTGATGGAGGGGGCTTGGGAATTAGAGGGACAAAATTCCTAAGGCCGGATGGTTCTAGGAGTTTAACAGCATTGCCTGGAGGCTGGCCACGCTAGCTCTGAGAAGGCAGACAGCTTGACTAGGTCGGTGACACAGGGTTTGATCACAGGACAGCCACTCGAGGCCCCTGGCCTCTGGCTGGGAGCAGTGACTAGGAGACACCCTAAGAATCTTTGATTTTCTATTTTAACCCTGGACTTGACTTGAAACCATAGCCACTGCTTTTCTGCTGCAAATAGCAAGCACCTAGAATCACAGAGCTGGAAGGTACCTCCAGGGCCATCTAGTCAAACCCCTTGCACAATGCAGGAAATTCACAAATACCTCCCCCCCCCCACCCACCCAGTGGCCGCTGTTCCATGCCCAAAAGGTGATAAAAAACCTCCAGGATCTCCAGCCAAACTGACCTGGAGAAAAATTGCTTCCTGACCCCAAAGTAGCGATCAGCCTTTCCCTGGGCGTGTCAGAAAGGGCCACGAGAACTAAGCACTGGCTCATCCCTTCCTGCCCCTCCCTCTCGCGATCTGCCTAAGTTCACTTGCTAAGCTTTGCTGTTAAGCCAAAAGGTTCAAGTCGGCTTACCTTATTGCTTATTGAACAGAGGTTGAGTCCGGTGGCACCTTTAAGACCAACAAAGTTTAATTCTGGGTATAAACTTGCGTGCGCCTGCACACTTCTTCCAGATACCTTGATTCAGGTGGGTTGCCGTGTTGGTCTGAGGCAACAGACAAAGTTGGAGTCCAGAGGCACCTTTAAGAGCAACAAGGTTTAATTTGGGGTATAAGCTTTCATGGGCATGCACACTTCTTCAGATACATGTGTGCACATGCAAGTTTATATCCAGAATAAAACCTTGTTGGACTTATAAGGGCCACTGGGCTTAAAACTTTGTTCTGCTGCTTCAGATCAACACGGCTACCCAACCTGGATCTATCTTATTGCTTATTATGATGGTGCTTACCTTATCTTTTAATATATATATTTTTGCCTAGAAATGTCACAGACTAGATCTCTTGTGCTTCATGTCCCTTTGACCCCTTGCTTATGGGGGGGGGCAGGATGGCTTTCCTTCTACATTCGGCTTCCAATGTTGGAGGGCCAGTACTGTTTCCTGGATAGGGTTGCCAAGTCCAGGTTGGAAAATACCTGGGGACTTTGGGGGTGGAGCCAGGAGAAGGCGGGGTTTGGGGAGGGGAGGGGCCTCAGCCTGATACAATGCCATAGAGTCCACCCTTCAAAGCAACCATTTTCTCCAGGGGAGCTGATCTCTGTCAGCTGGAGATCAGTTGTAAAAGCGGGAGATCCCCAGGCCCCACCTGGAGGCTGGCAACCCTATTCCTGGAGGCAGGGCCATCCCTTCCCCGTTTCCCCACTTACCCCACTGGGCTTGTATCTGCATTCTCCAGGCTTGTAATTGGTCATCGTTTTCTGGCAGCTGGTCTCCTTGATGGTGAAATTCATGCTGAAGTGGACCCCCCAGTCAAACCTCTTTGGCAGAGGGAGAAAAGGCAAATAAGGTCACTGCTGCTTATGGGAAGTGGGGGGCAGGAATGAGCTCACCAAAGAGAACCACTCTTCTAGGGTGCCTGTTGTGGGGAGGGGAAGGGAAAGGAGATTGTAAGCTGCTCTGAGACTCATTCGGGTAGTGAAGGGCGGGGGATAAATCCAATCTCCTCCTCCTCCTCCTCCTCCTCCAGTTAAAGCACTAATAACAGAACCCCCCCCCCCCCCCCCCGTATATAAAAGGCTGCATAGACCAAGAATGGGCATGCTCAAATCTTCCTCTCTGGTTTTTAGGGAGACCCCATGCATATCCTTAAGAAGTTTTGCTTTCACACTCATACGATGAACAACAGGAAGAGAATTTCTTCCCCAGTTGGACCTCATCCAGAAAGTTCCAGTAAATGTTTTTGAAAGATGGAAACAAAAGCTATTGTATACTTAAGAAACCCATAAAGTATTTTTTTCGTACGGCAAAGCACTCAGCAACTTTTGATTATATTTTTAATTCCTGGTTCCTCTCCCCTCCCTGTAGAGTTCCATTGCTAGCATCAGTAAACGTCAACAAAACCAAAGCCTATAAAGATCTGTCGCACTGTTAATGAGAGCAGAGGTTGCTGCCTTCTGTCCAACCAGACCTCATGAGATATTAAATCTGCATTCATCCTCAGTCATGAGACGGAAAGGGTCAATCCACAAGTCAAGGTCATGATCTGCTGGGAGAATGAATGGAAGTCGCACAAGAACGCCACCTGATAAATCCTCTACTTGGGGCCTTTGTTTTTCACTGCTACTGCTTAAAGCTGCCCAGATCATCCTTGGCTGTTCCTTATGGCCAGAACCGGCTTCTCATAAGACCATCACAAGAGCCCTGCTGGATCAGACCAGAAGTCTATCTAGCCCAGTATCTCATCTCACACAGTGGCTAACCAGTTCCTCTCTGGAGGGTCAACAACAGGACATAGAGACCAAGGCCTTCCCCTGATAGGAGTGTAAGAAGAGCCCTGCTGGATCAGACCAGTGAGGGTCCATCCAGTCCAGGATCCTGTCACACAGCAGCCAATGAGTTCCTTTGGAGGGCCAACAACAGGGCAGAGAGGCCGAGGCCTTCCCATGAGAACATCAGAAGAGTCCTGCTGGATCAGACCAGTGAACATCCATCTGGTCCAGCCTCCCGTCTCACACAGTGGCCAATCAGTTCCTCTGGAGGGGCAACAGCAGAGGCAGAGTGGCCAAGGCCTTCCCCTGAGAAGAACCTCAGAAGAGCCCTGCTGGGTCAGACCAGTGAGGATCCATCTAGTCCAGCCTCCTATCTCACACAGTGGCCAACAAGTTCCTCTGGAGAGCCAGCAACAGGGCAGAGAGGCTGAGGCCTTCCCCTGATGTTGCCTCCTGGCTCTGGGATTCAGAGGCTCAGTGCCTCTGATTGTGGAGGTTCCCCTCAGTCACCATGGCTAGTGGCCACCGCTAAGACTTATCCTCCATGAATCGATCTAATCCCCTTTTAAAGCTGTCTATTCCTGTGGCCATCACGACTTTCTTTGGCAGCGAAGTCCACCTTTGAATTACTCTCTGTGCAAAGCAGTATTTCCTCCTGCCCATCCCGAAACTTTGCCCATCTGTTTCGTGGGATGCCCTCGAGTTCTGGTATTTTGGGAGAGGGAGGAAAAGCTCTCTTTGTCAACTCGCTCCGCTCCGTGCATAATTTTATAAACATCTATCATGTCCCGTCCCCCCTAGTCCTCTCTTTTCCAAATGGAAAAGTCCCAGAGACTTGTCAGCCTTCCCTCCTAGGGAAGGGGCTCCAACTCCCTCATAATCTTGGTTGCCCTCCTCGGTATGCTCTGAGCTCCGAAATGAACAAACATTTGAGTGACGCTGCCTCTTAGTCCCTTCAGAAATCCCATCTTTTCTCATTCTTAGAATCGTTGTTACTCAGTAAAGCACCGTGGAAGATGAATTTTTTGAGGGGATTTTGCACAGCAGGCTGGCATAGTGGTTTGGTTAGGGTCCTGGGACTAGGATTATCAGAGCGGCAGGGGAAAGTACAGTCAAGTCACAGCCAGTGACCCCCCCTAAGATGAGTTGGTGTGAGCCAGCTCACAGTTTTTTAGCCTCCAGCTCACCCATTTTTGTCTTAGCTCAGGAAGGAGGGCTCCAGAGCAAACTAACTGATGCAGCAGCCAAATCGCTCGCTCACGGCTCTAATGCCAGGAGCTCACAAAGGAGAATTTTTGCTCACAAGTCTCCGTGGCTTAGAGGGAGCATTGGTCACAACTGACTTGAAGCGATCCCGTAGGGTTTTCAAGACAAGAGATGTTCAGAGGTGGTTTGCCATTGCCTTCCTCTGCATGGTGACCCTGGACTTCCTTTAGGGCTGCCAAGTCAGCCCGGGGGGGGCGGGGGATCCCCCGCTACAGGGGTTCCCGATCCGCCGGCCAGCATTCAGCCGGCGGGGGGAACCCCACCCTCCTTCCCCAACGTAACGATGTCACTGGGAAGTGACGTCATCGGGAAGTGATGTCACCGGGAACTGACGTCATCACGTTGGGGGCGTTGCCAGGGCAACAATGTGCTGACGTCACTTCCGGGTGATGTCGCCGGGCATGCACGCTTTGCTGACGGAGGACTCCCCCCCGCCGGTAAGTAAAGAACACTTGGAAACCCTAACTTCCTTGGTGGTCTCCCATCCGAGTGCTAATCGGGGCCAATCCTGCTCAGCTTCCGAGATCTGCTGAAGTTGGGCTAGCCTGAGCTATCCAGCTCAGGGCGAATATCAGAGACCCAGAGACGCCTCAATATCAGACCTGCTGCATGAATGATGGGAGAGTGGCCTCGGTCGCCAGCCTAACCTGCCTTGTGGAGCAGCTGTTAGGATAAAATGAAAAACCCAGAGATCCCTTTCTGCTGCCTCGTGCTCCCTGGAGGAAGGGCAGGATGAAAACGGACCAGGTCTGCTTCCTGCTGGACGACACCCCCATCGGCCTTACCGTTTTGCGGGTGCTCCTGAATTTCAGCAGCTTGAAGACGGCCCGTGTTTCCGTTTCCTGGTTGTACGCTTCCACCACCACCCTGGCTGCATCGCGGGGGGCTAGGGAATCCTCTGCCGGGAGAGAGGCTGACCCGGAGACCCCAAGAAACAGCAAGAGGGTTCCCATGAAGAGCAGATCCATGATGACCCCACTCCGGAGTCTCCAGCAGAAAACTGCCTTCACCGTGAAGCGAAACAGAACTGCAGGGAAACCGAGGGACTCGCGGGACTGACTTGGCAAAACCCACATCCTCTGAAAATAAAAAAAACCCAAAAAACGCACGACTCCAGCTTGGAGCAGGCCACAAAACTCGCCCCAGATGTACAGCTTTCAGTTTCCATTTGGGCAGACATAAGCGGCTCAGAGGGAAAGAGCAAGAAACCCCCTTGCGTTCCTAATCCAAGTCTTCTTGAAAGGGATATTTATCCAGCTGGGTAAACAGGGCCGCTAAAGGGAAACATTAAACTAACAGCCAAAAAAATTATTCTTGAGAGTCGCTGTGTTTGTCTGCAGTCGAGTAGCTCACCCGGAGCGGAGAGGCCTCCTGCACCAATGCCCAAAACCTGCCTTCCTCTTATGTGGCATAACAACATATGGAATCTATATAGCAGTGGTGGCAAACCTATGGCACACGTGCCAGAGGTGGCAATCAGAGCCCTCTCTGTGGGCACGCGTGCAGTTTGGGCACTCAGTCTCTAAAAGGAAAAAGACGACACAGACTCGAGGCTGGGCTGCTCTCAAACTTACAAAGTATGAGAGTGAAGAACATCCTACAGGATTTATCACATCCTGCATATTCCTTGTTTGAACTGCTGCCTTCGGGCAGAAGACATAGGACAATCAAAACAAGGACAAATAGACTAAAAAACAGTTTTTACTCGAGAGCTATTATTGCCCTGAATGCTGCATGAGACCGAAATCTGGGGGAAACAGTGGTTCGGTTGCTATGTAAATCACAAGGGAGAAGCAGTCGTGAATGTCTGTGTGAGTGCGCATGATTATATGTTGCGAGTCACTGAATGATGGCACTTTTTAATTTCATTGTACTATGTACAATGACAATAAAGTATATATATATATGAGCCAAGGTTAGACAAATTATCAGCATGCATACAACAGCAAAAATCACATTAATTGTTCAAAAGCATGCCAAATGCAAAGTTCTCCCTTTCAATAAAAAGTTGTTTGTATAATTGAAAGCTCTGTTATTGTGTTTTTCTTTTAAGACAAAAGATATTAATGTATGAGTTCTTTTTTCTAAACTAAAACCTCAGTATTCAGGTTAAATTGTCATGCTGGCACTTTGCGATAAATAAGTGGGTTTTGGGTTGCAGTTTGGGCACTTGGTCTCTAAAAGGTTCGCCATCACTGCTATATAGAATAAGGGGGGGGGGGGGAAATCACTGATCAAATATCTCAAAGTAATATGAACATATACTCCAAATTTGTAGTGAAGTGGTTTCCTGTATTAGGTAATTTGGCTTCTCACAATGTGGTTCCTAAAAATACTGGTTCATGTGAAGTTGCTTAATATCTGACCAGGAGATCGGTAGTTCGGCAGTTCGCAACCCGAGTGCCGCATGACGGAGTGAGCTCCCGTCTCTGGCCCCAGCTCCTGCCAACCTAGCAGTTCGAAACCAAGAAATTGCAAGTAGATAAATAGGTACCGCTTTGGTGGGAAGGTAACAGCGTTCCGTGTGCCTCGGCGTCTAGTCATGCCGGCCACATGACCACGGAAACGTCTTTGGACAGCGCTGGCTCGTCGGCTTGGAAACGGAGATGAGCACTGCATCCCTAGAGTCATAGTCGACTGGCTTTCGAGCAAGGGAAACTTTTACCTATGCTGTGTTTGTAGTTGGTTGATCTAAATTCCGCACTCTGAGTCACTCCTCTAATACAAAATAGCAGAGAAATATTTTTATATGACGTTCTATGCATCTTATATGTTCAATATCTTACTGATCACAAGGTTGTACGTTTGCTTGCTTTGTATATATACTGTAATGAACGCAATGACATTTTAAAACAAAAGTAAAAAAAGAAAACAAGACACCTGCCTGTCTCGATGGAGGACCCAAAACCTCCTTCCTTCATTGCTCGCGGCCACTCCCTCACAGAATCAGACGCGTCACCAGAGAGGGGGGGGGGAAATCCAACAACTTGCTTTTATTTTTATTTTTTTTCCCCCTGCCTGAAAAACTCAGCACGGCTTTTGTCCAGGCCTCGAGGGGCTGGTGCGTTTTCAAGTCTGTTGCTTACAAACACTTTAGTAGCGCAGAAATGTCAGAATGAGTTTGTACCCTGGAGCATGTATTGGCTGGCTTGAAGTTTACAGACACCGGTCGGCGAGATAACGTGTGCGCACAAACCATGCACGTTTACAATCCAGATATGCCCACGCTACACACTGACTTTACACACAGCGCCTCAATATATATATAATGTATACATATATATATATATAGACATCCACATATATACACCTGACGCATGGGAAACCTATGGCAGCGCTGAGGATTGGATCTGTCCATTACTGAGACTCTGCAACGGGAAGAGTTCAAGTGTCCAAAGGCTTCCACGGCGCAAGACGCAGCGGCCACTGCCACTGGACGAGAGGCATTTGCGCAGCGCGGCAAATTCAGGCAAGGGCAGTGCTCCATCCCCAATGCTTGCGCCCAACTGGGGCATCCCCACGGTCACTGGGACACGAACACGATAAGACTCAGACATTTATTTGCCAGGGGTCATGGAAGAACTAGTGTTTGGGTATGCAGCCCAGCTGATCTGCAGAGTCTGCCTGCCGACGGACACGACCCCAGGTAGGGATTCGGAGCAAGAGTCGGCTCGAGGAGGAAAAGGTCAGGCCAGGCGGGGCAACTGACCCAGGAGAGGAGCCCCTTTTCGCTGAGAAAGACCCTTTTCGAGGTGGATAGGGAGAATGCAAGCCCCTCCCTTTGCCGAGAGGTTAACCACAAGCGCCCCAGCGGCCGGCGTGCTCAGAGCGACTCCACATTAACGGGGGCAGACAGCCTCCGTGTGGAACCTCCGGAGACCGCTTTTCGATTCGGGGCCTTGGCCGTCTTTGGTTTTGGTATGAGAGGCTAAGCTATTCCCCGCCGCCCCCCCCCCCCACAAAGTCTGAAAATCTGCACTGATGTTCATGGATGAAGAGCGCGACGGAGAAAAACCGCGGGCAGATGTCCCCAGTCCCAGAAGTGCGCCGCGTAGCCCTTGCCAGACGCGGCTGTCGCCGAGAACCAGACTGCGGCCAAACTGGCTTTGGATAGCTGGAAAAGCGATTCTAGGCTGCTGTGGAGGCTGGTAGCTTGCTTGACGTAGTGAAGAAAAAGACACACAGATATGTCCTAGGGTGACCAGCTGCCTATGTCTCTAAGCACATGGGGAAGAAGTGCTGGGGAACCTCCCCCCCCCATCTTGGGGGGGGGGGAGGCTCCCCAGCACTTCTTCCCCATGTGCTTAGAGACATATGCCCGCCTCATGTTCCTGCATGCTGCCACGGGGAGAGCAAAGCCAACACACAGCCCCCCGCCCTGCTGCTGATTTGAAGACTAGTTAAACAAAGGCCGCATTCTCCCACACCTGCACCTCGAGACACCGGCAGTAATAGAGGCTGGAAGGAGAAAAGGGCTGTTTTGAAGGGTGGACTCTATGGCATTGTACCATGCCGAGGCCCCTCCCCTCCCCGAACCCCACCCTCTCCCGGCTCCACCCCCAAAGTCCCCAGATATTTCCCAAGCGAGACCTGGTAACCCTAGATTTAAAACATGCAAGGGATTCTAAGACAGAGGACTCCGACCGGAGTTGTGATATATTTGCCGGGTTTTACGGAGCCGGTTGCAGTGAAACGACTCAATGTTGGCCGCTACGAGGAGGCCGGACCGCGGCTGGCATAAGGCCTGTTTGTGACCCCCAGGGGTGGAGTCCCAATCGGATTTAACTCTTTTAACCACCTACTGATGGGGACTGAGGACACCGTAATAGGAGGGGCAAGGAACTCCCCGGGCCTGACCCCCAAGTTGGAACAGAGCGGGGACACGGAGTGCTAGACAAGGAAAAGTGAAAGACAGCCTTCTGTTGCCTGTTTAACCTTGGTGAAGTTTTTGTTAGGGAAACAGAGAGAGCAAGAGACCGCATGGACAGGGTGTGGCTGTTGCCGTTCTGTTGAAGGGAAAGATCTGCCACATCCTAGTCTAGGGACTGGCCGCGGAATGGTCTTTGGACTGAAAACTCAGCTGCTGATCAGAGCAAGGGAGGCCGAGACTGAAAAAGAAGGCCACGATTCTGTAACATCATCACGGCACGGAAAGCCATTTGGTTCTTTTTTTTTTTTTAAATGACACACTGCAACACCACCCTGCGGCGACCACTTCTCTGTGAAAACGGACTGCGCATCCGTTTGTCCCTGGACTACGTCAAAGGCTGCTTGCGCAGACAAGACAAAGGACTTGCGTGCCGTCCGGCCTGCCTCTCTAGAGGCGGCAAAGTCAAAAGGATCTCACTCGCTTACGAAACCCACAGACCGCTGGATCCTGCCTTGTTTAGAGAAAGCGCAGAACTCGGCCGAGAGGCGGTCGGAACCCAAAGGGCAGAAAGGAAGTGCCTGTTTCCTCTTTGCCCGCAATCAGAAACCAGATACCGGCTTGGGGCTCGCTTGGATCTAAAAGCAGCCCCTTTTGGGGTGGTTATAAATAAAACCCTCTTTCCAAATCCAGCTTCCTGCTTCACTGCGGCTGAATGGGCAGGCACCGAAGGCGGGGGTTCTGGGGATCACCAGGGGGCCGCACAAGAGCAGGGACCACTCTCCCCCCCCCCTGAAAAGTGGTTTGGATGAGCCGAGACTCCAGTGCACACAGACCGGGCATTTTGCTGTCACATTTCTCAGACGTGGGAGGAAGCCCCTTCCTCTGTGTGCCCCACCTGTGCCTGAGGGTCCTGCCTGAACAAGGGCTCTGGAGGGCAGCTGTGTTGGTCTGCAGGACAGCTGGGTTCAGCTCCGCCAGCACCTCTGAGCCCAGCTGGGGAGTAGCTTCCAGGAGTCAACGCTCCCGTCATCATCTGACGAAGGGGACTTTGACTCTCAAAAGCTTCCCCCCTCGAAATCTTGCTGGTCTCTCCTGGCCTCAAATCTAGCTGGCCTGAACGACTCGTCTGGGCAACCGGCTCTGCAGAACACACCCCTGGGAAAACCCCAGAAGGAGCGGGCCTCGGATCACGCCAATTAATGGGGCCCGGAGCCCGGCTTTGAGGGGAGGGCTTTCCGGTGTGTGATGTACACACCCTATGCAGCGTGAACACCCACTCCGGGCTCCAGAATGCAGATGGCAAACCCCCGTGTCCCCCTTCCATCCTGTTTTGCATTTGAAGTGGAACTCGAGAGTCCCTGTGGCACATCTGGGGGTCCAGACAGCGCCTGGATTACGGGGATCTAGCCCTCTGATGCTCAGGGGCGGGAGGAGCGACTGCTGTGTTTGTCAGACACGCCCCACCCAAGACCATAAACAGACATTTCTTGTGAGTTGGGGGTGTAGGAAGCTTCCTAGAATTTTTTTTGAGAGAAACCGAGACACCTCCCCTGGGTACCAGGCACAAAAGTGGAGGGCTTCCTTTCTGAAGGGATGAGCCAGTCGGATGAGTAACCTGCTCGTTCCACCAGCAGGCCACGTACGCTAACGATCCCCGCGCTCCGGACATAACCTCGAGGACACTGAGACAGAGGAAGTGACAAACGGGGAAATCGGAAAACGGGGAGCCTGGCTTCAGGATCAGTACTGCACCAGAGGGGGGAAAGAGAGACAGAAAGAGAGTTGGGCTACTTTCAGTCAAACGGTCTCGGTCTCCACGCTAGCCGGACCCGGCGGCACCTCGGCGGGAACATGGTTGCGATGACGGCGCCGGCTGTGCATTTTCCGAAATGGAGATGTTCCAAGCACCTGGAAGGGATGAACCTCTCTTGGCAGCAGGCGACTCGCTCCGCCGATTGTCCCTCCAAGACGGGCCTCTTGAGTCTGGCAGTCATTTGCCCACCACATGGACTCCGCCCCCCTCCCCCTCAGACGCTCAGGAGTTGTATGCAGCCCACCCCGACTCCCCCCTCGTGAGACACCATCGGGGCCATGAACGTCCAGCGGTTGGTCTTGGGGTCGTACATTTCTACCGAGCTCAGGTTGGACTGTCCGTCGTAGCCCCCCACGGCATACAGGCGGCCACAGTTTGCTACGAGGGAGACGCGGCTGCGGCGGGTGTTCATGGGGACGATCAGGTACCACTGGTCCGCCACGGAGCTGTAGACCTCGGCGATGCTGAGGAACCCCGAGCCGTCGTAGCCTCCGCAGACGAACATCTTGCTGCCCAGGCAGGCCGCGCCGTGTCGACAGCGTTTGTTGAGCATGCTGGCCATGCAGTGCCACGAATCCGTGTGGTGGTTGTAGTACTCCACCTGCAGGAGAGGAGGCGCCCCGAGAAGCAAATGAGCCAAGGCAGACTGGCCTCGAGAAGCCAGGGACAGGAAGGGTGGGGGAACACCACGCGGAACCCGAGAACCTTGGGACGGTGTCAAAAAAAAAAGCGAGCGGCAAACAAAGCTGAGGGCAAATTTATCCTACCCGATGACACAGTTATTAGGCAGGTACATCCCGGTCACCGCCTCAGACAGGAGGGGCTGCTGGGTAAGACTGTTTTTTTTCTACTGGGACCCTCTGAAGAGAATCATGGCCAGACCAAGAGGCTCACTCAATGGGACGCAGCTCCAGAGGGCCACGCTTCCGAGCATGGGTGGGAACAGAAAAAGCACAAGAATGACAATCCCAGCCTGGGGCTGTAGCCGGCAGTGGGGCATTAGGGGCGTGGCCCCCCTTTTGAATTAAGGGTGCCCCTACCCCCAGGGGGAGGGAGCCTGGGGTGACTTTGGGGCAACCGGTGTCAACCACATGGTTGTGGTCCCTCTGTGCCTCCCCTCTGTGCCTCCCCTCTCTTCCCCCCCGCCTGCCAGCTGAGCAGAGAGGGATTTTAAACTTTAAGACCCCTTCTCTGGGGTCACGCAGCAGCAGCAGCAGCAGCACGATTTCTCAATTGGGTTTTTTGATTAACTTTAATTTAATCAACTGCCCCCTAAGACATTTAAATGCCCCCCCCCCAAAGAAAGAAATCTGGGCTATGGGCATCTCCACATGTTGTCGGGTAGTGAAAGGCAGGGGCATAAATCCAACTCTTCTTCTTCTCAGTCCATTTAGAGCCAGTTTGGTGTAGTGGTTAAGTGCGCGGACTCTAATCTGGGAGAACCGGGTTTGATTCCCCACTCCTCCACTTGCACCTGCTGGATGACCTTGGGCAAGCCATAGCTCTGTACCAGCTGTTCCCTCAAGGACAGCTTGGGAAAGAGCTCTCTCAGCCCCACCCACCTCACAGGGGGTCTGTCTGTTGTGGGGAGGGGAAGGGAAAAGGAGGTTGTAAGCCGCTCTGAGACTCCCTTGGGGAGTGGAGGGCGGGGTATAAATCCAATCTCTTCTTCTTCTTCTTATATCACACTGGCTCGTTTTCGCCAAGGGTGAGTCCACTCGGGCCCACGCTTTCCGACCTTGCAATGGGTGAACACGGGCCCCTCCTTCAAAAGCCCAGCGTGTCTCTACAAGGCCGCCACCTGGTCCTGGGTCCTTCCTGGCCACTGGCGGGTGGAGGAGGGATGCCATCTCCAGGTTGGGAAACTGCTGGAGATTTGGGGGTGGAACCCGGGGAGGGCAGGGACCTCTGTGAGGAACAATGCCAGAGAGTCCGGCCTCCAAAGCATCCAAGTTCTCCAGGGGAACTCCTCTCTGTTGTCGGGAGGAGCTGTAATTCTGGGGGATCTCGAGGTCCCACCTGGAAGCTGGCATCCTTCGTTGCAGGAAGTGAGAAAGAAAAGGGGGGGAACTCAACCCCCCAAAATAGCTATGAACCGAGAGGGTCAAGCTAACACAAGGATTATTATAAGAAAAATAGACATTAATTAGGGTGCACACACAAATAGAAAAAATAAAATTAAAAGAGACAGTCCAAATATCAAACAATTAAAACTTGGTTAATTAGGAAGTGAGTACAGTACATATCAAACTGATGGATAAAACCTTTGACCTAAGGACCAATATGCGTTTCGGCCCCTATGGGCCTTCCTCAGTGGTCAATATTCCTTATTATACAATGACACACATCCAGAAATAGCATGCATTCAGAATTTTGTGTCTATCTATCTATCTATCTATCTATCTATCTATCTATCTATCTATCTATCTATCCATCCATCCATCCATCCATCCATCCATCCATCCCTCCCTATGGGCCTTCCTCAGTGGTCAATATTCCTTATTATACAATGACACACATCCAGAAATAACATGCATTCAGAATTTTGTGTGTATCTATCTATCTATCTATCTATCTATCGATCGATCGATCCATCCCTATGGGCCTTCCTCAGTGGTCAATATTCCTTATTATACAATGACACACATCCAGAAATAACATGCATTCAGAATTTTGTGTCTATCTATCTATCTATCGATCGATCGATCGATCTATCCCTATGGGCCTTCCTCAGTGGTCAATATTCCTTATTATACAATGACACACATCCAGAAATAACATGCATTCAGAATTTTGTGTCTGTCTGTCTGTCTATCTATCTATCTATGACCAGGCATTGCTTTCTTAAATGCTATGTATTTGCTCAACTAGTAAACTGGGCCTGTGGCAGCTGTGCAAATTCTCCAAATTAATCCGGTATCACAGGTCCCATTCGCCAGGATGTGTGTCACTCCCATCAAGTGTAACAGTCACTTTTAATTTTATTATGTTTTATTTATGTGTACACACCAATAAATGTCTATATTTTTATAATAATTCTTTTGTTAGCTTGACCCTCTCGGTTTGAACCCTTAGTTGCAGGCCAGAGAGGGAGGAGGCTCAAGATCAGAGCGGTGGGTTCAGGTGTGTCCTGGAGCTCACTCAGTGATTGTCTCTCAGCCTCAATCAGCCGGTGGGGCCTGTAGCAGGCAAAAATAAGGCTCTCCCAATCTGCTCTGAGCCCGGGAACTCCCATGGGAACAGAGCCAGCAGCTTAGGCCATGCAGTTGATGCACAGTAGGGAGGGGGGGAAAAGTATACTCACGCTATTGAATATCTGCAAGCCGTCGTGCCCGCCGGAGACAAAGATCCTGCCTTTGAACACAGTGACGCCTGCCGCGCTGCGGTTGGAACTCATCGGGGTGACCACTATCCACCTTTTCGAGAGAGCAGCGACACAAGAGAACTGGGTATCGGCCAACAGAAGGGGAGCCCTCTGCCCCTGATCCCGTGCATCTCTCCCCCCGCTGGAGGGATTTCCCTCTGGTGGAAGGAACCTTCCCCAAATGGCTCAGTGGCAGAGCACCTGCCTGACATGCAGGAGGTCCCAGGTTCAATCCCCAGCATCTCCAGTTAAAAGGACCAGGCAGGAGGTGATTTGAAAGACCTCTGCCTGAGACCCTGGAGAGCTGTAAAGAGGGGCTGTGGCTCAGTGGTAGAGCCTCTGCTTGGCACGCGGAAGGTCCCAGGTTCAATCCCTGGCAGCATCTTCAGGGAAAAGGACCAGGCAGTGGGTGATGTGATGGACCTCTGCCTGAGACCCTGGAGAGCTGCAAAGAGGGGCTGTAGCTCAGTGGTAGAGCATCTGCTTGGCATGCTGAAGGTCCCAGGTTCAATCCCCAGCATCTCCAGTTAAAAGGACCAGGCAGGAGGTGACGGGAAAGACCTCAGCCTGAGACTCTGGAGAGCTGTAAAGAGGGGCTGTAGCTCAGTGTTAGAGCATCTGCTTTGTATGCAGAAGGTCCCAGGTTCAATCCCCGGCATCTCCAGTTAAAAGGACCAGGCAAGAGGTGGTTGGAAAGACCTCCGCCTGAGATCCTGGAGAGCTGTAAAGAAGGGGTGTGGCTCAGTGGTAGAGCCTCTGCTTGGCATGCCGAAGGTCCCCGGTTCAATCCCCGGCATCCCCAGTTAAACAGATCGGCTAGTGGGTGACATGAGAGACCTCGGCCTGAGAGACCCGCCTTCAGCTGGAAGAGGCTGTCTCTATGAAGAGAGGGGAAGGGAACCGCAAAATCCTATCTCTTCGAAAACACCCAACTGAATGAGGATAACAATGAGAGAAGGAGGTGGCAGCAGCAGAAAAACTCACTTGTCTGTCTCGGGCGAATAGACTTCTACAGAGTTGAGGGAGGAGGTGCCGTCGTACCCGCCGCACACGTAGATCTGCTCATCCAGCACCACTGTTCCCATGGCACTGAAACAAGCCGGGAGACAACAACAACAACTTTGTATTTAAGTGCCCTTGGGTGACCGGGGAACTGGCTTCTACGAGGCCCCTTCGGGCTGGTGGTCTGAGACCCCACCGGGATGATAGTGATTGCTCAAGCTTAGCCAGTTTGCTGTAGTGGTTAAGTGCGTGGACTCTAATCTGGGAGTACCGGGTTTGATTCCCCACTCCTCCGCTTGCACCTGCTGGATGACCTTGGGCAAGCCATAGCTCTGTACCAGCTGTTCTCTCAAGGGCAGTTGTCTCAGAGCTCTCTCAGCCCCACCGACCTCCCAGGGTGTCTGCTGTGGGGTGGGGAAGGGAGAGAAGGTTGTAAGGGTGGGGTATAAATCCAATTTCTTCTTCTTCTACCTTCGGCTTTTTTGCTCGCTCTCTTTCCTCCCTCTGCTTGCCTGCAAAGGTGTAAGCCTAGTGAGGTTACCAACGTTTTCTCAAACGATTATAACGGGAAGATGATCTGAATAAGGAGCTGGAAGAGCCGCGTGAGCAGCTGTAGGCCGCGGACCAAAGCTTATTTCCGGGTGCAGAACTTTTTAAGGCGTCCTCAGTATTTGCAGTTGGATTTGGGGATAAGGAACTGGGTACCAGCTTAAGCCGTGTCTACAGTTTGGATTACTTGGTTTCACAAACACACGGCAGTAAAAAAGGCTGTAAGGGCCACGGTGGCTCAGAGGGTAAGACACTGAGTTGCAGACCGGAAGAGCGGTAGTTTGGCAGTTCGAGACCCGAGTGCTGCGTGACGGAGTGAGCGCCCGTCTCTGGCCCCAGCTCCTGCCAGCCTAGCAGTATGAAAGCAAGAAATTGCAAGGATAGGTACCACTTTGGTGGGAAGGTAACAGCGTTCCGTGCACCTCGGCGTTTAGTTATGCCGGCCACATGACCACGGAGGAGTCTTCGGACAGCGCTGGCTCTTTGGCTTGGAAACGGAGATGAGCACCGCCCCCTAGAGTCAGATCTGACTGACTTTCAAGCAAGGGGAACCTTTACCTTTGCCTTTAAAAAACGCTGTAAGATAAATCTGGATGTTTTTGATACGGGCGTCATCCTTTCTTCTTTGCAACAGACTCCCGGCCCCTTTGGCTGGTGATCCTGAAGGTTTTTTGTCACCTTCTGGGAGTGGAACAGGGGTCACTGTGTGTGTGTGTGTGTGTGTGTGTGTGAGGTATTTGTGAACTTCCTGCACTGTGCAAGGGGTTTGACTAGATGACCCTGGAGGTCACTTCCAATTTTATGATTCTGTGATTCCTGTAAATATAATGCTCGATGAGGAATGTAATCAAGAGGCTGGTAAATGGCAACCCAGAGAAAAAAATCCTGAAACTGGGCTGAAATGTCTTGTATGCTTGTGTGCTGGTTTAGACCATTTGTCTCATTTACCTCCCCCTGGAATTTTACTTCGTTTAGTAGGTTTATTGATATGTTACGGGTGTGAACAGTTCAATAAGATGTTAGCTGATCTACCCCTTACATTTCATTCTTGTTTTCTAGTCCTACTTGTACAATCCTCATACGGCCAAATGTGTTAATTTCTTGGTTAAGGAAAAAAAGGTAAAACACTTTTAATGACGTTAAGTTAACACAGTAGGGTGTGTTTTGTTGGTTTGAGATGTCAGAATCCCAGAAAAAATATACTGTGTTGTTTAGAGCGGGCTTCTCCCAGCTTAACACAGACTTATTAGTAAAGAATTAGTGGTTGTGTGCAGCGTTCCCTCTAAGATGCGTTAGAGTGAGCTAGCTCACAGCTTTTTAGTCTCCGGCTCACACATTTTTGTATTAGCTCAAGAAGGATGGCTCCAGAGCAGACTTATGCAGTAGCCAAATTGCACACTCACAACTTTAAGGTCAGTAGCTCACAAAGTAGAATTTTTGCTCACAAAACTCCACGGCTCAGAGGGAGCATACGTTGTGTGCTTCAGTTAGAGAGACACAGTTATGGCTCCATGGGAAGAACCACCCAGTTAGGTAAAATAATTCAGTACAGCTAAACTGGGACTTGGAAATAGCCTTAGAATCAGAATTAGCCCCATCAGTCATAACCCAATAAAACAGTGACATATTTTCTTTGCTGCAATTTATTCTGGTCCCAAGTGATCCCCCCAACCTCTGTAAGCTTGATGCAAGCTCCCAAAAGATCCCTACAAAATTCTCCCTTCCTTCCTGTAGGTCAGGGATGGCCAAACTGTGGCTCGGGAGCCGCATGCGGCTCTTTCACACATATTGTGCGGCTCCCGGCAGGGCGACTGAGGAAGCTAAATATCATTAGCAAACAAATCTCCTTGGACAAATAAATATCATTATCAATATTTGCTTTTACCCCTTTTGTTATTATTTTGACAGTCTCATTGAATGTTAATAAAAAGCAACTCTGCATATTTCCCAACAAAAACGTGTAATATTTGTTCCTGTCTTGCAGCTCTCAAAACAGCTGACGTTTATTCTACGTGGCTCTTACGTTAAGCAAGTTGGGCCACCCCTGTTGTAGGTCATGCATGCAAAGATCTCCTCCGCCACACACCTTCGCTTGCTGTTCATGCTTCCCACTTTGGACCACGAATCCAACTCCGGGTTGTAAACTTCCACCGTGCTGAGCCGCAGCTGCCCGTCATATCCACCAATGGCGTACAGGAGCCCGTTCAGCACTGCCACCCCCACTCGGCTCCGCGCCGTCGTCATGGGCTGGCACGGGGCCCACTGGTTGGCAATGGGATCGAAGACTTCCACCACGTTCAGCGAGTCACCTGCATAGAAATTTGCTGCTCACATTTTAAGGCGTGATCATCACAAGAGAGAGAGAGAAGGTTCATTTGCTCTCAGGACTCTTCCTCGGGGCAGGGGAGTTTGGCTGCTCGGGAATGGGCCACCCTTTACCCACCTTAAGAGGGGACAACTTGCAGCTTTAATCATCTAGGCAACTTGGCCGTAAATCAGTCTTCCCTCTAAGCTGAGTTAATGTGAGCTAGCTCAGAGTTTTTTAGCCTCCGTCTCACACATTTTTGTCTTTGCCCAGGATGGAGGGCTCCAGAGCAAACTAATTTCTGCAGCAGCCAAATCGCCCGTCACAGCTTTAATGCCATCAGCTCACAGAGGAGAATTTTTGCTCACAAGATTCCACAGCTTAGAGGGATCAATGATTGTAACCAGTGTTTCCTCTAAGCTGAGTGAGTGTGAGCTAGCTCACAGTTTTTTAGCCTCCAGTTCACATTTTTGTCTTAGCTCAGGAAGGAGGGCTCCAGAGCAGTGTTCCCTCTAAGCTGAGTTAGTGTGAGCTAGCTCACAGTTTCTTAGCCTCCAGCTCACACATTTTTGTCTCCGCTCAGGAAGGATGGCTCCAGAGCAAACTAAGTTATGCAGCAGCCAAATCGCTCGCTCACAACTTTAATGCCAGTAGCTCACAAAGCAGAATTTTTGCTCACAGGACTCCACAGCTTAGAGGGATCATTGCTCCAGAGCAAACTAATTTATACGGCAGCCAAATCGCTGGCTCACAACTTTAATGCCAGCAGCTCACAAAGTAGAATTTTTGCTCACAAGACTCCACAGCTTAGAGGGATCATTGATTGTAACCAGCGTTCCTTCTAAGCTGAGTTAGTTAGTTCCCTCTAAGCTCTTGAGGGAACAGCTATAAAAGAACTTGTGACTGACCCAAGATCACAGCAGCAGCTGCACGTGGAGGAGGGGAGAATCAAACCCGGTTCTCCCAGACTAGAGTCCGCGCTCCTAACCATGACACCAATCTGGCTCTCAAGTGCAATCTGTTTTAAATTGTTGTTCTTAGCTGTTTTTAAATCGTTTATTAAGGTATTTATATTGTGATGCCGAATGGCTTTGCGATCCTCCCTGAAACCACTTGTGGGGAGGGCGGAATGTAAGCGTGATAAATAAATAAATAACTGAGTGTAGCTAAGATTGGATTAAAGCAGGTGGCAAGACCTGGGAACAGCAGGAAATTAGCACACAGGTAATTAAAGAGTTAACAAACAGATGTGAGAACTAAGTTTGGGTCCGGCAGCACCTTAAAGACCAACAAAGTTTGATTCTGGGTATGTGAGAACAGAATCTCTTGTACATCTGGTGATGGGTTGGATCCTGTTCCGCAAATACTGGCTCTTTGCTTGGGCGCAAGGAGCTTTTCCTGATGCAAGAGGAAAGCTCCACCAGTGACAGACCTGTGGGACCAAACCCCTCCCCAAGATGCAGAAGCAACTTCCTTTAAGGGTATTTTCCACAACCAGCACAAGGAAGAGTTCTCAGCACTGCTTCTCAGATCTGCACTGTGCGTTTGGGATTCTTGCAGCTGCCGGAATCATTTCGCCTGGGAATTTTTCCATGCAATGTACATTTTTGTGAGCTGCTCCCAGTGCAAAAATCAAACGGCAGGGTATAAATACTAAGGTTCCCAACCCCACCGTCATTTTTTTAACCTGCCTTCGGCCTGGGAATTCAAGGCAAACATTTGTCTTCCGGACTTGCAGGGGAAAATTTAGATGCATTGCATAATTATCCACAAAGCCCCCAGCCGAGACCCTGAACGAAGCGCCACTTGGCTTCTTGCGCTCTCGACAGCTGAACTGACATGCTGCAACCAGCTAATCCCGGCTCTGATTTAACAGTTGAGGAACACACAAAACTTCCTTACGCCAGCTCAGATTGTGGGCCCAGCTAGCTCAGGATTATCTATTCCAAATGGCCCCTTCCAAAGCCTCAGAAAGGGATCTTTCCCAGACTGGCTCCCATTCAGCCATGTTCCCTTCCATAAAAATATTACTTGTGAAGATATGGGTTTTGGAGTGACCTTGCCCCCAAGACATTCAACAGCTGCTTCGTGGGGGGGGATGCCACTGAACCCACGTCATTCCACCCCCAACTCTGCCTGTCTTAAAGCACTGAGCATCAGCACTAAAACAGAGTTCCCAGGGGTCCTTGGGAAAACTCACCACAGCTCAGTTTACAGATGTCTCCAAAGAGATTACTTTACATGCATTTCTGGCATACAAGGGGCAGATCAAACTGTTGCAGAATTTGGGGTTCCAGGAGCCTGGGCCTTTCTGTTCTTCTGGGCGATGTAGGTTTTGCTATAACTGACTTTGGTTTCTTGGTTCTGAAGTCCCTTAAGCGACACAGAGGTTCAGCCCGTAATAACTGTGTTAAATGTCATGTAACTTTAAGAAAGAGATGTTCAACATGCAGCTGCATGGAATTAACTAGAACAGCCTTTATAGAGTCTGGATTCAGTTTGTTGTAGAGAGCATTTGCCAGCCATTTCAGGCTTTTAGCCGGGGAGAATAACAGGATTACTAAATGTATTTACATCACAGGGTTTGTTTGTGTAGTTCCTCCGGAGGGCCAACAACAGGGCAGAGAGGCCGAGGCCTTCCCCCGATAAGAACCTCAGAATTGCCCTGCTGGATCAGACCAGTGAGGGTCCGTCTAGTCCAGCACCCTGTCTCACACAGAGGCCTCAACCAGTTCCTCTGGAGGGCCAGCAACAGGGCAGAGAGGCCGAGGCCTTCCCCTGAGAAGAACCTCAGAAGAGCCCTGCTGGATCAGACCAGTGAGGGTCCCTCTAGTCCAGCCTCCTGTCTCACATAGAGGCCAACTAGTTCCTCTGGAGGGCCAACAACAGGGCAGAGAGGCCGAGGCCTTCCCCCGATAAGAACCTCAGAAGAGCCCTGCTGGATCAGACCAGTGAGGGTCCGTCTAGTCCAGCATCCTGTGTCACACAGCAGCCAGCCAGTTCCTCTGGAGGGCCAACAACAGGGCAGAGAGGCCGAGGCCTTCCCCCGATAAGAACCTCAGAAGAGCCCTGCTGGATCAGACCAGTGAGGGTCCGTCTAGTCCAGCATCCTGTGTCACACAGCAGCCAGCCAGTTCCTCTGGAGGGCCAACAACCAGGGCAGAGAGGCCGAGGCCTTCCCCCGATAAGAACCTCAGAATTGCCCTGCTGGATCAGACCAGTGAGGGTCCATCTAGTCCAGCACCCTGTCTCACACAGAGGCCTCAACCAGTTCCTCTGGAGGGCCAGCAACAGGGCAGAGAGGCCGAGGCCTTCCCCTGAGAAGAACCTCAGAAGAGCCCTGCTGGATCAGACCAGTGAGGGTCCCTCTAGTCCAGCCTCCTGTCTCACACAGAGGCCAACTAGTTCCTCTGGAGGGCCAACAACAGGGCAGAGAGGCCGAGGCCTTCCCCTGAGAAGAACCCCAGAAGAGCCCTGCTGGACCAGACCAGTGAGGGTCCGTCTAGTCCAGCATCCCGTCTCACACAGTGGCCAGCCAGTTCCTCTGGAGGGCCAACAACAGGGCAGAGAGGCTGAGGCCTTCCCCCGATAAGAGCATCAAAAGAGCCCTGCTGGATCAGACCAGCGAGGGTCCACCTAGTCCAGCATCCTGTCTCACACAGCGGCCTACTAGTTGCCCTGGGGGGCCAATGAACAGGATCCAAAAGGCCAGGCCTTCCCCTGATGCTGCCTCCCGATACTGGCATTCAGTCCTTTACTGCCTCTGGGTATAGAAGTTGCCATCCTGGCAAACCATCTATGCTGTTGAAAGATACCTGCAGAGTTGAGCCCTCCGACGGCGTAGATCAGACCTGCGATGGAGGTGCAGCAGCGTGGGCAGGTCTTGAAATCCGGGAGGTGCGGTTGGCGCTCTGGCACGAGGTGGTAGTCTGTTGCTTCGTCCACCAGGTCCCTGAGATTGAAGGCCAAGCCATGGAAAAAGAGAGGACAGCTGAGTGAGTTTGGTGCTTAGAGAGGAAAAGGAATGGATGAAGATGGCGGTGTGGCTGAAGACACAAAGAGACAGGCAAGTCCCATTGCAAAGATGTGCCGGGCTGGGTGGCCAAAGGCCCCAGTCCCCTAGCCTGCCTCCTTTTCTTCTACATACAGAAGAGAAGAGATTGGATTTATACCCCGCCCTTCACTACCCGAAGGCGTCTCAGAGCGGCTCACAATCCCTTTCCCTTCCCCTCCCAACAACAGACACCCTGTGAGGTAGGTGGGGCTGAGAGAGCTCTCTTGAGAATTGCCCTGGAGAGAACAGCTCTGAGAGAATGTGTGACTGACCCAAGGTCACCCAGCTGGCTGCATGTGGAGGAGTGAGGAATCAAACCCGGATCTCCCAGATTAGAGTCCGCGCACTTAACCATTACATCAAACTGGCTTCGGACCGGCTACACCAAAATGGCTACACCAAACATAGCTTCAGACAATTTAAAAAGTTCCCCGAGCTCTGACTTGCCGGGGCTCCCCCCATTCCAGTTCCTCATGCCAGCAGTGTGAGGCTTTTAAGGGGTGGCCCCCTGCCACCTCTGCCCGGAAGACAATTCAGCACCTTGAGACCCCTGCATCGCCAAATCCTCCAAGCTTCTAGTCCACCTGGCTGTAAAATGAAGCCTGAAAATACACAGCTGGTGACTGGAAAAATCTTAATAAATGGGGGGGCGGCCGGGAGCGTTAGGGGGCCGAGCATAGCACCTGGAGGGCAGAACCGCAAGTGTTCTAGAGGGGATCTTTCTCCTATCCTGAGGCATGGTTGACAAGAATCTGGTGTAGAGAACCTGACTCTCCCTGGTCCGAAAGACGTTCGGTTGGCCTGTACTAGGGCCAGGGCTTTCTCGGTGGCGGCTCCTTACTGGTGGAATGAACTCCCGGATGACATCAGGGCCTTGCGGGACTTATTGCAGTTCCGCAGGGCCTGCAAGACGGAGCTCTTCCGCCAGGCTTTCAACTAGGAGCCGCTGCCGGGGGGAATTTATAGGATAACATCGCCCTGGTCCCTGGCCATACTTGTGCTGCCTCTGTTCACTATGAGAACTCTGAAACCGCCATCTAAAATGCTGTTATATTGTTGCTGTATTTTTGTGTAGCGCTGTGTTGTTTTTATCCTAGTTTTAACTGTCGATTTTATATTTTGTAAACCATTGATGGTATTTTATGGCTGTTAGCCGCCTTGAGCCGGTTCGCTGGCAAGGCGGGATATAAATATAATAAAGAAATAAAGAAATAAAGAAAAAAGTTATACAAAATAAGAAATCCTACCCAAATGTTTGGGTTTTAGCAGGATTTGTGGTACTGGTACCATAGTTTTCAGAAGTGAAGAAGAAGAAGAGGAGATTGGATTTATACCCCGCCCTTCACTCAGAGTGGCTTACAATGTCCTTCCCTTCCTCTCTCCACAGCAGACCCCCTGTGAGGTAGGTGGGGCTGAGAGAGCTCTCTCGAGGACTGCCCTTGAGAGAACAGCTCTGAGCGAACTTGTGACTGGCCCAAGGTCACCCGGCTGGCTGCATGTGGAGGAGTGGGGAATCAAACCCGGATCTCCCAGATTAGAGTCCGCCACTCTTAAACACTACACCCGGCCCTGATAACCTCTGTTATTAGGAATTGTTAGGACAGAAAAAGCAAAAAAGAAAGAAAGAAAAAGCAGATGATATCGCATAAACCTGTGGCGCTTCCACACAGATAATAAGGGACAAGGCCCACTGTGCCTCAGTTTTGTCTTCCGCAAAATGGGCATAATGGTGACCTACCTCACAAGGACAAGGAGGCTCTTTGCACGTTGAAAGTGCCAGGGAAAAGAATCCTGGAGTTGACACAGCCCGACACCCATCCCTGCCCACTCAGTGTCTGCTTAAACTTTCTCCCACCTCCAGATGTGATCGAGGGCACAACAAAACAAAAATCACGTATGCCCTTGTCCACGTCTGGAGACCGAACACCAAAGTGCTCGCTGGAAGAGCGGAAAGCGCACAAAGCAGGTTCTTTTGCTGATGCTTGGAGGCGCTCTTCACATTTAGCTGAAAGCTGTGGGAAACGCAAGTGGTGGAATTCTGGACGGTATGGCTTCAGGGGTGTGTATGCGTGAAAGAACATTCCCTTGACCACAGTCTACACCAGGGCTGGGGCGCAACCTCTCTCTGACGTGCTCATTTTCTATGTTGGGGGGGTGGCCTTACACGTCCACACAAACATGAAGCTGCCTTCTACTCATTCAGACCCTTGGCCCACCAAGGTCAGTCCTGCCTGCTCAGGCTGGCTGTAGCTCTTCAGGGTCTCAGGCAGAGCCAGGTTTTTCATGTCCCCTCCTGCCTGGTTCTTCCAACTGGAGAAGCCAGGGATTGAACCTGGGACCTTCTGCATGCCAAGCAGAGGCTCTGCCACTGAGCCACGGCCCCTCTTTACAGCTCTCCAGGGTCTCAGGGGGAGGTCTCTCCCATCACCTCCTGCCCGGTCCTTTTTAATTGGCGATGCCGGGAATTGAATCTGGGACCTTCTGCATACCAAGCAGACGCTCTTCCACTGAGCCACAGCCCCTCTTTACAGCTCTCCAGGGTCTCAGGTGGGGGCCTTTCCCATCTCCTCCTGCCTGGTCCTTTTAAGTGGAGATGCCGGGGATTGAACTGGGGACCTTCTGCATGCCAGGCAGAGGCTCTTCCACTGAGCCACAGCCCCTCTTTACAGCTCTCCAGGGTCTCAGGCAGTGGTCTTTCCCATCACCTCCTGCCCGGTCCTTTTTAACTGGAGATGCCGGGGATTGAACCTGGGACCTTCTGCATGCCAAGCAGTGGCTCTTCCACTGAGCCACAGCCCTTCCCCTTGTTACACAGAGAAAGTTCTTAAAAATGCAACCCCCTGATATGGTACACACTAGCATTCCAATGTCTTTTTGAGCACAACAGAGGGAACAGCTTGCACCAAGGGAAAAAGGACAAACTAGATCGGGGTCGAGCCACAGAGGAGGGGGGGGGGGAGGAGAAGAGGAGATTAGATTTATACCTTGACCCTTCACTACCTGAAGACGTCTCAGAGCGGCTTACAATCCCTTTCCCTTCCTGTCCTCATAACAGACACCCTATGAGGTAGGTGGAGCTGAGAGAGCTCTTTCAAGAACTGCCCTGGAGAGAACAGCTCTGAGATAACTTGTGACTGACCCAAGGTCACCCATCTGGCTGCATGTGGAGGAGTGGGGAATCAAACCCAGTTCTCCCAGATTAGGGTCCATGCTCCTAACCACTACACCAAACTGGCTCCCGAGGTCCTCTCTACGGTAGACAGGGCTCAAGCCATGGAGAGCTTTGAGGCTCGGCGGCTGTGCCTCCCAAGGACACCTTTCGCCTGGACCTCAGGGACAGAGAAGAAGGAGAGAGAGAAAGAATGACGACAAGGCTCTTACTTCCACCGTCTGCACTGGCAGGGTCATCTGGAGGAAAACTCCCTCTCTCTTTGGCCTGCATAGTGGAGAAAGGATTTCACGTTTGGGGGGCTTTGCCCCTGGCTGCTGTCTGCGTGTTTCCTAGCCAGAAGGCTCCCCGCCCCTGCAAACAAGGAGACTCCCCCCCCACCCGCCCGCTGCACCTACCGGCACTTGTGGCAGGAGCGGACCAGCTCATCTTGCAGGACGCGGTCAGAGAGGAACTGAGGCCGGCAGAGAGGCAGGCGGATCTGGGCGAGGAGCTCTGGCCAAAAGGCCTCTCTCCGTTCCTGGTCGTATCTCACCCAGGCCAGGGCGGCTTCGAAGACCTGTTGGGAGAGAAGCAGGAGGCTCAGGAAGGGGCGCTCTGGGTGCGAGACACCCTGCCTCAGGAAACATCAGACAAGAAGACATAAGGACATCAGAGAAGCCAATGTTGGATGAGGCCAGTGGCCCATCCAGTCCAACACTCTGTGTCACACAGTGGCCAAAAACACCAGGTGCCCTCAGGAGGTCCAGCAGTGGGGCCAGGACACTAGAAGCCCTCCTACTGTTCCCCCCCACCCCAAGCACCAAGAATACAGAGCATCACTGCCCCAGACATAGGAACATAAGAGAAGCCAATGCTGGATCAGGCCAGTGGCCCATCCAGTCCAACACTCTGTGTCACACAGTGGCCAAAAACGCCAGGTGCCACCAGGAGGTCCACCAGTGGGGCCAGGACACTAGAAGACCTCCCACTGTCCCCCCCCCCTCCCCAGCACCAAGAATACAGAGCATCCCTTGCCCCATCTATGCCTTGTGGCTAAGAGCCACAGATGGACCCAGTGGGGCTGGGCTCTAGAGGTCCCGCCGCTCCTTCAGACCTAAAGCCCGCCCTCTGGGTGACTCCACTTTAACCTTTCGAGCAGGAAACCAACCCGGTGGTGAGAACCACCTCTGGCCCCGACGGCGCCTAGCCGCCTACCTGCTCCTCCAGCTTAACGTGGAGCTCGTCTCTGGACACCAGCTCCAGGACGTCTTCGAAGGGCAGGGCCAGGAACTCCTCGGACATGGAGACTTCCACAAAGTGCTGGTGGATGAACTTGTTGGCAGCCTCGTACAGAACGGCACACATCATGGTTTCGGCAAACTGGCGCACGCCCAGGCAGTTCTTTGGGTGAAGCCTTTCCGGACGATGCCAAAGAAACAGACATGGAAATGCACAGATGTTGAAGAAGAAGAAGAGATTGGATTTATATCCCGCCCTTCACTCACTTAAGAGTCTCAGAGCGGCTTACAAACTCCTTTCCCTTCCCCTCCCCACAACAGACACCCTGTGAGGTAGGTGGGGCTGAGAGAGCTCTTTCCCAAGCTGTCCTTGAGGGAACAGCTGGTACAGAGCTATGGCTTGCCCAAGGTCATCCAGCCAGGTGCAAGTGGAGGAGTGGGGAATCAAACCCGGTTCTCCCAGATTAGAGTCCACGCACTTAACCACTACACCAAACTGGCTCTCCAGTTGAGAGGCTGCGGCTCAGCAGAAGAACCGGTGCTTTGCCTTGTGGGGAAGCTCCCCGGCTGAATCCCAGGTTTGTTTCCAGTTAAAAAGGATCAGGCTGCCGGTGATGTAAAAGACCTTCACTTGAGAGCCTGGAGGGCCGCTGCCAGCCTGAGTCGACAATACTGGCCTTGATGGACTCAGGGCCTGATTCAGTAGAAGGCAGCTTCCTGTGTGTGTATTGGGGAGGGGCTGTGGCTCAGTGGAAGAGCCTCTGCTTGGCCTGCAGAAGGTCCCCGGTTCAATCCCCGGCATCTCCACTTTAAAAGGACCAGGATCAATGCTCCCTCTAAGTCCTGTGAGCACAAATGCTACTTTGTGAGCTACTGGCATTAAAATTGTGAGCGAGGGGTTTGCCTGCTGCATAAATTAGTTTGCTCTGGAGCCATCCTGCCTGAGCTAAGACAAAAATGGGTGAGCCGGAGGCTAAACAACTCTGAGCTGGCTCACACTAACTCAGCTTAGAGGGAACACTGACTAGGATGTAGATGATGGGAAATATCTCTACCTGAGACCCCAGAGAGCTGTAAAGAGGGGCTGTGGCTCAGTGGAAGAGCCTCTGCTTGGCATGCAGAAGGTCCCAGGTTCAGTCCCCGGCATCTCCAGTTAAAGGGACCAGGCAGGAGGTGATGGGAAAGATTCTCTACAAAAGACCCTGGAGAGCCGCTGCCAGCCTGAGTCGACAATACTGGCCTTGATGGACTCAGGGCCTGATTCAGTAGAAGGCAGCTTCGTGTGTGTATTGGGGAGGGGCTGTGGCTCAGTGGGAGAGCCTCTGCTTGGCATGCAGAAGGTCCCAGGTTCAATCCCTGGCATCCCCACTTTAAAAGGACCAGGATGTAGGTGGTGTGAAAGACCTCTGCCTGAGACCCTGGAGAGCCACTACCACTCTGAGTCGACAATACTGACCCTGATGGACCAGGGTTCGGATTCACTGTAAGGCAGCCTCATGTGTATCATGTGAAGAAACATAAGAGCATCAGAGAAGCCAATGTTGGGTCAGGCCAGTGGCCCATCCGGTCCAACACTCTGTCCACACAGTGGCCAAAAACACCAGGGGCCCTCAGGAGGTCCAGCAGTGGGGGCAGGACACTAGAAGCCTTCCCACTGTTGCCCTCCCCCAAAAAACCCCACCAAGAATTCAGAGCATCCCTTTCCCCAGACCGAGAATTCCTATCTATACCTTATGGCTAATAGCCACTCATGGACCTCTGCTCCATATAAGAACGTAAGAGAAGCCAATGTTGGATCAGGCCAGTGGCCCATCCAGTCCAACACTCTGTGTTACACAGTGGCCAAAAACACCAAGTGCCATCGGGAGGTCCACCAATGGGGCAAGGACACTAAAAACCCTCCCACTGTTCCCCCCCCCCCCCCAAAAAACACCAAGAATACAGAGCACCACTTGCCCCAGACCAAGAGTTCCTATCTATACCTTATGGCTAATAACCACTCATGGACCTCTGCTCCATATAAGAGCGTAAGAGAAGCCAATGCTAGATCAGGCCAGTGGCCCATCCAGTCCAACACTCTATGTTACACAGTGGCCAAAAACACCAGGGGCCCTCAGGAAGCCCAGCAGTGGGGCCAGAAAACAAGGAGGCTTTGGCCTGGCTGAACATCCACCAGACGGAGGACCTACACAAATCCCAGCTCCCACTATTCCATCTTGTTCCAAGATGGTGTTCCTGAATACACCCCCTTTTGCTTCCTCCTAGAGCATTAGTTCCAAGGGAGAAGCCAAAGCATTGTATTTGGGGGAAACTGGTGCCATCGGGGAAAGCCTGCCCCTCACCCGCTCCTCTCTCTAGAGCTCTCCCCTTCCTCCATACCCACCACCAGTCACAAATAAGACACCTTTAGCCAGTCAGTCATAATGAAGACTGCCAACAATCCAGACTAAAACAAAGTTGCCCTTACCAGCAGGGGTCCTATGGAGAAGGAGCACACAGGAGCGCAGCTCCGGGAGTGAGGAGCCCAGGGGGCGGGCACATAACCAAGCCCCGCCCCCTCCTCGGCTTCCCCGAGCAGTGCAGAGGCGCAGCGCCCCGGGGAAAGCCCTGCTAGGGTCTTTATTGTTTTTAATGTTTTGTTTAAATATTGATAATTTTATTATTGTTCCTTTTATGACTGTGTGCTGCTTTTCCAGAGACTTGCTCAAGGTGGCATATACATTTTCTAAGTATACCATTTTTTTATCTGGGCACATGGCACATAAGTACTGGAGAAATTTCACCCGCCCTTCAGCAGCTTCCACCCCATCAGTTTGGTGTAGTGGTCAGGAGTTGGACTCTAATCTGGGAGAACCGGGTTTGATTCCCCCCTCCTCCACATGCAGCTGCTGGTGTGACCTTGGGCCAGTCACAAGTTCTCTGAGCTGTTCTCTCATGAGCAGTTCTCAAAAGACCTCTCTCAGCCCCACCTACCTCACAGGGTGTCTTGTTGTGGGGAGGGGAAGGGAAAGGGATGGGTGGGGCACATGTCCTGGGTATCTCAAGTCTACTTGAAACCTGGTGGTTTCAAGGGAGCAGGAAGAGAATGAGGGTGTGTTCTTTACGCTGATTTTTATTGCACAAAGTATTGGATGGGGAAGGGAATGGAGGAAAAGCAGGTCAGTTTCACTCACCTGTGGAGTAGAGCCTGAGGGGTGGGTGTTGCCTTCTGACACACTTCCCGTATGTTAGGGGTGTGTGTGGCATATGCAAATGAGTTATGCAAATGAGTTATGCTAATGAGCTCCTGCATCTCTTTTTCTACAAAATGACCCCTGCTTACCAGTAACCCTTGTTTATTGAGTATCTTCTGTGCCGGCACACATGGGGACTGTGTGTGAGCGGGCCTCCATAGGATAGGTCTTTACAGGTAGAAGCCTCCAGAGGGCGCTGTGCACCGGTACCAGAAGCATGATCCGCCCAGGGTCCATGTGATCCTGCGCAGCAGTGCCCTCCTACGCTCAACACCTTTTTTTGCCTCCGTTCTAGCTGTAGAGACCTCTCCGATGGCGGGACTACTCTTGTGTAGTCCCCATGCGCCACTGCATAGAAGATTGATGATGAAATGCCAGCACCATTGAATAAAACCAAAAAGAGGACTGCAGTATAGTAGTTAGGGATTCCTTTTGGAGGAGGGAGGGAGGGAGGGAGGGAGGAGGGGGAGGAAGAGGAGGAAGAAGTTTGCAAGATTATGCATGGGATAGAGCAGGTAGAGAAAGAAGTCCTTTTCTCCCTTTCCCTCAATACAAGAACGTGTTGGCACTCCATGAAATTGCTGAGCAGTCAGGTTAGAACAGATAAAAGGAAGTCCTTCTTCACCCAAAAAGGGATTAATACACGGAATTCACTGCCACGGGAGGGGGTGGCGGCTACAAGCATGGACGGCTTCAAGAGGGAACTGGATAAACATCTGGAGCAGAGGCTATTAGCAGCAAGGGATGAATAGGAACTCTGGGGCAAGTGATGCTCTATGTTCTTGGTGCTTGGGGGGGGGCAAAAGTGGGAGGGCTTCTGGTGTTCTGGCCCCACTGGGGGACCTCCTGATGGGACCTGGTGTTTTTGGCCACTGTGTGACACAGAGTGTTGGACTGGATGGGCCATTGGCCTGGTCCCACATTGGCTTCTCTTATGTTCTTAAGAAGGAGGAGGAGGAGATTGGATTCATTCCCCACCCTTCACTCGGAGTCTCAGAGCGGCTTACAAACTCCTTTCCCTTCCCCTCCCCACAACAGGCCCCCTGTGAGGTAGGTGGGGCTTGAGAGAGCTCTTTCGAGAACTGCTCTTGAGAGAACAGCTCTGAGAGAACTGTGGCTTGCCCAAGGTCCTCCAGCAGGTGCAAGTGGAGGCGTGGGGGAATCAAACCCGGTTCTCCCAGATTAGACTCCATGCACTTAACCACTACACCAAACAGGTTGTCAGTCAGGGTGCAGCAGACAGAAAGCTGGATTCCGACTTACAGCCGACATTCCGGATCCTGCAAACAACAGGAGAAAGCAGGGAACCTGTGCAGGGGGTGGATCCCTGCAAGAGGACACTCACTTGATTGAGCTTTAGATTTTTTTTAAAAAAATAGATCTCCTTTGTTGCATGTAGAAGATTTCACTGCTCAGGAGAAAGGCAGGCAGATGACTATTTCGAAGGAAATAAATATAATGCGTCAGGGAGAGTTACGCTTGCTCTTCTCACTGACGGGCTATGTCTTATTCGCAGGGTTTTTAATTTGTTTGTTTTAAAGAGGGGAACTGGCAGAAGAACTCCCCAGCCCACGCACTTTCTCATCTGTTGCTTCCGAGAATCAGGTCGCAAGTTCACCACATCTGCATGCAACTCCCCAACTTGGCTTGAGGCGAGTCAGTCTCTATTAATCCAGTTCTGCCCTTTTCTTTTGCGCAACTTCCCCTTCCTCTGAGAAGATGTAAAATGGTACTTGCGGAGCTAGGAAACCTAGGGATTTAGACAAGGGGAGACCTGCACTCCCGCCCTCACAGACATGCATGGAGGTGTTCATGTGTTCAAAGAGCCAGTTTGGTGTAGCGGTTAAGCATGTGGATTCTAATCTGGGAGAACCGGGTTTGATTCCCCACTCCTCCACTTGCACCTGCTGGTGGGACCTTGGGTTCGTCGCGAGTTCTCTCAGAGCTGTTCTCTCAAGAGCAGTCCTCGAGAGAGCTCTCTCAGCCTCACCTACCTCACAGCGCGTCTGTTGTGGGGAAAGGAAGGTCCTTTTCGCACTAGACCTTAAATCCTGGTTCAGCCCTGTCCCCAAACTTACATTCTACGCTACACGCGAGTTCACCCCTGAAATTACCTTGGGGTATTTTTTGTTTCCACATTAAATTGAGGTCACCCCGGTTTCGCCCCACACTTGTCCTGGGATAAATGGATGCTGTTATAACCGGAGGTAAATGCAAGGTACTGTTTCGCAAGTTGAACTCTGATAAAACCAGGGATGACATCCAAGTGCGGAAAGGACTGAAGAGGAGGAGTTTGTAAGCCGCTCTGAGACTCTGAAGGGTGGGGTATAAATCCAACCATCATCATCATCATTTCCTCCTCCTCCTCCTCCTCCTAGTTTGCTTTTGTCCGCTCCTTGTTCAGTTTAAAACCAACAGCTTGCACTGAACTCATTTTCTTCTTCCTGTTTACTGGAGATCAGGAGTAAGTTGATTAACTCCAATGGTGGGGGCGGCGGGGAGGGGGAGGTTAGGCCTTTTGCAAGGCCAGATTCTCGTGATGAACAAACAAGCCTGCCTCCTCTTGTACCCAATGCGGCTGGCAGGACAGCATTTCACAAGCTTTAACCCAACAACTTGCCAATGAAACTGGAGCAAAGGCTACAAAACCCAGCCTTATCTGGCGTTGTTTCTCTTCTCGATCCCGACCTTCCTCCCAGAGCTGATTTGTCAAGGACTTTTACATTGATGTACGATGACATCAATTAAAATAGGTACAATAATAGTGTGGTACCCAATAAAACCTTGTAAAAGTAAAGGTAAATGTTTCCCTTGCTCGAAAGCCAGTCGAATATGACTCTAGGGATGCGGTGCTCATCTCTGTTTCCAAGCCAAAGAGCCAGCGCTGTCCGAAGACATTTCCGTGGTCATGTGGTCGGCATGACTAGACGCTGAGGCGCATGGAACGCTGTTTCCTTCCCATGGAAGCGGTACCTATTTATCTACTTGCAATTCCTTGCTTTCGAACGGCTAGGTTGGCAGGAGCTGGGGCCAGAGATGGGAGCTCACTCTGTCATGCAGCACTCAGGTCTCGAACTGCCAAACTACCGACCTTCTGGTCTGCAGTTCAGCGTTGTAACCTCTTGAGCCACTGCAGTACAGTCATATAAACACAAAGTACAAAGACCCAATCCAATCTCAACCCTAAAACTGTAGGAACCCTCCAAATGACATCAAATGTTACAATACACACAAGCCAACTATGCCTTTCAATAGAGATATTATGAGCCAAAAGCACTCTGAAATAATTCTGCCTGCGCCCTGCAAAGACCCTGTAAGGGTCCTTATCCTGCTCTCTGCTAAAGGGACAATCTTGCTGAGGACACTTTGGCTTGGACTGAACAGCTATTGAAGGGCACCTTCTGGACCAGAAATCAGTATCAGTGAAATATCATTTGGCATATGATTTGGATCTCATTTATACCTTCATTCTATGCCTAGTAATTTCACTCTGGAACAATTCTTTTCTGGTCCATCTTGTATCTATGCTGTATGATTATGGTATAAACTAGAGAGACACAGCCAAAATACAAATGAATGAAAGACAATAGAGCTGTGTATACGCTGCTGAAGAAATTTATACAAAATATAAATAAAACTTAAGGTCAGGGGTCCGTTGGAGTGGGAGCACACAGGAGCGCAGCTCCGGGAGTGAGGAGCCCAGGGGGCGGGCACATGACCAAGCCCCGCCCCCTCCTCGGCTTCCCCGAGCAGTGCAGAGGCGCAGCGCCCCGGGGAAAGCCTTGCTAGGTCCGCTGGCTAGGCGGGATATAAATTGAAATAAATAAATAAATAAGGGTCTTTATTGTTTTTAATGTTTTGTTTTAATATTGATAATTTTATCATTGTTCCTTTTATGACTGTGTGCTGCTTTTCCAGAGACTTGCTCAAGGTGGCATATAAATTTTCTGAGTATACCATTTTTTATCTGGGCACATGGCACATAAGTACTGGAGAAATTTCACCAACCCTTCAGCAGCTTCCACCGTATCAGTTTGGTGTAGTGGTCAGGAGTTGGACTCTAATCTGGGAGAACCGGGTTTGATTCCCCACTCCTCCACATACAGCTGCTGGTGTGACCTTGGGCCAGTCACAAGTTCTCTCAGAGCTGTTCTCTCATGAGCAGTTCTCAAAAGACCTCTCTCAGCCCCACCTACCTCACAGGGTGTCTTGTTGTGGGGAGGGGAAGGGGAAGGGATGGGTGGTGCACATGTCCTGGGTCTCTCAAGTCTACTTGAAACCTAGTGGTTTCAAGGGAGCAGGAAGAGAATGGGGGTGTGTTCTTTACGCTTCTTTTTATTGCACAAAGTATTGGATGGGGAAGGGAATGGAGGAAGAGCAGGTCAGTTTCACTCACCTGTGGAGTGGAGCCTGAGGGGTGGGTGTTGCCTTCTGACACACTTCCGGTATGTTAGGGGGTGTGGCATATGCAAATGAGTTATGCTAATGCGTTATGCTAATGAGCTCCTGCATCTTTTTTTCTACGAAATGACCCCTGCTTAAGGTTACTACTAAACAATCCTAAACTCTATACATAGGTTCACTACTACTAAGATGTTGGTAATTTGACGAGAATCTCCGGAATGTCGTCTCGTTTCGATTCCCAAAGATCTTCATCTGAAACCGGAGATTCTCGTCAAATTACCAACATCTTAGTAGTAGTGAACCTATGTATAGTGTTTAGGATTGTTTAGTAGTAACCTTAAGTTTTCTTTATATTTTGTATATATTTCTTCAGCAGCGTATACACAGCTTCTATTGTCTTTCATTCATTTGATTATGGTATAAGCCAATTTGCTCTCATTGTGTTTGACCTCTGAAGAAGGCCCTAACAGGCTGAAACGCGTCAGGTCAAGTCCACAGGCCCTTGTGTATATATGATTTTGGAATTTTTACGTGAGGTGAGACACAAACTGTTGAACCTGTGCGGCAGTGATCTCCTTTGTGAGACACTGACAGAAAGAATGACTCCATGCCACTGGGATAGAATCACAGAATCATAGAGTTGGAAGGGACCTCCTGGGTCATCTAGTCCAACCCCCTGCACCATGCAGGAAATTCACAAATACCTCCCCCCCACCCCCAGAGACCACTGTTCCATGCCCAGAAGATGACAAAAAGCCTCCAGGATCTCCTGCCAAACTGGCCTGGAGAAAAATTGCTTCCTGACCCCAAACTGGCGCTCAGCCTTTCCCTGAGCGCATAAGAAAGGACCACAAGAACTAAGCACTGAATGTTCCCTCTGAGTTGTGGAGTCTTGTGAGTAAAAATTCTACGTTGTGAGCTACTGGCATTTAAGTTATGAGCAAGCAGTGTGGCCACTGCATGAATTAGTTTGCTCTGGAGCCATCCTTTCTGAGCCAAGACAAAAATGTGTGAGCTGGAGGCTAAAAATTGGCAACGTTGGATGCAACCCTTCTTGCCCTCACTCTCATGATAACAAGCCAGCAGGTAGGAGTGATGACTTCTATAGTCAAGAAAGGTAACACTTAGGCAGAAAAACCTCTCTTAAAGGAGACCAGTTTCTTGACACAGAGTTAGAAGGGACCCTAGAGGTCACCTACACCAACCCCCTTGCTCAGTGCGAGAATTCGTCAACTACAGCACTCTACTCTGCTTAAAGAGAGGAGGAAGAGGAAGAGATTGGATTCATACCCTGCCCTTCACTATCCGAAGGAGTCTCAGAGTGGGTTACAATCTCCTTTCCTTTCCCCTCCCCACAACAGACACCCTGAGGTAGGTGGGGCTGAGTGAGCTCTGACAGAGACTGCTCTTTTGCAAGAACAGCTGTGCCAAACTATGACTTGCCCAAGGTCATCCAGCAGCTGCAAGTGGAGGAGTGGGGAATCAAACCCGGATCTCCCAGATTAGAGTCCGCGCACTTAACCACGACACCAAACTGGCTCTCATCTCAAAGGATTTTTTTAAAAAATGATTGAAAAAGCATTTACGTGAGAAATCCTTGTGGGGCTGTGCCTTTAAGAAAGGGGGCAGAGCCCCCCAAAAGTTCCCCCATAGCTATAGGCCTGCAGTGTAGGATGAGACAGTGGCTGAGCTGACACCAGCTGCCCTGACAGATGAGGAACCAACAGGCCCTGGAGGCGCACGCAGAGGTGCTGAGACCTGGTATGGCTTGTTAGCGGCCACCAGCAGCCCACTGGGAAATTCCCTCGGAAGTTCAGCAGCCAGTCCACCCCTGGCCTGACTGATGCTCAAAGGGTGGGATCCCTTACCTCTCGCGGAGGAAGGTGCAGCAGGCGTCCTTGATGTTCTGAAGTTGCAGGAAGCTGGCTCCCATCAGCAGCGACTGGACGTTCTGCTGGTCGATGGCCAAGTGTCCGTTGTAGGCAAAGTTGATCAGGGCCTCGAGGGCACTAGGTGCAGCGGGACAAAGTTGAAAAGGGTTAGCTACGGTCAGACGCATCGGGGTCTATCACCCGACTCAAAACCATCGGTGCCGAGCGGCGGCAAGAAAGGCTCTCCAATGGCAATGCTCCATCTAAGCCAGTGTTTTTCAACCACTGTGCCGCGGCACACTGGTGTGCTGTGAGATATTGTCAGGTGTGCCGCGGGATTTTTTCAATGAAAGAAATGTGCCTTCCGGGCTGACCTTCTGGGACGCGTTTGCACATGCGAGAAAGAACAGTGGCGCGGTCTCGCTGATTCCACTCGCACGCTCTGTGGCCGGCCTGAGGTAGGGTGATTTGCACCAAGACATTCCAGTAAACATGAATATGTTTGATGGTAACAGCTAGCTGTTTCTGTCAGGGTGGGGCTCAAATCAGTAACTGTCCCTCAGCGAAGAATGGGTGTACTGTGCTTCTCTTCAGATCACTTATGGTCAGCGGAATGCCGGTCACATAAGAGTAAGAGTTTAAACTCTCTATTTGAAAAACTTTAGCAGAATCGCAGTATTAAAATACATCCACATTATATTTCTTCTGAAACTCAGGTCAACGTGATGGGAAGGAGCCATTACACTTTGGATCCGTAACTTACGATTTCAAGTTGAGTGGCTATTACGTGTATTTGTCATACTGTCATAGTTAATACTTGAGCTGAGGCAACTAATTACCCATTTATCTTGTATTTCAGTGTTTTTCAACCACTGTGCCGTGAGATATTGTCAGGTGTGCCGCGGGATTTTTTCAATGAAAGAAATGTGCCTTCGCTCGAAAAAGGTTGAAAAACACTGATCTAAGCTGTGGGGTCCTGTGAGTGAAAATCCTACTTCGTGAGCTCCTGGCACTGAAGTTGTCAGTGAGCGGTCTGGCTGCTGCATAAATTAGTTTGCTCTGGAGCCGCCCTTCCTGAGCTAAGACAAAAATGGGTGAGCTGGAGGCCAAAAACTGTGAGCTAGCTCACACTGACTCAGCTTAGAGGGAACATTGCTTACAATCTCCTTTCCCTTCCCCTCCCCACAACGGACACCCTGTGAGGGAGGTGGGGCTGAGAGAGCTCTTTTGAGAACAGCCCTTAAGAGAGCAGCTTTGGGAGAACTTCTGACTGACCCAAGGTCACACCAGCAGCTGCATGTGGAGGAGTGGGGAATCAAACCCAGTTCTCCCAGATTAGAGTCTGCGCTCCTAACCAATGCTGCCTCTAAGCTGTGGAGACTTGTGAGCAAAAATTCTTCTTTGTGAGCTACTGGAATTAAAATTGTGAGCGAGCAATTTGGCTGCTGCATAGATTAGTTTGCTCTGGAGCCATCCTTCCTGAGCCAAGACAAAAAATGTGTGAGCTGGAGGCTAATAATCTGTGAGCTAGCTCACTCTAACTCAGCTTAGAGGAAACACTGGCTGCCACCACTCTGGTATGGGTCTCCTCGGGAGGGTCCAGAGCACCCACCCGACCCCTTTAGACACTCCTTTTCTAGTAAGTTCCCCCTTATACGTGACCGAATGAGGCATCAGGACTCGGGCAGAATAACAAACTAGTTTTATTAAAGAGATTTACCGTATTTTTCGCTCCATAAGACGCACCTGATCATAAGACGCACCTTGTTTTTAGAGGAGGAAAACAGGAAAAAATGAAACAGAAAGAAAGAAAGAGAGAGAGAGAGAGAGAGAGAGAGAGAGATAAAGGAAGGAAGGAGGAGGAGAGAGAGAGAGAAAGAGAAAGGAAGAAAGAAAGGTGGGGACAGAGAGAGAGACAGAAAGACAGACAGACAGACAGAAAAAAGGAAAGGAAGGAAGGAAGGAAGAAAGATAGAGAAAGGAAAGAAGAGAGACGTGGGCATGCCATGCAAAGCCAGGCCTTTCTGTGCAAAGTAGCCACGGAGCTTAATCTGTGGGCGGGGCTTTCTGCTGCTGGCTGTCTTAAAGGGGAAAAGCACTTAAAGGGAAAGAGCACTTAGCCTGGTGGGGTTTTTCCTGCCGTTTCCCTTTTAAGTCTTAACAGCTCAGGCCCAGCAGGGAGGGGTGGGGAAGGCTGGGATGCCAGCCTGAATGGTGTTCCCCTGCGTTCCTGCTGAAGAAAGAGCCCTGTTACAGGTAAGAAAAGCTCCATATTCGCTCCATAAGACGCACACACTCCCCCCCCCCCACTTTTTTGGGGAGGAAAAGTGTGTCTTATGGAGCGAAAAATACGGTAACAAGAACTATGATCCAGTAACACATAAGAAAAATGAGCACGGTAAAGGTAGGTAAACCAGCAAATCAAGAAGTCCTGACGCACCCGACTGTACTGTCCTAGCCTTCGCTAGGTGTTTGCCCCCCCCTTTTGAAAATAAATTTATGTACACACACACACACACAAACACACAAAGCCCAGACATAAACATCAAGCACACCACCAACTCCCCACACAGAACAACCTACAGTTTACACAGAACAACGAAGAAAAACAAAAAAGGGGAAAAGAATAAAGTAAAAAGCAAGCATATTAGAGGCATTGGTAGACAGCTCAACGTTCAGCAGAAATACAAAGAGAGGGAATTTGGACCAGGGACCCCCCTCCTTCTGCAGCGGCCTCACCAGCGCTTCTCCCTGAGAGAGCGAGAACCCCCTCCCACTTTGGGCAAGGCCCTCTAATTCACTCCAAATCCCGTTAGCCAATCACAGGGTCCGGAGCAGTGCTCCCTCTAAGCTGCGGGATATTGTGAGCAAAAATCCTGCTTCACGAGCTACTGGCATTAAAGTTGTGAGCGGGCAATTTGGTAAAGGTAAAGGTTCCCCTTGCTCAAAAGCCAGTTGAATCCGACTCTAGGGATGCGGTGCTCGTCTCCATTTCCAAGCCGAAAAGCCAGCACTGTCCAAAGACATTTCCGTGGTCATGTGGCCGGCACGACTAGACACCGAGGCGCACGGAACGGTGTTACCTTCCCACCAAAGTGGTAGCTATAGGTTGGCAGGAGCTGGTACCAGAGACGGGAGCTCACTCCATCATGCAGCACTCGGGTCTCGAACTCCTGAACTACCGACCTTCCGGTCTGCTGTCCAGTGCAATGTTCCCTCTAAGCTGTGGAGTCCTGTGAGCAAACAGTCTGCTTCATGAGCTACTGGCATTAAAGTTGTGAGCAAGTGATTTGGCTACTGCATAAATCAGTTTGCTCTGGAGCCATCCTTCCTGAGCTAAGACAAAAGTGTGTGAGCCGAAGTCTAAGAAACCGTGAGCTAACTCACACTAACTCAGCTTAGAGGGAACACTGGTCCAGTGTCTTAACCACTTGAGCCACTTTGAGCAATTTGGCTGCTGCATAAATTAGTTTGTTCTGGAGCCATCCTTCCTGAGCTGAGACAAAAAGGTGTGAGCCAGAGGCTAAAAAACTCTGAGCTAGCTCACATTAACTCAGCTTAGAGGGAACGCTGGTCCAGAGGGGACCTGGGAAATGGAGGCCCTGATAGCTACTCTAGTACAGGCTTCCCTGGAGCCACTAGGCCTTTTTAGAGCCTGTAAGCCGCACCACTATAGGCCCAGGATCATGACACAATCTAACACAGAGTTTCCCAACGTGGTGCCCACGAGGACTTCCCTTGGCGCCCTCCGAGCTTTTCAGAAAGTGGGTGGAGCTGAAGAAGACAGGGCGTGTGACTGGCTGCCCTCATTCAAACAAAAGATTTCCCACTGGAGGACGAGGAGGACAGGTAAATGCCTGGACGTTCCTTAGTCAGTATGTGGTTCCACTGCCCAGTCAGGATTTCCTTCTTCCAAGATGGTGTGAGGAGGGAGGCACAGCATTTGCCTCTGCCTTCTGCAGCGGCCGTTTTGTCCTGACTCATCCACTCCAGCATTTCTTTAAAACTGATTTGCTATTTAGATAGAGAGAGCCAGTTTGGTGTAGTGGTTAAGTGCATGGACTCTAATCTGGGAGAACCGGGTTTGATTCCCCACTCCTCCACTTGCAGCTACTGCAGGGGTGGCCAACCTGTGGCTCGGGAGCCACATGCGGCTCTTCCACACATATTGTGCGGCTCCTGGCAGGGCGGCTGGGGAAGCAAAGGGGAGGCATGCTTTTTCTCTCTTTCTCCCTTCCTTCCTTCCCTCTTCCCTCCCATCTATTTGCTTTCCTAGTTTCTCTCTCTCTCTTTCTTATAACTGGTTTTCCTCATTTGTTTTCATTTTTGGCAGTCCCATTTAACGTTAATAAAAAGGAAATCTGCATATTTTTAAAAATAAAAACGTGTGTGTGATATTTGTTCCTGTCTTGCGGCTCTCAGACATCTCTATGTGGCTCTTACGTTTATTCTATGTGGCTCTTACGTTAAGCAAGGTTGGCCACCCCTGAGCTACTGGATGACCTTGGGCAAGCCGTAGCTCTGGCACAGCTGTTCTTGCAAAAGAGCAGTTTCTGTCAGAGCTCTCTGAGCCCCCCCCTACCTCACAGGGTGTCTGTTGTGGGGAGGGGAAGGGACAGGGGTTTGTAAGCCGCTCTGGGACTCCCTTGGGTAGCGAAGGGCGGGGTAGAAATCCAATATCTTCTTCTTTGTCGTCGTCTTCTTGCCCCTCCTGACCCGAGAGCTTGAGTAGGCGACACTATTCCCTTCATTCCACAATTTCAGGCTAAGAGATAGGACTGCTTGGAACCAGTGCCTTTGAGCAAAACCCTTTCGATTGCTTCACACAATGTCACTGCTATGGCCAGAAATATGGGGGAAATGTTGCTGGCCTTGACTGAAAAGATCAGACAGGACGATGCTTCTGCAGGCCAAAATCAGAGGCTGGACTGGCCTCTCAGCTAAGCATGCCAAACAGCCAGGCCCAGAATAGAACAGCCTTCGGGAGGGGAAAGAACAAAAGAGTAGCAGAATAACACGGCCTTTAGTAGATCAGAAAGAACATAATTAATATCAAGGCACAATACGCACTGGAGACAAATAGAACAAGAATAGCGATGGGATTTATACCCCGCCCTTCACTACCCGAAGGAGTCTCAGAGCAGCTTGCAATCTCCTTTCCCTTCCCCTCCCCACAACAGACACCCTGTGAGGTAGGTGAGGCTGAGAGAGCTCTCTCAAGAGCTGCTTCTGAGAGAACAGCTCTGAGAGAACTTGTGACTGACCCAAGGTCACGCCAGCAGCTGCAGGTGGAGGAGTGGGGAATCAAACCCGGTTCTCCCAGATTAGAGTCTGCGCTCCTAAACACTACCCCAAACTGTCCAACTAAATACAGAGGTGAAATATAGTTCAAAGACAGGGTCTATGGGCTGAGAGCCAACAGATATTCATACGTGTGTGGAAATGGTAAATACTGTTTTTATATCGTTGGTGCTGATGAAAAGTAGTAAGAGTGTGCTAACACAGCATTTATATTTTTAAAGAAGATACATGCGTATAGCCGACTTTATATGGTGTTTGAAGTTAGAAGATAATTAGTTAGCCAAGAATGTGCACCCTAGGACAGCTAACTATTTCTGGAAGATGATTTTTTAAAAATCTATAAATATTGGGGTCTGAATTGACTTGGAGAGTTTTCTTTGAAGACGCTCCCTGCTTGTGAATGACGTACTTCTGGTGAAAAATAAGGGGGTGGTATTATTATATTCTTTTGTTGGTTAATGGTAAAGATGCAAATAATTATCTTCTAGAAAAAATGGAAGCAAAGGTTCTCTGGTAATATTTGTACTTGTGTACTACACCCAAAACAACCCAAAACTGTCATTGTAGTTTACCTCTCAGCAGGATATTAATAATCTGATATAGAAAAGCTAAGAAGAAATCTTTACTCAGAGACCTTTCTGGAAGACTGGAAAGATTTGAAAGAATACGTTGAAAAATATTGGGATATGAAAAACTATATTTATACATGGTTATAATAGCATAAAGGAATAGAAATATATTATATGAATGTTTTAGTTAAAATTAGACAATGAAACTGTTTTTATTTAGAAATACATAAGAGTATAGAAAATAAGAAATGGTGTATAAGTATTTTAAAGCTATATAACCGTTACCAGAAACGAAACATAGACATAAGTATTACTATTTTGAATAAAATGGAAAATGTGTTATGCTTCAGAGGTGGTGGGAAACCACCAAAACAAGATAAAAATAGAATGTACAAATAGAACAAAATGTTATTTAATATGGAAAAAGGGATTTGTATAAGGTTAAATGTATTATTTTCGATGTTTTTTTTTTGAAAAATAAAAATTTCTTTACAAAAAAAAAGAAAAGCTAAGAAGACACCCAGGGCCTCTTAAGGGTGTGTCTATACCTGAAGCAGGCCTGACCAGACAACAAGCTGATCACGTACAAGAGGATACCATGTGGACAAGGACGCCACAAAAGTTATTACAAAAAAAAATATGTCTGCTGCAACGTGGAGGGGAGGAAAAATTAAGTTGTCTGACCCACATGGTAAATAACTGCATACCCCAAATTCCCCACCGCCGTCCCCAGGAGTCACACCTTGGATCCATTCCCTGCATGACGATTTCGTCTTGCTTGCATTCCATCATGTCATTGGTGAACATGGCGTGGAAGTAAGGGATGGAGGCAGCCAAGACGATCCGGTGGGCGCTGAACTTGTGGTCCCCAACCTGCAGAGAAACAGAAGACAAGAGACAGCTGAGTTACCCGGCCTAAGGCGGGAGTCTGCCTTTGACCAATGGGATCAAGGACTGGAACTCTAGAACGTGTTTTGATGGGCTGTCAAGCCAAGGTCAGCCTAAAAAGAAAGCGTTGTGTATGAGAAGGCGACCAGGAATTGCCCACCCCCCAACTGTTGTCCTCACTTCTCCGCCATTCATGACGTCTTGTACACCAACAGCCTAGAGGGTCGGTGTATTTTTTTCACAAAAAGAAGAAGAGAAGGAGATTGGATTTATACCCCGCCCTTCACTACCTGAAAGAATCTCAGAGCGGCTTACAAACTCCTTTCCCTTCCCCTCCCCACAACAGACACCCTGTGAGGTAGGTGGGGCTGAGAGAGCTGTCTCGAGAACTGCTCTTTCAAGAACAGCTCTGACAGAACTATGGCTTGCCCAAGGTCATCCAGCAGGTGCAAGTGGAGGAGTGGGGAATCAAACCTCGATCTCCCAGATTAGAGTCTGTACACTTAACCGCTAGGGGCTGCGGTGGCTCAAGTGGTTAAGATGCTGAACTGCAGACCGGAAAGTCAGCAGTTCGAGACCTGAGTGCCGTGTGATGGAGTGAGCGCCCGTCTCTGGCCCCAGCTCCTGCCAACCTAGCAGTTCGAAAGCAAGGAATTGCAAGTGGATAATCAGGTATCACTCCAGTGGGAAGGTCACAGCATTCTGTGTGCCTTGGTGTTTAGTCATGCTGGCCACATGACCACGGAAATGTCTTCGGACAGCGCTGGCTCTTTGGCTTAGAAATGGAGATGAGCACTGCATTCCTAGAGTAGGATTCAACTGGCTTTCGAGCAAGGGAAACCTTTACCTTTACTTAACCACTACACCAAAGGGGCACCAAGACAGCTAACAAACTAAACCACACATAATAAAATTACATCTTAAAAACGTTTTGGAGGACATTAATTTCCAGGGTTGTGTCGCTGTAAGTCAGATGGCACTTAACACACCCACTTGATTCCATAGTCCAGTGCACAGCTTCTTGTTTTCTACTTCTTGTTTGTAAAATTCTCGAATATTTATAAAGCAGTAACAACAGCAATACATATCTTAGGCAAATCCAGGTAGTCAGCCGAGTTGGTCTGAAGCAGCAGAGCAAATTTACAGCTCAGTGGCACCTTTAAGACCAACAAAAGTTTATTCAAGCACTTGAAAGCTCATACCTTGAATATCCTTTTTTGGGTCTTAAAGGTGCCACTGGACTCTAGGCTGGATGAGGAGGGCTTCTATCAGGCCTGCACTGGAACTGGCCATCGCCTGCTTCCACTTCTGTTGCTGCTGCTGCATCATAGCTTGCTTTGCCAGACTCTCTCAATCACCACAGGCGTCAACTACACGGGGACTCGGGGGCTCAGGCCACCCCTGAAATTTTCCAGGGGGGACTGAGCCCTCCCCAGGCGAAACGGAGCGCCCGCCCACTGTGCCTCCCTGCCCCCGGCCACTGCTGGCCACTAGGGCTCCCAAGAAGCCGCCGCAAGAAGTGTCGCCGCAAGATGTCACCCGGAAGTGACATCATCAAGCTGGGCACGTTGCCTGGGCGACGCTCTAGCAATCGCCCTGAAAACTCTATGGCATCATAGAGTTTCAGGGCAACGTGTCCAGCGTGATGACGTCACTTCCGGGTGACGTCATCAGGCCGGGCAGTCAGCCCCAGAGAGAGAGAGAGAGAGGGAGGAAGGGAGGGAGAGAGGGAGGGAGGAGTGGGTGGGGAGAGAGGTGCGGGGGAGCCAGGCTGGGGGGATGAGGCCTTTGTGGCAGCGGCAGCAGCAGAGGTGATTTGTCCTGGCGCACGCGTGAGGAACTCCTATCTTGCAGGTGGCAACCCTACTCTCTCTCTCTCTTTTTCCTTCCCCCCTCTGGCCCAGCCCCCCCCCCCGGGAAATTGGAAAGTCTACGCCCTTGTCAATTGCTCAGCCATTTCGTGTTCCCCCGGGTCATAGACTCAGAACTCAAGAGCGTGAGATTTCTGTGGTGAACGTCAATAAATCAAAAGTAGGTTTGCAGCTTACAGATACACACCTGAACAGCATACTCAAGACTGTAACAGCAGAGACATTTTGATGCAATAATTCAGAGCGAGAGGACTCTGTTATGAGATGACGTTAAACAAAATATTGCAAGAGTGCTAATGTTTTAAGCATGTTTTTATTTTAAGTAAAAAAAAACACCTTCGTGTCTGTGTCCTTTATAAAGTTTATATCTCTGCTACCTTTTTTGCATTACATTTTACGACACACGTGGTCCGGCCCAACAAGGTCTCATTTATGTCAGATCCGGGCCTCATAACAAATGAGTTCGACACCCCTCCTCTAGATCTTGGGTAAGTTAAGGGTAGCGGCAAAACCAGAAAAAGTTAAAGCGCTGCTACAGAAACATGAATGTTAGTATTAGCAGCTAAATCACATTAACACTGATTTTTTCCCCGTTAACGTTCCTAGTAACTATAGCCCATCACTATTATCCCTCTACGGCTCACCAGTAATTAGAAAGGGAAATGCCCGCTGATAATTAATTCTTAACTTCCTTATTTCTTCCGCTCTCCCTCTTAATACTCTTCCCTTGGAAAGGATGCTAGGATTAAGGTCTGAAGAGACTTCAAATCTCTGCCTCCTTAATTCTGGGATTCCCAACCTGAAATAACCTCGCTTGAGAAGTCAGAAAACAGCTTTTGAAGTCAGAAAATTTAACCCATCGCCATCACGAGCTTTGCTGAACCTCCTGGCCCGACAAGTTCTTTGCTATCCGTACTGACCTAAACTGTGTAGCTTCTCATTCTGTGCTCTTGTCACCCCATAAATAAATAGGGATCCCAGCTCCAGGTGGGGAAATTCCTGGAGATTTGGGTGTGGAGCCTGGGAAGGGCAGGGTCGGGGATGGGGAGGCACTTCAGCAGGGTATAATGCCATAAAGTCCACCCTCCAAAGCAGCTATTTTTACAAGGCAACCTGATCTTGGTTGTATGGAGATCAATTGTAACAGTGGGAGATCTCCAGACTTCACTTGGAGGTTGGGAGCCCTATAGATAAAACTTCTATAGAGGCAGTGATATCTTCCTGGCGATGCCACTGTGTGAGACGGGAGGCTGGACTGGATGGACCCTCACTGGTCTGACCCAGCAGGGCTCCTCTGATGTTCTTCTCAGGGGAAGGCCTCGGCCTCTCTGCCCTGTTGTTGGCCCTCTCTAGAGGAACTGGTTAGGAGACTGTGTGAGAAGGGAAGCTGGACTAGATGGACCCTCACTGGTCTGATCCAGCAGGGCTCTTCTGATGTTCTTATCTGGGGAAGGCCTCGGCCTCTCTGCCCTGTTGCTGCCCCTCCAGAGAGGAACTGGTTGGCCACTGTGTGAGACGGGATGCTGGACTAGATGGACCACTGTTCTGATCTAGCAGGGCTCTTGTCCTGTTCTTAAATTCCTCTTCCCAAAGTAGTTTAACATCTGATTGTTTCCTCATCCCTCCTTTCATAAAAGTATCACCGTGTTCTTTGGCAGCCCTCTTTTTCTCCAGAAGTGGAATTCTCCGGTGGGACAAAAGAGGGTGAGGGCGAGCCTGTCCTTATCGCAGGATGGTATTTCTTGCCCTCCAAGCGCTAGGCAATGCTGCCCAGTTTCGCGTCCACTGACTACTTAATGCATCTACAACAATTAATCTCCCGTATGCCTATGTCCTGACCTGGATGTCCCAGGCTAGGCCGATCCTGTCAGAGCTCGGAAACTCGTTGAGAATTTTTAAAATTTGTTTCCAAGGAAAAAAAGATAAACAACACATACACAGAAAACAACAACAGCATAGAACATACAACACACACAGAGCCTGTACTTCTGATTAGGGCTTTTTTGGTGGAAAAAGCCCAGCAGGAACTCATTAGCATAACAGGCCACACCCAACAGCAGAAACTCATTAGCATATTAGGCCACACCCCTGACAGTGCAGCTCCCTCCCAGGATTGGCTTCCCCAGGTGCTCTGCGACTTGCGGGGCACATGGGGATCCCGAGGGAAGGAAGGCAGTTTCTGGGTCGGCTTAAATTGCCTTTTCTCCCTGGATCGGCTTGGCTTCCCCAGGCGCTCTATGGCTTGCGAGGTGCCTGGAGAACCTATGGGCAGAAAGGCTATAGGTGTGGCCAACTCAGAAGCCAGCCAAAACTCCGTTCCTGTGCCTTCCTGCCCCCAAATAGCCCTGCTTCTGATTACTATCTAAGTTTGCCAAAATAGAATCTATCTATCTTGTATGCACATATATCAATTTAAAGTACCAAAACCATGAGTTCAAATGTCAAGTCTTAGTTCTTAAGATATACCTCCAACCATTTATATAATCTTGACCAGTTTTTCCCCAAAGGTTTCTTCTTTTTTATCTTGTAATTGTAGAGTTCGTTTGGCCATTTCAACTGTTTCTAATACATTTGCCAATTATTTCTTCTTTTGAAGGGACTTCTTCCTTTTTCCAGTACTTTGCATACAAAATCCCTGCCATAGTTACTACATGTACAATCATATATGTATCTGGCTTATTAAATGATTCCGGAATAATATTCAATAAAAACCATTCTGGTATGAATGGTATAACAGTATGCATCATTTTTTGTGCAACATTCCATGGATCCACATCCAACATTTCTTAGTTAGAGTCGGACATGGTCGGTATTTGGATGGAAGACCACCACGGAAGTCCGGGGTCTCTATGTACAGATAGGCAATGGCAAACTCCGTGTTTAGTATCATGCCCTGAAAACCCTACAAAGTTGCCATAGGTTGGCTGTCACTTTACAAGTCTTTGCACACACACATGAACACGGGCCAGGTATCACCAAAACCTTGTGCGACTGTGGGCACCTTTGGACTTCTGACACAGGGCGGTGGACACAGCCACAAATAGCAGCTGCAGGAGGCACAGCCTCCCGTAAAATAGCTGCTGTAGTTGACCGTCAGTCATGCAGTGAAGGTTCTTCTGCCATGGTGGCAGTTGCTGACAAAGCAACGTCTTTCAAAATCTGCACAAGCCATTCAAACCCCCGGCTCTATTGGGAATGGAGGTCGGCTGAGCCGGCCATCTCCTTTATCTCAGTTGCACTCAGACTCCTTTTCTGATGCTTTCCAACAAATATCTGGACGTTTTCACAGCTGTGTCTCTTTTTTAATGGGGTTTGGTGGATGAGGATCTCTGCCCACCCCTGGCTCATTACTCTTCGGTGTTAGATCCCTTCCAGTCTGGCTTTCGCCCAGGGTTCGGGACCGAGGCAGCGCTGGTTGCCCTGACGGACGACCTCCGGAGACATCTGGATCGAGGCGGCGTGGCGGTGCTGCTGCTGCTTGACCTGTCAGCTGCGTTCGACACGGTCGACCATCGGCTGCTGTCCCGCCGCCTCGCCGACGTGGGGATTCAGGGACTCGCCTTACAGTGGCTTGTCTCTTTTCTCCAGGGTCGGGGACAAAGGGTGGTGCTTGGGGAGGAACAGTCCAGGAGACACCCGCTCGAATGCGGTGTGCCTCAGGGGGCTGTTCTGTCCCCGATGCTTTTTAACATCTACATGCGCCCCCTTGCCCAGATTGTCAGGAGGGCAGGGCTGGGTTGTCACCAGTACGCTGATGACACCCAGCTCTATCTGATGTTGGGGGGCCAGTCTGGCACGGGACTGGACGATTTAGACCGGGCATTGCACGCTGTGGCTGGTTGGCTTAGGCTGAGCAGGCTGAAGCTGAACCCGACAAAGACGGAGGTCCTGTGCCTTGGTCGGAGTGGCCCATGGGCGGGGCTCCCACTCCCGACCTTCGACGGGGCGCCGTTGGTGCCTTCGCCGGTGGTTAGGAGTTTGGGTGTGCTCCTGGATCCCTCCTTATCAATGGAGGCCCAGGTAGCAGCCACTGCCAAATCGGCCTTTTATCATCTGAGGCTGGTGCGGCAGTTGGTCCCCTTCCTGGATCGCTCGGACCTGGCTACAGTGATCCATGCAACGGTCACCTCGAGGCTAGACTATTGTAACGCTCTTTACATGGGGCTGCCCTTGGCGCAAATCCGGAGGCTTCAGCTGGTGCAGAACGCCGCAGCAAGGTTGCTGATGTGTCTCCCGAAATGGGAGCACATACGACCAACGCTGGAGGCACTGCACTGGCTACCAGTGGCGTACCGGATTCGCTTCAAGGTGCTGGTATTGGCCTTTAAAGCCCTACATGGCCTGGGTCCGACCTACCTAAGGGACCGCCTTTCCCCGTACATACCCCAGAGAGCACTTTGGTCTGGGGCTCAACATCGCCTGGCCATACCTGGCCTGAGAGAAGCCAAACTCACTGCCACCAGGGGGAGGGCCTTTTCGGTGGCGGCCCCTAGCTGGTGGAACGAGCTCCCAGAAGAGATCAGGGCCCTGCGGGACCTGATGCAGTTCCGCAGGGCCTGCAAGACGGAGCTCTTCCGCCAGGCATTTGGATAGGGGCCGCCGCCCCTGTTTTGTCCCCCCTGGTCAATTACTGACCATCAATGCGCAACACAATTTTCCAGCTGGTCGCTGAGGACCTTTTATGCTGCCAAAACCGGTTGTAAGTAACATCATCCGGTGCGCCTTTAAACACTATGGAGCACTTTAATATCTGTATTAGATCATGTTTATTTAAATGTTGTAATGTTTTAACTGGTTTTAACTGTCTTATTGTGAAAATATTTCACCTATTATGTAAGCCGCTCTGAGCCGGCTATGCGGGGAGAGCGGCTCAGAAATCGAATAAAATAAATAAATAAATAAATACTCATTTCAGGAAGGGTCTCCCACAAGGAGCATCCTTCACTGCCTGCAAACTTGGGGTATAGCAAGAAGGGGGCCAGGTTCCTCCGGGATCAGCCGCCCCAAACGCACCCTGACAGTCACTCTGTATTGAGTCTTAAGTGCCGTCAAATCGCTTTCAATTTACGACCACCGTGTGAGTGACTGGCCTCCGAAGCGTCCAGAGTGAGAGCCAGTTTGGTGTTGTGGTTAAGAGTGCGGACTCTAAACTGGGAGAGCCGCTAAACTGCTTCCCCACTCCTCCACATGCAGCTGCTGGTGTGACCTTGGGTCAGTCACAAGATCTCTCAAAGGCAGTTCTCGAGAGAGCTCCCTCAGCCCCACCTACCTCACAGGGTGTCTCTCTCGAGGGGAGGGGAAGGAGGTTGTAAGCTGCTCTGAGACTCCTTTGGGTAGTGAAGGGTGGGGCATAAATCCATCCATCTCCTCCTCCTATATAGTTAACAGCCTTATTCAGGTCCTGAAGACTGAAGGAGCCAATCCATCTCATACTGGGTCTTCCTCTTTCCCTTGCTGCCTTCAGCTTCCCCTAGCATTATTGTCTTTTTGACTCCTGTGTCCTCATAACAGGACCAAAGTGTGATAGCCTCAGTTTACCCATTTTAGCTTCTACGGAGAGTCCAGGCTTGATTTGATCTAGAACCTGCTGGCTTGTCTTTTGGGTGGTCCACGGTACCCATCAAAATCTCCTCCAACACCACATTCCAAAGAAATCTACCGTATTTTTCGCTCCATTAGACGCACCTGATCATAAGACGCACCTTGTTTTTAGAGGAGGAAAACAAGAAAAAATGAAACAGAAAGAAAGAAAGAGAGAGAGAGAGAGATAAAAGAAGGAAGGAAGGAGGAGGAGAGAGAGAGAGAAAGAGAAAGGAAGAAAGAAAGGTGGGGACAGAGAGAGAGACAGAAAGACAGACAGACAGAAAAAAGAAAAGGAAGGAAGGAAGAAAGATAGAGAAAGGAAAGAAGAGAGACGTGGGCATGCCATGCAAAGCCAGGCCTTTCTGTGCAAAGTAGCCACAGAGCTTAATCTGTGGGCGGGGCTTTCTGCTGCTGGCTGTCTTAAAGGGGAAAAGCACTTAAAGGGAAAGAGCACTTAGCCTGGTGGGGTTTTTCTTGTCGTTTCCCTTTTAAGTCTTAATAGCTCAGGCCCAGCAGGGAGGGGCGGGGGAGGCTGGGATGCCAGCCTGAATGGCGTTCCCCTGCGTTCCTGCTGAAGAAAGAGCCCTGTTACAGGTAAGAAAAGCTCCATATTCGCTCCATAAGACGTACATACTTCCCCCCCCCCCACTTTTTGGGGGAGGAAAAGTGCGTCTTATGGAGCGAAAAATATGGTACTTTCTTCCTGCCAGCTCTCTTCACTGTCCATCTTTCACACCCATACACGGTAATGCGGACTGCTGCAGCACGATTTAACTTGATTTTGGTCAGCAGCGATGCTCCCTCTAAGCTGTGGAGTCTTGTGAGAAAAAATCCTACCTCGCGAGCTACTGGCATTACAGTTGTGAGCAATCAGTTTGACTACTGCGTAAGTTAGTTTGCTCTGGAGCCCTCTTTCCTGAGCTAAGACAAAAATCTGCGAGCCAGAGGCTAAAATCTGTGAGCTAGCTCACACTAGCTCAGCTTAGAGGGAGCACTGGTCAGCAACCACACATCCCGACACTCAAGGATCTTTTCTAGCTCTCTCATCATTATTATTAATTATTACTATTAATTAAACTTTTATCCTGCCCTCCCGGCCTAGGCCGGCTCATGGCTGCCCTTCCACTCCCACCCGCACTCTCCTTCAGATTCCACGGGTGCACTCTCCCGCCTGGTTGACGACTGAGCCCAGAAACAGAACATCTTTAACAAACAACCTAACATTTTACCCGTTACAATACCAAGTGTCCGTTACTATAACGAAACCTAAGCTTAAGTAACCGAGTACAAAGGTTGGGGTGTTTATTTTGTGTGCGTGTCTTAATCCGCCTCTTCAAAACTATATTTCACAAAGAGTTCAATACATGTTTCTTTTTAAATTTATGGCTTTATTATTAACCCTGTTTATATATAGAAATCTGTAGTGCGGCTGTAATTTCGGAGCAGCTCGCTACATTCCTAGGGACCACGGGAAACGGCTCAGTCTCAAAAGGTGACCATGAGAGGGACTAGGCCAAAAGGATACCACCAAGTTAAACAGACTTACCGTATTTTTCGCTCCATAAGACGCACTTTTCCTCCCTAAAAAAGTGTGTGTGGGGGGGAAGTGTGTGCATCTTATGGAGCGAATATGGAGCTTTTCTTACCTGTAACAGGGCTCTTTCTTCAGCAGGAACGCAGGGGAACGCCATTCAGGCTGGCATCCCAGCCTTCCCCGCCCCTCCCTGCTGGGCCTGAGCTGTTAAGACTTAAAAGGGAAACGGCAGGAAAAACCCCACCAGGCTAGGTACTCTTTCCCTTTAAGTGCTTTCCCCCTTTAAGACAGCCAGCAGCAGAAAGCCCCGCCCACAGATTAAGCTCCGTGGCTACTTTGCACAGAAAAGCCTGGCTTTGCATGGCATGCCCACATTTCTCTTCTTTCCTTTCTCTATCTTCCTTCCTTCCTTCCTTCCTTCCCTTTCCTTTCCTTTTTTCTGTCTGTCTGTCTTTCTGTCTCTCTCTCTCTCTGTCCCCACCTTTCTTTCTTCCTTTCTCTTTCTCTCTCTCTCTCCTCCTCCTTCCTTCCTTTATCTCTCTCTCTCTTCTTTCTGTTTCATTTTTTCCTGTTTTCTTCCTCTAAAAACAAGGTGCGTCTTATGATCAGGTGAGTCTTATGGAGCGAAAAATACGGTAGATTTACTTTTAAAGACAAGGGCAATATTTTAATTGGCCAGGCCTTGGAAACGGAGAGTAAACTATGTAAACTATGTCAGGCCTCGATTACTCCAAATGGACGGCACAACCAGGTCTCACTAGAAACTAGCTCAGTAACTACAACCTTAACTTTCTCAAGCGTCTTCCATCCTTACAAACTCTTCTGGTATCCCAACAGTCTCAGCAGCAGTGGTTCTCCAGGGACAGTCTGGGTCTTAGCCACAGCAATGGTTTGAGCTCAGAGTTGACTTCTTTGGGGGGGGGGGGTCAAAAATCAATAAGTGGGATCTCCCTACAGGCAAGCTGAGCAGGTGGATGTCTGGCCAGCTGTTTCAAGGGGTTAGGTCCAGCTGTTTCAAGGGGTTAGGTTTCAAGGGGGGGACCTAACCCCTTGAAACATCCCATTCGCCTGGCAGAGGCTTCCTCGAGAGGTGGTGGGCTCTCCTTTGGAGGTTTTGAAGCAGAGGCTAGAAGGCCATCTGACAGCACTGTGGATTCTGTGAACTTAGGTGGATCATGAGAGGGAAGGCTGGAAGGGCTAATGTTTAGTTCTCATGGCCCTCTCTTACACGCCCAGGGAAATGCCGACCACCACTTTGGGGTCAAGAAGCAATTGTTTTCCAGGCCAGGTTGGCTGGGGATCCTGGAGGGTCCCCCCCCCTCCTTCTGGGCATGGGACAGGGGACATTGGGGGCGTGGGGGGAAGTTGTTATGAATTTCCTGCATTGTGCAGTGGGTTGGACTAAATGACCCTGGAGGTCCCTTCCAACTCTATGATTCTAAGAAGAGTCTATTGCGTCAGTAAATGTTTCCTTACACTAGAGCAGGGGTGGCCAAACTTGCTCAGTGTAAGAGCCACATAGAATAAATGTCAGATGTCTGAGAACTGTAAGACATGAACAAATATCACACACACATTTTTCCTTAAAAATATGCACATTTGCTTTTTATTAACATTAAATGAGACTGCTAAAAATAAAAACAAAAGGGGTAAAAACAGATATTGATAATGATATTTACTTGTCCAATGATATTTATATTCAAGAGGGAATTAGATAAACATATGGAGCAGAGGTCCATCAGTGGCTATTAGCCAAAAGGTATAGATAGGAACCCGCAGTCTGGGGCAAGTGATGCTCTGTCTTTTTGGTGCTTGATGGGGGGGGGCGGGGGCAACAGTGGGAGGGCTTCTAGTGTCCCGGCCCCACTGGTGGACCTCCTGAGGGCACCTGAGTTTTGGCCACTGTGTGACACCGAGTGTTGGACTGGATGGGCCACTGGCCTGAACCAACATTGGCTTCTCTTATGTTCTTATGTTCTTATTTGTTTGCTAATGATATTCATCTAAGAGAGAGAGAGAGATGGAAAGAAAGAATGAAAGAGGCGGAAATACAGACAGAGAGAAACAAGGAAACAAACTGATGGGAGGGAGGGAAAAGTATGCCTCCTCTTTGCTTCCCCAGCTGCCCTGCCGCGAGCCGCACAATATGTGTGAAAGAGCCGCGTGTGGCTCCTGAGCCAGAGTTTGGCCACCCCTGCGCTAGAGGAATGTGCCAGTAAAATGGACTCGTAGGATCCGACCCATTTAGTTATTATATTTCTATGCCGCCTCTTCAGAGACCTGCACCAGGTGGCTTACAATGAAAAATCACAGTATAAAACCCAAGCCATTAGCCTTAACTTCACTGCCCTCAATTCCAACATACGGAACAACTGCCACGAAACGACACAATACTCCGAACTGTGCAAGGCTTTGAGCTTAGGTTAGTTGGCTGAAAACAGGGAGCGTGAGATGAAGCTCAGTGAGGCCAAGGAAATGGAGATGGGAGGCGCCACTACAAAATGCGCCATTGACATTGTGTAAACTTAAGTCATGTCAATAACTTCCTCATCAGCAAATCAGTCTTCCTCTTGCATATTGAGGAGAACGTGTACACTACCGTGGTCAGTGCTATAACCTTTGAGTTTGCCTTTTGGCAGATCTCTGGCACTGCCCAAGAGACCCTTCTCTTTAGTGTACGAGGCGCTGAGCTGGACAGATGGCGGACGGTGGGTGCACATAATACAGGGGTGGAGAAGCTGTGAATCTAACAGCGTTGGAATCGGCACAGAGTCCCAACAGCTGGCCTGATCCAACACGTCACCTACATGAAGCTGCCTTCTACTGAATCAGGCCATCGATCTATGAAGGTCAGTGTTGCCTCCTCGGACTGGCAGTGGCTCTCCAGGTCTCAGAGAGCCAGTTTGATGTAGTGGTTAAGTGCGTGGACTCTAATCTGGGAGAACCGGGTTTGATTCCCCACTCCTCCACTTGCACCTGGCTGGATGACCTTGGCCAAGCCATAGCTCTGTACCAGCTGTTCCCTCAAAGACAGCTTGGGAAAGAGCTCTCTCCGCCCCACCCACCTCACAGGGTGTCTGTTGTGGGGAGGGGAAGGGAAAGGAGTTTGTAAGCTGCTCTGAGACTCCAAGTGAGTGAAGGGCGGGATATAAATCCAATCTCTTCTTCTTCTTCTTCTTCTTGGGTGCGAGAGGGGGAGACAGTGGCTCTCTCCCAAGTGGCTCCACCCGGGTTCTCGGTCCTCCACCAATCACGGACTGATGGCCGGGGAGGAGGAGTGGCACTGTTCATTCGGGAGGCTTACTCCTACAGGGCGCTCCCGCCGTTGAAGTTGGTGGGCATAGAATGCACGGGTCTGGTGTGGGAAGCTGGGGAGAGGTTGGCTATCTGGCTGGTGTACCGGTCGCCCAATGCACCAGCCAGCAGCCTGTCCTCGCTGGTGGAGGCGGTGTCGGGCTGGGCGTTGGAGCACCCAAGGCTGATAGTCTTGGGTGACTTCAATGTTCACGCCGACGATGCGGCCTCTGTTCCGGCGAGGGACCTGGTGTCTTCCATGGCGACACTAGGGCTCTCCCAATTTGTAACGGCTCCCACGCACCAGGCCGGGCATACGCTCGACCTGATCTTCGCGGCGGGGGTTATGGTGGGTCAGTTGACTGCTACGGCAGTGCCATGGTCTGATCACTATGCCCTGAAGGCTCGTCTGACGGTGTCACCCCAACTCCGTTTGGGCAACGAGCGAATTTTAGCTCGCCCGCAGAGCCTGATGGACCCTCAGCGGTTTCTGGCGGCTCTGCGGGAACCCAGGCCTCCCAGCGACTCATTAGATGGACTGGTCGAGGACTGGCATGGCTGGCTCTCGCGGCCATCGATGAGATTGCTCCCCGACGCCCTCTGCGCCCTCGCTTGAAGCTGGCTCCCTGGTTTACCGAGGAGCTGAGGCTGATGAAGCAGGGTCTCAGACGGCTAGAGAGACGGTGGCGGCGCTTTCGCGACGAAGCATCAAGAACATCTTATAGGACGTTTATGAGATCCTATGAGGTGGCAATCAAGGCTGCTAAGAAACAATTTCTTGCAGCTGAGGTTGCATCTGCAAGCTCTCGCCCGGCCCAATTATTTAGAACAATTAGGTCATTAATGCAAGTGCCACAGAGCACTTTAAATGATAGGGAATTGGAAATAGGCTGTGAGGCTTTTGCGAGCTATTTTGCAGACAAAATCTTGCTACTCCGCCGCGAACTCACGGCCACAGTTGAGACAGTGTGTGAACTTGAGGCTCCATGCACGTCTTCAGGTTTAATCTTGGATCATTTCAGTCCTCTCAGTCTTGAGGAGGTTGACAGGTTGCTCTTGACTGTACGCCCAACCTCGTGCAGCCTTGATCCGTGCCCCTCGTGGCTTATAAAAGCTTGCCATGAGGGGTTACGTGAGGCACTCCGGGAGATTATCAACAAGTCCTTCGCTGAAGGACTGTTCCCGGAGGCTCTAAAGGTTGCGATGGTCCGCCCTCTCCTTAAAAAACCATCTCTGGACCCGGCTGTTTTGGCCAACTATCGGCCGGTGTCTAACCTACCCTATTTGGGTAAGGTCTTAGAGAGGGCGGTGGCGATTCAGTTACAGAGCTTCATGGATGACACCTCCATGCTAGACCTGTTTCAGTCCGGGTTCCGACCGGGTCACGGGACGGAGTCGGCTCTGGTCGCCCTCACGGATGACCTCCGAAGACATCTGGATCGAGGCGGTACGGCGGCACTGGTGCTGTTAGATCTGTCGGCGGCATTTGATGTCGTCGACCACCAGTTGTTGATCCACCGCCTCGCCGATGCTGGGATACGGGGGCTCGCTTTACAATGGCTTGCCTCCTTCCTTCAAGATCGGGGACAGAGGGTTGCGCTCGGGGAACAGACCTCCCAGAGGCACCCACTGGTGTGTGGTGTTCCTCAGGGGGCGGTCCTGTCCCTGATGTTATTTAACATCTTTATGCGCTCCCTTGCCCAGATTGTCCGGAGGCATAGGCTGGGGTGTCATCAATATGCCGATGACACCCAGCTCTATCTGTTGCTGGGCGGCCAGTCCGGCTCCTCCCCAGATGACTTGGAACGAGCGCTGCAGGAGGTTGCGGGCTGGCTTAGACTGAGTCGACTGAAGTTGAATCCTCTGAAGACGGAGGTCCTGTGCTTGAGTCGGACCGGGTCGGGGTTAGGGCACCCTCTTCCGTCCTTCGGTGGGGCGCCATTGGTGCCAGCTCCGAGGGTCAGGAGTTTGGGTGTGCTCCTGGACTCCTCTTTGACGATGGAGGCCCAGGTAGCAGCCACTGCCAAAGCAGCCTTTTTCCATCTGCGGCTGACTAGGCAGTTGGCTCCCTTCCTCGAACGCGAAGACTTAGCCACAGTGATCCATGCTATGGTCACCTCACGTCTTGACCACTGTAATGCTCTCTACTTAGGGCTGCCCTTGTCCCAGATCCGGAGGCTGCAGCTGGTGCAGAATGCTGCGGCCAGGCTTTTGATGGGTCTCTCTTTGCGGGACCACATCTGGCCGGTGCTGCAGCGACTACACTGGCTGCCTATAGCATACTGGATCCGGTTCAAGGTGCTGGTCTTAACCTTTAAAGCCCTTTATGGTCAGGGGCCCGCCTACTTGAGGGACCGCCTTTCCCCATATAGGCCCCAGAGGTTACTGAGGTTGGGTACCCAAAATCTCCTGACTTATCCCGGTCCAAAGGAGGCCCGGTTGTCTTGTACCAGGGCCAGGGCTTTCTCGGTGGCGGCTCCTTACTGGTGGAATGAGCTCCCAGATAACATCAGGGCCCTGCAGGACTTGTTACAGTTCCGCAGGGCCTGTAAGACGGAGCTCTTCCGCCAGGCTTTCAAATAGGGGCCGCCGCCGGGGAGAAAAGCCAATCATACCATCGCCTGGCCCTGGTGTTCGCTCCCTGTTGCAGTCACCCACCGGAGCGTAGGAAGTCGCCATCTTGTGGTAATTTTAGTAATTTTAACGCTGTTTTAAAGGTTTAATGTGAAATGTTTTAATCTGGATAATTGTTATTATGTTTTTATATGTTGTAAGCCGCCTTGAGTCGGTTGTAAAACTGACAAGGCGGGATATAAGTTAAACAAATAAATAAATAAATAAATTCTTCTTCAGATTGAGGTCTTTCACATCGCTTGGCCCCTTTTAACTGGAGATGCTGCTGGGGATTGAACCTGGGACCTTCTGAGTGCCAAGCAGATGCTCTGCCACTGAGCCACAACCACTCCCAAACAGCGCAAGGGCTGTGTTGTCTTCTCGAACAGGCAGTGGCTCTCCCAGGTTTCACACAGAAGGTCTTTCACATCACCCACTACCGCATCCTTTTATCTGGAGAGGCCGGGGATTGGACCTGGGACCTCCTGCGTGTCAAGCAGAGGCTCTCCCACTGAGATACTGTCCACCAAGACAGTGAAGTGGGGAGGGACTCAAACAAAGGAAACCCCTTAACCCTTCAGGGAGCCTGCATAGCTGATCTTGCATTCTGGAACTTCCGTAGCCTTTGCAGCCAAACTGACTAGAATAAACTTCAGCCTTGACTGGCGCTGGGATGGGAAGCAATCCATGTTGGGATTCAAAAGCTACTGTTGACACACGGCAATTTAATTAACATTCCATCCAGAAACATTTACGCCTGTCGTTCTATTTTCAGTATCTGTGACCAGCAGCAATCTTGTGTGAGCCATCTGGGTGTGTTTTATTCGAAGGCAGTTCTGGTTCAACAAGCTCTTCTGGCATGTCGCGCCGCGATTCCACTTTGTTGTCTGGAAAATGCTGGTGGGCACGGGTCGGGCGGTTAAATAGTTGGCATTAAAAATAAGACATCACAGATTCTGAGACAAGAGAGCCCTGACGGAGCATCAAGAGCGAATCCACAAATGATTCCACTGCATGGGAATTCAGCTGAAAGCATGGAACAGGGCGATTATTGCATACATATTCTGGAAGAATATGCTTTTCTAATCTTACTGAGTATATGCAGATTTCGGAAGGTTTCTGGCAAGCAACAGAGTAATGGCAGGGAGAGAGAGAAACAGAGAGCGAGAGCGAGAGAGTGATGGACTAGAACACTCATGGATGGCTATGCAACACAGCAAGGTTACAAATGATGGACCAAAGTCAGCCTGGAATTAAGCTACAGTTCAGCTAGCGGAGCCCACAAACATGAGGGCTATAGAAAAGCAATTAAAATAACTTAAAAGGTTCTTGATGAATGATCACCATTGACCATATTTAAACATAAATGGCAATCGCAGGGAATGAAGCCACCCCACGTTTTGCTTTGGTACATGCCACAACTGCTGATATTCCAGGGAAATAAGAACATAAGAAAAGCACTGCTAGACCAGACCAGTAAAGGTCCACCAAGTCCAGCCTCCCGTCTCACACAGTGGCCAGCCAGTTCCTCTCTGGAGGGCCAACAACAGGGCATGGAGGCCGAGGCCTTCCCCTGAGAAGAACCTCAGAAGAGCCCTGCTGGATCAGACCAGTGAGGGTCCATCTAGTCCAGCATCCTGTCTCACACAGTGGCCAGCCAGTTCCTCTGGAGGGCCAGCAACAGGGCAGAGAGGCCGAGGCCTTCCCCTGAGAAGAACCTCAGAAGAGCCCTGCTGGGTCAGACCAGTGGTCAATATATAGTCCAGCATCCTGTCTCACACAGAGGCCAGCCAGTTCCCCTGGAGGCCAACAACAGGGCAGAGAGGCCAAGGCCTTCCCCTGAGAAGAGCCTCAGAAGAGCCTTGCTGGATCAGACTAGTGAGGGTCCCTCTAGTCCAGCATCCCGTCTCACCCAGTGGCCAGCCAGTTCCTCTGGAGGGCCAGCAACAGGGCAGAGAGGCCGAGGCCTTCCCTTGAGAAGAGCCTCAGAAGAGCCCTGCTGGGTCAGACCAGGGAGGGTCCCTCTAGTCCAGCCTCCCGTCTCACACAGGGGCCAGCCAGTTCCCCTGGAGGACCAACAACAGGACATGGAGGCCAAGGCCTTCCCCTGATGTTGCCTCCTGGCTCTGGGATCAAAGACTTACTGCCTCTGAATGTGGAGGCTCCCCTCAATCACCATGGCTAGTAGCCATTGATAGACTTATCCCCCATGAATTGATCTAATCCCCTTTTCAAGCTGTTTGTTCCTGTGGCCATCACTCCATCCTCTGACAGTGAACTGCACATTTCAATCACTCTTTGCGCGAAGGAGTATTTCTTTCCGTTGAGCGTGTGAGCAACGCTTTATTCCCTTCTTCGCTTGCAGCAGGTACAGCCTGCCTTTTTCAACCCCCCACCCCCACCCCCAAATGTGCTGACACAGACATGAGTGTCGGACTCGCAGTGACCTATGAATTCGCAGCCTCTGAAACGTCCTGTACTTAATAGCCTTGCTCAGGTCTTGCAGGCCGGGCTATCACAAAGACCTGTCCAATAATCCCACTACAGAAAACCAGTCGGATGTGACTTTCCTTTGCAGCTCTCTGTACTGGCTGAACGAGAACCTGTTCTTTCCTGTGCACCTCCACCCCCGAATATTAATGGACCTGAGCACACCACAAAGTCCCTGCAGAGCCCTACTGCAGCTGACATAAAAACACCGAGTACCCTGGCTGCAGGGATAGTAAAACATTAACTCAGTTAAGCATCTTAACGGTCCTTGTTAACCGACACCCCCCCCCACACACACACTCTTGCCTGAATTGCAAGCTCATTTTGGTTCCAAGCCTCACCCTCCTGGGCAGGGCTCAAAGGGCACGTCTTGTTTTGCAGAAGGATTCCCAAGCAAAGCTGACACGGCTGAATCTGGATCCAGAAACAGGGCCGAAGCCTTTTAAAACGTACACATTTCATTCCACTTGTTTGTCTTACTCAAATCTCTCCCTCGCCCCAAGAGGCATGGCAAAGTACAAGATGCCCTGAATTTAAAGTATAAAAAGTCATTTAACATTTTTATTCTGCCTTTCCACCCGGGGCTGGAAGTAGGATATAGGCATCTTGCTCCCTCCCCGTCCTCTCAACTGATGATGCTAAAAGAGAGTGCCTGACTGCGGCTCAGTGAAAAAGCCTCTATTCTCCATGCAGAAGGTCCCAGGTTCAATCCCCGGCATCTCCACTTAAAAGGATCTGGCAGGAGGTGATGGGAAAGACCTCCGCCTGAGACCCTGGAGAGAGAGAGAGAGAGAGAGAGAGAGAGAGAGAGAGAGAGAGAGAGAGAGAGAGAGAGAGAAGGAGGAGGAGGAGGAGGAGGAGGAAGAAGAAGAGATTGGATTTATACCCCGCCCTTCACTCACTTGGAGTCTCAGAGCGGCTTACAAACTCCTTTCCCTTCCCCTCCCCACAACAGACACCCTGTGAGGTAGGTGGGGCTGAGAGAGCTCTTTCCCAAGGTGTCCTTGAGAGAACAGCTGGTACAGAGCTATGGCTTGCCCATGGTCATCCAGCAGGTGCAAGTGGAGGAGTGGGGAATCAAACCCGGTTTATCTCCCAGATTAGAGTCTGCGCACTTAACCACTACACCAAACTGGCTCTGACTGACCAACTGACAAGACTGACACTGATGGACCAATGGCCTGATTCAGTAGAAGGCAGTTCCATGTGTTCATGGCTTATGCTGTTCGGGAGGGGCTGTGGCTCAGTGTTAGAGCATCTGCTTGGCATGCAGGAGGTCCCAGGTTCAGTCCCCGGCATCTCCTGTTAAAAGGAACCGGCAACGGGTGGTGTGAAAGACCTCTCTCTACCTGAGACCCTGGAGCGCTGCTACCGGGCTAAGTAAACAGTACTCACCTTGACAGACCAAAGGCTGGACTTAGTGCAGGGCAACTTCACATGACAACAATAGTGCAGTCCAAAACAGAGTTACACCCTTCTAAGCCCATTGAAATCAATGGGCTTGGAAGGGTGTGGCTCTAATTTTGAGTGCACTGAGAGTGAGCTAAAAGGTTGAACCTAAGAGAAGCCATGTTGGATCAGGCCAATGGCCCATCCAGTCCAACACTCTGTGTCACACAGCGGCCAAAACCCAGGTGCCATCAGGAGGTGCATCAGTGGGGCCAGGACGCTAGAAGACCTCCCACTATTGCCCCCCAAGCACCAAGAATACTGAGTACCACTGGCCAAGACATAACAACATAAGAGAAGCCATGTTGGATCAGGCCAGTGACCCCTCCAGTCCAACACTCTGTGTCACACAGTGGCCAAAAACACCAGGTGCCCTCAGGAGGTCCAGCAGTGGGGCCAGGACACTAGAAGCCCTCCCACTGTTGCCCCCCAAGCACCAAGAATACAGAGCACAACTGCCCCAGACTGAGAGTTCCTATCTCTACCTAGTGGCTAATAGCCACTGATGGACCCCTGCTCCATATGTTTATCTAATTCCCGCTTTAAGCCGTCCATGCTTGTAGCCACCATCATCTCCTGTGGCAGTGAATTCCATGTGTTAATCACTTTTTGGGTGAAAAACTACTTCCTTGTATCTGTTCCAACCCGACTGCTCAGCAATTTCATGGAGTGTCCACAAGTTATAAGACCTTCAATCTTTCCCAGCCTCAGGGTCTTCTCCCTTCTCATTGGGTGGCCAAAGAACTGGAGCTTCAGCTTCAGGATCTGGCCTTCCAGGGAACAGTCAGGGTTGATTTCTTTTAGGATTGACTGATTTGACCTCCTTACAGTCCAAGGGACTCTCAAGAGTCTTCTCCAGCACCATAATTCAAAAGCATCTATTCTTCGGTGTTCGGCCTTCCTTATGGTTCAACTCTCGCAGCCATACCTTACTACTGGGAATAGCATCGCTTTGACCATACGGACTTTTGTTGGCAAGGTGATGTCTCTACTTTTTATTATGCTGTCTAGGTTTGCCATCGCTTTCTTCCCAAGGAAATTTCATTTCATTAATTTCATAGCTGCAGTCACCTTCCCATTAATTCCATCGTGGAGAACAAGTTCAACGTAAAGCTCCTTTACGGCTCCCTGTAACATTCCTGAAATTGTTTTCTTAAGATAAGCTCCGCCTTTTGAAATACGGCATTGCCAAGTGATTCTGTCACACGCCCCGGCTGCCTACCTTCGGTTCATCCAGATAACACTGTCAGCTCCACCGGAGAGGCTGGTCTGGTCAGATCTCGGATAGCCTGGGCAGGTCACACTTTGAAGGACGGTGCATGCCCACAAAAGCTTCTACCCAGAATTGAACTTTGTTGGTCTTAAAGGTGCCCCTGGACTCAGACTTTGCTCTAAACCAGGGGTGGTGAAGCGTCATAATAGGCAATGCTCCCTCTAAACTGTGGAGTCTCGTGAGAAAAAATTCTACTTTGTGAGCTATTTGGCTGCTGCATAAATTACCGTATTTTTTGCTCCATAAGACTCACTTTTTCTCCCAAAAAAAGTGGGGAGAAAAGTGTGTGCGTCTTAAATCCCCCTCACCTTTCCCAAGCCACAGCACCGAGCGGAGCTAGGTGTGTCTTATGGTCAGGTGCGTCTTATGGAGCGAAAAATACGGTAGTCTGCTCTGGAGCCGTCCTTCCTGAGCTAAGACAAAAATGGGTGAGCCGGAGGCTAAAAAAACTGAGTTGGCTCACACTAACTCAGCTTAGAGGAAACACTGATAGTAGGGTATGGGGTGTGGGGGGGAACTGCCTGTGTATGGGCATGTGTGGGCATGCGCTCCCTCCTCCTCATCTCTCTGGGTCCTTTTGCAGTGCCACCACCTGAACTGATCTAAGTCCTCCTTCTGCTTACCCACAGTTTGACCACAAGTAGGGGGTCTCTGTGCATGTATGTGGGAATTTGGATGCTCCTAACTCCCCCTCCTCCTATCTGTGTACATGGATGAACAGCCAAACATGTCGTGGAGGCTCCTTGGATGCTGTCTGAGATCTTAAAAGAGAAAGACCTTTTTTCACTACAACACAGCTTTAAAACCTAGAGCACAAGGACATAAAGAGAGAACACTGAAGGACCGTTGCGGGCAGTGTTCCCTCTAAGCTGAGTCAGTGTGAGCTAGCTCACAGGTTTTTTTAGCCTCTGGCTCACAGATTTTTGCCTCAGCTCGGGGAGGGGGGGGCTCCAGAGCAAAGTAATTTTATGCAGCAGCCAAATCGCTCACTCACAACTTTAATGCCAGCAGCTCACAAAGTGGAACTTTTGCTCACAAGACTCCACAGCTTAGAGGGAGCGTTAATAGCGGGTCTAAGAAAACACACGCGGCTAGTCTGAGTTTTGCAAATGCAAATGTCACCTCGCGTCCCCTCTGCGGGATGCTTGGCTTGAGGTTTGGTTTCAGCTTCCTCCATCAACACCGGCACCAGCAGTCGGGCACCCTAAATCTCTGTGGGGTTTTTTGTATTTGTTGCTGTCAAGTCGGAGACAACTGATGGTGGGGGCACTCAATGAAACTCAGGGGCTCTCCATGAAATTGCTGAGCAGTCAGGTTAGAATGGATAAAAGGAAGTCCTTCTTCACCCAAAGAGTGATTAACACGTGGAATTCACTGCCACAGGAGGTGGTGGCAGCTACAAGCATGGACAGCTTCAAGAGGGAATTAGATAAACGTCTGGAGCAGAGGTCCATCAGTGGCTGTTAGCCACAAGGTATAGATAGGAACCCTCAGTCTGGGGCAAGTGATGCTCTGTATTCTTGGTGCTTCCGGGGAGGGGGGGGGGACAGTGGGAGAGCTTCTGGTGTCCTGGCCCCACTGCTGGACCTCCTGAGGGCACCTGGTGTTTTTGGCCACTGTGTGACACAGAGTGTTGGACTGGACGGGCCACTGGCCTGATCCAACATTGGCTTCTCTTATGTTCTTATGGCGACTCCATAAGGTTTTCAAAGCAAGAGACGTTCAGAAGTGGTTTGCCGTTGCCTGCCTCTGCGTAGCCACCCTGGACTTCCTTGGTGGTCTCCCATCCAAATACTAACCTGGGCCAACCCTGCTTAGCTTCCAAGATCTGACCAGCCAGGGCTATCCACATCTTTTAACTGTTCCTGCCATAGCTGGATGGGAACCAGTGTTCCCTCTAAGCTGAGTTAGTGTAAGCTAGCTCACAGTTTTCTAGTCACTGCCTCACGCATTTTTGTCTTAGCTCAGGAAGGATGGCTTCCGAGCAAACTAATTTATGCAGCAGCCAAATCGCTCGCTCACAACTTTCATGCCAGTAGCTCATAAACTGGAATTTTTGCTCACAGGACTCCACAGCTTAGAGGGAGCATTGGGGAGAGCCCCTTTGCCCAATCGTGCATTTGGGAAGTGATGATGCCCTCCCTGGCAGCGGCTTGAAGCAGCGGCTGGACAAACCCTTGCCAGGAATGCTCTACCACCGGTTCCCGAAGTGGGCAACACCACCCTCTTGGGGGCGCTGGAACAATCCAGGTGTAGATCCATAAACTGCATCTTTTTGTCCACTTCTTGAACTGTCGGGGGGGGGGGGGCACGGAGTAATTTTTTTTCTGAAAGTGGGACGAAAGGCTAAATAAGTTCAGGAAGTTTGTTATTTTTGGCCACTGTGTGACACAGAGTGCTGGACTGGATGGGCCATTGGACTGATCCAACACTGGCTTCTCTTATGTTCTTACGTTAACCTATGTTCTAGGCTGATCCTGCATTGAGCAGGGGGTGGGACTAGATGCCCTCTGTGGCCCCTTCCAACGATGTGATTCTGATGCTATTCTATGGTTCTATGACTCTGGCACCCCTTTCACCAACGACGCGGTGTCCCCATCTCTCTCCTTCATTGCCCAGCTTGGGTTACCCAAATGGCTACCCATCCTGCCACTTCCAGGCATCTGGGCAAATTTTATTTCTTTCTTTCTTGGGATTTATATCCCTCCCTCCCCGTCAAATGGCAGGCTCAGAGCGGCTCACAACAAAAGTTAAAATTACAGTCAATTTAAAATAAACATTCCACATTAAGCATTAAAAGTGCATTCCACACAAGATTGGCAGCATTTCAATTTTACCCACAGGTGGGTCCGAGCAGCATTCATATACCCCAGCGAGCACTTCGGTCAGGGTCGTGTCATCGACTTCGTGTCCCGGGCCCCAGGGAGGCCAGGCTCACTGGGACTAGGGCCAGAGCGTTTTCGGTGGCGGCTCCAACCTGGTGGAACGAGCTCCCGGAGGAGACCAGGGCCCTGCGGGATCTGATGCAGTTCCGCAGGGCCTGCAAGACGGAGCTCTTCTGCCAGGCCTTTGGCTAGGAGCCGCCACCAGCACTGTAACAGCATTGTTAGAACACCTACAATGGAAACTGGCCCGAATGCAGCCCAGACCGATGGCTATGGTTGGAGGGTCCATCACTAGAGAGGATGCCATCTTAATGAGACCGGAAGCATTTTAGTGGGTATTGTAGTTTTACTGAAGCAGTCTATGCTGTCGAGTAGTGAAGTTTTATTGTTGTTGAGTTTTAAATTGTTTTAAATTGTTATGATGTGTATGGCTTTTAAGCCCTTGTTAGCCGCCCTGAGCCCGCTTGTGGGGAGGGCGGGATATAAAAACTAAAATAAATAAATAAAATAATCCCTGCGTGAACACACACAGGCTGGCAGATAGAATTGCTGGCAGATGGAGCTGGGCCAGGGCTAAGATGTTTGCCCTGGGCGGCCCCTACCTAAAGGCCTGGTGGAAGAGCTCCGTTTTACAGGCCCTGCGGAACTGCATCAAATCCCGCAGGGCCTTGATGTTCTCCGGGAGCTCGTTCCACCAGTGCGGGGCCGCCACTGAGAAAGCCCTGGCCCGTGTTGATGCCAGCCGCGCCTCCTTCAGTCCAGGCAGGACCAGGCGGTTTTGGGATCCAGACCATAGTGCTCGCTGGGGAACATATGGAGAGAGACGGTCCTTCAGGTAGGCAGGTCTCAGACCATATAGGGCTTTATAGGTAAGCACCAGCACCTTGAACCTTACCCGGTACGCTATAGGAAACTCATTTCCACTCCACTGGCAGCTTGAGCATCTTATTACTCTCTTTCCTGGGAGAGAGCGCTGTTCCCAGAACTCTGGGGAGCCGTGGGTGTACTTCAAAGCAGCTTACATTCCCCCGTTCGTGACAGTAAACACTACATCCCTCGAGGTCCCGAATATGGCTTGTGGCGCTCCTGCTGCACACCAATCAGCTAGCGGCAGCTGACATGCTTGTGCTATCCACAACTTGAACAGCTTCAAAGGCTAGAGGCAAGTTTACAGCAAGTCCACATTCCCAGCATTGCAGAGGGGAGAGAGAGAGGGGTCAAGAAGAGAGAAGACTTCTTAAATCCCTCTTTCTCCCTGCCCTCGCCCTGTTTCCCTTCCTGGCATTCTACTTCCTGGAGTACGTAAGAAACATAAGAGAAGCAGTGTTGGATCAGGCCAGTGGCCCACCCAGTCCAACACTCTGTGGCACACAGCAGCCAAAAGCCAGGTGCCGTTAGGAGGTCCACCAGTGAGGCCAGAACTCCAGAAGCCCTCCCACTGTAGCCCCCCAAGCACCAAGATTACAGAGAACATAAGAACATAAAAGAAGCCATGTTGGATCAGGCCAGTGGCCCACCCAGTCCAACACTCTGTGGCACACAGTGGACAGAACCCAGGTGCCAGCAGGAGTTCCATCAGCAGGGGGGCAGAACTCCAGAAGCCCTCGCACTGTTGCCCCCACCCCCAGGACCAAGAAGACAGAGCATCATTTGCCCCAGACAGAGAGCTCCCTCTATACCTTGTGGCTAACAGCCATTGATGGACCTCTGCTCCAGATGTTTTGCCAATCCCCTCATGAAGCTGTCTATGCTTGGAGCCGCCAGCAGTGAATTCCATCTGTTAGTTAAGCTTAGGAGGAAGAAGGACTTCCTTTGATCTGTTCTAAGCTTACTGCTCATTAATTTCATTGAGTGCCCATGAGTTCTTGCATGGTGAGAAAGGGGGAAAAGTACTTAGAATCATAGAATCGCAGAGTTGGAAGGGGGCCTACAGGCCATCCAGTCCAACCCCCTGCTCAATGCAGGATCCTCCTAGAGCATCCCTGACAACAAGTGTTTGTCCAGCCACTGTTTGAAGACTGCCAATTGGGGGGGGGGAGCTCACCACTTCCCAAGGCAGCTGATTCCACTGTTGCACAACTCTTACTTTATAGAAGCTTTTCCTAATATCCAGCCGGTACCTTCCCACCCTTCATTTAAACCCATTATGGCTTCTTTCTCTACCTGCTCTATCCCATGCATAATTTTGTAAACCTCTGTCATGTCACCTCTCAATTGTTGTTTCTCCAAGCTAAAGAGCCCTGACCTCTTTAACCTTTCTTTATAAGGAAGGTGTTCCATCGCCTTCATCGTTTGAGTTGCCCTTTTCTGCACCTTTTCCAGTGCTATATTTTTTGAGGTGCTGTGACCAGAACTCTACCCAATATTCCAAATGAGGCTGCACCATAGATTTATACAGGGGCATTATGGTGCTGGAGAAGACTCTTGAGAGTCCCCTGGACTGCAAGGAGATCAAATCAGTCAATCCTAACGGAAATCAACCCTGACTGCTCCCTGGAAGGCCAGATCCTGAAGCTGAAGCTCCAGTACTTCGGCCACCCAATGAGAAGGGGCACTCACTGGAGAAGACCCTGATGCTGGGAAAGACTGAAGGTCAAAGAAGAAGGGGACGGCAAAGGATGAGATGGCTGGACAGTGTGATCGATGCAGCAAACATGAAGGCCAGATCCTGAAACTGAAGCTCCAATACTTTGGCCACCAAATGAGAAGGGAGCCCTCGCTGGAGAAGACCCTGATGCTGGGAAAGACTGAAGGTCAAAGAAGAAGGGGACGGCAAAAGATGAGATGGCTGGACAGTGTGATCGATGCAGCGAACATGAAGGCCATATCCTGAAACTGAAGCTCCAATACTTTGGCCACCCAATGAGAAGGGAGCACTCCCTGGAGAAGACCCTGATGCTGGGAAAGATTGAAGGTCAAAGAAGATGGGGACGGCAAAGGGTGAGATGGCTGGACAGTGTGATCGATGCAACAAACATGAAATTAAGCAAACTCTGGAGCATGACGGAAGACAGGAGGGACTGGCGTGATGTGGTCCGTGGGGTCGCAAAGAGTCGGACTCGACTGTGCAACTGAACAACAACAATTATGATATTGGCTGATTTGTGTTCAGTCCCCTTCCTAATAATCCCCAGCATCGCATTTGCCTTTTTAATTGCAGTCACACACTGTCTCGACATTTTCAGTGAGTTGCCTACCACGACTCGAAGTATGTACTCGTAGTGGGTGACTGACACCAACAAGAGAAACTTGGAGAATGGAGGTTCTTCTTCTTAAAGATGTACCTTCTTTCAAAGACGTTGTTTTTTTAGAAATGGTCAATGCAGCCCTTTCGTAGCAGCTGGGTAACGAATCTGCCGCCCGACACGGTTGGTGTCAGCAAATCAGAGGCCAAAGAGAGCTGGGAGGGATGTCTTCCCAACCCCTTCCAAGCACATGGAATCGTGGTGAGACGCCGCAAGCAGTGCCATGCAAGGGCGTACACATTCTTTCCAACCCCCTTGTGGGGAAAAAACATCATGACTCAACAGAGATCCACCCGAGGCACTCCTAGCAGCGCATTCTCTCCCGGGAACGGAGTGTCATCTGAAAATCACTTGGTCTTGGAGTGCTCCATGCCGTGGGGACGAAATACCTTGCAGCGCTGCTAAAATAGAACTTTGCAGAAGCTGCTCATATTTACAGACACCACCGATACTCCCACAATAAAGTTATGTATCTGCACGAACGCATTACTTATTACTATTGGAATGCCTATTCTAGCAGCTGCTGAGGGACTGACCAAACAGGGTCGTGGAGATGGGAAGGGGAAAGGCAAAATAATTAGGAAATTTGCCCACTCCCAAAGGTCGACAGCATGACTCCGTCCCCAAAATACAGAAGTCCTTTCCTGCCCAAGCAGCCCTGAACTTCAGCTGCCTGATGCTATGGCTCCATTCCAATAGCGCCACTGCTGATGTTTGGGGCTTGATTACAAAGACAATAAGGGGGCAGGGGCTGGGGAATTTGCAACTCATGGCAAACATCCCCCAATCTGTATTTGCTTCCCCCCCCAAACCCAACTGTGCAAGACACCAGAGGATGTTATGGATTCTGAGCTCTTCACAGATTAAGGAGTCTTGGGGGGGGGGGGAGCACAATTAAATGTGACCGGACAAAGTGCTTTCCCTTCCATTCTAATTAATTCTCTTCGTTTCTATGTCATTAGAGGCATTAAAAAACGCTTACAGAGCCCTCAACAGGCGGATCGACAGACTTAGACCCTCACCGCACTTCCTCTGACCCTAATCTCCCCTCCCTGATACCATAAGCCTTTCCGCTCAGGCAGGCCAGTTCTCCCCCCCCCCCCCTTAACTGACTCTCAGTTTCCAAATCCCATGCCTCCGGGAGGGCAGATGAGCACGCACAGGGCTTGCTGGAGGATTTCAGAAGGGGTCTTCTTAATTTACAGCCTATCATTTCTTTGCATGCCACGTGGGCCCCCAGAGTATACCGAAACCTCTATCATTTTGCTGCTTTACTGACAGGCACGGAACCACAGACTTGACTTGTTTCAGGTGCCTGACTTTTAACATGCACAAGTAATGGGTGGGCTCCTGTCACCTGTTTCCATCCCCCCCCCCCAAGGGCACGTTAACCACTGCAGACCCCACCATTGCACCAGACACCATTCCAGAGGTTCCTCGGGGCCAGCGTTTTGAGGGGTACAGGGAGATGCAGTTGGAGACGTGCAGGACGCTTCCCGGTGTCTACTAGCATGCTAAGGTCTGTCATTTCCTGAACTGAGGTTTATAAATTTATGCATGCGATAGAGAAGAAGAAGAAGAAGAGGAGGAGGAGGAGGTTGGATTTATATCCCGCCCCTCACTCACTTGGAGTCTCAGGGCGGCTTGCAATCTCCTTTCCCTTCCCCTCCCCACAACAGACACCCTGGGAGGTAGGTGGGGCTGAGAGAGCTCTGAGACAACTGTCCTTGAGAGAACAGCTGGTACAGAGCTACGGCTTGCCCAAGGTCATCCAGCCAGGTGCAAGTGGAGGAGTGGGGAATCAGACCCGGTTCTCCCTGATTAGAGTCCGTGTACTTTAACCACGACACCAAACTGGCTCTCAAGCAGTAGAGAAAGAGGTACTTTTCTCCCTTTCTCACAGTACAAGAACTCGTGGGCACTCCATGAAATTGCTGAGCAGTCGGGTTAGAATGGATAAAAGGAAGTCCTTCTTCACCCAAACGATGATTAACATGTGGAATTCACTGCCACAGGAGGAGGTGGCAGCTACAAGCATGGACGGCTTCAAGAGGGAATTGGACAAACTAATGGAGCAGAGGTCCATCAGTGGCTATGAGCTACAAGGTATAGATAGGAGTTCTTGATCTGAGGCAAGTGATGCTCTGTATTCTTGGTGCTTGACGGGGGGGGGGGGGGGGGGGCAACAGTGGGAGGGCTTCTTGTAACCCAGCATGGTGCTTTCTGAACTTTTATAGGGATCTGTAAGAGTAAATGAGTGAACTATTTTGCTGACTGTGTGGGATGGACTCTTGGACGGGGTAACCAGAGGGGAGGTGACTCCAAACGCTTCCAGCAGAGGTTTAAAGTACCATTTTCTGAGGTTGCCAGCTCCAGGCCAGGAGGTTTCGCCCAACACAAAGACACAGGAAATAGCCATCTTGGCATTTTAACCAGAGTCTTGTCTTCACAAGACCCCATCTCAGTGTGCGCTCTCTACACGTAGCAGGCCAAAACCCCTCCCCTCCTGCAACATCCTCTGGTACAGCAAAGGATTTTCTCACAGAGATGCGAACACAGCAGGACATTTCCTGGAAGAACTGGTTTTGGCCGCCAAAGGTCCTACCTTCATCTAAAAGACAATGCTCCTAGCCGATGAGGTCAGCTTCCGGCCCTGGGCATCTCTCTGACCGTCAGGTAGAATCAAATGCTGACCACTCCTCCTAGCCTCTCTTCCACTGGACAAGAGCTAGTGGGTGGACTCTCTAAGGGGTGGTCTCAAGACAGGCATCTGACCAAGCCTGTTCCTCCCACAGACGCCGCCTTCCACCCCCCAAATAAAGGCAAGCTCCCAGCACCATATCTCTCTCTTACATCGCCTGCTCTTTCTTTGCATCGGCCTCTCTCTCTCACCACGCTCTGACATGGCTCCTAATCCACAAACCACCCCCCCCAATTCCCTATAAACTCATCTTATTTCTCCAGCAGGAACACCCCAACTCTCTCTGCACAGGTAAATATAAAATGCCACTGCTTTCCTAATAATGCAACCGTCCCTTTAATTCTATCTGACCTCCTAGAACTGTATGAATGTGTGAACGTTTCTGTAACACTTGAATAAGCTACCTTTTATTCTTTAAGTAAAAGAAAACCTTTTCATACTGATAACAGTAACTTGTCAATTCCTTGGTTTGTCTGGAGGAAGCAGCAATCTCTGTATAAACAGGTACAGATCCTTAACGCCTACTGCTGGTTATTAAGAACTAATATCCCCCACATATTAATAACATAAAAGAGCAGTCAGGCTAACATTCCAGTGTCCCGGCCCCACTGGTGGACCTCCTGAGGGCACCTGGTATTTTTGGCCACTGTGTGACAGTGTTGGATTGGATGGGCCCCTGGCCTGATCCAGCATTGGCTTCTATTATGATCTAATGTTCAAAATAAGCTTCCCAAAATCACGGCTCAGTGAACAGGCCTGTTGTTTTTTTAGGCTTCACTAACAGACTGCAAGCCGCAGTGGCTCAAATGGTTAAGACACTGAGCTGCAGACCGCAAGGAATTGCAAGTAGATAAATAGGTACCACTTCGGTGGGAAGGTAACAGCGTTCCATGCGCCTCGGCGACTAGTCATGACTGCGGAAATGTCTTTGGACAGCGCTGCCTTGGAAATGGAGATGAGCACCACCTCCTAGAGTTGTATTCGAGCGGCTTTCGAGCAAGGGAAACCTTTACCTAACAGACGGCAAGCCCTGACAGATCCCAGAAGCTAAGCCGGGTCAGCCCTGGTTAGTAGTTGGATGGCAGACCACCGAGGAAGTCGAGGGTGGCTACGCAGAGACAGGCAACAGCAAACCATCTCTGAACATCTCATCCCATGGGGGTCACCCATCCATCAGCTGCAACTTGACTGCACTTTCCACCACCAGCCTGCAAAGCACCACAGAGCATTCCGTACCAAGTTAAGGGAAACAGCTGCGCAAATTAACCGACAGCCGTACCTGATGGAAAGACCCAGCCGAAGGTTGATGAAGTGTGCTTTCGCAGCCCTGAGGGACTGCTTGTTAGTACGGAGGAAGGACACTGTGTTCTAGCCCAGAAGACAGGCGAGAAAGGCTCCCTTCCAGAAGGAGAAATCCTTCATTCTGTGCAACGGTTAACTGTGTCCAAACATCAACAGGTAGGAATGCAGACAAGGCCATTTAACACACACACACACACACTGAAAGAGGAACCCCTGAACAAGCATGAAAAGCCTGCTCTGAATAGCACGCTGCTGAACAGGCGTTTGCTATTCAATGATGCTGCCTTCGACTGACTCAGACCATCGCTCCATCAAGGTCACTGCTGTCTATTCACACTGGCAGTGGCTCTCCAGGGCCTCACAGCCCAAATAGGATGAACAACACAGCTCTATAGAAGAGAGGATATTCACAAACCTGAGAGAATCTGCAACAGTGTCAAAACATACACTAATACAAAACACAATGGGAAAATATTTAATACAAAGAATATAATGCTTACTAAAGCTCCATGTCATACCAAAGAAATTTCGACATTTTCAAAGCGCTCTGCATGGAGCTACACATCATAGAAAAGCTTATTTTGCTGTGACCCACTGCTGACCAGTCACGCTTAAATGGGACCAGACAGGTTAAACCTAGCTTTCACTTAAAGGGGACACCACCATAGAATACAAAAACTTAAGCCTATACATAACTGGAAAAGTCTATCATAAGACTGAGTCTGAAAGGCTGATACATTTTTAATCTATAAATCCAGTATGTTTCCCTCTGTAATAGTTTCCCTCGGATGTCCAGCTTGGTAAAACTTGGAGAATGCACAGTTTCTGGTAGGTAGTCCTGCTGTTGGCCCTCCAGAGGAACTGGTTGGCCACTGTGTGAGACAGGATGTTGGACAAGAGTAACCCTCACTGGTCTGACCCAGCAGGGCTCTTCTGAGGTTCTTATCAGGGGAAGGCCTCGGCCTCTCTGCCCTGTTGCTGGCCCTCCAGAGGAACTGGCTGGCCCCTGTGTGAGACGGGATGCTGGACTGGATGGCCCCTCACTGGTATGATCCAGCAGGGCTCTTCTGAGGTTCTTATCAGGGGAAGGCCTCGGCCTCTCTGCCCTGTTGCTGGCCCTCCAGAGGAACTGGCTGGCCACTGTGTGAGAGACGGGATGCTGGACTAGATGGCCCCTCACTGGTATGATCCAGCAGGGCTCTTCTGATGTTCTTATCGCAGAAGGCCTCAACCTCTATACTCTGTTGTTGACCCTCAACAGGAACTGGCTGGCCACTGGGTGAGACAGGATGCTGGACTAGATGGACCCTCACTGGTCTGATCCAGCAGGGCTCTTCTGGTATTCTTATAGGGGAAGGCCTCAACTTCTGTACCCTGTTGTTGGCCCTCCAGAGGAACTGGCTGGTCTCTGTGTGAAAGAGGATGCTAGACTAAATGGACTGTTGGTCAGATCCAAGCAGGGCTCTTCTGATGTCCTTCTCAGGGGAAGGCCTCGGCTTCTCTGCCCTGTTGTTGGCCCTCCAGAGGAACTGGCTGGCCACTGTGCAAGACAGGATGCTGGACTAAATGAACTATTAGCCTCATCCAGCAGGGCTCTTCTGATGTTCTTATGATCAACCTAAAGCATTCCTGACAAGTGTTTGTCCAACCTCGACTTGAAGACTCTCAGGGAGGGGGAGATCACCCCCCCCCCCAGCAGCCAATTCCACTGCTGAACTGGTCTTAACGTAAAAAAATGTTTTTCCTAATATCAATATGATGGCTGAGGATGCATTTTCAGTATATAGAGTAGTTTTCTGGCAGGTTATATTTTCAGCTGTTCACCCAGATTTAGAGGGACATTTGGTTTTCTGTTTCCAATATCATTCCCAACGGGTTATACATTTAAGCAAGTAAATCTTTCCTGATTTGTTTGACTGCAATGGGTCGACCGGAACTAAGACCACTAATGGGATAAGAGGACCCTGCGCTTCTCTACAAAATGGTTAAATGACCTGTGAAATTCCATATTCCAAGATGAAGTAAATGACCCCGAGGTTATTTGGTTTTCTAAACGGGTTGAACGAAGTCATGGAGGATTGCTCTCTAAAAGGCTCAGAGATCAAGCATAATGGCAGAGTTTCAGTTAATTACTCTCAGCATCCCACAATTAATTTAAAGGAGACATCTGCCCATCAGTTTCCCATTTTGACATATGTCTTTCTTTCACTAGGTTTCCCCCTGCAATTAGACCCAAACAAATGGTAACCACGGTCCCGGTCACATGAGCGAGATAATCTGGGGGGGAAGTGAGGCTATTTGCTCCGGAGTAATATGACCCGCAGCTGCGCGATCACACAGTTCTGTGAACCTGTGTGATCAGACGCAATCGCGAGTGAGTTGGGGTTTTTTTTGCCATTTTTCCCCGATGCGCTTAAACAGAGATCGATGAATCGCCTCTTCACCCTGAAGGCTTCCTATGGCAGTATGCAATGATGTGCATACTGAGAAGGGGGAAAAAACCGGCATGGCGTCAGGATACCCTGATCAGACTATCCCCGACGCAATGAGTGAGCGCTGGAGCGAACACATGGCGAAAGTCCGTCTGTGGCCCGTAGCAAACCTGTTTGATACTGGACTTTCCCTAGTATCTTTTAACTCCGCTTCTTTGGTGCTAATTCTGGGCGCGTGGCTAATTCTGTGTATGACCAGGGCCCATACAGACTAAACCAGTTATTCCTGTTTGGTCCTCGAATCTGTTAAACATCTTCATTATGCTGTATGCTAATTTACTGCTCACCCTCTACCTCTATGTATGGACTGGTAATTTCCATTTCACTGTGTCTGAAGAAGTGTGCATGCACACAAAAGCTTACGCCTTGAATAAAACTTTGTTCGTCTTAAAGGTGCCCCTGGACTCAAACCTTCTTCTCTCAAAAGCTATTAACTATGCCACTCAGGATGGGACGTTCAGAGGCAGTACGCACTGTGTGATGGAAACAAAGAACCAGGGAACTGATAGCCTTCGTTTCCTCCTTGGTAGCTGCCCAGAAACAGAAAGGTGGCCATTGTTGGGAGACATAATTGTTGCAGGATCGTTTCAGAGGGTAGGTATGCTGGTCTGCAGAAGAAGAGCTGGATTCGAATCCAGTATCACCTTAGACACCAACAAGATTTTCGGGATATAAGGTTTTGGGAGTCCAAGTTCCCTTTGCCAGACAGCTGCTGGGAAAGAAAGATCTTGGTTGACCCAGCAGAGTAGTTCCTGCATTCTTACTGCTACAATTACTGCCAAGTAGCATAGGAGATAAGTGTATAAGAAGAGCCCTGCTGGGTCAGACCAGCGAGGGTCCATCTAGTCCAGCATCCTGTCTCACACAGTGGCCAGCCAGTTCCTCTGGACGGCCAACAACAGGGCTGAGAGGCCAAGGCCTTCCCCTGAGAAGAGCATCAGAAGAGCCCTGCTGGGTCAGACCAGTGAGGGTCCCTCTAGTCCAGCATCCTGTCTCACACGGTGGCCAGCCAGTTCCTCTGCAGGGCCAGCAACAGGGCAGAGAGGCCGAGGCCTTCCCCTGAGAAGAACCTCAGAAGAGCCCTGCTGGGTCAGACCAGTGAGGGTCCCTCTAGTCCAGCATCCTGTCTCACACGGTGGCCAGCCAGTTCCTCTGCAGGGCCAGCAACAGGGCAGAGAGGCCGAGGCCTTCCCCTGAGAAGAACCTCAGAAGAGCCCTGCTGGGTCAGACCAGTGAGGGTCCCTCTAGTCCAGCATCCTGTCTCACACAGTGGCCAGCCAGTTCCTCTGGAGGGCCAACAACAGGGCAGAGAGGCCGAGGCCTTCCCCTGAGAAGAACCTCAGAAGAGCCCTGCTGGATCAGACCAGTGAGGGTCCCTCTAGTCCAGCATCCTGTCTCACACAGTGGCCAGCCAGTTCCTCTGCAGGGCCAGCAACAGGGCAGAGAGGCCGAGGCCTTCCCCTGAGAAGAACACCAGAAGAGCCCAGCTGGATCAGACTAGTGAGGGTCAATCTAGTCCAGCATCCCATCCCACACAGTGGCCAGCCAGTTCCTCTGGAGGGCCAGCAACAGGGCAGAGAGGCCGAGGCCTTCCCCTGATATTCTCTCCTGGCACTAAGCCTGTGAACATGGAGGTTCCCTTTAGTCATCATGGCTAGTAGCCACTCACAGACCTCTCCCCTATGGTGCTTGGGGGGGGGCAACAGTGGGAGTGCTTCTAGTGTCCCGGCCTCACTGCTGGACCTCCTGATGGCACCTGGTCTTTTTGGCCATCCAGAGTGTTGGACTGGATGCACCACTGGCCTGATCCAACATTGACTTCTCTGATGTTCTTCTGTTCTTTAATCCAGTCCCCCTTCTACCTTGATTTCAGGAGGCCTGCAAACAGCAGCTGTTTCAGAACAGGGCGAAAATATCTGTGGTGCAGGAGGGGAGGCCCTCTGCCTGCTAGTCCCCAGCTGCCTCCTACCAAGGACACCCTGGAGCAGGGAGGGATTCTTCTGTTCCGTGAGTCATTCAGTCCTTGGACTCCTTACCATCTATATGCCAAAGCTGCGAAATGCGGTTTGCTCGGAGATGCTGTGGTAGCACCATGAGCTAGGCTTCGGCCCAATTCCGCTGTCCACAGACCACCCGCAAAATGTAAAAGGAAATAAAAATTCAGGAGGAGTGATAGATCACTGTAGCCGGTAAGAAACCGCTGGGAGGATGGTGCAGCTTGTTCCGAGGAAGGTCGCGCATTTGCTGTGACCACAGTGCGCTGCTGGCCAAGGCAGTCTTGCTCACTGTTTGGGGCCCAAAGCCACCCCTAAGACTGCAAGACAAGTCCCTCGAGAGGGCAGCAGGCACTGGACGAGAACCCACACAAAACACAGACGAAGCTGCCTTCTAATTATCCAGTCATTTATTTACTTTATTGATACCCTGCCCTTCTCCCCAAAGGGACACAGCGTGGTTGACATCCTCCTCCTCCTCTCACCCCTTCTATCCTCACAACAACCCTGTGAAGTAGATTAAGAAGAAGAAGAAGAGATTGGATTTCTACCCCACCCTTCACTACCCAAAGGAGTCTCAGAGTGGCTTACAATCTCCTTTCCCCTCCCCTCCCCACAACGGGCACCTTGTGGGCAATGCTCCCTCTGAGCTCTGGAGTCCTGTGTGCGAGTGATTTGGCTGCTGCATAAATTAGTTTGGTCTGGAGCCATCCTTCTTGAGTGAAAATAAAAATGTGTGAGCCGGAGGCAAAAAAACTGTAAGCTAGCTCACATTAACTCAGCTTGGAGGGGACACTGGCTGTAAGGTAGGTGGGGCTGAGAGAGCTCTCTTGAGAACTGCTCTTGAGAGAACAGCTCTGAAAGAACTTGTGTGACTTACCCAAGGTCACACCAGCAGCTGCATGTGGAGGAGTCAGGAATCAAACCCAGTTCTCCCAGATTAGAGTCCATGCTCTTGACCACTACACCATATTGCTTCTAACCACTACATCAAGCTGAGACTATGTGACTGGCCCAAGGTTACCCAGCAAGATGCTGGGGATTGAACCTGGGATCTTCTGCATGCCAAGCAGATGCTCTACCACTAAGAAGAGATTGGATTTATAGCCCACCCTTGACTCCGAAGGAGTCTCAGGGCGGTTTATAATCTCCTAACGTTCCCCACAACAGACACCCTGAGAGGTAGGTGGGGCTGAGAGAACTCTTTTGAGGACTGCCCTTGAGAGAACAGCTCTGAAAGAACTTACGACTGACCCAAGATCACACCAGCAGCTGCAAGTGGAGGAGTGGGGAATCAAACCTGGTTCTCCCAGACTGAAGTCCGTGCTCTTAACCACTACACCAGACTGGCTCCAAGCCACAGCCCCTCCCAAAGAAGAACTGGTCGGAAGAAGAAGAAGAAGAAGAAGAAGAAGAAGAGATTGGATTTATACCCCGCCCTTCACTCACTTGGAGTCTCAGAGCGGCTTACAAACTCCTTTCCCTTCCCCTCCCCACAACAGACACCCTGTGAGGTAGGTGGGGCTGAGAGAGCTCTGAGACAACAGTCCTTGAGAGAAAAGCTGGTACAGAGCTATGGCTTGCCCAAGGTCATCCAGCCAGGTGCAAGTGGAGGAGTGGGGACTCAAACCCGGTTCTCCCAGATTAGAGTCTTAACCACTTAACCACTACACCAAACTGGCTCTCAGAGCCCCAGGGTCACCTCAGAGGTCCTGAAGTTTTTAGCTATCAATTTGATTTCCTTTCTCCCCTGCTGGTCCCCATCCACCCTGCAATGGGGACTTAAGCAGCCTACATTATTCTAGCATTTATTTCAGGTTGCAGCGCATTCCCACGAACCCCCGACAAGCTGACACTGCTCCAGAAAAGCTTACATTAGAACACACACTTAAGGGTCTTAAGAGCCAGTTTGGTGTAGAGGTTAAGTGCGCGGACTCTAATCTGGGAGAACCGGGTTTGATTCCCCACTCCTCCACTTGCACCTGCTGGATGACCTTGGGCAAGCCATAGTTCTGGCACAGCTGGTCTTGAAAAAGAGTGGTTTCTGTCAGAGCTCTCTCAGCCCCACCTACCTCACAGGGTGTCTGTTGCAGGGAGGGGAACGGAAAGGAGATTGTAAGCCGCTCCGAGACTCCTTCGGATAGTGAAGGGTGGGGTATAAATCCAATCTCTTCTCTTCTCTTGCTTGGGTCACAGGACTCCCGCTGAATTTTGCTGAAACAGACAAGCATGCCCCCCCCCCCGGTTTATTGACAATGAAAGCATGGGGGGGGGGGGTCACACCCTTCACAGGAGCAAATGCAGGACAGTGGACACAGTGCCGGATCTCTTGGAGAATGCTTCTTTCCCCACCTTCCTGGATTCCCTGTGTATTTTCTTCTCTCTGTCCCCCTCCCCTCCCCGACTACCTACTGTGTATAATTGCTGAAACTGGGATCCCACTATGTAATTTTTGCATCATTTAACATGTCATTTTAAATCTTTGCTCCAGTTCTGCTCCTAGATTTCTGGTTGTTTCTCCAGCCCTCATTCCTACTGCATTGTTCACTGAATGTCACATCCTGTCGATTGTCTTGACTCACTCTGCTGTCATCCGCCTGGAGTTCAAGGGTTGGAACACTTTCCCTGTGAAGAAAGGTTGAAGCGCTTGGGGCTCTTTAGCTTGGAGAAACGACAGCTGAGGGGTGACATGGTCGAGGTTTATAAGATTATGCATGGGATAGAGCAGGTAGAGAAAGAAGTCCTTTTCTCCCTTTCTTGCAATACAAGAACTTGTGGGCACTCCATGAAAGCGCTGAGCAGTCGGGTTAGAACAGATAAAAGGAAGTCCTTCTTCACCCGAAGAGTGATTAACACATGGAATTCACTGCCACAGGAGGTGGATGCGGCTATAAGCATGGATGGCTTCAAGAGGGAATTGGCTAAACATACGGAGCAGAGGCCCATCAGTGGCTATTAGCCACAAGGTATAGATAGGAACTCTCAGTCTGGGGCAAGTGATGCTCTGTATTCTTGGTGCTGGGGGGGCAACAGTGGGAGGGCTTCTAGCCCCAGTGCTGGACCTCCTGATGGAACCTGAGTTTTGGCCACTGTGTGACACAGAGTGTTGGACTGGATGGGCCACTGGCCTGATCCAGCATTGGCTTCTCTTATGTTCTTATGTTCAAGTGAGAACGGAGGACTATCAATAACGTAAATTTAAAAATGGAATCAGTAAATATCCCGCCCCACTAATTTTTCCCTTCCTTGGGCGCGGGTGTGTGTGTGGTTATGTTTCTCTCCTCCCATTCAGCAGTCCTTCTGCCTCCCCCGGTTGCGTCCCCGCCTGCAAACCTGGCCCCTCTTTCGCTCCTTCCCTATCTTATCCAGCCAGGATGAATGCAAAGGGGGTTATACCACCTTAGGTATTTGTAGCAACATAAATCTAGTGGCTCCTGAGCAATGCTCCCTCTAAGCGGTGGAGTCTTGTGAGCAAAAATTCTACTTTGTGAGCTCCTGGCATTAAAGTTGTGAGCGAGCGATTTGGCTGCTGCATGAATTAAGTTTGCTCTGGAGCCCTCCTTCCTGAGCTAAGAGAAAGATGTGTGAGCCGGAGGCTAGAAAACGGTGAGCTAGCTCACACTAACCCAGCTTAGAGGGAACATTGCTCCTGAGAGACCCTGTCTTGTTCCAATACGAACTTCTGCAGATTGACAGCAAGAATCAAATCCAAGAGTACTTTAGAGACTGGCAAGATTTTGGGGGCATGAAATTTCAAGAAGAGCCCAAGCTCTCTTTGCCAGAGAGGAGAAGGGAAAACTGTAATTCCTACTGCAATTTCCCCTTCACATTTCAGCCCAAAGAAACTAGCTGAGACTCACAACAGCTCTGAATGCTGTCGAGCCTTTCATGCGCCGCTGGATTTTGTGGTGGGGTTTTGCCCAGCAAAAACAAACAACAACAGAGGAGGGGAGAAAAATGCCAACCCAGAACAGACAAGAATAACCCAGAACAGAGAAGCTCCTAAGTAAAGGTAAAGGTTTCCTTGCTCAAAAGCAAGTCAAATCTGACTCTAAGGGGTGGTGCTCATCTCCATTTCCAAGCCAAAGAGCCACCGCTGTCCGAAGACGTTTCCGTGGTCATGTGGCCGGCACGCCTAAACACCAAGGCGCACGAATGTCATCGAAGCAGTACCTATTTATCTACTTGCAATATCTTTCTTTCGAGCTGCTAAGTTGGCAGAGAAGGGAGCTTACTCCGTCACACAGCACTCGAGTCTCAAACTGCCAAGCTACCGAGCTTCCAGTCTGCAGCTCAGCGTCTTAACCTGAGCAACCCGGCCCCAAATCTTGTTAGTCTTTAAGGTGCTCCTGGACTCATGTTCTTTTCTGCTGCTACAGAAGACTAACATAATGACCCATCTTGAGCTGTACCCAAAAATTTGGGGGGGGGGGGGGGGTTTACACATAGAGTTATGACTGTCAATTACAAAAAAGTCTCAAAGTATAACCCAGAAATTTTAATGAAAGTACAAATATTCCAAAAACCGTGCATCACAAAGCAGTAACCTTTGTTTGCATACACACACAAACACCCCCCTCCCCCAGGTATATATAAACCCTTTTAAATAAAATTGCACTTATCCATACCGGGACAACATGCACTGTTACAAGTGCAATTTTATTTTAAAAGTTTTATTGGTATATTTATTTAAAATGGCTTTAGATGCACAAGGTCAGGGGTGGGCAAACTTGCTTAACATAAGAGCCACATAGAATAAACATCAGATGTTTGAGAGCCGCAAGACATGAACAAATATTACCTGCTTTTATTGGAAAATAAGCAAATTTGCTCTTTATTAACATTAAATGAGACTGCCAAAAATAATAACAAAAGGGGCAAAAGCAGATATTGCTAATGATATTAATTTGTCCAATGATATTTGTTTGCTAATGATATTTAGCTTCCCCAGCCGCCCTGCCGGGAGCCACATAATATATGTGAAAGAGCCGCATGCGGCTCCCGAGCCACAGTTTGCCCGCCACTGCACTAGGGGACAAACCCCCCACTCTCTGGTTGGATCTATATGTACCTGCCCCTAGTACACAAAGCCTGTCCAACAAAATCACTTGTCCTGGCATGCCATCCCCTTGTCTGCAAGTGCAATCTTATTTAAAAAGGCTTTATTTGTTTGTTGTAAATGGCTTTATACACACTAGGGGACAATCCCTACACTCTCTGGTTGCATATGTACGTACCTTCTCCTAATATACAAAGCCTGTCCAACCAAATTGCTTGTAACTGCGTGCCACCCCCTTGCCTGCAAGGGCAATTTTACTTAAAAGGCTTTACTGGTTCCTTTGTTTAAAATGACCTTAGGTGCAGTAGGGGACAACCCCCCCCCCCCCTCTGGTTGGAGGTATATGCACCTTCCCCCAGTACACAAAGCCCGTCCCACAAAACTGCTTGTAACCCCCTTGCCTGCAAATTTGACCTAAGAGGCTTTATTGGTTTATTTTTTTAAAATGCTTTTAGATGCACTCGGGGACAAACCCCACACTCGCTGGTGGCACCTAAATGCACCTTCTTCCCCATACACAAAGCCCACCCAACCAAAACTGTTTGTAACCCCTTTGCCGGCAAGTGCAATTTGATTTAAAAGGCTTTATTGGTTCATTTATTTAAAACAGCTTCATATGCACTGGGAGACAATCCTCACAGTCTCTGGTTGCATCTATATGTCCTTCCCCAGTATACGAAACCTGTCAAACCCAATTGCTTGTGCCGGCGTGCCACCCCCTTGCCTGCCAGTGCAATTTGCTTTAAAGGGCTTTCCTGGTTTGTTTGTTTAAAACAGCTTCATACGCACTCGGGGACAAACCCCCCACTCTCTGGTGGTATCTATATGCGCCTTCCCCTAGCACCCAAAGCCTGTCCAACAAAACTGCTTGTGCCGGTGTGCCCACCTCCTTGCATGCAAGTGAAATTTGATTTAAAGGGCTTTATTGGTTCATTTATTTAAAACAGCTTCATATGCACTAGGGGAGAAACCCCCCACTCTCTGGTGGCATCTATATGCACCTTCCCCTGTAACCTGTCAAACGAAATTGCTTGTGCCCTTGCCTGCCAGTGCAATTTGCTTTAAAGGGCTTTCCTGGTTCATTTCTTTATTTAAAATGCTTTTATATGCACTGGGGGAGGGGGGGGGGAACCCCACTCTCTGGTGGCTTCTATCCGCACCTTCCCCTATATACCTTCCCCAGTACACAAAACCTGTCAAACGAAATTGCTTGTGCCCTTGCCTGCCAGTGCAATTTGCTTTACAGGGCTTTCCTGGTTCATTTATTTATTTAAAATGCTTTTATATGCACTGGGGGCGGGAGGGGGGGGAGGGGGAAACCCCACTCTCTGGTGGCTTCTATCCGCACCTTCCCCGATGTGCCCTCCCCAGGACACAAAACCTGTCAAAGCCAACTGCTGCAAGTGCAATTTGATTTAAAGGGTGTTATTGGTTCCTTTGCACTAGGGGAGGGAACCCCCCCCCCTTCCCCCGCTCTCTGGCGGCATCGACCCGCAGCTTCTTCCCCGAGTACCCAAAGCCCGTCCCACCAACACTGCTTGCAGCCCCCCTTGCCGCCAAGTGCAATTTGATCTAAGAGGCTTTCTTGGTGTAAAAGGGCTTCTAGATGCACTCGGGGAGCCCAAAAAAAACAACAACACGCCCCCCCGCCGGGCCCCACTCCCTGGGGGCATCTGGGGACCCCTTCCTTCCCCGGGTGCGCAAAGCCACGCGCCCCCCCCCCCCGAACCCGCCCGGGCAACCTCGTCTACGGGGCTTCCCCCCCACGGGGGGTGGGGGGGTGGGGTGGGGGTCTACCTTGAGGGTGACGTCGCAGAGCTTCCCCTGTCGCCGGATCTCGCCCATCACCCCGTAGCCCCGGCTGGGCAGGTCCCCCACCGAGAAGTGCACCAGGTCCTCCGGGTCCAGCTCCGGGTCCGGCCCGGCCGCTTCCAGCATCTTGCCCGCCTCGCCCAGCCGCTCGCCTCCGCCTCACGGCGCCGCTTGGCGCCGCGCGGCCACCGTAGCCGGCCCCTCGCGCAACGCTGCTGCTGCTGCGGCGGCGGCGGCGGCGGCGGCTCTTCCCCGCCCTCTGTTGCCGGCTTCCGGGCATGTGCCGGAAGTGGCGGTGGCCGTGGCAACCGGCGCGCCGGAAGGGCCCGTCGCCGTGGCGACCGCCTTCACCTCCCGCCGCTCCGGGGTCCCAGAAGTGCGGCCGACCTGGGGACGGAGACAGGCCGCTCGCCCCCCCCCTCGCTCTCCGGCAGCGGTTATCGATCCGTGAGCGGTTATCGATCCGTGCAGCACGCAAGAGGAGGCCCGCCTGGCCGACTACCGGCGGGGAGTCAGGCCACGGTGTGTGGGACGCCGAGAGCGCGGCGCTGGAGAGGCCGCCGGCCTGGCCCAACACTGGCTTCCCTGCCGTTCTCTCTCTCAGGACATGGGGGGGTGGTGGTGGAGAGCAAGGCTCCCTCCAAGCTGGGGAGCTGCCGGCACTGAAGCTGTGAGCGGGCGGTTTGGCTGCTGCACACGTCAGTTTGCTCCCTGGAGCCCTCCTTCCTGGGCTCAGACAAAAAGGTGTGAGCGGGAGGCTAAAAAACCTGTGAGCCAGCACACACTCACTCAGCTTAGAGGGAACATTACTGACAGTCTCCTCCCCCTCCCCACAGCAGACACCCTGGGAGGGAGGCGGGGCGGAGAGAGCTCTCTCGAGGACTGCTCTTGAGAGAACAGCTCTGAGAGAACTCGTGAGTGACCCAGGGTCACACCAGCAGCTGCATGTGGAGGAGGAGGAGGAGAAGAGAAGACATTGGATTTATACCCCGCCCGTCACTACCTGAAGGTGTCTCAGAGCGGCTTACAACCTCCTTTCCCCTCCCCTCCCCTCCCCACAACAGACACCCTGGGAGGGAGCTGGGGGCTGAGAGAGCTCTCTCGAGAACAGCTCTGAAAGAACTCGTGAGTGACCCAGGGTCACGCCAGCAGCTGCATGTGGAGGAAGAGAAGACATTGGATTTATACCCCGCCCTTCACTACCTGAAGGTGTCTCAGAGCGGCTTACAACCTCCTTTCCCTTCCCCTCCCCACAACAGACACCCTGGGAGGGAGCTGGGGGCTGAGAGAGCTCTTTCGAGAACAGCCCTTGAGAGAACAGCTCTGAAAGAACTCGTGAGTGACCCAGGGTCACGCCAGCAGCTGCATGTGGAGGAAGAGAAGACATTGGATTTATACCTCGCCCTTCACTACCTGAATGTGTCTCAGAGCGGCTTACAACCTCCTTTCCCTTCCCTTCCCTTCCCTTCCCCACAACAGACACCCTGGGAGGGAGCTGGGGGCTGAGAGCGCTCTTTCGAGAACAGCCCTTGAGAGAACAGCTCTGAAAGAACTTGTGAGTGACCCAAGGTCACGCCAGCTGCTGCATGTGGAGGAGCGGGGAATCCATCCTGCTTCTCCAAGATTTGAGTCCGTGCTCCTAACCAATGCTCCCTCTAAGCTGTGGAGTTTTGTGAGCAAAAATTCTTCTTTGTGAGCTACCAGCATTAAAGTTGTGAGCGAGCGACTGGGCTGCGGCATAAGTTGGTTTGCTCTGGAGCCATCCTTCCTGAGCTAGGACAAGAATGTGTGAGCCGGAGGGTAAAAAATGGTGAGCTAGCTCACACTCACTCAGCTTAGAGGGAACATTACTTTCAGTCTTCTTCCCCTCCCCACAACAGACACCTTGTGAGGGAGGTGGGACTGAGAGAGCTTTTTTGAGAACTGCCCTTGAGAGAACAGCTCTGAAAGAACTTGTGACTGACCTAGGTCACACCAGCAGCTGCATGTGGAGGAGCGGGGAATCAAACCCAGTTCTCCCAGATTAGAGTCCGTGCTCCTAAGAGTCGGTTTGGCAAGCTAGTTTTGGACTCAGTGATCCCTCTAAGCTGAGTTTAAGATGTAAGATTGATTTATTGCATATGGCCATTGGCTGCCACAATACAAAACTGCATTCAAAGAATACTTATGATTTAAAACATTGCGTTCATACTAAAACTCAGTTGTGCAACTAAAGTGTCAAAAAATGGCAACAATTTAGAATTGTAAAAACATGGCATCAGTACTTTATAACTCATTATAAAACATTTTTAAGGGCCACCTTGGATCTCTAAGCTGAGTTGGTGCGAGCTAGCTCAGTTTTTTAGCCTCTGTTACACACATTGTTGTCTTAGCTCAGGAAGGGTGGCTCCAGAGCAAACTAACTTATGCAGCAGCCAAATCACTCACAACTTTAATGCCAGTAGCCCACAAAGTAGAATTTTTGCTCACAAGACTCTGCAGCTTAGAGGGAGCATTGGTCTCGGTGAGGCCTGGGTTTGAATCATCCCCACTTGTGCCAAGCACAAAAGCTCACTGGGAACCCTTTGGCCAGTCACACGCTCTCAGCCTGGGCTGCCTCATAGGGTTGTTGTGAGGATAAAATCAAGGAGAGGGGAACAGCGCAGGCTGCTTTGGGATCCTGTTCAGGAGAAAATCAGAATACAAATGAAATTAACAAATAGTGGTAGGCTGTTCCTGAACAGGGAGGCTCATGGCTTGTAGTAACCATCTTTGGTAAGCCCTTGTTTAAGGCCATCAAGCCTTGCTTCCAATTCCCCAACTCGTCTTCTGGTAAATAGGTGAAGCATTAATTTGCACATTTTTGGGTGTCATAAAGAAGGAGCTCCATTTGGCTGTCCTTTCCTGAGGGACTCTGAGAACTGTAATTTGGGGGAAATATCTGGAGAGTCCCTTGGGACCACTCCTGCCCCTTCCTAGCCCAGTGAGGGGCCTGCTCCAGGTTGGGAAATTCCTGGAGATTTTTTTTTGGGGGGTGGGGTGGAGCCTGAGGAGGGTGGGGTTTGAGGAAGGGATAGACCGCAGCAAGGTATAACACCAGAGAGGCCATTTCCCCAGGGGACCTGATCTCTGTTGCCTGGAGATCAGTTGCAGTCCCAGGAGATTGCTAGCCACCCCCTGCAGAATGTAAGATCACGCTATGCATTCTTTTCTACAGAGGAATCACACAGAATCTTAGTCCCATGTAAATGTACCCAGAATTACACCTTTGTGTGTGTGAGTGATCGAAAGCTCATAGGCTGGGTGGCCACTTCTGATCCGAAAGCAACATTTTTGTCCTAAATACCATTCACTGTTGCCAGCTATAGCTTTAAGCTCTGGGATGAATCGGCCCTTAGAGAAAGAAAGCAAACTTTGACTTTCCTTTCCCATTTGCCTGTTCCAGCCTTTGTCACAATGTGTGCCTCCACGAAAAGAGTGAGCGCATTCGCACGACTCAGACCATCAGCTGACTTCCCACAAGATACGATCAAGCTTGGAGCTGACAATCAGGTAAAGAGGCTGTAGAAAAGAGCAGAAGGTCTGTTTCCTTGGAAGGTGCTGACAGAATGCATTTCCACAGTGGCTGTGGCCAGGGTGGACACAGGAGAGCACTGTGCCGTCCTCGGAGCACTTTCCTGGGGAGTAAGCCCCACTGAATAGGCTTGAGTAGGACTCTGAGCTGACCTGCTTAGGATTGCCCTCGGTTTTATGCATTGTGTTGAAGGCAGCTGTGCAAGGTTCTCATTGATCTTCACGTGCTGCGATCTTGTGTAGGCAGTCAGTCAAGCAATTCATGGGACAATTCATGTCATTTGCCAAAACCTAAGCATGCGTTGCCAAGTTCTTGCGTTGCTTTTCTTGGGGACCACCCAAGCAAGGATTATTTCACACTGCTGAAGGTTTACTTTTCCGTTTTCGGTAGGAAGCAGAATCGAAAGTTGGGGTTCCCCGTGGCTCTTAATGAAGTATTATCCTCTCATCTCCATGAGTAAGATCCTACTGTATCTCTGTTCCAAAATAAACTCTCTTCCACGAAGGTTCCACTTCTCCCTGCAGTTTTCCACATCTCCCTGTGTTTGCCAGCTATACATTATTATTTTTTTGGCCATCAAGTCACAGCTGACATGGTAACCCTGTGGGGTTTTCAAGGCGATAGACATTCAGAGGTGATTTGCTATCGCCTGCCTCTGTGTCATGACCAAGAAGAGAAGAGACTGGATTTATACCCTGCCTTTGGCTACCCGAAGGAGTCTCAGAGTGGCTTACAATCCCTTTCCCGTCCTCTCTCCAGAACAAACACCCTGTGAGGTCAGTGGGACTGAGAGAGCTCTGAGAGAACTGCTCTTGAGAGAACAGCTCTGAGAGAACTTGTGACTGACCCAAGGTCACACCAGCAGCTGCATGTGGAGGCGCAGGGAATCAAACCCAGCTCTCCCAGATTAGAGTCTGCCCTCTTAACCACTACACCAAACTGGCTTCCTTGGTGGTCTCCCTTCCAAATGCTGGCCAGGGCGACCCTGCTTAGCTTCCAACTTACCGTTTTAGCTGTCTGCTGTTCTGGTGGCTGGCCACTTCTCTTTCAGCAGTAATGGAACAGTGGTAAATTACCAGCCCGTTATTTCTGGAAGGGTGTTAAATATTGCTTTGTTTGGTTTGTAGCCAGCTGGCCACTGAGAATATTTCTTATTTTATCATTTATTGTTGCAAAGCTGCAATTACAAAGCAGCAATCATTAAAATAAAACTAATGAACAGTTACTTCGACTGGTCCTTAAGTGAAGCCCAGTGCTAAAGCCCTGTCTCCACTTCCTTCCTAAACAAGGAGATCTTGGGCCAGTCACTCACTCTGAGGCCTCACCTACCTCACAGGGTTGTTGTAAGGATAACAACAGAGGAGAGGAGAACAATGTAAGTTATTTTGGATCCCCCTTGCGGGGAAAGGTATGTTATAAACGGAGTAAATAATTTTTGAATGCTTTCAGAGAACCAGAGGGCTACAAGGAGGGGATTGAAAAGGACAAGACCCCCAAGAAACGGCAGTAGCTCTTTGACAGTGCACGTGACACAGTCCTGTGTTGTATTGTGTTTAAGCTAAACAGATCGCCAAGAATCGGGTCTGAAGAAGTAGGGAAAAACAACACAGAAAGGATTCTCTACGGAGGCTGAATAAGCACAGGATGGCCATTCCGAATTTCACCGGCTAGCAGTGTTCCCTCTAAGCTGAGTTAGTGTGAGCTAACTCACAGTTTCTTAGCCTCCAGCTCACACATTTTTGTCTTAGCTCAGGAAGGAGGGCTCCAGAACGAACTAATGTACGCAGCAGCCGAATCGCTTGCTCACAACTTTAATGCCAGTAGCTCACAAGGTAGAATTTATGCTCACAAGATTCCACAGCTTAGAGGGAACATTGCTAGCTATTGTGGATCACTATTTCTTGCAAGAACAGTTAGATTTTTAGTGTCCTATACTCATGTGGAAGCAATCTCAGCCATGTCTACTCAGAAATAAACCCCGTGTTATTCAGTGGTGCTTACTCCCAGGAAAGTGTCCTTGGGATTGCAACTGCAAAAACCTATGCCAGAGCTAAAAAATTGAACAATCAAGCTAGTTCTGCTCTTGTGGAAACATCCTGAAAAAGGTGAGGATTCTCACCGTGTTGGAGCCTCTTCCTTTACCAGATGAGGACTGAAGTGTCTTCAGCCTCATTGCTTAGAAAAAAGATTACTCAGGGAAGAAAAGGGCGAGATTTCTGTCCTTCTAAGTCGTGTGGAGAGAAGAGCAGTTGCCTGCCTCCTTTGTAGTACTAGGATTCAAGGTTGCCCAGCAAAGCAGATTGGCTGTAATTCTGAAAAGAAACATGGCTGAAGCATGGAAATAATTTCTACAGGAAGTGGTGGTGATTCCTAAGAGGATTAGGTAGATGGCAGCTGTTTGCCCTGATATCCCCATGGAAGCTCCACGTACAGGGGGCACATACCTCTTGAGTCCCAGATGCTGGGTACGAGCAACAAAAAAGGGCTGTCGTTTTTGTGCTGCGTTGTGTGACCTTGCAGAGACACTACACTGCCCACTCTTGAGAACAGGCTTCTGTGGCTGCTGTTCTCATCGAGCAAAGCATTCCTTACGTTCCCCTGTTTCTTTTAAGGCTAGCCGATAACCTGGTTGCTTCTTTCTCCTTTCCTAGAGTATCGATTTCTACATCGAGAGAGACCATTCGAAGGGGGTTGTCAACAACAAACAGACCGACTGGTCTTTTAAACTAGACGGCGTCCTTCACCACGCGGCACAGGAGCTGGTTTACGACACGGTAGCCAGAGACCTGGTCTCCCAAGCTCTTGATGGATATAACGGTACATTTTAAAGAACAGAAGAGCCCTGCAGGTGGCCATTCTAGTCCAGCATCCTGTCTCATGCAGTGGACCACCAGTTGCTATGGCGGACCAACAAACAGTACACGGAGGCCGAAGCCTTCCCTTAGTGTTGCCTCTTAGCACTGGCGTTCAGAGGTTTGCTACTGCTCTTGATGGAGGTTCCCTTCAGTCGCTGTTGCTAGTAGCCCCTGATGGACCTCTCCTCCATGAATCTGTCTAATCCCCTTTTAAAACAATCTGTGCTTGTGGGCGTCACTACGTCCTCTGGCAGTGATGTTGCAGAATGTCCCACTGTTCCACTTTGGCCACTCTGAGAGGTAGGGATGCTTAGCAGCTGTCGCAGGTCTCCACCTGGCAGCCTGCTTCTCTCCTGAGCTGACCTGAGTCCCAGGGGGAGTCCTGACTCCCAGGGGGAGTTCTCGCTTTCCCCTGCCACCAGCTGCTCAGTAAGCTTGTTACCCATGAAGAGAGGCAGCACTCCTACCACTCCATCCGTGGTGCTGTTTACAAGCTTTGCCTAGCACCCATGCCCCCTGTTTTGCTTTTCCTTTGTGAGAACATCTTCCCACACTTGAGCACTTCCAGGGATCTAGCGATCTCTTCACCAACCGTCTCTTTTCCCATGCTGCCCTTTTACGAACATGTTGAAATGGAGTGTATCATGGTTATGGAGAAGAAACTTCCAGCATTCAGAATAACAAGAAATTCACGAAAAGCAAAGGTCCACACACATAGTCTGCACAGCAACGGACTGAGCAAGGTTACAGCGTGAAAGTGTAAACTCATTCCTCTGTCCCTTGTCTAATATACCCTGAGTGTTGCTGTTCCAGGCTCTTTACTCTTAAAGTTACAGCTTTCTATCATTCATCCGTTACCATGAGTCTTTGTGCAGGCTACGTGCCCGTTGTTAGGTCTGGATGGTAATGGCAGGCATCCAGGAGGAATCTTTCGAGATGTCCCTTACCAAACGGACCCTGCAAAATGGGCCTCGTTTCCCAGGGGATTTAGCGCTTCTGTTTGCCCTTCCCTCTTTTGCATTAGTCCTTCTCTTCTTATCCTTCCCGTGAAGAGATACAGTCTAGCACTTGCCAGCCCCAAGTCTCTGTCACCTCCGGGGTGTCACCTTCCAGCTGGGGCCACGTGGTTGTTCTTTGCCAGCTATAAGCATTTGTATAACCAGGCCCTTCGAGTAGTGGGTGCTTGAGCAATTCATCAGCGGGATGGGGACACTAAACTTTGCTCCGGTTTTCTGTCCTTTTATCAACATGGAAGCTTCCTAAAATGAATGGGGGGGGGGGGGGGTGGGGTTGTAGCCCTTGAACTCTCAATAGTGTGATGTCTCCCTAAGTGTGCTATAGTTGAGTAAAGAAGAATTTCCTTTTCTTCTGTCCTGAATCGATCGTCCATCAACTTCACTGGGTGCCCTCGGGCTCTAGTACTTTGGGAGAGAGAGAAAATGCTCTCTGTCCACTCTCTCTGGTGGTGGTGGAAAGTGCCATCCAGGGCCATGGCAAACTTGTAGGTATTTTAAGGCAAGAGATGCTTGGAGGTGGTTTGCCATTGCCTGCTTTCGTGTTGCAGCCCTGGACTTCCTTGGTGGTCTCCCATCTAGAGATGTAAAATTTCTGAAAATTTTGAAGCTTGGAAAAAAACCCCGTTTTTCTCTGTTATTTCCCGGGGGAAACCAGAAATTTTCAGAAAAATTGAAAAAAAAATGCTACATTAGCACTTCTTTTTTCTTTTCCAGGTTGAAAGTCATTCTGTTACTTTAGGAACATAAAATAGGACTGTGGACAATTTTACTTGGCATGAAATTATCACAACTAGCATATTAAAAATATAGTGTATCCAAACAATTATTACAAACAGAATTTACTTTTTTAATAATATTTATTTGTAATTGTAACAAATGGAGCAACCATCTCCTGAACTGTTTACTAGTTTATGTGGAACAGACAAAAAAACCTCCACAAAACAATTTTTAAAAATCCTGAAGAAACAACTATTCATGTTTCCTCTCCACAGTATTGGAGAGTTCAGTTTGTAACCTAGTCCTCGGTGCATGGAAATTAGATTAATCTGATACCTTACATATTTTTTTGAAATGATTTAGAAAATATTTGAACACCTTGTCTTAAAATATTTTATTCATCATGTTAAAATAAAACGTTCCATAATCAATTTCTTTTCTTTTCTTTTTTCAATTTTTCCAGTTTTTCAGAAAAAAACAAAAAAGACTTCAGGGAAAAAACGGGAAAAATGTTTTTTCCCGATTTTTTCCCGTTTTTCCCCAGATCTTCACATTTCTACTCCCATCCCAATACTAGCCAAACCTGACCCTGTTTAGCTTCTGAGAGCTGATGTGATCAAGCTACCAGGGGCCATCCATGTCAGGGCACAATTGTGTCATCAAATCACAATCGCCAGTAGCTGTGCACAGCCCAGATTGGCCAGGAACTAGTGCAATCACTAACTACTTCCCCTCAGTTTCAGCCGAAAAGTGGTGGTGTACTTATTGCTGAATGAACAGATCCCGAGACTCTGAAATTGTACTTCTTGCTCAGGTCTAGGGGGAAAGCCATGGACGCTTTCATTATCCATGAATCTGAAGTTTCCAGTTGTATTGCTGTTAGGATATCTTTATCTTTGGTGCTATCATTGTGAATTGATCCTCCTGTTATTGGAAAGCTGTTTGGAGATCTGCCAAAGTCAGAGCCTGTGCATTTTCTGTAAGCATTACCAGCTTCCGCTTTTCTCTAATCAGCTTCTTTTGATTTAAAAAGGGGAATGATTCTAAAGTATATATTTGGAGCCCACACTCCCACTGGGAATGAATTCTGCATAAAGTGGCTCTCAGCATGGGGCAATTGAATTCCTTCGGGCAGCAAAATAATGCAGTTGTAGGGTTGCAAGCTCTGGGTGGGGAAATACCTGGAGGTTTGGGGGATGGAGCCTGGAGAGGGCCGGGTTGGGAGAGGAGAGGGTCCTCCTTCCAAAGCATCCATTTTCTTCAGGAGAACTGATCTCTGTTGTCTGGAGATCAGTTGTAACAGTGGGAGGTCTCCAGGCCCCACCTGGAAGTTGGCAACCCTAGCCCCATGGGAGGCAAGCTGCTCCTTTTGGTGACGATGTACCAGACACAACTCAAATTCATTGTGGCTTTCTTTGTTTGGGAAACTTTTCCAGGTACTATAATATGCTACGGGCAAACAGGATCTGGAAAGACTTACACGATGACAGGCACAACGCAGGACTACGAGCATCGAGGGATCATTCCCCGAGCTATTCAACAGGTAATCCAGAGCACAGTGCACACGTATAGAAGAGGAAAGAATCCATAAAGAGCTTTCTCTCTGATGATGTGGGATCCCTGCCGCCCCGTCGTTGTTAGTTGGTTGCATCACGGCTGGGGTGACAGTGAAATGGATTGGAATCGAGTTTATAGGGGCCCGTAGGTCTCTGCCAAGGGGCAGACGCGGAGACCCACCTCCGCTGTGAATTACTGTACTGTATTTTTTGCTCCATAAGACTCACTTTTTCTCCCCAAAAAAGGGAAGGGGGGGAAGTGTGTGCGTCTTAAACCCCCCTCACCTTTCCCAAGCCACGGCACCGAGCAGAGCTAGGTGCGTCTTATGGAGCGAAAAATATGGTAGTTGTGCTGCTTTTCTCATGTTGCAAACTTCATACCATAATAAAGGGGGAACTGAGCCTGCTCGCGGGGAGGGCGGGGTACAAATAAAATAAATAAATAAATAAACCGACAGCTTTACTCCTTTATGGCGATGGAGACTAAGCTCTCACTTAGTGAAGCTCCAGAAGAAATCTAGAGTCCAGGGGCACCTTCAAGACCAACAAAGGTTTATTCAAGGTATGAGCTTATATAAAAGCTCATACCTTGAATAAACCTTTGTTGGCCTTAAAAGTGCCACTGGACTCTAAACTTCTTCTACTGCTTTAGACTAAAAGTGTGCCAAAAAAAAATTCGGCCTGACTGGGATCGTGCCATGCCCTCAGGCCTGCAACCCAGAATCAGAGGCTAAAGCAGTGGCCAGCTTCACTCCTGGGATTGCCAGAGCTGGTGGAATGCAAGAGGAGGCAGGCCGAGAGGGAAACGCAGGAGCAGTGCTGCACAGTGTGGGTGGCTGCCCAACTGCTACCTGTGAGCTGGAGTCATTGCAGGGTCAGGGCTGACAGCCCCGTAGGTTGCTCAGCCAGGGAAGACTTGCACCTTTCCCTGGATGACTCAGCAGGTTGAGGGGTTGCACTTGGGCTTGAATAAAAGCAGCCAGAACAGTGGGGAGCCGGCGTGGAAATGAGTTCATGATTCTGGTCTGTGTGACGGTGCTTTAGGGCTTCTGTGCGCTTTGACCTTATAGACTGAGACCTGGCTTGTGCTCTTCTGGACCTTCTGGTTTGATCCTTGGACTTTTGAATAGCTGTGTTTTGAATCAAGGACCAAAAGGTTAAGGAGATCAGAACATAAGGGCCCAATAGCTCAGTGTCTAAAACTGAAGCATAAATATTATCAAACATATGAAAATATACATGTGTTTATTACAAAGTCAATACAAACAAATACAGGTCCAAGTAGTAGCCTCCATTCAGAATAAATTCATACATTAATCTCAAAGATAGACTTACTTTTTTTCCAAGTTTATTTCTCAGTTTTCGTAGATAAAGTAACACGACAAATAAATATAGCATTTACATACATGCCTTTGAGTCTATTGTGTCTTTTTTTAATCTAACCATACATACAATTTGTTACATCTTCTATTAAATAGTTCTTGATCTTTCCCGTGTAATATAATGCTTAATCTATCCATTTCTGCCACCTCTAATAATTTCTGAATTAAATCCTCCTTTGAAGGCAACGTATCTCGTTTCCAGCCTTTTGCTATAAGTATTCTAGTTAATGTTAATATATATGTTATCATATATATCTCATTTCTTTTAAATCTATCCAAGAGCATATTCAGGAGAAAAATTTCTAGTAAAATCTCTATATCCATATTTGTTATTTCTTGTATGATCTTATGTATTTTGTGCCAATACTTTTGCATCTTACTGCACCTCCACCACATATGATAAAATGTACCAACATTACTTTTGCATTTCCAACAGGTGTTCAGGATATTGCTATAGCATTTGGCTATTTTATCTGGGGTCCAGTACCATCTATAGAACATTTTATAGATTTTTTTTGGTATGGTATCTCTCTTATATAGTTTATGGCTTTCCATATGTTAGAGCATTGATCAATATCTATGGTACGTCCTCTATCCTGCATCCATGTTATCGTGTTTTTCGATAGACTATTACTGACCCTGACCAAATGTATTTTGGCCAACTGGCCTTCCTCAGTGGTTGAACAATATTACAGAGTGGCTCCAGACATTACAGGAGTACAGTCATTTCTTAAACACAGACCAAGGTGAAACTGTTTTGTAGTCAATATCTGTGACCTAAGGCGGAGATATAAATCTGAGGCCTCATTTTTGGAAACTTGCCGCCACGGTCAGGTATGCTTCCCTTGAAAAATGGGTCAATGGTGTACCTTTCTCTCCTGGTCAAAAATTTTAAGACGCAGTCTGGAGCCAATAGGAATGTAACAGTGCGCTATTAAATTACTATTGTGATAAACACGGGTATATTTTTGTATATCCAATCATACTTATGCTTGAATTTTAGTCACAGAATTAACGGGCCCTTATATTCTGACTTCGTGAACCTTTTGGTTCTTAGAACAAACTTAGAGTCCAGCGGCACCTTTAAGACGAACAAAGGTTTATTCAAGGTATGAGCTTTCGTGTGCGTGCACAGTTTTTCAAATACATTCGAATGGTAGGTACAGTTCAAACTATAAGTTTACAGTCTATAAGTTTGAACTGTGTCTTTGTGTCTATCAACCTGAACCTTACCTACCATTCCAATGTATTTGGAAAAGTGTGCCCACACACAAAAACTCATACCTTGAATACACCTTTGTTGGTCTTAAAGGTGCCACTGGATTCTAAATTTGTTCTGCTGCTTCAGACCAACACGGCTGACCACCTGGATCCATCTTTTGGTTCTTAATTCAATTCATTTCGGGTCAAGTCGCCCCCCCCCCCCCCCCCGGCTTTTGTCTTTAGCTGTGTTTTGACCCGGACTGTTTTTGGACTATGCCTGTTGCCTCCTGCCCCAGGTGTCTGCCTGAACCCGGACAGTACCCATGCCACCAGTTGTACCAGACACAGAGACATGCTAGTCTGGCTGCAGCAGAAAACAGAGGGAAAAGCTCTTGGGGGTGCTTTGTAGCGTCAGGAGAAGGAATCTGTATGATTCCAATTCTGTTCTGCCCCTTTGGCAGTGACTTCAGTTCGATCCCTGGCATTTCCTGCCCGAGGTTGGCAGGGCTGGGGAGTCTCACACTTCTTTCCTATGCAGGACAGCTTCCAAACTGTACCATGAATATCCCTCTGGGTCGCACCTCTATCCCACAAATACTCCTGCCACTTTGGCAGAGCCCAGGCGGCTTGTGCGTCCCCTTCTGGCAGGTGTTTTCATGGAGCGGAACCTGACTTTGTCTCCAGGTGTTCAAGGCGATGGAGGAGCACTCCAGTCAGTTCATGACCATTCGAGTGTCTTACCTGGAGATCCACAACGAGACCATCTTCGACCTCTTGTCCCTGACCCCCCACGCTCCTGGCCCTCCGCTGTCTGTCGTGGAGAGCCCCCAGGGGGTTTCTGTGAAAGGGCTGGCGGTGCACGCTGCCCCCAGCGAAGAAATGGCTTTAAACTTCTTGTTCGAGGTAGGGAGCATAATTTTTCTGCGTGGTCTTTGCAAGAGGTTTTTTCATGAGCGGGGAGGCCCATTCGGGCCATTGTTTTCCTTTGAGCAGCTGTATCCGATTCCCACACTGCTGCTGTTTTAGGGATTTCCTCTCTGTCTGTCTGATCCGCTTTTATCCTGCCCTTCTCCAAGGAGCTCAGGGTGGAACCCCCCCCCCTTCCTTGTTTGATCCTCATGACACCCCCGAGGTAGGCGAGGCCGAGAGAGAATGACTGAGCCAAGGTCACCCTGCAAGTTCCATGGCAAAGGAGGAATCTGAACCCAGATCCGAGTCCAACCCTCTCCAGCCTTGACACCAATGCTCCCTCTAAGCTGTGGAGTCTTGTGAGCAAAAGTCCTACTTCGTGAGCTACTACTGGCATTAAAGATGTGAGCAAATGACTTTCTCTGGAGCCATCCTTCCTGAACTAAGATAAAAATGTGTGAGCCAGAGGCTAAAAAACTGTGAGCTAGCTCACACTAACCCAGCTTAGAGGGAATACTGCTTGACACCACAGGTGTTTACATTACCCGTTCTTCCTCTAAGGAAATACGACATTATCGGCCTGGTATGCTTGATGAGAATTCACTGTGGATTATACCATTCTCACAGTTCCTGGGGGAAGGAACCCAGCAGTTTAAAGCTGCTTGTAAAGTGGTCACGCTGGCGGTGGCCATCTTCCTGAGCCTTCCGCTCCATCCTATCCACACACCGTAAACTCTCCTCCCGCTATAACATGAGGACAGAGGCTTCTCTTCTTACCCATCGGGAATGGGTGTTTTCTGCTCCCACGTCAAGTGGTATAGTGGTTAAGTGCGCAGACTCGAATCTGGGAGAACCGGGTTTGATTCCCCACTCCTCCACTTGCACCTGGCTGGATGACCTTGGGCAAGCCATAGCTCTGTACCAGCTGTTCCCTCAAGGACAGCTTGGGAAAAAGCTCTCTCAGCCCCACCTACCTCACAGGGTGCCTGTTGTGGAAAGGGGAAGGGAAAGGAGTTTGTAAGCCACTCTGAGACTCCAAGTGAGTGAAGGGCGGGGATAAATCCAGTCTCTTCTTCTTCTTCTTTTGCTCCCATGTCAAGACCGGTGAACTGCCCACCTTAGCCGAGGCGGTGAACCTGGGGCTGATTTGATCCCCTTGAATCTTCCAGGAATGTGAAATTAAGCATCTGTCAGGGCTCAGATCCTCAACCTGGGAGAGGCCAGTGAGTCACATGAGGGCTCAGCTGCTGCTGCCAAATGCTGGCCAAAGCAGGCTGCTAAAATGTCTCCGCCCTGACCTGGGCCAGCCCGATCTCATCACAGCTCAGAAGCTAAGCAGGGTTGGCCCTGGTCCGTATTTGGATGGGAGACCGCCAAGGAAGACCCAGGTTGCTACACAGAGGCAGACCGGGGCAAACCGTCTCTGTCCATAAAGTCCCATAGGGTTTTCAAGACAACAGATAAAGTGGTTTGCCCTTGCCTGTCTCTGCATAGCAGCCCTGGACTTCCTTGGTGGTCTCCCATCCAACCACTAACCAGGGCTGACCCTGCTTAGCTTCTGAGATCTGCTGAGACTGAGTTAGCCTGGGCCATCTAGGTCATGGAAGCTTGCCACGGAAGCTCGCTGGATGACCTTGGGCCAGTCACATACTCTTGGCCTAACCTACCTCACAGGGTTATTGTGCGGATAAAATGGAGGAGAGGAGAATGATGTATGCCGCCTGGGGTTCCCACTGGGGAGAAAGGTGGGGTACAAATGATGTAAATACACTAATAAAAAAGTAAATAAAATGGTACAGGCTCGCCCTCTGGTCCCTCCCACTCCCTCAGAATAGCTGACCCCCTGATGCGGCCAGAGCTAGGTCTGGTGGTGCCTTGGCATACCTGTATGTGTTGTGGGTCAACCAGGACAGATGCCAAATCTGGGTCATCGGAGGCGGGAGGGGTGTGGCAGGTTGCGAGGAGTATCTGCCTCTCCATCAGCGTTCCCTCTAAGCTGAGTTCCTGTGAGCTAACCCTCAGTTTTTTAGCCTCCAGCTCACACATTTTTGTCTTCGCTCAGGAAGGAGGGCTCCAGAGCAAACTGATTTATGCAGCAGGCAAATCGCTCGCTCACAACTTGAATGCCAGTAGCTCACAAAGTAGAATTTTTGAGGGAGCTTAGAGAAGAAGAGAAGAAGAGATTGGATTTATACCCTGCCCTTCACTACCCAAGGCGTCTCAGAGTCTCAGAGTGGCTTACAGACTCCTTTCCCTTCCCCTCTCCACAACAGACCCCCTGTGAGGTAGGTGGGGCTGAGAGAGCTCTGACAGAAACAGTTCTTTTTCAAGAACAGCTGTGCCAGAACTATGGCTTGCCCAAGATCATCCAGCAGGTGCAAGTGGAGGAGTGGGGAATCAAACCCAGTTCTCCCAGATTAAAGTCCGCGCACTTAACCACTACACCAAAATGGCATTGCTTCTCCTCCTGTCCCTGCAGCCCCCCCCTTACACTGTGGGCAATCCCTTTCATCTCTATGTAGGCCTCCCATTTTTATTTTGTCTCCAGGGCGACACCAACAGAACGGTCGGCCAGCATGCTCTGAACAGCCACTCCTCTCGGTCCCACTGCATCTTTACCATTTACATCGAGGTCGGTGCTGATATAATTTTTGAGTTAAAAATAATAATTACAAGCCTCAGGCAGGGAAACCCCCCCCCCCCCCCAAATAGAGCAAGAGTCCAGTAGCACTTTAAAGACTAACAAAATTTGTGGCAGGGGGTGAGCTTTCATCCCTGCCATAAATTTTGTTAGTCTTTAAAGTGCTGCTGGACTCTGGCTCTTTTCTACTTCTACAAACAGACTAACACGGCTACCTGTCTTGATTTATCTCCATGGAAGAAGAAAAAGAAAGAAATGGTGGCAATAGTGCTATCAAGTCTACCTGTAAGCATCTATAAAAGTTTTTCAGATATCTAAAAATATGTCCAAATGCAGTTGTTGTCGGTATGCCATAAGTCTGAATGCTGATAAGGTTGTAAAGTCCTCAGTCCACTGATTTCCTGGAGATGGGCATTTATCTTTCCAGCGTTGTAATATTAGCCTTTTAGCAACAGTAAGGGATGAAGGGTCCATTTCTGTTGACCATACGTTAGCCTCCAGGAGACAGGCAGATCGTAAAAGTACATAGTTATCAGCAAAGATCAATTAATATTTGAATACCAAACTGATATGCGTAATTACTCCCCCCCCCCCCAAAAAAAGGTTGTTTAACTGTACAGGCCTAAAACGTGTGCTGAAGAGATGAATCTTCTAAGTTGTAACGCCAGCAATCAGACATTTAGTCCTCTGCTGAAAAGGCGTGCTGCTGTGTCTAAAATATCCTAGACAGAATTTTTTGCTGAATAAGCCATTGGTAGAAGTTTTCATGGCAGTCTGGAAAATCCAAGCTCCTGTGGATCTTTAGCACTGATTCAGTTCCCCGGTCTGTCCAGTGCATGCTAACATTCTGGATCTCCTTCCCCAGTGTCATTCCAGAATTATGACAGATGCTACCTTCGTCACCTCCAAAATTAATCTGGTAGATCTGGCGGGCTCAGAGAGGCTGGCAAAGAGCAAGGTAAGTCAGCTGGAATAACATCTGGAGCTGATGAAGCAGGTAAGCTGATTGAAAGTGGTTAAGAACCTGGTTTTCCTGCTAATGCCCCTGAAAAATGGTCCCCATAGAAGGAATACCAGTACTCTTATCTAGAGTCCTGCGTATTTGCCGATGTTTATCCTCTGCGGATACTTCTTCTCCCTGGAGTGGTTGATTCCCACTGTGCATTCCTTTACTTTCGTGGAGCAAAGGAACCTTAGTGGGAGTAAAACCAGGTGGTGGGATGTGTTGTGCACCCAGTTTTCAGCAGAAAGATTGTGTGAGGGGAAAGGGTAAGCCCACAGACTGCACTGGTCTTATGCAGCCTGGAGATGTCCTGGAATGACAACTGCTCCCCAGACTACAGAGATCAGTTCCCCTGGAGAAAATGGCTGCTTTGGAGGCCAGACTGTGTGGTAGTTTATTCCACTGAGGTACTTCTCCTCTACAAAGCATAGCCTTGTGGGATATCTCCAGGCCCCCTCCTGGAGACTGGCAACCCTAGTGAGCACAGTCAGACCACACCTGGGACAATAACGCTGGAACTGTGGCTCTAAGTGTCTTCCTTGTCAACAGTCGGAGGGACGCGGATTGAAGGAGACGACTTACATCAACAAGTCGCTATCATTCTTTGAACAAGTCGTGCTTGCATTGTCTGAGCGTAACAGGGAGCACGTCCCCTTCCGGCAGAGCAAGCTCACCTACACCCTGAAGGACTCCTTAGGTAAGGGCAAGGAGCTGGGGGAGGCTAGGGTCAAAGCAGCAGCCTCGGGCAAACCCGGGGTCAAGCCCCTAGACCAGGGGTGGGCAAACTGTGGCTCGGGAGCCGCATGCGGCTCTTTCACATATATTATGTGGCTCCCGGCAGGGCGGCTGGGGAAGCTAAATATCATTAGCAAACAAATATCATTGGACAAATTAATATCATTATCAACATCTGCTTTTACCCCTTTTATTTTTATTTTGGGCAGTCTCATTTAACGGTAATAAAAAGCAAATCTGCTTATTTTCCAATAAAAGCAGGTAATATTTGTTCATGTCTTGCGGCTCTCAAACATCTGATATTTATTCTAGGCGGCTCTTATGTTAAGCAAGTTTGGCCACCCCTGTTCTAGGTGGCTCTTACGCTGAGCAAGTTTGCCCACTCCTGCCCTAGCTTTACCTCACAAGGGTGTGCTGAGGTCAAACTGTCCCTCTGAGTTTGCAGAAAATAGCAAGGGTCCAGTAGTGCCTTAAAGACTAACAAAATTTGTAGCTGGGTATGAGCTTCCGTGAGTCACTGCTCTGAAAAAGTGAGCTGTGACTCATAGAATCATAGAGTTGGAAGGAACCTCCAGGGTCATCCAGGCCAGTCCCCTGCACAAATACCCCCACGCCCCCAGTGTCCCCTGCTCCATGCCCAGAAGATGACAAAACACCTCCAGGACCCCCGACCAAACTGGCCTGGAGAAAAATGGCTTCCTGATCCCAAAGTGGTGATCAGCGTTTCCCTGGGCGTGTAAAAAGGGGGCCACACAAAAGCTCCTCCCCTGCCACAGACGTTGTTAGTCTTTAAGGCGCTATCGGACTCTTGCTCTTTTCTGCTGCTACAGACTAACGCAGCTCCTCATCTTGATCTACCTCTGAGTTTGAATGCATTTAATCAGGCTGCAAAGGACAGTTTATGTATTTGAGGTTTTCCGGCTCTGACAATTCGCGCCCAAGCAAAAAAAAAGTATCCTAAAATCTATAAATTGCTGATTTTCAAATTGTGGACTAGAATTCAAAAGTGGGTGATGACTGGGCTAGAAGGGAGAAGGAGGAGGCAGGGGGAGCTCGGAAAGAGAGGGGCTCGGGTGGGGGGCGGCTTGCTGGCAGATCTGGTTTTGCCTTTGTGTCGGAGGTGCGCATTGGCCCCATAAGAAAACACTCACTGATGCTAAGATGTGACACGTGGAATCTAAGGTCCCAGTCACACGAGTGAGATAATGCAGGGGGGGGAGTGAGGCTATTTGCTCCGGAGTAATTTGATCCGCAGTTGCATGATCACACAGTTCTACGAAGCTGCGGGCACAGCCCGCCACTGTGTGATCAGACGCAATCGCGGGTGAGTCGGGGGGTGGTTGCCATTTTTCCTCGATGCGCTTAAACGGGATCAATGAATTGCATCTCCGCCCTGAGGGCTTCCTATGGCAGTATGCGACGATGTGCATACTGAGAAGGGGGAAAAAACAACAACATGGCGTCAGGATAGCCTGATCAGACTATCCCCGATGCCATGAGTGCGCGCTGGAGCAATCACATGGCGAAAGTCCGTCTTTGGCCCATAACAAACCTGTTTGATACTGGACTTTCCCTAGTATCGTTTAACTTTGCTTCTTCGGCGGAGAGAAACGGGTTGCCGATACAATTGCTCCCTCTAAGCTGTGGTGTCTTGTGAGCAAAAATTCTACTTTGTGAGCTACTGGCATTAAAGTTGTGAGCAAGCAATTTGGCTACTGCATGAATTAGTTTGCTCTGGAGCCATCCTTCCTGACCTGAGACAAAAAACGTGTGAGCCGGAGGCTAAAAAACTGTGAGCTAGCTCACACTAAGTCAGTTCAGAGGGAACAATGCCGAGAGGTGTGGGACGCTTGCCAGATGTTCTGGTATGATCGTTCCCTTAAAATCCGCATGGCATTCGTGTGGCTAATTCTGCGTGTGATTGGGGCCTAGTTCAGTGTTAAGCAGTGCAAAAGCCAGGGTGGGCTCATGGTTGTTCCAGGCGAGACCCACGTTCGAATCTCCACTCAGCCACGGGAGCTTGCTGGGTAACCTCAGGCCACTCGCACACTGTCTGCCTAGCCCACCTCACAGGGTTGTTCAGAGGATAAAATGGAGGAGAGGAGAAGGATATAAGTGGCTTTGGCTCCTGCTGGGGAGACAGGCAGGGCAGAAGTGAAATAAGTAAATAAATCCCTAAATAAATAAGTCCCCTGCATTTTATCTTGGGGACGGGGGAGAAATAGTGTGGAGTTTTGATTTGCAAGAGGGTCCCGGAAAATAGACTAATTTTGGAAGAGGGTCTCACTTCAAACAGTTTGTGAACCGCTACCATAAAGAGCATTTTTCAAAGATGTTATTTTCAGGGTTTTCTTATGGAGCTCCAGGGACTGTCTGACACATGCTTAGTTTTGGGGGGAGGGGGCAGTGGGTGATGCCAGAGTGTTCTGAAATTGTCAAGGGGAATCAGAGTTTTATTGGGCTGCAATACTCAGAATGCTCCAGGGATGTTCTGTAAGCGAAAAAGGACTTTTGGAATCTCCAATAAGCAGCTCAGAGAGACATTTTTTATTTCTTCTGTATTTCTCGAGAGCGTTTATATTAGCACTTCACCAAAAGCCTTCAAGGGGGTTCTTAAACATGAAAATCACAACATACTGATGGAGCAGTTTAAAAAAACCAAACAGGTGTGAAAACGCAACACAAGAATCCGAAGACAGCAGCTGAAACCCTTCTACTAATTTCTGTTGAAGATACTGGGAGTGCAGTGGAAATGCCAGGTGCTTCCATCTAAAAATGGCTGGACTGAGTTCGGGACCACTTAATTATCGGCAAGATAATATCGCTCACTGACATTAACACAAAAAAGTGTGTGTCCACCCCCCCCCCAAAAAAAAACATTTTTTCTGGAAAAGGACCAGGGGTCATTTCAAGCAGGAACACGCAGGAATGCCATTCCGGGAGTAACAAGCCCAGGAGTGGGCACATATGGTGATGCGCTGTGGAAAAATGTAAAAGCATATTAACTTGATCTGTATTTTCCTGCTTGTTGTAGGGTAGCTTCCCTGCAAGAGCCAAGGAAACCTAAAGTGTCTTTAGTCAAAGCGTAAAGCTGGCTCGCTAGCTCTGAGTTGAGAAATACCTGGAGATTTTGGGGGTGGAGCCTGAGCCGTGGGTGTTGCCTTCTGACACACTTCCGGTGATGTCAGGGGGTGTGGCATGTGCAAATAAGTTATGCTAATGAGTTATGCTAATGAGCTCCTGCACCTCTTTTTCTACGAAATGACCCCTGATTAGAAGAAGAGAAGAGATTGGATTTATACCCCGCCCTCCACTCCCCAAGGGAGTCTCAGAGCGGCTTACAAACTCCTTTCCCTTCCCCTCCCCACAACAGACACCCTGTGAGGTAGGTGGGGCTGAGACAGCGCTTTCCCAAGCTGTCCTTGAGAGAACAGCTGGTACAGAGCTATGGCTTGCCCAAGGCCATCCAGCCAGGTGCAAGTGGAGGAGTGGGGAATCAAATCCGGTTCTCCCAGATTAGAGTCCGCACACTTAACCACTACACCAAACTGGCTCTCTTAAAGGACTACTCTTGTTTGTTGAAAACCATGGAAACATAGAGCTGGAAGGTACCCCCAGGGTCATGTAGTTCATCCCCCTTCACAATGGCAGGAAATTCACAGCCAGCTCCCCCCCCCCCACTCCCCCAATGCCACCTGCTCTACGCCCAGAGGCAGGCAAACAACCTCCAGGATCCCTGGGCCAACCTAACCCGGAGCAAAGTTCCTTCCTGGCAATCGGCATTACCGTGGACATGTAAGAAAGGGTCATGAGAGCTAAGCCCTGGCTCATCCCTTCCTGCCCTCCCTCTCATGGTCTGCCTACATTCACAGAATCAGCGTTGCTGTCAGATAAAAAAGAACCAAGCTTTCAACTCAAAACTGTTGACTAACTGTTCATATGCCCTTGAGTGACACTTGCCTTTCCTTTATAATTGTCTGTCGTTTGCTTGAAGACGCTCTTCCACACATCACTCTGGTTTTCTGAACTCCTTGGAGTTCATTGCTGGGGCTGAGTTGGAAGCTTCGACCTCAACCTGGCGTCCTGAGACTCCCTTTAAAACTGTGGGTTTTCCTCCCTCTAGCGGCAGCTTGTGGTTAAGGTGGGCCTCCGTCTTCTTTTTCTTTTTTTTAGTCCCATCAGTAGTCGCAGACTGATGCAGTCCTCGGTCCCAAAGTATCACACCATACAATAGAACCGTACTTTCTATTCCAGTATTGTATGTCTTCCATCCATGTGGGAGGAAATTCATCTACATTTTTTTCCTTTCCAGTACTCTACAAAGCTTCAGGTTCTTATTTTTTATACATTTGTGGTGCTCCTAAAAATGGAAAATAAAAGGGGTGTTCTTATTTAAAAGCTGCATTTCAGCGTATTTTATGTGTACCACACATGTCTTCTGTGAAGTGACCTTGAGGCCCAGTATGTCAGGAAATTGATTACGTGCCCTAAAACATGTCCCAGAATCCTCGCAATTTATTATTTATAAATCTACCCCGCCTTTCTCTGCAGTGGGGAACCCAAAGCAGCTTACATTGTTCTCCTCTCCTCCATTTTATCCTTACAACAACCCTGTAGGGTAGGTTAGGCTGAGACTGAAGAAGAAGAGATTGGATTTATACCCCGCCCTTCGCTACCCAAAGGAATCTCAGAGCGGTTTACAATCTCCTTTCCCTTCCCCTCCCCACGACAGACACCCTGTGAGCAATGCTCCCTCTAAGCTGTGGAGTCTTCTGAGCAACAATTCTACTTTGTGAGCCACTGGAATAAAAGTTGTGAGCAAGTGCTTTGGCTGCTGCATCAATTAGTTTGCTCTGGAGCCATCCTTCCTGAGCTAAAAGTGTGTGAGCCAGGGGCTGAAAATGTGAGCTAGCTCACACTAACTCAGCTTAGAGGGAACACTGCCTGGGAGGTAGGTGGGGCCGAGAGAGCTCTGACAGAAACTGCCCTTTTTGAAGAGCAGCTGTGCCAGAACTATGGCTTGCCCAAGGTCATCCAACAGCTGCAAGTGGAGGAGTGGGGAATCAAACCCGGTTCTCCCAGATCAGAGTCCGCGCACTTAACCACTACACCAAACTGACTGGCTGTGACTGGCTCAAAGTTTCTCAATGAGCTACCATGGCAGAGTGGACATTCGAACCTGGGTCTCTGAAGTACTAGTCCGACACTCTGACTGCTGCACCACACTGGCTGTGCTACCATGGTGCGGGAGTTGTTCAGGGGGCCTGCTAATGCGGTATGGTCTCCCCATACATAGAAAGCTCCAACACTGCTGAGCAACGCTCCCTCTAAGTTGTGGAGTCTTGTGAGCAGAAATCCTACTTTGTGAGCTGCTGGCATTAAAGTTGTGAGCGAGCGACTTGGCTGCTGCATCAATGAGTTTGCTCTGGAGCCATCCCTTCCTGAGCGAAGACAAAAAAGGTGTGAGCCGGAGGCTAAAAAACTGAGCTGGCTCACACTAACTCAGCTGAGAAGGAACACTGCTGCTGAGTCAATGTGTCATTTGGGGAGCTTTGCTGTGGATGGCGTGTGTAAGAGCTTTGGGACTCAAAACAGCCTGCCTGCCGTTCTTTTCTTTCTGTCCCAGGTGGAAACTGTAATACGGTCCTGGTGGCCAATATCTGCAGCGAGGCCATTCACATCGTGGAGACGGTAAGCAGAGCAGGGTTGGCCCCACGCCCGTGGGGCTGGATGAGGAGGCAAAAAAATGGAGTCAGCGCTCGTCCAGGGGGGCATTTTCAGATGTGCCTGATCTGCGCGTGGCCCAGAGTGCGGGGGTGGAATGGACTGTGCGGCTTCAGACAGCTTGGGGCAGGGGGATACCATTTTTTCAATACTTCCTGCAAGTAGAAAAATAGCATCACGAGGAACAGGCTGGGCGGGAACCCCAGTGATTGTTGACGTAAAGCATGAAACGGCGTTCTGCAGAATCAGACCCTTCGGGTCCATCCGTCTCAGTCTCGTCTGCTCAGACTGTCAGTGGCTCTCCAGGGTCTCAGGCGGAGGTCTTCCCCATCACCTACTAGCTGATGCTTTTTCAACTGGAGATGCTGCCGGGGATTGAACATGGACCCTTCTGCATGCCAAACTCTGTAACTGAGCCACAGCTCCTCAGCCCCACAGGGTTTGCTGCCCAAGAACCATTTCTGCCCCGAACCTGGCAACATTCTTCTTCCTTTCAGCTCTCCACGCTTCGTTTTGCTACCAGAATGAAGTGGGTGACCACTGCGCCAGTCGTGAACGAAAAATTCGACACAGAGGTATGGTCCTGAGGCTTATGCTGGATGGACGGAGAGGTCTGGTTGCCGGGTAGCCAGGGGAAAGCCCCTTGTAAACTTAATAAGGTGTGGAAGGACTTCAGAGGATAGGACCTTTGAACATGCACACATACATAGAATCAAAGAATCAGAGTTGGAAGGAACCCTCAAGGTCATCTAGTCCAACCCCCTGCACAATGCAGGAAATTCACTTCTACTCCCCCCCCCTCCCCCCGCACTCACCTTCTACTAAATCCGGCCTTTGGTCCATCAAGGTCAGTGGCTCTCCAGCGTCTCAGGCTGAGGTCTTTCTCACCACCCGCTACCTGGTCCTTTTAACTGGTGATGCCAGGGATTGTTTTTAGGAAGAGGGCAGGGCAGGTGGAGTTTCACACAGTAAGGCTGATTGGCTCTGCAGATTTTTTTAAAATGTTGCTTTGGCAGCTGCTGCCACCACAGCTCAGGGGTCTTCACTGTGCGATTGAAGGTAAGCTGCAGCCGCCATTTTGTGGCTGGCCCCGCCTCCTGTGGCAGCCATTTCGTGGTTGCGCCCACCGCCCTGTGTCTGAATTCCAAAGGTGCCCACAGGCTGGGGACCCCGGCCCAGATAGTTCCTGGTCTAATCTTTGGAGGTTTTGACAATTCCTGCTTATGCTGGAAACTTAGAATGTGGACTGTGTGGTCGCTGGGTGGGCAGGCCCTGAAGCGTTCAGAATTTCTTACCGGGGTGGGGGTGGGAATGAAGAGGTGTGTTTATTATTTATTAGTTGCATTTCTACCCCGCCTTTCCAAGCAAGCTGGCTTAAGGCGGCTTCCAGCAGTTAAAATACCATAAAAACGATGGTTTACAATTTAAAAAGCCATAACAAAAGTTACAGATAAAACAACAGATACTGGCAGCAAACAGAGTCACACGGAGAAAAAACGGTGGCAGAGGCTCGGCCAGCAAGTTCCAGGGTGAAGTTGTCCTTAATCCCCCGGTGGCGGCTCCTAATTGAAAGCCTGGCGGAAGAGCTCTGTCGTGCAGGCCCTGCGGAACTGTAATAGGTCCCGCAGGGCCCTGATGTCATCCGGGAGCTCGTTCCACCAGTATGGGGCTGCCACCGAGAAAGCCCCAGTTCTAGTACTGGCCAGCTGAACGTCTCTCAGGCCGGGGAGAGTCAAGTGGTGGTGTGAGCTTGAGTTGGGGGGAAGGGCTGACAGGTGAGCAGGCCCTCAATGACCAGGTTCTTTTCGGGGGGGGGGGGGACGGACTCGTCTTTATTTCCCAGCAAACACTGACATGCCATTGTCCTTGTTTACTCAGCGCCTGCTGAAAAATGTTCAGAAAGAGGTCCTCTATCTGAAGGAGGAGCTGGCGGTGCACAACAGCCTGGTAAGGAGAAGGAATTTTGCGTGGGGGTGGGGGGTGCTTAGAAATGATGGTGGCAACGGTGGGCCCGTTTCCTGTGTGGCATCTGTGGTGCCTGTAAGATTTAAAGCACAGCACAGCTGGGCCAGGTGGGGAGGGATCCAGACCCACGCATTCTCCCCAGAAAAAAGGGGTTTTTCTCCCGGTGGGCTTCCAGTTCCGCTGGAAGAATATCTGCTTCCAGAGGTTCCCTGTCTCCTGGTGTTCAGGAGTAAAACCCAACTAGTGGGGAGCCCTTTCGAGGGCATCCCAAGGCTAGCAATGTCTGTGCAGTCCCATTAATTTTCCTAGATGCAGAAGGAGACCTGAATTCCATTTCATCACTAGGATGACTACAAAAGGGTATTAAGCAAAAGGCTTATAGTTCGCCCCATAAAAAACAGGTTCTATCATTTTTGTCATGGAACCTAAGAGGGTGGCACTGTAGAAGGAGGGAGGTTAGTGCAATGGAATTTTTGCGTAAATTTGATATAATTTTAGGGCAGGAAACATGGTGCACAGAGGATCTGTCACTAAATGGTTACAAGACATTTGTTTTACCCGCAGAAGCCTCAGTGCATGGTAGAGCCAAAGGAGGGCTATGTATTTTGATTTCCTCCTTGTTGGATATAACAGTCGTGGTACTTCCTAATTATGACCACTTTGCACAAGCCTTATTACTTAAGTGCCGGGATTTATTTTGTTTAATTGTAAATGTATATCTGCCACCTGGTGGGGTCAATGAACAAATACTGGTAACTATACTTGGGTTGGAATCCTATTTACAAGACCTGAGGGCAGCCTATCCCATGGCTTACATTATCATGGGCGGCGACTTCAATGCAAGGATTGGAGCTGATGATTTCAGTCTATATGACAAAAGCAATTACTGCTCTTCAAGGGCCCATAGTACAGTTCTACCTCTAAATAGGTGTTCAAAAGACACAACAGCCAACTATGCAGGCCGTATGTTAAGTCAGGTAATAAACAGAATTAATCTTTTTATATTGAATGGGTCCTTCCCAAGTGATCACCCTGCAGAGTTTACATTCTGGTCTGGGGACAGAATGAGCGTTATTGATTATATCATGGTTTCAGAAGAGGTAGTCCAATATATAAAGGATTTTGAAGTTGCCCCTTTCTGTGAAAGTGATCACCTGCCCCTTGTAGTAAAAATAGATCTGCGAAAGGTAGACTTGTACTCAGTGAAATCCCACTGCTTCAGTCCAGGGTCCTCTGAAAGCATTATACAGAACCGTCCCAAATGGAAAGATTCTGTGGAAAGAGCCCTGTCTGAGACGCTCCACTCTGAGCTGCTTAACACTATCTCCCAAAGTCTAGCAAAAGCAGACAAGATAGAGTCCTGCTTGGAGAACTATGAACAAATTTTGAGGGAGTTACAAAAAGGTTTGAAGGGCTCCAACTCAGAGCACCCAAGGTCCAGGCCAGATTTTAATAAACCATGGTTTGACAAAGAATGTAGAAATACAAAGAAACTTCTTTGTGCAAACTATGCAAGATACAGACACAATTCAGAGGCTGTATCTCTATCAACTTTAAAACACTTAAAAGCCCAGTACAAGGCTCTTATTAAAAAGAAGAAAGAGGAAGACATTAGACGGTCCTGGGAGGAACTTAATAAGGCAGTTAAGGAAAAGAACTCAGCAAGGTTTTGGAGATTGGTCTCTGGCCTTTCGGACAAGCTAGCAAATATTTCGGGTAATACTATCTCTCCCGGAATCTGGGAGACCCACTTTGGGAACATGTATAAAGAGATAATCACAAGATCCTCCAATCCTAGAGAAATTGATAATCTTCCGAATTCGCCTTCAGTTAATCACTCAGAGGTGGAACAGCTTATCAACACTCTGAAGTCTGGTAAAGCACCAGGTCTCGATTTAATTCCCCCCGAGTTGATTAAAAAGAATGCAGAATGGTGGGTGCCAGTTTTGGCATCCCTGTTTACACTAATTGACCAAACAGGGAGAATCCCTGAGGACTGGAAAGTAGCAGTTATTAGCCCATTTTATAAAAAAGGTAATAAAGAAGATCCAAACAATTACAGGCCAATTAGCCTGCTAAGCATAGTCAGTAAACTTTATGCGAGGCATCTCTTATGGAAATTCAGGGACTGGCTGGAAAACAACTCCTGTCTGGCAGAAGAGCAGGCTGGCTTTAGAGAGGGGCGTGCCACTTTAGACCAGTGTATGATACTGGATCATCTGGTTGCCAGATATTCCTCCAACTCAAAGGTGTCTCTTTTTGTTGCCTTTTTGGACTTGAAGTCGGCTTTTGACTCAGTCTCCAGAATCATTTTATAGGAGAAACTAAGAGCTTCAACTATCGACAGAAGGTTACTATTTCTTATTCAGGCTCTTCATAACAACACATTTATAAGGGTTAGGTACTCTCCCCAAGGTCACTTGACAAATCCTATTAGAGTTGAGAAAGGATTAAACAAGGATGCCTATTGGCACCACTTCTCTTTAACTTTTATATCAATGATGTGATAGCCTACTTAAACAGGCCTGAGTTTCATCCCCCAAAGCTAGGCAACAGACACATAGGGGTGCTCCTATATGCAGACGATGCCATCTTACTTGCAAGGACACCCATAGGTCTTAGGAGAGCCATGAGTTCTTTCGCCCAGTATTGCCAGAATAACAAACTAGAGGTTAACTATTCAAAAACTAAAGTAATGGCCTTTACTAAAAGATCCTCCAAAACTTTCCTTTGGCACTTAAACTCTGTTCCCATTGAACAAGTTACCTGCTTTAAGTATCTGGGTGTTAATTTTCAGGCGAATAGTTCAAGAACTGTAAATATAAATTCTATTGCCACAAACGCCAAAAGGAGTTTGGGAGCAATACAAAAATTTTACTGGCATAAAGGGGGCAAATGTCTTGTAGCGGCCCTTAGACTATTTAAGGCCAAATCCCTTAGTCAACTTACCTTTTGTGCTCCCATCAATATTACATCTAACTACAAGAAACTGGACACAGTGCAATCAAAATTTTTGAGATCCGTCCTACAGGTACCGAATGGCATTCCAAATGCACTTATTTGAATTGAAACTGGAATGATTACTGTGGAGGCAAGGTTATGGATCATGGTGATTCATTATTGGCTGAAATTAGTTTTTCTATCCAAAGGGCTCACATGTTTAATTTTGCAAGACACCTTTATACCCCCCTGGCTTAAGGCCATAGAAGAAAAACTCCCTCACTTTGGCCTCACAAAACAATATCTTTGCTCTCTTGCATATGATAAAGCTAGAGAACTGACAAAACAGAGGATTATAGATATTGATAGGCAGAACGATATTGGCAGAGTAGAGAAATGGAATAGACTTCTGGACCCTTCTAACAGAATTAGTCTCCACCAATTGGCTTATCTCCACCAATTGTCAAACAATGAATATAGGAGAATGTTTACTCTGATGCGTTGGGATGCCCTTCCTCTAGCAGTTACAGAGGGAAAGTATAAGAAAATCCTATTTGAGGAACGCATTTGTCCCTGCTGTAACAATGGTATCGAAAACTTAGAACATATCATTTTCGACTGTAAGGTATATGATAATCTCCGGAACTCACTCCCATTCTCTAAATCTTTACCTCTGGATAGCAGGCAAAGAGTCCATATTATGAAAAATCTCCTGGCAGACAGATATCCAGAGGTAACACTTTTAGTGGCTAGATTTGGATGGCTAGCTCTAAGAATTAGAAAACTTATAATAGAGGAAATCAAATCACCTAATTGTTAACTGCCTGTCTCTTAAGAATCTAAAATGCATTTTATCGTTTGCCTCTTATAAATTTTTAAATGCATTTTATTCCTGTTTTAACCTCCTTTTACTGCCATCTGACTGTTCTTTTAAGTTTCTATTACTTTTAGTTGCAGGGAGAATACAACTTTTATTCTCATTTTACAAGTATTTTACAATGCCATCAGGTCTGGATGCCCTATAAGTGAAATGTTTACTATTAGTTGTGCTCCTGTCCCATTTAACCTGTACGTGTTATATAGAAAATGTTTTATTAGCCACAAACGTTTTTATGTAACTCACGTGTAAAACTACTTTTATCTGGTCTATGACTGTTATAATAAACTTGACTTGACTGTGCAGTCCCTTCATGCTTTGGCCCTCACGGCAGGGCGGTGTAGAGAGGCGCCCCACATCCCTGGCATTGATTGCAGCGCGTAGAAGTCATGCATCCCGGCCCCCTCATCATAATGGGGAGCCGGTACTGAGAATCTCTGCTTGTGACTATGGTCCCATCTTGAAGCAAGGGGCTGTCGTCTGCGGGCATTCTTCACATGTGGTCAGGCTTGTGTAGCTTCTCTGTTGCTGCTGATATGGCACAGTGGTAATGGGGCTTCCGCATGGTAGGTTTCTTTAAAATGAGCCGTCGAATATCATTGCAACAATCTGTATCGGGTTCTCTGAGTTACTAGACCAAGATGGGCAGCCGTGTTAAGTCTTGTCTGTAGCAACAGAAAAGAGCAAGAGCTGGAGTCCAGGAGCACCTTAAAGACTTAACAACATTTGTGGCAGGGGAGGAGCTTTCATCAGTCACACCACTCACTTCTTCAGATAGCTGAAGAACTCGGAACACCAAACTCCCAGGCAATGTTCCCTCTAAGCTGTGGAGTCTTGTGAGCAAAGATTGTACTTTGTGAGCCACTGGTGTTAAAGTTGTGAGCAGGTGATTTGGCTACGGCATAAATTAGTTTGCTCTGGAGCCACCCTTCCCAAGCTAAGTCAAAAATGTGTAAGCCAGAAGTTAAAAAACTGTGAGCTGGCTCACACTAACTCAGCTTACAGGGAACACTGCTCCCAGGGTATACTTGGTTTGGCTCTCAGTATGTTGGTCCGCATAGTTGAACATCAGCCTGGCTTATTAGAGAGTCTCTGGGAAAGGACTCCTGCATGCAAAGGGGATGATCCCTAGCTACCCTCCCTCACAAAGCTAATTTTCCCAGTGAATTAAATATTAGACCATTTTGGGTAATACACTGAGCCAGCAATTAGAGAAACATGGTGCTGAAAGGGACTCCTGCTCTTTTCTACTGAGTTACTAGCTTTCAGTTTTAAAAAAGTAAATCTGTAGCTCCTTTTATTGTGAAGATGTGCCTTTCCCCCTCTATCTCTGCAAAGAAAAGGGCTGGAGCTGTTTTAAAAAGGAAAGGTGGAAATTCAAAGGACCCGATACATAGATTGTTAGAGCATTGTGATTATATTCAGTTGTTCACAGCTGAAGCTGAAAAGCCCCTGGCGGTGGGGGGAAGGAAATAGCCGCTGCAGGGAGGAGGGCAGGGAAAATGGCCTCTGTGTGGACAGGACTGGGGAAAAACCTGAACTCTCCCAGCCACGTGGCAACCAAAACTTTGCTTTGCTGTGATTTCCCCCAAAACTTTACAGCAAAGCAGGTTTGGGAAAGACTGGAGACAAGCCAGGAGAAATCGCCAGAGGTCCACAGGTGCCCCACAGGGAGTCAAAACACTTCCCAACCGCCCGAGCCCCGTGCAGAAACAGCCTGTTTGCTGGACAGCCAGAAAGCAGAGCAGAGCCGTAATCCTGGTCCCTACTAAGTCAGCCACAATTTTTACAAAACATGGCGAAGACTTGCTTCAGATATGACAGGGACCCGAGGGTTTCTAGCAGTCCTGAGACTGGGACAACTGCCCATAGGTAAAGGCAGGGGTCCTTTGGGGCCGGAGTGAGGCGGAGCACCGTTCCGCCAGCCCAGAAGTGGGCAGTAGGGCAGCCACGGGCCGAATCAGATTCTCTGATCTGATTCAGCCCGCTGCTAAGTTGCTGCCGAAATTCGGCAGCAGATTTAAAAGCGGCTGTAGGGGACGGGGTTTGAGGGAGAGGCTCCAAACTTGCAGGGTAGCTTCTGGGACCTCTCCCCCAAATACCCACCAAGTTTCAAGAAGATTGGACCAGGGGGTCCAGTTCTACAGGCCCCCAAACAGGTTGCCCCCATTTCCTCCATTGTTCTCTATGGCGGGAAAAAAGTAACGTTTTCCCCACCATAGAGAACAATGGAGGGGATGGGGCAACCTGTTTGAGGCCCCGTAGGATTGGACACCGTGGTCCAATCTTCTTGAAACTTGGTGGGTATTTCGGGGAGAGGTCCCAGAAGGTACCCTGCAAGTTTGGAGCCTCTCCCTCAAACCCCCTCTCCTCCAGCCCCTCATATACCATATGAGTTTTTGCCATTGACTTCAATGGCCCATAGGGTATAATAGGGCTGAAACTGACATTCGGCCGGTTATGCTAATGAGTTATGCTAATAGGTATGCTAATGAGCTCCTGTGCCTCTTTTTTTACTAAATGACCCCTGGGTAAAGGTAAAAGTTTCCCTTGCTCGAATCCAACTCTAGGGTTGCGGTGCTCATCTCTGTTTCCAAGCCAAAGAGCCAGTGTTGTCCAAAGACTTTTTCTGTGGTCATGTGGCCGGCATGTCTAGGCACCCAGGTGCACAGAACACTGTGACCTTCCCGCCGAAGCACTACCTATTTATCCACTTGCAATTTCTTGCTTTCAAACTGCCCCCTTCTTATCCTCTCCTTGTTTCCCAGCTCAATCGCCCGCCAGTGACTTATGAGCCCCTGAATGAAATCCAGGTGGCAGAGATCAACTCTCAAGTTCGTCGGTTCCTGGAAGGAACCATAGATGAGCTCGACGTGAGTAGCTTTCATGTGCTCATTTATACCATTTTGTGCTTAAACAGTAACTGATTGTAGATCAAGATAGGGCGTCAGTTTGTCTGTAGCAGTAGAAAAGGGTAAGAGTCCTGTAGCACCTTAGAAACTAACAACATTTATGGCAGGGGAGGAGCTTTTGTGAGTCATGTGGTCCGGCTCACTTGCAAGCCCCATTACCTGCTGCTGCTGCTCCAGGCAGCAGGGTTGCAAACCACAAACCTCCAGGTCAGGCCTAGAGATTTCCCACTGTTACAACTGATCCCCAGTCAATAGAGATCAGTTCCCTTGCAGAAAATGGAAGGTGGACTCCGTGGCATTATACTCTGAGGAAGACCCTCTCCTCTCCAAACCGGGTCCTCCCCAGGCTCCACCCTCCAAATCTCCAAGTATTTCCCAACCTAGAGGTGGCTGTCCTACCAAGCAGCATGAGAAAGAGAGGGGAAAACACACAGCGCTGTCCAAATCCATAGTCAGGATTTTGCGGCTTGTGGGGAAATTCTTTCCTGGTGGGGCTGAAGTTCTCAGTGCAGAAAGAAAAGCCGTTCAGCCAATAGAAAGCTGTTATCAGGATAGATCTCTGAATTGCAAGCGGTCAACCACCTTAGGTGACAGTTTCTCAGCTGCTGCAAGTTAATCACTTCCGCCAGCCGAAGCAACCATTCTGATAACAAACTGGCCGGCAGTGGGGGGGGGGGGGGGGATGATGACTCCTATAGTCAAGAAAGCTAACCCTTAGGCAGAAAAACTCTCTTAAAGAGACCAGGGATCTTAGAGGTCGCCTACTCCAACCCCCTTGCTCAGTTTGGGAATTAGTCAAGTACAGCACCCCACTGCTTAAAGGAGTGCACGCATTTTACAAAAAATGTTTTCAAATGATTGAAAAAAGCATTTACAGAAGAATTTCTTGTGGGGCTGTGCCTTTAAAAAAGGGGGCAGAGCCCCCAAACGTCCCACCGTAGCTATGACTGAGAGCCAGTTTGGTTTAGCGGTTAAGTGCATGGACTCTAATCTGGGAGAACCGGGTTTGATTCCCCACTCCTCCACTTGCACCTGCTGGATGACCTTGGGCAAGCCAGTTCTGGCATAGCTGTTCTTGAAAAAGAGCAGTTTCTATCAGAGCTCTCTCGGCCCCACCTACCTCACAGGGGGTCTGTTGTGGGGAGGGGAAGGGAGAGGAGTTTGTAAGCCGCTCTGAGACTCCCGTGGGTAGTGAAGGGCAGGGTATAAATCCAATCTCTTCTCTCCTTCTTATTCTTCTACAGGCCTGGCTGTGTCACTTCCATGCAAAACCTGAGTGTGCTAAAGGGTAGCTCTGGGTAAAACCATAGAGTTTCCGGTCATTCCTAAGAGCTACCCTTTGCCACTTCTGGGTAAAACCCAGAACTGAAACAACAACAACACCTGCACCCACCATGTCCCCGCCCCGGACCTCCCGCTGGTTGCCAAACTTGGCCTGGCAGCCCTCGTCAGCAGATATTTGTACCTATCAGCTTAGCCCTTGAGCTCTAGCCGACTACAGAGCTGGTGGGGCTGCGCAGATAGGGATTGTCAGTGCTTGGCCGGAAGGTACCCAAGGAGCTGAAGTGTAGACCCCACTCTGTGCCATGAGATTTGGGTCACTCCCTTGGCCACACCCCTGCTTGCGTATAGGCAAGTCTTTGCCTGCTTCTGGCATCCCAGAGTCCGCTGGTGGCCAGTCCTGTCACTCTGGACTTCTCTTCAGCCCCTTCTTCTTTCCCTGCCTTTCCCCCAGATTGTGAGCCTCAGACAGATCCATGAAATCTTCAACCAGTTCAAAGCCATCTTGAGGTGAGTGCTTGGCACATTGCTCCAGCTGATGTCTTTCGAAAACCTTTGGCTGCAGTCTGTGGATGGAGGGTGGCCGCTGGTGTGAGCGACAGACAGGACTATTCCCCCCTTAGACGAACATTCAGCTATACCGAGAAGGCATTTAGAAGGTCCAAGCAGGGGGACCCGATCAGTTGGCTGTGGAATTCTTTGAAGAAAGGCCAGATTCTATGGCTGCAAGGTATGATGTCATAGAAATTGCATCTACATGCTTATGACATCACAGATGCTCCAGCAGGCAACAGACATGGTTTCTGAAGATCCTTCTGGGCATTTTGGAAAGATGCAACTTGTTCTGTCCGAAATGCTGCCTGATCCATCTGCTAGCTGAAGCCCCCACTTTGCCGGAAGACGTGCGAGGGGAGAAGGGGTGAGGAACAGAATGGGAACAGGACACGGCAGGTGTAGACACAGGTTTAACCGATGACCCCCCCCCCCCCCGTTGTAGTGGGGGGAGCTGCTGGGACCAGTCGACCAGGAGGAGCCCCAGAAGCGAAAGCACCAAGACTGCAGGCTGGGGCGACACCTCACCAGCAGGGGTGATCCTGCTCCTGGCTGGAGCGGCTGTGCAGCCTCCCCCCAGTGTGGCTTGGCCAACCTGCAGAGGAAGCACGTGGGGTTCTGCGCACAATTTCACTTGAGTTACGGGCGCTAATGGGCCCATGTGGAACTCGCTGCCACAGGATGTGGTCATGGCCGCTGTGATATCCCACCTTGGAAAGCTTTCAAAGGGGAGTGGACAGATCCATGGAGAATGGGGGCTATCAGTGACTCCCAGTCGTGATGGAAATTTACTCCTCCCAGTACCAGAGGCAGTTTTCCTTTTTATCTCAGTTCCTGGGGAGCAGAGGGGGCAGGAGGGGGCAGCCACAGTCCTCCGGCTTGTGGGCTTCCCAGAGGCAGCTGGTCAGCCCCTGTGTGAGCGGAATGCTGGAGGTGATGGGCCGGTGGTCTGGTCCAGTTCTGATGCCTTGGAGAACGACGTGGATGGGGACTGGGGTATCTGAAGGACCGCCTTCCCCCTTCCCAGGAATTAAGATCGCAGAGAAGGGCCCTCCTGACTGTCCCGCCAATCAAAGAGGCCGTTCTGGTCGGCACACAAGAGAGGGCCTTTTTGGTGGCAGCCTCAGAATCCTGGAACGGCCTCTCTGGGGAGGGATCCCTGGCCTCTTGGCGTTCAGTCTTCAGGAGCCCTTTGAAGACAAGTTCTGTTCAGGACTGCATTTGACAGATTTCTTTATTTTATTTCTTGGCAACCCTAAATAGAGCTTTCAAATTATGCCTTTTAATGGGTTTTATAATTGTAGAAAAAGCCCAGCAGGAACTCATTTGCATAATAGGCTACACCCAACAGCAGGAACTCATAAGCATATTAGGCCACGCCCCCGTGTTGCCAGAAGAGTGGTCATCCAGCCACACCAGCCGTTTGCTTCTTATTCTGTTTGCCTTGTTTGCTGTCGAAACCCAGGGCTATTTTTTGGTAGCAGGAATTAATTTGCATGTCAGGCCACATACCCCTTATGTAGCCAGTCCTAATGAGTTCCTGCCGTTGGGTGTGGCCTGTTATGCTAATGAGTTCCTGCTGGGTGTGGCCAACTCAGGAGCCAGCCGGAACTCCGTTCCTGTGCGTTCCTGCCCCAAAACAGCCCTGGTTCTAAGTATGTTTTTATAACGTTGCATGTACATTGTGAGCTGCATCGAGTTCCGCGACGGAGAAAGTAGCAAGAGTCCAGTAGCTCCTTCAGGACTAACAAAACGTGTGGCGGGGCAGGAGCTTCCGTGAAGAAGTGCGCTAGCTGAAGAAGCGAGCGGTGACTCCCGAAAGCTTCTCCCCTGCCCCAAATTTTGTTAATCTGCATGGTGCTACCAGACTCTTGTTCTTTTCTACTGCCACAGGGGGACTAAGCCAGCTACCCGTCTTGATCTGTTTCATGGAGAAAGCTGGCTAAATACATCTTAGATAAAATAAATGAGAACCGCCACCAGTTGGAGCCAGGGGATCCGTGGCTTGAAGAAGGGTTCTATCCTCCCGCCTGTGTCTTCCCCCTGCTGAGCACTTCCTCTTTCCAAAGCAGACTGAAGTTAAGAAGCAAGTGCTTTCGGGGGAGGTTTCCGGTGGAGGAAGAAGAATACTGAAGACCAGTGTTCCCTCTAAGCTAAGTAAGTGTGAGCTAGCTCACAGTTTTTTAGCCTCTGGCTCACACATTTTTGTCTTAGCTCAGAAAGGATGGCTCCCGAGCAAACTTATTTATGCAGTAGCCAAATCACCTGCTCACAACTTTAATGCCAGTAGCTCACAAAGTAGAATTTTTGCTCACAAGACTCTACAGCTTAGAGGGAGCATTGCTAAAGACCAAGGGCTCAGCCCATTGAGACAGAGTGCAAATGGCAAGCTCACGCAGTAGGGTTGCCAGCCCCAGGTTGGGAAATACCTGGAGATTTGGGGGGGGGGGGTGGAGCCTGAGTAGGGCAGAGGCTGGGGACAGGAGGGACTTCAACGGGATATAATGCCATAGGGTCTACCTCCAAAGTGGACTTTTTCTCCAGGTAGACTAATCTCTTTCATCTGGAGATCGGTTGTAATAGTGGGGGATCTCCAGCCACCACCTGGAGGCTGGCAACCCTCTCAGGCAGCCTGATTTTGCCTTGGGGTCCTGCAGGGAAGGGGAAGAGGGGGTTTACTGCTCACGCCTCTATTCTGTCAGCGGCATCCCAGCCTTCTGGTCTGCTCCTTTAAAACACGAACCACAGCACGCAAGCTGGTCCTTGAATCACAAAACTGAGTGGCGGTTGAAGGGTTAAGCTCCATCTCCCTTCTTTGCACAGCCTCAAGGCAAACGGAGGCTGCGTAGGCCGGGCACCTGCCTTTTACAGACAGCGGGGGGGGGGGGGGGGGGGGGGGGGATGCAATGATTCCCAGCATGACCTTCATCTCACTGGTCTTGAGCTTTGTCTCTCTCAGATACCCAGTTATAAATACCCCAGCACACAGTAGTGGAAGTAAGAAGACTCCTACTGCAGACAGCTTACCTGCACACCGCTGTAAGGGAGGGTGGCTCAGTGGCTAGAGAGTCGGACCCACCTTCGGGATCCAGTCTTTTCCCCCGTCATGAAGTTAGCTCACTGGGCAACCCCGGGCCGGTCATTCTCCCTCCTCCTCACCTACCTCATTGGGTTGTTGCAAGGATAAACTAGGAGTGCTGTGGGCCCGATCCTGAAGGGATGGGCAGGACCAAAATGTGTTTTGTTTGTTCTTTTTTAAAAACGTGATTCAAAGCCCGTCCTGCGGCAGCACGTCCAGGTGCTTCATATTTCCGAGCCGACTCCAGCTAAAGGCTCCGCACTGCCTGCATGAACCTCAGCCGCCAGTCTTTGCTTCTTAAATGCCGATGGGTGTCCCTGAGAGAGCCAGTCTGGTGTAGTGGTTAAGTGCGTGGACTCTAATCTGGGAGAACCGGGTTTGATTCCCCACTCCTCCACTTGCACCTGGCTGGATGACCTTGGGCAAGCCATAGCTCTGTACCAGCTGTTCCCTCAAGGACAGCTTGGGAAAGAGTTCTCTCAGCCCCACCGACCTCACAGGGTGTCTGTTGTGGGGAGGGGAAGGGAAAGGAGTTTGTAAGCTGCTCTGAGACTCTTAAGTGAGTGTAGGGCGGGATATAAATCCAATCTCTTCTTCTTCTTCTTCTAAGGCTTGGAGCCGTTAAGGGACATTCAGTCTGCTTCTGCTGACCCCGGCTGTTTTCTCGGGTAGGCCAAGCCACGCTGGTCAGCCCACTCACCCTCCTCGCGGCAGCTTACCCCCCAAGCACAGTGGTCCCCACGGCATGGCACAGCATGGCACCCACAGACACTATAAAGTACTGAGTCCAGAGACGCATTCTTGTGAAATGAACTCATAAGGTTTATTGATGGTTCAGGAACACATATCTCAACGGGGCTCGGGGGCCTGCTTATATTCACCTCTAAACCGCGCCCCTGGCCTCACCCAAACATACTGATAGGTTTACTCGAGAGTCACCCTAAACCATTGGTTCCCTTTTGAATCCTAGCCGGCTGATTGGTCTATTTTACGATCTGGCCAGGTTACTGTTTCCCGGAGCGAAGCTCTGTGTCTCGCCCGGCCATGTGCGTGCCCCTGACCGCGTGTGTGGTTGCCATTAGAACACAACATCCAGCTTTCTTGCTGCCCACAAAGTGTTGTTAGAAGGTGGGCGGAGCCAGTTTGGTGTAGTGGTTAGGGGTGTGGACTCTAATTGTCATGTGTGTTGTTACCCCCTGAAGCTTCTGTCCTCTCACGTCAAGGGTTAACTCTTCTCCCTCCCCGATTTTTCCCCCACTGCTTTCACTTATGTGCATTCTTTGGGGGTGAGTGCGAGTGTGAATCTCTGCTTCGCTGGCCTAGCGCTTGTAGCAGTCTGCATGACCTTGCAGCATAGATAATGTAACGGTTAGTTTGCAGGTGCTGGGGGGGTGGCTACGGGATTGAGCTGGAAGCTTTGGTGGGCTGCATGGGATCTGATAATTGGGTACATGGGGACTCAGGGGGGGTCTCACGCTCTGTATAGGTTTTGCCCTAGCCTAGGGCCAGCAGTTCCAAAACGAACTCTATACATGCTTGGCCAACCTGTAACTCTCAATAAGCAAATCTTGCCATCACAAGAGTGTTGCGAGAATACTTCGACCTGAGACCTGACACTAATCTGGGAGAACTGGGTTTGAGTCCCCACGTCTCCACATGCAGCTGCTGGCGTGACCTTGGGTCAGTCACAAGCTCTCTCAGAGCTGTTCTCTCAGGAGCAGTCCTTGAAAGAGCTCTCTCAGCCCACCTACCTCCCAGGGTGTTTCTCATGGGGAAGGGAAAGGAGACTGTAAGCCGCTCTGAAGGACGGGGTATAAGTCCAATCTCCTCTTCTTCTGCCCAGCTAGGCTTTTGATTGGCTACTGGAAATTTGGTTGGCTGTGCAAACTTTTTTTAAAAATTGCTTTGGCAGTTGTTGCCCCCCCCCCCCCAGCACAAGGTTCTGCACTGTGACACTGAAGTTGAGCTGCAACAGCCATTTTGCGGCCAGCTGTACCTCACAAGGCAGCCATTTTGTGGCAGAACCCCTGAGGTGCCTGCAGGCTTGAAAAGGCTGGGTCCAGCATGTGTCTCTGTCCTTTCAGCCAACAGGAGCAGGAAGTGGAAGCCAGGCTGAGGAGCAAGTACACCCTGATCGACAAAAACGACTTTGCCACTTTGTCTGCGGTTCAGAAGGTGAGCGGAATAACGTCCCAATCGCAAGATGTCATCGTCCCGCTGTACACTGCTCTGGTCAGGCCACACCGGGAGTATCGTGTGCAGTTCCGGAGGCCTCACTTCCAAAAGGATGTGGACAGGATGGAGCAGGTGCACAGGAGAGCGACGAGGATGGTTGGGGGCCTGGAGACCAAGAAGCCCTGTGAGGAAAGACTGAAAGACCTGGGCATGTTCAGTCTGGAGAAGAGGAGGTTGAGGGGGGGACGTGAGGGCTCTCTTGAAGTATCTGAAGGGCTGTCCCTTAGAGGAGGGCAGAGAGCGGTTTTCTGTTGGCAGCAGAGGATAGAACTCGCAAAAATGGGTTTATATTAAGGGCTGAAAGGTACTGGCTGGATAACAGGGAAAACTTTTTGACAGAGTTATGCCACAGTGGAATCAGCTGCCCCTCACCGGCAGCCTTTAAGCAGCGGCCGGACAAACACTTGTCAGGGATGCTCTAGGTTGATCCTGCACTGATCAGGAGTTTGGACTAGATGGCCTGTAGGGTCCCTTCCAACTCTCTGTGATTCTGAGGATCTCATAGGGGATAGAGGTGGGAGCAGAATACCTCTATGGGGGATAGAGGCGGGGGCAGAATACCTTTGCTCTCTCCCCAAATAGCCTAGTTCTAAATTTGCAGTCCAAATAGCCCAGCTTAGTCCAAGCAGATTTTGGACATGGCAGAGGTTTGTAAAATTATGCATGAGATGGAGAGTTGACAAAAAGAACTTGTGCTCCCTCTCCCAAAAGACTAGAACTTGAGGGCATCCAGTGAAGCTGATGGGCAGGAGGTTCAGGAGAGAAGGAAATACTACTTTACCCAGAGAGTGACTAAAATGTGGAATTCGCAGCCAGGGGATGTTGTGATTGTCAAAAGTCCCCAACCAAGCCCAGGCTAAGGACCTTTGGGTGGAAGCGCTACAACAGGAACATAAGAACATAAGAGAAGCCAATGCTGGATCAGGCCAGTGGCCCATCCAATCCAACACTCTGCGTCACACAGTGGCCAAAAACACCAGGTGCCCTCAGGAGGTCCAGCAGTGGGGCCAGGACACCAGAAGCCCTCCCACTCTTGCCGCCCCCCGTAGCACCAAGAATACAGAGCATCACTTGCCCCAGACTGAGAGTTCCTATCTATGCCTTGTGGCTAACAGCCACAGATGGACCTCTGCTCCAGATGTTTGTCCAATTCCCTCTTGAAACCGTCCCTGCTTGTAGCCGCCACCACCTCCTGTGGCAGTGAATTCCATGTGTTAATCACTCTCTCTCTGGGTGAAGAAGGACTTCCTTTTATCCGTTCTAACCCAACTGCTCAGCAATTTCATGGCTTGCCCACAAGTTCTTGTACTGTGAGAAAGGGTGAAAAGTATCTCTTTCTCTACCTGCTCTATCCCATGCACAATCTTGGAAACCTCAATCATGTCACCCCTCAGCCGTCGTTTCTCCAAGCTAAAGAGCCCCAAGCGCTTTAACCTTTCTTCACGGGGAAAGTGTCCCTATCCTTTTATCATTCTAGTTGCCCTTTTCGGCACTTTTTCCAATGCTATATCTTTTTTGAGGTAGAACTGTACACAGTACTCCAAATGAGCTCACACCACCAGTTTATACAGGGGCATTCTGATACTGGCTGGTCTGTTTTCAATTCCCTTCCTAACAATCCCCAGTATAGACAAAATCACAAAACCCTCGCATGGGGCTGCCCTCACATTAGCCAGGTAGGCTACCACCAGTCCTTTAAAGTCCATCCCAGCAGCTCGGGAGCAAAAGAGCAAGTATCCCAGCCTTTCAGGGAAATTAACAAGAAAGTCCACCCCGCACAATGGGCCTGCAGAATGAGTTTCCAGACACTAAACTAAACCATCACCTGGTGGGTGGTCACTGAGTCATGACGCTGGAATTCGATTTGAGCTCAGTGAAGGCAAAAACCACAACAAGTAAAATATAATTATTAAGGTGCAGAAAAATAGTTTAAAAGACAACAAGACTGTGAGGGAAAATAGAGAATCTAAAAGTTAAGTTACTAGCTAACACAGTAAGGGAAGGTTCCAAATACCAGATGTTAATCCAACTAAGGCTGAAGGTCCCTGCGTCGAAGTGGCTCTCTTTCTCCAGAATTAACCTCGGCCAGTAAGCTGTACGCCCCTCTTGAACAAGCAATCGAGATGGCTTCCAGGAGCATAGTAACTACAATAGTGCCCAGTCACCATCAAGCAAAAGGCAAGAAGCAACTAACTGGGAAAGCCTAACTGTTTTGATGGGCAAAGTTCTCAGACTGGCTCCAGGCCTGTTGAGCCAATCAAAACCTTCAGCAATAATGTAGCGGTCTGTTGCTGGACATATGATCTATGGCATGACTTGACCAGAGGGAAGAAGCTAAGCTTTACTGCAGATCAGGCCTCGCCTCTTTCCCACCGGTGAAATCCATAGACCTCAATTGCTTGGAATGTTAATTGGAGCAAGGCATCCTTTGACACAGCTGCATCTTATCTCACTTAGCGAAGTCAGCTTGCTCTGTGTCTCTGTCGCTGCGAACACTCTCTGGGCCACACTTGCAGCCTGAACCAAAGATTTTTACAAAGACCAAAGGGTTCCTTGAACCCTTTTCTTTACAGTGATGGCCACAGGAACAAACAGCTTTAAAAGGGGAGCAGATAGACCTATCCTCTACGAATCTATCAGTGGCTACTAGCCCTGGTAACTGAGGGGAACCTCCGCATTCAGAGGCACTAATTCTCTGAATCCCAGAGCCAGGAGGCAACATCAGGGCCCTTGACCTCTCTGCTCTGTTGTTGGCCCTCCAGAAGAACTGGCTGGCCACTGGGTGAGAGAGGAAGCCGGACTAGATGGACCCTCACTGGTCTGATCCAGCAGGGCTCTTCTGATGCTCGTATGAAGGCCTCGGCCTCTCTCCCTGCTGCTGGCCCTCCAGAGGAACTGGCTGGCCACTGTGTGAGATGGGAGGCTGGACTAGGTGGACCCTCACTGGTCTGATCCAGCAGGGCTCTCCTTATGTTCTTATTAGGGGAAGGCCTAGGCCTCTCTGCCCTGCTGCTGGCCCTCCAGAGGAACTGGCTGGCCACTGTGTGAGACAGGAGGCTGGACTAGAGGGACCCTCACTGGTCTGACCCAGCAGGGCTCTTCTGAGGTTCTTCTCAGGGGAAGGCCTCGGCCTCTCTGCCCTGTTGTTGGCCCTCCAGGGGAACTGGTTGTCCTCTGTGTGAGATGGGAGGCTGGACTGGATGGACCCTCCCTGGTCTGACCCAGCAGGGCTCTTCTGAGGTTCTTGTTACGTTCTTATCTCTATGTTTGTCCCATGTGTGTCCCATTTGAATGAGCAGAATTCCAGAATCTTAGCATCTGGCAGCACAGATTCTCGAACCCTTTTGCATGACATCCTTCCCCGTTCTCAGGCAGGAATAGTTGATGCTGACGGCCACATGGTTGGTGAAGTTGACGGGCAAGGGTTTGGCGTCGGAGTGGCTCCTTTCTCATCCAAGCCTGGAGGGAAGAGAGCGAAAATAAAGAAAGGCAAAGAGCAGCCCAGGTTGGCCTCCTTTTGGTGACGTGGTCTTCTGTCTCGGGGCAGGATTATTTACTCTTTCAGCGACTGCGGTATATGTGGCCAGCCCCCAAAGCCTGGACCTGAGGCTGTGTTCTCTCTGCCTACTAAGCTCGGTCACCCCTCTGGCTCAGCAGAAGGTGCTCAGAACACTTTGGTGCTTGTCAGAGAAGTCATAATTTCCACAGCTCCCAGTCTTATTCTGTGTGTGTTAATTCTCCTGTTCTTGTCGTTGGCAGTAGAACAGAGCAAGAGTCCAGTAGCATTTTAAAGACTAACAAAATCTGAGGCAGGGTGGGAGCTTCCATGAGTCATTGTGTGACGCTCAAAAGCGCCTACCCTGCCACAGATTCCATTAGTCTTTTTGGTGGCAATGGAATCTCGCCCTTTTCTTCCACTACAGACTAACACAGCTACCCATCTTGAAGCTGGCAATGATTCGTGCACCAGTTCCGGTGTGTGTTTTTTTCCCTTTCTGCCTAAGTTTTTCCTGTCTGCTTGACTGGTGTAATGTTAAGGGGCAGATTTGGAGCTCTTTTAGAACCGGGGGGGGCGGGGGGTGCCTTATGGCACAGAGAACCCAAGGCTCTGCACTGTGGTCATCTTTGCAGGCAAAACCATTACTCATTATTTTATAACCACTTAGTCTCATAATTGTGCAATTGTGAATGCCGTCAATAAAAAGGAAAACACTAATGAGCAATGGCTTTGTCGTCAAAGAGAAAAGCAGTAATCGCTCCCACTCCCGGAGTAAGGACTGAAAACTAAGGATCACTTCTAGAATGATGTGACTGCTTGTGAAAATAGGAGGTAACTGTATGTGCAAAAACCTGGGTTTGGTGGTTTGTAACGTGTGAATCCATTCACACAGCTTCATGGCAGAGGGAAATGGAACACCCCACCAAGTTCCCTGAGGCAGACAGAAGGCAGGTTAAGCCTGGGTATTTTATTTATTTCTTCAATTTATACCCCGCCCTCCCCGCAAGCAGGCTCAGGGCGGTTTACACAGTTGGTATCATACCGTTAAAACACATAAAATACATAAAATCAATCAAACAGTTCATACACTAAAATCACAAGGTGCTAATTTTGTTGATATCCCTTAAGATGGGGTTAAAGTGCATCAGATGATACTCTGTAAACATAACAGGCAGACCAGCAATGCCTAACTCAGTGGTCTTCCCGAGTCCTGATAGAATAAAGCCACTGTTGAGGTTAAGGGCCAGGGCTTGTTGGTAGCGTTGGTAGGGCGGCTCCTAATCGAAGGCCTGGTGGAAGAGCTCCGTCTTGCAGGCCCTGCGGAACTGTAAAAGGTCCCGCAGGGCCCTGATCTCTTCCGGGAGCTCATTCCACCAGTATGGAGCCGCCACTGAAAACGCCCTGGCCCTGGTGGCGGTGAGCCTGGCCTCCTTTGGGCCCGGTAGGGTCAGTTGGTTCTGCGACCCCGACCGCAGTGCTCTCTGGGGTATATATGGGGAAAGGCGGTCCCTCAGGTATGTTGGACCCTGGCCATATAGGGCTTTAAAAGTAAGAACCAGCACCTTGAAGTGAATTCGGTATGCTCTTGGCAGCCAGTGCAGTGTCTTCAGCACAGGCCGGATGCGCTCCCATCTAGGGAGGCCCATCAAGAGGCTGGCCACAGCATTCTGCACCAGCTGCAGCTTCTGAATTTGCGACAAGGGCAGCCCCATGTAGAGAGGGTTACAGTAGTCTAGTCTCGAGGTGACGGTTGCATAGACATTTTAGGCTTCCCCACTGAACTGGCGTGAGGCCGAGCGGACAGCAACTTAGTCTGGCTCCTGCTAACTATTCCGCTGCCCCTTGGGCTCCAGAAATCTCATCAGGTGTCAATGAACCCATTTTCATGCAAACCGTCCTCACCACAACAGACCGAAACTTGTTGTGTTTTTTAAGAAAAGGAAAGCTGGAAAGTCACCGGCACCTGCGTTCTGTGGCCAGTTCTGCATCCCTGCGGAAACACGGATTGCACACCCAGCCCTGGGAAGGCTTTGGGAAGTCATGTCCCGTCTGCCAGTCCTAGCGGCTGTTCACTCGCTTCCGTTCTCCCTGGAGGGGACCCTTGAGTCCGGCAGCCTTGGCTTCCTCCGATGGGGGCTGAGATGGGTCATGAGAACCAATGGAGTTGCCTGATGCTGAGTCTCAGGCGGAGGGCTTTCACATCACCTGTTCCCTGGCCCTTTCTTAACTGCCGATGCCTGAGACTGAACCCGGGACTTTCTGCATGCTCTACCGCTGAGCCGCAGCCCCTCCTCAGATACGGGCCCTTCCTTGCACGCTGTACGTAAGCTTGTTCTCGCCATGGGGACTTGCCCTTTCGCTTCTCTTCCAGCTCCACTCCGCGGAAGGAAGGCCTCGCCAGCCCCGTTTCAGGGAAGGAGCTGGATTCCGTTTCCGCCTCACGCAGCCAGGGGTTCAGCAAGGAGCAGGAGGCCAAGGAGGCCCAAGATGTTCTCAGCGTGGAGACGCATCGCTCCGAGTCGGTGCCTAAAGACGAAGCTGCAGCCCAGCCTAGGTAGGGTTTTTATTTTCACATAGCACTTTTGGCATCTGACAGAGCTGCTTTTGTCATTTGACAGTTGCACCATTTGTGCAGGAGTGTTTGGCCAGCTTTGCTGCCTCACACCAGTGGTCCAGCAAGTTCTGCATCCTTTCTGTGTGCAGTGACCAATCAGACAGCCCCACCAGTTTTCTAAAAATACTTGGCTGGCACTGTGTTTTGGACCCCCAGTCTACTGGATCACCCTTGCCCGTGTATCTGTTCAGTCTCTCAAAGCACTCCAAAGGCTGGTGAGACAGGACTCTGCTTCGATAGATGCGGTGCTGGTCTGCCTCAGTAGGGCTTGTTCTTCTGCTGCTAATACCTTTAATAACAGGTTCCACTGATATATCCAGCACAGATGTTAGGCTAAGTTGGAGGCAGCCTTGGAGGGGTCTGGGCAGGGGCGGGACCTCAGTGGGGCACAGTGCCTTCCAAAGCAGCCATTTTTTTCCAGAGGAACTGATCTCTGTCGCCTGGAGATCATTCTGGGAGATCTCCAGGCCCCAGCTGGAGGCTGGCAACCATATCTGCAGTAGAAATGCTCAATATCTCTTCCTTGTAGTGTTTAAATGTGCAGACTCTAATCTGGGAAAACTGGGTCTGATTCCTCACTCCTCCATATGCAGCTGCTGGTGTGACCTTGTGTCTGTCACGAGTTCTTTCAGAGCTGTTCTCTCAAGAGCAGTCCTCGAAAGAGCTGTCTCAGCCCCACCTACCTCACTGGGTGTCTGTTGTGGGGAGGGGAAGGGAAAAGGATTGTTAGCTGCTCTGAGACTCCTTCAGGTAGCGAAGGGCAGGGTATAAATCCAGTCTGTCGGTCAGTTGAGTGCAATGCGTCTTTCTCAGCGTTCATGAGAGAGGCTTTTTAACCTCTTCTTGGCCACTTGCCACGGCTCCTGAAATCAGCCAGCCCTTTCCGCACTCTCCTTTCAATCCATGCTCACCGCCATATCCTCCAAGCAATTCTGCAAATCCAAATTCTGCAAAAAATCGAATCCAACCTTCTTTTTAATCCAGGGTCCCCCCCCCCCCAATTCTGCCCTAAAATTGAGTTTAACCTTCTTTTTTATTCTGGGTCCCCCCCCCCCCCCCATTCTGCATTGCATTCCCTCCCTTCAGTGGTCAGCCCAGTTTCAGCCTGCTGTTGCCCCTGGGTTGTTTGGATGCTGTTCTGCCGTGGACTTAAATTGCCTCAGCTCGAACACTGAGGAAATCCGGAGTGGCAGGCAAATGCAGAAAGGATGGTTCACTCTCTCCCAAACAGTTGCCCGCCGGCCAGGACGGCAGCCTTCGAGGACTTCAAGAACGAGCGCGGCAGTGAGATCAACCGGATCTTTAAGGAGAACAAAGCCATCTTGAATGACCGCAAGAAGAAGATGAGCGAGGTCACGCAGAGGATCAACGCCCTCAAGCAAGAGATGGATGCCACCAAGCAGGTCCTCGAGGCCCAGAAACTGGAGCGGGAGCAGCAGGGTAAGGAGTGCCCAGGCTGGGGGGGGGGCCAGCGGGAGAGACTCCAGAGCGGGGGGACGGGGGAAAGTCCTACGGACAAGCATGGCTCCATCCAGTCAGGGGCCTAGCTTGGCATTTGGTGGGGTTGCCAAGAATTCAGAATATATTTTTGTTGTCGTTGTTCAGTCACACAGTCGAGTCCGACTCTTCGCGACCCCATGGACCACATCACACATTGATGACATTGTCTAACCATCTCACCCTTTGCCGTCCCCTTCTTCTTTGACCTTCAGTCTTTCCCAGCATCAGGGTCTTCTCCAGGGAGTGCTCCCTTCTCATGGGGTGGCCAAAGTATTGGAGCTTCAGCTTCAGGATCTGGCCTTCCAGGGAACAGTCAGGGTTGATTTCCTTTAGGACTGACTGATTTGACCTCCTTGCAGTCCAAGGGACTCTCAAGAGTCTTCTCCAGCACCATCATTCAAAAGCATCTATTCTTTGGTGCTTAGGCCTTCTTTATAGTCCAACTCTCGCAGCCATACCTTACTACTGGGAATACCATCGCTTTGGCCATACGGACTTTTGTTGGCAGGGTGATGTCTCTACTTTTTGTTATGCCATCAAGGTTTGCCATTGCTTTCCTCCCAAGGAGCAGTCTTTTAATTTCCTGGCTGCAGTCACCGTCTGCAGTGATCTTGGATCCCAGGAACCTGAAGTCTGTCACTGCTTCCACGACTTCCCCTTCTATTTGCCTAGGAGTGATGGGGCTGGATGCCATGATCTTCGTTTTTTTGATGTTGAGTTTCAAGCCAGCTTTTGCCCTCTCCTCTTTCACTGATAGCAAGAGGCTCTTGAGGTCCTCTTCACTTTCTGCCATTAGAGTGGTATCGTCTGCATATCTGAGGTTATCGATGTTTTCCCCAGCAATCTTAATTCCGGCTTGTCATTCATCCAGGCTGGCATTTCTCATGATGTACTCTGCATATAAATTAAATAAGCAAGGTGACAATATACATCCTTGTCGTACTCCTTTTCCTCTGCTGAACCAATCAGTTGTTCCATATCCGGTTCTGACTGTCGCTTCTTGACCCTTATGCAGGTTTCTCAGGAGACAGGTGAGGTGGTCTGGCCCTCCCGTCTCTTTAAGGACTTGCCACAGTTTGTTGTGAGCCACACAATCAACAGCTTTAGCATAGTCAATGAAGCAGAAGTCGATATTTTTCTGGTACTCCCTTGCTTTCTCCATAATCCCGCGAATGTTGGCAATTTGAGCTCTGGTTCCTCTGCCTCTTCAAAACCCAGCTTGTACTTCTGGCAGTTCTCTGTCCACGTACTGCTGAAGCCTCGCTTGTAGGATCTTGAGCATGACCTTGCGAGTGTGTGAAATGAGTGCAGTTGTGCGATAGTTTGAACATTCTTTGGGGCGGCCCTTCTTTGGGACTGGAATGTAAACTGACCTTTTCCAGTCCTGTGGCCACTGTGATCCCATGGACAGTAAGTATATTATCTGGTTTTAATTGTTTATGCACTTGTTGGTACCTGCCCTGAGCCCTTTAGGGAAGGGCGGGAGATAAATTTAACTAATAATAAACCAATAAACTTCCAAGTGGGGCCAGGAGATTCGCCGGAATCACATCTGAAGTCCAGACTAGAAGAATCAGTTCCCTCCCCTCCCCCGGGAGAAAATGGCAGTTTCAAAGGGTGGACTCTGCCCCAAACTCCACCCCCCCAAATCTCCAGGAATTTCCCAAGCTGGTGCTGGCAACCCTAGTTTGGCGCGGTTGATCCTGGAACCCTCTGCCACAGGACGTAACCAGAGTGGAGCGGTCTCTTTACTTCCATCGTTAAGAACCGAGTCTCTTGATTTTGTTATATTTATTTATTTAATTTTTATTTCCATCCCGCCCTCCCTGCAAACAGGCTTGAAGAGCCCGTGCTGCGTAGTGGTTAGGTCTCGGATACAGGATCTGGGACACCCGCCTTCAAATGCCAGCTCTCTCCGCCTAAGCGACCCGCAAGGATAAACCTGGGGAAAAGGAACCAGGAAAGTTGCCCCGAGCTCCTTGGAAGAAGGCGGGATACTAGATAGCTGAGTTTCTTGGAAAACTACGTGAGGTTTTTCACCTGAGATGCTCCCCTGGTTTCTGTCTATTATTTAGAGACTTCTCTAAACCTTTATTTTGGGGGGGGGGGGGGGGGTGGCCCTGCAGGAGAATACCTGAACGAGGAAGGTCAGGTCATCATCGAAGAAGAGGAATTCCTGCTGCTGGTGAAGCTGAAGGACCTGCGGAAGCAATACCGGGCAGACTTCAGCGAGTTCCGCGACCTCCAGTCCGAAGTCCAGTACTGCCAGCACTTGGTGGACCAGTGCCGTCGGAAGCTGCTCACAGGTACAGCCAGTCGCAGATTCCAGAGGCCATTGCTTCCAGGCGTGAGCCTCTGCTCTTCTGAGCATGGGCTCACCTTCCCGCATGCCGCACAGGGACTCGTTTTGAGCCAGGGTTTGTGGGCTTCCAGCAGCCCGAACAGCCCAGCTTAGCCCAGGCTTGGCAGGACTAGGAAGCAAAGCAGAGGAGGGCAATGGCAAACCACCTCTGCTGTTTTGTTATCTTGAACACACACACACACACACCTGGTACTGGGGTCGTCCTGTGTCAGTTGTGGCTCAGTGGTAGATAATCTGCTTGGCATGCAGAAGGTCCCGGGTTCAATCCCTGGCAGCATCTCCAGTTGAAAGGACCAGGCAGGAGGTGATGGGAAAGACCTCTGCCTGAGACATCAGAGAGGGGCTTGCATGCAGGAGGTCCCAGGTTCAATCCCTGGCAGCATCTCCAGTTGAAAGGACCAGGCAGGAGGTGATGGGAAAGACCTCCGCCTGAGACCCTGGAGAGCTATAAAGAGGGGCCGTGGCTCAGTGGAAGAGCCTCTGCTCTGCATGCAGAAGGTCCCCGGTTCAATCCCCAGCATCTCCAGTTAAAAGGACCAGGCAGGAGGTGATGGGAAAGACCTCCGCCTGAGACCCTGGAGAGCTGCTGCTGGTCTGAGTAAACAACACTGACTTTGATGGACCAAAGGTCTGATTTAGTATAAGGCAGTTTCATGTGTAACAGCACATTATTATTATTTTTTTAAATATTTTTAATTATTTTCAAGAAAATAAAGTATACAGCATTTTACATCATTTAAGTTTTCGGAGTCATACATTCATTTCAATCCATTCATAAAATTTTGACCAAATTCTTAAGACTTGTTCTTCATTCTTTCCGTGTCATTGCCAGCTCAATCTATCCAGTTCCATTAGTTTTTCCACAATCAGCTCTGAGGATGGTATCATTTTTTCTTTCCATAGTCTTGCCCAGCTTATTCTTGCAGCAGTAAGAATATAGATTATTATCTTTTGTTCATCTTTTTTGAGTCCTTCTGCTAGCATATTCAAGATGTACAGTTCCGGTTTACATGGTAAATTTATATTTAACATTTTTAATATTAGTTTTGTGACCTTATTCCAATATAGCTGTATTTTTTCACAACGCCACCACATATGATAGAATGTCCCTACATTTTTACCACACTTCCAACACAGGTTAGATACATTTCCAAAACATCTATACAATCTCTCTGGTGACCAGTGCCACCTGTGGAACATCTTATATAAATTCTCTTTATACGATACCGCCGTAGTATATTTTAACGTCTTCCATATCTTTAACCATTCCTCTATATCTATCGTATAACCGAAATCATTCATCCAGATAACCATCCCTTTCTTAACTGTCTCGTCCTGCATTTCATCTGTTAACAAGATTCTATAAATTTTTTGGATATTTTTTCCAGTATGTGTAACAGCACATTATTCATTCATTTGTGGGCTTTGGGACACGGAGAGGGGCCGTGGCTCAGGGGAAGAGCCTCTGCTTGGCACCCAGAAGGTCCTAAATTCAATCTGGGCATCTCTAGTTGAAAGGACCAGGCTGTAGGTGATGGGAAAGACTTTGCCCGAGACACTGGAGAGCTGCTGCTAGTCTGAGTAAACAACACTGGTCCTGATGGACTCAGGGTCTGTTTCAGTATCAGGCAGCTTCATCTGTACTTGTGTATAAATGTAGGAAAACCCCATGGTACGGGGGTCGTCAGGCACTATTGTGGCCCACAATAATGCCAGAGCCGAGTTGCTTCTAGTTACCTGTGGGCGCATCATCCAGTTTGACCCCCTTGCTGGGGACCTGAGATCCAGATGTTAATGTCTGTGACGAGCCACCCCACTGAAATGGGCTGTTCCCCGTCTGTGCCAAGGCACCCTGAATACGCACAAGGCTCTCCAAACGACTGAGCGTCCAGCCACCCGCTTCCGAAAGCCTGGTCTGCTCCTGCCTCAGACTCCAGGGTGGCTCGGGGCTAAACGTCGCCCAGCCCGGATGCCCCTCCGAAATGGTGTCTCTCCTGCCTTTCTCGTTTGCTCTCCAGAGTTTGAAATCTGGTACAATGAGTCCTTCCTTATCCCAGAGGAGGTCCAAGAGGCGCTGAAGCCTGGCAGCGGTGCTCTCCGGCTCGGCATGATTCCGATCAACAGGGTCCTGACGCTGGTAAGTGGAGTGCCACGCAACCTGTGGGGTGCCACGTAGGCCATTCCACTGCTAAGCCGTGGATCAGCCATTGGGCCTGCAGGCTCATCTGCACCAGCAGTGGCTGCGTGTGACTCGCAGCCTGAGCAATACCGAGCTTGTGCCCTGCAGGGAACTTCCCACGCTGCCCGTGGAGAGTTTGGTCACCTCCCGCTTGCGAGACTCACCACAAGGGACAGTATAGCGTTGCCGTTAGGGGGCTGAATGAGGGCTTGGGAGAGCCAATTTGGTGTAGTGGTTAGGAGAGCAGGCTCTGATCTGGGAGAACTGGGTTTGATTCCCCACTCCTCCACATGCAGCTTCTGGTGTAACCTTGGGTCAGTCACAAGTTCTCTCAGAGCTGTTCTCTTGAGGGCAGTTCTCAGAATTGCTCTCAGCCCCACCTAGAAGAAGAGTTTGGATTTATACCTCCCCCCCCCCCGGTTCACTGCCCAAAGGAGTCTCAGAGCGGCTTACAATCTCCTTTCCCTTCCCCTCCCCACAACAGTCACCCTGTGAGGTAGGCGGGGCTGAGAGAGCTCTTTTGAGGACTGCTCTTGAGAGAACAGTTCCTAACGAACTTGTGACTGACCCAAGGTCACGCCAGCAGCTGCGTGTGGAAGAGGAATGGGGAATCAAACCCAGTTCTCCCAGCTTAGAGTCCGTGCTCCTAACCACTGCACCAAACTGGCTCTGTTGTGGGGAGGGGAAGGGAGAGGAGTTTGCAAGCCGCTCTGAGACTCCTCCGGGCAGTGACGGGTGGGGGTATAAATCCAGTCTCTCTCTCTTCTTCTTCTTCAGACCCCCACTCCCCTTTGAGGCTCTCTGGGCGGCCTTGGGCCAGGCATTCTCTTGCAGCCTCACCTACCTCACAGGGCTGTTGTGAGAGCCAGTGCGGTGTCGCGCTTAAGAGTGTCAGGTGGTTATCCAGGAGACGCAGGTCTGAATCCCCACTTGAGCCGTGGAAGCTTGCTGGGTGACCTCGGGGCAATCACACCCTCTCAGCCTAGCCTACCTCGCAGGGCTGTCTTCAAGTTCTGCTCATTTTCTCCGACCGAAATTGGACTCCCTGCTACGTTCTCTGCATTTTAAAGGGGGGAAGGACATGTTTCAAATAAGATGCTAACAGCGGAGCAGGGGTGCAGGTTTCAAACTGCAAAAACGAGTGGAGGTGGAAGCTTCGCACGGCCCCCAAGGCAAAATTGAGGCATGCGGGAACAGGAGCCATTGCCTGCAACTTCATCTTCTCCGTCTGAGCCCTGTGAGTCTCAGCTTGGACTCAGGAAGTTGCCAGTCTGAACTCAGGCAACCATCCTGTTCCCTCAGCCCCTCTCATCTGTAATAGGGGGAGCAACCTTACTTATTGTTAACTAATTAATTAAATTTGTGTCCTGCCCTCCTCGCCGAAGCAGGCTCAGGGCAGCTTACATTAAAAAGTTAAATACATTAAAACACTATATAACTTTAAACACTTTAAAGCTCTTTATAGCCAGGGTCCGACATACCTGAGGGACCACCTTTCCACATATATGCCCCAGAGAGCACTGAGTTCAGGGACCCAGAACCGACTGGTCCTCCCAGGCATCAAGGAGGCCAGATTGGCTACAACCAGGGCCGGGGCCTTTTCGGTGGCGGCTCCATTCTGGTGGAATGAGCTCCCGGAGGAGATCAGGGCCCTGCGGGACCTCTTACAGTTCCACAGGGCCTGTAAAATGGAGCTCTTCCACCAGGCCTTTGGAGTCGCCACCACTACCACCACTGTAGTTTGACCCATGAGGGCATTACTAGTAACCAGGGGTCCTTTCGTAGAAAAAGAGGTGCAGGAGCTCATTAGCATAACTCATTAGCATACCTCATTAGCATACGCCACATCCCCTGACATCACCGGAAGTTCGTCAGAAAGGGAATGTCAGTTTCAGCCCCATTATACCCTATGGGCCATTGAAATCAATGGCAAAAACTCATAGGGTATATGAGGGGCTGGAGGAAAGGGGGTTTGGGGGAGAGGCTCCAAACTTGCAGGGTAGCTGCTGGGGCCTCTCCTCGAAATACCCACCAAGTTTCAAGAAGATTGGACCGGGGGTCCGATTCTATGGGCCCCCAAACTGGTTGTCTCATCCCCTCCATTGTTCTCTATGGTGGGAAAAAACGTTAACTTTTTTCCTCCCATAGAGAACAATGGAGGGAATGGGGGCAACCTGTTTGGGGGCCCGTAGAATCGGACCCCCTGGTCCAATCTTCTTGAAACTTGGTGGGTATTTCGAGGAGAGGCCCCAGCAGCTACCCTGCAAGTTTGGAGCCTCTCCCTCAAACCCCCTCCCCTCCAGTTGCTTTTAAAGTTGCCGCCGAATTTCGGCGGCAATTCGGCAGCGGACTGAATTAGATTAGAGAATCTGATTCGGCCTGTGGCTGCCCTAGTGGCCACTCCTGAGCTGGCGGAGCTTCGCTCCCCCTCACTCTGGCCCCAACGGACCCCTGCTAGTAACAACTGACATCTAGAGTGGTAGCCCTGGCCCATAGGTCCCTGTGACTACTGCCGGCCTAGTCCCCCCCCATTTTCCCCTCACAGCTGAAGCGGACCAAAGATATAGTATGAATGCTGAGCTGCTAGAACTTTAATATTGTTGTTTTAACATTGTTTTAAATGTGGTGTATGTTTTTATGTACTGAAAGTTTTATCTTGTTGTGAGCCACCCAGAGTCAGCCTAGGCCGGAATGGGCGGGGTAAAAATCAATGAATAAAATAAATAAAAACAATACCATGAAACTCATAACTTATTTATTTGTACCCCATTTTTCTCCCCAGTAGGGAGTCTAGGGACTCAAAGCGGCTTACATCGTTCTTGTACCCTAACAACCACCTTGCAGGGTAGGATAGGCTGAGACTGTGTGGCTGGTAAGGTTCCGTGGCAGAATGGGGATTCAAACTTCGGCCCTCCCAGATTGTAGTCTGATACTCCCAACCATTACACCACACTGGCTCTCACCTGCTTTACAGGGTTGTTGTATGGATTATACTGAGATCATATAGGAGGAAGTGCTGTGAACATCTTCAAGATCCAAACAAATAGCTGCTGTTCTCATCTCACCCTCTATTGTTTGTGTGGGTGGTTGAGTGTGGGTATTTGTGAGTGGACTGATGCCAGCACGTGTCCACTAGCTGCTTTAACTCAAAGCTTGCATGGGGTGTGTGTGCTGTTCCTGGGAATTTCAGAGACCCCATAGAACTGGGAAACTTGCATTGCACGCGCTGTACTGAAGTTCACACACCGTCATCCTACAGCTCTAAACTGCTGGAGGCAGTGGCTCTGTTATACCCATGTGAAGGTCTGTCTGGCGTCTCATAGACCTTCTAGGATGTCTGTTCTGTGTCTGTTGTGAAGAGGGGAAGGGAAAGGAGTTTGTAAGCCGCTCTGAGACTCCAAGTGAAGGTCAGGGTATAAATCCAATCTCCTCTTTTTCTTCTTTCGTTCTGCCTCCCAGGATGAAGATGAGCAGGAGAGGTTCGACCGGATGCAGCAGGAAGTGCTGCCCTACTGCCCAGATTCCGTCTCCTTCTATAATGCCAAAGCAAAGACGGACCGCAAGGTAGTGTGAAAACCCTTTCCGGTGGCCCTCCACCAGATCCTGGGGACAAGGAGGAGCCAGCAGTCATCCCAGAAACAGTGCCATAAACACTGGCAAAAGGACGTCTTTTGTTGGGCTCCTCAGGAAGTTGGGAGTTTCAGCTCCTCAGAAAGGGGCTGTGGCACACTTACTTTGTGTGCATTCCAGATTCAGTCTCCAGCATCTCCACTTCCCAGTAGCAGGCGGTGGAAAAGACCCTTTCTGGAGCAAGACCCTGGAGAGCCCCTGTCAGGCAGAGATCAAGCTAGGTGGCCTGATATACGTAAGGTAGATTTTATATGTCTAGGTGGTGGAAAGGGTGTACTGACCTGTGAGTGCCACTCCCTTCGGCCCTCCAATACATCTAGACACTAGTGGCCATTCGAGTCCCCCACCTGGTAACACTCTATTTTCTCAGCCCTCCCAATCTTCCAGGGGGGTTTTCTCTCCCTCCTTTGGTACCGCTGCCACCAACTGGCCATTTTAAGAATTAACCACCAACGGCCAGTGCTCACAGCTTTCCTTCCCACATTTTTATTCTAAGGCTCCACTTAGTGCCTATGGTTTCCACTGCCCAATGACTGGTTAACACCAGGATGGCTTACCACACTTGCGCAGTCCTGGGGAAATAGCGATTTACCAACTGACCTCCTCCCTTCCCCTGGCACCCATTTTGAATAGCATGTTGGAACGGTGGAGGTCTATGTGGTACAAAAAACAATTGCTAGCATTTACAATAGTAAAGCATTTATTAAAAGTGAAATGTCCTCCCATGTACTGTTTGGACAGCAAAGGACTGAGCAAGGAATAAAAAAGAAAGGTGTAAATGCACAATTCCTCTACCCCTCGCTCTGTACATTCCCTAGCTGGTCTTATTCTAAGGCAGGTTCTTTAACTTGCATGTTAACATCATTCTAAAAGTTTCCTGTCACTTTGGAGTTTTTCTCTAGGTAGCCATCAGTTGGAGTTCCTTCCTCCAGAATGGAATCAGCCAAAACGGGCTACGAAGTGGGCCTTTCTTCCTCCCTGTCAAGAGATTTTACGTACTTTGTTTTCTCACTCCCTTGTGGGTCAAAGAATATTTTCTTGAAATCTCCAAGATGATACAGTCTAGCTTCTCTCATCCCTAAGGTCTCTGTATTCTTAATAGATGTAGGGTTCTCAAGGTGTGAGCTGACCCTCTCGTTGTCTCCAGCCAGGAAGGCTATTAGCATTTCCAAAGCTTTGATGGTTGGTACCAATGCTCCCTCTAAGTCTTATAAGCAAAAATTCTACTTTGTAAGCTACTGGCATTACAACTGTGAGTGAGTGATTTGGCTACTGCATGAATCATTTGCTCTTGAGCCATCCTTCCTGCACGAAGACAAAAATGTGTGAGCCGGAAGGTAAAAAACTGTGAGCTAGCTCACAGTAACTCAGCTTAGAGGGAACACTGGTTGGTACTTGGCGGGGCAGCAACCAATCTCTCCCTCCCTGCCTGTCTTCAGCTAGGGGAGAGACAACCCTTTTAAAATTTTATGTGCAGGTTCTATCAAACTCAAGCCTCCAAATAAAAATGCATTTCTCCACCGTTTGTTAGATGTGCATGCCTTGGATCTTAACTAATTTCTAAAAACGAGCATTCCAACCATCTTTCAGAGTCCATTTTAGGTTTCAGTCTGATGTGCTTAGAATATGGCTGCCAGCACTGCTCCCACGTGGAGAGAATTCTGGTTAGTGCTTGGCGGAGCTGGGAATGCAGAGGCGCATGTAGACGGCAGTTTTACCCACACCATCCTTGCTTTAGCCCCCCCCCCCATAACCACCGTTTCTTCCTCCCCCCCCATCAGAAACTGCTAAAGAGCTGTAGTGTTATTACAATGATCCGGCACTACAGTATGCTGGCTCCCGGCTTCCATTTTTAAAAGGCAACTCCTGAGGGTAAGAGAGCAAGAGTCCAGTAGCGTCAGGCATCACTGCTCACTTCTTCTCCTCGCCTGCCACCAATTTTTTTTAGTTTTTAAGGTGCTCCTGGACTCTTGCTCTTTTCTGCTGCAACAGACAGACTTAACACGGATACCCGTCACGATCGGTCTCCTAAGAGGGTAAAGGTTATGTCCTCCTGTACAAGTGTGCCTGTATTCCTCCTGGCCAGGCCTAAAGGCCATCTCCTGCTTTATTTTTTGGACAGCACAAATATTCCCGAGCCATGACTGCCCTCGAGAAGATGAGGAAGAAGCCCTCCGGGATCCAACCTGTGGTGAAGAACAAGCCTCCCTCTGTGCTTGACATTGCGTAGCCAAGCCGTCAGGGGCTCCTGCCTCATTCTCCGGGCAGATGGAACATAAAGCAACCAACTCCCAAGTGGGACTCAGAATGCCTTTATTTTTCAGGAAGGGCACATATAGCGCAATAAATCTCTGGAGGATTCTGATTGATGGTTGATGCTGATACTTGGGCAGAAATCTCATCTCATCCGCTGGTATTAATGAAGGCTGACGATTTGTTGGTAAGATAAAAGAAGTTACTGAAGGGAGAGGGGGGAAGACTCTCCTTGGGCGTGGCTGGGAAAAATGCACATTGGTGGAAGGTGGAAGGATAGGAACACCGGCTGCTACCGTCCCATTGAACTTTACACAGATAGATCCTGGTACATAAGAACATAAGAGAAGCCAGTGTTGGATCAGGCCAGTGGCCCATCCAGTCCAACTCTCACACTGTGGCCAAAAACACCAGATGCCCTCAGGGGGTCCAGCGGTGGGGCCAGGACACTAGAAGCCCTCCCACTGTTGCCCCCCCCCCCAAGCACCAAGAATACAGAGCCTCACTTGCCTCAGACTGAGAGTTCCTATCTATACCTTGGGGCTAATAGCCACTGATGGACCTCTGCTCCAGATGTTTATCCAGTTCCCTCCTGAAGCCGTCCATGCCTGTAGCCACCATCACCTCCTGTGGCAGTGAATTCCATGTGTCAATCACTTTTTGGGTGAAGAAGGACTTCCTTTTATCTGTTCTAGCCCAACTGCTCAGCAATTTCATGGAGTGCCCACGAGTTCTTGTATTATGAGAAAGGGAGAAAAGGACTTTCTCTACCTGCTCTATCTCATGCATAATCTTGTAAACCTTGATCATGTCACCCCTCAGCCGTCGTTTCTCCAAGCTAAAGAGCCCCAAGCACTTCAACCTGTCTTCATAGGGAAAGTGTTCCGTCCCTTTTGTCATTCTAGGTGCCCTTTTCTGCACTTTTTCAGGTTGCCAGCTATGTTGGTCTTCTGAAGCAGTAGAACAAATTTAGAGTCCAGTGGCACCGTTAAAACCAAAGCACGCGAAAGCTCATACCTTGAATAAACCTTTGTTGGTCTTAAAGGTGCCACTGGACTCTAAATTTGTTTAACTTCATGAAGCGATTTCTTAAAAAGACCATGTCCTACAGGCAGCGAAACAAATCCAGGATTCTCCGCTGAAAGGGGGGATGGTTTTTGCAGCGTATTAAATGCTGGCAACTCTAGTGAAAGCTGGTGATTTGGAGATATTAATCTGCTGGGAAACTACTCTCTCCCCCCCCCGCCCTGCCCAGTCTGTCTCCTCTGTGTGACGTTCATTCAACCTCTTGCTTAGGAGCAGACCCCTGCTGGTTACCAGAGTGTCCAGGGGTACCCACTTCCTCATTCAGGACTGATTCCAGCAGAACCCTTCATCTTGTTTGCAGCTGAGGAACACGGGTGGAAACGCGTCCTTTTGGAGCCCGTCTTTCAGCCGGGCTGGGCTCCTGAGACCTTGGCAGAGGAAACGGCTTCCTCCGGCTTTTGTCGACTTTCCTTGTGACCTGGGAAATCAGCAGCATTTAGTTGTGGGAGGATCCCCACAGACAGCCATCTGTGGCTAAGTGGGTGGGGTGGGGAGCGGAAGGATGACCAGACAGCCTTTCTGGTTGCTTCCAGGGCAGAAGGACCAGCCCCCCCCCCCCCCCCCGCTTTTGTTCAGAAGAGCCAGCACCTGGCCTCAAGGTATGCCCCCGGCTTGCTGGGGCTGGTGTGGCAGAGAGATGTCTGCCACTGTAGTGGCAGCGGTAGAGAGAAGTTGCTTCTCTTGAAATCTACCCTCTTGCCCAGCTGTTGTTATTAAGGTTACTGCAGTCCCTCTTTCAAGGCCAGGAGGCGCCGGCCGCTGTCTCAGTTCTTCCATTGAGGCCACTGAAGGGTCAGCAGAGAGACCAAACGTGCCTTTTGAAGGTGCTCCGCTGGCATTTGTCCCGTGAGACCTTTGCAGAAGGCGCTCAATGTTCCCTCTAAGCTGAGTTAGTGTGAGCTGGCTCACAGTTTCTTAGCCTCCAGCTCACACATTTCAGTCTCAGCTCAAGAAGGAAGGCTCCAGAGCAGTGTTCCCTCTAAGCTGAGTTAGTATGAGCTAGCTCACAGTTTTTTAGTCTCCAGCTAACACATTTTTGTCTCAGCTCAGGAAGGATGGTTTCAGAGCAAACTAATTCGGGCAGCAGCCAAATTGCTCGCTCACAACTTTAATGCCGGTAGCTCACAAAGTGGAATTTTTGCTCACAAGACTCCATAGCTTAGAGGGAGCATTGCTCCAGAGCAAACTAACCTATGCCGCAGCCAAATCGCTTGCTCACAACTTGAATGCCGGTAGCTCACAAAGTAGAATTTTTGCTCACAAGACCCCACAACTTGGAGCGTGAGTCCTGGCCAGTGTTCCCTCTAAGCTGAGTTAGTGTGAGCTAGCCCAGTTTTTTAGTCTCTGGCTCACACGTTTTTGTCTCAGCTCAGGAAGGATAGCTCCAGAGCAAAGTGATTTACGCAAGTAGCCAAATCATTCCACCTCACACATTTTTAGCCTTGGCTCAGGAAGGATGGCTCCAGAGCAAACTGATTTATGCAGCAGCCAAATCCCTTGCTCACAACTTTCATGCCAGGAGCTCACAAGAAGACTCCACAGCTTAGAGGGGGCATTGGGTCTGGCCAGCAACAAGACCAGCTCCCGCCCTTTCCCCATCAGCCCTCGGGAGGGGGGGGGGGGGTCCAGTTGCTCAGTGCCATCCCTCCGCCACCCTTTTGCCTCTGAGGTTCCCAAACGGACCGATGTCCTGCAGAGGGGCGGATTTAGTGGGAAGGAGGAAACAAGTTCCCAGCCTCTTGACTGTTGCTTTCCTGCTGGGAAACGTTTCCTTCCATAGGACATGTTTCAGAAGGACATGTTGCAAAGGAGCACGTGCTAAGTGCTTGTTATATATCAAATACAGCTGCAGCTTCCATTGGGCTTTTATGGGGTGATCTGGAACACACAGAGCAGCGGTGCCGACATTCCAGGCTAGTTCAGTCTCGTCAGTTCTCGTGAAGCTAAGCAGCATTTAGATAAAAAATTAAAGCAATATCAAGGTTTTTACATTGATTTAATTTTAGTATATTTATTTTTATTTTAGTATATTTATTTTTATTTATTTTATTTTATTAAACTTTTACCCCGTCTTTCCAGCAGAGCCATATTTGTTCAACTGTTAACATACAATTTCTTCTATCGGTAATAGATTTTTGTTAACCTTAGGAGAGTTCATTTTTTAAAGAGAATTATCTCAAATTCTATAATATTCAAGTTTTATTGTTTGCTCTTATATTTGAAACACATTTTACATTTGGTAATACATCTGATTTTACTTGTACATAACAATTCGTAATACTTTACAAATTCGATGAATCTATATTTCTCCCCTACCCGTTTTCCTCTGTATCCCACCGAGGATGTCCGAGTTTTGATTCCAGCAAAATCTTTTGGGGAGGTCATTTTGCTAGACTCACGTGGCGGGCTCACCAGGGAGGTGTCCAGATAGGAAGTTATGAATAAAAGGGGGAAAAAACCTGTTGAAGAGCGGAGTCAAAGGGCCACAAAATGCAGGAAGTCCAGGGGGAGATGTACTTTGTACACTTAGAGCGTAATACAGAAAAGTATGAAGTCCATTCACAATAGCAGTAATGGGTGATAACCCACGTTCTCTGGTTTTGCTAAGATAGCTAATGCGTTTCAAGAAAAGAAAGAGATTAGATTTATACCCCGCCCTTCACTGCCCAAGGGAGTCTCAGAGCAGCTTACCACCTCCTTTCCCTTCCCTTCCCCACGACAGACATCCTGTGAGGTAGGTGGGGCTGAGAGAGCTCTGAGACAACTGTCCTTGAGAGAACAGCTGGTACAGAGCTATGGCTTGCCCGAGGTCATCCAGCAGGTGCAAGTGGAGGAGTGGGGAATCAAACCCGGTTCTCCCAGATCAGAGTCCGCGCACTTAACCACTACACCAAACTGGCTCTCCAATCAGCTAGCTTTTTCTCAGCCATTACTGGTGTTAACTGGCTTGGCAAAACTAGGGAAGTTGTGTTACCACCCATTACTGCTATTGTGAATGTACCCCCGCCCCGCCTATATTTGAAATCAACATAACTGTATCTCAGCTAATGCTACCGGCATTTCATGGCTCTTTGTCCCCTCTGTTTAAATTATCTTTTTTTCTCTCAGTAGCAAAACGTCAGCCTTGAGAGGACAGGACACACAACAGGCATCTGACAAAGTGGGTTTTAGGCGTTGGCATCCAATCCCATCGATCTTTAAGGTGGCAAAAACACTAGTAGCAGTGCAGTATTACTGCTATGCGTGTGTCTATCACGAGATTTTACAAATAACCTTCGATTATTTATTTTTAATTACTTTGTTTACGCCCTGCCTTTCTCCCCAATGGAGACCCAAAGCGACTTACACTGTTGTCCTTCATTTTGTCCTCACGACAACCCTGCAAAGTAGTTTAAGGCTGAGAGTATGTGACTGGCCCAAAGTCGCTCAGCCAGCTCACATGCCAAAGCGAGGATTCCAACTTGGGTCTCCTGGACCCTAGTCCACCATGCCGCACAGGCACAATGACCTTGCAAAGTAGGCCAGGGCCTTCCCATATTGCCTGTCTGAGAATGCCTTGTGCTACGTATAGTTTTCTAAGGCAGTAGCCTTCAACCCAACGGCTCCAACCCTCAGCTATCACACAGAACCCCTCCTTCTGGGCTGCAAGCCCTAGTACGGGTATCAAATATACGGCCCACAGGGCGGAACTGGCCCATTCAGGCGTAGTGGTTAAGTGCGCGGACTCTTAATCTGGGAGAACCGGGTTTGATTCCCCACTCCTCCACTTGCCCCTGCTGGATGACCATGGGCAAGCTGTAGTTCTGGCACAGCTGTTCTTGAAAAAGAACAGTCCTCAAAGGAGCTCTCTCGGCCCCGCCTCCCCCACAGGGTGTCCGTTGTGGGGTGGGGAAGGGAAAGGAGTTTGTATGCTGCTCTGTCCGAGTGAGTGAAGGGCGGGGCATAAATCCAATCTCTCCTCTTCTTTTTATCCATCCCACAAGCAACTGGTTACTGCCTTTATTTCCAGATGACAGAGGCTGTGCATTGTGTCCCTTGCACACTGTCCCAGTGCTCATGAGCAACGAGGTGGCGGAAGTGGGAAGGCGGGCATCAGGGAGAGACCTTAAGGAAACACTGGAAGCCTGTTTGTATTTTGAGTACCAAATAATATTGTCAATTGAGTTTGCCTGTGTCCTTTATCAAGTTTATACCTCCAGTACCTGGCGTTACATTTTATGGCATGCGTGTCTGATCCGACCCTCGTAACAAATGAGTACAGCGCTGCCCTCTCCCCCAGCATTTTAGAAGGAGATGGTTACTGGGCCTTGGCCGAGAGCCTCTTGCATCTCTTTGCAGACACGCTAAGATGAGGCGCGACCACTTAACAGCAGAGGGGTCCCTTTTTAGCACAGGCAGATTCAGAGAATGTAGCAGTTCTTCTTTCTATCACACCACCATGATGTCCCGTGGGACTTCCTGTCACATGGTCAGTAGGTCCCAGGCTTGAGGATTTACTGCCTTTCTGGCTTTTCTTCCCTGTGAGTTAACGTTGGGGTCCTGGCTGGTCTGGAGAGGTTGGTCCGTCACACTGGGGCGCAAAAATACTTGGGAGATGGAGAGAACCACCTCAAAAGCCCACACTGGCCATGGACTAAGCACACAGCCTCAGTTCCCCATCTGTAAGCCAGTATTACTGTATGAACGTATATATTGATATATGCACAATAAAATCTACTCACACGAGATTACGGTGAGGACAAACACAGGACTGCTGTACTCCTAGGTGGATTTACTAGAGGGTAGATCACAGTGGGCTCAGCAGGGCTTACTTTGGACCAAGTACACTACAGGACTGGGCTGTAAGAACAACAGAACCATTAGACACTCGAGATGTTTTTACTCAGTCATTAGTCCTACAGAATTCAGCTGTGCTTAAAACCGGCATCTGAACGTGGCTGCAAAATGCAATGAAATGGGAAAGTAGCTGATCTCCACTTAACTAATGCTGAAAACCACGATCAGATTTGTGTTGGCTACTCTTAGAAAGAGGAGTGAGCACATATTTGAACTTCTTACCGATGTCATCCAAGTAAATAAGATTTAAGATTTTTTTTTTTTTAAAAAGGTGGTTTCAGAGGGCAGCTATGTTTTTCTGCTGTAGCACAGCACGATTCAAATCCAGGAGCACCTTAGATATCAACAAGATTTTTTTTCCGATTTTGACCTTTCAAGAGTTGTCTGATGAAGGGAGCTTTGGCTCTTGAAAGCTTATACCCTCCAAAACCTCAATGGTTTTTAAGGTGCTTCTGGACTCAACTTCAGCTGTAAAAAAATGCTGTTCTTGTAGAGGAGGGAACAAACAGGGACCCAGGTAATCGACATCTGAGTGCCAGAAAAGTGAGTTGTAAATCACACACACACACACACTTTTATGGAGAAGAACTCCAGAAGAGCCCTGCTGGATCAGATCCAGCATTCTGTTTCACACATAGAATCACAGAGTTGGAAGGGACCTCCAGGGTCATCTAGTCCAACCCCCTGCACAGTGCAGGAAATACACAAGTATCTCCCTCTCCACCACTCCCCCAGTGACTGCTCTGTGCATTAGCCCTGGGTTTCAGAGGCTGACTGCCTCTAGCTGTAGAGGCTCCCTCCATGCTGCACTGCCAGCCAGACCTCCATGCCTCTGCCTAGCCCCCTTCAGCAGCTCATACTTTATTGTAATTACAGATCAGCTCACAGACAAGGCTAGCAGGGCCGAAGCCCTGCTTACATGCATGCAAAACACTCCACCTCACACACACGCACTCCCCCTGATAGGCTATTTACAAAACACTACTTGACTGGTATACTCCAGAGCAATACTCCCTCTAAGCAATGGAGTCCTGTGAGCAAAAATTCTACTGGCATTAAAGTTGTGAGCAGGTGATTTGGCTGCTGCAGAAATCAGTTTGCTCTGGAGCCATCCTTCCTGAATTTAGACAAAAATGTGTGAGTCGGAGGCTAAAAACTGTGAGCTGGCTCACATTAACTCAGCTTAAAGGGAACACTGCTCCAGAGTCCTGGTCCGCTATTCTTCTTGCGCTCCAAGCTCAGCCAGACTCTAGGGTGATTCAGTCAGGGATGATTCAATCCCAATACATAATGCCCCGTCTGAAACTAAGGGGCAGCCAAGCCGGGGTGTGGGGGGGGTGTCCTTGAGCTCCTGACTTCCAATGCTCCCTCTAAGCGGTGGAGTCTTGTGAGCAAAAATCCTGCTTTGTGAGCTCCTGGCATTCAAGCTGTGAGCGAGCGATTTGGCTTCCGCATAAATCAGTTTGCTCTGGAGCCCTCCTTCCTGAGCCAAGACAAAAAGGTGTGAGCCGGAGGCTAAAAAAAGCTGTGAGCAGCTTCGAGGGAACACTGCCTCCGGCCTCCGAGAGGCGAAGGCTGCAAAATACAAATTTGGGGGGCGAAGACGCGCCCGCCCGCCCGCCTCCCTGCAGCCTGGCTGAGTCCCGGGTCCGTTGGCGCTCCGTTCTGCCGCTCGTCGGAAGTCGACGAGTTGCCGTTTCCGTTTGTCCGTTGCAGAACCTCCGGAGGAGGAGGAGGAGGAGGAGGGAGGCAGCGGCAGCAGCAGCAGGTCCTCCTCGGGGGCAGCGGCGGCAGCCAGCCAGCCAGCCAGCGCCGCGGCTCGGGACGCGGCTCTGCACAACCAGCCCGCCAGAAAGGCCCGGGCATCGGTGGGTGAGTGTCGGATCGGGGCCTTTTGCAAAGGCGGCCCCGGGAGGCTTCCGCGCAGGGGGGGCACCGCCGAAGAGGAGGAGGAGGAGAAGCAGCAGCCGCCGCCGCCGCCTTCGTCCCCCTCCCTCGCACCCGCCCGCGCGGGGGGACCCGCAGCGAAAACCTCGAGGATTCACCACCTCATTTCCCCGCTTCACCTTCCGAGGACGGCGCGGTCGCCTTCTCCCTGCCGGATTCTCAGCTGCAAAGCAAGACCCTCGACAGCCCCGCAGAGCCAGCCTGGTTACTCCGCCTCCCCCCCCCCCCCTTCCTTCCTTCGGGGTGGAGCTGGGATTCTTTTTCCGGGGAGGGGGTGCATCACTCTTTTTAACCCCCCCCCCGCCTTTTTTTTTTTTTTTGGCTGCTGTTGCACCCACCCCCGGGAAAGGATTGCCGGGAGGGCAGGAAGCCCGGGATTCTTCCAGTTCTGCGTTTTCTTCTTCCTTGCAAGCTCCGCAATGGCCTGATCGGGAGCCCGGGGGGGGGGAGAGGACTCTCTCTCTCGCGCGCTGCCTCTCTCCCAGCGGCGGCACCACCACCACCACCAGGACTTCGCTTGGAGGAGGAGGAGGAAGGGGAGACTGTGTTGCAGTTTTTGGAAGGCGCCCCCGAGGAGGAGGAGGAGCATGTGAAGGCGGACCCCCCCCTTTGCAAGGGGTGTGGGGTGGGTGGGTGGGGGGCAGGAGGCGGAGAGGAAGCGCCCCCCCTCCCCCCTTCCGCTGCAAGGCTCGGAGCCAGGCCCGGGTAGGGGGGCGGCTGGCAAGCGGGCAGGCATTTGGCTGGCGGGGCTTGGCGAGCCCCCGCCCGGCGTCTCCTATGCGGGAAGGAGGAGGAGGAGGAGGCGGCTGGGGGTGAGCCTCGCTGCTCCTGCTGCTCCGGCTGCTGAGGACGGAGAGGCCGAAGATGGGGGATTTCTACGACCCGGAGCACCCGACCCTCGAGTAAGTCTTGCAAGCCAGCGCCGCTACTCTCACCACGCGCACGGGGAGGTTGCATTTATTGGGGGGGACACGGGACACGGAGGGACTGAGCCTCCCCTTCCCCCCATGGAGCCTTGCAGGGTTTGCACCTGACCTGGAAGGGTGCCCCCCTCCCCCCCCCCCAAGGCCAAACTGGCCGGCGTGCAATGCTCAGCCCCAGGGCACAGCCCGCCGGGCATGGAGGTGGGGGGCCATGTGCATGCCTCGGCTGGGCCCCGCCTTGCCCAGGTGGGGGGCCCCCTCCCGTTTGCATTATTTTGGGGGGGGGGGAGGCCGTGCTAAGAGGCCTCGTTGGACCCCGCTTGGGATTTGGAGGGGGGGGAGGTCCTAACTCGAGGTCTGTCCTTGGGAGGAGACCCCCTTCTCTTGCATTCAGAAGCCCCCCCCCCAGTAAAGGGGCACGGGGGCTGCTGCTCCATGGGGTGCTGACCCCCCTTCCAAAATGGGGGGCCGGGAATGTCCCCGCCGCACCTGCGCGGAAGTGAGGGGCAGGAGTCGCCTTGCTTGAGGGGCCGCCCCACCCCGGGGCCTCCTCCTCCTCCTCCTCCTCCTCCGCCATGGGGGCTGCTGCCATGGCCGCCTCAGCGTCAGCGACAACCCCCCCTCCCTCCCCCGACACAAATAATCGCCCCCCCCCCCCAAAACCAGGGTTTTCCACCCCACTGTCGTTTGGGGAGCTCCCGAGGGCCGCTTCCCCGCCTCGGGCCTGGCGGAGGGGGAAGCCGAGAGCTAGGCCGCGCATCCCCGGTCTCGAGTGAGAGCCCTGGCCGGCCGTGGGAGGAGGGGAGCGGCGAGGCGGGGGCGGGCGGGAAGCTGAGGCGGGGAGGCCGTTGGTTTCCGTTGAGCGGGGGAGGGGAGCCGAGGCCTCCCTCCGAGACTCGATTTTTTGGGAGGCTGGGGGGGGGGGGGGAGGGGGGACGCACTCGCCTCAGTGAGGGTCATGGCGGGCATCGCCTCCCCCCCCCCCCCACCCCGGTCAGCCATTTCTCGAGGCAGCTGGAACAATCACTCCTTTCAGCCCCCTTTCCCTGATTTCCCCCCCCCCTTGGGGGAGAATAAAGAGCCAGTTGTGTCACTCCCCAATGTATTGATGGATATGGGGGACATCCAGGGCTTCAAGGTGTGGCTCTTTTCGTACCCCAGGGCCCCTCTTTTAGTCTACTCATTCCCTCGAAGACACCGACGCAGGGGAATCCAATGGAGAGCTTATTTGACTTCATTTCTACCCCGTCTTCTCCCCCCCCTCCAGGGGGGCTCGCGTCATTTCCCTCACAACAACCCTGCGAACTGGGCTAGGCGGGGAGTGTGCAGCCGACCCAAGGTCCAGCCAGCAAGTGTGGAAGAGTGGGGATTCAAACCTGGGTCTCTCGGATCCCGGTTCGGCACACTGGCTTCTACGCCGCGCTGAGCCCCACCATAGCAGTGGGGAGATTCCGTATAGGCTTGCATTGTGGGGGTGCAAAGTGCCAGACAGGCTGTGGTCCCTCTAAGCTGAGTTAGTGTGAGCTAGCTCACAGTTTTTTAGCCTCCGGCTCACATGTTTTTTGTCTTAGCGCAGGAAGGAGGGCTCCAAAGCAAACGAATTGATGCAGCGGCCAAATTGCTCACTTACAGCTTTAATGCCAGTGGCTCACAAACTGGAGTTTTTGCTCACAAGACTCCATGGCTTAGAGGGAGCATTGATTGTAACAGTGTTCCTTCTAAGCTGAGTTAGTGTGACCTAGCTCAGTTTGTTAGCCTCCGGCTCACACGATTTTGTCTTCGCGCAGGAAGGAGGGCTCCAGAGCAACCTAATTTATGCAGCGGCCAAATCACTCTCTCACAACTGTAATGCCAGTACGCTCACAAACGAGTTTTTGCTCACAAGACTCCACAGCTTAGAGGGACCATTGCTTACGGGACCTCCTGAAGCAACTGGGGGAGGTGATGGTAGTGTACAGGCAAAAGGATTGCAAACCATAAAAGATGCCACGGTCTTGAAGGTGGCGCAAAAGATTGGTTCGTTCTGACATTTTCAAGCTGGTCATGCTCCACGGACCCCCCAGGAAAAGAGTGTTTCTGCTGCACGGTGTACCAGAACTATTGTAATTATTTGCCTCAGTGACAAATGATTACAGCAGTACCATATTGAGCGTCGTGTGGGTTTCACTTTGGCCCTGGCCTCCAGAAATTCTGGGGACAGGGCAAAGGTGGATTTGTAGGGTATGTGTCTCCTTGGCAGAGCCAGTTTCCTCAGGGCCAAACTACATGTTACACTTTCTAATGTGCGAAGTCCGAATTCCCCAACCTTAGTTTCTTTCCTATCAGGAACCTTTCGTCCCCCAAGCCTTGGGCTTGTGAGTGGGCAGGTTCCTGGAGGAATGGCATAGAAATGTTCTAAATAAATAAAATAATACAGAGCAGAAATGCACATTTGTGTTCCCAGTTGTGTTCTTGGTGTTTGTGGGATGCCATTGTGTTTTAGTACCTTCTTGAGAAGGGTATATATGGGTGGGGTGAAGTGGCAAATTCTCTGCTAATCCTCCCCCTAAAGAGTGACGCAGGTCTAAAAATCACCCTGTGATCCCTTAATTCCAAAAAGTTCAATTAATTCAAAAAATTAATTCAAAAAATTCAAAAAGCTGTTAGTGAATGAAATATTCCTTGTTCTATGGTTAGAAAAATGGATGGATGAGGATAGATGAAGCGGGCTTGTAAAATTTCTTCCTCAGCTGGTTGCCTGTGGCAGGTTAGAATCGCCTCCAGGTGACCAAGCTCAAGGTTTCCTTCACAGCTGCCCTAACTAGTGTTCCCTTTAAGCTGAGTTAGTGTGAGCCAGCTCACAGTTTTTTAGCCTCTGGCTCATGCATTTTTGTCTCAGCTCAGGAAGGATGGTTCCAGAGCAAACCGATTTATGCAGTAACCAGATTGCTCTCTCACAGCTTTAATGCCAGTAGCTCATGAAGTAGAATTTTTGCTCACAAGACTCCACAGCTTAGAGGTAGCATTGATCCTAACTCCTCAGTGTGGGTCCTTGAAGGAGAGAGGAAAAGGGCAGTTATCACGGTTATTCTCTCAACATTACATATGTTTCCACCCAGGTACTCTGAGTTAAGGACTATGGAATAATTGCGACCCCCATGGTTTCAGTCACTGGCACAAATTTAAAAATCCCCGTTTTGTTTGTTTGCATGTATTTGTAAAGAGAGAGAAGCTCCTTGTGTACCACTCCTTAGCTCCTTTGTTGGGAAATAAAGCTGTTGGTTAACCGAGATATCTAATGCCAGTAATGTGACCTTGAGACGGTGTCCCCTGCCAGTGCTCTCCATCTTGAACATTCTGAGAGGCTTTTTAAAAACTTTCCTGAACGTTTATCCGTTGAATGACATTGGAAGGGTAGAATCTATTTATCCATTTGTCCGTTTGTTTGTTTCCATTTATATCCCGCCTTGCCAGATGAATCGGCTCAAGGCGGAGTACATGCAATTGAAAATATAAAGCATAATATAACATAAAATTGTCCAGTGGAATAATACAGTATACAGCATAAGTGCTGGTAAAAGCAGTACAGTACAAACGATGGCAGCATTCCGTGAATTTTCCGGTGAGCGGTGGGCAATATCCAACCGGTATGTCCCAGGGTAGAAGATGTTTTCTGTGACCGATCATCAGTTCATCGGTGGCGGCTCCTTATTGAAAGCCTGGTGGAAGAGCTCCGTTTTACAGGCCCTGCGGAACTGTAAAAGGTCCCGCAGGGCCCTGATACCCTCAGCGAGCTCATTCCACCAGTATGGAGCGGCCACCGAAAAGGCCCTAGATCTCATGATGGCCTGCCTGGCAGCTTTCGGGCCGGGGAGAGTCAGCTAATGTTGCAACCCTGACCTCAGAATCTATAGTTTAAGAGTAGTTTTTCCCTACAGAGAGAGCCACGTCCACTGTGTTAACATCTAGTGTTTGCTTTTCTTTTTCTATTTTTATTTTGCAACAGCTGTTTTCACTAAAATGTACATATGCCACCCTCAGTACTAGTGGCTTGTTTAACTGTCTCCGGAGAAGGTGCTTCAGTTAAGACCGCCCTTCCTTCCATTCTCTCAGTTTGTGTATATAACCCGCAACCATTTGTCTTGAATAATATTTTATTTTTGTAGCACGACTTTCATGTCGAAGGAGCCCAGTGGACATCATAAACCTAATACGTCCAGCATCCCCGAAATGCAGGTCACCTCTGAGGTGGAAAGGGGCAGACAACTGGTGTATCTTTCCCCAGAATGTGGATGGGTCTGAAGAGGTAGAAAGGTAAAATTTTGGATGAGGGCAATAGGGTAAACCTTCGTTTTCGCAAAACGCTTTACTGTCATGACCTTTGGGTATCTTGTGTCAAACTATCTCTTAGTGTGCGGAGAGTTTTATTTTTTAAAAGTGGAACGTGAAAATTCTTCAGTTTTGAATTCAGCTTCTATTTTTACTATCTGAGTCATGTTCAGTTTTTCTGCTCATGAGAAATACTGGTGGGAGTGCTTATTCTGAACACTAAGTATTCCATAAGTTTGGGTTTGGGATTATTCTCCGGACCGCAGCAGTTGCACAAGTCTCCACTGTAGCTGGCTGTCTCCTTGGTCACTATAAAAACCGAGCCTCTTGGTCAGCTTAGTGGCAACATAAGTCTGGCTTTTTATTCTGGGATTTAATTAATTTTTATTGTAATACTTCACACTTTATGGTTCCTGGTAAAGAAAGCATGGTTGGATACCTTTAGAAGATGCAAGTCGCCATTTTAGATGTGCTGCGTAATTCAGAATATCCTGCACTGTGAATGTGGCCTCTCACACGTGTTTTCTGTGCTTGGGTCGTATATTGCAGAAAAGCAAACACCAACCAGCTGAGGAGTGGGAGACTGGGAAAGAATGTCTGCTATAAGAGGCCTTCGTCATTAGAATCCAGTTGCGCCCTATATTGAAACAGGCATTTGAACTTTATCTTGAACAATATCCTCCTTCCTGTCTCCCTCCCTCAAAATGCCACGAAATGTTTGAAATGTGCTAGAATGGCATTCCGAGAACTCACCGGAGAGGGGACGGTTTGATAACAGACTGTCATGGTGGCGGGCTATTTCTACTTGATGACAGAGAAGATGGCCTCCCCCAAATACGGTCCCTTAAATAGGGCAGCACTGACGCTTTATCTGCCATAAAGCTACAGATGGGTTTTTACCGAGTGTAGGTAGATGGTTTCAGAAATATTCCTTGGAGCGGAGCATGTAAGGCGGTCCTTTCCAAAGCAATAGGGATGAGTAGTTGGCTGGATTTTTTAACTTGGAAGCTGGCAAATCAGCCGCCTGTGTCTAAGGCACCTTATTTTCTTAATGGGATTTACTACCCAGAAGTGAGTTGTAAACAAGATGGGTGAGATGTAGAAGGTGGGTTTTAATTTATTTTTTTATTGACTTTATATCCCACCCCTCCCCACAAGCAAGCCTCAGTCACATGGGGATATATACCCTAATTTGTAAAGTGACAGGGTCAGCTGTGTCAGTGAAGCTCTCTTTCTAATTTTTTTGTTAACAGGCAGATAGAAGAAGCTTTTTGAGGTATGACGCTGTGGTTGAAACAGCTGAACTCAGTAGCATTTCCCACAGCAAACCCAATTGAGCTTGTTTGCTCTTGGAAAATATCCAGATGACTGAATAAACTTCAGGCACGCAAAATGAATCGGGCAAAGCGTTTTTACTCTGTGCATTTTCTAGATGTAATAATCTGAAAATTAAATGCAACACCAAAGCACCTTCTGCAAGAGAGAGATCTCAAAATAGGCCATGGGGACATGAAACCATAAAGCACAGCACTTGGCTGGAGATCCTGGAGGTTTTTTGTCATCTTCTGGGCATGGAGCAGCAGTCACTGGGGACATGGGGGGGGGGGGGGGGGGGGGAGGTATTTGTGAATTTCCTGCATTGTGCAGGGGGTTGGGGCTAGATGACCCTGGAGGTCCCTTCCATTCTCTTATGATTCTTTGGTTCTACCTTTCAGACTTTGCTAGAATATGTTTTCCTTCAGCCATCTTTATACCATCTCTCCCAAAAACTTTACATTTACTCCAGATACATTTTCTGCTCTCGCAACCCTCTAAATCAGGGGTGTCAAACTCATTTGTCATGAGGGGCCGGATCTGACATAAATGAGACCTTATTGGGCCGGGTCATGCGTGCCATAAAATGTAATGCCAGGTAGCAGAGATATAAACTTTACAAAGGGCACAGCCGGTTCTTTACCAGACCCTCTCAATTGCACAGGAAAGGTTTGCCTGTCTATCTCTCCTGTGTGACTGAGAGAGACTGGCAAAGCAAGCTGTAATGTGGCAGCAGCAAGAGCATTGGAAAAGGAAGCAGGAAACAGCCAGGGCCTTGGGAGCCGGATTGGGGCCCTCCGAAGGCCTGATGGTCTGACACCCCCTGCTTTAAATGGCTTCAAACCTTTTCTCCACCAGTAAGATGCTTTGGAACCGTGAAGAATTACCATTCTTTATCCTGGCTGAGGGTTGAAAAAAAGGTGGTCCAAATCGTATGAGTGGGGCAACATCCACAATAATGAGAAATCCTTTTGGCATCTTAAATTAAGACATTTGTGGTATGAACTTTCCTGGGCTAGAGCTGACTGATGACATCTGCTTAAGAACGAAACAGGGACTTGCCTTCATTAGGCAAGCACTGCAATAAAATATTTTGGAGACAGCTAAAACCACACTGGCTATCTCTTCCAAAGCTCTGAATTAGGGGAGGGTCTAATTTGAGTTTGGAGGTGGTGGCGGCTACGAGCATGGACGGCTTCAAGAGGGGATTGGATCAACATCTGGAGCAGAGGTCCATCAGTGGCTATTAGCCACAAGGTACAGATAGGAACGCTCAGTCTGGGGCAAGTGATGCTCTCTCTATTCTTGGTGCTTGACGGGGGGGGGGGCAAGAGTGGGAGGGCTTCTAGTGTCCTGGCCCCACTGGTGGACCTCCTGAGGGCACCTGGTGTTTTTGGCCACTGTGTGACACAGAGTGTTGGACTGGATGGCCACTGGCCTGATCCAACATTGGCTTCTCTTATGTTCTTATTAGTAGCCAAGAGTTTCACATTACACAGTTCTGCTTTCCCTCCTTCTAGGCATCTGCTTTGCCCTATCTCATGGATCTATTCAGCTAGGAGAGGAACTCTGCTCCGATGCAAGGTGCTGCTTTTGTGTCCCTTGTCAGGGCACGGTTCCTTCTGCCAGAGGGAAGGCACCTCTGCTTGTAGACCACCTGTGGATTCAGCTTTGTGTGTCACTCATCCTTTCCTTCTGCTGTCCCTGGGCCCATCTCCAAATTCAGTGTCAACCTGTCCTTTTAGTAACCCAAATGAAATAGGCACACTAAGGAAACATATATGCTCTTATTTGCTTTGACTAATCCCAGTCCTGCGGGGTTTTTTAAAGCACCAAGTTTTAGGTGGATGGCCAAAGTTTGCATCCGGTAGTAGCACAGCTGTGGTGTCAGCCATTAGGAACCTACCTGTAGTAGGTGAATTTGGGGTGCTGTGCTGTGACAGGTGTTCTGTTGTCGGTGTTATCCTACTGGGGATAACCAGTTGAATGGCTCCCACTGGTGTGAAATCAGGTGGCCGCTGCTAGGAGATCTCAGGATAGTCTGAACTTCCCCGGGGTAGAGGGGACGCCTGGGGATTTGTTAACCCTTTCAAAGAAATAGTTGGGTAGAGTGTGTGTTTTCAAATGTATACTCCTGAGTCTTAGACTGTCGGGACAGGCGCAGTATCTCCTAACCAAAAATGCATCTTAAAGGGAAACCAGAGAATCGAGGTTTACCCCCTTTCAATAGAGCTGAGTACATGTGTTGTACAGGAACACCTAGATAAAAATGTTTAGATAAAACTGGGATTAGATTTAGGCTGCTGAAACTTTACCGAGCCATGCGGGCTGTACTGTGCCCGCTGGCTTTGTGGAAGAAGAAGATGCCAGGAATGAGGAGAGCAATGAAACTGGTATGGCGGTATGTTGGAATAGACAGTGTAGGGGAAGGAAGGTCTTCAGTCTCTGAGCAGCATTTCTAGATTCGAGTCCAGTATAATCCTTGAGACCACCAGGGTTTTTGGGGCATAAGCTTTCAAGAGTCAAAGCCTCTACGTCAGACATCGGACGCAGAGGAGCTTTGACTCTCAGAAGCTTATACCCCCCCCCCCCCATCCTTATTGGTCTCTCAGGTGCTACTGGACTCGAATCTAGCCCTTCTACCACAGAGCAACACGGCTACCCTCCTGAAACTGAGCAGCATGCTCACATCTTCTTGCCTAAGTGGTTTGGAAACCTCTCCCCCCCCCCCCCCCCCCCCAATTACGACACTCGTTTGGCTTGACCGGTGGCACTTGTGCCAGAAATTTTGGCCATCCCTGGGCTCGGGGCAGCATAGAATTCAGGGTGGTTTTTATACTGTACAGTGGGACTCGCAGACCTTTCTGAGCCTGTGAGCACCTTTGGAATTTTGGCACAGTGGGCTGAGCACAGCCACAAAATGGCTGCCGCCAGATGAAGAGCCAGCCTCAAAATCGCTGCGGTCGCTTACCTTCAGTCACACGGAGAAGATCCTTGTATTGCGGTAGCAGCTGCCCCCAGAGCAATGGGTTTTTTAAAAAATCTGCGCAGCCAATCAGAAGTTTTACAGGGCAAAAGCCCCACCCACTTTCTAAAAACCGTTGGTGGGTTCCAGGAAATGTTTTGGCAGGCGTCATAGCGCCAGTGGATGTACCACATTGGGGACCCCTGCTCTGAAGCAAAAACATGGATATCACATCATCCCCCCCCCCCCCCAACACACACACACCAAGCTTGTATCCTGTGCTGGATGGAACACAGGTGTGGGGAAATTCAGGGACTGACAGTAAATATTGGTTCTGTGATAACGAAAAATCACATTGTGGTATAGAAAGGGGGGAAAAGAGGTTCTACTAAAAATTCCTTTCTTAGGCCCTCAAACAGCTGAAGGTTTCTAAAATGTTTACAGCAGGGGTGTCAAACATGCGGCCCGAAGGGCTTCTGTCAGGCCCACAGTGGAACTGGCCATCTCCTGCCTCCAGCTCTGCTGCTGCTGCATCATAGCTTGCTTCACTCTCTCAATCGCTCAGCCATTTCATGTTTTAACCTGAGTCCTAGACTCAGAACTCTGAGCGTGAAATTTCTGAAGTAGGATCGTGAGATTTCAAAAGTAGGTTGGCAGCCTGCAGATACACACCTGAACAGCATACTCAAGATTGCAACAGCAGAGACATTTTGATGCAGTAATTCAGAGCAAGAGGGGTCAGTCATCAGAGACTGTTAAATAAACAAAATATTGCAAGAGTGCTAATGTGCTAAGCATGTTTTTATTTTAAGTAAAAAAAAAAAACTTTGTGTTTGTATCCTTTATAAAGTTTATATCTCTGCTACCTGGCATTACATTTTATGACACACGTGGTCCGGCCCAGCAAGGCCTCATTTATATCAGATCCGGCCCTCATAACAAATGAGTTTGACACCCGTGTTCTACAGCTTGCCATCATTTTACCACTTTAATAAGTTAATAAGAGTCTTGTGGCTTATTTTGCTTGGGGGGGGGGGGTTGTTTCCCTTCCCCGTTGTGGGGTGGGGCATTCTCTCTGCAGAGAAGGTTATTAGTCACTTGAGTCCTCCCAGAATGCTGTACTGGCTGCAAAACACATTTGGGTGGGTTGCGTCAAACAGAGCAAGGGAGTTTACTTAATTATTTTATAGCTGCAGTGCATCTGGAAGACGGTAATGGCTCTTGGAAAAGAAGAGTTGTTTTACACCTGAACCTCGTCCTGATCCCTTCCTTATTAAAGAGACTAATGACTGTCTCCGAGGGCATGAAAATGAAGGGCAGGAGGGTCCGCCTCTTGTGGCGCGTAATGTTTTTGTAACTGCTTGCTTGAGGATGCTACTTTTCATGCTAAGGAGGCCCTTCAAAATGTGCCATGCATGGATGTTATTAGGCTCAGTTGATTAGTTGAACGGCAGGGAAGCTGTAGGAGGCACGAGATTGTTTTGCCGGGAGTGATTGTTTTATGCGGAACGTGCTTGTGTGCGTGTCCTTGCACTTGGTTGCACACAGGTGGTGGAAAGTGCCATCAGTCGCATCCAACTTACAGCGACCCCTAACGTTTCAGGGCAAGAAACATTCAAAGGTGGTTTGCCATTGCCTGCCTCCGTGTAACAAACCTGGACTTCCGTGGTGGTCTCCCATCCGAGTACTAACCAGGGTTGACCCTGCTTTGCTTCCAAATTCTGACAGGATTGAGCTAGCCGGTTTCTTTCTCCCGGCTTTTTCCGGGCCAGTTTGGCTGGGAATCCTGGAGGTTTTTTGTCATCTTCTGGGAGTGGAACAGGGGTCATTGGGGGTGTTTGTGTGGGGGGAGGTATTTGTGAATTTCCTGCATTGTGCAGCGGGTTGGACTAGATGACCAATGGACTAGATGATAGAGGTCTCTTCCAGCTATGAATCTATGACATCCAGGTCAGGGTGCTTGCACACAAAGGACTAGGAAAATTCCTCATATTTCTGTTTCGGCTCATTACCTGCTTTCCTCCCATGACTTTGAGGCAGATAACCATTTGGATTTATTTATTTAAACTGTTTACAAGCCTGTCTTTCTCCAAAAAATGGGACAAAGGTGGGTCACAAGAGTTAACACAGATTCATGCAACTAAAACCCCTGAAGGTGTTCGGGCATTAAAACGCAACGACTAAAACAGACCCGTAAAAACTCATTGTTCACATGTAAATCCTTTTATTTATTTATTTTCTTTAAACGTTTCTTAACCAGGGAAGTCTTAATGTCTGTTCTGGAGAGCCTCAAGAAGGGAATTCATAGCTTGGGAGCAACCACTGAGAATGTTGCCTGGTTCCCCAAAGAAGCCAAGCTGGCTGCAACGAGGGCCAGGGCCTTTTCGGTGGTGGCTCCTTACTGGTGGAATGAGCTCCTGGAGGAGCTCTGCGGGACCTTTTACAGTTCCGCAGGGCCTGTTAAGTGGTGCTCTTCCACCAGACACTTAAGTAGGGTGCCACCTTTAACATCATGGTCCTGGCGCTAACATCAGTACTACCACCAACTGGATGATCAGCAGCCTGGCAGGAGCCTGGATTGGGGGGGTGGGCGACCATTCAGATGCTGAGAGAGTGTCGCCATCTTTTATTATCGTGATGGGTTATATACTGTGATTTTAACTTAATTTTGTTCTTCGCCTGTTTTTGGGATTTTAACGAATACATCTATATGTATGTTCTATAAGCCGCCGTGAGCCTGCTACGGTGGGGAGGGTGGGATAACAAATTTATTTAATTAATTAATCCCTCGTTTCCCTACTAGTAGGACTGTGAGTGCCTCTTGGTCTGTCCTCGGGGAGCCCTGTGCTGAGACAGGGTTCGGAGCCCTGTAAGGCCTTCTAGCTCCAAAGCAGCACTCTGGAGTTGTGGCCAGAAGGTGCAAATGTCTATGAATACATGCAGCTGCTTTACACCAAGTTAAACTGTTGCTCTGTTAGTCTCAGTATTGTCTACTGTAGCTGGCCGTGGCTCCCAGGGACTCCCAACAGACAGGTTTCCCTGTCCCGGTGTACTCCCAGTGGTCTTCTACCCACTGGAGATGACACAGTCTGAAAAGGCACGTGCTCTGGCACGGAACCGTTGGCCCCCCTCCCTGTGGATAAGGGGAGTCTGCTTAGTGCCCCGACCCTTGGTGTTGTGTGCTCACAGCGGCTCGTGTGCCACTTATTTTGAGCAGCTGTAAAAGAAGAAGTCTATATAAATGGGGACGTCATGCAAATGACACTTGTCTGGGGTCACGGTGCTCAGGATGCCAGTAGTTTTAATGTAGTGTATTTTACTTCTGCATCTCACCTGTTCCAGTTTGTGTAGGGCTTTTTATTTGCATGTGGCAAGCCGGTATATGTTGAAAGGGGGGAGGGATTTCACAGCTGGAGGGATTTTGTTCGTTGTATCTACAGCAACCGCCTCCACTGCTGAAGCGTAGTGTTAACAGTTGATAATCGTGTGTTTTTCCCCCTTGTCTAGAAATGCGGCGCCGTGACCTTTCTGGGGGCTCTGGGGGCTTTTCCCCTAAAGCTTGACTGCGCCTTGATCCAGGAGGACAGTTTGTGTACCCAACTGCCTGATTTCAACTGTTGCATAACTTTGGATGGTTAGTTTGGGGTTATACCGCAGTGGCTGGAAGTGGAATATTCAGAGATCCAGAGGTGCCGTGCTTCAAAGACCTGGGATTGGTTTCTGTCCACTTTTGGAAGTGGTTCTTTGGTTTCTGTGATTCTGGAAGTGCAAAATTCAGAGTAGATCTGTCTGGACAGGGCTTAAATCATGCGTGTGCAAGTATTTTTATTTATTTTTAGTGAATATTTGTGTGCGTGTGTATGCCTGGAAGTCAAATTGACTTCTTGCGACCCCTGGTGGGGCTTGGATGTTTCAGAGGTGGCTTATCATTGTCTGCCTCTGCCTCCCGGCCCTGGTATTCCTTGGAGGTCTCCCATCCAAGTACTTGCCAGGGTCGGCCCCGCTTGGCTTCCGAGATCAGGCAAAATCGGGCTTGCCTGGGTATCCAGGTCAGGCTGCACGTGCAGGTATTTTTGTTGCATCGCTCACTGCAGCTCCACGGCCAACTTGCCTCAAGGCAGTGGTCAGGGGGTCCTCAGGAACAAAAGTGGGACGTGGTTTCAGGGGCTTCATCAAGACGGTGGAGAGATTAGCAGAAATCCCCCCCCCCCCCACTATCCCTTAAGTGAGCTCTTCCAGGACAGAACATATGTAAGGGGGGCAGCATCGAGCACACCATTACATCACTTCCAGGGAAGTATTGGAGGGTAGCTCTAGGAATCTCCGTCACTGCCTCATTTCCCCTGGAAGTGATGTAATAGCACAAGCAACACTCCCAGGCTTGAAGCGGCGGTGGGCAAGAGGACCTGGGTGGCGAGCAATCCCCTGCCCCAACTCGGGGACTGGCAAGTGTGGGCAGCCATGAGACGGCAGACTTGACGTCGCAAAGCTGTCATGTGGAAGAATGTGTGGCGTCCTCTTCTCCCATGTTGCCCGGATGGATTAGTCAGCGTTGAATATTCCACCCATTGAACCTTTGCACAGCTGTGGCGACAGTAGCATTGGCTTTTGATGACTCTGGCCACCGTAGTTCAGGTGTACTCTGATGTCCACGGATTGAATAATACTGCCCGTTTCCTGGAGTGGAATTTGGTAGCTGCCTTGAGTTTATGTTCATAGGCTTATGAAGAAGATTCGTTCCCCATTTTGTCAGACCCTGGAGGATGGACGCTAAAGGCCCAATGCTGACGTACAGGTAGCTCTAACTGCTACCCCAGGAAAGGGTCTTTTTTGCGAGTGTGCACTTGTAGCCGTGTTGACACAAGAGGCGTCTCCTAGTGAGGGCTGTTTGGCACCTGAGTTGAGGCTTTTCTTTCAACAAAAGTGTCGTTGCAAGTGCTTGCTCCCAAGAGGTTACAATGAATGAGGAAACAGAATCACGTTTAACCTGCAGCGTTGTGCAAACAAGCCGTTTTTATTCAACAGCGAGCAGCCTCAAAATACTGCCGGTTGTTATTTGGGGGGGGGGGGGTTGTTTGTTTACAGATGTGTAGTTCAGCATAGAGGGGCAGTGCCCCTTCCCAAAGGTTTCCTTTATTCGAAGACAAGTGGTAAGCACAGGTAATCACACTCTTGCTGAAGAATGTGCGTGTAAATTATTTAAAAATCAAACTCCAGGTTTCCATAAGAGCTGTTGCTGGCATTTAGGGCTATGTCGAGACAGTGTGCGACTGCAATGAAAAAGGCCAACGCTATGCTGGGGGTTATTAGGAAGGAAATTGAATACAGATCAGCCAGTATCATAATGCCCCTGTATAAATCGATGGTGCGACCTCATTTGGAGTACTGTGTACAGTTCTGGTCGCCACACCTCAAGAAAGGATATTGTAGCATTGGAAAAAGTGCAGAAAAGGGCAATTAGGATGATAAAAGGGTTGGAACACTTTCCCCATGAAGGAAGATTGAAGCGCTTGGGGCTCTTTAGCTTGGAGAGACGATGGCTGACGGGTGACATGATTGAGGTTTACAAGATGGTGCATGGGATTGAGCAGGTAGAGGAAGAAGGACTTTCTCCCTTTCCCACAAGACAAGAACTCGTGGGCAGTCCGACTTGATGGAGACTTCCGAGGTGGATTGCCCTTGCGTGCCGCTGCATAACAACCCTGGCCTTATGTTGCGGTCTCCCATCAGGTGATCCTGCTTAGCTTCCAAGATCTGATGAGATCAGACTAGCCAGGGCCAACCAGGTCAGAGCCAAGCCAGCTTACACCATATTTTAAACCAAATGCAAAATTACACGCCTGTAATGAAAGGGCCGCAGCGGCTCAAGTGGTTCAGACGCTGAGCTGCAGTCCAGAAGGTAGGTAGCCCAGCAGTTCGAAACCCGAGTGCTGCATGACCGAGTCAGCTCCCGTCTCTGGCCCCAGCTCCTGCCAGCCTAGCAGTTCGAAAGCAAGACATTGCAAGTAGATAAATAGGTACCACTTCGGTGGGAAGGAAAGAGCGCTCTGTGCGCCTTGGCGCCTAGTCACACCAGCCACATGACGACGGAAATGTCTTCGGACAGCGCTGGCTTCTTCGGCTTGGAAACAGAGATGAGCCCCGCATCCCTAGAGTCGTATTCGACTGACTTTCAAGCAAGGGAAACCTTTACCTTTACTTAAGGAAAGGAAGGCTTATGTTCCAGATAAATCTGTATTTTCTGGGAACTTTCTAGCATGCCTTAACACATCTAAATTGACTTGTCTTAATATTTTTGAACCTGCACTGACATTACCAGACCTGTTTTTTCTCCTCAAAGCTCCGTTTTTTCCCTGTATTTCACTTCTGCTGTTTCCCCACCAAACTGTGCTCAAAGGACCTTCGTATCCGAGCTTTTCTTTCCTTTTATAAGAGGCGTCACCAGATGGAGAGTGCTTTGTGTGAGTGGATTATTCCCCAGCCCACCCTTATCTAAATAATGCGGTCAGAGTAGGTTTGCATATCGGGCCAGTTTGCCTAAGCGACGTATTGACATATTCCACACAACTTCTTTCTTTGGCAGAGATTTAGGTTTTCAAACCATTTAGATGGAGGCTAAGTGAGCAGAGCGAGGGGGACGGCGTGTCGATTGGACTGGGACGGGCAGTTGCGGAAGGGCCAGCGCAAAGAGCAGCGGCAGAGCCAGGAGAAGGAGGAGACATGGAGGACCAGGGTTGGAAGCATCCATGCTTCAGTTTCCTGTCTGCCGTCAGGTGGCGCATAACCTTTCGCTTTTGGTAGCGGCTGCACATACCAGCGGCTGCTGTAAAGGGGAAACGAATCATGATGGTCGTGTTCGTGGACAGTTCACGGTGGCCCCAGGATCCACGGGACTGTCACGGCAAGAGACATTCAGAGGCAGTTTGCCTTTCTCTTCCTCTGTGTAGCGACCCTGGACTTCCATGGCGGTTTCCCATCCAAGTGCTACTCAGGGCTGACCCCGTTTAGCTGCCAAGATCCGATGGCGCTGGGTTATCCAGGTCAGGGCGTGTTGAATCACAGCCAATTTATGATGACCCTCGTAGGTTTTCAAGGCCGAAGATCTTCAGGAGTGGTTTGCCATGGCCTGCCTCTGCATAGCAGCCCTGGACTTCCTCGGCGGTTTACCGTCCAAGTCCTAACCAGGTGTGACCCTCCTTAGCTTATGAGATCAGGCTGGCCTGGGCCATCCAGGTGAGGGCAAGAGACATACAGGAGTGGTTTGCCATCACCTGCCTCTGTGTAGCAGCCCTGGATTTCCTTGGCGGTCCCCCATTCAGGCATTAACTGTGGCCATCGCTTCTTAGCCTCCAGGCTCTGGCGAGATCAGGCTGCCCTGAGCTACCAAGCTGCTCGTGAATATTGCCTGCTTTTAGATCAGTGCCGCCCTTAACCTCCTTTCCCTGCAGTCCTTTCACCTCCCTGCCTTTCACGTGGCAGCCCAGGAGATTTTTACTTTTGGAAACAAGGGCATCCTCCTTTTGGGGCCAGCGGTATTGCATTACCAGCTGCATAATTGTGCGGAGTAAATTAGCTTGCCATTCATTTCACTTAATCCCGAAAACTAACGGTGATTTTATCTCTGGGCACATTAGAAAGTAATTATCTAAACATGATAAAACTTTAAAGTCATTTTGGCTTCTTTTTTAAAAAAAAACAAACCAAAAACCCGGAACTAATAGCTACATCTGTCAGTAACTGAATGACGGCGATGATCATTCAAAAGCTGAATTTAATTACGGCAAGACTTTATTGCTTGCAACTTTTAGTAATCTCTTATTTATGATGCGGCGCAGCTCTCGGGCTTCCTTCATACTGCTTGTCCTGATGGGGAATCTGTAATTTTGTCTAATGTGGCCTGCCTTCGTCACCACTTCCCAGTGGGCATTGATGTTAAGGGAGCATAAGCGATTCAAGCCTGCCTGTTTCCTGCTGGGGTTCCCCCCCCCCCCCCTTGAAAGTTGGTGACTTATTGACATGACAAAAGATACATTTCTCCCAGCTCTGAAATATTCTTCGCCTGCATCCATTTAAAACTTTATAATGGCTGACTGATAGTTAAAGAATTACCTGCATGAAGACTTGACAGAGTCCGGGATGTTTGGCTCGCTGTTCATTTGCCAGTACAGCTTGGGTCAGTGATGGCGAACCTTTTAGAGACCGAGTGCCCAAACCGCAACCCAAAACCCACTTAATTTATCGCAAAGTGCCAGCACGACAATTTAACCTGAATACTGAGGTTTTAGTTTAGAAAAAAGGACTCATTAACATCTTTTGTCTTAAAAGAAAAACACAATAACAGAGCTTTCAATGATACAAACAACTTTTTATTGAAAGGTAAAAGTTTGCATTTGGCCTGCTTTTGAACAATTAATGTGATTTTTGCTGTTGTATGCATGCTGATCATTTGTCTAACCTTGGCTCATACTTTGTAAGTTTGGGAGCAGCCCAGCCTCGAGTCTGTGTCATCTTTTTCCTTTTAGAGACTGAGTGCCCAAACTGCGTGCGTGCCCACAGAGAGGGCTCTGAGTGCCGCCTCTGGCACGCGTGCCATAGGTTTGCCACCACTGGCTTGGGTGCTTTCCCGCTAAGAAAACTGCAGGTCTTTTTGTAGGATTGTAGCTACAGTTCAGTTTCAGAAATGGAGCTAGCTCAGGAAATGCACAGAGTCAGTTACGGTAGCTACACAAAAATAGGGCTTGTGTGATCTTGGAAGATCTTGGAAGCTAAGCAGGGTTGGCCCTGGCTAGTACCTGAGAGCCAGTTTGGTGTAGTGGTTAAGTGCGCGGACTCTAATCTGGGAGAACCGGGTTTGATTCCCCACTCCTCCACTTGCACCTGCTGGATGACCTTGGGCAAGTCATAGCTCTGGCCGAGCTGTTCTCTCAAGGACAGTCGTCTCAGAGCTCTCTCAGCCCCACCTACCTCACAGGGTGTCTGTTGTGGGGAGGGAAAGGGAAAAGGAGTTTGTAATCCGCTCTGAGATGCCTTTGGGTAGTGAAGGGCGGGGTATAAATCCAATCTCTTCTTCTTCTACCTGGATGGGAGACCACCAAGGAAGTCCAGGGTCACTACGCAGAGGCAGGCAAGGGCAAACCACCTCTGAATGTCTTGTGCCTTGACCTGGATAGCCCAGGCTAGCCCAACCTTGTCGGATCTCAGAAGCTAAGCAGGGTCAGTCGTGGTTAGTACTTGGATGGGAGGTCACCAGGGAGGCTGGGTTTGCTACACAGAGGCAGTCAAATAGCAATGTCTTTTGTATGTCTTTTGCCTTGAAAACGCTGTGGGGTCATCACAAGTCAGCTGTGGCTTGACAGCACTTTCCACCCCCCAAATATCCTTTGGTTTGTCGTATTTTTAACATTTCCTTATTGTGTAGAAGAATGCGCACACTGTTTCAGTGGATTTTGAGGTATCCCTTTGTGAACACTGCAATACTGTGTACTCAGCATTAAGATGGAAGGTTGGTTTATTTACAGAAGTTAATATGTGCTGCATTTCGATACTCCCAGTTTTTAAAGAGAGTCGGGCAGCTTCAACTTAATAAAAGGAAACACTTTTATAAATAAGGAAATACATTTTTATGCAAGGAAATAGTTCTGGTTGTGGAAGAACCCAGTGTTAGTAAAGGCGTTAAAAATATACGTAAAAACATTTCCCTGCTTGATAGTGTAACTTTTTGTAATGTAATCTGTACTAGCAGTGATGTGGGTTTTCTGGGAAAATTTGAATCAGAAAATTTTCTGGAAATGTTTTCTGATTCCAGTATTTAAATAACATTAGCAAAATGTGAATAATGTTAGCAAATGGAGGCTACCGCATCACAGTGCACTGGCACTTGTCCACGCTTCATATCCCATTCAACCTTTTTGATCTGCAACGTAACAGCCATGACAACTGTAGATAGACTACATTGACATATGTGGGGTAGAAATTTTTCCATGGAAAAATGTAGCACCAGAAAATTTTCCACCACATTTTGTTGCATGGTAATGTATCAGATTTTTTTTTTAAGATATACATTGACAATTTCAAATCAGTAGAATTGTATGTTCTAAAAATTTTATCATAAACCAGGTTTTGGGTCTTAGAACAAAGGAAATAAATGCACAGATCAAATCCAGTTGCTAACTTTGCCATCCCACGACAAGATATTCTTGTTTGTTTGTAACCTCAGGTTTTCGTTGCATTTAATTTTATTTTTTAAATTTGTGTCCCACCCTCCCCGCCATAGCAGGCTCAGGGGGTGGCTTACATAATAAAAGCACAATAGCAATAAATATCATAGACATCTAAAAACAATTCATTTGTCATGGCTTTGACTACTTTTGTTATGACGGACCGCTCAAGTTCCGTTACCAGTCACTGTTCATATGTTTAGTGTTTATTGTCTGCTCATAATTGCTGTCTACAATAATGTGGTATTTGCCGTGCAGTTCTGCCAGGTCTCTGGAGCAGCGTGTTCTGGAAGTGGCTGCCCCGTGGTTCTGGCACCGTTTTTGCACTCTTATGCAGGCTGAGGTGCCTGTCTCCAGCAAAGTCAGTCGAGGAGGATTTCCCACAATGCTTTCTGAGTTCCAAGGCTGGCACTGGTGTCAAAATGATCGTCCTCTGGCATTCTTGATTCCAGAACACAAGGGTGTTGCTTATTGGAATCGGGGTGTGCTGGTGCCGTGGAAAGAACCTGTGGCCCCGACAGCTTAGCTTGTAGTTGGTGCTGCCGCGTGCTCCTTCTGTGAGGCTTCCTTTACCTGCCCTCTCTGGGCAAAGAGCGAACTTTCTCCTCCAAAGGTTTGCACAGGAGGATGGGGGATTTTTAGTACATGTTATGGACAGTCCCGCCCTGACCTGGCTAGCCTGATCTCATCAGCTCTTGGAAGCTAAGCAGGGGCTGGCCCTGGTTCGTACTTGGACGGGAGACCACCACGGAAGTCCAGGGTTGCTACGCAGAGGCGGCAGCAGCAGCAAACCAGGTCTGTTCGTCTCTTGCCTTGAAAATCTTACAGGAACTCCATAAGTTGGCTGCGAGTTGATGGTACTTTCCACCTCCAAATCAATAAGTTTCTGTGTTGCTGAGAGCCAGTTTGGTGTGGTGGTTAAGTGCGTGGACTCTAATCTGGGAGAACCGGGTTTGATTCCCCACTCCTCCACTTGCACCTGCTGGATGACCTTGGGCAGGCCGTAGTTCTGTCAGAGCTGTTCTTGCAAAGAGCCATTTCTGTCAGAGCTCTCTCAGCCCCACCTACCTCCCAGGGTCCCTGTTGTGGGGAGGGGAAGGGAAAGGAGTTTGTAAGCCGCTCTGAGACTCCCAAGTGAGTGAAGGGCGGGGTATAAATCCAATCTCCTCTTCTTCTTCTTCTTGCGGATGGTCCAGTCTGGCCTGATCTTTTCAGATCTCAGAAGCTCAGGAGGATCTGCCCTGGGTAGTACTTGGGTGGGAGACCACCGAGGAAGGACACAGAGTTAGTCAGTGGCAAACCACCTCTTTTCGTCTCTGGCCTTGAAAACACTACAGGGTTGCCATAAGACCCCTGTGACTTGATGGCACTTCCCACCCCCATTGGCCATCCCAATCACATCTGCCTGATTTTTCCCCCCTCTTTTCCGTGTATTGAAATCCCAGGTACCCCAGCAAGGGGGGGGGGTGTTGTTTTATATTTCGCTGCATTTCCAGGTGACCAACGATTTGTTTGTTTGCTGAAAACCGAGCTGTGGTTATTGTGAGAGCTGGTGGGCTGAGTGATGATAGCATGGTTTTCAAAGCATGGTTTGTAAGGAATCGTTTCTACGAAAGCTGACCGTGCTCAGGGGTGCGGATTTAATTTGACAGGTGTTCTCCGATTGCCCATTAGAAATGTCGGGTATGTTCAGCCATTTCCTGTCTTGATCCATTGGGTTTTTTAAACTCTAATCAGAGCTGGGGTGTCTTTGCTGTAATTTTTTGGCAAGGTTGCCTTATCACGACGCCGACATTTTTTGCCGGCATAGATCAGTAGCCACGCAGTTCCTGAAGCCTTTGCTGTCATCTGTGTAAAGTGAGAGAATTCTTTTGCGCCACACAGAGGTATCTGTGGTCTGTGGGTCATGACTCTGCTGTGTGATCCGAGTCCCCATTTGAGTACTCGTGTGTATTTCATCTGTTCTTTTCAACGCAGAACAAAAATGGGGTTGTGTTCAGTGTTCCCCCTAAACTGAGTTAGTGTGAGCTAGCTCACAGTTTTTCAGCCTCCGGATCAGACATTTTTGTCTTCGTTCAGGAAGGATGGCTCCAGAGCAAACTAACTTATGCTGCAGCCAAATCGCTCGCTCACAGCTTTAATGCCAGTAGCCAGAAGAGCCAGTTTGGTGCAGTGGTTAAGTGCGCGGACTCTAATCTGGGAGAACCGGGTTTGATTCCCTGCTCCTCCACTTTCACCTGCTGGATGACCTTGGGCAAGCCGTAGCTCTGGCTCAGCTGTTCTCTCAAGGACAGTTGTCTCGGAGCTCTCTCAGCCCCACCTATCTCCCAGGGTGTCTGTTGTGGGGAGGGGAAGGGAGAGGAGTTTGTAAGCCACTCTGAGACTCCCTCGGGTAGTGAAGGGCGGGGTATAAATCCAATCTCCTCTTCTTCTCACAAAGTAGAATTTTTGCTCTCAGGACTCCACCGCTCAGCGGGAACATTGATTGTGTTTCACACACGCGTTGTGTGAAAAGCTCCAAGCCCCTTTTCTGGTGATCTTTTTTTTTGGTGTGGCAATTTTTCTCACAACTTTGTGAAAGGCTAAGAAGCTCTTTTCAGATTTACTTCATTTATATGGACTAGATGACCCTGGAGGTCTCTTCCAACTCTGTGATTCTGTTATCTGCTTTTCTCTCCAGCTCTCCTCTTCTCTCTCGTGTCCTTGCAGCAACAACCTTGGGTGGTAAGTTAAGTTGAGAGTGCGTGTGACGGGCTCAGAAGCACCCAGCGAGTGTCCATGGTATGCTCTGAACCCAGTTCTCCCAAGTCCTGGTCCACGCCTAACCACTATACCGTGCGGCAGGGGAAAGAGTGGGATGCAGACTTCTTGTCATAGTTGTCTGCAGTTGGCTGGGTGGGGGAGAAAACAGGTCTTGTGGGTATGCTGGGCTGAAGCAGAAGTCCTGTGGTGTTCAGAGGCAGCGGAAGTGCTAGTGGGACATGCAAGGGCTTAGTTGCCCGAGAACAGCAACACATTTCCTCCCCCCCGCCCCCAGTTCATAGGGAGGGCGACGAAAGGGGGCTTCCGTTCCCCCCAGTGGTGTCATCACGTTGCCCAACTCTGGTTCCACGTTGCGGGGTCAATGTTGTCGGGTCCATTACGTGATGCCCCCCGTCAGCTAGAATACTGCAGTGAAGCCGCCAGAGGTGGATTGGTCCTTCAGCTAACTGGGGAAGTTCCCAGTAAGCCACTGCTATAAGGAGGGCCGCCGGTCGCGAAAAGGCAGCTGAACCTAGTAGCCCTGGCAGTGCCCAAGGGGCAGCTCAGCTCATACCCAGCTAGCAGCACTGGCAGTAAATGCAGGCCTGTTTGGTGTCACCTGCCAGTTCTGAGCCTCGCTGCAAGAGAGTCACTTGGGTTGGGCACGAGGCGGCAGTGGCCGAGCACACACGGCCGCTTTTTGGACTTTTGCAGCCGGGGCCTGGCCCTGTTAGACTTCCAGCACCCCAGGAGTTGCTCAGTTTGGCTTGTTTCTGGGCCATCTTTACATTCTCAGCCTGCCAGGGAAGAAGCCCTTTGGGATTCAAAAGCTCTGTCCCGTTATAACTTTGGCAGTGAAACAGCAAACTGCACCGAATACTCAGGACAGCTTTTTAAAAGGTTTTATTCTTCGTTAACGTGAGAAAGCCCTGCTCTTCTCATCTTCCTGTAAACCCAGCGCTCTACTTCTCTTCCAGCAGAGCCGTGTTACTAGAATCCATTCCGGCAGTGTGTTTGCCAGCATGTCGTAAAACTGCATGCCCTCTGACCTCCTATCCGCGTTGAAAGTCTGTAGTATTAACTAATCAAACCAGAACTGAGGATGAATATTTGTGGGAATCTTTCACTGTGTGTAGATTTCATGGATGCTCACAGTGATTTATCAAGCAGCTTCCTCTCCTCTTATTTTTCCCCCTCTTTCCAGCTGAGTAGCGTTGAACAGAAATGCACACTTGGCTGCCGGCTTTTTTATCTATCTATCTATCTATCTATCTATCTATCTATCTATCTATCTATCTATCTATTTATTTATTACATTTTTATCCCGCCTATCCAGCAAGCTGGCTCAAGGCAGCTACCAACCATAAAATACCATAAAATGGTTTACAAACTTAAATAAGCAACATCAACAATAAAACAATATAAGCAACAATCAATACTGGCAGCAACAGGGTTCTCCTGGTGAAAGGCGATGGCAGAAGGTTCAGCAGATTGGGCAATGATATCCTACATCGCCCCAGTGGCGGCTCCTAAGGAAAGGCCTGGCGGAAGAGCTCCGTCTTACAGGCCCTGCGGAACTACAATAAGTCCCGCAGGGCCCTGATGTCATCCGGGAGCTCATTCCACCAGTGTGGAGCCGCCACCGAGAAAGCCCTGGCCCTGGTACAGGCGAGCCGAACGTCTTTTGGACCGGGGAGAGTCAGGCGGTGTTGAGTGCCTGACCTCAGTACTCTCTGGGGCACATATGGGGAAAGGCGGTCCCTCAAGTAGGCAGGTCCCTGACCATATAGGGCTTTAAAGGTCAGCACCAGCACCTTGAACCGGATCCGGTATGCTATAGGCAGCCAGTGCAGCGACCGCAACACAGGCTGGATATGATCCCGCATGGAGAGACCCATTATTAAGGTTCTGAGCATCAGCACTATAAATGTGGCATGCGTTCTTAAAATTCTGAGAGGGTTTACCACATCGCCTGAATTTGAATTTGTGGGGCCTCAAAAGGCTGTCTTTTGGGTCTTGAGACAGGATTCACAGTGACCAGTCGGTAGATGTTGGTTATTTCTTAGCATCATTCCTTACAGGGGGACTCTGTGACCAGTCCAAAGTGTTTTTGGGGTCTCTAGTAATTGTTTGCTTCAGTCTCAAAGAGTTACAACATCTGAAAAGGAAACATGAAAATTGGGCACATAATAAAACATTTTCAGAAGGTGGCCGTGTCGGTCTGCAATAGAAAAGTTAGATTTAAGCCCAGTAATACCTTCGAGACCAACAGCATTATTAGGGTAGAAGCTTCCAAGAGTCAAATCTCCCTTTGTCAGACAAGATATTTATAATCAATACTTAAACATTAAATACTAGCTTTTTACATTTGCATAGTGGTTCCTCAACCCTGACACTATACAGATTCCACATATATGGCAGGACTTGACTGTTTTCTTTCAGGTTTAAGAGCCACCCCAAAATTTAGGAGCCAGAGGTATTGTTCAGCCTTCAGAGTTTTTTTATTTTAATGACCGTACTTTTTCATCATTGTTGCCTAGGAAACGGAATCCTGAACATGCTACAGTTTTTCATTTTCTAAAAAAAGCTATAACAGCATTGTAATGTATGAATAAATAAATATGGGGTAACTAAGGTTAGTTTTCATCACAACAGAAAGCTAACCTCTACCCTCATGTAAATAAGCCTTGTAGTTCTACTGAGAGTGACCAAGAGGTACCGTATTTTTTGCTCCATAAGACACACCCAGCTCTGCTCGGTGCCGTGGCTTGGGAAAGGTGAGGGGGGTTTAAGACGCGCACACTTTCCCCCCCACTTTTTTTGGGAGAAAAAGTGAGTCTTATGGAGCAAAAAATGCGGTATTTAAAATAAATAACTGAGGAAAAGGCTAGGTGCCACAACAAAGTTCTAGGTGCCATGATGGTACCCAGGCGCCTGGAATTTGGCAAGCCCTGGTTTATCAGGATGGAAGCATTGAAATGAATAGAACAAAAAGCTTGCGTTTTTATATGGTGCCTCAGTGGAATGTGTGTATGTCTTCCAAGATGATTCCACTTTTGAAATTGCCTTGATTATTAAACTAATAGATACAGTCAGGGGTCATTTCAAGCAGGGACACACAGGAACGCCGTTCCGGGACTAACTCGATCTGTGTTTTCATGCTTGTCGTAGGGTAGCTTCCCTGCAAGAGCAAAGGAAACCTAAAGTGTCTTTAGTCAAAGTGTTAAACTGGCTCGCCAGCTCTGAGTTAGGAAAGACGTGGAGATTTTTGGGGTGGAGCCTGAGCAATGGGTGTTGCCTTCTGACACACGTCCGGTGATGTCAGGGGGTGTGGCATATGCAAATAAGGTAAGCTAATGAGTTCCTGCACTTCTTTTTTCTTTTTTTTTGCGAAATGGCCCCTGGACAATTGTGCAAAAATAGGCCACTTTGTCACAGCTTGCATTAAAAACACACACACAATCTGGGTGCCCGCACTAGTATGGTTTTTGTGGCTTAGGGTGAACAAGATACCTACTGAAACGTAATCTTATTCAAACAGTCTGTGGTAGTTCTGTTTCCATAGTGCTCATGTTTGACGGGTATGTATAGGAGAAAAGCTGCTTTTATTCATCACATGGTTGGTTGCAGGGCACCCCGGGGGGCGGGGGGGATGATATGTGACCTATAACATGGGGTATGTGCTCTGCAGAATTTTGAGGCTCTGTTTTGTGTCAGACCGTGCTATAAGTAGTTCCCCTAGCAGATAATCCTCTCTCTGCTGCGGAATCTCGTTACCTTGAAAACATGCTGGGGGACTCAGCACTGAACTGTGAATCTGAGGAAACTATGCGTGTTTAACATTTATCAAATGTGATTTAAAAGTATTGATTTTTTAAAAAATATATAATTTAATTTTTAATTAATAAAATTCTTGCTTTAAAAGTATTGAAATGAATACCTCTTTAATAGTATCATTGAGGTGTGTGACTTCTTGTGATTGTGCTATTTATGGGGGGGGGGGGTTAAGTAATGGGCTTGTTAGGAGTCGAGTAGAGCTCCTGAATAATCTTAAACCACGTTAGCTTATACTCTGTCCGCACCTAATTTTTTATGTCTTCTTACTTGACAATTTAATTGTCCTGTCAGCTTAATATATTAATAAAAGTAGAAGCTGAATTGTTCAAAAAGCTCGGGGGGGGGTGGGGAGAGGATAATTCAAAGTAAGCCGACTTGCCTTAACAAGGTTTACCCTATAAATGTGTGTTGAATGTGAAAATTCTGGAAAACGGCTGATCTCCAAAATCAAATAGGGCTGTTACCTCTTCCCCTTGGAGGTGGCTAGCATATATTGTCCTGTGCCTCAGTACTAAAACCCTGTTAAATTGTAAGACAGGAGGCATTAAGATGTACTTCTATCTTTTTTGGGGGTACTCGCCTTAATATTTGTCACATTTCGTTTTAACAGGATCTTAGACACTGGGATACGAGACACCGAAGCATTCCCAGGTTACCTTAAAAACATTGGAACTTGAATTCGTACCCACAGGATCCAATGGGGATGTCGTTACTTTGCACATGAAAGCCCTGTTTACTGCTTACCTGTTTTGTCCTGTTCTGATAGCGTTTATACCAAAGAACCAAAGTTCTTCCTTTTCCTCTTTGTATTCATGCTTTCTCTGTTTCTTTTGCATGCTGCCTTGGCTGGATTGCAACAGAGAAGAAGAGAATGAGGTGGGTACAATTGTATCTCCCCCCCCCCCCCCCCCCCCGCCCCGGTGATGAATGTTAGGAAGTCGCTTTAAAACAGCAGCGCTGATTTTGATTAATTTAACGTTTGCCTGAGTTAACGGAGAACAGAAATCTTAAAGAAGTCTCAGACAGCAGGCATTTTAGGGAGCAACCTGGAACGTTGTGAATCATATGCAGTTCACGCTGTGACCTCTTATTCAGTTCATAGTCTATGTTGGTGTGTCTTCTATCTTGGTGAGTCCTTCTGAATTGAAGGGTTGTCAGATAGGGGTTCAGCCTGTGCACTGCTACCCACTTTGTAGCCAAAGAAGGGAACTGCTGGGAGATTAGTGAGGACAGTTATTGGACAGAATGGGTCAGATGGTGCTCCTTGACGCTTATAAAGGCTTCCAGCTTGGGCTCGCTCAGTGATCTAATCTAAGCAACTTGTTGACTACAAACCCCTGTTCTGTTTTTAGTCGTCAGGCCTTCCGTTGTCTGTCTTCACCTCTGAATTTGATGATCTTAGAGTGTAGTTTATGTGAACTGCCGTAATTTCACTTGCTTGTTTCTTGTTTTCAGGGCAAGGCTGAAAACCTCCAGAAGCCTGGCTTTGTCAAAGGGCCAGTGTTCAAAGGAATGGCATCTAGCCGTTTCTTGCCCAAAGGCACCCGAACGAAAGTTAACCTTGAGGAGCAAGGCAGGCAAAAGGTGTCCTTTAGCTTCAGTCTAACCAAGAAGACCTTGCAAAACAGGTTCCTGACAGCCCTTGGAAACGACAAACAAAATGAGACTTCGAGTTCCCCAGCTGCACCGCTTCAAACTGAACTAGGTTCCAAAATCAAAATTGATCTTGGGGACTTTTCTGGAGCTACGGAGGAATTCTCATCACCAAAGCCGAAGGTGGAGTTAGGCAAGATCCATTTCAAGAAACATCTGCTGAATGTGACCACCAAGCCTTCCTCAGCTGTGGTGGCATCGCCAACAGTGGCTCTCGGTCCAGCTGTTCCAGCAGAAGTGGTGGAGGTGCCCTCATCGCCCCCACCACCCCCGCCGCCTCCTCCACCCCCCCCACCAACACTGCTTGTCCCAGTACCCGTACTGACCCCAGCAGCTTTTCCACCAGTTCCAGTTGCAGTACCGACGGCTTCTTCGCCTCCGTTGCCATCACCTGTCGAAACTGCTGTCCGAATGACAAAGGAATCCTCAAATATCCCATCACCGGAAATTTTCCAGCAAAGTACTACACAAAATCCTGTGTCGGATGGCTCAGAAGAACATTTAGCTCCAGTCGTTTCTGTGGACGCAGAAGTAGTGCCAGCAAAAGGAGAGTCCCGTGTTGGAAAGGAGGAGGAGGTTTCGGACAGTTTCAAGGGTGCTCTCCCCAGTTCTAAGAAGCATAGTTCTAAGAGGAAGTCTGATGGCACATTGCCAGCTTCTGAATCTGATGAAGATTCTGTGAGGACTTCCTCAAGTCAGAGGTCCCATGAAATCAAGGTATCAACTAGCTCAGAGAAAGAAAAAGATTCACGAAAAAGCTCTACTTCTCTCAAAACTGACGAGCAGACAAAATCCTCATCACGGTCTAGATCGGACAGAGATGAAAAATATTCCAGTTACTCCAGGTCTGAGAGAGACTCTAGGTACTCTTCCTCTCGTTCCAGATCGGACCGAGGGAGGAGGCGAAGCAGGTCTCGTTCCCGTTCTAGATCTGAGAGAGGTTCTAGAACCAGTTCCTCTTATTCCAGATCTGAACGGTCTCATTACTATGACTCTGAGCGAAGGTACCACAGGAGCTCGCCGTATAGAGAGAAGACACGATATTCTCGTTCGTACGTGGATAGCAGGACAAGAGAAAGTTCAGATTCAGAAGAGGAGTATCGGCGGTCATATTCCAGATCGACAGACTCAAGGCGTACATCCTCTCATTCCTCTTCCTACAGAGACTCTAGGACTTCTTCCTATTCCAAGTCCGATCGAGATAGCAAGATAGAATCCTCTCACACCGACTCTGAGAGGAAAGGAAAGCCTACGAAATCGGACCGGGATTCCAAGAGGGTTTCGGAAAGTGAAGTATCAAAGAGGTGCTCTCCAGTGAGTGAGGTGGGGCATCGAAAGGGAACATCCCACTCTAAAGCGGACAGCAGTGTGACTTCTTCCCGTCACAAGTCCACCTCTTCCAAGTCGTCGTCTGCTCCAAAGTCAGATAAATTTAAAAGTTCTTTCTGTTGTACAGAATCTGAGGAAATCAGAGAGCAGTCTAATTGTGTAGACTCAGAGGCGCCTTGTGGGCAGAACTGTGAAGCAGAAACTATTACACAGAAGCCAGAACCAGAAAGGATTGTTGCAGTGTTAAGTCAGTTAAACGATTCGCCTGCTTTCAAAAAGCTAGATGAGTCAAAAGAGGGTTCTCCTATTTCAAAGTCTGTTGAACTTGCCAGAATGGATAGCCATGACAGTATTAAAGAAGGGGAGTCTTTAGTCACGGTAAAACATGATAATTGTTCTCCAGTAGAACTGAATATAAATGGGTCGCCAGAAGGCAAGCCCAGAGGTTCGGTGTTATCTGGTACCTCCAAAGTGGAGGTAGTTGCAATGTCTTCTGATGATAGCTTAGATAGTTCCGAGGTACCACTTCGGGTCAAGAGCCCTAGTTTAGGTGAAGTGTCATCTAATGGGTTTCAAACTGCATGCCTTTCTAAAGGACACGATCTAAATGATTCCCCCATTCTTTCTTGTGAATCCGACAGTTTGCTTAAAGAAAAAAAAGTTCTGGTTCCTTCTGAATATGAATTTGTTCCTTCCTGTATTGTGAATGTAAACCATTCTAAAACATTACCTAAAGCAGATGACCTAACAGAGCCCGGTAATAAAACCAAAGATCCAGCCCCTTGCTACCTTTCGGAGGATGCCACTCCTTCGTTGTATTATTCAGAAGTTGAAATTGAAGCTGAACCTTCAGATACAAAAGCTATTCAGGAATCTCTTACGGATATTCATGTAGAACCACAAACAGAAACCTGCAACTATGCTGAGGATCAGATTTTGTTAAAAACCGATGCTGAGGATCAAAATTTGTCAAGAACTCCTACTGAAAGCGAAAAACGTGTTGCTAGATGTTTCAGTTTCTCAGAGAGTAGCCCAGCCAGAGATGCTTCTGCAGAAGAGCATTCTGTGGAAGTGAAGTTAGACAATCAATTTATTGCACAACAGCCACCTTCAGAAAATGTGTTCTCCCAGTTGGAGAGAACTTTGCAGAAAAAGAGGGAAGAAATAGTGGAGTGTCCTGCAGTAGCTCTTGGAATAGATGCTCAGCATGTTGATTCCATTATAGAAAAAATTAAATCACCTGTTAAAAACGAGCATTCTTATTATTTAGAGATGCCAGTAGAAGACCTAGAAAAAGAGGAGCCAAATGGAGGGGAGGATGTGATTGCCCTTGAAGAACAAATCACACCTGATGTGACAGATGGCTGTCCTGAAGCCCCGGGGACGAAGGACAAAGTTGACTCCTTGACAGAATCTGTATTTTCAGAAGCGATGTCCCCATCTTGCGATATTGTTGTGACTGTAGAAGAAACTGAATTGATAGCTGAAGCCCCAGGATGTGACAGTAGTGGCAGTACTCCTGAACTAATTTCCATTCGCAATGAAGAGTATTCCGACACAGCTGAAAGCGCAAGCGAACAGGGTAGTGAAGAAAGCGATACAGACGACTCGGATTCAGATGACAGCAGTGTTCCAAGGAACCGTCTCCAGTCAGTTGTGGTCATTCCCAAGAATTCTACGATAACCATGGAGGAAAGCAGTTCCTCTTCCTCTCGGAACAGCCAAAGTGGCAGACGCTACTCTGATCCCTGGGAAGATGGCAGGCCGGAATCCAGCAAGGTGTACTATGAAGAAATACAAGACGACATGGAGTCGGACAACGGTCCTCAATACGAAAGCAAGTGCATTCCTTCCAGAGGTGCAGAGGAAAGCCCGGCAACGTCTACGGAGCGTGGTAGAGTAGAGCCTGAAATCCTTCAGCTGGGTGCCTCCCAGCCTCAAAGTGATGGTGTTGACAGTACCAGCCAGCCAGAGCTAGCATCAGATTCTATTAGCAAACTGAAGCCAGATGAAAGGGCAGCATTAACTGAGCCGATATCTGTCGCTCAGTCACCACGGCAAGAGGAGCTGCACTATTTTGACAAGAACTATGAGGTGGATGAGAATGCGTATAGGCAGCAAGCCAGTGTTTCCAAGCCGGACAGTAGGCAGGGGAAGTCAGGTTTCATCAATCAAGCGGACACAGGAGGAGATTTCTCCAGAGAAGAAGGCTTCCATTCAGCAGAAGACCTGGGGAACTTGGGGTGGGACTTCTCACAGCTGGAGAAGCCGAGCAGCACGTACCAGCAGCCCGACAGCAGCTACGGCATTTTCCCTGGCTATGTTTATCCACCAGGTTCAGGGCCATACATGGGGTCCCATAACTACTGGCATGACAATGGATATTGGGACCCAAGGTTGAGTAATAGGCCCTCTGAGATGCACTATGAGAGGATCCAAGGGCAGGTCCCTGATTCACTAACAGAAGACCATGAAGAATACGAAGAAGTTGACTGTTGGGTGGACGAAAGCCAACCTTACTTCCCCAACCAATCAAGTAAGTTCCAAGCCCGCGACCCAAGAGAGAAGGGTTCTGTGCAGGCCCACGAGATTAGCAGTAACTCAGCTAAAGAGCCAGCAGCTGCGAGTGAGAGGAAAGAGTATGTTAAGACTTTGGGTAAAAATGATATGAAAGAGCGGGGGCCCCTGAAGAAACGGAGACAGGACTTGGAGAGTGACTCCGAGAGTGATGGGGACTCCCAAGAAAGGAAGAAGGTCAAGACGACAGAGGGCGAACAGGTGCCAGTTCTCCTTCAGGACTCTTCGATGGTTCGCCCGCTGTGCATCATGGAAGACTTCAGGGACCCACAGCGTTGGAAGGAGTTTGCCAAGCAAGGGAAGATGCCCTGCTACTTCGACCTGATTGAAGAAAATGTGTATTTAACAGAAAGGTAATTAATTGGCTTCGGTTACTTTTTTTCAGTGGATTGTATGCCAGCATGAAGCTCTGTGTCTTGAGATAGGTTGTGGAAAGGTCCCTTAGCACTGTGATAACAGATGAAGAAAGGTTAAAGAGGTTAGGGCTCTTTAGCTTGGAGAAATGATGAATGAGGGGTGACATGAGAGGAGTTTACAAAATTATGCATGGAACAGAGAAGGTAGAAAAAGTAGTAGTTTTCTCTCTTTCTCACCATACAAGAATTCGTGGGCATTCAACAAAATTAATCAGTGGTAGGCTTAGAACAGGCTGCAGTGGCTCAAGTGGTTAAGACGCTGAACTGCAGGTTGGTAGTTCAGCAGTTCGAGACCCGAGTGCTGCATGACAGAGTGAGCTCCCATCTCTGGCCCCAGCTCCTGCCAACCTAGCAGTTCAAAAGCAAGAAATGACAAGCAGATAAATAGGTACCACTTTGGTGGGAAGGTAACAACATTCCGTGTGCCTCGGTGTCTAGTCGTGCCGGCCACGTGACCACGGAAATGTCTTTGGCCAGTGCTGGCTCTTCAGCTTGGAAACGGAGATGAGCCCCACATCCCTAGAGTTGTATTCAACTGGCTTTCGAGCAAGGGAAACCTTTACCTTTACCTAGGCTTAGAACAGATCAGAGGGAGTCCTTCTTCACCCAAAGAGTCATTAACATATGGAATTCACTGTCACGGGAAGTAGTGGCGGCTACTACAAGCACAGACAGCTTCCAGAATAGATTGGATAAACATATGGAGCAGAGGTCCATCAGTGGTTATGAGCCATGAGGTATAGATGGAGAGCAGTCTGTCTGGGGCAAGTGATGCTCTGTAGTCTTGGTGCTGGGGGGGGGGACAGTGGGAGGAGGAGGAGGAGATTGATTTATACCCTGCCCTTCACTTGGAGTCTCAGAGCAGCTTACAAACTCCTTTCCCTTCCCTTCCCCACAGCAGACACCCTGTGAGGTAGATGGGGCTGAAAGACCTCTGAGACAACTGTCCTTGAGAGAACAGCTGGTACAGAGCTATGACTCGCCCAAGGTCATCCAACAGGTGCAAGTGGAGGAGTGGGGAATCAAACCTGGTTTGCCCAGATTAGAGTCTGCTCACTTAACCACTACACCAAATAGTGGGAGGGCTCCTGGAGTTCTGGCCCTGCTGGCGGACCTCCTGATGGCACCTGGGTTTTGGCCACTGTGTGGCATGGAGTTGTTGGCCTGATCCAACATGGCTTCTCTTACGTGCTTACGTAGCGGGGAGAAGTGTTGAGTTGCGCACTAGGGTGCCTAGGTGGCTTGGAGTGATTGCTGCTTAATGGCTAGAGGCAGGGTAAAAAGTTTCCCAAGCTAGTATTTGCTGTTCTGAACAATGTATATTGCCTGCAGATTGGATCACCTTCAGCACATAGGTAAGACCAGGAGTCCCCAGTGTGGTGCGCCCTCCGACACCTTTTCTAGTATGTGTAAAGGGTTTTTTAGAAAGTGGGTAGGGGCAGGTAGGGCTTTTGCCCAGCAAGACTTCTGACTGGCCCTTGGAGGTTTGATTGGCAGTGCAGATGCTTTAAAATGTTGCTTTAGCTGCTCTTGCAGCTCAGGGATCATCCCAGCATGACTGAAGCTAAGCTGCTGCAGCCATTCTGTGGCAGCTGTTTTGTAATTTGCACACCTAGAATTCCAGAGGTGCTCATACATAACATCAGCTGGACACCAACTACTGTGTTTGTGTTTGACTGATGTATTTTAGACTGCCTTTTTCCCTCCAAGGTCCTCAGGGCAGTCATAAGGAGCCCTAAGCACATACCTGCATCATGAAATTAATGTAAGGTGAGATAAAACCATCCATAAAAACACAAGGGAATGATTCTCGGTTAACATTGCCCCAATATCTATCTGACTTTGAAGGCCTTCTAGAAAAGAGGGGCCTATAGTTTAATACGGAATGCCTGCAAAGTTGGTGCCAGTCTCTTCTTCCAAGGAAGGAATTCCACTGTAGGGCTGTAGGCAAATGACAAAGCCCTCCCCTGGGTCCCAGCCATCTTAAACTTTTGCTTAATCTTGGTTCTTGCAGACTGGACATGTATTTAATTCATTGGTGCCCTGCCTTCCTTCCCAGTGGGGCCCCAAAAGTGGCTGACGTTGTTCTTCTCTGCTCCATTTTATCCTCCCAACAACCCTGTGAAGTAGATCAGGCTGGGAGAGAATAACTGGCCGAAGGTCACACAGCAAGCTTCCGTGGTACCAGTGGGGATTCGAACCCGGGACCCCCGGATCCTAGCCCAACGCTCTTAACCACTACACTGGCTGTCAGTGTGCAGTGAAAGAAGCGTGTTTCCTTTTGGCTGGGCATGTGCAGAAGCTCCTGTGGTTTTCAGACACTTTGGTCTGCGAGAAGAAATCTCGAGGCTCTCCACGAGCCAAAACGGAAGCCTCTCAAGCCCTCACTGCTCAGAACGGGAGGGGGGGGGGGGGGGTTTAGAATGAGATTTTGCTTGCTGACGCCACAGCTGTCCGTTCTAAAGCCTGTTCTCCGCAGGAAAAAGAATAAGTCGCACCGTGACATCAAGCGGATGCTGTGCGAATGCCCGACGCTTTCCAAAGATGAGAGAGCTCAAGGGGAGGTTGCGTGCGGAGAGGATTGCCTTAATCGCCTGCTCATGATAGAATGGTAAGGATTGTTTTGCAAGTTGCCCGTCTCCTCTGGTCACCCACCCGCATCCAGGCACGCCAGAAGGACTAAATTGTTTCCCGTGAAATGGAATTGTCTCTGTGGTGGTTGGACGCAACACGGAGATGGGAGTCTTCTCTTGGTGATGACAGAAATGAATTTCCTTGCTGCCAAAGCATGGAAGTGCATTCAGAAGACCTGAGATCTGTTCATTCCAGGGATGCTTTCAAGGTTTGTGATGCGGTTGCTGATAACTGGCCTTTTCAGTTCTAGCTGGAATTTTGATTATTCCCTTTCTCCTTTCCTTTCCTTCAAAACTTTGTGCAGCTTTTCCCGTCTGCTCCGAGCTATTTCTAGGGAATACAAATTTTATTTATGTATTTATATTTATTAAATTAGATTTACTGGCCCAGCCTTCCCTACAAGTTGTAGCACAGAAACAGAAGACTGAGGCTGTAGCACTGTGTAAAAAAATTACAAATGGATCTGTAAAGTCCTAAAGATAGTCTTATTGAAATAACCTCTAATACATTCATACAAATTTAATTTGGACCCCACAGGACTCCTTAGATAACTTCCAGCTTCCAAAATACATAGAATGCAGCCAAGCTCTTGTCCAAACCTCAAATACAGATTAGTACGTGAGAATGCAGCCGAGTTCTTTTCCTGTACAGCCAAAATCTTCTCTAGTGTGGTTGGTGGCAAAAAAGAAAGTATTCTCAAAACGATCCAGAAAGAGTATTGCTATATCTGGCGCACAAGGAGAACCCATAGCCACCCCGCTTTTTTGCAAATAGAACTCCTGATTGTACCTGAAATTTTTTTTTTTGCAAATATTATGCCCAAAATTTCAAGTAAAACATGTTTAGGGGGATGCTCCCTATCAGCCCTAGAATCCAGATAATTTTCAGTGGTGACACGTGCCTCTTCTTGAGGTATGCTGGTATATAAAGCACCTACATCCATAGTAACTAAAACAAATCTCTTTGACACCTCAAGATCCTCTATTAACTTAACGAAATGCTTTGTATCTCTTGCATATGGTCTAACATGTTCAGCCAGAGGTTTTAAAAAGAAGTCCAAATATTGTGCCGACAGTTCAAGTGCCTACGAGTAGGGCTCAGGGCAGCTTACCACAAAGTAATATACAGAAATTTTATAAGTTTAAAATCAAGATTAAAACCACCTAAAAGAAGATCACTAGAGGAAAATCAATATACATATACTAGATGGTGGGGAAAAGATTTCAGCTCCCCAGCTCCCGGGGGGGGGGGGATCACGAGGGATGGGAAAGTATACGAGAGTGCCAGATGTTATATTGTTCTCAACCGAAGGCCTGGTGGAACATCTCTGCCTTGCATGCCCTGTGGAAAGGTAAGAACTCCGGCACGGCATGAATGTCATCCAGCAGAGAGTTCCACCAGGCGGGGGGCGGGGCCAAAAAAGCCCTAGTCCTGGTTGAGGACAGCCGGACCTCTCTTAGGCCAGGGACCACCAGTCAGTTCTCATTTCCTGAGCGTAATGCTCTCCCAGGGGCATACTGAAATCACAGTATCAAACAGTTACCTGCAAATCTCTACCATAACAAATACTAGTCAGAGTGCCAAAAGTAAGCCATAGAGATGAGCAAAAACCACCCAAAAATGCTCTTGTGAACAGCTCTGGTTAGCATCCTTTCCTAAAAAGATTGATGACGGTGCAGTTTATTCCATAAGGATGGGGCTGCCACAGAAAAGGTTCTTGCTTGTGTTGATGAGGACCCAGCCATTCTCAGGGAAGAGGTGGAGGGCAGACTTGAGTGAAGGGGGTCAGAAAGAGTCATGTGGGTTTATATGGGGCAAGTTGGTCAGATATGTGGGTCTGAGGCTGTGAAGGGATTTAAACGTCAGAGCCAACAGCTTGAATTGAACTTAGAGACACTTTTTTGTGAACTGTTTTTGAGCGTAATGGGATCTAAACCGTACATATCCTTCCTTTTCGTCTGCCTCCTCCTGTTATGAGTCTTGCGTAATAAGAAATATATTAGACATCCACTGTAATATTAATGGGGACTTCTGTAAGCTGGCCTTTCCCAAGGCAGGTGGGACCCAAGGCAGAAGTAACTGGAAAGCTCATTTATTCACACGTTTTTTGCATGTGAGTTAGACGAAATTCAGCCGAAATGTTCCGACATCTGTTCTTGTCAGAACCAAAAGCGTTCCAGTCTTTGGCTTGGCTGTGGCAGAGTGGAAACGTTTTAACTCCAGGCAGAGGGCGTCATGAGGAGTGAAGGTAGCTGTTTCTCGCAGTCGCGCTGTCCAGTCTGCATCGTGAGCACGTGAAGTTGCCTTGCGCTGAATCAGAACTTTGGCCGGTCAAGGCTGGCAGCAGCTCCCTCCCCAAGATCTCAGGCTGAGGTCTTTTCCCATCACCTCCTGCCTGGTCTCTTTTAACTGGAGATGCCGGGGACTGAACCTGGGACCTTCGGCATGCCAAGCAGAGTCTCTACCGCTGAGCCACGGCCCCTCCCCGCCTAACCTGCCTCACGGGGTTATTGGAAAAGCCGTTGAGATAAGACTTCAGCAAATCGTAGAAAAATTCCACAGCTCTCACTGACCCTGCTTAGCTTCTGAGATCTGATGAGGTTAGGCTAGCCTGGGTGATCCAGGGCCTGGCTACCACTAGGAATATCATCATGGTTTTGGAAATCTCCTGACTTTTTTAAAAAAAGAAATTGTGTTTTCCTCTGCTCCTGCTCAGTTCTTCGAGGTGCCCGAATGGGGAGTACTGCTCCAACAGGCGGTTCCAGAGGAAGCAGCACGCCGACGTGGAAGTCATCCTGACGGAGAAGAAGGGCTGGGGCTTGAGAGCAGCAAAAGACCTCCCTTCGTAAGGCTTCTCCTCTTGTCGAAAGGCTTCCAGTTTGGTTTCCCCCTGTCTTGCGCTTGAAGTGCCTCCTGCGCAGCGGTTCTGTTCTTGGGAATGTTGGGGCTTTGCTGCTGGAGGGGGGGAGAGAATGACAGCTGCCTTGTTCTTGGGAAGAGACCAGCCTGGCTCCATGATGTTTGCTGGTCTATAAACCAGGCGAAGAAAAACACCGACCTGTTAGCTTTTGTTGTGCAGGAGCCAGAGGTGAACTTGTGGGCTCTCTAGCTGCATCGGGCTCCCCCCCCCCCCCCCCAGTTTCCCCTTTGCATTAGCAGGGGACTCCTGTGGAGACCAGAGGCCAGCACGATCCAAATGGAGTATCTTCCTCACCATGCGCCTCGGGTTAAAAGCAGGGCAGGAAGAGGTAACGGAGTTGGGCCACAATCCTATCAGTGCCTTTGTTTTTACTCTGTTCAGATTAACATATGAACATAAGAGAAGCCATGTTGGATCAGGTTGCCAGTGGCCTATCCAGTCTGTGTCACACAGTGGCCAAAACCCAGGTGCCATCAGGAGGTCCACCAGCCGGACCAGAACTCCAGAAGCCCTCCCACTTTTGCGCCCCAAGCACCAAGATTAAAGAGCCTCACTTGTCCCAGACGGAGCGTTCCATCTGTCCCTTGTGGTTAATAGCCACTGATGGACCACTGCTCCATATGTCGATCCATCCCAACTTGAATCTGTCTATGTTTGTAGCCACCACCCCTTCCTGCGGCAGTGAATCCCACATGTTAATTGCTGTTACTGGATGAAGAAGTACTTCCTTTTATCTGATCTAAGTCTACTGCTCATTAATTTCATTGAGTGCTCACGACTTCTTTCATGTGTGCGAAGCTTTCAAGCATGTAGGCAAGACTCAGAAAAGTGCAGTTGCACTTTTGGAGTGATGGTAGATCTTGTGCTTCTAGCACATACGGTTCAAATCCTTGAGCTGTGTGGCAGAACGGGCCTGCTCTAGTCTGCAAGCCCTATTCCACCTTTCCTTAATTAATTAATTAATTAATTCGATTTCTAGGCCGCTCTCCCTGCACAGCAGGCTCAGAGCGGCTTACACTTTTTCCCAACACCTGGAGTGGCTTTTCCTTCTCTCTCGAATAACTTACCACCACCACCTGACCTTTGTAGGAATAGCCCGCTGGGAGGGTCAGGGCTCCCAGCTTCCCTTCCCAGTTCTGAGGCCTTGCCTCTGTGTCTCCCGCTGCCCAGCACCAGGTCAGCATGGGAACAGGCTACAGCCAGCTGCCTGTCTTCCTCCAGCACCCCTTTAAAATAGTGTGTCCGAGATGGTGGAGGTCTGTGTGGTACAGAGAACCACTGCCAGCATCAAAAGTTATGAGGTGTTTATTAAAAAGAAAATGTTTACAAGCATACTTTTAGCACAGCACCAGATTGAGCAAGGGATATAAAAGAAATTGGGTGGTTCAAGCGCTCCCCCTTCCCCAAGCAGGGAACAGAGAGTTGGAGGTGTTAAATACTAGAGAGTCTTTTGGGAGCATCCCAAAAAGCTTCCCTGACCTGGCCTGATTGGGGTCAGTGGGAGAGGAAAGGGAGATGATAAAAACTCCTTGCAGAAGGAAGGAGATCTCTTCCTTGGGTGCTGGGTCCAGGAACAGACACAGACCTCTCCACTGATAAGGCAGCCATTAACCATGTGCTCGTCTAAAGAGCTGGAGCAAGCTTTAAGGTAAAGGAAACTCTTAGAGATCTGTAATCTCTTCAACTAAAGGAGCCGGTCCTATATCTTAACATCTGATAGGGCACGTATGGAGAGAGGGTCAGAAGACTGCGCTTTTAACTTTTATCTCTCCCGCCAGATCTGTTAGCATATGTATGGAGGTGAGCCGAGGTACACCTGGGAAGCAATTGAGCTGACCCCCCTCCCTGCTTGTTCTCTGCCTTGGGGGTGGGGGGGAGGCTTAGAACACACAGGGGAGGCTTTGCTCATTTCAAACCTCCCAGGAAAAAAGGCACTTCTTCACAAGCTGTCTTAACAGTCCTCTGGTTTGAAACAGCAGGGAATTTTATTATTGCGTTGTTTCCCGTGTTCATCAGTTGAGCCTGTGAACTTGCTTAATGCCAAGTCAGATCATTGGTCCATTGTGTGCCAAGCTCTGTATTTTGATTGATAGTAGCGGTTCGCCCCGGCCCCTGACCTTCCACAATACCGTTGTCTTGAGTTTCTTCAGCTGTGGTTGCCCCAGATTGAACTTGGGACTTTCTGCGTGCCAAGCTGGCGCTTCACCAGTGATACATTATTATTTACTCTCATATTATAAAAAGAATATTAGGGCAGTTTATGCCAAGCTTCCTGGCTCTTCCGCTGGTTTGGGCTCATTGCCTGCTTCTCTTTCTGGCTGGTTTAGCAGTTTTTGGACTTCCCCCCCCCCCCTTTTACCTTTCTTGGGTCTACGTAGGAACACCTTCGTACTGGAATACTGTGGAGAAGTGCTGGATCACAAAGAATTTAAAGGGCGAGTTAAAGAATACGCCCGAAGCAAGAACATCCATTACTACTTCATGGCGTTGAAGAACGACGAGGTGAGCGTCAGCTCTGTCTGTGCGATGGGGAACGGCAGCCACATCTGAAAGACTGTTAGCATGAATGAATGAGATGCAGGAGTGTCCTCAGCTGAGATACTTACCAACTGGGCAAGCTGTCATTCTTTTTTTAATGCTCTTTATTTAGGGGAGAGAGGGTCACATCTATAGTTTGCACAAAATGGAGATATAATATTTCCACCATATTCTTTCTACCACTCGTTTATTACATATGTCTATATTGTAGCACTGAGCTAAGAACGAACTCGAGCCAGGTGGTCAGCTGTGTTGGTCTGAAACAGTAGAACAAATTTAGAGTCTAGTGGCACCTTTAAGAATCCAACAAAGAGCCAGTTTGGTGCAGTGGTTAAGCACGCGGACTGTAATCTGGGAGAACTGGGTTTGATTCCCCACTCCTCCACTTGCACCTGCTGGGTGACCTTGGGCAAGCCATAGCTCTGGCACAGCTGTTCTCTCAAGGACAGTTGTCTCAGAGCTCTCTCAGCCCCACCTACCTCACAGGGTGTCTGTTGTGGGGAGGGGAAGGAAAGGAGTTTGTAAGCCGCTCTGAGACTACAAGTGAAGGGTGGGGTATAAATCCAATCTCCTCTTCTTCAAGTGAACGGAGAGTCTCAGATTTATTTTTGACACATTTATTGCTTTACAACTGCTGACCTTATAACCTTAGCTTGTCATTTAATTCTGTTTTTGCAAAGTTTAAAACATCTTCATCATGCTACATGTTACTTTGCTGTTCAGCCCGTCTATAAGTTTGAACCTTACCTCCCATTCCATCGTATTTGAAAAAGTGTGCATGCACACGAAAGCTCATACCTTGAATACACCTTTGTCGGTCTTAAAGTTGCCGCTGGACTCTATAAGTTGTTCCAAGAACTAACTGCCCTTATTAAATATGCAGTCTTATTTATAAGTTTCTGAATGCGTATTGTCTCCCATATTTAATTCTCATCAGTTGTGTGCATGTCTGCCAAAAGAATATTTTGAAATGTGTTTGTCTCACTTTCTGTATTGTGGGAAGTGAGTATTTTCAACATTGGCCTACCAGTGTATAAGCAGGTAATTAAAGTAGATGTCATCCTTTTTGTAATGCATAGCATTTTCCCTTAGCACAACATTGTTAAGTTGGTGGAATTCCAGTTGAAGCCCTGTTTAATTGTTTCGCCTATAAGGTCAGATGCCATTCTAAAGAGGTGTAAATGCGGTCTTTCATTTCCCTTCCAGATAATAGATGCCACTCAGAAAGGAAACTGCTCGCGTTTCATGAATCACAGCTGTGAACCAAACTGTGAGACGCAGAAGGTGAGTTGCCGGATGGAGCCCTGCGAATCTGCTGCTGGGCAAGAGGGAAAGCATCATTCTCATGTAGCGATGGCCTAAAGTCAAATGCACAACACGTGTGTGTAGGTGGCATTATAGCTTCTTGAGTCCTTCCATTCCCCCCCCCCCAAAAAAAATGCTGCCCACCAAAGGATCTGCCCCCCAAATCTACAGGTATTTCTATCATAGGGTTGCCAGGTCTAGGTTGGAAAATCCCTGGATACTTTGGAGGTGGATCCAGGAGAGGGTGGGGTTTGGAGAGGGGAGGGGCCTCAGCATGGTACAATGCCATAGAGTCCACCCTTCAAAGCAGCCATATTCTCCAGGGGAGCTGATCTCTGTCAGCTGGGGTTCAGTTCTAAAAGCAGGAGGTCTCCAGGCCCCACCTGGAGGTTTGGAACCCTATTCCATCATCAGAGCCGGCAACTATCCCCTCCGTGCCCGTTGCTAGGCAACCAAGCTTGCTTCTCTGAAAGCCCCTTTCCACACCTATGTTGGCCTTTGGGAGAAAACTCATTGGGGCCAGCTGAACAGAATGCCATAGAGGCCACCCTCCAAAGCAGTCATTTTCTCCAAGGGAGGGGGGAGGATCTGTTGTCTGGAGTTCAATTGTGATACATGGCAATCTTCAGGCTCCACCTGGAGGTTGGCTACCCTAGGTGTTTGTGTGTGTGTGTGTTTATATGTGTATGTGTTTTTGTGTGTGTTTGAGCGTGTGTGTTTCTGTGTGTGTGTGTGTTTGTGTGGTGAAGAGGCTTGAAAAAAACCCAGCAGTCTGAAATGGCAAACCGCTCCGAAGACGGCTCCAAAATGGTAGGGGAAGGGCTGTCTGAAACAGCTGTCACTATAGCAGTTTATTACAAGCCGGTAAGCAGGATCTGCTAGACCCATTGTTGTCAATCTCCAGGGGAGGGATGGAGATCACGTTAAATTACAACTGCTCTTCAGATGGCAGAGATCTTCCCCTGGAGAAATTGGTGGACTCTGTGTCATTATACCCTGCTGAGGTTGCCACAGTAAATGGATGCTGAGTGCCCAAGGCCGGGGCACTCTCCCAGAGCCTCTTTCTAGAGCCCGTTGTATTTATTTCCACAACGGGCCTTATTCCTAGTCATTAATAAACAAGTTAAAAAGCATTGGACTGAGTACTGATCCCTGCGGTACCCCACTACTTACCTCCCTCCTCTGAGAAAATTGCCCATTTATACTCACTCTCTGTTTCCTTTTGATTAGCCAGTTGTTGTTTTTTACAATACATTTTAGTTGAGTTTTCAATATAGCATCAATATTAAAATTCAGGCAATAACCAAACATAACTTTGTAAGATAAGCCAGTTTTTGATCCACAAACAGAGTTGTCCTTTTATCCCATGACTATGGAGCTTCCTTAGGAGCCTTTGATGAGGAACTTTATCAAAAGCTTTCTGGAAGTCAAGGTAAACAACATCTGTTGGGTCCCCCTTGTCCACATGTTTGTTTACTCCCTCAAAGAACACAAAGACCCTCAAAGAAGGTCAGTGAGACAAGATCTTCCCTTACAGAGCCCATGCTGAGTCTTCCTCAAGAGATTTTGTTCATCAATGTGCCTGCTAATTTTTTCCTTAATAACTGTTTCCACCAACTTACCCGGTATCGACGTCAGACTGACTGGCCTGTAATTTCCCGGATCTCCTCTTGAACCCTTTTTAAAGATGGGAGTGACATTTGCTACCTTCCAGTCCTCAGGATTGAAGGCAGATTTTAATGAACGATTACATATTTTTGTCAGGAGATCCACAAGGTCCACATTTGAATTCTTTCAGAACTCTCGGATGTATGCCATCTGGGCCCGGTGATTTATTTGTTTTTAAGTTGTCTATCAGTCGTAGGACCTCCTCTCTCGTCACCTCAGTCTGACTCAGGTTTTTCAACCCCCCTCCCAAAATCAGTGGTTCTGGAGTGGGCAAGCACTTCTCATCTTCCACAATGGAGACAGAGGCAAAAAAGGCATTCAGCTTCACAGCCATTTCCCTGTCATCCTTCAGTACACCTTTTACCCCTCAATCATCCAAGGGCCCCACTGCCTCCCTGGCTGGTTTCCTACTTCTAATGTATTTGAAGGAAGTTTCATTGTTGGTCTTTATGTTTTTTGCGATATGTTCCTCATATTCCCTTTTTGCCTGCCTGATCACAGACTTGCATTTTATTTTATTATCCATTGCGATTTGTAGTTTTCTACATCCTTAAAGCTTACTGCAAATGATAGATATAATAAATGAATGCCTGTAATGTCCTTGGGGGAAAGCTGGTTTGTTGGGTTTGTTTGTTTTTTAACATGGAGGGACCTAGGCTCTTTGATAGAGTGATTGGTGGGATTCAAAATGTGGAGAACCGCTGATAGGCACGATGGACAATTTTCCTGATCCAACAAGGAGGTTCTTACACACTGGAGGTGCTGCTGGAAAGTAAAACTTACATCATCTGCCTCTTCCATGCTGGATAAAATGAATTCCTTTCAGTGTTCCCAGTATAAGCAGAATGCTACAAATTGCAAACCTGCAATTAAAACAAGTCCGATATAAAGCAGATTTCTGCTTTGCATGGTTTCCCTCTGTATCACTTTGATGCCAGATATTCCAGCTCTGCACAGCTGTTTTTGGAAAGCATATTCATTTTAAAATGATCTGCTGCAGTTAGTATACTAAGCATATTATTTGTTTCCCTCTCTCCTACCTTTAGTGGACTGTAAACGGACAGCTGAGAGTTGGCTTTTTCACCACCAAATTGGTGCCATCGGGCTCTGAGCTAACGTTCGACTACCAGTTCCAGAGATATGGGTATGTGCTTGCCTTTGATTAATTGCTTCATTGTCTTGTAGTTTCGGGAAGTTAGCCGTGTGGGTCTGCAGTAGAACAGCTGGATTCGAGGCCAGTAGCACCTGAGAGACCATCAAGATTTTTGGGGTAAAAGCTTTACCCTGAAAAGTATGTGTTTAGTAGGCAGGTACATCGCCCTAATTCTAAATAATTGTTTCCATTGTTCCAGGGTATACTCCTTCCAACCTCTTAAGAGAATCAAGTACTTCCTTTCTAAAAGAATAAAAGGGAAAGTCTGGGCTGTCCAGACTTCACTATATGTGGGAAGTGTGCTTGGTCTTGAGTTGTCTGAACAGGACAGAATCACTTGCATTAAATACACTGCAGAGCAGTGTCTGCTTCTGCGCATGTGAGACTAAATCATGAATTCAGTTTTCAAGAGAGTTCCTTAACCTGGGTAGCCCAGGCCAGCCCAATCCTGTCAGATCTCAAGAGCTAAGCAGGCTAGCATTTGGCTTGGCTAGTATTTGGAAGGGTGACCTCCAAGGAATACCAGGGTCATGACACAGAGGCAGGCAATGGCAAACTACCTCTGCAGCGTCTCTTGCCTTAAAAACGAGTCTAGCTCACTACCTAAGTGGTTCGCAACACGAAAAGGGCTAGAACTTCTGGCTGTTAGACAATCTTAGGATCTCCTGGCTATTCTACACACAAGGCCATACGATGATGATGATAGTTATTATTATTATTATCTGTTCAGGTGGGTCACCGTGTTGTTCTGAAGCAATAGAACAAAATTTGAGTCCAGTGGCGCCTTTAAGACCAGCAAAGTTTTATTCTGGGTATAAGGTTTTGTGTGCATGCATGTATCTGAAGAAGTGTGCATGCACATGAAAGCTTATACCCAGAATAAAACTTTATAGGTCTTAAAGGTGCCACTGGACTCCAATTTTGTCCGATTTATCTTTGTATACATCACAATAAAGTCATGGAAAAAATTAAACAATAAAAATACTAACATTTAGAATACCATAAAAGCCAAATTATCAAAAATTCACTGAACAGGAGCAAGTAGCTGATTAAAAATAGCCATCCTTCTAGAGGCAGAGACTGAAGTTGTTTGAAAAAGTTCTGTCCGTCTGCAGGGTACTTGCAGATAGAGCTGAGGGAGGCAGGTGAACACCCTGTGGGGGTGTTCTCCATCGTAGTACCCAGGAGGGTTGTACTTCTTCAGGGCCCCTTCTGGCCTCCAGTGGACTTGTTGAGCAACAAGGCGATTCCCAACTCTTCAGAAGTTTTAATTGGGGTACATTCTGTGGCCAGGCCTGTGAGGCAGAAACAGAATCCTTCATAACTGTGGGCATAACTGCTCCTTCTGCCAGAGGAATAGATCTGCACGATCCAGCCTTAGTGGATAAGGTCAGCAAAGGGAAGGGTTTCCCCCCCCCAGGTACTCATTACTTGGGGGGATTTACCCTCAAGGGCAGAGTTGGAACTTCTGCTGCTGTCACATGAACATATGGAGCTGCCTTATTCCGCATCAGTCCATCAGGGTCAGTATTCGCAGACGGGCAGCGGCTCTCCAGGGTCTCACGCTGAAGCCTTTCCCATCACCTCCTGCCTGGACCTTCTTTAATTGGAGATGCTGCTAGGGACTGAACCTGAGACCTTCCGCGTGCCAAGGAGAGGCTCTCCCGCTGAGCCACTAGCCTCCTCCCACTGCCAACGATAGCAAGCTTCCACTGTGTTGAAATGTGGATGGTAAAGATAAAGGGATTTTAAGAGTAAGGTGCCAGTCAGAGGCGTCTTGGGTAACAGCTGAGCAACCAGGAGCAGATCTTGGCATCAAACTTGCAAGAGTCTGGACTGTAGTTGTCTTAGCTTCTAAGCCATTTCTCTCAGGTGCAAGGAAGGGTGGGTGGGTGGGTGCACAAAAATTGTAAAAGCATGTGTCCGTTTGCTGTAAATTAGTCGATCTTGTCTGTCCCCACCCTATCCCTTGAAGGGTCAATAAAGCCTGAAACCGTTGTTCTTCCAGAAGTATTGTAAAACTTCCCTCTATATTCATTCCAGGTCAGTAGGATAAGCTAGGAACAAGTGGTTCTGCTTTGTAATGGATGTTTATATCTTCCCTTTGAAACCGTTATCTTCCCTGAGCTCTTGGGATAGGATGGGTGACAAGGTGATGAAAACCGTGCCTTATATTACAAAAGCAATCTGCCTAAGACTTCCGTATTTCCTGTGCTGATGGGTCTCTATTCAAACAGCAAAGAAGCTCAGAAGTGTTTCTGTGGCTCCACCAATTGCCGAGGTTACCTTGGAGGAGAGAACCGAGTCAGCATCAGGGCTGCCGGGGGCAAAATGAAAAAGGAGCGGTCTCGGAAAAAAGATTCGGTGAGTGTGGGGCGAGGAGGGGGGGGGGCCTGGAGGAGACATCTCTTGTTGCTTCACACTGGGGTCTCTGTGTGTGCCTTCAAGGTCATGGCCCTCTTGACCCTCGATCAAAGAAGCTTATTCGGTTGGTACATGGCAGAGGGTCTTTTTGCTGGCAGCCCCATGATCACGGAACAACCTCCCAGTCTGGTGTAGTGGTTAAGTGCGCGGACTCTAATCTGGGAGAACCGGGTTTGATTCCCCACTCCTCCACTTGCACCTGGCTGGATGACCTTGGGCAAGCCATAGCTCTGTACCAGCTGTTCTCTCAAGGACAGCTTGGGAAAGAGCTCTCTCAGCCCCACCTACCTCACAGGGTGTCTGTTGTGGGGAGGGGAAGGGAAAGGAGTTTGAAAGCCGCTCTGAGACTCCCTTGGGGAGTGGAGGGCGGGGTATAAATCCAATCTCCTCTTCTTCTTCTCCCCAGTGAGTTGTGTCTGGCTCCCTCACTTTCAATATTTAGGAGGCAGTGGGAGACAATTTTATTTAGGTCTGAAGTTCAGTAGCACTCCTAAGGAGTGATTTTAAATGTTGGCATTTTGTTTTTAATGTGTTTTATTTGATGCACTTGTATCTGTGTTCGCAAGCTCCCTTGGGCTCCTCAGGGAAGAAAGGGGGCCGGTAAGTGCTTTGAATAAATAAAAAACAATATGGTGATGTCTTTGAAGCAGGCAGAGGGGAAATCGAAGGCCCGCTTCAGTCACTAAGTGATAAAAAATAATGCCAAGGCCGATGGTGCAGTTAAAGTAAAAATATATATTTTATTACTCAGCTAAAAATTCCCTGAGTGTTTTGCCAACAGTCTTCACCAGGGGAATCTGTCAGTCTTTCAGTGTTCCTTCAGCAAGAATACCAGCTGGATAGCCAAAAATAAAATATATTTTTATTTTACTTCCACCATCGGGCAGGTCAGGCAGAGGCTGGCTTTACGTTCGTTGATTTGTGCAAAAGTCAGACCAGTGGCAGGTAATCCTTTTACGAGGATCGAAAAATCTTTCTCCAAATCTACATGTTCACTCAGGGCCAAACTTGATGTGAAGGAGGTGCCTTTTGGTTCAGTTTGAGAGGTAGAGGACGATTGACAGAAGAAAAGAGGCTCTGTGGGCAAGGGAAATCTACGGCCACCTTCTCCCGCTTGCCTCCCTAGCACTAGGGGCTCTTTGCTCCCTTACCAGAAGGCTCCATTACCCGAAAACTTAACATACGAACATAAGAGAAACATATGAACATAAGAGAAGCCCATGTTGGATCAGGCCAGTGGCCCATCCAGTCCAACACTCTGTCACAGTGGCCAAAAACACCAGGTGCCCTCAGGAGGTCCAGCAGACAGTGGGGCCGGGACACTAGAAGCCCTCCCACTGTTGCCCCCCCCACACACACCAAGAATATGGTGCATCTCTTGCCCCAGACTGAGAGTTCCTATCTATACCTTGTGGCTAAAAGCCACTGATGGACCTCTGCTCCAGATGTTTATCCAATTCCCTCCTGTGGCAGTGAATTCCACGTGTTCATCACTCTTTGGGTGAAGAAGTACTTCCTTTTGTCTGTTCTAACCCGACTGCTCAGCAATTTCATGGCGTGCCCCCGAGTTCTTGTATGGTGAGAAAGGGAGAAAAGCGCCTCTTTCTCGACCTGCTCTATCCCATGCCTAATCTGATAAACCTCGATCACGTCACCCCTCAGCCGTCGTTTCTCCAAGCTAAAGAGCCCCAAGCGCTTCTTCATGCGGAAAATGTTCCAACCCTTTTAACTTAACCGTGGGTGAGGAGGTCGGGGAAAGGGCTTGCCTCCACTCGTTAGTGGGGTCCAGTGGAGTTCCCCGCCCGTCGAGCCCACGAACAAGGCAGCTCTGTGGATATGGTCACTCCTGGAATGTCTGGCCTAACCCATACTTGGAACTGAGCAGGGTGGAATGGCCTGCCTGCGGAGAACAGGAAGGCTGCCAGACTTTTGCACAGAATGTGGTAACATGGAATTGTTCAGGACGGCATTTTTATAAAGGCAGTTGGGCTATACCAGAACGAAATGGTTTGTGACGGCACTTTTATAAAGGGAATCGGGCTATGATCTGTAGCACTTTGTTTCGTATGGGCTTTCTTTGTTCAGTATGCATTGGCCGCCTGCTGTATCTATTCTCCTGCTCATTTTTTAACCTTATGTGATATCATTTTCTGCATCATTTAATCTATCATTTCTAATCATTTCTGCTTTGTTTCAGGTTTCTGTAATCCTAGTCTTGTTACGTTGCTTATTAGATGCCTCGTCCTGCTGCTTGCGTTGACTTGCACTATGTAATCCGCCTTGAGTCTCAGGGAGAAAGGCGGACTGTAAATAAAGTAAATAAATAATAAAATGCCAAGAGTCCTCTTGGATCGAGTGCATCCTACCCCAGTGCAAATGGATTAATGTATCCAGCAGTCATGGCTCAAGGCTCGGCTTCCGTGACTGTTGCTGGCTCTTACATTTTAAGCTCTGGAGATGTGGATTGGGACTGGATTTTTACTCTGACGTTCTCTGACTTTGCATGTGCTCTCTAGAGTTGCTGCAATAGTCCTGTGACCAGTTCTTATTTTGGTATCGGTGATGTCCACATTTTCACATCACACAAGTTCTTTGCATCGTGTCTGTTCTTCCAGTCTCCTGCTGTTGTGTTTCCGTTGTAGCTACTGACATGGAAAAGAGCACTTACCAAACAAATCTCATGTTCTTAAACTTCTGGTTTGACAAGTCTGATGCCCAGGCTGACCTCGGGAGAGCAGCAGCCCCGCGGCCAAGCTGGTGGGGAAAATGGAGCCTAACTTGTGTCCTATTTTAAAAATCTGAATTAAATCCACTGCTCTTTAAATTAGCATGTTGGTGAAATGGCAGCATTATGGAACTGGAAGAGACCAGGATGTCACCCGGGGTCCTGCCTTGTAACTGAAGCTTTCTCTTTCGTACCCGGATATTTTGAACACATTTGCTCTTGTTGGGTTTCAGAGCACAAGCAGAACCACGGCCCAGTATATTTAGAGCTGCCTCTGAGATGAGGATTTGGTCGCTTCTAGTCTGATTTAGTTACCATGGGGTATCTGTGCACTGTAAGATCAGAAAACTTCATTGTCAGTCTTCAGAAGGCAGTTTTTGGTGACTGCCCCACAGTTGTGGAATAACCTCACCAGGGAGGTACACCTGGCCCCCTTCATTGTCAGTTTGCAGAAGGCGACTGAAGACAGTTTGATTTAGGACTGCATTTGACTAACTCCTGTTTTTATTGGCAGTCCTAATCCGGAGTTTTTAAATGGTTGACTTTTAGCAAGTTTTTATAATTGTAATTTTTGTTGTGAGCTTTTTTTAAATGTTTTACCTATATTGTAAGCAACCTTGAGTTCCCCAAGGGAGAAAGATGGCTAATAAATATTTTAAATTAGAAGAGAGAAGAGATTGGATTTATACCCCACTCATCACTACCCGAAGGAGTCTCAGAGCAGCTTACAAATAGGTGGGGCTGAGAGAGCTCTCTCAAGGACTGCTCTTGTGAGAACAGCTCCAAGAGAACTTGTGACTGACACAAGGTCCCACCAGCAGCTGCATGTGGAGGAGTGGGGAATCAAACCCAGTTCTTCCGGATTAGAGCCCGCGCTCTTAACTACTACACCAAACAGGCTAAGTAAAATAGTAAAATAAATATTTCAGGTCTTCGTCTCTAAAAGCTTTCCTGACTGATGCCTGACTGTATACAAAGCTTGCCTTGGTCGGGGGGACTGGCAGGTCTGTTTGCCTTGTACACCTCTTCTTTTGTTACTGGTAGGTGGATGGAGAGCTGGAGGCGCTCTTAGAGAACGGAGAAGGGCTTTCAGATAAGAACCAAGTTCTCAGCTTGTCCCGACTCATGGTGCGGATCGAGACTCTGGAACAGAAGCTCACCTGTCTGAAACTCATACAGGTAAGGTAACTCCTTTTTCTTGGCTGGTCGCAAAGAAGTTAAATTCTACGGAAACGTTTTCTTTTAATTGTAGGGCTGAGAGATTTCGGGAGAGGAAAATCAGGACAGAGAAATGCCGTTTTGTAAGGTCAAATGACCGTCTCCTGACTGATGGCAGGAAAGTACGGCCTGGGGTCCAGGTTGCCTACTCCAAACTAGCCGGTGGTCTACGGAGAGGGTGCTTTTCCCATATTTCGACACACAGCATTTCTGCTGCAGCTAGGCTCTTCGAGTCCAGTAGCACCTCAGAGACCAACAAGATTTTGGAAGTCTAAAAAGATTTCGGGGGAGCTTTGAGTCTCAAAAGCTCATATCCCAGAAATCTTGCTGGTCTGTGAGGTAATCCTGGGCTCATCTGGTCCTTCTCCTGCAGACCAATGTGGCCTCCCTCCCAAATTAATTCCTGTTACGTCCCTCTGACCATTCCATGAAGTCTCCGTGCTTTGAAAACGAAAACAGAAGACTGATGTGGCAGGTAGCACGGCAAACGATCGGAAGAGTGCTGTGCAGCAAACAGTTATGAGAAAGCGGGTCTTTAAGATTACAGGAGACCTTGGGTTGGATTCTGGCGGATCTGTTCTATTAGGGGAGGTGCTTCCCTCTGGTGGGAAGCGTCCTGCTGGAGGGAAGCACCTCCAGTAGCAGAACGGATCTGCGGGATTCAACCCACTGGTGGTGGGAAGTGCTATCAAGCCACAGGCTACTTGTGGCAATTCTGTAAGGTTTTCAAGGCACAAGACAAACAGGTGTAGTCTGCTCTTGCCTGCCTCCATCATGGTCTCGCACGGAAATACTAACCACGGCCAGCCTTAAGAACGTAAGAGAACCCAACGTTGGATCAGGCCAATGGCCCATCCAGTCCAATGCTCTGTGTTACACAGTGGCCAAAAATACCAGGTGCCCTCGGGAGGTCCAGCAGTGGGGCCAGGACACTAGAAGCCCTCCCACTGTTGCCTCTCCCCCCCCCCCAAAGCACCAAGAATACAGAACATCACTTGCCCCATAGTTCCTATCTATACCTTGTGGCTAGTAGCCACTGATGGACCTCTGCTCCACATGTTTATCTAATACCCTAAGAAGCCTTCCTTAGCTTCTGAGATCTGACAAGATCAGGCTAGCTTCAGCCAGACAGAGATGGTTTGCCTTGGACTTCCTCGGTAGCTTCCCATCCAAATGCTAATTAGGGCCGACCCTGGTTAGCTTCCGAGATCTGCTGAGATCCAGCTAGTCTGGGCCGTCCAGGTCAGGGCGATTCAACCCATTAATTCCCATCAAAAACCGCCACGGAGGAAGGAGGAGGAGAGGATGGCTCTACATCAGGAGGGTGATATCATAATATGTGAAGACTTAATCTAGGGAGGACTCTTTCTTCCCAGTCCTTAGCATACATTTCAGGGAGCAGTCTGGTCTTCCCTTAAGTTTTTGGACAATATTAATCTGAACATTTTCATTTCTTTATCTCCCACTTGGCTCTGCAGTGGTGGCCCAAGGCAGTTTTTTACTTTCTTTTCCTCCTCCTCTATTTTATCCTCGTAATCATAAAATCCCTGGGAGGTAGGTCAGGCTGAGAGTGCGTGACTAGCCCATGGACCCCGTGCAGTGTTCCATGGCAGAGCGGGGATTTGAACCCGTGTCTGCCAGGTCCTAGTCTGACATTTTAACCACTGAGCTGTCATAGTTGCCTTCTCTCTTTTTTTTGTTTGTTTGCCCCTCTCGATTCAGCAGGAGCCTAGCTATCTTTCCTTACGCCATAGTTAAGCCCTTGCATTTGCATGTCTGCATTGAGTCAGCCTACCTGCCTAAGACACAGGTCAGGCTTGCTCCCATCGTACAGACGGGCCGAGGTGATGATGTTGCCCCAAGGCACACAGCGAGGTCTTCCAGGGCCGAGTTGAACTCTCCAGCTGCCGTACATAATAACTTCCATCCCTTTGTTGCTGAGTTGAAAACCCGTTCTGCTTTTTCTAACTTCTGGGGTACTGCAAAAGAAATGAAACGTCCGTTGCTCAGCAGCGTTCTGCTGGTTTGCTGTCCCCGTGGGCGGGAAGCTGAATTGCTGTTCTTTTTCCCCCCCTTTCCTCAAGAACACGCATTCGCAGGCCTGCCTGAAGTCCTTCCTAGAATGTCACGGTTTGTCTCTGCTTTGGATCTGGATGGCAGAGCTTGGCGACAGCAGGGGAAACAACTTGAAGCTTCAGCTGGAGGTCAGTAAACACCCGGGGGTTGCCACGCTGCCGTACTTCTGTGTATAGACTTCCCAAAAGTGCTGCAGTACTCCAGAATCGGAAGCTTGGCTTGTCAGCCACAGGCTTGTCTCATTCACCCTTGCCAGGAGCCCCGTTCACAAGTTACGGTGGCCAGATACACAATCCATGTCTAGGATATGCTTATTTATTTACTGTATTTATAGTCCTCCTTTCTCCCCAGTAGGGACCCAAAGCTGCTCACACGATTTGCCTCTCCTTCATTTTATCCTCACAACAACCCTGTGAGGTAGGTTAGGTGGAGAGGGTGTGACTGGCCTGAGGTTGCCCAGCCAGCTTCTGTGGCAGGGCGGGGATTTGAATTTGGGCATCCCAGATCCTAATCTGACACTTCAGCCCCTACAACACTGGCTTTCATAAGCTTGATTCCCCCCCCCCCCCAAAAAAATACGTTCATTGAGTAATTCGCTTCTGACAGTCAGTGCACATACAGCTGAGCATGTGATTCAGCGCCACATTTATCCAGATACTGGCCCCCAGTTTTATTTGTAAGGAGAACCGTTTTGTCTTTTTCCTGCAAACAGATGCGTGCACGTACGTGCAGGTTGTACGTGAGTTCACCGTAACCTGCAGACAGGACTAGGGAACGGTCTGTTGCTGGTGTTTGTTTTGTTTTTTAAGTGCCAGTTCCTCTGGAAAGAATTGTGGTAACTTGCACAGGCAATGTCTGTTAAGGGTTCAGAACCCTCAAGACAATCCTCCTCTCCTGTCGTGATCATTTCCCATTTTCAGTTCTGTCCCGGGTTGCTCAATCCCAGCATGCCGGCTTTTTCCTCCCTCCTTGTTTGCTGCCGTGCCACTTACAAGTAGTAAGTACAGGTGACACAGGGTGTGTGCGTCTGAAGTCTAAACCTTTGGAGCCCAATAAATTGTGTAAAGAAAAGAAAGGTAAATAGTCCTAATGGTCACGTTTCCAAGTGCAGAAATGTTTCAAGGGTTTTTCGTGGCGTGAGATGCGGACGTTTTAAATTCTGTGGTCTTAGTTCCAAGCACTCTGCAGATGGTGGAACGAATGATCAGAAAGACTTCTTTTCTTTCTTAGAAAAGCTCTGTTCTGTTTTTAAAAAATATTAAAATGACGCTCAGGACTGCTTACAAAAATTAGAACTCGAAAACGTGTAAAAGGATAAACAGTAAAATCAAGCCGAGAAAAACCAGTCAGCAACAGCTAAAAACAATTTAGTGTTTTATTTATTGGCAGTCCTAATTGGAGATTTTAAATTGTGGGCTTTTATGTGCGTGTGTTTTAATCATTGTTGTTTTATTTACATTGTGAACCACCTTAAGTCCCGCAAGGTAGAACGGCGGCTAACAAATATTTTAAAGAAATGAATCCTAAAACAGCAGCCGTCAGTATACAAACCGAACAACAAAAGTTGAAACAGCCAAAAAAGCCCTTAACATCAACAGCAGTAGAGAAACCGCTGAGATCACTTATGGCTGACTCTAAAATGGGAACAAAGAGAGTTCATTCCACATGAACTGGGAGGGTGGGGTGGGCGGGCGCGCAATCCTTTTTACTGTTGGTACCCATGAAGCTGCCTTTCCCATCACTTACTTCCTGGCCGTTTTAACTGGAGGTACCAGGGATTGAACCTGGGAACTTCTGCAGGCCAAGCAGAAGCTCTGCCACCGAGCCACGGCCCCTGGTAGAAAAATACATTTGTTACAAATTTCGCAAAGTCCCGTTCCCCTTGGAATTGCTTTCTACAGCCAGGCCAGTAGTTCTGAAAGGTTGGTGTTTTCATGTTTTGTGACCAGATCATGAAGACCCTGGAGCTCTTGCCTATTCCTAACAAAAACATGTTGGAGGAGAGCAAAGTGCTCCCGATTATCCAGCGCTGGGCCCAGACCAAGTTGGTGATTCCACACCTGAGCGAAGGGGACGGCTATTCCAGCGAGAACCCCTCCCGGGCTCACACCCCACTCAACACACCCGACCCTTCCGCCAAGCCGAGCGCAGAGCTCGACGCGGAGACCCCCAAGAAGCTCGCTTTTCGAAGGCTCAAGATCATAAGCGAAAACAGCATGGACAGTGCTATCTCGGACACCCCCAGCGAGATGGAGTTGAAGGAAGGGAAAGAGGACCTCGAACCTCCAGAGAGCGCCCCAATAGAGGCAGTGGAGGACCAGCCCCTGCAGCTAGAAACCACCAAGGATACGGCTCTTGAGATCTCGCTGGAGCCCAGCAAACCTCAGCCCGCGGAGCAAGACCTGGAGCCCGAGGCAGAGGCGAAAGACGGCAGCGCCACAAAGCTAGAGGAGTCCACTGCCGCGGAAACGCCTTCTCAGGACGAAGAGGAGGGCGTGTCGGACGTGGAGAGCGAGCGGAGCCAGGAGCAGACCGATAAGCTCGTGGACGTGAGCGACTTGGCCGCCAGGCTTCTGGACTGCTGGAAGGACCTAAAAGTAAGTTGGTTTCCTTGTGTTGGTTTGCTTTGCTCATTGGAAGCAGGAGGTAACGGCGCTTCCCCAGCTTCCCCTGCGTTATATGTCTCACGGTGCAAAGTTACACGCTTCCTCATGAAAGTGCAGATTCCGGCTTTGATTTGCAAGACCAAATAGCCAGCTTCAGAATTGGGTGGGATATAAATTTAAACAATTCTAAAAGGGCTGCAGGTGGAAATGCAGATACAGATCTGTGTTCTGATTTAGAAGCCCAACTGGGTAAAAAATCTGCATCGGGAGTACGAGTTCCAAACTCATGCATGACGTTGTCCGACCAACCAGCAGTCAAGTCAGGGGACTACTTGCTAGGGAGCTTTCCTGAGACGTCTTGCATGTTCCTTTTGACTCAGACTGCCATTTGTGCCCAGTCAGATGACAAAAGAGGTTTACTTCAGCTTGGAAATTTGTGCTGTCAAATTTGGCAGTTTGGTCCATCAAATAATATGGGTCAGGGTTTCCTCCCGTGCCCTCAGAGGCTAATTTTGCAAACGGGCTATCAAGCAGCTGTTCCTGAACAAAGCGAACAGGATTTCTTTCCACCTGTTACAAAGCTGAACAACCACCTTTAAGACACTGTCTGCCATGGAGCTCTTTAAGTGTTTGCTTTTGCAACAGTGGTCAGACTGGAAATGGCCGTGCTGTAGCGTTGTGTGTGATGTTTCTTTGCATTGTAGTCCAGTACTGGCGGTTGGGGGAAGGAGGAGAGGCCCCCTGAAGAAATGAAGGACAGCATGGGTCTCTTTTCCCGTGTTTTGTATATCAGAAACATCCAGAGTACCAGTTCTCCTGTCCTCCTTCTCTGTGTCCATTGCTGTGTCAGCCGTCGTTGTCTTAGCCAGCCCTAAGACGCTGTAAAATAACAGATCAGAGTTGGAGTTTTTCCAAACTGCTTTGCTATTGCTTGTAAGTGGATAGTCTTATAATTGCCCAGTTCGTGGCAGGGCTGAGACAGGCAAACTGGATCACAGGCTGGAGGTTCGGTAAGGGACTGCAGTTGCGTAAGCCCGTAATCCTTTTCCTGAAAGGCCTACCATGCTGATGGTTTGAACGAGTGGGGTGCCTTCAGTTTAAGGCTGGCCTGTTCGAGACATGGTGCTGAAACTGGATGTAATTCTCCGTGTATCTGAAGGTTCGTCCAGGTGGTCATTTTTAAAATACTGTAGATGCAGAAGTGACCTCTGGATACCTTAATGAGGAACTCTCCACCACCACGAAAGGTTATTCAGTGCGCTTGGTTTGTGTGTCTGTGGATGTAGGGCAGGCAGATCTGGAGAAAGGTCTTTGACAGAGCTTTTTAAAAAACTCTGTCCTTCTCAAAATAGGATTTAATTTCGTTTGTAGAGATGGTTGCTAACAAAGTACATCATGATGACAGAATGCACCAGAAGCTGCCCGATCTCTCTATATAATAAAGCTGTTTTGGAGTGGCCACGTTTGATGTGCTCCCTCAGTTGTAGGCTGCATGCGCTGCCACTCAGACCGGGGACACTAGCCGCAGTGTCCAACACCCGCCCAAGACACAGCGCCGGCCCAAATGTGCCCCATGATTCGTGGATAGCGTGCCTTAGTCCTGCCCACAGAACCGGTGCCCATAGGCTGGGAGGGGACGGATGGGGCACACGCTCCACTGGCAGCCGAAAGGGGCGGCTGCGGGTGCCTGGAGGTGGCCGGACAACGGAGGTGGCCGGACCGGAGCCCACTCCTGCCGCCACCGTGGCTGAAGCCTGCAAGTCCCCAGCTGGGTGGCAAGTGGGGAACCGCCAGCGAGCGCAGGTGGCCACACGCGGGGCCTGAGCCTGCTCCGGACAGTACCCAGCTGGGTGGCAGCCAGCCACAGGGGGGACATCCGGTGGGCGCAGGCGGCTAGATGCAGGGCCTGAGCCTGCTCCCGGCGGCGTCGCACACGACGCCAGAAGGGGCTCCGCCGACGGGTGCTGCACGAGGCCGGACTGTTGCTAGAGCCCGTTGTATTGATTTACAATGGGCCTTGCTCCTAGTACTGATATAAAAACAAGGTTCTGCATCTTCCTTTCTGTTAAGACTCTGTGCAGTTGAGCAGCTGAATACTTTCTGGCCCACTGTGAGCGGGACTTGAGCCCAGCTGTGCCTTTGCCCTGCTCCGTCTCCAGGTCAGAAGTTTTGTATGGCCTAGCACCATACTGGTCGTTCTGGACATGGAATCGCCATGAATCCACTATCCATGTCTCAAAGGAAACAGACTGTAGCTGTGCACATTCAAGAACTCCCGAGTTTTGCTGGGCCCGGTCGCTTTCTACTCTGGGAGAGAGCCTGAGTTGAGCCCACGACTCCTTCCCCTCACATACCGGGGAGGAAAGTGTTTGCCCAGGCAGGCTCTTAGCTTGTCCAGGTTTCATGTATGCGGGACTTTAACTCCCATACCTATTGTCAGCCCATGCCAGAGTTAGGGAAGCTGAAGAACCCGAGACCTTTAGGTTTAGAAAAGAGACAACTGGGGAGGGGGAGATGGGAGAGGTTTGTGAAATTCTGCATGGGGTGGAGAGAGTTGACAAAGAGAGCTCTTTCTGCCTCTCCCAAAATGCTGGAACTCCAGGGCATCCGAAGAAGCTGATGGGCAGTAGGTCCAGGACGGACAAAAGGAGATATTTCTGTACACAGAGAGGGGTTAAAATGTGGGATTGGCTGTGAGACAATGCCGTGGTGGCCCCGGGAATAAACTTTAAAAGGGGGTTAGACAGATTCATGTAGGATTGTCTATCAGTGGCTCTTAGCCGTGGTGACTAAAGGGAGCCTTCGTGTTCAGAGGCACTCAGCTTCTCAATCCCAGAGCCAGGAGGCAACATCAGGGGAAGGCCTCGGCCTCTCTGCCCTGTTGTTGGCCCTCCAGAGGAACTGGCTGGCCCCTGGGTGAGACGGGAGGCTAGACTAGATGGACCCTCCCTGGTCTGACCCAGCAGGGCTCTTCTGAGGTTCTTCTCAGGGGAAGGCCTCGGCCTCTCTGCCCTGTTGCTGGCCCTCTGGAGGAACTGGCTGGCCACTGTGTGAGACAGGATGCTGGACTAGATGGACCCTCACTAGTCTGATCCAGCAGGGCTCTTCTGAGATTCTTATCAGGGGAAGGCCTCAGCCTCTGCGCCTTGTTGTTGGCCCTCCAGAGGAACTGGCTGGCCACTGTGTGAGACGGGAGGCTGGACTCGGCAGACCACTGGTCTGATCCAGCAGGGGCTCTTCAGATGTTCTTAGGAAGGAGGAAACCAACTGGCCATAAAAGAAAACCACAAGAGTTGACTTGCATCTGAGCTGTGTCTCAAGGGTTAGGATTTATGAAATTTATTACGCACAAGTTACCCGTTTCCTCTCGGAATAATTCTGGCTTAATGTGGCTTCAGGAGGGTAGCCATGTTGGTCTGAAGTAGAAGAGCTTGATTTGAGTCCAGTAGCACCTTAGAGACCAACAAGATTTGGGAGTATAAGCTTTTTGAGTGTCAACGCTCCCTTCGTCTGAGCTTTGCCTCTCAAAAGCTCATACCCCCCAGAATCGTATTGTTGGTCTCTTCAGGTGCTACTGGGTTTAAGAGCAACTTGCTCAAATTTGTGGTCAGCTATGGAATCGTTATTCAGCAAGAATTCCTACTGAAGATTTCAGTTCCCTTTTTTGTTGGACTTCTATGTGTTTTTAGTGACCCTTTTGTAATCCCACTACATACAATCTGTAGAGAGCCAATACATGATTTAAAGTGCTGCTCTTGAGTATATGGATCTAAATGGCAGATATTTTGATCTGAACTGCTCTATACAGCAGCATCCTAACATTAGAAATTTCCTACGTTTGTCCACCACCCCTTAAGATCCCTATGTCTGGAGCAACTGTTAACAGCTTCCAGACCATAATGTGAGCTGCACTTTATCACGGCACTAAGAGTTAGCTGCTTCTGCCCGACATCCGCCATGTTGTATTTTGAACTTGGCTGCCTCTTTGAAGTATTAAACCTCTTGAAAGAATCTTAGGCCAGCAGCGAGATGCTGGTACATGATGTATTTTTAGCAGAATAATTGGGCAGTGTCTCTGATCTGAAATAGTCGTGTCGACCTCCGGTCTTGTTTCATGACCAGAATTTTAAAAAAACCAGAAAAGTAAAAGTTTGATTTTCTTTCTTTAAGGCTTTTTGAAGCCCAGCTCATGAATCGGGAATGCTGGTCCTTTGTGTAGCAGCGCTTTGCAAGCATCGGGCGGGAGGGTGTGAAGAGCTTGTCATGTAAAGCGATGTCCTTCCCGACCTCTTAATGCTGACCCCCTTGTAGTAATTGCAACCATTTCCATCCAGCTTCTCAGGGCAGCAAGGAGCTTGTTAACATCCATCCCCAGCTGACCATGCGTCTCCTTTTCTCAACTCCATTTTCAACTCCGCCCTGAAGAAAGGAGAGAACATAGCGTGCGTGCTGTGAAGAAAACAGGAAGATGTTTGGGAAGCTGGATGATGCATGAGAAATTTAATAGGTGGAAAAAAGAAAGGACAGAGGTGGCTAACTCACTGATGCCGACGTAATTTTGGTCGCGTCCATTGCCGGCAATGGATGTCGCTCTGGGAGAATCCCCTTATTCCTGGCGGGAGATGATCGAGTGAGCTATTCCTTTTTTTATACATATCTGTACATGTACCTCTTCACACCAAAAGACAGCTGGCAATGGCTTGGGCTTTCAAGGCCTTCGTGGTTGGAGGTCTTGAATCCAGGACGTATGTCAGCAAGGTAGAGCGCAGTCCATTGAAACACACACACACACACACACACAACTGCTTGACATCAATCCAGGAGGGCAGGTTTTCAGCATGGGTTTCTGCAGGCATTTCCCATTAGATGAGGAAGTGGTGCAGGTGTCTCCCCGTGCTGAAAACGTACCCCAGAGTAGAAGTCCTTCAACAGAGGATGGTTGAAAACCAACATAGTAATGCTTGTCTGGCACCCAGTATGCATTAGGACGTTGGAGAAAAAGGTAAGTTTCCGTAGGAAGACTGATCAAACTTCAACCACCCCAAGGTACAATGGCTAACGATTCCATCGCTGGCCAACTTTTTATGTTTAAAGTACAGATCCTGGTGAGCATCCGTGGCTATAAAGTGTACGAGTTTCTAACATCATCTTCTTGGATGCCTTTGACACATTGTGAAATGGAGGCACCCAATCCAGAGTACAAACATCAACACCCAGTTTCATCCATGAATACTCAGCAAGATGATAATGCAATGGTTAGTTGGTTCAAGGGTGAGCTTGGAGGGTTTCAGGGCCAGAATTAGCCCTGGCAGGCTCCGTCTTTAACTTGGCCTTTCTCCAGTTGCCTTCAAACAGACCGTGCAGCCAGAGCTCATGGCCTTTGCCTTCCAGCTATAAGCCGTGGTCTCTCAGATGGGATGCTACACAGCTGTTAAGAGCAAGGGTAGGGCGTAGTTTGACTATCTGCTGCGGAGTGAAGGCTCTAAAGAGTTATCAGGGAGCTAGTGGATGGATAAATCCGGACCTCTTGCCCCCATTGGTGCACATTTGCATTACAGTTGTTTGAATATGTGTAGGGCGCAAAAGCACCAGCTCTGGGCTGGAAACGATCTATAAGGCAAAGCCACTAGTTTTGAAAGTAGGGTTTCCCCATCTTTATATTTTAATGCTCAAGTCTTGTATTGTGGGATCCAGCCCATGTCGATCTGGGACCATTGTGGGCACGAATGAGTCTTCTGGTATTTGGAGTTCCAGAACCCTGAAGGGTACGTGAAGCCACTCTTTGTGAAACAGTTGCTGTTTGTTTAGGAAGCTTGAGGTGTTGGCTGTTCTCAGTCTCTGTAGAACTTGACAAGGGCTGATAGGCTTAAAATCCGTTACTTTGGGTGGAGGACTGTGAGCCAGAGATTGAGTCTTCGTTGTCAGGCCCCAGTATCTCAAGCCTCTGCATTGTTCTGACAGAGAGAGGATTTTGTGGTCCAGGCCCATTGATCCCACATAAAACTGAAGTTAGGGAAAAGTAGCAAATGGGTAGATTGAGTGACTTGGGGGGGGTGGAGGGAAATGCATAGGCGGCTGTTCTCTTTAACGGTCTTTGGAAGAGCAAGTCAGATTACTTCAGTCGCAGGATGGTTTGGAGAAAACACGTTCTCCCTTAGCCCGTATTTGTGCAGATGAGCAGAGTCCTGTCTGTACAGCTGAGCCTTGCGCTTTCGGGCGCTTGTTGGTTCCTGTTTGAAAAATGAAACAAACCGCTGGTGGGCAGCTCCTTCTCTTTGCATTGGTTATGCCCAACCAGTTGAGCGGGAAACCCCTGAGGGGTGTAGAAGGGTAAGACTCCACGAGAGTTTGATGAGCAAAACATTGCCTTGTGTGAATGCGCCTCCGTTCACAGCACCCATTAGATAGGAGTCCTTCGGGGACTGAGGCTGATGAGCACAGTGAGATGTGGGAAAAGATCATAGGGAATACAGACAAAACATAACAGAGAAAAAGAGCAGAGATGATGCCGCATATCTATGCCTTGTCCTGCCTAGTAAATAGAGGCTGGGTGGCTCTGATTTCACACTGAGTAATTTTTTATTTTCTTAAAAGGCAGCAGCGGCCATAGGGGTTGGGCTGAAACACAGCCCTTCCCTTCCATTTTGTTGAGCTTATTATCCATTCTCATTCACACACAGTTGTCATTGTCGTCCCCGTCCCCCCCCCCCCCCGGCCAGCCTTAATAAAGTTTTAAATTTACCCTCAATTCTGTCTGTCTCCTACTGCAATAGCAAGCAAAAGAAAGGGGGTTTATTAACTAGGTGTCTCCTTTTTTATTTGTTCAGAGCCATACAGCAACCCAGATGTGACCCAGAGAAAGATGGGTGTATTAGAGCCCTTAACTGTAATAAAGTTCAAGCAGGCGTTCCAGGTTAAATAATACAGTTAATGTAAGAAGCCAGGAAGTTTGGCCTTTTCCTTTGTTGTTGTTGTATTAAATGTATTGCATCTGTTCACGGAAATAAAGCTGCTTTACCGTTAGCCCACATCTCAACTGGCTAGAAGTTGTCCTTTGTGTTAAGGTGAGGGTCTCCTGGTTTTGCAGCAGAACCACAGAAAACCCCCGATAACACAGTGACTGTCACGAGCTGGGGTGCCAGTCAAAGGGAATCCAGAACAAGCCGAGGTCAGGAGCCAAGAAGACAGTGCAGCATCCAAAGCCAAGCCGAGGTCAGGAGCCAGAAACACAGAGCCAAGTCCAAAACCACTAACCAGAAGCATAGTCCAAAGCTGAGCCGGGGTCAGGAGCCAGGGACACAAAACCAAGGCCAAAGTCAGGGGGTCTGAAGGTCTAGATGCAAAAGCCGAGGTGGATGCAAGCAGCATGAAGCTGACTTGTTGCTCCCACAAAGAACACTGCCCAGAGTGTGGAGTTAAATGCTGTTGCCAGTTAGCCAGCTTCACGATCACTCAGGCTCCTGTTAAAACTCTGGGCTAGCCAAGCGCCTCCCTTGTAGCCTGGCCTCTCTTTGCTTGGTTGCTAAGATTTGCCGGAGTCACTCCCTTAAACGAGTCACATGTGGGGGTGAATCAGGAGGACTTTCAGCTTGCAGTTCTTCCTTCTTACCTGAGCCAGGTGTGAAGCCTGCTGTTAGAGGCACTTGCCAGCTCTCCTCCTCTGCTGCTTCAGAGGGGCCAGCCGTGGTTTCTGCAGGCTCAGTCAGCTCATCCTCATCCGTGGTCATGACCCAGTTTTCATTTCCATGTAAAACCCTTTTGTGTTTCTGGCACTCCCATCTTTCGTGCTGGAAGAGCATCCTGTGGGCGATCGCCTCAGCGGGCCTAATTACTCCCAAATTTTGTCTGGAAAAGGCAACAGGCATATTTTGCAGCTTCAGTACATGCTCCCTCAAAATTGGATTTTGGGAGATGCACATTTGCACCTACGAAAGCTGCAGAACATGCATGTATGCTCTCCCAGTGTGCACGATAGCAGTGCCAGAAAAGAAATCCTCGAAAAGGGCCTCTGTATGTCGCATATTAAAAAATCAGGATAGATCACAAAGTTTTAAGTGGTTTGTTTTATATAAAATCTTGCAAACAGCCATGACCTATTATAACCTATACACTTGGGGCCACCCCCATTTTGCTGCATTCAGATCAGTTTTAAATGGGATTAAGCCTAAGTGTGCAACAAACCCAGTTTGTTGATGGCCTGACACTCGAGCCTTGCTTCTCTTTCTCCTCTTGGACTGAGTTAGATTACCAGTTAGATATACCAGTCCCGGTTGCCTGAGATGCATGAATGCAGATACACAGGTTATTCCAAGTCCATCCTTACCACCACTGGTTGACATTGTAAGCTAGGGTTTTAATTAAGAGAGAGAATCCTGGTTTATGGGCAGGACATTTATTTCGTACATCCCAGGTAACCAGAGTTAACTTGTAAGCAGAGTGGCAGAAGGGTCATCACGTGAATCTGGCCGCAAGGTAGTTTGCATGTCCCAGTTTAATGCTAACTAAAAGTGAACCTGGGATCTAGCCACTGTTTGCTTACATAAGCAATCCTGACTTTCTTCAGGTTCCCGCTCTTGTGAATAAGCCGCAGTCTGTCTGAGTAGGAATGTAAAATTCCTGGAAATTTCGAAGCTGTAGACGACTTTTCATCTCATGGGGGGAAAATAAGAGTGTTGAGAAGAATTGAAATATATACAATGCTTAACCTTCAAATCTAAACTTACTTGCTACATTGATGGCATAAAATAGGTCACTTACAATATAAAATTGTACTAATGGTTTATTTGTGGGATTTAATTGTATAAACGCTGCAGAGTTTCTACAAGCAAAGTTGCAAATATCCCCAATACTTGTGTGCTGCAAATTGCAGCATTTTATGCTACTTTAAAACAGCTGAGGTGTCAGGAGAGAAAAGCACTGAATTTGGGAGGGGGGAATGTAGTGAAGAAAAGACAGTATTATTTGGACAGAAGCCGTCTCATTCAGTTACAATAGGCTGGCTTTGCAGCCTTTTTGGCTATCAGCTTAAGACTTTATAACGGAGAATACTGAATTGTGTAGTAACCTGTTGTCAAACACATTTCGAATAAACCAAAGCAGGGATCACAGTTACAGGAAATATATCAAGCAAACAAACAAGCCCTGTGATAAAATGACATTAACATTTAATCACTCTTATAAATATCAATTATTTTGTAAGAAAAGTCCAACATCCTCTTAAAATGACACTAACATTTAATAACGCTTATAAATATCAATTATTTTGTAAGAAAAGTCCAACATCCTCTTAAAATGACACTAACATTTAATAACGCTTATAAATATCAATTATTTTGTAAGAAAAGTCCAACATCCTCTCAGTGAGCACCCGGTTAAACACTCATTTCTTCAGTCTTCCTCAGGAGTAGGAGTAAAAGGTGTCAGCCTCTAGATGTAGCTTAGCTTCTATTATCTTTATATCTTCTGGATATAAAGTGGAAAGCATTTGTAAGTCTATTTAATAAGAAGGCTTCTAGCCGGGAGAAAAAAGGACTGATGTATACTTCTACCTTGTACAACTAAAGAGTAACTGAGCCATGAACTTGAGGCAGAGAGCTTTTACCAGCCTTATAAAAAGAAGAAGGCTTTCAGCCAGATATTAAAGAAAGGACTGGTTGCTACTTTCAGAAATAAATGAAATGGCTTGCTCCTATTTAAGTACTTCAAATGGAACTAACAGATAATTTGATGTAAACTGAAAAGAAGGCAATTTGAAATTGGATCCAGAAAATGTTGACCAGAAATTCCTGGGAAAATGGGAAACCAGAATTCCTGAAACGTTTAAAGAACAAGAGTCCAGTGGCACCCTAAAGACTAACAAAATTTGTGGCAGGGGATGAGCTTTTCATGAGTCACTGCTCACTTCTTCAGATCTGAAGACATGAGTAGTTAACTCACGGAAGCTCCTCCCCTGCCACAAATTTTGTTAAGACTTTAAGGTGCGCCCTGGACTCCAGCTCTTTTCTGCTGCTACAGACAGACTAACACGGCTACCAGTTTTGATCTCAAACTTGATCCCTAGAATCCTAACTATAAATACACGTTGATGGGGTCCGAACTGGCAGAGACTGACCAAGAGAGAGATCTTGGAGTTGTCGTAGATAACTCATTGAAAATGTCGAGACAGCGTGCGACTGCAGTGAAAAAGGCCAACGCTATGCTGGGGTTTATTAGGAAGGGAATTGGAAACAGATCAGCCAGGATCAGAATGCCCCTGTATCAATCGATGGTGCGACCTCATTTGGAGTACTGTGTACAGTTCTAGTCGCCACACCTCAAAAAGGATATTATAGCATTGGGAAAAGTGCAGAAAAGGGCCACTAAATTGATAAAAGGATTGGAACACTTTTCCTATGAAGAAAGGTTGAAGCACTTGGGGCTCTTTAGCTTGGAGAAATAATGGCTGAGGGGCGACATGATCGAGGTTTATAAGATTATGCATGGGATAGAACAGGCAGAGAAAGAGATTACTTTTCTCCCTTTCTCACAATAGAGCCAGTCTGGTGTAGTGGTGAAGTGCGCGGACTCTAATCTGGGAGAACCGGGTTTGATTCCCCACTCCTCCACTTGCACCTGGCTGGATGACCTTGGGCAAGCCATAGCTCTGTACCAGCTGTTCTCTCAAGGACAGCTTGGGAAAGAGCTCTCTCAGCCCCACCTACCTCACAGGGTGTCTGTTGTGAGGAGGGGAAGGGAAAAGGAGTTTGTAAGCCACTCTGAGACTCCCTTGGGGAGTGGAGGGCGGGATATAAATCCAATCTCTTCTTCTTCTTCTTCTTCTTCTTCTTCTTCTTCTTCTTCTTCTTCACAAGACAAGAACTCGTGGGCATTCGTGAGTCCAGGAGCACCTTGACGACTAACAACACTTGTGGCAGGGTAGGAGCTTTCGTGAGTCACTGCACGAGAGCTCCTCCCCTGCCACAAATTTTGTTAGTCTTTAAGGGGCTACTGGACCTCTGGCTCTTTTCTCCTGCTACAGACCGACTAACATGCCTACCCATCTCGATCTTTAGGCAGTGAAGTTTAGTGTAGGTAAATGTTGGGGTCTGAACCAATGCTTCCTCTAAGCTGTGGAATCTTGTGAGCAAAAATTCTACTTTGTGAGCTACTGGCATGAAAGCTGGGAGCAAGGGATTTGGCTACTACAGAAATCAGTTTGCTCCGGAGCCATCCCTTCCTGAGCTAAGGCAAACATGTGTGAGCCGGAGGCTAAAAAACTGGGAGCTGGCTCACACTGACTCGGCTTAGAGGGAACACCGGTCTGAACTTGCTGAGACTGAGCGAGGAAAAGACCTTAGGGTCATCGTGGATAGTTCAGTGAAAATGTCAACCCATTGTGCCACAGGAGTGAAAAACGGCAAACTCTACATTAGGGATTATTAGGAATGAGATTGAGAATAAAAGGACCGATATTCTGCTCCCCCTGTGTAGAGCCAGAGTGCAGCCTCTCTTGGAATGCTGTCTGGTCACTGTATCTCAAAAAGGATATTGCTGAGCTAGAAAAAGTCCGGGAGAGGGCAACCAAGATGATCAGGTGGTTGGAGCACTTTTTCTGCGAAGACAGGCTGGGGCTTTTCAGTTTTAAAAGAGATGACAGGGGAAGGGGACATGATGGAGGTTTATAAAGTTATTGCTGTGTAATGAGACCTTTTTCGTCATCTCCCAAAATACTGGATCTTGAGGGCTTCCAACGAAGCTGATGAGCAGTGGGTTCAAGACAGGCAAACGGAAATACTTTTGTCACTCAATGAGTGATTAAAATGGGGAGTTTGCTGCCCGTTTCTACATACTGAGCCTCTGTTAAAGGGACAGGATATTTTTCTCCGGGCCCATCAGCAACCCTGTGTATGATCCCTGCTCCGACCTCCCCTTGCACGTGGCAAAACAGTTATTTCTGTGTTTGTGCCATAGTTTCGAGCTGAACTTAGAGCCTGTGGGTGTGGGCCAAGATTGTTCGTCTGTCTGTAGCAGTAGAAGAGAGCAAGAGCCCAGCAGCCCCCGAAGACTAACAACATTTGTGGCAGAAGTTATGAAGAAGAGAGCGGTGTGACTGACGAAAGCTCCTCCCCTGCCACACGTTGTTAGTCTTTAAGCTGCTCCTGGACTCTGGTTCTTTTCTACTACCCGTAGTTTGTGTTGGCCCTCTAAATCAAGACTGCAAACTTAGGTTTGTTCCCAATGCAAACCGTGGTTTTCAAGATAATGCTTGTTCAAATTCAGCCACAAACCTGAAAATTACTAATTTTCTAATTACTAGTGATCTCGTCCTGCTACGTGTGAGGGGGAGGCAATGGAGGAAGCATGCAAGCCTAAGGAACCCTCTAGGCTCATGTAGTAGCAAACCTTTCTGTTTGTCTGTTTAGCTCTCAGAAGCTGTTCAGTGGCCCGACCAAAAGAAAAATGTAACAACAAAATATACCCGTGTGTATCTTAGATTGAAAACAGAATTCCAGCCGTAAAGCCAACCCCTATCAGTGTTGAGAACAGCGGTTGTTTAATAAAGTTAGTTGCCGGAAAAAATGCAGGATATAAAAGCAGCCCATAAACAGATCAGCAGGCGAGCTCGACAGGCCCAGACTAAAACGGGACATCGACTGATTTGCCGTCACGTCTGAACCCAGCCGAAAAATAAAGCAATGAGAAGGCAACCCGTGAAAAAGTTTGCGGAGGAATATCCTGAAAATGAAAGAATATTAGCCACTCGGAATGGCAGTGGGATTGTTGGTGGCAAAGGTATGACAGGAGGCCTATAGGGCAGGGGTGGGCAAATGGCGGCCCGGGGGCCACATGCGGCCCGCCACAGAGTTTTTTGCGGCCCGCCAAGAAGATTTCAGGACTTCAAGAAAATTGAGCCTAAATTCAATTTGCTCTCTTATCCCATCACTGCTGATATTGATGCAGCACCTGAGGAGCTGCCGCTTGAACTTACTGACATACAGTCAGATCACACTGTGAAAGAAATGTTTAATGCTGTGACATTAGTTGGCTTTTACAAATCTTTGTCTGCTGAAAAGTTTCCATGTATGAAGAAATTTGCTGGGAAAATGTTCTCTATATTTGGGTCTACATATATTTGTGAGCAAAGTTTTTCTTGCATGAAGATCAACAAGAGTAAATATAGATGCTCTTTGACAGACACTAACTTGCAGGCTGTGATGAGAATCTCAACATGCAATCTCACTCCTGATTTCAAAAAAATTGTAGAAAAGTGTGATAGGGTACATTTGTCTCATTAAACTGAGTCTAAAATTAAATGTGCTTGCAGCTATAGATGATATGAAATTAGCACAGTAAATAAATTGAATAAAACTACCACTATTTTATTTAATTTATATTTATTGATTTTTATGATACAATTTATACCTTTTCTGAAATGCAAAGTTAACTAATGAATGCAATCATTTTAAAAGGTGCGCCCCTCCGCTAACCTCCGCTCCCACAAAGTGGCCCCCGAGCCAAAACAATTTGCCCACCCCTGCTTTAGGGAATTGCGGATAAGACAAAATGACATTTGGTATCAGTGGCACTGCTAAGCCTTTTCCTCTGCTGTGAGTGCTGTTCCCTCTTATTCACAAATGACTGAGAGTCAATAACCGAATTTGTGGGTGACTCTAAATCACTCTGGATGGTGAAAACCCAAGCAGGCCTTTAGAAAGGCCTCCTCTTGTTAAAATCACATTTCTATCCCAGCCTTCTTTTAAGGAGCTCATGGTAAGAGTATATTCTTCCACTCTCCATTTTATCTACATAGGAAGGTGCCCCATACTGGTCCATATAGCTCAGTATTGTTTGCCCCACAGCAGCCTTCCAGCACTTGTGGGCACCTTTGGAATGTTCACAGGAAGCGGAGCCAGCCACAAAATGGCTGCCTTCGCTTATCGGTCACCCAGGGTGCTTTCAGGCACTCTAAATAACACACTTTCAACCCATTTCCAATGCCCTTTGCAACTGGATTTTACTGTGTGAAATGGCAAATTCCGCTTGCAAGCGGTCTCTGAAGTGAATTGAAACTGCATTTTATTCAGCATGCGCAAAAACATCCACCGTGGCAGCTGCTGCCAAAGCAGTGTTTTTCTAAAATCTGAGCAGCCAACAAAATCTCCAGTGGCCGATCAGAGGCCTTGCGGGGCAAAGCCCCACCCGCCCCACCCATTGTCTACAAACACACTGGCAATGCCAGGGAACGAACATTGGACCTTCTGCACGCAAGATGCGTGTTCTGGCACTGAGCCACGGGCCCCCACAACAATCCTGTGAAGTAGGTTGAGAGAATTTACCATTTATACCAGAACTGTTTTTATTAAATATTATTCTAGAAAGATTTAAAAAACCCAAATGCTTATATGATTATACACGTGATAACCACAGCTAGGATTTTTATATGCAAAATATTGGAGGGAAGAAGAAATAATATATAAACTATTAGAAACGGCAGAGATGGACAAACTAACGGCAAGATTAAAAAAGAAATCTGAAAAGAACATGGTCAAGACTGTACAAATGGAATGAAGTGCACCTGCAAAGATGCGCACCAGAACTGTGTATCACGTCTATCAAAATACTGGCTGACAAATAGCTTATTAGATACGATTAGGTGCATATAAAAAAGATTATGTAAAACAAAAGTAATTCTATGCGAGGGTGGGGGGAAGAGAGTGTAAATTTAAACTATGGCTATGTTGACTGAGGGGATCCACAGTTCCCTCCTTCAAGGGAATGGGAGGCTAGGTGGAGACCTCCAGATTGAATCCGGCCTGCCAGCTGAGCCTTTCCAGCCTCACTGCCTGGTTAGAAAGAGGGAGAATAAATGGCTTCTGAGCAAGCAGCTCCCCAGCTAGAAGTGGAGAGAATCCCCCAAGACCTTGACACAACCTTGCTTAGTGGTTTACAGGGCTGGGTGCTGCTGCTGCGTGAGAAGTAGCACATTGTTTAGGAAGTAGCCTGTCCTAAATATAAACCTCAGAATAGCAGCAGAAACTCCTTCAAAGGGCAGTGCTCTAGTGGTCTGTCTAGTGATAGGAACATCAGAAGAGCCCTGCTGGGTCAGAGCAGTGAGGGTCCACCTAGTCCAGCCTCCTGTCTCACACAGGGGCCATCCAGTTCCTCTGGAGGGCTGAAAACAGGGCAGAGAGGCCGAGGCCTTCCCCTGAGGAGAACCTCGGAAGAGCCCTGCTGGATCAGAGCAGTGAGGGTCCCTCTAGTCCAGCATTCTGTCTAACAAAAGTGGCCAGCCAGTTCTTCTGGAGGGCCAGCAACAGAGCAGAGAGGCCGAGGCTTTCCCCTGATAAGAACCTCAGAAGAGCCCTGCTAGGTCACACCAGTGAGGGTCCATCTAGTCCAGCATCCTGTCTCACACAGTCGCCAGCCAGTTCCTCTGGAGGGCCAACAACAGGGCAGAGAAGCCGAGGCTTTCCCCTGATAAGAACCTCAGAAGAGCCCTGCTGGGTCAGACCAGTGAGGGTCCATCCAGTCCAGCATCCTGCCTCACACAGTGGCCAACCAGTTCCTCTGGAGGGCCAACAGTAGGGCACAGAGGCTGAGGCCTTCCCCTGATAAGAAAATAGGAAGAGCTCTGCTTGAACAGAGGGTCCATCTGGTCCAGCCTCCTGTCTCACACAGGGGCCAGCCAGTTCCTCTGGAGGGCCAACAGCAGGGCAGAGAGGCAGAGGCCTTCCCCTGGTAAGAACCTCAGAAGAGCCCTGCTGGGACAGGCCAGTAAGGGTCCATCTAGTCCAGCATCCTGTCTCACATGGTGGCCAGCCAGTTCCTCTGGAGGGCCAACAAGAGGGCAGAGAGGCCAAGGCCTTCCCCTGAGAAGAACATCAGAAGAGCCCTGCTGGGTCAGACCACTGAGGGTCCCTCTAGTCCAGCATCCTGTCTCACACAGTGGCCAGCCAGTTCCTCTGGAGGGCCAGCAACAGGACAGAGAGGCTGAGGCCTTCCCCTGATAAGAACCTCAGAAGAGCCCTGCTGGGTCAGACCAGGGAGGGTCCATCTGGTCCAGCATCCCGTCTCACACAGTGGCCAGCCAGTTCCTCTGGAGGGCCAACAACAGGGCATAAAAGAGGCCGAGGCCTTCCCCTGAGAAGAATCTCAGAAGAGCCCTGCTGGATCAGACCAGTGAGGGTCCATCCAGTCCAGCCTCCTGTCTCACACAGTGGCCAACTAGTTCCCCTGGAGGGCCAACAACAGGGCATATGGGCTGAGGCCTTCCCCTGAGGTTGCCTCCTGGCTCTGGGATTCAGAGGTTGACTTCCAGGCTGGCCAGCCAGACACCCCTTGGAAGCCTATAAGCAGTGTTTGGAGGGCAACCCCCCTGATGGTTGCACCCCACACTGGTTTTGGTGCAGCTCACTGCAGCCGTAAGAACATAATGCCCCATCGATCCTGATTGATAAAAAAGGGACCATATGGACAATGTTTTCCTGCTCTCTCAGTTCAGACCTTGCCCATTAAGTTGTAAGTGTGGGAAGCGCAAAGCAATTCCGACCAAAAACTGCCAGGACCTCTGCCAATACGTTGTTTGGATAAGTGACATCTGAAATAGCGCTGCTGCTTCTAGGGACAAGGGGGACAGCAAGGTTGCCGGGGGGGGGGGGAACCCTTTAATTTACCTTTCTTGTTGAAAACACTCAGGCGTTGGCACCGCACGCCAGTTGAAGGTGTTCCGTAATACTTGTGCAACCGCCAAAACTGTATTTTCGCACCTGTGCATGCATCGGCCTCCATTGGCCCCCCAAAGCTTACTTTGCTCTTGTGGTCTGTCCTGCAGGAGGTGTACAGGATCCCAAAGAAGAGTCAAGTGGAGAAGGAGACGAGCGGTATGTACTCAGCCATGCTTGTTCTTTGAAATAAACCAGCTGGTCAGTTAACTGGGTGAGAGTCTGTGAGGTGGCTGGGAACTCAGAGCGGGTTGTGTGCCAGGCGGTTTAGCCTGCAGAGGCCTATTTCAGCGGATCTCGAGAATGCTCAGGCACCAGCGGAGCCTTGCCAGAAATTGTCGTGGCCCTGACATTTTGGAACTTCCTCCCCAAGGCCATTGGTCTGTCTCCTTCTATTGGCATCTTTTCGCCAACGGGTGAAGACTTTTTTGTTTCCTCTGGCAGACCCCCATTCTCGGTTGCTGGCCCTCCCGCTTGTGTTGTTCTAGTTAAAGGAGAGAAGAAAAGTTGGAGGAGGAGATTGGATTTATACCCCGCCCTTCACTACCCAAAGGAGTCTCAGAGCGGCTTACAAATTCCTTCCCCTTCCCCTCCCCACAACAGACACCCGGTGGGGTAGGTGGGGCCGAGAGAGCTCTTTCAAGGACTGCCCTTGAGAGAACAGCTCTGAGAGAACTTGTGACTGGCCCAAGGTCACCCAGCAGCTGCACGTGGAGGAGAGGGGAATCAAACCGGGTTCTCCCAGATTAGAGCCCGTGCTCTTAGCCACGACACCAAACTGGCTTGCAGAGGCGCTAAACGATGGCATCTCGTTGCCCCTTTGTTTTCTGTATGGGAAAGCAGCCATTGTTCTTGGGAAGGGTTTTGTGCATGACAGCGTATTGGTTAGGATGTGGGCGAGTTGGGTGAAGTCTTGGGGGTGGAAAGGGCCGTCGAGTCACATCTAAGGGAAGGTGACCCCAGGGGTCATTTCGTAGCAGGAGCTCCTTTGCATATTAGGCCACACACCCCTAATGTAGCCAATCCTCCAAGAGCGTACAGAGCTCTTCTTACAGGGGCTACTGTAAGCTCTTGGAGGATTGGCTACATCAGGGGTGTGTGGCCTAATATGCAAAGGAGCTCCTGCTATGATATGAGCCCTGGGCGACCCCATAGGCTTTTCAAGTGAAGAGGTGGTTTGCCCTTGCCTGCCTCTGCGTAGTGACCCCGGCCTTCCTTGTTGGTCCTCCTATCCGAGTACTAACCAGGGCACACCCTGCTTTGCTCCCGAGATCTGACGAGTTCGGGCTAGCCTGGACCATCCAGGTCAAGGTGAAGCCAGGCCTGGGGGTGGCCTCACCGTCTAGTCATGCCAACCACATGACCACGGAGAAGTCTTCGGACAGCGCTGGCTCTTTGGCTTGGAAACAGAGATGAGCACGGCCCCCTAGAGTCGGATTCGGCTGGCTTTCAAGCAAGGGGAACCTTTACCTTTTTATGGGAAGTGCCATCAAGTTGCAGCCAACTTATGGCAACCCCGTAGCATTTTCAAGGCAAGAGACGTTCAGAGATGGTTTGCCATTGCCTTCCGCTGCATCGTGACTCTGCACTTCCTTGTTGGTCTCCCGTCCCAGTACTCTGGCTGATGCCAGATGACTGTATCTAACGCACAGGGGTATATGGAAGGAGGCACTCCTTCAAATATGTGGGTCCTCAAGGACAGCTGAGGTTAAGAACATAAGAGAAGCCAACGTTGGATCAGGCCAGTGGCCCCTCCAGTCCAACACTCTGTGTCACACAGTGGCCAAAAACACCAGGTGCCCTCAGGAGGTCCAGCAGTGGGGCCAGGACACTAGAAGCCCTCCCACTGTTGCCCCCCAAGCACCAAGAATACAGAGCATCATTTGCCCCAGACTGAGGGTTCCTGTCTATAGCCCCTGATGGACCTCTGCTCCACATGTTTATCTAATTCCCTCTTGAAGCCGTCCATGCTTGTAGCCGCCATCACCTCCTGTGGCAATGAATTCCACATGTTTGGGTGAAGAAGGACTTCCTTTTATCCGTTCTAACCTGACTGCTCAGCAATTTCATGGAGTGCCCACAAGTCCTTGTATTGATTCCATGAAGTGCCCACGAGTTGAAAAAATGGTTTGAGCGGGGAGACTTATCCCCCCTCCTTATATCATGGTCCCAGTTCAGATCAGACTTCCATGCACATGTTTAAATTGTCGAAAACACTGTGGGGGGTACCTAACTTGAACTTGGAGTATCTTCTCTGGTTTGATGGTAGTCATGTGTTTGAGCGAACATGCATTGGATTTTGCCGTGAGTATCCTTTTGCCAGTTTGAGAGAGCCAGTTTGGTGTAGTGGTTAAGTGCACAGACTCTCATCTGGGAGAAGAACCGGGTTTGATTCCCCACTCCTCCACCTGCACCTGCTGGATGACCTTGGGCAAGCCATAGCTCTGTACCAGCTCTTCTCTCAAGGACAGCTTGGGAAAGAGCTCTCTCAGCCCCACCTACCTCACCTGTTGTGGGGAGGGGAAGGGAAAGGAGGTTGTAAGCCGCGCCGAGACTCCCAAGTGAGTGAAGGGTGGGATATAAATCCAGTCTCTTCTTCTTCTTCCTTTAAGTTAAATGAGTCTCCGTTTCTGCCTTTGTTCCTCCGTCTCCAGTGAAAATGACTATCTTCTTTGAAGTACAAGGCTGCTATAAACTTCAGGAAGACTTATAATTAGTAATATTAACCTATTTACAACAGAACAAAAGAACCAAAAGCATTTACGAAGCCTCCAAAGTTACTTTGCATGTTTTCTACCCTTCATCCTGCAGTTCAGCCAAGTCTGCAAAGATTGAAAACACATTTTCAGTTTGTTGCTGTTTGACGGGATTTTTTGCTTTCCTAGTTCATGCTTTCGGTTTTGCCAAATTTTGAGGGTTTGTAGTATAAACTGGGGCAGGGGGGAGCAAATTTCAGTTATATTAAATAGCATTATTACCACAAATGGGTAAACGTTACCGCATTGTGGGGGTTAAAAGAGTAAGAATTGCAAAGTACATTTTACATTAAAAAGCTGTTTCTTCAAGAGAGGGAAACGCATACTTCGGTGGGGGCTTAGAAGGGTTCCACTTCAGCTGGATCGTGCTCAGTATTAAACTGCTTTTCTCTCTCTTGGCAACAAGGTTTGCTTCTGTCCCCATCTGGATAGTGCTAGACCCACGGACGATGCCATAGCTAACGTCTCCTGCCTGTTTTTAACAGCAGAACGAGGGCGAGAGACAACAGGTCGAGACCCAGCCGCTACCCCGAAAAACCAGAGCAGAGAGCGAGACCCTGAAAGACGGAGCCAAAGCAAAGAGAAGAAAAAGCGGAGAGATTCGCTGTCCCCCCCTTCGGCGTACGAGCGGGGCACGAAGCGGCCAGATGACCGGCAAGTCTGGATTTTCTTGTACTTCTTCAGCTAAGCGCTTAACGCTCTGATCTTCTTATTCTGAGCAGTAAGGAAATTGCAGGGAGTGATACTGTGCAGAGGGGGAGCAGCTGCCAGAGTAGGAGGGTGTTTTGGGGGTTCCTTTCCAAAGACCGCAACTGCAGCTTGCTTCAAAAGTCGTGCCAAGTGAAAGTTGATAAATAATGGCTGCGGGCTGACCTGATGTCTGCACCAATGGACCATAGAACGAAGTCTGAGTCCAGTGGCACCTGGAAGGCCAACAAAGTTTAATTCTGGGTATAAGCTTTCGTGCGCGCGCAAACTTTGAAGAAAGCTGATACCCAGAATAAAGCCTTGTTGGTCTTAAAGGCGCCACTGGACTGAAACTTTGTTCTGTTGCTTCTGACCAACATGGCTACCCATCTGGTGAACTCTAGTCTGCAGTCAGCTGGCCAACCAGAAACTGGGGTTTGAGATAGGTTTGCAAACTATGGTTTGTGCAAACTCAAGTTTGGTGTGGTGGTTACATTGACAAGTGGTTACATTGCCTTGCCTCCAGTGGCTGCTTTACCATGGGGACAGGAATAAATATATCATCCTGAATGCGGGGGGGGGGGGTATGACAGCAGACAAGCTGTCTGGGCTTGCCTCTTCTGCATTTGGACGCTGAAACTGTACTTTGGGTTATAAACAGTGGTGGTGCCAAAGACCATGGCTTGGGAGGTCTGAATTAAACCAATCAGGCCTTGCGTGTATTTATATCCTGATTTTGCAAATATTGTTCAAAGTAGCTTATGACAAAGGCTGAAGTTGAAACACATAAACTGTCTAAGAACATCAGAAGAGCCCTGCTGGATCAGACCAGGGAGGGTCCCTCTAGTCCAACATCCCGTCTCACACAGTGGCCAGCCAGTTCCTCTGGAGGGCCAGCAACAGGGCAGAGAGGCTGAGGCCTTCCCCTGAGAAGAACCTCAGAAGAGCCCTGCTGGATCAGACCAGGGAGGGTCCCTCTAGTCCAGCCTCCCGTCTCACACAGGGGCCAGCCAGTTCCTCTGGAGGGCCAGCAACAGGGCAGAGAGGCTGAGGCCTTCCCCTGAGAAGAACCTCAGAAGAGCCCTGCTGGATCAGACCAGTGAGGTTCCCTCTAGTCCAGCATCCTGTCTCACACAGGGGCCAGCCAGTTCCTCTGGAGGGCCAACAACAGGGCAGGGAGGCCGAGGCCTTCCCCTGAGAAGAACTTCAGAAGAGCCCTGCTGGATCAGACCAGTGAGGGTCCCTCTAGTCCAGCATCCTGTCTCACACAGGGGCCAGCCAATTCCTCTGGAGGGCCAGCAACAGGGCAGAGAGGCCGAGGCCTTCCCCTGAGAAGAACAAAAGGAGAGCCCTGCTGGATCAGACCGGTGAGGGTCCCTCTAGTCCAGCATCCTGTCTCACACAGGGGCCAGCCAGTTCCTCTGGAGGGCCAGCAACAGGGCAGAGAGGCCGAGGCCTTCCCCTGAGAAGAACATCAGAAGAGCCCTGCTGGATCAGACCGGTGAGGGTCCCTCTAGTCCAGCATCCTGTCTCACACAGTGGGCATCCCACCCTCCCCACTGAGGCAGGCTCAGGGCAGCTTACATAAAAATATAAAACAATTAAAACAAGAATTGAATAAAAACAGAACAATACAGTTATAAATATTATAAAATATAAAGTGCTCGTTTGTATCAGATGGCAGGCATAGCAGCAATGTTAGGCGACAGCCAGCTAACATCATAGTGTGGGTTGATTGGCTGTTGATAATGATGTTGGTATTGGGCCAGGGCCACAGCTTCTTGCGTGTGGCTCCCTAATCAAAAGTCTGGTGGAAGAGCTCCATCTTGGAAACCACCATTACAAGATGATAACAAGATTATACAATAGAACAAAAAATGGATGCAATGTTGAAAAAGGGTTTGTATAAGAAAAATATGTAATAGTGTTAGAAAATAAGAAAAATTTATTACAAAAAAAAAAAAAAGTCTGGTGGAAGAGCTCCGTCTTGCAGGCCCTGCAGAACTGGGAAAATTCCTGTAGGGCCCTGATGTCCTCCGGGAACCCGTTCTACCAGTACGGAGCCTCCACTGAAAAGGCCCTGGCCCTCGTCACAGTGAGCCAGGCTTCTCTGGGGCCCGGTAGTGAGAACTGAGTGATTTTATTTATTTTAATTTTGGGGGGGGGGGGGGGGAATTACAATTAAAAGCAGCTGCGGGTTGGGGAGTGGATAGATCCGAGCTGGATAAGGGGAGCATTTACTCTCCCCCTTTCAATTTAAATTGATCTCACCCCTAAGTTGCTCCATGTCCTTGGTGGAAAACATACAGCTACCTCTAGAGCACCTGTTACAGACCCTCAAGGCTACCCACCCGAAGCCATATAGGACCTTTGGTCTCAACCCTTGGGGTAAAGAATAGCAAGGGGCAGGGGAGAGGTGATTTGCATATCCGGTCACGACACCCCCACCGCCTTGCCCTGTTTCGTTTGGCCCTTAGCTTTCACCAGGTATTGCCCAGTTGCTTTCATACTTGCCTTCACATGTCTTAAGGGCTAGAAGCTTGGTTTTTAAATGGGGGGGGGGACTGCCTCTCCCTACTAGATCAGTTGCGCACACTGCAGATTTCTTTCTCTAAAGGAGTAGTTAACTGCATTCTGTTTTGTTAGTTAACTTCTCCCTTTTTTACAAAATCGCCTTTGAAAGGGGGTGGGTTGGCGGGGAGGATGTTCTAGAGCATATAATAACTTCGAAAACAATTCTTGTCAGTTTCTGCAGTGTGTTTCTGAACTGTAAATTGACAAGGTCTCTCAAGCCAGGTCCAGAGCAAGTGGAACTGATTAAGAAGCCATTGCTTATAAAAGCCATCAGATTTTCCAAATAATACCTCTCAGGAAGCATTCCATCAGCCTCACACTTATTCTGCCGCTAAGCAGGCTGGAAAAGCCGCAGCATAGAATTTGGGATTTAATTTTGGGGGGGGGGGGGGGGTTGTGTTGGTAACAGTGTGTCCCTCGTTCCTGAAAACAAATCCTGGCAGCAGAAACTTGCACAAAGGGAGATGAGAAATGGAAGAAGCAAAGGAGATCTTGGGATCCAGTTCACTGTAGGGAAAGCCCTTCCTGGCCTTCCACCCAACTACCGACCCTGCTTAGTTTCCGAGTTCTGACCCAGTCGGGCTATACTGATGGGCTGCCTTTTCTCCCGCCAGAGGTAGTTTGCCTCTGTCTATTAGTTTTTGGGGAGCACAGGGGGCGGGCGGAGGCTGCTGCAGCCCTCCTGCTTTCGGGCTTCCTAGAGGCAGGTAGCTGGCCACTGTGGGAACAGAACGCTGGCCTTAAAGGGCTTTGGTCAGATCCCGCAGGGCTCTTCTTCTGTCCTCAAGCACGTCACGTACATTATTTCAGTAGTCCTTGCAACCACCTTCTGACGCCGGCCAGTAGCATAGTCCTTATATTTCAGTAGTCCTTCTGTCCTCAAGCACGTCACGTACATTATTTCAGTAGTCCTTGCAACCACCTTCTGACGCCGGCCAGTAGCATAGTCCTTATATTTCCAATAGTGGGGGCCCCTGAGACTCACAGGAGAAGTAACTCGCTGCTTAGTTCATAACTGAGACTTGAGCTTGGGGGTCTTCGAGGTCGGCCTCTCCTTAGCCAGCATTCTCCACGTGTTCTCCAGAAGCCCCCGTCCAACAGAATAAGTACGGCAGTGCGGAAGGATGATGACAACCCCCCCCCCCTTTTCCTCCCCCCAGATACGACACGCCAGCCGCCACCTCCAAGAAGAAAGGGCGGATCAAGGACCGCAACAAGCTGTCCACGGAGGAGCGCAGGAAGCTCTTTGAACAGGAGGTGGCCCAGCGGGAAGCGCAGAAGCAGCAGCAGCAGCTCCAGGGCCTGGGGATGGCCTCCCCGCTCCCCTACGACTCCATGGCCTACAGCGCCTCCCACCACACCTTCATGGGCTATCCCCCCGGCTACCCCATGCAGTCGTACGTGGACCCCACCAACCCGAACGCCGGCAAGGTGCTGCTCCCTACCCCCAGCATGGACCCCATGTGTTCCCCGGCAGCCTATGAACAGCCGCAGGCTTTGGTGGGGCACGCCATCGAGCCAACCCTGGCCGCCCCTCAGCCGGTGCCCGTCGTCCAGCACGTAGCAGCGGCCCTGGAGGTGTCGACCCCGCAGTACGTAGCACAGACCGATCCTGTCGTCCACCAGGAGCAGAGCGTCACGGTCCTGCCGGTGCCGGCTCCCGCCCCGGTGCAAGGGCAGAGCTACAGTGTCTGGGATTCCAGCCAGCAGACGGTCGCGGTGCAGCCGCCGTACTCCCCGGCACAGTCGCAGCCGGCCATTTACTACCAAGGACAAGCGTGTCAGACGGTTTACGGGGTCACGTCGCCGTATTCTCAGACCACGCCGCCAATTGTACAGGTAATTTTACTGGCCTTGTCGAAGCTTGTGTCAGAGGCCCTGCGAGATGCTTGTCGGACCAGGCGTGGAAGGGGTGCGGCGAAGGGCCAGGCCCTGTTTTTGGAAGTGGGGGTTTTCCAGCTGTTGTGCTGCCATGTAACTCTTCTCGTTGGGAGCAATGAAACAGTAGAGCGGAGGCCCCTGACCAGGTTGTGGAATCTTCAGGGCTACCTGAAGAAAAGGTTGGAGAGGCACTGGTCAGAAACGAGTTCCAAACCATATTCCAGGAAACGGCATCTTTACTTTACAGGGGTTCCTTAATGAGAAAGGTCAGTGATGGTGGAAAAGCTTCCCTGGGAGATCTCTTCACCTCTGAGTTGATGGATTCCCATTCTGTATGGCTAAATGCGGTGCTTTCCATGGAGACAGATCAAGACGGGTTGCTGTGTCAGTCTCTCTGTAGCAGTAGAAAAGTCCAGGAGCTCCTGAAAGACTTACAAAATCTGGGGCAGGGGAGGAGCTTTTGTGAGTCACGGCTCACTATGAGCAATGACTCACAAAAGCTCATACCTTGTCACAAAGTTTGTTAGTCTTTAAGGAGGAGAAGAAGAGATTGGATTTATACCCCACCCTTCACTCGGAGCCTCAGAGCAGCTTGCAAACTCCTTCCCCTTCCCCTCCCCACAACAGACACCCTGGGAGGTAGGTGGGGCTGAGAGAGCTCTTTCGAGGACTGCCCTTGAGAGAACAGATCGGAGAGAACATTTGAGTGACCCAGGGCCATCCAGCAGCCGCAAGTGGAGGAGTGGGGAATCAAACCCAGTTCCTCCCAGATTAGAGTCCACGCACTTAACCACGACACCAAACTGGCACTTAACCAACTCCCGAAATCTCCTCCCCTGCCACAAATGTTGTTAGTGTTTAAGGTGCTCCTGGACTCTTGCTCTCTCCTGCTGTTACAGACAGACTAACACAGCTACCTACACCTTCATCTGTCTTCACCACCGTCGCTCATCTTCCTCCACAGTACACAGTGCAAGGAAACCCTGGCCACGCTTTAGCATTGGGCGTCCAATTCACATGGGGCGATAATGAGGTCTGGCAGGCCCAGCCAATGTTCCATATTGGAGGGGGGTTGTGGCTCAGTGGTAGAGCATCTGCTCGGCACGCAGAAGGCCCCAGGTTCTACCCCTGGCATCGCCAGTTGAAAGGACCAGGTAGTAGGTGATGTGAAAGACCTCAGCCTGAGACCCTGGAGAGCCCCTGCTGTGGAGAGTTGACAGACCAGTGCTCTGACTCAGCCGAAGGCAGCTTCATGAATGTTACGTGAAACCACAAAGAGGGCCGTACAGTAGGTGATCTCCCAATCACATTCCAAAAAGATCGTTCCAGAAGGGAATTGTGCTGGTCTGTCTGCTGTAGAGCAGCTAGATTCAAGTCCAGTTGTATCTTAGTAGCCAACCAGATTTTCAGGGTATAACAAAGGGAGCTTTGACTCTCAAAAGATTATACCCGGAAAATCTTGTTGGTCACTTAGGTGCAACCGGACTCCAATCTAGCGGTTCTACAGCAGACCAACACAGCTCCACTCTGAAATGATCTGCATGGAATCTGCTGGGGAGATCGCCCTCTGTGTGGCCCTCTTTTATCTTCCTCTACCAACAACAGCTAGATTTTTGGACTTTGCGGTGCTAAGTTCAAGGTTGCTTTCATTTATCTTCTGAATGCTTCTCCCCCCCCCCCCAACTCCCCCCTTCCTCCCCTTGTAATTGGGAGGCACTTTTCCCCGTATGAATATGTGAACCTGCTTGATGCTGAATTTGACCATCGGTCCATCTCGCCCAGTGCCCTTTGTCCCGTCAGCATCTTCGGCAGGGGTCTTTCCTTGCTCTGCAGGCTAACTAGAGACGACAGGATTCGAACCTGGGACTTTGCTCACACACTGCTGGACTTCTCCACGGCGTTACAGCACCTCTTCTAGGAGTGGGTTAAATGTTTTGGCCCTTATCTCTCGGAGTGGATGGGAGGAGCTGCTTAGCCCAAGGTGTCCACTGAGAAGAATGAACGTTCATGGCCTTTGCTCCCCAGTCGCGGGGTGGGGGGGGCGCACGCGTTAGCAAGGAGTCTTCCTTCCGTCTTCTCAAGTGAGCCCCCAACCGCCCTGGCTTTTCTTTCAGAGTTATGCCCAGCCAGGCCTCCAGTACCTTCAGGGGCAGCAGATTTACGCCGCCCACCCCCAGGGTGTCATGGTGCAGCCCACAACAGCAGTGACGACGATCGTAGCGGCAGGACAGCCTCCGCCGATACAGCAGGTAAGATGGATACACCTGGCTCCCGCCTAGTGTGGCCGAGGCATAAACCCTCTCTCTCCACCAGATGCGAGCTCGTCAGACCCCCAGTTAGGACAGTCTCCACAGCTTCTTTACTAAAATGCTTTATTAGAGAGATGCTCACTGGAGGACCGGTTCCTCATCAGGAATAAGGAAAGCGCGCGAAGCCCCAAAACTTATAGGTAAGGCTCAGTACTTCCCCACACCTCACAGTCTTACATCAGCATGCTGTCCTTGCGTTGCTGTGACAACCGTGACAAATATATGGTGTCTTTATCTGCGGTAGCTGGGCGAAAGCATCTCCGAGGCCCCTCTCATGAGAAAGCCAAGGGGGCTTGTCTTAAGAGGGGGGATGTTATGGCTATAATAGCAGGCACTCACACCCACACGCGTTCCCTGCAGGAATTCCCTCCCCCCAAAGCATGGCACGGTGAACACTGAACCAAGATGGCAAAGAATGACAGTAGTACAGAGAACTGAGAGCCTTGACCACACCGAAGGAAATTGCTGAGCTGCAAGAGCCACTGTCTGTCCTGCGGCACTTATGTCCACGTCAGGACGGAAATCGGGAGTGCGACAGTCTGAGCAATGATCCCTGTGGGAGCAGTTCTGTGGATTTTGAGGATTCCTGTCCAGGCAGAGCATTTTGCAAGTGTCCCGGAACGGTACCGAGGCTGTCTTCGCCTAATCCGAAGGGACGCGATGGCCTGCGTGGGTAGCTTGCTCACTTTGTCGGAGGAAACTTGGCACCTTCGTCACCCTCCCCCCAGCTGCCGTTTCGCTGTCTTCTAGGTTGTTGCTGTAGACCAGAGTCCCCCATCGTAATGCCCACGGGCACCGTGGTGCCCACCAATACTTCTCTTGGTGCCTGGCTAGTTTTTCAGAAAGTGGGCAGAACCCCTGTAAGGCAGGGCTTGTGATTGGCTCTTCTGCTTTGAATGAAGGGCGGCCAAGTGCAGAGGGAAGTATTGCATTTGGTTCCACCTCCTGCAGCCACCATTGTGGGGCAGCGCTCTCCACTCCCTGTCAGAATTACGTCAGTGCCCGCAAGCTCAAAAAGTTTGGGGGCCCCCTGCTACAGAATAATGTGTTGTGTGTTTCTCTTTATTGTCTTGCTGCTTCCAGCCGGAGCTTGTGGTGACCAACAACCTCCTGGACCTGCCCCCGCCCTCTCCTCCGAAACCCAAGACCATTGTCCTCCCTCCAAATTGGAAAACAGCCCGAGACCCAGAGGGGAAGATCTATTACTACCACGTGGCGACGAGGTAAAGGGTCTCTCTTACTCTATGGGGGTCTTTGTTTTGGCCTTCTAATTAAAAAAAAAAAATAATCTTCCACTTGAATAGACAAGTGACAGGATCCCGAAACAGGTTTGCATTGACTGCTTGGCTGTTGCTCTGGGTGGATGGAGAGATTGTGGGCAAGCGGTGGAGTCCGGTGAGCAGAAATTCTACTTTGTGAGCTGCCGGCATTAAGGTTGTGAGCGAGCGATTTGGCTGCTGCATAAATTAGTTTGCTCTGGAGCCACCCTTCCTTGAGCTAAGACAAAGATGTATGAGCCGGGGGCTAAGAAACTGTGAGCTAGCTCACACTAACTCAGCTTAGAGGGAACACTGGTTGTGGGTGTGCAGAAACCCGAGCTGAGAGGATCTGAGCTTCATGGGCAAGAGAGAACAGGGAAGAAGCAGCTGCAGGGGATGGGGGGAGGGCGTGGAGAGCTGGCCAAGGGGGTGGGAAACGAGAGGGTGTTGTGAGTGGTGGCCGGGGGAGAAAACCCCTGGTAGGGCACCAGAGAGAGAGAAAGAATGGGAGGGAGAGAAAGAGCCGACGGAGTGGAAGGAGCAGGCAAGCTGAGCCAAAACAGATGGAGAAACGGGCAAGCAGCAGGGATAAGAATAATAGAGAAGCCCATGTTGGATCAGGCCAGTGGCCCATCCTGTCCGACACTCTGTGTCACACAGTGGCCAAAAACACCAGGTGCCCTCAGGAGGACCAGCAGTGGGGCCAGGACACCAGAAGCCCCCTCCCACTGTTGCCACCCCACTCCAAGCACAAAGAATACAGAGCATCACTTACTTGTTCCAGACATAAGAACATAAGAGAAGCCAATGTGGGATCAGGCCAGTGGCCCATCCAGACCAGCACTCTGTGTCACACAGTGGCCAGAAATACCAGGTGTCCTCAGGAGGTCCAGCAGTGGGGCCAGGACACTAGACGCCCACCCACTGTTCCCCCCCTTCCCCCAAGCACCAAGATTACAGAGAACATAAGAACGTAAGAGAGAAGCCAGTGTTGGATCAGGCCAGTGGCCCCTCCAGTCCAACACTCTGTCACACAGTGGCCAAAAACACCAGGCGCCCTCAGGAGGTCCAGCAGTGGGGCCAGGACACTAGAAGCCCTCCCACTGTTGCCACCACCCCACAAAGCACCAAGAATACAATGGATCACTTGCCCCAGACCGAGGGTTCCTATCTATGGCCACTGATGGACCCCTGCTCCATATGTTTACCCAATTCCCTCTTGAAGTCATCCATGCTTGTAGCCGCCGCCACCTCCTGTGGCAGTGAATTCCATAAATGGGGTTGTTGTCCCCGTCTGTCCCCCCCCCCCCCCCCCCCGTGATCTACTCTTGATGGACTCTTGGGAGCTTCCAGATTCAAAGCCGGGGCCCTCCCACTATGCTGTGGCCGCTCTGCGCTCTGGTAAGCCCCCCCCTTCCCCTCTGTGCTCCTGTGATTTTGTCCCAAACTGGTCCCTACCACTGATGGGGAGGCCAGAGGCACCTTCTTAGCAGGAGCCTCAAAGTGCCCAGTGTATAGTCTGCTTCTCACAGTTCCGGCTCAGCACACGAGTGCCAAGTAGAAAGTGTCGGAAACCGGCACTGGGATGTGCCCCCTTTTTAAAAAACCCGGTCCCACACGCTTTGATCCTGGTATGTCCACATGTGGACTGAGTTACCTTGGAGCCCGGTGGCGGCTTAAGTGCCACTCGTTTGGAACGGAAACCTTTCTCACTGCAGCATTCACAGACCCCTTTGTAATGGCACATTAACAGGCAGCCCCGGGCTTTACAGCAAGTCCCCCTCGGAGGCGTTTCCTTTGTTCTCTGCGCAACTTCTCCCCACCCCAGAACTGGTCCCAATTAAGGGGACATTAAATGTGCACGTTACGAGAAGTGTGGGGCTTACCGCCTTTTAGTCCTCTGGGTGGCAGCCATATAAACTTAAGGTGCTTCTGTTTGAGGGACCCAAGGCTTATTTGAAACAGATGCGAGGTGACTTCGCTAACTTGTACGAAGCTGCCTTAGAGAAAGTCCGGCCGCCCTTCCATATAGCCGGGAGTCCCCTGCCGGTCTTCAGGTCGCAGGCAGCAGTCTGGCAGGCGGCGGATAGCACCAGTGGGGTGCCGTAGCTTTTAGCTGGAGGTACCCAGGAACTGGACTCAGGACTTTAATTCCTGAATAGCCAGCATTGTACCACAGCTATAAGCGCTCCTGCGTTTTTATATACTCCGAAAACCCTCTTTGTTTCTCAGCTGCTACTGAACTCTAATCCACCTGTTTTTCTCAGAACAGCTAGCTTCGAGTCCAGTAACACCTTAAAGACCAGCAAGATTTTTCAGGTTTCACCTTCTGAGAGTCAGAATTCCCTGCGTCAGATTTTTGTTTGTTTGTTTGTTTATTTATTTAGACTTCTGTCCCGCCCTCCCTGCCGAAGCAGGCTTAGGGCGGCTTACACAGTGTTAAGAGCAAGATAAAACAATTGGTTAAATAAAATTACAATCAAATAGATCTAAAAAGAGTACATAAAGTGCTAGCGCAATATAACGATGGTGGGAATCTGACCGTCAGTTAACCACATGGCCTGGGTCATGTCGGCAGAGCACAGGCTGTTCAGTTAATATAATATCGATGTTATTGATGTTGGTGGCACTGGGGCCAGGGCCTCAGGTGGTGCTGGTCTTTAAGGTGTTACTGGACTCGAAGCTAGCTGTTCTGAGAAAAACAGGTGGATTAGAGTTCAGTAGCAGCTGAGTGCGGCTCCTTAATCGATAGCCTGGTGGAAGAGCTCCGTTTTACAGGCCCTGCAGAACTGTAAAAAACCCCCCAATTATAGTGCTCTCTGTGGAACATATGGAGAAAAGTGGCCCCTTAGGACCCTTAAGAACATCAGAAGAGACCCTGCTGGATCAGGCCAGTGAGGGTCCATCCGGTCCAGCCTTCTGTCTCACACAGGGGCCAGCCAGTTCCTCTGGAGGGCCAACAACAGGGCAGAGAGGCCGAAGCCTTCCCCCTGAGAAGAACCTCAGAAGAGCCCTGCTGGATCAGACCAGTGAGGGTCCATCTAGTCCAGCATCCCGTCCCACACAGTGGCCAGCCAGTTCCTCTGGAGGGCCAACAGCAGGGCAGAGAGGCCGAGGCCTTCCCCTGAGAAGAACCTCAGAAGAGCCCTGCTGGGTCAGACCAGTGAAGGTCCATCTAGTCCAGCCTCCTGTCTCACACAGTGGCCAACAACACGCACACAAAAGCTTATACCCAGAATAAAACTTTGTTGGTCTTCCCCCCCTCCCCCCAGGTTTATTTATATTTTTCACAGAATTTGCATACACGCATGAGCACAAAAAAGAAAAAAAAAACATAATTTTGAGTTTATACAAAGTTGGTATTTAACCACTCATATACACCTGGCCATTTCACGTTGAACAGAGCCATCTCCTGACCATTTAATATTATATGAAGCCTATCCATTTCAGCCAGGTCCAAAAACGTATAAATGACTTCTCTTCTCGATGGGATTTTGTCAGATTTCCAACTCTTAGCAAGTAAGATTCTAGCAGATGTCAACATACATACCAGCAGTCCGACTTCATTTCGTAAATATCCGTCCAGGATTATATTTAAGCGGTATATCTCAGGATTCAGTTCCAGGTTTATCTCTAACATTTCTAAAATAAATCTCTGTATCTTCCTCCAGTATAGTTGAAGTTTTGGTCATCTCCACCACTTGTGATAAAAAGTACCAATGCTTGTTTTACATTTCCAACACGATTTAGAAGTATTTTTATAGCATTTGGCAATTTTATCGGGCAACCAATACCATCTATGGAACATCTTTAATGCATTTTCCTTATATGAGGTGGCCCTCATAAATTTCATAGACTTCCCTATCTTACCCCACTCCTCAAGCTGAATATTATAACCAAAGTCCCACATCCAGGAAATCATCGTAGATTTAACTGTTTCATCCTGCATATAATCCTCTAACAAAAATCTATAAATCATAAAACTTCGTTGGTCTTAAAGGGGGCCGCTGGACTCAACCTTTGCTCCCTTGCTTCAGACCAACTCAGCGGTCCACCTGAGTCCGTATTGTCCAAGGAAGGACGTGTGTGAACCCTTTTGTGCAGTGCAGCCGTCCTACCTGTGCAGAAAGGCCCGCTTGAATCAGTCAGTTTTGCATGGTCTGCAGGAAGCCAGGAGGGGGGGAGCCTCCCTGAGCTCCTTGGGCAGGCCGTCCCATAAGGCGGGGGGCCACAGCAGAGAAGGCATGCATATGGGCAGTTGTTGAAACTCCTGCTGACATGAACGAAGTTGTTGTGGCGGAGCACGGGGGAGAGGCAGTCTGTCAAATAAGAGGGGCCGTGGCCGTGAAGGGCTTTGTATGTGAGATACCACTCTCTTTTTCACATGCGTGCATGCACTGGCACATACATACACATCTGATATTCAGGGCTTTGAGACAAGAGTAATAAGTGCAAGGCAAGCCCTTTGTCAGATGTAAGTTCAAGGTACAAGTTAAGATACTGAACTGCAGACCGGAAGGTCAGCAGTTCGAGACCCGAGTGCTGCATGACAGAGTGAGCTCCCGTCCCTGGCCCCAGCTCCTGCCAACCTAGCAGTTTGAAAGCCAGAAATTGCAAGTAGATAAATAGGTACCGCTTCGGTGGGAAGGAAACAGCGTTCCATGCGCCTCAGCGTCTAGTCATGCCAGCCGCATGACCCCGGAAACGTCTTCAGGCAGCGCTGGCTCTTCGGCTTGGAAACGGAGATGAGTCAGATTCAACTGGCTTTCAAGCAAGGGAAACCTTTACCTTTACTAAGTTCATTCAGGATTGCACCTCTCTCTGAAAATGGACAGAAAATCCTTTCCTGATTTCTTGTAGTGGGCAGGGGCTTGGTTCTTGCTTTGGAGGGCTCTCCTCTGTGAGCTCAGCATGGCTTTTCTCTTACCTAAGGTGGCTTTCTTCCTGCAGGCAAACCCAGTGGGATCCCCCAAATTGGGACAGCCCAGGGGACGACACCAGCCTGGAGCATGAAGCTGAGATGGATCTTGGGACCCCGACGTATGATGAAAACCCCATGAAGGTCAGTTTGTGTGATTGGTTTCCCAGTCCCTTCTGCGTCTGTTCCTTAGCTGGCCAGGATGTGACTAAACTCCCAGCTCAGTCATCCGAAGGTGGGAACGGTGATTTTTATCTCCCAAAGACATAACGAACGGAGCCCTTTAAAGAGGCAATGGAGCTGAGACACTTGAACTGGCCAGGCCTCTCCACTGCTGGGGAAACCTCCTCCGCCCCCCCGCCCCCCCCAAAAAAGGACTTGAATCCAGAAGTGCACTAGGAAACCATCGTCCTATTCTGAACAGGGCTAAGAAGCCATACTGTAAATATGGATGACAATCTGTTTCAAGCCTGTTTTAGGATATTCCCTTTAAAATGAGGATTTTTAGCTTTTCTAAACTGCTTCTTTTTAGCTTTGAGGTGCTAACGTTCTCTAGTTAGGAAGAGAAAATAGACTTCCCGGTTTTTATATGGGGGTGGAGGGCATGGTTTCCCGTTCCTTGTTAGGAGTCATTCCATCAGTTGTGGCCAGGATCGGGGATCACTGAGATCAAAGGAGAAGCTCCGCTCAGGATTTTCGCTCTTCCATATGCAGCAGGAAGTCTTAACGAAATGGCCGCGATACAGTTTGCTAACTGCCAAAGAAATCTAAGACTTCTTTTGCTTTAAATTTCTGAGTTTTATCAAGCAAAGATTTAAGTTGTCGTTAATTGAATTGCATTAACGGCAGTCTGCAGTGTCGGCCTCTTGACCTCCGCAGTGCAACGGTCGGAGGGCTGGGCTCGTCTCGGGTGGCGTTAATTCCATATCAGCTGCCTCAGGAATGTCTACGCCTCAAGTTCCCAGCTGTTTGCAAGTCTCCCAGAGGATCTTTGGTTACTGGAGGCAGCCAATCCCCTCCTCTTCTTGGTGCAGTCATGCTCTGACCAGTCTCTGTTTCTTCCTTAACCCAGAGCCCTATAATAGACTTGCCACAGCAATGGCAGAGCATGGGGGGGGGGCCCTATCTGAATCCCAGAAGACTTAGAAATCAAAGAGGCAGAGCCACACCTAGTAGTCTGGCACAGTTCACAGTGATACATGCACAGCCTGGAAGGACTTGGGACCAGTGTTCCCTCTAAGCTGCGTTAGTGTGAGGCGGCTCACATTTTTTTAGCCTCCAGCTCACACATTTGGCTCCAGAGCAAACTAATTTACGCAGCAGCCAAACCGCTCGCTCACAGCTTCAATGCCAGTAGCTCCCAAAGCAGAATTTTTTGCTCAGAAGCCTCCACAGCTTAGAGGGAGCAATGCTTGGGGCCAACCCTTCCCTTGGGGCGTGGTGTGCTACCGTGCCTTCTGTCTGCAGTGCCTGGGATCCAGAAGATCCCGCCGAGTGAGCAGAAGCCGCTTCCGTTCACCCAGTCAGGGCAGGTCCCCATTCTGCAGCTCCCTGAAAACGTCCCTTTGTCGTCTGGCCGACCTGTAGCCCAGTGTCCTCTGACCCACATGGGTCGCCCAGATGCTCTTGAGGAGCTCACGGGCAGGGCACGAAGGCAGCCACCCTCCCCTGCCAACAGGCATGGAGATAAGGATGTTCCTGTAGGCACTGTGTACTCGGACTTTCAAAGTGTTTTGACAGGGTACCTCACCAAAAGATCCTGATTAAACTTAGCAGTCATGGGATGGCCCTCCTACCGATTAAGAATGTGTTACGTGAAAGGAAGCAAAGAGCAGGAATCAATGGTCAGTTCTCATAGTGGAGGGAAGTTAGCCGTGGGGTGCCACAAGGATTGCTATCGGAGCTGGTGCTGTCTAATTTGTTCGGATTGGGGGTGAGCGGTGTAGTGACCAGGTTTGCAGAGGGCGCAAAACTATTTAGGTTGGTGAAAACCAAGGTGGAGCGTGAAGAAGAAGAGAAGAGACATTGGATTTATACCCCATCCTTCACTGCCCGAAAGAGTCTCAGAGCAGCTTACAAACCCCCTTTCCCTTCCCCTCCCCACAACAGATCCCCTGGTAGGTAGGTGGGGCTGAGAGAGCTCTCTCTCTCTCGAGCTGCCCTTTCAAGGACAGCTCCTGTCAGAACTGTGGCTTGCCCAAGGTCATCTCACAGCTACACATGGAGGAGGAGAGGGGAATCAAACTTGGTTCTCCCAGATTAGAGTCTGCACACTTAACGACTACACCAAACTGGTGTGGTTTGTTTTGTTTTCTACCTTCAAGGTTTGTTTTCTACTTTCAAGTTTTATTTCTTCCTAACTTTTAAATATATGTACCAGAGTAGCATAGGGACCAAGACTGGCCCAAGGTCACCCAGCAAGCTTCCATGGCATCAGTGGTGGTTCGAACCCAGGTTTTCCAGATTCTAGTTCAGCGCTCTTAACCCCACTGCACTCTCTGTTCCCAGGACAAGGGTCTGTAAAGTCCTTTCTCTCCCCCTAACCTGGAATTGAGGTCTGCTACAGTTCTGGACTCCTAGGAAGACTCCGGAGGACGAGGGTAGCTCTTCCCTCTGTGTAGTGAAAAGGGGCACTGCTAAAAATAACCACTCCTGTATCTTTCTCTCTCCAGTCTTCCAAAAAACCCAAAACGGCAGAAGCAGACACTTCTAGCGAGCTGGCAAAGAAAAGCAAGGAAGTATTCCGGAAGGAGGTAAGTTTCTCAGCATGGTGGTTTCCATAAATCATGTCCCACTTTTGCGACCCCTCAGATGCTGGGGGACAGATCCGTCTCTCCTGCTCTGGGGTTGGCACAGCTGGCCAGCAGGAAGAGATCCTTTGCAGTCTGTCACTGCCAAAGACCCACAAGATACTGGAGAGGGACACAGAGGAGAGAGCAGCAAACGGACATCAAAGGATGCAAGCCAAGCCAAGCCCCAAGGGAGATCTGAGGGTGGCCCGGAGCGGGGGATATCTTTCCCCAAATACTTCAACTCCCGGGCCTCCAATGAAGCTGACGGGCAGTAGATTCAGGATGAACAAAAAGAAATCTTTCTTTACACAGCGAGTGATTAAAAGATGGAATTCGCTGGCAGAGGATGTAGTGATGATTACAGGGACAGCTTTAAAAGAGGATTAGATAGGTTTATGTAAGATAAGTCTATCTATGGCTACTAGCCATGGTGACTGAGGGAACCTCCACATTCAGAGGCACTCATTCTCTGAATCCCAGAGACAGGAGGAAACATCAGGGGAAGGCCTCGGCCTCTCTGCCCTGTTGTTGGGCCTCTGGAGGAACTGGTTGGCCACTTTGTGAGATAGGCAGCTGGACTAGATGGACCCCCACTGGTCTGATCCAGCAGGGCTCTTCCGATGTTCTTATCAGGGGAAGGCCTCAGCCTCTCTGCCCTGTTGCTGGCCCTCCAGAGGAACTGGTTGGCCACTGTGTGAGAGGGGATGCTGGACTCAGTAGACCCTCACTGGTCTGATCCAGCAGGGCTCTTGGATATTCTTATCAGAGGAAGGCCTCGGCCTCTCTGCCCTGTTGTTGGCCCTCCGGAGGAACTGGTTGTGTGAGACAGGTTGCTGGACTCAATAGATCCTCAGTGGTCTGATCCAGCAGGGCTCTTACTACGTTCTTGTATCATTTATGCAACGTTCCCTTTCGTGCTGGATTGGTAAGCAGTTGGCAGGCCCTTTCAGGCCCTTTGCTTCACACCCCTCCCCTCCTTCCTCGCCAGATGTCTCAGTTCATCGTGCAGTGCCTGAACCCTTATCGCAAGCCAGACTGCAAAGTTGGCCGGATAACCACAACTGAAGATTTCAAGCACCTGGCGCGCAAGGTACCTCGCTGGGACTGGGCTGACATGGGCGGAGGTGATGGTGGTGTCTGCAGGCTTTCTTGCGTTTGATTTAACCTGTTTAGAAAAGTCCACCCCACTATTTCACTTAACATCCTTCAGGCTGACAGTGGAGAGTACATAGCTTCTGAGATCTGATGTGACTGGCCTGGCCTGGCCTGGAATTCCTCGGTGGCCCCCGATCCAAACAGTAGTCAGGCCTCCAAAATCCAAGGAGATGGGTCCAGCCAAGTCCTGGTGGGCTACCAAACTTCCCTTTAGTACCCTCCCAAGACCAGGTGTCTCCGGAGAGCCGTTGGTGGCTGTTACCAAGAGGAATGGCTTGAGATGCCAGGGTGAACAGGGGCAGAAATGAGGAGTGTGTGTGTGTGTGTTTGCCTTTGCCTTACTTGTGAGGGCCAGGGAGGAGAGGGAGCTTCGCGCATCCTTGCCTTTCAAGAGTGAGGCTGAAGCTGGCGTGCGCACAGGCGTGCTAGTGGCACCATCCGGGGACGAAATGCTGCCTTTGAAGTCGGCGCCAGATTTCTCCTTCAGCTAGGAACGCCCCCCTCCTATCTTCAAGTGCTGCTCTCTGCTTCAGCCACACACGTCGGCTGCCCTTGTGAGTCTTGAGCCAGGGGTTGCCTGGAAGCTCCGATCAACAGCGGGCGTCTGGTGGGTGCCCGCTGCCAGTCACAGATGCCGCCGCCGCTGCCCTGTCGGTGACACAGGAAAGCAAGAAACTGTGACAAACCCAACGCCTAAATACTAGTGGAGATTTTATAAAACTAAGTATTCTGTATTCTTTTCTCAAAGACTTAAGTATATTTTTCAATGTGCCATTACAGGATCACCCTTGGTGTGTCATATCTCAGTATTTCATCCGAGAATCATCACTATACAATTACAGAAATATGAAATCCGATACAAAACAATCTAGCATTTGAAGGACTGACTTCCATACACTTGAGACACATTAATGTTCCGCTGTGTGACGTTAAACAATGGGGGGGGGGGGGGGTTTCCAGTCCAAAAATGCTAGTCCCGGCGCCAGGAATCGATCCAAGACAAAGACTCCAGATTTAATCTTCGTTTCGAGTTTCTTCTTCGGCAAAAGGACTGCTTTTACAGTTAGCATCTTTGAGAAAAGAATACAGAAAACGTAGTCTTATCGATCTTTATTAGTGTTTGGCATTGGTTGGCAGTGGTTTCCTACTTTCTCACCACGTACTAGTTAGACTGTGGCCAGTGCCCTATAGCCACGAGGCAGTCCCTTTGCCCTGCCAAGAAGAGGCCATGGGGATTGGTAGCCAGGGGTCAGGGAGTCTGTTGTCAGCCAGCAGCAAAGGCATTTCCCCTCTTCCCCTCGTCCAAAAGAGGTTATCAAGACCAATGTCATTTTTATTTTTATTTTTTACTGGAACTTCTGCTTTTTCCTGAACTGGAAATAAAAATAACTCAAGAGCTGCACACACAGAGCTGGGTGAAAGCGGAAAAGCAAAGATCAAAAAGAAGGCGAAATGCAACCAACAGAACATACACGATAAGTGCTGTGAATGTAGCGCAACTCCCTTTGTCAGTTTCTAAAAAAAAATATTTCCCTGTTAGGGGAAGTAGGGGCAGGCAGGCAGACGTGCTCGGCAGATCTCGCTCGTCAAAGAGAATTTGAAAGGCTGGTGCTGCCACAGAGAAGGCCCTGCTCCAGCATCCCAGTCCATGATGAGAGACAAGGGCCCCCCCCGCCCGCCCCCTTCCAGTTCTGGCCGGTTCTGGTCATGTGATGCACTGGCGTTCCTTGGCTGGGAGACGGGTGGTCTGCATCGGAGCGGAGGATGGGCTGGGTGCCATCAGCAAGAGGCGTGGAGCCGATTCTTGTTTGAGCAGCCCGTGTTTTTATTCCGCCAGCAAGTCTGACTCTTGAAACGTGAGCGTAGAAGACAGAGAGGAGGAACCAGAGGCCCCATTCTCTTTCCTTACTCACAGGGCTAATTTGGGGGCGGAACGCACAGGAACGGCGTTCCGGCTGGCTTCCGAGTTGGCCACGCCTACAGCCTTCCCCCCCCTCGGGTTCCCCGGGCACCTCACAAGCCGCAAGGCAACTGGGGAAGCCAAGCCGATCCAGGGAGGATTTAAACTGCCTTCTCTCCCCCCCCCTCGGGTTCCCCAGGTGCCCCGCAGGTGCAGGGTGCTGGGGGAAGCCGATCCAGAAACTGCCTTCCTTCCCTCGGGTTCCCCATGCACCCTCGGGTTCCCCAGGTGCCCCACAGCTTACAGGGTACATGGGGAACCCAAGGGAAGGAAGGCAGTTTCTGGATCGGCTTCCCCCAGCACCCTGCACCTGCGGGGCCCCTGGGGAAGCGGATCCTGGGAGGGAGCTGCGCTGTCAGGGGTGTGGCCTAATATGCTAATGAGTTTCTGCTGTTGGGTGTGGACTATTACGCTAATGAGTTCCTGCCGGGCTTTCTCTGCAAAAAAAAAAAAAAGCCCTGCGTACTCACGTTCAAGGGAAGTAGAGAAATATGGGCTGGGTGAACATTTTCATTCCCTGACTGTTCAGGCACAAATCCATGGCCTTCGGGTGGTGTTCAGCTCCTTGAAGCCGGACCATTAGTTGCTTGTCCTTAGGACTGATTAGCCATGCCCCATACTCATCCCCTGTCATTAATGGCTGCCCTCTCCATTGCAGATTATTTCTCCTTCTCCCTCCTGGTTGTCCAGACAAGAAAGGGGGTGATCTCTTTGTCCAGGAAGTTCCCGCTGTCCATCTGCTAAAATCAAGTCCAGTAGCACTTTAGAGACCAGCAGGATTTTTTTTGGGGGGGGGGGGTATGGGCCCCTGAGACAGAGTCAAATCTCCCTTCATCAGATCCATGAGTCCTTGTATCCCAGTCTGCAAAGAAAAAGTGCAGAGATGCAACGCAAAAAGTAGTCAGCTTTCTCCATTATGAATTTCACTGTAAAGTTTTACTCCACACCGCAAAATTCTTCATTTTTTTTCTTTTATTTTTTGTGGAGTGATATGTATGTAGAATGTTTTAAATAAACTTATAATTTGGTTTTTTAAAAAGTAGTTGGCTTGATTAGGGGCAGAGAATTAGCATCTGTAGTGAGATAAGAAGCCTGTATCCATGTTCAGCCCTGGGGGGCCCATTGTTCAGAATCAGTGAATTCTTATCTCACTACAGATGCTAATTTCACTGCTCCTAAGCCTCTCTCCTTTGTTCTAATCAAGCTGGCTACATTTTGCATTGCACCTTTAAATCCTTTTGTTGCAGTATCCCTCCTGCCTTCAGCCTGGGTTAGAAGGACTCGGGGATCTCCGTTCCTACTTGTGTCTGACTAAGGGGGCTTTTACCTGGAAAATCCTGTTGGTCTCTAAGGTGTTACTGGGATTCCAGTCTAGCTCTTCTCCCTGCAGACCAGCACAGATACCCTCTGAAATGCTCTCCGCCAGGGACGTCTGGGGCCAGCCTGCCTCCTAACTCTGCCTCCGCATGTTTTTTTTTTCCCTTCCCAGTTGACCCACGGAGTGATGAACAAAGAACTGAAATACTGCAAAAACCCCGAGGACCTGGAATGCAATGAGAATGTGAAGCACAAGACGAAAGAGTACATCAAGAAGTACATGCAGAAATTTGGGGGCATTTATAAGCCCAAAGAGGACACGGACTTGGAATAGCGGCCGAGGGCGGCAGCCTCGTGTCCGTCTTCTTCAGAGCTTGAAGCCGTCCAGCTCCCGGATGCTTCAGCTGGGTGGGATCACTGGCCTCCTTTGGGGGAGACGAGGGGACCCCCCTTGGTAAGCCACCCCCTGAATCTCGCGGCACAGGCGACTCCCTTTCCAAGTCACCTTTCGGGAGACCAGACGGGCTGCAGAATGAATGGACGGCATCTGCCTACTCCCCAGCTGTGACTCCGCACATCACCCCGTGTGCGCCCTCCGTGCAAAACTTCTGGCCTGGCGGTGGTGCTGTTTCCACACGATGTCCCACGGTCGCATCCTGTCTCCCCCCTCAAGTTCTGTATAATATTTTAACGTATCTGTGAATATATGGAGGTTTTTTTCTCTCCTTCCCTCCCCCCTCCCTCCATGTGTTGATATCATGGGAACACTTTGTAAGAATAGTTTTGAAGGTTTCTTCTTCTTCTTTTGTTCTCTGCAAGGTTGGAATCTGTTATCATGTAAATATTGGCAAAACGGGCCGCCTCCGGGTTTCTGGCTGGCCGAGTGCTATGTTGATAAGATTAATTTTACTGCTTAAATCATTTTACTTTATCCAATTTTTACTGAAGTTTTTATGTAAAAGGAAAAAATTAAAAAATTAAATAAAATGGCAAAGGAAAGAATGTCGTCGTATGAAATTTGCGCCTGGAATTTGAAAAAAGGGGTAGCCGTTGTGTTTACTGGAGAACGTACAAATCATCAATGCCGGAAAGCAGGGAAAGCTGAGAACAAGGAGGGACCGAAGAGGCTTCCGGCTCAGTCTCTGATCTTCGACGTGGTCTCTGTGCTTCACACTATGAGTTTACTGCGCCTGCGCAGGAATCCATGGGTGTTGTAGAAAGCTCTTAATGGATTTTCGCGCCTAGCGCCTCCAGGCACGTGCCGGGGCCCGTCGCGCATGCCCAGAGGAGCCGAGCGTGGACATCCCGCCAGTTCTTCTCTGACCACCGCGCCTGTAGCACCTCGCTACTCCCTCTCCGTCGGTCACAGTTGTGCTTTGTAGTTAGCTCTCAGAATTTCGTACTCTAGCCTCCCCACTCTTTCTAACACCTAAAAAAAAAGTCTGTTTTTTCTCCTTTCCCGGGGCCTTGGGCAACTCCTCCAATAGTTTTCCAGCCTCTGTATGGCAACAAAGTGGGGCTGTTTCAAAAGACGTGCTTCGTGCAGGAGCAAGCTCACAACCCCCGACAGACACTCGCTCTGTCTGTTTTGCCTCGGGGAAGGACAAGAACCCAGGCAGTATTTTTTGGAAGGCAGAGAATTGCAAGGGGGACAGGAGACAACGATCTCTGTGTTCCCAGGTTCCAATTTATGGACAGAGGGCCTATATCTGTTCTTCACCTGCTTTGCTCCCCCTAGTGGTCAATTCAGTGTTACGTTCCTGTATTTCCAGCACAAAAACCTGCAGTTTAAATCTGCAGGGTGGCATTCTGACACAAAGTGATACAATATTGAATTGACCACTAGAGGGAGCAGAACACATGCCGAACAGCTAATCCCGCCCCCAAATAGGGACACACACAAGGGAGGAAAATGAAAATGGGGATAAACTCCTTGAGTTACAGAAAAGACTTCTCCATCAGTGGTTCACCTCCCGGTTGTTCTGTTTCCCCTGCTTAAAGCAAGCGAGCAGCACCCTGTACAAGGCCAAAGGCCATTACAGTTAGCTCACACGGGGGACATAGCCAGCTATGGCAAACGCAAGAGCATAATAGAAGAAGAGGAGATTGGATTTATATCCCGCCCTTCACTCACTTGGGGTCTCAGAGCGGCTTGCAAATTCCTGTCCCTTCCCCTCCCCACGACAGACACCCTGTGAGGTCGGTGGGGCTGAGAGAGCTCTGAGACAACTGTCCTTGAGAGAACAGCTAGTACAGAGCTATGGCTTGCCCAAGGTCATCCAGCAGGTGCAAGTAATACTACCCAACGACCATCTTTGATCAATGGGACGGTCAGGGAGGGGCCTTTTCCCAGGATCTTAATTCCTGGGCAGGAACATGGAACTTCCTCGAGTCATTTTGGGCCTGTTGTTCCCTCTCTGCTTTGCCTACTTCACAGGGTTGTTGTGAGGGTAAAACGGGAGGGGGAGAACCGTGAATGCCCTCCCCCAGCTCCTTCAGAAAAGGTGGGATAAAAATAGCTGTCTGTCGTTCAAGGTTTCCTCTTCCGACAACTTGAAAATACTTCTCTGAGTGGAACTGAGGAAACCGTTCACTGAACCATGGTTACAGTTTGGTAGAGGCCAAAGTGAAATTGTCTCTACAGTCCAATCCGGAATGTGGCCAGCCAGCAAGTTCCCTCCCCGCCCAAAAACAAAAACAGATCGGATTTATACCCTGCTCTTCACTTACAGTCCCCTTCCCCTCCCCACAACAGACACCCTGGCAGGGAGGTGGGGCTGAGAGAGCTCTTTTGAGAACTGCTCTTGAGAGAACAGCTCTGAGAGAACCTGTGACTGACCCAAGGTCACACCGGCAGCTGCATGCGGAGGAGGAGTGGGGAATCAATCCCGGTTCTCCCAGATTAGAGTCCATGCTCCTGACCCCGACACCAAACTGGGCAAGGCCATAGATAGGAAAGGAGGTGATGGGAGCATGCAGCTTTCCTTCCTGTTTTCCTCCACACATCCCTTGAGTTATCCTCCACGCTACAGGTATGGAGTTGGGGCAGAGACAACACCAGCGTTCTGTGCCTTCCCACAGGAAGAAGAGGAGAAGGTTCTTACTCCCGCTTTTCTCTGCCTTCCAGAGTCTCCTTTCCCTTCCTCAGATACTGGGACTGAAGGTCATCTAGTCACAAGCCACAACTGCCGTGATTTAAACGGCTTGCGTCTTTGTGCAAGGAACTGTAACGTTCTAAGTGGCTTGCGGTGAGTGGGACGCTCTGTAATGCCCATCCCGCAAAGGAGGGGGCAGTGCCCCCCCATGCGTGTTTCTCAGGCTAGCTTTGAACCCTGCACCCTCAAGATGGCTGCAAAGTCTTTTAAAAGAGTGTCCCTTGAAAACAGCTTGTGTTCCCTCCCCCTTTGCCGACTTGCAGTGCTCCTGAGTTTGGGGATGTTCTGGCGCTTTCAAATTGCTCGTCTTCTTGCCCTGTGCTGGAGAGAGAGGAGGGGGGGGGAAGATCTGTTAGCTAACGCTTGTGGTAGCCAGAGTGACGCTAGAGAGCAAATGTTTTGGCCTCCGGCAAGCTGAGAGCCATTAATCCTCCCTGCGCCTCCTGCCTTTGTGAGTCACAGAAAGCCTCTCTGCTCTCTGGACCTGGATGGACAAGATTAGAACCTCCTTTTGGCCCTGCTCCACTCCGAAAAAGAGCTTGCAGCTGGTCTCTAAGGCCAGGGTTGGTGAAGTTCCTTGGCTGAACCCAGCCAAGTCTTAAGGATCCCAAAGAACTTTGAACCGTGGCTGTTCTTTAAGACCTGCTGCAGCAAGGTAGCTTTGCCAACTTCCAGGTGGGAGCCTGGAGATCTCCCGGCATTACAGCGTCTCTCCAGGCTAGAGAGATCAGGTCCCCCGGAGAAAAGGGCTGCTTTGGAGGGTGGGCTCTAGGCCAGTATGCCCTGCTTAGGTCCCACCCCAGGCTCCAGCCCCAAATCTCCAGGAATTTCCCAACCTGGAGTTGGCAACCCTAAATCAGTTGTGGGTGCGTGCTCTGCCTGGCATGCGGAGATTTCGTGGAAATTCGATTCTGGGTCTGTGCCTGCCTGAGAAGTGACTTTTAAAAAAAACTGGCTGTCTTTGGTTGGCAGCAGAAGCAAGGAAGGAATGGCCTGGAGGCAGTGTTCCCTCTAAGCTGAGTTAGTGTGAGCTAGCTCACAGTTTTCTAGCCTCCAGCTCACACATTTTTGTCTCAGCTCAGGAAAGATGACTCCAGAGAAAACTAATTTATGCAGTAGCCAAATTGCTCGCTCACAACTTTAATGCCAGTAGCTCACAAAGCAGAATTTTTGCTCAAAATAATCCACAGCTTAGAGGGAACGTTGCCTGGAGGCCGGCTGGTTATCGGGGTTCTGGGGCTCCCTCTAATTCAACATCCAGCTCACAAGGTGTCGGAGTCCCGCTGCACACTGCATTGCTCAGGCCTCACCTGGAGAATTGTGTGCAGGTCCGGAGGCCTCACTTCCAAAAGGATGCGGGCAGGATGGAGCAGGTGCACAGGAGAGCGACGAGGACGGTCGGGGGCCTGGAGACCAAGAAGCCCCAAGAGGAAAGGCTGAAAGACCTGGGCATGTTCAGTCTGGAGAAGAGGAGGTTGAGGGGGGGACACAAGTGCTCTCTTGAAGTATCTGAAGGGCTGTCGCTTAGAGGAGGGCAGGGAGCCATTCCTGTTGGCAGCAGAGGAGAGGACTCGCAAGAATGGGCTTAATAGTGCTTAAGTGCACGAACTTCAATCTGGGAGAGCCGGGTTTGATTCCCCACTCCTCCACTTGCACCTGCTGGGTGACCTTGGGCAAGCCATAGTTCTGCCAGAGCTGTTCTCTTAAGGACAGTTCTCGAGAGAGCTCTCTCAGCCCCACCTACCTCAGAGGGTGTCTGTTGTGGGGAGGAGAAGGGAAAGGAGATCATAAGCTGCTCTGAGACTCCAAGTGAAGGGCAGGGTATAAATCCAGTCTCATCTTCTTCTCTGTAGCCTGGGCACAAGGAGTAATTCCAGGAAGTGTCCAGGCCCCACATGGAGGTCGGCAACCCAGTCGGAGGTCAGAGCCTGCGTGGACGACAGCACCCTCTGGGGTCTGTTCCCGTGCTGTGATTTGGCCCCTTCACGGCACCCACTGGAGCAGCGTAGCTTCTTGAAAGAAGCCATTCCATCGTAAGCCCAGAAGACTGATGGCTGCAAGGGTGTAGAGAGACCCGGGCCTCCTCAGGCTTCCCTCTTATCCCGACAAACCGGGGGTCCTCCCTCCCCCCAGCTTGCTTGCTCGGTGCAGCACACGTGCGTGAACTTGGGGTGTGTTGGTGCCTTGAGAACACGGATGCCCTGGCCCTCGCCATCAAAGGCCCCTGGAGAGGAACAGCTGGAGAACCAGCTGTTGTTGATAGAAGCCATGCTGGGAAACGGGGAGGGGGTGAAATGCCGACTCTTCCTCTCTCCTCTCTGTGGCCAAGCCCTTTGGAGTAGATCGAGAAACAGCAGAAACCAAGAAGCTGAGCATGAGAGAGCCAGGCTGCTGTAGTGGTTAAGAGCGCAGACTCTATTCTGGGAGAACTGGGGTTGATCCCCCACACCTCCACAAGCAGCTGCTGGTGTGATCTTGCGTTAGTCACAAGATCTCTCAGAGCTGTTCTCTCAGGAGCAGTCCTCGAAAGAGCTCTCTCAGCCCCACCTACCCCCCCAGGGTGTCTGTTGTGGGGAGGGGAAGGGGAAGGAGATTGTAAGCAATGTTCCCTCTAAGCTGAGTGAGTGTGAGCTAGCTCACAGTCTTTTGGCCCCCAGCTCACACATTTGTGTCCTAGCTCAGGAAGGATGGCTCCAGAGCAAACTAACTTATGCAGTGGCTGAATTGCCCGCTCACAACTTTAACGCCAGTAGCTCACAAAGTAGAATTTTTGCTCACAGGACTCCACAGCTTAGAGGGAGCATTGATTGTAAGCGCCTCTAAGACTCCTTCAGGTAGTGAAGGGTGGGGTATAAACCCAATCTCTTCCTCTTCTTCTTCTTGGTGAACCCACCACGTTGAACTCCTCAGACTGAACCTCTTCAGAGCTGGAAGACCCCTTAGAGACCATCTAGTCCAGGGGTGGCCAAACTGCGGCTTGGGAGCCACATGCGGTTCTTTCACACTTGTTGTTCGGCTTCCAGCAGGGCAGCTGGGGAAGTGAAGGGGAGGCAGACTTTTTCTCCCTCCCTCCCTCCCTCCCACCCATCCATCCATCCATCCATCCATTTATTTGCTTTCTTTGTTTTTGAGAACTGCCCTTGAGAGTACAGCTCTGAGAGAACTTGTAACTGACCCAAGGTCACACCAGCAGCTTCATGTGGAGGAGTGGGGAATCAAACCCGGTTCTCCCAGATTAGAGTCTGCACAGTTAACCACTACACCAAACTGGCTCTCCAAGTTGGCAGCCAACTTGGTGGCCATGATCACATCCTGTGTCAGTGAGTTCACGAGTTGACTATGTGCTGTCTGAAGAAAAAACTACCTTTGGTCTGTCAAGAACCATCCACCTCCATTTTGTGGCGGTGCCCACCACCCTATGCTAGAATACCTGCAGCGTCAAAAAGGTTGGAGATGTCTGCCTTAGCCACTGATGGACCTCTGCTCCAGATGTTTATCCAGTTCCCTCTTGAAGCCGTCCATGCTTGTAGCCGCCACCCCCTCCTGTGGCAGTGAATTCCATGTGTTAACCCCTCTTTGGGTGAAGAAGGACTTCCTTTTGTCTGTTCTAACCCGACTGCTCAGCAATTTCATGGAGTGCCCCCGAGTTCTTGTCTTGTGAGAAAGGGAGAAAAGTACCTCTTTCTCTACCTGCTCTATCCCATGCACAGTCTTGTAAATCTTGATCATGTCACCCCTCAGCTGTTGTTTCTCCATGCTAAAGAGCCCCATGCGCTTCAACCTTTCTTCATAGGGAAAGTGTTCCAACCCTTTTATCATTTGAGTTGCCCTTTTCGGCACTTTTTCCAATGCTGTAATATCCTTTTTGAGGTATGTATTTTAGCTCTATTTTTAATTGTTTTAATGATGTGTGGGTGTTTTTTGGTTGGCTCGAATGATTTTGAAGTGTGATTTCATGATGTGTGTCTAACTTGCCAGCCTTGGTGGCCCCTTGTGAGGGCAGACTGGAAGGATACGGATTTTGTGAAATAAATATATTTAAAAAGTAATCCCCTGGGACACGTCATCGATCTTGAAGGTGCTGCCAGGCTCGAATTTTGTAGTATGAAGTCTGTCACATTTCGATCCCTCCCTTCCAACAGAGAGCTCAGGACAGCAGGACTGACCCATTTCTCTCTCCTCCCTTTTTTCCTTACAACAACCCTGTGAAGTAGGTTGGGCTGGAAGACTGTGACTGGCTCAAGGTCACCCGGCAAGTTTCATGGCAGACTTTCATCTCTAACCGCTGCATGTCACTGAGGGGAGGGGGTCGGTTTCCACAGCCGAGACCGGCACAGTATGCAGAAGATCCCCCCTTGACTCGGTCCGCATAACGGAAAGCAACATTGCCAACATCCCCGGGGTGGGGTGGGGGGCCTGGGATTCTTCTGGAATTAGAAGCGTCTCTCCAGATTGCAGAAACCAGCTGCCCTGGAGAAAATGGCCGTTTCAGAGGATTGACTGCATGTCGTCACGTTATCTGATGAGCTCCTTCCCCTTCTCAAACACCAAACTGAGAGCCAGGTTGGTGTAGTGGTTAAGTGTGCGGACTCTGATCTGGGAGAACCGGGTTGGATTCCCCACTCCTCCTCCACATGCAGCTGCTGGTGTGACCTTGGGCAGGTCACAAGTTCCCTCAGAGCTGATGTCTCAAGGGCAGTCCTTGAAAGGGCTCTCTCAGCCCCACCTACCTCAGAGGGCGTCTGTTGTGTGGAGGGGAAGGGAAAGGAGATCGTAAGCTGCTCTGAGACTCCTTTGGGTAGTGAAGGGAGGGGTATAAATCCAATCTCCTTCTCTCTACCCAGGCAATGCCCCTAAATCTCCAGGAAGTTCCTTAGCTGGAGTTGGCAACCCTAATGGGCCACGGGCCAGGCACTTTCCTGAGTACAGCAGAGGGACTCTGGAGACGCCCTTCGATATGCTGAGTGCCTTTCTTTGCCCGATCTCCTCTGCAGCAAATGCCACCTCTGGGCACTTCCTGCGACGATTCAGCCCCCGGAGCCTTTCTGTGCCCGGACCGCCTCTCTGTCTCTCCAGGATATTTCTTGGAGTGATTCATGCAGCCTCTCTGCAAACGATTAACTCGACTGGACTTCAGAGGAGGGCTCTGGGATGCAGCCCTCCTTTATTTAGCAAATATGCAACATCTGTCAGACATCTGGGAAACGCTGGCGGGGGAGATGTTGTTCCAAGGGCTGAGGAATGTCTGCGTCCCGAATCCTCTCGCCTTTGTGTCCAGGCTGGGGTTGCCAGCCTGCAGAGGAGACCTGGAGATCTCCCAGAATTACAAGTGATCTGGGGTTGCCAGCCTCCAGGTGGGGCCTGGAGATCTCCAGGATTATAACTGATCTCCAGTCTATAGGGATGAGTTCTCTGGGAGAAGACAGCTTCTTTGGAGGAGTGGTTCTATAGTATTACGCCCAGATGAGGTCCCTTCCCTCACCAAACCATGCCCTCCCCAAGGCTCAACCTAGTGTTGCCAACCTCCAGGTGGCAGCTGGAGCTCTTCGGGAATTACAACTGGAGCAACAGAAATCAGCCCCCCTGGAGAAAATGGCTGCTTTGGAAATTGGACTCTGTGGCTTTATATCCCACTGAAGACCCTCCCTCCCCAAGCCCCACCCTCCTCAGGCTCAATCCGAAAAATCTCCAGGTATTTCCAATGCTAGCTCCACCCCCAAATCTCCAGGAATCTCCCAACCTGGAGTTGGCAAACCTATTCCAGACCAGTGTTCCCTCTAAGCTGAGTTAGCTCACCATTTTTTTAGCCTCCGGCTCACACATTTCTGTCTTCGCTCAGGAAGGAGGGCTCCAGAGCAAGCTATTTTATGCAGCAGCCAAACCGCTCGCTCGCAACTTTAAAGCCAGGAACTCACAAAGCACAATTTTTGCTCACAAGACTCCGCAGCTTAGAGGGAGCATTGCTCCAGACTACGGAGTTTAGTAGAGGAAATGGCAGTTTGGGATAGCATAATCTACAGGATCATATCTCAACTGAGCTCCTTCCCCTAACCCCATTTTCCCTAGGTACCACACCCAAATCTTCAGGAATTTCCCAAGTCAGAAATCTGCCCCCCTCCCCCACCCCCATTTATGCCATCTTGTTTAATCTGAGCATAGGCCTATCATCTGCAGAAGCACAGAAGAACACTACACCAGTTTGGTGTAATGGTTAAGAGCGCGGACTCTAATCTGGGAGAACCGGGTTTGATTCCCCACTCCTCCTCTTGCACCCGCTGGATGACCTTGGGCAAGCCATAGCTCTGGCACAGCTGTCCTTGAAAAAGAGCAGTTTCTGTCAGAGCTCTCTCAGCCCCACCTGCCTCCCAGGGTGTCTGTCTGTTGTGGGGAGGGGAAAGGAAAGAAGTTTGTAAGCCACTCTGAGACTCCTTTGGGTAGTGAAGGGCGGGGTATAAATCCAATCTCCTCTTCTCTTCTTCTAGAATGGGATGCAGAATGGAGATTGCTAAATTGCCTATTGTACATCTGTTTCTGGACCTCATGGATGTGAAGGTCTGCATGAGAGGAGTCCAAGAAGGGCTCAGTGGGACTTCTTACACGGGAGATGCCGGAAGAACTGGGAGCAGATCAACTGAGCAGGTTTAAAGAGTGGTTTTAGCCATGCGGGGCCTGATTTGGACTGAGTTTACCCAAGAAGGGGAATGTAAGATCAGACCAGTAATCCATCTAGTCCTGTATCCAGTCTCATGTAGTGGCCAGCAGGTCCAGCAACAGGGCATAGAGGCCAGACCTGAGGTTGTCTCCTGGCTCTGGGATTCAGCGCTTTAGTGCCTCTGAATGTGGAGGTAGTTACCATGACTAGTACCCACTGACAGACCTGTTCTCTATGAATCTGTCTAATGTCCTCTCAAAGTTGTCTATGCCTGTGGCCATCAGTACAGCCTCTGGCAACCAATTCCACCTTTTAATCTCTCTCTGTTTAAAGAAGTATTTCCTTTTGTCTGTCCTGAACCTACTGCTCGTCAGCTTCCCTGAATGCCATTGGGTTCTAGTATTTTGGGTAGAGGGGGGGAAAGCTCTCTTTGTCAACTCTCTCCGCCCCATCCATAATTTTATAACTCTCTATCATGTCCCTGGAGCCACAGTGGCAACAGGGGAGGCGGCACTGAGCAAGGGGGTTGGAGTAGGTGACCTCTAGGATCCCTTCTAACTCCGTGTCAAGAAACTGGTCTCCTTTAAGAGAGGTTTTCTGCCTAAGGGTTAGCTTTCTTGACTACAGAAGTCATCACCACCACCTGCCAGCTTGTTTAGGGCTGGCAGAAGTGATTAACTTGCAGCAGCTGAGAACTGCCACCTAAAGTGGTTGACAGCTTGCAACTTAGAGATCTATCCTGGTCACAGCTTTCTGTTGGCCACATGGCTTTTCTTTCTGCACTGAGAACTTTAGCCCCACCAACCACAAAATCCTGGCTCCGGGCCTGGACGTATTGCATCTTGCTCTCCAGTCAGCAAAGTTAGAATGAAATGTGTTAAAATTTCGTGCAAATGTACTCAGTTTGCATCATTAATGCAGACACCCCGCCCCCACAACAGCTTTTAGGCTGCATAAAGTAACTTGCAAATATTCCTCTACTACCAACCATCTTCTCAGGGACCAACTCCTCAGGAACACCCACGTTTCCAGGAACGCAGTGCAAAAACCACTGAATGATGGACAGTGATCGCCATACTGGGCAGAGTACCCTCGTGACAAACCTAAGTCAGGGGCAGTGTTCCCTCTAAACTAAGTTAGTGTGAGTTTGCGCACCATTTTTTAGCCTCCAGCTCACACATCTTTGCCTTGGCTCAGGAAGGAGGGCTCCAGAGCAAACTCATTTATGCGGCGGCCAAATCGCTCGCTCACAACTTGAATGCCAGGAGCTCACAGAGTAGAATTTTTCCTCACAAGACTCCACAGCACAGAGGGAGCGCTGGGGTAACAATACCCTCCCCCCTTTGGACTTAAAAAGCTTGTGTTTAAAAGAAGGGGGCGTGCAGAAGAGCCCACGGGACGTGGATTTCTTGTGAGAAAACACCCAGGTTCAGGGCCTTCATCCGTCTGCAGCTGTTTATCTAAAAAGAAAGGGCCGAACCGAGATGGGGCCTCTTGTGGACTTCGCCAAGAGAGGGGGTGGATTGCACCGCACCGCGGATCCCTTCCTTTCCAGCAGCTGCAGATGCCACTTCCAAGGAGGCCACCTGCAGCTTGGCCCCTCCTCCGCTCTTGGCAAAGGCTTTGCGAGGAGATGAGGCGGCCGCATCAGCAGGACCTTTGCAGCAAGAATGGTGGTTTCTTCGGGAGTTTTTTGGTGTGTGTGTGTGGGGGAAGTTGGGTGTCTTCTCTGTTGCCTTTTGCTGTGCAAAAGAAAGAAAAAGGATTCCTTGAAAATCTGGCCCAGCCCTCAAAAGATTTGATCTTTGTAGGGACCCAGTGTGGGATTAGGATATAGGAGACACGGGTTCGGATTAGGATATAGGAGACACGGGTTCGGATTACTGGAAGGTTGCTGGGCGACCTTGGGCCAGTCAAACAACAGCCTGTTTGTCGTGGGGATAAAACAGAAGAGAGGATAACAAGGAAGGGGAGAGGCGATTGGATTTATGCCCCACCCTTCACTCAAAGTCTCACCCTTCACTCACCCTTCAATCTCCTTTCCCTCCCCCTCCCCACAACAGACACCCTGGGAGGCAGGTGGGCCTGAGAGAGCTCTTTCGAGGACTGCTCCTGAGAGAACAGCTCTGAGGACTTGTGACTGACCCAAGGTCACCCAGCTGGCTGTATGTGGAGGAAGAGTGGGGAATCAAACCCCATTCTCCTAGATCAGAGTCCGCGCTCCTAACCCCCACACGGGCTCTGTCACAATGTCAGCCACTGCGGGTAGAAAGGCCAGGATATAAAGAAATCAAATAAATGATTGAAAAAAATTAAAATCTCAACACAGTTTTGAGCACACAGTTTGTCACAAGCCATCAGAAGCACCCGACAGAATTGCACGGAGGGCAGGGAGCTGTTCCTGTTGGATTTGCAAGAATGGGTTTAAATTAAGGGTGAGAAGGTACCAGCTGGATATTAGGGAAAGCTTTTATAAAGTACGAGTTGTGCAAGGGTGGAATCGGCTGCCTATAGGGAGGTGGTGAGCTCCCCCTCCCTGGCAGTCTTTGAGCAGCGGCTGGACAAACCCTTGTCAGGGAGGCTCTAGGCTGTTCCTGCATCGAGCAGGGGGTTGGACTAGATGCCCTCTATGGAGCCTTCAGTTTATCGTTATATGGAGTCTTCCCCTTTTGAAATAAAATAAAGCCGTTTTGAAGGAGTTATAAAGACCAACACCTCCTGTGTGGAAATAGAGCCGTCCCCTTCGCAGGACCAGACAGAGGGTCCATCGGTCTCTCCGATCTCCCACCAAGCATGAGAGTTCCCTTCCCAACAACCAAAGATGCTGCTTAACCAAAATGGCTTTTAATGTTCAGTGGGGAAGTTACACCCTTTCTCCTGTCTATCAAAACACAGCAGAGACCGCTGACATCCAACCAAGCGACCGATTGGCCAAAGAGGGAGGGGAAAAAATGGCAAACTTAGTGACACACAAGACACAGGCCCCCGAATTCATCCTCCTTACAAAAAGATGCGGGGGGGGGGGAGTATATTACAAGTTAGAGCTTGCGGAGGAAAAGTCAGATCTGCAGGCCACAAAAGCCCTCTGGAAAGACAAGAGAGCCCAACCCTAAGCCGACAAAAGCAGCACTCAAAGAGACCCCTGCGGCAGTCCCCCCCCCCAAGGGTTCAGCTAGGCTTGCCAACCTCCAGGCGGGAGCTGGCGATCTCCTGGAATTACAACTGGATGACAACAGAGACCAGCTCCCCTGGAAGAAATGGCTCCTTTGGAGGGTGGATTCTAAGGCATTATACCCTGATGAGGTTCATCCCCTCCCCAAACCCCGCCCTCCCCCGGGTCCACCCCCAAATATCCAGGCATTTACTAACCCCGAACTGGCAACTTTCGGTTCAAATGACTGGTTTCCCCCCCATCCGACCCCTCGGGGTCCATCAAGATCAGTCTATTCAGACTGGCAGCGGCTCTTTAGGGTCTCAGGCAGAGGTCTTACGCATCCCCTACCGCCGGCTCGTTTCAACTGGAGATGCTGGGGACTGAACCTGGGGAAAGGGCTATTGGCTTCCTCTTCCCCTGCCTCGCAAGTTGCCCGTACGGCGGGAGACGCTTGCCATTCCGCAAGGGAACGGTTAAACGATGATAAGAGTGGGAGAAGGGGACGCAAGTCTCTCGAAGGCGGTGCGAATGACTTCAGCTTGCAAAAGAGGGGGAGGCAGAGAACCAGGCAAGGGAAGCTGCGCTGAGAGAGTCCCACGTCTGCCAGAACCGGAGGAGTTTTCCAGAGAAGGCGGACAGAAGCGCCAGAGCTCGATGCAAAAAGCGTCCGTAGGCCGAGACCCCGGCAGCTGGCAGGCGAGAGGCACAGGCGTGAGGGTGGCGTGACGGCTGAAGGACAGACCCGGGTCCTGCGGGTGCCCAATGACATGAGTGAGGCCACCTTCTGGGGAAGTGGGGCTGGGAGTTTTGGGGGGAGGTGTCGATTCCGCCCCAGTCTGCTCCACGGCAGTTTGTAGGGTCTAGTCGGGTCTAAGCGTGGCTCAGTAACGAAAACTGTCCTTCGGGGGATCTCTGCCCCAAGGACTCTGCAACCGGCATATCTTCGGCAAACGGGCGTGATTTCTCACGGGCGGCGTAACCGATTCTGCCAGTTTTACAGAAACTAAACGTCGCTCTATATTCATTGAGTGTCTCGTAGGGCACAAGTCCTGACCCTCGCTGAAGACAGCAGGAGAATCGAATGGACACCCCCCCCCCCCAATCCCTATGTTTGCAATGAAGACTGTTCACGCGCCCGTCTCCCATGGGTGGAAAATGCCGTCGCGGACTTATGGCGACTCTGCAGGGTTTTCAAAAGCAAGAGACGAGCAGGGTTGGGTGTGCCGTTCGCTGCCTCTGCGTAGTGACCCTAGACTTCCTTGGTGGTCTCCCATCCAAATACTAGCCAGGGCTGACCCTGCTTAGTTTTCAGTGGAAAGATCAGGCAAGCCTGGGCCACGTAGGGCAGGGCGGGTCTCTTATTACAATGGGGAATATCCCCAGGAGCAAAGAGACCAGCCCTGCCGTGTAGGACGGGAAATAATTTTGTTGGCAGAAGAAAAGCAGATCCGGCCTGCTTCCCTGGGCTCCCTGGACACGGCGTCGTCCTCCTCCACCCCTGGTTCCTGGAGCCTTTGGGTGAAGGACAGGCTGCAGCCAGGCTCAACTTCTGAAAGGATCCTAAACGAGGGCCGAGGCAGTGAGGTGCAATGGTCAGGATGCGGAGCTAGCGTCTGCTGGGAGACCCAGGTTCAAATCCTCCACACCCTAGCGTGCTGGTCATTCTCTCTGCAGGTAGGTAAATTGGGAGCACCCCCTCCCCTGGACGTCCCTCTGAGCTCTCCTTGGAGGAAAGGCAGGATGAAGACACACTACGAGATACAGACATGAACACACGTGAAGCTGTCTTCTACTGAACCAGACCATCGACCCCTCAAGGTCAATATTGCCTACTCAGACGGGCAGTGGCTTTCCAGGGTCTCTCAGGCAGAGGTCTTTCCCATCACCTCCTGCCCAGTCCTTTTTAACTGGAGATGCCGGGGATTGAACCTGGGATCTCCTGCATCCCAAGCAGACACTCTACCGCTGAGCCACAGCCTCTCTTTACATTTCTCCAGGATGTCAGGCAGAGGTCTTTCCCATTACCTCCTGCCTGGTCCTTTTTAACTGGAGATGCCGGGGATTGAACCTGGGATCTCCTGCATCCCAAGCAGACACTCTACCGCTGAGCCACAGCCTCTCTTTACATTTCTCCAGGATGTCAGGCAGAGGTCTTTCCCATTACCTCCTGCCTGGTCCTTTTTAACTGGAGATGCCGGGGATTGAACCTGGGATCTCCTGCATCCCAAGCAGACACTCTACCGCTGAGCCACAGCCTCTCTTTACATTTCTCCAGGATGTCAGGCAGAGGTCTTTCCCATCACCTCCTGCCCAGTCCTTTTTAACTGGAGATGCCGGGGATTGAACCTGGGATCTCCTGCATCCCAAGCAGACACTCTACCGCTGAGCCACAGCCTCTCTTTACATTTCTCCAGGATGTCAGGCAGAGGTCTTTCCCATTACCTCCTGCCTGGTCCTTTTTAACTGGAGATGCCGGGGATTGAACCTGGGACCTTCCGCATCCCAAGCAGAGGCTCTGCAACTGAGCCACGGCCCCTCTTTACAGCTCTCCAGGGTCTCAGGCTGAGGTCTTTCCCATCACCTCTCGCCCGGTTCTTTTAACTGGCGATGCCGGGGATTGAACCTGGGACCTTCTGCACGCCAAGCAGAGGCTCTGCCACTGAGCCACAGCCCCTCTTTGCAGCTCTCCAGGGTCTCAGGCAGAGGTCTTTCCCATCACCTCCTGCCTAGTCCTTTTAACTGGAGGTGCCAGGGATTGAACCTGGGACCTCCTGCATGCCAAGCAGAGGCTCTGCCACTGAGCCACGGCCCCTCTACACAGCTCTCCAGGGTCTCAGGCTAAGGTCTTTCTCATCACCTCCTGCTTGGTCCTTTTAACTGGAGATGCCAGGGATTGAACCTGGGACCTTCTGCCTGCCAAGCAGAGTCCCAGCCACTGAGCCACGGCCCCTCTTTACAGCTCTCCAGGGTCTCAGGCTGAGGTCTTTCCAATCACCTCCTGCCTGGTCCTTCTATCTGGAGATGCTGCTGGGGATTGAACCTGGGACCTTCTGCATGCCAAGCAGAGGCTCTTCCACTGAGCCACAGCCCCTCTTTACTGCTCTCCAGGGTCTCAGGCAGAGGTCTTTCCCATCACCTCTCGCCCGGTCCTTTTAACTGGCGATGCCGGGGATTGAACCTGGGACCTTCTGCACGCCAAGCAGAGGCTCTCCCACTAAGCCACCTAGATAGATGACCTTGCTTGTGGTGGAAGCAAAGCCTCCCTGCCCATCTGCCACGTCCAGGGAACCCATCCTCTTTTCTGATGCTTTTTTGCTCGCCTTGGGCAGAAAAAAAGCATTTCCAGGTTCTTACACTAAAGCCGAGGTTTTCAGGAAGATGGATTTTGCATACCTGCTTCCAGCCACCTGCAGACTCGTGGCTCCCACGTGGCCCAGACAAAGCAGGCAAGTGAATACCAAAAGCCAACCAAGGACTAAGGTTGCCAACCTCCAGGGGGCACCTGGAGATCTACTATTACAATTCATCTCCAGATGACCAGGATTGGTTCACCTGCAGAAAATGGCTGTTTTGGAGGGTGGAGTGTATGACACTGTGCCCTGCTGGGGTCCCTTCCCCCCAACCCCACCCTTTCTTGGCTCCAACCCCCAAATCTCCAAGAACGACCACCAGCCAACCTCCCTTCAACAGCCCCCACCCCATGCAAGACCCCCCGAGGTGGGATTTCCGAAGCTTCCCGATGAACAACAACTCTACTTTCGTCTCTTCCTCGTACCCACAGGTCCTCCATCCAGCAGGGGGCGGCAGTGTTCATAACGCCCCAGCCTCATCCGCTGTAATAGTTTCTTCAAGTGTCCACCTTAAAAAAAGTAACAAGAGGTCCTCTCCCCGGACTTTCCCCCCTTTCGTGTCCCCCTTTTTAATAAACCCGACCCCTCCTCCCGGACACGAGTTCACCGGCGGCGCAAGGGGCAAGCAGGCCAGTCCGTCACACCACAGAGCTGACCTTGGCGGGGGCGTGCAAGTTCTCCACCACGTCCTCCCGCTCGATGGCCGCCAGGGCCGTGCAGAGGGCGTCGAGGGTGGCCCCCTCCTTGGCAGACCAGTCGGAGAGCAGGGTGTGGGCGGGGGCTTCCCCCCGGCCAAAAGTGGCCACGGTCTCCTCCTCGTAGCCCAGGCGGTCGGCCAGGCAGCGCCAGTCTTTGCCGTGGCCCGGCGTCTCCAGCAGCAGCTCCACCTCTTCCCGCTTGTGGGGCGGGAGGTTGGCGTAGAGCTTTGGCTCAGCCTTCGGCACTGTTCGGGGAGGAAGCAGAGAGAGGATTAGCTTCAGCTTCCTTTATCATCTGCCTTGTCCCTGGATGGGAACCCCAAGCAGCTGACGTGGTTTGCTTCTCCTCCGTTTTCTCCTCACAACAACCCTGTAAGGTAGGGTGAGGCTCACAGACGGGACTGGGCCCCCGGTCACCCAGCAAGCCTCCGCAGCAGAGTGGGGATTTGAACCTGGGGCTCCAAGATCCTAGTCAGACCCCCTTAACGACTAAACCACACTGGTTCTTTACTGCTGGCGGGGTGTGAACTGTATGTCCAGCACTGATGTGGCCCCCCTGGCTGTCCTGAAGAAGAAGGAGGAGGAGGAAGAGGCGGTTGGATTTATATCCACCCTTCGCTACCCGAAGGAGTCTCAGAGCGGCTGACACTCTCCTTTCCCTTCCCCTCCCCACAACAGACACCCTGGGAGGTAGGTGGGGCTGAGAGACCTCTTTCGAGGACTGCCCTTGAGAGAACTTGTGACCAGTGTTCCCTCTAAGCTGAGTTACTGTGAGCTAGTTCACAGTTTTTTAGCCTCCAGCTCACAGTTTTGTCTTAGCTGAGGAAGGATGGCTCCAGAGCCAACTAATTTATGCAGTAGCTTTAATGTAAGCTTTTAAGCTTTAATGTAGCTTTTAAGTTTAACAAAGCTTTAATGCCAGTAGCTCACAAAGTAGAATTTTGGCTCACAGGACTCCACAGCTTAGAGGGAACATTGCTTGTGACTGACCCAAGGTCATACCAGTAGCTGCAGGTGGAGGAGTGGGGGATCAAACCCGGTTCTCCCAGCTTAGAGTCCATGCTCCTCACCACTACACCAGACTGGCTCTCCAGTTTGGAGCGTTAACACTGTGCAGTGGCACGTTTGCATTATTCTGCTTCTGCGCATCGTGAGGCGGAGCAAAGAGACACGTGGGGGGCCCTAAAGCCCGCCCCCTGCAGGTCTTGAAATTCTGCTAGGCGTAAGCCTCTAAGACAGTCTCTAAGATAACTGCACAGCCATAAGGATTAGAGACCTCCTTTTCTGTAGTGGCTTAAATGACAGTATTGGGAGGATGCTGCATTCCTTGACCAGTTTTCCCCGAGTGGCCGTGCAACAGCTGCAAGATACGCATACCACGCAGGCTGTGCCAGCTGCTTCCAGTTGCACTTATAGGCTGATGCACCTCTGCCCAGATTGGGCCCTTACTAGGGTTCAAAGTCCCCTGGTAGGGGCAGAGATATCCTCCCCTTTCGTGGGCTCTTGCCTGCTGCCGGCTAGATGGCCGGCAAAGGGGGAATCCCATCCCGAACTGACATTCCCAGGTGACTTCCGGTGAAGCCACAAGGGCAGGCCCCGATATGCCGTTGTCACCCGGAAATGATGTCATCACGTCGGGGGGACACTCTGGTTTGTGGGCAAACCTCTATGGTTTGAAGCCAAATCCACCATAGAGTTTTGCCCCAAAACCAGAGTGCCGCCCTCAATGTAATTACTTCACTTCTGGCTGATGTCATCATGTCGGGGCCTGCACTTCCGGTTTTACTGGACGTTGCCCGACATCACTTCTGGTCTCCTGAAAGGACGTTGGGAGCCCCCCCTGCCGGCCGGGTCAGTGAACCTGGCAACCCTCACCCTTACCCTTATTGAGTGGGTGATGTTCCTGAAGGCTGTGAGTGTCGAGGAAGACCCCGCTGTCGCTGTGAAGCTTCTCGCCTTCGGGGGAAGTGGCAAGCTCCCCGGCCCGAGCTTTGGCCAGCTGTTGCTTCTGCTTACAGGTGCTCCAGCTGCAGGAAAAGGGGGGGAGAGAGAGAGAGTTATTACTGGGGAGCAACCCAGGATGGCCCAGGCTAGCTCGATCATCAGATCAGATCTCAGAAACTAAGAAATGGTTGGCGCTGGTTCGTATTTGGATGGGAGACTACTCAGGGTTGCTACTCTGAGGCTGCTCATCACTAGCCTGACCTTGTCAGATCTCGGAAGCTAAGCAGGGTCAGCCCTAATTACTACTTGGACAGGAGATCACCAAGGAAATCCAGGGTTGCTACGCAGAGGCAGGTCATCATAGCTAGCCTGACATTTTTTGGATGAAAACAAAAAAGCCTTCAGGGAAAAAACAGTTTTTTTCCGAATTTTTCGGGGGGGTTTCCGTGCCTTCACATCTCTAGACAGGAGACCACCAAGGAAATCCAGGGTTGCTATGCAGAGGCAGCTCATCGCTAGCCTGACCTTGTCAGATCTCGGAAGCTAAGCTGGGTCAGCCCCAATTAGTACTTGGACGGGAGACCACCAAGGAAACCCAGGGTTGCTACACAGAGGCAGGCAAGGGCAAACCACCTTTGAATGTTTTTTATTATTTTTTTTCAAAGAAACAAGAGAAACAAAACTATTAACAAACAAACATATATAAAATAGGGATACACAGAAAATACATTATCTTGATCTCTGTTTTAGATAGTGTATGAGGTACTATAAACAGGGGTCATTTTGTAGAAAAAGAGGTGCAGCAGCTCATTAGCACAACTCATTAGAATAACCCATTTGCATATGCCACACCCCCTAACATACCGGAAGTGTGTCAGAAGGCGACACCCACCCCTCAGGCTCCACTCCACAGGTGAGTGAAACTGACCTGCTCTTCCTCCATTCCCTTCCCCATCCAATACTTTGTGCAAGAAAAAGAAGCGTCAAGAACACACCCTCATTCTCTTCCTGCTCCCTTGAAACCACCAGGATTCAAGTAGACTTGAGATACCCAGGACATGTGCACCACCCATCCCTTTCCCTTCCCCTCCCCACAACAAGACACCCTGTGAGCTAGGTGGGGCTGAGAGAGGTCTTTTGAGAACTGCTCATGAGAGGACAGCTCTGAGAGAACTTGTGAATGGCCCAAGGTCACACCAGCAGCTGCATGTGGAGGAGTGGGGAATCAAACCCAGTGCTCCCAGATTAGAGTCCAACTCCTGACCACTACACCAAACTGATGGGGTGGAAGCTGCTGGAGGGTTGGTGAAATTTCTCCAGTACTTATGTGCCATGTGCCCAGATAAAAAATGGTATACTTAGAAAATTTATATGCCACCTTGAGCAAGTCTCTGGAAAAGCAGCACACAGTCATAAAAGGAACAATGATAAAATTACCAATATTAAAACAAAACATTAAAAACACTAAAGACCCTGGCAGGGCTTCCCCCGGGGCGCTGCGCCTCTGCACTGCTCGGGGAAGCCGAGGAGGGGGCGGGGCTTGGTCATGTGCCCGCCCCCTGGGCTCCTCACTCCCGGAGCTGCGCTCCTGTGCGCTCCCGCTCCAACGGAGCCCTGACAATAATAATCGACCCGGATGACCTGCATGCCCCAGATTGCCCCGATCTCATCCTCTGGTGCAAGCTGAGCAGGGTCAGCCCTGGTCAGTCCATGGCAAACCCCCTCTGTTCCTCTCGTGCCTCAAAACCTCTCCCAGGGTGCATTCAGATGGCTCTTTTGAGCCGCAGCTGGCCTGAGTGCCTGGGGGATTTAAAGTGCACATCCAGACCTCAACATCTGGGAATCGTGCCGCTTTCGTTAGTAACCCGTCGATCCCCGTCGGGGATCCCTACTTAAAAGATAGCAGTTTAAGTCCGGACTAAAGCTGGGCGACGGGTCAGTGCTGGATTTTCCACCGTGAGGTCGTTGCACCAGCGTGCAATCAGCCCGTAGGGATGGTCTCCAGACTATCCCAAATGGCCACCATTTAAAAAAACTCTTAGTGATACGCGCATAACCGCTTCAACATGCAATGTTTAAACCAGGGGTGGCCAACCTTGCTTAACGTAAGAGCCACATAGAATAAACGTAAGAGCCTCATAGAGATGTCTGAGAGCCGCAAGACAGGAACAAATATCACACACACGTTTTTATTTTTAAAAATATGCAAATTTGCTTTTTATTAACGTTAAATGGGACTGCCAAAAATAAAAACAAACGAGGAAAACCAGTTATAAGAAAGAGAGAGAGAGAAACTAGGAAAGCAAATAGATGGGAGGGAGGAGGGAAGGAAGGAAGGGAGAAAGAGAGAAAAAGCATGCCTCCCCTTTGCTTCCCCAGCCGCCCTGCCAGGAGCCGCACAATGTGTGTGAAAGAGCCGCATGTGGCTCCCGAGCCACAGGTTGGCCACCCCTGGTTTAAACCTTTAAAGCCCTGTATGGTCAGGGGCCCGTCTACCTGAGGGACCGCCTTTCCCCGTATATAACCCAGAGAGCACTGCGTTCAGGCACACAACACCGCCTGACCCTCCCTGGCCTTAGAGAGGCTAGGCTGACGACCACCAGGACCAGGGCCTTCTCAGTGGCGGCTCCCTACTGGTGGAATGAGCTCCCGGATGACATCAGGGCCCTGCGGGACCTTAGGCAGTTCCGCAGGGCCTGTAAAGCGGAGCTCTTCTGCCAGGCTTTCAATTAGGAGCCGCCACTGGGGGGAAGGAGGCCCTTGGTTAGCACCAAAACAATCTATGGGCGCAAGTCTACTGGTCGTGGGCCTGGAATTTCTTGTGCTTTGTTTTGGAAGTAATGATGGCTGCCATATTTGGAGGAATCCTGTGAATCTTGTTTTATGTTTTAGCTGCGCTTTTATATTTATATGTATATTGACGAATGTTGCAAGCCGCCTAGAGCCAGGATATAAATTTCAAGAAATAAATGAAATAAATATATGTCCCCAGAGTTCTGCTCAAGCAATCCGAACAATGTTATGTTTCGGAAGGTCCCCTAAACCCAATCAGGTTTATTAAGTGAAACGGTACCTAGAGGAAGGTACTGCTGGCGTCGTTTTACCATTTTTAGTATGTGCATGCGCAGAAAAACAACTATATGGTGAGGCACCGATGCGAATGCTAGGACTGCCAAGTCAGCCCAGGGCGGGGGATCCCCCGCTACAGGGGTTCCCGATCCGCCGGCCAGCATTCGGCCGGCGGGGGAAACCCCGCCCCTGAAGTCGTCCAGTCGGGACGACTTCCCCCACGTAATGATGTCACCCAGAAGTGACGCCATCACGTTGGGGGTGTTGGACGCAGTGGCAATCGCCCAAAACTCTATGATACCATAGAGTTTTGGGGTGATTGCCCGAGCATTGCCTTGGCAACGCCCCCAACGTGCTGACGTCACTTCCGGCGAAGCTCCCGGCCGGCAGAGGACTCCCCCCGCCGGTCAGTTAAACGGACTTGGGAACCCTACCGCATGCGCAGACAGGATTTTTTTTTTAAAAAAGCCGACCACACGGCTCCTTACGGTGGATGCCATCTAGACAATCCACCACGGGAGTCATGTGCGGTGAAGTGCTTCACAGGCGACCTGTCTGGTCGTGCAACGCTGGCTCAAAAAGATCTAGCTCAAATTACAGCCGGGCCAATGGCGGGATTAGCTGCGCATCTGGACACACTCCAGGGCCGCCATGAATTCCTCGCAACTTGATGGCCCTTCCCTCCGCCAGGAATGGAGAGGGAAATCCAGGAAGCCCTCCATTGGAGCAGCCGGGCCTTGCCTGGTTCCCTCTCTCTGAACTTCACACACACACCCACACCCACCCCTCCATCCAATACAGGGATTTTAGTGTGTGGCGGGGGCAGGCACGGGGGGGAGTGTCGCTGAAGGGGGGTTTTCGGAGCTCATCTGCCCTTCAGCAATTGCCTCGAAATGGGGGGAAAGGAACCCGGGAGAAGCCGAGCCTCTTATCTCTGCAGGCTCTCAAAGGCCGGGATAATGAGGCCAGCATCGATTCCCTCCCCTGCTGGCATCCGAAGACAGATGGCTCCAAAATTCCAGCCACCGGGAGGAATGCCACAGCCGGCCCGAGTGGGAAACAGCTGGGCTGGGGGGGGGCCAGATGGAACACAACCAGGACGGGGGAGAGGGCCAAAGGGGTCTTATGTGTCGGTGGGAAGAGACGATGGGGGAGGGAGGTAAAGAGGCACAGCGGAGGTCAGAGCAGCCCCGTTCGCAGATATTTGATGGCCAGAGTGAGTTAAGCTGAAGCATAAAAGAAAACCCTGATGCAGGAGGGTTCCCAGGCATGGATTAAAATTGGAGGATGCTGCCAGAGGTTGGAAACAGAGCTTTGTCCACTGCCTTTGGGCCCACGTGGCGGTAGGGCCCTTCCACCCTCTACACTGGCCAAGCAGGCCCGTCCCTTCGACAGAGAATAAACGGACATAAGTCTGACCTTAGAGACCACAACATTCAAAAAGCAGTGGGGGGGGGGCTTTCTTACACGCCCCGGGAAATGCTGATCGCCACTTTGGGGTCAGGAAGCCATTTTTCTCCAGGCCAGTTTGGCTGGAGATCCTGGAAGTTTTTTGTCATCTTCTGGGTGTGGAACAGCGGTCACTGGGGGTGGGTGGGGGGGAGGTAGTTGCGAATATCCTGCATTGTGTATGGGGTTGGACTAGATGGCCCTGGAGGTCCCTTCCAACTCGATGATTCTATGACATTTTAACCTTCCAGGACTTTCAGTTGCTGACCTAAGAGTAGCAGTTCTCTTACAAATGAATTTCAAAGGGAGATGAGGAAAAGAGACTGCTGGATTGCAATCGATAACAAAGCTCAAGATAGGGCATTTTCCTGGACTGAATCGAAACCTAGGCTTCCTGTCTCATTACCAAGACCAATTTCTGCATGCCTATCACCCCACTGCATACCACACCTAATCCAATCACACCTCCTATGGTCACTCGCCCGCTATTGTCATTCGCCCGCTATTGTCATTCGGCATCTGAAACCACTCCACTCTCCAAAATACAGGACAGGTGGATTCCCATTCTAGCTGTATCTGAAGAAGTGAGCGGTGATTCACGAAAGCTCCTCCCCTGCCACAAATTTTGTTAGTCTTGAAGGTGCTCCTGGACTCCGGCTTTTTTCTTCTGTGACAGCCAGACTAACATGGCTACCCGTCTTGATCTCTGGGCCCCCAGTTTGCCAAACCCCCCCCCCCTTAAATTTCTGTCAGTCCTGAGGTGAGACTTGTCAGGAGTTTAAGAACCAGTTCATACTTCCTTCGTTGTCGCCTGATTAATCTACCACGCGGGGGATGAAGTGGGAGATAAAACAGGGGATAGGAGGACGATGTAAGCTGCTTTGAGATTGCCACTGGGGCGCGAGGTGGGATACAGATAAAATAAAGTAAATAAATAAAAACCATTTGTCACTCCAGGCTAGTTTATGCACGCCAGAGCAGGTCCAGATCTCTCTCTCCTGCGTTCTGCCCCCTTGATGCTTGACAGCCGAATGTGTGACGAAGACTGCCTGGAAAAGCCCTGCAGACAACCAGCACAATTTAGTGCTTAAAGTGTTGGATCCGAATCTGGGAGACCCGGGTTCGAATCCACGCCCTGCCACAGAAGCTCGCTGAACAACCTTGGGCCAGTCATGCGCTCTCAGCCGAACCCACCTCACAAGGTTGTTGTGAGGATAAAATGGAGGAGAGGAAAATGGTGTAAGTCACTTTGGGTCTCCCTTGGGGGAGACGGGCAGGGTATAGATAAAGGGGATCAAATCGAATCAATGAAAATAAATAGCTGAGAGGCAAAATGCACTCATGTGTTTCTGTGCATGTGGCCCTGTGTGGTGTCACAGCCAGTCTGGTGTAGTGGTTAAGTGGGTGGACTCTAATCTGGAAGAACCGGGTTTGATTCCCTGCTCCTTCACATGCAGCTGCTGGTACGACCTTGGGTCAGTCACAAGTTCTCTCAGAGCTGTTATCTCAAGGGCAGTTCTGGAAAGAGCTCTCTCAGCCCCCACCTACCTCACAGGGTGTCTGTTGTGGGAAAGGGAAGGGAAAGAAGATTGTAAGCCACTCTGAGACTCCTTCGGGTAGGAAGAGTGGGGTATAAAAACCTTGAGAGCCAGTTTGGTGTAGTGGTTAGGAGCACAGACTCTAATCTGGGAGAACTGGGGTTGATTCTTCACTCTTCCACATGCAGCTGTTGGTGTGACCTTGGGCCAGCCACAAGTTCCCTTGGAACTGTTCTTTCAAGGGCAGTTCTCAAGAGAGCTCTCTCAGCCCCACCTCCCTCACAAGGTGTCTGTTGTGGGGAGGGGAAGGGAAAGGAGATTGTAAGCCGCTCTGAGACTCCTTCGCATAGTGAAGGGTGGGGTATAAGTCCAATCACTTCTTCTTTCCCTTCCCCACAATAGATACCCTTTGAGGTAGGTGGGGCTGAGAGAGCTCTTTCGAGGACTGCTCTTGAGAGAACAGCTCTGAGAGAACTTGTGACTGACCCAAGGTCACGCCAGCAGCTGCAAGTGGAGGAGGAGCAGAATAAGAGAAGAGATTGGATTTATACCCTGCCCTTCACTACCTGAGGGAATCCCAGAGTGGCTTACAATCTCCTTTCCTTTCCCTTCACCCCCCCCCCCCACAACAGACACCCTGTGAGGTAGGTGGGGCTGAGACAGAAACTGCTCTTTTTCAAGAACAGCTGTGCCAGAACTACGGCTTGCCCAAGGTCATCTGGCAGCTGCAAGCGGAGGAGTGGGGAATCAAACCCGGTTCTCCAGATTAGAGTCTGCACTCCGGGGTACTTCCCCCAAAGCTGTGGTCTCTTTGAGGGCGAGACCTTGAGACAACAGCCGGTCTTCCTCTGCCCCATTTCAGTCCTCGTGTTACCTACCCCACAAGTGCAGGCGGCGTAGGGGTCAGAAGTGGGTTGGAGGCAGAGGGACCCCCCATCCTAAGCAGGACTGCAGCCCTAGAGACCCCCATTCTCCTTTGCCGGCAAGATGGGAGAGAGCAGATGCAGCCCGAGAAGAGGGAGGGTTCGGGGCGGCTGCGGAGAAGTCCCTTGGTGTGAGCGGAATATAAAGGGTGTCCCCGGGCAGGGGGAACCCAGAAGGGAGGGAAATAAATCCGTCCCAAAGGCCGGGCACAAAGAAGGGGCTTTGCTCTTTCCAATAGAACAGCAAGAGGCTGGGAACACTTTCAGCGCAAAGCCCCATTAATCTACGCCTCTCTCGCTGGCGCAGGGGAGAGGCCGGCTTAATCTCAGCCTGCGGAGACCGGAGGGAGGCTTAATCCTATTCAGGGGCTGGGCCCCAGCAGCGAGCCCGACGCAGCGGGGGACGCAAGGGGACGGCCCTGGCCTTGGCCTGCGTGAAATAAGGCCCCCGCCTCCTGCCAAGAGCGTCTGGTTTGTGTGCGCGCCTTTTTCTATAGCTCCATTGACACCACCACTTGCACCGGCTTTCGGGCACAGACTTGCTTGCTTGGCCAGACACCTGTGTGGCTGGCCTGAAGGACCGGGGTGGGGGGGGGAGAAGGCCCCGCTGATTCCTCACATGGTGCCGTGTGCGGTGTTCCCTCAAAGCTGAGCGAGTGTGAGCTAGCTCACAGCTCTTGTTGTTTTAAAGTAAATTTTATTAGGTTTTCCCCATTACACATTTCCATCATTTAAATCGACATAAAAACTTCCACCAGCTACAAAGCAAACACATATTTAGCAAAAAACGTAAACATGTTTTATGACGTTCGTTTTATGACGATTTCCCCCCCCCCTTAGAGTGAGTCTGTCCCTGCAGTTTTATATTATCAGATCAAACTGAAGAGCTAGATAACCAAAGATGGAATAGAGTATACAAATGGATGATTGTAAAAATGTAGGGACAGCCAGCCCAGTTTTTTTAGCCTCCGGCTGACACGTTTTTTGTCTCCGCTCAGGAAGGAGGGCTCCAGAGCAAACTGATTTATGCAGCAGCCAAATCACTGGCTCACAACTAGAATGCCGGTAGCTCACAGAGTAGGATTTTTGCTCACAAGACTCCACAGCTTAGAGGGAGCATTGATTGTAACCAGTGTTCCCTCTAAGCCAAGTGAGTGTGAGCTAGCTGACAGTTTTTTAGCCTCCGGCTCACACGTTTTTTTGTCTCGGCTCAGGAAGGGATGGCTCCAGAGCAAACTGATTGATGCAGCAGCTAAATTGCTGGCTCACAGTTTTAATGCCAGTGGCTCACAAAGTGGAATTTTTGCTCACAGGACTCCGCAGCTTAGAGGGAGCATTGATTGCAACCAGTGTTCCCTCTAAGCTGCATTAGTGTGAGCTAGCTCACAGTTTTTTAGCCTCCGGCGCACACGTTTTTTGTCTCTGCTCAGGAAGGAGGGCTCCAGAGCAAACTGATTTATGCAGCAGCCAAATCGCTCGCTCACAACTTGAATGCCAGTAGCTCACCAAGTAGAATTTATTGCTCATGAGACTCCACCACTTAGCAGGAGCACTGGTGGTGTGTATGTTTGTGTGTGAGACATGCTAACACACGCTCCTGGGTCGGTGAGGAATTTTGCTGGAGGGCCACTTTGAGGAGGCGGAGGGGCCGAGACTCAAAGAAGGGATTTGTGTCCTTTTGCAAGAAACAAGGAGAATCGTGGAAGAACTGGGGCGCTGTCTACACAACCCCCACCAGTGTTCCCTCTAAGCTGAGTTCGTGTGAGCTAGCTGACAGTTTTTTAGCCTCTGGCTCCCAGAGTTTTGTCTCAGCTCAGGAAGGAGGGCTCTGGAGCAAATTAATGTACACAGGAGCCAAATTGCTCACTCACAGCTTTAATGCCGGTAGCTCACAAAGTAGAATTTTCACTCATGAGATTCCACAGCTTAGAGGGAGCTTTGACTGCACGTATAATGTTAGCACATTGGAGAGATGCCTGCCCAAGTTATCGACCTCTGGCACGCACACGGAGTAGCCAAAGGCCCAGTTTAAATAACTGCACAGCCCCACAAGAATTTCTCCTGTAAATGCTTTTTTCAATCATTTAAAAACATTTTTTAAAAGGTGTGCACTCCTCTATGCAGAGTGGGGTGCTGTAGTTGACTAATTCTCGCACTGAGCATGGAGATTGGAGTAGGTGACCTCTAGGATCCCTTTTGACTCCATGTCAAGAAACTGGTCTCCTTTAGCAGAGTTTTTCCTACTGAAGGGTTAACTTTCTTGACGACAGAAGTCACAACCCCCCCCCCCCCCCCAGCTGCCGGCTTGTTATCAGAATTGTTGCTTCTGCTGGCAGAAGTGATTAACTTGCAGCAGCTGAGATCTATCATCTAAAGTAATTGACCGCTTGCGATTTAGAGATCTACCCTGGTCACAGCTTTCTACAGGCTAAATGGCTTTTCTTTCTGCACTGAGAATTTCAGCCCCACCAGAAAAAGATTTGCCCCACAAGCTACAAAATCCTGTATGCCTACGAGAGCATGCCTACATTACCTTCATTTGGGTCATTCTAGGAACCAGCGAAAACCATAGAGTGACACGGGGTAGTTCTAGGATTCAGCAAAAACCATAGAGTTTCTGGCAGTTCCTTGAGCGACCTGTTACTGGATTTTTATCAGTAGTGTCAGGACATCACAGCCTGCGTCGTGCCCCCCCCCATATCTCCTCCCACTGGTTGCCAGACAACTCCATTTCTTATAGACCATGTATAGGCCAGTGTGTGGGATTATTATGGGATGCCCCTCCGATCCTTCCCCCCATCCCAAACGTGTTGCACGTACCACTTGAAGGCCACGTAAGCCAGGAGTCCCACCACCACGGCTGCTAGGATGGAGCAGTAGACAGGAATGATGTTCTTGCTGTGGTCTTCGGCCAAGGGAGGCACGAACTCCGAGGAGGAGGAATTGGGGGGAGGGCTGCCCTCCGACTCCAGAAGGGATGTCCTTTTGGGGAACTCCTTGCGGGCGTCGCTTTCCGTGCGCTTCAGGATCTGCAGCTCTTTGTCTAGAGGGCAATCGAACAAGGTCATTAACCACGGAGGTGGATGCGTCGTCTGGCAAGCGCAGCAGATGCGCCCCCGATATTTATTGCAACGTATGCAAGAGAAGCCAAGCGGTCACGCACACACACAGACCCCCAGCTGACAATAGCTGCAGAATCAGAAGTGGTGATTATAAAGAAGAGGAGACTGGATTTATCCCCCGCCCGTTACTACCCAAAGGAGTCTCAGAGTGGCTTACAATCTCCTTTCCCTTCCCCTCCCCACGAGAGACACCCTGCGAGGTAGGTCAGGCTGAGAGGGCTCTTTCGAGGACTGCGCTTGAGAGAACAGCACTGAGAGAACTTGCGGCTGATCCAAGGTCACACCAGCAGCTGGCTGTGGAGGCGAAGCCCTTGCCCCGAAATGGGGGATGTGACCGAATCACACGTTTTTGAGTAGAAGCTGGAATTCACCCACCCCTCGCTGTTTCCCATGTCCAGCGGCCTTGCCCCCCTGGGGAGGCCTTCAAACTTTGCACAGGGGCTGCAAGAGAAAATGGCTGGGGGTGTCTCACGCCCTTCCTGGTGTGCTCGTGTGGGACTTCTTGAGCTAGGGTTGCCAACTTTAGATTGGGAAATTCCTGGAGATTTGGGCCTGGAGCCTGGGGAGGCCGGAGTTTGGAGAGGGGAGGGACCTCAGAACGATATAAGGCCATAAAGTCTGCCCTCAAAAACAGTGGTTTCCTCCAGAGGAACTGATCTCCACAGTCTGGAGGTTGTAGTTAAAGGAGATTACCCGCCCTACCTGGCCGTTGTCAGTCCTTTCTTGAGCAGGTACAGCCACATCTCTCCATAAGGAGATGAGGGAGCTCCCCGTGTTCAGTGAGGGTTGCCAACCTCCAGGTGGCAAACCCAAATGATATACAACCAACAAAGTTTTATTCTAGGTATAAGATTCAACGTTTGCGTGCCCACGAAAGCCTATATCCAGAATAAAGCTTTATCTGCCAGTTTGGTGTAGTGCTTAGGAGGGCAGACTCTAATCTGGGAGAGCCGGGTTTGATTCCCCGCTCCTCCACATGCAGCCGCTGGTGTGACCTTGGGTCAGTTACAAGTTCTCTAAGAGCTGTTCTCTCAAGAGCAGTTCTCAAAAGAGCTCTCTCAGCCCCGCCTACCTCTCAGGGTGTCTGTTGTGGGGAAGGGGAAAGGAGATTGTATGTAAGCCACTCTGAGACTCCTTCAGGTAGTGAAGGGTGGGATATAAATCCAGTATCATCTCCTTCCTTCCTTCCTTCCTTCCTTCCTTCCTTCCTTCCTTCCTTCCTTCCTTCCTTCCTTCCTTCCTCTTCTTGCCACTCAACTCAAACTTTGCTCTGCCACTCCAGACCACCTGAATTAGTCCTTAACTATGAGAGCCCCCTAAGAGAGGCAGTTTGGTGTAGTGGTTAAGTGCGGGGACTCTAATCTGGGAGAACCGGGTTTGATTCCCCACTCCTCCACTTGCACCTGGCTGGATGACCTTGGGCAAGCCATAGCTCTGTACCAGCTGTTCCCTCAAGGACAGCTTGGGAAAGAGCTCTCTCAGCCCCACCCACCTCACAGGGTGTCTGTTGTGGGGAGGGGAAGGGAAAAGGAGTTTGTAAGCCGCTCTGAGACTCCCTTGGGGAGTGGAGGGCGGGATATAAATCCAATCTCTTCTTCTTCTTCTTCTTCTTCAGTACGCCCACTTGCTTCATAAACGCAGCTCACCTGCAGACATCCAAGATCCGAGGGAAGCCAGGCGGCCTCCTCACACGCAAGCCTGGAGTCAGCCCATTCCAGGCCTCGGAGACGCAGCTGGGCCGACCCACCCAAGCGATGGAATGTGCCCCTCCCCTCTTCCCTCCGGGGTCTCTGCCGGAGCACCAGAGACCGAAATAAGACCTGACAAGAGAGATCTTGAGGGCCCCAGACCTCCATCTCACCTGCCAGCTGGAAAGCGCTGACAGTTGAGAGGGACTGCACGCCGGGGGCGGGGGGGCGGGCGGGCGGGGGGGGGGGAGGCTGGGAGGGAGCCCGTCGCCTCTCTGAACGGCAGGGCTGAGCTGGTCTTTGGGCCTTCAACGGGAAAACCACCGCAAACAGAGCATTGGTTGGTAGTGATGCACACAAGCCAGCCAAGGCTAGGGTTGCCAAATCTGGGTTGGAAAATACCTGGAGACTTTGGGGGTGGAGCCAGGAGAGGGTGGGGTTTGGGGAGGGGAGGGGCCTCAGCAGGGTACAATGCCATAGAGTCCACCCTTCAAAGCAGCCATTTTCTCCAGGGGAGCTGATCTCTGTCAGCTGGGGGTCAGTTCTAAAAGCGGGAGATCCCCAGGCCCCACCTGGAGGCTGGCAACCCTAGCCAAGGCCCAAACTAGAGTTCACAAGCCCAGCTTCAGGATCCTACGCATGTCTACTTGGGAGTAGGAAACCCCACAAAAGAAAGTCAGCGCGACTTCTAAGTTTAGGAGCAAGCAGCCATACAATATAAAGACTGCCAGCTCTAAGGTGAGTAATACCCGGAGATTTGGGGGGGGGGGGTGGAGCCTGGGGAGGGCGGGGTTTGGAGAAGGGCGGGACTTCAGCGGGGTACAGAGTCCACCCTCCAAAGCAGCCATTTTCTCCAGGGGAACTGATCTCTGTAGTCTGGACATAAGCTGTAATTCCACGGGACCCCAAGGAGCTCGGTATCCCTAGTTGGGGCCCAGGTGTAAGAAGCACCTGAGAATCTCAGACTAAACTCAGACACAAAGATACAGGTGGAGAGTATTGGCTGTGAGCTAAGAGGCTGTACTCAGTACATTTGATGTCCCTGATTCTGATCAAAAGTACTAAGAGGGTGTTAACACCACATACTTTGGTGATGTTAGGGTTAACAAATGTTCTCTTTTTCTGGTGTTTTGGGCTCCTTTAAAAAAAAACCTGATGAAAATGCCCTCTTTTGGGGTGGGAAGGTTAAGAATATTCCTAGTTAGTAGCAGTTAAAGGTAAAGGTTTCCCTTGCACGTATATGACGCTAGATGGTGGTGCTCATCTCTGTTTCCAAGCCGAAGAACCAGCGCTGTCCAAAGACATTTTCCGTGGTCATCTGGCCGGCATGACTAGATGCCGAGGCGCACGGAACACTGTTACCTTCCCACCGAAGCAGTACCTATTTATCTACTTGCAATTTCTTGCTTCCGAACTGCTAGGTTGGCAGGAGCTGGGGCCAGAGACGGGAGCTCACTCCGTCATGTGGCACTCGAACTGCCGAGCTACCAACCTTCCGGTCTGCAGTTCAGCGTCTTTACCTCTGAGCAACTGTTCTCCTTTAACTATCTGTGTAAAATCAACAGACGGGGTTATTTTCTTTTAAGCGAGCCGATGTGAAAAGTGTAAGCGATGACGTTTTCATATAAAGATAAAAGGGAGGCGAGATTCTTTAGCAATAGAGGCAAGATTCTAGGAAATGGGGGCAGGATTCCCTAGCATACAAGAGGCACAAAATGAACGGAAGATGTTGTTGAAGTGTTTCTCTTGCCAGGAGATTAATAATCAGATAGAGCAAAGCGAACTAGACGCCAAAGGCTTCTGAAGTGGCTGCCTACGTCTGAACAGGGCCTGGCCAGGGTAGGGTTGCCAGCCTCCAGGTGGGGCCTGGGGAATCTCCTGCTTTTACAGCTGACCTCCAGCTGACAGAGATCAGCTCCCCTGGAGAAAATGGCTGCTTTGAAGGGTGGACTCTATGGCATTGTACTATGCTGAGGCCCCTCCCCTCCCCAAACCCTGCCCTCTCCTGGCTCCACCCCAAAGTCTCCAGGTATTTCCCAACCCACACTTGGCAACCCTAGGCCAGGGTTATCCAGAAGAATAATCTTTTGGCTGCTATAATATCACGGATAGGCAGTTGTTCCCCCTGCTGTTCTATTCAAGCCGTCTTCGGTTGCCATGTCTGCCTTCCTATCTCTCGCTAGGGAGAGGCAACACCCATTTTTTTAAAACAAAGAACCCTGCAAAAGCTGAGAAATTGCACTGAAACTGCCCCCCCCCCCCAAGATGCTGACGAAGGGGGGACAGTGGGATGGCTGCGACCCTGGCTCCCTCTGGCCCCCACTGGCCACTGTAGGCCCTCGCTACATCATGCAGAAGAAGAAAATCTGCCGGGTGGCGGGCTGTCTTCACCCCCTTCCACCCACCCCGGCAACCCGCGTTAGCCAAGTAGGATTAGAGACAGGCCTACGGGACAAAAGGGGGATTACGGGCAACGCCAGAAGACTCTGTCCCAGTGGACAAAAAACCAACTGTTCCTCGAAAATCAAAGCCCCCAAAGAGGGTGGAGGAGACAGAGTGATCACACTTTTAGAGGAGGAAGTTTGGTTTCGATTCCTTCTTCAGAGGAGACTCCAACTTCACCGCACGGAGGTGCAGATGGCTGCCTGCCGTCACGTCCTCCCAAAGGAGAGGTGCAAAATCAGCAAAGCGTCCCCCAGTGCACGCAGGCTTCTGGGAGGCACAGAGCTCTTTGGCTTACAGAACAGAACAGAAAAGTCACTCGTTTCCCAGCTCTGCAGAGTCAGGTCGGCCAGCTGCGGCAGAGCCAGAAGGAGGTGACAAGTCGAAAATTTCACTCTGTCCATGACTCTCGGTCTATATCGAAGTCAGGAGCATCGGAGAGACCGACAAAATTTTCGGGGCATAAGTTTCGAGATTCAAAGCTCCCTTCATCAGAGTGCTTGGACTCTCGAAAGTTTATACCCCCAAAATCTTGTTAAGTCTCTGAGGTGCGACTGGACTCGAACCTGGCTCTTCGGTTGCAGACCAACATGGTTACCCATCTGGAACGGATAAAAGGAAGTCCTTCTTCACCCAAAGAGGGATGAACACGTGGAATCCACTGCCACAGGAGGTGTTGGCGGCGGCTACAAGCATGGGCGGCTTCAAGAGGGAATTGGATGAGCCTATGGAGCTGAGGTCCATCAGTGGCCACAGGGTATAGATAGGAACTCTCAGTATTAGATATTGACCTTACACTAATTCCTGAAACTTATCTCTTGTATATGATCCCGGAGGGAGTTGCAGCTAATGATGAACGACTGTTGATTAACCTGCTGACATCAGCCAGGATTTTACTGGCTAACGACTGGAAATCGGCGAAACTACCCATAAAACGAGAATTAATTTATAAACCTTTCGATCTGGCCGAAATGGATAAACTTAATATTTTGTTACAAGGAAAAGACGAAGCTTTGTTTGATAAGAGATGGTCGAAAGTGTATAAGTGGTTAAACGAAAATAACCACGACTAGGCTCAAAACTAGTCTTTTTGAATGTTATAGGATGTGATTTGTAGCTGTAAAAAACCTAAATAAACGTTATAAAAAGAAAGATTGGATCTCTCAGTCTGGGGCAAGTGATGTTCTGGTGCTTGGGGGATGGACAGACAGTGGGAGGGCTTCTGGTGTCCTGGCCCCACTGCTGGACCTCCTGAGGGTATTTTTGGCCACTGTGTGACACAGAGTGTTGGACTGGAGGGGCCACTGGCCTGATCCAACATTGGCTTTGCTTATGTTCTTCTATGGAGCAGAGGTCCATCAGTGGCTCTTAGCCACAAGGTAGAGATAGGATCTCTCGGTCTGGGGCAAGTGATGCTCTGTCTTCTTGGTGCTTGATGGGGGGGGGGGGCTACAGTGGGAGGGCGTCTGGTGTCCTGGCCCCACTGCTGGACCTCCTGAGGGCACCTGGTGGTTTTGGCCACTGGACTGGACGGGCCACTGGCCTGATCCAACATTGGCTTCTCTCGTGTTCTTATGTTCTTAAACAGTTCCCAGTTGTTCGTAATTTTAAATACCTCGATTGTATCCTCCTCCCTCCAGATCGAAAACAGGTCCAGGACAGACAAAAGGAAATACTTCTTTACACAGAGAGCGATTAAAATGTGTAATTTGCTGCCAGAGGATGTAGTGATGGACACAGGAGTGAACAGCTCGAAAAGGGGGGTTCAATAGATTAATGGAAGATAAGTCTATCAATGGCCACTAGGCATGGTGATGGAGGGGAACCTCCACATTCAGAGGCAGTAAGCTTCTCAATCCCAGAGCCAGGAGGTAACATCAGGAGAAGGCCTCGGCCTCTCTGCCCTGTTGTTGGTCCTCCAGAGGAACTGGCTGGCCACGGTGTGAGATGGGATGCTGGACTAGAGGGACCCTCACTGGTCTGGTCCAGCAGGGCTCTTCTGAGGTTCTTCTCAGGGGAAGGCCTCGGCCTCTCTGCCCTGTTGCTGGCCCTCCAGAGGAACTGGTTGGCCATTGTGTGAGACAGGATGCTGGACTAGATGGACCCTCACTGGTCTGACCCAGCAGGGCTCTTCTGAGGTTCTTCTCAGGGGAAGGCCTCGGCCTCTCTGCCCTGTTGCTGGCCCTCCAGAGGAACTGGTTGGCCATTGTGTGAGACAGGATGCTGGACTAGATGGACCCTCACTGGTCTGACCCAGCAGGGCTCTTCTGAGGTTCTTCTCAGGGGAAGGCCTCGGCCTCTCTGCCCTGTTGCTGGCCCTCCAGAAGAACTGGTTGGCCTCTGTGTGAGACAGGATGCTGGACTAGATGGACCCTCACTGGTCTGATCCAGCAGGGCTCTTCTGAGGTTCTTCTCAGTGGAAGGCCTCGGCCTCTCTGCCCTGTTGCTGGCCCTCCAGAAGAACTGGTTGGCCTCTGTGTGAGACAGGATGCTGGACTAGATGGACCCTCACTGGTCTGACCCAGCAGGGCTCTTCTGAGGTTCTTCTCAGGGGAAGGCCTCGGCCTCTGTGCCCTGATGTTGGCCCTCCAGAGGAACAGGCTGGCCCCTGTGTGAGATGGGATGCTGGACTAGATGGACCCTCACTGGTCTGATCCAGCAGGGCTCTTCTGATGTTTTTTTAGGGGAAGGCCTCAGCCTCTATGCCCTGTTGTTGGCCATCCAGAGGAACTGGCTGGCCACTGTGTGAGACAGAAGGTTGGACTAGAGGGACCCTCACTGGTCTGAGCCAGCAGGGCTTTTCTCCTGTTCTTATGTCTCAAGCCAAAGACCCGTGGCATTTGTTGTGGAATCTCCCATAGTGATCACCCAGAGACATGGGAATGTGGCGAGCTCCAAGATCAGCTGGAAGAATAAATGAACTTCTTCCCCCTTCTGTTTGGATTTTCCCATGCTCAGAGCACATGACGCTCTGTGGTTTAAAGCTGGTGGTCATCTGGCTTCAGTAAGTTCGGAGGGGTTGCAAATAAAGGGAAGGGGGATATTAACAACAACATGAAGCTCAAATATCAGCTAGAAAAATGTCACTTGAATGGATACCTGAGACTTTTTTTTAAAAAACCCACCAACCCTCCTATGCCCTGGACTAATTCCAGACGAGTAACCTTGTTCCGAAAAGGAGGAGTGGGGAATCAAACCCGGTTCTTCCAGATTAGAGTCCACGCACTTAACCACTACACCAAGCTGGCTCTCCTTCACTGGTCTTGCATATATCCCAAGGGGCATCCTGCAGGTACCTACCCATGCAAAGAGTGTCCGAATACGGGGTGCACTCCTGGATCATAACCTCGCTCTCGTGGCACTCCAGACGGCAGCGGAGACACGGTGCCAAAGCGCTCTTCTCCTCGGAGTAGTAGCCCTCTGGGCACTTCTGGCACATGGTGTTGGCGCTGGGTCCACACGGCTGGACGGCTCCATAGCCTTCGGGGCAGACCTGGCAAGGCCGGCACTGTCCGGCACCGTGGCTCCCATTCCTCGCGTGCCGGTACTGTCCCTGTGGGCAGCTGACGGCGCATACGATGTCGTGGGTAGGAGCGCAAGCCTCCAATCTGGGCACGTGGCTCGGGCACGTCGAACACGGCTGGCATGGTTTCGTGGTGCTGGCGACGGAGGAGAATGTCACGTCTGTCGTGGGGAGAGACACACAGGAGGGAGAGTTTCACTTTGCGGGAGGAGGCGTGCCGCCCCCCAGAATGAGGCCCCTCCCACTGCTTCGCTGCTGCCGACGTACCTGATCCCGCTCCCTCTAAGGCTCAGAAAGCACGTTCAAATGAAAAAGCATGTAGAAAATCATCACACCAATTTAAAGAGTAGATGAAGTAACATTTATACAGATATTTGGAACTTTTGGAACTCTTCGTTTACACCGGGGTGAACAACATGGTGCGCATGGGCGCCCGCCAGAATGTATCCTGGTGCCTGACAGGTGTTTTTAGAAAGTGGGTGGGGATTCTGCCCAGCGAGGCTTCTGATTGGCCGTTGGAGGTTTGATTGGCTGTGCAGTTTGAAAAGACAACCCTGTAACCGTTAGCCAATTGACAATGGGGGTGGAGCTGAGACGATAGGGTGGCCAGGTCCTGACCTTCTTCCGGTGGTCACCAAAGAGTTTTTAGCCAAATGCTAGAGTGTCCCTTTGACAACGTGTCCAGCGCACCGGGCATGTCAGGCGCATGGGGGGGGGGGGGCTCTTCAGAGGTGGGGCTCCCCCTGCCGGCCAGCTGGCTGGCAACGGATTGGGGCCCCAAAATCGGGGAGAAACTCGCCCCCATCGAGGGGATGGCAACCCTCTGAGAGAGCGACTTCCTGTCTGGGACCATCTTGCGAATTCACTCTTTTTAGAGAGGTTGTGCAATGCTCCCTCTAAGCTGAGTTAGTGTGAGCTAGCCCACAGTTTTTTTAGCCTCCAGCTCACACGTTTTTTGCCTTAGCTCAGGAAGGATGGCTCCAGAGCAGACTAATTCATGCAGCAGCCAAATCGCTTGCTCACAACTTTGATGCTAGGAGCTCACAAAGCAGAATTTCTGCTCACAGGACTCTACAGCTTAGAGGGAGCATTGGTTGTGGGTGCAAAGAGAACCCCTGGCTGCCTGGCCTGCAGAAGCCACCCCCCCCCCCCGAAAACTCAGCCCAAATGAAAAGGCTTTGGGACACAGCTGGCGGTTATCGAAAGGTCTATACCACTTACAAGCTGTCTTGGGTTGGGGATCATAGAATCGTAGAGTTGGAAGGAACCTCCAGGGTCATCTAGTCCAACCCCCTGCACAATGCAGGAAATTCACCAGTACCTCCCCCCACACCCCCAATGACTGCCTCTCCATGCCCAGAAGATGACAAAAAACCCTCCAAGACCCCCGGCCAAGCTGGCCTGGAGAAAAATTGCTTCCTGGCCGCAAAATTGTTATCGGCATATCTCTGGGTGTGTAAGAAAGGGCCACAAGGACTAAGCCCTTATGCAACCCTTCCTGCCCTCCTTTCTCATGATCTGCCTCAGTTCACAGAATCCTCATTGCGGTCCGATGGCCACCTAGCCTCTGCTTGAAAACCTCCAAAGAAGGAGAGACCCCCGCCCCAAGGAAGCCTGTTCCACTGAAGAGTAGTCAGAGAGATGACTCCCGATCAAGGGTGGATTGGGACATTCAAACTACCCTGGAACAGAGCTGCAGGGTCATCTGCATTCGAACCTAGGCCAGAGTTACTGTTGCCACAGTCCCGGTAGGAGCTGCAGGGGCCACTTCGCTCAGCTTGCTCCAGGCCACCAGTAGCCCTCCGAGGCAGCCCCCCAACAGGAAATGACCTGGTAAGTTAAAGGACCAGTCTGCACTTCTTAACCACGGCGATGGAATCTTTGCTGCAGTGGGGGTCCCCAGCGTGGCACCCAGGGGCACCAATCGTGCCCGCGGACATCTTTTCCAGCAGCCACCGAGTGCTTTTAGAAACCGGGCGGGCTGAGCGGGGCTTTTACCCATCAATGGCTTCTGACCGGCCCCTGGAGATGTGATTGGCTGTGCAGATTTTTAAAACCATTGTTGTGGCGAAAGTTGCCCCCATGGCACATGGGGGTCCTTCCCGGGTCCACTGTGGCCGCCATTGTCATAGCTCAACCCTGTGTTTTTGCTGCCTACGCAGGCCGGCACGGAGTGTTTTGTTCATACAGTCCCGAGAGTTCTTTCCCGGAGATCTTATACTCACTTGCGATGCATGGTTCGCACTTGGTATTGGTGTTCCCACAGGGAACCGTAACTCCGTAGCCTGGCGGGCAGAGGTCGCAGCAGTCGCCCGTTGAACTGACGAGCCCATTTTCACAGCCTTGACTGGCCAGAACCTGAACACACACAAAAGGAAGGACATGAGGTGTGCCAAGAGAACAGGGCGCAGGGCAGCAAGTTCCAGAAAGAGCAGCCCCCCTCCCCCACATACAGGAGTACACACATGTAGCTGCCTTCTACTGAGTCAGACCCTCGGGGTCCATCAAGGCCAGTATTGCTTACTCGGACTGGCAGCGGCTCTCCAAGTTCTCAGGCAGAGGTCTTTCCCATCACCTCCTGCCTAGTCCTTTTAACTGGAGGTGCCGGGGATTGAACCTGGGACCTCCTGCATGCCAAGCAGAGGCTCTGCCACTGAGCCACAGCCCATCTTTATAGCTCTCCAGGGTCTCAGGCGGAGGTCTTTCCCATCACCTCCTGCCTGGTCCTTTTTAACTGGAGATGCCGGGGATTGAACCTGGGACCTTCTGCATGCCAAGCAGAGGCTCTACCATTGAGCCACAGCCCCTCTTTATAGCTCTCCAGGGTCTCAGGTGGAGGTCTTTCCCATCCCCTCCTGCCTGGTCCTTTCAACTGGAGATGCCGGCGACTGAACCTGGGACCTTCTGCATACAAAGCAGATGCTCTGTCGCTGAGCTACAGCATCTGCTCGAGTTTTTTGTCCGACGTCCAAATAAGAGAAAGCTTTTTTCCTTCGATTTTCCCTTCGTATACACGTGTGTCACAGGGTGACACTGAAAGAGCAAGATCTGAGTCCGGTAACATATTAAAGAGCATCGGGGTATAAACCTTTGAGACGCCAATCTCCCTTCATCAGATACAAGCAGGAATGGTGACCCCTGAAGTCTTTATATGAATTTATTTATAAAATTTGTCCCCTGTATTTCTGTCCTTACAAGGGACACCAAGGCGGAAATTTAAAACATATTATGGGGAGGCCAGACAAAGAGCGACCCATGGCAAACCTGGCTCTGGTATTTCCTGTACAAAGCAAACCAACTCCAGTCCACTGGTATCTTACCCAAATGTGTTTTTTTTTGACAGATGGCAGAGGATTGGGCAGGAGTGCCAGCTGCTCTGCTCCTGTTGCCAGTTCTGGGTTGGGGAATTCCTGGGGATTTGGAGGTGGAACCTGGGGTCGGTGGGGTTTGGAGTGTGGAGGGACCTCAGCACGGGATAATGTAACAGAGCCAACCAATGCGCCCTTTAAGCTGTAGGAATCTTGTGAGCAAAAATCCTACTTTGTGAGCTGCTTACATTAAAGTTGTGAGCAAGGGATTTGGCTGCTGCATGAGCTAAGGCAAAAATGGATGAGCCGGAGGCTAAAAAACTGTGAGCTGGCTCACACTGACTCAGCTTAGAGGGAACACTGGAGCCGACCCTCCAAAGCTGCCATTTGCTCCAAGGGAACTGATTTCTGTAGTCTGGAGATCAGTTCTTATTCCAGGGAATTTCCAGGCCCCACCTGGAGGCTGGCAGCCCTAGCTCATCCAGACCCCGGAGTTCTTGTCTTGGGCCAGTGAGCCAGGGGCGACGGCTCTGCCAGCAGAAGCCAGGATGCAACAGTTGCCAACTGTTTAATCAGGAAATGGAGGCAGGATATGGGCATGGAAAATAGCAGGGGCGGCATCCAGGCCATAGGGAGCAGAGCCGGGAAATGCAGCCGGTTGTATAATGGGGGATGGGCCTCGGACACACTGCTCTCCGCATGGGCTTGGGGAAACTGGCCGTGGGCAGAGATCGACTGGCTGTTTCACTTCTTGGGGGGGAGCCGGGAGCGAGGCCAGTCAAACCTCAGCCGCTCAGCCAGCACAGCAGCGGCCTATACAGTTGCCAACCTCCAGGTGGCGGCTGAAGATCTCCTGGGACTACAACTGATCTTCAGGAGAAGAAGAAGAAGAAGAAGAAGAAGAAGAAGAAGAAGAGAGATTGGATTTATACCCCGCCCTTAACTCAGCGTCTCAGAGTGGCTGACAATCTCCTTTCCCTCCCCCTCCCCACAACAGACACCCTGGGAGGCAGGTGGGGCTGAGAGAGCTCTCTCGAGGACTGTCCTTGAGAGAACAGCTCTGACGGAACTCTGGCTCGCCCAAGGTCATCCAGCAGGTGCAAGCGGAGGAGTGGGGAATCAAACCTGGTTCTCCCAGGTTAGAGTCCGCGCACTTAACCGCCACACCAGACAGAGATCAGTTCACCTGGAGAAAATAGCTGATTTGGAAGGTAGTCTCTATGGCTTGATATTCCATTGGAGTCCCTCCCCTCCCCAAACTCCACCCTCCTCAGGCTGCACCCCCCAAATCTCCAGGTATTTCCCAACCCAGAGTTAGCAACCCTAGCTGCCAATTTCACCTGCCCTGGACCCTTCTGTAGCATCCCTGATCCATGCCAGTACCCTTGGAGTTGCCCACACCAGGCCCGGGAGATTTTGGGGTGGAGCCTGGAGAGATTCTAGCCCTCACGGTTGCAGGGGTACTTTGGGAGTGGGCAGGGCCTAGGGAAATTTAAGAAATCAGAGAGTGGCATGTTTTGAACCCAGCACCGTCTCTGATTTGGGGGGGATCCAGGGGCTGGAGGCGGGGCTTCAGGTTCCTTCTTTTCTCCTCCCCTTGGCTAACAGAACTAGGATTTACTTACTTACTTATTTAATTACTTTATTTATACTCTGCCTTTCTCCTCATGGGGTATCCAAAGCAACCTAAGAACATCAGAACATCAGAAGAGCCCTGCTGGATCAGACCAATGAGCAGTGTTCCCTCTAAGCTGAGCTGGTGTGAGCTACCTCACAGTGTTTTAGAAAAAGAAGGAGATTGGATTTATAGCCCACCCTTCACTCGAAGTCTCAGAGCGGCTCACAAACTCCTTTCCCTTCCCCTCCCCACAACAGACACCCTGGGAGGTAGGTGGGGTTGAGAGAGCTCTTTCCAGAGCTGCCCTTGAGAGAACAGCTGGGACAGAACTGTGGCTTGCCCAAGGTCACCCAGCAGGTGCAAGTGGAGGAGTGGGGAATCAAACCCGGTTCTCCCAGATGAGAGTCCACACACTTAACCACTTCGCTTCCGGCTCACTCATTTTTGTCTCAGCTCAGGAAGGATGGCACCAGAACAAACTAATTGATGCAGCAGCATAATCTCTCGCGTACAACTTTAATGCCAGTAGCTTACAAAGCAGAATTTTTGCTCACAGGACTTCACAGCTTAGAGGGAGCATTGCCTGTGAGGGTCCATCCAGTCCAGCCTCCTGTCTCACACAGGGGCCAACCAGTTCTTCTGGAGGGCCAACAACAGGGCAGAGAGGCCTTCCCGTGATGTTGCTTCCTGGCTCTGGTATTCAGAAGTTGACTGCCTCTGAATGTGGAGGTTCCCCTCAGTCTCCATGGCCACTGATAGACCTCTCCTCCGTTAATCTATCAAAGCCCTTTTGAAAGCTGTTTCTTCCTGCGGCCATCACAACATCCTCTGCCAGTGAATTCCACATTTCAGTCTCACCTTACATCCCTCTCCTCTCCTGCATTTTCTTCTCACAACAAACCTGCGAGGTAGGCCAGGCTGAGTGTGTGACTGGCCCAAGGTCACCCAGCAAGCTCCTGTGGCGTGAGTAGGAATTCGCATCTGAGTCTTCCAGATACTCATGCAAATGGAGCACCCTGGGCCCAACGCTTAGCAGATCTACTCAGAAGCAAGTCCCTGGGTATCTGCTTGGCCTTACTCCCTAGGAAAGCATCTCCTAAGAGTGCCACCCCGTTGTCTGATCCCTCACTGCAAATGCTTGGCGGGAGATTCAGGGGGCAAAAAAGAGGAAGTGCTCAGTCTAGGGTTGCCAGCCTCCAGGTGGGGCCGGGAGATCTCCTGGAAGCATAGCCAATGCTTCCTCTAAGCTATGGAACCCTGTGAGCAAAAATCCTACCTTGTAAGCTACTGGCATTAAAGTTGGTAGCAAGTGATTTGACTGCTGCATGAATTAATTTGCTCTGGAGCATCCTTCCCGAACGGTGACAAAAACTTGCGAGCCAGAGGCTAAAAAACTGAGCAAGCTCACACTAACTCAGCGCAGAGGGAACACTGAGATTCATAACCCATCTCCATACAACAGAGATCAGTTCTCCGGACTAAACGGCAGCTTCGGAAAAGGGACTCTGTGGTATTAGACCCTGCTGAGGTCCCTCCCCTCCCCAAACGCCTCGCACCCCAGGCTCCACCCCCTAACCACCAGGAATTCCCCCAGCCTGGAGGTGGCAGCCCCAGAACGGCTCCTCACCCCTCCAGCGTGGCCTTTGGAGAGACTCCCCCCCCCCCATTCCACCCCGCTGGAGACTGTGATCTCGTCCCGCCTCCACCCAGGAGGGTCTCTATTAATAACCTTTGGAATGCGGGGCCTGTCACACACCACAACACCCCCCTTGCACAAAAAGCCCCCCCTCCGTGCCCCCTCTCCCTCCGCTGAGGAATCCAGCTCCAAATAATGCAGAGGGGAATGCATAAGAAGAGCCCCACAGCTGGAAGGGGGCAGAAGGAGGCTTACCAATCTCCAGGTGGGACCCGGAGGTCTCCTGGAATGACAACGGATCTCCAGGCAATCGATCTCCATTCCCCGGGGAGACTTCGGCTGCTTTGGATGGTAGATTCAGTGGCATCATACATTGCTGAAGTCCCTCCCCAGAGTCTCCCCCCAAAAAAATCTTCAGGACCTCCCTCCTCCATCCCATTCGCAGCCATTATAGCCCGGGCAGTATTTCCTCTAAGCTAAGTTCGTGTGAGCTAGCTCACAGCTTTTTAGCCCCCGGCTCACAGGCTTTTGTCCCCGCTCTGGGAAGGATGGCTGCAGAGCATATCAATGTATGCAGCAGCCAAATCGCTCGCTCACGGCTTTAATGCCAGCAGCTCACAAAGTGGAATTATTGCTCACAAGACCCCGCAGCTTAGAGGGAGCGTTGGTCCTGGGCAAATGCAACAAAACCGCCCCTATGTTCCTCGCTCTGCGGACGCTGCTCCTCCGTTTCTCCCTATCGGGAGCCCAAAACCCTGTTCTGATTAAACGTTTCAGCCTTCCCTGTGACTCCCAGCTCTTTGGGAACCAGGCAAACTGGTTACAACAAATCACACAAGCCTTGCCATTGGAAAAAACCCCCCCCCCAAGATTGCAAAAAAAAAAAACCCAACCCCATCCCTCAGCCCAGTTGTGTCTCCCTGGAAGGGAAGCCCCTGCCATAAGATATCATCTCCCCACTGCGCCCCCCTCCCCGAAGCCGTGCTGCCTGCCCTTCATCTGGAGGTCATTCATTATTACCAAGCCCTCTCAAAGGCAGAGCAGGAAAAGCAGGAAGGGTGGGGGAACATTTCCCTCAACCTTTCAGAGGACCCCAAAGACAGAAGGCAGCTCTGTTAGAGCAAAGGAGGCTCAGACAGGTTTGCCACGCCTCCCGAAACTGCCTGTCCTGTTTGCAGCTTTTTTGGGGGGGGGGGGGGGGAAGGAAAACTGACAACCAGGTGTTCCGAATTCATAAGAATATAAGAGAAGCCTTGTTGGATCAGGCCGGTGGCATATCCAGTCCGTGTCTCACAGTGGCCGAAACCCCAGTGCCGTCAGGAGGTCCACCAGCGGGGCCAGAACTCCAGAAGCCCTCCCACTGTTGCCCCCCAAGCACCAAGAATGCAGAGCATCACTGCCCCAGACAGAAGAACATAAGAGAAGCCAAGCCAATGTTGGATCAGGCCAGTGGCCCATCCAGTCTGACACTCTATGTCTCACAGTGACAAAACCCCAGTGCCGTCAGGAGGTCCACCAGCAGGGCCAGAACTCCAGAAGCCCACCCACTGTGGCTTCCACCCAAGCACCAAGAATACAGAGCATCACTGCCCCAGACAGAAGATCATAAGAGCAGCTTTGTTGGATCAGGCCAATAGCCCATCCAGGTCAACACAGTGGCCAAAACCCAGGGGCCATCAGGAGGTCCACCAGTGGGGCCAGAACTCCAGAACCCCTCCCACTGTCGCCCCCCCTCCAAGCATCAAGAATACAGAGCATCACTTGCCCCAGACAGAAGAACGTAAGAGAAGCCAGTGTTGGATCAGGCCAATGGCCCATCCAGTCCAGCACTCCATGTCACAGAATGGCCAAAAATACCAGGTGCCATCAGGAGGTCCACCAGTGGGGCCAGAACTCCAGAAGCCCTCCCACTGTTGTCCCCCAAGCACCAAGAAGACAGAGCATCACTTGCCCCAGACAGAAGAACATTATTTAACTGCCAAACTGGAAGGTGGGTAGTTCAGCAGTTCGAGACCTGAGTGCCGCGTGACGGAGTGAGCTCCCGTCTCTGGCCCCAGCTCCTGCCAACCTAGCAGTTCGAAAGCAAGAAACTGTAAGTAGATAAATAGGTACCACTTTGGTGGGAAGGGAACAGCGTTCCGTGTGCCTTGGCGTCTAGTCATGCTGGCCAAATGACCACGGAAACGTCTTCGGACAGCGCTGGCTCTTCGGCTTAGAGACCGAGATGAGCACCACATCCCTAGAGTCATATTCGACTGGCTTTCGAGCAAGGGAAACCTTTACCTTTACCTTACACTTGTGACCACTGCTACATCTGGCAGTGAGTTCCACAGTCTAACTACAGACTAAAAAGGTAAAGGTAAAGGCTTCCCTTGCTCAAAAGCCAGTCGAATCCGACTCTAGGGGGCGGTGCTCATGTCCGTTTCCATGCTGAAGAGCCAGCACTGTCTGAAGACTTCTCCGTGGTCATGTGGCCAGCATTGAATAAATGCCGAGGCGCATGGGACGCTGTTACCTTCCCACCATTATCTCCTTGCAATTTCTTGATTTCGAACTGGTAGGTTGGCAGGACCTGGGGCCAGAGACAGGAGCTCACTCCGTCACGCGGCAATTGGGTCTCGAACTGCTGAACTACAGACCTTCCAGTCTGCAGCTCAGCGTCTTCACCTCTGAGCCACCGCGGCCCCTTCATTACTGACTACAGTACAGTAATGTGCCCTGCCTGTAGCTATAGCCCATCAGCTTTGTCGAGCGCTCCTGGCGTTCTGGTATTATGGGAGAGGAAAATAGTGTCTGGCTGTCCCTCTAAATTTAAAAGCCCTTAGCCTTTCTTTCTAGGGAAAGGGCTCCAACCCCAGATCGTCTGGGTTTCCTGCACCCTTTCCTGGCCTTACAATATAGGGATTTCCCCCCACTCTGCTATGGTGACCGAGGCTGCACCTCCTTCTGCAAGGCGCCCCAGATGAGCAGATGAAAGGGCTCCGGCTTCATTCGCAGCCGCGTGGTGTGTGGCTTCCTAACCCGCAGGGGGGGACTCCGCCTGCCTCTGCACCACACACAAAGGGACTTTGATGAGGCTGCACCCTCTCCCACGGCATTTTGCAAAACTCAGTACTTGTTTAACAGGTCTTCCGGACTCCCAACACACGGAGACCGGGGCAGGAAGAAATGGGGCTCAGGGTAGGAGAGCTGGGATGGCACTTCCTTGCCCCAGAATCGGAGGCTTGAAATACCCTCCCAGCATAATCCACAGAAGGCTCTCTCTTCTGTCTTCTCGTGTTTCCAGCCCCTGGTCTGAGGGTCACAGCTGTCTGGCCCCTTCGTAGACGGCCATACTCTTATGATATCCATGTAAGGGAGCAGTTGGCGTACCACCACAGGCTCTAACAAACAGGGCTGCCAAGTCAGCCCGGGGGGCGGGGGATCCCCCGCTACAGGGGTTCCCGATCCGCCGGCCAGCATTCGGCTGGCAGGAGAAACCCCGCCCCCGAAGTCGTCCAGCCTGGACGACTTCCCTCACGTAATGACGTCACCCGGAAGTGACGTCAGCACGTTGGGGGCGTTGCCAGAGCGTCGCCCTGGCAACGCCCCCAACGTGCTGACGTCACTTCCGGGTGACGTCATTACGTGAGGGAAGTCGTCCAGCGTCGCCCTGGCAACGCCCCCAACATGCTGACGTCACTTCCGATGAAACTCCCGGCCGGCAGAGGACTCCCCCCCACCGGTAAGCTTGAGGGACTTGGCAACCCTACTAACCAACCCTGGGTTCAAATCTCTTCTTTACCATGAAACTCCAGGCCAAACCAGACATTTGCTTATTTAAAAAGTTGGGTCCGGACAAAAAGGGAATACTTCTTTACAAAGTGAGCGATATGATTCCAGAAAGTTTTAACGAATTGGATAAATCTCTGATAACTGCTACTACAGTTCTTTATGCAAAGTATTGGAAAGGAGGAAATAATATATAAACGATCGGAGACTGCAGAAATGGACAATTTAACATTGAAATTAGCAGATAAAAGAAAGGATATCTTTGAAAATAACTGGTTAAGGTTTTATTAATGGTTGGAAGAACATTTTAAAAATGAAATAACTCTAATTGTATGCTCCTATAGAACTGGGATAAGCTAATTTGGCGAATTAGATACTGATTCTAGTAGAAATGTTAATATAGGTATATATAGTACGGACTCCGTATCTGTTAGTATGTTTATCATTGTATGTTTTTTTTCTTTTTCCTTTCCTTTTCTTTTATAAAACTTAATAAAAAAATTATTTTAAAAAATGCAAAGAGAGTGATTTAAATGAGGGATCTATTACAGTTCCGCAGGGCCTGCGAGACGGAGCTCTTCCACCAGGCATTCATCTGGGGAGCCACAGTTAACATCAGAACCTTGCCCTGGAATCCATCAAAGACAACTGTATCGTGCTGTTCTTAATATACTACGGGCTGGACAGCAGGCCTACAAGCCAACGCTGACTGGATACCTGTTCTGGATAACAGCTAAAAACTATGTTTCATCGCCACGTCTGCAATGTGTACATGCCATATTTATGTAGCACCTTAGAATTGTTTTATGGTTTTCACTCGTTTTTAAAGTTGTTCAGTTCCGTTGCAAGCCGCCCGGAGCCTGCTTTGGTGGGGGGGAGCAGGGTATAAATCAAATAAATAAATATAAGTACTAAATGTGGAATTTGCTGCCAGAGGATGCAGTGATGGTCATGACCGTAGATGGCTTTAAAGGGGGGGGGGGTGAGACAGATTCACGGAGGAGAGGTCGATCGGTGATTTGTTCATTTAAACGTTTGGGAAAAGTGTGCGTGCACACGGAAGCTCACACCTTGAATAAACCTTTGTTGGTCTTAAAGGTGCCACTGGACTCTCAATTTGTTCTACTGCTTCAAACCAACACGGCTGATCACTTGGAACTAGAGTCGGTCCTGGTTAGTACGTGGACGGGAGACCACCAAGGAAGTCCGGGGTTGCTATGCAGAGGCAGGCAAAGACAAACCACCTCTGAACTTCTCTTGCCTTGAAAACCCTACGGGGTCACGTTAAGTTGGCTGCAACTTAATGGCCTTTCCCGCCACCATCCCAGTCTGGGGGCCCTGGGCGATGATATATTTAGCATAATGATTAATCTTGCTTTTGTCTCTAGGCGAGACTGAGGGTGGTCTCCCAAGGTGTTTATGGGGAGACAGGGATGAGAAAGTGGAATTTACAGGTGGCCTGCAGGCCGGCAGGCGTTCAACAAGCCTGATTCGTGTGAGTCACAGTCTGCATGCTCAGTTCTCACGTCAGCTCCGTGGCGTTTCAGCAGGGTAGAAGAGACCCGGGTTCAAATCCCCACTTGTTTCGTGGAAGCTCGCTGGGTGGCCTTGAGCCAGTCACACGCACTCAGCCTCATCTACCTCAGGGGGCTGTTGTGAGGATAAAATGGAAGAGGGAAGCAGGGACGGACGCTTGCCATGCAAGAAATAAAAGGGGGAGATATGGACGTATTGTTAAGGACGACTCCGTGCCCATACTGCAGACTGGCCCGCGGATTATATTCCTAGGGGCAAAAAAGGTTTTGGTTTCATTCATCAAGTAATGGGCATTGTTAATCTCCATGGATTCCCCCAGCCAGTGTCGCACAGAATGTTGGATCTAGTCTGGATCTGGAAGCCCTGAGTTTGAATCCTGACTCTGCCATGGAAGGCTGCTGGGGGACCTTGGAGTGGGGGTGTAGGGATGCCAGCTCCAGGACGGGAGACTCCTTGAGATTTGGGGGTGGAGCCTGGGGAGGAGAGGGAGCCCAGTGGGATACAGTGACATACCGTCCACCCTACAAAGCATCCCTTTTCTCCAGGGGAACTGATCTCTGTAGCCTGGAGACATGCTGTAACTCTGGGGGGTCCCCAGGTCCCACCTGGAGGCTGGCATCCCTATTTCCCTACCTTGCAGATCTCCAAACTACAGAGATCCCACTTTCTGTGCTGTCTGAGAGCCAGTTTGGTGTGGGAGCCTGTTTGGTGTGGGAGCCAGTTTGGTGTAGTGGTTAGGGGCACAGACTCCAATCTGGAAGAACCGGGTTTGATTCCTCCACATGCTGCTGCTGGCCTGACCTTGGGTCAGTCACAAGTTCTCTCGGAGCTGTTCTCTCAAGAGCAGTCCTCAAGAGAGCCCTCTCAGCCCCACCTCCCTCCCAGGGTGTCTGTTGTGGGGAGCGGGAGGGAAAGGAGATTGTAAGCCGCTCTGAGACTCCGAGTGAAGGGCGGGGTATACATCCAATCTCTTCTACTTTTCTTCTTCTACGACTGAGCTGCCTTACAGGGTCGTTGTGCGAATGCAGGAAGCAAAATTGGGGCCTGGGCGGGTGCACTGCAGAAGTGCAACGTTTTATCCTCCGGCGTGGATCCAGGCTCCTCAGTGGATCATGGAGCACATCCCATTCCATGGACAGAACGAAGAGTCTCCCAACGACGGAGCCGCTGTCATCTCCTTGCCATCCTCCCTCCCTCCCTCCCCGCCGGACTCTTCCCCATTCGCTCTCGCTCCAGGCATGTTCGCAGAATGCTGCCAAACGGTTGCACCCTCCGAGGTTTCCTTGGCAGAGGGACCTCCAACTCCACATCTCAGTTGAGATTCACTCCCCCCCCCCCCCCCGCCCAGAGACTGATCAGCCATTCACGGGTATATGTTGGAGCCCTGCTGCCTTTCTTTTTGTAAACACCGAAGGATGGTTAAGAGAGCAAACAGACAGGCAGGGCACGACGGGCACGAACTGTCCTCCATCCATGCCAAAGAAACACACATTCTATGCCAAGAAACCTCAGATTTTGGATACAATACAAATTATGCCAACAGACACGGGTACACATTGGCTCCCCCCCCCCCCCCCCAGTAGGCTCGATTTGCTCGTCTCAGTCTGGAATCCACGGTCTGAGTTAGATGAATCGGCAGGTGTGGGTGTGTGTTTTGGGCCAGGTACGGTGCTTTCACAGGATGAGAGAGGACAGCAGAGGTAGGAACCTTAAGAAGAGCCCTGCTGGATCAGACCAATAGTCCATCTAGTCCAGCCTCCTGCCTCACACGGTGGCCAACCAGTTCCTCTGAAGGTCAACAATGGGGCATAGAGGCCGAGGCCTTCTCCTGAGAACCTCAGAAGAGCCCTGCTGGGTCAGACCAGGGAGAGTCCATCCAGTCCAGCCTCCTGTCTCACACAGCGGCCCATCAGTTCCTCTGGAGGGCCAACCATGGGGTAGAGAGGCTGAGGCCTTCCCATGATGAGAACATTAAAACAGCCCTGATGGATCAGGCCATCAAGTCCACCATCTCATGTCACATGGTGGCCAACCAGTTCCTCCGGAGGGCCAACAACAGGGCAGAGAGGCGGAGGCCTTCCCTTGATAAGAACCTCAGAAGAGCCCTGCTGGGTCAGACCAGGGAGGGTCCATCTAGTCCAGCATCCCGTCTAACACAGCAGCCAGCCAGTTCCTCTGGAGGTCCAACAACAGGGCAGAGAGGCCGAGGTCTTCCCCTGAGAAGAACCTCAGAAGAGCCCTGCTGGACCAGACCAGTGAGGGCCCATCTAGTCCAGCATCCCGTCTCACACAGTGGCCAGCCAGTTCCTCTGGAGGGCCAACAACAGGGCAGAGAGGCCGAGGCCTTCCCCTGAGAAGAACCTCAGAAGAGCCCTGCTGGGTCAGACCAGGGAGGGTCCATCTGGTCCAGCATCCGGTCTCACACAGAGGCAAACCAGTTCCTCTGGAGGTCCAACAACAGGGCAGAGAGGCCGAGGCCTTCCCCTGAGAAGAACCTCAGAAGAGCCCTGCTGGGTCAGACCAGTGAGGGCCCATCTAATCCAGCATCCTGTCTCACACAGCCAGTTCCGCTGGAGGGCCAACCACGGCGTAGAGAGTCCGAGGCCTTCCCATGACGAGATCATGAAAACAGCCCTGTTGGATCTGGCCAATAGTCCATCTAGTCCACCACCCTGTCTCACACGGTGGCCAACCAGTTCCCCTGGTGTGTCAGCAAGAGGGCACAGAGGCGAAGGCCTTCCCCTGATGTTGCCTCCTTGCTTTGGGATTCAGAGGCCGACTGCCTCAGACTGTGGAGGTTCCCTTGAGTCACCACAGCGAGTAGCCACTGATCGACCTCTCCTTTATGGATCTGTCTAATCCCCTTCTCTGAGTATACCTTAAGTACGAAAGTGCGGTTGTGCTGGAATGCTGAATCAATGACACTCTTCGATTTGTACATTTGTATTCATGACCTGTGGTCCTGGAGGACATTATTTCATAGGGTTGCCATAAGTTGGAAGTAGCTTGATGGCCATTAACACACACACACACACACACACACTTTCAATCATAGAGAGCTGTGGTATTTCAGTACAGCGTTGAGCCTCATCTCTACAACAGCCCTGTGAGGTAGACCAGTAATCCTATCTATGGCAATGGGATGCACTGTGGAGCAGGGCCACCAATACTTCTTCTGAGATTTGGACAGGCGCTTTTGGTTCGAGCTACCTAGTTGCCAACTGACCGGGAGGAGGAATACCAAAGCTGATTTTTTTGTTTTTTAGTTACTGCCCCTTTCCCAGAGAATCAAAAACTGGGGATTGTTTTTCCTTCACAGTGCAGGTGAATCGAAGGCTCTTGCTTGGAGTACCTGCCTAGGTTTGCCATTGATCGCAAGCTAAACACGAGCCTGAGTGCGACGCGACTGTGAAGAGAGCTAATGCAATCTTAGAGTGCATTAAGAGAAGCATTGGGTCCAGATCACGGGAGGTGGGTAGTTGCACTCTATTCTGCTATGGTCAGGCCTCACCCGGAGGACTGGGTCCAGTTTTGGGCCCCACATTTTAGGAAGGATGTTGAGAAGCTCGAGCGTGTCCAGAAGAGGGCGACCAGGATGGCGAGAGGGTTGGAGTCCAAGTCTTATGAGGGAGGGCTGAAAGAGTTGGTATGCTTAGCCCGGGAAAGAGAAGGCTTGGAGGGGACATGGTTGCAGTCTTCCAATATCAGAAGGGCTGTCATGGAAAAGACGGAGCGGATCTAATCTCTCTTGCTCTGGATTGCAAGACTAGATCGAATGGGTGGGAATTACAAGGGAGTCGATACCGGCTGAATACCAGGAGGAACTTCCTAACTGTCAGAGTGGCTGAGCAGTGGGACAGACTGCCACGGGAGCTGGTGGGTGCTCCTTCGCTGGACGTTTTCAAGCGGAGGCTGGACAACCATCTTTCGGGTATGTCGTCGGGCTATCTTTCGGCTGTGCTCCTGCAGAGTGCCGGGGGTTGGACTAGATGACCTGCAAGGTCCCTTCCAACTCTAACATTTTATGATTCTATGATAGGGTTGCCAGCCCCCAGATGGGGCCTCAGTGTTCCCTCTAAGCTGAGTTAGTGTGAGCTAGCTCACAGTTTTTAACCTCTGGCTCGCACATTTTTGCCTCCGCTCAGGAAGGAGGGCTCCGGAGCAAACTCATTGATGCAGTAGCCAAATCGCTCGCTCACAACTTTAATGCCAGTAGCTCACAAAGTAGAATTTTTGCTCACAAGACTCCACAGCTTAGACGGAACATTGGGGATCCCCCACTTTTACAACTGATCCCCAGCTGACAGAGATCAGCTCCCCTGGAGAAAATGGCTGCTTTGAAGGGTGGGCTCTATGGCATTGTACCATGCTGAGGCCCCTCCCCTCCCCAAACCCCGCCCTCTCCTGGATCCACCCCCAAAGTCTCCAGGTATTTTCCAACCCAGACTTGGCAACTCTATTCTATGATCTCCTGGAGTTACAACTGATCTTCCAGACCACAGAGATCAGTTCCCCTGGGGAAAACGGCTGCTTTGGAGGGTGGACTGCACGGCTTTATATCCTGCTGAGATCCCGCCCCAAATCCCACCCTCTCCAGACTCCACCCCCAAAACCTCCAGGCGTTTCCCAGCCCCAGAGCTGGCAACTCTGGCCCACCCCTCACTCCCATCATTCTAGAGGGGCTGCTGTGTTTGTCTGTTGTAGCAACACTGGAGAAGGAATCCGGCAGTGCCTTGGAGAATAACAAAACGTATTCCAGCACGACCTTTTGTGAGTCAGCGTCTGATTCATCGCTGGTTGCAGCAAGGAGATCTGCAGAAATTATCTCTGGCTAAGGGAAGGTTGTACGGGAATAAATTGTCTTAGTCTTTAAAAGACACCCTGTTGAACGGCTCCAGTACCATCCTCTTCAGCCATGCCAGGAAATCCGGGGCTCTGTCCCGGCACCTCCATCTCGAGATCTACTCTGCCCCCCCCCCCCGCCCTTAATGCTGCATTGATTTATTTTAAGAACTGAAACATAGAAACACAGAGCCGGAAGGGACCACAGGGGTCATCTAGTCCAACCCCCTGCACAATGTAGGAAATTCCACACACACACACACACACAGAGGCAAACTCCCCCAGTGATCCCTGCTCCATGCCCAGAGGAAGACAAAAAACCTCCAGTAGAGCCAGTCTGATGTAGGGGTTAGGAGCACGGACTCTAATCTGGGAGAACCGGGTTTGAGTCCCCACTCCGCTGCATGCAGCTGCTGGATGACCTTGAGCAAGTTACAAGTTCTCTCAGAGCTGTTCTTTCATGAGCAGTCCTCGAAAGAATTGAAAACAAATCAGCCAGTATCATAATGCCCCTGCATAAATCGATGGTGCGACCTCATTTGGAGTACTGTGTACAGTTCAGGTCGCCACATCTCAAAAAAGATATTACAGCATTGGGAAAAGTGCAGAAAAGGGCAACTAGAATGATCAAAGGGTTGGAGCACTTTCCCTATGAAGAAAGGTTGAAGCGCTTGGGGCTCTTTAGCTTGGAGAAATGACAGCTGAGGGGTGACATGATCGAGGTTTATAAGATGATGCACGGGATAGAGCAGGTAGAGAAAGAAGTCCTTTTCTCCCTTTCTCACAAGACAAGAACTCGTGGGCACTCCATGAAATTGCTGAGCAGTCGGGTTAGAATAGATCAAAGGAAGTCCTTCTTCACCCAAAGAGTGATTAACATGTGGAACTCACTGCCACAGGAGGTGGCGGCGGCTACAAGCAAGGACGGCTTCAAGCAGGAACTGGATAAACATCTGGAGCAGAGGTCCATCAGTGGCTGTTAGCCACAAGGTCTAGATAGGAACTCTCAGTCTGGGGCAAGTGATGCTCTGTATTCTTGCTGCTTGGTGGGGGGGAACAGTGGGAGGGCTTCTAGTGTCCTGGCACCACCGGTGGACCTCCTGAGGGCACCTGGTATTTCTGACCACTGTGTGACACTGGCCTGATCTCACATTGGCTTTTCTTATGTTCTTTATGTTCTCTCCCAGCCCCACCTACCTCACAGGGTGTCTGTTGTGGGAAGGGAAAGGAGACTGAGACGCCAAATAAAGGGTGGGGTATAAATCCAATCTCCTCCTCCTCAGGCCAACCTAACCTGGAGCAAAATTCCTTCCTTACCTTAAAGGGATGCTCTGGGTCAGCATTACCCTGCGCAGGTGAGAGTGGATTTAGAAGAGCTGAGTACAGGTTCCTCCTTTCTTTCCCTCCCTCTCACGGTCTGCCTAAATCTACAGCGAGTCACAGAATCAGCAATGCTGTCAGACGGCCCTCTGGCCCCTGCTTTAAAACCCTCCAGAGAAGGAAAGAGTTGGCTCCTCTCATCACAGGTTGTTTCTCGCCTCTGCATCCCCAGCGCTGTTGCTCAAAAGCCTGCCTTCTCCCAGCTGTGTGCCCCCCCCTCCCCCAAGTCCCCACCCCGACAGAAGGGTGGTGATTCTCTAGCGGCAGACAAGCCACAACTAGTCCAAAGAACAGCCGGGCTGAAGCCAAATTTCTTTGGCTGATCAAAGGAGAGGCCTCTTCTCAAATGCGGGGTTGCCGCTCATCAAAGAACGGCTTACCAGAAGGATGAGTGTCACACGCCGCCACGGCGGATGAATTCCCATTTCTCACCTGCAAGGGAAGGGCCCAGGAGTTCTCCTGGGATGACAAGGGATATCCAGATGACATAGGGCGCATTCATACAGCTCTTTTGAGCCACGCCAGGCACGAGTGCCTGGGGGATTTAAAGGGCACGTCCAGACAGCAACACCTGGGAATCGTGCCGCTTCTGCGATCAGCCCATCGATCCCCGTCGGGGTTCCGTACTTAAAAGATAGTGGTGAAAGTCCGGTCCTAAGCTGGTCGATGGGCCAATGGCGGACTTTCTCCCATCTAGTTGTTCCACCAGCGCACAATCAGCCCATAGGGATGGTCTCCAGACCATCCCAAACGGCCACCATTTTAAAAAAGTCTTAGCGATGTGCGCATAACCGCTTAAGCATGCAATGTCCCCAGGGCTCCGCTCAAACGATCCAAACAATTTTATGTTTCTGACGGTCCCCTGAACTTTGTCAACTTTATTCACTGAAGTGGTACCTAGAGGAAGGTACCGCTGGCAGCGCTTTTACCATTTTAGTCTGCGCATGCGCGGACAAACAAGTATATGGCGATGCGTATATGCGCATGCGCAGACAGGATTTTCTTTTTTAAAAAAGCCAACCGCGCGGCTCCTTACAATGGATACCATCTAGACCAGGGGTGGCCAACCTTGCTTAACGTAAGAGCCACATAGAATAAACGTCAGATGTCTGAGAGCCACATAGAATAAACGTCAGATGTCTGAGAGCCGCAAGACAGGAACAAATATCACACACACATTTTTATTTTTAAAAATATGCAAATTTGCTTTTTATTAATGTTAAATGGAACTGCCAAAAATAAAAACAAACGAGGAAAACCGGTTATTGATAATGATATTACTTGTTTGCTAATGATATTGAGAGAGAGAGAGAAAAAGAGAGAGATGGAAAGAAAGAATTAAAGACGTGGAAAGAAAGAGAGAGAGAGAAACTAGGAAAGCAAATAGATGGGAGGGAGGAGGGAAGGAAGGAAGGAAGGAAGGAAGGAAGGAAGGAAGGAAGGAAGGAAGGAAGGAAGGAAGGAAAAGCATGCCTCCCCTTTGCTTCCCCAGCCGCCCTGCCAGGAGCTGCACAATATGTGTGAAAGAGCCGCATGTGGCTCCCGAGCCACAGGTTGGCCACCCCTGATCTAGACAATCCACTGCGGGAGTTACGCGCGGTAAAGCGCTTCACGGGTGAGCTGTCTGGTCGTGCAACGCTGGATCAAAAAGATCTAGCTGAAATTACAGCTGGGCCAACGGCAGGATCAGCTGCCTGTCTGAACACACCCTAACCCAGCTGCCCATCTTGATATACCATAGAGTCTAGGTGAAATCCCACCCCCAGTTCCTCCGCTCCACAGGCAGAGCCCCCAAATCTGCAGGAATTTCCCACACTGGAGCTGGCAGTCCTACGTGGAATAAAGTCATACAAATTCTTGTCTTTATTTTCCCCGCTCCCTTTCACACAACATTGGGAGAGAACAGTTTCGTTGTAGGGGTTAGGTAGAAACACAGACCCTTCTGCACAAGAGTTGCCAACCTCCAGGCGGGGCCTGGAGATCTCCTGGAATCACAGCTGATCTCCGGACTGCAGAGATCAGTTCCCCTGGAGAAAATGGCTGCTTTGGAGCAGGGATGCCAGCCTCCAGGTAGGACCTGGAGATCCCATAGAATTTATAGCTCATCTCCAGACTAGAGAGATCAGTTTCCTTGGAGAAAATGGATGCTTTGGAGGGTGGACTCTATGGCATTGTACCACACTGAGGTCCCTGTCCTCCCCAGGCTCCATTCCCAAATCTCAAGGAATTTCCCAGTCTGGCAATCCTACCCCACCCCATCCCCTGCCGGTGGCCACAGGGGGACCTGCCAACCCTACCTCTCCTCCATTTCAAAGTGGACCTCAGGCTGCCAACCTCCGGGTGGTGGCTGGAGATTTTCTGGGATCACAGCTGGTCTCCAGAGGACAGAGCTCAGTTCACCTGGAGAAAATGGCGGCTTTGGAAGGAGCCCCAAATTTCCTCCCCCCAACCCCTCCCTTCTCAGGCTCCACTTTCCAAATCTCCAGGCTCAACCGATAAGTTCCCTGAGCCAGTGACCCAATACATGAAGCTGGATTGAGCTACCTGTTGAATTTTGGGGACTTACCTGTTGAACTTCGGGACCCGATTCATATTGAATGTGTTATTTTAGATTAATGAATATGAGGCAGAATTGAATATGAGGTAGAATTGAAAATGAGGTAGAATTGAAATATTTGCGGGAGGAGGAGGGGAAGAAGAAAAAGAGATTGGATTTATTTATTTTTAATACCCCGCCCTTCACTTGGGAGTCTCAGAGAGGCTTACAATCTCCTTTCCCTTCCCCTCCCCACAACAGACACCCTGGGAGGCAGGTGGGGCCGGGAGAGCTCTTTTCAGAACTGTCCTTGAGAGAACAGCTCTGACAGAACTACGGCTTGCCCAAGGTCATCCAGCAGGTGCAAGTGGAGGAGTGGGGAATCAAACCCAGTTCTCCCAGATTAGAGTCCGCGCACTTAACCACTACACCAAACTGGCTCTGTTTGAATTTTGAAAACCAGTTCATGCTGTATTTTGTCACTTTAAGAACCCTCTAAGTGATGGTCAAGAAATAGTGTTAGTATGAGGGGGTGGGAATAGCTAATTAATATATGTTTGCTTTTTATCCTTTGCAGGAATTTCCACAGATTTATTTGTCTCTTTTCTCCAGGGGAACTGATCTCTGAAGATTCTAGGAGCTCTCCAGGCCCCACCTGGAGGTTGGAAACTCTACTTTGTAATCACAGACCGCTGAATACAGGCAAAGATTCTGGCTGGATGTTCTGGGAAGCCATATCGGCCCCCCTCCTCCATCAGTCTATGTTCAGCCTCAAGCATTTTTGCATAAAAACGAGAAACGCAGCCCCCCACCCCGAATTCATTAAATATTTCCTCCCCCCCACTGCCATTCCTTCGAGAGAAACATCCCCCTGAGCTCAAAGTCACAGCTAATAAGAATAGAAAATATTTAGCCATGCCCTCTTAATTACCCTCCCCGGGAAGTATTTGCGGGGCGGGGGGGGGGGGGGATAAAGACAACTTTTATATGGCCTGACCACATAATTGCAGGAGTTGGCAAAGCAAAAATGTTAATACCAGACTGGGGAAAAAAATGTGTTCCGCATTAATCCTGACATGAAACTCCCTGGAAATACTGAATGAATGAACGCAGGGATTGTGGCGGCCATCTTCTTTCTCGCACACAAGCCGCTGCCAAGGTTTAATCGGAGCCAGATCCGAACCCGTGAAGAGCTGCAGGGAGCATCTCTCTTACTGGGCCAGCGGGGAGATTTAAGATGGAGGGACTGCGTCGTCTGGGGTTGCCAGCCAACAGGTGGCGGGCTGGAGATCTCCCACTATCGCAACAGATCATCAGGCACCTGGAGAAAATGGCCACTTTGGAAGGTGGACTCTATGACACTATAACCCCCTGAAGTCCCTTCCCTCTCCCAACTCTGCCCTCCTCAGGCTCCAACCCCCCCCTCCCCAAAACTCCAGGTATTTCCCAGCCAGGAGCTAGCAATCCTACTTGCTGATGGAGCCAGTTTGGTGTAGTGGTTAAGTGCGTGGACTCTAATCTGGGAGAACCGGGTTTGATTCCTCACTCCTCCACTTGCAGCTGCTGGATGACCTTGGGCAAGCCACAGTTCTGGCCCAGCTGTTCTCTCAAGAGCAGTCCTCGAAAGAACTCTCTCAGCCCCACCTACCTCCCGGGGTGTCTGTTGTGGGGCGGGGAAGGGAAAGGAGACTGTAAGCCGCTCTGGAGACTCCAAGTAAGTGAAGGGTGGGATATAACTCCAATCTCTTCTCTTCTTCTCTTAAATGCAACTGAATTATAAATTGACCTGTCTATGGTAATAGTTAAAACTAAGTATCACATGTTATTAATGTAACCTTACTGTTGATGGAGTCTCAATTTTACATACTACTTTATGTGCACTGTTATTGATATCTGTTTAATATCTGAAAACTAATAAAAACATTAAAAAAAAGAAAGAACATAAGAGAAGCCAATGTGGGATCAGGCCAGTGGCCCAACCAGTCCCACCCTCTGTGTCACACAGTGGCCAAAAACACCAGGTGCCCTCAGGAGGTCCAGCAGTGGGGCCAGGACACTAGAAGCCCTCCCACTCTTGCCCCCCCTCAAGCACCAAGAATACAGGGCATCATTTGCCCCAGACTGAGAGTTCCTATCTGTACCTTGTGGCTAAGAGCCACTGATGGACCTCTGCTCCATATAAGAACATAAGAGAAGCCAACGTTGGACCAGGCCAGTGGCCCATCCAGTCCAGCACTCTGTGTCACACAGGGGCCAAAAATACCAGGTACCATCAGGAGATCCAGTGGTGGGGCCAGGACCTAAAAGCGCTCCCACTGTACGCCCCCCCCCAGCACCAAGAATACGGAGCATCCCTTGCCCCAGACCGAGAGTTCCTTTCTACACCTTGTGGCTAAGAGCCACTGATGGACCTCTGCTCCAGATGTTTATCTAACTCCCTCTTGAAGCCATCCACACTTGTAGCCGCCCCCACCTCCTGTGGCAGTGGATCAGACCAAAGGCCCGTCAAGTCCAGTCTTCTGTTCACACAGTGGCCGAGCAGCTGCCTCTAGGAAGCCCCAAAGCAGGAGGGCTGCAAACAGCCTCCCCGCCCCCCAATAATTGTTATACGGAGGCCTCCTGTCTCTGGCAGTCCCATTTCACAGAGGAGAAAAACCGAGGCCATGTCAAAGCCAGTTTGCCCGAGGCCACCCACTCTGAAGATGCGGTTATTTCAAAAGGCAGGCTGTGCATTGAAAAGAGACAGCACAGTGCAGCGGTCAGAACCGGACCTGGGATTAAGACCCATATTCTGCCACGAGTGCTCCTGAGCTCTTTGTAGGAAGGAGAGGATGAATATGTACCTGATAGATGGTTCAGGCACGATCGGACCAGGGTCTTTCCACTAGGTAGGGTTTCCAATCCCCAGTTGAGGGGCAGGGGATTCCCCAGTTTGGAGCCTCTCCCCTACTTTAGGGCTATCAGAAAGCAGAGGGGGGAAGAAATAGCTGCTGGGTGCTCCATTATACCCTATGGAGACTGGTCCCCATAGGGTATAATGGAGAATCAGCCTGTGGGTATCTAGGGCTCTGAGGGGGCTGTTTTCTGAGGCAGAGTTACCAAATTTTCAGCATAGCTGCTGGTGCCTCTTTTCAATCCCCCCCCCCCAAGTTTCAAAAAGATTAGACTAGGGGGTCCAATTCGATGAGCCCCAAAAGAAGGTGCCCCCATCCTCCATCATCTCCAGTGGAGGAAAAGCATTGAAAAGGAACGTGGTCTTTTAAAGGCAATGGCAGCTCACCCAGAACTCGCGTTGGAGTTTCCTCTCCCGCCTGCTTGTTAGCCTCCCCCGGCAATCCTACCACTAGGCCATACTGCCTCCCCAGCGCAACGTTCACAGATTTTTTAAAGACGGCACACCACCTCGTTAAATTATTCCACTAATTTCAGGTCTGAAAGAAGAATGAGCGAAAAAAACCCCACACACTTTTGGAAGTAACACAAGAGGGGGTATAAATCCACGGGGGTGTCTCATTCACAGATGAGAATCATCAGGAGTAGGCGCTGTAGCCAGAGAGAGAGAGGAAAGCATGTGAGAAAATTTTTGGAACTCTCTGGTCCAACTTGCTATCAGGAGGGAGAGATCCAAACCCACACATCAAGGGAAATTATTGCTGACCACATGGGTAAAATGGCAAGGGAGACTCCGCGCTGACTCAAGAATCTAATATTGTATTTTCCTGACTTCTTCTGTCTTTTAAGTCCAGAGCTCGAAGTGCTAGACTGTCTGTACTTTGCACTTAACAAACCAAAAAACGGTGCCAAGCGTCACATTTCGGGACAAAATATAGTGCACAAAATTTGCACGTCACGGCATTCTTTTGCATATTTCCCCGTTTCTGGTTAGGCAGGGGGTAGGACAAAGAACTGGGCAGGGTGCAGGAGGCGGAGGGGTGCCTGTCAAACTGGAAGTGGAGTCGCAGAAAAAATGCCCCCTGCTGGATGACACCCAAGTCTGTCCTTGTGGTTTCTTGGGGCCTCTGGAAATCTCACCACCAACCTACAGTCGCCAGGAGCGTAGACTTTTGGAAATTTGGGGGGGGGGGGGGGCGGGGAAGCGTGTGCTCTCACTGGGGCGATGTTCCCCCCCCCCGGGAAACCGCCGTGCCTCCCCGGGCCCTTCTGAGGCCCGCCAGCCACTGCTGCTGGTGTCTCTCCCCCCCCCCCCCGGCCACCCCTTTTCTCTCCAGCAGCGGCGGCCAAGCCTCGGAAGGACCCGGGGAGGCGTGGCGGCAGGCGCTCTCTTTTGCCGGGGGTGACTGAGCCCCCCCCCCGGGAAATTTTGGGGGCGGCTCGAGCCCCCCCGTACTCTACGCCTATGACAGTAGCAATGTTCTTACTCGGTCGTTCCTTCCCCTCCCCACAACAGACACCCTTGGGAGGTAGGTGGGGCTGAGAGAGCCTTTCTGAGAACTGCCCTTGAGAGAACAGTTCTGAGAGAACTTGTGACTGACCCAATGTCACACCAGCAGCTGCAGGTGGAGGAGGCGTGGGGAATCAACCTCAGTTCTCCCAGATTAGAGTCCGTGCTCCCAACCACAACACCAAAAGTGGTGCTCCCAACCATAACACCAAAAGTGGTGTGGATGTCCCTGGAGGTCCCTCCCAACTCTATGATTCTACGATTCAATGATGCTCCAAGTAATGCCATAGACTCCACCCTCCAAAGCATCCATTTTCCCCAGGGGAACTGATCTGTGCAGCCTGGAAAACAGCTATAATTCCAGGAGATCTCCAGGTCCCACCGGGAGGTTGGCAGCCCTAATTAGAGTGCTGGAAAGGGTAGAGACGGGTTCAAATCCTTACTCAGCCATGAGGCTGATCTGGGGCCAGTCATTCTCAGCCTCAGCTACCTCACAGCATTGTTGTGAAGATAAAATGCAGGGAAAGGAGAACCGCAAGTACACCATTCTAGACTTCTGAGAGGAAGGAGGGGACTGAAGCATGTTCCTGAATGATACTGAAACCACTTCTACGTCTCTAGGCATGAAGTGATCTTGGCTGCCCAGCGTAATATCCACGCAGAGACAAAACATTTGTTGACAGAGTATTTTTGTATCTCCCCCCCCCCCCCCCAGGGTTAAGATGGCCTGGAGAAGCTAGCAGGGCAGACAAAACTATTCGCTGGTGGTCCGTGTGAGGGACGCCTACAAATGCTGGGAAAGGCTGAAGGCGACAAACTGTGATCTATGCGGTTCTGTATTCAAATCACAGTATAATTACAGGGCAGAAATCCTTGAGAAAAATCTGGATTTGGAAGTCGGAGGGAGGCAATGTCCACGCACCTTCCGGGCAGGTTTCACAATGCTCTATCAGTGTTTTTCTTGTACAGCCCAATCCAGTGGGACGTGCCCCGTGGAAATGAATGGAAGTTGTACATGCATAGGAGCACTTCCCACTGGACGGGCAAGACGTGATGTGTGGTCAGCTTCCAGAAGCCCAAATCTAGAAGATGAGGCTGGGTTTTTTTTAAAAAATGGGGACAACTCCCCCGCCCCTCCTGTAATGTGTGGACATTTTTTAAAACAAAGTTTCCATTAAAATGCACATCTTCCCCACCCTGAATGCTACTTAACACGAATTTTATTGTGTACTGGGTTCGATGCATGGAAAGCCCGGACTACGACTAGGGATCAGCATAGATTTATTGAGTACACAACAAGCATGCGATACTGGCTGAGATGGCCAACCACATACAGCTCCTAGGACACACCTAAAAGTCCTATTGGCGGGTTTGAATTTCCCGCCAGAGTTCTGATTGGAGGGCTAGTGGTGATCCTTGACCCCTATTGCCTCTCGGAGTCAAGCTCTGACTGTATGAACAGAACAAATTTGCAAGACCGTTTTGAATTTTCCGGAATGTGGCTCCAAAGAAGAGAAGTGGCATCACTCGCAATAATCCAACGTATTGAGAAAAGTGATACAGAAAACAAACTAAAAGATGCATGGAACCCAAAGTCTGTGAAAACTTGGGATGTCCGCCTCCTGGCGGGTTTTGGAGATCCCCCGGAATTACAGCTCGTCTCCAGTCTACAGAGAACAGTTCCCCTGGAGAAAATGGATGTTTTGGAGGGTGGGCTCTGTGGCGTTGTACCCCTCTGAGGTCCCTGTCCTCCCCGGGCTCCATCCCCAAATCTCCAGGAATTTCTCAGTCTGGATCTGGCTGGTGGCCAGAGGGGACCTAGCAACCCTAGGGAGAACTTCCACTGGCTTCGGTCTTGTCCACAGCAATCCAGCAGTGGGGCCAGGACACTGGAAGCCCTCCCACTCTTGTCCCCCCCAAGCACCAAGAATACAGAGCATCACTTGCCCCAGTCCGAGAGATCCTATCTATGCCTTGTGGCTAATAGCCACTGATGGACCTCTGCTCCAGATGCTTATCCAAACCCCTCTTGAAGCCGTCCATGCTTGTAGCCGCCACCACCTCCTGTGGCAGTGAATTCCACATGTTAATCACTCTTTAGGTGAAGAAGGGCTTCCTTTTAACTGCTCAGCAATTTCATGGCATGCCCACGAGTTCTTGTATTGTGAGGAAGGGGCGAATGTGTCACTGGTGACCAAGTTAATTCATGCTGTGGCTTTCCCCATCACTATTATAATTAGAGACCACCCAGCTAAAATAGCAATCAAAATGAGAAATGATGGCTGAGAGTAAGACGCTCAGACTTTCATAACAAAATACCATTCAGGTAAATACAGATAAGTTCCTAATGTTACTTAATAACTTGTAACCACTCTTTATTAATTCCAGGAGCCAAGCCTCTGAGTAGTCCTGAAGAGAGCCGCCGGATTTGCCAAATGCCCACCAGGAGATGGCCCGACTCCATCCACGAAGCCAGGAGTCCCTCCGTTTGCAAGACCTGTTCCAGGCTGTTAACAAGAGGACACTTCGGGGAACATTAATTCAAAGGGTTCTAGAAGTTGGAAGCAATGCTCCCTCTAAGCTGTGGAGTCTTGCGAGCAAAAATTCTCCTTTGTGAGCTGCTGGCATGAAAGTTGTGAGCGAGCGATTTGGCTGCTGCATAAATTAGTTTGCTCTGGAGCCAGCCTCCCTGAGCTAAGACAAACAGGTGTGAGCCGGAGGCTAGAAAACTGTGATCTAGCTCACACTAACTCAGCTTAGAGGGAACACTTGTTGGAAGGGACTTGCGGGGACTTACACAGACGCACCCCCCCTTCGCTTCCCTCCCCCCTCCTCTGTCTGAGCTCCTCAATGTCATATTTTTAAAAAATCAAATTTAGATTTTCAAGATCTTCGGGGCATTACTCTGAAAAGAAGCATGCGGTGCTATAAACAACTCCTCCGCCACAAAGGGAACGTCTTTGCTCTGGGTTTTGTCATGATGGATCGCGAGTGACTCACCCCCTTCCTTTGGCCAAGAGCACTTGCTCTTGTAAGATCATCCCTTGTCCACTCCTGACTCAGAGATTTCCGTTCCTGCCCGTATCTGACAAAGTGGGCGTTGAGTCTTGAATGTTCATACCATACCCAGAAAATCACGTTGATCTCTTAGGCGCTACTGGATTCAAATCCAGCTCTTTTTCGGCAGGCCAACAGGGCTTCCCTCTGAAACTACCCCCCCCCCCCCCGCAGTACACCTAATGTTTTATTCTGGGTATCAGCTTGCTGTGTGCATGCACTCTTCTTCAGATACATGCGTGCACACAAAAGCTTATACCCAGAATTCAACTTAGTTGGTCTTAAAGGTGCCACCGGACTCAGACTTCGTTCTCACTGGCGAATGGAGAGGGTAAGCATATGTTGCACCAAGAGTTCTTGCCTTTGTGCGACCTAAGGTTTTGAAAGCCAGTGGAGTCCAAATATCCACTCCCTCCCTGAAGTTGGGCAGTCTTAGGCCAAGGACCTGCTCTCACCTGCCCACCTTGCAAGATGGTTGTGAGGATAAAATAATTTTAAAAATAAAACAATAAACCATGCATGCAGTTTCAATCTGCTTGGAAGATAATGGGGCATTAAAAATAGTATCCATATATTATATAAATAATATATCTATATAATATTATGAATATTATTTATACATAAGAGATCAATAATATTTTAATTCCCCCATTATCTTCCAAGCAGGCTGGAACTGCATACACTGTGTCTATTTTATCCTCACAACATTATAATAATTTATTACTATTATTATTTTTATTATTAGTAGTATTTCAATAAAATATTATAATATCAATACATAAATTATTATAATATCAATAAAATATTCTCTATTGGTGGCCCAGATCAGCAGTCTGACTCTAACTACCCTCTGTCCAAAGTCACATCCATCCAGGACATTTCAGAGGCAATCTTTAAACAGGTCAACACAGAGTTGAGTTAGGTTGCTCCTAGCCTAACTTGAACACTGAAGCCCAAGACCACAGTGTGGACATAATACAGAATTTGAACTCGGCTCCAAGCTCAGCTCTCCGCACAGGGCCCTCATGAGACTGTGCAAACATTCCTTTGATGCAGAAAGTTTGGTGTAGTGATTAAGCGCAGACTCTAATCTGGGAGAACCAGGTTGGATTCCCCACTCCTCCATTTGCACCTGCTGGATGACCTTGGGCAAGCCATAGCTCTGTCAGAGCTGTTCTGGAAAAAGGGCAGTTTCTGTCAGAGCTCTCTCAGCCCCACCTACCTCCCAGAGTGTCTGTTGTGGGGAGGGGAAGGGAAAGGAGTTTATAAGCCTGAGACTCCATCGGGTAGTTTGAGACTCATCTTCTTCTTGACTCCCTGTGTTATTGCCTTGAGTCCCAGCAGGAAAGGCAGCCTAAAAATGACATGACTAAATCAAAAGACTAAACTCTGGAACTCCAAATCAGTTCCCAACTGGAGCCCTGACTCGGATTCAAGTCCGGGGACAAAGGGGGGTGGAGAAACTGTATACAGGCCGATAGGCATCAGGTCAAGTCTCTTAGCCCTTGTGTGTTAGAATCAGTTATTTTTACATGGTGTGATTGGCCCCCATATATTTTTTAATTCTTTGTTAATAAACACATTTTTTAAATACACTATATATTAAGCTTTTATTGTTGGCCCTCCATTCTACTTGGCTAACCTTTTCGGATCCAAGTCCGCCACCACTGCAAATCTTGCAAAGCTCTCCACATATCTGGAAAAGACCTCTGAGTCCAGTCAAAGCCCCTGGCCAGGATTCAAACCACACGCAACAACCAGCACTGCCTAAAGGAAGTACTTGTCCAAGGGAACAAAGCCTGAGTCCAGCGGCACCTTTCAGGCTAGCAAAGTAGCACTTTAAAGGCCGGCAGGGGATGAGCTTTTGGGCGTCACTGCTCCCTTCTTCAGCTACAGATAGGCAAGAAAGTTCATCCTCTGCCACAAATGTTGTTCGTCTTGAAGGGGCTCCTGGACTCTAGCTCTTTTCTGTGGCTACAGACAGACTAACACGGCTGCCCATCTGGATCGACCTCCAGGGAAGGCGCCACATGTAGCCGTACAGAATGTGTGCACATGAAAGCTTACACCCTGAATAAAACTTTTTTGTTGTTGTTTTAAAGGAGACCCACTGGACTCAAACTGTGCTCTGTCGCTTCGGACCGATCCACCTGAATCTCCAGTTCTGACATATTTATGACCTGTGTTGTTCCCCCCCCCCCAACTGAACCCAAACCGAGGATAACCAGAAACCGAGCTTGTCACTCTTTTGATCTGCTAAAAACATCTTCACTATTTTGCATGCTAATTTAACAAGCCACCTATGATCTGTAATTCCACGTCATCATCTGACGAAGTGTGCGTGCCCAGGAAAGCTCACGCCTTGGATAAAGCTTTGTTGGTCTTAAAGGTGTCCCTGGACCCGAACTTCGTTCCACTGGAATCCACTCTTACAAGCCAGAGTCACTCCCATAGGACTCCTTACTTCGGAGTAAGCACGCCCAGGGGTCGGGCCCCATGGCCTCCCCCAGTTCCTCGCAAAGAAGAAGAAGAAGGAGATTGGATTTATACCCCATTCCTCACTTGGAGTCTCAGAGCGGCTTACAAACTTCTTTCCTTCCCCCTCCCCACAACAGACAGCCTGTGAGCAATGCTCCCTCTAAGTTGTGGAGTCTTGTGAGCAAAAACTCTACTTTGCGAGCGACTGGCGTTAAAGTTGTGAGCGAGCGATTCGGCTGCTGCATCAGTCAGTTTGCTCTGGAGCCATCCTTCCTGACAAAAATGTGTGTGCCGGAGGCTAAAAAGCTGTGAGCAAGCTCACACTCACTCAGCTTCGAGGGAACACTGCCCGGGATGTAGGCAGGGCTGAGAGAGCTCTTTCGAGAACATAAGTTAGTTTGCTCTGGAGCCCTCCTTCCTGAACTAAGACAAAAATATGTGAGCCGGAGGCTAAAAAACTGTGAGCTTGCTCACACTAACTCAGCTTAGGGGGAACACTGCGTAAGTGGGGGTTCTTTCGAGACCTGCTCGTTCAAGGACAGCTCTGAGAGAACTATGGCTTGCCCACGGTCATCCAGCAGCCGCAAGTGGAGGCGTGCGAGAATCCAACCCGGCTCTCCCCGCCTAGAGTCCGCGCACTCAACCGCAGCAGCAGTGTTCCCTCTAAGCTGAGTTAGCGTGAGCTAGCTCACCGTTTTTTTAGCCTCCGGTTCACACGTTTTTGTCTGGGCTCAGGAAGGCGGGCTCCGGAGCAAACTCATTTATGCGGCGGCCAGATCGCCCGCTCACAACTTTTCATGCCAGGAGCTCACCAAGTACCATTTTTGCTCCCGGGACTCCACGACTTCGAGGGCGCAGTGACAGCAAACCGGGGAGGCGCGGGCTGGTTGGCTCCATTCAAACCCACGGGCGTTAGAGAGCGCGACGCCGCCGCCCCTCGCAGCCACGGCGCTTCCCTCCCTCCTCCCCACCCGCATCCAGACAGCCAAGAGACGCCGGCCTGGTCCGCGGCGGACAGGGACTCACCTCCGCCGCCCAGAGTTGCAGCAGCCAGAGCCAGAGGCCCCGCGGGAGAGAGCGGGTCAGCTTCATGTCCGTTTCACCGGCGCGGCCGCGGCTGGCGCCACTTCCTCGCCGGCGGCGGCCGGACGCCTCTCGCTCCCCTCTCCCTCCGGGCCAGGAACGACCCGCCGGCCCGGGGAAAGTCGCCTCCGCTCTCCGGCCCCCCGACGGGCTCCCGCAAGCCGGCTTCTCCAAGCCGAGCAGAAGTTTCCCAGCCGGTTCAGAGGCCTTGGAGGGCAGCAGCGTCTCTGGTCGGTTTCTCAGCAGCGGGCTGCGGCTGTCCCTCGCTCGCTCGCTCGCTCGCTCTAGCGCCGGAGCGCTCCGCGAAGCGGCCTCCGGGGCGGAAGGCGGCGGGCCGGAAAGAAGCTCCAGATGTGCCGCCAGAGGCAGGCGGGAGGCGGCGGGGCGGCTCTCTCCAGTCCGGCGGCTCTCTTCGGGCCCCTCCAAACGCGAGGCAGGCGGGCTGCGCGCCAGAGGCGCCGGCGCTTGGGATCGGAGGCGCTCGGGATCCCTCGCAGCTCCCCGCAAAGCGCGGCGGCTTTGGCAGAAGGCGCGCTGGGGGGAATGCGGCGGCTCTGCTCGGCCGGCCTCCGCCTCTCCCCGCCCCGTCTCCGCCCAGGGGTGTGTTGCGCTGGTGGGCTCGCCGCCGCCGCCCCCCTGCGCCTCCTCTGGCTGCCTCTCGCCAGGGCCTGCGCCGGAGGGAGGGAGGCCGGGCCGGGCCGGGACCGGGGAGGGACCAAGGGCTCTGCGGATCCCCTCGCCCCTTCCCCGCAAAGGCCAAAGGGATGCCCGCCAGCAGTGGGCGCCAAACGCCCCCTTTGGCAATCGGAGGTATACTGCCTCTGGCCCTGGAGGTTCCACTGCGGCTCATGATACACCACTGGCAATACTTCCTCTAAGCTGTTCAATCTGGTGAGCCGAAATCCTACTTTGTGGGCTACCGGCATTCCAGTGGGGAGAGCGATTCGTTGGCTCTGGAGCTGGCCTTCCCGAGCTGAGACAAAAAGGTGTGAGCCAGAGACGAAAGAACTGTCAGCTAGCTCACACCAGCTCAGTTTAGAGGGAACACTGATCACCAGCTAGGCACTGAAGAAGAAGAAGAAGAAGAAGAAGAGATTGGATTTATACCCCGCCCTTCACTTGTAGTCTCAGAGAGGCTTACAAACTCCTTTCCCTTTCTTCCCCTCCCCTCCCCACAGCAGACACCCTGTGAGGTAGGTGGGGCTGAGAGAGCTCTGACAGAAACTGCTCTTTTTTTCAAGAACAGCTGGTCCAGAGCTATGGCTTGCCCAAGGTCATCCAGCAGGTGCAAGCAGAGGAGTGGGGAATCAAACCCGGTTCTCCCAGATTAGAGTCCGCACACTTAACCACTGCACCAAACTGGCTCACTGGAGCTTCCTGGGGTATCTATATCCCCTTGACACGAGGCACGGGGTTTTTCTGTCACTGTATATTGCGCCATTTACTGTTTTATTTCTTTTATTGTTGTGTGGGTTTTATGTCGTTCGCCGCCTGGAGCCCACTCATGGGATAGGGTGGGGTAGAAATTAATAAATTAAACAAATAATATGATGGGTGGAAAGTCTGATGCAGTGGTTAAGAGTGTGGACTCTAATCTGGGAGAACCGGGTTTGATTCCCCACACCTTTACATGCAGCTGCTGGTGTGACCTTGGGTCAGTCACAAGTTCTCTCAAAGCTGTTCTCTCCGGAGCAATCCTCGAAAGAGCTCTCTCGGCCCCACCTACCTTACAGGGTGTCTTGTGGTGGGGAGGGGAAAGGAAAAGAGACTATAAGCCGCTCTGAGACTCCAAGTGAAGTGAAGTATAAATCCAATTTCTCTTCTTCCTTCTTCTTCTCCCCCCCTCCATGTTAGTCTGTAGCAGGAGAAAAGAGCAAGAGTCGAGTGGCGCCTTCACAGCTAACAAAATTTGGGGCAGGGGAGGAGCTATTGTGAGTCACTGGTCACTTCTTCAGACTCTTCCTGCGACTAATGGCTATTGGTGGACTTCTCCCTTCCCTGATCTGGCCAATCCGCCTTTTAACGCCTGCTGGGCTATAGTGGCCCATCTCACATCCTGTGGAGGTGAGTTCCCCAGGTTAGGCATTTTTTCTTTTTGCTATCAACTCACAACAGGTTTTTGCCCACCCCGTCGGGTTTTCAAGGCAAGAGATGTTCAGAGGTGGTTTGTCATGGTCTGCCTCTGCATAGCAACCCTGGACTTCCTTGACCATCGCCCAGCCAAGTCCAAAGCTGGGCCGAAATTGCTTGAATCTTACAAGCCGCCCCAGCTGTCCAGGTCAGGGCCCTTCATTCATGGACTCACCATAAATCGGAAGCAACTTGATGAGACGTAAGATGCACAGTCCACAAAATGCCACTAATGTTACCAACTCTGGGTTGGGAAACTGCTGGAGATTTTTTTGGGGGGGGGGGAGGGCGGAACCTGGGGAGGGCATGGTTTGGAACGGGGAGGGACTTCAGCAGAGTATAACACTGTAGCGTCCACCAGTGTTCTCTCTAAGCTGAGTCAGTGTGAGCTAGCTCACCGTTTTTTTAGCCTCTGGCTCACACATTTTCTTCTTAGCTCAGGAAGGGATGGCTCCAGAGCAAACTCATTGATGCAGCAGCCAAATGGCTCGCTCACAGCTTCAATGCCAGGAGCTCACAAAGTAGAATCTTTGCTCACAAGACTCCATGGCTTAGACGGAGCATTGGTGTCCACCTTCCAAAACAGCCATTCTCTCCAGGGGAACTGATCTTTGTCATCTGGAAATCAACTGCAATATTGGGCGATCTCCAGGTGCAGCCTGGAGACTGGCAATGCTCCGCCTCAGTGTTCCCTCTAAGCTGTGTTAGTGTGAGCCAGCTCAGTTTTTTAGTCTCTAGCTCAGGAAGGATGTCTCCAAAGCAAACTGATTTACGCAGCAGCCAAATTGCTCACTCCCAACTTTAATGCCAGAAGCTCACAAAGCAGAATTTTTGCTCACCAGACTCCACAGCTTCGAGGGAGCATTGGGCACCACTGGCTTTTATGTGCCACCTGCCTCCGGCCGTCTCTCTGGCTCCATGCACTGAATCATGGTGCGGATCAGGTACGCATGCCAAAAGCACACCCCCCCCCTTGGGCGCTCGACAGGGCGACTGTTTGAACTAGACGGATTCAGCCAAGTGTAAATAGGTTACCACAACAAAGGCACTTAAACAACAGTGTTTTCTTGGCAAGGGGATCTTGAGAATATCCAGGAGGGAGCTGGTTTGAAATCTGGCAGGACACCTCTTACCTCCCCACAGAACCACACTTGGATGGATCGTGCAAAAGGATGATGGCTTATCTACAAGACGGGGGGCCGTGTTAGTCCGTCGGTAGCAGCAGAAAAGAGCCAGAATCCAGGAACACCTGAAAGACACACAGAATTTGTGGCCGGAAAGGAGCTTCCGTGAGTCGCCGCTCACTTCTTCAGATACTTGAAGGTGAAGTGAGCAGCGACTCACGGAAGAAGTGAGCAGCGACTCACGGAAGAAGTGAGCAGCGACTCACGGAAGCTCCCTTCCGGCCGTGAATTTGGATAGTCTTTACAGTAGAGGTGTCAAACATAAGCCCAGCATAAGCTGGGATAGGGCAATGAAGAAAGGTTAAAGTGCTTGGGGCTCTTCAGCTTGGAGAAACGGCGGCTGAGGGGTGACGTGATCGAGGTTTACAGGATTATGCATGGACAGGGGTCATTTCGAGCAGGAGCTCGGGGGAGCTCAGCTCCAGGAGTTGGTGCCAGCCCCGCCCCACGGGGGAGTGCCTGCTTGTGTCCTGGCTGCAGCAAAATGACCCCGTCCCCTGGAAAGGTCCTTGTTCCTCCGACCAGCCTTCTGAAGGCTTCCGCCACCACTGAAGCTATCCTCCCAGAACAGTGGTATTTCTGAGGCTTGGATTAGTAACTGTTCCTCTGTCTCTCTCTGCCTTCTGACACACTTCGGTGATGCCAGGTGGTTTAGCATATGCAAATAAGTTATGCTAATGAGTTATGCTAATGAGCTCCTGCACATCTTTTTCTACAAAATGACCCGTGTGCATGGGACAGAGCAGGTAGAGAAAGAGGTCCTTTTCTCCCTTTCTCACAATACAAGAACTCGCGGGCACTCCATGAAATTGCTGAGCAGTCGGGTTAGAACGGATGAAAGGAAGTCCTTCACCCAAAGAGTGATTAACACATGGAAATCACTGCCACAGGAGTTGGCGGCAGCTACAAGCATGGACGGCTTCAAGAGGGAATTGGATAAACACATGGAGCAGAGGTCCATCAGTGGCTCTTAGCCACAAGGTATAGATAGGAGCTCTCGGTCTGGGGCAAGTGATGCTCTGTATTCTTGGGGCTTGGGGGGGCAACAGTGGGAGGGCTTCTAATGTCCTGGCCCCTCTGCTGGACCTCCTGAGGGCACCTGGTGTTTTTGGCCACTGTGTGACACAGAGTGTTGGACTGGATGGGCCACTGGCCTGATCCAACATTGGCTTTTCTTATGTTCTTATGATTAACAAATCATCCAGGCCCGCAAGCAACTGGTATGTATGGAAATATAAGGTACTCTCTCTTTGGTGTTGTGGTTAAGAGAGGTGGACTGTAATCTGGGAGAACCGGGTTTGATTCCCCGCTCCTCCACATGCAGCCAGCTGGGTGACCTTGGGTCAGTCCCAGCTCTCTCAGAGCTCTCTCAGCCCAACCTACCTTACAGGGTGTCTGTTGTGGGGCGAGGAAGGGAAGGAGATCGTAAGCGGCTCTGAGACTCTGAGTGAAGGGTGGGTTATAAATCCAACTCTTCTTCTTTTATGGTATCCCTTGGGGGGAAATCTAGTCTTGCATACGTTTAAATACATTTATTGGGGCTTTTGTGGGTTCCCCAGTAAATCAATTGCTTTCACTGCTAGGGATCAATTGCTTGTGTTTGTATTTGGAGTAAAAAATAATCTTGTTACTTGGGTTTGCCTGTGTCCTTTATAAAGTTTCTATCTCCAGTACCTGGCGTTACAAGGCCCAGCCCAACAAAGTGACATTTTGTCACAGCCGGCCCTCGTAACAAGTGAGTCTGGCAACTCTGCCTTAGAGTAAATGGAGGATCTCAGTTTTGAGTAGTGAATCAAGCAATGCAGTAACATCTGAGCTGTGGCAATTGCCCAAACTGGAAAAGCTCCCCCCCCCCCCCGGCGCACGCACGCACGCACGAACGAGTGCAGCCCAGACTTGTTCTGTGCCAAGCCAGGATTGATGCGATTAATTGCTTTGTTTTGCCCAACTTTCTGCCAAAGGACCGGAGGCAATGCAGAGTCACAGAGGTGGGAGGCGCCACAGAGGGCATCTAGTCCAACCCCCTGCTCAGTGCTGGATCAGCCTAAAGAGGACGCTGTTAAAAGCGCTGCACTCCATATGCCAGCAAATTTGGGCAATGCAACAGTGGCCACAGGACTGGAAAAGGTCAGTTTACATTCCAGTCCCAAAGAAGGGCCATGCCAAAGAATGTTCAAACTATCACACAATTACACTCCTTTCACGCGCTCGCAAGGTCATGCTCAAGATCCTACAAGCGAGGCTTCAGCAGTACGTGGACAGAGAACTGCCAGAAGTACAAGCTGGGTTTCGAAGAGGCAGAGGAACCAGAGCTCAAATTGCCAACATTCGCGGGATTATGGAGAAAGCAAGGGAGTACCAGAAAAATATCGACTTCTGCTTCATTGACTATGCTAAAGCTGTTGATTGTGTGGCTCACAACAAACTGTGGCAAGTCCTTAAAGAGACGGGAGGGCCAGACCACCTCACCTGTCTCCTGAGAAACCTGGATAAGAGTCAAGAAGCGACAGTCAGAACCGGATATGGAACAACTGATTGGTTCAGCAGAGGAAAAGGAGTACGACAAGGATGTATATTGTCACCTTGCTTATTTAATTTATATGCAGAGTACATCATGCGAAATGCCAGCCTGGATGAATGACAAGCCGGAATTAAGATTGCTGGGGAAAACATCGATAACCTCAGATATGCAGACGATACCACTCTAATGGCAGAAAGTTAAGAGGACCTCAAGAGCCTCTTGCAATCAGTGAAAGAGGAGAGGGCAAAAGCTGGCTTGAAACTCAACATCAAAAAAACCTAAGATCATGGCATCCGGCCCCCTCACTCCTTGGCAAATAGAAGGGGAAGTCGTGGAAGCAGGGACAGACTTCACCTTCCTGGGATCCAAGATCACTGCAGATGGTGACTGCAGCCAGGAAAGTAAAAGACGCCTGCTCCTTGGGAGGAAAGCGATGGCAAACCTAGACAGCATAACAAAAAGTAGAGACATCACCCTGCCCACAAAAGTCCGTATGGTCAAAGCGATGGAATTCCCAGTAATAATGTCTGGCTGCGAGAGTTGGGCTATAAGGAAGGCCGAGCGCCCAAAGAATAGATGCTTTTCAATTATGGTGCTGGAGAAGACTCTTGAGAGTCCCTTGGACTGCAAGGAGATCGAATCAGTCAATCCTAAAGGAACTCAACCCTGACTGTTCCCTGGAAGGCCAGATCCTGAAGCTGAACCTCAATACTTTGGCCACCCAATGAGAAGGGAGCACTCCCTGGAGAAGACCCTGAGGCTGGGAAAGACTGAAGGTCAGAGAAGAAGGGGACGGCAAAGGATGAGATGGTTAGACAGTGCCATCAATGCAACAAACATGAAATGGAGCAAACTCTGAAGCACGACGGAAGACAGGAGGGTCTGGCGTCATATGGTCCAGGGGGTCGCGAAGAGTCGGACTCGACTGTGCGACTGAACAACAACAAATGCAGCCAAATCCACTGTTCAATTACTCTTACTGCCAAAAAAATCCTAATATCCAGCTGGTACCTTTCTGCCTGTAATTTAAACCCATTGAACACACCACTCCTTTCTGTTTACCTCACAATGACCCAGTGAGATTGGCTTGGCTGACAGATGGCCACTGGTCCAAGGAAAGTGGGCGAGTGAAGGAAGAGTCTAGGCAGAGAGTCGACAAGAGACCTTCTGTATCTGATAAAGGGAGCCTTGGCTCATAAAAGGATATTCCCTGGAATACTTTGTTTGTCTGAAAGGGGCTACAGGACTTGGATTTTGTTCCACACACACTAGCATGGGGTTGAAAACTCCAAGTTGGGAAATTCCTGGAGCTTTGGGGTAGAGTCTAAGCAGGGGTCCATTGGAGCGGGAGCACACAGGAGCGCAGCTCCGGGAGTGAGGAGCCCAGGGGGCGGGCACATGACCAAGCCCCACCCCCTCCTCGGCTTCCCCGAGCAGTGCAGAGGCGCAGCGCCCCGGGGAAAGCCCTGCTAGGGTCTTTATTGTTTTTAATGTTTTGTTTTAATATTGATAATTTTATCATTGTTCCTTTTATGACTGTGTGCTGCTTTTCCAGAGACTTGCTCAAGGTGGCATATCAATTTTCTAAGTAGACCATTTTTTATCTGGGCACATGGCACATAAGTACTGGAGAAATTTCACCAGCCCTTCAGCAGCTTCCACCCCATCAGTTTGGTGTAGTGGTCAGGAGTTGGACTCTAATCTGGGAGAACCGGGTTTGATTCCCCACTCCTCCACATGCAGCTGCTGGTGTGACCTTGGCCCAGTCACAAGTTATCTCAGAGCTGTCCTCCCATGAGCAGTTCTCAAAAGACCTCTCTCAGCCCCACCCACCTCACAGGGTGTCTTGTTGTGGGGAGGAGAAGGGAAAGGGATGGTTTCAAGGGAGCAGGAAGAGAATGGGGGTGTGTTCTTTACACTTCTTTTTATTGCACCAAGTATTGGATGGGGAAAGGAATGCAGGAAGAGCAGGTCAGTTTCACTCACCTGTGGAGTGGAGCCTGAGGGGTGGGTGTTGCCTTCTGACACACTTCTGGTATGTTAGGGGGTGTGGCATATGCAAATGAGTTATGCTAATGAGCTCCTGCACCTCTTTTTCTACGAAATGACCCCTGGTTTCAAGGTGTTGTTTTTGACCTTTAAAGCCCTATAAGGTCAGGGGCCTACTTACTTAAGGGACCGCCTTTCCCCATATATGCCTCGGAGAGCACTGAGGTCAGGGCTACAAAATCGCCTGACTCTCCCTGGCCTGAAAGACGCCAAATTGGCTACCGCCAGGGCCTTCTCGGTGGTGGCCCCCTACTGGTGGAATGAGCTCCTGGAGGACATCAGGGCCCTGCGGGACCTTTTACAATTCCGCAGGGCCTGCAAGACGGAGCTCTTCCACCAAGCTTTCGCTGATGAGCTGCCACCAATGAATGAGTCATCAGAACATCTATGACCCTTGATGTAGCGCTGGTCATATTATCATCAGACCATCTACTGAATGTTGTCATCATTGTATCTGCATTGGTTTTTAGTATTGTATATTGTTTTAACTAATTTATTGTATCTATTGTTTTATAAGGTTTTAATGTGTGTACGTCGCCTTGAGCAAGCTTGTCTGGCAAGGCAGGATAGAAATCAAAGTAATAAATAAAGAGCCCTGCTAAATCAGACCAAAGGTTTATCCAGCTCAGTATTCTGTTTCCAGCGCTTTCAGGCAGATGTCTATAGGAAGCTTATAAGGAAAGTATAAGCAATGCTTGAAAGCAGCAGCACTCCCCTGTGTGTCCCTAGTGTCTGAAATTTCATTCAGCCATCCTGGCAAATCTCAGAATTATCTTCATGGAGATGTCTAATTCCCTTTTGTAGCCATGGCATCTCTACATCTTGTGACAGCAAGCCTGTAAGTTAAAATTATGTATTGTGCAAGGAAGAACTTTTTGTTTCTCCTGAACCTACTGCTTAATCATTTAATTGGTTCACCCTGAATGCGACTCAAGTGTTTTGAAAGAAGAATGGGTGGAAATCCCTGTTAAATTTCTCCACGTGATGAACAATTATGTAAGTTTCCATCTGGTCGTTTCACTAAACAAAAATATCCAATGTGTTTGCTTTTGCTTGCAGGGAAAGCTCTCTAACCCCTTGATCATTTGCACTGGTTTCTATAATGTTATCGCCTCTATAGCATTTTTTAAAAACAGATGAACTGGAACTGTATCAATATTCCTAACAGGGCTCCGTTGGGGCCAGGGCGTGCTGGGGCACCGCTCCGGGAGAGAGGAGGCCGGGGGGGCGGGCATATAACAAAGCCCCACCCCCCAGCTTGCTTTCCCGGCCCGTGCTTCAGCGCGGAGCCGGAAGAAAGCCCTCCCCCCCCGCAGCTCGCTCTCCCTGGCCCGCTCTTTGGCGCGGAGCCGGAAGAAAGCCTCCCCCCCTGCTCACCCTTCCCGGGCCGTGGCAGGCCGCCGCCGGCCCGGGAAGAAGCCCATCCCTCCCCCCACTCACCCTTTGCAGGCCGCGGCAGGCCGCTGCCAGCCCAGGGAGAACTCTCTCCCTGCTCTCCCTTCCCAGGCTGCGGCAGGCTGCCGCCAGCCCGGGAAGAAGCCTCGTCCCCCCCTGCTCTCCCTTCCCTGCTGCGGCAGGCTGCCGCCGGCCCGCGAAGAAGCCTTGTTCCCCCCCACTCTCCCTTCCCAAGCCCCATCCCCCCCGATCTCCCTTCCCGGGCCGCGGCAGGCCGCCGGCCTGGAGAGAAGTACCCCTTCCCTCCCCCCCACCATTCCCGGGCCACGGGGTGGTGGTGGAAGGGAGGGAAACGTGGCCGGTGTGGCTGACAGCCACTCAGCCGGAGCAAGGGGGGGGGGAGAAGCGCCTTGTCTGTCTGCCTTCCTTCCTTCCTTTCTTCTCTCTCTCTCCTCCCCACCTACCTTCCTCTTCCTTCCTTCCTTCCTTCTCTCTCCCCCCCACCTACCTACCTTCCTTCCTTCCTGTTTCTTTCCTTCCTGTTCCTTTCCTTCCTTCCTTCCTCCCTCCCTCCCTCTTCCTTCCTTCCTTCCTTCCTTCTCTCTCTCCCCACCTACCTACCTACCTGTTCCTTCCTTCCTTCCTTCCCCGCTTCCTTCCCCCCTCCCTCCCTCTCTTTCTTTCCTCTTTCTCTCTCCCCCTACCTACCTACCTTCCTTCCTTCCTGTTCCTTTCCTCCCTCTTCCTCCCTCTTCCTTCCTTCCTTTCTTTGCCATCAAATAGGCTTGCCAGCTCTGACTTGAGAAATACCTTGGAGATTTTTGGGGTGGAGCCTGAGCAGTGGGTATTGCCTTCTGACACAGTTCCGGTGACGTAGGGTGTGTGGCCTTCTGCCTGTTTCGGTGACATCAGGGGGTGTGGCATATGCAAATAAGTTATGCTAATGAGCTCCTGCGCCTCTTTTTTTACAAAAGGACCCCTGAGTCTAAGGAGGGAGGAGTTTGGGGAGGGGAGGGGCCTCAGCATGGTACAATGCCATAGAGTCCACCCTCCAAAGCAGCCATTTTCTCCAGGGGAACGGATCTCTGTAGTCTGTAGCTCTCACACTTGAAATTCCACGAGAACTCCATGAAAGGTTGCCAGCTCTGGGATGGGAAATTCCCTGGAGATTTTGGGGGTGGATCCTGGGGAGGGCAGGGTTTGGGGCGGGAAAGGACCTCAGCAGGGTGTAATGCCATCGAGTTCATCCTTCAAAGCAGCCATTTTCTCCAGAGGAATGGATCCATATGGTCTCGAGCAGTGTTCCCTCTAAGCTGAGTCAGTGTGAGCTAGCTCACAGTTTTTTAGCCTCCGGCTCAGACATTTTTGTCTTTAAGATCATAAGAGAAGCCAATGTTGGATCAGGCCAGTGGCCCATCCAGTCCAACACTCTGTCACACAGTGGCCAAAAACACCAGGGGCCCTCAGGAGGTCCAGCAGCGGGGCCAGGACACTAGAAGCCCCCTCCCACTGTTGCCTCCCCTCCAAGCATCAAGAATACAGAGCATCACTTGCCCCAGACTGAGAGCTCCTATCTATACCTTGTGGCTAATAGCCACTGATGAGCCTCTGCTTCATATGTTTATCTAATTTTCTCTTGAAGCCGTCCATGCTTGTAAAACCCATCACTGCCTGTGGCAGTGAATTCCATGTGTTAATCACTCTTTGGGTGAAGAAGGACTTCCTTTATTCCGTTCTAACCTGATTGCTCAGTAATTTCATGGAATGCCCACGAGTTCTTGTCTAGTGAGAAAGGGAGAACAGGACTTCTTTCTCTACCTGCTCTCTCCCATGCACAATCTTATAAACCTCAATCATGTCACCCCTCAGTCGTCATTTCTCCATGCTAAAGAGCCCCAAGCGCTTCAACCTTTCTTCATAGGGAAAGTGTTCCAACCCTTTTATAATTCGAGTTACCCTTTTCTGCACTTTTTCCAATGCTATAATATCTTTTTTGAGGTAGAACTGTACACAGTACTCCAAATGAGGTCGCACCATCGATTTATACAGGGGCATTCTGATACTGGCTGATCTGTTTTCAATTCCCTTCCTAATAACCCCCAGCATAGCGTTGGCCTTTTTCACTGCAGTCGCATACTGTCTCGACATTTTCATTGAGTTATCTACTACGACTCCAAGATCTCTCTCTTCATCAGTCTCCACCAGTTTGGACCCCATCAACGTGTATTTATAGTTTTTTGGCTCCAATGTGCATCACTTTGCGCTTGGCCACATTGAACCTCATTTGCCACGGTGACGCCCACTCGCTCGTCCTCGACAGATCCCTTTGGAGTGCCTCACAATCTTTGCTCAGGAAGGGTGGCTCCAGAGCAAACTAACGTATGCAGTAGCCAAATCGCTCGCTCACAGCTTCAATGCCAGTAGCCCACAAAGTAGAACTTCTCCTCACAGGACTCCACATTGGTCTCAAGATCACTTGTAAACAATGAGAGATCTCCAGGTGCCTTCTGGAAGTTGCACACCTAACTCAAGGCCCCACCTGGAGGTTGGCAGCCTGAGGGAGTGCTGGTCTTTTTGCCCCACAGGGGAAAGCAAAAGCACAACTAACCATCATGGAACTTTGATGACCAGAGAGGAGGTTCGATGCTCCAGTGTCTGGTTCTTACAGGGGGTCAGAGAGGGAGAATTGCAAGGCATGCCCAGCCCCCAGGGATCCGATCTAATAGGTCTTTCTTCCCCATCCCTTGATCTCTCCCAGCCTCCGATCCCTCCCCACCATCCAGGAAGGGCTGGTTTTCATAGCCCCCCTTCTTGTAACAGGAGGACAAAGGGATGGGGGAGGGGCAGGATGCGAACCTTCAATAAACATTTTTTACAAGCTGCCATTGAATGTGGAGATAGTGTGGGGGGGGGGGGGGAGATGACCCTGGGAACAAAAGGGGGGTGGGGGTGGAGACCTACCTGAAAGTGTGACTGTGGGAGGACCACACATAAATCAGCTCGACAGCCTTTTTATGATCCATCTGGGTCGGATGTCAAGGCATCTGGAAATGATGGACGGCTTTCAAGGGGGACTAGATAGATTCACGGAGGAGAGGTCTAGCAGTGGCTACTAGCCATGGTGACTAAAGGGAACCTCCACGTTCAGAGGCAGTCAGCCCCTGGATATCAGTGCCAGGAGGCAACATCAGGGGAAGGTCTTGGCCTCTCTGCCCTGTTGCTGGTCCTCCAGAGGAACTGGTTGGCCCGTGTGAGACAGGATGCTGGACTGGATGGACCCTCCCTGGTCTGACCCAGCAGGGCTCTTCTGAGGTTCTTATCAGGGGAAGGCCTCAGCCTCTCTGCCCTGTTGTTGGCCCTCCAGAGGAACTGGTTGGCCTAGGGTTGCCAGCCTCCAGGTGGGGCCTGGGGATCCCCTGCTTTTACAACTGATCTCCAGCTGACAGAGATCAGCTCCCCTGGAGAAAAAGGCTGCTTTGAAGGGTGGACTCTATGGCATTATACCATGCTAAGGCCCCTCCCCTCCCCAAACCCCTCCCTCTCCTGGCTCCACCCCCAAAGTCCCCAGGTATTTCCCAACCCGGACTTGGCAACCCTAGGTTGGCCACTGTGTGAGACGGGATGCTGGACTTGAGGGACCCTCACTGGTCTGATCCAGCAGGGCTTTTTCTGATGTTCTTACCAGGGGAAGGCCTCGGCCTCTCTGCCCTGTTGCTGGCCCTCCAGAGGAACTGGCTGGCCACCGTGTGAGACGGGAGGCTGGACTAGACGGACCCTCACTGGTCTGAGCCAGCAGGGCGCTTTTTGCGCGCTTCTGATGTTCGTACCTTCCAGTCCTGGCCATGTCAAAATTGTCAACAAAGACCTTTTATGGGAGTTGCATTGAAATAAATGGAAAGGTGGAAGCCAGCTGTACGGCCCTCCAGGTTTTTTTTTTTTTTTAAGGAATGGCTCGGAAGAATGCTTCATCTCCGTGCTGCAGTTTTTGCCCTGTCAACGCTCAGTGGATACCAGCAACCCCATTCTCAGATCTCCGTGCCAGATTTAGAAGGGCAGCAATCTGCCCCCCAAATGCGCACGCTTAGCTGGCGTCTCAGAATTCAGCATGCACCAACAGGGCCTCCCAGCCTGCTTTCTGCTGAGCCATGCAGGTTGCGCCTCCCTGTGCCTTCCTTTAACTCCCAGGCACACTGGGTTGCCAGCCTCCAGGCGGGGTCTGAAGATCTCCCCAGATGACAACTGACCTCCAAACGACCAAGATCAGTTCCCCTGGAGAAAATGGCTGCTTGGCTGGGTGGACTCTTTGACATTTAAGATGCTGCTGGGGTTCTTCCCCTTGAGAAAGCTTGCTCCCCGCCAGGCCCCCCCCCCCCAAAAAATTTTCAGGAATTTCCCAAGCCGGAGTCGACACCCATACTTCTTTTTTATCTCTCTCTATAATTTTTTTTAATTAATTTTCTACAAACGATAAAAAAAACTATCCCTACACTTACAAGACTATCCCTAATTAAAGCAAAGAACATAAATCGTTTTTAAAATATAGATGAATGAAATTCCCCATATAGCAAAATACAAAATACTGAAACGTGATAATAAGTTTCAAATGATACTGGCTATGCATATGTAGATTCAAGCATGTGGCAAAATAAATTTCTTAAACTTTCAAGTTGTGTACAAAGCTATTTCCCCCGCCTCCCTCTTCTTTTTTGGTTTAGCAGGTTCCCTTTGGACTGTCAGTTGCTTAGGGGCAGCTGCCCCTTTCGCTGAGTCGGAGTCCTGTGAAGAGCTACTCGATGAGCTTTCAGAGCTTTCTAAGTCATGTCTGACGCCTTCTTCCTCCTCCTCTGCTGTCTTCTTTTCTTTTGTTAGTCTTTGTTGCAGATCCAGAAAAGTCTCTGCACTTTTGGGAGAGGTGGTCTTTTCTTTTTTCTCCTTATAGTTGAATACCAAACCCTCTGGAAATATCCATCTATAAGGGGTGGAGTTCATCTGCAGGGATTTCGTGCAGTTTTTATTTCGCTTCCTTCTTTTTCTTATCTCAAATGGAATGTCTTTCAAGACTCTGATCTCCATATCTTTGATTTTTAGGATTGTCCCATTAGTGGCCTTGCGCACCATGTCTCTTCTTGTTCTCTTAGAGAACTTCACCACAATTTCTCCAGGCAGCTTTTTTTTCTTCACAAAATCAGCATATGTCCACACTACTTGAACCCTATATGCAATGCCAGTGGTCCCAGTCCTCCGCTTTTCATTCTTTTTTTAAAAGGAAGGATGGGGGGGCAATGCTTCCTCTAAGCTGTGGAGTCTTGTGAGCAAAAATGCTACTTTGTGAGCCACTGGCATTAAAGTTGTGGGCAAGCGATTTGGCGACTGCATAAGTTAGTTTGCTCTGCAGCCATCCTTCCTGAGCTAAGGTGAAAATGTGTGAGCTGGAGGCTAAAAAACTGTGAGCTAACTCACACTCACTCAGCTTAGAGGGAACACTGATGGGGGGGAACTTTCCCTCCCCCTTCACTGCTTTGTTTCGGGGCTACAGGACGCCTGTTAGTCCGACTGAGTGGACCTGCTCACATTTCGTTCAAGGCCGCACCACAGGTAGGGGTATTTTCATGTCTTTGCTGCATTCTTTGCTCGCCAAGCCGGTGTACCACTTTAGCTGCCAGAGGCTCTGCGGTGACAGGACCTTACGGGGCAAAGAGGCGCCTCAATCCTTGGCCGTTGCCTTGGGAGAGGCGCCTCTTGCGCCCCAGGCTGGGAGCCCCCTACACAGAGGCTACGTGGAACAGGTACCCCTCCTGTTCGCCGAGGGTGTGGGCCACTCCATGCGGAGCTCCGCTGGAGCATGCCCACCATTAAGCCGCCAAAACCAAAAGTCCAAGGTCCTCAACACCCCTACTTCTTGATCTCCTTCCCCCCGTTCCCTCTGTTCCACGTAGCCTCTGTGACTGTAAGCTCCTTGGAACAGAGACTTCTGGTCCCGCTTGCCCCTCTAGGACACCGTCACAGGCAAAAGAAGGAAAGACAAAGGCCTAATGCGGATGCAGGTTTCTTTAAGGCCAGAGGGGTTTTGGGAACAGGCCCAAAAAGAGCCGTGTTTGGGGGAGAAGCGTGCGGATACCAGCCAAGCCGGTTGTAGGACAACTCTGTTGCATAAACACCACTCAACTCAATAAAGAGGGCTTTCCCTTCCCCCCCTCGCCTCCCTTGTTCTGTCACGGCCTGTTCCTCTCTGATCTCCCCCTCCCCGTCCCAGAATCCGCACAGGCCGAGGGGGCATATTAACTCCGCCAGATGAACGGTAGCAGCAGGCAGACGCCTTTGATCTTGTTGACATCCCAGCTGGGCTTGAAAAGAGCAGGAAGCAAAAGCCATTCCAACCCCCGCCCCCTTCGCAATTCTGCAAAGATAACCTTATGTTCTGGCAGACCCTGGCATTCAGGCAAAACAGGTTGCCGGAGAGGGGGGAATATGTGGGGCTTCGGAGGGTGTAAAGAGATAGCTGATGAGTTTGCCCAACCTGGCAGGGACATCCAGCACATGGCTCAAAGGAAGGGAATGGGACAGGCACAACTGCCTGGGTTGCCAACATCCAGGAGGGAGCTGGAGACACCCCCCCCCCCCGAATTACAACTGCTCTCTCAATTACCTACATTGCTCATTTATTTGAAATATTTATTCCAGTTCTCCGGAAGGAAATTTGCTTTGGAATGTGGTCTGCGTGGTATTTTACCCACATGGACTCTGTTCTGGGAGAAGTGGGTTTGATTCCCCACTCCTCCACGTGCAGCCAGCTGGGTGACCTTGGGTGAGTCATAAGTTCTCTCAGAGCTGTTCTCTCAAGGGCAGTACTTGAAAGAGCTCTCTCAGCCCGGCTTACCTCCCAGAGTATCTACTGTGGAGAGGGGAAGGGAAAGGAGATTGTAAGCCGCTCTGAGACTCCTTTGGGTAGTGAAGGGCGGGGTAGAAATCCAATCTCTTCTTCTTCTTCTCTAGGAGAAAATGGCTGCTCTTGAAGATGCACTCTGTGGCATTATAACCAAACGAGGCTCCTCCCCTCCCCCAACCCCGCCCTCTCCAGGCTCCACCCCCCAAATCTCCAGGAAATTCCCAACCCAGAGTTGGCAAATCTAGAAACAGTGCATGTTCTTGCCCATCCGCCTGTTCTTCCCGATGCAGCCTGGGCGAGAAACCTCCCAGGCCAGACTGGACTCCAGGTTCACTGTTGGGACAGAAGGTCGGGGTGCCACCCTCCAGGTGGTACCTGGAGATCCCCTGCTATTACAGCTGTATCTCCAGATGACCAAGATAAGTTCCCCTGGAGGAAATGGACGCTCTGGAGGGTGGACTCTATGGCCTTTTGCCCTGCTGAGTTCCCCCCCCCCCCCCAAGCTCCAGCCTCCAAATCTCCAGGTACTTCCGAACCAGGAGCTGTGAAACCTAACAGAAAGGGGCGCCACAGGGATTATCAGACTCATACCCCAGGATGTCTCGGGCTGTATCTCCGTGCAGGGAAATGCTGGTTTCGCCATCGTTTCTGTCTCAGCGTCTCCCTGAACTTACGTGAAGCATAACTCATTAGAGACTTATTACCTGGTGTGTAGCTGTAGCTGCCCGGGCCCCGTCAACAGACACCCCCCCCCTTGAAATGACAGAAACTTAATTTCCAGGTTTAATCCTCTTTCCCGGATGAGACACACCTTTTCTTGCTCCCTCCTTAAAATCTGCACATTCAGCAGCCGGCTCTTTCTCTGGTAAAGCTGGGTCCTTGTCTGAAGATTGAGAGAATTCGATTCAGTGAATTTTGGGGGGGCCTCATTTTATCTTGCTGATTGCAATTCTGTGCCCTGGTTTATTTTTATTTATTTTAATTTGGGGTGGGAAGGCTCACGGGGACTGTAGTGCCTTATTTATTTTTGAGGTTTTTAAAAAAAATCATACCCCACTTTTCTACCTGACTGGGGAACAACGCTCCCTCTAAGCTGCGGAATCCTGTGAGCAGTAATTCTACCTTGTGAGCTAGTAGTTGTGAGCGAGCAGTTCGGCTACTGTGCAAATTAGTTTGCTCTGGAGCCAGCCTCCCTGAGCTAAGACAGAATTGTGTGAGCTGGAGGCTAGCTCACACTGACTCAGCTTAGAGGGATCACTGCTGGAGAATTAAAGTCTCCTTTTCCCATTGCTCTCCCCCACACACACCATTTAATCCTCAGGACAACAGCCTGGTCAGGTTAGGCGGAGAGATTGTGATGTGCTCAATGTCACCTGGCAGGCTTCAGTGTTTGAGTGAAGGATTCGAACTCGGTAGTCCCAGTTTGTGGTCCGGTACTCTAACCGCTAGACCACATCAGAGTGGGGGGAATGAAAACTGGACCAATCCATGCAAACAGCTCTGTTTCAGGCAATGAGACCACCAGTTGCCCCCTCCCCCAAAAAAACCCCCAACTCTGCCAGAATAGAGGAGGGCAACCCAGATGATTAGGGGGCTGAAGCACCTTCTCTGGAAGGAAAGGCTGAAGAGGCTGCGACTTTTCAGTTCCGAAAAGAGACGACTAAGGAGGGACATGATAGAGGTTGATAAAATTATGCCTGGGGTGGAAAGAGCTGACAATGCGGTCACACACACTAAGAAGAAGAGAAGAAGAGATGGGATTGATACCCCGCCCTTCACTACCCAAGGGAGTCTCAGAGGGGCTTACAATCTCCTTTCCCTTCCCCTCCCCACAACAGACACCCTGTGGGGCAGGTGGGGCTGAGAGAGCTCTCTCAAGGACTGCCCTTAAGAGAACAGCTCTGAAAGAGCTTATGACTGACCCAAGGTCACCCCAGCAGCTGTATGTGGAGGAGTGAGGAATCAAACCTGGTTCTCCTAGAACAGAGTCCATGTGCTACAGGCTACCTACGGAGACATCCTGTAGTACAGCATCCCCATTATTGTAGCGCATCAGCCATGGAGCACATTGCCAAAATTCCCAAAATTCATGTACGTGCATAGTGCGCATGCGCACGCATATGCGCTCATGTACATACATAGGCCTTTTTTGGGGAAAAAAGCGCATCTCCAGTGGCAGAATGGATCTGCAGGTTCAGACTGCCAAATCCGTTCTGTGCGCGCTCCCTCGTGTTCACACATCCGGCCATGTGCGACGAATGCGCGGGAAACGAAAACACCACTTCAGAGGTGGTGGCTTTCTAACCCGGCTCCAAGTCGTTCTCTGACGGGGTGAATACGCCCGGGGAATGCCTGAAAGATGTGGCTGTGTGAACAGGCCCGTTTAATCCATTTGTGAAATGTCCCTATATTGGGCCAAACTGCCAGTCTGAGCACAACCTTTGCTCAACAGCTTCTGAGCAGGTGCAAAGTGCGGCCCAGGCCTTTTAGCAGGATCAGTCTTCCAGGTCAAGAGATATCCTTCAGGCTTGGTGCAGAGCAGTGTGGGCAGAAGAGCAGGCGCTTGGCTTCACGTTACCCCCATCCCAGATTTGCAACGGGGGGCTGCAGCTCTGCCTCTCCACTTGCAAGTTGCTCCGTGGTGTAGTGGTTAAGAGCGTTGGACTAGTATCCTGGGTTCGAACACACACTCCTGCCAAGGAAGCCCATGGGCCAGTCACACTCTCTCAGCCTTACCTACCCCGCAGGGCTGTTGTGAGGGTAAAATGGAGGGGAGGAGAACAGCGTAAAGCCACTTTGGGTCTCCGATGGGGAGGAAAGCGGGGTACAAACGAATAAAATAAAATATTATTTTATTTAAAACATTTCTGTGCCACCCAATCTGACTCCACGAGGCAGTGAATGTAAAAAACGACAACAAAAAACACACCGAACAAAATTTGAGTCCAGCGGCACCTTTCAGACCAACAAAGTTTTATTCTGGTTATAAGAATGAAACTTTGTTGGTCTTAAAGGCAATGCTCCCTCTAAGCTGTGGAGTCTTGTCTGCAAAAATTTTACTCCGTGAGCTACTGGTCACCTCGAGACTGGACTACTGTAATGCCCTCTACATGGAGCTGCCCTTGTCTTGAATCCGGAAGCTGCAGCTGGTGCAAAATGGTGCGGCCAGGTTTTTGATGGGCCTTCCTATTCGGGACGACATCCAGCCGGTGCTTAAGACATTGCACTGGCTGCCTACAGCATATCGGATTCGCTTCAAGGTACTGGTTCTTACCTTTAAAGCCCTTTATGGCCTAGGACCTACATACCTGAGGGACTGCCTTTCCCCACATGTACCCCAGAGAGCACTGCAATCGGGCCCAGAACCGGCTGTCCCTTCCGAGTCTTAAGGAGACCAGGCTGGCAACAACCAGGGCCAGGGCCTTCTTGGTGGTGGCTCCGCTGTGGTGAAACAAGCTCCTGGAAGAGACCAGGGGCCCCGCGGGACCTTCTGCCGTTCTGTGGGGCCTGTAAAACGGAGCTCTTCCGCCAGGCTTTTGGAGCTGCCACCACCACTAACAACTGACAGCAGATGGTTGGAGAGCCCTCTGTCCTGGGGACTTTTATCTACAGCCTGAGCTGACCGCCTAAGATAGTTTATGAAGACCCAAGGATCTGACTGCGAGATCCGAGAACGAAGCAATGACATCGCTGTGAAATCATTGATATTAGCACTTCGTTTTACGGTTTTAAAACTGTGTCGTTAACTGACATGGCTTAATTAAATTTATTCTATTGTAATTTTACGCTATTTTATGTAAGCTGCCCTGAGCCATCTCTGGCCAGGAGGGCAGGGTAGAAGTCATCATCGTCATCGTGAGCAAGTGATCTGGCTACTGCCTAAACCAGTTCTCTGCAGCCCTCCTTCCTGAGCGAAGAGAAAAACGCGTGAGCCGGAGGCTAAAAAACTATGAGCTAGCTCGCACTGACTCAGCTTAGAGGGACCACTGCTTAAAGGTACCCCTGGACCCCAAACTTTGCTCTGCTGCTTCAGACCAATCACGGCTACACACTTGTAAAAAAAAAAAATCAAAACATTTGAGCAATTAAAAATATAGTGAAAATTACAAAGGGATTCGACCAAAAATACATAGACGCCAGCGAGATCTGCCTCCACAATCCCTTGGCAGTTCTTGTCCCCCTCCTTCAACCTGATGGAGGCGTCTCCCGTCTCCTTTACCTGCGTCCCCTCCCCTTTAGCGCCAGGTGTTGAAATAACCAACAGTTTTTTGTCTCCCTGCTGCAAGGGGGGGGGGGGGGAGAAACTTCAAAGGGGTCAGGGAGAAAGATCAAAGGGGGGGCTCTGTCTTATCTGGCTCCCCCCCAGAGCAGGATGGGCAATAGAATTTTACGATCGGAGGACTGGATCCCTTTCAAGTCCCGGGATCCCTTTCTTATTGGGATTGCTGCTTCTTTAACAAATTGCTCTCCGTCTCCTAATCTCTCTCTCAACTCCCCGTGAACCAAAGGGTGGGCCGGGGTAAGAAGATAAGACCAGCCCTGCTGGATCAGACCACTGGAACTTTTCTTATGCCCCCAATTGCCTCCCAATCAATCTCCTGGAGAAGGAATACTTTTCCTTTGCTTCAAAGCGAGTCGAATCTGACTCTAGGGGGCGGTGCTCATCTCCGTTTCCAAGCCTAAGAGCCAGCACTGTCCGAAGACGTTTCTGTGGTCATGACTAAACGCCGAGGCGCACGGAACGCTGTTCCCTTCCCACCGAAGTGGTACCTCTTTATCCACTTGCAGTTTTTTGCTTTCGAACTGCTAGGCTGGCAGGAGCTGAGGCCAGAGACGGGAGCTCACTCTTGTCATGTGGCACTCGGGTCTCCAACTGCTGAACTCCAGACCTTCCAGTCTGCGGCTCAGCATCTTAGCCTCGGAGCCACCGCAGTCCCTTCACCTTGACCTGCCGCAGGAGAACACAGAAATCAAAGTAGAAGAGAGCAAGAGTCCAGGAGCGCCTGAAAGACTAACCAAATCAGTGGCAGGGGAGGAGTTTTCATGAGTCATGGCTCACTTCTTCAGGAAAGCTCACACCTTGCCACAAATTCTTCACCCGAAGAGTGATTAATGCATGGAATGCACTGCCACAGGAGGTGGCGGCGGCTACAAGCACGGACGGCTTCAAGAGGGAATTGGAGGAACATCTGGAGCAGAAGTCCATCAGTGGCTATGAGCCACAAGGAATATTTATTTATGTATTTAAATCAATTTATATCTCACTTTCGCTGCCAAGCAGGGTCAGCATAGATAGGAACTCTCGGTCTGGGGCAAGTGATGCACTGTATTCTTGGTGCTTGGGGGGGGGGGGACAGTGGGAGAGCTTCTGGTGTCCTGGCCCCACTGGTGGACCTCCTGAGGGCACCTGGCGTTTTTGGCCACTGGGTGACACAGAGTGTTGGACTGGATGGGCCATTGGCCTGACCCGACATTGGCTTCTCTGATGTTCTTAAATTAGGTTAGGCTTTCAGGTGCTCCTGGACCCTTGCTCTTCCCTGCCACTAGGGAAAGACTAACACGGCTGCCCATCTTGATATGTCTCCAAAGAAATGACAGGAAGCTGGTTCAGGGCATCTTCCATCAGGCTTTGCATGCAAAGTTCCACGGGGTTTCTGAGTCACACAGGACTTTCCAGCCCACCAGGTGCCCTCACCACCAGCAGGAGTGTGTGGGGGACAAAGGTGCCCACATCTACCCATGCTTACTCAGAAGTAACGGCTGTTACCTCAGTAGGATTTGCTTCCACCTCCTGAGTGCAACAGGAAGCGCTTTCTGACTTGGAGGCTGCAGACGCCTGAAAAGAGAACTGACATCCGGAAGAAACGGATTCGCAGCCCCTTCCCTTGGCTTGCAAAGAGGCATCCGTTTATTCAAAACATTTACTAGCTGCCTTTTCCCCCTTTTCCAGTTTGGTGTGGTGGTTAGGAGCGCGGACTCTAATCTGGGAGAACCAGGTTTGATTCCCCACTCCTCCACTTGCACCTGCTGCAGTGACAAGTTCTCTCAGAGCTGTTCTCTCAAGGACAGTTGTCTCAGAGCTCTCTCAGCCCCAACTACCTCACAGGGGGGCTGTTGTGGGGAGGGTGAGGGAAAGGAGTTTGTAAGCCGCTCTGAGACTCCTTTGGGTAGTGAAGGCCGGGGTATAAATCCAATATCATCTTCTTCTTCTTGTGGAGCTCAAGGTGGCTCAACCTGAGAGCTAGTGTGGTGTAGTGGCTAAGAGTCTCAGACTTGTGTCTGGGAGAACCAGGTTTGAATTCCCACTCTGCCATGGGATCTTGCTGGGTGACCTTGGATCAGTCACACGCTCTCGGCCTAGCCCACCTCACAGGGTTGTTGTGAGGATAAAAGGAAGGAGAGGAGAATGAGTAATCCACTCTGGGACCCCCCATTGGGGAGAATGGCAGGGCATACATGAATAAATAATAAATAAACAGAATAAAATACATAAAAAGAATACGTAAAATACACTATTTTAAAAAAATTTAGGACTGCTAGTAAATTAATCCAGTGCAGTCCTAAATAAAACTGTCTTCAACTGCCTCCTGAAAATCAGAAGTGAGGGGGCCAGGCGCACCCTCCCTGGTGAGGTTATTCCATAATCCTGGGGCTGCCGCTGAAAAGGCCCTGTCTTGTGTGCCTGCCAGAGGAGCATCTTTGATTGGTGGGACCATCAGAAGGGCCCCTCCTGGACAGCAGAGTAAGAGAGAAGACGGTCCTTCCAATATCTGGATCCCAAGACACGTATGGCTTTAAAGATTTCACTTCATGCATCATCATTTTATTATTCCCCAACGTCCCCCTCCCCCCCGCTCCCAATTTTGATTAAGTTTAGGAATAAAAGGAAACAAATACAGCGAGAGCGAGAGACTGGGAAGCTTTTAATTTTTACCACTCCAACGCCATTCAATCACGAATCACCATTTCACTTTGTGACTAGCCTTCCCTGCCACCCAGCCCCGTGAAATTCAAATGGGAAAGAGAGGAAGTAAGGTTACAAGCCACGTGTAAATACCTGGAGCGAAATGGGACTTTTGAATTTCATGTACCTTCCCACAGTGCTCGGGGCAGCACATGTATAAATCACCACTGGCAGACTGCTACCCAAACACCCACAGCATAACAGCCTTGGACATTCCCAGCAGTCTCCCATCCAACTTCCGACAATGGCCGACCCTCCTTAGCTTCCGAGATCAAGCTAGCCTAGGCCAGGGGTGGGCAGACTTGCTCAGCGTAAGAGCCGCCTAGAACAGGGGTGGCCAAACTTGCTTAACGTAAGAGCCGCACAGAATAAACATCAGATGTTTGAGAGCCGCAAGACATGAACAAATATTACCTGCTTTTATTGGAAAATAAGCAAATTTGCTTTTTATTATCATTAAATGAGAAATAATAACAAAAGGGGTAAAAGCAGATATTGATAATGATATTAATTTGTCCAATGATATTTGTTTTGCTAATGATATTTAGCTTCCCCAGCCGCCCTGCCGGGAGCCACATCATATATGTGAAAGAGCCGCATGCGGCTCCCGAGCCACAGTTTGCCCACCCCTGGCCTAGAGCATCCAGGTCAAGGCCCATTTATTAATTTGTGTTTTTAATCATCATGTGATTAACTTTGCATTTGAGGACATTATCTACTCATTATTTGAAAGTGGTGTGCTAGAGCAGTGGAGAGGATTCTGGGATTAGTTCCTAGACCACCCGGGTGCACCTGCAAGGAATACTCTCCATTCTTAAGAAGCCAAGATTTGACGCAAACACAATTTTTACTAGTTCCAACCAATGCTTCCTCTAAGCTGTGGCGTCTCGTGAGCAAAAATCCTACTTTGTGAGTTACTGGCATTAAAGCTGTGAGCGAGCGATCTGGCTGCTGCATAACTTAGTCTGGAGCCATCCTTCCTCTGCACGAAGACAAAGAAGTGTGAGCCAGAGGCTAAAAAAACTGTGAGCTAGCTCACACTAACTCAGCTTAGAGGGAACGCTGCTTGGGGCTGCAGCGGAAGGTGAGAAAGTCCACTTCATGGGCAGAAATCCACCCACGGAAATGTTCTGTGGGATCTCAGACTAACATGGTTAAAATCTGCAAACCTGAGGATCTCGTGGCCAGCAACAGCTCTTCCTTTCCACCCTTGACTGATTAGCATCCAGCCTTGTAACAGTTCTGGAGAACACCTTCAAGAGGGGATTGGATCAGCATCTAGAGCAGAGGTCCATCAGGGACTGTTAGGTATAGATGGAACACCCTGTCTGGGGCAGTGATGCTCTGTCTTCTTGGTGCTTGGGGGCCAACAGTGGGGTGGCTTCTGGAGTTTTGGCCCCACCGGTGGACCTCCTGATGACACCTAGGTTTTGGGCACTGTGTGACATGGAGTGTTGGACAGGATGGCTTCTCTCATGTTCTTATAGAACGTGCAAACCTGCACACTACGTTGTGGTATTTAAGCTGGCATTAGAAAACCTATTACCCTGCGCATGCTAACAAATTGGCTGGAGAAGAAGGTTTTAGAAAATTAGGGGAGGACCCAACCAATGCTTCCTCTAAGCTGTGGAGTCTTCTGAGCTAAAATCCTACTTTGTGAACCACGAGCATTAAAGTTGTGAATGAGCGATTTGGCTACTGCATAAATTAGTTTGCTCTGGAGCCACCCCTTCCTGCACTAAGACAAATAAGTGTGAGCTGGAGGCTAAAAAACTGTGAGCTAGCTCACAGTGACTCAACTTAGAGGGAACACTGATTCCAACCGGCCTGGCCAAACTCCCCCGAGACTCTGCACCCAGAGGCCACGTCCACCTTTCTTCCGAAAATTCCTCCTCGTGGTCGAACCGAAGCCTTTCTACCACCCTCGGACTGGCTTCCACATGGCCACCACCTGACCCTTGACGTGGACGTGGTAAGTGGGGTGCATTGCTGCTGTGGCACAGGCCTGTTGTGGAGAGAGAGAAAGAACACAAAATAAAACACCTGCCGAACGGTGGTTGCAGGGTTGCCAAGTCTTACCTTTAAAAAAGCGGGGGAGTCCCGGTCCCTCTCCGGGAGTCCCACGTGCAAAGCGATGATGTCACCTGGAAGTGACGTCATCGCGCTGGGCCCGTTGCCGGGGTGACACTCTGATAATCGCCCTAAAACTCTATGGTACCATAGAGTTTTCAGGGCAATTGCTAGAGCGTCGCCCGCCAACGTGCCCAGCGTGATGACTTCCGAGTGATGTCATCACACCAAGCACTTTGGGGGCGGGACTTCCCCCCCCCAGTGGCCGGATCCGGACCGGCAGATTGGGGACCCATCTAGCAGGGGAATCCCTGCCCCCCAAGGGGACTTGGCTGCCCTAGATGACTGGCGGGGTGTGTGTGCGAGAAGAGACTGCTTGAGGCAGGGGAGTGAGGGGCACAGCTGGTGGCACCCAGTGGCGAGGGAAGGGTACTCCATACATGCTCAGAGGCACCGATCCCACAAGCAAGCCTGCAGGTACGCAGGTGAGGGCTTAAAGTTATGAGCAAGGTTTGCCAGCTCTGGGGTGGGAAATACCTGGAGATTTCGTGGGGGGGGGGGGAAACTTGGGGAGGACAGGGGTTGGGGAGGGAAGGCCGCTCAGAGGTACAAAGCCACAGGGAAACACTGCTTTACACAGAGCATGATTCAAATGTGGGATTCGCTGCTAGAGGGTGTTGTGATGGCCACGGGAATAAACAGCTTGAAAAGGGGTCTGACAGATTCATGGAGGATAAGTCTATCAGGGGCCACTAGGCACTAATCCTCTGAATCCCAGAGCCAGGAGGCCACATCAGGGGAAGGTCTCGGCCTCTCTGCCCCGTTGTTGGCCCTCCAGAGGAACTGACTGGCCCCTGTGTGAGACAGGAGGCTGGACTAGATGGACCCTCACTGGTCTGATCCAGCAGGGCTCTTCTGGTGTTCTTCTCAGGGGAAGGCCTTGGCCTCTCTGCCCTGTTGTTGGCCCTCCAGGGGAACTGGTTGGCCCCTGTGTGAGACAGGAGGCTGGACTAGATGGACCCTCACTGGCCTGATCCAGCAGGACTCTTCTGAGGTTCTTATCAGGGGAAGGCCTCAGCCTCTCTGCCCTGTAATTGGCCCTCCATAGGAACTGGTTGGCCACCATGTAAGACAGGAGGCTGGACTAGATGGACCCTCCCTGGTCTGACCCAGCAGGGCTCTTCTGGTGTTCTCCTCAGGGGAAGGCCTCGGCCTCTCTGCCCTGTTGTTGGCCCTCCAGGGGAACTGGTTGGCCACCGTGTGAGACAGGAGGCTGGACTAGATGGACCCTCCCTGGTCTGACCCAGCAGGGCTCTTCTGAGGTTCTTCTCAGGGGAAGGCCTCGGCCTCTCTGCCCTGTTGCTGGCCCTCCAGAGGAACTGGCTGGCCACTGTGTGAGACGAGATGCTGGACTGGATGGACCCTCACTGGTCTGACCCAGCAGGGCTCTTCTGGTGTTCTCCTCAGGGGAAGGCCTCGGCCTCTCTGCCCTGTTGTTGGCCCTCCAGGGGAACTGGTTGGCCACCGTGTGAGACAGGAGGCTGGACTAGATGGACCCTCCCTGGTCTGACCCAGCAGGGCTCTTCTGGTGTTCTCCTCAGGGGAAGGCCTCGGCCTCTCTGCCCTGTTGTTGGCCCTCCAGGGGAACTGGTTGGCCACCGTGTGAGACAGAAGGCTGGACTAGATGGACCCTCCCTGGTCTGACCCAGCAGGGCTCTTCTGGTGTTCTCCTCAGGGGAAGGCCTCGGCCTCTCTGCCCTGTTGTTGGCCCTCCAGGGGAACTGGTTGGCCACCGTGTGAGACAGGAGGCTGGACTAGATGGACCCTCCCTGGTCTGACCCAGCAGGGCTCTTCTGAGGTTCTTCTCAGGGGAAGGCCTCGGCCTCTCTGCCCTGTTGCTGGCCCTCCAGAGGAACTGGCTGGCCACTGTGTGAGACGAGATGCTGGACTGGATGGACCCTCGCTGGTCTGACCCAGCAGGGCTCTTCTGAGGTTCTTCTCAGGGGAAGGCCTCGGCCTCTCTGCCCTGTTGTTGGTCCTCCAGAGGAACTGGCTGGCCCGTGTGAGACGAGATGCTGGACTGGATGGACCCTCGCTGGTCTGATCCAGGAGGGCTCTTCTGACGTCCTTCTCAGGGGAAGGCCTCAGCCTCCATGCCCTGCTCTTCTTATGTTCATAGAGTCCACCCTCCAAAGCAGCCATCTTCTGCAGGGCAGCTGATGTTGCTGTCTGGAGATCAACTACAACAGTGGGAGCTTTCCGGGCCCCACCTGGAGGTTGGCAACTGAAGGAGCAATACTCACGTGATAAGGGATCAAAGCCAGGAGGCTCCCCAAGGGGAACCGTGCGAAGTCCAGCTTCCCTGTGACCGGCTCGATCCGTCCGTGCTCCTGGGTCATCCCCACCAATCTGCGAAGGAGGAGAAGGAACCGGGTCACCCCCCCTTCTGGAATCTGCCTTCTGGTCTTCCTTCCCGCGCAAGCCGGAGAATCCCACTGCTCACCCTCTTATGAACCCCACTTTTGCCAGTCTGGGGTCCTTTCCCTTCCCCTCCCCACAACAGACACCCTGGGAGATAGGTGGGGCTGAGAGAGCTCTTTCCAGATCTGTCCTTGAGAAAACAGCTCTGACAGAACTACGGCTTGCCCAAGGTCATCCAGCCAGGTGCAAGTGGAGGAGTGGGGAATCAAACCCGGTTGGCCCAGATTAGAGTCCGCGCACTTAACCGCGCACCAAACTGGCTCAAAGAGATCTGTTCAGCTAATGGGGGTTGCTTTCCCCGGTGCAAAGAAACCTGCCCTGGATCCAAGAAGCTCTTGCGTCCGAGGAAATCTCTTTCCACCACAGAAAAACACCATGGTGAGATGAAGAGATCTGTGGGACCCAACTTCTTGGCTACTGCCTCCGTGGCTTGCTGGCAAACCCCCCGGAAGCAACTTACTGATGCCCTGCCTGGAATCGGGAATGCTCTGCCAGATGGAATCTTGGTCTAAGCTGGCGGGCGCTTTGTAAGGGAACGCGGCCCGCAAAGGTGTGGAGCTGCGGGGACTCTACCTGACGGAGCACACTGATGTATCCAAGCGAGCATCACATACTTGAGTTCGGGGTGGCCCTCCACAAGGGCGTAACCCGTGGGCAGCTGGCCCAAGCTGTGAAGGCTGAGTCCGGTCCAGCCGCAGTCGACGAGCAGCTGGTTCCGATGCGGGTAGTGGCCGATCACTCTGGTCAGGACCCTCACTGCGATATCCTTCAGCTGGCAAGACCCGATCATCATCTGCTGGACATCTGCAAGGTGGGGGTGGAATGCAGTGGTCAAGAGTGTTGGACTAGTGTCTGCGATGTTAGATGCTCTGGTTTGGTATAGCCAGGTGTCAGCAAATGCTGCCACCTCCTGCCTGGGAGGTGGGATGAGTGAATCGCCTACATCGGTACTGTGGAATGTTATGTTATACCTCTCATGGGCATGCTTATCGCTCTCCCTACTGCTTTGACCTTGAGCGACTGTGAGTACCAGGTCAAGTGTCTTTTCTCCTGTCTGGCTAGAATAATTCCCGCATCTTCCTTGGGAACAAAGAGCCAGTATTTTAAGCGCCTTTTTCTTGATATGACGACTGGTTACGTTGCACTGCCTGACTGCTCTTGAATTCTGCATAACTGTACTGGGTGCCATAGTGCCCGCCATTACTAACACAAGAAGTGCAGATGACCGTAGCAGACCTTTCTCAATAAAGCATTTCTGTTTAAGGACACTTGTTGCTGACTCTGTAGGACTCTCATACCGGGAGCCATTAATAACTTACTAGAGTGCACAAGGATTACCACGCAGTGGCTTGTGGGGCAAATCTTTTTCCGGAGGGGGGGGGGGGGGCTGAAGATCCCAGTGCAGAAAGAAAAGCCATTTAGCCAATAGAAACCTGTTACCATATAAGAATATTATATGCCAAATATTGGAGGAAAAGCAAACTACCTTCAAAAGAAGAAATGAGAAATAAAATTCTTGAAACGGCTGAGATGGACAGACTAACTTTAATTTTGAGAGGACAAGAGGAAGGAAGATTCCATAAAGTATGGTCAAAGGCTGAAGACAGACTGGCAAACTGGAGGGCAGTGCGAGCGGGTGAAAAAGCCCCGGGGCCAACCCATCCCGTGGCTGCCCGTTCGCACTGGCTCCAGTGCTGCAGGACCTCACCTGAAAGGAGGTGGACCGGCGCGTCCATGCTTCCTCCGCCGGCCCCTGGAGCCTCCACTGGGGTGGCGAGCGGCGAGCAGCTGTTTTCCGGCGAGGCACGGCTGGGACAGCCGGTTCACACTTCCGGCCCCGCTCTGTGACGCGTCCACACTGCCAGGAAGCGGCGGGGACGCGCGCCCAGACGGCCGGAGACCAGTTCCAAGAGGTCTCCGGCTGCAGCGCGTGGAAAGCGCCCCGCATGCGGGTGAGTGCGGCCCGCTGATGGGGGACAGCTGTTGCAATCTGGACGCCCTCTCTGCCTCCGCTTTAGAAACGGAGGCAGAGCGGGCCAGATTGCCAGTCTGCCCTCGGCCAAAGATTTTATAAATGGCTGGAAGATTATAGTCAACGAACAATATCGTCATATAACCATATTAGAAGAAACAGCAGAATACATTTTTTTAGTATTGTGCAGGAGACTTTTACAAAAACATATGGTGACAGCAATGGTTAAACTACAAATAGGCAATGTCAGAGGTAACAAATTAGATATAATAAAGATGTCTACGGAACCCCCAATTTGTGTGTATTTGTTTGGTTTTTGATATAAAATAAAAATTCTCTCTTTTTTTTTTTTTAAAAAAGGAAAGCTGTTACCAGGAGAGAGCTCTGAATTGCAAGCTGTCAACCACTTGAGATGACAGTTCTCAGCTGCTGCAAGTTAATCACTTCTGCCAGCCGAAGCAACAATTCTGATAACAAGCCGGCAGGTGGGGGTGATGACTCCTATAGTCAAGAAAGCTAATGCTCAGGCAGAAAAACTCTCTTAAAGGAGACCACCTCCCTTCTGGCTACTGGCTTGTGGGCCCTGCTGAGCTTCCAAGATCTGGCGGGATTGGGCTTGCTTGGGCAAACAGGGATTGAACCTGGGACCTTCTGCATGCCAAGCAGAGGCTCCACCACTGAGCCACAGCCCCTTCCCACCCATGGCAAGTATACTGAACGCAGACCATAGAGACCCACACAGCCATCACGGTGACACCTCTTAGCCTAGCCTACCTTGCCGTGTTGTTGTGAGGATCAAATGCCACCCAGCCAACATTGCAGGAAAGAGAGGTGACCGTGTACATCATGTGGAACTCCTTGGTGGACCGGAAGGATCCACGGATGTAAAGTTGCACAGGCATATACAGGCAGAGATGCCCGAGGCTACATTTGTGACCCTGGAAAATGTCATGGCTTTATGACTCACGTTCAGCTTACCATAGAAGATGTAATTCCCAGGATGGACTTCCTGGAGTTCGGCCATCTCGGACACAGGGTGGCTGCAGGACGGAGTGGAGCCGATGCTGGCCACGGGGCAGGGCACCCCTTCTTCCCGCAGCCTGCAGGAGAGGGCAAAGAAAGGGGCATTGGAAAAGGAGGGCTCCTGATCCCCCGGCAGCCTTACAGCAAAGACACTTCGAACAGCCAAAAATGTGCAGAGCCAGGCCACCGCCAGGGACCGGATACTGGGATTGTAGCGCTTCAGTGTGCTGAGAGATCTGCCTTGGCTGCTCCCCAATTCCTGGGCATGACTCAAAGCACTGGTTAAGAACATACAACAGCCCATCCACTCCAACACTCTGTGCCACACAGTGGCCAAAACACAGGGGCCTTCAGGAGGTCCAGCAGTGGGGCCAAAACTCCAAAAGCCCTCCCACTGTTGCTCCCCCAAGTGCCAAGAAGACAGAGCATCACTGCCCCATACATAAGAACATCAGAGAAGCCATGTTGGTTCAGGCCAGTGGCCCACCCAGTCCAACACTCTGTCACACAGTGGCCAAACCCCCCGATGCCATCAGGAGGTGCCTCTGAGAGAAGAAGATGACCACTTTGCCAGCTGTCAATTGGAGCCCTTGGAGTCGTGCCTAGAAGTCTTAAGAAACATCTGGACATTCAGCAAATAACACCAGCTCCGCTCCAGAAGACAGAGTTGCTGGAAGAGTCGCGAAGACACATCTGCAATTCCCAAGAACTTGGCGAGACCTCAAACTGCAGGAAACCATCTATCTACCAGTTAAATATCTGACTGCGCCAATTTGTTGCCATCATTATAATACTCAGAGTCAAGCCTGTGCAACTGGTCAGCAGTAGATTCAAGACCGACAGAGGTCACCTGTGGAACTCACTGCCCCAAGAAACAAGGGTTGCTTGCTTCGCTGGATTTAAAAGGGGATTTATCGGTGGGTCTGTGGAAGAGAGGTCTAACCCAGGCTGTCCTCCAAGAAAGCAGGAGGGGACCTCTGGGTTCTGCTGTAGAACAGACGGTGGAGAGCAGAGAGCAGGGTGGGGGCTGCCCCCAGATTTTCTGTTGGAGAAGTCTGGCTCAAGACGCAAGGGTCGGATGATCCAGCAGGGCTGTTCGGATGCTGTGTCTAAACCAGGGCTGTGCGGATAGAGCCAAGACCTACCTGCTCTGCTATTCTCTCTGTTCTGAACTGCTCGAATCTGGTCAAGAGGGTTCCTTTGAGCAGGAGAAGTCAGGATTGTAACCCGTGTTTCCCCTAAGCTGAGTTAGTGTGAGCTAGCTCCTAGTTTTTTAGCCTCTGGCTCACACATCTTTGTCCTAGCTCAGGAAGGAGGACTCCAGAGCAAACTGATTTCCGCAGCAGTCAAATCGCACGCTCACAGCTTTCATGCCAGGAGCTCGCAAAGTAGAATTTTTGCTCACAGGACTCCACGACTTAGAGGGAGCATTAATTGTAACCAGTGTTCCCTCTAAGCTGAGGCAGTGTGAGCTAGCTCCCAGCTTTTTAGCCTCCGGCTCACAGACTTAATGCCAGTAGCTCGCAAAGGAGAATTTTTGCTCACAAGACTCCACTGCTTAGAGGGAGCATCGACCGTAACCCCTTTCTCCTTGCCACGCTCGAGGGTGTTCTTGGCCAGGGAATCTCAGCTTTTTGTATTTGGGGGTGTGGAATTGGCCCCTTCAAAGCCAGTCTGGTGTAGTGGTTAAGTGCGCAGACTCTAATCTGGGAGAACTGGGTTTGATTCCCCACTCCTCCACTTGCACCTGGCTGGATGACCTTGGGCAAGCCATAGCTCTGTACCAGCTGTTCCCTCAAGGACAGCTCTGGAAAGAGCTCTCTCCACCCCACCTACCTCACAGGGTGCCTGTTGTGGGGAGGGGAGAGGAAAGGAGTTTGTAAGCCGCTCTGAGACTCTTAAGTGAGTGAAGGGCGGGATATAAATCCAATCTCTTCTTCTTCTTCTTCAAAAACGGCAGGATTGTCGGCTGCAGGTCTTGGCTCCCTGCTCCCCACCCCCAGCGCCAGCCCAGCCTGGAGGGGATCCTGCAGCACATCTGGAGCGCATTCCTTCCTGGGAAGAGATCTGGCCAGCACCAGAGAGAGCGACAGAGTGGAGGGAGGGAGAGGAAACCCCCTGAGCTGGGTCAACCAGAATGCAGCCAAGCCAGGACTGGCTTCAGGCATCAGACACCTTCTGAATGCATTCAAAAATACTTTCCCCTGAGGGGCGCATTGATGTGGCCAAAGACGAAGGGGGGGGGGGGGATGCCCTGTGTGGCGTTCACAGCATTGTTGGCATAAGGACAAAAACCAATGGTGAAGCAGAGCTGCAGTCCAACAGAATCCCACAGCAAATGAAGAACCTGAGCAGAAAATCTAAACCTTTTACAAAAAGAAGAGGAGGAGGAGATTGGATTTATACCCCACCCTTCACTCGGAGTCTCAGAGCGGCTTACAATCTCCTTTCCCTTCCCCTCCCCACAACAGATATCCCCTGTGAGGCAGGCGGGGCTGAGAGAGCTCTTCTGAGGACTGCCCTTGAGAGAACAGCTCCGAGAGAACTTGAGACTGACCCAAGGTCACCCAGCCGCTGTCAAGCACAGCAGTGGGGAACCAAACCCGGTTCTCCCAGATTAGAGTCCGCGCTCCTCACCCCTACGCCAAACTGGCTAGGTTGTAGCCCTCAACGCCACAGTCTGGAAAAAACAACAACCTGCCACTGAAATTTTGGCAAAAAAATCAGCGACGGGCAAGGATGGAAATTCCAGTCCAAAGAAAGCTCTGCTGTGTTTAAATGAATCAGATGCAACTCACAACTGGCTTGTTTCATTTATTTCAAGGGGTGTGCGAGGGGTTTTTGGCACAACCCCCTCCCCTCAATCGGGCTGGTGGTGTTGTGTCCGATAAAGAACCCTTGTAAATACACCCAACAAAGTTATTAGCCCACAAAGCGCTTAATTTGCTCTCCTCCTGGCAAATATTTGGAGCCAACAAAAGGCTCCTGTTTTGTCAGGATGGTTCACCTGCAGGCGATTCTTCTCACTAAGCCAATCGACCAGGCAAAGGGCTCTTTAAAAGTTTGCGATAAAAGGGGGGGGAGGGCTGCAACCAGACATCTTCCCTGGAGAAAGCCCTTCCCCAATTCCCAGAATGAAAGCCATCCTTTCCACTAACCTAGCTTCTGTATTTGAAAAAACTGAATGGTCTGAGCTAGACTTGTCAACATTTTGTCTGCGAGTTTGGGGGGTGGGGTGGTCCCAAGTCAAGACCTCATCTCTTCCACTGACTCACTAGGTGGTCTTATGTGAGGGGGGTCCTCCACCTTTTTGAGTCTGTGGACATCTTTTAAGAGAAGAGATTGGATTTGTACCCCACCCTTCACTACCCGAAGGAGTCTCCGAGCGGCTTACAAACTGCTTTCTCTTCCCCTCCCCACAACAGACCCCCTGTGAGGTAGTTGGGGCTGAGAGAGCTCTTGAGACAACTGTCCTTGAGAGAACAGCTCTGAGAGAACTTGTGACTGACCCAAGGTCACACCAGCAGCTGCATGTGGAGAAGTGTGGAATCAAACCCAGTTCTCCAGATTAGAGTCCGCGCTCCTAACCACTACACCAAACCAGCTCTTATGCTGCTGAAGGAGGCTGCCACAAAACATCATGGAGGCAGGTTATGCATAAATCTAATAGTGACTCCTGTTGACGTTTCAAGCAGGAACATTTTTTAAAGGACGCCTTTTAACCTGCACAGCCAATCAGAAGCCCAGCTTCCCTGCCCCCGCCCACTTGCTAAAAAGCTCTTCATGGGCGCCAGAGAAGGTGTTGGGGACCCCTAGGTGAGTCATCCCCTCTCTCATTTCCAATTTGCAACGTGGGAGTAATAATATCAGTCCAGGGCCATTATCAGGATTACCAAGGGAAGCTTTTGACTGCAGAAAGCGCTATACAAGTGTGGCTTTGCCCGCTCAAAGTGCTATGTAAGCGCAAGGTAGTATCAGGAGAACGGTGCAAGAGCTAGAGCAAGACTTGTCCAGACAGTCAGAGGGTCAGCATGTCAGCAGTGGGGAACATGGAGGATTTATGAGGCAACCCCACGAATGGGCCACGGTCCACTGGGTGGCCTCAGCGAGAGTCCTTCTCTTCTCGCCTCAGTTGCCTAACTGTAAAACGTGAATAACTGCAACGTTTGTTACAGGAGTGGTCTGAGGACAGAACGGGGCTAGGCCACTTTCTCGGGCCCCAGCATCAAACCAAACAGCGACGTCTGCTTGTGGATATGCGCAGTGGTGCGCCAGCAAACAAAATGGTGCGTGGGGGAAGCCGGTGGTCGCGGGCCGGAGAGGCTCAGGGCAATCCGAGTGCCAGCTTTATACGGCTCTGCCGTGACTGAGGCAGGCCTGTAGCAACAGTGGGGCATCTCGGGGCGAGGCCCCCCCCCCCCCGAGTTCCCATCTAGCCCAGGGCATCACGGCCTTCTCCCCCGGATTGAACTGATCAGCCAGTGCCCCCTAGACTTAAAAAACCCTGGCTACTGGCCCAGATTGACAGCTGTGCCAGTCTGAGAGGTGGAGAGGGGCACCAGAGGCCATGCCGGTCACCTTCTCCTGTACCACCAGACCTGGCTGCCCAGCTAAATGGTGCAGTTGGCCACTGCTGCCCTGTCTCACTGCGTCCCTGAATCAGACAGGCAGTGTGGAGAAGTGGGCAGAGTGCCAGCCTGGAAGACCGGCTCTCCAAGCCCCACTCAGCCATACAGGGGCCCCACCCTGACCTACCTCACAGGTTTGTTGTGGGGATAAATGATGGGAGGGGATGAAGGCTGGGACGCTTCCCTGTTCTCAGAGCCCTGGCGTGACGTGGTCCACGTGGTCGCGAAAAGTCGGACTCAGCTGTGTGACTGAACAACCACCGATAAAATAAAATATAAGATCCTGAATTCCCTTCCAATCAATTCCATTTTGCTGGTGATATCATACTGTGTTTTTTTTTTAAGAAAACTAAACCAGTCCCAGGAAGACTTTGAGGTGAGCACCTCCCAAGCTAATTTATTTTTGGGGTCTGCAAAAACACAGAAGACTCCCCCCACACCCCCCCCCCCCAGTGAGAAACAAAAGACGCTGCAAGAAAGCTGGGAATGATTCCCCCCAGGGCTGGAAGGAGGGAATTTTTGTTTCCTAGGGAAGCATTTCTGCCTTTGCAATTAATCACAACCAGCCGAGAGTTCGAGAGACAGTTCTGGGAACTTCTGGAGCTGGTTGTGTCCCCCCCCCACCCCCCCAAGCTGAACGCTAACCCTCCCCAGCTCTTCGCTCCTGGGTGTGAACCCGGGAAGGGATCTGGCTGTGTGTAAATGGGGAGGGGGGGGACAGGAAGGGGGAGGCGCCCTCAAGGATGCTCGGGGAGTGGGGAGGATGCCGCTAACCACCAGCTGCGGCCCGGTTAGGGCTTTGAACAGGCAGCTTCAAAGGAAAGCAAGCTCACCTGAAGGCTGGGAGTGGAGCCACTGAATACCGTCTCTGCCCTCCCCCTGGGAAAGGGGCTCAGGAAGCAGGGCCCTCTATAACCTGCCGATGGAGGCCATAAAGGCTCGACAGAGATCTGCATTTATGGCCTCTTGATGCGGTGGCACTTCGAGGGAGGAGCGGGCCCACATCCCCCTCTAGGCCTGTTAAGAAAACCTCAGAAGAGCCCTGCAGGATCAGGCCAGTGAAGGTCCATCTAGTCCAGCCTCCCGTCTCACACAGTGAGTGGCCAGCCTGTTCCTCTGGAGGGCCAACAACAGGGCAGAGAGGCCGAGGCCTTCCCCTGAGAAGAACCTCAGAAGAGCCCTGCTGGATCTGACCAGAGAGGGTCCATCTACTGCAGCATCCTGTCTCACACAGTGAGTGGCCAGCCAGTTCCTCTGAAGGGCTAACAACAGGGCAGAGAGGCCGAGGCCTTCCCCTGAGAAGAACCTCAGAAGAGCCCTGCTGGGTCAGACCAGTGAGGGTCCATCTAGTCCAGCATCCTGTCTCACACAGCAGCCAGCCAGTTCTTCTCTGGAGGGCCAACAACAGGCCGAGGCCTTCCCTTGAGAAGAACCTCAGAAGAGCCCTGCTGGATCTGACCAGAGAGGGTCCATCTAGTCCAGCATCCTGTCTCACCCAGGGGCCAGCCAGTTCTTCTGGAGGGCCAACAACGGGGCAGAGAGGCTGAGGCCTTCCCCTGATAAGAACCTCAGAAGAGCCCTGCTGGATCAGACCAGTGAAGGTCCATCTAGTGCAGCATCCTGTCTCACACAGAGGCCAACCAGCTCCTTAGGAGGTCCTCTGGAGGGCCAGCAACAGGGCAGGGAGGCCGAGGCCTTCCCCTGAGAAGAACCTCAGAAGAGCCCTGCTGGGTCAGACCAGGGAGGGTCCATCCAGTCCAGCCTCCCGTCTCACACAGTGGCCAACCAGTTCCTCTGGAGGGCCAACAACAGGGCAGAGAGGCCGAGGCCTTCCCCTGAGAAGAACCTCAGAAGAGACCCTGCTGGACCAGACCAGGGAGGGTCCACCCAGTCCAGCCTCCCGTCTCACACAGTGGCCTCAACCAGCCATTTCCTGCAGGGAAGTGGATCTCTCGTCATCTGTAGATCAGATGTCATTCTGGGACATCTTCAGACCTCACCTGCAGGTTGGCAAGCCCATGCAACTCCTTCAAGCGGCCTCTTCTATCGTAATGGTGGTGGTGGGGTTTTTGTTTTGTTTCAGTGGCAGAGGAAACTGGCTCCAGTGCAGGACTGGACTGTCTTCCCACCCCTAAGAACTCCCCTACATGAAGTGGGCTGGTTTACCTTCTTGGGTAGCCAGCTCCTGGTGGTGGTGGGAAATACCTGGAGATTTCGGGGGTGGAGCCCAGGGAGGGAGGGCGGGCTTTGGAAAAGGGGAGGGACCTCAGCAGGGCAGAACCTCCATGGGGCCCACCCTCCGAAGCAGCCCTTTTCTCCGGGGGAACCGATCCCCAGGGTCTGGAAACCGATTGTAACCTTGGGAGATCCCCCGGCCCCACCTGGCCACCCTGTCTGCTTCTTCTCCCCTCCCACCTTTGACTTCCAAGCAAGGCTGGAGGGCAGAAAAGGAGACCGATGTTGTGCTTCGGGAAAGGAATGCAAAACAGGGACACCCCCCCCCCCCTCACTCCCCAAGAGCAAAGACACAGGATGTCTAAGCTAGGGACTGATCCTGCCTTCCTCCTCTTGTGGGTGACCCTTGACAGCTGATGTGCTCTCTGCCCCCACTCCCCTGCACCACATGTGCTTGATTAAAGGCCTGGAAGGTCTTCCCCTTGATGCCCCCCCCTCCCTGGCAGTCTTCCCTCCCTCCCTCCCTCCCTCCCTCCCATACTTCTGCTCTGCCCCGCAACTGGGTACCACTTCCTGCCTGCAACTAATTTTCCATCTGCGGGAACATCTGAGTGAGATTTACCCTCTATGAAAGGGGATATACACAAACACATCATGTGTGTGTGTGTGTTTGCGTGTGCCTCTTTCAGCCCAGGCAAAGGGGGCTTTGCTGCTGACCGCCCAGCGCCTCCTAGTGGCCACACAAGCACAGCCTCGCTCAGAGCGTTAAAAAGGGGACTCCCTTTCCAGAGCCTGCTTGTCTCAGCTCGCCCCTCTTGAACTCCTGAAAAAAACGAGGATAATTTATGGCACCCAGTAGCTAATCCGTGAACTCTACTATGCGCTTCCTAGAAGATTTAAGCTACCATAAAACTGTTTTATTTGGTTTTAATTTTCCGGGCATGTTCAAACACATGTAACTTGAACTGTGGTCACTCTAGAAGAACCGTGGTTTGGTCAGAACTAGCGTCTTTGACACTGCATTGCACATGAGCCATACTGATTTCCTGATGTCAGAAACTACTGGGCACAGCTCTGATTGGCTAGAACCAGTGAAGTTACTAACCCCTGCCTTGCCCCCCCCCGCCCCCGGGCAGTTGAGGTTTATTTTTACATTAGACGACTTATAATTGAGCAAATGTACATATGGCACTTTAAGAAAAAGTTAGACAGCCTCTCTGGAACTGAGGAAGACAGGCCAAAATTTGGAAATATAAAATATATATTTTTTTAAAAAAGGAAGGCAGGCCAAAATAGACTGCTAAACAAGAATGCAGTCTGCTGGCCAACATGTCTGTCCAAGGCTGCAAAGGCGGGGGGGGGGGGGGGAGAAGGGAGAGGCACAAGCCACAGCACCTTCGAATTGGTACATAAAAATGCAAACACAAAATGCAGCGAAGCCCATTGAAAGAAATTGGGGGGGGGGGCGCGTTTTGCACCTTGGTGACAGTTTTTAAAGTTACTGCCGGCATGGATAAAGTGTCTGGGAACTTTTTACCTGCCCAGTCTCCAGGACAACCAGAAATAAACCGTCTGTGCGCTCACAAAACAGCAGAACTTAGAAGACAGGCACCAGATCCGATCAGGAACAGATTCAAAACAAACAAAATGCACCTGCTTCTTTCTGTAGCGTAGTTTGCCTGCGGAACTCACAGCCACTGGAGGGCATGACTGTTGTGTCCTCTGCCTTCAGTTTCAGTGAGAAAGGCGGACTATATATAAGGTGAATATAGCAAGTAAAGGTAAAAGTAAAGGTTTCCCTTGCTCAAAAGCCAGTCGAATCCGACTCTAGGGGGCGCTGCTCATCTCCGTTTCCAAGCCGAAGAGCCAGCGCTGTCGGAAGATGTTTCCGTGGTCATGTGGCCAGCATGACTAGATGCTGAGGTGCACGGAATGCTGTTACCTTCCCACCGAAGCGGGACCTATTTATCTACTAGTAATTTCTTGCTCTTGAACTGCTAGGCTGGCAGGAGCTGGGGCCGGAGATGGGAGCTCACTCCATCTTGTGGCACTCGGGTCTCGAACTGCCAAACGACCAACTCAGTGTGTCTTATTTGTCTTAACCACTGAGCCACCGCGGCCCTCCCAAATAAAACAGACAAATAAATAAAGGTCAGCGGCTCAGACAACTTTTTAAAAAAGTCACATAAACCACTGACTTTCTGAATATGAATTCCCAGCACGATGGGGTGACATGAATCCCCCACACTGAAGACCAAGAGCTGTGAGAGCTATAAATATTACTTTACATATTTCTGCCCTGCAAACACCCAGCCCCCCAAGAGGAGTTGCAGATTATTTCCCCCATCAAGTTGTTTACAGTTCTGGTCGCCACACCTCAAAAAAGATATTATAGCATTGGAAAAAGTGCAGAAAAGGGCACCTAGAATGATAAAAGGGTTGGAACACTTTCCCCATGAAGGAAGGTTGAAGCACTTGGGGCTCTTCAGCTTGGAGAAACGACGGCTGAGGGGTGACATGATCGAGGTTTATAAGATTATGCATGGGATAGAGCAGGTAGAGGAAGAAGTCCTTTTCTCCCTTTCTCACAATACAAAAACTCGTGGGCACTCCATGAAATTGCTGAGCAGTCGGGTTAGAACAGATAAAAGGAAGTATTTCTTCACTCAAAGGGTGATTCACATGTGGAATTCACTGCCACAGGAGGGGGTGGCGGCTACAAGCACGGATGGCTTCAAGAGGGAATTAGATAAACATATGGAGCAGAGGTCCATCAGTGGCTGTTAGCCACAAGGTATAGATAGAAACTCTCCGTCTGGATAGTATAGATAGGAACTCTCCCTGCCCTCTTGTTGGCCCTGTGGAGGAACTGGCTGGCCACTGTGTGAAACAGGATGCTGGACTAGAGGGACCCTCACTGGTCTGATCTGGCAGGGCCCTTCTGAGGTTCTTATCAGGGGAAGGCCTCTCTGCCCTGTTATGGGCTCTCCAGAGGAACTGGTTGGCCTCTCTGTGAGATGGGATGCTGGACTAGAAGAAGAGATTGGATTCACTACCCAAAGGAGTCTCACAGCAGTTTACAATCTCCTTTCCTTTCCCCTCCCCACAACAGGCACCCTGTGAGGTAGGCGGGGCTGAGAGCGCTCTGACAGAAAGTGCTCTTTTTCAAGAACAGCTGTGCCAGAACTACAGCTTGCCCAAGGTCATCCAGCAGGTGCAAGTGGAGGAGTGGGGAATCAAACCCGGTTCTCCCAGGTTAAGAGTCCGCACACTTAACCACGACACCAAACCAGCTAGAGGGACCCTCACTGGCCTGATCCAGCAGGGCTCTTCTGATGCCCTTAAGTTCCTAAGAAAGGCTACATTCAAGTCCAGCAGAACCTTAGAGACCCGCAAGATTTGGGGGGTATAAAATTTTGAGAGTCAATGCTCCCTTCGTCAGATACAAGCTGGACTTTTAACTGGCAGAGGAAGCGCTGACTCTTCAAAGATCACCCCCCCCAAAATCTTGTTGGTCTCTTAAGGGGCTACTGACTCAAATCTTGCTGTTCTTCTGTGGACCAATGTGGCTGGAACAACCCCCTGAAAGTATTCTAAAATGTTCGCTAATGCCCACCAGGAGTATACTTCTTTAGGGAAAGAGGGGCTCTGCTGCCATCTCGAAGGGAAAGGTCACCACTTCGTGGGAGAGCCCTGCTTTGCAGGGGGATGGCCCCAGGTAGCAGGTATTGGAAAGGAGCTTTCTCTTCCGAGACCCCGGAGAACTTCTGCCAGTTACAGCGGACAACCCTGGGCCAGGTGGACTCCGCTTCACACATTCAGAGAAGGTCCAAGACCTGGCTGCTGTTCGTCACACTTCCACAAACAAGGGGACATTAAACAGAACTTCCTCCAACTATCTCATCACATAGAAGAAAACACTGTGTGGAAGGGGTGGGAGGGAAGGGAACCGCCCCCCCTCCAGATAGGATCCCCCTCCAAGTCCCCCTCCAGATACCCTGGATCTGGGCTACTTGGGTCTTTCAAAAGTAAACAACCCCCCCCCCCCCCACACACACACTCCTCTTTGAATTGGGCCTTTCTGAAGCAACGCAGATCTTTGAAAACAGGGGTGATAGAACCTCCATGTCCTGAGGTAGCATACCTTTGATTCCCAGATGCTGCGGGACCAGCAGAACAGGGCTTTTTCCACCCTGCCCAACTGGAGAGTTTCTCAGAGGCACCTGACCGACCAGTTCCAGAAACAGAAGGCTGAAGCGGACGGGCCTTTGCCTCCGGCACCGAAGCCGTTTCCCTAGACCAGAAGAGGTCGGAACAACTAAAGAGAGTCAACAAGAAAGGCCGCGCTGGCCACACGCACTCACTTCTCTGTGAACTGCAGGACCCGCTTGGTGGTGGTCTGAGCCACGGTCTGGATTTCGGGCACCCCTTGGCAGTGGTAGGAGTTGCCGCAATGGGCGTAGACCCCCGCTAACTCTGTAGGTCCCGCTGCAATCGCCTGGGCCAGTTCCAGGGCAGCTGGGTCAGTATGCCTTAAGCCAGCTGGAAACAAGAGATCAAGAAACAGGGGTCAGCAAAGGTAGGTGGGTCAGCCCTGCCCTTGTCTGAGTCCTAGAGTGTAGAGAGTTGCTGTTCAGCAGTGGTGCATACTGCCATCTAGTGGCAGGCGTGGGCATAACCCTAGCTGGATGAGCTCCAGTCAAGTCCAGCAGCACCTTGGAAGACCAAGAAGATTTTCGGGGTATAAACTTTGAGAGCCAAACCTCCCTCTATCAGATAAAATTCCAACCTGAAACTGACACAGGGAGCTTTGACTCTTGAAAGGTTATTACCCCCCCAAATATTTTGTTGGTCCCTAAGGCACGACTGGACTCCTCTAAGCAGACGAGACCTTATTTTTCTTATTAATTTTCCTCCACAAAGAAGAAGAAGAAGAAGAAGAGATGATGGTGAAGAAGAAGAGATTGGATTTATATCCCGCCCTTCACTCACTTAAGAGTCTCAGAGCGGCTTCCAAACTCCTTCCCCTTCCCCTCCCCACAACAGACACCCTGTGAGGTAGGTGGGGCTGAGAGAGCTCTTTCCCAAGCTGTCCTTGAGAGAACAGCTGGTACAAGGCTATGACTTGCCCAAGGTCATCCAGCCAAGTGCAAGTGGAGGAGTGGGGAATCAAACCCGGTTCTCCCAGATTAGAGTCCGCGCACTTAACCACTACACCAAACTGGCTCTCTACACCAAACTGGTTCTCTACACCAAACAAGAGATTGGACTTATAACCTGCCCTTCTCTACCCAAGGGAGTCTCAGAGTGGCATACAAACTCCTCTCCCTTCCCCTCCCCACAACAGACCCCCTGTGAGGTAGGTGGGGCCGAGACAGCTCTGAGACAACTGTCCTTGAGAGAACTGCTGGTACAGAGCTATGGCTTGGCCCTCCAGAGGAACTGGCTGGCCACTGTGTGAGACGGGAGGCTGGACTAGATGGACCCTCACTGGTCTGACCCAGCAGGGCTCTTCAGGTGTTCTTATCAGGGGAAGGCCTCGGCCTCTCTGCCCTGTTGTTGGCCCTCGAGAGGAACTGGCTGGCCCGTGTGAGATGCTCTTCTGCTGTTCTTACCTCGTTCGTTCTCACAGTCAATCTTCAGCCACACTTTCCAGCGCTTCCCCCCATGTAACGGCCTCCTCTTCAGCAAGGCCAAGGCTTCGGGGTTGTCCACCAGCACGTGGAAGCTTTCCAGGCGCTCCGCCAAGGCCGCGCACTCTTCCACTTTGTCGAAGGGCAGCGGGTAGGCGTAGAGGATGTCGTCAAATCCGCCGTCGGCGAAGAAGCGGGCCTCAGCCAGAGTGGAGACAACGATCCGTCGCCGCGTGCCCCCCGTCATGAGGTCTCCACCCTCCCTGGGAAGAAAGGAGCAAGGGATGTGTTGTGACGGGGAAATGGCTTCTCTAAGGGTGCCAACCTCCAGGTGGGGCCAACAACAGGGCAGAGAGGCCGAGGCCTTCTCCTCATGAGACCATCAGAAGAACACTGCTGGGTCAGACCAGCGAGGGTCCATCTAAATATACAGGAATGCCTCCCACCACCAGCCAGCTCAAAATCAGAAGGCATTCCTTAAGAACGCAAAAACTGTATTTTTAGCCAGGTCAGGTGCATTGGTTAAGGCTGCCAGCTCTGGACTGTGAAATTCCTGGAGACTTTGGGGGCTGGAGCCTGAGGTGAGCGAGGTTTGGGGAGGGGAGAGACCTCCGTGGGCAATAACGCCATTGAGCCCCTCCCCCAAAGCAGCCATTTTCTCCAAGGGAACTGACCTCTTTTACCTGGAGACCAGGTGTAATACAGGGAACTCTCCACCACCTCCTGGCGGTTTGCCCAAATTCAGAGAGGGGAGGGTACAGAGAAGAGGTGAGCCAAAAGGAAGCCACTCACAGGGACTTGTGGGTTTTCATGTGAGGCCTCAGGTTCACCCCCAGGGTCCGAAAGCGCTCCGTCATCTCCTGCACGTTTTTCTTCACCACGTCGAGGTCCACGGTGAAGGCCGGAGTCGGAAGATCCTCCACGCGCTGTCCCGCCTGCATCTACGGGATGAAGAAGAAACAGGCAGGGAATCAAGAGCTGGGAGACAGATTTTTAGAAAGGGGCAACCCTTGGACTGGCGCAGACCCTCTCGGAAGTCATGGCCACTGTTTTCGGGGGACTTCCAATCTCTTTCCCATTCTAGCTACCTGGGGCTAGTGAAGACGGGGGTTTGTGCCCAACGCATGCAGGTGAGTTACTGATTTAAGACATATCCATGTGTCTCTTTTTATAATGCAAAACCAGAGCTGTTCCACCATTAAACGATTCTTAGTGCATATTTATTTTACTTCGGGTGCTTTCACACACGCTAAATAATGCAGTTTCAGTCTACTTTGGTGACCGCTTGCAAATCAGTCTTGCCATTTCACACCGCCAAATTCAGTTGAAAGTGACCTGAAAGTGCATTACTTAGTGTGTGTGAAAGCCCTAGCGTTGCCAAGTCTTGCTTGGAAAATACCTGGGGACTTTGGGGTGGAGCCAGGAGAGGGTGGGGTTTGAGGAGGGGAGGGGAGGGGCCTCAGCATGGTACAAGGCCATAGAGCAGAGGTGGGCAATTGTTTTGGCTCGGGGGCCACTTTGTGGGAGCGGAGGTTAGCGGAGGGCCGCACCTTTTAAAATGACTGCATTCATTAGTTAACTTTGCATTTCAGAAAAGCTACAAATTGTATCATAAAAATCCATAAATATAAATTAAATAAAACAGTGGTAGTTTTATTCAATTTATTTATTGTGCTGATTTCATATCATCTATAGCTGCAAGCACCTTTAATTTTAGAATCGGTTTAATGAGACAAATGTACCCTGTCGCACTTTTCTACAATTTTTTGGAAATCAGGAGTGAGATTGCTTGTTGAGATTCTCATCACAGCCTGCAAGTGAACGTCTGTCAAAGAGCATCTATATTTACTCTTGTTGATCTTCATGCAAGAAAAGCTTTGCTCACAAATATATGTAGACCCAAATATAGAGAACATTTTCCCAGCAAATTTCTTCATACATGGAATGGAGGCCTGACTGAAACCACATGGCTGACTGGCTTGGCGGGCCGCAAAAAACTCTGTGGAGGGCTGCTGACTGGGTGACACGCTAAGTGAAGGCTTTAAGCAGTTGCATGGGGGGTAGGGTTGCCAATCTCCAGGTGAGGCCTGGAGTTCTGGACTCACAAATGATTTCCAGACTGCAGAGATCAGTCCCCCTGGAAGAAATGGCAGTTTCAGATAGCCCCAGGGATCCTGGAGGATTTTTGTCTTCCTCCGGGCATAGAGCAGGGGTCACTGGAGGAGTTGGGGGGGGGGCAGGTGGCTGTGAATTTCCCACATTGCGCAGGGGGTTGGACTAGATGATCCTTGGGGTCCCTTCCAGCTCTATGATTTCTGTATAAAACTACGATATACCGTGGATTCTAGGTGAAATCTCTTCCCACATTTCCTCTTTTCCAGGCATTGCCCCAAACCTCCAGGAACTTCCCAGGCCAGAGTTATGTGGGCCAAACTGAGCACACACCACCAAAAGCCAAAGGTGCCCCTCTTTAAGGCAATGTGAAACTGTCCCGCGGGCCTGCTCACCCCTGGTCTTCGGGGAAGCCCGCACCAAACTTCCCCACTGGCTAAAAAAGAGGAGACGATACCTTTTAGCAGGGCTGTTTTCTGTCGGTCGGGCCAAAGTCCAGCTGGGCAGCAGCGCAGAGACGATAGCCAAGAGGGAGGCAGGCGGGCAGGCGGGGGACAACTCCAGAAACTCCGCCTGCAGAAGTGCGCATGTACACGAAAGTGTATACCCAGAATTGAACTTTGTTGCATACACAAGAAGAAGAAGAGAAGAAGAAGAGATTGGATTTATACCCCGCCCTTCACTCACTTGGAGTCTCAGAGCAGCTTACAAACTCCTTTCCCTTCCCCTCCCCACAACAGACACCCTGGGAGGCAGGTGGGGCTGAGAGAGCTCTTTCCCAAGCTGTCCTTGAGGGAACAGCTGGTACAGAGCTATGGCTTGCCCAAGGTCATCCAGCCAGGCGCAAGCGGAGGAGTGGGGAATCAAACCCGGTTCTCCCAGATTAGAGTCCTCGCTCCTAACCACTACACCAAACTGGCTCTATACTCAGAAAAAATGGCTCTATACTCAGAAAAAATAAAACATTCTCCGTTGTGAACTACTGGCATTAAGGTTGTGAGCGAGCGATTTGGCTGCTGCATAAATCAGAGGGCTTTGGAGCCCTCCTCCCTGAGCTGAGACAAAAAGGTGTGAGCTGGAGGCTCAAAAACCGTGAGCTAACTCACACTGACTCAGCTTAGAGGGAACACTGCTCAGAATTAAACTTTGCTGGATGCCTTTCGCTGCATGCACACGGAAGCAAATGCCCAGAATTGAACTTTGCCGCATGATGCACACGAAAGCCTACACCCAGAATTGAACTTTGCTGCATGCACACGAAAGAGTCTACCCAGAATTAAACGTTGCTATATGATGCACACGAAAGCGTACACCCAGAATTAAATGTTGCTGCATGATGCACACGAAAGCGGACACCCAGAATTAAACTTTGTTGCATGATGCACTCGAAAGCGTATACCCAGAATTAAACGTTGCTATATGATGCACTCGAAAGGGTACACCCAGAATTAAACTTTGTTGCATGATGCACTCGAAAGCGTATACCCAGAATTAAACGTTGCTATATGATGCACTCGAAAGGGTACACCCAGAATTAAACTTTGTTGCATGATGCACTCGAAAGCGTATACCCAGAATTAAACGTTGCTATATGATGCACTCGAAAGCGTAGAAGAAGAAGAAGAGAAGAGATTAGATTTATACCCCGCCCTTCACTCACTTGGAGTCTCAGAGTGGCTTACAAACTCCTTTCCCTTCCCTTCCCCACAACAGGCACCCTGTGAGGTAGGTGGGGCTGAGAGAGCTCTGAGACAACTGTCCTTGAGGGAACAGCTGGTACAGAGCTATGGCTTGCCCAAGGTCATCCAGCCAGGTGCAAGTGGAGGAGTGGGGAATCAAACCCGGTTCTCCCAGATTAGAGTCCGCACACTTAACCACTACACCAAACTTAAACGTTGCTGCATGATGCACACGAAAGCGTACACCCAGAATTAAACGTTGCTGCATGATGCACACGAAAGCGGACACCCAGAATTAAACTTTGCTGGTCTTACAGGTGCCGCTGGACTTGAACTTTGGTCTTCAGCCTGCAGTGGTACACGGGACGGAGATCCCAGGCAAAAGGGTGGCTTTTGCAATCCGTCTTGCTGAGCGAGCTCCAAGCGCTCTGAGATTTCTGCAGGACTCGGGAAGTTTCTACCAAAATGGGGCGTGGGGGCGTGGGGGGGGGCCTTAAAAGAATTCCAGCCTGCGTAATAAAAGGAGACGGAGATGCCCCGTCTGGGAGAGAATTTTCGAACTCAAAGTCCTCCGAATGCCAGCTCGGGCTGATCACATGCAAGAATCGACTCCAGCTGGGTGTTCTGGCAGCTGGTGGGTGGCCAACTTTTTAGATCCGGCCCTGCGCCTCTGCCCAGCAACGCGCGAGCCCCGCGAGCTCTTAAAAGCTGCAACCCGGCCACGAAGGAGTTAACCCGCGCCCGGGATTCCAGACCGGGGCTAGCGAGCGGCTGGAGGGCAGTGCGCATGCGTTTACCGTCCAACGGCACGGCCATCGAGACGGGGAGTTTTGCGGACAGCGCCGCTTGCAGGCCGGAGGTGGGAACGGAGACTGAGACGGAAGTCGGCCGGTTTTAACTCTTTGTGGATCGGTTCACTGCCCCCCCCCTTCAGATTTTTGCAGCCATCGGATATGGTTGCCAACTCCCGGCTTGGGAAATTCCAGGATATTTGGGAGGCTGGACACCGAGGAGGGAAGGGAGGGTAGAGGAAGGACCTCAATGGAGTGTAATGCCATAGAGTCCAGTCCACCCTCCAAAGTGGGGATGCCAGTGTGAACCTGGGGACCCCCTGGATTTACGAAGATGTGAATTCGGCACAGGATGGTCCCAGCAAAAAGGGGGGAACTTCTGCTGGTTCTGTTGGACCTCTTTCCTTGGTGCAGAATTTGGAACATGAAGCTTCGCTCTCGTGGAGCCGCCCAGCTTGGACATCTCACCCTTCCTGAGTTCTTAAAGAATGTTTCTTTTCAGAAACTTTCACAGACTGTTCTTAACATGAAGAAGAGGAGATTGGATTCATATCCCGCCCTTCACTTGGGAGTCTCGGAGCGGCTTACAAACTCCTTTCCCTTCCCCTCCCCACAACAGACGCCCTGTGAGGTAGGCGGGGCTGAGAGAGCTCTTTTCCAAGCTGTCCTTGAGAGAACAGCTCTGAGAGAACTATGGCTTGCATAAGGTCATCCAGCAGCTGCAAGTGGAGGAGTGGGGAATCAAACCAGGTTCTCCCAGATTAGAGTCTGCGTACTTAACAACTACACCAAACTGGCGCCAAACATGTAGCATCATACCCTAATAACCCTTTAATGATGTCACTTACCTTGCTGGCTTACAGTTATGTATTTTATTATACATTATTATATTTTATTGTATTCTACAGTAGAAATGTTAATATTGAATTGTTAAATGCTTTACCTGTGATGTTACCTGCTCTGAGCCTGGATACAGGGGACAGCGGAATACAAATCCAATAGGTCAAAAATCAAAATCAATTATCTCATGCTTCAAACTGCCTCTTCCTTAATTAGTTTATCTTACTGTATCGAAATTGCTCCCCCACAAGGGAGATAAGCCAGAACCTTTGACTTCTCTTATCTGTTATTAACAGCCCATGAGGTTCAAATCCCACATAGAGAATAACACGATTTAGAAGAAGAGAAGAGATTGGATTTATACCCCCCACCCTTAGAGTCTCTGAGCGGCTTACAAACTCCTTTCCCTTCCCCTCCCCACAACAGACATCCTGTGAAGTAGGTGGGGCTGAGAGAGCTCTTTCCAGAATTGTCCGTGAGAGAACTTGTGACTGACCCAAGGTCATGCCAGCAGCTGCATGTGGAGGAGTGGGGAAATCAAACCAGGTTCTTCAGATTAGAGTTCACACATTTAACCACTGCACCGAACTGTTATCCGGCCACTCTTTGCTCAACTCCTCCCTCTTTCCCCTCCCCTTCTGTAATTTTTCCATCCAATAACGAGGCAAATGATTTTCTTTTTTTCCCATTGTATCCGGGGAAGCGAGCTCTGACTCACAACAATGCCTGATATCTTACTGATATGTTAGCGAGAGGCTTCTTTTGCAAAAGCCCCAGGAGTGAACGACAGATTCATATAATAGCTGGCAATGTCTAATACCTTATGGAATGAGTTACATCACCTTCCTTATTGCCCAGTTCTTCTGGATTCTTCATTCTTTTATTTACTTCCCTGCTTTCGTTGATTCAACTGTCTCCACACTCTCAGTCTTAACTTAAATTAATTCAGCCTCTTTACCTTGTTGATTATGGACTTTTCTTTCATCCCTCCTTTCCTTTCCTTCTAGCCTCCGTATTACTCACTCTGCTTAAAGTTAGAAACTCCAGAAATCTCTTTACTTGTGCAGCAAAAGTTCTGTTAACTAGGTCTCAGGTAACTGAACAACTATATTGAACAGTGAGAGCGACTTGAGAGCAAAACTGGGCAAAAAGCTTTGTTAACTGGCATATTTGGTTAATGGGCAAACCCAATTCCCCATAGTTGCTAGTTAACAAAATGTTTCCTGTAATTATATTTGTTTCTAATTTTTTCAGTTTAATTCATTAATTGTTGTTGTTCAGTCGCACAAGTCGAGTCTGACTCTTCGCGACCCCACGGACCGCATCGCGCCAGGCCCTCCTGTCTTCCGTCGTGTTCTGGAGTTCGCTTAATTTCATGTTCGTCGCATCGATAACACTGTCTAACCATCCCATCCTTGGCCGTCCCCTTCTTCTCTTGCCTTCAATCTTTCCCAGCGTCAGGGTCTTCTCCACTGAGTGCTGCCTTCTCATTTGGTGGCTAAAATTCACCATTTATACCCCACCTTTATTCCCCATGGGGACCCAAAGCGGCTTGCATCATTCTCCTTTTAACCCTCCAACAATCCTTTGAGGTAGGATAGGCTGACAAGAAGAAGAAAGAAGAGGAGGAGGAGGAGGAGGAGGAGGAGAAGATTGGATTTATATCCCACCCTTGACTCACTTGGAGTCTCAGAGCGACTTACAAACTCCTTCCCCTTCCCCTCCCCACAACAGGCACCCTGTGAGCAATGCTCCCTCTAAGCTGTGGAGTCCTGTAAGCAAAAATTCTACTTTTTGAGCTACTGGCATTAAAGTTGTGAGCAAGTAATTTGGCTGCTGCATACATTAGTTTGCTCTGGAGCCATCCTTCCTGAGCGAAGATGAAAACGTGTGAGCTGGAGGCTAAAAAACTGTGAGCTAGCTCACACTAACTCATCTTAGAGGGAACACTGCCTGTGAGGTGGGTGGGGCTGAGAGAGCTCTGAGACAACTGCCCTTGAGAGAACAGCTGGTACAGAGCTATGGCTTGCCCAAGGTCATCCAGCAGGTGCAAGTGGAAGAGTGGGGAATAAAACCCGGTTCTCCCAAATTAGAGTCCGCACACTTAACCACTACACCAAACTGAGTTTGATTGGCCAGTGAGCTTCCACGGCACCAAGTAGGGATTCAGACACAGGCCTTCTAAATACTAGTCTGGCATTCTTAACCACTACACCTCACAGGCTCTTGCCTTTATGAAGATTAAAAAAAAATTAAAAAGGATGATCCTGCTAGATTGTGCCCTTAATAATCCGGGAAGAATACGCCAGAGTCTTGTTTCTTTCAGAAGTTTATTCAAAGTCTTATGAACAGGATACCATCAAGGCCGCAGGACAAAACCCGGAACAGCTGAAGGCAATCGTTTTCAAGTTTAAGGCATAAACTTTTTTTTTTTAAATTAGTTTCGGATTGTGCTTTATGTGGATGGACGCCGCCCCGGGCTTTGTAGATGTTCCCCTGAGAGCGGACTGGTCTGATGTGGATTTGTCCTGCCCCCGAAGCCACCATTTTGGACTCTGGAGGCCCACAAAGCGAGCCTCAAACCATGGCCATAATTAGGAACTCAATCACTGATGGGCGGTTGTGTAGCCCCTTGGTGAGGAAGACCAGATTGAAAGATAATTTGCAAATTAAGATGGGCGCAAATCAACCGACTAGAGTCTTTCTTCTCTCCCTTTCAAAGTTGGACTCCCCTCTGAAAGCTGGACTTGCGGCAGGCACCCGAGAAATGCCTGCACTAGCCCTCCAGATCTAGGGAAGAAGGCATGCTTTGTGCTGTTTCATACTCCCGCTAACTTTTCCCTGCCAGACGGCTGCTACAAGGTCCAATACAGAAATTGAGTCCAACTGTTCGTAGCTCAGGCTCATTTTGCGAAGAGTTGCACAAATCCGTAGCGGCTGATCTGCGAGAGATTCCCCGTGTAGCCCCATAAAGGGGATCTGTGCGTGCGCAACGCAAAATTGCCAGAGTGAACGTGTGTCTCATTCCCCTTTGACTAGCTCTCTGGTGCCCCTTCGTTCAAAGGGTGAGGCCAGCAACCCCCTCGCTCGGTTCCTCTACAGTTTCACATTGACCTCCAGTGATTCAGATGACTCCGACTCCATAGACAGCATCTTGAAGAACAGTCCTTAGGGGAAGATGCAATTCTGCCTTCCCTCTGAGCTCAAGTTGAGGCCCTGTCAACCTGGAACAACAGAAGGTGCTCATTCTTTGTGAGACCCAAAGCAGCAGGAGGTGTGAAAACCCTTCTGGGGCTCTTCCTGTGTCAACACCTGTCCATGCCCAAATTTGGGGGGGTGGGGGGGAATAAGGTCTAAGGAGAGAATCTCAAACTGGCTCTTCGCTTTGGTTTCCCACTTCTCCCCAACCTCATGGTGTGTACTGTTCCCTCCTCGCATTCCACTGCATGCATCAAAGCATGACGCAAGGGGAATCCAGTCCCCCTTGGATCTATTGCCCCAGATGGGCATCTGACAGCCGCCAACTTTGAATCAGGAGCCCGAAAGAACAGGTCAAGTCGTTCAGAAGCATCGACCACTAAGCTGCGAAACTCCCTCGGGCCTATCTGATCCCCCGCAAAGCCAGAACAAAACGAACGGGATGGAAACCAAGATGATTTTGCCGGCACACAGCCCCTCGGAAGGGTTACTGTGTGTCCCCCGTAAAATTCTCACCCGTGACAGAGGACAAATCCACATGGAGGCCCGGGCGCTCCCTCAAAGCCCGCAGGAGTCCAAAAAGCTCAAAGTAACTCTCTCCCCCCCTCCCAATAAAATACAAAACAGTAGAAAATTTTGGATCAACGTTCATAAAAGGTACAAAACCCTGTTTATATATTATTATGTACAGAGAAAGCAATGATATAACAGGACAGTCAGAAAAGAGCATATTTTTTTCCTGCAAAATGCCAATATTGCACTTGGTGTTCTTCAAACTTGGTCTTCACCAAGGTTTTACTTTTGGGATGGGGGGGGGGGTAGGGTCAGAGGTCATTGCTTTGAGAGCCCAGACCTCCTCTTTAGCAAAAGGAAGGAGAAAGGCGTATCTAGCGTCTGAATATGAGTCGTCCCTGGATCCATAGAGGGACATGGGAGAGTTGGTTGGTCCTAGGAGAGGGATAGAGGGGGAAGACAAGAGGTTCTTCATGAAAAAACCTTCAGTAGTCAGCTGTCCAGTGCAAAACATCTTCCCCCACAGTTTCAAGGCTCATAGTGCCATTTTCGGCACACAGAAAGCCAGTGCGCCTCTCCCAGTGGGTCTTAAAGCCCTCTTGCTAAATCCCTGTTGGAAAGAAGGCATCCCTTTTTCACAATCCCAGACTTCAGAGCCAGGACAGGAGAGTCCACTGTCCTGTGTGTGCTTGATCACGGTGCTTGGACATCAGCACAGACAACCGGGTCTACACATTCTCGAAGTCATGTAAGTAACAGTCACAGTACCACTCCTCCCCCTGCACCCGAGGAAACAGCGGGACAAGCCAGCAACACGGCTCGGGAACAATCCAGTGTCAACGGCAAAATTACTCGCGGATAAAGCATTGGCAGCTTTCCCAGGGTAGCTAGTCAACCGAGGGTCTCCCGTGTGCAGTCATAGTGGCAGAATGTGTGCTGTGGGGATGGACACGGGATGTAACGCAGCAGGGAAGCTACATGTGAGACAGAACTGAGGGACCCGAATTTGGGATCCAGGGGAGATACTTCTCTTCTGAATGTCTGCGACCCCCCTGACTCAGTGTGTGCCCTACACGACCGGAGAGATGGAACCGTCCTGGAGATTTGGATGTCAACTGGCTGGATATCATTGTTTCCTCCAAGACCAATGACTGTTTCGGTTCCCTGTGAGTCGTGTGAGACGGGAAAGGTCTAAAGTCCTCGTGTTGTATGAAATCAGAGCGGGCAGCCCACCTGAATCCGGGAAATGGAAAGAACCTTTTGGCGTGCAGCCTCTAACCAACTTCGGTGTCCTCGATCGAAGGGACACACGGGTGTGGGTGTCAGGAAGGGAGGATCGAGGAGAATACTCGCGCCTGCCTTCCTCAGGAAAACTAAAAACCATCCAGGCCTGCTCTCGACATCGCAAAAGACAGGCGATCGCAGGATTGAAACAAAGCCGGCCGTTTGCGCGTCAGCTGCAGGGTGAAAAGGACAACCCTTGCATCCTTCTCTTCACGGAACTGAGCCACTGTTAGGGCGACTGATCAAAGTCCCCATGGTCCTCCGTCATCTCCGAACCGCCCTTTTCACCTTTGCATCCACAGGGAATGACCGAAATCCCCACGGCGCTCCTGATTCACTTCTGGACTCCAAGGGAAATTTGCTCTGGGTTGTGGACGTTTCAGTAGCTTGAAGCAAAGCCCTCCATTTCAGAGGTGACCTGGTTCTTGTACTCCATCGAGCGTTAATTTCCCCTTCCCCACTTCCATGCCAACCATCTATCTGACCAGCCCCTGCCGATATCCAGGGAAGGGTGGAGAAAAACAGGCGGGTTCTCCAGGGGGACCTGTTCTGAAACAGCTTGCCTCTTCTCATCTGGTGGGAAAAGACCCCCGATGCCACTCGTTGAGAGCCGCAATGCATCAAGTGTCTCTTCTGAATCACAGTCTTTGTTTCACTTTTAACATTGCGTGGTTTTGGTTATCAGAAAAGTGCTTCAAGGGGAACTGGACGGACAGCGACTCCCAGCCTGCTCTCGAACGCGTTATAGGGAGGAACTGACTTCCTTGCGGGAGATTCCACCAAAAGTCCTTATTCTAAATAGCGGCTCAGTTGGCTTGCAGAAAGCCTTTTAAAACTCCCGACTGGCTTTGTTTTGGCTTGGGATAGTAGCAGCCGCAGCGTAGCCCTCTTCCAAAAAGATAGCGCTGCACTTTGGAGGGCTGGGAAGCGTGGCAGGCCGAGAGAAGGAATTCCTTACCGAGGCGGCACAAAATCTGCTGTAGACCCTCCCCTCAAGTTACAACGGAAGGCCTGCTAGGATTGGGTGAAGACACGAGTCTACCGAGAGGCGGGGGCTTATTGCTGGTGGCACCAAGGTTGGTGCTGAATTCTCACAGATGTCCCTCCTCCCCCATAAAGTCAAAAGATCCTCCCTCTGAGGTCACCAATAGGAAGTAACCCAATCCCTGTGGATATTGGGGGGGGAGGAACAATCCAGCGAGGTAGGACATGTTGCCTTTTCATCACAACCCCTCTGCTTCGACGCTTGCGGGACTGGCGGCCTCGCTAATATCTTCAGCCTCGAACAAAGTCGGTTGCCCCTCCACCCCATTGCCCCCAGCTGAAGAAGAACAGCAGGCCCCAACTGACGCCTTCCCTTTTCAGCTCACCGTTAAAGCTTTCTCAGGATGAGCGGACTGGAGAACCCCCCTACCCCCAGGGCAAGCGAGAATTTGCAGTCCTTGGTTCTGGTGCAGATTTTCTACGTAGTGCAAGAAAAAGCTCTGCTTAAGGCCACTGGAGAAAGACCAGCCCGCTGTCTTGAGGCTGGCGTATGTCTATTGCATTTTGTTTCCCCACTGGGTGGCAGGAGGTGGCAGAAGTTCTCACCCTCCCATCCCTCTCTGTCCTCTTTCTCTCTTTCCAGTGTAAGACGACTAATACAAACATTGGCCACTTCAAGCTCCACAGGAATCAAATAATAATAGTAATCAAGAAACAAGGGAGGAACGGCTGGATGGACTCTCGAGAGCCCCCTCCGGAGATTGTCCTGCGCACACCCGCCCCCCAGAGCACTGTGCGAGAGGGGCGCGGGCCTCTGGCTTGCGTAGGAGTCCTCGAGGCAGTTTCCGCAGCTGCAAACCAGGGGCTGCACAAGTGGATTGTCAGCAGCAGACTGCTAGCGGGGCAGTGGCTGAAGAATGCCCCCAGCAGATGAGGCTGAACAGATCTTCGGTCCCTCTACTGCAGACGCAGATGGAAGGCAACAGGTAGGTGGAAAGCCGACCCGGGACGGTTACTTGGACTCCGTTGGGTTGTATTCTGTCTCGCCAGACGACACCTGGGAGATATGCCGTGTCGAACGCCAGAGCCGCCTGTGGAATTGACATGGCCTCACCTGAAGGAAGAGAAACAGCCAATGGGAGGTCAGTTCTCTGGGACAGTTTTCAGAGGGCAGCCATTTTGGTCAGCGGCAGAAGGGCTCGATTCGAGTCCCGTGGCGCCCTAGAAGACCGACAAGATTTTCGGGGTATGAACTTTTGCGAGTCAAAGCTCGTATCTGATGAAGGGAGCTTTCACTCTTGGCATTTTATACCCTGGAAATCTTGTCGGTCTCGTCGGAGCTGCTAATGGACCCGAATCTAGTTTCCTTGGTGCCGCTCAGCAGAGTCGCGGGGACAAAGTCACTACTGCATTTGTGGACTTCAAACAAAGATGGCCGAGATCAGCCCCGTAGCTAGGGAATTTTTTTGGGAGGGGACTGGGCCCCCCCACCAGCTAATTAAATCAAAGCACAGTGCAGGTGGAAAGTTGGGGCACTTTGGGGGCAGTCTGGGAGGGAGGGGGCCCAGAAGATACACTAGGGGGCTGGGCCCCGTGGGCCCCGTTAGCTACGGGCCAGGCCAAGATGGGCTGGGTTGGTGGGTGGCGTTAAGTAGTGCTGGCAGGACAGGGTCCGGATTCAAACCTGGTCTTGAACTCCCAAGGTAACCCATGCCTCCCTGCGGTTATTGTCAAATCTATGAGTATCTTTCTCTGATAGATCCTACGAGTATCTTTCTCAGAAACAGGGACAAAACCCAGAGTGCTTGTCACTCTCCGTCTTTCACTTTTCAAGCCAGTTTTTAAGGCTGGACCCGATATGAGCCTTTGGACCCCGCCCCCAGCAGAGGACTGCAGTGTGGATGCCAGAGCGCAACGCTTGTGACTTACCTCGGACGGCTGCCCTGCACCCACCACGATCAGCTTCCCGTCCTCCAGGCCCACCAAGATGTGACTCATCTCCTTGGTCACGGAGACGCTGTGGATGGGGACCTTCATGGACAAAGGGGAAATGGCCGCTTGGAGGCTGAAATGACAGCAACGGGGGACAAGAACCCATGAGTCCGAGAAAAACAAGAGTAAAAACAAGAACCCATGAGTCCGAGAACCAGGGCAGGAAGTCACAAGGCCCACAGTATTGGATGCGGCAGGCTTCAGCTGACTGAAGTTCCTCTGTGAGGGGTCATGGATCAAAGAGCACTGCATGAGCATGGAACACTCCCCCCCCCCCGCCCAACTGCTGGACCTCCTGAGGGCACCTGGTATTTTTGGCCACTGTGTGACACAGAGTGTTGGACTGGATGGGCCACTGGCCTGATCCAACACTGGCTTCTCTCATGTTCTTATTTCTGGGACAGTGAAGCTCTGTATTCTTGGTGCTTGGAGGGGATGGGCAACAGTGGAGGGGCTTCTGGAGTTCTGGCCCCGCTGGTGGACCTCCTGATGCCTCCTGGGTTTTAGCCACTGTGTATCACAGAGTGCTGGACTGGATGGGCCACTGGCCTGACCCAACATGGCTTCTCCTATGTTCTTATGTATGGGACAGTGAAGCTCCGTATTCTTGGTGCTTGGGGGGCAACTTTGGTAAAACGTTTGCGGAGGCGCCTTATAACCAGACGTTCAGTCTCATGGCACGCAGAGAAAGCAAGAACACGTCCCGCTTGGGCGTGGGAAGTGGGGTCGGATGCTTTTAGCCAAGTCACGGGGGCACGACTTTTACCTCCAAAGCTCCCGGATCTGCAGAGAACATTGGACAGTCCCCAGCACAACGAAGTCCCCGGTGATGCACATGGCGGTGACCTCCTCGTCCAGCGGGATGGAAGAGAGGTGCTTGCCGTTGACCGAGTACAAGTGGAGGGCAAACTTGTCCTTTCGGGAAGGAGAGGCGAGTGGTTAGTGGTGCAGAGGGCAAGGAGAGCTCTCCGAGGTCTCTCGTATTTCACAGCTCCGTCCTGCCTTTTGCAAAGCATGCCATTCTAAACAGCGTCCCGATCTAGGGGCTCTGGAGTGTACACGAAGTTGTGCACGAGGAGAGCTGTGCCGTTCTTGTGGGCTTCCTTTTTACAGCATTTGGGGAGGGGCCGGGGCTCAGTGGTAGAGTATCTGCTTGGCATGCAGAAGGTCCCGGTTCAGTTCCCAATATCTCCAGTTAAAAGGGCCAGGGGGTAGGTGATGGGAAAGAGCTCCGCCTGCAACCCTGGAGAGCTGTAAAGAGGGGCCTTGGCTCAGTGGCAGAGCACCCGCTTGGCATGCAGAGGGTCCCAGGTTCAGTCCCGAAAGAACAGCTCTGAAAGAACTTGTGACTGACCCAAGGTCACGCCAGCAGCTGCATGTGGAGGAGAGGGGAATCAGACCCGGGTCTCCCAGATTAGAGTCCGCGCACTTAACCGCTGCACAGCTTCCCACGAACCACTGTCGGATGTTCCTCACGGGGAGCATTTCTGCAGGAGCAGTCTAGCCATTCCTCCCCGCACCCTGGCTACCGAAGTGTGACCCCCACCTTCAGAGAGGCCCTTCCCTCCACGGCGGTGTGGACCACGATCTGCCCCTCCTGGCCCACCGCGAGGTGGGAGATGGTGATCGGCAGGGAGCTCTCGCAAGGGGGCCGGATCGACTTCATGAACTGCCCTCGGCGGATGGTGTGGATGACGATGGTGCCGTCCTGGAGGAAGGGAGGGAAGGAGGAAGGGAGAGCAGCTTTTAGGAGGAGGCGGGCCCGACAAGGACATTCATGGGGGTGAACACGGGGGAAGGGTCGGGGGGGGGAGGGCGAGGAAAAGGAGAAGGAATGCACGGCCACGGAAATCTCCTTTTGAGCAGAAGACGAGAAGTCTAGCATCACAGCCGTACCTTGGCTACCTGCTATATCACTGCAGCTTGTGGAACTCCAGCTGCTCTTTCCAGAACAGCTCTGACAGAACTATGGCTTGCCCAAGGTCATCCAACAGCTGCAAGTGGAGGAGTGGGGAATCAAACCTGGTTCTCCCAGATTAGAGTCTGTGCACTTAACCACTATACCAGTGCGGCTATGTGAAACAGACTCTGCCCCACAGCAGAAACTTGGCTTTCTTTCTTTCTTTCATTCATTCATTCATTCATTCATTCATTCATTCATTCATTCATTCATATATATCTTGCTCCCCACCTCCCAGCTGGGACTCAAAGCAGCTTAGCATGTTGTTTCCCCTCCTCTGTTCTCTTAACAACAACCCACCTGTGAGATAGGTCCATCGATGGCTATTAGCCACAAGATATAGATGGACCCCTCTGTCTGGGGCAGGTGATGCTCTGTCTTCTTGGTGCTTGGGGGGGGCACAGTGGGAGGGTTTCTGGAGTTCTGGCCCTGCTGGTGGACCTCCTGATGGCACCAAATGTTGGACTGGATGGGCCACTGGCCTGATCCAGCATTGCTTCTCTCACGTTCTTATGGATAAACATCTGGAGCAGAGGTCCATCAGTGGCTATTAGGTAGAGATGGAACACTCTTTTGGGGGCAAGTGATGCTCTGTATTCTTGGTGCTTGGGGGGCAAGAGCGGGAGGGCTTCTGGAGTTCTGCTCCCCTGGTGGACCTCCTGATGGCACCTGGGTTTTGGCTGCTGTGTGACACAGAGTGTTGGACGGGATGTGCCACTGTCCTGATCCAACATGGCTTCTTAAACTGAGAGCCTGTGACAGGCCCAAGGTCACCCAGCGGGCTTCCATGGTAGCAGTGGGGATTCAAACCCGGGTATTCCAGGATCTTAGTCTGATTATCTACTGCGCCATGCTGGCTCTGTCATGACCTCTGCCGCCTTCCCCACAGGACGACAGCTGCTCCAATAGCACTCAAGGAGAAATGCGTCAGGCTACATCTGATGGGAAGGGTTCAACCCCAGATGTGGCTCATTCTGAAGGGACCCGCGAGCACAGCACTGCCTTACCTTTGACCCCGACACGGCCATGTCCAACTCGGTGCTGATGGCCACACACATGACTTCGTCATCATGTCCATACAGAACCTGGACAGGCTTGGGGGCCAGGCCACAGGAGAAACCACCCTGGCAGAGGGAGAGGAAACAGGACAAGGGGGCAGAATTTTTATTATTTATTTGATTTCTAGGCCGCTCTCCCCACATTTCACAGGCTCAGAGTGGCTTACAGGACCTGGTGTACCAGGATTCGCTAACATTATAAATAGTTAAAACAATATAAAACATACATAGTTAAAAACGTAACAGCAATTTAAAGTGCTCGGCTATCAATACACAGATGGCGTCTCTCTAATAAAGCCGGTGCCATTTCCCCAGCGGCAAATGATGCTGTCGGCGGTCGAACATTGGTGGATGTACTGGGGGGGGGGGGGGAGGCAAGGGCGGCGGCCCCTACTCATACGCCTGGCGGAAGAGCTCCGTCTTACAGGCCCTGCGGAACTGCACCAGGTCCCGCAGGGCCCTGATCTCCTCGGGGAGCTCATTCCACCAGTAAGGGGCCACCACCGAAAAAGCCCTCCCCCTCATGGTAGTGAGCCTGGCTTCTCTGGGGCCAGGTGTAACCAAACGGGGCCAAGTGTAACCAAACGGTGTTGGGCCCCAGATTGTAGTGCTCTCCGGGGTACATACGGGAAAAGGCGGTCCCTCAGGTAGGTCGGACCCTGGCCATTTAGGGCTTTAAAGGTAAGCACCTTTAAAGGTAAGAATCCGGGACAGCTGTGCTTGCCGGCCAAGGGGTCACCACTGGTTCCTCCTCTCCCATCCCAGCCTACCCTGGAAATGGCTGGAGAACTCACAAGGGAAATGACACAGAGAGCAAGGGAGGGTCGCTGTGTGATCCAGAAGCTAGAGGGGGCAAATGTCACCTCAGCCTTGAGGCTCAGAGTGGGGGCATCTCCGGCAGAATGGTATAGCAGTGAGCTCTCCTCTGAGGAGAGACAAGGAAAGGATTGCAAAGGATCTCTTTGCAGCCTGCAAGAGGAGTTGTGGGATCCGCTGCCGAACTTTCTCCACTGTTCGGCTCCCGCTTGTGACACATAACCCCATGTTGCCACTTCCTCTCGCCAACATAAAACGCAGGAATCTCACATTAACACTGAACATAGTTTGAGTCCAGTGGTACCTTTACGAGCAACAGAGTTTAATTCTGGGCCTAAGCTTTCGTGTGCATGCACAGTTCTTTTTGGTATCTGAAGGAGCGTGCACGCACACGAAAGCTTATCCCCAGAATTAAGCTCTGTCGGTCTTCAAAGTGCCACTGGACTCAAAACTATGCTCTGTTGCTTCAGACCAACACGGCAATGTTTCCTCTAAGCTGTGGAGTCCTGTGAGCAAAAATTCTACTTTGTGAGCTCCTGGCATTAAAGTTCTGAGTGAGCGATTTGGCCGCTGCATAAATTAGTTTGCTCTGGAGCCATCCTTCCTGAGCTGAGACACAAATCTGTGAGCGGGAGGCTAAAAAACAGTGAGCTGGCTCACACTCACTCAGCTTAGAGGGAACACTGCTGCCCACCTAAATCTAATATTGACGAAGTTTGCCTTTTTTTTTTCATTTTGAGTACTCAGAAAATATACAGTACCAGTGGGGGCCTGTGAGACGGGTTGAGGGAATCCTGTCTTTCACTACCCAAAGGAGTCTCTCAGAGGGGCTTACAATCTCTGTTCCCTTCCCAATCCCCCAATTTTGCAACCTATGTGGTTTTTGTCAGCATGGCCCCAATCTGCAGATTTAAGTATCCACAGACTAGGCCACACTTGACTATCAGAATATAAGATTACTGAGCAACAGGCTGTCTTTTGTCACCAGTTCACACATTATGCTGGGGAAATCCAATTTTGCCATTCAACCCCCCCCCCCCCCCGGGGTAACATCCTTCATTCTCAGCTCCCCCTTCCCCCCACTGATCCCACAATATTCTGCCAAGAGAATCACAACCTGTGTTGGGGGTTTGACCCATGGTTGGCAGTACAGGACAGATGAACCTGCATGTTCAGAGGCATTGAACCTCTGAATCCCAGAGCCAGGAGGCAACATCAGAGGAAGGCCTCTTGTGAGACAGGAGGCTGGGCTAGAGGGACCCTCACTGGTCTGACCCAGCAGGGCTCTTCTGAGGTTCTTCTCAGGGGAAGGCCTCGGCCTCCATGCCCTGTTGCTGGCCCTCCAGAGGAACTGGCTGGCCCCTGTGTGAGACGGGATGCTGGACTAGAGGGACCCTCCCTGGTCTGACCCAGCAGGGCTCTTTTGATGCTCTTATCAGAAGGCCTCGGCCTCTCTGCCCTGTTGCTGGCCCTCCAGAGGAACTGGCTGGCCACTGTGTGAGACAGGATGCTGGACTAGAGGGACCCTCACTGGTCTGATCCAGCAGGGCTCTTTTGATGCTCTTATCAGAAGGCCTCGGCCTCTCTGCCCTGTTGTTGGCCCTCCAGAGGAACTGGCTGGCCCCTGTGTGAGACAGGAGGCTGGACTAGAGGGACCCTCACTGGTCTGATCCAGCAGGGCTCTTCTGAGGTTCTTCTCAGGGGAAGGCCTCGGCCTCTCTGCCCTGTTGTTGGCCCTCCAGAGGAACTGGCTGGCCACTGTGTGAGACAGGAGGCTGGACTAGAGGGACCCTCACTGGTCTGATCCAGCAGGGCTCTTCTGAGGTTCTTCTCAGGGGAAGGCCTCGGCCTCTCTGCCCTGTTGTTGGCCCTCCAGAGGAACTGGCTGGCCACTGTGTGAGACAGGAGGCTGGACTAGAGGGACCCTCACTGGTCTGATCCAGCAGGGCTCTTCTGGGGTTCTTATCAGGGGAAGGCCTCGGCCTCTCTGCCCTGTTGCTGGCCCTCCAGAGGAACTGGTTGGCCACTGTGTGAGACAGGAGGCTGGACTAGAGGGACCCTCACTGGTCTGATCCAGCAGGGCTCTTCTGATGCTCTTCTCAGGGGAAGGCCTCGGCCTCCATGCCCTGTTGCTGGCCCTCCAGAGGAACTGGCTGGCCCTTGTGTGAGACAGGAGGCTGGACTAGATGGACCCTCACTGGTCTGATCCAGCAGGGCCCTTTGGATGCTCTTCTCAGGGGAAGGCCTCGGCCTCTCTGCCCTGTCGTTGGCCCTCCAGAGGAACTGGCTGGCCACTGTGTGAGACAGGATGCTGGACTAGAGGGACCCTCACTGGTCTGATCCAGCAGGGCTCTTCTGAGGTTCTTCTCAGGGGAAGGCCTCGGCCTCTCTGCCCTGTTGTTGGCCCTCCAGAGGAACTGGTTGGCCACTGTGTGAGACAGGATGCTGGACTAGAGGGACCCTCACTGGTCTGATCCAGCAGGGCTCTTCTTAGGTTCTTATGTCTCACACACCAAGCTCTCTCTCCCTCTCTCTCCCAGCTCCCTGTGGGCCTTTTTCCTTGTCGTTCCCCCCCAGGGAGGAGTCCGTGAACCCCCCTTTGGTCTCACCTGCTGGAGGACCTGCCAAACCATGCAGGTGGTGTCCCGCGACCCGGAAATGAGGTAGATTCCGCAGAGATCTAAGGCCAGGCAAGTGACGACGTCTGCAGGAACAGGAGAGAAATGCTAGACCCAACTGCTTGCCGAACACGAATCCACGTCTTGGTGTGCCGGCTGCACAGTCACACGAGCTCTGGCGGGGACGCACGTTCCTCCCTCAGAAGGACAAAAACCCCTCCCGGCAACGCCGCTCCCCACACCTACCCATGTGCCTGTTGATGTGCCCCACCACTTTCCCTTTGCTCAGCGACGTGACGCGCAGGCTGTTGTCCCAGTGTCCCCCGCTGAAGAGGAGCTTCCCGTCGTGGGAGATGGTGAGGGTCTTGAAGGACAGATCCACCCCTGGCGCAAAAGGGCCATACAGGTAGCGCTTGGTCCTAGCGTGAGCAAGCAAAGAAGAAGAGAGGGCTCCGGTTACGGCACGGGTCCCCAACGTGGTGCCCGGGGGACCCCACGTGCCTGCTGCTACGTTTCCTGCCACCCCCAAGTGTTTTGTAGAAAGCTGGCAGGGCTAAGCGAGGCTTTTGCTCAGCGAGGCTTCAGATTGGCTGTGCAGCCCAAGGAGCATCACTGGATGACTGCAGGCAAGCTCTGTGTACGCAAGGAAATATTTTAAACAAGACGTTCAAGAGAAGAAGAAGAAGAAGAAGAGGAGGAGATTGGGTTTATACCCCACCCTTCAGTCAGAGTCTCAGAGCGGCTTACAAACTCCTTTTCCCTTCCCCTCCCCACAACAGACACCCTGTGAGGTAGGTGGGGCTGAGAGAGCTCTAAGACAACTGTCCTTGAGAGAACAGCTGGTACAGAGCTAGGGCTTGCCCAAGGTCATCCAGCAGGTGCAAGTGGAGGAGTGGGGAATCAAACCCGGTTCTCCCAGATCAGAGTCCGCGCACTGAACCACGACCCCAAACTGGCTCTCAGTTTAGAAGTTACCCTACTAAACAGAGCTGCAGCCTGGAATGGTGAAGAGTTACGATTATAGTTATGCATGTATTCCCTTCTTGACATTTTGAGGCTGGCTCCGCCTCTTCTGGCAGCCATTTTGTGGGTGCGCCCACCACTCTGTGTTCAGAATTCCACTGACGCCCACGGGCTCAGAAAGGGTTGGGGACCCCCATGTTATGGGGTAGAGAGAGGATAAGAGACTGGATTTATACCCCCTTCACTCCCCAAAGGAGTCTCAGAGCGGCTTGCAATCTCCTTTCCCTTCGCCTCCCCACAACAGACACCCTGTAAGGGAGGTGGGGCTGAGAGAGCTCGGAGACAACTGTCCTTGAAAGAACAGCTGGTACAGAGCTACGGCTTGCCCAAGGTCACACCAGCAGCTGCAAGTGGAGGAGTGGGGAATCAAACCCGGTTCTCCCAGATGAGAGTCTGCGCACTTAACCACTACACCAAACAGGCTTACAATCTCCTTTCCCTTCCCCTCCCCACAACAGACACCCGGTGAGGTAGGCGGGGCTGAGAGAGCTCTTTAGAGGACTGCTTTCGAGAGAACAGCTCTGAGAGAACTTGTGACTGACCCAAGGTCCCTCCTGCAGCTCCATGTAGAGGAGTGCGGAATCAAACCTGGTTCTCCCAGATTAGAGTCTGGGCTCCTAACCACTACACCAAAGTGGCTGTCGCCAAACTGATATAGGGAGCAGGCGCTTTGGGCGGAGCAGGGGCGGAAAGGGAGGGCCGACTCACTTGGAGTTGGAGACCGTGGGGTCTTTGGTGAAGCTGAAATAATTGGAGATGTTCTTGTCGTAGGGCAGCCAGCCGTGGGTCCCGAGCAGCCCGTTGGCGCTGACAGTGACCTGGAAGGGAAGGGGGAAGCAGCATCAGCTAGTTGGACGGGAACTTGGCGCTATCCTGGAGTGAGCAGGGGCCACCACCACTCAGCCAGTGTGTTTTTCATTTCCAGGGCTGGGAGGGGAAGACACTGTAAGTGGTATGGGAGTTACCAGCATGTCGGGAGATCCCTGAGTTATGAACGAGTGGGCCTGGTTCTTGGGGACCCCGGCCTGCACCAGCGGAATCCCATCACTGATGCCCTGGAGAGGGAGGAGAAGGGAAAGGAAGAGAAAGACACACATCTTGCATTAAGAACCTCAGAAGAGCCCTGATGGATCAGACCAGTGAGGGTCCATCCAGTCCAGCATCCCGTCTCACACAGTGGCCACTCAAGTTCATCTGGAGGGCTAATAACAGGGCAGAAGGGCCGAGGCGTTCCCCTGAGAAGAACATCAGGAGAGCCCTGCTGGGTCAGACCAGTGAGGGTCCATCTAGTCCAGCATCCCATCTCACACAGTGGCCAACCAGTTCCTCTGGAGGGCCAACAACAGGGCAGAGAGGCCAAGACCTTCCCCTGAGAAGAACATCAGGAGAGCCCTGCTGGATCAGACCAGTGAGGGTCCATCTAGTCCAGCATCCCGTCCCACGCAGGGGCCAGCCAGTTCCTCTGGAGGGCCAACAACAGGGCAGAGAGGCCGAGGCCTTCCCCTGAGAAGAACCTCAGAAGAGCCCTGCTGGATCAGGCCAGTGAAGGTCCATCTAGTCTAGCGTCCTGTTTCACACAGTGGCCAGCCAGTTCCTCTGGAGGGCCAACAACAGGGGAAAAAGAGGCCGAGGCCTTCCCCTGATGTGGCTTCCTGGCTCTGGGATTCAGAGGATTAGAGCCTCTAAATGTGGAGGTTCTCCTCAGCCACCATGGCTAGTAGTCACTGATAGTTCTCTTCTCCATTAATCTATCCAATCCCCTTTTCAAGCTGTTTATTCCTGTGGCCATCACATTCTCTAGCAGCGAATTCCACATTTTAATCACTCTCTTTGTGAAGTAGCACTTGCTTTTCTCCTTCCTGAACCTACTGCCCATCAGCGTAACTGGATGCCCTCGAGTTCTAGTCTTTTTGGAAGAGGGAGAAAAATTTCCCTTTGTCAAGTCCACCCCAGGCATAGTTTTAGAAGCCTCTAATGTCCCCCCCTCAGTCGCCGGTTTTCTAAACTGAAAAGTCCCAGACGCTTCATCCTTTCCTTATAAGGAAGGTGCTCCGACCCCCTATTCATCTTGGTTGCCCTTCTCTGTGCTGTTTCTAACTCCACAATCTCTTCTGAACAATTTCTTCTGGAGCTTGTCTTGGGCACACCCGTTGTTCTCGGTGCCTGCCTGAAAAGTGGCTACCCTGCGCTTCCAAAAACCCAAACTGCTTGCTAGATGGGTAACAACGGGCACCCTCCCCAACGGAGCTTACCTCCACAAAGAAGGATTTGAGCTGACTGAGATTTTCAAACACGTTGGGGGATGAGGTGTCCAGCCGAGCGAGTCTCTGTGCGGCGTTTTCGGCTGACAGGCGGGCCGGGTGGGGTTCCTAGAGACATGGGGGGGGGGGGGGAAGGACACATGAATCTTCCTAATAGTGAATCAGGCTGTTGGTCCATCATGGTCAGTCTTGTCTACTCAAACTGGAAGCAGCTCTCCAGGGTCTCAGGCGGAGGTCTTTCCCATCACCTCCTGCCTGGTCGTTTTTGACTGGAGATGCCGGGGATTGAACCCTGAGACCTTCTGCATGCCAAGCAGATGCTCTACCACTGAGCCACAGGTCCTCTTTACAGCTCTCCAGGGTCTCCAGCAGAGGTCTTTCACATCACCTCCTGCCTGGTCCTTTTAACTGGAGATGCCGGGGATTGAACCCTGAGACCTTCTGCATGCCAAGCAGATGCTCTGCCACTGAGCCACGGCCCCTCTCATAACACAGAATCAAGGGCTGTAATTGGAGCACAGGCTGCTACAGAAACATTCACTTGGCCCTTGCTGGGAGATTGCTTTTTTTTAAGCATTTGATTTTGAATACCTCTCATCTAATTTCTCCCCTGCACTGCCCATGTTCATAACCAAAAGGCTTTTGAGAGCTATACAGAATTCTCACAGCCAATTGTGGGAACACGCTGAGAGAAAAGGAGGATTTTCGTAGGCTGGATCTTAGAAAGGTGGTTGTGAGGGTAAAATGGAGAAGAGGAGAATGAGGTAAGCCAACTGGGGTCCCCCGCTGGGGAGAAAGGCAGGGTACAAATGAATTAAATTAATATGTTATGTATTTTATTGTACTTTTTTATTATTTATGTTGTAAGCTGCCTTGAAATCCTCTAAGCTCGTTATAGAAAAGAGCAAGAGTCCAGTAGCTCCTTAAAGACTAGCAAAATTTTGGGCAGGGGATGAGCTCTCATCAGTCACTGCTCACTTCATTAGGTACAGTGAGAATGTGAGTCCATCTGTCCTTATTATCTCGGAGAGCGGAGTGGTTTCAGATGCCGAACGACAATAGCAGGTGAATGACAATAGGAGGCGTGATTGGATTAGTTGTGATATACAGAGGGATAGCAGGTATGGAGAAATCAGCACTGCTAATGAGACAGGAAACCTGGGTCTCGATTCAGTCCAGGCGGACACATTGTCTTGAGCTTCATCACAAATTGCAACTCAACAGTCTCTCTTTCTAATCTCCCTTTGAAATTCTTTTGTACGAGAACTGCTACTCTTAGGTCAGCAACTGAATGTTTTGGAAAGTTAAAATGTTCCCTTGCTGGTTTTTGAATGTGGTGGTTTCTAATGTCAGACTGATGTCCATTTATTCTTTGTCGTATAAGGTAGAAAGGCAGCTAACAGACAATGTAAATAAAATTAAAATAAAGTAAAATCTCTGGACTATATGTTCCCTCTAAGCTGTGGAGTCTTGTGAGCAAAAATTCTACTTTGTGAGCTACTGGCATTAAAGTGGTGAGCGAGTGATTTGGCTACTGCATCCATTAGTTTGCTCTGGAGCCATCCTTCCTGAGCTAAGACAAAAATGTGTGAGCCGGAGGCTAAAACACTGTGAGCTAGCTCACACTAACTCAGCTTAGAGAGAACATACATGCAGTGTTACTGCTGCGCTCTGGGCAAGATTTCCATGCAAGGTGCTCGCGCTTCTTCCTGAAATGCTGTCAGCTGTCCTTGCCAGCTCTTCTTACCTTCAGCAGCTGGCACGGAGTCTGCCCGAAATTGCTGATTATGCCTTCCAAAGCCTTCCTCTGGGTTTCGTCAGCAATGGCGTCCAAGTCAACCGCCCCTAAAAGCAAAGGGGGGAGAGAATGTATAAGCTTGATGTGAGTTTTGCTTTAGACCTGTAGTGCAGGCCTGATGGACATCAACCTTATTAATGCTTCTTCTATTACTAGTTCTTTCTATTATTAATTCTTCCCTGTGCTGGCTCCCGCATTATGGAATGATTTGCCTTCGGGGTATTAGGAAGGCTCCTGTGTCCCCGTTGTTTGTAAAAAAATGGGCAAAACAGAATTGTTCAGCAGGACATGGTTGAAGGACCAACACTGTGGTGTAACCGTTCCACCCAGGTGATTACTTTTATTTTTTATTATTCAAAATTTACAAGTACGTTAGTACAGACTACTGAAACTGAAGTGCCTTGGAGTCTTCATTGCTTCTGGCTTTTTCCGCCCTTAAGGGCGTTGTCTACTAATATTGTACCTATTGTATTGATACTGCTGCATTGGTTGCAATTTATGTTATTTCCTTTGTGTTGTTGTTATTGGGATATTGGCCATTTTCTTGTGATACATTTCTAGGTACCTGAGTATATTATCGTGTTAGCGTTCTGGTCTCGGCCGCTTGTACTATAATCATCGTTCAATACTGAAAACACCTCCAAGTCCTAACAAATGAGTCAGTCCTTCTCAGTGAAGCAATAAAGTCTGACGTTGATGGAGACAAGGTGATCCCATTAACGGGGCACCGGTAATATCCCATTTCCACAGTTCTTCTTCAGGAACAGGTACCGCAAACAGACATAATTAATCTATATTACATTTAATCTTCCTGCTTCCTAGTTTGGTCCGATGAAACAGCTCCAAAACTTTCACAGAATTCGAGTCCAGCGGCACCTTGGGGAGATCAACAAGAGTTTCGGGCACAAAAGTTCGAGAGTCAAAACCGCTTTCGTCAGATATGTCCCTTTGTCAGACTCTCAAGAGCTCACCCTGAAAATCTTGTTGGTCTTCTAAGTGCTACTGAACTCAAAGCAACCTTATTGAAGCCCAAGGCAACTAGAAGTATATATATAAAACATCTTCCGTAAGATGTGGGGCAGAGGGCCAAACCAGGATTGGGGAGATCTAGGTTCAAACCCCACTGTTACAAAGCTCAGACCGAGCACTCCCCCGGCCCCAGCCGAATAGTCCTATATATGTGGTGGAAGGCTAAAACACCTGCCGTCCCACAGCGCGGCTAAAACACCTGCCGTCTCACCTTCGTAGGTGCAGTAATAGAAGACATTCAGTGCCTCCACGGCTGCCGGGCCTCTCTGCTTGTACCCAAAGATGAGATCAATCCATTCATGGAGATGGGCGGATACATACTCCGATTCCTACCGGAGACACGAGGAAGGATGTGATGTCAGCAACACTCGGGTCAGTCCGCCTTCCCAATCCCCAAACAGATATGTGTGCATGTGTGTAAAGTTAGTTCAAGTAGCGGCCAACTTAGGGTGACCCCAGAGAGGGGCTCTCCAAGCCAGCGAGAAGCAGGGGTGGTTGGCCATTGCCTTCCCCTGCAGAGCCTTCCTTTGCAGTCTCCTTTCCAAGTTCCGACCCTACTTAGCTTCCGAGATCTGATGAGACTGGCCTATCCCGTGCCCCTTCCCTCCCCCAAATAGATGCACTGTTACAAGAGAGTGGGATTTAGAGTTGGAGCAAGTCACCTCTCCGATCTGACTCTCCGAGGGGCAAAAAATGGGGACTGCATAACACGGTAACCCACTCTGGGAGAGAGAAAAGGCCCAGATGGGTGGCTTAGTGCTGCTTAAAGCAGAGTTGTTTTCTGTTGCCCCAGAAGGTCGGACCAGAACCAACGGGTTGAAATTAAATCAGAAGAGTTTCTGGCTAAACATGAGGAAGAACTTCCTGACAGTTAGAGCAGTTCCTCAGTGGAACAGGCTTCCTTGGGAGGTGGGGGGCTCTCCGTCTTTGAAGGTTTTCAAGCAGTGGCTAGGTGGCCATCTGACAGCAATGCTGGTTCTGTGAACTTGGGCAGATCACGAGAAGGGAGGGCAGGAAGGGATGCCTCAGTGCTTAGTTCTCGTGGCCCTTCCGTACATGCCCAGGGAAATGCCGATCACAATTTTTGGGTCAGGAAGCAATTTTTCTCCAGGCCAGTTTGGCTGGGGATCCTGGAGGTTTTCTGTCATCTTCTGAGCATGGAACAGGGGTCAGTGGGGGTGTGTGTAGGGGAAGTAGTTGTGAATTTCCTGCATGGTGCAGCGGGTTGGACTAGATGACCCTGGAAATCCCTTCCAGCTCTATGTTTCTATTGCAAAAAATCTTCTTTTTTTAATCCACACCTTTTATTACCCTTCCTTACCAGCGCATGCCTGTGCTTGCGGATGAAGTCCTCGGGGGTCTTTGCCCACCGGGGAAGGACCACGTCCCCCACCTTCTCATTCGACAGCTGAAGGCAGCCCAGGTCAAAACCTACAAGAGAATCAGATGCAGCCACTCAATGCGCTGGACCCAAACCAGATCTCTCTCCTCCCTGTCGTCCCATCGCTGGGGCATTTCCAAACTGCACTGCCAAACACCGTGAAGGCAAAAAGAACCAGAAGTCAGGGCTTCACACCATGTGTAATCGACCTGTGAAACTCACAGCTGCCTTCGACGGACTCAGACCATCAGTCTAACAAGATCAGTCTCGTCTACTCAGACTGGCAGCGGCTCTCCGGGGTCTCAGGCGGAGGTCTTTCCCATCACCTCCCCCCTGCTCCTTTTAACTGGAGGTGCCGGGGATCGAACCTGGGACCTTCTGCAGGCAAAGCAGAGGCTCTACCGCTGAGCCACGGCCCCTCCCTGTCACATAACCCATTTTGAAAGAGACATGTAGGGTAGGTTTGTCAACGGCCTCAAAGTCCAGAGGGCAGGTTCCAACTTTGGGAGACACTGGACTATACAAGGGCGCCCGCCTGACGCAGTCTAGCATTTGGACCTCCTTACTGTTCTGGTTCTCCAGGAAGTCCGTGAAGTAGAAGAATTCTGGAATTAACTCCTTAACGTCCACGGGGTTTTCCATGCGGGCTTGCCACGCTGCAGGAACGGAGTGGAACTGGCGGTCAGAGCAGTCGAACCTGAGAGCGGGAAACAGTGAGTCAAGACGCTGGCCCTCAGTCTTCTCAAAACCCACCCCACAGACATATCATTTGAAATAGGAGCAGCATGCCAGAGAAAGTCTTCCACTTTTGTAGTCTTTAAGCGGTGAGTAAATGACTGGCAAGAGATGATTTGTGTCTCCATGGAATGTTTGTTGAGTGTTTGGTGGCAAATAAGTTACACTGAGCCCCACTGTATTATTCATACGTAACTTCAAGAAGCACCTGTGTCTATTGGTTGCCATGTCATGGTATGGATTGTGTTTGTGTCGTTAGAATTCTGACACAGCATGGTGGGCACAGGCACAAAATGGCTGCCATAGGAGGCGGAGCCAGCCATTTTGTTTTTTTTTGTATTTTTCTATTGTATACAGTGAGGATTCTTTGATAAAGATAAAGACACAGGCTGAAAGTGAACCAGGACCCCGTTAGAATCTTTCACAAGCTGTACTGAGTAAAAAAAATATCCCGTTGTTTATGACTACCTGTTATCGTACGAAAGAATGTTGTTTGTTGCAATACTTGTATTGATATAAATAATAAGGAACAAATAAGTTACACTGAGCCCCACTGTATTATTCATAAGTAACTTCAAGAAGCGCCTGTGTCTATTGGTTGCCATGTCATGGTATGGACTGTGTTTGTGTCGTTAGAATTCTGACACGGCATGGTGGGCACAGGCACAAAATGGCTGCCATAGGAGGCGGAGCCAGCCACAAAATGGCTGCCCCAGTTGACCCGCAGCCACACAGTGAAGATCTTTGTGCTGTGGTAGCCGTGGCTGCCAAAGCATCCTTTTAAAAAAATCTGCACAGCCAATCAAATCTCCGGTGGTCAGTCAGAAGTCTCGCTAGGCAATAGCCCCACCTATTTTTAAAAAACACTTGGGGGGGGTGTGTGTGCCAGAAAAAGCCGTGGAGGCTGCCGTGGAGCCCAGGGGCCCCTGCCTAAAAATCAAATCCATTTCCTGAGTTCCGCACTTGGTTGCTGATAACCAGTAGAGACGGCCCATTCCCATAGCCAGTTGCTGCAGATGACCTGGTGTCTCATTCCCTCTCTGTAAAATGGGTGGAGACTTGTTCTACCAGCTTGTCTTGATTTTTTCTTGTAATGAGGAAAAGGCCTGAGAGAGGGGTGTGAGGAAAGACATCGGTGGACGTCAAAATTGCCTTCGATTCCCAGCGTCCACACACAAATGAGGAGGAAAACCTCAACCACGTCGCTCCTGGATTGTCCTCTGCCGGGCCTGCCCCCTTCTGCTTACCTCCCGCTCTGAAGCTGGATGTGAAGGGTGGTGAAGGGCTCGGTGCGAATCAGGTAGTGCATGACGCCAGCCGCGTTAGAGTAGTGAGTACCGTAGTGGAACTTGTCGATCATGCCTGTGGGATCCTCGAAGCTCTCGTACCTGAGGAAACGGAGGGGGGCAGGAATGGAAGGACAGCCCGAGCCCAGGCTGGGATTCAGAGTTGCACCAGATGTCACAAGAATACAAGAGGAGCCCTGCTGGATCACACCTGTGGATCCATCTAGTCCAGCATCCCGTCCCACGCAGGGGCCAGCCAGTTCCCCTGGAGGGCCAACAACAGGGCAGAGAGGCTGAGGCCTTCCCCTGAGAAGAACATCAGAAGAGCCCGGCTGGGTCAGACCAGTGAGGGTCCATCTAGTCCACACAGCGGCCAACCAGTTGCTCTGGAGGGCCAACAACAGGGCAGAGAGGCCGAGGCCTTCCCCTGATGTGGCCTCCTGGCTCTGGGATTGAGAAGCTGAGTGGCTCTGAACACATAGGCTCCCTTTAGTCACCATGGCAGAACAACAGAGGAAGAGCCCTGCTGGATCAGACCAATGGTCCGTAGAGTCCAGACTCCTGTCTCACACAGTGGCCAGTCAGTTCCTCTTCAGGGCCAACAGACAGGGCAGAAAGGCCGAGGCCGTCCCCTGAGAAGAACCTCAGAAGAGCCCTGCTGGGTCAGACCAGTGAGGGTCCATCTAGTCCAGCCTCCTGTCTCACCCAGTGGCCAGCCAGTTCCTCTGGAGGGCCAGCAACAGGGCAGAGAGGCCAAGGCCTTCCCCTAAGAAGAACATCAGAAGAGCCCTGCTGGGTCAGACCAGCGAGGGTCCATCTAGTCCAGCCTCCTGTCTCACACAGTGGCCAGCCAGTTCCCCTGGAGGGCCAGCACCAGGGCAGAGAGGCCAAGGCCTTCCCCTGAGAAGAACATCAGAAGAGCCCTGCTGGGTCAGACCAGCGAGGGTCCATCTAGTCCAGCCTCCTGTCTCACACAGTGGCCAGCCAGTTCCCCTGGAGGGCCAACAACAGGACACAGAGGCCGAGGCCTTCCCCTGAGAAGAACCTCAGAAGAGCCCTGCTGGGTCAGACCAGTGAGGGTCCATCTAATCCAGCATCCTGTCTCACACAGTGGCCAACCAGTTCCTCTGGAGGGCCAACAACAGGGCAGAGAGGCCGAGGCTTTCCCCTGAGAAGAACCTCAGAAGAGCCCTGCTGGGTCAGACCAGTGAGGGTCCATAGAGTCCAGCCTCCTGTCTCACACAGTGGCCAGCCAGTTCCTCCGGAGGGCCAACAGCGCCAATGCCTTCCCTTTGACATTGCCTCCTGGCACTGGGATCCAGCGGCTGTCTGCCTCATCTCTCTAACTACAACAGGCTGCCCTCCCATGTGGAGCACGGACCAGGACAGGCTTCTGTGTTGCACATGAACGATCACCTGGCTCGCAGAATATGAAGTTACAAACAACATTTAAGGAGGCGGCAAAACGAAACCCTGTGCCATCTTCCCATGTGCCTACAGAGCATTCTGAAGAGGAAAAAGAAAAGGAGGGGCTGGAAGGTGACTCCTCCCCCAAAGAAACATGACACTCACTTCTCTTTGACATCCTTGGCGTGTCTCTCATTGGCCACTCCGATAGGCTTGGAAAGATCCCGGAACACAGCGGGATTGCTGAGATCCAGCGTCTCCGAGATGTAATCCTTCAGGATCCATGGAAACTGAACAGGGACAGAGAGAGAGAGAGAAAAAAAAAACGAACCCTCTGGCTTTATCATCTTGTGATCCAACGAAGAGAAAAAACACTGCCATCTAGATGAGATTAGTGCCTCTAGGTTTGATTACTGCAATGTGCGCCACATGGGGCTGCCCCCTGAAGACTGTTTGGAAGCTACAGTTGCTCCAGAAGGCTGAGACCAGAGTGTTGACTGGAGTGGGCTGTAGGGACCAGTCTTGTTCCATCCACACTGGCTTCCAATTCGCTTCTAGGCTTCAATCAAGGTGCTGGTATGTGTGGGCCCCATCTGCGGATATCTAAATCTGTGGATCAGGGCCACACAGATGCTAAAGAGATTTTATGCAAACTTGGGGGACCCCCATAGGTTTGCAGAAAAATCCCAAACCTTAACAAAATATATTCAGGGATTGTGTTCCTCTGTTAGTGTCTTTTGCCAGTGAGCGAAGAGGTCCATCAGTGGCTGTTAGCCACAAGGAATAGATGGAACACGCTGTCTGGGGCAGTGAGGCTCTGACTTCTTGGTGCGGTGGGGGGGGGCAACAGTGGGAGGGCTTCTTGAGTTCTGGCCCCACTGCTGGACCTCCTGATGGCCCCTGGGTTTTGGCCACTGTGTGACACAGAGCATTGGACTGGACGGGCCACTGGTCTGATCCAACATGGCTTCTCTTATATTCTTATGCATCAACATATGGAGCAGAGGTCCGTCTGTGGCTATTAGCCACAAGGAATAGATAGAACATGCTGGGGCAAGTGATGCTCTGTATTCTTGGTGCTTGGGGGGGGGGGAAGAGTTGGAGGGCTTTTGGAGTTCTGGCCTCGCTGGAAGACCTCCTGGCGGCACCTGGTATTTTTGGCCACTGTGTGACACAGAGTGTTGGACTGGATGGGCCACTGGCCGGATCCAATATGGCTTCTCTGATGTTCTTATGTTTTTTCTTTTGTCTGGCGTACCCCCAATAAGGGTTACTGGCCCTCCTTCCACTGTTGCTTGCTTGTTTTTTTTATTAAATTATTTGATAATTTCAATTGTTATCTTTAATGCTTCGGACGTTTTAATGTGTTTTTTATGCTCGCCACCTTCTGAAACTTTATCCGGAGGAAAGGTGGCACAAAAGTGTTTTAAATAAAGGCAGTGGAGGAAGCGGGTTCAATGCAGACTTGGGTATCAAGCAGAAGGGGCCTCCTGCCTCAAGCACTCACCACAGGATACTGGGAGAGATCGTTGTAGGTGCGGCCTGCGATGGTGTTGAGCTGCATGAGGTACTCGAAGTTGGAGATTTCCCTGTAGACCCATTTCTGAAAGAGAGGGAAAGACCCCTTGATGGATCTATCGTAGCAAAACACTAGGGTGGAGGAGGCAGTCTCCAAGGGACGGCGGGTCACGGAGAGTTCTTTAGGAGTCCAGTCAGGACTTGCCAGCTCGGCCAGAGGGCCTCAACTAAAAGGACTAGGGCTGCCAAGTCCCCCCGGGGGGCAGGGATTCCCCCACTAAATGGGTCCCCAATCCGCTGGTTGGGATCCGGCGGGCGGAACCCCACCCCACCCCTGATCGGGCCGATGTGCCCGGCATGATGATGTCACCCAGAAATGACGTCACCACACTGGGCATGTCGCCGGGCGATGCTCTAGCAATCGCCCTGAAAACTCTATGGTACCATAGAGTGACGTCATCCCGGTGCGCGCACGCGCGGGACTCCCAGAGAACCCAGTGAAGGTTGACAGCTCCAGATTAAAATCCCTCTCTCAATTTATTTCAAGAACTCCATAGTTGGTCATGTGCCCCGTTTTCTCTCTATCCAGAGTTCCCTGGAGGTCTGATGATCGCAGGGGTCTTTCTAAGTACAGCTGCTCTCATTCCAACCCATCCCTCACCACCCATGCTCCCTCTAAGCTGTGGAGCCTTGCGAGCAAAAATTCTACGTCGTCAGCTCCTGGCATTAAAGTTCTGAGCCAGCGATTTGGCTGCTGCATGAATCAGTTGGCTCTGGAACCCTCCTTCCTCAGCGGAGACGAAAATGGGTGAGCCGGAGGCTTAAAAAACTGTGAGCTAGTTCACAGTGACTCAGTTTTGAGGGAACACTGCATTGCTACCAAAACATTAAAGTTATAATATGGGTGGGTTGGGGTGGGGAGAGTTTTAGCTGCCACAGAAAGAATATGTGGAATTAAGCACCTGAGTCAACCCGGAGGCCTTCAGTAGCTCCTGAGGAGAACGGCTGCCATAATAAATCTGGCTTGGGGGTCGCAGGCCAAGGATGGAAGAATACACGTTGTTCCTAACCTGCAGGGAGCAAACCAGGAGGGAATTAGCAGGCAAACTTCCCCAAGAAAGCATTCTGTACCCCCCAAGTTCACAAATGAACTAAATGCATCTTTGGCGCTCTCCCTCCCCACCCCTTCCTCTTTGGTTTGCTCTTTTAACACCCAGCCTGAAGAAAACGCTTGCATGCTCTTTTTGAGGCGGGCAGCCATTTTCGTCTGCAGCAGAAGAGCTAGATTTGAATCCAGGAGCACCTTCAAGGTTTCCACAGTATAAGCCAAGGGTCAACAGCCTTTTTGCGCCTGCAGGTACCTTTGGAATTCTGACATAGGGTGGTAGGCACAATCATACAATGGCCGCCAAAAGAGGTGGAGCCAACTACAAAATGGCCACCACGGAAGGTGGAGCCAACTACAAAATGGCCACCACAGGAAGTGGAACCAACTACAAAATGGCTGCAACTGGAGGTGGAGCCAACTACAAAATGGCTGCCACTGGAGGTGGAGCCAACTACAAAATGGCCACCACAGGAGGTGGAGCCAACTACAAAATGGCTGTCACAGGAGGTGGAGCCAACCACATAATGCTTCCCCAAGAAAGCATTCTGTACCCCCCAAGTTCACAAATGAATTAAATGCATCTTTGGTGCTCTCCCTCCCCACCCCTTCCTCTTTGGTTTGCTCTTTTAACACCCAGCCTGAAGAAAACGCTTGCATGCTCTTTTTGAGGCGGGCAGCCATTTTCGTCTGCAGCAGAAGAGCTAGATTTGAATCCAGGAGCACCTTCAAGGTTTCCACAGTATAAGCCAAGGGTCAACAGCCTTTTTGCGCCTGCAGGTACCTTTGGAATTCTGACATAGGGTGGTAGGCACAATCATACAATGGCCACCAAAAGAGGTGGAGCCAACTACAAAATGGCCACCACGGAAGGTGGAGCCAACTACAAAATGGCCACCACAGGAAGTGGAACCAACTACAAAATGGCTGCAACTGGAGGTGGAGCCAACTACAAAATGGCTGCAACTGGAGGTGGAGCCAACTACAAAATGGCCACCACAGGAGGTGGAGCCAACTACAAAATGGCTGTCACAGGAGGTGGAGCCAACCACATAATGCCAGGGAGTGAGGTTATGCATAACTCTAACAGTAATTCCTCAACAGATTTCCAATGGCTAATCAGAAGCCCTGCTGGGCAAAAGTTTGCCTGGCCCCGCCCACTTCCGAAAAACATTTGAGAGAGGCCAGGAAAGGTGTTTTAATTAAATCCTTTTTGGGGGGGGGGGGGTGGACGCCAGGTTGGGGACCTCTGATAAAAGCTTCAAGAGTTAAAACTTCATTTTGGTTGGTCGTCACCCAGCTTTCGTTTTTGGGTTTTGCTCCAGGACTGACAGAACGCCCCAAGTCCCCCCAAGTGGGAGATTCAGAGGACGAGGAGGGGGGAGGGATAAACCTTCACCTTCTTCTTGAAGTTGAGGAAGTAGTTGGCTTGGTCAATGAAGAAGAACTCCAGAGCGGACCGACGGAGGTTGTACCGGCGAAGGTGCAGTTCCCGGAGCTGAGACAGGGGGCGCTTGAAATCGTACCCGATCCCTGGGTGGGGTGGGGGGCAGAAGGGGGCACAACACTTACTCTCTCGTGCACGGACAAGCGGAATTCATGCACGACATGCTTAGTTTTTCGAGCTTCTCTTCCCCCTTCCCGGGTGGATAAAGAATAAAGTTCTTAAGATATTTGTTGCAACCAATAGGAAAACAGTTTCAGGCCAAACTTGCCTGTCAAAAATGGACTGTTTCCTTCTCCGTCTCCTGATCCCGACTGATATAAACTTTATGAGCCATCTCTACCAAATCCAACCTGTCAGTTTTAGAGCTGGGGGTGGGATAAAGTGAGGGGGAATGACTGTTGTTCTTTATCAAGAACCTAGTCTCTCACTGCACAACGGTCCTGGACGATAAACTCTGGCTGAATATTTGGACAGCAAGAGTAGGCTTCCCGGTTCCGAACTCCTTGGAACTGCAAAAGCTCAAGCAACTCACAAGGTGGTACCTCACCCCCCAGAAAATCTCCTACAGAAACCCTTCTTATTCACCCTGGTGCTGGAAGGGCTGCCGCCAAGTAGGCACATTTGCACACTGTTGGTGGCAATGTGACAAAAATCTACAAATTTTGGGAACAAATTAAAGCAAAAATCAAGGATATCACAACACAATGAAATTGAAATATGCCCTGAATCACTTTTCCTGGATCTCTGGCCACAACCAATACAATCTCATAAGTCAAGACGCACTCTGGAGGTTATGGTATTCGCTGCCCGCACTGCAATTGCTTCCTACTGGAAAAATCCAAATCCCCCGTCTTTAATGTTATGGTACGAAAAATTATGGGACCAGTACCTAATGGAGAACATCACTAACAGATTGAATGAAGCCTCCATGAATCCGATAAAGACAAACTTCAAGGAAAAATGGAAATCAATCCTAGATTTTCTTTCTCATGAAAATGCTATCCCGAAATGCTGGGAAGACCTACAGAAATGGTTGTGAGTACTCAACTTCTTATTAAAAGTAACTCCCACCACCACTACTGTTTACCCATGTAGTTGTTCATATCTATTTTCACATGTAATATGATATGTACTTTGTTCAACCGTTGTATTGATTCAGAAATAATTTCCACAAACCGGTAAATACTGTAAGGACGCTAACGGTTTCATGCTAAACCTAACCTATTCTACTGACCCTGCAACTTCTGTTCGGAAAAGATTTTTTCATAATTTAGTTTTTATACTGTTACAGCTTGTACTTGCTTCATGAAAATAAAATAAAATATTAATTAAAAAAAAAGAAAAAAAGAACCTAGTCTCTCGATCGGCCCCAGACCGACATGTGGGCTGGAAAAGACCACCACAGGAACGCCCTTTACTCTGTTGATGCCCCGAGCTGCAAAGCATGATGGGAGATATGGGCAAACCCCCCCCCCCCCAATACCTTCTTCAGTCTCCTCCTTGTCACTGCTGCCATCGTAGAAGTAGAGGCGCTGAGTGGTGACCTCCAGGCGTCCCGGGACCACGGCCACGGTGGTGATCAGCTCACAGTCCTCTGAGATCACCAGCTTCTCACGCTGACTTGGCTCCTTGTTCTCCACCCTGGGAGGGACGAGAGGCTGACTGTCAGCATCGCCTGGAGCGGAGCCCGGAAGCTGCCGCGCCATCGTCGCCAAAGCCCAGCCAGTGTGGGGAAGGCCCTCGCGTTCTACGCGCCCAAAAGGAAGCACTTCTTCACACAGTGCATTATAGTTAATTTGTGGAACTCACTTGCCACAGGATGTAGTTGTGGCCTCCAAGGTGGAAAGGCTTCAAAAGGGGAGTGGACAAATTCATGGAGGACAGGGCTATCGGCTGCTGGTCATGAAGACATGACGCTGCCTTATCTGACCATCGGTCCATCAAGGTCAGTCTTGCCTACTCGGACTGGCAGCGGCTCGGCGGTGGTCTTTCACGCCACCTCCTACCTGGTCCTTAACAGAAGGTGCCGGGGATTGAACCTGGGACCTTCTACCCACCAAGCAGAGGCTCTTCCAGTGAGCCACGATGGATACTCCCCCCAGTTCCAGAGCCAGTATGTGTCGTGGGACAGCCTGAGTCCAGTGCAGCGGAAGACTCCTCAGGAGCTGATGAGCCACAGGCAGCCAGCTCTGAACCAGCTGAAGTTAGTGAATCAGAGATACGGGAGCCTCAAGATTCATTGCTGGTAGCTGCTGACCTTCACCCACGCAGGCCTAGCTCTGAAGCAGCCAAGGAAGCTGCAGGAAAGTAGCCCCCGCCCCCCACTGAACAGCAAAGGGAAAAGCTCTGGCAAGACTTAAGGACACGCGGAGCACCGCCGAGCAGATGGTTGTAAATTAGGCTTATTAAGGAACACCTAAATCAGCCCCGGAGAACTACAGATTGTGGAAGTAACATGTCACAACCCTGTGAACCTTGTGACCACATCTCTGGACTCTGCCTGCCTCCAGGCCAGTTTGGTGTAGCGGTTAAGTGCGCAGACTCTAATCTGGGAGAACCGGGTTTGATTCCCCACGCCTCCACTTGCACCTGCTGGATGACCTTGGGCAAGCCATAGTTCTGTCAGAGCTGTTCTCTCAAGAGCAGTCCTCAAAAGAGCTCTCTCAGTCCCACTGTGGTCATCCTGCTCATGGCCTTCCTAGAGGCAGCCGGTCAGCCACTGTGTTGGACCTGACGGGCCTTTGGTCTGATCCAGCAGGGCTCTCCTTATGTTTTTTATCCAAAAGGTGTGTTGCAATGGAGACGAACCAACAACTTACTGGTTGTCTGGGAACAGGAGCTCCTCTTCCGCCAGCTGGTCGTCCTGCATCTTACTGACCTTTGCCTCCTTGGCCACTGCCAAGGGGAAGGCCTCTGCTGTTTTGGGTGCGTAATCGGCACCTGGAAGGAAGAGGAACCCACTCTAAGCAACGGCCGGTTCGGAAGTCTCATCACGCTGGAAATGGGTACCAGATGCAATGCAAGTTGTAGGGTCTTGTGACCAAAAATTCTACTTTGTGAGCTCCTAGCATTAAAGTTGTGAGCAAGCAATTTGGCTACCGCGTCGATCAGTTTGCTTTGGAGCCATCCCTTCCTGAGCTGAGGCAAAAATGTGTGCGCCGGAGGCTAAAAAACTGTGAGCGAGCTCACACTAACTCAGCTTAGAGGGAACACTGGACACAACTGTTTCCCTATGCTGGGCCTGACCAATGCACCCTCTAAGCTGTGGAGTCTTGTGAGCAAAAATTCTACATTGTGAGCTCCTGGCATTAAAGTTGTGAGCAAGTGATTTGGCTACTGCATCAGTTAGCTTGCTCCGGAGCCATCCCTTCCTGAGCTAAGACAAAAATATGTGAGCCGGAGGCTAAAAAACTGTGAGCTAGCTCACACTAACTCAGCTTAGAGGGAACACTGGGCCTGACCCTTGTGAATCACACCCGACTGTACCACAAACGTGGCTCGTATGTTCCCAGGCCTGAAAAGAACACACGAGGTGAAGTGCCAGCGAGGAGAATCAAGGCAAAAATCTGCGAGCTGGAGGCTAAAAACGGTGAGCTAGCTCACACTGACTCAGCTTAGAGGGAACACTGACCAGGTGGCCGTCTTTGTGTGGCCAGTTTGGTGTAGTGCTTATGAGCGATGGACTCTAAACTGGAGAACCGGGTTTGATTCCCCAAGCCTCCATAAGCAGCCGCTGGCGTGACCTTGGGTCAGTCACAAGTTCTCTCAGAGCTCTTCTCTCAAGGGCAGTTCTCTCAGGGCTCTCTCGGCCCCACCTACCTCACAGGGTGTCTGTTGTGGGGAGGGAAAGGGATTGTAAGCTGCTCTGAGACTCCTTCAAAGTAGTGAAGGGCCGGGTATAAATCCAATCTCCCTCTTCTTCTTCATCCTTCTCCCCAATGGATAACAGGTTCATCCAACGGGATGCTTTTCTCACCTAGGTTGTCCCGAAGAGCGCTGGCCTCCGCATGGTAGTCGAAGTTGTAATTGGGGACCAGTTTCAGCCTCATCCGAGAGTATGTCTCCGCACTCGAGAGCTTCCAGCGCATCTCCGGAGGATTCCTGGAGAGAAGGGGAGGGGGGATTCATTCGCAGAGACCCCTGGCTTTAAGCATCCTGCACCCGGGCTGGAGGAGAAAGAACGCGGCACCCTACCGGTCGGCCCAGGCGGAGCGCCGGGAGGTCAGCAGGCGCTTCAGAGCCCTCCACTGCTTCAAGACGGTGTTGTGGTGGTTGTTGACCTGCTTCAGCACGTTGGTGTGCCGGATGTTCTCGTACTTGGCCCGCTTCATCACCGGTTCCAGGACGAGCTCCTAGTGACGGAGGAGACAAAAGGGATGGGGGAGGAGTTCAAGGCACGAGAGAGGAAGGGAAAAGGAAGGGGTGTCCTCCAACCCAAAGGGGGACTTGGCTGAGCAGTGGGAGGCGAGGCGGTATCCCACAGGAACAGAAAGGGGAGGAAGTCAGTGAATACCGGAGACCCACCAACATATTTCTAAACAGATATCCTCTGGTATATCTCCTCTGGACCGTCTCCTCTGGTATATCCCCAGAAAGACTGTTATGCTTTGCTGAGAGCAATCTGCTGGTGATTCCTGGCCCCAAAGATATCCGGCTGTCCTCGACCAGAGCCAGGGCTTTCTCGGCCCTGGCTCCGACCTGGTGGAACTCCCTGCCAACTTCCATCAGGGCCCTGCGGGACTGAATGCCATTCCGCAGGGGCCTGAAGGCCAGAGATGTTCCGCCAGGCTTTTGGTTGAGGACAGCAACGGTTTTTCATCATAGCTGGCACCAGTGTTTCCTCTCAGCTGAGTTAGTGTGAGTTAGCTCACAGTTTTTTAGCCTCTGGCTCACACAGTATTGTCTCGGCTCAGGAAGGAGGGCTCCAGAGCAAACTGATTTATGCAGCAGCCAAATTGCTCGCTCCCAACTTTAATGCCAGGAGCTCACAAGGTAGAATTTTTGCTCACAAGACCCCGCAGCTCAGACGGAGTGCTGGTCCGAACCAGTGTTTTCTCTAAGCTGAGTTAGTGCTAAGCTATAGCCAGTTTGGTGGAGTGGTTAAGTGCACGGACTCTAATCTGGGAGAACCGGGTTTGATTCCCCACTCCTCCACTTGCACCTGGCTGGATGACCTTGGGCATAGGCGTCAACTACGGGGGGGCTCGAGCCTCCCCTGAAATTTCCCGAGGGGGGCTCAGCCACCCCCGGCAAAATGGAGCGCCCGCCGGTGGCCAGTCAGCCGGCCAGCTGGCTGCCATTGCCGCCTCTCCTTCCCCTCCACCCCCGGTCTGCCCTCCTGCCTCCCTGGGGCGGGGGGGAAAACGGCGGGGACATGGTCCCGTGAGCGCGCGTTCTTCGTGTGCACGAAAGAGCCCTTGCCCCCCCGGGGATTTACAAAGTCTACGCCCCTGATTTTGGGCGAGCCATAGCTCTGTACTAGCTGTTTCCTCAAGGACAGCTTGGGAAAGGGCTCTCTCAGCCCCACCCACCCCACAGGGTGTCTGTTGTGGGGAGGGGAAGGGAAAGGAGTTTATAAGTCGCTCTGAGACTCCAAGTGAGTGAAAAGCGGAGTATAAATCCAATCTCTTCTTCTCTTCTTCGTGAGCTACTGGCATTAGTTGTGAGTGAGTGATTTGGCTACTGCATAAATCAGTTTGCTCTGGAGCCATCCTTCTTGACCGAAGACAAAAATGTGTGAGCCAGAGGCTAAAAAACTGTGAGCTAGCTCACACTAACTCAGCTTAGAGGGAACACTGTTGGGAAATACCTGAAGATGTTGGGGGTGTAGCCTGAAGAGGGGGAGGGACTTCAACGAGGTCTAATGCCACAGAGTCCACCTTCCAAAGTGGTCGTTATCGCCAAAGGAGCTGATCTCTGTTATCTGGAGACCCTGTAATCCCAGGACATCTCCATCCACCACCTGGAGGTTGGCAATCATAACCTCACAGAAACCTCCGTACATACCCCAGAGAGCACTACGGTCGGGGTCAGAACACAGACTATGTGTCCCTGGCCCCAAGGACGCCAGGCTGGCCAGAACAAGGACCAGGGCCTTCTCGGTGGCGGCTCCTGTCTGGTGGAACGAGCTCCCGGAGGAGATCAGGGCCCTGCGGGACCTGATGCAGTTCCGCAGGGCCTGCAAGACGGAGCTCTTCCACCAGGCCTTTGAATAGGAGCCGCCACCGATGATACCGGGGATACCACCTACCATCGCAACTACCACGATACTTCCCTGGTCCAACACGGCCTCGGCTATGGTTGCCGGGGGGGGGGGGGGGGGGGCTCAGACCTGCCATTTGGTTGCCATCGGATGCTGTATTATGGAAGCTTTTATGGGTATTTATATGTTTTATGGGTATTTATATGTTTTTGAGAGCCAGTTTGGTGCAGTGGTTAAGTGCACGGACTCTAATCTGGGAGAACTGGGTTTGATTCCCCAGTCCTCCACTTGCACCTGCTGGATGACCTTGGGCAAGCCATAGCTCTGTACCAGCTGTTCCCTCAAGGACAGCTTGGGAAAGAGCTCTCTCAGCCCCACCTACCTCCCAGGGTGTCTGTTGTGGGGAGGGGAAGGGAAAAGGAGTTTGTAAGCCGCTCTGAGACTCCCTTGGGGAGTGGAGGGCAGGGTATAAATCCAATCTCTTCTTCTTCTTCTTAACAGTATTTATTGGAATGTTTTAACTGATTTTATAGGTTAATGTATTGATCAGGCCTTGGGCCCATGTAAGCCGCCCTGAGTCCGTTCGCGGGGAGGGCGGGATATAAATGTAAAAAATAAATAAATAAATAATAAATAAACGTAAGGCAGCTTCGAATGTAGCCATGAGGACTAGAAACTTGATTTTAAAAAAACCAAAAAACCGAGGAAACTGGATGTTCTTGTTAGGAACGGCTGCTAGTTAGACTGCAGAGAAGGCGGCGCAGAACTTCTAAGCAGATCTCTCTAGCCACGAGGACCGGAGGCTTAGTTTGGAAAAGACACACGAGAGAACTGGAAGCTCTTGGGGTCCGGTGCCAGATCTGGTACCAAAATCCTGTGTGCACAGACATACCCTGAAGTTTTGTGCGCTCTGCACGAACACAGGTGAACCCTCCCCACCCACCGGCACCTACCTGGAACTTCCTCCTGCTCTCCGTTTTCTCCTTATCCCTCCTCAGCGAACTGCTCATCAGGGCGTCGTAACAGGAGTTCCAGAAGTTGGACATGTGGTCGTGGCTCTTGGCAAAAGTGTCCGTCTCAAACTGGGTCATGTTGGGCTGCACCTGCCGAGGGAGAACCGGTGCTGTGACCTCCTGCGGCCACCTCTGATGCCCCCACATTAAGCCCCCTCGCTCACCTCTGAGACCCGAATTAAAAGTTACAGCAGCCACGTGTGGTCAGCGATGGGATTTTACTGAGGAATCTGACAGTTTAACACAATGCTGCGAGGGCCCAAGACTGACTGACAACAGAAGAGCCCGGCTGGATCAGACCAGGGAGGGTCCCTCTAGTCCAGCATCCCGTCTCACACAGTGGCCAGCCAGTTCCTCCGGAGGGCCAACAACAGGGCAGGGAGGCCAAGGCCTTCATAAGAGCATCAGAAGAGCCTGGGTGGATCAGACCAGTGAGGGTCCATCTAGTCCAACCTCCCATCTCACACAGTGGCCAGCCAGTTCCTCTGGAGGGCCAAGAACAGGGCAGAGAGGCCGAGGCCTTCCCCTGAGAAGAACATCAGAAGAGCCCTGCTGGGTCAGACCCGTGAGGGTCCCTCTAGTCCAGCATCCTGTCTCACACAGTGGCCAGCCAGTTCCTCTGGAGGACGAACAACAGGGCAGAGAGGCTGAGGCCTTCCCCTGAGAAGAACCTCAGAAAAGCCCTGCTGGGTCAGACCAGTGAGGGTCCATCTAGTCCAGCATCCTGTCTCACACAATAGCCAGCCAGTTCCTCTGGAGGACGAACAACAGGGCAGAGAGGCCGAGGCCTTCCCCTGAGAAGAACCTCAGAAGAGCCCTGCTGGGTCAGACCAGTGAGGGTCCCTCTAGTCCAGCATCCCGTCTCACACAGGGGCCAGCCAGTTCCTCTGGAGGGCCAGCAACAGAGCAGAGAGGCCGAGGCCTTCCCCTGAGAAGAACCTCAGAAGAGCCCTGCTGGGTCAGACCAGTGAGGGTCCATCTAGTCCAGCATCCCGTCTCACACAGGGGCCAGCCAGTTCCCCTGGAGGGCCAAGAACAGGGCAGAGAGGCTGAGGCCTTCCCCTTAGAAGAACCTCAGAAGAGCCCTGCTGGGTCAGACCAGTGAGGGTCCACCTAGTCCAGCCTCCTGTCTCACACAGTGGCCGACCAGTTCCTCTGGAGGGCCAACAGCAGGGCAGAGAGGCTGAGGCCTTCCCCTGAGAAGAACCTCAGAAGAGCCCTGCTGGGTCAGACCAGGGAGGGTCCATCCAGTCCAGCATCCTGTCTCACACAGTGGCCGACCAGTTCCTCTGGAGGGCCAACAGCAGGGCAGAGAGGCCGAGGCCTTCCCCTGAGAAGAACCTCAGAAGAGCCCTGCTGGATCAGACCAGTGAGGGTCCCTCTAGTCCAGCATCCCGTCTCACACGGTGGGCGACCAGTTCCTCTGGAGGGCCAGCAACAGGGCAGAGAGGCCGAGGCCTTCCCCTGAGAAGAACCTCAGAAGAGCCCTGCTGGGTCAGACCAGTGAGGGTCCCTCTAGTCCAGCATCCCGTCTCACACAGGGGCCAGCCAGTTCCTCTGGAGGGCCAGCAACAGGGCAGAGAGGCCGAGGCCTTCCCCTGATAAAGACATCAGAAGAGCCCTGCTGGGTCAGACCAGGGAGGGTCCATCTAGTCCAGCATCCCATCTCACACAGTGGCCAGCCAGTTCCTCTGGAGGTCCAACAACAGGGCAGAGAGGCCGAGGCCTTCCCCTGAGAAGAACCTCAGAAGAGCCCTGCTGGGTCAGACCAGTGAGGGTCCACCTAGTCCAGCCTCCTGTCTCACACAGTGGCCGACCAGTTCCTCTGGAGGGCCAACAGCAGGGCAGAGAGGCTGAGGCCTTCCCCTGAGAAGAACCTCAGAAGAGCCCTGCTGGGTCAGACCAGTGAGGGTCCATCCAGTCCAGCATCCTGTCTCACATAGTGGCCAGCCAGTTCCTCTGGAGGGCCAACAACAGGGCAGAGAGGCTGAGGCCTTCCCCTGAGAAGAACCCCAGAAGAGCCCTGCTGGGTCAGACCAGTGAGGGTCCATCTAGTCCAGCCTCCTGTCTCACACAGTGGCCAGCCAGTTCCTCTGGTGGGCCAACAACGGGGCATGGAGGCCGAGGCCTTCCCCTGAGAAGAACCTCAGAAGAGCCCTGCTGGGTCAGACCAGGGAGGGTCCCTCTTGTCCGGCCTCCTGTCACACACAGTGGTAATTCTGGCTCCTCCCACAGGGTTTTTGCCCAAATACCAGAGCATCACCCTGATGTCTTGGACATCATGACGTCACTTCCAGGTCACGAGGGCAGTGACGTAGACATGTCGCTGCACGTCGGATGGATCTCCCTCTTTTTTGGGCTAAGTTCCCCCTCACCAGCCAGCTGACCAGTGGTGGGTGGGTGAGGCCAGGCCGTGGGGGACCCCCACCTCCACCGGGGGTGGTGGTGGTGGTCTGGCAACCCTAGGCTGAACCTGTGTCTGATGTACCATGTAGTTTCAGCCTCACTGTTATGCTGCTCAACCCAATCTAAACCTCGCCTGTCACAAGAGGTTGCTCTATCTGACCTCCGGGACTGCTCTGGTTTCTTTCAGACCCGACGAGATCCGCGCAGGCTCTTTTCCGCCCGGTGCTGCTTACCTGCTTCTCCATGAAGGCCTTCCACTCCGCCGTGGTGCAGAATGCCTGGAAGTCCTCGAAGAAGGTGGGGCTGCCGTTGGTGGGGGGCAGCGAGGGGAGGAAGTGCTGGAGCTGCAGGGCCTCGTAGCACTGGTCCATCAGGGTGCGGATGATGGGCACCAGCCAGGACAAGGCCTCCGACTTGGTGTGCAGCAGGCGCCGGAGGGGGGTCTCCAGCTTGCCCAGCAGGTAGCAGGCTTCCTCCTTCTTGGGAGCCGAGGCCGTCTGGAGGAGGGTGTGGAGCTTCGCGTAGGCCAAGGCCTGCAGCTGGAGGAGAGACCGAAACGGACAGAGCAGAAGCAACGGCAGCAAACCAGAGCAGGCAACGGCCCATCTGTACTGCAGAAGGAATCGGGGCCAGCAGGGGGGGCCGGGGTCCAGATTCAAGCCCGAAGTTCTGCAACTCAAATGCATCCCATTCCACCTTGGGTCCCGAGTGGCCCGAGAGAAAGGCATGAACACCCACAAAAAGCCGCCTTACACTGAGTCAGGGGATGCAAGAGGAAAGGCAGTAGCACAGGAATATATGCAAACGAGAACAAAATGCAGGTGCCCAAATCTAACACCAAAAGTCAATGATTTAATAAATGTATAGATATGACATATATAACACTCCAAACAAATTTTCCCATGGCACAATGAATAGACAGGTAGAAATTCACAGGTAAAGTTAATCACAGGTAGAAATTCATAGGTGGCATAGAAGAAGAGGAGATTGGATTTATACCCCGCCCTCCACTCCCCAAGGGAGTCTCAGAGCAGCTTACAAACCTCCTTTTCCCTTCCCCTCCCCACAAGACACCCTATGAGGTGGGTGGGGCTGAGAGAGCTCTTTCCCAAGCTGTCCTTGAGGGAACAGCTGGTACAGAGCTATGGCTTGCCCAAGGTCATCCAGCCAGGTGCAAGTGGAGGAGTGGGGAATCAAACCCGGTTCTCCCAGATTAGAGTCCGCGCACTTAACCACTGCACCAAACTGGCTCGCACAGTGGTGAAATGTTTCCGAAATTTGAAGGGAGGTTCCAAGAAGGAGGAGGAGGAGGAGGAGAAGGAGGAGGAGAGATTGGATTTATACCCCGCCCTTCACTCACTTGTAGTCTCAGAGCGGCTTACAAATGCCTTCTCCTCCCCCTCCCTGCAACAGACACCCTGTGAGATAGCTCTGAGCCTGCGAAATGTGGGGCGAACGGCTTAGAAATCAAATAAACAAACAAACAAACAAACAAACAAATAAATAAATAAATAGATGGGGCTGAGAGAACTCTGACAGAAACTGCTCTTTTTTCAAGAACAGCTGTGCCAGAACTATGGCTTACCCAAGGTCATCCAGCAGCTGCAAGTGGAGGAGGGGGGAATCAAACCTGGCTCTCCCAGATTAGAGTCCTTGCACTTAACCACTACACCAAACCACTACACCAAATGATGGATTCTCTATTGGGAATTACTGAGGATTGCTGTACCTGAATACACTTTATGGATGTCTGCACGTACCTTTGAAATGTTGAATTCAGCATGGCTCTTGAAAAAAATCACTGAAACGGATTTATAACCGGAGGTCTGACAAGTCAGTTGGTAGAGACACTACTACATCCTTACAGCTCAAGGACTTTTTTTGAATTTATTATCACAAATTACTTTTGGAAAAACTCCACGTCCATTTCTACCTGTGACTAACTTTACCTGTGAATTTCTACCTGTCTATTCATTGTGCCATGGGAAAATTTGTTTGGAGTACTATATATGTCAGGTCTACACATTTATTAAATCATTGACTTTTGGTGTTAAATTTGGGCCCCTGCATTTTATACTGAGTCAGAACATCAGTCTATCAGGGTCAGTGGTTCTCCAGGGTCTCAGTCCCATCACCTCCTGCCTGGTCCTTTTAACTGGAGATGCTGGGGATTGAACCCGGGACCGCCTGCATGTCAATCACATTATCTACCACTGAGCCACACCACCTGTCCAAACACACATAAAGCTCCCTTCTACTGAATCAGACCCCTGGTCCATCAAAGTCAGTATTGTCTACTCAGACTGGCAGGGGCTCTCCAGGGTCTCAGGCGGAAGCCTTTCCCATCACCTCCTGCCTGGTCCTTTCAACTGGAGATGCCGGGGATTGAACCTGGGACCTTCTGTATGCTGAGCAGATGCTCTTCCGCTGAATTACAGCCCTTCACATCACGCTGTCTTATACTGAATCAGACTCTTGGTCCATCAAGGTCAGTCTTGTCTACTCAGACTGGCAGCGGCTCTCCAGGGTCTCAGGCAGAGGTCTTTCCCATCACCTCCTGCCTGGTCCTTTCAACTGGAGATGCTGCCGGGGATCGAACCTGCGACCGACTGCATGCAAAGCAGATGCTCTACCACTGAGCCACAGATTCTCCCATGAAGCTGCCTTATACTGACTCAGACCTTTAGTCCATTAAGGTCAGTATTGTCTACTCAGACTGGCAGCAGCTCTCCAGGGTCTCTGGCGGAGGTCTTCCCCATCACCTCCTGCCTGGTCCTTTCAACTGGAGATGCTGCCGGGGATTGAACTTGCCACACATACCACACATGAAGCTATCTTAAACCGAATCAGACCACTGGTTCATCCAAGTCAGCATTGCCTACTCAGGTCGGAAGCAGCTCTCCAGGGTCTCAGGCTGAGGTCCTGCCCATCGCCTAATGGAGATGCTGCCAGGGACTGAACCTGGGACCTTCTGCCTGCCAAGCAGAGGCTCTCTTTACAGCTCTCCAGGGTCTCAGGCGGAGGTCTTTCCCATCACCTCCTTCCTGGTCCTTTTTAACTGGAGATGCCGGGATTGAACCTGGGACCTTCTGCATGCCAAGCAGAGGCTCTACCACTGAGCCACAGCCCTTCTTTACAGCTCCCTAGGGTCTCAGGCGGAAGCCTTTCCCATCACCTCCTGCCTGGTCCTTTTAACTGGAGATACCGGGGACTGAACCTGGGACCTTCTGCCTGCCAAGCAGAGGCTCTTTCGCTGAGCCACAGCCCCTCTTTACAGCTCTCCAGGGTCTCAGGCGGAAGTCTTTCCCATCACCTCCTGCCTGGTCCTTTTAACTGGAGATATCGGGGACTGAACCTGGGACCTTCTGCATGCCAAGCAGAGGCTCTCCCACTGAGCCACAGCCCCTCCCCATACATCTTTCAAATAAACCAGTCAAAATCATAGCTCCCTTTTACCAGGGGAGACTCACACCTTTGGGAGTGTGCCGACGCCCAAGCGGGAAAGGAAAGTTGGAGCGGTCCCTCCCAGTTTGAAGGCCTAGCCACGACCTCTTCTCTTACCTGCGCATCCTCGAGCATGATGTAGCCGACTAGCAAGCGCAGGCCGATCTGTGCCATCTCCTTCAGGTCAGAAGTGCCGTTGGCCAAGTGGTACCAGACGGCCAACTTCTCCAGCAGGCTGTTGACACCCTCGTAGACCTGGAGTCAGAGGGCAAAGGGAAGGATGACAGCTCACTTAATGGGGATTCCAGCCTTGGTCGTCAACAGGATTGTCAGTGCCAGGTCGGGGGGGGGGGGGAGGGTCCTGGAGGGTGTAATGCCATGCAGTCCACCCTCCAAAGTAGCCATTTCCACCAGGAGGTGATCTGGAAATCAGCTGTAATTCTGGGAGATCTCCAGGCCCCACCTGGAGGTTGGCAACACTATTGTTTTCCTCCGATACTGTTTTGAGAGGATGAGACCAGGAGTGCAAATTTCCTATCACAGACCGTTGCTGGGACAGCATCCAGAGTGTTCTTAAGAAGGTTTTTTATTCTCCCTTCTCTCTTTTTATTACAAGAAGTCTGTGTTCCCTCTAAGCTGAGTCTGTGTGAGCTAGCTCAGTTTTTTAGCCTCTGGCTCGCACGTTTTTGTCTCTGCTCAGGAAGAGATGGCTCCAGAGCAAACTGATTTCTGCAGCAGCCAGATTGCTCGCTCTCAGCTTTAATACCAGCAGCTCACGAAGTAGGATTTTTGCTCACAAGACTCCACTGCTTAAGAGCAGTGGTGGCAAACCTATGGCACACGTGCCAGAGGTGGCACTCAGAGCCCTCTCTGTGGGCACACACGCAGTTTGCGCACTCAGTCTCTAAAAGGAAAAAGACAACACAGACTCGAGGCTGGGCTGCTCTCAAACTTACAAAGTATGAGCCAAGGTTAGACAAATGATCAGCATGCATACAACAGCAAAAATCACATTAATGGTTCAAAAGCAGGCCAAATGCAAACTTTTACCTTTCAATAAAAAGTTGTTTGTATAATTGAAAGCTCTGTTATTGTGTTTTTCTTTTAAGACAAAAGATGTTAATGAGTCCTTTTTTCTAAACTAAAACCTCAGTATTCAGGTTAAATTGTCGTGCTGGCACTTTGCGATAAATAAGTGGGTTTTGGGTTGCAATTTGGGCACTTGGTCTCTAAAAGGTTCGCCATCACTGGCTTAGAGGGAGCATTGCTTGTGAGGTCGGTCAGGCTTAGAGTGTGTCCGTCCCAAGGTTACCCTACCAGGCTTCATGGAAGAGTGGGGATTTTCACCACTTCTGCATGACCCCTTATCTGATCCCAGGTCTCACGAGTTCCAGTTTGATGCTCTAACCCCTGCCCCACGGCTCAGAGCACATCTGAGCAGGTGTAGAGTGCCCTTCACTTCAAAGACCTCGCACTTGGCCTCTAAGGCGGAGTTCAGCAATGAACGCCGTTGGCTGGAATCGGGACCTCAAGCCTCATGGTGGCTTTCTCAGTTAAGTCCTATAGGAACAACAGCCTACCCGTATGTCTGGAGAGCAAGCCAAACATTGCAACTTGGAAAATATGAAACTCTTTAATACTGTATTATCATTATTATATTATTATTAACTTTATACATTATTGCCAACATTATTTACACCTAAAAAAAATCTTCAAAAAGTTGTATATGCCAACGGAGGATTCCTTCCATAGCTCGCCGCAGATTCCCAATTTTCCCCGTGGACACACTGTGTGCTTGAAATGTGTGAAATTCTCGGTTAGACAAGATTTGTCTTGTCAGAAAGAAAAGACATTTCATAGGAGGCTTTCCCCCCATAGCTCCACCCCAAACATTTTCTTTAAAAAGTCCTCAGACCTTTTCCCTCTAAGCTGAGTTAGTGTGAGCTAGCTCACAGTTTTCTAGCCTCCGGCTCACACATTTCCGCCTTAGCTCAGGAAGGAGGGCTCCAGAGCAAACTAATTTATGCAGCAGCCGGATCGCTCGCTCACAACTTTCATGCCAGGAGCTCACAAAGTAGAATTTTTGCTCGCAAGACTCCATAGCTCAGAGGGAGCATCGGTTGTGAGTGTGAAAAGAAGCATCTTATTTGTCTGAGAAGATAAAATATTTCATAAGAGATATCCCCCAGGCCTTCACGTCTCTGTTTGGGTGCTGACAGTCATCATGGGCCCAAAAGATGAAGTTAGATTATCTGGGTCAGTCAGCACATTTGGCCAGAGCTGGAAAAAGTACAGAGGAGGGTTACCAAGAGGACGAGGGGGTTGGAGCCCCTTCCCTAGGAGAAATGGCTGAAGGGTCTCTGCGGCTTTTTGGTTTAGAAAAAAGAGACGACTAAGAGGGGGACTTGAGAGACGTTTATAAAATTATGCACGGGGTGCAGAGAATTGACAAAAGAGACGTTTTTCTCCCTCTCCCAAAGGACTAGAACGCGAGGGCACCCAATGACGCCGATGGGCAGTAGGTTCAGGACGGACAGAAGGAGATACCACTTTACACCGAGGGTGATTAAAATACGGAATTCGCTGCCAGAGGATGCAGTGATGGCCACAGGAATAAATAGCTTGAAAAGGAGACTGGAGAGATTCACGGAGGATCAGTCTGTCAATGGCTCCTAGCCATGGCGGCTGAGGGGAACCTCCATATTTGGAGGCACTAACCCTCTGAATCCCAGAGTCAAGAGGCAACATCAGGGGAAGGCCTTGGCTTCTCTGCCCTGTGGTTGGCCCTCCGGAGGAACTGGCTGGCCACTGTGTGAGACAGGAGGCTGGACTAGATGGACCCTCCCTGGCCTGATCTAGCAGGGCTCTTCTGATGCTCTTATCAGAGGAAGGCCTCGGCCTCTCTGCCCTGTTGCTGGCCCTCCAGAGGAACTGGCTGGCCCCTGTGTGAGACAGGAGGCTGGACTAGATGGACCCTCACTGGTCTGACCCAGCAGGGCTCTTCTGATGCTCTTATCAGAGGAAGGCCTCGGCCTCTCTGCCCTGTTGCTGGCCCTCCAGAGGAACTGGCTGGCCCCTGTGTGAGACAGGAGGCTGGACTAGATGGACCCTCACTGGTCTGACCCAGCAGGGCTCTTCTGATGCTCTTATCAGAGGAAGGCCTCGGCCTCTCTGCCCTGTTGCTGGCCCTCCAGAGGAACTGGCTGGCCCCTGTGTGAGACAGGAGGCTGGACTAGATGGACCCTCCCTGGTCTGACCCAGCAGGGCTCTTCTGATGCTCTTATCAGAGGAAGGCCTCGGCCTCTCTGCCCTGTTGCTGGCCCTCCAGAGGAACTGGCTGGCCCCTGTGTGAGACAGGAGGCTGGACTAGATGGACCCTCACTGGTCTGACCCAGCAGGGCTCTTCTGATGCTCTTATCAGAGGAAGGCCTCGGCCTCTCTGCCCTGTTGCTGGCCCTCCAGAGGAACTGGCTGGCCCCTGTGTGAGACAGGAGGCTGGACTAGATGGACCCTCCCTGGTCTGACCCAGCAGGGCTCTTCTGATGCTCTTATCAGAGGAAGGCCTCGGCCTCTCTGCCCTGTTGCTGGCCCTCCAGAGGAACTGGCTGGCCCCTGTGTGAGACAGGAGGCTGGACTAGATGGACCCTCACTGGTCTGACCCAGCAGGGCTCTTCTGATGCTCTTATCAGAGGAAGGCCTCGGCCTCTCTGCCCTGTTGCTGGCCCTCCAGAGGAACTGGCTGGCCCCTGTGTGAGACAGGAGGCTGGACTAGATGGACCCTCCCTGGCCTGATCTAGCAGGGCTCTTCTGATGCTCTTATCAGAGGAAGGCCTCGGCCTCTCTGCCCTGTTGCTGGCCCTCCAGAGGAACTGGCTGGCCCCTGTGTGAGACAGGAGGCTGGACTAGATGGACCCTCACTGGTCTGACCCAGCAGGGCTCTTCTGATGCTCTTATCAGAGGAAGGCCTCGGCCTCTCTGCCCTGTTGCTGGCCCTCCAGAGGAACTGGCTGGCCCCTGTGTGAGACAGGAGGCTGGACTAGATGGACCCTCCCTGGTCTGACCCAGCAGGGCTCTTCTGATGTTCTTATCAGGGGAAGGCCTCGGCCTCTATGCCCTGTTGTTGGCCCTCCAGGAGAACTGGTCGGCCCCTGTGTGAGACAGGAGGTTGGACTAGATGGACTATGGGTCTGATCCGGCAGGGCTGTTCTCAGGTTCTTACGTAACCTCTCACCTTCTCGCTCCACAAGGCTGGGTTGCTCTGTCCCTCCGAAAACAAGAAGTCCTGAAGGAGACGCAGCAGCTTCAGCGCGTTCTGGGTGAGGCTGGGCAGCATCGTGGGAGTGGACTCTTTGATATCTGTCAAGGCCGACTCCAACATCATCTCCAGGAGACTGGGAGGGAACCAGAAAAAACACGAGATGAGAGTGGCCGATTTCCCGCAAGGCACTGCTCCGCCGTCGCTCTTCCCTTTCCCCCGATTGTGCGCGTCGATTTCCCACTATTTGCCCTGCGCTGCATTTTGACCCGTGGCTTCACCCACTTTCCCCTGCAGCTTTGCGATCCTGTTTTTTGAGGATTGTGAAGCCACGGGGGAAATCCCGCTCCTGAGAACAGTGATTGCTCTCCCGGCATTCCAACCCCTGGCACTGTTTCTTGGCTTGATTCTGGACTTCTGTGCCTAGCTTAGTATCTTCTTCTCGTGGCGACAGGCCAGAGCCAGCACAACCACAGAGGCATGGACGTCCCCTGGGACACCCGCAGCTGCAATCCCCTACCCTGTGGGACTTCATGCATTCATATGTGCCCCAGAGAGCACTGAGGTCAAGCTCACAACATCGCTTGACTCTCCCTGGTCTGAAAGATGCTTGGCTGGCCAGCACTAGGACCCGGGGCTTTCTCGGTGGTGGCCCCATACTGGTAGAACGAGCTCCCGGACACATCAGGGCCCTGCGGGACCTCTCACAGTTCTGCAGGGCCTGCAAGACGGAGCTCTTCCACCAGGCTTTCGATTAGGAGCCGCCACCAGGGGGATTAAGGACATCGTCACCCTAAAACCCGCCGGCCAAGCCTCTGCCGCCGCTTTCACTGTGTGACTGTTTTCTGCCTGTATTTGTTGCTTATTTGTAATTTTGACATGCTTTTTAGAAGAAGAACAAGAAGAAGAGATTGGATTTATACCCCGCCCTCCACTCACTTGGAGTCTCAGAGCGGCTTACAAACTCCTTTTCCCTTCCCCTCCCCACAACAGACACCCTGTGAGGTAGGTGGGGCCGAGAGAGCTCTTTCCCAAGCTGTCCTTGAGGGAACAGCTGGTACAGAGCTATGGCTTGCCCAAGGTCATCTAGCCAGGTGCAAGTGGAGGAGTGGGGAATCAAACCTGGTTCTCCCAGATTAGAGTCCGCGCACTGAACCACTACACCAAACTGGCTCTCTCTTAACCACTACACCAAACTGGCTTTTTAAAGGAATTGTAAACCATTGTTTTATGGTATTTTAATTGTTGGCAGCCGCCTTGAGCCAGCTTGCCTGGAAAGGTGGGACATAAATGCAAATAATAAATAAATAAATAAATAAGTTCAGGTGCGCTTGTGGCTTCTTCTTGGATCATTAGTTCCTGGGGTCAAAAGCGTCTCCCGGGCGGTCTCTCCCCCAGCCTAACAGAGCCTTCCCTTCTCCTTCAAGACCCTATCGTTCAACAGGGCTTTTCCCGAACCACCCCTCCTCTCAGGGCTGGGTCCCACATTACAAAGATGTTATCCGCAGTCTCATTCCATCTCTCTCCTCCGACCCAATTCCGATCAGGGCCACGGCCTTCGCTGCCTCACGCCGTTTCCCCCACGTGAAATTGTCATCGGAACAACTCCGTTTTCCCAGTGGGGCAGACAGCGTCTCCCCACCGGAAAAAGGATACGAAGAGGTTTTGAGGAGCCCTCTCCTGGCAGGCCCAGTTTGATATGAGGCCAGCACAGGCTCTGAACTCCAGACGACACCTTTGTCATGTGAGAACTGGCCTTCACGTGGTCTCTGTGTTTGCGAAGCTTCAGTCCACTGGCACCTTTCAGACCGACAAAGTTTACTTCTGGGTATCAGTTTTCATGTGGATATATCTGAGGAAGTGTGCATGCACACAAAAGCTTCTGCCCAGAATTGAACCTTGTTGGTCTGAAAGGTGCCACCAGACTCAAACTTTGTTCTGCTGCTTCAGACCAGCATGGCTCCCCACCAATGCTCCCTCTAAGCTGTGGAGTCCTGTGAGCAAAAATTCTACTTTGTGAGCTACCGGCATAAAACTTGTGAGCTGAGCAATTTGGCTACTGCAGAAGTTAAATTTGCTGTGGAGCCATCCTTCCTGAGCTGAGACAAAAACGCGTGAACTGGAGGCTAAAAAAACGTGAGCTCGCTCACACTAACTCAGCTTAGAGGGAACCCTGCTCCCCACCTGAATCGATGTATCTGAAGGAGTGTGCGTGCACACGAAAGCCTATACCCAGAACTGAACTTTGCTGGTCTTAAAGGCGCCACTGGACTCAAACTTTGGACTAAGTTTTGTGTCCAGGGGCACCTTTAAGACCAACAAAGTTTTATTCAAGGTACGAGCTTTCGTGTGCCTGCACGCTTTTCCAGATACCTTTCTTCCAATACCTTTCGTGTGCATGCACACAAAAGCTGATGCCCAGAATTAAACTTCGTTGGTCTGAAAGGTGCCCCCGGACTCCAACTTTGTTCTCTTGCTTCAGACCAACGCGGCGACCCCACCTGAAGCTATTTGCATTTATTTATGTCCCACTTGTCTCTCCCTCTTTTGTGCATTAAGTGTGGGGGCAGCACAGCGTGGCAGGGTAGCTCCGGGGGGTGTGTGAAGCCCACGTCCTCGCTCCGCGAAAGGGCCGGACCCTTCCCCAGCGACGCTCGGCCGTTCACCCTCTTACCTGCGCTTGATCTCATCCGGGGGGCGCACCAGCTCGCAGGCCGAGCCCAGCTTGGTGAGGACAGAGAAGACCTGGCCCCTCTCCTTCCAGGCTGTGTCGTCCCCGCCCTCCACCCCTTGCCAGGTGACAGAGAAGATGATGTTGGTCAGGAGGTTGCAGAGTTCTTCCTCGGGGGTCTGCTGTGGAGGGCGAGAGCCAGAGAGGGGCTGCAGGAGCCAGCTGTCGAGTCGTTGCCCGGCGGCCTGCTCTACTGCGCATACTATCCACCCCATTCCTGTCTATCAAACCCGCTAGCCGCCTTTTCGCCCCTGAAGAGCACCAGAGTCGGAAAGACCGAGAGGCCCTTCGTTTGCAGCCTTTGCTCGCATCCCGTCCTTTGAGTCCAGGGTTCGGCTTCGGTCCTTTGTCAGACTGTAAGTGTTTTGGGGCAGGGTTCCCCCTTGCCTGTTTACAGGGTCTTCTTGATTTGTTCTCAAAACTCACGGCAGACTAAGAACATGTCATGTGGCACTTTAACACTGTAGCCCACTCAGGGGCATGGTGGCCTCCTGCAAGCCCATCCAGAACACTGCTCTGGGGTTCCAGTCCGAAATCCCCCCGTCGCAAAATTTCACTTTCTATTCCCCACCCTTTTCCGTCACATGCTTTTATCCTGACCTTCCTCGGAAAAATGTACGTGGTTATCCTCTGCTCCCTTTTACCCTCACAACAATTTTGTGAGGTAGGGCTAGCAGGCCCATAGCTACAGTGGGGCTTTGGGGGGCTATGTCCCCTTTCTTAAAAGCACAGCCCCACAAGAATTTCCCCTGTAAATGCTTTTTTCAATAATTTTAAAACATTTTTTTAAAGGTGCACGCTCCTTTGAGCAGAGTGGGGTGCTGTAGTTGACTCATTCCCACACGGAGCAAGGGGGTTGGAATAGGTGACCTCTAGGATCCCTTCGAACTCTGTGTCAAGAAACCAGTCTCCTTTAGGAGAGTTTTTCTGCCTAAGGGTTAGCTTTCTTGACTACAGAGGTCATCACCCCCCACCCCCCCACCGGCTTGTTATCAGAATTGTTGCTTAGGGCCGGCAGAAGTGATTAACTTGCAGCAGCCGAGAACTGTCATCTACAGTGGTTGACAGCTTGCAGTTTAGAGATCTGTCCTGGTAACAGCCTTCTATGGGCTCAATGGCTTTTCTTTCTGCATTGAGAGCTTCAGCCCCACCAGGAAAAAACCTGCCCCACAAGCCACAAAACCCTGGCTAGGGACCTGTAGGCTAGGCGGAGCATGTATGACTAACCCACCTAGCTTCCATAGCAGAGATCTCTTAACCAGTCCACTGCATCGTCCCCCTTTCCAAGAACTTGGCTGTTGTAATCCCTGGTCCTGGATCCTAGACCAATTTTTTCCCAGGCCCTCCTATCCAACTTTCTTTTAAGCAGGGGTCATTTCGTAGAAAAAGAGGTGCAGGAGTTCATTAGCATAACTCCTTTGCATAACTCCTTTGCATAGGCCACACCCCCTAACATACCGGAAGTGTGTCAGGAGGCAACACCCACCCCTCAGGCTCCACTCCACAGGTGAGGGAAACTGACCTGCTCTTCCTCCATTCCCTTCCCCATCCAAGACTTTGTGCAATAAAAATAAGCGTAAAGAACACACCCTCATTCTCTTCCTGCTCCCTTGAAACCGCCAGGTTTCAAGTAGACTTGAGATACCCAGGACATGTGCCCCACCCATCCCTTCCCCTTCCCCTTCCCCTCCCCACAACAAGACACCCTGTGAGCTAGGTGGGGCTGAGAGAGCTCTTTTGAGAACGGCTCATGAGAGAACAGCTCTGAGAGAACTTGTGACTGGCCCAAAGTCACACCAGCAGCTGCAGGTGGAGGAGTGGGGAATCCAACCCGGTTCTCCCAGATTGGAGTCCAACTCCTGACCACTACACCAAACTGATGGGGTGGAAGCTGCTGAAGGGTTGGTGACATTTCTCCAGTACTTCTGTGCCATGTGCCCAGATAAAAAATGGTCTACTTAGAAAATGTATATGCCACCTTGAGCAAGTCTCTGGAAAAGCAGCACACAGTCATAAAAGGAACAATGATAAAATTATCAATATTAAAACAAAACATTGAAAACAATAAAGACCCTAGCAGGGCTTTCCCCGGGGCACTGCGCCTCTGCACTGCTCGGGGAAGCCGAGGAGGGGGCGGGGCTTGGTCATGTGCCCGCCCCCTGGGCTCCTCACTCCCGGAGCTGCGCTCCTGTGCACTCCCGCTCCAACGGACCCCTGCTTTTAAGGCCGAGACTTCAGGGAGAGAAGCTAGGACCACCGCCATACGAATCACATGCTGTGCCCTTCCTGCCCAGCATCCTAGAGTTAACACCTGCGAGGATCTATGTTCAGGTGAGGCCCCGTCAGCACTTCCCCTTTTAGTCGCACACCCGCAGCAAAGGAAGAGGAAACTCACCTGAGGGTTGCTCGTGTTGGAGATGTTGTCGCTGGGTAACATCTCCTGGTAGCTGGTCTCATCCAGGACGTTGGACAGGCTGGAGCTCTTCCGAGCTCGTGTCCCCGGGAAGGGCTTGAAGTTCTCCAGGGGGGAAGGGGTTCCGGGCAAGCTGACGGGCGTCTGGTTCCCGCTCTCAGCCGTAGCGGCGGAGCTGGTGCTACCCAAGTCCAAACCGAGGTCGAAGGGGGACATGGAGAAGGGAGAAAGAGGGTGGTAGACCCTGTCCACGTGGACCGCATCTCCGGCGTGGGCCTCCCCCTGCCCGTGAAGGTCGATGATGTTGGAAGAGGAGGAATGGCTGGCGAGATCCAAGGAGTCAAAGGGTTTGAAGCTGTAGGGGTGGAAAGGTTTGCCCCGCTGGTTGGTGGGGGAGATGGAGTGGTCCGAGAAACCTTCTGAAAGCTCTTGGTCCGAGGCCTCGTAGCCCAGCGGGAGGAAGACATCGAGGTCCTGGAGGTCAGTGGTGGACGGGCTCAGGGTGTCCACGGACTCCTTCCCCGTTTCTGGGGCCGATGCGTCGGAGATCCTCAGGAGGTCGAGGCAGCCCCCGCTGTTGGTGGAGCCCGACAAGCTGTGTTGGCGGGACTCGTAGGACTCCTTGACGTACAGCTTGGTGAGGGTGTCTTGCCAGCTGGCCAGCTTGGCCAGCTGCTTCACCATGTCGCGCTGGGCGTAGATCAGGTGGAAGAGCTTGGAGAGGAAAGCAGGAAGTGTTTAGTGACTGGCTCGGAGCGTGAGCCTCCAAGGACAGCTTGAGAAAAGTGGACAAAAGCATAGAGCCGGCCAGAAACGAACACAGAATCATAGAGTTGGAAGGGACCGCTAGGGTCATCTAGTCCAACCCGCTGCACAATGCAGGAAATTCACAAATACCGACCCCCAGTGACCCCTGTTCCATGCCCAGAAGATGATAAAACACCTCCAGGATCTCTGGCCAAACTGGCCTGGAGAATGATTGCTTCCTGACCTCAAAGTGACGATCGGCGTTTCCCCGGGCATGTAAGAAAGGGCCACAAGAACTAAGCCCTGAGGCAACCCTTCCTGCCCTCCTTTCTCGTGATCTGCCTGAGTTCACAGAATCTGCATGGCAGTCAGATGGCCATCTGGCCTCTGCTTGAAAACCTCCCATGAAGGAGAGCCCACCACCTCCCGAGGAAGCCTGTCCCACCGAGGAACCGCTCTAATTGTCCAGAAGTTCTTCCTCATGTTTAGCCAAAAACTCTTCTGATTTAATTTCTTTCTCTTTTTTATTATTAACATTTTTTTTCCATTTTCACATTTTACTTCTGATTTAATTTCAACCCACTGGTTCTCTTCTGACTTTCTGGGGGCAACAGAAAACAAGTCCACACCCTCTTCTATAGGACAGCCCTTCAAGGACTTGAAGATGGTGATCATATCCCCTCTCAGTCGTCTCCTCTCCAGGCTAAACACACCCAGCACGGCTGAAACGGTGGGAAATCTAGAACTGGACCGTGTCTCCCATCAGGAAATTAAATTTTTTCCTGCAGGATGTCATGAAGGGGGCAAATTCAGCCTCCTTATGGATCCTTAGACCCCCTCCTGCCTCAGTAGTAAGCGCTCTTTGAGAAGGGTCCTAGCTCAATGGAAAACACATGCTTCTGACACAAAGTATTTTGGGTTTGATCCCTGGCATCTCCTGCTGAGGGAAAGGAGGGTAGCATGGTATAATGCAGGGGTGGCCAAACTTGCTTAATGTAAGAGCCACATAGAATAAATGTCAGATGTTTGAGAGCCACAAGACATGAACAAATATTACACATTTTTACTGGGAAATCAGATTTGCTTTTTATTAAATGAGACGGCCAAAAATAATAACAAAAGTAGTAAAAGCAGGTATTGATAATGATATTTATTTGTCCAACGATATTTGTTTGCTAATGATATTTAGCTTCCCCAGCTACCCTGCCGGGAGCCAAACAATGTGTGAAAGAGCGGCATGCGGCTCCCGAGCCACAGTTTGGCCACTCCTGGTATAGTGTGATCTCGTGAGCTCTCAGAAGCTAAGGAGGGCTGGACGGGAGACCACCAAGGAAGGCTTTGCAGAAAAAGGCAGCTGCAGACCGCCGCGTGCTTTGCGGAGGTCACCATTAAGTCAGTTGCAACTTGATGGCACTTATCTACACATCTCCTGCAAAAAACTGGCTCAGGCAGAACTCTGCCCTGCCGGATCAGGCCCATAGGCAGCTGCTGCATTTCAGAGTTATTTAGGACATTTACACACCACCTCTTCGGAGACCTCTTCCAGTCTGCTCACAAAACAAGTACAACAAAGCCGTTAGCACAAACTAAAAACCCATCAATACAAGCCATAAAAAGGTAAAGGCAAAGGTTTCCCTTGCTCGAAAGCCAGTCGAATCCGACTCTAGAAGGCGCTGCTTATCTCCATTTCCAAGCCAAAGAGCCAGCGCTGTCCGGAGACTTCTCCGTGGTCATGTGGCCGGCATGATTGGATGCCGAGGTTACCTTCCCACCAAAGCGGTACCTGTTTATCTACTTGCAGTTTCTTGCTTTCGAACTGCTAGGTTGGCAGGAGCTGGGCCCAGAGACAGGAGCTCACTCTATCACGCAGCACTCGGGGCTCGAACTGCTGAGCTACTGACCTTCCGGTCTGCAGCTCAGCGTCTTCACCTCTGAGCCACCACAGCTCCTGATACAAGCCATACAAACAGTACAAAACAAAACCCACCAGCCTAAAAGGATATTCGTTAAGCAGACATCAGCCTAGAAGCAAACCATAAAAATAGTTTTTCAAAAGATGGAAGCCATCAGTTATAAGTCTGGGTGAAAAAAATGTTTGGGGCGGGCACCTATAGGCTACGAAGGTGGGCATCAGCCAAGCCTTAAGGGGGAGGGCGCTCCAAATACAAGGAGCCACCACCGAGAAGGCTTTGTCTCTGACCAGCTCTGCAGATGGGAGAGGAGTGCAGGAGCAAAGAGCAGGGCTTGGGGAAGAGGGTCTTAACTGATGGAACAGACAAGACTGGAGGTGATGTTTCTTCCAGTACCCCAGCTCTTCGAGCAGACAGTCCTGGGCTAATGATCTGGCTTGGGAGAATCCAGCTGCACAAGGCTGATGTATGAAATGGCTCTGGCTGCGGTCACACGGCCCCTTTAAATCCGGGAGGGCCGCATTTTTCTACCGCGGATTGGGATGTCTATACATCCCAACCCCTGCGGCTGCAGAAGCAGCCGTGGCGGGAACGGCGGCGGGAACCCGGTGGCGGCCGCTGAAAAGGCGGCCGCGGCGGAAGCCGCTGAAGAGGCGGGAACGGCAGTGACGGGAACAGCGGTAGTGGCCGCAGAAGAGGCGTCTGCGGCGGTGGAAGAAGCGGCGGTGGAAGCCAAGGACCCGCAAGCCGCCTGGTGAGTTTGGGGTTTCCCCCTTCCCCCTTTTACACTTGGGCGCTTGAGTGGCCAAGCGCCCAAGTGTAAAAGGGGGGTAAAAAATGGCCGGCGGGACTATCTGGACAGCCCTGCTCTCGCAATGCTTGCGAGAGAGGGCTGTCCAGATACCTCAAAAGCGGGTTCCTCCCGCAACACCCGGGAAAACACTTGATTTTCCCGGGGTCGGAAAATGCGGGAGGAACCCGCATTTGAGCCCGCTTCAGCGCGGGACTTGGGGCCGGCCGTGTGGTCGGCCCCTTTAAATGCGGGAGGAAATAGCCCTTCCTCCCACATTTAAGGGCCGTGTGACCGCAGCCTCTCTAACACCCTCCAACTGGAGGTTTCCTGGAATCACAAATTCCCAACCATCGCTCCGACTCACCTTTCTGCAGATGTCCAGCCTGACGGTCAATTCTGCACGGTGGGACAAGTAAACCACCGCCACCAAATCTTTGTAGTTTGGGGCATCTAGGAAGCAAGGAAAAGAGCCAAAGTTGAGCAGCCCAACACTTTCACCACGATGGTGCCGGGGGCACAGTCTTTACCGTTGGGGGGGGGGGGGAAGGAAGGTCTCACTTACACGAGCGCCGGGCGGCTTGTAGACACAGCCTCGGCAATGTGTGGCAGCATCGTTCCCAGCGAGCTCTGCTCATCACATCGTGTTGCCCTTTTTGGGGGGGATGGCTCTGCCCAGCAATCACACCAGGCAGAAAACAGGGGTTTCCAAAGCTAAACCGTACCACTCTGTTCGTGTATGTTTTATTCCGCTGGTCCACGGCCATAATTAATTACTGAAGTATCCAAAGGTATCTGAAGAAGTGAGCGGGGACTCACGGAAGCTCCTGGGAGGGCTTCTGGTGTCCTGGCCCCACCGCTGGACCTCCTGAGGGCACCTGGTGCTTCTGGCCACTGTGTGACACAGAGTGCTGGTCTGGATGGGCCACTGGCCTGACCCAACACTGGCTTTTCTTACGTTCTTATGCCTGGGGCAAGTGATGCTCTGTATTCTTGGTGCTTGTGGGGGGGGCAACAGGGGGAGGGCTTCTAGTGTCCTGGCCCCACCACTGGACCTCCTGAGGGCACCTGGTGTTTTTGGCCACCGTGTGACACAGAGTGTTGGACTGGATGGGCCACTGGCCTGACCCAACATTGGCTTCCCTTATGTTCTTATATGGAGCAGCGGTCCATCAGTGGCTCTTAGCCACAAGGTATAGATAGGAGCTCTCGGTCTGGGGCAAGCGATGCTCTGTATTCTTGGTGCTTGGGGGGAGGCAACAGTGGGAGGGCACCTGGTGTCCTGGCCCCACTGCTGGACCTCCTGAGGGCACCTGGTGTTTTTGGCCACAGTGTGACAGAGTGCTGGTCTGGATGGGCCACTGGCCTGATCCAACACTGGCTTCTCTTATGTTCTTATGTCTGGGGCAAGCGATGCTCTGTCTTCTTGGTGCTCGAGGAGGGGGGCAAGAGTGGGAGGGCTTCTGGTGTCCTCCTGGCCCCACCGCTGGACCTCCTGAGGGCACCTGGTGCTTTTGGCCACTGTGTTTCACAGAGTGTTGAACTGGAGGGGCCACTGGCCTGACCCAACATTGGCTTCTCCTACGTTCTTATACCCTGCCACAAATTGTTGTTAGCAAGGCTTTTTTTTTTTTTGTAGAAAAAGCCAAGCAGGAACTAATTAGCAAAATAGGCCACACCCAACAGCAGAAACTCATTAGCATATTAGGCCACACCCCTGAGAGCACAGCTCATTAGCATGCTAGGCATCACTCAGGCACTTCAGCATCGCCTTTCTGGTCTCCTACCCCCCCCCCCCCCCCCCCACAAAAAGATCGGGAAGGGAAGCAGGCATCTTTTCCTGGCTGTCCTCGGGTCTCCCCAGCCAGCCCACCAAGGTGCTCAGGCTGAAGAGACCGAGGGCGGCCAGGAAAACATGCCCCGTTCCTTCCCTGAGCCTCTCACCCAGTCTGGTGTCGTGGTTAAGTGAGCGGACTCTAATCTGGGAGATCCGGGTTTGATTCCCCACTCCTCCACTTGCACCTGGCTGGATGACCTTGGGCAAGCCATAGCTCTGTACCAGCTGTTCCCTCAAGGACAGCTTGGGAAAGAGCTCTCTCAGCCCCACCGACCTCACAGGGTGTCTGTTGTGGGGAGGGGAAGGGAAAAGGAGTTTGTAAGCCGCTCTGAGACTCCCTTGGGGAGTGGAGGGCGGGGTATAAATCCAATCTCTTCTCTCTTCTCTCCACTTTTGCAGAGAGACTCAGGGAAGTGAAGGGGGGCACGGGGCCAGATTGGGGAGAAAGAAAGGTATTTTCAACGTGCCCGGGTTCCCCTCCTGATCTTCTCGCACCTGGAGAAGATCAGGAGGGGAACCCACGCATGTCTGCATGCCTGCCCTCTTTCCCCAGCCTGCCCACTGTGGCGTACAGGCTGGGGAAAGGAAGGCAGGCATGCACACAAGCCCCTTTCTTCCCTGAACCTTTCCGCTATTGCTGAGAGACTCAGGGAAGTGCAGGGGGGGGGCATGGTTAAATGCCTTTCTCTCCCTCCCCCAGATCGGGGAGGGAAAGAAAGGCATTTCCAACGTGCCTGGGTTCCCTGCCTGCCCTTTTCCGGCTGCCACATGTCAGCTAGAGAAGGGAAGATAGAGAGAGGTTTTTCCTCGTCAATTTCACTCTCAGCTGACTGGCCTGGGGTGAAATTGACACGGAAATCCCCAGGGGCTCCCCAGAGGGAAAGAGGGCATTTTAACATGCCACCTTTCCCTCTTGTGTGTACTGTGGGGAGGGCAGCATGCTCTGTAGCCATGCATGCCAGAGGTTTTGGCTGTAGGCGTGGCCAACTCAGGAGAAGAAGAAGAAGAAGAAGAAGAAGAAGAGATTGGATTTATACCCCGCCCCCCACTCCCCAAGGGAGTCTCAGAGCGGCTTACAAACTCCTTTCCCTTCCCCTCCCCACAACAGACACCCCGTGAGGTAGGTGGGGCTGAGAGAGCTCTTTCCCAAGCTGTCCTTGAGAGAACAGCTGGTACAGAGCTATGGCTTGCCCAAGGTCATCCAGCCAGGTGCAAGTGGAGGAGTGGGGAATCAAACCCGGTTCTCCCAGATTAGAGTCCGCGCACTTAACCACGACACCAAACTGGCTCTCCGTTCCTGTGCGTTCCTGCCCAAAAATAGCCCTGGTTGTTAGTATTTAAGGTGCTACTGGAGTCTGGACTCTTGCTCTTTTCTACCGCTGCTCACAAGACAAACACGGCTGCCCATCTTGATCTATAATTCATTACTGATATTTAAAGCTAAACTGGACACGAAGGAGCGCTCAAAGAGCTCCCCCCCCCCCCCCAATTGCTGGTCTTGAAGTTTTGTTTTCGAGTCACAATGTGTCAGGACACACCTCAACTTCAGCTGTCACCCATAACGTGCATAGACGGAGCATTCCCGCCCACTGAAGAATAGGGGTGTGCATTCGGCTATATCCAGGCTGAAAAAATAGCCAAAAAATACCTTGTAGGTATTTTCCGGCTATTTTTTCAGCCAAAGATAGATCTGAGTATTTTTTCAGCTATCTGAAATAGACAAGCCTCCAATTTTTTTTCAGGACCACCAGATAGCTGAAGTTAATGGGTGTTTACAGGGACTGCAGCCCTGGACTTCTGGGTGAACTCACCACCTGGAGAAACTGTTTAAAGGGACTGTGAGCCCTTTAAATGCCTTTGGAGCAGGGGCGTCGAGTTTTAAAATTCCCGGGGGGGGGCGGGGGCTCTTGCATGCATGCACGCCAGGACCATGTCGCTGCCGCCTCTCCCCCCCCCCCCCCCGGCCTGGCCACTCCTGCCTCTGTCCCTTCTATGGTGCCATAGAGTTTCAGGGCGATTGCTAGAGGTGCGGCGGCGGGTGCTCTGTTTTGCCGGGGGGGGGGGGGGGGCTCAATCCCCCCCGGGAAATTTTGGGGGTGGCTCAAGCCCTAGAGCCCCCCCGTAGTTGACACCTATGCTTTGGAGTGAAGTTGCGGCTTGCCAAAAGCATTTAAAGGGACCACAATCCCTTTAAACACCTTTCCCCCTCCATTAAAACTAATGGAAGATGGGGGCACCTTCTTTGGGTGCCCATAGAATTAGATGCCTTGGTCCAATCTTTTTTAAACTTTGGGTTTTTTTAGGAGAGGCACCAGTAAGTAAGGAGAGCAAATATCTTGAAAAACAGCCCCCCAGATCTGATACCCCTGATTGATTTTCCATAATACCCTAAAGGGACCATTGACTATAATGGTCCCCATACGGTATAATGGAGCTAAAAAATTCAGGATTTCTGGAAAATCCTGAATGTCAATACCATACCAGTATTGAGATTTGGGAATATCGGAAAATACCAATATTTTTCGGAGTCAATATATCCAAACCCGAAAAATACCGATTTTTTTTTTGCCCACCTCTACTACCGGACACCTTGTCTGATCAGGTGTTTCAGTGCAGCTATCTGAGTACGCTCCAAGGCCCCATCCCTGAGATCCATCTATTCCCTTTTCTACACCAGAGGCCGGGTCTGTGCATGCACCCTACATATCCAATACCTCCATGTACCACAAGGCATGCTCACAGTTGTGTGTCTGTGGGGGGCGTCACCCTTGAAAAAAGACCCTCATCGGCAACCCCCCAGCCTTTAACGCACAGGTTCGCCTCACCTGATCCGAGGACTTGCTCCAAGAGGTGGCGGAAGAGCTGCATAGAAACGGGGACATCGTTCAGGGAGGCGATGAAGCCCTGATAGCCAATGTCTTTCAGCTTCAGGCGCTGTTTGCTCCTCTCGCTCACCTTCTCGTACTTCAGCAGCTTGTACAGGATCTGCGTGCGGCAAGGGGGATGCAACTAATGGGTTGGGGACCCTTCCTTAGTCAGCCCCCCCTCTCATGAACCCCAGAAGCAAGGAAAAGTGTTTCAAGTTTTAACACTTTCCCTCCCTTGCCCAGCAAAGGGATTCCCCGAATGGATTCCGAATACAGGGCATCCCTTCGGGGAATCCCTGTTTGGCTAGCCAAGTCAGATTAAGGAATCTGATTCAGCTCTTGGCATGCCCGAATAATGCCGAACAACTATTATTCAGTTTGTTTTTCAGTTCATCCGAACCGAATGCACGTCCCTAGTCCCAGGCGGAGGTCTTTCCCATCCCCTCCTGCCTGGTCTTTTTAACTGGAGAAGCCGGGGATTGAACCTGGGACCTTCTGCGTGCAAAGCAGAGGCTCTTCCACTAAGCCACATCCCCTCACATGAAGCAGCCTTCTAGTGAATTACACCCATTTGTCTATCAACATCAGTACTGTCTGTTCAGACCAGCAGTGGCTCTCCAGGGTCTCACGCAGAGATTATTCATACCACTTCCAGGCTGGTCCTTTTAACTGGAGATGCTGGGGATTGAACCTGGGACCTTCTGCGTGCCAAGCAGAGGCTCTCCCACTGAGCTGCAGCTTCTCCCCAATTATAAGGTCTGGGCCTTAGGAATAGTTGCTGTATTATTGTTTAATGTAATAAGGCAATTCTAGGACCATTTTACACTGGACAGTAAGGGGAGGGTGTTGGAGCCCATGAAAAGTGGCTTTCTCCAAATGCCGAGTTCCTATCGGGACACTGTTCGCTGCAAGTACGATCATATATGCTGCCATCATGCCTCCCAAAACGAACCAGGTGGTGGCATTTGGTCCTTAGGCGTCACGATACAGAGGACCTTCAGACACCATCATATCATCTGGAGCACAACAGCGGTTCGAGACAACCCCTCCCTTTACAGCAGTGCCTGAACTGAGCCAGTCGCCCTCCTATTATCTAGCCAAGGCCCATTCTGCTCCGCTGTTTTACCAAACCCACGGTGGAACAGAAATCCCCCTCTACCATCGCATGCCACTTTCACTTTGATTGATTGTCGGCTGTTACTGGAGCCTCCACGCTGCATGCCTGTTTCACTTCCTTTAATCTCTTGGTTTCAGGGTACCAGCCGCATAGATTTATGGCCATTTTATGGCCATTCAGGGGTGACTCTGCAGTCAGTACAGCGTATCTGAATGTGGTTTTGAGCCACATCTTTTTCTGTTGCAGGGTGGGTTTGGGTGAAACAATGGAGTGGATGCTAGATGCAGAATGGGACCAAGTCCACTGGGCACCTGGAGGCCTGGGAGAGGTGGAGGAGGAGGCAGCATTCTCTTCACCTTGAATATCCTCTCCCGCACGTCATCTGAGAACTTCCTCTGAACGAGGAGTGAGAAAAAGATCTCGATGTTTCCCGGCTCAAACAGGAACGCGAAGAGCTGTTCTTGGGCAGAGGAGCTCTTCTGCAAGCTGTGTATCACTTCCAGCACCCCGCACACCTGCGGGAGGAATGAGAAGGAGAAGGGGAGTTGGATTTATGCCCCGCCCTTCACTTGGAGTCTCAGAGCGGCTTACTTACTTTGTTTATTTATTTAATGCAATTTCTAGGCCGCTCTCCCCGCACAGCAGGCTCAGAGTGGCTTACAATCTCCTTCCCTTCCTCTCCCCACAACAGACACCCTGTGAGGCAGGTGGGGCTGAGAGAGCTCTGACAGAAACTGCTCCTAAGAGAACAGCTCTGAGAGAACTGTGACTGATCCAAGGTCACCCAGCAGGCTTCAGGTGGAAGAGTGGCGAATCAAACCTGATTCTCCAGATTAGAGTCGGCCGCTCCTAACCACTATACCAAACCAGCTCACATTGCTACAGAGGGGTTGGGAGTATACCGAAAGCTTCACAGAGATCTCACAGGTCTGCAACCAGAACTCAAAAAAATAAAAATAAAAATAAAAATTGCAAAAAAACAGCCAAATTTTCACAGGCTCTCACTGAGAACCTATAAAAGTCAAAAAACCCTCTTCGAAAATTGCAAAAAAACAGCCGAATTTTCACAGGCCCTCAGTCAGAAGCCATAAAAGTAACAACCCCCTCCTTGAAAATTGCAAAAAACAGCCTGCAGTCAGAACCTAAAAAAATAAAAAAAAAACCCTCTTTGAAAACTGCAAGAAAAAGCCAAATTTTCACAGGCCCTCAGTCAGAAGCCATAAAAGTAACAACCTCCCCCCTTGAAAACTGCAAAAATCAGCCGAATGTTCACAGATCAAAATCTGAAAACTTAAAAAAAAAAAAAGAAATTCACAAAAATGGCCGAATGTTCATTGGTCAGGACCAGAAAACTCAAAAAATTAAAAATTGCAGAAAACAGCCAAATTTTTACAGGCCCACAATCAGGACCCTGAAACTAACAAACAACCACATGATTACTTGCAAACCAGCCAAACTTTCACAGGTCTGCTGTTAGGATCCAAAAACTCAATAACCCCCCCCCCCCCCGAAAATAATGAAAACCAGCCAAATTTTCAGAGGCTCCTGATCAGGACCCTAAAATGCAATAAAATTGGAAATTCTTCCAGGTTTCCCACTCCACCATGCCTCATTTTACTCCTCTCCACACTGCCTGTCCTGTTCAGCTTTATCCTCACAGTTCTTACGATGCTTCACAGTTGTCAAAAGGGGCACCATTGCACCAGTGGGAAAAGCTGGTAGGATCCAATTTATCTGCCTCACTGAGAGACTAGTATTATCCTCCTCATCTTGCAAGCCCATGGCTGATTATGAACTTCTCAGGGCAGAGGCAAGATTCGAACTGGGGACACTGTGATTGATGGCTCAGCCTATTTTCCAGGGCTGCTACACCAGGGTTATATTCCAGACATGTTTCAGTAAAGAGAGGAGGGGGGGTGGAGCACACGAGAAAACTCGGGTTTGTCTGTGGTGCTGTGTAGCCACTGGATCCTCATTTTATTTTTTGCCAGTTCCTGGGAGTATGGCTGGCAGGCCTCTCACAAGAGAATATTTCCCCCTGTTTTCATTAGTACTTTCCCAAGTTCTTATCTAAGAAAGCTGACTTGTCTTTCTCTGCCGCGAGGCGCCAAGTGCAAGATATGGCCTGGCTCCTCTCAAAGTTTAGGGATGTAGCTTTTCTTGACTTGCAGCCAGCAATTAGGATCACTGAGATACAAGATGTTTAGTTTTAGCTATGTATCTTGTCTTGAATTTGGCTAGCTTCGTTGTGCGTATTCAAGACCCAGTGGATAGAAGTTAGCCTGCTACTTCTGTAAGTTTAATGATTTATTAAAATCTCCTTGTAAGCAAACGTGGATCTTGCCTATCGTTTTCTTGGGGCTGCTGCAAACCTTGGAGCTTCCGGCCGGAGCTCCGAACAGGTGTCTGAACGCAACTCCTCTCGTACCTGATGCTCATCATTCACAGCAGCGAGATAGTTGAGCGTGCTTTGCATCTCCTCCGTGGAGAAGTTTCTGCACAAGAAGTCCTTGACCAGGCTGAAGAGGGAGGTTTGCACTGTCCTGATGTCATCCGTTGCCACCGGCTTCTCCTTGTAAGTCCTGGGAGGGAGAAGGGACAATTGCGCTCAGCCTCCTTGGCTGCCTTACTGTGCATTTATAGTGGAACGTGCACCAAGATGCAGCTGACTCATGGCGACCCAGAAGAATTTTCAAGGCAAGAGAGAAACAGGGGTGGTTTGCCATTGCCTGCGTCTGCAGAGCAAATCTGAGCTTCCCTGGCGGTCTCCCATCCGAGTACCAAACAGAGCCAGCCCTGCTAAGCTTCCATGATCTGACAAGATCAAGGCAACCCCACGGGGTTTCCAAGGCAAGAGCTGAACAGAGGAGGCTCGCAACTGCCCACCTCTATGCTGCAACCTGGGACTTCCTTGGTGGTCTCCCATCCAAGTATTAACTGGGGCTGACCCTGCTTAGCTTCCGAGATTTTACAACATCAGTAGAACAAATTTAGAGTCCGCTTGCACCTTTATGGCCAACAAAGTTTTATTCGAGGTATGGGCTCTCGTGTGCATGCCCTTTTTCAAATTTGCGCACACGAAAGCTCGTACCTTGAATAAACCTCTGTTGGTCTTGAAGGTGCCACTGGACTGTAAATTCGTTCTGCTGCTTCAGACCAACATGGCTCTTATAACATCAGGTTAGCCTGGGCCATCCCGGTCTAGGCAAAGAGACATACAGAGGTGGTTTCCAATTGCCTGCCTCTGCGTCACGACCCTGGTATTCCTTGGTGGCCTCTCATCCATGCAGTAAACAGGGCCAGCCCTGCTTAGCTTCTGAGATCTCAAAGGATGGGCTACTTCAGGCCACTTCATTGATACTTCTGGTTTTATTTATTTAAATGCTTTCTGTGCCACCTCCCCATAGAGCCATCTCAAGGCAGCTTACCAAGTAGAAACATACGGTGGTAACAAAGTATTGTAACAACGCCCCGCTTTAAAAATACATGTTTTTGTTTTATTGCTGTCCCGCTGCGGGGCTCCTGGGAGCCCCGGGAGCTACTGCTTCCGCTGCGGCGGGAGCTCCCCCGACTCACCTGGGGCCTCGGAGGGAGCCAACAGCCCCTCTAGAAGGAGCAACGAGGGGTCCGGGGGGGAAGGAAGCCCGGGAGGGGCCGCACGGACGCGGCCCCGGGACAGCGGGGGAGAGCGGGCTGAGGAGGGGGCAGCCAGGACGCGCCTGGGTGCGGCCGCAAGAGCGCGAGGACCCGGGGCTGGCTCGGGCACGCCTGCAAGCTGGGGCGAGTCAGGACCCCCGGGATGGGTGGGGAACCCAGCAGAGGCCAGGCAGGCCCAGGAGCAGGCAGACGCCCCAGGGCAGCCACAGACTCACCGGCACAGCTGAAGCCGGGTGGGGCCAGGGAGGACGCCCAGAGCTGCGGGAGGGGCGGGGACGGGTCGAGCCAGAGGGAACAGGGGAAGCCAATGGAGGGGCAGGAGGAGCGGAGCGACGGGGGATGGCACAATGGGAAGGCGGGAAGGGAGCGAGGGAGGAGCACTGAAGGGCGAGGGAAGGGGATAAAAGGAGGACACTCAGGATGGCCGGGGAGGAAGTAGCGTGCGCAGAGGGACAGCTGAGTTGTTGCAAGGAGGCTGAGGCTGGAGCCCGAGAGAGAGAAAAGGAGGCAACCAAAGGCCTGGCTGAGCAGCCTCACAAGTCACTGCCCACGCAGGGCGGCGCCTGGGGGTGTTAACCAGGGGCCACCCATTCTGAGGCCACGCCCATCCTCCCACTTACCCGCCCCCCGCCCTAGGGGGCTCCGGCGGGAGGGTGACAGATCGCCCCTCACCACCGGGGGCCGCGCGGGGGCGTGACAACTGTCATTAAGGAAGTTTGCGAGTGCTCCGTTTGTGAGCCATCTCGACAGCTATTTCAGCAGAGAGGTAGGAGAGCATTTTTTAAAAAATCAGAAGAGGTATTGTCTCACTTGATCCTTTCACTGACTCGTTCGAAATGTGGTGTTGGAGAGGTTTCTTACCGATCCCATGGACTGCCAAAAAGACCAGTCAGTGGGTTCCAGATCAAATCAAGCCTGAACTCTCCCTACAAGTGAACATGACTAAACTGAGGCTGTAGAAAACAGCAAAAGTCCAGGAGCACCTTAAAGACTAACAATATTTGTGGCAGGGTAGGAGCTTTCGTGAGTCACTGCTCACTTCTTCGGGTATGCTCTTTCGTGAGTCACTGCTCACTTCTTCGGGTATGCTCTTTCGTGAGCTCACTTCTTCGGGCATTTGAAGAAGCAAGCAGTGACGCCCGAAAGCTCCTACCATGCCACAAATTTTGTTAGTCTTTAAGGTACTACTGGACTCCTGCTCTTTTCTACTGCTGCAGACAGACTAACACAGCCACCCATCTTGGAAAAGGCAAGAATGCTAGGAAAAGCTGAAGGCAGAAGAAAAAGCGGAAGACGAAACAGGAGATAGACTGATTCAGTCAAGGAAGCCACGGTCTTTGGTTAGCAAGAGCTGAGCAAGGCAGTTAATGATAGGTCATTCTGGAGGTCTGGAGGACCAATTCCCCACAAGCAGCTGTCCTGCTCTTGCTCTGGCGTTTCCCCTGGTTGTATTGGTCAATTTCACACCCTTTGCTGTGCGGCCACATTTTGACCCGCATCTCCCTCTGATTTTCCTCGCGTCTTCTTAATCCCTGCTTTTTGAGATCAAGAAGATGTGGGGAAAATCAGGAGGAGATGCGGGTCAAAGTGCAGCCACCCAGTGGAGAGTGTGAAATTGTTCAATACAACCAGGGGAAATGGAAGAGAGAGGGCAGGACAGCTGCTTGTGGGGAATCGGTCTAAGTCGGAAGCAACTTGAAGGCACTTAACAGATACACACACACTTGATTAAGCCAGAAGACATATCCTAGTCACGCACTGCACGAACTATGGCCCATGCTGTTGCTGCATCTGTCCCGATTCCAGTTTGAACACTGGGTTGATTTATAGACACAGAGAGGCCAAGACGTGGGATCAAACAATACGGGCTCAACCTAAGCACAGTGACCCCCACACAATGATTTCACCTGGCACAGGCTGGTTTTCTGCCATGCCCCAACTGAAGTTTCAGTGGGAAAACACAAACAGGACGGGCTGCCCAGCAAAGCACTCAGGTCGATTTCACACTGGCCAGTTGCCTCTCGTTCTCTCCAGAATTCCACCCCCCCCCCCCCCCCCCGTTTCCTCCAGAGTATTTTCTTCATTTTCCCACTTGGAACCTCAGCCCTTTCGATATAGCGTGACAAAGGGTTTTCTCCAAAAGAATTTAAAAACTCCCACAATGGGGCAGCCCTGATGAAGGCGGGCGAGTGGGCATGTTTTCATTTTGGGTTCTCTTCCGGAGCAAACAGGAAAATCCTCTAAAAATAGGATGTTTGCTCCAGGGAAACTCCGGTGCAGCAGGGTGATACTCCAGAGCAAAACGTGAGCCTGGAGCAACTGGTGTGAAATCAACCAAAAGCTCCGGTGCAAGCATGAGGGCAAACCTGGGGCAAACGCTAGTGCGAAATCGGCCTCAGTCAACTGTTCTGGCTCTCGGCCGAACTCATTTGCCTAGCCTGCAATTCGGGATTTGGGAAGAGCTCCAGCTCTGAGCCCCTCACCAGATGGGGTGGTTTTTGGCTTTGCTCCTGCTGTGTCAGAGGCTCCCAAAGTGATGCCCCAAAAGCCAAACCTTGCACAGGGTGGCAGACTTGAGGATTCACAAAGATGAGACAGAGATCACGTGTCTTGGTCCGCCCATTCTATGCCCATTAGAGGCTCCCTCGGCGATTCACTTGGCAACCTGAAGAAGTGAGCAGTGACTCCCGAAAGCTCCTCCCCTGCCACATATTTAATTAGTTTTTAAGCTGCTGCTGGACTCTTACTCTTTTCTACTGCTCCGGACAGACTAACAAGGCAACCCATCTCGGATATTCAGAGTCGGCTCCCCCATTCTGCTGTGAACATTTTCAAGGGGGAAACACAGCATTTTAGTTTAAAGGACACGTCTGTTAAAATGCTAATCAAGCAAGGAAGCCAGTTTCAAGTATAGCAACCAAGGGAGGCAGAAGGGTTAAAACCTCTCCCTTTCCAACATGCCCCGAGGCAATCCGAGGCTTCGTGAGCTTGCAGTCTACATTTTATGGATGGACTGAGTGATGCAATTTGAGTTTGAGCACGATACACTCAGTTGGCATCTAGACGAGATTGTTACTGGGACCCAATGTGAAAACTATGAAGACGACGCTTCTCCCCATAGTTCACATGCTGTCTTTCAAGGTCTGGAAAAGACTTTGACTCACCCATAATAGGTCCTGATGGAGTCTAGGATGTACTGGACCCCATACTTCCTCCGGATCCTTTGCTTGTGATCCTTAATTATGTTGGACAGGTACTGGATGTGGCCTGGAAATAATGAAGACGAGGAGAAGGTTGGAGCACCTCCCCTATGAGGAAAGGCTGAAGAGTCTGGAACTTTTTGGTTTGGGAAAGAGATGATGAAGGGGGGACACGACAGAGGTTTAGAAAATTGTGCATCAGGTGGAGAGAGTTGACAAAGAGAACTTTTCCTCCCTCTCTCAAAAGACTAGGATCGATTTCCCGCAAGCAGCTGTGCCTCCGTCGCTCTTCTGGTTGCATTGGTCAATTTTACACTATTCGCTGCACAGCCACATTTTGACCCGCAGCTCCACCTGATTTTCCCCGCATCTTCTCGATCCTTGTTTTTTGAGATTTAGAAGACGCGGGGGGAATCAGGAGGACTTGCAGGTCAAAATGCGGCTGTGGAGCGAATAGTGTGAAATTGACCGATGCGTCCGGGGTAAATGGAAGAGCGACAGCGGCACAGCTGCTTGTGGGAAATCAGTCTAAAACTCAAGGGATATGGAACAATGTGGCTGTCCTCTGAAACTATGTTCGCATCCTCAGTCTTTCCTTTGCAACACCCCTCCCACCTTCTGACTGGGATATAAGGACTCTAGGATCTCCATTCCTACTTGTATTCGATGAAGGCAGCTTTGACTCTCGAAAGCTTATGCTCTAAAGAGCTTGCTGGCCTCTAAGATGCTGCTGGATTCGAACCTGACTCTTCTCCTGCAGACCAACACAGCTGCCAACCCGAAACTCTCCTCCTAGGAGGATTCTCCCCCGGTTTACACAACATGACTGCCATGCGGAGGCTACTTTAATTCCTGCCGCCGGGCAGGCTGTTAACCACACTGGTAAAGCTTGCCCACAGGGATCATCCCTGCACCTTTGGGGCGATGTCCTCCATACTCTTGAACGAGAGCGGCACCTGTGCCGCCTGAAAGAAAGGAGTTCCTCCCCACCGGACCGCAGGCGAACAGCCCTACGCTTACCCAACCGGACAGCAAAGTCGCTGTTGCTCCAGATGTGGAAGTCGAAGAGCAGGTACTGGTAGAGGAGGTGCAGCAAGAGATGGTGTCCTTCGGAAGCCACCTGCTCCAGGAGGATCTGGGAGGCCATCAACACGTTCATGTCCATCATCTGACTGGGGACCTGGGAGGGCAGAGAGGGCGGGGCATTCACGTGATTTGAACGTAGCCCAACTGAATTAGCTGAGAAGCTGGCATGGGTGGGCCCATCGGCCTTAGCCCCACTCAGGCCCATAGCGACGGTGGGGCTTTTGGGGGCCCTGCCCCCTTTCTTAAAAGCACAGCCCCGCAAGAATTTTTCCCCGGAATGATTTCTTTTAACCATTTAAAAACATTGTTTCAAAAGGCATGTGGTCCTTTGAGCAGAGTGGTGGGGGCTGTAGTTGACCAATTCCCACACTGAGCAAGGGGGGCGGAGTAGGTGACCTCTAGGATCCCTGCTAACTCTGCGTCAAGAAACTGGCCTCCTTTAAGAGAGTTCTTCTGCCTGAGGGTTAGCTTTCTTCACTACAGAAGTCATCACCGCCACCTCCAGGCTTGTTCTCAGAACTGTCGCTTAGGCTGGCAGAAGCGATTAACTTGCAGCAGCTGAGAACTGTCATCTAAAGGGGCTGACAGCATGCAATTTAGAGATCTATCCTGGTAACAGTTTCTAATTTTCTTTCTGCACTGAGAACTTCAGCCCCACCAGAAAAAAAAACTGACCCACGAGCCACAGAATCCTGGCTATGGGCCCGGCCCCACACCCTTTGGAAATGGCTGCCACTACAGTTTCTCCCCTCCTGCCCCCAGGGCACAGTGCCTTTCCTTTCCTATCCAAGATGGTGCCAGTTTCTATCAGACTTCCAGGGCAACAAGATGTCCCACATAGGGTTGCCAGGTCTGGGCTGGAAAATACCTGGCGACTTTGGGGGTGGATCCAGGAGAGGGCGGGGTTTGGGGAGGGGAGGGGCCGAAGCATGGTACAGAGAAGGGGTAATCATACATACTGTAAATAAAATAAATAACAGTTATTTATAAAGATTGCTAACACTAAAGAAAAAGAGACTTAAAATGTATTCCAGGTCACCCTTTGGTGAGTTTGAGCTCACTTCGTCAAACGTCTGGAAGTGTACATCCACAGCAGGTATTTAAACTCCAAGTTACAAGCAACAGAGAGGTGGGTGCCGGATGCTATTTGGGAGGGGCAAAGAGACATTCAAAAGGTGGAGACAGGCTGTGGCTCAGAGGCAGAGCATCTGCTTGGCATGCAGAAGGTTGCAGGTTTAATCCCCGGCAGCATCTCCAGTTAAAAGGACCAGGCAGGAGGTGATGGGAAAGACCTCTGCCTGAGACCCTGGAGAGCTATAAAGAGGGGCTGTGGCTCAGGGGTAGAGCATCTGCTTGGCATGCAGAAGGTCCCAGGTTCAATCCCTGGCATCTCCAGTTAAAAGGACCAAGCAGGAGGTGATGGGAAAGACCTCTGCCTGAGCCCCTGGAGAGCTATAAAGAGGGGCTGTGGCTCAGTGGCAGAGCCTCTGCTTGGCATGCAGGAGGTCCCAGGTTCAATCCCTGGCTTCTCCAGTTAAAAAGACCAGGCAGGAGGCGATGTGAAAGACCTCTGCCTGAGACCCTGGAGAGCTACTGCCAGTCTGAGTACCCAGTATTGATCCTGATGGACCAACAGTGTGATTCTTGGGCAGCTTCATGTGTGTGGAATGTGCACCTTTGCTTTGGAAGACTTGACTGAAATACTCAACAAACCAACCATGGAAAACTGCTCCAGTCATGAAGCTCTTCTCATAGCCACCACCCGGAGGAGAGATCCCGCATCCGTCCACCTGAAGCAGCCGGACTTCTCCCATAACCTGACCCTCCCGCAAGACCCCAGGGCGCTTGGAACCTCGCCTGGAGCCCACCCACTTACATTCTGGAGCAGGGCTCCAATGATCGCGGGCCCGTGGCACTGGACCAGGCTCTCTTGGTTGACTGTGTGGCCTCGGATAAAGTTTTTCACCAGGAGGAGGAAGGCGGCCACCCTGTTCTTCTCCAGCCGGCTTTCTGCGAACGGAAGACGCCCACCTCGGTCAACCCCAGAGTGGGAAAAAGGGAGGTCTTCTCATTGAAAAGAGAGAGCTCAGGATGACAAAAGACGTTTTTGGGGGAGCGGTTGTGGTTCAGTCAGTGGAAAAGCCTCTGCTGGGCCGGCAACAGGTCCCCGCTTCAATCCCCGGCGGCATCTCCAGTCCAAAGGACCAGGCTGGATGTGATGGGGAAGACCTCCGCCTGAGACCCTGGAGAACTGCTGCTGGTCTGCATAGACAAGACTGACTTTGATAGACCAGGAGTCTGATTCAGCATAACCACAAGAAAAGGCTCATATACTAATTTGGGTGCAAACCAAACATTAATTCCATCTATCTGTCTGTCTGTCTGTCTGTCCATCTGACTGCTTGCCTGTCTATCTGTCATCTCTCTCTCTTGCCTGTCTGTCTCTCTTGCCTATCTATCTAGCTATCTATCTAGCTATCATCTCTCTCTCTCTCTACCTACCTACCACGTCATCCATCCATCCACCCACCTACCTACCCACCATGTCATCCATCTACCCAGGGGTCATTTCGTAGAAAAAGAGGTGCAGGAGCTCATTACCATAACTCATTTGCATATGCCACACCCCCTAACATGCCGGAAGTGTGTCAGAAGGCAACACCCACCCCTCAGGCTCCACTCCACAGGTGAGTGAAAATGACCTGCTCTTCCTCCAGTCCCTTCCCCATCCAATACTTTGTGCAATAAATATAAGTGTAAAGAACACACCCTCATTCTCTTCCTGCTCCCTTGAAACCACCAGGTTTCAAGTAGACTTGAGATACCCAGGACATGTGCACCACCCATCCCTTCCCCTTCCCCTCCCCACAACAAGACCCCCTGTGAGGTAGGTGGGGCTGAGAGAGGTCTTTTGAGAACTGCTTGTGAGAGAACAGCTCTGAGAGAACGTGTGACTGACCCAAGGCCACACCAGCAGCTGCATGTGGAGGAGTGGGGAATCAAGCCCGGATCTCCCAGATTAGAGCAACTCCTGACCACTACACCAGACTGATGGGGTGGAAGCTGCTGAAGGGCTGGTGAAATTTCTCCAGTACTTATGTGCCACGTGCCCAGATAAAAAATGGTATACTGAGAAAATGTATATGCCACCTTGAGCAAGTCTCTGGAAAAGCAGCACACAGTCATAAAAGGAACAATGATAAAATTATCAATATTAAAACAAAACATTAAAATCAATAAAGACCCTAGCAGGGCTTTCCCCGGGGCGCTGCGCCTCTGCACTGCTCGGGGAAGGCGAGGAGGGGGCGGGGCTTGGTCATGTGCCCGCCCCCGGGCTCCTCACTCCCGGAGCGGTGCTCCTGTGCGCTCCCGCTTCAACGGACCCCTGCATCTACCTACCTACCCACCTACCTATCTATCTACCTACCTACCACGTCATCCATCTACCAATCTACCTACCTACTTACCTACCCACCCTCCCACCCACCCTCCCTCATAAAGCTATAGCCTTAAGCAGAAAATAAAATAGTAACAAAAAACAAATTAACGCCTTTCTTGATATCCTTCTGCTGCTGTTTGATTATTGCCCCTACAAATTTTGCCACAGGCAGAGGTAACAGAACCGTTTGTATCCAATAACAACCAAGTCACCTGGGCCCTCCGACTATCAGGTCCCTTGACAGACCTTTCCACCGTTTGGAATAAAGGAGTAATTAAACTGGGCCTCAGCTCACTGAATATAGGACACTCCATAATCATATGCTCAGTAGTTTCAGCTTTATCAAGTGAGACCAAATATTAATCGATCCAGTGCTCTTTCTCCTGATTCTGTGTAAAGCTGCTTCATGTGTGAACCCAGGAACAAAATTTTGGGACCCCAGTGCTCCCTCTAAACCGTGGGGTCCTGCGAGCAAAAATTCTACTTTGTGAGCTCCTGGCATTAAAGCGGTGAGCGAGCGCTTTGGCTGCTGCGTAAATTAGTTTGCTCTGGAGCCGTCTTTCCTGAGCTGAGACAGAAATGCGTGAGCCGGAGGCTAAAAAACTGTGAGCTAGCTCGCACTCACTCAGCTTCGAGGGAACGCTGCCTCCAAGGGACTCTTCAGAGCCAATCCCCCAAGAGAGTTTTTTTCCTTCCCTCACTGTAAAAAAACAGTGGGGTCCCAGACAGTGTTCCGTCTAAGCTGAGTTAATGTGAGCTGGCTCATAGTTTTTAAGCCTCTGGCTCACCCATTTTTTGTCTCAGCTCAGGAAGGACGGCTCCAGAGCAAACTAATATAGGCAGCAGCCAAAACACCTGCACACAGCTTTAATGCTGATAGCTCACAAAGTGGAATTTCTGCTCACAAGACTCCACAGCTTAGAGGGAGCATCTTAGCAAGGAAGTCCGGAATAGAACGCCCCACCCAATTCCTGCATAGCAACAGCACATGAGGGATAGGTAACCTGAGGGTTTCCCCAGCGGGATGAGCAGGCCCTGGGCATTCCGGGAAGAGGTCAGCTCCGGGCCGACCAAGTCGTCGGTTTCCTGATTGTCTTCCGACTCCTTTTTCTGTGACGCCACTTGATCCAGCAGGGGGAGGAGCACCCCCATTCCACCGACGCAATTGACCACATCCTGCGGGGGAAACACAAATTTATTTTGACAGTCAAAGAGTTGTGCACCAGTGGAATCAGCTGCCGGGGGAGGTGGTGAGCTCCCCCTCGCTGGCTGTCTTGAAGCAGCGGCTGGACAAACCCTTCTCAGGGATGCTCTAGGGCTGATCCTGCACTGACCAGGGGGATGGACTAGATGGCCTGTCTGGCCCCTTCCAACTCTTATGATTCTATGACAGACTGTTAGAGTGACAGATTCAGGTGGGGTAGCCATGTTGGCGTGAAGCAGCAGAGCACAGTTTGAGTCCAGTGGCAGCTTTAAGACCAACAAAGTTGAATTGTGGGTAAAAGCTTGCGTGTGCATGCACATTTCAGCAGATACGTGGCCAGGGTCCGACATACCTGAGGGACCGCCTTTCCCCACGTAGACCCCAGAGAGCACTTCGGTCAGGGTCACAACATCAGCTGGTGATCCCAGGCCCTAAGGACACCAGGCTCGCGGCCGCCAGGGCCAGGGCCTTCTCAGTGGTGGCTCCTTACTGGAGGAATGAGCTCCCAGAAGAGATTGGGGGCCTGCAGTACCTCCTGCAGTTCCGCAGGGCCTGCAAGACGGAGCTCTTCCACCAGGCTTTCAACTAGGAGCCGCCACCACTACTACCACTGACTATTATCATCTGCCCACCTGTGGGACACGGTTGGCCCTGGGGATAGAGACGGTGCTAGACCTCCGCAGGTAGCCAAAAAGGTCGCTGAATTGGGAATTGTGATAAGTCATTCTGAGGCTGCGTCATCTAAGCTTAATGGAACCAGTACTGGGAGCATTTTAACTGTATGTTTTAATTGTCTTAACTTGTTTTAAAGTATTTAAACTGTTTATGTAGATCAGGTACATTGTACTGACTATTGTAAGCTGCCCTGAGCCCATTTGTGGGGAGCGCGGGGTATAAATAGGATGAGATAAATAAATAATTTAAAAAAATACATGCATGCAGACGAAAGCTGATACCCAGCATTAAACTTTGTTGGTCTTAAAGGTGCCACCGGACTCAAACTTTGCTCCATTACAGTGACAGATTTAACATATGGGAGAACCTAGAAGTGATGTAGAGGTGCCGGCAAGCAACCCATGTCCCCCCATTTCCTGCCGCTGGGACCTCAGGCGCCGGAGGCAAAGAGTCAGGATGCTGGAATGCTACTGAGGGAGGCCTGGCGTACCTAACCTGTGCTGATGTTCGTGGGAACAGCAAACAGAAAGCGGGGGGGGGGGAGGAAGAGACAAGGATGCACTGGTAGCCCACTAAGCCCCAGCACTGCTGCCAGGGTTTTACCCGAGCCTCAGCATGTGGCTGTGAGTGGCCCAGGACACGACAAATGCCGTAATTCATGAGCACTGAACATAAGAAGAAGAAGAAGAAGAGAAGAAGAGATTGGATTTATACCCCGCCCTCCACTCCCCAAGGGAGTCTCAGAGCGGCTTACAAACTCCTTTTCCCTTCCCCTCCCCACAACAGGCACCCTGGGAGGTAGGTGGGGCTGAGAGAACTTTTTCCCAAGCTTGTCCTTGAGGGAACAGCTGGTACAGAGCTATGGCTTGCCCAAGGTCATCCAGCCAGGTGCAAGTGGAGGAGTAGGGAATCAAACCCGGTTCTCCCAGATTAGAGTCCGCGCACTTAACCACTACACCAAACTGGCTCTCATAAGAACATAAGAAACTGGCTCTCATAAGAAACTGGCTCTCATAAGAACATAAGAGAAGCCTTGCTGGATCAGGCCAATGCCCTTTCCAATCCAACACTCTGTGTCACACAGTGGCCAAGACCCAGGTGCCATCAGGAGGTCCACCAGTGGGGCCAGAACTCCAGAAGCCCTCCTGCTCTTCCCCCCCAAGCACCAAGTAGACAGAGCATCACTGACCCAGGCATAAGAACATAAGAGAAGCCAATGTTGGTGGCCAAAATTCCAGGTGCCCTCAGGAGGTCCACCAGCAGAGCCAGAACTGCAGAAGCCCTCCCACTATTGCCCCCCCAAGCACCAAGAATACAGAGCATTACCTCCCCAGACCGAATGTTCCCTCTATAAAGGTAAAGGTATCCCTTGCTCAAAAACCAGTTGAATCTGACTCTAGGGGGCAGTGCTCATCTCCGTTTCCAGGCTGAAGAGCCAGCGCTGTCCGAAGACTTCTCTGTGGTCATGACAAGATGTCGAGGCTCATGGAATGCTGTCTCACCTTCCCACCGCAGCAGTACCTGTTTATCTACCTGCAATTTCTTGCTTTTGAACTACTACACTGGCAGGAGCTGCAGCCAGAGACGGGCACTCACTCCATCACGCAGCTTGTAGCCGCCACCCCTTCCTGCGGCAGTGGATTCTATGTGTTAAATTACTTTTTGGGTGAAGAAGGCCTTGCTCTGATCTGTTCTCAGCCTGCCGCCCTGCCTCCGGCCCCAGCTGAATTGCCAGCACCTCAGAGTCAAAGAACGGTGCGGGGTGCTGGCGGTTGCTGCTTTTGGGAAATGCCACACCCTACCTTGACATCCCAGTTCACCACTTTGTGCCCTGTCAGCCTCCCGTCGAAGAAGTGATTCGGGGAGAGATCCAGGCAGATGTTGCCTTTGCAAGCCTAGAAAAGCCACACGGGAGAGACACACATGGTTAAGGAAAGATGACATCCAAAACATATCCAGACCTAGGATCCTTGGAGGGCTGAATTCTCTCATTCTCTAAGACCTTCCTTTGGGACTTTGCCATAAGTTCCCCCAGCTGCTGGAGATTATGTGAGACAAGAACAGGAAGAAGAGGAGGAGGAGGAAATAGGATTTATACCCCACCCTTCACTACCCAAAGGAGTCTCAGAGTGGCTTACAATCTCCTTTCCCCTCCCCAATAACAGACACCCTGGGAGGGAGGTGGGGCTGAGAGAGCTCTTTCGAGAAGTGCCCTTGAGAGAACAGCTCTGAGAGAACTTGTGACTGGCCCAAGGTCACACCAGCAGCTGCATGTGGAGCAGTGGGGAATCAAACCCGGTTCTCCCAGATCAGAGTCCGCACTCCTAACCACTACACCAAGCAGGGCCTTCTTCGTACTGGCACCAAAATTATGCAGCCTGCCCCCAGCAGATTTCTCTGCTCCTTGCTTGCTGGTTTTCCAGCGAGCATTTGGTGTGAGATCTGATCTTGGATTCCTTTATTGACTTGCTGTTTGGTAATCTACTTCTGCTCTGTTTGGTGTAATTGCTATTTTAGACTGGTATTAATTCACGCCATGGTAGACTTCCTTTGATAATAAGGAACCGCAGAGAATGCACTGCCTGGAATCACCAAGATTCTGACAAGACAGGGCATCCATCATTTCCTCATTTCTTGTTTATTTCTCAGACTGATATCCCACTCTTTCTCCCTTGAACGGGACTCGGGAGTGGTCAACAGCACATAAAACACAGCTGATAAAAACACTTCAAAAGATACAACAAACAAACTTGAAAAATATAAGACGATTAAAAATCTGTTCCCATTAAAATCTATCCACTATCGAGCAGGGGAGGACACATGGATGGGGAAGATGCAGCTGAAGTATACTAGCTGCCTGGTAGATCACGATCACCCAAAGGTTGCCCCCAAAAGAGCAGCCTTACATGCCCTGCAGAACTGAAGGGGGTCCCGCAAGAAGAAGAGAAGAAGAGATTGGATTTATACCCAACCCTTCACTTGTAGTCTCAGAGCAGCTTACAATCTCCTTTCCCTTCCCCTCCCCACAACAGGCACCCTAGGAGGCAGGTGGGGCTGAGAGAGCTCTGAGACAACAGCTGGTACAGAGCTATGGCTTGCCCAAGGTCATCCAGCAGGTGCAAGCGGAGGAGTGGGGAATCAAACCCGGTTCTCCCAGATTAGAGTCCGCGCACTTAACCGCGACACCAAACTGGCACGGCTCGCATCCGTTTGGGCAGCTGGTTCCACAGGACGGGGCCAGTACTGAGAAGGCTTTCACCCTTGTTGACCCAGGGTGGACGGTTCTTGGACCAGGGACCTTCAATAAACGCTGGGATGAAGATCAGAGAAGATGGGAAGGATCATGCCGGGAGAGGCGGTCCTGAAGGTATGACGGTCCCAGGCCATTTAGGGCTTTAAAGATAAGTGCCAAAGTTCCAGTGTTCCCTCTAAGCTGAGTTAGTGTGAGCTAGCTTGCAGTTTTTTAGCCTCCAGAGTTTTGTCTTAGCTCAGCAAGGATGGCTCCGGAGAGCAAACTAATTTATGCAGTCGCCAGATCGTTGGCTCATAACTTTAATGCCATGTTGTGTATTGGGACTGAATCATCCCTGATTGAATCACCCTAGAGACTGGCTGAGCTTGGAGCACAAGAACAATAGCAGACCAGGACTCTGGAGTAAACCGATCAAGTAGTAACGTTTTGTAAACAGCCTATCACAGGGAGTGGGGTGTGTGCGAGGTATGGTGTTTTGCATGCATGTAAGCGGGGCTTTGGCCCTGCTCGAGTTGTCTTAGAGTTAAGCTGAAACCACTAATAAACTATGAGCTGATCGCTATAAACGTCTCGAACCCAGGAAACGTCGCGCCGGTCGCTCACAAGGCAGAATTTTTGCTCACAAGACTCCACCACTTAGAGGGAGCATTGGTGGCAACACTTTGAATTGGTATTGGGAACTAACTGGGAGCAAGTGCAGCTGCCATCGAATAGGTATTATATGCGCTGACCAAACACAGTCTCCCCCCCATCTTGGCAGAGGCAGAAAATACACAGCTGAAGGCGATTCGTGCATACCTGCGGTGTGTAATACAGGAGGAGTTTGCTGCCCAGCTCCAGGAAATCCCCTTCCGGCTTAAATGGAGATGTAACATTTGGTCCTGCAGAGGGGCAAGGGGAAGAGGAGGGAAGGAAACAGGGCTGTTCTCATGCCTGCGTTGCAAGAACCAAGATCTGGTCTTGTGTATAAAGACCTAAATTTGCTCTAAATGCAAGGAGGTTCACTCCACACTGTTTGTTCCATTTATTAATTTATGCCGTCATTCTCACGGAGGATGAAGGCAGTGAAATTAGAGCTATTCAGTTCAATCAGGCAGAATAAAACCGGCGCCGTGGCACCTAGCAACACTTTTCCTGGCACCTGTGGAGTGCTTTTTACAAAGTGGGCAGGGCCAGATTGGGGCTGTTGCCACATTAAATCAAATCAAAGGAGTTTCCGGCTAAACATGAGGAAGAACTTCCGAACTTCCTTGGAGGTTTTCAAACAGAGGCTAGGTGGCCATCTGACAGCAATGCGGATTCTGTGAACTCGGGCAGATCGTGAGAGAGAGGGCAGGAAGGCTTGCCTCAGTGCTTAGTTCTCGTGGCCTTTCGTACGTGCCCAGGGAAGTGCCGATCATAACTTTAGGGTCAAGGAGCAATTTTCTCCAGGCCACATTGACCAGTGCTGCTGGATCAGGCCAGTGAGGGTCCCTCAAGTCCAGCATCCCATTGCACACAGTGGCCAATCAGTTCCTCTGGAGGGCCAGCAACAGGGCAGGGAGGCCGAGGCCTTCCCCTGACAAGGACACCAGAAGAGCCCTGCTGGGTCAGACCAGTGAGGGTCCGTCTAGTCCAGCCTCCCGTCTCACACAGTGGCCAGCCAGTTCCTCTGGAGGGCCAACAACAGGGCATAGAGGCCGAGGCCTTCCCCTGAGAAGAACCTCAGAAGAGCCCTGCTGGGTCAGACCAGTGAGGGTCCATCTAGTCCAGCCTCCCGTCTCACACAGTGGCCAGCCAGTTCCTCTGGAGGGCCAGCAACAGGGCAGAGAGGCCGAGGCCTTCCCCTGAGAAGAACCTCAGAAGAGCCCTGCTGGGTCAGACCAGTGAGGGTCCATCTAGTCCAGCCTCCCGTCTCACACAGTGGCCAGCCAGTTCCTCTGGAGGGCCAGCAACAGGGCAGAGAGGCCGAGGCCTTCCCCTGAGAAGAACCTCAGAAGAGCCCTGCTGGGTCAGACCAGGGGTCAATATATAGTCCAGCCTCCCGTCTCACACAGTGGCCAGCCAGTTCCTCTGGAGGGCCAAGAACAGGGCAGAGAGGCCGAGGCCTTCCCCTGAGAAGAACCTCAGAAGAGCCCTGCTGGGTCAGACCAGTGAGGGTCCATCCAGTCCAGCATCCTGTCTCACACAGTGGCCATCCAGTTCCTCTGGAGGGCCAGCAACAGGGCAGAGAGGCTGAGGCTTTCCCCTGAGGTTACCTCCTGGCTCTGGGATTCAGAGGATTAGTGCCTCTGAATACGGAGGTTCCCCTCAGCCACCATGGCTAGTGGCCACTGATAGACTTATCCTCCATGAATCTGTTTAATCCCCCTTTAAAGCTGCTTATTCCTGTGGCCATAATCGCACCCCCTGGCAGCGAATTCCACATGTTAATCACTCCCTGTGTAAAGGAGTATTTCCTTTTGTCCGTCCAGCTTCATTGCCCATCAGCTTCATTGGATGCCCTCGAGTTTTAGTCTTTTGGGAAAAGGAGAGAAAAGTTCTCTTTGTCAACACCCCGTGCATAATTTAACAAACCTCTCTCATGTTTCTCTTAGTTGTCTCCAGGGGTCATTTTGTAGAGAAAGAGGTGCAGGAGCTCATTAGCATAACATTAGCATAACTCATTTGCATATGCCACACCCCCTAACATACCGGAAGTGTGTCAGAAGGCAACACCCACCCCTCAGGCTCCACTCCACAGGTGAGTGAAACTGACCTGCTCTTCCTCCCTTCCCTTCCCCATCCAATACTTTGTGCAAGAAAAATAGGCGTAAAGAACACATCCTCATTCTCTTCCTGCTCCCTTGAAACCACCAGGTTTCAAGTAGACTTGAGATACCCAGGACATGTGCACCGCCCATCCCTTCCCCTTCCCCTCCCCACAACAAGACACCCTGTGAGGTAGGTGGGGCTGAGAGAGGTCTTTTGAGAACTGCCCTTGAGAGAACAGCTCTGAGAGAACTTGTGACTGGCCCAAGGTCACACCAGCAGCTGCATGTGGAGGAGTGGGGAATCAAACCCGGTTCTCCCAGATTGGAGTCCAACTCCTGACCACTACACCAAACTGATGGGGTGGAAGCTGCTGAAGGTCTGGTGAAATTCCTCCAGGACTTATGTGCCATGTGCCCAGATAAAAAATGGTATACTTAGAAAATTTATATGCCACCTTGAGCAAGTCTCTGGAAAAGCAGCACACAGTCATAAAAGGAACAATGATAAAATTATCAATATTAAAACAAAACATTAAAATCAATGAAGACCCTAGCAGCTTTCCCCGGGGCACTGCGCCTCTGCACTGCTCGGGGAAGTTGAGGAGGGGGCGGGGCTTGGTCATGTGCCCGCCCCCTGGGCTCCTCACTCCCGGAGCTGCGCTCCTGTGTGCTCCCGCTCCAACAGACCCCTGGTTGTCTCTTTTTAAAACTGGAAACTCCCAGATTCCTCAGCCCTTCCTCCTAGGGGAGGTGCTCCAACCACCTAATCATCTGGGTTGCCCTCCCCTGTACCTTTTCCAGCTCTGCAATACCCTTTTGGAGACACAGCGACCAGGACTGTACACTGTACTCAAAGTGAGGCCGCGCCATAGATCTACACAGGGGCACTGTGATCCCAGCCACTGCATTCTCCATCCCTTTCCGAACAATCCCCAGCACAGAGTTCGCCTTCTCAACTGCGGCAGCCCACTGGGTCGACACTTTCCCTGAGCCACCCACTACCACCCCTTGCGAGACCTCGCTGCTCCGCTTCTGTTCTTCCCGGACACCTACCTGAGGAGTAGAGCGCCTTCACTTGAGCCGGCTGGAGCGCTTCGTAGAAGATCGAGACGGACCCGAGGTGGCCCTCCAGGGAGGTGGGTACCCCCCACTCCGTGTCCTGGCTCCCAGCGAGCGTCGTGGAAACCACGCCTTCCCGGGGGACCTGAGACGGAATGGGCATCCAGGCGTGCGGTGCCAGAGAGGCTGGGAAGGACTGGGAGCGGTTCAGGGGAGGGTGAGCTGGGAAGGCCAGGTCTGGCGAGTGGCACGGGGAGGGCAGGTTGCTGGTGGTCGTGGTGGTCGTTCGGTGGCCGGCAGAGCCGATGCAACAGGAGGTGAAGGACTAGGAGAGAAGGAAAGGGCAGGGATTAAAAGCGGGGAGAACCCCTTTCGCGACCCAGCCTCACAGGGATAGCTCCTTCGACCCTCATTTGTTCGCCCGTCAGCAGACTCGCTATTGAGAACTGGATTATGATGTCTGCTTAGAGCGCCATGAGCTCACGCGGAAGGGGAGGGAACTGGGTGGCTTTCTCGCACCAAGAAGAGCCCCACATGTTAAAATATTCACTTCCCAGTACCAACTCCCCATCAGAGACAGCCACTGAATTACACACACTCATAGAGTTGGAAGGGACCTTCTGGGTCATCTAGTCCTACCTCTCGCACAATGGAGGAGGTTCAGAAATACCTACCCCTCCCCACACCCCCAGGGACCCCTGCTCCATGCCCAGAAGATGACCAAAAGCCTCCGGGATCTCCAGCCAAACTGGCTTGGAGAAAAATGGCTTCCTGACCCCAAAAGTGGCATTCAGCATTTCCCCGGGTGTGTCAGAAAGGGCCACGAGAACTCAGCACTGAGGCAACCCTTCCTCCCCTCCCTTCTACGATATTCACACCCTGGCGAGAGATGTGTGCATACACGCATTTTAGATTTCCAGCTGTGTGGTGGCGACAGTTCTAATATAATGAGAATTTCAGACACCCCCCCCCCCCGAAACGCCCAATATCTCTGTGAGCACAATGCCCGCAACACACTTTTTGGTCTTTTCGAAGCTAGGTCTGCTATTGAAAGGGTGCATCTCCCAATAGATACTGGTGTGACTGGAAATAGATAGGCCAGGCTAGCCCGATCTTGTCAGATCTCGGAAGCTAAGCTAGTATTTGGATGGGAGACCACCAAAGAAGTCCTCCCACAGTTGCCCCCCGAGCACCCAGAATACAGAAACCCTCCTGCACCAAGATTACAGCGAACATAAGAACGTGAGAGAAGCCCATGCTGGATCAGGCCAATGGCCCAGCCAGTCCAACACTCTTACAGATTTCCCACGAGGCGCTGACCCGGCGTCATTCTTCCCTTTGCCCCAATTGCATGCTGGAATTTCCCACTATTTGCCCCGCGCCACATTTTGACCCGCGACTTCGCTTGAGTTCCCCCACGGCTTCAGCGATCCTGTTTTCTGAGGATCACGGAAGCTGCGAGAGAATTCAGGCGAAGCCGCGGGTCAGGGCAAATAGTGGGAAATTCAAGCACGCAATCGGGGCAAAGGGAAAAACGATGCCGGAGCAGCGCCTCGTGGGAAATCGGTCTGTGTCACACAGTGGCCAAAAATACCAGTTGCCATCAGAGGTCCTCTAGCGGGGCCAGAACCCCAGAAGCCTTCCCACTGTTGCCCTCCCCCCGTCAAGCACCAAGAAGACAGAGCCTCACTTGCCCCAGACAGAGTGTTCCATCTATAACTTGTGGCCCGTAGCCTCTGATGGGGCTCTGCTCCAGATGTTCATCCAGTCCCCTCTTGAAGCTGTCTGTGCTTGTAGCCTCCGCCACTTCCTGCAGCACTCTAATCCCCTCTAAGACTCACACACACTTGTGACCGTCGGGATGCCTTTTACTTGTTCAACATGCGCATGCAGCGGAGAAAAAATAGCAACTAATGTATGATACGGAAGATACCCTTTCCAGGGTCAGATCTTGGTTTCCAAAATGCAGACGTGAGCAGTGGAAAGGCCAGGAGGGAGGGCCGGCCTGCAACCCACTTTCAGAGGCTTCGTGGCCCACTTTTGGGGTTCCAACACAGGATGGGAAAACAGTGTTATAGCGCCTGTTTGCACTGCCATCCGGTTTTGAACTCAGAGTCCTACTGCATTGCTCATTCAATGCCTTATACTGAATTTTTACATCCCGCCCCCATCTTTCTGTACTCTGTAATCTGCCTTGCGTCTCAGTGGGAAAGGTGGGGAAGAAGAGATTGGATTTATACCCCGCCCTTCACTATCTGAAGGAATCTCAGAGCGGTTTACAATCTCCTTTCCCTCCTCCCCACAACAGACACCCTGTGAGATAGGCGGGGCTGAGAGAGCTCTTTTGAGGACTGCTCTCGAGAGGACAGCTCTGAGAGAACTCGTGGCTGACCCATGGTCACACCAGCCGCTGCCTGTGGAGGAGTGGGGGAATCAAACCTGGTTCTCACAGATCAGAGCCCACGCTCTTAACCACGACACCAAGCTGGCTAAAGAAAAAAGAAACGAATCCTTTGCTGCCCTGACCTGGATGGGCCGGGCAAGCCCGACCTCGTCAGATCTCCGCAATGCTCCCTCTAAGCGGTGGAGTCCTGTGAGCAAAAATTCTACTTTGAGAGCTGCTGGCATTAAAGTGGTGAGCGAGCGATTTGGCTGCTGTATACATTAGCTTGCTCTGGACCCATCCTTCCTGAGCTAAGACAAAAATGTGTGAGCCGGAGGCTAAAAAACTGTGAGCTAGCTCACGCTAACTCAGCTTAGAGGGAACACTGCTCTGAATCTAAGCAGGGCATGGCAAGTATTTGGACGGGAGACCTCCAAGGAATACCAGGGTCATGAGGCAGAGGCAGTGTCAGAATCTGACAATAGTCTGATTGTTCTACTTGTTCTACTGTTACTTTCTGCTTCTTTGTGCCCCACTATCACCAAATGTTTTATTGCTTGCCTTGAAGTAGAAAGAACTTAATGTTACTTTCTTCCCGGGAGGATGGCCTGCCACATTCTTGGTCGTCACATAAACAACTGAAGCTATCTCATCCTGTTCACTCCCCCTCCCGTTTGAGGCTTGAAGTATGTTATCAAAGTTGCTTCAACCCTGGAGGCTATTTTATTGTTACTCAGGGGTCATTTCGTAGAAAAAGAGGTGCAGGAGCTCATTAGCCTAACTCATTTGCATAACTCATTTGCATATGCCAGACCCCCTAACATACCGGAAGTGTGTCAGAAGGCAACACCCACCCCTCAGGCTCCACTCCACAGGTGAGTGAAACTGACCTGCTCTTCCTCCCTTCCCTTCCCCATCCGATACTCTATGCAATAAAAATAAGCGTCAAGAACACACCCTCATTCTCTTCCTGCTCCCTTGAAACCACCAGGTTTCAAGTAGACTTGAGATACCCAGGACATGTGCACCGCCCATCCCTTTCCCTTCCCCTCCCCACAACAAGACACCCTGTGAGGTAGGTGGGGTTGAGAGAGGTCTTTTGAGAACTGCTCATGAGAGAACAGCTCTGAGAGAACTTGTGACTGGCCCAAGGTCACACCAGCAGCTGCATGTGGAGAAGTGGGGAATCAAACCCGGTTCTCCCAGATGAGAGTCCAACTCCTGACCACTACACCAAACTGATGGGGTGGAAGCTGCTGAAGGGTTGGTGAAATTTCTCCAGTACTTAAGTGCCATGTGCCCAGGTAAAAAATGGTATACTTAGAAAATTTATATGCCACCTTGAGCAAGTCTCTGGAAAAGCAGCACACAGTCATAAAAGGAACAATGATAAAATTATCAATATTAAAACAAAACATTACAAACAATAAAGACCCTAGCAGGGCTTTCCCTGGGGCGCTGCGCCTCTGCACTGCTCGGGGAAGCCGAGGAGGGGGCGGGGCTTGGTCATGTGCCCGCCCCCTGGGCTCCTCACTCCCGGAGCTGCGCTCCTGTGCGCTCCCGCTCCAACGGACCCCTGTTGTTACTGACCAAATGTTTTGCCTAGAGTTCGCACATCTGGGTCACTCAGGGCAAGAAGGGAATTTTTATAACTTTCCCACCTTTGGTGAGAACAAACGGTTGCCTTTTTCTTCCCGCTTTTTTGTATGTACTCTGATTGGCCGATTATGTTCAAGCACCTATGCCTGAAGGTATATTAACCGATGTTATTTTTTTTCCTGTATCTCTAACAAACATCGAGTACCTGTTCCAGTATTAGAAATAAAGAGCTTTGCTTTAACCCAAAGGTCTGATCTATTGCTGTTAGTGCAGAAGTCTCACAGGCAGGTGATGGCAAGCCATCTCTGAACGTCCCTTGCCTTCAAGCCCCACTAGGGCTTCAAGCCCCACTAGAAAATAAGGAGGGGAAAGAAAATAAAGGGGAAAAAGACAGAAAAAGGGGGGGGGGAAATAAATGAAACCTCTGCTGAAAGATAAGACACATTTCAGTGGCCTTCAGAAGGGCAGGTCAGCAGCTGAAAAAAACGTGGGCACACTCCTTTGAGGTGAGAGAGTAAACCGAGAAAGCTGCCTCGAACAGACTTAGACCATTAATCCATCTAACTCAGGATAATCCAACAAGCAGCTTTTCCTGGGTCTCCAGCAGAGAAAGGTACTTCCTGACAGCTGCTACCTGAGATCTTGTTACGGGAAATGCCAGGAAGCAAGGGACTGAAATTGGGGGTCTGCTGCATGAAAAGCACGTGCTCTGTCTCTGAGGGGCTGTGGGTGACTGGCAAAGCATCCACTTGACATGCAGAGGGTCCCGGGTTCAATCCCCGGCATCCCCAGTTAAAAGAACCAGTTAGGAGGCGATGTGAAAGACTTCTGCCTGAGACCCTGGAGAACCACAGCCAGCCTGAGCAGACCACGCTGACCTTGATGGACCCGGACCCGAGGGTCTTATTCAGTAAAAGGCAGATCTGTGTGTCTGTGTAGGTTCTCGCCCATCAACGTAACTGACAAAGCTGCCTTTGCATAGAATCACACCACAAGCCTATTTAGCACAGTACTGTCTCCACAGACGGGAAGCAGCTCTCCGGTGTCTCAGGTTGAGGATTTCCTTGTCCTCATGGGTCATTGTGTAGAAAAGGAGGTGCAGGAGCCCATTTGCATAACTCATTTGCATATGCCACACCCCCTTGCAAAGGGCAGGCATGCAAGCATGCCCGGGTTCCTAGCCTGATCTTCTCCAGGTGGCCTGCCGCCATGGGGCACCTAGAGAAAATTGGGCAGGGAACCCAGGCATGTTTAGAATGCCTTTCTCTCCCTTCCCATCTGGGAAAGGGAAAAAAAGGCATTTAAATCCCCCCAGGCAGCGGGGGGTGGGCCAGGAATGGCGGCATGAGGGGGTGCCCTGGGCTCCTTACTGGCAAAGCGGTGTTCCGCCACGCTCCGGCAGGAAATGACCCCTGCTCGTTCTAACACCTTCTACTTGATTCCTCTTGAATTGGAGATGCTGGGAACTGAACCTGGAAACTTCGGCAAGCAAAGTGTGTGCTCTACCACTGAACTATGGCCCCAGCCCTGAAGGAAAGGTTCTGCAATGGGATACGTGTGGGATAGGTAAGGTAGAGAGAGAAGTACTTTCCTCCCTTTCTCACAATACAAGAACTCGTGGGCACTCCATGAGATTAATGAGCAGTAGGCTTTGAACAGATCAAAGGGAGTACCTCTTCACCCAAAGAGTGATTAACAAACGGAATTCGCTGCCACAGGAGGTGGTGGCGGCTACAAGCGTGGACGGCTTCAAGAGGGAATTGGATAGACATCTGGAGCAGAGGCCCATCAGTGGCTATTAGCCACAAGGTAGGAACTCTCAGTCTGGGGCAAGTGATGCTCTGTGTTCTTGGTGCTTGGGGGGGGGGGGGCAACAGTGGGAGGGCTTCTAGTGTCCTGGCCCCACTGGTGGAGCTCCTGAGGGCACCTGGTGTTTTTGGCCACTGTGTGACACAGAGTGTTGGACTGGAGGGGCCACTGGCCTGATCCAACATTGGCTTCTCTTATGTTCTTCTATGGAGCAGAGGTCCATCAGTGGGTATTAGCCACAAGGTATAGATGGGAACTCTCGGTCTGGGGCAAGGGATGCTCTGTATTCTTGGTGCTTGGGGGGGGGCAACAGTGGGAGGGCTTCTAGTGTCCTGGCCCCACTGGTGGAGCTCCTGAGGGCACCTGGTGTTTTTGGCCACTGTGTGACAGAGTGTTGGACTGGATGGGCCACTGGCCTGATCCAACTGGGCTTCTCTTATGTTCTTATGTCTGGGGCAGTGATGCTGTGTCTTCTTGGTGCTTGGGGGGCCACAGTGGAAGGGTTTCTGGAGTTCTGGCCCAAGTTCTGGACCTCCTAGTGGCCCCTGGTATTTTTGGCCCCTGTGTGACAGAGTGTTGGAGTGGATGGGCCACTGGCCTGATCCAACACGGGCTTCTCTTATGTTTTTATGTGAGACGCACTGACGCCATAAGGGAAACCAGGGCCTTCAGTCCGCAAGACCTGAGCAAGGTCGTTAACAATGGGATGTTTGGGAGGTCACTAATTCCCAGAATCACCGTAAGTCAGAATTTACTTGCCAGCGCATAGCGCATACAATACCTCTGGTCATCTCCCTTCAGGAAATGCTCTTACCTCACCCAGGGAGGGGAAACGCAGCTGAGCCATTTTTCGGAGCTGACCGTCCACAAAGACATTCACGAGGTTCTGGCCAAAGGGCCGTCGGCCGGTGATGTGGACAATATCGACGCAATGCTGGAAGAAATGGAAGGAGAAAAAAGCGTTTATGGACTTCCCCTTGCGTGGGGTGACAAAATGCCTTGAACCGGCCCTGGAAGAACTGCACCACCTCCAGATTTCAGCACGCACACAGAATGCCTACTTGGACAACTGGCAGGACGTTGGGGGGGCGCACAGCATTGCAGGAGAATTTTTAAAAAGCAGCTTCCTGTACTTACCCAAAATTCATACAGGAAGTGACAAAGGGTAGCTCTAGGAATCACTGGAAACTCTATGGTAAAATCATAGAGTTTCTGGAGAGTCCTAGAGCTACCCCAGAAGGTAGGTCTAGGAATGGCCAGAAACCCTATCTAAAATGGAACTTTCACTGGAGCTCAGCAGCTCTGACATGTGCCCGTGACTGACAGTGTAACAGGACAGAGCTTACCGCAGTTGGGTTGGGTTTTCCAGTTCAACTTACCCAGGCACTGTCGTTGAAAGGAAACTCCGGGAGAGCGACCGTCATGTACTCCTTCTTAGTGCAGACAGCCACCACCAGCATCCCATCGGCCGTGAAGAAGGCCTCAAAGCCCGTCCCGCTGGCTGTGAAGAAGCTGGAGGGAGGGAAATTGAGGGGTAGAGAAAAGGCTTGACTGTTGGTACAGCTCGTCTGACGGTCAGACAGTGTTCTCCGTTGCCCGGGGAAGTAAGCCCACCCACAGGCTGGTATCAAGCCCCACATACAATTTTGCAGAAGAAATTAGCACAGCCAGGGGAGTGAATTCAGATGCTGAATGACATTAGCAGGCAAATGCCAATAGCAAGTGAATGAAAATGGCAAGTGTGATTGGATTAGGCTATTCTCCTACAAAGGAATTTCAGAGGGAGCTTAGAAAGAGAGACTGCTGAATTGCAACTGATAATGAAGCTCGAGGCAATGCACCCTCCTGGACTGAATCAAGACCTAGGTTTCCTGTCTCATCACCAGTGCTGATTTCTCCATGCCTACTACCCCTCTGCATATCACAACTAATCTGATCATGCCTTCTATTGTCCTTTGCCTGCTATTGTCATTCAGGATCTGAAATCACTCCATTCTAATACAAAACTAATATGACAACTTCCTCCCAGAAAAACTGAATGATGATGGGACACGCTGAAAGCATAGGTCTAAGGGACGCATCCTATGAGTTACAATGCTTACAGTTAGACACTTTACTCAATCGTTTGCTAAATAGTCACTGTGGTGATATGTTCCCTCTAAGCTGTGGAGTTTTGTGAGCAAAAATTCAACTTTGTGAGCTCCTGGCATTAAAGTTGTGAGTGAGCGATTTGGCTACTGCATAAATTGGTTTGCTCCGGAGCCATCCTTCCAGAGCTAAGACAAAAATGTGTGAGCCAGAGGCTAAAAAACTGTGAGCTAGCTCACACTAACTCAACTTAGAGGGAACACCAGTGCTCCCTCCAAGCTGTGGAGTCTTGTGAGCAAAAATTCTACTTTGTGAGCTACTGGCATTAAAGTTGTGAACGAGCAAGTTGGCTGCTGCATAAATTAGTTTGCTCTGGAGCCCTCCTTCCTGGGCTAAGACAAAAATCTGTGAGCTGGAGACTAAAAACTGAGCTAGCTCACACTAACTCAGCTTAGAGGGAACACTGGTGTCCAGTATATCCTAAATGCAATTTTTTTGGGGGGGTGAATAACTTAACAGCCATGAAGAGATCAGGTATAAACTTAATATACCTTAGAAGAAGAAGATGATATTGGATTTATACCCTGCCCCTCACTACCTGAAGGAGTCTCAGAGTGGCTTACAATCTCCTTTCCCTTCCCCTCCCCACAACAGACACCATATGAGGCAGGTGGGGCTGAGAGAGCTCTTTCCAGAACTGCTCCTGAGAGAACAGCTCTGGAAAAACTTGTGACTGACCGCAGGTCACTCCAGCAGCTGCATGTGGAGGAAGAGTGGGGAATCAAACCTGGTTCTCCCAGGTTAGAGTCCGCTGCTCTTAACCACTACACCAAACTGGCTCCCAGAGAGCCAGTTTGGTGTAGTGGTTAAGTGCACGGACTCTAATCTGGGAGAACCGGGTTTGATTCCCCAGTCCTCCACTTGCACCTGGCTGGATGACCTTGGGCAAGCCATAGCTCTGGACCAGCTGTCCCCTCAAGGACAGCTTGGGAAAGAGCTCTCTCAGCCCCACCTACCTCACAGGGTGTCTGTTGTGGGGAGGGGAAGGGAAAAGGAGTTTGGAAGCCGCTCTGAGACTCCCTTGGGGAGTGGAGGGCGGGGTATAAATCCAATCTCTTCTTCTTCTTCTTCTTCTTCTTCCCTATGAATCTTATTTTGGCAAACCCCTCTGGAATGTGTCAGCTCTGGGACTTCATGCCATATAACACCCCTCTTACCCTACGGCTCACCTCCCTGCCTCCCCTAGCCTTACCTGTACAGCTGCTTCCGCTTCAGCTTGACGGCTTCCTCGGGGGACTCCTTCGCCCCCTCCACGAGGCACACCCAGCCGTGGAAGGCAAAGCCGCTTCCTGGCCACTTCTGGATGGCTGGGACCATGATCCCTGCCATGCTGGGGGTGAGGTCGAAGTACTGCAGGGCTCGCTCCGGCCCGTCCTTCCGGGCCATGCCCGAGAGCGCACGGATGACTTGGGTGGTGTGCGGATGGGGTCCCTTGCCCGGGTCAGTCCGGAGGAGCTTGAGGAGCTGCTTGAACTCGCCCGGCCGGAGGGAGAGGCTGCCCAGGACCTGGAGCAGGCCGATGAGGTTCTCGGCACACTTGGCGTCCAGCTGGCGCTCGGCGGCGCACAGTGCATCCAGCAGGCAGCCGACCATCCCCGCCTTCACGCAGGTTGTGCGGCTCTGGAGGGAGGCGTCACAGATTTTCTTCAGCCAGTCGGACAGGAAGACCTGCAGGTCCCGTGAGGTCAGCTCCGGGAGCCACATGATCAGGATCAGCAGCGGCTGTTCGTTGTGGATAGGGCGGGCAGGGCAGGAGGCGTGGTCGCCTTCGACCGCCTTCGGTATTTAAAAAAAAAAGCGAGATTAAAGGGTGAGGCCGAATCAGTCCCTTGGTTTAGCAGTACGACGCATTCATTTATTTATACCCCACGTCTCTCCCCAGTTAGGACTCAAAGCGGCTTAGTGCATCGTAATTTGTTCCTCCATTTTCTCACAACAACCCTTTGAGGTGGGCCAGGTTGAGAGACAGATGGGCTCACGGTCAGCCAGCAAGCTTCCCAGGCGGAAGTGGGGGTTCGGAGCCCAGTTGTCCGAGTTGGGCACTCTATCCACTACACCCCATTGGCTCTCAGTACTCCTCACCCCTGTCATAAATGCTCACCCAAGCCTGGGTCAACATTTAAGGGTCAAGGAGTCAAAACACATCACAAAGTTAAAAAAATACTTAAGAGAAATACTTAAGTTACTTTTTCCCACCATAGAGAACAATGGAGGGAATGGGGGCAGCCTGTTTGGAGGCCCGCAGAATTGGACCCCCTGGTCCAATCTTCTTGAAACTTGGTGGGTATTTGGGGGAGAGGTCCCAGAAGCTACCCTGCAAGTTTGGAGCCTCTCCCTCAAACCCCCACCCCTACAGCCGCTTTTAAAGCCACTGCTGAATTTCGGCGGCAATTCGGTGGCAAGCCAAATTAGATCAGAGAATCCGATTCGGCCTGTGGCTGCCCTAGTGCCCACTCATGAGCTGGCGGAGTGGCGCTCCACCTCGCTCTGGCCCCAAAGGACCCCTGCAAATGACCAAACAATTACTCAAATAGCAGTGGTCATGAGTCTAGGCAAATGTATTTAGCCTTTACAGTTGACAGAACACCAATTCCACGACAGACGTTAAAAAAAAAATAGATTATTTATTTATGTGCAAGAATATGCAAAAACAAGACAGGACTTCGTGGAGTTACAAAAACAAAGAAGCTAAGCTTAACCAGCCTTCCTAAAAAAGATGCTACTCTTCAGAGTTTCCTTTCCAGGTCCAGAATCAGCATAGTCCAGCATAACAGAGGTTCACACAGTCAGCCCATGGTTCAAGATAGAGTGCCATTGCTGGCTTGCCATGGGACTACTGACCAGTCCCAGGTCCTGAAGCTCTAAGCAGCAGCAGAACTTTCCCAGGAAAGCAACAAGCCATGGTATCCGAGAGGGTCTCGGCCGTCGGCATGGGTCATTTCGTAGAAAAAGAGGTGCAGGAGTTCATTACCATAACTCATTTGCATATGCCACACCCCCTAACATACCGGAAGTGTGTCAGGAGGCAACACCCACCCCTCCGGCTCCACTCCACAGGTGAGTGAAACTGACCTGCTCTTCCTCCAGTCCCTTCCCCATCCAATACTTGGTGCAATAAAAAGAAGCATCAAGAACACACCCTCATTCTCTTCCTGCTCCCTTGAAACCACCAGGTTTCAAGTAGACTTGAGATACCCAGGACATGTGCACCACCCATCCCTTCCCCTTCCCCTCCCCACAACAAGACACCCTGTGAGGTAGGTGGGGCTGAGAGAGGTCTTTTGAGAACTGCTCATGAGAGAACAGCTCTGAGAGAACTTGTGACTGGCCCAAGGTCACACCAGCAGCTGCACATGGAGGAGTGGGGAATCAAACCCGCTTCTCCCAAATTAGAGTCCAACTCCTGACCACTACACCAAACTGATGGGGTGGAAGCTGCTGAAGGGTTGGTGAAATTTCTCCAGTACTTATGTGCCATGTGCCCAGATAAATAATGGTATACTTAGAAAATTTATATGCCACCTTGAGCAAGTCTTTGGAAAAGCAGCACACGGTCATAAAAGGAACAATGATAAAATTATCAATATTAAAACAAAACATTAAAAACAATAAAGACCCCAGCAGGGCTTTCCCCGGGGCGCTGCGCCTCTGCACTGCTCGGGGAAGCCGAGGAGGGGGCGGGGCTTGGTCATGTGCCCGCCCCCTGGGCTCCTCACTCCCGGAGCTGCGCTCCTGTGTGCTCCCGCTCCAACGGACCCCTGGCCGTTGGCCCTATCAGAGAGCAGAAGACTGATATCATCTTCCTGGTGTTGCTAGGCCAAGTAAGATCCCATAATAGTGAAAATGAAATTTATTGCTGCAGACAACTTCATTCCCACTCGCAGGTGTATGCGTGTTAATTGGCTTGGAATGCGCTAACGAGCCACAAGAACAGGGAGGGGAGGAGCTCAGCGCCAGGGAAGCTGAAGTCATTTATTCAGTCAAGGCCACCCAGCCCTCTTGTTATCTCTCTGCTCTCAGTCTCTAGGGAACATGTTCAAACAGGCCCAAAAGCCTGAACCAAAGTTTCGGCCTGTTAAAGTGACTGGACTTAAGGAAAGAAAATGGCTTTTCTTTACAACCCCCATAATCCTCAAAGAAGGAATAATCCAGGTCATGGGTTTTCTGATTGCCTTCCAGCTCCTTCTTCTGAGATGCCACCTGGATTCCAGAATGACAGCATAGGGGGAGAAGGAGGAGGAGGAGTCTGGATTCATACCCCACCCTTCGCTACCCAAAGGCGTCTCAGAGCGGCTTACAATCTCCTTTCCTTTCCCCTCCCCACCACAGACACCCTATGAGACAGGTGGAGCCGAGAGAGCTCTCTCGAAAACTGCTCCTGAGAGAACAGCTCTGAGAGAACTTGTGACTGGCCCAAGGTCATACCAGCAGCTGCGTGTGGAGGAGTGGGGAATCAAATCCGCTTCTCCCAGATCAGAGTCCGCCACTCCTAACCACTGCACCAAACTGGCTCTTGGGACACCCCTCGCTCCTATCCCTATCCCATTTTATTATCCCTTCTTTCTTCCAAGGAGCTCAGGTTGAATGCCTGCTTCTCTCCCCCATTTTGCTGTCACAATGCCCCTGCCAGGACCAGGGCTGCAAATGACCTGAGATTAAAAAACTCATGGCCCTCACCATGTTCAGCAGTTCCTGCAGGAGCCTCCGGGTCGGCTGGCTCTGGCTCTTCAGAACTTCGTACAAGTGGGAGTAGCCGATCCGTTCTTTGAACACCTCCTGGAAGAGCAACAGCTAGTGACAATTAGATAGAAGACGCTTCTGCAAGGCACGGGCTGACTCCGGGTTCCAAAACACCTGGAGATTTGAGGGTGGAGCCTGGGAGGGCGGGGTTTAGAGAGGGGAGGGATCTTGCTAGGGTATAACGCCATGCAGTCCACCTTCCAAAGCAGCCAGAGGAAGTGGAATCAATTGCTCCATCTATATTTTAGTGTGTTTGTCTTTCAGAATAGTGTATTAGAATACTGAATGGATGTCTGCTGACAACATTACACCCGGCTCAAAATGCACTGTTAAGATTCGGTTACTTCCCACAATTAGAAATAGCACCTCTAGAAGAAGAGAAGAAGAAGAGATTGGGTCTATACCCCGCCCTTCACTACCTGAAGGTAGTGGCTTACAAACTCCTTTCCCTTCCCCTCCCCACAACAGACACCCTGGGAGGCAGGTGGGGCTGAGAGAGCTCTGACTGAGACTGCTCTTTCTCAAGAACAGCTCTGACAGAACTATGGCTTGCCCAAGGTCATCCAGCAGGTGCAAGTGGAGGAGTGGGGAATCGAACCCTTAACCACTATACCAAACTGGCTCTTTAGAGATTTCTCTACTAGTTTGACATATTTATTGCTTTACAACTGTTGACCTTATAACCTTACCTTGTCATTTAGTTTTTGACTTTGCACAACTTAAAACATCATCATGTTACATGTTAATTTGCTGTTAAGACCCTGTCTATAAGTTTAGGACCTCATCGGCCATTCCAACTGTATTTGAAAAAGTGAGCTTGGCACATGAAAGCTCATACCTTGTATAAATCTTTGTTGGTCTTAAAGATGCCCCTGGACCAGTGTTCCCTCTAAGCTGAGTTATTGTGAGCTAGCTCACAGTTTTCTAGCCTCCGGCTCACACATTTTTGTCTTACCTCAGGAAGGATAGCTGCAGAGCAAACTCATTTATGCAGCAGCCAAATTGCTCGCTCTCAACTTTAATGCCAGTAGCTCGCAAAGTAGGATTTTTGCTCACAAGATTCCACAGCTTAGAGGGAGCATTGCCCTGGACTATAAATTTGTGCCCTCTTTCTGTGTTATACCTTTGAGGATGCCTGTCACAGCTGCTGCCGATACGTCAGCTACTACAATGCCAAGACCACGGCCATACAGCCCGGAAAATCTACACCAACTAATTAATTAACTGATTAATAAGGGATTTATGTGGTCTGGAGACCAGCTGTCGTTCCAGATCTCCAGCCCCCATCTTGAGGTTGGGAACACCACCACTAACGTAAACAAGGCCTCGAAAGGTCTTCCAAAAGTAGCCTTGGGAGTGAGCAACACACAAAGAGCAAAAAAAAGGGAATCTTTCAGAGACAAATTCTGGTTCTTCCCCCCCTCAGGGTCGCCAATTCCAGGTTGGAAAGTTCCTGGATATTCAGATGGGTGGTGCTTGGGGGAGGGCGGGGTTTGTGGAGGGGAGGGACTTCAGTGGGGTATAATACCATAAGAGTCCACCCTCCAAAGCAGCCATTTTCTCCAGGGGAACTGATCTCGGTCGTCTGGAGATGAACTGTAATAGCGGGGGGGGGGGGGGGTCACCAGACCTCACCTGTAGGCTGGCAACCCCACTTCCGCTCTTTGGGTCTTCTTGTGATTTTTATTCTGGCCCCTCATGAAAAGGAACCATTAAATTTATTTATTTAAAACATGTCTGGGCAGCTTTTCCACCTCCTTTCGGGCCCCCAAGATGGCAAACACGAAAACGTTTGAAACATTAAAACAGGCCTGACACTAAAAAGCATTTAAAACTCAGACAATTCAAAACTACGTAATAAAACCTAACATAAATACACATTAGGGTTGCCAAGTCCAGGTTGGAAAATAACGGGGGATTTTGGGGGTGGAGCCAGGAGAAGGCGGGGTTTGGGGAGGGGAGGGGCCTCAGCATGGTACAATGCCGTAGAGTCCACCCTTCGAAGCAGCCATTTTCTCCAGAGGAGCTGATCTCTGTCAGCTGGAGATCAGTTGTAAAAGCGGGAGATCCCAAGGCCCCACCTGGAGGCTGGCAACCCTAATACACATGCATATCAAGATAAATGCAGAAAAACCCACAAGGAAGGAAGAGGGCCAATCAGAATCATAGAGTCATCAAGCTTGAAGGGACCACAGAGGCCGTCCTGTTCTCATGTACATCGCCCAGAGGTCAGGGATAGGGCAATTAATAAATAAGCTGAGATAGGGTGATTAATAAATTTAATAAATAATAATAATAATAATAACCCCCTGTTCAATGCAGGATCGGCCTAAAGCATCCCTGACAAGTGTTCGTCCGGCCACTGCTTGAAGGCTGCCAGTGATGAGGAGCTCAACACCTCCCTAGGCAGCCAAGTCCACCGCTGGACTGATCTTACTGTAAAAAATTTTTGCCCAAATATCCAGCCAGTATCTTTCCTCCCATAATAAACCCATCCCATTGAGTTACAGGGAACGCCAAACGAGGCAAAAAAAAAAAGTCCACCCCCACTGGCGGAAGACAACAGTAGAGGTTGTTTTGGTGTACCGTATTTTTTGCTCCATAAGACGCACTTTTCCTCCCCAAAAAAGTGGGGGGGAAAGTGTGTGCGTCTTATGGAGCTTTTCTTACCTGCAACAGGGCTCTTTCTTCGGCAGGAACGCAGGGGAACGCCATTCAGGCTGGCATTCCAGCCTTCCCCGCCCCTCCCTGCTGGGCCTGAGCTGTTAAGACTTAAAAGGGAAACGGCAGGAAAACCCCCACCAGGCTAGGTACTCTTTCCCTTTAAGTGCTTTCCCCCTTTAAGACAGCCAGCAGCAGAAAGCCCCGCCCACAGATTAAGCTCCGTGGCTACTTTGCACAGAAAGGTCTGGCTTTGCATGGCATGCCGACGTCTCTCTTCTTTCCTTTCTCTATCTTCCTTCCTTCCTTTCCTTTTTTCTGTCTGTCTTTCTGTCTCTCTCTCTGTCCCCTCCTTTCTTTCTTCCTTTCTCTTTCTCTCTCTCTCCTCCTCCTTCCTTCCTTTATCTCTCTCTCTCTCTTTCTTTCTGTTTCATTTTTTCCTGTTTTCCTCCTCTAAAAACAAGGTGCGTCTTATGATCAGGTGCGTCTTATGGAGCGAAAAATACGGTATGTTCTTTGAGGAACAGGAAAAGTCCTGGAATTTCTGTTCTTGGGAATGCAAATTCAGTTTCTTTCTGAGCAAATATGGCATTTTGTAACCCCATTGCAGGTTGAGGTTCTTGCCTCAGGCCTCCGCCCATTCATGCAAGAGACCCCGATTTCCTGTCCCGTCCTCGTGGCGTTACTCAAACTTTCCCCTCACACGAACGTGAGCCGCTTACCTTGGCTGAGGGGGAGCCGCTCATTATGGATGTGAGCACCGCGATGGCGTGAACCGCAAGGGCATCCGAACGGGTGTCAAAGACCTGAAGGTGAGAGAGGAGGGAGAGGAAAAGAAACTGATTATCCCCCGTTACAACTGGCAGGCCGGGCGGCTTCCCTCCATTTTGCGCCATTCCATTTTTCCTAACTGAAAGAGTTCTACTGACCTACGTTGCGAGAGAAATAAATTAAAATGACGAACACTGAGCAAAAGGGAACAGCCGCTCTGGATTTTTACTGAATCATTTGGAATAATAATTTAAAAAAAAAGATGAAGAAGCAAAACAGCAGCCAGGAAAAGAAAAGAAGCTCAGGGTGTGAATTCTGCCCCTCTGCTCTCAGATAGCAACCTCACGTGGAAACAGCGATATACGTTGAGCAAGGAAAAGATACGAAGGCCCTCTAAAACTGAATGTGGCGGTAGGAAGGTCCCCCCCTTGCAGTTCTATTATGCAACTTACATCACAAAAAAGCGGACAAACAAAAGGTGCAAACTCAACCAACATATGACTGACAGAAACCAAAGCGAGAGGGAAGAAGGCGAAGGGAGGAAAAGCTCTCCTGCGTGGTTCTCAAGAGTCTCTTCTGTGCTTCAATAACCTTCTTTGGCTAAGAGCTCTGGCTGCTGTCCAGAAAAAGTTAATTGTGCTCAATTTAAGGATGTGTTTCTTCCTCGCACGACCACAAGCTGCAGCCCTGGCCGACGTGACGCTTGCTATGGTGGTAAAGTAAATCTGTGTCCAGGCTATACTGCAACAGGTTGAATTAGTGCTCCTCTGTGTAAAAAGATAAAAATCCCTGCACAGAGAAAACTAGCTAGACTAGAAACCTTCTCCCTGATAAGCTAGGTTTCTGCATGCGTGGATTTTTCTTTTTAGGTATGCAGGAATGTTTGGTGAGAGAGGCAGTTTCCCCATAGCTCAAAGCTGTATAGTACAGAGCGTCTCAGAGAGAACAAGTTCTGATTGTCCCCTGATTGTTCACATTCATCCCACTCACTATGTGCTACCACCATTTCTGTGCACGGTTTTAAACCATGTTGCCTAGGCAGAAGCTTTTAGGCTTATCTACTCTTGATATCTATGCTGAGTAACGTCACTTTATACTCCAGGGTAGGAAGCTCATAGGAAACCGTGCTGTGTACAATACAAACGCCCCAGCAAACGATTTCTATGGGACTCGTCTTATGCCCAGAGGCCACGTATACAGCTCCAATTTTAAGTGAAACAGCAATAAGGATCCTTAGCAATCAATGGCTGCAGTCACACACACTAAAGAATCCACTTTCAATGCACTTTCCAACAGGATTTTGCCGGTTCACACAGTGAAATCCAGTTGGAAAGTGCACTGAAAGTGGATTGAAAGTGGATTCTTTAGTGTGCGTGACCGCAGCCAAAAACAATTTTTAAAAAATGAAAAATGTGCATATCAATTAAGCTATGAAATGCCACAAATTAAGGGGAGGAGGACACTGTTTGGAAGAGATGGAGAGGATCCATGAAATAGGGTTGCCAGCTCCTGGTTGGGAAATACCTGGAGATTTGGGGGGGTGGGGAGGGCGGGGCTTGGGAAGGTATGAGCTTTCGTGTGCAAGGCACACTTTTTGTGTGTGTGTGTGCAAGGCACACTTTTTAAAAATTGGGTTTGCGTGTGTCCTTTATAAAGTTTATATCTCCAGCACCTGGCATTACATTTTCTGCCACACATGGCCCGGCCCAATAAAATGACATTTATGTCAGATCCGGCCCTCATAACAAATGAGTTTGACACTTCTGCTCTAGAGATTAGGGGCTTTCTTCCCCCCACAGTTTAGCTTCTACAGACCTGGAAGAGGAAATGAAACTCGACGCTGCCACCGCTGCTTGCCAATCTTTCAAGAAGAAGAAGAAGAGATTGGATTTATATCCTGCCCTTCACTACCCAAGGGAGTCTCAGAGCGGCTTACAAACTCCTTTCCCTTCCCCTCCCCACAACAGACACCCTGTGAGGTAGGTGGGGCTGAGAGAGCTCTGACAGAAACTACTCATTCAAGGACAGCTCTGACAGAACTATGGCTTGCCCAAGGCCATCCAGCAGGTGCAAGTGGAGGAGTGGGGAATTAAACGCGGTTAAACGCGGTTCTCCCAGATTAGAGCCCGCGCACTTAACCACTACACCAAGGGCAGAGAAACCTCCACAGAAGGGGACTACTGGCTGATTCATCTCTGTTAACTGAGGAGTGGTTACAGATGCTGGCAAAGTCATCCTTCATCTGAAACAAGCGGGGATTGCCCGTGGGTGAGCACAGATGTTTGAATGGGGCAGGGGGAGGGAGGAATGTGTGCTATTCATTGCGAGCTAGCAAAAAGCACAGCTGGAGGGAAGAGATAGGGTTGCCAACTCCAGGTCCGGAAAGTCCTGGAGGTTTGGGGGTGAAGCCCGGGAACGCCCAGGAGAAGCAAGCTGACATGCCTGAATTTCCCAGATTCAGGGACCAGCTCCCAATTCCACACTAGGAAAAGGCGACTGAAGCAGCAAATGGAAAGAGATTTCTACTTGCCTCCCTGCAGCACAGACAAAAGAAATCCACTGTTTATTCAAATACGGGCAGCGGGGAAAGGTGGAGGGCTTTTGCCACAAGCGGGGCATGCAATTCAGCGGTTTGTGTGAGCTTCCAAAGCATCCATACTTTTCAGATGTTCCGCCTGCCAGGCCGAGTTACCCTTTCTTTTGTAGGGAGGTTTTTGCTCTGGATTCTGTCTTCCACTGGCTTCCCCAGCAACCCAAGATCGGCTGCTTCCCCAAACCCTTAATCTGTCTCCTTGGCTACAGAGACTGATAATCGGTGAGGCTGTCCAGGTGCTTGGGGGGGGGGGGGATACTCATTGCAGAGAAGAGAAGATGGAGACTGCTGCTGTTTGTAGAAAGCCAAGAAGAGATCCAGAGGGCAAGACCAGACCCAGCAGGTTAAGTCCTGGGAGGAGAGATTCCAGTTGAATCTGGTTGAGAAGATCCCCAACTTTTTTGAGCTGGGGGCAGCCTTCCTCCTAGCCAGTTTGGTGTAGTGGTCAGGGGTCCGTTGGAGCGGGAGCGCACAGGAGCGCAGCTTCGGGAGTGAGGAGCCCAGGGGGCGGGCACATGACCAAGCCCCGCCCCCTCCTCGGCTTTCCCGAGCAGTGCAGAGGCGCAGAGCCCCGGGGAAAGCCCTGCTAGGGTCTTTATTGTTTTTAATGTTTTGTTTTAATATTGATAATTTTATCCTTGTTCCTTTTATGACTGTGTGCTGCTTTTCCAGAGACTTGCTCAAGGTGGCATATACATTTTCTAAGTATACCATTTTTTACCTGGGCACATGGCACATAAGTACTGGAGAAATTTCACCAACCCTTCAGCAGCTTCCACCCCATCAGTTTGGTGTAGTGGTCAGGAGTTGGACTCTAATCTGGGAGAACCGGGTTTGATTCCCCACTCCTCCACATGCACCTGGCTGGATGACCTTGGGCAAGCCATAGCTCTGACAAGAACTGTCCTTGAAAGGGCAGTTTCTGTCAGAGCTCTCTCAGCCCTGCCTACCTCACAGGATGCCTGTTGTGGGGAGGGGAAGGGAAAGGAGTTTGTAAGCCGCTCTGAGACTCCGAGTGAAGGGCGGGGTATAAATCCAATCTTCTCCTCCTCCTCCTCTTCTAAGATGAGTTAGTGTGAGCCAGCTCACAGTTTTTTAGCGTCCGGCTCACACATTTTTGTCTTGGCTCAGGAAGGACGGCTCTAGAGGAAATTAATTTATGCAGCAGCCACGTCACTCGCTCACAACTTTAATGCCGGTAGCTCACCAAGTAGAATTTTTGCTCATAGGACTCCACAGCTTAGGGAGCATTGGGGGGGGGCACCTGGTACTGGATGGTGGGCGCAACAACAAAATGGCTGCCACCAGGGGCGGAGCCAGCCATAAACTCTCAGGGAGGGAGGTCACTCATAATTCTAATAGGAACTCTTCAATGTTTCAGGCTGAAGCTCTGCTTATCAGGAGGCTTTTTAAAAGGAACATATAGTTTAAAAATATTTCCTTGCAGATACACAGCTTATCTTCAGCCATATAGTGAAAATCCTTGCACTGGGGTGGTGTCAGAATCTGACAATAGCTTGCTTGTTCTATGACTGCCTTAATGTTACTTTCGGTTTCTTTGTGCCTTGCTATCACCCAAATGTTTTATTGCTTGCATTGAAGTAGAGATTGCTGCCCTGCTTAGTGTTACTTTTCCCCGGGAGGATGGCCTCTCGCATTCCTATGCGTCACATAAACAACTGTGCCTGTCTTGTCTGGTTCCCTCCCCCTCTCCTTTGAGACTCTATGTGTGTTATCAGAGTGGGTATAACCTTGGAAGTTATTTTATTGTCCCTGGCCAAATGTTTTGCCTAGTGTTCGCACATCTGGGTCACTCAGGCCAAGAAGGGAATTTTTATAACTTTCCCACCTTTGGTGGGAACAAACAGTCGCCATTCTCTTCCTGCTTTTTTGTATGTGTTCTGATTGGATGTTTATGCATAAGCACCTCTGCATGAAGGTATATTAACACAGGTCATCTTTATTCTGTATCTCTAACAAACATCGAGTACCTGTTCCAGTATTAGAAATAAAGAACTCTGTTTAACTACAAAGGTCTGATCTTTTGCTGATAGTACAGAAGCCTCACAGGTGGCAGCCGATATGGAAGCAACTGCTTTAAAAATCTGCATAGGCAATGAAATCTCCACTGGCCAATCAGAAGCCTTGCTGGGCAAAAGCCTCACCCGGCTCCACTCACTTTTGAAAAACACTTGATGGGCGTTATGTTGCCTGCGGGCACCACGCTGGGGAACCCTGCATTAGGAGATACCTCCTAACAATAAGAGGGGTTCGACAAGGAAACCAGTGACTCAAGCCAGAGTCTTTCTCCAACTGATGGTTTTCCAACAGAGGGTGGAGAGATATCTGTGGGGATTCCCTGCGTGGAACACAGGACCAGACAACGTAGCCTTCCAAACCTAGGACGAAGAGGATGCAAGTATAATTCAGACCAGAGGTGGCCAAACTGTGGCTCAGGAGCCGCATGCGGTTCTTTCACACATATTATGTGGCTCCCGGCAAGGGCAGCTGGGGAAGCTAAATAGAAGAAGAAGAAGAAGAAGAAGAAGAGATTGGATTTATACCCCGCCCTCCACTCCCCAAGGGAGTCTCAGAGCGGCTTACAAACTCCTTTTCCCTTCCCCTCCCCACAACACTCCCCTGTGAGGTAGGTGGGGCTAAGAGAGCTCTTTCCCAAGCTGTCCTTGAGGGAACAGCTGTGACAGAACTATGGCTTGCCCAAGGTCATCCAGCCAGGTGCAAGTGGAGGAGTGGGGAATCAAACCTGGTTCTCCCAGATTAGAGTCCGCACTACACCAAACTGGCTCTAAATATCATTAGCAAACAAATTATCATTGGACAAATAAATATAATTATCAATATCTGCTTTTAGCGCTTTTGTTATGATTTGCGGCAGTCTCGCTTAAGGTTAATAAAAAGCAAATTTGCATATTTCCCAGTAAAAACGTGCAATATCTGTTCATGTCTTGCGGCTCTCAAACATCTGATATTCTGTGTGGCTCTTACGTTAAGCAAGTTTGGTCGCCCCTGATTCAGATGTTAGGTTGCCCAGTCTCCAGTTCAGACATATAAGGACTTCTCTTCCAGGATGATCACAAATCCCAGCTTGAAAGCTAACTCCAGTGCGGATAGATTCAGGCAATTGAGCATGCTGGTCTGAAGCAGCAGAACAAAGTTCGAGTCCAGGGGCACCTTGAAAACCAACAAAGCCTTGTTCACGGTATAAGCTTTCGTGTGCATGCACAAAACCTTATACCTTGAATACAATTTTGTTGGTCTTCAAGGTGCCACTGGACTCAAATTTTGTCCCTGTGTACCTGAAGAAGTGTGCTCGCACACAAAAGCTTATACTGTGGATAAAATCTGCCAGTTTGGTTTAGTGGTTAAGAGTGGCAGACTCTAATTTGGAGCGCTGGGTTTGATTCCCCACTCTTCCTCCAGATTCAGCTGCTGGCGTGACCTTGGGTCAGACACAAGTTCTCTCAGAGCTGGTCTCTCAAGGGCAGTTCTTTCAGAACTCTCTCAGCCCCACCTACCTCGCAGGGTGTCTGTCGTGGGGAAAGGAAAGGGATTTTAAGCTGTGCTGAGACTCTGAGTGAAAGGCGGAGTATAAATCCAACTCTTCTTCTTCTTAAAGGTGTCACAGGACTCAAACTTTGTTCTTCAAAGGGGATGTATAGCTAGCCACCGGCGTAAACTACGGGGGGGCTCGAGGGCTCGAGCCACCCCCGAAATTTCCCAGGGGGGACTGAGCCCCCCCCCCCCGGGAAAACGTCGCGCCTGCCACTGGCGCCTTGCCGCCGCACCTCCCGGACCCTTCCGAGGCTCGCCAGCTGGTGCCTCTCCCCCCCCCCCCCGCCACCGGCCTGGCCATTCCTCCCTCCTTATCTCTCCCTCTTTTAGGGGTGAGGGAGGAGTGGCCAGGGCGGAGGGGGAGGGAAAGGCACCAGCAGCACCGGCTGGTGAGCCTCGGAAGGACCGGGGAGGCACGGCGGCTGGCGGTAGGTTTTCTGGGCGGGGGGGCGGCGGAAACATCACCCCAGCCCCCCCCCCCCCGGACTTCAGAAAAGTCTACGCCCCTGCAGCTAGCTACAGAAGGGACTGTCCACATGAGCTGGAAGGGTGAAAGGGGTGTTCATCAAGGTTGAGGTTTATTCCTGAATTCCACCTCATAATTTGGGAAACTGGGAACTCAGATGTCTGAACCAGAACGGTTCTCCACAATATTTTGCTGCAAGGCTATTAGGTGGTGGATGCTGCAGATTTATGGCGGGAGAGCTCACTGGAAGATGCTTCTCTGAACTCCTCCAAAGAGAAAGGTCGAAGCTATCGCTCATTGGAAAGGGCAGCCTAAAATAGCTGCTGACTCGCAGACATTTTCAAGTGTCCTCTCTCGCTCCCGCCTGCCAGAACAGAACCGTAGCACTGGCAGACGGTCCAAGCCAGCCGTTACTTAAGCACACAAACACAGCAGCGACAACCCGCGCAAGCGAGACAGGAAACGCCTTCTTCGCTCTTTCGCCAGCTTCCCCAGTGAAACTGCACACAAAGCCACGGTTTTCCGATAGCGCCAGCTGGACCGGGGCATATGTTCCGACACGGAGTTAACAGCTTTGCCCTTGGAAATCCATCTTCCTGGTCACGACTGCCCTTGGAAATCCATCTTCCTGGTCACGACTGCATCGCCAGTGGGGATTCTAGGGCGCTTCTTGCGCTTTCTTCCATCACAGCTCAAGAGAAAACCATGCGTGCAGAAGACCCAGATGAGTCCTGAACGGGTTTCACAACCCTTTCTTCCCTCTAGGTACCGGCCGCGGCTTGGATGGCCCAGGCTAGCCTGATCTAGCCTGAACTAAGCAGGGTCGGCCCTGGCTGGTATTTGGATAGGAGACCTCCAAGGAATACCAGGGCTGTGATGTGGAGGCAGGCAATGGCCCTCCACCTCTGGATGTCTCTTGCCTTGGAAACCCTACCTGCATGAATAGGCCAAAAGTCCTACCCAAGGGGCGATGGCCTCTCCTGGGTAGGTCCTCTAGTGGTAGAACCCCAAATCTGAAAGACCACCTACTCCTTTATGAACCGGTCGTCTTCTAAAGCCCTGCTTTGGGTGCCCCCGCCCTTCTGAGGTCAGGGCCGTCTCGGTGATGGCACCAAAGCGGTGGAACTCTCCCTCCAGGGTCTGTCCCCTTCTGGTACCATCTTCCGCCAGTGGGTGAAGACTTTTTTGTTTCCTTCAGCATTCCCGCCACGATCCCTCTTTCCTAACCAATGCCTTAGCTGCTGTTTTTGTGCTTTTAATGTCTTTTAGCCCTGTTTCTTAATTGTTTTAATGATGTGGAGGGAGGGGTTGATTTTAACGGTTTCAGAACGCGATTTTATCATGTACGTTTTTCATTGCTAGCCGCCTCGGTGAGATTAAAAAAAAAATTGTCAATAGTAACAAGTAAAGAATAATACCGGAGTCCAGGAGCAGAGACTCCTCTGAGGGCCAGGGACTTTTGTGGGGTAGGTAAAGGTAATGGTTTCCCTTGCTTGAAAGCCACTTGAATATGACTCTAGGGATGCGGTGCTCATCTCCGTTTCCAAGCCGAAGAGCCAGCACAGTCCAAGGACGTTTCTGTGGCCATGTGGCCGGCATGACTAGACGCCGTGGCACACGGAACGCTGTTCCCTTCCCACTAAAGTGGTACCCAGGGGTCCGTTGGAGCGGGAGTGCACAGGAGCACAACTCCGGGAGTGAGGAGCCCAGGGGGCGGGCACATGACCAAGCCCCACCCCCTCCTCGGCTTCACCGAGCAGTGCAGAAGCGCAGCGCCCCGGGGAAAGCCCTGCTAGGGTCTTTATTGTTTTAAATGTTTTGTTTCAATATTGATAATTTTATCATTGTTCCTTTTATGACTGTGTGCTGCTTTTCCAGAGACTTGCTCAAGGCGGCATATAAATTTTCTAAGTATACCATTTTTTACCTGGGCACATGGCACATAAGTACTGGAGAAATTTCACCAACCCTTCAGCAGCTTCCACCCCATCAGTTTGGTGTAGTGGCCAGGAGTTGGACTCTAATCTGGGAGAACCGGGTTTGATTCCCCACTCCTCCACATGCAGCTGCTGGTGTGACCTTGGGCCAGTCACAAGTTCTCTCAGAGCTGTTCTCTCATGAGCAGTTCTCAAAAGACCTCTCTCAGCCCCACCTACCTCACAGGGTGTCTTGTTGTGGGGAGGGGAAGGGGAAGGGATGGGTGGTGCACATGTCCTGGCTATCTCAAGTCTACTTGAAACCTCGTGGTTTCAAGGGAACAGGAAGAGAATAAGGGTGTGTTCTTTACGCTTATTTTTATTGCACAAAGTATTGGATGGGGAAGGGAACGGAGGAAGAGCAGGTCAGTTTCACTCACCTGTGGAGTGGAGCCTGAGGGGTGGGTGTTGCCTTCTGACACACTTCCGGTATGTTAGGGGGTGTGGCATATGCAAATGAGTTGTGCTAATGAGCTCCCGCACCTCTTTTTCTACGAAATGACCCCTGCTGGTACCTATTTATCTGCTTGCAATGTCTTGCTTTCAAACTGCTAGGTTGGCAGGGGCTGGGACCAGAAACAGGAGCTCACTCCGTCACGCAGCACTCGGGTCTCGAACTGCTGAACTACCGACCTCATGTCTGCAGTTCAGCGTCTTAACCACTTGAGCCACTGCAGCCCTCTTTTGTGGGGTACTGGAGCCCAAAGGCTTCCTAAGTACCTATTCACACCGACCCCACCTTGAATTGCACAAAAGCATCTGAATAATAAAACCAGAATAAAACTTTGTTGGTCTTAAAAGTTGCTACTGGACACAAACTTTATTCTGTTGCTCCAGAACAACACGGCTGCCCACCTGAATCTATCAGCATGCAGGATAATTTTTTAAAAAACACAACTCTGCCCATTCACTGATAAAACTCGAGGGCGCATGTTGCAAATTCCTGGCTGGCCAAAACAGACACAGTCCAGCTGACCCTTTGCTATTTATAAAAGCTCATGTTTGCTCTCTTGCTTTATGGGTCGGTTATTTGTTTTCTAACCCCCCTCCCCCTGTCCCTCCCTCAGTCCTTTCTTTCAAAGTGTACTTAGTCTTGCTAACCCCCATGTTTAAGGAACTTTCAGACAGAGCAAGAAGCAAAGGACGCATTCCTGGCTAGAAGGCCGTCTTTGACCGAATGCACCGAGCTGCTCAAGCAATAATCTCAGCGTTCACTACAGAGAGACTCTCCAGGTTTCCAAAAGACACGCGGGCACCCATTTTGAGCCCCTGTCGGGTTGCCTCGAGGAACTGCCGCGATTACCCCGTGCGTGCCAGCTTTCTTGCTCTTTGTCTGCCCTTGACCGCCGTTATGTTCTCTGCGTTTTGGGAAACAGGCTCAACTTGTCGTGAAAGTAAACTTTGGTGATCCGATCTGGCGAGACAGTCGAATCTTATCTTGCCCTAAATTAATGGCTTAGTCCTTCTGGTCAGGTTACATACAGCATGTACAAAAATCATCGAGGGAAGGGGACTGAGTGGTTACAGACTGGGAGTCGGCAGGAAAAGAATTCGGCAATCCTGGGTTAGGTCCCTCCCTCCTAACTCACAACCAATGCTCCCTCTAAGCTGTGGAGTCTTGTGAGCAAAAATTCTACTTTGTGAGCTACTGACATTAAAGTTGTGAGTGAGCAACTTGGCTACTGCATAAATTAGTTTGCTCTGGAGCCGTCCTTCCTGAGTGGAGACAAAAATATGTGAGCCGGAGGCTAAAGAACGGTGAGCTAGCTCACACTAACCCAGCTTAGAGGGAACACTGCTCACAACAGTCCTACTGTTCCTGGACGGCAAAGGTGGTGGCAGCGATTGATTTCTGTGTGGACTTATTCCTTGCAGTTAAGACAGACCCCTCCCATCAATGCTCCCTCTAAACTGTGGAGTCTTGTGAGCAAAAATTCTATCTTGTGAGCTACTGGCGTTAAACTTGTGAGCGAGCGATTTGGCTGCTGCATGAACTAGTTTGCTCTGGAGCCATCCTTCCTGAGCCGAGACAAAAATGTATGAGCTGAAAGCTAAAAAAACTGTGAGCTAGCCCACACTCACTCAGCTTAGAGGGAACACTGCCCCCCATATAATTCGGTGTCATAAGTCAGTCTGTGCTGTGAGTGATGTACTGATGTAGCTTCCCCAGGAGGCACAGGCTGGGGTCCAACAGGTTAGGTTACACAGGCTGGGTTGCAGAGGGTAACCAAAGTCCAGTCCAAAAGTCAGGGGCTCCAGAGAGCAGGTTCACCAAAGTCCAGTCTAGGGTCAAGGTGTTCTGGGCAGCAAGTGCACATCCAGTTCAAGGTCAGAGGTTCCAGAAAAGCCAGTTGTCAGGCCCAGTCCGAGGTTCAGCGTCTCAGTAGCAGCCAGGCTGATGGCTCAGTAGCAAACTGTACCTGTTGCATCCACAAACTGCAGCTTCTCCCAGCTGAATTCATAGCCAAGTCTTACTGAGCTAAACTCCCAGCCAATTCTTTAGCAGTCATCCTGAAACTGCTCACTCGCCTCTTCAATTGACAGCCGACGACGGGCCATGAGCCTCGCATTTCTTCTCCTTTCTTGCAACTCTGAGCGTCTCTGACAGTGTCGGTGCTGCAAGGGTGTGAGTGAGCTGGGTGGGCTGAGAGGGGCGGCTGAAGGCTTGTTGACTGCTGCAGAGCTGCAAGGCGTGGGCTGTGACTCCTGATCAGCCAGCTTCCCCTTCTGGCCCAGAGCCAGCTGCAGCTGGCCAGTTACTGGCTCAGGGCTAGCAGGTAACTCTTTGTCTGAGAAATCTGAGCCATCACTCAGCACAGACTGACTTACGGCATCCGTCCTACAAGAAGTTAATGTGACAAGATCCACCTCCCACCCAGTTGGCTCTTAATCCCCCCCTCTCTTGAAGCTGCTAGGCCTGACTCAGCTGGGAAGGAAGCAATGTACAAATGAGGGGCTGGCCTCTTCTATTGCATGGGGTGGCTGTGGCTCAGAGCATCTGCTTGGCAACCAGAAGGGCCCAGGTTCAATCCCCGGCACCACCAGTTAAAAGGACCAGGCAGGAGGTGATGTGAAAGATCTCTGCCTGAGACCCTGGAGAGCCGCTGCCAGACAATTCTGACCTTGTTGGACCAGCTTCAAGCAGTCATGTCTTATGCTGTTTGGGAGGGGTTTTGGCTTAGTAGTCAAACATCTGCTTGGCATGCAGAAGGTCCCAGGTTCAAGGCACCAGGTCATGAGAAAGACCTCAGCCTGAGACCTGGAGAGCCACTGCCAGTCTGAATAGGCAAGACTGACTTTGATGGACCAGGGGTCTGATTCAGTATACATCAGTTTTCATGTGTGTGTGTGTTCATGTGTGTCCTTCCCACCTACCACCTCCTAGGCTTTGAATTCTCCTGTCGTAACTCTGTTCATTTAAGTGTGCAGGAATTGCGGGGGTGGGGGGGACGAGAGGGTGCGCAGAACTCCCACGGAAAGCAGCCCGCATGCATCCCGCGTGCAAATCCACCACATCGCAAGCAGCCAGCAATACCTGACGGATATCCATCTCAGTCAGCAACGAGGTGGTCAGATCGCTCCCCGAGGATTTGCACTCAGCACTTAGGTAGAGCTGTCAGAAACGGGGGAAGGGGAGGTCAGATAAGCAACGGTCGTTCACAGGAGAGGGAAAGGGGGAAGAGAGAGAGAGAGAGGTGCAAGGGAGAGAGAAGGAGTTAGGTGGAAAGAGGCCCTCCGAGTCCAGGGGCCGCTAGAGCTGGAACAGAGTTGGAAACAGCTGTCTTTCACACCCTGTCAACACCCCCTCCCAAGGCAGAAAGCATTTGGCAGATCAAAGATGCAGAGCTGGCCGAAGCACAGTAACTTTTCAGGTCAAAACTCCAACCAGGTGTAGGAGATAGTCTGATCCCCAGTTCAGGACCCCGCGTCACACTGGCAGGACCATCCGTGCATACATGGGCACGGCATGTATTTTCCAACATGAGAATGCATGCATCCTGAACTTCTCCAGAGGTGCAGAGCTGGAGAAGGAAGGATATCTGGGAAGAGGCCTTGGCCAGTTGCGAGCAGGCGATCCTAGACGGGAGGTGATCTGCATACTACCTGGCTCCCAGATAAACTGCTGGAAGTTCCAGATGCGATGACCTCTGTCTCAGACCTTCAGACTGTGTGGCAAGAGAGGCTAGATAGCTAGATAGGCACGCTGACCTTTCTTCCTGTATCTACTCTTCTGCCACTGTCCCTTTGAAACGCAGACTGTGTTCTCAGGGACCATTTCCCCCTTCCTCCTTCTCTCTCCTTCAGATGAAGACGGTCTCTCTTCCTGCGTGCACCAAGAGAGAGACATGCGGTCCACTCTTGGCATCAAGAGGCAGATGGGCCTCTCGCCACCCGGCTCCATCCTTTAGCTCGTAAGTTAGTACCCTATCCAATCTCTGCTCTTTCCTATCCAGAGTGTACTTCTCAAATAAAGAGAGGAGTATTTCTCCTAGCAATGTGGCTCTGTGTAGCTAACCTGGTCAAGTGATGCTCCTGTGTTTGTGCCTTTATTTAAGCCCTCTGCGAACTCATGGTGTCTGGACTAACCACACCAGTTAACCTCAACATAAACAGGAGATAGGGATGGAGGGCGACTGGGAACTGGGGGAGTTCTGGAACTGGGAGAGGAAACGGCACGATGCGAACAAATCACCAAACTGGTCACTTGGATGAGCTTTCTGTCTCCCGAGGCCCAGCCTCATCCGGGACACCTCTTGACAAGCCCCGCCCAGGAAGGGCCCCCGCTATTCCACATGGACAACTGGGGAGGAGCTTATTCCACCTGGGAAGGGATCAGAGCTCTGTGGAAAGCAACCAGCAGAAGATCTTGGGGTTCAGTCCCCATCATATCCAGGTCAGGGGGGTTTGAGCAGCAGGACTGGGAAGGGCCTTCCTCGGCCTGATGCCCCCGAGAGCCGCCTAGAGTCAAGACTTGACAATAGCTTGCTAGCTGGACCGGTGCGAAAGACAAAATCCGTTCTGCGACACCCATTTCGGCCCATAACCAGCGGTGTGCGCAGGAAATACGGACCTTCCTGCACTCCTCCTGGCAGCCCTCCCCAGAAAAGATCAGGCCTAGGATTGTGGGAGCCATGAGGCGAAACAGCCATGGAGGCCGGGGAGCTACAGGGAGGACCAGGGAAGAGTAGAAGTCAGTCCCTTTTGTGTCTTCCCCAAGGGCAGCCAGACTGATGGGAAGGCAGAAAGGGTAACTTCACTCCCTTCTCCCCTCCCCTCCCCTCCCCTCCGCATTTCCCCCCCAATCTGCACAGCTGTTATGTTTCAGGATCTGCATCCTGTACCCCAGGGGTCCCCAACCTTTTTGAGCCTGTGAGCACCTTTGAAACTGTGACACAGAATGGTGCGTGCAGAAACAAGATGGCTGCCACCCCAGGAGGAGTCATCCACAAAATGGCTGCCACAGGAGGCAGAGCCGCACACACAGAGGAAGCGGAAGCGCTGAGGGAAGCGAGGCACTTTAAAAAATAACACTGGAAAGGAGAAGCGAGAGACCACAAAACCAGCACTGGTGTGGCTGCTGCCACTGAAACGACGTTATCTCAATCTGCCCAGCCAATTGGAGCTTCAGTGGCCAACCAGAAGCCCTGTTGGGCAAGCGCCCGATCTGGCTCCGCCCACTTTCTAACAACACTCGGTGGGCGGCTGGAAAGGGGCTGGCAGGAGGCGGCTGCCGGAACAGAGAGGATCATGGGGAAACTCTGTGTGCCTTCCGTGCAGGCATACTTGGATCCGGGCCACTGAGAGCAAAAAATTGGCACAAGACCATATGTAGCACTTTCAAGTTCTCCAGAACTGTTCAGCAGGATGGATATTAATAACCACAATGACAGAGAAAGAGAAGGTGGGGGCAGAGATATTTCAGGCCATTATCCTGAGGTTTTGGACCCCTGGTGTCTCTCTCTCTCTCTCTCTCCCCGAGTGTTTATATGCTCTAATGAGACCCTTAAAATAGCATGGAACAGAAGGGGAGAAAGGTATGCACCTGGTTTACTTAAGAGAGGGAAAAGTTAAAAACAACTCCAGAAAGAGCGCAAAGGAAAGATCTCATGGGGCCGCAGCACACATCTATCTCGGCCTTTATTTACAAACGCCCGAGATTTATTAGGCTTTCAGCGGCCGAGGCCTGGCCTGCAAAGGAAAACACAGGAGTCCCAAGCCGGACCTTGGTTCACCACCCGCACTCGGAACGCAGCCCAGAGGGAGAATCTCGCTGCCTGGCACGCAGCACTCTGTGGCAATATGGCAGGTGGCGCAAGCAGAGGAGACCCCGTGGAACCCACAATCCAAGACTATTTTGATACAGGAGATCCTCTTCTTATGGAATCATGGAGCGATCCTGGCCTTGTTTATTCTCTTCCTTCCGAGATGTTGTTATCCACCCCCCCTTTGACCACCCAGGCTTCTTCATTAAGAATGTAAGACCATCAAAAGACCCCTGTCGGATCAGACTAGTGGAAGTCCATCTAGTCCAGCCTCCCATCTCACACAGTGGCCAAGTCAGTTCCTCTGGAGGGCCAACAACAAAGCAGAGAGGCCGAGGCCTTCCCCTGAGAAGAACATCAGAAGAGCCCTGCTGGGTCAGACCAGTGAGGGTCCATCTAGTCCAGCCTCCTGTCTCACACAGTGGCCAGCCAGTTCCTTTGGAGGGCCAACAACAGGGCAGAGAGGCCAAGGCCTTCCCCTGAGAAGAACCTCAGAAGAGCCCTGCTGGATCAGACCAGTGAGGGTCCATCAAGTCCAGCCTCCCATCTCACCCAGTGCCCAACCAGTTCCTTTGTAGAGCCAACAACAGGGCATGGAGGCCGAGACCTTCCCCTGATAAGAGCATCAGAAGAGCCCTGCTGGATCAGACCAGAGAGGGTCCCTCTAGTCCAGCATCATGTCTCACACAGTGGCCAACCAGTTCCTCTAGAGGGCCAACAACAGGGCAGAGAGGCCGAGGCCTTCCCCTGAGAAGAACCTCAGAAGAGCCCTGCTGGGTCAGACCAGGGAGGGTCCATCTAGTCCAGCATCCTGTCTCACACAGTGGCCAATCAGTTCCTATGGAGGGCCAACAACAGGGCAGAGAGGCCGAGGCTTTCCCCTGAGAAGAACATCAGAAGAGCCCTGCTGGATCAGACCAGAGGTTCATCTAGTCCAGCCTCATGTCTCACACAGTGGCCAATCAGTTCCTCTGGAGGGCCTGCAACGGGCCAGTTTCTCTTGTTCAGCCTAGGCCACACCACAGGGTCGTTGTGAGGAACGGAAGCCTGGGGATGATATCCTGAGTTCCCGGGAGGAAGGATGGGATTCAAACGTACACCAACTGACAGAGCTTGTGTCCTCTCCGTAACCCCTCCAACAGTCCCGCCAAAGGATTCGATAAAGGATCTTTGCCTCAGAAGGGGATGTGACCAATGTTCCCTCTAACCTGTGGAGTCTTGTGAGCAAAAATTCTACTTTGTGAGCTACTGGTATTAAAGTTGTGAGCGAGCGACTTGGTTACTATATGAATCAGTTTGCTCTGGAGCCATCCTTCCTGAGCTAAGACAAAAATGTGTGAGCTGAAGGCTAAAAAACTCTGAGCTAGCTCACACTAACTCAGCTTAGAGGGAACACTGGATGTGACAAGCGTCTACTTGCTGCCTCAACTACAGATATCGGTCATCGGGGTCTCTCATGCACTGCAGCTATTTCTTTCTTTCTTTTTGACCATTTCATCAGAACTGCAAAACCTAATTTTATTTTTATAAAAGGTAGTCTCTTACGAATGTGGCCACAGATTCCGGGCAAAGGGGCACCACTGCATTCAGTTGAATGAATATCATTTTTAAAAGCCGGGGGGGGGGGGAGAAAAATGGGACTCAGAGGACCCTAGAGAATTGAGCTCTGAAGAAACAAACTCCAGGGACCAGGGGAGGGTGCTCCTACCTTGCTGTTCTGGATGAGCCGAATGATGTGCTCGAAGCAGTTATTGCTGAGGAAGATGGCCTGCAGGACAGGCCGGTCGTCGCAGTTCAACATTTCCGGAATAGCATCTAGAGGGGGAGGAAAAGACGGAGGGATTTTAAAAAGCCACCAGGATTACCGACCCAGCAGCGGTGAGGCCTATCGCACTCGGAATCCTATCTCCAGAGTCAAAGCGCAGCCTGCTAAAGGAACGAAGGCGGATCAAGGAGACCTTCCAGAGTCCTTCCCCACCCTGCTAAGATTTGGCATTTGCAGCCCCCTGGTTTTAAATATCCACACAAACCTGAAGTGCTTTTAAGGCCTTTTTTTGTGGCATCAAATTGCAGCCAGCTTACGGTGACCCCGTGGGGTTTTCAAGGCAAGAGACATTTAGAGGTGGGTTTGCCATTGCCTGCCTCTGCGTAGCAACCCTGGACTTCCTTGGTGATCTCCCACCCAAATACTAACCAGGTCCAACCCTACTTAGCTTCTGAGATCTGATGTTAGACTAGCCCGGGTCACCCAGAAGTGACATCATCACATTGCGACTTTGTGCGGTGATGCTCTACTTTTTGGGCAAACCTCTACGGTTTTAGGCCAAAAAACCCATAGAGTTTTGCCCAAAATAAAGCGCATCATCACGCACGATGTCATTGCATTGGGGACATCGCGCATTCCCGCTCACCCCCGGAACACTCCCCAAATCCTTCCTCCAAGTAGCTCAAGCTGGTGGTTTACATGGTTCTCGCTTTCCTTTTTATCCACAAAAACGACCCTGCAGGGTAAGGTTTGGCTAAGAGATTGATTGGCCCAATGTCACCTAGTGAGCTTTAGGCAAGGATTTGAACGCAGGTCTCTTCATTCCCAACCCAACACTCTAACTATTAGCCGGCACTGCCCCTCTATAAATATACACGGAAAAATATGAATACGAATGGATGATAATGTAAAGTCCTATGGGGTTGCATTTGGGGGGGGGTGCCCTTACAAAACTTGACAAAAATGTAACATTTGGGCAATGACACATGCCGTTTGGGGACATGCCACCTCTATGGTGCTTACCTGCCCAAGAACACACACACAAATCCCAACCAATGCTCCCTCTAAGCTGCGGAGTCTTGTGAGCAAAATTTCTACTTTGTGAGCTACTAGCATTAAAGTTGTGAGCAAGAACATAAAGGACATAAGAGAAGCCAGTGCTGGACCAGGCCAGTGGCCCATCCAGTCCAACACTGTGTTACACAGTGGCCAAAAACACCAGGTGCCCTCAGGAGGTCCAGCAGTGGGGCCAGGACACTAGAAGCCCTCCCACTGTTGCCCCCCCCGCCAAGCACCAAGAATACAGAGCATCCCTTTCCCCAGACCGAGAATTCCTATCTATACCTTGTGTCTAATACCCACTGATGGACCTCTGCTCCAGATGTTTCTCCAATTCCCTCTTGAAGCTGTCCATGCTTGTAGCCGTCACCACCTCCTGTGGCAGTGAATTCCTCATGTTACTCACTCTTTCGGTGAAGAAGGACTTCCTTTCATCCGTTCTAACCCGACTGCTCAGCAATTTCATCGAGTGTCCACAAATTCTTGTATTGTGAGAAAGGGAGAAAAGCACCTCTTTCTCTATCCCATGCATAATCTTATAAACCTCGATCATGTCACCCCTCAGCCGTCGTTTCTCCACGCTAAAGAGCCCCAAGCGCTTTTAACCTTTTTTCATAGGGAAAGTGCCTATGAAGCAATTGGGCTGCTGCATAAATTAGTTTGCTCTGGAGCCGTCCTTCCTGAGCTAAGACAAAAACGTGCGCGCCGGAGGCTAAAAAACTGTGAGCTAGCTCGCACTAAATCAGCTTAGAGGGAACACTGATCACAACTCAACAAGTGGAACTTCTTTATGCATGCCCCTCTGGATTCGAGTGCCCAACTGATCGCACGTGATCCCTCTCCGTGGCCACCTACCCAACATGTTCACCCGGAGGGTGATGAGCTTCTCTTCCCAGTGAGGTCCTGGCGACCCCTCCAGAGAGGCCATGGGCTGGTCTGAGTTGAGGACCTTGAAGAAGCTCCCCAAGATGGACCTGATTTCCACCTGGCGCTGGCTGGGGCTGCTGGCGTGGAGAACGTGGACCATCCCCACCAAGCTCTTCAAGGTCAGCTGCAGCAACCTGAGATCTTTGGGAGGACCGCTCGCGGGAGAACACCACCTCCGGAGAACCAGCATGAGGACCTCGACCGAGGACGGCGTGACCAGCGCCAGGGCATTTTGCTGTTCGGGAGAAGAGCAGGTCAGATATGACTTGAGGAGCACCAAGTTAGGCACCACACAGAAGAACGTGCATTCATTTCTTGTTAGCATTAAAGCATTTTAGAAAACTATCGATGTTTGGTCACGCAAAGCTGTAGCAAGCAAAATCCAGCAGACAAGATCGGGATGAAAGTTGAGGACCACAATATTACAGCCATCACACGGGCTACCAATCCACTCCTGAGCCCAGTTCAAGGCAGGCACTTTTGGAAATCAGACACAGGGAGGAGGCCGCCACCACCACAAAATGGCTGCAAGAAGAGGTAGAGCCAGTCACAAAATGGGTGACGGAGGGGGCGGAGCCAACCATGAAACGTCAGGAAGTGAGATCATTTGTAACTCAAGTACTGCCTCTTCAACATCTCAGGCAGGAGCTCTGTTTAACAGGCCGCCTTTTAATCTTCCCAGCCAATCAGAAGCCCCACCCTCTATCCAAAAACATCTGGCAGGTGCTAGGGGAGGTGTTGGCAGACGCCGTGGTACTCAGTGGCACCGTGTTGGAGACCCCTGCGCTAACCACGACACCATTCTGGCTGAAGAGCTGGGCACCAAAAGAAACGGGAAGTAGATAAAACTTAACCCCCTCGACCTCGCAAGACCAGAAAGGAAGCGTCTGAGCAAAGAGCCCCCCAAATCAGCCACGCCAACTTTGACGTCTTCACGAGACAATCCCAGCAGAATCCTCAACTCCTTCCTAGGGGCTGAAAACAGCCGATCACGGACCGAGCGAAGGCTCACCTTGGATCCTGAGATTACGGCGCCGAAGAGGTGGATGAGCCGCAGCTGGAGCGCCTCCGGGAGCTGTTCCCCCTCTCGGAAGCACTCTAGGGGACAAGGAGAAGGAAAGAGGCGTTGGCCAGTTGAGTCTAGGCATTGTGGAAGATCAACATTTCTGATCTCTGCAATCCAAACCTGACTGCGCTGTTTCTCAGATACCCCATCCTGTTGACTGCAGTTGACTTACATGGGATGTGTGTGTGTATGTGTGTCTCCAGTGTTCCCTCTAAGCTGAGTTAGTGTGAGCTAACTCACAGTTTTTTAGCCTCCGGCTCACACATTTTTGTCTCGGCTCAGGAAGGAGGGCTCCAGAGCAAACTAATTTATGCAGCGGCCAAATCTCCCGCTCACAACTTGAATGCCAGTACCTCACAAAGTACAATTTTTGCTCACAAGACTCCACCGCTTAGAGGGAGCATTGCACTTGTCTCCAAGTTTTTGAGCCTGTGGGCCCTTTTTGGAATGCTGAAACAGGGTGGTGGGCGATGCTCCCTCTAAGCTGTGGAGTCCTGTGAGCAAAAATTCCATTTTGTGAGCTCCTGGCATTAAAGTTGTGAGCGAGCGATTTGGCTGCTGCATAAATTAGTTTGCTCATTGATTATTTACTTCGTTTACTCCTCACTTTTCTCTCCAAATGGGACTCCCAAGTGTCTTGGATTATTTCCCTCTCCTCCATTTTCTCCTCCCAACAACTCTGAGAACGTGGGAGTGATGTGGGAGTGACGGGCTGAAGGTCACCCAAGGAGCTTCTGTGACAGAGAGGGGATTCGAACCTGGTGCTTCCAGATCCCAGTCATGCCGGCTTGGTGGGTTGGAGCGACATCCAATCTTGAGCAGGGCTTATTTCCCCTTTCTCCCGTCCCCAACCCAATGGGTGAAACCGCTGCCCATTGCTCACAGTTCAGGCGCGCTCAGCCATGGAAACAATTAAAAGCCCAGCCATTCAAATGCAACCACAGGACACCAGGTAGAAAAGCCCCCTAAAACTCCCTGGGATTTCAAAAGCACAAGGCTTTCTGCCAGCCCCAGCTGCCATCTAATTTGATGCTTTTAATCGGAAAGTAATTTCTTACATCGCCAGCTGCACAGGTTTCTCTTTTCACTGGCCTCAGCTAAGTATTTATTGACCACGAACCCCGCCGGCTTCCCGGGGAGGATAAATGCAAAGGCAGAGAAGAGAGAAATCAAATCTGGATTGTGGGGCGGGGAGAAGAAAGGGAAACCTGCGCTTGGCCACCTGGGATCCCAGCAAAATTGCTTTCTGCTCTGCTTTGAGGAGAGGATTTCATCACTAGCTAGCCCAATCTACCCAAGGTCTTGGGGGGGAAAATTGAAAGCTGATAAATGGAGTTAATGGCTGTCTCAGCAGGAGCAGGAGCCGGCTTAAAGGGACAACCGCCAAGAGATGATGTCCTGTTCCCCACAAGGGATGAAAGAAAAAAAAATCACTTAATACAGATTAATTGCCTTTTAACCACTCCTTTTTTCTCCCTAAAGCTGTCACGCTGCCAAGAGGTCACCCTCTGCACCGTTCAGAACTCAGGCTCTTAGGCAATGATGGATTCCGAACGGCATCCGGGACGCCAGGAACCTAAGTAGAGGAAGCGGATAATTCCGGAGGCATTCTGCTTATGGGAAAGGGTTTGGGGAATGCAAAAGCAGCCTTCACCTCCGGTACTTTAGCTTCGTTTTTCTCTCTCTCCATTTCTAAAGCAATTTTATTGAAGAAAGAATTTTATCATTATACTACACCGCCAAAATCAGTTAATCGTACAAACAGACAAAACGTCACGTGCAGGCTTTATCTTCGAATCTTCTCCTTCCTCTTCCCTCTTCTTTCTTCTCCCAAACTTATTACTGAATAATATTATTATTACTTCTCCCAAACTTATTACTGAATAATATTATTATTCAGGGGACCGATTGGTCCTGGGGGAGACATACCCAGAGCTTCGCCACAGTACCACCACTCACTGGCACAGTACAAAAATTATTCGATATTACCCAAAACCTCAAGTTTCTATATTGAGTCCACACTCTCTTCAAAACCTTCCTGGTCTTCCAGAGTACAGACCCGAGTCATTTTAGCTGATGCAAGGGGTGAACGCTCTTTCCTCTTGCCAGCTCTGTTTTCTTGGGAATCAGTTGGGGAAAGATTTAAAGCAGCCAGTACTTTAACTTCATGAAATGCCCCCCCCCCCCCCCCCCCCAAAAAAATCACCTTGTAAATTTAAATCAGGAAGCAGCAAAACTGATTTAGGGCAACAGTTTGATGTAGTGGTTAAGTGCGCGGACTCTAATCTGGGAGAACCGGGTTTGATTCCCCACTCCTCCGCTTGCACCTGCTGGATGACCTTGGGCAAGCTACAGTTCTGGCACAGGGTGTCTGTTGTGGGGAAGGAAAGGGAAAGGAGTTTGTAAGCCACTCTGAGACTCCCTTGGGTAGTGAAGGACGGGGTATAAATCCAATCTCTTCTTCTCTTCTTCTTCTTTCTCATGGTTTCTCCCACACACCAGTTTTGCCCCCTACTGCTACAGTTTGTCCCCATTTCCATATGCAGTTTTGTGACTTTAGTTTCAACTCCAGCCCCCCCCCCCCGCCCTGTTTTCCCCCCAGTTCTTTTGAGTCCACTTTAACCCCGATTTTTTCCCCCTGGAAGCCGATTTTGAGTTGCCTTTTTCCTCATCAATAATGTCTTTTGTTGGTTTTCTTGGTCCTGCCCCCTTCCACCCACCACTACCCCATCTTTTTGATTATTGTCAGTCCCCGCCATTATTCGGTGTGGTTGCCACGGAGGGGGAGCCAGTCTGGAATTTTAGGTTTCATTTCCCAGCCGTCCTGTTATCTATTTTAACTTGCTACAGCAACCTTGAATGTATTTTCCCCGGGTATCAGCTTTCTCCTGTGAACCAGTGTCCGTTATTCTGGCGAACTATTTCCTGGGCCCGACTGGCTCGGAGCCATGAATGTGATATACACTTAAGAGTATAACTGCTTGGTTTGCGCCTTTTTAATTAGTTCTAACTAAGTTACGATAAGCACCTGAAGTTCTTCAGTGTCTCAATACACTGCATTCTTTGATATGACTGGTGATGGGAACTGATTCACTCAGGGGTCTGACAATTATTGGACTGTAGACACTGTTAAACTTCTCCCCTTGGTGTGTGTGTGGGGGGCACAGTGGAGGGCTTCTGGAGTTCTGGCCCGGGTGGTGGACCTCCTGAGGGCACCTGGGTTTTGGCCACTGTGTGACACAGAGTGCTGGACTGGAGGGGCCACTGGCCTGATCCAACATGTCTTCTCTTAGGTTCTTATGTCTGTGGCAGTGATGCTCTGTCTTCTTGGTGCTTGGGGGGCAAGAGTGGGAGGGCTTCTGGAGTTCTGAACCTGCTGATGGACCTCCTGATGTCCCCTGGGTTTTGGCCACTGTGTGACACAGAGTGTTGGGCTGGAGGGGCCGCTGGCCTGATCCAACATGGCTTCTCTTAGGTTCTTATGCCTGCGGCAGTGATGCTCTGTATTCTTGGCGCCTGTGGGGGCAAGAGTGGGAGGGCTCCTGGAGTTCTGGACCTGCTGATGGCCCCTGGGTTTTGGCCACTGTGTGACAAAGAGTGTTGGGCTGGAGGAGCCGCTGGCCTGATCCAACATGGCTTCTCTTAGGTTCTTATGCCTGGGGCAGTGATTCTCTGTATCCTTGGCGCCTGGGGGGGGGGGCAAGAGTGGGAGGGCTCCTGGAGTTCTGGACCCGCTGACGGCCCCTGGGTTTTGGCCACTGTGTGACACAGAGTGTTGGGCTGGAGGGGCCGCTGGCCTGATCCAACATGGCTTCTCTTAGGTTCTTATGCCTGGGGCAGTGATGCTCTGTCTTCTTGGCGCCTGGGGGGGCAAGAGTGGGAGGGCTCCTGGAGTTCTGGACCTGCTGATGGCCCCTGGGTTTTGGCCACTGTGTGACACAGAGTGTTGGGCTGGAGGGGCCGCTGGCCTGATCCAACATGGCTTCTCTTAGGTTCTTATGCCAGGGGCAGTGATGCTCTGTCTTCTTGGCGCCTGGGGGGGCAAAAGTGGGAGGGCTCCTGGAGTTCTGGACCTGCTGATGGCCCCTGGGTTTTGGCCACTGTGTGACACAGAGTGTTGGGTTGGAGGGGCCGCTGGCCTGATCCAACATGGCTTCTCTTAGGTTCTTATGTCTGGGGCAATGATGCTCTGTCTTCTTGGTGCTTGGGGGGCAAGAGTGGGAGGGCTTCTGGAGTTCTGAACCTGCTGATGGACCTCCTGATGTCCCCTGGGTTTTGGCCACTGTGTGACACAGAGTGTTGGGCTGGAGGGGCCGCTGGCCTGATCCAACATGGCTTCTCTTAGGTTCTTATGCTTGGGGCAGTGATTCTCTGTATCCTTGGCGCCTGGGGGGGGGGCAAGAGTGGGAGGGCTCCTGGAGTTCTGGACCCGCTGATGGCCCCTGGGTTTTGGCCACTGTGTGACACAGAGTGTTGGGCTGGAGGAGCCGCTGGCCTGATCCAACATGGCTTCTCTTAGGTTCTTATGCCTGGGGCAGTGATTCTCTGTATCCTTGGCGCCTGGGGGGGGGCAAGAGTGGGAGGGCTCCTGGAGTTCTGGACCTGCTGATGGCCCCTGGGTTTTGGCCACTGTGTGACACAGAGTGTTGGGTTGGAGGGGCTGCTGGCCTGATCCAACATGGCTTCTCTTAGGTTCTTATGCCTGGGGCAGTGATGCTCTGTCTTCTTGGCGCCTGGGAGGGCAAGAGTGGGAGGGCTCCTGGAGTTCTGGACCTGCTGTTGGCCCCTGGGTTTTGGCCACTGTGTGACACAGAGTGTTGGGCTGGAGGGGCCGCTGGCCCACCCCAAGGCTCCACCCCCCCCCCCCCCCAATCTCCAGGCATTTCCCGATCCTGAGCCGGCACCCCAGATGCTTGGTGGTGGAACGTCAAATCAGAGAGCTGGGAAGCCCTTTCTTTCCAGGATGGAAACGCGCTTCAAAAAGCAAGATCAACACCCAGCGGAGAGAGGGGCAGCCGGCTATTCTCGAGAGGGGAAACCGAGACAGGCAAGGGGGAGAGACAGACAAAGAGAGAAAAACTGCCCACGACGCAGTGGCCTTTACCTTGGAAGAAGGAGCCGAACTCTGGGGGCAGTGCAGCTGGCGCAAACTTGTATTTGCTCTTCTCTTTCATGCTGACGATCTCCCTAGGCGAGGCGAGAAATGCAGAAGGGCGTGAGAGAGGCCTTGGGCACACGGACTGTTTCAGAGAGACGCCCCCAGCCCACCACCAAAGGCTACAGAGGGTTACCAACCTCCCAGTGGGCCACGGAGACCTCCCGGAATTACAAGCAGTCTCAGATTACTGGGATCAGTTCCCCTGGCGGAAAACGGCTGCTCTGGAGGGGCAGACTCAGGGGCCTTGTACCCTGCCAAAGTCCCTGTCTTCACCAAACCCTGCCCTCCCTGAATACAGAAACACACCCGAGTTGCAACCTTGACGGAGGAAATACACCCAGCATTTGTAATAATTCCTTTTAAAATTATACAGCAGCGTTGGCTGGGTGAGAACCAATGCTCCCTCTATGCTGTGGAGTCCCGTGAGCAAGAATTCTGCTTTGCGAGCTACTGCCGTGAAAGCTGTGAGCGAGCGATTTGGCTGCTGCATCAGTCAGTTTGCTCCGGAGCCCTCCTTCCTGAGCTGAGACAAAAACAGGTGAGCCGGAGGCTAAAAAACTGTGAGCTAGCTCACACAAACTCAGCTTAGAGGGAACACCGGTGTGAACTTCCCTCGCCACTCCTTTGAGGGCGGATGCACAGAGACGACTGTTTGCAGTGGCCTAGCTAACATAGCATGCATACATCCATTTGGGCAGGCGGCTGTTTGAACCCTTACAAGGGGCCAAAGCTGCTTTTAAGGCTGTTTTTACATCTGACTTTCCCGCTGGAATCATTCTAGTTCCAAAAAAACCTGCCCACACCTCTGTGCGGTGTGAAACCGTGCTGCTACTGAAATGTCCACATCTACTAATTGCCCTCCTGTGGTCAAGCTAGTATTCAACTGGCTTGATTCTGCTTTAAACAATTGCTGTTGATTAGTGCCCTTAGACCCCCTGGAGTGAAATTTCACACCACTGTGAAATCAGCACAGGAAAAGACAGCAGTCAAACTACTGTAGAGGGGAGGTGTAAAATGACCCTAAGAGGGGGCTCTGGCACCCCAGGGGGGGATGGTCCTTTGCATCACCCTGCCAAGTGCAGAAGAGGAGGAGGAGGAGGAGGAGGAGGAGATTGGCTTTATACCCCGCCCTTCACTACCCGAAGGAGTCTCAGAGCAGCTTGCAATCCCCTTCCCCTCCCCACAACAGACACGCTGGGAGGGAGGCGGGGCTTCTTCAGTGAAACCAGCATCAATAAGCATGCCAACATGGGAGGCTATACCCACATTAGGCTTTGGTTCATTTCCAGTTAAAGTTCGTTAATTTCTGGTGTCCCCATAAGTAAGGCTTTGTAAACACCTGCAGAACATAAATCCTTGCACAAGGGATGTAAAAATAACCATGCACACTTTTTGTTTCCATTTAGATTTATTTGGCGTCCTACGGTAGTGTTTTGCTGCTGTCCCTTCTCTCCAGGGGAACTGGTCTCTGCCGTCGGGAGCTCAGCTGTCAGAGGGAGAGAGCTCCCGGCTGGCGACCCCAGCAGCCCCACAGAACACGCCGGCCCCTTTCCGCACTCTCCTTTTAATCCATGTTCACCGCGGTGTCCTCCAAGCCATTTTGCACCGAAACCGAATTCACCTTTCCTTTTAATCTAGGTCCCCCCCCTCCCCATTCTGCACTAAAATCAAGTTCAACCTTCTTTTTATTCAGGATCCCCCCCCCCATTCTGCATTACATTACCCCCCCCCCCTCGGTGGTCAGCCCGGTTTCAGCCTGCTGTTGCCCCGGGTTATTTGGATAGGGCTGCCAAGTCAGCCCGGGGGGTGGGGGATCCCCCGCTACAGGGGTTCCCGATCCGCCGGCCAACATTCGGCCGGTGGGGAAACCCCACCCCCGAAGTCGTCCAGCCTGGACGACTTCCCCCATGTAATGACGTCACCCGGAAGTGATGCCATCATGTCGGGGGCGTTGCCAGGGCGACGCTCTGGCAATCGCCCCAAAACTCTATGATACCATAGAGTTTTGGGGCGATTGCCAGAGCGTCGCCCTGGCAACACCCCCAACGTGCTGATGTCACTTCCGGTGAAGCTCCCGGCCGGCAGAGGACTCCCCCCCGCCGGTAAGTTTAACAGACTTGGCGACCCTAACTTCGGCCCAATCTGCACCTAGCATTTGCTCCGCTGTTCTACCAAACCCACCCTGGAACACAAAAAGATGCAGCTCAATACAGCATTCAGATACCCCGCACTGACTGCAGAGTCACCCCCGAATGGCCGTAAAACGGCCATCGATCTATGCAGGCGGCCGCCATAAAACCGAGAGATCAAATAAAGGGAAAGCCGGCCTGCGGTCTGGACGCTGCCATAAAATCCAACATTCAAGTCAAAGTGAAAGTGACATGCAGCGCAGAAGTAAATCTCTGTTCCAGCGTGGGTTTCATAAAACAGCGGAGCAGATGCTAGGTGCAGACTGGGCCTCAAACTGCTTCCACTAGAACACTGAGAAAATCCGGAGTGGCAGGCAAATGCGGAAAGGACCACCGTTTAATGAACCGGGGAGACTCGGCCTTTTCCGCTGGGAACAGAACCGACTCTAGAGTCAGGCAGCGTCAGGCACGCCCCACCTCGTAGGACAGCCAAAAACAACTCCACGAGGGACAGTCTAGGAATGCTGCCAAGTCACCCACCAGCAGTGGGAGCCTCCGTGTAGAGGGATGCAAAGGGGGGGGGGATATCACACTCACCCACCCAGCTGCCTCCTCCACGTCTGGTAGGGATCAAAGAGGCATTCGCAGAGGTGCAGGGCGTACAAAGTGATGTTCTCCAGTTGACCCCGGTGTGGCAAGCCCTGCCCTGGGGTGTTCTTGAGCTGTCGAGGAGACAAGAAGCCGAGTTAATCTGCGGATTGGAGTGTTTTGTCCTGTTTTGCTTCTGAAAGAAAGCCTGTTTTCCAAGACACTGTCGTGTGCTTTGAAGATACAAGGAGCTGGCAAAGATTACCAGTGCTAATTTAGTTCGCCAAATAAGGCGGCTCCTCAAAGAGTTTCACTGCGCAGGCAGAAAAACCCAACACGGCCCCAACGTTCAATGCCGTAACTGGGGCTGGCTCTAGAGAAGGGGGAGAAAAACTTCTAGAGGGTCACCTCCTAGGCGTAAATTCAGGTGAGTCACTAAGCCGGCCTGGAGCAGAACAAAGGTTGAGTCCAGCGGCACCTTTAAGACCAACCAAGTTTAATTCTGGGTATAAACTTCCACGTGCATGCTAACAGCCCCTCCAGCCCAACACTCTGTGGCACACAGTGGCCAAAACCCAGGTGCCCTAAGGAGGTCCACCAGCGGGGCCAGAACTCCAGGAGCCCCCCCCCACTGTTGCCCCCCAAGCACCAAGATTACAGAGAACATTAAGAACATAAGAGAAGCCATGTTGGATCAGGCCAGTGGCCCATCCTGTCCAACGTCTGTGGCACACTCTGGCCAAAACCCAGGAGCCTTCAGGAAGTCCACCAAAGGGGCCAGAACTCCAGAAGCCCTCCCATTGTTGCCCTCCCAAGCACCAAGCATACAGAGCAACACTGCCCCAGATGTAAGAATGTAAGAGAAGTCATACTGGATCAGGCCAATGGCCCACCCAGTCTAACAGTCTGGATCACACAGTGGCCAAAACTCCATCAGGAGGTCCACCAGTGGGGCCAGAACTCCAGAAGCCCTCCCACTGCTGCTCCCCAAGCACCAAGAACACAGAGGACATAAGAACATAAGAGAAGCCATGTTGGATCAGACCAGTGTCCCATCCTATCCCATAATCTGTGTCACACTCTGGCCAAAACACAGGTGCCCTTAGGAGGTCCACCAGCTGGGCCAGAACTCCAGAAGCCCTCCCACTGTTGCCCCTGAAGCACCAAGAATACAGAGCACCACTGCTCCCCAAAGAGTGTCCCATCTATAACCTGCGGCTAATAGCCCCAGATGGACATCTGCTCCACATGTTGATCCAGAAGAACATAAGAGAAGCCATGTTGGATCAGGCCAATGGCCAATCCTGTCCAACACTCTGCGTCACACAGTGGCCAAAAACACCAGGTGCCCTCAGGAGGTCCACCAGTGGGGCCAGAACTCCAGAAGCCCCCCCACTGTTGCCCTCCAAGAATACAGAGCATCACTGCCCCAAAGTGTTCCATCTATACCTTGTGGCTAATAGCCACTCATGGACCTTTACTCTTAAGAACATAAGAGAAGCCATGTCCAACACTCGGTGTCCCACAGTGGCCAAAACCCAGGGGCCATCAGGAGGTCTACCAGCAGTGGCAGAATTCCAGAAGCCCTCCCACTGTTACCCCCCAAGCACCAAGAAGACAGAGGATCACTTGCCCCAGACTATCTATACCTTGTGTCTAATAGCCTCTGATGGATCTCTGCTCCAGATGTTCATCCAATCCCCCCTTGAAGCTTTCTATGACCTAGTCCAATCCCCTGTGCGATGCAGGGAATTAATTCACCCATTGCCCCCTGCTCTATGCCCAGGTCTACGAGGGTATCCTGCCAAGGACCTACTGCTATACCCCACCCTGTTGGGAGCCTTGCGCTATCTTCATTCCGCATTTGGTCAGCGACAGCAGGGTTCACCTAGAGAAAAGCTGCTAGGGGTACAGTGTAGTTTCACAGCCCTGCAGGTCCTGCCCACAAGCCCTGGACAAACTGCCTGTCCCAACCGCCATCTCCCAACCCAGCAAGGATTAAAGTCCAGGGTAAGAATTTCACCTGCTGCTTTCACGTACGCATGAAGCTGCCTTCTACAGAATCAGACCATCGGTCCATCCACCAATTGCCTCCTCAGATTGGCAGCAGTTTTCCAGGGTCTCAGGCAGAGGTCCTTCCCATCACCTCCTGCCTGGTCCTTTTAACTGGAGATGCCAGGGATTGAACCGGGGACCTCCTGCATGCCAAGCAGAGGCTCTACTGCTGAGCCACAGCCCCTCTTTACAGCTCTCCAGGATCTCTGGCAGAGGTCTTTCCAATCACCTCCTGCCTGGTCCTTTTAACTGGAGATGCCGGGGATTGAACCTGGGACCTTCGGCATGTCAAGCAGAGGTTCTACTGCTGAGCCACAGCCCCTCTTTACAGCTCTCCAGGGTCTCAGGCAGAGGTCTTTCACATCACCTCCTGCCTGGTCCTTTTAACTGGAGATGCCGGGGATTGAACTTGGGACCTTCGGCATGCCAAGCAGAGGCTCTTCCACTGAGCCACAGCCCCTCTTTACAGCTCTCCAGGGTCTCAGGCGGAGGTCTTTCACATCACCTCCTGCCTGGTCCTTTTAACTGGAGATGCCGGGGATTGAACCTGGGACCTCCTGCATGCCAAGCAGAGGCTCTACTGCTGAACCACAGCCCCTCTTTACAGCTCTCCAGGATCTCTGGCAGAGGTCTTTCCAATCACCTCCTGCCTGGTCCTTTTAACTGGAGATGCCGGGGATTGAACCTGGGACCTCCTGCATGCCAAGCAGAGGCTCTACTGCTGAGCCACAGCCCCTCTTTACAGCTCTCCAGGGTCTCAGGCAGAGGTCTTTCACATCACCTCCTGCCTGGTCCTTTTAACTGGAGATGCCGGGGATTGAACCTGGGACCTCCTGCATGCCAAGCGGAGGCTCTTCCACTGAGCCACAGCCCCTCTTTACAGCTCTCCAGGGTCTCAGGCGGAGGTCTTTCACATCACCTCCTGCCTGGTCCTTTTAACTGGAGATGCCGGGGATTGAACCTGGGACCTCCTGCATGCCAAGCGGAGGCTCTCCCACTGAGCCACAGCCCCTCCGCAAACACAAACGAAGCTGCCTGATAGTGAATGTAAGAGAAGTCCATCAAGGCAGGGTCTTGTCTACTCAGACTGGCAGCCGCTCTCCAGGGTCTCAGACTGAGGTCCTTCACATCATCTGCTGCCTCGTCCTTCTAACGGGAGATGCTGCCGGGGATTGAACCTGAAACTCTCGGCTTGCCGAGCAGGTGCTCTGCCACTGAGCCGCAGCCTCTCCCCTTTTACGTTCACTCTGGCCCTACTCGGCTCTTGGGAAGTTTCACCGTTCATCCATTCCTCTTTAGGTACACGGCCCTGGAATCCCGAGCTTACCTTTTTAGAATAGGCCGACAGCAGACTGATCACTTCGCGCACAAACGCCGGGGGCTGATCCGCTTGGACGTTTTCCAGATTCCTGGAGGGGGGAGGGAAAAAAGCCACACATGGGTCTGAGAACGGATCCAGAGTTCTAAGCAACCTTCCGGAGAAACACAAACCCCACGGTCACCTGCCACTGAGAGCCACAAGCCAGCTCATTCCTGGACACGAATGCTCACGCGTTAAGGAGGACAGTGGCTGCGAGTCTTATTTCTTATCTATGAAGCCTCTCCGGCAACACCGCTGCGAATCCTGTACAGAAATGAATGAATGCCACCCCGGGTTTGAGAGAGACAGAATGGGGGGAAGGGAGGAGGCAGGTCTGTCCTGCAATTCTCCCCCACACCGACAGCTTGCAAACAAACAGAGCTTCAGAATTTAAATTTAGAGGCGGGGGATTCCCAGGGCCCAGAAATCTAGATTTTGTTGTTGTGGTTTTTTTGCTGTCGAGTCCCAGCTGACTTATGGCGACCCTGTAAGGATTTCAAGGCAAGAGTTGAACAGAGGCGGTTTGCCGTCGCCTGCCTCTGCGTAGCAACCCTGGGCTTCCTTGGTGGTCTCCCATCCAAGTACTAACCAAGGCTGACCTTGCATCGCTTCTGAGATCTGATGAGACTGGGCTAGCATGGGCCATCCAGGACAGGACATTCAGAGGTGCTTTGCCCTTGCCTGCCTCTGCGTAGCAACCCTGGACTTCCTTGGTGGTCTCCCATCAAAGTACTAACCAGGGCTGACTTTGCATCGCTTCTGAGATCTGACAAGATTGGCCAGCCTGAGCCATCTGGGTTAGAGCAGATGAACAGAGGTGGTTTTGTCACTGCCTGCCTCTGTGTCCTGGCTCTGGTATTCCTTGGTAGTCTCCCAATTAAGTACTAACCAGGGCTAACCCTCCATAGCTTCTAAGACAAGATGGGGCTAGCTCGGGCCAGCCGGGTCCGGGCCGATGCTCCCTCTAAGCGGTGGGGTCTCGTGAGCAAAAAATCTACTTTGTGAGTTACTGGCGTTAAAGTTGTGAGTGTGCAGTTTGGCCGCTGCATAAATTAGTTTGCTCGGGAGCCGTTCTGCCTGAGCGGAGACAAAAACGTGTGAGCCGGAGGCTAAAGAACTGTGAGCTAGCTCACACTAATTCAGTTTAGAGGGAACACTGGCCATTGTCATAATCATTTATTAATCGCCCCATCCGAGCTTACACCGGGCTCTGGCCGATGTACAAGGCATAATGCCGTAAAATATACAAAACATTAAAATCCAATGTATAACCTAGTAAAAACGACAGCACAATATGAAATGATCCGAGATGGTGATTTCCCGATATTGTTTGCCCCTGTTCCAGGCTGCCAGCCCCTTTTCTGGGGAGGGGGAAAGGGAATCCGGAGCAAAAGGGGGGAGGGAAGGGTGCCAGCCAATGAGGTAGCCGTCGCTGCCCTCTACCAAAAGCCTGGCGGAACATCTCTGCCTTACAAGCCCAGCGGAATCGCATTAGATCCTCCTGCAGGGCCCTGATGTCATTTGGCAGAGCGTTCCATCAGTCTGGGGCCAGGACCGAGAAGGCCCTGCTCCTGGTGGAGGACAGCTGGACATCCCGAGGGCCAGGGATCACCAGCAAGTCGTTATTCGAAGAGCGCAAGGCTCTCCCGGGGACGTGCTGTATATTCATAGCGACACTTCAAAAATAAAAGTCAGAAATATCCCCAAAGGAAACCCCCTAAATGCCAACCTAAAATCCCCCGTCTCAGCCACCTGCCTCTCAGGGGACTCACCAGTGACCAGGGCTCTCCCGCCCGCCCAGCCCCATCTCTCCCCCAGAGAAAGTCGTTATAGTCCCTCCTTCACTGCACACTCTCGCAGAGTTTCTGCCTTTCACCTGCAAGGGAGCCTGCAGCATTGAGAGCTATTGAGCAGGCAGAAAGTCTGGCCCAGTGTGGAAATCTGAGAATCTTACGCAGCTTTTAAGAACACGGGAGCTGGGGGGGTGGGGAGAAAAGGTGAAGAAACAGGGCAATCCTATCCCCTATGTCCCAGCGCTAGCTGCAACCCAAGGGAAAGGGGAGCTGGGGTTGCCAACACTGGGCTGGGAAATTCCTGGAGATTTGGGGGGGGGGAGTGGAGCCTGGGGAGGGCAGAGTTTGGGGAGGGGAGGGGGCTCAGTAAGGATGTGAAGCTATAGAGTCCCCCACTCCCCCGAAGCATGTTTGGAGTTCATGTGTGCCTGTGTTTGCATCTGAAAGTCATGGAGACCTCTAGTGACTGACCCCTACTGGGAGCCCGGAGGATATTCAGAATAAAGCCTGCCCTCTCCGAACCAGTGTTCCCTCTAGAACTGCCAAGTCCCCCGGGAGGGCGGGGGAAACACCGATTTTTAATGCTTACCCCCGCTTTTTCAAAATTGGCCACCGGGGGAGGCAATGGCTGCCAGCAGGAACACAGGGGAACGTCGGAGCCTGCCCTGCCCTCTCCCTGCCAGGCCTGAACTGTCTTAAAAGGGAAATGTCTGCAGAGAGCCTGCAGTATGCAGTAAAAAGCCTCACCAGACATTTCCCCTTTAAGAGCAGAGCCAGCAAGAGAATGCCCCGCCCAGAGATTAAAGAGGGACTAGGCTCTTTGTACTGAAAGGCCTGCTTTTGCATGTGGCTTGCAAGGTTGCTGGGGTAAGTGCCTCTGCCAGCTCTTTTCCTTCTCTCTCCCCCTCCCCCTTTCTTTCTTTCTTTTTTCTATCTGTCTGTCTCTCTCTCTCTCTGTCCCCATCCAGCAGAGGTCTATCAGTGGCTATTATTAGCCACAAGGTCTAAATGGAACCCTTTGTCTGGGGCAGTGATGCTCTGCATTCTTGGTGCTTGGGGGGCAACAGTGGGAGGGCTTCTGGAGTTCTGGCCCCGCTGCTGGACCTCCTGAGGGCATCTGGTATTTTTGGCCACTGTTGTGACACAGAGTGTTGGACTGGATGGGCTGTACTGGATGGGCCGATCCACTGTGGCTTCTCTCCTGTTCTTACGATATGAAAATCATATTCTGCCGAGATGAGGAAGGATTCAGTAGGGCCGTTGCTCAGTGATAGAGCATCTGCTTGACATGCAGGAGGTATCAGCCTCTTCAGCTAAAAAAGGATCAGGTCATAGGTGACATTAAAGATCTCAGCCTGAGACCCTGGAGAGCCACTACGAGTCTGAGTAGTCAATACTGACCTTGATGGACCAATGGCCTGATTCAGTATTAGGAAACTTCATGAGTTCATGTGTCAGCAACATCACAGGATGTGACATCACAAAATGATGTCACTTCCTTTCTCCTGGCTCCACCCCCAGTCTCCTGGCTCCACCCCCAAAGTCCTCAGATATTTCCGGAGTTGGACTTGGCAGCCCTAGTTCCCTCTTCGCTGAGTGAGTGTGAGCTAGCTCCCAGTTTTTTAGCCTCCGGCTCACATCTTTTTGCCTCAGCTCAGAAAGAATGGCTCCAAAACAAACTGATGGATGCAGCAGCCCAATCGCTCGCTCCCAACTTGAATGCCAGCAGCTCACAAAGTAGAATTTTTGCTCACACTCCACGGCTTAGAGGGAGCATTGGACTCCGAGTCCTGACTGCTGGTATTCCAAGGAGGTCTCCCATCCAAGGACTTGCCAGAGTCGACCTGCTTAGCTTCTGAGTAGGGCTGCCAGATCTGGTTTGGAAAATACCTGGGGACTTCGGGGGTGGAGCCAGGAGAAGGAGGGGTTTGGGGAGGGGAGGGGCCTCAGCATGGTACAACGCCGTAGAGTCCGCCCTTCAAAGCAGCCATTTTCTCCAGGGGAGCTGATTTCTGTCAGCTGGGGATCAGTTGTAAAACTGGGAGATCCCCAGGCCCCACCTGGAGGCTGGCAATCCTACTTCTGAGATCTGACGAGGCTGGGCTCGCCTGGGGCTCTCCGGGTCAGGGAATCGCCGCTGGAAACCTTTTAAGAGTTCAGATTTCTCTCCTGTTGGAAAGCAGGGCCCAGAACGTGGATTGTGCGTTCTGCTTCAAGGCTGAATGGGAACAGCCGGGACTGAGCCAAAAAACGCCACTGGAAAAAAAGAAACAGGCCTATGCTCCCCCTCCCTTGCAACCTGCCGGGGGGGGGGGGGGGGGAGAAGGGAAAAACTGGCCAAACTGGACTTCACGGGAAGCCCTGCGTGACCTCCTCCGTTCTTGTGCACAAACAAGCGCTTGGCATTCACCCAGGTCGGTGGCACAAGTCCAAGTATGCGCGCCAGCAAAACAACTCCACAAAGTCGGGGGGGGGGGGAGGCATATGGGGGGAAGAACCCTACAGAAGAGGCAGACGCAACCTCCCCCCCCCCCAAAGCTTCCTTCCAGGACATTCCTGATTGCCAGGGTTCCCAGTCTCCAGGGAGATGGAGATCTCCAGGAATTACAAGGGTTGCCAGCCTCCAGGTGGGGCCTGGAGATCTCCCTCCTTTACAACTGACAGAGATCAGCTGCCCTGGGGAAAATGGCAGCTTTGAAGGGTGGACTCTATGTGGCATTGAGCCCTGCTGAGGCCCCTCCCCTCCCCAAACCACGCCCTCTCTGGATCCACCCCCCCCAAAGTCTCCAGGTATTTTCCAGCCCAGATTTGGCAACCCAACAACGGATAGATCAAGATGGGTCACCGTGTCGGTCCGTCTGTGGCAGTAGAAAAGAGCCAGAGTCCAGGAGCACCTTGAAGACGAAAAACATCTGTGGCAGGGGAGGAGCTTGCGTCGTGAGTCATTGCTAATTTCTGTGGCAGAGTAGGAGCTTTCGTGAGTCAGTGCTCACTTCTTAAGGTGCTACCGGACTCTGGCTCTTTTCTACTCCAAACTGATCTCTGGACTACATAAACCGCTCTTTTCTTTCTTAATTTCTTTAAAACTGGGGTGGCCAAACGGTGGCTCGGGAGCCACATGCGGCTCTTCCACACATATTGTGCGGCTCCTGGGAGGTTCCCCATCTGTTTGTTCTCTCTCTCTTTCTCTCTCTCTCTTCCTTCCTTCCTTCCTTCCTCTCTCTCTCTTCCTTCCTTCCTCTCTCTCTGTCTCTCCCTTCATCCCTCCCCCTCCCTCCCCCATCTATTTGCTTTCTTTGTTTCTCTCTCTCTCTCTTTCTTTCCACCTCTTTCATTCTTTCTTTCCACCCCCCTCTCTCAGACACATAAATATCATTAGCGAATAAATAAATACCATTGGACAAGTATCATTATCAATATCTGTTTCCCCCCACCTTTTGTTTTTATTTTTGGCAGTCTTGTTCAATTTTAATAAAAAGTAAATTTGCATATTTCCAAAAACAACAACAACCCATGTGTGTAATATCAGTTCATGTCTTGCGGGTCTCAAACATCTGGCGTTTATTCTGTGTGGCTCTTACGTTCAGCAAGTTTGGCCACACCTGCTTTAAAAAATTTCTTCCACTTCTCCTGCAGAAAAAGGCTGCTTTGGAGGGTGAACTCTACAGCATTATACCCCCCCCACGAGGTCCCTCGCCACCTGAAACCCCGCCCTCCCTAGGCTCCACCCCCAAAACCTCCAGGTAGTTCTGAATTTGGAGCTGGCAACCCTGTAAGGCAACTCAACATCAGAGATTTTTCGGCTCTGGTTCTTCCCACCCTCCCTTCCCAGAACTGGGGAAGTGAAGCACTTATCAGCTGGGCCTTATCTCTCGCTTACAGACCACGACGGGCCTCACAGGAAGGAGAGCGCAAACATTATGCCAGCGAGCCAAGAATAACCCTAATATTGAAGCTGCAATGAAACAGGGGACGGGTGGGGGAGAGGGAGGGCAGAGCACGGAGGAAGGAAAGGAAACCTAAGGGGGAGGAACAAGGGCTTCACATGGGGTTGCCAACGTCTAGGTGACACCTGGAGATCTCCCAGAATCACAGCCAGACAACAGAGACCAGTTCCCCTGGAGAAAACAGCTGCTTTGGAAGGTGGCCTGCGTGGCTTTACACCCTGCTGAGGTCCTTCCCCAAACCCTGTAAGCATTCTTTGGAAGAGAACACCAGAGTCTCATTGGGGCAGACTTGCGATCTCATCTTCTGGGTGTAGGCGTCAACTTCAGGGAGACTGGGGGGCTGGAGCCTCCCCCCCCCCCGAACTTTTCCAGGACATGCTGAGCCTCCCCTGGAGACAATGGCTTGTAATGTCTCTGGCCCAGCCCCAGCGCCCCCTCCCCCGGGGAAATTGAAAAGTCTACACCCTTGCTTCTGGGCACGGAGCAGGGGGTCACTGGGGGTGTGCGGAGGAAGGTATTTGTGAATTTCCTGCATTGTGCAGGGGGTTGGACTAGATGACCCCGGAGGTCCCTTCCAACTCTTCGGTTCCACCACCGAAGCAGACATAACTGAGTGCAGAAGCAAGCCCATAGTACAAAGGTCCATCAGAACAGAAGCCAGGCTGCCGGCTCCAAATTGTGGCTTTTTTGATCCTCACAGGAGCCAACCTCTGAGAGCCAGGGTGGTGTAGTGGTTAAAGCACTGAGGCCTGCTGGGTGACCTTGGGCCAGTCACATGCTCTCAACCAAACCCACCTCACAGGGTGGTTGCGAACATGTAAAAAGGAGCAGAGGAGATGGGTGCAAGTTGTTTTGGATCCCCATTGGGGGAGAAAGGTGAGATGAAGAGAAAGTTAAAAAATGAATATTTAATATAAGGGTAGCGACGACATACAAGGCCGAGGCCTTCTATTATGTGACTTTTGACACAGAGCATTTTAGGAAGGAGACCAAGTTAGGAAACATGCTTTATTTCAGGACATTTCCTGTGCCAAAACCCCCCACAAAAAGCTTCCCCAGATTCATTAAAAAAAAAAAAAAAACCCTCACAATTTTGTTCACATTTTGCTCTTAACCCTTCCTTTCAAGAAGCAATTTAGCCTCCCGGCAACGCTGGAAGGCGGAATTCATAGACAGAGAACCTCACGCAGACTCTTATAAGTAAGCTTCAGGGCAAGATTTGAACTTGCATTTCTTGCAAGAGCTAGCAACTATACCACAGCACGGTCCTCCTCTAATCTGGGAGAACCGGGTTTCATTTCCCCACTCCTCCACATGCAGCTGCTGGTGTGGCCTTGGTTCAGTCACAAGTTCTTTCAGAGCTATTCTCTCAAGGGCAGTCCTCGAGAGAGAGAGAAAGCTCTCTCAGCCCCGCCTACCTCACCGGGTGTCTGTTGTGGGGAGGGGAAGGGAAAGGAGATTGTAAGCCTGTTTGGTGTAGTGGCAAAGTGCACACTCTGATCTGGGAGAACCGGGTTTGATTCCCCACTCCTCCGCTTGCACCTGCTGGTGTGACCTTGGGCAAGCCGTAGCTCTGTACCAGCTGTTCTCTCAAGGACAGTTGTCTCGGAGCTCTCTCAGCCCCACCTACCTCACAGGGTGTCTGTTGTGGGGAGGGGAAGGGAAAGGAGTTTGTAAACCGCTCTGAGACTCCTTCGGGTAGTGAAGGGCGGGGCATAAATCCAATCTCCTCCTCCTCTTCCCGCTTTCTCCATTTTACCCTTACAATTGCCTTGAAAGGTAGGCTAAGCAAAACAAGTGAATGTCCCAAGCCTGGTGAGCCACATGGCTGAGTGGGAATTCGAACCCATATCCCTTCGATCCTGATCTGATCCCCTTAACCATGACCCCACACACCACCTCTTGGTGACTCCTGAGATAAGCAGCTGAACATACGAAAGGGTCCCAGCGTCATGCTGGGGAAGACGCTCCACGCCCAGAAGAGCAGCTGCCCAGGAGGTGCAACCAGAGGTGATCCAGAACCTAGCCCCGCATCCCCAGGTGGGTGGAGACATCCCGAGGCCCGAATCCCCACCTAGTTCTCCTGAGTGTCCCAGACGCAGGGCACGCCAGCGGCTGGATGTGCCAGAGCGAAGGAAGAGTGCCAGACTGCAGCTTTTGCAAAGGCAACATGAGGGGCTGTGAGTCTTGGCAGATTGACTCCCAGGGAAGGGAGGACTGCGTCATAAACACCCCCACGCACCTGCCTCAGTGCGGAAGCAACAGTGCATGCTGGGACCTGATTCTGGCTGTTCAGCATCCACTCCTAGCTCCTGCAACTGATTTCCCAGCTTTCTGACCTTCAGCTCGGTTCTTTGATGGTTTCCGATCAGATTTGTGGTGGCCGTTTCACACACGAAGCCCCCTTGATGTTGCAGTCTGAGCGTGCATGCACCCACCGGGGGGGGGGGGGGAATCTGCCAGCAGTCCAGAATGCCAGAGAGCTGCCAGGGTTGGCATCCATTCCAGCCGCCTAATGTCGGCTTCTTGGTCTCCATAGAGACGGGAGAGTCCAAGCAGAGAGAGCTGGACCCAGGCAAAGTGCGGCTGAAGATTAGTGGGGAAGATAAGACAGAGGGACCCCCTGGACTAACCCTGGAAAACGGCTCTCCCTCCCCCGGAAATGCTCCTGAGAGAAGGGTGCAGTTTGGGCCTGTGTGGGGCAGAGACTCCCTCCAGAGTTTTGAGGACTTGGTTCACCAGCGTACACCAGGGCCAGTTTGGTGCAGTGGTTAGGAGCACAGTCTCTAATCTGGGAGAACCGAGTTTGATCCCCCACTCCTCCATATGCAGCCAGCTGGTGTGACCTTGGGTCTGTCACAAGGTCCCAAACAGCTTAGTTCATGTATGCAGAACTTGGGGGGAGCTAACCCCTTTTCCAGGTGAGGATGAAGATGGAAGAAGAAGAAGAGGAGATTGGATTTATACCCCACCATTCCTACCTGAAGGAGTCTCAGAGCAGTTTACAGCCTCCTTTCCCTCCCCACCCCCCCACAACAGACACCCTGAGAGGCAGGTGGGGCTGAGAGAGCTCTTTCAGGAACCGCTCCTGAGAGAACAGCTCCTAAAGAACTTGTGAATGACCCAAGGTCACCCCAGCAGCTGCATGTGGAGGAATCAAACTGGGGCCCTCCCAGATTAGAGTCTGTGCTCCTAACCACTACACCAAACTGGCCAGAGTTTGGAACAGGAGACAAGAGACTCAGACTGATGGCTGGGAGTTGGGTGAAGAATACCATAACTGCAGTCTCTCTCTCTCTCTCTGTGATGTGTGATATAGCCAAGGTTGCCAACCTCCAGGTGGGGCCTGGAGATCTCCTGGAATTGCAACTCGTCTCCCTACTAGAGATACCAATTACCCTGGAGAAAATGGCAGCTTCATAGGATGGACCCTCTAGCACGAGGTCCCTCCCCTTCCCGGGATCCGCCACCAAATCTCCAGGGATTTCCCAACCTTAGATACACCCCATCTCACAACCTGCCAGGGCGCCTCCCCCTGGCCCTCTCCCGCGCAGGGAAGCAATCTAGGCAGAGTAGAGTGACTCTGGCCTTCTAAGAAGCCCTCGGTTGGGAAGAAAATGGAGATGAGGTTCAAAGGGCCCTTGTAAAGGCCAACGGAAGCCACCATCTTCTGGAACAGACAGATTGTTTCGACACAAGCGACGGGACAGGTTCGGAGGGCGGCCGCGTTGACCTGCAGTAGGACAGCTCGATTCGAGTCCTGCAGAATTTTGGAGACTAGCAATATTTCCAGGGTAGAAGCTTTTGAGAGTCAAAGGTCCCTTCATCAGATACAAGTGGCAACGGAGATCTCTAAGTCTTTACATCCCAAGTCAGAAGGTAGGAGGGGTGTTGTAGAGAAGCTACGAGACAGAGTTCACTGGAGGATCTCCAGCATAGTCAAAATGTGTCGACTCGGTCAAGGAAGCCACGACCTGCAGTTTGCAAGAGGCTGGCAAGGCTGTTACTGAAAGGGCATTTTGGAGGATATTAATTCATAGGGTTGCCATGGGTCAGAAGGAACTTGATGGTGAAGAAGAAGAAGAGAAAGAAGAGGAGGAGGAGGAGATTGGATTTATACCCTGGCCTTCACTACCTGAAGGAGTCTCAGAGTGTCTTACAATCTCCTTTCCCTTCCCCACAACAGACACCCTGTGAGGTAGGTGGGGCTGAGAGCTCTCTCTCTCTCGAGGACTGCCCTGAGAGAGCTCTGAGAGAGCTTGTCACTGACCCAAGGTCACGCCAGCAGCTGCATGTGGAGGGGTGGGGAATCAAACCTGGTTCTCCCAGATTAGAGTCCGCGCACCTAACAACCACACCAAACTGGTGTAACACACACACAAACTTGAAGTTCCCAAAGCTACCTGCCCCCTCTGCAGAAATGCATTTCAGATTCACCTACTAGCATCCTCAATTTTTTTTTCTTTTAAAAGCTGCATATCCGGACATATTCTTAAAATTCAAATCACGGAAAGTTCAGTGTGAAACAGGCTTCCGAGTGCCTCGCTCTGGAACAAAACCTGGTTCATCAAGGCCGTTTTCACATTGCTTTTCGAAACGAAACTTTTATGGGCCTATGATCTACGCAAGGGAGCCCACGAAGGGAGACCCGGTGGTTTATTTTAAAACATATCACTCCACAATACGCTTAACTGGAAGTGGCATACAAATCATTCGGTGAATCAAGCCGACCACACAGTCCGTGTGAGCAAACATTAGCCGGAAGCGGGCGCCCTCAGAAGGGTAACAGCACAGGAACAGCCCAACATTCAGCAGGAAGAGAGAAGGGAAAAACACGTTCCACTGATTAACCACACATCCAACTCTTATCACAAGCGTGGGTGAACAAAGCGATCAAATTTACCATTAGCAAGAAGTAAGCAACTGGGGAGCGATTTCCTACAAGAGAAAGCTCTGTCCAAGCCCTTAGATATTACCCCCTATAAAACAGATTACTATTTATTTATTTGTTGCATTTATATCCCGCCTTGCCAGTTTTTCAACTAACTTGCCAGTTTTTCAACTAAGGGGGGGGGGGGGATGTGGTAACAGGCTTATAAAATTATGCATGGGGGTCAACAGAAAGAACTGAGAGAGAACTTTTGATCCCTCTCCCAAAATACTAAAACTCAAGGGGATCTGATGACGATGATGGGCAGTAGGTTCAGGATAGACAAAAGGAAAGACTTCTTTATGCAATGAGTGATTAAACGTGGAAGTGGCTGTCAGAAGATGAAGTGAAGGATGCGGGCACCGATGGCTTTAAAAGGGGATTCCAGAGATTTATGGAGGTCTATCAGTGGCTATTAGCCATGGCGACTAAAGGGAGCCTCCAAATTTCTAGCAGCAGTCAACCACTGAATCCCAGTGCTGTGAGGCAACATCAGGGGAAGGCCTTGTCCTTTGTGCCCTGTTGTTGGCCATTCAGAGGAACTGGTTGGCTACTGTGTGAGACGGGAGGCTGGACTAGAGGGACCCTCATTGGTCTGATCACGCAGGGCTCTTCTGATGTTCTTCTCAGGGGAAGGCCTCGGCCTCCATGCCCTGTTGTTGCCCCTCCAGAGGAACTGGTTGGCCACTGTGTGAGATGGGAGGCTGAACTAGATGGACCTTCACTGGTCTGACCCAGCAAGGCTCTTCTGATGGTCTTCTCAGGGGAAGGCCTCAGCCTCTCTGCCCTGTTGTTGGCCCTCCAGAGGAACTGGTTGGCCACTGTGTGAGACGGGATGCTGGACTAGATGGACCACTGGTCTGATCCAGCAGGGTTCTTCTTATGTGGAGGTATTTTGAGCAGGGCCACTTCTGGTTGCCAATTCTGGGTTGGGAAATTCTTTTGGATTTGAGCTTCATTGGATACCATGCCATCCAGTCCACCTTCCAAAGCTGGGGAGGGTAGAGTGTGGACGGACCTCAGCAGGGTATAGCACCATAACAGTCCACCTTCCAAAGCAGCCACTTTCTCCAGGTGGACTGATCTCCGTCATCGGGAGATCCTCGGCCCCACCTGGAGGTTGGCTACCCTATGGGCCTGTTAAAGTTCCCCACTGAGGGGCAGGTACCTATAAGAAGCAGACAGTCCCTCAAGCATCTACCAAACCATTGTAAACAATGCCTTCCCGAGATGTTAAAATGATAATTCTCACCACATCAGAAGATGCTCGCATCAAATGCTGACTCTGTAAACCATGCAAAAAACCTCCCCAACAAACCCTCATCGTATAATGACAACGCCGCATCCAAAAGATGAGAACCCGCCCTGGGCCGAGCTTTCAAAAGACAAGTACGCGATGCTTTTGTTTTTTTCCCCGACCCACGCCCTTTACCTGCAAATGATGATGAAGAACTTGACGAGCAGGAGGGCCCGGCCAACTCCCGCCTCGGCCACCTCGTCGTGGGAGATCTGGGCGACGCTGTCCGTCAGCTGCTGGGTCAGCACCTGGAGGACGTCGCAGGGCAGCAGCGGGATCTCGGATACGGAGTCCTCGGGCCTGAGAGAAAGAGAGATCAGGCCAAGCTGCAGATTCCGTCCCGGCAATTGACACTCGACAGCGCGGGGGCGTTTCTCCAATTGGAAAGGGCAAAGGAGCTCAACTGGGAATCTCGCTAGGGAGCCAGAGGGCATGTTGGCCTAGGCGACTCGGCTGTCTTACAGAGATGGTGCACAGATAAAGCAAGGGAGGCTGAGCGCCTCCTTGGAGCAAGGGCGAGGAGGAAATGTATTTAATAAAATAATGGGCCCTTCCCATCCAGCTCTGAATATATGAAGCTGCCAACCTACCCGAGGGACCGCCTTTCCCTGTATGTACCCCGGAGAGTACTATGGTCTGGTGCCCGACATCGGCTGACTATACCTGGCCCCAGAGAAGCCAGGCTCATTACCACAAGGGGGAGGGCTTTCTCAGTGGCAGCCCCGACCTGGTGGAATGAGCTCCCCGAGGAGATCAGGACCCTGCAGGACCTGGTGCAGTTCCGCAGGGCCTGCAAGACGGAGCTCTTCCGCCAGGCATATGAATAGGAGCTGCTACCATTGCCTCCTCCCCCTCCTCCTCCTCCATAGTACATCTACCAATGTCTAACCACTGACTGTATCATCTTCCGCTGGGAAAATGGCTCCGGTGTTATTAGAGAGCCGCCATCTGAGTTCTTGACTGCTGAGCACTTTAAATTGTTGTTGTTTGTTAACTATATGTTTTATATTGTTTTAAATATTTAAAATGTTAGTGAATCCTGGCATACCAGGTCCTGTAATGCACACTGAGCCTGCGAATGTGGGGAGAGCGGCCTAGAAATCAAATCAAATCAATAAATAAATAAATTATACTGAATCAGCCCCTTGGTCCATCACGGTCAGTATTGTCTAACAGAATAATAGAACCATAGTACCCAGTTATGCATCCTGGCTCCACTTTTAACACCTAGACAAAACACACACTACACAGCTCCTTTTCGAGTAGCCTCAACTCACTGTACACTACACCAAGACAGTTTCAAACAGGGTTTATCGTGAAATGATAGTTAAAAGCTTCAAATCTGATGTACTTCCTATATATTGCATAAGTTTATGATATTTGTAGTTATACTGGAAAAAAATACAAGTTGTAAGTTTGCTTTGTGTTTATATCAATTAAAAAAAAATAGAATCATAGTGTTGGAAGGGACCTCCAGGGTCATCTAGTCCAACCCGCTGCCCAAGGCAGGGAATTCACAAATACCTCCCCCTCCACACCCCCAGTGACCCCTATTCCACGCCCAGAAGATGACAAAAAACCTCCAGGATTGCTTCTTGACCCCAAAGTGGCAATCAGCATTTCCCTGGGCGTGTAAGAAAGGGCCACAAGAACTAAGCACTGAGGCAACCCTTCCTGCCCTCCCTTCTCATGCTCTGCCCACGTTCACAGACTGGCAGCCACTCTCCAGGGTCTCAGGCGGAGGTCTTTCACATCACCCACTCTCTGATCCTTTTAACTGGAGATGCTGAGGGTTGAACCTGGGTCCATCACGGTTAGTATTGTCTACTCAGACCGGCAGAGGCTCTCCTGGGTCTCAAGGCAGAAGCCTTTCATCTGGTCCTTTCAATGGGAGGTGCCGGGGATTGAACCTGGGACCTTCTACATGCCAAGGAGAGGCTCTTCCATTGAGCCAGGGCCCCTCCCCATGAGAGAAGCCCTCCTGACTGTCCCATCGATCAAAGAACCTCATTTGGTGGGTTCATGAGAGTGATCAAAAGGTCTGTCCACTCTATGTTGGGAAACTCCTGAAGATTTTGGGGATGGAGCCTGGTGGAGTGGGGTTTAGGGAGGGGAGGGATATAGTGCCACAGAAACTATCCTCCAAAGTAGCCATTTTCTCCAGGGGAACTGATCTCTGTAGTCTGGCGATCACTTGTAATTCTGGGAGACCTCCAGGCCCCACCTGGAGGTTGAGACAAAAGGAGAACCACAGCTCCAAAGACCATGGGCAAAAACGAACACAAAGAGCCATGTAGGTAAGCAACGATGAGGTTCTCTGGAATGCTGTATGCGTTTATGCGTTTCTACATGAATGTATGTTTAATTTTTAGGTATTTCCCCCGAAATTCTTGTTCTCCCTTGTTACAAGGTTTTAATATCCTTTCCCCCTTCTTTGTAAGAATTTACAATTCCTTTTCGGATGAAGTTCACATACGAAACGAGACTGTATTCCGGAGAACCTCGTCATACTTACCTGAAAATATCTACCTGAGAAAGACTTTTGTATTTTTGTTATCGTGTTACATGTATATTGTGCACTTTATATTATAATTAGCGCATTACGTGGCTCTTTCTGTTCATTTTTGCCCACCTGGAGGTTGGCAACATCAGTGAGAAAGGACCTTTTCAGTGGCAGCTCCATAATTATGGAACAACCTCCCTCGGGGGTTGCACCTGGCCCCCCTCACTTCAGGAGGCAGCTGAAGACAGTTCTGTTTTATTACCACGTTTGCTTAAGTCCGCTAGCAGTTTTAAAACTTTGGTTTTTGTTTCGATATATTTAATTTTATGGGCTTCCCCTGCGTTGTAAGCTGTCTTGAGCTCCACGAGGGAGAAAGGCGGCTAACAAAGGTTTTGAATGAACAGATCAATAATTTTAAAAAGAGCTGCAAAGGAGGCTAGAACATTGTACTTTCGTCCCACCTTCCCTCCAAACTTCCTTGTTCTCCCAGCCTCCGATTTATTCACACAGCAGCCCTGCACAGTAAGTTATAGCCCAGCTGAAATATCCTGGGTTCAGATGTGTAGAGTGATCGGTTCATAGTTTATTAAGCGAGTTAAGCCAGAACAAGACAACGCTAGCAGGGCCAAAGCCCTGCTTACATGCATGCAAAACACTCCACTCTAGACACACCCACTCCCCGTGATAGGCTATTTACAAAACATTACTACTTGACTGGTCTACTCCAGAGTCCTGGTCGGCTATTGTCCTTGTGCTCCAAGCTCAGCCAGTCTCTAGGGCGATTCAATCAGGGATGATTCAGTCCCAATACATAACACCAGGGGAAAGTATAACTGGCCCCAAATCATCCCCTGAACAGTTATAACACAAGCCCTCTACAGATGTTACAGCTGTTGAAATTAATGCGCCGAGAGGTGGAGGAGGCATGAGCCTACAGGTGGTGGCCCCTTCCCTATACTTGATCATCTTGTGACCATGGGGTTCTACATGCATAGGCAGGGTATGCACATGGACATTTGAAAGTTCCCTATTACAGGGAGGAAGCCCATGTGTGCGCACTTCACTATGCATTTAGAGACTCCGCGCTCACGAGCTGGTGCTTACACGTGCACAAGAGGCAGGCGGAGACGCGAAATTTCCGAAAATTTTGAAGCCTTCTCCGTGGTGGCCCCCGCCTTGTGGAATGGCCTGCCTGAGGTGGTCAGGAAAGTTCCCCCTCTCCTTGGCATTCCACAAACTATGAAAAACTGAACTATTCGGGGGGGGGGGGGTTTCTACGCAGGCAACAGAGTTTGCACTGTACAAAATGATTTGCAAAGTTACTCGGACAAATTGCTTGGGACTGTGGTCGATACTACGTTTGCCACCAAGTTAGAATCATAGAATCATAGAGTTGGAAGGGACCTCCAGGGTCATCTAATCCAACCCCTTGCACAACACAGGAAATTGACAAATACTTCCCCCACACACACCCCAGTGACTGCTGCTCCATGCCCAGAAGGTGACAAAAAACCTCCAGGATCCCTGGCCAAACTGGCCTGGAGAAAAATTGCTTCCTAACCGCAAAGTGGCAATCAGTTCGATCCTAGTGTGTAATTCCACATCATTTAATATCTCGTGTTAATACCTGGGCTACGCTTCAGTTCTGTCTTTTAAATGTCAGGTCGGTTCTACAACCCAGATTCTATTTCAGTGTTTGTTAAATGTCCCATTCTGTTGACTGTCTTTGTCTCGCTCTGTGTATTCCGCTTTGAGTCCCAGTGAGAAAAGCAGACTATAAATAATGTAAAGAAAATAAATAAAATCAAAACCAGCAGGTGAGCGTTTTGATCTTCCGTTCGGATACTCCGCCTTAAAGCCACTGTTCTCCCACAGAAGAACTTCAAAGGGAGAATGCAAGGGGAAATTGCTGAATTAACATTCATCAGGAAGTTTTAACACTGTCTGAGTCAGGTTTTTAACCTCTCGTTTCGAGCTCACTGTAGGTGCTAAGATCCTGCCGTTCCCACCCCATACCAATATTAATCACTTTAGCTCTACCTCTGTGGTTTCCTGTTGTTTATCTGTCTCTTCATCCTGCACTAGATTTTAGATCTGGACTGTCTAACGGTGAGATGTATCTGAACTGATTACTCTCTGGGCTGTGCCTTATTTTAAAGCAGCCTCTCTCTGTAATGTCTCTGTGCCTTTCTGTTGTGAACATAAGAAGTGCCCTGCTGGGTTAGACCAGTGGTCTAACTTGTCCAGCATCCGGTCTCACACAATTCCTCTGGAGGGCCCCCAAGAGGGTATAGAGGCCAAGGCCTTTCCCTGATGTTGCCTCCTGGAGCTGGGATGCAGAGGTTGACTGCCTCTGAATGTGGAGGTTCCATTTAGTCACCGTGGCTAGTAGTCACTGGTAGACCTATCTTCTGTCAATCTGCATAATCCCCTTTTAAAGTTGTCCATGCTTGTGGCCATGACTACATCCTCTGCTAAGCCAAACGTCTGGCCTACCTAGGAAGGACGTTTTCAGCTGCAGAAGTTTCCTTGTCCTTCGAGACACCCTCTGCCTTCTTTGTGGACTTTGAGGTCTTTTGGACACTGTTATACTGAAAGGATATAGAGGGGTCTCCTGTTGGATTCTTTCTTGTCTCCTCAATTGCCGTACCTATTCTTGTCAGATTTAGTATTCAATTCTAATTAGTGTTTTTGAACTGTGACTACCAATTCTACTTTACCAATTGATTCACTGTAATTATGTTGCAATAGACTGATGTCTACTGGTAACTGGTGAAATTTGTGAATTTTTTGATGATCCGCCCTCGCGTTTTTTTATTTCGGTATGACTACATCCTCTGGCAGCAAATTCCAAATTGTAATCACTGTGTTAAAAAAGTATTTCCTTTTGTCCATGCTAAATCTGCTGCCCCATCAGCTTCATGGAATGCCCTCGAGTTCTAGTATTCTAGAAGAGGGAGAAGAAGAAGAAGAAGAAGAAGAAGAAGAAGAAGAAGAGAAGAGATTGGATTTATATCCTGCCCCTCACTCACTTGGAGTCTCAGAGTGGCTTACAAACTCCTTTCCCTTCCCCTCCCCACAACAGACACCCTGGGAGGTAGGTGGGGCTGAGAGAGCTCTTTGCAGAACTGTCCTTGAGAGAACAGCTGGTACAGAACTACGGCTTGCCCAAGGTCATCCAGCTAGGTGCAAGTGGAGGAGTGAGGAATCAAACCCGGTTCTCCCAGGTTAGAGTCCGCGCACTTAACCACTACACCAAACTGGCTCTTTGTCAACTCTCTCCACCCCATGCATAATTTTATAAACCTCTGACCACAAAGGCACATACCGGTTGAGCCCTTCATAGCATCTGAGGCAGTGAACTCTGACTCTCAAAAGTGCATGTCCAAATAAATTTTGTGAGTCTTTAAGATGCCGCTGGGTCTCCTGTTTTATTTTGCTTTCACATACAACACGGCCGGTGCAGGAATAAATCTGCAAATATCTTTATAGGCGTAAGGGCTGAAATCTTGATTTTAGAAGGCGGAAAAAAGGTCTAACAGTTGCAGAAATACCAGCTGTGCTTCACATACATATGTATCTTTTTGCTGTTAAGTCAAAGCTGGGGTTTTCGAGGCAAGAGATCTTCAGACCCCATGGGGTTTTCGAGGCAAGAGGTGACCCCATGGGGTTTTCGAGGCAAGAGATCTTCAGACATGGTTTGCCATTGCCTGCCTCTGCATCGTGACCCTGGACTTCCTTGATGGTCTGTATAAATCGATGGTGCAACCTCATTTGGAGTACTGTGTACAGTTCTGGTTGCCACGCCTCAAAAAAGATATAGCCTTGGGAAAAAGTGCAGAAAAGGGCAACTCGAATGATAAAAAAGGGTTGGAACACTTTCCCTATGAAGAAAGGTTGTGGCGCTTGGGGCTCTTTAGTTTGGAGAAACAATGGCTGAGGGGTGACATGATCGAGGTTTATAAGATTATGCATGGGATAGAGCAGGTAGAGAAAGAAGTCCTTTTCTCCCTTTCTCACAAGACAAGAACTCGTGGGCACTCCATGAAATTGCTGAGCAGTCGGGTTGGAACAGATAAAAGGAAGTCCTTCTTCACCCAAAGAGTGATTAACATGTGGAGTTCACTGCCACAGGAGGTGGCGGCAGCTACAAGCATGGACGGCTTCAAGAGGGAATTAGTTAAACACAAGCCGGAGGTCCTGCGATGCTCGCGGGGGGGGGGGTAGGTGAGCCTCTTCCCCCTCCTCTGGCTCCGCGTGCCGAGCCTCTATCCCGTCCCCCCTCCAGGCAGCTTCCCCCCCCCGCCTTCAAAATGACGGTGGCGGCAGGGAGACAGCCGCCCGCTGAGGCTCCCCCCCTGTAAGGTGGTGGCGGCAGGGAGACCGCTGCCTGCCGAGGCTTCCCCCGCCTTCAAAACGGTGGCGGCGGCAGGGACACCCGCCGTCCACTGAGGCTTCCCCCCTTCCTCCCTGCTTTCAAAACGGCAGCGGGGGCATAGAGGCCTGCTGCCCGCCGAGGCTCTTCCCTCCCTCCCCCCCCGCAAACGGCGGCGGCGAGTCCTCGTCATGCCGCTTCCCACCCCCTCCCCTACAGCGGCCACAGCGTTCTCTGCGCATGCGCGGAGAACGCTTTAACTTTTCGGGGGATTTAAAGATCCCCCGAAAAGTTTTTTAAACATTTAGGATTTTTCTGCACATGGGGGGAGTGCCCCCCGTGTGTAGAAACCCCACCCCCCCAGGTCCCCCCTGCGCGGATTTAAGTATCCGCACGCGGGGGGGGGGGCACTTGGCTATTAGATATATAGATATGGAGCAGAGGTCCATCAGTGGCCATTAGCCACAAGGCATAGATGGGAACTCTCAGTCTGGGGCAAGTGATGCTCTGTATTCTTGGTGCTTGATGGGGGAGGCAACAGTGGGAGGGCTTCTAGTGTCCTGGTCCCACCGCTGGACCTCCTGAGGGCACCTGGTGTTTTTGGCCACTGTGTGACGGAGTGTTGGACCGGATGGGCCACTGGCCTGATCCAACATTGGCTTCTCTCTTATGTTCTTATGTCTCCCATCCAAATACTAACCACGGTTGATCCTGTTTAGCTTCTGAGATCTGATGAGATCAGGCTAACTTGGGCCATACAGGTCAGGGTGTGCTTCCTATCTGATTATACGATACACATCATACACTACATCATATAATCAGAATGGGAAGAACCACTTTTTAAAGGGGAGGAGAGATTTGGGGTTTGCCGTTTTATTGTGCTTTTAACTGAAAATGTTGTCGGCTATTATTGCAGGCCACCCTGAGCTATGAGGAAAAGCCGGGATCTAAATGTTTTAACGATTCAGTAATAAATTAATAAACCACGGTTTATTGATTCTGAATTCGGGGCGGTTGGCTGAACCAAGACCTCACGGGATACAATATTCTGTAAAGTAGGCTCTGACCCATGAAAGTTTTGCTAAAACAAGTGTTTGATGGCCTTTGAAACCAAAATCCATGCGGAAACTCCAGTTGGTGCAGAATGCTGCAATTAATCAGGAGCTAGATGGATCAGAGCCGGTCCGCTGGCTAGGCGGGATATAAATCGAAATAATAAATAAATAAATAAATAAATGGAGTGTGCATCCACAGGACGACTGTCTCTCCCCTTATGCTACACCATGACAGCTTCTGCTTTCCCGAGAATGGATGGCCTTCTGCAGGTGTTGGGGATCAACTGTGGGGGGGGGGGGGCCTTCTGGAGTTCTGGCCATACTGGTGGAGCTCATGATCGCCCCTCGTAGTTTTAGCCACTGTGTGACACAGAATGTTGGACTGGATGAGAAGAAGAAGAAAAAGAAGAGAAGAGATTGGATTTATACCCCGCCCTTCACTGCCCAAGGGAGTCTCAGAGCGGCTTACAGACTCCTTTCCCTTCCCCTCCCCACACCAGACACCCTGCGAGGTAGGCGGGGCCGAGAGAGCTCTCTCGAGAACTGCTCGTGAGAGAACAGCTCTGAGAGAACTTGTGACTGACCCAAGGTCACACCAGCAGCTGCAGATGGAGGAGTGTGGAATCAAACCCGGTTCTCCCAGATTAGAGTCCGCGCACTTAACCACTACACCAAACTAAGCCTGATCAAACATGGCTTCTCTTATGTTCTTATGTCTGGGCCAGTGATGCTCTGTCTTCTTGGTCCTGGGTGGACAAGAGTGGGAGGGCTTCTGGAGTTCTGACCCCGCTGGTAGACCTCCTGATGTCACTGGGGTTTTGGCCACTGAGTGACACAGAGCGTTGGTCTGGATGGGCCGTTGGCCCAATCCAACATGTAGAAGAAGAAGAAGAAGAGATTGGATTTATACCCCGCCCTCCACTCCCCAAGGGAGTCTCAGAGCGGCTTACAAACCCCTTTCCCCTCCCCTCCCCACAACAGACACCCTGTGAGGTAGGTGGGGCTGAGAGAGCTCTTTCCCAAGCTGTCCTTAAGGGAACAGCTGGTACAGAGCTATGGCTTGCCCAAGGTCATCCAGCCAGGTGCAAGTGGAGGAGTGGGGAATCAAACCCGGTTCTCCCAGATTAGAGTCCGCGCACTTAACCACTACACCAGACTGGCTCTCTCATGTTCTTAATGGGCAAAACCAACAACTGCTCATATACGTGGCCCCCACTTTGTGGAACGGCCTGCTTGAGGTGGTCCAGAAGGCTTTCTCTCTCCTGGCTTTCTGCCGACGATGCAAAACTGAATGATTCATGAGGGCTTTTCTATGCCTGTAATAAGGCTGCACAATTACTGAAAGGCTTCACAAAATTACTGGGAACTGTGGTCTGGCACTACTGCGTCTAGTTTGCTGTTGGTTGGATCCTCTTGAGTAACTTTGCATCTTTTAATGTGTCTCATTAACACTTATGCTTCACTTCAGTTCTGCTTTTAGGTCTCTGGTCGCTTCTACAACCCAAATCCTCTTGCACAGTTTACTCAATTTCCCACCCGGTCGATTGTCTTGACTCACTCGGTTGTGCTCCACCTTGAGTCCCCGGTGAGAAGGGTGGTCTAGAAATAACGTCAAGGAAAATAAAGTGCCGCCTGCCTTTTTGTGTTGGAACAAACTGAATGGCTGAAGGGGCCCTAGGCCAGAGCGAACACTCAAGCAGCACAGAAGGCCGACGCAGAACTGAGGAGGCAGGCTGCAGGAAGCCGCACCGCAGATGGATGGCCTCTTGCGTCAGCCCTGCCGGTGTGGTAACGAAGCAGTGTGGAAATCGGCATTGCTTCAGTGCCAACGCGTAAGGAGGGGGGGGGGGGAGGAAGGAGTTGGAGGGGGAGGTGGCTTGCCTCCACATATGGCCCGGGAGCGGTTTTCGGGCTCTGCTCACCCTGAGCGTTTCTCACCTCTCAGCGAACAGAATTCTTAAGCACGCTGTCTGCAGAAACTAGAGGAGGGGGCCAAAGCCAGACTTGTGACATGCTAGGAGATCCTGGAGGTTTTTTGTCACCTTCTGGGCGTGGAACAGGGGTCACTGGGGGTGGGGGGGGGAGGTATTTGTGAATTTCCTGCCTTGTGCAGGGGGGTGGAGTCGATGACCCTGGAGGTCCTTTCCAACTCAATGATTCTATGATTCTAGTGGAACAGATCCTTGCAGGGCCAGTCTGGTGTCGTGGTGAAGTGCGCGGACTCCAATCTGGGAGAACTGGGTTTGATTCCCCACTCCTCCACTTGCAGCGGCTGGATGACCTTGGGCAAGCCATAGCTCTGTCAGAGCTGGGGTTTTTTTTACCATAAATTTTATTGAGTTTTTAGGAAAGAAGGATCAATAAAGTACACATTATAACAACATAACTTTGAACATAATGCTGAACTGTTAACATACCATTAGAATGCATATATTGTATATTTGACATAGTTTGTAAAATATCATCAATAAATTTGCTACACATTTGTGTATTAATGGGTATGAAATTAATTAACTTAAGCGTTGTACCCTGCAGTCGGTGCATCAGAAACTGTAGATTTACCACAACCATAAATCATTTATCGCTTTGGGAGTTTTAGGTTGTTTGGGCAGGTATTGTAGTACGGGAAACCAAGTAGCAATGAAATTATTGTGAGACGAACCTGTGTCAAGTCGCGTAAGATTATCCGCGAGTTTAGCCATGATGTACAAATCCCACACCTTTTTATGCAATTGTGAAAGGGTGGGTGTCATTGTCGTTTCCCATTGAGTGGCAATTAATAATAAGGAGGCCCTTTCTTTAACGGAGAGGCTGTCAGAATCCATAGCCCAACTGTTCAAAAAGAGGTGTTCTGGAGAGAGAGCTCTAAGTCTAAGCCAGTAATTATTGAGATTTGGGTCAGTACTTCCTTCCAAAAAGGAACTGATTTGGGACAAGTGGCCCAACAGTTGACTGTAATCATCCACATTTCCACAGTTTTCCCAACATTTTGGACGACAGGTAGGACGGATGTGATTTAGTTTGCTAGGAGTTAGATACCAAATTTGCTAATTTTATATGTTTTAATGTTTTATAATATTAACGTCTATTGTTACTTGTTGTTGAGCCTGCCATGCGGCGGGGAGGGCGGGATGTAAAGCTCAAAAAATAAATAAATACCAGTGTGATCATATTTTAAAGGATTGTAACTTCATAGATGTAGTTTTGGTTCGGAAAGAAGGAGAGGCCCATAGTTCATTCCAGGAATCCTCAGGTAAATTAGCGGTGCCTGCTTTATTCCATAATTTTTGGTATGATAAGTGTCATTATCTTTTAGAGATGCCAGCACTCCATGTGTTTTAGATATGAGACCCTTTTGAGAGGTTTTTGCACTTTCAATCACCAATTCAAGAGCAGTGGACGGTTTTTTCATAATCGTTTCCAGCTGAATTTGCCGACACATATTTGAGATCTGGCGATATTGTAACCACAGAATTTATGTTTGTAATTTGGTTTCCAAATCTGCTTTAGACATGAGAAGCTTCCTTTTCGTAAGACCCTGAAGAGTAGTTATACCGGCTTTCTTCCAAGTGTGATAAGCAGGGTTTTTGATTCCAGGCAGGAATCAAATTTGGTTCAGAAAGGTTTGATGTCGAGACAAAGGAGGTAATAGTGATTTTCTTAATTGATCTCAAGACTTTAGCAGGGTTTGTAACAGTGGACTCTGATGTAACTGTTTAGGTCTAGTAGATGTGGTTTGCCAGATAATTTCTGGAAGGTCATACGGAGCAAATAATAAATAATAAGTGGCAAATAATAAGGATTGGTCAGAATCAGTCAGCATCAGGTGTATTACCTGTGAAAAGTGAATTGCTCTGTAGTAGGTCAGTAGATTTGGAAAATTTATGCCTCCCTTCTCAGACCTTCTATATAATGTGCTACTATTGATCCTATGGGGCTTATAGGACCCAAAAAAGTCTAAAAGATTTTTTTGTCATTTGTGTAATTGCCCCAGCGGTAACGAGATCGGGAGCGTTCTAAAAAGGAAAATAAATTTAGGTAGTACAAATGATTTGATAATGTCGAGCCGGTCAAACCATGAGAGGTTCATCTTGTGCCATTCTGCAAGATCTGAATGTGAGGTTTTTTCTAATTGGCCGTGATTGAATTTGTAAGCATCTGTGGAATTTAATGGTATCCTAATGCCTCGGTATGGAAGGCTGTCTGGTATCCATGAGTATTCATGGATGTTAAGTGTAGTTTGTGTATCCAAATTTATTGGCAGTAAGTAAGATTTGATATTGTTGACTTTCAGCCCTGATATGGTGCTGAAGAACATTAGGAGGTTTTGGAGAGGAGTTAAGGAGGAGGCCGGTTGTGACAGAAACAATATCATGTCATCTGCAAACAGGAATACTTTAAATCCAGTTTGTGTAAGGTAATCCCTTTAATTTCATTATTTTCTCTGATTAGGTTGGCCAGAGGTTCAATGCATAAAGCAAAGAGGAGGGGTCACAGGAGGCATCCCTGTCGGGTGCCTCGATTCAGCTTAAATGAGAGCCAGTTTGGTGTCGTGGTTAAGTGCGCGGACTCTAATCTGGGAGAACCCGGTTTGATTCCCCACTCCTCCACTTGCACCTGCTGGATGACCTTGGGCAAGCCATAGCTCTGTACCAGCTGTTCTCTCAAGGACAGCTTGGGAAAAAGCTCTCTCAGCCCCACCTACCTCACTGGGTGCCTGTTGTGGGGAGGGGAGGGGAAAGGAGTTTGTAAGCCACTCTGAGACTCTTAAGTGAGTGAAGGGCGGGATATAAATCCAATCTCTTCTTCTCTTCTAAATGGTTTGGAACACTGGCGATTAATTTTGAGATAAACTGTCAGAGCTGTTCTTGATAAAGAGCAGTTTCTGTCAGAGCTCTCTCAGCCCCACCTACCTCACAGGGTGTCTGTTGCGGGAAGGGGAAGGGAAAGGCGTTTGTAAGCTGCTCTGAGACTCCAAGTGAAGTGCGGGGTATAAATCCAATCTCTTCTTCTGCTTCTATTGGTCCACTGGTGTTTAGATATGGGCAAAGCAGAGGTAATTGGCAGAAAAACCACTTCAGAGGAGAAGAGACAGCCATGCGCGGTCATGCTAAATTGGGCTGAGCCTCCTGTATGGGGATGAACTGCACATAACTCAGACCTTATTATTTTCATTTAGATCAAAGTCATTTTCGTGCACACGAAAGCTTCTACCTGGGGGAAAACTCTGCCGGTCTTTCGTGCGCGTGAAAGCTTATACCCAGAAGAAAATTTTGCTGATCTTCAAGGTGCCCCTGGACTCAAACTTTGTTCTGCGGCTTCAGCCCAACACGGCTGCCCACCTGAAACTATTTATTGACTTACTGAATACATTTTCACCCCGCCTTTCCACCCAATGAGGGTCTCCAAGGCGGCGAACGTAAAGTGACATCCAAACTTTTTTTTTGGTCAGTTTTTAACAATGAACTTTACAGATTATAAGTACAATAATTCATACTTTTAGAAGCCATAATTGCTTAACCATACATAAAGTTTGGACCAGGGGTGGGCAATTGTTTTGGCTCGGGGGCCACTTTGTGGGAGCGGAGGTTAGCGGAGGGCCGCACCTTTTAAAATGATTGCATTCATTAGTTAACTTTGCATTTCAGAAAAGGTATAAATTGTATCATAAAAATCAATAAATATAAATGAAATAAAATAGTGGTAGTTTTATTCCATTTATTTATTGTGCTGATTTCATATCATCTATAGCTGCAAGCACATTTAATTTTAGAATCAGTTTAATGAGACAAATGTACCCTATCACACTTTTCTACAATTTTTTTGAAATCAGGCGTGAGATTGCTTGTTGAGATTCTCATCACAGCCTGCAAGTTAATGTCTGTCAAAGAGCATCTATATTTACTCTTGTTAATCTTCATGTCTTGGCAGGCCGCAAAAAACTCTGTGGCCGCCATTTGCCCACCCCTGGTTTGGACCATACAATACTCTTCTCCCTTTTTGCATCCGCATTCAACAGAAAATTCAATTTACTCATCTCAGCCCATTCCAGTAGTTTAACAACTATATTTTCTTTCCCCGGCATTAAAGATGACTTCCAACACGTTGCTCGGGCTATCCGTGCTGCTGTCAAAATATAGGCCAGCAGCTTCTGATCGTAACCAGATAGACCATCCGGAAAAATATTTAACAAAAAGATCTCCGGTGCTAACAAAATATCCAAGTCCATAATCTCCGTAATCAACTCTTTCACCATTAACCAAAATTTTTTAGTCTCTTTGCAAGCCCACCACATGTGGTAATATGTGTCAACGCATGCGCCACAGACCCAACATTTATTAGATAGATTATTATAGCATTTTTGCAGCCTATCAGGTGACCAATGCCAACGGTGAAAGAGTTTATATGTGTTTTCCTTATAATTAATTGCTCCCAAGAATTTTACTGATTTCCATATTTTAGACCATTTTTCCATCTCAATTGTATATCCAAAATCTTGCATCCATCTCACCATTGAGGGCTTAATCTTTTCCTCTAACATTTCATCCTTAAGAATTAGCTTATATATTTTATTAAGTTTATTTTTATCCATCCGAACTAGACATCCAAACTTTTAAGCAACTAAAAATACAGTGGAAATTACAGAATAATTCAATTATAGTACGAGGAGGAGGGCCTGGAACTGTTATGGAGGGCATGCCAGAGCGCATGCTACTGAGCTGGCAGGACCAATGACCAGACTCAGCATAGAAGCCCCACATGGTGGGGGGGGGGGGCTCTCCTCCTTGGGAGGTTTTCAAGCAGAGGCTAGATGGCCATCTGACAGCAATGCGGATTCTGTGAACTTGGGCAGATCACGAGAGGGAGGGCAGGGAGGGCGGCCTCAGTGCTGAGTTCTCGTGGCCCTTTCTGACACGCCCGGGGAAATGTTTGTTTGCCATTTTTCTCTGGCTCGACATGCCCTAGAAAAGACAGGCAGGTCCAGAGAAAAGGGGGCAAAAGCTGCCTCCCTTCTGCTGGCAAAAGTGGAACGGGAAGAAAACCAGCTCTTTCTCTCCCCTCAAAGCGCTGAGTGAAGGAGTCCTCTTTAAGGCGAGTTCCCCTGACGTGCCTCTGAGCGAGTCCCTGGTTGTGCACTGTGACCTGGCACCGATTGTGTCGTTAGGCCTTGAGACTTGAGAAACCATGATATGCATTTTTTAAAAAAACCATGGACAAGCAGGCTGCCTCAGACAGCTGGGAACCAATGAAGACGCTGAGTCTCGTTGACTCCGCCACCCCCTCCCGCTAGGGCTGGAGTTCAGTCCCACCAGGAACCGCCCCTGCCCACCTGGGCCAGCACCGCAAGAGGAACATTTACCTTCTTGGATCCAGCGAATTCACAGCAATGATCTTCTCGAAATTTGCGACAAAGGTTTCCAGCCATTGCTGCAGGTATGCCAAGTCTTTCTGGGAAAGGAAGGAACAAGGAGACAATGAGAACAGGTAATCTCACCCACTAGCAAGCCACCTCATCCCCAAGCCGTTCGCAAGTTGGTGGGAGAATTATTCCAGAATTAAAGTTTCCCCTGTGCCGTATGTTCCAGTCCAGGCGCCCCCAACAACTGGAAAGTGGGCGGGGTCAGGTGGGACACCTGCCCAGCAATGCTTCTGATTAGCCACTGGCAGGGGTCATTTCGTAGAAAAAGAGGTGCAGGAGCTCATTACCATAACTCATTTGCATATGCCACACCCCCTAACATACCGGAAGTGTGTCAGAAGGCAACGCCCACCCCTCAGGCTCCACTCCACAGGTGAGTGAAACTGACCTGCTCTTCCTCCATTCCCTTCCCCATCCAATACTTTGTGCAATAAAAAGAAGCGTCAAGAACACACCCTCATTCTCTTCCTGCTCCCTTGAAACCACCAGGTTTCAAGTAGACTTGAGATACCCAGGACCAGTGTTCCCTCTAAGCTGAGTTAGTGTGAGCTAGCTCACGGTTTTTTAGCCTCCGGCTCACACATTTTTGTCTCAGCTCAGGAAGGATGGCTCCAGAGCAAGCTAATTTACGCAGCAGCCAAATTGCTCCCTCACAGCTTTCATGCCAGTAGCTCACAAAGTAGAATTTTTGCTCACAAGACTCCACAGCTTAGAGGGAACATTGCCCAGGACATGTGCACCACCCATCCCTTTCCCTTCCCCTCCCCACAACAAGACACCCTGTGAGGTAGGTGGGGCTGAGAGAGGTCTTTTGAGAACTGCTCATGAGAGAAGAGCTCTGAGAGAACTTGTGACTGGCCCAAGGTCACACCAGCAGCTGCATGTGGAGGAGTGGGGAATCAAACCCGGTTCTCCCAGGTTAGAGTCCAACTCCTGACCGCTACACCAAACTGATGGGGTGGAAGCTGCTGAAGGGTTGGTGAAATGTCTCCAGTACTGATGTGCCATGTGCCCAGATAAAAAATGGTATACTTAGAAAATGTATATGCCACCTTGAGCAAGTCTCTGGAAAAGCAGCACACAGTCATAAAAGGAACAATGATAAAATTATCAATATTAAAACAAAACATTAAAAACAATAAAGACCCTAGCAGGGCTTTCCCCGGGGCGCTGCGCCTCTGCACTGCTAGAGGAAGCCGAGGAAGAAGAAGAAGAAGAAGAAGAGATTGGATTTATGCCCCGCCCTCCACTCCCCAAGGGAGTCTCAGAGCGGCTTACAAACTCCTTCCCCTCCCCACAACAGACACCCTGGGAGGTAGGTGGGGCTGAGAGAGCTCTTTCCCAAGCTGCCCTTGAGAGAACAGCTGGTACAGAGCTATGGCTTGCCCAAGGTCATCCAGCCAGGTGCAAGTGGAGGAGTGGGGAATCAAACCCGGTTCTCCCAGATTAGAGTCCATGCACTTAACCACTACACCAAACTGGGGGCGGGGCTTGGTCCTGTGCCTGCCCCCTGGGCTCCTCACTCCCGGAGCTGCACTCCTGTGCGCTCCTGCTCCAACGGACCCCTGACCACTGGACACATGATTAGAATAACATTTCAGAAGCGGCTGCCACCACTGAGCCACGGCCCCTCCCCAAAGGATGCTGGGAAACCAAACGGGATCCCACGGAAAGCCATCATGAGGAGTGAGGAACAAAAGGCCTATTAAAGGAACGTGCGTCCTAACCTAACGCGGGGTGGAATGATTTCTAGAATCTCCACGGTCCACCAATATGTTGGCAGCTTCTGAAACAAGAGCATGTGCTCAGGATCTCTGAACAATAAGTAAGAGGCGTGAGTGACTTAGTGATCCGACCGGGACACTTCTGCTTGACCTTGATCTGTATCTTTCGCTGAGCATCCTCACCCAGCAGACATGACACATCCCCCCCCCCCATGGGTCACTGGACAGACAGACAAATGAAGCTGCCTTATACCAGATATACACCCTTGGTCCATCAAGGTCCGTACCGTCTGCTCAAATCAGTAGCTGCTCTCCAGGGTCTCAGGCAGAGGTCTTCCATGTCACCTCCTGTCTGGTCCTTTTAACTGGAGATGCCGGGGATTGAACCTGAGACCCTCTGCATGCCAAGCAGATAAACACATGAAACTGCCTTATATTGAATTAGATCACTGGTCCATCAAAGTCAGTCTTCTCTATTCAGACTGGTAGCTGCTCTCCAGGATCTCAGGCGGAGATCTTTCTCATCACCTCCTGCCTGGTCCTTTTAACAGGAGATGGCAGGGATTGAACCTGGGACCTTCTGCATGCCAAGCAGAGGCTCTACCGCTGAGCCACAGCCCCTCTTTACAGCTCTCCAGGGTCTCAGGCGGAGGTCTTTCCCATCACCTTCTGCCTGGTTCTTTTAACTGGAGATGCCGGGGATTGAACCTGGGACCTCCTGCATGCCAAGCAGAGGCTCTGCCACTGAGCCACGGCCCCTCTTTGCAGCTCTCCAGGGTCTCAGGCGGAGGTCTTTCCCATCACCTTCTGCCTGGTTCTTTTAACTGGAGATGCCGAGAATTGAACCTGGGACCTTCTGCAAGCTGAGCAGATGCCCTTCCACTGAGCCACAGCCCCTCTTTACAGCTCTCCAGGGCCTCAGCTGGAAGTCTTTCACATCACCTACAGCCAGTGTGTTCCCTCTAAGCTGAGTTTGTGTGAGCTAGCTCACAGTTTTTTAGACTCCAGCTTACAGATTTTTGTCTTCGCTCAGGAAGGAGGGCTCCAGGGCCACTAATTTATGCAGTAGCCAAACTGCTCACTCACAACTTTAATACCAGTAGCTCACAAAGTAGAATTTTTGTTCACAAGACTCCACAGCTTAGAGGCAGCATTACCTACAGCCTGGTCCTTTTTAACAGGAGGTGTCGGGGATTGAACCTGGGACCTTCTGCATGTCAAGTGGATCATCTACCACTGAGCCACGGTTCCTCCCCAGCACTGCTCTCCATTCTGCCCACCCCAGTTCCTGACTTAGGATACATTCCGCCTACTGCTATAGTCGTCAACCTTAACATTTTTAATATTTTACCACATTAATCTTTCTCCTCCTCTCTCCACCCTTTCTCTTCTTGCTCTGTGGCTTCTCCCAATTTGTCTTCAAAAACATCCAAAGACAAGCGGAAAAGGAATGCAGCTCAGAAGCCACTTCAGGGCTCCACTTGACAGCAAGGTCCCCGCCAGTGTTCCCTCTAAGCTGAGTTAGTGTGAGCTAGCTCACAGTTTTTTAGCTTCCAGCTCACACCTTTTTTGTCTCGGCTCAGAAAGGATGGTTCCAGCGCAAACTATTTTATGCAGCCGCCAAATCGCTCGCTCACAACTTTAAGGCCAGTAGCTCACAAAGTAGGATTTTTGCTCACAAGACTCCGCAGCTTGGAGGGAACATTGGACCCCACCAGTTGAACATCCCAGAGAAAGGTCAAGATGGGGAGCCGGGTGAGTCTGTCTGTAGCAGCAGAAAAGAGCAAGAAGAAGAAGAAGAAGAAGAAGAAGAAGAAGAAGAAGAAGAAGAAGAGGAGGAGATTGGATTTATACCCGACCCTTCATTTGTAGTCTCAGAGCCGCTTACAACCTCCTTTCCCTCCCCCTCCCCACAACAGGCACCCGGTGAGGTAGGTGGGGCTGAGAGAGCTCTGAGACAACTGTCCTTGAGAGAACAGCTCTGAGAGAACTACGGCTTGCTCAAGGTCATCCAGCAGCTGCAAGTGGAGGAGTGGGGAATCAAACCCGGTTCTCCCAGATTAGAGACCGCGCACTTAACCCAGAGTTCAGGAACACCTTAAAGACTGATGAGATCGGGCAAGCCTGGGCCATCCAAGGCAAGGCAAATGATGAACACAGCTGGTTTCTCCATGGCTTGCCTCTGCGCAGAAAGCCTGGACATCCTTGGTCGTCTCTCCTCCAAGTGCTAACCAGGGCTCACCCTGCTCAGCTTCCGAAATCTCACGAGATCGGGCTAGCCTGGGCCATACAGGTCAGGGCCCCAAATTGCTACTGACCTCCAGACGACTACAGCTGTCAGTTCCCGTGGGGAAAACAGTTACTTTGGAGGGTGGACTCGATAGCCTTGCGAAGGTCCCTCCCACCCCCAAACCCTGCCCTCCCCAGCCTCCCCCCTCCCCCCCAAATTGCCAGGTATTTCCCAACCCCGAGTTGGTAACCCAGTTGTCTGGAAACTTAGCCAGAGAATTTGCTCTGAAGTTTCAGAAGGAAGTTTTCATGGGAGGGGGGGTGGACTGCAAGAAGAAGAGTGGACTAATATCCTGTCTTTCACGACCCGAAGGAGTCTCAGAGCGGCTTATGATCTCCTTTCCTTTCCCCTCCCCACAACAGACACCCTGGGAGGTAGGTGGGGCCGAGAGAGCTCTCTCGAGAACAGCCCTTGAGAGATCAGCTCCGAGAGAACTTGTGACTGACCCAAGGTCACGCCAGCAGCTGCATGTGGAGGAGTGGGGAATCAAACTCGGTTCTCCCAGATTAGAGTCCGCGCTCCTCACCACTACACCAAACTGTCTCTCAAACTGACTCATGCTGCTCAGCATGGATAAGGCTCTGAACTGCAGGGAGCAAGCCTATCTAGGTTAATAAGCTTCCTAGGGCAGTTATAACCAATGCTTCCTCTAAGCTGTGGAGTCTTGCGAGCAAAAATTCTGCTTTGTGAGCTCCTGGCATTAATGCTGTGAGCGAGCGATTTGGCTGCTGCATAAATTGATATGCTCTGGAGCCCTCCTCCCTGAGCGGAGACAAAAACGTGCAAGCCAGAGTTTAAAAAACTGCGGGCTAGCTCGCACTAACTCAGCTTAGAGGGAACACTGGCTAGAGCCCTTCCCTTTAAGACTTGTCGCAGAAAGAGCTCGGATACATGTCGAATGCCACATGCCCACTGGGGATTCTCTGACACCCCCTTCCCTCCTGGCATCCCCCCTCCAAAAGTGACTCTCCAGAGAGGGCTCCAACATGGTACGACGGAAGCAACAGAAGTGGAAGAGAGGGGAAAAAACCCTGGTAGCTGGCTTCTTGCAAGCACGGGAGCGCTCTCCGCTCTCACGCACGGAACTCCTGGATCCCAGCCTAGATTCATTATGAACGACGTTTTCAGCCTGCCTCTCCACAAACGAGGTTGGCAGAAATCTGGCAGAGATGCTTCAAAGAGGAGGAAAGCCAAGAGCACTCCACAGTTCTGCTACAAGCTCAAAAAACGCATTGGGGGCTGCTTCCACGCTGAGACCTGGGAGTCTCCTTGGTGGGGCGCATCAGCTAATGCTGCCATCTCGTGCCTGGGAGGTGGTGTGTGTGTGCACCTTTGACATCAGGACGATGGAATGTTATGTTATTCTTCTCATGGCAAGCTTATCGCTACAGCTGCACCATCCTTGGGAGCCTGGTAGAGCCCGGCAATGTATCTTTATTTTATCTGCCTGTACGCTTCCCGCTTTTTCCATGAGAACCGAAAGCCAGTATTTTGAGTGCCTTTTCTTTGCCTTGGTGATTGGTTGCAATCAACGCTCCCTCTAAGCTGTAGAGTCCTGTGAGCAAAAATTCTACTTTGTGAGCTCCTGGCATGAAAGTTGTGAGCGAGCCATTTGGCTACTGCATAAATTAGCTTGCTCTGGAGCCCTCCTTCCTGAGCTAAGACAAAAAGGTGGGAGCCGGAGGCTAAAAAACTGTGCGCTAGCTCACACCAACTCAGCTTAGAGGGAACACTGGTTGCGATGCATTACCAGACCCCTTTTTGAATTCTGTATATTTGTCCTGCTTGTGGCTGTTACTAACACGAGAAGTGCAGATGACCATAGGAGACCTTTCTCAATAAAGCATTCCTGTTGAAGGACACGTGTTGGTGACTGACTCTGTAGGACTCTCAGAGGCAGACTTTCAAAGAGGCAATGGAGCAGCCGCTCATCTGCTCCCTCTGCCCCTTCCTTGCTTGTGGCTCAGTGGCAAAGCATCCGCTTGGCATGCAGAAGGTCCCAGGTTCAATCCCTGGCATCTCCAGTTAAAAGGACCAGGCAGGAGTTGATGGGAAAGACCTCCGCCTGAGACCCTGGAGAGCTGCTGATGGTCAGAGTAGACAAGACTGACCCTGATGGGCTGAGGGTCTGAGTCAGCATTAAAGCAGTTTCATGTGAAGGGCCATGGCTCAATGGTAAGAGCATTTGCTTTGTGTGCGGAAGGTCCCAAGTTCAATCTCCGGCATCTCCAGTTTAAAAGACTGGTAGGAAGTGATGTGAAAGACCTCAGCCTGAGACCCTGGAAAACCACTGCTAGTCAGAGTTGACAATCCTGTCCTTGATGGTCCAAGGGTCTGATTCAGTATAGGACACCTTCATTAGTGTTCTCCCCCACCTAAGGGCCTTTAAGATCGGGAATTGTAACAACCTTGTAACGTTACAACCTCATAAGAACCTAAGAACAGAACAGAAGCCATGTTGGATCAGGTCCATGGCCCATCCAGTCTAAAACTCTGCATCACACAGTGGCCAAAACCCAGGGGCCATCAGGAGGTCTACCAGCAGGGCCAAAACTCCAGAAGCCCTCCCACTGTTGCCCTCCTAAGCACCAAAAATATAGAGAATCATGGCCCCAGACATAAGAACATGAGAGAAGCCGTGTTGGGTCAGACCAATGGCCCATCCAGTCCAACTCTCTGTGTCACAGTGGCCAAAACCCCAGTGCCATCAGGAGGTCTAACAGCCAAGCCAGAACTCCAGAAACCCTCCCACTGTTGCCCTCCAAGCACCAAGAATACAGAGCATCACTGCCCCAGACATAAGGTTCCATCTATACCCTACAGTTAATAGTCACTGATGGACCTCTTCTCCAGATGTTGATCCAGTCCTCTCTTGAAGCTGTCTATGCTTGTAGCCACCACCACCTCTTCCTGCAGCAGTGAATTCCACGTTTTAAGGACTCTTTGGGTGAAGAAGGACTTCCTTTTATCTGTTCTAAGCCTACTGCTCATTAATTTCACTGATTGCCCACAAATTGGACTGTGTGGTATTAGACCCCACTGAGGTCCCACCCCCTCCCCAAGCTCCACCCCCCCGAACTTCCAGGTATTTCCCATCGCTATTCCCTGACCAGCTTCCTGCTGGCTCTTGAGATTCCTTCCAGGAATGCTGAACAAGAAAGACTCGGGTTTCCACCACTGGCCCAGTTCTAATTTGATCCCAATCTTTTTAATCCAGTGTTGCACGACCAGACAGCTCTCCCGTGAATCGCCTTACCGCATGCGGACTCTGCAGTGGATTGTCTAGATGCCGTCCACCTAAAAGAGCCATGCGGTCGGGGTTTTTTTAAAAAAATTCTGTTTGCGCATGCGTATCTGCGCTTCATTGTGTACTTGTTTTTCCGCGCATGTGCAAACTTGAATGGTAAATGCACCTGAAATGTACCATTTCAGTTAACAAAGTTCATAAATTTCACGGGCCATTCAGAAACATGAAATTGTCTGGAACGTTTGAGCGGAGCTCTGTGGCAGTCGCACGTTTACGCATTTATGCGCATATCGCAAAGAGTTTTGTTAAATGGCGGCCGTTTGGGGTGGTCTGGAGTCAGGCCATCCTGACGGGCTGATTGCACGCTGGAACGATCAGACGGGGGAAAGTCTGCTGTCGGCCAGCATTAGCCTGGACTTTCACCGGTATCTTTAAAGTACGGCTCCCTGGCGGGGCTCAACGGGCTGATCGCGGCAGCGGCACCTTTCCCAGATGTCGCTGTCTGGATGGTGCCTTTAAATCCGCCAGGCACCCATGCCTGGGTCGGATCGAAAGACCCGACTGATCGCAACCCCTGAGAGGCAGGTGGGGCTGCGAGAGCTCTTTCAAGGACTGCTCCCGAGAGAACTTGTGACTGACCCAAGGTCACACCAGCAGCTGCACGGGGAAGAGTAGGGGAATCAAACCCGGTTCTCCCAGATTAGAGTCCGGGCTCCTAACCACTCCACCAAGCTCCCACTGTGAAATTGCACACAGACGGTGGTTTTTGTTTCTAGTGGAGAATGCCAAATCTTCCCCCACTCCCCCCCCCCCCATTTTTAAACCACAGTACCTCCATCCCTGAGTAGGATTGGGACAGGTTAAGGAAAGAAGAAGGTGAAGGAGATGACACACTGTCTCTTTGCTACTTCTGCGATTCGGCTAAAACGATAAGGGGACATAGCAAAGCTGCATCCCTACCATGGACCGAATGCCAAACCGAAAGGCCCAGCGCATTGTTTTGAATGAATCATGCTCTGGATAAGCCTCCAGTGCGTCCTCCACCCTGAGGAAGAACCATCAACAGAGACACCACCGTCTGCAGAAAGGAGATTTGCACAAATCGTTCGGGTCTCAGGGAACTGCGACGGCTCCTGGTCTCTGCTTCAACAGCCCCACAAGGAAGGCCTGCGGTTAAAAATACAGACGTGGGAGAAGAGTAGAGTTCCCTTCCTCGGGTGGCAGAACATCAGTAGCCCCGGGAGCCCCAGGGCAAGAATCGTTCGGTAGACGATTACCTGCATTCAACAATATTGTCATCTGGGACCAGCTAATTTGGAACACCAGGAATCTTTATGTACTGCGATTCCGCCGAGAAAGCCCGTTCCAGCCCACCCACCCCTGAAACAGTACAGGTGAAATACATTTTAAAATTTATATTCCATTTCTCAACAGGTGGCCCCCCCCCCCAGGCTTACAATGTGTGTGTGTATAAAGTGATGTCACATTGCAGCCGACGGATGGTGAACCCAGCATGGCACTTTCAAGGCAAGTGAGAAGCAGTGGTGGTTTGCCATTGCCTTCCTCTGCGGAGTCTTCCTTGATGGTCTCCCATCCAAGACTTAGGGTGACCCCAGGGAGGGGCTTTCAGGACAAGGGAGAAGCAGAGGTGGTTGGCCATTGCCGCTCTCTGCAGAGCCTTCCTTGGTGGTCTCCCATCCAAGACTTATGGTGGCCCCAGCGAGGGGCTTTCAAGACAAGGGAGAGGCAGAGGTGGTTGGCCATTGCCTTCCCCTGCAGAGCCTTCCTTGGTGGTCTCCCATCCAAGACTTATGGTGGCCCCAGCAAGGGGCATTCAAGGCAAGGGAGAAGCAGAGGTGGTTGGCCATTGCCTTCCCCTGCAGAGCCTTCCTTGGTGGTCTCCCATCCAAGACTTATGGTGGCCCCAGCGAGGGGCTTTCAAGACAAGGGAGATGCAGAGGTGGTTGGCCATGGCCTTCCCCTGCAGAGCCTTCCTTGGTGGTCTCCCATCCAAGACTTATGGTGGCCCCAGCGAGGGGCTTTCAAGACAAGGGAGAAGCAGAGGTGGTTGGCCATTGCCTTCCCCTGCAGAGCCTTCCTTGGTGGTCTCCCATCCAAGACATATGGTGGCCCCAGCAAGGGGCTTTCAAGGCAAGGGAGAAGCAGAGGTGGTTGGCCATTGCCTTCCTCTGCAGAGCCTTCCTTGGTGGTCTCCCTTCCAAGACATGATGGCCCCAGCAAGGGGCTTTCAAGGCAAGTGAGAAGCTGAGGTTGGTTTACCATTAATTGACGTCCTCTGCAGAGCCTTCCTTAGTGGTCTCCCATCCAAGACTTAGGATGACCCCAGGGAGGGACTTTCAGGGCAAGGGAGAAGCAGAGGTGGTTGGCCATTGCCTTCCTCTGCAGAGCCTTTCTTGGTGGTCTCCCATCCAAGTACTGACCCTGCTTAGCTTCTGAGATGCTGCCATCCCTCCCCTTTACAGCAACACACGACACAAACACAAACTTTTTAAAAAAACCCTTCTTTAAATGCGCCACACACAAGTATCATAATACCAGAAAGAAATCCTTAGAAACAACGTTTGCTTCCAAATATGCAGACTACGTAGCAAAATGTGCCACACGAGACCCACACGCATCCAGACCAGCTAGATCCGAGTCCAGCAGCCCCTTCGAAACCAACAACATTTTCAGGGAATGAGTTTTTGAGAGTCGACGCCCCCTTTGTCCGATTCCTGATGAAGGGACCCTGAACTCTCGAAAGTTCGTCCCCTGAAAATCTGACAAAGGGAATTCGGGCTTGAAAGTCTATCCCCCATCAATATATCGTAGGAAGTCTGGACTCTCAAAAGTTTATCCCCTGAAAACCTTGTTGGCCTCCAGTCTCTAATCCAGGTCTTCAACAGCAGGCAAGCAGGGCCACCTCCCTGGAACGCTGATGCCAGCAATCCAAGCCACGATCGTTTCCGGCAGGCAGTTCTTCAGAAGCAAGAAGTTAAGACCTGGTGCTAATCTCTGCTGGCAAACACTCGGAGATGGGCCCGGAACCCCGCACAACACCGCCTCTATTTACAGCCGAAATTCAAACACAAGAGAAGCAAGGCAACAGCTCCTCTCCTCAAACCAGGATCAAGAACCTGAACAGATAAGTCAAACTGAGTAGAGTCCCTGACAGAGCCCCACAGCAATCAGTCCCAACAACATTCCTTCAGAAGGATCGAGTTTATCGAGTACAGGAAAGACAGGTCACCTGTGCATACATTCCGTGTCAGTACAAACTAGCAGGGCGGGAGAGGGAGAGGATATACAGGTTTCAGAGAGGGGTCCCTGATGGAGCTGAGCCGATCAGAGGATGCACTGCAACCAATGCTCCCTCTAAGCTGTGGAGTCTTGTGAGCAAAAAACTCTACTCCGTGAGCTGCTGGCATTCAAGTTGGGAGCGCGCGATTTCACCGCTGCATAAATCAGTTTGCTCTGGAGCCATCCTTCCTGAGCCGAGGCAAAGAGGTGTGAGCCGGAGGCTAAAAAACTGAGCTGGCTCACACTAACTCAGCTTAGAGGGAACACTGATGGGCCCGAACTAACGAGTTCACAGTGCCAGGAACGAAGCATAGCCAGGTACCAAGGTCGGAGGCCTAGGCTATAAGATAAGGCACAGTGGAAGAAATGAAACTTAACATTCCAGCACGTTAAGGAGTTCACCCAGCAACCTCCTGCCTCCCCCCACCAATGATGGCAGAGTAGCTGGCACCCAACAATTAAAACCAAAGGACTTGACCTGACATGTTTCGGCCTGTTAGGGCCTCCTTCACAGGCCCTAACAGGTTGGAATGCATCAGGTCAAGTCCACTGGCCCTTGAGTATATATAATTTCTGAATTTTTACATGAGGTGTGATTGGGCCCCCCATTATTTTTTTTTAATCCTTTACAAATAAATACATGTATGTTGACATCTTATTTCTATATTAAGTTTTAATTTCTTGGCCCTCCACGCAGTTTGACTGACTTTTTCAGGTTCTAGATCCTAGTTTTCAGGCTTAAGTTGGCTTCCCTCCTTCATCCAAAGTTTCCTCGCCTCAAATTCTACTGCATCCCAGAAGATACACCCGCTCACTGTTAGGAAAAGAACATTGGGGGGGGGGGGGACAGTGCAATATTTGGCTACTGGCTTGTGAACATGGCTTATTTATTTATTTGTTTGTTTGTTTGTTTGTTTGTTTGTTTCCTGGGATTTATATCCCGCCCTCCCCGCTGACTGGCAGGCTCAGGGCGGCTCACAACAAGGATTAAAATACAATCAATTTAAAATAAAACATATTCCAAGACAAGATCGGCAGCATTACAATATAGCCACAGGTGAGTCCGAGCAGCATTCATATATAATCCCTGTGTAAACATACACAGGCTGGCAGATCGAATTGCCGGCAGAGGGAACTGGGCCGGGGCTAAGATGTTTACCCTAGGCGGCCCCTACCTGAAAGCCTGGTGGAAGAGCTCCGTTTTACAGGCCCTGCGGAACTGCACCAAATCCCGCAGGGCCCTGATGTTCTCCGGGAGCTCGTTCCACCAGTGCGGGGCCGCCACTGAGAAAGCCCTGGCCCGGGTTGATGCCAGCCGCGCCTCCTTCAATCCAGGTAGGACCAGTCGCTTTTGGGATCCAGATCGTAGTGCTCGCTGGGGAACGTACGGAGAGAGACGGTCCTTCAGGTAGGTCAGCTAGCTCTTCCCATCTTGGCCTGCCAGAAATGAAGTCAACACGAGCATTTGGCATTTAAGGGTAGTGAGCATGGAGCTCTCCCTTCCAGAGATGCTTAAGAACATAAGAACATTAAGAGAAGCCAGTGATGGATAAGGCCAATGGCCCATCCAGTCCGACACTCTGTCACACAGTGGCCAAAAACACCAGGTGCCCTCAGGAGGTCCAGCAGTGGGGCCAGGACACTAGAAGCCCTCCCACTGTTGTCTCCCCCGCACCAAGCACCAAGAATACAGAGCATCACTTGCCCCAGTCTGAGAGTTCCTATCTATACCTTGTGGCTAATAGCCACAGATGGACCTCTGCTCCAGATGTTTATCCAATTCCCTCTTGAAGTTGTCCGTGCTTGTAGCTGCCACCACCTCCTGTGGCAGTGAATTCTATGTGTTTATCACTCTTTGGGGGAAGGAGGACTTCCTTAATGCTTAATTCACTTTTACTAAGGCTGTGGAAACTAGGAACGGCTGGGCCAAATCAGGCCCCGAACGGACTCCCAGTTGCCACACCGGAAGCAGGAGAGGAGCGGAGGCAGAAACACAGGGCAGAACTTGTTCACAGGAGACTTCGGGTGGTAAACCTTCAATTCTTCTTGTACACGTGAACACATACGTGAAGCTGCCTTACACTGAATCACGGCATTCGTCCATCAAAGTCAGTATTGTCTACTCAGACTGGCAGCCGCTCTCCAGGGTCTCGGGCAGAGAAAGGTCTTTCCCATCCCCTCCTGCCTGGTCCTTTTTAACTGGAGATGCTGGGGATTGAACCTGGGACCTTCTGCATGCCAAGCAGAGGAACTTCCATTGAGCCACAGCCCCTCCTCAAACACACATGAAGTTGCCTGACAGTGGTCCCTCAAGGCCAGTATTGTCTACTCAGACTGGCAGCCGCTCTCCAGGGTCTCAGGCAGAGAAAGGTCTTTCCAATCATCTTCTGCCTGGTCCTTTTAACTGGAGATGCCAGGGATTGAACCTGGGACCTTCGGCATGCCAAGCAGATGCTCTGCCACTGAGCTACAGCTCCTCCCCTGAAGCAACCTTCTACTGAAGAAGACCCTTGGTCCATCACAGTCAGTACTGGTCCATTATGGTCAGAGAGCCAGTTTGGTGTAGTGGTTAAGAGGGCGGACTCTCATCTGGGAGAACTGGGTGTGATTCCCTGCTCCTCCGCCTGCAGCTACTGGTGTGACCTTGGGTCAGTCACGAGTTCTCTCAGAGTTGTTCTCTCGTGAGCAGTCCTCAAAAGAGCTCTCTCAGCCTCACCTACCGCCCAGGGTGTCTGTTGTGGGGAGGGGGAGGGAAAGGGATTGCAAGCCGCTCTGAGACTCTGAGCGAAGGGCGGGGTATAAATCCAATCCCCTCCTCTCCTCTGTCTGCTCAGACTGGAAGTGGCTCTCCAGGGCCTCGGGCGGAGGTCTTCCACATCCCCTCCTGCCTGGTCCTTTTAACTGGAGATTCCGGGGACTGAACCTGGGACCTTCGGCATGCAGAGCAGAGGCTCAGTAGCCACGGCTCCTCCAGGCAAACCAGGACTGTTGTGTGGGATGACATCTGTCTGCGTACCTGGCAGGACTTCCGCCAGCAACAGGAAGGGGCACGGGTGAACCCACCAGATCCAGGCAGGGGAGAGCTTGAGGTTGCTGGGAAGACAGATGCAGAAGAACATGGATCCTGGATCTTGTGCTTCTCATAAATTCTCATAGCAGTCCTCACTGCACCCCTGCAGAGCAGGCCAAGGGTTGTGAGGAGACGCTGATACCATTCGGCGTGGTGTAAAGAAAGTGGGCGTCCTCTCCTTTTCCTGTGCCCCTGGAACTTGTGGGCGCCCGACAAAAATGACGGGAAGGAGATTCAGGAAAGAAGGAAGGGATTTCGTTTAGAGTGACTACTTGGCAGAATTCGCTGGCAGAGAAATGTCACAACGGCCACCAGGTAGAATTTTTGCTCACAAGACTCAACAGCTTAGAGGGAGCATTGGTCTCCACGCTTTTCTCCAAGCCTCTCTTCTCCTTGCCTTTAAGCCGCCTCTTTCTCAGCCTCATCTGGCACACGTCCTTCAGTCTGTCACCTGTCTGAGCTTCCTTACGTCGCTGCAGCTCACAGAGCATCCCCCAGGCAGGCTGAAAAACGGGGCGAGGTGATGCCAAGCCAAACCGGCTGCTTTGCCCTTCCCTCGCACAAACTGGACTGCAAACATTCCGACGGTTTCATCCTTGGAGCTCGGCCCATCGGCAGCAGAGGCTCCGCCGCTGCCAGCAGCGCAGCGTGTGGCACATTCCCCATCACTTAACAAGCCAAGATTGAAAGGAGGAACCACAGCTCAGGGACAGGGAACCTGTTTCGCCCACCGAAAGTCTCAAGTTCCATCTCCAGGGGAAGGAAAGCCTTCGAGCGTAGGAAGGGTAGACCGGCGGGCTGGGATTTGGGAGCGCTGAGCTTAGATCCCCACTCCGCCACGTAGGTCACTGGGTTTGCTCACAGCCTTGGAGGGATGCTGGCAGTGCAGACGTGGGCCGTGGCGAGATACACCAACAGTCTGATTCTCGCAAAAGCAAATTTACAGAACCAGAGAATCACAGAGTGGGAAGGGACCATAGAAGGCATCTAGTCCCACCCCCTGCTCAATGCAGGATCAGCCTAGCCTTAGAGCATCCCTGACAAGGGTTTGTCCAGCCGCTGCTCAAAGACTGCCAAGGAGGGGGAGTTCACCACCTCCCAAGGCAGCTGATTCCACCCTTGCACCACTCTGACTTTGTCAAAAAGTTTCCCTTAAGATCAGGGGTCATTTCGTAGAAAAAGAGGTGCAGGAGCTCATTAGCATAACTCATTTGCATATGCCACACCCCCTAACATACCGGAAGTGTGTCAGAAGGCGACACCCACCCCTCAGGCTCCACTCCACAGGTGAGTGAAACTGACCTGCTCTTCCTCCATTCCCTTCCCCATCCAATACTTTGTGCAAAAAAAAAAATAAGCGTAAAGAACACACCCTCATTCTCTTCCTGCTCCCTTGAAACCACCAGGTTTCAAGTAGACTTGAGATACCCAGGACATGTGCACCACCCATCCCTTCCCCTTCCCCTCCCCACAACAAGACACCCTGTGAGGTAGGTGGGGCTGAGAGAGGTCTTTTGAGAACTGCTCATGAGAGAACAGCTCTGAGAGAACTTGTGACTGGCCCAAGGTCACACCAGCAGCTGCATGTGGAGGAGTGGGGAATCAAACCCGCTTCTCCCAGATTAGAGTCCAACTCCTGACCACTACACCAAACTGATGGGGTGGAAGCTGCTGAAGGGTTGGTGACATTTCTCCAGTACTTATGTGCCATGTGCCCAGATAAAAAAGGGTCTACTTAGAAAATTTATATGCCACCTTGAGCAAGTCTCTGGAAAAGCAGCACACAGTCATAAAAGGAACAATGATAAAATTATCAATATTAAAACAAAACATTAAAATCAATAAAGACCCTAGCAGGGCTTTCCCCGGGGCGCTGCGCCTCTGCACTGCTCGGGGAAGCCAAGGAGGGGGCGGGGCTTGGTCATGTGCCCGCCCCCTGGGCTCCTCACTCCCGGAGCTGCGCTCCTGTGCGCTCCCGCTCCAACAGACCCCTGAGTCCCCCCCCCCAGCCTCCTCTTCTCCAAACTGACCATTCCCAAGTCCCTCAGCCTTTCTTCCTCGCAGGGCTTTTTGGTCACCAGGCCCCCGATCACCCTCATCGCTCTCCTCTCTGCACCCGCTCCATTCCGTCCACATCCTTATCTAGAAACACAGCCGGGCCAAAATAATTTGTGCCCCATCCCAGGTTTAGAATGAATTAATTTTAGATACATTTGCCCAAACACATATTAGAGTGCCTTCAACCTGTGCAGGTTTCTAACCAGGGTTGCCAAGGTCAGGTTGGGGAATTCCTGGAGTTTTGGGGGTGGAGCCTGGGGAGGCGGGGCTTGTAGAGGGGAGGGACCTCAGCAGGGTATAACGCCATAGACTCCACCCTCCAAAGCTGCCATTTTCTCCAGGGGACCTGATCTCTAGTCCAGAGGTCAGTTGCAATTCTGGGAAGATCTCCAGGCCCCACCAGGAGACCGGCAACCTCGTCTCGAACCACGCCACTCACTGCAAAGTTCACCTGCTCCAAGTCCACTGACTGGAACGGGATTGGAAAGGAGCAACCGTGCACCACTTTGGCACTGTGAACCCAGCAGCCGAAGGATTCAGTCACTTTGCCCGCTGTCGAGCACGGCTAGGCCATGCCGTCTCCGCAGCAAGGTCAAACAGCACCTGTCGGAATTGCAAGTTTCCTTCCTTAGCGGCGAGCAAAACAATCTGACACCCCCCCCCCCTGCCCTCCACGGGGTAAAGGAGGGACACGCACTGTTCTTTCGGCAACAAGACAAAGATAAACATTTCGCTCTAGAAGAGCCCCGAGATACAGAGAAAGGAGTTTCCGTTTCGTCCGCCTGTTTCTTTCCTTGCAGCGCCTCAGTGCACCAAGTTCGCACAGAGGTGCATCCACGGGCAACCAAACAGGGAGCAAAGCTGGACAGATGGCGGCCACCCCAAAGGAATCCGGCAGATATTTACCTGGCAGGCCCGGGCGAGGGACTCCGACCAGCCGCCCCGAGCCTCCATGGCCAGGAGGGACAGGGAAAGCCCTACACAGAGGGAGGGTCCATCCAGTCTGCACCGAGGAGGAGAAAAAAGAGGCACCCGCGGGATCCGACTGCGCTGGCGGAGGAGGCGGGGGAAGGGGGGAGGATGCAGGAACCCAGAGAAAGCGGCCCAGACCAGAAAGTGACTTTTAAAGAACAGGGCTTCTTGTGTAAAGAGGCGAGCCAGGAAACGCTAAGTCACTACAACCGACAACACTTCCTTTCGCGCTGCAAGAGAAACACCGCAAGAACACACTGTCTCAACGAGGGCCCCGCGGCCGCGACAACCTCCACGCTGAACACCACAGAGCAATCCACAGCAGTGACCCGCTGACGACTGCTGCGGTCCAAAAGGGCTCACACACGCACAGACACACACAGAGCATAGTGTACAAGTTAAAGTTTTGGACTAAGATCTGGGTTCAAATCCCCAATTGCCCATGGAAGCCTGCTGCGTGATCTCAGGCCAGTCACACACACTCGGCCTTGTCTACCTCACTGGGTTGTTGAGTGGATAAAATGGAAGATAGGAGAAGTTATGTAAGCGGCCTTGGGTCTCCCGTAGGGAGAAAGGCGAGATATAAATGAAACACATGAATAAAATGAATACTACATTTTGCAGATCCAGGAATCCACATGAGAAGACAAGAGCCAGCCCATCCGAAAGCCGCGCGATATCCGGAGCCAATTGGGGTCAAAGGGAACCCAATGCAGATATGGGAAAGAGGCTGGGGATATTAACTGAGAAAAGAGAATCCAGAAAGAAAGCTTTTGGGGGGGGATTCATTACTCGATATACGGCATAAGGGAAGCCGGGGGAACATATTTCTCCCTCCCTCAGACAACTTTAGGTCCCACAGCTAATTTGAGGAGCATTCAATTCAGGACAGATCTGAGGATGGGTTTAGTGTAGCCATTAAGAGCGCAGACTCTAATATGGGAGAACCAGGTTTGGTTCCCCGCTCCTCCACTTGCAGCTGCTGGATGACCTTGGGCAAGCCATAGTTCTGTCAGAGCTGTTCTCTCAAGGGCAGATCTCGAAAGAGCTCTCTCAGCCCCACCTAACTCACAGGGTGTCTGTTATGGGGAGGGGAAGGGGAAGGAGATCGTAAGCTGCTCTGAGACGCAGAGTGAAGGGCGGGGCATAAATGCAATCTCTTTTTCTTCTTCTTCTTCTCTTTATGGGATACAAGAACATGTGGAACTGACTGCAACACACTGTGGCAGCGGCCATGGGTTTTGGAGGCTTTTGAAAGAGTTTCACTGAATGGAGGACCAGTCAATCCACAGCTGTTCCTCATTAGTGCTAATTTTATATGTTTATAGTATTTATGCACCACTCCCCGCTCCCAAAGGGAAGACCCAAAAGAAGATTACAACATCGCTCTCTGCTCCGCCATTTTTTTCCACACGACCACCATTCTGTGAGGCAGGTTAGGCCAAGAGCGAACTCAGATCTTCTGGACTGTAGTCTAACCATTACACCTTGCCACCTGTTACACTGGGAGCTGATCAGTCCTGGGGCATGCCAAGTAATGTGACAGCCACTGATCATGTGCAGAGGGCTTTCCCCTTAACATTAGAGAGACAGTTTGGTGTAGTGGTTAAGTGCGCGGACTCTAATCTGGGAGAACCGGGTTTGATTCCCCACTCCTCCACTTGCACCTGCTGGATGACCTTGGGCAAGCCATAGCTCTGTCAGAGCTGTTCTTGAAAAAGAGCAGTTTCTGCCCGAGCTCTCTCAGCCCCACCTACCTCACAGAGTGTCTGTTGTGGGGAGCGGAAGGAAAAGGAGTTTGTAAGCTGCTCTGAGACTCCAAGTGAAGGGGGGGGGGAATAAATCCAATCTCTTCTTCTTCTTAGGAAACACCAAACACTCAAAATTCTGGGATTAGTGTGCAAAAAAAGACTTAATCAGGGATGTGGATATTGTGCGTATTCTGCAGAACCATGACTGGGCCACACAACCACAGAACGCGTCTTCAGGAAGAGGTGGAACCCCACCAGGAGCACCCAAAGCGGGTGGACATCCCTATGCAGAACTCCGCTGCACTTAATGGCCCTTGAGGCCAGGGTGGACTGGGAAGTGACAAGTGCCCTGGGGCAAGCCAAAGAGGGTGGTGCCCATAGCGTTATGCCTGTCCCAAAGATCCTGCTTTGAAGCTCAGCAGGAGTTTCCTGGGAGCCCGAGAGCGGCTTGCTTTTCCAGGGAACAGGGCCATAAAATGCACCAAGAGGAGGCAAGATGTGTTTCCACAGAGATAACCAAGATGGATCGTTGTTGTAAAAACATGATCTGGGTACTGGAGTCTGGCCCTTGAATGATGGGGAGATGGGGGTTTATTGTCCCATGTGGGAGGGGGCTCTCTAACTCTGGATTGGGTCAGAGACATAAGAACATAAGAACATAAGAGAAGCCAGTGTTGGACCAGGCCAGTGGCCCATCCAGTTCAGCACTCTGTGTCACACAGTGGTCAAAAATACCAGGTGCCCTCAGGAGGTCCCCCAGTGGGGCCAGGACACTAGAAGCCCTCCCACTGTTGCCCCCACTTCCAAGCACCAAGAATACACAGCATCCCTTGCCCCAGACCGAGAGATCCTATCTAAACCTTGTGGCTAATAGCCCCTGATGGACCTCTGCTCCAGATGTTTATCCAATTCCCTCTTGAAGCTGTCTATGCTTGTAGCCGCCACCACCTCCTGTGGCAGTGAATTCCATGTATTAATCCCTCTTTGGGTGAAGAAGGACTTCCTTTTATCCGTTCTAACCCGACTGCTCAGCAATTTCATGGAGTGCCCACGAGTTCTTGTATTGTGAGAAAGGGAGAAAAGGACTTCCTTCTCGACCTGCTCTATCCCATGCACAATCTTGTAAACCTCGATCATGTCTCCCCTCAGCCGTCGTTTCTCCAAGCTAAAGAGCCCCAAGCGCTTTAACCTTTCTTCATAGGGAAAGTGTTCCAACTCTTTTATCATTCGAGTTGCCCTTTCCACCAATCCACCCCTTTGCCAGTTTGGTGTAGTGGTTAGGAGCCCAGACGCTAATCTGGGAGAACCGGGCTTGATTTCCCCACTCCTCCACATGCAGCTGCTGGTGTGACCTTGGGTCAGTCACAAGTTCTCTCAGAGCTGTTCTCTCAAGGGCAGTTCTCAAGAGAGCTCTCTCAGCCCCACCTACCTCACAGGGTGTCTGTTGTGGGGCGGGGAAGGAGATTGTAAGCCGCTCTGAGACTCCTTTGCGTGCTGAAGGGCAGGGTATAAATCCAATCTCTTCTCTTAATTTGTTAGGGACGCCAGTGCTGCACTCAGCAGGCCAATGCTCCCAATGAATGCTCATGCGCTCTTACGGACAGACGAAACCTGTGCGGAGAGCGGAGGCTGCCTCCTCTCCAAGCCATAGTTCATGCACACCCGTAACCTAAATAGCCGAAACGACATGCCACAACACAAGCAGGCATCAAACCGGGCACGGATTATACGATTTTTACACTTGTGCTTTAACTGGCATGAGATTTGGGCTGCCTTGGCAGGGAATTAGGCGCCTTTGTCCTTTAGCACAACACCCATGGCCTTGATTTATGCTCCCAGTGTGATTTTCTGACTCACTTGGAGGCCCACAGCCACCCACCACTCGTGCTTTTAACAGCGGCTAGCTCTAAGCAGGGCAACAAAATGAGAGGCTTCCCTCTGTATCTGTGCCACACCTCCAAGAGTCAAAAGCACATTGCCTCTGCACATGGAAGTTTTATTTAGCCACCATGTTTGAAGCTGTCATGGACCAGCAGGCCAATTTGGTGTAGTGGTTAAGAGTGCGGACTCTAATCTGAGAGAACCAGGTTTGATTCCCCGCTGCTCGACATGCAGCTGCTGGTGTGACCTTGGGTCAGTCCCAAGTTCTTTCAGAGCTGTTCTCTCAAGGGCAGTCCTTGGGAGAGCTCTCTCAGCCCCACCTGCCTCACAGGGTGTCTGCTGCGGGGAGGGGAAGGGAAAGGAAAACAGAGAAGGAGAAAAAGGAGGAGGAGGAGGAGGAGATGATTGGATTTATACCCTGCCCTTCACTTGGAGTCTCAGAGCGGCTTACAAACTCCTTCCCCTTCCCCTCCCCACAACAGACACCCTGTGAGGTAGGTGGGGCTGAGAGAGCCCTGATAGAAACTGCTCTTTCAAGGACAGCTGTGCCAGAACTACGGCTTTCACAAGGTCATCCAGCAGGTGCAAGTGGAGGAGTGGGGAATCAAACCCCGGTTCTCCCAAATTACAGTCCACGCACTTAACCACGACACCAAACTGGTGAGCCATTCTGATACCCCTTTGGGTACTGAAGGGCAGGGTATAAATGCAATCTCTTCTTCTCTTCTTTCATTTTGAAAAGCAAAACACCCTTGCAATGTGGGACTTGTAGCAGTGAGAGCTTCCTCGAGTTGCACGGTGGGCATTTTGCAATCCCTCTTCAGTTGCCTTCCCCTCCTCCGAGATTGGGCAAGCCGTGAGCAAAGGAGCTGGCTTGGTAGGCAAGGAGGGGTGGGCCACGGCGTGGCTTGCTCGAAGCTTGCACAAGGGGAGGAGAATCTCCACACGCGACTGCTTTTCTATCCCCACCTTCTTGGTGTACAACAGGAGACGCACAGCCAGCATTGGGGCTGGAGACCTCTGGGAATCAGAGCGGCTTGTTAGACTTTCAGAGATCAGTTCCCCCAAGGAAAAGGGCTGCTTTGGGGTGGCAGAGTCTATGGTGTTGAACCCTGCTCAGGTCCCACCCCTGCACAAACCCTGCCTTCCACAGGCTCCACCCCTGGAAGTACTCAACTGGCAGCAGCTCTCCAGGGTCTCAGACGGAGAGCAGAGAGGCCGAGGCCTTCCCCTCAGAAGAACCTCAGAAGAGCCCTGCTGGGTCAGACCAGAGAGGGTCCATCTAGTCCAGCCTCCTGTCTCACACAGTGGCCAGCCAGTTCCTCTGGAGGACGAACAACAGGGCAGAGAGGCCGAGGCCTTCCCCTGAGAAGAACATCAGAAGAGCCCTGCTGGATCAGACCAGAGAGGGTCCCTCTAGTCCAGCATCCTCCCTCACACAGTGGCCAGCCAGTTCCTCTGGAGGGCCAGCAACAGGGCAGAGAGGCCGAGGCCTTCCCTTGAGAATAACCTCAGAAGAGCCCTGCTGGGTCAGACCAGTGAGGGTCCATCGAGTCCAGCATCCTCCCTCACACAGTGGTCAGCCAGTTCCTCTGGAGGTCCAACAACAGGGCAGAGAGGCCGAGGCCGTCCCCTGAAAAGAACATCAGAAGAGCCCTGCTGGGTCAGACCAGTGAGGGTCCATCGAGTCCAGCATCCCATCTCAACACAAGGGCCAACCTGTAGGGCCAACAGCAGGGCAGAGAGGCCGAGGCCTTCCCCTGAGAAGAACCTCAGAAGAGCCCTGCTGGGTCAGACCAGGGAGGGTCCCTCTAGTCCAGCATCCTGTCTCACACAGTGGTCAGCCAGTTCCTCTGGAGGTCCAACAACAGGGCAGAGAGGCCGAGGCCTTCCCCTGAGAAGAACATCAGAAGAGCCCTGCTGGGTCAGACCAGTGAGGGTCCATCTAGTCCAGCCTCCTGTCTCACACAGTGGTCAGCCAGTTCCTCTGGAGGTCCAACAACAGGGCAGAGAGGCCGAGGCCTTCCCCTGAAAAGAACATCAGAAGAGCCCTGCTGGGTCAGACCAGTGATGGTCCATCTAGTCCAGCATCCTCCCTCACACAGTGGTCAGCCAGTTCCTCTGGAGGTCCAACAACAGGGCAGAGAGGCCGAGGCCTTCCCCTGAGAAGAACATCAGAAGAGCCCTGCTGGGTCAGACCAGTGAGGGTCCATCTAGTCCAGCCTCCTGTCTCACACAGTGGTCAGCCAGTTCCTCTGGAGGTCCAACAACAGGGCAGAGAGGCCGAGGCCTTCCCCTGAAAAGAACATCAGAAGAGCCCTGCTGGGTCAGACCAGTGATGGTCCATCTAGTCCAGCCTCCTGTCTCACACAGTGGTCAGCCAGTTCCTCTGGAGGTCCAACAACAGGGCAGAGAGGCCGAGGCCTTCCCCTGAGAAGAACATCAGAAGAGCCCTGCTGGGTCAGGCCAGTGAGGGTCCATCTAGTCCAGCATCCTCCCTCACACAGTGGTCAGCCAGTTCCTCTGGAGGTCCAACAACAGGGCAGAGAGGCCGAGGCCTTCCCCTGAAAAGAACATCAGAAGAGCCCTGCTGGGTCAGACCAGTGAGGGTCCATCTAGTCCAGCCTCCTGTCTCACACAGTGGTCAGCCAGTTCCTCTGGAGGTCCAACAGCAGGGCAGAGAGGCCGAGGCCTTCCCCTGAGAAGAACATCAGAAGAGCCCTGCTGGGTCAGACCAGTGAGGGTCCATCTAGTCCAGCATCCTCCCTCACACAGTGGTCAGCCAGTTCCTCTGGAGGTCCAACAACAGGGCAGAGAGGCCGAGGCCTTCCCCTGAAAAGAACATCAGAAGAGCCCTGCTGGGTCAGACCAGTGAAGGTCCATCGAGTCCAGCATCCCATCTCAACACAAGGGCCAACCTGTAGGGCCAACAGCAGGGCAGAGAGGCCGAGGCCTTCCCCTGAGAAGAACCTCAGAAGAGCCCTGCTGGATCAGACCAGTGATGGTCCATCTAGTCCAGCCTCCTGTCTCACACAGCGGCCAGCCAGTTCCTCTGGAGGGCCATCAACAGGGCAGAGAGGCCGAGGCCTTCCCCTGAGAAGAACATCAGAAGAGCCCTGCTGGATCAGACCAGTGATGGTCCATCTAGTCCAGCATCCTGTCTCACACAGCAGCCAGCCAGTTCTTCTCTGGAGGGCCAACAACAGGGCAGAGAGGCCGAGGCCTTCCCCTGAGAAGAACCTCAGAAGAGCCCTGCTAGATCAGACCAGTGATGGTCCACCTAGTCCAGCATCCCGTCTCACACAGTGGCCAGCCAGTTCCTCTGGAGGGCCATCAACAGGGCAGAGAGGCCGAGGCCTTCCCCTGAAAAGAACATCAGAAGAGCCCTGCTGGGTCAGACCAGTGAGGGTCCATCTAGTCCAGCATCCTCCCTCACACAGTGGTCAGCCAGTTCCTCTGGAGGGCCAACAACAGGGCAGAGAGGCCGAGGCCTTCCCCTGAAAAGAACATCAGAAGAGCCCTGCTGGGTCAGACCAGTGAAGGTCCATCGAGTCCAGCATCCCATCTCAACACAAGGGCCAACCTGTAGGGCCAACAGCAGGGCAGAGAGGCCGAGGCCTTCCCCTGAGAAGAACCTCAGAAGAGCCCTGCTGGATCAGACCAGTGATGGTCCATCTAGTCCAGCCTCCTGTCTCACACAGCGGCCAGCCAGTTCCTCTGGAGGGCCATCAACAGGGCAGAGGCCAAGGCCTTCCCCTGAGAAGAACATTAGAAGAGCCCTGCTGGATCAGACCAGTGAAGGTCCATCGAGTCCAGCATCCTGTCTCCCACAGTGGCCAATCAGTTCCTCTGGAGGGCCATCAACAGGGCAGAGAGGCCGAGGCCTTCCCCTGAGAAGAACATCAGAAGGGACCTGCTGGATCAGACCAGTGAAGGTCCATCTAGTCCAGCCTCCTGTCTCACACAGTGGCCAACCTGTAGGGCCGACAACAGGGCAGAGAGGCCGAGGCCTTTCCCTGATGTTGCCTCCTGGCTCTGGGATTCAGAGGATGACTGCCTCTGAACGTGGAGTTCCCTTTAGTCCCCGTGGCTAGTGGCCATGGATAGACCTCTCCTCCTTGAATCTATCTAATCCCTCTTCAAAGCTGTTTTAAACCTCAACACGAGAAAGCGAGGTGGTTCAGCTCCCAGTCCCAGGAACGGGCAGCGTCCAGGTCAGATTTCTCGTGCCTGGTTTGGGACCTTCTGCCGACAAAGCAGATGTCCTGTCAGAAAGCCACAGCCCCTCTCCACTTTCTGCCTCGCCCTCTCCCTTAGCCACAGAACTGCAGAAGTATAAAACTGAGTCTCGCAAAAGCCCAGAGAGAATCGCGGAAAGCCGGGGGGGGGGAGGCAGTGGTTCATCTCCAGGCACCCAGAAGAAGAAGGGAAAGTCATCTCCTGCAGCAAACCAGGATCTGAGAAGGCGTCCGGGTCTGAAACAGAAACACCCTGCTCACCACTTCCTCAGCCGCTCCGGCCCGAACAAAAAAAAAATAACACAACAACCCAGAATGGGTTCCTGCTTTCAGTAGCTGCGATACACCTCGGTGAAAGGCTTCCGAATAGATCAAGGGCCAATGATTCCCCACCCCCCTCGGGTGACTGTAACATGCTGTTTCTAGTCGTAGAGGGACAAAAGAACAGCCTGCCTTCTACAGAATAATAATAATAATAATAATAATAATAATAATAATAATAATAATAATAATAATAATATTCTTTATTGTCATTGTACATAGTATCAGGTCCTTGGTCCATTAAGGTCAGTCTTGTCTACTCAGACTGACAGCAGCTCTGCAGGGTCTCAGGCAGAGGTCTTTCCCATCATCTCCTGCCTGGTCCTTTTTTAACTGGAGATGCTGGGGATTGAACCTGGGACCGTCTGCATGCCAAGCAGAGGCTCTTCCTCAGAGCCACAATCTCTCTCCAAATACACATGAAACTGCCTTCTACTGAATCAGACCCTTGGTCCAACACAGTCAGTATTGTCTGTTTAGACAGCCAGCAGCTCTCACACATCACCTCCTGCCTGGTCCTTTCAACTGGAGATGCTGGGGATTGAACCTGGGACCTTCTACATGCCAAGCAGAGGCTCTACCCCTGAGCCGCAGCCCCTCTTTACAGCTCTCCAGGGTCTCAGGCGGAGGTCTTTCTCATCACCTCCTGCCTGGTCCTTTTCAACTGGAGATGCCGGGGATTGAACCTGGGACCTTCGGCATGCCAAGCAGAGGCTCTACCCCTGAGCCATAGCCCCTCTTTACAGCTCTCCAGGGTCTCAGGCGGAGGTCTTTCTCATCACCTCCTGCCTGGTCCTTTTAACTGGAGATGCCGGGGATTGAACCTGGGACCTCCTGCATGCCAAGCAGATGCTCTACCCCTGAGCCACAGCCCCTCTTTACAGCTCTCCAGGGTCTCAGGCAGAGGTCTTTCCCATCACCTCCTGCCTGGTCCTTTTAACTGGAGATGCCGGGGATTGAACCTGGGACCTTCGGCATGCCAAACAGAGGCTCTACCGCTGAGCCACAGCCCCTCTTTACAGCTCTCCAGGGTCTCAGGCAGAGGTCTTTCCCATCACCTCCTGCCGGATCCTTTTAACTGGAGATGCCGGGGGTTGAACCTGGGACCTTCAGCACGCCAAGCAGAGGCTCTACTGCTGAGCCACGGCCCCTCCCAAATGACAACTCATCTCCAGATGACAGAGATCAGTTCCCCTGGAGGAAATGTCAGCTTCAGAGTGGGAACTTGATGGGATTGCATCCCGACTCAACTCGCTCCCCTCCCCTCCCCAGGCATTGCCCTCAGATCTCTAGGTATTTTCCCAAGTCAGACTTGACAGCCCTAACTGAGGCCCTTGCTTTACATGCAGAAGGTCCCAGGTTCGATCCCCGGAGTATCCAGTTCAAGAAGCAGAAGAGGAGACTGGATTTCTACCCCACCCCTCACTGCCCGAAGGAGTCTCAGAGCGGCTTACAATCTCCTTTCCCTTCCCCTCCCCACGACAGACACCCTGTGAAGTAGGTGGGGCTGAGAGAGCTCTTTCAAGAACTGCCCTTGAGAGAACAGCTCTGAGAGAACTCGTGACTGACCCAAGGTCACACCAGCAGCTGCATGTGGAGGAGCGGGGAATCAAACCTGGTTCTCCCAGATTAGAATCTGTGCTCCTAACCACTACTGAGGTCAAGCTCACAACATTGCTTGACTTCCCCGGTCTGAAAGACGCTCGGCTGGCCAGCACCAAATCCAGGGCATTCTCGGTGGCGGCCCCATACTGGTGGAATGAGCTCCCAGAGGACATCAAGGCCCTGCGGGACCTATTACAGTTTCGCAGGGCCTGCAAGACGGAGCTCTTTTGCCAGGCTTTTGATTAGGAGCCGCCACCGGGGGGGGGGGGTTAAGGATAACATCGCCCTGGAACCGCGGGCCGAACCTCTTGCCGCCCGCTTTTCACCATTTGAACTCGGATTGCCGCCAGGACTTGTTGTTGTATATGTTGTTTTAATTTTGATATGCCTATGCTTATGTTTTAAATCTGTAAACCGTTTTGATGGTATTTTATTGCTGGAAGCCCCCTTGAGCCAGCTGTCTGGAAAGGCGGGGTAAAAATGCGAATAATAAATAATAAAATAAATAAATAAATGAGTTCCTGGAGACCTGAGGCTCATCAAAGGGGAGAAGGAAGGTCGCCACTACAGAAGCGAGCTCACAGGTGGGGGTGTGTGTGTGTGTGTGCGGAAACTAGACAGTTGATTGGGCTATCTGTTCAGCAACCTGCATATTTCACCAGCTTGCATACCCCACATCAGGCGCTTCACAGCCTGCTATTTTAGACTCCGTCCCTCTCCCCATTAACACAAAGGGCCCCCGAACCCCTCGCGTTTTTATCCTCTCAGGAGTCCAGAACAGCACCTCTGGTTTCTTCTTCCTCATTTTATCCTCACAACCCTGGAAGGTAGGCCAGGCAAATAAACGATTGGCTTCGTGGCTGGGCCGGGATCTGAACGCGGGGGCTCCTGGATCCAGCACTCTTCCCGCCCACCCCCACACCGCCGCTCATCTAAGCAGCCTGAGTGACACGAAACTCTGTCCCTGAAGGGCCTCATCCTGAAACACCAAAGCGGGTGGACCTTTCCTGGTACCTGGAAGGCCGGTGGCAAAGCTGACTTCGAATCATAGAATCACAGAGTTGGAAGGGACCCACGGGTCATCTAGTCCAACCCCCTACACAAGGCAGTAAACTCACAAATACCTCCCCCCCCCACCCCCAGTGACCCCAATTCCATGCCCAGAAGATGACAAAAAAACCCTTCCAGGATCTCCGGCCAAACTGGCCGGGAGAAAAATTGCTTCCTGACCCAAAGTGATCAGTATTTCCCTGGGTGTGTCAGGAAGGGCCACAGGAACTTGCTGGGGGTAATTTGCTGTGCAACTGGCCCAAATGTGGGCCACAGCAGGCCACGAGCCATTTCCCCCAAGACCCCGACACCGGTGTAGATCTGCACTTCCAGGCCCTGCCTGGCCGGATCGAGGATCCCAGCAACAGCCAGTTGACTTGCCAACTCCAGGTTGGGAAATTCCTGGAAATTTGAGGGTGGAGTCTGGGGAGGGCCCTCAGCAGGATATACTGTCCTGGAGTCCACCCTCAGGAAGCGGGCAATTTCTCCAGGTGAATCGAGCTCTCTAGGCTGAAGCTCAAGTTACAATTCCGGGAGCTACAATTTCGGCAACCCAAAAACTCAGCATCGACCAAAATTCAGACCAGGCTGCTGAACACAGCCTTTCACTGGGGGTGGCGGGGATCACCGACCAACGCCAGGCAGACACGACGCCTCGTTCCCTCCCAGCTCGCCCTCCATGCGCCTCCCGTCATATCCTCAGAGAGCGGCTGCCAGAAGACCCAGGCAGGCAACCAAGCTTTTGAGCTGCCCCCCACTTACCGCGTGGTCCGTGCCCAGAGGGCTGGGGGCCATTCGCTCATGGTGGCCCGTCCGGACGCAGAGGGCCACGGCCAGATCCATTCATCCCTTCCTCCAAGATGACGGGGGGGGGGAGTGCTTGTGTACTCAGCTGCAAGTGCGCGCAGCCGTCAAGCGAGACATGCTCAGACACCGCTGCGTGGCCCGGCCCCAATTACACCTGTGGGATTGCTGGAGAGTTGCCGAACCGGAGTGCTCCACCCCCCCCACCCCACCCTGGTGCTCGGCTTTCGGGAAGCCCTCGGCGAGGCCAGGATTAAGAGTGCACAATGGAGAGGGGAAAGCATCCGTCCCGCTCTGAGGCAACCCTTCCTGCCCCGGCATGTCCCAGCACGGATGGAAGGGGAAAGGCAGACAGTGGGCCTCCAGGCACACACTCACTTGCGTGCACCTGAGGTTCCTGCTCCGAGAAGGGCAGCCCTGCTGTTCCATGCCAGCGTTCCCCTTCTCGAACCCAGCGCGGTTCATGAACCGGCTGGTTCATCCAGTTTGGCCGCTCCGAGGCTGGGTGGACGATTTCGCAGACGAATGTTCCATTTCTGCCGAGTCAAGAGGCGCACGGGTGGAAGGCCGCGCTTCCAAAGAGGAAAGGAGAGCCAAGTTGTGCCCGAGTCGGGTTAAGGTCTCTCCCCCTCCCCAGCTAGGTCACCTTGCATCCCCCACTCTCACCAGGGCCTAGGGGCCAGGTGGAGTATTCCTTCAAACTGAAGCCACTGACAAAAAAAAAATCAGCATTGCCGGAAGGACAGCGTTCGGTTACATCGATGGTTTGCGAGACGGGTTTCTAGTCCTGAAGAGGTGTGTGAAGTACCATCAAGTCAACCCGGTAAGATTTAAGAGGCAAGAGACAAACAGAGAGCCAGTTTGGTGTAGTGGTTAGGGGCACGGACTCTAACCTGGGGGAACTGGGCTTGATTCCCCACTCTTCCACACGCAGCTGCTGGGTGACTTTGGGTCAGTCACAAGTTCTCTCAGAGCTGTTCTGTCAAGAGCAGTTCTCAAAAGAGCTCTCTCAGCCCCACCTCCCTCACAGTGTTTCTGTTGTGGGGAGGGGAAGGGGAAGGAGATTATAAGCTGATCTGAGACTTCTTGGGGTAGTGAAGGGTGGGATATAAATCTCTTTTTCTTCTTCGACTTCTCCTCCCATCCAACTACTAACCTGGGCTGACCCTGCTTAGCTTCCAAGGTCTGATGTTAGGCTAGCCTGGCCCATCCAGGTCAAAGCAAGAGACAAACAGGGGTGGTTTGCCCTTGCCTGCCTCTGCCTAGCAACCCTGGACTTCCTTAGTGGTCTCCCATCCCAATACTAACTGGAGCCAACCCTGCTCAGCTTCCGTGATCTGACAAGATCCGGCTAGCCTGGATCATCCAGGTCAGGGTACCTCAGACCTCAGGTCTGAAAAGCAATACGGCATGCTTTGTTTCGAATTTCCATTACCCTCGTCCTGTCTCACTGCTTATCAGACGTCTCACGCTCCTGACTGCGTTGGCCCGCCTTGAGGAACGCGCTGTTAGCCTCTGTGAGAAAGAGTGATATTTGAGTCCAGCAGCACCTGAAACCCCCCCAAATTTCCAAGCCAACAGGGTCACAGAGTTAAAGCTCCCTTCAACCGCTTTGACTCTCAAAAGCTTCTCCCCTGGAAGTTTTTTGGGGGGGTATTTGGGTGTGTGTGCACGCGCAGGGCTCCTTTTGTAGAAAAAGCCCAGCAGGAGCTCATTAGCATAATAGGCCACAGGCAACAGCAGAAACTCATTAGCATATTAGGCCACACCCCCGACAGCTCAGCTCCCTCCCGGGATCGGCTTTCCCAGGTGCCCTGCGGCTTGCGAGGCACCTGGGGGACCCATGGGAAGGAAGGCAGTTTCTGGATTGGCTTTCCCTGGCGCCCCGCAGCTGCTGAGTGCCTAGGGAACCTGAGGAGGGGAGGCTGTAGGCATGGCTAACTCGGAAGCCAGCAGGAACTCCGTTTCTGTGCATTCCTGCCCAAAAATAGCCCTGTGTGTGTGTGTGTGTGTGTGTGTGCGTGCGTATGCCTGGAAGTCATGATTGACTTCTGGCAATGCCTAGTGGGGCTTGGACATTTCAGAGAGGAGGCTTGCTAATGCCTGCCTTAGTGTCCCGGCCCTGGTATTCCTTGGAGGTCTCCCTTCCAAGTACTTGCCTTGGTCAGCCCTGCTTAGCTCCCGAGATGAGGTTGGGCTTGCCTGCCTCTGCCTCCCGGCCCTGGTATTCCTTGGAGGTCTCTCAGTATGGTGTAGGGGTTAAGTATGCAGACTCTATTCCAGGTTTGATTCCCCACTCCTCCACTTGCAGCTGCTGGATGACCTTGGGCAAGCCACAGTTCTGGCACAGCTGTTCTTGAAAAAGAGAACTTTCTGTCAGAGCTCTCTCAGCCCCACCTACTTCGCAGGGTGTCTGTTGTGGGGAGGGGGAGGGAAAGGAGTTTGTAAGCTGCTCTGAGACTCCCTTGGGTAGTGAAGGGCGGGGTATAAATCCAATCTCCTTCTCCTCTTCTGAGAGCCAGTTTGGTGTCGTGGTTAAGTGCGCAGACTCTAATCTGGGAGAACCGGGTTTGATTCCGCACTCCTCCACATGCAGCTGCTGGATGACCTTGGGCAAGCCGTAGCTCTGTACCAGCTGTTCTCTCAAGAGCAGTCCTCGAGAGAGCTCTCTCAGCCCCACCTACCTCCCACGGTGTCTGTTGTGGGGAGGGGAAGGGAAAGGAGTTTGCAAGCCGCTCTGAGACTCCTTTGGGTAGTGAAGGGTGGGGTATAAATCCAATCTCCTCCTCCTCTTCTTCCCTTCCAAGTACTTGCTGTCAAGTTCGTATCTCGTGTATGGCTGCCTAGTGATACTACTGCTCTGTTACCTCAGGGGTTAACTCCTTTCTTTCCCTCTGATTCTTCCCACTGCTTTTCGGTTTTTTGCGCATTCCTTAGGGGCGAGTGAGCGTGTGAATCTTTGTTCCACTGGCCTTGGAGCACAGATAACCTAACGGCTAGTTTGCAGGTGGAGGGTGGCGGCGATATGAGACTGAGTTTGGGGTTTTGGCGGGCTGTGTGAGAATTGACGATTGGACACTGGAGGGACCCAGGGGCGTTCCTACACTCTGTAAAGGTTTCGCCCCAGCCTGGGGCCGGCAGTTCCAACACGAACTCTGCATATGCTTGGATGCCCTGTGACTCTCAATAAACAGAGCTCGCTGCTCCGAGAGTGTTGCGAGAGCGCTTGGACCCGAGGCCTGACATAGGGTTGGAACTGCCTTCTCTTCGACTCAGCGCACCCCTGACGAGATGAGCTCCAGAAGCAAGGAGTCAGACCGTGGGACCCTCCCAAAGCCCGGCAAAGGCAAAGTGGACGCTACCGAGACCAAAGGAGAGCCACGGGGCCCTGATGTTCAGCCCGAGGGCAGAGGGACAGAGTCGGTCGGGCAAGAGCTCAGAGCTGAGATAGCTGAACTTCGCCAGGACATGCAGGCCACTTTGGGGACCCTCCCGGATGTCATTTGCGAGGTCCTGCAACAAGAGCTCCGAGGTTTGAGGCTGCAAGGAGGGGCAGAAGTTGCACCAGTTCAACCGCCTGAGAATGCCCTGCTGGCGGCCTCCCCCCCTCCCCGCCTGGTTCCTGCACTTCTTAGAGGGGTCCTGGAAGCGACTTTTGATGGAACCCCCAAGAAACTGGCCTTCTTTCTGCTGCAGGTACACAGATTCCTGCGGGAGTGGGGCCACGCCTTCACCTCCGACGAGGATCGAGTGGGCCATCTGGGGTCCCGGCTGCGAGGTCCCGCGGCGGATTGGTATGTGGGACTGCATCCAGTGGACTATCTGAGGTCCCAGCTGCAAGGTCGCGCGGCAAGCTGGTCTGTGGGACTGTACAATGGGGGGCCCCCCGAACTCCGAGACGTGGGTGCCTTTTTGAGGGCCCTCTGCCAAGAGTATATAGACCCGATGGAACAGGAGCGGGCCCAAATCCAGCTCCGGGGCCTGAAGCAAGGGAGACGTTCCGTCCAAGCGTACACTGCCGAATTCAAGACTTATGCAGCCAAAATACCGGACTGGCCGGAAGTCTTGCTGGCAGAGTTCTACTGGGACGGCCTGAACCACAACATCGTAGAGATAGTCTCAGCCCGGGAGAATCCAGGGACGTTGCGTGGCTGCATCCAGGTGGCGTACGAGGCTGAACTCCGCTGCAACCTCCTGAAGATGCGCCAGAGAGAATCGTGTTAACGCCAAAGCCCTGGTTTGTGCTTTCCATCCAAAAGGCCATCACAAGCCTGGCGGCCGGGGGGGGGGGGGGGGACCTTGGGGGGAGCAGAAGGCCATGCTTGTGTATGCCTTTCTTTCCCTCCGATTCTTCCCACTGCTTTTGTGTTATTTTTTAAACTAATTCTTTAAAAAAGTGTATTGATGTCTTACATTTTATACCCATTCGTAATCCTTTCCATCACGTTTACATAACCCAACATCAAATGCATCAATTTCCCCTTTATTATCCCCTCCCCCCCAATGCGAGTGGCCAGAAAAAAAAAACCCTTGCTATTATATCTGTAAACCATGGAGTTTTATAAATACATCATTATTGCCCCCTCCTTCTCATACCCCTCTGATATATCGCCAGCGCCTTCTCTTCCCATGTCCTTTTCCTGTTTTATTATCAATAAAATATCTGAAGTATAGAGACTTATTAATAAGACATGGTAAAGATTTCAAACTGAAGGAGCAGCATCAGATTGACTTTGATTATGGTTGGTTAAGATATAGACAAATATATGATTTGTATAGAAGTGATAAAAAACACGGTTTCAGGGGAAAAAATAATGAAATAGAACAAGTTTGGGAGGAAGGCGGAAAAAAAATGATTTCTAAAATGTATAAAGTCTTGCTAAAATGGTTTAATGCAGATGAAATGGTAAAAGAACAAATGGTAAAATGGGCGATAAACTTTAACAAAGACATTGAAATGGAATCTTGGGAATTTTTATGGAAAAATGCTATGAGTATATCCACGTGTTATAACTTAAAAGAAAATTGTTTTAAAATGATGTATAGATGGTATATGACACCAAAAAAAATTGCAAATATTGGTCAGAATATGTCTAACAAATGTTGGAAGTGTAAAAAGAAAGAAGGTTCTTTTTATCATATGTGGTGGACTTGTGATAAAGCAAAGATTTATTGGTCCAAAATACATGCAGAAATGGAAAAAATCTTGAAATGTACATTTAAGAAGTTGCCTGAAATGTTATTGCTAGGACTTAAACTAGAAGAGATAAATGTAAAGAAAAGGACAATAATATGGTATATGATTACAACAGCAAGAATGGTGTATGCACAAAATTGGAAAAATGAAAAAATACCAGAGGTGTGGGAATGGTTGAAAAAACTGTTATATATGGCTGAAATGGATAAATGGACTAGAAAATTGAATAATCTCTACTCAGAGACCTTTCTAGAAGACTGGAAAGATTTGAAAGAATATGTTGAAAAATACTGGGATATGAAAAACTACATTTATACATGGTTATAATAGCATAAAGGAATAGAAATATATTATATGAAGGTTTTAGTTAAAATTAGACAATGAAGCTGTTTTTATTTAGAAATATATAAGAACATAGAAAATAAGAATTGGTGTATAAGTATTTTAAAGATATATAACCGTTACCAGAAATGAAACATAGATATAGTATTACTATTTTGAATAAAATGGAAAATGTGTTATGCTTCAGAGGTGGTGGGAAACCACCAAAACAAGATAAAAATAGAATGTACAAATAGAATAAAATGTTATATAATATGGAAAAAGGGATTTGTATAAGGTAAATGTATTATTTTTGATGTGTTTTTTTTGAAAAATAAAAATTTCTTTACAAAAAAAAAATAAATAAAATAAAATATCTGATTGAATCCGTTCATATGGGCACTCCTTCCGTCTTTCCAAAGTCCATTTTAATGCATCTTTCCATCCATATGTTATCACCGCATGAGCCGCGAGAATCATAGCTTTAAATAAATCCTTTTTTGGATTCATCTGCTTTCTTATGCCCCAGAATTCCGACTGCTTTTGTTTATGTGCGTTCCTGAGGGGCGTGAGTGGGTGGGGGGGTGTCTGAGCTAAGGTGATGTTCCCTTCCCCATCGCTTGCCATGTTAAATTCCTTGGGGGGGGGGCGAGCGAGCGATTTGGCTGCTGCATGAATTAGTTTGCTCTGGAGCCATCCCTTCCTGAGCTAAGACGAAAATGTGTGAGCCGGAGGTTAAAAAACTGTGAGCTAGCTCACACTCACTCAGCCTAGGGGGGACATTGGCCCTGAGTTCCGGTTCTCGTGAGACTGAGGTTAGACAGGGCACCCTATATCTGTCTGGCCACAGTGACACTAGGAGGCAGGGCCAGCGTGAATGTATGGGGAATTTTGTAGTTTTACCTAGAACCTGTGCGCTCCTGCGTTTCCTTTCAGTCCTAACAAACGTTCTTGAGCTTACAGCAGCATATCTCTGCCAATAGTGTGTGCATTACACTGCAAAAGCATTACACTGCCAATAGTGTGTGTGGAGAGTGACTCAGTTGGGGACCTGACCGTGTGAATCTTTGCTTCGCCGGCCTTGTAGCATAGAGCCAGTTTGGTGTAGTGGTTAAGTGTGCGGACTCTAATCTGGGAGAACCGGGGTTGATTCCCCACTCCTCCACATGAAGCTGCTGGATGACCTTGGGCAAGCCGTAGTTCTGTCAGAGCTGTTCTTGAAAAACAGCAGTTTCTCTCAGAGCTCTCTCAGCCCCACCTACCGCACAGGGTGTCTGTTGTGGAGAGGGGAAGAGAAAGGAGTTTGTAAGAGAAAGGAGCTCTGAGGCTCTGAGTGAAGGCCGGGGTATAAATCCAGTCTCTTCTCTTCTTCTTCTTCTTCTAGATAACATTAACAGTTAGTTTGCAGGTGTGTGTGTGTGGGGGGGGGGTGGCTACGAGACCAAGTATGATACTTTGGTGGGCTGTGCGAGAATGGATGATTGGGTGCTGGGGAGACCCAGGGGTGGCCCTACACTCTATATAAGTTTTCGCCCTAGTCTGCAGCCGGCAGTTCCAACATGAACTCTGCATATGCTTGGATGCCCTGTGACTCTCAACAAACAGATCACACACTACCATGAGAGTGTTGCGAGAGCGCTTGGACCCAAGACCTGAGTCTTGTCAGAGTTGGCCCAGCTAAGAAGAAGAAGAAGAAGAAGAAGAGATTGGATTTATACCCCGCCCTCCACTCCCCAAGGGAGTCTCAGAGCGGCGTACAAACTCCATTTCCCTTCCCCTCCCCTCAACAGACACCCTGGGTGGTAGGTGGGGCTGAGAGAGCTCTTTCCCAAGCTGTCCTTGAGGGAACAGAGGTCCATCAGTGGCTATTAGCCACAAGGTACAGATAGGATCTCTCGGTCTGGGGCAAGTGATGAGCTGTATTCTTGGTGCTGGTGGGGGGAGCAACAGTGGGAGGGCTTCTGGTGTCCTGGCCCCACTGCTGGACCTCCCTCCTGAGGGCACCTGGTGTTTTTGGCCACTTCGTGACACCAGAGTGTTGGACTGGATGGGCCACTGGCCGGATCCAACATTGGCTTCTCTGATGTTCTTATGAGCCAGGGTATATGTTTCTGCAAACCTGCTGAAATGCCCAGATTTGCGGGGAGGGGGGAATTATTTACCTGCTCCCCCCCGTCAGGTAACTTGCAAATTCTGCACATGTCTGACTAAGGGTGGCTGAGGGGCCTTCAGCTTCCAAATCTGCCGCTCCAAATGCCTCCGGACTTGGCAAGGGACTTGCTAGGAAGAAGAAGAGGAGGAGGAGGAAGAGGAGGAGGAGGAGGAGATTGGATTTATACCCCGCCCTTCACTCACTTGGAGCCTCAGAGCGGCTTACAAACTCCTTCCCCTTCCCCTCCGCACAACAGACCCCCTGTGAGGTAGGTGGGGCGGAGAGAGCTCTGAAACAACTGTCCTTGAGAGAACAGCTGGTACAGAGCTATGGCTTGCCCAAGGTCATCCAGCAGGTGCAAGTGGAGGAGCGGGGAATCAAACCCGGTTCTCCCAGATTTAGAGTTCGCGCGCTTAACCACTACACCAAACTGGCTCTCACATCAAACTGGCTCTAGTTTGGGGGCAGCTGGGGTGTGTGTGAACGGAAGGCCCTGTATATTCCAAGACTCTCTGGGAGGGAGGAATGAGCCCATTTAGTTATATGAAAGGAAGTAAACAGAGGGACCCACTGAGGGTAACACTGCCGTGGAAAGTAAAGAGTAGTGGCGTAGTGGTTAGGAGCAGGGTTCCCTCTAAGCTGAGTTAGTGTGAGCCAGCTCACAATTTTTTTAGCCTCTGGCTCATGCATTTTTGTCTCAGCTCAGGAAGGATGGCTCAAGAGCAAACTAATTTCTACAGCACCCAAATCTCTTGCTGACAACTTTAATGCCAGGAGCTCACAAAGTAGAACTTTTGCTCACAAGGCTTAGAGGGAGCATTGGTCCGGAGCACAGACTCTAATCTGGGAGAGCTGGGTTTGATTCCCCATGCAGCTGCTGGTGTGACCCTGGGTCAGTCACAAGTGTTTTCAGAGCTGTTCTCTCAAGAGCAGTCCTCGAGAGAGCTCTCTCAGCCCCGCCTACCTCCCAGGGTGGCTGTTGTGGGGAGGGGGAGGGAAAGGAGATTGTAAGCCGCTCTGAGACTCCTTCGGGTAGTAAAGGGTGGGGTATAAAGCCAGTCTCTTCTTCTTCTTGCCCACGTAAGGCCCCCCCCTAGATTCAGGCCTCTGCCCCCTATTTTCCTTTGGCAAGCTCTTTGTTCTAGCCCCGAAGCCACCGACGTGAGACGGCAAGATACATCTGCTCCAGATAATGGATTGGGCCCCCTTGGGTCTCCTCCTTGCCAGAAAGGGCAGCATCTTCCCCATCTCACAAAGAGATTAAACTGTTCTCCCCTCTCAGCAGGAAAATCTAGGGAACAGCAGGTGAGAGCAGGACGTTTGATGACAAGGAAGAAATCAATTTCCTGCCAAGCTGGGGGACAAAACGCTCCAGAGGAGGGCTGGTGTTGATAAGAGCAATTTCGGAGACGCAGGCTGACTGTGTCCTTGGCCAGGGATTTCCCTCCCAGAATTCACAGCAGGACGGGAGCATCAATGGAAAGATAAGCCTCCAAACTTTCTCCAACTCGGCCCCTTCTCTCACTGATGTCTGAACCCGTTTTTGGCAGGTCTCGTTTATTTTCTTACTAGTCCCTTAATAGAAGCCCCCCCTGCAAGGCAGGCCAGAAATCAATCTCTCTCTCTCTCTCTCTCTCTCTCTCCTATTGAAGGAGGTTGGGAGCTGAGGCCACCTTGGGGGTGGAGTGCAAAGTCAAATCCGGGACTTCCGGCTTTCCAGTTCGGCCACCCTGGGCTACATGACTCGCTGCATTTTGGGCTCCTGGTTCGTATTTGATGGCCGGGTGTGCGTTTGGCAAAAAAAGAAATGGTGAATTCTGCCAAAATCACCAAGTCGTGAAATACCAGCAGCAAGCTGAAACAGAAGACACATTTTCTTTCTCTTTTCTTTCTTTTTAGAATCATAGAATCATAGCGTTGGAAGGGACCTCTAGGGTCATCTAGTCCAACCCACTGCACAATGCAGGAAATTCACAAATACCTCCCTCTACACACCCGCAGTGACCCCTGCTCCGTGCCCAGAAGATGGCAAAAAACCTCCAGGATCCCTGGCCAAACCGGCCTGGAGAATAGGAAATGGTTGCTTTGGAGGATGGACTCCATGGCATGCAGGGCCGGTGCTACCATTAGGCCAAGTTAGGCGACCGCCTAGGGCGCAGACCTCAGAGGGGTGCAGAAACGGACAATCAGCAGCCCTCCAATTGGCCACAGGCTCTCACACTCACTCACCAGCCACAGGCTCTCACACTCACTCACCAGCCCCGGCTCTCCTATTCTTTTCCTCCTCCAGAAAGTCACGGCAACTGCAGCAGCAGCAGCAGCAGCTCCCTTCAGGGTCAAGTTTTGTGCTTTTAATTTTCCCTAGAATTCATCTGTTTTTGATAATTGGTTAGCGGGGGGGTGGGGTGCGCAAGTAGTTAGCCTTGCTGAGGGTCCACTCTGTTCTGCTATGGTCAGGCCTCACCCGGAGGACTGGGTCCAGTTTTGGGCCCCACATTTTAGGAAGGATGTTGAGAAGCTCGAGCGTGTCCAGAAGAGGGCGACCAGGATGGTGAGAGGGTTGGAGTCCAAGTCTTACGGGGAAAGGCTGAGAGAGTTGGGGATGTCAAGCCTGGGAAAGAGAAGGCTTGGAGGGGACATGGTTGCAGTCTTCCAGTATCGGAAGGGCTGTCATGTAGAAGACAGAGCAGATCTATTCTCTCTTGCTCTGGATTGCAAGACTAGGTCTAATGGGCGGGAATTACAAGGGAGTCGATACCAGCTAAATATCAGGAGGAACCTCCTAACTGTCAGAGTGGCTGAGCAGTGGAACAGACTGCCTCGGGAGCTGGTGGATGCTCCTTCGCTGGACGTTTTCAAGCAGAGGCTGGACGACCACCTTTCGGGTATGTTGTCGGGCTGTCTTTCGGCTGTGCTCCTGCAGAGTGCAGGGGGTTGGACTAGATGACCTGCAAGGTCCCTTCCAGCACTAACATTCTATGATTCTAAAAGGGATCCTCCACAGTGTACACGGGGGAATGTACTGCTGCCCTCTGCTGGACAGGATCTAAGTTGCTCCACTGGGAATCATTAAGAAAAATGAAACGCCAGCCTACTGTGTAGCAATTAAGGTATTTATTTACTTGATTTATACCCTGCTTTTCCTCCCAATGGGGACCCAAAGTGGCTTGCACCATTCTCCTCTCCTCCATTTTATCCTCACGACAACCCTGTGAGGTAGGTTAGACTGACAGTATGCAACTGGCTCAAGGTCTCCCACCCAGCAACCGTCCATGGCACTGGGGAGTTGAACTTGGGGCTCCGGGCTGTGGTGGCTCAAAGGTTAAGACACTGAGCTGCGGACCGGAAGGTTGGTAGCTCAGCAGTTCGAGACCAGAGTGCCGTGTGACGGAGTGAGCTCCTGTCTCTGGCCCCTGCTCTGCCAGCCTAGCAGTTCAAAACCAAGACACTGCAAGTAGATAAATAGGTACTGCTTTGGTGGGAAGGTAACAGTGTTCCATGTGCCTCGGCGTCTAGTCATGCCAGCTACATGACCCCGGAAATGACTTTGGACAGCGCTGGCTCTTCGGCTTGGAAACAGAGATGAACACTGCCCCCTAGAGTCAAATTTGACTAGCTTTCGAGCAAGGGAAACCTTTCCCTCCCAGATTCCAGTCCAAAGCTTTAACCACTTCACCACACTGGCTCTCAGAGCAGATATAGAGGAGGGCTGGCCACCAACTGTAAGCGAGCAGTATGGTATATCTGGGAGACCCCGATTCGAATCCCCACTCTACCACGGAAGCTTGCTGGGTGACTTTGGGCCAGTTACACTCTCTCAGCCTAATCTACCAAATGCACCTCTCAAGATCAATACAGATATTCTCAGGGGTCATTTTGTAGAAAAAGAGGTGCAGGAGCTCATTAGCGTAACTCATTTGCATAACTCATTTGCATAGGCCACACGCCCTAACATACCGGAAGTGTGTCAGAAGGCAACACCCACCCCTCAGGCTCCACTCCACAGGTGAGTGAAACTGACCTGCTCTTCCGCCATTCCCTTCCCCATCCAATACTTTGGGCAATAAAAAGAAGCGTCAAGAACACACCCTCATTCTCTTCCTGCTCCCTTGAAACCACTAGGTTTCAAGTAGGTTTGAGATACCCAGGACATGTGTACCACCCATCCCTTCCCTTTCCCTTCCCCACAACAAGACACCCTGTGAGGTAGGTGGGGCTGAGAGAGGTCTTTTGAGAACTGCTCATGAGAGAGCAGCTCTAACAGAACTTGTGACTGGCCCAAGGTCACACCAGCAGCTGCATGTGGAGGAGTGGGGAATCAAACCCGGTTCTCCCAGATTAGAGTCTAACTCCTGACCACTACACCAAACTGATGGGGTGGAAGCTGCTGAAGGGTTGGTGAAATTTCTCCAGTACTTATGTGCCATGTGCCCAGATAAAAAATGGTATACTGAGAAAATTTATATGCCACCTTGAGCAAGTCTCTGGAAAAGCAGCACATAGTCATAAAAGGAACAATGATAAAATTATCAATATTAAGACAAAACATTAAAAACAATAAAGACCCTAGCAGGGCTTTCCCCGGGGCGCTGCGCCTCTGCACTGCTCGGGGAAGCTGAGGAGGGGGCGGGGCTTGGTCATGTGCCTGCCCCCTGGGCTCCTCACTCCCGGAGCTGCGCTCCTGTGCGCTCCCGCTCCAACGGACTCCTGGATATTCTAAGTTTCCAAAGCATTTCAGCCTAAAAAAAATGTCGAAGGGAGGAACCATATTCCAGGCCTCTGAAGCCCTCTTTGCCCAGGTTTCTCCCACTTCTGTTGGCCTTGCAACACACAGTGCAGAAGTGAGCAGAGACCTTTTCCAGGAATCACCGAGAGCCACGTCCCACTGAGAGGCACGGCCTGGGTAGTGGCTTCATGAGGCAAAGCCTGTAAAAATCAAAGCACCAATCCGGTCCCACAACTCCCAGCCACCCTCGGTCAATATTGACTTCCGGATGGAGGTGCCCGGAGTTGCCCAGATGCGGAGTGGAAGGGGCCCTCCTATTTGCTCACCTCCATGGCAGCTGCTCTGGTTGCCACGGGAACAGAGACTGGCCTACGAGACGCTCCTTTCTACTTGAGCTGACCTGAGTGGCCTAAAGTTCGGCCTGCCGGATCATGACGCTTGGAGTCAGGTATTGGCTGCCCTGGGAGGGCTGAAGGGCAAAATAAGTATTTCCAGCAACGGCAACATACTTCAGAGAGCCTTGTTTTGGTTTTGGAACAAAGTGCAGCTGCCTGCCTGGCAGGCAACTATTTTACTGGGACATCAGAATTCTGATGCTGCATAAAAATCTCTTCTTATATATAATTCAGGAGTGGGGTGGCACTTTCTGAATATTCCACACGCTCCTAAATCAGTTGGCTCCATGATGTGTCACTCAGAAGTTATCCCTATCCACTAGCTGTGTTGCCTGAGTCTGGCCTCCAACATTCTAAACAGTTTGCTGTTCCTCCTCCCCCCAGCCAATCAGGACACAGAGGTCATTTGCATATGCGGCCTGGTTGGCCTTTGCCTCTAACATTCTAAACAGTTTGCTGTTGCTGTTGGGAGTCATTGAATGTGTCCTGAGGGAAAATACATCTCCCAATCTTCTCTTAAATGGTCACTGGAGTTGCCAATCTCCCTGTGGGGCCTGGAGATCTCCCAGAAATCACCATGTTCCCCAGCCACAGCGCATCATTTCCCCTACAGAAAATTTCCCAGCTATTACAACTGATCTCCAGATGACCAAGATCAGCTCTCCTGGAGAGAATGGCTGCTGTGGGCAGTGGACTCTATGGCATTATACCCCGCCCTCCCCAAGCTCTACCTCTCAAATCTACAGGTATTTCCCAACCCAGAGTTGGCAACCCTGTAACTGGCTATGGAACCGCTTCCCAGACCCTTGGAACCCAGAAGACATGGCGTAGGAGGTGGTGCTTTTCTACCTTAGCTGCCACTGCAGAGCCCCAAATCAACCAAAGTCAGGGGTGGAGGGAACCATACCTGCACCCACACACAAAAGATTCTGCAAACGGTACCAATTACGCAAGCTGGACTGATTTGCATGCTCGCCATGTGTTTGATGTATTCTGTAAATCATCAGGAGGGGGGCTCTGCAAGGTTTGTTGGATATGGTAACTCTGCATGCAAGAGGGTCTGGGAGGGAAAGGGTTAAGAGAATTGGGATACACTTGACAATTGGTCCCACCCTCTCATCGGTTGGAGCCAGTTTGGTGTAGTGGTTAAGTGCGCGGACTCTAATCTGGGAGAACCGGGTTTGGTTCCCCACTCCGCCACTGGCAGCTGCTGGATGACCTTGGGCAAGCCATAGTTCTCTCAGAGCTGTTCTCTCAAGAGCAGTCCTGGAAAGAGCTCTCTCAGCCCCACCTACCTCCCAGGGTGTCTGTTGTGGGGAGGGGAAGGGAAAGGAGTTTGTAAGCCACTCTGAGACCCCAAGTGAGTGAAGGGCGGGGTATAAATCCATTCTCTCCTCTTCTTCTTCTTAGATGTTAAGCCTCTTTGGCCCTTGCTTGTTGTTAGTCTTTAGGTAAAGATAAAGGTAAAGGTTTCCCTTGCTCGAAAGCCAGTCGAATCTGACTCTAGGGGGCAGTGTTCATCTCCGTTTCCAAGCCAAAGAACCAGCGCTGTCCGAAGACATTTCCATGGTCACGTGGCTGGCGTGATTAGACGCCAAGGCACACAGAACGCTGTTAGCTTCCCACCGAAGCAGTACCTATTTATCTACTTGCAATTTCTGGCTTTCAAACTGCTAGGTTGGCAGGAGCTGGGGCCAGAGACGGGAGCTCACTCCGTCATGCAGCACTCGGGTCTCAAACTGCCGAGCTACTGACCTTCCGGTCTGCAGCTCAGCATCTTAACCACTTGAGCCACTGCAGCCCATTAGTCTTTAAGGTGCCATAAATGTTGTTACTTTTTTAAGGTACCAAAAATTCTGGTAGTCTTTAAGGTGCTCCTGGACTCTTGCTCTTTTCTACCGCTGCAAGACTGGTCAACATGGCCACCCAGCTTGACCTTCTGGCTCAAGCGCAGCTTCCCTTAGACAAGCACGTCAGAAGGAAATTCAAAGAGCAAAGTAAATTCTGCATCTTGGGTAGCGACCATGAGGGAGGTAATAAAATGATTTGAAGCCAGAACCAAGCGCAGGCTTCCTCGCAATGGGAAGAAGAATGAATTGGGAGGGCTGACAGCAATTCTCTGGAAATCAAACAGGTGTTTGGGCAAAGCCCCCTGGGGTCTCTTTGGAGGGAGGATTCAAACACGGGTCAGATGTTCGATCTGCAGAGTGTCATGTGACACCCTCCCCCCCCCCCCCCCCGCAGGGCAGCAAGCAAAGCTCAGGAAATGGCCACTCTCTTTGTAGTTCAAGAGCTGACCCCCCCCCACACACACACAAGAGAAGAGATTGGATTTATACCCCACCCTTCACTCAGAGTCTCAGAGCATCTTACAAACTCCTTTCCCTTCCCCTCCCCACAACAGACACCCTGGGAGGTAGGTGGGGCTGAGAGAGCTCTTTCCAGGACTGCTCTTGAGAGAACAGCTCTGAGAGAACTATGGCTTGCCCAAGGTCATCCAGCAGCTGCAAGTGGCGGAGTGGGGAACCAAACCCAGTTCTCCCAGATTAGAGTCCATGCACTTAACCACTACACCAAACTGGCTCTCACCCAAGCATTTTGAGATCTCATGGCTACACATTCCTAGTGGTTGCCAGCTATGGGCAAGGAATTTCCTGGAGATTTGGGGTGGAGTTTGGGGAGGATGAGTTTCCGGGAATGGGTGAACTTCAGCAGTGTAGAATGCCAGTAAGTCTGCCCTCTGGAGCTATTTTCTCCAGGGGAACTAATCTCTGTTATCCTGAAGACGGGTTGTAATTCTGGGAGATTTTCAGGGCTCACCTGGAGGTTTGCAAGCCTAGCCATTCCCCAGGTATTTGTGCCACCTGTGCTCCATTCCCAAAACTCTCCTTTTTGGACTTGCGGCACTTGATCTTCAGCGCATCCTAAGCAAATTGCAAGACCCAAGTCTACATGGGTTGTGCTGGAGCAGCACTACTGTGTTCAGGCTTTTCCTTCTAGCAGGGAAATGAAACACCAAGGAGGAAATGACCTGTCCCATTCAGACGCAGGTGCTGGGTGTCGTGTTCTAACGGTGACGGCGCACACGGTCGGAGATCGCACATGTGGTCGGGCAAACTACTGGAGCTTTGCATCGATAGATAACAGCCCAGGCGGATCGTGATTTGGACCAAGCGGCCACTCAGGATCCGAAAGGGGACCTATGGTCAAAGGTGCCTTGTAAACAACCCTATCACGGGGCTCGGGTGTGGTTTGTACCTGCACATAAGCAGACCCCCGAGTCTTGCCCCGAAGTTCGTGTTTGCATGCTTTTCATAAACTATGAGCTGAATTCACTACAGCGTGTCTGGACCCAGTATATTATACTGGAAAAGTCCCCCCTCTTTCCAGTTTGGTGTAGTGGTTAAGTGCGGGGACTCTAATCTGGGAGAACCGGGTTTGATTCCCCACTCTTCCATTTGCACCTGCTGGATGACCTTGGGCAAGCCATAGTTCTGACAGAGCTGTTCTCTCAGGAGCAGTCCTTGAAAGAGCTCTCTCAGCCCCACCTACCTCCCAGGGTGTCTGTTGTGGGGAGGGGAAGGAGTTTGTAAGCCGCTCTGAGACGCCAAGTGAGTGAAGGGCAGGATATAAATCCAATCTCCTCTTCTTCTCTTCTTCTTTCCTGCCTTAACATGCCGGCTGCCCGAGCGGATTCTTTCCGGCTGGGATCAAACCCACGACCTCCACGCCCTGCCACTCTGTGCCACCCTGGTGGCACTGAGAAAACCCTTGAAACAAAAACCTTGCCTGTGGTTTGCCAGTCGAAGGCTGATTTGCTACCTCTCTTCCGCCTCTCTGATTCTGGGGTGGTAAAGTTCAAACTGATCAAACTGACAAGCTCTGGTGCTGGGAGTGGGAAGGAGGCTGCATTTTCGGTCTGACTCACTTGCTCGCTCATGCGCCCGGAATTTGCTCAGAGATTCCAGCAAAACCAGACCCCTCCACTGTGTGTGTGTGTGAGAAAGACATGCACCGTGTTCTCCAGGAGCCTCTGGAAGAGGCATCGGGGTTCCCAATGCTGGAATGCAATTTTTACTTTACCTTGCACATTTTCTATCCTGGCCTGCCTGGAAGGAGCACAGGTCTATCTACGGATGCCAACTCTGGAGCAAGAAATCCCTGGAGATTTGGGGGTGGAGCCAGGGGAGGGTGGGGTTTGTGGAGAGGAGGGACCTTGGCAGGGACTGGAGGCCATAGAGCCCCACCCTCCATTGCAACCGTTTCCCAACGGAACTGATCTCGGTCACCAGGAAGTCAGTTTTAACTCCAGGAGATTTGGCAAGCCTCGGCACATCGTATGTCCACCATCCACTGAATCCTCCCAACAACCAGGGGTCCGTTGGAGCGGGAGCGCACAGGAGCGCAGCTCCGGGAGTGAGGAGCCCAGGGGGCGGGCACATGACCAAGCCCCGCCCCCTCCTTGGCTTCCCCGAGCAGTGCAGAGGCGCAGCGCCCCGGGGAAAGCCCTGCTAGGGTCTTTATTGATTTTAATGTTTTGTTTTAGTATTGATAATTTTATCATTGTTCCTTTTATGACTGTGTGCTGCTTTTCCAGAGACTTGCTCAAGGTGGCATATAAATTTTCTAAGTATACCATTTTTTATCTGGGCACATGGCACATAAGTACTGGAGACATTTCACCCACCCTTCAGCAGCTTCCACCCCATCAGTTTGGTGTAGTGGCCAGGAGTTGGACTCTAATCTGGGAGAACCGGGTTTGATTCCCCACTCCTCCACATGCAGCTGCTGGTGTGACCTTGGGCCAGTCACAAGTTCTCTCAGAGCTGTTCTCTCAGGAGCAGTTCTCAAAAGACCTCTCTCAGCCCCACCTACCTCACAGGGTGTCTTGTTGTGGGGAGGGGAAGGGAAAGGGATGGGTGGTGCACATGTCCTGGGTATCTCAAGTCTACTTGAAACCTGGTGGTTTCAAGGGAGCAGGAAGAGAATGAGAGTGTGTTCTTTACGCTTATTTTTATTGCCCAAAGTATTGGATGGGGAAGGGAATGGAGGAAGAGCAGGTCAGTTTCACTCACCTGTGGAGTGGGTGTTGCCTTCTGACACACTTCGGGTATGTTAGGGGTGGCGGCCTATGCAAATGAGTTATGCTAATGAGCTCCTGCACCTCTTTTTCTACAAAATGACCCCTGCCAACAACCTTGGGAGGTCGGTTAGGCTAAAATCGTGGCTGGCCGAAGCTGAGCTTCGTAGCTATCCGGGGATTCGAACCTGTGTCTCTCAGATCCTTGTCTGACGCTCTGGACCGCGGCACCCCATCATCTCTCCAAAGGCTACTATGGCCTCGTTGTCTACACAGCTCAGTTCCCCTGGAGAACATGGCTGCTTGGGAAGGCGGCATTATGCCTCAGTGAGCAACTTCCCCTCTCCAAACCCCGCCCTTCCGGGGCTCCACCCCCAAAATCTCCAGGTATTTCCCCTCCTGGAGTTGGCAACATCCTCTGGGCAGTATGCAACAGTTTGTGCTGCCCTGCTGTGAACACCAAGACAGAGCATGATCTTTTCCTTAACAAATACACCAGCTAGGAAAACACTAATGGCTCCGGAACCTGTTCTCACCTGAACACACACAGGGAGCTGCCTTCTCCTGAGAATCAGACTCTTGGTCTGTCAAAGTCAGGATTGTCTACTCAGACTGGCAGCGGCTCTCCAGGGTCCCAGGCAGAGGTCTTCCTTGTAACTGGAGACGCCAGGGATTGAACTCAGGGTCTCAGGCAGACATAAGAACCTCAGAAGAGCCCTGCTGGATCAGAACAGCAGTCTATGTAGTCCAGTATCTCATCTCACACAGTGGCCAACCAGTTCCTCTGGAGGGGAAACAGCAGGGCAGAGAGGCCGAGGTCTTCCCCTGAGAAGAACCTCAGAAGAGCCCTGCTGGGTCAGACCAGTGAGGCTCCATCTAGTCCAGCCTCCTGTCTCACACAGTGGCCAGCCAGTTCCTCTGGAAGGCCAACAACAGGGCAGAGAGGCCGAGGCCTTCCCCTGAGAAGAACCTCAGAAGAGCCCTGCTGGGTCAGACCAGTGAGGCTCCATCTAGTCCAGCCTCCTGTCTCACACAGTGGCCAACCAGTTCCCCTGGAGGGCCGGCAACAGGGCAGAGAGGCCGAGGCCTTCCCCTGAGAAGAACCTCAGAAGAGCCCTGCTGGGTCAGACCAGTGAGGCTCCATCTAGTCCAGCCTCCTGTCTCACACAGTGGCCAGCCAGTTCCTCTGGAAGGCCAACAACAGGGCAGAGAGGCCGAGGCCTTCCCCTGAGAAGAACCTCAGAAGAGCCCTGCTGGGTCAGACCAGTGAGGCTCCATCTAGTCCAGCCTCCTGTCTCACACAGTGGCCAGCCAGTTCCTCTGGAGGGCCAACAAGAGGGCAGAGAGGCCGAGGCCTTCCCCTGAGAAGAACACCAGAAGAGCCCTGCTGGGTCAGACCAGTGAGGGTCCATCTATTCCAGCCTCCCGTCTCACACTGTGGCCAACCAGTTCCTTTGGAGGGCCAGCAACAGGGCAGAGAGGCCGAGGCCTTCATAAGAACATCAGAAGAGCCCTGCTGGGTCAGACCAGTGATGGTCCATCTAGTCCAGCATCCTGTCTCACACAGTGGCCAGCCAGTTCCTCTGGAGGGCCAACAACAGGGCATGGATGTTGCCTCCTGGCTCTGGGATTCAGAGAGTTAGTGCCTCTGAATGTGGAGGTTCCCCTCAGTCACCACAGCTAGTAGAAGTTGAGAGATTATCCTTCATGAATCTATCTCACACCCTTTTAGAGCTGTCTATTCCTGTGGCCATCCCTACATCCTCCGGGCAGCGAATCCCACCTTTGAATCACTCCCTGTGTCAAGTAGCCTTTCCTTTTGCCCATCCTGAACCTCCTGCCCATCAGCTTCGTTGGCGGTCTTTCACATCACCTACAACCCGGGCCTAACTGGAGATGCTGGGGACAGAACCTGGGACCTAGACGCTCGACTGCTGAGCCACAGCCCCTCTCGAAAACCCCAACCGCGATGGTTTGCCCTGAGTCACAGTCTGCAGCTTACAGCTTGAGGGAGGCGTCCCAAGGGTACCTTGGGTCAACTGTGGCCAATGCAGCGGGTAGGAAGCCAAGCATCTTTCGCCAGCTCTGAGCCTCCGAGGGGAAGGAAGCCGCTTGTCCACCTTGGGGGAGGGGAAGAGAAAGGCGGCTTTTCTCGGAGGCAGGCAGGCAGCCGGGAGAGAGGACAAAGGAAGGGACCCCAGATGACCCCACACGGAGCCTTCCTGTCGGAGCAGAGATGGAGGGAGGGAAGGAGAGAGCGCCCACACAGAAAGGGCCTCCCAGTTCTAGATGCAAAGGATAAGGCCCACGGTCGGCAAACCCTCCCTGCAATAGCAAGGGTGTCAGTGGTGGTGGTGGTGGGGAGAACAGGCATGCCAGGGACCCAGGAGGTCAAAGAGCAGAACGCAGTTTGCATCCCAGGAAAAGCTCCAAACACCCAGCCCAGCTGAGGAGGAGGAGGAGGAAGAAGAAGAACTCATGGGCACGCTATGAAATTGCTGAGCAGTCGGGTTAGAACAGATAAAAGGAAGTCCTTCTTCACCCAAAGAGTGATTGACACGTGGAATTCACTGCCACAGGAGGGGGTGGCGGCTACAGGCATGGACAACTTCAAGAGGTAATTAGATAAACATCTGGAGCAGAGGTTATATAGATAGGAAGTCTAGGGCAAGTGATGCTCTGTATTCTTGGAGCTTGGGGGGGCAACAGTGGGAGGGCTTCTAGTGTCCCGGCCCCACTGGTGGACCTCCTGAGGGCAGCTGGTGTTTTTGGCCACTGTGTGACACAGAGTGTTGGACTGGAGGGGCCACTGGCCTGATCCCACATTGGCTTCTCTTGTGCTGTTATGTTCTTATGATTTCTACCCCACCCTTCTCTACCAGGAGGAGTCTCAGAGCGGCTTACAATTTGCTCTTTCACGCATGTTTAAGTCTGAACCCTTACCTACCATTCCAATGCGTTTGAAAACGTGTGCCTTGCACACGAAAGCTCCTACCTTGAACAAGCCTTTGCTGGTCTTAAAGGCGGCCACTGCCCTCTAAATTTGTTCCTCCCCGCAAAGAAATACTGACTTTAATGCCCTTTTTTTAAAAAAAAAAAAGCTGGCAAATTAGGGACCACGATGAAAGAAACGGACTGTCACTGATTTTACTGACCATTCTCCACCCCTGGAGAAGTAGCCCTTCGTTGCCCCCGGAAGGCTTCACCCCACCCCACCGCACGCCTTGCCAAACTGGTCCGCTTCACAGTTCCCGGCCCAGGGCTTAATGAACAGAGACAGAGAAGCTGTAGAACTTGAGCCAGCGATGGTGGACCCTGGCCAGGAAAACTTTTCCTCGAACTTTTGGGGAAAGCAGTGGCGAATGTGTGGCGGGCACAGCAGTCGCACTAACCATTTGGGAGACTGCCCGGGGCGCGTGTACCTTTCATTTGATTTATTTTTCTTTTACTTATTCGATTTATACCCGGCCCTCCCTGCCAAGGCAGGCTCGGGGCGGCTTACAACAAAATTTGAGCAAGATTGAAACAGATTAAAAGCATAAAACATGTCCAAGGTGCTACATAAATATCATGTAATATTTTGCGTATGTGGCAACCGATGGTCCCTCTAGGCTGTGGAGTCCTGTGAGCAAAAATTCCACTTTGTGAGCTCCTGGCATTCAAGGTTGCGAGCGAGCGATTTGGCTGCTGCATCAGTTAGTTGGCTCTAGAGCCATCCTTCCTGAGTGAGGACAAAAATCTGTGTGCTGGAGGCTAAAAAACTCTGAGCTAGCTCAACACTAAGTCATCTTAGAAGAAGAAGAAGAGGAAGAGGAGGAGATTGGATTTATACCCCGCCTTTCATTCAGAGTTTCAGAGCGGTTTACAATCTCCTTTCCCTTCCCCACCCCACAACAGACACCCTCTGAGGTGGGTGGGACTGAGAGAGCTCTTTTGAGGACTGCTCTTGAGAGAACAGCTCTGACAGAACTATGGCTTGCCCAAGGTCATCCAGCAGCTGCCAGTGGCAGAGTGGGGGATCAACCCCAGTTCTCCCAGATTAAAGCCCGCACACTTAACCACTACACCAAACTGGCTCTGCACCAGGGGACACTGGTGGCAATGGAGATAGTTTTTAGATGTCCATATCCCCAGTCCGTGTTAGCTTATACGGCTACCGTCCACCTCATAATATACATTGGGTTCCAAGAACAACGGAGCATATCACACGAAAGAGTCTTAATGCCTAACAGATTGACCATAGCACAGACCCCTTCTTCAGATGCACATATGGGGCGTCTCAGATGACCGATACACACCGACTGGCGCAAAGGAGAACCATCTAAACAGTGGAGGCCAAAGGCAACACGAGGAATAAGGCATAGTCTGAGATTTCCGTGCTTAATTCTGTATACCTGGGAGATCTATAAGGGCTTGCAAGAGGGCATCGGTTTGGTGTAGTGGTTAGAAGCGCGGACTCTGATCTGGGAGGACCGGGTTTGAGTCCCCACTCCTCCACATGCAGCTGCTGGTGTGACCTTGGGTCAGTCACAAGTTCTCTCAAAGCTGTTCTCTCAAGGGCAGTCCTCGAAAGAGCTCTCTCAGGCCCACCTACCTCAGAGGGTGTCTGTTGTGGGGAGGGGAAGGGAAAGGAGATTGTAAGCCGCTCTGAGACTCTTGAGTGAAGGGTGGGGTATAAATCCATCCTCCTCCTCCTCTTCTCCCCCCACAATTTCATCTTTCCCTTACTTGAAAGCCACCATAGCATCTCCCCTTCCCCTGCTTCCTTCTCTCCTTTCCACCCACCCATTAACCTACCTTTATCTGCCTCCTGTATCCAACTTGCCCCCCCCCCACCCTCTAGCAGCCTGTACCCCAGAAAACTCTAGTCAGGTTGCACAATGCATTTGTGCTTTAAAAAAAAATCAGATTTTTCTGCAAACCTGGGGCTTCCCCCAGGTTTGGAGAAAAATCTAGCTTCAGGGCTCCAGTCTCCGGGTTTCAGTATCCCCAGATCTGCCAGGTTGGGTATGAGATCTATAGATCAGAACTATGATCATTCGCAACTAATCGGCGATGACACCATTTTCCTAGAAATTTTATCCCCAATTCGTGTTGGGGTAAAACAAAAGAAAAGTCTGCTCCAGCAGACAAATACAATTACCACGCAGACTCCATGCTGGGGATGAATAAGAAAAGGACTGAAAGTAAAACAGCTAAGGTCGTTAACGCCCTCATACTGAGCTGTGGTACAGCCTCACTTGGAAGACTGTGCGCCCTTTGGGTCCCTGTATTTCAAAAAGAACATTGCAGAGCTGGGTAAAGTACAGGAGAAGGCAGCTAAGATGATTCAGGGGTTGGGGCACCTTCCCTAGGAGGGAAGGCTGAAGAGTTTCTGGGACTTCTTTAGGGGAAAACCCCAATTAATGAGGGGAATGACAGAGGTCTGGAAAAATATGTCAGGGGCGGTGTCCCCTCTAAGCTGAGTTAGTGTGAGCTAGCTCACAGTTTTTTAGCCTCCGGCTCACACATTTTTGTCTTAGCTCAGGAAGGATGGCTCCAGAGCAAACTAACTCATGCAGCAGCCAGATCGCTTGCGCATAACTTCAATGCCAGGTGCTTACAAGCAGAATTTTCGCTCACAAGACTCCACAGCTTAGAGGGGGCATTGGCAGAGTTCCCTCGTCTGGTGCAACGAGCTCCCGGAGGGCATCAGGGCCCTGCGGGACCTCATGCAGTTCCACAGGGCCTGTAAGACAGAGCTCTTCCGCCAGGCCTTCGAATAGGAGCCGCCACCGGAGACACCGGTTAGGCCGGTGATTCCACCCATCACATTAACCAGCTGTGAGGGACCCTGACTCCGCACAGCCCAAGTAAGATGGCTCGGGGCTCGGATCTGCCACTAGGTCGCCAGAAGTTATATTATTGGAAGCTTAAATATGTATCAGTTATGTAGTTCTTGGAATGGTTTAATGGATTTTATGTGTTTTAATCTATTGTAATGTTTAGGCCCTTGGCCCATGGAAGCCACCCTGAGCCCATTCGCGGGGAGGGCGGGATATAAATCCAAAAAATAAATAAATAAGTGTGTGTGTATACATGTATAAAAGCTTCCTGGTATGTCAATGCTTGTCACTTCTCAGTGACGTCAGCAAATTTCAGTATTTCTTTCAAAAAGGGAGGTGGCATTTAATTCCCTATATAAAATAAAACATATAAGCAATATATATATGGCTGAGCTTCGGGGTCAGGCAAATCAAGTTAGGGTTGACAGCTCCCACGTGGAGACTGGGGGGCAGAGCCTGGGACGGGCGTGGCTTGGGGAACGGAGGGATCTCTGTGGGGTAGAATGCCATAGTCTCCGCCCTCCAAAGCAGCCATTTCCTTTCTATTGCCTGGAGATCAGCTGTCATTCCGGAAGATCTCCAGGCCCCCGCCTGGAGGTTGGCAACCCTAACAAGTGTCCGCCTGTGTTGCCTCCAGACCCAGATGTGAGTCACTCCTCTGTTACGCTGAAGCCTGCTTTCTAACACCCGAGTCAAATGTGTATTTTCAATCCACGGCTTGTTTTCTTTGCTAGCCGTGTCTGGCGTCTGAGCAGGTCTCAAAACGCCCCGGAGGCCTCTTCGTGGAAACGACAACCACACAGGCACTATCTAGTCCCCTTCAAAAGCACAAGCCCCCTTGCTTTAAAAACTGATGCACATTTCTATGCACAGCAGAGCTCGGGGGAACTCCCTTGGCGGGTTATTTCCAGAAATTGTTGTGGGTGGCCGGGCGGCCGAGGACAAAGGAGGGAACAGGAAGGAAATTTTACTCGAACACAAACCAGCAGGCTTCAAAAGGCGTCCAGTAGCTCTAGGATCGCCAGGTCTTCCCTCTAAGCTGAGTTAGTGTGAGCTAGCTCACAGCTTTTTAGCCTCCAGCTCACACATTTTTTTTTCTCAGCTCGGGAAGGACGGCTCCAGAGCAAACTGATCGATGCAGCAGCCAAATCGCTCGCTGACAACTTTAATGCCAGGAGCTCGCAAAGTAGAATTTTAGCTCACAAGACTCCGCAGCTTAGAGGGAGCATTGGTCACAGGATTGCCAGATCCAGGCTGGGAAACTCCTGGAGATTTGGAGGTGGAGCCTGGGGAGGACAGGGACCTCAGTGGGGTGGAGTGCCCTAGAGTTCACCCTCCAAAGCATCCATTTTCTCCAGGGGAACTGATCTGTATAGTCTGGAGATGAGCTGCAATTCCAGAAAATCCCATGGTCCCGTCTGGAGGCTGGCAACCCCAAATAGAGAAAGGATGGCTCTACCCCCCCTGCTCCTCGCTGGAAATAGGGATGCCAGCTCTGGGTTAGGGAGTTCCTGGAGATTTCAGGGTGGATCCCAGAGACAAGGGAGATTTGAGGAGGGGTGGGACCTTAGCAGGGTATAATGCCACGAGGTCCACCCTCCAAAGCAGCCATTTGCTCCAGGGGGTCTGATATCTACAATTGGGGGACAAGCTGTAATTTTGGGGGCATCCCCAGATCCCACCTGGAGGCTGGCATCCCCAAATAGCGCCGATCACCACACGCAACATTTTACAACAATGTACGGACACGGTAAAAAAATAATAATAATTTAATCTTTTATTCGAACTCCTGGACATCCATTCCAGGTCTGGTCCCCCACAAAATAATAAAGACTGCTACAAGAAGTGTGGAACAAATTTTAGAGTCCAGGGGCACCTGTAAGACCAACGAAGTTTTAATTAAGACATGAGCTTTCCTGTACACACATACATTTTCAAATAAGAACTGTGGCCATCCCAGGGGCGTTTGCGAATGGAGAAAAGAGCGGGAGACGTCTTTGGGAATTCAAAAATTCCGGGTGGGGCTCAAAATCCTGAGATTAAAGCCGGGAAAATTCTTAGATGCCTACAACAGGAGGAGGGTTGCTAACTCCAGTTTGGGGCATTCCTGAAAATTCACGGGTGGAGTGTGAGGAAGGCGGAGTTTGCAAGAGAGCCAGTTTGGTGTAGTGGTTAAGTGCGCGGAGTGGTTAAGTGCGCAGAGCCAGTTTGGTGTAGTGGTTAAGTGCGCAGACTCTAATCTGGGAGAACCGGGTTTGATTCCCCACTCCTCCACTTGCACCTGGCTGGATGACCTTGGGCAAGCCATAGCTCTGTACCAGCTGTTCCCTCAAGGACAGCTTGGGAAAGAGCTCTCTCAGCCCCACCTCCCTCACAGGGTGTCTGTTGTGGGGAGGGGAGGGGAAGGGAAAAGGAGTTTGTAAGCCGCTCTGAGACTCCCTTGGAGTGGAGGGCGGGGTATAAATCCAATCTCTTCTTCTTCTTCTTCTTGTGGAGGGGAGGGACTTCAGCGAAGTATTAAGCCACAGTGTCCAACTTCCAAAGCAGCCATTTCCTATAGGGGAACTAGGGAGGCCAGCCTCCAGGTGGGACCTGGGGATCCCCTGGAATTACAGCTCATCTGCCGACTACAGAGATCAGTTCCCCTGGAGAAAACGGATGCTTCAGAGGGTGGACTCTATGGGCATTGTACCCCACTGAGGCCCCTGTCCTCCCCAGGCTCTATCCTCACATCGCCAGGAATTTCCAAACCTAGATCTGGCAACCCTACCACCCCATCCCCTGTGGGGGACAACCCACAGGGGAACTGATCTCTGTAGCCTGGAGAGCAACCATAATTCCAGGAGATCTCAAAGCTTCACTTGGAGACTGGCAACCCGAACCAGGAGGCATCAACTTGCGCCCTGAAGCAGATATTGGCTTGCCTTCGACCGCTCTCCTTCGCGAATGGCATATTCCTCTTCTGCAAAAGGCAGAGGGCAGCTCAGGGGGTGGGAGGGATATGCCAGGGAAATATAATTTGGCATGTAATTGCATCTTTGGAGGCCAAAACCCAGGGGCCATCAGGAGGTCTATCAGCAGGGCCAGAACTCCAGAAGCCCTCCCACTATCGCCCCCCAAGCACCAAGAGTACAGAGAACATAACAGGAGCCATGTTGGATCAGGCCAGTGGCCCATCCAGTCCAACACTCTGTGTCACACAGTGGCCAAAAACACCAGGTGCCCTCAGGAGGTCCAGGAGTGGGGCCAGAACTCCAGAAGCCCTCCCACTGTGCCACCCCCAAGTACCAAGAATACAGAGCATCACTGCCCCAGAAACAAGAACATAAGAGAAGCCATGCTGGATCAGGCCAATGGCCCATCCAGCCGAACACTCTGTGTCTTGCACTGGCCAAAATCAGGTGCCATCAGGAGGTCTATCAGCAGGGCCAGAACTCCAGAAGCCCTCCCACTATTGCCCCCCCAAAAGCACCAAGATTACAGAGAACATAGCAGAAGCCATGCTGGATCAGGCCAATGGCCCATCCAGCCGAACACTCTGTGTCTTGCACTGGCCAAAATCAGGTGCCATCAGGAGGTCTATCAGCAGGGCCAGAACTCCAGAAGCCCTCCCACTATTGCCCCCCAAGCACCAAGAGTACAGAGAACATAGCAGAAGCCATGCTGGATCAGGCCAATGGCCCATCCAGCCGAACACTCTGTGTCTTGCACTGGCCAAAATCAGGTGCCATCAGGAGGTCCACCAGCGGGGCCAGAACTCCAGAAGCCCTCCCACTATTGCCCCCCCAAAAGCACCAAGATTACAGAGAACATAGCAGAAGCCATGCTGGATCAGGCCAATGGCCCATCCAGCCGAACACTCTGTGTCTTGCACTGGCCAAAATCAGGTGCCATCAGGAGGTCTATCAGCAGGGCCAGAACTCCAGAAGCCCTCCCACTATTGCCCCCCAAGCACCAAGAGTACAGAGAACATAGCAGAAGCCATGCTGGATCAGGCCAATGGCCCATCCAGCCGAACACTCTGTGACTTGCACTGGCCAAAATCAGGTGCCATCAGGAGGTCTAACCAGCGGAGCCAGAACTCCAGAAGCCCTCCACAGCTGCCCCCCAAGCACCAAGATGGAGCATCACTGTCCCCAACACAGTGCTCCCTCTATACCTTGTGGATAACAGCCACTGGTGGATCTCCGTTCCGTATGTTTCTCCAGTCCCCTCTTGAAGCGGTCTACGCTTGTAGCCACCACCACTTCCTGTGGCGGCGAATTCCCCGTGTTAATGACTTTTTGAGAGAAGAAGGACTTTCTTTTATGCGTTCCAAGCCTACTGCTCATTAATTTCATTATGGGTTAACTCCCTTTAAAAAAAAAAAAAAAGTCAATAAAATTAACTTTCTAAAGAGTTGTTAGTCGTCACCATCACTTGGAACAAAGTCTCTGCAATTGGGAGGGCTTCCATAAATGCGAGCAATTTACCGCTCGGCGGCTCTTAATGCAGAACGCCCAAGACTGGCGCACAGTTACCACGTTTAAAAAAGGAAACGAACACAGCGAGAAAGGCGCACCAGCTATTTGAAAAAGACAAAGCCCAGCTGTGGCTAAGAAATGACACCGGCGTGAAATTAAAAAGGAACATTGCCGTTAACACCCTGGGGCCTTCTTGACTCCAGGGAATACGTGACCGTGTTCAAACAAGAAATCTCACAGCTGACAAAGTCTGAAGCGTCGGCTGACCGGCCTATGAACTGTTACTCTAATCCTGCACGGAGAAGCGGTAACCCAGTTTCCAGATTCCGTGGTGGAGGCAGAAGGACTGCCCGTTGCGCAAACTCAATGGACCTCCCACACATGAACAGAAATTGCATTTTCAATCAGAACATCTTCCTACGGCTATGAGTAACCCCTGTGAAACTTGCACTGGAAAAAATAGATAAAAGGCAACGGAGCTTTTCATTCCCTCAGTCGACAAAACAAATATGGGACATCTTTATAATGGAAAAAATAACTGAAAATATAAAACAAACAGACGTCACAACACAACAATACAACTCACTCACGGAATGGGAACCATTTATAGAGTATGCAACTGCATCGGACATCCAACCACATAACCTGATCTGCCTTAAATTAATGTACACATAAACAACACACATCCACCACAGTGCCACAAATCATTTTTTTTAAAAAGACAGACAATACATAAGAGATACCAAATACATATGCATTTATCCTAGAGTTCACAAGGTGATTAAAAATACCTTATGGAGTCTACTACTGTAACTACTAAAATAACAGTGCTTTATGTGCAATAAGTTGATATTTAAACTGTATGTAATATACACTGATATTGTTTTCTTCTCGTGTAATTTCGAAAAACCAATAAAAACTAAAAAAACAAACAGACAGACAGACAGTTTCTCACACCTCTAAGCATTCAGTGGGGTGCAATGTTAAAACGTTTTTTGCAAACCGTGCCAAACGTTGTGACGCAGACGCAGCTCCTTTTTACACTTCCCTTTCAAAAAAGAAAAGTCATGGAAAAATTGCAACTCTAGCCGGCTATTCATTTCTTGCACCCCAGGGGCCCGATACAAAGGGCTTCTGTTCAATGGTCCAGTGAGTGGGCCGGTACTGTTTGGGTCTCTTTCTGGAGCAGCTTTTGTTGCACCACGGTGACGGACGGGCGAGCAAACATTGCCAGAATGTGATCGCTGCAAACTTGAAAATTAAAAGCATGCTCGAGTCCACAGCGCTGCAGAATTGACAAGTGGGTCTCAAGCAGTGTTCCCTCTAAGCTGAGTTAGTGTGAGCTAGCTCCCAGTTTTTTAGCCTCTGGCTCACACATTTTTGTCTCAGCTCAGGAAGGATGGCTCCAGAGCCAACCATTTTATGCAGTAGCCAAATCATTCACTCACAACTTTAATGCCAGCAGCTCACAAAGTAGAATTTTTGCTCACAAGACTGCACAGTTTAGAGGGAGCATTGGTCTCAAGTTTCCGAGTGGTGAAGAAAAGGAGGTGGGGTGGAATACACTTCCCCACTGATTTTCCCTTGGCACTGCACGCAGATTATCCCAGATGACAAAGGGAAGTCTGAAGTCCGCACTCCCACCACCACCACACACTTTCTACCTGGCTTTGCAGTCCCAATAAGGCAGCTATTTCAACAATCTTATGTTAGGATGCTGAGAACCAGGGAGGATTGTGAGGCACTCCAAAGGGATCTGTCGAGGATGGGCGAGTGGGCATCAATGTGGCAAATGGGGTTCAATGTGGCCAAGTGCAAAGTGATGCACATTGGAGCCAAAAATCCCAACTATAAATACACACTGATGGGGTCCGAACTGGCGGAGACTGACCAAGAGAGAGATCATGAAATTAAGCCAACTCCGGAGGACAGGGGGAGACAGGAGGGCCTGGCGCGATGTGGTCTATGGGGTGGTGAAGAGGTCTCAACTGCGCGACCGAACAACAACAAAAAGCTTTCCTAGCACAGTCTATGATTATCGAAGGGATGACACTGAAAAACCTGGGCAAACACATCTTTCTGCAGGGCTGTCAGATTAATGGATTTGGGAAGGGAGGGTGCCATCGGCTGCACAAACAGGAACACGGAGCCGAAGGCGGATCAGAGGCCGAACAACCTCAGGGGAACGCAGGGCCAGCCCAGGAACCACCTACAGCTTTTGTTTCTCGAGGCCTCGCCCTGAGACAACTGACTGCGCCCTGGATCCGACAGGCAGAAGGTCCGTTGTAAAGGCAGGGAAACTTGCCGTCACCTGCACGCCAGCCTCAGATTTTTTCTGTGAACTCCGGCGCCCCGGTTCCAGCTTGTAAGGACACCTCTGCAGACGCAAAAGGTTTCTGCAAAGGTTCCAGCTCCCTTAAACTACTCCGTCCTTTCTCCCTTAAGAACATAAGAGAAGCCAGTGTTGGATCAGGCCAATGGCCCGTCCAGTCCAACACTCTGTGTCACACAGTGGCCAAAAACACCAGGTGCCCTCAGGAGGTCCACCAGAGGGGCCAGGACACTCGAAGCCCTCCCACTGTTGCATCTCCCCCCCAAAGCACCAAGAATACAGAGCATCCCTTGCCCCAGACTGAGAGTTCCTATCTGTACCTTGTGGCTAATAGCCACTGATGGACCTCTGCTCCATATGTTTATCCAGTTCCCTCTTGAAGCTGTCCATGCTTGTAGCCGCCACCACCTCCTGTGGCAGTGAATTCCACGTGTGTTAATCACTCTTTGGGTAAAGAAGGACTTCCTTTTATCTATTCTAACCCGACTGCTCAACAATTGCATGGAGTGCCCACGAGTTCTTGTCTTGTGAGAAAGGGAGAAAAGGACTTCTTTCTCTACCATGCTCTATCTCATCCCATCCCTTACATGACCACGGAAATGTCTTCAGACAACACTGGCTCTTTGGCTTGGAAACGGAGATGAGCACCACAACCCTAGAGTCGAATTTGACTGGCTTTTGAGCAAGGGAACCTTTACCTTTACGGGTTTGTACTTTCTTCGGCTTTGAAGAGAAATCCCCCCCCATCTGTCCCTAGCCCCATTTTGCTTATCTACCGGTCCACACTCTACAGCTCAGTTTGTAATTATATATGTATATGTAATTATATACATATAGATGACTGAACATCATCTTGAATGCTTCATTCTGGCAGAAAGAAGGAAGAAGAGGAGGAGGAGGAGGAGGAGGAGGAGGAGGAGATTGGATTTATACCCCACCCTTCACTACCCGAAGGAGTCTCAGAGCAGCTTACAATCTCCTTTCCCTTCCCCATAACAGACACCCTGTGAGGTCGGTGGGGCTGAGAGAGCTCTTTTGAGAACTGACCTTGAGAGAACAGCTCTGAGAGAACTCGTAACTGACCCCAGGTCACCCAGCAGCTGCATGTGGAGACGTGGGGAATCAAACACAGTTCTCCCAGATTACAGTCCGCGCTCCTAATCACTACTCCAAACTGGCTCTGTAGAAGTATATAAATGTTTGTATTTTAAGCATTACTGGCAATACATTGCACAACTACTACAGCAAATGTGTAGCAGCCGCAACCTGGACCGAGGGCTGAAGATTGTGCTGGGCAAGTGTCTCAACACAGTGACAAAGAGGAGAAAAACCCACCCCATTCTCTGGCCGAGCACTCTAGGAGGAATCGCTGCCGTCTGACAGACAACGGAGCTGACTCAGCCACGCATTTTTTAGCAGCTGATGCGCTCAGCCCCGTTTTCACACTCGATTTGCCAATTCCGGACCTGCCTGCTTGCAGCGTCGACGAGCCACGGGGGAAACGGTTCGGAGCACATGACTCAGCGTGGGCCGGCTTGCTGGGAGCAAGTCTGGTCCCACCTCTGCATCACGTGCTTCCACAGCCATCCTTGCGCTCCCAGGATCTGTTGGCGGAGCGCGCCCGGAATCTCTTCCCAGCAGCCTCACCGAAGACTCGCTGGGAGGATGGTGCCCAGTGCCAGTTCAGGTTGCACCTTTGGGGTGGGGCCCAGGCGGGTCCAAGCTCATCAGATTTCAGATGCTAAGCAGGGTCGGCCCTGGTTAGTGTTTGGATGGGAGACCACCAAGGAAGCCCAGGGTTGCTATGCAGAGGCAGGCAAGGGCAAACCCCCCCACACACCGTATGTCTCTGCCCTAGATCAGAATGGCCCAGGCTAGCCCAGGCTCAACAGATCTTGGAAGCTAAGCAGGGTCAACCCTGGTTAGTATTTGAATGTGAGACCACCGAGGAAGCCCAGGGTTGCTACGCAGAGGCAGGCAAGGGCAAACCACCTCTCAATGTCTCTTGCCTTGACCTGGATGGCTTTTATGCCAATAAAGGTATATGTATGTATGACCTGGATGGCTCAGGCTAGCCCGATCTCATTGGATCTCAGAAGACAAGCAGGGTCGGCAGCACTGCTTAGTATTTGAATGCGAGACCACCGAGGAAGCCCAGGGTTGCTATGCAGAGGCAGGCAAGGGCAACCCCCCCCCCCACCGTATGTCTCTGCCCTAGATCAGAATGGCCCAGGCTAGCCCAGGCTCAACAGATCTTGGAAGCTAAGCAGGGTCAACCCTGGTTAGTATTTGAATGTGAGACCACCGAGGAAGCCCAGGGTTGCTATGCAGAGGCAGGCAATGGCAAACCCCCCCCCCCCCGGTATGTCTCTGCCCTAGATCTGACTGGCCCAGGCTAGCCCAATCTCATCAGATCTTGGAAGCTAAGCAGGGTCAACCCTGGTTAGTATTTGAATGCGAGACCACCAAGGAAGTCACAGGGTTGCTACACAGAGGCAGGCAAGGGCAAGCCACCTCTGATTGTCTCTGCCCTGACGTGGATGGCCCAGGCTAGCCTGATCTCACTGGATCTCAGAAGACAAGCAGGGTCAGCAGCACTGCTTAGTATTTGAATGCGAGACCACCGAGGAAGCCCAGGGTTGCTATGCAGAGGCAGGCAAGGGCAAACCCCCCCCCCCCCGTATGTCTCTGCCCTAGATCAGAATGGCCCAGGCTAGCCCAGTCTCAACAGATCTTGGAAGCTAAGCAGGGTCAACCCTGGTTAGTATTTGAATGTGAGACGACCAAGGAAGTCCAGGGTTGCTACGCAGAGGCAGGCAAGGGCAAACCACCTCTCAATGTCTCTTGCCTTGACCTGGATGGCTTTTATGCCAATAAAGGTATATGTATGTATGACCTGGATGGCTCAGGCTAGCCCGATCTCATTGGATCTCAGAAGACAAGCAGGGTCGGCAGCACTGCTTAGTATTTGAATGCAAGACCACCAAGGAAGTCCAGGGTTGCTACGCAGAGGCAGGCAAGGGCAAACCACTTCTGTTCTTCTCTTGCCTTGACCTGGATGGGCCAAGCTAGCCTGATTTCGTTAGACCTCAGAAGCTAAGCAGGGTCGGCCCCGGTTAGTCCCTGGATGGGAGACCACCAAGGAAGCCCAGGGTCATGACACATAGGTAGGCAATGGCAAAGTCCATCGGAACTCCCTTGTCTCGAAAGCCTGCTGCTCATTCATTTCAGTGCATGCCCACAAGCTCTTGTATGGTAAGAAAGGGAGAAAAAAAAGCACGTGGTGGCAAACCTATGGCACACATGCCAGAGGTGGCACTCAGAGCCCTCTCTGTGGGCACGCACGACATCACCCCAGAACAGAGTTTGCAAGATTGGACAGCAGAAATCACATTAATTGTTCAAAAGCATGCCAAATGCAAACTTTTACCTTTCAATAAAAAGTTGTTTGTATCATTGAAAGCTCTGTTGCTGTGTTTTTCTTTTAAGACAAAAGATGTCAATGGATGAGTTGTTTTTTTCTAAAACGGAAACCTCAGTATTCAGGTTAAATTGTCGTGCTGGCACTCTGCGATAAATACGTGGGTTTTGAGTTGCAGTTTGGGCACTCAGTCTCTAAAAGGTTCACCATCACTGCCATAGATCTATAGAGGGACATTACAACATTAGCTGTTTTTCCTTCTCCCCGGAATAAAGTGGGAAGGAGGGGGCCGAAAGGGACGCTCTGTGCCCCACTCCTGTAACCCAATGGGTAGGAGAAAGCAGCAAGATTTCCATTTGCGAGGGTAGGGTTGCCAGCGTCCAGCTGGGGCCTGGAGATCTCCTGCTATAACAACTGACCTCCAGACAAGAGACATCAGTTCCCCTGGAGAAAATGGCTGCTTTGGAGGGTGGACTCGATGGCATTATACCCCGCTGAGGCCCCTCCCCTCCACCAACCCTACCTTGCCTAGGCTCCACCCCAAAACCTCAAGGAATTTTCCAACCCAGAGCTGGTAACCCTAGGAGCCCAGTCTTAGCTCTTTTGCCTCCCCCAGGAGAGGGGCAGTGGCTCAGTGGTAGAGCCTCTGCTTGGCATGCAGAAGGTCCCAGGTTCAATCCCCGGCATCTCCAGTTAAAAGGACCAGGCAGGAGGTGATGGGAAAGACCTCCGCCTGAGACCCTGGAGAGCTGCTGCCAGTCTGAGTACACAATATAGAAGAAGAAGAGATTGGATTTATCCCCCGCCCTTCACTACCCGAAGGAGTCTCAGAGCGGCTTACAAACTCCTGTCCCTTCCCCTCCCCACAACAGACACCCTGCGAGGTAGGCGGGACCGAGAGAGCTCTGACAGAAACTGCCCTTTTTCAAGAACAGCTGCGCCAGAACTATGGCTTGCCCGAGGTCATCCAGCAGCTGCAAGTGGAGAAGTGGGGAATCAAACCCGGTTCTCCCAGATTAGAGTCCGCGCACTTAACCATGACACCAAACCGGCTCTCGATATACTAACCTTGATGGACCAAGGGTCTGATTATGTATAACGCAGCTTCATAAGGAGGGGTCGTGGCTCAGTGGCTGAGCTTCTGCTTGGCCTGCAGAAGGTCCCAGGTCCGATCCCCGGCAGCATCTCTGGTTAAAAGGACCAGGCAGCTGCCGATGGGAAAGATCTTAGCCGGAGACCCTGGAGAGCGGCTGCCAGTCTGAGTAGACAATACGAACTTCAATGGACCAATGGTGTGATTCACCATAAGGCAGCTTCATATGTGTGCATCTGCGAGTTTTCATTTGCATCAGCTACACAGAACCAGTTTGGTGTAGTGGTTAAGTGTGCGGACTCTAATCTGGGAGAACCGGGTTTGATTCCCCACTCCTCCACTTGCAGCTGCTGGATGACCTCGGGCAAGCCATAGTTCTGACAAGAGCTGTCCTTGAAAAAGAGCAGTTTCTGTCAGAACTCTCTCGGATGTTCTGGCATAGTTCTGGCACAGCTGTTCTCTCGAGGACAGTTGTCTCAGAGCTCTCTCAGCCCCACCTACCTCACAGGGTGTCTGTTGTGGGGAGGGGAAGGGAAAGGAGTTTGCAAGCCGCTCTGAGACTCCGAGTGAAGGGCAGGGTATAAATCCAATCTCCTCCTCCTCTTCTTCTGCACCTAGAAAGCCAAGTTGTCAAGGAAAGGGGGGAGAGCCCAACTTTTTCTTCGGCACACTAATTTCCTGCACGGAAGAACCTTTTCTTGCAGGGAGGATCGCTCCTCCATGCGCCCCCTCCCCTGCAGTGTGAAGTGGTCCAGTCCAGACACAGGGTTTTGCCATATCGTCTGCTGTTTGTACAAATCTGGAAGGGGTGAAAATCCGGACAAGACCAAGCAACCCAACAGGTGGAACGGGGCTCTGAGCTAATCTTTACCCAGGCCAGGCCAGCTGGCTGACAAGCTGAGATGTTAATCGTTCCTTAAAGGAAGAGACCATCCGCGACCAGCTGCAGACCATCCTGGAAAGGTAGCTGTGTTAGTCTGCAGGGACAGAAGGAAATCAAAACCTAGCGGGACTACTGCAACGCTCTCTACATGGGGCTGCCCTTGTCTCAGCTCCGGAGGCTGTAGCTAGTGCAGAATGCCAGGCTGTTGATGGGTCTCCCTATGCGGGACCACATCCAGCCTGTGCTGAGGACACTGCACTGGCTGCCAATAGCATACCGGATCCGGTTCAAGGTCATGGTCTTGACCTTTAAAGCCCTAGATGGTCTGGGGCCTGCCTACCTGAGGGACCGCCTTTCTCCGTATGTGCCCCAGCGAGCACTGAGGTCAGGGTCTCAACATCGCCTGACGCTCCCTGGCCCGCAGGAAGCCAGGTTGGCCATCACTAGAGCCAGGGCCTTTTCAGTGGCGGCTCCGCACTGGTGGAATGAGCTCCCGGAGGAGATCAGGGCCCTGCGGGACCTTATGCAGTTCCGCAGGGCCTGTAAAACGGAGCTCTTCGGCCAGGCCTTCGATTAGGAACCGCCACTGACCAAAGCGCCAAAGGAACATCTTCTGGCCTATGAGCCTGGATGCTGCCTTGCCGTCGGATTCTATTCCGAATGTCGCCATCGTTTGCATCGTTTATCTGTATTTGATTCTGTTTTTAATACTGTATCTATTGTTTTATTGCATTTTAATGTCGTAAGCCGCCTTGAGCCAGTTTGCCTGGCAAGGCGGGATAGAAATGAAAATAATAAAGAAATAAATAAAGAAGAGGAGGAGGAGATTAGATTTATACCCCACCCTTCACTACTGGATTGATACCCCGCCCTTCACTACCTGAAGGAGTCTCCGAGCGGCTTACAATCTCCTTTCCCTTCCCCTCCCCACAACAGACACCCTGGGAGGTAGGCGGGGCTGAGAGAGCTCTTTCGAGGACTGCCCTTGAGAGAACAGCTCGGAGAGAACTCGTGGCTGACCCAAGGTCACACCAGCAGCTGCATGTGGAGCAGTGGAGAACCGAACCCGGCTCTCCCAAAGTAGAGTCCATGCTCCTAAGAGAGAGCCAGTTTGGTGTAGCCAGTTTGGTGTAGTGGTTAAGTTTGGTGTAGTGGTGAAGTGCGCGGACTCTAATCTGGGAGAACCGGGTTTGATTCCCCACTCCTCCACTTGCACCTGGCTGGATGACCTTGGGCAAGCCATAGCTCTGTACCGGCTGTTCCCTCAAGGACAGTTGTCTCAGAGCTCTCTCAGCCCCACCTACCTCCCAGGGTGTCTGTTGTGGGGAGGGGAAGGGAAAGGGGTTTGTAAGCCGCTCTGAGACTCCAAGTGAGTGAAGGGCGGGATATAAATCCAATCTCTTCTCTTCTTCTCTTCTAAGCACTGCGCCAAACTGTTCCAGTTGCCACTGGAACAAAGTTATTTTAAGAAGACGCACAGCTGATCGGATCTTCGAGGGCCAACCTGGGCAACAGCCTGGAAGGGTATTGGTGGGTACCGAAAAAATACTTGGCAAGAGCCCACGGGCAGCACGTTCGGGACCCTGGGGTAGAGTGAGACCCACAGCCAACCCCTCGTGCACCAGCGATGGACGTGACTTCTCCGGAAGGTCTCTTGGGTCAGGAAAAGAAGAGAACTGGTTAGCAGGTGCCACGACGGGTCCTCTTCTACTAGGAAACCTTTGATTTCTTCGCTGCTGCTTGACCTCCTCATCCCGGCAAAACAACCGAAAAGGAAACGGGAGGGGCCGCTGCAGCCCGTTTTCCTTGCAGGCGCTCGGTTTGAAGCAAAATCGGATCCCGTTTGTTTTCCTCGGTTAGCTTTATTAGTATGCCGAGAGCCCTGGCAATTTCCTCCTGGCCACAACAAACAAGAAAGGGAGGAATTTTCCGCCAGCCGGTGGCTGTTCTCTCGGAGGGAACACAAAGGTCTTGTTGTAGCTGACAAAGAAGCCTGGGAGAGGGATCTCTCCCCACCCCGAAAAGGTGGAGGGGGGGGGGGTGTTGTGGAGAGGAAGAAAAATCAGGGAATCCACCCCGCTGGATGAACCCTGAAATCAGGGCTTCGGAGAACGCTTGGTTATAGAAGCAGAGCTCCCCGTGACTACTGAAACACTGGCTTTTGGGTCCGTCCCCTCGCCAGCTGGCGGGTGAGCCGAAAGGCGGGGTTGGGGGGTTCATAATGCAGTTCGCTCACGGACTCTTTACACTGTCCGATTCCTGCAAATAGCGAAGCCGTGGGCGGTGGGGAACATGGGGTCCCATGCAAGCATTTCATTTGGGGGGGGGGGGGACTGAAATGCACACAGTACTTTCACAAATCAAACGCAAGCTTGTTTCAATGCCGCAACATGAAATGCATCATTCTTACCCTGAGAGCCAGTTTGGTGTTGTGGTTAGGAGCTGTAGACTCTAATCTGGGAGAGCCGGGCTGGATTCCCCACTCCTCCACATGCAGCTAGCTGGGTGACCTTGTGTCAGTCATAAGCTCTTTCAGAGCTGTTCTCTCAAGGACAGTTGTCTCAGAGCTCTCTCGGTCCCACCTACCTCAGAGGGTGTCTATTGTGGGGAGGGGAAGGGAAAGGAGATCGTAAGCTGCTCCGAGTAAAGGGCAGGGTGTGAATCCAGTCTCTTCTTCTTCTTCCCTCAGTTACCATATAAAACTGTACCTACTGGCCTACTGACACAATTAAAAAATATAAACGCCTTAGTTTTGTACGGGCAAAACTGTGGATGTCTCTCGATATTAAAGAGAGTAGCAAGTTGCTACACCCTCTGGTACCCTAGCATATGTACCTTAGTCTTATTTTATTTATTCATTTATTGTTCCTGTCTCCTCCATTTTATCCTCACAACAACCTTGTGAGGTAGGGCAAGAGGGTGCGACTGGCCCAAGGTTTCCATGCCAGAGTGGGGGGTTGAACCTGGGTTTCTCAAATCCTTTTCCAGCACTTTAACCACTATCCCACGCTGCCTCTCTTAAAAGAAGAAGAGATTGGATTTATACCCTGCCCTTCACTCGGAGTCTCAGAGCGGCTTACAAACTCCTTTCCCTTCCCCTCCCCACAACCGGGGCTTTTTCAGTGGCGGCCCCATCCTGGTGGAACAAGTTCCCAGAGGAGATTAGGGCCCTGCGGGACCTTTTGAAGTTCCGCAGGGCTTAAAAGATGGAGCTCTTCCACCAGGCTTTTAGTTAGGGGGCCACCGTCCCTGTAGAGCCCTGGCTCTTGGTCTTTAACATCCTGGTCTTTAACATCTAGCCTGCGCCCCAGGAAGATCGTGAGCTGAGCACACCTCAAAGACTAAAGAAGCCATCAGGCACTTTATGAAGGCAAGCCATCTTGAATAACCATCTTCAGCAATTTTGTATTGTACTGTATTGTAAATTGTATTAATAATGGAACAATTATAAAATTTTATGGTTTTAATTGTATTTATACATGGATTGTGAGCCGCCCTAAGTCTGCATTGCAGGAAGGGCGGGGTATAAATGTAATTAAAGAAATAGATAAACAGACACCCCATGAGGTAGGTGTGGCCGAGAGAGCTTTTCAAGGACTGCCCCTTGAGAGAACAGCTCCGAGAGAACTATGGTTTGCCCAAGGTCATCCAGCAGCTGCGAGTGGAGGCGTGGGGAATCAAACCCGGCTAAGTCCGTACACTTAACCACTATACCAAACTGGCTCTCTTAAAAGCCACCGGAAAAAGGCAAAAAATCGATCCACAAGCAAAAAGGGGTGTTTCCCCCCCTCCAATTTTTCAAGGCCTTCACCCCTCTAGAAAACTCTAGACCCTTGGATCCGGACGAATAATCCAATAGCCTGCACTACCAACTCTGAATTCCCTTCAACTTCGAACGTTGATCCCAGTTTAAACTTCCAAGAACAGGGGCATATTTTTTGTACAGAACTGAAATCAGAGGCGCTCTTCTCTCATACACTAGAAACCAGGGGTGTCAAACATGTGGCCTGAGGGCCGGATAAGGCCCCCGGAGGGCTTCTAGCAGGCCCGCACTGGACCTGGCCATCTCCTGCTTCCAGTTCTGTTGCTGCTGCTGCATCATAGCTTGCTTCGCCAGACTCTCTCAATCGCTCAGCCATTTCAGGTTTTCCCCTGGGTCCTAGGCTCAGAACTCTGAGCATGAGATTTCTGTGGTGGATGTCAATAAATCAAAAGTAGGTTTGCAGCTTACAGGTACACACCTGAACGGCACACTCAAGATTGCAACAGCACAGACATTTTGATGCAGTAATTCAGAGCAAGAGGTATCAGTTATCAGAGACTGTTAAATAAACAAAATATTGCAAGTGTGCTAATGTTTCAAGCATGTTTTTATTTTAAGTAAAAAGAAAACTCTGTGTTTGTGTCCTTCATAAAGTTTATGTCTCTGCTACCTGGCATTACATTTTATGACACACACGGCCCGGCCCAACAAGGTCTCGTTTATGTCAGATACGGCCCTCCTAACAAATGAGTTCGATGCCCCTGCTCCAAACACTTCATTTCCAGACTGCAAATGAATGAGTGCACTCCAGACGTCTCTGCGCGAGTCACTGTTCTGTGCAGGATTTCCCCGCTGCTTGTGGGCTTGCCTCCTTCCACTGAAATGATGTGGCAGGCGAGACCATCTCCCAAGAGCTGATTCTGCTACACCAGGAAAGGTTGAACGAAGCAATGGCAGAGACAAAGGGACAATTTAAAATCACCCCCCATCCCCAAACAGAGACTCATACATAGATCCAAGACAGCCTCTTCGGCAAAAAGATATTTGAGGCCCATGGGAGCCTTCTGAGCATTTGTTTCTCACCGTACACTGGCGTGTCCCAGCATAGCATTCGGGGATTCTGAGTTTGCAATGACTGGGTAGAGGGAAGAAGAAACGTCTTTCCTTGGTTATAACTGCAGACGGAAATACTCTTGGGGTCTGACTTCCCAGCAATCTTTAAACAGATTCCTTCTGATCTCTGGGCACCAGGGCAACTGGGCACTTGGGATTGTGCCCTTTCTCTGCAGCAGGCACCAGAAGCAGTCCGGTTTAAATGAGATGCTGGACAAGTGCTATGCGTCCCCCAGGGGAGTGCTTCTGTCTCACCTGAATCACACTGCCTTTGAAAGGAGTCTCGCTCTTTCTTGGATAAATACAGACAGGGCAAAAGGAAGAAGAAGAAAGAAGAAGAAGGAGGAGGAGGAGGAGGAGGTGGTGGTGGTGGAGGAGATTGGATTTATACCTGGCCCTTCACTACCCAAAGGAGTCTCAGAGCGGCTTACAAACTCCTTTCCCTTCCCCTCCCCACAACAGACATCCTGGGAGGTAGGAGGGGCTGAGAGAACTCTTTCGAGGACTGCTCCTGAGAGAACAGCCCTGAGACAACTTGTGACTGACCCAAGGTTACACAAGCTGGCTGCAAGTGGAGGAGTGGGGAATCGAACCTGGTTCTCCCAGATTAGAATCCGCCCTCTACACCACTACACCAAACTGGAGAAGAAGAAGAAGAAGAAGAAGAAGAGGGGGAGGAGGAGATTGGACTTATACCCCACCCTTCACTACTCAAGGGAGTCTCAGAGCAGCTTACAAACTCCTTTCCCTTCCCCTCTTCTCAACAGGCACCCTGCGAGGTAGGTGGGGCTGAGAGAGCTCTTTCGAGGACTGCCCCTGAGAGAACAGCTGTGTCAGAACTACAGCTTGCCCAAGGTCATCCAGCAGCTGCAAGGGGAGGAGTGGGGAATCAAACCCGGTTCTCCCAGATTAGACTCCGCGCACTTAACCACGACACCAGACTGGCTCTCCGGAAACAGGCAGTGCTCATTGAGCCATCTCTGAGTGGAAAAGAAAGGTAAAAGCCAGGCCTGTAACCAGGAATAAATACTATAATCAACTCTGTCGGTTCAACAAGAGCCAACTGCTCTTGAAATTTATCTACGCGGGCAATAGCGTAGCACTGTATAAAACAATTCACGAAACCACTCGGACAAAATATTAGGGATTACGGTCTATGCCACTGTGTACTGTTTGCTGTAAACTGGACCCCACTATGTAATCTTGCATCATTTGATGTGTCATGCTGACACTTTTGCTTTGCTTTGGTTCTATTTTTTTTTTTTACATGTCCGGTTGGTTCTACGACCCAACTCCAATTTCATTGTTTATTCAACACCCTATCCTGTTGATTGTCTTGGTGCACTCTGTGTAATGAGCCTTGTGTCCCAGAGAGAAAGGCGGGATATATGTGATCGAAATAAATATATAAATCCACCAGAAGTACATTAAAAAAAAAATCATTCTCCTAGATCCATTTTAAATTGGTTCTCTCCTTTTATGCCCCAAGTCTGCCCAGTCGGCAGGGACCCTCCTGGAGAAGAGGTGTTTTGTAACCTGGCAAACCGAAGGCAGGATTTCTTTTTTTAAAAATATATTACATTTTATTAAAATTTGGGGGGTATAGAGGTAGGGAAAGGAAGGAAACAAAGATCGTAAGTCTTCTGCAGACAAATCTTCTCCACTTATCATTTCACATTTCAAAAGGATAGACGGTGAAATTTTTAAAAAGTTCAAAAAAGCTTCTTCATGTCATATTATCAAAAAATTCACATCTTCATGGTTCTTTCTTATCCAGTTGTAAAAAGAAGAAGAAGAAGAAGAAGAAGAAGAGATTGGATTTATATCCCGCCCTTCACTCGGAGTCTCAGAGCAGCTTACAAACTCCTTTCCCTCCCCCTCCCAACAGACACCCTGTGAGGTAGGCGGGGCTGAGAGAGCTCTTTCGAGGACTGCTGTTGAGAGAACAGCTGGGACAGAACTATGGCTCGCCCAAGGTCATCCAGCAGGTGCAAGGGGAGGAGTGGGGAATCAAACCCAGTTCTCCCATTTTAGAGTGCACACATTTAACCACTACACCAAAAAGGAGACCGTAATCCGAGGAAATCTTCCATTTGCCCTTTTCACATCAAAGTCAATTTATCCATTTCTGCACTTTCCATAGTCTTCACTATTAAGTCTCGTTCAGAAGGTATTGTTGGAAGTTTCCAAAGGGCCGCAAATAAGATTCTAGTTGCTGTTACTACACGCATTATAAAGTATCTTTGATTTTTGTCAAAATCATCTGGTACGCAATTCAGTACAAACAATTCTGGCGGAAAAGGTATTGAAGTCTGCAAAACCGTCTGTATAAGTGCACGCACCACAAAGGCGGGATTTCCTCGCTACAGCCCTGCCTCCCCTCTGAAAACTTCTCCAGGTGGTGGTATTTGAGCCAAAGATCTAACATCATGCACAAGCGGCCAAGCTTTCCGAGCTTCTCCTGCTCCAGGAACAAGGACAGGGAAAACAAAGCCACATAAAAGCAGCCTGCCCACAATGCAAACAGAAAGTGGATCCAGGAAGCAAACCAGCTGCCTGCTTCAGATTCAAAGGGGGTGGGAAGAAGAGGAAGCAGCCAGCTCAACTCTACCCCCTACCCCTCACTGTCGAAAGCATGCAGGCCACTGACCAGTTTGCAAAAGACTAGGATGAGTCCCCGACTCAGTCCCAGGGAGGGGAGGACCTGAAGGTCATCAAGTCCAGCCCCCCCTGGCCCGAGCCACGCACAAAACGCACACAGAGCTAGGAGGCTCAGCTCGGCTCCCCTGTTGCAGGCAATCTCTCCGGTGGAAAGCAGAGCTCCCCCTGCCCTACTGAAAAGCCATCATTTATTCATTTTTAAAAAACGATACCCCACGCTCCCGACCAGACCGACCAACTCGAAGCGGCTCCGCCGTTCCCCAGGGATACGACCGCCCGGAACAAACAATAGGTCAACCAGCCACCAAACACTAACAAAAAGGGAATTACTAAATTTATGGTCGTTGAATCTACAGCTCTGTCAACACACCCACGGTTTTCTTTTTTCGCCTGGGACTTCAAAAGTTCAGAAGAACCAAATTTCTCTTTCGCTCTGCAGAATGCGCCTACCTTTTCCCCACCCCCCAACAGCTCCATTTCCAAGAAGACCTCCATCATGAAAAAAGCAGTAGTTCAAAGGGACCCTCCCCCCCCCCAAAAAAGGTTACAGATACAAAAAGGTGGAGGAAGGAGAAAATAAGAGATTTCGGGTGTTTGCAGAAAGCAGTGGTAAGAGATGCTTGGATAGGTCTGCAAACCAGGAGAGAAAACTAAGAGAAGGTAAGGTTGAAATTATAGTTGTGGGGCAGTAGAAAAGCGCGGGGGGAGGAGTGGCAGGTGCCCAAATAGGGTTGCCAACCTCCAGGTGAGGCCTGGAGATCTCCTGGAATCGCAACACCTCCAGAACTCAGAGTTCAGCTCCCCTGCAGGAAGTGGCAACTTGGAGGACTTTATGGCATTATACCCCACTGGGCTCCCTCCCAAGTTCTACCTCCCAAGTCTCCAGGAATTTGCCAGCCTGGAGTTGGCAGCCCTACGGAAACAGGAGGCGGAAGGTTCCAAGGGGCCTCTCTCCGGAGGGAATGTCAGAAACGGGAACAGAAAAGACGCCCCGGGCACCTCTGGGAGTGAAGGAACGGGTCATGGGGGCGCCCCAGGGAGATTATAGTGTTGGGGGGGGGTCCTCCACCAGCACGGGGATGCCACAGGAAGTGACACGGGAAGGAAGGGGGAAGTAACAGGGACCGGCTGAGCAAGGGCAGTCTTCAGGCACTGACAAAGTCAGCCCTGAAAGCTCCAGCCGTAAAGTGTTCTGTGGGGTTTGTTGCAGGTCCAGCCACCTCTTCCCAAAAGAGGGCTCGGCAAAGAGGCGGCAGGGCTCCAAAGGGCAGCATGGCCTAGCGCTAAGCACCTTTGCCTGGGGAGGAAAGAGGATCAAGCCCCCCAGACAATGAGAAAGCTCACTGGGTGACACAACCTCGCCCTCCCGAAAGGCAGGCTACAAATACTGTAATTAAAAACTCCTCCGCCCCAGTCTACCTTGCAGGACCGTTGTGCAGAAAACACAGGAAACGAAATAAAGTGCAAGCTAGTCCGGGCTTCTCGGGAAAAGGGCCAGGCTGAAGCCCGCAAGAGGGGCCCAGGGGTGTCTCCGGAGGTCCCACGAGCCAAGGGCCAAACCCCTCTTTGGGGGACAGGCGGCCCCGGGGTTCGGTCCTCCAGCGTGCCCAAGTCCTCAGGCAGCAGAAGGCGGGGGGGGGGGGCCTTGCGCCCAAAGGGGGGGGGGCCCTTGCGCCCAAAAACTGGTGGGAAAAGGAGAGCCGAGAAAGGGGGAAGAAAGGAAAGTTCCCAATTCGGAGGGGGCCAGGTGGAGAAGGAGGACCAGGTAGGGCAGGTAGGGAAGCGCGGGGCGGAGGAGGAGGAGGGAGGGGGACCGCACATGCGTCCTCTCTCTCTCCTCCCCGGGAACAATGAAGTTGGGTCCCTAAAGAGATGAGCCGTTAACAAGGCGAGGGAAAGCAGAGAGAGGGCGGGGGGGGGGAAGGATCCCCCCCCAGCAAGACAAGGGGCGGAGGCTCCAAAAGGGGGGGGGGGGAATGGCAGGTGCGGGGGGGGGGGCGCCGCGATGTCCGGGAAAAGGAAAGCAGAAGCCCCCCCCCCTCCCTCCCTCCCCCCCCGGCGCGCGCGCGCCTGCCTTACCTTGGCGAAGTAGAGCATCCACAGCTCGTAGAGCCGCTCCTTGGAAGCCATCCTGCGGCTCGCCGGGGCCGCTCACGCCGGGGCGGCTCCTTCCCCTCCTGCGGGTGCGGGTGCTGCTGCTGCCGCCGCCGCGCCGCCCGGCTCCATGGAGGGCGCTCCTCCTCCGGCTCCTAGTGCCGGGAGCGCGCCGGGCTCCTGCGGGCTACGCCGCTGCCTCCTCCCGCCATGCTGGCCAGGCGCGCCGGCCGCCCCTGCCTCTCGCCGGCCCCGCCGCCGCCGCCGCCGCCTCCGGGGGCTCCTCCTCCCGCGCCGGCACCTGACTCGCCGCCCGGCCCGGCCCTGGACCCAGCAGGAGGAGCAGGCGGAGGAGGCGCGGCCGGGCCGGGAGGCGGGGGTGGCGGCGGCAGCCCGGCAGGTGGGACCCGCCCGCCCCAAGCGCCTCCTCCTCCTCCTCCCGGGTGGCCCCGCTCCTTCGAGGCTTACTCTAGAGGAGTCCCCTTGGCAGTCGCCGCCGGAGCGCCCCGCGAGGCTTACTCTAGAGGAGGAGCCGCTGCAGTTTCCTCTCTTGACGCCGCGGGGTCCGCCCCCGCGAGGCTTACTCGAGAGGAGTCCCATTGGCATTTCCCATCTTGGCGCTTCCCGCCGCGGGATCAGCCCCGGCGAGGCTTACTCTAGAGGAGTCCCATTGGCGTTTCCCATCTTGGCGTTTCCCGCTTTACGCCGCGGGATCCGCCCCCGCGAGGCTTACTCGAGAGGAGTCCCATTGGCGTTTCCCATCTTGGCGCTTCCCGCTTCACGCCGCGGGATCCGCCCCCGCGAGGCTTACTCGAGAGGAGTCCCATTGGCGTTTCCCATCTTGGCGCTTCCCGCTTTACGCCGCGGGATCCGCCCCCGCGAGGCTTCTTCTAGAGCAGGGGTGGGCAGTTGTTTTGGCTTGGGGGCCACACCTTTTAAAATGACTGCATTCATTAGTTAACTTTGCATTTCAGAAAAGGTATACATTGTATCATCAAAATCAATAAATATAAATTAAATCAAATAGTGGCAGTTTTGTTCCGTTTATTTATTGTGCTGATTTCATATGGTCTATAGCTCCAAGCACATTTAATTTTAGAATCAGTTTAATGAGAGGAATGTACCCTGTCACACTTTTCTATAGTTTTTTTGAAATCAGGAGATTGCTTGTTGAGAAACCACGTGGCCGACTGTCTTGGCAAGCCGCAAAAAACTCTGTGGCAGGCCACATGTGGCCCCCGGGCCGCAATTTGCCCACCCCTGCTCTAGAGGAGTCCCATTGGCGTTTACCCCCTTGACATTCTCCTCTTTCTGCCGCGAGGCTTCCTCTAGAGCAGGGGTGGGCAAACTTGCTCGGCGTAAGAGCCACCTAGAACAGGGGTGGCCAAACTTGCTTAAGGTAAGAGCCGCATAGAATAAACATCAGATGTTTGAGAGCCACAAGACGTGAACAAATATTACCTGCTTTTATTGGAAAATAAGCAAATTTGCTTTTTATTAACATTAAATGAGACTGCCAAAAATAACAACAGAAGGGGTAAAAGCAGATATTGATAATGATATTAATTTGTCCAATTATGTTTGTTTGCTAATGATATTTAGCTTCCCCAGCCGCCCTGCCGGAAGCCACATAATATATGTGAAAGAGCCACATGCGGCTCCTGAGCCACAGTTTGCCCACCCCTGCTCTAGAGGAGTCCCATTGGCATTTCCCATCTTGACATTCTCCTCTTTCTGTCACGGGATCTCCCTGCGAGGCTTGCTCTAGAGCAGGGGTGGGCAAATGGCGGCCCTGGGGCCACATGCGGCCCGCCACAGAGTTTTTTGCGGCCGGCCAAGACAGTTGGCCACTGTCAGCACCTGAGGAGCTGCAGCCTGAACTTATTTACATACAGTCAGATCACACTGTGAAAGAAATGTTTAATGCTGTGACATTAGTTGACTTTTACAAATCTTTGTCTGCTGAAAAGTTTTCATGTATGAAGAAATTTGCTGGGAAAATGTTCTCTATATTTGGGTCTACATATATTTGGGAGCAAAGTTTTTCTTGCATGAAGATCAACAAGAGTAAATATAGACGTTAACAGACGTTTGACAGACATTAACTTGCAGGCTGTGATGAGAATCTCAACAAGCAATCTCACTCCTGATTTTAAAAAAAATGTAGAAAAGTGTGATAGGGTACATTTGTCTCATTAAACTGATTCTAAAATTAAATGTGCTTGCAGCTATAGATGATATGAAATTAGCACAATAAATAAACTGAATAAAACTACCACTATTTTATTTAATTTATATTTATTGATTTTTATGATCCAATTTATACCTTTTCTGAAATGCAAAGTTAACTAATGAATGCAATCATTTTAAAAGGTGCGGCCCTCCGCTAACCTCCGTTCCCACAAAGCGGCCCCCGAGCCAAAATAATTGCCCACCCCTGCTCTAGAGGAGTCCTGTTGACAGTTACCCTCTCGACATTTTCCTCTTTACGCCCTGGGATCCTGCTGCGAGGCTTGCTCTAGAGGAGTCCCATTGACACCTATGGGGCTACCCCCCCTCCAGGCAACTGGTGTCTTCCCCATCCTGATCGTCCGCCTCTTTAGGCCACGGGGAGTTCCCTCCTGGAGTTGGGAGCCAGGTTTACTGGGAACTTCAGAAGCCCTTTTTGAGTCCTTGCTCGTAAGTAAACGTTGGGAGGAGACAGGTAGCCTTAGAGAGCAGCCCCAAAAACGTCAGCTCAGGGCTGTTCAGTGGGGCTTACTCCCAGGAAAGTGTTTTTAGGATGGCACTATTAATCGTCCTTGCTATCTTGGTGACAGACAGCTCGGCCTGAGGCAGGTCTACTCGGAAGTAAGCAGGGCTGCCAAGAGCCACCATAGGCCCCCGGGCAAAGCTTCCATCTGCTCCCCACATACAATCCCGATCCAATAAATGAAATTGGATGATCCAAACCAAATATCACAACCAGATGAAACAAGTTAACTCACTTGAATCTGTAGCAGTGAAAGAACTGCCTGTCTGTCCATCTTTGTATATTAATTTACTTCATCCCATCTTTTTCCCAATGGGGACCCAAAGCCGCTTCCATCCTTCTCCTCTCCTCCACTTTGTCCTCACAACAACCCTGTGAGGTAGATTAGGCTGAGTGTGTGTGACTGACCCAAGGTCTCCCAGCAAGCTTCCATGGCACAAGTGGGAATTCGAACCTGGGTTTCCCAAATCCTTGCCTGACACTTTAACCAGGACGCCACACTGGCAGGCATAACTCATTGTGGGATCATTATGGGAGATCCATGCCCAAAACCGAAAGGCCGGGGGAGATCCGAGCCCAAGTGAGACACACCGCCACTGCCCTGTGCTATTTGCAACTGAAGCTAAGGGTCTCTGTGGCCGGTGTAACTCAGAAAACAGTGCTACGTCTTTGAAAACTGGGCACCAATCACAGAAGGATGATGGAAGTTACAGTGCCAAAAATCAGTGACCTGGAACACCTTGGACCAGGTTATACTCACCACGGACAATGTGTGATGAGTGAGCTTTTAAGCAAACTGTTATGTGTCATATCATACCGTAGTGGCTGAGGAGAACCTCCACATTGAGGCACAAATCTTCTGAATCCCAGAGCCAGGAGGCAACATCAGGGGAAGGCCGTGGTCTGGACTAGATGGACCCTCACTGGTCTGGCCCAGCAGGGCTCTTCTGATGCTCTTGTCAGGAGAAGACCTTGACCTCCATGCCCTGTGGTTGGCCATGCTGAGGAACTGGTTGGCCGCTGTGTGAGACAGGAGGCTGGACTAGATGGACCCTCACTGGTCTGATCCAGTAGGGCTCTTCTGATGTTCTTCTCAGGGGAAGGCCTCGGCCTCTCAGCCCTATTGGTGGCCCTCCAGAGGAACTGGCTGGCCACTGTGTGAGACAGGAGGCTGGAATAGATGGACCCTCACTGGTCTGACCCAGCAGGGCTCTTCTGATGTGCTTATCAGGGGAAGGCCTTGGCCTCTCAGCCCTGTTGGTAGCCCTCCAGGGGAACTGCTTGGCTGCTGTGTGAGACAGGAGGCTGGACTAGGTGACCCTCACTGGTCTGACCCAGCAGGGCTCTTCTGATGTGCTTATCAGGGGAAGGCCTTGGCCTCTCTGCCGTGTTGGTGGCCCTCCAGAGGAACTGGTTGGCCACTGTGTGATACAGGAGGCTGGACTAGAGGGACCCTCACTGGTCTGACCCAGCAGGGCTCTTCTGATGTGCTTATCAGGGGAAGGCCTTGGCCTCTCTGCCGTGTTGGTGGCCCTCCAGAGGAACTGGTTGGCCACTGTGTGAGACAGGATGCTGGACTAGAGGGACCTTCACTGGTCTGATCCAGCAGGGCTCTTCTGGTGTTCTTATGTCTTTGCGACAGACCCCCCAAAACAGCCGAGGAAGGTTGCTGGGTGATACACTCTCTGCCAGACCTACCTCACAAGGCTGTTGTAAGGGTACAGTGGAGGACAATAAAACATTGGAGAGAAAGACTGGGTTTGGTATGTGTTAGAAGTCCACTTTTTAATGATATGAAAAAGGTTACATCATTTGTCATACAGCAAAGTAGCCTTCACAAAGGGCTATTAGATCTTCCACCAGCACAATAAATGATTAACAACCCAGCGCCTGAACCGGGAATTATAACGTCTATTCCACAGATCTAACCTCGAAAACAGATTGATGTTCCATTACTGTGCATCAAAATTATGCATGTGCATAACTGCATAATACAATCCTAAAAAGACTTTCCTGATAATAAGCCCCACTGAGTAGGATTCTGGGGTAGGATTCTGAGTAGACGTGTTTAGGATTGCTGTCTCACTCGTTTGTAGGAAAAATGGAGGCTTGTGGGACTTTAAAGACAAGCAATGTTTTCTAATCCAGGAAAACTTTTTGTGGGTTAGATGCAATTGCTTGTAAAGTCTTTCCAGAGGCTATGAATTAATTAATGGGTTATCCGCATGCCGCAAGACTCCCTTTTATTTTTAAAGATGCATAGACACGAGGACAAAAAAAAAACCCACAGGAAGAAGAGGAACCAGCTCTATATTATATGAGGCTATCACCTCTTGACCTTCCGTTAAGACTTGTCTATCGGCTTCCCTTCCCTCTTTCCTAAGAGCTGCCCTTCTTCACTCAAGCAGAATCCACAAATCTACTTTAACCCACATCTTTGTTATCAGGGAAAGCGAGGAAAGATCTTCAGTGGCTGAAGGGCAGGTCCGCCCCAACTACCTTGCAGGGTGTCTGTTGTGGGGAGGGGAAGGGAAAGGAGATTGTAAGCCGCTATGAGACTCCTTCGGGTAGTGAAGGGTGGGGTATATAGCCAATCTCCTCCTCCTCCTCTTTTTCTTCTTCTTCCAGTTGACTGTTTTATAGGCTTGTAACAGAGACAAACTCATATTCCAGAGCCCCTCCCCGTTTTAATTTTTCCCTTGCTCCAGGGTGCTCACAGTTTTTCTCTGCCCTGTGTTGTCTTCACAGCAGCCCTGAGAGGTAGGGCAGGTCTGAGAGAGAGCAGTTGGCCCAAAGTCACCCAGCAAGCTTCCATGGCACAGTGGGGATTCGAACTCGCATTTCCAGATTGTATTCCAATACTCTAACCATTAGGCAACACTGGCTCTCATTGGCAATACTTGGTTGTTGTCAGAGCCACAATAATAATAATTCATAATGATTATCGTATGGCACAGTGTATAGTATAGACAGGAAGCAGTGTTCCCTCTAAACTGAGCTAGTGTGAGTTAGCTCACAGTTTTTTAGCCTCTGGCTCACACATTTTTGTCTTAGCTCAGGAAGGATGGCTCCAGAGCAAACTAATTTATACAGTAGCCAAATCGTTAGCTCACAACTTTAATGCCAGTAGCTCACAAAGTAGAATTTTTGCTCACAAAACTCTACAGCTTAGAGGGAGCATGGATAGGAGATGCTAAGATTGTCTAGCAGCCTAAAGTTCTAGCTCTTTTAGTGTTATGCACCACTAGATGGTGAGCTAGACTTATTTGGGGGGCTGAGAGAGCAATTGTAACATGATGAAGATGCTTTAAGATATGCGAAAACAGAATTAAATAACAAGCGAAGGTTATAAGGTTGACAGTTGTAAAGCAATCAACAAATACGTCAAAGTATGTCTGAGACTCAGCATTCACTCCCAGAGCGTGGAGGTCACTTAACAGCATTTTTACTTTCTTTTTCGAGGTGAGAGCAGTGTATGTCAGCCAAACATTCCAATATTCCTTGTATTACATTCAGTACTCTAATATACTGTTCTGAAAAAGAAATACACTAAAATACAGAGGATGTATAGTCCCTCTGTATGAGAATACATACTTGAGGACTGAAAGTGTTAGCATATGTAATGAGATAAGAAACCAATATCCCTGTTGAGTCCTGGGGAGGTTTTTGTTCCAAGTGTCGTAATAACTTGTAATCCAGCAATTTCCTTTCCCATTCTGTTCCTGAAGTTCCTTCGTAATAAAACAGCTGCCTTGAGGTCACCTACTGAATGTCCTGGAAGGTTGAAGTGTTCTCCTACAGGTTTCTCAGTTTTGCGATTCCTGATGTCAGATTTTGAAAAATGGGCTAGTCTCCAAGGGCAGGCAGTGGAGCCTGGCAGGTCCAGTGACCGTTGAATCATTTGCTAATGGATGGCTGGGCCACCCCAGTCGTGGTGATAATTCAGCATTGTTGGAAAAGCCTTTCCAAGAATATCTTAGCTCTTCCAAAACTTGAGGGTCCTTTTCTCAAAGAACCTTCTAAACAACTGGAAGAAAAACCTTCTCTCACAGCGAAAGAATTAAGATCAATGGCACAAACCACACACACACACACACACACACACACACACACGTCATCATTTGGGGGGATCTGTTCCTGTAATCAGTCTCTTCTTTTGTAAAACAACCGAAGCCCTGTTGGCAAGGGCACACTGTCATATCCATATGCGTCTCATCTTTCAGACTTTCTCCGAAATAACGTTTGAAAGGTTGAGTAATTTATTCCAGGGAGAAGCATTCATCTCTGTCCTTCATCCTGCTCAACGCGGCCCAGAGTTGCGGGTTCTTTCGTCCGACACCTCATTATGCTGGTTTTCACAAGCCGACATCCCTGCTCATCTCTGTTTGCTTTGGTGTCTCCTTCCTACAATGGCTTCTTAAATAATTTAAAACGCAGACATCTGGATGAAAGCAGCCAGCCACACGAGGGGCTCGGCTCGCGCGCATCTTTCCTCCTAGCCCCGAAGGAGGCAAACGGAACAAAGTGAAAAATCTGAGGAACGTCAAGCGCTTGAATTGTGGCTTTGGACAAAGACGGAATATAGCAGATCACAAGTTTTGTGGACCATCTCTAGCGGGGAGGCGTCAAAACCCGATTTTCTCTTCTTAGAAGCCAAATCATAAAGCTTGTATTTATGCCCGAATGCCAAAAATTAGGGAGGTTTATTACATAAAAAAGAGGTCTTGTTTCCTGCTTGGGCATTTTGTGTGCCGGTGATTGTGATTTTTGAAAACGACGGGCTTACGAGTGCTGACTGATCCCTTGGTTATAACACTGTTTTTTTTCCTTTGAAAAAATGGAATGCCAAATGATATTGAGCTGATTTCTAACCTGCTGAGAGCAGCCAGAATATCACTGGCGCCGGAAAGGAAATGGATAGATATGCTATCAGTTCAGCACTGGTTAAAGAAGTTCTGGCCTATTCAGAATTTACTGGAATGATCTCAGTTGTGTTCAGTTTGCAATCAGGTTGACACATGAAGCCATCTGATACTGAATCAGACCACAGGTTCCCCCATGATTGGTATTGTCTACTCTGACCGGCAGCCGCTCTCCAGGGTCTCTGGCAGAGGTCTTTCCCATCCCTTGCCATCTGATCCTTTCATCTGGAGATGCCAGGGACTGAACCTGGACCTTCTGCATGCCAAGCAGACGCTCTCCCACTCTTCTAAATTAGAATATTTTATGGTGTTAAAAAGGCATTGATTTTTGCAAAGCTCAATCAGGAAGTGACAAATGTCATTAGTTACTGGTTATTCTCAAATCTGTTTTATCATTTTAGGTGTTCTGCTGTGGAATGGAATAATGACATGGGTCTCCTTAAGGCTGCATTTGATTGATTTCGCTTTTATTATTGGGAAGTCCTAATGGGAGCTTTTAAACCGTGACTGCTTATGGGTTTTACAATTGTTTTTATTGTTTTTTTTAATAATGTTTTATTTATATTCTAAGCAGCCTTGAGTTCTGCAGATGAGAAAGGTGACTAATACATGATTGGAATAAATAAAAAAGTACCCAGAAAAAAGCCCCATGCTTTCAGTAGGGCTTACTCCTGGGAAAGTGTCCCTAGGATTGTAGGCATAAATGTATTTTGCTCAGCCCGATGCTAACATTCTAAATATTGGCATGATCCAGGCAAAGTTTCATTTACCTCAATGGGGGAGATTTGCAAATGTGCAATCCTGAACAAAGTTAACTCACCCATTGAAATGAATAATACTAAACCGTGCCAATCTCATTTTTTTTACACTTTTCTAAATCAGGGTTGTCAGCCTCCAGGTGGGGCCTGGAGATCTCCCGGAATTACAGCTGATCTCCAGACTATGCTGATCAACCCCCCTGGGGGAAAAGGCTGCTTTGGAGGGTAGCCTCTATGGCATTATGGCCCGCTAAAGTCCCGCCCCCCAATCCCCATTCAAGCTCCACCCCCAAATCTCCAGTAATTTCCCAACCCAGATTTGGCCACCTTAACAAATCCACTGCTACAGACTAACATAGCTGCCCTTTGTTTCCAAGCAAAATTCCTTTTTATCAATCAGACTGGCAAAAGCACTCTGGCCATGGTCAGAGAGGGTCTTTTGCTGGGGCGCAAGCGAGTCCTTCCCTTCGCGCCACCTCCAAAAGAAGAAGGCGCCCTGTCCGATCGATGCACTCGGCGCTCTACTCGCCGCGTCTCAGCCGAGACGCTCGGCTCTCCCGCGTGGCGGCTGTAGCGACGCCGCGCGCTTGCGCAGTGGGCGCCAAGATGGCGGCGGCGCCGGGAGGGCTGCAGGAGGAGGCGCTGAGGCGGAAGGAGCGGCTGAAGGCCCTGCGGGAGCGCACCGGCACCGCGGCCCGGCAGGTCGGTCACTGGGCGTCGGGGGGCCGCCGGGCCGGGGCGTAGAGGGGAAGGCAGGGCAGGCCCCTTACAGGGCCGAGTCCCTCATCCTGCTGCCCTGACATGGGGGAGGGGGGGGGGTCGCGAAGGGCCACTGCGCAGGCGCAGTGGGCGTCCCGCCAAGTCTCCTGTCTCCAACAGCGGGCAGTAGATCCAGGTGGGCAGCCGTGTTGGTCTGAAGCAGCAAGACAAAGTCTTGAGTCCAGGGGCATCTTTAAGACCAAACAAAGTTTAATTCTGGATATAAGTTTCCGTGTGCAGGCAAACTTCTTCGGATACCTTGATTCAGGTGGGTACCCGTGTTGGTCTGATGCAGCAGAGCAAAGTTTTGAGTCCAGTGGCACCATTAAGACCGACGAAATTTAATTTTGGGTATAAGTTTCCGTGTGCATGCACACTTCTTCAGATACCTTGATTCAGGTGGGTACCCGTGTTGGTCTGAAGCAGCAGAACAAAGTTTTGAGTCCAGTGGCACCATTAAGACCAACGAAATTTAGTTCTGGGTATAAGTTTCCGTGTGCATGCACACTTCTTCGGATACCTTGATTCAGGTGGGTACCCGTGTTGGTCTGATGCAGCAGAGCAAAGTTTTGAGTCCAGTGGCACCATTAAGACCAACGAAATTTAGTTCTGGGTATAAGTTTCCGTGTGCATGCACACTTCTTCAGATACCTTGATTCAGGTGGGTACCCGTGTTCGTCTGATGCAGCAGAACAAAGTTTGAGTTTGGTGGTACCTTTAAAACCAACAGAGTTTTAGTCTGGGTATAAGCTTTCATGTGCATGCATGTAAATGCGCATGCACAGGAAAGCTTATACCCGGAATTAAACTTAAATGGCTACACATGTGGGTATACTGGTAGGCGTGACCATCTCTGTGGTTGTTTTGTAAACTGGGCGTGGGACGTTGTTCTCTCTTAATCTTGACTATGCTAACTGCCATTCAGTGGGTAAAGGTCATCATGCTGAAGTAGCTTTGCGGGGGGGGGGGCCTGTAGGGAGGCAGCCACGATTGGTGGCTTCTTTGGGTTTGAAGTTGGAGAATTGAGCAGCCCAGTGGAATAGCTGATGTCACACAGGAAGGAAGATGGGTTCATCTGGAATGTCTGGGGTTTATGTTTGGAAGTGGCTAAGATGGAGTTGCATCTCAGCGTGGTGGTATACCTTGTGACCATGTCAACACGCCCAAGGGATCCTTGGGGTCCCTCTTGCCAAGATAATTAGTTGTATTTGGGTTCCCAGCAAACCAGTCAGTGGGTCGGATCTGGCTGATCCATTCCACCAGTGTGTAAAGTGGATGTGTTCTTGCTGTCGTGAATTTCCTCATTCTTTGCTCTGTGCTCACAATATAATGGCAAGGCTCTCTTTCAGCAATGTTGGCTCCCAAGTTAGATGAATAACAAATGAAAACAGTTCAAAACTTGCAGCCCAAAATCTAAGTGGCTAATAGCTAATAACCAAACGTAGCTTGCTTGAGGTAAAGGCTGAAGCTGAACCGCTATTTTTCAGCAGTGTCATGGAGATGGTAATACTGATCTGAGTTCCCACAGACTTGAGAGCCAGTTTGCTGTAGTGGTTAGGAGCGCAGACAGTAATCTGGGAGAACTGGGTTTGATTCCCCACTTCTCCACATGCAGCTGCTGGATGACCTTGGGCAAGCCATAGTTCTGGCACAGCTTTTCTTGAAAAAGAGCCATTTATGTCAGAGCTCTCGCAGCCCCACCTACCTCACAGGGTATCTGTTGTGGGGAGGGGAAGGGAAAGGAGTTTGCAAGTCCCTCTGAGACTCTGAGTGGAGGGCAGGGTATAAATCCAATCTCCTCTTCTCCTTCTCCTTTTCCTCCACCACCACCGTAACCATATGGAGATGAGTGCTTTGATTGCTACATTAATGTAAAACATCAGTAATATTTTGGCATAAGCTTTAATGGACTACTTCCTCTCACGTCTGTCAAAGAGGGCTCCACAAAAGCCAGCGCTAGATTTAAATCTTGTTCTTTAGGATGCCACAAGCCTCCTGTTTTAAATCCTTTTTACTGTACTATGACTCTTGAACTCGAGTCTTAACTAGTGAAAATGATCCGCAGGGGTTTGGGACAGACAAAAAGGCGCTAATGTGTTTGCTGCATGCTGTAATCATCTTATAGAACGTATTGCCACGTGGTGGGCGTTGGCATGTCAGCGGTTGTTAGCCATGAGGGGTGAAATGGGAGCGGTCTTGCGCAGAACCACCAACCTTCTGATGACCTAGGGGGCACTGGAGAGTTGGCTGTCTCCCCTCATGCCCGGCTTCTGAGCTTTCCAGGGGCATCTGCCTGGCACCCTTCTCAGATGAATGGGCTGAGGCAATTCAGGCATCTTCATCATTTGAACCTTTTCTGCAGACCTCTTTGGAAGCCCTTCCACTTAGGTGTAGCTGAGGAGGGCCATCTGCCGTTCTTTCCAAAAGCACCTGCCAGTGTGAACAGATCGGGTGATATAATGGAAGTCTAGCCTCGGACAGCTTCAAGAGGGGATTGGATAAACATTATGGAGCAGAGGTCCATCCGTGGCTATTAACCACAAGGTATAGATAGGATTTCTCAGTCTGGGGCAAGGGATGCTCTGTCTTCTTGGTGCTTGGGGGGGGGGCAACAGTGGGAGGGCTTCTAGTCTCTTGGCCCCACTGCTGGACTTCCTGAGGGCACCTGGTATTTTTGGCCACTGTGTGACAGAGTGTTGGACTGGATGGGCCACTGGCCTGATCCAACTTTGGCTTCTCTTATGTATGTCCTTATGTCATTCCTAAATGCAGCTGTTGAAGACAGGGGGCACAGCCTTTTTGAGCCTGTGGGCACCTTTGGAATTCTGACACAGCATGGTGGGCATAGCCACAAAATGGCTGAAGAAGAAGAGGAGGAGGAGGAGGAGGAGACTGGATTTATTCCCTGCCTTTCACCACCTGAAGGCGTCTCAGAGCGGTTTACAATCTCCTTTTCCTTCCCCTCCCCACAACAGACACCCTGTAAGGTAGGTGGGGCTGAGAGAGCTCTTTTGAGAACTGCTCATTTGAGAACAGCTCTGAGAGAACTTGTTACTGACCCAGGGTCACACCAGAAGCTGCATGAGGAGGCGTGGGGAGTCAAACCCAGTTTCCCCAGATTAAAGTCCGGGCTCCTAACTTTTGCGCCACACTGGCTCTCCGCTATACCAAGCTGCACCAAACAGGAGGGTACAATGGCTGCTGTAGCCGACCTTCAGCCACCCAGTGAAGATCCTTGTGTTGTAGTGGCAGCTGCTGCCAGGCCAACATTTTAAAAAATCTGCACAGCCAATGAGAAGCCTTGCTAGGCAAGAGCCCCACCCACTATTAAAAAATTTGGCGGGCGCGAGGCAAGGTGCTGGTGGTGCCGGAGGACCCATCAACGCTCTCTTGGGACCTCCGGCTTCGGATTGGCACGGCCCTTGTTTCCTCGCTTGCCAGTTTCAGCCCCGCTGCGCTTCCAGGCGGAGGCTTCCGTCTGTAAGAGCTTTTCTGTTTTTCCTTAATTAAAATGAGAAGACGATAGCCAAAGGTTTGCGGACTCTCTTTGCCGCCAGTGCCCTAGAGTCACTATGCATTATCCATGTTCAGAATAAAGTGATCTGTCTGGCAAGATAAGCCGCCTTCCTCTCCGCTCATGGTTTATTAATAGCCCGGCTAATAAAGTTTTCTGGCAGCCCGAGAAGCAGCTTGCTTCAGACGAGGACTTGTCTCTCTGCCGCATTCTTTCGGAGAGCCCAAATAACGTTTTGGGTGATCTTTTAGACACTGGAATCTGCAAGGTGCAGGGAAGCCTTGTGTGGGGCCACAGCCCCACTGTCACAGATGGGATCAATGCTCCCTTTAAGCTGTGGAGTCTCATACATATCTTCCCTGGGTCTTTGTGGAATGTTAAAAATTGGCCCCCTGCTTGGCTCTCTGGTCTATCGCACCTCTGTACGAGAGAGTCTGTCTCACGTCAAGAGATGTTTAAATAGAACTTGCTTTCATAGCATCATAGAGTTGGAAGTGGCCATAGAGGCCATCGAGTCCGACCCCCTGCTCCATGCAGGATCAGCTTAAAGCCGAGATGTCGAACTCATTTATTACGAGAGCCGGATCTTACATGAATGTCACTTTGAAAGACTTTGGGCCATGTCTGCTCTAAAGTGTAATGCCAGGTATCGGAGATACAAACTCTATAAAGGACACGGGCAAACCCAATTAACGGTATTTTTTACTCAAAATACAAACAGAAGCAATTTATTCCTAGCAGTGAAACCAACTGATTTTCTGGGGAACCCAGAAAAGCTCTAAAACATTTATTTAATCATATGCAGGACTATTTTTTTCCCAAGGGGTACGATAAAAGGTACCTTATATTTCCATACATACCAGTTGCTTGCGGGCCAGGTAAGAGTCCTGGATGGGCTGGTTCTGGCCCCCGGGCCTTATGTTTGACACCCCTGGCTTAAAGCATCCCTGACAATTGTTCATCCAGTCACTGCTTGAGGACTGGCAGTGAGAGGGAGCTCACCACCTCCCGAGACAAGCAGTTCCACTCTTTCCATTTTTCGTTGTTGTTCAGTCGCACAGTCGAGTCCGACTCTTTGCGACCCCACGGACCACATCACGCCAGGCCCTCCTGTCTTCCGTCGCCCTCCAGAGTTTGCTTAATTTCATGTTCGTCGCATTGATAACACTGTCCAACCATCTCATCCTTTGCCGTCCCCTTCTTCTCTGACCGTCAGTCTTCCCCAGCATCGGGGTCTTCTCCAGGGAGTGCTCCCTTCTCATTGGGTGGCCAAAGTATTGGAGCTTCAGCTTCAGGATCTGGCCTTCCAGGGAACAGTCAGGGTTGATTTCTTTAAGGATTGACTGATTCGATCTCCTTGCAGCCCAAGGGACTCTCAAGAGTCTTCTTGGGCTCATTTCGTAGCAGGAGCTCCTTTGCATATTAGGCCACACACCCCGAATGTAGCCAATCCTCCAAGAGCTTACAGAGCTCTTCTTACAGGGGCTACTGTGAGCTCATGGAGGATTGGCTACGTCAGGGGTGTGTGGCCTAATATGCAAAGGAGCTCCTGCTACGAAATGAGCCCTGTGTCTCCAGCACCATCATTCGAAAGCATCTATTCTTCGGCGCTCGGCCTTCCTTATGGTCCAACTCTCGCAGCCCTACATCACTACTGGGAATACCATGGCTTTGGCCATATGGACTTTTGTTGGCAGGGGGATGTCTCTACTTTTTATTGTGCTGTCTAGGTTTGCCGTCGCTTTCCTCCCAAGGAGCAGGCGCCTTTTAATTTCATGGCTGCGGCCACCGTCTGCAGTGATCTTGGATCCCAGGGAAGTGAAGACTGTTTCCATGACTTCTCCTTCTATTTCCCAAGGAGTGATGGGGTTGGATGCCATGATCTTAGTTTTTTTTTGATGTTGAGTTTCCAGCCAACTTTTGCCCTCTCCTCTTTCACCTTCAACAAGAGGCTCTTCAGATCCTTTTCCTCCCCAATATCCAGCCAGTATCTTTCTGCCAGTAATTTAAACCCATTATTGTGAGTCGTATCCGCTGTTGCCAACAGCTCCCTGTCATCTAATTTATGCCCTGTCTGTCTGCCCTTACAAGGGCTGCGAAAGTGGCTGGCAATTTAAAACGTACATGATAAAATTACATTCTAAACCAATGAAAAAAAAAAACCCTTCCAAACATGGTCACCCAGTTGAGCAGGGACTCAAACCTGGGCGTCTCCTGGTCTAGTCTAACACTCTGACCACTGAGTCACCCTGTCTCTTGCGGCTATGCTGCCCAGCTTCCATCCCAGCTTCCATCCCAGAGAGCCAGTTTGGTGTAGTGGTTAAGTGCGCGGACTCTAATCTGGGAGAACCGGGTTTGATTCCCCACTCCTCCGCTTGCAGCTGCTGGATGACCTTGGGCAAGCCATAGCTCTGTACCAGCTGTTCTCTCAAGGACAGCTTGGGAAAGAGTTCTCTCAGCCCCACCTACCTCCCAGGGTGTCTGTTGTGGGGAGGAGAAGGGAAAGGAGTTTGTAAGCCGCTCTGAGACTCTCTTGGGGAGTGGAGGGCGGGGTATAAATCCAATCTCTTCTTCTCTTCTTCTTCTTCTTCTTCTTCTTCTTCTTCTTCTTCTAGTAAGAACTCCTTCTGTTCTCAGCCGTGGTTTTGTTCCTGCAGGTATGTAGGGAAACGGCAGTTTTCCTTAGGTGTCTTTGCTTTGTGAAAGGCCAGTGGAACTCACCTGCATTGCTTTTGTGATATGCTGTCTACATTGAACTCTCCTACCTGTTTCCGTTAGGTATTTCCCTGTCAATCCCGAGGCCGATCTTTCTTTCCCTGTCAATCCCGAGGCCAAGATTCAGATTTCCTTTTCTTTCCCCCTCCCCATTCCACTTTCTTCCAGTAGAGCATTGCCTAGAGCTGCAGGAAGTTTCACGCCCTTGGTGCCAGCAGAAGGCTCTCCAAAGGTGGCCGAATCCTTTGGCTCAGGGCAGTGGATATGACAGTTTTGAAAAGGAGCAGTCACGTTTCTAAACCTGTCGGGCGCCGGGTCCGTTCAGTGGTATAAATAACGAAGCAAATGGGGGATTAATTGGGAAGAGCGAGTACCAGGCAGGACGGGAAGAAGACTTTGTAAACACGTCTCCCAAGAGCTTGGAAAACAGTAGATTTATTGCCGAATACCTTCCGCACGAAGCTTTTTCCAAAGCACTTAAAAGTTTTCCACTCGCAACTGTTTCCCCCTCCATCCGCTCACCTTGTGATAATTCTTTATGGTTGTCAAACAAGAAAGAAACTTTTTCCAAGAGGGCAAGGATTGGTCGTGTTACGGGGGGGATGCATAAACCGTCACGATATCCATGTTGTCTTCTATCTCCCCCACCCCCTTGTGCACGGCTTGCTTCTGATACGCACCGTATCGGGGTCCCCCAACATTGTGCCACGAGTGTCCTTTCCTGGTGTCCGCCAAGTGCTTTTGGGGAAATGGGTGGGGGCCAGATGGGGCTTCTAATTGGCCCTTGGAGGTCTGATGGGCAGTGCAGGTTAGAATGACATTGTTTCAGCAGCAGCCGCCCCTGCAGGGTTGGTTTTCGTCACTCTCAGACTCCTTTCTCCAGGTGTGTTTTTTAAAAAATTATTGCTCTTGCCCCCTGCGCTTGAGCTCTGTTTTCTGAGTTTGTGGTTCTACTGCAGGAAGTCTGCGGCTGGGATGGGGAGTCCTTTGAGGGAGCGGAATCTCTAGAGAATTTGGCAGAAAGAGGTGAGAGTAATCCAGGGCAGGCTGAAATTGAGACCTGGCTGAAGAAGCAAGGGCTCGAGGGTCTGAAGAAGTCTCATATCTCAGAGTCTCTGTCTCAGAGAGCCAGTTTGGTGTTGTAGTTCAAGTGCGCGGACTCTAATATGGGAGAACCGGGTTTGATCCCCCATGCCTCCACTTGCACCTGCTGGTGTGACCTTGGGTCAGTCACAAGTTCTCTCGAAGCTGTTATCTCAGGGGCAGTCCTTGAAAGAGCTCTCTCAGCTCCACCTACCTCACAGGGGAGAGGAAAGGAGTTTTTTAAGCTGCTCTGAGACTCCAAGTGAAGGGCGGGGTATAAATCCAATCTTCTTCTTCTTCTTCTCCTAAAAAGTGGCCAACATAGACCTTCAGGTCTTGCCCAGGCTCCTTTCTTGGGCACCACTAACTCTGGGGCGACACGTATGCTTTGCTGCAGAGTGGTTGTCTTGTCCAGCGGGGCATGGGTCACCCTGTTTGCTGTTAACATAAGAACATAAACCTTCCTGAGCCCACTTACGGGGAAGTGCAGGGTACAAATCGCAATAAATAAATGTAAGAGAAACCATGTTGGATCAGGCCAGTGGTCAAAACTCAGGTGCCGTCAGGAGGTCCACAGCGGGGCTAGAAGTCCAGAGCTCTCTCTCCCCCAAGCCCCAAGGAGACAGAACATCACTGCCCCAGATGTAAGAACATAAGAGAAGCCATGTTGGATCAGGCCAGTGGCCCACTGAGTCCAACACTGTGTGTCACACAGTGGCCAAAACCCCGGTGCCCTCAGGAGGTCCAGCAGTGGGGTCAGAGCTCCAGGAGCCCTCCCACTGTTGCTCCCCCCCAAAGCACCAAGAAGTCAGAGCATCACTGCCCCAGACAGAGTGTTCCATGTCTATACCTTGTGGCTAAGAGCCACTCATGGACATCTGCTCCATATGTTGATCCAGTCCCCTCTTGAAGCCATCTGTGCTTGCAGTCACCACCACCTCCTGGGGCAGTGAGTTCCATGTGTAAATCACTCTTTGGGTGAAGAAGTACTTCCTTTTGTCTGTTCTAAGCCTACCACTCATTGATTCCATTGAGTAACCACAGGTTCTTGTATGGTGAGAAAGAGAGAAAAGTCCTCCATTCTCTACCTTCTCTATCCAATGCATAATTTCGTACTCCTCTGCCATGTCATCCCTTAATCGTCGTTTCTCCACGCTAAAGAGCCCTAACCTCTTTACCTTTTCTTCATAGGGAAAGTGTTGCAACCATTTGATCATTCTAGTTGCCCTTTTCTGCACCGTTTCCAATGCTATAATATCTTTTTTGAGGGGCGGTGACCAGAACTGTAAGGTCAAGGTAAAGGTCGAAAGGCAGTCAGAGCCTACTCTAGGGTTGCAGTGCTCATCTCCGTTTCCAAGCCGCAGAGCCAGCGCTGTCCGAAGACATCTCCATGGTCATGTGGCCGGCATGACCAGATGCCGAGGCGCATGGAACGCTGTTACCTTCCCATCGAAGTGGTACCTGTTTATCTGCTTGCAATTCCTTGCTTTCGACCTGCTAGGTTGGCAGGAGCTGGGGCCAGAGACGGGAGCTCACTCTGTCATGCGGCACTCGGATCTCGAACTGCCGACCAGAACTGTACGCAGTGTTAAATCACCAACCTGGCTGTCTGGGTGGCAGCCTTTTGTGGTCAATAGTTTCACAGGGCAGCTGTGTTGATCTAGAAGAAGAAGAAGAAGAAGAGATTGGATTTATACCCCGCCCTCCACTCCCCAAGGGAGTCTCAGAGTGGCTTACAAACTCCTGTTCCCTTCCCCTCCCCACAACAGACCCCCTGTGAGGTAGGTGGGGCTGAGAGAGCTTTTTCCCAAGCTGTCCTCGAGAGAACAGCTGGTACAGAGCTATGGCTTGCCCAAGGTCAACCGGCCAGGTGCAGGTGGAAGCGTGGGGAATCAAACCCGGTTCTCCCAGATTAGAGTCCACGCACTTAACCACTACACCAAACTGGCTCCCTACAGGAGAACAGCTAGATTCAAGTCCAGTAGCACCTTAGAAAAAGAAGAGGAGGAGGAGATTGGATTTATATCCCGCCCTTCACTACCCAAAGGAGTCTCAGAGTGGCTTACAATCTCCTTTCCCTTCCCACAACAGATACCCTGGGAGGTAGCTAAGGCTGAGAGAGCTCTCTCTTGAGAACTGCCCTTGAGAGAACAGCTCTAAGAGAACTTGTGACTGACCCAAGGTCACCCATCTGGCTGCACATGGAGGCGTGGGGAATCAAACCCGGTTCTCCCAGATTAGAGTCCGTGCTCTTAACCACCATACCAGCAAGATTTTGGGGGGGGGGGGGGGGAGTATAAACTTTTGAGAATCTGAGCTTTGGCTGTCGAAAGCTTACACCCCAAAAATCTTGTTGGTCTGTAAGGTGAAGCTAGCTGTTTTACGGTCCACTGCCTCTTCCTGTATTTCCTTGGATGACCTGTTCACATTGGTAGTATCAGCATCCCGCTAGCTTGGCTGCGAAAGAGTTACTCAGCTGGCTTCCCAACCCAAGTTTTTTAGTTCCTTTCTTGTTCCTAAGCTTATCAGCCGAAAGATAACAGCGGAGACTGGCTCCCTTCGCTCCCTTTCTGAGCAAAACCTCCCCAAGGATCTTCCGGTTATGAAAGTGCAAAACGAAATGTGCGTGGAGCCGTGTGATACTTTTTTTATTTTAATGGGGGAGGGGTGGCGGCGCAAGAATCCCGGCAGGGCGAACTAAACCTGTGTGCCTGGAGCTTGGTGAAGGCTCTCCATGTTTTCTAACAGGCCCGTTTCTGTTTAATTTATGGGGGGGGGGGGGGGAAGAAACTAGGTTAATGATCAGCTATAGAAACGCTCAGTTAGATCTGCTTTGCACCCAAGTGGGAATGCTTAATTAGCATGTGCAAAGCATGTGATTTATATCTGCAAACAGCTTTGGGGTGCCTCTTGAAATTAGCCAGTTGTATACGTGCGCGCATCATTTTATATAAATAGCTGCTGCTTCACCGTTGTTGTTAGGAATAATTGCCTAATCCGAGCGCGTGGCACAACTTTGTTGAGCAAAAAGGACAGGCCTCGTGGCCTTGAGGAGCTTTCAGTTTGGTGTAGTGGTTAAGTCCGCGGACTCTAATCTGGGAGAACCGGGTTTGATTCTCCACTCCTCCACTTGCACCTGGCTGGATGACCTTGGGCAAGCCATAGCTCTGTACCAGCTGTTCCCTCAAGGACAGCTTGGGAAAGAGCTCTCTCAGCCCCACCTACCTCCCAGGGTGTCTGTTGTGGGGAGGGGAAGGGAAAGGAGTTTGTAAGCCGCTCTGAGACTCCCTTGGGGAGTAGAGGGCGGGGTATAAATCCAATCTCCTCTTCTTCTTCTTCTTCAAATCTGGTGCGGTGTAGTGGTTAGAGAGCTGGACTAGGAGCTGGGACCACTGGGTTCGAATCTCGCAGAAGCCTGCCAGGCGACCTTGGGCCCATCACCATCTCTTGGCTGAACCTACTCTCGCGAGATTTTTTGTGAATTAAGGGGGAGGGGAAACGATGTGAAGAGATGTCTTGAGTCCCTGATCGGGGAGAAAAGAGGGACATAAATAGTATGCCCACAAGGCAAGAAGATGCTCAGGACCACCGTTATGTTTAGACCGAAGAAGAAGAGATTGGATTTATACCCTTCACTACCCGAAGGAGTCTCAGAGTGGCTTACAATCTCCTTTTCCTTCCCCTCAAAAGACACCTTGTGAGGTAGGTGGGGCTGAGAGAGCTCTCTTGAGAACTGCTCTCGAGAGAACTGCTCTTGAGAGAGCTGTGACTGACCCAAGGTCACCCAGCTGGCTGCATGTGGAGGAGTGGGGAATCCAACCCGGTTCTCCCAGACTACAGTCCACGCTCCTAACCACTACACCAAACTGGGCACGATCATCTAAATGCGTGTAACCAGGCAGATGTAGCTCCTCTTCTCCCCTTTCCTTCCTCAGGACTTTTCTAAATGAATCATTTCGGGCTGCCCACAATTTGGGAAGTAGTTGCCTCCTAGATAGTCATCAGTTTGCGTTGAGAAGGGGGCATTTTGTGTGTGCAGAACTCTGAGAAGCCTTTAATTTTTTAGAAAAGATTGGACTTCACCCTAAAAAGTCCCAACTAGCCTTCTTGACTTTTGTTGTAGTAAAATTTCTTTCTCCCGTTACCGTTGGCATCAGATCATCTTTGTAATTTGTCTGAACAGCATTTCCTCTTAACTGGGAAACATGGAGGATCACGGATACTGCATACAGCTTCCGTGCTTCCAAGGCAAATTATTTCGTATCCTTTCACCCGATAGCCATTGCCTGCTTCCTTCAGATCCTCACCCTCCTTTGTCCTTGTGATGAGAGAAATCAAGCGGTTACCAGTTTGGTCTCTCCGTGTTGTCCCAGGCAGGAGGTGGCCTGTGAGGCATTCGGTAGGCTGACTTTTAACATCAGCTATTAATGATCTCTCCCTTCCCACCCCCTAGCCTTGGGCTTGTTCGCTGTCCCAGGAAAAGAAAGCTATTTTATGCCCCAAAATGCATTGAAAACTCTCTGGGCTTGTTGAAGTCCGAAGGAGGTCCGGCTGGCGGGTACAAGGTCCAGGGCCTTCTCTGTGGCGGCCCCGTCCTGGTGGAATGAGCTCCCGGATGACATCAGGGCCCTGCGGGACTATTTACAGTTCCGCAGGGCCTGCAAGACGGAGCTCTTCCACCAGGCTTTCGGGTGGAGGCCGCCCAGTATTGAGATCTACATCTAGCCCTGGACCGATTCCACCCGCCAGTTTGTAGCTGTTTTAAGGTGGCGTTCGGGTGCTGCGCTGAATTTGATGATACGCCATCTGTATGATTTTATGTTTTAATGTTTTAAACGTTTTAAATTATGGATATATGGATATGTTGTTAGCCGCCCCGAGCCCGCCTTGTGGGGGGGAGGGCGGGATATAAATCACATGAAATAAAATAAATAAAAAAATAAATAAGTCCCCTGTGGGGTTCTCAGCAAGTGTTTCTGCCCGGGTTCCTTCCTCTCGCCTGCATATTTGCAGTGCTATGGAAATCCAAGGGGGCACGTATGTTCCCCTCTGCTGAGAGGAGGCGTGGAAGCATGTGATCTCTGATAAACACACTCCAGAGCAGCTCGGTATCTGGAGGAGGGCTGCTTTTGGAATGCGGCTGCTTTTGCAGGTTGGCTTTGCAGTGAAAGGAAACCTGTTGCCATCTGATTTGGTAGAAAAGGTTTGTTTTGTAGGCAACAGTAGGTAGGGAGCCACAGATTCCAGCTGCACACCTGCTTTCCCATATCAGAAAAGCTATGAGCAGAGAAAGGATGTTGTTCTCTCTCTGTGCCGGGGTCCCCAACCAGTGTTCCCTCCTAGCTGAGTTTGTGTGAGCTAGCTCAGAGTTTTTAAGCCTCCGGCTCACACGTTTTTGTCTTCGCTCAGGAAGGAGGGCTCCGGAGCAAACTAATTTACGCAGTAGCCAAATCGCTCGCTCAGAACTTTAAGGCCAGTAGCTCACAGGGTAGCATTTTTGCTCACGAGACTCCACGGCTTAGAGGGAGCATTGGTTGGGTGTAGGCGCAAAATGGCTGCCTCAGGAGGCGGAGCCTGCCACCAAACAGCTGCTGCAGCTTACGTTCAGTCACACAGTGGAGATCCTCCGGCCGTGGGGGCAGCTGCTGCCGAAGAAACATTTTTTAAAAATCTGCACAACTAATCAGATTTCCAGTAGCCGAGTAGAGGTCTTGCTGGGCAAAAGCTGTGTTTGACCCTGCCCACTTTCTAGAAACACCTGGCAGGCACCTAGTTGGGGACCCCTGCGCTATGCTGGGATTTGGTAAGAAGTGAGACTCTCTCACCTTCTGGTTCAGAATAAATTGCTCCTCACTCTTGCATGCACTTGAGAGAAGAAGAAGAAGAGATTGGAGTTATACCCCGCCCTTTCCTTGGAGTCTCAGAGCGGCTTACAAACTCCTTTCCCTTCCCTTCCCCACAACACACACCCTGTGAGGTAGGTGGAGCTGAGAGAGCTCTGAGACGACTGTCCTTGAGAGAACAGCTGGTACAGAGCTATGGCTTGCCCAAGGTCATCCAGCAGGTGCAAGCGGAGGAGTGGGGAATCAAACCCGGTTCTCCCAGATTAGAGTCCGTGTACTTTAACCACTACACCAAACTGGCTCTGGGAGGGTCTGTGGTTGGGAGGGTCTGTGCCCTGCCTTTTGCATGAGCTAAGAGACCCACTCCTTCCCTCCAAACGTTAAGGGGAAGAAACCTTTCTCTCTATACCGTGGGTCCAAATGTAGGTGGTAGGCTGCAAGATTTGTGGATCCTCGCTAAGCGGGAGCTTTCGAAGCGACTTTGTAGCAACAGTTCTAAGCCTTACTGAACTCTTACGGCTTCTTTTGAAATCCCCCAGATGTTCTTGGGAGGAGGGAGATAAGCCACAAACCCACAAATTGGCTTAACTCTGCTGGATGTGATTAGAGGAGACCCAGGCGCCAAGCGTCACTGTTCTCTGGTCAGCACCACCCCCTGCTGGTGGATGGCGCGCCGCAAAGGGGAGTTGCTTTTCCTGAACGCACTGATTCCCAAAGTGGGTGGAGTTTTTTGCATTTTTTCCTGCCCCCCAATGCAGCCCTGGATCAACCGCTAAGCAAAATAAGCACGTACTTAGGGCACCAAGCAAGGGGGGGGGGGCAACCACAGAGGGGTGTGGGTTTTTGTTTTGTTTTTTTTTGCTTATAGTGCTTTCTGCTTTTTGGTGTTAAATAAATAATTTTTAAACAAGTTTATATTTAATATAGCTGTAGGGGGAACGGCCCGAAAGAAAACCGATTTTTTAATCTCTTATTTCACCTTCAGCGCTTATTGAATCATAGAATTGGAAGGGGCCTCTTATGCTTTTATGACAGACTTTGGTTGAATAGTAGAAGAAACAAGAAGGGGGACCCGTGATTAACTCGTGGTGGGGAGTATTCCCCGCAGCTCCTGGCCTGCAGAAGCAGGAGGAGCTCCGCAGGAGAAAGAAGCGGCAGCAGGTGAGCCCTTCTCCCCCCCCCCCCCACCGGTGGTGGCAAGGCCCGCCAAGCCTTCTCCCACCCCGCTTCCCTCCCCGGCAGCGGCAAGCCCCGCCAAGCCTTCTCCCGTCCCTTTCCTCTCCAGTGGCAGCAGTGGTGGTGAGGCCCGCATAGCCTTCTCCCTCCTTCTCTCCCCCCCCCCCCGGCACCAGCAAGGCCTGAGTGGCTCACAGCCACCAGCCCACCAAGCCTTCTCCCGCCCCCCTCCCCAGCAGCAGCGAGACTTGAGGCCCGCCAAGCCTTCTTCCTCCTCCCCCCAGCACCAGCGGTGGCGAGGCCTGAGCGGCTCACAGCCGCCGGGCCGGCCGAGCCTCCCCCCCCATGGCCAGAGCGTTCTCTGCACATGTGCAGGGAATGCTTTTACTTTTGGGGGGATTTAAATATCCCCCGTATTGTTTTTTAAACTTTTAGGGTTTTCCTGCACACCTGGGGAGTCCCCCAAGTGTACAGGAAAATCTCTCTCTCCCCCCCCCCCCAAGTGCCCCCGATGTGCAGATTTAGACATCCGCATGGAGGGGGTGCCTTGGGAATTAGTATATAGATGTTCTTGAAAGAGAGGGTGGTTTGATAATGGAAACCATTACCTGGGAGTGGAGGGTTGGCGCATCTCTCGCTGGATGCCTTCAAGCAGAGGCTGGATAGCTATCTGTTAGAGGTCCCCTAGCTTTGGATTTCCTGCTTTTGAGTTGGGGGCTGGTCTAGATGCCCCGCAAGACCCCTTCCTATTCTCTGATGTGCCAGCTCACGGGAGAGCAGCCGATGTCTGTGTTCCAGGAATGCTTGTTCTCATTACTAATCTCATTCTCTTCGAGAGTCCTTATCGTGCCAAGAGCGCTCGACAAGGATCGTGACCTGCGTCAGTAACTTTCCCTTCCTGATACAGTTTTCCTGTGGCAGAGACGCCCCCATGACTCCAGTGCTTGAGTTCTGTATTTTAAACTGGGGCGATCTCCCTGTCGCTTATCCCAGGAGTGGGCAAACCGTGGCTCGGGAGCCGCATGCGGCTCTTTCACATATATTATGTGGCTCCCGGCAGGGCGGCAGGGGAAGCTAAATATCATTAGCAAACAAATATCATTGGACAAATTAATATCATTATCAATATCTGCTCTTACCCCTTCTGTTGTTATTTTTGGCAGTCTCATTTAATGTTAATAAAAAGCAAATTTGCTTATTTTCCCATAAAAGCAGGTAATATTTGTTCATGTCTTGTGGCTCTCAAACATCTGATGTTTATTCTATGCGGCTCTTACGCTAAGCGAGTTTGGTCACCCCTGTTCTAGGTGGCTCTTACGCTGAGCAAGTTAGCCCACCCCTGGCTTATCCTGTCGGGAATCGGGATCCCCGTGACTGTTGAGTTGGGAGCGCTTTGATCCGGTTTTCTCATTCGCTTTTGAGAACCGCCTCGTTTTGGATAGGGACTGTCCTCCTCCTCTTTCTTTGCTGGGAAAATCGGCAGGCCTTTGACCCTGGGAACTTCTGCCCAGAGGAGGCCCAGTGCCGATTTGGGTTTTGATGAAAGATATTTGGTTTTTCGGAGCGGTTCTTGCTCCCCTGCCTCCCACCGGGCCCGTTTGTCTTTCTTGTGTGAAGCCATAATATCCAGGCAGGGATTGCAGTCATTTCCATAGCAACTCGCTGACTGTTGGAGGATTATGACTTCAGTGAGGAGCCAGCCGGCGGCTTCAAAGCCTGCTCTCCGGCAAACCGGCTCTTGGAAACCAACCGGGAAGATAAGCCCATTTTCCCCGTGGAGGGAGGAATTTCTGCAGGATCCATAAATCCCACACGCCCTTCCAACAAGGCTGGAATAATATAGAGAAATTTCCAAGCCCCGGTGCCGGTATGTCTACATTGTAGGAGCTGGGAAGAAGAAAACATTTCCAATCCATAGTTACGGTCATTCGATTCCCGGAGATTCCCCCCTCCCCCCTCCTTCATGAGGCAGGTTCAGCCCTGATATCCTGTCTGGTTGTCCCTGTAGAGTTTAATCACTACACCAGGTGTGTTCAGTACAGCTGCACTGGAGTGCAGAAGGTGAGCCAGCCCTGCCTGTTCCCTCTCCCCCGGGTGCTCAGTCTGGTGCCAGTCTGGTGTAGTGGTTAAGTGCGCGGACTCTAATCTGGGAGAACCGGGTTTGATTCCCCCCTCCTCCACTTGCACCTGGCTGGATGACCTTAGGCAAGCCATAGCTCTGTACCAGCTGTTCCCTCAAGGACAGCTTGGGAAAGAGTTCTCTCAGCCCCACCTACCTCACAGGGTGTCTGTTGTGGGGAGGGGAGGGGAAAGGAGTTTGTAAGCCGCTCTGAGACTCTTAAGTGAGTGAAGGGCGGGATATAAATCCAATCTCCTCTTCTTCTTCTTCTTCAGTACAGCTGCACTGGAGTGCAGAAGGTGAGCCAGCCCTGCCTGTTCCCTCTCCCATGTGCTCAGCACAGGAGTGCAGAAGGAGCCAAATTCTGATCGTGCCGTTTCTCCAATTCTGGAAAACACTTCAGCCTCTGGTTCCGTTTTCATTTCTCAGGCCTCACCCCAGCAGCACGACTTCTTACCCGGGGTAGACGGTGGATTGTAGTTTCCAGAATTGCCTCAACCACAAGTAGTGGACTAAGCAGCCCACCCGCAGGGCCGTCGCTTAATACCCTGTACCCCATTCCCGGGCTCGGTCGGCTGAATCAGCCTGAGGCAGCCGGTGGTAATGAAACTCGTGACTACGGTATGCATCCCAGCAGCCATCAAAGAACGAATTCATCCCCCCCACCCCACTGGCTCCGCCCCCTCTGCTTCTCTTGAGCAGGCAAGCCACAGTGGGAAATTGCAGAGGGGGAAAGTTTGAAGTGAAACGAGATTAAATCCAGGCACTATGAGAGACCTTGCGTGCCCGGCGATGGCCTGCAACATCGTTTGCATGCCGTTCATGCGCCCGGCCCACTTTTCGCCTCGCGGTGCCAATCTAGCGGAACGGTAGGCTTGCCGAGAGCTCTCATTCACCCCCATTTTCTTCCTCCCCCTTTCAGAATAAGGACGATGCTCCACCAGAAGCCAAGCAGTTCAGAGACAACGCTGAAGAGGCAGAGGCGGCAAAGCACAAGTACGTTACTGGTTAATTTTCTCATAACTGTGGTTTTGGGGGCGCAGTAGACCCCCCCCCCCCTTCGGTGCTGGTTGACTGCTAAACACTGCCTGGAAAGTCCAGAACCAGCGCCTGGGTCATGCCTACTCTCCCACTCCAGAGGAAAGGCAGCTGTAGATCAAGAAAACTTGCATTTCCTGTTCGTACGTATCAGGTAAGTGAGATGTAAGACGGCATGTCATGTGAGCCCCCGGGGATGATGAATAATGAATGAATCGGTCTTGCTTTCCTGGTTTCTGCCGAATAAGCCCAACTGGTAGAGCATATCGTACAGAACTGGGATCCCGAGAAGCAAGCCCGAGTCGTGTCTCCTACGAGACGCACAACAGGATTGCAGAGATAATAAGGTGAAAATAAAACAAGTTGTTCATCTTTGCTGATCTGTGAGAGAAGACCTCCTGACTACATTTTGGCCTCACTGTTGGACCTCCTGGTGCCACCTGGGTTTTGGCCTGGGCCCCTGGTCTGATCCAACATGGCTTCTCTTATGTTCTTATGGATAAACATATGGTGCGGAGGTCCATCATGGCTTCTCTTATGCGCCTACACCTTATTATCAAAATTCAGCCGCAAGGGACAGATGGAACACAATGTCTGGGGCAGTGATGCTGTGTCTTCTTGGGGCTTGGGGGGCAACGTTAGGAGGGCTTCTGGAGTTCTGGCCTCACTGGTGGACCTCCTGATGGCTCCTGGGTGTGAGACTTCCTGGATAAATTCACCCCACGCATAGGATCTTAATCAAGACTTTCTTTATTGGGGGAATTCCTTCCGCGTGCACTTGCTGAGTTAGTAATGGATTTGAACAATAGTGTTAGGACAGATATAGTGAGTTCAAACTTGTGTTGTCACACAGGCTCCACCAATCACCGCCCCGGGCTCGGCTATGAGTGGGAGCTTAAACAGAGCATGGCCATTAGCTCCCATTCTTCAGATGCGCCGTTAGCTGCCCATCTGTTCCCGGCCGCGGTTTAAGTTACTGGCTATGATATATCAAGTTCTTCGTGGCCTTGGCCCTTCTTATCTGCGAGACTGCCTTTCTCCCTGTGTCTCCACCGCGAAAGATTTGCTTATCCGAGCAAGGTCTTCTGCGGGTTCCAACCTGCAAACGGGCAAAACCAACAACTTGCTCCCGCTGTTGTGGCTTCCGCCCCAAGGAATGGCCTGCCCGTGGTGTTCAGAAAAGGCCCCCCCTCCCCCGCTTTCTGCAAACGATGCAAAACTAAACTATTTGGTACGTTCCTTCTGCACAAATGATAGGATTGCACTGTCCGAAATGGTTCAGAGACTTACCTGGATAAATGATTGGGACTGCTTACGGAATTTCTGTACCACTTAATGAGTCACGTTATGCTATGCAGTGCTTCAGGCCCTTCTGGTGGTTCCAGACTTCTGAAATCCTAATGCATTGGTTCTTGGATGTCCCACTTTTTATAATTGTAATAGCTTCCTGTGTGTAATCTGCCTTGAGTCCTTGTGGGGAAAGTGAGCTGTAAGTAACAGAGAACAAGGTTTGAATCCAGCGGCACCTTAAGGCCCACAAAGTTTAATTCTAGTGCAAGGAATATAGCTCAAGATGGGTAGCCGTGTTAGTCTGTCTGTAGCAGGAGAAAAGAGCAAGGGTCCCGCAGCCCTTGAAAGACTAACAAAATTTGTGGCAGGGGAGGAGCCCCTTCAGATACAGTTGGAAGTGCTCTTTTCTATCTGTCCTATATACTGGAAAGTGGATACTGCTGAATTGCAACTGATAACGAAGCTCAAGACAATGCACCCACCTGGACTGAATTGAGACCTAGGTTTCCTGTCTTATTACCAATGCTGATTTCGCCACGCCTACTACCTCCTATATATCACACCTAATGCGATCACGCCTGCTGAGGTTTATCAGTTGCTGAGTGGGACTAACTGCTAAATTCTGTGGAGACTGATCAAGATGTGTGGCTGTGTTAGTCCGTCTATAGCAGTAGAAAAGAGCAAGAGTCCAGGAGCGCCTAGAAGACAAATAAAAATTGTGGCGGCTTTCATGAGTCACTGCTCGCTTCTTCGAAGCGCTCTTTTCTGCTGTATAAGTAACGTAAATGAAATAATGAGACCAAAATGGCGGATGAGCTGTGGTGCTCAAGTCTCGCCCTCACTTCTTCTCTCTCCCCCTCCCCAGTGAGCTCAAGCTGCGGAATTACACGCCGGAAGATGAGGAGCTCAAGACACGGGTGGTGCCTCCAGCCAGGCCAGCCTCAGGTAAGTGCTCGTTTCAGACGTACGTGGACCCCTGCTGAGCTGGGACCAGGGCTCCATCTTGTCTGTCCATCAGTGGCCAGCTGGATGCTTCAAGGGTTGTTTCAGTTTGGTGTAGTGGTTAAGTGTGCAGACTCTAATCTGGGAGAATCGGGTTTCATTCCCCACTCCTCCACATGCAGCTGCTGGTGTGACCTTGGGTCAGTGACAGTTCTCTCAGCTGTTCTCTCAAGGGCAGTCCTCGAGAGAGCTCTCTCAGCTCCACCTACCTCACCGGGTGTCTGTTGTGGGTAGGGGAAGGGAAAGGGGTTTGTAAGCCACTCGGAGACTCCGAGTGAAGGGCGGAGTATGAATCCAATCTTCTTCTTCTTAACAAGTTGGTTGTGATGGTAAAAAGGAAATTTATTGTTTGGCGCTGTGTGTGGAATAGCCGGGATAGTTTGGCTGCCGAAGCTGTAGTTCTTTTTTGGCCCCACTAGGTGGCGAGCTGTGCTTATTTTTAGGCTGAGGGGGCTGTGACGTGCCTAAGGTCCCCCAGCTAGCTTCAAGTAGGGAAGCGGGGAATCGAACCCGGTTCTCCAGATTTAGAGTCCACCACTCTTAACCACTACACCAAGCTGAAGGTAGTGCTCCAGCACTTGGATGTTCGGAGGTGTATTTCCGCTGAGCATGAACAGATTTGGTGGCCACCTGGAGACGGCTCTTTTGTCTGTGGCCAAAAGTTGCCAGTCTCAGCGGGAGACTTGAAGACTCATCTGTTCGTTCCTTGTTCCTTGTAAATCCCTCAAGGAATCCTAAGCATCACAGGGGGGAAAAATGAACAATTTGCTTTATTTTTTTCCTGCCTGAAAAAACTCTTCACTGCTTTTGTCCAGGCCTTGAGGGAGTTTACAGGTCTGCTGCTCGCAGATATCTTGTGTGTGTAAAGTGTGGTCAAGTCACAGCCAACTTCTGGTGACCCCGTAGGGCTTCCAAGGCAAGCGACGCTTCAGAGGTGGTTGGCCCTCGCCTGCCCCTGCCTAGCAACCAGTGTTCCCTCTAAGCTGAGTTCGTGTGAGCTAGCTCACAGTTTTTTTAGCCCCCGGCGCACACATTTTGGTTTTAGCTCAGGAAGGATGGCTCCAGAGCAAACTGATTTATGCAGTAGCCAAATCGCTCACTCACAACTTTAATGCCAGTAGCTCACAAAGCAGAATTTTTGCTCATAAGACTCCACAGCTTAGAGGAAACATTGCTAGTAGCAACCCCAGACTTCTTTGGTGGTCTCCTCTCCAAGCACTAACCAGGGTCGAGCTCGCCTAGCTTCTGAGATCTGACGAGACTGGGCTACCTTGGGCTATCCAGATCAAGGCTTAGTAGCGCAGAAGTATCAGAATGGATTTGTATTCTGGAGCATGTTCCCTTGGGCCGTGGCTCGGGGCAGAGCATCTGCTCGGCTTGCAGAAGGTCCCAGGTTCAATCCCCGGCAGCACCTCCAGTCAAATGGACCAGGCAGTCGGGTGATGGGAAAGACCTCTGCCCGAGACCCTGGAGGGTCGCTGCCAGTCTGAGCAGACAAGACTGACCTTGATGGACCAAGCGTCTGAGTCAGCAGAAGGCAGCTTCCTGTATTGGCTGGCTTGAAGTTTACAGACATTAGATACGTGTGCACACAAAGAAGAAGAAGAAGAAGAGATTAGATTTATACCCCGCCCTTCACTCACTTGGAGTCTCAGAGCGGCTTACAAACTCCTTTCCCTTTCCCTCCCCACAACAGACACCCTGTGAGGTAGGTGGGGCTGAGAGAGCTTTTTCCCAAGCTGTCCTTGAGAGAACAGCTGGTACAGAGCTATGGTTTGCCCAAGGTCATCCAGCCAGGTGCAAGTGGAGGAGTGGGGAATCAAACCCGGTTCTCCCAGATTAGAGTCCGCACACTTAACCACTACACCAAACTGGCACAAACCATGCACATTTATGATCCAGATATGCTCATGCTACGCACTGACTTTACACCCAGCACCTCAGTATTTATGTAATGTATACGTGTGTGTAGGGCTCATTTCGTAGCAGGAGCTCCTTTGGATATTAGGCCACACACCCCTGATGTAGCCAATCCTCCAAGAGCTTACAGTAGCCCCTGTAAGAAGAGCTCTGTAAGCTCTTGGAGGATTGGCTACCTTAGGGGTGTGTGGCCTAATATGCAAAGGAGCTCCTGCTACGCAATGAGCCCTGCATGTGTGTATCGCGCACGAGAGAGACATCCACGTATATGCATCTGACACACAGAAATCCTACAGCAGCCCTGAGGATTTGGATCTGACCCGTGACTGAAACTCTGCAACGGGAGTTGGTCTTTTAGCCATCAGGGCTAGTGGCTACTGAAAGGAGAGCGAGGTCTGATGATTCCAGGAAGTGCCGTTTCCAGCTTTAATGTTGCTCCTGATCTGCCTGAGTCCTTGAGGTGTGCTAAGCAGCACGGGTCAGAATTCAGTTGTTCTAGGACATTTTTCTCTCACCCTTCCGCCAAGGACTTCGGGGCAGCACGTGCAGTTTTCTCTCCCTCCTTCTGTCCCCACGCCTAGCCCTCTGGGGTAGCAGAACAACGTTTCGGTCCAGTGGCACCTTTAAGACCAAAGCTTAATTCTGGGTATAAGCTTTCTTTGAAGTTTGCATGCACACAAAAGCTTATACCCAAAGTAAAACGTTATTGGTCTTAAAGGTGCCCCTAGACTCAGAATCTGTTCTGCTGCCTCAGACCAACATGGCTGCCCACCTAAATGTACCCTCTGGGGTAGTTTAGGCTGCAAGAGATTGACTGGTCGAGGTCATCCAGCAAACTTCCTGATGTGGGATTTGAAAGCATAGCCTACCACAATATCCTAACCACTGCACTAGCGGGCGCCATTCTGTCCTGGGTCTCAGATGTTTCTAACAGAGCCTTTGGAGAATGCCCTTTCCGTCAAATGCGGTCGCCAAGGGGATCAAGGACATGTCCAATTTCCCCCTAAAGAGACCGTGAGAATTTAAATTCCAGAAAGGAAAGTATGGTTCCGGGATGGGGGGGGGAACAAACTACAGTTCCCAGAATTCCCTGGGAAGGCCAGGCCAGGTTGATGCTGAGGTTGTAAAAGACCTTTGTGGTGTGTCTTGGGGAGGGGGTACCCACAAACTGGACGCGGCCAGTCTCCGGGAGCCCATGCGAAGTAGGGGTGCGCAGAATTCGTAGGGGCGGCAGACAATTCGGCGGCAGGCCAGATCAGATCAGAGAATCTGATTTGGACGGTGGCTGCCCAAAAGGGGATTTTCGGGGATGCGTTCGGTTCAAACGAACCGAACGCACATCCCTAGCGCGAAGTGAGGGTCCTTTTGTTCCACCGCTGACGGTTTTTGCTGTCTCCTCTCGCCCTCTAGTGGAGGAGAAGGTGAAGGACCAGCTGGAGGCCGCCAAGCCTGAACCCATCATTGAAGAAGTGGTACGTTTCAGGCCCGCTCCCTTGAATTCGCTTTGCTGGGAAGCCACCTCGGCAGTTCCCAATGAGACCTCCTGATGTTTGCGTGTGCATCTCTCTTCTTTTCTCTTCCAGGACCTAGCGAACCTCGCGCCCAGGAAGCCCGACTGGTGAGTAGTCATAGCTGAGTGACGTTTTCCAGGCAGGCGGCCCAGAAAGGGCCAGAAGGCTTGATGTTCTTGCATACTGCTTTACAGGCAGCTGTTAAATGATGTCCAAAGCTACAGGAGGCTCTTGGAGTACTGCTGAGAAATGCAGAATCTGTAGTTGTTATGTCACACAGCCAAACGCTTACCAAGATGGATCGGTTCAGTTGGGCAGGGCCCAAGCGTTATTTTTTCCAGGCCCGGTACAAGCTTGTAATACAGCCCCACTCGCTTCCACACTGAGATCGCCATCCCTCATCCCATCAGGGAGGGGCTGTGGCTCAGTGGAGGAGTCTCAGCTTTCTAGAAGGTCCCAGGTTCAATCCCCAGCAGCATCTCCAGTTAAAAGGACGAGGCAGGATGGGATGGGAAAGACCTCTGCCTGAGACCCTGGAGAGCCGCTGCCAGTCTGAGTAGACAAGACTGATTTTGGTCTGAAGGTCTGATTTGGTTTAAGGTAGCTTCATGCCTATCCTCCTGTCTCACACAATGGCGAACCGGTTCCTCTGGAAGTCCAGCAACAGGGCACAGAGGCAAGGCCTTCCTCTGAGAAGAACCTCAGAAGAGCCCTGCTGGGTCAGGCCAGTGAGGGTCCCTCTAGTCCAGCCTCCTGTCTCACACAATGGCCAGCCAGTTCCTCTGGAGGGCCAGCAACAGGGCAGAGAGGCCGAGGCCTTCCCCTGAGAAGAACCTCAGAAGAGCCCTGCTGGGTCAGGCCAGTGAGGGTCCCTCTAGTCCAGCCTCCTGTCTCACACAATGGCCAGCCAGTTCCTCTGGAGGGCCAGCAACAGGGCAGAGAGGCCGAGGCCTTCCCCTGAGAAGAACCTCAGAAGAGCCCTGCTGGGTCAGACCAGTGAGGGTCCATCCAGTCCAGCATCCGGTCTCACACAGTGGCCAGCCAGTTCCTCTGGAGGGCCAACAACAGGGCAGAGAGGCCGAGGCCTTCCCCTGAGAAGAACCTAAGAAGAGCCCTGCTGGGTCAGACCAGTGAGGGTCCATCCAGTCCAGCATCCTGTCTCAAACAGTGGCCAGCCAGTTCCCCTGGAGGGCCAAGAACAGGGCAGAGAGGCTGATGCCTTCCCCTGAGAAGAACCTCAGAAGAGCCCTGCTGGGTCAGACCAGTGAGGGTCCCTCTAGTCCAGCCTTCTGTCTTACACAGTGGCCAGCCAGTTCCTCTGGAGGGCCAACAACAGGGCAGAGAGGCCGAGGCCTTCCCCTGAGAAGAACCTCAGAAGAGCCCTGCTGGGTCAGACCAGTGAGGGTCCATCCAGTCCAGCATCCGGTCTCACACAGTGGCCAGCCAGTTCCTCTGGAGGGCCAACAACAGGGCAGAGAGGCCGAGGCCTTCCCCTGAGAAGAACCTCAGAAGAGCCCTGCTGGGTCAGACCAGTGAGGGTCCATCTAGTCCAGCATCCTGTCTCACACAGTGGCCAGCCAGTTCCTCTGGAGGGCCAACAACAGGGCAGAGAGGCCGAGGTCTTCCCCTGATAAGAACCTCAGAAGAGCCCTGCTGGGTCAGGCCAGTGAGGGTCCATCTAGTCCAGCATCCTGTCTCACACAGTGGCCAGCCAGTTCCTCTGAAGGGCCAACAACAGGGCAGAGAGGCCGAGGCCTTCCCCTGATAAGAACCTCAGAAGAGCCCTGCTGGATCAGACCAGGGAGGGTCCCTCTAGTCCAGCATCCCATCTCACACAGTGGCCAGCCAGTTTCTCTGGAGAGCCAACAACAGGGCAGAGAGGCCGAGGCCTTCCCCTGATAAGAACCTCAGAAGAGCCCTGCTGGGTCAGGCCAGTGAGGGTCCATCTAGTCCAGCATCCTGTCTCACACAGTGGCCAGCTGGGTCAGGCCAGTGAGGGTCCATCTAGTCCAGCATCCTGTCTCACACAGTGGCCAGCCAGTTCCTCTGAAGGGCCAACAACAGGGCAGAGAGGCCGAGGCCTTCCCCTGATAAGAACCTCAGAAGAGCCCTGCTGGGTCAGGCCAGTGAGGGTCCATCTAGTCCAGCATCCTGTCTCACACAGTGGCCAGCTGGGTCAGGCCAGTGAGGGTCCATCTAGTCCAGCATCCTGTCTCACACAGTGGCCAGCCAGTTCCTCTGAAGGGCCAACAACAGGGCAGAGAGGCCGAGGCCTTCCCCTGATAAGAACCTCAGAAGAGCCCTGCTGGGTCAGGCCAGTGAGGGTCCATCTAGTCCAGCATCCTGTCTCACACAGTGGCCAGCTGGGTCAGGCCAGTGAGGGTCCATCTAGTCCAGCATCCTGTCTCACACAGTGGCCAGCCAGTTCCTCTGGAGGGCCAAACACAGGGCAGAGAGGCTGAGGCCTTCCCCTGAGAAGAACCTCAGAAGAGCCCTGCTGGGTCAGGCCAGTGAGGGTCCATCTAGTCCAGCCTCCTGTCTCACACATTGGCCAGCCAGTTTCTCTGGAGAGCCAACAGCAGGGCAGAGAGGCTGAGGCCCAACAATGGTCCTTAACCAGGATTCAGTTTATTGAGCTCAGGAAAGGCAGGTCTTCTGTACACCCCTTGAGTCAGGAGTAACTCTCCAGGTGGGAGTTGGGAAGTTATACAGAATTCAAAAGACACACCGGGATGGAGTAAAGCCAATCACAGAGAAGCAAGCAAGCGTGCCTAAAATAATGACTGTCGGTTCCTAGGGGAATAGGAGCATCCAGGCACCAAAGTCAGACACAGGCAGGCATAGAGATAAGACAGAGAGCAAGAACTGAAAGTTAAAATACCAGGAGACATCTGTCTTCAGTACAGGCTTCACCCAACCTCCCATTACCCAACCCCCCACTTGCCACAGCAGCATAGCTGACACTGGGTCAGACCAGAGGGGGTCCATCTAGTCCAGCCTCCTGTCTCACACGGTTTATTTATTTATTTATTCGCATTTATATCCCGCCCTCCCCGTGAGCGGGCTTAGCCAGCCACTTCCTCTGGAGGGCCAACAACAGGGCAGAGAGGCCGAGGCCTTCCCCTGAGATGAACCTCAGAAGAGCCCTGCTGAGTCAGACCAGGGAGGGTCTCTCTAGTCCAGCATCCCGTCTCACACAGTGGCCAGCCAGTTCCTCTGGAGGGCCAGCAACAGGGCAGAGAGGCCGAGGCCTTCCACTGAGAAGAACCTCAGAAGAGCCCTGCTGAGTCAGACCAGGGAGGGTCTCTCTAGTCCAGCATCCCGTCTCACACAGTGGCCAGCCAGTTCCTCTGGAGGGCCAGCAACAGGGCAGAGAGGCCGAGGCCTTCCCCTGAGATGAACCTCAGAAGAGCCCTGCTGAGTCAGACCAGGGAGGGTCTCTCTAGTCCAGCATCCCGTCTCACACAGTGGCCAGCCAGTTCCTCTGGAGGGCCAGGAACAGGGCAGAGAGGCCGAGGCCTTCCCCTGAGATGAACCTCAGAAGAGCCCTGCTGAGTCAGACCAGGGAGGGTCTCTCTAGTCCAGCATCCCGTCTCACACAGTGGCCAGCCAGTTCCTCTGGAGGGCCAGCAACAGGGCAGAGAGGCCGAGGCCTTCCACTGAGAAGAACCTCAGAAGAGCCCTGCTGAGTCAGACCAGGGAGGGTCTCTCTAGTCCAGCATCCCGTCTCACACAGTGGCCAACCAGTTCCTCTCTGGAGGGCCAACAACAGGGCAGAGAGGTCGACGCCTTCCCCTGAGAAGAACATCAGAAGAGCCCTGCTGGGTCAGACCAGTGAGGGTCCCTCCAGTCCAGCATCCTGTCTCACACAGTGGCCAGCCAGTTCCTCTGGAGGGCCAGCAACAGGGCAGAGTGGCTGAGGCCTTCCCCTGAGAAGAACATCAGAAGGGCCCTGCTGGATCAGACCAGTGAGGGTCCATCTAGTCCAGCCTCCCATCTCACACAGTGGCTAATCAGTTGCTCTGGAAGGCCAGCAACTGGGCAGAGAGGCCGAGGCCTTCCCCTGAGAAGAACCTCAGAAGAGCCCTGCTGGATCAGACCAGTGAGGGTCCCTCTAGTCCAGCATCCTGTCTCACACAGTGGCCAGCCAGTTCCTCTGCAGGGCCAACAAGAGGGCAGAGAGGCCGAGGCTTTCCCCTGAGAAGAACATCAGAGGAGCCCTGCTGGGTCAGACCAGTGAGGGTCCATCCAGTCCAGCCTCCTGTCTCACACAGTGGCTAATCAGTTGCTCTGGAGGGCCAGCAACTGGGCAGAGAGGCCGAGGCCTTCCACTGAGAAGAACCTCAGAAGAGCCCTGCTGGATCAGACCAGTGAGGGTCCCTCTAGTCCAGCATCCTGTCTCACACAGTGGCCAGCCAGTTCCTCTGCAGGGCCAACAAGAGGGCAGAGAGGCCGAGGCCTTCCCCTGAGAAGAACATCAGAGGAGCCCTGCTGGGTCAGACCAGTGAGGGTCCATCCAGTCCAGCCTCCCATCTCACACAGTGGCTAATCAGTTGCTCTGGAGGGCCAGCAACTGGGCAGAGAGGCTGAGGCCTTCTACTGAGAAGAACCTCAGAAGAGCCCTGCTGGATCAGACCAGTGAGGGTCCCTCTAGTCCAGCCTTCTGTGTCACACAGCAGCCAGCCAGTTCCTCTGGAGGGCCAACAACAGGGCAGAGAGGCCGAGGCCTTCCCCTGATAAGAGCATCAGAAGAGCCCCGCTGGATCTGACCAGAGAGGGTCCATCTAGTCCAGCCTCCTGTCTCACACAGCGACCAGCTAGTTCCTCTGGAGGGCCAGCAACAGGGCCCTTCCTCTGATCTTGCCTCCTGGCTCTGGGACTGAGAGACTGACTGCCTCTGAACATAGAGGTCCCCCTCAGTCACCATGGCTAGTAGCCACTGATAAACCTCTCCTCCACGAATCTCTCTAATCCCCTTTTAAAGCCGTCTATGCCTGTGGACATCACCGCGTGCCCTGGCAGTGAATCCCGCATTTTAATCACTCTCTGTGTAAAGAACTTGCAGATTGTTCCGTCCCTTATACTTCCAATTAACCCCTGTGCCAGGGGACCCACGCAAGGGCTTGAATTTCCCCAGTGCCGTCGGTTCCCAGAGCAGCGGTCGTGCTGGGCCTTTGGCCTGGAGGAACTATCCATCCCGAGGCTCGGTTCCTGCCTCCCTGGAGGGCCGCTCCGCAGGGGACTCTGCCGGTGTGGGGACTTTATTTGTGTCCGTGTCCTCCTTTTGCTCCCCAGGGATCTGAAGCGAGATGTTGCCAAGAAACTGGAGAAGCTTGAGAAGCGAACCCAGAGGGCAATCGCAGAGCTGATAAGTGAGTGGACCCCCGGGGGGGAGTGACTGGAGGGTGGACAAAGCTGAGATTTCAGCGGGGGGGGGGGGTGTCCGCTACAGGAAATGCTGGCCATCTACGCATCCGATTTCGGTGTTTATTCAACTGCTGGCTTTCCATGCCTTTGCCTCAGTGCGATTCTTATTTATTTCGTATTGATTTATAAGGGCAGGTAGAATGATAAAAGGGTTTGGAACACTTTCCCTATGAAGAAAGGTTGAAGCGCTTGGGGCTCTTTAGCTTGGAGGGACGACGGCTGAGGGGTGACACGATCGAGGTTTACAAGTTCGTGCATGGGATAGAGCAGGCAGAGAAAGAGGTCCTTTTCTCCCTTTTCCTCCTCCTCCTCCTCCGCTGCCACCATCAGAAGAAGTAGCCGGAATATGTTCTTAGAATAGCCTCTTCTAAAATATCTAAAATCAGTCAACATCACAATATTCAGTGTGCAGTATTCAAAACAGGTAACCACACACAAGAAGCTGCCTGTCTACTCAGACTGCCAACGACTTTCCAGGATCTCAGGCAGAGGTCTTTCCCATCCCCTCCTGCCTGGTCCTTTTAACTGGAGATGCCGGGGATTGAACCTGGGACCTTCTGCATGCCAAGCAGAGGCTCTTCCACTGAGCCACGGCCCCTCTTTACAGCTCTCCAGGGTCTCAGGCGGAGGTCTTTCCCATCACCTCCTGCCTGGTCCTTTTAACTGGAGATGCCGGGGATTGAACCTGGGACCGTCTGCATGCCCAGCAGAGTCTCTGCCACTGAGCCACGGCCCCTCTTTACAGCTCTCCAGGGTCTCAGGCAGAGGTCTTTCCCATCCCCTCCTGCCTGGTCCTTTTAACTGGAGATGCCGGGGATTGAACCTGGGACCTTCTGCATGCCAAGCAGAGGCTCTTCCACTGACCCACGATCCCTCTTTACAGCTCTCCAGGGTCTCAGGCGGAGGTCTTTCCCATCACCTCCTGCCTGGTCCTTTTAACTGGAGATGCCGGGGATTGAACCTGGGACCGTCTGCATGCCCAGCAGAGTCTCTGCCACTGAGCCACGGCCCCTCTTTACAGCTCTCCAGGGTCTCAGGCAGAGGTCTTTCCCATCCCCTCCTGCCTGGTCCTTTTAACTGGAGATGCCGGGGATTGAACCTGGGACCTTCTGCATGCCAAGCAGAGGCTCTTCCACTGAGCCACGGCCCCTCTTTACAGCTCTCCAGGGTCTCAGGCGGAGGTCTTTCCCATCACCTCCTGCCTGGTCCTTTTAACTGGAGATGCCGGGGATTGAACCTGGGACCGTCTGCATGCCCAGCAGAGTCTCTGCCACTGAGCCACGGCCCCTCTTTACAGCTCTCCAGGGTCTCAGGCAGAGGTCTTTCCCATCACCTCCTGCCTGGTCCTTTTAACTGGAGATGCCGGGGATTGAACCTGGGACCTTCTGCATGCCAAGCAGAGGCTCTTCCACTGAGCCACGGCCCCTCTTTACAGCTCTCCAGGGTCTCATGCGGAGGTCTTTCCCATCACCTCCTGCCTGGTCCTTTTAACTGGAGATGCCGGGGATTGAACCTGGGACCGTCTGCATGCCCAGCAGAGTCTCTGCCACTGAGCCACGGCCCCTCTTTACAGCTCTCCAGGGTCTCAGGCAGAGGTCTTTCCCATCACCTCCTGCCTGGTCCTTTTAACTGGAGATGCCGGGGATTGAACCTGGGACCGTCTGCATGCAGAGCAGAGGCTCTTCCACTGAGCCACGGCCCCTCTTTACAGCTCTCCAGGGTCTCAGGCAGAGGTCTTTCCCATCCCCTCCTGCCTGGTCCTTTTAACTGGAGATGCCGGGGATTGAACCTGGGACCTTCCGCATGCCCAGCAGAGTCTCTGCCACTGAGCCACGGCCCCTCTTTACAGCTCTCCAGGGTCTCAGGCAGAGGTCTTTCCCATCACCTCCTGCCTGGTCCTTTTAACTGGAGATGCCGGGGATTGAACCTGGGACCTTCTTCATGCCAAGCAGAGGCTCTTCCACTGAGCCACGGCCCCTCTTTACAGCTCTCCAGGGTCTCAGGCAGAGGTCTTTCCCATCACCTCCTGCCTGGTCCTTTTAACTGGAGATGCCGGGGATTGAACCTGGGACCTTCTGCATGCCAAGCAGAGGCTCTGCCACTGAGCCACGGCCCCTCTTTACAGCTCTCCAGGGTCTCAGGCAGAGGTCTTTCCCATCACCTCCTGCCTGGTCCTTTTAACTGGAGATGCCGGGGATTGAACCTGGGACCTTCCGCATGCCAAGCAGAGGCTCTTCCACTGAGCCACGGCCCCTCTTTACAGCTCTCCAGGGTCTCAGGCGGAGGTCTTTCCCATCCCCTCCTGCCTGGTCCTTTTAACTGGAGATGCCGGGGATTGAACCTGGGACCGTCTGCATGCCCAGCAGAGGCTCTGCCACTGAGCCACGGCCCCTCTTTACAGCTCTCCAGGGTCTCAGGCAGAGGTCTTTCCCATCACCTCCTGCCTGGTCCTTTTAACTGGAGATGCCGGGGATTGAACCTGGGACCTTCTGCATGCCAAGCAGAGTCTCTGCCACTGAGCCACGGCCCATCTTTACAGCTCTCCAGGGTCTCAGGCAGAGGTCTTTCCCATCCCCTCCTGCCTGGTCCTTTTAACTGGAGATGCCGGGGATTGAACCTGGGACCTTCTGCATGCCAAGCAGAGTCTCTGCCACTGAGCCACGGCCCCTCTTTACAGCTCTCCAGGGTCTCAGGCAGAGGTCTTTCCCATCCCCTCCTGCCTGGTCCTTTTAACTGGAGATGCCGGGGATTGAACCTGGGACCTTCTGCATGCCAAGCAGAGTCTCTGCCACTGAGCCACGGCCCCTCTTTACAGCTCTCCAGGGTCTCAGGCAGAGGTCTTTCCTATCACCTCCTGCCTGGTCCTTTTAACTGGAGATGCCGGGGATTGAACCTGGGACCTTCCGCATGCCAAGCAGAGGCTCTTCCACTGAGCCACGGCCCCTCTTTACAGCTCTCCAGGGTCTCAGGCGGAGGTCTTTCCCATCACCTCCTGCCTGGTCCTTTTAACTGGAGATGCCGGGGATTGAACCTGGGACCGTCTGCATGCCCAGCAGAGTCTCTGCCACTGAGCCACGGCCCCTCTTTACAGCTCTCCAGGGTCTCAGGCAGAGGTCTTTCCCATCACCTCCTGCCTGGTCCTTTTAACTGGAGATGCCGGGGATTGAACCTGGGACCGTCTGCATGCCCAGCAGAGTCTCTGCCACTGAGCCACGGCCCATCTTTACAGCTCTCCAGGGTCTCAGGCAGAGGTCTTTCCCATCCCCTCCTGCCTGGTCCTTTTAACTGGAGATGCCGGGGATTGAACCTGGGACCTTCTGCATGCCAAGCAGAGTCTCTGCCACTGAGCCACGGCCCCTCTTTACAGCTCTCCAGGGTCTCAGGCAGAGGTCTTTCCCATCCCCTCCTGCCTGGTCCTTTTAACTGGAGATGCCGGGGATTGAACCTGGGACCTTCTGCATGCCAAGCAGAGTCTCTGCCACTGAGCCACGGCCCCTCTTTACAGCTCTCCAGGGTCTCAGGCAGAGGTCTTTCCCATCACCTCCTGCCTGGTCCTTTTAACTGGAGATGCCGGGGATTGAACCTGGGACCGTCTGCATGCCCAGCAGAGGCTCTTCCACTGAGCCACGGCCCATCTTTATAGCTCTCCAGGGTCTCAGGCGGAGGTCTTTCCCATCACCTCCTGCCTGGTCCTTTTAACTGGAGATGCCGGGGATTGAACCTGGGACCTTCTGCATGCCAAGCAGAGGCTCTGCCACTGAGCCACAGCCCCTCTTTACAGCTCTCCAGGGTCTCAGGCGGAGGTCTTTCCCATCACCTCCTGCCTGGTCCTTTTAACTGGAGATGCCGGGGATTGAACCTGGGACCTTCTTCATGCCACGGGCTCTACCCGTGGGAATCTGAAACCCATCAGCAAATGATCCTAGGGAAGAGGGACGTTTTTCAACTGGGTGCCAGAAACGTCGCTGGGGCACCACTACCAAGAAGGCCCCGCCCCTCGTTCAGGTAATGATGGGTGGCAGAACTGGACCGCCAATGAAATTGTAGCTTTTGGTCAGGCTGATCTGTGGGGGGCCAGGTTTTCCTTGAATGCATCTCTGAGTGTCGTTTCCTTTAAAATAGCTCGTGTGCAGAAGCTGAGCTGTTTAAAGGGGGTGGGGTGAATGAATGAAGCTCTTGGCATCATGGTTCATTTAGGGGGAGGCTCTGTGGCTTAGAAGTCGAGCACCTGCTCAGCATGCAGAAGGTCCCAGGTTCAGTCCCCGGCAGCATCTCCAGTTAAAAAGGACCAGGCGGTAGGGGATGGGAAAGACCTCTGCCTGAAACCTTGGAGAGCCGCTGCCAGTTTGAGTAGACAGTACTGACCGAGATGGACCCAGGCTCAGCCCTCAGCATCTTCAGTTAAAAAGGACGAGGCGGTAGGGGATGGGAAAGACCTCTGCCTGAAACCTTGGAGAGCCGCTGCCAGTCTGAGTGGGCGATACTGTGATTAATGGTCTGATTCAGTATAAGGCATCTTCATGTGTGTGTGTTTTGGTAGTTCTTCCGGAGGGGCCATTGGGGAGGGGTGTTGACTCAGCAGCAGAGCCTCTGCTTGGCCTGCAGAAGGTCCCAGGTTCAATCCCCCGGCAGCATCTCCAGTTATAAAAGGACCCGGCAGGAAGTGATGTCAGTGGTCTCTGCCTGAGGACCCGGAGAGCAGCCGCCAATCCAAGTAGACGATACCAATCTTGTTAGATCAACGGGTTTTATTCAGTAGAGGGCAGCTTCCATCTGTGTGGAACCTGTGGCTCATTCTCAAGTTGTACTCGCCACCCCCGGCTTCCTACTTTATTCTGGGGGAGGAATCACTCGGCGGTTGCTAAGCAACTGGTGGCAGAACCTCCCAGCTGCCTCCGTTGTGAAGGATGACCAGACCGGGAGTTTTCGGGCAAAGCTGTGTCCATCCCAGCTCCGAGCAGTGATGCTAGATCAGCCAGGGCTCCCTGGAAGCCAGCTGGACTTGACATATTCGAAGTGGTGTCAGTCCCAAAATCAGATGGGAGGGGAGACCTGGTAGATGCCCTCTACATGCTGTCAGAGCCGCGGGACGTGTGTGAGAGTCCTACAGAGTCAGTCACCAACAAGTGTCCTTAAGCAGGAAAGCTTTATTGAGAAAGGTCTGCTATGGTCATCTGCACTTCTTATGTTAGTAATGGCAGGCGCTAATGCAGCCAGGACTATTATACAGAATTCAAAGAGAGGTTTAGGAGTGCATTGTAACCAATCATAAATGCAGGAAAAAGGTGCTTAAAATACTGGCCTCCCAGAGAATAAGCGGGAAGGCTTGCAGTCAGACATAAGAAAAGATAACATGAGCCGGCACCAGCAGTCTCTCAAGGTCAGAGGAGCAGGGAGAGCGATAAGCATGCCGTGAGAAGTATAACATAACATTCCACAGTGCAGTTGTCGTGGGGTCAGCCATTCCACCTCCCGGGCAGGGGATGGCAGCGTTAGCCGACAGCATAAGCAGCACCTCTGTTCCCCTCCTAGGAGAGCGGCTGAGAGGCCAGGAGGAGAACTTGGCATCGGCCGTGGATTCGGCAAAGCAAGACGGAAGCGATTCGGACTGAGGCAGCGCCTCGCGGGCTCGTGGGGAGGCCGGTTCCCACGGAGCAAGGCGGCTCTCGACCCTGACGGCCTGTGAAGTAGCTTTTGTAGTTCTCTCTGGGGTGCTGCCCCTTTCCCTCTTCCACAGGTGTGTGTTGTGGATTGCCAGCTGGATTCTCAACGATGTGGCCCCGTCTCTAGACTGCCCCCCTCGGCACAGGAGTTGCTTGCCCAGCACAAGGACTGAGTTACTTTGGGGGGGGTTCTCAGCTATGCCGGCACTACTAAGTATCTGGAATGGCCAGCTCTGTCATCACCACCCGACCAAAGAACCTAGGCGATAGATGAAATCCCTTTGACTGGGCGCCTCTGGACCAGTTTTGAACCAGCCAGGCCCTGCAAGAGTGCTGCCCGGAACAGTTCAGCGTCCAGGGGTGGGTGGGTGTGTGCCTCTCTTGTGTTGTAGCCTGAGAGGCTGGCACCCAGCTTTTCTGGCTCCTCTTGCCTTCAGACCTTCCGCAAAACGCCGCCTGCCATCCTCTGCGCGTTCGTAGGGGTTCCTTTTTATAATAAAACATTCCGAAGTTTGTCGTGCTGTCCCTTGTATTTCTTTTGCTTGACCTTCAGAGCTTTCCGGCCGTTTCAGGAGATAAATGATGGATGTGCCGGGTGGAAAGGGGTATGATCCATATGTCCCTGTCCATAATCTCCAGCTATTTTGATGGGTGTCTGGATGCAAAGGATTATCCTACTGCAGGAGTCCCCAGTGTGGGGTGCGAGGGTGCCTTGTTGACCGCTGATGTCTTTCTTGGGGGCCCGCCCAGTGTTCCCAGTTCGTGGGCGGGGCCGGGTGGGTCTGTTACAGTTTGGTGTCGTGGTTAGGAGCGCAGACTCTAATCTGGGAGAACTGAGTTTGATTCCCCGCTCCTCCACATGCAGCTGCTGGTGTGGCCTTGGGTCAGTCACAAGTTTTCTCAGAGCTGTTCTCTCCGGAGCAGTTCTCGAGAGAGCTCTCTCAGCCCCGCCTACCTCCCAGGGTGTCTATTGTGGGGAGGGGAAGGGAAAGGAGACTGTAAGCCGCTCTGAGAGTCCTTCAGGTAGTGACGGGCGGGGTATAAATCCAATCTCCTCTTCTGGATTCCAATCGCTTGAAGCAGCGACAAATGGCATTATAAGGAGAGTACACATGAAGCTGACATCAATGCCAGCATTGTTGACTCACATGGGCACTCCCTGGACATCGCTGGGTTGCGCTTCGCGTGGGGCTTGTGTGCAAGGAGAAATGGCTCACCAGTATCTGCTGTGAACATATCCGCCGCCGTCTTGTCCAGGATGCAAACATCAGGGAGCCGGTCTCTGTTCTCCCTGTCTGGCTAAGCGGGGTCCTGAAAGTGCGTCTGCTGCCGCAGGAGGAGCAGCTTCCTTGCCTGTACTAGTTAAGGTTGCCAACTCGGGGTTGGGGAATTCCTGGAGATTTGGGGGTGAAACCTGGAGAGGGTGAAGGGGGAGACTTCTGCAGGGTATTAGCCCATGAAATCCATCCTCCAATGCAGCCATTTGCTCCAGGAGAACCAGTGTGTGTTGCCTGGAGATTTCCAGATGCCACCTGAAGCATCCTGTGTCACCCAGTGGCCAGCCAATTCCTCTGGACAGCCGACAACAGGGCAGAGAGGCCAAGGCCTTCCCCTGATGTTGCCTCCTGGCGCTGGGATTCCCAGGTCTAGTGCTTCCGAATGGGGAGGTTCTCCTCAGTCGCCAGATCTAGTAGCCACTGATAGATTTAGTAAATGTAAAGGTTTCCCTTGCTCGAAATCCAGTAGAATACGACTCTAGGGATGCGGTGCTCATCCCCGTTTCCATGCCGAAGAGCCAGCGCTGCCCGAAGACTTCTCTGTCGTCATGTGGCCAGCGTGACTAGACTTCAAGGCGCACAAAACGCTGTTTCCTTCCCATTAAAGCGGTACCTATTTATCTACTTGCAATTTCTTGCTTTCGAACTGCTGGTTTGGCAGGAGCTGGGGCCAGAGACGGGAGCTCACTCCATCACGCGGCACTCGGGTCTCGGAACTGCCGGACCACCGAGCTTCCAGACTGCAGTTCAGCGTCTTAACCACTTGAGCCACTGCAGCCCCCAATAGACTTATCCCCCATTATTTCCCCTTTAAAGCTGTTTATTCCTGTGGCCATCGCTACCTCCTCTGGCAATGGATTCCACATTTTAGTCACTCTCACTGTAAAGCAGTGTAAAGAAAAGCCATTTTCTTTCTCACGTCCAGTCACTTTTAACAGGCCGAAAGTTTGGTTCAGGCTTTTGGGCCTGTTTGAACATGTTCCCTAGAGACTGAGAGCGGAGAGATAAGGAGAGGGCTGGGTGGCCTTGACTGAATAAATGACTTCAGCTGCCCTGGCGCTGAGCTCCTCCCCTCCCTGTTCTTGTGGCTCCGTAGCGCATTGCAAGCCAATTAACGCGCATACACCTGCAAGTGGGAATGAAGTTGATGTCTGCAGCAAGAAGTTTCATTTTCACTATTATGGGATGTTACTTGGCCTAGCAACACCTGGGAGATGATATCACTCTGCTGCTCTCTGATTGGGCCAACGGCCGAGACCCTCTCGGAGACCGTGGCTTGTTGCTTTCCTGGGAAAGTTCTGCTGCTTAGGGCTACAGGACCTGGAACTGGTCAGTAGTACCTATGGCAAGCCAGCGAAGGCACGCCGTCTTGAACCGTGCCCGGATGGGCTGACTGGGTGAACCTCTGTGATGCTGGACTACGCTGAACCTGGAAAAGTAGCTCTGAAACGTGTCAACTGTTTTAGCAAGGCTGGTTAAGCTTGGCTTCTTTGTTTTATACCTTCACAGAGTCTTGTCTCGTCTTGCATATTTTTGCACACAAATCAATAATCTATTTCTTACCCTGAGCGTCAGATGACAAAGAGTTACTCAAGTAGCGGCGGTCATAAGTCTAGGCAAAGGGATTCAGTCTCTATGGTTAACAGAACACAAGTAATTAACAGAACACAAGTGCCGTATTTTTCGCTCCATAAGACGCACCTGATCATAAGACGCACCTTGTTTTTAGAGGAGGAAAACAGGAAAAAATGAAACAGAAAGAAAGAGAGAGAGAGAAATAAAGGAAGGAAGGAGGAGGAGAGAGAGAGAGAAAGAGAAAGGAAGAAAGAAAGGTGGGGACAGAGAGAGAGAGACAGAAAGACAGACAGACAGACAGAAAAAAGGAAAGGAAGGAAGGAAGGAAGATAGAGAAAGGAAAGAAGAGAGACGTCGGCATGCCATGCAAAGCCAGACCTTTCTGTGCAAAGTAGCCACGGAGCTTAATCTGTGGGCGGGGCTTTCTGCTGCTGGCTGTCTTAAAGGGGGAAAGCACTTAAAGGGAAAGAGCACTTAGCCTGGTGGGGTTTTTCCTGCCGTTTCCCTTTTAAGTCTTAACAGCTCAGGCCCAGCAGGGAGGGGCGGGGAAGGCTGGGATGCCAGCCTGAATGGCGTTCCCCTGCGTTCCTGCAGAAGAGAGAGCCCTGTTACAGGTAAGAAAAGCTCCATATTGCTTCCATAAGACGCACGCACTCCCCCCCCCCCCACTTTTTTGGGGAGGAAAAGTGCGTCTTATGGAGCGAAAAATACGGTAATCGTTTGGTCATTTGAAGCTCAGTCTGCAAAGCAACTTTGTAGGGTTGGCCTTTCTGTGTAAACCCTGAGAAGCTGGGAGCTTTGGTTCTTCCCTCCTATGCTGGTGTAGAACCTGGTGGCAGATTACCGAAGGCTTGAGGGAGTAAGTGTTTGTGTAACTTTCTGTTGCGCTTTGACTCCTTGAGTCCTTAAATGTTCACCCAGGCTTGGGGTGAGCATTTATGACAAGTAGTATTTCCTTTTGTCTGTCCTGAACCTACTGCCCGTCGTTGGATGTCCTCGAGTTCTAGTGTTTTGGGAGAGGTGGAAGAATTTCTCTTCATCAGCTCTCTTCAGCTCTGCAAGTGTCAGTGAATCGGTCAACGGCGAGAGGCCGTGGCGTAACGGTGAAAAGTTCAGCTGGTTGAGGCAAGTCGGTGGTAGCGGAAGCCCCAGATTTCGACATCTGTGCAAAGGGCCTTTCCTGCTTCAGCACAAGAGAGGGAGATGTTCTTGAGGCAGCCCTTCCCACCCAGCAGATAAAAACCAGTCCCAAAGACCGCTCTTGGCTCAGAAGAGGACTACGCGGCAAAGACCAGAGATCCGAGAGAGATGCGTTGGGCGTGGCTGGTGGTGGTCACCCTCGTGCTGATGACAGCCCCCCTGGCTGGAGCTCTGGGCCGGGCGACGCAGACCCCAGAAGTAGCCCCGGCTGTAGAGGAGCCACCCCAAACCGAGCAAACCCCTCAAGAGCATCCAGGGGTAAGTACAGAGAGTTTTCCGGAAGGGCGTGAGAAAGTTGTGAGGCAGTGTGGCGTAGTGCTTAGAGTGTCCGACTAGGATCTTGAGACCCAGGTTCGATTCCCCCCTTCTGCCATGGGAACTCACTGGGTCAGTCACAGGCTCCCAGCCTAGTCTACCTCACTGGGTTGTTGTGAGGATAAAAATGGGGGAGGAGAGAACCATGTAAGCTGTCCTGGTTCTGGTTCCCCGCTGGAGAGGAAACTGGGGTATAAGTGACATAAAATTGAGATGGGTGGGATTGCCACAGGCTTAGATGGCTCTGAAAGAGGGTTCGAGTCACGGAGGGCAGGACCATCCGTGGCTACTAGCCATGGGGTCTAAAGGGATCCTCCATATTCAGTCAAACTCTGAATCTCAGGGCCGGGAGGCAGCACTGGGTCTCCTTGCCCTGTTGTTGGACCTCCATAGTGACTGGCTGGACTCAGACTTTGTTCTTTTGCTTCAGACCAACATGGCCACCCACCTGAATCTGTCTTCATGGTTGGCTACTGTGTGATATTGTGATGCTGGACAAGATGGACCACTGGTCTGACCCAGTAGGGCTCTTCTGAGGTTCTTCTCAGGGAAAGGCCTTGGCCTCTCTGCCCTGTTGTTGGCCCTCCAGAGAAACTGGTCAGCCACCATGTGAGACAGGAGGCTGGACAAGATGGACCCTCACTGGTCTGACCCAGTAGGGCTCTTCTGAGGTTCTTGTCAGGGGAAGGCCTCAGGCTCTCTGCCCTGATGTTGGCCCTCCAGGGGAACTGGCTGGCCACTGTGTGAGATGGGATACTGGACTAGATGGACCTGCCCTGGTCTGACCCAGCAGGGCTCTTCTGAGGTTCTTCTCAGGGGAAGGCCTCAGCCTCTCTGCCCTGTTGTTGGCCCTCTCTAGAGGAACTGGTTAGGAGACTGTGTGAGACGGGATGCTGGACTAGATGGACCTGCCCTGGTCTGACCCAGCAGGGCTCTTCTGAGGTTCTTCTCAGGGGAAGGCCTCTGCCTCTCTACCCTGTTGTTGGCCCTCTCTAGAGGAACTGGTTAGGAGACTGTGTGAGAAGGGAAGCTGGACTAGATGGACCCTCACTGGTCTGACCCAGCAGGGCTCTTCTGAGGTTCTTCTCAGGGGAAGGCCTCGGCCTCTCTGCCCTGTTGTTGGCCCTCCGGAGGAACTGGCTGGCCACTGTGTGAGACAGGATGCTGGACTAGAGGGACCCTCACTGGTCTGATCCAGCAGGGCTCTTCTGAGGTTCTTACATTCTTATTCAAAAGGAGCACTGAACATTCAGTTTCACCCCAAGGGCTTAGCCCTTGGTGAGTGGGAACATAAGAGAAGCTATGCTGGATCAAGCCCATCCAGTCCAACCCTCCCAGCACTCCATGGCCAAAAACCAGGTGCTCTCAGGAGGTCCACCAGCAGGGCTGGGTGTAAGCTTTCACATGCATGCACGCTTCTTCTGATAACATTGAAAAAGATACTATCGCTCACTTACTTCTGCGTCTTGACCTTAATTAGCCCTTCCTGGCAGTTAACACCCCCCCCCCCACCTATCAATGCTCCCTCTAAGCCGTGGAGTCTTGTGAGCAAAAGTTCTACTTTGTGAGCTACTGGCATTAAAGTTGTGAGCGAGCGATTTGGCTGCTGCATAAATCAGTTTGCTCTGGAGCCCTCCTTCCTGAGCTAGGACAAAAAGGTGTGAGCCAGAGGCTAAAAAACTGTGAGCTAGCTCACACTAACTCAGCTTAGAGGGAACACTGCTACTTATATGTAATGTTTGAGGGAAGTCTTGTTTCAACGTTTCTGGAAGAAGTGTGCGTGCACAGGAAAGCTGATACCCAGAATTAGACTTTGTTGGTCTTAAAGGGGCCGCTGGACTCAAAACTTTGTTCCGCTGCTTCAGACCAACACGGCTGCCCCACCTGAATTTGAATTACCGTGGTTAGTCGCCATTGCTGGACTTATCCTCCATGAACCTTTCCAGATCATAAAGTCACGCCACTTTAACATTTACAAAACCGTGTGTTTGTGGTGTCTGCAGCTAATTTCTAGTCACAGAACCCTTCCCCATCAGTGCTAGAAAGAACAGAGAGAAAAGCTTCCCCTGCTGGACTTTATCCCTCCTCCTTTGCCTCCAATAACTCCTTCCCGCTTCGGAGGAAGGGTTAGTGGAAGACTAAACGGACCCGATCTGGGGATGCCAACCCCTGGGTGGGACCTGGCGATCCCCTGGAATTACAGCTCGTCTCTGGACCAGTGTTCCCTCTAAGCTGAATGAGTGTGGGCCAGCTCACAGCTTTTTTGCTTCCGGCTCACACATTTTTTTGCCTTGGCTCAGGGAGGAGGGCTCCAGAGCGAACTAACTGATGCAGCCGCCAAATCGCTCGCTCACAACTTGAATGCCAGGAGCTCAGAAAGCAGAATTTCTGCTTAGAGGGAACATTGCTCTGGACTAGAGATGAGTCCCCCTGGAGAAAATGGATGCTCTGGAGGGTGGACTCTATGGCATTGTACCCCACTGAGGTCCCTGCCCTCCCTAGGCTTCATCCCCAAATCTCCAGGAATTTCCCAGCTTGGATCTGGCAACCCGATGCTCCCCCCCCCCCATCCCTTGTAGGTGGCCAGGGAGGGTGGGGCAACCACCTTTGCATTCCGGTTGTGGATTTTCTGGCAGAATTTGGATTGAGCCTATGCTGGGTCCATCCTACGGCTTTCCTGTCTAATCTCTTATCTCTTGTGTGCGTGCGTGTCGTTCAGGGAACGGGAGTCATGCGGGCCTCGCACGCCTGGTGGAAGAAATGGATCCAGGAGGAGAAACCCAGGATGAGGCCTTGGCGACCCGGCATGCTCACCGCCCTTGGTGATGTGCAGAGACACAGCAGAGTCAAGCCCCTGCAGGAGTGAACAGGTGTCTCCCTTCCCCGCTCTGGCGAAGCGATTCGACAAAGAGCTTTGCAGGCGTGACGTTGTTTTCAGAGGCCGCACCGCAGCGCGGCGTGTGTCGGCATGCATGCACGAAATGTCCTTTCCAGACCACGGCCAGTTCTGGATGAGAGTATCGCATTTTCTCGGGGGTAGGCAATGTCTGTCTTCCTCAACGATGTACGGCTTTTGCCATTTTTGCAGCAATAAAAGGATTTGCTTCTATGCTTGTGTGTTCCTGTGTGAATACAACTGGCACTCTGCTTAGCTACACTGATGTACTATAATCCCTGTTTGTTATTGTCAGACTCGGACTCCAGGAGCTTGCCGTGATTTATGGGAATGTGACCTGAGACCTGCAGAGAGAGGGAAATTCTAGAGGGGGTGTGTGTGTGAATGTGAGAGTGTGAGAATGGCTCTGTTGTAGTGGCGATGTAACTCTTCCAAAGCAGCTTCCCTTCTTTGGGATGACCTTGGAAACTGCCTGGGCTTGCTTTGCTGTCTTGGATAACCGTAACGGTAGAATTTACAGGTGGGTGGTGTGATGAGCGTGGAAGCTAGGCGGGTTGCTTGTTGAGTGTGATTGTACAGAACCAAAGGGGGGTCCTTATTCGAACTGTGTATAACTATGGGCTTTTGCGCCTAAACCTCAGTTCTGACACAGAAATGGTCTTAGCTTGGAATGTCTTTATTTCTCAATAAACAAATCATTGCCAGAGAATGTCGTTGGGAGTAACTTTGGCCAAGAGTCTGACAGCTATGTACTGGCAGGGATCCCCCAACCCTCTTCAGCCTGCAAGCCCCTTTGGGATTCTGACATTGGGTGATGGCCACAAAGACAAAATGGCTGCCACAAGGGGTGGAGCCGACTCTGAAATGTCGGAATGCGATCACGCGCAACTCTAACAGGAACTCTTCACCATTTCAGCCCAGAGCTCTATTTGCCAGGGCACCTTTTAAAATAAACATACTGTTTAGAAATGTTTTCTGACAAATACATAACTTATTTTCAGCCATACAGCGGAGATCTTTGAGCTTGTGGTGGCAGCTGCTGAAGCACGTTCTTAAAAATCTGCACAACCCATGAGATCTTCAGTGGCCAATCAGAAGCCCTGCTTGGCCAAAGCCCCGCCAGGCCCCGCCCACTTTCTCAAAACACTTGGTGGGTACCAGGAAAGTGTCAGTGGATGCCTCAGGCCCCACGTTGGGGAACCCTGATTTAAAGTAAGATCCCCCTTGCTGGAAAGCCAGTCGAATCCGACTCTAGGGGGCAGTGCTCATCTCTGTTTCCAAGCTGAAGAGCCAGCGCTGTCCAAAGACTTTTCCATGGTCATGTGGCCGGCATGACTAGATACCGAGGTGCACGGAACGCTGTTACCTTCCCACAGAAGCGGTGCCTATTGATCTGCTTGCAATTTCTTGCTTTCGAACTGCTAGGTTGGCAGGAGCTGGGGCCAGAGACGGGAGCTCACTCTGCACACGGCACTCGGGTTCACAAATGCCACTGGATCATTCACTGCAGGGGTCACGCTGTGTGTGTGCGTGCAGAGGGAGGATTTGTGAATTTCTTGCATTGTGCAGGGGGTTGGACTAGATGACCCGGGAGGTCCCAATGCTATGATTCTATGATTCTAAGTTGCACCAGATCTTCACATCTCTGATTTCTCCTTTGTTTAGCCAGCCTTGTTGCTGTGCTTTCTTTAAAAGAGATGCTGAAATGGTACAGAAATCATAATGCCCCTGTATAAATCGATGGTGCGACCTCATTTGGAGTACTGTGTACAGTTCTGGTTGCCACACCTCAGAAAAGATGTTATAGCCAGGGGTCCATTGGAGCGGGAGCGCACAGGAGCGCAGCTCCGGGAGGGAGGAGCCCAGGGGGCGGGCACATGACCAAGCCTCGCCCCCTCCTTGGCTTCCCCGAGCAGTGCAGAGGTGCAGCACCCCAGAGAAAGCCCTACTAGGGCCTTTATTGTTTTTAATGTTTTGTTTTTATCATTGTTCCTTTTATGACTGTGTGCTGCTTTTCCAGAGACTTGCTCAAGGTGGCATATACCATTTTTTATCTGGGCACATGGCACATAAGTACTGGAGAAATTTCACCAACCCTTCAGCAGCTTCCACCCCATCAGTTTGGTGTAGTGGTCAGGAGTTGGACTCTAATCTGGGAGAAGCGGGTTTGATTCCCCACTCCTCCACATGCAGCTGCTGGTGTGACCTTGGGCCAGTCACAAGTTCTCTCAGAGCTGTTCTCTCATGAGCAGTTCTCAAAAGACCTCTCTCAGCCCCACCTACCTCACAGGGTGTCTTGTTGTGGGGAGGGGAAGGGGAAGGGATGGGTGGTGCACATGTCCTGGGTATCTCAAGTCTACTTGAAACCTGGTGGTTTCAAGGGAGCAGGGAGAGAATGAGGGTGTGTTCTTGACACTTCTTTTTATTGCACAAAGTATTGGATGGGGAAGGAAATGGAGGAAGAGCAGGTCAGTTTCACTCACCTGTGGAGTGGAGCCTGAGGGGTGGGTGTGGCCTTCTGACACACTTCTGGTATGTTAGGGGGTGTGGCATATGCAAATGAGTTATGCTAATGAGCTCCTGCACCTCTTTTTCTACGAAATGACCCCTAATTATAGCCTTGGAAAAAGTGCAGAAAAGGGCCACTAGAAGGGTTGGAACGCTTTCCCTATGAAGAAAGGTTGAAGCGCTTGGGGCTCTTTAGCCTGGAGAAACGACGGCTGAGGGGTGACATGATCGAGGTTTACAAGATGATGCATGGGATAGAGCCAGGAGAGAAAGAGGTCCTTTTCTCCCTTTCTCACAATCCAAGAACTGGTGGGCACTCCATGAAATTGCTGAGCAGTCGGGTTAGAACGGATAAAAGGAAGCCCTTCTTCACCTAAAGAGTGATTAACATGTGGAATTCACTGCCACAGGAGGTGGTGGCAGCCACAAGCATGGACGGCTTCAAGAGCAAATTAGATAAACATCTGGAGCAGAGGTCCATCAGTGGCTATTAGCCACAAAGTATAAATAGGAATTCTCAGTCTGGGGCAAGGGATGCTCTGTATTCTTGGTGTTTTTTGGGGGGGCGGGGAACAGGGGGAGGGCTTCCTGCCCCCACCACTGGACCTCGTGATGGCCCCTGGTATTTTTGGCCACTGGGTGACAGAGTGTTGGACTGGATGGGCCAGTGGCCTGATCCAACACTGGCTTCTCTTATGTTCATTTGGCATGCAGCTGGGCTCCTTCTCTTGAGTCACCTCATCTGAGGTCGGGGGCGGGGGGAGGAAGATACCATCAGTTTGCCCATCATTCCCTATCTGGCCCTGACCAGCCTGATTCTGCCTCCGGATGCTGCCCTTCCCCTCTTATACCCCGCCCTTCACTCACTTGGAGTCTCAGAGCGGCTTACAGTCTCCTTTCCCCTCCCCTCCCCACAACAGACACCCCGTGAGGTAGGCGGGGCGGAGAGAGCTCTGACAGAAACGGCCCTTTTTCAAGAACAGCTCTGAGAGAACTTGTGACTGACTCAAGGTCACAACAGCAGCTGCATGTGGAGAGGAGGAGTGGGGAATCAAACCTGGTTCTCCCAGATGGGAGTCCGTGCACTTAACCACGACACCAGACTGGCTCTCTCAGCACTCTCTCCAGTAGAGTTGCCAACTCCAGCTTGGAAAATTCCTTGGGATTTTGAGGGTGGAGCTTGGGGCAGAGGAGGGATTTCAGTAGGGTATGACGCCATATTGTCCGCCCTTTAAAAAGCATCCGTATTATGCCGGGGAACTGATCTAGAGATGGTTTGTAATTCTGGGAGATTTCCAGATACCACCGGGAGGCTGGCAATTCAGGGACATGAACTCCCCCCTTACTGGCAAGGTTGGAAGATTTCAGCGCTGGCCATTGATCCTCTTGGGCTGGAGGTAAGTCTAGCTGCCTGTCGTAAGAACATAAGAGAAGCCAATGTTGGATCAGGCCAGTGGCCCATCCAGTCCAACGCACCGTGTCACACAGTGGCCAAAAATACCAGGTGCCCTCAGGAGGTCCAGCAGTGGGGCCAGGACACTAGAAGCCTTCCCACTGTTGCCCCCCCTCCAAGCACCAAGAATGCAGAGCATCCCTTGCCCCAGACTGAGAGATCCTATCTATTCCTTGTGGCTAATAGCCACCGATGGACCTCTGCTCCAGATGTTTATCCAATTCCCTCTTGAAGCCGTCCATGCTTGTAGCCGCCACCCCCTCCTGTGGCAGTGAATTCCACGTGTTAATCACTCTTTAGGTGAAGAAGGGCTTCCTTTTGTCTGTTCTAACCCGACTGCTCTGCCATTTCATGGAGTGGCCACGAGTTCTTGTCTGGTGAGAAAGGGAGGAAAGGACCTCTTTCTCTACCTGCTCTATCCCGTGCATAATCTTATAAACCTTGATCATGTCACCCCTCCGCCGTCGTTTCTCCAAGCTAAAGAGCCCCAAGCGCTTTGTTCTCCAAAATTATTGTCTATACAGTCTTCAAGTAACTGGAGCAGCCCTTTTTTTTTGCTATCAAGCAGCGGCTGACTGGTGGTGGCCCCGTGGGATTCAGTTTGGAGAAGAGGAGGTTGAGGGGGGACATGAGTGCTCTCTTGAAGTATCTGAAGGGCTGTCAGTTGGAGGAGGGCAGGGAGCTTTTCCGGTTGGCAGCAGAGGAGAGGACTCACAATGTAATGGGTTTAAAATTAAGGGCAAGAATATCCTGGCTGGATCTTCGGAAGAATTTTTTGACAGTCAGAGTTGTGCAGCAGTGGAATCAGCTGCCTGGGGAGGTGGGGAGCTCCACTGCATTGGCAGCCTTTAAGCAGCGGCTGGACAAACCCTGGTCAGGGATGCTCTAGGCTGACCCTGCACTGAGCAGGGGGTTGGACTAGATGGCCTGTAGGGCCCTTTCCAACTCTGATTCTTTGATTCTAGTTCAACACTTTAGCCATTGCACCACGCTGGTCAAATCTCCAAATTTCCCATTGGGTGGTCTTTTAGCTTCTTTCTCCACTGTGCTTCAAATGGGATGTGTGTGACTCACCTTGTACCTCTTTTTAAATCCAGTGGGCCAGGAGAACCCCAGCGCTAGCACCGTTTTCTTAACATCTTGACACCGCACTGCCGTTGCAGGAGTTTCCGGGGCCTTCCATGACACATGCAACTACGTTTACAGATGATTTAAAAATACGTCTATTTGTGCTGGAGGCAGCTTGTGGGGAGGGGGTTACGCAAACCTCTGCCGCCCACATGCCTGCTCCTCCTCCTCTTCCCCCATCAACGTTCCAACGGTGAACTGAACGTTTTCCTGCCATGTGGAAATGCCAAGGTGCCAACGGCCGAGGGGTGGTTTCAGGTCCCCCCTTCCTGCTTCTTCTGGGCACCCCCCCTTGAGGGACGCACGAATCCCCCCCCATCACTCCCCAACTGTGCATTCTCACCAGTTGGGGGGCTGGGATCTTCCCTCCCCAGCGTCGGGCAGCCGCATGGCAAAGGAAAACCATGGCTAGGCTTTGCGAACTCCGGGTTGGGAAATTCCTGGATATTTGGGGGTGGAGCCTGGGGAGGGCGGGGTTTGGGGAAGGGAGGGATCTCCGAGGACTGTAACGCCATAGAATCTCCTCTCCAAAGCAGCCGTCTCCTCCAAGGGAACTGATCTCTGTTGTCTGGAGGACCGTTGGAATACCAGGAGTTCTCCCGCCCCCACCTGGAGGCTGGCAACCATAGACCATGCGGACCTTGTGGCTGCTTCTGCTACTGCTGGGCTTAGTGCTAAGCGGGTCTCCTGCTCTAGAGGAGCCGTCCAGTTCAGGAGGCACTTCCGTGGTGGAAGGAGGAGGAAGACAGCAGGATGGAGTCAATGTAGAAGCACAGGTGAGTGCGGAGGAGACGATAGAATCAGAGAGAAGAAGAAGAAGAGGAGATTGGATTTATATCCCGCCCTTCACTCACTTAAGAGTCTCAGAGCGGCTTACAAACCCCTTTCCCCTCCCCTCCCCACAACAGACACCCTGTGAGATAGGTGGGGCTGAGAGAGCTCTTTCCCAAGCTGTCCTTGAGGGAACAGCTGGTCCAGAGCTATGGCTTGCCCAAGGTCATCCAGCCAGGTGCAAGTGGAGGAGTGGGGAATCAAACCCGGTTCTCCCAGATTAGAGTCCGCGCACTTAACCACTACACCAGACTGGCTCTCCAGAGTTGGAAGGGACCTCCAGGGTCATCTAGTCCAACCCCCTGCACAAGGCAGGGAATTCACAAATAACCTCCTCCTCCAGACCCCTGTTCTACACCCAGAAGACAGCAAAAAACCTCCAGGATCTCCAGCCAAGCTGGCCTGGAGAAAAATAGCTTCCTGACCCCGAAGTGGTGGTCAGCATTTCCCCGGGCGTGTCAGAAGGCCACGCGAACTAAGCACTGAAGCAGCAGCCCTTCCTGCCCTCCCGCTCATGATCTGCCTGACTTCACAGAATCCACATTGCTGTTCCTGGGCTGTCCTTGCAGGGTCTCTCCAGCGTCTCTCTTGCCTTGGGAAGGGAGAGGGGAACGCTCCTTTCAGACACGGACTAGCCACCAGCTTCACAGGTGTCTCCCCCACCGTGAACCTGTACCAATGGACGGTCCAAAATGCTCATGTGAAAAGAAAATAGGGGAGCTTGTATTGCACCCCTGGGGATACAGTATGGTGCGGTGGTTAGCGTGTGCTTGACTGGGAGAGGGGAGACCCACGTTCAGATCTCTCCCCCCCCCCCCCCCCGCATGACAATCCCTGGATAAACTTAGGCCCATCACTGGCCATCTTGCCCTAGAGGGTAATGCGGGAGGGGGAGGAGGAATGTGTGTTCACCATCCGAATGGAGAGGCTGGATTTTGGCATCGCCCAGCTCTCTGCGTATGCCCTGGCTCGAATTGTTTTTGCATTGCACCTCTTCATCCCGACTTCAGCTGGCCTTGGGCATACGCTGCTCCATAGCCCCTTCTATAATGAATATATATATTCATATAATATATATGACAACTGTCGCCCAAAAATGCAGGGAAACTCTCTCTCTCTCTCTCTCTCTCTCTCTCTCTCTCTCTCCCTCTGGCCCCACTGCTGGACCTCCTGATGGCCCCTGGGTTTTGGCCACTGTGTGACACAGAGTATTGGACTGGAGGGGCCATTGGCCTGATCCAACACTGGCTTCTCTTCTGTTCTCTGTGATCTTGGTGCTTGGGGGAGCCACACTGGGAGGGCTTCTGGAGTCCTGGCCCCGCTGGTGGACCTCCTGATGGCTCCTGGGTTTTGGCCACTGTGTGACCCAGGGTGTTGGACTGGATGGGCCACTGGCCTGATCTAGCATGGCTTCTCTTATGTTCTTATGTCTGGGGCAATGATGCTCTGTGTTCTTGGTGTTGGGGGAAGGGCAAGAGTGGAAGGGCTTCTGGAGTTCTGGCCCTGCTGGTGGACCTCCTGATGGCCCCTGGGTTTTGTCCACTGTGTGACCCAGAGTGTTGGACTGGAGGGGCCACTGGCCTGATCTAGCATGGCTTCTCTTATGTTCTTATGTCTGGGACAAATGATGCTCTGTATTCTTGGTGCTTGGGAGGGGGGGCAACAGTGGAGGGGCTTCTGGAGTTCTGGCCCCGCTGGTGGACCTCCTGATGGCCCCTGGGTTTTGGCCACTGTGTGACCCAGAGTGTTGGACTGGAGGGGCCACTGGCCTGATCTAGCATGGCTTCTCTTATGTTCTTATGTCTGGGGCAATGATGCTCTGTGTTCTTGGTGTTGGGGGAAGGGCAAGAGTGGGAGGGCTTCTGGAGTTCTGGCCCTGCTGGTGGACCTCCTGATGGCCCCTGGGTTTTGGCCACTGTGTGACCCAGAGTGTTGGACTGGAGGGGCCACTGGCCTGATCTAGCATGGCTTCTCTTATGTTCTTATGTCTGGGACAAATGATGCTCTGTATTCTTGGTGCTTGGGAGGGGGGGCAAGAGTGGGAGGACTTCTGGAGTTCTGGCCCCGCTGGTGGACCTTCTGATGGCCCCTGGGTTTTGGCCACTGTGTGACTGGATGGGCCACTGGCTTAATCTAGCAAAGCTTCTCATATTCTTCTCCCTCTCCCTCTCTCTCATCCATCCATCCATCCATCCATCCATCCATCCATCCATCCATCCATCCATCCATCCATCTATCTATCTATCTATCTATCTATCTATCTATCTATCTATCTATCTATCTATCTATCTATCTATCTATCTATCTATCTATCTCTTATAATCCCTCTGCTAATGTGTGTTTTACTCTGCTGTCCCATGACTGTAATAAATAATTGACTGATTGACTCCCACTGGCCCTTCTTGGCAAACCTCCCACCACACCCATCTGCCCTGGATATAAGGGGCTGAAGGAGCATTATTCTCATTTGTGCCTGACGAAGGGAGTGCTGACTCCCAAAAGCATATACCCTAGCCATTGGGTTGGTCTTTAGGTTGCTACTGGATTCAAATTTTGTTCCCTGAGCTCCTTGGAGCCAAGACAGAGAGGAAAATGTCTTAATTTGGTGCAGCTGCAAAGACAGTTAATACTAGGAGAAGTGGAAGGCAGCCGGAAAAGAGGAAGACCCAACATGAGACGGATTGACTCAGTCGAGGAAGCCATGAGGGCTGGCACGGGACCCCCGCCTTGTGGGCTTAGTCCAGAGTTTCCCAGCTGCAACGGCCCTCCCCCACCCCTGGTCCCTCCTCATGGTCTCCCCACATTTCTCTTGCAGGGCCTGAGGCTATGGCAGCGGAGCAAACTTCGAGGAGGCTGCATAGTAGTTAAATGGGTCAATGGTGTCAGGATTGAGAGGCTGCGTCCGAACTGCTTGACATTCCTGAGACGAGTGAGAGCACGTGTATTGCCTTTTGGCCAACCAGCCAAGTAGGAGCGTAAACACCGAGGACCTCCTGATGACGCACGGTTCAGCTGGAGATGCCCGCGGTGGAGCTCACGGGACTGGCACGGCCGGGTGCGGAGGCCCAGCCATGAGCGTGTCTTTCTGCTTTGGAGAAAGTGGAAGGTTGTCCTCTGGAACACAGAACTCCTTGTGCCCCTCCCTTGTCCTTCAATAAAGCTTTAGCAAACGCTTCATCCATTCATTCATTCATTCATTTGTTGCTTTCCCACCCAAATCAGGTCTCCAAGATGGGTTATACCAAGCAGTAAAACATGAAAATTATTGGGCTGTTTGGTTAATATAGCAAAGTTTGCCTGGTCCTAGAAGTGGCTCAGATGCTGAACTGCAGACCAGAAGGTTGGTAGCTCGGCAGTTCGAGACCCGAGTGCTGTGTGACGGAGTGAGCTCCCATCTCTGGCCCCGGCTCCTGCCAACCTAGCAGTTCGAAAGCAAGGAATTGCAAGTTGGTAAATAGGTTCTGCTTCGGTGGGAAGGTAACAGCGTTCCGTGTGTCTCGGTGTTTAGTCATGCCGGCCACGTGACCATGGAGACTTCTTCGGACAGCGCTGGCTCGTTGGCTTGGAAACGGAGATGAACATTGCATCCCTAGAGTCGGATTCGACTGGCTTTCGAGCAAAGGAAACCTTTACCTTTTCCTAGAAGTGTGATACTGAGTGCAGTAAACAAATCTCCAAAGATGTATGCCGCAAAAAAGGGGCAAACTTAACATTTATTCAGGAAGATCCAGTTCACATTCAGGTTGCAGTCAAAAGGAGAGAGAAGCCGAAATCCAGAGTACTTTGAAGTATCACACAATTAGCCATGTTTATGAATGCTGGGAAAGGAGTGTCTCTTTGTGTTGGAGGCTGCTTGTGGGAAGGGAGTTACGCAAACCTCTGCTGCCCACACGCCTGCTCCTGCTTCTCTTCCCCCATCAACGTTCCAACGGTGAACCGAATGTTTTCCTGCCATGTGGAAATGCCAAGGTGCCAACGGCCGAGGGGTGGTTTCAGGTTCCCCCTTCCTGCATCCTCTGGCCACTTCCCCCTCCAGGGACACATGACCCCCCCCATCACTGTCCTCTGGAGGTCAGCTGTAGCAGCAGGAGATCTCCAGGCCCCACCTGGAGGTTGGCAGCCCTAGCAGGTGGCAACTCACAGTTGGGACATTCTGGGTCATTTGGTGGTGGAACCTGGGGAGGGAGCTCAGCAAGGATGTGATGCAGCTGCTGGTGTGACCTTGGGTCAGTCACAAATTCTCTCAAAGCTGTTCTTTCCAGAGCAGTTCTTGAAAGAGCTCTCTCAGCCCCGCCTACCTCTCAGGGTGTCTGTTGTGGGGAGGGGAAGGGAAAGGAGATTATAAAACAGTTTGGTGTAGTGGTTAAGTGCGCGGACTCTAATCTGGGAGAACCGGGTTTGATTCCCCACTCCTCTACTAGCACCTGCTGGATGACCTTGGGCAAGCCATAGCTCTGTAAGAGCTGTCCTCTCAAGGACAGTTGTCTCAGAGCTCTCTCAGCCCCGCCTGCCTCTCAGGGTGTCTGTTGTGGGGAGGGGAAGGGAAAGGAGATTGTAAGCCAGTTTGGTGTAGTGGTTAAGTGCGCGGACTCTAATCTGGGAGAACCGGGTTTGATTCCCCATTCCTCCACATGCAGCTGCTGGAGTGCCCTGAGGTCAGTCACATGTTCTCTCGGAGCTGTTCTCTCAAGGGCAGTCCTTGAAAGAGCTCTCTCAGTCCCACCTACCTCTCAGGGCGTCTGTTGTGGGGAGGGGAAGGGAAAGGAGATCGTAAGTTGCGCTGAGACTCCTTCAGGTAGTGAAGAGTGGGGTATAAATCCAACCTCCTCCTCCTCCTCCTCCTCCTCCTCCAGGGAAACACATCCCTGTAGTCTGGAGATCAATTGTAGAATCATAGACTCATAGAGTTGGAAGGGACCTCCAGGGTCATCTAGTCCAACCCCCTGCATAATGCAGGAAATTCACAAATACCCCCCCACACACCCGCATTGACCACTGACAAAAAACCTTCCTGACCCCAGAGTGGTGATCATCATTTCCCTGGGCATGTAAAAAAGGCCCACAAAAACTAAGCACTGATGTGACCTTTCCTGCCCTCCCTCTCGTGATCGGCCTCAGTTCACAAAATCCACATGGCTGTCAGGTGGCCAGCCAGCCTCTGCTTGGAAGCCTCCCAAGAGGGAGGGCCCACCACCACCTCCCGAGGAAGCCTGTTCCACTGAGGAACCGTTCTAACTGCCAGAAAATGCTTCTTAACGTTTAGCTATTCTGATTTAATTTCAACCCGTTTGTCCTGGTCCAATTCTGGAAGAGCCCCCAGGCCGTACCTGGAGCTTGGCAACGCCAACCCCTGCCCTGTTTTCGCCATTGTTCGAGGTGCCCTAGGCCTCCTGCCAAGGAGCTGGCGAGATGCCCATACCAGGGCCCTCTCTGTCCCTCGTCTCTGTGTCCGGGCCTTCACAATGGGCCTTGTGGAGTGGGGGGGGGGGGGCTGGACGCTGGACAAAACCTCCCTTGTGAAGCCGTCCAAGAAACCTGACCGGCTGCTCCAGTTCGCGCTGCTTCCTCTGAGATGGGACGGGATGCCGCCGCCGCCGCCTCCATTTCGCAACGGGTGCCAACCGGGAGCGAGATGAGGCGTTTGCTCTGCCTCTTGATCGTGGGGCTCCTAGCCGTGGTCGTCGTTGCCAAGCCAAGCGGGCCGGCCTGGCTGGCGGACGGAGGCCCAGAGGTGGCGAGAGGACGAGTCGGAGAGGTGGCGCCGGGAGACAGCGTTCAGCCACACTCCAGGGTAAGTCCAGGGCCTTTCTTTCTTCCTCCTGCCCCCAACAACAGACCCAAGGCTGCCGACTCCGGGTCAGGAAATACCTGGAGATTTGAGGGTGGAACCTGGAAGGCTGGGGTTAGGAAGGCACCCCAGCAGGGCATAATGCTGTGCAGTCTAGTTTCCAAAGTAGGCATTTTCTCCAGGACGTGTGGAATAAATGTTTTAGAAACATCGAGCAAGAAGGGACCCCAAGGGTCATCTGCTCCCTCTAAGCTGTGGAGTCTCGTGAGCAAAAGTTCTGCTTTGTGAGCTGCTGGCATTCAAGTTGTGAGCGAGCGATTTGGCCGCCGCATCAGTCAGTTTGCTCTGGAGCCCTCCTTCCTGAGCGAAGACAAAAATCTGTGAGCTGGAGGCTAAAAAAGGGGGACCTAGCTCACACTCAGCTGAGAGGGGCTACTGAGTCCAATCCCCCTGCACAACACAGGAAATTCACCCCTCTCACTCCCCTAGTGACCCCTGCTCTATGGCCAGAGGAAGGCAAAAAACCTCCAGGATCCCTGGGCCAGTCTAGCCTGGAGGAAAATTGCTTCCTGGCTCCAAAGTGGCAATTGGCATTACCCTGGGCATATGAGAAAGGGCCACGAGAGCCAACCACTGGCTCATCCCTTCCTGCCCACTCTCTCCCAAGAGCTGCCTAAATTCCTCGAGTCAGATGGCCACCTAGCTTCTGCTTGAAAACCGCCAAGGAAGGAGAGTCCACCACCTCCCGAGGAAGCCTGTTCCACCGAGGAACTGCCATGGCTGTTATTTTAAGTAAATAGATAATGACTACACAAGTGATCGATGTAATTCCAGGAGCTCTCCAGCTGCCACCTGGAGGTTGGTAACCCAAAGCAGACCACAAAGTTCTCATTCAAAGTCTTGCGTAGTCACTCCTTACCTAGGGTTGCCGGCTCAGGGTTGGGGAAATCCCAGAGATTTGGGGAGGGAAGGGACCTCAGCAAGGTACAATGCCATACAGTTTCCCCCCTCCAAAGCTGCCATTTTCTCCAGGGGCACCGATCTGTACAGTCAGGAGATCGGATGCAATATCAGGAGATCTCCAGGTCTCACTGGGAGGTTGGCAACCCCACCTGCAACCCATGGTCCGGGGGGGGGGGGGGAAGATTTGCACATGTAGTTCCTGTCTCTATATGCATGGGACTGTGGACTGCCATTATGGCAGAGCCGCTGAGTGTAATCCTGAACTCACTGTCTGACCTGGGCTTCGATCGCATACCTTTCCAGTTTGGTGTAGGCAGAAAAACTCTCTTAAAGGAGACCAGTTTCTTGACAGAGAGTTAGACGGGATCCTAGAGGTCACTTACTCCAACCCCCTTGCTCAGTGCAGGAATGAGTCAACTACAGCACCCCACTCTGCTTAAAGCAGTGCACGCCTTTAAAAAAGCATTTAAAAATGATTGAAAAAGCATTTACAGGAGAAATTCTTGAGGGGCTGTGCTTTTAAGAGAGGGGGCGAAGCCCCCGAAAGCCCCAACGTGGCTATGGGCTTGTTGGCAACCCTTCCCATGGGGGTGTTATAAATCCTGGACGCTTGAAAGAAAGCAGCCCCTCTTCTTAGCATGAAGGCCTAGGAACTCGGTCTCCCCCCAAAATACAAGATTCACAGATTGCTAAATTTGACAGCTGAGGCCCACACTGGCTGCAGCAGGGCCAGAAACTTCTTGGAGATTTTGAGAATAGAGCCTGAGGAAGGTAGAATATGGGGGTCTAACGCCAAAAAGTCCACCTTCCAAGGCGGCCTTTTCCTCCAGGGGAACTGATCTCTGCCACCTGGAGATCGCTTGTAATATTAGAAGATCTCCCTCCACCACCTGGGAGTTAGCAACTCTATGCTCCAGTCACGACACACTGGACTGTACAAAATCTGGCTGCAGAACTGAAAAGGTTTCAGCCTGCAGAAAACCTAGTAAAGTTGATCCGTCTCCAGAGTGGATTACCTGACTAAATTGCCTAAATTGCCCTGACCTGAATAGCCCAGGCAAGCCCGATCTCGTCAGATCTCAGAAGCTAAGCAGCGCCGACCCTGGCCAGTACTCGGAAGGGAGACCTCCAAGGAATACCAGGGCCGGGACGCAGAGGCAGGCAAGCCTGTTCTTCTCAGATCTCGGGAGCTAAGCAGGGCCGACCCTGGCAAATACTCGGAAGGGAGACCTCCAAGGAATACCAGGGCTGGGACACAGAGGCAGGCAAACCCGTTCTTCTCAGATCTCAGAAGCTAAGCAGGGCCAATCCTGGCAAGTGCTTAGTCTCTGGCCCCAGCTCCTGCCAACCTAGCAGCTCGAAAGCAAGAAATTGCAAGTAGATAAATAGGTACGGCTTCCGTGGGAAGGTAACAGCGTTCCGTGCGCCTCGGTATCTAGTTATGCCAGCCTCATGACCACGGAAAAAATGTCTTTAGACAGCGCTGGCTCTTCGGCTTGGAGATAGAGATGAGCACCGCATCCCTAGAATCGTATTCGACTGGCTTTTGAGCAAGGGAAACCTTTACAAAGGGGCAACTGGATTCACATCTAGCTGTTCTAATGTAAACTGACTTGGGTACCCTCTGCAATTATCCAAAATTCTAAAACAGAGTTTGGGTCCAGTGGTATCTTTAAGGCCAACAAAGTTCAATTCTGGGCAGAAGCTTGCATGTGCATGCACACTTCATCCGACGAAATGCAAACACACGAAACCTTATACCCAGAACTTTGTTGGTCTTCAAGGTGCCGCTGGGCCGAAACCTTGTCTTCTTGCTTCAGACCAACATGACGACCCGCCTGAATCTGTTCTCAGTTCTGACACCCCTTCCTGGTTTTTCCATCTCAGGGCCTGAGGGTGCAGCGGTCCGGGAAGGGCAAGAAGAAGAAGCGGATGATGATGTGGAACACGGGACCCCTTCTCATCCTTGGCTCCAATGTGCCCGACGGCCTCAAAGGCTGATGGGGCAGCGGTTTGGGGACACCCCCGCCAGGCCTCTGCCAGGATTCCTCTTCACTGCAGGGAAGATCCCCTCAGGAACCAGCTGGGGAAGGCATGGCTGAAAGCCAGCGGATGCAGACCTTCCCAAGGGGGGAAAGAGTTACCTGTCTGGTAGAATACAAGTCCCTTTCGAGAGCTTTCCTGGTTTTGTGTCCATTTCTTTGCGTGCTGCAGAAAGGGGCGTTTTAGGGAAGCGAATCTAACAGCATTTGACAGTGGGGTTGATTTCCAGATTGGCCGCCAGGTGTCAATAAGACACCACATCGCAACTGGATGCCGGACCTCGGAGAGAAAACTCCAGCGATGCCGTTCTGCAGGAGTCAAAAGCGTGCATGCTTCCCTCTCTTATTTTTATGGAGACAGATCAAGATGGGGAGCCGTGTAAGGTTGCAATCAGACGGCTCTTTAGATCCGACCCAGGCACGAGTGCCTGGCGGATTTAAAGGGAACGTCCAGACAGCGACATCTGGGAAAGGTGCCGCTTCCTTGATCAGCCCATTGAGCCCTGCCATGGAGCCGTACTTTAAAGATACCGGTGAAATGCTTGCCGAAGAGCAAATGGCAGACTTTCCCCCCTCAAGTCATTCCAGCGCACCATCAGCCTGTCGGGATGGTCTGACTTCAGACCATCCTGAACAGCCACCATTTAAAAAAAAATACCTAGCGATATGTGCATAAACGCATAAACGTGCGACGGCCGCAGAGCTCTGCTCAAACATGCCAGACAATTTCATGTTTCTGAATGGCCTGTGAAATTTATGAACTTTGTTAATTGAAATGTTACCTAGAGGAAGGTACCACTGGCAGTGCTTTAATCATTCAATTCTGCGCATGTGTGGAAAAACAAGCAAACGGCGAGGTGCATATGCGCATGCGCAAACAGAATTTTAAAAAACCTGACCGCACGGCTCCTTCGGGTCGACACTGTCTAGACAATCCACCGTGGAGTTCACGCGCGGTAAGGCGATTCACGGGGGGGCTGTCTGGTCATGTAACACTGGATTAAAAAGATCGGGATCCAATTAGAGCCGGGCCAGTGGCGGGATTAGCTGCCCGTCTGAACACACCCTAAGTCTGTCTGTAGCGGTAGAAAAGAGCCAGAGTCAAGGAGCACTTTAAAGACGAACAACATTTGTGGCAGGGGAGGAGCTTTCGTGGGTCACTGCTCACTTCTTCAGTATGAATTTTCATGAGTCTCTGTTCACTTCTGTGACAAATTTTGTTAGTCTTTAAGGTGCTACTGGGCTCTTGTTCTTTTCTGCTGCTGCCAACAGACTAACACGGTGACCCATCTTGCTCTATTGGCTTATAGGGTTTGTGTGCCTTCCATCCACTAGCCAGGAGTACTCCTGATGGCTTCTGTTGACTCTTGGTGAGGGCTGCAGTGGCTCAAGTGGTTAAGACGCTGAATTGCAGATCGGAAGATCGGTAGTTCAGCATTTCAAGACCCGAGTGCCGCGTGACGGAGTGAGCTCCCGTCTGTGGTCCCAGCTCCTGCCAACCTAGCAGTTCGAAAGCAAGAAATTGCAAGTAGGTAAATAGGTACGGCTTCGGTGGGAAGGTAACAACTTTCCGTGCACCTCGGTGTCTAGACATGCTGGCCACATGACTATGGAGAAGTCTTCGGACAGCGCTGGCTCTTCAGCTTGGAAACGGAGATGAGCACCGCATCCCTAGAGTCGTGTTTGACTGGCTTTTGAGCAAGGGAAACTTTGACCTTTACCTGACTCTTGGCAGAGTGCAAATCCTGCAGTGAATCTCCAGAGACCACCATGTTTCCTCTCCCTACTTTACTAGAGTCCAGTGTTCCCTCTAAGCTGAGTTAGTGTGAGCCAGCCCACAGTTTTTTAGCCTCTGGCTCACACATTTTTGTCTCAGCTCAGGAACGATGGCTCCAGAGCAAACTAATTCATGCTGTAGCTAAATCGCTTGTTCACAACTTCAATGCCAGGAGCTCACAAAGTAGAATTTCTGCTCACAAGACTCCACAGCTTAGAGGGAGCATTGCTAGAGTCCTGCATGTCTCCTCCTCCACATCATCACTATTTTAATTTAATTTATACTAGGAGTAAGGCCCGCTGGGGGAGTAAATACAACGGGCTCTAGAAGGAAGCTCCAGGTGAGTGTCCTGGCTGTGGCTGGTGGAGCGGCAATTTTACGTCAGGACTCACTCAGTGAACAGCAACAGCAAGCTGTTTAGAAGGTTAGAGGCAAAGGCCAATCAGGCCGCATATGCAAATGACCTCTATGTTCTGACTGGCTGTGGGGGGGAGGCGAGACTCTGGCAACGCAGCCAGTGGATAGGGACAGCTTGAGTGACAGGTCAGGGAACCAAAGGCTGTGGGAGCGTGTGGAACGTTCAGGAAAGAGTCACCCCAACATTCAATTATATAATGAGAGATCCTGCCCTCCCTGCCGAGGCGGGCTTGGGGTGGCTTACAAACAGTTCAAAAATACAATTAAATACAGTAAAATACAATAAAACCTATCATAAACTTATAAGTTACTTAAAATAACAATCAATTAAAACAGATACATAAAACGCTGGCACACACCCAAGCAACAAGCGGAGCAGTTTGAGTCCAGCAGCACCGTGAAGACCAACAAAGTTTCATTCTGGGTATCAGCTTTCGTGTGCATGCACACTGCTTCAGTTATATAGAGGAACAAAGCTTAAGTCCAGTGACACCTTTTAAGACCAACAAAGCTTCATTCTGGGTTTAAGCTTTCGTGCACATGCGTACTTCTTCAGATATGATAAAATGGAAATTACCAGTCCATATGTATAGGTAAAAGCTGAGCAGCAAATCAGCATACAATGTCATAGGGATGTTTAACAGATGCAAGGGCCAAACAGGAATGACAAGCTTTATATGGTCAACATCTGTTTGGGTTTAATTCCGGGGGGAAATGTAATGTAATTTGGAATGGTCAAATGGAATGTCTTTCTCTGGACTGGGGACAGGGGAGATAACACTGCACAACCAACCGGCCCATCTCAAAGGAGAGGATGATGTAAGGTTGGCTCCATGCCCTGTTGTTGGCCCTCCAGGGGAACTGGCTGGCCACTGTGTGAGACGGGAGGCTGGACTAGGGGGACCTTCACTGGTCTGAGCCAGCAGGGATCTTCTGAGGTTCTTCTCAGGGGAAGGCCTCGGCCTCTCTGCCCTGTTGTTGGCCCTTCAGAGGAACTGGCTGGCCACTGTGTGAGACAGGATGCTGGACTAGATGGACCCTCACTGGTCTGACCCAGCAGGGCTCTTCTGAGGTTCTTCTCAGGGGAAGGCCTCAGAGTCTTTGCCCTGTTGTTGGCCCTTCAGAGGAACTGGCTGGCCACTGTGTGAGACGGGAGGCTGGACTAGATGGACCCTCACTGGTCTGACCCAGCAGGGCTCTTCTGAGGTTCTTCTCAGGGGAAGGCCTCGGCCTCTCTGCCCTGTTGTTGGCCCTTCAGAGGAACTGGCTGGCCACTGTGTGAGACAGGATGCTGGACTAGATGGACCCTCACTGGTCTGACCCAGCAGGGCTCTTCTGAGGTTCTTCTCAGGGGAAGGCCTCGGCCTCTCTGCCCTGTTGTTGGCCCTCCAGAGGAACTGGCTGGCCACTGTGTGAGACAGGATGCTGGACTAGATGGACCCTCTCTGGTCAGATCCAGCAGGGCTCTTCTGATGCTCTTATCAGGGGAAGGCCTCGGCCTCTCTGCCCTGTTGTTGGCCTTCCAGAGGAACTGGCTGGCCACTGTGTGAGACATGATGCTGGACTAGATGGACCCTCACTGGTCTGACCCAGCAGGGCTCTTCTGGTGTTCTTCTCAGGGGAAGGCCTCGGCCTCTCTGCCCTGTTGTTGGCCCTTCAGAGGAACTGGCTGGCCACTGTGTGAGACAGGATGCTGGACTAGATGGACCCTCTCTGGTCTGACCCAGCAGGGCTCTTCTGGTGTTCTTCTCAGGGGAAGGCCTCGGCCTCTCTGCCCTGTTGTTGGCCCTTCAGAGGAACTGGCTGGCCACTGTGTGAGACAGGATGCTGGACTAGATGGACCCTCACTGGTCTGACCCAGCAGGGCTCTTCTGAGGTTCTTCTCAGGGGAAGGCCTCGGCCTCTCTGCCCTGTTGTTGGCCCTCCAGAGGAACTGGCTGGCCACTGTGTGAGACAGGATGCTGGACTAGATGGACCCTCACTGGTCTGACCCAGCAGGGCTCTTCTGAGGTTCTTCTCAGGGGAAGGCCTCGGCCTCTCTGCCCTGTTGTTGGCCCTCCAGAGGAACTGGCTGGCCACTGTGTGAGACAGGATGCTGGACTAGATGGACCCTCACTGGTCTGACCCAGCAGGGCTCTTCTGAGGTTCTTCTCAGGGGAAGGCCTCGGCCTCTCTGCCCTGTTGTTGGCCCTCCAGAGGAACTGGTTGGCCACTGTGTGAGACGGGAGGCTGGACTAGATGGACCCTCACTGGTCTGATCCAGCAGGGCCCTTCTGATGTTCTTCTCAGGGGAAGGCCTCGGCCTCTCTGCCCTGTTGTTGGCCCTCCAGAGGAACTGGTCAGCCCCTGTGTGAGACAGGATGCTGGACTAGATGGACCCTCACTGGTCTGACCCAGCAGGGCTCTTCTGGTGTTCTTCTCAGGGGAAGGCCTCGGCCTCTCTGCCCTGTTGTTGGCCCTTCAGAGGAACTGGCTGGCCACTGTGTGAGACAGGATGCTGGACTAGATGGACCCTCACTGGTCTGACCCAGCAGGGCTCTTCTGAGGTTCTTCTCAGGGGAAGGCCTCGGCCTCTCTGCCCTGTTGTTGGCCCTCCAGAGGAACTGGCTGGCCACTGTGTGAGACAGGATGCTGGACTAGAGGGACCCTCCCTGGTCTGACCCAGCAGGGCTCTTCTGAGGTTCTTCTCAGGGGAAGGCCTTGGCCTCTCTGCCCTGTTGTTGGCCCTCCAGAGGAACTGGCTGGCCACTGTGTGAGACAGGATGCTGGACTAGATGGACCCTCACTGGTCTGACCCAGCAGGGCTCTTCTGGTGTTCTTCTCAGGAGAAGGCCTCGGCCTCTCTGCCCTATTGTTGTTGGCCCTCTGGAGGAATTGGCTGGCCACTGTGTGAGACAGGATGCTGGACTAGATGGACCCTCACTGGTCTGACCCAGCAGGGCTCTTCTGGTGTTCTTCTCAGGAGAAGGCCTCGGCCTCTCTGCCCTGTTGTTGGCCCTCCAGAGGAACTGGCTGGCCACTGTGTGAGACAGGATGCTGGACTAGATGGACCCTCACTGGTCTGACCCAGCAGGGCTCTTCTGAGGTTCTTCTCAGGGGAAGGCCTCGGCCTCTCTGCCCTGTTGTTGTCCCTCCAGAGGAACTGGCTGGCCACTGTGTGAGACAGGATGCTGGACTAGATGGACCCTCACTGGTCTGACCCAGCAGGGCTCTTCTGAGGTTCTTCTCAGGGGAAGGCCTCGGCCTCTCTGCCCTGTTGTTGGCCCTCCAGAGGAACTGGCTGGCCACTGTGTGAGACAGGATGCTGGACTAGATGGACCCTCACTGGTCTGACCCAGCAGGGCTCTTCTGAGGTTCTTCTCAGGGGAAGGCCTCGGCCTCTCTGCCCTGTTGTTGGCCCTCCAGAGGAACTGGTTGGCCACTGTGTGAGACGGGAGGCTGGACTAGATGGACCCTCACTGGTCTGATCCAGCAGGGCCCTTCTGATGTTCTTCTCAGGGGAAGGCCTCGGCCTCTCTGCCCTGTTGTTGGCCCTCCAGAGGAACTGGCTGGCCACTGTGTGAGACAGGATGCTGGACTAGATGGACCCTCACTGGTCTGACCCAGCAGGGCTCTTCTGGTGTTCTTCTCAGGAGAAGGCCTCGGCCTCTCTGCCCTATTGTTGTTGGCCCTCCGGAGGAACTGGCTGGCCACTGTGTGAGACGGGATGCTGGACTAGATGGACCCGCCCTGGTCTGACCCAGCAGGGCTCTTCCGATGTTCTTCTCAGGGGAAGGCCTCGGCCTCTCTGCCCTGTTGTTGGCCCTCCAGAGGAACTGGCTGGCCCCTGTGTGAGACGGGATGCTGGACTAGATGGACCCGCCCTGGTCTGACCCAGCAGGGCTCTTCTGAGGTTCTTAAGAAAGATTCCCACTCCAGGCTATTCTGGTTAGGCTTACTTTGTTGAATGCCAGAACAATGTCTGGGCTGCTGTTCCTGTTGCCAAATGGACAGGAGGAAAAGGTTGTGTCCCTTCAATACAGTTTTAGTGGGAGGAAATGGGCCTGTGAGCAAACTGGCATTAAATGAATGGGTTGACTGACCAGCTGAAAAGCCAGCAACCCGAGTTGCCATTTCTGAAACTGACGCTGCTCTTGTGCCTTTCATAAGCAGCCTGATTTGGAAAAAGGACAAATAGCGAGAGAAGCCTTTTTCTGGCATGAAGATAAAGCGGTGGGACAAGCGGCTGGGACTTAAATTTCTGCTTTTGAAGACATAAGAGCAGGACTAGGGGGAAAACTTGGCCATCAATTCACGCAAGCTCATAGGCCGAGGTCTAAAAAACGAATGCCTCATAGAAACGGCTCTTGAAATGGTGTTCTTACTCTGGCTGAAACTGAGAGAAAACTTTAGAATGAACCTACGGGCTGTGGAGTGGATTCCAAAAGATATCAAGTGGATTAAGTTGCAATTTCTCTCCCGGAAGACTGGGGCCCCTGAACAAGTTCTCCTGGTTTTTAATGACTAGGCTGAAGACCACTTGCAAACATAAGAAGATAAGAAGAAGAGCCCTGCTGGATCAGACCAGGGAGGGTCCACCTTGTCCAGCCTCCCATCTCACACAGTGGCCAACCAGTTCCTCTGGAGGGCCAACAAGAGGGCAGAGAGGCCGAGGCCTTCCCCTGAGGAGAACCTCAGAAGAGCCCTGCTGGATCAGACCAGTGAGGGTCCATCTAGTCCAGCCTCCTGTCTCACACAGTGGCCAACCAGTTCCTCTGGAGGGGCAACAACAGGGCAGAGAGGCCGAGGCCTTCCCCTGAGAAGAACCTCAGAAGAGCCCTGCTGGGTCAGACCAGTGAGGGTCCCTCTAGTCCAGCCTCCTGTCTCACACAGTGGCCAGCCAGTTCCTCTGGAGGGCCAGCAACAGGGCAGAGAGGCCGAGGCCTTCCCCTGAGAAGAGCATCAGAAGAGCCCTGCTGGGTCAGACCAGTGAGGGTCCCTCTAGTCCAGCATCCCGTCTCACACAGTGGCCAGCCAGTTCCTCTGGAGGGCCAACAACAGGGCAGAGAGGCCGAGGCCTTCCCCTGAGAAGAGCATCAGAAGAGCCCTGCTGGGTCAGACCAGTGAGGGTCCCTCTAGTCCAGCCTCCTGTCTCACACAGTGGCCAGCCAGTTCCTCTGGAGGGCCAACAACAGGGCAGAGAGGCCGAGGCCTTCCCCTGAGAAGAGCATCAGAAGAGCCCTGCTGGGTCAGACCAGTGAGGGTCTCTCTAGTCCAGCATCCTGTCTCACACAATGGCCAGCCAGTTCCTCTGGAGGACGAACAACAGGGCAGAGAGGCCGAGGCCTTCCCCTGAGAAGAGCATCAGAAGAGCCCTGCTGGGTCAGACCAGTGAGGGTCCCTCTAGTCCAGCATCCCGTCTCACACAGTGGCCAGCCAGTTCCTCTGGAGGACGAACAACAGGGCAGAAAGGCCGAGGCCTTCCCCTGATAAGGACATCAGAAGAGCCCTGCTGGGTCAGACCAGTGAGGGTCCCTCTAGTCCAGCATCCCGTCTCTCACAGTGGCCAGCGAGTTCCTCTGGAGGGCCAACAGACAGGGGTCATTTGAGGCCAGAGCAAGGCGGAGCAGCACTCCACCAGCCCAAGAGTGGGCACTAGGGCAACCACGGGCCGAATCAGATTCTCTGATCTGATTCGGCCCACTGCTGGATTGCCGCCGAAATTCAGCAGCGGCTTAAAAAGCGGCTGGAGGGGAAGGGGTTTGAGGGAGAGGCTCCATATGTACAGGGTAGCTGCTGGAGCCTCCCCCCCCAAATACCCACCAAGTTTAAAAAATATTGGACCAGGGGGGTCCAATTCTACAGGCCCCCAAACAGGTTGCCCCCATTCGCTCCATTGTTCTCTATGGTGGGAAAAAAGTAATGTTTTGGGGCCCGTAGAACTGGACCCTGTGGTCCAATCTTCTTGAAACTTGGTGGGTATTTCAGGGAGAGGCCCCAGCAGCTACCCTGCAAGTTTGGCGCCTCTCCCTCAAACCCCCTCTCCTCCAGCTCCTCATATACCCTATGAGTTTTTGCCATTGACTTCAATGGCCCTTAGGGTATAACGGGGCTGAAACTTAGGCTGATTTTACACCTCCCCTCTAAAGTAGTTTGACTGCTGTCTTTTCCTGAGCTGATTTCACAGTGGTGTGAAATTTCACTCCAGGGGGTCTAAGTGCACTTAGAAACTACAATTGTTTAAAGCAGAATGAAGCGGTATTATACTAGCTTGACCACAGGAGGGCAATTAGTAGATGTGGACATTTCAGCAGCAGCACGGTTCCACACCGCACAGAAGTATGGGCAGGTTTTTTTGGAACTAGAATGATCCCAGCGGGAAAGTCCGATGTAAAACCAGCCTTACATTCAGCCAGCGGAATGGCTCTGGAATGGGCTTGCACTGCCGAAACTGATATGCGGGGGGGGTCATTCGGCAGCCAGAACAGATGCAGCCTGATTTGGCCCGATCTGAATCAGGCCAAAAAAAAATTATTTGCACACCCCTGGTGGGCACAAATGGCAGCGGTGGCAAGCCCCTCCCCCAACTCCCAGCAGGCCTCAGGAGGAAGAGACGCGAGAAGAGGTTTAAGGTTTAAACCCCTTTTGTTTAGAGTTGTGTGGTAGCAGCGGTACGATCTTTCCATTGTATTCTATGGGGCCCTTCTCGCTTCACTCCCCCCTCCGCCCGCCTTGGCAGGCCAGCTGGGGAAGGGGAGGGGAGGCTTTTGAAGACCCCCCCCCTTTTGCTTCCCTTTCTGACACACTTCCGATGATGTCAGGGGGCATGGCATATGCTAATGAGTTATGCTAATAGGTATGCTAATGAGCTCCTGCGCCTCTTTTTCTATGAAATGACCCCTGCCAACAGGGCAGAGAGGCTGAAGAGCCCGGCTAGATCCAGTCAGTGGTCCATCCAGTCCAGCCTCCTGTCTCACACTGTGGCCAACTGCTTCTTCTCTGGAGGGCCAACACCAGGGCAGAGAGGCTGAGGCTTTCTCCGATGTTGCCTCCGGACTCTGGGATCCAGAGAGGCAAAATTCACAGCACCCTTAGGATGAAGAATTGGCATACTTGCCCACTCGGGCGGAGTAGCAGCTTCGAGGAGCCGAAAGGTGGACGTTCGCTCTTCCAGTCGGTTGTAGACTCTAACAACATACGACACAGCGTCTTCAAAGCTCAGTGCTTGATCCGGAGCATGCTGAGCGGAGGGTGCTACAGCTGTGCCAACTGTCAGCAGGCCCCTCCAGAGGCAGGTCTTCATCCACAGAGCTTTCCCCCACCTCTGCTGACGTGTCCTTTCTGATCCAGGAATTGCCCTCTGTGCTGCAGCTGCCCGGCCTGGAACCTCCCGCAAAGGCTCCAACATTAACTGTGCCTTCAGGAAGCTCTGCTCATCCAGGCCTCGCCAAAGTGGGCAGATCCAGGCAAGAGGAAGGGAATCGATGGCCGGGCTCTGTTCCTCACGGCTCAAATCCAGTTCTGCATATAAAGAAGAGGAAGTATATACAACACAAGGAAACAATTCTGAATGATACTCTCATTTTTTTTTGCTTTGGACAGTGGCCTACTATGCACGTACATTAGCCTGATCCAACACTGGCTTCTTATGTACAGCTTACTGGAGAGAATTCAAGCAGTCGAGCCTTTAAGCTTGACTTTGGATTCTCTGCCTGCAGTACACACCATTCTTTTTCTACGGTTTCACTGTCACGGGAGGTGGCGGCGGCTCCAAGCATGGACAGCTTCAAGAGGGAATTAGACAAACAGCTGGAGCAGAGGTCCATCAGTGGCTCTTAGCCACAAGGTATTGATGGAACACTCTGTCTGGGGCAAGGGATGCTCTGTATTCTTGGTGCTTGGGGGGGGGGCAACAGTGGGAGGGCTTCTAGTGTCATGGCCCCACTGCTGGACCTCCTGAGGGGACCTGGTATTCTTGGCCACTGTGTGGCACAGAAGAGTGTTGGACTGGATGGGCCACTGGCCTGATCCAACACTGGCTTCTCTTATGTTCTTATGCTGCGCTACATGACGCAGCAATGCATAGAGGAAAACAATGGTTGATCTAAGGAGAGGAGGTGTAGATAGTTTTGTAAATAGAGTATGCCTTAGTTAAGCTCAGAAACGTTTTGCTTTCATTGCGCTATTTTCACAATGTAAGAGTTACGGCCCTGATGACTCACCCGCTTTCACGTTCAGCAGCTGCGGAGGCAGGGAGAGTCTTTCTCCTCCCGACACAATTCCCCTTCTTTCCCTCATGCAGGTTTCTTCCTTATCTAGCTTCACGGTTCCCCAGCCAGAAGGACACATTATAACCTCTGTTTGCAGCGAGCTGTTGGCTTCCTTCCTTAACCTTTTTGTAAGAGATGTCATTTGTGTTGGAGTGAGTGATTCAGCACGTCTGGGCATGGGGGGGGGCAGCCCTACATCACTCTAAGGGCATATAGGAGTTATCTCCCTACTGGATGCCTCTCTTTGTCTTTACCTGGGAGCTGCCCTCTGACCCCCTCCTCTCTCTCCCTTTGTCCTCTCCCTCCCTCGACATGGCCTTCCCTGGAGACACACATCTCTGCATATCTCTCCTGTAGAGACAATGCCCTCATACTCCCACACACATGATGACAGACAAGGTGGCCATTTGCGATAGGGAAAAGCAATCTTTAGGTTAGGCTTCTTTCACTCCTTTCGACTGCAACCTGAAAGTGAACTGGATCTACTGGAATAAATGTAAGTTTACCCTTTGCTTTTTGCAATATACTTCTTGGAAGGTTTTAGGGTGCGTTCAGATGGGCAGCTAATCCCGCCATTGGCCTGGCTGTAATTTGAGATAGATCTTTTTGATCCAGCTTGCCCATGAAGCACTTTACCGTGTGTGACTCCCATGGTGGATTGTCTAGATGGCATCCACTGTAAGGAGCTGTGCGGTCAGCTTTTTTTTTTTTTTAAATCCTGTCTGCGCATGCGCATATTCGCGTCACTTGATTTTCTGCACATGTGTGGACTAAAATGGTAAAAGCGTCGCCAGTGGTACCTTCCTCTAGGTACCATTTCTGTTAATAAAGTGGAGAAAGTTCAGGGGACCATCAGAAACATAACATTGTTCTGATCGTTTGAGCAGAGCTCTGCAGATGTCGCATGTTTAAGCGGTTATGCGCACATCGCTAAGACTTTTTTAAAATGGCGGTCATTTGGGATGGTCTGGAGACCATCCCTACAGACTGATTGCGTGCTGGAGGTACGACCTGACGGTGGAAAGTCCGCCATCGGCTCGTCGGTCAGCTTTAGACCAAACTTTCACCACTATCTTTTAAGTACGGATCCCCGTCGTGGATCGACGGGCTACTCACGAAAGCGGCACGATTCCCAGATGTCGAGATCTGGACGTGCACTTCAAATCCGCCAGGCATTCGTGCTTGGCGTGGCTCAAAAGAGCCATATGAATGCGCCCTTATTTTCTGCCCTCAGCATCATGCTTCTACGACTGGGCAAATTCTGCTACATTAAGCAAATATCCCAGTAATTTAATGGTACCTTCTCGGATGGAAAATGTGATGAGACCATTTGTCCCGAAAAGAGAGACCGAAAAATGAATATATTGCAGCAATGCACAAGACTGTAAAATGAGAAATCATTACAATGACAGTTTCATCTCTGGGGACATTTCCATGCTAGCCAGTCCCGTTCGTCGAAAAGGGGAGAAAGGAGGGTCCGTGAAACTGCAGACCGGTCAGTTTAACTTCCAGCACCATGGAAGAGAATGAAGAACGGATTATACAGTGATCAGTCCGAACCAGCCCTGCCAGATTCATCTTAATTACATTTCTTATTTGGTTTTGAGCCTAGTGCATGATGGAAAGGCCAAAATCTATATTCCTTTATTTCACGAGGAAATGAGAGTCCTCTATGATCGCAAGCGGGAGGGAAGGCAGCCCGGTCTAGCCCAGTGGTGTTGAACGCATTTGTTATGAGGGCCGGATCTGACCTGAATGTCACTTTGCCGGGCTGGGCCATTTTTGATTATTTCGTCGATTATTTTGTGAATACTTTATTATACTGTTACCATTCGCTGTTACTATTCTGTAGCGTCTTTTGTGACGCAGCTTTATTATTATATCCACCTGGTGATGAACTTCTGCAGGTGAGAAATCTGGAAGTCCAGTGAAACCAACACCGAGGAAGGGGCCTATTACCGGGGGGGGGGGAGTCCCTAGTTGAGGGGGCAATGGAGTCACCTTGAATATATCTGAAAGCTCTGAAAGCAACTGCAAGCGACAATGCTGTCCCTTTAAAAAGGTGTATTTTCTTTGTTTCTTAAAATGGAGCCTTCTGGGATGCAGGAGAGCTTCGTTTTAGGAGGTAGGAGAGGGAAGGGCCGGGCTAGCCCGACCATGGCAAATCTCGGTTCGTACTTGGATGGGTGTTATGTATTGACCATGCGGTCGCCATGTGCTCCAGTAATGGTGACCGCCATGTGGCCAGAGCACATGGCCAAGAAACTACCTGAGCTTCAGCCAGGTAGAACAAAGGCCAGGTGGATTCGAACCGGCCACCAATCCTGTACCTAGGTTTCTCCCAGGGAACCTATGAGCTGTAAATAGACTGATAATAGCCTATCAGGCCAGTTGGGCGAGGTCAGGGGATTGTCCCTGACCAGCATAAAAGGAGGGCTCGGAGCCCTGGGTTGTATGCTTCATCTGGACCAGCAATAAAGATCTAGCTGTTTCACTGTTCCATGGACTAGTTGCTATGCAGAGGCAGGCAATGGCAAACCACTTCAGTTTGCCTCTTTGTCTTGAAAAGCCTATGGGTTCATTTATTGGCCTGACTAAGTTGGCCCAGGCTAGCCCCATCTCATCAGATCTTGGAAGATAAACAGGGTCACTTGGATGGGAGACCCCCAAGGAAGTCACAGGGTTGCTACGCAGAGGCAGGCCAGGGCAACCCACCTCTGAATGTCTCTTGCCTTGACCTGGATGGCCCATGCTAGCCCAGCTTCATGAGATCTTGGAGGGTTAACAGAGTCGGCCCTGGTTCATACTTGGATGGGAGACCACCGAGGAAGTCCAGGGTTGCTATGCAGAGGCAGGCGATGGCCAACCACCTCTGTTCATCTCTTGCCTTGAAAGTCCTACAGGGTTGCCAGAATGACAGCACTTTAAACACACACACACACACACTGTGGGTGAATGGATCAGGAGAGACTGTAAGAAATGGGATTAAGGCAGGGGTCGGCAAATTGCGGCCCGGGGGCCACATGTGGCCCGCCACAGAGTTTTTTGCGGCCCGCCAAGAAGATTTCAGGACTTCAAGAAAATTGAGCCTAAATCCAATTTGCTCTCTTATCCCATCACTGCTGATATTGATACAGCACCTGAGGAGCTGCCGCTTGAACTTATTGACATGCAGTCAGATCACACTGTGAAAGAAATGTTTAATGCTGTGACATTAGTTGACTTTTACAAATCTTTGCCTGCTGAAAAAATTTCCATGTATGAAGAAATTTGCTGGGAAAATGTTCTCTATATTTGGGTCTACATATATTTGTGAGCAAAGTTTTTCTTGCATGAAGATCAACAAGAGTAAATATAGATGCTCCTTGACAGACATTAACTTGCAGGCTGTGATGAGAATCTCAACAAGCCATCTCACTCCTGATTTCAAAAAAATTGTAGAAAAGTGTGTTAGGGTACATTTGTCTCATTAAACTGATTCTAAAATTAAGTGTGCTTGCAGCTATAGATGATATGAAATCAGCACAATAAATAAACGGAATCAAACTACCACTATTTTATTTAATTTATATTTATTGATTTTTATGATACAATTTATACCTTTTCTGAAATGCAAAGTTAACTAATAAATGCAATCATTTTAAAAGGTGCGGCCCTCTGCTAACCTCTGCTCCCACAAAGTGGCCCCCGAGCCAAAACAATTGCCCACCCCTGGACTAAGGGATTAAAACAGAGTTTAGAAGTGTGGCCCAGATGAAAATGTGCCAGTTGGGAAGAACAAATTGGGATGACAGTTTTATCTTGTTTTTATTAATCACTGTTCCTTCTGTGTTATTATTAACCTTCTGGTTAATAGAGATGTCAAACAACAAAGTTGAGATTTTGTATGGGAAGACGAAGGGCCGCTTATTGGTACGTGACCTTTGCATGGAGGCAATGCTGGATTTATTGGGATATTTAGTTGATAAAGCAGAGCTTTGCCCAGTCATAGAAGCATAATACTGAGGGCAGTCAATAAATCTCCCAAGAAGTATATTGCAAAGGAGGTAAACTTACATTTATTCAAGTAGCTCCAGTTCACATTCAGGTTGCAGTCAAAAAAAAAGGAAGAAGAAGAAGAGATTGGGTTTATATCCCGCCCTCCACTATCTGAAGGAGTCTCAGAGTGGCTTACAAACCCCTTTCCCTTCCCCTCCCCACAATAGACACCCTGTGAGGTAGGTGGGGCTGAGAGAGCGCTCCTGAGAATTGTCCTTGAGAGAACAGCTGATACAGAGCTATGGCTTGTCCAAGGTCACACGAGCAGCTGCATGTGGAGAAGTGGGGAATCAAACCTGGTTCTCCCAGATTAGAGTCCGCGCTCTTAACCACGACACCAAACTGGAGAGAGAAGCCTAGTCTAAAGCGTACTTTTCCCTATCACAAATGGCCAGCTTGTCCGGCATCATGTGTGTGGAAGTGTGAGGGCATTGTCTCTATCTATGGGAGAGACCTGCAGAGACCTGTGTCTCCAGGGAAAGCCATGTCAAGAGAGGGAGAGGACAAAGGGGGAGAGAGGAGGGGTCAGAGGGCAGCTCCCAGGTTAAGACAAAAAGAGGCATCCCATTCAAGGAGATAACACCTGTACACCAATGCTCCGTCTAAGCTGTGGAGTCTTGTGATCAAAGATTCTACTTTGTGAGCTACTGGCATTCAAGTTGTGAGAGAGCGATTTGGCTGCTGCATGAATTAGTTTGCTCTGGAGCCATCCCTTCCTGAGCTAAGACAAAATTGTGTGAGCCGGAGGCTAAAAAACTGTGAGCTGGCTCACACTAACTCAGTTTAAAGGGGGGAGGAGGAGGAGGCAGAGAAAGAAGAAGAAGAAGTTGGATTTATACCTCACTCTTCACTTGGAGTCTCAGTGTGGTTTATGATCTCCTTTCCCTTCCCCTCCCCACAACAGACATCCTGGGAGGTAGATGGGGCTGAGAGAGGTCTGACAGAAACTGCTCTTTCAAGGACAGCTATGACAGAACTATGACTTGCCCAAGGTCACCCAGCAGGTGCAAGTAGAGGAGTGGAGAATCAAACCCGGTTTCCCAGATTAGAGTCCGCGCACTTGACCACTACACCAAACTGGCTCTTCTATGCACCCTTAGAGCGGTGTAGCGCTGCCCCCATGTCCAGGCATGCTGAGTGACTCACTCCAACACTTTCATGGTTAATCGATACGCCGAACAACAAAGTTTAGATTTTATATGAGGAGAGAAACGGGCTTTTATTGGTACTTTTTTTTTTTGGTTCAACCATTGCTATTCAGATATATTTCATCAGAGATCCACTGTGTATGATACAGTAGGAGCCAAGGACAGAAAAATACAAAAGTGTCGACAACATACTTAAATCGCCTATGCATGCAATAAACCCAAGGCTCCTTATTACTGCAAAGATTAACTTCCATCGTATCACGTACCTGCATAGTAACCATGTCTCCATGTGTCAACTGACACTGTAAGAAGATGAAAACATTTCCCCTCAACTGAAATAATAAAAAAATACAACCCCCCCCCCTCCCATCAACAACTGTTGTAACATTTTCTCCCTCCAATTAGGAGAAAACAAACTTTATGCTGAAGCCCAACTCTGGGTACAGCTAGTGAGAGGTAAAATATTTATATTTATTTATTTATTTGTTAGATTTCTAGGCCGCTCTTCCCGCTGTTGCAGGCCCAGAGCGGCTTACAAGACTTGGACAAACCAAGATTCATAAAACAATAAATACCATAAAAGTTAAAACAGATTAAAACATTATAAATATAAGAATGTACAGTACTCTTCAATTAGATACGATGGCTAACCGTCTACCCCTACCCATCCCAGCCCCGATGTGATATCACAGAGCCAGATGCTGTTCACTTTTCACTGGGCCCATTGTTGGTGGTAATAACATGAGAGGAAGAGATACGGGGGCAGCAGCCCCTTATTTAAAAGCCTGGCGGAAGAGCTCCGTCTTGCAGGCCCTGCGGAACTGCAACAAGTCCCGCAGGGCCCTGATCTCCTCCGGGAGCTCATTCCAGCAGGAAGGGGCCGCCACCGAGAAGGCTCTCCCCCTAGTGGCAGTGAGCCTGGCTTCTTCGGGGCCTGGTACAACAAGGCGGTGTTGGGCCTCAGATTGCAGCGCTCTCTGGGGTATATACGGGGAAAGGCGGTCTCACAGGTAGGTCGGACCCAGACCATTCAGGGCTTTAAAGACAAGTACCAGCAACTTGAAGCGTATCCGGTACACTATAGGCAGCCAGTGCAGTGCCACAAGCATTGGTCGGATGTGCTCCCGTCTAGGGAGGTCCATCAACAACCTCGCCACAGCATTCTGCACCAGCTGCATCCTCTGGATTTGCGACAAGGGCAGCCCCATGTAGTGAGTGTTACAATAGTCTAACCTCGAGGTGACCGTTGCATGGATCACTGTAGCCAGGTCAGAATGGCTCAGGAAGGGACCCAACTGCTGCACCAGCCTCAGATGGTAAAAGGCCGACTTGGCAGTGGCTGCTACCTGGGCCTCCATAGTCAAAGAAGGATCCAGGAGCACTCCCAGACTCCTTACCACCGGTGCAGGCGCCAATGGCACCCTTTCCCCCTCCGAGCCCTCCGAGCCCCCGCCTGGAAGCATTCCGTTGTCATGGAGGCGGCTCACCGATCCAAGTGAGCCACTGCCACTGCCTACACTCGGACTGGTTTTACATCGTTCATCACAGAAGACTAGGGATGACCAGTTGACCAGTCAAACATCACCATCTGCCTTGTTGTTTTTGTCTTCTTCCATCGTCTCTAGGGTTGCCAAACTCCAGGTGGCTCCTGGAGGTCTCCTGCTATTACAATCAATCTCCAGACGACCAAGATCAGTTCTCCTGCAGAACATAGCTGCTTTGGAGGGTGGGCTGTAAGGCCTCACACCCCACAGAAGCCCCTCCCTTCCCCAACCCCCCCCCCTTCCCCAGGCTCCACCCCCCCAATCTTCAGGCTGGCAACCCTAATAGTCTCTGATTGGAGAAGCTTTGTCAAGGCGTGGGGGCCCCGCCTGATCACCCACAGGAACCATTAGTAACGTTATCAATAGAACTTAAAACGCTCTGCCTTTTCTTTGATTTGAAAATTCAGTCTCGGGAGGCTGAATTTGAAGTTATTTGAAGCAATTAAGAGGATCGATAGGATAATCTGCTACCGGCCTTTACAAATTGTCTTTGGTTGTAGGTAGGGCTGCCAAGTCCCCGGGTAGGGCGGGGGAAGCACCGATTTTTAAAGCTTTCCCCCGCTTTTTCAGAATTGGCCACCGGGGGAGGCAATGGCTGCCAGCAGGGAAACGTCGGAGCCTGCCCTGGCCTCTTAAAAGGGAAATGTCTGCAGAGAGCCTGCCCTGCAGTAAAAAGCCTCAACAGACATTTCCCCTTTAAGAAAGAGCAAGAGAGTCCCGCCCAGAGAGGCTCTTTCTGCTGAAGGGCCTGCTTTTGCATGTGGCCTGCTGCTGGAGTAAGCTGCTTGGGGTAAGCTGCTGGGGTCTGCCTGCTCTTTTCCTTCTCTCTCTCTCCTTCTTTCTTTTTTCTGTCTGTCTGTCTGTCTGTCTCTCTCTCTCTGTCCCCATCCAGCAGAGGTCTATCAGTGGCTATTATAGCCACAAGGTCTAAATGGAGCCCTTTGTCTGGGGCAGTGATGCTCTGCATTCTTGGTGCTTGGGGGGCAACAGTGGGAGGGCTTCTGGAGTTCTGGCCCCGCTGCTGGACCTCCTGAGGGCACCTGGTATTTTTGGCCACTGTGTGACACAGAGTGTTGTACTGGATGGGCTGTTGGCCCGATCCACTGTGGCTTCTCTCCTGTTCTTATGATATGAAAATCATATTTAGCACTTGTGCAGCACTTAGTGCTTCATATTCTGCCGAGATGAGGAAGGATTCAGTAGGGCCATTGCTCAGTGATAGAGCATCTGCTTGACATGCAGGAGGTATCAGCCTCTTCAGCTAAAAAAGGATCAGGTCATAGGTGACATTAAAGATCTCAGCCTGAGACCCTGGAGAGCCACTACCAGTCTGAGTAGTCAATACTGACCTTGATGGACCAATGGCCTGATTCAGTATTAAATAAAATGGTTCCATGGCACTGCAGGGTTTTGAGCCAGGCTCTCCCAGATCCCAGCCAAACAAACTGACTGCTACATAACACTGACTCTTGTTCAGCGACAAAAAACAGTGGCATAAAAGTCACAGTCTGGGTAATGCTGCTTGCAAGCCTATAAAGCTCAAGGCAGCAGCAGAAGCTCAGTATTAGGAAACTTCATGAGTTCATGTGTCAGCATGTGGAAGCAACAGCACAGGATGTGACATCACAAAATGATGTCACTTCCTTTCTCCTGGCTCCACCCCCAAAGTCTCCTGGCTCCACCCCCAAAGTCCTCAGATATTTCCCAAGTTGGACTTGGCAGCCCTAGTTGTAGGAATAGCTCAAAATGACTCATTTTTCAGCCTTTTAAGGACCAGGTTTTCTAGTTATTAAAATGTCATCTTAAAACCTTGGCAATTTCTCAAAATGTTATTAAAGCCATGACAAAAGTAATCTACTATAATAAACACACACACACAGCCCACCCCGGGGAAAATGGCTAATTTGGAGGTTGGACTCTATGGTATTATATCCCACTGAGGTCCCTGTCCTCCCCAGGCTCTGCCCACAAATATCATAGAATCACAGAATCATAGGGCTGGAAGGGACCTCCAGGGTCATCTAGTCTAACCTCCTGCACAAGGCAGGATATTCACAAATATCTTCCCCTCCACACACAGTGACCCCAGCTCCATGCCCAGTGGCGATCAGCATTTCCCTGGGCGTGTAAGAAAGGGCCACAAGAACTTAGGGCTGCCAAGTCCAACTTGGGAAATATCTGGGGACTTTGGGGGTGGAGCCAGGAGACTTTGGGGGTGGAGCCAGGAGAAAGGAAGTGACATCATTTTGTGATGTCACATCCTGTGATGTTGCTTCCACATGCTGACACATGAACTCATGAAGTTTCCTAATACTGAATCAGGCCATTGGTCCATCAAGGTCAGTATTGACTACTCAGACTGGTAGTGGCTCTCCAGGGTCTCAGGCTGAGATCTTTAATGTCACCTATTACCTGATCCTTTTTTAGCTGAAGAGGCTGATACCTCCTGCATGTCAAGCAGATGCTCTACCACTGAGCAACGGCCCTACTGAATCCTTCCTCATCTCGGCAGGATATGAAGCCCTAAGTGCTACACAAGTGCTAAATATGATTTTCATATCATAAGAACAGGAGAGAAGCCACAGTGGATCGGCCCATCCAGTACAGCCCATCCAGTACAACACTCTGTGTCACAACAGTGGCCAAAAATACCAGGTGCCCTCAGGAGGTCCAGCAGCGGGGCCAGAACTCCAGAAGCCCTCCCACTGTTGCCCCCCAAGCACCAAGAATGCAGAGCATCACTGCCCCAGACAAAGGGTTCCATTTAGACCTTGTGGCTCATAATAGCCACTGATAGACCTCTGCTGGATGGGGACAGAGAGAGAGAGAGAGACAGACAGACAGCTTTTTCACTTACTCTTGCCCAATTCCCAGGCTTTCTTTCTGGCCCTTGTTTCACCCAGCTGTTGTCCATGTAAGTCCCATAACTACTCCCCCCCCCCCCAGCATAGGCTTTTTGGTGGCTAAAGAGGACCTTTGTCCTCCTCTTTTCGCCAGCAGAAAAGCTAGTTGGATCCATCCCTAACTTAAAATACCGGTTACTTGATATACAAATGCTTTTAAAAATGCAGATTTTTACTGCCGGAGGGGTGGGGGGGGGGGGGGGACATGGTTGAAAGAAACAGAAAATTGGCATAAAAATGAGGAATCCCAACTTTTATTTGCAGAAGGGAAATGAGGATTGGGGGGACCCAAACAGCCAGGACAAGACATTTTAAACAATCCCACTCCCAGACCTTCTACAGGCAACCTCTCCTTGTGATGTTTACCTCTCTGGAAGTGACAGTTTATTCCTTTGACAAAACCACAGTGGACAGACAGACAGAAAAAAGAAAGAGGGGGAGGGGGAGAGACAGAGAAGGAAAAGAGCTCGCAGACCCCAGTTTACGCAGCTTACTCCAGCAGCAACCTTGCACGGAAGCCCTTCAGTAGAAAGAGCTTAGTCCCTCCTTAATCTCTGGACGGGGCTGTCTTGCTCGATCAGCTCTTAAAGGGGAAATTTCCCTTTTAAGAAGTTCAAGAGGCCAGCAGGGCAGGCTCCGAGGTTCCCCTGCTGGCAGCCATTTTGTCCCCCCGGTGGCCAATTTTGGAAAAGCGGGGGAAAGCTTTAAAAATGGGTGTTTCCCCCGCTCTACCGGGGGACTTGGCAGCCCTACAAGAACTAAGCACTGATGCAACCCATCCTGCCCTCCCTCTCATGATCTGCCCAAGTTCACAGAACCAGCAGTGCTGTCAGATGGCCATCTAGCCTCCTTCTGAAAAACCTCCAAATAAGGTGTTATGTATTGACCATGCAGTCGCCATGTGCTCCAGTAATGGCGACCGCCATGTGGCCAGAGCACATGGCCAAGAAACTACCTGAGCTTCAGCCAGGTAGAACAAAGGCCAGGTGGATTCGAACCGGCCACCAATCATGTACCTAGGTTTCTCCCAGGGAACCTATGAGCTGTAAATAGACTGATAATAGCCTACCAGGCCAGTTGGGCGAGGTCAGGGGATTATTCCTGACCAGCATAAAAGGAGGGCTCGGAGCCCTGGGTTGTATGCTTCATCCGGACCAGCAATAAAGATCTAGCTGTTTCACTGTTCCATGGACTCCCGACTCCAATACTTCTCAGAAGGAGAGCCCACCACCTCCCAAGGAAGCCTGTTCCACTGAGGAACCGCTCTAACTGTCAGGAAGTTCTTCCTAACGTCTAGCTCAAAACTTTTTTGTTTTAATTTCAACCTGTTGGTTCTGGTCTGACCTTCTGGGGCACCATCCTCTACATGACAGCCCTTCAAGAATGGAACTTAAACCAGGAGTTTCCCAACCTGGAACTGGCAACCCTACACCCCCACAACCCCTGCTGGTGGCCAAGGACGACCTGGTCACCTTATTTTATTTCTACAGAAGTTTTGTAATTTCTACCGAAGATCTGAGAGATACATGACAATAAAAGCGTTGCTGAGAATGCTGGGTACCAGTGTGGTGGGCATCCGGGTCAGAGCCACCATTAGGGCAACAGAGATATTGGTTCCAGCTCCTTACACTTACGATAAAGTATCAACTTGTCTCTCCCACCGTCATGGTCTGGTGTGGCCCTTATTCAATTCAGTGTGTTGCCCCAAGAGCAGGACTTTGAACGGTGGTTTGTAGAGATGGCCTCCTCTGTGGTTCAGGGGCCTGACCACAGGAAGTCACGTCTTGCCCTAAAATCTAGCAAGTAGTCACAACAAGGCTTGTGGCCATTGTCTAGGGGTAGAGAGCGGAGAATGAAAATACAAACACGGGAACGCTTTCAGCTCAGCGTTTCCCCGGCTTTGCTGTGATCTTCAAAAACGTTCCTGCGGAATGCTTTCTCACTGATCACAAAGCCTGACAATTGCTTTTTCATCCCATAATCTTTTGTCCGCTGCCAAGCCAAAATGCAAGATTTTTTCGAAACCCACCCCCCTCCCTGGAGTAAAGCTGTTTTTGACTGCTGGTGGGACAACCCTCAGTTGGCAATATAGATGGGTTCAGTGTGCCTCCAAAGGCATTTTTCTTTCTCCACGTTTAGAACCCCAGTGGTTTGACCTCCTGTTTCTAATTCAGCTGCGCCGAGGAACACTCTTAAAACCAGGGGTCTGTTGGAGCGGGAGCGCACAGGAGCGCAGGGGGCGGGCACATGGCCAAGCCCCGCCCCCTCCTTGGCTTCCCCGAGCAGTGCAGAGGCGCAGCGCCCCGGGAAAGCCCTGCTGGGGTCTTTATTGTTTTTAATGTTTTGTTTTATAATTGATAATTTTATCATTGTTCCTTTTATGACTGTGTGCTGCTTTTCCAGAGACTTGCTCAAGGTGGCATATAAATTTTCTAAGTATACCATTTTTTATCTGGGCACATGGCACATAAGTACTGGAGAAATTTCACCAACCCTTCAGCAGCTTCCACCCCATCAGTTTGGTGTAGTGGTCAGGAGTTGGACTCTAATCTGGGAGAAGCGGGTTTGATTCCCTACTCCTCCACAGGCAGCTGCTGGTGTGACCTTGGGGGCCAGTCACAAGTTCTCTCAGAGCTGTTCTCTCATGAGCAGTTCTCAAAAGACCTCTCTCAGCCCCACCTACCTCACAGGGTGTCTTGTTGTGGGGAGGGGAAGGGGAAGGGATGGGTGGTGCACATGTCCTGGGTATCTCAAGTCTACTTGAAACCTGGTGCTTTCAAGGGAGCAGGAAGAGAATGAGGGTGTGTTCTTGACGCTTCTTTTTATTGCACGAAGTATTGGATGGGGAAGGGAATGGAGGAAGAGCAGGTCAGTTTCACTCACCTGTGGAGTGGAGCCGGAGGGGTGGGTGTTGCCTTCTGACACACTTCCAGTATGTTAGGGGGTGTGGCATATGCAAATGAGTTATGCTAATGAGTTATGCTAATGAGCTCCTGCACTTCTTTTTTTATGCAATGACCCCTGCTTAAAACCAAAAAAAAGTTATAAAACATAAGTCACAAAGTAAATGTTGTTACTGAATCCTGAAATCAGAAGAGATTTTAATGCCTGATGTCTCCTATGTAAACAGCACCCTGGTAGAAGAGTTGTCCAAAATTTTCCTGGAAACTTACAAGTTCTGGAGCCTTCCTAGCTAGCTGGTGGGGTTTCTAGCATTTCAGCTCAGTTCCCTATAGGTCCAGGCTAGCCCAATTTCATCTGATTTTGGAATCTAAGCAGGGTTGGCCCTGGTTAGAACTTGGATGGGGGCCCACCAAGGAAGTCCAGGGCCTCTATGCAGAGGCTGGCAGTGGCAAACCACCTCTTTTTGTCTCTTGCCTTGGAAACCCTCCTGGGTTTGCCATAAGTCGGCTGCGACTTGATGGCACCATCTACCGCCATCCTATTCTTAGCCGAAAGGGCCTGTTGCCTAGTGTGCTAACGCCCAGTGATGAGCGCGACCAATGAGATTCTAGAAGCAAACAAAACTTTATTACAATAAAGGGGACCTTGGCAGCAAAACCCCAAGGACTCCGTTAATAAGGAATCAGCTTTAACTTTTTATACAGTGTAACAAGCAACTTTTAGACATGCACGGACGCCTTTAGATTACAGAGGCTATGCTTCCTAAATTTCTATACAAGTACGCTTGCCAAGCATGTGTCTTTTTGCCCTTATTTGGAACAATCATCGTCTCCTGAGCTTTGAAAAACACCATCTCTATTTCTAAAGACGACTTTTGCTTAACCAGCTATGTTCTGGGACATCTTGTCCCCTTACCTACTTTCCCACATCTTGTTTTGCACTTTAACTGAATTTAGCTTGCTTGAGTTTAAGATGGCGCTGCTCTTGCATATCCCTATGGCCCTTTCTGTGCCCATATTTTAACTTGGTTTCGCACATCCTATTCTTCCATTCTGCGCTCCCTCCCGCTTCCGCTTCCACTTTGTGTCGGGGCTTTCTCTTGTTTCTGCATTTGTCTTACAGGAATGCACAGTGGCAGCAAACCTCTGGAGGCCTCCCGGAATTACAACTCCAGAGATATGTTTCCTTGGACAAAATGGCCGCTTTGGAAGGTGGACACGATGGCATTACACCCCACTGAAACCCCTCCCCTCCCCAGCCCCCTCCTCCCCAGGCTCCCCCCCTCAAATCTCCAGGAATGTCCCAACCCAGAGCTCGCAACCCTACTTGAATCTGTGTGAATGAGAGAAGGCAGTTCAGAGCACTGGCTTTTACCTGCTCACCGGTAACTTTGCTTCCCTCACCCCTGTTGTCCTAGCTTTCCCCAGCACTTGTCACATTATTTGCCTTCCTCATCCCCTGTTTTCCTGGCTTTCCCTGGATACCACTCACATTGTTTGCTTTCAGCTGTGCAGCTATGAGGGCAGGCTTTTCTCTTTAAAACCAGCAGGTGAGGTTTCAGGTGATGAATACTGAGCTTGCAGCGTATTGTACAGCACCGTTGGTAGCCCACGGCTCTGTGAATTGGAACCTCCTCTGTTTCTTCTCAGGCGGCTTTTACTGTCATCCTTTTATCGACTGAATTAACTCTGATTCCCCACCGGGCAAAGCCAGAACAGTTATCCTTTTAAAGAAAATGTGTTTCAAAGCTTATTCACTGCGGCGTGTGCTTTGTAGTCCTTGAACTCTTTGCTGACCCTACTATTGAGATATTTGGTTCATATAGTGGAGTTTTGCCCAGTCATAGAAGTGTGATGCTGGGTGTAGTAAATACATCTCCCAAGAAGCAGATTGCAAGGAAGGTGAACTCGCATTTATTCAAGTAGATACAGTTCACATTCAGGCTGCGGCCAAAAAAAAGAGAGAGAAGCCTCATCTACAGAGTACTTTCTCCTGTCACAAATGGCCAGCTTGTTCAGCATCACACGTGTGGGAGTATGAGGGCATTGTCTCTACAGAGAATGTGTCTCCATGGAAGGCCATGTGCAGAGGGGGAGAGGACAAAGGGAGAGAAAGAGGAGGGGTCAGAGGGCAGCTCCCAGGTGAAGACAAAGAGAGGCATCCTATTCAAGGAGATAACCCTTAGAGTGATGTAGCACCCCCCAATGTCCAGGCATGCTGAATTGCTCACTCCAGTACCAATGTGCGGGGGTCATTTCGAGCAGGAACGCATAGGAACACCGTTCTGGGAGTAACAAGCCCAGGAGCGGGCACATATGGTGATGTGCTGTGGAAAAAAGCAAAAGCATACTAACTTGGTCTGTATTTTCATGCTTGTTGTAGGGCAGCTTCCCTGCAAGAGCAAAGGAAACCGAAAGTGTCTTTCGTCAAAATGTAAAGCTGGCTTGCCAGCTCTGAGTTGGGAAATACCTGGAGGTTTTGGGGGTGGAGCCTGAGGAGGGCGGGGCTTGTGGAAGGGAGGGTCACCAGTGGGGTACAATGTCATACAACCCACTGTCCAAAGTGGCCATTTTCTCCAGGGGAACTGATTTCTGTCACCTGGAGAGCGTTTGTAATCCTACGAGATTACATCCACTGGTCAGGGATGCTCTAGGCCAGGTGTGGCAAAACTCGCTTAACGTAAGAGCCACACAGGATAAACGTCAGATGTTTGAGAGCCACAAGACATGAACAAATATCACACACTCATTTTTATTGAAAAACATGCAAATTTGCTTTTTTATTATAATTAAACGAGACTGCCAAAAACAAAAAAAACAAAAGGGGAAAAACAGATATTGATAATGATATTTATTTGTCCAATGATATTTATTTGTTTGCTAATGGTATTTATGTGTCTCAGAGAGAGAGAGAGAGAGAGTTGTGTTCTAATGGTGACTGCCACGCAGTCAGGGGCACGTACGTGGCCAGGCGAGATATCGAGCTTCCTTCCCTGGAACAATAGACTGGCCGGATTCTAAAATGAACAAATCGGCTGGCCAGGATTCAAAAGGGAATTAGGGTGATTCTGGAGTAGCCCTATCAGTATGTTTTGGCGAGGCCAGGGGTGCGGTTTAAATGTGTATATAAGCAGACCCCCGAGCCCTGTTAAAGCATGTGTTCCAGAACCTCCAATAAAACCTATGAGCTGATTTCACAAGAACATGACTCTGGACTGAGTACTTTATAGAAAGAATGAAAGAGAAAGCGCGAGAGAGAAACAAAGAAAGCAAATAGATGGGGGAGGGAGGGGGAGGGATGAAGGGAGAGAGACAGAAAGAGAGAGAGAGAGAGCGCAAATATATATGGGGAGACTCCCGGGAGCCGCACAATATGTGTGAAAGAGCCGCATGTGGCTCCCGAGCCACTGTTTGGCCACCCCTGCTCTAGGCTGATCCTGCATTGAGCAGGGGGTTAGACTAGATGGCCTGTACGGCCCCTTTCAGCTCTGTGAGATCTCCAGCCACCACCCTGGAGGTTGGGAACTGTACGAGGCACAGACATGAACACGAAGGTGTATTTTGACTGTGCTGTAAAGGGATTCATGTTTCATCTCAGACAATGCAGCAGCACCTTTTAAACTGCTGGTGATAATCTTTTATTCAACTACTTTATCGGATGCTTGCGGCCTTGGGAGCTGTGGGCGGGGGGAATCAGCTGGTGAAGTGTTTACCTCTGCATGAGTGCCCAGTGAAGGAGCCCACTGACTACACAAACTCCCGCCCACAACGTAACAACAAAGGACAGTGGGTGTAGAAGATGTAAATACAATTTCTTTTAAGTAATGTTTTTCTAGAAGGCCACGCTTGGGGAAAGACTGTGGCTCAGGGGAAGAAACCTTTGCTTTGCATGATGAAGGTCCCAGGTTCAATTCCTGGCAACTCCAGTTAAAAAGGACCAGGCAGTAGGTGGCATGAAAGACCTCCGCCTGAGACCCTGGAGAGCTGTAAAGAGGAGCTGTGGCTCAGTGGCAGAGCATCTGCTTGGCATGCAGGAGGTCCCAGGTTCAATCCCCGGTGTCTCCAGTTAAAAGGACCAGGCAGGAAGTGATGGGAAAGACCTCAGCTTGAGACGCTAGCGAGTTGTAAAGAAAGGCCGTGGCTCAGTGGCAGAGCCTCTGCTTGGCATGCAGGAGGTCCCAGGTTCAATCCCCGGCATCTCCAGGAAAAAAGGTCTGGCACGAGGTGATGGGAGAGACCTCCGCCTGAGACCCTGGAGAGCCACTGCCAGTCTGAGTAGGCAAGAATTGTCTAGATGGATTGAGGGTCTGATTCAGGAGAAGGCTGCTTCACCTGTTCTCCCCCCCCCCCCCCCCCCCCGGCTTTTTAAATCAATGGAAGCAGCAAGAGATTGCAGAAAGAATGATGAAAGTGGAAGAGAGCCGGAAGGGACTGCTAAGGAGACCCAAGGAGCCCTCAGCCACGTGAAAGACCACCCCCAAATTCTGCCCCCTCCTTTGGGTTGCCTAGTCTGGGTTAGGAAATCACTGGAGATTTAGGGGGCGGAGCCTGGGGAAGGTGGGGTTTGGGGGAGGGGAGGGACCTCTGCAGGGTCATAGAGCCCACCCACCGAACCAGTCATTTTCTCCAGGGGAACAGATCTTGGTTGTCTAGAGATAAATTGTAATAATGGGAGCTGTCCAGGCCACACCTGGGGATTGGCAACCCTACCTCTCCCAGAGCTCCAGGAGACGACTGCAGGACCCAGGACTAATTAAGAAGGTAGCAGGTGATTGGCTCCCAATCAATGCTCCCTCTGAGCTGTGGAGTCCTGTGAGCAAACGTTCTACTTTGTGAACTACTGGCATTCAAGCTGTGAGCAAGCGATTTGGCTGCTGCCTAAATTAATTTGCTTGGGGGCCCTCCTTCCTGAGCAAGGACAAAAATGTGTGAGCCGGAGGCTAAAAAAACTGTGAGCTAGCTCACACTGACTCAGCTTAGAAGGAACATTGCTTCCAAACTCCTTTCCCTTCCCCTTCCCTTCCCTCCCCTCCCCTCCCCTCCCCTCCCCTCCCCTCCCCACCCCACAACAGACACCCTGTGAGGTTGGTGGGGCTGAGAGAACTCTTTTGAGAACTGCCCTTGAGAGAAGAGCTCTGGGAGAACTTGTGACTGACCCAGGGACACACCAGCAGCTGCGTGTGGAGGAGCGGGGAATCAGACCTGGTTCTCCCAGATTAGAATCCGCGCTCCTAACCAATGCTCTCTCTAAGCTGTGGAGACTTGTGAGCAAAAATTCTGCTTTGCGAGCGACTGGCATTCAAGTTGTGAGCGAGCGATTTGGCTGCTGCGTAAATTAGTTTGCTCTGGGGCCACCCTTCCCAGGGGGAACTGCAGTGTGGCAAAAACAGGTCCGAGGACAGCTGCAGCTTAAAAATGTCTGCAAAATACAGCTCTTGCTGCCTGATGAATTACCTGCCCACACCTGGGAGGCTTGGAGCCAGTAAGATTGCCTGGGCATGTTAATTAGGCAATTGTACAAGAGAATTGCAGAAAACTTGAGATGCATTGTAATTGGGAGCAGTGTTCCCTCTAAGCTGAGTCAGTGTGAGCTAGCTCACAGTTTTGTAGCCTCCGGCTCACATCTTTTTGTCTTCGCTCAGGAAGGATGGCTCTAGAGCAAACTAATTTATGCAGTAGCCAAATCCCTCGCTCACAGCTTCAATGCCGGTAGCTCACAAAGTGGAATTTTTGCTCACAAGACTTCACAGCTTAGCGGGAGCATTGCTCCTGACGCCAGTACTTTCCAGTCGGGAGGAAAACACTGCGGCTCATGAAGAATCAGAGGCCAACAAGAAGTGGATCAGAGGCCGGGTCCTTGGTAGGGTTGGGAAATACCTGGAGATTTTGGTGGCGCTTGAGGAGGGTGGGGTTGGGGGAGGAGAGGGCCTTCAATGGGGTATCATATAGGTCCATATAGGTCCACCTTCCCAATGGGGTATCATATAGGACCATATAGGTCCACCTTCCCAAGGGGCCATTGACTCCAGGTGATCGGATCGCTTTCCCCTGGAAATGAGCACGTATCTAAAGAATGATAACTTCGACCCAGACTTAAACTTTGTTGATCTTTGTCGGATCATGCCAGTTTGCTGTGGGAGTCAATTTGGTGCTGTGGTTAAGAATGCAGACTCTAATCTGGGAGAGCTGGGTTTGATTCCCCATTCCTCCCCTCACAGCTGCTGGATGACCTTTGGGCAAGCCATAATTCTGGCACAGCTGTTCTTGAAAAAGCGCAGTTTCTGTCAGAGCTCTCTCAGCCCCACCTGCCTTCCAGGGGGTCTGTTGTGGGGAGGGGAAGGGAAAGGAGTTTGTAAGCCGCTCTGAGACTCCCTTGGGGAATGAAGGGCGGGGTATAAATCCAATCTCCTCCTCCTCCTCCTCCTCCTCCTCCTCCTCCTCTTCTTCTTGTCAATGGACTGAAAATTTGTTCTGGAAATCACTTGTAATAGCAGGCGGTCTGCAGCTACCCCGGGGAGGTTAGCAACCCTAGTTCTTGGTCATGTTTATTGTTGAATTTATTGTCCTACAGATGGGGTTTTTTTTGTTTTCACTTTTAACTATACATTAATTGTACATTGAAACGTTTTATAATGACTGTAAATCGCCCAGAGCGTGTTTGCAGGGTGAGCGATTAATAAGACTGATAGATGATGGTGATAATTGATGAGGTAGTCATCCTGGATCTCAGCAGGGTCACTTCAGATTGCAGTTAGAGATTTCGGAGCTGGCAACACGGAGCGGGCAATTCTGCCAAGAACCCAGCCATGGGTTCTGCTCACTTGCGCTGGGGGAAGCATCACTCCGTAATCTTTTGGGGCTCGAACCAATTAGCTGTATTATACCGAGACCATCAGCAATGGAAGAAACGACTCAGGTTTGCAGAAAGTACATTTGAGCTAGAAGAAGATGCTTGGGATCGCCCCCTTCTCCCCGCTTCATTCCACTTCAAGGTCTCAATAGTTCAAGATGCGTCAAGGGGCTACTCATTACATCTGCAGATGACACCAAATTGGGAGGAGCGGCGAACACACCCAGAAAAGAGAGATGGAATTCAAGGAGAACTGAACACACTGGAAAAATGGGTGGATGCAGGGGTCATTTTGAGCAGGAGCTCGGGGGAGTGCAGCTCCAGGAGTTGGTGCCAACCCCCCCCCCCCCCTGTGAGGGAATGCCTGCTTGTGTCATGGCTGCAGCAAAATGACCCCGTCCCCTGGAAAGGTCCTTGTTCCTCCGACCAGCCTTCTGAAGGCTTCAGCCACCACTGAAGCTATCCTCCCAGAATAGTGGTATTTCTGAGGCTTGGATTAGTAGCTGTCCCCTCTCTGCCAGCTCTTCCTTCCTTCCTTCCTTCCTTTTCCTTCCTTCCTTCCTTCCTTCCTTCCCCTCTGACATACTTCCAATGATGTCAGGTGGTGTAGCATATGCAAATAAGTTATGCTAATGAGTTATGCTAATGAGCTCCTGCACCTCTTTTTCTACAAAATGACCCCTGGGTGGATGTGAGCAAGATGCAATTTAACAAGGATAAGTGCCGAGTTCTACATCTGGGTAACAAAAATGAGGATCACAATTACTGGATGGGGGATACCCTTCTGGGCAGCAGTGTGTGTGAACAAGATCTGGGGTACAGGTGGACCAAAAGTTAAATGTGAGCATCCAGTGTGATGCGGCAACAAAAAAGGCTAATGCGATCTTGGGGTGTATCAACAGAGGCATAACATCCCAATCGCAAGTTGTGGTGGTCCTGCTGTACACTGCATTGGTTAGGCCGCACCTGGAGTATCGTGTGCAGTTCTGGAGGCCTCACTTCCAAAAGGATGTGGGCAGATTGGAGCGGGTGCAGAGGAGGGCGACGAGGATGATTGGGGGCCTGGAGACCAAGAAGCGCTCCGAGGAAAGGCTGAGAGACTTGGGAATGTTCAGTCTGGAGAGGAGAAGGTTGGGGTGGGGGGACAGGAGTGCTCTCTTGAAGTCTTCGAAGGGCTGTCACTTGGAGGAGGGCAGGGAGCTGTTCCTGTGGGCGGCAGAGGAGAGGACTTGCAAATAATGGGTTTAAATTACGGTGGGAAGGTACCGGCTGGATATTAGGGATCTTACTTTTTTATAGTAAGAGTTGTGCAACAGTGGCGCCCCCTCTGGCCACTGCCAGTGAAGGTGAGAAGTTTGCCTTTGCCACTGGCTGCATTAGTAGCGGCTCCTGGGCCACGTCCCGGGAATCCAGCGAGGGAAAGTCAATGAGGCTTGGCACGGCTGATCAACACAGCTTGGAGCTTTTACAGCTATCATTTAATGAGCTCGAAGTCACTAATTTGCCAGGCAAACAACGAGGGCCAAATGATAAGCAAGCGGCTTGGAAATAAAAGTCCATCATTTACTCGGCCCGCATGGTTTACGTGATAAAAGGAATGTGTTTTCAAATGAAGAATTATGACACCGAGGGCCGCTGCGGGCCAGTTAATCTGGAGGCTGGCTTTGCATAGGGAATACTGCCCCTGTATAAATCGGTGGGGCGACCTCATTCGGAGTACTGTGTACAGTTCTGGTCGCCACACTTCAGAAAAGATATTATAGCATTGGGAAAAGTGCAGAAAAGGGCAACTAGAATGATAAAAGGGTTGGAACATTTTCCTGTGAAGAAAGGTTGAAGCGCTTGGGGCTCTTTAGCTTGGAGAAAGGACAGCTGAGGGGTGACATGATCGAGGTTTACAAGATTATGCACGAGATAGAGCACGTAGAGAAAGAAGTCCTTTTCTCCCTTTCCCTCAATACAAGAACACGTGGGCACTCCATGAAATTGCTGAGCAGTCGGGTTAGAATGGATAAAAGGAAGTCCTTCTTCACCCAAAGAGTGATTAACATGTGGAACTCTCTGCCACAGGAGGTGGTGGCGGCTACAAGCATGGACAGCTTCAAGAGGGAATTGGATAAACATATGGAACAGAGGTCCATCCGTGGCTGTTAGTCACAAGGTATAGATAGGAACTCTCGGTCTGGGGCAAGTGATGCTCTGTATTCTTGGTGCTTGGGGGGGGGGCAACAGTGGGAGGGCTTCTAATGTCCTGGCCCCTCTGGTGGACCTCCTGAGGGCACCTGGCGTTTTTGGCCACTGTGTGACAAGAGTGTTGGACTGGAGGGGCCACTGGCCTGATCCAACGTTGGCTTCTCTTATGTTCCTATGTCTGGGGCAGTGATGCTCTGTATTCCTGGTGCTTGGGGGGGGGCAACAGTGGGAGGGCTTCTAGTGTCCTGGCCCCACTGGTGGACCTCCTGAGGGCACCTGGCGTTTTTGGCCACTGTGTGACAGAGTGTTGGACTGGAGGGGCCACTGGCCTGATCCAACACTGGCTTCTCTTATGTTCTTATGATCTTCTTCTCTCTTCCTCTCGGAAGACCAGAATTCGGGCTTGCCCAATTATCCACCAATCAGGCCTGCCAAAAGAAGTCCCTGTGCAGAATGCAGAATGAAACACGGGACTCAAAGGCATAAGGGGTGTTTCAGCGGCAGATGAACATCAGTGTATTGAGCTGATGTCCAAATGACAGGTCCGGTGCTAAGTGAATAACTTGGGGGGAAGGCATTCCGTATAGGGTTCCCAACTCTGGTTTGGGACATACCTGGAGGTTTTGGGGGTGGAGCCTGGAGAGGGTGGTGTTTGGGGACAGGAGGAGGAGGAGAAGGAGGAGAGTGGTTTTATACCCCACCCTTCACTACCTGAAGGTGTCTCAGAGCGGCTTACAACCTCCTTTCTCTTTCCCTTCCCCACAACAGACACTCTGTGAGGGAGGCGGGGCTGAGAGAGCTTTTTTTGAGGACTGCCCTTGAGAGAACAGCTCTGAGAGAACTTGTGACTGACCGAAGGTCACACCAGCAGCTGCATGTAAAGGCGTGGGGAATCAAACCTGGCTCTCCCAGATCAGAGTCCGTGCTCCTAACCACGACACCAAACTGGCTATACTTTAGCCGCGTATAATGCCACAGAGCTGATGCTCCAAAGCATCCATTTTCTCAGGGGGGACAGGACTGGAGACCAGTTCTAATCCCAGGAGATCTCCAGGTCCCAACTGGAGGTTGGCAACCCCAATCCCGTCATTGGACTGCTGTAGATTGAACGTGTCAAATCCCCATTTCCCACAAAGCAAAAGGGAATCCTGGAATTTGTAGATATCATGCCAACTAAGAACATCGGTAGGATCTCTTCCTTGTTTGCCATCGTTCATTTTGTCGGGTTTTTTTTTTTTGTTTCCTTCTTTGGTCAGCGGCCTTTCCGGACGCTTTCCGGACAAAAAAGGAAAGCAGTCGGGACAGATGAAAAGTGAAACAGGCTTGGACTCTAGAAAATGAAGCCCCGGGGGGGGGGGGGGCACACTTGTCAGTTGTCAATTGTAAACCACTTCGGTGGTATGTTATGTTGTGAGCCGACAGATGAAAAGTGGAACAGGCTTGGACTCTAGAAAATGAAGCCCCGGGGGACACACACACACACACACACACACACACACACACACACACTTGTCAATTGTCAATTGTAAACCACTTCGGTGGTATGTTATGTTGTGAGCCGATAGATGAAAAGTGGAACAGGCTTGGACTCTAGAAAATGAAGCCCGGGGGGGGACACACACACACACACACACACACACACACACAATTGTCCATTGTAAACCGCTTCGGTGGTATGTTATGTTGTGAGCCGACAGATGAAAAGTGGAACAGGCTTGGACTCTAGAAAATGAAGCCCCGGGGGACACACACACACACACACACACACACACTTGTCAATTGTCAATTGTAAACCACTTCGGTGGTATGTTATGTTGTGAGCCGACAGATGAAAAGTGGAACAGGCTTGGACTCTAGAAAATGAAGCCCCGGGACACACACACACACACACACTTGTCAATTGTCAATTGTAAACCACTTCGGTGGTATGTTATGCTGTGAGCCGACAGATGAAAAGTGGAACAGGCTTGGACTCTAGAAAATGAAGCCCCGGGACACACACACACACACACACACACACACACACACACACACACACGTCAATTGTCAATTGTAAACCACTTCGGTGGTATGTTATGTTGTGAGCCGACAGATGAAAAGTGGAACAGGCTTGGACTCTAGAAAATGAAGCCCGGGGGGGGACACACACACACACACACACACACACACTTGTCAATTGTCAATTGTAAACCACTTCGGTGGTATGTTATGTTGTGAGCCGACAGATGAAAAGTGGAACAGGCTTGGACTCTAGAAAATGAAGCCCCGGGGGACACACACACTTGTCAATTGTCAATTGTAAACCACTTCGGTGGTATGTTATGTTGTGAGCCGACAGATGAAAAGTGGAACAGGCTTGGACTCTAGAAAATGAAGCCCCGGGGGACACACACACACACACACACACACACACACTTGTCAATTGTCAATTGTAAACCACTTCGGTGGTATGTTATGTTGTGAGCCGACAGATGAAAAGTGGAACAGGCTTGGACTCTAGAAAATGAAGCCCGGGGGGGAGACACACACACACACACTTGTCAATTGTCAATTGTAAACCACTTCGGTGGTATGTTATGTTGTGAGCCGACAGATGAAAAGTGGAACAGGCTTGGACTCTAGAAAATGAAGCCCGGGGGGGAGACACACACACACACACACACAATTGTCAATTGTAAACCACTTCGGTGGTATGTTATGTTGTGAGCCGACAGATGAAAAGTGGAACAGGCTTGGACTCTAGAAAATGAAGCCCGGGGGGGAGACACACACACACACACACACAATTGTCAATTGTAAACCACTTCGGTGGTATGTTATGTTGTGAGCCGCCTTGAGCCAGTTCGCTGGAAAGGCGGGATAGAAATGCAATAAATGAATAACCAAATAAAGTGTCATCCCGCTCCCTTATTATTACAACTCAGTGGCACCCAGTAAAGTTGACAGGAGTTTGCTTGTTCATTTGGGATTAAAATAATAATTAAAAAACACTTTTATATAAAAAAAAATAGAATGGAAAGCAACACGCAGCTGAACGGAATATTGTTTTTTCAAAATAATTTTTAATATTTTTGACTTACTTCTGGTTCTAATCACTTGGAGGGTGGCGACTCTAATTCCAGGCTAAGGTGAGACCGCTTGATGCGAATGACCTGTGGCCCTTGTCTGTTGCGTGGGCAGGAGGGTGTGAATGGGGGTGTGAAGAGGGACCCCTTTTTAGATGTCAATCCATGTTGTTGTTGTTGTTATTCAGTCGCACAGTTGAGTCCGACTCTTTGCGACCCCATGGACCAACTCACACCAGGCCCTCCTGTCTTCCGTTGTGCTCCGGAGTTTGCTTGATTTCATGTTTGTTGCATCGATGACACTGTCTGACCATCTCATCCTTCCTCTTTGACCTTCAGTCTTTCCCAGCATCGGGGTCTTCTCCAGCGAGTGCTCCCTTCTCATTGGGTGGCCAAAGTATTGGAGCTTCAGCTTCAGGATCTGGCCTTCCAGGGAACAGTCAGGGTTGATTTCTTTTAGGATTGACTGATTCGGTCTCCTTGCAGTCCAAGGGACTCTCAAGAGTCTTCTCCAGCACCATAATTTGAAAGCATCTATTCTGCGGTGCTCAGCCTTCCTTATAAATCCAATTTATAGTCTATGTTACAAGACCTTAAGACTGGAAGCCAGCAGGAATAGTGTGAGATGTCTTGGGGGGGCATTTGTTATCCTTTGGACTCACCCCTGCCTATACCTTCGCTAGGATTGCAAATTAGATCAGATTTTTAACAACATGTTTTCTTTATAAAGACGCTGTGAGAAGAAAGGTTGTTCCTTCTTGTGGTTAACACTCTTCATTCTTGGCCTTCCAGAGTGAAAGAAAAAGAAACCTACAGTTGAATTATTAATAACCACATACACATTAAAGATGTGAATTGGGGGGAAAGATGTTTTCATTGTTAGCAGGCATGAGTAGAGGGTTTTTTTTTTAGAGGGGAGTGGGTGAGAAATGAAAAGAGAATCCGGCATCTGGGATATCAGACGAGTATTGGCAAGGGTTGTGGAACAACACTTCAAAAACCTTGATTATGCTGCCATTTATCAGAAAACCTCTTCAAGATGCAAATTCAGTGGCGTCTTCCTCTGTGAATGCATCCATAATTTGGCAAATGAGAACTGGTGAAGATTTAACTCCCTCCGAGTTGACTTCTGTCGTCTGCCGGGGGTCGTCCCAAGGCAGAGAGAAAAAGGTGGAAAACTCGTTCACATCCTGTCAAGAACATAAATATGTCACGTTCCCCCAAATCATTCTATTAGGCTGTCTCACAGATGTCACGTAGCATTCGGTCCTGGAATCTAGCGATGTTCCAGCTGCTAAATTCCAAAGGGGGGGGGAGATGCTCCACTACGTCGGAAAGGTTTCTAAAAGTGCAGAACATCGTGTTGCGAGTGAAATTCAGTCTCTGTGGTCGCGTTCATACGGCTCTTTGGAGCTGCACCAGGCACTCGTTGTCACGAGCTGGATGCCGATAGGACAGGAGCCAAGCAGAAGTCCGGGACAGTCCGAGGTTAAGCCGAATCAGGAAAGAGTTGCCAAGTCCAAAACTCTGAGCCAAAAGCAGAGTCAGTCCAAACCAGGGTCAAAGAGGGAAACTCACGAGTAGACCAGTCCAGGGAGTCAACAGAGCCGAAGTCCAACAAAGCCGGAATCACAAGCCAGAGGGTCCAGAATCAAGTTAGCTATCACGAGCCGAACGGGTGCAGAGCTTAGCCAAGAAGACTTTGTTGCTAGCACAAGTTGGTCGTCTCTGTGCTGTGCCTAAATACCCAGCCACTTCCTGTGCTTGTTGGCAGCTGGCAGAGAGGGAGGTCCCGGCTCCTTCTAGAACTCAGGACTTAGTGATCTGCAACCACGCATGCACAGGAAGCGAAGTCTTGCCTGCAGCTAAGTCTTGCCTGCATTGGGACCTTAGCCGTTCCACCCGAGGAGGTGAATCAGGTGGGCTTGAGCTTGGCTGTGGCTCAGCTGCTGCTGGTGGTGCTGGGGTAACACCCTGGGAGGTGCTTGCTTGAGCATCATCTGTCTCAGGTGGAGGCTCCTCTGGAGCTGGGAGCTAATCCTCCATCTCACTTAGGTCTGCAGGAGGCAGATCCTCAGAGGTACTCATGACACTCGTGCCTGGTGGATTTAAAGTGCACGTCCAGATAACAACATCTGGGAATCGTGCCGCTTCTGTGATTAGCCCATCGAACTCCATCAGGGATCCGTACTTAAAAGATAGTTGTGAAAGTCTGGTCCTAAACTGGCTGATGGGCCAAAGGCGGACTTTTCCCCGTCTAGTTGTTCCACCAGTGTGCAATCAGCCCCCAGGGATGGTCTCCAGACCATCCCAAACAGCCACTGTTTTAAAAAAGCCGTAGTAGCGATGCACGCATTACCATTTAGGCATGCGACGTCCCCAGAGCTCCGCTCAAATGATCCAAACAATTTTATGTTTCTGATGGTCCCATGAACTTTATCAACTTTATTAACTGAAATGGTACCTAGAGGAAGGTACCGCTGGTGATGCTTTTACCATTTTAGTCCGCGCATGCGCAGAAAAACAAGTACATGGTGAAGCACACATGTGCATGCGCAGACAGGATTTTTTTTTTTTAAAAGCCAACCGCATTGCTCCTTACGGTGGATGCCGTCTAGACAATCCACCACGGAGTCACGCGCAGTAAAGCAATTCACAGGGGAGCTGTCTGGTCATGCAACGCTGGATAAAAAGATCTAGATCAAATTACAGCCAGGCCAATGGCAGGATTAGCTGCCCATCTGAATGCACCCTCTATATAAAAGACTACAGAGGAAACCAGGTAGGTAGTATATACATTGAGAAGAGTGTGGCGTTTCCAGGTATCCCCCATCGCCACCAGTGGGGAGTGGGGTGGATGTACCAGTTATTGGGTTAAATGACAAACAAAAAAATCATTTGTCTTGGAAGCAAAGAAGAAGAGAAGAAGGAGGAGGAGATTGGATTTATACCCCGCCCTTCACTACCTGAAGGAGTCTCAGGGTTTACAATCCCTTCCCCTTCCCCTACCCACAACAGGCACCTTGTGAGGTAGGTGGGGCTGAGAGAGGTCTCTTGAGAACTGCCCTTGAGAGAATAGCTCTGAAACAACTGGTAACTGACCCAAGGTCACCCCAGCAGCTGCATGTGGAAGGGTGGGGAATCCAACCCAGTTCTCCCAGATTAGAGTCCACACTCTTAACTACTACGCCAAGATTTTTTTGCAGTATCACCAGTTCTCTACATTTCCTGGTTAAGGGGAAAATGCTATTCAAACTAATTACAAAGATGGTCTGACTCCGTCGGTAATGAGAGAAAGAAATTTTACTCACAGAAATAGAAGCACATCTTACATCACATATTCAGGTAGGTACAGGGGTCATTTTGTAGAAAAAGAGGTACAGAAGCTCATTAGCATAACTCATTAGCATAACTCATTAGCATATGCCACGCCTCCTGACATCACCAGCCGAATGTCAGTTTCAGCCCCGTTATACCCTATGGGCCATTGAAGTCAATGGCAAAAACTCATAGGGTATACGAGGGGCTGGAGGAGAGGGGGTTTGATGGAGAGGCCACAAACTTGCAGGGTACCTGCTGAAAAAAGTTACTTTTTTCCCACCATAGAGAACAATGGAGGGAATGGGGCCACCTGTTTGGGGGCCCGTAGAATTGGACCCCCTGGTCCAATCGTCTTGAAACTTGGTGGGTATTTGGGGGAGAGGCCCCAGCAGCTACCCCACAAGTTTGGAGCCTCTCCCTCAAACCCCCTCCCCTCCAGGCGCTTTTTAAGCTGCCACCGAATTTCGGCAGCAATTCAGCAGCGGGCAGAATCAGATCAGAGAATCTGATTGGGCCCATTGCTGCCCTAGTGCCCACTCCTGGGCTGGCGGAGTTCAGCTCCACCTCGCTCCGGCCCCAGATGACCCCTGGGTAGGTACATTTAAATTATTGTGAACAGACTGACTTCGGAAAGGTTAACTTGCTGCAGCTCCAAGCCTGGGTCAGAGAGAGAAGAGAGGTCATATACAAGATGAAAAAATGGAAGGCAAGCAATGGCCAAGCCCCCCCCCCCCCAGGAGATGTTACAAACAATGCTCCCTCTAAGCTGTGGAGTCTTGTGAGCAAAAATTCTACTTTGGGAGCTACTGGCATTAAAGTTGTGAGCGAGCGACTTGGCTACTGCCTAAGTTAGTTTGCTCTGGAGCCATCCTTCCAGAGCTAAGACAAAAATGTGTGCGCCGGAGGCTAAAAAACTGTGAGCTAGCTCACACTGACTCAGCTTAGAGGGAACACTGGTTACAAAAGAGGGGAGGGAGCTCTCCCCCCCCCCGCTCCACTCCTCCGTTGCACCGTCTCTCAGCTCTCTACTTGTAAATAATTATTCTATTAATTATTATTAATGGGCGAGGGGCCTAGGGAAGGCGTTCGCCAATCACCGGCGGCTTTCCTACGTTGCTGGAAACATCTTTACTGTTTGGGGGGGGGAAAAGACTTTCCTTGTGGCAACCAGGCAATTATGCGACGTTCGCGTTTGTGGCTTTGCCCAGGGTGTATAATTTTTGACGGACGAGGCCCGCAGGCATTTGCTCAGATGGTGGGGTGTTTGGATTGCAACAGGCTTTGATTCATTAGAGCCAAAATATATTTATTTTTGTTTTGCTTTGCCCCCTCTCCCCCCCCCCCCCACCCCGCCCCGGCTTGGCTGGCTTGCCTCTTCTCTGTCGGCTTCATTGTGAAGAGCGGCGGAAATGCTGTTGACACAAGCCGCAGGTCCAGTCTTTTGGATGTTGCTCTGAGCATCCAGCCACCGGCCACTGGCTTGGCTGCCGGCCAGAGGAACAGCTGGCCGAGAGGAGAACTGAAGACTTCCACTGGCAGGTCCAGAGATTCCCTCCGGGGTGTCTCGAAGCAAAGGAGCGCCATGTTCTTCTTGGTCTTGAATTAATTCTTAAAATGTCACAGGAGGAAAAATGAGGACGGACAAAAGGAAAGGCTACCTCACACGGAGAGTGATTAAAAGGTGGAATTCCCTGCCAGAGGATGGAGTGATGGCCAGGGGAATAAGCAGCTTGAAAAGGGGATTAGAGAGGATAAGACTTTCGGTGCCTACAAGCCATGGTGACTGAGGGGAACCTCCACATTCAGAGGCAGTCAGACCCTGATTCCCAGAGCCTCAGCCTCCATGCCCCATTGTTGGCCCTCCAGAGGAACTGGATGGCCAGTGTGTAAGACAAGATGCTGGACTAGATCCATTATTGGTCTGATCCAGCAGGGCTCTTCTGATGTCCTTACCAGGGGAAGGCCTCGTCCTCCCTGCCCTGTTGCTGGCCCTCCAGAGGAACTGGCTGGCCACTGTGTGTGAGAGAAGGCTGGACTAGGTGACCCTCCCTGGTCTGACCCAGCAGGGCTCTTCTGATGCTCTTATCAGGGGAAGACCTCAGCCTCTCTGCCCTGTTGTTGGTCCTCCAAAGGAACCGGCTGGCCGCTGTGTGAGATGGGATGCTGGACTAGATGGACCCTCCCTGGTCTGATCCAGCAGGGCCCTTCTGATGTTCTTTTCAGGGGAAGGCCTCGGCCTCTCTGCCCTGTTGTTGGCCCTCCAGAGGCACTGGCTGGCCACTGTGTGAGATGGGAGGCTGGACTATATATTGACCACTGGTCTGACCCAGCAGGGCTCTTCTGAGGTTCTTCTCAGGGGAAGGCCTCGGCCTCTCTGCCCTGTTGTTGGCCCTCCAGAGGAACTGGCTGGCCACTGTGTGAGACGGGAGGCTGGACTAGAGGGACCCTCCCTGGTCTGATCCAGCAGGGCTCTTCTGATGCTCTTCTCAGGGGAAGGCCTCGGCCTCTCTGCCCTGTTGTTGGCCATCCAGAGGAACTGGCTGGCCACTGTGTGAGACAGGATGCTGGACTGGATGGACCCTCACTGGTCTGACCCAGCAGGGCTCTTCTGAGGTTCTTCTCAGGGGAAGGCCTCAGCCTCTCTGCCCTGTTGTTGGCCCTCCAGAGGAACTGGCTGGCCACTGTGTGAGACAGGATGCTGGACTGGATGGACCCTCACTGGTCTGACCCAGCAGGGCTCTTCTGAGGTTCTTCTCAGGGGAAGGCCTCAGCCTCTCTGCCCTGTTGTTGGCCCTCCAGAGGAACTGGCTGGCCACTGTGTGAGACAGGATGCTGGACTAGAGGGACCCTCCCTGGTCTGATCCAGCAGGGCCCTTCTGATGTTCTTTTCAGGGGAAGGCCTCGGCCTCTCTGCCCTGTTGTTGGCCCTCCAGAGGCACTGGCTGGCCACTGTGTGAGATGGGAGGCTGGACTATATATTGACCACTGGTCTGACCCAGCAGGGCTCTTCTGAGGTTCTTCTCAGGGGAAGGCCTCGGCCTCTCTGCCCTGTTGCTGGCCCTCCAGAGGAACTGGCTGGCCCCTGGGTGAGACGGGATGCTGGACTGGATGGACCCTCACTGGTCTGACCCAGCAGGGCTGTTCTGAGGTTCTTCTCAGGGGAAGGCCTCAGCCTCTCTGCCCTGTTGTTGGCCCTCCAGAGGAACTGGCTGGCCACTGTGTGAGACAGGATGCTGGACTGGATGGACCCTCACTGGTCTGACCCAGCAGGGCTCTTCTGAGGTTCTTCTCAGGGGAAGGCCTCAGCCTCTCTGCCCTGTTGTTGGCCCTCCAGAGGAACTGGCTGGCCACTGTGTGAGACAGGATGCTGGACTGGATGGACCCTCACTGGTCTGACCCAGCAGGGCTCTTCTGAGGTTCTTCTCAGGGGAAGGCCTCAGCCTCTCTGCCCTGTTGTTGGCCCTCCAGAGGAACTGGCTGGCCACTGTGTGAGACAGGATGCTGGACTAGAGGGACCCTCCCTGGTCTGATCCAGCAGGGCCCTTCTGATGTTCTTTTCAGGGGAAGGCCTCGGCCTCTCTGCCCTGTTGTTGGCCCTCCAGAGGCACTGGCTGGCCACTGTGTGAGATGGGAGGCTGGACTATATATTGACCACTGGTCTGACCCAGCAGGGCTCTTCTGAGGTTCTTCTCAGGGGAAGGCCTCGGCCTCTCTGCCCTGTTGTTGGCCCTCCAGAGGAACTGGCTGGCCACTGTGTGAGACGGGAGGCTGGACTAGAGGGACCCTCCCTGGTCTGATCCAGCAGGGCTCTTCTGATGCTCTTCTCAGGGGAAGGCCTCGGCCTCTCTGCCCTGTTGTTGGCCATCCAGAGGAACTGGCTGGCCACTGTGTGAGACAGGATGCTGGACTGGATGGACCCTCACTGGTCTGACCCAGCAGGGCTCTTCTGAGGTTCTTCTCAGGGGAAGGCCTCGGCCTCTCTGCCCTGTTGCTGGCCCTCCAGAGGAACTGGCTGGCCCCTGGGTGAGACGGGATGCTGGACTGGATGGACCCTCACTGGTCTGACCCAGCAGGGCTGTTCTGAGGTTCTTCTCAGGGGAAGGCCTCAGCCTCTCTGCCCTGTTGTTGGCCCTCCAGAGGAACTGGCTGGCCACTGTGTGAGACAGGATGCTGGACTGGATGGACCCTCACTGGTCTGACCCAGCAGGGCTCTTCTGAGGTTCTTCTCAGGGGAAGGCCTCAGCCTCTCTGCCCTGTTGTTGGCCCTCCAGAGGAACTGGCTGGCCACTGTGTGAGACAGGATGCTGGACTGGATGGACCCTCACTGGTCTGACCCAGCAGGGCTGTTCTGAGGTTCTTCTCAGGGGAAGGCCTCAGCCTCTCTGCCCTGTTGTTGGCCCTCCAGAGGAACTGGCTGGCCACTGTGTGAGACAGGATGCTGGACTGGATGGACCCTCACTGGTCTGACCCAGCAGGGCTCTTCTGAGGTTCTTCTCAGGGGAAGGCCTCGGCCTCTCTGCCCTGTTCTTGGCCCTCCAGAGGAACTGGCTGGCCACTGGGTGAGACGGGAGGCTGGACTCCACCTCACTGGTGATGTCAAAATACCACTGGCAATGTCTCCCCATTTTCTCCTGATATTCCCCTGCCCTCAGCAGGTGCTGGGCAACTGTGAGAATGGAACAATAGATCTAGTCCACAACAGGTCTCCTTAAGTAGAAAGTCCTTTATTTGTAGAAAAGATCATGTTGGTCAAACACTTTTCCTGTTAGTAATGCCCAAGCCTAGAGATGCCATTACAATGATACCTGATATGAAATATGGCCGGCCTACCATCTACCAATCAATAGTGAGAATTATTGGCGCCCAAATATACTGGCCCACTGTTCCCAAGGAAAGCGCGGCAAAACAGGTTCTCAGGGAAAAAACACTGTTGAGGGTTTTGGAGAAAATGTTCCCAGAGGAAACGAAGCAAAAGAAACACATAACACCTGTGATGCATGTAACACACAACAGGAGGCTCTTCTGTTCAAGGTTGTTAGCCAAGGAATAGCCAGCTAGAGATAAGAAGGGAAGGAAAGCAAATGAGTAATGAGCATGCGCAAAGCGAAGCAGGCAAGCGAGGCTCGCATTTCAAAGGTGGGAGTCGGGTCACCGATGCTGTCTCCCAGGTGGGACCTAAAGAGGTTGAAAGAAACCTTGGAACACAAAGCAATGTTAATAGATCATCAAACCCGAAGGTAAAACAGCACGCATTGATTCATAAAACTCAGCAACCTTAATGATCATGACAAGACGATTACCCATGCCTATGGCAGTGCTTACGGACAGCAACCCTCCTCATACTGTACCCTCGGTTACAATGCCATAAAGTTCTCCCTCCATAGCAACCATTTCCTTCATAGGAACTGGTCTCTATAGTTTCGGGGTCAGCTGTAATTCTGGAAGATCTCCAGGCTCCACCTGGAGATTGGCAACCCTACCCAACCCTACTCTATGGTAGAGAAAGAGGTCCTTTTCTCCCTTTCTCACAGTACAAGAACTCGTGGGCACTCCATGAAATTGCTGAGTCGTCGGGTTAGAACAGATAAAAGGAAGTCCTTCTCCACCCAAAGAGTGATTGACAAGTGGAATTCACGGCCACAGGAGGTGGTGGCGGCTACAAGCATGGATGGCTTCAAGAGGGAACTGGATAAACATCTGGAGCAGAGGTCCATCAGTGGTCATTAGCTGCAAGGTATAGATAGGAACTCTCTCAGTCTGGGGCAAGTGATGCTCTCTATTCTTGGTGCTTGGGGGGGGGGGACAATGGGAGGGCTTCTAGTGTCCTGGCCCCACTGCTGGACCTCCTGAGGGCGCCTGGTGTTTTTGGCCACTGTGTGACAGAGTGTTGGACTGGAGGGGCCACTGGCCTGGTCCAACACTGGCTTCTCTTGTGTTCTTATGGTGTTTTTGGCAGGATGTTGGACGAGATGGACTACTGGTCTGATGCAGCAGGGCACTTCTTATGTTTTATGAACTGGGCATGTTCACCACTTCGGCCCTGAGAGCCATGTGCTGCTTGAGACAAGACTGGATGGACCTCTGTCTGTCTGTCTGGAACATGAAGCAGATGTTTTAATGCGCGTATTTTCTTGTGCTCCCCCTGCCTTGCCCCCCGTCCCAAGCCTTTTCCCCACCTGCTGTTTGCTCATCTACTCATGATGACCTGCTGGACGTGTGTACCAATCCAGCATTATAAATTACCTGGTAACGGACTGAAGTCAAAGATGGGTGGAGGGGAGAGAGAGAGAGTGAAGCCCCCAAAGTTTGCACCAGGAGGAAGTGGTTTGTGTCCTTGGCTGTCGCCGGTATTATTTTTTCTCGGTTCTTCACATCCACCGGGCCCTGTCGTTGACGGACAAATACGGCTAATTCGTTTCTCTTTCCATCCTGAATAAGGAAGCCGTTCTCTGCAGGGTGATTTATCGGCTGGGTCTCATGGAACGTTTGTCGCGAGTGCCCTCGAGGAGCTTCGAGGGGGCTGGAGACACGGTGGAAGAGCAAAGGACAAACAGAATACGTGGCGTTCCTGAGGCTCACGATGAATGGAGGTTGTGTGCGGGAGAAGGCCCAGACTGGCGAGCGACAATGCCAAGGCGGCCACTGCGAGAGCGTGTGTGAAGGAAGAGTAGGGATGAGTTGCCAGTATGCCCATATTCAGGCCACCTCTGATGGCTGCCAAGGAATGCTTGATTGCCACGATTGCATCTGCATGGCACCTTTGGGGGGCACTTTCTCTCTTTTTCTTCTCAAAGGGTTTCATGAACTTGTACATCTGGGCCATGCAGTGCTTAGGACCACAGACTCTAATCTGGGAGAACCCGGTTTGAGTCCCCACTCCTCCACATGCAGCTGCTGGTGTGACCTTGGGTCAGTTGCAAGTTCTCTCAGAGCTGTCCTCTCAAGGGCAATCCTTGAAAGAGCTCTCTCAGCCCCGCCTACCTCACAGGGTGTCTGATTTGGGGAGGGGGAGGGAAAGGAGATTGTAAGCCGCTCTGAGACTCCGAGTGAAGGGCAGGGTATAAATCCAATCTCTCCTCCTCCTCCTCCTCCTCCTTCTTCTAGAGTTGGACCCATTTGCCCACACCAGGACCTGTTCCACAGGTACATTGCAGATAAAATTGCTTGCAACCTGTTTGCTACAGGTCATCTTAGACTTTCATTCATTCATTCATTCATTCATTCATTCATTCATTCATTTCCCCAATGGGATCCCAGAGCAGCTGACATGGTTCTCTTCTTCTCCAATTTATCCCCACAACATCCCTGTGAGGTACATCAGGCTGAGAGCGTGTCACTGGCCCAAGGTCACCCAGCAAGCTTCCAAGGCAGAGTGAGCATTCGAACCCGGCTCTCCCAGATCTTAGCCCAACAGGTTAACTGCTACACCATGCCGGATGTCTTCCGATTGCAGTTGTTTGGGTGAGATTCAGTCAGGGCCATAGCAAAGTCTTTTCTCCCCTCTTTTTTTCAGCTCCCTGTGCCCCCAGCCACTGTCGGTCCAGGTCCAGAAACCAATGTTTGTCACCTATGGTTGCCAGTCTCCAGGTGGGGCCTGGAGATCTCCTACAAATTACCTCCAGACTACAGAGATCAGTTCCTCTGGCATTGTGTGTAGAATACCCAGGAGATCCTAAGATTGTCTGGCAGCCAGAAGTTCTAGTCTTTAGCGTAACTTGTGAGTTAGACTTGTCCTTAAGGCATGAGACATTTCAAAGCTGGTTTGCCATTGCTGACCTCTGCATCACAACCCTGGCATTCCTTGGAGGTTGCCCTTCCAAGTACTAGCCAAGGCCAACGCTGCTTTGCTTCCAAGATCTGACGGGATCGGGCTAGCCTGGGCTATCCGGGTCAGGACAGAATTATTTTGTGTTGGCTGGGAATTGAACCTGAGTGAACTGTTTGGAAGGCAGCTGTGCTAAGCATTATACCACCAATGCCTGCTTTGGAGGGTGGATGCTATAGTGCAGGGGTGGCCAACCTTGCTTAATGTAAGAGCCACATAGAATAAACGTAAGAGCCACACAGAGATGTCTGAGAGCCGCAAGACAGGAACAAATATCACACACACGTTTTTATTTTTAAAAATATGCAAATTTGCTTTTTATTAACGCTAAATGGGACTGCCAAAAATAAACAAATGAGGAAAACCGGTTATTGATAATGATATTACTTGTTTGCTAATGATATTGAGAGAGAGAGAGAAAAAGAGAGAGATGGAAAGAAAGAATTAAAGAAGTGGAAAGAAAGAGAGAGAGAGAAACTAGGAAAGCAAATAGATGGGAGGGAGGAGGGAAGGAAGGAAGGAAGGAAGGAAGGGAGAAAAAGCATGCCTCCCCTTTGCTTCCCCAGCCGCCCTGCCAGGAGCCGCACAATATGTGTGAAAGAGCTGCATGTGGCTCCCGAGCCACAGGTTGGCCACCCCTGCTATAGTGTTATACCCCCCTGTGATCCCTCCCCTCCCCAAATCCCTCCTTCCTCAGGATCCCCCCCCCCAAACCTCCAGGAATCTCCCAACCAGCAAATGGCAACCATGTTGGGGTACTTCAGGTTTCCCGCATGCCGCTCCTGACAATAGCCTGGCTTAGGCTTTTCAACCTTCAGGAAAGAACACTTTCCCTATGAAGAAAGGTTGAAGCGCTTGGGGCTCTTTAGCGTGGAGAAACGATGGCTGAGGGGTGACATGATCGAGGTGTATAAGATTATGCGTGGGATAGAGCAGGCAGAGAAAGAAGTCCTTTTCTCCCTTTCTCACAATACAAGAACTCGGGGGCACTCCATGGAATTGCTTAGCAGTTGGGTTAGAATGGATAAGAGGAAGTCCTTCTTCACCCAAAGAGTTATGAATACATGGAAGTCACTGCCACAGGAGGTGGTGGCGGCTGCAAGCATGGAGGGAATTGGATAAACATCTGGAGCAGAGGTCCATCAGTGGCTATTAGCCACAAAATATAGATAGGAACCCTCAGTCTGGGGCAAGTGATGCTCTGTATTCTTGGTGCTTGGGGGGGCCAACAGTGGGAGGGCTTCTGGTGTCCTGGCGCCACTGCTGGACCTCCTGAGGGCACCTGGTGTTTTTGGCCACTGTGTGACACAGTGTTGGACTGGATGGGCCACTGGCCTGATCCAACATTGGCTTCTCTTATGTTCTTATGTGGGACCAGGAGATCTGGAATTACAGCCGACCTCCAGACTACAAAAATGAGTTCTGGAGAAAATGGCTGCTTTGGACTGTAGACTGTCTGGCATTGCCTCTCTGCTGAGATCCCTCCCTTCCCCAACCGCCACCTTCCCAGACTCCACCCCCAGTCCCCAGGAATTTCCCAACCTGGCGTTGGCAACCCCAGAGCATTGGGGGGTGATATCAGGGTCCATTGGAGCGGGAGCGCACAGGAGCGCAGCTCCGGGAATGAGGAGCCCGGGGGGCAGGCACATGACCAAGCCCCGCCCCCTCCTCGGCTTCCCCGAGCAGTGCAGAGGCGCAGCGCCCCGGGGAAAGCCCTGCCAGGGTCTTTACTGTTTTTAATGTTTTGTTTTAATATTGATAATTTTATCATTGTCCCTTTTATGACTGTGTGCTGCTTCTCCAGAGACTTGCTCAAGGGGGCATATAAATTTCCTAAGTATACCATTTTTTATCTGGGCACATGGTACATAAGTCCTGGAGAAATTTCACCAACCCTTCAGCAGCTTCCACCCCATCAGTTTGGTGTAGTGGTCAGGAGTTGGACTCTAATCTGGGAGAACCGGGTTTGATTCCCCACTCCTCCACATGCAGCTGCTGGTGTGACCTTGGGCCACTCACAAGTTCTCCCAGAGCGGTTCTCTCATGAGCAGTTCTCAAAAGACCTCTCTCAGCCCCACCTACCTCACAGGGTGTCTTGTTGTGGGGAGGGGAAAGGGAAGGGATGGGTGGTGCACATGTCCTGGGTATCTCGTCTACTTGAAACCTGGTGGTTTCAAGGGAGCAGGAAGAGAATGAGGGTGTGTTCTTTACGCTTATTTTTATTGCACCAAGTATTGGATGGGGAAGGGAAGGGAGGAAGAGCAGGTCAGTTTCACTCACCTGTGGAGTGGAGCCTGAGGGGTGGGTGTTGCCTTCTGACACACTTCCGGCATGTTAGGGGGTGCGGCATATGCAAATGAGTTATGCAAACACATTATGCTAATGAGCTCCTGCACCTCTTTTTCTACGAAATGACCCCTGGATATGATCCCTGTATCCAGCCCCTGCGAGTAGCCGCAGATTGCAGTAATCTAACCTGGATGTAATCAGAGCGTGGGTGGCTGCGTCCGGATCGCGCATATTTGTGGCACCCCGCTCCAGACCCCCTGACCGTCTCTCCCAGAGTTTCCTAGTCGCCGTGCGGTCTTTTACCGAAAGTAATAATAATAAACAACAATAATTGTGTATGATCGTACATATCATTTTATAAATAATGCGGTTTGTTTATTATTACAAATATTGTTTTGCAAAATATTCTTCTTATAAATGTTATTGCCTATTATTATAAATAAACAAGAGGGCGTGCTAAAATAATGCCGTTGGAGGTTTTCATTTTTTTTTAAAGGTAAATATTCCTGACTTATTTTCTCAAGGAATACCTCCTCCTTTCTTTCTCAGTGGAAACCCGACTTAGCAGCGTCAAAAACCACCGGGAAAACACATAAAAGCCACGTCGGGAGAAAAACGAAAATAAATCCAGGGCAAACGATCTCAGATCACATGAAACCGAATGGGGGGTGGGGGTGGGGACTGCTTAAATAGAAACACTTCCATTTGGTGGGGCTTTGGGGAGCCCCCCCTTTGTCATAAATGCTAACAAGGACAACTAGTAAATAACGAAAGATCGAACCCGTTTCCTGAGACAAAGACTGAATTCCCCACCATCAAAGGCGCCGTGCAATCTTGTTTTTTCACCCTAATCCTAAACACATTTAGCCCCGATTCAGCTAAGGACAGCACATGCTTCGCCCCAAATTTGCTGGGTTACCTCCCCCCCCCCCAAAAAAAAGGATGTCAAAACTCTGACATAAAAAACTCTTGAAACGGAAATCCTCTTGTCTGTGAATTCAGCCAGATGAGGCAAAGTTCACACAAATGGAAATTGGAGGCTTTTTTCGCCTCAGTTTGCCTTAGGACTGTGTGAGGAAGACGGAGCCCTTTGACTTCCAGACCGTTCTGCTGTTTGAAACGGCTTTTAGTGTTTCAAAGAAGAAGAAAGGACTTTCAAATGATTGTAGACCAAGGGATCCAGTTATGAACAGCAAGTCTGGAAGCTGAAGGGTTAAACCCTCTCCCCTTCCCCTGAATGGCCCAAGGCAAACCGAGGCTTCAGAATTCAGGGACAGAGTGATCTTTGTTTTGTTTGTTTTTGTTTATTTAATTTAAATCTTTTTGATCCTGCCTTTCCACCCAATTAGAGCACTCAGAGTAGTTGTAGTAGAAGAGTTAGATTTATACCCCGCCCTTCGCTTGGAGTCTCAGAGCAGCTTACAATCTCCTTCCCGTCCCCTCCCCACAACAGGTAGGTGGGGCTGGGGGAGCTCTGAGAGCCCTGTGACTGACCCAGGGTCACCCAGCTGGCCGCATGTGGAGGAGTGGGGAATCAAACTCTGTTCTTCCAGATTAGAGTCCACCGCTCTTAACCACTGCCCCAGACTGGCTCTCTAGTAGTGCCCATTGAAAATATAGTGAACATTTAAAATAGCAATTAAAAAAAAAAGAGGGTGGAACATGGAAGGTCATATGCCAAATGATGGCACCTGATGACAGAAGGCAGTGATAGAGGGTGCCATAACTGAGAAGGATTATTCTTGGGTTGCCACCCTTCTTGCCTCAGATGATGGGGGCACCCAAAGCAAGGCCCCAGAGATGTCTGGAGCAGTGGTAGCAGGTACCCCCCAAGCGGAGGTGCTCCAAACTCCATCTGTCTGAGCAGCCCATTTCAGCCCGTCCAGTGTAAGATTGTCGCTGACTCTTTAGAAGACGAAAAAAAGAGTTCCTTTAGCAGGAAATTGTGAAGGTGGCCTGGTAATTAAAGAGGGCAACAGGTAATGCAAGGAAGTTCAGGTGACTTCTGTGAGGTAGGGTAGGCAGAGAGAAAGTGCCTGCATAAAGTGCTTGCCAAGTAGGGATGGGCATCAACCAGCTCACGAACTTCGTGATGACTTTTGGCCGGTTCGTGAACTGAAGTTCGCGACAGGTCTGTCAGCGTGAACTTTCCACAAACGTCCAAGCAGTTCATGGAGGTTCTTGCTGGTTGGTGAATGGATCCATCTCCAGGCAGACTGCCTCTGCTCCATGCCCAGAAGATGGCAAAAATCCTCCAGGGTCTCCAGCCAAACTGGCCTGGAGAAAAAGGAGCAACCCTAAGAATTGCATTTTGGAGACAAAATAAAGAGAAGACATTTTGACATTAGAAGGAAGACGGTAATGCCCACATCCCTATTAGTCTTTTTTTCCAATACGCTGCCCCCTGTAGGAGTTTCTTCTGTCATATACTTGGTACTGCCTATTCCGACAATATCTAGTTTAATTTCATTTGGGCTCCCTTAGCAACACCTTGGATTTTTCTCTTGATGAGAAAACGCTCAACGATTGCTTTTAATTTCACTTAAGTAACATTTTTTTAGGCCAACTCTTCCCTATAACGGAAAATTGTTTTTAAAAAAAATCTTCAGAAAGATTCTAATGAGAATAGCATTGATTCCAAGATCCCAGAAAAAGTCCATTTTATGAAATCATCCTTGTCTCCTTTCTTCAGTCCTAATCAATTTAGCTCATTCAATCACTTTGACAGCATGTCATCTTTTCATCAGTCATCCTTTATCTTCGGCACGAAGTGCAATTTCTATTTTGCTACCAGCTCCTGCTGTAAAATTAATATGTTTAGAATTCAGTCCCACACTGTAAATCTCACACAATCCTTTATGTACCTTCTGGGGAGCGGGGGGAGACTGAAAATTTTTAAGGAATCACCTAACCTGTGGTCTCTTTCATACTGATTCACAATATGCTTGTATTTTGGGAAGATTTCCTGAGCAATAAAACGGACACCCAGCCTTGACATCTTTCCAGCTTCGATGCCTTTAAACATCTCAATAAGGAATTAATCTGGACTGTCCGCCCTCCACGCTTTGGAGTCTTGTGAGCAAAAATTCTACTTTGTGAGCTACCGGCATTAAAGTTGTGAGCGAGCGTTTTGGCTACTGCATAAGTTGGTTTGCTCTGGAGCCAACCTTCCTGAGCTAAGACAAAAATGTGTGAGCTGGAGGCTAAAAATCTGTGAGCTAGCTCACACTGACTCAGCTTAGAGGTAGCACTGCATCTGGACACAAATCACAAGACAGACTTTTAATACCTGTACAAAGAAGCACAGAGAACGCCTTCATTCCTATGCCCGTACCAAATGGGCCAAAGTCAGCGGAGGGGGGGAAGAGAACCTGAGCAGAACAGAGAAAGAATAGATGAACACACATTCTTGACTCAACCAAACCCCCAAACGTTAACGAAAACACCGAAAGCCATGATTAATAGGGAACATGGGCCTGTTTCCATGAAGATGTGACCGAATTCCTACCTGCCTTTAAATTGATGAATGGTGCAACCTGCTAAGTTTTGTGTTTTTTTTAAGGATCCTTAGCTGTCAGTGTCTGCATACACAGGTTGCTTCATTTTTGGGAAAAAACAACAACCCCCATTTAAATAAACAAAACAATATGACACAAAACTTTCAGTACCCATGCAGAAGTTTCCTCCATCTCCTTGGGCTGTTTGGCCCGGCTCCCTGGAGTCCAGGGGCAAACAACTCCCTCCGAAGAGGAATCTTTATCCTCCCAGGTCTAGAAAAGGCAAAGCCTTGTTCGTCCCTTCCTAAAAGGGTCATCTTCGCTCTCTCCGGACCAGGGACTGTTGGCTCCCTTGATAGCCTTCCCGCCCCCCAACAATTTTTCCGAACTTGGTTCCCTTTTGCATTCTTCGTCTGGCATTTCCTAACGTTGTTCCCAGGGGTCCTTTCATAGAAAAAGAGATGCAGGAGCTCATTAGCATAATTCATTAGCAGAATTTATTTGCATATGCTACACCACCTGGCATCACAGAAGTATGTCAGAAGGCAAGAAAGAAAGGAGAGAGAGAGAGAAAGAATGAAAGGAAGAAAGAAAGAGCTGGCAGAGAGGGGACAGCTACTAATCCGAGCCTCAGAAATACCACTATTCTGGGAGGATAGCTTCAGTGGTGGCTAAAGCCTTCAGAAGGCTGGTTGGAGGAACAAGGACCTTTCCAGGGGACGGGGTCATTTTGCTGCAGCCATGACACACGCAGGCAGTCCCCCGCAGGGGGGGGACCTGGCACCAACTCCCGAAGCTGCGCTCCCCCCGAGCTCCTTCTCGAAATGACCCCTAGTCGTTCCTGTTTCTTTCCTCTGCTGTTTCTCTGTCTGTTCCTCTGTCCTACTCCTCAAAGCATTCCCGTTTCAAATTCAAAATCCCATCCCTAAAGGAAAACCACTCTTTTGTATTAGGGGCCGCGGCCGGAATGCCTGGTGGAGCCTCCCCCAAACAAAGGAAAGGCTAGCAAACCACTCCAAAGGAGTAGGCACCAGTGTTCCCTCTAAGCTGAGTCAGTGTGAGCTAGCTCACAGTGTTTTAGCCTCCGGCTCACACCTTTTTGTCTTAGCTCGGGAAGGATGGCTCCAGAGCAAACTAGCTTATGCAGTAGCCAAATCACTCGCTCACAACTTTAATGCCAGGAGCTCATGGAGTAGAAGTTTTGCTCCCAGGACTCCACAGTGTAGAGGAAGCATTGGTAGGCACTCCTTAAAGCCTGTTACCAAGCTCAATTCTGTACGAATTAGTTCTTCTGTACGAATTAGTAGCGGTAGCTGGTCAGAAAAATATACGCAGAATAAGAAGCGTTTTTTAAATGTACAGTAGTGATTAGAGTGTCCTGAGCTGGGTCATCAGCTCTCGGAAGCTGAGCAGGAACAGCCCTATTTAGTACTCGGGTGGGATACTATCGAGGAAGTCCAGAGATGCTAGACAGAGGCAAGCAATTGCAAACCACCTCTGTTTGTCTCTTGCCTTGACCTGGCTTGCCCAGAAGCTAAGCAGGGTCAGTCCTGGTTAGTACTTGGATGGGAGACCACCAAAGAAGTCTGGGGTCACTATGCAGAGGCAGGCAAGGGCAAATCACCGCTGGCTTATTTTATGTTCTTATGTCTGGGGCAGTGATGTTCCGCCTTCTTGGTGTTTGGCGGGCAACAGTGAAGAGGCTTCTGGAGTTCTGGCCCTGTTGGGGGACCTCCGGATGGCACCTGGGTTTTGGCCACTGTGTGACACAGAGTGTTGGACTGGATGGGCCACTGGCCTGATCCAACATGGCTTCTCTTATGTTCTCTTATGTCTGGGGCAGTGATGCTATCTTCTTGGTGCTTAGGGACTACATCGGGAGGGCTTCTGGAGTCCTGGCCCTGCTGGTGGACCTCCTGAGGGCACCTGTGTTTTGGCCACTGCGTGACACAGAGTGTTGGACTGGATGGGCCACTGGCCTGATCCAACATGGCTTCATTCATGTCATCATTTTGCCAAATGTATGGCCTGTCTGTTTGCTTGTGTCTCCTGCTGGTACGTAGCCTACCACTTTGTCCTTCAAAGGTTTCAGCAGGGAAACAATGGAACGCCCCATGGTTAAAATTGCACTTAGTAATCAGACCCAGCAATCAAAGGGGTATTTTGGAATGAGGAAATTACTGGGCTGAGCAACAGAAGAACAGAAGGGAGGTGAACTTTATTATTTCTCTGGCATATTCTAGCCTGAAAAGGACTCTGCAGGTCATGTTTTTCTTTGCCGTGGTCTGGGGAAAACAGAGGAGATCATCACGGTCATATATAAAGATGCCTTATACTGAATCGGACCATCAGTCCATCAAAGTCGGTATTGTCTACTCTGACTGGCAGCCGCTTCCCAGGGTCTCAGGCAGAGGTCTTTCCAATCACCTCCTGCCTGGTCCTTTTAACTGGAGATGCCAGGGGTTGAACCTGGGACCTTCTGCATGCCAAGCAGAGGCTCTTCCACTGAGCCACAGCCCCTCTTTATACCTCTCTAGGGTCTCAGGCAGAGGTCTTTCCCATCACCTACTGCCTGATCATTTGAACTGGAGATGCTGGGGCTTGAACCTGGGACCTTCTGTCTGCCAAGCAGAGGCTCTGCCTCAGAAGAGAAGAGAAGATTGGATTTATACCCCGCCCTTCACTTGGAGTCTCAGAGCGGCTTACAAACTCCTTTCCCTTTCCCTCCACACAACAAATACCCTATGAGGTATGCAGAGCTGAGAGAGCTCTTTCCAGAACTGCCCGTGAGAGAACTTGTGACTGGCCCAAGGTCATCCAGCAGGTGCAAGTGGAAGAGTGGGGAATCAAACCTGGTTCTCCCAGATTAGAGTCCGCAGACTTAACCACGACACCAAACTGGAAGTGGCCACAGCTTCTTTCCGGACTAACAGCTCTCCAAGTCTGCTCATTGGTGTGCACGGCTGAGCCAACACCTGACCTCCAGAGGCTGTGAATCTCTGTGATTTTCTTCTTTTTGATACAAAGACTGCGGATTCCGTCTTGCGGAGAAGCGTCTCAAACAGGTGGTAAGTCTGGGAATATTTTGACCCATCTGGGGAAGAGCACGGCGTCAGGGTACTGCGCAAACTTCTGATACTTGTTGGCAGTGACGCATGCTTCCCCTTGCTTTGAGATGTGGATTAAAACAGGGATTGTGAAGTGCCACAACAGCTGGAAATTTAATTATTTTACAGTCCAGAGACGCATGTACTTTCCAATAGGTAATATGCCCTGCAATTAGACCAGAGAATGCCTGGACCCAGAGGGAGAAAACTCCACATCTAATTTTTAAAAAATGTCCTAAACATGCAGTGGTGGCTTGTAGAAATATCTGCATGGACAAAGGGATGGCTCAGAGGTTAAGATGCTGAGCTGCAGACCTGAAGGTCAGTAGCTTGGCAGTTCAAGACCCAAGTGCCGCGTGACGGAGTGAGCTCCCGTCTCTGGCCCCAGCTCCTGCCAACCTAGCAGTTCGAGAGCAAGAAATTGCAAGTAGATAAATTGGTACTGCTTCGTTGGGAAGGTAACAGCGTCCCTTCTGCCTTGGCGTTTAGTCGTGCCGGCCACATGACCACAGCAAAAGTCTTTGGACAGCGCTGGCTCTTCAGCTTGGAAATGGAGATGAGCACTGCCCCCTAGAGGAGTGGGGAATCAAACCCGGCTCTCCCAGGTTAGAGTCTGCACACTTAACCACTACCCCAAACTAGCGTAAACGGGTGCAGGGAAGTGAGACAGGGTGTTGATGAGATTAGCTCAAGGTGAGTCAGTAGGTTCTTGGGAGACCCATTTTCCTAAATTATGTATCTCTCCTTGGTGGGGAGAAGATTATTAGCTAACCAGCCGCTCTTACCCACACTTCTAAACTACATGTCCAGGCTTGTCTCTGGCTGGCACCCATTTTGTGTCCTTTTGGACCAGGCAGTGTACTACACTTACGATATTTGAGAGGCTATATATTAGGAAGGGTGTTGATGGTTTTCTAGCTCTAAACTGCCCCTTAGCGAGAGGAGGGGTCTGACCACAAACAGAAGATGCTCTACCACTGAGCCACAGCCCCTCCCTGAGTGTCGTGCAAAGGAGTTTTGTACCTAGGCAGTGGTTGGTGTCGTGGTTCAGTGCGTGGACTCCCATCTGGGAGAGCCGGGGTTGATTCCCCACTCCTCCACTTGCACCTGCTGGTGTGACCTTGGGCAAGCCATCGTTCTGGCACAGCTGTTCTCTCAAGGGCAGTTCTTGAAAGAGCTCTCTCAGCCCCACCTGCCTCCCAGGGTGTCTGCCGTGGAGAGGGGAAGGGAAAGGAGACTGTAAGCCGCTCTGAGACGCCAAGCAAAGGGTGGGGTATAAATCCAGTCTCGTCTTCTTCCTCTTCTTGTGCTCAACCTTGCTGGGCAAAAGCCCCCCCGGACCCCGCCCACTTTCTAAAAACACTTGGTGGGCAGCGGAAAATTAGGGACCCCTGATCTATGCCTTGAACATTCTCAGCTCTCTGTAGTGGAAGAGTAAACAGTGAAGGTGCCTTTATCTATATATCTAATTCCCAAGTGCCCCCCCTGCGTGCGGATACTTAAATCCGTGCGGAGGGGGCACTTGTAGGGCAGAGGGGGCGTTCTGCAGGTGGGGGGTAACCCCCCCGCTTGCAGAAAAATCCGAAATCTATCAAAAACTTTTCGGGGGATCTTTAAATCTCCCGAAAAGTAAAAGAGCGTCCCCTGCGCATGCGCCGGGAATGCTCTTGAAACGGCAGCGGCCTGGCGAGAGTCGCTGAGGCCAGCCGACAGCCCGCGGAGGAGGAGGAAGGGGGCGAGCGGCAGGGCCGGCAAGAGGCGCTGAGGCCCGCCGGGAGTCTCGGGGGGGGGGGGAAGGGGGCGAGCGGCAGGCCCGGCAAGAGGTGCCGAGGCCCGCCGGGAGTCTCTGGGGGGGGAAGGGGGCGAGAGCCGCTGAGGCCCGCCGGGCGTCTCTGGGGGGGGGAGGGGGCAGAGGAAGGGGGGAAGGGGGCGGAGGAAGGAGGAGCAGCTGTCAGCTTCTCCCCCCTCCGCAAATATCGCCCCCCCCCCCCGTCTTCTCTAATGTGTTAGTTGCTATTGCGGAATTTGCTCTTTTGCAAAGGCTGGGCGGAATGAATGGAAGTCAATTTAACAACCTCCATTAGATCCGAAAGCTCCCCTTCTCACTCATTCAAGCAAATAAGCTGATTGCTGGCCAGTTTAGCATATTTGGATTGTTCCCTGGTGGTGTGCCATGACAGTAATTTGTATAATTATTTGCATTCATTGGTCTCTTGCACACGGTTATTTGGACAAGTTTAGGGAATTTACATTGAACTCTTTTTGCACTGATGCATTTTAATGTGCGCGTTTTATAATTCATGGCGCTGTTTATTTAGTCAAATTAACGGTTTACGGCAGCAGCGCTGTATATATGCCAATTATTGTAACAGCTTATAGCAGAAAAACAACCAGAGAGACTGATTGAGGTCTAAAACCAAGGGAGCGGTGTGTTTCCCATTCAAATCAACATTTGAATGGCCTTCCGGCCCTCTCGCATCTCATGCCATCCCACAAAGCCGTTCCTGACTCTACAGGAAGTTTGTTCCGGCATGAGGGTTTATCGCCAGCCAGACTGACAGCTTGCCTTTCCCAGAAGCTCAACCGCCAACACGTTCAGCATGACTTCCCGAGCAGGTGGAATGCTGGTGAACATTCCGTGCCCTCAGACCGGGTCAGTCAGTCGGTGCCAGAGGCTTTGCTGGTCAGATAAACTAGAGATGGATTGATTTGTTTTGCTGGAGGCAATGGCCTCAGTGACGGATGGGAAACTGAGCAATGGGAATCGCCCTGGTGGGTGCCGTGTAAAAACACCTTCCGACAGCCCACAAGTTTGTATAAAAAATAATGAGAAACTATAGCTACCGAGTTCGGAGGCCTCTGTAACCAGGGGTGCTGCACAGCTGCTGCCTCTGTTGGAATTTAAGAATAAAACAGCTGTCTTAGGAAGTATATTTACTAGACCTTCTCGATAATAATATACTTCTCTGGGGGGGGGGGGGTTGTAAAGAAAGGTGCTTATTACCTGCCATTCTCCGGTCAATTTAATTTCTTTTCTTCTCTCCCTGATGCTTTGATCGTTGGCCTTTGGGGCTCTACTGCCGACCCGGCTGCTGATTGCCCACTGTGGGCACTGATCTCTTTCATTGATCGCAATTAGTGTTCCTGGGCCTTGGCTTGACAGGACAGGATTTCTGAACGCCGCGGCTTTTGCAGTGCCGAGAGGCTGTTTTCTGGCTTTTGGGGTGGAATTTCCCCCCCTCTGACAGAGGAAAACAGGAAGGAAGCAAAACCGGGTTTGAATGAAGCCCTTTTGTCTGATGCCTTGGGAAATCCTAACTAGAATGATCCATTGCTTCGTCCTAGGCCAGCTTCAGTGGTTTTCCCTGGTCTGTTTGGCCCGTCCAAGTCCGGGGGTGAGCTAGGGCTGGCTCACACTTGCCACTTCTGTTCGGGACTCCGACACTGTCTCAGAATCCTGTGTGAGCCAGTGTTGCCTAGTGGTTGGAGTCTGGAGTACGGACCTCCAACGTGGTGCCCAGACGGTGTTTTTTCAAAAGTGGGCAGGGTCAGGCGGGGCTTTTGCCAAGCATGGCTTCTGATGGGCCACTGGACATTAGCTTGGCCGTGCGGATCTTTAAAAAGCATAAGAAAAGATCTTCACTGTGTGACTAAAGATAAGGTGCAGCCGCCATTTTGGTAGCTAGCTTCATTTCCTGTGGCAGCCATTGTGCGGCAGCCATTTTGTGGCTGTGCCTGCCACACTGTTTCAGAATTCCAGAGGTGGGCAGGGTTAGGCGGGGCTTTTGCCCAGCATGGCTTCTGATGGGCCACTGGACATTAGCTTGGCCGTGCGGATCTTTAAAAAGCATAAGAAAAGATCTTCACTGTGTGACTAAAGATAAGGTGCAGCCGCCATTTTGGTAGCTAGCTTCATTTCCTGTGGCAGCCATTGTGCAGCAGCCATTTTGTGGCTGTGCCTGCCACACTGTTTCAGAATTCCAGAGGTGGGCAGGGTTAGGCGGGGCTTTTGCCCAGCATGGCTTCTGATGGGCCACTGGACATTAGCTTGGCCGGGCGGATCTTTAAAAAGCATAAGAAAAGATCTTCACTGTGTGACTAAAGATAAGGTGCAGCCGCCATTTTGGTAGCTAGCTTCACTTCCTGTGGCAGCCATTGTGCGGCAGCCATTTTGTGGCTGTGCCTGCCACACTGTTTCAGAATTCCAGAGGTGGGCAGGGTTAGGCGGGGCTTTTGCCCAGCATGGCTTCTGATGGGCCACTGGACATTAGCTTGGCCGTGCGGATCTTTAAAAAGCATAAGAAAAGATCTTCACTGTGTGACTAAAGATAAGGTGCAGCCGCCATTTTGGTAGCTAGCTTCACTTCCTGTGGCAGCCATTGTGCGGCAGCCATTTTGTGGCTGTGCCTGCCACACTGTTTCAGAATTCCAGAGGTGCCAAGGGGCTCAAGAAGGTTGGGGATGCCAGGCTGAAGAGATCCAGGTTCAGATTCCCACACCACGGGCCTAACTACACAATACATTTTTCCAGGGGATTTCCTCAGTGTTGAGTCAACAGATGTGGTCTGAGAGTTCCATACTTCCAAGGGACATGGACTGGTCTCAGTCCCAGTTGAGATTGGGACACTGGCACATGGGGAGCGGGGGTTTAAGTCTCCCCCCTACTGTCTCCCATGTGGGGTTGCCAGCCTGCAGGTGGGGCCTGGAGATCTTCCACTTTTACAACAGCTCTCCAGCTGACAGGGATCAGCTGCCCTGGGGAAAATGGCTGCTTTGAAGGGTGGACTCTATGGCCTTGTCCCATGTTGAAGCCCCTCCCTGCCAATGCTCCTTCTAAGCTGTGGCATCTTGTGAGCGAAAATTCTCCTTTGTGAGCTCCTGGCACTGAAGTTGTGAGCGAGCGATTTGGCTGCTGCATAAGTTAGTTTGCTCTGCAGCCATCCTTCCTAAGTCAACAGGGTGTGAGCCAGAGGCTACAGAACTGTGAGCCAGCTCACATTAACTCAGCTTAGAGGGAACACTGCTCCCCTCCCCAAACCCTGCCCTGTCCTGGATCCACCCCCAAAGTCTCCGGGTATTTTCCAACCCAGACTTGGCAACCCAATTCCCGTACCTGGGAAACACTGAACTTTCAAAGCATCTCTATCAACCTAACTGGGAACATATTTCAGGAAAATGTATGGTGTATTTAGGCTGCTTAAAGGGCTGCCAACTCCAGGTGGGGAAATTCTTGGAGATTTGGAGGTGAATCCTTGGGAGGGCAGGATTTGGGGAAAGGAGGGACCTCGGAGGGATATAATGCAATGGAATATACCTTCCAAAGCAGCCATTTTCTCCAGGGGAACTAATCTTTGTAGTCTGGAGATCAGCTGCAATTCTGGGAGTTCTCAAGTCCCCATCTGGAGGTTGGCAACCCTTCAGGGAATGTTAGGCCAAATATTCTTCTTTGACCTGACATACCTCACAGGGTTGTGGCAAGGGCAAAATGCAGGAGAAGAGGAAGAGGAGAGAAGGAGGAAGAGGAGGAGAAAGAAGAAGAAGAAGAAAAGAAGAACAGATTGGATTTATATCCCGCCCTTCACTCACTTGGAGTCTCAGAGCCGCTTACAAACTCCTTTCCCTTCTCTTCCCCACAACAGACACCCTGTGAGGTAAGTGGGGCTGAGAGAGCTCTGAGACAATTGTCCTTGAGAGAACAGCTGGTACAGAGCTATGGCTTGCCCAAGGTCATCCAGCAGGTGCAAGAGGAGGAGTGGAGAATCAAACCCGGTTCTTCCAGATTAGAGTCTGCGCTCTTAACCACTACACCAAACTGGCTCTCACTTAACCGCACATTTAACCACGACAGCAAACTGGATTTATACCCCACCCTTCCCTTGGAGTCTCAGAACGGCTTACAAACTCCTTCCCCTTCCCTTCCCCACAACAGACACCCTGGGAGGTAGGTGGGGCTGAGAGAGCTCTTTCGAGGAGTGCCCTTGAGAGAACAGCTCTGAGAGAACTTGTGATTGACCCAAGGTCACACCAGCAGCTGCATGTAAAGGAACGGGGCATCAAACCCAGTTCTCCAGATTAGAGTCCGCGCTCCAAAACACTACACCAAACTGGCTCTCAGGAAAGAACCGTGTACGCTGCCCAGATCTCCTTGGAGTAAAGATAAAATTATAATCGGTAGTATACAAGGCAGAGCGAAAGGGGGGGGGGGCTATAGCCAGGGATCATCTAGCCCAGGGGTGGCCAACCTGTGGCTCGGGAGCCACATGCGGCTCTTTCACATATATTGTGCGGCTCCTGGCAGGGCGGCTGGGGAAGCAAAGGGGAGGCATGCTTTTTCTCTCTTTCTCCCTTCCTTCCTTCCCTCCTCCCTCCCATCTATTTGCTTTCCTAGTTTCTCTCTCTCTCTTTCTTTCCACTTCTTTAATTCTTTCTTTCCATCTCTCTCAATATCATTAGCAAACAAGTAATATCATTATCAATAACCGGTTTTCCTTGTTTTGTTTTTATTTTTGGCAGTCCCATTTAACGTTAATAAAAAGCAAATTTGCATATTTTTAAAAATAAAAACGTGTGTGTGATATTTGTTCCTGTCTTGCGGCTCTCAGACATCTGACGTTTATTTTATGTGGCTCTTACGTTAAGCAAGGTTGGCCACCCCTGATCTAGCCATTGCCTCATAGGGGTGCTGTGAGGATGAATGGGAGAATGTTGTAAGATCCTCTGCCTCCCTGTTGGTGAGAAAAGCGAAGTGTAAATGAAGTTAATAAACAATAATAAATCGTTCTATATGTGTGTGTTTTTTTGGGGGGGGGGACACTCACAGGCTCCCATGGGTTCTGATTTGGGTCACAGTGGAAGGGTGGGATAAAAATCCGATGGAGAGGCTGGAGGTTATGCCAAAAATACAAATGGATTCCACGCTGCCACGGCCCTCCGGCTTTTCTATGGGACTCTGTCTCTGCCCGGAATGCCTCGGCTGGTACCGCGCCATGAGGTTTTGCTCCGGATTCAAGGGCTTCCCACACTTGGTGGACTTATGCTAATTTGTCCCACGGCCTGATGCGCGGTTCCCTGGCTTGGGCCGGTGTGTTTCTGATGCTCAGGACATTTATACGACCCACTTCCTGCGTGAACCCCCTCAGGGCTTCATTAAAAGGCCTGGGCCGGGCACAGCCATTCCACCTCTGCCTTGCTTTGAGTGTGGCGTCTCTCTCTGGGGCCTTTTTTGAGAGACCCGTCCTATGACTGAACCATTTCATATTCCAAGATGGTCCCTTTATCCAGTATCTCTTGGCTTTCGGCTGCCATCTGAGCCATGAATGAAGCTTTTCTTCCTGGGGATACATGAATATGAATATCGCTTTAAAAATGTACTCCTCTGTGGATGCCTCAGCACACTGGGATCGTGCGTCTGCTTCCCGGACTGCAGTCCGGTGCCATCGATTTAGGAGGCCTTTCACCTCCTGCAAGAGATCTGAGAGGGCTGCTCCGTAAGTTGCCAGCCTCCCGGAATTGCTGCCGTCTGAGTAATGAATGAAGCTTTTCTTCCTGGGGAAGGCAGACAGGTCCGCTGACCTTTCTTCCTGTATCTACTCTTCTGCCCCTCTCCCCTTTGAAATGCAGACTGCGCTCTCAGGGACCAATTTCCCCCTTCCTTCCACTCACATGCAGATGAAGACGATTTCTCCCCTGACATGCACCAAGAGAGGGACACGCGGTCCTCTCGGCACCATGAGGCAATCCGCTTCCATCCTTTAGCTCGTAAGTTAGTACCAGGGCTCTTTTTGTAGAAAAGGCCCAGGAGGAACTCATTAGCATAACAGGCCACACCCATGACAGCACAGCTCATTAGCATATTAGGTGGGGGGGCTGGGAAAGCACATGGCAGGCATGGAAGCTTGCCTCTTCCCCCCCCCCGAGCTTCTCCGCCCCACTTCAGCATCGCTATTGCAGACAGACTCAGGGAACTGTGGGGGGGCATGCTTAAATGCCTTTCTCTCCCTCCCCCAGACTGGGGAGGAAAAGGAAGTCATTTTCAACATGTCTGGGTTCCCTGCCTGCCCTTTTCCAGCTGTGACATGTCAGCTAGAGAAGGGAAGGCAGAGAGAGGCTTTTCCTTGTCAATTTCACTCTCAGCTGACTGGGGGGGGGAGTGAAATTGACAAGGAAAGCCCCAGGGGGTTCCCAGTGGGAAAGAGGGCATTTTAACATGCCACCTTTCCCTTTTTTGTGTAATGTGGGGAGGGCAGTGTGCTCTGTAGCCACGCATGCCAGAGGTTTTGGTTGTAGGCGTGGCCAACTCTGGAGCCAGCCGGAACTCCGTTCCTGGGCGTTCCTGCCCCAAAATGGCCCTGGTTACTACTCTATCCAGCCTCTGCTCTTTCCAAAGTGTACTTCTAGCTATATACAGGGGTCCGTTGGAGCGGGAGTGCACAGGAGCGCAGCTCCGGGAGTGAGGAGCCCAGGGGGCAGGCACATGACCAAGCCCCACCCCCTCCTCGGCTTCCCCAAGCAGTGCAGAGGCGCAGCGCCCCGGGGAAAGCCCTGCTAGGGTCTTTATTGTTTTTGATGTTTTGTTTTAATATTGATAATTTTATCATTGTTCCTTTTATGACTGTGTGCTGCTTTTCCAGAGACTTGCTCAAGGTGGCATATACATTTTCTAAGTATAGCATTTTTTATCTGGGCACACGGCACATAAGTACTGGAGAAATTTCACCAGCCCTTCAGCAGCTTCCACCCCATCAGTTTGGTGTAGTGGTCAGGAGTTGGACTCTAATCTGGGAGAACCGGGTTTGATTCCCCACTCCTCCACATGCAGCTGCTGGTGTGACCTTGGGCCAGTCACAAGTTCTCTCAGAGCTGTTCTCGCATTAGCAGTTCTCAAAAGACCTCTCTCAGCCCCACCTACCTCACAGGGTGTCTTGTTGTGGGGAGGGAAAGGGGGAAGGGATGGGTGGTGCACATGTCCTGGGTATCTCAAGTCTACTTGAAACCGGGTGGTTTCAAGGGAGCAGGAAGAGAATGCGGGTGTGTTCTTTACGCTTATTTTTATTGCACCAAGTATTGGATGGGGAAGGGAATGAGGAAGAGCAGGTCAGTTTCACTCACCTGTGGAGTGGAGCCTGAGGGGTGGGTGTTGCCTTCTGACACACTTCCGGTATGGTAGGGGGTGTGGCATAGGCAAATGAGTTACGCAAATGAGTTATGCTAATGAGCTCCTGTACCTCTTTTTCTACGAAATGACCACTGGCTATACATATAAAAGAAAGTCCCCCCACCGTAAAATCAATGCCCAGGTCAAACCGCTGGACCTAGAAGCACCAAATTTGGGGAGAGTGCTCCTGCCATGGCATAGGTGCTCACTAAGAAGGGATTTTTAGAAATTGAACCCCTAAGAGGGTCAAATGGGGAAAAATGTGCTCCCCAATTGATTCCTATGTGTCTGCCTCCTTGCACCCCCCACTCTCTGATTGGTCAGCTGCAGAGCTCAGCATTCTGAGGTTACAAAAAACAGTTACAGGAGATTGCAGAGAGTTAACAGCAGTGGAGGAAATCAGGAATGGCCAACAACCACCTGTGAGGTGCAGTGATGCTGCTGGCCCAGCCTCTCCGATGGCTTCCCACACACTCCCCCCACCTCCTATACCTAACAGGCAGTTGTCTGTCAGGTTGCAGGGTACTTAAAGCCATGAGGGAACCCACCCCAGCAGTAACACCTCAGTGATCCTGCTGGCCCCACCTCCACAGTGGCTTCTAATACTCCTCTCCCTCCCCCTCCTACATTGGACAGGCAGCTGCCTGTCTGGTGTAGGAGAGGAGGTGGGATGCTTACAGCCACCGGGGAGGTTTGCTCAGCAGGATTGCCTTAGCCCTGCTGCTGGCCCAGCCTCCCGGATGCCTTTAAACATAATCCCCCCCACACCAGACAGGCGGGGGTCTGTCAGGGGTCGGAGCAGGGACAGGGTACTTTAACGCTACAAGGAGGAGGCAATTTAGGAATGCAGCAAAGACATTTGCACATAGTACTTCTGTGGGGCACTGAGCTGCACAGGCCAAGCACCAGCAAGATCACCCTGATGCGCTCAGAACAACACACTCCCCATATGGGCAAAACAATCCAGGAACACCAGTAGAAAGGCCATCACTTTCGTGGAAGCTGGCACTTTCCCGCTAGAATCATTTTAGTTTCAAAAAACCCTGTCTATACCTGTTTCTAGTTTCAAACCATACTTGTTCTAGTTTATAAATTACTGTTTACATTCATGAATTGCCCTCCTGGGGTCAAGCTAGCATTATACTGCTTTAAACAAATGCTGTTGCTTAGTACTCTTCAGACCCCCAGGAGTGAAATTTGAAACCAACGTGAAATGAGCTTGGGAAAAGACAGCAGTCAAATTACTTCAGAGGGGAGATGTAAACGGGGCCTTAACAGACGATTGTTTCTTAAATGGACAGCTCCATGTTGCCTGCTCCAGAGTGAGTTCCCCAAGCAGCCTGGTGATCCTAGCCCCTGAGGGCAGAACCACCAATGTGGTCTACAGAGAGGTCCTTCAGTAGAGAGGAGAAAAAACAGTACATATGTCTCACTTCATTTTTTACGCTACAATCTTCTCCATTAGAATTCCTACAACAAATGTTACATTTCAAACTTCCCATCATCAGTATTATAACTGGATTTACTTAACTTAAATACCGTAGCAGAGCACAGGTATCAGGCTAGTCTCAAATAAAAACAGGAGTATTTATCTTCTAAACTTGCAATGTGGCCCTGTGTAGCTTTGTAAGCTGAGTAACCTGGTAAAGTGACGCTCCTGCATTTGTAGCTTTATTTAAGCCCTCTGCTAACTCATGATGACCGGACTAACCACACCAGTTAACCTTAATACCTTCCACAGTGGCCATTTTCTCCAGGTGAATTGATATCTGTCTCCTGGAGATAAGTTGTAATAGCGGGAGAGCATGAAAGCTTATTCCCAGAATTAAATTGTATTGGTCTTAAAGGTACCACTGGACTCAGACCTTGTTCCACTGCAAATTGCAAATGAAGTGCAGGTTCCATACAATCCGAGGATTTGGATCGTACATCACAAGCCTAAAAAAAATAACAGAATGTTCGATTTCCTGCCGACCTCCTTCAGAGTCTTTACAATCTTTTTGTGATGCCGCTTTTTATCCTTCACGTTAAGAGCTAAAAACCCGCTCAAAAGGAGAGACCGTTTCTGCTGTTGCCAAGAGGTTGCAATGGGAAAACTTTCAGAGACGGCGTGTTTTTGATAAAAACCAGTGACAATGCATGAAAGCAGGTCTCGAGGGAAAAGAGAGCTTTAGATGATAATCAAAAACACAGCAGAGAGAACTCAGCCCTTGCCTGTCTCTGCCGTAAAGATGCGCAGAAGTGCCAATTGAAAGGGCAGCTCTATAAAGATGCAGCCGGGCATCCAAGGAAACGAGAGACTGGGACGTGTTGAAGCAACAAGGGCTTGAATGAAGTCGGGTGTGTGCGATTTGGGGGAAAGGAGCTGATGTACAGCGGGGGCAGGCACAGCCCGGCCGCTGAATGGAACAAAGAGGAAAGGGAAACAGAATTTCTGTTAGATCGGCTGATGCCCAAAGCTTATCTTGTACAATGTGTACAAGATGTGTTGTAGCAGCAAGATTGCAACGATTGGCATTCGGTCCATTTGTAGCAGTACGGAGAGGCTTTGAGAGGCACTAGAAAAGAGCGAGAGTCCTGTAGCAACGTAAAGACTAACAAATTTGTGGCAGGGTGCGAGCTTTTGTGAGTCACTGCTCACTTCTTCAGATACAGCTAGAATGTGAGTCCATCTGTTATATCTAGGGGAGTGGAGTGATTTCAGATGCTGAGTGACAAAAGCAGGCAAATGACAATAGCAGATGAATGACGATAGCCGGCACGATCGGATTGGGTGTGATAGTTGGGCATGGAGAAATCAGCAGTGGTAATGAGACAGGAAACCTTCGTCTTGATTCAGTCCAGTTTCTTTCCTTTTATTTATTAGCTTCATGGACCAAAGGTCTTAAGCTAAACATACAAACAGATTCAGTCCAGTCCAACCTTCTTTTTATTCCATTCCCCCTCTCATTCTGCATTACATTACCTCCCTTCAAGTGGTCAGCCCAGCTTCAGTCTGCTGTTGTCCCAGATTATTTGGATGCTGTTTTGCTGTGGATTTAAACTGCCTCAACTCGAACATTGAGACCGATTTCCCACAAGTGCTGCCCCGGCGCTTGTTCCTCCGTTTGCCCTGATTGTCTGCTTGAATTTCCCACTATTTTTTGCGGGGCACATTTTGACCTGTGGCTTCGTGTGATTTCCCCAGCGGCTTCAGTGATCCTGTTTTTTGAGGATCACTGAAGCCGCGGAGGAAATCAGAGGAAATCACTCAAAGCCACGGGTCAAAATGCACCTCGCGGCTAATAGTGGGTTTGGACCACGCTTGGTGCTTCTGAAGCTGCTATTAGCCCAGTGGGCAAACCATGAGACACTAAAGAAACAGTATACTGTGCGCTTCAAGAATCTTGAATCAAGAATGAGACATCAGTAAATACAAAAAATCTGGTTATCTCATTCTAGGTAAAGTTGTTGTTGTAGTAACGATGCTCTCCAGAATGACATAGCCAAGTTTGTATGTTTTGCCCATTTGGAGAGTTAAGACCAGCTATGTAAAGACAGAATGAAATTTTCGTATGATGTTCCTTTGATACTGATCAGACGTAGTGAAGAACAACAAGACAACGTTTTGTTGCAACGTTTCTGTTTCGAAGATATATCATTCCGGAGAGAATCGTTACAACAACAACTTTACCTACTATGAAATAACTGGACTTTTTGTACATATTGATATCTCATTATTGAATACTGTACAATAAGATTCTTGAAGCACACAGTATAATGTTTCTTTAGTGTCTTAGGGTTTGTCTGTAGATTGACTGTTATCCATTGTATTGCTTTACATTTTGTGTTGGATATTAGCCCAGTGGGAGCTGTGAGTTGTTGGCTCCAGCTGAAGAAAAGGAGGAGGAGGAGTAAAAAGAAGAGGAGGAGGAGATTGGATTTATACCCCACCTTTCACTCAGAGTCTCAGAGTGGTTTACAATCTCCTTCCCTTCCTCTCCCCACAACAGACACCCTGGGAAGTAGGTGGGGCTGAGAGAGCTCTGGGAGAACTGCTCAGGAGAGAACAGCTCTGAGAGAGCTTGTGACTGACCCAAGGCCACCCACCTGGCTGCATGTGTGGGGAATCAAACCCGGTTCTCCCAGATTAGAGTCAGAATGGGAGACAAACACATTTGGGAACAGATTGGCTCTAGCTTTGTACAGCATTACTGCCAGTTATTTGATCCAGACAGGACTCAATTAGGAGCAATATATATAGACTAGGAATAAGGCCCGTTGTGGAAATAAATACAGCGGGCTCTAGAAAGAGGCTCTGGGAGAGTGCCAAGGCCTTGGACACTCAGCATCAATTTGCTGTGGTGACCTCAGCAGGGTATAATGACACAGAGTCCACCAGTTTCTCCAGGGAAAGATCTCTGCCATCTGAAGAACAGTTGTAGTTCAGCGTGATCTCCATCCCTCCCCTGGAGATTGGCAACAATGGCAACAATGGTTCCCTATGAGGGAACAGGTGGTTTGGAGGGTGGAGTCTATGGCACTGAACCTGTCTGAGGTCCCACCCCTGCTGAAACCTCATCCTCTCCAGGATCCACCCCTCAAATCTCCAGGAATTTCCCAACCTGGAGTTGGCAACCCTATCTCCCTCCTAGCCAACTGTCAATGTATCATTATCTGCCCCCTGGCTTCAGCCTTCCATCTCCTCCCTCCTCCCTCTTAAAGAGCAGTTGTAATTCTGAGTGATCTCCAGCCCCCACCTGGAGATTGGCAACAGTGGTTCCCCATAAGGGACTGGTTGGTTGGAGGGTGGAGTCTATGGCATTGTAACTGTCTGAGGTCCCACCCCTCCTCCAACCTCACTGTCTCCAGGCTCCATCCCTCAAATCTCCAGGAATGTTCCACCTGGAGTTGGCAACCCTATCTCCTTCCCAGCCAAACATCAACTTCACTCTTCAGCTTTCCATCTCCCCCTTGAAGAGCACTTGTAATTCTGAGTGATCACCAGTCCTTGCCTGGAGATTGGCAACCATAGTTCCCCTGGGGGAGAAGTAGTATTTCTCTGCAATGGGGATCAAAGCAGCTTACATCATTCTCCTCTCCCCCTTTTGACTTGCATAACAACCCTGAGAGGTAGGTTAGGCTTAAAGTCTGTGACTGGCCCAAAATCACCCACTCAGCAAGAACCTGGGTCTAGCAGATCCTGTTCTGAAGCACTGACTGCTACGCCTAGGGTAGCCAACCTCCAGGTGGAGCCTGAAGATCGCCAGGAATCACAACTGAACTCCAGACAACAGATCTCCCCCCCCCCCAAGGCATTTTCTCCAGGGGAACTGATCTCTGTCATCTGGAGATCAATTGTAACAGTGGGAGATCTCCAGGTCCCACCTGGAGTTGGCAACCCTATCTCCTTCCCAGCCAGTTATCAACCTATCTATTTCCCCCTCACTCTTCAGCTTTCCATCTCCTCCCCCCCCCCCCCCCGCACCTGCAGCTTCTACCAAAGTGGGCAATACCGCTCCCTGGGGGGGGGGGGTGCTGGAATGATCCAAGTGGGCAGTAGGAACCTTGGGTACAATTGGGGTGTGTGTGTGTTGAATTTAAAAAAGGGGCGGTGGAAGCATAAAGAAAGAAGAGTCCAAAACCTATCTAAAGCAGCCTTTCCCCCCCTGCCTTCTCCTGGTCTTCCCTGGGATAAGGGAGGGAGGGAGAAAGGGGTCCCCACAGCCAATCACAGCCATGCATTTGCAAATTGCAAATCCCTGTGCACCCATGTAAGGCTGGTGTTGCTGCTGACCTCAGGTCTTTAGCTGCTACTCTGTCCCTGCCTTGGCCGGCCTGGATCGTGGTGGATTCCACCTGGACTGAAGAAGACATCTAAAAGGTAAGATTTGGGGGAAATACATAGTTGCTTGTTGGGGTGAGATGAGGATTTTTGCTCAATGTTTTTAATTTTGTGATTCAACTTGTTATTGGTTGTTGTTTTAAATATTTTAATTTTTGGGTTGGTTTTTAAATATATTTTTGAGACTGTACTGCTGTTTCCTTTGTGTGTTTTGGTTAGCTGGGGTGGTAGGGGTTGTCAGCTGCTGTTTGTGGGTTCAGTGTTGTGCATTTGTTGTCCCTGAGAGTGCTCTGGTGTTGTTCTGTTGTGGTTTTCCGTTGTGATTTGTGAAGGTCTTGTTTTTAAAAGTTCTGCTTTATTGCATTTGGTTGCTTGGGAGGGTCCTGGTGGTGGGTGTGCGAGTATTGTTGCCAGCATCCTCAGCCCGGGTCCCGGGGGTGGTCTTTCCCAAAAGAGACACCCTAAAATTATCACTGAACCTCCACAAGCAGTGCCCTATGAGGCCAGGCTTGGCTTAAAACAGTGGCTTTTGCTGAGAGGCCAGGAGAACCACATCTTGGCTGAGAAAACTCAGGCCAAAGAGAAGATTCTCCAGGCTGGCTGCACTGCCAAGCATCCTCTATGCAAGCAGTAAATAAGCAGGTGGTAGTGGTAGTAGTAAATAAGTGTTTATATATTATTTATATACCATATGGTGCAATTGGGGTTGTTTGTTGAATTTAAAAAAGGGGGCAGTGGAAGCATAAAGATAGAAGAGTCCAGAACCTATCTAAAGCAGCCTTCCCCCCCTTCTCTCCCCCCCGCCTTCTCCTGGTCTTCTCTGGGAGCAGGAGGAGAGGGGCGAGGGGTCCCCACAGCCAATCTAAGCCATGCATTTTGTAAACTGCAAATTGCAAATGCCTGTGCAGCCTTGTAAGGCTAGTGTTGCTGCTGGGCTCTTGTGTGGTGGCTGCTGCTGGCCTCAGGCCTTCAGCTGCTGCTACTCTGTCCCTGCCTTGGCCTGCCTGGATTGTGGTGGATTCCACCTGGACTGAAGAAGACATCTAAAAGGTAAGATTTGGGGGAAATACATAGTTGCTTGTTGGGGTGAGATGAGGATTTTTGCTCAATGTTTTTAATCTTGTGATTCAACTGTTGTTATTGGTTGTTGTTTAAATATTTTAATTTTCGGGTTGGTTTTTAAATATATTTCTTGAGACTGTACTGCTGTTTCCTTTGTGTGTTTTGGTTAGCTGGGGTGGTAGGGGTTGTCAGCTGCTGTTTGTGGGTTCAGTGTTGTGCGTTTGTTGTCCCTGAGAGTGCTCTGGTGTTGTTCTGTTGTGGTTTTCCGTTGTGATTTGTGAAGGTCTTGTTTTTAAAAGTTCTGCTTTATTGCATTTGGTTGCTCGGGAGGGTCCTGGTGGTGGGTGTGCGAGTATTGTTGCCAGCATCCTCAGCCCTGGACGATCTCTGAACCTCCACAAGCAGTATCCTATGAGGCCAGGCTTGGCTTAAAACAGTGGCTTTTGCTGGAAGACCAGGAGAACCACATCTTGGCTGAGAAAACTCAGGCCAAAGAGAAGATTCTCCAGGCTGGCTGCACTGCCAAGCATCCTCTATGCAAGCAGTAAATAAGCAGGTAGTGGTTGTAGTAAATAAGGGCTTATATATTATTTATATACCATATGGTACAGCATATATAGCACTGGTTCCCAAAGTGGGCAACACCACCCCCTGGGGGGTGCTGGAATGATCCAGGTGAGCGGTAGGAGCTTGGAGTGCAATTGGGTGTGTTTGTTGAATTTAAAAAAGGTGCGGTGGAAGCATAAAGAAAGAAGAGTCCAGAACCTATCAAAAGCAGACCTCCCCCCCTGCCTTCTCCTCGTCTTCCCTGGGATCAAGGAGGGAGGAGGAAGTGGAGAGGGGTCCCCATAGCCAATCACAGCCATGCATTTGCAAATTGCAAACACCTGTGTAGTCTTGTAAGGCTGGTGTTGCTGCTGGGCTCTTGGGTGGTGGCTGCTGCTGGCCTCAGGCCTTCAGCTGCTGCTGCTCTGTTCCTGCCTTGGCCTGCCTGGATCGTGATGAACTCCACCTGGACTGAAGAAGACATTTAAAAGGTAAGATTTGGGAGAAACACATATATTTTTTCAAGGAGGATATTAATAAAAGGACTTTTTAAATTGGGTGGCCTGCTTGGGGTGGCTTTGGGTTATGGTTCTGTTGGGTGTGGGGTGGGGGTTGCTTACTCTCTTACAGTTAATAATTTTGGGGAAAAGTTTTAAAGGTTTGTTTTGTATTTAAAGGTATTGCTGTTGGATTGTTTTTAAATTAGTTGTAGTTGCTTGTTGGGGTGGGGTGAGGAATTTTGCTCAATATTTTTAATTTTGTGATTCAACTTTAGTTATTGGTTCTTTAAATATTTTAATGTTCTGGTTGGTTTTAAAATTTCTTGAGACTGTACTGCTGTTTTCTTTGTGTGTTTTGGTTAGCTTGGGGTTTTTTTGTCAGCTGCTGTTTGTGGGTTCAGTGTTGTGCATTTGTTGTCCCTGAGAGTGCTCTGGTGTTGTTCTGTTGTGGTTTTCCATTGTGATTTGTGAAGGTCTTGTTTTTAAAAGTTTTGTTTTATTGCATTTGGTTGCTTGGGAGGGTCCTGGTGGTGGGTGTGCGAGTATTGTTGCCAGCATCCTCAGCCCTGGACCCGGGGGTGGTCTTTCCCAAGAGAGACACCCTAAAACGACCTCTGAACCTCCACAAGCAGTGCCCTATGCGGCCAGGCTTGGCTTAAAACAGTGGCTTTGGCTGGGAGGCCAGGAGAACCACATCTTGGCTGAGAGAACTCAGGCCAAAGAGAAGATTCCCAGGCTGGCTGCACTGCCAAGCATCCTCTATGCAAGCAGTAAATAAGCAGGTGGTGGTGGTAGTAAATAAGTGTTTATATATTATTTATCTACCACTAGGAATAAGGCCTGTTGTGCAGAGAAATACTACGGGATCTAGAAAGAGGCTCTGGGAGAGTGCCCCAGCCTTGGGCACTCAGCATCAATTTGCTGTGGTGATCTCAGCAGGATATAATGACAGAGTTCACCATTTTCTCCAGAGGAACATCCCTGCCATCTGAAGAGCAGTTGTAATTCAGCATGATCTCCATCCCTCCCCTGAAGTTTGGCAACAATGGTTCCCTATGAGGGAAAAGGTGGTTTGAAGGGTGGAGTCTGTGGCACTGAACCTGTCTGAGGTCCCACCCCTGCTGAAACCTCTCCCTCTCCAGAGTCCATCCCTCAAATCTCCAGGAGTTTCCCAACCTGGAGTTGGCAACCCTACCTCCCAGCCAACAATCAGTGTATCATTATACCCCCCATGGCTTCAGCTTTCCAACTCCTCCCCCTTCCCCCTAGAGAGCAGTTGTAATTCTGAGTGATCTCCAGCCCCCACCTCCTCCAACCTCACTGTCTCCAGGCTCCATCCCTCAAATCTCCAGGAATTTTCCACCTGGAGTTGGCAACCCTATCTCCTTCCCAGCCACTCATCAACCTCCCTCTTCAACTTTCCATGCACCCCACAGCCTCCACCATGCTCTGAAGCCCTGACTGCTACGTCACATTGGCTGTCAAAGGGGGTCCATCTCAGCAGGTTATAAGTACAGAGAGTCTGCCATTTTCTCCAGGGGAACTGATCTCTGGCATCTGGAGAGCACTTGTAATTCTGAGTGATCTCCAACCCTTGCCTGGAGATTGGCAACCATAGTTCCCCTGGAGGAGAAGTAGTCTTTCTCTGCAATGGGGACCAAAGCAGCTTACAGCATTCTCCTCTCCCCCTTTTGCCTTGCATAACAACCCTGTGAGATAGGTTAGGCTTAAAGTCTGTGACTGGCCCCAAATCACCCACTCAGCAAGAACCTGGGTCTAGCAGATCCTGTTCTGAAGCACTGACTGCTACACCTAGGGTAGCCAACCTCCAGGTGGAGCCTGAAGATTGCCAGGTATTACAATAGAACTCTAGACAACAGATTCCCCCATGGAGAAAATGACTGCTTTGAAGGGTAGCCTCTATGGCATTCTGTTCAGCTGGCCCCAATGAGTTTTCTCCCAGAGGCCAACATAGGTGTGGAAAGGGGTTTTCAGAGAAGCAACCTTGGTTGCCTAGCAACAGGCACTGAGGAGAAAGTTGCCAGCCCCAAAATACCTGGTGATTTGGAGGGGGTGGATCCTGTGGAGGGCAGCATTTTGGGGTGGGGAAATGAAAGGACTCAGCAGGGTATAATGCCATAGTGTCTACCCTCTAAAGCAGCCATTTTCTCCAGGGGAACTGATCTTTGTCATCTGGAGATCAATTGTAACAACAGGAGATTTCCAGGTCCCACCAGGAGATTGACAACCCTAGGGGGAAAGTCAGCTACACAGCAGGGGGTTGAAGAGAATGGTTTGATTGTCACCAGCCCACCTCATTAGCCAGCCAGCCATGGTGGAGCTAAGGAGGAGAGAGCCATTTTCAGAGTTTATTCTGACAGGAAACTGGGCAAGCTGGCAGTGTGCAGGGGAGGGGGTTATGCTGAAAGTCCATTGTCTTTTCACTGACAGAAGCAGGCCACTGAGGGGACAGTTAGACCCACCTGGCAGTGGGCAGAGGAGAGAAGAGTGGACCCAGCACCCAGTCTGTCCCCTTCGCCGGCTCCCTCCAGACTGAGGCCAAGACGCTGGCTGGTAGCTCTGTGGGCAGGACTGAGGCAATGCAGCGAAGGCATGCAGCCAGTGGCCAGGGACCCCTTTTGAGTGGCAGTCCTTCCAGCCAACTGATTATGGTGACCCATGGAATCTTGCCACTTGAAAACAGCTTTATATATAAGGAGAGATACCTCATGCCTTACGTGGGAAGGACAACAATTTCAGGGCAAACAAAGTAGCTATTGTTGAAAAACGTTCAAGCTGTCCTTTTCAGAAAACACAGCACGGCATCACACAGCACAAGGCCACCAGCCCACACCCGACAGCTGTATTCTCAGTATAGCAGTTGGACAGCTTAAGGCTGACGAAGATCCTGTTATGGGATTCCACCAGGTATTTCTATTAAAGAACTTCAATGATCCTTGGGTTTGCACCAATGACATGTTCAGGCTAGCGTCGCACAACTTTGCTTGATTTTTCTTTTCTCCTCCTCATAGAGATTAATCACGCTTACGGAACTTTCCAGATATCATGCACAAACCCACAACACTGCAGCAACTGGATGAGTGAGCAACATCTCTGCCAGTGTGCCCTTCTTGAAGAATTTTATGTTGTGTCACTAGAAGAGTTCCTTGTGCATGAGGTTTGGAAGTTTAGACTTAGCTGCATTTGACACAGGAAACCTGTGTCTTACCAGCATGCCTCAGGAAGCATCCATAACACACACGAAGAAGAGGAGGAGGAGATTGGATTTATACTCCACCTTTCCCTAGGAGTCTCAGAGCAGCTTACAATCTCCTTTCCCTTTCCCTCCCCACAGCAGACACCCTATGAGGTAGGTGGGGCTGCGAGAGCTCTGAGAGAACTGCCCTTGAGAGAACAGCTCTGACAGAACTTGTGACTGACCCAAGGCCACACCAGCCGCTGCAAGTGGAGAAGTGGGGAATCAAACCCAGTTCTCTCATTTTAGAGTCCGCGCTCCTAATCACTTCATCAAACTAGCTCTTTTTTGTTTTGTTTCTGTACTGACAAGTTTCTCTAAATTCCTAGCAGTATTTTTTGGTGGCTCTTGATAATTAAGTGTTCTTGGTACATAATGAGAAGTTCTAACTTTTAAAACACATTTTTTATCGTTGTTTTGATATTTTTAAAACAAGTAAGAGAAACAGCTCGAAGATATGCACAAGCCTTTTTTAAATTTTATTTTCAACATATGTTTACATCCCCTTGAGGAAGCTTAATGCAAAACAAGTAGAGGTTATGAACAGATTGGAATTACATTTTTCTTCCCACTGAGCCACTGTTGTTTTTTTCATTTTTAAAAAAGATTTATTTTTATTGCAGACAAACAAAAAAACAAACAAACATAAATACAAACAAATTTGGGTGTTCCATTTACATCATTATTTAGTCTAGTATGTTACCTCATACATTATCTATTTGTAATCCATTTTATCCACCATGTCTTTTTATGTATGTATTTTGCATTGTAGTTGAAAATATGGTTTGTATTTTCTTCTACTTCGGTTGTACGTCCATATGTTAAAATTAATTTATCCATTTCTGCAGTTTCAAATATTTTATTTATAATTTCTTCTTTTGAGGGCACTTCACTTCTTCTCCAATATTTGGCATATAGTATTCTTGCAGTAGTCACTACATGTCTAATAAGGTAAAAATCCTGGTATTTTTTTAGTTTTCTGGCATGATATTCAATAAAAACAGTTCAGGTATATAGGGTATAGTACATTCTAACATTTTTCATAACATTTCATGAATCCAAGACCACCGCATATGAAAAAGACAAACCAACATATTTTTGACATTTCCAACAGTCGTTTGATAGATCATGATAAAACTTTGCCGATTTAGCTGGCATCATGTACCATCTATAAAACATTTTATAAATATTTTCTTTATATGAAGTTGCTTTTGTAGTCTTTACATTTGGTTTCTATATCTGTGACCATTGGTCTAGAGCACTAGTTCCCGAAGTGGGTAATACCGTCCCCTGGGGGGTGCTGGAATGATCCAGGTGTGGGGTAGAAGCCTTGGGTGCAATTGGAGGGCGTTGAATAAAAATAAGGGGGCAGTGGAAGCATAAAGAAGAGTCCAGAACCCCATCTAAAGCAGCTTTTTCCTGCCTTCTTTGGTCTTCTCTGGGATCAGGTGGAGAGGGGTCCCCACAGCCAATCACAGCCATGCATTTGCAAATGGATGTGCCCCCTTATAAGGCTGGGATTGCTGCTGGGCTCTTGCGTGGAGGCTGCTGCTGGCCTCAGGCCTTCAGCTGCTGCTGCTCTGTCCCTGCCTTGGCTTGCCTGGCTGCATGGATCGTGGTGGACTCCACCTGCATCTTTTGGTCCACTTCTTGAAAGTAGATATCCAGGGGGGCGCTGAGTAATTTTTTTTTTCCTGAAAAGGGGGCGTTAGGCCAAATAAGTTTGGGAACCTCTGGTCTAGATCGATATCATGACCCAAGTTTTGTGCCCATTACCATTTTCTCCATCTCTTTTTTTCTTGCCTCCAGCAACCTTAATTTCGGCACCAGGTGGAGGCCACAGCATCGGAACACAGCTCCCAAGCAGGCCCTCGCCTTCTCCAGAAGCAGAGGGTCATTTCACAGATACTTGAGGAGCTTTGACCGCCAGGGCTCTTCTTGGCCCGACCGTGCTGGCAGAGAAGGTGCATTCTGTTCCCCTATCTGCTCAGGCGGCACTTCCAAGGTGAAGTCCCGTCCAAGCAGGAAGCACGGTGGTTTGGAGCCAAAAAGGAGACCAGTCAGTCGAAAGTCAACAGGGCTGTTGTGCAGCGAGCCGGCTTTGCTCCTGGCAGGCTGTCCTCTGAACACTTGATCGCCTCTCACCCTTGGACAGCTGGTAAACATTTCCGTGAAATCGAGCAGAAGGGAGCCGTGGGGAGGAAGATTCCCCTCTCCCAAGGCACGGGAATTGAGTGTTCTTTGCAGTTTTGGGGCCGGCTTTTGAAAAGCGAGGCCTGTCCTTTTTCAGGCTTGGTCAGGGTGAAATGCATTAGCCAAACTCATCTATCTTGCAGGATATATTGTGATCGTTTCTCCCAGTTTGGTGTCGTGGTTAAGTGCGCGGACTCTAATCTGGGAGAACCGGGTTTGATTCCCCACTTCTCCTCATGCAGCTGCTGATGTGACCTTGGGTCAGTCACAAGTTTCCTCAGAGCTGTTCTCTCAAGGGCAGTCCTCAAAAGAACTTTCTCAGCCCTACCTACCTGGCAGGGTGTCTGATGTGGGGAGGCAAGGGAAAGGAGACCGTAAGCTGCTCTGAGACTCCTTTTGCATTGAGCTTCCTCAAGGGGATGTAAACATATGTTGAAATAAAATTTAAAATTAAAAAAAAGGCGTGTGCATATCTTTGAGCTGTTTCTCTTGTTTTAAAAATATCGAAACAACCATAAAAATATGTTTTAAAAGTTAGAACTTCTCAGTATGTACAAGAATACTTAATTAGCAAGAGCCACCAAAAATACTGCTAGGCTGCGGTCACATGGTCATTTTGATCAAATTTCACCGCTGTTCCCTCTTGCATTTAAAACTGCCGATCAGACAACCGCATCTACCTCCCACACCGAAGTGGGCTCAGTTGCACAATCCTCCCATTTCCCTCGTGAGTTTTCCAACATCATGAAAATCAAGTACTTTCCAGGTATTTGTGCTTTAAATCTGCAATTTCACTAATCTGGAAAGCCATCTCTTGCAATGATTGTGATTAGGTCGTCTGACTGTTCTTTGCGCGATGAGGTCCCTACCCCCCACCAGTTTCTGCCTTTGCATGAGCAATCCTGTGCTGAATAAATGCGATGTTTAAATGTTCAAGTGCACGTTTAGACTCCAGCGCTAGGTAGTACGTTGCCGGTTCATTTTGTTCGCTGTTTGGGGGGGGGGGACCTGTAAAACCCTGTAAAAACAAAGGAACACGGTGAGTCCAGGTGGGGGCTGTGATTTGGCTGTGGGCATGTGCGCATGCGCAAAGCAATTTTTTTAAAAAAAATTCACCGCGCCACCCAAGTGGCAGCACTGCTATCTAGACGGTGCCCAGAACTTCATCACACAATCCTTGCAGTTCGGGGAGGGATGTGTGATCATCCCAACCCAGAAAAAAATATTCCCATTCAAAACTATAGCGAGAACAAATCGCAAAAACCTTACAGTGTGACCACAGCCTTAGATAAACTTGTCAGTACAGAAACAAACCAAAAGAGAGCCAGTTTGGTGTAGTGATTAGGCGCGCAGACTCTAATCTGGGAGAGCTGGGTTTGATTCCCCACTCCTCCACTTGCACCTGCTGGATGACCTTGGGCGAGCCATGGTTCTGGCACAGCTGTTCTTGGAAAAAGAACAGTTTCTGTCAGAGCTCTCTCAGCCCCATCTACCTCACAGGGAAAGGAGATTGTAAGCCACTCTGAGACTCCAAGTGAAGGGTGGGATATAAATCCAATCTCCTCCTCTTCCTCTTCTTCCTCCTCCTTCTCCTCCTATTATTAAATTCATTGATTATCGGTGTTAAAATCTGGGCACCTCCTGGAGGTTGATTTTTTAAAAAACCCTTTCTCCAGCACTGTTTAAATCCTGCCCCCCGCCCCCCAATCTGCTGCTTTGGGGGGAAAGGAATCTGCAATTAGGTAGCTAGTTCATATCCTAGGAACAGTTAAAAGAGAAAATAAAGTTCGGTGTCCGCAGAAAGTCTTGCATCAGATATAAGGGTCATTCTGACTTGTGCCCACCGAGCGGCTGAAACCCTCCCCTTCCTTTTCTTTTCTTTTTTTTTGGCCACGGTGTAACAAGCGCTCCGTGCCAGTGTCAATGCTGGCGGCAGAGATGGGATCGCGGGCCAGGAAGGACATCCCCGGGGGCCCTTTAATTAGGAGGATGGCCTCATTAAAACCGTCCCCAATACGTCCATTGATGCTTCCCTGGCCAGAGGCCCTTCTGCTTACAGTCAGGAGTCTGTTTTGGGATCCCACTATAGGGACATTGGGTTAACAGAGCAGAGTTTGCCCAGGCATAGAAGCATGACGCTGAGTGCAGTAAATAAATCTCCCAAGAAGTACACTGCAAAAAGAGAGAGAGAGAGAGGTAAACTTACACTTATTCCAGTAGATCCAGTTCACATTCAGGTTGCAGTCGAAAGGAAAGACAGAAGCCTAGTCTACAGAGTACTTTTCCCTATCACAAATGGCCAGCTTGTCCGGCATCATGTGTATGGGAGTGTGAGGGCATTGTCTCTACAGGAGAGACTTGCAGAGATATTTGTCTCCATGGAAGGCCATGTGAAGAGAGAGGGAGAGGACAAAGAGAGAGAGAGGAGGGGGCCAGAGGGCATCCCATTCAAGAAGAGGAGATTGGATTTATACCCCGCTCTTCACTCAGAGTGGCTTACAATCTCCATTCCCTTCCCCTCCCCACAACAGACACCCTGTGAGGTAGGTGACACTGAGAGAGCTCTTTCGAGGACTGCCCTTGTGAGAACAGCTCTGAGAGAGCTTGTGACTGACCCAAGGTCACACCAGCAGCTGCATGTGGAGGAATGGGGAATCAAACCCGGTTCTCCCAGATTAGAGTCTGCGCACTTAACCACGACACCAAACTGGCTCTCAAAGAGAACACCTGTAACCCCTTAGAGTGATGTAGCGACCCCAATGTCCATGCATGCTGGGTCCCTCACTCCGACACCCACTGCCTTCCAGTTCCTCCACCAGTGGTAAGCATGCACTCTGGGAGTGGTGGTGGTGGGGAAAGCAGGGGACAATGGAGTTGCGATCCATTGTTGGGAGGGGAAGTCCTTTCCCCAGACCAGCCCTTTCCCCAAAGGCCTGGGGTCTCGAAAAGAACCGGGCTGTTTTGTAAATGCAAGTTGGTTAAATGACGAATGGGCTTGTGCCTAGAGAGAGATCATCTGCCGGCTCGGGTAGAATGCCACAGCTTGGCTATTATTGGGAGCCAGGTGGAGCAAGCATTATCCCTCGAATCCTACCGCCACTGAACTGGCTGCCCAGCTGTTAGCAGGCTTGATTTAAGGTACTGGCTATCACGTACAAAACCCTTCATGGCCTTGGTCCCTCACCTCTGCAAGACCGCCTCCCCCCTATGCGCTGCCACAACGGCTTCGCTCATCGGAGCAAGGTCTTCAGCAGATGCCAACCTGCTAATGGAGGGCAGGATTTGGGGAAAGGAGGGACCTCGGAGGGATATAATGCAATGGAATCTACCTTCCAAAGCAGCCATTTTCTCCAGGGGAACTAATCTTTGTAGTCTGGCGATCAGCTGCAATTCTGGGAGTTCTCAAGTCCCCATCTGGAGGTTGGCAACCCTTCAGGGAATGTTTGGCCAATGATTCTTCTTTGACCTGACATACCTCACAGGGTGTCTGTTGTGGGGAGGGGAAGGGAAAGGAGTTTGTAAGCCGCTCTGAGACTCCAAGTGAGTGAAGGGCGGGGTATAAATCTAATCTCTTCTTCTTCAAATGGGCAAAACCAACAGCTGCCCATACACGGGCTTTCTCTGTGGTGGCCCCTACCTCGTGGAATGGCCTGCCTGGGGACGTCTCCGCTTCGCTGGCTTTCCATAAATGATACAAAACTGCATTATGCAGGAAGAGTTTTTCTGCGCGGGCCTCAGAGCTGCACTAAACGAAATGATTCACAAAGTTACTTGGATAAATTATTGGGAACTGGGGTCTGTTGTTGTTGTTGTTGTTGTTCAGTCGCACAGTCGAGTCTGACTCATCGTGACCCCATTAACCACACCACGCCAGGCCCTCCTGTCTTCCGCCGTCCTCCGGAGTTTGCTCAACTTCATGTTCGTTGCATCGATAACACTGTACTACTGTGTACAGTTTGCTGTGGGTTGGATCCTGACAGGGGTCCGTTGGAGCGGGAGCGCACAGGAGCGCAGCTCCGGGAGTGAGGAGCCCAGGGGGCGGGCTCATGACCAAGCCCCGCCCCCTCCTCAGCTTCCCCGAGCAGTGCAGAGGCGCAGCGCCCCAGGGAAAGCCCTGCTAGGGTCTTTATTGTTTTTAATGTTTTGTTTTAATATTGATAATTTTATCATTGTTCCTTTTATGACTGTGGGCTGCTTTTCCAGAGACTCACTCAAGGTGGCATATAAATTTTCTAAGTATAGCATTTTTTATCTGGGCACATGGCACATAAGTATTGGAGAAATTTCACCCGCCCTTCAGCAGCTTCCACCCCATCAGTTTGGTGTAGTGGTCAGGAGTTGGACTCTAATCTGGGAGAACCGGGTTTGATTCCCCACTCCTCCACATGCAGCTGTTGGTGTGACCTTGGGCCAGTCACAAGTTCTCTCAGAGCTGTCCTCTCATAAGCAGTTCTCAAAAGACCTCTCTCAGCCCCACCTACCTCACAGGGTGTCTTGTTGTAGGGAGGGGAAGGGAAAGGGATGGATGGAGCACATGTCCTGGGTATCTCAAGTCTACTTGAAACCTGGTGGTTTCAAGGGAGCAGGAAGAGAATGAGGGTGTGTTCTTGACACTTATTTTTATTGCACGAAGTATTGGAGGGGGAAGGGAATGGAGGAAGAGCAGGTCAGTTTCACTCACCTGTGGAGTGGAGCCTGAGGGGTGGGTGTGGCCTTCTGACACACTTCCGGTATGTTAGGGGGTGTGGCATATGCAAATGAGTTATGCAGATGAGTTATGCTAATGAGCTCCTGCACCTCTTTTTCTACGAAATGACCCCTGCAAAACTGCATTATGCAGGAGAGTTTTTCTGCGCAGGCCTCAGAGCTGCGCTAAACTAAATGATTCACAAAGTTACTTGGATAAATTATTGGGAACGGGGGTCTGTTGTTGTTGTTGCACAGTCGAGTCTGCTTTATCGTGACCCCACAGACCACACCACGCCAGGCCCTCCTGTCTTCCGCCGTCCTCCGGAGTTTGCTCAACTTCATGTTCGTTGCATCGATAACACTGTACTACTGTGTACAGTTTGCTGTGGGTTGGATCCTGTTGTGTAATTGTGCATCATGTAACGTGTCGTGTTAACACTTAGGCTTGGCTTCAGTTCTGCTTTTTAGACTTATGGTTGGTTCTACGACCCCAATCCTATTTCATGGTTTATTTGGAGAGGGGAGGGGGAAAAGAACAGAGGAGGGCAACCAAGATGGTGAGGGGCTTGGAGCACCTTGGCAGTTTGGAAAGATGACTAAGGGGGGGACATGATAGAGGTTTATTAAATTATGCATGGGGTGGAGAGTGTTGACAAAGGTTGCGTTCAGATGGTTCTTTTGGATTTAAAGGGCACGTTCAGACATCAACATCTGGGGAACGATCCACTTCCGTGATCAGCCAGTCAGGGAGCCGTACTTAAAAGATAGATTGGTCCAAAGCTTGCTGACAGGCCAATGGCGGACTTTCCCCCATATGGTCGTTTCACCAGCACACAATCAGCCCGTGGGGATGGTCCCCAGACCATCCCGAATGGCCGCCATTTTAAAACAGTCTTAGTGATACGCGCATAACCACTTAAAGGGAACTTTTTCACCCAGTCCCCAAAGACTAGAGTTCGAGGGCACCCAGTGAGGCTGACGGGCAGTTGATTCAGGACAGACAAAAAGAAATACCTCTCTACACAGCGAGTGATTAAAATGTGGGATTCGTTGCCAGAGGATGTACTGATAGCCACAGGGATCAGACAAATTCATGGAGGGATCAGAGAAATTGAAAAGGGATTAGACGGATTCATGAAGGAGAGGTCTATCAGTGGCTATTGGCCATGGTGACTAAAGGGAACCTCCACATTCAGATGCAGTCAACCTCTGAATCCCAGAGCCAGGAGGCAACTTCAGGAGAAGACCTCAGCCTCTATGCCCTGTTGTTGGCCATGCTGAGGAACAGGTTGGCCACTGTATGAGACAGGATGCTGGACTGGATGGACCCTCACTGGTCTGACCCAGCAGGGCTCTTCTGATGTTCTTATCATCAGGAAGGCCTCGGTCTCTCTGCCCTGTAGTTGGCCCTCCAGAGGAACTGGCTGGCCACTGTGTGAGACAGGATGCTGGACTAGATGGACCCTCACTGGTCTGATCCAGCTGGGCTCTTCTGATGTTCTTATCATCAGGAAGGCCTCGGTCTCTCTGCCCTGTAGTTGGCCCTCCAGAGGAACTGGCTGGCCACTGTGTGAGACAGGATGCTGGACTAGATGGACCCTCACTGGTCTGATCCAGCTGGGCTCTTCTGATGTTCTTATCATCAGGAAGGCCTCGGTCTCTCTGCCCTGTAGTTGGCCCTCCAGGGGAACTGGCTGGCCACTGTGTGAGACCGGATGCTGGACTGGATGGATCCTCACTGGTCTGACCCAGCAGGGCTCTTCTGATGTTCTTATCAGGGGAAGGCCTCGGCCTCTCTGCCCTGTTGATGGCCCTCCAGAGGAACTGGCTGGCCACTGTGTGTGACAGGATGCTGGACTGGATGGACCCTCACTGGTCTGATCCAGCTGGGCTCTTCTGATGTTCTTATCAGGGGAAGGCCTCGGCCTCTCTGCCCTGTTGATGGCCCTCCAGAGGAACTGGCTGGCCACTGTGTGAGACCGGATGCTGGACTAGATGGACCCTCACTGGTCTGACCCAGCAGGGCTCTTCTGATGTTCTTATCAGGGGAAGGCCTCGGCCTCTCTGCCCTGTTGATGGCCCTCCAGAGGAACTGGCTGGCCACTGTGTGAGACAGGATGCTGGACTGGATGGACCCTCACTGGTCTGATCCAGCTGGGCTCTTCTGATGTTCTTATCATCAGGAAGGCCTCGGTCTCTCTGCCCTGTAGTTGGCCCTCCAGAGGAACTGGCTGGCCACTGTGTGAGACAGGATGCTGGACTAGATGGACCCTCACTGGTCTGATCCAGCTGGGCTCTTCTGATGTTCTTATCATCAGGAAGGCCTCGGTCTCTCTGCCCTGTAGTTGGCCCTCCAGGGGAACTGGCTGGCCACTGTGTGAGACCGGATGCTGGACTGGATGGATCCTCACTGGTCTGACCCAGCAGGGCTCTTCTGATGTTCTTATCAGGGGAAGGCCTCGGCCTCTCTGCCCTGTTGTTGGCCCTCCAGAGGAACTGGCTGGCCACTGTGTGAGACAGGATGCTGGACTGGATGGACCCTCACTGGTCTGACCCAGCAGGGCTCTTCTGATGTTCTTATCAGAGGAAGGCCTCGGCCTCTCTGCCCTGTTGTTGGCCCTCCAGGGGAATTGGTTGGCCCCTGTGTGAGACAGGATGCTGGACTAGATGGACCCTCACTGGTCTGATCCAGCTGGGCTCTTCTGATGTTCTTATCATCAGGAAGGCCTCGGTCTCTCTGCCCTGTTGTTGGCCCTCCAGGGGAACTGGCTGGCCACTGTGTGAGACCGGATGCTGGACTGGATGGACCCTCACTGGTCTGACCCAGCAGGGCTCTTCTGATGTTCTTATCAGGGGAAGGCCTCGGCCTCTCTGCCCTGTTGTTGGCCCTCCAGAGGAACTGGCTGGCCCCTGTGTGAGACAGGATGCTGGACTAGATGGACCCTCACTGGTCTGATCCAGCAGGGCTCTTCTGAGGTTCTTCTCAGGGGAAGGCCTTGGCCTCTCTGCCCTGTTGTTGGCCCTCCAGGGGAATTGGTTGGCCACTGTGTGAGACAGGGTGCTGGACTAGATGGACCCTCCCTGGTCTGATCCAGCAGGGCTCTTCTGATGTTCTTATCAGAGGAAGGCCTCGGCCTCTCTGCCCTGTTGTTGGCCCTCCAGGGGAATTGGTTGGCCACTGTGTGAGACAGGGTGCTGGACTAGATGGACCCTCCCTGGTCTGATCCAGCAGGGCTCTTCTGATGTTCTTATCAGAGGAAGGCCTTGGCCTCTCTGCCCTGTTGTTGGCCCTCCAGGGGAACTGGCTGGCTACTGTCTGAGACGGGAGGCTGGACTAGAGGGACCCTCACTGGTCTGACCCAGCAGGGCTCTTCTGATGATCTTATGACGGGGAAGGAATGATCTCCTACTTGGGCATCATTCCTTTTGCCTCCACTTACCCTCATGTGTACAGAGCTTGTCTGGCTGTACTGATTCCCTCCCCATAAATTTACATTTTCCTGCACCCTGCAGGGAGTCCCCCTTGGTATGTGGAAACCCCTGTGTGGCCTGATGTTTTGGCTTTCAAGACTGACCTGAGCCACCATTTGGTATTCTAATCAGGGCGATGTATTGTTTTCAATGCTTGTGCAGTTGTCCTTTGGATCATGGGAGGAAAGGCGGGAGAGAAATGTCTCCAAAAACTAAAAAAAATCCAAAGTTAAGGCTTAGGGCAAGAGTGTTTCCCCCAAAAAACTTTCCAAAAGCCACAGGTCTCTTTATCTCAAGCTGTCCTCATGGCCCAAGCTGTGCTCCCTGCCTTCTCCAAGCACCGCAGGAGCGAAAAGCAGATCTGCCTTTGATCTCGGTGGGATTTGGAAGGCAATCGGCGTTTGAAACGTCTGGTACTTCCCAGTCTCGGGCTCCCTCCAGCCTCAATCATGCCTGGCTCCTTTCCCGAATCCCTCCCTGCCTTCATTTCCCATGCCTTCATTAGTACCAGGATTGGCATCAGCATACTCCGAGGTAGGGCGGGTGTCGGGGTTCCAGGGCTGCTGGTGGGGTCCACTGCTTCTGACCACACACCTCCCCTGCTGCCCACTCACTGGCTTGCAAGCACTGCCAGCTGTACCCTTAAAGCTGCCAGCTCTGATTTGGGGAAAGGCCTGGAGATTTTGGAAGTGGAGCCTGGGGAGGGTGGGGTTTGGGGAGGGGAAGGACCTCGGCAGGGTATAATACCACAGAGTCCACCCTCCAAAACAGTAATTTTCTCCAAGGAAACTGATCTCCATAGTCTGGAGATGAGTTGAGTTGACATTCTGGGAAATCTCTAGGCCCCTTCTGGGAAATCTCAAGGCCTTTTGTGGAGGTTGACAAGTCTACTCCCAAGTAAGGGGGGGTGGGGAAAGGAAGTCTCTGTCCAGAGCAGCTAGATCCAGGTGGGCGAACTACAGGAATGACCTCTTTCAGATGTGGTCCCCATTGCTCTCATGCTCATCCTGGTGGGATTGATGTCCAGACTAGTGTTACCAACTCCAGATTGGGAAATTCCTGGGGATTTGGGGGTGGAGCCTGGGGAGGGTGCAGTTTGGGGAGAGGAGGGACATCAGAAAGGTGTAATGCCAAAGAGTCCACCCTCCAAAGCTGCCATTTTCTCCAGGGGAACTTTAATCTGGAAAGCCATCCAAATTCCTGGTGATCTCCAGGCCAACATGGCCACCCTCCCAAAATTATCTTGATGTGGTCTATTGTAGATTATGATTCATTCATTCATTTCCTTCATTTATATCCCGCAGAGCAGGCTTGGGGTGGGTTCCAACCTATGATAATCTGCTGTGTGCGGATTTACAACATAAAAACAAAATGACAAAATACCTACAATAAGTACAATCAAATAACTGCAATGCTAGATACCTTAAAATAAATTATACCTCCACAGACACAGAAGCAGGGCTGTTTTGGGGCAGGAACGCACAGGAACGGAGTTCCGGCTGACTTCTGAGTTGGCCACGCCTACAGTCTCCACCCCCCTCGGGTTCTTCAGGTGCCTCACAAGGCGTGGGGTGCCTGGGGAAGCCAAGATGATCCAGGGAGGGAAGGTAGTTTAAACTGTCTCCCCTCTTCGGGTTCCCCAGGCACCCCACAGCCTCAGGGCACCTGGGGAAGCCAATCCTGGGAGGGAGCTGTGCTGTCAGGGGTGTGGCCTAATATGCTAATGAGTTTCTGCTATTTGGGTGTGGCCTATTATGCTAATGAGTTCCTGCTGGACTTTTTCTACAAAAAAAGCCCCGCAAAGAAGAGCGACTCTCTGATGGGAGGAGATGAGACGCCAGATTGCGTCGGATACCCGCTGCCTCAGCTGAAGGCCTGGTGGAAGAGCTCTGTCTTGCAGGCCCTGTGGAACTTTAAAAGCTCTCACATGGCTAAAACACACAGAACAGATTCTATTGTCTTATCTGGTTTGGGACCTGTCAGTTATAGTGTTATCTTTTATCTCGCTCTTTCCCCATGGAGTACAAGCCTTTGTTCACCTCTTCTCCATTTCAACCTCACCAACATCTCTGTGAGGTCATATTGCCAAACTCGCGAGTGGGACCTGAAGATCTTCTGGAATGCTCTCTAGATGACAAAGTTTAGTTTCCCTACAGAAAACCAGTGCTTTGGCGGGTGAACTCTATGGCACTATACCTCACTGAGGTCCCTCCCCTCTCCAAACCATGCCCTCCCCAAGCTCCACCCCCAAATGGCCACAAATTTCCCAACCGAGAGCTGGCAACCGTACTGTAAGGTATGTTAGGATGATAAGGGGCCCTAAAATCACCTGTCAGGTTTCATGGTTGAGTTGGGACTTGAACCTGGCTCGCCTGGATCCAAATCCGAATTTCTAACCACTGCATCACAGCTGGGTCCACCCCCAGAGCCCCAGACCAGCTTAGGTTAGGGCAAGATGGACCCCTGTCCCGTTTGTCTCCAGAAAAGTAGAATTTGGGTTTTTTTTGCCTCCTTAAGAACCTGCTAAATAGATCCCCAGGAAATTAAAAAAACAAAACGACAGGATAAGTTGATGACCTCTCGGCTGTTTGCTAAATCATTTAAGTGGAGAAACGTTACTCAAGATGCATGAATTATAAACAGGCCTGTAGATTACTGATTTCTAAATGACCCTCAGTTGAAAGGGGCTTTCGTGCAGCTGTTATTGTGGCTGCGGTTAATGAAACATCATTCATAGTTACATGAACAGGGCGAGTTGTAAAGGCCCCGGCTCCCATTAAAGGCAGACAGCTCTCAGAAAGGAATTGAGTGCCTGCCCTTAATTGCAAGTTCAGAACTCGCTCGGTATCACAAACTCTCCCCCACTGTCTAATTCTCCTCGAAAGCTTCTGAATTGTCAGGGGGACACTGTTCATGCTGCAAAAAAATATATATTTATTTACTTTATATCCCACCTTTCTCCCAAGGCGGGGGGAGATCCAGGTTGGTTTACATCTCTCGCTTTTCCTCCGTTTTATCCCCACAACAACCCTGTGGGGGAGCCTAGGCTGGGGTAATTTAAATAGGGCTGCCAGCCCCCAGGTGGGGCCTGGGGATCTCCTGTTTTTACAACTGATCTCCACCTGACAGAGATCCGCTCCCCTGGAGAAAATGGCTGCTTGGAAGGGTGGACTCTATGGCCTTGTACCATGCTGAGGCCCCTCCCCTCCCCAAACTCCACCCTCTCCTGGCTCCATCCCCAAAGTCTCCAGGTATTTCCCAACCCGGACTTGGCAACCCTAAATTTAAAATCAAAATAGTTCCAGGGAAAACTCTTTAACAGGGAGAACATCCTCCTTTTAAAGATCCTGCTCATCAAAAGTATTTGTGTCATTGGCTTCTCATTGGGCTCTTTAACCCTTCTAATCACTGTCTTTTCTTCCATGGTAAAGAGCGGTAGACTCTAATCTGGAAAGCCGGGCTTGATTCTCCACTCCTCCCCGACATGAAGCCAGCTGCGTGACCTTGGGCCAGTCAGATTTTTCTCCCAGAACTCTCTCAGTCCCAGCTAGCTCACAAGGTGACTGCTGTAGGGAGGGGAAGGGAAGGCCGTTGTAAGCCACTTTGAGATGAATAATCATAGAGTTGGAAGGGGCCATACAGACCGTCTAGTCCAGGGGTGGCCAACCTTGCTTAACGTAAGAGCCACATAGAATAAACGTAAGAGCCACATAGAGATGTCTGAGAGCCGCAAGACAGGAACAAATATCACACACACGTTTTTATTTTTAAAAATATGCAAATTTGCTTTTTATTAACGTTAAATGGGACTGCCAAAAATAAAAACAAATGAGGAAAACCAGTTATAAGAAAGAGAGAGAGAAACTAGGAAAGCAAATAGATGGGAGGGAGGAGGGAAGGAAGGAAGGAAGGGAGAAAGAGAGAAAAAGCATGCCTCCCCTTTGCTTCCCCAGCCGCCCTGCCAGGAGCCGCACAATATGTGTGAAAGAGCCGCATGTGGCTCCCGAGCCACAGGTTGGCCACCCCTGGTCTAGTCCAACCCCTTGCCCAATGCAGGACCAGCCTAAAGCATCTCTGACAAATATCCGTCCAGCTTCTTCTTGAAAGCTGCCAGTGAAGGGGAGCTAATTCCACCTCTGGACCACTCTGACAATGAGAAAATTTTTCCTACTATCCAGCCGATACCTTTCTGGAGGTAACTTAAATCCGTTGCTTTGGGTCCTCTCCTCTGCTGCCAACTGGGAACAGCTCCTTGCTTTGCCTCCAAATGACAGCCTTTCAAGTATTTACAGAGAGCAATCATGTCCCCCCCTCAACCTCCTTTTCTCCAAACTAAACATTCCCAAGGCCCTTAGCCTTTCCTTGGAGGGCTCAATCTCCAGGCCCCCAATCATCCTCGTCGCTCTCCTCTGCAACCTCTCGATTTTGTCTATGGCATTTTTGAAGTGAGGCCTCCAGAACTGCACACAATACCCACAATACCCACCACTACCTGAAGGGAGTCTCAGAGCAATTTACAATCTCCTTTCCCTCCCCCTCCCCACAACAGACACCCTGTGAGGTAGGTGGGGGTGAGAGAGCCCTTTCGAGGACTGCTCCTGAGAGAACAGCTCTGAAAGAAAGAGAGCCGGCTTTGGCGTAGTGGTTAAGTGCGTGGACTCTAATCCGGGAGAATCGGGTTTGATTCCCCCACGCCTCCATTTGCAGCTGTTGGATGACCTCGAGCAAGCCATAGTTTTGTCAGAGCTGTTCTCTCCAGGACAGTTCTGAAAAGAGCTCTCTCGGCACCATCTACCTCACAGGGTGTCTGTTGCAGGGAGGGGAAGTGAAAGGAGTTTGTAAGCTGCTCTGAGACTCTGAGTGAAGGGTGGGGTATAAATCCAATCTCCTCCTCCTCCTCCTTCTGACTGACCCAAGGTTACACCAGCAGCTGCCTGTGCAGGAGTGGGGAATCAAACTGGTTCTTCCAGACTACAGTCTGTGCTCCTAACTACTACACCAAATTGGCTCTCCTTATGGTAGAGAAAAGCGGGATAGAAAAATCATGTCTTCCTCTTCTTCATTTCCTGGATGGATCAAAGGGGATATTCCAGCCTATCAGGGATCACACAGAGAACCCCAACGCAGCTAATATTTTTGATGTCATTACCGAGGGAAGACCAATGCCCTTTCAGAGTGAGAGAATTGCTTCTCAAAGTGGTGTGTTCCTTCCCGGCAAAATAGCCACAAAGGGGGTTGCTCAAAATGTGCGTGCATGAAATGCTGGGGATATCATTGCCTTTTCTTTGGTGGGCCCTTCCTCCAGCCAGCTAAAGGATCTCAGGTAGCAAGGCTGCGAGGGTCTCCTGCCTGCGACCCGGGAGAGGAGCCAGTCCGAGTGATCAAGTGGCTCACTCATAGCCGCCACGTTCTGGAAAGGGCCGGAAGCCCTGTGAGATGTGACTTTTGCTCTCGCTCGGGAAGTTTCCTTTAAATGTTAAACCAATATTAGCTGAAGATTGGCACGGGGTCTCTGGCCACAAACTATTAGCGGGCCCTTATTGGTCCGTTAGCTGATGCCAGACAGAAGCCTAAAAATGTGAGCTCACATGCAAACAACCGAGAAAGCGAATTATGGAGCCCACTGCAAAATGGCAACTCTAGGAACGTTGGAGGTCCCCCCCCCCCTTACTGCCTCCCGAAAACTCCACCAGGAGGCAACATCGGGAAGGCCTCGGGCCCCTGTGTCCTGTTGTTGGCCACCCAGAGGAGCTGGTTGGCCACTGTGTGAGACAGGAGGCTGGACTAAGCTGGTCTATTGGTCTGCAGGGCTGTTATCTATATATCTAATAGCCAAGTGCCCCCCCCCGCGTGCGGATACCTAATTCCGCGCGGGGGGCACTTGGAGGGCAGAGGGGGGGTTCTGCAGGTGGGGGGTGACCCCCCCCCCGCCTGCAGAAAAATCCAAAAAGTTTGAAAAACTTCTCGGGGGATATTTAAATCCCCCGAAAAGTTAAAGCGTTCTCCGTGCACGCGCGGAGAAAGCTCTGGCCACTGTAGGGGAGGGGGTTGGAAGCGGTGCGGTGCGGCCTCGCCGCCGCCGTTTTCGGGGAGGGGGGAGAGTCTCGGCGGACGGCGGTCTCCCTGCCGCCGCCGTTTTGAAGGAGGGGAGGGGGGGAGCCTCGGCGGACGGCGGTCTCCCTGCTGCCGCCGCTGCCGTTTTGAAGGGAGGGAGGGGGGAAGCTGCCGAAGGGGGAGGGGGTAGAGGCTCGGCGCGCCGGGGGAGAGGAGGAGGAAGAGACTCACTCCCCCCCGCGAGTATCGCGGGTCCACCGGCTTGTGTTCTTATATTTGTGTCCGAAGCTTAAAGTGGTTGCAGTTCCCTTCTCTGACCACTGATTCTGGTGGCGCTGGAGAGCAGCGAGAAAGAGCCTGGCCTACAGCACCAGAGACGGAGCAAATCAGCAGAATGCCGGTGGTCTGGAGCAAGGCTCCCTCTAAGCCGTGGAGTCTGGTGAGCAAACATTCTACTTTGTGAGCTGCTACTGGCATTACAGTTGGGAGCGAGCGATTTGGTTACTGCATACATTAGTTTGCTGTGGAGCCCTCCTTCCTGAGCGAAGACAAAAATGTGTGAGCCAAAAGCTAAAAAACTGTGAGCTAGCTCACACTAATGCAGCTTAGAGGGAACATTGGATGTAACTGGCACAATGTAGAATAGAATCCGCTTGACTGGAGCAGGGGAGAAATGCTTAGGGGCAGAAAATTAGCATTTGTAGTGGGATAAGAATCCTGGGTCCCTATTCAGACCTGGGGGAGGGTTTTTTCTCCCACTGTTCTGAACTTGTGAATGTGCTCCAGTCCAGCAATCTCACATTGTCATCTCCCCTTGAAGCTTCTCTCTTTGAGGACTGCCATTCTCACGCCAGCAACGGAATGTCCTGGAAGATTAAAATGGTCTCCCGCTGGTTTTGAGTGCTGTGATTTTTCATGTCGGATTTATGATGTATGGCCCTTGCATTGTATAAATAAGGACCATCCGAGTGTACAGAGGCACGGCTTAGTTTGCTCTGATTACTCAGAGCAGGAAGACATTTCTGCCGATCCAGCAAATCCTCGGCCAGGCATGCAATCTGTCCTGTGCTTCGACCAGGGAGGCCATCGAGTGTGACCCATTGCTGAGCTTTTGAGTCAACAGCAATTCTGCAAGCTGCAGCGATTTGAGAACATAAAAACATCAGAAGAGCCTTGATGGATCGGACAAAATAGCCCATCTAGTCCAGTGTCCTGTCTCACACAGCAGCCAGCCAGTACCTCTGGAGGGCCAACAACAGGGCAGGGAGGCCAAGGCCTTCCCCTGATGTTGCCTCCTGGCTCTGCGATTCAAAGGATTAGTGCCTCTGAATGTGGAGGTTCCCCTCAGTCACCATGGCTAGTGGCCGCTGATAGATTCATGGAGGAGAGGTCTATCTAATCCCCCTTTAAAGCTGTTTGTTCCTGTGGCCATCACTCCATCCTCTAGCAGCGAATTCCACATTTTCATCACTCTGTGTGTAAAGCAGTATTTCTTTTGGCCTGTCCTGAAACTACTGACCATTGGTTTCATTGGATGCTCTCGAGTTCTCGTCTTTCAGGAGAGGGAAGAAAATTTCTCTTGTCAACTTTCTCCACCCCATGCATAATTTTATAAGCTCTATTATGTCCCCCTTTAGTCGTCTCTTTTCCAAACTGAAAATCCCAGACTCTTCGGCCTTTCCTCTTAGGGAAGGTGCTCCAACCCCCTCATTGTCTTGGTTGCCCTCCTCTGTACATTTTCCAGCTCTGCCATGTCCTTTTGGAGATACTGTGACCAGAACCGTGCACCCGATTCCAAATGAGGCCGCATCATAAATCTATTCAGGAGCATTGCAATACTGCCTGTTTTATTCTCAATCCCTTTCCTAATAATTCCTAACAAAGAGCTTGCCTTTTTCACCGCTGCAACGCACCGCATTGGCCCTTTCATTGAGCGGTCCACTACGACCCCCAGAACGTCTTGGAAATGATTAGCTGCTCTCGATCTACCCAAGTGACTCTCTCTGAGCGATGACATGTGAAAGCCAACAGTCCAAAGGTTAATTGTCCGGCTCAAGCTAGTGTTTGGGAACACGAAACGTCCTACGCAGTTGCTGCCAAGTCAGCTCCGCTGAACCGGGGCCAGAGTCCCAAATGGAAAACAACAAGCCATGGGAAATAAAGAGCCCAGCTAATTGGCTCTGAATGCTTATCTGTGCTAAAGTGTGTTGAGCACAATCCCAGCAAAGTGGCTGGCGCAGTGGCTGGTGAGACCGAAGGCTCTCGGGGAAGGCTGAAATCCATTGTGTAAAAGAAAAATCCAGAAACTGCTTTTTTAAAATAGGCAGGTTTCAAGTAGACTTGAGATACCCAGGACATGTGCCCCACCCATCCCTTCCCCTTCCCCTCCCCACAACAAGACACCCTGTGAGGTAGGTGGGGCTGAGAGAGGTCTTTTGAGAGCTGCTAATGCGAGAACAGCTCTGAGAGAACTTGTGACTGGCCCAAGGTCACACCAGCAGCTGCATGTGGAGGAGTGGGGAATCAAGCCCGGTTTTCCCAGATTAGAGTCCAACTCCTGACCACTACACCAAACTGATGGGGTGGAAGCTGCTGAAGGGTTGGTGAAATTTCTCCAGTACTTATGTGCCATGTGCCCAGATAAAAAATGCTATACTTAGAAAATTTATATGCCACCTTGAGCAAGTCTCTGGAAAAGCAGCACACGGTCATAAAAGGAACAATGATAAAATTATTAATATTAAAACAAAACACTAAAAACAATAAAGACCCTAGCAGGGCTTTCCCCGGGGCGCTGCGCCTCTGCACTGCTTGGGGAAGCTGAAGAGGAGGCGGGGCTTGGTCATGTGCCTGCCCCCTGGGCTCCTCACTCCCGGAGCTGTGCTCCTGTGCGCTCCCGCTCCAACAGACCCCTGGGCCTACTCACTCTAGGACTTTAACCTTTGGCTCGTATGGCTTCAATATTCATTCAGCCAAACAAACAGGAAACAGCACGTCAGATAATGAGATGGAATAATCCCTGAAATATGCCTTTTGTGGTGAAATGACAAAGAAGAACGGAAAACCCGAAGGAATGGAACACCTGTGCAGTGTTCCCTCCAAGCTGAGTTAGTGTGAGCCAGCTCACAGTTTTTTAGCCTCCGGCTCACACATTTTTGTCTCAGCTCAGGAAGGATGGCTCCTGAGCAAACTGATTTATGCAGCAGCCAAATTGCTCGCTCCCAACTTTAATGCCAGCAGCTCACAAAATACAATTTTTGCTCACAAGACTCCACAGCTCAGAGGGAAGAAGAAGAAGAAGAAGAAGAAGAGATTGGATTTATACCCCTTCCTCCACTCCCCAAGAGAGTCTCAGAGCGGCTTACAAACTCCTTTCCTTTCCCCTCCCCACAACAGACACCCTGTGAGGTAGGCGGGGCTGAGAGAGCTCTGACAGAAACTGCTCTTTTTCAGGAACAGCTGGGCCAGAGCTATGGCTTGCCCAATGTCAGACCAGCAGGTGCAAGTGGAGGAGTGGGGAATCAAACCCGGTTCTCCCAGATTAGAGTCTGCGCACTTAACCACTACACCAAACTGGCTTTCATTGCACCTGTGTACAGATAACCAGAGAAGCAATTATTTCCTGCTTTATCAGGACTCGTGGGATAACTCTGTCCTCACCAAATGTGTGCGGACTTTCATTCCAGACTTTCCAATCTGTCCCACACAGTCAAATTTCGATTCGGTATATAGTACAATTGAAATAATTTGGGTGCATTTCTAACTCCCTTTTAGGGTTGCCGACCTCCAGGTGGCACCTGGAGATCTCTCGCTATTACAATGGCTCTTTAGACAAACCAAGATCAATTCCCCTGGAGAAAATGGCTGCTTTGGAGGGTGGCCTCTATGGCGTTACACCCTGCCTTTTCCAGGCTCCACCCCTCAAATCTCCGGGTGTTTCCTAACCCAGAGCTGGCCACTCTACTCGCTCTTCTGCAATCAGCTTTGCAAGCAAAGAAAAGGTGGGTGTTTTCATACAAATGGTTAAATGTAAAAATAGTAGTTAAGACTCAAAATGATTTGTCGTCATAAAAAGGGTAAATTTATGTTACGGGTATTGGTAATAGTTATAGTGATGTTTTTCTATTTATGCCGACAACAAGGCTGTTTGTGGAGGGAAAACTTAAAATATATGAATTCAAGGTGTCTAGATAGTAGAGAAAGGAACAAGAAACTACAAAGGAACAAACATAAAGATAGGAGATGTGAAGAGTACAAGATTAAAAGGGGAAGACCTGAAGAAGAAATACGTAGACCAAAATAAGTTGTAGTATGGTATGGTATGTGGAGGTTCCGTGCGGTCCCCACCCTACCAGATATTTATAGAGGTCTACATGAAATAAAGCAAGAAATAAGATAATGTAGAAGATTTATCCGATGTACCTGTTACACAAGTGTGTTGTTCCTGATTGTAGTAACTGTTTGAAAGCACCGGATGTAGAAGTGGATGTATATTTTTTTTAAAAAATGAAATAAAACTATAAATTAAAAAAGAAAGAAAGAAAAGGTGGGTGTTTTCAAGATCTCCTGTTGGCCAGGGACACAAAATGTTCATCACTTGTGCAATTTGGGGTGTTACTTTCTAGGTAGGAGCTTGAAAAGGGGGCCCATCAGCCTTCCCCTGGAATCCGCACTCTTCAGCTTTCCGCTCTGGATCGCTGGATTGCGAAAGATAATTAACACTCCGATAGGACGGTAATTTAGTAGCATCCTTTTAGCGCCACTTTACTCAACGTTCAAAGTGTGTGATTACTTATCGTTGCTCTTAATAATGATAATAATAATAATTAAGGAAACAGACCTCATGTAGAAATGTATAAAAAAATTCTCAGAGGAAAAATCTCCGCGTTGGAGAGCTGGATGGTGTAAACAAAACGAGAGTTGTCGAGTTATCGCCAGGTGGTTCATTTTGCTCATCAACTACCCCTGAATGAAGCTTTGATCTTCTCGAAGCAATGAAAGCAACATGATTGAGCAAGATTATGAGGGGAGGCTCTGTGCAGAGGGTAGAAGAAGGCGGATGTAGTTTACCATCATGGCTTCGCCTCCCTTAAATAAACCCCATAATTAAGAGTTTTTTTTCTTCCTGCTTTGTATCTGTGTTACCAGGGCACCTGACTACTGAGCCATTTGTCCATTTAGCTTGGTGTTATCTGCTCCAGGACTCTCCAAACATTTTGACCCTGTGGAACGTTTGGAGTTCTGACACAGGATGGTGGGCACAGACAAAATGGCTGCCACGGGAGGCGGCGCCAACCACGAAATGGCTGCCACAGGAGGCGGCGCCAACCACGAAATGGCTGCCACAGGAGGCGGCGCCAACCACGAAATGGCTGCCATGGGAGGCAAAGCCAACCACAAAATGGATGCCATGGGAGGGACAGCCAACCACAAAATGGATGCCACAGGAGGCAAAGCCAACCACAAAACATCAAGGAGCAAGGTCACGCATAACTCTTTAACAGTAACTCTTCAACCTTTCAGGCAAAAGCTCTTCCTAACTGGATGCCTTTTAAAATGATCGCATTGTTTAAGAATTTTTTCTTGAGTACACACAGCTTACCTTCTGTCATGTGGTGAAGATCCTCACACTGCGGCAGCAGCTGCTGCCAAAGCAACATTTTTAAAAATTCACACAGCCAATCAGATCTCCAATGGACAATCCAAAACCCTTTTGGGCACAAGCCCATTTCTAAAAACGCTTGGCTGGTGTCAGGAAAGGTGTTGGCAGATGACATGGTACCCACAAGCACCTAGTTGGTTGGCCCTGGCCTACTCTGACTGGCAGCAGCTCTCCAAGATCTCAGACAGAGGTCAGAAGGGAACCTCCACATCTGAGACCCAGTGTTAGGAGGCAACACTAGAGGAAGGCCTCGGCCTCTGGGCTCTGTTCATTGGCCCTTCAGAGAAACTGGTTGCCTGCTAGGTGTGAAAGGATGCTGGACGAGGTGGGACCCTCACTGGTCTGATCCAGCAGTAGTCTTATGTTCTTATAAAGGCCTTGATCTCTATGCCCTGTTGTTGAATGTCCAGAGGAACTGGCTGGCCAGTGTGTGAGACAGGCAGCTGGACTAGATGGACCCTCAGTGGTCTGATCCAGCAGGGCTCTTCTTATGTTTTTATAAAGGCCTTGGCCTCTATGCCCTGCTGTTGGCCCTCCGGAGGAACTGGTTGGCCCTTGTGTGAGACAGGAGGCTGGACAGGATGGACCCTCACTGGTCTGATCCAGCAGGGCTCTTTTTATATTCTCCACCTGAGACTGTTTTGGGTGGGAGATTGAACTGGGGACCTTCCATGTGCTAACCGTGGTGTGGTGGTGGAGGAAATGAGCCTACTTCAGTGGTTTTCTGTAGTTCAGAGGGAACAGGATCAGTCCTTCAAGCCGAACACCATGACTGGTATGGGTTATTTTTGACCTTATTTCTTGACATGAGCTTGTAGGTATGAATGTGATACAAGCAAATATGGGGTCATGTTCTACAGGTCTGCGGTGGGCCTAGAAAGAGATGGTGCTTGGGTTTGGCTCTCTCCCCAGTGCTCAGAGATGCTAGGCACACCTCCTCTCAGTAGAGGCCAAAGGTGAGTCTGAAGCCCGGCATCTTGTCCATGAGCAACAGCAAACACCCAGCTGAGCTCAGAGGGCATCTCCCCAAACCAGCTGGCAAACCCATTTCCTGTTTCTTTCCTAGCCCACTTCCTGAGTGGTTCCTAGCTCCGTCATGGCTCCCAGAAGACAGTAGGATGTGTGTACATCACTTTCCACCATGGCCACCATTCCAGCCTTGACTCACACGTTCCAACATGGCTTCTCTTATGTTCTGATGTTCTTGCGATAACATTAGAACCATCGGAGAAGCCATGTTGGATCAGGCCAATGATCCCTCCAGTCCAACGCTCGGTGTCACACAGTGGCCAAAACCCAGGGGTCATCAGGAGGGGCCAGTGGGGCCAGAACGAGCATTGCCAACTCTGGGTTGGAAAATACTTGGGGACTTTGGAGTGGATCCGGGAGAGGGTGGCGTTTGGGGAGGGGAAGGGTCCTCAGCATGGTACAGTGCCGCAGAGTCCACCCTTCAAAGCAGCCATTTTCTCCAAGGAGCAGATCTCCGTCAGCTGGAGATCAGTTGAAAAAGCGGGAGATCCCCAGGCCCCACCTGGAGGTTGGCAACCCTAGCCAGAACTCCAGAAGCCCTCCTGCTGTTGCCCCCAAACCAAAAAGACAGAGCATCACTGCCCCAGACAGAGTGTTCCAGCTATATCTTGTGGCTGATAGCCACCCATGGACCTCTGCTCCATATGTTCTTCCAATCCCCTCTTGAAGCTGTCCATGCTTGTAGCTGCCACAACTTCCTGTGGCAGTGGATTCCACGTATGTGAAGCTGCCTTATAATAAATCAGATCCTTGGTCCATCAAAGTCCGTACTGTCTACACAGACTGGCAGTGGATCTCCTGAGTCTCAGGCAGAGGTCTTTCACACCATCTCCTACCGGATCCTTTTAGCTGGCAGCTGCTGGGGATTGAACCTGGGACCCCTTCTGCATGCCAAGCAAAGTAGATACTCTACCACTGAAGAAGAAGAAAAGAGGTTGGAGTTATACCCCGCCTACCCAAAGGAGTCTCAGAGCGGATTACAAATCTTCTTTTCCTCTCCCTCCCCACAACAGGCACCTTGTGGGCAATGTTCCCTCGAAGCTAAGTTAGTGTGAACTAGCTCACAGGTTTTTTTAGCTTTTGGCGCACACATTTTTGTCGCAACTCAGGAAGGCTGGCTCCAGAGCAAACTAATTTATGCAGGAGCCAAATTGCTCGCTCACAACTTTAATGCCAGTAGCTCACAAAGTAGAATTTTTGCTCACAAGACTCCACAGCTTAGAGGGAGTATTGCCTGCGAGGGAGGTGGGGCTAAGAGAACTTTCTCAAGAACTACCCTTGAGAGAAAAGCTCCGAGAGAACTGATGACTGACACAAGGTCACACCAGCAGCTCCATGTGGGGGAGGAGTGGGGAATCAAACCCGGTTCTCCCAGATTTAGAGTCTGTGATCCTGTCTACTACATCAAAATGGCACTGAGCTCCAGCCCCTCTTCCACACCCTGCCCTTCTCCCTGCCCTTGTGCTGAAGCAGATGAAATACTGTCAAATAACATGCTTTTGTATTTGCTAAGTTAATGATAGCCGAGTGCAGGAAAGCAAAACGATTAGGCCGCAGGGGGGGGGGGCGGGAGCATGATTGCTACAAGCAGACACCCTGGGTAGAAGGTGCGCTCTCTCTCTCTCCACGAGGAAATGGGTAATTACCGAGGATGTAACCCAATCGGATATGTCTGCAAAAGGAAGACAAGTGCAGAGTAATTGTGTTTGATCCATAGGCTAATTCAATCAGCGGCCGATGCAGGGAGCACTCTGTCCCCTTTTGAGAAGTCCCCTGTGTAGATCAAAAGCGTATTTTTGTTTACACCGTTGGCAAGTGGTGCTTTGCGCACTGAAGTCTGACAGCGCAAGAGGAATCAGTCTGGCAGCGCAAGAAGCCTTTGCTGTTTGCAGGTGTTTTACATAATTTAGTCGGTCTTCAATAATCACGAAGGGCAACGAGGGAGCCACAGCTCCAAAGGAGCCTTTTGAAAAATTGGAGGCAGTCTGGTTGGGCAGGGGCCTTCGAGGATACACCATATTCATACAAGAGAACAGTACAGTGGGCAAATTGGAGGCACCTAAATTCGCCCCTCCGCAGCTTTCTGAATGAATGATTAGCTCCCTGCTCATGTTCAGCAATCAAGACGGGAGCCAGATTTACGGGAGATTGAACATGACTAGTTGAAGAAGCGTGCAGGCACACGAAAGCTAATACCCAGACGAAAACTTTGTTGGACTCAAACTTTGTTCTGCTGCACCAGACCAACACGGGTACCCACCTGAATCGATGGAACTGAAGAAGTGTGCATGCACACGGAAGCTTATACCCAGAATTACACCTTGTCAGTCTTAAAGGTGCCACTGGACCCAAATTTTGTGCTGCTGTCTCAGACCAACACGGCTGCCCACCTGAACCTAGTTGTAAGTTGATGGACGTTGGGACAAAAAAATCCCAACTTCAAGTGTAGACAGAAGAAGAAATTATATTTATCCCCCACCCATCACTTGGGGTCTCAGAGTGGCTTACAAACTCCTGTCCTTTCCCCTCCCCACAACAGACACCCTGTGAGGGAGGTGGGGCTCTTTCGAGGACTGCTCTTGAGAGAACAGCTCTGAGAGAACTTGTGACTCTCCCAAGGTCACATCAGCAGCTGCTTGTGGAGGCGTGGGGAATCAAACCCGGTTATCTCAGAATACAGTCCGCGCACTTACCCACTACACCAAGCTAGCTCAAAAGGCGCATTGGTGTGCACCCAAGAAAATGTTTTTAATATTAACATAGAAGAATGGTCAAAAATTTGGAAATCTATAAAATATCTTAAAGTAGTATCTTAGAATAATTTATAGATGTTTTCTTTATATCATTGGTATTGGTCGCCAGATAGATTAAGTAAGTGCTTTAAATCCATGTCTAATCTTTGTTGGTTGTGTGGGAATAATATCGGGACTCTCTATCATATGTGGTGGTCCTGTAAAACTGTTCAAAAACTATGGTTGTTGGTTAAGAAATTGGTATTGGACATCACGGAACATGACCTGGATTTGGTTCAAGAAGTGTATCTATTGAACATGTTACCCAATGGTTTGAAGAAAGAAGACCAAAAGCTAATTGCATATATATTAACTGCAGCACGAATACTTCGGGCAAAATACTGGAAATCGGCATTAATACCAAAGAGAGAAGAAATAATCAACAAACTCTCGGACTGGGCAGAAATGGAGAAGTTAAGCATTTTAACGAATCCAGAAAACAAAACGGACCCTGTTACTGTATGGTCCAAATTCTTTACATGGTTGGAATGAGGCTCACATGTTGGTTTGTGTGTTATGTTTAAGAACTGTTCGTTTATTTGTTTAAAATTAATAAAATATTTAAAAAAAAGAAAAGAAAATGTTTTTAAACACATCCATTTTTTAAAAAGCATCCTGTTAAACAGACTTTCTGCTGGACAAGATGAGCAGAGCTGGTCAGAGTTATGTCTAACCTAAATGTTGGAAATGTAAAAAGAAAGAAGGTTCTTTCTATCATATGTGGTGGACTTGTGATAAAGTGAAGACTTATTGGTCTATAATACATGCAGAAATGGAAAAAAATTTGAAATGTACATCTAAGAAGTTGCCTGAAATGTTACTGCTTGGACTTAAACTAGAAGAGATAAATGTAAAGAAAAGGACAATAATATGGTATATGATTACAACAGCAAGAATGGTGTATGCACAAAATTGGAAAAATGAAAAAATACCAGAAGTGTGGGAATGGTTGAAAAAATTGTTATATATGGCTGAAATGGATAAATGGACTAGAAAGTTGAATAATCTGTACTCAGAGACTTTTTTAGAAGATTGGGAGGATTTGAAAGAATATGTTGAAAAATATTGGGACATGAAAAACTACATTTATACATGGTTATAATAGCATAAAGGAATAGAAATTGAGTATATGAATGTACTAAGAATAATTAGATAATGAACTTGTTTTTTAGAATTATATAAGAATATAGAAAATAAGAATTGGTATATAAGTATTTTAAAGATATATAACCGTTACCAGAAATGTAAACATAGAGATAAATATTACTATTTTGGATAAAGTGGAAAATGTGTTATGCTTCAGATGTGGTGGGAAACCACCAATACAAGATAAAAGCAAGACTATACAAATAGAACAAAATGTTATATAATATGGAAAAAAGGATTTGTATAAAACAAATGTATTAATTTTAATGTTTTGAAAAATAAAAACTTTCTTACAAAAAAAAAAAGAGTTATGTCTAACCTCACTCCCTGCCACTTTGCAATCGGCTCCGCCTCCCATGACAGACATTTTGTGGTTGCAACCCCCCCCCCCCCCCCGCGCCCAGCCATGTCAGATTTCTAAAGGTGCCCAGTGGCTCAAAAAAAGGTTGTCAGATGTCAGGAGACGGGCAGATGGCTTTGCGAGGGAGTTCGCGCCTCCGGGGAGGGGAAGGCGGGCTGTCTCTCAGCAGAACGGGGAGAGAGATAATGAGCTCTTGCGTGGGCCCCGGCGGCCATCTGCACACAGCTGCCACAAGCCACGTTTGAGAGTCATGGCTTAGGCCTCCGATGCCGGAGCGAGGATTCAGATAATTGTCAGGCACGGGTGAAGTTGTGCACAGCGGTCTGGCAGGGGGACTCTGAAGTGGGTGGTTTAATGATGCAGACCCAGCCGGGGGGACCAGGTGTCTCATCTCCCTCACGTCTCCTGGCAAGTGACGAGACGCAGGAACTAGGATCCGGTTCTCTCACTGCAGAAAGAACAGGTGCCGGATGTCTTCTGCTCCATGCTGTGACAACACATGTCCATTGTTTCAGGAAGGCTTAGCTAATTGTATGGGAAGGCAAAGGTGCTATTCCGGGTGTCCCTCTGATTGACTCCACAGAAGAAATGTCCGGTTCCCCTGCCTAGTGCTGACATACGCCTTGAGAACTCTGTGCCGTGAATCCGCCATGTCCAAGACAGGAAAGGGGACAGCGCTCTCTTTTGCAAGGATGGAATAAGCGGCAGGGGTGGGATCAGACCAACGGTTAGGGTTGCCACCCTCCAGGTGGGGCCTGGAGATCGCCTACTTTTACAATTGGTGGTCTGGCAATAGTGATCAGTTCCCCTGGGTAAAATGGCTGTCACGGAGGGTGAACTCTGTGGCATCACGTCCAGTGTTCCCTCTAAGCTGAGTTAGTGTGAGCTAGCTCACAGGTTTTTTAGCCTCCGGCTCACCCATTTCTGTCTCCGCTCAGGAAGGCTGGCTCCAGAGCAAACTAATTTCTGCAGCAGCCAAATTGTTCGCTCACAACTTTAATGACAGTCGCTCACAAGGTAGGATTTTTGCTCACAAGACTCCACAGCTTAGAGGGAGCATGTCCCCACAGAAGTCCCTCCCCTTTCCAAACCATGCCCTCCCCAGGACTTCTTTGGTGGTCTCCCATCCAAATATTGAAAGGGCCGACCCTGCTTAACTTCTGAGATCTGATGAGATCAGTCTAGCCTGGGCTATCCCAGTCAGGGCCCCTGTCCGATAGCCTGGCCTAAAACCTGATTGACAGAAGCAGATCTGATGTCATGGAGCTTTTCAGCCGCCGCTTTCTCAGTTACCTTGCCCAGAAAGTGCAGAGACTGGAGAATAATTGCGCTAAGACATTCTTCCTCACTGACAGCGGTCAAAGTAATGGGCAGATAACCACTTTCTTAGTGGCTGAGCAAAAATCCCCCACCATGAGTCAGTGACCGGCTTACGATGCACCCAAGGGATTCACTAATCTGATCCTCACAAGGTTTCAGTAACCAGGGTGAAGTGGGATCATGTGCCGAAATCAAGCTTTTCACAGCCTGCAAGATGCTGCCGTCATCCACCACAGTATCCGAGTCAAAATGACCTGCAAACGAACGGATGCTGCATTAGTCTCTTCTACCGCCCGCACTCTACTATAACCAGGGGTCATTTCGTAGAAAAAGAGGTGCAGGAGCTCATTACCATAACTCATTTGCATATGCCACACCCCCTAACATACCGGAAGTGTGTCAGAAGGCAACACCCACCCCTCAGGCTCCACTCCACAGGTGAGTGAAACTGACCTGCTCTTCCTCCATTCCCTTCCCCATCCAAGACTGTGTGCAAGAAAAAGAAGCGTCAAGAACACACCCTCATTCTCTTCCTGCTCCCTTGAAACCACCAGGTTTCCAGTAGACTTGAGATACCCAGGACATGTGCACCACCCATCCCTTCCCCTTCCCCTCCCCACAACAAGACACCCTGTGAGGTAGGTGGGGCTGAGAGAGGTCTTTTGAGAACTGCTCATGAGAGAACAGCTCTGAGAGAACTTGTGACTGGCCCAAGGTCTCACCAGCAGCTGCATGTGGAGGAGTAGGGAATCAAACCCGGTTCTCCCACATTAGAGCCCAACTCCTGACCACTACACCAAACTGATGGGGTGGAAGCTGCTGAAGGGTTGGTGAAATTTCTCCAGTACTTAAGTGCCATGTGCCCAGATAAAAAATGGGATACTTAGAAAATTTATATGCCACCTTGAGCAAGTCTCTGGAAAAGCAGCCCACAGTCATAAAAGGAACAATGATAAAATTATCAATATTAAAACAAAACGTTAAAATCAATAAAGACCCTAGCCGGGCTTTCCCCGGGGCGCTGCGCCTCTGCACTGCTCGGGGAAGCCGAGGAGGGGGCGGGGCTCGGTCATGTGCCCGCCCCCTGGGCTCCTCACTCCCGGAGCTGCACTCCTGTGCGCTCCCGCTCCAGCGGACCCCTGACTATAACCGGTGTCCAGATTGGAGCACATTCGAGAGCTTTTCAGTGCTATTCTAACAGGTGTTAACAGGCACAGAAAGGTACAGTTGTGCTTAAGGACACGCTGTTGGTCTGCAAAACGTTTTGTAAAAAGCGTTGCAGCCCCATTGTAAAGTTGGGTTGCCGCGTTAGTCTGTCTGTAGCAGTAGAGAAGAGCCCGGGTCCAGTTGCATCTTAAAGACTAACAAAACTGGTGGCCGGGGAGGAGATTCCGTGAGCCACCAATGTTGTTAGTCTTGAGGGTGCTACTGGACCCGGGCTCTTTTTTTTACCGCTAGTTGTCAATTCCTGAGAATTTAGAGGGTTCCGGATTCCGAATCAGCAGATCCTAAGCTGTTATTCGGTTGCACAGTTGAGTCTGACTCTTCGACACCTGGACCAACTCCAAAGGCGCCACTTTCCAGACAGGACTTCCGATCCAGCAATAGAACCCAGCAACGGCGACCAGGAATCCGAAATGGAGGAGACATCAGCTTAGAGGGAACACTGGACGTGATGCCACAGAGTTCACCCTCCATAACAGCCATATTATCCAGGGGAACTGATCACTATTGCCAGGGGACCAATTGTAAAAATAGGCGATCTCCAGGCCCCACCTGGAGGGTGGCACCCCTAACCGTTGGTCTGATCCCACCCCTGCCGCTTATTCCATCCTTGCAAAAGAGAGCGCTGTCCCTTTCCTGTCTTGGACATGGCGGATTCACGGCACAGAGTTCTCAAGGCGTATGTCAGCCCTAGGCAGGGGAACCGGACATTTCTTCTGTGGAGTCAATCAGAGGGACACCCGGAATAGCGCCTTTGCCTTCCCATACGATTAGCTAAGCCTTCCTGAAACAATGGACATGTGTTGTCACAGTGTGGAGCATCAGGCGCACGTCTCCTAGAGAGCCAGTCACCAGTCCGGCGCTTGACAACAGTATTCAACCCCCGTCGCCAAACACCCAGACCAATTCACCTGACACAGCTCCGGAGGGTCGCAGCGCGCCCACATCAAGGCACTCCCAGCGGGAACACGGACCCCCAACATACTTACAGGACTATGTACCATGGGGGGGGGGCTCGAACTATGGGGGAAGGGGTGTTATGTGTGCTGACCACCACTAGGGTCCAGCAGCAGACACCTGGAGCTTGATTCCTAGAACAATAGGAGCCAAGGATCCTAGACCACCACTAGTCTACCAAAAAGATCTCTGGCGGGAAATTCAAACCCACTAATAGGACTTCTGGGTGTGTTCCAGGGTGTGTATAAAGTTGGCCATCTCGGCCGGTATTTTATCTCTCAAGTTGTGTACTAATAAACTAGCTGTTCGCTACATCGTCGTCCGCCTCTTCAATGCTAAGAACTCAGTACACAATAAATACCTTAAAGTGACTGAGCTGGCTGTGAGCGATCTGATGCTGATGGTAGCGGAGAAAAATGATATATTTTTGCTGCTGTCGTTGGCACGTACAAACAAGAGAATCACAGTCTTAACAGGACAAAACATTAGATACTCCAAATACTGTGGGGTGCACATAAATATATTTCAAAAAACTTATTCGTGATTTAAATATACAAAACTACAAATTGTAATGTTACTCAGGTCTTTCTGTACTGTAGATATTAGATGCTGACGAAATTTTCCAGAATAAGCATCCGTTTCGAAGGTCTTCTTCTGGACTGGACTGTACAAGAGTTGGAGGACTATTAGAGAATCTTAGAATGACCGTGTAGCCTTCATGAGACTGAAAAAGGTTTTGTAACCGGTTATGATTTTTCACTGAGAAGACATTGTTATGCCTGGTTGAGGTTTTGTACATTCTGTATACATCTTTGAGATGTTCTGATCCAAGTTGTCCAACTCTTGTATGGTCCAGTTCAGAAGAAGACCTTTGAAGTGGAAGTTTATTCCAGAAAATTTTGTCAGCATTTAAGATCTACCATACAGAAGGACCTTAGTAACGTTATAATTTGTACCGTATTTTTCGCTCCATAAGACGCACCTGATCATAAGACGCACCTTGTTTTTAGAGGAGGAAAACAGGAAAAAATGAAACAGAAAGAAAGAGAGAGAGAGAGAGAGAGAGAGATAAAGGAAGGAAGGAGGAGGTGGAGAGAGAGAGAGAAAGAGAAAGGAAGAAAGAAAGGTGGGGACCGAGAGAGAGACAGAAAGACAGACAGACAGAAAAAAGGAAAGGAAGGAAGAAAGATAGAGAAAGGAAAGAAGAGAGACGTCGGCATGCCATGCAAAGCCAGACCTTTCTGTGCAAAGTAGCCACGGAGCTTAATCTGTGGGCGGGGCTTTCTGCTGCTGGCTGTCTTAAAGGGGAAAAGCACTTAAAGGGAAAGAGTACTTAGCCTGGTGGGGGTTTTCCTGCCGTTTCCCTTTTAAGTCTTAACAGCTCAGGCCCAGCAGGGAGGGGCGGGGAAGGCTGGGATGCCAGCCTGAATGGCGCTCCCCTGCGTTCCTGCTGAAGAGAGAGCCCTGTTACAGGTAAGAAAAGCTCCATATTCGCTCCATAAGACGCACACACTCCCCCCCCCACTTTTTGGGGGAGGAAAAGTGCGTCTTATGGAGCGAAAAATACGATAATTTGGTATATTTAGATCATGCATAAGTTTTTTGAAATATATTTATGTGCACCATACAGTTTTGGGGTATCTAATGTTTTGTCCTTGTGCTATCCTTGGCACTGCAAAAGGCTTCATCCTGGCTAACAGCCATTGACGGATCCCACCTCTTATGAATCTGCCTTATCCCCTTTTCAAAGACATGGATCTACCCTTGAAGAATGGGCTTCCTAAAGGTGGGTTGGGGGGGGGGGGGCTCTCTTTGGAAGTTTTTAAAACGTGCTGTAAGACTAGTTGCTAGGGCTCAGAATGGGAGTGGCAGGCATCTTCTGGAGGCTTCATGGATTTTTCTTGTCATTTTAATGTTTGTTTAGAGCGTTTAAAGCCCGATATGGCCAGGGGCCAGCATACCTTCGGGACCGCCTCTCCCTCAACTGTTGCCCCCCCCCCCAAGCACCAAGAAGACAGAGCATCACTGCCCCAGTCATAAGAACATAAGAAAGCCATGTTGGATCAGGCCAACGGCCCATCTAGTCCAACACTCTGTGTCACACAGTGGCCAAAATCCAGGTGCCAGATGTTCTTATTATGGGAAGACCTCACTTGCCTCAGACTGTGGTCCCCTCCTCCAGCATCCTGAGCCCCCTCACCCTCAAACCCATAACTGAAGAAGATGATATTGGATTCATACCCTGCCCTTCACTACCCAAAGGAGCCTCAGAGCGGCTTACAAACTCCTTTCCCTTCCCCTCCCCACAACAGAGACCCAGTGAGGTCGGCAGGGCTGAGAGAGCTCTTTCAAGAACTGCCCTTGAGAGAACAGCTCCAAGAGAACTTGTGATGGACCCAAGGTCACACCAGCAGCTGCATGTGGAAGAGTGGGGAATCAAACCCGATTCTCCCAGATTAGAGCCCGCACACTTAACCGCTACACCAAACTGGCTCTGAAAAATGTAGGAGTTAAATGGAAAGCACTCCCCTCCCCCCTTTGGCTTTCCGCATAATAAGACACGATTCCACCGGGCAGTCACAGTAGCTGAAACGAATGGGAGCTAATCTGTTCAGGCTGTGTCCGAGCCAAAAACCCAGCTCAGGGTGAAGACAGACATCTGTCCTCAAGTGTGGTGGCAGCGGTTAGACGGCCTCCTTGCCGCACGCCAAAGCATTTTTGTGCAGATGAGAGAACAGTGTCAAAATCACTCCCACTACACTTTAAAAAGTTTGTCTGTCTTCACCAAATCCTTAATGTTTGCGGGTGGGGCGTGTGTGTTGCTCTCATTGTGAGCTGTCTGCGTTACTTACATACCCTTCTGAGAATACGTAGAAATATGTAGTCAGGGGTCCTTTGGGGCCGGAGCGAGGTGGAGCGCTGCTCCGCCAGCCCAGGAGTGGCCACTAGGGCAGCCACGGGCCGAATCAGATTCTCTGATCTGATTCTGCCCGCCGCTGAATTGCCGCCGAAATTAGGTGGCAGCTTTAAAAGTGACTGGAGGGGAGGGGGTTTGAGGGAGAGGCTCCAAACTTGCAGGGTAGCTGCTGGAGCCTCTCCCCCAAATACCCACCAAACAGGTTGCCCCCATTCCCTCCATTGTTCTCTATGGTGGGAAAAAAGTAATGTTTGGGGGCCCATAGAATTGGACCCCGTGGTCCAATCTTCTTGAAACTTGGTGGGTATTTTGAGGAGAGGCCCTAGCAGCTACCCTACAAGTTTGGAGCCTCTCCCTCAAACCCCCTCCCCTCCAGCCCCTCATATACCCTATGAGTTTTTGCCATTGATTTCAATGGCCCATAGGGTATAATGGGGCTAAAACTGACATTCCCTTTCTGACACACTTCCGGTGATGTCAGGGGACGTGGCATATGCTAATGAGGTATGCCAGGGGTGGGCAATTGTTTTGGCTCGGGGGCCACTTTGTGGGAGTGGAGGTTAGCAGAGGGACGCACCTTTTAAAATGATTGCATTCATTAGTTAACTTTGCATTTCAGGAAAGGTATAAATTGTATCATAAAAATCAATAAATATAAATTAAATAAAATAGTGGTAGTTTTATTCAATCTATTTATTGTGCTAATTTCATATCATCTATAGCTGCAAGCACATTTAATTTTAGACTCAGTTTAATGAGACAAATGTACCCTATCACACTTTTCTACAATTTTTTTGAAATCAGGAGTGAGATTGCTTGTTGAGATTCTCATCACAGCCTGCAAGTTAATGTCTGTCAAAGAGCATCTATATTTACTCTTGTTGATCTTCATGCAAGAAAAACTTTGCTCGCAAATATATGTAGACCCAAATAATAGAGAACATTTTCCCAGCAAATTTCTTCATACATGGAAATTTTTTCAGCAGGCAAAGATTTGTAAAAGTCAACTAATGTCACAGCATTAAACATTTCTTTCACAGTGTGATCTGACTGCATGTCAGTAAGTTCAAGCGGCAGCTCCTCAGGTGCTGTATCAATATCAGCAGTGATGGGATAAGAGAGCAAATTGAATTTAGGCTCAATTTTCTTGAAGTCCTGAAATCTTCTTGGCGGGCCGCAAAAAACTCTGTGGCGGGCCACATGTGGCCCCCGGGCCGCCATTTGCCCACCCCTGAGTTATGCTAATGAGTTATGCTAATGAGCTCCTGCACCTCTTTTTCTACGAAATGACCCCTGTATGTAGTATACAGGAAAGAGAAAAGGCTCAGTGGTAGAACATCTGCCCAGCATGCAGAAGGTCCCAGGTTTGATCCTCATCACCTCCAGTTAAAAGGACTAGGGAATAAGACTGGAGGTCCACCAGTGGCTGTTAGCCACAGGGTATAGATGGAACACTCTGTCTGGGGCAAGTGATGCTCTGTCTTCTTGGTGCTTGAGGGGCAGCTTCTGGAGTTCTGGTCCAGCTGGTGGACCTCCTGATGGCCCCTGGGTTCCGGAAACTGTGTGACATAGAGTGTTGGACTGGATGGGCTGTTGGCCCAATCCAGTATGCCTTCTCTTATGTTATTATATGAAGCAGAGATCCATGAGTGGCTATTAGCCACAAGGGACAGATGCAACACTCTGTCTGGGGCAGTGATGTTCTGTCTTCTTGGTGTTTGGGGGGGGGGGGCAACAGTGGGAAGGCTTCTGGCACCTGGGTTTTGGCCGCTGTGTGACACAGAGTGTTGGACTGGATGGGCCGTTGGTCTGTTCCAACATGGCTTCTCTTATTTTCTTATATGGAGCAGCAGTCCGTAACGGGATCTAGTGACCTGCTTGAGGGGCAGCTTCTGGAGTGGGGGGGGGGGCGGGGGGGGAATAAGGTTGTCAGCTTTGGGTTGGGAAATTTGGGGGTAAAGATTTGGAGATTGGGGTGGAGCCTGGGGAGGGGGGAGTTTAAGGAGGGGAGGGACCGCCACCAGGAGTAAGGCCCAGCCAATCAGATGACCTGCTGGGCAAAAGCCCCCCCAGCCCCTCCCACTTTCTAAAAGCACTTGGCGGGCGCCAGGAAGGGCACCCGTGGGGCCAGTTCGCACCTTGTTGGGGACCTTCGCCTTACATAAATGAGTCCGTAGCCCACGGTTTCAGTTTTGCATCTTTTCAGTGGGATGCAAAATGGGAAACTCAAGGCGCAGCGAGCGTGCCATTGCTACTGGACATTAGTGCTAATCGAAGTGTCGGCGGTCCTCCAAGCCTGTTCCCCCGACGACATCCAATCTGAATTCATCTTTGCTTCCCGAAGCCTCAAGCCTATCCTTAGCTGTTTCCTTCACCGGACGACGGAGACAAAGGAGAAAGAGACGCTTCACAGGCCAGCCGGCGTTTGCTTAGCTGTGGTGGACGGCTTGCAACCTCCTCCCTCCCGATGGCGTGCAACCTCCTCCCTCCCGATGGTACCAGCTCTTCCCTTCAGCTTGGCACAAAGGGCTTCTGTGCCCAGCTAACCACAGGCTGGTTGGCCAGAGATCTTCTGCAGACGCATCCGTGTCGCCACTGGGGGCCATGCCAAGCAGGCGACCTGGTTCTGTTTCTCTGTTTGCAGAGAGAGCTCAGCTCCGAGGGAAAGCGCGTTCCTGACGTGCGAAAGATCTGCTGTTGAATCCCTGGCATCTCCAGTCAGCCAGGGTATCTCAGGTATGGGGGAAGACCCCTTTCTCCTTGAGACCCTTGAGTGGGGTTGCCCGCCTCCAGGTGGTGGCTGGAGATCTCCTGGGATTGCAACTGCTCTCCGGGCAACAGGTATCAGTCCCCCTGGGTAAAACGGCTTCTCCTCCTCCTCCTCCTCCTCCCCGCTCTACCCTAAGGAGTCTCAAAGCAGCTTCTAGTCACCTTTCCCTTCCTCTCCTCGCCACAGGCGCCTTATGGGGTAAGTGGGGTGGAGAGAGCTCTGAGAGAACTGGGACTGGCCCAAGGTCACCCAGCAGGCTTCATGTGGAGGAGGAGTGGGGAATCGAACCCGGCTCTCCAGATTAGAGTCTGCCGCTCTTCACCACGACCCCACGCTGGTTGAGCCGTTCGCTCTCTGGCCGGCCCTATTTTACAGCTCCTAGATATGTGACAGATGAACTCTAGGGCAAGAAATAACTGGCCGAGGCTCTTTGCCTCCTGCGAGGCGGGGCCGAGCGCTGTTGGCACGGTGGATTACGTTGTGCCCCGGGAGCAGCCCGGAGTGGTGCCCTACGAATGGATCCCATTAGGTAATCCCTGCTGTTCTGAGCAAATAACCCGATGGTCATTATGTCCAGGACTTCTCCTGCAAAGAATTCATATGTCAGCACATCTCGAAAAGCTCGAGAACCAGTGCTCTGGCAGAACAGATTGCCAGAGGGGAAGTTGTTTGGCTTTATAGACTTTTGCGTGTTTGATTTTCCATGGGGCAGATGAAGAGACGCTTGGAAGTGTTCATCTTTATGAGATCCGGGCAAGCAACACCCTTGCTAAAAGGGAAGACTTCCCACAAAGTGCATGCACACACACGAGGACTTTGAGCCGGGCAGGGGCTGTGGCTCAGTGGTGGAGCCTCTGCTTGGCATGCCGAAGGTCCCAGGTTCGATCCCCGGCATCTCCAATTAAAAGGACCAGGCAGGAGGTGATGGGAAAGACCTCCGCCTGAGACTCTGGAGAGCTGTCAAGAGGGGCTGTGGCTCAGTGGCAGAGCATCCGCTTGGCATGCAGAAGGTCCCAGGTTCAATCCCCGGCATCTCCAGTTGAAAGGACCAGGCAATAGTTGATGAGAAAGACTTCTGCCTGAGACCCTGGAGAGCTGCTGCCAGTCTGAGTGGGCAATACTGACCTTGATGGACCAACAGGCTTGGTTCAGTAGAAGGCAGCTTCATGTATTTGCATGTGTGTTCACTCCCCAGACTCGCTGATCATAGAATCAAGTATGGCTTAGAAGAAGAAGAGAAGAAGAGATTGGATTTATACCCCGCCCTTCACTTGGAGTCTCAGAGCGGCTTACAAACTCCTTTCGCTTTCCCTCCCCACTGCAGACACCCTCTGAGGTAGGTGGGGCTGAGAGAGCTCTGGAGAGAACTGTGATGGACCCAAGGTCACACCAGCAGGTGCAAGTGGAGGAGTGGGGAATCAAACCCAGTTCTCCCAGATTAAAGTCCATGCTGTTAACCACTACACCAAACTGGTGTAGCAGTTAAGAGAGCAGCTCTAAGACCTTTGAAGGGACGTCTCCTTCCATATGTCCTTGTGTGCCAGTTACTGTTGTCAGGTAACCATAGCTTGGCTCTCCCACCACTCAGGGTGGCCCGTCCTGTATTGCCCAAAGCCCGGGCCTTTCCCATCATGGCTCTGGCACTGTAGCAGTCAGCTAAGGCTGCCATCTCCTGCCTGGGAGGTGGTGTCCGTCGCCCTGCAATGTAGGGTTCTTGGAATGTTCAGTTTTGATTCTCACAGCTTGCTTATCGCTCGCCGCTTCACTCTGACCTTGGTAGCCTGTTAGTGTTTGGCAATGTATCTTCCTGCTTTTTCTTATGAGAACCCGTAGCCAGTATTTTGGGCACCCTTTTCTGATTTATGCGATTGGTTGCATTCCAACTTGAAACAGAAGAAGAAGGAGGAGAAGGAGGAGGAGGAGGAGGAGGAGAAGGAGAAGAAATTAGATTTATACCCCGCCCTTCATGCAGAGTCTCAGAGTGGCTTACAGTCTCCTTTCCCTTCCCCTCCCCACAACGGACACCCTGTGAGGTAGGTGGGGCTGAGAGAGCTCTCTCGAGAACTACCCTTGAGAGAACAGCTCCAAGAGAACTGGTGACTGACCCAAGGTCACGCCAGCAGCCGCATGTGGAGGAGGAGTGGGGAATCCTGTCGGGGGACTGTTCTAGCTATTACTGACACAGAACATGTAGATGACCACAGCAGACCTTTCTCAATAAAGATCAGCCTTCTTTAAGGATGCTTGTTGTGACTGACTCTGTAGGACTCGCATAGTAGCATACGCTCCCTGAAGAGGTGAGGGGGGCGGACCTCCTTGGAGATCTTTGGGGATGCTGCAGGGCCTGCCATCAGCTGCGCTGCCATGACTGGTGGGGGATGGGCATTGGAGGCTGGCGAAAGCCAGTGCTTGTTACTGATGTCTTCAGGTACACTAGGTTTTCGATCTTAATATTGCGTGTTATCTCTCCCACTGTCTGTGCCTGACCTTGACGTCCTGGTAGTTTCCCTCCCCTTGGGAACTGCGGAACGTTTTTTCTGGCGCGCTGGCTTGCTTGCTCCAGTCGGCACCTCTCACCCCGAGGTGCTCTCTGAATTCTGTATAACTTCCCAACTCCCGCCTGGAGAGGCATTACTGACACAAGCGTGGTTTAGACACTCACCTTTACTGTCTTCAATAAAGAGCTTGCTGGTTAAGACTGAGGGTTAGGACTGATCGCTGTGGGAGTCGGACACCTGCCCGTTTGCCAGGTGTGCTTACCTTGCCGGCAGGGGGTTGGAGGGAGCCCTCTGGGAGTGGGGAGGGCGGGGCGATGTTGGCGTGCATGATGTCATTTGCGCAATGACGTCACACGGATATGACGCCATCAGACCGGGGATTTCATGTGGTGGTGCACCCGTTTGGTGTAGTGGTTAAGTGCACAGACTCTAATCTGGGAGAACTGGGTTTGATTCCCCACGCCTCCACTTGCACCTGCTGGATGACCTTGGGCAAGCCATAGTTCTGTCAGAGCAGTTCTCTCAAGGGGAGTTCTCAAAAGAGCTCTCTCAGCCCCACCTACCTCACAGGGTGTCTGTTGTTGGGAAGGGAAGGGGAAGGAGACTGTAAGCCGCTCTGAGACTCCGAGTGAAGGGCGGGGTATAAATCCAATCTCTTCTTCTCTAACATTTTGGGCAAAACTTTTATGGTCATGATCAATACTCCCTCTAAACGGTGGAGTCTTGTGAGCCAAAATATCTGGCTAGGTGGGGTATAGATATCATAAATAAATAAATAAATTCTACTTTGTGAGCTACTGGCATTAAAGCCATGAGTGAGCGATTTGGCTGCTGCGTAAATTAATTTGCTCTGGAGCCATCCTCCCTGAGCTAAGACAAAAATGTGTAAGCTGGAGGCTAAAAAACTGTGAGCTAGCTCACACTAACGCAGCTTGGAGGGGACACTGGTCATGATAGAGTTCTTGGCCAAAATGCTAGAGCGTCACTATGTGACGCCCATGGCGTGATGACATTGCTTCCATGTGATATCATTGCACCCACAATGTCATGTGCAATGCACCTGTTCGGGGGTGGGGCTTCCCCCACCAGCCAGCTGGCTGGTGGAGGATTGGTGCCCCAGTAATTGGGGGTACCCCCGCCCATACCGAGGGTCTGGCTACCCTAGCCAGGGCTTTGGAGGGGGTTTGAATAGCAGGTATCTTTTTTTGGGGGGGGGATTTGGGGTTTTCTATTTTATCTTTGGTGTTAGCAGGGGATATTTCAGCTATTGCTGGAGCACCTTCCCTATGAGGAAAGGCTGAAGAGTCTGGGAGTTTTCCGTTTAGAAAACAGACAACTAAGGGGGGGGGGGGGACACCGCGACAGAGGTTTATAAAATTATGTATGGGCTGGAGAGAGTGGACAAAGAGAATTTTTCCTCCCTCTCCCAAAAGGCTCAAACTTGAGGGCACCCGGTGAAGCTGATGGGCAGTAGGTTCAGGACGAACAAAAAGAAATACTACTCGACACAGAGAGTGATTAAAATGTGGAATTCGCTGCTAGAGGATGTCGTGATGGCCACAGGAATAAACAGCCTGAAAAGGGCCATTTTCCCACCGGGGGAACCGATCTCTGTAGTCTGGAGATGAGTTGTACTTCCAGGAGATCTCCAGGCCTCACCTGGAGGTTGACAACCCTAAGGCGGTGCATGCTGTACCCTTGGCAGTGCAAAGGCTCTGCGCTGTTCACGCTCCACCTCGGGGTTCCTGCGTTTGTGTTTGGAGACATCAGCGGTCCCATTTCTAGTTCCACCAGTAAAAATAACGCACGCAATGAGCCCCAACTGAGTCCGGTTCGACTGCCTCAAGATGGCCGTGAACTTTAATTTTCCATGCAGGAAATGTACAGTCCATTCTGTTCACTGGGCTTGTCTGGATCATGGAAACCCATTTAGAGGACTGCAAGGTCCTGGCAGCTGAATTGCTTCGTCATTTCGGGAGAGCTGAAAGGGGGAACCTTGGGTCTTTTTGGGAGACAGATCCGATTGTTCAGGGAACCTTCTTTATGCATCTGTTCGCCTTAACTGGATCGAGTGACCTGCAGGAGCATGGGGGGGGTAAGGTTGCCAACTCTGGGTTGGGAGATTCCTGGAGATTTGGGGGTAGATCCTGGAGAGAAGGGGGTTCGGGGAGGGGAAGGGCTTCAGTGGAGTATAATTCCATAAAGCCCACCTTCCAAAGCAACCATTCTTCTCCAGGGGGACTGGTCTCGGATGTCTGGCGATCAATTGTTATCCTGGGCGATCTCCGGGCCCCACCTGGAGGCTAGCAACTGTAGCTTTGCAATACTTTGTGACATTCTGAGCTGGCAACGAGTGAGGCGACTTTCTGTTTTAAGCCACTTAGCTGTAGTCCTCTGCTGAGCTCCGGCTTTGGCTGAGCTCCCAAGAAGTCGAACCCAGAGGGTTGTTTTTTTTAAATCCATTTTTCAATTTTTGCTTTACCCTGTCCCAAGCGCAGGCTGTATCTCGTTGGTAGCTTCTTCTGTTATATTTTATAACCAAGTGCGGACATGCTGTTCTCGCAAGACACATTAAAGCCACAAATTAGGAACATGGCACAGGCATTTAGCAGGCAGGTGAGCTTCTCGGAGTGTGCTTCCACCAACGGATGCCGCTCCCTCTGCCAAATGTGTGGGATAGCCCTCCGTTTTGACATTTATGCTGTTCCTCTGTTTAAAATATTTACCTCCGGCTTTTCAGCAGTCGAAGTGTTGATGTCAGATGGCTAAGGATGAGCTAGAAGAATGTTTGAAAAAAGGGGCCCACAAAGACAGCTCTTGTCAGAACTATGGCTTGCCCAAGGTCATCCAGCAGCTGCAGGTGGAGGAGTGGGGAATCAAACCCAGTTCTCCCAGGTTAGGGTCCACTCACTTAACCACTACACCAAACTGGAAGAGACTGGATTTATTCCCCGCCTTTCACTCTGAGTCAGAGTGGCTTACAACCTCCTTTCCCTTCCCCTCCCCACAACAGACACCCTGTGAGCAATGCTCCCTCTAAGCTGTGGAGTCTTGTGAGCAGAAATCCTACTTTGTGAGCTACTGGCATTAAAAGTGTGAGCGAGCAATTTGGCCACTGCGTCAATTAGTCTGCTCTGGAGCCATCTTTCCTGAGCTAAGATGAAAATGTGTGAGCCAGAGGCTAAAAGACTGTGAGCTAGCTCACACCAGCTCAACTTAGAGGGAACACTGCCTGTGAGGTAGGCAGGGCTGAGACAGCTCTCTCGAGAACTGCCCTTGAGAGAACAGCTCTGAGAGAACTCGCGACTGACCCAAGGTCACACCAGCAGCTGCGTGTGGAGGAGTGCAGAATCAAACCTGGTTCTCCCAAACCAGGGTCCATGCTCCAAATTACTACACCAAACTGGCCCTATACTGAGACTGTTGAGCATAGGGTGGTCAGCCAGCAGTGCTCCCTCTTAAGCTGTGGAGTCTTGTGAGCAAAATTTCTGCTTTGTGAGCTCCTGGCATTAAAGTTCTGAGCGAGCCATTTGGCTGCTGCATAAAATTAGTTTGCTCTGGAGCCAGCCTTCCTGGGCTAAGGTGAAAATGTGTGAGCCGGAGGCTAAAAAACTGTGGGCTAGCTCACACTAACTCAGCTTAGAGGGGACACCACCAGCCAGTAGCTGGCACCTGCTAAGAGACCAGTGGGGGGAGATAGGAGTGGCACCACTGTATCGATGGCATGCCGTCATTTCCGGGGCAAACTCGACAGTGGTTTCCCTGCCCCTCATCCCCCTCCCGCCAGTCTACTGGGCAGCCCTGGGAGTTGAGACATGGTTGCCGCCTGGAGATTTCCTGGGATTAGAACTGACCTCAGGTGGAAGACAGTTTTATTTAGGGCTCCATTTGGCAACGCGATTAGCAGTCCCGAACTGTGATTCTTAAATCTCGGCTTTTATGCTGTCGACGTATTTTATGTATTTTTTTTATCTATGCTGTAAGCCAGCTTCGGCTGCACCAGGAAGAAATCAAAATTATAAATGTTGTAAACCAACTAACCAACCAACCAATAAAACGACAGAAGCTGTGACTCTTGACAGCTGTGGGAAAAGACAGCTTTGGATGGTGGGCTCTATGGCATTATTGCCTGCCGAGACCCAGGGGTCATTTCGTAGAAAAAGAGGTTCAGGAGCTCATTAGCATAACTCATTTGCATATGCCACACCCCCTAACATACCGGAAGTGTGTCAGAAGGCAGCACCCACCCATCAGGCTCCACTCCACAGGTGAGTGAAACTGACCTGCTCTTCCTCCATTCCCTGCCCCATCCAATACTTTGTGCAATAAAAGTAAGCGTAAAGAACACACCCTCATTCTCTTCCTGCTCCCTTGAAACCACCAGGTTTCAAGTAGACTTGAGATACCCAGGACATGTGCACCACCCATCCCTTCCCCTTCCCCTCCCCACAACAAGACACCCTGTGAGGTAGGTGGGGCTGAGAGAGGTCTTTTGAGAACTGCTTATGAGAGAACAGCTCTGAGAGAACTTGTGACTGGCCCAAGGTCACACCAGCAACTGCATGTGGAGGAGTGGGGAATCAAACCTGGTTCTCCCAGATTAGAGTCCAACTCCTGACCACTATACCAAACCGATGGGGTAGAAGCTGCTGAAGGGTTGGTGAAATTTCTCCAGTACTTATGTGCCATGTGCCCAGATAAAAAATGGTATACTTAGAAAATTTATATGCCACCTTGAGCAAGTCTCTGGAAAAGCAGCACACAGTCATAAAAGGAACAATGATAAAATTATCAATATTAAAACAAAACATTAAAAACAATAAAGACCCTAGCAGGGCTTTCCCCGGGGCACTGCGCCTCTGCACTGCTTGGGGAAGCCGAGGAGGGGGTGGGGCTTGGTCATGTGCCCGCCCCCTGGGCTCCTCACTCCCGGAGCTGCGCTCCTGTGCACTCCAGCTCCAACGGACCCCTGCCGAGACCCCATTTCCTCCCCAGGCTCCATCCCCAAATCTCCAGGAATTTCCTAAGCTCAAGATGGCAACCTGACTTGGGAAGTGGCTGCTGGGAGGTCTAATGCTATAGTGGGGGAGCTGGCAACCCTAAAAACACAATATTGTCTACTCTGGCTGGCAGCAGCTCTCCATGTTTTCAGATTTAGACATACCCATAGCTACGGTGGGGCTTTCGGGGGCTTTGCCCCTTCTTAAAGGCACTGCCCCACAAGAATTTCTCCTGGAAGTGCTTTTTTCCATAATTTAAAAACATTTTTAAAAGGTGTGGGTTCCTTTAAGCAGAGTGGGGTGTTGTAGTTGACTAATTCCCACACTGAGCAAGGGGGTTGGAGTAGGTGCCCTCTAGGATCCCTTCTAACTCTGTGTCAAGAAACTGGTCTCCTTTAATTGAGTTTTTGCTGCCTAAGTGTTATCTTTCTTGATGATAGAAGTCATCACCCCCAACTGCCAGCTTGTTCTCGGAACTGTTGCTTAGGCTGGCAGAAGCGATTAACTTGCAGCGGCTGTGAACTGTCATTCTAAAGTGGTTGACAGCTTGCAATTTAGAGATCTATCCTGGTAACAGCTTTCTGTTGGCTACGTGGCTTTTCTTTCTGCACTGAGAACTTCAGCCCCACCAGGAAAAAAAATCTGCCCCACAAGCCACAAAATTCTGACTACTGGCCTGGATTTAGGTCTTTCACATCACACTCCTTTAACCAGATCTTTTGAACTGGAGATGCTGGGGATTGAACCCAGGACCTTCTGCATGCCAAGCAGGTGCCTAGCCACTTAGCCACCCAGACTCAGAACAAAGAAAGAATGGTCTCCTGTTCTGTAACCTTTGCTCAAGGAAACCCACAAACCGTCTCATGGCCTCCCCTCCCTCCTGTCCGACGTCCAATCCCCAAGCGACGCCAGATTTCCCATCGTAAAAATCAATGAAAAATCTGCTGCAGTCTTTTTTTTTAAATTTTATTTATCACGGATGGATGTCTTTAGTTTGTAAACAATTCCTGTCCATTTTTTTTTTCTTTTGCTCAAATCACTTCCAGACACATGTTATTCATTGCAAGTCATTTCTGGTGAAAAACACAAATAATTAAGTCATATTTTTTTCACTTTGCATTTCTAACGAAACATCTGCTGAATGATTCCTTTTGACGAGGGCCACCTCTGACACATTTAACTGAGGGGAATGCGCCCACAACTCACTCTTTGGACAAACACTGAGTTGGAGAAAGACCATTTTCTGACTGCCTGTGGCCTCCAAAGCAGAGAAGGATGGTTCTGGAGGGGCAATTGGAACATAGAGGAACACACGAAGCTGCCTTATACAGAGTCACACCAGTGGTCCCTTGACTCAGTCTGATGTACTCTGACTGGCCATAGCTCTTCAGGGCACAGACAAAGAAGAAGAAGAAGAGATTGGATTTATACCCTGCCCTTCACTACCCAAGGGAGTCTCAGAGCGGCTTACAAACTCCTTTCCCTTCCCCTCCCCTCCCCACAACAGACACCCTGTGAGGTAGGTGGGGCTGAAAGAGCTCTGACAGAAACTGCTCTTTTTCAAGAACAGCTCTGATAGAACTATGGCTTGCCCAAGGTCATCCAGCAGTTGCAAGCGGAGGAGTGGGGAACCAAACCCGGTTCGTCCAGATTAGAGTCCACACACTTTACCACTACACCAAACTGGCTCTTTGTCTTATAAAGCTGACAGCCTCCAAATTTGGCCTGGAGATCTCTAAACAACAGATCAGTTCCTCTGGACAAAATGGCTGCTTTGGAAGGTAGACTTTATGACATTAAACCCCACTCATGTCCCTCACCCTCCAAAACCTCACCCTTCCCAGGCTCCACTCCTCAAATCTCCAGGACTTTCCCGACCAGGAGTTGGCAAGCCTTTTTTCCCCAACACTTGCTGCCTGAGACCCTGGGAATCAGGTGGTGGGATCCTGAAGTGGTCAGGGAGAGGTGAGGTGGGGTGGGGGAACACCATCTTTAAATGCTTTCTGATGTCAAAAGACACTTTCCCTGCAAGTTAAAATCTAGCATATCAGGAAGAAAGCTGCCAGCAGATCCAGGTGTGAAAGAACAAAGGGAGGGAGGGAGAGGAAAACCTGCACGGCCAGTTGAGACCAGTTCGAAACCAGCTGCGCTGTCCGTGGCTCTTCCCAAAAGAATCTCGGGAATTATAATTTTGAGGTTTTCTGGTTAGATTTTCCTTACTGCTGTTGGATCAAGGCAGCTTTGACTCTTGAAAGTTTCTACCCTGGAAATCTTGCGGGGATTTAAGGTGCTGCTGGACTCAAGTCTTCCTTGTCTATGCCAGACCAACATGGCTACCCATTTGAAACCATCTATGGCTTTGCAGACCCTATCCGGAGTCATAGGATAAAATTGTGAGGGGTATTTTGGGGGGGGGGGGGGGCGGGGACCAAGAATCCATTGTAGAGGGAGGGAGTGATGGAGACCCGAATGTCCCATACACAGGATGTATCATGCTCACATTGGTGCGCTGGGGTCTGGTTGACAGTGGCTACAGGGCCTCTGGACTTTAGTTCCCCTGGATCCGGAGCATTTTGACAGCCGGATTAGTTAAAACAGCTCTGGAACTGATTTAAGTCCATTTGGGGGGGGGGGGTAGACATTCGAGCAGAGGTCGCTAATTTTTTTTGGGCCTCTGGGCACCTTGGGAATTCTGACACAGTGTGACGGGTGCAGCCTCAAAATGGCTGCCTGCCCCAAATGAGGAACCAGCCACAAAATGGCTGCCACGTTACCTTCTGTCAGACAGCGAAGATCCGTCTGCTGTGGTGGCAGTTCATGCTAAAGCGTCATTTTTAAAAGAAATCTGCACAGTCAATCCAATCTCCAGGGGCCAATCAGAAGCCTCACTGGGCAAAAGCCCCATCTGGGCCTGCCCACTTTCTAAAAATACGTGGTGGAGACCACGAAAGCTGTTGGTGGGTGATATGGTGTTCACAAGCATCACACTGGGGACTCCTGCTTTACAGAGTTTGCAAAAGGAAGGAGAGCTGGGGAGATGGTTGACCACGAAGTTCTTAAAAAGGACTCTTGCACGCCTGATGACCAGAGACTGCTGAGGAACCAAGCGACGCTTGGATCTCCGGACACCTGAGTTACCTGCTTTGCGCCCCGTGATCAGAACCCAATCCATGTCATCCCAGAGTTGTGCTTTTTACCCTTGCGAGTGAGTAAAGGCTGCATTCCCCTCCGCCAGTTGGAAAGATCAGAAGGGACCCTTGGCGGTAGCACATTACCCTTGGCTGGTCTTAAATGAAAACCCCTGCTGGCCACGCATCAAAGTACAATGGGGAGAAAAATCGACCAGAGCGTTTGGCTATGTCCCCCGCCAAATGCTCCCTCTAAGCTGTGGAATGTTGTGAGCGAAAGTTCAACCTTGTGAGCTACTGGCATTCAAGCTGTGAGCGAGCCATTTGGCTCCTGCATAGATCAGTTTGTTCCGGAGCACTCCTCCCGGAGCGGAGACAAAAATGTGCGCGCCGGAGGCTAAAATACTGTGAGCTAGCTCACACTCGCTCAGCTTAGAGGGAACACTGGCTCCCCACCCCGCCCCTGCCCCCCACTTGAAGGGAGCAGTCAAGTCAATGGCTACTTTGCTCTGTAGAACAGGGATTTTCCGTGGGGGGTTGCTGTCATTTTGTGGCTGGGGGGGGATCCCTGCTCTTAAATACCAATATGTCAGCACCTGCTCAGTGAAAGGCAGGATGGGGACCCTCCCCGATTCCTCCAACCCCAGCCACATCAAGCTAGCTTCTTTGCTAGCTGCCCCTCCATGTAAAAGACCCCCCAATATGTGATTAACTGAGTGCATTTATGCGATTAAGTGAGTGCGTGTATGTGATTAACTCAGTGCATGTTATGTGATTAACTGAGTGGAATGGAGGCGGGGCAGCCTGGGCTAGCCTGATCTTGTCAGATTTCTGAAGCTAAACCGGGTCGGCCCTGGTTAGTATTTGGATGGGAGACCACCAAGGAAGTCCAGGGTTGAGATGCAGAGGCAGGCAATGGCAAGCCACCTCTGAACATCTCTTGCCTTGAAACCCCCTCGAGGGGTTGCCATAAGTCGCTTGAGAACACACTCCATCACCAGTGGAAGAGGAATGGGTCTCTTTCCAGGGGGGGGAGGGGGTTTCCTTTTGTGCAAAGAGGTCTGATACGAAATGTACCACATCGGTGCACGTGTCCTGATTTTGCAAGTTTGCAGGAAGACCTCAGAATTTAGAATTGGCTGCAGGATTCGGCGCTTTTTTTTAAAACTTCTGCAAGTTGCCAGCCCTTATAAAGATATGCTTGGAAGGATACGGGCAACATCTGATGCGATGTCAGACACAAGAAGGTTGGCCGACTAAGGTTTCTAGCAATCTTGGGAGTTTGGGAGGGGAGTCTGCATCCCTTCTTACCCATGTTGGGGGGGTTAGCAGAGACAGTATAAATTAGACAAAATTGCAAAAAGAGTGCAATAAATTAGGCAAAAAGAATGTGGAAAATTATGCATGGGGAGGAGAGAATTGACAAAGAGGCATTTTTCTCCCTCTCCCAAAAGACTAGAACTCAAGGGCATCCTTTGAAGCTGATGGGCAGGAGGTTCAGGAAGGAGAAAAGGAAATACTACTTTACACAGAGAGTGATTAAAATGTGAAATTCGGTGCTAGAGAATTTGTGATGGCCACAGGAATAAACAGCTTTAAAAGAGGACTAGATAGATTCATCAGTGGCTACTAGCCATGGTGACTGAGGGGAACCTCCACATTCAGAGGCACTAATCCTCTGAATCCTAGAGCCAGGAGGCAACATCAAGGGAAGGCCTTGGCCTCTATTTCCTGTTGTTGGCTGCTCAGAGGAACAGGTTGGCCACTGTGGGAGACAGAGTGCCGGACTAGATGGACCACTGGACTGATCCAGGAGGGCTCTTCTTACGTTCTTATTTTAATGAATTTCACTTTTTCTTGTGTAGCAATTCAGTGGTTTCTTTAAAAAGTATAGCGTGAACTAATGCTCCCTCTCAGCTGTGGAGTCTTGTGAGCAAAAATTCTACTTTGTGAGCTTCCTGGCATTAAAGTTGTGAACAAGTGATTTGGCTACTGCATAAATTAGTTTGCTCTGGAGCCATCCTTCCTGAGCGAAGACGAAAAGGTGTGAGCCAGAGGCTAAAAAAACTGTGAGCTAGCTCATACTGACTCAGCTTCGAGGGAACACTGGTGTGAGCCGGAGGCTAAAAAACTATGAGCTAGCTCACATTGACTCAGCTTAGAGGGAATACTGGCGTAAAGCCCTCTCTGAACACGTGTTTCCTCCAGCTCAGGAAGGAATCAAGCAGAGCATTTTTGGATTGGGTGGGTGGGTGGAATCGAGACATTTTTGACCCGGGCAATAATTTCCCTTTTCAGATGGGCAATGCCATCTCTCCCCGGGACCCGTATTCCACATTGTGGCAATCAATAACAATTTCATTTTGTGTCTAGCCCCGCCTCCTGCAGCAGCCATTTTGTGGCTGCGTCCACCACCCTGCGTCAGAATTCCAAAGGAGCCCACAGGCTCGAAAAGGTTGGGGACCCCAGTTTTACAGTATCCATATTAAACACACCAAACAGCCAACGAACCCTTCCAATTGTACTTCTCCTGCTCACTGTTAAAGCGCATCGACGCTGCAGACGGAAACTGGTACAACAGTCATTCCTTCTCTCCGCAGAATCCTGGGAACTGCGGTTCTATCAGAGGTCTCCCGTTGAGCAATGCTCCCTCTAAGCGGTGGAGTCCTGTGAGCAAAATTCTACTTTGTGAGCTACTGGCATTATAGTTGTGAGCGAGCGATTGGGATACTGCATAAATTAGTTGGCTCTGGAGCCATCCTTCCTGAGCTGGGACAAAAATGTGTGAGCCGGAGGCTAAAAAAACCTCTGAGCTAGCTCACACGAACTCAGCTTAGAGGGAACCCTGCCGCTAAGTATTCTCCACAAAGCCACCAAATGATTTCCCAAGATTCTTTGGGGGAAGGAAACAATGAAAGTTGAACTGGTGTGAAATGGACATAATCTTGTAGTGCAAGCATTGCCCTGACCTGGATGGACTTTGGAAGCTAAGCAGAGTCTGCCCCGATTGGTACTTGGATGGAAGACCGCCATGGAAGTCCGGGGTCACTATGCAGAGGCAGGCGATGGCAAACTGCCTCTGCTAATCTCTTGCCTTGAACACCCTACTGGGTCACTATAAATCAGCTGTGACTGGACGGCCCCTTTCCACCACCCCGCCACCAGGGCAGGCATGCCACTAGAAGACGGAAGAACCAGACAGTTGCAAAGTTTGGGCCGACCCACCACATGACTGCTCCAGAATTGCACTCGCTTCTTTCTCACAGCATTAAGACTCCACTTGGATTGAGGGTTCCCCATTTGGTAGTCGTTAGAGCGAGTGACCACAAAAAAACACATGCTGTTAAGATGGAAGGAGTTTTCAGATGCCTCCAGGAACATGCAACTGCGTCTTGCGAGAACTGGATTGGAATCAAAGAAGGAACGAAAACTCAGCCTCACCACAGAAACCTATACCAGAAAGCTGCAACCAGCCACCGGGAACCAGTGGTCCCTGCCCCATTCCGTGTGCATACGCCATATGACAAAGAATCAATTTGTTTCCAAAAATGGGAACACCCAAGCCCACCAAGTCCCGCCAATGCCTCGGGAGAGCTTGTACCACCCATGGTGCTCTAAACCCTTCCCTCTCTTTGCACCGTTCCCATTGCTGCGGAGTCGCACATAAACCCTACAGAGCCCCGGGTAAGTCCTTGTAAACTCAAAAGTATCTCCTTCATTAGTTTTCCAACAGTATGACGAGCCCTGCTGGGTCTAGAGGGCCCGAGACTTCATTAACACCGTGGGAGAGCAGACCTCAAAAGCAAAGAGTCTGTGATCAGACAGACGGCATGCATTTCCCAGAGAACATTTTGACGTCTTGTTCCAGAAAAATAAAACTGTCCGAAGTCCGCTGGCGGCCGATGATGAGCCGGGTATCCTTCCGAATACTCGGGGCTTTCGGGGAACTCATCTGAATCGCGAACCATTTCCTTTTGGGGGGAAGTTTACATCACTGTCTCTTTTTCCTCCTCCACAAGTACCGTCGGCTTGTCTCCGTTGAAGAGTCCCGAGCCATTAAGGTACTCGTCTTCTTTGTTATACTGTTCCGGCACAGAAGAAGGCATGGAGTTTTCTGAGATGGAGCCATTTTTGACGTATCCTGGCAAATTCCGGTGTCCGTTGAGGGTCCCCAAAATGAGTCTTGTGTTGAGGTGAAGGGCGATCCCCCCTCTCGTGGTGACGTTAGTGACGCTGGTGTGGGAAACCATTGGCCCATAGCTGTAGGTGGTGCTCCCGCTGCGAGCTTTCCTTTTAAAGTCAAGCGCTAATGTCCACCTGCTCCAGGACTTCTTGATTTCTGCTTGAACCTGAAGATGTTGAGAAACAGATGGGGGTTTGTTAAGGGATGGTGACAGGTTGGGCTAGCCCCATCTCACCAGATCTTGGGAGCTTAGAGGGTTTGGCCCTGGTTAGTACTTGGATGGGAGACCACCGAGGAAGTCCAAGGTTGCTACGCAGAGGCAGGCAAGGGCAAAAGACCTCTGAACGTCTCCTGTACTGACCCAAATGGCCCAGGCTAGCCCAGTCTTGCCAGATCTCAGAAGCTAAGCAGGGTTGGTCCTGGCTGGTATTTGGATGGGAGACCACCAAGGAAGGCAAGTGTTGCTACGCAGAGGCAGGCAATGGCAAACTACCTCTGAACGTCTCTTGCATTGACTCTGATGGCCCGGGCTGGCCCAGGCTAGCCCAAGCTCATCAGGTCTCAGAAGCTTGGAAGGGTCAGTCTTGGTTAGTACTTGGATGAAAGACCACCAAGGAAGCCCAGGGTTGCTACGCAGAGGCAGGCAATGGCAAACTACCTCTGTTCCCCTCTTGCCCTGACTTGGCTGGCTCAGGCTAACCCGACCTCATCAGATCTCAGAAGCTGAGCAGGGTCAGTCCTGGTTAGTACTTGGGTGAAGGACCACCAAAGAAGCCCAGGGTTGCTACGCAGAGGCAGGCAACGGCAAACCACCTCTGCTGGACTCTTGCTTGGGAAAGCCTATAGGATCGCCATATGTCAGCAGCAACTTGATGGCCCTTTTCACTGCTAGCGGCAGATGGCTTGTTGCCATTTTTGCCCCCCTCCCCGCCCAAATACGCCAGGCTTGATTCGAACCCTCTTCCCATGTGGACGTGGTACTTTCAAAACAATGTGAGGTCACCTCCTGACCCCTCCCGCGCTACAGCTGGAAGCAGAACAATCCCGGAGCAGAGTGTGATGCGTAGCTTGATGCTAAGAGACTTACCTCCCCATTGCAGAAGCAATAGATGATGGACACAAAAAATCCCTAGAAAAAAGGAGAAAATGACAATATATTAGTGCCGATCCAGAAGGATCCGAGGGTATTCATGTGCAATAGGGTTGCCAGCTCTGGGTGGGGAAAAACCTGGAGATTTGGGGGGTGGAGCCTCAGAGGGGGGAGTTTGGGGAGGGGAGGGGCTTCAGTGGGGTATAATGCTATATTGTGTCCACCCTGCAAAGCAGCCGCTTTCTCCAGGGGAACTGATCTCTGTCGCCTGGAGATGGGCTGTAATCCCAGGAGAACTCCAGGTCCTACCCAGAGATTGGCAACTTGAGTTTGTCAGGCTCTGGAGCAACTGCGGTTGACTGTGCGTTCTTTGCCGTTCTGTTACGGGGACCAGATGCGACGAAGGATCTTTTCAGAGCTGGGGATTTATTTTAGGGTTGTTTTTTTTTGGGGGGGGTCACATTTGTCACACAAGAGCTGGGAACCGCGAGACGGTGGCTCTCCCTCCCTCAGGGTCTAGGCATCCTGCCCCCCCTCTCAGCAGGGTTCAGCACAACACCTGCAAATAATTAATAGGCAAGGCCTTAAATGGGAAACGTTCCAGTGTTTGCTATTAAAGGCAGTCGAGCGTATCTATTAAAAGAACCCATCCGTCATAACAGGGAGACGTTTCCCCCCCAGTACAGAAAGTGAAATTGGATACAGAGGAACAAACGTGGGGGGTCAGGGTGGGAGGGAGAAGGGGCAGAGGAGGATAGCTCTGGGTCGGGAAATTCCTGGAGATTTGGGGGGGGGGCTTCTGGTTCGGTTTATTTGGTTTTAAAATAAACCCCAGTAACCCCTGCTCAATGCCCAGAGGAAGGCAAAAAACTTCCAGGATCCCCACACCAGTCTGGCCTGGAGGAAAATTCCTCCCTGACCCCAAAGTGGCGACGACCGCCACTGAGGAACCGCTCTGACTGTCAGGAAGTTCTTCCTAACGTTCAGTCAGAACCTTTCTTGATTTAACATTGTCAGTTGCCTTGATTTTCCGGAAAGGAGGAAGGTGGATAAAATATTTCATACAAATGAGTAATTAAATGAGTGTTCATTTCAAAAAGCAAAGAAAGGGATAAAAGGACCGGAAACAAGGGGGTGGGTGCGAAAGACTGTCTCTTCGTTCTATGAAGAAGAAGAAGAAGAAGAAGAAGAGGAGATTGGATTTATACCCCGCCCTCCACTCCCCAAGGGAGTCTCAGAGCGGCTTACAAACTCCTTTCCCTTCCCCTCCCCACAACAGACACCCTGGGAGGTAGGTGGGGCTGAGAGAGCTCTTTCCCAAGCTGTCCTTGAGGGAACAGCTGGTACAGAGCTATGGCTTGCCCAAGGTCATCCAGCCAGGTGCAAGTGGAGGAGTGGGGAATCAAACCCGGTTCTCCCAGATTAGAGTCCGCGCACTTAACCACTACACCAAACTACTCCTCTGGCTTTGAGACAGGGCAACGATCCTCCCAACGGAAGCGCAGAAGGGCCTCCCTTACCTGGAAAGAATTGAAGAGTATTTCGTAGTGCATCTGGATCTGCCAGAGGATCCCGGACACTTCGGTGTAGGGCACGGCCATAAAAACTATATAATGGACTCCGAACAAAGGCATGAGGACCAGGGTGGATTTCAGCAGCTTCCTACGGGAGAAAGCAGAAAAGGAAAGGAGAAAAGGTTAGGAGGTTCAGAATGATTTCTCAGCTCCTAAACAGCCCAGCATCTTCAGATCCAGGAGCTGGGCTTGCTAGATTACAACAGAAGCGCTTGGTAAGAGGGCCCCACTCAGTCGGCAGTCCCAACTGCATTGTGGAGGGGATGGCTTGGATCTAGCCAGCCGAATTCTGGGTCAGCCCAATCGTCAATATCACACTCTGGGCTCATTTCGTAGCAGGAGCTCTTCTGCATATTAGGCCACACACCCCTGATGTAGCCAATCCTCCAAGAGCTTACAGTAGCCCCTGTAAGAAGAGCTCTGTAAGCTCTTGGAGGATTGGCGACATTAGGGGTGTGTGGCCTAATATGCAAAGGAGCTCCTGCTACGAAATGAGCCTTGATCACACCACATTTGGGACTTGGTTGTCTAATTAGTTTTTGTAGATTTTCCGGGCTGTGTGGCCATGGTCTTGGCATTGTCGTCCCTGACGTTTCGCCAGCAGCTGTGACCAATGCGCCCTCTAAGCCGTGGAGTCTTGTGAGCAAAAATCCTACTTTGTGAGCTACTGGCATTAAAGTTGTGAGCGAGTGATTTGGCTACTGCATAAATTAGTTTGCTCTGGAGCCATTCTTCCTGAGCAAAGACAAAAATGTGTGAGCTAGAGGCTAAAAAACTGTGAGCTAGCTCACACTAACTCAGCTTAGAGGGAACATTGGCTGTGACTGGCATCCTCAGAAGTATAACAAAGAAAGATGGAGTACTCTCTGTGTCAATGTGAGAAGAAAAAAATGGTAGGCAGGTAATTTATATCTACTCAGGAAGGTGGGGTAGGACTGAGTCATTATCTTGTAGGAGTTCCCCAGGCTGTGACATGCTAATGGAGGAGCTTTCCTGAGGAGGTTCTTTTGCATATGGATTGGCTGTTGAAATTCTAATCTTACCTGTCGTAAGATGTAGAGCCTTCGACAACAGGTGGTCTAATTACCCCAGCACAAGCAGGAGAAACCTGACTGTGAAAATTGATCTGAAGGGCCAAGGGAATGAACTGAAAGTGCTCCAGGGGTACCTTCTACCTGGTGAGAAGACAACAGTCCGATCTTTCTATTTCTACCGTGGTCTGAGAAAGAAGGGCTATGGAACATCACGCTCTTTGCAATCCCCAGCAGCTGCTCCAATTAAAAAAAATAGCAGATATCAGCTCTTGGAAAACACTTTCCTCTTCAAGAGAATTGGGGGGGGGGTGCACCAGGGTTGCCATTGCTGGGTTGGGAAATACCTGGCGGTTTTGCAGGTGGAGTCTGAGGAGGGGGGATTTGAAGAGGGGAGGGACTTCAGTGGGGTATAAAATCAGAGTCCCCATTCCCAAAGCGGCCATTTTCTCCAGGTGAGCTGATCTCTGTTCAGGGCGTCTTTCTTTTGAAAAAGCGGTGCTTGAATTCTCAAGAGGGAAATGAAGTTTTCAATCTGTATCCTGAAAACTCACGAACTTTTAAACATTTAAAAATAATTTTGTTGAAGAGGCTCTGGAACTCCATTCTGGTGCATTCCCCCAGAAAACTCATGGGCCACTCCATGAAATTGCTGAGCAGTCGGGTTAGAACAGTCCTTCTTCTCCCAAAGAGTCATTAACAGCTCAGCAATTTCATGGAGCGCCCACGAGTTCTTGTATTGTGAGAAAGAGAGAAAAGTACCTCTTTCTTGACCTGCTCTATCCCATGCATAATCTTATAAACCTCGATCATGTCACCCCTCAGCCGTCGTTTCTCCAAGCTAAAGAGCCCCAAGCGCCTTAACCTTCCTTCATAGGGAAAGAGTTCCAACCCTTTTATCATTCTAGCTGCCCTTTTCTGCCCTTTTCCCAATGCTGTAATATCCTTTCTGAGGTGCGGTGACCAGAACTGCACCATGCCAACGGCGAGTGGAAATAAATACCTCTGCCCAGGACAAAGTACGTAGGAGGCCACCCCATGTTTGCCTCTCTGAGCTCTTTAGGGGACGAAACTGATGCTTCTCCACACTGCAGGCCCACAGAGAGGACCTCGGAATGGGTTATGAGCACATGGGAACATCTGGTTCCACTAAGAAAATGGCGTCCCCTGAGGGGATAAGTACTGACTGGAAATGAGGCTGGCAGGGAGGAGGGGAAGGGAGGAGACGCGATTCTCTGCCAAGGGTTGTGGTGGTACGGCATGGAGGCAATTACCGAGGGGGCACCCACCACCCGTGGGCCTCGCAACTTTCCCTTCGCCAGCAAGGGATGGTTCCTTGGGGTCAGGGCTCGGCAGGAGAAAAAGTCACCCCCCAAAGAACGGAGCGCCTCCAGACCATAATTAATGACAAGCATCCGATGGCGTGAAATAAATCAATAGGTAAATGATAGGCCTCGGTGAGGTTGGAAAACAAACCTTGGCATTCCCAAGGCCAAGGCCGGCCTGTACCCGCCTCGTTCCCGCTGCTTTAAATTAAACATTTTCCTTCCAAGTTCTTCAAGCCATGTTTCTCCCCCTCTAAACAAACGAGGCCAGTTTGACAGAATGCAAACAGCCGCTTGCCAACACGACCGAGCCCATCGGAGCGGCAAAGGCCGAACTGAGCACCAAGGGGGTCGGATTCTGAAAATGCCACGTCCCTAGGGGTTTTCTTCAAGCAACCTGACGGTGTGGGATGGAGGGCAGCTAGGAAGGGGACAGCCGGCAGCAATACATCATCTTGTGGTAGGGCTGCCAAGTCAGCCCGGGGGGCGGGGGATCCCCCGCTAAAGGGGTTCCTGATCCGCCGGCCAGCATTTGGCCGGCGGAAGGAACCCCAGCCCAGAAGTCGTCCAGCGGGGACGACGTAATGACGTCACCAGAAGTGACGTCAGCACGTTGGGGGCGTTGCCAGGGCGACGCTCTGGCAATCGCCCCAAAACTCTATGATACCATAGAGTTTTGGGGCGATTGCCAGAGCGTCGCCCTGGCAACGCCCCCAATGTGCTGATGTCACTTCCGGTGACGTCGCTGGGCGTGTGCGCTTTGCCCGTGCGCCAGGAGGAACTCCCAGCTGGAGGACTCCCCCCCCGCCGGTGAGTTCCGAAGACTTGGCGACCCTATCTTGTAGCGTTTGGTGTCTTCATCCCAGCAGAAATGGCCTCATGGATTTGAAAAACTTCAAACTCCTTGGTTTTAATGGTTGTAGTATGGGTTTTAATGGCTGCATTAAACTTTTTTTTAACTATTTATGTTGAAGCGACATTGATAGAGCACTGTGCGGGGGAAAAAGGGTGCAAATGCTAAACCAGTGACCCCAAAATGGTGCCAGCGGGTGCCATGGTACTACGCTTGCCAGCTAGAGTGGGAAGTTTCCCGCTGGCAAGCTCCGTTGCCCGGTGAAACTCTCAGCGGTGGTGGGAGAAAAACAAAACATCTTCATGATGTTGCACGCTAATTTACTGTTCATTTCCATTTCAGTGTATCTGAGGAAGTGTGCATGCACATGAAAGCTCATGCCTTGAATAAAACTTTGTCGGTCTTAACAGTGCCGCTGGACTCAAATGTCGATCTAAAACAAAACCCAGTTACACTGCTGTGCTTGGAAGTGACCAACGGTAGCTCTAGGAATTGCCAAAAACTCTACGGTAAAACCACAGAGTTTCCGGCAGCTACTAGAGCTACATTTCGTCACTTGTGGGTTGCACCTGGAAGTGACCGAATGACATTGGTGACATTTTGCCCACCCATGATTCTGGTCCCCAGCCCTACCACCAGTTACCAACTACCCAACATGCACAGCCGAGAGCTCCTCTTCTCTGCCCGTCTATTCCTTCTCCCCGGGCCCTTCTGCCTGCTTTGAGACTGCAAAAACCGAGTCGCTCAGGACTTAACTACAGTGGGGAGCTGCAAAAATCTTGCCGGGAGATTTGAGTCTCATTTCCCCTGTTTCCTTCCTTCCTTCTCTCCCCACCCCTTTTCTCCACCCTGTTTCTCACTTTCTGACTGTCTGTCTCTCTCATACTCCCTCGCTTGGAGGGGATGCGCCCCCAACTGTAAACAGCACATTTTGGGCTGTTTGCACTGGGAGGAGGTGGTGCTGAGGCTTTGCACTTGGGGGTGGGTACCAGCAGGGGGCATTTCGTAGAAAAAGAGGTGCAGAAACTCTTTAGCATAACTCATTTGCATAACTCATTTGCATATGCCACACCCCCTAACATACCGGAAGTGTGTCAGAAGGCGACACCCACCCCTCAGGCTCCCCTCCACAGGTGAAACTGACCTGCTCTTCCTCCATTCCCTTCCCCATCCAATACTTTGTGCAAAAAAAATAAGCGTAAAGAACACACACTCATTCTCTTCCTGCTCCCTTGAAACCACCAGGTTTCACGTAGACTTCAGATACCCAGGACATGTGCACCACCCATCCCTTCCCCTTCCCACAACAAGACACCCTGTGAGGTAGGTGGGGCTGAGAGAGGTCTTTTGAGAACTGCTCATGAGAGAACAGCTCTGAGAAAACTTGTGACTGGCCCAAGGTCACACCAGCAGCTGCATGTGGAGGAGTGGGGAATCAAACCCGGTTCTCCCAGATTAGAGTCCAACTCCTGACCACTACACCAAACCGATGGGGTGGAAGCTGCTGAAGGGTTGGTGAAATTTCTTCAGTACTTATGTGCCATGTGCCCAGATAAAAAATGGTATACTTAGAAAATGTATATGCCACCTTGAGCAAGTCTCTGGAAAAGCAGCACACAGTCATAAAAAGGAACAATGATAAAATTATCAATATTAAAACAAAACATTAAAATCAATAAAGACCCTAGCAGGGCTTTCCCCGGGGTACTGCGCCTCTGCACTGCTGGGGGAAGCCGAGGAGGGGGCGGGGCTTGGTCATGTGCCCGCCCCCTGGGCTTCTCACTCCCAGAGCTGCACTCCTGTGCGCTCCTGCTCCAATGGACCCCTGGGTACCAGGCTCAATGAGGTCCCCCCCCATTGCCATCGCTACTGCTGAATAGGAGATAATGTTTTACATTGTTTGCATATCCACAGACAATGCTTCTGTTTTTGGGAGGGGAGAGTTGCACCCCCAAAGTGTTTGGTTTTTTTTTAGATTTTCTGATTTCTTTGCAAAGCCAGGGGCTCCACCAAGTTTGCAGAAAAACCTGTTTGGGGTACGCGTGCTCCCTCTCTGGGGATTTAGGTATCCGCAGATAGGGGGCAGCCTTGGGAAACAGTATATAGGTTTTGTTCTTGGATCCATTCTCAGGTTCTGTCAAGCTAGGGTTGTCAGTGGTGGACTGGGGAATCCTTGGAGATTTTGGGGGGCAGCCTAGGAAGGGAAAGGTTTGAGGAGGGGACAGGGACATCAGTGGAGTATAATGCCATGGAGTTTGCACTCTAAAGCAACCGTTTTCTCCAGGGGAACTGCTCTCTTTTGTCTGGAGCTCAAATGCCATTCTAGGAGGACACCAGACCCCGCCTGGAAATTGGCAATACCAGGTCAAGCAGACACATTCCTGGCTAAAGGTTAGATTCTCAGGTTCGTAGGGGAGCCGGTTCTGGTTGGAACTGTGGCAGGAAAGAAGAGGGAACTTAAGTTTGGTGTAGTGGCTAGGAGTGTGGACTCTAATCAGGGAGAACCGGGTTTGATTCCCCACTCCTCCACATGCAGCTGCTGGTGTGACCTTGGGTCAGTCACAAGTTCTCTCCAGAGCTGGAAAGAGCAGCTCTCAGCCCCACCTATCCCACAGGGTGTCTGTTGTGGGGAGGGGGAGGGAAAGGTGTTTGTAAGCCGCTCTGAGACCCCTTCGGGTAGTGAAGGGCGGGGTATAAATCCAATCACTTCTCAATCTCTTCTTTGTTTAGTAGAAGAAGCGAGCAGTGACTCACAAAAGCTCATCCCCCGCCACAAATGTTGTTGGTCTTTAAGGGGCTCTTGGACTCTGGTTCTTTTCTACTGCTTGATTCCCCACTCCTCCACATGCAGCTGCTGGTGTGCTGGTGTGACCTTGGGTCAGTCACAAGTTCTCTCAGAGCTGTTCTCTCAAGAGCAGTCCTCGAAACAGCTATCTCTGCCCCACCTACCTCACAGGGTGTCTGTTGTGGGGAGGGGAAGGGAAAGGAGATTGTAAGCTGCTCTGAGACTCCTTCAGATAGTGGAGGTTGGGCTATAAATCCATTCATCATCACCACCACCTCCTCCTCCTCCTCCCCCCCCCCCCGGGGAATCTCTATTTTCTCCACTGGAGAAATTGATGTGTAGCCCATTAGTACACTCAAACATCTCCAATGAGGGATAAAGTGCCTTCTTGCAGTTGCTTTGGGTCAAGAAAATGGCCCACAAAGGAAGGTTGAAACACATTTGCTGGGGTCTCAATCTAAATTGGTCCTTGCACCCTTGAGACTCTGGGAATTCCCAGTGTACATCCACATGACGGGACCCAAGGTTACCTGTGTATTGTGTGGTTCGGCCCTTAGCGGTCCTGCCTCTCTGACATCATGGCAGGTCAGCCAGTCAGTGCTGGAGTCCTCACCATCATCGCTTCCTACACGCTTAGGGCTCCCCCCCCCCCCCCAGACAGGTTGCAGATGCTGAACAAATACTGTGAGGCAGAGGGCTGGGTGCTTTTTGGTGTTTGGTACAGAACGTCTCCACTTTGTGGAAACACCTACAGCCCCTTTCCCTCTTTCAGAACCCTCATACCCCCTTTCTCTGAGCCCCCCCACCCACCCTGAAGAACGGAGAATGGCCCGGCTGACTTACCTGTATTGTTGTCTTGTATCGCATCGCCCGGCGTTTGTTTCCCGGAGTTTTGTTGCGAGAACTCTGATAATTTTAATAAAAAGAATAAAGTTTGCCTGGAAGAGAGGGAGAAAGAGGGCCGGGAAAGAGATTGCTTTAAATCCCTCTTTGACAACTCCTACCACTCAGCAACGACCCTGCAAAGGAAACCACTTGGTTACCGCCCCCCTCGACTGCAGATGCAAAGAGGGCCGTTTCTCTACGTTTGTGCAAGAGGTGAAATTTGTAGCTCAGTTGTTAACTGTAGGGTTGCCAGCTTGGGGGTTGAGAAATTCCTGGAGATTTGGGAGTAGAGACTTGGAGGAGCAGGATTTGGGGAAGGGAAGCATCCTTGGCAAGGTCATAGAGTCCACCATCCGAAGCAGCCATTTTCTCCAGGGGAACTGATCTCTGTCATCTGGAGACCAGCTGTAATTCCAGGAAATCTCCAGGCTCCACCTGGAGGCCGGCAACCCCAGTCATGAGCTACTCCTACAAATTCTTCAAAAGCCCAAATGGGAAAAGTGTCCCTGAGAATACAAGCAACCTGTAATAGGGTTACCAACTCTTGAGTTCAAGAATACCTGGAGCTTTGAGGGTGGAGACGGTGGAGGATGGGATTTTGGGAGGGAGGGACAGAGGAAGAGGAGAAGGATGAGGAGGAAGAAGAAAAAAGAAGAGGAATAAGGAGGAGGAGGAGAAAGAGGGAGAAGGAGAAGAAGAAGGAGGAGGAGAAGAGAAAGAAGAAGAAAATGAGGAGGAGGAAGAAGAGATCGGATTTATACCCCACCTTTCACTACCCGCAGGAGTCTCAGAGAGGCTTACAATCGCCTTTCCTTTCCCCTCCCCAGAACAGACACCCTGGGAGGTCGGCGGGGCTGAGAGAGCTCTCTTGAAAACTGCTCTTGAGAGAACAGCTCTGAAAGAACTAGTGACTGACCCAAGGTCACTCCAGCAGCTGCATGTGGAGGAGTGGGGGAATCAAACCTGATTCTCCCAGGTTAGAATCCGTGCTCCTAACCATTACACCAAACTGTGTATAGTGCCATACAGTAGAGTATAGCGCCATACACTTCACCTTCCAAAGCAGCTTTTTCCTCCAGGAGAAGTGGAATAAACGTTTTAAAAGAATAAATCATAAACAAATACGCTTTCGATGTTGTCTGGAGATCAGCTGTAATCCTGGTGGCTCTCCAGCCCCCACCTGGAATCTGGAAACCCTTTTCTGCAATGAGCATACCTTGCATTGATTTGCACAATTTATTCTGAACATCCCCGTTCAGTTCGCTGCTCTGTCAGAGAAATTTCCATCCCAGTTTCCCCAGCAAAAACGCAAAAAGAATTCCCCCTTTCACTGTCCGTAACACCAGCCACAGCCAGGAACTCAGCGGAACGCAAGTTCAAAGCTGCCGGCCTCTTGGGAGAGTCCTGGTGAATCTCCGCCTGAGAAAAATCAACAGTGAGCGATTGCGAAAGACAATGGGCTGGTTGGGGGATTAAAAGCATGGCCGAGCATGCAATTCCAGAGCAGCCCCAGAGACTAAACAGGGAATGTGCTCCGATGCCGTCGGGCCATAAGCAGTTCCAGGAGGACAACCCTCCTAGCCAGCCGCCGCATGGGAATTTTCCCTGCGGAACAGCAAACTCTCCATCCAGCGCATTGTCTTGCCGTAATTGGAGTGTAAATTTCAAGGCCCGTTGGCAGTCCAATTGCGCCAACTCTGTTTCACAATCGTAATTTTTCTCCCTCTCCTTTCCAACCGTCCTTGTGTGGTCTCGGCCACTGGCTTCTCCCAGCTCTTAATTTTTTAAAATAATAAAAAATCCTGAGCTACCAGCAAAAGATTTTATAGGACTCGGGACTCCACATCACAAAAGACCCATCCTTGTCTGGACCTCCGAGGCTAGCCAAAATTGCCATTCTTTTCCATCCTCTGACTTAACGAACTGGAATTCTTTACACCCCACCTCGTAACCCCCAGGTTCTCGGGGCGGTGGAGGGAATGGGAAACATCCGAGGAAAGATCCCGGCCAATCGACCCAATAACAGCAGCAGCTTTGGAAACGGAAAGTTAAAGAAGCAGTCTCTTTTTAAAGTGCTTCAATTTAGCAGCAGGGGAAAAAACCCCTAGTAGGACGTAAACAAGCCTCAGTGTAATGATGACCCCCAGTCCAAGTCACTGACCGACTGATAAATGATCAGCACTACAGTATATGGTAGGCAGTTAAGAGTTGCCAACTCTGGATTGTGAAAGATTTGGGAGTGGAGCCTGGGGAGGGCGGGGAGGGGGTTGCATCCAGATCAGAGATAAACAAGAATTTTTTGAAGTGCATACCACAGCTAGAGATGATGATAATGATGAAGGAGGAGAAGGAGGAGGGAAACGGAGAGGGAGGAGGAGGAGAAGAGATTGGATCTATGCCCCGCCCTTCACGTCGAGTCTCAGAGCAGCCTACAATCTCCTTTCCCCTCCCTTCCCCACAACAGACACCCTGAGAGGTAGGCGGGGCTGAGAGAGCTCTTTTGAGGACTGCTCTTGAGAGAACAGCCCTGAGAGAACTTGTGGCTGACCCCAGGTCACACCGGCAGCTGCATGTGGAGGAGTGGGGAATCGAACCCGACTCTCCCAGGTTAGAGTCCTGCCACTCTCAAAACAGTTATAACTTATAGCACAGACTACATTTACATTTTGTCTGTATTGTCAATTTGTATTTTTCACTTCTCTCTGAGAAGGATCAACTTATGAACTCCACGTATAACACCAGGATGCATTGTACACGCCAACATTAAGGGTAGCCATGTTGTCTGAGACAGTTACGATATGTCTGTAATTGTTAACCGTTAATGATTTTTCTGTACCCTCTTGAATCCTTAATAAAAATACTTTAATTAAAAAAATTTCCCTGTTATGTAGACATTTTGGTCTCGGGGAGGGGGATCCAAATCTTGCCCCAGGTCCTTACATGCCCTTCGGTTTGTCTTCAGTTTCCCCCAGAGTGAAAGCTCCCCTCTCCCTCCTTGTCCCACCCTACCCCCCCCCCCCCAATTCAAATCTTCTACTCACCATCACAGTTACTAGGATTGGCACTTGGATAAACCACTTGAAATAGCCGGCACTTAAATCCCAGCATCTGCCGAGAGAAGTACGCCCTTCAAGTAAAACTGGTCTCATAATGACTGGCGCTCAGTTTGCTTGTTAAGTTTCTACCGTGCCACACGGAGGAATTCCTTGGCCTCTTGATTGCATTTTTAACTTACCTTTCCTCCAGGGTGTCCAGGATGGCATCCACGCCATCTTACCCTCACAACAACCCTATGAGGCGGGGTCAGCTGAGAGACAGATCACCCAGTGGCTGGGGGGGGGGCTGCAATCTGGGATCCCCCCAGTCTGACTCCCTAACCACTGCCCTCTTGGCTGGCAGGCATACTTCTCCCGCCCTCCATTTTATCTGTACAACAGCCCTGGAATGCAGGCCAGGATTTCTTGTTCCAAATTATTAATTATAGCAGGTATTAAAATCACAGTATGTAAATGACAGAATATTATTAAGTTAAATGTTAAATATTCAATATGAGGAAAGGCTGAGGGACTTAAGAAGGTTCAGACTGGAGAAGGGGAGGCGGAAGGGGGGGGGACAGGATTGCTCTCCTGAAGTATCTGAAGGGCTGTCACTTGGAGGAGGGCATGGAGCTGTTCCTGTTGGCAGCAGAGCACTGGACTCGCAAGAATGGGTTTAAATTAAGGGCAGGAAGGTACCAGCTGGATATTAGGAAAAAACTTTTCTACAGTAAGGGTTGTGCAACGGTGGAATCAGGTGGTGAGCTCCCCCTCACTGGCAGTCTTCAAGCAGTGGCTGGACAAACCCTGGTCAGGGATGCTCTAGGCCAGGGGTGGGCAAACTTGCTCAGCGTAAGAGCCACCTAGAACAGGGGTGGCCAAACTTGCTTAACGTAAGAGCCGCATAGAATAAACATCAGATGTTTGAGAGCCACAAGACGTGAACAAATATTACCTGCTTTTATTGGAAAATAAGCAAATTGGCTTTTTATTAACATTAAATGAGACTGCCAAAAATAACAACAGAAGGGGTAAAAGCAGATATTGATCATGATATTAATTTGTCCAATGATGGTTGTTTGCTAATGATATTTCGCTTCCCCAGCCGCCCTGCTGGGAGCCACATAATATATGCGAAAGAGCTGCATGCGACTCCCGAGCCACAGTTTGCCCACCCCTGGGCTAGGCTGATCCTGTCTGGCCCCTCCCAACTCTGTGATACTAGGATTCTAGGATTATTACCCCCAAATGGGAGGGTTTCTCCCCACAAACTGGGGAGATTTTTATATTGTGGGGAGATTTTTTAAACAATTAGGGATAAAAAGGCAAGGGCCAGTGTTCCCTCTAAGCTGAGTTAGTGTGAGCTAGCTCATTATTTTTTAGCCTCCGGCTCACACCTTTTTGCCTCCGCTCAGGAAGGATGGCTCCAGAGCAAACTCATTGATGCCGTCGCCAAATCGCCCACTCACAACTTTAATGCCAGTAGCCCACCAAGTAGAATTTTGGCTCACAAGAATCCACAGCTTAGAGGGAGCATTAATAACCAACATAGAGGATTGTTAGTCATTTACTTCCTTTTTTAAAAAATAATTTCTCAGACTTACTCTGTGTCTGCTAGTGTGGCTCTCAAAGTTGCCCAGATTGTGACAAAGACCACTGGGAGTCCTGCAGGAAACAGAAAGCAGACGAGGGAATTAATATATATATATATTAGCAGCATTGTGTTCCAGTTATACGGGGTGGGGGGCTGATGTCCCAGAAAGGAAGACGGTCGGGAGGTCTCCATTTTCTGGTTTCATGTTCACCTCATTTTCCCCCTACCTTTCCACCTTCCCCTGAATGGCCAAAATCAGTGAATGACCGATAATTTTACAGCCAAAACAGAAGTATAAATTTTACACACACACACACACACACATTTAAGGTGATGTCCTCAACAATCTCTGCAAGTTGAGGCTTTGGCCTGAGAAGCTGTCATTCGCCATGAACTCCATCTTCAACCCATCTATCCAATTCAGGACCTTGGGCAGCTCCTGCTATTGTCAATGGATTGGTTTGGATTCAAATCCAGCACGGGAAAAAAAAGTATATATAAATATATACATATGAGATATACATCTGTTATATATTAAAATGGCTCCCAAACTGAACTTTACCCCATTCTGGTCTTCTAGGGAAGAGGAAGAAGAGGAGGAGATTGGATTTATACCCTGTCCTTCACAATCCAAAGGAATCTCAGAGTGGCTTACAATCTCCTTTCCCTTCTCCTCCCCATGAGAGACATCCTGGGAGGTAGGTGGGACTGAGGGAGCTCTCTCGGGGACTGCCCTTGAGAGAACAGCTCTGAGAGAACTTGTGACTTGACCCAAGGTCACACCAGTGGCTGCATGTGGGGGAGTGGGGAATCAAACCTGGTTATCCCAGATTAGAGTCCACACACTTAACCTCTACACCAAACTGGGTCTTGATTCCTGTCCCTGTTTTCTATCAGATACAACCCAGCGATTTTGTCATCAGGACAGGCAGGTTCAATACCAGGTGCTGCCTTGGATCTCTAAAGCACTAAATGGTTTGGGTCCAAAGCCTCTGGAGGATTTCCTTCCCTCTAGTGGCATTGGAGCAGTTGTACCTATTTCTTTTTAAAGATTTAAGAGCTGCCCTTCAACCATTTGGTCACAGACTACTATGATCAACCTCACATTCACAGGTTTCACAGAATCATAAAACACAGTATACGGTCGGCATCTATACAAGCTACCTCTGAACAACGGAAGACAATTAACTGGAAATCCTGGGTAAATCCAAAAGTCAAAGGTCAAAGGCACCCCCTCGCATTGAACCCAGGAGCAAACTGCTCATGCTTGCAGCCAGTGTTCCCTCCAAGCTGAGTGAGTGTGAGCTAGCTCACAGTTTTTTAGTCTCCGACACGCACACTTTTGTCTCAGCTCAGGAAGGATGGGGTTCCAGAGCAAACTGATTCATGCAGCAGCCAAATCGCTCACCCCCAACTTTAATGCCAGTAGCCACAAAGTAGAATTTTTGCTCACAAGACTCCACAGCTTAGAGAGGGAGCATTGCCTGCGGCGGTCACAGATGCGGCTCTCCACTGGGAAGAGCAGTGCGGAGAACATGGGAAAGACCCACGTTACGGCCACGAGCATGTAAGTGCATTATTTAGATGTTATTCCACCCATGCAAATGGGGGTGGTGGGGGGGAAGTGCCGTCAAATGGCAGCTGATTAATGGCAACCCCATAGGGTTTTCAAGGAAAGAGGTGGTTTGCCATCCCCTGCCACTGCATAGCGACCCTGGCTTTCCTTGGTGGTCTCTCAACCAAACACTAGCCAGGACCAACCCTGCTTAGCTTCCAAGATCTGATGAGATTGGCCTAGCCTGGGCCATTCCAGGTCAGAGCAAATGAACATTCTCCCGGATAGTTCTGTAATTATTTTACTCTGCAATTACGCTCACTCACACACAGACACACACGGGTGGCCACGCCGACATTGACTTTTATAGCATCCACATTGTATGCGCTGTGCATCTCCAGTTCTTACACACAGTGTGTACAATGCAGGTTCTATAAGGCCAGGTCATCTCAGCTGCAACCGGCGCAGGGCTTGCCGTGGACTGAGGTCTTGCAAAGCTCGGGTCCCTCCCCCCGCCTCTTGGCATTCTCTGTTGGCACATTGCACGCACAGGCTAGCCAGCTCTTAGGGGGCACTTCAGCCATTCCTCTTGAGTTGGTCAGGAATGTTCCCTAGCCTGCCCTGCCTTGGAAGGCGAGCTCATCGAAAACCATCCTGAGCTTCTTTGGTTAGTTCTGGGTTCCCAGCAAACTTGCTCATGGGAAAAGGCTGCTGGTAGCTCATGTCCAGAGCATCTCGGCCATGCCTCATATCTGCTCACTTTGTTCCTTTGTTCCATTCTAGGGATGGCTCATGAAGCTCAAACCTTGATCAACGTTATCTCTTTGGCTCATACACGGCTGCGCACGTGCGTGTCAACGGCCATCAAGTTCCTTCCAACTTAGGATGACCCTATGAATGTATGACCTCCCAGATGTCCTATTTAGGGCACAGTATTAGAATCATAAAGTTGGAAGGAGAAGAAGAAGAGGAGATTGGATTTATATCCCGCCCTCCACTCCCCAACGGAGTCTCAGAGCGGCTTACAAACTCCTTCCCCTTCCCCTCCCCACAACAGGCACCCTGTGAGGTAGGTGGGGCTGAGAGACCTCTTTCCCAAGCTGTCCTTGAGGGAACAGCTGGTACAGAGCTATGGCTTGCCCAAGGTCATCCAGCCAGGTGCAAGTGGAGGAGTGGGGAATCAAACCCGGTTCTCCCAGATTAGAGTCCGCGCACTTAACCACGACACCAAACTGGCTCTCAAACTGGAAGGGACCTCCAGGGTTATCTAGTCCAACCCCCAATGCAGGAAATTCACAAATACCTCCCCCCCCACAGTGGGTGCTCCATGCCCAGAAGAGGGCAAAAAACCCCCAACAAAAATGCAACCCTCCAGGACCCCTGGCCAAACTAGCCTGGAAAAAAATGGCTTCTGGACCCCAAAGTGGCGATCGGCATTTCCCTGGGCATGTAAGAGAGGGCCACAAGAACTAAGCACTGAGGCAACCCTTCCTGCCCTCCCTTCTTGTGATCTGCCTCAGTTCGCAGAATCCGCATTGCTGTCAGATGGCCATCTAGCCTCTGTTTGAAAACCTCCAAAGGAGGAGAGCCCACCACCTCCCGAGGAAGCCTGTTCCACTGAGGAACCCGCTCTAAGTGTCAGGAAGTTCTTCCAAATGTTTAGCTGAAAACTCTTTTGATTTAATTTCACCCGGTTGGTTCTGGTCTGACCTTCTGGGGCGACAGAAAACAACTCCACTCCATTCCCCACACGACAGCCCTTCAAGTACTTGAAGACGGTTCTCATGTCACCTCTCCGTTGTCCCCTCTCCAGGCTAAACACACCCAGCTCCTTCAACCTTTCCTCATAGGACTTGGGTCTCCAGGCCCCTCAACATCTTCATTGCCCTCCTCTGGACATTGTCTATAACCTTCTTAAATTGTGGTGCCCAAAACTGAACACAACACTCTAGAGGTTAGGTCTAATTCTAATAACACATATGGAGAAGGATGCTTTATAGATAACAACACAATGAAGAAAGCCATTAGATATACATCTCTCATTATATAATTGAGTGTTGGGGTGACTCTTTCCTGAACATTCCACCCGCTCCCACAGTCTTTGGCTCCCTGACCTGTCACTCAAGCTGTCCCTATCCACTGGCTGCGTTGCCGGAGTCTCGCCTCCCCCCCCCCCCCGCCCCGGGTAGCAAGTTGGAACACAGAGGTCATTTTCATATGCGGCCTGATTGGCCTTTGCCTCTAACATTCTACACAGTTTGCTGTTGATGTTCACTGAATGAGTCCTGAGGTGAAATGCCGCTCCACCAGCCAGAGCCGGGACACTCACCTGGAGCTTCCTTCTAGAGCCTGTTGTATTTATTCCCACAATGGGCCTTACTCCTAGTATGTGTGTGTGTGATATATATATTTCCTCCATTTTTGAGAAGCCGGTGCTATTTCCAGTGTTCTCCCTCTCCTTCCTTTGTGTGTAAACAGACTCTCGCTAATGACCTGCCCACCGCGGCCACATCCTGTTTTCCAGCATAGCCAACTGCCTCAGTAAATTGCAGGTTTCCATTATTGCGTGCCTCCAGACACTCAAGGTAACCCTGGTCCACTTTAAATAGCCCTTCAGGGCACTCGGGGCCAGACAAGGAAAAGGACCAAGGCAAGAGAAACGAGGGAGTTTTTCGAAAATCCTCCACCTGATTGAGACCAGACTGTTACATGGCGTTGGCAAGTCCAAGGTCTATAGTTTACTTGCGCTGCTTGCTTGCTTTTTGCCCTCGAGTCACTGCTGACTTACGGCGACCCCATAGGGTTTTCAAGGCAAGAGACATTCAGAGACATGCCTGCCTCTGCAGAGCAACCCTGGACTTCCTTGGAGGTCTCCCATCCAAGTACTCGCCAGGGCTTACCCTGTGTACTTTCTGAGATCTGATGAGATCAAGCTAGCCTGGGCTACAAAACCTTCGTTGGAGGTTTTTAAGAAGAAGAAGAAGAAGAAGAGATTGGATTTATACCCCGCCCTCCACTCCCCAAGGGAGTCTCAGAGCGGCTTACAAACTCCTTTCCCTTCCCCTCCCCACAACAGACACCCTGGGAGGTAGGTGGGGCTGAGAGAGCTCTTTCCCAAGCTGTCCTTGAGAGAACAGTTGGTACAGCACTATGGCTTGCCCAAGGTCATCCAGCCAGGTGCAAGTGGAGGAGTGGGGAATCAAACCCGGTTCTCCCAGATTAGAGTCCGCGCATTTAACCACTACACCAAACTGGCTTTAAGTAGAGGCTAGATGGCCATCTGATAGCCATGCTGATTCTATGACCTTAGGCGGATCACGAGAGGGAGGGCAGGAAGGGTTGCCTCAGTGCTTAGTTCTCTCTGCCGTTTCTTAGATGCCCAGGGAAATGCTGACCACCACTTTGGGGTCAGGAAGCCATTTTTCTCCAGGCCAGTTTGGCTGGAGATCCTGGAGGGTTTTTTTGGTCATCTTCTGGGCATGGAGCAGGGGTCCCTGGGGGTGTGGAGGGGGAGGTATTTGTGAATTTCCCGCATTGTGCAGGATGTTGGACTAGATGAAATTGGGAAATACGTGGAGATGTTGGGGGGTTGAACCTGGGGAGGGCGGGGTTTGGTAGTGGATACCCTCCTTTAAGGTGCAATGGGTTTTTTTTAGTGCAATCAACGTTGGTGAGTCTCCATCAGCCAACATGCAGGAGCATTTCACATCATCTCAGATGAAACCGTTGGCACAAGAGTAATTTTGTAATAACTGCACGATGTCTCTCGTTTCTGGAAGCACCTCGGTGCAGTGATGGAACATAATGCTCTTTTTTTTTTGCACGATAGTATACCATCAGAACAAAAGAAGAGACCTGTTAGAGATGGACCAAAAGTCCACTTAATCCAAAAATGAACAGCTAAGTCAACATGGTGGCAACGGTGGGACCCACCAAGTGTTTTTAGAAAGTGGGCAGGGCCACTGAAGAGTTTTTGCCCAGCAAGGCTTCTGATGGCCTGTGCCGATTTTTCAAAACATTGCTTTGGCAGCCGCTGCCACCACAGCACAAGCACCTTCTCTGTGTGACTGAAGGTCAGCTGTGGCAGCCATTTTGTGGCTGGCTCCATCTCCTGTGGCTGCCATTTTGTGGCCGCCATTTTGTGGTTGCATCTACCATGCAGTGTCAGAATTCCAAAGGTGCCTACAGCCTCAAAAAAGGTTGGGGACCCCTGAGGTAGGTCATTTCAGGAAGCCCCCGACAACAGCCCTCTTCTATAGTTCTACCAGCAACGTGTATTCAGATGTACACCGCCTCTGAAGGTGGGAGTTCTGCAAGGTACCAGAGCATTCCACAAAGGTCCAGGATCAGTCACTGGCATCTCCACTTAAAGGATCTCAGGAAATCAAGATGGAAAACACCCTGGAAATCTCTGGCCACTCAGGAAGTATCCCTGGACTAGAGGAGCTGGTGGTCCATTTAGTATGAAGAAGTTTCATTCCCATGTCATAGAAGAAGAAGAGATTGGATTTCCCCCCCACCCTTCACTACCTGTTTTGTCTGCTGACTGCCACTAGGCACCAGCGGCATGCAATCGGAGCTTGGTTCCGGGAAACAATAGGGGCCAAGGATCCTGGCCCACCTAGAGTACGCCAATAGGAAATTTGGTGGGAGATTCAAACCCTCCAATAGGACCATGGGTGTGTCTCAGGTGGCTGTATCTAGTTGGTCACACTGGCCGGATGTTGTTGTTGTGTACGAATAAACTATGAGCTAATCATCATGCTGTTGTGCAGCCTGTCCACGCGTTGAACCCAGTACACAACACCACCCAAAGAAGTCTCAGAGCGACGTACAATCCCTTTCCTTTCCCCTCCCCACAGCAGACACCCTGTGAGGTAGGTGGGGCTGAGAGAGCTCTTTCAAGGACTGCTCTTGAGGAAACAGCTCTGAGAGAACTTGCGACCGATCCAAGGTCTCACCCGCACCTGCATGTGGAGGAGTGGGGAATCAAATCCAGTTCTCCCAGATTAGAGTCCGCGCTCTTAACCACTACCCCAAACTGGCAGAATCATAGAATCACAAAATCGGAAGGGGCTGTAAAGGCCATCTAGTCCAACCCCTTGCTCAATGCAGGATCAGCCTAAACAATCCCTGACAGGTGTTTGTCCAGTTGCTGCTGGAAGATTGCCAGTGAGGGGGGAGCTCACCACCTCCCTGGGTAGCCGATTCCACTGCTGAGTGACTTTTACTATAATTTCCTTCCTCTAATATCCAGCTAGTACCTTTCCACCCATAATTTAAACCCATTCTTGCAAGTCCTATCCTCTGCTCCCTGCCTTACTCTAAGTGACAGCCCTTCAAATACTTCAAGAGAGCAATCATGTCCCCCCTCAGCCTCTTCTCCAGACCGAACAATCCCAAATCCCTCAGCCTTTCCTCGTAATATCTCTGTCATAATATCTGGCAGCCATTTCGAAGCAGTAACAGGGGTTAAGTAGATATTGCACTGACTTAATTCGACAACTGGGGAAACGGCTCTTAAAATGGGTGCGCCTTCCCAAAGAGTTCAACATTGCCTTCAGAATCTCAGTTCAGAGTTTTCCTAACATTTTGAGATCATATTTTGCAAAACCTGAACACACATCTCTTGAGAGGTTCTGGAAATTCTCTTTTCTTCTCCTCATGCATTTCCTTATGCCCGCCTCACCATTAAAACCAACCCCAGCCTCTGTTTCCCCTCTCCCCCTAAGAAGAAGAAGAGATTGGATTTATACCCCGCCCTCCACTCCCCAAGGGAGTCTCAGAGCGGCTTACAAACTCCTTTCCCTTCTCTTCTCCACAACAGACACCCTGGGAGGTAGGTGGGGCTGAGAGAGCTCTGAGACAACTGTCCTTGAGAGAACAGCTGGTACAGCGCTACGGCTTGCCCAAGGTCATCCAGCCAGGTGCAAGTGGAGGAGAGGGGAATCAAACCTGGTTCTCCCAGATTAGAGTCCACGCACTTAACCACTACACCAAACTGGCTCTCTAAGACTTTTGGACAGAAAGGAGACAGACACTTTTTTTCATCTTCCCTACTCTGGTAGAGTTTGCTGTTGCTCCTTTGGTAAAATAGGTCCAGTCTCGAGCATTTTATTGGAATGGCCTCTGTATTCTAACCGAAAATGCCATTTTATTCTACCATGGCTGGTGGATTTCAATGTTTTTAATCCAAGCATAAGAGAAATTTATTTTCCTTTTGTATACAACTGTTGTGTTCTAACGCAATTTGCAAAAACTGTAGTGCTGGGATTTACGTCCTATCTGTGAGAATAATTGTGATACACTTTCTATATTTTGACGGAATTACTGCATTTGGATGGTGTTTCGTATACAGTTTCTGCTGGACAGTATCTCATACTGTGCATCTCGTCTATTTTTTGGTATGTTTTATTCTACCGCGGCTGGTGAATTTCAGTGATTTTAATCCCAGCAGAGCAGTCCCATCCCTACTGTCAGATCAAAATCCTAATACAACCTTGAACGTTGCAATTTTTTTTAAACTCCTTTTGTCTTTTGGGGAATAAACAGATCTTAGACTGTTATAGTGCTCAAGGCACTGAATAAGAGAGAAGAAGAGATTGGATTTATACCCAACCCTTCACTTGTAGTCTCAGAGCAGTTTACAAACTCCTTTCCCTTCCTCTCCCCACAACAGACACCCTGTGAGGTAGGTGGGGCTGAGAGAGCTCTTTCCCAAGCTGTCCTTGAGGGAACAGCTGGTACAGAGCTATGGCTTGCCCAAGGTCATCCAGCAGGTGCAAGTGGAGGAGTGGGGAATGAAACCCGGTTCTCCCAGATTAAAGTCTGCACACTTAACCACTACACCAAACTGGGTCTCAATAAAAGTGAGCTTTTATTGGACAAGGGAAGGGAAGGGAAGGGAAAGGAGACCGAGAGGGGAAGACTCACCCCAGCCAAATAAGGTGAACCCCCAAAGGTACTTCTTCTCGGAGAAGAACGCCATGAAGATGAGGCTGTGGAGGTAGAGGCCTTCGACCAGGATCCAGTAGTAGTTGGTGGCCAGGAAGTAAAGAAACAAGGTAACGACTACCTTGCAACCCACCTGAGAGAGGTCAGAAAAGGAGAAGAGGAGGGGTTAAAGACACCATATCGACAGGAGTTATACTCACTTACTTATTTCCAACTTTTCTCCTCACAGATCCCCCAAATATTGCCTTTTCAATGGTCCAATCTCCTCCACCTTCTTGTGTTGCCAGAAAACCTTTTCATATCCCACGCCAGCAATTTAAACAAACATTTCCAGGTGTCCAATCTCATGCGTCCGTGTCTAATCTCATGCACTCCTTGGCAAATAGAAGGGGACGTCGTGGAAGCAGTGACAGATTTCATGTTCCTGGGATCCCAGATCACTGCAGACGGTGACTACAGCCATGAAATTAAAAGGTGCCTGCTCCTTGGGAGGAAAGCGATGGCAAACCTAGACCGCGTAACAAAAAGTAGAAACATCACCCTGACCACAAAAGTCCGTTGGCCAAAGCGATGGTATTCCCAGTAGTAAGGTATGGCTGTGAGGGACTAAGGAAGGCCGAGCGCCCGAAGAATAGATGCTTTCGAATTATGGTGCTGAAGAAGACTCTTGAGAGTCCCTTGGACTGCAAGGAGATCGAATCAGTCAATCCTAAAGGAAATCAACCCTGACTGTTCCCTGGAAGGCCAGATCCTGAAGCTGAAGCTCAAATACTTTGGCCTCCAAATGAGAAGGGAGCACTCCCTGGAGAAGACCCCAATACTGGGAAAGATGGAAGGTCAATGAAGAAGGGGGCGGCAAAGGATGAGACTGTCGGACAGTGTCATCGATGCAACACACATGAAATCGAGCAAACTCCGGAGCATGATGGAAGACAGGAAGGCGTGGCGTCATGTGGTCCATGGGGTCGCGGAGAGTCAGATTGGACTGCGACTGAACAACAACAACCACCTCATGTGAAGGGTCCCAAAGCCTGTGTCAACCACAGATGGAATCAGGTATTTGTCAGGGGTGTGGAGGACTGTGGAGAGATTTCACCCAAAGGGCAGGCCACCTTTTGGCCAGATGTCAAAGCCCTGCTTATCATTTTAGCGTTCCCGTCTCTTGAACCCCTTCTCTCAGTGGCCAACGAAATCCACTGAAATGGAGCAGAAGAGACTGTTTATGAGGAGGAAACACAAACACGGGGAGAGGGGAGAAGCAAGACCGGAGGGAACTCTGGTCCAATCCGGCAAGGGAGTCATCTGGACGTTCCAACTTCGCTTTGTGGACTTAAAGCCTTTGGGTCTGAGATTCCAGTTCACACAGGCTACTTGTTCCAAGGGATTCCATGAGGTTGGGAAGGTTGTAAAAAGGAAGAACCCCTCTTCATTGGAATGTTGGCAAGGATCATAGAGCCGGCTGTGAATGGGGGGAGCAACAGTGGGGCACAGTGCCATCTAGTGGTCCACGACAAATTGCCACTGTGCATTTTTTCATTTCTTTTTTGCTGTGAAGTAACAGCTGACTGAGGGGCCCCGGTGGCTCAGAGGTTAAGGCGCTGAGCTGCAGACCGGAAGGCCGGTAGTTCAGTAGTTTGAGACCCGAGGGCCATGGGACAAAGTGAGCTCCCGTCTCTGGCCCCTGCTCCTGCCAACCTAGCAGTTCGAAAGCAAGAAATTGCAAGTAAATAATGCTTCGGTGGGAAGGTAACAACGCTCCTTGCGCCTTGGCATCTAGTCACGCCGGCCACATGACCACGGAGAAGTCTTCAGACAGCACTGGCTCTTCAGCCTGGAAACGGAGATTACTGTTTCCTAGAGTCGGATTCGACTGGCTTTCGAGCAAGGGAAACCCTTACCTTTACCTAATAATAGGCTACTTTGCTAATTGCAGTGTGGGGTAGTGGTTACAGTGTCAGATTATGATCTGGTAGACCTGGGTTCAAATGTGCACTTTCCCATGGAAGCTGGCCAGATGATTTTGGGGCCAGTCCCGCACCCTCTGCCTAAGCTGCCTCACAGGGTTGTTTTGAAGATAAAATGGAGGAGAGGAGAATTAGAGGAGAAAGGCAGGGTTAAGTTTGATTGTGTTCCTGGCACTCCTACACTGTGATTTTTAAAAACTGAGTTTTTACATATCTTATGTATTTTACTGTACGCATTTTATCTATATTGCATGGTGCCCTGATTTCTGTGATGAAAAGATAGCTAATGCACATTTTAAATACATGGTTTTAAAAATGAGATCAATCGACGCAGCAAATAAATGAGTAAACATGTATGCAAATGCAGGCTGTTTGCTTGTCTCCGCAAATCCAAAGTACGCAACGATTCCAAATGGACGGCCCGAAGGTATGCAGAGCGGAACCTTGAAACGGCAAAGCTATGGGACAGAATGAATGGCATTTCTCCAACCCTCCTTTCAAGTCTACCACGTCTTAGACCGACTTCGAGAACCACATCCCAGCTCATTTCCGCTGTTCTTTTGCAGAATCCTGGGGGTTTTCTTTTCTATTTGCCCGAACAGACAATTGAGAACAACCCCCCCCCCCCCAGCCCCAAATCTTCTTTCCTGGGTGAGAGCTTTGATGCAAACATTCACCGACTGTCACCCGCTGTTGAGCAGCGAAATGACAGAGCTCCAGCCGTTCGGTCCCCTCCCACACACTTCAAAAGGCCTGCAAGTGATATCCTCTCGTTCTCAAATGCTTTCTCTTGCATCCCGCCTTTTGATAAGTTCAAAGCATTTATCAAAGGCGCTGGGAGGCCGATGCTTGATAAAGGGAACGCAGGAAATCCTCCGACAACAGCCCAGGAAAGGGATGCCTTTCGAGGAAAAGAGGCCTCAACAGTGAAGGGAAAAGATCCTGGGCTCGTAGTCGATGCTCCGTCTAAGCAGTGGAGTCTTGTGAGCAAAAATGCTACTTTGTGAGCTACTGCCATTAAAGTTGTGAGCGAGCGATTTGGCTGCTGCATAAATTAGGTTGCTCGGGAGCCCTCCTTCCTGAGCTAAGACAAAAATGCGTGAGCCGGGGGCTAGAAAACTGTGAGCTAGCTCACACTAACTCAGCTTAGAGGGAACACTGGTCGTAATAGATAGCAGGGTTGCCATCAGACTACATAAACTGGATGTTTATTTATTTGTTTAAAACATAGACTCCACTTCCCCTGGAGCAAATGTCTGCTTTGGAAGGTAGACTGCACAGCATTGTACCCTACCAGGGTCCCCCTCTAGCCAAAACCCTGCTTTCCCAGGCTCCACCCTCAAATCTCCAGGTATTTCTGAACCTGGAGTTGGCTACCTTTAAGTAGACACCTCAGTGAATGTGTCAACCCAGTGTGTCGCAGCAGTGAAAAAGGCAAACTCTGTGCCGGGGATTATTGGGAAAGGGATTGAAAATAAAACGGCCGATATTATATTGCACCGGTATAGATCTGTGGTGTGGCCACATTTGCAATACTATGAGCAGTTCTGGTCATTGTATCTCAAAAAGGACACTGCAGAGCTATAAAAAGTACAGAAGAGGGCAACCAAAAATGATTTTTGGGGTGGTGGTGGTGGAGCACCTTCCCTATTAGTAGGGTTGTCAATCTCCAGAGGTGGTCTGGAGATTTCCTGGTATTACAACCAATGCTCCCTCTAAGCTGTGGAGTCTTGTTAGTAAAAATTCTACTTTCTGAGCTCCTGGCATTCAAGTTGTGAGCGAGCAATTTGGCTGTTGCATAAATTAGTTTGCTCTCGAGCCACCCTTCCTGAGCTAAGCCAAAAATGTCTGAGCCGGAGGCTAAAAAACTGTGAGCTAGCTCACACTAACTCAGCTTAGAGGGAGCAACTGAGTACAACAGAGTTCAGTTCCTATGGAGAAAATGTTTGCTTTGGAGGGTGGACTCCAGTGCTCCCTCTAAGCTGAGTTAGTGTGAGCTAGCTCACAGCTTTTTAGCCTCTGGCTCGCACATTTTTGAATTCACTCAGGAAGGATGGCTCCAGAGCAAACTAATTTATGCAGTAGCCAAATTGCTTGCTTACAACTTTAATGCTAGTAGCTCACAAAGTAGAATTTTTACTCACAAGACTCCGCAGCTTAGAGGGTGCGTTGGTGGACTCTATGGCATTCTATCCCACTGAAATCCCTCCCTTTCCCAAACCACACTCTTCCTAGGCCCCACCTCTAAATCTCCGGAATGACTGTTTTGGAAGGTAAACTCTACGGCACTGTACCCTGGCTCCACCCCCAAATTTCCAGGTATTTCCCAACCTAGATCTGGCAACTCTGCCAACGAGGAAAAGCTGATGAAGGAGTGGTGAGAAACAGCAGTAGAAATTGGGGAGGGGGGTTAGGGTTGCCAACTCCGTGTTGGGAAATACCTGGAGATTTTTTTTGGGGGGGGGTGGAGCCACAGGACAGCAGAGATTGGGGAGGGAACTCAGCAGAGTATAATGCCATAGAATCCGCCCTCCAAAGTGGCTTTTTTCTCCTGGGAAACTGACCTCTGTCACCTGGAGATCAATAAATTCTAGCAGATTCCCAGACCCCACCCAGAGGTGGGAAATCCTTTTTTTTAAAATATAAAGATTCTATTATTTTCAAGTAAAAAAAATAAAACAGTACAGACTCAGTTAACTGTTTAAGTCTATCTGTATGGAATCTGAACTGGTTACACCTGTATCCGTTAACGTTCCTAGCCCTACAAGCTCCTGTTTCAGTTCTTAAAATTTCTTAAGATAGTCCTCCAACCATTTATCTAATCTTGACCAATTTTTAACAAAGGTTTCTTCTTTTTTATCTTGTAACTGTTTTTCTTTCAAGATGAGGGGGATCTCTCCGTTCTTGCTTCTTCCTCCAAACGTCAAAGTTTAAATGTCTCTGTCTTTCCAAGTTCTGACTTTACCAAATCATCTAGCTTCACCCCCAGCCCACAAATATTGTTCTTCTTCACCAATATAGGCTTCGATTGGGTTCCTTTATTAATACCAGCCTGGGATGCACTTCTGAGCTGCCGCGTAAAAGGTGTGTGTGTGTGTGGGGGGGGGGGGACCCTTCTACCGATCTCTTCACCCAGGACTTAAAATTTAAATAGCTTAGTCTTAAGATCAATAGTTTTGAAGGAGTTTAAAGTTTGAAGGTTGCTCAGTTCTACTCACGGTGCGAAAACGATAAGATGAATTTACAGATGAGATTCTTTAATCGGGGACGGGACTTTGCTTCAGGGCAACCTAGGCTCTACTTGCATGCGAGAGCGCCCAGATCGAGCTTTCTGCCAAGAGCTTCCCTCCGGGAAGACTCTTAGGGAGTCTGGAGCCCCGGATCTCCTGCTTAGTCCTGGAGGTCGAGAGTTTCCTCAGAAGCACTCCCGGGAAGCTTCTGAACATAACGAGTCACAGACTGGAAAAACCCAGAGGTGGGAAATCCTAGTGGGGCGGTCTGCCTTGTAGCCCCCCCCCCCCACAAAGGGTGCTTTCACACACACTAAATAATGCATGTTCAATCCACTTCCGATGTACTTTGCAACTGGATTTGACTGTGTGAGAGGGCAAGAGCCACTTGCTAACGGTTGCTGAAGTGGATCGGAGCTGCATTATTTGGCATGGGTGAAAGTGCCCAGAGTCTCATCCATGCTGAGCTCCTTTTCCAGCTTGTTACAAAGGGCTGCTTCCCCCCTTCTTTCTCCCAGCATGCACTGCTGCGCCTGAGGTAAGCGGCTACTCACAAACGGGGACTTCTCAGCCAAGGGGGCCTCGGTGATGAACTTGAGGTCTTCCTCCGAGATGCGCTCCATCTCCTCCAGGGCGGAACCCGAATACAGGACGGCGTCCTTCACAAAGATGCTGATGGCTCGGAGCATGAAGGAGACAAAGAGGTGGATGTGGATGTAATTCCGTGTGCAGTGCAAGCGCCTGTGGGAGGAACGGGAAAGGAGGCGAATCAGGGGAGATACCGGAGTGTGGAAACCGAGGAGGACTTCGGAGTCTGCACATCCCGCTTTGCTCTGGGTGGAGTTTCCAGAGCGGATTATTCCAGGGTCTTTCACCCCCCCCCCCTTCATTTAGCAGATTCCCTTAACCAGGGGTCATTTCGTAGAAAAAGAGGTGCAGGAGCTCATTAGCATAACTCATTTGCATAACTCATTTGCATATGCCACGCCCCATGACATACCGGAAGTGTGTCAGAAGGCAACACCCACCCCTCAGGCTCCACTCCACAGGTGAGTGAAACTGACCTGCTCTTCCTCCATTCCCTTCCCCAGCCAATACTTTGTGCAATAAAAATAAGTGTAAAGAACACACCCTCATTCTCTTCCTGCTCCCTTGAAACCACCAGGTTTCAAGTAGATTTGAGATACCCTGGACATGTGCACCACCCATCCCTTCCCCTTCCCCTCCCCACAACAAGACACCCTGTGAGGTAGGTGGGGCCGAGAGAGGTCTTTTGAGAACTGCTCATGAGAGAACAGCTCTGAGAGAACTTGTGGCTGGCCCAAGGTCACACCAGCAGCTGTATGTGGAGGAGTGGGGAATCAAACCCGGTTCTCCCAGATTAGAGTCCAACTCCTGACCACTACACCAAACTGATGGGGTGGAAGCTGCTGAAGGGGTGGTGAAATTTCTCCAGTACTTATGTGCCATGTGCCCAGATAAAAAATGGTATACTTAGAAAATGTATATGCCACCTTGAGCAAGTCTCTGGAAAAGCAGCACACAGTCATAAAAGGAACAATGATAAAATTATCAATATTAAAACAAAACATTAAAAACAATAAAGACCCTAGCAGGGCTTTCCCCAGGGCGCTGCGCCTCTGCACTGTTCGGGGAAGCCGAGGAGGGGGCGGGGCTTGGTCTTGTGCCCGCCCCCTGGGCTCCTCACTCCCGGAGCTGCGCTCCTGTGTGCTCCCGCTCCAACGGACCCCTGCTCCTAACTAAGTATGGTGTGGTAGAAAAGAGCAGGAGTCCAGGAGCACCTTAAAGACTAACCAAAATTTGTGGCAGGGGAGGAGCTTTCGTGGAGTCACTGCTCACTTCTTCAGATCATGAAAGCTCTTCCCCTGCCAACAATTTTGCTAAAGTCTTGAACTTGTTACAGGACTCTTGCCTCTTTTCTACTGCTACAGACTAATGCAGCTGCCCATCTTGATTCATTAGATCTTGGAAGCTAAGCAGGACTGGCCCCGGTTTGTACTTGGATGGGAGACCACCAAGGAAGTCCAGGGTTGCTATGCAGAGGCAGGCGATGGCAAACCACCTCTGTATGTCTTTTGCCTTGCCCTGGATGGCCCAGGCTAGGCTGATCTCATCAGATCTCAGAAGTTTAGAAGGGTCAGCCATGGTCAGTACTTGGATGGGAGACCCTCAGGGAAGTCTAGGGTTGCTACGCAGAGGCAGGTGATGTCAAACCACCTCTGTTCATCTTTTGCCTTGACCTGGATGGGCCAAGCTAGCCCAGTCTCATCAGATCTCAGAAGTTTAGAAGGGTCAACGCTGGTCAGTAGTTGGATGGGAGACCACCAGGGAAGTCAAGGCTTGCTATGCAGAGGCAGGCAAGGGCAGACCACCTCAGCTCATCTCTTGCCATGAAAACCCTACAGGGTTTGGATAACCATCTGGAGCAGAGGTCCATCAGTGGCCATTAGCCACAAAGTATAGATAGGAACTCTCAGTCTGGGGCAAGTGATGCTCTGTGTTCTTGGTGCTTGATGGGGAGGGGCAACAGTGGGAGGGCTTCTAGTGTCCTGGCCCCACTGGTGGACCTCCTGGTGGCACCTGGCGTTTTTGGCCGCTGTGTGACACAGAGTGTTGGACTGGATGGGCCATTGGCCTGGTCCAACATTGGCTTCTTTATAGCCAGTCTGGTGTAGTGGTTAACTGCGTAGATGCTAATCTGGGAGAACCAGGTTTGATTCCCAACTCCTCCGCTTGCACCTGCTGGGTGACCTTGGGCAAGCCATAGTTCCGTCAGAGCTGTTCTCTCAAGGATAGTCCTCGAGAGAGCTCTCTCAGCCCCACCTACCTCGCAGGGTGTCTGTTGTGGGGAGGGGAAGGGAAAGGAGTTTGTAAGCTGCTTTGAGACTCCCTTGGGTAGCAAAGGGCGGGGTATAAATCCAATCTCCTCTTCTTCTTCTCATGTCACCCTAAGTCACCTGTGACTTGATGGTTCTGACACCGCCATGTCGGTTAGCTGATCTGCTGTGTATTTTCCGAAAGTAGCTGGCATTTGATTTGTTTCTAAACTTGATGTGAATTTGTAATTTTTTAAGGGAAGCAAACCACACAGCCGAAGTAGCTAAACATACAGGCAGTCGAAAATGTAGGACAACTGAAAGTTACTCAGTGCATTTGCACTGAGGAAGCTACACCTCCCTCCCCACATGCGTACACAATCGAGTACACTGAAAACCCACATTCTGGATTCCGGAAGGAAACCACTTACCTGAAGTAGCCGAGGATAAGGACCGCAATGGTCAAGGAACCCAACGAGATGGAATAGCCGACGGTGTAGATCAAATAGAGTCGGTCAAAGACTTCCTGTGGGAGACACAGGGCAGGGGTGGGGGGACAAGAGCATCGAGGGAGGCATCAGGAGACGAGGACTCATCTCACGGCAGCACAGAAGCAGAGGTAAAAGCAGGAAGGAAAGAATTCTGGCAACCATGGTGGAATTCTGGGAAATTGGCCAACGCAGCTTCTGATAGGCCACTAGAGACCTGATTGGCCTCGCAGATGAAAATAACGTTGCTTTGGTGGCGGCTGCAACCCGTGTTGGTTTTATCTCTCACTCCTCTTTCCCAATGGGACTTGCATATTCAAGGGACTGCCTCTCCCCATATACCCCCTAGAGAGCCTTGTGCTTAGCTTATCGACGTCTACGGGTTATCCCTAGCCCAGGGGTGGGCAAACTGTGGCTCGGGAGCCGCATGTGGCTCTTTCACATATATTACGTGGCTCCCGGCAGGGCGGCTGGGGAAGCGAAAGATCATGAGCAAACAACCATCATTGGACAAATTAATATCATTATCAATCTCTGCTTTTACCCCTTTTGTTATTATTTTTGGCAGTCTCATTTAATGTTAATAAAAAGCAAATTTGCTTCTTTCCCAATAAAAGCAGGTAATATTTGTTCACGTCTTGTGGCTCTCAAACATCTGATGTTTATTCTATGCGGCTCTTACGTTAAGCAAGTTTGGCCACCCCTGTTCTAGGTGGCTCTTACGCCGAGCAAGTTTGCCCACCCCTGCCCTAGCCCAAAGAATGTCCACTTAGCCTTAACCAGGGACAGGGCCTTTTCTGTCCTGGCCCCTACCTGGTGGAACATGCTCCCACTTGAGGTCAGGGCCTTGCGGAACTTATTACAGTTCCCTCCCCCCCCCATTGTGTTTTTATTTTTGGCTGCATGATCCAAGTGTCTCATCGGACAGGTAAAGTATTACCCCACCAATGATATTCCCAGGGGTCATTTTAGAGGTGCAGGAGCTCATTAGCATAACTCATTTGCATAACTCATTTGCATATGCCACAACGCCTAACATACCGGAAGTGTGTCAGAAGGCAACACCCACCCCTCAGGCTCCACTCCACAGGTGAGGGAAACTGACCTGCTCTTCCTCCGTTCCCTTCCCCATCCAATACTTGGTGCAATAAAAATAAGCGTCAAGAACACACTCTCATTCTCTTCCTGCTCCCTTGAAACCACCAGGTTTCAAGTAGACTTGAGATACCCAGGACATGTGCACCACCCATCCCTTCCCCTTCCCACAACAAGACACCCTGTGAGGTAGGTGGGGCTGAGAGAGGTCTTTTGAGAACTGCTCATGAGAGAACAGCTCTGAGAAAACTTGTGACTGGCCCAAGGTCACACCAGCAGCTGCATGTGGAGGAGTGGGGAATCAAACCCGGTTCTCCCAGATTAGAGTCCAACTCCTGACCACTACACCAAACTGATGGGGTGGAAGCTGCTGGAGGGTTGGTGAAATTTCTCCAGTACTTATGTGCCATGTGCCCAGATAAAAAATGGTATACTTAGAAAATGTATATGCCACCTTGAGCAAGTCTCTGGAAAAGCAGCACACAGTCATAAAAGGAACAATGATAAAATTATCAATATTAAAACAAAACATTAAAAACAATAAAGACCCTAGCAGGGCTTTCCCCGGGGCGCTGCGCCTCTGCACTGCTCGGGGAAGCCGAGGAGGGGGCGGGGCTTGGTCATGTGCCCACCCCCTGGGCTCCTCACTCCCGGAGCTGCACTCCTGTGCGCTCCTGCTCCAATGGACCCCTGGATATTCCTGTTTGTACAAATGCCCATATTCTTTCAACTCTATATTCCTAGCTCTGTATTGCGTGTGTGAATGTTTGACGATTATTCATATGCTTGAAGAACCTTTCGTAAAGAAATCATTATTTCAGCGACACAGTCTCTGCGTCTATTCAAGGGCTCTGGGAATTCTGACTCCCGTATACCCAGGTTATGATCCTATATTTTATGCCTATTGCCATTTAATAGTCATAATTTCCCCAAGCTTATTAATAAAATAAGGCAATTTGGCTAACAAAGGGTGAAGCATCTGATAATTCTGCAGGAAGCCAGAAAAGGTTTCAAACAGCTAGGGAAATTCCTGAGCAGGGGTGGCGGCGCTGCACACATCCCTACAAAATGAAGTGATCGTCAGAGGAGCCCTTGAGAGACAGCGGCTGGAGGAAAGGAACACCACAAAAACGTCCAGACTGCCACTGAAAATGGAAGCCTTGCGCCAAGCTTTCACTCCCTACAAGAACTGGCGCAACTTCATCCATGTACTGATTTATACTTCTTTAACTCTCCTCCCCCTGATTGGCTGATGTTGGCTCCTGCCAACAGGGAAATACACAGTGCAGTAGACAGGGGTCATTTCGTAGAAAAAGGGGTGGAGCTCATTACAATAACTCATTTGCATAACTCATTTGCATAACATTTGCGTGTGTCACACCCCCTGACATCACCGGAAGTGTGTCAGAAGGCAACACCCACCCCTCAGGCTCCACTCTACAGGTGAGTGAAACTGACCTGCTCTTCCTCCATTCCCTTCCCCATCCAATACTTGGTGCAATAAAAATAAGCGTCAAGAACACACCCTCATTCTCTTCCTGCTCCCTTGAAACCACCAGGTTTCAAGTAGACTTGAGATACCCAGGACGTGTGCACCACCCATCCCTTCCCCTTCCCCTCCCCACAACAAGACACCCTGTGAGGTAGGTGGGGCTGAGAGAGGTCTTTTGAGAACTGCTCCTGAGAGAACAGCTCTGAGAGAACTTGTGACTGGCCCAAGGTCACACCAGCAGCTGCATGTGGAGGAGTGGGGAATCAAACCCGGTTCTCCCAGATTAGAGTCCAACTCCTGACCACTACACCAAACTGAGGGGGTGGAAGCTGCTGAAGGGTTGGTGAAATTTCTCCAGTACTTATGTGCCATGTGCCCCGATAAAAAATGGTATCCTTAGAAAATTTATATGCCAACTGCCTTATACTGGCCTCACTGCTGGACCTCCTGAGGGCACCTGGTATTTTTGGCCACTGTGTGACACAGAGTGTTGGACTGGAGGGGCTAATGGTCTGGTCCAACATGGGCTTCTCTTATGTTCTGATGTTCACCAAAGTCAATATTGTCTGCTCAGACTGGTAGAAGCTCTCCAGGGTCTCGAGGCAGAAGTCTTTCACCTGATCTTTTCAACTGGAGGTGCCAGGGATTGAACCTGGGGCCTTCTATATGCCTAGCAGAAGCTCTTCCATTGAGCTGTGGGCCCCTCCCCAAAAGGTAAGTTTTGAGTTGTGTTGAAAGGCTGAACAAACTACGGCAAGCTTCCCAGTGGGAAGACCCCCTGCACAACAGTCAAGCAAGTTAAGGGGGAATTTGCAAATTGAATCCCTGCAATTTCCCACTTCTTCACAACCCCTCCCTAACATCTGTGCATTTCTCTGCATTAAAACAGCCCAGCCTTTTTCATTACATATAAAAATGATGTATGTTGCCCATGTACAATGGTGCTTAACAGCCATACAAGACACACACAGGGGACAAACCAAACTGCAAAGCCAGCAGAAAAGCAGACAACCAGAACTGCTTGATAAAAGTATAACCAAACATTTTAAAAAGTGAGGACTTTATGGCTTAGACGCGCAGCCTGACCTCTCTGAACAAACAGGTTTTGTCGATTTTGGGAAGCAAGCGAAGTCTTGCGGACCCTTTTGACTGGAAGCAATAGCAGGACGAATGTACACATCCCACCCGATCACTTCCAACACTCCGGAAATCTATCCTGTATCTAGGGTTGCCAAGTCCAGGTTGGAAAATACCTGGGGACTTTGGGGGTGGAGCCAGGAGAAGGTGGGGTTTGGGGAGGGGAGGGGCCTCAGCATGGTACAATGCCATAGAGCCCGCCCTCCAAAGCAGCCATTTTCTCCAGGGGAGCTGACCTCTGTCAGCTGGAGATCAGTTATAAAAGCGGGAGATCCCCAGGCCCCACCTGGAGGCTGGCAATCCTACCTGTATCTGCACCATAGGAACCCATGAATCTGTCTTCTACTAAATCAGACCCTTGGTCCCTCCAGGCTGGTATCATCTACTTAGACTGGTATTGGCTCTCCGGTTTGGTGTAGTGGTTAAGAGTGGCAGACTCTAATCTGGGAGAACCGGGTTTGATTCCCCTCTCCTCCACGTGCAGCTGTTGGGGAGACCTTGGCTCAGTCACAAGTTCTCTCGGAGCTGTTCTCTCAAGGGCAGTTCTCGAGAGAGCTGTCTCAGCCCTGCCTACCTCACAGGGTCTCTGTTGTGGAAAGGGGAAGGAGACTGTAAGCCACTCTGAGTGACGGGCAAGGTATAAATCCTCTTCCTCCTCCTCCTTCCTCTTCTTTTTCTTCCAATAGGGTTGTCAACTCTGGATTGGGAAATTCCGAGATAATTGGGGGCGGAGCCTGGGGTGGTCAGATATTGGGGAGGGGAGGGAACTCAGTTGGGACGTGATGCTATAAAGTCCGCCTTCCACAGCTGCTATTTCCTTCAGGGGAACTGATCTGCCGTAGTCTGGAGATCAGGTGTCATTCCCGGAGAACCCCACCCACCGGCTGGCAACCCTAGCCTCCACGATTTCCACTGGAACTCTTTCACGCCGCCGCCTACACAATCTTTTCCCAGTGGAGATGCCGGGGATCGAACCTGGGACCTTCTGCAGGCCAAGCAGACACTCTGCCGCTGAGCCGTGGCCCCTCCCTTTCTTTCCATCCTTTTCGCAATGCCCTCCAGCCCCTCTCCCCCTCCCCTTCCTCTTTGCAGATTTCAGGCATGCACGCAGGTCTCTCAACGCCATCTCTGGTTTTCAATCTGGGCGGGAGCGGAATGCTTTTCTGGAATGCTAACCTCAGGCCCATTACATCAGAATCCCCAAGACCTGAGAAAGTTTTCCTGGCTCCATCCGCCGCTGGAATCCAGCTCTGGCCAATGGTTAATCTATTCAGAAACTAAATAAACAGCAGTGTAACAGCCGCGGTTGGAGCAGCTCGTGGGCAGGGAGGGAGCGAAGGCCGTGCATTTTCCATACGGAGTCCCCACACAAGTTTCCCACAGGGAAGGCAGGTAGCCATCCCAGCTGCACGCAAGGTCTTCTTTTCGGACCGGGGCTTAGCATCTCAAGGATCTGACTCATCTAATTATCGCAGCGTGAAGTCGGTACGGTTTAAGCCTCCGATGCTGAAAGTGAAGCAGGGGAGGCAATAAGGAATAGGAGGAGCTTTTGGGGGCGGGGAGGATGGGGACAGATATGGAAACTTTTGAAAGAGCCCACGATCGAGCAGCACGCATGTAAACTGATCATCTGGCAAGCAGAGAAGGAGGAGAAGGAGGAAGAGAAGAAGAGAGAAGAAGAGACTGGATTTCTACCCGGCCCTTCACTACCTGAAGGAGTCTCAGAACGGCTTACAAACTCCTTTCCCTTCCCCTCCCCACAATAGACACCCTGTGAGGATAAGGTGGGGCTGAGAGAGCTCTTTTGAGAACTGCTCCTGAGAGAAGAGCTCTGAGAGAACTTGTGACTGACCCAAGGTCACACCAGCAGCTGCACGTGGAGGAGTGATGAATCGAACCCGGTTCTCCCAGGACCTGACAATTGTGTGCTTGTTTTTCTGGTTCTGTGATCTACATTGTAGCCTTGTGTTATTTACTGCCTGCCTTGAAGTATATTATCTGCTCTGCTGAATGTAACTGTCTTCTCCCCGGGAGGGTGGCTTGTCGCATTCCTGAACGTCACATAAACAACTGGGACTATCGCATCCGTCCACTCCCCCTAGCCTTTGAGGCTCGAAGTATTTTATCTTGCTGTTCTAACCTTGGGGACTCTTGAATTGTTTCTAACCAAATGTTTAGCCTATCGTTCACACATTTGGGTCACACAGGGCAGGAAGTGAATTTTTATTGCTTTCCCACCTCTCCTGTGAGAACCAAACGGTTGCCACCTTTTCCCGCTTCTTTGTATTCATTCTGATTGGCCCAGTGACTATATTCAATTGTGACTGTAGGTATATTAATCCCTGTTGCTTGCTGTCATGTATCTCTAACAAACCATTGAGAACCTGAACCATTATTGGAAATAAAAGAACTTTGCTTTCAAGAAAGGTCTGGTCTGATAGTGTCAGCTCAGAAGCCTCACACTAGAGTCCATACCCTTAACCACTACACCAAATGGGTATGCCCGCAGACAGTGTTTCTAGTTATCACTGGCAACAGCTGACGCAACAGTGGCCCTTTTCAAGGTAGAAGGACTCCAGGATCTCCATTCCTACTCATATCTGACGAAGGGAGCTTCAGCTCTCAGAAGTTCATACTCCAAACATCTTGTTGGTCCCTGAGGTGCTGCTGTACTCGAATCCAGCTCTTTTACTGAAGACCAGGATGGCTCCCCCCAGAAACTGTGCATCAGGGGAAAATTATCTGTTCTAATTTACTCCTTTAAAAGGTGGGGCTGAGAGAGCTCTTTCAAGAACTGCCCTTTCAAGAACCGCTGTGCCAGAACTATGGCTTGCCCAAGGTCATCCAGCAGCTGCAAGTGGAGGAGTGGGAATCAATCCCGGTTCTCCCAGATTAGAGTCCGCACACTTAATCACACACAAGCAGACATGAAACTACCTTATACTGAACCAAACCCTTGGGTCCCTCAAGGTCTGTCATTCGGCACCTGAAATCACTCCCCTCCCATTCTAGCTGTACCTGAAGAAGTGAGCAGTGTCTCACAAAAGCCCCTCCCCTGCCACAAATGCATCTTTACTGGACTCTTGCTCTTTCCTGCTGCAACACACAAACACATCCACCCATCTTGATCTATTTGAAGAAGTAAGCCATGACTCACGAAAGCTCCAACCCTGCCACAAATTTTGTTAGTCTTTAAAGTGCAACCGGACTCTTGCTCTTTTCTACAAGGTTAGTCTTGTCTACTCAGACTGGCTGCAGCTCTCCAGTTTGGTGTAGTGGTTAAGTGCGTGGACTCTAATCTGGGAGAATCGGGTTTGATTCCCCACGCCTCCACTGGCACCTGTTGGATGACCTTGGACAAGCCATAGCTCTGTACCAGCTGTTCCCTCAAGGACAGATCTGAAAAGAGCTCTCTCGGCCCCACCTGCCTCCCAGGGTGTCTGTTGTGGGGAGGGGAAGGGAAAGGAGTTCGTAGGCCGCGATGAGCCTCCCTTGGGTAGTGAAGGGTGGAGTATAAATGCAATCTCTTCTCTTCTTCTTCTTCTTCTCTCCAGAGACTCAGGCATGAGGTCTTTCACATCACCTCCTGCTTGGTCCTTTTCAACTGGAGATGCTGCCAGGGATTGAACCCGGGACCTTCTGCATGCCAAGCAAGTGCTCTACGACTGAGCCATGGCCCCTCCCCAAAGTCTGAGAAGGAGACATTTGAGAGCAAATTCCTAAACAACTGAAAAACGGAATAATGAAAACGGCCTTTAAACATCAGGTCTGGGAGTCTAGCCTTAGCAAACCCAAAGCCAGTAACAAGGAGAACATATAAAATGAAAAAAGAAAGAAACCACGATGTCTCCATGTACAAAGGCAGCGATACTCTGAAGTCCAGTGGCAGGAGGCAGCATCAAGGGAAGCCCTTGGCCTCTATGCCCTGTTCGTCAGCCCTCCGGGGCAAGTGTTACGGCTGTTGTGTGAGACAGGATGCTGGACTAGATGGACCGCTGGTCTGACCCTGCAGGGCTCCAGAAGGATAAGGATCTATCGCAGGCCGGTTCTCCTGGTAATTGCAAGCAGATGCCGCACAGGCCGTAATAACGATTTTTCAACTTTCCCAGCATTCTTCCATCTGTCCACCTTCCAAATTCGCTTCAGGAGACATTTCACGAACGAAAATGCATTCCGAGGCTGAGATCTGGCCCCAAAAGCAGGAGGGTCCAGGCTCGGTGGAAGAGCTCCTGCTGGGGTTGGCTGATTGCCCCGGGCAACTGGCAGGGGTGCGGGGTAGGGTTGGGAAACTGGCAGGGATGCGGGGTAGGTTTGCCAGTAGGGTTGGGAAACTCCTGGAGATTTGAAGGGTGACACCTGGGGGAAGACAGGGGCACAATGCCATACCGTCCACCCAACAAAGAATCTATTTTCTCCAGGGGAACCGATCTCTTCAGCTTGGAGAGCAGCTGTAACTCCAAGAGATCCCCAGATCGCACTGGGAGGCTAGGATCCCTAGCTCCTGCTCTGAAAGCAGAATGTCTCTGGTTCGATCCCTGGCATCTCCAGTTAAAAGTTCAGAGGTAGCAGGGTCAAGACAGATCTTTCTCTGCCTCGGACTCTGGAGAGCAGCTGCCAGCCATAGTAGATCCCACTGATCCACTTGGGCAGATGCGGCTGAGATTTCCAAAATCCTGAACTGAGATCCAGTGTGTTCAGCAAAAGCCCAGATTAGGGGCTTTACCCGATTCTTATTTTCCTCGTTAGTAAATTCCTGTTTCTTTGAAATCCCCTCCCCCGCTTCCATATGTGTTTGGCTCCCTCTAGTGGTCAGTTCGATATTGCACTGGTTTATGTCCTGCGTATCATGTGCGGAACAGAGGCTCCCCCGAGAAAACAGGAACATACAAGCAAGGAGAGTGAGAATGCAGAAAAGCCCTGAATCCCACATAATCGGTATAAGGAGACAATGGTTACAACCAGGCAGGGGTCATTTCATAGAAAAAAGAGGTGCAGGAGCTCATTAGCATAACTCATTTGCATATGCCACACCCCCTAACATACCGGAAGTGTGTCAGAAGGCAACACCCACCCCTCAGGCTCCACTCCACAGGTGAGTGAAACTGACCTGCTCTTCCTCCATTCCCTTCCTGATCCAATACATTGTGCAATAAAAAGAAGAGTAAAGAACACACCCTCATTCTCTTCCTGCTCCCTTGAAACCCCAGGTTTCAAGTAGACTTGAGATACGCAGGACATGTGCACCACCCATCCCTTTCCCTTTCCCTTCCCACAACAAGACACCCTGTGAGGTAGGTGGGGCTGAGAGAGGTCTTTTGAGAACTGCTCATGAGAGAAGAGCTCTGAGAGAACTTGTGACTAGCCCAAGGTCACACCAGCAGCTGCATGTGGAGGCGTGGGGAATCAAACCCGGTTCTCCCAGATTAGAGTCCAACTCCTGACCACTACACCAAACTGATGGGGTGGAAGCTGCTGAAGGGCGGGTGAAATTTCTCCAGTACTTATGTGCCATGTGCCCAGTTAAAAAATGGTACGCTTAGAAAATTTATATGCCACTTTGAGCAAGTCTCTGGAAAAGCAGCACACAGTCATAAAAGAACAATGATAAAATTATCAATCTTAAAACAAAACATTAAAAACAATAAAGACCCTGGCAGGGCTTTCCCCGGGGTGCTGCGCCTCTGCACTGCTCGGGGAAGCCGAGGAGGGGGTGGGGCTTGGTCATGTGCCCGCCCCCTGGGCTCCTCACTCCTGGAGCTGCGCTCCTGTGTGCTCCCGCTCCAACGGACCCCTGCAACCAGGGCTTTTTTTGTCGCAAAAGCCCAGCAGGAACTCATTAGCACAATAGGCCCCACACAGCAGCAGAAACTCATTAGCATATTAGGCCACACCCGTGACAGCACAGCTCCCTTCCTGTGCGTTCCTGCCCCCAAAATAGCCCTGGTTCCAACCCACACATGACTTCAGCTTACCCTCTCCGTCCTGTTGGTGTTGAGGAACTTGGCACACTCGCTGTAGTTGGCCCAGGTGAGGTTGCTGCTGGACACCAATGCCCAGCTCCCGTTCATGTCACACCGGCGATAGGCATGGCCTGACAAGGAGAGAAAGTGGTCTTCAGGCAGAGGAGAGGCTACGGGGAACCATGTGGTGGCATGCCGCCCTTTGCTAAGTGCTTTTCTGTTTCGGTTGGCATGCCAAGGGTAGCATGGAGGTGTCCTTGAGACAATCACATGAGTTGCCACAGCCAATCACATTCATTGGGGGGGGGGGGAAGGAAGAACAAACATGGTGTCAAAAGGATGGCCAAGAGGATGAAGAAGGAAAGTGTTGGGTAAGATGAAGACAAAGGAAACAAGTATCAGGATGATTGTTTCAGGGACACAGCAGTGATGGTCTACAGTGGAAGTACAGGATTTGAGACCAGTTGCCCCTTGCAGACCAATGAGATTTCCACAGGAGAAGCTTTCAAGAGGCAAAGCTCGGTACCTGACAAGGTGAATTTGGAGTCCCCAAAGCTTCCACCCTGGAAATCTTGTTGGTCTTTAAGATGTCACTGGACAAGTTATCTGGAAGAACCACATCAAAAAAACCCCACAAGGATATTCGCCGTAAACGGGGGATGCTGAGGTTTGTAACGACCGGATTTGGACGAGCCCTTCAGGCCGGTTGCTGGGCGCATTGCGATCCGAGCTGAGTGTTATGATCGAAAAGTGGAGCTTGGACTTGGACTGTTGCCTGCAGGACTTCTGTCTCCTCCCCAGCCTTGCGCTTGTACTGCCCCTGTCCTCGATCCCCCCCCAAGATCAGGTTATCTAACTGCACTGACGAGAACGGGAGATTTACCTTGATGGTTGAAGTCATAGATATACTCCGGGCAGGGCATAGCCACCAGCTTGCTCGGGATGCTTTCCGGCCAGCAGATGAGGTTATCCCACTCGGGCGGACAAAAGCCATCTGGAAGAGAAAAACAGAAAGCAAAGGGGGGGGGGGGGGGTGTCACGGAAATTCCGGCACGGACTGCGAGGAAGATAACCACCCACATCGTGCCAAACCTCTGCGCTGCACCCAACAGCATTCCTTGTCTGTTTTGCCCGAGTGGAAACTTCTTAGGCTGCTTTCACACACAGCGGAAAATGCACGTTATTATTTATTTATTTATTTATTTATTTCGATTTGTGTCCCGCCTAACCAGCAAACCGGCTCTAGGCGGCGAACAACATTATTATAAATATACAGAGTTAAAACACATAAAATTCCATTAAGTCACATTAAAATACAGCTAAGCAATCAGATCACAAATGGCAGCAGATACTAGACCAGGGGTGGCCAACCTGTGGCTCGGGAGCCACATGTGGCTCTTTCACACATATTGTGCGGCTCTTGGCAGGGCGGCTGGGGAAGCAAAGGAGAGGCATGCTTTTTCTCTCTTTCTCCCTTCCTTCCTTCCCTCCTCCCTCCCATCTATTTGCTTTCCTAGTTTCTCTCTCTCTCTTTCTTATAACTGGTTTTCCTCGTTTGTTTTTATTTTTGGCAGTCCCATTTAACGTTAATAAAAAGCAAATTTGCATATTTTTAAAAATAAAAACGTGTGTGTGATATTTGTTCCTGTCTTGCGGCTCTCAGACATCTCTATGTGGCTCTTACGTTTATTCTATGTGGCTCTTACGTTTATTCTATGTGGCTCTTACGTTAAGCAAGGTTGGCCACCCCTGTACTAGACCTTTCAACCCATTATCCGTGTTAATTCACACATTCAACAGGTGTGAAAGCTGCAGCCAGCTCAAAATGTTGTGTCGGTTAAAACGGGATGGCAACTTATGGTAGAGTTGCCCAGTTTCCCGGTGGGGGCCCTCGCCTTTGACATGCTGATATTGCTGGCGATGCGCTGATGTCCCGTCCTGTGCGCACCAGAAGTGACATCACCTCGCTGAAGGTCATTCTGACATTTTGTCAAAACTCTATGGTTTAGCCATGGGTGCGTGGGAATTGATGCTAGTGTGTTGTTCCCCCCGTTTTGGCACCATAGAGTTTAGCACAAAACAGGGAATTTTTGCGCAGGGAGTGACATCAGGATGTTGGGAGACTGCTGAGCAGTGATTGAACATCTTGTTCGGAAGGGCGAAGTCTGGTAGGAGGAGGAGTCTCAGAGCGGCTTACAACCTCCTTTCCCTTTCCCTCCCCACAGCAGACACCCTGTGAGGCAGGTGGGGCTGAGAGAGCTCTCTTGAGGACTGCCCTTGAGAGAACAGCTCCGAGAGAGCTTGTGACTGACCCAGGGTCACACCAGCAGCTGCATGTGGGTGGGTGGGAGAGTGAGGAATCCAACCCAGTTCTCCCAGATTAGAATCTATACTCCTGGTATAGGTTCAACGCTGGAAGATGTTCAAAACTCAAAACGCTTTGGAACAAAATCCCAGCTTCAAGTCTAGGCTAATGGGCTCGGAATGGGGTCTGAACTTGTTGTGACTGAGAAGGAAAAAGATCTTGGCGTCGGAGCGGAGAACTCCATGGAAGTGTCAACCAAGTGTGCTGCAGTGGCGAAAAAGGCAAACTTTCTGTTTGGGATTTATTAGGACAAGGATCGAGAATAAAACGGCTGATGTTGTAATGCCCCCTGTGTAGATCTATGGGGCAGCCTCATTTGGAACACTGTGTGCCGTTCTGGAAGTCAAAAGTCTGGAAGTCTTCAGCTATACCGGGAAGAGAAGCTATAGTTGATAAACTAATGGAATGGGCAGAACTGGATAGAATGAGTTATTTGTTAAATCCTGCATGTAATAGCGACCCTACCTTTACATGGTCCAAGTTTTTCAGCTGGTTGTATTAGTGTAAATATTACGATGGTTCACCTTATTTCAATATGAATATTGTTTTTTTTGGTTGTCTAATTTTACACATTGTTAAAAACCTTAATAAAAATGGATTTTTTTTTTTTTTTAAAAGGAGAGATTGTAGAGCTGGAAAAAGGGCAGAGGAGGGCAACCGAGAAGATTCAGGGGGTTGGAGCACCTTCCCTGTGAGGAAAGACTGAAGCAATAACCAAGGGGGGGGGGCATGAGAGGTTTATGAATTAAATATTTATAAAATTAAGTATTGGGTGGAGACAGCTGACAAAGAGAACTTTCCCTCCCTCTCCCCAAATTCTAGAACTCGAGGGCATCCAATGACGCTGATGGGCGGTAGGCTCAGGACAGGAAAAAGGAAATACTACTTTACACAAGGAGTGATTAAAATGTGGCATTTGATCCAGCAGGGCCCTTTTTATGTTCTTAAAAGTCTCAGCTTGATACTTCGGTCTTTGTTTCGAGCAAGGGAGGGGGTCGGTTGGTGAGAGGTTCGTCTGCTAATAGGATTCCCTGTTGGAAGAAAGAATTCATTCCTGAGAGAAAGGGAAAGACTTTTGTTTAGCTCCCCGCCCCCGCCACTTGACTGGAAATGTGGCCGGAGGGTGTTCGGCAAGATCCTTATGGTAAGCGACGTTGCAGTGAGGTTTGCCGAAAGCAAGGGACAGACAACCTTTGGTAAACACTGGGTGGCCATTCCTGCCCTCTGCAGGGTACAAAGTCGGCTTGGCATCCTTCATCTCCCCTCCCCACTTTGGAGGCTGAAGGGACGGCGGTGTTTGCTTGGTCCAGATTCCCGAGGATGGCACAGCTGTGATTTCCCACCACGTTGGAGCGTTGTTTGCTTTTGCAGAGGTTTCGATCTTACTCGGCTGCTAAAATAGGAGACCCGAGGAGAAGAAGCCTTATTCTCCGACTTAGATGGGGTTGCCAGCAGTGTTCCCCCTAAGCTGAGTTAGTGTGAGCTAGCTCACAGTTTTTTAGCCTCCGGCTCGCACCTTTTTGTCTCAGCTCGGGACGGATGGCTCCAGAGCAAGCTAACTTATGCAGCAGCCAAATTGCTCGCTCACAACTTTCGTGCCAGCAGCTCACAAAGTAGAATTTTTGCTCACAGGACTCCACCACTGAGAGGGAGCATTGGTTGCCAGCTCTGGTTTGGGAAATACGTGGAGATTTGGGGGGGGTGGGACCTGGGGAGGGTGGGGTTTGGGAAGGGGAGGGGCCTTAGCAGGGTATGATGCTGTAGTGTTCATCTTCCAAAGCAGCCATTTTCTCTAGGGGGAACTAATCTCTGTAGGCTGGAGATCGATTGTAATAGCGGGAGATCTCCAGATGCCACCTGGAGGTTGGCAACTCTATGCTGGATCATCCGTGGAAGTGAATGGCTGGCAACTATCACGCTGGCGTGGGGGGTGGGAGAGGATGAGCCGTCCATCCCAATGCTTGAGGTTGGATCTTGGGTGGCCAACTTCCAGGTGGAGGCTGACAATCTCCCAGAATTGCAACCAATCTCCAGACCAGGGATGTGATTCGGCTGGCCGAACTGGGATTCCCCACATGGTTTTTTCCGCCCTAGATGTAGTGTCCTTGTACACTAACATTCCCCAAGATGAGGCCTTGGATGTTCTATGGGAGGTATTAGCCCATCCCCCCTACTCTGCCCTTCACTACCCGAAGGCGGCTCAGAGCGGCTTACGATCTCCTTCCCTTCCCTCCCCACAACAGACACCCGGTGAGGGAGGTGGGGCTGAGAGAGCTCTTTCGAGGACTGCTCTTGAGAGAACAGCTCTGAGACAGCTTGTGACTGACCCAAGGTCACGCCAGCAGCTGCTGGTGGAGGAGTGGGGAATCGAACCCGGTTCTCCCAGAACAGAGTCCACGCTCCTAACCACTACCCCAAGCCGGTTGCCAGGTCTTACCTTGCCTGGAGTGGGGGGATTTTGGGGGTGGGCGGGGATGTAGCGTGACATACCAAACGCGATGATGTCACCCAGAAGTGTCATCGCGCTGGGGATGTTGAGTGCGGGACACTCTGGTATTTGGGCAAACTTTATGGTTTTTTTCGGCCTCAAAACCATAGAGTTTGCCCAAATCCCAAAGGGTCCCCATGCAACATCCCCAGCGCGATGACAACACTTCTGGGTGACATCATCGCATTGGAGATGTTGCACGGCGATATCCCTGTTTGGGGGTGGGGGTCTGGCCTCCACGCACCGAGCACACGTTAAAACCATCTGCACGGTCCTTTTGGCAGGGAGAGGAAATGCAAACATGTTCCCAAGGTGTTCATCTAGGCGTGCCAAAATATAAATCATCCCCAGGTTACGCTGGTATGGGAAAGCGAGGCAGGAGAGACCGCAGCGGGAATACGGTGGGGTATTGTGGTCACTCCGTTGTGGGAAGGAGTCGGAAAGACACAGGACAAAGAAACCCAAAGTATTTTTTTTTTCTGGGTGGGAGAAGATGACCCAAGACTTTGAGCGGGTGCAAGACACGCCCCAGGGAATTGCCACTCACCTTATTTGGAACACTTCTGGCTTCCTTTGAAATTTGGGGGGGGGGTTGTTTCTGCCCCAGTTGGGGTTTCCTCCTGGAATTTGGCCTCGAGCAAAACTCGGTAGCAATTTTGCAGAGAAAGAGAGGTGATGGGGAAAAGTTGCCGACGCCCACCAGATCAGCACGGAGAGGGAGAGCGCCGCTTCAAAAGACGGCTATCCAGCGCTCCCTCTAAGCTGTGGTCTTGTGAGCAAAAATTCTCCTTTGTGAGCTCCCGGCATTAAAGTTGTGAACGAGCGATTTGGCTGCTGCATAACCTAAGTCTGCTCTGGAGCCATCCTTCCTGAGCGAAGGCAAAAATGTGTGAGCCAGGGGCTAAAAAACTGTGAGCTGGCTCACACTAACTTAGCTTAGAGGAAACACTGCTACTGATACACAGGTGCCAGCAAGCTCTCGGTTTGTCACACTACTAAGAACTGTGGGAAGAGTCAGCGTGCCTTAATGGTGAAAGGGTCTGCCTAGGATCTGGGAAAGCCAGGTTTGAACCCCCACTCTGCCATGGAAGCTCGCTGGGAGACTTTGGGCTAGTCCCACACTCTTGGCCCGTCCTACCTCACAGGGTTGCTGTGAGGATAAAATGGAGACGGGGAGAAGGATGGAAGCCGTTTTGGGTCCCCACGGGTAGGGGGGAAGATGGGATATAAATAAAGTAAATATATAATAAATAAATACATTGCAGGGGTGTGGAGATGGACCCGTTTGCAAAGACAGGCTGAGATAAGAACATAAGAATGTAAGATGTTGGATCAGGCCAGTGGCCTGCCCAGTCCAACATCACACAGGGGCCAAAAACACCAGGTGCCCTCAGGAGGTCCAGCAGTGGGGCCAGGAGACTAGAAGCCCTCCCACTGTTGGCCCCCCCCCCCAAGCACCAAGAATACAGAGCATCACTTGCCCCAGACTGAGAGTTCCGATCTGTACCTTGTGGCTAATAGCCACTGATGGACCTCTGCTCCAGATGTTTATCTAATCCCCTCTTGAAGCTGTCCATGCTTGTAGCCGCCACCACCTCCTGTGGCAGTGAATTCCACGTGTTCATCACCCTTTGAGTGAAGAAGGACTTCCTCTGATCTGTTCTAACCCGACTGCTCAGCGATTTCATACATGCATGCTGCGGGTGGCAATGTCATGTGTGTGTGTGTGGGGGAGCCTGCAGGTCCTCAGAGGTGGCAGGGATCCTCTGCACATGACGCATGCGCTGTGCAATGACTGACATGCAAGGACACACAGGTGACTTTGAAACTAGCCTAGGAGACTCTTGGCGATCAGTTGTGTCGTCCGGAAATCTCCAGCATGAGGCAGGCAGCCTGAGAACTTGAGGGCTCTGGGTGGGGAAACCCTTGGCGCCTGGGAAGGGCAGGGTTTGGAGAGGGGGGAGAGCTCAGCAGGACATAAGGCCATAGAGTCCACCCTCTAGGGAAGCCATTTTATGCAGGGGAATTGATCCATGTAGCCTGGAGGTCAGGTAAAATCCCAGGAGATCCCCAGGCCCCACCTGGAGGTTGGCAACTCCAGAGGGAAGATATTTCTGTGTTTGCACAGCCTGGTGTAGTGGTTAGGAGTGCAGACTCTAATCTGGGAGAACTGGGTTTGAGTCACCTCCTCCACATGCAGCTGCTGGGGTGACCTTGGGTCAGTCACAAGTCCTCTCAGAGCTGTTCTCTCAAGGGCAGTCCTCGAGAGAGCTCTCTCAGCCCCACCTACCTCCCAGGGTGTCTATTGTGGGGAGGGGAAGGGGAAGGAGATTGTGAGCCTTCGGGTAGTGAAGGGTGGGGTATAAATCCAATCTCTTCTCTCGTCGTTTTCCTTTCTTCCCTGCTACGCTACCTTCCTATGTGTGCTGAGTCCCACGGAGAACAGCAAATATAAGAACAGCGACTTGATTGGGTAAATTGTCCATCTAATCCAGCATTCTGTTTCATGCATTGCATATGGTTGCCAACTCTGGATTGAGAAATTCCTGGAGATTTGGGGGGTGGAGACAGAGGACAGTGGAGTGTGGGGAGGGACCTCAGAAGAAGAAGAAATGGAGACTGGGTTTATACCCCACCTTTCACTATCCGAAGGCATCTCAGAGCGGCTTACAAACTCTTTCCCCTTCCCCTCCCCACAGCAGACACCCTATGAGGTAGGTGGGCCTGAGAGAGCTCTTTCCCAGGCTGTCCTTGAGGGAACAGCTGGTCCAGAGCTATGGCTTGCCCAAGGTCATCCAGCCAGGTGCAAGTGGAGGAGTGGGGAATCAAACCCGGTTCTCCCAGATCAGAGTCCGCGCACTTAACCACTACACCAAACTGGGTATAATGCCATAGAGTCCGCATTCCAAACCTGCCCCTTTCTCCAAGGGAACAGATCTCTGTCACTTGGAGATCAGCTGGAATCCCAGGGAATCTCTGGGCCCCACCTGGAGGCTGGCAACCCTAGGAGCCTTCCGGCAGTGCTCTTTGCTAGGAGAATGGGGAACGAGACAAGCACACATTTCATACGTGAACGGTTGGCCAGGCCCTCGCCTTGCCTTCGCAAATAAGAAGTGTATTTATTACCGAGAAAGGAGAGAGGCCCAAGTCTCATAAAGACAAGCTAACAAGACCGAGAATAGCCAAGGAGGCCCGGCCAAATGTTTGCAGCTAATAACCGGCTTTGGTGACATTTTCCCTCCCTTGCGTGCCCGTCTCCGCAAAATGTCCCTTCTCCTTCTCCAAACCAGTCCACACAGGCTCCCGATTCATAAAGGGGGGGGGGGGAGGAGGTGGACAAATAAGGCCTCGGCCGCTGACGGCTGCTCGTTTCTCTTCATCCCTTTCCAGGATTGGTTTTGGGGGGGGGGGGGGGCGGCCGCCGCTCAGCTACCCTGCCTCAAAACGTAATGTTTGCCTACGTCTCGAAAGAAAACGTTTGGGGGTTTCCTGCTCCTTCTGGAGGCCTTTCATCTGGAAGCTAAATTTAAAAAGCAAGCAAGCAAACCGCAGGTTTGTGGGGACAGCAGTTATTCCCCCCTCCCTGGGTTTCCCCTCCTTCCCTCCCTCCCTCTCTGCGAGGCAGGGCCAAAGACTGCAGAGAGGAAACATACAGAGAGGCGAAGGCCGGTGACTACCCTTTAGGAACTCACGGCAGGCCCCGTGGAGCATTCCCCCACAAGCCCTTGGTGCTCCTGTACCGATGCTCCCTCTAAGCGGTGGAGTCTTGTGAGCAAAAATTCTCCTTTGTGAGCTATTGGCATTAAAGTTGTGAGCCAGCGATTTGGCTGCTGCATCAATTAGTTTGCTCTGGAGCCCTCCTTCCCAAGCTAAGACAAAAATGTGTGAGCCGGAGGATAAAAAACAGTGAGCTGGCTCACACTCACTCAGCTTAGAGGGAACACTGCTCCTGTTTTTTGTCACTGAATTATCATAGGGTTACCAACTCTGTGTTGGGGAATTCCTGGAGGTTTGGGAGGCAGAGCCTCGATAGAGCAAGGTTTGGGTTGGGGAGGGATGTAGAACGTAATCCCATCAAGTTCACCCTCCAAAGGAGCCACGTTCCCCAAGGGAACTGATCTCTGTCATCCAGTTGCAATTTTGGTAGGGTTGCCAGCCTCCAGGTGGAGCCTGGAGATCTCCTGCGTTTACCACTGATCTCCAGCTGACAGAGATCAGCTCCCCTGGAGAAAATGGCTGCTTCAAAGGGTGGACCCTATGGCATTGTACCACGCCGAGGCCCCTCCCCTCCCCAAACCCCGCCCTCTCCCGGATCCACCCCCAAAGTCTCCAGGTATTTTCCAGCCCAGACCTGGCAACCCTAAATTCTGGGAGATCTCCAGGCCCTACCTGGAAACTGGCAATCCTACTGCCAGCCCTCCTCTCCTGCCGCTTTTGGGGAAGGGAAAGGAAAGTTTGCAGAAAAGAAGTCTGTTGACTCCTCCAGAATTTAATTGCTGAAAGTTGAACTATCAAACCGGCTCTTGAGGAACTGTAGGTTTTCCGGATGCAGGTGGGGGGTTGCCGGTTTTGAAATTCTCGCTCTCTAAACCCCACCCTCCCCAGGCTCCACCCCCAATCTCTGGGAATTTCTCGACTGAGAATTGGCAACTGTAAAGGGTGGAGTATTTAATTATCTCCCTGCTTGCTGCTTTTCCTTTTTCATCTGGGCTTAGTTCTTGTGGCCCTTTCTGACACGCCCCGGGAAATGCCGATCGCCACTTTGGGGTCAGGAAGCCATTTTTTCCAGGCCGGTTTGGCTGGGGATCCGGCCGTTCTTTGTCATCTTCTGGGTGTGGAACAGGAGGTCACTGGGGGTGTGGAGGGGGAGGTATTTGTGCATTTCCTGCCTTGTGCAGGGGGTTAGACTAGATGACCCTGGAGGTCCCTTTCAACTTTATGAATCTGTGATTCTAAGCATCTCCCCCCAAACAACTGTCCCCCCTTCATGAAGTTCCAGAACTGAGCATGCCAGGGATAACATTTTTGCAAACATCGGTATTAGAACAGCCAACTTCTGGTTGGGAAATACCTGGAGATTTGGGGGGGCTGGAGCCTGAAGAGGGCAGGGGTTGGGGAGGGGACGGACCTCTGCAAGATATCATCCCCCGGAGTCATAAGAACATAAGAGAAGCCAATGTTGGATCAGGCCAGTGGCCCGTCCAGTCCAACACTCTGTGTCACACAGTGGCCAAAAACACCAGGTGCCCTCAGGAGGTCCAGCAGTGGGGCCAGGACACTAGAAGCCCTCCCACTGTTGCCCCCCCCCCTCAAGCACCAAGAATACAGAGCATCACTGGCCCCAGACTGAGAGTTTCTATTTATACCTTGTGGCTAATAACCACTGATGGACCTCTGCTCCATATGGTTATCTAAAGTCCTCCCTCCAAAGTAGCCATTTCCTCCAGGTGAACAAATCTCCATCGTCTGGAGATCCATTGCAGACCTGGGAGATCTCCAGGCCCCACTTGGAGGTTGGCAACCTTAGTTGGTGTGTGCATTACGCTTGCCATCAGGACAGGGATGAAAATGTCTCGCTCCTTGAACAGAGGTTTAATGAATAGAAACAGGCAGTTCGAGTTTCCGTGGCGTGAAGTTAAATAATATAACTGCTTACAGATCAGAGTGATGTTAAAAGGGAAGCGTGAGAGGGACCAGTTTCAGAGTTGGCACCTCTACAGAACATGTGGCTTTTGCCAAAAAAAGGCTGCAGGTGGGGAACAGGTTAAGTTCTACCTCCTTGCCGGCCGCTTCTCTTCTCCAAATCGTCCCTTCCCGACACTAATTTCATTTTAGGGGCTGCTACAAAATCTGTTCCCTTCCCACTGTTTCAAATTAAACTATTGAAAATATCCCCACTCCCTTGGGCAAATCAATGCTTCTCAGCCGGCATTTTGGTCACTTCATGTGAATTATTTCCATGTCAATTGGTGCCACTGCCCGAAATGTATTATTTAAAAGGGTTTTCTAACCACTCTCTCACTTAAAAAGAATTCCAACGGCAGCTCACAACAGCTAGAAGGGAAAAAAAACCCCAGTCAAATCAAAGCTAAACTGGGAAAAGGGCTTCCATTTCCACCAACAGCAATAACATTTCTATGGAACCTGAAAATAAGAATAATGAAATTGCTGTCAGTAATTAGGGTTGCCAGCTGGAGATTTTGGGGGTGGAGCCTGCAGTGTTCCCACTAAGCTGAGTTAGTGTGAGCTAGCTCACAGTTTTTTAGCCTCCGTCTCACACATTTTTGTCTTAGCTCAAGAAGGATGGCTCCAAAGCAGACTGATTCATGCAGTAGCCCAGGGGTGGCCAACCTGTGGCTCGGGAGCCACATGCGGCTCTTTCACACATATTGTGCGGCTCCTGGCAGGGTGGCTGGGGAAGCAAAGGGGAGGCATGCTTTTTCTCTCTTTCTCCCTTCCTTCCTTCCCTCCTCCCTCCCATCTATTTGCTTTCCTAGTTTCTCTCTCTCTCTTTCTTTCCACTTCTTTAATTCTTTCTTTCCATCTCTCTCAATATCATTAGCAAACAAGTAATATCATTATCAATAACTGGTTTTCCTCGTTTGTTTTTATTTTTGGCAGTCCCATTTAACGTTAATAAAAAGCAAATTTGCATATTTTTAAAAATAAAAACGTGTGTGTGATATTTGTTCCTGTCTTGCAGCTCTCAGACATCTGACGTTTATTCTATGTGGCTCTTACGTTAAGCAAGGTTGGCCACCCCTGCAGTAGCCAAATCGCTGGCTCAGAATTTCAATGCCAGTAGCTCACAAAGGGCTTCTACTTTGGGCAAATCAACCTTCCCAACCTGCCCAGATTTGGAGAGGGGGGGGAGTCTGGGGAGGGCAGGGTTTAGGGGAGGAGGGACCTCAGCAGGGTACAAAGCCATCGAGCCCCCCTTCCAAAGGGGCCATTTTCTCCAGGGGAACTGATCTTGGTTGGCTGGAGATCAACTGTAATAACGGGAGACCTCCAGGTGCTGCCTGGAGGTTGGCAACCCAAGGGGAGAGATCGCAGGATGGATGGCGGAAAAGAGCAAAACAACCGTGATATATTTAGGCCAAAGAAAAAGGTCCACAGAATTATAAGTTCTTATTCAATACGCAGTTTAGCTGGAGCAATTCAAACGCCAGCAGCACCAGTGTTCCCTCTAAGCTAGCTAGCTCCCAGTTTTCTAGCCTCCAGCTTACAGATTCTTGTCTTAGCTCATGAAGGATGGCTCAAGAGCAGTGTTCCCTCTCAGCTGAGTTAGTGTGAGCTAGCTCTCAGTTTTTTAGCCTCCAGCTCCCACATTTTTGTCTTCGCTCAGGAAGGATGGTGCCAGAACAAACTAATTCATGCAATAGCCAAATTGCTTGCTCACAACTTTAATGCCAGTAGCTCACAGAGTAGAATTTTTGCTCACAAGACTCCAGAGCTTGGAGGGAACATTGCTCAAGGGTAAACCAACTTACACAGTAGCCAAATGGCTCGCTCACAACTTTAAAGCCAGGAGCTCACAAAGTAGAATTTTTGCTCACAGGACCCCACAGCTTAGAAGGAGCACTGATCAGCACCGCAACGGACCATGCAGCTCGGTCTCGTTTCGTTGACAACCTTCATCAGAGTGAGTAGTGTTGAAATTCCAATGCAAATAATTCATTTAGGAAGCACTACATTCGTGGGTTTCAAGGACGTTACCACGAGAAATTGCCATAGGGATTACTAAATGAATTATTTACATAGGAATTTCAACGCTACTCACTCTGATATCCGCTGTGGTGCTGATGGCGTTTGAATTGCAACCTGGAGGTTGTCAGCTGAAGTGCTCCCGGAGAGGTCTTTGTTCAGAGTTGGGCCGGGAGAGGATTGGGAATCGGCCACCCGAGTTTTACGGGCAAGCTGAGCCCTCCCCCCCATGACATCACACCCTGCTTGGGTGGAGCCGGTCAAGTTTACGGGACCTCCTCTGTCCCATAATGACGATGGAATTGATTCCAGATGGATCTTCTGCAACAGTTTTGGCTCGGCCCTTTCTGGCTCTTTTCTCCCCTCACACAAAAGGGTTTGTGTTCCCCTTCTCATTCGCCCTTCCGAGACGCTCTGAAGCTTTTTTGGAGCGATCCCCTTCCCCAAGTCTTTGTTTCGAACGGCAATCGAACTTCGTCCCGACCTTTTCCCTTCTTCTCTTCCATCCCTTCGTTCCCTCAGAGATTTACACCATAAGTAGGGATGCCAGCCTCCAGGTGGGACCTGGGGATCCCTCAGAATTACAGCTCACCTTCAGACTAGAAATCAGTTCCCCTGGAGAAAATGGATGTTTTGAAAGTTGGACTCTAGGGCATTATACCCCACTGAAGTCCCTGTCCCCTCCAAGCTGCACCCCCAAATCTCTACTAGTTTCTGAACCTGGATCTGGCCACCCTACCCGCCTCCCACCAATGGCTAGCAGGGACTGGCAAACCTACCTATAAGCTACATTGGGTATATCTTATGACCAGTAGACCGTACGCGTTTCGGTGGTCTTCCTCAGTGGTCAATATTACTAGTGTGAGACAACACACATCCAGAAATAAATATATGAAAAAAGGTTTTCCTTAGAGCCAGGGGTTGCTTTCTCATGCGATGTGCTGTTGCTAAAAGTTTAGACAGCGGGCCGTGGATAATCTCTCATGGTAACTGCACATGCTCTCCAGATTGTTCTGGTACCAAATATCCAATGTGTCTGGACTTGTGTCTCTTCCATCAAAGGTAGCAACCTCCTCTTAGATCACATGCTCAAGGGAGAAACCAAGGGAAGGGGGGTATACCTCACTGTGGATCAGGATCCACCAGACGAGATCTATTTTTATTTTTGCTGATGCTACAAAATTGAGTTCCGCTCACTTTGAATCCAGTAGCACCTTAGATTTTGGGGGATTTTGAAGATTTTTGGGATACAAGCTGTTGACTCTCCAAAGCTTATATGAGCCCGTTCGCACGGAGGGTGGGGTATAAATACGGAAAATAAGTAAACTAAATAATAAATAAATCTTGTTGCTCTCTACTGGACTCCAGTTGGACTCTTCTGCTTAGGGTTGTTAGGTCCCTCCGCCCTGGCCTCCTGCAGGGGATGGGGGTGGTGGTAGGATTGCCAAATTCAGGTTGGGAAACTCCTGGAGATTCGGGGTTGGAACCTGGGGAGGACAGGGACCTCAGTGGGGTTCAGTGCATAAAACCATAAGAGAAGCCATGTTGGATCAGGCCAATGGCCCATCCAGTCCAACACTCGGTGTCACACAGTGGCCAAAACCCAGGGGCCGTCAGGAGGTCCAGCAGCAGGGCCAGAACTCCAAAAGTCCCCCAGAACTTTTGCCCCCCAAGCATCAAGATTACAGAGAAGAGAAGCCATCTTGGATTAGGCCAGTGGCCCATCCAGTCCAACACTCTGTGTCACACAGTGGCCAAAACCCAGGGGCCACAAGGAGGCCCACCAACAGGGCCAGAGCTCCAGAAGCCCTCCCACTGTTGCCCTCCCAAGCACTGAGAATACAGAGCATCACCACCCCAGACATAAGAACATAACAGAAACCATGCTGGATCAGGCCAGTGGCCCATCCAGTTGACCACTCTGTGTCACACAGTGGCCAAAACCCAGGTGCCATCAGGAGGTCCACCAGCGGGGCCAGAACTTCAGAAACACTCCCCCCACACACACTGTTGCCCCCCAAGCACCAAGAATACAGAGCATCACTGCCCCCCCCAAGCATCAAGAAGACAGAGCATCACCACCCCAGACATAAGAACATAAAGAGAAGCCATGTTGGATCAGGCCAGTGGCCCATCCAGTCCAACACTCTGTGTCACACAGTGGCCCAAAACACCAAGTGCCCTCAGGAGGTCCACCAGCGGGGCCAGAACTCCAGAAGCCCTCCCACTGTTGTCCCCCAAGCACCAATGCCACAGAGTCCAAGGCATCCATTTTCTCCAGGGGAACTGATCTCTGTTGTCTGGTGATGAGCTGTAATTCCGGGGGATCCCCAGGTCTTACCCGGAGGCTGGCACCCCTAGTTCCCTGCAGACCAAACATGGTGACCCTCTCAAACACTCTAAACTGAGTTACGATGTCATACAGGTCAGGTCAGACAAACATATGGTTGCGCCATTGCCAGCCTCTGCAAAGCAGCCCTGGAGTTCCTTGGTGGTCCTCCATCCAAACCCTAACCAGGAATGACTCTGCTTAGCTTCCGACCTCTGACAAACTAAGGCTCGTCTGGGCTATAAAGGCTCCTATATCAGCTATCCCGCCCCCCCCCCTTCCATGGAAAGAGCCATGGCTGTCAACCAATTATGCTCATGAAGATCTGGAACCAAGACTAGAATCAGAGGGAAAGCTCTCCTTATTTTAAGTAGGGTTGCCAAGTCTGGGTTGGAAAATACCTGGAGACTTTGGGGGTGGAGCCAGGAGAGGGCGGGGTTTGGGGAGGGAGGGGCCTCAGCAGGGTGCAATGCCACAGAGTCCACCCTTCAAAGCAGCCATTTTCTCCAGGGGAGCTGATCTCTGCCAGCTGGAGATCAGTTGTAAAAGCAGGAGATCCCCAGGCCCCACCTGGGGGTTGGCAGCTCTAATTTTAAGTGGTCACAGCGCAGGCCCCCCCCCCCCACGATCTGCACTTCCCTTCTGACTCTGAGAGTTCATTGGTGTAATGCTGGACCTTATAAAACTTTGTTTTGTAAGCAACTGCCAGTGTGAGATAATTGGGTATCCTTCCTCTGCCCCACGGGAATTATTAATGCTCTGTGTAGGTTTTCATTTCCCCTTTGGAACTGTTCATTTTCCAGTCTGGCATTTAAAATGAGCGTTTTCTGATCTGTGGAAAGACATTAATTAGTATTAAGCGTAGCCCTCTCTCTTGAGTTCAGTTAGCAGGGAGCACTGCGTTTTAGAGCTGTATTTTAAGGGCTTTTTGGCCTAGAGTCGCCAGCCTCCAGGTGGTAGTAGAAAAACTGAGGGTCACAGTGTTAGGAAAATACAAGAGGCTGGACCCGTGATACTCGTGGGGGGGGGGATTCCTAAAGGCTGCAGCTCCACATTGAGGAGGAAGCAGCTCCAGGTAAGTCTTCTCCCCCCCCCCCCCGGCATCGAGGCCTCAGCTGCCGGGCCTCCGGTCTTCCCCCCCCCACCCCCAGGCACCGCCGGCCAGCCACAGAGTTTGCAGAGCATGCTCAGGGAACGCTCTTTAGCTTTTGGGGGGATTTAACTATCCTCCAAATATTTTTTTTAACTTTTAGGATTTTTCTGCACACCCGGGGAGTTCCCCAAGTGTGCAGGAAAATCTCTCTGCCCCCCAAGTGCCCCCAGTGTGGGGATATAGATATCTGGACGCACGGGGGCACTTGGCTATTAGATACATAGATAGAGAAATATATGACACTGTGTATAATAGATGTATGCTTAAGGTAGATCTATTTTGTGCTTCTTATTTTTCTTTTTTAAATTTTCCTATACTATTATATAAATATAAAATAAATGTCAAGTATTACCAAACAATACATCAGAGTGTAGGTTTACACTACATTCAAGCATTCAAACAGCACCGTGTCAGTTTCACAGTCCCTAGTCCTATGGGACTCTAGGAATTTACCCGTATCAGATACAAACTTTTTTAAGGACAGTGATGCGCATACAAGACATAAGGTGCAATAAATTCTCTTTGTGAGTATAAAACTCTTAAAATAGCAGCATTTTTCTAAGGTCCCATCGGAACCCTTGCGGAAAACATAATAACTTATCTAGGAGAACATATCTCTCAACTTCTATCGCTTCTAGGGTTGATTTGATTTGGACCTGACTAAAACAGCAGCATTTTTCTAAGGTCCCATCAGAACCCTTGCGGCAAACATCATAACTTATCTAGAAGAACATATCTCTCAAGTTCTATCGCTTCTAGGATTGATTTGATCTGGAACTGACTAAAATAGCAGCATTTTTCTAAGGTCCTGTCAGACGGGAAAAACGGCTACAACTAAAAATATTTTTAAGAATAATGCATCAAATTGTCATTGCACATAATCCACAATATCACAATAAGAAGCATGAAGAAGAAGAAGAAGAAGAGGAAGAAGAGATTGGATTTATACCCCGCCCTTCACTCACTTGGAGTCTCAGAGCGGCTTACAAACTCCTTTCCCTTCCCCTCCCCTCAACAGACACCCTGGGAGGTAGGTGGGGCTGAGAGAGCGCTGAGACAACTGTCCTTGGGAGAACAGCTGGTACAGAGCTATGGCTTGCCCAGATTAGAGTCCGCACACTTAACCACTACACCAAACTGGCTCTCAAAAATTGCGTTCTGTCCCCAAAGTGGTGATCAGCATTTCCCTGGGCATGAAAGAAAGGGCTGAGAGAACTAAGCACTGAGGCAACCCTTTCTGCCCTCCCTCTCGTGATCTGCTTAAGTTCGCAGAATCCGCATTGGTGTCAGAGGGCCACCTAGCCTCTGTTTGAAAACCTCCAAAGAAGGAGAGCCCACCACCTCCCGAGGAAGCCTGTTCCACTGAGGAACCACTCTAATTGCCAGGAAGTTCTTCCTAAGGTTTAGTTGGAAACTCTTTGGATTTAATTTCAACCTCTTGGTTTTGGTCCGACTTTCTGGGGCAACAGATAACAACTCCATACCATCCTCTATATGACAGCCCTTCAGGTCCCTTGGAGACAATGGTTGCTTTGGATGTACTCTGGTGTTACACCCTGCTGGGATCGCTACCTTCCCTAAACCCTGCCCATTTGTAGGCTCCACTCCCAAATGTCCAGGAATTCCCCAACCTGGAGTTGGCGAGCCTAGTTGTAACTTAAAAGATGGGCCATTGCTGTAGTTTGGAGATGCCAAACACAGCCCCTGGCCATTTCTATCTATCTACCCCATCCTTCCTCCCAGGCTCTCTGAGCGGCAACTACGGTTCACCCCCTTTTCAGCCTCACGACGGCCCTGCGAGGTAGGTGATGGTGGAATTGCCTTTCCCCCTGCTTTCTGCTCGGCTCCAAGGGCAAGAAGAGGGAAAACCTTCCCAAGCAGAGGGCCTCAATAAAGTGTTAATTGGGCCGTGGGCGGACACAATACGCAGCCATCGAGGATGTGGTTTCGGGAGGTGGGATCCTGCCAGAGAGACGCAGGAGGCCCGAACTAAGCAGAACATTTTTTTTTATAAAAAAAGGATGTTTTTTTAGAAGGGATGTTTGCGCAACAAGGAAATGTAGGTCCCTGCCTGGCTAGCCCCACAGCTCTGGCTAGCAATATGGGGGAAATGTCAGTGGGGTGGGTGAAAGCCCCATCCAGGGTTTTAATGAAGAACAGCTGCTGACTCGGCACGGGGGCAGAGAGGGGTCCCTTTTCACGCACAAACTCTTCCTCTCGGTGCACCTGGCGCCAATTAAAAGAGGCTGGAAATAGAAAACGGAGAGAGCAAACCAGCCGCTTCCCTTTGCAGGGAGGGGTCTCTCCCTGTTTGTGTGTCAAGGCCTGGGGAAGTCGTAGGATTGCCAGCCTCCAGATGGGGCCTGGCGATCTCCCAGAATTCGAACCCATCTCCCAAACAGACAACTGCCTGTACACGTGCTATAGTGGGGACTGTCCACACAGGGTATTATGGAGAATTTCACTCGCCAAGTCGTGCTGCCTCAGTGGTGCAAGTCGGCAAGTGAACTGAGTTATTTAAACTTCAAATGCCTTCTAGCCGTGCCCGAATATAAGCCGGATAATATCGGCTTTTATTCGGGCATGACTGTTTCATTAGCTGAATCAGACGGTCCAATCTGTATTCAGCTGAATGAATACTCGACAAAACCGATAAGGTATTTTCCGGGTATTTATTCAGCTCAGTATATACCAAGCACACACCCCTACTGACAACCCTAGGAACTCAGCCTCGGGTGCCCGACATGCAAGATCTTTCCTGTGATACGTATTTCATTGTTAATGAATAATAAAAGATTGTGTTCTTTTTCAGGAGCGCCAGTCATTCACTTGCCAGCTGCTCAGGAACAAAATGGGTTTGGTCTAATCCAGGGGTGGCCAACCTGTGGCTCGGGAGCCACATGCGGCTCTTTCACATATATTGTGCGGCTCCTGGCAGGGCGGCTGGGGAAGCAAAGGGGAGGCATGCTTTTTCTCTCTTTCTCCCTTCCTTCCTTCCTTCCCTCCTATCTATTTGCTTTCCTAGTTTCTCTCTCTCTCTTTCTTTCCACTTCTTTCATTCTTTCTTTCCATCTCTCTCAATATCATTAGCAAACAAGTAATATCATTATCAATAACCGGTTTTCCTCGTTTGTTTTTATTTTTGGCAGTCCCATTTAACGTTAATAAAAAGCAAATTTGCATATTTTTAAAAATAAAAACGTGTGTGTGATATTTGTTCCTGTCTTGTGGCTCTCATACATCTGACGTTTATTCTATGTGGCTCTTACGTTAAGCAAGGTTGGCCACCCCTGGTCTAATCCTTCTCTTTCTTAAAAGCATCTATGCCTGCAGATGAAGTCTTTTCATCCCACAGAAGGTAAAAAATATCAGAATCACAGCAAGAAGACCAAAATCATCAAGCTGCTGTTAGGCACAGATGTGCGTGCCAGGAGAGGGAAAAAGTCCTCAGCCTTAACCCCTCCAGAGCTCAAAATAAAACCTCCAGTTCTGCACAGGCAAAACCCAAGAACTGCTTCCTTTTGCATAATCTCATATTGGGTACTAGTGAATAATACAGGCTGTCTTACAAAGGGAAGGGCTGTGGCTCAGTGGTAGAGTATCCGCTCGGCACACAGAAGGTCCCAGGTTCAAGCACCATCATCTCCAGTTTAAAAGGACCAGGCAGCAGGTGATGGGAAAGACCTCTGCTTGAGAGCTGATTCAGTAGGAGGCAGCTTTGTGTCTTCATGTCTTATAATAGGGTTCTCAGCTCTTGGTTGGGAAATTCCTGGTGATTGGAGGGTGGAGCCTGAGGATCCAGGGGTCCGTTGGGGCCGGAGCGAGGTGGAGCGAAGCTCCGCCAGCTCAGGACTGGCCAGTAGGGCAGCCACGGGCTGAATCGGATTCTCTAATCTGATTCAGCTCGCCGCCGAATTGCCGCTGAAATTCGGCGGCAACTTTAAAAGCCACTGGAGGGGAAGGGGTTTGAGGGAGAGGCTCCAAACTTGCAGGGTAGCTGCTGGGGCCTCTCCTCGAAATGCCCACCAAGTTTCAAGAAGATTGGACCAGGGGGTCCAATTCTACAGGCCCCCAAACAGGTTGCCCCCATTCCCTCCATTGTTCTCTGTGGTAGGAAAAAAGTTTAACATTTTTTCCCTCCATAGAGGACAATGGAGGGGATGGGACAATCTGTTTGGGGGCCCGTAGAATTGGACCCCGTGGTCCAATCTTCTTGAAACTTGGTGGGCATTTCGAGGAGAGGCCCCAGCAGCTACCCTGCAAGTTTGTGGCCTCTCCCTCAAACCCCCTTTCCTCCAGCCCCTCATATACCCTGAGTTTTTGCCATTGATTTCAATGGCCCATAGGATATAATGGGGCTGAAACTGACATTCCCTTTCTGACACACTTCCGGTGATGTCAGGGGACGTGGCATATGCTAATGAGGTATGCTAATGAGTTATGCTAATGAGCTCCCGCTGCTGAGGACAATGGGTTTTGGAGAAGGGAGGGGCTCCAGTGGGTATGAGGCCATAGCGTCTACACTCCGAAGCAGCCATTTTTCTCTAGGGGAACTGACCTTTGGAGATCAGTTGGAATTCTGGGAGATCTCCAGGGTCCACCTAAAGTTGGCAGCTCCTAATCAATAAGTTAATGCAGACATTTTAGCTGATGTCTTCCTTTCCTTCATCTGACTGCACTTTAAGCTGATTTACCTCTTTGGGGTGGTGATTGTGTAGGGAGGGAGGAGAAACAGGATCAGTCAGAAAGCCTCGATTCTTTGCTACGATCCACATGGTTTGGCTGGGCTTGCCAAGGAGGGGAGGCTCACTCACCGTGGACTCGGGGTCCTTTGGCTTTCACGTGCCGCTCGCACCTGGCCTTGGCTTTCAGCAACAGGAAGATCTGCTCCTCCTTCGTCAAAACGTCATCAGGGTCGTCCTGCAAACAGAGGGAGCAAGAGAGGTCAAGACCGTGGCTTGGAAGACTCGGGGAGGAAAATTTTGTCAACGAGGAGCAAGGGGGATGACAAAGCAATTGACTGTTTTCTACTCAACCTCCAGGCGGTGGCTGGGAGATCTCCTGGGATTATCTGCAGGAGACAGAGATCAGGTCCCCTCGAGAAAATGGCCGCCTTGGAAGGTGGACTCTCTGGCACTAAAGTCCCTCCCCTCCACAAACCCTCCCCTATTCAGCCTCCCCCCCCCCCCCAAATCCAGGTATTTCCCAACCCTGAGCTGGCAACCCTATGTTGACCAGACCCGAACACAGACCCTGGAAAAGTGTATTCTGTAGTTAGGCACACAGGTGGCTGGTTTTTTGGGGGGGGGATTAGAAGAAGAAGAAGAAGAGATTGGATTTATACCCCGCCCTCCACTCCCCAAGGGAGTCTCAGAGTGGCTTACAAACTCCTTTCCCCTCCCCTCCCCACAACAGACACCCTGTGAGGTAGGTGGGGCTGAGAGAGCTCTTTCCCAAGCTGTCCTTGAGGGAACAGCTGGTTCAGAGCTATGGCTTGCCCAAAGCCATCCAGCCAGGTGCAAGTGGAGGAGTGGGGAATCAAACCCGGTTCTCCCAGATTAGAGTCCACGCACTTAACCACGACCCCAAACTGGCTCTTAGAAATCAGCTTCCTGTTACATTGGTATTTGTCACCTGACGTTCACCTAGGCCTGCCAGGCCCCTGGTCAGGTTGGGGTTCCCCCAAACAGCCACGTCCCCACATGATCTCCCCGATGTGATGACATCACCCGGAAGTGACATCATCATGCCAGGGGCACTCTGGTTTTACCATAGAGTTTTGCCCTTAAACCTGATGTGATGACATCACTTCCGAGTGATGTCATGACATCGGGGGCATCCCAGGCTGCTCCCCAAATTCCCTCACCAGGGCGATGAGGGGACATGGCAACCCAACCTCCACCCAGGAGAGGGACAGACGAATCTCCCTGGGGAGAGCGTTCCAGAGCTTTGGTGCCATGCCCAAGAAGGCCCTCTCTAATCTGGAAGGACCAGGTTTGATTCCCGACTCCTCCACTTGCAGCTGCTGGATGACCTTAGGTCAGTCACAAGTTCTCTCAGAGCTGTTCTGTGTTGTGGGGAGGGGAAGGGAAAGGAGACTGTAAGCCGCTCTGAGTGAAGGGCGGGGTATAAATCCAATCTCCTCTTCTTCTCCTCTCCCAGGTAGCCACCCACCTAATCCCATAAAATCTATTAAATCTATCCCTATTATCTATTGACATTTGTAGTATATTAAGTGTATTAAGCCATACAGCATTCCTTTATCAAATCCTCACTGACCTTATAGTTCCTTCAACCTCCTCGAGGGGCATTTAGACTGCGTTTCGGGTGCGATGCAAATGTATTGCCATTTAATTGGTTTAATTGAGCAGTTAAAGGTCAAGACGAGAAATCATCCAAAAATTATTTAATTGGTTGACAGGCTGATGGAATAATAATCGCGATAATAAGCCAGGCCCCCCGCCCGCCTTCGCACCTGGTTTGTCTCCACTTCATATGTCACAACACTCAGCAAAAGAAGATGTTGTAGGGAATCAGGAAGCGACCGGGGGGGGGGGGACTGTTACAAAACCTCTCGCCCTCTGGGAAAAGCCCCTCCCCCAATTTTAGTAGTCTTGAACTCGCCTGAAGCATCCTGATACTGAATCTCGGTCAACTGGAGATGCTGGGGATTGAACCTGGGACCTTCTGTATGCCGAGCTGATGCTCTGCCAGTGAACCACAACCCCTCCCCAAAGAGAAGGAATGAACCTATGAAGGCATGAAGTTGCCTTATACTGAATCAGACCATCAGTCCATCAAGGTCAGTCTTGTCAACTCAGACTTGCAGTGGCTCTCCAGGGTCTCTCAGGCTGAGGTCTTTCCCATCACCTCCTGCCTGATCCTTTCAACTGGAGATGCTGGGGACTGAACCTGGGACCTTCTGCATGCCAAGCAGAGGTCCTGGCCCCACCGCTGGACCTCCTGATGGCACCTGGTATTTTTGGCCGCTGTGTGACACAAAGCGTTGGACTGGATGGGAAAATGGCCTGATCCAACATGGGCTTCTCTTATGTTCTTACGTTCTCCTCCACTGTGCCACAGCTTTAGGGGCCGTGCAAGAGCAGGCGTACAAAACGTTTGCCTGCTTTCAAGAGGCCGATCTTTGCTGAGAGCCGAGAGGCAAAGACGAATACAAACCTCACTGTCGGCAGCCTCTTGTGAAGTTAACGAGGTCCTTTAAAAGAAGCAATTTGTAGCGGTGGCACAGGACACAAACCCCCGGGCTGAAGTCTTCCCTTGGAAAGTGCTTGTTAAGGGACAGCACATACCCTCACGGAAGATCGATCGAGATGGGTCGCCGTGTTAGTCTGTTGTTAGCAATCGAAAAGAGCGAGAGTCCAGTGGCATCTTGAAGACTTAACAAAATGTGTGGCGGGGAGCAGCTTTCTTTGCGCGTCATCTGAAGAGGTGAGCAGGGTCTCACGAATGCTCATGAGTTGCTATTGGGCTCTCACGGAAAGTACAGTAATATTAAATACGTAGCGATCACCTTTTAACGATAAGCATTTTGATCACTAGAGTAATGAGTGTGTGGGCAAGTTGCCAGTCGCAAATAGCTGGCGTCTTCTGGGGGTGGAACCCTTCAAAGCCCTTGACGAACAGCCCTTGTGGGTATTGCGGGACCCCAGAAGTGACATCACGGCCACAACAGGATGCTCTAGGAGTCCTTCAGATCTCTACGATAAAGTCCGGCCCCCTCTGTTTCCCTCCAGCAGTGGGAGGGCTGCAGTGAAAGCTGGACAATGCCTGTTGAAGCTGGGTAAGCGGCAACCGTAGCGTGTTGGGGCTGTATTTTCCCACCACAGAGGACTCTTAGCTAGCCCTTTCGTAGCTGTAGGAAGGGAAAGGCCTTGTCTCCCTGCCTCCTTGCTCTGTCTCATTGGCATTAGGCAGAGTAGCTGCTTCCAGGTTGCCTGGTCCCTATCTTCTGCCGGCAGGGGGACCGAGTGTTCTGTCTGGGATCTTCTGGTGTGTGCGGGTAGCGCGCGCGCGCGCCACGACGACATCACCTGGAAGTGATGTCATTGTGCTAGGCACATCGCCAGGGGGTGCTCTAGCATTTGTCCAGAAACTCTATGGTACCGTAGAGTTTTCAGGCCGAGTGCTAGAACATCCCCCCCGGCAATGTGCTGCGCATGAAGACATCATTGTGCCGGACATGTTGCCATGATCTTGGCATTTTGGGGGGTGGGGTTCCCCCCCGGCTGCATCCGGCCCGTGGATCAGGGGTCCCTAGAGTGGGCAAACCCCTGCCCCCCCCAGGAATGGCAAACCTAGCTACTTCAGTCCCTGGCACAAGGCCCACAGCTTAGGGAAACCTGCCGGTAACATAGAATTTTTAATATAGGGATGTTTCAGGTGGGTAGCCATGTATGCAGTAGAAAAGCAAGATTCATGTCCAGTCCGACCTGAGAGACTAACCAGATTTTTGGATTGTAAACTTTGGAGGGTCAAAGATGGTATCTGATGAAGGGAGCCAGGACTCTCAAAAGCTGCCCTGGAAACCTTGTTGGTTTTTAAGGCGCTACTCGATGCAAACTTGGGCATGGATCGAAATCTGTACAGGATTTTGGGAACTGAAACTTGAACGATGGAGGAAATAAGGCCAGGGGTTGGATCCAACCCGGGAAGAGGGGTCCGCCACAACATTGTTTGCTCTAAACTGAATTACTGTGAGCTAGCTCAGTTTTTTAGCCTCCAGATCATAGATTTTCATCTTAGCTCAGGAAGGATGGCTCCAGAGCAAACTAATTTATACAGCAGCCAAATGGCTTGCTCACAACTTTAATGCCGGTAGCTCACAAAGTAGATTTTTTGCCCACAAGACTCCACAGCTGAGAGGCAGCATTGTCCCCCAACCACCACAAATGCTATGCGGGGGAGGAGTCATAGAAAGGGAGTAATAGTGAGAGTGGAAACAGAGGAAGAGTTCAAATGCTGGCTGGATCCAACCTTGGGTCAATGGAAGCTCCACAATCTCCGGAGGCATTTGGACGAGAGTTATGGAAGCATTCCTGATTAGCAACCGAACGGATGGTCAATGTAAACACTCAGACACGCGAATGCGCAGACGTACACGATTCCCTGGCAGCCTGCCCACACGCACAGTCCTTCCAGCTCTCCGAAGAATCCCATTAAGCAACGCTCTCCTGGCAGCGGGACCCGTCTAATAGCCGCGCCGATAAATATAACTCAAGACAACAGCTGAGCCTCGCGGCTTCCGAATGCATCTCTCTTCCCCGCTGCCGCCCAAATTCCAGCGGGTTTAAAAATACCAAAGGGCTTCCCTATCTGCCGCCAGTCATTTCATTTCCCATGTGGCATCGACCGTCCATCAACAGCATCTCCGCTAAATCCCAGGACAAGCACCGGCGGTCGGGTGGCGGACGCATCCTTTGTGTGGGCCCTTTTAAGGGACCTCGGTATTCTATTTGGGGCTAGACACTGGATTCACTGCTGGTTCGGACATCTGCAAATCGAAGGCTTCCATTGTTCTTTCGCTCTTTCTTTCCTGGATTTATTTATTTATTTATAATTTGCATTTATATCCCGCCTTTCCAGGCGAGCGGGCTCAAGGCAGCTTCCAACAATTAAAATACCACAGAACCAATGGTTTTCAATTTTTTTACAAAAAACATAGCAGAGTTACAGATAAAACAACAGATACTGGTGGCAAAAACAGAGTCACACGGTGGAAATGGCGGCAGAGGCTCGGCCAGCAAGTTTCCAGGGCAATGATGTCCTTAGTCGTCGTCCCCCCCCCCCCGGTGGCAGCTCATAATTGAAAGCCTGTCTAAGGGACAACCCGATACCAGCTCCACCACCGTTTCCAGACTTTGACACAGGAAGCAGACAAGACGGTTTAAAATCCGAGTCTGAAACATATCCCCCTTCCCCTTTAACATCCAGACTGACGGAGAGTTCTGGAGAAACTAAAATTTTGCCTGCTTGGTCTGATTAGATTGGGGTTGCCAATCGCAACATGGCACCTGGAGATCTCCTGCTATTACAGTTGAACTCCAGATGACCAAGAGCGCAAGTTTGGTGCAGCGGTTAGGAGCGCGGACTCTAATCTGGGAGACGTGGGTTTGATTCCTACTCTTCCACATGTAGCTGCTGGTGTGACCTTGGGTCAGTCACAAGTTCTTTCAGAGTTGTTCTCTCAAGGGCAGTTCTCAAAAGAGCTCTCTCTGCCCCACCTACCTCACAGGGTGTCTGCTGTGGGGAGGGGAAGGGAAATGAGATCCCACTCTGAGTGAATGGTGGGGTATAAATCCAATATCTCCTTTTTGGGCAAAACTCTATGGTAGAATCGGCTACAAATCATAGAGTTCTGCCCCCAAACCAGAGTGTCACTGTCTGACATCTCCAACATGCTTATGTCTCTTCCAGGTTACGTATGCATGTCGCAGCTATTTCTGGCTTCTCGGAAATAGGAGGGGGTAATTTGGAGGGGGGACAGAGCCCCAAAGCAGAAGACCCCTGCCAGGACCAGGGGGTCTGGCAACCCTAGCTGAGAGAGTTCTGAGAGAACTGTGACTGACCCAAGGTCATCCAGCTGGCTTCATGTGAAGGAGTAAGGAATCGAACCCGGTTCTCCGGATTAGAGTCCGCTGCTCTTAACCACGACACCACACTGGCTCTAGGGGACACATGTCTGACGGAACGATCACAGAATTTGTAAAGCAGTTTCTTGGTGCAACACATCATGAACCCCAACACGCAAACCACACAGAAGTGTCATGTCTAGACCAGTGCTCCCTCTCAGCTATGGAGTCTTGTGAGCAAAAATAGTGAGCGAGCGATTTGGCTGCTGCATAAAATTAGCTTGCTCTGGAGCCCTCCTCCCTGAGCTAAGACAAAAATCTGTGAGCTGGAGTCTAAGAAACTGAGCTAGCTCACACTAACTCAGCTTAGAGGGAACACTGATGGGGAGAGGTTCTGGAGAAAGAACAGAATTACAAGACATTTTTAAAAAAATTTTTTAACCTCCTCAGAATTGCTTGCCATCAGCATGACACTGGGACCCTCAGGGGCGCCTCCCCCTAACCCCCGCACCCCACCAAGATGGCAGCTGCTTTCCTGTCAAAATGTTTTGGCACAGAAAAAAGGAATCTAGCGTTCGCCACACTAACAAAATGGAGAAACGCAGAACGGTTTGCAAGCGGAGGGTGAGAAGGCAGAGGACCCCACCAGGGCCTGGGAAATCTGTTTCGTCGGCTGCCCCGCTCCTCCTGCCCTGCCCACCGAAAGAAGGACACGGGATAATTACGATAATGTTTTTTTTCCGGCCTATCCATTTGGCTGGCTGATCTCCCAGCCTGTAAAGTAAACCCCAAATCCCCGAGGAGAGGTCATATTCGCTCTCGTTATGGGATTCGTTTTCAGGGATAACGCTGTCATTTTTTGTAGGCGCTCCTTGGCAAAGGGCCGAAAAATAGTAAAGAAGCAAATGTGGCTGAGATTTTTTTTTTTTTAAATTCATTTTGCGTTTGGTCCAAGTAGCAAGGCAAGCACTGGCTGGGGAGTTTGCCTGCAAGACTGAGAAATGCTTTGAGAAGATGAAGAAAAGGTAGTGGTGGAGGAGGAGACTGGATTTATACCCTGCCCTTCACCACCCAAAAACGTTTCAGAGCAGTTTACAATCTCCTTTCCCCTCCCCACATCAGACACCCTGGGGCTGAGAGAGCTCTTTTGAGGACTGCTCTTGAGAGAACAGCTCTGAGAGAACTTGTGACTGACCCAAGGTCACACCAGCTGCTGCATGTGGAAGAGTGGGAAAGATCAGAGTACACGCTCCTAACCACTAGAGCATTTAGCGTAGTGGGAAGGCAGAATAATGGGGATCGAGGCTCCCAAACTGCGACCTCACGCTGCGGCGCCCGTATGCATCCACTCAACTTCAGCGCGTTTCTGTCCCAGTGCCACAAAAATCCCTGGGTTATCAAGACGGAGCCACAAATAGACTCTGAGATATTACTCGGGGTCATGATAACCGTAGTCATAGAAGGCATGGTTCTTATGGCAAGGAGCACGCCTCGTGTATGGAGAGATCTTGAAGGGCTCCGTAAAAGCTTCGTTATAAATACTTCCCTCCCTGGCAGCATGCGAAGGCAGTGCAGGGGAGAGAGAAGAGGCAACAAGAAAACTCTGAATAACAGAAAAGAAGGGGGTACTGAGTTCCAGAGTTCTAGAGAACGATTACGAAGACTGAAGCCATGATCGTTGTTTTTGGAAGATACAGCGCACTGCACATCACCGATTTGCTTCTGAATTTCTGCCTCCGAAATTAACGTGCACAAGGTTACTCAACGACCAGGTCTCATTTCGTAGCAGGAGCTCCTTTGCATATTGGGCCACACCCCCCTGATGTAGCCAATCCTCCAACAGCTTACAGTAGCCCCTGTAAGAAGAGCTCTGTCAGCTCTTGGAGGATTGGCTACATTAGGGGTGTGTGGCCTAATATGCAAAGGAGCTCCTGCTACGAAAAGAGCCCAGCGTCACGACCAATGCTCCCTCCAAGCTGTGGGGTCTTGTGAGCAAAGATTCTACTTAGTGAGCTGCTGGCATTACAGTTGTGAGCGAGCGATTTGTCTGCTGCATAAATTAAGTTTGCTCTGGAGCCATCTTTCCTGAGCGAAGACAAAAATGTATGAGCTGGAGGCTAAAAAACGGTGAGTTCGCTCACACTAACTCAGCTTAGAGGGAACACTGCTCACGACCAGGGATTCTGATTTTGAAAAAGAGGCATCGGAACTCTCAAGAGGGAAAGGAGGTTTTCAATCTGTATGCTGAAAACTCATGACACTTTTAAACATTTTCAGAAGAATTTTGTCGAAGAGGTTCTGGAACTCTGCTCCGGTGTGTTCCCCCAGAAAAGAAATCCCTACTCACGACTCATCTTGGGAAGCAGTGGGACCTCCTCCTTTGGAGGTTTTCAAGCAGAGGCTAGATGGCCCTCTGACAGCAATGCGGATTGTATGAACTTGGGCAGATCAGGAGAGGGAGGGCAGGAAGGCTGCCTCAGTGCTTAGTTCTTGTGGCCCTTTCTTACACGCCCAGGAAAATGCCGATAACCACTTTGGGGTCAGAAGTTTGGCTAAGGGTCCCAGAGTTTTTTTTTTTTTGCCATCTTCTGGGCATGGAGCAGGGGTCACTGGGAGCATGGGGGGAATTTGTTACCAGATGGTTCCACAAACAGACTCTGAGATATTACTCGGGGTCATGATAACCATAGTCATAGAAGGCATGGTTCTTATGGCAAGGAGCACTCCTTGCGTATGGAGAGATCTTGTAAAGGGAAATTTGTGAATTTCCTGCCTTGTGCAGGGGGTATTGGGCTGCCGAGTCCTGAAAACTCACCGGCGGGGGGGAGTCCTCCTCTCGCCGGGAGTTTCTTCTGGCCCATCGACGTCACCGGAAGTGACGCAGCAGGTTGGGGGCATTGCCAGGGCGACGCTCTGGCAATCGCCCCAAAACTCTATCATAGATCTATCAAACATCTTTTGGGAACTGCTCATGAGAGAACAGCTCTGAGAGAACTTGTGACTGGCCCAAGGTCACACCAGCAGCTGCATGTGGAGGAGTGGGGAATCAAACCTGGTTCTCCCAGATTAAAATCCAACTCCTGACCACGTGACCCCAACGTGCTGCGTCACTTCCGGTGACGTCATTACATCATCCTTGCTGGACGACGTTGGGGGTGGGGTTCCCCCCGCCGGCCAAATGCTGGCCGGCGGATCGGGAACCCCTTTAGCGGGGGATCCCCCGCCCCCCGGGCTGACTTGGCAGCCCTAAGGGGGTAGGACTAGATGACCCTGGAGGTCCCTTGCAACTCTACGATTCTATGACTGATGAAGATTCATACATCAAAACTGGAATACAGTCGGCATGCCATCTTTGTTGTGTGTCTTTTATCGCTTGTTAGTCCTTTACAGCATATGTTGTACTGCAGTATTTTCCCCCAATTGCTATCCATTTTAGATAGCTGTATATTACATAATCGTAACGGTTGACATTGTAAAAAAAAAAAACTTCTTGATAGTGTTCCTAATCATTGCCATTGTGGGTATATTATGACATTGTTGTAATTCTGTAATTATAATCACCTTTTTCACATTTTTGCAATCCTTGACTTATAGATGCGCCTCCATTATTCCTTTTTACACATTCTGTAATCATTCTTAGACCTTTGGTACTTCGTACCCCCTTCTTTTTGGGAATAGAGACCACAGAAGATCCTTCCGGAACTTTCCATGGCTGGATTTCTCCCCTGAAATGGGTGTTGCAAGTTTGTCTGTTTGTTCAAAATATTTGTTAGCTGCCTTTCTAACTTGCAGGACACGAGATGGCTTGCAATATAAATAAAATGAGGATGAGGAAAAAACATAAAATAAAAACAACATCAGTAAAACAACAATTCTAAAAACACATAAAAAGACTACAGTTCGAAACACAGAGCTGGAAGGGACCTAAAGGGTCATCTAGTCCAACCCCCTGCACAACGTAAGAAATTCACAACGACCCTCCCTCCCCACTCTTCCAGTTACCCCTGCTCCAAGCCCAGAGGAAGGCAAAAAAAAAAAAAAACAACCTCTAGGGTCCCTGGTCCGATCTGGTCTGGAGAAAAATTCCTTCCTCAGTCTTACCCTGGGGACATAAGAAAGGGCCCCAAGAGCCAAGTTGGTCTGCCAGTAAATGAAAACTAAGGTTGCAGTCACACACGTGATATAAAGGGGGGGGGGGAGGCTATTTCCTCCGGCGGAAGTTGGCTTGCAGTTCTGTAATCGCATAGTCTTTTGAAGCTGCGGGCACAGCCCGCCACTGTGTGATCAGACGCAACCACGGATGAGTTGGGGGGGAGTGTTTGCCATTTGTTCCCGGTGCGCTTAAACGAGGGATCAGTGATTCACACCTCAGACCTGAGTGTGCAATGATGTGCATACTGAGAAGGGGAAAAAACAACCGCATGGAGTTGGGATGGCCTGATCAGACCATCCCAACGCCATGAGAGCATGCTGAAGCGATCAGACATGGGAAAGTCCATCTGTGGCCCATAGCAACCCGTTCACTACCGGACTTTCCAAGGTGTCTTTTAACTCTGCTTCTGCGGTGGAGCAAACGGGGTTGCCGATGGCTGTAGGGCACTTCCCAGATGTTGTCGCACTCCTTTAACCCACCCGGCATTCGCACCTGTGTCGGGGCTAATTGTGTGTGTGATTGCAGCCTAAATGAGTCAAATGCAGTCCTAAATAAAACTCTCTTCAACTGCCTTCTTAGAATGAACAATGAGGGGGCCAGCTGCCTGTCCCTGGGGAGGTTCTTCCCTAATTGCGAGGCTACTACCAAAAAGACCCTGTCTCGAGTACCCCCCAGATGAATGTCTTTGGTTGGTGGGACAGTCAGGAGAGCTTCTCCCTGTAATCTTCATTCCCGAGTAGAGACAAATATAGTTTAAATATGAATTGGGATGTTTGGCCTGGGGGTTTTCCTATCCCCCAGCTGAAAATCATTTTCCGATCTATCCTCCATCTTTCCAAGCACAAGTGATCCCGGGACACGTAGTATTCATGTATCAGGCTTTGCCAATCGCTTTGCCAGAAGTACTTTTCTCCCTTTCTCACAATACAAGAACTCGTAAACACTCCATGAAACTGCTGAGCAGTCGGGTTAGAACAGATAAAAGGAAGTCCATCTTTCCCCAAAGAGTGATTAACATGAGGAATTCACTTCCACAGGAGGTGGTGGCGGCTACAAGCATGGACAGCTTCAAGACGGAGTTAGATAAACATATGGAGCAGAGGTCCATCAGTGGCTCTTAGCCACAAGGTATAGATAGGATCTCTCGGTCTGGGGCAAGTGATGCTCTGTATTCTTGGTGCTTGGGGAGGCAACAGTGGGAGGGCACCTGGTGTCCTGGCCCCACTGCTGGACCTCCTGAGGGCACCTGGTATTTTTGGCCACTGTGTGACAGAGTGTTGGACTGGGCGGGCCACTGGCCTGATCCAACATTGGCTTCTCTGATGTTCTTATATGGAGCAGAGGTCCATTAGTGGCTCTTAGCCACAAGGTACAGATAGGATCTCTCGGTCTGGGGCAAGTGATGCTCTGTATTCTTGGTGCTTGGGGGGGACGGACAACAGTGGGAGGGCTTCTAGTGTCCTGGCCCCACTGCTGGACCTCCTGGGGGCACCTGGTGTTTTTGGCCGCTGTGTGACAGAGTGTTGGACTGGATGGGCCACTGGCCTGATCCAACATTGGCTTCTCTCGTGTTCTTCTGTTCTTATGAACAGCACACAGAATCAAGCAGATACATTTTTTTAAAAAAACACGAAATGGGCAATATTATCAGTGAAACATCCAAGATCCCACCGATGGTGTTCTGTTGTGCTCCTGCCGGGAACAAACTTGGTATCCTGCCTTTGTGGTTAGCTATTTTGGGGTGTTTTTTAAAAAAAATAAAAAATGAACAGATACTATTTTCATCAGAAAGAATGTGGTCTGAAACCGATTTCCTGTAAGGCTGAAGCTGGAAAGGTTTTAAAATAAATAAATGCCCCTCTGCCAGCTGGCCAGGCTGGGGCTACGGTAGCAAAGAAGCAAACGGTGGCAGTTTCTTCGGCTGCCAGGAGGGTGGCTATATGCCAAGGAGGTAGGAGGAACTGAAAGTTCCAGCCCTGGGATGCAAAGAGGGAGGGGAGAGCTGGAGGTCATATGCAATGCTCCCTCTAAGCTATGGGGTCTGGTGAGCAAAAATCCTACTTCGTGAGCTACCGGCATGAAAGTTGTGAGCAAGCAATTTGGCTGCTGCATGAATTAGTTAGCTCTAGAGCCCTCCTCCCTGAGCGAAGACAAAAAAATCTGTGAGCTGGAGGCTAAAAAACGGAGAGCTAGCTCACACTGACTCAGCTTAGAGGGAACACTGCTCAGTGGTGTGCAGTGCCATAGAATCGACCCTCCAAAGCAGCCGTTTTCTCCGGGGGAACTGATCATTGTATGGTCTGGAGATTGGTAACCCTATCCTGGTCAGATGGACCCTAACTAAACATGGTTGGTAGACCAAGAAGGGTGGCCACGATACTCTGTCTGTAGCAGGAGAAAAGAGCCCGAGTCCAGAGTACCCTCCAGACTAACAAAATTCGTGGCAGGGTATGAACTTCTGTGGTATCTGAAGGAGTGATCAGTGACCCACAAAAGTTCGTACCCTGCCACGAATTTCATCGCAGATAGAATCTGGGCTGAGAACCAGCTGGGTCTGGAGGTTCATGAGAACTTCCTAGCTGGCCCTGCTGGTGGACCTTCTGATGTCACTAGGATTTGAGGTAGGGGATCCTTTGGTTTTGTGGGTTCCTGCCTGCCTGGGGGGAAATTCCCCCCCCCAACAGCAATGTGGAGCAATGTGCCTACGTCACCCAAAAGTGACGTGGGCACATCAGTAAAGTTGGGGGGACGCTCTGGTTTTTGGGCAAAACTCTATGGTTCGAGGCTGATTTTACCATAGAGTTTTGCCCATAAACCAGAGTGTCACCCTGATGTGCCTATGTAAGTTCTGGGTGATGTAGGCACAGCCCATGACATCGATTCTGGAGACACTGGCACGTCGGGGGCAACACTCCCTCTAAGCCGTGGAGTCTCGTGAGCAAAAATTCTACTTTGTGAGCTGCTGGCATTAAAGTTGTGAGCGAGCGATTTGGCTCCTGCATAAATCAGTTTGCTCTGGAGCCAGCCTTCCTGAGTGAGACAAAAAGGTGTGAGCTGGAGGTGAAAAAACTGAGTTAGCTCATACTAACTCAGCTTAGAGGAAACACTGGTCGGGGGTGACACTTCCAGTTCCCGGAACATCCCTCCCGTTCCCCCGCTGGTGTCTCAAAGGCAACCCTAGATGGCAACTGGGTTTTGGCCACTGTGTGACTCAGAGTGTTGGACTGGATGGGCCACTGGCCTGATCCAACATTGGCTTCTCTTATGCTCTCGTGTGTTCTTATGGCTCTGACCAAGTGAACCAACCTGATGCCTCCAGGTGCTTACAAGTGTCATTCCAGGAGGCCCTTCCTGGAGGCTAGCAACCCTAGTCACAGCCCACTTTTGGGTCCCACCCCAGAGTCTGAGAACTCCTGCCTTAGCTGGTTTCTTTCATCAGTGGGATAGCTTTCCCCTGAAAGAAGCCATTTCCAAGCGCTACGCAGAGCCAGTTTGGCGTAGTGATAGCAATTCCAAATTTTACAACACAGCCATGGATCGACAGAGCGTTAGCATTTATGGCTTCCGTATCAGGAGTATCTGCCTTGCTTATCTTCAAATGAGCTAGATGGGGCCAAGAAGATCACATTTTCTGAGAAGCTGAAGGGGATACCTATAGGGTATTCGACTCCGGGTTGGGAAATTCCTGGAGATTGGGGGATGGGCTGTGGCTCAGAGGTAGAGCCTCTGCTTGGCATGCAAGAGGTCCCAGGTTCAGTCCCCAGTTTCTTCATGAAAAGACAGTAGGTGGTGGGAAAGATCTCTGCCTGGGACCCTGGAGAGGCGCCACCAGTCTGAGAAGACAATACTGACCTTAATAGATCAGTATACAGCAGTTTCATATGAGGGGCTGTGGCTCAGTGGAAGAGTCTCTGCTTAGCCTGCAGAAGGTCCCAGGTTCAATCCCTGGCATCTCCAGTTAAAAGGACCAGGCAGGAGGTGATGGGAAAGACCTCCGCCTGAAGAAGAAGAAGAAGAGATTGGATTTATACCCCGCCCTCCACTCCCCAAGGGAGTCTCAGAGCGGCTTACAAACTCCTTTTCCCTTCCCCTCCCCACAACAGACACCCTGTGAGGTAGGTGGGGCTGAGAGAACTCTTTCCCAAGCTGTCCTTGAGGGAACAGCTGGTACAGAGCTATGGCTTGCCCAAGGTCATCCAGCCGGCGCAAGTGGAGGAGTGGGGAATCAAACCCGGTTCTCCCAGATTAGAGTCCACGCACTTAACCACGACACCAAACTGGCTCTGAGACCCTGGAGAGCCACTGCCAGTATGAGTAGACAATACTGATCTTTTTTTTAATTATTATAAGTTTATTTTTGTTTTCACATATTACAATCATCAGCTTAAAGGACCTCCATACTTCTTTTTGCATCAAGTAAATTGATCACATTACTTATATTCTGTATCTTATTTTCATATATATTATACTTCGGTATCTAGAGCAGGGTCCTCGCAAGCCTCTGCCTTCGACACCCCGATTACAGCTACATATTTATTATTTTCCGTCTGTTTTCTCTAATTCCACTCTACTATATCGAATTTCTTCTAACGTCGCAGAGACAAATAAATCAGGAACATGAGCAAGAAAAGCGTATGAAAGAAAACAGCCCAGTACTGCAACATGGCTGTGAGAACCGGACTGTAAGGAAGGCCGAGCACCAAAGAATAGATGCTTTTGAATGATGGTGCTGGAGAAGACTCTTGAGAGTCCCGTGGACTGCAAGGAGATCCAGTCAGTCAATCCTAAAAGAAATCAACCCTGACTGTTCCCTGGAAGGCCAGATCCTGAAGCTGAAGCTCCAATACTTTGGCCACCCAATGAGAAGGGAGCACTCGCTGGAGAAGACCCCGATGCTGGGAAAGACTGAAGGTCAGAGAAGAAGGGGACGGCAAAGGGTGAGATGGCTGGACAGTGTCATCAATGCAACAGACATGAAATTAAGCAAACTCCAGAGCATGACAGAAGACAGGAGGGCCTGGCGTTAGGTGGTCCATGGGGTCGCAAAGAGTTGGACTCGACTGTGCGACTGAACAACAATAACAACAACAACAAGAACTGCAACGTGTGAACAGAAATGCTGGGTTGAACCTACAGCCTTACGCATGCCAAGCAGGGGCTCTGCCACTGAGCCACAGCCCCTCCCCAAGAACAATGTGCATTCCGTCAAGCATTCTGAACGCATGAGAATCGATCTCTTTGGGAGAGCAGAGAGATGGACTAGATGACCTTTGGGTACCTCCAACGAGGTGCCCTTTCCAAACATCTCTGGCAACCGTGCCGTTTGGACTCGGACTCGCTGTCAACCTTAATAGGGTAGGATCCCTTCGCTCTTGCTGGAAGTTCATCACAACCTCCCTTGTTAAACCCGTCAAAAGGCAAGGCGCTAAACTCAACTAGCCGGCCAGCCTCTGGGGAGGAGCGCTCTCTGTTTGTCTTGGCGCTCAGCCACCAGTTTCTGCCCACCTTCAGCTGCCAGATCATCCACCTTGGAGTGTCTGGACAGGGTCTGACGGTTCTTAGAAATGGCTCCTCTGTGTATAGTGTATAGCTGGCCCCCCCCAATGCACTTTCTCGCTTTGTTCCTTTTATTAAGGCAGATGTTCCCAGAGGCTTTATGGGTCTCATAAAACCCCGTCTCTGGAGTCTTTCTTCTCCGCTATTAGAGTTACAAGGGAACAGATTATGTTTATGCCCTTTTGTGGATTTACGGCTGTTCGGAGTGACCAAAAGAGGGGATGGATTTGAGAAAGGCGCCTAGTGCAAGAACTGCTGCCGGTGAGGGCGCTGACATTATACAAGGCGCAATGTTCCTTCTAAGCGGTGGAGTCTTGTGAGCAGAAATTCTACTTTCTGAGCTACTGGCATTAAAGTGGTGAGTGCGCAGTCTGGCTGCTGCATAGGTTAGTTTGCTCTGGAGCCCTCCTTCCTGAGCGGAGACAAAAAGGTGTGAGCCGGAGGCTAAAAAACGGTGGGCTAGCTCACACTCACTCAGCTCTGAGGAGACACTGCTCTGGAGCCCTCCTTCCTGAGCTAAGACAAAAAGGTGTGAGCCGGAGGCTTAAAAACGGTGAGCCAGCTCACACTAACTCAGCTTAAAGGGAACATTGGTAGCCGGGGCCCGGAAATCTCTCTTAATTACATCTGATCTCCAGGCGACAGAGGTCAGATCTCCTGGAGGGAACAGCAGCTTTGGAGGGTAGGCAAGAAGGCACCACAGTTTGGTGTAGTGGTTAAGTGCGTAGACTCTAATCTGGGAGAACCGGGTTTTGATTCCCTCTCCCCCACTTCCACCGGCTGGATGACCTTGGGCAAGCCATAGTTCTGACAAGAGCTGTCCTTGAAAAAGAGCAGTTTCTGTCAGAGCTCTCTCAGCCCCACCTACCTCACCGGGTGTCTGCTGTGGGGAGGGGGAGGGAAAGGAGATTGTCAGCCAGTCTGCGACTACGAGTGAAGGGTGGGGTATGAATCCAATCGCTTCTTCTTCTTCTTCTGTCCTCCCCAGGCTCCATTCCCAAATATCCAGGAATTTCCCAACCTGGATCTGGCAACCTTCCCCCCCCCCCACCATACCCCACTGGTGTCAACCCTGCCATTGGCCAGCCGCCCACTGTCAGCCTAACCTGCCTCCCCGGCCGCAAAGAAGAGTGAGCTTATATCAAATGCCCTAGAGATTTGGGGGTGGAGCCTGAGGAGGACAGGGACCTCACTGGGGTACAGCGCCACAGAGTCCACCCTCCAAAGCCGCCATTCCCCCCCAGGGGAACTGATCTCTGTAGTCTGGAGACGAGCTGTAATTCCAGGGGATCCCCAGGTCCCACCTGGGGGTTGGCATCGCTACCCCCAACGCACCACGCTGGCTCTCTATCCTGCTTGCTCTGCTACATGTTTTTTTTCCTGCTGTCCCTGCACTTATTTTGTCAGCAGAGTATTTACTACTTTGGTTGAAAGTTATTTCTTTTAAAAAAAACCCACACCACATCCCTTCCGCAGAAGATGTTATCGACCCTTCAGCATAGAACACGGCAGCTGCAGGCGGCGGCTTATCTGATTCATCGTGTTTAAAGGCGCTCATTTCTGCACCAGAGAGATCCGTCTCCCTCATTCTCGGGTGCCACGTCCAGAGGCTCCGGAAGGGAACCAAATCCTGACGCATGACAACCGTGGCCCTTCATGGGCAGAATTCGAACAAGGCAGCAATCCCGCAAAGACGAGGGGGGCGGGTCAGGGCCCCCCAACGTGGCACCCAGGGAGGCAGGAGGGCAGGCCGGGGGTGGGGGGGAAGGAGAGGAGGCAACGGCCGGCTGAATGGCCACCGGCGGGCGCTCCATTTTGCCGGGGGTGGCTGAGCCCCCCCCCCGGAAATTTCGGGGGGGGCCGAGCCCTCGAGCCCCCCCCGTAGTTGACGCCCACGGCCAGAGGAATCCCTGGAGTTATTTATCTAGAGTCGGTCCCAGTGAGTGGGGAAAGAAGAAGAAGAAATAATTGAATTTATACCCCGCCCTTCATTCGGAGTCTCAGAGTGGCTTACAAACTCCTTTCCCTTCCCCTCCCCACAACAGACACCCTGTGAGGTAGGCGGGGCTGAGAGAGCTTTTCCAGAACTGTCCTTGAGAGAACAGCTCTGACAGAACTATGGCTTGCCCAAGGTCATCCAGCAGGTGCAAGTAGACAAGTGGGGAATCAAACCCGGTTCTCCCAGATTAGAGTCTGTGCACTTAACCACCACACCAAACTGGCCGTGGGAGACTTGTTACCGTCGCATCCCGTGTGGGTTCCCATTTCTGCAAAGCTGGGTCTTGAACGTGCAAAAGCCAGACGGCAGGAAGGGGAAAATATCTGGAGGAGTGGGAACACTTTACTGCAGCCATACTAAATGGGTTTCGGTTTCGATCTGCGGGTCAATAATGATATCTTTGGAGGGAGCCAAATGTTTCCGGGGAAAGCGTTACTATAAATATTCACCTATGGCTTCCTGAACCTGTTTGGTGTCTTGGTTTCTGCTGGCACCTGCGTAGCACCCTCCTACAACTCGGGGTCAGTCCCGGCCATTTGGGGGTCATGGACCGAGCAAGATGCTCTCATGACACTCTGCAGCCAAATCAGTTGGGACAACCCGATATGGGTGAGTCGGCTGAAAGGGAAAGGAGGACGAGTCTTTCAAAAAATGCCAACTGCTGTTGGAAAAGGAAGGCATCCCAAATCCTCATGAAAACTGGAGCGAAGCCGCTCAACTTCCTCCACCCGCAGATAGCTCACGTGGTGTAGTGGTTACATGAGTGTCCGACTAGTATCTGGGAGACTTGGGTTCGAATTCTTAGTCATGCCATGGAAGCTCGCTGGGTAACCTTGGGCCTGCCACAGTTTCTCAGCCTAACTTTTATACTGTTGTTCTTAATCTGGTTTTAATTGTACTGTATTTTATATGGTGCAAGGGTTGGACCATAAGGAAGGCTGAGTGCCGAAGAATAGATGCTTCTGAATGATGGTGCTGGAGAAGACTCTTGAGAGTCCCTTGGACTGCAAGGAGATCGAATCAGTCAGTCCTAAAAGAAATCAACCCTGACTGCTCCCTGGAAGGCCAGATCCTGAAGCTGAAGCTCCAATACTTTGGCCACCAAACGAAAAGGGAGCACTCCCTGGAGAAGACCCTGATGCTGGGAAAGACAGAAGGTCAAAGAAGAAGGGGACGGCAAAGGATGAGATGGTCACACAGTGTAATCGATGCAACGAACATGAAAATAAGCAAACTCCAGAGCACAACGGAAGACAGGAAGGTCTCGCGTGATGTGGTCCATGGAGTCGCAAAGAGTTGGATTCAACTGTGCGACTGAACAACAACAAATCTTATATTGTTGGGACCCGCCCTGAGCCCGGTCCTGGGGTTGGCAGGATATAAATCCAAATATATAAATAAAAATAAATAACTTACAGGGCTGTTGTGCCAATAAAATGGAAGATAGGAGAAGGGTGTAAGCCACTCGGGTTCCCCACTGAGGAGAAAGGCCAGGGGTACTAATGAGTTAAGCATCTACTGAAACCCCGGCCGATAGACTTTTGTTTCCAGTAACAAAAAGGACCCAATTTTAAGGAAATTAAAGGGACGAGGAATCGGAAGAATGATCTGTCCGCATTCCTGAAAGTCGGCTAAAGATCATAATGCTGTTGTTATTAAGTCCTTCAGCCCCTGCATTAGTCCCAAAGGAAATATTGGGGTGTCATTTCACTGCCGATGCTAAGCCATCTCCTGGAGTGATCGGATGACCTGTTTAATCCCAGTCCTTTTCCTGGAATCTTTCCCCCCTCCATCTGATCCTTGGAACGAGGCCGGGGACGAGGAGATTGCTCAAACGCTCCGTCCTTTCCCCTAGTAAACAGGGCTTGTTTCCCTTTGAACGTCCCCTTGCCAACAGCGAGACAATCATCTGTCTAATAGGAAAGCGTCTCCAGATGTTTGGAAAGAAAGGCTGAGTTATGCTTGAGAGGGAATCTTTAACACCTCCGTAGAGAGAGAGAAAACTATTCTTGTACGGCCCAAGGATGCCGGGAAAAGGCAAAGAAGGGAGAGGTATCGTTTTCAGACCAGGAGAGAGGTTCCCTGGGCGAAATTCGATCTCGCTTCCACTGTCAGAAGTCAGGGAGGACCGAATGCTTGCACGCTGTATCTGCCGAAGTAGGTACGGTTCCTTTCTTAAATGATTCCAGATGGAGCCTGGGTTTCCTTTGATAACCAGGGACAGGTTAACCAGTGAGCGTATCTGGACATCGGCCTGGAGTGGCGTATTTGGGAAGTAACGGTAAAAGTTTCCCTTGCTCGAAAGCTAGTCGAATCTGACTCTAGTCAGAAAGCTAGTCTGAATCTGACAGTGCTCATCTCCGTTTCCAAGCCGAAGAGCCAGCGCTGTCCAAAGACGTTTCCGTGGTCATGTGGCCGGCATGACTAGATGCCGAGGCGGACGGAACCCTATTACCTTCCCACCAAAGTGGTACCTATTTATCCACTTGCGACTTCTTGCTTTCAAACTGCTAGGCTGGCAGGAGCTGGGACCAGAGACGGGAGCTCACTCCGTCCCGCGGCACTCAGGTCTCGAACTGCTGAGCTACCGACCTTCTGGTCTGCAGCTCAGCGTCTTAACCTGCAAGCCACCACAGCCCCGTGTGTATGGGAATCCTTCCTCAAAAGGGTTGCCAAGAAGACAGGTACAACATGGCACACTGGATCGATGAACCTTCAACAGAGATCTACAAAAAATAAAAAATAAAAAACCTGGGAAAGGAAATATATCATCACTGTCAGATCAAGTCTTCTTCCTTCTCCTGGGAAAGCTGAGGGGGAAGCCAGCACCCTTTGGCTTCCCATCAAGACCGGAGACCGGCCTACTGTTGCCGATTGGGTTGCCAGCCTCCAGGTGGTGGCTGGAGACCTCCCGCTATTGCCACTGATCTCCAGGCGATCGGTTCTTTTGGAGGAAATGGCCACTTTGGAAGGTGGACTCTTTGGCACTGTATCCCATTGAAGCCCCTCCCCTCCCCTCCCCAAACCCCACCCTCCTCAGGCTCCACCCCCAAAATCTCCAGGTATTTCCCAACCCAGAGCTGGCAACTCTAGTTCCGGACTTACAACTGAGCTCCAGTTCCCCTGGAGGTAGGGTTGCCAACTCTGGGTTGGGAAATACCAGGAGATTTGGGGGTGAGTCTGGCAAGGGCAGGGTTTGGGGAGGGGAGGAATGAATTTGGTGGGTATAATATAGGGTTATCAGCCTCCAGGTTCGGGTGGAGGTTCCCCCACTTCTGGGGGCTTCCACCTGGGAGAAGCCCCACCCCCAAGAGTGACCACCCACCCCGATTTCCCTAGGCCTCTGAGCAGCAGCAGCAGCAGCAGCAGAAGAAGAAGAGAAGAGATTGGATTCATACCCCACCCTTCACTACCCAAAGGGGTCTCAGAGCAGCTTAGAAGAAGAAGAAGAAGAAGAGATTGGATTTATACCCCGCCCTCCACTCCCCAAGGGAGTCTCAGAGCGGCTTACAAACTCCTTTTCCCTTCCCCTCCCCACAACAGACACCCTGTGAGGTTGAGAGAGCTCTTTCCCAAGCTGTCCTTGAGGGAACAGCTGGTACAGAGCTATGGCTTGCCCAAGGTCATCCAGCCAGGTGCAAGTGGAGGAGTGGGGAATCAAACCCGGCTCTCCCAGATTAGAGTCCACGCACTTAACCACTACACCAAACTGGCTTACAATCTCCTTTCCCTTCCCCTCCCCACAACAGACACCCTGGGAGGGAGGTGGGGCTGAGGGAGCTCTGACAGAAGCTGCTCTTTTTCTAGAGCAGCTGTGCTAGAACTACGGCTTGCCCAAGGTCATCCAGCAGGTGCAAGTGGAGGAGTGGGGAATCAAACCCGGTTCTCCCAGATTAGAGTCCGCACACTTCACCACTGCATCAAACTGGCTGACGCTCTAGTCTTTATCTGTAATTTTAGGCATAAGTTATGCTGTTTTAACTGAACTCTAAATGTTTTATGATATTTTAACTGTGTTAGCCATCTTGAGCCAGTTCGCCCGGCAAGGCGGGATATAAATATAATAAATAAATAAATGAATAGTCTGAGATTCTAACCGCTGCACCATACTGTGGTTGGCCCGAGGACCAGGGGTCCGTTGGAGCAGGAGCGCACAGGAGCGCTGCTCTGGGAGTGAGGAGCCCAGGGGGCGGGCACATGACCAAGCCCGCCCCCTCCTCGGCTTCCCCTAGCAGTGCAGAGGCGCAGCGCTCCGAGGAAAGCCCTGCTAGGGTCTTTATTGTTTTTAATGTTTTGTTTTAATATTGATAATTTTATCATTGTTCCTTTTATGACTGTGTGCTGCTTTTCCAGAGACTTGCTCAAGGTGGCATATAAATTTTCTAAGTATACCATTTTTTATCTGGGCACATGGCACATAAGTACTGGAGAAATTTCACCAACCCTTCAGCAGCTTCCACCCCATCAGTTTGATGTAGTGGTCAGGAGTTGGACTCTAACCTGGGAGGACTGGGTTTGATTCCCCACTCCTCCACATGCAGCTGCTGGTGTAACCTTGGGCCAGTCACAAGTTCTCTCAGAGCTGTTCTCTCGTGAGCAGTTCTCAAAAGACCTCTCTCAGCCCCACCTACCTCACAGGGTGTCTTGTTGTGGGGAGGGGAAGGGAAAGGGATGGGTGGTGCACATGTCCTGGGTATCTCAAGTCTACTTGAAACCTGGTGGTTTCAAGGGAGCAGGAAGAGAACGAGGGTGTGTTCTTTACGCTTCTTTTTATTGCACCAAGTATTGGATGGGGAAGGGAACGGAGGAAGAGCAGGTCAGTTTCACTCACCTGTGGAGTGGAGCCTGAGGGGTGGGTGTCGCCTTCTGACACACTTCCGGCATGTTAGGGGGTGTGACATATGCAAATGAGTTATGCAAATGAGCTCCTGCACCTCTTTTTCTACGAAATGACCCCTGCCGAGAACCAATAAGGCAATTTTGTTCTACTGCAAGCACAAGTCCCCGTTTTCTTGGCCCGTTTGCCCCCTTGGATACTTTCAGGGGGTCCTACAACCTCCCCTCCTTTTAAGACCGGGGGAATTGCTGAACCAGGAAAGGAGATGAACTCTGGCTGAACAGCTGTTAGATAACAATGGATTTCGGTCACCCTCCCCCCCCCTCCCCCCCAGAGCTGGAATTGAACCAGTGACCTCGGGGTGAACATTCCCTCACACTCCTGGCTGGCTCGGTGGAGCTGATCTCCTTTCTACCCTGCGGCGGGTCGCACAGCCGCGCACGGATCCCGCAGGCCCGGCTCAATTGTCTCCCTCCAGCTGCTGTTTCCTCTTTGGCATGCGAGACAGCGGGCACCTGCCTATTATAGCCGCAGGGTCAGGGGGCCAGGACCAGCGGAGCCAAGAAAGCGACGGACGCTTTGGAATTTGCTCATCAAACAAGCATCTCTCCCAAAAGGACTCCGGCGGCCCAGCTGCTGCTGGGTTTCTGGCCTGCCAGCTTCAGGTACGGGTCAGGAGCCTCCGGGCTTGGAGGAGCTGCGAAATCTGCATCTTCCTCAACAAATGTTTCAAATCGAGATGGGGTCCCCCAGCAATGTTCCCTCTAAGCTGAGTGAGTGTGAGTTAGCTCAAGAGAGGCTACAAGCATGGACGGCTTCAAGAGGGAATTAGATAAACACAAGCCCGGCCCAGCCGTCGTCTGCTCCTCGTCGTCGCTTCCCCTCCCCCGCCCGGCCTGAGCGTGGCGCCGGGACCCGGCAGCCAGCGAGGGAGCGCGCGAGTCGGAGCCTGCCGAGCAGAGCGGGGGAGGCGGACCCCAAGAGCGGCGGCGGCGGAGGCTCAACAGCGCGCCCTTCCCTCCTCTGCGCCGACGGAGTCTGGCTAAGCAGCGGCGGTGGCCGGGAGACAAAGGAGGCGCAGAGGAAGAGGTGGCAGCGTTGGAGAGGGAAGCCGGGCTGGGCATGATGCGGCGCGGGGCCGCTTTGGGAAAGCAGCCAGGCGGCGGCGCGGATAGAGAGAAGCAGCAGCAGCAGCGAGCGAGGGAGACAGGTGAGGCAAGGCAAGGTGGCGCCACAGGCTGGGCCGCACCGCCGCCTTCCAGTCTCTAGCGCTTTCTTATCCGCCTGGCGATGTGAGGCCGGAGCCGGCAGCTGCAGCGGCGGCCGAGCGAGCGCGCGGCTCTCCTTTTCCTCCTTTTCCTCAGTATCCCCCGAGAAGTTTTTTTAAAGTTTTGGGATTTTTCTGCAGGCGGGGGGGGGGGTCACCCCCCACCTGCAGAACCCCCCCCCTCTGCCCTCCAAGTGCCCCCCCGCATGGATTTAAGTATCTGCACGCGGGGGGGCACTTGGGAATTAGATATATAGATATGGAGCAGAGGTTCATCAGTGGCTATTAGCCACAAAGTATGGATAGGAACTCTCAGTCAGGGGCAAGGGATGCTCTGTCTTCTTGGTACTTTGGGGGGGGGGGCAACAGAGGGAGGGCTTCTAGTGTCCTGGCCCCACTGCTGGACCTCCTGAGGGCACCTGGTGTTTTTGGCCACTGTGTGACACAGAGTGTTGGACTGGAGGGGCCACTGGCCTGATCCAACATTGGTTTCTCTTATTTTCTTACGCTGTTAGCCTCCGGCTCACACATTTCTGTCTTAGCTCAGGAAGGATGGTTCCAGAGCAAACTGATTTCTGCCTGAGCCAAATCGCTCGCTCCCAACTTTAATGCCCGTCGCTCGCAAAGTAGAATTTTTGCTCACAGGGCTCCACAGCTTAGTGGGAGCACTGATGCTGACTTCCAGGCAGACTGATAAATTGCACTGAAGCACTAGATAGCTGGGAAGCTGCTGGTTGAAAGAGATTTCCTGGAGCATGGGTTCCGACTTGAATTTTGACCTCCACAACAGAAGGGAGAAGCAGCTTTGAAAAAGAGGATGGGGACAACCGTTTATAGGCCCAGGATACGTGCCGCTGGGTAACTTCCGGCTGTCGGTCTTTTACATGAATTTGTCACATTGAGAACTTCGGAAGGAGTAGTGTGACATTGTAACCTGGATTTTACAGCTCATGATTGTTGCATTTTGAGAGTTTGGGAACTTCATGTGTTAGATTGTATCTCTGGCTTGGAGCTTTTGACTTTGTATTAAATACTTTTGGAGTTGGTTACATGAAAACTTTGATAACTGAAAATGTATTAAAACTATACACTCATTTGGCATTTCAAAGTATTTATTTTAAGGCACTGATATAAGACTCGTTAACTGCATTCGCGCTGTTCATTTGTTTTTGATAACTGGCGCACGGTGTTTTCCTCTTGTTTTGTCTACAGAGACTTCCAGGCTGGAGATCTCCTGAGATTACAACTGATCTCCAGGCGACAGAGGTCAGTTCCCCTGGAGAAAATGGCAATTTCCGGAGGTGAACTTTATGGCATTATACCCCATTAAAGTCCTTCTCCTCCCCAAATCCTGCCTTCCTTGAGCTCCACCTCCCAAAATCTCCAGGTAATTCCCAACCCAGAGTTGGCAACCTGACCAGCCCCCCTCTGGTTAATATTTTAAAAGGCCACCGGCCAACGGTGTGACATCACTTCCAGGGAAACCCAGAAATGGTATCACACCTCTCTTAAGAATTGGCTGCGACTCTACGGTAAAACCATAGATTTTCAGGCAATTTCTTGAGAGGACTACCAGGTACCCTGGTCTTAGGGTTGTTAGGTCCCTCCTCACAACCGTGTATGAGAAATGACATCATTACATAATGTGACATCAGAGCGACACTCTGGAATTTGGGCAAAAACTCTATAGTAAAAAATGGCCTCTCCATATAACAACGATCTCTTTGTATTATCAAGGCTTATTGTAACTCCTTTACCTTTTCACGATCGACAGAAGTTTCAGTTTACAAAACATTTCACCACACTTCTGAGGACACATCCAGGCCAATGACGACATTAAGGCAAACAGTCCTATTCTGCGGTCCCCTTTTCTTTTCCATATTACAGTTTTCCACAGGGGTCATTTCGTAAAAAAGAGGTGCAGGAGCTCATTAGCATAACTCATTAGCATCACTCATTTGCATATGCCACACCCCCTGACATCACTGGAAGTGTGTCAGAAGGCAACACCCACGGCTCAGGCTCCACCCCCAAAATCTCCAGGTCTTTCCTAACTCAGAGCTGGCGAGCCAGCTTTACACTTTGACTAAAGACACTTTAGGTTTCCTTTGCTCTTGCAGGGAAGCGACCCTGCAACAAGCATGGAAATACAGATCAAGTTAGTATGCTTTTGCTTTTTTCCACAGCGCATCACCGTATGTGCCCGCTCCTGGGCTTGTTACTCCCAGAACGGCGTTCCGGTGCGTTCCTGCTTGAAATGATCCTCGGTTTTACATCGCCCCTCCTGTGGTTTCCACAGTGGGATGGCTTGGACCCCGTTTCAATGCTTCATCAAGGCAGATCCTGCAAAGCTACAAAATAATATCCTTGTAAAAATATACAATTCTTTTAAAAGCTTCCCCAACCATTTTAGTGTGCTGGTCTTACTTAACAGTGATTTATCCAGGTTTTAATGGTCCATTTTTATTCATGATATGGACTCCTTGGGGGTCTGGCAATCTTACCTGCTCTACACCAAATAGTCCCGCAACTTGTATTGGACCCCTAAAGAGGTGCTAGGCTAGCACGAGGCACCCTCCATGTACCAACGAGGATGATTTTGGTTGGAAACAAGCTCCAAATGAGTTGATGTAGCCAGGTAACACTTCCCTAATTCAATCATGTCACCCGCTGGGCTGTAGCGAAGCGTTAAGACGACGGTCCCGCGCTTACTTTGCAGAAAGCAATTCTCAGTTTCCTGCCATAATCGAAAACTCGCATTTTCCTTTGGTTTCTCATTAACTCATCTCAGCTTTTACATTTCTTTTTCTTCTGCAAGAGATATACAGAATATTGCTGGACGCTGTTTTCGCCAACGTGTACCGCTCGCCTGCTTCCGGGCTAATTTATTTCCGTACACCTCCGCTAGTATCCTGCCTACCTATCTGGAGAGCTCAGGGTAGCAAAGACCTTTGAGGGGATTACAACTGATCTCTGGGTGTCAGAGAAAAAGAAGAAGAAGAGGAGGAGGAGGAGGAGAGTTGGAATTATACCCTGCCCTTCACTACCCAAAGGAGCCTCAAAGGGGTTTACAGTCTCCTTTCCCTTCCCCTTTCCGTAATAAGAAGGATGCTCAACTCACTCTTGGGTGAGGGGCTGTGGCTCAGTGAAAGAGTCTCTGCTTGGCATATACAGAAGGTCCCAGGTTCAACCCCTGGCAGGTCTAGTTAAAAGGACTAGGCAGCAGGTGATGGGAAAGACCTCTGCCCGAGACCCTGCAGAGCAGTTGCCAGTCTGAGAAGACAAGACTGACATTGGCGGACCAACGGTCTGAGTCAGTATACAGCAGCTTCGAGTGTATTCAATGGGCCTTTGGCTGCAGCCAATGGGACCCCTCACTCTTTTCCGCTCTATGCTCATTTAAGAAGAAGAAGAAAAAAAAGAAAAAGAAGAAGAGATTGGATTTCTACCCCGCCCTTCACTACCCAAGGGAGTCTCAGAGCGGCTTACAAGCTCCTTTCCCTTCCCCTCCCCACAACAGACACCCTGTGAGGTAAGTGGGGCTGAGAGGCCTCTGAGAGAAACTGCTCTTTTTCAAGAACAGCTGTGCCAGAACTATGGCTTGCTCAAGGTCATCCAGCAGGTGCGAGTGGAGGAGTGGGGGATCAAACCCGGACAGTACTCCCAGATTAGAGTCCGCGCACTTCACCACTGCACCAAACTGGCTCTCAACAGGTTCAGGGTATTCTTGGGACTGGAGGGAAAGGAGCCCTGGCGCTGAAAACTCAGGGAAACTTATATCTGGGTCTTCCCGTAAATCCTCCCTCACTCTCCAACCCTTCCTTGAGGCCTTTGCCGGGTTTTTCTCAAAAAGAGGGGGGGGGGGAATCACTGCCGAGAGCTCTTGAGCTGGTTATTAATCAAAGGGGGACATTTGCTTTTCCTAATGGAAAGGTAATAAATGCAGGCTGTCGCCGCCAGTCCTAATGGCTTTTCTCTCCTGCCCGAGCCTCCGCGGATAAATACGGCCATTCACTTATTGCTTTAAGCTGCCTGCGCCTCCGGAGGATTGAGCGGCCCCTTTCCCAAACCATTTGGATCTGGAAGAATCCGGCATTATACTCGGTGCCAGGAGAAAGCCCGGGCAAGCAACAGGTACAGCTCAACCGAGGAGCTACTCCCGGGGACCACGGCGGTCCAGAGAGGATTTGCTAGAGCTAGTAGTGATGCTCCCCACCATGGGCTTCTCACTGCAGGAGTGCGTGCTGATGGCCGGCTCTTCCAGGTGCTTAAAGGAGATCGAGAAAGCATTTTCTAACCCCCTTTCTGGGGACTCTGTGAAAGAAAGAAAGAAAGAAAGAAAGAAAGAAAGGAAGGAAGGAAAGGAGGAAGGAAGGAGGAAGGAGGAAGGAGGAAGGAAGGAGGAAGGAAGAAGAAAGGAGGAAGAAAGAAGAAAGGAGGAAGAAAGAAAGAAAGAAGAAAGAAGAAAGAAAGAAAGAAAGAGAAAGAAAGGAGGGAGGGAGGATGAGGAAGGAAGGAAGGAGGAAAAAGGAAGGAAAGAGAAAGGGAGGGAGGAAGGAAGGAAGAAAGAAAGGAGGGAGGGAGGATGAGGAAGGAAGGAAGGAGGAAAAAGGAAGGAAAGAGAAAGGGAGGGAGGAAGGAAGGAAGGAAGGAAGGAAGAAAGAAAGAAAGAGAAAGAAAGAAAGAGGAGGAGGGAGGAAGGAGAAAAGGAAGGAAGATAGAAAGAGAAAGGAGGAAAAAGGAAGGAGGGAAGGAAGGAGGAAAAAGGAAGGCAAGAGAAAGAAAGAAAGGGAGGGAGGGAGGGAGGGAGGGAGGGAGGGAGGAAGGAACAAAGAGAAGCCAATGTTAGATCAGACCAATGGCCCATCCAGTCCAACACTCTGTCACACAGTGGCCAAAAGTTCCAGGTGCCATCAGGAGGTCCAGCAGTGAGGGAGGGAGGGAGGGAGGGAGGGAGGGAGGGAGGGAGGAAGGAAGGAAGGAAGGAAGGAAGGAAGGAAGGAAGGAAGGAAGCTCCCTCTGAGCTGTGGAGTCTTGTGAGCTAAAATTCTCCTTTGTGAGCTACTGACATTCAAGCTGTGAGCGAGCGTTTTGGCTGCTGCATAAATCAGTTTGCTCTGGAGCCCTCCTTCCTGAGCTAAGACAAAAATGTGCAAGCCAGAGGCTAAAAAACTGTGAGCTAGCTCACACTAACTCAGCTTAGGGGAAACATTGGCCAGTGGTCGGCTCTCGTGGCCCTTACTTATATGTCCAGGTTAATGCCGACTGCCCCTTTGGGTTCAGGAAGGAATTTTCCTCCAGGCCAGTTTGGCTGGGGATCCTGGAGGTTTTTACCTTCCTCTGTGCATAGAGCAGGGGTCACTGGGGGAGGGGAGGGATGTGAATTCCCTGCCATTGTGAAGGGGATGGACTAGATGACCCCTGGAGGTCCAGCTCTATGTTTCTGTGTTAAAAATATTTGTTATGTTAGCTGCCTTTCTCCCTATAGAAGTCAAGGAGGGCTTACAGTATTAATTCAGAATGGGTGCCAGGTGCCCAGCGATAACCAGACATTTACATAATCAATGGACATTTACTTTATTTACTTTAATTCATCATTTACTTTAGCATTGGAAAAAGTGCAGAAAAGAGCAACTAGAATGTTAAAAGGGTTGGAACACTTTCCCTATGAAGAAAGGTTTGAAGCGCTTGGGGCTCTTTAGCTTGGAGAAACGACGGCTGAGGGGTGACATGACCGAGGTTTATAAGATGATGCATGGGATAGAGCAGGTCGAGAAAGAAGTGCTTTCCCCCCTTTCTCACAAGACAAGAACTCGTGGGCATGAAATTGTTGAGCAGTCGGGTTAGAAAAGATAAAAGGAAGTCCTTCTTCACCCAAAGAGAGATTAACACACGGAATTCACTGCCACAGGAGGTGGTGGGGGCTACAAGCATGGAGGGCTTCAAGAGGGAATTGGATAAACATCTGGAGCAGAGGTCCATCAGTGGCTATTAGCCACAACATACGGACAGGAACTGGGGCAAGGGATGGGGCAAGGTCTGGGGCAAGGGATGCTCTGTATTCTTGGTGCTTGGGGAAGCCAACAGTGGGAGGGCTCCTAGCCCCACTGGTGGACCTTCTGAGGACCTTCTGGCATTTTTGGCCACTGTGTGACACAGAGTGTTGGACTGGATGGGCCACTGGCCTGATCCAACACTGGCCTCCTTTACGTTGTTACAGATTTTCACTTACTGGAAAGATTCTCAGTGGGCTGCTGGGGGGAACAGGATCACGCTGAGAGGAGCCTGACAGTGAGGTCCCAACAGTGCCAAGTCGATCCCCAACAGTGATATAGGTTTTGGTCCATTTGAAGTGGCCAGCAATAACAGACACAGGTTTGCAAATCTCCTCCTCCCTGCAGTTAGAGAGGGGAAGGCCTGGGTCCTTTCTGGCTCCCACGGCCTAGCCCAGACGCAGCCTGCCAGGATGTTTTAATGTTCCCAGGATGTTTAAATGCTCCGTTCTGCCTCTGGCAGTCACCAGGGGAGGAAGCGGCCATCGGAAGGGCAGCGGAGGAACATGGCATATACCACGCCGGAGAGGCCGTCTACAAACCCCAGGACGCTGTCTTTAAATACCCACCCTCATGTTCAAAACCAGGAAATTATATCCAAGGTTGACAGCTGAAGCCGGAGAAGAAATTTATCTTTGGTAACACGCGAGGTCAGCGTCGGAGCAGGGGCCGGGGCGACGGAAAGTTGATCTTGGTTTTACAGAGAAGGTCCGTCACCAGCTCTACACCCCCTGCTTTTACACAGAGAAAGGCTATTGTTGTTGTTATTGCTATTTCTTTCATTTATGCCCCACTTTTCTCTCCCACGGGGCCCCAACGCAGCTTACATCATTCTCCTCTCCTCCGTTTTACCCTTACAACAACCTGGCGAGGCGGGTGAGGCAGGGACTTATCAGCTGCAGCAACCAGTTTGGTGCAGGTGTAGCGCGGTTGGTGCTGTGGTTAGGAGCACGGACTCTAATCCCAGGAGAACTGGGTTTGATTCCCCTCGCCTCCACATGCGGCTGCTGGTGTGACCTTGGGTCTCTCTCTCTCTCAGCTCTCTCAGAGCTGTTCTCTCAAGGGCAGTTCTCAGGAGAGCTCTCTCAGCCCCACCGACCTCATAGGGTGTCTGTCTTGGGGAGGGGAAGGCGATTGTAAGCCGCTCTGAGACCCAGAGTGAGACTCCAAGTGAAGGGTGGGGTATCCATCCAACAATTCTTCTTCTTTACTAATTAATTTTCTTTGTGTCTAAAGGGCAGAAGTCTTTGGGGAGGTGAATGGATGGAGCCAGGGTCGTGTAAGCAAGCAGTGACTCACAAAAGCTTCTCCCCTGCCACAAGTCCCCGCCCCCCTATTTTTTTAAAAAATATGGGTAAGTTTAGAAAAAGATTTTGAGGTGTGCAACCGTACCACAATCTCCCTGCCACGAGTTTTGTTAGTTTTTAAAGTGCTCCTGGCCTCTTGCTATTTTCTGCTACCCACCTTGATCTACCACACAGGGTTGTCGTGTGAGGCAAGGAGAACCACGCAAGCTGATTTGGGTCCCCTTTGGGGAGAAAGGAGGGGTACCGGTGAATTAAGTTAATAAAATAAACCGCTGAATGCCAAATACTATTACAAGCCAGCGATCACATATTGCCCCAAACCACAGCATACCACATCACCAAGTATTTGTACTTGGCGTCCAGCGAGGTCCAAAATCCACGCAATTACAGAGTATCTCATTCCAGCAGGGGCAGAGAGAGTTCTTGGAAGCCATTTCCTCTGCATTCGGAGTTCTAGCCCAGAACACCCCTGCAAAGCGAAAACGGATCTCTGCGTTGTCAGGTTCCGTTAGCGTGACATTGTTGGAGAAATAGCACAGCTTGTTTCCAGGGGGAATTAAGGAAGCAAATGGATAACACAACCGCATATGGCTTCGCTCAGCCTCAGCACATGTCGAAGGGCACACCAGCTCTCCGGCCCAAAACATTCTGGCGATTCAATCCTCTCTTGCAAGGTTTCTGGGGTCGCCCTGTTGCCTCCCTGACTGGGATTCTGAGAGCAATCGCTTCGAACGAGGCGTGCGGCATGACTCCCTGGTGTGAACAATGGGCTTGAAAGCCACTTGCGTTCTCATCCAAACTATTAAAAGTTTGGAATGACATACAGATGGAGTCACGAGGCCTCGAGCAAAGTTCAGTTCCCACAGCCTGTCCATGAAAAACAGGGAGGCCGTGTAGGCTTGCCAACCTCCAGGTGGAGGCTGGAGATCTCTTGGGATGACAACTGATCTCCAGGCAACAGAGATCGGTCCCCCTGGAGAAAATGGCTGCTCTGGAGGGAGAACTCTATGGCGTTATACACTGTTGAGGCCCCTCCCCTGCCCCAAACCCACCCCCCTCAGTTAGGGCTGCCAAGTACCGGCGACTTACCGGCGGGGGGTAGTTGTTCTCCCCCTGAGAGCTCTTCTGCCGCGTGCGCTTTGCGCGTGCGCCATGGCGACGTAATGACGTCACCCGGAGGTGACGTATCACGTTGGCGACGTCACCTCCGGGTGACGTCATTACACGGGGGAAGTCGTCCTCACCGGACGACTTCTGGGGCGGGGTTCCCCCCGCCGGCCGAATGCCGGCCGGCGGATCGGGAACCCCTAAAGCGGGGGATCCCCCGCCCCCCGGGCTGACTTGGCAGCCCTGCCCTCAGTCTCTAATCACAAGGCCTTCAAGTATTTCCCAATTCGGAGCTGGTTACCCTAGAACGGTGGGAAGCTACAGACACACTCCTCTCTGACAGCCAGTTTGGTGCCCGGACTCTAATATGGGAGAACCGGGTTTGATTCCCCACTCCTCCACTTGCACCTGGCTGGATGACCTTGGGCAAGCCGTAGCTCTGTCCCAGCTGTTCTCTCAAGGACAGTTGTCTCAGGGCTCTCTCAGCCCCACCTACCTCCCAGGGTGCCTGTTGTGGGGAGGGGAAGGGAAAGGAGTTCGTAAGCCGCTCTGAGACTCCCTTGGGGAGCGAATCTCCAGCTTCTGTCTCATCCTGCCCTTTTCTTTATTGCCACCAAAGGCCAGCGCTCCCTTTCCCCTCAACCTGGTTTTAGAGTCTCTTGCAATTAGCCGCTCTGCTTCTTTCCCCACTGGCTTCGTCCCTCTCCAGCAATTACAGAGAAGCCAGGGATGCGGCACCTCAAGCGCTCCCCCTCAGCCACGAAAAGAGCAGCGTGGGAAGAAAAGGGAGAGAAACGGGGAGCTGGGGAGGGGAGTCTCTTCCCCCCCCCCCCGGTTATTTCTCGGATTATAATTCTCCTGGAAGAGTCATTCCAAGTAAGGTTCCCAACCTCCAGGGGCTGGCTGGAGATCTCCTAGGATTACAACTGATCTCCGGGTGTCAGAGAAGAAGAAGAGGAGGAGGAGGAGGAGGAGGAAGAAACTGGTATTTTTGGCCACTGTGTGACACAGAGTGTTGTACTAGATGGGCCACGGGCCTGATCCAACATTGGCTTCTCTTATGTTCTTATGATAAGAAGAGGAGGAGGAGGAGATTGGATTTATCCCCCGCCCTTCACTACCTGAAGGAATCTCAGAGCGGCTTACAAACTCCTTTCCTTTCCCCACAACAGGCACCCTGTGACGTACCGTATTTTTCGCTCCATAAAACGCACTTTTCCTCCCCCCAAAAGTGGGGGGGAAGTGTGTGCGTCTTATGGAGCAAATATGGAGCTTTTCTTACCTGTAACAGGGCTCTTTCTTCAGCAGGGACGCAGGGGAACGCCATTCAGGCTGGCATCCCAGCCTCCCCCACCCCTCCCTGCTGGGCCTGAGCTATTAAGACTTAAAAGGGAAATGACAAGAAAAACCCCACCAGGCTAAGTGCTCTTTCCCTTTAAGTGCTTTTCCCCTTTAAGACAGCCAGCAGCAGAAAGCCCCACCCACAGATTAAGCTCCGTGGCTACTTTGCACAGAAAGGTCTGGCTTTGCACGGCATGCCCACGTCTCTCTTCTTTCCTTTCTCTATCTTTCTTTCTTCCTTCCCTTTTTTCTCTCTGTCTGTCTGTCTTTCTGTCTCTCTCTCTGTCCCCACCTTTCTTTCTTCCTTTCTCTTTCTCTCTCTCTCTCTCCTCCTCCTTCCTTCCTTTATCTCTCTCTCTCTCTTTCTTTCTGTTTTATTTTTTCCGGTTTTCCTCCTCTAAAAACAAGGTGCGTCTTATGATCAGGTGCGTCTTACAGAGCGAAAAATACGGTAGGTGAGGCTGAGAGAGCTTTCTCGAGGACTGCCCTAGAGCGGTGGGGAGGGGAAGGGAAAGGAGTTTGTAATCCGTTCTGAGACTCCTTTGGGTAGTGAAGGGCGGGGTATAAATCCAATCTCCTCCTCCTCTTCTCTTCTTCTTCTCCTTTCTATACAGCCAAAGTCTTCTCTAGAGTGGTCAGTGGTGACGAATGCCCAGGCTCTCTTCACTTCAGTCTTCCTTTCTTCAAGCCATTTCTCTTTTAAATGCCGATTATAAAGTTTTTGCTTCTATTTTGGCGACCAGACTGGAAAAAGTCTTGGTTCAAACGATTCACCAGGATCAAACAGGCTTTTTACCGAAAAGGAAGGCGGGGTAGGGCTGAATCATTCTCTTGTAGGAGTTTCCCAGGCTGTGAAAAGAGACCCTGAATGGGAAAGGGAAGTGCACTTGCAGGTGCTTTGAGCATCAGCTGAGCATCATGGGCAAGATAATGCGCTGCTCAGCTATTTGACCGGGGATCGCAGATAGCAGTGCCTCGGTGCTGCGTGCAAATTACAGCAAGGTGACAGCATCTGAGCAGATGATGTGTCCGGGGTATAAACCACTTGGAAATGCTGGTGGAGTGTGGACACTCTGGCCCAGAGAAGGATTCAAATTTGGCCGAGCAAAGCGGCACGAGAGAAACGGAGGTTCTTCTTCAGCAAGGCCAAGGCATCTGCGAACCAGAAAAATGCTTTTTGAACACTGCCAGGGTGTTTAAGTTCCTCTTGAAATAAATGGAGGTCCCCGAGGAAGGAATGCAGGTTTGCACAGAAACACAGACGGGAAAGACCCCTGCTAACAAAATGCCCTGGGAAACAGAGGTGTTGATCGACGGGGAAATGGAACCGTCGTGCATCATGACAGACAGCTTTCAGCAGTAGAAGGGGAAAGAAGACGAGATGGCGACGTATATACCTGTAACGGCAAGGCTGTGCAATTCAGTTCTAGTTGTCTTCTCTCAAAGTCCAAATGGAGAACCAGCATGTGTAGTTCCGAAGGAGCTTGTGAAGGTTCCTCGCATCAGGCCAGATTTGGCACACAGCCTGGGGGGAGAGACCAGCAGCGACTTTCTGGGGTCTCAGTTCGGTCTTTTGCAAATCTGCTATCCGGAGGGTTGCCGGGCCCCCGGTGGAAGAAGAAGAAGAAGAAGAGATTGGATTTATACCCCGCCCTCCACTCCCCAAGGGAGTCTCAGAGCGGCTTACAAACTCCTTTCCCTTCCCCTCCCCACAATAGACACCCTGGGAGGTAGGTGGGGCTGAGAGAGCTCTTTCCCAAGCTGTCCTTGAGGGAACAGCTGGTACAGAGCTATGGCTTGCCCAAGGTCATCCAGCCAGGTGCAAGTGGAGGAGTGGGGAATCAAACCCGGTTCTCCCAGATTAGAGTCCGCGCACTTAACCACGACACCAAACTGGCTCTCGGTCCCCCACCACCAGGCCCTACCTCCAGCTGCCAATCAGCTGGCTGAGGGGACACTTACCAGGAGAAAGGAGAAGGCCCAGGTCTCGTTGCTGGCACCACATGGGAAGTGACATCATCATCAGTGACATCTGGTTGGCACTCTGGTAGGCAAAAACTCTATGGGAGAAGTCAATTTTACCATAGAGTTTTTGCCCAAATACCAGAGCATTGCCTGGACATCATGGTGTAATGACATCATTTCCTGTGTGACACCGGCGACGAGGCCTATGCCTTTCTCTTTCTCCTTATGCCCCCTCCCCCTATCCCCTGATGGTTGCCAGGAGCGACCGGGCGACCCTAGCTATCTGAGAGTCCTCGAAATGGAAATATCATGGGCTTAAATTGGGACATCCTCTCTGCGAAGTACAAGGGATCGCGTTGGGGTTGGCAGACTCTAGGTGAGACCTGGAGATCGGCTGGAACGACATCCAAAGCCCAGAGTCCTGAGATCAGTTCCCCTGGAGAAATCAGCAGCTTTTCGAGCGCGGACTCTGTGGCATCACATCCCTTTTGGACTCCTTCCCCTCCACCCCAAAATCTCCAGGCATTTCCCAAGCTGGGGTTGGCAAAGCTAGATATTCCTGAGAGCTGGCAAAGAGTGTTTTTTCAAGATGAACTCCTTTCTGATTTCCTTTTAAAGGCATCTTAACCATCAGCCTTGTAGTCTCACAATACAAGAATTGTATTCTCACAACACAAGCACTCGGGGGCACGCCATGGAATTGCTGAGCAGTCGGGTTAGAACAGATAAAAGGAAGTCCTTCTTCACCCAAAGAGTGATGAACACGTGGAATTCACTGCCACAGGAGGGGGTGGTGGCTTCAAGCATGGACGGCTTCAAGAGGGAACTGGATAAACATATGGAGCAGAGGCCCATCAGTGGCTATTAGCCACAAGGTATTGATAGGAACCCTCGGCCTGGGGCGAGTGATGCTCTGTATTCTTGGTGCTTGGAATGGGGGGGGGGGCAACAGTGGGAGGGCTTCCAGTGTCCTGCCCCCACTGCTGGACCTCCTGAGGGCCCCTGGTGTTTTTGGCCACTGTGTGCCAGAGTGTTGGACTGGATGGGCCACTGGCCTGATCCAACATTGGCTTCTCTGATGTTCTTATGCCTTTCCTACTTTTTTGCAGGCAGAGTGCAATCCTTAGCATGCATGCTGAGAAGTAAATCCTGCTAAATTCAATGGGACTTAAGCTGTAATACGTGCATTTAGGATTGTGGCCTTATTGATACATGGGATGAAGACAAAATTTCCTGTTGTCTGCCATGATTCTACATCCACTTCAATGGATGTCCCAGAGTTCTAATAATTTGGCAGAAGGAGAAAAAGGTTCTCATGCTTCCTACATAAGGTGCAATTATATGTGCCTCTTTTATGGACCTTGGTCGCCTTGCAGGCTTCGATTTCAGGGTGGGGAGTCACAAGGACACACGCAAGAAGTTGCCTTATATTGAATCAGAGCCTCAGTTTCATCTGCTCAAGCCGGCAGTGGTGGTCCACGGTCTCAGGCAGAGGTCTTTCCCATCACCTCCTGCCTGGTCCTTTTTAGCTGGAGATGCCGGGGATTGAACCTGGGACCTTCTCCATGCTGAGCAGAGGCTCTTCTACTGAGCCACAGCCTCTCTTTACAGCTCTCCAGGGTCTCAGGTGGAGGTCTTTCCCATCACCTCCTGCCCGGTCCTTTTATAACTGGAGATGCCGGGGATTGAACCTGGGACCTTCTGCATCCCAAGCAGAGGCTCTTCTACTGAGCCACAGCCTCTCTTTACAGCTCTCCAGGGTCTCAGGTGGAGGTCTTTCCCCTCACCTCCTGCCCGGTCCTTTTATAACTGGAGATGCCGGGGATTGAACCTGGGACCTTCTGCAGGCCGAGCAGAGGCTGTTCTCTGAGCCACAGACCCTCTCCTAGCTCGACACTCTAACCACTACCCCATGCTGTCACTGCGAACCGAAAGGCCAAAACTCTCCCCACATAGGGAAGGTGTGCCTGCCTTTTGATCCACGTCCAGCGATTCCATCTGGGAAGCAGATGGCTGGGAAACGAATCGGGAACGCACAGCTACCGACCCTGAGTTCTCCTTGTGGGAGCTCTTGTTGGATATTGTAACTCTGCAGGCAAGAGGATCTCGGAGGGAAAGGGAGAAGAGAACTCTCTCCCTTTGGTACACTGGGCAGTTGCCCCCACCCTCTCATTGGTTATCTGCTGAGCTTCTTTGGTCCTTTCTTGCCTTCTGTTTCATCTTCTATATGAGCTCTCTTCTTCTCTCTCTTATCTGGGTGGAGAGCATGTTAACCTCTTTGATGTTAATTCATTCACAACAAGTTAAATGTACCTACATAAATATGTCCTGTAAGATGTGTTCCTATTTTTGTAAGTAAAATTTCTTTTTCTTGTTCCCATTGGAGTCAGACCGTCTTTGTAATTGGTTTGAACAGCATTTCCCCCTTAACCGGGAAACATGGAGGAACAGGGATGCTGCGTAAAGCTTCCATGCCTCCAAGGCAAATTATATATTTTTTTATATTTCATCCAGTAGTTCTGGGATGGGCGTCTAGCTAGCCACGACTTAAAATGGGACATAGACTAAAAGGGCTTTTGGGTCTGGCCCAGTAAAGCCGCTCTCAGATGTGACGGTTCTCGAATCCAAAGCTTTTGCAGAAGGCTTTTATTTCGGTGCTCGAGCTTGCCAAGTTAGTATTGTGTACCAAATTTCAACTTTTTTTTTTTTAAAAAAAGTATTTTGGAAGTCTGATCAGTGGTGATGTAATGCACAGATGTTTTGTGGCACGGAGAAGATAAAAATAAAAACAAAAATAATATGCTTGCGCCGCCGCCGCCGAATGCCTAGTTTGAAGTGCACATTTCAGAATCCCTCTGGGAAGAGGCTGAGTGCCAGACGCACACAGGCGGTCTCACAGAGGCTGCGCCCAGAGCCATCACCGTCTTCTCATTCTCTCATTCCTGGAGAGTGAACCACTGATGCATTTCACAAAAAAAAAAAGAAGACCCTTAATGCTTTTCATGTGTCCAGAGATGGCGCTGAGCACCGTCCCTGGTTGACACATGGCGCACTCATAAACAAAGATGGCAAGTGACTTCATCGTGGTCACGCTAGAATTCGGTGGCAGAGAAGAAGAGAAGAAGAAGAAGAAGAAGAGATTGGATTTATACCCCGCCCTCCACTCCCCAAGGGAGTCTCAGAGCGGCTTACAAACTCCTTTTCCCTTCCCCTCCCCACAACAGACACCCTGTGAGGTAGGTGGGGCTGAGAGAGCTCTTTCGAGGACTGCTCCTGAGGGAACAGCTCTGAGAGAACTTGTGACTGACCTAAGGGCACACCAGCAGCTGCATGTGGAGCAGTGAGGGAATCAGACCAGGATGAGGGATGCTGATCAGGGATGTTTTGCCGCTGTTGGCCTCATCGTTGGTGGTCTCCCATCCAAGTCCTAACCTGGGCTGACCCTGATTTGGTTCCAAGATCTGATGAGATCGGGCTAGCCTGGACCATGCAGGTCAAGGCAAGGGACGTTTAGAGGTGGTTTGCCATTGCCTGCCTATGTGTAGCGACCCTGGGCTTCCTTGGTGGTCTCCCATCCAAGTACTAACCACAGTTGACTTTGCTTCGCTTCGGGGATCTGATGAGATCAGCCTAGCCTGGGCCATCCAGGTCAAGGCAAAAGGCACACAGAGGTGGTTTGCCATCGTCTGTTTCTGCATAGCGATCTTTGTCTTCCTTGGTGCCAATGCTCCCTCTACGCCGCGGAGTCTTGTGAGCAGAAAATTCTACTCTATAAACTGCTGGCATTAAAGTTGCGAGCAGGTGATTTGGCTGCCGCATGAATCAATTTGCTCTGGGGCCCTCCTTCCTGAGCGAAGACCAAAACCCGTGCGCTGGAGGTTAAAAAATTGTGAACTGCCTCACACTAACTCATCTTAGAGGGAACACTGGTGGTCTCCCATCCGAATATTGACCAGGGCTGATCCTGCTTAGCTTCTGAGACCTGACAAGATTGGGCTAGCGTAAGCCATGCAGGTCAATGCAAGAGAGGTTCAGAGGTGGTAGCAACCCTGGACTTCCTCGGTGGTCTCCCATCCAAATACTGGCCCAGACCGACCCTGCTTAGCTTTCAAGATCTGATGAGATTAAGCTAGTCTGGACCGTTCAAGTCTTGTTCCTATACGGGAGGATCAAAATTGCAGGATTTATTTAAGAGATCTATATAACATGCTGATTTGGAGGCGTCCTTGTGGACTGTCCGGCAGAATAATGTGGACTACAAAATGCTGTCTAATATTAGCTACCGTATTTTTCGCTCCATAAGATGCACTTATGTGGGAGTGTGTGCGTCTTATAGAGCGAATATGGAGCTTTTCTTACCTGTAACAGGGCTCTTTCTTCAGCAGGGACGCAGGGGAACGCCATTCAGGCTGGCATCCCAGCCTTCCCCGCCCCTCCCTGCTGGACCTGAGCTGTTAAGACTTAAAAGGGAAACGGCAGGAAAACCCCCACCAGGCTAAGTACTCTTTCCCTTTAAGTGCTTTTCCCCTTTAAAACAGCCAGCAGCAGAAAGCCCCGCCCACAGATTAAGCTCCGTGGCTACTTTGCACAGAAAGGTCTGGCTTTGCATGGCATGCCCACGTCTCTCTTCTTTCCTTTCTCTATCTTCTTTCCTTCCTTCCTTCCTTTCCTTTTTTCTGTCTGTCTTTCTGTCTCTCTCTCTGTCCCCACCTTTCTCTTTCTCTCTCTCCTCCTCCTTCCTTCCTTTATCTCTCTCTCTCTCTCTCTTTCTTTCTTTCTGTTTCATTTTTTCCTGTTTTCCTCCTCTAAAAACAAGGTGCGTCTTATGATCAGGTGCGTCTAATGGAGCGAAAAATACGGTAACTACTGAACAACGAATGCCCGCTACCTGTTTTGGACAGTTCCAGATGGTGTCTTCTCAATTTATTTATCCCCAGAACTTACAGCTGGCTAATCACAAACAGGCAACGCGGCACAAAAAAACCGTACAGAACCACATGGAAAAATGCGTTTTCCACAAGGGAACAGGCTCGTGTAGTTTCTCTGTCGCTCCTGCGGATACATGCTGATACCCCCCCCCCCCCGCCCCAACACTAGCAAGCAATGCTCCCTTTAAGCTGTGGAGTCTTGTGAGCAAAAATGCCACTTTGTGAGTTGTTGGCATTAAAGTTGTGAGCGTGTGATTTGGCTGCTGCATAAGTTAGCTGGCTCTGGAGCCCTCCTTCCTGAGCGAAGACAAAAATGTGTGAGCCGGAGGCTAATAAAACTGTGAGTTAGCTCGCACTAACTCAGCTTAGAGGGAACACTGCTGGCAAGTGCAAACCATTCAAAAATGTGACTGTCTGGGGTGCCTCTTCAGGTCTTTAATGTTTGAAGACCCCCACTTTATCCCTCGCTCAGATCTTTCCCTGAAAAATCTGCGTTTGGCGGTTCTGCTGAATTTTTGTCAAGCTAAGGCCTGTCACTTCGTGCATTAAATGCTTTTCCATTTGCTTACGTCTCTGAGGTGTAATTAACAATTAACTCATTTGGGGCTGGGGTCGGACGGCTTGCCCTAAGAATTAGAAAAGCTATAGTAGCTTGAAAAGAGGAGAATTAAGATTAAGTTTTATTAATTTTAACCATTATGGCTTTTATGGTGTTTTTATAACCAGTCCTAAAACTCTGTTCCTATTTTAATGTAATATCTTTTACCCATGTTACAAAATGTCATCGTTTTATGAGTTGGCCAATGACTGTGCATGCAATTAAAAGACGCCTGCTCCTTGGGAGGAAAGCGATGGCAAACCTAGAAAGCATAATAAAAAGTAGAGACATCACCCTGCCAACAAAAGTCCGTATGGTTAAAGCGATGGTATTTCCAGTAGTGATGTATTGCTACGAGAGTTGGACCATAAGGAAGGCCGAGTGCCGAAGAATAGATGCTTTCAAATTATGGTTCTGGAGAAGACTCTTGAGAGTCCCTTGGACTGCAAGGAGATCAGATCAGTAGATCCTAAAAGAAATCAACCCTGACTGTTCCCTGGAAGGCCAGATCCTGAAGCTGAAGCTCCAGTACTTTGGCCACCCAATGAGAAGGGAGCACTCCCTGGAGAAGACCCTGATGCTGGGAAAGATGGAAGGTCCAAGAAGAAGGGGACGGCAAAGGACGAGATGGCTGGACAGTGTCATCGATGCAACAAACATGAAATTAAGCAACCTCTGGAGCATGACGGAAGACAGGAGGGCCTGGTGTGATGTGGTCCACGGGGTCCCAAAGAGTAAGACTCCATTGTGCGACTGAACAACAACAACAACTGTGAATAAAACTTATCGGTCTAAGGTGGGGAGAGAAAGTGAGACAATTCTGAAGCTAACTACAGCCTGCTTTCCTTTAAATCCAGCATTTCCCAGAGCGTGGAATGCAGGCTGGAACTCATCTTTCTCTCTCCCTCCCCTAATTCATAACCACTGATTACAAACCACACACTCAACCCGAGTCCCTCGGTATAAATAAACTGGAACACTCATCCGGCAGCAAGGGAGCAGTTATAGAAAAAAACCTCTTTCATCTCCAAACATTAAACAACAGTCAGTCATCAATCTTGATGTCTTTTTTCCGTCCTAGCTCGTCTGGAAGGCAAACATGTTCAGCAGCCATGATTTTGTCCTTCAGCGCACCCATCTGAACTGTCAAAATGCAACTTGATGCCAAAAGGCATGAGAAATTCCTTCACATACCTACAGATGGCATCCTTGCTTGGACCGATTTACCACAAGGCGCTGCTCCGGCATCGTTCTTCCCTTTGCCCCGATTGCATGCCTAAATTTCCCACTATTTGCCCCGCGCTGCATTCTGACCTGCGGCTTTGCCCGAATTCTCCCGCAGTGATCCTCAAAAAACAGGATCACTGAAGCCCCAGGTCACCCAGCCAGGTGCAAGTGGAGGAGTGAGGAATCAAACCCGGTTCTCCCAGATTAGAGTCCGCGCACTTAACCACGACACCAAACTAGCCTGGTATGATAAACTTACCCCTGAAGCTCATTACACTATCTATCCCCGAGAAAATATATACAGTGTGACAGCCTCCAGGGGGTGGCTGGAGATCTCCGGGATTACAACCGATCTCCAGGCGACAGAGATCAGTTCCCCCGGAGAAAATGGCCGCTTTGGAAGGTGGACGCTCTGACATGCCACTGAAGTGTCTCCCCTCTCCAACCCTACCCTCCTCAAGCGCCTCTCCAAAGTCTCCAACCTGGAGAAGAGAAAAGAAGAAGAGAAGAGATTGGATTTATGCCCCGCCCTTCACTACCCGAGGGAGTCTCAGAGCGGCTTACGGTCTCCTTTCCCTTCCCCTCCCCACAACAGACACCCTGCGAGGTAGGTGGGGCTGAGAGAGCTCTGACAGCGACTGCTCATTTTCAAGAACAGCTCTGACAGAGCTATGGCTTGCCCAAGGTCATCCAGCAGGTGCAAGTGGAGGCGTGGGGACTCAAACCTGGTTCTCCCAGATTAGAGTCCGCACACTTGACCACTCCACCAAACTGGCAACCCTAAGCATTTCATCTGTAGCAAGGTAACTGTTGGATGCAGCCCCGCAAAGCAGTCCCCGATCCACTCCCTCTTGAAAAAACCCCTGGATGCCTTCAACGTGCAGGCATCCGCACTGTCTGTTCTCCTCATCCTGGAGGAGACATTTTTTTCCAGCTGCAGACGGCTGCCACAAACAGCCCGGAGCGGTCACAGAGCAGCTGTTTGTTCTGGCACAGGGACAGCCAGGTTGTGGGGCCTGCTGGAGTCGTGTAAACTTTTCTTTCGGGGTCAGGTTTCAGAGGTCTGCAAGAGGGGATGCCCCAGCGACACGTCTCCCAATGAGTCCCCCCTACCCTGGGCCTTCCCGGAGACTTTCTTGAATGGAAGGAGGCACAAACCTCCCTCCGAAATGCAGCCGCTGCCAGTCCCTATGGGACACGTCTATTTACGGGTTTTCAAAAGCCGCGTGTCCCTGTTTCTCTCCTGCCACTATGTTTTGAGGCTGCGCCGGAGAGACTTTGCCGTCCACACCCTGACACAGTCATGGAAAGTGGAGAATCTTACGAGGCTGAGGAGAACGGAAACGGAGAAACTGACAACGGGTATTATTATTAAACCCATTAAAAAAAATGTCTCAGATGTGGTTCAGAGTAGAATGTCATGAACACATGGGCGCCCAGGGCTCCCTTGAACTGAATCACACCCTTGGTCCATCAAGGACAGTACTGTCTACTCATATTGGCAGCCGCTCTCCAGGGTCTCAGGCAGAGGTCTTTCCCATCCCTCCTGCCTGGTCCTTTTACCTGAAGATGCTGAGGATTGAACCTGGGACCTCCTGCATGCCGAGCAGAGGCTCTGCCCCTGAGCCACAGCTCCTCTTTACAGCTCTCCAGGGTCTCAGGCAGAGGTCTTTCCCATCCCCTCCTGCCTGGTCCTTTTAACTGGAGATGCTGGGGATCGAACCTGGGACCTCCTGCATGCCAAGCAGAGGCTCTACCGCTTAGCCACAGCCCCTCTTAATAGCTCTCTAGGGTCTCAGGCAGAGGAGTTTCCCATCACCTCCTGCCTGGTCCTTTCTACTGGAGATGCCGGGGATTGAACCTGGGACCTCCTGCATGCCAGGCAGAGGCTCTCCCACTGAGCCACAGCCCCTCTTAATAGCTCTCTAGGGTCTCAGGCAGAGGAGTTTCCCATCACCTCCTGCCTGGTCCTTTCTACTGGAGATGCCGGGGATTGAACCCGGGACCTCCTGCATGCCAGGCAGAGGCTCTCCCGCTGAGCCACAGCCTCTCTTTACAGCTAAGCTCGCTGGGCGACCTTGGGCCAGTCACAGACTCTCAGTCTGACCTACCGCACAGGGTTGTTGTGAGGAGAAAATGGAGGAGGGGAGAAAATGGTAAGCTGCTTTGGATCTTCGCTGGGGTGAATTGAAGGATATAAATAAAGTAGAGGAGGGCAAGAAAGATGGGGAAGGGTCTGGCGACCAAGTCCGATGAGGAAAGGCTGAAGGAGCTGGGTATGTTTAGCCTGGAGAGGAGACGACTGAGAGGGGCTATGAGAACCACCTTCAAGCACTTGAAGGTGCGGAGTGGTTTTCTGTTGCCTCAGAAGGTCGGACGAGAACCAATGGGTTGAAATTAAATCAGAAGAGTTTCTGGCTAAACATGAGGAAGAACTTCCTGGCAGTTAGAGCGGTTCCTCGGTGGAACAGGCTTCCTTGGGAGGGGGTGGGCTCTCCTTCTTGGGAGGTTTTCCGACAGAGGCTAGGTGGCCATCTGACACCAATGCTGATTCTGTGAACTTAGGCAGATCATGAGAAGGGGGGGCAGGAAGGGTTGCCTCAGGGCTTAGTTCTCGTGGCCCTTTTTTACACGCCCAGGGAAACGCTGATCACCACTTTGGGCTCAGGAAGCCATTTTTCTCCAGGCCAGTTTGGCTCGGGATCCTGGATGTGTTTTGCCATCTTCTGGGCATGGAGCAGGGGACACTGAAGGTGTATGTGTGTGGAGAAGTATTTGTCAATTTCCTGTATTGTGCAGGGGGTTGGACTAGATGACCCTGGAGGTCCCTTCCAACTCGATGATTCTACGTTTCTAGAGAAATAAAAACTGTCCGCTTTATAAAAACAGCCCAGGGTGGTTTAGAAAGGGAGCAGGCCCTGGAAGGGACACGATCTCCCTCCCTCGGCAGCCTTCGCAGGGTTGCCGGCTGTAGCGTGCTTTCTTCGACCCACAGAAGAATTTAATAGAAGCTGCTGGGAATCGATCCAGCGCCCCCCTGCATAATGTTCTCCTTCCAGCTGTACAATAATGACCCCCTCCCACTTAATGTGCAAACCCAAAGTTGGGCCATGGATGATAAGTTTCCCCTGCAAACTATTTCGGAAAAGCCACCTTTTGGGTGGGGCCCTTTTGCGTTTGGATCCCTGCGACGATGCTTGGGAACCGTCGCGCATGGGCGGGGAGGGCCCAGCCTGTAGCGTAAACAATTGCACAATGCTGTGGTGATCATGAATGCAGCCAGCCAGCGCTCTGACAGAGTGGGGCCCGCTGGAGTTCCAGTCACAGAATTCTGTCATATAGAGGATGGCATGGAATTGTTTTCTGCTGCCCCAGAAGGTCGGACCAGAACCAACGGGTTGAACTTAAATTAGAAGAGTTTTCGGCTAAACGTTAGGAAGAACTTCCCGACAGAGCGGTTCCTCGATGGAACAGGCTTCCTCGGGAGGTGGTGGGCTCTCCTCCTTTGGAGGTTTTCAAACTGAGGCTAGATGGCCATCTGACAGCAATGCGGATTCTGTGAACTTTGGCGGATCATGACAGCAGGGATGGCCAACCTTGCTTAACGTAAGAGCCACATAGAATAAACGTCAGATGTCTGAGAGCCGCAAGACAGGAACAAATATCACACACACGTTTTTATTTTTGAAAATATGCAAATTTGCTTTTTATTAACGTTAAATGGGACTGCCAAAAATAAAAACAAACGAGGAAAACCGGTTATTGATAATGATATTACTTGTTTGCTAATGATATTGAGAGAGAGAGAGAGAGAAAAAAAGAGAGAGATGGAAAGAAAGAATTAAAGACGTGGAAAGAAAGAGAGAGAGAGAAACTAGGAAAGCAAATAGATGGGAGGGAGGAGGGAAGGAAGGAAGGAAGGAAGGAAGGGAGAAAAAGCATGCCTCCCCTTTGCTTCCCCAGCCGCCCTGCCAGGAGCCGCATAATATGTGTGAAAGAGCTGCATGTGGCTCCCAAGCCACAGGTTGGCCACCCCTGATGACAGGGAGGGACAGGAAGGCTTGCCTCAGGGCTGAGTTCTCGTGGCCCTTTCTTACACACCCAGGAAAATTTTGGTTGCCACTTTGGGGTCAGGAAGCCATTTTTCTCCAGGCCAGTTTGGCTGGAGATCCTGGAGGTTTTTTTGTCATCTTCTGGGTGTGCAGCAGGGGTCCCTGGGGGTGTGGAGGGGGAGGTATTTGTGAATTCCCTGCATTGTGCAGGGGGGTGGAGTCGATGATCCTGGAGGTCCCTTCCAACTCTATGATTCTATCATTCTAGATACACCCCCAAGTCCCTAAAGCATCCCCAGCTTCTCACTTCCCTCTCCCTAACGTCACAAACACTTATATCTCCCCCCCCCCGGCACCAATGTGGGTTACCGCCCCTCCCTTTCAGGTGATGTACAGCACCAGTAGGTAAATAACCATGTCCTGGCAGACCCCTCCCATGTGATCACCCCCATTTTCAAGTTGCAAGAGAAACATCCATCTCGCCGTGCCTATAAACATAAGAACGGAGGTTGATAAGACAGGTTAGATGGGCTGGAAAGAGTTGAGATTGGCAGAAGAGCCAAAGGGAACAGATGGAACATTTCCCCCCTGGGCACAGCTGATGTGTGACATTGTCAAGTTGCGAGGTGAGTCACAACCTTTAAAACCAGAGTGAGTCACTTTTTTTTTTTTTTTTTTTGCTGTTGTGCGTTTTTGTTGTTTCAGAAGGGGATCCCGAGAGCAGACCAGAAGTCCTTTCAAATGCCAAACTGCAGGTAGAAATACAGATTAGGGGAATCCGGGGATAGGGTTGTCAAGTCTTCAAAACTCACAGGCGGGGGGGAGGTGGGGTTCCCCCCGACAGCCAAATGCTGGCCGGCGGATTGGGAACCCCTTTCGCGGGGGATCCCCCGCCCCCCAGGCTGACTTGGCAGACCTATCCGGGGAACACTCCGGAGCCGAAGAAGATTTAGACGATTACACAGACAACCGCGAGTTCAAATCCAGCAGCACCTTAATGACCAACCCAAGCTTTCCCGCAGCATAGGGAAAGCCAGTGTGGCACAGCGGTTAAGAGTGTTGGACTAGTTTCCAGGAGACCCAGGTTCAAATTTCCACTTGTGCCGTGGAAGCTGGGTGGCCTTGGGCCAGTTAATTCAGAGTAGCTCTTTGTCAATAAAGGGAGAGACCGGGTAGGTAAGCAAGACATAAAAGTGTGGCTGCAGACATTTTAGGTAAAGTAAAGGTTTCCCTTTAGGTAAAGGTCAGGATTTAGCAAGGCCGTTTTGGGCTCTCGGGCCTTCCTGAGCATACCGGGTAATGGAGCTAGGCAACCAGGCCGATAAACAGTCGGGTCGGGCCGGTGAGGGAAAACAGCTGTGGATTTTGACGGAGCCCGTTTTACGATTGCTGGCAACGTAAGGGCAGGCCGCCGAAGGGACAGGCTGCCAACCCAATGTTCCTAGATGGATCTGTATGCTCCAAGTTAGACTGCTGCATTGAGTGCTTGGAGGGGGCTTCCCCTGAAGACGGGTTATGGCTACTGCAGCAGATGTGAGCCTTCGGCACCCGCCTGACCAATAGAGTTTTTGAGCACAGTTCGGGGTTTAGGCCTTACATGGCTTAGATCTGGCGATGCTGCAAACTCTAGGGCGTAACCCGGGAGTCCCCAACCCGCGGGCACCTTTGGGATTTTGACAGAAGGTGGTGGGCTCCAGGACAAAATGGCTGCCATGGGAGGTGGAGCCAAGCACGAAAGGTCAGGGAGGGAGGTCACGCATGCAGGGAAGAGCAGGATAAAAATCCAACAAATAAATCAATTAAAGAAATAAACTCCCATAGTAACAGTGTGATGTGTGAGGCGGAACCTCTGATGCCTTATAAATGAACATGCTGTTGAAATGCATTTTCTGGCATATCTATCGGCTACTTCAGAACACAAGAGAAGCCATGTTGAATGAGGCCAGTGTGGCTCATCCAGTCCAACACTCTGTGTCACCCAGTGGCCAAAACCCAGGGGCCATCAGGAGGTCCACCAGCAGGGCCAGAACTCCAGAAGCCCTCCCACTGTTGCTCCCCCAAGCACCAAGAAGGCAGAGCATCACTGCCCAAGACATAAGAACATAAGAGAAGCCATGTTGGTTCAGGCCAGTGGCCAACCAGGCCAACACTCTGTGTCACCCAGTGGCCAAAACCCAGGGGCCATCAGGAGGTCCACCAGCAGGGCCAGAACTCCAGAAGCCCTCCCACTGTTGCCCCCCAAGCAGCAAGAAGGCAGGGCATCACTGCCCAAGACATAAGAACATAAGAGAAGCCATGTTGGTTCAGGCCAGTGGCCCATCCAGTCCAACACTCTGTGTCACCCAGTGGCCAAAACCCAGGGGCCATCAGGAGGTCCACCAGCAGGGCCAGAACTCCAGAAGCCCTCCCACTGTTGCCCCCCAAGCACCAAGAAGGCAGGGCATCACTGCCCAAGACATAAGAACATAAGAGAAGCCATGTTGGTTCAGGCCAGTGGCCAACCAGTCCAACACTCTGTGTCACACAGTGGCCAAAAACACCAGGTGCCCTCAGGAGGTCCACCAGCAGGGCCAGAACTCCAGAAGCCCTCCCACTGTTGCTCCCCCAAGCACCAAGAAGGCAGAGCATCACTGCCCAAGACATAAGAACATAAGAGAAGCCATGTTGGTTCAGGCCAGTGGCCAACCAGTCCAACACTCTGTGTCACCCAGTGGCCAAAACCCAGGGGCCATCAGGAGGTCCACCAGCAGAGCCAGAACTCTAGAAGTTCTCCCACTGTTGCCCCCCCACCCTCGTCAAGCACCAAGAATACAGAGCATCACTTGCCCCAGACTGAGAGTTCCTATCTATGCCATGTGGCTAACAGCCACTGATGGACCTCTGCTACAGATGTTTCTCCAATCCGCTCTTGAAGTGGTCTATGCTTGTACCTTCAGGCAGGCAGGGAAGATCCTTGGGGTAGCAGCTACCGCCAAAGCAGTGTTGTTGTTTTTTAAAGTTGCACATCCTTGCTGGGCAAAAGCCCCGCCCACTCCCTGAAAACACTTGGCAGGTGGCAGGAGAGGTGGCAGCGAAGTGACAATATCTTTTGGGGAGGGGCCGTGGCTCAGTGGTAGAGCATCTGCTTTGTATGCAGAAAGTCCCAGATTCAATCCCCGGCATCTCCAGGTGAAAAGATCAGGCAGTAGGTGGTGTGAAAGACCTCAGTCTGAGACCCTGGAGAACTGTAAAGAGGGGCCATGGCTCAGTGGTAGAGCATTTGCCCAGCATGCAGAAGGTCCCAGGTTCAATCCCCAGCATCTCCAGCTAAAAGAAATCAGGCTGTAGGTGATGGGAAAGAGCTCTGCCTGAGTCCCTTGAGAGCTGCTGCCAGTCTGAGTGGACAACATTGTCTTTGATGGCTTCATGTATTTTGCCTGCCCTTATTTGTGCGGCCTTGGGGCCTGATCCAGATTTAACATGTCGATTATTTTTCAAGACGCTCAGAGGTCTTCTAACAAATTAATCCTTTCCTTCCCTCCTAGCACCTGGGATTCCTGAAAGAACTCCTCGGGGCAGCCCCGAAGAGGCTGGAACGGTAAGCCCCGTGGCCCAGCTGCCTGCTCCAAACTGTGACTGAACAACACACTGCAAACGGAAGCCAAGCACAGGAAGAAAAATAAAAATGGAATCACACAGCGCTATTTGCGGGCCGTCAGCGGCTGCTGAGCAAACGCAGAGTGACCGGCTGGAAAGGGAAATTATTCCTCCGGAGAAAGCAATCGACTTTGACTGCTCGGCTCTCCCACTCTGTCCGTGAAATGGAGACGCGGAACCCATCGGCCGCCGCCAAGTTCCCTCGACCAAAGGCCTGTCATCAGCAAACGTTTCCTTTGTCAAAACTGAGATTTTGCTCCGGCAGATTTTCTGGCAGGAAGCGCCCGAAGTCCATCTCTTTTAGAATTCTCCCCCGCCCAGCAATGGCTAGATGGAGGTCAGCCGGAACCTTCCCCCAAGGAAGACAGGACAGGTAAGGCCTTCCCATCTTTGTCCCCAGTATGTGACTCTGCATGCTGCCTCTGAACATGGAGGCTCCATTTCACGACCCTAACGGCCATCATCAATTAACCTGAACCTTTTAACAAGGGCCAATGGCAACCGTGATATATTTACAAGGGGAATATGATGCTTTTATAGATGTTCAAAAAACAGATCAGTATCTATATACTAATAGCCAAGTGTCCCCTGTGTGTGCGGATATCTAAATCCACATATTGGGGGCACTTGGGGGGCAGAGAGATTTTCCTGCACACTTGGAGGACTCCCCAGGTGTGCAGAAAAATCTGAAAACTTTAAAAAAGTGTACGGAGATATTTAAATCCCCCCCAAAATGCCCGTGTGGGAGAGAAATCGGCAGGCCCGGTAGCTGAGAGTCGCTGAGGCCTCGCCGCCAGTACCTGTGTGTGTGTGGGGGGGGAGATTGGCGGGCCCGGGGCTTGCTGTCAGTGTGGTGTGGGGGAGAAGAATTGGCAGGCCCAGGCCTCACCATTGGTGAGGGAGAAGGCTCACTTGTGGGTGCTTCCTCCTCCTCAACATGGAGCTCCTTCTCCCCCCCCCCCCGCAAGTATCGCGGGTTCCCCCTTCTTGTTAATACTAATACTAATACATATCTGTACATTCATACAGCAATAAACGTCAAAAACCGATTCCACAGTGTTGACAAGCGCAGTCCAGTAACTTAAAGTTCTTACAAACAGAAGAAGAAGAAGAGATTGGATTTACACCCCGCCTTTCACTTGAAACTGCTCTTTTTCAAGAACAGCTGTGCCAGAACTACAGCTTGCCCAAGGTCATCCAGCAGCTGCAAGTGGAGGAGTGGGGAATCAAACCCGGTTCTCCCAGATTAGAGTCCGCGCACTTAACCACTACACCAAACTGGCTCTCAAACAGTAAACCTTTGCCTCCTTCTTGTACCATTTTGCGCTGCTTGCCGATAATCCAGTACTAGTACAAGAAAGACACAATGAAGATTTACTGTTTGTGAGAACTTTAGATTTTTCGATTGTGCCTGTCGACATTGTGGAATCATTTTTTGAGGTTTATTCCGGTAGGAATGCACAGATATGTTGTATAAGTATTACTACTGATCTATTTTTGTTTGAAAATCTATAAAAGACTCATATTCCTTTTGTAAATATATCACGGTTGCCACTGGATATTTTCTGCTCACTTCTCCCATGATCTCTCTTTGGTTACTTCCCTTTGATTTGGTGTCGTGGTTAAGTGCGCGGACTCTAATCTGGGACAACTGGGTTTGATTCCCCACGCCTCCACCTGCAGCTGCTGGATGACCTTGGGCTGTCAGAGCTGTTCTCTCATGAGCAGTTTCTGTCAGGGCTCTCTCAGCCCCACCTACCTCCCAGGGTGTCTGTTGTGGGGAGGGGAAGGGAAAGGAAATTGTAAGCCGCTCTGAGACTCCCTTGGGGAGTGAAGGGTGGGGTATAAATCCAATCTCCTCCTCCTCCTCTTCTTCTTCTTCATCACCAGGTGGGGCCCAGAGAACTCCCAGAAAAGCAACTGATTTCTAGACGACACAGATCAGTCCCTCTGGAGAAAACAGCTGCTTTGCAGGGTGGACTTTATGGTATTATATCCCCCTCCAAGGACCCTCCCCTCCCCAAATTCCACCCTTCCCTAGGCTCCACCCCCAAATCTCCCCCAGCCCAGAACTGATAACCCTAAGTCTCCACCCTGCTCCACTTCAGCTGCTGTTGGTTGATTCTTTGTTCCCTGTGCTCTTTGCCTTGAACAACCCACCGATACAAAAACTGTATTTCCAGTAGAAAAGAGCCAGCGTCTAGTAGCATCTTAAAGGTAAAGGTGAAAGGTCAAGTTTTCCCTTGCTCGAAAGCCAGTCAAAGCTGACTCTAGGTGGACGGTGCTCATCTCCGTTTCCAAGCCGAAGAGCCAGCACTGTCTGAAGACGTTTCCATGGTCATGTGGCGGGGATGACTAAATGCCGAGGCGCACGGAGCGCTGTTACCTTCCCACCGAAGCAGTACCTATTTATCTACTTGCAATTTTTTGCTTTCAAACTGCTAGGTTGGCAGGAGCTGGGGCCAGAGACGGGAGCTCACCCCATCATGTGGCACTTGGGTCTCGAACTGCCAAACTACCCACCTTCCGGTCTGCAGCTCAGCATCTTAACCTCTGAGTCACCGCAGCCCCGTAGCAGCATCTTAAAGACTAACATGGATGAGAGCCAGTTTGGTGTAGTGGTTGAGTGCGCGGACTCTGATCTGGGAGAACCGGGTTTGATTCCCCACTCCTCCACTTGCACCTGCTGGATGACCTTAGGCAAGCCATAGCTCTGTACCAGCTGTTCTCTCAAGGGCAGTTCTGCAAAGAGCTCTCTCAGCCCCACCTATCTCACAGGGTGCCTGTTGTGGGGAGGGGAAGGGAAAAGGAGTTTGTAAGCCGCTCTGAGACTCCAAGTGAGTGAAGGGCGGGGTAGAAATCCAATCTCTTCTTCTTCTTCTAACAAAATTGGTGGCGGGGTAGGAGCTTTCGTGACTCACGGAAGCTCCTCCCCTGCCACCAATTTTGTTGGTCTTGAAGGTGCTCCTGGACTCTGGCTCTTTTCTCCTGCTACAGACCAACTAGCACAACTCCTCCTCTGTATTTCCAGGCCTTCTGCAAGCCACGCACCCAGCAGGGGCGCTGGCGGAGGGGAAAGGCAGAAAGCTCCGGGGCTGCCGAACCCCCTGCCCCAAGCCTTCCCGGTATCACGGCCAGACTCCCGCCGAGGCATTCGGCCTGTGTTTTCAGCAGCTGATGCGTAACCCCTTCACCCGGCCCCCTGGAAACGGGGCAGAGCGGAACTTTAATCAGCAGCCTCGGGTTTTTATGACCCAGAGTGAGATTTTACTTTTCTGGCATGCCCCAAAACCACAGGTATCTGACCCGAGTCTCCAGGCCCATAACTTTGATTAATGTCTTCATTCACGGGCCGCCTTCTATAAACAGGCTCGAGTCCACCAGAGCTGCTTGGAAGCAAGCATCCGATGTGGCAACTTCTGCCCCCCTCTCGCCTTTCTGTTCCGTCCCATCCCCCCCCCCCCCCAGCCTGCCTTTTAGCTATTCCAAAAATTTCAGTTGCAGTACCCTAAATGAGAGAAGGACAGTTGACGGTGCCAGCAGAGACGTGGATGGAACCGGAGGGGGGGTGCATGCACTGCAATACCTGACTGCAACAAGGACATCACTGTGTGGAAAGGGCGCATGAAACCCGCAGTGTAATTCAGAGAGCTGGGCGATGACGTCTCCACTCACGGCTAGTCAGCTTCGTTGCTGATGCTCCTCGGAGCAGGATGTGGGGAGCGGACAGGAGAGCACCAAAATCGACCCGCACGGATTGAGATCTGTTCAAGGGGGTTCTAGATCCAATCCAGTTTGACCTCTGCAAGGAGATCGAATCAGTCAGTCCTAAAAGAAACCAACCCTGACTGCTCCCTGGAAGGCCAGATCCTGAAGCCGAAGCTGAAATACTTTGGCCACCCAATGAGAAGGGAGCACTCCCTGGAGAAGACCCCGATGCTGGGAAAGACTGAAGGGCAAAGAAGATGGGGACGGCAAAGGATGAGATGGTTAGACAGTATCATCAATGCAATAGACATGAAATTGAGCAAACTCTGGAGCACGACGGAAGACAGGAGGGCCTAGCGTGATGCGGTCCAGGGGGTCGCTACAAGTCGGACTCGACTGTGTGAATGAACGACAACGACAACAACAACAGATCCAATCAAGCTGGAACTCTCCCTAGAAGCTCAAAGGACCAAACCGAGGCTGTAGAAAAGACCGAGAGTCCAGGAACACCTTAAAGACTAACAAAATTGCTGGTAGGATATGAGCTTTTGTGAGTCGCTGCTCACTTCTTTGGGTGTCGGAAGAAGTGAGCAGTGACTCACAAAAGCTCATACCTGATCACAAATTTTATTAGAGGCAGTTTGGTGTAGTGGGGCAGAGCGCGGACTCTAATCTGGGAGGACCGGGTTTGATTCCCCACTCCTCCACATAAGAACATAACATAAGAGCATAAGAGAAGCCAATGTTGGATCAGGCCAGCGGCCCATCCAGTCCAACACTCTGTGTCACACAGTGGCCAAAAACACCAGGTACCCTCAGGAGGTCCAGCAGTGAGGCCAGGACACTAGAAGCCCCCTCCCACTGTTGCCTCCCCCCACAAACAACCAAGAATACAGAGCATCACTTGCCCCAGACTGAGAGTTCCTGTCTATACCTTGTGGCTAAGAGCCACGAATGGACCTCTGCTCCAGATGTTTATCCAGTTCCCTCTTGAAGCTGTCTATGCTTGTAGGCGCCACCACCTCCTGTGGCAATGAGTTCCATGTGTTAATCACTCTTTGGGCGAAGAAGTACTTCCTTTTATCTGTTCCAACCCGACTGCCCAGCAATTTCATGGAGTGGCCACGAGTTCTTGTCTTGTGAGAAAGGGAGAGAAGGACTTCTTTCTCTGCCTGCTCTGTCCCATGCATCATCTTATAAACCTCGATCGTGTCACCCCTTCGTCGTCGTTTCTCCAAGCGAAAGAGCCCCAAGCGCTTCAACCTTTCTTCATAGGGAGAGAAAGGTTGAAGGTTATCATTCTAGTTGCCCTTTTTGGCACTCTTCCCAATGCTATATCTTTTTTAACTTTCTGAATTTGTATATATTGCCTGAATTTGGTATTGTTATTGTCACGGTTTTTATGTGACCTTGTAACTTGCCCTGAGCCCCCTTGCAGGGAGGGCAGGATATACAAAGAAGGAAGGAAGGAGAGAGAGAGAGAGAGAGAGAGAGAAAGAACCTAGAAGACACCTTGGTAACCATCTTAACATTACTAGGCTAGAGGAAAGCTTTTGGGGGGAAAGGCAGGGCAGAAATGAATTAAACCAGTGCTAAATACATGAAGCTGCCTTATACGAAGCCAACCCTTGGTCCATCCAGGTCAGTCTCGTCGACTCAGTCTGGCAGCTGCTCTCCAGGGTCTCAGGCAGAAGACTTTCCCATCCCCTCCTGCCTGGTCCTTTTAGCTGGAGATGCTGCCGGGGATTGAACCTGGGACCTTCTGCGTGCCAAGCAGAGGCTCTGCCACTGAGCCACAGCCCCTGCAATACACTTTCCCCATTTTTGAAACATACTTTCTGCGTCAACGGCGTATCCATGTCATGCAGCAAAAAAGAAGTAGGGGGACACCAGGAATGAAAGGGGGCAAAGCAACAAACGGTCGTGGCCAAAAGATACGAAAGGGAAAGGAAACGGACAGCTGCGGAGCGATCTGTTCATCCCCTGAGAAAACACCAGGGACAAGGGGGGGGGGGCGGGCACATGAACCATGCCTTCTACTGAATCCGACCCTCGGTCCATCCAGATCAGTCTTGTCCACCCCGACTGGCAGTGGCTCTCCAAGTTCTCAGGCAGAGGTCCTTCCTATCCCCTACTCCCTGGTCCTACTGAAGAGGCTGAGGGTTGAACCCGGGACCTTCTGCATGCCAAGCAGCGGCTCTACTGCTGAAAACCATTTGACTTGCTCCAGAAATTTTGGCGGCCTGTTTTTAAGAAGTGTTGATCACTTCCTTCGGGCTCATTTGTCCACCTGCCACCCCGCCCACCCCCTCACCCCCGCCGCCATCTGACTGCAAGCGCTACACATCATTTCTCTTATTTTCTTTCTGTACACTGCTAAGCCCAGCGTGGAAATGTTCCAACATTCATCATAACGACAGTAATAAAAAAAAATCATGATACTCGCACATTAAAACAGTTGCAAGGAAAATGCACTGCTTCCCTGGCCACACACACTTCTCCTCTTCCTAACTGCGACACGGGGATATAGAGCTGGGAGGGACCCCCAAGGGTCATCTAGTCCAACCCCCTATATAATGCGGGAAACTCACAGCTACCTCCCTCACCCCACTCCCCCAGTGACCTCTGCTTTATCTCCCTCTGCCAGGAGGGCAACCTAAAGGGGTTAAAGGGGAGGGGCTGTGGCTCAGTGGAAGAGCACCTGATTGACATGCAGAAGGTCCCAGAAGGTCCCAGGTTCAGTCCCCGGCATCTCCAGGCTGTGCGGAAAAGACCTCGTGAACAATTCCGTTTTGAATAAAGTTTGAGTCCAGGGGGCACCTTTAAGGCCAACAAAGTTTAATTGTGGGTATAAGCCTTCGTGTGCACGCACACTTCTTCAGCTACACTGAAACAGAAGTCCATAACCATTACATATAGGTAATCCTCCCCATCCTCTCTCTACCTATATGTAATAGTTGAACAAGTCTTGTTTCAATGTACGTGATGAAGCGTGCATGCACACGAAAGCTGATACCCAGAATTAGACTTTGTTGGTCTTAAAGGTACCCCTGGACTCGGACTTTGTCCTGCTGCTTTAGACCAACATGGCTACCCATCTGAATCAACGTATCTGAAGAAGTGTGCATGCACACGAAAGCTGATACGCCCAATTAAATTTCTTTGGTCTTAAAGGTGCCGCTGGATTCAAACTTTGTTCTGGCGCTTCAGACCAACATGGCAACCCACCTGAATCTATCTCCATTTTACACAGTTTGTGGAACGCCAGGAAAGCGGGAGTCTTCCAGACCTTCTCAGGTAGGCCATTCCATAAGATGGGGGCCACAGCAGGTAAGGCATCGGTACGGGCAACGGTCAATTTTCCCACTTATGGGTTGGCACCCACAGAAGGCCCTACTCCCATGAGTGAATCTGTCATGGCTGCACATGGGGGGGAGACGGCTTGCAGACACAAGTGTCCGAGGCCGTGAAGGGCTTCGTACGCGATAGCCAGTACCTTAAACTGAGCCGGCTACCTTCTCCGGAGTTCCGTCTGCTGTTTCGCTCGGCTGTCGCTGCTGAAACATCTGTGGCGGAGCGAAGCATTTCCTCCCTCGTGTCAGCCTAGAATCCCCAAACACCTTCTGAGTTCACTCGCTGGGCATGGAATTACACGGGTCTAAGGTCCTGGAACGGCGCCACCAGAGTGGCGTCAGCGCCAGAGAGAGATTTAAAAGCTGTTACCTCATGGGCTGCTCCTGCTAGCAATGCGCTCGGGCTATCATTGTTCCCATTGTACGTGGCGGCCATGCCTAGCCAGAGAGGATGATCTATGGAGGGCGGCGGGGAAACTATTCGTGGCCGTCTGGGACTCCGGGGCACCCAAACATAGCTAGGATTGCTATCGACTTAAAGGCCACTAGAGGGCAGCACCTCCAGCAATGAGCATTTTATGGGGAATGCACCCTGGGCTGGAAACGGATCTGAACGCCACTTCGATGTCAGGCACCCAATGATTCAGAGATGTCAAGGTTATGGACAAGCTGCTAGACTCCACGCGGGAACCGTCCAGCTCCTGAGACTTCTCATGGAGCTTCCTTATACGAAATCAGACCACTGGTCTTTCAAAGTCAGTCTTGTTTACTCAGACCAGCAGCGGTTCTCCAGGGTCTCGGGCAGAGGTCTTTCTCTTCCAGTGGCGGACCTACATTTTCGGGACCCTGAAGCTTGAACTTTCCCCGTATATACCCCAGAGACCACCGACTGACCCATCTGGGCCCCAAGGATGCCAGACTCGCCACCACTAGAGCCAGGGCTTTTTCAGTGGTGGCTCCACACTGGTGGAATGAGCTCCCGGTGGAGATCAGGGCCCTGCGGGGGATCTCTTGGACTGATTTCCCACAAACAGCTGCTCCGGGCTGGCTCTTCCCTTCCCCCCGACTGAACGCATCAATTTCCCACTGTGTGCTGCGCGGCCGCATTTTGACCCACAGCTTTTGCCCGATCTCTTCCGCGTCTTCTAGATCCTTGAAAAACAGGATCCCAAAGACGCGGGGGAAATCGGGCGAAGCTGCGGGTCAAAATGCGGCCGCGCAGCACATAGTGGGAAATTGACGCGTGCAGTCGGGGGAAAGGGAAGAGCGGGGCGGAGCAGCGGCTTGTGTGACATCGGTCTTGCAGTTCTGCAGGGTCTGCAAGATGGCGTTCTTCCACCAGGCCTTCGACTAGGAGCCGCCCCCACTATTACCAACGAGCCCGGCCTTAACTCCGGCCTTACCACTGTGCCCAGGAAGATCATTGAATGGCAAAGGGACTGGTGGTGGGGAAATCCAGTACGCCATCTGAGGTAACCATTGGCGTGCTGGCCCTTTGATGGTTGTTTTACTGCATTCGGAAAATTTTATTGTATTTACTGTACTTGTATTTACTGTATTTGATGTTTTAACTGTTTTTATGTGTACTTATGTAGACTAATTGTGTAAGCCGTTTGCAGGGAGGGCAGGGTATATATTTAATAAATAAAATAAAATAAAAATAAACTGTTATGGGGGCCCCTTCTTGAAAAGAAGAAGAAGAGATTGGATTTATAACCTGCCCTTCTCTACCCAAGGGAGTCTCAGAGCGGTTTACACACTCCTTTCCCTTCCCCTCCCCACAACAGACACCCTGTGAGGTGGGCGGGGCTGAGAGAACTCTGAGACAACTGTCCTTGAGAGAACAGCTGGCACAGAGCTATGGCTTGCCCAAGGTCATCCAGCCAGGTGCAAGTGGAGGAGTGGGGAATCAAACCCGGTTCTCCCAGATTAGAGTCCACGCACTTAACCACTACACCAAACTGTCTCTCTTTCTTGAAGAAAGAGAAGATTTGGAGGAACAAAAATCATACCACCCAACATCAATGCGTGGTAAAAAAACATTGGTTTATTCTCTACTAGAGAGGTAGAAGGTCATCAGAAGGCCTCGGGGCTTGTTAGGGAAAAGAGGTGAAAATCTAATGTTTGGTGTTAAGATGCACAAGCAAGCCTAGTGCAGCCTGAATTGAGAATTCAGATGTCTCATTTTGGTTCTGATTGGCGAAGGGCTGAGCTGCAGAACTATTAAGCCGTGCACCAGTGACGGATTCAAGGATCCAGCTGCCAGAATGTAGGCTATGAACAGATTCTGGTGAGCTCAGTGAACCCAGATGGCTGGGGTTTGAGTGCTACAAGCCCCCAAGAAAATGTTGAAACCTGACCAACTACAGGGACATTTTGAGGCCATATGAAACGGGTATTCGAGCATATTCTAGGGTCAGTATTAAGGACCTCAACCCACTGGCTTATGATTCTGTCACTAATCATTTGGTGTAGTGGTTAAGTGTGCGGATTCTAATCTGGGAGAACCGGATTTGATTCCCCACTCCTCCACTTGCACCTGCTGGATGACCTTGGGCAAGCCGTAGTTCTGGCACAGCTGTTCTTGGAAAAGGGGCAGTTTCTGTCAGAGCTCTCTCAGCCCCACCTACCTCCCAGGGTGTCTGTTGTGGGGAGGGGAAGGGAAAGGACTTTGTAAGCCGCTCTGAGACTCCCTTGGGTAGTGAAGGGCGGGGTATAAATCCAATCTCTTCTTCTTCTTCTTCTAAAATAGCCTTATTTTAATAACAAATGCTTAAAAATCTCCATTGATTTTGTTGAAAAATTCACTTTTTTTTTTTAAGTTGCTTTAGGGGCCCTGAAGGTCAAGCTTCATTAGTTTCATAGTAGATCCGCCCCCATTCCCATCACCTCCTACCTGGGACCTTCTGCATGCCAAGCAGAGGCTCTAGCACTGAGCCACAGTGCCCCTCCCCAGAAGCTTTGCATGGTCCCCACCCTGCTGTCACATGAACACATAAAACCGTCTCATACTGAATGGAACCCTTGGTCTGTCAGGGTCAGCATTATCTACTCAAGACCAGCAGGGGCTCTCCAGGGTCTCAGGCTGAGGTCTTTCCCATCACCTCCTGCCCGGTCCTTTTCACCTGGAGAGGCCAGAGATCAAACCTGGGCCCTTCTGCATTGCCAAGCAGATGCTCTACAACTGATCCCCGTCATTCCAGTTTTAAGGTCGCATAGAGTTGGAAGGGGTCATCCAGGCCATCTAGTCCAACCCTCTGCTCAATGCAGGATCAGCCTAGAGCAGGGGTGGGCAAATTGCGGCCCGTGGACCACATGTGGCCCCGCCGGCGTAAACTACGAGGGGGCTCGAGGGCTCGAGCCACCCCCGAAATTTCCCGGGGGGGGGACTGAGCCCCCCCGGGAAAACGTCGCGCCTGCCGCCAGCGCCTTGCCGCCACGCCTCCCGAGCCCTTCCGAGGCTTGTCAGCTGGTGCCTCTCCCCCCCCCCCACCGGCCTGGCCATTCCTCCCTCCTTATCTCTCCCTCTTCCTCTTTTAGGGGTGAGGGAGGGAGTGGCCAGGGCGGAGGGGGAGGGAAAGGCACCAGCAGCACCCGCTGGTGAGCCTCGGAAGGGCCGGGGAGGCGCGGCGCCCCTGTGTGGCCCGCCACAGAGTTTTTTGCGGCCCGCCAAGACAGTCTGAGTCTGTCTCTGTAGAACTGTAGAAAAGTGTGACAGGGTACATTTGTCTCATTAAACTGATTCTGAAATTAAAGGTGCTTGCAGCTATAGCTGATTGAAATCAGCACAATGAATAAACGGAATAAAACTACCGCTGTTTGATTTAATTTATATTTGTTGATTTTTATGATACAATGTGTACCTTTTCTGAAATGCAAAGTTAACTAATGAATGCCATCGTTTTAACCTCCGCTAACCTCCGCTAACCTCCGCTCCCACAAAGCGGCCCCCGAGCCAAAACAATTGCCCACCCCTGGCCTAGAGCCTCCCTGACAAGGGTTTGACCAGCCTCTGCTTCAAGACTGCCAGGGAGGGGGAGCGCACCACCTCCCCAAGCAACTGATTCCACTGTGGCATAACTCTGTCGAAAAGTTTCCCCAAATATCCAGCTGGTACCTTCCCGCTCTTAATTTAAAGCCATGATTGCAAGTCTTGTCCTCGGCTGCCGACCGGAACAGCTCCCTGCCCTCCTCTAAGCGACAGCCCTTCAAAGACTTCAAGAGAGCCCTCACGTCCCCCCCCTCAACCTCCTCTTCTCCAGACTGAGCATTCCCCAAAAGTCCCTCAGCCTTTCCTCCTAGGGTTTCTTGGTCTCCAGGCCCCCGATCGTCCTCGTCGCTCTCCTCTCTGCACGCGCTCCATTCTGTCCACCTCCTTTTGGAAGTGAGGCCTCCAGAACTGCACACGATACTCCAGGTGCGGCCCGACCAATGCAGTGTACAGTGGGACTATCACATCTTGCAGTTTGGAAGTTATGCCTCTGTTGATGCACCCCGAGATCGCATTCGCCTTTGTTGTCGCCGCATCACACTGGCTGCTCATATTTAACTTTCGGTCCACCCGAACCCCAAGATCTTGTTCACACACACTGCTACTTAGAAATGTAACCCCCATCCAACACACTTGTTCCTAGTTTTTGTTACCCAGATGTAGAACTCGGATGGTAGCGTATGGGTCAACTTCCCATGACTGCTTCCGATCCCAAAAGTCCCCGGGGCAGAAGAACTAGGAAAACGATGTCGCAAGAGACACCCTTCTGTGCCCTCCCCATCTGACTTCCAGCATCTCAGGTCTGGAGCTTGTCTTTATCATCTGGGGCTGGCAGCCAGCCAGGGAGTTGTGACTTGGCACAGCGGCCCACCAGCTTTTGCTTACTCGACGGTTCTTGGCCTCTTTTAATCTCCCTGACCTCTGGAAAGTGCTGATTCCATCAGGGAGCGAACCAGGGAGACTTGCCCTCTTTGACTCCCCGCCCCCCCCCCCCCCACTGGATTTTGATTCTGTGCAAAGTGCTGGCGATAAAGTGCATTAACGGACCCGGAAAGGTCCAGTAGTCCAAGAGGCGGCTGCTTGTTTGCCAATAGATAGAACAACATTCAGCACTCCGTCGCGTTCCGATAGGTTCAGCGAAGCAGCACGCCTCCTTGGCACTCGGAAGACCCCAGGTCCGGCGCCCCAGCATCTCCTGTTAAAAGGATTTCAGCTGGCAGGTGCAGGATAAGATTTTAAAGAACCACTTCCATCGGTGCAAGGCGGCTTGATAGGTTCCCAGGAGCAGCCGGCAACTCCTCCAGTTTCTAGGTCCCCAAAAAAGGGCTCTGACCAGTGTTCCCTCTAAGCTGAGTTAGTGTGAGCCGGCTCACAGTTTTTTCGCCTCCAGCTCACACATTTTTTTTTGTCTTCGCTCAGGAAGGAGGGCTCCAGAGCAAACTAATTTATGCAGTAGCCAAATTGCTCGCTCACAACTTGAATGCCAGGAGCTCACAAAGTAGAACTTTTGCTCACAAGACTCCACAGCTTGGAGGGAGTCTTTCGCTCAGACTGCCTTCTCACTTCCCCAGTGCTAGCAGTTCCCGACATTACTGGTGTGGTGACCCAAAAGTCCAAATATACTTGGGATGGTGACCCATCCAGGGCTGGCTGAAGTTTTTTGGGTGCTCCTGGCAAACTTTGCCCTTGGCACCCATCTAGCTCAGCATCCCATGTTCTATAGTGGCTAACAAGACGTCTTTGAGAAACCACATCGCACAAAGAGTGCACCAGTGGGGCCAGAACTCCAGAAGCCCTCCCACTGTTGCCCCCCAAGCACCAAGGAGACAGAGCATCGCTGCCCCAGACAGAGTGTTCCCTCTACAACTGGTGGCTAATACCCACTGATGGACCTCTGCTCCAGATGTTGATCCAATCCCCTCTTGAAGTGGTCTATACTTATAGCCGCCGCCACTTCTTGCGGCAGTGAATTCCATGTGTTAATCACTCTTTGGGTAGAGAAATATTTCCTTTTATCCCTTCTAAGCCTACCACTCCTTAATTTCATTGACTGCCCAAAAATTCCGGTATTGTGAGAAAGGGAGGAAAGTACTTCTTTCTCTACCTTCTCTATCCCACGCATAATTTTGCAAACCTCTGTCATGTCACCCCTCGATCACTGTTTCCCTAAGCTAAAGAGCCCTGACCTCTTAACCCTTTTTTCATAGGGAAGGTGTTCCATCCCCTTCATCGTTTTAATTGCCCTTTTTGGCAGCTTAGAGCCAGTTTGCTGAAGTGGTTGAGTGCGGGGACTCTAATCTGGGAGAACCGAGTTTGATTCCCCACTCCTCCACTTCCACCTGCTGGATGACCTCGGGCAAGCCATAGTTCTGCCAGAGCTGTTCTATCAAGAGCAGTCCTTGGAAGAGCTCTTTCAGCCCCGCCTACCTCACTGGGTGTCTGTTGTGGGGAGGGGAAGGGAAAGGAGTTTGTATGCCGCTCTGAGACTCCAAGTGAAGGGCAGGGTATAAATTTATTTATTTTTATTTATTTTTGTATTTATACCCTGCCCTCCCCACAAGCGGGCTCAGAGCGGCTAACAAGGGCTTGAAAGCCAACATCATAACAGTTTAAAACAATTTAAAACACTAACAGCAATAAAACGCCATTGCTCAGCAGCATAAGCTGCATCAATAAAACTACAATCCCCACTAAAATGCTTCCAGTCTCGTTGAGATGGCATCCTATCTAGTAGGGGACCTTCCAACCATCACCATCGGGCTGGACTGCATTCGGGCCAGTTTTCATTTATGTTCTTACAATGCTGGTCAATCCAGTCTCTTCTTCTGCTGCTATATAGTCAGCCACTGACAGAGTCAAGTGGCCGTGTGGTCTAATCCAGCATGGCGGTTCCTAGACTTCTGTCTCCACAGAAAGGTCCAAAGGGCAACACTCATTGTCTTAGGCTGGCCAAAGTCAGCCGGCTCCCATCTCCCTTATTGTGCCTTCTCCAGTTTACGCCAGCTAGGCCGAGTCCACAATCACTGACCGACCGAGTCTGTTAGCAGAGAACATTTGGGCATTTTTTCTCGTCTCTGCTGTGGTTTCTGCAGGTTAAAGTCAGAATTTCAAAGGGTGGGAAATGATCTTCGGAATGGAAAAACGCACACACACAAACAAGCTTCATTGTGGCGGATGGCGAAAGAACAACAAGAGAGGGAATAATGACTGGAAATGAGGCAAAGCGTATCCCAAGGAGTCATATGAAGGCATAATTGGGGCTTATTCATCCACCGATATCATGTGACCCGGAGGAACAGGCGGGGGGGGGGGGGAGACACGAGGGACGTCTGAAGTGCCCGTCTGTTGTGACATGATAAGCAGGAGAGCAATTGCCAACATTGGTGGTCCCCCCCACAGAGCTCAGTTATGATGGAAATCTCCACACCGGCTTCGGTGTTGGCTGAGCATGGTTTGATGTATGTCTCTTTGATGCACCAGACACGGAACGGCAGTTCTAGGGCTGAGTTTATGCGGCAAGTAATTCAACATGGAGTTGGCTGCCAGGGGATGTAGTGATGGCCACGGGCACAGGCAGCTTTGAAAGGGGGTTAGACAGATTCATGGAGGAGAGGTCCATCAGTGGCTACTAGCCATGGTGACTTAAAAGAACCTCCACATTCAGAGGCACTAATCCTTTGAGTCCCAGAGCCAGGAGGCCGCATCAGGGGAAGGCCTCGGTCTCTATGCCCTGCGGTTGGCCTTCCAGGGGAAGTGGCTGGCCCCTGTGTGAGACAGGACTAGATGGACCCTCACCGGTCCGATCCAGAAGGGCTCTTCTGATGTTCTTATTAGTGGAAGGCCTCGGCCTCTCTGCCCTGTTGCTGGCCCTCCAGAGGAACTGGCTGGCCACTGTGTGAGACAGGATGCTGGACTAGATGGACCCTCACCGGTCCGATCCAGAAGGGCTCTTCTGATGTTCTTATTAGTGGAAGGCCTCGGCCTCTCTGCCCTGTTGCTGGCCCTCCAGAGGATCTGGCTGGCCACTGTGTGAGACAGAAGGCTGGACTAGATGGACCCTCACTGGTCAGACCCAGCAGGGCTCTTCGGATGCTCTTCTCAGGGGAAGGCCTCGGCCTCCATGCCCTGCTGTTGTCCCTCCAGGGGAACTGGCTGGCCACTGTGTGAGACAGGATGCTGGACTAGAGGGACCCTCACTGGTCTGATCCAGCTGGGCTCTCCTGATGTTCTTATCAGGGGAAAGCCTCAGCCTCCATGCCCTGTTCATGGCCCTCCAGAGGAACTGGCTGGCCCCTGTGTGAGACGGGATGCTGGACTAGAGGGACCCTCCCTGGTCTGATCCAGCAGGGCTCTCCTGATGTTCTTCTCAGGGGAAGGCCTCGGCCTCTCTGCCCTGTTGTTGGCCCTCCAGAGGAACTGGTTGGCCCCTGTGTGAGACAGGACTAGATGGGCCTCTGGTCTGATCCAGCAGGGCTTTTCTGATGTCCTTCTGAGTTAAAACAGAAAGAGGGCATTCCGTGAGTGATTTCTCCCCCTCCCAAATGAGATCTCGCTGGGTCCTTTTGTTTGCACATTTCCTCAAAGAATGGGGGGGGGGGGGGGGCGCAATAAGGAGGCATGCCGTGCCATCCAACCCATGTTCAGGCGACCTCCCCCATGTGACAGGAGCCTTCTCGCATTGCGATCCCTTTACTGCCCTGCGACCATCAGACTCCACCTCTGTTTGTCTCTCGCCTTGATAACCCTATGGGGTCACCATGAGTCTTGACCGCCTCTCCCACCACCAAGGGATAACAGAAACAGATTAGAAGGGGAAGCCAGCATCTTTGCAGGGCGCCTCTGAGAAAAATTCCAGACACTGCTGAAGATGACCATTTATTTTATTTTATTTTTTTAGAAAAAAGCTGCCATTTTGACCTAGCCCGAGTTAAAACCATAGCTGTGCAGGAAGGAATCTTACACAGGGATCGGCAGACAGATTTGCCCAAGGTAACGAGTGCTAAACAGCTGTGATGTTTTATTGACCAGGTGAGCGCTAGGATTGCTCATCCCTTATCAGCTCCTCTCGCTCTCTCTTGCTCCTCTCTGTGTGGAATAGATAATGGTTCTCTATTGATCCTGCCTTGAAAGGATAGCTGGAGATAAGCAAATATATTTATTGCTTAGCCTCAGTGTGTGGGGGGGTGCTTGTTAGGACCCAAAACCCTGCCCCCCAAAGGAGGTGGAGTATTCGCTTGGAGATCTCCCAGGAATGTGGGGACTGCCAGCTGACTTATGGCGACTCCATAGTGTTTTCTTAGGCCGGAGATATTCAGAGGTGGCTGGCCATTGGCTGCCTCTGCGTAGCCACCCTGGATTTCCTTGGTGGTCTCCCATCCAAGTACTAACTAGGGCTCACTTTGCTTAGCTTCTAAGATGTAAAGAGATTGAGTTGGCGGCACCATCAGAGGTGGCCAAACTGCTGCTCGGGAGCCGCGTGCGGCTCTTTCACACAGTCTGATTCGATGTTAATAAAAAGGGAAAATGCATATTTTCCAATAAAAATGCATGTGTGATAATTGTCCATGTCTTGTGGCTCTCAAGCATCCGACGTTCATTCTGTGCGGCTCTCACGTTAAGCAAGTTTGGCCACCCCTGGTCTAGACAGAGCAAGACGGGTAGTCGTGTTAGTCTGCCTTTAGCAGTAGAAAAGAGCCAGACCGATTTCCCACGAGGCACTGCTCTGATGTCCTTCTTCCCTTTGCCCTGATTGCGTGCTTGGATTCTCCACTAGTTGCCCCGTGCCGCATTTTGACCCGCGGCTTCGCCCCAGTTACCTCGTGGCTTCAGTGATCTTGTTTTTTGAGGATCACTGAAGCCACAGGGGAATTCGGGCGAAGCTGTGGGTCAAAATGCGGCGAGGGGCAAATAGTGGGAAATTCAAGCACGCAATCGGGGCAAAAGGAAGAATGACACCGGAGCAGTGCCTTGTGGGAAATCGGTCCCAGAGTCCAGCAGCCCCTTCAAGACTAACAAAAATCATGGCAGAGTATGAGCTGTGAGTCACTCTAAGCTGAGTTAGTGTGAGCTTGCTCACAGTTTTTTAGCCTCCGGCTCACACATTTTTGACTTAGCTCAGGAAGGATGGCTCCAGAGCAAACTAATTTATGAAATAGCCAAATCGCTCGCTCAGAACTTTAATGCCAGTAGCTCACAAAGCAGAATTTTTGCTCACAAGACTCCACAGCTTAGAGGGAGCATTGGTCACTGCTCACTTCTTCGGCTCACGAAAGCTCGTCCCCTGCTGCCAACTTTGTTAGCCTTTAAGGGGATAGCGGACTCTTGCTCTTTTCTACTGTCACATTCTCCCTGTGAGCAGCGACTCATGAAAGTTCATATGCTGCCACAAATTTTGTTAGTCTTTAAGGTGCCCCTGGACTCTGGCTCTTTTCTATTGCACCATCTGAGTCTGGGCAACTTATTGATTTGGTGCTGGGAAGTGCCATCAAGTCACAGGCGAGTTATGGCTACCCCATGGGGCTTTCCAGGCCACAGATGAGGGATGTGCCTTTGGATATATCTGGTCCAAATATATACCCCCCAAAAAATCTCACTGGTATTTTCTGGATCTATTCAGGTCTCTGGATGGTATCTGCGATTCTCCTAGGCACTGGGAAACGGGTCCAGAAAAATCCTGGAAATATTCAGCAGTAACCACAAATATTGGGAGCCAGAGTTTTAAGTTTCCCGGGGCTGGTTTTTTCCCTCCCCTTTATTTTTTTCTGTGCATCTGTTTCTTCCTGGCATTTGGTATCTGCTTGTCAGTTTGGTTTGGCTTTGATTATGTTTTACTGGCCTTGCTACATCGTGTTATTTGCTGCAGTTACTCTGCGTTGGGTTTGCAGTGGATTCTCGGGTTCGACGTTGCCTCTGATTCCTGGGTTTTGCCCATAGCTCCAGATTCTCTGATTTTACATTTTGTAGGGCTTGCAACAGCATCGGGCTGGAGGATTCTCCAGGCTGACATTCAGTTGGATTCTTGGGTTGTACATGTGTTTGAATCACCACACTGTCTGGGGCTTCTGCTGGGACTCCCTGGTTCTGCACTGGTCCTTTGGGCTTGTTGGTTCTTTCTGCTTTGAGAGCATTTTGGCCAGGGACTACTTTGCTAGATCGTGTGTCTTTGGCTATTCTTTGCCATGGAGAAAGCATGGAGTTCACCCCCATAGGAAACAATGGAAGATGGCTAGGGGCGGCTTCTTCAGGTGCCAATTGAAGAAGAAGAAGAGATTGGATTTATACCCCTCCCTTCACTCCCCGAAGGCGTCTCGGAGCGGCTTACAAACTCCTTTCCCTTTCCCTCCCCACAACAGACACCCTGGGAGGTAGGTGGGGCTGAGAGAGCTCTCCTGAAAACTAGCCTTGAAAGAACAGCTCTGAAAGAACTTATGACTGACCCAAGGTCACACCAGCAGCTGCATGTGGAGGAGTGGGGAATCAAGCTTGGTTCTCCCAGATAAGAATCCGCGCTCTTAACCACTACACCAAACTGGTTACTAAACCAAAAGGTCCAACTGACTTGAAATTTGGCAGTTATTTAAAAGACAGGCACCGCCCCCCCCGGCTGGGATTTTGGTTCAGTTTGTCCCAACACCCCCCGCCCCCCGGCAGAAAGATTCCACATGGGGAATGACGTAGCCAGATAGTATTGGAATGATGAGAAAAACCCAGACCTGAATACCAAACTGGCATTTGGGACCTGGACAACCAGGAATACTGATATCAATCGATTGATCAATCAATCAATCAAATAGTAGTGGGGTAAAGAGATGGAACCTTGATGACAAAAGCTGGAAGTTTTTCTGTTTGCATAGGTAAAAGTAAAGGTATCCCTTGCTCGAAAGCCAGTCAAATCCAACTCTAGGGTTGTGATGCTCATCTCCTGTTTCCAAGCCGAAGAGCCAGCGCTGTCCGAAGACTTCTCCGTGGTCATGTGGCCAGCATGACTAGACACCGAGGCGCACAGAATGCTGTTCCCTTCCCACCGGAGTGGTACCTAGTTCTCTACTTGCAATTTCTTGCTTTCGAACTGCTAGGTTGGCAGGAGCTGGGACCAGAGGCAGGAGTTCACTCCATCACGCGGCATTCGGGTCTCGAACTACCGAACTGCAGACCTTCCGGTCTGCAGCTCAGCATCTTAACCACTGAGCCGCCGCATACCAACAGAAAATTAGATATACACTTGCTGATGACTCACACGGCTGCAGATTTAGCGAGGGTCTAGTTTGGGTGAACGCTGGCCAACATTACCGTAAAAACAATCGCATACAGAGCTGAGTGCTCTAAACCACTTCGCGCACAATACCTCCACAATCCATGCAAAGTGCTTCCGAGTGTTCAGCACCTGATATAAATGAGAAGCATTAAAATAAGTGTTAGATTCCACTGCTCGTGCTATTAAGATAATGCAACAATAGATCGTCCAGCATCCCTGCAGTTCTGGCCTCCTGTTGCCTTCTCTTCACTGTGTATCATTCCCCACTGCGGTGGAAATGTGACAGTTGCAGGGCCTTGCCAAATGGTAGTCAATTTCAGAGGGGGATTCAGATACCTGCCAAACAATGCTCCCTCTAAGCTGTGGAGTCTTGTGAGCAAAAATTCTACTTTCTGAGCTACTGGCATGGAAGTTGTGAGCGAGTGATTTGGCTACTTGCATAAATTAGTTTGCTCTGGAGCCATCCTTTCTGAGCTAAGACAAAAATGTGTGAGCCGGAGGCTAAAAAACGGTGAGCTAGCTCACACTAACTCAGCACAGAGGGAGCACTGCTGCCGACCATATTCAACCCGGCTACTCAGCAGGGGTTAAGTGCTAGCAGAAGCTGGTGTGAGAGTCCTACAGTCACCAACAAGTGTCCTTAAACAGAAATGCTTTATTGAGAAAGGTCTGCAATGGCCATCTGCACTTCTTGTGTCAGTAATGGCTGACACAGCCCCAAGGAGGACAATTACACAGAATTCAAAAAGGAATTGCAACCAATCACCAAGCCAAAGAAAAGGCGCTTAAAATACTGGTTTATGGTTCCCAGGGGAAAAGCGGGAAGAATTAGAGTCAGATAGGAGAAGAGATACATGGGCAGGCACCATCAGTCTCCCAAGGTCAGAGCAGCTTGAAGAGCGATATGCCATGAGGAGTATAACATAACATTCCACAGACCCGACGTTAAGGGTTCACTCATCCCACCTCCCGGGCAGGAGATGGCAGCCTTAGCTGACAGCTAGCCCCTGCTGAAATGGCTAACTTGTACAAAGATCTTCCCAGCAGACCCACCTATACATGTGGTTGCCATCCTCCAGCTAGGGCCTGGAGTTCTCCTGGAATTGTTACTGACCGCCATGGATCAACGCCCCGGGATGAAATGGCAGTTTTGGAGGCTAGACTCTATAGAACCACACCCCTGCTGAGTTCCCAGCTTGGTGTGGTGGTTAAGAGCCGCGGACTCACAGGGTGTCTGTTGTGGGGAGAGAAAGGAAAGGATATAGACCGGCTGGGATGCGTCCAGATGAGGGCGATGGAGATGGCGAGGGGTCTGGAGACCCAAGTCCTGTGAGGAAAGGCTGAAGGAGCTGGCTATGTTTAGTCTGGAGAGGAGACGGCTGAGAGGTGATACGAGAACCATCTTCAAGTAGCTGAAGGGCTGTCCTCTAGAGCAGTGTTTTTCAACCACTGTGCCGCGGCACACTGGTGTGCCGCGAGATATTGTCAGGTGTGCCGCGGGATTTTTTCAATGAAAGAAATGTGCCTTCTGGGCTGACCTTCCGGGATGCATTTGCGCATGCGAGAAAGAGCAGTGGCGCGGTCTCGCTGATTCCGCTCGCACGCTCTGTGGCCGGCCTGAGGTAGGGTGATTTGCACCAAGACATTCCAGTAAACAGTGAATATGTTTGATGGTAACAGCTAGCTGTTTCTGTCAGGGTGGGGTTCGAATCAGTAACTGTCCCTCAGCGAAGAATGGGTGTACTGTGCTTCTCTTCAAATCACTTATGGTCAGCGGAATGCCGGTCACATAAGAGTAAGAGTTTAAACTCTCTGTTTGAAAAACTTTAGCAGAATCGCAGTATTAAAATACATCCACATTATATTTCTTCTGAAACTCAGGTCAATGTGATGGGAAGGAGACATTACACTTTGGATCTGTAACTTACGATTTCAAGTTGAGTGGCTATTACGTGTATTTGTAATACTGTCATCGTTAATACTTGAGCTGAGGCAACTAATGACCCATTTGTCTTGTATTTCAGTGTTTTTCAACCACTGTGCCGTGAGATATTGTCAGGTGTGCCGCGGGATTTTTTCAATGAAAGAAATGTGCCTTCGCTCGAAAAAGGTTGAAAAACACTGCTATAGAGGATGGTGCAGAGTTGTTTTCTGTTGTCCCAGAAGGTTGGACCAGAACCAGCAGGTTGAAATTAAATCAGGAGAGTTTTCAGCTAAACATTAGGAGGAACTTCCTGGCAGTTAGAGCGGTTCCTCAGTGGAACAGGCTTCCTTGGGAGGTGGTGGGTTCTCCTCCTTTGGAGGTTTTCAAGCAGAGGCTAGGTGGCCCTCTGACACCAATGAGGATTCTGTGAACTTTGGCGGATCATGATAAGGAAGGACAGGAAGGGCTGCATCAGTGTTTAGTTCTTGTCACTGAAGGTGTGTGTGTGTGTGGAAGTATTTGTGAATTTCCTGTATTGTGCAGGGCGTTCGACTAGATGACCCTGGAAGTCCCTTCCAACTCTATGGTTCTCGGGTGATAGTAAGCCACTCAGAAGTTAAGACGATGAGCTGCAGACCGGAAAATCGGTAGCTCAGCAGTTCGAGACCCGAGTGCCGCGTGACAGAGTGAGCTCCCGTCTCTGGACCCAGCTCCTGCCAACCTAGCTGTTCGAAAGCAAGACATAGCAAGTAGATAAATAGATACCGCTTTGGTGGGAAGAAAACAGCGTTCTGTGCAGAGTTGCAGTGCAGAGTTGCTTTGGTGCTGGAAGGGAACAGCGTTCTGTGCACCTCAGCATTTAGTCACGCCGGCCACCTGACCACGGAGACGTCTTCGGACAGCGCTGGCTTTTCGGCTTGGAAACTCAGATGAGCACCGCCCCCTAGAGTTGGATTCGACTGGCTTTTGAGCAAGGGACACCTTTACCTTTAAGCCACTACAAGACACCTTCAGATAGTGAAGAGCAGGGTATAAAACCAACTCTTCTTCTTCTTCTTCCCTCCCCTCCCCAAACTCCACTCTCCCATGCTCTGTCCCCCAAATCTCTAGGAAATTCCCAAACTGGAGTTGGCGACCATACTCACACATCGTATTCCAAAACTCCCTAACTTTGCATTCATGGATAGCCTTCGACTGGAGACCTTCTGGTGCCAGTCTAATGCCTTTCTGGCCCGGAACGGCTTTTTAAAATTGAGCGACTTAAATGAGCCAAGTTGTGAATAATTAATTCCATGATTCTAAACAGTTTAATTGTACTGAGGATTGCCACGTCTTACTTTAACGGTAAGCCACCTTCAGCATTTCAAAACGGAAATGGCCCATAGAAATATCGCCAAATGAACAAATGCCCTGATTGACCTCTTCAGAAGAAGAAGAAAGAGGAGGAGGAAGAGGAGGAGATTGGGTTTATCCGCTGCCCTTCACTCGGAGTCTCAGCGGCTTACCAACTCCTTTCCCCTCCCCTCCCCACAACAGACACCCTGGGAGGTAGGTGGGGCTGAGAGAGCTCGGACAGAAACCGCTCTTTTTCAAGGACAGCTGGAACAGAACTATGGCTTGCCCAAGGTCATCCAGCAGGCGCAAGTGGAGGAGTGGGGAATCAAACCCGGCTCTCCCAGATTAGAGTCTCCGCACTTGACCACGACACCAAACTGGCTCTTAATGCCCTTAGGAGGGGATTCAAGGAAAGAAACACGCCGGCTGGGTTAAGGCTGCCTAAAGGGTTTACCACCTGACCCAGATGGCCCAGCCTAGCCCCGTCGGGTCTCGGAAATGAAGCAGGGTCAACCCCAGTTGGTACTCGGATGCGAGACCTCCAAGGGAGTCCAGAACACCCGACTGTAAGGGTTCACCGCAGCAAGGGACTTCTTGGGCTTCAGAATTCCCCTCCGTATCATCCAGCTGAGCCGCAAAGGACAGTTTGGGCAGCTCCTTCAGCAGAGATGGCCCGGACCTGGGTAGCTCAGGCTAGCCCGATCTCATCGGATCTCGGAAGCTAAGCAAGGTCTGCTCCAGTGTTCCCTCTGAACTTAGGTAGGGTGAGCTAGCTCGCAGCTGTTTAGCCTCCGGCGCACACGTTTATTTTTGTCTCCGCTCAGGGAGGCTGGCTCCAGCGCGGACTGATTTATGCAGCAGCCAAACCGCTCGCTCTCAACTTTAACGCCGGTTACTCGCAAAGCAGAATTTTTGCTCACAAGGCCCCACAGCTTAGAGGGAGCATCGGTTGGCTCTGGTTAGTATTTGGATGGGAGACCGCCAAGGAGGTCCAGGGTTGCTACGCAGAGGCAGGCCAGGGCAAACCCACCTCTGTTCATCGGCTCTGACCCAGATGGCCCAGGCTAGCTCGATCTCATCAGATCTCCGAAGCTGAGCAGGCTTGGCCCTGGTTAGTATCTGAATGTGAGGACACCAAGGAAGTCCAGGGTTGCTACGCAGAGGCAGGCAATGGCAAACCACTTCTGTTCTTCTCTTGCCTTGACCTGGATGGGCCAGGCTAGCCCAGTCTCCTCAGATCTTGGAAGGTTAGCAGGGCCAGCCCTGGTTAGTACTTGGAAAGAAGACCACAGAGGAAGTTCAAGGTTGCTACGCAGAGGCAGGCAATGACAAACCACCTCTGATTGTCTCTGCCCTGACCTGGATGGCCCAAACTAGCCTGATGTCATCGGATCTCAGAAGCTAAGCAGGGTCAACCGTGGTTAGTGCTTGGATGGGAGACCACCAAGGAAGGCGAGGGTTGCTACGCAGAGGCAGCCAAGGGCAAGCCACCCCTGAATGTCTCTTGCATTGACCTGGGTGGTTAGTATTTGGATGAGGGACCCCCCCCCCCCCCGTCCCAGGAAGTCCAGGGATCCTGCTGTTTTCTGCAGCAGTGCCTGAGGCTCCAGCGGGAGGAAATGGGGTGGCTGCCGGAAACCCATCAAGATTAATGAACGCGTATATTGCAAAATCACTCGTTGCGAATGTCCTTGGTCAAACTCTTCTAGAACACAACAGTAAGCTGCAGAGAATTTGATGGCAGCGACAAAACAAAAGCAAGGGGGGGGGGAGAGAAAGCAGTTGTTAACGGTTCTGGTTAGAGTTTCTCGGAAAAGGGGATTTCAAGGCTAGAAGAAGGGGGGGAAAGGACAATGTAAATGAGGCAAAGATCTCAGACAACCAGGCTCAAAACCGCTCTGGCTTGGAAACTTGCTGGGTGGCCTCGCTGGTGACCAGTGGGTTTAGTTGTTCCGGGGCCCTGGGGAAAAGTCCAAGATGGGAACCCAGGATCACTGTGACCCTGCCCCCACTGGAAGCAAGCAAGGAGTGGTGCTTGCCGAGCGCAAGAGTTTCCAGCAATTCCTAGGCAGGACTGATGCCACTTCTGGGTTTCCCCTGGAAGTGACATCCGTCCTCTCTAAAAGGTGAAGGTAAAAGTTTCCCTTGCTCAAAAGCCAGTCAAATCTGACTCTAGGGATGCGGTGCTCATCTGAGTTTCCAAGCCGAAGAGCCAGCGCTGTCCAAGGACTTCTCCATGGTCATGCGGCCAGCATGACTAGATGCCGAGGCGCACGGAGCGCTGTTCCCTTCCCACCGAAGCGGTACCTGTTTATCTCCTTGCAATTTCTGGCTTTTGAACTGCTAGGTTGGCAGGAGCTGGGCCCAGAGACGGGAGCTCACTTTGTCACGCGGCACTCAAGTCTCGAACTGCTGAACTACCGGTCTGCAGTTCAGCGTCTTAGCCACTTGAGCCACTGCAGCCCCTTCAGTCCTCTCTACCAATGGTCAAAATTCCTAGAGAGGAAGGAAGATCACACTTTCTAGCAATTTTGACAACTGGTAGGGAGGGCTGATGTCACTTCCAGGGAACACCCAGAAGTGATGTCACGTCATTGGCCAGTGGGCTTTTTAATTTTATTTTCCACCTGCTGGCACTCAGAATGACGGCAGAAAATGTTAGCTGGGAGCAGAGCATCCTCTGCCCCCACCGCAGAGCTGGCATCCCTAAAACGGGGCATTATTTCAACTACTTCCTACATAGGAAAAGTGGGAAGATCTGCTTCCCTCTCCCCTTTCAAGAAAACTGTTGTTTAGATGGGCAGTATAGTGAATGAGCCAGTTTGGTGTCATGGTTAAGTGCGCAGACTCTAATCTGGGAGAACCGGGTTTGATTCCCCACTCCTCCACTTGCACCTGCTGGATGACCTTGGGCAAGCCATAGTTCTCTCAGAGCTGCTCTCCCAAGGACAGTTCTGGAAAGAGCTCTCTCAGCCCCACCTACCCCACAGGGTGTCTGTTGTGGGGAGGGGAAAGGAAAGGAGTTTGTAAGCCGCTCTGAGACTCTAAGTGAAGGGTGGGGTATAAATCCAAACTCTTCTCTCTGTCCTCTTCTAAACCCAACAGGCCTTCCTTCTTCCCAGGTTATGTTTCCCCAACAGCTGATTTAAATCCTTACCGTCCCCCCGTCAGGCAATACAGTTAACAAGGTGTGGATATCGTAACAGACATTTCCGTGATTTGGCAAAAAACACCCCCCCCCCCCCAATTCCACATGCAGAAGTGATAATTTATTTCTCTCACACAAAAGCTATTCCCCTCATCATCCCCTCTGAAGATCTATTTTCTCGAGGCGTGAGTCAGTCACTGGATTTTCAATTACTGGTAGCGCTGCGGGACTCCTTTGGACTTGAGGAAGATGCCTTCCTTTTCCGGCCCACCTTAAACATCGCCCATCTCCCACATTCTGTGTACTCAAAAAAAAAAAAAAAACACCCTTCGGCATTGGATGTAATCACAGTTTGAAAGTCGCTTTAATGGTCAGGGAGATAAATGTAGATGACACCATACAGACTAAGGGAGGGGCCGTGGCTCAGTGGCAGAGCCTCTGTTTGACGTGCAGAAGGTCCCAGGTTCAATCCCCGGCCTCTCCAGTTAAAAGGACCAGACAGAAGATGATTGGAAAGACCTTTCTCTGCCTGAGACCCTGGAGAGCGGCTGCCAGTCTGAGTAGACACTATTGACCTTGGTGGACTGGGGGTCTGATTCAGTATATGACAGATGCATGATTGACAGTGCAGGGTTGGGAAATGCCTGTTATCGAATCCTATTGGAAGGGACCTCCAGGGTCATCTAGTCCAACCCCCTTGCACAATGCAGGAAATGCACAAATACCTCCCCCTCCACACCCCCAGGGACCCCCTGTTCCAGGCCCAGAAAATGAGAACCCTGCCCCCCAAAAACCTCCAGGATCCCAGGCTAAACTGGCCTGGAGAAAATTTGCTTCCTGACCCCAAAGTGGCGATCGGCATTTCCCTGGGATATTTGGGGGGGGGGGGAGCCTGTGGAAAACAGAGTTTGGGGAGGGGAGGTCCTTCAGAGGGGTACAAGGCCACAGACTCCCCCCTCCAAAGAAGCCCTTTTCTCCAAAGGAACTGATCTCTGTCTTCTGGAGATCAGCTGTCATTCCAGGAGATCTCCAGGCCCCACCTGGAGGCTGACAACTCTCATAGAGACAGGTGTCATAACTGTAAGGCCCTTGCTGAGATGGCATTCATCTCCTCAAGAAGAGGCAGAGTAAGCAGATTTGTCACTTTAGCATTTGAACTGAGAGTGAAACTTGTAGAAGGATTTGAGATCTAGTGTGGGGAACTGGTCAGAGCATCAGACTAGGCTCTGCGAGACCCAGGTTCAAATCTCCCAGGAGTTTGTAAGCCGCTCTGAGACTCCCTTGGGGAGTGGAGGGCGGGGTATAAATCCAATCTCTTCTTCTTCTTCTTGTTGGGTGACCTTGGGCCAGTCACGCACTCTCAGCCTGACCTACCTTGTAGGGCTGTTGTGAGGATAAAATGGAGGAGAGGAGAAGGATGGAAACCACTTTGGATCCACACGGAGGAGAAAGCTGGGGTATAAATGAAGTGAGTAAATAAATAGATAAATAAGGGTGTGGACAGATACGGTATCCTGGATTCTTCACTGTAAAGGTCAAATGCACACGCAACCTCAGTTCAGAATGAGGGATTTTAACTTTCAATCCCTGCTTGGTTTTATGAATCAAAAGCAGGCCTCTCTCATTTCCATTTGTATTCTTCAAATTAAAAAGGACATTTTGAAAAATCCTGTTTTTTTATGGAGGAGGAGGAGGATTGGATTTATACACTGCCCTTCACCTGGAGTCTCAGAGCGGCTTACAATCTTTTCCCCTTCCCCTCCCCACAACAGACACCCTGAGAGGTAGGTGGAGCTGAGAGAGCTCTCTCGAGGACTGCCCTTGAGAGAACAGCTCTGAAGCACCAAGAATAGTCCAGGGAATCCGTTTCTGAAAAGCAAAATCAAGCAAGGGTTGAAGGGATAACATCCCTTTCTGGTCCTGGCTGCAAGACAAATGGGATCTGCCTACGCAATTCGCTTTCGGTGGATGGAAGAAGATCTGTGAACTTCATCGGAGCTGGGCGCTCGTGCCGTAAGAACTGAGCGTGAAGCAAACGGTCATTACAGACTGACAGAAAGGAAACTGGATGCTGCACATCCAAGTTACACAAGAAATGAGGACGGAAGTCCCACGGGCCCTGCCTTGTGAAACCACCTGGCATCGTGCAGAACAGAAATTGCTTAGTTCGCTGCTTCCCAACAATGACAAAAAAACACGGCAACAATTAGCATTGTGGAAGGAAGTACACTTGAGCAAACATGAGAGGGGGTCATTTGGGAAACCCGTTACAAACAACAACGACAACAACGGCCGAACCAAGTTAGATTCCAGTGGCACCTTAAAGACCAACCAATTTTAATTCTTTCGCGGGTGCGCACACTTCTTCAGGGACCTGGAATGAAACTTTGGGCATGCGTAACACCATAACAAGGTTACAAACACCCAACCCACTTTCACATCCTCGCTCGCCAAGAAGAGCCCTTGAAACTCCCCGGGCGTCTCGTCGCGTAGATTGTCTTCTGTGCCACTTGACCAAGTGTTGTGTAATTACAAAAAAACCCTCACCCAGACTTACGTTTAAGGGGGACAAGTCTCTCAAAATGCCTTCCTGGTCTACCTACATTGTGTCTAACGGAAATGGTCTCATTGCCTGCTCTTTTATTTATGTACTTCATTTATACCCCATCTTTAAGAACATCCGAAGAGCCCTGCTGGATCAGACCAATAGTCCATCTAGTCCAGCTTCCTGTCTCACACAGAGGCCAACCAGTTCCTCTGGATGACCAACAACAGGACAGAGAGGCTGAAACCTTCCCCTGAGACGAATGTTAAGAGGAACCCTGCTGGTTCAGACCAGGGGTCCATCTAATCCAGCATCCTGTCCCACAAAGTGGCCAGCCAGTTCCTCTGGAGTCCAACAACAGGGCTCAGAGGCCGAGGCCTTCCCCTGAGAAGAACCTCAGGAGAGCCCTGCTGGATCAGACCAGTGAGGGTCCATCTAGTCCAGCATCCTGTCTCACACAGTGGCCTCAACCAGTTCCCCTGGAGGGCCCACAACAGGGCACAGAGGCCAAGGCCTTCCCCTCGTAAGAACACCAGAAGAGCCCTGCTGAGTCAGACCAGTGAGGGTCCATCTAGTCCAGCATCCCATCTAACACAGTGGCCAGCCAGTTCGTCCAGAGGGCCAACAACGGGGCAGAGAGGCTGAGGCCTTCCCAGATGTTGCCTCCTGGCTCTGGGATTTAGAGGATTAGTGCCTCTGAATGTGGAGGTTCCCCACAGTCACTGTGGCTAGTAGCCATTGATAGACTTCTCCTCCATGAATCTATCCAATCCGCCTTTAAAGCTGTTTATTCCTTTTGGCCATCACTACATCCTTTGGCAGCGAATCCCACCTTTGAATCACTCTCTGTGTAAAGTAGTATCTCCTTTTGTCTGTCCTAAACCTACTGCCCATCGGCTTCATTGGACGCCCTCGGGGACTAATCTTTTGGGAGAAGGATGAAAAAATTCACGCTGCCAACTCCCCGACGGAGATCCAAGCAGCCCTGTAGCCCTGTGGCTGGCAGGGCAGGGGCACTGGGGAACTTAAGTAGATTAGCCAACAGCATGCCGGGTGGGGAAGGAAACCGAGAGAAGGCATGCCTTCCATCAGCTGCTGGGGTTAACAGCAGTTCCTGAGGGAGTGAAACTGACCAGAAGCGGCAGGACTTTCCGTCCCCAGCCGCCCCACCGCTGCCAGGGCTGGGGAAGGAGGGAAGATAGAGAGTCTCACCCACCCACCCCTGCAGGCAGGGAGGCTGGGGAAGAAAAGGGAAGCAGCCCTGCCGCTTCTGGTCAGTTTCACTCCCCCAGGAACAGCTGTTAAGTTTAACATCTGTTGGGGGGGAGGGAGTGAAACTGACCAGAAGGGCAAGACGCTTTACCTTTCCTCCCCTAGTCTCCCCACCGTCGGAAGGAAAGAGAGAGAGAGAAGCCAATAAGAGAAGCCAACATAAGAGAAGCCAACATAAGAGAAGCCATGTTGGATCAGGCCAGTGGCCCATCCAGTCCAACACTCTGTGTCACACAGTGGCCAAAAACACCAGGTGCCCCCAGGAGGTCCAGCAGTGGGGCCGGGACACCAGAAGCCCTCCCACTGTTGCCCCCTCATCAAGCACCCGAGCATCACTTGCCCCAGACTGAGAGTAATCTATATCTTGTGGCTAGCAGCCACTGATGGACCTCTGCTCCATACGTTCCCTCTTGAAGCCGTCCATGCTTGTAGCCGCCGCCACCTCCTGTGGCAGCGAATTCCACGTGTTCATCACTCTTTGGGTGAAGAAGGACTTCCTTTTATCTGTTCTAACCCGACTGCTCGGCAATTTCATGGAGTGCCCACGAGTTCTTGTCTTGTGAGAAAGGGAGAAAAGGACTTCTTTCTCCACCTGCTCTATCCCATGCATAATCTTGTAAACCTCGATCATGTTCACCCCTCAGCCGTCGTTTCTCCAAGCTAAAGAGCCCCAAGCGCTTCAACCTTTCTTCATAGGGAAAGTGTTCCAACCCTTTTGTCATTCTAGCTGCCCTTTTCTGCCCTTTTTCCAATGCTATATCTTTTTTGAGGTGTGGCGACCAGAACTGTACACGGTACTCCAAATGCGGTCACACCATCGATTGATACAGGGGCATTCTGATACTGGCTGATTTGTTTTCAATTCCCTTCCTAATAACCCCCAGCATAGCGTTGGCCTTTTTCATTGCCGTCGCACACTGTCTCGGCACTTTCAGTGAGTTATCCACTACGACTCCAAGATCTCTCTCTTGGTCAGTCTCCGCCAAGCCCCTCCCCTGTGGCAGAAGGGCAGCTTCCCTTCCTTTCCCAGCCTCCCACCACTGTGGGGGCAAGGGCGCACCAAGGTGGGGTGGGGGTCTGACATCTTCCTGTGGTGGGGCTCTGCCCCCAAATGCCCCTCCTTAGCTACAGGCCTGGATCCAAGGGAATTTAATTCTCTTCTCATCCATTTTTATTCTCACAACAATCCGGTGAGGTAGGTCAGGCTGAGAGAGTGTGAGTGTGACTGACCTCAGGTCACCCAGTGAGCTTCCAAGGCACGAGCGGGAATTCGAACCCAGGTCTCCCAGATACTACTCCGATACTTCTATCCACTGCACTCTGCCTCTAAGCGCCTCTGGAAGCATCTGAGCTGTAGGCCAACGTGAGCTCGACTCTGAACTCTTCAGGCACCGTTAAAGTGGCAACAACTTGCGCTATAATTAGAAACCCGGAAGACAGAATTTGGTGCCAGCGTGGAATAATTGAAGGAGAATGTGGCTTAAAGGGATGCCAGACGGCTTCTCCGGGAGTAGAACCACACGCAATTAATTCCAGGAAAAATAAAGCATAAACAGTTTTAAGAACACAAGACACAACATAAGAACGCCGCGGGCTCGATTCTCTCTGTACATCAAGTAACTACTTTGCACAATGGAGGAGAAAACAGCTATTACGGTTTTGATTTTAGAAATGCGAACAGCACCTTGATAGCATTCCGTTATGAAAATAGTTTGGAAACGTTACAGCCTGCATGTAAAAAAAATATGCAAAACACAGCCGGGGAGGGGGAGGGTATTAGATTTCGCTTGATGATCCGAGATTGCACCATGCAGCTCGACGGACGGAATCTGCCACTATTCTACGAGAGGGATAAAACTGTCTAAGGAAAAAGAAAAGACACATTTTATTACTAACAGGCCTCTCGGGATTGAAAACACTACATCATCCGGAAATGCATTTGTTGGGAAGGACCACCTTGGAATTGTTCCTGCGTGCAAGGTATTTTGGCCCAGCCGGTGTTTCTTGTCGATTTCATAACTTCTCATTTCGAACACAGATGTTCACGACGCCGTTGCTGTCCTGTTGCGTTATTGATGTACTCAAGTGTGGGGTTTTTTTTCCCAGTGATGTACCCAAACGAGAATATTCTCCAGTGGGCAGTCGTGTTGGTGGGCCGTAAAAGAGACACATTCAAAGGCTAATGCAATCTTGGGATGTATCAACAGCGGCATAACACCCAGATTGCAAGACGTCATAGTCCTGCTGTACACTGCATTGTTCAAGCCGCACCTGGAGTATTATGTGCGGTTCTGGAGGCCTCACTTCAGAAAGGATGTGGGCGGAATGGATCAAGTGCAGAGAGGAGATCAACGAGGATGATCGGGGGCCTGGAGACCAAGAAGCCCTACAAGGAAAGGCCGAGGGACTTGGGGATGTTCAGTTTGGAGAAGAGGAGATTGAGGGGGGAACATGATCAGGGGTCATTTCGTAGAAAAAGAGGTGCAGGAGCTTATTAGCATAACTCATTTGCATATGCCACACCCCCTAACATACCAGAAGTGTGTCAGAAGGCAACACCCACCCCTCAGGCTCCACTCCACAGGTGAGTGAAACTGACCTGCTCTTCCTCCATTCCCTTCCCCATCCAATACTTTGTGCAATAAAAATAAGCGTAAAGAACACACCCTCATTCTCTTCCTGCTCCCTTGAAACCACCAGGTTTCAAGTAGACTTGAGATACCCAGGACATGTGCACCACCCATCCCTTCCCGTTCCCACAATAAGATACCCTGTGAGGTAGGTGGGGCTGAGAGAGGTCTTTTGAGAACTGCTCATGAGAGAACAGCTCTGAGGGAACTTGTGAATGGCCCAAGGTCACACCAGCAGCTGCATGTGGAGAAGTGGGGAATCAAACCCAGTTCTCCCAGATTAGAGTCCAACTCCTGACCACTACACCAAACTGATGGGGTGGAAGCTGCTGAAGGGTTGGTGAAATTTCTCCAGTACTTATGTGCCATGTGCCCAGATAAAAAAGGGTATACTTAGAAAATTTATATGCCACCTTGAGCAAGTCTCTGGAAAAGCAGCACACAGTCATAAAAGGAACAATGATAAAATTATCAATATTAAAACAAAAAATTAAAAACAAGACCCTAGCAGGGCTTTCCCCGGGGCGCTGCGCCTCTGCACTGCTTGGGGAAGCTGAGGAGGGGGCGGGGCTTGGTCATGTGCCCGCCCCCTGGGCTCCTCACTCCCGGAGCTGCGCTCCTGTGCGCTCCCGCTCCAACGGACCCCTGAACATGATTGCTCTCTTGAAGTATCTGAAGGGCTGTCCCTTGGAGCAGGGCAGGGAACTGTTCCTGTGGGCAGCTGAGGATAGAACTCGCAAGAATGGGTTTAAATTAAGGCTGGGCAGGTACTGGCTGGATCTTAGGGAAAACTTTTTGACTGTCAGAGTCGTGCCACAGTGGAAGCGGCTGCCTAGGGAGGGGGTGAGCTCCCTCTCCCTGGCGGTCTTGAAGCAGCAGCTGGACAAACCCTTGTCAGGGACGCTCTAGGCCAGAGGTTCCCAGACTTATTTGGCCTACTGCCCCCTTTTCAGAAAAAAATTACCCCGCGCCCCCCTGGAAATCTACCTCCAAGAAGTGGACAAAAAGATGCAGTGACAAATTTGCACATAGTAAAGAAAGACGTTGTTGTAAATAAGACACTTTGAAGCTCGAGGCCGGTAGCAGCCACCACACAAGAGCCCAGATGCAACACCAGCCTTACAAGGGTGAGCATCCGTTTCCCATTTGCCTCTTCACCTCCCCCTCCGTCCCTGAACCCAGGGGAGACCAGGAGAAGGCAGGAAAAAGCTGCTTTCGAGAGGTTCTGGACTACAAGAAAACTGAATAATCAAGACTCAGAAAGCTTTCTAGAAGAATGGAAAGACCTGAAAGAATATCTAGAACAACATTGGGATATGAAAAATAATATCTTTACATTGTCTAATTATTGATCTTTGGTGTTTAAAAGAAGAAACAATTATTTTTAAGAGAAATATATTGAACGATTGAAATGACAAAAATAGAAACCAGAGTACATACTACAGGTATCTAGATATGACGTTTAAATGTTTAAAAATTACCTTTCTTTTTTTTTTATTGTTGTAACCGAATTTGTTACCTGTAAGAGCTAATGATTTTAAATTTTTATAATTGCTATTATATATATAATGGTATAGGCGAGGCGGGAAGCCCCAAAGTTTTTGAATGATAAGCGGAATACATAGCTGTATAGAAAAACGGGTAGTGATGATAATATTTCAAAAGTAACTGTGTAAAGTTTTGTAACTGGAAAAATAATAAAAATTTGTTTTCAAAAAATAGATAGGTTCTGGACTCCTCTTTCTTGATGCTCCCACCGCCCCCTTGTTTTTATTCAACACCCCCCAATTGCACCCGAAGCTCCTACTGCCCACTTGGATCATTCCAGCGCCCCCCCCCCAGGGGGTGGTATTGCCCACTTCGGGACCAGGGGTCTAGGGTGATCCTGCACTGAGCAGGGGGTTGGACTAGATGGCCTGGATGGCCCCTTCCGACTCTGTGACTCTAAGTCCAGTAACACCCCGGAGACCAACAAGATTTCCAAGGTAGAGGGTTTCAAGAGTCAAAGCTCCCTTCATCAGATACAAGTAGGACTAGAGATCTCTGATATAAGTGATCTCTATTACCACTTGTACCTGGGAAAGGGATCTTTGACTCTCACATGCTTATACCATAAGTTTCTTGTTGGCCTTTAAGATACGGCTGGACTCAAATCTTGCTCTCCAAATGATCGGTGCTAATAAGACCTGACCCAGAAGGAGTCCATATTTGTGGTGTGTGTGTGTGTGGGGGGGGGGGGTGTCTTTTGTTTGGGACCTGGGGATGGCCCATAGTTAGGGTTGCCAGCTTTGGCCTGGGAACAGTGCTCCCTCTGACCTGAGTAAACGTGAGCTAGCTCACAGTTTTTTAGCCTCCGGCTCACACATTTTTGTCTTCGCTCAGGAAGGAGGGCTCCAGAGCAAACTGATTTATGCAGTAGTCAAATCTTTCACTCCCAACTTGAATGCCAGGAGCTCACAAAGTAGCATTTTTGCTCACTAGACTCCACGGTTTGGAAGGAGCATTGATTGGGAAATACCCTCCAGCAGCCGGAACCCCAGATGATGTCCAGGCAGCTGTGGTATTTTATTTGCACGGTATCTGGAAATTTCCCCCCTTCTCCTCGATGCCAGAGATACAATAACTTCTAGGCCAGTGATGGCGAACCTTTTAGAGACCAAGTGCCCAAACTGCAACCCAAGACCCACTTATTTATCGCAAAGTGCCAGCACGACAATTTAACCTGAAGACGGAGGTTTTAGTTTAGAAGAAAGAACTCATACATTAACATCTTTTGTCTTAAAAGAAAAACACAATAACAGAGCTTTCAATGATACAAACAACTTTTTTATTGAAAGGTAAAAGTTTGCATTTGCCCTGCTTTTGAACAATTAATGTGATTTCTGCTGTTGTATGCATGCTGATAATTTGTCTAACCTTGGCTCATACTTTGTAAGTTTGAGAGCAGCCCAGCCTCGAGTCTGTGTCGTCTTTTTCCTTTTAGAGACTGAGTGCCCAAACTGCATGCGTGCCCACAGAGAGGGCTCTGAGTGCTGCCTCTGGCACGCGTGCCATAGGTTTGCCACCACTGTTCTAGGGGGTTAAGCGGGAGAAACCGTCAGCCCTCCATCGACATAAGACCCGGCTTATTATGGGATGCACCAAAGGCAGGGGCCGTTTGCCAGAGATACAATAACTTCTAGGGGGTTAAGCGGGAGAAACCATCAGCCCTCCATCGACATAAGACCCGGCTTATTATGGGATGCACCAAAGGCAGGGGCCGTTTGCCAGAGATACAATAACTTCTAGGGGGTTAAGCGGGAGAAACCATCAGCCCTCCATCGACATAAGACCCAGCTTATTATGGGATGCACCAAAGGCAGGTGCCGTTTGAGCGATGCTGCAGTCAACTGGGAGCGTGAGAAACCTCTGGGGAGGGGAAGGGGAAGCCGAGATACATCCTCCCTGTGGGGATTTCCTCACGCTCACTGCAGGAACCTTGCGAGAATCACCACACTGCTAGCCTGAGTCATGTCAGCTGCTGAGGAATTGCCAGGATCTCACGCCCCTGATTTCTTGCGCGTGGGACAGACTGAGCCGGGCGAACCAAGCGGATCGGCTGTGTGACCCTAAATGGAGATCTCTCCCTCTAAGTTACCTCCAATGAAGCTGATGGGCAGTGCATTCAGGACGGACAAAAGAAAATACGCCTTTTACCCAGCAAGGGGAAATGTGGAATTCAGTGCCAGAGCATGTAGTGATGTAGGTATCTGAAGAAGTGAGCAGGGACTCACAAAAGCTCCTACCCTACCACCAATTTTGTTAGTGCTCCTGGACTAGTCCTCTTTTCTGCTGCTACGGAGACTAACATGGCTCCCCACCTTGAGCTTTTGAACGGGATTAGATAGGTTCTTAAGAGGTTAGGTCTATCAGTGGCTACTAGCCATGGGGACTGAGGGGAACACAGACATTCAGAGTCAGTCAACTTCTGAATTCCAGAGCCAGGAGGCAAGGGGATCGGCCTCGACCTCCCTGCCCTGTTGTTGGACCTCCAGTGGAACTGGCTGGCCACCATGGGGGACAGGAGGCTGGACTAGATGGACCCTCCCTGGTCTGATCCAGCAGGGCTCTTCTGAGGTTCTTCCCAGGGGAAGGCCGCGGCCTCTGTGTCCTGTTGTTGGCCCTCCAGAGGAGCTGGTTGGCCACTGTGTGAGACAGGAGGCTGGACTAGATGGACCCTCCCTGGTCTGACTCAGCAGGGCTCTTCTGAGGTTCTTCTCAGGGGAAGGCCTCGACCACCATGCCCTGTTGTTGGCCCTCCAGAGGAACTGGTTGGCCACTGTGTGAGATGGGATGCTGGACTAAATGGACCCCTAGTCTGATCCTGCAGGGCTCTTCTTACGTTCTAATGAAGGCCTCGGCCTTTCTGCCATGTTGTTGGCCCTCCAGAGGAACTGGTTGGTCACTGTGTGAGACAGGATGCTGGACTGGATGGATCCTCATTGATCTGACCCAGTTCTTCTTCTTTTTTTAAAAAAGATTTTATTGAAGTCACAATTTTCATTAAACAGTACATTCATCTTATTTTTTACCGACCTCTTTTTATTTTCCTCCTCCTCCCCCCTTTTAGGCTTCCAGCAGACCCCACACCTGTACTTAAACTTAGATTAACAGGTAAATTACTAATTAAAAAAGATTAAGTTTTTAGCTCTTTTTCTATAACATATGTACCTCTAATGTTTTCATATATTATTCCATTCCTAAAAATGTTAGATAAATATACAGTTACTACAGATTTTTCAATAGTTAGAAAATGTAAATATGTTTCCTTTTAATTCTGTACACTTTTCTGTATATTCTTGCAGGTCCTTCCATTCTTCTAAAAATGTCACAGAATCTTGATTGTTCAGTTTCTTAGTCCATTTGTCCATTTCAGCCAAAAATACTAATTTTCTGAGCCATTCCCAAAGTTCTGGAATTCTTTCATTCTTCCAGTTTTGTGCGTAAACCATTCTTGCGGTTGTCACCATATACCATATCATTGTCCGTTTACTGACATCTATATCTTCTAACTTAAGACCTAGCAAAAACAATTCTGGTGTTTTTTTAAAAGTACATTTCAAAAATTTTTGCCTTTCATCATGTATCCTTGACCAGTAGTTCCTTGCTTTCTCACAAGTCCACCACATATGATAAAAGGGACCTTCTTTTTGTTTACATTTCCAACCCTTATTAGATACATGTTTACTAATAATTGCAATTTTCTTAGGTGTCATATACCATCTATACATCATTTTATAACAATTTTCTTTAAGACTATAACATGTTGATATACTCATAGCTCTTTTCCATAAAAATTCCCATGATGACATCGGAATATCTGATCTGACCCAGTTCTTATACACCATGGCAGGGACTCATTATTGGAACCCCCAATATGTAAGTCAGCTTAATAAAGCAGCAACCAAGAATTCCGCTGTGGATCAGGGCTGCAGCGTAAGGAAAGGACTTTTAAAACCCTTTCCCTTTCAACGTTTCCCTGATCAAATCAACACCTAAACCTGTTTTAAGCCCAAGTAGAGAAAACGGGAAATGGTGCTGGGAATAGAAGAGTTAAGTTCTTTGTGCTCAGTGCTATTGCCCCAATCTTCCATATCGGCCTCCTTCACGGCTACATGTTAAAACTGAATGTCCTGCTTTGCCAAAACCCATGCAGGATTTTGAACGAAAGGCTGAATGAATTTCAAGAAGGTTTTCCAAACTACCTGGTAGATACAAGTCCAGCAGCACCTTAGACGCCAAAACAATTGGGGGGCAGGGAGATGTGCTTTCAAGATACCTGTCAAAGGGAGCGTTAGCTCTCAAAACCTCATACCCTGATAATCTTGTCTCTCTCTGGGAGATTCGGCACTGGCTTTTCCCTCCATTGTTTTAGCAAACCCACGTTGGAACAGAAATCCCCCTCTGCGTTGCATGCTGCCTTCACTTTCTTTGATCATCAGATTTTAAGGTACCCTCTGCACTGCATGCCACCTTCACTTTTTTTGGTGTAGTGGTTAAGTGCGCAGACTAATCTGGGCGAACTGGGTTTGATTCCCCACTCCTCCACTTGCACCTGCTGGATGACCTTGGGTCAGCCATAAGTTCTTTCAGAGCTGTTCTCTCAACAGCAGTCCTCGAAAGAGCTCTCTCAGCCCCACCTACCTCACAGGGTGCCTGTTGTGGGGAGAGGAAGGGAAAGGAGTTTGTAAGCCACTCTGAGACTCTGAAGGGTGGGGTATAAATCCAATCTCTTCTTCTTCTTCGATCATCGGATTTTTACGGTACCTTCTGCATGGATTTATGGTCGATTTATGGCCGTTCAGGGGTGACTTTGCAGTCAGTACGCCATTGCCCCAGAGTATTTGAATGTGGTTTTGAGCTGCACCTTTTCCTCAATACTGAGAAAATGTGGAGCGAATTCCAGCCACAGAACCAGCCACTGAGGAAAAGGTGCAGCTCAAAACCACCTTCAAGCCATCCCCATACTGACTGCAAAGTCACTCCTGAACAGCCGTAAAATGGCCATAAATCTATGCAGAAGGCACCATAAAAACCTGATGATCAAAGAAAGCAAAAGCGGCTTGCAATGCAGAGGGTACCATAAAATCCAACGAACAAAGAAAGTGAAAGTAGCATTCAATGTAGAGGGGAATTTCTGTTCCAGCATGGGTTTGCTAAAACAACGGAGGGGAAAGGCAATGCAGAATCGCCCTCTAAGGTGCTCCTCGACTCGAATTGAGCTGCTACCCTCTGAAATATGTGGGTGATTCTTTCACATTTCTGTAGCCAAAGATGTTTCCACTAGTAAATGCACAGCTGATCTCTCTCTCTCTCTCGACAAGCACTGGCTAAATTTTAATTCTTCCCAACTAACTCAAAATGCCAAATGCTCATTCACAAATGGAGACTGGCGCAATTGAAAGTCTCCCCCTTCCTGCCTCTCACACACACAATTTTGCCCCCCCCTTCTGTGCCATTCCAATTTTGCCAAATCCCCAAGAACTCTGCTCCACTGGAAAAGGTTCTGTCAAAGCTAGGAGGAGACGGGAAGGCCAGGCCTTACGTAATTTAACAGTGAACGTCCTAAAATTTGATAGATTTTGACAAGCGCACATTCATGTCGGAAAAACCCCGGACATGTTTTGTCAGTGTTTGAAAATCTGCATTTCCTCACTTGTCAGACCTTCCTTGACAAAGGCTGAAAAACCACATTCGGAGGACGAGGTCGCTAGGAGTCACAGCGGTTCCAAGGAAAGCGCAAGCCAAAAGCGAATCCCTTTTATGCGGCACCAATCAAAATAATACGCTTTTGAGTCCTTCCAGAACTCTTCTATCAGAGCAGAGGTTCACACACACGAGAGATGGAGAACTTCTGGTGTTTTAAATGCCTTACACAGGGTGCAAAAATAAAAATATAAAAAGCTGTTACAATCAGGGGACACAAAGGACCTTTGATTCCCTTCCCCTTAACTTCCAGAAGAGTGATGGAGAATTCAAAAATTCAGACATGGTTTTTGTTATTTTGGCAGGTCGAATTAAAAAAAAAAAGGTAGCCCCTGATGGCAAACCTATACGGTACAACAAAAAGTAGAGCCATCACCCTGCCAACGAAAGTCCGTATGGTCAAAGCCATGGCAGTGATGGATGGCTGTGAGAGTTGGACCACAAGGAAGGCTGAGCGCCGAAGAATAGATGCTTTTGAATTATGGTGCTGGAGAAGACTCCAAGGAGATCAGAGCAGTCAACCCTAACGGAAATCAACCCTGACTGTTCCCTGGAAGGCCAGATCGGAACAACAACACCGCCACCACCAACAAAAAGGTATCTATCCCCTGGTGCTGGTTTGGGGTTCCCTTGCATATCTCTGAGTGGCAATCACACACATTTGTCTGACAGATCTGGACTTCAAGATATGTAATTTTTCTCTGCAACATCTTCTGGCTATTGTTGGGGTGACTGTGTAGGGTTGCCAGCCTCCAGGGGGGGCCTGGAGATCCCCCGCTTTTACCACTGATCCCCAGCTGACAGAGATCAGCTCCCCTGGAGAAAATGGCTGCTTTGAAGGGTGGACTCTATGGCGTTGTACCCTGCTGAGGCCCCTCCCCTCCCCAAACTCCGCCTTCTCCTGGATCCACCCCCAAAGGCTCCAGGTATTTTCCAACCTAGACCTGGCAACCCTACAACAGTGGGGTTCACCTGAAAAACAAGGCCGAACAACACACAGCACTAGAGTATTGGGCCACACCAAGAGGGGAATAGCCTCGTATACCACAGCCAAGCTCCGTGAGTTATCTGGTATCGATGGCTAAGGCTTGTAAAACAGAAGAGGAGACTGGATGTATGCCCTGCCCGTCACTACCTGAAGGAGTCTCAAACTGGCTTACAATCTCCTCTCCCTTCCCCTCCCCACAACAGACACCCTGTAAGGTAGGTGGGACTGAGAGAGCTCTGACTGAGAACTGCACTTGAGAGAACAGCTCTGAAAGAACTTGTGACTGACCCAAGGTCATCCAGCAGCTGCAGGTGGAGGCGTGGGGAATCAACTCGGTTCTCCCAGATTAGAGTCCATGCTCCTAACCACTACACCTGACTGGTATGGACGTGATCAGTGTTTCTAGTTCTCACTGGCAACAGCTAACGCAACAGCGGTACCTTTCAAGGCAGAAGGACTCCAGGATCTCTGTTCCTACTTGTATCTGACGAAGGGAGCTTCACCTCTCAAAAACTCATACCCCAAACATCTTGTTGGTCCCTGAGGTGCGGCTGGACTCGAATCCAGCTCTTCTACTGAAGACCAACACGGCTCCCCCCAGAAACTGCGCATCAGGGAAAATTATCCACTCTAATTTACTCCTTCAAAAGGAAATCCTCAGCAGCTGTTGGGAAGGGGGGGGGGGAACCCCTCGGCATTCTGATCTTAATTTTTCCATCGCTAAATAACACCTTCATAATAACACCCCCAGGATTCCAGAGCAGTCGCTGAACCAGAAGGGACCCACTTTAAGACGGAATTTGTCCTAGGTGGTACAAAGTGCCATAAAGTCACAGCTGACTTACAGCAACCCCGGTGGGTTGTCAAGGCCTTGGCGGCAATGCTCCCTCTAAGCTGTGGAGTCCTGTGAGCCAAAAATCTTTGTGAGCTACTGGCATTAAAGTTCTGAGCGAGTGATTTGGCTGCTGCATAAATTAGTTTGCTCTGGAGCCATTCTTCCTGAACAAAGATAAAAAATGTGTGAGCCAGAGGTTAAAAAACTGTGATCTGGCTCACAGTAACTCAGCTTAGAGGGAACAATGCTCATGAGCCATCCTTCCTGAGCTAAGACAAAAATGTGTGAGCCGGAGGCTAAAAAACTGCAAGCTGTGAGCTAAAAAGGTAAAGGTTTCCTTTGCTCAGAAGCCAGTCGAGTCTGACTCTAGGGGGCGATGCGCATCTCCGTTTCCAAGCTGAAGAGCCAGCGCTATCTGAAGACTTCTCTGTGGTCATATGGCCGGCATGACTAGACGCTGACGCACATGGAATGCTGTTACCTTCCCCACCACAGCAGTACCTACTTATCGACTTGCAATTCCTTGCTTTCGAACTGCTAGGTTGGCAGGAGCTGGGGCCGAAGACGGGAGCTCACTCTGTCACATGGTATTCGGGTCTCGAACTGCCGAGCCACCGACCTTTCGGTCTGCAGCTCAGCATCTTAACCTCTGAGCCATCGCTAGCTCACACTAACTCAGCTTAGAAGGATCACCGCTTGGAGGTAGTTTACCATTGCCTGCCTCTGCGTAGCAACCCTGGACTTCCTTGGTGGTCTCCCATCCAAGCACTAACCAGAGCCGCCAATGCTCCCTCTAAGCTGTGGAGCCTTGTGAGCAAAAATTCTACTTTGTGAGCTCCTGGCAATTAAGTTGTGAGCGAGCGATTTGGCTGCTGCATAAATTAGTTTGCTCTGGAGCCCTCCTTCCTGAGCTAAGACAAAAATGTGTGTGCTGGAGGCTAAAAAACTGCAAGCTAGCTCACACTAACTCAGCTTTGAGGGAACACTGGAGCGGACCTTGCTTAGCTTCCGAGATCCGATGAGATCGGGCTAGCCTGAGCTACCCAGGTCCGGGCCATCTCTGCTGAAGGAGCTGCCCAAACTGTCCTTTGCGGTTCAGCTGGATGATACAGAGGGGAATTCTGAAGCCCAAGAAGTCCCTTGCTGTGGTGAACACTTACAGTCGGGGCAGCCCCGTCACTCATCGGCAAAGGGAATTTCACTTGCCCCTCTCTCCGGCTTCCTTCGATTTAAGACCAAGTGTGAATACGCCACTAAGTTTCCACCCATCAGCAGGTACAATTAGAGGACTTGGTATATAGCACATTGAACAGACACATGCATCTTTGGTAAGCTAGGAAGTTGCCTCACGCAGAGGGAGGCCATGGGTCCTCCTTGGCTGGAATCTTCTGAGCTGGCTAGAATAAGGTCCCCATGGTCCCCATGGTTCTGGGCAGAGAAAGTTCTTTCCAAACTGGAGACACCCAGGATGGAACCGCAGACTTTTTGCACTCAAAGATCCTAGGCAAGAGAGAGGACTACTGACTGCAAGGGAATAGAATCCCAGATAGCTGTAGCCCCTACAGCGCCATCCTAAACAGGTCTACTCAGCCTGGCTTACTGACAGCAAAGAGTTCTTAAGATGTCTGCGATCTGTAACAGCAAAGTGCTCTTAAGGTGTCTGCAATCTATAACCGCAAAGTGCTCTAAAGGTGTCTGCAATCTGTAACATGACCCACCTCAAAAGTCTGTTGTGGGGATGAATTAAAGAATCAATGTAAAGTCATCCCCCCCCCCCCATGTTCAAATGCTAAAATAAAAGAAAGATACCTAAGTTTCTTGCAACCAACCCTTCGAGGGCTCCAAGCCCTGAAATGCACGTTTGGAAATCCTTGTCACATACAAGAGACGTGGCTCTGGGCATCAGACAAAAATTTTAAACCTGAAGTATGTTGCGCATGCACCCGTCTGGGAGGTCATGAATTCAGAGGGTCGCCTGAAGTTGGAAGCACCCTGACGGCACATAACCGGCACACGTAGCACATCAAGTCAAATGCCTCCTCGATCCCAGAATTCGGGACAAAGTTTCACCAAGTTTGTTGAACGAGGCCGGGGGGGGGGGGAATCGGAATCGGTCAAGATGAAGCAGATATTAGGACTCGAAGGCTAATAATCCACTTTCAATCCACTTTCCAATTGGATTTTGCCCCCCCCCCCCAAATCCAGTTGGAAAGTGCAATGAAAATGCACTGAAAGTGGAATTATTTCGTGTGTGTGACCACAGCCAAAATCTGAATTCTGTCCCTGCCTTCAGCCGTCTCCGCCACTGCAAAATCTGGAATCTCGCACCATGTTCTCGCCTGCCGCACAGATATAAAAATCATTGCCACAGCTAGTTCTGCAATAGGAAGTCCAAAATATTGAAAGAGGAACCCCTTTGGGTCAACAGAGGCACAGATGGCCTTCCGAGTTAACACCAAACTCTACATCAACCAGAAAAAAAAATAGATGCAATGTACAGCTAAGTATAAACTAAAGGCAGCAGCCGCCGGGGGGGAGGCGGGGGGGGAGAGATGTCCCTCTACTTGGTACCTGATTCACAAAGGTTGGGGGGGGGGGGTTCTTTTTGAAAAATGCAAATGATACTGTTTGGGGAGGGGAAAACTGTTACAATACTGCACAGTGAAAAGTGCTGAAGTTAGACCGCTCAGGGACATTTGTCACCAACCAACAAAAATACATAACATAACATTGCGAAGAGGAAGCACAGACCCAGGGTTCAAAATCTGGGTTCTGTCCCCTGCGTTCAGCCATCCCTACCCCTGCAAAATCTGGGCTGTCGCACCCCGTGTTCTCGCCTGCCGCAGGGATATAAAAATAGTCGCCACAGCTGGTTCTGCAATAGGAAGTCCAAAATATTGATCGAGAAATCCCTCTTAACGAAATCCCTTTCGGGTGACAGAGGTACAAATGGCCTTCCAAGTCACACTACAACAGCCAGAAAGATGTAGATCCAATGGTCCCTCTAAGCTTTGGAGTCTTGTGAGCAAGAATTCTACTTTGTGAGCTCCTGGTGTTAAAGTTGTGAGCGAGCCATTTGGCTGCTGCATCAAACAGTTTGCTCTGGAGCCCCCCTTCCTGAGCGAAGACAAAAATGTGTGAGCCGGAGGCTAAGAAACTGTGAGCTAGCTCGCACTAACTCAGCTTAGAGGGAACACTGGATGCAACGTACAGGTAACAATGAACTAAACGCAAGGCACGGGGAGAGAAGATGTCCCTCTCTTTAGTACCTGATTCACAAAGCCTGAAGATTGTTCTTTTTTCTTTTCTTTTTTTTTTTTACAAAAAACGCAAATGATGCTAGTTCGGGGGGAAGGGAGATACCGCTAGGATACTGCACAGTGGAAAGCGCCGAAGTCAGGCGGCTCCCGAGCACATCTGCAAACACCAACCAACCAAAATATGTACAGAACTTTGAAAGCGTCGCCACCAAACCTCCACCTAGCTACGTCGCCGGGCAAGGAAGCGGCCCTGGCTGTCGGAAACCATTGCTCAAAGGGTTCCGAGGGACAGGGAGAAACCCAGAGGCACACAAACGCAACCCGGCGGGGACTCACCCGAAGGTAGGCAGAGCTCAGCACCGAACAGCAGAAGATTAGTCCCAAGCTGTGGTAGACCAGATAGGATCCCATAGCCAAGCGAGGCTTGGTTGCAACATCCAAAAGGGTTTTTTTTCTCCTGGGGCCGGCTGGTGAAGGACTTCCCAGAGACGGGTAGCTCTGCTTTTCTGCCCACTGGCTGGACGGGGTTAGCCGGAAAGGTAGGAGGCGAGAGAGCCCATACCTTTGCCCCTCTTCCTCATGGCCGAAGGTCCAAACCGGTGCAGAAGCCTGGCCCAGGAGAAGGCGGAGTGAGGTCCATGCGAAGAGATCCCTCCACCAGCCTAGACCAGAGCTCAGATCCTGGTGGCTGCCCGGTGCTCTCACATCTGTCCCCCGAGCTGCAAAAAATCACATCCATATGTCAAAACTGCTATTCCGTTTCCCTTTTCCCCCCCACCCCTTTACGAGGCGGGGTGTGCTGGGTTGGGGGGGGGGGAGCGCCAATAATGTCTTTGTCGAAGGCAAACAGGCTCGCAGGAGGGGGGGGGAGGCGGGGGAAAGGGGGAGGGAGGGGGGGAGGGAGGGCTTTAAACCACCCAATTTATTTTTAGCTCCCCTAATGTGATGGTTGAAGTTGCAGAGAAGTTGTGCATGTTTTTTTTAAAGAAACGCTTCCCTCGCTCTCTCTTTTTTTGCAAACGGGCTCTAGCAGAAAGCAATAAGTCCTTCTCTTCCCCCCCCCCTTTTCCCTCTCCTTTCCCGCTGCCACTTCAAAAAATGATATATATTTTTTTTGCAAGAGAGACACACTAGGACTCTTGTGCGGGGAAAGGGGGCGAGCGCCAAACCCGCTCCCTTCGCAGTGCCATCCTGGGCTCCCGCGCGTCTCGATCAGGAACTAGGGCGATCAAATGCTCCCTCTAAGCTGCGGAGTCCGGTGAGCAAAGATCCCATGCCGCGAGCCGCTGGCGTTCAAGTTGCGAGCCAGCGATCTGGCTGCTGCATGGAATCAGTTTGCCCCGGAGCCCCCCTTCCCGCGCGAAGGGAAACGTGTGTGAGCCGGAGGCGAAAGAACTGTGAGCTAGCTCACACTCACTCGGCTTAGAGGGCACACGGATACAGCTCGCACGCTCGCTCTAAGCTACGGGGGGCAAAACTTCTACTCTGCGAGCCCCCGGCATTCCAGTTGCCAGCAAGCGATCGGGCCGCTGCAGAAATGCGTTCGCTCCGGAAGCCCTCCTTTCCCGAGCTGGGGCAAAATCCCCCGTGAGCTAGAGGCTAGAGATCTGGGACCGAGCTCCCACTAACTCGGCTTAGAGGGAACACTGGACGGATCTATTTTTTTTTTCCCCTCTCCCCTTCTTCTGGGCAGTTTCCCAAAGCGGACCGAAGGCGGAGCGAGATCGCCACCCATGCTCCCTCTAAACTGTGGAGTCCGGTGAGCCAAAATTCTCCTCTGCCAGCCGCTGGCCCGAAAGTTGTGAGCGGGCGATGAGGCCGCCGCCTACGCGGCTTTGCTCTGGAGCCCCCCCCCTCCCCCCCTTCCCGAGCGGAGACCAAAAAACCCTGGGAGCCGGCGGCTAGAGATCCGGGAGCCGGCGCACACTCACTCGGCTCCGAGGGGACGCTGCACGGGCCGCCGGCGCCCTCCAAGCCCTGGAGTCCGGGGAGCAGAAACTCTTTACTTTTTGAGCTCCCGGCCGCCGCCTCGGTTGCTCCAGAGCCCCAACTCTGCGAGCGGGAGGCTAAAAGGAGCTGGGCGCCAGCTCACACGCGCTGCGCTCCGAGGGAACCCGCCTGGCCCTCTTCGGCCGGCGGCAGTTTCGCGACCGAGGGGAAGGCCATGTCTTCGCACTTACGCGGCGGGCGAGGCGCGCGTCGGCTTCCTCCTGGCGCCCCGCGGGCAGGGGAGGCGGCCGCGGGGAAGAAGGAGCCCGGGGCAGTCCGGCGGCGCTCGGCTCCTTCTTCCCGAAGCCGCCCCGCGGCGGAATGCGCCCGCCAGCCCAGCCCGGGGGGGACGGCGGCGAGGAGAGGCGGCGCGTCTGGCACCGGGGGTCCTTTCCAGCCGGGAGCGCGGCTCCTTGCGGCGGCGAGCCGGCCGGGGACTCGGCTGGCTGGCTGGCGGAGACCAGATCCGCCGGCCCTCCGGGCTCCACCGTCCCCGCCTCGCCCCTCCCCTCGCGCCCTGCCTTCCCCGGCCCTTCCTGCGCGGAGATTCCGGCTCACGCCGGGGCAGGGGCGCCGGCCCGTGGCCTGCGTGCGGCTGCGAAGGTAAGCCCAGGCCGGGCCCGGCCGCCGCCGCCCGCCTCTCTTCCACCCCCGGGCCCCGATCCCGGGAAGGAGTCCTCGGGAGTAAGAGCCCCCCCCCCCGCGTGGCTTGGAAGGGCCGGGCGCGTGGCGGTGCGCTGCCCCCAGCCGCCCCGATCGGGGGGGGGGGGGGGAGAGGGAGAGAAGGGGGGCTTACTCGCGAGTAAGCCGGCGGCGGTCCCAAGCGTGGCTCCTCAGAAGCCCGCTCCAGGAGTGTGTGTGCGCGTGTGCGGGGTTTCCTCGCCAGCCAGTTCGGTTCCAGCTGGCTTCTTACTCGCGCGTAAGCAGCAGCTCTCGGAGGTCTTGGCGAGGGGGAGGGAAGGGGGATCGGGCGCCGGGGCCGGCACGTGTGTGTTGACTCGGGAGCAAGTCCCGCTGCAATGCCCCCTTGGAAGCCTGCTAAGGATTTGGGGGGGGGGGGGGTCCTTGCGGCGTCGAGGCGAGGCTCCTCGGGAGTTGAGCCCTGAGGGGAGGCTCGCGAGCCCTACGCGGCCCGATCCAGCGCGCTCGGACTCCCCTCCCCCCCCCCCCCGGGGGTCTCTGGCGAAGAACCTCGCCGCTTTCGACGCCTTCGACCCCGGGGCGCTGGGAAGAGCCGCTGCCCCGAAGCCCGAGGAAAAGCGGGCTGGAAATGGTTTAATACAAAACCAAACCACTACGACAACCCAAACCCACCAGAAACAGCCGTTCTCTTTCGGTCTCGCCTGCCTCGCCAGGACACCCCCCCCCCCCCGCGTTTTTGCAGTCCGAAGCAAGTCTCCTTGGAAGCAAGCCCCGTGCTATTCAGTGAGGCGGACTCCCAGGAAAAGTCTCTCTAGGATTACAAGCCCCCTGTTGCTCCGTGAGGCGGACTCCCGGGAAAAGTCTCTCTAGGACAGCAAGCCCTGTGCTATTCAATGAGGCCGACTCCCAGGAAAAGTGTTTTTAGGATTGCAAGCACGGTGCTATTCCATGAGGCTGACTCCCAGGAAAAGTGTTTCTAGGATTGCGAGCCCTGTGCCCTTCAATGAGACGGTTTCCCAGGAAAAGTGTTTCTAGGATTGCGAGCCCTGTGCTATTCAATGAGGCTGACTCCCAGGAAAAGTGTTTCTAGGACTGCGAGCCCTGTGCTATTCAATGAGGCCGACTCCCAGGAAAAGTTTTTAGGATTGCAAGCACGGTGCTATTCAATGAGGCTGACTCCCAGGAAAAGTGTTTCTAGGATTGCGAGCCCTGTGCTATTCAATGAGGCTGACTCCCAGGAAAAGTGTTTCTAGGACTGCGAGCCCTGTGCTATTCAATGAGGCCGACTCCCAGGAAAAGTTTTTAGGATTGCAAGCACGGTGCTATTCAATGAGGCTGACTCCCAGGAAAAGTGTTTCTAGGACAGCGAGCCCTGTGCTATTCAATGAGGCCGACTCCCAGGAAAAGTGTTTCTAGGATTGCGAGCCCTGTGCCATTCAATGAGGCTGACTCCCAGGAAAAGTGTTTCTAGGATTGCGAGCCCTGTGCTATGCAATGAGGCCGACTCCCAGGAAAAGTGTTTCTAGGATTGGGAGCCCCGTGCTATGCAATGAGGCCGACTCCCGGGAAAACAGAGCTAGAGTCCAGTGGCGCGTTTCAGACCAGCAAAGGTTTAGCCAAGGCACGAGCTTGCGTGTGCACGCACGCTTTAACAAAAAAGTGTTCCGAGGACCGCAAGCCCCCTGTTACTCCCTGCGCCTGACTCCCAGGAAAAGTGTTTCGAGGACTGCAAGCCCCCTGTTACTCCAACAGGCTGACTTCCGGGGGGGGGGGGAAGGGAAGTGTTTCTAGGATCGCGCGCTTACTCTGGACGCAAGCCCCGTGGGGACGCCCAGGAAAGGGCTTGCAGGGTTCGCATCCTGCCTCCCCACCAATAAAAGCTCAGGTTATGGCGGAGGCGCCCCTGCAATGAATGGGGGCCTTGAACGCCGCGCATGACAAGGAGCTCTTTCGCCAGCAGAAAGCCCGTCTGTGCGCTCCCGGGAGCGCGTGTGGCGCCTGTCGCCGGCCAGGGCCAGTAGAAAAGGCCGCGTGGCTAGCGCCCCATTGGCTGGCTCGGCCCCTCACGTGACCACCGGGCAGTCAACCGCAAGGCCGGGGATAGCCCCACCTCCCGCCCCGCCCCCTTCACCAGCTGTTGGGGGGGGTGGCCGCAGAGGCTGCGGTTGCGGTGGGGGGGTTGCAGGAGGGGTCCCAGGTGCGGCTGGGCCTTGCTGTGGGTTGGAGGACGGTTCTTCTAGAGCAGATCCAGTTGGGTAGCCCTGTTGGTCTAAAGCAGCAGAACGAAGTTTGGCTCTCCTGGCACCTTTAAGGCCAGCAAAAGTAGAAGCTTTCCTGTGCAGGCACACTTCTTCAGATAGGGGGGTGATGACAGATGCATGGATTTGTTCCGCAAAAATAATACATACGCACATAGACACAGGGGGCAGAGCTCGACCTGGGTCTTTCTCTGCTTTGGAATATTGCGCATGCGATGTGGAAAGGCTATGGATCATGGCGTTTCAGAGGTGCCAAATGGGAAGGAGAGCGGGATCCGTATCACGTATCTGTGCATCTGGTAAAGGTAAAGGTTTCCCTTGCTCGAAAGCCAGTCGAATCCAAACTCTCGGGGGCGCTGCTCATCTCTGTTTCCAAGCCGAAGAGCCAGCGCTGTCCGGAGACTGTTCTGTGGTCACGTGGCTGGCGTGACTTGACGCCGAGGCGCACGGAACGGTGTTAGGGAAACCCCTAAAACTGATCCTCTGCCCTTCTCCGCTTTGGAACGTTGCTCGTGAGTTTTGGAACGGTGATGGATCGTTTTATTTTAAAAGGCACAGAATGGAAAGGAGACCTGAATCTATACTGTATGTGTTCATGTGTGAGTAGCCATGTTGGTGGGAAGCAACCTTTAAGACCACCTTTGAGACCTTTAAGACCAACACAAGTTTAATTCTGGGTATAAGCTTTTGTGTGCATGCACACTTCTTCAGATACATGCATGCACATCCAAGCTTATACCCAGAATTAAACTTGCGTTGGTCTTAAAGGTGCCCCAGGACTCAAACTTTGCTCTACACACTGTATATGTGTGTGACTTGGGAACATCCTATGCCCTTCTTTGCTTTGGAACATTGCACATGATTTTTGGAAAGGCTATGAAACATTTTATTTTAAAGGCTACTCACGGAAAGGAGAACTGAATCTACACCATATATGTGTGTGACTTGGGAAACCCCCGAAGTGGAGACCTTATGCCCTTCTTTGCTTTGGAACATTGCACATGATTTCTGAAAAGGCTATGGAACATTTTATTTTAAAGGCACGGAATGGAAAGGGGAACTGAATCTAGTTTGGTGTCGTGGTTAAGTGCGCAGACTCTAATCTGGAAGAACTGGGTTTGATTCCCCACTCTTCCACTTGCAGCTGCTGGATGACCTTGGGCAAGCCATAGTTCTGGCAGAGCTGTTCTCTCAAGGACAGTTCTCTCAGAGCTCTCTCAGCCCCACCTACCTCACAGGGTGTCTGCTGTGGGGAGGGGAAGGAGTTTGTAAGCCGCTCTGAGACTACAAATGAAGGGCGGGGTATAAATCCAGTCTCATCCTCCTCCTCCTCCTCCTTTCCCCATAACAAAGATCCTTTGCCCTTCTCCACTTTGAAACACTGCACATGGGTTTTGGAAAGGCGACTTGCCCTTCTCCACTTTGAAACACTGCACGTGGGTTTTGGAAAGGCGATGGATCATCTTATTTTAAAAGCGACGAATGGAGAGGAGACCTGAATCTATTCCATGTACATGTGTGACTTGGGAAAACCCCAAAGCGGATCCGATCCCTTTCTCCGCTTTGGAACACTGCACGTGAGTTTCGGAAAGGCGATGGATGGATCGTTTTATTTTAAAAGCGCCGAATGGAAAGGCGGGCTGGATCTCTATTGTAGATGTGTGTGACTTCAAAAAAAAAGAGAAAAGAATTCCCCATTTGCTTTGAAATCGATAGCTGGGTATTTTTAAACCAACATATTTTTGCAATTCCGAATGCTGTGGGAGAGGGGCGGGGAATGGGGGGCGGTGGCTCTCAGAGAACCACAAATGTATCTATTTCCAGCTGGGGCAGCCTAAATAAATATGTACTGAAGAACCTGGGAGCTGCTACGGATAAGAGGCTTCAGTGCCCAGGCCATGGTCTTCTAAAACCACATGCTCTGGAGAAGGCTCACAAGTGTCAGTGCCACGTAGCTAGGCCGTCACCACTGCTGTGGTGTAGCGAGGAAGAAGAGAGAAGAGATTGGATTTATACCCCACCCTTCACTCGAAGTCTCAGAGCGGCTTACAATCTCCGTTCCCTTCCCCTCCGCACGACAGACACCCTGGGAGGTAGGCAGGGCTGAGAGAGCTCTGTTGAGGACTGCCCTTGAGAGAACAGCTCTGAGAGAACTTGTGACTGACCCAAGGTCACACCAGCAGCTGCATGTGGAGGAGTGGGGAATCAAACCCGGTTCTCCCGGGGTAGAGTCGGCACTCCTAACCGCTACACCAAACTGGCTCTCCATTAAGAAGGAAAGACTCAGGTTCCAGTCTCTGCTCAGCCTGCAAGTTCACAGAGGTGGTCACCCTTTCTTTCATTAACACACCTCACAGGGTTGTTGGAGGGATTAGATAGAAGAGAGCAAACTGGGTAGCCCCCCCCCCCCAAGCTTCCTGGACAGAGGGTGGGATAAAACGGCATGAGACAGATTTGCCAGCCAGATCGTAGAGCTAGGGCAGTGTCGTGGTTGGACTAGGGCAGGAGAGGCTGAGGTGTGGCTCAGGAGCCGCATGCGGCTCTTTCACCCATATTATGTGGCTCCTAGCAGGGCGGCTGGGGAGGCTAAATATTACTAGAAAATAAATATCATTGGACAAACAGACATCATTATCAATATCTTCTTCTATCCCTTTTGTTATCATTGTTGTTCATCTCATTTAATGCTACTAAAAAGCAAACTTGCACATTTTCCAATTAAAAAACATATAATATTTGTTCATGTCTTGTGGCTCTCAAACGTCTGATGTTTATTCTATGTGGCTCTTACTTTAAGCAAGTTTGGCCACCCCTGGACTAGGACCTGCAAGAGCCGGGTTCGAATCCCCACTCTGCCATGTAGCTAAAGGGGGACTTGAGCCAGAGTCTCTCCGATCTTAATTTGAACTCTCTAACCACTGTGCCGCCTGGCCATTCTGTCTTTCTTCCGTGGAACTCAAAGGGTCAAACGTGGTTCTCTGGAAGTCTCCCTTCGGGGTGGTGTTCCCATACGGCACTCCTCAGTATCCCCCCACCCCGCCCATGGAGGAGGGAAATAACAGCGTGCTTTGTTTTTTTATTAAAACTTCAGTATTTACATAGTTAAGATTCACTAACTTAAAAGAATGTAACAATACCATCCCTTGAATTCCCATAGGTAATTAAAGGAGAGCGATTACTTGAGCGCGTTCGTGATTTCTTCTCAAAAATAAGCAGGCCAACTTGCAAGAAGCCCTTTCTAAGAAGGAGTGCGTAATCAATAAAGACTCCCATGCTTATAGATTTTTCCGCATTGTCTTCCAGCCATCCCCACTGCCCTATTTAATGAGGGCTCGTATTCCGGGTTAACTAATGGCCCAGCTTCAAGCGCTGTGCAAAGTTATATATATTTGTGTGTCTTCTAAGAACACACAAATGCTGTGTTAACACATTCTTACTTTTTTTTTAAAATAACATTTTATTAAATCTTTCGAACAATAACAGTTCACAACAACCGTATAACAAAAACCGGTATTATAACATAAACTCGTAACACAGGGAAGTATGATTTGATACATTCAACATGCAAACCAACTGGCAAGAAATCTGAAATAGCAAATGTAAGATTTGGAAGAAAATGTACAGTCAACCATATTATTACAAAAGAGAAACAAAAAACGAGGATACTAAGTAAGAGAGCCAGTTTGGTGTAGTGGTTAAGTGCGCGGACTCTAATCTGGGAGAACCGGGTTTGATTCCCCACTCCTCCACTTGCACCGGCTGGATGACCTTGGGCAAGCCATAGCTCTGTGCCAGCTGTTCCCTCAAGGACAGCTTGGGAAAGAGCTCTCTCAGCCCCACCTACCTCACAGGGTGTCTGTTGTGGGGAGGGGAAGGGAAAAGGAGTTTGTAAGCCGCTCTGAGACTCCCTTGGGGAGTGGAGGGCGGGGTATAAATTCAATCTCTTCTCTTCTTCTTCTTCTTCTTCTAAGTATAGTGATGTCAAAGAGTCCAAGGCTAAGCGCCATGGTGTAAGTGTGCCGACCCCCCACCCCCGTCTCTCAGGAGGGGTCGTTTCAACCAGCAATGGACCCTATAGGGACAATGCTCCCTCTAAGCTGTGGAGTCCGGTGAGCAAAAATTCTGTTTTGTGAGCCAGGGACATAGAGTTATGTAAATTCCAGGGGGGGGGGCTCTTTAGCGCGCACGCTCTCTGGGGCAATGTCCCCCCCCCCGGAAACTGCTGTGCCTCCCCAGGCCCTTCCGAAGCCCGCCAGCCGCTGCTGCAGGTGCCTCTCTCTCTCTCCCCCCCCCCGGCCACTCCCTTCGCCCGGAAAAGAGGGAGGGAGAAGGAAGGACGGAAGGGCCTGGGGAGGCGCGGTGGCAAGGCGTGGCGGCAGGTGCTACGTTTTCCCTGGGGGGGCTCAGTCCCGCCCGGGAAATTGTGGGGGTGGCTCGAGCCCCCCCGTAGTCTATGCCTATTTTTGTGAGCTACTGACATTAAAGTTGTGAGTGAGTGATTTGGCTGCTGCATAAATTAGTCTGCTCTGGAGCCATCCTTCATGAGCTAAGACAAAAATGTGTGAGCCGGAGGTGAAAAAACAGCTAGCTCACACCAACTCAGCTTAGAGGGAACATTGTATAGGGGTCCCCCAGGAATCTATAGATTAGGCAACTTGACATAAATGGACACCCAAGAACGGATGCCAGGACTGGCAGGCCCCATAATCATGCCAAAGCAGCGACCCTGGGAAGCACATGAGATCTTGTTCTGACAGTAGGGGCTCCCCTCCGCCCTGCCGACATCTACGCACTCCAGATCAGTGCTTCCTCTAAGCTACAGCATCTTGTGAGCAAGAATTCTACTTTGTGAGCTGCTGGCCTTCAAGTTGTGAGCGAGCGATTTGGCTGCCGCATCAATTAGTTGGCTCTGGGGCCATCCTTCCTGAGTGGAGACAAAAATGTGTGCACCAGTGGCTAAAGAACAGTGAGCTAGCTCACACTAACTCAGCTTAGAGGGAACACTGCTCCAGACAATGGGAAAGCCCCGACTCCTTTCCCACACCCCAAACCCAGGTGGCTCATAAAGCAGTACTAGAAAACAGTGATAACGCAGGTAAATATAATTTATTTATATTATTTATTATTTATTATTCACATTTCTACCCCGCCTTTTCAGACAAGCTGGCTCAAGGCAGCTTACAACAGTTAAAATGCCATAAAACAATGGTTTACAGTTTTGAAAATATAAACATAATTTACATATAAACACCGAATAAATACTGGCGGCAACAGAGGCACACGATGAAAAAGAAAGGCGGCGGGCAGATTAAGCCATCTCCGGCAAGGACTTGGCCAGTAAATTCCAGGGCAGAGATGTTCTCAATCCCCCCTAATTGAAAGGCGGCTCCTAATCAAAAGCCTGGTGGAAGAGCTCCATCTTGCAGGCCCTGCGGAACTCTAGTAGGTCCCGCAGGGCCCTGATGTCGCCGGGAATCTCGTTCCACCAGTATGGGGCCGCCACTGAGAAACCACTGGTTCTAGTACTGGCCAGCCGAACGTCTTTTAATTACAAAACAAACAATACCATGCAAGCCAGAAATAGCCGTACTAAACTTATGGAATGACTCTATAACAGGAGATAGCAAAGAATTCACCTCAACATTACTTGCTGCAGCAAGGCCGACAATAGCAGTGGCTTGGAAATCACCTTCACCGCCAACTATATCAGCATGGCAAGAAAAGATCTGGGACCCGTTCCTAATGGCTAAAATAACAGTTTCATTGAACAGCGCGAACAATACTAATGCACCAACATACTCTAAATTTGTTAGGATATGGGCTCCAGTACTTGACTACAAGACAGCAAATGAAATCATTCCATCAAAGCAAATATATCTCCAATGGTTATAGGTCAGTTACAATTCAAAAGGTTAAATACAGACAGACAAGATAAACCACAATAGAAGATCATTAGTCCCAAACAATAGCCAAATCACAGAAATACATCCAATCCGGGGTCATTTGGGGCTAGGGCAGCCACCGGCCGAATCAGATTCTCTGATCTGATTCGGCCTGCCGCCAAATTGTCACTGAAATTCGGCTGTGGCTTAAAAAGTGGCTGGAGGGAAGAGGGTTTGAGGGAGAGACTCCAAACTTACAGGGTAGCTGCTGGAGCCTCTCCCGCAAATACCCACCAAGTTTCAAGAAGTTTGGACCAGGGGGTCCAATTCTACGGGCCCCCAAACGGGTTGCCCCCATTCCCTCCGTTCTCTATGGTGGGAAAAAAGTAATGTTTTTTCCCACCATAGAGAACAATGGAGGAGATGGGGCAACCTGTTTGGGGGCCTGTAGAATTGGACCCCGTGGTCCAATCTTCTTGAAACCTGTTGGGTATTTCGGGGAGAGGCCCCAGCAGCTACCCTGCAAGTTTGGAGCCTCTCCCTCAAACCCCCTTTCCTCCAGCCCCTCATATACCCTATGAGTTTTTGCTATTGACTTCAATGGCCCATAGGGTATAATGGGGCTGAAACTGACTTTGGCTGGTGATATCAGGGGGCGTCGCATATGCTAATGAGTTATGCTAATAGGTATGCTAATGAGCTGCACCTCTTTTTCTACGAAATGACCCCTGCACTCAACCAATCACCAAACACAAGTGCTTTATACTGTGATATATATACGTAGACTAAGATTTGTTGCAAATCAGTGTCATGAATATACCTTTTTAAAAAATATATATAATTTTTTATTGATAGAAAAAGATAAACATGCATATTATAACATTTTGAGCATAATAACATATTTAATCAACCAAACATGAATGCATGAAAATGAGAATAGGAATGATTTGTAGGTAATATTCATACTTTAGCATGTACCATGAACTAAGCCAACTGTTATATTAATGGCGTGTTTTTGGAGATGCCGCTGAGAAGTGGAAAGTGTGGTGATTAGAAGCGGAGCCAAGAAGCATAACTGGGATTCTGGGGTAATAGGCTGTGTTTCGACATATATTCCAAGAATGAATACCAGGCGCATACAAAACGGGAGAATGTCGCGTCAGATGAAGCATTGTGAGGTTCCAAAGAGTACGTGATTTTGCCCATTATAAATTGCTGCCAGACCCTCTCTCTCCATTGATCTAGCGATGGGGCTTGACTTCCAGGATGCTGCAGTGGTGGTTTTAGCCACCATAAGTAGGAAGGTAGCAGGGGTCATTTCGTAAAAAAAGAGGTGCAGGAGCTCATTAGCATAACTCATTTGCATAACATTTGCATATGCCACACCCCCTAACATACCAGAAGTGTGTCAGAAGGCGACACCCACCCCTCAGGCTCCCCTCCACAGGTGAGTGAAACTGACCTGCTCTTCCTCCATTCCCTTCCCCATCCAATACTTGGTGCAATAAAAATAAGCGTAAAGAACACACCCTCATTCTCTTCCTGCTCTCTTGAAACCACCAGGTTTCAAGTAGACTTGAGATACCCAGGACATGTGCACCACCCATCCCTTTCCCTTCCCCTCCCCACAACAAGACACCCTGTGAGATAGGTGGGGTTGAGAGAGGTCTTTTGAGAACTGCTCATGAGAGAACAGCTCTGAGAGAACTTGTAACTGGCCCAAGGTCACACCAGCAGCTGCATGGGGAGGAGTGGGGAATCAAACCCGGTTCTCCCAGGTTAGAGTCCAACTCCTGACCACTACACCAAACTGATGGGGTGGAAGCTGCTGAAGGCTTGGTGAAATTTCTCCAGGACTTATGTGCCATGTGCCCAGATAAAAAAGGGTCTACTTAGAAAATTTATATGCCACCTTGAGCAAGTTTCTGGAAAAGCGGCACACAGTCATAAAAGGAACAATGATAAAATTATCAATATTAAAACAAAACATTAAAATCAATAAAGACCCTAGCAGGGCTTTCCCCGGGGCGCTGCGCCTCTGCACTGCTCGGGGAAGCCGAGGAGGGGGCGGGGCTTGGTCATGTGCCCGCCCCCTGGGCTCCTCACTCCCGGAGCTGCGCTCCTGTGCGCTCCCGCTCCAACAGACCCCTGGAAGGTAGTCAGGGGAAGAAGTGGTTCTTCACCTATGGGGGGGTCCCTTAAATGTAGAAGAAGGATTAAAGGGTCCATTGGGAGTGCTTGTGACGTGATATTTGTAATTTCCCTGACTCCTGATGACCAGAATTTTTGAATTGGGGGACAAGTCCACCAACAGTGGATATAATCACCCAGTTCCCCGCAGTTTTTCCAACAGAATGGAGAGTGGTTGGTCTTGATTCTGTGGAGACGAGCAGGAGTATGGTACCATCTTGAGAGGAGTTTAAAAAAATTGAAATTTGACGTTGAAGATACCGGATTTGTTAGCAGAGGAGGACCCGATCCAATTCCATTGTGGGTCTGTTATGTTGTGTCATGAAGATACTTTACAGAAATAACTGATTGTATGCACGCTGCGAACTCTGCAATAAAACCAATAAAAAGAAGTTTTTAAAAAAACCAAGCAGGGTTGTTTCCATTCTGATGCGTTTGAATTCGCACTCCATGAATCCTTCAACCGCTGGAGAAGCAGTGAGGAACCCTACCCAAATTGTACTTTGCATCTAGGAGAGAACCTCCGGTCTCCTTTGTCCATGCCTGGGAATTCTATACAGCGTTTCCAGACTCCATTGTTTTATCCCTGATTAATCCCATCTGAGAGACCCTTAGTCTTAGCGAGCCCTCTGGACACGTAGCCCAACCAGGGGCTGGCACACTTCTCTCAGCCCCCCCAAATAAACTGAGCTTGCCACAAAAAGAGCATTTCAGGCTGCCAAGGAATCTTCGGATCTCCTGATTATACTATACCTACTGCCATATGATAGTTATTATTAATTAATTAATTATACGGTTTCCAGTCGGCCAGACACCATCTCAGTCTGTTACTCTTCTTTTTCCTCACCCCCCTCCGAAGCTGTGCTTTTCTGGATCTTGGGACTCTCTACGTGGCGTGTGTACCTGAGTGGTTAAGAACATAAGAGAAGCCAGTGTTGGATCAAGCCGGTGGCCCGTCCAGTCCAACACACTGTCACACAGGGGCCCAAAACACCAGGGGCCCTCAGGAGGCCCAGCAGTGGCGCCAGGACACTAGAAGCCCTCCCACTGTTGCCCCCCCCCAAAAAAACCAGGAATACAGAGCATCACTTGCCTCAGACCAAGGGTTCCCATCTAGCCCTTGTGGCCAATAGCCACTGATGGACCTCTGCTCCAGATGTTTATCCAGTTCCCTTTTGAAGCCGTCCATGCTTGTAGCCGCCACCACCTCCTGTGGCAGTGAATTCCACATGTCAATCACTCTTTGGGTGAAGAAGTGCTGCCTTTTATCCGTTCTTCTAACCCGACTGCTCAGCAATTTCATGGATTGCCCACGAGTTCTTGTCTTGTGAGAAAGGGAGAAAAGGACTTCTTTCTCTACCTGCTCTATCCCATGCATCATCTTGTAAACCTCGATCGTGTCACCCCTCAGATGTCGTTTCTCCAGGCTAAAGAGCCCCTTGTAAACCTCTTGTAAACCTCGATCATGTCACCCCGCAGACATCGTTTCTCCAGGCTAAAGAGCCCCTTGTAAACCTCTTGTAAACCTCGATCATGTCACCCCTCAGACGTCGTTTCTCCAGGCTAAAGAGCCCCTTGTAAACCTCTTGTAAACCTCAATCATGTCACCCCTCAGATGTCGTTTCTCCAGGCTAAAGAGCCCCTTGTAAACCTCTTGTAAACCTCGATCATGTCACCCCTCAGATGTCGTTTCTCCAGGCTAAAGAGCCCCTTGTAAACCTCTTGTAAACCTCGATCATGTCACCCCTCAGACATCGTTTCTCCAGGCTAAAGAGCCCCTTGTAAACCTCTTGTAAACCTCAATCATGTCACCCCTCAGATGTCGTTTCTCCAGGCTAAAGAGCCCCTTGTAAACCTCTTGTAAACCTCGATCATGTCACCCCTCAGACATCGTTTCTCCAGGCTAAAGAGCCCCTTGTAAACCTCGATCATGTCACCCCTCAGATGTCGTTTCTCCAGGCTAAAGAGCCCCTTGTAAACCTCGATCATGTCACCCCTCAGATGTCGTTTCTCCAGGCTAAAGAGCCCCTTGTAAACCTCTTGTAAACCTCGATCATGTCACCCCTCAGACGTCGTTTCTCCAGGCTAAAGAGCCCCTTGTAAACCTCTTGTAAACCTCAATCATGTCACCCCTCAGACGTCGTTTCTCCAGGCTAAAAAGTCCCTTGTAAACCTCTTGTAAACCTCGATCGTGTCACCCCTCAGACGTCGTTTCTCCAGGCTAAAGAGCCCCTTGTAAACCTCTTGTAAACCTCGATCGTGTCACCCCTCAGACATCGTTTCTCCAGGCTAAAGAGCCCCTTGTAAACCTCTTGTAAACCTCGATCGTGTCACCCCTCAGACGTCGTTTCTCCAGGCTAAAGAGCCCCTTGTAAACCTCTTGTAAACCTCGATCATGTCACCCCTCAGACGTCGTTTCTCCAGGCTAAAGAGCCCCAAGCGCTGTAACCTTTCTTCACAGGGGAAGTGTTGTGTTCTGTTCTGTAGAAGCCTCCTCCGTGGTCTTTCTGTTCCCTTCTTTTCCTGGTTCTGGCCCATTCTGCATCTAGCATTTGTTCCGCTGTCTTGCCAAACCCGCACTGGAACCGAAATTCCCTTCTGCACTGCATGCCGCTTTCCTTTCCTTGATTGTCGGGTTTTATGGCAGCTTCCGCACTGCATGCCAGCATCACTTCCTCGGATCTCTCGGTTCTGTGGTACCACCTGCATAGATTCACGGCCATTTTATGGCCGTTTGGGGATGACTCTATAGTCAGCACGGTGTTGGCCTGGGGTTTCTGAATGTGGTTTGAGCCACATCTTTTTCTGTTCCAAGGTGGGTTTGGTAAAACGACGGAGCAGATGCTACATGCAGAATGCGCGTATACTGCAGGGCTTCCAAGATGACGCCTCAGGGCTCATTTCGTAGCAGGAGCTCCTTTGCATATTAGGCCACACCCCCTAATGTAGCCAATCCTCCAAGAGCTTACAGAGCTCTTCTCACAGGGGCTGCTGTGAGCTCGTGGAAGATTGGCTACATCAGGGGTGTGTGGCCTAATATGCAAAGGAGCTCCTGCTACGAAATGAGCCCTGCGCCTGATCCAACATGTGCTTTCAGTTCTCCGACAAACAAGCAAACAACCCCTCCCATTTGCAAACCATTTGCAAATCCATGCAGATTTAATTAACTGATCAATTAACGTCTGTGATGAATTAAACCGAGGTTTCTCCAATTGGATGACGGCCTTAATGAGAAACATTCCGTCTCTGCCTGCAGAAAATCAGCTTGGAAGACAGGATCCCCTCCCCATCTCCATTTGGTATCCGTGTTCCTTGCTCCCACTCTGACCCTCTCCATCTCTTAAATCTAGTTTGCAGGGCTGCCAGCTCCAGGTTGGGAAATTCCTGGAGCTTTTGGAGAAAGCGGCCTGGGAAAGGTGGGGTTTCGGGAAAAGAGGAAGATCAGCAGAGTGTAATACCACAGAGTCCACCCTCCAAAGGGGTCATTTCCCCCCCAGGGGAACTGATCTCTGTCGCTTGGAGATCAGTTGTAATTTCCAGAGATCTCCAGGCCACACTGGGAGGTTGGCAACCATGATTGTTGGCCAGTTATGCCACTCATAGGGCCGCGGTGGCTCAGAGGTTAAGACACTGAGCCGCAGACTGGAAGGTCTGTAGTTCGGCAGCTCGAGACCCGAGTGCCGTGTGACAGAGTGAGCTCCCGTCTCCGGTCCCAGCTCCTGCCAACCTAGCAGTTTGAAAGCAAGAAACTGCAAGTAGATAAATAGGTACGGCTTTGGTGGAAAGGTAACAGCGTTCCGTGCACCTCGGCGTTTATTCATGCCAGCCACATGACCACGGAGAAGTCTTTGGACAGCGCTGGCTCTTCGGCTTGGAAACGGAGATGAGATATTGTAGAAAACTGGTCGACGGGAAGGAGGCCGTGTCAGTGGGGTAAAGGGATTTGGAAAACCAGTTTAAGGAGAATTGTTGAATCCCCATTTCACTTCACAGCTAAAGAGTACCGGCTATCTGAAGAAAGCGAACGCGGCATTGAAGCCAGCTGTGCATAGCTGCTACTCCTAAAGACGTGAAATCTTTGTCCTCCTGAAGCTGTTTATACAAAGGATTTGTGGACTTGCGGACTTTATTCAGAATGTTTCCTTTGTATGAACTACTTTTTTGATCCTAGCTCTTTAAGAATATATAAGGGTCTGTTGAACTATAACAGAGCTGTTTGTATTGTTTGGCACAATATAATTTTTCTGCTTTTGTTTGCAATTCGTTCCTGGAGTGTTTTCATATTGATACGACCACCTGGAGAGCTGGCAACCGTATTGATATTGTGAGCCATCTTGAGCCGCATAACGAAGAGCGGCAGCTAATCAATGTTACTAAATAAATAAACGCATACGCTGGTGCTGCGCTTCCTCTGCTAAGCGTGTTTTTCTCACCGACGCCTGTGTGCATTGCTGAGCATGGGTGTGACAGCGCATAAAAAAGGTTGCCCCTCCGAATGGGGAGAAACCGCTCGAGAATCCCTCCCCTCGATTAACAAATTCATTCCAGCTCTACCACGGAGGGCTTTTGAAGCACAGTTCTGGATGCACCAGGCGGGTTTCCCAAGACCCCGGCTATATATAGTCGAAGGGAGGCCTAGGTGAGCTGCAGTGGGGAATCCGACATGAACAGGCTCTTAAAAAGTAAGAAAGGAGTGTGGGGAGAGAGAAGCGATCCACTATACTGCTGTGAGCAGTCACTCCTTGATGGTAAATAAGGTTTTTAGAGCAGCCAACGAGCCGCTAGACTCGCTTCTCTTATGCTCTGTTTGCTGATGTATTTTTAGACGGTCAACTGCAAGAAATCCAAACGGGCGAGCAGGCCTCGAGGAAGGAGTGGCTTGGCGGAGGAAGGAGCGCATGGCCCCCGTGGATCAGCGCTGGTCGCAGTACTTGACCACACAGCTCCTCGGTTACATTATTGAAGGCAGGGCCTTCCTGATCGCAGGAGCCGCACATAAGTTCAACTCCGGTCCTTCCTTCCTCCCCTCCCTTCCTCCCTCCCTCCATCTTCCAGCTCCCGCTCTGACGAAAAGGCTTCTAGGAACGGAGAACTTTCCAGGGCTGCTGGCTGATTCCATCCGATTGCCTCCTTCTGGTGTCGACGTCACAGGTCGGTTCCTGGATCAGCAACAACACAAATGGAAATAAGTTTCTGAAGATCTGCGGCTGTTGTGGTGCAGAGGGTGAGATGGGGATGGGGAAACCCGGGTTCTGATCTCCACGCAGCCATGAAGCCCACTGGAGGAACTTGGGGGCAATACTGGGGGTTGCCAACCTCCAGGTGGGGCCTGGAGATCTTCCGGAATCACAGCCGATTTCCAGATAGGGTTGCCAACTCGGGGGGGGGGAGTTACCTGGAGATTGTGGGGGGTGGAGCCTGGGAAGGGCGGGGTTTGTAGAAGGGAGGGACTTCAGGATGGCCCAGTACTATAGAATCCACCCTCCAAAGCAGCCATTTTTCTCCAGGGGTCTCTATTGCCTGGAGAGCAACTGTAATAGAGGGGGGTTTCCAGCCACCACCTGGAGGTTGGCAACCCTATTTCCAAAATACACAGATCAGTCCCCCTGGTGGAAATGGCTGCTTTGGAGGATGGACTGATCTGGCATTCTACCCCACTGAGCCCCCACCCATAAGAACATAAGGGAAGCCAATGCTGGATCAGGCCAGTGGCCCATCCAGTCCAACACTCTGGTGTCACACAGTGGCCAAAAACACCAGGTGCCATCAGGAGGTCCAGCAGTGGGGCCAGGACACTAGAAGCCCCCCCCCCGTTGCCCCGCCCCCAAGCACCAAGAATACAGAGCATCGCTTGCCCCAGACTGAGAGTTCCTATCTGTACCTTGTGGCTAATAGCCACTGATGGACCTCTGCTCCATATAAGAACATAAGAGAAGCCAATGCTGGATCAGGCCAGTGGCCCCTCCAGTCCAACACTCTGTGTCACACAGTGGCCAAAACTACCAGGTGGCCTCAGGAGGTCCAGCAGTGGGGCCAGGACACCAGAAGCCCTCCCACTGTTGCCCCCCCCCCAAACACCAAGAATACAGAGCATCCCTTGCCCCGGACATAAGAACGTAAGAGAAGCCAATGTTGGATCAGGCCAGTGGCCCATCCAGGCCAACACTCTGTGTCACATAGGGGCCAAAAGTTTCAGGTGCTCTCAGGAGGTCCAGCAGTGGGGCCAGGACTCCAGAAGCCCTCCCACTGTTGCTTTGGAGGGTGGCCTCTATGGCGCTATAGCCCACTGAGGTCCTTCCCTTCCCCAGGTTCCACCTCCCAAATCTCCAGAAATTTCCCACCCTGGTGTTGGCAGCCGAAGTCCAGTTACTCTCTCGGTTTAATTTATTTTACAAGACAGTTGCCAGGGTAAAAATGGGATGTTGCAGCCAGTTGCTTGGCGCAAAATACGTAAAAGTCTTTTCAAATGTTGTCACATTTTATCCCTTGGTTTGACTTCCCACGGATCAGTTCAGCTGGCAGAGGTGCGTTTCCTCGGGAGGAAGGCTCTTTCCTGCAGTGCCTGGAAGAATAGGGGGAGGTCCCTTGAGAGCCAGTTTGGTGTAGTGGCTAAGTGTGCAGACTCTCATCTGGGAGCACTGGGTTTGATTCCCAGCTCCTCCACGTGCAGCTACTGGATGACCTTGGGCAAGCTGTAGGTCTGTCAGAGCTGTTCTTGAAAAAGAGCAGTCTCTCTCAGAGCTCTCTCAGAGCTCTCTTCTTTCCCTCCCCCTGCCCACAACAGACACCTACCTCACAGGTGTCTGTTGTGAGGAGGGGAAGGGAAAGGAGATTGTAAGCCACTCTGAGTTTCCTTTGGGTAGTGAAGGGTGGGGTGTAAATCCAATCTCCTCCTCCTCCTCCTCCCATTGGCGGAATGTACCTTTGCTTGCAGAACAGAGTCAAACTCATAGAGTCAAACTAGAGCCAGTTTGGTACAGTGGTTAGAAGCATGAACTCAAATATAGGAGAACTGGGTTTGATTCCCCGTGCCTCCACATGCAGCTGCTGGTGTGGCCTTCGGTCAGCCACAAGTCCTCTCAGAGCTGTTCTCTCAAGAGCAGTTTCTGTCAGAGCTCTCTCAGCCTCACCTGCCTCACAAGGTGTCTGTTGTGGGGAGGGGAAGGGAAAGGAGAGGAGAGGAGATTGTAAGCCACTCTGAGACTCCTTCGGGTAGTGAAGAGCGGGGTATAAATCTAGACTATTCTCTTCTTCATCATCTGACACCGACAAATCCAATAGGACCATCCATGTACCTCCATTCAAGGGAGACAGATTCAAGTCCAGTAGCACTTCAGAGACCGACATGATTTTGGGGGTATGGGCTTTCGAGATTCAAAGCTCCCTTCCTTGGGTCCAAGAGTCAGGGACAAGTGTTTTAAAACTGGTGTTTGCAGCACAGCTATATATACATTAAGAACACAAGCAGTCGATTGGAGGAGAAACTCAATCCACCCGCGGCATCAAAAATACATCAAGGAAGATTGGGGAAATGGGTCTAAAAAAAGAAACTTATTATGCGGCAGATGCATCAGCTCAACCCCAAAGTGGAGGCATACGAGAACAAGTCCTTCTCGCCCAGAACTGCGTGATGTGCCAACGGGTCTCTGGAGAGGCAGCATAGATATTTGCTAAAGAAATAAGGGCAATGATCACATTTTGGGTTCCTCTGCATTCCGGCAGAGCCCAGGGCAAGGTGCAAAGCCTTCCCTTCCTCCACGAAGAGGATCACCCTCTTAGTCTGGAGCAATAGAACAAAGTTTGAGTCCACTGGCGCCTTGAAGACCCACAAAGTTCAGTTCTGGGTGTAAGCTTGGGGGTAGTGGTTTGGTGTACTGGTTAGGAGCGCGGACTCTGATCTGGGAGAAGCGGGTTCGATTCCCCACTCCTCCACTCGCACCTGCTGGATGACCTCAGGTCAGTCACAAGTTCTCTCAGAGCTGATCTCTCCAGAGCAGTCCTCGAAAGAGCTCTCTCAGCCCCGCCTACCTCACAAGGTGTCTGTTTTGGGGAGGGGAAGGGAAAGGGGATTGTAAGCCGCTCTGAGGGTGATTCCACATTAGACCTTAAATCCTGGTTCAACCCTGTCCCCGAACTTACATTCGGAGACCCTGGAGAGCTGTAAAGAGGGGCCGTGGCTCAGGGGAAGAGCCTCTGCTTGGCATGCAGAAGGTCCCAGGTTCAATCCCTGGCATCTCCAGTTAAAAGGACCAGGCAGGAGGGGATGGGAAAGGCCCCCACCTGAGACCCTGGAGAACTGTCAAGAGGGGCTGTGGCTCAGTGGAAGAGCCTCTGCTCGGCATGCAGAAGGTCCCAGGTTCATTCCCCAGCAGCATCTCCAGTTATAAAAGGATCAGGCAGGAGGTGATAGGAAAGACCTCCACCTGAGACCCTGGAGAGCTGTAAAGAGGGGCTGTGGCTCAGTGGCAGAGCCTCTGCTTGGCATGCAGAAGGTCCCCGGTTCAATCCCCGGCATCTCCAGTTAAAAAGGACCAGGCAGGAGGTGATGGGAAAGACCTCCCCCTAAGACCCCGGAGAGCTATAAAGAGGGGCTGTGGCTCCATGGAAGAGCCTCTGCTTGGCCTACAGAAGGTCCCAGGTTCAACCCCCGGCATCTCCAGTTAAAAGGACCAGGCAGGAGGGGATGGGAAAGACCTCCCCCTAAGACCCCGGAGAGCCGCTGCCAGCCAGAGTAGACAATACTGACCTTGATGGACCAACAGCCTGATTCAGTAGAAGGCAGTTTAGGGCTGCCAAGTCCCCCGGTAGGGCGGGGGAAACACTGATTTTTAGTCCTTCCCTCCCGCTTTTCCAAAGTTGCCCACCGGGGGGACAAAATGGCTGCCTTAAAAGGGAAATGTCTGCAGAGAGCCTGCCCTGCAGTAAAAAGCCTCGCCAGACATTTCCCCTTTAAGAAAGAGCAAGAGAGTCCCGCCCAGAGAGGCTCTTTCTGCTGAAGGGCCTGCTTTTGCATGTGGCCTGCTGCTGGAGTAAGCTGCTTGGGGTAAGCTGCTGGGGTCTGCCAGCTCTTTTCCTTCTCTCTCTCTCCCCCTCCCCCTTTCTTTCTTTCTTTTTTCTGTCTGTCTGTCTGTCTGTCTGTCTCTCTCTCTGTGTCCCCATCCAGCAGAGGTCTATCAGTGGCTATTATTAGCCACAAGGTCTAAATGGAACCCTTTGTCTGGGGCAGTGAGGCTCTGCATTCTTGGTGCTTGGGGGGCAACAGTGGGAGGGCTTCTGGAGTTCTGGCCCCGCTGCTGGACCTCCTGAGGGCACCTGGTATTTTTGGCCACTGTGTGACACAGAGTGTTGTACTGGACGGGCTGTTGGCCCGATCCACTGTGGCTTCTCTCCTGTTCTTATGATATGAAAATCATATTTAGCACTTGTGCAGCACTTAGTGCTTCATATTCTGCCGAGATGAGGAAGGATTCAGTAGGGCCGTTGCTCAGTGCTAGAGCATCTGCTTGACATGCAGGAGGTATCAGCCTCTTCAGCTAAAAAAGGATCAGGTCATAGGTGACATTAAAGATCTCAGCCTGAGACCCTGGAGAGCCACTACCAGTCTGAGTAGTCAATACTGACCTTGATGGACCAATGGCCTGATTCAGTATTAAATAAAATGGTTCCATGGCACTGCAGGGTTTTGAGCCAGGCTCTCCCAGATCCCAGCCAAACAAACTGACTGCTACATAACACTGACTCTCGTTCAGCGACAAAAAACAGTGGCATAAAAGTCACAGTCTGGGTAATGCTGCTTGCAAGCCTATAAAGCTCAAGGCAGCAGCAGAAGCTCAGTATTAGGAAACTTCATGAGTTCATGTGTCAGCATGTGGAAGCAACATCACAGGATGTGACATCACAAAATGATGTCACTTCCTTTCTCCTGGCTCCACCCCCAAAGTCTCCTGGCTCCACCCCCAAAGTCCTCAGATATTTCCCAAGTTGGACTTGGCAGCCCTAAGGCAGTTTCATGTGTTCAGAGCTGTCTATGTTGTTGTTGTTGTTGTTGTTGTTGTTATTACAATTGACCTTGTTTTTCAGCTTCACTGGCTTGGCGATGATGTGGTGGAAAGTGCCATCAAATCACCGCCAACTTCCAGTGACCTCGTAGGGTTTTCAGGGCAAGAGACGTTCAGAGGTGGTTTGCCATTCCCTGCCTCCACGTCACAACCCTGTTATCCCTTAGAGATCTCCCATCCAACTACTAGCCAGGGCCGTCCCTGCTTAGGAGGAGGAGGAGGAAGAAGAGGAGGAGGAGGAGGAGACAGAGATGACTGGATTTATATCCCGCCCTTCACTCAGAGTCTCAGAGCGGAGTACAAACTCCTTTCCCTTCCCCTCCCCACAACAGACACCCTGTGAGGTAGGTGGGGCTGAGAGAGCTCTTTCCAGAGCTGTCCTTGAGAGAACAGCTCTGACAGAACGATGGCTTCTCCCAGATTAGAGTCCATGCACTTAACCACTACACCAAGCTGGCTGCGTTGTACCAGACTGGCGCCAAACCTGACCAGAATGGGCTAGCCTGGGCCGTGCCGGTCAGGGCACATATGGCGTAGACGAGCAGAGAAAACACAGCAATAGAATACCCTAAAGCTGTGGTCCCCGACCTTTTTGAGCCTGTGGGCACCTTTGGAATTCTGACCCAGGGCTGTGGGCACAGCCACAAACTGGCTGCCACAGGCGGTGGAGTTAACCACCCAATGCCATTCCCTTGTTATCCCCCCCCAGCAACTGAAGCACAGGGGTACACTGCTTCTGAACATGGAGGTTCCATTTAATCGCCGTGGCAAAGAGGAGCCACCTCTTCCTTGTCCATTTGGCTCCCCCTCTCATTCAAGGCTACCAATCTGCTACCGCGTTTCCCCCCAGCCGAGATGCCTGCCTGCCAATGCTCCCTCTAAGCCAGGGGTGGCCAACCTTGCTTAACGTAAGAGCCACATAGAATAAACGTCAGATGTCTGAGAGCCGCAAGACAGGAACAAATATCACACACACGTTTTTATTTTTAAAAATATGCAAATTTGCTTTTTATTAACGTTAAATGGGACTGCCAAAAATAAAAACAAAACGAGGAAAACCGGTTATTGATAATGATATTACTTGTTTGCTAATGATATTGAGAGAGATGGAAAGAAAGAATGAAAGAAGTGGAAAGAAAGAGAGAGAGAGAAACTAGGAAAGCAAATAGATGGGAGGGAGGAGGGAAGGAAGGAAGGGAGAAAGAGAGAAAAAGCATGCCTCCCCTTTGCTTCCCCAGCCGCCCTGCCAGGAGCCGCACAATATATGTGAAAGAGCCGCATGTGGCTCCCGAGCCACAGGTTGGCCACCCCTGCTCTAAGCTGTGGAGTCTTGTGAGGAAAAATTCTACTTTGTGAGCTCCTGGCATTCAAGTTGTGAGCTGGCGATTTGGCTACTTGGCCCCCTCCTTCTGATAACAAGAGACTTCCTTTGCCCTTGGTGTCGAAGTCTGTGCTTTTTCTGAAGCATGGCTCTCGCCAAGCTTTCCGCTGGACTGGGTCCCGTCGGCACCCTCTGTTCGCGCTGTAATAATTAACCTGGTAAAGATTGAGAGTTAGACAAAGATAAAAGGGGAGCCTTCAGAATCCTCTTCCAGGAGAACAAAGGGCAGGCAACAATGTGACTCAAGGAAGATGCAAAAGATATTCCCTTTCGTCCACATGAGAAGGAAAAACAAACAAGCAAAGTGGGAGCGATTGCTTCTGCTCGAGAGCCAGGCTGAAAGGCTCGACTTGATATTCAGGATTAACTCTCAAGGCTGGATTATTTTATGTAATAACAGTGAACACCTTCAGGGGACCACACGTCCCTAGGTTGTTCCACTTCAGGTGGAGGGTGCAGCACCCTGCGCCTGAATACTCTCTCGTTTACCAAAAGCACCCTGCATCAATGCTCCCTCTAAGCGGTGGAATCCTGGGAGCAAACCTTCGACTTTGTGAGCTCCTGGCATTAAAGTTGTGAGAGAGCCATTTGGCTGCTGCGTCAATTAGTTTGCTCCGGAGCCGTCCCTTCCTGAGCTGAGACAAAAATGTGTAGGCCAGAGGCTAAAAAAGTCTCCCTTTCTTACAATACACTCAAGGGGGCACGCCATGAAATTGCTGAGCAGTCGGGTTTAGAACAGATAAAAGGAAGTCCTTCTTCACCCAAAGAGTGATTAACACACATGGAATTCACGGCCACAGGAGGTGGTGGCGGCTACAGGCATGGACAGCTTCAAGAGGGAATTGGATAAACATCTGGAGCAGAGGTCCATCCGTGGCTGTTAGCCACAAGGTACAGATAGGAGCTCTCAGTCTGGGGCAAGTGATGCTCTGTATTCTTGGTGCTTGACGAGGGTGGGGGGGCAACAGTGGGAGGGCTTCTAGTGTCCTGGCCCCACTGGTGGACCTCCTGAGGGCCCCTGGTGTTTTTGGCCACTGTGTGACACAGAGTGTTGGCCTGGATGGGCCATTGGCCTGATCCAACACTGGCTTCTCTCGTGTTCTTATGTTCCTAACTTGGAGCTAGCTCACACGAACTGACCTTCGAGGCAACACTGCCCTGCATACGGAAAAGCGGCATGAGGTGGGGCTGAGAGAGCTCTCTCAAGGACTGCACATGAGAAAACTGCTCTGAAAGAACTTGTGAGTGGCCCAAGGTCACCCCAGCAGCTGCATGTGGAGACGTGGGGAATCAAACCCGGTTCTCCTGGATTAGAGTCCACGCTCCTAACCACTACGCCAAGCCGGGTCTCAGCACAGTCGAACTCTATTGCCTGTGCCTTTGATTGGTTTGCATGATGTTTTATAACGCTCTGCTTTTGACTTTTCACTGCCTTGGCTGGACAAAAAGATGGGATATACATTTTGTAAGCGAATAAATGCAAATACTTGAACACACGAAGCTGAATCAGACCTTACACTGAAACAGACCATTGTTCTATCACGGTTAGGATTCTGTCCTCAAACTGGCAGCGGCTTTCCAGGGTCTCAGCTAGAGGTCTTTCCCATCACCTCCTGCCCGGTCCTTTCAACTGGAGATGCCGGGGATTGAACCTGGGACCTTCTGCATGCCGAGCAGATGCTCTACTGCTGAGCAACAGCTCCTCCCAAAGAGCACAAGACATGAACACGTAGAGCTGCTTTCTACTGAATTAGTCCCTCGGTCCATCAAAGGCTGTATTGTCTTCTCAAACTGGCAGTGGCTCTCCCGGGTCTCAGGCTGAGGTCTTCACCTCCTTCCTGGTCCTTTTCAACTGGAGATGCTGCCGGGGATTGAACCCGGGACCTTCTGCATGCTTCCACTGAGTCACAGACCCTCACATGGAGCTGCCTTCTACTGAATTAGACCCTTGGTTCATCAAAGGCTGTATTGTCTTCTCAAACTGGCAGTGGCACTCCCATGTCTCAGGCTGAGGTCTTCCCCATCACCTCCTGCCTGGTCCTTTTCAACTGGAGATGCTGCCGGGGATTGAACCTGGGACCTTCGGCATGCCGAGCAGAGGCTCTTCCACTGAACCGCAGCCCCTTCCCAAACACACATGAATCTTCCTGATAGTGAATCAGGCTGTTGGTTCATCAAGGTCAGTCTTGTCTATTCAGACTGGCAGGAGCTCTGCAGGGTCTCAGGCGGGGGTCTTTCCCATCACCTCCTGCCTGGTCCTTCTAAATGGGGATGCCGGGGATTGAATCTAGGATCTTCTGCATGCCAAGCAGATCCTCTTCCACTGAGCCACAGCACTTCTTTACAGCTCTCCAAGGGTCTCAGGCAGAGCTTTTTCCCATCACCTCCTGCCTAGTCCGTTCAGGTGGAGATGCCAGGGATTGAACCTGGGACCTTCGGCATGCCAAGCAGAGGCTCTTCCACTGAGCCACGGCCCCTCTTTACAGCTCTGCAGGGTCTCAGGCGGAGGTCTTTCCCATCACCTCCTTCCTGGTCCTTTTCAACTGGAGATGCTGCCAGGGATTGAACCCGGGACCTTCTGCATGCAAAGGAGCAGCTCTTCCACTGAGCCACAGACCCTCGCATGGAGCTGCCTTCTACTGAATTAGACCCTCGGTTCATCAAAGGCTGTATTGTCTGCTCAGACCGGCAGCCGCTCTTCCAGGTCCCACACAGAGGTCTTTCCCATCACCTCCTGCCTAGGTCCTTTTTATCTTGAGATGCTGTCAGGGGTTGAACCCGGGACTTTCTGTATGCTGAGCAGATGCTCTGCCACTGAGCCACAGGCCCACTAATCAACGCGAGCCTCACCACCCATCCCTCTCTCCTTGCTGTGGGACGGCTCCGCTCTGCAAGCAGTTGTGGAAATATTCTTCCGCAAGCCCTTGGCAGCCACCATTTCCGTCTGCTCCCAGAAGGCATTTTCTTAGAAAAACGGTAATTGCTGATGTAAGCGTGTGTACTAACATTATAATGATCTATGACCACAATTGACTAGTCCCTCTGGATTCCCAGCTTTCATTTTCAAAGATTTTCGAACAGTTTTCATTGCATGGATATTTCTCGGCAAAAAAAGGGCTAGAAAGCATTAAAAAAAAGAAAGAGGCAGAGAAAAAGAGAGGGAGGGAGGGAGGGAGGGAGGGAGGGAAGGAAGGAAGGAAGGAAGGAAGGAAGGAAGGAAGGAAGGAAGGAAGGAAGGAAGGAAGGAAGGAAGGAAGGTGTGGTTAAGAGAGTGGACTCTCTAATCTGGGAGAACCGGGTTTGATTCCTCACTTCTCCACATGCAGCTGCTGGTGTGACCTTGGGTCAGTCACAACTTCTTCCAGAGCTGTTCTCTCATGAGCAGACCTCAAAAGAGCTCTCTCAGCCCCACCTACCTCTGTTGTGTCTGTTGCGGGGAGGGGAAGGGAAAGGAGATTGTAAATCTGGTGTAGTGGTTAAGTGCACGGACTCTAATCTGGGAGACCTGGGTTTGATTCCCGACGCCTTTACATGCAGCTGCTGGATGACCTTGGGTCAGTCACAAGTTCTCTCAGAGCTGTTCTCTCAAGGACAGTTCTGGAAAGAGCTCTCTCAGCCCCACCTGCCCCACAGGGTGTCTGTTGTGGGGAGGGGAAGGGAAAGGAATTTGTAAGACGCTCTGAGACTCCTTCGGGTAGTGAAGGACAGGGTATAAATCCAGTATCTTCTTCTTCTAAGCTGCTCTGAGACTCCTTCGGGTAGTGAAGGGTGGGTGTAAATCCAATCTTTCCTCCCCCCCTCCTCCTCCCATCCCTCCCTCCCTTCCTTCTCCACTGGCATAGCGGGGGGTGGGACCCAAGGGTGATAAACAGAGCCTGGCGGTGGAAAGTGGGAATTCTCGGCCATAAAGAAAACACAATGCTTTTTTTTACAACAACAACCACAGTTTTCATCTGAATAGTCCTCAGTGACGTCAGCCAGTGCCAATCTGTTTGAATCAGCAGCGTCGTTGTGGTTGCACCGTTTTGCAAAAACCTGATGCAAACTTGTCCAGCAGGTGTGTGCAGACTTCAGTTGTGTGCCTAAACCAGCAGACCGGGTAATTGGCTCTTTCTGTGTGACACCTTCAGACATAGGTTCAGGTGGGCAGCCGTGTTGGTCTGAAGCCGCGGAACAAAGTTGGGAGTCCAGCGGTACCTGGAAGACCAACCAAGTTTAATTCTGGGTATAAGCTTTCGTGTGCATGCACACTTCTTCAGATACCTCTTTACCTTCCGACATGGGTTGCGATCACACACACTAAATAATCCGATCCACTTTCAGTGCCCTTTCCAACTGGAATTTACTGTGGCCCATTCTGCATCTAGCATTCGCTCGGTTGTTTTACCAAACCCACACTGGAACAGAAAAGGATGTGGCTGAAAACCACATTCAAATACCCTGGGCCAAGCTGTACTGACTGCAGAGTCACCCCTGAACGGCCATAACCACTACAACTGGCTCTCCTGGAGGGTTTTTGTTGTTGTTTGTTGCCCTCTTCTGGGCATGGAGCAGGGGTCACTGCAGGTGGGGTGGGGGGGGGGAAGTATTTGTGAATTCCCTGCATTGTGCAGGGGGTTGGACTAGATGACCCTGGAGGTCCCTTCCAACCCTATGGTTCTATTATTCTAAAGTCAAGACAGAAAGAAATAAAAGACAAATTGGTCATGGCCCCTGAAAAATTTGGCATGTCCCTTCCCCGAATGGTAACTCATCCTGCAAACTCCTTAAGTAACAGAAATCAATGATTAGACCCGTGGCAGTGTTCGGAGAGGCCGGTAAACATTAATTGGGTCCGGACCCCGTCCGAGAAGTGCTTAGTCAGTCTCTGAAGCTTTTATTGCGGATGCATTTTCATGCTACTTGGCTTGGAACTAACAGACCCGACAGCTGCCGCCGAGCCAATTTCCACTAGTTCAGCTGGCTGATTTAAAAATATACCTATCGGAGGGGGGGGGGGGGTGTGCCGTGTCTTATCTCGCTCTCCAAGAAGGACCCCTGCTGAGTCAGGTGGAAAGCCATGAGGGAAATCGTTTCGGCTGCTGAACGCCGTAACCTGATCACAGGTAGCGGAATTACCTGTCCTTGAGGAGCATTATCTTTATCTCCCCGGGGCTGGCGCAGATCAAGGGAGACAGGAATTAGGAGTCGGTGCCATGCCAGTTTCAGGTGTTATCAATTGCCCAGGAACAAGCATTCCTTTTGAGGTGTGCACAGGTCGTCTCTTGAGAAGGGGAGGCCTCAGAAGCGTCGGATGGAGAGGGAGCTGCTTAGAGACATTTCGGCCACATTGCTAGGGACGCTTTCGTGGGAGTAAAGCCTGCTGACCCATAGGCCTCCTGCTGGGTAAGCGGGTGGCTGCGGTGTCCAGGTTGGCTCGCCAGTCTCCAGGCGGTCACTGGAGAGCACCTGGGCAGTGCTCCCTCTAAGCTGTGGAGTCTCGTGAGCAAAGATTCCACTTTGCGAGCTACTGGCGTTAAAGTTGGGATGCGTAAGATCATTCAATCATATTGGGAACAAATAGCAACGGAAATAGCACACATAACAAAAGTCATCTTTCCACTAAGCCCAGCACTAATCCTTCTGAATTTATGGAAGAATATAAAAATCACCAAGATCAAGAAAGACCGAATTATGACTATGATTATGGCAGCGAAAAATATTATAGCCCTTAAATGGAAAGACAACCCCCCCCCCCATGATAAATCTTTGGCACACCAAATTATGGGACTACTACATAATGGAAAACATATCAGATAGGGCTGCCAAGTCAGCCCGGGGGGGCGGGGGATCCCCTGCTATAGGGGTTCCCGATCCGCCGGCCGGCATTCGGCCGGCGGGGGGAACCCCGCCCCAGAAGTCGTCCGGTGAGGACGACTTCCCCCGTGTAATGACGTCATTACGTTGCCTCCGGGTGACGTCATTACGTCGCCGTGGCGCGCGCACAAAGCGCATGCGCCAGAAGAGCTCCCGGGGGGAGAACAACTCCCCCCCGCCGGTAAGTCGCCGGTACTTGGCAGCCCTAATATCAGAAGACATTCAGTTGTGAGAAAGTTCCAGGGAAATGCAGACCGAAGAATTGTATGTTGTTTAAAAATGGGCCCCTTTTTTGAAATGGAAAACACAACACGACAATACTCTTGATTTAGCAGCCTGGACTAACGTTAGTGCAGCAATGACAATCGAATAACAATCACTATTAATCACACGAGAAAGAGACAGAGTGATTAATGCTCATACTAGTTTGTATCTATGCTTATAGACTATATTATCCATATCGATGTAACTAATGTGAACTTTATTGTTCTTCATCTGAACTAGAGCTCATGTATAACTTATGAATTGTAATTGAACAATTTCTATCAATAAAAATCATACTAAAAAAAAATTAATAAACACAGTACTAAGTCAAAAGAAGAAAAAAGTTGGGAGGCAGCGATTTGGCCGCCACATCAGTTAGTTTGCTCTGGAGCCATCCTTCCTGAGCGAAGGCAAAAAAGGGTGAGCCGAACAGCCCTGTAGTTCGGGATTTTGGGGGGAGGGGGGCCTCACAGGGGGGTGCAGCTAATTAAATCAAAGTTAATTACATTAATTCATTTTGGGGCCAGCCTGGGAGGGAGGGGGCCCAGAAGAAACGTTATGGGGCTGGGCCCCACGGGCCCTGTATTAGCTACGGGCCTGGAGACGGAGGCTAAAAAACTGTGAGCTAGCTCACACTAACTCAGCTTAGAGGGGACACGGCTTCCTGGGATTGCAACCGATGTCCAGGCGACGGAGATCAGTTCCCCTGGAGAAAAATGGCTGCTTTGGAAGAAGAAGAAGAAGAAGAGAAGAGAAGAGATTGGATTTATATCCCACCCTTCACTCACTTGGAGTCTCAGAGCGGCTTACAAACTCCTTTCCCTTCCCTGTGAGGAAGACACCCTGTGAGGTAGCTGGGGCTGAGAGAGCTCTCTTGAGAACTGCCCTTGAGAGAACCGCTGGTACAGAGTCAGCAGGTGCAAGCGGAGGAGTGGGGAATCAAACCCGGTTCTCCCAGATTAGAGTCCGTGCACTTAACCCCTACACCAGACTGGCTCTCAAGACTCGACGGAAGGTGGACTTGATGACAGTATATTCCGTTGAGGTCCCTCCCCTCCCCAAATCCCGACCTCCTCGGGCTCCATCTCCAAAATATCCAGATTCTTCTAGGGTTCCCAGTCTTAGGTCCCAGCGGGAGCTCCTCTGCTTTTCAGGGCTCCGATCCACCACTGGCCAACTGGGGAAGCCTCACCTCTGTGGCCAAGTGACGTCCCCAACATGCTGACATCCCCCGGAAGTGACATCATCATATTGCTGACCTCAGGGGGTGACACTCTAGTTTTGAGGCAAACTCTATTGTTTTGAAGGCATTGGAAGGACCCGAGAGCCCCCCGCCGGAGGCCCGGTAGGACCTGGCAACCTTTGATACTTCCCAACCCAGAGCTGGCAACCCTCAAGTCAGGAGAAATGCTCCCTCTAAGCTGTGGAGTCTTGTGAGCGACTGGCATTAAAGCTGTGAGTGAGTGATTTGGCTACTGCATAAATCCGTTCACTCTGGACTGGAGCCCTCCTTCCTGAGCTAAGACAAAAAAAAGTGTGCGCCTGTTATGTCCTAATGGCAACCGCGCATGCGGTCAGAGAAATGCACGTGGCTGGGCTGGCTACCGGAGCTCCACTTCGGGAGACAATAGCCCAGATGGATTGTAAATTAGACCAAGTGGACACCCAGGTTCCACCAGGGGACCTGTGGTTTAAGGTAACTCATGACTAATCCTATCAGGCAGTAATCCTATCAGGGTAATCCTGTCAGGGAGTTTGGGCAAGGCTGGGGGTGCAGTTTAGACATGTATTTAAGCAGACTGCCTCGAGCCCCGTTCAGCATCCTGGAATTGTACCATCAATAAACTTATAAGCTGATTTCCCTGCAACATGTCTGTGGACCCAGTACTTTATAGAGCTGGAGGCTAAAAACATGTGAGCTAGCTCACACTAACTCAGCTTAGAGGGAACACTGGCCATGACCCTGGTATTCCTTGGAGGTCGCCCTTCCAAGGACTAGCCAAGGCTGACCCTGATTAACTTCTGAGATCTGACCAAGATCAGGCTAGCCTGCGGCTACCCAGGTCAGGAGAGGGATAAATTTTTAAAATGTATTTGCTTTATGTCCTACCTTTCTCCCCAGTTGGAGGGGACCCAAAGTGCTTTACGAGATTCTCCTTTCCTCCATTTTATCTGCACAACAACCCCATGTAGCTTGCCTCGTTCTCCCCTCCTCCATTTTATCCTCACAAGAACCCTGCGAGGTAGGTGAGGCTGAGAGTTTAACGGTGGGAAGCTGCTGATTTCTTTGCCGGTACGTGACAGGCCTGGAATCACCATCTGGGACTGCATCCCAGAAGTACCCCTTTAGGAGTCATTACAAAGAGAGGGTTTTTCATGCTGAGTTGTGATTAAAGATATGGTTAAAACTCTTTCCCCCCTGACTGAGTTTAACAGAGAGAAAATGCTAATTTCTCTGCAGTTTTGCAGGGCCTATAAGACGGAGCTCTTCCACCAGGCTTTTGGGGCCGCCACCGCTACTACAGTGCACGATGAATGAACTAGACCTGCTGGCTCCCTGTTTTTCAATCATAGCCTGACCTAAATACCAGGGGCGTATGTTCTCTCCCCCCTGGAAAACTGCCGCACCTCCCCGGGCCCTTCTGAGGCCCGCCAGCCGCTGCTGCTGGTGCCTCTCTCCCCCCCGCCACCCCTTCCCTCTCCCTCTCCAGCAGTGGTGGCCGGGCCTCGGAAGAGCCCGGGGAGGTGCGGCGGCAGGCGCTCCATTTTGCCGGGGGTGGCTGAGCCCCCCCGGAAATTTCGGGGGTGGCTCGAACCCTCGAGCCCCCCCGTAGTCTACGCCTATGCTAAATACCAAACAGCAAGCACTGTGACCAGTCGACAGGAAAAGCCGCAAAAGCTGGCTGTACGCCGAGGAATCCACTAGCACTTTAATACGTTTTATATTCTGTTTTAAAAACTTGTATTCATGAATTTCATTGTGTGTGGAATGACTACTCCCCATTGCGGACATTATTGCAAGCTTCCCTGAGCCGGCCTTGCTGGAAGGGTGGGATAAAAGTGTAATAAAATAGACAAATAAATAAATAAATAATCCTGCCTCATCAAATGTCGATGCGCTCATAGGCATTATCATTCAATTTTATCTTTCATCGTAAAGTTGTCTGGCTTATGATCAATGTTTGTTACAAAGGCAACTGAGCCTAGATGGGGGGAGGGCCTGGTTGCCAGGTCCTGACTGCTCGCTGCTGGGGGACTTTGGGGGGGAGGTGTCCCTGGAGGGGGCGGGGATGTCTCCAACATGATGACCTCACACAGAAGTGACATCATCCCATGAGGGAGGCAGCCAGAACTGCAAGTGGCGAATTGGCAAGTGGCAAATTTTAATGAATTTCAGCGGGGATAAACGTAACATTCTGCATTTAGGTAGGAAAAATCAAATGCATCATTATAGGACGGGGGAGACTTGTCTTGGCAGTAGCATATGTGAAAAGGATCTAGGGGTCTTAGTAGACCACACACTGAACATGAATCAGCAGTGTGATGTGGCAGCTAAAAAGGCAAATGTGATTTATTTATCACATTTGCCTTTTTAGCTGCCACATCACACTGCTGACTCATGTTCAGTGTGTGGTCTACTAAGACCCCAAGATTTGGGGCTGTATCGACAGAAGTATAGTGTCCAGATCACGCAAAGTGATGGTATTGCTTTACTCTGCTCTGGTTAGATCTCACCTAGAGGACTGTGTTCAGTTTTGGGCACCACAATTTAAGAAGGATATAGACAAGCTGGAATGTGTCCAGAGGAGGGCAATGAAGATGGTGAGGGGTATGGAGACCAAGTCCTGTGAGGAAAGGTTGACAGAGCTGGGTGTGTTTAGCCTGGAGAGGAGACGACTGTGATATGAGAACCATCTTCAGGTACTTGAAGGGTTGTCCTATAGAGGATGGTGCAGAGGTGTTTTCTGTTGTCCCAGAAGGTCGGACCAGAACCAACAGGTTGAAATTAGATCAGAAGATTTTCTGGCTAAACATTCGGAAGAACTTCCTGACAGTCAGAGCAGTTCCTCAGTGGAACAGGCCTCCTCGGGAGGTGGTGGGCTCTCCTCCTTTGGAGGTTTTCAAGCAGAGGCAAGATGGCCATCTGACAGCAATGCGGATTCTGTGAACTGAGGCAGATCATGAGAGGGAGGGCAGGGAGGGTTGCATCAGTGCTGAGTTCTCGTGGCCCTTTCTTACACACCCAGGGAAATGGTGATCGCCACTTTGAGGGTCAGGCAGCCATTTTTCTCCAGGGCAGTTTGGCCAGGGATCCTGGAGGTTTTTTGCCCTCTTCTGGGCATGGAACAGGGGTCACTGAGTCTGTGTATGTGTGTGGGGAGTTATTTGTGAATTTCCTGCATTGTGCAGCGGGGTTGGACTAGATGACCCTGGAGGTCCCGTCCAACTCTATGCTTCTAAATCTCCAGGGATTTCCCGAATGACAGTTGACAACACTAAGTCCAACAATGATATATCGTTTAGGTGTTGATGGCCAAAAGTATGGTTTGTCTGAAGTGATACCGTTGTGTGAAGCTTATGCCGCTGTGCAGGAGGGAGACGGCCGGACAGCCGGTGTGGCGCGTGGGCCTCACTCGGACAGCCCCGGTGAGGACGCCTAAGTGGAGGGGCTGTGGGTCCCTGGCTTTGCCAGCAGAAGGTCCAAAGTCGGAGCCTGGCACTTTCACTCGAAGACTGCAGCAAGAAAATCTGGGAAAGAGAGAGGGCTTTAAAAATGTTTAACTAGACACAAAATGTGCCGTTCTGGAGAGCGGGGGAGATTGTGCCGTTCCCGAAAGAACATCCAAGAACTCGAGTCTTGCCAAAGCCGTCTTCGGTCGACAGGTAAAAAACATGATCACTGACAAAGCGACAAGCTCAGCGAATCGTCCGGACTGTTCGGGTACGCCGGTGTGACGTTCTTACAACAGACCGCACATGCGGCCGGATATATGTGTGGTTTGGCGAAGCTACCAGAGCTTCAAGCTAAAGACAATAGACCGAGAGGATCCTAGAGGGCAATGGATCCTGACAGGCACCACAGTAGGGTGTGCCTGAAATTTATAGAAGAAGAAGAAGAAGAGATTGGATTTATACCCCGCCCTTCACTCACTTGGAGTCTCAGAGCGGCTTACAAACTCCTTTCCCTTCCCCTCCCCACAACAGACACCCTGTGAGGTAGGTGGGGCTGAGAGAGCTCTTTCCCAAGCTGTCCTTGAGAGAACAGCTGGTACAGAGCTATGACTTGCCCAAGGTCATCCAGCCCGGTGCAAGTGGAGGAGTGGGGGCTCAAACCCGGTTTATCTCCCAGATTAGAGTCCGCGCACTTAACCACTACACCAAACTGGCTCTCTCTGTGATATAGCCTATCACAGGTGTTGGGTGTAGTAAGGGTGTGGTTTGGAACGGGGATTTAAGCGGACCTTCGGGCCATGCAAAATCACTGTTGTTCTGACCTCTTAATAAATGATGAACTTTAATCACTCAACAGGTCTCCGACCTCAGTACTTTTCCGCCGGGCTTTGACTGACGGGAGCCCTCCTCCTCCCCTGGCCAAAGATGCTCCACTTTGAAGCCTAGAGATCTCCCAGAATGACAATTGATCTCCAGACGAGAGAGAGAGAGATTGGATTTATACTCCGCCCTTCACTACCCGAGGGAGTCTCAGACTGGCTTACAATCTCCTCTCCGATTCCTTCTCCCCACAACAGACACCCTGTGAGGTAGGTGGGGTTGAGAGAGCTCTCTGGAGGACTGCTCTTGAGAGAACAGCTCTTGAGAGAACTTATGACTGACCCAAGGTCACCCCAGCAGCTGCATGTGAAGGCGGAGCAGGGAATCGAACCCGGTTCTCCCAGATTGGAGTTCGCGCTCCTAACCACTACACCAAACTGGCTCTCCAGATCAGTTCCCCTGTAGGACATGGCTGCATGGGGGAGGGGGCGTGGAACTCCATAACATTTTACCCAGCTGAGGTCCTTCCTCAAACTCCACCTTCCCCAAGCTCCAAACCCCAAGTCTCCAGGAATTTACCGACCTTGAGCTGGCAATCCTACAGCCTCCACTGCCATTCTCCTCAGAATGTTCACCAATATTGTCAAGATCAGAGGACACCATTCGGGAAGATGGCCGCCCCTGTCCTGACGAGTCCCACGCAATTGTCATCAGGGTGTTTATTCACTGACTTGTTGTACAGCAGAGTTACACGCAGGAAACATAAAGTACAAAATGATTTTGTATTATTATCAGCAGGGGTCATTTCGTAGAAAAAGAGGTGCAGGAGCTCATTAACATAACTCATTTGCATATGCCACACCCCCTAACATACCGGAAGTGTGTCGGAAGGCGACACCCACCCCTCAGGCTCCACTCCACAGGTGAGTGAAACTGATCTGCTCTTCCTCCCTTCCCTTCCCCATCCAATACTTGGTGCAATAAAAAGAAGCGTAAAGAACACACCCTCATTCTCTTCCTGCTCCCTTGAAACCACCAGGTTTCAAGTAGACTTGAGATACCCAGGACATGTGCACCGCCCATCCCTTTCCCTTCCCCTCCCCACAACAAGACACCCTGTGAGGTAGGTGGGGCTGAGAGAGGTCTTTTGAGAACTACTCATGAGAGAACAGCTCTGAGAGAACTTGTGACTGGCCCAAGGTCACACCAGCAGCTGCATGTGGAGGAGTGGGGAATCAAACCCGGTTCTCCCAGATTAGAGTCCAACTCCTGACCACTACACCAAACTGATGGGGTGGAAGCTGCTGAAGGGTGGGTGAAATTTCTCCAGTACTTATGTGCCATGTGCCCAGATAAAAAATGGTCTACTTAGACAATTTATATGCCCCCTTGAGCAAGTCTCTGGAAAAGCAGCACACAGTCATAAAAGGAACAATGATAAAATTATCAATATTAAAACAAAACATTAAAAACAATAAAGACCCTAGCCGGGCTTTCCCCGGGGCGCTGCGCCTCTGCACTGCTCGGGGAAGCCGAGGAGGGGGTGGGGCTTGGTCATGTGCCCGCCCCCTGGGCTCCTCACTCCCGGAGCTGCACTGCTGTGCACTCCCGCTCCAACGGACCCCTGATTATCAGTGTAAAGGCAGTGAGAGAAAAAGACCTCCGCCTGAGACCCCGGAGAGCGGCTGCCAGTCTGAGTAGACAATGCTGACCTTCATGGACCAGTAGCTGGATTCACTATCGGGCAGCTTCATTTGTGTTTGGGGAGTGGCCGTGGCTCAGTGGGAGAGCATCTGCTTGGCATGCAGAAGGTCCCAAGTCCAATCCCCGGCATCTCTCGTTAAAAGATCTGGACGTAGGTGATGGGAAAGGCCTCAGCCTGAGACCCTGGAGAGCGGCTGCCTCTCCGAGCGGACAATGCTGACCGTGGTCGACCAGGGGCCCGATTCAGTATCCGTCAACTTTGCGCGTTCATGCACTTCGATGCAGTGTTGTCTTCTGTCTTCGAGCACCTCCTGGCAAGCACCATAAACATCTTGAATGTACAAAGACAAATAAATACCCTTCTCTCGTTTTTCCGCATCTTCCTTGTAAGAAATCAAATCAGTCGGAATATGAAATGGCACACCGCGGGCGAGTGATGAATCACAAAGGATGCAAGTCAATCAACATGTCATCTATGAACAAGAGAGCATGTTCTCTCCCCCCCCCCCACTCTGCTTTATAGCTAAGGAACTGCGCCTCCCTCCTCCTTCCCTCCTTCCCCCCCTCTCTCTGTGTCTCCTCTCCCCCTCTCCCTCTCCTGCAGCAGGGCGTTTTATGGTGCACCACAAAGTTCTGCAGTCACCCTCTGCCCATGCAGAAAGCTCGGATGTCGCTCTGCCACAGTAGCAAGCCGGCTTTTCAGCAGCTGGGCTTCTCACGAGAAGCACAGACCAGGTTCAGCCTCTACTGGGGGTGGTGGTAAGAGATGCCAGCTTCCAGAATTCTGGGACACCCCAGAATTACAGCTCATCTCTAGACTACAGAGATCAGTTCCTCTGGAGAAAGTGGATGCTGGGTCAGGCCAGTGGCCCACCCAGTCCAACACTCTGTGTCACACAGTGGCCAAAAATACCAGGTACCAATCAGGAGATCCACCAGTGGGGCCAGGACTCCAGAAGCCCTCCCTCTGTAGCCCCCCCCAAGCACCAACAATACAGAGCATCACTTGACCCAGACAAAGAGTTCCTATCAATAGGTAAAGGTAAAGGTTTCCCTTGCTCAAAAGCCAGTCGAATATGACTCTAGGGATGCGGTGCTCATCTCCGTTTCCAAGCCGAAGAGCCAGCGCTGTCCAAAGACTTCTCCGAGGTTATGTGGCTGGCGTGACTAGACGCCAAGGCACACGGAACGCTGTCACCTTCCCACCAAAGTGGAACCTATTTATCTACTTGCAATGTCTTGCTTTCGAACTGCTAGGTTGGCAGGAGCTGGGGCCAGAGACGGGAGCTCACTCCATCACGCAGCCCGCGGGTCTCGAACTGTTGAACTACCGACCTTCCGGTCTGCAGTTCAGCGTCTTAACCACTTGAGCCACTGCAGCCCCTTTCCTATCTAAACCATGTGGCTAAGAGCCACTGATGGACCTCTGCTCTGTGTGTTTATCCAGTTCCCTCTTGAAGCCCTCCATGCTTGTAGCCACCACCACCTCCTGGGGCAGTGAATTCCATGTGTCAATCACCCTTTGGCTGAAGAAGGACTTCCTTTTATCCGTTCTCCACCTGGGGAGTGTGACGTCTATAGCACTAGACCCTGGCTGCGGCTTCTCTCCTCCCTAGGCCCCACCCCCAAATCTCCAGGAATTTCCCAACTGAAACAGAAGAGGAGATTGGATTTATACCCTGCTCTTCACTACCCGAAGGAGTCTCGAAGCAGCTTACAATCTGCTTTCCCTTCCCCTCCCCACAACAGACACCCCCGTGAGGTAGGTGGGGCTGAGAGCGCTCTCCTGAGAACTGACCCTGAGAGAACAGCTCTGAGAGAACGTGTGACTGACCCAAGGTCACACCAGCAGCTGCATGCAGAGGCGTAGGGAATCGAAACCGGTTCTCCCAGATTACAGCATGCTCCTAACCACTACTCTCTTTCCTGGAGCTGGCAACCATACCCCCCATCCACTGGCAACTTGGGTTGAGTGGTGAGTGCCCCTCTATGGCAGAGACTTCAGCCCTGTGGTGGGCAAAGCAACGGAAAGGATGCAAAGTGACTTTATTTATTTATTTATTTATTTATTTATTTATTTATTTCAATTTATACCCCGCCTAGCCAGCGGACCGGCTCGAGGCGGCTAACAACATAAAATCACTCTATTACAAAGTTAAAACATAGCATAAAATAGATTCATTTAAAATTACAACAACATTCAGCACAAAATGGCAGCAGCATACCAGCACCAGATACCCACATTAGCTTACACCAACCAGGAGGCTACCACCATAGATGTCTTAGAGATGGCCATTGTGCCACCTACTAAGAGCCAGTCTCCCCGGTGGCGGCCCCAAAGGCCTGGCGGAAGAGCTCCGATTTGCAGGCCCTGCGGAACTGCAAAAGGTCCCGCAGGGCCCTGATGTTCTCTGGGAGCTCGTTCCACCAGTGAGGGGCCGCCACCGAGAAGGCCCTGTTTCTGGTGGCTGTTAGCCTCGCCTCCTTCAGGCCCGGAAGGGTCAGGCGATGTTGGCTGCCTGACCGCAGTGCTCTTAGGGGTATATATGGGGAAAGGCGGTCCCTTAGGTAGGCAGGCCCCAGGCCATATAGGGCTTTAAAGGTTAAAACCTTTAAAGGTTAAAACCGAGGTCTCCATTCTGGATGATTTTCAGTGTGTTTCGAAAACTTCTATGCTACCTCTCCAGAGACCAGCTCGAGACAGCTCAGAAAGGAAACGATTACCGGGGAATCATCAGTATCAATAAGAAATGGACCGTAAAAATGAATGAGTGCCTCAAAAAGACACTCAGCAGGCTAAAATGAGTTGCATAAAACAGTCCTTTGCTAAAGATGCCGGCGGGACATGGGGATCCCCACAGAATCCAGTACTCGGTCCGATGCTTTTGAACTTGTTCATTAATGATTTGGAGTTGGGAGTAAGCTGTGAAGTGGCTAAATTTGCAGATGACACGAAGTCGTTCAGGGAGGTGAGAACCAGGGGGGATTGTGAGGCACTCTAAAGGCTGCTCTGAGACTCCAAGTGAAGGGCAGGGTATAAATCCAATCTCTTCTTCTTCTTCTTCTGCTCCCCATGACAGAAACCCTGGGAGGTAGGTGGGGCTGAGAGAGCTCTTTCGAGGACTGCCCTTGAGAGAACAGCTCCAAGAGAACTTGCGACTGACCCAAGGTCCCACCAGCAGCTGCACGAGGAGGAGTGGGGAATCAAACCCGGTTCTCCCAGATTAGAATCCGCTGAGGTCCCTGTCCTCCCGAGGAGTTTCCCACCCTGGATCTTGCAACCCTACCCCTCATCCCCCACCAATGTCCAGTGGGCACCTGACAGCCTTACAGGGCAGTTTGACCTCACCGGAAACACCGTCCTCCCTGCAAGAACTTCTCCTGCATCCGCACTTGGTCCCCAAGGCCCGTCTTCCCCCCCCGGCGCTCCCTCCGCTTTGCTCTTCCCACCCAGCTCTGGCCTGTGATTATTCTGAGCAACGCTACGACCGGGAGCCATCTCCCCCTGCCAGCTGTCGACATGGGCCTTGGAAGAGCAGAGGCGTCCTCTCACACAGCGGAGCCCACGCACCAATAATGGCGCACACTAATGGCCCAGCACCGAGCTGGAAACAGCCCTGTTGGCGGGGATCAACCATTCTTCTTTGCTGCTGGTTTCTGAGCGTATCATCCCTTTGTTTGACTCCCACTGGATTCTAGGGGAAAGGGCCCATGGTATAATAAGTGGGCGGGCATGGAGGGATGGGCTGTTGGCCTGCAGGGAAGCCGGCCGGCCTGTGTGTGTTTTCGCCTGGTTCCGAATCTGCTGCCTAGTGTAGAGGTGGTCTATATCGGGGTGGCCAAACTGCGGCTCGGGAGCCGCGTGCGGCTCTTTCACACATATCATGCGGCTCCCAGCAGGGCAGCTGGGGAAGCAAAATATCATTAGCAAACAAATAAATATGACTGGACAAATAAAATCATTATCAACGTTTGCTTTTACCCCTTTTGTTGTTATTTTTGGCAGTCTCACTTCATGTGAACAAAAAGCAAATTTGCATAATTCCCAGTGAAAACGGGTAATATTTGTTCATGTCTTGCGGCTCTCAGACATCTGACGTTTCTTCGATGTGGCTCTTACGTTGAGCAAGTTTGGCCATCCCGGCCTACTGGGTGACCCTGAGTTCTGAGATGATCGGTGTCAGAGGGAGAGAATTCTCTGCCCCCCTTTTTCGGCATCATGGTGTAAACTTCAACCATGTCATCTGCTTTGGCCATGGAAAAGCTTTCAGCTGTCCGGCTTTTGAGAGCCAGTTTGGTGCGGTGGTGAGGAGCGCGGACTGTCATCTGGGAGAGTCAAGTTTGATTCCCCACTCCTCCACTTGCAGCTGCCGGTGTGACCTTGGGCCAGTCACAAGTTTTCTTGAAGCTGTTCTCTCAAGAGCAGTTCTCTCAGAGCTCTCTCAGCCCCACCTACCTCACTGCGTGTCTGTTGTGGGGAAAGGAAGGGAAAGGAGATGGTAAGCTGCTCTGGGACTCTGAGTAAAGGGTTGCCATCCTCCAGGTAGGTCCTGGAGACCTCCCAGCTATACAGCTCATTTCCAGATGACAGAAATCATTGCTGAAGAGTAGATTCGGTGGCATCACAGCCCGGCAGAACTCCCTCCCCTCCTCAGATTCCCCCCCCCCCCAGATTCTGCCTCTACATCTCCAGGAATTCCACAATCTGGAAGTTACGGTTGCCAACAATGGGTTGGGAAATTCCTGCAGACATTGGAGTAGAGCATGGAGAAGGTGGGATTTGGAGAGGGGAAGAAAGAGATTGGATTTATACCCCGCCCTTCGCTACCCAAGGGAGTCTCAGAGTGGCTTACAAACTCCTTTCCCTTCCCCTCCCCACAACAGACACCCTGTGAGGTAGGGGGGGCTGAGAGAGCTCGGACAGAAGCTGCTCTTTTTCAAGAACAGCTGTGCCGGAACTACGGCTTGCCCATGGTCATCCAGCAGGTGCAAGTGGAGGAGTGGGGAATCTAACCCAGTTATCCCAGATTAGAGTCCGCACACTTAACCACTACATCAAACTGGCTACAAGAACGATCTGACATTAAGCTCCAGGGGCAGAGAAGATACAAATGGATTCATAAAGGCCATTCCCGCCAAACCTCCGATGGTTTGGCCATCCCTGCCCCAGCGGCGCTGAGCCAAGCAAAATGCAAAACATCACTTGGAGCAGTTATCCAAATTATCAGTGGAGGGACGTGTCATGAAAAAGAAAAAAGTAAGCAGAAAAATATCCACTTACAGAAAAACAGGGCAGAAGAAATGCTCCACTGGGATGTATTAAGCGAAGGCACAGAGTCTAAGACACAGGAAACGAAAATCCCACAGAGCTCAGCGTCGGTTCGGCCGCAGCCAACGGAACCCGGCCCATGTTGGTTTCTCTGGTTTAAAGGAAGCCGTAGACGAGCTGGAAAGATTTCACGGGACAGCAGCAAAGGCCGATGAGCGTTTGAGAAAACAGGCCTGTAGGAAGAAGGATTTAAAGGCATGGTGCAGGGTTTGTCTTGGGGGGAAAGACACAAACCGAAATTCAAGCACAATCATTAAAATGGTCAGTATCATAGGAAAAGAAACATAAGAACTAAGAAAACATTTTCAGCATTCCAGCATTCAACATTCACAATGCAAAATATAAAATGCCACGCAAATAGTAAAGCTAAAGGTTTCCCTTGCTCGAAAGCCAGTCGAATCCGACTCTAGGGGTCAGTGCTCATCTCTATTTCCAAGTCGAAGAACCAGCGCTGTCCGAAGACTTTTCCGTGGTCATGTGGCTGGCATGACTAAACACCAAGGGGCACAAATAGCCAATTACAGATCCAACACCCAAGTCTTACGATGCACCAATTCACGAATTCCATAATTCAGTACTAACAAGAGTAACCACTTTAACCATTTTAGTAACGTTAATAACATGAATGGTCATATTGAGAACATTAATTACATCAACACCATGAATTGCTTTAATAACATTGATAACATCAAGAACGTTAGTGATATTAATATCCAGGGTTCATTTCGTAGCAGGAGCTCCTTTGCATATTAGGCCACACACCCCTGATGTAGCCAAATCCTCCAAGAGCTTACAGTAGCCCCTGTAAGAAGAGCTCTGTAAGCTCTTGGAGGATTGGTTACATTAGGGGTGTGTGGCCTAATATGCAAAGGAGCTCCTGCTACGAAATGAGCCCTGTTAATATCCTAATCTAACCTACCCTTTCCTACAAGGAAAGAAAGTAAGGAATTAAGGAAAGATGACCTATGGGAGCGGAGGGTTATCGGAGCTGGACTCTGTCAATTGCCTGCTGGATTCAACTGCCAATTCGGGGGTGGGTGGGGGTGATACAGCCCTCCCAGGGCTATAACATTTCAGAATGGGTTGGGGGAGATAAACAATTACCCCTCCCCACAACGGACACCCGGTGAGGTAGGTGGGGCTGAGAGAGCTCTGACAGAAACTGCTCTTTTTCAAGAACAGCTGTGCCAGAGCTATGGCTTGCCCAAGGTCATCCAGCAGGTGCAAGTGGAGGAGTGGGGAATCAAACCCGGTTCTCCCAGATTAGAGTCCGCGCGCTTAACCACTACACCAAAGTGAAGAAGGAAGGAAGGAAAGAAGGAGGGAAGACAGACAGAAAGACAGAGGAAGGAAGGAAGGAAAGAAGGAAGGCAGGAAGGCAGGTAGGCAGGCCTCTTAGGCGGAATTCTTTCAAATTATTTAGCTTAATGATTTCTGCCTACAGCATGAAGATAGTTTGGGGAGCGCAGCCCTTGTGATCTGCACTAGAATAGCTCGATTCGAGTCCAGCTACACCTTAGAGAACAAAAGAATTTTAGGAGTATGAGCTTTCGAGAGTTAGAACTCCCTTCGTCAGATACGCGTAGGAATGGAGATCCCAGAGTCCTTATATCCCAGTCTGAAAGTAGAAATAGGGTTGCCATCTCTGGGTTGGGAAGTACCTGGAGATTTTGGGGGTGGAGCCTGGGGACAGCAGGGTTTGAGGCGGGGGACAGTCAAGACACTACAATGCCAGAGTGTCCACCTTCCAAAGCTGCCATGTCCTCCTGGGGAACGGATCGCGGTCGTCTGGCGATCTGCTGTAATCCGTTTTCCCGTCCACGCAGCATGCAAAGACACTTTGGTTGCATTTGTTCCCCAAAGACCCGCCCCAAACAGGTTTGGAAAGGATTGTCAGAAAGCAGGTGGAAACATGGAAAGTCTTTGTGCGTGTGTGCACTGTCCAGGTCACAGCTGACTTATGGCAACTTCTTGGGGTTTTCAAGGCAAAGAGACATTCAGAGGTGGTTTGTCATTGCCTGCCTCTGCGTGACAACCCTGGATTTCCTCGGGGGTCTCCCACCCAAGTATTGGCCAGGGCTACTGCAGGCTCATAGCAAACATGGGCTCCAGCCCCCTAGTGCGTCTTCTGGGCCCCTGCCTCCTGGGCTGGCCCTGAATTCAATTAATGTAATTAACTTTGATTTAATCAGCTGGACCTTCCTGAGTTCCTCTCCCCTTCAAATCCCAAGCGACGGGGCTGGCTGACCCTGCTTAGCTTCCAAGATCTGACGAGATCGGGCCACCTGGCCAATCCAGGTCAGGGCATAGATGTATCAGTCAATAAAGGAATAAATATTAGGCTCCATTTTAGACCTGAAACAGGGACAAAACCTCTATGTGGAAGCAGCTTCAGCCCTGCCTTCTCAATCCAGAAGGAGGGCACTCTTTTGTTCCGCCATGTTGAATGTTGAGATACATACTCCCCCAATTGGTGAAAGGGGGAATTGCAGGCAAGGATTGGATGTGATGAAAAAGTCAGACCAAATGGTTCCAGCACAAGGGCCAGGGGTCCTTTCGAGCAGGAGCTCGGGGGAGCGCAGCTCCGGGAGTTGGTGCCAGCCCCCTCCCCATGGGGGAATGCCTGCTTGTGTCATGGCTGCAGCAAAATGACCCCGTCCCCTGGAAAGGTCCTTGTTCCTCCGACCAGCCTTCTGAAGGCTTCGGCCACCACTGAAGCTATCCTCCCAGAATAGTGGTATTTCTGAGGCTTGGACTGGTAGCTGTCCCCTCTCTGCCAGCTCTTTCTTTCTTTCTTTCTTCCTTCCTTCCTTCCTTCCTTCCTTCCTTCCTTCCTTCCTTCCTTCCTTCCTTCCTTCCTTTCTTTCTTTCTTTCTTTCTTTCTTTCTTTCTTTCTTTCTTTCTTTCTTTCTTAGAGCCAGTTTGGTGCAGTGGTTAAGTGCGCGGACTCTAATCTGGGAGAACTGGGTTTGATTCCCCACTCCTCCACTTGCACCTGGCTGGATGACCTTGGGCAAGCCATAGCTCTGTACCAGCTGTTCTCTCAAGGACAGTTGTCTCAGAGCTCTCTCAGCCCCACCTACCTCACAGGGTGTCTGTTGTGGGGAGGGGAAGGGAAAGGAGTTTGTAAGCCGCTCTGAGACTACAAGTGAAGGGCGGGGTATAAATCCAATCTCTTCTCTTCTTCTTCTTCTTCTTTCTTTCTTTCTTGCCTTCTGACATACTTCCGGTGATGTCAGGTGGTTTAGCAGTCGCAAATAAGTTATGCGAATGAGTCATGCTAATGAGCTCCTGCACCTCTTTTTCTATGAAATGACCCCTGACAAGGGCCACACCCTGATGCCAAATAATGTTGAGAGTGGCCATAGCTCAGTGATAATGTACATGTCCCGGGTTCAGGCCTTGACATCTCCCCCTGAGAAGGGAGCGGGGCTGCGGCTCAGAAGTAAAAGTTCTTGGCGTGCAGAAACCCCCAGGTTCAATCCCTGGCATCTCCAGTTAAAGGACCAGGCAGAGGTGATGGGAAAGACCTCAGCCTGAGACCCTGGAGAGCTGTAAAGAGGGGCCGTGGCTCAGTGGCAGAGCCTCTGCTTGGCATGCTGAAGGTCCCAGGTTCAGTCCCCGGCATCTCCAGTTGAAACGACCAGGCAGGAGGGGATGGGAAAGACCTTGACCTGAGACCCTGGAGAGCTGTAAAGAGGGACCGTGGCTCAGTGGTAGAGCCTCTGCTTGGCATGCCGAAGGTCCCAGGTTCAATCCCCGGCATCTCCAGTTGAAACGACCAGGCAGGAGGGGATGGGAAAGACCTCTGTCTGAGACCCTGGGGAGCTGTAAAGAGGGGCCGTGGCTCAGTGACAGAGTTTTCAACAGTGACAAACAGGTGGTTTGCCCTTGCCTGCCTTTGCATAGCAACCCTGGGCTTCCTTGGTGGTCTCCCTTCCAAGTATGAACCTGGGCTGACCCTGCTTAGCTTTCAAGATCTAATACTAGGATCTCCTGGGGCCTCCAAGTCAAGGGCTTGTAGACCACCAGGGGCTTATTATTTATTCATTTATTGACAATATTTATTGGCCGCCTGTCTTCCTTACGGAGCTCGAGGCTGCTTACGAGAAGCATTGATGCCTCAGCGGTGTTGATGTATTGGTAGTAAAGAAACCTTTGTCCTGTTGAAAGAATCCTGTTTTCCTGCCCACGATAAGAACCTTTGCAGCATTGCCCTGAGAACAGAAGACGGAGAATTGTTATCCTCTGCAAGTCAACGGCTGAAGATTAACTATAATCAAAAAGGACTTTCCCCCTCAATAAACGGAGATTCCTCTCAGCCAAGGTGGATCCAAAGGACTCAGACTGGTTTAGAAAAAAGTGGGACTCTCACCGGAGGATTTATTTATTTATTAAAAGAGCAACTAGGATGATAAAAGGGTTGGAACACTTTCCCTATAAAGAAAGATTGAAGCCCTTAGCTTGGAGAGACGACGGCTGAGGGGTGACATGATCGAGGTTTATAAGATGATGCACGGGATAGAGCAGGTAGAGAAAGAAGTCCTTTTCTCCCTTTCTCACAAGACAAGAACTCGGGGGCACTCCATGAAACTGCTGAGCAGTCCTAGGTTAGAACAGATATAAGGAAGTCCTTCTTCCCCCCAAAAAGTGATTAACACGTGGAATTCACTGCCACAGGAGGTGGCGGCAGCTACAAGCATGGAGGGCTTCAAGAGGGAATGAGATAAACATACGGAGCAGAGGTCCATCAGTAGCTATCGGCCACAAGGTACAGATAGGAACCCTCAGTCTGGGGCAAGGGATGCTCTGCCTTCTTGGTGCTTGATGTGGGGGCAACAGTAGGAGGGCTTCTAGTGTCCTAACTCCACTGCTGGACCTCCTGAGGGCACCTGGTGTTTTTGGCCACTGAGTGACAGAGTGCTGGACGGGATGGGCCACTGGCCTGATCCAACACTGGCTTCTCTTATGTTCTTATGTTCTTATTCCACATAGCAAAAGTCACTTGTGAAGGGCATCAGAGGTGAATTGGAAGCGCCCTATTCAGCGTCTGTGAAAGTGCCTATAATCTCTCCACTTCCTCTTGACAGACATGCCTCAGGGTTCCATGGAACCATTCAGCTGGGCTCCCAACTCGGTGTAGCGGGTAAAGTGGAAGACTTCCCAGAATCTGGGAAACCCAGGTTCAAATCCCCACTCTGCCATGGAAGCCAGCTGGGTGACCCTGGGCCAGTCACACGCTCTCAGCCTAATCTACCTCACGGGCCAGTGGTATGAGTAAAATGGAGGAGAGATGAATGATGGAGGCCGCTTTGGGTCTCCAGTGAGGAGAAAGACTGGATGTATATAAAGCAGGGCTATTTTGGTGCAGGAACGCACGGGAACAGAGTTCCGGCTGGCTTCCAAGTTGGCCACGCCTATAGCCTTCCCCCCCCCCCCCCCCGGTTCCCCAGGCACCTCGCAAGCTGTGGGGCGCCTGGGGAAGCCAAGCCAAGTTTAAACTGCCTCCCCTCCTCGGGTTCCTCATGTTCCTGGGGGAAGCCAGTCCTGGGAGGGAGCTGTCCTGTCGGGGGTGTGGCCTAATATGCTAATGAGTTTCTACTGGTGGGTGTGGCCTATTATGCTAATGAGTTCCTGCTGGGCTTTTTCTTCAAAAAAAGGCCCTGCTATAATGTCAGGATATAACTATGTCCCAGTCAGACAAATGAGGCCCGCCATGAGCACAGAAAAGGAATGCATGCTTGCAAAGAATGGGAATGATTTGGAATCCCTCCTCTTTGCTGTTTCAACCCTCCCCTCAGTCCCCACTCTGATTTCCTTCACCCGTTGTCCAAATTACGAAGAAGACGAAGAAGAGACTGGATTTATACCCTGCCCTCCACTACCCGAAGGAGTCTCAGAGCGGCTTACAAATCTCCTTTCTTATGCCCTCCCCACAACAGACACCCTGGGAGGTAGGTGGGGCTGAGAGAGCTCTTTCGAGGACTGCCCTTGAGAGAACAGCTCTGAAAGAACTTATGACTGACCCAAGCTCACCCCAGCAGCTGCATGTGGAGGAGGAGTGGGGAATCAAACCTGGTTCTCCCAGATTAGAGTTTGCGCTCCTAACCACTACACCAAACTGGCTCGTGAATCTTTATTTTGGGACTGCTTTCTGTTTTTCCTTTCTCCAAACTTCTCCCACCAATGCACCCAGGTTTCATTCCAATTAGCTTTAACCCTTTCATCCGCTGCTGTTTTCTCTCAAGGGGGAACCCTCCCCCGAGTTGCGTTTACTCTTCTGCAATGTTCCCTCTAAGCTGAGTTAGTGTGAGCTGGCTCACAGTTTTCTAGCCTCCAGCTCACAGATTTTTGTCTTCACTCAGGAAGGAGGGCTCCAGAGCAAACTAATGTATACAGTAGCCAAATGGCTCACTCACAACTTTAATGCCAGTAGCTCACGAAGTAGAATTTTTGCTCACAAGACACCACAGCTTAGAGGGAGCATTGCTTTTCTGGTGTAAAATTTACTGGCATCCTGAGGTTTTCCTCTCATAGCGGAAAGAACTGCTCAGTGGCAGCTTTTTCAGCAAAAAAAAAAAAAAAGACAGAGAAAGAAAAGGTTAAAATATCCTGTTCTCTCTTCTCCACCCCCAATCCTCTTCCTTGATAAAGCAATGGCGGCAGTCAGATCTGCAAAAAGACAGAGCCGGTTTAAGGGTCATTTTACACCTCCCCTCTAAAGTAGTTTGACTGCTGTCTTTTCCTGTGCTGATTTCACAGTGGTGTGAAATTTCACTCCAGGGGGTCTAAGTGCACTAATCAACAGCAATTGTTTAAAGCAGAATCAAGCCGGTTGAATACTAGCTTGACCACAGGAGGGCAATTAGTAGATGTGGACATTTCAGTAGCAGCACGGTTTCACACCGCACAGAAGTGTGGGCAGGTTTTTTTGGAACTAGGATGATTCCAGCGGGAAAGTCAGATGTAAAAACAGCCTAAAAGAAACCGGGCAAGGATTGCGATCGTCACAAGCGGCTGAGCATGCAGAAATCCCACTGGACTCGGTGCACTGCTTCCAACGCCCAGGAAATTAACTCAACTCTGGGACCTTCCGCCCCTCCATTTCTCTCCCATCAAGGCTGACCAAATGAACCTGACGGCCGGGCAACGTTCTAATTTTATCTCCGCTTCCCCAGTTTCTGTTTTTATACTTCCACACTCAAGGGGCCTTTGTGTCCGCGTGAACCTCGTAGCCCCATGATTATAGCTTTCCTTGTCCTGGGAAAACAAACCGGTTTTATTTCGGCAGCAGAGGAGATGGGAAGAACAACATTGGCTTTCAAGACCTGGGGTAAACAGGTTCCCAGCGGCTGCCACAGGAGGAGAAATCGCCACCCCCTTCTAATTTTGGAGTAGCGTGTGGGCAAACAGTGGTCCAGGCAATGGCGGCTTTAATATGTGCTGTGGAGGCATCGGTGGGAGACAGGGAGGTCTTCAGACGCCATGGGGTGTTAGCCACGATGGCGGAGTGAGACTTCCATATGCAGAGGCAGTCCATCCCTGAACAGCCAACGGGCACCACGGCACCCACCGACACTTTTCCTGGCTTTCATAAAGTGGATAAGGCTAGGTAGGGCTTTTGGCCAGCGAGGCTTCTGATCGGCTGCACAGATAAAAGGACATCCTGTGAAACAGAGTCCAGTGGCACTTTGAAGACCAACAAAGTTTAATTCTGGGTATAAGCCGTCGTGGGCAGGCCAACTTCTTCAGATCCATTGAACGGACTTCCTTGAGCCTTGCAAAGGGATTTCAGAAACAGAATCGAACGGGAGATTGCTGAATTGCAAGTTATTGCAGCACTCCGGCCAATGGAACCCCCAGGGCTTAACAGAGATATCGGGTTCTTAGAATCATGGAATCATAGAGCTGGAAGGGACTTCCAGGGTCATCTAATTCAATCCCCTGCACAGTGTAAGAGACTCATAACTACCTCCCCCCCACAACCCCAGGGAGCACGTGCAACCATACTTACTACTACACAGATTGTCCCTTCAATTACACTCCTGGGAATGAGCCTTACCCCGCACACTGTTCATGCGAAGTTACCTCATGCCTCTGTGTGGCTCATGATGACCAGGCATGCCACAAATGTCACCATGAACACATTCAACAGTCTGATTTCCCATGTTCAAAAGTGCCGATCAGGTGCAAGTCGATCGCTCGAGCTGTCTCAGATGTGACAAACAGCTGCGAATGCCTCCAAATTGTTTCCTCAAAAACTGAAGAGAAGAAGATATTGGATTTATACCCCACCCTTCACTCCCCAAGGGAGTCTCAGAGTGGCTTACAGACTCCTTTCCCTTTTCCTCCCCACAACAGACACCCTGGGAGCAATGCTCCCTCTAAGCTGTGGAGTCTTGTGAGCAAAAATACTACTTGGTGAGCTACTGGCATTAAAGTTGTGAGCGAGCGATTTGGCTACTGAATACATTAGTTTGCTCTGGAGTCATCCTTCCTGAGCTAGGACAGAAATCTGTGAGCCGGAGGCTAAAAAACTGTGGGCCAACTCACACTAACTCAGCTTAGAGGGAACACTGCCTGGGAGGTAGGTGGGGCTGAGAGAGCTCTGAGACAACTGTCCTTGAGAGAACAGCTGTGCCAGAACTATGGCTTGCCCAAGGTTGTCCAGCAGGTGCAAGTGGAGGAGTGGGGAATCAAATCCGGTTCTCCCAGATTAGAGTCCGCGCCATAGGCATCAACTACCGGGGGGGGGGGGCTTGAGGGCTCAAGGGACTGAGCCCCCCCCCCCCCCGGGAAAATGGAGCGCCCGCCACCGTGTGTCCCCAGGCCCTTCCATGAGCCCCCCGGGATTTTAAAACTCTACGCCCCTGGTCCGTGCACTTAACCACCAAACTGGCTCTCAAGGTGAAAGAGTATAGTAGCTAACTGGGTAGAGCATCTGCTTGGCAAGGCAAAGTCCCAGGTTCAATCCCCTGCATCTCTAGTAACGATCAAGTTCCAGGTGATATGAAAGTCCTCCTCCCGAGACCCTGGAGAGACATGCCCAGTCTGAGCACACAATCCTGACCCTGAGGAACTGACTGCCTGATTCTGCATAAAAGCAAGTTCATGTGATATTGCTTTTGGGGGGAAGGGGGTCTTTGGCTCAGTTTTAGAGCCTCTACTTGCCATGCAGAAGGTCCCAGGTTCAATCCCCAGCACCTCCAGTTAAAGGAACTAGGCAATAGGCGATGTAAGACCTCCACTTGAGACCCTGAAGAGCTGCTGTCAGTCTAAGTAGACAAAACTGACCTTGATGGACCAAGGTGTAGTGAAGCAATCTGTTGAACGCCAATGAATAGATAGATGAACTATCCAATGTTCATTGTAGTAGTAGAAGAAGAAGAGATTGGATTTATGCCCCGCCCTCCACTCCCCAAGGGAGTCTCAGAGCGGCTTACAAACTCCTTTCCCTTCCCCTCCCCACAACAGACACCCTGGGAGGTAGGTGGGGCTGAGAGAGCTCTGACAGAAACTGCTCTTTTTCAAGAACAGCTGTGCCAGAACTATGGCTTGCCCAAGGTCATCCAGCCAGGTGCAAGTGGAGGAGTGGGGGATCAAACCCGGTTCTCCCAGATTAGAGTCCGCGCACTTAACCACTACACCAAACTGGCTCCCAGTTTGTAAAATTGTAAAATCAGGTCCCTGTTTCTGACCCATGAACTGGACGCAAGCTGAACCGGTGGGTATTTGGCTATCCAGTGAACTGGATGCAAACTGAACCGGTGGGTATTTGGCTATCCAGCTATTGAGAGCCAGTTTGGTGTAGTGGTTAAGTGCGCGGACTCTAATCTGGGAGGACCGGGTTTGAGCCCCCACTCCTTCACTTGCACCTGGCTGGATGACCTTGGGCAAGCCATAGCTCTGTACCAGCTGTTCCCTCAGGGACAGCTTGGGAAAGAGCTCTCTCAGCCCCACCTACCTCACAGGGTGTCTGTTGTGGGGAGGGGAAGGGAAAAAGGAGTTTGTAAGCCGCTCTGAGACTCCCTTGGGGAGTGGAGGGTGGGGTATAACTCCAATCTCTTCTTCTTCTTCTTCTTCTTCTTCTTCTTCTTCTTCTTATCCCTAATCAATACCTCTAGTTGTATTAGAACAAAGTTTGAGTCTCATGCCGTCTTTAAGACCAACAAAGTTTTATTCCAGCTACAAGCTTTCATGGCCACTGTGACACAGAGCGTTGGACTGGATGGGCCACCGGCCTGATCCAACACTGGCTTCTCTTATGTTCTCTTATGTTCTTATGTTCATGTGTGTGCACACTTCCTCAGATACATTGAAATGGAAGTTGCCAGCCCATGCATATAGGAAGAGGGTGAACAGCAGTTTAGCCTAAGTATAATAAAAGGTGTTCGACAGATGCAATGACCAAACCTGAATAACAAGCTTCATTTATACAGTCTCCATTTGTTTGGGTTTAATTCTGGGGGGGAAATATAGTAAAGGAAATAAATACATCAAACTCAGAGCTATCTGGGCAGATGTGCCCTTCCACACTGGGGGATGCTGAGAGTGAGAAGAAGAGATTGGATTTATACCCCGCCCTTCACTATGCAAAGGCGTCTCAGAGCGGCTTACAATCTCCTTCCCCTCCCCCTCCCCACAACAGACACCCTGTGAGGTAGGCGGGGCGGAGAGAGCTCTGAGAGAACTTGTGACTGACCCAAGGTCACACCAGCAGCTGCAGGTGGAGGAGTGGGGAATCAGACCCGGTTCTCCCAGATCAGAGTCCACACACTTAACCACGACACCAGACTGGCTCTCTGTAATTAACCGAGGCCCTGTTGTGGTGGCATTAGTACTTCCATAGTTCACTAGTACTCTTTGCCTTGGTCTGGCTCCTTTCGCCAGTGCTCCCACGTCACTTCCACGGCACCCAGCTTTGCCATCGGGTTGTTTGCCCCCTGCTTCTGAGCCCTCAGAGGAACCCGGTCTGGAAATCAAACGCCGCACAAAATGGACTTTGGCTTACAGGGTGGGAGCAGATGACCTTGGGGTGACCTTTCCCATCACGATGATCCCATAAATTCCACAGAGATCCCTTTGCTGTACCCGCTCTGCCATCATAAAGGCTCGCCTTGTTTGTTACTGTTTCACCAGCAGCAAGCGGTTAATGTTGGGCAAATCTGGCCATTGGTCATGGCAATGGCTCATGCCCCGGGGGGGGGGGGGGGGACCATTTTCTTTCCCTCCGTTTTCAGCAATAATTAATCAGGCAGAACTGGAAAAACATTTCCCTTCGGTCTCACCCCGGCCACACACCGGGGAGACAATTGCTTTATTGCTTCGGAGCCTCAAGATTCCGCTTCAAGAGGCGATTACAAAGTCCTTCTGCTAAATATATCCGTTTATTGTTTCTTAACGGTCAGAATTAGTTCCGTCCTCCATAACCCGTAATGAGGCTGCTCGGGTTTGATTCTGGGACCTGATACGTGGATGAAAAGGACCCAGGTACGTGGGTACACCTGAGTCACTTTTTCCAAGGAACACTTGAGCAGGGACTCTGAAGCTGACCTCTGGAACATCTCGGCACAAGCCTAGCATCCTTATTTCCTAACTCCCGTGTGCAGCAGGCATCGGGAGAAGCAAAAGCAGATCATACCTTTGCAGAACACTCCTTGAGTCAGAGAATCATAGAGTTGGAATGGGCCACACAGGCCATCTAGTCCAGCCCCCTGCTCAGTGCAGGATCAGCCTAGAGCAGGGGTGTCAAACATGCAGCCCGGAGGCTGGATCAGGCCCCCGGAGGGCTTCTATCAGGCCCGCACTGGAACTGGCCATCTCCTGCTTCCAGTTCTGTTGCTGCTGCTGCATCATAGCTTGCTTCACCAGACTCTCTCAGTCGCTCAGCCATTTCATGTTTCCCCCTGGGTCCTAGACTCAGAACTCTTGAGTGTGAGATTTCTGTGGTGAATGTCAATAGATCAAAAGCAGGTTTGCAGCTTACAGATACACACCTGAACAGCGTACTCAAGGTTGCGACAGCACAGACGTTTTGATGCACTAATTCAGTGCAAGAAGTGTCAGTTATCAGAGACTGTTAAATAAACAAAATATTGCAAGAATGCTAATGTTTTAAGCATGTTTTTATTTTGAGTAAAAGAAGAATCTTTGTGTTTGTGTCCTTCATAAAGTTTATCTCTCCACTACCCAGCATCACATTTTATGACACACATGGTCCGCCCCATGAGGTCTCATTTATGTCAGATCCAGCCCTTATAACAAATGAGTTTGACGCCCCTGGCCTAGAGCATCCCTGACAAGTGTTTGTCCGGCCACTGCTTGAAGAGTGCCAGGGAGCTTACCACCTCCCCAGGCAGCCAATTCCCCACTTCTCCACATGCAGCTGCTGGTGTGACCTTGGGTCAGTTACAAGTTATGTCAAATACCAATAGCAAGGAACTGTGTAACAGTAACGCTTAATAAAGAAACAGTAACAAGAATATATAGTGAGTGAATTTCTTACAGTAACACTTCTTAATAAGAGACAAAGAAGATAAAGAAGGTTGGACGTGATGCTCCTTAAAAGCAGGGGTCATTTCGTAGAAAAAGAGGTGCAGGAGCTCATTAGCACAACTCATTAGCATAACTCATTAGCATAACTCATTTGCATATGCCACACCCCGTAACATACCGGAAGTGTGTCAGAAGGCAACACCCACCCCTCAGGCTCCACTCCACAGGGGAGTGAAACTGACCTGCTCTTCCTCCATTCCCTTCCCCATCCAAGACTTTGTGCAAGAAAAAGAAGCGTAAAGAACACACCCTCATTCTCTTCCTGCTCCCTTGAAACCACCAGGTTTCAAGTAGACTTGAGATACCCAGGACATGTGCACCACCCATCCCTTCCCCTTCCCCTCCCCACAACAAGACACCCTGTGAGGTAGGTGGGGCTGAGAGAGGTCTTTTGAGAACTGCTCATGAGAGGACAGCTCTGAGAGAACTTGTGGCTGGCCCAAGGTCACACCAGCAGCGGCATGTGGAGGAGTGGGGAATCAAACCCGGTTCTCCCAGATTAGAGTCCAACTCCTGACCACTACACCAAACTGATGGGGTGGAAGCTGCTGAAGGGTTGGTGAAATTTCTCCAGTACTTATGTGCCGTGTGCCCAGATAAAAAATGGTATACTTAGAAAATGTATATGCCACCTTGAGCAAGTCTCTGGAAAAGCAGCACACAGTCATAAAAGGAACAATGATAAAATTATCAATATTAAAACAAAGCATTAAAAACAATAAAGACCCTAGCAGGGCTTTCCCTGGGGCGCTGCGCCTCTGCACTGCTCGGGGAAGCCGAGGAGGGGGCGGGGCTTGGTCATGTGCCCGCCCCCTGGGCTCCTCACTCCCAGAGCTGCGCTCCTGTGCACTCCTGCTCCAACGGACCCCTGACTGTTACACAGTTCTTGATATTATTATTTGACATTTTCCCACTGTGTTTTTCCACGTTGGCTTTGCAGTTACAACTTATTTCAGAGCTCTTCCCCTCCTCCTCTTCTCCAGGGGAACCGATCTCAGAGGCCTGGAGATTCGGTGTTATCCCAGAGATGCCCCCAGCCTCCACCTGGAGGTTGGCAACCCCACAATCAAAATTTTTCTAACTCATGCCACTTCTGGAAACTGACGCGACTGTTATTTGCAGGGAAGAAAGAAGACCACAGTCACAAGATGGGTGTTTTTTTCCGAAAAGGCTCAAGTGGGCAGAGCCGCATCACAGGGAACAAAGCCAGATTAAGTTCATCCGTCAAAAGTATAAGCGGCGCTCCTAGGAGGGCAGCCAACGGCTTCCGATTAGTGACTGCTGGATGAAAAGAAGAGAAGAGATTGGATTTATACCCCGCCCTTCACTACCCAAGGGAATCTCAGAGTGGCTTACAAACTTTCCTTTCCCTTCCCTTCCTCTCAACAGGCACCCTGTGAGGTAGGTAGAGCGGAGAGAGCTCTGACAGAAACTGCTCTTTTTCAAGGACAGCTGGGCCAGAACTATGGCTTGCCCAAGGTCATCCAGCAGCTGCAAGTGGAGGAGGGGGAATCAAACCTGCTTCTCCCAGATTAGAGTCCGCGCACTTAACCACGACACCAGACTGGCTCTGTGGTCCAGAAAGATGCAGACGCGAGATCAAGAACAGCAGAAGGTTTGGCAACCACGCAGCAGCTCCGCTCTGCAGTCGCCATTGGATTGATGACAAACGAACCCCCGTCCCAAACCAGGGGCCCACCGACCTCCGGCTCAGCTGGCGGGAGGGCTCCGGGTGGAGGCTGGAGATCTCTCAGAATTACTGCTGATCTCTGGACTACACAAATCACTTATTTCTTTATTACATATTCTCTTCCACTTCTCCTGGAGGAAATGGCTGCTTTAGAAAGTGGCCTGCATGGCTAGGGATGCCAGCCTCCGGGTGGGACCTGGGGACCCCCCCATAATTACAGCTCATCTCCAAACTACAGAGATCTGTTCCCCTGGAGGAAATGGACGCTTTGGAGGGTGGACTCTGGGGCACTGTGCCCCACTGAGGTGCCTTCCCCCCCACCGGCTCCATCCCAAAAACTCCAGCAGTTTCTCAACCTGGAGCTGACAACCCTAACCCCCTCATCACCTGCCGCTGGTTGGGAGGGCCTAGCAACCCAATGCTCCCTCTCAGCCGTGGAGTCTTGTGAGCAGAAATCCTACTTTGTGAGCTGCTGGCATTAAAGTTGGGAGTGACCGGTTTGGCTGCTGCATCAATGAGTTTGCTCTGGAGCCCTCCTCCCTGAGCTAAGACAAAAATGTGTGCGCCGGAGGCTAAAAAATGGTGAGCTAGCTCACACTCACTCAGCTTAGAGGGAACACTGCCCACAACCCTACATTATACCCTGCCGAGGTCCTTCCCCTCCCTGAACCCCACTCTTTGAGCCTCCACCCTTAAATCTCCAGGTATTTCCAAACCTGGAGTTGGCAAACTAGATAAAACAAGGCTGAAAAGATACAGATCGGAGCATTCCACCTATATGGGGGCGGAAGGCCATGTGATGTAGTGGTGAGACTCAGCCAGAAATCCACACTCATCTGTGCTGCTTCACTATAACAGAAGATCTGGGCCCTTGACTGTCAATCTCCAAGTGGGGTCTGGAGATTTCCCACAATGACAACTGACATTCAGATGACAGAGATCAATTCCCCTGTGGGAAATGGCTGCTTTGGAGGGCGGACTCAATGGCATCGTTCCCATCCCGCCCTGGCTCCACCCCCAAATCTTCAGGAATTTCCCTACCTAGAGCTGGCAACCCTACCTGGGCCTCTAATTTGCTTCTTGCAAGGAGGATGTGTTTGGATGTCAAGAAAATGAAACACAGTTTTGCAATCAATGCCTGAGATCTGCACAACAGAAAGGGGGAAATGCGTACTGTTCCGGTAGAAGAGCCGTACCTCGCTTTACACACACAAAATTCTATCTGTCACATTATCGGATCCTCAGAGAGGCAGCTGCTGCTATAAATTAACAATGCCTGTAAAATGCTCTGAGAGCATCGCGCGCGCTTCCAGGAAGTCAGCGGCAGAGACCACAAGGCCAGGAAGGATAAACGTTATCTGAGCAACATCTGTTGCGCAACTCCATGGAGACAGATCAAGACGGGAGCGCGTTGGTCTGTCTGTAGCAATACAGAATCTGAAGAAGTGAGCAGTGACGCCCAAGAGCTCCTCCCCTGCCACAAATGTTGTTAGCCTTTAAGGTGCTCTGGGACTCTGGCTCTTTTCTACTGCTGCACAACTGTAGATGATACATCACAATAAAACAGGAAGCTGAGGCATTTGAGAGGCCATAGCATCAATTTGTAAAGGCCTCTGGCTATTGTTTCGAAGCCCAAGCCAAGGATGGGTAGTGATAGAATCCAGCTTCTTAAGACTCTGAGGGTGTGTCCAGACCGGCAGCTAATCCCGCCATTGGCCCGGCTCTAATTTGATCCTGATCTTTTTTATCCGGAGTTGCGTGAGCAGACAGTTCCCCCATGAATCAATCACCTTACTGTGCACGGACTCTGTGGTGGACTGTCTTGACGGTGTTCACCTGAAAGAGCCACGTGGTTGGAGTTTTTTTTTAAAAAAATTCTGTTTGTGCATGCACATATGTGCCTCACTGTGTACTTGTTTTTCTGCGCATGCGTGGACTTGAATAGTAAAAGCACTCCCAGTGGTACCTTCCTCTAGGTACCATTTCAGTTAACAGAAACGTGAAATTTTCCAGAACGTTTGAGTGGAGCTCTGCGGCCGTTGCACGTTTATGCACTTATGCGCATATCACAAAGAATTTTTTTAAATGGTGGCCGTTCAGGATGGTCTGGAGTCAGACCATCCCGATGGGCTGATTGCACACTGGAACGATCAGATGGGGGAAAGGTCCGCCACTGGCCTGTCAGCAAGCATTAGACCGGCTTTAAAGTACGGTGGGGATTGACGGGCTGATCACGGAAGCTGCACCTTTCCCAGATGTCACTGTCTGGATGTTCCCTTTAAATCTACCAGGCACTCGTGCCTGGGTTGGATCTAAAGACCCGTCTGATCATGACCAGAGACAGCATCCTGTCTTATGCAGTCAGTTTGATGTAGAGGTTAAGTGTAGTTGGCCCTCCAGAGGCCACTGTGTGAGATGGGATGCTGGACTAGATGGACCCTTACTGGTCCAGTAGGGCTCATCTGATGTTCTTATTGAGGGAAGGCCTTGGCCTCTATGCCCTGGGCCTCTATGCCCAGAGGAACTGGCTGGCCACTGTGTGAGGCAGGATGCTGGACTAGATAGACCCTCACTGGTCTGATCCAGCAGGGCTCTCCTGAGGTTCTCCTCAGGGGAAGGCCTCAGCCTCTCTGCCCTGTAGTTGGCCCTCCAGAGGAACTGGCTGGCCCCTGTGTGAGACAGGATGCTGGATTAGATGGACTATTGGTCTGATCCTACAGGGTTCTTCTGATGTTCTTCTCAGGGGAAGGCCTCGGCCTCTCTGCCCTGTTGTTGGCCCTCCAGAGGAACTGGTTGGCCACTGTGTGCGACAGGAGGCTGGACTAGAGGGACCACTGGTCTGATCCAGGAGGGCTCTTCTGATGGTCTTTTCTCTGTCATCAGGAGATCAGGTGTAATTCTGGGAGATCTCCAGCCATCACCTGGAGGTTGGCAGCTCTAAATCCTTCTAGACTAGCAGACTAGCACCTATGACCTTTTGCATGCAAGGCATGTGTTCTACCACTGGGCCAGTGACCCCTCCCTCCCCCCCGGCATCATGCACAATAAGTGCTCAGAAATGAGTCAGCTTCCTTTTAAAAACCTGCAGAGAGGACGCTGAAGACATCGACTGAGTTATCAGAATCCTCAGCGCAAACCACAGATTTTCTCAGTTTTAGAAAAATATGGGTGACTTTCCTGTAACACATCAAAGTGTAACATAAGACCTTCGCAATCACTGAGATTACTGCGGAATCGTTGAAACATCAGAATGGAAATTACTGGAAAGTCTTCCGATTGAGCTGCTCTCTGAGTTCAACCCAAACGTTTGTGTGAACTGTGAGGTCGCCAGCCGTGGGTCGGGAAATACTTGGAGATTTTGGGGTGTATGTGTGTGTGTGACGGTGGCCATGAAATTAAAAGATGCTTGCTCCTTGGGAGCAAAGCGATGGCAAACCTAGACAGCACAATAAAAAGTAGAGACATCCCCCTGCCAACAGAAGTCCGTATGGTCAAAGCAATGGTGTTCCCAGTAGTGATGGTTGGCTGCGAGAGTTGGACCATAAGGAAGGCCGAGTTCCGAAGAATAGATGCATTTGAATGATGGTGCTGGAGAAGACTCTTGAGAGTCCCTTGGACTGCAAGGAGATCAAATCAGTCAATCCTAAAAGAAATCAACCCTGACTGTTCCCTGGAAGGCCAGATCCTGAAGCTGAAGGTCAAGTACTTTGGCCACCAAACGAGAAGGGAGCACTCCCTGGAGGAGACCCCAATAATGGGAAAGACTGAAGGTCAAAGAAGAAGGGGACGGCAACGGATGAGATGGTTAGACAGTGTCATTGATGCAACAAACATGAAATCAAGCAAATTCCAGAGGACGGCGGAAGACAGGAGGGCCTGGCGTGATGTGGTCCACGGGGTCGCAAAGGATTGGACTTGACTGGTCACCACACCTCAAAAAGGATATTATAGCTTTGGGAAAAGGACAGAAAAGGGCAACTAGAATGATAAAAGGGTTGGAACACTTTCCCTATGAAGAGAGGTTGAAGCGCTTGGGGCTCTTTAGCTTGGAGAAACAACAGTTGAGGGGGGACATGATCGAGGTTTATAAGATGATGCATGGGACAGAGCAGCTAGAGAAAGGAGTCCTTTTCTCTCTTTCTCACAATACAAGAACTCGTGGGCACTCCATGAAATTGCTGAGCAGTCGGGTTAGAACAGATAGAAGGAAGTCCTTCTTCCCCTAAAGAGTGGTGAACACACGGAATTCACTGCCACAGGAGGTGGTGGCGGCTACAAGCACGGATGGCTTCAAGAGGGAATTAGATAAACATCTGGAGCAGAGGTCCATCAGTGCCTATTAGCCACAAGGTATAGATAGGAGCTCTCAGTCTGGGGCAAGTGATGCTCTGTATTTTGGTGCTGGGGGGGCAACAGTGGGAGGGCTTCTAGTGTCCTGGCCCCACTGCTCAACCTTCTGCTGGCACATGGTATTTTTGGCCACTTTGCAACTGAGTGTTGGACTGGATGGGCCATTGGCCTAATCCAACATTGGCTGCTCTTATGTTCTTATGTTCTAACCCCAGAACAGATTTCTCCACCGCCAGTTCCTCCTCTTTCCCCACAGAAAGTTTTGGGAAGGGGGGGGGGGTGAAGTAGAGAAGATTGGAACTAAGTCCCTCTGGACTTGGCCTTTCCAAGATTTCCAATAAGATTTCAGCACAAAATTGAGGTTTTCCCATGAATTTTCCAAAAAAAAGAGAGAAGCTTTTAAAAAGAGGCGAATTATGAGGTGAGCCAGAAAGGGTGGTGGCGGAGGGGTCATTCATCACTTGAACTTCTTGTAAAGTGTTTTCCTATTCTGACATGGCTATGGACCGCACAGATTTCCTTCTCGGCCGGATAGGATTCTGATGTTCAGAGTGCAAATGTGTTCTTAATTGCTGGATCCTCGCCACGCTCCAGCACGACTTTTTTTGATCAAGAGATGGGCGTGAGAATGAAATTTCATACAAAGGCGACGTTGCAGCTGGGCTGTCGGCAGCCTCTGGAGCACATCTGGAACTCACCCGCTTTTGAGTGTCGGAGACAAACGCCAGCTTTGCGGCTGTTGAGAGACCCAGATGTCACAGTCCTCAAGCTGTTTACCTGGTTTTTTGGGGGGGGAGAGGGTGCATCATCCCAGAAGCCAGGGCTGCAGTCTAGCATGCTGATGTCCCTGACAAATCGTTAAGTGGTACAAACTGCCCCATTGTGACATTCCGCTCATGTTGATATGATATACGGTTTCCTTGGCCTCACGAGGCTGGGAAAACTACAGTTCCCATCAAGCCCTAGAGAAGTTCAGGAAGGATAATTTGTAGGAAACAGAGTGCACTTGGGGCTTATTTTCTGTTTAACAAGCAAGCTCCTGCAGTGAGTTACTCCCTCCAAGGGTTGCCAATCTCTAGGTGAAGCCTGGAGTTCTCCTGGAATTGCAACAGATCTAGGGTTACTGGATAGAGTTACCATTCCTCAGGTGGGGGTCAATGCTCCCTCTATGTTGTGGAGTCTTGTGAGCCAAAATCCTACTTTGTGAGCTCCTGGCATTCGAGTTGTGAGCGAGCGATTTGGCTGCTGCATCAATCAGTTTGCTTTGGCGCCCTCCTTCCTGAGTGGGCATCTGGCAACCCTGGATCACATACTTGCTAGTCTCCCTCCCTTCAACAAAATGCACCCTCCCCAGACTCCACCCCCAAATCTCCAGGAATTCCCCAACCATTGTTGGCAACCCAGCCGTCTCACCTTTGGAAGGACTGCAAGACTTGAGCCCAGTAGTGTCTTTGTAAAAGGAAAAGGTTTCCCTTGCTTGAAAGCTGCTCGAATCCGACTCTAGAAGGCACTGCTCATCTCAGTTTTCAAGCCAAAGAGCCAGCGCTGTCTGAAGACATCTCCATGGTCATGTGGCCGGCATGATTAGATGCCGAGGCGCACGGAATGCCGTTACCTTCCCACCAAAGTGGTACCTATTTATCTACTTGCAATTTCTTGCTTTTGAACTGCTAGGTTGGCAGGAGCTGGAGCCAGAGACGGGAGTTCACTCCATCACGTGGCACTCGGGCCCGGTTGGCAGCTGATGAGTGCCTGAGCACTCCAGCAATTCCAAAGCTGTATTCTGCTGTAACCAGGAAGGGCAGAAGGTCTTATACCCCAAATGACATCACATATAGTTTACACATTAAAGGGTCTCTAATTGGTATCAGGCAGTTAACATCATACTAGCATCATTTGACTTTAAGCCTTACTATTGGTCTCTCCTTATACTGGTCAGTTATGTCTGTGGTTGCATTCACTTATCTGGTTTCCAGGACAATGGGAACATTAGAGAACAGTGGGTTCCTTTCTGACCTGCACACGGAGGGCTTGTTGATAAGGGATTATGAATCACATTAAACTTGCCCTCGGTGTCTTTGCGTCTTGCACATTCCATTTCTATTGCATCCTAATTCCATCTACAGAGGCTTTTAATAATACTCATGCTTAATATGGCTTCTTATATGAAAAATGCAATTATAAAATATATATGTTCTGCTCTGTGTTTCTCTAATCGGAAACTTCTCAGTTACATACCAGGATCTGGACCTGTCATGATTAAACTTTTGAAGGCACAGTGACAGCTGTCAATATATATATATTCTCCCTGAGATATATATATATATCTCAGGGAGAAAGTGTCAGAGATCACATTCAAAAATCACATTTCTTTTCCCTTGTCCTACATCCCCGAGCAGTCTTTTGTTCCCACCCTTGCACAAGTTGCTTGTGGGCCACATAAGAACCCTGGATGGGCCGGTTCTGGCCCCTGGGCCTTATGTTTGACACCCTTGTTTAAGACCAATGAAGTTCAGTTCTCAGTATCAGCTTTTGTGTGCATGCACGCTTCTTCCTCTTCCTCTTCTTTACACATTTTGCTTTCTTCCCTGTCCAACACCCACATACTCTTTTGAGCATATTCAGGTCGCTGATGGGGGATGCTTTTAAACACGCAGGTGGGTTCGGACTGGGCCCAGGAACATTTGGCCGTTGGCTGTTAGTGCAGAGGAAGTTACTGCTGAGCATTGATTGCGCCCAGTCCAACCGTTTGAGGAATGGCACAGGAAATGAACCGCTTCAATCAGATACACAAGATTTCTACACATACTACAAAGTACTGGGTCCAGAGATGCGTTGCAGTGAAATCGGCTCATAAGTTTATTGATGGTACAATTCCAGGCTGCATAATGGGGCTCGGGGGTCTGCTTAAATACACATCTAAACCGCACCCCCGGCCTTGCCCAAACTCCCTGATAGGATTACGCCCACTCCCTGATAGAATTACTCCATGATAAGATCACCCTGATAAGATTACGCCCAAACCGCCTGGTATGATTAATCATGAGTTACCTTAAACCACAGGTCCCCTGGTGGAACCTTGGTGGCCGCTTGGTCTAATTTACAATCTGGGTGGGCTATTGTTTCCTGAAGTGGAGCTCCGGTAGCCAGCCTGGCCACGTGCGTTTCTCTGACTGCATGCGCGGTTGCCATTAGGACATAACACATGTCGAATTGCATAGCTGATTAGACGTTGTTGTACTCCCCCCCCCCCGCCGCCCGAGGCTCTTTTGTTCAGTTGGCTGCACTTCCCAAACTCAAAAATACCCCTGACAGCCCGTTCTATTTGCAGAACGAAAAGGTGGAACCAAAAGAAACGGATGGCTTTTCATTTTCCTCTTCGGGCTCTTCGAAAACGATCATATGATTACAGGGGAAGGAGCTCTCACACTGAGTCAAGTCGAGGTCAGACGGCATCTCTCTCCGGTTCTGGCATTTCAAACACACCAGCTTGAGAGAGAGATACCGCTGTCGCCTTTCTTGCTTTCTCAGCTCCATTGAGCGAAGCGGGTGGAAAAGAAACCAGAAACAGGGCGGAGGGGGCGGAGAAAGCGATACTTGACAATCTGCATGCTTGGATCCCCAAGAGGCCTATCGAGAAACTGGAGCCACCATTCCCGAGAGACTGGCTCGACTTCATTAATTGCCTTCCTCATTAGCTAAGAAGTCCTGCACTGTAAACATTTATCTTTTGATTAGTATTTTTTTTTAAAAAACCACCCATTCTCTTCCTTCCTGCGCTCGCTTGTGGACTCGTTCTCGCCGCTGATGGTCATTAGCAGAGCTGAATTATTAATGGTCGATTATTCATATCATCAGGATGACTGGCGCTTTGCAGTGGGCAAGGAGGCCATCCCCAGTCCTGAGAAGCACATCTGAGAATCTAAAAAACAGGAGCCAAGGAAGATAATAAAGAGAGGGGAGGGGAAACAGGGAGGAACGGGGAATCATTGCAGAGCCGTTCCAGTTTGCAGGGTCTTAGTCTTTGCTTCAGTAGGGGAAGGGCTGCGCCAGAGCTTGCATGGAAATGGGGGTTTTGAAGACGGCTTTTGAGGAATAACAACAGCAACCAGTTGGGTGCCTCCACTTTTCCAGGGGGAGGGAAGCAGCAGGTGCCCTTTCCCACCACCAGACAGGCTACGCCAAGGGTCATGGGTAAGGTTGCTAGCCCAGCCTTGGAAACCAGCAGTAGACGGGTGGGGCAGAGACCTGGCAAAATGAAGAAGAAGAAGAAGAGATTAGATTTATACCCCGCCCTTCACTTACTTGGAGTCTCAGAGCGGCTTACAAAGTCCTTTTCCCTTCCCCTCCCCACAACAGGCACCCTGTGAGGTAGGTGGGGCTGAGAGAGCTCTTTCCCAAGCTGTCCTTAAGGGAACAGCTGGTACAGAGCTATGGCTTGCCCAAGGTCATCCAGCCAGGTGCAAGTGGAGGAGTGGGGAATCAAACCCGGTTCTCCCAGATTAGAGTCCGCGCACTTAACCACTACACCAAACTGGCTCCCAATGGTGTCGCATAATGCCCCAACGTCATATCTGGCTGCAGGACCAGATATCCTGTCACACAGCACCGTAGGATTTAGAACAATAGAATCATAGGATCATAGAGTCGGAGGGGACCTCCAGGGTCATCTAGTCCAACCTCTTGCACAATGCAGGAAATTCACAAATACCCCACCCCACCCCAGTGACCCCTGCTCCATGCCCAGAAGATAGTAAAAACCCCTCCAGGATCCCTGGCCAAACTGGCCTGGAGAACAGTTGCTTCCTGACTCCACCATCTGAAGCTCTCTCAGCCCCACCTACCTCACAGGAGATTGTGAGCCACTCTGAGTGAAGGGCGGGGTATAAATCCAGTCTCCTCCTCCTGTTCTTCTTCTTCTTCGAAATAATGCCATTTCAATCCACTTCGGCAACTGTTTACGAGAGTGGATTTTGCCTTTTCGCACAGTGAAATCCAGTTGCAAAGTGCATTGAAAGTGGATTGAAATTGCATTATTTAGTGTGTGTGAAAGCACTCTTAAGACAGGATGCAGACTCTGGTCTGGCTCTTTAGATCTGACCCAGGTACGAGTGCCTGGCGGAATTAAAGGGAACGTTCAGACAGTGACATCTAGGAAAGGTGCCGCTTCCGTGATCAGCCCGTCGAGTCCCGCCAGGGATACCGGCGAAAGTCCGGTCTAAAGCTGGCCGACGGGCCAATGGCAGACTTTCCCCTGTCTGACCATTCCAGTGCGCAATCAGCCCATCAGGATGGTCTGACTCCAGACCACCCTGAACGGCTGCCATTTAAAAAAATTCTTAGCGACATGTGCATAAACGCATAAATGTGAAACGGCTGCAGAGCTCCGCTCAAATGTTCCAGACAATTTCATGTTTCTGAAGGGCCCGTGAAATTTATGAACTTTGTTAATTGGAATGGCTCTGGAATGGAGACATTCTAACATCACAGATTCTCAGAGTGAAAGCGAACACGAAACCATTTGTTTCTGGTTATTCCTCGACTCTGTTCCGACGCTGGGTTTTCTGCAACGGAACCTCGCTCGCTTAATTGCTTTCCCTTGTGCTGTGACACATGATTTATGTTCTGCAATTTCAGTCTTTCTGCCTATTTTTCTTTGCTGTGTTATGAAGCTTCAGCCTTCGTCGGGGGCAGAAGAGGGGAGAATGAATTGTTTTTATCCCCTTTGATACGTGTAGATTAATCAATGGCAGCTGAGGTGGGCTTTCTATATATTTTAAATTAAATTTAAAAGATCGCAATTGTAGATGGAATCCTTGTCCTGCCAAATGCTTCGTGTCCAGAGCTAGGGATGCCACCCTCCAGGTGGGACCTAGGGGTCCCCTGGAATTACAGCCCATCTCCAGACAACAGAGATCAGTTCCCCTGGAGAAAAGGAATACTTTGGACTGAAGGGTAAACTCTGTGGCACTGTACCCCACTGAGGTCCCTGTCCTCCCTAGGCTCCACCCCAGATATCCAGGAGTTTCCCAACCTGGATGTGGGAACCCTACCCCCCCCCCCATTCTTTGCCGATATTGGGGGGGGGACCTGGCAACTCTAGTGTACACTCAAAGCCAGGGGAAGATGAGTTGAAATTGCTGAGCAGTCGGGTTAGAACAGATAAAAGGAAGTCCTTCTTCACCCTTAGAGTGATGGACACATGGAATTCACTGCCACAGGAAGTGGTGGAGGCTACAAACACGGATGGCTTCAAGAGGGAATTGGATAAACATCTGGAGCAGAGGTCCATCAATGGCTATTAGCCACAAGGTATAGAGAGGAACTCTCAGTCTGGGGCAAGTGATGCTCTGTATTCTTGGTGCTTGACGGGGGGGGGGGGGACAGTGGGAGGGCTTCTAGTGTCCTGGCCCCACTGCTGGACCTCCTGAGGGCACCTGGTGTTTTTGGCCACTGTGTGACACAGAGTGTTGGACTGGATGGGCCATTGGCCTGATCCATCATTGGCTTCTCTTATGTTCTTAAGTGAAGTAGTCAGAACTGGTAGGGGGGGAAACCAACGCTTTTGCAAATGTCTTTCTCCACATGAGGAAGACATTTGAAGAAGAAGAGATGGGATTTATACCCGCCCTCCACTACCTGAAGGAGTCTCAGAGTGGCTTACAATCTTCTTTCCCTTTCCCTCCCCACAACAGACACCCTGGGAGGGAGGTGGGGCTGAGAGAGCACTTTTGGGAACTGTTCTTGAGAGAACAACTCTGAGAGAGCCATGACTGACCCAAGGTCCCACCAGCAGCTGCATGTGGAGAAGGAGTGGGGAATCAAACCCGGTTCTCCCAGATTAGAGTCTCCCCTCTTCCTCCACATGCAGGAATTGCTTGGAACTCTATGGTCTTACCATAGAATTTTCAGAGATCCCTAGAGCTACCTGTCATCACTTCCTTTTTTTTTTTTACTGGAAGTGGTGTCATCACACCCTGCAATGTTGCCCCTCCTCCATGTCCCCACCCCCAACCCTCCTGCCAGTTGCCAGGGTCAGCCTGCCAACTTGCTAGTTTTCTGGGGAGGTATTCAGACGTGCTATCCTCTCTGCTTGCAACCGGGGGCTTTGTCTGTATGTTTGTCTTCCAGGCAGCTCCCTAGAGATGTCAAGCAAGGTGGCAGATTATGACTTTGCTGGGAAACATTCACCGGAATACGTCTAAATATATGTCTCTGCCCTATTGAAACGAGATCAGCACTAACACTCCGCCTCAAACGCAGTGTGGAATGAGTAGTAGTTTTCCCCCTGCAAGCCGGCCTTTTGGAAACAAAGAATACAATTATCTTCTTGGGCCCGATTTCTCGCTCTTGTTTCTGGTTAATTTCCTGTACGACACAGGGAAGAGCCCAGCGCCAGGGCCCTCTCCAGAAGAGCTGCCGTCGGGTTCCCGTCGATATTGTTTTAAGCCGATTGCTGAGGGTTTTTTCTGATTTATTATTCCAAGCGTTTGGCCAACGAAAATGTTTCCTTTCCTTACAGCTTGCCGAGATTCGTAATGCGCCTTGGAACCATATTCCGATTGGACCACATCAATGAGGTGGCCGTAAATTACGCACAGGCCCTGTAAAATGGCGAGCTGCGGCTGCCGTGGCGTTGCGCCGTGAGTCACCGGCCGGCAGTTATCGGGTAGCAAATGTCAAAACACATAATGGCCCAGCTCTGCCAGAGGGCCAGCTGCTTAATGAGAGATGGAGAGGAAACTGAAATCCTTTCTTTCCCATGTTTCTGTGTGTTCTCCCACGCTGACCCTCAGCGGTCCCTGTTACGCTGCGGAGTAATTCAGGCAGTTCAAAGGGCTGGTAACTGTTGTCAGCGGTTCTTTGAAACGTTTGTCTTATTCTGTCTCCCGTTCTCAGCCTAAAACTTCGCTGGGCAGTTAGAGAGCGGGAGGTTGACACCTCGGAATTGAAGGGAAGCTTGGGGGAATGCATTAACTGAGGTTGCCAACCCGGGGTTAGTTAAGGTCGCCAACCTTTGGGTGGCACCTGGAGCTCTCCAGACGACCAAGATCAGTTTCCCTGGAGAAAATAGTAAAAAGCCCAGTAGCACTTTTAAGCCAGATGAACAAACGTTATTGTAGCATAAGTTTTTGAGAAACACAGCTCTGTCAGATGCTGTTTCTAGAAAGCTTATGCTACAATAAAGTTTGTTCGTCTTAAAGCCAGTTTGGTGTAGCGGTTAAGTGCGCGGACTCTAATCTGAGAGAACCAGGTTTGATTCCTCACTCCGCCATGTGCAGCTGCTGGATGACCTTGGGCAAGCCATAGTTCTGTCAGAGCTGTTCTCTCAAGGGCAGTTCTCTCAGAGCTCTCTCAGCCCCACCTACCTCACCGGGTGTCTGTTGTGGCGAGGGAAAGGGAAAGGAGTTTGTAAGCTGCTCTGAGACTCCGAGTGAAGGGCGGGGTATAAATCCAGTCTCTTCTTCCCTTGCAGTGAATTTTTCCATAACAGTTGCAATTTCCCCCACTGTTATTTATTTACACACACACACACACACACACACATGCACACACCCAATAAATAAGCATCAGAGATATATTTTATATATACAGAATATACATTGTACATATACATACATAAACATAGCAGTTAAATAGCACATGAATAATATTCAAATGGGGCTGCAGTGGCTCAAGTGGTTAAGACGCTGAACTGCAGGTTAGTAGTTCAGCAGTTCGAGACCCTAAGTGCCGCGTGACAGAGTGAGCTCCCGTCTCTGGCCCCAGCTCCTGACAACCTAGCAGTTTGGAAGCAAGGAATTACAAGTAGATAAATAGGTACCACTTTGGTGGGAAGGTAACAGCGTTCCGTGCGCCTCAGCAACTAGGCATGCTGGCCACATGGCCACGGAAACGTCTTCGGGCAGTGCTGGTTCTTCGGCTTGGAAACGGAGATGAGCATCACATCCCTAGAGTTGTATTTGACTGGCTTTCGAGCACGGGAAACATTTACCTTTACCTAATATACAAGTGTCCTCTACACAGTCTAGTGTGGTTTCACACGCGCTAAAAAATGCAATTTCAATCCACTTCAGTGACCGTTTGCAAGTGGACGCTGCCATTTTGCACAGTGAAATCCGGTTGCAAAGTGCATTGAAAGTGGAGCTCCAAACGTCTTGAGTATGTAATGGGGTGATTAGATGGCTGGAAATGCGCAATGGGACAATTTGAGCTGTAAATACAGATTTTTTTTTTGGTGCCAAGGAAGTCCGGGGTCTATTACACTAGAGCTGAAAAATAGTAGAGCTAAAAAATACTGGTTGATGATTCAAACAATGCTACAGGAAATCTTAGGGGTAAAGATCCTGTTTAAACTGGAGTTCTTTTTACTTAATATAATCCCAGGTCTTTTCAAGAAGTAGGGTTGACAAGTAGGGTCTACTTACCGGCGGGGGGGAGCGGTTCTCCCCCATGGGAGCTCTTTGCGCGCGCGCCACGGCGACGTGATGACGTCACCCGGAGGTGACGTCATCACGTTGGGGGCGTTGCCAGGGCAACGCTCTGGCAATCACCCCAAAAACTCTATGGTATCATAGAGTTTTGGGGCGATTGCCAGATCATCGCCCTGGCAACGTCCCCAACGTAATGACGTCACCTCCGGGTGACGTCATTACACGGGGGAAGTCGTCCTCACCGGACGACTTCTGGGGCGGGGTTCGCCCCGCCGGCCGAATGCCGGCTGGCGGATCGGGAACCCCTATAACGGGGGATCCCCTGCCCCCCGGGCTGACTTGGCAGCCCTATTAAGAAGACAGATAAGATATTTGATTCTTCACATTATAACTATGGCCAGAATCCTTTATGCTAGATATTGGAAAACAGATAAGATGCCAGTTAGGGCAGAATGTGTGCAGAAGTTACTCAAAGTGGCTGAAATGGACAAGTTAACAATAATGTTACAAGGGAAAGGGGAAGAAGTATTTAAAGATCTCTGGATAAAGGTGTACAAATGGATTGGGGAAATTACTAAATAAGTGTAAGTAACTTAAGTCGAGTCCGGGATCATTTCGTAAAAAAAGAGGTGCAGGAGCTCATTAGCATAACTCATTAGCATAACTAATGCCTTCCCCGGCTCACCCGCCTGGGCGGGCAGGCCAGGGAACGCAGGGGGCTCTCCAAGCCTTCCCCAGCTCACCCGCCTCAGCGGGTGGGCCAGGGAAGGCACGTGGAGGCATTTAAATGCTTCCCCACTCCTTCAAGGGCCTTCCTTGGCTCGCCCACCTTGGTGGGTGAGCCAGGGAAGAAGGAGGGGGCTTTCCAAGCCTTCCCTGGCTTGCCCACTTTGGCGGGCAGGCTGGGGAAGGCATGAGAAGGCATTTAAATGCCTCCCTGCTCCTTGCAGGGCCTTCCCTGGCTCACCGGCCTAGGCAGGCGGGCTAGGGAAGGCGGGGGGGAGGGGGCTGCTGGGAGCTGGGGGTGGAGCTTGTCACTCCTGGGCTTGTTCCTGCCGGAACACCGTCCCAGCTCATTCTGGCTAGAAATGACCCCTGACTACTAGGAACATAGCAACCCTTGTAATTATAGGATCTTCAGTTCCTGTTCAGTTCCCCTTCAGTAATTATAGGATCTTCAGTTCCCCTTCAGTTCCTTTCTGTAACAATGGCAAACCCTAACAGGCCGGCCCAGTAAAGCAAGAAAGGAATGACAAAATGGGAAGTACGGACATGAATACTTGTTGTGGTGAGGTTATATTTATTCATGTGGAAGGTGGGTGATGGAGCTGAGCGATGTGTTACAAAGGCCCAATTCTCCTTCCTCGTACCATAGAGTCCACTTGCCAAAGCAGCCATTTTATCAAGGGCATCTGATCATGGTAGGGCTACCAAGTCAGCCCGGGGGGCGGGGGATTCCCCGCTAAAGGGGTTCCCGACCCGCCAGCCAGCATTTGGCCGGTGGCGGGAACCCCACCCCCGAAGTCGTCCAGCGAGGATGACGTAATGACATCACCGGAAGTGACGTCAGCACGTTGGGGGCGTTGACGTCACTTCCGGTGACGTCGCTGGACGCACGCGCCAGGAGAAACTCCCGGCCAGAGGAGGACTCCCGCCCGCCGGTGAGTTTTGAAGACTTGGCAACCCTAGACCATGGTCATCTGGAGATAATAGTAGGAGATCACCTGATGCCACCTGTAGGTGGACAACCCTCTGCCCCCCCCCCCCGGTTGTCCATGACACATCCATTTTTTTTCTTAAAACATACATGGTAGTGATCAGGGGTCCTTTCGTAGAAAAAGAGGTGCAGGAGCTCATTAGCATAACTCATTAGCATTACTTATTTGCATATGCTACACCACCTGACATCACCAGGAGTATGTCAGAAGGCAAGAAAGAAAGGAGAGAGAGAGAGAGAGAGAGAGAGAGAGAGAGAGAGAGAGAGAAAGAAAGAAAGAAAGAAAGAAAGAAAGAAAGAAAGAAAGAAAGAAAGAAAGAGCTGGTAGAGAGGGGACAGCTACTAATCCAAGCCTCAGAAATACCACTATTCTGGGAGGATAGCTCCAGTGGTGGCTGAAGCCTTCAGAAGGCTGGTTGCAGGAACAAGGACCTTTCCAGGGGACGGGGTCATTTTGCCGCAGCCAGGACACAAGCAGGCAGTCCCCCGCAAGGGGGGGGGGGTAGCTGGCACCAACTCCCGGAGCTGCGCTCCCCTGAGCTCCTGCTCGAAAGGACCCCTGAGTTGAGTGAAGATGTTTTGTTTGATTCGTTACTTACTGGAAGATTCTCATTTATGTAAGAAACGCTTTTATTTGTGTTTGAGAGGAATGGAAAACTCTAAAAATAAAGTTTATATTTTTTTAAAAAGGAAGTCCGGAGTGAGGCCAATGACTGGGGAACAGAACGGAAGACAGATGTGCACATTAAATCCAGAAGGGAGAAGGGACGATATCGGATCTAACAGCCCATCTGATGCAGCCTGAAATGGCCAAGAGAGGCCCAGTAGTCAGAATACTGGTTTAGGATCTGGGAAACCTGGGTTTGAACTCCCACTTTGCCACAGAAGCCTGCTGGGTGACCTTGGGCCAGTCACACGCTCTCAAACGAACTTACCTCACAGGAGTTGTTGTGAGGATAAAATGGAGGAGAGGAGAATGATGTAAAACCGCCTTTGGGTCCCCATTGGGGAGAAAAGTGAAATATAAAGTAAGTCATTAAATAAATAAACCCACAGCACAAAGCAGGGAACTGAAGCCGCTGAGAAAAACAGAAGCCAGTTTAGAGGGACATGAAATCAGGAACATTGGTTTGTTCCCAGGAATAAGGGAGGAGGTGCATAGGTCCTCCCAATGGCTCCCGCTTGAAGTAGTCCCCGCTGAAATACCGAAGCACTTTTCTAAAGCCCATTGAAATAATGAAGCTTTTCCCAGTCTCTCCTGGTGGTTCTGTGTCCCTGAGTCTGAGAAGGCCTCACTTAAAATGGAGAGCATCGCAGGGAGGTTGTTTTTTTTGCTGCCCTTTTGTTGCTTCCCCTCTGTGCAGGCAAACTGTTCAGCGTGGTTGAAGCTTCCCGCTGGACAGCCGAGTAGCTTGAGAGACTGGCTCTCCTGCAGAGGAAAAGAAAAGTCCTTCTCAAAGCGGGCCCGTAGCCATCCTTCCAATTTAATTTATAACCAGGAATCATTGTAGCCCACAGATTCTTCTCATCCCACCATTTGGCCGGTGGGGGGAACCCCACTCCTAAACTGGGCCGACTGCCCCAGCGTGATGACGTCACCCAGAAGTGACATCATCATGCTGGTCACTTTGCTGGGGCGATGCTCTAGCAATCACCCCCAAAACTCTATGGTACCATAGAGTTTTGGGGCAATTGCCAGAGCGTCACCCCGGACTCGTGCCCAGCATGATGATGTCACTTCCGGGTGACGTCATCCAGGCGCATGGAGATCCTGGACCAGGGACAGGAGTCCCTTGAAATTTCAAAAGTACGACTTGGCAACCCTGCTTGAGTCTCCTGCCTAGCAGCCTAGATTTTTCCTCCTCTCTCTCTTTACCATTTTTTAAACAAAATTACCACTCTTCTCCCCTACACTTGGGCTTCCTCTGTGCATAGGGCTCCCAAGTAGAGTTGCCAAGTGTCCCTTACTTACCGGCGGAGGGAGTCGTCCATCGTCCGGGAGTTTCCCGGGCGTGCGCGCAAAGTGCGCGCGCCCGGCGACGTCGCCCAGAAGTGACGTCATCACGTTGGGGGCGTTGCCAGGGTGACGCTCTGGCAATCGCCCCAAAACTCTATGGTATCATAGAGTTTTGGGGTGATTGCCAGAGCGTCGCCTTGGCAACGCCCCCAACGTGATGACGTCACCTCCGGGCGACGTCATTACGTTGGGGAAGGGGGGTGGGGTTCCCGGTCCGCTGGCCAGCATTTGGGAACCCCTATAGCAGGGGATCCCCCGCCCCCCCGGCTGACTTGGCAGCCCTACTGCCAAGTCTCCCTGGGGGGCGGGGATTCCCACGCTAAATAGGTCCCCAATCCCCCGGTCCGGATTTGGCCATCAATCCCCGGAAGTGACATCATTACGCCGGGCACGTCGCAGGGTGATGCTCTAGCAATTGCCCTGAAAACTCTATGGTACCACCGAGTTTTTAGGGTGATTACCAGAGTATTTCCCAGTGATATGCCTGGCTTGATAAGGGTCCTGGACCAGGAGTGGGACTCCCCCGCTGCAAAATACTGGAGTTGGAGATGCATTGATGTGAAATCAGCAAGCATGTTTATTAACTGGTCGAAAGGAAGCATGACATCCAGGGCTCAGGGCCCTCTTTTATTCCGGCTGGGGCCACACCTCTGACCTCGCCCAAATGTCCCGATAGGACCTTAAGATCATGGTTACAGATCATAGGTTCCCTAGGGGATCCTAGGCACTAGATTGGTGTCGAGTTACGATCTGGCCAGCTATTGTTCCTCCTGACCCAAGCTCAGGTCGCTGGCCTGGCCATGTGCGTTTGACTATGTGGTGGTCGCCATTACAGGGAGCACATGGCGACTGCCATTGCATACATTACAGACACATAAGTGACTTGGCAACCCTATCCGTGCAGGTGGCTCCACCCGCTGTAGCGGCCATTTTATGATTGCATCCCACACCCTGTTTCAGAATTCCTAAGGTCCCCTCAGGCTCAGAAACGGTGGGGAAACTTGCCATAGATTCCACCCTTCAAAACAGCCATTTTCTCTAGACAGGGGGGGCAGCTCTGGGTTGGGAAATACCTGGAGATTTTGGGGGGGGTGGAGCAAGGGGAGGGTGGGTTTTGGGTTGGGGAGGGGAGGGTCCTCAACAGGATGTAATGCCGTAGAATCCTTCCTCCAAAGCAGCCATTTTTCTCTAGGGCAGGGGTGGGCAATTGTTTTGGCTCGGGGGCCACTTTGTGGGAGCGGAGGTTAGCGGAGGGCCGCACCTTTTAAAATGATTGCATTCATTAGTTCACTTTGCATTTCAGAAAAGGTATAAATTGTATCATAAAAATCAATACATATAAATTAAATAAAATAGTGGTAGTTTTATTCAATTTATTTATTGTGCTAATTTCATATCATCTATAGCTGCAAGCACATTTAATTTTAGAATCAGTTTAATGAGACAAATGTACCCTATCACACTTTTCTACAATTTTTTTGAAATCAGGAGTGAGATTGCTTGTTGAGATTCTCATCACAGCCTGCAAGTTAATGTCTGTCAAAAAGCTTCTATATTTACTCTTGCTGATCTTCATGCAAGAAAAACTTTGCTCACAAATATATGTAGACCCAAATATAGAGAACATTTTCCCAGCAAATTTCTTCATACATGGAAATTTTTTCAGCAGACAAAGATTTGTAAAAGTCAACTAATGTCACAGCATTAAACATTTCTTTCACAGTGTGATCTGACTGCATGTCAATAAGTTCAAGCGGCAGCTCCTCAGGTGCTGCATCAATATCAGGAGTGATGGGATAAGAGAGCAAATTGAATTTAGGCTCAATTTTCTTGAAGTCCTGAAATCTTCTTGGCGGGCCGCAAAAAACTCTGTGGCAGGCCGCATGTGGCCCCCGGGCTGCAATTTGCTCACCCCTGCTCTAGGGGAACTGATTTTGGTCATCTGATGATCAGTCATAAAAGTGGGAGTTCTCCAGGTGCCACCTGGAGGCTGGCAACCCTACCTCTAGGGGAACTGACCTCCGTGACTGGGAGATCCGTTCTAATTCTGAGAGATCTCCAGGCCGCATCTGGAAGTTATATAGAGAGAAGGTCCCAAAATGAGACACATTGGAGCTACTGTAAATGTTGCGGCGTTCCCTACTTTAAAGTGTAAGTCCTGCGTCCTGGGAAAACAGCCTTATATTTTGACTACTGTCCTGAATCCTATTGCAAACCCCAAATGGGGTTCGATTCATGTTTTGATCTGAAGAAGAATATTTAGAAAAGAGGAGAATAAGAAATCTGGAAACCTCTTTATCGACGTGGCTTTATTTGAATAGATTTACAACTTCTGCTCTACACTCTCAGCCATTGAGGCTGGTCTTCCTTTTGAGGATCCTTTTGGACCTTTTTATATCTTGTGGATCCTATACCGTTTGTGCTGTTTGTCGTTTACTATTTGTGTATTTAGACTGAAGGGCTTTGCTGTCATACTCCTTCACCCGAAGAGTGAACGCGTGGAATTCACTGCCACAGGAGGTGGCGGCGGCTACAAGCACGGATGGCTTCAAGAGGGAATTGGATAAACATCTGGAGCAGAGGTCCATCAGTGGCTCTTAGCCACAAGGTATAGATAGGAGCTCTCGGTCTGGGGCAAGTGATGCTCTGTCTTCTTGGTGTGTGTGGGGGGGCAACAGTGGGAGGGCTTCTGGAGTCCTGGCCCTGCTGTTGGATGTGAGGCTTCTGCTCCAAGTAGGCAAGGATCAGATCTTTGTTGATGAAACACAGTTCTTTATTTCCAGGTTCTACATTGGTACAGGTTCTCGGATTATTGTCAGAGATAACGTATACAATGGAAGCAGGTCTAATATACCCTCCCGAACAATTCGAATTGCCCATAGGTAACCAATCAACAGGGGGGAAAAACCGCGGGCAAAAGGTTCCCTGGCCGTTTGCTTCCCACAGGAAAGAAGGTGAGGTGTGAAGCAGTAAATCTCCCTTCCCAAACCAGACCCCTCAGATGTAACCATCTTCACATAACAAATGCCTTCCTCAAGGCTTTCGCACGTTGATAAGAACTGGTCCCTGTCCTCCCATCAGGGATGAAAGGAATGCGGAGGCAGGAGGGTGAGAGGCCCATTGTTCCCAGGCTTTGAAGTCGCCACTCTCCCGGGCAAACAGTTACATAGACCAGGCCTGGTCAGAGCCATAAACTCAGGGTCACATAGCATACGTTCACATGGGTCAAACTAATAAGCACTAGATATGAGTAACTAGTTCATAAAGGGACAGGCTTGCATAGCATAGCAAAGTCATGTTACAATACATAGCATTAATTCCCAGAACCCTTGTTAGAATCTGCAGATTCTGACATTGGACCTCCTGATGGTACCTGGTATTTTTGGCCACTGTGTGACACAGAGTGTTGGACTGGATGGGCCACTGGCCTATCCAACACTGGCTTCTCTTATGCTCTTATGTTCTTACTTAACTGGGTCGTCCCATGGACGTTTTCTTTTCTTCATTCCCACCTGGAAGCTAGCAACTGTACTGTGGGACGTTCCTGGGGGACTTCAAGGGTGCATGGAAGAAAACACCCAGTTGGATCACGCTTGCAGCATTTATTGTAAAGATCACTGGGCTGGAACGGTTTCTTGGCTTTCTGAGAATGCTGCGGTCTGGCTGGAACACTCAAAGGAGGCTGGGGAAGATTCTGGGGCCAGCTATCTGGGATTAGCCGGGCAACACAAAAACGCCACGAACCATTTCCTTCTCTACTAAACAGCCCTTATTTACATTTCCACTTAAGTCAGCCAGATTTTCGCAAGACCCCAGGAATTCCAAACACAGATAGCGCCTGACGGATGTCTAAAAAGGACCCCGGGCTTTAAGGGAAAACTCGAATGTTCTCACAAGGGCGGAGGGTGTGTGTAAACCAAAAATGCAAACGAAGCATACGCAAGAATCAACTCTAGAGAACACGGGTCCTGAATTTGGTGTTATCTTTTCATGTAGGTTTGCCAGCTCCAGGTTGGGAAATCCCTGGGCATTTGGGAGTGAAACATAGGGAAGGCAGGGACCTCCATGGGGTATAATGCCATACAGTCCACCCTCCAAAGTAGACATTTTCCTCCAGGGGAACTGATCTTTGTCGTCTGGAGATCAGCTGTAAATCATAGAATAGAATCATAGGTTGCGGTCACACATGCGAGATAAAGGGGGGGGGAAAGGCTATTTCCTCTGGCAGAAGTTGACCCACAGTCAGTGCTCCCTCTAAGCTGTGGAGTCTGGTGAACAAAAATTCTACTTTGCGAGGTGCTGGCATTAAAGTTGTGAGCGAGCGATTTGGCTACTGCATAAATTAGTTTGCCCTGGAACCATCCTGCCTGAGCTAAGACAAAAATCTGTGAGCCGGAGGCTAAAAAACTGTGAGCTAGCTGACACTAACTCAGCTTAGAGGGAACACTGCCCACAGTTATGTGATCACACAGTCTTTTGAAGCTGCAGGCACAGCCCGCCACTGCACAATCATATGCAACCACGGGTGATTTAGGTGTTTTGGCGTTTTTTTGCCATTTGTCTCCGATGCACTTAAACGAGGGATGGATGATTCGCACTCAGCCTTGATGCGCATACTGAGAAGGTGGAAAAAACAATGGCACAGAGTTGGGATGGTCTGATCAGACCATCCTGACACCATGAGAGCGCGCTGGAGTGATCAGACACAGGAAAATCCGTCTGTGGCCCGTAGCAACCCGTTTGCTACTGGACTTTCCAAGGTCCGCTTGTGTGGCGGAGCCAACCAGGTCGCCGACGGCTGTGGGGCACTTCCCAGATGTTTTCTGATTGTGCTCCTTTAATCTGCCTGGCATTCGCTTCTATGTCGGGGCTAATTGTGTGTGTGATCGCAACCATAGAGTTGGAAGGAACCTCCGGGGTCATCTAGTCCTTAGGTCAAAAGTTTTATCCAACAATTTGATATGTACTGTAATCAGTACCTAATGAACCAAGCTTTAATTGTTTGACATTTAGACTGTCTCTTTTAATTTTATTATGTTTTATTTATGTAAACACCCTAATAAATGTTTATATTTTTATAATAATTCTTTTGTTAGCTTGACCCTCTCGGTTCGGAACCGTTGGTCTCGTGCAGCAGGGCTCTTCTTACGTTCTTATCAGAGGAAGGCCTTGGCCTCTGTGCCCTGTTGTTGGACCTCCCTAGCAGTTGGTTGGACATTGGGAAGGTCAAGATGCTGAAATAGATGGACCAGTGTTCTGATCCAGTAGAGCTTTTCTTATTTGCTTATCATGGTAATGCCTTGACCTTTATGTTCTTGTGGTTTGGCCCTCCAGCAGCACTGGTTGGCCACTGTGTGAGACGGGATGCTGGACTAGATGGACCCTCCCTGGTCTGACCCAGCAGGGCTCTTCTGATGTTCTTCTCAGGGGAAGGCCTCGGCCTCTCTGCCCTGATGTTGGACCTCCAGGGGAACTGGCTGGCCACTGTGTGAGACAGGATGCTGGACTAGAGGGACCCTCACTGGTCTGATCCAGCAGGGCTCTTCTGAGGTTCTTCTCAGGGGAAGGCCTCGGCCTCTCTGCCCTGCTGTTGGCCCTCCAGAGGAAATGGCTGGCCCCTGTGTGAGACGGGATGCTGGACTAGGTGGACCCTCACTGGTCTGACTCAGCAGGGCTCTTCTGAGGTTCTTATCAGGGGAAGGCCTCGGCCTTAGGGTTGCCAAGTCCGGGTTGGAAAATTCCTGGGGACTTTGGGGGTGGAGCCAGGAGAAGGTGGGGTTTGGGGAAGGGAGGGGTCTCAGCATCATACAATGCCACAGAGTCCACTCTTCAAAGCAGCCATTTTCTCCAGGGGAGCTGATCTCTGTCAGCTGGGGAACAGTTGTAAAAGCGGGAGATCCCCAGGCCCCACCTGGAGGCTGGCAGCCCTACTCGGCTGCTCTGCCCTGCTGTTGGCCCTCCAGAGGAACTGGCTGGCCGCTGTGTGAGACAGGAGGCTGGACTGGATGGACCCTCACTGGTCTGACCCAGCAGGGCTCTTCTGAGGTTCTTCTCAGGGGAAGGCCTCGGCCTCTCTGCCCTGTTGTTGGCCCTCCAGAGGCACTGGCTGGCCCCGGTGTGAGACAGGCTGCTGGAGTAGATGGACAAACTGATCCAGTAGGGCTCTTCCTATGCTCTTATGTCAAAAACAAACAAAAAACATCTCTCCATCTGTTTTATGGCTTGCGGTTAGAGGTGGGCCTAGTTGGTCGCTCTGAACCAACAAAAAGCAACAACTTGGTAGTTTAGCCGAAATAAATGAAATGGCTTATTGAGGCACAGTCACCAATCCTACACAGACAGCGAGGCTTTTTATGGATGTGCCACCAGACGTAAAATGTGCTGTTCCAGGAAAGAAATAACGTGCCATTCCAACGTTAGCACAGTTCAAAAATACACATTGTGCACAGCTGTATTTTTGTTAGCTGAGGACAAAAAGTGATAACCAACTTTTGGGGAAGCTGGCGACCCTCTGATAAGGGAGGCGAGGTGCACACGAGGAAGATACAGCATTGTGTTGTGGCAAAGCATGCTGTGTGCGCATGAATTGCAATCGCAGGGTGCTGCGCGGTTCCAAATTTCCCATTAAAAAAAAAACCCAGCGAGGGTAATGGAACCATGGAAGCTCAGAGAAAGCTATCTCCAGTTGCTCTGCGATTAGTCACACAGACCCTGAATAAAGCGGAATTTAGGATGAGTCAATGCAAAGACGTATGGAATCGTGGGGAGAAAGAAGACAATAAATCTGTCATTGGCCGTTCCATCCTATTGTATTTGTCTTATACTATGTAACCCACCTTGGGTCTCAGCAACGTAAATGAATGAATAAGTAAATAAATATATAGATCCAGGTTAAGGGCAAATAGCAGCAAAAGGTTTCCTCTCTCTCTCTCTCCCTCTCCCCCCTCTCTCCCTTTCTTTCTCTCCCTCCCTCCCTCTCCCTTCCTCATTCCCTCCCCCCTCCTTCTCCCCTCCTAAGCCATTTATCTTCCAGCCTATTCAGTTCAAAACTAACAGTGCAATCCTAAAACAGAATTTTTAGCTTGCAGCTTTCACGGCTGGCGTCATAATGATCTTTAATTAATTTTTTTTGGGCTTCTAAGCTGCGGGCGCAACGAACACAGCTTACAAGCCCCCCAATTGTAATTCAAGGTTGCTAAACAGTTGGTGGTGGTGGAAAGAGTTGTGAAGTCACGACTGACTTTTGGCGACTGACTTACGGCAACCCTGTAGGGTTTTCAGGGCAAGAGAGGTCCAGAAGTGGTTTGCCATTGCCTGCCTCTGCGGTGTGACCCTGGACTTCCGAGGGGGTCACCCATCCAAGTACTCTTTGGAGCTGACCCTGCTTAGCTTCCGCGACAGGAAAAGATTGGGCTAGGCTGGCCCATCCAGGACAGGGCCACCAAGTAGAATTGTTCCCTTCTAAATCCCTTGAGCTCAACAGGTAACAGGGGATATGAAAAAGCTGAAACTGAGACCCTGGAGAAATGTTGCCTGTCAGAGCAGGCAAAACTGACCCTGATAGACCAAGGGTGCATTCAGACAGACAGCTAATCCTGCCATTGACCCGGCTGTAATTTGATCTAGATCTTTTTTATTCAGTGTTGCACGACCAGACGGCTCCCCTGTGAATCGCTTTACCGTGCCTGACTCTGCGGTGGATTGTCTAGATGGCATCCACCTTAAGGAGCTGTGTGGTCGGCTTTTTAAAAAAAATCCTGTTTGCGCATGCGCATATGTGCCTCACCGTCTACTTGTTTTTCCGTGCATGTGCGGACTTAAATGGTAAAAGCACAACCAGTGGTACCTTCCTCTAGGTACTGTTTCACTTAATAAAGTTGATAAAGCTCACGGGTCCGTCAGTTTTCTGGATAGTTTGAGTGGAGCTCTGTGGACGTTGCATGTTTAAGCGGTTATGCGCACATCGCTAAGACTTTTTTAAAACGGCGGCCGTTCAGGATGGTCTGGAGACCACCCCTACGGGCTGATTGCATGCTGGTGGAATGAGCAGACGGGGGAAAGTCTGCCATTGGCCCATCAGCCAGCTCAGGACTGGACTTTAACTGAACTTTTTAAGTAATGGGGATTGATGGGCTGATTGCGGGAGCGGCACAATTCTCAGGTGTTGCAGTCTGGATGTGCACTTTAAATCCACCAGGCACTTGTACCTGGCGCTGCTCAAAATAGCTGTCTGAATGCAACCCAAGAGTCAGGGTTCAGTATGAGGCAGCTTTGTGCGTTCAAACGTTCCCAAGCAGGCATGCACTAGAACAGGGGTCCTTAGCATGGTGTGTGCCAACACTTTTCCTGGTGCCCGCTGAGAATTTTTAGAAAGTGGGCGGGACTGGTGGGGCTTTTGACCAGCAAGCAGCTAGAGCTGGTTCTTAAGCTTAAAGTATTCTGGTGGCAACATGAGAGCTTTCGAGTCACAATAATGACAATAGCAAGGTTTTTACTTCTCTGCATTCCCTACCAAACCAAGGATTTACAAAGTTTGGAAGGTTATTCTTTCTTTTGTTGAAGATATCAGATTTTACACACAGTGACTCAGATATATGAAGTATTAGAGCGTTATAAGCTGTTACAGTTGCTTGTGGGGTCAGATGCATCCATTAGAGCCAGTTTGGTGTAGTGGTTAAGTGCGCAGACTCTAACCTGGGAGAACTGGGTTTGATTCCCCACTCCTCCACTTGCACCTGCTGGATGACCTTGGGCAAGCCATAGTTCTGTTAGAGCTGTCCTTGAAAAAGAGCAGTTCCTGTTAGAGCTCTCTTAGCCCCACCGACCTCACAGGGTGTCTGTTGTGGGGAGGGGAAGGGAAAGGAGATTGTAAGCTGCTCTGAGACTCCTTCAGGTAGTGAAGGGTGGAGTATAAATCCAATCTCCTCCTCCTCCTCCTCCTCCTCCTCCTCCTCCTCTTCTTCTTCGAGATCTATACTCCAGAAGAGGGCTAGATTTAGAAAGCTGTTGAGTTTTCCATTCTGCATGATCATTCTGATAGATCTTAGTAAGTGGGTCAGACCCAGGAGGTTGTGGAACACAATAACAAGCAGATCTAGTAAAGGGGCAAGCTTGAAGAGTCACATTAAGAGGTAGATGATTGGTGATAATGACATCGCCCAAGGTAAAGTTTTTGACATATAGTTTCAATAATTTTATTCAATGTATTTGTAATGCAGTATCCTACTTGCATATTTTTATAATGACTTTGATCTACTGATATATGCCAATAAAGGCTGACCTGACTTGGCTTGACCAGCAAGCATTCTGATTGGCCAATGAAGATTTGATTGGCTGTGCATATATATATTTTAAGAATCATCACTTCAGCAGCAGCTGCCACCATGGCACGAGGATCTTCACTGTGTGCCTGAAGGTGAGTGGTGGCAGCCATTTTGTGGCTGACTCTGCCTCCCGCGGCAGCCATTTTGTGGCAGCCATGTTGCGGCTGCGCCCACCACACTGTGCCAGGATTCCAAAGGTGCCCACAGGCTCAAAAAAACTCTGGGGACCCCTGCACTAGAAGCAGCCAGTGAGTGTGCAGGCAGTTCTGAACTTCCAGCCTGCCCTCCGGAGAATGAGCTCCCCCAACTGAACCCTTCTCCCAGAATCCTTCTTTGTGCCAAGTAGGCCTTGCTTTTCCTTAGCTACATGCTCTCTATAATTTGCACTCTCTATATGATTTCCCCCCCCCCTCTTTTTCTTTCTCACCGAGCCTCCAACACAGTCCCCGATGGGTTGAAACCACATGGATAAAGTTACTCGCAAGCCAAAGTTTCCAAAATAGAACGTAGCCCAGAAGAGTTACTATGAAAAAAAGAAAGAAAGAATAAAACATAGAAAAATGCTGTTTGGAAGCACAAAGAGAGGCTGCCTTATGTTCAGCCCAGTCCCAGTCTATAATTACATTGAAAAAGCTGGGCGATTCAGGCATATTTTCAAAACGCACAAGGCCTCTATGATTTCCTCAGAGGACCCAATGCTCATGTATAGAGGGCTGAGGGAAAATATATATATTTATTTTCTCTCCACCCTTATTCTTTCTACTTGTCCTGCCGCATCAAATAATATCTTATGGACTGAAAACTTTGTTGACAAGACTTAATGAAAAGTGAGGCATAAGCTGAGGGGGAGAGAGAGAGAGAGATCTGCGAGAGAGATTTGTGAGAGAAAGGGAGCAGGGGAAACCACCAGAGGAGTTAAGATTCCTCCAAGCCACGTAAAAATGGAATTTCCTAATTGAACATTGCATTCTGTTGAATCACAAGGCGCCTGTGATGTTGGCGGGTGATTAGGAACTGTGAACTGACAAAATATATAGCCCTTCAGAGCCCGTCTCAGGCAGCAAGCAGAAGCATCATGGTGCCTGTTGCTGTGATTGGCTGAGCTGCTGTGATGTCATGGAAGGCTTGTGAGAAGCTTAGATCCCTGAAGCCGAGAATGAAGGGCTCATAACAGTCCCATGTTCTATAAGAAAGTTTTGTCAGTTAGAGATCATAAGGAAATGGTCTTGTAAGCCCTGTTTCCTCAGGTCCTGAGACCTTGGGAAAGTCCTGTGGCTATTCCAGGTATCTGACCAGCAACCCCGCTCTTTCCATTACTCCTAGCAGTACCAGCCTCTTTCTGGGTAATAACACTGGGCCAGTCGTCCTGACTGGACGACTTCGGTGGTGGGGTTCCCCCTGCTGGCCGAATCCAGGCCAGCGGACTGGGGACCCCTGTAGTGGGGGATTCCCTGCCCCCCCCAGCATGACTTGGCAGCACTAACACAGGCAGATGGATTTATACATCTAGCACTCTATCTGTGTTACTGCTGAAAGGCTCTGGTTAGTTGCCCTTTTTCCTGCTTCACTCATACTAGTTAGCATGCGGATGATCCATCATATTTTCCCATTTTCAAGGTATCACACTCAAGGGATGACAAGCTCCCCTGCCATCCCTCCCCTTTTCTCTTCTTTGTAAAGTCGTGATGTGTTTGCAGAGAGCATTCAAAATATAAGATGGTTTAATAAACAAAAATAAGAAGAGTACACACGGCTTGTACAAGGATCAGGCTGAGCAAGGACGTAAAGAAAAGGTGAAAACATGCAATTCGCTAAGCTCTGTTACCTGAAGGTGTTCAAACCTGTACTATCTTTTTATTATTGATTGGTTGTCAATTTTTAACCGGCTTGTATTAGTGCTTTTTAATGCTTTTTAAGCACTTTTTAAAATTAGTGCTTTTTTTGAAGAAAGGTTGAGGTGCTTCGGGCACTTTAGCTTGGAGAAATGATGGCTGAGGGGTGACATGATTGAGGTTTATAAGATTATGCATGGGATAAAGCAGACAGAGAAAGAAGTCCTTTTCTCCCTTTCTCACAATACAAGAACTTGTGGGCACTCAATGAAATTGCTGAGCAGTCAGGTTAGAACAGATAAAAGGAAGTACTTCTTCATCCGAAGAGTGATTAACACGTGGAATTCACTGCCACAGGAGGTGGTGGCGGCTACAAGCATGGGCGGCTTCAAGAGGGAATTGGATAAACATCTGGAGCAGAGGTCCATCAGTGGGTATTAGCCACAAAGTATAGATAGAAACTCTCAGTCTGGGGCAAGTGATGCTCTGTATTCTTGGTGCTTGACGGGGGAGACAACAGTGTGAGGGCTTCTAGTGTCCTGCCCCCAGTGCTGGTCTTTCTGAGGCACCTGGTGTTTTTGGCCACTGTGTGACAGAGTGTTGGACTGGATGGGCCACTGGCCTGATCCAACATTGGCTTCTCTTACGTTCTTATGTTCTTAGGTTGTAATGGCCAGTGGCTTTATACAATAAACCTACCTACCTAAGCTCTTAATGCTGTACTTCATCTAAATGATGTCCACGTGCAGCTACTGGTGTGACCTTGGGTCAGTCACAAGTTCTCTCAAAGCTGTTCTCTCAAGGGGAGCCCTCAAAAGAGCTCTTTCAGCCCCACCTACCTCACAGGGTGTCGGTTGTGGGGAGGGGAAGGGAAAGAAGCTAGTAAACTGCTCTGAGACTCTGAGTGAGGGATGGGATATAAATCCGATGTCCTTTAGGGGTTTGGGGAGGGGAGGTACCTCAACAGGATTTAATCCCATAGAAGTCATCTGCCAAAATTGCCACTTTCTCCAGGGGGACTGATATTTGTAAAGTGTAGATCAGATATAACTCTGGGAGATCTCCAGTCACCACCCCTAGGTTGGCGACCCTGATTTTAAAAAGTCCTTCATTATCTTGGTTCTCAGAGCTAGGACTTCTTCAGTTGTCCCTTGACATGTGGACAAGATGGAGTCCCTACCTGAAGGTCTTGACTTTCTTGGCTAGTGTTCAATGAAGGAAGATGAACAAGGAGAAGAGCGTTTCCTTCTTGTGTACTGATCTCCTAATTGTGAGAGTCCTACAGAGTCAGTCACCAAGAAGTGTCCTTAAGCAGGAATTCTTTATTGAGAAAGGTCTGCTATGGTCATCTGCACTTCTTGTGTTAGTAATGGCTGACACAGCCCCAAGCAGGACTATTATACAGAACTCAAAAAGGGGTCTGGTAATGCATTGCAACCAATCACCATGTCAGAGAAAAGGCGCTTAAATTACTGGTTTACAGTTCCCAGGGAAAATGCGGGAAGAATTAGAGTCAGACAGGAGAAGAGATACATGGACAGGCACTAACAGTCTCCCAAGGTCGGAGCAGCTCCAAGAGCAATAAGCATGCTGTGAGAAGTATAACGTAACATTCCACAGACCCGGTGTCAAGGGTTCACTCATCCCACCTCCCGGGCAGGAGATGGCAGCCTTAGCTGACACTAATCTCCCCTTGAGACTTTGTTCCAATGCCCGAAATGAATACCACACCCAAGGTCTCAGGTAGAGGTCTTTCGTTACCTGATCTTCTCAGCCAGAGATGCCGGGGACTGAACCTGGGACTTTCTACATGCCAAGTAAAGGCCCTTCCACTGAGTCATTAATTTTATTTATTTATTTTATTGGATTTATGAATGGCTTGTCCTGCAAGCAATTTACAACCTTATAAATATTTAAAATACAATTAACATATGATTAAAGTTATCGACAGTAAAACAATAAATTAAAACTAAACCAAGATGGCATATAGCAAGTCTGCTTTGCCAGCCACACCACCGTCCTCCACAGCAGGAGGAGAAGAAGAGGAGGAGGAGGAGGAGGAGATTGGATTTCTACCCCGCCCTTCACTACCCAAGGGAGTCTCAGAGCAGTTTACAAACTCCTTTTCCCTTCCCCTCCCCACAACAGACACCCTGGGAGGTAGGTGGGGCTGAGAGAGCTCTGAGACAAGTGTCCTTGAGAGAGCAGCTGGTCCAGAGCTATGGCTTGACCAAGGTCATCCAGCGGGTGCAAGTGGAGGAGTGGGGAATCAAACCCGGTTCTCCCAGATTAGAGTCCGCGCACTTAACCACTACACCAAGCTGGAAGAGTACATGGGGGCGACAGAAGAGAAAGAGAGGGTGGCAGTCCTAATCTCCCATTGCTGACCTCAACTAGAAGCCTAGCGGAACATCTCTGCCTTACAGACCCTGTGGAACTGCACCAGATCCCGCAGGGCCCTGCTCTTACTCAGCAGAGACTTTCACCAGGTCGGGGCCAGGACAGAAAAGGCTCTGTCCCTAGTTGAGGACAGCTGGACCTCCCTAGGGCTGGGGATCACCAGTAAGTTGTTATCAGCCAATCTCAGCATTCTTCTGCTCTCTAGGGTCTGAGGCAGAGGTCTTTCACATCACCTATGGCCTGGTCCTTTTGGATGGAGATGCCGGGGATTGAACCTGGGACCTTCTGCATGCCAAGCTGATGCTCTACCACTGATCCATGGTGTTTATAGTAAACAAGGGGGGCCCGCGATATTCGCGGGGGGGGGGAGAAGCTGACAGCTGCTCCTCCTTCCTCCGCCCCCTTCCCCCCTTCCTCTGCCCCCTCCCCCCCCAGAGACTCCCGGCGGGCCTCGGTGGCTCTCGCCGGGCCCGCCGCTTGCCCCCTTCCCCCCTCGAGACTCCCGGCGGGCCTCGGCGGCTCTCGCCGGGCCTGCCGCTTGCCCCCTTCCCACCCCAGAGACTCCCGGCGGGCCTCGGCGGCTCTCGCTGGGCCCGCCGCTTGCCCCCTTCCCCCCCCAGAGACTCCTGGCGGGCCTCGGCGCCTCTCGCCGGGCCCGCCGCTCGCCCCCTTCCCCCTCCTCCGCGGGCTGTCGGCTGGCCTCAGCGACTCTCGCCGGGCTGCTGCTGTTCCAAGAGCATTCCCCGTGCATGCGCAGGGGACGCTCTTTTACTTTTCGGGAGATTTAAAGATCCCCTGAAAAGTTTTAGATAGATTTCGGATTTTTCTGCAAGCGGGGGGGTTACCCCCCACCTGCAGAACCCCCCCTCTGCCCTCCAAGTGCCCCCCGCGTGGATTTAAGTATCCGCACGCGGGGGGGGGGGCACTTGGGAATTAGATATATAGATGCTGCTAACATCAGGCACCTCTGCTGAATGGAGCCAATGGGGAAACCGCTCTGCTTGTTTTGAATTGTTAACCAATCCGCAATGCAATCGCAGGGGGTGTTCAACCCAAGAGAAAAGCTGTCATTGCAAACGGGATAGGTTGAAATTTCAAACACTGTTATTTGCAACAACTGAAGCATCGCAAGGGAGAAATTCAGCCGAAGCGGATTCCAGAAGCCTCTCTCGTGAGAGGAAACTGAGTCAATGTTGTCTAGATGTTTTCCGATAAATCCCTTGTGGGTGCAAATGTCTCGGGCTGTTTTGGAACCTCGAGCTGGAAGCAGAGAGTCCGATAAACAATATTTATTGCCGATGTCATGCAATCTTTTCAGCTAAGCATTTCCGCAAGCCCCTTTCCACCCCCTCATAATAATAATAATCCATCACTTGGCAGAGTGTGTGTTTTTCTTGCAACTATGAATGCCTTCACAGATTCTGAGTCCACCCTCTAAAACTGAACTCTGAACCTGTTTGGGGTAGTAATTTATTTCAAATGCTGTGTCACTACAGGGCCCGGAGCTCTTCTCAGTTCTGAGATGCAGAAGAACGTCCATGAAAAGTGAGCTCCCCAAAAGTTCTGACTCTTTTAACAGAGCCCAGTGAGGGGCAGTGCAGATGAAGGGGTGGAGCGATGTAGATATGGGGGTGTGGCTATGCCAATAGAAGAAGAGAAGAAGAAGAGATTGGATTTATACCCCGCCCTCCACTCCCCAAGGGAGTCTCAGAGCGGCTTACAAACTCCTTTTCCCTCTCACAATGAAGAGAGGTGTTTCGAATGCAAACCGGACGGCGCGGGCTCAGGAGGAGCCGCAGGGTGAACCGGCTCAAGGCGGCTAACAAGCATAAAAATACCATCAAAGGTTTACAATATAAAACAGACAGTTAAAACTAACACAACATCCTACACACAATATACTACAACAGATGGCGGCTTCAGAGTTCTCATGGCGAACGGAGGCAGCAAGGGGTGCAGCCAGCAGGACCAGGGCGATGTTATCAAACCAGTTCCCCCCCCCCCCCCAGTGGTGGCTCCTAGTTGAAAGCCTGGCGGAAGAGCTCTGTCTTACAGGCCCTGCGGAATTGCAATAAGTCCCACAAGGCCCTGATGTCATCCGGGAGCTCGTTCCACCAGTAAGGAGCCGCCACTGAGAAAGCCCTGGCCCTGGTACAGGCCAACCGAACGTCTTTTGGACCGGGGCAAGTCAGACGATGTTGGGTGCCTGACCTCAGTGTCCTCTGGGGCCTATATGGGGAAAGGCGGTCCCTCAAGTAGGCAGGCCCCTGACCATATAGAGCTTTAAAGGTTAACACCAGCACCTTGAACCGGATCCGGTATGCTAGGGGCAGCCAGTGCAGCGACTGCAGCACAGGCCGGATGTGGTCCCGCAGAGAGAGACCCATCAGCAGCCTGGGAGCAGCATTCTGCACCAGCTGCAGCTTCCGGATCTGAGACAAGGGCAGCCCCATGTAGAGAGCGTTACAGTGATCCAGACGTTATGCTCTGCAAATTACACCAGAGACGCATACAGTTCTAACTGTAATTATAAACAATACACACAGATAGTGGTCCTGCCACTGTGCATAAGTAACATCTACATTGAAGTCCTAGAATTCCGTAAGTCTGCTTCCAGTTGGGTGTCGTGGTTAAGCGCGCTGACTCTGATCTGGGAGAACCGGGTTTGATTCCCCACTCCTCCACTTGCACCTGCCGGATGACCTTGGGCAAGCCATCGTTTTCTTAAGAGCTGTTCTCTCAAGAGCAGTTATCGGGAGAGCTCTCTCAGCCCCGCCTCCCCCACAGGGTGCCTGTTGTGGGGAAGGGAAAGGAGATTGTAAGCCGCTCTGAGACTCCTTTGGGTAACGAAGGGCGGGGTATAAATCCAAGCTCTTCTTCTTCTTCTTCTTCTTCTTCTCTATTAGTATGGAATATAATTTACAGCAAGGCTAATGTTTGCAGCCCCATCTCTAAGGAAAGCGGCCTGATGAAGCCTTAAGAAATGGCGAAGTCGCCTAGGCGTGCCGTTGCCACTCCTTTGGTTCACCCTGCGGCTCCTCCTGAGCCCGCGCCGTCCGGTTTGCATTCGAAACACCTCTCTTCATTGTGAGAGGGTGACTGCATCATTCTATAGAAAGACGTGTATAAAGTACTGGAGTCAGAGAGGCGTAGTAGTGAAATCAGATCATAGTTTATTAGGTGGTCAAGATGAACATGCTGAAAGGAGGCTCGGGGGCCTGCTCATATACACACTTTAGCCACACCCCCGGCCTCCCCCAAAATACCCAATAGGGTCAGTTTTGCATGGTTGTGCACCGTAGGTCCCCTCGTGGATCCTAGGCGCCCTATTGGATAGAATTACAATCCGGCCGGGCTATTGTCTCCCGGACTGAAGCTCTGGTAGCTATCCTGGCCAGGGGCATTGCTCTGACTGTGTGGCATTCGCCATTGAATACCTTACAACGTGTACTTTCAAGGACTATCAGGTCCCCGTTCAACTGGTGCAGATGTTGTCTGTGCACGGCGGCCGAGCCGCGACCACGTGGGTTGTTTATAATTGTAATTAGAACTGCCTAAGAGGGCAGAAGTCTCTAGTGTGATTCGTACAGCGGGACAGACGATTCTGTTTCTTTGTTTGCATAACTGCAGTTGCTGCATTTCCATTTTTGTGTGGTCGTCACCACCTGGCTGCAAGCATCTTTATCTATCACTCACAAAAACCAACCACAAAAATGTCAGCATCAGGGGGAACATCTCTTCCGTCCCCTGGAGCCACTTCTGTCCTCTGTCCCTTTATTTGGCTTTTACACACACACACGCACACACACAGAGGAAAGGAAATGGAGAGAAGCAGCTGGTTCCGATCTCCAGGCCTGCAGGCAGCTGTGCCCTTATCGCGCCCATCAGCATCTCAGACCTCTCTTTGCTGAGAGGGGGGAGATGTTTACATGCCCGGCCTGTGGGAACAGTTGGCCTCCACTGGCTGGGACTTCGCTATCGGCAGAGACAGCGTGGCAGAGGGGGATTGATCTGATACCCAAGCACTGCTGCGATGGGAAACGAGCTTGCAGGTCTCAGAGGCTGGCCGGTGGTCATAGGGATGCCAGCCTCCAGGTGGGACCTGGGGATCCCCTGGGATTACAGGTCATCTCCAGGCTCCAGACGACAAACCCTGACCATGCCAAGACTCCGCCCCCCAAATTATTGGGATATTTGGTGAATATCCCCAGGGATTTGATTGTGTAGCAAAATCCCCTGGGATTTGTGTAGCAGACACCATCAAATGCCTTAGAAAAATTTTAGTAAAGTGTGGATGGTTTAATTTTTATCGACTTTACGATGGTATGCTGTATGGTTTGACGATGTTGGGACCCGCCCTAAAAATCAAATAAACAAATAAATACAGCAGAGTTTTTCCCGAGTCACAGAAGCATGATAACTGCAGTAAAGAGTGCAGTAAATAAATCTCCCAAGAAGTAGATTGCAAAAAAAGGAAACTTACATTTAGATCCAGTTCACATTCAGGTTGCAGTCAAAAGGAAAGGGCCTAATCGAAAGAGTACAGTTTCCTTATCACAAATGGCCAGCTTGTCCAGCATCACGAGTGTGGGAGTATGAGGGCATCGTCTCTACAGGAGAGACCTGCAGAGATCTGTGTCTCCATGGAAGGCCATGTTCCGAGAGGGAGAGGACAAAGGGAGAGAGGAGGGGTCAGAAGGCAGCTCCCAGGTGAAGACAAAGAGAAGTGTCCCATTCAAGAAGGGAACCCCTAGACACCCTTAGAGTGATGTACACCCCCCAGGCATGCTGAGTCGCTCACTCCAACAACAATCTCCAGGTATTTCCCATCCCAGAGCTGGCAACTGAAGTAGCTGCCTGATCAGATGGCATGTTCGGCTGAGTGGGTTTTTTTTTTGCCTTTTGTTTCCCATGCGCATAAATGAGGAACTGCCCCTCCACACTGAGAGTTATGCGCATACTGCTAAGCGAGGGAAAAAATGGCACCAAGTTGGGATGGAATGGGCAGACCATCCCAATGGCTTGAGTGCATGCTTGAGCAATCAGACAGGGGAAAGTCCGTCTGTAGCTCATTGGCAAGCGTTAGGATTGGACTTTCCCTGGTGACTTATAACTTCGCTTCCCTGGCGGGGCAGCACAGGGTGCTGACGGTTGTGGGAACTTTCCCAGATGCTGCTGTCTGATCGTTCCTTTTAGATCCATCAGGCATTCACAGCTGAGTCTGATCTAAAGGCATGTCTGACTGTGGCCTTAGTCCAGCATCCTGTCTCACACAGTGGCCAACCAGTTCCTCTGGAGGGCCAACGACAGGGCTTAGAGGCCGAGGCCTTCCCCTGAGAAGAACCTTAGACCAGTGAGGGTCCATCTAGTCCAGCATCGTGTCTCACACAGTGGCCAACCAGTTCTTCTGGAGGGCCAGCTACAGGGCAGAGAGGCCGAGGCCTTCCCCTGAGAAGAACATCAGAAGAGCCCTGTAGGATCAGAACAATAGTCCATCTTATCCAGCATCTTGTCTCACACAGTGGCCAGCCAGTTCCCCTGGAGGGCCAACAACAGGACACAGAGGCCGAGGCCTTCCCCTGATGAGAACATCAGAAGAGCCCTGCTGGGTCAGACCAGTGAGGGTCCATCTAGTTCAGCATCCTGTCTCCCACAGTGGCCAACCAGGACCCTGTCTCACACAGTGGCTAATGATGACCGAAGGGTGACATAACAGAGGTTTACAAAATTATTCATGGGATATAAAAACTAGAGAAAGAAATACTTTTCTCCCTTTCTCACAGTACAAGAACTCGTGATGCACTCAACAAAATTAATGAGTGGTAGATTTAGAACAGATAAAAGGGAGTACTGCTTTCAGCTCTGTCCACAATCTGCCATGAACTGCACAAACATCTTTAAAGGCTGGTAGACCACTGGTCTGATCTGGCAGGGATCTTCTTGTGTTCTTATGAAAGATGCTTTTAGAAGATGGATGTGGGTACCAGAAAACCCAGGGATGGGCATCCCTTTGTGGGTGTCTGGTCTATCTCATCAGGCGTTCTAGCGTGTAAGATCTCAAGAGCTTTCTCTGCTGAAGGATGTTATCTTCTGAGAATGCACCGAAGAGGAGAAGAAACACAGTTCTCTTTATTGTTCTGAGGATGCATTGTGGTCTCTTCTTCCCCAGGTGACACACTACTGATAAGAGGACAAAGCCAGAGAGCTCTTGGTGAAGTTCCAATTGATTTTGGCTTCCCTGTTCTGTTTTTCCTCCGAGTTTCCTGCTTTTGTTCTCCACGGGGTTTGATACTTTGCCAGGCTGGAAGAGCGGTATCTATTCTTTGTATTATTGTAGGCTTGTGTCTTTCTTTTGATGATCAGATCAAGGGTGGTACAACCTACAGTTCTTATCTGTGACAGTTGATCTGTACAAACAAAGACTGCACCGCTGATTTCTCAAAACTGATAAAGGAGTGCCTGGCTCCGGGGTTTGTCCCTGTGTGCTTTTGGCAGCCGGAATGAATGGTCCGTCAATTCTACCGCAGTTTTAATGTGCAGAATGGAGGGCAATCTGTATTCTGTTCTCCGTCCCTAGATAGGACTATAGGACTGCCATTTTGCAGATGGACAATTGATAGGCCCCTAACCTGGATGGCCCAGGCTAGCCCTATTTTATCAGATCTCTAGGACTACTGGACTCTTGCTCTTTTCTACTGCTACAGACAGAACAACATGGCTACCCATCTTGATCTATCATCAGATATCAGAAGCCAAGTGGGGTCGGCCCTGGTTAGTGCTTGGATAGGAGACCATCAAGGAAGAAGAAGAAGAAGAAGAAGAAGAAGAAGAAGAGAGTCTCACTTGGAGTCTCAGAGTGGCTTACAAACTCCTTTCCTTTCCCCTTCCCCTCCCCACAACAGACACCCTGTGAGGTAGGTGGGGCTGAGAGAGCTCTCAAGAATTGCCCTTGAGAGAAGAAGAAGACGACGAAGAAGAAGAGAAAAGATTGGATTCATACCCTGCCCTCCACTACCTAAGGGAGTCTCAGAGCAGCTTACAAACTCCTTTCCCTTCCCCTCCCCACAACAGACACCCTGGGAGGTAGGTGGGGCTGAGAGAGCTCTGAGACAACTGTCCTCAGGAGAACAGCTGGTAAAGAGCTATGGAAGATTTGATGGTCTCCTGCCTCTGAATGGCAACCTGCCTCTGAATGTCTCTTGCCTTGAAAACCCTATGGGGCCACCGTAAATCAGCTGTGACTTGACAGCCCCTGACCTGAATGGCACAGGTAGGTTGATCTCATAAGATCTCAGAATGTAGGTGAGGTTGGCCCTGGTTTGTGCTTGCTTGGATGGGGGACCACCTGTTGTGAGTGATGGCTCTGATTTCTCTGATGAAGAGCTACCTGCTAGCCCTCAGCTGGTAATTTGAACAGCTGGCTCTGAGCCGGAAGGAGAACAGCAAGAGTTCAGGTTACAGCCTACAGCTAAAACCGAGCCAACACCTTGTAGCTCTGAATCAGTAAACAAGTCTTCAGCAGCCACTCCCAGCCCACCTGGCTGACCCACAACCTTGCAACGCTGATGCTGTCAGAGTTGCTGTAATGTAGTATGTTCTGTGTAGCAACCAGCCTGCCATGTGCTTCCAGATAATGGCGCCCGCCACATGGCCAGAGCACATGGTCAGGCAGAGAGGAGAGCTTGAATCTGGAGGAACAATAGACGTCCAGATTCTAAGCCTCCACCAATGTGGGACCTAGGTTCTCCCTGGGGAGCCAGTGCAGTCAAAGGCTCCTCCAGGGAACCTATGACAAACATGCACATATGTTAAGCCCCTATCAGGTCTTTTGGGTGCGGCCGGAGGTGTGGCTCCGGCCAGCATATAATGAGGGCCCTGGAGCCCTGGAAGCATGCTTGATCTAACCATCTACTGGACATGCTAAATCACTTCAATAAAGGCTTCATGATTTCACCGTTCCTGGTCTCCCGAGTCCAGTACGCTTCAGTTGCTTAGAGTTGCGAGAAAGGAGAAGAAGTGCAAGATTCATGGCAGGGTTTGGGGAGGGGGGAGACTTCAATTGGGGTATAATGCCAAAGAGAGACCACCTTCCAAATTAGCCAGGTTCTCCAAGAGAACTGATCTCCGTCGCCTGGAGATCAGTTGTAATCTCAGGAGATCTCTCTACCCACCACCTAGCGGTTGGCAATCCTACACTCTTGGCTACTGGCCTGGAGAAAGTGGTGATCAGCATTTTCCCTGGGCGTGTCAGAAAGGGCCACAAGAAATAAACCCTTCCTGCCCTCCCTCTCATAATCTGTCAAAGTTCACAGAACCAGCATTGCTGTAAGATGGCGGTCAAGCCTCTGCTGAAAACCTCCAAAAAAGGGGAGCCCGCCACCTCCCGAGGAATGATAGGTTTGCCAACTTCCAGGTGGGTCCGGGAGATCTGGAATTACTATTGACCTCTAAATTACAGCTGAGCAGTAGCAGGGTGAGAGGTATGTGGCTGAAGCGCAGACCTGTGCTCCCTTTGAGACTTGGAGGAAGGAAGTGAAACAGGGTGAGCTAAGAGAGTACGCTCTGGGAACCTTGATGACAAATTTGGGCTTGCCTCTCCATAATGTGCAAAATGGAGATGAAATAAGCACATTGGTTGCATAAAAATGTGCAAATGGTTGCTTTGGAGGGTGGACTCAATGGCATTAAGCCCCACTGAGGTCACTCCCCTCCCCAAACCCTGCCCTCCCCAAACCCTGCCCTCCCCAAGCCCCACTCCCCAAACCTGCAGGTATTTCCCAACCCCACAGCTGGCAACCTTAGGTAAAGAGCTTCAGCTGCGATCCAGCAAGAAGTAGGAAGAACAGGAAGTGGCGGTTCTATTCTACTTCCTGTTTCCATTTGTATTTAATAACGTCCAAAGCTATTTTCAGGCTGAACGGAGGGGACTTAGCCTGTCGTGAGATGAACGCCTGGCACTCTGCGACTTTTCAGCAATAACTATTTATTGCAGACCTAAAACAGAAGAACTTTCACCTCTGTCTTTCTTTCCTCTGGGATGTTTCGGTTTCTCTTTGCTCTGCTAGAGCTGCTGGCTCTCTCGTGCATAGGGCGGCCAAATCTGGGTTGAAAAATCCCTGGAGATTTGAGAATGGAACCTGGGAAAGCAGGCCTTAGGGGAGGGACCTTGGTAGGGTACAGTTCCATCCAGTCCGCCTTCCAAAACAGCCGTTACCTCCAGCAGAAGTGGAATAAATGTTTTATTCAGGGGTCTGTTGGAGCGGGAGCGCACAGGAGCGCAGCTCCGGGAGTGAGGAGCCCAGGGGGCGGGCACATGACCAAGCCCCGCCCCCTCCTCGGCTTCCCCGAGCAGTGCAGAGGCGCAGTGCCCCGGGGAAAGCCCTGCTAGGGTCTTTATTGTTTTTAATGTTTTGTTTTAATATTGATAATTTTTTCATTGTTCCTTTTACGACTGTGTGCTGCTTTTCCAGAGACTTGCTCAAGGTGGCATATAAATTTTCTAAGTATACCATTTTTTATCTGGGCACATGGCACATAAGTCCTGGAGAAATTTCACCAACCCTTCAGCAGCTTCCACCCCATCAGTTTGGTGTGGTGGTCAGGAGTTGGACTCTAATCTGGGAGAACCGGGGTTGATTCCCCACTCCTCCACATGCAGCTGCTGGTGTGACCTTGGGCCAGTCACAAGTTCTCTCAGAGCTGTTCTCTCATGAGCAGTTCTCAAAAGACCTCTCTCAGCCCCACCTACCTCACAGGGTGTCTTGTTGTGGGGAGGGGAAGGGGAAGGGATGGGTGGTGCACATGTCCTGGGTATCTTGTCTACTTGAAACCTGGTGGTTTCAAGGGAGCAGGAAGAGATTGTGGGTGTGTTCTTTACGCTTATTTTTCTTGCACAAAGTATTGGATGGGGAAGGGACTGGAGGAAGAGCAGGTCAGTTTCACTCACCTGTGGAGTGGAGCCTGAGGGGTGGGTGTTGCCTTCTGACACACTTCCGGTATGTTAGGGGGTGTGGCATATGCAAATGAGCTATGCAAATGAGTTATGGTAATGAGCTCCTGCACCTCTTTTTCTACAAAATGACCCCTGGTTTTATTTATTCAATCTGATTAGTGTAAGAACAGAACAACAAAGGACCCTGCAAGCCGGCAAACAGCCATTGCACCTCACAGTAGAATTTGTCTTCTTACTGGGGCTCATGAGAACATCAGAGGAACTATGTTGGATCAGGCCAATGGCCCATCCAGTTCAACACTCCATGTTACACAGTGCTTTGCGCGCACACACCAAGGGACTCCTGGAGATGGTCAGGAGTCCCCCTGCTACAGTGCAGGTAGGACTTGGCAACCCAACTTCCCACCTGGCCATCCTGCAGGCCTCCTAAAATCAAAGGCTGCGGGTGGAGAGAACTTTGCCTTGCTAAACTCATTTCCCTTTCTTTTCTCTTTCTTCAGTTGAGAGCTCAAGAGGAGCCGTCAGCCCCACCAGGGTCTCTAAGGAGAGGTTCTTCTGACTTCTGACACCATGTCAGATTAACGCCGGAGACTCTGTGAATTTCCCACAATAACACTTTATTGTAAACATAAAACGGAACTGTTTTTTTTCTCTTCTGCATTCCTTTTCTGAGCTGTGTTTCTAGGACTACAAGCATTTCATCTCTCTCTTGGGCCTAAAGGAGAGTAGAAAAACATAAAGAGGCTAAAGGTGAACTTGTATTCGGAGACAAAGGTAAGTTGGCAAGTAATCATTCGTAATATGAGTTCTTTAAGAAGTCCACACTGATGTTCCGTTGTTTCCCTCTCATCCCTTTCAGATTTTTGGTCGGAACCTGAACTCAGGACCCCATTCTCTTGTTTCTGTTAGAAGCACACTCACCCATTTGCCAACTGGCAGTGAGCAATCCCTCTCCCCACCATCAACAAATTGAGGAGCAGGAGAAAAAAAAATGTCATTGATGGTGACACTCTAGGAAATTCCCTTAGTTTCTATAGTCTTTCCTGTAGTGATTATGGGAAATTCCTAGAGTGTCACTTGTAAGCGACATTATAGCCTCCTGCAGCTCCACCCTCCCCAAGCACTGCTCCCAAATCTCCCTGTGTTTGCTGGCACTGGGCTGGGAACCCAGTGAGGTAGTGAATGCTCTGTATCTTTGGTGCTTGGGGGGCAACAGTGGGAGGGCTTCTGGTGTTCTGGCCCCACTGCTGGACGTCCTGATGGCCCCTGGGTTTTGGCCACTGTGGGACACAGAATGTTGGAATGGATGGACTGTTTGCCTGGTCCAGCATGGCTTCTCTTATGTCCTTATGTCTGGGGCAGCGATGCTCTGTCTACTTGGTGCTTGGGGGGGGGCAAGAGTGGGAGGGCTTCTGGAGTTCTGGCCTTGCTGATGGAGCTCCTGATGGCACCTGGTATTTTTGGCCACTGTGTGACACAGACTGGATGGGCCATTGGCGTGATCCAACATAGCTTCTCTTATGTTCTTATGTCTGGGGCAGTGATGCTCTGTGTTCTGGGTGTTGGGGGAGGGCAATGGTGGGAGGGCTTCTGGAGTTCTGGCCCCACTGGTGGACCTCCTGATGGCCCCAGGGTTTTGGCCATTGTGTGACACAGAGTGTTGAACTGGATGGGCCACTGGCCTGATCCAACACTGGCTTCTCTTATGTTCTTATGAACCCCAGTAAGAAGACAAATTCTACTGTGATGTAATGGCTGCTTGTCTGCTTCCAGGTCCCTTTTTTGTAAGCAGATGTTGTGAAACTGGGATTTGTTTTCTAACAAGATGTTCTCGTCCTCAACCCATTGAACTTCCGGGTCTTGAGCCACAGAAACCTGAAGCAAGACCTCTTCCCCTTTTCCTGAATGGTTCCGTATTTGTGATCATGAAAAAGTGCCTAAGACGGAAACATCCCCTTTTAACGTTGCCACTGGGATAGTTTTATTCGTCTTTGTTTTGCGGTTGGACTGCTGCGAAGGAGCGTAGGGACCTGAATTGCTGGCCTTTTAAGAGGCGTTCGCATTCTTATATCTAGTAGACAAGAGCTGGCTGCTGTGCAGATAGAAAAAATCAGGTGGCGGCGGCAGGGGGCAATCTCATGGCATTTGCAAAGTAGGCAAAGAATTTGGAGGTGCTCATGGACCCGGCCTTGCTTTTGGAAATGCTGAAACAAAGAAAACAGGAAAAGCAATGTCCGTACCTGCTCAGATGTTGCCCCCCCCCCCCCATCAAAGGAGTACAGGTCTACACTCCCAAATCTCCAGGGATTTGCCAGCCCAGAGTTGAAAACTAGGCCGGCTGACAGGAATACATCTAGCTTGCCCTAAAATCCCCCTGGCAACTGGTGGGGGGGCAGGAGGGACTTTCTAGCAGTGGAAGGAGGCCTAGCTCAACTATAAATACACGTTGATGGGGCCCAAACTGGCGGAGACTGACCAAGAGAGAGATCTTGGAGTCATAGTAGATAACTCAATGAAAACGTTGAGACAGTGTGCGACTGCAGTGATAAAGGCCAACACTATGCTGGGGGTTATTAGGAAGGGAATTGAAAACAAATCAGCCAGAATCATAATGCCCCTGTATAAATCGATGGTGCAACCGCATTTGGAGTACTGTGTGCAGTTCTGGTCGCCACACCTCAGAAAAGATATTATAGCATTGGAGAAAGTGCAGAAAAGGGCAAATAGAATGGTTAAAGGGTTGGAACACTTCCCCTATGAAGAAAGGTTGAAGCGCTTGCGGCTCTTTAGCTTGGAGAAAGGACAGCTGAGGGGTGACATGATCGAGGTTTATAAGATTATGCATGGGATAGAGCAGGCAGAGAAAGAAGTCCTTTTCTCCCTTCCTCACAACACGAGAACTCGTGAGCACTCCATGAAATTGCTGAGCAGTTGGGTTAGAACAGATAAAAGGAAGTACTTCTTCACCCAGAGAGTGATTAACACGTGGAATTCACGGCCACAGGAGGTGGTGGCGGCTACAAGCATGGACGGCTTCAAGAGGGGATTAGCTAAACATATGGAGCAGAGGTCCATCAGTGTCTGTTAGCCACAAGGTATAGATAGGAACTCTCAGTCTGGGGCAAGTGATGCTCTGCATTTTTGGTGCTTGGGGGGGGGGGGCAACAGTGGGAGGGCTTCTAGTGTCCTGGCCCCACTGCTGGACCTCCTGAGGGCACTTGGTGTTTTTGGCCTCTGTGTGACAGAGTGTTGGACTGGATGGGCCACTGGCCTGATCCAACTTTGGCTTCTCTTAGGCTCTTATTTTATTATGTTGCAGCAGCATCACCAGCGACCCGGCAAATGTCATGGCAATGTCATGGCACCACCAGCGATGTGGGACACTCTGGCGTTTTGGCAAAAACCATTTTTACCTTTAGTGGGGACTCAGGAGCCCTGCTGGGAACTTTACCCCCCAAACAGAAGCAGCTGAGATCTCCGTTGCTTTTCATCATCAGCTGGGCAGTTCTCCACAGCCTGAGTTATGATTAACCAGACCGGATGAGGTGTGGGTTAAAGGAAAACACGGCGGGCACAGAGCCATGGGACCTGGGCCAGAAAGAAGAAATTGGAAATGCCCCCCCCTGCCCCCCCCCGCCCACATCTAACTAATGCTTGACTCTTTGGAGAGAAACAGTTAACCATTCTGGAAGCCCTTGGGTGATACTGCTTCCTGCGTAAAGTCCAGTGGTCCATCAGGCAGAACGATGGATGAGAAGGTTGACCAGAAAAACCTACAAGCTCAGCTGGACCTTTAGTTTCGAAGCAATCAAGCATGGCAGATTCTTGGAAGGTTCACCCACTCCCCCCCGCCACTGTCCTGTTCACAGCACCAGAGCACAGGCAAGGTTCGGTAGAGACCCGAACCAAAAAGAAAGTTCATGATTAAAAAATGGCTTTAAAAAGGGAAAGAAATGTTCGGTTAGCTGGTTTTTCTCCTTTCGGACCAGGAAAACAGAGGACCTTTTCGCACTAGACCTTAAATCTTGGTTCAACCCTGTCCCCGAACTTGCATTCTACATTACACACAAGTTCACCCCTGTAATTATCTCAGGTTATTTTTACATTCTACACTACTCTCGAGTTCATCCCTGTAATTTTGGGGTATTTTTTGTTTCCACATTACACTGAGGTCACCCTGGTTTCGCCCCACACTTGTCCTGGGACAAACGGATGCTGTTATAACCAGGGATAAATGCAAGGTTTTTGTGTCCCGAGTTGAGCTCTGATAAAACCAGGGATGAGATCCAAGTGCGGAAAAGACCAGAATCTTGTGGTGGGGATTTCAGGGGGATGAGATATTTACGCAGCCTTTTCCTGCTCGTTTTGTAGTCACCTGGGCATCTTGTTCTACATGAAAAGCCCCAAACAACAGAGCACTTGCACATTTTGTAATGGGGATATCAAACCTATTAATCACTCCTGCAGCTCCCTTTCATTACCTTCTGCGGACCCCCATAACGGTAATTTGTAGCTGCACTGCACCATAGGCTTTGTAGTCTTCAAGCTGCTCAAAGGTTGCAGTCACATGCACGAGATAAAGCAGGGGGGGGGGGTAGAGAGGCTATTTCCTCAGGCGGAAGTTGACCCACAGTTGCACAGTCACACAGTCTTTTGAAGCTGCGGGTGCAGCCCGTCACTGTGTGATCAGACGCAACCGTGCGTGAGTCGGGGTTTTTTTTTGCTGTTTGTTTCCGATGTCCTTAAATGAGGGGTTGATGATTTGCATATGGAGAAGAGGGGGGGGGGGGAACAATGGCACGGAGTTGGGATGGCCTGATTGGGCCATCCCGATGCCATGAGAGCACACTGGAGTGATCAAACAGGGGAAAGTCCATCCGTGGCCTGTAGCAAACTGTTTGCTACCGGACTTTCCCTGGTGCCTGTTTATTCTGCTTTTGCAGTAGAGCAACACGGGTTGATGACGGCTGTGGGATACTTCCCAGATGTTTGTGTCTGATCACGCACTTTAAATCCACCCGGCATTCGCGCCTATGTCGGGGCTAATTGTGCGTATGATTGCACCCAAAGCTTAGTTCTTGGCTGCCCCAAATACTCTTGACCTAAGGATCATATGCATTTCGGCCCCTATGGGCCTTCCTCAGTGGTCAGTGTCTCGACACAAATGTAGAGAGGAGTCTTGGACAACAGACCAGCCCTTGAGAACAGAGAAACTAGCTGTTCTTTCCCTTGCAATTTTTTATGAGTAGAAAATAAAAATATGTGGCAAGTTAAATCTTTCACAGCAACACTCAGATGAGCAAAAGTGTGCATGTTTGTTTGTTCAGAAAATGGATCTGCCCCCTCTTCAGAGGCCTCCCTGCTCAAGACAGCTTAGAATAAAAACGATTTGATTTATTCATCGTTTTCCACTTACAAAATGTGCATGCAAATGCGTTGTGGGCGGATCTGACCCTCTCGTACAACCCCGACTGTTTCAAACTGTCGACTCGCCCACATGCTCCTGACTTTCAACTTCAAGGGAGCCCTTCATTAAACCCAGGGGTCATTTTGAGCAGGAGCTCGGGGGAGCTCAGCTCCGGGAGTTGGTGCCAGCCCCCCCCCCCCCCCCCGGGCGGGGGAATGCCTGCTTGTGTCACGGCTGCAGCAAAATGACCCCGTCCCCTGGAAAGGTCCTTGCTCCTCTGACCAGCCTTCTGAAGGCTTCAGCCACCACTGAAGCTATCCTCCCAGAACAGCGGTATTTCTGAAGCTTGGATTAGTAACTGTTCCCTTCCTTCCTTCCTTCCTTCCTTCCTTCCTTCCTTCCTTCCTTCCTTCCTTCCTTCCTTCCTTCCTTCCTTCCTTCCTTCCTTCCTTCCATAAGAAGAGCCCTGCTGGATCAGACCAATGGTCCATCTAGCTCAGCAGCAGCCTGTCTCACAATGGCCAACCAGGTCTCCATGGGTTCAACAACAGGGCACAAAGGCTGAGGTGTTTCCCTGAAATTGCCTCCTGGCTCTGGGATTCAGAGGTTAGTGCTTCTAAATGTGGAGGCTACTGTCAGTCATCATGACTAATAGCCATTGATAGACCTCCCTACCTCCCTCTCTCCTTCCTTCCTTCCTTCCTTCCTTCCTTCCTTCCTTCCTTCCTTCCTTCCTTCCTTCCTTCCCTCCCTTCCTGCCTCCCTCCCTCCTTCCTTCCTCCCTTTCTTTCTTGCCTTCTGACATACTTCCAGTGATGTCAGGGGGTTTAGCATATGCAAATACATTATGCTAAGGAGTTATGCTAATGAACTCCTGCGCCTCTTTTTCTATGAAATGACCCCTGATTAAACCAGGTCCCCATGCTTGTCTGCCCTTGATATCGTTCCCAAGGAGATGGTGAAGGTCTCTGAATTATTTTCCTGAGGGGAAAAATAAGTGTTTTGAGCACATTTGAGCACCAGTCCCGCTGCTGGCCCTGCCTCCTTGTGCCTCCAAGGGAAACGAAGACAGAGACCTTGAGAGTCTACGAACAGGTTGATCTGTCCTTTCAAAAAACAAAGCATAAACACTTAACAGTCCTTAGATGGTGGGCTAAGTTCTCCACCTCTCCCGTACAGCCAGTGGCATGGGAGCCATCGTTGGGGAATTGATCTCAGAAAAGTGAAAGGATGTTCACGAGTGGTTCAAGAGTAGTGGGACCCAGGAAACTGTGCAGCAGGGCTTGTGGGCGGGGCCACGAAGGTGGTGTGACGTTGCATGCACCATTATGTCACTTCTGGTGAAAACCTGGAAGTGAGATAGGGTTGATCTAGGAATTACCTCATAGTAAAATAGAATCATAGAGTTGGAAGGAGCCCTACAGGCCAGTTTGGTACAGCGGTTAAGTGCACGGACTCTAATCTGGGAGAACCGGGTTTGATTCCCCTCTCCTCCACTTGCAGCTGCTGGATGGCCTTGGGCAAGCCGTAGTTCTGGCACAGCTGTCCTTGAAAAAAGAGCAGTTTCTGTCAGAGCTCTCTCAGCCCCACCTACCTCACAGAGTGTCTGTTGTGGGGAGGGGAAGGGAAAGGAGATTGTACGCCACTCTGAGACTCCAAGTGAGTGAAGGGCGGGGTATAAATCTAATCTCTTCTTCTTCTTCTTCCTCGAAAAAAATCTTCTTATGCCACTTGGAGCAGCAGCAGGCAATAGGATCTCCTGCCCTAACTTGGGGACCGGAAATCTGTTTTGCAGTGATGTCCTCTGGGTGTAGTAATGCCACAAATATTCATAGTTTCCCACTTCCACTATCAAAGCTGTGCATTAGCATATAACTATCTCAAAGCAGCAGTCTCATAAATATTCTTAACACCTGTTAATGCCCAACTGGGCCTAACTTATGGTTTAAGAGCACATGATGAAGAAGAGAACTGGTTCTGGTCAGTGGCTGACTGGGAGACCTCCTTAGAATCACCCCCCCCCCCAGTACATCACCTTGAATTCTATGACAGGAGAAAGGCAGGATATAAATATTATAAATAAGAGAGCCAGCATGGTATAGTGGTTCAAAGTGGTGGACTCTAATCCGGAGGGCCAAGTTTGATCCCCCCCCCCCAACTCCTCCTTCACACAAAGGGTGACCTTGGGCCGGTCCCAGTTCTCTCATAGGAACATGAGAGAAGCCAATGTTGGATCAGGCCAATGGCCCATCTAGTCCAACACTCTGTCACTCAGTGGCCGAAAATACCAGGTGCCCTCAGGAGATCCAGCAGTGGGGCCAGGACACTAGAAGCCCTCCCACTGTTGCCCCCCCCCCAAGAATACAGAGCATTTCTTGCCCCAGACTGAGAGTTCCTATCTATACCTTGTGGCTAACAGCCACTGATGGACCTCTGCTTCAGATGTTTATCTAATTCCCTCTTGAAGCCGTCCATACTAGTAGCCGCCACCACCTCCTGTGAAAGTGAATTCCACATGTCAATCACTCTTTGGGTGAAGGAGGACTTCCTTTTATCCGTTCTAACCTGACTAATCCCTTCATGGACTGCCTATGAGCTCTTGTATCTCAGAGCTCTCTCAGCCTCGCCTCCCTCACAAGGTGCCTATTGTGTGGAGAGGAAGGGATGGAGATTGTAAGCCATTTAGAGACTCCTTAGGGTAGAGAAAAATGGGGTATAAAAACCTTCCCTGCTTCTTAAATGGTAGATTAAGCCATTTCCAGATATTAGAATGTGCACAGCGATTCAGAGGTGCGTTATACAGGTGGGATGCTGAACTTTCTGAACAAAGCACATGATGTGCAATTAAGCTAATTCCAGACAGTAAAATGTTCAGAGTCGTACAGATCCGCCTTATGCAGCTTCGCTTCTATGCGATGTAAACAAAGATAATAATGTCCAATTAAGCCAATTCCAGATGCATGCGGTCATACAGATCTGCATTATAGAACTCTGGTTTTGTATATTCTGAACAAAGAATGTCATGCACAATTACAGCACTTCTAGGTAATAATGCATTCATGATGCGCAGTAATGATTTGGCTTTGAGCGGCTGCAGTGCCACATGCTTTGTTTTTATGGAAAAGTGTCCTGAATGTGGAACATCAGCTTCCAGGGTAGCAGAAATCTGACGGGAAATAAAGGAAGAGGTTTCGCTCACTCCTAAGTGACGTACATTTTAGCAGAAAAATACAGAGCATCACTTGCCCCAGACTGAGAGTTCCTATCTCTGCCTTGTGGCTAATAGCCACTGATGGACCTCTGCTCCATTAGTTTGTCCAATTCCCTCTTGAAGCTGTCTGTGCTTGTAGCCACCGCCACCTCCTGTGGCAGTGAATTCCATGTGTTAATCACTCTTTGGGGGAAGAAGTACTTCCTTTTATCCGTTCTAACCCGACTGCTCAGTGATTTCATTGAGTGCTCGCAAGTTCACTCTTGGGTTTCTTTATGCCTCATATCACACACACACACACACACACGAATTCACATTTGAATCTGCCTTATTTTGGATCAGACCATCTATCCATCAAGGATATATATAAAGTTGGATTCACACAAGGTGGCAGTACAGATTGTCAGCAGGGATGGGTAGCCAGTAATGAGGGTAAAAATAGCCATATGACAAGCACCAAGCTGTGAACTACATGGACATATCTGTGATAGCAAGAAAGCAGTGATAGGTAATCCCTACCATATACATCATTGTTCTTATTATACAAGTTTCAAGTGCCAAATATCAGATATTCTGCTGAAGCCTTTTTGCTTTAAAAAAAAAAAAGATATGTCTTGGTTTCCATCCTCTCCGAACGATGCATTATTACAAGAGATAGTCCATATCTGTGTTCTCTCACATCGGCCTATCTCTTGTATCTTGATAGTGTGTTCTCTCACATCGGCCACAGCATAACTGAAAACGAAAGCGTTTTAAAAAATTATTTCTGAAACAGCCCCCCCCCCCAAAGGTCAAAAGGAATATTTGTGAAAAATCAAGACTTCAGCCCGAATCTCCATTGAACGGTTCAGATTTGAACCGTGAAATATTCGTGAACGTTCGTGTGGGCTCTGGTTCGCACGAAGCGTTGCCTCTTTTGTCAAGATCTATTTCCTGCCACTGTCCTCATCTGGCACAGTTTTTAAAACTGTCAATCACATCATGGGCAGGGATGCCGCAGATATTCAGAGGGAGGGAGGTCACAATCCGGATTTGCCCAGCTGGTATTGCTTGTCCCAGGGGAAGCTAACAGGGGGTGCCAGATAAGGACACCCCCCGTCACCCTGCCACCTGAATCTCCTGCCCCCATCCTTGATCCAGAGCCCCCCAGTTTCAGCTTTTCTGCAGCAGTTTGTGTTTCCTAGCCAAAGGTACATACATACATCTACCTTTATTGGCATAAAACAGGTTACAAAAAGAGACATAATCGGAAAGAAAGGTAACAAGGCAAAATAAGTTAATCTTATATAGCTATGCGTTGTGCAAACGATCCTTAATTACCAAACTTAAAAATAGAGCAACCTTTTCAGTTAGTTCCGGTGACAGGTCGTTCAGGAGACAGCGCACCTTCAAAATATCTGGGCAACCTGTCATGTTAGGTAGAATTGGGTCTAAAAAAGTAAAACGTATATCGTCATACCAGGGACAGTATAGGAGAATATGGAGAACTGAATCGACCTGATTTAGACTACACGCACAGAGTCTTGCTGAGTATGGAACCCCTCTATATCTACCATGAGTGACAGCTGATGGAATGGAGTTACATCTAGCAAGTGCAAATGCTTGGCGCAGGTGAGGGGCATGGAGGGCTGATAGATAAGAAGGCAGATGGCTAGTATGTGGGAGAATTCCAAAGTTCAGGGGGGAGCAGGATTTGTTTGCATCACTAGCTAGTTTCTGCATTTCATTGTCCAGGATTCTGTGTCTGATTGGCTGATATGCATTTGTAAGAGGTAGCATATACAGAGAATCCAAGGATATTCCCATTGTGATTATTTTCTTCTCTATGCAGGCAGTCCATTTGGACTTGATAGATTCAGACAACAATTGATATATATAGCTCCCACAATCAGCAGTATAGTGCAAACATAGCCAGTATTTAATTGATATTAACCAAGCCCTTGTTTCTAGCATGTTAGCATGTCTAGCCAAAGGTGAAGAGTAGGTTTTTATACCCCACTTTCCACCTTTTTTTTGTCTAAGTGGCTTACAATTACCTTCCCTCCCCCACCCATGACAGGCACCTTGTTAGTCAGGTGGGATTCAGAGAGCTCTGAGAGAACTGTGACTGGCCCAAGGTCACCCAGCAGGCTCCATGTGGAAAAGTGGGGAATCTAACCCAGTTCTCCAGGTTAGATTCCACTGCTCTTTTTTTTCCAATTAATTTTTTTTATTAATTTCAAAATCTTACAAATTAATTATAATTTTTTACAGTAGGAAATGACATTAACGTTCTTTAAACATTCTCTACTACATGTTGCCAACTCTATTCTGCTACTATTTCATTTGTAAATTGTAATCTTTAATTAAGTCAGATAGATGTTGGCACACCTAAAAAAATATTTCTGCCTCTCAAAATCTGCAATGTACTGCAATAAACTCTGCCTCTCAAAATCTGCAATGTACTGCAATAAACTCTGTCTCCCACAGTTTCCCATTAGATCTTCCTATGTTTAGAACTGTATGTTCTCTATATATTTCACTTTCATTTCAAAACTAGTGCTCTTAACCACTAGTTAAGCCAGTGTGGTTTAGTGATTAAGAGCGGCAGCTTCAACTCGGAGAACTGGGTCTGATCCCCCCCACTCCTCCACATGAAGCCTGCTGGGTGACCTTTGACCAGTCACGGTTCTCTCAGAGCTCTCTCAGTCCCACCTACCTCACAAAGTGCTTGTTGTAGGGAGTGAAAGGGAAGGCGATTGTAAGCTGCTTTGAAACATCTCAGGGTAAAGAACTCCTTCTCCTCCTTCCCCCCTCCTTCTTCTTTGCTTCTCACATGTCTTGAAAAGTCTTTCCCTGGGATTGCCAGAAGTTGGTTGCAAGGCACAGATGTACATCTGTATTGCTCCCCTGGAAAACAAAGTAGAACAACTTTTGGCACAGTCTCACTTAGGGTAATTCCGTGTATCTTGGCATGTCCATCACTTTAAGTGACTTTTGATGGCCTGAAACTATACCCCACACCTAATTTAAGGGTTATTTCTTAAAACGAGAACTAGGAATTTCACTGTGGATCCTTAACTCCTTCCCCCCTCGTTTGCGATTTCTCGGTCTCTGAGATCACGATCGTAACAGTGAATGATTCAGCCATCAGTGATGGGCAGCAAAATATTCCTGCCTCTTGGGTTGCCAAACAGGAAACTTTCCACTGCAGGACTTCAGTTGTGTGTGTGGTCCTTTTGGCTTGTCAGTAGGGCCATGTGGGATCCCAGTTTTGCATCAACAGTAAGCTTTTGGGGAAGGGAAGGGAGTTTGTAAGCCGCTCTGAGACTCCTTCGGGTAGTGAAGGGTGGGGAATAAATCCCGACTCCTCTTCTTCCTCCTCTTCTGCTACACACAGGGCTGAGGAAATACAAATGTTGCAGCCACGATAAACTGTGTAACCTGATAGATCAAGAAGGGCAGCCATGTTAGTCTGTCTGTAGCAATAGAAAAGAGCTAGAGTCCAGTAGCACCTTAAAGACTAACAACATTTGTGGCAGGGTAGGAGCTTTCCTGAGTCACTGCCCACTTCTTCAGATACCAAAGAAGTGAGCAGTGACTGACGAAAGCTCCTACCCTGCCACAGATTTTGTCAGCTGGGATACAAAACAAGGAACTAACTAAGAGCCAGAGTCCAGGAGCACCTTAAAGACTAACAAAATTAGTGGTAGGGTAGGAGCTTTTATGAGTCACTGCTCACTTCTTCGGCTACAGCTAGAATATGAGTCCATCTTTCCATTCCATTCTCTTACAAAGGAATTTTAAGGGAAGAATAGAAAGAGAGATTGCTGAATTGCAGCTAATAAGGAAGCACAAGACAATGCATCCTCCTGGACTGAATCGAGACCTAGGTTTCCTGTCTCATTATCAATCTGAGCAGTGCTCCATTTGGGGTCAGTGTGCCCTCTAAACTGAGTTAGTGTGAGCTACCTCAGTTTTTTAGCCTCCAGCTCACACCTTTTTGTCTTCTCTCAGGAAGGCTGGCTCCAGAGCAAACTAATTTATGCAGCTGCCAAATCGCTGGTTCACAACTTTAATGCCAGCAGCTCACAAAGCAGAATTTTTGCTCACAAGGCTCCACAGCTTAGAGGGAGCATTTTGGGGGGCTTCCCTATGTCATGCTAAAACTTGGAGCCTGTGGAGTCCAAAATGAGGGCGTGTGGTGTGGCATTCAGAGAGCAGCACTGTTATTGGTCCCACTTCATCATGGTTCTCATGGGGTGAGCTAGGGCTGGTCTCTGTCTCTTTTAGCCTAAGCCTACCTCAAAGGACTGTTGTGAAGGTAAAACAGAGGAGGGAGAAGGATAAACCCAGTACTTTTGGGAGGAAGAGTAGGAAAAACTGTTTAGTAGCAACAAGTCCGTGCTGGGGGTGGGGAGTAGCATTTTGTGACCTGTATAGATTGCATTCCAACAATCGAGTTAATAAAATTATGTCCTAAGTTTTCTGACTGGTGCCCGATTAAGAAGCTTGCTGTTAAACAATTTTTTTGATATCGTGTTGATTTATTCATTTACTTATTTTTGACATTTTTACCCCGCCCTCCCCACAAGCGGGCTCAGGGCGGCTTACAAAGTGGCGCAGCGCCAGGTTCAAACAACCAGTTAAAACAGTGGAAACATCATGAAACAATTCAATAAATTCCACTAAAGTGCTCGCAGTGATGGTAGTCAATTTATGTCCAGATGGCGTCCTGCAGTTTCTCTTTGTGCCCTAGTGTGGATTCCTTTGGGCCAGCCCTCATCTCAGATGACAATGGTTGATGGTAGGTGGGTGGTGGTGGCAGCTCCTAATCGGAAGCCTGGCAGAAGAGCTCCATCTTACAGGCCCTGCGGAACTGCATAGGGTCCTGCAAAGCCCTGATCTCCTCCGGGAGCTCATTCCACCAGGTCGGAGCCACCACCAAAAAGGCCTGAGCCCTAGTGCCAGCGAGCCTGGCTTCCCTCACTCCCAGAACCAAGAGTCGATGTTGAGATCCCGACCGAAGTGCTCTCTGGGGCAAATGCGGGGCAAGGCGGTCCCTCAGGTATGTTGGACCCTGGCCATATAGGGCTAATCACATAACTAGAGTACCACTACAAAAGAAGTACAGAGACATGACCATATGATGTAATGTGTACCCCAGAGAGCACTAAGATTGGGTTCCCAAAACCGCCTGGCCCTTCCGGGCCCTAAGGATGCCAGGTTGGCTACAATGAGAGCCAGGGCCTTTTGTGTGGCGGCCCCTCAAGAGGAAATTAGATAAACATCTGGAGCAGAGGTCCATCAGTGGCTATGAGCCATAAGGTATAGACAGGAACTCTCAGTCTGGGGCAAGGAATGCTCTGTATTCTTGGTGCTGGGGGGGGGGGCAACAGTGGGAGGGCTTCTAGTGTCGTGGCCCCACTGCTGGACCTCCTGATGGTATCTGGTGTTTTTGGCCACTGTGTGACAGGGTGTTGGATTGGATGGGCCATTGGCCTGATCCAACATTGGCTTCTCTTATGTTCTTAGGTTCTCACTGGTGGAATGAGTTCCTGGAGGACATCAGGGCCTTGTGGGACCTTTTACAGCTCCACAGGGCCTGTAAAATGGAATTCTTCCTCCAGGCTTTTGAGTAGGGTGCCACCTTGATATTATGTCCCCGGCCCTCTTACCAACAGTACCAACAGCACCACCAACCGAGGTTTAACAGCTAGGTGGGAGTCTGGAGGCACCATCCAGGTGACAACAGAAAATCGCCATCTTTTAATATGTTACGTCTGTATAGTTATGGTTTTATACTGATTTTGATTGTTTTAATTGGAGTTTTAATGTGTATTTATATATATTAGCCACCCTGAGCCTGCCAAATGGCAGGGAGGGCGGGATATAAATGTAAATACAAATAAATAAATAAAATAAATTTTCTCCTGAAGAAGCGGCTGAACGAAACAACATATTAATCCGGAATCTTCGTTGTGTTACATTGAGTGTTACACTGATTTTTTTTGTACATTAGACTTACCTGGTGTCGCATTGATCTTTTGTACATTAGACTTACTGGTTGAATCTTGATATGTTGACCGGTTGTATGTTATTATTATCTTGATTTGTTATTTCTTGCGATAAATTATTTTCGTTAGCGTCTCATTCTCAGCTTTCCTTGCCTTTACGGTTTATCCTGGGAAGACTCGTCGTTTATATTCAGAAGACAGGCAACAGGTTCAGAAGAGCATATGGGGCACCCCTCCTGTATCACTTGAAAATTTAGGTGGGTAAGTTTCATGTACGACTGCTCTTCCCTCACTTACATCAGTTCCCTGTCCTTAAAAGCCACTAGGGAGAAGGTATCTGCCAGGCCTTCTTCATCCCATGTTGCATTCTCCAATTTCTGAAGTAGGGTGGCATTCAGATGTCAGCTGGTAGTCTCCCTCCACTATTTCAAGACCCCTGGAAATACCACTGGTATATCTATGAAGGTGCTATAAGCTTTGCTCTAGGGTGCAAAGATTGGACACTGACCACGGAGGCCTTGGCAGCTTGTTTTACTGCTAGATTACTTGGCAGCTAGACTACAGCTGGTCTCCCACTCCAGAAAGATGACACAGAGACATCTGTGCTACATACCTATGGTGTCTATCATGAAATGGAAGAGAGACGTACCAAGAGGCCAAAAGAGCATAGACTCAGAGTCCATGACCATTCAATGGCTGGCAGTGAAACTCAGACTCAGTTGGCAATGAGCATGGAATAATGGGGCTCCAGGACTGAAAACACATGAAATTGCCTTATACTGAATCAGACCATCAGTCCGTCAAGGTCAGTATTGTCTACTCAAACCGGCAGCAGCTCTGCAGGGTCTCAGGCAGAGGGCTTTAAGCATCATCTCCTGCCTGGTCTTTTTCAACTGGAGATGCCGGGGATTGAACCTGGGACCTTCTGCATACCAAGCAGAGGCTCTTCCACAGAGCCACAGGCCCTCCCTGACTGAGCTGGCTATTAGAAACCTCCCCTAATACAAAGCCCCATGTTGTGTTAATTCACTTTCCTTACCATAAGAGAGCTTTTAGAGCTGCCATTCCATAGTGAATCGATAAGAGATGAATTTAGTCTAGAGATTGTCAGCATCATCGTGGATTGCTCACCATACCACTCGGTTCGCCGCAGAATTTTTCACCAGAAGCAAGATTGGAAGTGAACGTGTTGGTTTTTCATTTTGAGGGATATCATTGCCTGGTTGACAACATTTCTCCAGATGGTTCTGTGCCCCTCAAGGTCCTCAGTGGGAGTCCTTCCCTCAGGCCAGATATCTGAGGAATTTCAAGGGAAGCCAGAGGAGTTCTGACCAGAAGGGGTTGAATTTTGTAGAGGGCTTTCCCACATATGAACATAAGAAGAACTCTGCTGGATCAGACCAGTTAGGGTCCACCTAGTCTAGCATCCCATCTCACACAGTGGCCAACCAGTTCCTCTGGAGGGCCAACAAGAGGGCATAGAAACCGAGTCCTTCCCCTGATAAGATCATCAGAACAGCCCTGCTCGATCAGACCAGTGAGGGTCCATCCAGTCCAGCATCCCATCTCACACAGTGGCCAACCAGTTCCTCTGGATGGCCAACAACAGGGCATAGAAGCCGAGGCCTTCCCCTGGTAAGAACATCAGAGCAGCCCTGCTGGATCAGACCAGTGAGGGTCCATCCAGTCCAGCATCCCATCTCACACAGTGGCCAACCAGTTCCCCTGGAGGGCCAACAACAGGGCAGAGAGGCCGAGGCCTTCCCCTCATGAGAACATCAGAAGAGCCCTGCTGGATCAGACCAGTGAGGGTCCCTCTAGTCCAGCATCCTGTCTCACACAGTGGCCAACCAGTTCCTCTGGAGGACCAACAACAGGGCAGAGAGACCCAGGCCTTCCCTTGATGTTGCCTCCTGGCACTGGGATTCAGAGATCGACTGCCTCTGAATGTGGAGGTTCCCCTGAGTCACCACAGCGAGTAGCCACTGATAGACCTATTCTCCATGAATCTATCTAAACCCTTTTTGAAGCTGTGTATTTTTGTGGCCATCACTACATCCTCTGGCAGCAAACTCCCCATTTCAACCACTCTCTGTGTAAAGAAGTATTTCCTTTTGTCCATTCCTGAACCTATTACCTACCAGCTTCATTGGAAGTCCTCATTCTCATTATTTGGGAGAGGGAGAAAATCCTATGCCTCTTCCTGGTCAAACATTCATTTCAGGATGTCAACAATCCCCCCCCCCCCCCAACATTTTAACTTTATTAACAGAAGCTAGTTAGCTAAAGGAGAAGAGATGCCATTGCTGAGTTACTGGAAAGGAGTTAATAAATGTCTCATTGTGAAATGCGTTGCCACAGTGTGTTAAGTTGCAGTGGTTTTTTGGAGGAACCATAATGTCTGCGTCGGTCGAGGACATACTACTGAGACTGTACCCACCTTCCCACTCCAGTTGAAGTGGGAGACTGCTGAATTGCTCCGGGTCAAAGCTCTTTCTGGAGCGCACATCCAGGCACTCATAATTAACGAGGCTTTATTAATGATAGCCCAGCAAGACTGCCTTTTAATGAGACAACCTTCACCTGAGAATTTTTTTAAAAAAATTGTGATCAAAATTACAGTGGTCTGGTGACAGCAGCTATCTTCACCGTATGAAGCCATCAGTGGGTTAAAGAAATTGTAGGAAATGACAGAGATGGAAAAAATGGCTTATTATGTCTTTAGTAGCTCTACTTTGTGAGCTACTGGTATGAAAGCTGTGAGTGAGCCATTTGTCTGCTGCTTAAATCAGTTCACTCTGGAGCCCTCCTTCCTGAGCTAAGTGTTGCCAGAAGTTCTGCCTTTCGGGTAGCCCCAATAGCAAGGGGCACCCCACTTCTAACCTGAACCAGAGACCTACAAACTCAGGCCAAGGAAGACACTCCTGGTTCTGAAACACAGAGCAGGCCATAGCTCTGGAAACAGGGATTTCATGTTCAGGTGACAAACCAAGACAGCCCTTAGCAAACCTCCAGTCTTCCCCCTCCACCCAGCAGAGATATGCTTACGGCAGGGGTGGGCAACTGTTTTGGCTCGGGGGCCACTTTGTGGGAGCGGAGGTTAGTGGAGGGCCGCACCTTTTAAAATGATTGCATTCATTAGTTCACTTTGCATTTCAGAAAAGGTGTAAATTGTATCATAAAAATCAATAAATATAAATTAAATAAAATAGTGGTAGTTTTATTCAATTTATTTATTGTGCTAATTTCATATCATCTATAGCTGCAAGCACATTTAATTTTAGACTCATTTTAATGAGACAAATGTACCCTATCACACTTTTCTACAATTTTTTTGAAATCAGGAGTGAGATTGCTTGTTGAGATTCTCATCACAGCCTGCAAGTTAATGTCTGTCAAAGAGCATCTATATTTACTCTTGTTGATCTTCATGCAAGAAAAACTTTGCTCACAAATATATGTCGACCCAAATATAGAGAACATTTTCCCAGCAAATTTCTTCATACATGGAAATGTTTTCAGCAGACAAAGATTTGTAAAAGTCAACTAATGTCACAGCATTAAACGTTTCTTTCACAGTGTGATCTGACTGCATGTCAGTAAGTTCAAGCTGCAGCTCCTCAGGTGCTGTATCAATATCAGCAGTGATGGGATAAGAGAGCAAATTGAATTTAGGCGCAATTTTCTTGAAGTCCTGAAATCTTCTTGGCGGGCCGCAAAAAACTCTGTGGAGGGCCACATGTGGCCCCCGGGCCGCCATTTGCCCACCCCTGGCTTACGGAATAACAAATGGGTTCCACCGGGTGAAGTATCTACATTTCTAATGGCTACCCAGAGGCCACTTGGCGAATAGCCGTCTCCAGAACCTCACCCAGCCCTTTTTGTGTCATCTCATGTCCATGTGTGGTACTTGTCCTTCCTTGCTCTTCATCCCTCAGGATACCAAGATAAACCAACCAAACATTCAAATTATTAACGATCCTTCCCGACGCTAATCAGGGACCCGTCTCCCTCTTTTGTCTGTATCTGGGATCCTCTTCAGCTGCCTTGGCAGGACCATCAGTGGTCATAAAATCCATTCAGCCAGCCCCAGCATACCTGGCGCCAATTGTTAATCCAGACTCTGCCCCCTCTGGAAGCTCGTTGGCCTTCCATTGATCTGCAATGCCTATATCCATGAGCTCATGGTTTTAGACCATGTGCTTCTGCCCTGATGCCACCTGGGAAACCCTCTGGGTTTAGGCCACAATCTCTTCTTCATGGACCTCTGCACGTCTGGACAGGTAGAATCACCCCATCACCCCTCCATTAGCTATCAGTCACCTCTGCTTCCTTAGTTCTGTATTGTGTATATGAATGCTTGATTTTATGTTTGTATGTTTAAGAATCCTTTAGTAAAGAAATCACTGCTTTAGTAATGTAACTTCTGCGTCTATTTCTGGGTTCTTGGGAAAAACAACTCCAGTATACACAGGTCTGATCCTCTAGTTATGCCGATTGCACATTAATATCATAATTCCCCAATCTACTCTTAAGAAATAAAGCAATTTGGCTAACATAAGACTAAACCGGGTGAGCCAGAGGCTAAAAAACTGTGAGCTAGCTCACACTAACTCAGCTTAGAGGGAACACTGATGGTCAATGCTGGTCGTTGGACGCGTTCACCAACTGTGTATGGGAACGTTTATGTAAAGCTTGTCCTGCCTCTTAATGCAGCCTGATATTCAGGCCCTGTGTTTTTTTAAATTTTACTATTGTGCACGCCACATCATAAATATTTATTTGGATATTATTTTATCTGCTGTAGCTTGTCCCTTGCAGCATGATTAATTTAACAATCCCCGTTTTGGTTTCATTGCTCACTTGAGGGAAATGAACCCATGAGTCCGCACCATTTCTCTTTCCTCAAGATGACATTTCTCCCATTAAAATTAATGGGCTTTTTCATTATCGTGTTTGTATCAATTGCGTATCGATTGATCCGTCTGGTGCATTTTCCTCCCTCCTTTCCTCCAAGGAGCTCGGACAAGCATAAATGGTTCCTGTCCCCATTTTATCCGCACGCCAACCCTGTGCGGTAAGTTAGGTTTAAAAAGAGTCACCACCGGTCCAAGATTAGCTATAGAATGTCACGGCTGAGTGACGAGATGTGGCATCCATTTTCTCCATGGAAAGTTATCTCTGTAGTCTGGAGATGAGCAGTAATTCCAGGGGATCCCCAGGTCCCACCTGGAGGCTGGCATCCCTAGGCAGCACCCTCTATGTGACTTGATACCACCTGATTTGCATCACTTAATTAGGCCCAGCTGTTTTGCTACAGTTCATCAGCAGCCACCCTATGAAAGCCATTGTGGTGCAGCAGTTCGAGCTTCAGACTGGGATCTGCGAGACCCAGGTTCAGATCCCCATCTTGCAGTGGAAGCTGACCGGGAGATTTTGGACCAGTCACATACTTTCAGCCTAACCATCCTCACAGGGTTGTTGTGCAGATAACAAGGAGGAAAAAATAATGTAAGCTGCTTTAGTCCCCACTGTGAAGAAAGACTGTAATTTTCCTAGGTAGAGGCAGCGGAGGAGGGGGGTGGAAATGGAAAGCTGAAGACAAATAAAGGTAGGTTGGCTGTTGAGTGGGAAGGAAATAGGGTTGCCAACTCCAGGTTGGGAAATTCCTGGACATTTGAGGGGTGGAGCCTGGGGAGGGAGGGATTTGAGGAGGAGCTACAGACCAGTACAATGCCATAGACTCCACCCTCCAAACCAGCCATTTCCTTCACTTAAACTACCTTTGCCAGCCTCCAGACAAGGGCTGGAGAGCACCCAGAATTACAACTGTTGCCCAGGTGACAGAGATTAGTTCCCTTGGATAAAATCTCTGCTTTGGAGGGTTGCTGAGGCTGCTTGCCTCCCCAAGCCTCACTGTCCCACGGCTCCACCCCCAAATCTCCAGGAATTTCCCAACCTGGAGCTGGCGGCCCTAAGGTGAATTGATCTCTGCAGCTGGGAGATCCATTGTGATTCCCAGGGCACTACCACTGCTGCTGTGGGGGGAGAGGAAGCAGGCAGGAGGCTGGGAGAGTGATGGGGGCAGAAAGAGAGGGTGATGGAGTGGGGGGACAGAAAGAGAGAGAAAGAGTGCTGGTGGGGTGTAATGTAGTACGTCCCAAGTCCAGTACTCTTCATGGGGAATCAGCGGCCCGGCAGCTGGGAGGCATCCAAGCCTCGCTGCTGGAGCCAGGAGGTGGGGGGGAATTGGCGGCTGGGAGGCGTCCAGGCAGACCAATGAATGCAAGCTGTGCCTGGCCATGCTGAGGCAGCACTGGTAGCAAGAGCAGCCTCAGCCCCCGAGCGTAGCCGCTGCAGGAGCAGCCAGAGCCGCCAGCCATCGTGGGGGTCTAGCGGCCGGGCAGAGAGGCAGGCAGTGTGACAAGATGTGGGGCTCCCGAACCCCAGTGCCCCTAGAGCAGGTGAGCGCCGCTGCAGCCAGAAGGTGTCCTCGGGTGCAGAAGGTGTCCTCAGGGACCCCTGGAATTGCAGCTGACCCCCAGGCTGCAGAGAATCCCCCCCGCAAGTATCGCAGGTCCCACCTCTTGTGTTTATCTAATTCCCTCTTGAAGCCCTCCATGCTTGCAGTTGCCACCGCCTCCTGTGGCAGTGAATTCCACCTGTTAATCTCTCTTTGGGTGAAGAAGGACTTCCATTTATCTGTTCTAACCCGACTGCTCAGCAATTTCACGGAGTGCCCACGAGTTCTTTTAACTGTGAGAAAGGGAGAAAAGTACCTCTTTCTCTACCTGCTCTATCCCATGCATAATCTTATAAACCTCGATCATGTCACCCCTCAGCCGTCCTTTCTCCAAGCTAAAGAGCCGCAAGCGCTTCAACCTTTCTTCATGGGGAAAGTGTTCCAACCCTTTTATCATTCTAGTTGCCCTTTTCTGTTCTTTTTCCAATGCTATAATATCTTTCTTGAGGTGTGGTGACCAGAACTGTACGCAGTACTCCAAATGAGGTCGCACCATCGATTTATACAGGGGGATTATAATCCTTTCTAATTTGTTTTCAGTTCCCTTCCTAATAACCCCCAGCATAGCGCTGGCCTTTTTCATTGCAGTCGCACACTGTCTCGACATTTTCACTGAGTTATCCACTACAACTCCAAGGTCTCTCTTGGTCAGTCTCCGCCAGTTCAGACCCCATCAATGTGTCTTTATAGTTAGGATTTTAGGTCTCTGCTGGTCTCTTGAAGGCTAACTGATGGGCAATGAAAACGGATCCTCCATGCCCTCACTATTGCTAAGAGTCCAATAGCACCTTAAAGACTAACAAAACTTGAGGTTTTCGTGAAGAAGTAAGCAGTGACTCCTGAAAGTTCCTGGCCTACTGCAAAGTCTTTAAGGTGCTCCTGGGTTCTTGCTCTTTTCTGCTGCTTCTGCTAAAAGCCTCATATTACAATATTGGAGAGATAAATGCCCCCTTCTGGTTAATCAACGGATTGAGGACCTTAGAACTTTATTGACATTTGAATGCATGGCATATCGACGAGGACTGTGGGTGAACTTATTTTTAGATATTTTCTACTTTATGGAAACTTATGTGTAGATTTGCCACCGCTGTTAACATTTTTGTTTCTACTTTCTGTGTATCTTTTTTTTTTTTTAATCTATTTAGTTGCTCGATTTTGAGGGGCTTTCCCCCCTTGTTGCTCTTTTTATGTTTTTGTGTTTCAATTTTTGGAAAGATTTGAAAAAAAAAAATAGGGAGGAGAAGAGAGGACCTAGGGGCTTCTAACCCCTCCCCTCTCCTGAGGTTGACCTCTTAATGCTCCTGAATGTGGAGGTTCCCCGCAGTCACCACGGCTAGCAGCCATTGATAGACTGATGCTCTAATCCTCTTTGAAAGCTGTTTATTCCCATGGCCATTGATACATCCTCTGGCAGCGAATTTCACATTTTAATCACTCTCTGTGTAAAGTAGTATTTCCTTTTCCCGTCCTGAACCTACTGCCCATCAGCTTCATTGATCATATAGAACCTGTTTGCACACCTTACCGGGCAGGTATCCCCCAGGGTCAAAGGCAGTTTGTTAAACTGAGCACAGATTGAGTACTTTTTGAGCACAGATTACCAGCAGTTTGTCCATTCTTTGTACCTGCACATTCCAGATTGCATCATTAAAGTGAACTGCAGAGTGTCAAAAAAAACCTACAATTCCCATGGGGCAGTGAGAGAATGTGAAACTTCTAAACAAATGAATTAGATTTTTTATTAGCGCACTCAGGTTTCCATATTTCTCTATCCTTCCAAGGTAGCTCCTAGAAAATCTAGTTCGTTCCTAGATCAAGATGAGTAGCCATGTTGGTCTGTCTGTAGCAGTAGAAAAAATCCAGAGCCCAGCAGCTCCTTGGAGACTAAGAAAATTTGTGGCAGGGGAGGAGCTTTCGTGAGCCACTGCTCACTCTGAGTCCATCTGTCCTTACATCTTAGAGAGTGGAGATGCCAAATGACATTAGCAGGCAAATTACAACAGCAAGTGAATGACAATAGCAGGCATGATTGGATTAGGTGTGATATGCAGGCATGGAGAAATCAGCATTGATAATGAGACAGGAAACCTAGGTCTCGATTCAGTCCAGGAGGATGCATTGTCTTGTGCTTCCTTATTAGCTGCAATTCAGCAATCTCTCTTTCTATTCTTCCTTTAAAATTCCTTTGTAAGAGAATGGAATGGAAAGATGGACTCTTTATTCTAGCTGTAGCCGAAGAAGTGAGCAGTGACTCAGAAAAGCTCCTACCCTACCACTCATTTTGTTAGTCTTTAAGGGGCTCCTGGACTCTGGCTCTTAGTTAGTTCCTTGTTTTGTCTCCCAGCTGAAATCTGGACAGCATGTGCTGCAGGGCGTCTAAGAGTATCATTAAACTAAAAAGAAATTAACTAATTAATCCTCTCCCTTGCAACCAATGAATCAGGCAATTAATTAAATTTCCCTAAATGTGCATGTTCCCAAAGCAATATATAAATGCCATTTTGGAAAAAAAAATCTCAAAAGAAAGTTGGAATACAGTAAGTAAAAGTGGTTAGGGGAAATAGGGGTTCTTCAAAAAATTTCAGATATCAGGAATAGTTACATACAACAAGGAGGGTCAGCTATATCGATAAAAACACATTTTTTCAAATATAGGAGCAGATGGTAGAACATCATAATTACAATATTCAAGCCTATTTTCTCTCTTTGAAAGAATAAACAAGATGTTTCAAGGTATTTAATGAAGATTTAATAAAAATAAAAAAGGTGGAACTCCCTCCTGAGGACACCTGATTTTTTTTGGCCACTGTGTGACAGAGTTTTGGACTGGATGGGCCACTGGGCTGATCCAATGTTGGCTTCTCTTATGTTCTTACCTTTACTAACATGTCCTATCCTTCACAGCTTTGTTCGGGTCTTGCAAATGGAGGGCCGTGGCATTCTCGGCTGAGTCAATCCCTCTAATGCCGGGTCTTTCTCTTTTCCAGCGGCCTTCATCTTTTCCTAGTATGGCTGTCTTTCCCAGTGAGTTTTTGTCTTCTCAAAATGTGACCGAAGTATGATAGCCGCTGTTCAGTTGTTTGAGCTTCTAGGGAGAGTTCAAGCTTGATTTTACCTAGAACCCACTGATTGGACTCTTTGGTAGTCACAGCAGCCATAAAACTCTTTCCCTTTCAAATGAATCAGCCTTCTTCCTGCCAGCTTTTCTCAGCACACATTACGCTATGCAGATCCATACCTGGTGTTCTATCGTTTCAAATTCCTTCCCCCTTCCCAGTGATTCAAAGTCATTTTTTTTACTGCTCCATCAAGTAAGAGACAGGCCAGTTCAAAAATTTCTATCTCTTTGCATCTCTTCCTGTTTTCCTGCTAATGAGATGATTAAAGATTTAATGATATATTTATGCTCCCCCGGCTTTTCACCGACTGGGAACTGTTAGCGATATTATGACAAAACACACATGTTCTTCTACACCCCCCCTCCTATGATGCTCTGCAAGCTAAAACTGATCCTCTTTAATACTGCCATGAATGAGCCAAGCAGAAACGCTTTACATACCAGTTGTTTATGGCCATTTTCTCTAATTTGCTTGACTCACCCAAGAACTTTCCTTTGCTTATTTTCCCTTAGCGACAAGCACAGCTGATTTATCTGGATTCCTAGAGTGACTTTCCAGGAAGCCTAGTAAAGAACGTGTCCTTTGTTTCACCCTCAGGTGCTTCAAGATGTATGTTAGGATGATTCCCAAACCTAGAGCTGAAAGAGCTAAACATCTGGAGCAGAGGTCCATCTGTGGCTAGTAGCCAGAAGGTATAGATAGGAGCTCTCGGTCTGGGGCAAGTGATGCTCTGTATTCTTGGTTCTTGGGGGGGGGGGGGGGACAGTGGGAGGGCTTCTAGTGTCCTGGCCCCACTGGTGGACCTCCTGAGGGCACCTGGTGTTTTTGGCCACTGTGTGACAGAGTGTTGAACTGGATGCGCCATTGGCCTGATCCAACATTGGCTTCTCTTATGTTCTTGTGTAGACCAGCAGACAGTTTCAAAGGGCATACCCATCCTCAACAACCAATGAGCTTTTTGAATGCAAAACTGATATGTGTAATGACTCCTAGAAAATCCTAGAAAATCAGAAAGACTCTTTCTCTCTGCTTGGCCTCTCCTGTGCTGGCAGTTTGGTGGGAGAGTCACCGCCACTTTTTGCCTGTCCTGTTCCTAATCCTTGCATGAAACCAACCCTGCAGGGCTCATAAGACTCGCAAGAGCTAGCAGTCTGTGAGCCTTGGGTGCAGGGTTGCCAACCTCGAGGTGGAGGCTGGAGAGCTCCTGGAATTACCACTGAACTCCAGGAGACAGTGATCAGCCCCCCTGGAGAAAATGGCTGCTTTGTAGGGTGGAGTCTATAGTATTATACCCCACTGATCTCCCTCCCCTCGCCACACCCCCGCTCCACCTCAAATCTCCAGGAATTCCCTTCCCCCAGGAGTTGGCAACTCTATGTTACACTTTAGAGCATGCAAAGTTTATTGAAATTTGCAGTGGATAATCAGAAGAATGAAAAACAGAACATTTGGTGGGCCGGATCCGGGGAGTAAGGCAGGATACAAATGTAGATGAAATAGAGAAATAATTTATTTTATTCTTTTATTTTATTAATTCAATTTATACCCCGCCCTCCCTGCGAACAGGCTCAGGGCAGCTTACATAATTGGCATGAAGAGCTTAGCTATGTCAAAGCTATAGGAAAAGTTCAGAAAAGAAGAAAAAGAGGAGGAGGAGATTGGATTTATACCCCGCCCGTCATCAGAGTCTTAAAGCGGCTTACAAACTCCTTTCCCTCCCCCTCCCCACAACAGACACCCTGTGAGGTAGGTGGGGCTGAGAGAGCTCTTTCCCAAGCTGTCCTTGAGGGAACAGCTGGTACAGAGCTAGGGCTTGCCCAAGGTCATCCAGCAGCTGCAAGTGGAGGAGTGGGGAATCAAACCCGGTACTCCCAGATTAGAGTCTGCGCACTTAACCACTACACTAAACTGGTTTGTCCATTTGTACTTTTTTGTACCCCCTAGGGTTATCATCCCTTCGATGGGGGTAGGTTTTCCCCCAATTGTGGGACCCCAAATCCACTGCCGAGCAGTTTTCCAGTGAGGGAACCCCGCCCCCAAACAGCCCCGCCCCACCTGAAGTTTCTGGTTCAATGATGTCATCAGGAAGTGACATTATCACACTGGGCATGTTGCACAGGGGACACTCTAGCATTTGGCTAAAAACTCTGTGGTGACCAGGAGACCCAGGAGACGCAGCTGGAGCCCCCCACTGTCAGAAGGTAAGGACCTGACAACCAGTGTTCCCTCTAAGCTGAGTTAGTGTGAGCTAGCTCACAACTTTTTAGCCTCCGGCTCACACAGTTTCGTCGTAGCTCAGGCTCCAGAGCAAACCGATTGCTGCAGCTGCCAAAGCGCTCCCTCACAACTTTAATGCCAGTGGTTCACAAAGTAGAATTTTTGCTCACAAGCCTCCACACCTTAGAGGGAGCATTGCTGACAACCCTAAACCCCCCTGCTTTCAACAGAACACACACGCATGGGTAAGCAAACATGGCTGTCCGCTCCCAATGTGTCATTTGGCCCTAACATTTCAAATTCCTCTCGGGAGGCGAAACGTCACTGCTAATCTTTTTAATGCAGTAGTCAGCAACTGATAGTTCAGACGGGTTCCTCTTTTCCAGACCTGGTCTGGCTACCATTCTCCGTGGCTTTCTGTTTCCAGATCGAGTCAACGGGATGCTTTCTCCCCTCGTGTTGTTTCGTGCAAGGTCCTGGTGGCTTCCTTTCATGTCGAAGGCGTTTATTAAGTTTTGGAGCCGCGACAAGTCAAACAGAGGCATCGGGGAACTGATGGATCTTTTTAGACAAGGCCCGAGGTTATTTCTGAAGGCCGCCACATCGTGTTTACCTGCTGGCTTGGGACACCCAAGGGGGAGCCATCCAAGCTGCACCCGCCATTTTTAACTCGCCCCCTCGTGGTCCTTCCGAGCCGGGCCTGGTATTTGCACAGGTGCGATATTTCTGTGTGTCTCTGTGTGGGGAGTTGTGGGGAAAGGAGTGGGTTGAACTATGCGCGGCATCCCTGCTACACTGCTTATTTGCTCGGCATACCACGGCCTGTTGGCGAGGGCAGGATTTGTAACAGACACAGATGGTTCCTGGCCACGATTCGTTTTAATGGTTTCTCCGTTCCTGATGAGGGCTTGTGCATATCTTATGGGGTGGAGCTGTTAACCCATCAATCGTTTAGTCCTCAGGACGACAGGCTCCGTGTGGGACCGGGGGTCTCCTGGAATGACAGCTCATCTCCAGATTACTGGAGAAAATGGCTGCTTTGGAGGGTGGACTCTATGGCTTTATACTCCACTGAGTTTGGCGTTGTACAACCCTGATGCTGGGAAAGATTGAAGGCCGAAGAAGAAGGGGACGGCAAAAGATGAGATAGTTAGGCAATGTTAGCGATGCAGCGAACATGAAATTAAGCAAACTCCAGAGGATGATGGAGGATTGGAGTGTTGGACTGGATGGGCCACTGGCCTGATCCAACATTGGCTTCTCTTATGTTCTGGCATGATGTGGTCCATGGGGTCGCGAAGAGTTGGACTCAACTGTGCGACTAAACGACAACAACGACACCGGGGTTCCCAGTCCTCCCCAGGTCCTCCCCAGACTCCACCTCCAAATCTCCAGGAGAAATCTACAGATGATACCACTCCAATGGCAGAAAGTGAAGAGGATCTGAAGAGCCTCTTGGTATGAGTGAAAGAGGAGAGGGCAAAAGCTGGCTTGAAACTCAACATCCAAAAAACGAAGATCATGGCTTCCGGCCCCTTCACTCCTTTGCAAATGGAAGGGGAAGTCGTGGAAGCAGGGACAGACTTCACCTTCCTGGGATCCAAGATCACTGCAGACGCTGACTGCAGCCAGGAAATTAAAAGATGCCTGCTCTTTGGGAGGAAAGTGATGGCAGACCTAGACAGCATAACAAAAAGTAGAGACATCACGCTGCCAACAAAAGTCCGTATGGTCAAAGCCATGGTATTCCCAGTAGTGATGGATGGCTGTGAGAGTTGGACCATAAGGAAGACTGAGCACCGAAGAATAGATGCTTTTGAATGATGGTGCTGGAGAAGACTCTTGAGAGTCCCTTGGACTGCAAGGAGATCAAATCGGTCAATCCTAAAGGAAATCAACCCTGACTGTTCCCTGGAAGGCCAGATCCTGAAGCTGAAGCTCAAAGACTTTGGCCACCCAATGAGAAGGGAGCACTCCCTGGAGAAGACCCTGAGGCTGGGAAAGACTGAAGGTCAAAGAAGATGGGGATGGCAAAGGATGAGATGGTTAGACGGTGTGATCGATGCAGCGAACATGAAGGCCAGATCCTGAAACTGAAGCGCCAATACTTTGGCCACCCAATGAGAAGGGAGCACTCGCTGGAGAAGACTGGGAAGGATTGATGGTCAAAGAAGAAGGGGTCAGCAAAGGATGAGATGGATAGACAGTGTTATCAAAGCAACAGACATGAAATTAAGCGAACTCCGGAGCATGACAGAAGACAGGAGGGCCTGGCGTGATGTGATGTGGGCTGTGAAGAGTCGGACTCGATTGCGACTGAACAACAACCAGAACACTGAGGTCCCTCTCCTCCCCAGGCTCCACCCCCAAATCTCCAGTTTTGCAGCTTGGATCTGGCAACGCTGCCCCCCACCCTCCACTGGTGGCCGGGAGGACCCGGAAACCCGATTTAGTCCCCTACTGTTGGAAATAAGTTGTTGACTGTATGGTCCTTGGGGCCATGACTTCCTGTTTCTGCTTGTGATATAAGGGTGGATGAGACAGGTGGTGATGCAGAGTTGCCAACTCTGGGTTGGGAAATTCCTTGGGATTTGGGGGCAGGGCCTGGGGAGGGGATGGACCTCAGTGGGGTATAATGCCCCACACAGAGTCCCCCCCCTCCAAAGCTCCCACGTTCTCCAGGGGAACTGAGCTCTGTTGTCTGGAGATCTCTTGTAATTCTGCGAGATCTTCAGGAAGGGTCGAAGGCCCAGCTTGACAAGCAGGTCAGAGGCCAGTGGGCAGACATGGGTGGGGGGGAGGTTGTTGGCAATGGTATGATGTCACTTTCAGGGAAATCTGGATGTGATGTCATGCCACACCTCTCTAGGAATTGCCAGAAACTGTATTGTAGGAGGAGGAGGAGATGAAGAAGATGAAAAAGAAAAAGACGAAGAAGAAGAAGAAGAGGAGGAAGAGGAGGAGTTGGATTTATACCCCACCCTTCACTCATAGTGGCTTACAATCACCTTCCTCTTCCCATTACAGACACCCTGTGTGGTAGGTGGGGCTGAGAGAGCTCAAGGAGAACTGCCCTTGAGAGAACAGCTCTGAGAGAACTGTGCCTGGCCCAAGGTCATCCCGCTGGCTTGACGTAGAGAAGTGGGGAATCAAATCCGATTCTCCAGATTAGAGTCTGTGGCTCTTAACCGCTACACCAGACTGGCATGATGTCACTTCTGGGTTTACTACATAAGTGGCATCAGTCCCCTCTAGGAATCACAAAAACTCTATGGTTCGACCATACAGGGTGGGGTGTTTTTTTGGCAGTTCCTAGAGTGGTAGTAATGTCACTTTTGGATTTTCCGCTGGGGGACTGGTAAACCTAATTTAAGGCCCCACCTGGAGGTCCACAGCCGTGTGGTGAGGATTAATCTGCGGAGTTCTTTTGTAACTGAAAGGCGGGTATGGGGGGAATATACATCCGAATGGAGCTTCTGTGGGGGGGTATTTAACCTCCTCCCCTCATGAAGGTGATCGGGGGAAGGGGGAAGGAATCAGCTGGGATTGTGGAAACGGTTCAAGAGGACAAGATTAACTAGCCATTTCCCCTCAGCCCTGCTGCTCAGGTTGTATCTATCTACCTTTGCATCATGCAGGGACCATTCTGGTTGGTTTTCTTCTTCTTTAAACAGGTATGCTGGGACGCTGGTTGTACAGAGCCTGGCATTTCCTCTAGCTGGTCTTCCAGGCCTCACGAGGTGTGCCAGGTAGGGTTACCAGGTCTGGGTTAGAAAATACCTGCAGACTTTGGGGGTGGAGCCAGGAGAGGGCGGGGTTTGGGGCGGGGAGGGACCCCAGTGTGGTACAATGCCATACAGAGTCCACCCTTCCAAGCAGCCATTTTCACCAGGGGGGCTGATTTCTGTCAGCTGGAGATCAGTTGTAACAGCAGGAGATCTCCAGGCCCCACCTGGAGGCTGGCAACCCTAGTTCCAAGTCCCCCTTGGCCAATGGCAGGGGTAAGGTTGCCAGATCCAGGTTGGAGATTTGGGAGTGGAGCATGGGGAAGGCTGTGTTGAGACGGCTCTTTTGAGCTGCACCAGGCACGAGTGACGGGTGGATTTAAAGTGCACATCCAGACAGCAACATCTGGGAATTGTACCGCTTCCATAATCAGCCCTTTGATCCCCGTCGGGGATCCATACTTAAAAGACAGTGGTGAAAGTCTGGTCTAAAGCTGGCCAATGGCAGACTTTCCCCCATCTGGTTGTTCCACTCGAGTGCAATCAGCCCGTAGAGATGCTCTCCAGACCATCCCAAACAGCTGCCATTTTTAAAAAAGTCTTAGCGACGTACGCATCACCGCTTAAACATATGACATCCGCAGAGCTCCCCTCAAACAATCGGGACAATTGTATGTTTCTGAAGGTCCTGTGATATTTCTGCACTTTGTTAACTGAAATGGTACCTAGAGGAAGGTACTGCTGGCGGCGCTTTTACCCTTTTAGTCCGCGCATGCGTGGAGAAACAAGTAGATGGCGAGGCGCGTATGCCCGTTCGCAAACAGGAATTTTTTAAAAAACAGCTGACCGCACAGCTCCTCATGGTGGATGCCGTCTAGACAATCCACCATGAAGTCCGCGCGTGGTAAAGCGATTCAAGGGGGAGCTGTCTGGCGGTGCAATGCCGGATCAAAAAGATCTCGCTCAAATTACAGCCAGGCCAATGGCGGGATTAGCGGTCCGTCTGAATGCACCCGAAGACACGTACCTCAGTGGGTACAGTGCCATAGAGCCCACCGTCCAGAGCAGCCACTTTCTCCAGGACAGCTGAATGCTGTATTCTCCTCTCCTGGTGGCCTCAGTCTACAGACAACCGTTTGAGTCAGCCATAGTTTGCTCTTAGTTCCTGCCAGCTTTGCCTCTTAGATGGGCACGGGGGGGGGGGGGGGAGATGTGAAAAATAGCCTGCTCATCTCCATTTTTGTGCCATTGGGGAGCAGATGTTCCCTCCGACCTTCCCATGTCTTTTTCTGGCCATAACCACAGGAGGAGGCGGGCATTTGCTCAGCTGGAGAGAACAGAGAGTTCTGGAAGCTTCTTTCAACAAACCCCGGGCCGTTTGGATCTTTTCACCGTGCCTGGAACGTCTCATGTGTCTACAGAGGTTGGGCTGCGGTCAAATAAAACCCAAATGTTGGATTCACCTGACGTCCCGTGGCTCGGCCTGTGTGGTTTTGTGGGAAAGGGTGGAGGAGAGGAGCGGGCGGGAATCACACACAGCTCTTTTTGACTCCCTGGCAATGGAAGGAAAAGGAGAACACAGGCCTAAGAGACCAGTATGTCTGAGTTGGGCCCTGGAACTGCACCTCTTCAGCCATCTCTATGTCTTTGTCCTTCTCCTGACAAGTAAAGCAGTAACATTTCTTAAGAAGAAGAAGAGACTGGATTTATACACTGCCCTTCATAGGGTTGCCAAGTCTGGGTTGGAAAATACCTGGAGACTTTGGGGTGGAGCCAGGAGAGGGTGGGGTTTGGGGAGGGGAGGGGCCTCAGCAGGGTACAATGCCATAGAGTCCACCATTCAAAGCAGCCATTTTCTCCAGGGGAGCTGCTCTCTGTCAGCTGGGGATCAGTTGTAAAAGCGGGAGATCCCCAGGCCCCACCTAGGGGTTGGCAGCCCTAGCCCTTCACTACCCGTAGGAGTCTCAGAGTGGCTTACAAACCCCTTTCCCTTCCCCTCCCCACAACAGACATCCTGTGAGGTAGGCGGGGCTGAGAGAGTGCTGAGAGAACTGCCCTTGACAGAACTGCTCCAAGAGAACTTGTGACTGGCCCAAGGTCCCACCAGCAGCTGCATGTGGAGGAGTGGGGAATCGAACTCAGTTCTCCCAGATTAGAATATGCGCTCTTAATCACTACACCAAACTGTGTAGTACGGGGAGAGAAATTCTGCTTTCTTACAGAACTAACACGAGAGGGCACAGCTCATATCACCACCGCGGTGCTACAGAGCAGAGTCACTGTGGGGCTTGCTCAACTAGGAACCGGGAGAGCCGAGTTCGAATTCTCACTTGGCCAGTGAGTGACTTCAGGCCAGTCATTCTCTCCCCATCTAGATTACCTCACGGGGCTGCTGTGAAGGGGAAAAAATGGGCGTGGAACAGCAGTCGCTGGGTGTGTGTGTGGGGGGGCAGTGTTTGTGAATACCCTGCATTGTGCAGGGAGTTGGACTCGATGACCCTGGAGGTCCCTTCCAACTCTGTGATTCTATGATTAGGAAGAGGAAGAAGAATAGGAGGAGTTGGGTTTTATACCCCGATTTTCTCTACCCTAAGGAGTCTCAAAAGTGGCTTACAATCACCCCTCCCTTCCTCTCCCTGCAATAGGTACCTTGTGAGCAATGCTCCCTCTAAGCTGTGGAGTCTTGTGAGCGGAAACTCTACTTTGTGAGCTCCTGGCATTAAAGTTGTGAGCGAGCGGTTTGGCCGCTGCCTAAATGAGTTCGCTCTGGAGCCATTCCTTCCTGAGCTGAGACAAAAATGTGTGAGCCGGAGGCTAAAAAGCTGTGAGCTGGCTCACTCTAACTCAGCTTAGAGGGAACATTGCTTGTTTTTTTGGGGAGGGGGTTGGAATTTTTTTTGAAAGTACTATTGTCAAGTTTATAAATAATTAAACAAGAGTTACAGCGTGTTTCATGAATAACTTTTACAATCAAATTAATATCAAACTACTAACATCCTTCAAAGTTTTTATTAATGACTATGTCAATTTATGTGTTATTGGGGGGGGTTGCCTTAATTGATTGACATATAAAAACAAACATAATAGTGAATAGTGCATAAGTTCAAGTTTAAAATGCTGACGGATGAAAGTTTAAGACTAGTTGAAACAGTTCTCAATAATACAACATATTGATTCAGTTAACAGGTATTGTGTTTAAATCAATACTAAGTCCCTGTAGAACCTATCTTGTGGCAAGATATTATCTGAGGTGGTGAATTCGTAAAAAGGATACCATTTCTCTAAGGGAACACTGCTTGTGAGGTAGGCGGGGCGGAGAGAGCTCCGAGAGAACTGACTGGCCCAAGGTCATCCAGCAGGCTTCATGTGGAGGAGGAGGGAGGAATCAAGCCCAGCTCTCCAGATTAGAATCCACTGCTCTCCACCATGACCCCACACTGGAGAGACACCCCCTCCGTTTCACGATCCGAGGTGACAGGCCGAGAGACACAAAACTCCGAGGACAGAGGACTCCGAGGACAGAGGACACAAAACTCCGAGGACTCTTTGCTTTCGAAGGCTACTTCGACAGAGTGGTGAGATGCTCCCGTTAAGTGGTAGTTAGTGGCGGAGAAGAGCGTTGAGCTCATCACGTGTTCCAGCCGTAAATAGAAGCTTGTAGTGCTTTGGGGGCCGTTTCGTGAAAAAACACAATCAATGCACATTCATGACGTATTGCATACCATCCGTGGCTCCGAGGGCTAATTAGGCACCCCCCAAAACACACGCCTATGGTATCACTTGACCCAAATATAAACCCATCTTTCATGAGCAGGGCCTACGTGGAAGGATCCACCGCCGGCTAAAAGGTAGCCACGGCTGTTTATTTAGAAATCGGCGGTGATGCCGTCTTCGGGACAGGTTATTTTGGAATTCTGCAGACTGGCTACAGACCTTCCATTCAGCCCCGTCCGCTCGGCCACAGAAAGGGCTTCAGAGCCCATCAAGCTGTTAACGAATACGGATTCCTGCCTTAATTAGATAACAGGAAATTAAGAAAGACGTCGCTCGCCATCTAAGTGGGGGCAACGGGGGGAGGGGGGGGGGGACAGTGATAATTTGTCCTTTGGAAAGAGGTCAGGTTTGGAGCTCGGTTTCCTCACGGTGGCTCTCAGAGCTCTGGAATCTGGTGGGGAAACACGGTGGAGATGGGCCGGCAAAGGTGGGCAGCATGAAGCTGCCTTCTACCGAATCAGATCTTTGGTCCAGTAAGGTTAGTATTGTCTGCTCAGACTGGCAGGCGCTCTCCAGGGTTCCAAACAGAGGTCTTTCACATTGCGGCTACAAGCACGGACGGCTTCAAGAGGGAATTAGATAAACATACGGAGCAGAGGTCCATCAGTGGCTATTAGCCACAAAGTATTTATTTATTTGTTTGTTTGTTTGTTTGTTCTATTTGTATCCCGCCTAGCCAGCGGACCGGCTCAAGGCGGCTAACCGAAACCCAGTACCGTAGAGGTTTACAATATAAAACCGTTAAAATATTACAATAAAATTCCCATAAAATTTCCAAAGATGGCGACTTCAGAGTTTCCCGGTAAGCGAAGTACAGATAGGAACTCTCAGTCTGGGGCAAGGGATGCTCTGTATTCTTGGTACTTGGGGAGGGGACAACAGTGGGAGGGCTTCCAGTGTCCTGGCCCCACTGCTGGACCTCCTGAGAGCACCTGGTATTTTTGTCCACTGTGTGACCCAGAGTGTTGGACTGGACGGGCCACTGGCCTGATCCAACACAGGCTTCTCTCATGTTCTTATGTCTGGCTCAAGTGATGCTCTGTATTCTTGGTGCTTGGGGGGGGGGGCAACGGTGGGAGGGCTTCTGGTGTTCTGGCCCCACTGCTGGACCTCCTGAGGGCACCTGGTATTTTTGACCACTGTGTGACTCAGAGTGTTGGACTGGATGGGCCACTGGCCTCATCCAACATTGGCTTCTCTTATATTCTTATCACCTCCTCTCTGAACCTTCTAACTGGAGATGCCGGGGATTGAACCTGGGACCTTCTGCATGCCAAGCAGAGGCTCTGCTACTGAGCCACAGCCCCTCCGTCTTGAATGAGAAAAGGGAAAATGGCGTCATCTGTAGGAATAACCAAAAAAGAGGAGAGAAATGGTTTCTGGGTTTCGGAAGTGATCTCATTTATTTATTTATTTAAATTTATATCCCGCCTAACCAGCAGCGCTGGCTCTAGGCAGTTAACAGCAGTTAAACATCATGGCCATATATCGGTTAAAAATTAAAACCCGCTACATAAATCAACAAACAGAATCACAGAAGATAGCAGCAGTACATTAACGCTGGGAGCGAGCGATTTGGCTGCTGCAGAAATTAGTTTGTTCGGGAGCCATCCTTCCGGAGCGAAGACAAAAACCTAAGCCGGAGGCTAAAAAAACTGCGAGCTAGCTCTCACAAACACAAAGGTTTTTTTCTTTACTTAAAACAAAAACATGCTTAAAACTTTAGCACACTTGCAATATTTTCTTTATTTAACAGTATCTGACAACGGAGTCCTCTTGCTCTGAATTATTGCATCAAAACGTCTGTGCTGTTGCAATCTTGAGTGTGCTGTTCAGGGGTGTACCTGTAAGCTGCAAACCTACTTTTGATCTATTGACATCCACCACAGAAATCTCACGCTCAGAGCTCTGAGCCTAGGACCCAGGGGGAAAACATGAAATGGCTGAGCGATTGAGAGAGTCTGGCGAAGCAAGCTATGATGCGGCAGCAGCAACAGAACTGGAAGCAGGAGATGGCCAGCTCCAGTGCAAGTCTGATAGAAGCCCCCCGGGGGCCTGATCCGGTCTTTGGCAGCTTAATGGCGAGCGCGCTTCAGCGGAGCTCCGCATGAAGCAGCCCGTAACCCCAGCGATCGGGAGGGGATTCAGCAGGTATCCGGTCCCCCCGGAGCCCTTGTAGGGGGCTTCTAGCCTGGAATGTGAGAGGCGCCTCTTCCAAGGCGGCTGCCGAGGGATTGAGGCGTCTTGATGTTCCTACAGGTCCCGACGTCGGGGAGCCTTCGGGTACACAAAGCGGCTACCGGATAAGCGTGCAGAGAAGCAAGTGATTTAAAATGAAAGAAACTTACCTTCGGAGGAGGCTTGGAGAATAGTGAGTAAGCAAAATGCCCACTCAATAGGGCATTTAAGCGTCCCGGGGTCCTGAAGAAAAGTGGCAGAGGGGGAAGGAAGGTTCCCCCCCCCCATCTGGATGTTATAAAAACTTTTAAAGCGAGGGACCCGGGATCGCTGGCTTAGCTCCTGCAGCTCAGGCACAGTGGAGGCGTGGAAGCCTGTTCCACTGAGGAACCGCTCCAGCTTTCAGGAAGTTCCTCCTAACGTTTAGCCCAAAACTCCTTTGATTTAATTTCAACTCATTGGTTCAGGTCCGACCTTCTGGGGCCACAGAAAACAATTCCGCACCATCCTCTACGTGACAGCCCTTCAGCTACTTGAAGACGGTGATCATGTCCCCTCTCAGTCGTCTCCTCTCCGGGCTAAACGTACCTATTAATTTCATAGGGCTGCCATAAATTGGAAGCAACTTGGCCACACTGAAAAACACGCACGCACACAGCACGACAGGTGGACACCCACCAGTTTTACCAACCTCCAGGTGGGGCCTGTTGCCGACTGATAGCTGTGGAGAGAAGCCAGAGTTAATTATGACTCAGATCTTCCCTCAAAGTCTGAATAATTGCAGATCGACCAGAGTGTTTTATTGGCTACGGGGATGGGCCATGGCTCAGCGACCAGGCATCTGCTCGGCATGCAGAAGGTCTCAGGTTCAATCCCCGGCATCTGCATGAAGTCAGTCGAGGGAAAGAGCTTCCCCTGAGACCCTGGAGAGCTGCTGCCAGTCTGAGTAGACAAGGCTGACCTTGATGGACTCCAAGGGTCTGAGTCAGCGTACCACACCTTCATGTGTATTCATAACTCAGTGCCTGCTTTGAATGAACCGAGCACCTGACTCATTGCAGGGCAGGCCACGCACCATTCCAGTGTAGCGACATTCGCTTGGATGTGTTTGTCACATTCATTAGAGGGAGGCCCTAGCCGCAGTGGCGCAAAGGGTGGGGAAAGCAGTGTGGGAATGAACATGCACAGAACATTTTTGATCTATTTCCCACTGTTTCAAAAACCAATCCAGCTTTCTGCCCCCCCAGGGTGCTGCAGGCAACTTCTGAACCCCTGAGCTCCTTGGGCAAGATGCAATGGAGAGAAAAAAAAATCAAAGAAGTAAGAAGAGAATTGATGCCGCTGGGGGGGGGGGGGAGGAATGGAACATCGTGCATCTCCGCTCCTGAATTGTGTATTCCTTTAGAAATGAGAGGCTGTGAAACTCTGTGCCCCAGGATATGGTGATGTGTGGGGTGGTATAGTGGATAAAGTGGTGATCGTAAGAGAAGCCATGTTGGATCAGGCCAGTGGCCCATCCAGTCCAGCATTCTGTGTCTCACAGTGGTGAAAAATGCCAGGTGCCATCAGGAGGTCCACCAGTGGGGCAAGGACACTAGAAGCCCTCCCACTGTTGCCCCCCCCCCCCCCAAGCACCAAGAAGACAGAGCATCACTATCCCAGACACAGTGTTCCATCTATATCTTCTGGCCTAATAGCCACTGAAGGACCTCTGCTCCATATATTTATGCATAAGAACATAAGAGAAGCAATATTGGATCAGGCCAATGGCCCATCCAGTCCAACACATGGTGGCCAAAATCCAGGTGCCATCAGGAGGGGCCAGAACTCCAGAAGACCTCCCATTGTTGCCCCCCAAGCACCCAGAATACTTAGAACATCAGGACATAAGAGAAGCCAATATTGGATCAGGCCAGTGGTCCATCCAGTCCAACATTCTGTGTCACACAGTGGCCAAAATAACAGGTGCCCTCAGGAGGTCCACCAGCGGGGCCAGAACTTCAGAAGCCCTCCCACTCTTGCCCCCCAAGGACCAAGAAGACAGCTCATCACTTGCCCCAGACATTGGGTTCCATCTATCCCTTGTGGCTAATAGCGACCAATGGACCTCTGCTCCATATGTTTAAGTAGACTTAGGTACCTGAGTGACTCTAGTTCAAATTCCCATTTCTACCACGGAAGCTTGCTGGGTGATCTTGGGCCTGTCACAGACTCTCAGCCTTGCCTACCTCACAGGGCTGGTGCTGTGAGAAAATGGAGGAATGGATACAATTAAAAAAATAGATTTAAAGAAGATTAAAAAATAGATTTGCAGACTAAACCAAATGCAATAGACAAGATTCTGATTTCAGATAACAAGAAGTTTATAAAGAAAATGTATAATTTTCTACTCGGTGACTATATTTGTGATGAGATTGTTAAACCATCAGTGATAAGCTGGATGAAAGACATTGGCTATACGATAGATATTGACAATTGGGCTAAGATCTGGAAATCGGTGAAATATATGAGGTCAATACCATATAAGGAAAATATATTTAAAATGTTTTACAGATGGCATTGGTCCCCTGAGAGAATTTCGAGATGCTTTCCCAGTGCCCCCCCCCCAAATTGTTGGAAATGTAAAAACAATGTAAGATCCTTTTTTCATATGTGGTAGATGCAGGGGTCATTTCCTAGAAAAAGAGGAGCAGGAGCTCATTAGCATAACTCATTAGCATATGCCACACCCCCTAACATACCGGAAGTGTGTCAGAAGGCAACACCCACCCCTCAGGCTCCACTCCACAGGTGAGTGAAACTGACCTGCTCTTCCTCCATTCCCTTCCCCATCCAGTACTTGGTGCAATAAAAAGAAGCGTCAAGAACACACCCTCATTCTCTCCCTGCTCCCTTGAAACCACCAGGTTTCAAGTAGACTTGAGATACCCAGGACATGTGCACCACCCATCCCTTCCCCTCCCCCTCCCCACAACAAGACACCCTGTGAGGTAGGTGGGGCTGAGAGAGGTCTTGAGAGAACAGCTCTGGGAAAACTTGTGACTGGCCCAAGGTCACACCAGCAGCTGCATGTGGAGGAGTGGGGAATCAAACCCGGTTCTCCCAGATTAGAGTACAACTCCTAACCACTACACCAAACTGATGGGGTGGAAGCTGCTGAAGGGTTGGTTACATTTCTTCAGTACTTATGTGCCATGTGCCCAGATAAAAAATGGTATACTTAGAAAGTTTATATGCCACCTTGAGCAAGTCTCTGGAAAAGCAGCACACAGTCATAAAAGGAACAATGATAAAATTATCAATATTAAAACAAAACATTAAAAACAACAAAGACCCTAGCAGGGCTTTCCCCGGGGCGCTGCGCCTCTGCACTGCTCGGGGAAGCCGAGGAGGGGGCGGGGCTTGGTCATGTGCCCGCCCCCTGGGCTCCTCACTCCCGGAGCTGCGCTCCTGTGCGCTCCCGCTCCAACGGACCCCTGGGTAGATGTGCCCCAAATTACAGAAATATTGATATAAAATACAGAACCTTATACAAGGTATACTTAAGATCACTTTACCAATGAAACCAGTGATTTATTTACTAAATATGATTCCGGATGACTTCAAAACAAAGACTTACTTAATAACATATATCTGAACCTCAGCAAGAGTACTAGTTGCAGAAAACTGGAAGCTAGAAAAACTCCCTTCAAAAGGAGAGGTAATAATTAAAGTGTTGGATTTAGCAGAGATGGATAGATTAAACGCAGTGTGTCTAAATAATAACAAGAAAGTATTCTGGGAAAGATGGGCTTGTGTATACGACTGGATAGAGGCCATAACAAAAATATAGACTCGAAATTTATAACGCATGTAAAGAGATTTGATATAAATGTATAGTTCTTGTGGTATATTGTAAATCAATACATGTGACTATCCATTTATAATGGGAATATTTGAGATAAAATGAAAATAAAATCCTAAAAAAAGAAGAAAATGGAGGAATGGAGAATGATGTTCTCAGCTGCTTTGAATTCCAAGTAGGGCAGAATATGTGATATGAATCAATAAGCGCAAATGCATTGCCGGCTTAGACGACCAGTTTTGATCCCACACTCTAATCACTGGATAACTAGATGGTGCTAGAAGAGAAATTAAGCCAAGGTTAACTAGGACATTTCATGGCTGAGTAAGGTTTCGAATCTGGGTCTGCCCACTCTCAACCTGATAGGCTAACCACTACATTCTCCTGCCAGTTTGGTGTAGTGGTTAAGTGTGCGGACTCTAACCTGGGAGAACCGGGTTTGATTCCCCACTCCTCCACTTGCACCTGGCTGGATGGCCTTGGGCAAGCCGTAGCTCTGTACCAGCTGTTCTCTCAAGGACAGCTTGGGAAAGAGCTCTCTCAGCCCCACCTACCTCACAGGGTGTCTGTTGTGGGGAGGGGAAGGGAAAAGGAGTTTGTAAGCCGCTCTGAGACTCTTAAGTGAGTGAAGGGCGGGATATAAATCCAATCTCTTCTTCTTCTTCTTCTTCTTCTCTTTCTTAGAGATGACTTTCTCCCTTGACATTTGGAAGGCCCTCAGTTTCGCGAATCAAGGTTGGGATATGAATAAAATGAACAAATGAATGTTTCCTTTTTAATGAAAAGCTGCCTTGGATGTTCACTGATTTATTGATTCATTCACTCCCTTCCCTGATACCCCACTTTCTCCCCAATGTGTGTGCTCAAGTTGCAGCCAACTTACGGTGAAGTGGTTTGCCGTTGCCTGCCTCTGCGTACCAACCCTGGACTTCCTTGGCGGTCTCCCATCCAAGCACTAACCAGGGCCGACCCTGCTCAGCTTCTGAGATCTGACAAACATCCAGGTAAGGTCAATGGGGAGCCCCCAAAAGTGACTTCCATTCTTCTCCTCGCCTCTATTTTACCCTCATGATCACCCTGTGAGGTAGGTTAGCCTGAGAGCATGTGATTGGCCCAGGGTCACCCAGCGGGAGCCAGTTTGGTGTAGTCTTTAAGAGCGCAGTCTCTAATCTGGGAGAACTGGGTCTGATTCCCACTCCTCCACATGCAGCTACTGGTGTGACCTTGGGTCTGTCACAAGTTCTCTCAAGAGCAATCCTCGGGAGAGCTCTCTCAGCCCCACCTACCTCACAGGGTTTCTGTTGTGGGGAGGGGAAGGGAAAGGGGACTGTAAGCCGCTCTGAGACTCCAAGTGAAGGGCATGGTATAACTCTCCTCCTCCTCTGTTGGAGTGGGCATTCAAACTTGGGTCACCCGTGCTTGGATACATCTAACCACACCACGCTAACTCTCTAATGCTCTCCTTTCCTGCCATTTGTTGTTGTTCAGTCAAGTCTGACTCTTCGTGACAACGTGGACCACCTGTCTTCTGTCGTGCTCTGGAGTTTGCTTAATTTCATGTTTGTTGCATCGATGACACTGTCCAACCATCTCATCCTTTGCCGTCCCCTTCTCCTTTGACCTTCAGTCTTTCCCAGCATCAGGGTCTTCTCCAGCGAGTGCTCCCTTCTCATTTGGTGGCCAAAGTATTGGAGCTTCAGCTTCGGGATCTGGCCTTCCAGGGAACAGTCAGGGTTGATTTCTTTTAGGACTGACTGATTTGATCTCCTTGCAGTCCAAGGGACTCTCAAGAGTCTTCTCCAGCACCATAATTCAAAAGCATCTATTCTTTGGCGCTCGGCCTTCCTTATGGTCCAACTCTTGCAGCTATACATTACTACTGGGAACACCATTGCTTTGGCCGTACGGAGTTTTATTGGCAGGGTGATGTCTCTACTTTTTGTTATGCTGTCTAGGTTCCAGGATTGGAATCCCAACAGCAGAGCAGCCCAAGTTTTTCAGGACCTGGGAGAGCTCCCAATAGAGAGAGAAGTTGCTTTCAGCAGGGTCTGAGGGTTGAACTACACATTACATCTACTATGGCAGTGTTTTTCAACCTTTTTCGAGCTAAGGCACATTTCTTTCATTGAAAAAATCCCGGGGCACACCTGACAATATCTCACGGCACAGTGGTTGAAAAACACTGAAATACAAGAGAAATGGGTCATTAGTTGCCTCAGCTCAAGTATTAACTATGACAGTATTACAAATACACGTAATAGCCACTCAACTTGAAATCGTAAGTTACAGATCCAAAGTGTAATGGCTCCTTCCCATCACATTGACCTGAGTTTCAGAAGAAATATAATGTGGATGTATTTTAATACTGCGATTCTGCTAAAGTTTTTCAAATAGAGAGTTTAAACTCTTATGTGAACGGCATTCCGCTGACCATAAGTGATTTGAAGAGAAGCACAGTACACCCATTCTTCGCTGAGGGACAGTTACTGATTTGAACCCCACCCTGACAGAAACAGCTAGCTGTTACCATCAAACATATTCATGTTTACTGGAATGTCTTGGTGCAAATCACCCTACCTCAGGCCGGCCACAGAGCGTGCGAGCGGAATCAGCGAGACCGCGCCACTGTTCTTTCTCGCAAGCGCAAATGCATCCCGGAAGGTCAGCCCGGAAGGCACATTTCTTTCATTGAAAAAATCCCGCGGCACACCTGACAATATCTCGCAGCACACCAGTGTGCCACGGCACAGTGGTTGAAAAACACTGTACTATGGGACTGACACGGGTTCTTGCAGCCGTATGGCAGCTGTGAATTCTCTCTGGGAACAGTTCAGAAGTGCCTCAGTCCCCCATTTGGATTGGAACTGTGGTGAAAGTCAGGAAGGAATCCTGCCTCTCCCCTCCCCCTCTTCCAACCCCGAATGGACCCAGGGAGCGTTATTTGCCTCATCGAGTGCTGCACATGTACTGAATGCTTGCGTGTGGATCTCTCTCAACAGTCCTGATACAAACTGAGGCCCCACGACACTTCTGAACTGGGTTCTCACAGGGCACTTGCAGCTTCCTAAGAGAGTGGGAATTTGAACCAGGATTTCCCGAACCCTAGTCCAACACTCCATCAGTTGCTCCATATTTGACCATCTGGCACACTGGGCTGACCAGCCTTCCCCTGTGGGCAGAAACCCTTGGACAGTCCCTTCCTGTTCTGGCTTCCATTTGGCTCCACAAGACCAATGAAGGCTTTTACCTAATTCCACCAATAATCCCTCATGAGCCTCCAGGGGCAGATTTCCAACATCTGTTTTCATGGGATGCACACCACCCTCCCTTTGCCTGCAATTTTTTTTTTTTAAAAAATTGCAGGCCTGCTACGGAAATAATACACCTTGTAAAAACCATTCAGCTGCGCAAACAGGCACCTGTAAGATCTAAGGGGGTCTCCTTCCCTCCAAAGGCCTCCTGTCGAAGAACAGCTTTTGCTGAAACAGGAGGGATGAAATGATCGAGGTTTACAAGATGATGCATGGGATAGAGCAGGTAGAGAAAGAAGTCCTTTTCTCCCTTTCTCACAAGACAAGAACTTGTGGGCTCTCCATGGAATTGCTGAGCAGTCGGGTTGGAACAGATGAAAGGAAGTCCTTCTTCCCCCAAAGAGTGATGAACACGTGGAATTCACTGCCACAGGAGGTGGTGGCAGCTACAAGCATGGATGGCTTCAAGAGGGGATTCGATAAACATATGGAGCAGAGATCCATCAGTGGCTATTAGCCACAAGGTATACATAGGAACTCTCAGTCTGGGGCAAGGGATGCTCTGTATCCTTGGTGCTTGAGGCGGGGGGGGGGGAATGGGAGGGCTTCTAGGGTCCTGCCCCCCCTGCTGGACCTCCTGAGGGCACCTGGTGTTTTTGGCCACTGTGTGACACAGAGTGTTGGACTGGATGGGCCACTGGCCTGATCCAACATTGGCTTCTCCTATGTTCTTATGACTGGGGCAGTGATGCTTTGTAATCTTGGTGCTTGGGGGCAAGAGTGGGAGGGCTTCTGGTGTCCCGGCCCCACTGCTGGACCTCCTGAGGGCCCCTGGTGTTTTTGGCCACTGTGTGACACAGAGTGTTGGACTGGATGGGCCATTGGCTTGATCCAACATTGGCTTCTCTTATGTGCTTATGCTCTTATTAAATGCCCTTTCCTTTTGCTGCCTCTTTACTTCCCCAATATCATGGGCACATCGCACAGAGTGGCGCTAAATGCCTGCATCTATTCCAAGAAGGGTTTCAGGTTGGGGATTTCAAACTTTTCCGTTTTGGTCTCTCTACTTGATGCGGACCCAGAAGGCCGGTGCAGGAGAAGATGGCAACTTTTCACTCTGGCAGTTCTCCTGCCACCAATCCCTCCCTTCGTCCTGACTGGATGGTCCAGCCTAGCCTGATCTCATTGGATCTCAGAAGCTAAGCAGGGTCGGCACCTGGTTACTGCTTGGATGGGAGACCACCAAGGAAGTCCAGGGTTGCTACTACGCAGAGGCAAGGGCATGGTTAGCCCGATCTCATCAGACCTCAGAAGATATGGTCTGCAACTCTGAGTGAAAGGTGGGATATAAATCCAATCTCCTCCTCCTCCTCCTCTGCTCCCAAAATCCCCAAGGTGCCCAAAGCTTCACAAAGATTGGGAACCCCTGTAGTAGCTTAACAGGTCGTCCAATACCCACCAGCTTGGCTACATACAGGGGTCCTTTCGAGCAGGAGTTCGGGGGAGCGCAGCTCCAGGAGTTGGTGCCAGCCCTCCCTCCCACAGGGGAATGCCTGCTTGTGTCCTGGCTGCAGCAAAATGACCCCGTCCCCTGGAAAGGTCCTTGTTCCTCCGGCCAGCCTTCTGAAGGCTTCAGCCACCACTGGAGCCATCCTCCCAGAACAGTGAGATTTCTGAGGCTTGGATTTGCCAAGCTCTTTCTTTCTTTCTTTCTTTCTTTCTTTCTTTCTTTCTTTCTTTCTTTCTTTCTCTCTCTCTCTCTCTCTCTCTCTCTCTCTCTCTCTCTTTCATCTCTCTCTCTCTCTCTTTCTTTCATTTCTCTCTGTCTCTCTCCATTCTTTCTTGCCTTCTGACATACTTCTGGTGATGTCAGGGGGTGTGGCGTATGCAAATAAGTTATGCTAATGAGTTATGCTAATGAGCTCCTGCACCACTTTTTTTACAAAATGACCCCTGGCTACATAGCTCTGATAAAAGAGACAAAGCTTCAGTCTGAGGCGTTCTAGATCAACTGACACTCAGTTGGGCCTCTTGAGTCGCCTGGCCACTGCTGTCAGTGAGCTGCAGTACTTCCTTCTGGCCATCTTCGCCAGTGGCGCTAATGAGTTGTTATCTAGCAGGACCAGCGGCTCCCTCTTCTGGCAAGCTGTCACAATGACACAGGAAGCGCCAAGCTTGGATCTGGCCGCCGGTCCACAATGGAAGGCCTTAGGGCCCCATGAAAAGAGCAAACGACAGGGAAAAAAATCATGTTCCCGATGTGAAAGGTTGCCACTCACATCCCCCAAATGCTGGGTTTTCTCCCCTGCAGGCTTCACCGTTAGTGGTACCAAGGGTTCCTCTGATGTGGCCAACGGATGGTGGCGCAAAATGTTCCGTTTATTTTGAAGAGGCTACCAAGAAGGCACTGGGCAATTAGGGTTGCATTTTTTTAAATATATATATATTATTTCCAGAATTGTATGGATTCCATCCCTATGATTTGCTGGAGAGTTAAGCCTCTGGGAGAATGTACAGAAGGTTTGGATTAAGATTCCAAGACCCGGTTCGTCCTTCTGAGCCAAAGCTTCACTCTGCAGTCTTGTTTTGATCACTGCGTACATTAGCCGGGACTGAGGTCGCCGCACAAACATGTTAACAAAATGAAACCCAAATGAAGAATTCCCCCAAAGCTCCTGAGAACATCTGGGAGGCCTGGAGGGAAAACGCAGAGCTGGGTGACCTTAGCCACCAAGAGAACATCCATGGAAAGGGAGCTGTCGAGGTGGGAAGTTCTACCACTACTTCTGATCTGTCAAGGCTTTTTTGATTTGGGAGGGGCCATGGGTCAGAAGAAAAGAGGCTTTTGAATTATGGTGCTGGAGAAGACGCTTGAGAGTTTCTTGGTCTGCAGGGAGATCAGATCAGTCAATCCTAAAGGAAATCAACCCTGACTGTTCCCTGGAAGGCCAGATCCTGAAGATGAAGCTCACATACTTTGGCCACCCAATGAGAAGGGAGCACTCCCTGGAGAAGACCCTGATGCTGGGGAAGACTGAAGGTCAAAGTAGAAGGGGACGGCAAAGGGGACGATGCAGCGAACATGCTGGATGCTGGATGACCTTGGGCAAGCCATAGTTCTGGCACAGCTGTCCTTGAAAAAGAGCAGTTTCTGTCAGAGCTCTCTCAGCCCCGCCTACCTCATAGGGTGTCTGTTGTGGGGAGGGGAAGGGAAAGGAGTTTGTAAGCTGCTCTGAGACTCCTTCGAGTAGTGAAGTGCGGGGTATAAACCCAATCTCCTCCTCCTCCTCCTTCTCAAGACAGGAGAACTACAGATGTGAGTCCAAATGGAAAATAACCAATAACTGTAGAACCATAGATGATTAACTTTCCAAGAACTCTCTTTTTTAATATACCAATTTACTAAGTACATCAGTATCAAATAATAGAAATAACATCTCAGTGCCCAGTTTGCTCTGAGAGCCTGTTTGGTGTAGTGGTTGAGTGCGCGGACTCTAATCTGGGAGAACCAGGTCTGATTTCCCCACTCCTCCACATGCAGCTGCTGGGTGACCTTGGGTCAGTCATGGCTCTCTCAGAGCTGTTCTCCCAAGAGCAGTTCTCGCAGAGCTCTCTCAGCCCCACCTACCTCACAGGGTGTCTGTATGGGGAGAGGAAGGGGAGGGGATTGTAAGCTGCTATGAGACGCCGAGTGAAGGGCAGGGTATAAATCCAATCTCCCCTTCCCCTTCCCCCTCCCCCTCTTCCTCTTCTTCTTCCTCCAGAACCATTTATACAGTACTAGTTAACAAAGCGACATTTCTAGGAAGATAAGTCTGTAAGGGTTTTTTTTTTTTGCCAGGCATGAGAGAGTGAAGATATTTTTGATTCTGGAACGATTGTAAGGCAAATGCCAGTGATTAAAGGGATAAGAGACCGAAGGCTTCTTTGATTGGACTACTTAACAAGCAGATTCGTCTTTGCGGAAGTTCTCTGAAACGGGTCATCCAACTAGCCCCCCCCCCAAAAAAAACTGGAGACTTCCTTTCTATCGAAAGACCTCTCAACATCATCTGAGACAAATTTTGCCTTTATGACTCATTTCTCAGAAAGCTTATGGGAATAAAAGTATTCACGCCCGTAGAAGTGTATAGCATTACAATATTTCAGAAAGGACACTTCTTAGTTTTATTGTGCTGTTTATTAGTATTTATCAGCTTTGTAAGAATGTGGCGGTTTGAAGGGATCCGTGAACCAGTAGACTAGCACTGTATAAATGATTTTGTTAAATGGACGAGTAAAGGTTTCCCTTGCTCGAAAGTCAGTCGAATCTGACTCTAGGGGCCGGTGTTCATCTCCATTTCCAAGCCAAAGAGCCGGCGCTGTCCGAAGACATTTCTGTGGTCATGTGGCCGGCATGACTAAATGCTGAGGTACACAGAACGCTGTTACCCTCCCACTGAAGCAGTACCTATTTATTTACTTGCAATTTCTGGCTTTCAAGCTGCTAAATTGGCAGGAGCTGCGGCCAGAGACGGGAGCTCACTCCGTCATGCTGCACTCTGGTCTCAAACTGCCGAGCTACTGATCTTCTAGTCTGTAACTCAGCATCTTAACCTCTGAGCCACCACAGCCCCACAGAGGTGTAATTTCTATTATTTGATATTTATGTACTTATGGTGCTGGAGAAGACTCTTGAGAGTCCCTTGGACTGCAAGGAGATCAAATCAGTCAATCCTAAAAGAAATCAACCCTGACTGATCCTGAAGCTGAAGCTCCAATACTTTGGCCACCCAATGAGAAGGGAACACTCCCTGGAGAAGACCCCGATGCTGGGAAAGACTGAATGTCAAAGAAGAAGGGGACGGCAAAGGATGAGATGGTTAGACAGTGTCAGCGATGCAACAAACATGAGATTAAGCAAACTCCGGAGCACGACAGAAGACAGGAGGGCCTAGCGTGATGTGGTCCAGGGGGTCGCGAAGAGTCAGACTCGACTGTGCGACTGAATAACAACACACTAAGGAAATTGGTATATTAAAAAAGAGACTTGTTGAAGAGTCCAGTCAAGTCAAGTCAGCCTTTATTGGCATAAATTAGGAAAACAATTTATACATATTAAAACCCGTTAAAAACACAGATATAAATGTCAGGCTCCGCCTCCTGCCCCTGGTCTGTGCCCCCTGTAGCCGTGGTCCTCCCTGGCTGAGGAGGCCCCGGGTAAGGTTGTGCTGGAAATGCAGAGGGATTGGGCCTCAGATATGGCACTGGGGCGGGTTTAATTGTCACCCAAGCTCCCCTTTAGCCTCCAGGGGCCAAGTCTCTTAGCAGCAGTTTTCCCTCTCTCTCGCAGCCGCTAGACTTGCCTCTCCCTGGCTCATCCTCCCCGGCCCATCCGTTCTCCACCTTTTTATTCCTGCAGCCCCTTCCCAGAGCTCCCCTCGCCCGGGCCCACCCCCAATCACACCCCTGGCCCCGCCCCCGTTTATTAGAGGAGACACTGAGTCGCCTCGCCGGAAGCCTCGGGCCTCTCCCCTCCGCGACTCCACCTCTCTCAGGGCTGCAGCCGCCGGCTCTTCCCGCGCGGGGGTGTTCCTCCGTTGCTTCCCGGGTCCGGGCGGCCCTCCTCCTCCTCCGCCGAGCTCCACTCCACCCGCGCCACAACCGGGCCACTCCCCACCGCCGCGGGAGCACCGCGGGCCGCGAGGCGCCGCTCTGGCCCGAGCGGCAACGGGGCTTCTTGATGCTGGGGCTCCCGCGCCGTGGGACGGCGCGAGGGTCTCGGCAGCGCCCCGGACCGCAGCGGGGTCAGCGGGGCTCGGGACGGACTCGTCTGTCTTCGGGGGTCCTGTCGGCAGGGTAAGTTCTTGTGCCGGTTTTGGGGGCGTTGACGAGGCCCGGACCCACGGGACGGGACAATAAAAATTCTAGAAGAACCTTTGGCGCAACTTTAAGGCCAAACAAAGAAACTTGGCCACCTTCTCCGTGGTGTCCGGACTGGAATCTCTTAGAAGTCTGTGCACCTTGAGTGCCTCAGAACAAGCACCCCTACTAGTTAACAGAGAATGTAAATGTGTGCTCCTTAGATCTACATACAGGTTACAGTGCAAGAGAACATGAGTGATTGATTCCACACAGCTCTTTCTGCATGGGCAATAACTGGCCAAATGCGAGACCTTGTTACATCTGCCATATAAGATGGCTGATGGCATAGCATTGCATCTGGCCAGGGTAAACGCTCTGCGTTGCTGAGGTACCTGCAGAGATGTTAGGTATGAAGCTATCGGCCCTATTGGAAGGGGAATCTCACAATTCAGAGGGGAGCAAGTTCTATTAGCTATGCTGTATAAATTTTGTCGCTCCGCGTCTAACAGCCTGGTTTTGATCTGTTGAAATGCGGCAGCAAAAGGCATCATGGACAGGGATTCCAAGGAAAGACCCAGTTCGTTGATTTTCCCTTTGTTGAAGAGTCAATTAGTTATTGTTCTACAGTTATTGTTGTTTCCACTGCCTGGAGGTGGGCAACTCTGCTTCCCAACCTCCAAGTCCCCTGTGGCTCTTTCCTTCCCAATTATCCAGTTGGATGTGCTTACGGCCAGAGAGCTGGGGATGGACAGAATTGCATGTCTTTGCAGATGAAGGGCCAGACATCAAATCCTTCCCCAAGTGAGTAAGAACCCGAGCTTTATTGCGCCTTTCCACCGCCATGTGATTCAGGACGTGCTGTCTGTGATCCAAAGGGAACACTCCCGCTGCCGCCTTTCCAAAGCCCAATTAGCTTTTACGTGAGCCCGAACACGGTTCCACTTGCTGCTCAGGTTGGAGGAAGGCTGTGGGCAAAGGAAGATGGAGGGGGACGTTGGGTGCCGTGGCACCCAAGAGAAAACGTGGCAGGAAGAAGCAAGGAATGCTCTGTTCTTGATGCAAAGGACGTGGTCCTGTCTCAGGATAAACCGGTGAGGGCTACCTCACAGGGTGCCTGTGGTGGGGAGGGTGCGGTCACACAGTCGTTTTGATAGGGATTCGCCGCTGTTCCCTCGCGGAATTAAATTTGCTGATCAGACGGGCCGATCCGCCTCCCGCACCCAAGTGGGCTCACTCCCTCAATGCTTGAGAGCCAGTTTGGTGTAGTGGTTAAGCGCGCGGACTCTAATCTGGGAGAGCCGGGTTTGATTCCCCACTCCTCCACTTGCACCTGGCTGGATGACCTTGGGCAAGCCATAGCTCTGTACCAGCTGTTCTCTCAAGGACAGTTGTCTCAGAGCTCTCTCAGCCCCACCTACCTCACAGGGTGTCTGTTGTGGGGAGGGGAAGGGAAAGGAGTTTGTAAGCCGCTCTGAGACTCCAAGTGAGTGAAGGGTGGGATATAAATCCAATCTCTTCTCTTCTTCTTCTTCCTGGTTCCCTAGTGTGTTTTCCGACCCCGGGAAAATCAAGTACTTTCCCGGCATTTGCGCTTTAAGTCCACATTTTCGCCAATCTGAACATACATCTCTCGCTTGGATTGCAGTTCGGGTCATCTGATCATTCCTTGCGCCATTTTTGTTTAGCTTCTCCCTTTGAGCGCATGAACAATCGTGTGCTGAAAAAATTGAACGTTTAAATCTGGAAGCGCATATGTAGCCGCTGCGGAAATGGGAGGATGCCAAGGGCTTGGGCTACATTTCAGGCTTGAGGGGTACTCTTGGGGTTGCTTTCACTATGATTACTCAGCTGTTTCTGTGCATTAGGAAAGCTCCAGATGTGGCCAGTCAGGCGGGGAAGGAAGGATTTGGCCATGCGCACATGCGCATATGCGCATGCGCAAAGCATTTTTTTTTTAAAAAAATCTCACATCATGCCACTCAAACGACGGTGTGGCTGTCTGGATGCTACTCAGAGGCTATCCTCGCAATGGCTGCAGTTCAGGGGGGAATGTGCGATCATCTTCAACCCGGAAAAAAAAGGCAGTTGTAGTTATAGCGGGACCCATACTGCCAGCGGTCATTTCGTAGAAAAAGAGGTGCAGGAACTCATTAGCATACCTATTAGCATAACTCATTAGCATCTGCCACGCCCCCGGAGATCACCGGCTGAATGTCAGTTTCAGCCCCACTATACCCTATGGCTCATTGAAGTCAATGGCAAAAACTCACGGGGTATATGAGGGGCTGGAGGAGAGGCTCCAAACTTGGTGGGTAGCTGCTAGGGCCTCTCCCCGAAATACCCACCAGATTTCGAGAAGATTGGACTACGGGGTCCAATTCTACGGGCCCCCAAACAGGTTGCCCCATCCCTTCCATTGTTCTCTATGGTGGGAAAAAACGTTGCTTTTCCCCACCATAGAGAACAATGGAGGGAATGGGGGCAACCTGTTTGGGGGCTTGTAGAATTGGAGCCCCTGGTCCAATTGTCTTAAAACATGGTGGGTATTTGGGGGAGAGGCTCCAGCAGCTACCCTGTAAGTTTGGAGCCTCTCCCTCAAACCCCCTCTCTTCCAGCTGCTTTTAAAGCCACCACCGAATTTCGGCAGCAATTCGGCAGTGAGCAGAATCAGATCAGAGAATCTGATTCGGCCTGTGGCTGCCCTAGTGCCCACTCCTAGGCTGGCGGAGTGCCGCTTTGCCTCACTCCAGCCCCAAATGACCCCTGCATTCCGCAGTTTCCTTGCCGTGTGACCACAGCCTGAGACTCCCTTGGGTAGTGAAGGGCGGAGTGTAAATCCAGTCTCCTCCTCCTCCTCCCCTTCCTCCTCCTCCTCTTCCTCTTCCTTCTCCTCTTCCTCTTCCTCTTCCTCCTCCTCCTCTTCTTCTTCTTCTCCATGACATCTTACTTGTAAGCTGGGCACTGCTATCTAGCCATGACGCTCTCTACATGGGGCAGCATTCAAAGACATCCAAGAAGCCTCAGTTTGTTCAAATAAATGCAGCAGCCAGGGTCCTGCCCGGGGTCAGAGGCTCACAGCCCATAACTTCGGAGTTATGTCTACTCTGCACCAGGCTCCGGGCTCCATTCATAACTCCTGTAGGGTTCATTTGCATCCGGGCTCTGTTCATTTGCTTCCGGGCTCCATTCATACCTCCTGTAGGGTTATCAACCTGGCCTTGGGAAAGGACAGGAGATTTTTGAGGGCTGTGTCCTGTAGTCTAGTTTGAGAAGGATGCGATGATGTCCCTTCCAGGTTGTGTGTCTGTGTGTGACTGAGCGTGTGAAGTGTGGTTGAGTCACAGCTGACTTGTGGCAGCCCCAGCGAGGGGCTTTCCAGGCAAGTGAGAAGCAGAGGTGGTTGGCCTTTGCCTCTCACTGCAGTCATCCTTGGTGGTCTCCCATCCAAGACTTATGGTGACTCCAGCAAGGGGCTTTCAAGGCAAGGGAGAAGCAGAGGTGGTTGGCCATTGCCTTCCCCTGCAGAGCCTTCTTTGGTGGTCTCCCATCCAAGACTTATGGAGACCCCAGTGAGGGGCTTTCAAGGCAAGGGTGAAGCAGAGGTGGCTGGCCATGGCCTTCCTCTGCAGAGCCTTCCTTGATGGTCTCTTACCCAAGACTTATGGAGACCCCAGTGAGGGGCTTTCAAGGCAAGGGAGAAGCAGAGGTGGTTGGCCATTGCCTTCCCCTGCAGAGCCTTCCTTGGTGGTCTCCCATCCAAGACTTATGGCAACCCCAGCAAGGGTCTTTCAAGGCAAGTGAGAAGCAGAGATGGTTGGCCATGGCCTTCCTCTGCAGAGTCTTCCTTGGTGGTCTCCCATCCAAGACTTATGGAGACCCCAGCAAGGGTCTTTCAAGACAAGTGAGAAGCAGAGGTGGTTGGCCATTGCCTTCCCCTGCAGAGCCTTCCTTGGTGGTCACCCTTCGAAGACTTATGGCGACTCCAGCAAGGGGCTTTCAAGGCAAGGGAGAAGCAGAGGTGGCTGGCCATGGCCTTCCTCGATAGAGTCTTCCTTGGCGGTCTCCCATCCAAGACTTACGGTGACCCCAGCAAGGGGCTTTCCAGGCAAGGGAGAAGCAGAGGTGGTTTGCCATTGCCCTTCTCTGCAGATTCTTCCTTGGTGGTCTCCCTTCCAACACTTATAGTGACCCCAGCAAGAAGCTTTCAAGGCAAGGGAGAAGCAGAGGCAGTTGGCCAATGCCTTCCATAGAGTCCAGCTACTGAAGCTGCCCTTTTCTCCACAGGAACTTGTCTCTGTCATCTGGCGATCAGCTGTAATTCCAGGAGATCTCCAGACCCCGCTTGGTAGTTGACAATCAAACGGTAGCTATGTTACAGGGGTGAATGCTCCCCCTTGCACTGACACAATTGCACTCGCAATGTTGCTTGTTCAATGCTCTGAGTAAAACTTTAATACGACCATAAAAAGGCACTCTGCAAGAGGGAAATCAGGCTGTGCCAGCTGGGCAGGACGGTATTTTTGAAGATGTGATTTCAACATCAGAACTTGCAAAGCATCTGCTCTCCGTACTAACTTCACTTCTACCCTTCTGCTGTGTAGAATCTGGTAACATCCAGCCCGATGAAGGAGTCTAGTGTGTTTCAAGTTCGGGGAGGGACCATGTCTCAGTGGTGCAACATCTGTCTGGCATGCAGAAGGTCCCAGGTTCAATCCCTGGCAACTCCAGTTAAAAGGACCAGGCAGACGGAGATGGAGGAGGAGATTGGATTTATACTCCGCTCTTCGCCTGGAGTTTTCAGAGAGGCCTACAATCGCCTTCTCGTCCCCTCCCCACAACAGAAACCCTGTGAGGGAGGTGGGGCTGAGAGAGCTCCTCCGAGGACTGCTCTTGAGAGAACAGCTCTGAAAGAGCTTGAGACTGACCCGAGGTCACACCAGCAGCTGCCTGTGGAGGAATGGGGAATCAAAACCGGCTCTCCCAGATTAGAGTCTGTGCTCTTAGCCACTACACCAAACACTACACCACTCATGCAAAAGACCTCTGGCTGGGACCCTGGAGAGCCGCTGCCAGTCTGAGTAGCCGAAACTGGCCTTGAGGGACCCCGAGGGGTCGGATTCAGTGGACGGCACTGCCGACCGTCTCCACAGTGTTTTGTGCCAATTGCGCGTGGTCCTACTAAAAGATATCACACAGATTAACCTCATTAAAAGATACCACACAGATGTTGGGCTTGGAAACTTCACTCCAGCCTTATCTAAATTCAGTCAATTGCAGCATTTCAGGATGCCCTCAATCACCACTTGCCCAGGATCTGATCCCCACATCCACACACGCATGCACATCGGGAGAGCTTCCCCCCCCCCCCCCCCAGCTTCTCATAATCATATTCTGTTTTGCATTAAGGCTTCGATTCCCAAAGCCGCAGTAGAATTCAGCCGGAGTTCTATGTCTTTCGGGGGGGATATCCACACAGGGTATCGAATGGCTTCACGAAAACCCACTCTCTCCCAAAATCTGGCTGTCAGCAGAACTAAATATGTCTGGAATGCGTTTAGATCGTGCCACATCAGGGCATGAATTAATTTCGGGAAAGGGAAGGAGGGGGGGGAACAGAGAAGGCAAGAATAGCGAGGGGGGGGGAAGAGCAAGAAAATCACAGCACTCGAACACAATGGCTGATGTTTTAATTAGACCCAGCTGGGACCACTTGTGCAAAGCGCTCGGTGGGCATTCTCTGCATTATTTTTTTTAAAAAAGCAGATGTGACTGAAAAAGGAAACTTCTAAATAAAGAAGAGATTCTCTCCACAGATGAGTAATTAAAAGGGAAAACGGCCACCCGCAGCTCGAGTTGTGTCTCATTCGAGGGAGGAACAGAAGAAAACAAGCGCTGCCTTTCTGGATGTTTTCTGATGATGGGCGTGCTGATCTCTGTTTTTAAACTATTTATTTAAAACAGTTATTAGCTGCCTTTCTTTCTGATGGGGGCCGCGGCGGCGCAGTGGTTAAGACGCTGAACTGCAGACCGGAAGGCCGGTAGCTTGGCAGTTCGAGACCCGAGTGCCGCGTGACGGAGTGAGCTCCCGTCTCTGGCCCCAGCTCCTGCCAACCTAGCAGTTTGAAAGCAAGGAATTGCAAGTAGGTAAATAGGTACCGCTTTGGTGGGAAGGTAACAGCGTTCCGTGCACCTCGGCGTTCTAGCCATGCCAGCCACATGAAGAAGAAGAAGAGATTGGATTTATACCCCGCCCTTCACTCACTTGGAGTCTCAGAGCGGCTTACAAACTCCTTTCCCTTCCCCTCCCCACAACAGACACCCTGTGAGGTAGGCGGGGCTGAGAGAGCTTTTTCCCAAGCTGTCCTTGAGAGAACAGCTGGCACAGAGCTATGGCTTGCCCAAGGCCATCCAGCTAGGTGCAAGTGGAGGAAGAAGAGAAGAAGAAGAAGAGATTGGATTTATATCTCGCCCTTCACTCACTTGGAGTCTCAGAGCAGCTTACAAACTCCTTTTCCCTTCCCCTCCCCACAACAGACACCCTGTGAGGTAGGTGGGGCTGAGAGAGCTCTTTCCCAAGCTGTCCTTGAGAGAACAGCTGGTACAGAGCTATGGCCTGCCCAAGGCCATCCAGCCAGGTGCAAGTGGAGGAGTGGGGAATCAAACCCGGTTCTCCCAGATTAGAGTCCGCGCGCTTAACCACTGCACCAAACTGGCTCCATGACCACAGAGAAGTCGTCCGACAGTGCTGACTCTTCGGCTAGGAAACAGAGATGAACATTGCCCCCTAGAATCAGATTCAACTAGCTTTCAGGGCAAGGGAAACCTTTACATTTACCTTTTAACATACTTGATAGAAAAGAGGAGAGAGAGAGAGAGGTTCCTAACTACATCTCTAGCTGAGAGAGAGACACACACACACACACACACACACACACGTAACCACTATACCAAACTGGTATTTCTCCATGCCTTAGCTCCAGTCCAGAGCACTCCATTTAGGGCTGAATTACCCAGCTGGAGTTCCAATCACAGAATTCTGTCATATAGAGGATGGCATGAAATTGTTCTCTGCTGCCCCAGAAGGACCAGAACCAACGGGTTGAACTTAAAACAGAAGACTTTTCGGCTAAACGTTAGGAAGAACTTCCTGACTGTTAGAGCGGTTCCTCAGTGGAAGAGGCTTCCTCGGGAGGAAGTGGTGGGCTCTCCTTCTTTGGAGGTTTTCAAACGGAGGCTAGACGGCCATCTGACAGCAATGCGGATTCTGTGAACTGAGGCCGTACAGGAGAAGGGAGGGCAGGAAGGGTTGCCTCAGTGCTTAGTTCTCATGGCACTTTCTTATATGCCCAGGGAAATGCTGATCATCACTTTGGGATCAGGAAGCAGTTTTTCTCCAGACCGGTTTGGCCGGGGATCCTGGAGGCTTTTTGTCATCTTCTGGACATGGAACAGTGGCCACTGGGGGTTTGGAGGGGACGTATTTGTGAATATTCTGCATTGTGCAGGGGGTTGGCCTAGACGACCCTGGAGGTCCCTTCCAACTCTGCGATTACAACTCTGAAATTAAGTGTAATACATATATTTTAGAAGCATAATAAGTGTAATAAAGTGTAGCATTTAATGCTTTCATGATCTTATTTGTATTGAATTGCTTTGAATGTTCTCATGTGGTTTTAACAGTCATTGCATACCGCTCGCGGGAAGGGCGGGATGTAAATCAAATTAATAAATAATAATAATAAATAGCCATAAATATATAAAATAAATAATTCCCCCCGTATTAAGTTGGCCACCTTGGCTCATGTTGTTTTGGTGTATCAGAAGAAGCAAAGTTCAGATGTCATTACTAGAGACAAGGAGGAAAAATACCCTTGGTAGAACTGGAAACGGTAATTTTTGGGCACAGGGGGAGATCTCCTCTGACGTGGAACCTCAGGATTCAATGAACAAATCCAACCTGGGATTCCGCTTGAATCCGACACATCTTCGTGTGCTGGGCCCGGTTGCAGTCTGTCCTTATCAAAGTGTTCACATGACTCCTTGCTCGACGTCATCAAGAAAACGGCCTCCTTTTTGTTATCAAGACCCCAAAACAGCTTCGGGGGAGTCACTGGAAAGCTTTTGCGTAACCTTGCAAATTGGGAGGTTGTTTTCCAGCTTGGGGCAAGGCTTCCTGACATCATCGGAGGCCTTTCTGTGCATTAACCATTCTTCTAGAGTCATCACATGGGCTCCGCTCATACGAAAGGGGAACGTGGTCGCTCTGGATCCACTCCAAGAGCAAACAAACATGCGCAGAACCCTCCTGCCCAACAATATGGCTATGGAAGGGATTATTAGGAACGGGACGGAGAATAAAATGGCCAATTTTGTAATGCCCCTGTATAGGCCTATGGTGCGGCCTCATTTGGAATACTGTGTGCAGTTCTGGCCACCATATCTCCGAAGGGACAACTGAGATTATGAGAGGGTTGGAGGACCTTCCCTATGAGGAAAGGCAGAAGAGTCTAGGGCTGAGCACGGACTGGCAGAATGAAGCGCAAGGGAAGCAGGGCAAAAAGACCCAGGCTGAGTTGTCGGGGGGGGGCTTTCCGTATGCACTGCGTAGACTGATGTGGGACCCTACCGGGGCTGAGGTGGAACAGAGCGCTCACACTGTGGGGTGGCCCCTGGTGGTGGTGCTGCAGCGCCACCTGGCTTTGGTCCATTTTGACAACCTGCGCATAGGCGCATGGGTGCATAGGCGCATGGGTGCATAGGTGCATGGGCGCAGTAGCCGGATCAGTGGGTTCACATTACCGGCACCGCTTGATGTGTGGCTTATTTGCGTCCACACTGCCAGGAAGCGGGATGAATGCGCACCCAGACGGCTTGACACCAGTTTCACCAGGTACCTTTTTAACGCGGGAAGAAAGCGCTTCAGGACGGGGTGACTGTGGCTGCTGTGGCTGTGTGAACGGGCTCTCTTAATCGGCTTGCAAAGTGGGCCTCTATCGGGCCAAACTGCCAGTCTGAACTTGGCCTGGGACTTTTCAGTTTAGAAGAGAGACAACTGAGGGGGGGGGGGACATGAGAGAGGTTTATAAAATCATGCATGGAGTGGAAAGAGCTGACAAAGAGAACTTCTCCTCCCTCTTCCAAAAGACTAGAACTCAAAGGGCATCCAATGAAGCTGACGGGCAGGAGGTTCAGGACGGACAAAAGGGAATACTACTTTACACAGAGAGTGATTAAAATATGGGATCCACTGCCAGAGGATGTATTGATGGCCACAGGGATAAACAGCTTTCAAAGGGGATTAGACAGACTCATAGAGGATAAGTCTATCAGCAGCTACTAGCCATAGTGACTGAAGGGAAGCTTCAAAGTCAGAGCCGATAAACCTCTGAATGCCAGAGCCAGAAGGCCTCGGCCTCTCTGCCCTCTTGTCAGCCGTCCAGAGGACCTGGCGGGCCACTGTGTGAGACAGGATGCTGGACTAGGTGGACCATTGGTCTGATCCAGCAGGGCTCTTCTGATGTTCTTCTCAGGGGAAGGCCTCGGCCTCTCTGCCCTCTTGTCAGCCGTCCAGAGGAACTGGTTGGCCACTGTGTGAGACAGGATGCTGGACTAGGTGGACCATTGGTCTGATCCAGCAGGGCTTTTCTGATGTTCTTCTCAGGGGAAGGCCTCGGCCTCTCTGCCCTGTTGTTGGCCCTCCAGAGGAACTGGCTGGCCACTGTGCGAGACGGGATGCTGGACTAGAGGGACCCTCACTGGTCTGACCCAGCAGGGCTCTTCTGATGTTCTTCTCAGGGGAAGGCCTCGGCCTCTCAGCCCTGTTGCTGGCCCGCCAGAGGAATATGTTGGCCCTCGTGTGAGACGGGATGCTGGACTAGAGGGACCCTCACTGGTCTGACCCAGCAGGGCTCTTCTGGTGTTCTTCTCAGGGGAAGGCCTCGGCCTCTCTGCCCTGTCGTTTGAGCTCTAGAGGAACTGGTTGGCCACTGTATGGGAAGGGATGTTAGACTAAATGGACCCCAAGTCTGATCCAACTGAATTCTTCTTCTGTTCTTATACATGGGACTGTGTGTAAGAACTCTGCCGTACTCTTCTCCAGACTAAACATGGACAGTGCCCTCAAGCTTTTTTCGTAGGGCTTGTCTTTCAGACCACCAATCATTTCCGACGCATTTCCGGGACCCCATTCAAATGTGGTCTCCGTGAGAGGCGTGATGGAGGTCACCACCCCTTGTTGTTTGTCACTGGCGTCGGGTATCCAGAGGTAGACTGTGCCTGCCCATGGAAGCCCTACACCGAGCCATCGGGACGAACAACCTGGCAACAGAAGCGGCCACCATTTCCCATTGCAGCATTTATTACCGGCAAACGTTTGGCAGCTGTTTCCATCGGGCGGCGGGACGGACGCATTCTATGCCTTTTTAAAGAGAGACTTTCCACCCCAAGTTGGCAGGCCGAATGAGAATCTTGCCCTGTGATGTCATCCGCGTACAGTAATGCCCCCGGCCCAAAATACACCTCCTTCCCCTTTTACATTGTGTGCCGTCCCAGGGCTGGCTGGGAAACTCAATCTGGCCAGAAAGCTGTAATGCGATCCTCCGGCGAGAGCTTAGAACAATACTTGCGGAGTGAAGTCTTCTCCACACACGGCCAGTCCCGTCCACCCCATCCAGCCCGAGAATGTGGATGGCCGCCAGTTTCATCTCGCTCTAGGGAACAGCACAAACCCTTCCTAAATCGGCAGGTTCGGGTTTAACTGGGTTGATGGTTGCCGATTCAGAGGCTCAGCTCAGGCAGACGTCCCCCCTGGCTTCCACCATCAGGCTTGCACAGTTCCAAAGATTCTCGGCGAAATCCCTCCCCACAGACGGCTGTTCGAAACTCGGAATCCTCCACGTAAGGAAGAAACTGGAGCCTGTGGGGGATTAGAAATGGGGACGTCACTTATATTTTAGGTTATTGGCACAGGAGGGAGGGGTCTCGTAGTGGAGTGGGTGACCCCGTGCACCAAAAGTAGCGTTTCCAGCTCTAGGTTGGGGAATACCTGTAGAGTTTGGGGGTGAAGCCTAAGGAGGGTGAAGTTTGGGGAAAGGAGGGACTTCAGTGGGGTACAATGTTGGAGAGTCCACCTTCCAAAGAAGCCAGTTTCTCTAGATGGGCTGGTCTCTATCGCCTGGCGATCAGTTGTAATCCCAGGAGATTTTCTCCAGGTGAATTGGAGGGAGGGGCCGTGGCTCAGTGGCAGAGCACCTGCTTGCCATGCAGGATGACACCCTGGGGGTGGGCGACGTAAATCTGCTGCCCCTGAAGATACCGGAGGCCTGGCTGGGCGTAACTCTGAAAGAAAAGCCAGGGCGGTTGGGGGCTCACATGAGAAGACGGAAGGAAGACTCCTTGCTAACGTGTGCTCCCCAGGCTGGGGTTCTTATCTGTATGTCTAATAGCCAAGGCGCCCCCTGCGTGCGGATACCTAAATCCGTGCAGGGGGACACCTGGGGGGGCAGGGAGGTTTTTCTACAGACGGGAGGAACTCCCCCCGTTAGCAGAAAAATCTTAAAAGTTCTAAAAAATTTTGGGGGGATATTTAAATCCCCCGAAAAGTAAGAGAGCATGCCCTGCGCGTGCGCAGGGGACACTCTCAGAACTACGGCGGCTCGGGGAGGGAAGGGGTGAGCGGCAGGCCTGGCGAGCGCCGCCAAGGCCTGCCGCGGCCCGTTTGGGGGGGAAGGGGAGAAGCAGCGGCCCCTGGGGAGCGCCACCGAGGCCTGCCGTGGGCCGGGGGGGAGGGGAGAAGCGGCGGCCCTCAGTGAGTGGCGCCAAGGCCCACTTGGGGGGGGAGGGGAGAAGCAGCGGCCCCCAGTGAGCGGCGCTGAGGCCCGCCGCGGTCCGTGGGGGGAAGGGAAGGAGCGGGGGTCAGATGGGAATTGGGGAACAGGCCCGAGGGGAGGCGGGGAAGGGGGCGAGTGGCGGGCCCGGCGACAGTGGCCGAGGCCTGCCGGGAGTCTCTGGGGGGGGAAGGGGGTGAGCGGCGGGCCCAGCGAGAGCCGCCGAGGCCCTCCGGGAGTCTCTGGGGGGTGGGAAGGGGGCGAGCGGCGGGCCCGGCGAGAGCCTCCGAGGCCCTCCGGGAGTCTCTGGGGGGGAAGGGGGCGAGCTCCTTCTCTTCCCCCCTCCCCGCGAGTATTGCGGGTCCCCCCCTTGTTTATTATATTGTCCACATTTATATCCCACCCATCCTGTAAATGGGCTCAGGCTGAGTTCCAACATTTCCATAGATACAATAAAATTTTTAAAAAACATATTATCAACATACAAATTCAGTAGTCGTAGCATGGGATAGAGCAGGTAGAGAAAGAAGTCCTTTTCTCCCTTTCTCACAAGACAAGAACTCGCGGGCACTCCATGAAATTGCTGAGCAGTCGGGTGAGAACGGATGAAAGGAAGTCCTTCTTCACCCGAAGAGAGAGTGATTAACACACGGAATTCACTGCCACAGGAGGTGGTGGCGGCTACAAGCATGGATGGCTTCAAGAGGGAATTAGATAAACACAAGTGGAGACCTGCAAGAAACTTGCAGGATAGTTATCCCATTCCTCACACCTTTGCTTCCTCCCTTCTCCCCCTACCTCTCTCACACTCTTTCTCCCTTCTGCCCCCCTTTCTTACTCTCTCGCTCTCCTCCATGTATGTTACTTCCTCTCTCTTTCTGACCTGTCATCATTCCCTTTGTTTTTCTGCCTCCCCACCTCATCACTCTTTCTCTCTCTTTCTGCCTCCCACCTCAAATCCCACCCTCCCCAGGCTCCACCTCTCAAATGTCTGGGAATTTCCCAACCTATTTCCTTCCCACCCAACAGCCAACCTACCTTTATCTGTCTTCAGCTTTCTATCTCCACCCCCCTCCCCTGCAGCCTCTACCTAGGAAAATTACAGTCTTTCTCCACAATGGGGACTAAAGCAGCTTACATTATTATTTCCTCTTTGTTATCTGCACAACAACCCTGTGAGGTTGGTTAGGCTGAAAGTATGTGACTGGTCCAAAATCTCCCAGTCAGTTTCCACTGCAAGATGGGGATCTGAACCTGGGTCTCGCAGATCCCAGTCTGAAGCTCGAACTGTTGCTCCACAATGGCTTTCATACGGTGGCTGCTGATGAACTGTAGTAAAACAGCTGGGCCTAATTAAGTCATGCAAATCAGGTGGTATCAAGTCACACAGAGGGTGCTGCCTAGGGATGCCAGCCTCCAGATGGGACCTGGGGATCCCCTGGAGTTACTGCTCATCTCCAGACTACAGAGATAACTTTCCATGGAGAAAATGGATGCTTTGGAGGGGGGAGTTTATGGCATTGTACCTCACTGAGGTCCCTGTCCTCCCCAGGCTCCACCCCCAAATCTCCAGGAGTTTCCCAGCCTGGATCTGGATCTGCTGCTAGTGGCCAGGGGGGGGGGTACTTGGCAACCCTAGACTGCTGCCAGTAAAAACCCTGCTTTTTACTGACAAAAACAGTTAGAGCCTCCCCCCCTCCCACGAACATTCTAGTCTCCTCACAGTTGATGTCTGGAGTTGGTGCCATTTCAAAAGGTATTTTGGGGGATTCTACGGTCACTGAAGGTTTTTTTTAACTTTTCAGATTTTTCTGCACACTGGGGGAGTGCCCCCCATGTGTAGGAAAACCTCCCTGCCTCCCAGGTGCCCCCACTGCGCGGATTTAGGTATCCTCACACAGGGGGCGCCTTCGGAATTAGATATATAGATATGGAGTAAAGGTCCATCGGTGGCTGTTAGCCACAAGGTATAGATAGGAACTCTCAATCTGGGGCAAGAGATGCTCTATATTCTTGTTGCTGGGGGGGGGGGGGCAACAGTGGGAGGGGCTTCGAGTGTCCTGGCCCCACTGGTGGACCTCCTGAGGGCAGCTGGTGTTTTTGGCCACTGTGTGACACAGTGTTGGACTGGACGGGCCATTGGCCTGATCCAGCATTGGCTTCTCTTATGTTCTTATGTTGTGGGGGGAGTCTGGCCCATCAATGTTGGTGGGTATGGCTGGTTATCAGTAGGTGGGAGACACTAACCTTGGGGGGGGGCCCTATGCGGACGCCCACTGCCTCAGCCAAAGGCCTGGTGGAAGAGCTCCGTCTTGCAGGCCCTGCAGAATCGGATAAGATCCCGCAGGTCCCTGATCTCAGTAGGGAGCCTGTTCCACCGGGAGGGGGCCAGGGCAGAAAAGGTCCTGCCCCTGGTCGAGGCTAGCCGGACGTCCTTTGGGCCAGGGATCGCCAGGAGATGATAACTCTCAGGGTGTCACGCTCTCCGAGGTGTATACAGGAAGAGGCGGTCCTTTAGGTATGTTGGTCCCAGGCCATATAAGGCTTTCAAGGTGATTACCAACACCTCGAAGCAGATCTGGTACTCAACCGGCAACCGATGCAGCTGACAAAGCAATTGCTGAACATGAGCCCACACAGGCGTCCACGACAGCAGGCGCGCCGCCGCATTTTGCACCAGCTGTCATTTCCGGATCAGCTTCAGGAGTAAGCCTGTGTAGAGCGAGTTACAGTAGTCAAGCCGGGAAGGGACCACTGCATGGGCCACCGTAGCGAAGTCCTGGGGGGAGAGAGAGGGCTTCAGTAGCCTGGTCTGCCTAAGATGGAAGAATGCAGATCTGGTGACTGCGGCAAGCTGGGCCTCCATAGATAAGCTGGAATCCAGCATTACTCCCAGGCTTTTCACTGACTGGGCCGGCACCGGAGGTGCCTTTTCCAGTGTGGAAAGCCTGGTGCTCATCTCCACACCCCCACAACCCAGGTATGGCTGGTTACCTGTACCCAGGTACAGAGAGCCAGTGTGGTGTAGTGGTTAAGTGCGCGGACTCTAATCCGGGAGAACCGGGTTTGATTCCCCACTCCTCCACTTGCACCTGCTGGATGACCCTGGGCAAGCCATAGCTCTGTACCAGCTGTTCTCTCAAGGACAGCTCTGGAAAGAGCTCTCTCAGCCCCCCCCCCCACCTCCCAGGGTGTCTGTTGTGCAGAGGGGAAGGGAAAGGAGTTTGTGAGCCGCTCTGAGATTTCAAGTGAGTGAAGGGCGGGATATAAATCCAATCTCTTCTCCTCTTCTTCTTCTTCTGTCTTTGATGGATTTAACTTCAGTCGACTCTACCGCAATTATCCAGCCACAGCGTCCAAAGCCTCAGCCAGATTTCCAGGAACGGAGGATGGGCGACCCTCCATTAACAGATAGAGCTGAGTGTCATCAGCATACTGATGGCAACCTAGCCCATAACTCCTGACTAACTGGGTGAGGGGGCGCATATAGATGTTGAATAACATTGGCGGGTAGATTGCCCCCTGTGGCACTCCACATTTCAGCGGGTACCACGGGGAGACCCTCTCGCCCAGTGCCACCCTCAGTCCCTGACCATGGAGAAAGGAGGAAAACCATTTCAAGGCAGTCCCCTGGACTCCTACGTCGGCGGAGCTGTACTGTTTCTTTGGCTTGTGCCATGCTCAGGCTGGTGTTGACTGTTACAATGTCTAGCCACGGCGTTTTTTGGCGGCCCGGTTTCCTTTTGCCACTAACCAGTCCAAGCATAATTGCTTTTTTCTAGGGAGTTTTTCCACATGACATGGCCGAAATGAGTCAGTCACAGTTTTGTGATTTCCCCTTCCAGTGGCATGTCTGGTTTTATGCGGTTCAGGACTTGCTGGTTTGTCACTTCTGCTGTCCAAGGAATGCGCAGGAGCCTTAGAACAGTACCACAGCTAGGATTGCCAGCTTCCAGGTGGGGCCTGGGGATCCCCAGCTTTTACAATTGATCTCCAGCTGACAGAGATCAGCTCCCCTGGAGAAAATGGCTGCTTTGAAGGGTGGACTCTATGGCATTGTACTATGCTGAGGCCCCTCCCCTCCCCAAACCCCGCCCTCTCCTGGCTCCACCCCCAACATCTCCAGGTATTTCCCAACCGAGACTTGGCAACCCTAACCACAGCTCAAATGAGTCCGTTTCCCTCCTGTCTTGCTTCTTCATGGTCCAAGAAGAACCAGTCAACTATAGATCAACTATAAGTCAATTAAAACCATTAAAATAATTTTAGCAGTAATAAAGCTGACGATTCAGAACCACATTCTGTCTTTTACCCCTACGGGAAAGGAGAAATGGAGGAAGCCGAGTGCAATGTCATTTCTCCATGAGGGGAGAGGAGAGATGGAGGAGGCCAGGCTTGATGGTAGCCGTGATGATGGTGCGTACTCAGGATTTACAGGATCGGACTACAGTTCCCAGGTGTCATTGCAAGAGGACACAAAGTATTTGCAATCCAGTTTAGAGCACTCATTTGGGAACCAGGCGAGTTTAATGGGCAAAGGAGGAAAAGCAGAGCCACGAAGCTCATCCCCTCCAGAGAGCCAGTTTGGTGTCGTGGTTAAGTGCAGAAAACTCTAATCTGGGAGAGCCGGGTTTGATTCCCCACTCCTCCACATGCAGCCAGCTGGTGTGACCTTGGGTCAGTCACAATTTATCTCAGGGCTGTTCTCTCAGAAGCAGTCCTCAAAAGAGCTCTCTCAGCCCCGCCTACCTCACAGGGTGCCTGTTGTGGGGAGGGGAAGGGAAAAGGAGTTTGTAAGCCGCTCTGAGACTCCAAGTGAAAGGCGGGGCATAAATCCAATCTCCTCCTCCTCTTTCTCCTCTTCTCCTCTGGTTCTGAAGGTCTGAGACAAACAAGTGTTGTGAGTTTATTTTGTTCTAGGCCAGGGGTCCACAACCTCCTTAGCATACAGGCACCTTTGGAATTCTGACAAATCACAGTGGGTGCTGGCACAAAATGGCTGACACAGGAGGCGGGGCCAGCCACAAAATGGCTGCCATGGCTTACCTTCATGCTATGCAACATTCCATTGCCACTTTCACTATGCAGAGAACGAATCAATCAGTAATTTATATTAAAAGACTTGTGTTATGTGTTCTTGACAAATGACAATTCTAGGCTTGACATAAACAATACTTCAAAATACACATCAATACTATTTGTCACAGTGTTCATAATATTATAACAATAGCGCTGATGTGAATTTCGAAGTATGATTTATGTCCAGTCTACAATTGTCTACAATGGTAAGTTTTCAAGAATACACAACACAAGCCTTTTTATATAAGTTGTAACTTCCTAGTTTATTAGTTCTTTGCATAGTGAAAGTGACAAAAGCATATCACCCAGTATTTTTCTCTTCTACAATCTGGAACATTCTGTGTTCCCTTTTGTTTCTTTTTGCATACCTCTAGTCACACGGGGAAAATCCTTCTGAGGGAGTGGCAGCTGTTGTGAAAACAACATTTAAAAAAAAACTGCATAGCCAATCAGATGCCCAATGGCCAAAAGCGCCACCTGGCCACGCCCACTTTCAGGTGTAGTTTGGTGTCGTGGTTAGGAGCGCGGACTCTAATCTGGGAGAACCGGGTTTGATTCCACACTCCTCCTCATGCAGCTGCTGGTGTGACCTTGGGTCAGTCATGGCTCTCTCAGAGCTGTTCTCTCAGAAGCAGTTCTCGAAAGAGCTCTCCCAGCCCCACCTACCTCACAGGGTGTCTGTTGTGGGAAGGGGAAAAGAAAAGGAGATTGTAAACCACTCTGAGACTCCTTTGGGTAGTGAAGGGGAGGGTATAAATCAAATCTCCTCCTCCTCCTCCTCCTCTTCTTCTCATAAGAACATAAGAGAAGCCAATGTTGGAACAGGCCCATCCAGGCCAACATAGTGGCCAAAAATATCAGGTGCCCGCAGGAGGTCCAGCAGTGGGGCCAGGACACTAGAAGCCCTCCCACTGTTGCTCCCCAAGCACCAAGACTACAGTGCGCCACTTGCTCCAGACTGAGAGTTCCTATCTATACCTTGTGGCTAATAGCCACTGATGGACCTCTGCTGCTCCGTATGTTTATCTAATTCCCTCCAGCAATTTCATGGAGTGCCCATGAGTTCTTGTGTTGTGAGAAAGGGAGAAAAGTTCTTCTTCTTCTTCTTCATTGCGGGCACCAGGAAAAGTCTCAGCAAGCTCCATGGCGCCCATGGACTCCGTGGTGGCGATTCCTGTTCTAGGCAGACAACAGCCAGATGTGGGGTGCGGCACGACAAGGACGTGATTGTGGAACTGGGTGTAATGGCACCCAGATGAGAATGTGCTGGCTTGTTCCATGCTTTGGTCTTCTCTTCCATCTCTTGAAACGGTTGGGTAGCTGCAAATGCTGTCCAGACCCACCCTCCAAATGGCACGTATCAAATGTTCAGGGTCATTTTGAGGCAGCCAGTTTTTGACGGGCTCTGGATGCCTTGCCAAAGAATTCAGCCAATCGTATCCTGACGGCATCCAAACAAAGATGTCAAATTTCAAACATTTTGTTTTGAGTTTGACTTGTGTAATGTTGACTTGTGCGCTGCCCTGGTTGGCCCCGGGCTAGCCTGATCTCACCAGATCTTGGAAACTGAGCAGGGTCTGTACATGGAAGGGAGACCACCGTGGAAGGCTCTGCAATGCCAAACCACCTCTGCCTCTCACTTGCCTTGAAAACCCCATGCTGGGGTCACCATAAGTCTTGGAAGGGAGACCACCAAGGAAGGCTCTGCAGAGAGGGAAAATGTCCAACCACCTCTGCTTCTCCTTTGCCTTGAAAACCCCACCATGCATCTTGGATGGGAGGCCACTTAAGAAGACTCTGTAGAGAACGGCAATGACAAATCACCTCTGCTTCCCGCTTGCCTCGAATGCTCCTTGCTGCAATTGCCAACAGTCAGCTGTGACTTGACGGAACTTCACACACACCTACGCTCCCACACAATGTTGACTTCTGTGCTGCCCTGGATGCCCTGGGCTAGCCCAATCTCATCCAATCTTGGAAGCTAAGCATGGTTGGCCCTGGTTAGTAATGGGATGGGAGACCCCTGAGGAAATCCACAATTGCTACACAGAGGCAGGTAATGGCAAACCAACTCTTTGACTCTTGCCTTGGGAAGCCCACAGGGCTTCCATATCAGTTGCAGGCAGAATTGCACAACCGTACAGAAGACAACGGAATCTGCAAACTCACTTGGAGAAAGGTAACGGTGGTAGCTGACGGCAAAACTGAGGGATGGCTCTCAAAGAGAAATGACCGTTTGTGTGACCTTTAATATGGCAAGTTTGGTGGCCCTACAAAGATTGGTCATGAAGCCACGGCAAAGCATGGTCCCTCATGATTGCAAATGGCATAGCAGAACATATGCTGTAAGGGACTTATCCAGAATTTGTAAAGAAGAAAAACCTGCCAGGTGAAATTGTGATAAGGTTCTCCAGAAGATCAACAAGAGATTTGGTGTTAAAAGCCATGAATAGAACAGTTCTGAAGATTCAAGAAGAAGAGATCAAAGTGTTAAAAGATATTCCATTTGAAATTCGAAAAAGAAGAAAAGCCTACAGGAGCTTGACGGCATGGTTGCAATCGGAGTCTATTTCCTATCGTTGGGACATTCCGGAGGGACTGATCTTCAGCTACAAAGCCAAAAAATACAAAACTGACTCTACTGAAAAGGCGAAAATTTTTGGGGGAAAATGTAAGAAGAAAAAAGCAGAGACTGTGTCAGACGACTCACTGGAATCGCAGGAGAATATGTATGGATTTAATGGCTCAGAAAGCGGAGAACTCGAAGAACAGTCGGATTCTGAAAAAGGGGCCGCGGCTCCTAAGCCTCAGGAAGAAAGAAAGAAGAAAAGAAGAGGACCGAAGAAAAAATAATGTTGAATTGTTTTTTTGATATCGTGACGCACTATTTCAGATAATGGTGTAAACCTAGATTTTAGATACTTCTATGTCTGTATGCAATCCAGTCATCTAGCTTTTATTTTTAATCTAGACAACAAAATAGATTTAACAGATGATACCAAGATCTAACACTGCTTTTCAATATAAGAATATTCTTATTTTGAAACATTACAAACTGTATTCTCTGTATAATATAGATGAGCGTAGGTTTTTAGCATGTAGTAGTAGTATGGGGGGGGGGAGAACATACGCTGTAAGGTCCATGGTGAATAGAATTGTAGCTTGTACTCCTTGTTAGGACTTTTGTCCAATAATCAAGAAAATTCAGAGTAACGAATCTTGCTTTTCTGGAAAGAAGAGATTGCTTCTTTTGGTTTAAAAGAAGTTTATTACTAAAGGGAAAAGGTAAACGGGATTAGCTACAAATAAACAAAACATGCTTTCTAAGGAGCTGCATTGTGCTCCGTCTTCACACTAAGACATACTGAGAGAGAGTGAGAGATTGCAATGGAGGATCTCTCCTTCTTCTTGACCCCTGAAAGGAAACACCTGATATCATTGACCAATTAGCAAGACAGTACACCTTTAGTTTTCCCGGGCTTACAGATAATTGGCCAGCTGCTAGGTATCACTTCCAGGCTAACATAGGTAAACAAACAAGTTGCTTAGTTAACCCTATAATGACTGAATTTCTCAGGCCTTGCGTTACATGCTCATTTCTCCAACACTCCTAAGGCGAGGTTCATTAGCCATAGGCTAAAGGAGAAGGGAGTATTCTCGGGTTGCTGGGTCCCTCCTTCAGGAGATGGGGGGACTTACCAGTAGAAGGAGGAAGCCCTAGGCCACGTTGCCAGTGTAGCACAGGATGTGACATCATCATACCAGCAACTTCCAGGTGTCACTCTGGCATTTGGGCAAAACCTCTGTGGTAAAAGTGGCTTCCACCATAGAGTTTTTGCTGAAATGCCAGAGCGTCACTCAGAAGTTGCTGGCGTGATGATGTCACTTCCTGTGGGACGCTGGCAATGCACAGGACGTGCATTGCCAGCATCTTCTTTCTACTGATTACCACCCCCCCAGTTGGCTAGCTCATTGGTGGCTGGGGGGTACTGGGGGACCCCTGCCTCCATGTTGAGGGGGCCTGCCACCCCTAGAGTACCCACATGCCCATGGGTGGTACAATCTGCATCTCAGTCCTTTGCAACTCAAGGTACAGAGAAGTGGCTAAAGTGGAACTGAAGAGTATGACAGGAGAGTCAGGTTAAGGGTCAGAGCCTGTTAGGAAAGCTATTACTAGGGTTGCCAACCCCCAGGCAAGGCCTGGAGACCAACCAGAATTACAACTCATATTCCAGTTGACAAGCGATCAGTTCCTCCTGGAGAAAAAGTCTGTTCTGGAGCTCTCTCTAGGGCCGCCAACGACAGTCTGCTGAATTCCTGGAAATTTGGGGGGAGGTGTCAGGGGAGGATGGGAAGGAAAGGGATCTACCTTCAAAGCAACCCATTTCCTCCAGGGGAACTGATCTATGACCAATGCTCCCTCTAAGCTGTGGAGTCTTATGAGCAAAAAGTCTACTTGGTGAGCTACAGGCATTAAAGCTGTGAGCGAGCGATTTGGCTGCTGCATCAATTAGTTTGCTCTGGAGCCCTCCTTCCTGAGCAAAGACAAAAAACGGTGAGGCTAAAAAACTGAGCTAGCTCACACTGTCTATGACCTCTGGAGGTCAGCTGTAATCCCAGGGAATCTCCAGGTCCCAGCTGGAGGTTGGCAGCCCGACTCCCCTCCCCAGGTCCCACCCCAACATCTCCAGGAATTCCCCAACCTGGACTTGTGAACCCCTCAGTATCACACGGCTGGCCTCTGCTGTTCGGCCCCATTTCTTCTCCCCCTACAAACGGAACTTGTGATTCTGTATTTTCATTCCATTCCCCACACTAGAATTCCCCCTAAAGAAGGAAGGCATTCTGAAACATAATTGGCGCCTCAACAAATCGGCATTGTGCATCGTGCCTCTATGCCACACATAAATCACAGACCCGGTCTCTGCCTGTTTTATAGTCGACGGACAGAAATCACGAGCATCGTATATTTGTGCACCGAGTGGGAGAACATCTACGAAACCAAGGGTGAAAAAAAAATATGGAGACATCAAATTGGAAACTTTATATTTTTATCAAATATAGAGGAATACAAGGAAAGGAACAAACTTTTCAACCATCCGTAGAGTTTCTGTCCTGCCCAGAGAATCTCTCCCGCTGTCTTGGATTGTGTACTGTTTTTGTTTGCTGATATATATTCTAGGTATTTTAATCAGGGGTCCGTTGGAGCGGGAGCGCACAGGAGCGCAGCTCTGGGAGTGAGGAGCCCAGGGGGCAGGCACATGACCAAGCCCCGCCCCCTCCTCGGCTTCCCCAAGCAGTGCAGAGGCGCAGCGCCCCGGGGAAAGCCCTGCTAGGGTCTTTATTGTTTTTAATGTTTTGTTTTAATACTGATAATTTTATCATTGTTCCTTTTATGACTGTGTGCTGCTTTTCCAGAGACTTGCTCAAGGTGGCATATAAATGTTCTAAGTATACCATTTTTTATCTGGGCACATGGCACATAAGTACTGGAGAAATTTCACCAACCCTTCAGCAGCTTCCACCCCATCAGCTTGGTGTAGTGGTCAGGAGTTGGACTCTAATCTGGGAGAACCGGGTTTGATTCCCCACTCCTCCACATGCAGCTGCTGGTGTGATCTTGGTTCAGTCACAAGTTCTCTCAGAGCTGTTCTCTCAGGAGCAGTTCTCAAAAGACCTCTCTCAGCCCCACCTACCTCACAGGGTGTCTTGTTGTGGGGAGGGGAAGGGAAAGGGATGGGTGGTGCACATGTTCTGGGTATCTCAAGTCTGCTTGAAACCTGGTGGTTTCAAGGGAGCACGAAGAGAATGAGGGTGTGTTCTTGACGCTGATTTTTATTGCACTAAGTATTGGATGGGGAAGGGAATGGAGGAAGAGCAGGTCAGTTTCACTCACCTGTGGAGTGGAGCCTGAGGGATGGGTGTTGCCTTCTGACACACTTCCGGCATGTTAGGGGGTGTGGCATATGCAAATGAGTTATGCAAATGAGTTATGCTAATGCGCTCCTGTGCCTCTTTTTCTACGAAATGACCCCTGATTTTAATATTGGGTTTTGTATTCATTAATTGTTGTGTTTATTTTTGTTGTTAGCTGCCCTGAGCCCTGCTTGCAGGGAAGGGCGGCCTATTCAATAGAAGAAGAATAACAATAAGAGGAGGAGAAGGGAACTGGTGCTCTGCATTCTTGGTGCTTGACGGGTGGGGGGGGCAACAGTGGGAGGGCTTCTAGTGTCCTGGCCCCACTGGTGGACCTCCTGAGGGCACCTGGTGTTTTTGGCCACTGTGTGACCCAGTGTTGGACTGGATGGGCCTTTGGCCTGATCCAACATTGGCCTCTGGCCTGATCCAACATTGGTCCCACCCATACCACTGCTGGCTGAGGGTGAATTGAGCTCCTCTGATGTTTTGGCAGCCTCTTCTATCCTCCAACAGTATCTATCTATCTATCTATCTATCTATCTATCTATCTATCTATCTATCTATCTATCTATCTATCTATCTATCTATCTATCGGATTTCTGAATCGCCCACCCTGCAAGCAGGGTGATTTACAGTCCTGTAACATGGAAGCAGTGACAGACTTCACCTGCTTGGGATCCAAGATCACTGCAGACGGTGACCGCAGCCATGAAATTAAAAGCCGCCTGCTCCTTGGGAGGAAAGCGATGGCAAACCTAGACAGCATAACAGAAAGGAGAGAAATCACCCTGCCAACAATCCGTATGGTCAGAGCGATGGTGTTCCCAGTAGTGATGGATGGATGGCTGTGAGAGTTGGATCATAAGAAAGGCCGAGCGCCAAAGAATAGATGCTTTCGAATGATGGTGCTGGAGAAGACTCTTGAGAGTCCCTTGGACTGCAAGGAGATCAGATCAGTCAACCCTAAAGGAAACCAACCCTGACTGTTCCCTGGAAGGCCAGATCCTGAAGCTGAAGCTCCAATACTTTGGCCACCCAATGAGAAGGGAGCACTCGCTGGAGAAGACCCTGATGCTGAGAAAGACTTAAGGTCAAAGAAGAAGGGGACGGCAAAGGATGAGATGGCTGGACAGTGTGATCGATGCAGCGAACATGAAGGCCAGATCCTGAAACTGAAGCTCCAATACTTTGGCCACCCAATGAGAAGGGGGCACTCGCTGGAGAAGACCCTGAGGCTGAGAAAGACTGAAGGTCAAAGAAGAAGGGGACGGCAAAGGGTGAGATGGCTGGACAGCGTCATCGATGCGACAAACATGAAGTTGAGCAAACTCCAGAGGACGGTGGAAGACAGGAGGGCCTGGCGTGATGTGGTCAATTGGGGTCGCGAAGAGTCGGACTCGATTGTGCGACTGAACAACAACGACTAACGTTTAAAATACAATTAACCTATAATTAAAATGATCACCAGTAAACAATAAATGAAAACCAATCAAAGACAGCATACAGTCGTTTTCCTCTGCTGGCCACACCGCCGTCCCACACAGCAGGGCGGGGTGCCGTTCTCAACCTCCCATTGCTGTCCTCAACTAAAAGCCTGGCAGAACCGCTCTGCCTTAAGAGGCCCTGCGGAATTGCGTCAGAGCCCGTGGGGCCCAGATGTCTTTCAGCAGAAAGGCCCACCCGGTTGGGGACAGGACCGAAAAGGCCCGATCCCTAGTTGACGACTGCCTGACCTCCCGAGGGCTGGGGATCACCAGCAAGTTGTTAGTAATCAATCTCAGCGTTCTTCTGGGTACATGCTGGAGGAGACGGTCCTGAAGGTACGTGGGTCCCTGACCGCTCAAGGTCTTGAAAGTCAACACTAAGACCGTGAACCGGACTCGTTATTCCACCGGTAACCGGGGTAGCTGGTCGTATATGTACTGTCCGTACCCTCCCCCTTGTATCATCCTCTTTGTCCCACTTGCCCAGCCGGTCGTCTCTTGTAACAAGCCAGCTCATGCGCTCCCCGGTAGATTCTTGCAGATGGCAGTGCAATGTGTTATCTGGTTAAGTGGTTAAGTGTAGTGGTTGAGTGCGCGGACTCTAACCTGGGAGAACCGGGTTTGATTCCCCACGCCTCCACTTGCACCTGGCTGGATGACCTTGGGCAAGCCCTAGTTCTGTCAGAGCTGTTCTTGAAAAACAGCAGTTTCTGTCAGAGCTCTCTCAGCCCCACACCTACCTCCCAGGGTGTCTGTGGTGGGAAAGGGGAAGGGAAAGGAGTTTGTAAGCTGCTCTGAGATTCCTTTGGGTAGTGAAGGACGGGGTATAAATCCAATCTCCTCCTCCTCCTCCTCCTCTTCTTCTTCTTCTTCTTCTTCTTCTTCTTCCCTTCTCCGTTGCCTTACACTCCAGCACACATGACTCCCCCCAAGCACAGTGAAGGGAACTGCCCCTCTTCATATCTCGAGGGATGAAACTGATACCTTGATAGCATGCGACTGGCTGTATGCCCCCCCTCCCCAAGAGACAGACATATTTTGATGCAGCTCCAGGCTCCGCACCTTCCATCCCTGACCCCTCTTCCGATTTCACTGCTAATTCAGAACAATGCCATAAGCGGCCGCTCCAAAATAGCAGGGCCAAATGTCTTCTCCTTTTATAGCAACGGCCCTATTGTGCGGCGTGGTATGTGCGATGGGGCGGTGGGGGAGGCCAGATAACACAACGTGTGGCATTCAGGGGCTGAGAGGGGAATAAAGACCTCATTGAGAGACGAGCATCTTGGGCTCTGCTTGATCCTCCCGAGTGGCTGCCCTCTCCTTCCCTACAACCTAGCAAGATGCCACCCAAGAAGCCCGAACCCAAGAAAGCAGAACCCAAGAAAGAAGAGCCCAAAGCGGCCCCCAAGCCGGCTCCCCCAGCAGAGCCGGAACCCCGCAAGGAAGTCGAATTTAACCCCGCTAACATCAAGGTAAGTGTATGGCAGGCGCATCCCAAAGGAGGGATCAGGGAAGGACGGCGGCATGGCATAGCCCTGTCTTGTCTGATCTTGGAAGTTAAGCAGGGCCTGTACTTGGATGGGAGACCACCAAGGAAGGCTCTGCAGAGGAAGGCCATGGGAAACCAATCTCTGCTTCTCACTTGTATTGAAAGCCCCTTGCTGGGTTCACCATAAGTCTTGGATGGGAGACCACCAAGGAAGGCTCTGCAGAGGAAGGCAATGGCCAACCAACCTCTGCTTCTCATCTGCCTTGAAAGACCCTTGCTGGTGTTGTCATTAGTTTTGGATGGGAGATGACCAAGGAAGGCTCTGCAGAGGAAGGCCAATGGCAAACCAATCTCTGCTTCTCACTTGCCTTGAAAGCCCCTTGCTGGCGTCGCCATAAGTCTTGGATGGGAGACCCCCCCAAAGAAGACTTTACGGAGGAAGGCAATGGCCAACAACCTTCGCTTCTCAGTTGCCTTGAAAGCCCCTTGCTGGGTAACCAAAAAGTTTGAAAAAGAGAGAGAAAACCCTCATATGTAGGATGGGGGAGACTTTTCTTGGCAGTAGTATGTGCGAAAAGGATCTAGGAGTCTTAGTAGACCATATGCTGAACATGAGTTGGCAGTGTGATGCGGTAGCTAAAAAGGCAAATGCGATTTTGGGCTGTATCAACAGAAACATAGTGTCCAGATCATGTGAAGTGATGGTATTGCTTTACTCTGCTCTGCTTAGACCTCACCTAGAGTATTGTGTTCAGTTTTGGGCACCACAATTTAAGAAGGATACAGACAAGCTGGAATGTGTAGTCATGAGAGGGAGGGCAGGGAGGGTTGCATCAGTGCTTAGTTCTCACGGCCCTTTCTTACACACCCAGGGAAAGGCTGATCGCCACTTTGGGGTCAGGAAGCAATTTTTTCTCCAGGCCAGTTTGGCTGGGGATCCTGGAGGTTTTTGACATCTTCCGGGCATGGAACAGGGGTCACTGAGGGTGTGTTCGGGGGAGGTATCTGTGAATTTCCTGCATTGTGCAGGGGGTTGGACTCAATGACCCTTGAGGGCCCTTCCAAAATCTATGATGCTGTGATTCTATACATGCAGGACCTCAGCTGCAGAAGGGATGGTGCTGAACACAGGAGTTGTCAAACTCTCGGTACAGAGTACTCGAGCTCTTAGTTATGATAAACGCTCTGGCCAAAGCAAGACAAAAGGGGCAGAGACTTCTAAGAGTCAATGCTAGCATGTAAACTTTGAGAGCCAGTTAGAAGAAGAAGAAGAAGAAAAGATTGGTGCAAGTGGAGGAGTGGGGAATCCTTCACTACCCGAAAGAGTCTCAGATCAGCTTACCATGTCCTTTCCCTTCCCCTCCCCTCTCAACAGACACTCTGTGAGGTAGGTGGGGCTGAGAGAGCTCTAAGACAACTGTCCTTGAGAGAACAGCTGGTACAGAGCTATGGCTTGGCCAAGGTCATCCAGCAGGTGCAAGTGGAGGAGTGGGGAATCAAACCCAGTTCTCCCAGATTAGAGGCTGCACACTTAACCACAAACTGGTATGGTTTGGTGTCATGGTTAAGTGCACAGACTCTAATCTGGGAGAACTGGGTTTGATTCCCTCACTCCTCCACTTGCAGCTGCTGGATGACCTTGGGCAAGCCATAGCTCTGGCACATCTGTTCTTGAAAAACAGCAGTTTCTGTCAGAGCTCTCTCAGCCCCACCTACCTCCCAGGGTGTCTGTTGTGGGGAGGGGGAGGGAAAGGAGATTGTAAGCCACTCTGAGATTCCTTTGGGCAGTGAAAGGCGGGGTAGAAATCCAATCTCTTTTTCTTCTTCTTTGGGGGCAGGAAGATCACCCTAGGGTAGACTACACATTCTCCGGAGACAAGGAAGAATTCATTTCTTCTGTGGCTTCTGATGAGGGAGCCATATGCTGTGCAGGACTAAGCTTTTCCTTAGGGAGTCCATCTTGTCCTCACACTAGGGACAACAGAGAAAAGACCCCAAAGGAGATCTGATAATGATGAACTTTAAAGTACTGCAATTTCAAGTAAAGCTAGCCTGTTGGAAATTAAGCATCATTTAGGAAGTACCTAGTGTAGAGAGAGATATAGTATGATAGGTATGTAGGGTTGCCATAAGGCAGAAGCGACTTGACGTCACTTAACACATACACAGTGTGGAGACAGAGGACCGGGTGTTTTCACCTTTTCTTTGTTCCCTTGCTCAGCCCGCAAGCTAGAACAGAACTTGTGTATTCTTTTATTATTTTATTCAGCTGTCTTCTATTTTGTTTGCTTCTATTTTGTTTGTTACTTGGGCCACACCATGCCTTTTTGGTCTTGCTATCTTAAATGTGGTAGAGAGGGACAGAGGATAATGGGAGCTGGAATGCGCAGAGTTGCAGTCAATCACCCCCCTGCTAGGTTGTGGAGCAAAGCAGGCTGATGCAGCAAGTGGGTTTAACCTTTAAAGGGCAACGCAGGTACAGAGCACTATATCATGACTCCATTCAGCAGGACATCCTCTCAGAGCTGTTTCCAGCAGCATGTGCACAGTTTGGTGGGGTGCAGGAAGGGCAAGGGTCAGCGTCAGGAAGTGGAGACTTGGGATGGCCACATGTTTTCTGTGACTTCCTGGGGGCTAACCAGGAGCAACAAGGAAGGCTTTGCAAGTCGATTCCTTCACAGCCACCATTGCTGCCATGGCTGTGACCTCCTACCCAGAAGCCCTGGAGGCATCTTTAGTCAGAGGCCCACAAGTCACACATGCCTAGTAGAGCTTCCTGAATTTGTGCAAGAAACAAGAGTTTAAGACATTCTGTTAAGCCCTGGCGAGTTGCTGCACTGGATTTGAAGATGTCTGGGAAAGGGGAAAAGAGGGTGCTAATTAATTAATTAATTAATTAATTATTGTATGACATTGAGTGTAGAATTGCCAGGAGATACTAAGATTGTCTGGCAGTCAGAAGTTCTAGCTCTTTTTTTAGCATTATGCACCACTAGGTGGCGAGCTAGACTTGGGTTTTTTTTAAGACAAGAGATGTTTCAGAGGTGGTTTACCATTGCCTCCTCTGCGTCATGACCCTGGTATTCCTTGGAGGCGGCTCTTCCAAATGCTAGCCAGGGCTGACCGTCCTTAGTTTTCAAGATCTGATGAGATCAGGCTAGTTTGGGCTCTCCAGGTCAGGGCAGGAAGGAATGCTATGGACATGTGTAGGATTGCCTGGTCTGGGTTGGGAAGTATTTGGAGATTTTGGGGACGGAGCCTTGGGAGGGTCCTCAATGGGGTATATTGCCCTAGAGTTCTCCCTCCAAATCAGCCATTTCCTCCAGAGTCCCCAGGAGATCCCAACCCCTGCCATCCCCAGGTTCCACTCTCAGATCTCCAGGACTTGTCCAAACCCTAACGTGGCAACCCTAACGTGACCTCCTTGCACGTGCTATTCCATCTGTGGCACGCACAGGTAGGGTTAGGGACCGGACAACTGTGCTACAGATCGCCATCTGCTGGTCGTATTAATCAAGCGTCTGATGTTTGTAGGTTTCAGTTGTGTTATATTGTTATGTTTTACTTATGTTAAATTAACTGTTCGTGTTTACCTTTGTCGTACCCTGCTCTGAGTCTGTCATGCCGGGAGAGCGGGCCAGCAATGGAATAAAACAAACCAAAGGCTGCGGTCACATACACAAAGCAATCCACTTTCAATCCACTCTCAGTGCACTTTCCAACGGCCAGTTCACACAGTAAAATCCAGTTGCAAAGTGCACTTGCTCATTTTCCTTTGCATTTATGTCGTGCACCCCGCATCTCTCCAAAGGAGCGGTCTGTTCTTCGCCTTGGCATGCAGCAAAGGGGTGGAGGAAATGGGGCTTTTAATAGCCGAACAACTGTCCCTCTTGTTTTCCTGTTTACCTGGCTCCTGTTCATTTTCTTCCGCCTTTGTCACTGTCCGAAATAGAACACTTTATTTGCGGATGTCCCAGGAGATTAGGGCGCTATGTATTTTCTTCCTTTGGCTCTGGGCAACTGAGCGGGTGAAGCCTTTCCCGTGGACTAAGCCCCATGCCTGGAAAACCTTCACTCACTCAATTTTTTCCCTGTTAGGCACAGGACCTGGGGCGCGAAAAGAAGGTTGGAAGCCTGTAGGAAAGAATATGTGGTGGAGAAAAGTGCCGTCGGGTCACGGCTAAGTTGCAGTGACCCTGTAGGGTTCTCAAGGGCCGAGGACAGACTGGCAATCTGAAGCGGGGCAGGCACGCTTCGCAAACGGAGGAAAGGAGCCCGTTCAGACATGCGCATCTGCCCATCGGCTCCGTTGCGTACTTACCCGTCTCCCAGCCGCTTTCCTTCCGCTTTACCCGGACACCGGGTAAAACCGGTGTTCAGGGGCCTTCCTCCGCATGCCTCCCGCTTCCAAACAGTGTGAACTGGAAGAAGCGGGAGGCATCCGGAGGAAGTGTGAACGCACCGGGAAAAATTTTTGCGCATATGCGCATATGCAAATATGCGCATATGCGAAAAACATCAAAGGAAAACAAAAAAAGTGCAGCGGCACGCGCGAGCCCCGCGCGCTGGCTATGCGGCAGTCTGAACTCTCCGTGGCAGTCTGAATGCTCCGTATCGCCGCTGATCCGCATTGCTCTGGCCAGTGTGAACGGCCAGCTCCGTGAGTTTTTTCCCCCGCTCCAGTTCCCTCTGCTTTGCCTCCGCTTCAGATTGCCAGTCTGTCTTTGGCCAAGGTGAGAGATGTTCAGAGGTGGTTTCCTAGAATCAGAGAATCAACCTGCTGGAAGGGGCCATCCAGGCCATTTAGTCCAGCCCCCTGCTCAGTGCAGGACCAGCCGAGAGCATCCCTGACAAGTGTTTGTCCAGCCGCTGCTTGAAGACTGCCAATGATGGGGGAGCTCACCACCTCCCAGGCAGCCGATTCCACTGTTGCACAACTCTGACTGTCAAAATGTTTCTCCTAGATCCAGCCAGTACCTTCCCAACCTTAATTTAAAGCCATTATTGTCAGTCCTTACCTCTGCTGCTATAAAGTACTGGAGTCAGAGACGCTTCAAGTGAAATCAGCTCATAGTTTATTTGGTGGTAAAGATGAACATGCTGGACAGAGGTCCAGGGGCCTGCTTATATTTGCACTAAAGCCGCGCCACCGGCCTCACCCAATGCAGCGGATAGGTCAGGTTTCCCGCAGTTGTGCGCTATAGGACCCTCGTTGGATCCTAAGCGCACGATTGGGCTAAATTATGATCTGGTCAGGCTATTGTCTGCCGGATCGAAGCTCAGGCAGCTAGCCCAACCATATGCATTTCGGCGACCGCGTGGCAGTCAGTCGCCATTAAAGACATTATAGCTGCCAACAGGAACAGCTCCCCGCCCTCCTCAAAGACTTCAAGAGAGCCATCATGTCCCTCCTCAGCCTCCTCTTCTCCAAACTGAACATTCCCAAGAAGTCCCTCAGCCTTTCCTCCTGGGGCTTCTTGGTCTCCAGGCCCCCGATCACCCTCGTCTTCACTCCCCTCTGCACCCGCTCCATTCTGTCCACATACTTTTTTAAGGGAGGCCTCCAGAACTGCACACAAGACTCCAAGTGCGGCCTGAGTAGTGCAGCGTACAGCAGGACTATGACATCTTGTGATTCGGATGTTATGCCTCTGTTGATAACACCCCAAGATTGCATTCGCCTTTTTTGTTGCCGCACCACACTGGCTGCTCACCCGTGCCCCAAGATCTGGTTCACACACACTGCTACCCATGCAGTTTTACCTTTGCCTGCCTCTGAGCTCTGACCCTGGACATCTCTCATCCAAACATGGACCGGGGTTGACCCAGCATAGCTTCCGAGATCAGGCGAGATTGGACTAGATTGTTACTGGAGCCAGTTTGGTGTAGTGGTTAAGTGCGCGGACTCTAATCTGGGAGAACCGGGTTTGATTCCCCACTCCTCCACTTGCACCTGCTGGATGACCTTGGGCAAGCCATAGCTCTGTACCAGCTGTTCTCTCAAGGACAGTTGTCTCAGAGCTCTCTCAGCCCCACCTACCTCACAGGGTGTCTGTTGTGGGGAGGGGAAGGGAAAGGAGTTGGTAAGCCGCTCTGAGAGTGAGTGAAGTGAGTGAAGGGCAGGATATAAATCCAATCTCTTCTTCTTCTTCTTCCTTGCTTGCTTGCTTGCTTGCTTTTGGGGCAACTAGGCCCAGAAGGAAACAGTCTTGGCCAGCTTGGTTTCAGGTTGCCAGCCCCCAGGTGGGGCCTGGGATCACCCAGAATCACACCTGATCTCCAGACCACAGCAATCCATTCCCCCGGAGAAAATGGCTGCTTCGGAAGGTGGAATCTATGGCACTAAACCCTACTGAGGTCTCTCCCCTCCCCTCCCTGAACCTGCCCTCTCCAGGCTCCGCCCCCAATTTCTCCAGGAATCTCCCAACCCAGAGCTGGCAACCCTCGCTCAATTTGATTTTTTTTTTTCCTGATTGGCTGGCAGCCCCAGGAAAGAGACGAAGCAGCCAGATTTCGGAGGCTGCCGTTTGAGGATCCTGGCTCATGTTTCTGAAGGCCATTAGCAGGAGAACGGCCCCATCGGTAAAAATGTTTTACATTTCTGGTGGCGCAGCTTGCCAAAACCCCATCTCGTTCCTCCCAAAGGGCTGTCGCTCTCCTCCGCTGGTACTCCAGACAGATCCCCCCCCCCCACAGGCCCTGGAACAGGACTGAGGGGGAATGTTCTCAATCAAAGGAGGGAGGCGATCATCTTACGCGCCAAAGCCTCCCTTGTCAGCTTAGTTTAAGACTCAAAAGGACAAGGATGCGCAATCCCAGGCTTAAGGAGCTGGGCCTCATTAGATTCCTTGTGGGGGAAATTATGCCCGGGGGAAACGGGGCTTTTGGAACAGCTGTTCCGTTGGCCTTGGGTGGCGTGGCATACGAGCTCCAGGGGAGAGGACCGTGACCCCATTTGTGAGGCTGAGATGTAGCTACGTGCCCCATTGGGTATGTATTTGTGAAACGGGACACTAGATTTGTTATGAGGAGTGAAACAGTTTTTTTCCCCAAAATTTACTTTTTAAAGACATAGCCACTGATTCCTCTTGTCCTCTTTCCCTCTTTTTCTTCTTGATTTTTCTTCGGTTTCTCCTTGTGGCTTTCTGTTACACCTCCGTGCACCCTTTTGTAACTTTAGTCCTTGCAGCGCTTGTTGGAGGGTGCATTAGACACTTAGGAAGGGCAGACTTAGGTTGCGTTCATACGGCTCTTTTGAGCCACACCACACATGAGTGCCTGGTGGATTTAAAGTGCACGTCTGTCAGAATCTGCCAATTCAGCCAATGTATTAGCCAATGTATTAGTCAGATCTAGATTTAATTCCTTGCATGCATGTCTTTCGCTATCCTATGTATCTAAAGTATATTGGGACCCATTTAACCATGATGCATTGCTTCTGTCCTGGCCGGGAGGGTGACAACAATGATTTGCGAGAACAAGGAGGCCTCACATCCCTGCCTCCGCATTCCAGCTGCTCCGGCAGTAACTTCAAGGGAGGATGCCTCTCATCTCTTATCAAATGCAAAAGAACCTTGGAGCCATTGATTGTTATGTGAACTCGAAACATCTGAGGGGTCTGGTTTGGGAGAGGAAATTTACTGCTTAACACCTCACTTTTTTCCTGTGAGAACCAAACGGTCAGGACACCTTTTAGCCCGCCAATTTTCCCTTAAGGGGATTGGCTATCTATGGGTAATTCAAACTCCTTGGAATGGTATAATAGACCCGCTTGTATAATTTGTCTCATCTCTGACAATAATCCGAGATGCTGTACTAATGTAGAAATAGCGAATAAAGAACTGTGGTTAACCAACCAAGATCTGATCCTTGACTACTTTGAACAGAACTCTCACAGATTGTCAGAGATCTGTGACTGGGACTCAGCCGTTCCTGACTATGTCAGACGACGACGCGGTCCCCCTCAACCCTACCCCCGAAGATGCTCCCGTTACCCCGAAGGATCCGGGGAACGGGGGTGGTGGCGGTGGAGGAGGCACCGAAGTGCCGGTGACTACGAGCCAGGGGGCTCACTACATCCCGCGCCTAATTCCTCATCAGAGCGTGACCCCCAAGTACGCCTGGAGCAAGTTCGGTCGCCGGACCGTGGATTCGTGGGTACACGACCGGAAAGGGGTCCGGGTTTCGCTTACCGGAGACCAGCTCGATCGAGGGAGACCGAGCTACCTCGGAGACGACCGCGAGCCGATCTACCGTGGAGAGCCGCGTCGCCCGCCTTTCGAAGGAGAGGGGACAGGTCCGTATGGGCCCGATCCGTATGGAGAGGAGCAGATAGCCCCCTTGGAGCAGATGATGGGAGAGTTGCGACTTCAACTCACCGCCGAACTCCGCGAGTTGGCCCTCGATCTCCAGCACCAATTTCGAGACGCTATGAGGGCAGTGCAAGGAGCTCTCCCCGGTCAGGGGGTAGGAGCCCCACAACAGCCAGCGGCGCCCGGAGGAGTCCCGGTTCAGCCGCAGGTGCCCGCTCTGCCGGCGCAGCCAGTCCAGCCGGTCGTTCCGGCCCCGGTGCCAGGGCCCGTTCCAGCACCCGCCCCGGCCCCGGTCGCTCCAGCCGTCCGCCCAGCCCCCTCCGACCCGTTGACGACCACTTTCGATGGGGACCCGGAGAAGCTACGTTTTTTCATGCTGGAGATAGAGAGGTTCCTGGACAGCTGGGGCCACCTCTATCCCACCGAGAGAGAACGGATTGGTTACATCGGTTCCAAGCTGAAAGACACCGCCAGCGACTGGTATGTGAGCCTGCACGACACCCCAGGACCTGAGCTGCGTTCCTTGAACAACTTCATGTGGGCCCTCCGCCATCAGTTCGAAGACCCCCTGGGTGAGGAAAAGGCCCGTAATCAACTAAGAAAGCTGTTCCAGGGGAGATCGACGGTGAGGGATTACACTGACAAGTTCAGGCGCATCGCAGCCAAGATCCACGGATGGCCAGAGGAGTTATTCATGGAGAAGTATTGGGAGGGCCTTAACCCGGAAATCTACGAAACCGTGCTGTTGGGGGGCCGCCCGGGCACGTTGGCCACCTGGATGAGAGCCGCCACCGACATGGAGGAGAGGTTCGCCTTGATCAAGATGGGAGCTTCGGCGACGGCGGCCAGCAAAGCAGCCCCCAGAGTAAAGCCCCGATCCAGTGTGCAAGACGTCCGAGATGCCAGGTTTCGGCAAGGGCTGTGCATGAAATGTGGGGAGAGTGGCCACTTCGCCTCCGCCTGCCCGAGAGGGGGAGGGAGAGGCCCGAAGACCTCGACGCCGGTGGTGGGGAGCACCCCTAGCCGGGGAAAAACACCAATGAAACCCCGGGCGTTGCAGCTGGAGGGAGCTACCAGTGAACAGGGGGAGCTAGAGCTGATGGAGACGCAGATGTCGGGAAACTCCAACGACCTGCAGTGAGCGGCGCAGAGCTGCAGGTCCCCCGCCAAGAAGCGCCATCTCCGGTGAGCATCCCTGGCCCCCTATTATATATGGTAGTGACTGTGGTGACCCCTGGATCAGGTACCCACATGAGGGTCCGCGCATTAATTGACTCTGGGTGCGCACGGGACCTGATTAGCCCATTGGTAGTGGAGGGGCTAGGACCAAAGGTCACCCCATTGGTGGAACCCCTAAAGTTTACTCAAATGGATGGGTCTGAAATGAAGGAGGAGTGCATAGCAGAGACTGAGAGACTGATTTTGGGGACGGGGGAACACTGGGAGAAGCGGGCTTTTGTCATCACCCCAAACGCCCAGTTCCCTATGGTGTTGGGAAGCCCCTGGCTCGGTGCGCACGACCCTTATATTAAATGGAGCGAAGGGAAGATCTCTTGGGTGGACGAACGCTGCCTTACCCATAGATGGGACCCGGAATGGGGACCCGGACCGCCGGCCACTCCTCCCCCGGTCCCCGCGCTCGCTCTCACCCCCACCATGGTGCCCAAGGAGTATAGAGATTTACTGGAAGTATTCAGCGAGACGGAGGCGGACGAGCTGCCCCCCCACCGACTATCGGACTGTGCTATAGAGCTACTCCCAGGAGAGAAACTCCCGAAGGGGAAATTGTACTCCATGAGCCCTTTTGAGCGGGAAGAGTTGCGAAAGTTCTTGGACAAAAATCTAGCGCGCGGTTTCATCCGCCCAGCCAAGTCCCCCTTCACCGCGCCGGTGCTGTTCAGGAAAAAAAAAGGACGGGGGTTTGCGATTATGCACTGACTATAGGGGACTGAATGCGGTCTCCACTACCAACGCTTACCCCCTCCCCTTAATAAAAGACCTGTTGGCGGAAGCTGCTAAGGGGAAGATTTTTACCAAGCTGGATTTACGAGATGCCTATTTCAGGGTGCGCATCAGGGAGGGGGATGAATCCAAGACCGCCTTTAATACCCCCCTGGGACAATTCGAATATCTAGTGATGCCGTTCGGCTTAAGTGGCGCGCCCGGGGTCTTTATGAGTTTAATCAACGAAGTGTTGCACAAGCACCTGTTTAAAGGCGTGTTATGTTACATAGATGATATCTTGATCTATTCTACTGATAAGAAAGCACATGTGAAATTAGTCAGGGAAGTCCTCGCCACCTTACTAAAAAACCAGCTATATGTTAAGTTATCCAAGTGTGAATTCCACCGTGAGTCCGTGGACTTCCTGGGCTATCGCATCTCTCAGAAGGGGTTGGAAATGGATCCGGGGAAGGTGGAGGCGGTGGTGCAATGGGAGGCTCCGCGAACGAGGAAACAATTGCAGAGCCTTTTAGGATTTTGTAACTTTTACCGAACCTTCATCAAGGACTTTGCTAAGGTTACTCTTCCCTTAACGGACTTACTAAAAACCAAGGGGAGAGGGCCCGAGGCAGGGAAGCCAGGAGAAAAGATTGCTTGGAACGGGGAGTGTCAGAGGGCGTTTGAGACTTTAAAGACTCTTTTTACTTCTGAGCCCATTCTAGCACACCCTGACGAAACTAAAGAATTCGTAATCCATGTAGACGCGTCTGATGTAGCCATGGGGGGGGCCATATTGCAAAGTGGTCCGGAAGGGAAATTGCACCCACTGGCTTACATTTCGAAAAAATTTAACGAAACGGAGAGGAATTGGTCGGTCTGGGACAAAGAAGCCGCAGCCATTAGGTTGGCGCTCACTACGTGGCGGCATTGGTTGGAGGGTGCGCAGATTCCGTTTGAAATATGGACTGATCATAAGAATCTAGAGGCGCTGCGCACTCAGAGATCCCTCAACGCCAAACAGCTGCGATGGGCCGATTTCTTCTCCAAGTTTAACTTTGTGCTTAAGCATTTTCCTGGGAAAGCTAACTCCTTGGCAGACGCACTGTCCAGATTGCCCCAACATGAGAGTGTCAAGGAAGAGGTGTTTGACTCCATGTTCTCCCCCCAGCAATTAGGGGGGGCGGTAGTCACCCGGAGCCAAGCTAAGAAAACACAGTTGGACATTGGGAAATGTGATTGGGGGGGGGGACTATGCTCCTGAGGAGGTAGAGGAATTGGAAGCTCTGGAGGAATGCTCCAAAAGAGAAGATCAATGTTGGCTGCATGGAGACAAACTAGTGGTGCCGAAGGTTAAACGTAAGGAGATATTGTTGACCTGCCACTCGTCTAAACTTGCTGGGCACTTTGGCTTCCTTAAAACGCTTAATTTGATCCAGCGTCAATTCTGGTGGCCGCGCATGCGCCGAGACGTCTCCGACTTCGTTTCGGCTTGCCAAACCTGTTTAATGTGCAAAAAGCGGGGGGGGGGGGGGAAAGTTCCTGGATTGTTGCACCCACTACCCACCCCCTCGCGACCCTGGGAGGCCATAGCCATGGACTTTATCACCAATTTGCCCCCCTCCAAGGGAAAAACGGTTATTTGGGTGGTGGTAGACACATTTTCGAAGCAAGCGCATTTCACCCCCTTCAAGCAATTGCCCACCGCTAAAGGGATGGCCAAAGCTTTTTTCAATCACGTGATTAAATTACACGCTTTTCCGAAGAGAGTGGTATCCGACAGGGGCAGTCAGTTCGTTGCCAGCTTCTGGCGGGAGCTCCTGAAAATGATGGACATAGAACCAGCCCTGAGTTCGGGTTACCACCCAGAAACCGATGGCCAATCCGAACGAACTAATCAAATATTGGAGCAGTTTTTGAGATGTTACACCAATTATCACCAAGACAATTGGGTGGAACTGCTGCCGTTTGCAGAATATAGCTACAACAATGCAGTGCACTCTTCCACGGGAGTCTCTCCCTTCATGGCAGTCGGGGGGTTTGAGGGGAAACCATTGCCTACCATTGAGAATGTCCCCAATGCTTCCCCATCGGATTTTAAAAGTTGGTGGTCTAGTCTCCAAGACTCCTGGCCTTTAATAGGCAAAGCATTGGACCACGCAAAAGAGGATTACAAAAAATATGCTGATCGAGGGCGAGCAGCAGGCTGGGATCTCCAACCTGGGGACTCTGTCTATCTCTCCACCAAAAATATTCATGGGTTGCAACCCAGCAGAAAACTAGGATGGAAATATGTTGGACCCTATAAAGTACTACGTAAAATATCGGATGTGTCTTTTGAACTGGAACTGCCTAAATCACTGAGTTCTGTGCATCCTGTGTTTCATTTCAGCCTACTGAAGAAAGATCCTGGGCCGAATGCTTGGCATCCAGCTCCTCCAGTTCCTCCTCCACTGATGAAGGAGGGGGCCCCTCACTTCGAGATAACTGAAATTCTTGATTCCAAGATGCGAAGAGGCCGATTATATTACTTAGTTAGATGGTTAGATTTCGGCCCAGAACACAACGAGTGGATTCGTTCAGAACATGTTCACGCTCCTAAACTGACAAAATTGTTTCATAAAATGTTTCCTGATAAAGCTAGGTGAAGGGAATTATGAGGAGGGCAGGGTGTCAGAATCTGCCAATTCAGCCAATGTATTAGCCAATGTATTAGTCAGATCTAGATTTAATTCCTTGCATGCATGTCTTTCGCTATCCTATGTATCTAAAGTATATTGGGACCCATTTAACCATGATGCATTGCTTCTGTCCTGGCCGGGAGGGTGACAACAATGATTTGCGAGAACAAGGAGGCCTCACATCCCTGCCTCCGCATTCCAGCTGCTCCGGCAGTAACTTCAAGGGAGGATGCCTCTCATCTCTTATCAAATGCAAAAGAACCTTGGAGCCATTGATTGTTATGTGAACTCGAAACATCTGAGGGGTCTGGTTTGGGAGAGGAAATTTACTGCTTAACACCTCACTTTTTTCCTGTGAGAACCAAACGGTCAGGACACCTTTTAGCCCGCCAATTTTCCCTTAAGGGGATTGGCTATCTATGGGTAATTCAAACTCCTTGGAATGGTATAATAGACCCGCTTGTATAATTTGTCTCATCTCTGACAATAATCCGAGATGCTGTACTAATGTAGAAATAGGGAATAAAGAACTGTGGTTAACCAACCAAGATCTGATCCTTGACTACTTTGAACAGAACTCTCACAACGTCCAGATCACAACATCTGGGAATCGTGCTGTTTCTGTGATTAGCCCGTCGATCCCCATCAGGGATACGTACTTAAAAGATAGTGGTGAAAGTCCAGTCCCAAGCTGCCCACAGGCCAATGGCGGTCTTTCCCCTGTCTAGTTGTTCCACCAGCGCACAATCAGCAGGTAGGGATGGTCTTCAGACTATCCCAAACGGCCGCCATTTTAAAAAAGTCTTAGCGATGTGCGCATAACCGCTTAAACATGCGATGTCTGCAGAGCTCCGCTCAAGCGATCAGGACAATTTTATGTTTTTGACGGTCCCCTGAACTTTATGAACTTTATTAACTGAAATGATACCTAGAGGAAGGGACTGCTGGTGGTGCTTTTACCATTTTAGCCCGCGCATACGCAGATAAACAAATATATGGTGAGTTTTGGTGAGTCATTGCTCACTTTTTCAGATCCCTAAAGTGCCTCACAGAAGCTCCTCCTCCTGCCACAGATCTTGTTAGTGTTTAAGGTGCTACTGGGCTCTTGGTCTTTTCTACAGTTAAATAAACAGATCGCCTGCTGGTTCTGTGGGGCTTGAATCCCAACGGCTCGCCCAGAGTCCTCCAGAAAATCAACTCACCTATTTTTCTTAATTCTTTTTCAGCTTGAATTCAACAACGAGCAGATTCAAGGTAAGGAATATCGGTGTCTAGTTCATTCCCCCCATTAATGCTGAACTGTGATTTCTCTCTATTTTTTAAGTGCCCAGAGTGATGCAAAATGTGGGGCGTGTTCAAGGCAAATCCTTTCTGAATAGGGTTGCCAGCCTCCAAGTGGGGCAGAGTGGCCATTCTCCAGGCAGGGAATACAAAAATGGAGGGTCGCAGTGTTAGGAAGATACGGAAAAGGTTTGCTGTTGAGGGAGCAAAGGACAATCCCCTGGAAACTCCTTTTTTCTGGAAACAGAATGGGTCACCAAATTGAAAATATTTTTTTCTCTAAGATAATCTCGATGCGTTCCATAAGAAAACGGGGTTGGTGAGTTTCTATAGGTTCTCTGTTTCAAAACCGTTTCTGCCACCATTATTGCCTCTGTGCGTGGTACGTCTGTAGTCAGGGGTCATTTCGTAGAAAAAGAGGTGCAGGAGCTCATTAGCATAACTCATTTGCATAACTCATTTGCATATGCCACACCCCCTAACATGCCGGAAGTGTGTCAGAAGGCAACACCCACCCCTCAGGCTCCACTCCACAGGTGAGTGAAACTGACCTGCTCTTCCTCCATTCCCTTCCCCATCCAATACTTTGTGCAATAAAAATAAGCGTAAAGAACACACCCTCATTCTCTTCCTGCTCCCTTGAAACCACCAGGTTTCAAGTAGACTTGAGATACCCAGGACATGTGCACCACCCATCCCTTTCCCTTCCCCTCCCCACAACAAGACACCCTGTGAGGTAGGTGGGGCTGAGAGAGGTCTTTTGAGAACTGCTCATGAGAGAACAGCTCTGAGAGAACTTGTGACTGGCCCAAGGTCACACCAGCAGCTGCATGTGGAGGAGTGGGGAATCAAACCCACTTCTCCCAGATTAGAGTCCAACCCCTGACCACTACACCAAACTGATGGGGTGGAAGCTGCTGAAGGGTTGGTGAAATTTCTCCAGTACTTATGTGCCATGTGCCCTGATAAAAAATGGTATACTTAGAAAATTTATATGCCACCTTGAGCAAGTCTCTGGAAAAGCAGCACAGAGTCATAAAAGGAACAATGATAAAATTATCAATATTAAAACAAAATATTAAAAACATTAAAGACCCTAGCAGGGCTTTCCCCGGGGCGCTGTGGCTCTGCACTGCTCGGGGAAGCCGAGTAGGGGGCGGGGCTTGGTCATGTGCCTGTCCCCTGGGCTCCTCACTCCCGGAGCTGTGCTCTTGTGCGCTCCCGCTCCAACGGACCCGTCTGTAGTGTAGTGTTTAAGTGCGCGGACTCTAATCTGGGGGAACCGGGTTTGATTCCCCACTCCTCCACTTGCAGCTACTAGATGACCTTAGGCAAGCCATAGCTCTGTACCAGCTGTTCTCTCAAGGACAGTCGTCTCCTCTGTTTGTTGTATTCAACTGATATTCTTGCATTATTCTGTTATATGGTTTATTGGTTTAAGTGGGCTTTTCAGCTATAGTTTATTTTGCTCTCATACTTACACAATGGCATAGAGTCCATCCTCCAAAGCTGCCATTTCCTCCAGGGGAACTGATCTCTGTAGTCTGGAGATGAGCTGCAATTCCGGGGGATCCCCAGGTTCCACCTGGAGGCTGGCATCCCTATCCAAAACTGATGGGATAAATGGGAGGAGGGGAAAGAAGAAGAAGAGATTGAGGTAGGTGGGGCTGAGAGAGCTCTTTCCCAAGCTGTCCTTGAGAGAACAGCAGGTACAGAGCTATGGCTTGCCCAAGGTCATCCAGCAAGTGCAAGTGGAGGAGTGGGGAATCAAACCCGGTTCTCCCAGATTAGAGTCCGTGCACTTAACCACTACACCAAACAGGCTTACAATCTCCTTTCCCTTCCCCTCCCCACAACAGTCACCCTGTGAGGTAGGTGGGGCTGAGAGAGCTCTGAGACAACTGTCCTTGAGAGAACAGCTGGTACAGAACTATGGCTTGCCCAAGGCCATCCAGCAGGTGCAAGTGGAGGAATGGGGAATCAAACCCGGTTCTCCCAGATTAGAGTCCTTGCACTTAACCACGACACCAAACTGGCTCTCGAGAGAAAGAGCACACAAAATAACAGAGGGACTGAGCTGACGGGGCTTATGCTACAAGCTCCTCCCAAGGTGAGTGGTTTTCAAATTTGACTGGCAGTCTCCAAAAGCCCCAGTGTTTTCAGGGTCACACCGGGCGCACGTATGGCACATCGGCCATGTGAGTGCGCCGCCCAGCCACCCGCCCTCATTCCAAACAGCTGCCCTCACCCACATGCGACAGCCAAAATAATAAGACGTTGCTTTTCCATATGTTCTTTCTTTATATTAAAAACACTCGGCTGGGAAAATTTCTCTTTCCCCTGTAGTAAAACTGAGAGCTAATCTATTGCAGATACAGAATTCCTCCCAGGAAAGAGTCGGCACTCCAGCTCGCCCCTGCCCCCCACAAAGGCAAACATCGGGATCAATTTTTCAACATGGCAGAGAAACTAACACCGTGGGCCCATTTTGTGTGGCAGTCAGTTTCCCAGGCTCTCTTTGGTACCTGCGCTCTTGGCTGTTCAGGAAGTGTGCCCCCTGGAGTTCCCCAGTGCAAAGAGCAAAGCTTGTTATTGCTTCAAAACAGTGTCAAAATCCAGAACTTCTGTTCTTCTAGAAGGGGGAGCTAGAGCAAAAGGCAGGCTGGCAGTTAATTCCAGAGGGAGTTCCTATGGCCCTGAGCTACAGTAACCCCAAGCAACGCTCCCTCTAAACTGTGGAGTTTTGTGATCAAAAATTCTGTTGTGAGCTCCTGGCATTAAAGTTGTGAGCGAGCGATTTGGCTGCGGCATAAATTAGCTCGCTCTGGAGCCCTCCTTCCTGAGCGAAGGCAAAAAGGTGTGAGCCGGAGGCTAAAAAAACTGTGAGCTAGCTCACACTTACTCAGCTTAGAGGGAACACTGACCTCAAGCACCGTTTCCCTGCTCATACTCCGGTGGAGCATATGATCAGACACAACAAAAAAAGTCCTGGCCTTGACATAAATGTTATGGGAATGTTTGAATCTGGGCGGTTCCACATTCCTTTTTTCATCGCTTGGGTGTCCCTATTGCATCAGGGTCCCCCATCCCCCGTTCAGCACATGTTTGGCTCCATCTGGTGGTCAACTCGATACCACATCACTGTATGTCCAGCATAAAAACCCGCAGTTTAAATCTGAATGGAAATATGCCGGTTATATCGAGCTGTAATACCGAATCAACCACTAGAGGCAGCAAAACACATACAGATAAGACACCCCCCAAAGTGATCGGGACGCAGAAGTGAAGAAAATGACAGTGCAGAAGAGCGCCCTGTAGCATTCTTGAAACTAGGTGTCTGAGAGCCAAACTGCACGATGCTTTCCCACACTTTCCCCACACGCTAAACCAGGGGTCCTCAAACTACGGCCCGGGGGCCACATGCGGCCCGCCGAGGGCATTTTTCTGGCCCGCCGGGTGTGCCGCTGCCTGTCCTCCAATTCCCAGCAGCACACAAAGCAGCGGAAAAATTGCAGCCGACTCGTCCCGGGCCACATGACAAAGCCCCGCCCCCCTGCTTCCAGTCAGCCAGGAGGAGGCAAAAGGAAGACTGGAAGAGGGGAAGTGTGGGGTGGCAGGCGCTCCGGCTGGCCCCAAGTCTCCTAGCCGGCTGAGAGGCCTGCGCCAGTCCCAAGAGCCGGGCGGGGGTCTTTTTCGAGGCTTTTTGTGCTGCTGGGAATCGGAGGGGGGGAGAGAGAGAGGTTTCTCTTTCCCATCACGATGCCTGCAGTAGTGGAGTTTCAGGGAGAAGCAGCTGGGGGCTTGCTGCCTTTAAAAGTTTGGGAGGATGCCGCGTTCTTTGTTTCTTCGGAGAGGGGAAGAAAACAGCCCCGTCAAGGGTGCCTTGCTTGCGCGCGCACCCCCCCCCCCCCCGGTGCGCCTTCCCTACCCGCAAAATAACATCTGAAATCTCCAACCAGATCTAGACTAACTGATGCACACTTGCATCACTTGTTACGACTAGCAGTGGCAAATATGGAACCGGACACTGACCATCTCATTAGCCAAAAGCAGGCCCATAGTTCCCATTGAAATACTGGTAAGTTTGTTGATTTAACTTTACTTGTTCTTCATTTTAAATATTGTATTTGTTCCCATTTTGTTTTTTTTTACTTCAAAATAAGATATGTGCCGTGGGCATAGGAATTTGTTCATAGTTTTTTTTTTAAACTATAGTCCGGCCCTCCAACGGTCTGAGGGACAGTGAACTGGCCCCGTTTAAAAAGTTTGAGAACCCCTGCGCTAAACAATGCACTTTCAATCTACTTTCAATGCACTCTAGTGATGGTTTGCAAATGGCTTTTGCTGTTGCACAGTGTAAAAAAACTTATTTTCTCTAGGAGTCATTTCAAAAGTCTCTTTGGGTGCAGTCCTGAACCCAGTTGCTCCCATCCTTATAGCTCCTTGCTAATACATGGAGATGGTTTTGAACCCTTCTGTCTGCTATGGGATCCTAAAAGCAGGAACCCAACTGAGTACCCTGTTCCTGGCTTGCAAGCAAAAGGGAACATCGCACTGGGACTTTGTGAAAAGAGACTCTCCAGCAGCGGGTAACACTGACAAAACACCACCAGCCTCTCAAGGTCAGAGCAGCTCGGAGAGCGATAAGCATGCCCTGAGAAATATAACATAACATTCCACAGACCCGACGTCAAGGGTTCACTTATCCCACCTCCCGGGCAGGAGATGGCAGCCTTAGCTGACACCCAGTGCTAGAGTTACCCTGAATATTGTCTCAGATGAAATTTCGAGATCAGATTTTGCATGCAAAATCCGAGAAACACAGTGGAATGCAATATAATAACAGGCTTCCAGTGTGGCCAGTTTTCTCAGGGGTTTCCTGAATATCGTCTCGGATGAAATTTCAGGCTCTAATTTTGCACGCAATATCCAAGAAAGGTTGCGGAAGGCAAAGCAAGTCCTCTAAGAGTGGCCCTTGCTGTTCTTCACTGCTTGATATGCTGCAGGATGGCACTTATGAAGACTAAGGAGCAAGCATCTTGTGTTGAAGCCAGAGTCCCCCAGCTGGGCCTCTGCGGAATTGGAGGCAGGCAAATTGCCTTCGGAGTCACAGAGCCCCTTTCTGGCCCTCCTGCTTCCAAGCCGTTCACCACAACATCAGCCCACTGTCTGCGGCGGAAAAACGAAGCCAGGCCTTGCCCTGACAGCTGCCATCGAAAACCCAACGGCAACGTGGATCCTGCTGACAAGGTTCTTTCGATAATGACAGGCCAGAGGAAAGCCAAAGGGCCCCCTGTTTGTTCAGCTGCTGTCCTGGAAGCTGTCTCTGGCCCGGTCGCCGCAGTTGCAAAATAACAGACCTCGAGTTCGGGGGACGCTTGGCAGACAATGGAGGGGAAATAAACGGGGCAGCGGAGATTAGGCAGGCAGCAGCGCCACAGGTAATGTCCAGTTTTCACGGGAGGGTCAAAGATTCAGGGTGGTAGAAATGTTTCATCCTGACCTGGATAGCCCAGGCTGGTAAAGTTTCCCAGGGGCTGACAGTCTGCCGGCAGGGGACTCCGTGCTGCTTAGGGCTGCCAAGTCCCCCCGGGGGGGGGGATTCCCCCGTTAAATGGGTCCCCAATCCGCCGGCCGGGATCCCGCCAGTGGGGGAAACCCCACCCCCGAAGTGGCCCGCTCAGGCCGACGTGCCTGGCATGATGACGTCACCCAGAAGTGATGTCATCACTCTGGGCATGTTGCCGGCTGATGCTCTAGCAATCGCCCTGAAAACTGTAAGGTACCATCGAGTTTTAGGGCGATTACCAGAGCAACGTGCCCAGGATGATGACATCACTTCCGGGTGACATCATCGCAGCCCGCATGCACTTTGCGCACGCGCGGGACTCCCAGAGAGGGACCGAGACTGCTGTTATGAAGGTAAGACTAGTGTGACCCGGCTTAGCTTTGGATCGGCACTACTAGATAAGCGGCAGGTGTCTAAGTCTGAAATGTTCCATGTTGGCAGCAGTGTTCCCTCTAAGCTGAGTCAGTGCGAGCTAGCTCAGTGTTTTAGCCTCCAGCTCACACATTTTTGTCTCTGCCCAGGAAGGAGGGCTCCAGGGCAACCTGATTTATGCAGCAGCCAAATCGCTCGCTCACAGCTTTAACGCCAGGAGCTCACAAAGCACAATTTTTGCTCCCAAGGCTCCACGGCTTAGAGGGAGCATTGGTTGGTAGATGCTCCAGGGAGACGGTTGTCAGGCAAAATCCTTCAAGTCTAATGTAGCAAAGTGGCCCTTCTGGATTCACCCCACAAATTAGGATGGCACCTGAAGATCTCCTGCGATTGCAATCGATCTCCAGACGACCAAAGATCAGTTCCTCTGGAGAAAATGGCTGCTATGGTGGATGGACTCTATGACCTTCAGAGGTCCCTTTCTTCCCCAAACCCCATGTCCCCAGGCTCCCCCCGCCCCCCAAATCTCTAGGTATTTCCCAACCCAGAGCTGGCAACCCCTTTGCAAACAGACAATACCCACCACAGTGGGCTGAAGAAGAGCCTGGTTTTTAATTTGGGAGCTGGCAGCATTTCTTTGAGGGAAGTGCTCCACATTTTTCTCAGTGATCGTTATTGCAGCCTTGAGGAACTGCCGGAGTCTGTATTATTATGATTATTATTCCCATTAACTTTCTTCCGGAACCTGTACTCAAGATAATCTGCCGTGGTAGGCAGTGCTCCGCTGGACAACGGCTAAGTTTTCGCCTATACAAATAAACAAGTCAACTCCATGACCCAAACCACACAGTGGGGATATCGGAGCTGCTTCATCCGGCCTTCAGGACCCCGAAAGCAATTTAATAAGCGGGACTTCATGCGTTTTTCTTTCCACACGGAGCATTGCCCCTCTGATCTGGAACACCTCCAAGGTCAACCGGGACAGGGGCTTTCTGGTAACTCCGGATTGTCGATGGGTTATACAAACGACCCGGCAACCTCTTTGACTGGATCCTGGCGAATTCTGACTTACCCCTTTCCAGGAAGAACGGAGGAGCCGGAATGCAAGCGTATCTGATAACAAGTTCGTCAGACTTTGAAAGCCAGAACCAAACAGAAGGGGTTCAGGGCTTTTTGGGAACAAGTTGTTTCCTTGTTCAAAAATAAATAAAGGGTTTGTGTTTGGCTTTTTTATAAACACGGGTGACTTTGTTAATTGGCATTCCTCCTTCTTAGGTTTCCCATTCCTCCTTCCTCCTTTCGTCTCCATGTTGTCCCACCTCCCCCCTTGTCAACATTTACAGCACTAAGCTTCGACGGCCAGGGATCCCATCTGTTTCTCCATTTTTGCTTACGCTACTGTCTAAGCCGGGGTCCCCAAAATGTCGCTTGTGAGCGTCATAGAGCCCACCAACCCCTTTCCGATTTGGAGAGCCAGTTTGGTGTAGTGGTTAGGAGTGCAGACTCTGATCTGGGAGAACCGGGTTTGATTCCTCACGCCTCCATATGCAGCCGCTGGTGTGACCTTGGGTCAGTCACAAGCAAGGCTTCCTCTAAGCCGTGGAATCTTGTGCGCCGAAATTCTCCTTTGTGAGCTACTGGCATTAAAGTTGTGAGCGGGCGATCTGGCGGCTGCATTCACTAGTCTGCTCTGGAGCCATCCTTCCTGAGTGGAGACAAAAATGTGCGCATACTAACTCAGCTTAGGGGGAACACTGGTCACAAGTTCTCTCAGAGCTGTTCTCTCAAGGGCAGTCCTTGAGATAGCTCTCTCAGCCCTGCCTGCCTCGCAGGGTGTCTGTTGTGGGGAAAGGAAGGGAAGGAGAGTGTAAGCTGCTCTGAGACTCCTTTGGGTAGTGAAGGGCGGGGTATAAATCCAATCAACTCCGTTTCCTCCTCCTTCGCTTCAAGAGATGTGTGAACAATCCCCCCAGCTCCTTGAGACAATTTGTTCTTTTCAACTCTTTTTGACTTCCTTCAAAATTCTGGAAGAAATTTCATGTACCTGCGACCTTTCACCTTTCACTTTGGATAATTCTTTGTGTGAGAGCTACTCGGAGGCTTTTGGGATCTTACCGAATTTCTTTCAGCATGCACACAGCAGTTCAGACAAGGCATGATGTGAACTTCTCCAGATATCGGAGGGATGTTTTTTTGGCCAGGCTTTTCTCTGCTGGAGTACCTACATCTTCCTGGTTCTGCCCAGGTATTTTTAGAGAATGGGTGGAGTCAGGTGGGCCTCTTGCCCAGGAAGGCTTCTGATTGGCCCGTGGAGATTTGATTGCGCAGTTTTGTTTTTTTTAACGTTGCTTTGGCAATTGCGAGAATATTGTATGCAAAATACCGGGGAAAAGATGAAATACCTTCTAAAGAAGAAATTAGAAGTGAAACCCTGGAAACTGCGGAAATGGATAAATTGACTTTGTTTTTAAAAGGATTACAGGAAGAGAAATTCTACAATACCTGGTCAAGATTTTATGCAGGGCTAGAAGAATACATGAACTGAACTATACGTTCTCTGAGTACACTATAAGTTGCTGAACTACTCTTAAAATTTTGCAGACGACTGAGACTATCTTCCTCCTAGGTGATTACGTTTTTAATACAGAAGTAGATAAATAGATAATATAAGAAACTGTTTTAGAGACATGATTAGATATATTACACTTCGGCAGGGGTCATTCCGTAGAAAAAGAGGTGCAGGAGCTCATGAGCATAACTCATTTGCATAACACATTTGCATATGCCACACCCCCTAACATACCGGAAGTGTGTCAGAAGGCAACACCCACCCCTCAGGCTCCACTCCACAGGTGAGTGAAACTGATCTGCTCTTCCTCCATTCCCTTCCCCATCCAATACTTTGTGCAAGAAAAAGAAGCGTCAAGAACACACCCTCATTCTCTTCCTGCTCCCTTGAAACCACCAGGTTTCAAGTAGACTTGAGATACCAGGACATGTGCACCACCCATCTCTTCCCCTTCCCCTCTCCACAACAAGACACCCTGTGAGGTAGGTGGGGCTGAGAGAGGTCTTTTGAGAACTGCTCATGAGAGAACAGCTCTGAGAGAACTTGTGACTGGCCCAAGGTCACACCAGCAGCTGCATGTGGAGGAGTGGGGAATCAAACCCGGTTCTCCCAGATTAGAGTCCAACTCCTGACCACTACACCAAACTGATGGGGTGGAAGCTGCTGAAGTGTTGGTGAAATTTCTCCAGTACTTATGTGCCATGTGCCCAGATAAAAAATGGTATACTTAGAAAATTTATATGCCACCTTGAGCAAGTCTCTGGAAAAGCAGCACACAGTCATAAAAGGAACAATGATAAAATTATCAATATTAAAACAAAACATTAAAAACAATAAAGACCCTAGCAGGGCTTTCCCCGGGGTGCTGCGCCTCTGCACTGCTGGGGGAAGCCGAGGAGGGGGCGGGGCTTGGTCATGTGCCTGCCCCCTGGGCTCCTCACTCCCGGAGCTGCGCTCCTGTGCGCTCCCGCTCCAACAGAGCCCTGCACTTCAAGGGTTTTTTCTGTATATGTGTTTGTTTTAGGATTGCCAAGTCTTACCTTCATAACAGCGGGGGAGTCCTGGTCCCTCTCCGGGAATCCCGCACGTGTGCTTTGCATGCACGTGCCACAATGATGTCACCCAGAAGCAACATTATCACGCTGGGCACATTGCCGGGGTGACGCTCTGGTAATCGCCCTAAAACTCTATGGTACTATAGAGTTTTCAGGGCGATTCCTAGAGCGTCGCCCGTCAACGTGCCCAGCATGATGATGTCACTTCCGGGTGACGTCATCACGCCAGGCACGTCGGCCTGATCGGGCCACTTCAGGGGTGGGGTTCCCCCCGCTGGCCGGATCCCGCCCGGCGAATTGGGGACCCATTTAGCGGGGGAATTCCCGCTCCCTGGGGGGACTAGTTTGTGTGTTTGTTTGTTATTCATGTTTTGTGAGTTTGAAATTTTTAAAAATATATATATATTCGCAAAAAATGTCGCTTTGGCATCAGCACCGCAGCACAAAGATCATCGCTGTGTGACTGAAAGGAAGCCATGGCAGCCATTTTGTGGCTGGCTTCGTCTTCCTGGGCGGCCATTTCCTGGCAGCCGTTTTTTGGCTGTGTCCACCATGCAGTGTCAGAATCCCAAAGGTGCCTGTAAGGTCAAAAAGACGGGGGATTCCTGCTCTAAACGAGGGTATACGCCAGTGGCTCTCGAACTATGGTTTGCGACTTACTTGTAGGCTAGTCAGAGACGTATGCTGTGTGGACTGCAGTCTCAGGACTGGAGGCAAAGACTCAACTTTGTCCTTCAGTTGCAGCAAGTTTGGGTGTCCTCTCCTGAGCAACGACCTCCCCAGAACAAGCTGAGGTGCTACGGATGCCATGGCAACCATAGCATCCCATCCTGCCTAGATGTCTTGTCGAACGACATCTGGACCTCCTTGTGAAGCTTGCTGGGTTGTGGCGGTTACCCTGGTTTCTGCCATACCTCAGCCTAAGCTGGGAAGCACAGATGTCTTTGGGAGAAGGGGGAGTTGTTGTGTCTATGAATATGTAGCAATGTTGCAATACATTTAGTAATATTAAAACTGGAATGTAAAATAGAACCCCGCTGGATCAGAGCAGTGGTCCATTTAGTCCAGCACCCTGTCTCACATAGTGGCCAACCAGTTCCTCTGGAGGGCCAACAACGGGGCAGACAGGCCGAGGCCTTCATAAGAACATCAGAACAGCCCAGCTGGATCAGACCAGTTGTCCATCTAGTCCAGGATCCTGTCTCACCCAGTGGCCAGCCAGTTCCTCTGGAGGGCCAGCAACAGGGCAGAGAGGCCGAGGCCTTCCCCTGAGAAGAACCTCAGAAGAGCCCTGCTGGAGCAGACCAGTGAGGGTCCATCCAGTCCAGCATCCTGTCTCATAGAATGACCAACCAGTTCCTCTCTGGAGGGCCAGCAACAGGGCAGAGAGGCTGAGGCCTTCCCCTAGTCTTGCCTCCTGGCTCCAGCTTTCAGAGGCTGACTGTTCTGAGCATGGAGGTGTTGACTGGTGTGAGATTCTTACGTTGTATGTTGGAGAAGAGGAAGTCAGCTTGCAATTATTTCAAAAATGGATCCCCAACATCTAGAATAAGTTTAGAACTGAGTCCCTCTCACTAGAATCAGTTTGCAAACTGGTTTGCATTGATCAGATCATACATCTGAGCATTTTATGGATGGTCTTCTTCCCTCCCCCTTCCCAGATTTTAAGGAGGTCTTCCAGGTCTTTGACAGGACTCCAAAGAATGAGATGAAAATCAGCTACGCGCAGTGCGGCGACGTCTTGAGGGCTTGTGGGCAGAATCCTACCCAGGCGGAAGTTCTGAAGGTTCTTGGCCGGCCGAAACCAGAAGGTGAGGTCCTTCCTGTTCCGCTTCCCTGATACCAAAGCCACAAAGCAGATTTTGGCTGGTGGATCAACACCACAGATGGCCTATAAAAAGTATGCAGTGTGTGAACACAATACAAACAGATTTACAAACGCAACTGTGAAAACGATTAATTGAAGCTGTTGATAAACAGCGTTAAAAAATGAAACCGTCATCCCTAATCTTTTGGTGCTTGTCCCGGATACATCCCGATTGCTGTTTTGTCCCTCGTTTTTTTCCCTTTGAGAGGTCTGGTGAGGTGGTGTGAAGGCAGGGGGAGAATGAGTTTTAAAAATCATGCAGTACAGTTGCCAACTTTCAGAATCCAGCTGCTTTTTCACTGAATCAGAACTTTGGTCTACGCTTTTGTATGTCTGAGGAATCAAATATCCACAACTATTTTAAGCAACATATATAGAGAGCCTCTTTACTGAACGCATGGGAAGAGGTTAAAAGCATCTTTTATACAAAAATAACCAAAATGGGTGTCACATTTGGAGTCCAGAAATGATACACAGAGAGCTAGTCTGGTGTAGTGGTTAAGTGCGCGGACTCTAATCTGGGAGAACCGGGTTTGATTCCCCACTCCTCCACTTGCACCTGGCTGGATGACCTTGGGCAAGCCATAGCTCTGTACCAGCTGTTCCCTCAAGGACAGCTTGGGAAAGAGTTCTCTCAGCCCCACCTACCCCACAGGGTGTCTGTTGTGGGGAGGGGAAGGGAAAGGAGTTTGTAAGCCGCTCTGAGACTCTTAAGTGAGTGAAGGGCGGGATATAAATCCAATCTCTTCTTCTTCTTCTTCTAATAATAGCCAATCACATTTGTGTTATTCAGTGTTATGTGACTGTCACCTTTGGAGGCCTTTATAAATACCAAAGAACAATTACGGAGGTATGGAGACCTATTAGATAAGGGAAAAATGCTTTAAAATTACAAGATGTTTCACAAAGGCAGGGTGTCGAATTGGTGGGAAAGGTTACAGCTAGAATCTAAATATGCAAAAGATGAACAAATTTGGTTTCCATGACAACCCTGCTGAAATGGACAAAATATTGTTAGGTACTGCCCATGCGCATTGAGCAGGTGTGCATGGAAAGTAAGGCACCGCATAACCTACCGCATAACCGCATGTTGCACAGTTCATGTTGCGCATGTTGCACATAACCGCATAACCGCATGTTGCACAGTTCAGCTGGTAAATTTCATTTCGAACTGTGATGTAGTGTTGGGTGCTCTAGGCCGTTGTGTTTTCCTAGGTTCAGGACGGTTGCCATGGAGGTCTGCTGTAGGGCTAGCATCCTTTGAAGCTGATGGGCAGTAGATGCAGGATGGACGGAAGGAAATACCACTTTACATAGAGAGTGATTAAAATGCAGGTGCCAGCCTCCAGGTGGGACCTGGGGAACCCCCCAGAATTACAGCTTATCTCCAGACTACAGAGATCAGTTCCCCTGGAGAAAACGGATGCTTTGAAGGATGGTCTGATTAATATTGTACCCCACTGAGCTCCCTGTCCTCCCGAGGCTCCATCCCCAAATCTCCAGGAGTTTCCCAACTTGGATCTGGCAACCCTACCACCCCCTCCCCCCAATCTCCCACTGGTGGCCAGGAGGGACCTGGTCACCCTAACCTGGAAATTCACATGCAAAGTGAGTTGGAATGTTCTAGTGGTCAAAGTTTCAGACTAGGCGGTGGGAGGCCTGAGTTCCAATCTCCCTCTTGCTTGGAAACTCAAATACGGTTGCCAGCTCCCAGGTGAGGCCTGGCAATCTCCCAGAGTTAAAATGGATCTCCAGATGACAGAGATTGGTTCCTCTGGAGGAAATGGCTGCTTGGAGGGGGGGGGACGGGACTCTATGGGATTATATCCCCACCCTTCCCCAACCTCTGCCCTCCCCGAGCTCCACCTGCCCTCTCCTGTGCAGAGGAGGGCCGTTTACAAGCCAAATAAATAAATAGACAAACCTCCAGGAATTTTCCAAACTGCAAATGGCAACTCTATCACTGTGTCACTTCAGGCAAGTCACCTTGCCTCATCTAGCCCTCCAGTTTGGTGTAGTGGTTAAGTGCATGGATGCTAACCTGGGAGAACTGGGTTTGATTCCCCACTCCTCCACATACAGCTATTGGTGTGACCTTGGGTCAGTCACGAGTTCTCTCAAAGCTGTTCTCTCAAGGCCAGTCCTTCAAAGAGCTCTTTCAGCCCCACCTACCTCCCAGGGTGTCTGTTGTGGGGAGGGGAAGGGAAAGAAGAAGAAGAAGCGAAGAAGAGATTGGATTTATATCCTGCCCTTCACTCACTTGGAGTCTCAGAGCGGCTTACAAACTCCTTTCCCTTCCCCTCCCCACAACAGACACCCTGTGAGGTAGGTGGGGTTTAGAGAACTCTGACAGAACTGTCCTTTAGGGAACAGCTCTGTCAGAACTATGGCTTGCCCAAGGTCATCCAGCAGGTGCAAGTGGAGGCATGGGGAATCAAACTCGGTTCTCCCAGATTAGAGTCCACGCATTTAACCACTACACCAAATTGGCTCTCTAGAAGTAAGAAGTTTGTAAGCCACTCTGAGACTCCAAGTGAAGGGCGGGGTATAAATCCAATCTCCTCCTCCTCCTCCTCCTCTTCTTCTTCTTCTTCTTCCTTCTCTTGGAGATCTTGTTCTGAGCACAGGGCTTTTTTTCTGGGGGGAAGCGCCAGAACAAAATTCCGTAACCCCTTCAACGAAATTCTTTTAAAAGTTCATGAGTTCTCAGTATACAGATTGAAAACTTCATTTCCCTGTTGAGAGTTCCGGCACCTATATACAGGGCTTTTTTTTGTAGAAAAAGCCCAGCAGGAACTCATTAGCATAATAGGCCACACCCAACAGCAAAAACCCTATTAGCATAGTAGGCCACACCCCTGACTGTGCAGCTCCCTCCCAGGATCGGCTTCCCCAGGCGCCCCATGGCTTGTGGGGCGCATGGGGAACCCAAGGGAAGGAAAGCAGTTTAAACTGCCTTCCCTCCCTAGATCGGCTTGGCTTCTCCAGGTGCCCTGTGGCTTGCAAGGCACCTGGGGAACCTGTGGGGGGGAGGCTGTAGGCGTGGCCAACTTGGAAGCCAGCTGGAACCCTCTTCCTGTGCGTCCCTGCCCCAAAATAGCCCTAGATATAGATATAGAGCCCTGTTCTGAGGACTAAAACGGGCGAGAGGGGAGCCATGGGTCGCTCTGAGCTCTTTGGAGTACAAAATGCCTCAGATGGTTCACCTGTCCTGCTTCTTCTCGTTTGCTGGTTGTGCCCCGAGCAGAAATGAGCAGCAAAATGATCGACTTCGACACTTTTCTGCCGATGCTGCAGCACGTCGCCAAGACCAAAGACACCGGGACCTTTGAAGACTTTGTGGAAGGCCTGCGGGTTTTCGACAAGGAAGGGAACGGCACCGTCATGGGAGCCGAACTCCGCCATGTGTTGGCGACTCTTGGTAAGCAAACACGGGCATCCGAAGGGACAGAGGAGGGCGACCAAGATGATTCGGGGGTTGGAGGCCCTTCCCTAGGAGAAAAGGCTGGAAAGTCTCTGGGACTTTTCAGGTTAGAAAAGAGATGACTATTCGAGCCCTCCCTCTAAAAATAACTCCTAGGCTTCTCTCCCATTGGCAAAGGAATCTTTTGAATTTCCTATGGAACTCTAAGAAACCAAGAATCCGATTTCAAACTCTAAGACGAAACACATCTCGTGGGGGACTTGCAGTTCCTGACCTAAAAATTTATTACCAAGCAACCATCATGACAAATTTTACTAGATAGTACCACAAAAGCTACAAGGCGGACTGGAAAACTATTGAAAATACTTACCTGAGATCACAGTCCTTCCAAGAAGCCCTATGGAATCCACCCTCAAAACGGCTTCTTCCAGGGGTCTCGCACCCATTTCTTCCAGCGACTTTCCAAACTTGGGACATCTGTAAAAAATTTTTGATACCATCAGACTCACCACTGAAAAGCTTCCTCCGACAGCCTTGGTTTCAGCCCGGTCTATCCCCTTCATCATTCCCCAACTGGTCAACTGCGAACCTTACAAGATTTTGTGACATTTCAGAACGTGGTATAATGCTAGCAAAAACAGACCTGGAAAAGAAAACCAAATTAAAACTACCATGGTATGAGTATCTTCAACTAGCCCACCTATTCACATCTTATAAAGGTAACTTTAATTTTCAAAGAAAGTTCAACTTTTTCGAACGCCTCATGACATCCTCTGATCTCATTAAAAGGGGCCTCATCTCAACATTCTACTCTTTTTTTATTCAAGCCTCATCACAGCGGATCCTACCCCTACAATCAGCATGGCATAAAGACTTAAAAACCACATTATCAGATGATCAATGGAACAAGATCTGGGCCTCAAGTATATATAGATCCCGATCCTCCCCTGTTCGACTTCAGGCATTGAAAACACTCTTTAGATGGCATCTTACACCTGCCAAACTGTCACACATATACTCAACTCAAACTCCCCTATGTTGGAAATGCCACTCGGAGATAGGGTCTTACATCCACACTTGGTGGTCGTGCCCCATTATAGCCACCTTTTGGAAACAAATTTTGGTGGAAATTAAAACAATGCTAAAAATTTCCATCCCATATGATCCGGCGCTAATCTTGCTCAATCTATGGCCAAAAATCAAAATAGATTCCAGTAGTAGAGACCTGGTAGAAGTTCTTCTTACAGCGGCAAAATATACAATAGCAATAAACTGGAAAGAAGCCACCAGCCCCTCACTCAGCACCTGGAAAGCCAAAATTTGGGATTACTTTATTTTAGATAAAATAGCAGATAAAATAGAAAGCTGGGATAATACACAGAACGCAAAAAGTCCCATGACTAAATGGTACCCAATTATCAATGAGTATTCTGAAAGTGGCGGGGGTCTACTCCCAAAAGCATGGGTAAATAACATCCCCCTGTATCTGTATTTATAATTGGAGAAAGAGATAATTGCTATTCTTCTTATATCATATGTTGCAAACCACATTTACCTGAAAAGTTATAACTTATAGCATAGTCTACATTTAAATTTTGTCTGTATTGTCAATTTGTATTTTTCACTTCTCTCTGAGAAGGATCAACTTATTAACTCCACGTATAACACCAGGATGCATTGTACACTCCAACATTAAGGGTAGCCATGTTGTTTGAGACAGTTGTTCTATAATTGTTAACCGTTAATTATTTTTCTGTACCCTCTTGAATTCTTAATAAAAATACTTTAATTAAAAAAAGAGAGAGAGAGATGACTAAGGGGGGACACGACAGAGGCTTAGAAAGTTATGCCTGAGGTGGAGAGAGCTGACAAAGAGAACCTTTTCTTCCTCTCCCAAAATACTAGAACTCAAGGGCATCCCATGATGCTGATGGGTAGTAGGCTCAGGACACAGAGAGTGATTAAAATGTGAGATTCGCTGCCAGAGGATGTCGTGATGGCCACAGGAATAAACAGCTTTAAAGGGGGATTAGAGAGATTCATGGAGAATAAGTCTATCAGGGGCTCCTAGCCATGGCGACTGAGGGGAACCTCCACATTCAGAGGCACTAATCCTCTGAATCTCAGAGCCAGGAGGTAGCTGCAGGGGAAGGCCTCGTCCTCTCTGCCCTGTTGTTGGCCCTCCAGAGGAACTGGTTGGCCAATATGTGAGACAGGAGGCTGGACTAGATGTACCCTCCCTGGTCTGATCCAGCAGGGCTCTTCTTATGTTCTTTTTAGGGTAAGGCCTCAGCCTCTCTGCCTTTTTGTTGTTCCTCCAGAGAACCTCGTTGGCTCCTGTGTGAGGAAGGATGCTGGATGAAATGGACCACTGGTCTGATCTTGCAGGGCTCTTCTGATGTTCTCATCAGGAGAAGGCCTCAGTCTGTATGTCCTGCTGACGCTCCAGAGGAACTGGTTGGCCCCTGTGTGAGACAGGATGCTGGACTAGATGGACCACTGGTCTGACCCAGCAGGGCTCTTCTGACATTCTTATGTTCACAGATGTTGAACAGGTTTTTGCTCCGGCATTTCTTCCTCTCAGTGCCAGTGAAATGCAGGTGGCTTTGGAAAGTGGCTGCTTAGAGTCTAGATACTTTAACAACAGGAGGCGGTAGATACAAGCAACTTCCTTCTTTATTATCACAGGAACGGCTGTTTTGTTGAGAAGTCGGTGTAGTGGGATGGGTACTGTCAGACTTAGACTGCACATGAACAAATGAAGCTTCCTTAGACAGAATCAGACCCTCGTTCCATCAGTGGCCGGATTGTCTACTCAGACTGGCAGCAGCTCCCGGGGATTTTAGGTGGACATCTTTGTGTGAGGGAAGAAGAGAGAGAGAGATTAGCCCAAGATGATCTAGTAAACCTCAGGTCTGAGCAGGGGTTTGAGGTTTCCCTGGCTGAGGTTCAGTGTGCTACCACAGTGGTTTCCAGGGTTGCCAACTCTGGATTAGGAAATTCCTGGAGATTTGGGGGTGGAACCAGGGGAAAGCAGGGTATGAGGAAGGGAGAGAACCTCGGTGGGGTATAATCTTCTGGAGTCCACCCTCCAAAGCAGCCATTTACTCCAGGGGAACTCATCTCTGCCATCTGGAGATCAGTTTTAATCCCAAGAGATCTCCAGGTGACACCTGGAGCTTGGCAACCCTACTAGTTCTGGTCAAACATTCTGGGTCCATTATAGTTAGCCCAGTTTAGACCCTTAAACAGTTTGGTGCAGTGGTTAAGTGCGCGGACTCTAATCTGGGAGAACTGGGTTTGATTCCCCACTCCTCCACTTGCAGCTGCTGGTGTGACTTTGGGTCAGTCACAAGTTCTCTTAGAGCCGTTCTCTCAAGAGCAGTCCTCGAAAGAGCTCTCTCAGCCCCTCCTACCTCACCGGGTGTCTGTTGTGGGGAGGAGAAGGGAAAGGAGGTTGTAAGCTGCTCTGAGACTCCTTTGGGTAGTGAAAGGTGGAGTATAAATCCAATCTCCTTGTTGTCGTCATCTTCTTCTTCTTCTTCTTCTTCTTCTTCTTCTTCTTCCTCCTCTTCTACAAGTAGTGGCAGTGACAACCATTTACGTTGCTTAAAAGGGGCTGAAATATTGTGTCTTTATCCCAACGTTATCACGACTCAACTGTCCCTTAACGCCTCATCCGGACCCAATTTAAGGTCTGCTTCACGATTCTTGAAGTTTATCCGAACGGGCCAAAAATGAATCCGTTTACTGGATTCTTTCCACATCTGACCACAGGGAAGAGTCAGCTGGGCTCTGCCAGCTCAGGGGCTAAAAGGTTGTTTGTCTCAAAAAAGATGAATTCTTTGCCAAGGCTATTTTTGTGGCTGGATGTGATGGGCTGCCCTGACCGGCTGGCCCAGGCTAGCTTGATCTCATCAGATCTCGGAAGCTAAACTGGGTCAGTTCTGGTTAGTAACTGGAAGCAGAGACCACCAAGGAAGAGTCCGTGGAGAGAGGGAATGGCCAATCAATCTCTGCTTCTCCCTTGCCTTGAAAGCTCCTTGCTGGGGGTCGCCATAAGTCTTCGAAGGGAGACCACCGAGGAAGGCTCTGCAGGGGAAGGTCATGGCCAACCACCTCTGCTTCTCCCTTGCCTTGAAAGCCTCTTGCTGGGGTCGCCATAAGTCTTCGAAGGGAGACCACCGAGGAAGGCTCTGCAGGGGAAGGCAATGGCCAACCACCTCTGCTTCTCATCTGCCTTGAAAGACCCTTGCTGGGGTCACTATAAGTGTTGGAAGGGAGACCACCAAGGAAGACTCTGCTGGGGAAGGCAATGGCCAACCAACTCTTATTCCCCTTGCCTTAAAGCCCCTCACTGGGGTCGCCATAAGTCTTGGATGGGAGACCACCAAGGAAGGCTCTGCAGAGGAAGGCCATGGCCAACCACCTCTGCTTCTCCCTTGCCTTGAAAGCCCCTTGCTGGGGTCACCATAAGTCTTCGAAGGGAGACCACCAAGGAAGGCTCAGCAGAGGAAGGCAATGGCAGGCCATCTCTGCTTCTCCCTTGCCTTGAAAGCCTCTTGCTGGGGTCGCCATAGGTCTTCGAAGGGAGACCACCAAGGAAGGCTCTGCAGAGGAAGGCAATGGCCAACCACCTCTGCTTCTCATCTGCCTTGAAAGACCCTTGCTGGGGTCACTGTAAGTTGGGAGCTAAGCAGGGTTGGTAATGGGAAGGGAGACCACCAAGGAAGGCTCTGCAGAGGAAGGCCATGGCAAACCGCCTCTGCTCCTCCCTTGCCTTGAAAGCCCCTTGCTGTGGTGGCCATAAGTCTTGGAAGGCAGACCACCAAGGAAGACTCTGCAGGAAGGCTACAGCAAACTGTCTCTGCTTCTCACTTACCTTGAAAGCCCCTTGCTGTCATAAGTCTTCGAAAGCGTCATAAGTCTTCGAAGGGAGACCACCAAGGAAGGCTCAGCAGAGGAAGGCAATGGCATACCCACTCCTGCCTCTCGCTGGCCTTGAAAACCCCTTGGTTGAAGTCTCCATAAGTCAGCTGTGACTCGATGGCACAGAGATCCATAATAGGATGTCTGAAATATGGGGATCTATGGGGAAAATAGGGGAAACATGTGTTTCTATGTTCTCTGCTTTTCTGTTCCAGGGGAGCGGCTGACTGAAGAGGAGGTCGACAAGCTCATGGCCGGCCAGGAAGATTCAAACGGCTGCATCAACTATGAAGGTCTGGATTGGGAAACCGAAGACTGTAGGTTTTGGCAGGGTTGCCACCTTCCAGGTGGGGACTGGAGATCCCCTAGAATTACAATCGATCTTTGGATGGCACAGATCAGTTCCCCTGGAGAGGATGGCTGCTTTAGAAAGAGGAATCTATGGCATGCCCTGCTGAGGCCCCTCCCCTTTCCAAACCCCACCCCTCATGTTCCACCCCCCAAATCTCCAGCTCTCTCCCAAGCGGGAGTTGGCAACCCAAGAGGTTTAGGTTCTGATCAACAGTGGCCAGGGATGTCCCACTCCAGCCAGGAGAAAGCCAAGGGGGGGTAACAGTGCTGGGAGAGCCCAGCTCAGGAGTGGGAGTCTAGGACCCTGTTTCAGACTCAACAGCAGCGGGAGCAAGAACAGTATTTTAGAGACAGCGTGACAGAGTGGTTAGAGTGCTGGACTAGGGTCTAGGAGACCCAGGGTTGAATGCCATGGAAACTGGCTGAGGGATCTTGGGCCGGTATACCCTATCAGTCAATGTGAATTCCCCCCGATGGGGCAAAGATTTATTTATTTAGGATCATAGAATCACAGAGCCGGAAGGGACCTCCAGGGTCCTCTACAGCAGGGGTCATTTCGTAGAAAAAGACGTGCAGGCGCTCATGAGCATAACTCATTAGCATCACTTATTTGCACATGCCACACCCCTTGGCATCACCGGAAGTGCGTCAGAAGGCACCACCCACCTAGGGTTGCCAAGTCTGGGTGAGAAAATACCTGGAGATTTTGGGGGTGGAGCTGGGAGAGGGCGGGGTTTGGGGAGGGGAGGGGCCTCAGCGTGGTACAATCCATAGAGTCCACCCTTCAAAGCAGCCGTTTTCTCCAGGGGAACTGATCTCTGTCAGCTGGAGATCACTTGTAAAAGCGGGAGTCTCCAGCTATTTTCAAGATCACTTGTAAAAGCGGGAGTCTCCAGCTATTTTCCAGCCCGGACCTGGCAACCCTAGAGTCTGACATTCTTAACCACTCCACCACACTGCCTCTCCAGGTCCCCTGGCCACTTCAGCCCATGCAATAGGCATGGGGGGTGGGGAGATGTTGTCCTTCCTCTCTGAAGACCGTGTCCCAGTCTAAATTGGGTTTCCTGCGTGCCTGGGAAAAGAGATCCCAGCGGGGAAATTCTGGTTTCCCTCGGATCGAAATTCCTCATGCTGGGCCTGGATACGATCCAAGGGCTGTAAAACATGCAGTGTTGGGCTTGGGATCTGGCGAATTTAGGGTCCTGGATGCCTCTGGGGTGGACGATCCCGGCTCAGGGTTCTTATCACGCCGGTCCTCATTAAAGAGTTCCGGCTCACAACCGAACTTTGAGCGGAGCTGTGGACGGCCGAGCTGGAAGCAGTCAACTCTTCAGGTTGGGGAGAGGGACTCCCTCTAAGCTGTGGAGTCCTGTGAGCAAAGATTCTACTTTGTGAGCTCCTGGCATTAAAGTAGTGAGCGAGCGATTTGGCTGCTGCATAAATGAGTTTGCTCTGGAGCCCTCCTTCCTGAGCTGAGACAAAAAAACGTGTGAGCCGGAGGCTAAAGAACTGTGAGCTAGCTCACTCTAACTCAGCTTAGAGGGAACACTGGAGAGGGACTCAGAACGGTGCAGGATTCTGATCCATTTAAGCCTTGGGGAGAGAAGCTGGCCCATCCCTAGCTAGGGTGGCCAGCTTCCAAGTGGGGCATGGAGATCTCCTAGAATTACAACTGATCTCTAGAAGACAGAGATTGATTCACCTTGGGAAAAATGGTTGCTTTGGAGGGGAGAATCTATGGAATTATATCCGAGGTCCCTCCCCTCCCCAAACTCTGCCCTCCCCAAGGGTCCATACCAGCCCTGTAGCTATGGTGGGGCTTTTGGGGGCTCTGCCCCCTTTCTTAAAGGTACAGCCCCACAAGAATTTCTCCTGTAAAGGCTTCCCCCCACCAATCATTTTAAAACATTTTTTTAAAAGGCATGTGCTCATTTAAGCAGAGTGGGGTGATGACGTTGACTAATTCCTTCACTGAGCAAGGGGGTTGAGTAGGTGACCTCTAGGGAGCCTTCTAACCCTGTGTCAAGAAACTGGTCTCCTTTAAGAGAGGTTTTCTGCCTGAGCGTTAGCTTTCTTGACAATAGAAGTCATCACCCCCACCTCCAGGCTTGTTCTCAGAACTGTTGCTTAGGCTGGCAGAAGTGATTAACTTGCAGCGGCTGAGAACTGTCATCTGAAGTGGCTGACAGCTTGCAATTTAGAGATCTATCCTGGTGACAGCTTTCAATTGGCAACGTGGCTTTTCTTTCTGCACGGAGAACTCCAGCCCCACCGGAACAAAGATTGTCCCACAAGCCACAAAATCCAGGCCACGGGCCTGCTCCACCCACTAATCTCCAGGAATTTCCCAACCCAGAGCTGGCAACCCTATCCAGAGCAGCTCTGCTGCCTTCTTGAGCCAATAAGTTATTGAGATACAAATGATTTCTTTTCCCCCCTTTTTTATTCCAGCTTTTGTGAAGCACATCATGGCCAGCTGAATACCAGGTAGGCTGATATAACAGTCAAGCTATTGTTTTTCTGGAGGGATCCTAAGTACATGATTAACCCATCCTGTGTGTGGATATCAAGCAACTGACGGGCAGCTATAGGAAGGAACCTTGCTGAGTATTCCAGATGAGGTGAAATTTAATGAAGAGAGAAAAAGAGATTGGGTTTATACCCCACCCTTCACTGCCCAAGGGAGTCTCAGAGCGGCTTACAATCTCCTTTCCCTCCTCCTCTCCACAACAGACACCCTGTGAGGTAGGTGGGGCTGAGAGAGCTCTTTTGAGGACTGCTTTTGGGAGAACAGGTCTGAGAGAACTTGTGGCTGACCCAAGGTCATGCCAGCAGCTGCATGTGGAGGAGGAGTGGGGAATCAAACCTGGTTCTCCCAGATTAGAGTCCGGGCTCCTAACCACTACACCAAACTGGCTCTCAAACAAAATCTAGCTGGGGCCGTCAGGAGGTCCACCAGTGGACCCAGAACTCCAAAAGCCCTCCCACTGTTACCTCTCCAAGCACCAAGAAGACAGAGCATCACTGCCCCAGACAGAGTGGGGCTAAGAGCCACCGAGGGACCCCTGCTCCATATGCTCAATCGATCACCTCTTGCAGATGTCTATGCTTGTAGATGCCACCTCTTCTTGTGGCAGTGAATTCCATGTGTTATTTTTCCACCTTGATTTTTAATTTACAAACCGTTGGCTTGTCTCCCATTATTTTGCTCAGCCTTCCGCCAGTTCCTGGGAAGTTCCTCCGACGGAAGGAACTTGGATGGTCAGGAACAGGGCACAGTGGCTGACGCCTTCCCCTGATGTCGGCTCCTGGCTCTGAGATTGAGAGGATTATCACCATGGCTAGTAGCCACTGATAAACTTCTCCTCCACAAATCGCTCTAATCTGCTTTTCCAAGCTGTTTATCCCTGTGGCCACCATGCCGTCCTCTGGCAGCAAAGTCCACATTTTCATCACTGTCTGTGTAAAGTGGTATTTCCTTTTGTCCATCCTGAACCTACTGCCCATCAGCTTCATTGGATGCCCTCGAGTCCTAGTGTTTCAGTAGAGGGAGCAAAAGTTCTCTTTGTCAACTCTCTCCGTTTCGTGTGCAATTTTAGAAACCTCTGCCGTGTCCAGTGCTCCCTCTAAGCTGTGGGGTTCTGTGAGCAAACATTCTACTTTGTGAGCGACCGGCATTCAAGTTGTGAGCGAGTGACTTGGCTGCTGCATAAATTAGTTTGCGCTGGAGCCAGCCTTCCTGACCTAAGACAAAAATGGGTGAGCTGGAGGCTAAGACACTGTGAGGTAGCTCACATTAACTCAGCTTAGAGGGAACACTGGCCCATGTCCCTCCTTCGACATTTTTTTTCTGAACTGAAAAGTCCCAGACTCCCCAGCCTTTCCTCCTAGCACCTCATTCTCTTGCTTGTTGTCTTCTGTATGCCAACCACCGGAGTAAACTACGGGGGGGGGCTCGAGGGCTCGAGCCGCCCCCGAAATTTCCTGGGGGGGACTGAGCCCCCCCCCCGGGAAAACGTCGCGCCTGCCGCCGGCGCCTTGCCGCCACGCCTCCCGGGCCCTTCCGAGGCTCGCCAACCTGGGCCATCCAGGTCAGGGGTTGGTAGTGGGAAGTTCTGTCAAGTCACAGCTAACTTAGGGAGTCCCCAGAGTGTTCTCAAGGCAGGAGACCTTCAGAGGAGGCCAGCCATCCCCTCCCTCTGCACAGCAACCTCGGACTTTCTTGGTGGTCTCCCATCCAAGTACTGACCAGGGCCGACCCTGCTTAACTTCTGAGATCTGACTAGCCTGGGCAATCCTTCCAGTCAGGGGTCATTTCGGAGAAAAAGAGGTGCAGGAGCTCATTAGCATAACTCATTTGCATATGCCACACCCCCTAACTTACCGGAAGGGTGTCAGACCCACCCCTCAGGCTCCCCTCCACAGGTGAGTGAAACTGACCTGCTCTTCCTCCATTCCCTTCCCCATCCAATACTTTGTGCAATAAAAATAAGCGTAAAGAACACACCCTCATTCTCTTCCTGCTCCCTTGAAACCACCAGGTTTCAAGTAGACTTGAGATACCCAGGACATGTGCACCACCTATCCCTTCCTCTTCCCCTCCCCACAACAAGACACCCTGTGAGGTAGGTGGGGCTGAGAGAGGTCTTTTGAGAACTGCTCCTGAGAGAACAGCTCTGAGAGAACTTGTGACTGGCCCAAGGTCACACCAGCAGCTGCATGTGGAGGAGTGGGGAATCAAACCCGGTTCTCCCAGATTAGAGTCCAACTCCTGACCACTACACCAAACTGATGGGGTGGAAACTGCTGAAGGGTTGGTGAAATTTCTCCAGTACTTATGTGCCATGTGCCCAGATAAAAAATGGTATACTTAGGAAATTTATATGCCACCTTGAGCAAGTCTCTGGAAAAGCAGCACACAGTCATAAAAGGAACAATGATAAAATTATCAATATTAAAACAAAACATTAAAAACAATAAAGACCCTAGCAGGGCTTTCCCCGGGGCGCTGCGCCTCTGCACTGCTCGGGGAAGCCGAGGAGGGGGCGAGCTTGGTCATGTGCCCGCCCCCTGGGCTCCTCACTCCCGGAGCTGCGCTCCTGTGCGCTCCCGCTCCAACGGACCCCTGCTTCCAGCCCAGTGCGTCCTGGCCACCCCTCTGTCTGGAAACTTTGCTTCCGAGGTCCCTCAAGCTAAACTCGGGCTTTGCTGCCATGACCGATAAGCTTCATACTCCTCCCTTTGAGAGCATTCAAAAACAAGAATGCAGCCAGCTAATGTAGAATAAAGAAGCTGAATCTATAATCTTTGGAGCTCTTGGGAAAAACTTGACCTGGGGACCAAGCAAGCCATCTATCTTGTGAGTGAAAGGGGGGGGGGGTGTCTTAGATAAACAAAGAAAACAGTTTGAACTCTTCCTGACTAGTTCCTGTTTTTCTCTCCTCCGGCCCATTTTCTCGCATGTCCTGATCTTGTTTATTTAGGGAGATCTGAAATTATCAGAGCTGTGGCAACAGGCCTCCAAACAGAAGGGTTTGTTTTTATTGTTTTAGCTGTTTGCCGGAGCTCCGGAGAGCAGGAGATAATTCCAGCCCCTGGAGACTTTTGTCCCACAATCTCCAATGCACCATTGACATGGAGGCATTATTTCAACGATAGCTTTCTTTTCTCTTATAGCAAGTTTCTACATCTTTGGGACATCTTGTTGCGTCTCTTCTCTTCTCTTCTCTTCTCTTCTCTTCTCTTCTCTTCTCTTCTCTTCTCTTCTCTTCTCTAACAATGCGTGTGCAGCCATAGAGTTCTGGAATTAAGAAAATGTAAGAACATAAGAGAAGAAGGAGAAGAAGAAGAGATTGGATTTATACCCCACCCTTCATTTGTAGTCTCAGAGCGGCTTACAAACTCCTTTCCCTTCCCCTCCCCACAACAGACACCCTGTGAGGTGGGTGGGGCTGAGAGAGCTCTGAGACAACTCTCCTTGAGAGAACAGCTGGTACAGAGCTACGGCTTGCCCAAGGTCACACCAGCAGGTGCATGTGGAGGAGTGGGGAATCAAACCCGGTTCTCCCAGATTAGAGTCCGCGCACTTCACCACTACACCAAACTGGCACTACACCAAGAGAAGCCATGCGGGATCAAGCCAATGGTCCATCCAGTCCAACATGCAACGGCTAAAACCCAGGGGCCATCAGGAGGTCCACCAGTGGGGCCAGGACTCCAGAAGCCATCCCATTGTTGCCCCCCCCCCCCCCAGCACCAAGTAGACAGGGCATCACTGCCACAGACATTTATTTATCATATGGCTGAGTCACACACAGGAAGCATTTAGTAACATAAAATACATAACCAAGTTGAGAGCCAGTTTGGTGTCGTGGTTAAGTGCACGGACTCTAATCTGGGAGAACCGGGTTTGATTCCCCACTTCTCCACATGAATCTGCTGGATGACCTCGGGCAAGCCACAGTTCTGTCAGAGCTGTCCTTGAAAGAGCAGTTTCTGTCAGAGCTCTCTCAGCCCCGCCTACCTCACAGGGCATCTGTCGTAGGGAGGGAAAGGAGTTTGTAAGCCACTCTGAGTGAAGGGCGTGGTATAAATCCAATCTCTTCTCTTCTTGATACAACAGGTATATAGGCCAATTGGGTAATCCCCCTAAATACTAATATCTAAATGTTCAGGCCACTCAGTGGCAGCTGGGGAGAGCTTTACTCAGCTCCGGAGCCAACAATGGATAACATCTGGTTTAGAACGGTACTGTGAAAGGGACCATTTTCCAGGGGTGGGTTGCAAGAACAGCACTGATTTCCCCGTAGCCCCAGAGAGACCTTTTCTATCCCAGTGTTCAGCACTCTGATCAACAGCAGTTCTTGGAGTCCTTAAAGGCAGATGTTTCCCCCAGTCCTCCTTTTCGAGATCCTTTGCTCTGGAGACGCCAAGGACGGAACCCGGCACCTTCTGCCTGCAAGAGATGGGCTCTTCAGCTGAGCCAAGGGCCCTTGCGTCCCTGAATCCTTGGACTATCCAGGACTAATCCCGTAGCAAGGGTTTTTTTTTGGTTTGGGGAGCATTTAATTTTTTAAGGGGGCAGTTAAACCTCAGTCAGTTAAATTAACCTGAATGCCTGTCTTTAAAGGGGGAGGATCCGAGCATGTTTCCCAAAGGTTCGTGAGAATGCTTTTGAAAGACACAGTAGATGGTATACAGAAGGACTGGGCTTGGAAACACCTCCCCCTCAATAAGGTTTCTGGCATGGCTATTTGTGGGGGGCGAAGCTTTTAATTAAGGGGGCGGTGCCCCAAAATGCCATGCTGTAGCCACGAGCCTGGGAATACCCCATCTCTTCTGAACTCTGTTTTGGGACAGTCCTGGGCACAGAACAGGAGTCACTGTATGTATGGGGGGAAGTAACTGAATTTCCTGCATTGGGCAGGGGGTTGGACTAGAGAACTTTTGGGGTTCCTGCCAGCTCTATGCTTTGGTGGCTGCACATTCATTCCGAGCCCACACACACACACGGGTTCCTTTTTCGGCTCTCCATCTCCCAGAGGTCACAAAGTCCCAATGATATGAACTGATTTGCTACATTCTCTGCATTGTGTATTGTTTGACCCCGCTCCCAGAGTCAAGCGCTCCTCCAGTTCACATGCTGTTCTGGTTATATAACTTTCCCCTTCCGTATCGGCCTCCTTCCCAGGCTGGGTCCTCTGTGACTCCTGGCCTTGAGCGATTTGGAGAAGATACAAACTTCATCAACCCCCAATCTCATCTAAATAAATACATGTCCTGCCATTCCGTTTCCGGCTGAAATGATTTATTAGGATCTTTACAATGGCCGATTCATCCCGCGCATGTCCAGAAGGTTTCCAATTACCAACAGATTTAGGGAAAACAGTTGTAGGGCCACCAACTGTTCATTTTTCAGAAAGACTGATACCCTGAGTGAGACCTTGCCATTGGGTAGCCAATCCCCAGGTGGGGCCTGGAGATCTCCCTGGATTTATTATTTATTTATTATTTATTATTTATTATTTATTTATTATTTATTAATTTCTATTTATATCCTGCCTTGCCAGCAAGCCGGCTCTAGGCGGCTAACAACATTATTATAAATATACAGAGTTAAAACACATAAAATTCCATTAGATCACATTAAAATACAGCTAAGCAATCAGATCACGGATGGCAGCAGATACTAGACCAACATCAGATACCAGTGGTCTACTTTCTTTCCCGCCAGGAAACTCCCACCCCCACCCCAGGTGTTCTAGCGGCGATTCACCCCGCCACCTACTAAGGGCCATTCCCTCCGGTGGCGGCCCCAAAAGCCTGGCGGAAGAGCTCCGCTTTGCAGGCCCTGCGGAACGGCAAAAGATCCCACAGGGCCCTGATGTTCTCCGGGAGCTCGTTCCACCAGTAGGGGGCCGCCACCGAGAAGGCCCTGCTTCTGGTAGTTGTCAACCTGGCCTCCCTCAGGCCTGGAGGGTCAGGCGATTTTGAGTGCCTGACCACAGCACTCTCTGGGGTATATATGGGGAAAGGCGGTCCCTTAGGTAGGCAGGCCCCAGGCCATATAGGGCTTTAAAAGTTAAAACAAGCACCTTGAACCGGGTCCGGTACGCTATAGGCAGCCAGTGCAGCGCCCTCAACACAGGCCGGACGTGGTCCCTCACCGAGAGGCCCATCAACAGCCTGGCCGCGGCATTCTGCACTAGCTGCAGCCTCCGGAGCTGAATCAAGGGCAGCCCCATGTAGAGAGCGTTACAGTAGTCTAACCTCGGGGTGACCATCGCATGGATCGCTGTCGCCAGGTCGTTGCGTTCGAGGAAGGGAACCAGCTGCCTAATCAGCCGTAGGTGGTAAAAGGCTGCTCTGGCAGGGGCTGCTACCTGGGCCTCCATGGTTAAGGAGGCATCCAGGAGCACTCCCAAGCTCCGGACCAGGAGCACTCCCAAGCTCCGGACACCAATGGCGCCCCCCCGAAGGCCGGTAGATTCCAACTGAACTCCAGGCTACAGAAATCAGCTCCCCTGGACAAAATGTCTACTTTGGGGGATGTTATTTATTTATTTATTTATTTATTTCATAAAGTTTATATCCCGCCCTCCCCGCCAATGGTGGGCTCAGGGCGGCTAACAGCACAAAAGTAACACAAACAATGTCAGTAAAACAAATAAACTTATACCACAAGATCAGCAGCTACAATTTATCTTTAGAGCGTATCAGGTCAGCACTCAGATGTAATCCCTATATGAGTGCAGATGTCCTTGCCGGCAGATGGAATTGGGCCAGGACCAGAATGTAAACGTTAGGCGGCCCCTACTTGAAAGCCTGGTGGAAGAGCTCCGTCTTGCAGGCCCTGCGGAATTGTAACAGATCCCGCAGGGCCCTGATGTTCTCAACAGATCCCGCATGATCCCTGCCCTCCCCAAACCCTGCCCTCCCCAGGCTCCACCCCCCAAATCTCCAGGAATTTCCCAAACCAGAGTTGGCAACGCTGCCTGGAGGCATGGACGCCCACTTGAAGCTGCTTGTGTGGCATCTAGCTCAGCATTCTCTGCTCAGAGTGGCAGTTGAGTTCCAGGCAGGAAAAGATCTTTCCCAGTACTGTGTTTCCCTACATCCTTTGGCTGGGATTGGAGCTGGAATCTGCAAATCTGGGCCTCTGGACCGTTCTGCATGTACCTCATTCTGCGTATTCCCTCTACTGCTGGGGACACATTTGGGACTTTTGAAGCTGTCCTACTGGCTTGGTATGCGGCATGAACACCCTCGAGAAGCTACCGTTTACCAAATCAGACCGCTAATCTACCACAGTCAGTACTGTTTCCTCGAACTGGCAGTAGCCGCCTTGAGTCGGTTGTATAACTGACAAGGCGGGATATAAATGAAACTAATAAATAAATAAATAAATAAATAAATAAATAAATAAGCTCTCCGGGGTCTCAGGCAGAAGGAGGAGGGGGAGGAGGAGGAAATTGGATTTATACTCCACCCTTCACTACCTGAAGGGATTTCAGAGTGGTTTACAATTTCTTTCCCTTCCCCTTCCCACAACAGACACCCTGTGAGGCAGGCAGGGCCAAGAGAGCTCTCCTGAAAACTGCCCTTTAGAGAACAGCTCTGGAAGAACGTATGACTGACCCAAGGTCATCCAGCCAGGTGCAAGTGGAGGAGTGGGGAATCAAACAAAGTTCTCCCAGATTAGAGTCTGCGCTCTTAAACACTACACCAAACGTACTGCCAGATCCCATAAGTGGAGATGCTGGGGATTGAACCTGGGATGTTGTTAATGCCAAGCAGGCGCTCCACCCATGAGCTATGGCCTCTCCCTGTGAACCTCCAGGATCTCAGGCCCAGGAGGGCTGCTTGAGACCCTTAAATGGGAGAGCCCTAAGACTGAAACTGGGGCTTCCTATATCCAAGGCGGATAAGAGAAGCCCATGATGGATCAGGCCAGTGGCCCATCCAGTCCAACACTCTGTCACACAGTGGCCAGAAACACCAGGTGCCCTCAGGAGGTCCAGCAGTGGGGCCATAAGAACTCGAGAGAAGCCAATGTTGGATCAGGCCAGTGGCCCATCCAGTCCGACACTCTGTGTCACGTAGTGGCCAAAAACACCAGGTGCCCTCAGAAGGTCCAGCAGTGGGGCCATAAGAACTCGAGAGAAGCCAATGTTGGATCAGGCCAATGGCCCATCCAGTCCAACATTCTGTCACGTAGTGGCCAAAAATATCAGGTGCCCTCAGGAGGTCCACTGGTGGGGCCAGGACACTAGAGGCCCTGCCACTGTCTCCCCCACCCCAAGCACCAAGAATACAGAGCATCACTTGCCCCAGACTGAGAGTTCCTATCTATATCTTGTGGCTAAAAGCCACTGATGGACCTCTGCTCCATATAAGAACATAAGAGAAGCCAAAAACATAAGATCAGGCCAGTGGCCCATCCAGTCCAACACTCTGTGTCACACAGTGGCCAAAAACACCAGGTGCCCTCAGATGTTGAGCAAAAGCCCCATCTGTTGTACAAAGATGGTGAGAAAAGACCACTGTTCATTCTATATATAAACTGGTTTTCAGTGGAGTTGGGTTGACACCACTGTGGTAACTGGGAACTAGGGTTGCCAGCTCCAGGTTGGGAAATACCTGGAGATTTGGGGGGGTGGAAGCTGAGGAGGGCAGGGTTTGGGAAGGGAAGGGGCTTAAATAGGGTGTAATGCCGTAGAATCCACCTCACAAAGTGGCCATTTTCTCCAGAGGAACTGAGCTCTGCCACCTGGAGTTCAGTTGTAATCGTGGGAGATCTCCAGCCACCACCTGGAGGTTGGCAAGCCTACCAGGGTGTCCAAAGCCATGTCCTGTGATTGGAGGGATTTGGCAAATTTGCAGAATTAATAATTCATTCTGCCGCAGCTAGCTGTAAAGAGACATGATTGTCCGTGTTGTTTAGTGGTTAAGCGCACTGACTCTAATCTGGGAGAACCGGGTTTGATTCCCCACTCTTCCACATGCAGCTGCTGGATGACCTTGGGCAAGCCATAGTTCTGGCCCAGCTGTTCTCGAAAAAGGGCAGTTTCTGTCAGAGCTCTCTCAGCCCCACCTACCTCCCAGGGTGTCTGTTGTGGGGAGGGGAAGGGAGAGGAGTTTGTAAGCCGCTCTGAGACTCCGAGTGAAGGGCGGGATATAAATCCAATCTCTTCTTCTTCTTTTCTTCTTTGTCTTCTTTTTTTGGAGAAATTCAAACTTCTCATCACTGTCGGTCCGGTTCAGGGCTCCGTGTCCATTTCTATACATTCTGTTTCCCCCTTGGGAGAATGAAGACCATGAGTTTTGTTTTAGTGCTTGCATTATTTCCTGTTCCCCTCTGTTGAATTTTCCCACTAAATCCACACATGTTCATGCTGTTTCTTAACATATAACATATTCTGGCCATATGAGTGGCGTAAATATAGCACAAAAGAAAAAAACCAGGAACACCCACAGGGGAAAAATAAGGTGGGATTGTTTGCAGTAAGCAGATGGAAACAAAAAGGGTCATGTTCCTATTTCCCTAGCTTGGGTTGCCAACTCTGGGTGAGGAAATACCTGGAGGGGGAACCTGGGGAAGGTTAAATTTAAGGAAGGGGAGGGACCTCAGCCGGGTAGAATGCCATAGAGTCCACCCTCCAAAGCAGCCATTTCCTCCAGGGGAAGAAGAGATTGGATTTATACCCCGCCCTTCACTCGGAGTCCCAAAGTGGCTTGCAAACTCCTTTCCCTTCCCCTCCCCACAACAGACACCCTGGGAGGTAGATGGAGCCGAGAGAGCTCTTTGGAGAACAGCTCTTTCAAGAACAGCTCTGGCAGAACTATGGCTTGCCCGAGGTCACCCAGCAGCTGCAAGTGGAAGAGTGGGGAATCAAACCCGGTTCTCCCAGATGAGAGTCTGTGCGCTTAACCACTCCACCGAACTAGTGGGAGATCTCCAGGCCCCACCTGGAGGCTGGCAACCCTATCCCTAGCGCAGACCTCAAGCTTATCTCTGAAACCATCCGGATTGCAAAACTGATCTTCCGGACCTTTCGTTCAACAACAGACTCTCGGTCAGAAGCAGGCCCAGTGGAAACCTCTCGAAATGTTTTTGCCGGCAGTCTGTTGACCAGCAGCGTCCCCCGCCCGCCCCATTTGTTTGTTCACCTGGCTCTGTTTCTAACGCTTCAGTTGTGTTGTTGGTTTTTTTCAGGATATGACACACCACGATGGGATGGAGCTGGGTTAAAAGGCCTGGCCTTCGACACCAGCGGCATCGATCCAGGATGGATACTCAAAATATCCGACAAATGCTTTGTGGTTTTCTCTCTCTCTATCACGCTGGAATGGGGACTCCTCCACGCCTGTCTCTCTCTCTCTCATTCGGATCCCTGCGCTTTCTGCCTTTCTTGAACCATCCAAACCTCATCCAGCATCTGCCCCCCCCTGCACCTGACTCCATTCCATCCTCATCTATTTGAGAGCCCTCTCCCTCTGCCTTTTTCCACCCCTTGCTCTCAGAGCTGGATATTGTGACTTCAGCGTTCCTTAGAGAACACTGTCTGCATGGAAACCGAAATCCTAAAAGATCCAGTTGGTCAGCTGTGTTGGTCCGAAGCAGTACAACAAATTTAGAGTCCAGTGGCACCTTTAAGACCAGCAAAGGTTGATTCAAGGTATGCGCTTTCGTGTGCCAGGCACATTTTTTCAGATACGTTAGATTCGTATTTGAAAAAAGTGTGCATGCACATGAAAGCTCATACCTTGTTGGTCTTAAAGCTGCTGTTGGACTCTAAATTTGTTGAACTCCTAATAGTTACGATTAGTAGTGGTGCAGAAGTAGATATAGGGAGGCTGCAGTGGCTCAAGTGGTTAAGACGCTGAACTGCAGACCAGAAGTATTGGTAGTTCAGTAGTTCGAGACCCGAGTGCTGCATGACGGAGTGAGCTCCCGTCTCTGGCCCCAGCTCCTGCCAGCCTAGCAGTTCAAAAGCAAAAACTTGCTAGATAAATCGGTACCACTTCGGTGGGAAGGCAACAGTGTTCTGTATGCCTCGACATCTAGTCATGCCGGCCACATGACCACGGAAACATCTTTGGACAGTGCTGGCTCTTCGGCTTGGAAACGGAGATGAGCACCACATCTCTAGAGTCGTATTCGATTGGCGATCGAGCAAGGGAAACCTTCACCTTTACCTTAGTAGTAGATAACTACTATTAATAATATTGTCGTAAACTTCTACTATTAGCTATGTCTTTCTTATAGCCACACATGTACCCATGATGCAAAAATATTAATATTCTGCTCATGAAGCTATGCTAGAATAGGTTTATCTGGGCTAAGGGGTGCCGGAACTCTCAAGAGGGAAATGAAGTTTTCAATCTCTATACTGAGAACTTATGAGCTTTAAACATTTTTAAAAAGAATTTTGTCGAAGAGGTGCCAGCGCGTTCCCCCAGAAAAAAAGCCCTGGGTTTGATCTTTTCTGGTCTTTTCAGAATCTAGGTGTTTTGCAAAGATCCAGCGTGTAAGGAGTTTAAGTTTTGAGGTGAATCTCACTTTGGGATTTGGTAGCTACAGAATTTTCAGGGATGGTGGGCTGTCCTACCTTAATTTGTCAAAGGGGGCAGCTCTCAGTCCAAAAAAGTCTCTTTGGCTGCCTCCAGTCTCTTTCGGAGCTTCCTTCCACGCAAGAATAGTATCCTGTTTAGGTCATGGAGCCTTTGGCCGCAAAGTCTCCCCTTTTCACTATCTTGTTCCAGGAGGAACTTTGATGTGACACCCTCCCTATGCATTTCTTCATGGTCCAGCAAGGCAGAACGGTACCAAGATGAACCAGCCATTCAATCTGAAGTGTGTCAAGTTCTGTGCCCAGATAAGATTTTCCCTGTATGATGAACCCAAGCCTTATTTATTGCATTAAGTTCTCATTAAACTGATTCTTTTCTCAACTGGGTGAATGTTTGTCTCGCCATTAGATTCCTTCGTTTGAATACCTGTGTGTGTGTTCACAAAGTGGATCTGCTTGAGAACGGGAAGGGACTAAGGCTGAGTGACCGTGAGCCTGTTCTGTGCAAAAGGACCCAAGTTCAGTGTTCACAGTATTCACAGGTTCCCAGGTTCTTTCCCCCTGATGTGAAGAAGGTGTCTGGTTCAACCCCCGGGCACCTCTGGAGAAACTGTTGGGGAAATTCCCCCCCCCCCCCCAGCTTGGCAGTCCAAATAGCAATGAGCTTGATGGATTGGAGTCTGGTGGTATAAAAAAGCTCCATATGTTCTGAACAGGAATCTGTTTTCCAGATTGCTGGGCCAGTATACACCTTTCTTTGGCTGGCTTCTTCAAGTACATAGAGAGCTGGGTAGGGCATCATGTGCAATTCCCTAGCCCAGGGGTGGACAAATTGAGGCCCGCAGGCCACATGCGGCCCGCCACAGAGTTTTTTGCGGCCCACCAAGATAGTCGGCCATGTGGTTTCAGTCAGGCCTCCGTTGGGCCCAGAGCGCAGAGAAGCAGCGCTCCGGGAGTGAAGTGTCCAGGGGGGCTTGCAGCTATAGATGATATGAAATTAGCACAATAAATAAATTGAATAAAACTACCACTATTTAATTTAATTTATATTTATTGATTGTGATGATACAATTTATACCTTTTCTGAAATGCAAAGTTAACTAATAAATGCAATCATTTTAAAAGGTGCGGCCCTCTGCTAACCTCCGCTCCCACAAAGTGGCCCCCGAGCCAAAACAATTGCCCACCCCTGCCCTAGCCTCACTGGGAGTACATGTGTGTAGACTTTAGGCAAAAGATTCCACCTGATCAAGAAGACTCTGTTTTCCTTTGTTTGTTTTCTAGCCTCCGGCTCACACATTTTTGTCTTCGCTCAGGAAGGACGGCTCCAGAGCAAACTCATTTATGCAGCAGCCAAATCACTCGCTCACAACTTGAATGCCAGGAACTCCCAAAGAGGAAGTTTTGCTCACAAGACTCCACTGCTTAGAGGGAGCGTTGGCCATCCCAAGTAAATTTGGACTTGGGGGTTACCATGCAGAAAATGCTGGGAACTGCAGCTCTAAAGAATATCATGTGAGAAGCAGCATAATTTCTGAAGGCCCTTCAGCTCATCTCTACTTGCATCAGTCTGGACAATAGGGCATGGGGGAAATTGGAGGGGGAAAGGAGAGAGGGAGGGGAAGAGGGAGGACTAACAGATTTGCAAAACTTCCATGCGATGGGGGGACAGGTAAGCCTTCTGCAGCAGAAGCTGGTGTGACCTTGGGTCAGTCACAAGTTCTCTCAGAGCTGTTCTTTCAGGAGCAGTCCTCGAAAGAGCTCACCCAGCCCCACCTACTTCACAGGGTGTCTGTTGTGGGGCGGGGAAGGGAAAAGGAGTTTGTAAACTGCTCTGAGACTCCCTTGGGTAGTGAAGGGCGGGGTATAAATCCAATCTCCTCCTCTCCTCCTCCTCCTCCCACTTTTCTCCCAACAGGGACTCAAGGTGGCTTGCATCATTCTCCTCTCCTCCGTTTTATCCTCACAACAACCCTATGAGGTAGGATAGGCTGAGAGTGAGTCACTGGCCCAAGGTCCCCCACTCAAGCTTCCATGGTAGAGCGAGGATTCAAACTCGGGTCTCCCAGAACTTAACTCCGACACTCTGACCAATTTATCACGCTGGCTTTCTTTTCAGCGGAAGGCATTCCGAGTCCAGCTGTGTCCCTTTGCTGAAGGCTAAGGATTCCTGGAAAGGAGGTGGCAGGGAAAAAATTGGGCCCAGAGGTCATGCAAAAAGTTTAGGAAAAGTTTACAAGGCAAGCATCGTGGCATTGAAAGGTCCCATCTGCTCCTTTGGAACAGCTTCCTGACTTCTCTCACTGCTTACCCTACAGGACCCTGGAGGAGAAATGGCCTTCTATAGCCTGGAACATTTAAAGTTGTTTGGAGGGGTGAACAAACATGTGGATAAGGGTAATGCAGTGGATGTTGGTCACCTAGACTTCCAGAAAGCTGTTGATAAAGTTCCTCATTAAAGGCTCCTAAGTAAACTCAGCCGTCATGGGATAAGAGGACAAGTCCTCTTGTGGATTAAAAACCGGTTAATTGACAGGAAACAGAGACTGAAGAAGAAGAAGAAGAAGAAGAAGAAGAAGAAGAAGAGATTGGATTTATACCCTGCCCTTCACTACCTGAAGGAGTCTCAGAGCGGCTTACAAGCTCCTTTCCCTTCCCTTCCCCTCCCCTCAACAGACACCCTGTGAGGTAGGTGGGGCTGAGAGAGCTCTTTCCAGAGCTGACCTTCAGAGAACAACTGTGCCAGAACTACGGCTTGCCCAAGGTCATCTAGCAGCTGCAAGTGGAGGAGTGGGGAATCAAACCCGGCTCTCCCAGATTAGAGTCCGCGCACTTAGGGGAGGGGTACCGCAGGGCTCAGTCTGGTCTGGTGCTTTTTAACTTGCTCATTAATGATTTGGAGTTGGGAGTCAGCAGTGAAGTGGCTAAGTTTGCAGATGACACGAAGTTGTTCAGGGCGGTGAGAACCAGGGAGGATTGTAAAGAGCTCCAGAGGGATCTGTCAAGGCGGGGCGAATGGGCGTCGATGTGGCAAACGAGGTTCGTCGTGGGAAAGTGCAAAGTGATGCACATTGGAGCCAAAAATCCTAACTATAAATACACATTGATGGGGTCCGAACTGGCGGTTACTGACCTGGAGAGAGATCTTGGAGTCCTGGTAGATAACTCACTGAAGATGTCGAATGTTGACTCAGTGTGCAAACGCAATTTAAAAAGGGAAATGCTATGCTGGGGATTATTAGGAAGGGGATTGAAAACAGATCAGCCAGTATCAGAATGCCCCTGTATAAATCGATGGTGCAACCTCATTTGGAGTACTGTGCACAGTTCTGGTCACCACACCTCAAAAAATATTTTAGCATTGGAAAAAGTGCTGAAAAGGGCAACTAGAATGATAAAAGGGTTGGAACACTTTCCCTATGAAGAAAGGTTGAAGCGCTTGGGGCTCTTTAGCTTGGAGAAACGACGGCTGAGGGGTGACATGATCGAGGTTCACAAGATTATGCGGGGGATAGGGCAGGTAGAGGAAGAAATCCTTTTCTCCCTTCCTCACAATACAAGAACTCGTAGGCATGCAAGGAAATTAATGAGCAACAGGCTTAGAACTGATCAAAGGAAGTCCTCCTTCACCCAAAGAGTCCTTAATACTCCACATGTTCACCGCCGCAGGAAGTGGTGGCAGCTGAAAGCACAGACACCTTCAAGAGAGGGTTGGATAAACAACTGGAGCAGAGGTCCATCAGTGGCTATTAGCCACAAAGTATAGAGGGAACACTCTTTCTGGGGCAGTGAGGTTTGTATTCTTGATGCTTGGGGGGGCAACAGTGGGAGGGCTTCTGGTGGCTCACTTCACCTCTCCCCGATGAAGGCAGCTTCGACTATCAAAAGCTTATACTGCGGCCTCGTGGAAATCGTCAACACCCCCGACAATGGAGGAAGAGAGTGTGGGATCAATTTATAATGGATAAAATTACCAATAATTTAAAGGCTACTAGCACTCATAGTGATGTTAACTTCTCTTGCTTCGTGCGCACTTGGTACTCGTTTCTTCAATATATGACAGAACACAATTTGCTACCACAGGAACCCAGTTATGCCTCCTGGCTTCACTTTTGACTCTTAGAAATCAAACACACACACCACGCAACTTTCTTTTAAGTAGTTTCTACTCACTGTTTTCATATATAGACAGTTTCAGGTACTGACTTACTATATATTAACAGCTGATACTTTGTATATCTTTGACACACTGTCATCTCACTTGTTATATGAAAGAATGGCTTGTATACTTACTCTTGACTTGTATACTTGACTTGTATACTTACTCTATGTTTAGGAGCCAGTCTGGTGTAGTGGTTAAGTGAGCGGACTCTAATCTGGGAGATCCGGGTTTGATTCCCCACTCCTCCACTTGCACCTGGCTGGATGACCTTGGGCAAGCCATAGCTCTGGACCAGCTGTTCCCTCAAGGACAGCTTGGGAAAGAGCTCTCTCAGCCCCACCTACCTCACAGGGTGTCTGTTGTGGGGAGGGGAAGGGAAAGGAGTTTGTAAGCCGCTCTGAGACTCTTAAGTGAGTGTAGGGCGGGATATAAATCCAATCTCTTCTTCTTCTTCTTCTTATATTAATAAAAAATTATTTTTTAAAAAAGAAGCTTATACCCGGAAAATCGCGTTGGTCTCGAAGGTGCGACAGGTTTCATTTCGTCCCGTTTTTAAAAAAAAATAAAAATTCACACCTTGTTTTATCTAAGACCTTCACACAGACAAGGGTCACTTTTCAAACCATTTTTCTCTTTCCAAAGAAACAGCCGTTCCTTTTATAATGAGGAGCACAATCTCCAAAAAGGCTCTGTAGGCATAAATGGAAACCCTGACCTGACCCGCCTTTCTGCTAATGAAACTTAAAAGAAACCGCTGAGACACAGCTTGACAAGTCCACATTTATTTGGTACGGTGACCCATCCGAGGCTTATCTAAGATTTACGTCGCTCCAGGCAAACTTTGACCTTGGCACACGTTGAGGTCTGCATTCCATCTCCCCTGGCATACAGGGGAGCGGGAGACTTACCCGGAACAAAGTTAGACTTAGGCTGGCATCACGGGCAACACGGTGGCATCCTGGAAGTGACGTCACTACATTGCCAGCTGGGCAGGCCGAGGGCTTCTTTGGCTTCCAGTAAGTCCCTCGCTTGCCAGCTGATTGGTGCCGGGGGGGGTGCCCTGGAGCAGAGGAACACCTGTCACTGGTATGGTCCTGGCAGCCCTCGTTGGGACTGAATGATGTGAGGAAGGGAAGGAGGAGGAGGAGCATATTGCAAAAAAGAAAGAAAGAAAAGAAGGTAAGCTTACATTTTTTCAAGTAACTCCAGTTCACATTCAGGCTGCAGTCAGAAGAGAAGAAAGAGGCCTCAACTAACGAGTACTTTTCCCTATCGCAAATGGCCAGCTTGTTCGGCATCACGAATACGGGAGTATGAGAGCATTGTCTCTATCTACAGGAGAGACCTGCAGAGACCTGTGTCTCCAGGGAAGGCCATGTGAAGGCAGGGAGAGACAAAGTGCACACAGAGAGAGGAGGGGTCAGAGGGCAGCTCCCAGGATAACACCTAGGCTGATTTCGCACTAGCGTTTGCCCCAGGTTTGCCCTCATGCTTGCACCGGAGCTTCTGGTCGATTTCACACCAGTTGCTCCGGGCTCACGTTTTGCTCTGGAGCAGGGGTGGCCAACCTGTGGCTCGGGAGCCACATGCGGCTCTTTCACATATATTGTGCGGCTCCTGGCAGGGCGGCTGGGGAAGCAAAGGGGAGGCATGATTTTTCTCTCTTTCTCCCTTCCCTTCCTTCCTTCCCTCCTCCCTCCCATCTATTTGCTTTCCTAGTTTCTCTCTCTCTCTTTCTTTCCACTTCTTTAATTCTTTCTTTCCATCTCTCTCAATATCATTAGCAAACAAGTAATATCATTATCAATAACTGGTTTTCCTCGTTTGTTTTTATTTTTGGCAGTCCCATTTAACGTTAATAAAAAGCAAATTTGCATATTTTTTAAAAAAAACCGTGTGTGTGATATTTGTTCCTGTCTTGTGGCTCTCAGACATCTGACGTTTATTCTATGTGGCTCTTACGTTAAGCAAGGTTGGCCACCCCTGCTCTGGAGTATCGCCCTGCTGCACCGGAGTTTCCCTGGAGCAAACAAATCCTGTTTTTAGAGGATTTTCCTGTTTGCTCCGGGGGAGAACCCAAAATGAAAACACGCCCACTCGCCCGCCTTTCATCAGGGCCGCCCCATTGTGGGAGTTTCTAAAAATTTTTGGAGAAAACCCTTCGTCACGCTATATCGAAAGGGCTGAGGTTCCAAGTGGGAAAATGAAGAAAATACTCCAGAGGAAACTGGGAGGGGAAATTCCGGAGAGAACGAGAGGCAACTGGCCAGTGCGAAATCGGCCCTAGACACATTTGGAGTGAAGAAGATCCAGTTCAAAACGAGTGACTGAACCGGGGCTTGTCTTTGTGGCTGCTTTTGTGCTTCCGAAGACTTTCCATTTGTATTGTTCGGCATTCTTTAGCATTATCTGTGAGCCATTCATACAGGACTTCCTTGTGTGTATGACGTCAAGGTGGTGTTCATTATTTTGATCCAGTGTACTTTAATGATAATTTAACATCATACATTTCCCTCTTTAATTCCCCCCCCCCGCAAAATTTATTTCTTAATATATTAACAATATTGTAACAATTATTTAGACTTTATATACGGGCTTTATATAGCATGTGCTGGTGGTTTTTGCTTTTCATGGTGGCTGGAGATCTCCTGGGATTACAACTGATCTCCAGACGGCGGAGATCAGTTCCCCTGGAGAACATGTCCACTTTGGAAGGTGGACTGTATGGCCTCGTAGCCCTCGGACGTCCTACTCCTCCCCAAACCCTGCCCTCTTTAGACTCCACTCCCCGGATTTCCAGGTATTTCCCAACCTGGAGCTGGCAATTCTCGCTGGGATGGAAATGTTGTGGGTAGGATCAGCAGCTCTGGGGAATGCTCATGCGGACCCCGCAAGTCCACCAACCCATCCGTGAACAATTGAGTCAAAAGATTCCCTCTTCGATACCCAATTACCAAGGCCACTCCACTCTTTTTAAAATGCAGGAATGACTCACAGTCAAGGACACTCCAGACAAAAGGCAGCCGTACATTACCTCGATATCAAAACTGCCTGACGAGTCCTTTAAGGTGGGATAATGAGGTATTTCAGAGGTGTGTTCGCGGGGCTCTTGATAATGACAAGAAAGGGTGGCTGAAAGTGGAGCCTTCACCGTTTTCGACTGGAAAACTAAGTGGGGCACGGGGGGGGGGATATCTGCAAAGAAGAGATGCATTTCTCTTTAAAAGCCAATAGGCGTGTGCATAGGGTTGCTAACCTCCAGAGGGTAGCTGGAGATCTCCCAGAATACAACTGGTCTCCTGGCGTCAGAGATCAGTTCCCCTAGAGAAAATGGCTGCTTTGGAAAGTGGACGCGATGGCATTATACCCTGTTGAAGAAGAAGAGAAGAAGAAGAGATTGGATTTATATCCTGCCCCTCACTCACTTGGAGTCTCGGAGTGGCTTACAAACGCCTTTCCCTTCCCCTCCCCACAACAGACACCCTGGGAGGTGGGTGGAGCTGAGAGAGTTCTGAGACAACTGTCCTTGAGAGAACGGCTGGTATAGAGCTATGGCTTGCCCAAGGTCATCCAGCCAGGTGCAAGTGGAGGAGTGGGGAATCAAACCCGGTTCTCCCAGATTAGAGTCCGCGCACTTCACCACGGCACCAAACTGGCTGGTCCCTCCCCAGCCTCCCCCCCCCCCGCCCCGAATCTCCAGGAATTTCCCGACTCTGGCAGTCCTACATGTGCAGGATATTCTAGGGCTGATCCTTTCAAAACCCTTTCCTGGGCGGGACGCTGGAACTAACTCCTCACCTCGGGGAGAACAGGAGGCGCTGGGTACTGGTTGCGCCCATGACGAAGATCTGCAGAAGATCTCGGATGTGGCCAGAAGCCCCCCCTCCAATGATTCTGAGACCTGTGAAAGTGGGTCTATGGTTGCCAGCCTCCATGTAAACCTGCACTTTGATGTACTGTTTGGGTGAAACCTAATTTTGATAATATTTATATGACAGTATGGGGGGGGGGGGATTTAAAAGCACAAAATGCATCTACCATAAACATAGGCCCATTACACACAGTGCTAAATACTTTTGCATACCACCTGGAGGTTGGCCTCCCTAACAGATCCCCAGATTAATTATAATCTCTTGCTCACAGCTGATTGTGACTGCATGTCAGAGTACCGGTTTTGCACAGGAAAGCGATCATTTTCACATAGACTTCGTGTCCTTTTTAAGTGTCTCTGTGTGTCGCCATCAGCCCTGGGCCCTTGAAATGGGGGCCAGAGAGGAACCAAAACGATCAACTCAGATATTCCTCAACGCCATCTTCCAGTCTGAACGGCCTTTCAGTCCCCTTTTCCTCCTTGCCCTCGGCAGCAGCCCTCCAAACGGAGCGGCGGCGGCTCCTTTTCCAGACGCGGCTGGCTCCCGACCAAGAACAACCAACCTTTCAAAAGCCAGGCGTCCCAAAATTATTCTCTGGGTCTATAATAATTTATTAAAGGGGTAATTTCATTTTTTGCCCTGAGCGAGAAACCATTCAGAGGTGCGAGAGGCTGGAGAATTTAATATCGGGCTGGAAACCAAACATCCTGTCTCTCTCGCGCTCTTTTTTTTTAGCGAGAAGAGGGAGTCCCGGTGGGCCACAAGCGTTTGCTGACTCAGGCGATGTTTTTAATGGGTCCAAAAGGGGTGCAGGAGAGGGGCCATCTGCCAGGGGTGTCAGAAGTGCAGGCCTTCCAAAATTAAGAGGGCCCCGCGAAGGATGCCAGCCTCCAGGTGGGACCAGGGGATCCCCCAGAATTACAACTCATCCCCAGAGTCCCGTTCCCCTGGAGAAAATGGATGCTTTGGAGGAGGAGGAGAAGGAGATTGGATTTATACCCCACCCTTCACTATACCCTGCTTACAAGCTCCTCTCCCTTCCCCTCCCCAAAACAGACACTCTGTGAGGGCTGGGAGAGCTCTGATAGAAACTGCTCTTTTCCAAGAACACCTCTGACAGAACCATGGCTTGCCCAAGGTCAGCCAGCAGGTGCAAGTGGAGGAGCGGGGGATCTCTTCCCAGATTAGAGTCCGCGCACTTAACCACTACACCAAACTGGCTCCACCAAACTGGAGGGTGGTCTCTGTGGCGTTGTACCCCACTGAGGTCCCTTTTATCCCCTGGTTTCACCCCCCGATCTCCAGGAGTTTCTCAGACTGGTTCTGGCAACCTTACTGTCATGAGCCGGGGTGCTAGTAAAAGGGAGTCCAGAAAAGCCAAGGTCAGGGGCCAAGAAGACAGTGCAGCATTCAAAGCCGAGCCGGGGTCAGGCACCAGGAACACAGAGCCAAGGCCAAAGTCAGGGGGTCTGAAGGTGTAGGTGCAAGAGCCATGGTGGATGCAAGCAGCATGAAGCTGACTTGTTGCTCCCACAGAGAAGCCTGCTGTTACAGGCACTTGCCAGCTACCCTCCTCTGCTGCTTCAGAGGGGCCAGCTGTGGATTCTGCAGGCTCAGTCAGCTCACCCTCACCCCTGCCCATGATATTTACCTCTCATCACCACTCCACCAATGACACGGGGGGACCTGAGAACCCTAGGGCTCACGCATGTGCTAGTTTTTTTTGTCAACTGGCTAGAGTTGCCAGTCTGTAGGTGGGACCTGGGGATCCCCCAGAATGACTGCTTATCCCCCAACTCCAGAGATCAGCTCCCCTGGAGAAAATTGCTGCTTTGTGGGATGGACTCTCTGGTTTTATACCCCACTGAAATCTCTGCCGTTTCCAGAATCCACCCTAAAAATCTCCAGGAATTTCCCAGTGCTGAGTTGGCAACCCAACTACTGACTGGCTTAAGTTCCATGTTGGCCCTCGTATTGACACCCAAGGAAGTGTGCAGGGGTGGAGGAGGGAACGTTCCCTGGAAGACCTTTGGATGGAAAAGTATTCTAAAAATATGCTAAATAAATATTCCACATTTCTTCCTTTTTCTTTTCATTTCTATTTTTGTCAGGGATTTTTGATTCCCCATTTCCTACTGTTGCTTTCATAAACGTGTTGGATCATATGTGCCAGCATGGAGTAGTGGGGAAGAGGAGGAGGAGATTGAATTTATACTTCTGCACTTCACTACCCAAATGAGTCTCAGAGTGGCTTACAATCTCCTTTTCCTTCCCCTCCCCGCAACAGACACCCTGGGAGGTCGGTGGGGCTGAGAGAGCTCTTTCGAGGACTGCTCCTGAGAGAACCAGTCTTTTTTTAACTTTCTCATTACATTCAAAAATTAAAAGAGAACAGCTCTGAAAGAACTTGTAACTGACCCAAGGTCACACCAGCAGCTGCATGCGGAATGTCAGATTAGGATACGGTTACCAAGTCTTCGGAACTCACCGGTGGGGGGGAGACCTCCTCTGGCCGGGAGTTCCTCCTTGTGCGCGCACAAAGCGCGCGCGCCCAGCAACGTCACCGGAAGTGATGTCAGCACGTTGGGGCGTTGCCAGGGCGATGCTCTGGCAACGCCTCCAACGTGCTGACGTCACTTCCGGTGACGTCATTACGTCGTCCTCGCTGGATGACTTCGGGGGTGGGGTCCCCCCCGCCAGCCAAATGCTGGCCGGCGGATCGGGAACCCCTTTAGCGGGGGATCCCCCGCCCCCCGGGCTGACTTGGCAGCCCTAGATTAGGATGTGGGAGACCCAGGTTCAAATCCCAACTCATGCCATCATTAACAACTTCAAATACTACGGAATAACCGAATTTGTTACCTGTTTGTACTTATTTAAAGCCTTGCTCCAGAACACTGTACAACAGAATTTGGAAGCGCACTGTATACAGTTTCCTTTGTGTCTTATGTTTTTGGATGTAACGTGGCTGTTATCCATTGCATCGTTTTACAGCTTCAGACCATCATGGCTACCCCCACCTGAATCAATCTCTCCTTTCCCAGAATGGCGCGGTCCCTTATTCCAGGCAGAATCTTCCAGATTGCAAACAGTTTTGGGGATTGCATTCCAAAACCCTTTTGGGAAGCGATGTCATTTCCCCCACAATGGCCCCAGTAAATTGACTCAAATATGTATTTAGTTAAGGAAATATCTAGGGAACACAGCAGTAAAGTTAATTGCTTGCAAAGGTTTTAATGGTGATCCCATTGCATTAGATTTTCATCCGTTGCTGACTTTGGCAGCTCCTTCCACATTCTGCTGAATTCAAGCTGTCGTCTGCCCCCTGGTTTTTAAAGCTGCTGTGGATGAATATGACTTTTGAAAAGAGCGCCTTCATCTATTTTTAGATTTGAATGCTTGATATTGATAAATGTTAGGAAATAAATAAGGCATGGATGAATCGCAGGGCACGTTCAGGCCAGCGCCGCGTTTGCCAGTGGCCAGGGTCCCCAGGCTGAGTGGCGGCTTGTTTTGCCTACAGCTGAGGGCGCACATCGTACGTGGCCACTCCAAATCAGCTTTATAACATAAAGAGATGCCTGTGTTTGTTTAATTGTGACAAAGTGCTTGGGTTGCCAACTCCAATCTGGAGAGTTTCGGGAAGAGAAGAAGAAGAAGAAGAGAAGAAGAAGAAGAGATTGGATTTATACCCCACCCTTCACTATCCGAAGGAGTCTCAGAGCGGCTTACAATCTCCTTTCCCTTCCCCTCCCCACAACTGGCACCCTGTGAGGTAGGTGGGGCTGAGAGAGCTCTCTGGAGGACTGTTCCTGAGAGAACAGCTCTGAGAGAACTTGTGACTGACCCAAGGTCACACCAGCAGCTACTTGTGGAGGAGGAGTGGGGAATCAAACCCGGTCCTCCCAGATTAGAGTCTGTGCCCCTAACCAGCTGGATGTAGTTCAGCTGAGATGTAGGGCCATAGAATCCACCCTCTAGAGCAGCCATGTTCTCAGGGTTGTCAACCTCCAGGTAGTGGCTGGAGATCTCCCGCTATTACAACTGACAGAAATCAGTTCACCTAGAGAGAATGGCTGCTTAGGAAGGTGGAATCTACAATGGGTTTGGGACATTCTACATAGTCATTGCCCACTTTGTTGGGAAAGGAAGGCATAATTTGATAAGAGCTTTAAAAGCAGAAATCTCCACCTAATTGGAGAGATTCTCCATTAGATTGCTAGAAATCACCCTGGGGTAATAACTAACTGCTCCCAATGAATGGCAGAGAGAAGTTTTCTTGGTTGAAAGCAAGTTCGCACAGACTTGCAGATCACTTGCTTTCTCTAGATTTGATTACTTAATGTCTAATGACTGGTAAGATCCTAGAATCACAGAGTCGCAAGGAGCCACACAGGCCATCTAGTCCAACCCCCCGCCCAATGCCTCGAGCATCCGTAGACAAGGGTTTATCCAGCCGTAGTTCTGGCACAGCTGTTCTTGAAAAAGAGCAGTTTCTGTCCGAGCTCTCTCAGACCCCTCTACCTCACAGGGTGTCTGTTGTGGGGAGGGAAAGGAGTTTGTAAGCCACTCTGAGACTCCCTTGGGTAGTGAAGGGCGGGTATCAATCCAATCTCTTTTTCTCTTCTTCTTAACTCTTCAAATGGGCAAAACATGCAAACAGGCTAGCCAATTGTTGCATGTTTTGCCCATTTTGGAGAGTTAAGACTAGCAATGTAAAGACGTGGTGAAAATTTCCTTTGAATATTGATTGTAGTGAAGAACAAGACAATGTTTTGTATGTTGCAGGGTTCTGTTTTGAAGAAGTTTCATCGAAACTATATGTCATTGTAGAGAACATTGTTATCAGCTTCAAATACTATGGAATACCTGGATTTGTTACTTGTTTGTATGCGCCTTATTTAAAGCCTCACTACAGAACACTGTACAATAGAATTCTGAAACGCACTGTATACAGTTTCCTTTGTGTCTTATGTTTTGGATGTTGGTCTGAAGCAGCAGAACAAAGTTTTGAGTCCAGTGGCACCTTTAAGACCAACAAAGGTTGCTGTCACACCCACCAGTTGAAGTGGAGGGGAAGTGAAGCTATTCCCTCTGGAGGCTGCAAGATCACACGGCCCTTTGTTGCTGCGAGCCCAGCCTGTCACTGTGTGATCAGACGCAACTGCGGGTGAGTCAGGTTTTTTTTTTCCTGTTTGTTTCCCATGTGCATAAATGAAGAATCGCACCTCCTCACTAAGGGCCCCATATGGCTATGCGATGATGCCCATACTGTGAAGGGGGGGGGGACAGCATCAAGCTGGGATGGTCTGATCAGACCATCCCAACAGTTTGGAAACCTGCTTGCATGATCAGACAGGGGAAAGTTCATCCATGGCCCGTCACAATCCGTTTATTACCAAATTTTCCCAGGTATCTTTTAACTCCACTTCTTCAGCGGAGCAGCGCAGGTTGCCAACGGCTGTGGGATGCTTCTTAGATGTTGTTGTCTGATCGTGCCTGTTATGTATTGGGACTGAATCATTGCAGGACTGTGCTACCAGAGACAGGGTGAGCTTGGAGACGAAGAACAGTAGACCAACAGGATTTTGGTAGTAACTAATCAAGGTGTACTGCCAGAGACAGGGTGAGCTTGGAGCCAAAGAGCAATAGCCCACTAGGATTCTGGCAGTAACCAATCAAGGTGTAATGTAATGTGAATAGCCTATCATTGGGAGTGGGGTGTGTTTGGGGTGTCGCCATTGCATGCAGTATAACTGAGCTGAGGGTCTGGTCTGCAGCCGTGAGCTTGCTGAAATCACTGAATAAAGTAGAGCTGATCACTAGACTTGGAGTCTATTCATCCATGGAACCCACTATTTAACAGCACTGTTTTGATACATCAGGCATTTGTGCCTATGTTGGATCTTCTGGCGTGTGTGATCGCAGCCAACGTTTTATTCAAGGTATGAGCTTTCGTGTGGATGCAGAATATCTGAGGAAGTGTGCGTTGTTGGTCTTAAAGGTGCCACTGGAGTCAAACTTCGTTCTGGAGAAGGATAGCATTCATACTGTTGCCAGCCTCCAGGTGGGGCCTGGAGATCTGGAACCTCCAGACTTTACCAAAAAAAAAATCAGGATGGACAAAAGGAAATATGACTTCATACAGTGAATGGTTAAAATGTCGAATTCCCTGCCAGAGGGTGTTGTGATGGTCAAGGCCACAGAGAGCTTTAAAAAAGGATTCGATGAATTCATGGAAGATAAGTCTATCAATGGCTACTAGCCATGGAGACTGAAGGGAACCTCCAGAGTGAGGGGCACTAAACCTCCGAATCACAGAGCCAAGAGGCAACATCAGAAAATCCCTGTTGTTGGCCCTCCAGAGGAACTGGCTGGCCACTGTGTGGGATAGGAGACTGGGCTAGAGGGACCCTCACTGGTCTGACCCAGCAGGGCTCTTCTGAGGTTCTTCTCAGGGGAAGGCCTCGGCCTCTCTGCCCTGTTATTGGCCCTCCAGAGGAACTGGCTGGCCACTGTGTGAGACAGGAGGCTGGACTAGATGGACCCTCCCTGGTCTGACGCAGCAGGGCTCTTCTGGGGTTCTTCTCAGGGGAAGGCCTCGGCTTCTCTACCCTGTTGTTGGCCCTCCAGAGGAACTGGCTGGCCACTGTGTGAGACAGGAGGCTGGACTAGATGGACCTTCACTGGTCTGATCCAGCAGGGCTCTTCTGAGGTTCTTCTCAGGGGAAGGCCTCGGCCTCTGTGCCTTGTTGTTGGTCCTCCAGGGGAACTGGCTGGCCACTGTGTGAGACAGGAGGCTGGACTAGATGGACCTTCACTGGTCTGATCCAGCAGGGCTCTTCTGAGGTTCTTCTCAGGGGAAGGCCTTGGCCTCTGTGCCTTGTTGTTGGTCCTCCAGGGGAACTGACTGGCCACTGTGTGAGACAGGATGCTGGACTAGAGGGACCCTCACTGATCTGACCTTGGGCCAGTCACTGTCCACCTGCCCTGCTAGCAATGCTCTCTCTAAGCTGTGGAGTCTTGTGAGCAGTGTTCCCTCTAAGCTGAGTGAGTGTGAGCTAGCTTACATTTTTTTAGCCTCCTGCTCACACATTTTTCTCTCAGCTCAGGAAGGATGGCTCCGGAGCAAACGAATTTATGCAGTAGCCAAATCGCTCACTCACGACTTTCATGCCAGTAGCTCACAAAGTAAAAATTTTTGCTCACAAGACTCCGCAGCTTAGAGGGAGCATTGCTTGTGAGCATAAATTTTACTTTGTGAGCTACCGGCATTAAAGTGAGTAAGCGATCTGGCTACTGCATACATTCATTTGCTCCGGAGCCATCCTTCCTGAGATGAGACAAAAATGTGTGAGCCGGAGGCTAAAATACTGTGAGCCGGCTCACGCTAACTCAGCTTAGGTCAAATTTACTTCTGACTTTCCCGCTAGAATCATTCTAGTTTTTAAAAAACCTGTCTATACCTTTTTCTAGTTTCAGACCATATCTGTTCGAGTTTATAAGTTATTGTTTACATTCGTTAATTGCCCTCCTGTGAGCAAGCTAGCATTATACTGCTTTAAACAAATGCTGTTGCTTAGTACTCTTCAGACCTCCTGGAGTGAAATTTGAAACCAGCGTGAAATGAGCTTGGGAAAAGACAGCAGTCAAACTACTTCAGAGGGGAGATGTAAATTGGGCCTTAGAGGGAACACTGCCGCAAGGGGCCTCTTGCAGGGAGAGGAAAGGAAGGTGATCATAAGCTGCTTTGAGACTCCTTAAGGTAGAGAAAGGGGGAGTATAAAAACCACCTCTTTTTAAAAATTGTAAATACATTCAGTCACACAGTTAGAATGCAATCATTACACAGCTTTCTCTGATTTGCAATCATGTAATTGCTATTTATGATGTAGAAATGCTCCTCATGCAACAAACACTAATATTGCAAGATGGAGGTTGCGCTGGAGGCAGCAGCAGGGAGAGCTGACTAGCAACCAGAATCAAGCAAGAAGGTGGGGAATGATGCCACGAAAACAAGAGCGTCTACCCAAATGACCAGAAACTTACTAGCATAAGTGTGCAAAACACAGCATTACAGAGGAATTGTGTCCATGATGGGTTAGTATTTGTACGTGGCTGTCAAAGTGTCTGACACTTATAAATAACCATGGTCATGTTTCTCCCCAAACACCTATATTTTTTTATAAAAATAAAAACAATTCTTTATTTTATTTATTTATTTATTTATTTTAGTTTTTATATCCCGCCCTCCCCGCAAGCGGGCTCAGGGCGGCTAACAAAGGCTTAAAGCCATGCATATCATAACAATTTAAAATCATTTAAAACACAACAATAATAAAACTCCATTACATAGGAGTATATCTGCTACAATAAAACTAAAATCCACTAAAATGCTTCCAGTCTCTTTAAAATGGCGCCTCTCTAGTGAGGGACCCTCCAGTTATAGCCATCAGTCTGGGCTACATTGGACCAATTTCCACTGCAGGTGATCTTACAGTGCTGTTACGAGGTCGGTGGCGGCTCCTAGCCAAAGGCCTGGCGGAAGAGCTCTGTCTTGCAGGCCCTGCGGAACTGCATCATGTCCCGCAGAGCCCTGGTCTCTTCCGGGAGCTCATTCCACCAGGTTGGAGCCGCCACCGAAAACACTCTGGCCCTGGTGCCAGTGAGCCTGGCCTCTTCTTCTTCTATGATTGATCTTCCTCCTTCCTTCCTTCCTTCCTTCCTTCCTTCCTTCCTTCCTTCCTTCCTTCCTTCCTTCCTTCCTTCCTTCCTTTTTCTTCCCTTTCTCCTTGCTTCCTTTCTTCCTCCCTCCCTCCCTCCCCTTTCTCCTTCCTTCCTTGCTTCCTTCCTTTTTCTTCCCTTCCTTCCTTCCCTTTCTCCTTTCTTCCTTCCCTTCCCTTCCCTTCCTTCCTTCTTTCCTTCCTTCCTTCCTTCTTCCCTTCCTTCCCTTTCTCATAAGAACATAAGAGAAGCTGATGTTGGATCAGGCCAGTGGCCCATCCAGTCCAACACTCTGTCACACAGTGGCCAAAAACACCAGGTGCCCTCATGCCGTGTCAGCCAACCCAATCCAGCACACACAGCACATGGCAGCGCATTTCATGTTCATTCTCCGGTTCGGGTGAGGCGACTTGTCTGTTGCAAATAGCGCAGCCCACTGAAAGCATCCGAGGGGAAGAAATATTTCAAGACTGTTTTCTTAAAACGATCAGCGGCCTGAGATTTTAGTTTTCCTCCTTCAAAAACAGAATTGTAGAGAAGCCGCGGGGGATCGTTTAATGGCAAAAAAATACGGCTCATTACAGCTGTTGGTAATCACTGCGACGCCCCATTTTGGTCTACATTTTTGCAATTTGCTCCTCATTTTCCCTTCCAACTATGCCTGAAGTAGATGAGGGTACATTACCATGTTTTTACACGACAGACCAAATCTGAGACCATACCCACAGGCTGGCCTTTTCCAGGGCCAAAGCGGATGAGACAGAGATAACAGGTCCCTGTCTGTGTGACTCACATGCAGAAGGGAAGATGGATTTTACTAGCATTGCCAACTTCCAGGCAGGGCCTGGAGACCTCCTGGAATTGCAACCAGAGTTGCCGTCTCCGGGTTGGGAAATACTTGGAGATTTAGTGGGTGGAGCTTGAGGAGGGTGGGGTTTGGGAAGGGGAGGGACCACAGTGGGGGGTATTGCCATTGAGTCTACGTTCCAAAGTGGCCATTTTCGCCCACAGAACTGATAGGGTTGCCCAGAGGTCATTTCGTAGAAAAAGAGGTGCAGGAGCTGATTAGCATAACTCATTTGCATATGCCACACCCCCTAACATATGGGAAGTGTGTCAGAAGGCGACACCCACCCCTCAGGCTCCCCTCCACAGGTGAGTGAAACTGACCTGCTCTTCCTCCGTTCCCTTCCCCATCCAATACTTTGTGCAAGAAAAAGAAGCGTAAAGAACACACCCTCATTCTCTTCCTGCTCCCTTGAAACCACCAGGTTTCAAGTAGACTTGAGGTACCCAGGACATGTGCACCGCCCATCCCTTCCCCTCCCCCTCCCCACAACAAGACACCCTGTGAGGTAGGTAGGGCTGAGAGAGGTCTTTTGAGAACTGCTCATGAGAGAACAGCTCTGAGAGAACTTGTGACTGGCCCAAGGTCACACCAGCAGCTGCATGTGGAGGAGTGGGGAATCAAACCCGGTTCTCCCAGATTAGAGTCCAACTCCTGACCCCTACACCAAACTGATGGGGTGGAAGCTGCTGAAGGGTTGGTGAAATTTCTCCAGTACTTATGTGCCATGTGCCCAGATAAAAAATGGGATACTTAGAAAATTTATATGCCACCTTGAGCAAATCTCTGGAAAAGCAGCACACAGTCATAAAAGGAACAATGATAAAATCATCAATATTAAAACAAAACATTAAAAACAATAAAGACCCTAGCAGGGCTTTCCCTGGGGCGCTGTGCCTCTGCGCTGCTCGGGGAAGCTGAGGAGGGGGCGGGGCTTGGTCATGTGCCCGTCCCCTGGGCTCCTCACTCCCGGAGCTGCGCTCCTGTGCACTCCTGCTCCAACGGACCCCTGGGGTTGCCAATTTCCAGGTGGGGGCTGGAGTTCTCTCAGAATTACAGCTGATCTCTAGATGACATAGATTGCTTAGTTGTTATCTATTCCAGTGTTTTTCAACCTTTTTCGAGCGAAGGCACATTTCTTTCATTGAAAACATCCCGCGGCACACCTGACAATATCTCACGGCACAGTGGTTGAAAAACACTGAAATACAAGAGAAATGGGTCATTAGTTGCCTCAGCTCAAGTATTAACTATGACAGTATTACAAATACACGTAATAGCCACTCAACTTGAAATCGTAAGTTACAGATCCAAAGTGGAATGGCTCCTTCCCATCACATTGACCTGAGTTTCAGAAGAAATATAATGTGGATGTATTTTAATACTGCGATTCTGCTAAAGTTTTTCAAATAGAGAGTTTAAACTCTTACTCTTATGTGACCGGCATTCCGCTGACCATAAGTGATTTGAAGAGAAGCACAGTACACCCATTCTTCGCTGAGGGACAGTTACTGATTTGAACCCCACCCTGACAGAAACAGCTAGCTGTTACCATCAAACATATTCACTGTTCTTTCTCGCATGCGCAAACACGTTCCGGAAGGTCAGCCTGGAAGGCACATTTCTTTCATTGAAAAAATCCCGCAGCACACCTGACAATATCTCACGGCACAGTGGTTGAAAAACACTGATCTATTCAACATTTATTCCACTTCTCATGGAGAAAATGGCTGCTTTGGAAGGTGGAATCTCTGGCATTATACCCTGCTGATGTCTCTCTCCCCTCCCCAAACCCCGCCCTCCCCAGGCTCCACCCTCAAATCTCCAGGTATTTCTGAACCCAGAGTTGGCAACCCTGTGAACTAATCTCTATCAGCTGAAGATCCGTTGTAATTTCAGTAGGTCTCCAGCCACAACCTGGAGGCTGGCAACCCTAGTTTCAGCTGGTCTCCAGGCAACCAAGTTCACTTCCTTTGGAGAAAATGGTTGCTCTGGAAGGCGGCGTCTATGGCATTATACCCCACTGAAGTCCACACCCTCCCCAGACCCCCCTCCCCAAAATCTCCAGATATTTCCCAACCCAGAGCTGGCAACCAGTGTTCCCTCTAGGCTGGATCAAGGTGAGCTAGCTCACAGTTTTTTAGCCTCCAGCTCGCACATTTTAGCCTCAGCTCAGGAACGATCTGGCTCCAGAGCAAACTAATTTCTGCAGCAGCCAAATCGCTCACTCACAACTTTAATGCCAGTCGCTCAGAAAGGAGAACTTTTGCTCACAAGGCTCCACAGCTTAGAGGGAGCATTGCTGCCAAGCCTGATTTTAACCCTCCAAGCCATGCTCCATATCACTAAATGTATCTATTCCTAGCTCCCCTTTCTTACTGAGACTCAAAGTGGATTACAGAGTACAGAAAGAAGGGGGGGGGGGACATAAGTACAGGATCTTGCATGAACAATGAAACAGAACTAGGGATACAAAATTCACGCCTAGACATACATTTACATTTAGTACTCCTGCCCCCGCGCTGTTATTAGTGGGTTTCAAAAGGAAAGGAAATAAGACCCTTCCTTTCTGTTCCAGTAGTAATAAACTGTTACCCCCTGATTCTCACATTCATTCTGCCCAAACAAGGGCTCTTGTGAGATCTGTCATTCCTTCTGGAGGGAGCTGTTTCAAGAGTGAGAAAAAGGGCTCCCTCGGGTGTCCATTGAAAACAATTGGTTCAGGCACTTGGGATATTTTCCCCTTCCTTTCTGTTCTATAGCAACCAAGGCAGCTAATGGCCTATTCAATCGACGTGCCAGTGTTCCCTCTAAGCTGAGTGTGAGCCGGCTCACCAGTTTTTAGCCTCCGCTCACACATTTTTGTCTTCGCTCAGGAAGGATCGCTCCAGAGCAGACTAATTTATGCAGCGGCCCAATCGCTCGCTCACCACTTTCATGCCAGTCGCTCACAAAGTAGAATTTTTGCTCACAAGACTCCACAGCTTAGAGGGAGCGTTGGTGATAAACTCAAGCCGTCTGCCAATTAAACAGCCCTAGCCTGAGCGAAAAAACCCCAAACCCATAACAGCTGCGTGTAAAACTCTGCCTTAGGTTCATTGCAGTCTCTGTTTACCATAGCTTTAGAATCAAATCCCAGAATCCTGGGAAACGAAATGCTCGCGCATTCGATGGGGCTTCGAGGTTGTTGTCCTGACTTCAAGGACATCGCCCTGTTCTCTGCAGCTGACCGAACTTCCCTGCTTTTACAAACACCCAAATCTCTCCACCGAACATTTTTTAAAAAAAATCAGGAGGACAGTTGGGAAACCGTCCAGAAGTTCAAATGAAGAAAATGAAATGAGACCCAGGACGTTGCCCCAGAACTCAACACAGGCCAGGGACAGCAAGCTGTGAGAATCTAGGATGGGACTGCACAGCTGGCCTTGAACCAGCATCCTAAAGAACAACAGACAGGGATCCAATGATGGTGCGCACCAGGGTTGCTACGCAGAGGCAGGCAATGGCAAGCCACCTTTGTATGTCTCTTGCCTGGAAAACCCCACGGGGTCACCAAAAGTCACTGACAACTCAACAGCACTTTCCACCATGACCACCTTGGATGGCGGAAAAGAGCAAGAATCCAGGAGCACCTTAAAGATTAACAGAATCTATGGCAGGGGATGAACTTTCGTGAGTCACTGCTCACTTCTTCAGACACCTGGGGAGGTTAGATTAAACAGTAGGCTTGCCAGTCTTCAGGAGGGGGAGGAGAACCAAAAGCAGCAGCAGCAGCAGCAGAAGAAGAATCATCGAGTTGGAAGGGACCTCCAGGGTCATCTAGTCCAACCCACTGCACAATGCAGGATATCCAAAGATACCTCCCCCCCCACACACCCAGTGACCCCTGGTCCACACGAAGAAGGAGGAGGAGGAAGAGGAGGTTGGATTTATACCTCACACTTCACTTGGAGTCTCAGAGCAGCTTACAAACTCCTTTCCCTTCCCGTCCCCACATCAGGCACCCTGTGAGGGAGATGGGGCTGAGAGAGCTCTCTCTCTCGAGGACTGTCCTTGAGAGAACAGCTCTGACAGAACTATGGCTTGCCCAAGGCATGGGCGTCAACTACGGGGGGGCTCGAGGGCTCGAGCCCCCCCCCCGAAATTTCCCGGGGGGGGCTCAGCCACCCCCGGCAAAATGAACGCCCGCCGGTGGCCAGTCAGCCAGCCGTCACCGCCTCTCCTTCCCCCCCATCCCCGGCCTGCCCGCCTGCCTCCCTGGGGCGGGGCGGGGGGGAGAGAGGCTGCGATGGCCGGCTGACTGGCCACCGGCGGGCGTTCATTTTGCCGGGGGTAGCTGAGCCCCCCCCGGGAAATGCGAGGCAGAGTGGGAGCTGGGGGCCCGCATGGGCGACGCACCGGCCCCCGGCTGCAGGCAGCAGAGATCCTACGCCGCCCGAGGTGAGCGGGGAGAGGGAGGGAGGGAGGGGGGCGGGGAGCGTGGCGGGTGGGTGGGCCCGGCCCGGGGGAGGGAAGCGGCGGCGGCGGCTCCCTGGGGCGGGGGGGAGAGCGGCGGGCACATGGTCCCGAGCGCGCGTGCGCGCACGAGAGAGTCCCCCCCCCCGGGGATTGAAAAAGTCTACGCCCTTGGCCCAAGGTCATCCAGCCAGGTGCAAGTGGAGGAGTGGGGAATCAAACCCGGTTCTCCCAGATGAGAGTCCGCGCACTTAACCACGACACCAAACTGGCTCTCAGTTCGTCTTTAAGGGGCGGATTTAAATGCTCGGTTAAAACTAAGCTGGGCGTTTTGCTGAAAAGGTCCGTAGAGGATCGTTTTTGCAACGTTTTATGATTTCCTTGGCCCGGACCACGTCTTTTATGTCTCCCTCTCCTTGGTTACTGAGTAGCTCTTTTATTTATTTTTTCCCCCCCAATCGTCCCAACCCAAATTAATGAAAAAGAACCGTTGTTTTCAACCGTGGCACCGTCTGGGCACAGGAAGCCTTCCTCTGGGCTTAGGATGGGGGCACCAGTTGGGCCTCCATCTGCTGGACAGCCCCATCGACCACACCACAGAAAGGACACTGCCCCCCTCGTAAAAACTAATGAGGCAGGAAGTTCATCTGAGAGCAAAAGTTTCCCTGCTTTCTCACGTCTGCTCGGCAAAGGCCACGTCTCTCTCTTTTAATGCGTAACAGGTGTGGGAAGGAGGCATTCAAGGGCATCCGGGGAAGGGTAACACCTCGGAGTCTGGGAGGGATCAGGAGAGGCCGTCCCAAGAACCGGACAGAGAAATTATAGCCCGAAGAGTGCTAACGGCAGAGGAGTTCTAGGAATTTTTTCGGAGTCCATTTTCATCCAGATTATCTTTCCTTGTTATTGCACAGGAGGAACAACACGACCAAATTAAGATGGGTAGCCGAGTTAATCCATCTGCAGCATATCTAGGGTTGCCAGGTCCGGGTTGGAAAATACCTGGGGACTTTGGGGGTGGAGCCAGGAGAAGGTGGGGTTTGGGGAGGGGAGGGGCCTCAGCAGGGTACAATGCCATAGAGTCCACCCTTCAAAGCAGCCATTTTCTCCAGGGGAGCTGATCTCTCTCAGCTGGAGAGCAGTTGTAAAAGCGGGAGATCCCCAGGCCTTACCTGGAGGCTGGAAACCCTAGCAGCAGTCTGCGCCAAGTGAGGCTCTGTATTCTTGGTGCTTGACGGGGGGGGGGGGGGCCAACAGTAGGAGGGCTTCTAGTGTCCTGGCCCCACTTCTGGACCTCCTGAGGGCACCTGGTGTTTTTGGCCGCTGTGTGACAGAGCGTTGGCCTGGATGGGCCACTGGCCTGATCCAACATTGGCTTCTCTTGTGTTCTTAGAAGAAAAGGGCAAGAGTCCAAGAGCACCTTAAAGACGAACAAAATTTTATGGCCAAATTAAGAAAGTTCTGTGCTTGCCTAAAATGAAACTATCAGATGCATTCAGGGAACCAGAGACTGGATGTGTATGTGCAGCGGCCTTATACTGAATCAGATCCTTCGGTCCATCAAGGCCGGTCTTGTCTACTCAGACAGGTAGTGGCTCTCCAGGGTCTCAGGCAGAGGTCTTTCCCATCACCTCCTGCCTGGTTCTTTTAACTGGAGATGCTGGGGATTGAACCTGGGACCTCCTGCATGCCAAGCAGAGGCTCTTCCACTGAGCCACAGCCCCTCTTTACAGCCCTCCAGGGTCTCAGGCAGAGGTCTTTCCAATCACCTCCTGCCTGGTCCTTTTAACTGGAGATGCCGGGGGTTGAACTGGGGACCTCCTGCATGCCAAGCAGAGGCTCTACCACTGAGTCACAGCCCCTCTTTACAGCTCTCCAGGGTCTCAGGCGGAGGTCTTTCTCATCACCTCCTGCCTGGTCCTTTTAACTGGAGATGCCGGGGGTTGAACCTGGGACCTCCTGCATGCCAAGCAGAGGCTCTACCACTGAGTCACAGCCCCTCTTTACAGCTCTCCAGGGTCTCAGGCGGAGGTCTTTCCAATCACCTCCTGCCTGGTCCTTTTAACTGGAGATGCCGGGGGTTGAACTGGGGACCTCCTGCATGCCAAGCAGAGGCTCTACCACTGAGTCACAGCCCCTCTTTACAGCTCTCCAGGGTCTCAGGCGGAGGTCTTTCTCATCACCTCCTGCCTGGTCCTTTTAACTGGAGATGCCGGGGGTTGAACTGGGGACCTCCTGCATGCCAAGCAGAGGCTCTACCACTGAGTCACAGCCCCTCTTTACAGCTCTCCAGGGTCTCAGGCGGAGGTCTTTCTCATCACCTCCTGCCTGGTCCTTTTAACTGGAGATGCCGGGGGTTGAACCTGGGACCTCCTGCATGCCAAGCAGAGGCTCTACCACTGAGTCACAGCCCCTCTTTACAGCCCTCCAGGGTCTCAGGCAGAGGTCTTTCCAATCACCTCCTGCCTGGTCCTTTTAACTGGAGATGCCGGGGGTTGAACTGGGGACCTCCTGCATGCCAAGCAGAGGCTCTACCACTGAGTCACAGCCCCTCTTTACAGCTCTCCAGGGTCTCAGGCGGAGGTCTTTCTCATCACCTCCTGCCTGGTCCTTTTAACTGGAGATGCCGGGGGTTGAACCTGGGACCTCCTGCATGCCAAGCAGAGGCTCTACCACTGAGTCACAGCCCCTCTTTACAGCTCTCCAGGGTCTCAGGCAGAGGTCTTTCCCATCACCTCCTGCCTGGTCCTTTTAACTGGAGATGCCGGGGGTTGAACCTGGGACCTCCTGCATGCCAAGCAGAGGCTCTTCCACTGAGCCACACCCCTCTTTACAGCTCTCCAGGGTCTCAGGCGGAGGTCTTTCCCATCACCTCCTGCCTGGTCCTTTTAACTGGAGATGCCGGGGGTTGAACCTGGGACCTCCTGCATGCCAAGCAGAGGCTCTACCACTGAGTCACAGCCCCTCTTTACAGCTCTCCAGGGTCTCAGGCAGAGGTCTTTCCCATCACCTCCTGCCTGGTTCTTTTAACTGGAGATGCTGGGGGTTGAACCTGGGACCTTCTGCATGCCAAGCAGATACTCTTCCACTGAGCCACAGCCCCTCTTTACAGCCCTCCAGGGTCTCAGGCTAAGGTCTTTCTCATCACCTCCTGCCTGGTCCTTTTAACTGGAGATGCCGGGGATTGAACCTGGGACCTCCTGCATGCCAAGCAGAGGCTCTACCACTGAGTCACAGCCCCTCTTTACAGCTCTCCAGGGTCTCAGGCAGAGGTCTTTCCCATCACCTCCTGCCTGGTCCTTTTAACTGGAGATGCTGGGGACTGAACCTGGGACCTTCTGCATGCCAAGCAGAGGCTCTTCCACTGAGCCACAGCCCCTCTTTACAGCTCTCCAGGGTCTCAGGTGGGGGTCTTTCCCATCACCTCCTGCCTGGTTCTTTTAACTGGAGATGCTGGGGGTTGAACCTGGGACCTTCTGCATGCCAAGCAGAGGCTCTTCCACTGAGCCACAGCCCCTCTTTACAGCCCTCCAGGGTCTCAGGCAGAGGTCTTTCCCATCCCCTCTTGCCTGGTCCTTTTAACTAGACCTGCCAGGGGTTGAACCTGGGACCTTCGGCATGCCAAGCAGAGGCTCTTCCACTGAGCCACAGCCCCTCTTTACAGCCCTCCAGGGTCTCAGGCTGAGGTCTTTCCCATCACCTGCTGCCTGGTCCTTTTAACTGGAGATGCCAGGGGTTGAACCTGGGACCTTCCGCATGCCAGGCAGAAGCTCTTCAAGTGAGCCATGGTCCCTCCCGAAAAGCATAAGACATGAACACATGAAGCTGAATCCGACCCTTCATCCATCAAGGTCAGTCCTGTCTATTCAGACTGACAGCAGGGTGTCAACCAGTGGTCTTTCACGCCTTATACCTCAGGCATGCAAGCTGAGCAGCTGCTCTACCCCAGAGCCATGGCCACTCACCTGAAGCTGCCTTCTCCTGAATCAGTCCCTTGGTCCATCACAGTCCACATAGTCTTGTCAGACTAGCAGTGGCTCTCCAGGGTCTCAGGCAGCAGTCTCCGGCATCATTTACTGCTTGGGCCTTTTAACTGGAGATGCTGCCGGGGATTAGGGCTGCCAGGGCCCCCGAGGAGGCGGGGTTTTTCCCACCGAAATGGTCCCCAATCCGCTGGTCCAGATCAGGCTGGCGGGGGGAACCCCACCCCCCAAAGTGCCCGGTTCGGGCCGACATGCCTGGCGTGATGACATCACCCGGAGGTGACATCACCGCGCCGGGCACGTCGCTGGCCGACACTCTAGCAACCAGCCTGAAAACTCTATGGTACCATAGAGTTTCCAGGCTGATTGCGAGAGCATTGGCCGACGACGTGCCCAATGTCACTTCCGGGTGATGTCGACGCGCCGCACGCGTGCGAATGTCCCAGAAAGGGACCCACTCTCCCCCCCTCCCCGTGCCAGGTAAGTCACTTGGAAATCCTACTGGGGATTGAACCTTGGACCTTCTGAAGGCCAAGCAGATGTTCCTCCACCAGGCCAGTTTGGTTGGACATCCTGGAGGGGGGGTTGCCCTCTTCTGGGCATGGAACAGGGGTCACTGTGTGGGGTTGGACTAGATGATCCTGGAGGTCCCTTCCAACTCTTATGATTCTATGACTACGGAGACCAATACACAGCTGTCCAGCTGTTTCCAAATTCCCCATAGTCTTCCTGTCTCCAGGGACTGCTATGTAAGCCAATTAGCTATGGAATTTTCCTGAATTTTTTTTAAAGAAAAACTGTCTCCTTACTGTTGCTCGATTTCCTTTAATTAAAATATATTTTTATTAAGGAAATTATTTACTGTGAGTTGGTGTTTAGATAGACTCTTGCCTAAGTGATGTTCTGTAAATCTGCCACTTAAATGTGTGTGTATGTACACACACACACACACACACACACACACAAATTCTGTCTTTCTTCTCCCCCCATCCCTCACCTAATTCTGCTAAGGAGGGAGGCAACCCTCCCCCAGTTTGTTCAATATATCCATCCACTTGCCAGACTTTTTGTATTTTAGTACATTTAAAAAACCTGGTCTCCCATAAATATTTAAGGTAATTATAGGATGTCATTCTATATGTAGAACGCATAATAAGGAAAGCTGGATTAGATTTAGATAAAGGCGGAATGGCAATTGGCAGAAGGAACATTAACAATTTGAGATGTGCAGATGACATCACATTACTGGCAGAAAATAGCAAAGGACTGAAACAAACCAGTCTGGTGTAGTGGCTAGAGGCGTGGACTCTGATCTGGGAGAACCGGGTTTGATTCCCCACTCCTCCGCATGCAGCTGCTGGTGTGACCTTGGGTCAGTCACAAGTTCTCTCAGAGCTGTTCTCTCATGAGCAATCCTCGAGAGAACTCTCTCAGCCCCACCTACCTCCCGGGGTGTCTGTTGTGGGGAGGGGAAGGGGAAGGAGTTTGTAAGCCGCTCTGAGACTCCAAGTGAGTGAAGGGCGGGATATAAATCCAATCTCCTCCTCCTCCTTCTTCTTCGTCTTTCCACAACAAACACCCTGGGAGGTAGGCGGGGCTGAGAGAGCTCCTTCGAGGACTGCTATTGAGAGAACTGCTCCGAGAGAACTTGTGGCTGACCCAAGGTCACGCCAGCAGCTGCATGTGGAGAAGTGGGGAATCAAACCCGGTTCTCCCAGATTAGAGTCCGCGCTCCTAACAACAACACCAAACTGACAGAGAGAGACTGAGAGAGAGACTGAGAGACTGAGAGAATCCTGAGAGTAGCGGAGATTAGGTTTTGATCCGAGCTCCTAGTTCTTGACTCCTGCTTGATGCTGCAGCGGCACTCAGCTTTGGAGTGGGTGCTGAGTGACGCAAACACCGGAGAGGATCCACTTGAGAAGGGGTTAAGGCTGCTTGTGCCGTGCTCGTAATGCACATCATGTCAGCTCTTGTTTAATGTCTTTCTTCTGAGGAAATGGGAGGGGGAGAACAGGAAGGGGGGGAACCCTCAGAATCCAGTAACACATTTTTATAAAGATAAAAAGGAGGTGGGGGGTAGAGCAGGCATGTCTCTTCAGGTGCCGTCTGTTCCTGAAGCCATCGCCGGTCTCAGCTGCTACTCCACAGCGCATTAAAATGATGGAAGGTTCTTTTCTACTGCCAGACGGATGAGAATCGTTTCCACACTGGTTGCGTGTTCTGCGTAGGGATGCCAGCCTCCTGGTGGGACCCGGGGATCTTTGGAGGGCGGACTGTATGGGATGGTACCTCCCACTGAGGTCCTTGTCCTCCCAGGTTCCTTCCCCAAATCCCTAGGAGTTTTGCAGCCTGGATCTGGCCATCTTACCCCACCATTCCTCAGAGGTCAGGGGTGGAGTCTAGTGGGATGGGGTGGAGACTCTGAGGTCAGGGGTGGAGTCTAGTGGGATGGGGTGGAGACTCTGAGGTCAGGGGTGGAATCTAGTGGGATGGGGGGAGACTCTGAGGTCAGGGGTGGAGTCTAGTGGGATGGGGGGGGAGATTCTGAGGTCAGGGGTGGAGTCTAGTGGGATGGGGTGGAGACTCTGAGGTCAGGGGTGGAGTCTAGTGGGATGGGGGGGGAGATTCTGAGGTCAGGGGTGGAATCTAGTGGGATGGGGTGGAGACTCTGAGGTCAGGGGGGGAGTCTAGTGGGATAGGGTGGAGACTCTGAGGTCAGGGGTGGAGTCTAGTGGGATAGAGTGGAGATTCTGAGGTCAGGGGTGGAGTCTAGTGGGATGGGGTGGAGACTCTGAGGTCAGGGGTGGAGTCTAGTGGGATAGGGTGGAGACTCTGAGGTCAGGGGTGGAGTCTAGTGGGATAGAGTGGAGATTCTGAGGTCAGGGGTGGAGTCTAGTGGGATGGGGTGGAGATTCTGAGGTCAGGGGTGGAGTCTAGTGGGATGGGGTGGAGATTCTGAGGTCAGGGGTGGAGTCTAGTGGGATAGAGTGGAGACTCTGAGGTCAGGGGTGGAGTCTAGTGGGATGGTGTGGAGATTCTGAGGTCAGGGGTGGAGTCTAGTGGGATGGGGTGGAGATTCTGAGGTCAGGGGTGGAGTCTAGTGGGATGGGGTGGAGATTCTGAGGTCAGGGGTGGAGTCTAGTGGGATGGGGTGGAGATTCTGAGGTCAGGGGTGGAGTCTAGTGGGATAGAGTGGAGATTCTGAGGTCAGGGGTGGAGTCTAGTGGGATGGGGTGGAGATTCTGAGGTCAGGGGTGGAGTCTAGTGGGATGGGGTGGAGATTCTGAGGTCAGGGGTGGAGTCTAGTGGGATAGGGTGGAGACTCTGAGGTCAGGGGTGGAGTCTAGTGGGATAGAGTGGAGATTCTGAGGTCAGGGGTGGAGTCTAGTGGGATGGGGTGGAGATTCTGAGGTCAGGGGTGGAGTCTAGTGGGATGGGGTGGAGACTCTGAGGTCAGGGGTGGAGTCTTGTGGGATGGGGTGGAGAGTCTGAGGCCAGGGGTGGAGTCTACTGGGATGAGGTGGAGACACTGAGGTTGGGGTGGAATCTAGTGGGATGGGGTGGAGATTCTGAGGTTAGGGATGGAGTCTAGTGGGATGGGGTGGAGACTCTGACATTCTGGCAGGCACAACTCCACTCTGCCTTCTCCAGCCACCCCATTTAGACTGGGTGGCAGGAGAGGCAAACATGCAAAACAGCTGGAAAGCAAAGCATGCACACCCATGTTCCTTTTTTTCCACAAATGAGGTGCCATTTTAGTGTTAGGCGGAAGGTGCAGAGCAGGAGGACCGACCCCAAAGTGGACGGTGGAGGATTGGCCTCCGAGGGGCGGGAAAAGGGCGGGGAGGTGAAATCCAAGGGAATATTTCTGCCTTGACTTTCCTTTGGCTTGGAACTGAAGCAACGAAAAAACCACTACAGAACAACTTTCAGAAAAGGCGAGGAAACAGCAAAGGGAATGTAAGCTGAGATCTGAAGGGATGAAAATCAATGCAGAATGAAGATAACCCGAGTTGAAAGGTGGTTGGGGTTCGTATGCAGAACGAAAAGAAAACACGATGGTGATCCCGCAGGGAAAGCGAGGGAAATGACCGGTGCAGAAAGGTTCTAAAGGGGAGGCCAAAACCCTGCAACTTCAGATCAGACCCCGAGACCCGGCAGTGCAATAGCGTAACTTTTTTTTTTAATCATAAAACTTTCTTGTTGCAATTAGGAAAACTCACAATTTGGCATCCGGCCAATGCTTCTCTTAATTCACAATCCCTTGCAGATTTGCTGTTTATTAGTTCTCCATCTGAAGAGCTAATTTGCAGAGGATATTTGAACGCGGTAATGAGGATTAATACAAAAATACAAGTCCCCCGGTCTCCACTCAGAGCTCAAACGTACTCGGTTTTTCTGGCTCGCCTTCATGAGCGGGATTTGACAAGAGGCCGAACGGAATCCTAATTATTATTTTTTTTGTCTCTTTGTTACATGCAAACTTCAGATAAGGAACACCACACTGGGTTCATTTTAAGCAGCCACGCGGAAGAAAGGAAAGAAACCAGTCAGACACGGAGAAGACCCCCAACTGGTGAAACAGAGGCTGACTGCTAGCCTTCCCTCCGAGAAGCGTTTGAAGGAGTGGATTCCAAATTAAACGGATGAACACAGCGGCCCTCTGTCTCCAGAAGCAAGTCTCATGGTTTTTTAATCTCTTTGGATCCCACGTTGTTATTTGAAAAGCAATAGCCTTTCCTTCGTGCAGGTGGGAGAACAAAGCGGCAGCAACCTGCAGAGAAAAGTCTGCATGCAAAAAGGCAAAAGACACCTGCCGTCATGATTTTTGACTGTGGAAACGAGCACCTAAGCGGATTGTGATTTCTTGATTCAAGATTGCAAACAGGCAGACCTGGTTAGGACCCAAGATAGACAACAGCATGGTATTGCTAAAACATGGGATTGCTAAAACAAGTCTGAGAGGTCTTGATCCATAGATCGTACTTATTCTCTGCGTCACTTATGGTATAGTGATGCTGCTGATCTTTGAGCTGTGAGTATTAAGTCCCATCAAGTCATTTCCAACTAAGGGTGACCATGGCTCAGTGGTTAAGACACTGAACTGCAGGTCGGTAACTCGGCAGTTCGAGACCTGAGGGCCGCGTGATGGTGTGAGCTCCCATCTTTGGCTCCCGCTCTTGCCAGCCTAGCAGTTCAAAAGCAAGAAATTGCAAGTAGATAAATAGGGGGAAGGTAACGCCATCCCATGTGCCTCGGCGTCTAGTCATCCTGATCACATGATCACAGAAAACATCTTTGGACAGTGCTGGGTCTTCAGCTTGGAAATGGAGATCAGCACCGCCCCCTAGAGTCAAATTTAGCTGGCTTTTGAGCAAGGGGGAAAGCTTATGAATTAATGGCCTCCTAAACATCTGACCGTCAACAGTCATTCTTGGTCTCTCTCTTCTGGTTTTGGCGGCTTAATGGTGGGTGCGCTCCAGCGGAGCTCTGCATGGAGCAGCCCGCAACCTAGGCTGAGAGCCAGTTTGGTGTAGTGGTTAAGTGTGTGGACCAGGTTTGATTCCCCACTCCTCCACTTGCACCTGGCTGGATGACCTTGGGCAAGCCATAGCTCTGTACCAGCTGTTCTCTCAAGGACAGCTTGGGAAAGAGCTCTCTCAGCCCCACCTACCTCACAGGGTGTCTGTTGTGGGGAGGGGAAGGGAAAGGAGTTTGTAAGCCGCTCTGAGACTTCCTTGGGGAGCGAAGGGCGGGGTATAAATCCAATCTCTTCTTCTTCTTCTTCTAGGCGAATAGGAGGGGTACCGACTGGGTTCTGGTCCCCCCAGAGTGCTTGTAGGGGGCTCCCAGCCTGGGGCACAAGAAGTGCCTCTCCCAAGGTGACAGCCAAAGGATTGAGGCACCTCTTTGCCCTGTAAGGACCCGTCGCCTCGGAGCCTCTGGCACCTAAAGTGGTACACCAGCTTGGCGAGCAAAGAATGCAGCGAAGAAATGAAAATACCCCTGCCTGCAGTGCAGCCTTGAACAAAATGTGAGTCAGTTCTCACATAGTTCTCACGTAGTTCTCACGTAGTTCTGACAAGAGCTGTTGAAAAAGCGCAGCTTCTGTCAGAGCTCTCTCAGCCCCACCTGTCTCAGAGGGTGTCTGTTGTGGGGAGGGGAAGGGAAAGGAGATTGTAAGCTGCCCTGAGACTCCTTCGGGTAGTGAAGGGCGGGGTATAAATCCAATCTCCTCCTTCCTCCTCCTCCTCCTCCTCCTCCTTGTTTTCCTCTCTGACTTTCTTCAGACCAGCAGTTATTATTTATTTCCATGTGGGAGTATTTGAATGTTCAGCACGCACATACCAAGGGGTCCGTTGGAGCAGGAGCGCACAGGAGCGCAGCTCTGGGAGTGAGGAGCCCAGGGGGCGGGCACATGACCAAGCCCCGCCCCCCTCCTCAGCTTCCCCGAGCAGTGCAGAGGCGCAGCGCCCCGGGGAAAGCCCTGCTAGGGTCTTTATTGTTTTTAATGTTTTGTTTTAATATTGATAATTTTATCATTGTTCCTTTTATGACTGTGTGCTGCTTTTCCAGAGACTTGCTCAAGGTGGCATATCAATTTTCTAAGTATACCATTTTTTATCTGGGCACATGGCACATAAGTACTGGAGAAATTTCCCCAACCCTTCAGCAGCTTCCACCTTATCAGTTTGGTGTAGTGGTCAGGTTTGATTCCCCACTCCAGGTTTGATTCCCCACTCCTCCACATGCAGGTTTGATTCCCCACTCCTCCACATGCAGCTGCTGGTGTGACCTTGGGCCAGTCACAAGTTCTCTCAGGGCTGTTCTCTCATGAGCAGTTCTCAAAAGACCTCTCTCAACCCCACCTACCTCACAGGGTGTCTTGTTGTGGGGAGGGGAAGGGGAAGGGATGGGCGGTGCACATGTCCTGGGTATCTCAAGTCTACTGGAAACCTGGTGTTTTCAAGGGAGCAGGAATAGAATGAGGGTGTGTTCTTGACGCTTATTTTTCTTGCAGAAAGTATTGGATGGGGAAGGGAACAGAGGAAGAGCAGGTCAGTTTCACTCACCTGTGGAGTGGAGCCTGAGGGGTGAGTGTTGCCTTCTGACACACTTCCGGTATGTTAGGGGGTGTGGCATATGCAAATGAGTCATGCTAATGAGTTATGCTAATGTGCTCCTGCACCTCTTTTTCTACGAAATGACCCCTGGAAATATGAATGAAGCATCCAGGAAGCAGGAAAAAGGTTCTCAGGCCTATTCAGAGATATAAGCCACCTCGGGTGCCCATCGAAGAGGAAGATTAAGCCCAAGGTCCAAGTAGGGTTGCCAAGTCTTACCTAAGTTTTAGTGGGGGAGTGCTGGGCTCCATCCTGGAGATCTTCAGCAGCCATGCAAAGTGTGTGCGCTGCAATGATGTCACCTGGAAGTGATGCCATTGAAAAGCACTACTTATTTCCACGCCGTATATCTGTGTCATAAATAACAGATGAGGCCAGAACAATTAGAGAGCTCTCAGACAACTCACCCGTGATCGCTTTTGTTCGACGCTTTGCTAGACATTATAGGATGAAGTCAGCCTAGGGGGGAAAAGCCTTTCTCCTGCCCTCAGGAATCAATTCTTACTAAGGCTGAGGACAGACTGGCATTTCGCCCCGGGACAGCTGCGGGGGCAGATGCTGCGCGGGGAAACGAGTGCGGGGCGTCCCGTTCACACTGGTTACAGTGCTGCGGGACCCTACCGGAGAGGAGGCGGAGCGGCGCGTCCACACCGCCGTCCGTTCTCTGGAGCCTCCTCTGCTGCTGGCTGGTCCGGCGCATGGCTTCTGGCTGGCCCGGCAAGGCGCGCCACTTTGCCGCGCGTCCAGACTTCCGCCCCCGCTTCCGGTGCGCCAAGAGAGCTGTCCAGACCGGCAGGAAGCGGCGGCAATGCACACCCAGGCAGCCAGAGACCAGTTCCAAGAGGTCTCCGGCTGCAGCGCGTGGAGAGCTGCCCGCATGCGGGTAAGTGCGGGCCGCCCACGGGGGACAGATGCGGCAATCTGTACGCCCTCTCTGCCTCTGCTTTAGAAGCAGAGGCAGATTGCCAGTCTGTCCTCAGCCTTAAGATTTGCAAAACTTTTGTTGGAGAGAACAAAGGTCACCCCCCCCCCTTCCACATCGAGGGCCAAAGGATCACATATAAGAACATAAGAGCCCTGCTGGATCAGACGCGTGAGGATCCTTTTGAGATATAGTGACCAGTGCACACACTATTCCAAATGAGGCTACACCATTGATCTACACAGGGACATTACAATATCGGCCGTTTTAGAAGAAGAAGAGATTGGATTTATACCCCGCTTTTCACTCCCCAAGGGAGTCTCAGAGCGGCTTACAAACTCCTTTCCCTTCCCCTCCCCACAACAGACACCCTGTGAGGCAGGTGGGGCTGAGAGAGCTCTGACGGAAACTGCTCTTTTTCAAGAACAGCTCTGACAGAACTACGGCTTGCCCAAGCTCATCTAGCAGCTGCATGTGGAGGAGTGGGGAATCAAACCCGGTTCTCCCAGATTAGAGTCTGTGCGCTTAACCGCTACACCAAACTGGCAAGAAGGAAATGTTAATCCGTTTCTATGATGCTTTGTTATTGGGAAAGCCTCCTGCCTCAGTGATCTTAAAATACATTGCTTTTTCTTCCCTTTTTTGTTATTTTGAGTGCCGGTATGGTAAGGTGTTCAAGTCCCAGCTCAGCTAACTGGATGAATCGGATAAAGCAACTCCTGCTAACCTAGCAGTTTGAAAGCAAGACATTGCAAGTAGATAAATAAGTAGCACTTTAGTGGGAAGCTAACAGCGTTCCATGCCGGCCAAATGACCATGGAAACGTCTTTGGACAGCGCTGGCTCTTCAGCTTGGAAACGGAGACGCGCACCACAACCCTAGAGTTGTATTTGACTGGCTTTTGGGCAAGGGAGACCTTGACTATAGTACGGCGTTCAAGTCCCAGCTCGGCTAACCGGACAAATCGGATAAGGCAACTTCATGCGCTCAAGCTTCAAACAGCCTACGTGCCCACACTGGCCGTTCAAGCCCATCTCCCAGACCACCGCCTAATTCTGTACCCTTGGCAAGCACCTTGTGGAACCCATCTTTATTCATCACTGGTCCATCAGAAGCCCCCTGAATCTAAATGCCGCCTGGAAGGGCTGCAATTAAGCGGCTGCGGAGGGAAAGGAGGAGGGCCGTTTGTGCCCCGGTTGCGAATGAGTTGCCGATCATCGTCTCCCCTCTTCCTATTCATCGTACGGTTCTGAAAAGAGGGCCTACGGCTTTGTCTTCCAAGGCTCCCTTCCGTAAGGGCCATTGTGTGTTCCTGCAATTATTTCATTTGTAATCAGCCGGCCTGCTTTCTGTCTGATCAGCCGCTCTTTGTGTTATTAAATGTTGCGCTTCATCCCGGACCCACCGAGAGCTTGAAAGCCAATTGAGAGAAAGTTGTCATTAAACACAATTTCTGGATCCAGCAGTGACAAAGTCACTGATTTGAGGCTTTGACCACAGTGGTTTTTATTGGGTTGCACACGTCCGGACAATAGCGACAACTGCATACAACTGGGAATGGATTGACACAACCCCCACCCACCCGCCCGCCTACCCGCCTAGTGATGATTCAGTTTTTGCAAATAGGATGTTCAGAAATTGGATGGACCTTGATTGCAATGACCATTTTCTCTTGATTTGAGCACCTTGGATGATTGCGCCTATGATTTGTTCATCACCATAGTGAGATGCATCTTTTTACTGGGTGGCATCCACTGGTGGAAGGAAATCAGTTTACTGGCAGGCTTGGTTGATGGCTGCCCCAGGGTCACCATAAGAAGAACAGTCCTCAAGTTAAATGGGCCACATTTCAAGGGTATATGTGCTGCGCAATGGACTGCATTTATCAGTGGGCGGCGTGCATCTTGTCAGTGCCCAGCCAGAAATTTCTTCACCAATCTACAGCTCTCAGCAATAGTGTGAGAACATGGGGTATTTGGTTACTATAGCAGAGTTGCACAGTGGAATCAAGCTGGGCCCGTGACCTGCAGAGACATGTGTCTCCACAGAAGGCCATGTGAAGTGCGTGGAAGGACAAACAGAGAGAGGAGGGGTCAGAGGACAGCTCCCAGGTTAAGATAAAGAAAGGCATTCCATTCAGGGAGATTGTCATGGGCTGGGGTGCCAGTCAAAGGGAGTCCAGAGTAGGCCAAGATCAGAAGCCAAGAAGACAGTGCAATGTCCAAAGCCATGCTGAGGTCAGGAGCCAAGAACACAGAGCCAAGTCCAAAATCACAAACCAGAAACATAGTCCAAAGCCAAACCGGGGTCAGGAGCCAGGAACACAGAGCCAAGTCCAAAGCCAGGGGTTCCAAAGGTCTAGGTGCAAGAGCTGAGCCAAAATGAATGCAAGCAACACAAAGCTGACTTGTTGCTTCCACAAAAAATACTGCACAGAGTGTGGAGTTAAATGCTGCTACCAATTAGCCAGCTGCACCATCACCCAGGCTCCTGTTAGAACTCTGGGCTAGCCAAGCGTCTTCCCTGTAGCCTGACCTCTCAGTGCCTGGTTGCTAAGTTTTGCCACAGTCACTCCCTTAAACAAGTCACACATGGGGGTGAGTCAGAAGGACTTTCAGCTTGCAGCTCTTCCCCCTTATCTGGGCCAGGTGTTACAGGCAACTGCCAGCTATCCTCTGCTGCTTCAGAGGGGGCTAGCTGTGGTTTCTGCAAGCTCTGGCAGCTCTTCGTCATCCATGCCCATGACAGAGATAACACATAGACACACTTAGGCCCTTTTCATATTACCCTTCCAAACTGGATGTTATTAGTTGTTGGCCCAATTTCGAGTAAAGGGATACAGGGACGGGGGTTTCATACAGCAAATTTCCTTCCATTAATGAGCCATCTCCAAAGCGCTATGGTCATTTCAGACAGTGCTCCTTTCCCCCCACGCTTTTTCGCCTCGCAATCTTCCTCAGACTTTTTTTTTTAATGTTCTGAGTTGAGTGCTATAGTGCTCAACTTAGGATCTTCAAAATTTTTATTTTTTATTTATTTTTATTTATTTCACATTTGTAACCTGCCCTCGCCACAAGCAGGTTCAGTCCAAGGAAGATCACGTGGTGAAGGGGGGACAGCCTTGTAGGAAGCGTGATGGACATTTTAAACAGTACACCACAGGGATTCAGAAGCACAACGAAGGGGTCAAAAATGGAAGAAAGCCGTTTCCGTCAAAAAGTGGCTCAACCTTGCTTTGCTAACCTGATGCAAGTGGGTTTGTATGCATGGGTAAATAAACTCCGCTAGCACCCAGTTACCAAAACGGGTTTGTCTGAAATGACAGGAAAAAACCCCATCAGTAACCAGTTACTAAAATGGACTACAAAGGGAGTTATAAAAGGGCCTTAGAGTGATCATAGAATCATAGGGTTGGAAGGGACCTCTAGGGTCATCTAGTCCAACCCCCTGTACAATGCATCAAATTCACAATTACCTCCCTCCCATAGCACCGCACACTCACACATACACACCCCCAATGTTCAGGCTTGCTCAGTCGCTCACTCCAACAGTGATCCAGTTTAGAACACTTGATGGACATTGACCGATTCAGTTTTGAGAATCAGGGCCAGACTACACGTTATGTTTTCTGATGGGTCGAATCTGGGTTGCGTAATGTGTAGTTCTGTCTCCTTTCAGGCCAAAATGGGCAAGGATATCAGCGCAGTTATCCTGACCTCGATATCCAGATCTCAGAAGCTAAGCAGGGTTGGTCCTGGTTAGTATTTGGAAGGGAGACCACCAAAGAATAATACCAGGTTCATGACACAGAGGCAGGGAATGGCAAACCACCCCTGAACGTCTGTTGCCTTGAAAACCCCGTGAGGAGTTGCCATCGGTCATCCGCAGCAACAGCGAAACAACAAAAACAGTAGTGCAGTGCTAAGCAGAGTTGTACCGTGGACATAAAAGGGTATAACCAAGGCTCATTTCATAGCAGGAGCTTCTTTGCATATTAGGCCACACCCCCACAATGTAGCCAATCCTCCAAAAGCTTACAGAACTCTTCTTACAGGGGCTACTGTAAGCTCTTGGAGGACTGGCTACATCAGGGGTGTGTGGCCTAATATGCAGAGGAGCTCCTGCTACGAAATGAGCCCTGGGTATAACTCTGCTTAGAACTGCTCTGCTAAGTTCGAGTTTGGTGTTGTGGTTAAGTGTGTGGACTCTAATCTGGGAGAACTGGGTTTGATTCCCCACTCCTCCACTTGCACCTGCTGGATGACCTTGGGCAAGCCGTAGCTCTGTCAGAGCTGTTCTATCAGGAGCAGTTCTGGAGAGCGCTCTCTCAGCCCCACCTACCTCACAGGGTGCCTGTTGTGGGGAGGGAAAGGAGTTTGTAAGCTGCTCTGAGACTCCAAGTGAAGGATGAAGTATAAATCCAGTCTCCTCCTCCTCCTCCTCCTCCTCCTCCTCCATATTAGACAGACAAGCCACTCAGCTTTCTGTGCCACCACCTTGGAAGAATCAAAGTACCTAAGGAAAGTACCTTTTTTGTAAGATCTCTCTCCCTCCCCCCCCCCCCCCCCCCCCGGGTCTCTTTGGTTGTATGGGCAAAGACAGTTGCAAGAAATCAGTGCAGAAAAATGTGCAGGAAAGTTTAGATTTAAAAACAAGGAAGTGTTCAATAGAAAGCTAACTTTTCCCCTTGGGTTCTGCTGCAATTTGCAATCAGGTTACACTCGGAGACACCGTCTGCTGCCAGATGTTGGGCTTGTGTGAAAAGTGCACAAGGACCTGTTGTGTCTCCATGAGGTTGTGCAAAATACAGTGTAGAGTGCCTGGTAATTGGTGGGAGGGCTGTCGGTGGGGCTGTGGGAGGCTGGGAAGTTGGCTGTGGCATCACGTTGCTGCTGGTAAAGAAAAAAAAGGAAGTGGCATAGGGTAGCTCTAGGAATCGCTGGGAACTCTATGGTAAAACCACAGAGTTTCTGGTGATTCCTTGAGCGACCCCACGTCACTTCTGCTTTTTACTGGAAGTGACATGGTGCCACATGTGATGCTGCGGGGTTTTTGTTTTTCCTCTTCTGCCGCCACTCAGAGTGGCCATGGGCAATGGGAGGAGGTGTGGGGATCACCTGCCCCCCAGGCAAAATTGGTACCCCTAATACAGCCCCATCCTATATACACATGCACTCATTGACATGCACTCAGCCTCATAAGAACATGAGAGAAGCCATGTTGGATCAGGCCAGTGGCCCATCCGGTCCAACACACTGTGTCACACAGCGGCCAAAACCCAGGTGCCTTCAGGAGGTCCACCAGTGGGCTGAGAGCTCCAAAACCCCTCCCTCTGTCGCCCCCCAAGAACACAAAGCATCACTGCCCCAGACAGACAGTTCCATCTACAGTTTGTGACTAACAGCCACGGATGGACCTCCAGTCCCCTCTTGAAGCCGTCTGCGCTTGTGGCCGCCACCACTTCCTGCGGCAGTGAATCCCGCGTGTTCATTACTGGCATTTGGGTAGTCAATAGAAAAGAACAGGCTATAAAATTCTGGATTGCCTACAAGCCTCCGGCCCAGATTTATCAGCTCTGAGCACCCAGCGTTGAACTTGTTTAGCGTGCTTGTAAATTAAAGATAAACACAGACAGCAGGGAAATACAGAAAGCGACTGAAACGAAATGAGAGCAAGCCAGAGCCATTTGGGAAAGCTGATAAAATCTGGCAGTTTTATGCTCGGCCGTTCCTGACAGTCAATATAACTCAGGCCGGAGCTCAGTGAAAGACATTGCTTCCAACACAGTTCCCAACTATCCTGGGCCATTGCTGGAAGTCAGTGATTTATTTTCATTTCCTACCGGCGAGGTCTGGGGGGGGGTCTGGTGCCGGCGTGTGCTCTCCAACAAGACAAATGGAGAGAAGGCTATAATTAAACGGAAGTCTGGAGCAATAAAATCCAAATTAGATGCTTCAGGAAGGGGCTGTTTGTTAACTGGGAAATGGGGTGTAAATGCATGTGTCATGTTCTAAGCACACTCTCCATTCAGGTGAGGCATTACTGAGCACTGTGGAGTCTTGGCCAGTGTGAAGGTGTCTGTGGCTCAGCACTGGAGCATGGCATGCAGAAGGTCCCAGGTTCAATCCCTGCTCCTCCACTTGCAGCTGCTGGATGACCTTGGGCAAGACCATAGTTCTGTCGGAGTTGTCCTTGGGTGCAGTCAGACAAGTAGCTAATCCTGCCACTGGCCCGGCAGTAATTTGATCTAGATCTTTTTTTATCCAGCCTTGCACAACCAGACAGCTCCCCCATGAATCACTTTACTGCGTGGGACACCGCAGTGGATTGTCTAGACAACATTTACCTTAAAGAGCCATGCAGTTGGCTTTTTAAAAAAAAAAAAAAAATCCTGTTTGCACATGCGCATATGTGCCTCACCATCTATTTAGTTTTCCACACATGAGCAAACTTAAATGATAAAAGGACCGCCAGCGGTACCTTCCTTTGGGTACCACTTCAGTTAACAAACTGAAGCATAAATATCAGGGGACCTTCAGAAACATTAAATTGTCTGGATCGTTTGAGCGGCGCTCTGCGGACGTTGCATGTTTAAGCAGTTATGCGCACATCGCTAAGACTTTTTTTAAATGGCGGCCATTTGGGATGGTCCGAAGACCATCCCTGTGGGCTGATTGCGTGCTGGTGGAATGACCAGATGGCGGAAAGTCTGGCGTTGGCCTGTCGGCCAGCTTAGGACTGAACTTTCACCACTATCTTTTAAGTATGGCTCCCCGACAGAGATCGACGGGCTGATCATGGAAGCGGCACATTTCCCAAATGTTGACGTCTGGACGTGCACTTTCAATCCACCAGGCACTCATGCCTGGCGCGGCTCAAAAGTGCCGCCTGATTGCAACCTTTGAAAGGGCAGGCAGTTCTTGAAAGAGCTCTCTCAGCCCCACCTACCTCCCAGGGTGTCTGTTGTGGGGAGGGGAATGGAAAGGAGTTTGTAAGCCGCTCTGAGACGCTGAGTGAAGGGCAGGGTATAAATCCAATTGCCTCCTCCTATGCCTGAGACCCCAGAGAGCTGCTGACAGTCTGAGTGGACAATACCAGCCGTGATGGACTAAAGTTCTGGTTCAGTATCAGGCAGGTCCAGGAACTCATGTGTCATGGTAGACAGACTAGGACTATTGAGAGTTGAATTCAAATCCGTACTCCATTGCAATGTTCACTCTATGACTTTGGACCAGTTGTTATCTCTTAGATCAGGGGTGGGCAAATTGCGGCCCCGGGGCCACATGCGGCCTGCCACAGTGTTTTTTGCGGCCTGCGAAGACAGTCGGCCACGTGGTTTCTCAACAAGCAATCTCCTGATTTCAAAAAAAATTGTAGAAAAGTGTGATAGGGTACATTTCTCTCATTAAACTGATTCTAAAATTAAATGTGCTTGCAGCTGTAGATGATATGAAATTAGCACAATAAATAAATTGAATAAAACTACCACTATTTTATTTAATTTATATTTATTGATTTTTATGATACAATTTATACCTTTTCTGAAATGCAAAGTTAACTAATGAATGCAATCATTTTAAAAGGTGCGGCCCTCCGCTAACCCTCCGCTCCCACAAAGTGGCCCCCGAGCCAAAACAATTGCCCACCCCTGTCTTAGATGAACCTGACTCACAGGGCTGGTGTTGGATATTCCTGTTGGCTTTGTAGAGATTAAGAGTCTGAGTCCATGCGTATTTAAAAGGTAAAAGTTTACTATACGCCTAACTTGGGAAAAGGTAAACGGGATACAAAATAACAACACAGCTAGATTCTACATCTTTACAGCTAGAGATCCAAACGGCAAGAGAGATGGCGTCTTCCCTCCGAACAAGAACAAAGGCAGAGGAAAGAAACCATAAAATGCAAATATCTTAGTACATGGTTTCCAATCAGGGAGTTAAGGTCCTAACAAAGTTTCCCGGGTGTAATGTAGTATGTTCTGTGTAACAACTGGCCTGCCATGTGCTCCCAGGTAATCGCGCCCGCCGCATGGCCAGAGCACATGGTCAGGCAGAGAGGGGAGCTTGAATCTGGAGGAACAATAGATGTCTGGATTGAAAGCCTCCACCAATGTGGGACCTAGGTTTTCCCTGGGGAGCCAATGCAGCCAAAGGCTCCTCCAGGGAACCTATGACAAACATGCACATATGTTAAGCCCCTATCAGGTCTTTTGGGTGCGGCCGGAGGTGTGGCTCCGGCCAGCATATAATGAGGGCCCTGGAGCCCTGGAAGCATGCTTGTTCTGACCATCTACTGGGCATGCTGAATCACTCAATAAAGGCTTCATGATTTCACTGTTCCTGGTCTCCCGAGTCCAGTACTCTTCACCGGGCAAACTGTTGTGTGCACAGATTGGTTACAAACAAACATGTGACTTACTATGACCAATACAAAACAACAGCAACCCAGTAGATACACCGAAGTGTTTTAACTTGCTACACCCAACAGCTGGTGTGCGGGTGAAATGGGGGGAAGACATATGCGCTCGCGCTCTGTGGAGGAAGGGTGTGATAAAGCTCACGTAAACAGTGAGTTCTGTCTGTGTTTGGGGAAGATGCACAGATCTGTGTCCCATCGTTGAAATTCATGGCTTTTATAATCGAGGCAGGGAAACGATGTTATCATTAATTGCAGTGGTCATGAATGGCCACCCACACTTATTGTTATGTATGCATTTCTATCCCACTCCCCCCGCCGCCGCTCCTGCAGCCTCGAAAAAACACAAAAATACAAAGAAACAGGAGGAGGAAATCCAACACAGATCCAGTCTTCTGTTCCACTGAGCTGGACTGGCTTGCTGAGGGTTACAGCCTGCAAGCCATGAGCTATGAGTAGGTTTGCCAACCTCCAGGTGGCCGATAATACAAAAATGGAGTGTCACAGTCTTCGGAAGATATGCAAAGGTATATGATACTGTGTCTCGCAGTGGCTCGGTAGTTAAGATGCTGCACTGAAGACTGGAAGGTCAGTAGTTCGGCAGTTTGAGAGCCGAGTGCTGCGTGACGGAGTGAGCTCCCGTCTCTGGTCCCAGTTCCTGCCAACCTAGCAGTTCAAAAGGAAGAAATTGCAAATAGATAAATAGGTACCGCCAGGGGTCCTTTCGTAAAAAAAGAGGTGCAGGAGCTCATTAGCATAACTTATTTGCATATGCCACACACCCTGATGTCACTGGAAGTGTCAGAAGGCCACACATCCCTGACATCACTGGAAGTGTGTTAGAAGAAAGGAAGGAAGAAAGAAAGGGAGGGAGGGAGGGGGGAAGGAACGAAAGGAACAGGAAGGAAGGTAGGTAGGTGGGGGGAGAGAGAGAAGAAAGAAAGAAAGAAAGGAAGGAAGGAAGGAAGGAAGGAAGGAAGGAAGGAAGGAACAGGAAGGTAGGTAGGTAGGTGGGGGAGAGAGAGAAGAAAGAAAGAAAGAAAGAAAGAAAGAAAGAAAGAAAGAAAGAAAGAAAGAAAGAAAGAAAGAAAGAAAGAAAGAAAGAAAGAAAGAGGAAGAAAGAAAGAGAGGAAGGAAGGAAGGAAGGAACAGGAAGGTGGGTAGGTAGGTGGGGGAGAGAGAGAGAGAAGAAAAGGAAGGAAGGAAGGAGGAAGGAAGGAAGGAAGGAAGGAAGGAAGGAACAGGAAGGTAGGTAGGTGGGGGGAGATAGATAGATAGATAGATAGATAGATAGATAGATAGATAGATAGATAGATAGATAGATAGATAGATAGAGGGAGGGAGGGAGGAAAGGAACAGGAAGGTAGGTAGGAAGGTAGGTAGGTGGGGGGAGAGAGAGAAGAAAGAAAGAAAGAAACAGACAAGGCGCTTCTCTCCCCCCCTCTTGCTTGGGCACTGGGGTTCAGCTTTTCCCTCCCTCCCTCCCTCACCACCCCCCCAGAAATGAGGAGGGGGGTGGGGGGAAGAATTTTCCCCCAATGTCGGGGACATTGAGCAGGGCGGGGTGGGAGAGGGTTTTTTTCCCCGGCTGGCGGCCTGCCGCCGGCTCGGAGAGATTGAGTGGGGGGGGCGGGGTGAGAGGGGTTTTTTTGCACGGGAGTGGGTGGGAGAGGGTTTTTTCGACATTGAGCGTGGGTGGGTAGGAGGGTTTTTCTTTCCCCAGCCGGCGGCCTGCCCCTGGCTCAGGGACATTGAGCAGGTATGGGTGGGAGGGGGTTTCAGCCTGCCGCCGGCTTGGGGACATTGAGCGGGGTGGGGGGGTGGGGGGGTGGGAGTTTTTTTGCACAGGGGGGTGGGTGGGAGAGGGTTTTTTCGACATTGAGCGGGGTGGGGGGGTGGGAGGAAGGGGGTTTCTTTGCACGGGGGGTGGGAGAGGGTTTTTTCCCCAGCCGGCGGCCTGCCACTGTCTCGGGAACATTAAGCAGGGGTGGGTGGGGGTTTATTTCCCTGGCTGGCGGCCTTCCGCCGGCTCAGGGACATTGAGCGGGGATGGGTGGGAGGGGTCCGACCCAGCGGCGGCCCTGCTGGGGGTGAGGCTTTGTAATGTGCCCGCCCCCAGCATCTTCACTGGTGGAGCGGCGCTCCGCTTCGCTCCAGCCCCAACAGAGCCCTGCTGTTCGGGAAGAAGATCTTAGCAGGCAAACTGGACAATATGGGAAGTGTCCCAGCCCCAAGCTGTTCACTCTGCCATTCTAAACAGAGGTCCGCCCTTTTAAACCAGCGGACTTCAGTGGACTTAAAAGGTTTTAATTCTGCTTAATATGGCATTGTTCGGGCCTTCAGGATAAGAACCAACTCTCTGAATTGTGCCTGTAAACATATGAGTGACCAGTGCAGAACTTTCAGTACGCAAACTGGTACACATTATTAGAATTTGGAATGAATTTACATATCTCTCTCTCTCTCTCTCTCTCTCTCTCTCTTTTGGATGGCCTCCAAGGCCTCCTATCTATTTTGTTAGGTAGATTACTTTTTCTTTTATTGATAGTGTAAGTACCGTATTTAATTATGAATGTTGCATGCATGGCACTCAGTCTGCAGTAGGTGTACTTCTTAAAAGAATGCTTTCATACATTGCAGCCAGGCTAAAGAAGGTGTTTGGTACTAAAGCACCACACTGGAAACAAACTGAAGGGTAGTTTCTCTAATTGGCATAATTAGTTCATATAATTATCATAGTTTACCGCTTTGGTGAGAAGGAAACAGCGTTCCGTGTGCCTTGGTGTTCAGTCATGCCAGCTACATGACCATGGAAAAGGTCTTTGGACAGCACTGGCTCTTCGGCTTGGAAACGGAGATGAGCACCACCCCCTAGAATCAGATTCAACCTTTACCTTTTACCCCCTAGAATCAACCTTTACCTTTACCCCCTAGAATCAGATTTTTACCTTTACCTTTTAACATACCTGATAGGAAAGAGGAGAGACAGATAGGTTCCTAACTACATCTCTAGCTGAGAGAGAGAGAGAGAGACTGAGTGTAGCAGCTCAAAAGCAAGAAACTGCAAGTGGATAAATAGGTACCACTTTGGTGGGAAGGTAACAGCGTTCTGTGTGCCTCGGCATCTAGTCATGCCAGCCACATGACCACAGAAACATCTTTGGACAGCACCGGCTCTTTGGCTTGGAAACGGAGATGAGCACCACCCCCTAGATAGTCAGATTTGACTGGCTTTCGAGCAAGGGAAATCTTTACCTTTATAACAGATGTATGCTTAAGGTAGATCAGTTTTGGTCATTACCCAACCTTATGTTCTTATTCCATGGAACAAATTTAGAGTGGCACCTTTAAGACCAACAAAGGTTGATCCAAGGTATGAGCTTTCGTGTGCACGCACACTTTTCCAAAAACACTGGAATGGAAGGTAGAGTTCAAACTTAATAGACAGGGGCTGAACAGCAAGTGAAGATATGCAAAGACAAAACTAAATAACAAGCTTAGGTTATAAGGTCAACCGTTGCTTTAATTAAGGGGGGAAAGGACAGCAAAGCAATAAATATGTCAAAATAGAGATAAATGTGTAAAGGTATCTTTTCTAATCGTGGGAAGTAAACTTACACTATGGTGACTGAGGGGAACCTCCAAATGTATGAAGTCTTTTGTTTTGTTTTGTTTGGCATTTCCTCAGCGATCCCTTTTTCCTAACTAATGTTTTGATTGCTCTTTTTATGTTTTGTATGTGTTTAAACACTGTTTTTAATTGCTTTAATGATGTTTGTTTGGGGGGGGGGGTATTTATTTTATTTACTTATTTATTAGTTTCGTTTTATATCCCGCCTTACCAAAACTGGCTCTAGGCGGCTCACAACATAGTATAAATATACAATTAAAACACATAAAATTCCTCAATCACATTAAATTACATTAAAAGCTAGGCAATCAATCACAGATGGTAGCAAGTATAAAACCCAATATCCAGTACCAGTGTCTACTTGATTTCCCGCCAGGAGACTCCCACCTCAGATGTTCTAGCGGCGATACACCATGTCGCCCACCAAGGGCCGTTCCCCCCCGGCGGCGGCCCCAAACGCCTGGCGGAAGAGCTCCGCTTTGCAGGCCCTGCGGAACTGCAAAAGATCCCGCAGGGCCCTGGTGTTCTCCGGGAGCTCGTTCCACCAGTAGGGGGCCGCCACCGAGAAGGCCCTGCTCCTGGTAGCCGTCAACCTGGCCTCCCTCAGGCCCGGAAGGGTCGGGCGATTTTGACTGCCTGACCGCAGCACTCTCTGGGGTATATACGGGGAAAGGCGGTCCCTTAGGTAGGCAGGCCCCAGGCCATATAGGGCTTTAAAAGTTAAAACCAGCACCTTGAACCGGATCCGGTACGCTATAGGCAGCCAGTGCAGTGCCCTCAACACAGGCCGGACGTGGTCCCTCACCGAGAGGCCCATCAACAGCCTGGCCGCGGCATTCTGCACTAGCTGCAGCCTCCGGAGCTGAATCAAGGGCAGCCCCATGTAGAGAGCGTTGCAGTAGTCTAACCTCGAGGTGACCATAGCATGGTTGATTGTGACGGTTTTAAAATATGTTTTTATCATGTACATTTTAAATTATGAGCCACCTCGGTGCTCCTTCCAAGGGCAGAAAAATTGGATACAAACTTTGTAAATAAATAAACCGATCTACAGGGAAGGGTCATTGTTTTTATTAGCGTGACTCAGACCCATTATTTAATCGCTGTATTTCTTTCGAATTTTGATACCCCATTCTTTGGCATAAAATAATGGCACTGAAATGTATATGTAACAAAGCCTGAACAATCTTAACAGTGATAGAAAGGATGCCCCCCTCCCAGCCTACTCTATGGCCGAGTTCAGACTGGCAGTTTGGCCCGATCTAGGCCCGCTTTGCAAGCGGATTAAGAGAGCCCGTTCACACAGCCACAGCTGCCTGGCGTTGCCGTGCCACCCTCACCCCGTCCTGAAGCGCTTTCATCCCGCTTTAAAAAGGTACCAGGTGAAACCGGTGTCAAGCCGTCTGGGTGCGCGTTCATCCTGCTTCCTGGCAGTGTGGCCGCAAATAAGCCATGCATAGAGCGGCGCTGGTAATGTGAACCCGCTGATCTGGCTCCTGCACTCATGTGCCTATGTGCTTATGCGCCCATGCGCCCATGCGCAGGTCGGCAAAATAAACCAAAGCCATGCACTACCATGACGCTGCCACCAAGCGCCACCCCACAGTGCAAACGCTCCGTTCCGCCTCCTCCCGGGTATGGTCCTGCATCAGTCCATGCAGTGCAACTGGAAAGCCCCGCAACAACTTGGCCCGGGTCTTTTTGCCCCGCTTCCCTTGCGCTTCATTCTGCCAGTCTGTCCTCAGCCTATATCTGGGGGAAAGTGAATAAAAGGGCAAAAAAAAAAAAAAATTGACCAAGGAGTTGGAACACCTGATGAGGTAATGGTAAAGAAGGGATGCAATAGAAACTGGTAATATTATGTAGGGGTAGAAGAAAGAAGATAAAGAGAATTAATCCCCCACTGCTGGACCTCCTGAGGGCACCTGTGTTTTTGGCCACTGTGTGACACAGAGTGTTGGACTGGACGGGCCACTGGCCTGATCCAACATTGGCTTCTCTTATGTCCTTATGTTCTTATGTAATCCCCAGAACTGGTTGGCAGGAGACTAGGAGCAAACAAAAATAATGATTGTTGTTTTTGAAGCGCACATAATTCATTGATGGAGCTTGCTGCCACAAAAATCTGACTGATGGCCTCTAATTTAGCTGTCTTTAAAAGGCAATTAGACACATTCATGCAAAATAACCCCGCAATGAGTGTCAGCCAAGACAGTTACATGGAATGTCTGAGTTCAGAGGCCGTATACCTCTAGAGGCTGAGAAAAAGCAGAGAGAAGAGTTATTTATTCCTCTTTTTTATCCCATGCTTCCTTCATGGAGTTCAGGCAGTGTACATCATCCTTCCCTCCTCCCGAAGAAGAAGAAGAAGAAAAAGAAGAAGAAGAAGAAGAAGAAGAAGAGATTGGACTTATACCCCACCCTTCACTACCCAAGGGAGTCTCAGAGCGGCTTACAAACTCCTTTCCCTTCCCCTCCCCACAACAGGCACCCTGTGAGGTAAGTGGGGCTGAGAGAGCTCTTTCGAGGACTGCTCCTGAGGGAACAGCTCTGCGGCAACTTGTGACTGACTCAAGGTTACACCAGCTGGCTGCACAGGCGTAGAGTACGGGGGGGCTCGAGGGCTCGAGCCACCCCCGAAATTTCCTGGGGGGGGGGGGGGGCTCAGCCACCCCCAGCAAAACAGAGTGCCTGCCGCCGCGCCTCCCTGGGTCCTTCCAAGGCCTGGCCGCCGCTGCTGGAGAGGGAGAGGGACGGGGTGACGGGGGGGGAGAGAGGCACTGGCAGCAGCGGCTGGCGGGCTTCGGAAGGGCCCGGGGAGGCACGGCGGTTTCCCGGGGGGGGGGGACATTGCCCAGGAGCCCCCGCCCCCCCAGAATTTCCAAAAGTCTACGCCCCTGGCTGGCTGCAAGTGGAGGCGTGGGGAATCAAACCTGGTTCTCCCAGACTAGCGTCCACACCCTTAATCACTACACCAAACTGGCTCCTAACACATACAACAGCACCTGTAAGGTGGGTTAGACCAGAGAGAATGACTGTTAGCCATTTTGGATTGCCCACTGCAGAAGGTAAAGTCCCACCTCCAAACTCTGGCTCCAGCCCTGCTCTCCAGAGAAACGGGAGGGAGAAATGGGGTAGGGCACACAGCTGTTACTAACCATAGAAAGTTGGAAGCAGGCCCGTGGCTACGGTGGGGCATCTCGAGGCCAGATGACTCCTGATATCTCGAGGCCCCCTGACTCGCTGCCCAGGCTTCCTGACTTCCCATCCAGCCGACTTATTTTATTTTTTTGTGCAGAGCCAAGCTGTTGCCCTGCCTTGCCTGCCAGCAGTGTGTTTGGGGGTGCCCCCTGACTTATTTAAATGCCCCCCGAAGTCAAAAAATCCAGGCTACGGCCCTGGTTGGAAGTCCTACAGCGTTGCTGGCACTGTGACGCCACGGCCACCTGCTCAACCGGAAGTGGTCTCACGGCGTTTGTGAGATGGTCCCGTCTCTTGGCTGTGCCCCAGAATTGCTCACAGGGATCGAGAGTCAAGGGGCTGGCAACCCAAGTTCCTGTAAAGCAATCCAGACCTTCCTGCCTGCAGGGACTGCTTTCCTTGGGGAGGGGCTGTGGCTCAGTGGTAGAACCTCTGCTTGGCATGCAGGAGGTCCCAGGTTCAATCCCTGGCATCTCCAGTTAAAAGGACCAGGCATTAGGTGATGGGAAAGACCTCCGCCTGAGACCCTGGAGAGCTACAAAGAGGGGCTGTGGCTCAGTGGAAGAGCCTCTGCTTGGCATGCAGGAGGTCCCAGGTTCAAACCCCGACATCTCCAGTTAAAAGGACCAGGCAGGAGGTGATGGGAAAGACCTCCGCCTGAGACCCTGGAGAGCTGTAAAGAGGGGCTGTGGCTCAGTGGAAGAGCCTCTGCTTGGCATGCAGGAGGTCCCAGGTTCAAACCCTGACATCTCCAGTTAAAAGGACCAGGCAGGAGGTGATGGGAAAGATCTCTGCCTGAGACCCTGGAAAGCTACAAAGAGGGGCTGTGGCTCAGTGGAAGACCCTCTGCTTGGCATGCAGGAGGTTCCAGGTTCAAACCCTGACATCTCCAGTTAAAAGGACCAGGCAGGAGGTGATGGGAAAGACCTCCGCCTGAGACCCTGGAGAGCTGTAAAGAGGGGCTGTGGCTCAGTGGTAGAGCATCTGCTTGGCATGCAGGAGGTCCCAGGTTCAAACCCTGACATCTCCAGTTAAAAGGACCAGGCAGGAGGTGATGGGAAAGACCTCCGCCTGAGACCCTGGAGAGCTGTCAAGAGGGGCTGTGGCTCAGTGGTAGAGCATCTGCTTGGCATGCAGGAAGGCCCAGGTTCAATTCTCGGCATCTCCAGTTAAAAGGACCAGGTAGTAGGTGATGGGAAAGAGCCTTTTCTACCTGAGACCCTGGAGAGCTGCTGCCAGTCTGAGTAGACAATACTGAACTCGATGGACTATCGATCTGATTCAGTCACCAGGCAGCTTCTTGCATGTTCATGCATGTTCCTTTTCCGCCAGCCCCCACAGCAACACCAAACACCAAGATGAGCCCCTCACTGAATGGTACCAGCTGCCTTGAACAAAAAAACCCCTGGGCTTAACAGCCCGCAATTGTCCACAGCAGAGCAGAAGGCTCCACCCTCCAAATCTCCCAGAATTTCCCAACCCAGGAGTTGGCAACCTGCCGGAAACAGGACGGTTGCCTAGAAGTTCCCTCAATCTGGTCTTGCAGAGCCCCGATGTGCTTAACGTCCTTCAAACGTAAAACCCCAAAGCAGCCTTGATTGAAAAACCATGCAGGTGAAGAAATGCTCCTCCCGGTAAAATCCGTGGAAGAACGAGATCAGAAAGACCAATGAAGAGACCTGTCTGCTGTCAGGATCATAGGATCCTAACAGGGTTTCCATTGTGCTTTCTGTAACTTGCTATCGCTCAGCCAAATGTGTAACCATTGCTATCTCTTTCAAGCTGTCTCTTGACTCCCCCCCAACTGTTTATTGCTCTGAGTTGTATTGCTTTTTGAAGGTCTGGTCAGTGTAACCATTTCATCCGGGAGAGTGGCGGCCCCGCATATTTGCACGTCACCAAAAAACAAATGGCTTTTCCTCCCAGGCATTCCCTCCTCCCATTCCCTGGGACACGGAACGGTCTTATCTCATTGTGAAGACCTTGAAAGGCCGCCAGAGCCACTTTGTTATGTAGAAGCTTCACACATCTGGGGCGCCCAGTTCAAGAGGGGAATTTTTATAACTTTCACACGTCACCTTTCCTGTGGGAAGTAAAACGGCTCGGAACTTTTAGCCGCGCTTTTCTCCCTCTATTGTGATTGGTTAGATGTTGGGGTTCAAACTGTACTGGAGGGTATATTAACTCTGACTGTTCTTTATGTGACATCTCTAACAAACATTCGAGAACCTGTCAAGCAGTATTAAGAAATAAAGAACTCGGTTTCATCAACAAAGGTCTGATCTTTTGCTGTCTAAGTACAGAAGTACATCTGCCAGGAGTCGGTGTACACCATTTCTAAGGCTGTAACATAACAGCCCTCGTGCTATCTTGAGGTCCTACATTTGCTACACTAATTATGCTGAATGCTAAGAGCTGTTCTCGCTTGCTTAGCTTATCCCATATACACTGCTAATTGCAGGTCAACAAATAACCCAGTGTTCTCACCCCTTTATTCTCTGATTACACTATTTTCCTAGTCTGGCCAAATTAAAACTGCCAACGGGCAGGGGTGCTAGAAGATGATGGTGTAGATGGAAACCGGTTTTCATAGAAGCCATCTGAAATGAATCAATGCGGGGTGTGTCATTCTCCGACTGTACAGGCGATCACGGCTAAAGTTCTTCCCAGGTCAGTCGAAGCAGGGGGAGAAGAAAGGGGGGGGGGGGGAAGAGTTAAGGATTATAAAAAGCACCCCATCAAACAATAAAGCAAGTGAATTATTTCCTCTTTGGTCTTGCCAAAAACACAAGCCAGCAAGTCTGTTTCATTTGCACCGAGCAAAGCTCTGGTTTCGCTCCTTACATTTATATTTTTAAGACAATTTAGAGGACTTGATGGAAGGGAAGAAAGCGCCGGCCAGCAGCAGTGTTTTTCAAGGTACTTGAAGTCGGGCTCTGTCATCTGTGCGAGATTTCCTCCTGGCTCCGGAGCCCAGTAGGTTCCCCGTCCAAGGATCGCCGCCAAAGGCAACAGAATATTTATCACAACTTGACTTCGAATTGGACGTCCATGTTGTAGAGCGATATGCGGCTCATTCGGCCGCTTGGCAAGCCAAACACAAAAGTTCCACTCTGGTGGAATCTACATAAACAAGTTCCCCCCCCCCTCGGCTACCTCTCTTTTTGGACCCTTTCTTTCTTTAAAATTAAACTCAGAGGTTTATAAATAGCAACGGCCATACATGTCGGGATCACGCTCGCATCTGCTCCGACCAAAAATTCCTTCGGCTCAGATGAAACCATGTGCGGACGCGAAGTTCTCACAGGCCTCGCAGCAAGATCTGGATTCTTGGCAGGGCTCTTGGTCTGAAATGTTGCAAAAGGAAAGATTGCTCAGTTGCGATGTGCCAGGAGACCACCTGGAGTTTCACTAAGTGTTCTGGGAAAGAAGGGAAGGTGTGGCCGGATTGGGGAGACGCCGGCGAAGCTAAAAGCAAAGATGAGCAGACAGAAGCGCGGCCAGAAGAAATAAGGACGGGAGTTGGAGAACGGAGAGATGTCCATTCTCTTCATCTTTCCCATCATCTAAAGCAATGTTTCCCAGTCATTTGGTTATTCAAGTTTCTGGTCCTCAGCATCCGGTATAGCTTAGGCAGTAGTGCCCATAAGCTGAGCTGCTCAAGACCTTTAAAAAGCCAGAAAGATTTGTTTATGGTGGATGAAACTAATGGGCAGTAGGTTCAGGATGGACAAAAGGAAATACTATTTGACGCAGAGAGCGATTAAAATGTGGAATCCGCTGCCAGAGGATGTAGTAATGGCTATAGGAATATACAGCTTTAAAAAAGGATTAGATGGAGTCATGGAGGATAAGGCTATTGATGCCTACTAGCCGTGGAGGCTGAAGGGAACCTCCACATTCAGAGGCACTAATCCTCTGAATCCCAGAGCCAGGAGGCAACATCAGAGGAAGGCCTCAGCTTCTGTACCCTGTTGTTGGCCCTCCAGCGGAACTGGCTGGCTACTGTGTGAGACAGGAGGCTGGACTCGATGGACCTTTACTGGTCTGATCCAGCAGGGCTCTTCTGAGGTTCTTGTCAGGGGAAGGCCTCGGCCTCTCTGCCCTGTTGTTGGCCCTCCAGAGGAACTGGTTAGCTACTATGTGAGACAGGATGCTGGACTAAATGGACTCTTGGTCTGGCGCAGCAGGGCTCTTCTGATGTCCTTATCAGGGGAAGGCCTCTATGCCCCATTGTTGGCCCTCCAGAGGAACTGGTTGGCCACTGTGTGAGACAGGAGGCTGGACTAGAAGGACCATTGGTCTGATCCAGCAGAGCTCATCTTACGTCTTATATTTTAGCACTGAGAGACTTAGATGTCTGTGGTAACTGGGAATGTTTCAGCCTTGTGGCCTGCCCCATGATCGCCACTGAGCCCACACCATGCTGCCACTCAGTGGCGATTCTCCCCTACAACATCCAAACATTCTCTCAGTCTCCTTGTTGACAAAGCCTGGGCACTGGAGACGGGGCATTTCCATTCCTTTGAATGAGTCATTCTTCTGGTAAGGCGCTGGCATGAATGCCCACCAGCCTCCCTGGCACAGGGGAGGGGTTGGCATTCCATACCCTGCAGCTCACTGCTCCTCTAGCACCTTGTAGGCCAAACACACATCCTTCCGAAGAACCGGGCGACATGGCGGCATCCTGGCGTCCAGAAGAGGGACCTGCTGGAAACGGCTGAGCTAAGAAACGAGTGAGTCATTTTGGCCTAGTTGGGTTATGGAAATAACAATGCAGGTGGGAGGATTAGCACAAGGGGGAAAAATGGGTTTCTTCTTGTAGGTGGACCTGTGCATTTCCTGACATCTCCACAAACGCCCACAAGGTATGCATGTTCATCATGAATACCAAATACTTGAGAAGCCAAACTCTCTGACTATTAAGTATGACTGAAATGCTCAAGGAACCAAGCTAGTTTTCCCCTGACCTGAACCGCCCAGGCAAGCCTGATCTCATAAGAACATAAGAGAAGCCAATGTTGGATCAGGCCAGTGGCCCATCCAGTCCAACACACTGTCACACAGTAGCCAAAAACACCAAGTGCCCTCAGGAGGTCCAGCAGTGGGGCCACGACACTAGAAGCCCTCCCACTGTTCCCCCCCCCCCCCCCCCCGTCAAGCACCAAGAATACAGAGCATTACTTGCCCCAGACTGAGAGTTCTTATCTATACTTTGTGGCTAATAGCCACTGATGGACCTCTGCTCCAGATGTTTATCTAATTTCCTCTTGAAGCCGCCCATGCTTGTAGCCACCACTACCTCCTGTGGCAGTGAATTCCATGTGTTAGTCACTCTTTGGGTGAAGAAGGACTTCCTTTTATCTGTTCTAACCCGACTGCTCAGCAATTTCATGGAGTGCCCACGAGTTCTTGTATTGTGAGAAAGGGAGAAAAGGACCTCTTTCTCTACCTGCTCTATCCCATGCATAAGCTTGTAAACCTCGATCATGTCACCCCTCAGCCGTCGTTTCTCCAAGCTAAAGAGCCCCTAGCGCTTCAATCTTTCTTCATAGGGATCTCGTCAGATCTTGGAATCTCAGCAGGGCCAACCCTGGCAAGTATTTGAATGGGAGACCTCCAGAGAATACCAGGGCTGGGAGGCTATCAAACCACTACTCTGAATGTCCTCTGTGCCCCAGTAGAAGTCACCAGAGGTCGCCATGACTTCCAAGCACAGGGGCGCACGCACATGCACACACACAAATACAAAAATACAAAAAAAATGGCTTATCTCTATTAAGAAACCAAGGCAGTTTCAGAGGTTGGCCATATTGTTCTGCAGTAGAAGAACTAAATTGAAGAAGAATTTTGGGATATCAGCTTTCAAGAGTCAATGCTAATTACCCCCCCCCCCCCTGCAAAAAAAAATCTTTCGGGGAACAAGGTATCAGCTTTCGAGAGTCAAAACTTATACCCTGATCATCTTGCTGGTCAATGAGGTGCTACTGGACTTCAATTTGCAAGAACCAGTGGATCAGCTTTTGAAAGTCAAAGCTTTAAAGACCCCCCCCCCCCAAAAAAATCTTGCTGGTCTCTAAGGTGCTGCTGGACTGGAATTTTGGGGGACCAGGGTATCAGTTTTCGAGAGTCAAAGCTTATACCCTAAAAATCTTGTTGGTCTCTAAGGTGCTACTGGCCTCAAATTTTGGGGGACCAGTGTATCAGTTTTCGAGAGTCAAAGCTTATATCCTGAAAATCCTGTTGGTCTCTAAGGTGCTACTGGACTGGAATTTTGGGGGACCAGGGTATCAGTTTTCGAGAGCTTGTCCCCTGAAAATCCTGTTGGTCTCTAAGGTGCTGCTGAACTCGAATTTTGGGGGACCAGTGTATCAGTTTTCAAGAGTCAAAGCTTATACCCTGAAAATCCTGTTGGTCTCTAAGGTGCTACTGGCCTCGAATTTTGGGGGACCAGGGTATCAGTTTTTGAAAGTCAAAGCTTATCCCCTGAAAATTTTGCCCGTCTCTAAATGCTACTGGGCTTGAATTTGTGAGAACTGGGGACCGGGGCATCAACTTTCAAGAGTCAAAGGTTATACCCTGAAAATTTTGTGGGTCTCTAAGGTGCTACTGGACTCGAATTTTCAGGGACCAGTGTATCAGTTTTGAGAGTCAAAGGAGCTTTGGCTCCCAAAAGCTTATGCCCCAGAAATCTGGTTCATCTCTAAGGGGCTACTGGACTCAAATCTAGCTCGAGAAGCCAAGCTTTTTACTGTTAAGTTGAGAGAAATGCTCAAGGAACCAGGCTCTCTGATAGTTACACTAGAATCCTTTCTGCACTTGGATCTCATCCCTCATTTTATCAGAATTCAACTCGCAACACAATACCTTGCATTTATCCTTGGTTATAACAGCACCTGTTTATTTTGGGACAAGTGTGGGGCAAAACTGAGGTGATCTTGTTATAATGTGGAAACAAAAAATACTTCGAGATAGTTACAGGGGTGAGTGTAAAAAAGAAAAGAAAAGTGTAGAATGTAAAAATACCCCAAGATAATTACGGGGATGAACTCGCGTGTAGTGTAGAATGTGAAAATACCCCAAGATAATTACGGGGATGAACTCGCATGTAGTGTAGAATGTGAAAATACCCCAAGATAATTACGGGGGTGAACTCACATGTAGTGTAGAATGTGAAAATACCCCAAGATAATTACAGGGGTGAACTCGCATGTAGTGTAGAATGTGAAAATACCCCAAGATAATTACGGGGGTGAACTCACATGTAGTGTAGAATGTGAAAATACCCCAAGATAATTACAGGGGTGAACTCGCATGTAGTGTAGAATGTGAAAATACCCCAAGATAATTACAGGGGTGAACTCGTGTGTAGTGTAGAATGTGAAAATACCCCAAGATAATTACAGGGGTGAACTCGTATGTAGTGTAGAATGTGAAAATACCCCGAGATAATTACGGGGGTGAACTCGCGTGTAGTGTAGAATGTAAGTTCAGGGACAGGGTTGAACTAGGATTTAAGGTCTAGTGCGGAATCACCCTAAGATGGAATTCCTCTCCAGTGAAGACGCTGCTGCTAATTATGGGTTACACATGGACAAACTGCATGTCTCTGAAGCATGGGACTACAAACAATGCCAGATCTCCTTACTGGGTGCTCTTCCTCTTGCAGCACTCCTTATTTTCTTCATGAGAGGAGATATAATTATATTAATTGATTAAATGTATTTGGCACTGGCAGCTGCAAAACATACATTGAATATTCATTTCCCCCTCAGATAGGAAGAATAGCTCCATTCATCCTCCTGATGGATTATTCATCATTTTGTCTTCAATTATTTAACATTTTGGAAAGAGTCCTCCAACTTCTGACTTGCATCACAGCCATGCAAGGATCTCACAGTGTTTGCAGGCAGAAAAGATGGAAATTGCCCCATAGGAGTGCCATCACCATCAGTGGGTGAGGGGGGATTGTTTCTGGAGACCAAGCCCTATGGGGAAAGGCTGAGGGACCTGGGAATGTTTAGTCTGGACAAGAGGAGGGTGAGGGGGGGACAGGATTGCTCTCTCAAAGACTGATTTCTCACGAGGTGCTGCTCTGGTGTCGTTCTTCCCTTTGCCCCGATTGCATGCTTGAATTCCCACTATTTGCCCGTGCCACATTTTGCCCCATGGGTTCGCACTAATTCTCCCGCAGCTTCAGTGATCCTCAAAAAACAGGATCACTGAAGCCGCGGGTCAAAATGCGGTGCGGGACAAATAGTGGGAAATCCAAGCACACAATCGGGGCAAAGGGAAGAACGACGCCAGAGCAGCGTCTCGTGGGAAATTGGTCAAAGTATTTGAAGGGCTGTCACTTAGAGGAGGACAGGGAGCTGTTCCTGACTGTTGGCAGTAGAGGAGAGGACTCGCAATCATGGGTTTAAATTAAAAGCGGGAAGGTACCAGCTGGCTATTAGGAAAAACTTATTTACAGTAAGAGTTGTGCAACAGTAGAATCAGCCGCCTAGGGTGGTGGGGAGCTCCCCTTCTCTGGCAGTCTTCAAGCAGCATCTGGACAAAGACTTGTCCAGGATGCTCTAGGCCAATCCTACATCAAGCAGGGGGTTGGACTAAAATGGCCTGTGTTGCTTCTCCCAACTCTGTGATTCTATGATCCTAGGATTCTATAATCTCCAGGCCTCACCTGGAGGCTGGCAACCCTACTTTTCAGGCTGGCTGCGTCCCTTGGCTTTGGACATCCTGAAAAAAAAGCACACAAACCACCATAAACTCTCACAAGAAGTTACATCTTCCAAGCCGCTCAAAACCTTTGACCTTCTCTTTCTGTATGAATCACCCCATTGAGACGAATCCAGTACTCATGGACCTAAACGTCAGGTTAGCTACTGACTTTAGTAAGTCTAACAGTCGGCACTTTGGATGAACAGCGGTGGGCCGGGCTTCTTTCCACTGGCACACTCTTCCGGACTGGGACCTTGAAACTTCTCCAGCAGGCTGGGAAGTAAACAAAGCAGCGAGGCCTGCAGAGATTGGAGGAACGTGTGAAGATTTTGTTTTGGAAGGAAGGATTGTTCAGCAGAACGAATCATTCGGCAGGATCCAGGGGGTGTGGGAAAGTGAATGGGAGAAATGATGAATGGAAAAAAAAACAACCCCACCCTGAACTGAAATGCTTTCCCTTGTACGAAAAGGACTTTAAAGATTTGGATCTAGTCTCCTTTTTCCTCTGCTGAGGTACAAGACTTGGCCAGCCATTCGGTATTGCTTTCCTTTTGTACTGAATGCACAAAGCAACCCTGGCAGGAAGGTAGTGCTGGCAGGCCGGTCTGTCTCCCAAGATATTTGAGAAAGATATTACTCAGGAAGGATTCTGGAGTGAGGGGAAACCAGTGCTGGAGGGAAGAGGAGGACAGAATACTGGACAGGACATGTCAAGGAAGGGCCATAGCTCAGTGGTAGAACATCTGTGTGGCATGCAGGAGGCCCCAGGTTCAGTCCCCAGCCCTTCCAGTGAAAAGGACCAAGTAGCAGGTGAGGTGAAGGATCTCTACTTGAGACCTCAGAGAGCCGCTGCCTACCTGAGTAGGCAATACTGACTTGACGGACCAGTAGTGCAATTCAGGGTAAGGCAGCTTCATGTATTCAGGATACCTCTGCTTTGCAGGTTCCTTTTGCATTGTAGGGGACAGCTGCTGTAATCTGAGACCATCTGTTCTTAAAGAAAATCAAAACTATCTGGAAGATGTGGGGCAAAATGGTGCTGGGGCAAGCAAACAATAGAATAGAGGTCGCCAACATGATGCCGATAGGGGCCAGGTAGCAATTTTGCCTGGCAAGGCTTCTGATTGGCCACTGGAGATTTAATTGGCTATGTCAATTTTTAAAAATGTTCCTTTAGCAGCAGCTGCCACTTCAGCACAAGGATCTTAACTGACTGAAGGTTAGCAGCAGCAGCCATTTTGTGGCTGGCTCCACCTCCTGTGGCAGCCATTTTGTGGCAGTGCCATTCATGCTGTGTCAGAATCGCAGAGGTATTTATTTCGCCTCAAGCGGTTCGTCTGGAATAGGCGGGATATAAATACAGATAATAAATAAATAAAAGTAAATTTATTTATTGGATTGGGAAACCTCTTTCCCTGTGTCCAATCTCAGAGCAAGTAATAGAGCAGGTAGAGTATCTGCTTGGCAGGCAGAAGGTCCCAGATTCAATCCCTGTCATCTCTGGTTTAAAGGACCAAGTAGGTGATGTGAAAGACCTCAGAAATTCTGGGGAACCGCTACCAACCTGAGTAGACAATACCGTCCTTGATGGACCAGTGGTGTAATTCCGTATAAGACAGCTCCATCTGTTCATGTGTTCACGAGTCACAACGGACTAAGCATCTACCTTGGAACTCCATCTTGCCGACATGGCAAGGACTGTGCTCTGAGAACAAAAATAATGACTGACTTTTAAATGCCACAACTTCAAGAATGACTCACCTATCCAAGTTAAACTTCATTAGGACAAGTATCAAGTGTGTTTTCACCTTTTCTTTGTATCCTTGCTCAGCCTCATGCTGTACCAACCAGGGCCCAGCAGTGGGGAAGCCCCACTTCCATTGGGGGTTCTGACAACCCTACTCAGTGCCACAGTGAATGCAAAGGCATTTGTAGCAGCAACGGAGCCGTATCACAGCAGTTCCCCCTGCATTTTTCTTACTTTGACCCCCTGTGAATGCAATTCCCCCCCCCCCATCCCACTGAAGGGCATTTTTACTGGCTCCTCTGAATTCCTAGCTTCCATATTTAAAACATTAGAAGGTCAGCCTGTAGTCTGATCCATTGCAGAGAAATTGACTAATACGTACAAGGGACTTCACTGCCTCAGTCCCTCATATCTGCAGACTGCTTCTCTCCCTTTGCTCTGCCACGGCCTCTTTGTTCTGTCCCAGTAGGGAATTCTACAGGTACCATCCTGCAAATGGGCAAAATCAATAACTGCCTAGACTTGTTGGGACACCAGCCTCCAGGTAGGGCCTGGGGATGACCTGGAATCACAGCTCATCTCCATATTACAGAGGCCAGTCCCCCTGGAGAAAACGGGTGCTTTGGAGGATTTATTTATATTTATATCCCACCTTGCCGGACAAACTGGCTCAAGGTGGAGTACAGGCATTAAAAAGTGATAAAACAATAAATACAAGTAAAATCACAGATACAACATATAGTGCTGATATGAGCCATATGGCTACAAATAATGGTGGCCTTCAGTGTACAGTCGGGGATGAAAGCAATATTTATTTATTTATTTATTTATTTATTTATTTATTTTTGAGATTTATATCCCACCCTCCCCGCCAAACGGCGGCTCAGGGCGGCTCCCAACAAACATACACTACAATACAAAAAGTTCATAAACACGTTAAAACATATAAAACAACTTATCTATATAGACCTTCAGCTCAATATATCTTAACAGAGCCCAGATGTAGTCCTTGTAGATGGTCACAGTAGGTTGACGGATAAGATCGAATAATCGGGCCAGGGCCACGTTGGAAATACTAGGCGGCCACTACTTGAATGCCTGGTGGAAGAGCTCCGTCCTGATGTTATCCAGGAGCTCATTCCACCAGTGCGGGGCTGCCACAGAAAAGGCCCTGGCCCTCGTAACCACCAACCGAGCCTCCTTTGGCCCTGGGAGGACCAGACAGTTTTGGGATCTGGACCGAAGTGCTCGCTGGGGCACATATGGAGAGAGGCGGTCCTTCAAGTAGGTATCCAACAGTATGTCAGGTACGTCGTAAGGGCCATAAGGTGTACCCCGTGACAGGTTCGATGGTCATGCATTCGTCAGTGGCGGCTCCTAATTGAAAGCCTGGTGGAAGAGCTCCGTCTTGCAGGCCCTGCAGAACTGCAAAAGGTCCCACAGGACCCTGATGTCCTCTGGGAGCTCATTCCACCAGCATGGAGCTGCCACTGAAAAGGCCCTGGATGGACTCTATGGCATTGTGCCCCACTGAGGTCCCTGTTCTTTCCAGGCTCCATTCCCAAATCTCTGTGAGTTTCCCAACCTGGATCTGGCTACCCTACAAAGGTACGAACTAGGGTTGCCAGCTCTGGGTTTGGAAATACCTGGTGATTTGGAGGTGGAGCCTGAAGAGGGTGGCATTTGGGGAGGAGAAGGACTTCAGTGGGGCATAAGGCCACAGGGCTCCCTTTCCAAAGCAGCCCTTTTTTCCAGGTGAACTGATCTCTGTCACCTGCAGATAGTTGTAATACCGGGTGATCTCCAGCCACCACCTGGAGGTTGGCAACCATAATACTATCCAGGACCACCCCTGCTTAGCTTCCATAGTCTGATGAGAGCAGGCTAGCCTGGGCCGTCCAGTTCCATATCCTGCGCATGCACACTGGGAGGAATACCACAGGACAAAGTGGAATTTAGTTCTACAAGTTCTCTCTCTTCCGAAAGAGCCAGATGAAGCATGGAAACAAAACTCAAACTATCTGTATGACGCAATTTGGGAAGAAGCCTTTTGAAAGCACACCACTAAGATAACCCCATGCTTATCTTCAGCCTTTAAATGCGCACCCTCTTCGACAAGGTCTCCCGTTTCTTCTGGAAGATACTGCCTGTAATCTTTCTTAACGCTGAGCTCCCTGAAAGCCAGGATCTTTAAAAGCTGGGAAATGAAGCAAGGACACTTTTCTGAAGGCCCAGGGGTTGAAATACGGGCAGGTCAATTGCAGCTCATTATGAGCAGTGAGCGGAATGTGAGCGCAGAGAGGCAGAATTTGCAGCACTAATCCATATATTGGAACAATTGCTTGGCACTTGTCCGTAAAACCCGCCCCGCTTTCTATTATCATTTGCTGAGACTCAAGTCTTGAAGATAATTGGAAATTGGTTTCATAGAAATGACAGACGTGGGGTGGTCATGGGGCTTGCCATTTAAAAATGACAAGAAGAGGGACCCGCGATACTCACAAGAGGGGAATATTCCCCATGGCTCTTGCCCTGCAGAAGCAGGAGGACCTCACGCTGAGGAGGAACCGGCCACAGGTAAGCTCCCCCCCCAGCACTGGTGGTGGGGCCGAGTGGCTCCCAGCTGCTGGCCCTGCCAGTCCTCTCTCACCCAGCACCAAGGCCTGAGTGGCTCCCGACTGCCAGGTCTGCTGCCAATCTCCCCCTCCCCAAGGGCCCCGGCGGCAAGGCCTGGACGCCTCCCAGCTGCTGGGCCCACCGTTGATTTCCCTCCCATGGCACGGCAGCAAGGCCTGGATGTCTCCCAACCGCTGGTCAGCTGCAGAGTTTCCAGAGCATTCTCTGCGCATACACAGGGAACGCTCTTTTACTTTTAGGGGGATTTAAATATCCCCCATATAGTTTTGTTAAACTTTTAGGATTTTTCTGCATATCTGGGGAGTCCCCCGAGTGTGCAGGAAAATCTCTCTGCCACCCAAGTGCCCCTGATGTGCGGATTTAGATATCCGCATGCACGGGGGCACTTGGCTATTAAATATATAGATTAACAAATTCAGATTTGGAACAATTGTTCTGCATGTGCCTCCAGAAGAATGTCCCTGTTTCACCCGCAAGCTCTTTTTGACAAGTCTCTTTTCGATACTGGAGGTCTTTCATTTAGAAAGTCATTCGGTTGGTGTATGGCAGAAAGGAGGGAAATCGCTTGCTGCTGGGTTAGGAGCGCTTCAGCCCTTACAAAGAAAATCTATTATCATCCTCTCGAGAGCAGAAAGCAAATGGGGTAAGACGCACTTGTGAACGTTGTAGCCTTGTCATTGTGAACAACACTGAACAAAGCTGGTGGGGGTGTGCGTGACAGTGTTGCGGAGAAACAAATCTTGGTTGCCAAGAGAAACACATGTTGCTGTAAACACCAAAAAGGCATTAAGCAGAGAAGCAGAAAGAGAAGCAAGCAATTTATTTAAAGAAACGTAGAGCTGGAAGGGACCCCAAGCGTTATCTAGTCCACCACCACCACCCCGCCTGCACAATTCAGAAAATTCACAAAAGATTTCCAGTATCTCTGTATCAATCTGGCCTAGAGGAAAATTCCTTTGTGACCACAAAGTGGCAACTGGCATTACCCTGGGCGTGTAAGAAAGAGCCACAAGTGCCGAGCACTAGCTCAGGGGTGGCCAAACTTGCTTAATATAAGAGCCGCATAGAATAAACATCAGATGTTTGGGAGCCACAAGATATGAACAAATGTTATATATTTTTACTGGAAAATATGCAGATTTGTTTTTTAATAATATTAAATGAGTCTGCCAAAAATAATAAAAGCAGTAAAAGCAGACATTGATAACGATATTTATCTGTCCAATGAAAATATGTTTGCTAATGATATTTAGCTTCCCCAGGCGCCCCTCCGGGAGCCACACTATATATGTGATAGAGCCACATGCGGCTCCTGAGCCACAGTTTGGTGTAGTGGTTAAGTGCGCGGACTCTAATCTGGGAGAACCGGGTTTGATTCCCCACTCCTCCACTTGCACCTGCTGGATGACCTTGGGCAAGCCATAGCTCTGTACCAGCTGTTCTCTCAAGGGCAGTTGTCTTAGAGCTCTCTCAGCCCCACCTACCTCACAGGGGGTCTGTCTGCTGTTATCTCAATAGAGACCTCATGTACCTGTATCCTAATTTAGGAAACACAAGGGAGCCAGAGATTCAGAAGATTCAAGTGAAGCTTTATTGCTAGCAAAAGCGGGAAAAACTTGCAAAGGGTTTTCCCGAAGAGCATGAAGTTACATCCACACTTCATATACAGTTTCCAACAAGCAGAGGCGTAATCCATATATGGTTACTTCCTACAAATACGTGTCCTTAAGATCTATTCTGAGGACTTGACATTTCACCTATGCCAAGTCTTTGTACCTTTCCATGTACATCAAAGACTGATGCGAGTCCCCTGATTTAGTATCTCGCCCAAGCACACCTGTGTTTGCTAAATATCAATTCTTTGAAGTAATTTTAACTTTATTCCCTCTTCCCGTTCATGTAGGTGGCTCACAGGTGAATTGTGCAGGCGGGGGGGGGGAGTGGGGACTAGATAACGCTTGGGGTCCCTTCCAGCTCTACGTTTCTTTAAATAAATTGCTTGCTTCTCTTTCTGCTTCTCTGCTTAGCTTGTAGCATTCACCCTTAGCAGAAAAAGAAAGTGAATCCTGTCCATTTAAATGGGACTCTTCCAAACAACTGTGCACTGTTTTGAAGCCCTAAACCTGCCCTTTCTCCCAACAGGAATTAAGGAATTTCTCTGCACAAACTATTAAGAAAGTGACCACAACACAACTCATCTGGTTCACTGAATCCAAAAGAAGAGCTGTTACATTCTCATTGCCAAGCACAGCTGTTCTGCTTTCCACCCTCACCCCCAGTTTGCCATCCACACAAATATGCAGCACAGCAATGGATCAAGCAAGGAATACAAAGAAAAGGTACAGCCATGCAGTCCTCTGCCTCAGCTCTATGCATGCCCTAGCTCATCTTATTCTAAGGCAGACTCTTTAAACTCAGAAGCGGCAGTGATCTAAAAGCTTCCCATTAACTTGGAGTATTTCCCCAGGCTTCCAGCTCTTTGTCTTCTCCATGTGCCAATGGCTACCATCCAAGATGGAGCTCCTTGTGAGAGCTCCTTCTTGCAAGCTGTACCCAGACAGACTCCTTTCCCCCTGTGCCAGGGCAATTTATCTCTTCTGTTTGCCAACCCCATTATGAGTAATATTTCTCCTTTCTGAGATCTTCCAGGAAGACACTATTTAGTACTCCCCATTCTAAGTCTCTTTGTCACCTTCTAAATGTAGGATTCCAGACAAGGTGTGAGCTGGCCTTTTCTTTGTCTTCAACTAGAAAAGCCTATTTTGCATGCACAAAGCTTTGATGGTTGGGTACTTGTCAGAGCCATTGACCACATGGCTGATATTTGGCAGCTATTAACTTCCTATTCCTACCTCTCTTTTGCTAACAGAGATAATTTTTTAAAAACCAAGTTTGGGGTTTTAGCAGAACCCTAACCTTGAAGTGGGCCATGGTGGCTCAGAGGTTAAGATGCTGAGCTACAGACCGGAAGGTCTCTAGTTTGGCAGTTCAAGACCCGAGTGCCGTGTGATGGAGTGAGCTCCCGTCTCTGGCCCCAGCTCCTGGCCAACCTAGCAGTTCAAAAGCAAGAAAATGCAAGTAGATAAATAGGTACCACTTCAGTGGGAAGGTAACAGCGTTCCATGTGCCTCGGCGTCTAGTCATGCCGGCCACATGACCATGGAAATGTCTTTGTACAGCGCTGTCTCTTTGGCTTGGAAACAGTGATGAGCACGGCCCCCTAGAGTCGGATTCAACTGGCTTTCAACCAAGGGAAACCTTTACCTTTAACCTTGAAGTAAAATGTATTTGTCCCAAGCCAGAAAAAAGAGAGAGTGAAACAGTCCTGTTTCTATTGTCTGTGCATTGACTGATATATTATCCTCCTTTCTCACTGCGTCTCAAGGCAGATTGCAACATTTAAAAATGCAACAGTAACAATGGAAGACAAAAAACCTGCATTTTTTATATGTATAGAGGGAATAGTGCTGTCATTTATGGTAATATTTTTTGCATGTGTTATCCTGTCCTTACTGCATTATTCTCCAATCTTTTATAATGCATTTTTGCCTTCTTTATTACATTTCGTGTCTTGCACTGTTTTGAATGCATTTTCCCTCCTAATTTTGTAATCCAATCTTGTTGTGTATTTTGCCTTCTATCTCCAGACCTAGATGGCTTTTTTTAGAAAAATGAATTGTTGGGAATTCGGGGCAGTCGAGCGGCCAACTGGTCAGAACCCAATTTCTGGTGAAACACAGCCAACTAGGCACTATGGCAATGTTACAAATACATTAAATAAGCTCTAAAAGCATATGTTACAGAAACAATGGCAACAGCACCGTCCAGAACAGACTAAAAAAATTAACCTGTAAAGCTTTAAACTCTAAACTGGACGGTCCAGCAATCCTTCTATAACCACCATAAACACTTACAGATTTAACCCATACCTTCTCTCCTGTGAATCGTGTTCAGTAGTATTTTTGGACTGTGTAAAATTTTGATAGCTGCTGCGAAGGAACAGATTTGCAAACCCTATCTTCTCAGGTCCCACAACGTTGGGAAAACCCTGCAGTTGGCCAAAGTCATCCTTTGGCAGTTCAACCCCTTTCCCTTACTCCTGAAGGTACCAGCCTCTCCAGGTAGTTACTGCTCCTGCCAATAACTCTGAAAGAATATGTCTTGATGAACAGAATTGTGCCCTGACCCAGATACTCCAGGCTAGCTTAATCTCATCAGATTTCAGAATCTAAGCAGGGTCAGCCTTCACTAGTGCTTGGATGGGATACTACCAAGGAAGTCCAGAACTGCTACACAGAGACAGGCAATGGTGATTACCTCTGGAGGGTCTCAGAGTTCCAGTCATCTCCAAAACATCATAAATGGCTCTTATGGCAACCTCTCAACAGAATTAACTGGACTACCTCATCAGAAGCCTTCAACGACTCCACCAGCTGGTCCCTCATCTAAAGTTGGGACAAATGGCTGTATTTGCCCTGAACACAACAAATCTCTCAATGTAATATCTGAGCTAGATTGACTAGATTATAACAACCAGAAACGGAGACAACCCCAGGGACATGCCTTTCAGCTCATATCCTGGAGTATTGTGGGATGGGGAAGCAAATGTGGAGGTTTTGATTTACTGAGCTTTCTGAAGGATTTTGACATTATACTTTTACAGGAGACTTGGTCATCCAGAGATATTTTAATCAGTGGTTTCACTTCCTACACACACCCTACCTCTGGATGTCTCTTGCCTTGACAACTCTATGGGTTCACTGTAAGTCGGCCCCCCTAAACAGTACCTGTGTTGAGACATTAGAGGCTCCACCTAGCTGCCATGCCTCTGATTTTTTTTTAACTAACTAGCATGAGAACAGTTTGTTGTATTCTTGCACTTTCAAACCATCACACTCAAGGGATGGTGAGCTCAGCCATTTGGAAAGAGGGACCAAACTGGTATGACGTGCTTACAGAGATCAGGGTCTGAATATTCAAAATATAAAGAAAGTTTAATAAACAAAAATAAAAAAGAGTACACACAGTTTGTTCAAGCATCAGGGTAAGCAAGGATGTAAAGAAAAGGTGAAAGCACACACTACACTAATCCCTAAACTTTATACTTGTCCTAAACAATGTTGTTCCTATAATAGAGTAGTAATTCTTCAGCTTGCAACATTAGAAGTCCACCCTTACCTCAGTTTTCCCCTTTTAAAAAGATTTCATCTCCCTTTGAGGTCAGTCCTGATCTTCCTGCGCCTTTTGGCTGTCCCAGTATTTGCCCCCCCATAGGTACGACATTCCATCAAGCCATGAGATGGTAATGCTTTTGTTCTTACTTTAGCCAGAGCCATTTGCATGACTAAGGGCTAGAGCAAGGGTGTCAAACTCATTTGTTACGAGGGCCGGATCTGACATAAATGAGACCTTGTTGGGCTGGGTCATGTGTGTCATAAAACATAATGCCAGGTAGCAGAGATATAAATTTTACAAAGGACACAGCCAGTGCTTTACCAGACACTCTCGATCACACAGGAGAGGTTTGCCTATCTATCTCTCCTGTGCAACTGAGAGAGACTGGCCAAGCAAGCTGTGATGTGGCAGCAGCAAGAGAACTGGAAAAGGAAGTAAGAAACAGCCAGGGCCTTGGGGGCCGGATTGGGGCCCTCCAAGGGCCTGATCCGGCCCCTGGGCTGCATATTTGACACCCCTGGGCTAGAGAACTCTATACCTGGGAGAAAGATTACTCATCTCCTGTAGTTTTCCTTTTGCTAGCTACGACCTTATATCTGGGTTCCATTTCATAGACTGAGTGCAGTCCCAATCAATGTTCCCTCTAAGCTGCAGAGTCTTGTGAGCAGAAATTCTACTTTGTGAGCTACTGGCATTAAAGTTGAGAGGGAGTGATTTGGCTACTGCATAAATTAACTTGCTCTGGAGCCATCCTTCCTGAGCTGAGACAAAACTGTGTGAGCCAGAGGCTAAAAAAACCTGTGAGTTAGCTCACACTAGCTCAGCTTAGAGGGAACATTGGTCCCAATGTTTTGAATTACTGGGGTGAATTCTTATGTGGAGGGCATTTCTCAACAGCCAGTATCAACATCTGTGGCCAGTTGTTTTACAGTAGTTTGCAGGGATTTAAAGGACTGATGCACTACTCAGTCTATCAATTTTTATCCTACCCTTCCTCCATGTATCTCAGAACACACTCAGTTGCACCCACCCATTTTGTCCTGTAACAGGCCTGTGAAGTAGGCTAAGATAGATACAAGTTCACCTGGTGAGCTGTATGACAATTTTTTACCCAGGTCTCCCAGATTCTGGTCTGACATTCTAGGCACAGTTCTAGCCTTCAGTCTCATGTACTGAAGCTGCAACCTATATGCATACATTCCATGGTAGCTCACCAAACTATGCTCCAGTCCCCGACAACGGCTGCTCTTCCATACATTGCAGAACCACCAACCAAGCCTACTAGACCTTAGGCATCCGTTGCATAGGCGTCAACTACGGGGGGGCTCGAGCCACCCCCGAATGGAGCGCCCTCTGCCGCGCCTCCCTGGGCCCTACCTAGGGCTGCTGCCGCTGTCTCTCTCTCTCCCCCCCCCCCGGCCTGGCCACTCCATCCTCTGTCCATCCATCCAGGGGCCACCCTGGCGGATGAAGGGAGGGACGGAAGCAGGAGTGGTCGGGGGGGAGGCGGCGGCGGTGGGGACATGGTTCCGGCAGGTGTGCGCACACAGAAGAGCCCCCCCCCCGGATTTTCCAAACTCAACGCCCCGATCCGTTGCATCACACAAAGTGATTCAATGCCTTGGTCGGGAAAACACCTATGGGTTTGGACTTTTGTGGAGAAGGCTGGTCAGTCTGGGAACATTGTCCACCTACACTGATCTGGGAGCTGTGATGCACACTTTTCATCATAGGTGAGTGAGTGTAAAGAACTCATTGAGAAGCTCCTGAGAAGTTCTGAGGAAAGGCCAAAGCTCTTGGGCGCATAGTTTGAGAATCACTTGTAACAGTTATGCTCAATTAGTTTAAGGCAGAGATGTGAATTAGACGACCAACCACATTTTTTCTAAGTCTAAGAGAAGGAGAAGGAGGAGATTGGATTTATACCCTGCCCTTCACTCAGAGTCTCAGAGTGGCTTATGTTTCTGCATTTGATGGGAATGGTAGCACGGTAGTCAATATTCAATCTCACGCTAGCATCTGAAGCTATAGAAAATTACGATCTGAGCAAATTAGAGGTTGGGCATTGATGCCTTTGTGGGATTTTTTTTACGGCTGGGAAACTGCGAGCAAAATGAAGAGCGTTTTCCATCTGCATGTTGAGCAGTGGGGGCAGATGACTTTCCTTCCCGCCCTGCTGTAAAGTGCCTCAAGGAGAAAGGTCATTAAAGGGACTCCTTGCCCTCTGTGGGTTTGCTAATGATACTTAAATGTACATGGCTTCCTGTCAGGCATGTGGGGGAAAGGCTGGGTCTGAATGAGGCCCATGTTTGAGTAGCTTCTTGGAGATTTGCAGGAGAAAAGCTTGAGAAACATCATCCGTGTCACTATGCACCAGGCGCTGTGATAGATGATAAAATTTAGAGCAGAGATTCCCCTAGGGGTGCTGTGATTCTCAAAGAGACTTTTCTATAGAGCCTTTTGGAATTTTAGGGAACAAATCCAAAGGAGCCTGAAAGGAACAGTAAAAACCGGATGCTTTGGGTTGCTCCTTAAACTGAGTGTCTAAGTGGACAGGCCCTGCCAGTCTGAATAGACTACACTGGTCTTGATGGACCAGTCTGATTTGGTATAAGGCGGCTTCAAATGTCCATGTTTCCCCATCATATATGACTGGTATAATGCTGTAAAGTCTACATCTCTGTAGTTTGAAGATCAGTTGAAATCCCTGGAGATTGGTGGGCCCGCCTGGAGGCTGGCAAATCTATTTAGAAGAAGAAGAGAAGAGATTGGATTTATATCCCGCCCTTCACTCACTTGGAGTCTCAGAGGGGCTTACAATCTCCTTTCCCTTCCCCTCCCCACAACAGACACGCTGTGAGGTAGGTGGGGCTGAGAGAGCTCTGACAGAAACTGCCCTTTTTTAAGAACAGCTGTGCCAGAACTATGGCTTGCCCAAGGTTATCCAGCAGGTGCAAGTGGAGGAGTGGGGAATCAAACCCCGTCCTCCCGGTTTAGAGTCCGCACACTTAACCACTACACCAAACTGGAAAAGAGACGGAAGCCTAATCTCAAGGATACTATTCCCTATTACAAATGGTCAGCTAATCTGGTAGCACGTGTGTGCGAGTTAGGGGTGCCAACCTCCAGGTGGGGCCTGGAGATCTCCTGAAATTATAACTGATCCCCCAGACCATAGAGATCAGTTCCCCTGGAGAAAATAGCTGCAGAAGGAGGAGGAGGAAGAGTTGGATTTATACCCCACCCCCACTCATTACACAATCTCCTTCCCTTCCCCTCCCCACAACAGACACCCTGTGAGGCAGGTGGGGCTGAGAGAGCTTTGAGAGAACTGTGACTGAGCCAAGGTCACCCAGCTGGCTGCCTGTGGAGAGTGGGGAATCAAAACTGGTTTGCGAGATCAGGGTCCTGCCACTCTTAACCACTACATCAAACTGGAGGGTGGACTCTATGGCGTTATACCCCGATGAGGTCCCTCCTCACCTCACCCCAAACCCTGCCCTCCACATGCCCCATCCACAAATTTCCCCACGCAGAGTTGGCAATCCTCATGCAAGTAAGATGGCATGGTTTCTAGGAGATACCTGTAGATGCATCATAAGAACATAAGAGAAGCCAATGGTGGATCAGGCCAGTGGCCCATCCAGTCCAACACTCTGTGTCACACAGTGGCCAAAAACACCAGGTGCCCTCAGGAGGTCCACCGGTGGGGCCAGGACACTAGAAGCCCTCCCACTGTTGCCCCCCCCCCCAGCACCAAGAATACACTTGCCCCAGACTGAGAGTTCCTATCTATACCTTGTGGCTAATAGCCATTGATGGACCTCTGCTCCATATGCTTGGTTCGTGGTTCGTGCCGCTTTTTGCAGGGAGCAGAAAGCTTCGCAAACTGCATCAAAATTCATGGAAGTTGATGGCGGTTCTTCAGTTTGCGAACATTGCTGCACGAATCACGAACCAGCCAATATTCATGATGAACTTTAGTTCAGCAGCCAGTTCATGCACATCCTTAGAGTTCAGTTCCCGGGGGGGTGGGGGATGCCTACTTTGAAAGGCAAATGTATGATATTATACCCTGTTGAAGTCACTCCCCAAACCCAGCCCTCCCCAGGTGCTATCCCCAAATCTTCAGGAATTGTCCAGCCTGGATTTGGCAATCCTTGAGGATGAGAACTGCAGTCAGGGCACATTTGATTTTGGAACATCTTGTTTGCAAAATTCGCTTCCTCACTAGTTATGTGTGCTGAATGACAAGGTTTGTCTGTCCAAGGTTCCTGCATAAAAGAGCCCGGCTGAGCAGGGGGTCAGACTAGATGGCCTGTGGGGCCCCTTCCAACTCTGTGATTCTATGATCCAATGATTTTATGATTCAGGACAGGGCAGGTGAGCGGCAGGGGTGCCTTCAGCCCCGTAAGCCAGGAATTCCTGTGGTTTTTTGCAAGAGTGTGCCCATTGTAAAAAGAAGGCAAGAAGTTCGCGCCAGAGGCTGAAGCACGAGCTCAGCTGGATTTTAATGTTGTATTTACTGCAGATATTTGCAAATCCTGCTGTGGCTGAGACTCCTACTGTGCCCAACATTGTATTCAATCCACTGGGGAAAGCTAATGAAGTACTTTGGTTGCCTTTCAATGCTTTTTTGGGATTTTATACATTGTTAGCGATGTTCTTACAATACTTTTTGAGGGGGGGGGTATTGCATTCTGGAGTTTTATGCCTTAGGATACAAGAAGAGCCCTGCTAGATCAGCCCACTGGTCCATCTAGTCCAGCCTCCTGTCTCACACAGGGGCCAACCAGTTCCTCTAGAGGGCCAACAACAGGGCAGAGAGGCTGAAGCCTTCCCCTGAGAAGAACCTCAGAAGAGCCCTGCTGGGTCAGACCAGTGAGGGTCCCTCTAGTCCAGCATCCTGTCTCACACAGCGGCCAACCAGTTCCTCTGGAGGGCCAACAACAGGGCATACAGGCCGAGGCCTTCAAAAGAACATCAGAAGAGCCCTGCTGAGTCAGACCAGTGAGGGTCCATCTAGTCCAGCCTCCTGTCTCACACAGTGGCCAACCAGTTCTCCTGGAGGGCCAACAATAGGGCATAGAGGCTGAGGCCTTCCCCTGAGAAGAACCTCAGAAGAGCCCTGCTGGGTCAGACCAGTGAGGGTCCCTCTAGTCCAGCATCCCGTCTCACACAGTGGCCAACCAGTTCTCCTGGAGGGCCAACAATAGGGGAATAGAGATGGAGGCCTTCCCCTGATAAGAGCATCAGAAGAGCCCTGCTGGGTCAGACCAGTGAGGGTCCCTCTAGTCCAGCATCCTGTCTCACACAGCGGCCAACCAGTTCCTCTGGAGGGCCAACAACAGGGCATAGAGCCCTGCTGAGTCAGACCAGGGAGGGTCCATCTAGTCCAGTCTCCTGTCTCACACAGTGTCAGTTAGCACTGCCATAGATATGGGTAACTGTCTTTTCATGATCAATAAGGCTGCTGAACGTATTACATGTGTCAATGCTTGCTGTTTTACAATCGGTGTTGATGATCTATTAACAATACTTTGTGTTCCAAAGTTTTCCCCGACCCTCGTACATCCCGCCCGGGAGATAGTATCGGTGACTCGACTCCCACCTTTGGAATGCGAGCCTCGCTTGCCTGCTTCGCTTTGCGCATGCTCATAAGTCATTTGCTTTTCGTCCCCTCTTATCTCTAGCTGGCTATTCCTTAGCTGGCGGCCTCGAACAGGAAGCGCCTCTTGTTATGTGTTACAAGAATCACAGGTGTTATGTATTTCTTTGCTTAGTTGTCTCTGAGTTACAAGAATCACAGGTGTTATGTATTTCTTTGCTTAGTTGTCTCTGAGTTACAAGAATCACAGGTGTTATGTATTTCTTTGCTTAGTTGTCTCTGAGAACATCTTCTCCAAAAACCTTCAACAGTGTTTTTCCCCGAGAACCTGTTTTGCCGCGCTTTCCTTGGGAACAGTGGCCAGTATATTTGGGTGCCAATAATTCTCACTATTGATTGGTAGATGGTAGACGAGCCATATTTCATATCACGTATAATTGTAGCTGCATTTCTAAGCTTGGGCATTACTAACAGGAAAAGTGTTTGACCAACATGATTTTTTCTACAAATAAAGGACTTTCTGTTTAAGGAGATCTGTTGTGGACTAGATCCACTGGCACATGCTCACACACAGTGGCCAAGAACCAAAAGAGGTAAGTCAAACAGAATAGAGGGCCAACAATAAAAACTTAATGTATATAATATTAAAAAAAACATGTATTTATTAGCAAAGAGTTAAAAAAAAAAAACATGTAAGGGCCCAATCACACCTCATGTAAAAATACCAAAATCTTACACATAGGGGCCTATAGACTTGAGCTGACGTGTTTCGGCCTGCTTAAGCCTTCTTCAGAGTTCAAACACAATGAGGAACAAGTTGGCTTATATCATAATGCTGTACCATTATGCAATTGTGCTACACTGTTACAAAATGTACCAGGAAAGAATTGTTCCAAAGTGAAACCACTAGGCACAGAATAAAAGTATAAATGAGGCCTCCAAAGATGCAGTTACGTGCCAAATGATTCACTGATGATAATTTCTGGTCCAGAGCCTTCCATAAGAACATAAGAGAAGCCAATGTTGGATCAGGCCAGTGGCCCCTCCAACTCTGTCACACAGTGGCCAAAAACACCAGGTGCCCTCAGGAGGTCCAGCAGTGGGGCCAGGACACTGGAAGTCCTCCCACTGTTGCCCCCCCCCAAGCACCAAGAATACAGGGCATCACTTGCCCCAGACTGAGGGTTCCTATCTATACCTTGTGGCTAATAGCCACTGATGGACCTCTGTTCCAGATGTTTCTCCAGTTCCCTCTTAAAGCTGCCCATGCTTGTAGCCACCACCACCTCCTGTGGCAGTGAATTCCACGTGTCAATCACTCTTTGGGTGAAGAAGGACTTCCTTTTATCTGTTCTAACCCGACTGCTCAGCAATTTCATGGAGTGCCCATGAGTTCTTGTATGGTGAGAAAGGGAGAAAAGGACTTCTTTCTCTACCTGCTCTGTCCCATGCATGATCTTATAAACCTTGATCATGTCACCCCTCAGCTGTCATTTCTCCAAGCTAAAGTGCCCCAAGCGCTTCAACATTTCTTCATAGGGAAAGTGTTCCAACCCTTTTATCATTCTAGTTGCCCTTTTCTGCACTTTTCCCAATGCTGTAATATCTTTTCTGAGGTGTGGCGACTAGAACTGTATACAGTACTCCAAATGAGGTCACACCATCGATTTATACAGGGGCATTATGATACTGGCTGATTTGTTTTCAATTCCCTTCCTGATAACCCCCAGCATAGCGTTGGCCTTTTTCATTGCAGTCGCACACTGTCTTGACATTTTCATTGAGTTATCCAAGGATTGTTTTATTCAAGCCAAAGCGTCCTCAGTAAAATTGTCCCTCTAGCAAGGAGCAGTGCTGATTGGCTAAAGTGCTGGAGCTTTATACCAGGTGGAAGATGATACAATCCTTGTGGAATGCCTTGAAATAGAGAAGAAGAAGAAGAAGAAGAAGAAGAAGAAGAAGAAGAGGAGGAGGAGGAGGAGGAGGAGGAGGAGGAGACTGGATTTATACCCCGCCCTTCACTACCCAAGGGAGTCTCAGAGCGGCTTACAAACTCCTTTCCCTTCCCCTCCCCTCCCCACAACAGACACCCTGTGTGCAGTGTTCCCTCTAAGCCAAGTTACTGTAAGCTAGCTCACAGTTTTTTAGCCTCCAGCTCACAGATCTTTGTCTTAGTTCAGGAAGGCTGGCTCCAGAGCAAACTAATGTATGCAGCAGCCAAATCGCTCACTCACAACTTTAATGCCAGTAGCTCACAAAGTAGGATTTTTGCTCAGAAGACTCCACAGCTTAGAGGGAGCATTGCCTGTGAGGTAGGTGGGGCTGAGAGAGCTCTCCCGAGAACTGCTCGTTCAAGAACAGCTGTGCCAGAACTATGGCTTGCCCAAGGTCATCCAGCAGGTGCAAGTGGGGGAGTGGGGAATCGAACCCGGATCTCCCAGATTAGAGTCCGCGCACTTAACCACTACATCAAACTTGCACATCCCACAGCATAACATTTAAAACTTCAAAACAATACAAATTCCAGACTAGATGTTAAACTGTCATAAAATCACACCAGTCCACCTGTTCATTTAAAACATACGGGGGCTAAAGTTTTAAGGGGCTGGATCCAAAACAATTCTCTGGTTTTTAAACCCTGAGTCATCTGCAGATTGTTGCAAGGTCAAACATATTCCAGAGCAAAGAAAGAGAAGTTTCTATCACTGTGCCCAGCTGTAACAAAGTGATTGGTGAGGGGACTGTTTTTTCTTCTTCGTCTGCTGCAACTTCTGCTTTCTGTGATCCTAATCTTTATTGGCCTTGAAGTGCAACCTATGTACATTTTTTCACATTTACAGATGATGCCATAGATAAGACCCTTTGAGTTACAGTTGAAAAATGGTTTAATGCAATACCTTTTCTGCTTAGCTGAATCATAGCAAAAAACTTGTACGTAACATCAAATTACAGACTTCACATCATCCACAGGGAAAGTTGCCAGTGGGTAAATTTTGCCTGTCTATTTATTTATTTATTTACTTTTAATTTATATCCTACCTTGCCGGGCAAACTGGCTCCAGGCGGCGTACAACAATTAAAATGCGATAAACAATAAAATACAATAAAATTCACATAGACAAAATACAGTTCAATTTAGTATGCTTTTGCTTTTTTCCACAGCACACCACCATATGTGCCTGCTCCTAAGCTTGTTACTCCCAGAACGACATTCCTGCGTGTTCCTGCTCGAAATGACCCCTGGATAAGGACATAAGAAGAGCCCTGCTGGATCAGACCAATAGTCCATCTAGTCCAGCATCCTGTCTCACAACAGTTGTACTGGACGGCCAACAACAAGGCAGAGAGGCTGAGGCCTTCCCCTGAGAAGAACATCAGAAGAACTCTGCTGGGTCAGACCAGTGGTCCATCTAGTCTGTCATCCTGTCTCACCCACTAGCCAACCAGTTCCTCTGGAGAGCCAACAACAGGGCATAGAGACCTGATAAGGGCATAAGAGCCCTGCTGGGTGAGACCAATAGTCCATCTAGTCCAGCACTGTCTCACACAGTGGCCAACCAGTTCCTCTGGAGGGCCGAGGCTGTCCCCTGGTTTTGCCCCCTGGCTCTGGGATTCAGAGGATTAGTGCCTCTGAATGTGGATGTTCCCTTCAGTCACCATGGCTAGTAGCCATTGATAGACTTATCTTCCATGAATTAAATAAATGAATAAAATAAAATAATCATGGCATTGCTTCTGAATGCCTAACAGGCACCACTCAATGGCTCATTCTTCAAGAATGGACTTTCTAGAAGGTGGACTCTCTTTCTGGGGGGTGTCTATTTCTGGTGCAGATCCTCTGTGTTCCCCACCCCCACCCCCTAGATTACCTGCTTTAATCCAGGAACCAAATCTCTAATTAAATTGCCTTCCCTTGAGGATTTGCTGCATGAAGAGAACTGAGGGGAACTGAGGGGATTTTTTGGAATCAAACTCCCGTGGCCGAATTTCCATTACGAACGACCTCCCGCTTGAGTGAGCTCACCTCCGAGGATAATTGTCAACACTGGGCGGCTTGCGATAGTGTGGGACAGCGGGGAGAGATATTTGCTGAGTGGAAAGGGGTCACAGGGATTCATATTTCACACTCCGCTTCCACTGCTTCAAGAAAACAAACAGGCAGAAAGGTGCATTCGTAATGGATGCTTATGAGGTGACGGCCACGAATCTTTCTTGCCTGTGCTCTCTAGGGGGATTTTGTGGGCATTCCCGGCAGGAATAAAGTTTCATGGAGAGTGGGGATGAACTCGGGTCTCTCATTTTCTTCTTGTATGTACATAGAGCTGTGCAGACACATAGGCTGTGGTCACATGCACCAGTTGAAGCATAGAATTTGATGCACAGTTGCGAGATCACACAGCCCTTCGAAGCTGCAGGTGCAGCCCATCACTGTGTGATCAGATGCAACCGTGGGTGAGTTGAGGGGTTTTTTTTTGCTATCTGTATCCCTTGTGCATAAACAAGGAATTGCACCTTCACACTGAAGGCCCCCTATGGAGTATGCGATGATGTGCATACTGCGAAGGGGGAGGAATGGCACAAAGTTGGGATGGCATGATCAGACCACCCCAACTGAATGAGAGCGTGGTTGAGCGATCACGGGGGAAAGTCTGTCTTTTAACACCGCTTCCATGGCAGATGCTGCCCAGATGTTGCTCTCTGATCACTCCCTTTAGATCCATCAGGCTCGATTTCCACCACGGCTTCAGTGATCCTGTTTTTTTGAGAATCACTGAAGCCGTGGGGGAATTTGGGCGAAGCTGCGGGTCAAAATGCGACGTGGGGCAAATAGTGGGAAATTCAAGCATGCAATCGGGGCAAAGGGAAGAATGACACCAGAGCAGCGCCTCATGAGAAATCGGTCTTGGTTTTCCCCTACCCGGAAAGAAATATATCTTAAGCTTGTTTGTTTGAAACATCCCCGCTCAGTTACAAGGCGCTCTCCCAACTCCCACATGGACCCACTACCCTCTCAACATTGCTATTTTCAACGTTAATAAATGCCAGTGGGCGTATTTTGTTTGCTTTTCCTGGTTAGCCCTTTCTAGCTCTTGGGTCTGGTCCACCTCTCTTTTCGGGGGGGGGGTGTGTGTGATTATGTTCTACATTAACCCCACAATTATATTCCAGACAGGCTGTAACCACCCACACAGCAGGCCAAAGAGCTCTTAGCAAAAACGATTACGGTGATAATGGAAGGAGGTGAGCCAAGAATAACAATCTCCCTCCCCGGTCCCGGTGGGGCTCTCAACGGCCACCCAAAAAGATTGGTTTTTGTGGATGACTCCCTTCTTCCCTCCTGGTTAGAAGAGAGAAGAAAAGGTCAGTAGGGGAAGTAGTTCTTTTTTGAGGAACATAAAGGGATTATTTTTGGTTGAACCCCCCTCCCCTTCACCCCTGCAAGGAGTTTGACTAGAATTGTGGAAAGACAGCCATGTGGGCGTGAGGAGGCTGTTCTTTTATTAAGTTTTCACACTGTCCCGAGAGACCTCCTTAATTCATTTTGCTTAACTAAATCTGGAATGGTGCGGCTCCTCGGTGGACATTTGCTTCCACTGAGGTGAATTAAAAGGTTTGGCCGAGGTACAAGAAGCAAGCTACCTGGACTAGCTAATGGCTTGGAGGCAGACGCCACGGTGGCTTCATTTCCCGTCCTTCTTTCGAAGGATGAAATGCTCTGGACACATTCCTTTCCCCCTTTTAAAGCACTGGCAATAAGGCAGAGATTCCACTTTCAGTCAGCAGAACTGGGAGAGGGAGCTGAAGGGTTAAACCCCTCTCTGTTCCCTGCATGGCCCCAAGGCAAATCGAGGGGGCAAGAAGAACCTGTGGTTTGCACTTGATGGGAGTACAGAGATGGATGCTCTTCCTCACGTCTGTTTTTGCTCTAAAAGCAGGATGAGCCAGGGTTCAAATCCCCACAATATCACAAAGATCACACAGTGTGATCAGAGTTGGGGAAATGGGGTTGCCAACCTCCAGGTAGGGTCTGGAGATATCCTATAATGACAATTCATCTCCCGTCCACAGAGATCATTCTGGTGTAGTGGTTTGGTGTAGTGGTTAAGAGTGTGGACTCCATTCTGAGAAAAGTGAGTTTGATTCCCCCACTCCGCTGCATGCAGCTGCTGGTGTGACCTTGGGTCAGTCATGGCTCTCTCAGAGCTGTTCTCTCGAGAGCGGTTCTCAAAAGAGCTCTCTCAGGCCCATGTACCTCACAGGGTGTCCGTTGTGGGGAGGGGAAGGGATTGCAAGCGGGTGGGGGGTATAAATCCAATCTCCTCCTCCTCCTCTTCTTCTTTTTCCCTTGGAGAAAATGGCTGCTTTGGAAGGCGGACTCTAAAGCATTGTACCCCACTGAGGTCCCCATCCTCCCCAGGCTCCTCCCCCAAATCTCCAGGAATTTCCTAGCCTGGATTTGGTTAGCCTATGGCAAAATCGACCACTCATACATGCCGAGCTGCGTTCTGTAAAGAGGACCACAGAAACAGCAACCGCTACCTACAAACTCTCCAATCCCAGAGAGGCTTTCAGGAAATACCTAATTTACTGGCAGAGACCAAACAACACAAGAGAAGCATTACAGCTCCCCCCCCCCCGCCCCCCCGCTCTGGAATAACCACTCTCTTAATGTATGCTTTATTCTGCTGGTGCATGACCTTAACAAATGAAAGGTTGAACGATTGATTGGAGCTCCCCCCAGAGTTCAAAGGGACAAAATGCACCCCACATCAATAACCGCTTTCACATCGATCCAGCCGGTCACACCCGGCCACCTCACCAACACAGAGACCCGCTGGAGGCCAAATCAAACAATACCGGAAAATCACACAGCCATTAAACATAAAAGCTAGCTGGAAAAAGACTGTTTAAAAAAAACCATCTGAAATGATCACTCCCTTCGTTAAAAAGCCTGGATTGAAATGAATACTTTTGGCCTGGAGCAAAAAAGACAGTTGCATAGCCATAGACCAGACAGGTGTCCTGCCTTGGCGGGAGACCTCGCACCCGCAGCCGAAGCCTCATTTGTCAGCTTTTTAGGTTACCAAAGGGAACCAGGGAGGAAACAGGCATCCCCCCCAGTGATGTCACTTCCAGCTCGAACTGGAATGTAGGGATGCCAGCCTCCAGGTGGGACCTGGAGATCTCCCAGAATTACAGCTCATTTCCAGACTACAGAGAATAGTTCCCCCGGAGAAAATGGATGCTTTGGAGGGAGGACTGTATGGCATAGTACCCTGCCATCCCCAAATCTCTAGGAGAAAATGGATACCTTGTCCTCGTCTTTTGCTCATCTTCTGGAAAGATAGTCTTTGGACAGGACTTCTCAGACAGGATTTCCTATTTAGCCTGTGATATTTGGGATATTTCATCTTTGGGACAGAATTTCCTTGAACTATCATTAGTCTTTGTCATAATTTGTCAGATGTAAAACAAGACGGCCCTATCCGTTTAAAAACATACCTCATTGCAATGTTTAGTATTTGTGTCTGCGTATTGTGTCACAGTTTCTTGTTCTCAACAGTTTTCACCACAGGGATTAAGGGAAACTCCTAGAGTGTCACCCGGAAGTGACATCACATCCTCCCGAAACTGTACCCTCCCAGGCACCACCCTAAAAATCACCCAGCATATAGTTATTTTATTTGTTTGCTTCATTTATACCCTGCCTTTCACCCCAATGGGGACCGAAAGCGGCTTACATTATTCTCCCGTCCTCCATTTTACCCTCACAACCACCCTGTGTGGTAGGTTAGGTGGAGAGTGTGTGACTGACCCAAGGTCTCCCAGCAAGCTTCCATGGCACAACCGGGGATTTGAACCTGGAGTTCCCAGATCAGAGTCCCTTTAACTACCATGACCTGGGCCTGACATGGAGCCAAGCTGCACGCTGAAGCAGTGGAAGCATTTTTCTGTCAGGACAGAAGCTCAGTTGACTTCACAGAGCAATGCAAAGCTACAAATGGTTTGCCAGAAGATTAAAGAACACCCATTTGGCATTCCTGGCAGGTACGGCCCCTAAATGGCGTGATTGACAATGTTCGTTGAGGGAGTCAGCCGAGGGAGAATTATCTTCCCGAAAGGATATCATTTCTTTCTGGGCTGCCCATCATCCATTCCTTGTGAGACCAAGAGCCAATTAACTGGCCTAGGGGGAAATGGAGGCTCAGTGCTCACCGGCTGGTTTTTGCTTCTTAAGCACTGGGATTGCCTGTCATTCTCAAACAGTTGCCGCAAACAGAGTCAGCACATGCAAATGCCCAAAGGATATCTGCAGCCAGTCTGGTGTAGTGGTCGAGTGCGTGGACTCTACTCTGGGAGAACCAGGTTTAACCCCCCACGCCTCCACTTGCAGCTGCTGGATGACCTTGGGCAAGCCACAGTTCTGCCAGAGCTGTTCTTGAAAAAGAGCAGTTTCTGTCAGAGGTCTCTCAGCCCCGCCTACCTCACAGGGTGTCTGTTGTGGGGAGGGGAAGGGAAAGGAGTTTGTAAGCCGCTCTGAGACTCCTTTGGGTAGTGAAGGGCGGGATATAAATCCAATCTCCTCCTCCTCCTCAAGACAGGAGAACTGAAGATATGAGTCCAAATAGAAACAAAAACCTGTAGAACCATAACTAATTAACTCTTCAAGAAGTCTCTTTTTTAATATACCAATTTACTAAGTACATCAGTATCAAATAATAGAAATAACATCTCAGCGTCCAGTTTGCTCTGAGAGACAGTTTGGTGCAGTGGTTGAGTGCGTGGACTCGAATCTGGGAGAACCAAGTCTTATTTCCCCATTCCTCCACAAGCAGCTGCTGGGTGACCTTGGGTCAGTGACAGCTCTCTCAAGCTGTTCTCCCAAGAGCAGTTCTCTCACTCAGCCCCACCTAACTGACAGGGTGTCTGTATGGGGAGAGGAAGGGAAAGGAGTCTGTAAGCCGCGCTGAGATTTGGTGAAGGGCGGGATATAAATCCAATCTCCTCCTCCTCCTCCTCTTCTCATTTATTCCACAGTGCCACTGGAGGAGAGCAGGCAGAGCCAGAGAACGGATGCCGAGGGCCAAGACATAGACTTCTGAAGTGGAGGGGCAAAGGGGGCAGTGTCCCCTGAACAATGGCTGGCAGGGGCAAAGCCCCCCAACCTACCGATGCACGGGCCAGAAGCTGAGTGCTGCCATTTTCAAGAATGGCTGATAAACCAGAAATAGACATGCACCCCATTCTCCTTTTGGGCGTGGTGACCGACAACTTGGTATAATTTGGCAGGGGTACGATGGAGCGGGAGCGCACAGGAGTGCAGCTCCGGGAGTGAGGAGCCCAGGGGGCGGGCACATGACCAAGCCCCGCCCCCTCCTCTGCTTCCCCTAGCAGTGCAGAGGCGCAGCGCCCCGGGGAAAGCCCTGCTAGGGTCTTTATTGTTTATAATGTTTTGTTTTAATATTGATAATTTTATCATTGTTCCTTTTATGACTGTGAGCTGCTTTTCCAGAGACTTGCTCAAGGTGGCATATAAATTTTCTAAGTATACCATTTTTTATCTGGGCACACGGCACATAAGTACTGGAGAAATTTCACCAACCCTTCAGCAGCTTCCACCTTATCAGTTTGGTGTAGTGGTGTAGTGGTCAGGAGTTGGACTCTAATCTGGGAGAACTGGGTTTGATTCCCCCGTCCTCCACATGCAGCTGCTGGTGTCACAAGTTCTCTCAGAGCTGTTCTCTCAGAGCAGTTCTCAAAAGACCTCTCTCAGCCCCACCTACCTCACAGGGTGTCTTGTTGTGGGGAGGGGAAGGGATGGGTGGTGCACATGTCCTGGGTATCTCAAGTCTACTTGAAACCTGGTGGTTTCAAGGGAGCAGGAAGAGAATGAGGGTGTGTTCTTTACGCTTCTTTTTATTGCACCAAGTATTGGATGGGGAAGGGAACGGAGGAAGAGCAGGTCAGTTTCACTCACCTGTGGAGTGGAGCCGGAGGCGGGGGTGTTGCCTTCTGACCCACTTCCGGTATGTTAGGGGGTGTGGCATATGCAAATGAGTTATGCACATGAGTTATGCAAATGAGCTCCTGCACCTCTTTTTCTACAAAATGACCCCTGGCCAAGAGGATGGTATTTTATCAAGGATGCCATCTCTGGGTTGGGAAATACCTGGAGATTTAGGGGGTGGAGCTTGAGGAGGGCGGGGTTTGGGGAGGGGGTGGGACTTCAGTGGGGTATAATGCCACAGAGTCCACCTTCCAAAGCGGCCATTTTCTCCAGGGGATCTGATCTCTGTTGCCTGGAGATCAGTTACAATCAGTGTTCCCTCCAAGCTGAGTTAATGAGAGCAAGCTCACAGTTTTTTAGCCTCCGGCTCACAGATTTCTCTCTTAGCTCAGGAAGGATGGCCCCAGAGCAAACTAATTTACGCAGTAGCCAAATCGCTCGCTCCCAACTTAAATGCCCGTAGCTCACAAAGTAGAATTCTTGCTCACAAGACGCCACAGCTTAGAGGGGAGCATTGGTTATAATCCCCGGAGATCTCCAGCCACCGCCTGGAGACTGACAAACCTTTATCGTATGCAGGAGCTGATGCACTGCCCGGCATTTGTGGAAGCATTTCCTCCACTCCAGCACAAACACGCCGTCAAAAAACAAGCATCTAATTGCCAAACAAACCTGGATCCCTCTGAGATGGATATAAGTCTCTCCAAAAATTTGGAACAGGGGAAGGGGTTGTGGAGCAGCTTTATCGTAAACCATTTCATCCCTTGGCCTTTGAGGTTTGCATGTTGAAATACCGTTGCTTTGGAGTGTGGCCGGCTTCCACTCTAATTACATTGTTGCCCCAATTCCCTTCCCTGGTTTATCTTCTGTTCCTGGCAGTTCCAAGAGATGTGTCATCTCTTATAGGCCGGTGTCTGTCTGCTGGGATGTCCTGCAGAGACCATTTACATTCCAATGAGCGCCGCTGGATGCATTCGGTGGTTTCCGTTAGCAGACACTGAAATAGGTTGGTGTCCTACTTCAGATCAGCAGGGAGCTGTCCAAGAAAGTGCACAGGGCTGAACTTTTGATGTACTAAACCCCAGAAGGTCAAGAATCTAACTGAGGAGTCTTTTATATTTGTATTTGATTAATTAATTTATGAGATTATTTTTTTTTAGTCGCCACTCGCCCAAGGCGACTTACGCCATTAAAAGCAATACGGTAGAAACAACATAAAAAGAAATATATTAACATTTTAAAATATTCATAGAATCATAGAGTTGGAAGGGGCCCTACAGAGCGTCGAGTCCAACCCCTTGCCCAATGCAGGACCAGCCTAAAGCATCTCTGACAAATATTCGTCCAGCGTCTTCTTGAAAACTACCAGCGAAGGGGAGCTCACCACCTCCAGCTGATTCCGCCTTTGAACCACTCTGACCGTGAAAAAGTTTTTCCTAATATCCAGCGGATACCTTTCTGCATGTAATTTAAACCTGTTGCTTCGGGCCCTCTCCTCTTTGGGAGCCAGTTTGGTGTAGTGGTTAAGTGTGTGGACTCTAATCCGGGAGAACCGGGTTTGATTCCCCACTCCCCCACTTGCACCTGCTGGAGGACCTTGGGCAAGCCATAGCTCTGTACCATCTGTTCTCTCAAGGACAGTTGTCTCAGAGCTCTCTCAGCCCCGCCTACCTCACAGGGTGTCTGTTGTGGGGAGGGGAAGCGACAGGAGATTGTAAGCCGCTCTGAGACTACAAGTGAAGGGCGGGGTATAAATCCAATCTCCTCCTCCTCCTCCTCTTCTACTTTTTCTTCTTCTTCCTCCTTTGCTGCCAACTGGAACAGCTCCTTGCCCTCCTCCAAATGACAGCCTTTCAAATATTGAAAGAGAGCAGTCAGGTCCCCCCTCAATCTATTAAACTAATAAAATACGGGGCTATCACCGTAGTACTTATAAAAACAGCCCAGTCATGTGGTTACCCTCCAAAGGCCCGCCTAAACAATTTGGCATTGCATACTCTGCAGAAACTAAGCAAGTGCATTCCACAGGATAGGGGCCACAGCTGAGAAGGCCCTTCCCCTGGTGGCAGCTAACCGAGCCATTCTGGGGCACCTGCAAGAGCCCCCTGGACAATGACCAAAGGGAGTGCAGGGGGTTGTAACAGGAGAGGTGGTCCTGTAGGAATGAGGGTTCCAGACAGGGGCATAAAATATTAGTTGGTGGAGCATTGTGAAATCCTGTGGGCAGGGGTCATTTCGTAGAAAAAGAGGTGCAGGAGCTCATTACCATAACTCATTTGCATAACTCATTTGCATATGCCACACCCCCTAACATGCCGGAAGTGTATCAGAAGGCGACACCCACCCCTCAGGCTCCACTCCACAGGTGGGTGAAACTGACCTGCTCTTCCTCCATTCCCTTCCCCATCCAATACTTTGTGCAATAAAAATAAGCGTAAAGAACACACCCTCGTTCTCTTCCTGCTCCCTTGAAACCACCAGGTTTCAAGTAGACTTGAGATACCCAGGACATGTGCACCACCCATCCCTTCCTCTTCCCCTCCCCACAACAAGACACCCTGTGAGGTAGGTGGGGCTGAGAGAGGTCTTTTGAGAACTGCTCATGAGAGAACAGCTCTGAGAGAACTTGTGACTGGCCCAAGGTCACACCAGCAGCTGCATGTGGAGGAGTGGGGAATCAAACCCGGTTCTCCCAGATTAGAGTCCAACTCCTGACCACTACACCAAACTGATGGGGTGGAAGCTGCTGAAGGGTTGGTGAAACTTCTCCAGTACTTATGTGCCATGTGCCCAGATAAAAAATGGTATACTTAGAAAATTTATATGCCACCTTGAGCAAGTCTCTGGAAAAGCAGCCCACAGTCATAAAAGGAACAATGATAAAATTATCAATATTAAAACAAAACATTAAAATCAATAAAGACCCTAGCAGGGCTTTCCCCGGGGCGCTGCGCCTCTGCACTGCTCGGGGAAGCCGAGGAGGGTGTGGGGCTTGGCCATGTGCCCGCCCCCTGGGCTCCTCACTCCCGGAGCTGCGCTCTTGTGTGCTCCCGCTCCAACAGACCCCTGCCTGTGGGGCAGGGGACCGGGGGAGAGAGTGAGAGTGAGTGAGAGAGAGGGCGGGTCTTCAGAGAGCCAGTCTGGTGTAGTGGTTAAGTGCGCGGACTCTAATCTGGGAGAGCCGGGGTTTGATTCCCCCCTCCTCCACTTGCACCTGGCTGGATGACCTTGGGCAAGCCATAGCTCTGGACCAGCTGTTCCCTCAAGGACAACTTGGGAAAGAGCTCTCTCAGCCCCACCTACCTCCCAGGGTGTCTGTTGTGGGGAGGGGAGGGGAAAGGAGTTTGTAAGCCGCTCTGAGACTCTTAAGTGAGTGAAGGGCGGGATATAAATCCAATCTCTTTTTCTTCTTCTTCAGGAGCTGGAGAAGGTGATGTGTCCTTGAGAGGCAGCAGGGGCTGGCACCAGGGCAGGAGCCCGGTGGAGTGGGACCTGCTACCCAAGTACAGCCTGGTGGCCAGCAGAAACAGCGGCACCTCATCGCTCAGCTGGAGCCCCCTGGAGGGCCGCCCATAAGGCAGTGGCTGAGGTAATCACTGAGGTGTTAAAAGAAGCAAACAGCAGGTCGAGGCGAGGGGCTCACATGGCAGGACTGCCGGTCCCAATTTGCAGCCTCCTCCCATGGAGAGGCAGCACCCACCCAGCAGGGGCAGTAGGAGTTCGAAAGCATGGGCCATGGGTGGCGGAGCACGTGCCCCACCGTGGCTACGTGCCCGGTTCCAGACTGTTAAGAGATGCTGCCCCGTTTTACATAGGGATGCCGCCAAGTTGGCAGCAAACCTATTTGACAGTCAGAGTTTGTCTCATTTGACGGTGATGATCAGATGTGAACGGAGCACCGGGTTTATTTGGTTCAGCACCATTCGGAGTTGGTCCAAACAGGGTCGCATTTCCCCCCACAAAATGGGTAATGTGTGAAAGTGCTGCTGAACCAAGCAAATCTAGCATCTGTGAATGTCTCTGACTACTTAAACCGGGGGTCCCCGACATGGTGCCCACGAGACCCACAGCGCCCACCAACAGCTTTGTGTGATTGAAGCTAAGTTCTGGCAGCCATTTTGTGGTTGGCTCCACCTCCTGTTGCAGCCATTTTGTTGCAGCCATTTTGTGGTTGCACCTGCCATGCTGTTTTAGAATTCCAAAGGTGCCTGCAGGCTCAAAGAGGTTGGAGACACACACACACCCCACTTAAACAAACACACCCAGCATTCCAAGGCTAGACAAGATGGTGGATTCGCCAAAGAATGGAGAGAGAATATGGAATGAGGGCGGAGCCTGAGGAGGGCGAGGTTTGGGGAGGGGAGGGACTTCAGCCAGATATAATGCCATATCTACCCTCCAAAGCGGTGCTTTTCTCCAGGGGAACTGGTCTCGATCACCTGGAGAGCAGCTGAAATCCCAGAAGCTCTCCGGCCACCACCGAGAAGTTCAATACAGAAATAAACGTAAGCTATGATAAAATAACCATGCTACTGCGCACAAATATAATCAATCTACGTGATTTAGATAATGGCAAAACAGTGAAAATACAAATACAATTTTTTTTTAAGGAGAAGCAAAAACAACCATCAATTACAGAACTAAGCCGTTTACAAAGTCAAGCCTATAGCCAATGTAAGACTAGGTTTCCACATGTTGTTTAGTCTTCACCAAAAAAGATGATTTAAAGATGATGGATGAATGTTTTTAAACTTTGAATGCTTAGATGATGTTAATCGTCTAAAGGGTGTTTTTTTGATATACTATTCGTTGTGGCATTTGTACGTGAATTATAGATATTCCTGATAACTTGTGTCCTTGAATTGGGTACATTGTGACATAATATGCATTCCTGTAGATTTTCTTCCGTGAATTGAGCCTTCAAACCAATTGCATGTATGTTATTTTTATTATTATAAGGTTGTGTACTTTTCCACAATTCTTTTTTCTAATTACTGTTGTTGTTAAAGTTCTTATGTTAGCATATGGTCTGGTTCAGATGAAGTCTTCCAAAATGAACTTTTATTCCGGAGAATTTCGTCAACCACCTACAGCCTTTTGGACCTTGATATATTTTGTAAACTATTTTGCTTTAGTTTTGTACTTTGTATCACTCAGTTTATAAATTGTATTTAGCGCACTACGCGGCTTTCTTGTTATCTGTATATTCCTAAATTCATGGAATCTGCATTGCTGTCAGACGGCCACCTAGCCTCTGTTTGAAAACCTCCCAAGGAGGAGAGCCCACCCCCTCCCGAGGAAGCCGGTTCCACCGAGGAACCGCTCTACCTGCCAGGAAGCTCTTCCTACTGTTTAGCCAGAAACTCTTCCGATTTACTTTAAACCCATCAGTTCTGGTCCGACCTTCTGGGGCAACAGAAAACAACTCCGCCCCATCCTCTAGATGACAGCCCTTCAAGTACTTTATTTATTTCATGTGATTTATATTCCGCCCTCCCCGTCATAAGGCGGGCTCAGGGCGGCTAACAACATATCCATACATACATAATTTAAGACATTAAAAACATTAAAACGTATAATCCAACATAATATCATACAGATGGCATATCATCAAATTCAGTGCAGCACCCGAATGCCACCTTAAAACAGCTACAAACTGGCGGGTGGAATCGGTCCAGGGCCAGATGTAGATCTCAATACTGGGCGGCCTCCACCCAAAAGCCTGGTGGAAGAGCTCCGTCTTGCAGACCCTGCGGAACTGTAAATAGTCCCGCAGGGCCCTGATGTCATCCGGGAGCTCATTCCACCAGTACGGGGCCACCACAGAGAAGGCCCTGGACCTTGTACCCGCCAGCCGGGCCTCCTTTGGCCCTGGGAGGGTCAGGCGATTTTGGGAACCAGACCGTAGTGCTCGCTGGGGAACATATGGGGAGAGGCGGTCCTTCAAGTAGATAGATCCTGAGCCATATAGGGCTTTATAGGGAAGCACCTATATGAGAATGGTTACCATACTTGAGAATGGTTCTCGTATCCCCTCTCAGTCGTCTCCTCTCCAGGCTAAACATACCCAGCTCCTTCAACCTTTCCTCAGAGGACTTGGTCTCCAGACCCCTCGACATCTTTGTTGCCCTCCTCCGGACATAATCCAGCTTGTCTGTATGCTTCTTAAACTGTGGTGCTCCAAAATGAACACAATACTCTAACCAGAGCAAAGCGATACTATGCTTTGTGAGATCTGGACACTCTACTTCCATTGATACAGCCCAAAATCACATTTGTCTTTTTAGCTGCCGCATCACACTGCTGACTCATGTTCAGTGTATGGTCTACTAAGACCCCTAGATCCTTTTCACACATGCTACTGCCAAGACAAGTCTCCCGCATCCTATAAACATGTGTTTGATTTTTCCTACCTAAATACAGAACTTTACATTTATCCCCGTTGAAATTCATTTTATTTGTTTTAGCTCAGTTTTCCAGCCTGTCAAGGTCGTCCTGTATCCTGACTCTGTCTTCTACTGTATTTGCTACCCCTCCTTGTTTCGTTCTTGATAATAGAACAAAGAACACTTCCACAACTACCTCTGCCACAGCCAAGGGGTCCCGCTGGCCTCTGCAAACCATTTCTGGCAAATCTTCTTCCAGGGTGCACAAAATAGAGTCACCTAACGTCCCTAAGTCTTCTCAAATTCTTCTCAGAACTCTATAGCAAACATAATCAAAACAATACAACTAAGGGGACTTCCGGCAAGACTTGCGACTATGGCGGACGCGCTCCTCCGCACTAGCGGGGAGCGCGATCCGTACCCGGCGGGAAGAAGGGGCTTCGGACCGGTGCCGAGCCCCCAGAGACCCTAGTGAAGGGGCTCTGCCTGGGGTGGCACGAAGGGGATCTCTCCCTATGGTGGCGATCGAGGGATTGAGGTCCCCTTTCATCACCCCCATAGGTTCCCCCGTCCGTGGGAGCCGTATGGCTAAAAGCGCAAAACCGAGAAGCAGCAGAGAGTGTGAAGCAATGAGGCTGGAACTGACAGTTACGCTTGGAGAAACAGTGAGTCTGAAGTAAAAAGAAACAGAACACAGCGGGAAAGGCGGGTGGAGTAAAACCCCCCCCCCCTCGAGACTGGCGTACTTACGGGACTCTTTACGTGGCGTTACTGCATGAAAAAACGTATGTTCGGCTTGCTTGATGGCAGCATCGCGCTTTAGAGGATATGAACTTTAAAAAGATATAAGCGCAGTCGTGAAATTTGCTCCTTTCGTCCATCTTATCTAACTATCAACAAAGAAGCACAGTCTCAACAATGGCGGGGAAACCGAAACCTTCCCCCAAACTAGGAAGTACAGCCCCGAGTTCAAAGGTTGATACCACGGAGATGAGCACGGTGTTCTCCTCGTTATTGCGACCTCTAGTGGACCAAATGACAGCTCTCAACGTTAAGATGGACAAGATGCAATTGGACCTGAAGGAGTCGAATAAAACTACAGAGAAGCTGCAGCGAGAACTTCTGGAAGTTAAGACTTCAGTTAAAAATCATGATTCAAGACTACAAAAAGCGGAGAAAGAAAAGGCTTTCCATTCTGATCAGCTCTTGAAACTACAGATGGAAAGATCGAATTTTTTCCTAAGACTTCAGAATGTACCAGAGGATAAAGGAGAAGACCTTAAAAATCTGTTAAGCGAAGCGCTTGAACCAGTGACGGGCTTAAAAGCAGCGGAAATAAAAAGCGATATGGATATGGTTTACAGAACCTATCCAGATTATACTAAAAAGAAAAGCCTGCCTGGTGAGATTCAGATAAGGTTCTCCAAAAAGTCAACAAGAGATGTGGTGCTTAGGACCACAAATAAAGCAGTTCTGAAGATCAAAGGAAAAGAAGTTAAAGTGATGAAAGATATCCCATTTGAAATAAGGAAAAGAAGGAAAGCCTATGGAAAACTGACATCTTGGCTACAGTCTGAATCTATTATCTATAGGTGGAATGTTCCGGAAGGACTGAGCTTCAGCATCAAAAACAAGAAATACAAGATTGACTCTGTCCAACAGGCGAAAAGTTTTTTGGAAAAAAGCAAAGAAAAGAAAAAAGAGAGAGACTCAGATGGTTCACTGGCATCGCAAGAAAGTATGTATGGATTTGATAGCTCAAAGAGCGAAGAAGAAACGTCTGACTCGGAAAAGGGAGCAGCAGCTCCAAAAGTACAAGAAGAGACTGTTAAGACAAGAAGAGGACGAAAGAAGAAATAAAGGCTGAAATGTTTTTTGAAACTGCACTTATATATAATAGATAATTTGTATAATTAAGCATTCCTTCAAAAGAGCATGTCTGTCAAACAGCTTTTTTTATTTTTCATGTATCATCAGTAACAATTTTATCTGAATATTAGCCAAGGTTTAAAACGCTTCATATGTATTAATGGCATAGCAATATTAAGCAAATGATAAAGCACACTCTGTATAAGGTAAACATAGCTTAGAAAAGTAGCGTTGTAGAATTAGATATAGATAAAATCAATAAAAAAAAAACAAAAAACAAACAAACAATACAACTAAGGTGCTTTATATACAACAGCAATAAAATTCAATACCATACAAAAATCCATCAGTAGTAGTATCTAAGGACCATTCCTGTGCTTTATAACTCCAATACAAAACAAGAACTCTCCAGTTATTTTCAATGAACATTTGTCCCGCCAGCAGGCCTTTGGGACCCCCTCCATGGTGACAGACCTCCCGAAAGCGGCCCAAAGCCCCCCCAGCCTCCCAGTACTTGGCAGCGGGCCAGACCCAACCCAGAAGATGCAGCTCGGGAGCAGCGTGGGATGGGCGGCTGTGAAGCACGGGCCCAGGGAAGGCGGCAGGCCAGTGTCCGCCTCACCGCCGCCTGAAGAAGTCGCCTCGCCATCGGCAGCCCACCCAGGAGTCGCCTGCGGTGGCCCGATCACCGACCCAGAAGTCACCAGCAAGGGCCCGACAGCATCTGCGGGTTCAGTGACCCAGCCAGCGCAGCAGCACACCGGTGGGTCGAGAGGGAGGCAGCGGACATCCGGGCCCTCCTAGAGCCCAGCGTCTTTCCTTAAGTTAGGGGGCAGGGCTAGCGGGAAGGAGCCAGCCAGATATCTTTGGGGCCAGAGACCACCAGAAGATTCTTATTTACTGATCTTAATGCCCTTTGGGGGGGACATATCAGGAGAGGCGGTCCCAAAGGAACGTCGGTCCCTGACTGTTTAGGGCTTTGAAGGTAAACACCAAAACCTTGAATCTGAACTGGTGCTCCACCGGCAACCAATGCAGTTCACGCAGCACTGGATGTGTATATGCCCTCCGTGGGGTCCCCGTGAAGTCCCCGTGAGGACCCACACTGCTGCTTTTTGTACCAGTTGGAGCTTCTGGGTCAGTCTCAGGGGTAGCCCTCCGTAAAGATAGTGGAGACAGAGGCGAGAAAGGATCTCAGTGGGATATAATGCCATTCCCTCCAAAGTTGCCATTTTCTCCAGGGAAACTGATTTCTTTAATCTGGGGATCAGCTGTAAGTCCTGGAGATCTCAAGGCTCTATCTGGAGCCTGGCAATCATACCCCACATGAAATATACTGGGTTCAGACGTGTTGTGTGATCAGCTCATGGTTTATTGTGATTGCAGCCCAGCTCACAGACAACGCTAGCAGGGCTGAAGCCCTGCTTATATGCATGCAAAACACTCCACACACACACACCCCACACACTCCCTGTCATAGGCTATTTACAAAACGTTACTACTTGATTGGTTTACTCCAGAGTCCTGGTCGGCTATTGTTCTTGTGCTCCAAGCTCAGCCAGTCTCTAGGGCGATTCAATCAGGGATGATTCAATCCCAATACATAACACCACCCCTTACTATATCTCCGATCTTTCAACGTTGATTCCACCACCTGGTTCTGGACAGACTGATATATTCACACATTTAGAGTCCAGTGGCACCCTGAAGAACAGTAAAGTTTTAAAGTCTTAAAGGTGCCACAGGACTCTAAATTTGTTCTACTGCTTCAGACCAACACGGCTGACCGCCCAATATATTCACAGTGAGATCTCTTACTTGAGGCAATTTAACTGTACACCAAGGGGGAAATATTTCTCACTCCAACCGGGATGAGAAAAGGGCTTTCATTTTCCATTGACAGTCGGCGAGAGATGAATGCAAAGCAACGTTCCTCATGAATCCTTGAAATATTCCTCTGTTACGCTTGTAATCGGCCAAGTTACAAATGTTTGATGATCCTTTTTTCCAAGAAACAGAAATGGTGGGGGGGGGAGGGACTTTTGCCCAATAGTGAAAATGGAGGTTTAGGGAATCGTCGTACATTCCCTTATTTGAAGTCATTGTGAAAGGAAAACCCGGAGGCTTTTACTGAGTTTCTTATTGACTACTGGAATAAGCTTAAACCTAAGGAACATGCCAAAAAAGGAAATCTTGAAGTATGTTTGGAGTCAGTTAAATGGATGATTAATCTGTTTATGCAAGAGATAGCATTGATTGTATAGATACGTTAGTTGGAAATGGATACTTTAATTTATTTTTATTTACTTCATTTATACCCCACCTTTCTCCGCAATGGAGAAATGCTGATTGCCACTTTGGGGTCAGGTGGCTCAGAGGTTAAAATGCTGAATTGCAGACCGGAAGGTCGGTATCTCGGCAGTTTGAGACCTGAGTGCCGTGTGATGGAGTGAGCTCCCGTCTCTGGTCCCAGCTCCTGCCAACCTAGCATTTTGAAAAGAAGAACTTGCAAGTAGATAAACAGGTACCGCTTCAGTGGGAAGGTAACAGCGTTCCATGCGCCTCGCCGTTTAATCATGCCGGCCAGATGACCATGGAAAAGTCTTCGGACAGTGCTGTCTCTTTGGCTTGGGGATTTTTTGGCCATCTTCTGGGCATGGAACAGGGGTCACTGGGGGTGTGGGTAAATTTCCTGCATTGTGCAGGAGGTTGGCCTAGATGACCCCGGAGGTCCCTTCCAACTCTATGATTCTATTATTCTATTATTCTGTAACTGTGACATGGAAACCTTGGTATGGATGTCAGCCATAGAAGGTTGCTGCATTTTAAATATATTTATTTCCTTTATTTAGACCCTGCCTTTCTCCCCAGGGGGGATCCAAAATGGCTTCCACCAGTCTCCGCTCCTCTGTTTTATCTTCCCAACAACCCTGTAAGGTAAGGTTAGGTTTAGAGCGTGTGCCTGACCCAAGGTCACCAAGCAAGCTTCCATGGCACGAGTGGGGATTCGAACCTGGGTTTCCCAGAGCCGGCTTTGACACCGTAATGGCTTTACTATACTGGTGGTCTCAAAGTTATCAGCGTATCTGTAGTCAAGAAACTGCGATCGGTTTCTAAATTTGCCTGTTCTTAAGAAAAATGATATTTCCGTATCGATTAGCAGAGCTGAAAGGCTATTTTGTCTTGTCATTGGGTCTTCTGGATCATCTTTCAAATCCTTTGACATTCATAATTTTGAAAACACGACGCTCATTTTTTTAACACCCACGCCCGTCTTTGCTGAAACGCAAGACTAATTGGACTCTCTTTTCAGGGCAAAAGGATCCAGATTTGCGTTTTTGAAAGGGAAAGAAAGAACCAAGCTGGATGAACCTCATGGGCCTCCTAGATCTTTTTTAGGACATCAGGCATGGCAACAGAACCTCCATGTAGAGATGCAGTATATCTCTGAATCCAAGATGCTAAGGAGAAACGATAAGAGCAGTAAGGATATAAGAAGAACCCACAGGATTCTTACAAAGGTCCATTTTGTCCAGCATCCTGTTTGCCACAGTGGCCAAACAGATGCCCTGGAAAATCCACAAGGAGACCATGAAATAGGGCTGCTAACTCTGGATTGGAAGATTCCAGGAAAGCCCAGGGGAAGTCTGAGTTTGCAGAGGAGAGGGATTTCAGCAGGGTATAATACCATAGTTGCCATTTTTCTCCAGGGGAACTGATCTCTGTAGATTCTGGGAGGTCGCCAGCCCCCCCCCCCTTGAAGTTAGCATTCCTAATTGACCTCCAAAACATCCTATTGTTAATAGCCTCGGTCAGGTCTTGCAAACTAAAGGCCGTAGCTTCCATCAAACCCTACAGCGGAGACGTTCAATCCGGATAAATGCAAGTCTGCAAGGCAGCAGACCCCACTCAAGGGCTGAAGTGTCCCGGCTCCAGTGACAAAGTGTTTGGAATGAGGGACTACACAGGTGAGTTGGCAGATGTGCAAGTTCAGCAGCAGGGTGAGGAAGCCGGGGCACTCGTCCCTCCCTGTCCCTAAAAAGAGTAAGCACACTTTCCTCCAACAGATCAAAAAATAGGAAATTTATAAAAAGGAGGGGGGAGCAGTGGTGAAGGTAGAATGCCTGCAAGGGGCTGGGGGCTATCCAGTGTATCGAACTGAGTGTAACATATATGACTGTCTGCCAGCTAGATAGAAGTCACGGGTGTGTGCTCATTGTGAGGAGTTCCTGGTTGTCAGGGAGTGAGTTCACACCCTCTTGGCCAAGGTGGCCGGCTGTACTGGCTCAGCTGGTCACCACGGTTATCATGCACTGGAAACTGGATATGCAGTCCGAAGTCAGGTCAAACAACAGAGCCGAAGGTCAGAAAGCCGGGAAATCAGTCACAGGTTGCAGGAGCTAGGAGCGGATGTTAAACAGCCAGGATCAGGTCCAAGCGTGCACTGTTGCTTCCGCGCTGAGGCAGGTGCGTGGGGGTGTTTATGACTAGGGCCGTGGTCACTCGGCCCCTTAAAGCGGGAGGAACTGCTGTTTCCTCCCGCATTTAAAGGGACTGACCAGACTGGCCGTGGCTACTCCCACGCCGAAGCGGGCTCAATCGCGGGTTCCTCCCGTGTTTTCCGACCCCCGGAAAATCAACTATTTTCCTGGAGGTCGCATGAGGAATCCGTGATTGAGCCAATCTGGACAGACCTCTCTCGCAATCATTGCGAGAGAGGGCTGTCTGATCATCCCTCCTGGGGTTTTTTCCCCCTTTTTTGCACTTGGGTGCTTGGGCACTCAAGCACCCAAGTACAAAAAGGAAAAAAACCGCCCTGCGCTCCCCCCCATGCTTATCCCCAAACTTACCAGGTGGCGGTCAGCGAGGCTCAGGGCCCGGAGCGGAGCGCGGGGTGAGCCAGCCAGCCAGCCAGCCAGGACGGGTCCGGATTTGCCATCCCGGCAGCGGTGGTGGAGGGGGGGTGTAGAGCACTCTCCTAAGAGCCGAACTGGAAGTCTGCCTCCCCCAGCGGCCGCCACCACCACCACCAGAGTTGGGATGTGTGAACATTAACGCTCTTTGGCCAGATGTTGCTCTGATGGTAAGATCTGAGCCACTTGAGTGGACACACTCAGGTCCTTCACGGAGCATTTCCGTGTGTACAACTTGAGCTAGGTTACGTTCGCAAAGGGCTCAGAACGGCAGATGCAAACTATTCCTCTTGGGAACCTGTGGTTATTTTGCACCGTTTCCCAATTAAACATTTAAAGCAGTCTTTTGGAAAAGAACTCCAATGTTCTTCCCGACCGTTCCTGAGTGAGGGCACATGAACCGTTCCTGCCCACCCCTTTCTGAAAAAAGGCTGCTGCAAACCGAATATTTAATTTGTCCATGGATTTTTTTTTGACAATCCCTCAAGACAAATCCATTTGCTGACATCATTTCTGGGATTATTTCCGATGCAGTGAGTTGTTCAGAATTCATTTCCTTGTTTCACCTAGCCTGAGGTATTTTGCTTTCCACGGGTAATGACATCTCTGTCGGACGAAAGCAGAATATCGGCTTAAAACCCTCCCTGGGCGCTCATATTAAATCAGCTTTGCGTCTTCCAAATTGATTTTTAATTCTTTTCCTCTTTTCATTTCGAAGAACAAGGGGGAAATAACTACTCAGGATTCTACTGAACGCTCAAAAGGAATGGTAGGGTCAAGCATAAAGGAAACAGGAAACAGATACAAAGGAAACAGATAAAATTAAACAACAACGGTTGTGCTGTGTTGGGTACGATACCATAGTTCAAGTCCGTTTGAGATAGAACTAGGGAAATAGCTGTCTCAGAGGTTATTAGCCACAGTGACTAATTTTGACCTGGATGGCCCAGGCTAGCCCAGTCTCATCAAATTTCGGAAGCTAAGCAGGGTCAACCTTGGACAATATTTAGACAGGAGACCACCAAGGGCATCCAAGATCACCACACAGAGGCCGGCAACAGCCAACTCTGTGCATCTTTTGCCTTGAACTGGGTAGCCCGGGCTAGCCTGGTATCATCAGATCTCAGAAGCTTAAGCAGGCCTTGGTCAGGATTTGGATGGGAGATGCCCACGGAAGTCTGGGGTTGCTACACAGAGGCAGGCAATGGCAAACCACTTCTGTATGTCTTTCTCCTTGACCTGGATAACCCAGGCTAGCTTGATCTTGTCAAACTATGGAAACTAAGCAGGGTCAGACCTGGTTAGTACTTGGATGGGAGACCACCAAGGAAGTCCAGGCTAACCTGATCTCGCCAGATCTTGGAAGATAAGCAGGGTCAGACCTGGTTAGTGTTTGGATGGGAGACCCCCAAGGAAGTCCAGGCTAACCTGATCTTACCAGATCTTGGAAGATAAGCAGGGTCAGCCTTGGTTAGTACTTGGATGAAAGACCACCAAGGAAGTCCAGGCTAACCTGATCTCACCAGATCTTGGAAGATAAGCAGGGTCAGCCTTGGTTAGTACTTGGATGAAAGACCACCAAGGAAGTCCAGGCTAACCTGATCTCACCAGATCTTGGAAGATAAGCAGGGTCAGCCTTGGTTAGTACTTGGATGAAAGACCACCAAGGAAGTCCAGGCTAACCTGATCTCACCAGATCTTGGAAGATAAGCAGGGTCAGCCTTGGTTAGTACTTGGATGAAAGACCACCAAGGAAGTCCAGGCTAACCTGATCTCACCAGATCTTGGAAGATAAGCAGGGTCAGCCTTGGTTAGTACTTGGATGAAAGACCAGCAAGGAAGTCCAGGCTAACCTGATCTCACCAGATCTTGGAAGATAAGCAGGGTCAGCCTTGGTTAGTACTTGGATGAAAGACCAGCAAGGAAGTCCAGGCTAACCTGATCTCACCAGATCTTGGAAGATAAGCAGGATCTGCCCTGGTTAGTGTTTGGATGGGAGACCACCAAGGAAGTCCAGGCTAACCTGATCTTACCAGATCTTGGAAGATAAGCAGGGTCAGCGCTAGTTAGTGTTTGGATGGGAGACCACCAAGGAAGTCCAGGCTAACCTGATCTTACCAGAGCTTGGAAGCTAAGCAGGGTCTGCCCTGGTTAGTGTTTGGATGGGAGACCCCCAAGAACATCCAGGGTTTGCTACGCAGAGGCAGGGAAGGGCAAACCAACTCTGTTCGTCTCTTGCCTTGAAAGCCCCCCAGAGTATGTGAAAGGGAGGGCTTGGGGAAGGGAGGGACCTCAGCAAGGTGTAATGCCATAGAGTCTGTTGGAGATGGAGGAGTGTACGCTGTCTAGGGTTGCCAGTCCCCAGGTCCCATTTGGGGTTCTTCCAGTTTTCGGGACTTCTGTCCACTGCCAGCCAGCTGTCCAGTGGAGGAAACCCCGCCCCCAAACAGCGATATTGCAGCACAACATCCCCAACATGATGACATCACATGGAAGTGACATCATCACATCAGGGACATCACACAGTGATGCTCTGGTTTGAGGGCAAAACTCTGTGTTTCGAAGCCAGTTTTACCATAGAGTTTTGCCCCAAAACCAGAGCAGTGCGGCTTGACATCCCCTGGCGTGATGACATCACTCGGAAGTGATGTCATCACATTGGGGACATCCTGGAACACCTCCCAAATCCCCCTACTGGTGCGATGAGGGGATCTGAGGTAAAATTCAACATTAACTAAAGGCGTTAGATTGAAATGGGACCTGGACCTGCAGTTTCACCTGCGTCAGGCTGGAATGGAGAAAGGGAGGCAGACTCCGAGAGCCTGACAAGGAAACATACCTATTCTGATACAGTTCTTTCTTTTTCTATACTCAAAAGACATATTGCTCAACTGAGGGAGCCCAGCCCGAGTGTGACGTTTTAAAAGCTTTGCTTTGATGGCAGGGGCCACCACAGCACAGGAATCTTCCCTCTGGCAGCCATTTTGTGGCTGGCTCCAACTCCTGCAGCAGCCATTTTGTGGCTGCACCCACCGCATTATAGCAGAATTCCAAAGGTGTCCGCAGGCTCAAAAAGGTTGTGGGCCCCCGGTTTAGAGTTTCAGAGCAGATGTGAACAGCCCTGTGTTCCAATCCCCACAAAGCCTGCTGGGAGACTTTGGGCAATCATTCCCCACCCCAGCTTGATCCACCTCACAGGATTGTTGTGAGGATTAAATGAAGCTGAAAATATTGTAAGTTGAGCTCTTTGAAGGGAAGGTAGGATCAAAGTAGGACAGGTAGTAGATGGAGAGTCTACATCTTACAACAGCACTACAGATAAGATTAGAATTTCAACAGCCAATCCATATGCAAAAGAACCTCCTCAGGAAAGCTCCTCTATTACCATGTCACAGCCTAGGTAACTCCTACAAGATAACGATTCAGCCCTACCCCACCTTCCTGAGTAGGTATAAATTACCTGCTTACCATTTTTCTTCTCACACTGAACACAGAGAGTACTCCATCTTTCTGTGTTATACCTCTGAGGATGCCGGTCACAGCTGCTGGCGAAACGTCAGGGACTACAATGCCAAGACCATGGCCACACAGCCCGGAAAATCTACAACAACTAATGAACCCCGGCCATGAAAGCCTTTGACAACAGATTAGTCTTGGTTCAGTTACAGCCTCAGCTCTCCTGTTCTCTTCTAGAGTTCCAGAGTCTTTGGATGAAGCGGCACTTACAGTTTGCCTCTTCCCGGCAGCTTCCAGCAGTTCAGGGCCCTTTCACTGCTGCATCTGTAAAAAGCGAAAAAGGCAATAGCAGCCGCAGTTCTCCCCTTTGGAACAGAAGTCGGAAATGTCTAATGGTGGCGTAAGATTCAGGAGCCAGTTTAATCCCAAATCTATTAGCTGCCCAATTAGCTGTCTTGCAAGTCATCGACAAGAGCTGAAAAAAGCTTTTTAATGACTCTTTTCTTGAACCGGAGGTGAAACCGGCCTCCATTACAAGCAGTCGTAATTATTCTCAGCCGAAGATTTAATTAGGAAGCTAGTGAGCTTTTAATGGAGTCAGAGGCAGCAGCTGGCGCTTTATTTACACACTGGTTACATCCTTGGAAATCAGCTCTGTATTATTAAAAGTAGGGAGCCCTTCTAAACTTATCCTCACTGAAGCTTGCCATGGCCTTCCTCTGCAGAGCCTTCCTCGGTGGTCTCCCTTTCAAGACTTATGGTGATCCCAAGCAAGGGGCTTTCAAGGCAAGTGTGAAGCAGAGGTGGTTGGCCATGGCCTTCCTTGGTGATTCCCCATCCAAGTCTTATGGCGACCTAAGCAAGCATCTTTCAAGGCAAGTGAGGTTGGGTTTGCCATCGGCCTTCCTCTGCAGAGCCTTCCTTGGTGGTCTCCCTTCCAAGACTTATGGCAACCTTTGAGAGGCTTTCAAGGCTTTCAAGGCAATTGAACCTTTGAGAGGCTTTCAAGGCAATTGAGAAGCAGAGGTGGTTTGTCATTGCCTTCCTCTGCAGAGCCTTCCTTGGTGGTCTCCCATCCAAGACTTATGGCGACCCCAGTGAGGGGCTTTCAAGGCAATTGAGAAGCAGAGGTGGTTTGCCATGGCCTTCCTTGGTGATTCCCCATCCAAGACTGATGGTGACCTAAGCAAGCGTCTTTCAAGGCAAGTGAGGTTGGGTTTGTCATTGCCTTCCTCTGCAGAGCTTTCCTTGGTGGTCTCCCATCCAAGACTTATGGCGACCCCAGTGAGGGGCTTTCAAGGCAAGTGTGAAGCAGAGGTGGTTTGCCATGGCCTTCCTTGGTGATTCCCCATCCAAGACTGATGGCGACCTAAGCAAGAGTCTTTCAAGGCAAGTGAGGTTGGGTTTGCCATTGGCCTTCCTCTGCAGAGCCTTCCTTGGTGGTCTCCCTTCCAAGACTTATGGCGACCCCAGTGAGGGTCTTTCAAGGCAATTGAGAAGCAGAGGTGGTTTGTCATTGCCTTCCTCTGCAGAGCCTTCCTTGGTGGCCTTCCATCCAAGACTCATGGTGGCCCCAACAAGGGGCTTTTAAAGCATTTGAGAAACTGAGTTTGGTTTACCATTCATTGCCTTCCTCTGCAGAGCCTTCCTTGGTGGTCTCCCATCCAAGACTTATGGGAGGCCCCAGCAAGGGGTTTTCAAGGCAAGGGAGAAGCAGTGGTGGTTTGCCATGGCCTTCCTCTGCAGGGTCGTCTTTGGTGGTCTCCTATCCTAGTACCGACCCCCCTTAGCTTCCGAGATCTGAGGAGATTGGGCTTTACCATGCCACCTTCTCTCCCACTATGGTTGCTCTTACATTCTTACAACTCTGAAGTCCTGGAGCCTGGTGCAAAGTTCAATGATTTTCAAACAGGCTTCGAATCATTGTTCCTAAAGCCCCGAACATCTACCTGATCTGGCGTTTTCTCCTCTAAAGGAGCCCTTTGTTGGCTCTGGGGAGGCCAGAAGGTCTCAGAATATGGCTGTGGAGAGCAGGAGATCCATTCATTAAGCAAGATATGGGTCTGGTTAGTGTCTAGTTGGGCGACAGCTTGGAAACACACCCACAGATGTGCCCTCGACTCCCACATTGGAAGGCAGGCAGGAGAATGGCCAGTGGGGCTCACCGCTCCCTTTTGCTGTTTGTGCTCCCTAGCATTTGGATCTCAATTTCCTCCTGAAGAGTCTCTGTTGATTTATGGGGATGAGATCAGATTTCACAGGTTTGCCGACTCAACTTGAACAGCCCCGTTTCTGTTCTTCCCTGTGAGAACTGAACGGGACCTTATCTTCACACCGTTTCCCAGTTTCCGTAGGATGTATTCTTTCCCCCCCTGTTAAAAAGGTACAGATTTTTTTCAAAATGTGATCATGTTTAATTGGGTATTTTTGTTTTCAATATGTTATCATGTTTAATTGGGTGTGCGTGGGGGCCAAAAGTTCCTTGGCAACAGGAATCACAAAAAGGCAGAGCGAAACTGGTGACAATACAGGTAAAGGTTTTCCTTGCTCAAAAGCCAGTCGAATCCAACTCCAGGGGGCGGTGCTCATCTCCGTTTCCAAGCCGAAGAGCCAGCGCTGTCCGAAGACTTTCCCATGGTCATGTGGCTGGCACAACTAAACGCCGAGGTGCACGGAACGTTGTTACCTTCCCACCGAAGCGGTACCTCTTTATCTACTTGCAATTTCCTGCTTTCAGACTTCTAGGCTGGTGGGATCTGGGGCCATGCAAAATCCAAAGGCAAACAAAACCAGGCGTTTGAGTCCAGTGACACCTTTAAGACCAGCACAGTTTTATCTGAAGAAGTGTGCTTGCACATGAAAGCTTATACCTTGAATAAAACCTTGCTGGTCTTAAAGGTGCCCCTGGACTCCGACTTTGTTCTGCTGCTTCAGACCAACACGGCGACTACCCACCTAAAACCAGCCGGATGAGCTCGTTGTGACTGATTTAGTACCTGAGTCAGGGGTCCCTGCGTTTCTCCTGCTCCCTGATTAGATGAGGTTTGTTTCTAGAAATTACTGGTCCATTTCACAGATGGCGCTGATCGACGGCAGTGTTTCCCAGCCCCGAGGTCGAGACTCAAAACTGGGTCACAAAACCTCTGAAAAATGTGTGACGGGCCATCCACGCCTCTCTTTTGTATTTTGGAAATCAAGAGGTGACCCCAGAAAGAGTATTTTCCAGTTCATCCATCAAGTTGGGGTTTTTTTTCTTCACTGTAGGTGCATGTTGATCAAGTAAAACGTGTCCCAGCAGTCCGTAGAGTGAGCGAGGATCTTAAGGGGGAATTGAGGGAGTTGTGGAGAAGGACGATCTTGACAGGCTGGAAAACTGGGCTGAAACAAATAAAATGGATTCCTATCAAGATAAATGTAAAGTTCTGCATTTAGGTAGGACAAATCAAATGCATCATTCTAGGATGGGGGAGACTTGTCTGGGCAGTGGTATGTGCGAAAAGGATCTCAGGGTCTTAGTAGGCCACACAATGAACATGAGCCAGCAGCGTGATGCAGCAGCTAAAAAGGCAATGGCGATTTTGGGCTGTATCAACAGAAGCATAGTGTCCAGATCATGTTAAGTGATGGTATTGCTTTACTCTGAGCTGGTTAGACCTCACCTAGAGTACTGTGTTCAGTTTGGGGCACCACAATTTAAGAAGGATACAGACAAGCTGGAACGAGTCCAGAGGAGGTCAATGAAGACGTCGAGGGGTCTGGAGACCAAGTCCTATGAGGAAAGGTTGAAGGAGCTGGGTCTTTTTAGCCCGGAGAGGAGACGACTGAGAGGTGATATGATCACCATCTTCAAGTGCTTGAAGGGCTGTCATCTAGAGGATGGTGTGGAGTTGTTTTCTGTTGCCCCAGAAGGTCAGACCAGAGCCGACAGGTTGAAATTAAATCAGAAGAGTTTTCGGCTAAACATTAGGACAGCTAGAGTGGTTCCTGATAGGAACAGGCTTCCTCGGGAGGTGGTGGGCTCTCCTTCTTTGGAGGTTTTCAAGCAGAGGCTAGATGGCCATTTGACAGCAATGCGGATTCTGTGAACTGAGGCAGATGATGCGAAGGGAGGGCAGGAAGGGTGGCCTCAGTGCTGAGTTCTCATTTTGTTTTAATATTGATAATTTTATCATTGTTCCTTTTCTGACTGTGTGCTGCTTTTCCAGAGACTTGCTCAAGGTGGCATATAAATTTTCTAAGTATGCCATTTTTTATCTGGGCACATGGCACATAAGTCCTGGAGAAATTTCCCCAACCCTTCAGCAGCTTCCACCCCATCAGTTTGGTGTAGTGGTCAGGAGTTGGACTCTAATCTGGGAGAACCGGGTTTGATTCCCCACTCCTCCACAGGCAGCTGCTGGTGTGACCTTGGGCCAGTCACAAGTTCTCTCAGAGCTGTTCTCTCATGAGCAGTTCTCAAAAGACCTCTCTCAGCCCCACCTACCTCACAGGGTGTCTTGTTGTGGGGAGGGGAAGGGATGGGTGGTGCACATGTCCTGGGTATCTCAAGTCTACTTGAAACCTGGTGGTTTCAAGGGAGCAGGAAGAGAATGAGGGTGTGTCCTTGACGCTTCTTTTTATTGCACAAAGTATTGGATGGGGAAGGGAATGGAGGAAGAGCAGGACAGTTTCACTCACCTGTGGAGTGGAGCCTGAGGGGTGGGCGTTGCCTTCTGACACATTCTCGGTATGTTAGGGGGTGTGGCATATGCAAATGAGTTATGCAAATGAGTTATGCTAATGAGCTCCTGCACCTCTTTTTCTATGAAATGACCCCTGATTCTAGGAGAGAGTGGTCAAAGTCTGGGATGTAACCTCCATAATGCAAAAGACTTTGTATGTCGGAATGCCATTCACTTGGGGCCAGCTGCACTCTTTGTGTGATGTTTGCTGGTTTCTCAAAAACATCTGGTTAGCCACTGTGGAAAATAAGATGCTGAACTAGGTCGGTGCCAAGGTCCTACTTTGCCTAGGGTGCCGGAAAACCTTGAGCCAGCCCTGGATGGTGCCCATGCCAGGTGAATTTGGACTTAATGGTTCGCCATACTGAAAAAGTTGGGAACCACCGGTCTACTGCTTGGGTGGAAATTTCTTTGCAACCACTTTGATTCTGAACTTTACTTGTGTGTATTTCTCCTGACACTTGGTTAGTTTGGGAAATCAGATATGCAAGTGAAGAGCCTTGAGGATTTGCCAGGGAGAGGAAATCCCAGTCCCATGATTCCTCCTCCTGTATTCCCCCATCCCACCCACTATCTCGACATCCATTTCCCCCCTCCCCTCCCCATTCATCCTCACTGCCGCCCCTTACCATCACATCTTCCTACTCACGATGCTGGTGAGTTTGGTGTAGTGGTTAAGTGTGCGGACTCTAATCTGGGAGAACTGGGTTTGATTCCCCACTCCTCCACTTGCAGCTGCTGGATGACCTTGGGCAAGCCATAGTTCTGACAGAGCTGTTCCCTCAAGGACAGTTCTGTCAGAGCTCTCTCAGCCCCACCTACCTCACAGGGAATCTGGTGTGGGGAGGGGAAGGGAGAGGAAAGGAGTTTGTAAGCTGTTCTGAGACTCCAAGGGAAGGGCGGGGTCTAAATCCAATCTCCTCCTCCTCCTCCTCCTCCTCCTCCTCCTCTTCTTCTTCTTCCTGCCAACCTCCAGGTGGGGCCTAGAGATCTTCTGAAATTACAGAGGAACTGGCTGCTTTGGAGGGTGGACTCTAGGACATTAAAGATTTCCCTTGCTCGAAAGCCAGTCGAATCCGACTCCAGGGGGCGGTGCTCATCTCTGTTTCCAAGCCGAAGAGCCAGCGCTGTCCAAAAATGTCTCCGTGGTCATGTGGCCAGCATGACTAGATGCCAACCCTGACTCACCAGACGCCACTCTCAAATCTCCACGAATTGCCCGAAACTGAGTTGGTAACCATGTGCCACTAACCCCCCACCCAGATTCAATGTCTGTGAAAATGCCAGCATCACTCTTTACTGCGCATTCCTTTACTGCACATTCCTTGGACGGCAAAGGTGGCAAGCAAACAAGCAAGTATTGGAGCGCATAAAACCAGACTTGTCATCGGAAGGAGAAACCATAAAACTGCGACTGACTTATTTCGGCCATGCGGTGTGGAAGCACTCACTCGGAAAAGCAATTATGCTTGGATTGGTTAGCAGCAAAAGGAAACCGGGCTGCCAAAGAATACGGTGGCCGGACATTGTAACAGTCGACACCAGCCTGAGCATGGAGTGAGCCAAAGAGACAGTACAAGATTGGGAAAAGTGGAGAGAGCTGACCTATAGGATCGCCAAGAGTCGGACACGACTGAATGGCTAACAACAACAACACTGTAGACATCAACAGGGCTTTTTTTGTAGAAAAAGCCCGGCAGGAACTCATTAGCATAATAGGCCACACCCAACAGCAGAAACTCATTAGCATATTCGACCACACCCCCGACAGCACAGCTCCCTCCCAGGATCGGCTTCCCCAGGTACTCCGCGGTTTGCAGAAGAAGAAGAGAAGAGATTGGATTTATATCCCGCCCTTCACTCAATCTCCTTTCCCTTCCCCTCCCCACAACAGACACCCTGTGAGGTAGGTGGGGCTGAGAGAGCTCTGAGACAACTGTCCTTGAGAGAACAGCTGGTACAGAGCTATGGCTTGCCCAAGGCCATCCAGCCAGGTGCAAGTGGAGGAGTGGGGAATCAAACCCGGTTCTCCCAGATTAGAGTCCGCGCACTTAACCACTACACCAGACTGGCTCTCTACACCAGACTGGCTCTCTGCAGGGCACATGAGGAACCCGAGGGAAGGAAGGCAGTTTCTGGATCGGCTTCCCAAGGCACCCGCAGCTGTGGGGCGCCTGTGGAACCCAAAGTCGGAAGGCAGTTTAAACTGCCTTCCCTCCCTGGATCAGCTTGCGAGGTGCCTGGGGAACCTGAGGGGGGTGGGGGAGGCTGTAGATGCAGCCTACTCAGAAGCCAGCCAGAACACTGTTCCTGTGCGTCCCTGCCCCAAAATAGCCCTGGTCATCTATATATATGTACAAGAGGTGGGGACCTGCGATACTCATGGGGGGTGGTGTGAGACTTCTGCTCAAAGTAGTCAAGGATCAGATCTTTGTTGATGAAACACAGTTCTTTATTTCCAATCTCTACATTGGTACAGGTTCTCGGATCATTGTCAGAGATAACGCATATGACAGAAGCAGGTCTATTATACCTTTCAGAACAATTTGAATTGCCCATAGGTAACCAATCACCAAAGGGGAAAAACGGCGGGCAAAAAGGGTCTCTGGCCGTTTGCTTCCCACAGGAAAGAAAGTGAGGTGTTAAGTTGTAAATTTCCCTTCCCAAACCAGACCCCTTAGACGTAACCATATTCACATAACAAATGCTGGCCTCAAGGCTTTCGCACGTTGATAAGAGATGGTCTCTGTCCTCCCTTGGGGTCCCAGCCGGGATGAATGGAATGCGGAGGCAGGAGTGTGAGAGGCCCATTGTTCCCATACTTTGAAGTTGTCATTCTCCCGGGCAAAAAGTTACACAGACCAGGCCTGGTCAGAGTCATAAACCTGGGGTCACATAGCTTACATTTATACTGGCCAAAGATAGGGTTACATGGTAGGCATAGGGGCAACTAGAAGCAAGAAACATGGATACATAATGGGTGCAGATACAGGTTACCATAGACCGTACATAAGCAATAGAAATCATAGCAGAAAGCCCCAGAAAACCTTGTCTGAATCAGCAGATTCTGACAGCTGGGGAGAAGGAGCTCCACGTGGAGGAGGAGGAGGAAGCAGCCATGGGTGAGCCTTCTCTCCTGCCCACTGGCTAGGGCTGCCAAGTCAGCCCGGGGGGCGGGGGATCCCCCGCTACAGGGGTTCCCGATCCGCCGGCCAAATGGGGGGATCCCCACCCCCCTTCCCCAACGTAATGATGTCACCCGGAGGTGACGTCATCACGTTGGAGGCATTGCCAGGGCGACGCTCTGGCAATCGCCCCAAAACTCTATGATACCATAGAGTTTTGGGGCGATTGCCAGAGCGTTGGAGGCGTTGCCAGGGCGACGCTCTGGCAATCGCCCCAAAACTCTATGATACCATAGAGTTTTGGGGCGATTGCCAGAGCGTCGCCCTGGCAACGCCCCCAACGTGATGATGTCACTTCCGGGCGATGGAGGACTCCCCCCCGCCGGTAAGTGAGGGACACTTAGCAACCCTACCACGGGCAGCGACAGCGAGGTCCGGGCCCACCAATCCTTCTCCCCCATCTCCCACCCCCACAAGCCATGGAAGCCCAAAAGCCTTTTAACAGTATCCTCGATCCGCCACGTTTCTCAGTTAAGGGGGGAAATGCTGGACGTGATCGGTCTCCAATGGTAACCAGAGACTAAGATTTTACCTACAAAAACAGAAGCCCATCTCGCCTGACGTATTTGTGTCGGTATGTCTAACGCTTTGTGAACAGAATTAAAAATTCAAAACCGCTAACTTGCTAGAGCTCTAAGTCTGGGTCAGAGAGAGAAGAAAAAGGGAATGTAATTTGTTTGTTTGTTTATGCGGCTTTTATCGCGCCCTCCCCCGCAAGCAGGCTCAGGGTGGGTTACAACGCAATGTATTTGACTGACGGATCGATCGATCGATGGATTTGATTTATACCCCACGCTCCCCACTGAAGCAGGCGCAGGGGATAAACTAATTTCCATCCGCATGAATACATTAGCAGTTAAAATCGTGACAGCAATCAAATCAGTACTAATAACCGTAAATAACATCATTAAATGGCCGCATTAATAACAGATGGCATCCCTCGATTTCTCCAACTACTCCCGAAAGTGTGTAGGCAGGAAAAACACAGTTGGTACAGATGGGCAGGTGGGCAGCAGTATGACTTGCTCATAGCTGGATATGTAAGATGAAACACCGAAGAAGAAGAAAGAAGAGATGGGATTTATACCCCGCCCTTCACTACCCAAAGGAGTCTCAGAGCGGCTTACAAACTCCTTTCCCTTCCCCTCCCCACAACGGACACCCTGGGAGGTAGGTGGGGCTGAGAGAGCTCTGACAGAAACTACTCATTCAAGGACAGCTCTGACAGAACTATGGCTTGCCCAAGGTCATCCAGCAGGTGCAAGTGGAGGAGTGGGGAATCAAACCCAGTTCTCCCAGATTAGAGTCCACGCACTTAACCACTACGCCAAACTGGCAAGCAAGCGCCAAAGAGGCTCAACCTCTAAGGGATGGCAGAGTGGGCCCAACTGTCAAGTACGCCCGAGTGAGAGGACTCCCTTAACCCTTTCCCTCCCAGATCTTCTTGCATGCAGAGCATCAGTATCCAACAAATAGAAGGGTTTTGTGTGACAGAGGTGCCCGGTCCATCATCCTGCAGATGGAATGCAAATCCGTTCCAGCTGGAGCCCGGTTGGAATGGGAGACCCAGTGAAATATTTGCTGAATGATAGCTGGATTTGCTGTTTTTCCCAATTAAAAATAAATAGATTTTATTGGCCTGAGATTTTGGTGGAATTTCCGGGAGTTAAACAGGTAAACATTCATCATTGAGAAGGGCTGGGCGACTAGAGGACTGCTTGTGAAATTCTGGGGGGAAACGGAACGAGAAGATGGGTAGAACATTCCGATGGTATGATCAGAGTTTAATGGAAGCTCTCCTTTTGGCAGGCTGGCCGTGACATTTCCCTCTTCAAACAAAAACCCTTTGTGTGTGGATCTGCTTGTCAGAATCTGCAGATTCAGACAAGGATTTCTGGAGTCTTCTGCTATATTATATAACCTGTTGCTGTGTTGCTATGTATTGTAACCTGTTCCTGCACCCATTGTGTACTCATGTCTATTGCTATCAGTTGCCCTATGCCCACTATGTATTCATGCCTATTGCCATTTGATCGACCATGGTGAATGTATGCTATGTGACCCCAGGTTTATGGCTTTGACCAGGCCTGGTCTATGTAACTGTTTGCCCGGGAGAATGACAACTTCAAAGCATGGGAACAATGGGCCTCTCACACTCCTGCCTCCGCATTCCATTCATCCCGGCTGGGAAGACAAGGGGAGGACAGGGACTATTTCTTATCAACGTGCGAAAGCCTTGAGGGAAGCATTTGTTATGTGAATATGGTTACATCTGAGGGGTCTGGTTTGGGAAGGGAAATTTACAGCTTCACACCTAGCTTTCTTTCCTGTGGGAAGCAAACGGCCAGAGACCCCTTTTGCCCGCCGTTTTTCCCCTTTGGTGATTGGTTACCTATGGGCAATTCAAATTGTACTGAAGGGTATATTAGACCTGCTTCTATTGTATGCGTTATCTCTGACAATAATCCGAGGACCTGTACCAATGTAGAAACTGGAAATAAAGAACTGTGTTTCATCAACAAAGATCTGATCCTTGACTACTTTGAGCAGAAGCCTCACACTGCTCAACTCTCATACCTTTGTGTAATTCATTGGGATGATATGGATGCATTCATACAGGTAAACGTAAGAACATCAGAAGAGCCCTGCTAGATCAGATCAGTGGTCCACCTAGTCCGGCATCCTGTCTCACAAAGTGGCCAACAAACAAACAAGCCCTGTGATAAAATGACAATTATATTTAATAACTCTTATAAACATCAATTATTTTACAAAAAAAAGTCCAACATCCTCATCTTCATTTAATAACTCTTATGTGCATCAATTGTTTGGCAAGAAAAGTCAATGACCACCTGGTTATACAGTCATTTCACCAGTCTTCCTCAGGAGTAACTTTACATAGAGTAAAAGGTGTCAGCCTCTAGGTGCAGCTTAGCTTCTATTATACTTCCTTCAAAAAAATTTCAGCCTAAGGTATTTTTAGTTCTCTTCATATCTTCTGATTTTCAAAATAGCTACTGCTTTCACCACAATCCTAGAACAAACATAATTATTGAGAGGAACATGAAGCTGAATGGAATGTTATTCTATAATATATCTATATACTAATAGTGAAGGTGCCCCCTGCATGCGGATATCTAAATCCGTGGAGGGGGGGCACCTGGCGGGTAAGGGAGATTTTTCTACACACTTGGGGAACTCCCCAGGTGTGTAGAAAAATCCGAAAAGTTAAAAAAAACGTTGGGGGGATAGTTAAATCTCTCCAAAAGTAAAAAGTTTCATGTGCACACGCACTTACCTTGACTCCGTGGCTGCTGGTGGTGGGAGCGGCGACAGCGGCTGGAGAGGCTCTTGCCGGGCCTCCGTTGCTGGGGGTGGGTGGGCGGGGGAAAGAGCTGGGGGGAGCTGGCGAGTGAGAGAGAGCTGGGGGGGGGAGGGAGGGAGGGAAACACTGGACCAAGCCGGGGCCGGGAGGGAGGGGAGAGTGGTGAGGCCAGGCGGCTCCAGACCTTACCGGGCCAAGCCGGGGCCAGGAGGTGGGGAGAGTGGCAAGGCCCAACAGCTCCGTGCCACGCAGGCCTTGTGCGGGACAGGCTGGAGTGGGGGGGGGGGGGAGGAAGGGAAAGTGAGGCCCGTCTGGCACAGAGCCGCAGGCCTCGCCGGGGCAGTGGAGGGAGAAGGATTGGCTCCTTCTCTCCCCCCCCCCCGGTGGATCCCGCGGGTCCCGCCTCTTGTTCCATAATATTGAAGAAAAGACTGGTTGCTACTTTCAGAAATAAATTAACTGGCTTGCTCCTAATTTAAGTACTTCAAATGGAACTTATAGTAAGTTAACGGTTATAGATCATTAATTATTAATTATTTTAAATATTATAGAATAACATTCCATTCAGCTTCCCCTGAGTAGTTACTCTGGAAGTCCAACAGCAGGACACAGAGGCTAAGGCCTTCCCCTGATATGAGTATCAGAAGAGCCCTGCTGGATCAGACCAGTGAGGGTCCATCTAGTCCAGCCTCCTTTTCTCACACAGCGGCCAGCCAGTTCCCCTGGAGGTAGGGCTGCCAAGTCCAACTTGAGAAATATCTGGAGACTTTGGGGGTGGAGCCAGGAGAAAGGAAGTGACATCATTTTGTGATGTCACATCCTGTGATGTTGCTTCCACATGCTGACACATGAACTCATGAAGTTTCCTAATGCTGAATCAGGCCATTGGTCCATCAAGGTCAGTATTGACTACTCAGACTGGTAGTGGCTCTCCAGGGTCTCAGGCTGAGATCTTTAATGTCACCTATGACCTGATCCTTTTTTAGCTGAAGAGGCTGATACCTCCTGCATGTCAAGCAGATGCTCTATCACTGAGCAACGGCCCTACTGAATCCTTCCTCATCTCGGCAGAATATGAAGCACTAAGTGCTACACAAGTGCTAAATATGATTTTCATATCATAAGAACAGGAGAGAAGCCACAGTGGATCGGCCCATCCAGTACAGCCCATCCAGTCCAACACTCTGTGTCACAACAGTGGCCAAAAATACCAGGTGCCCTCAGGAGGTCCAGCAGCGGGGCCAGAACTCCAGAAGCCCTCCCACTGTTGCCCCCCAAGCACCAAGAATGCAGAGCCTCACTGCCCCAGACAAAGGGTTCCATTTAGACCTTGTGGCTAATAATAGCCACTGACAGACCTCTGCTGGATGGGGACAGAGACAGACAGACAGACAGAAAAAAGGAAGAAAGAGGGAGAGAGAGAGAAGGAAAAAAATGGCAGAGGCACTTACTTCCATTTAGACCTTGTGGCTAATAATAGCCACTGATAAACCTCTGCTGGATGGGGACAGAGAGAGAGACAGACAGACAGAAAAAAGAAAGAAAGAGGGAGAGAGAGAGAAGGAAAAAAATGGCAGAGGCACTTACTTCCATTTAGACTTTGTGGCTAATAATAGCCACTGATAGACCTCTGCTGGATGGGGACAGAGAGAGAGACAGACAGACAGAAAAAAAGAAAGAAAGAGGGAGAGAGAGAGAAGGAAAAAAAATGGCAGAGGCACTTACTTCCATTTAGAACTTGTGGCTAATAATAGCCACTGATAGACCTCTGCTGGATGGGGAGAGAGAGAGAGAGAGACAGACAGACAGACAGACAGAAAAAAGAAAGAAAGAGGGAGAGAGAGAGAAGGGAAAAAACTGGCAGAGGCACTTACTTCCATTTAGACCTTGTGGCTAATAATAGCCACTGATAGACCTCTGCTGGATGGGGACAGAGAGAGAGACAGACAGACAGACAGACAGAAAAAAGAAAGAAAGAGGGAGAGAGAGAGAAGAAAAAGAGCTGTAAGAGAAACTTACCACAGCAACCTTGCAAGACACATGCAAAAGCAACCCCTTCAGTCCCTCCTTAATCTCTGGGCGGAGCTCTCTTAAAGGGGAAATGTCTGGTGAGGCTTTTTACTGCAGGGCAGGCTCTCTGCAGACATTTCCCTTTTAAGGCAGGGCAGGGCAGGCTCCGACGTTCCCCTGCGTTCCTGCTGGCAGCCATTTTGTCCCCCGGTGGCCAATTTTGAAAAAGCGGGGGTAAGTATTAAAAATCAGTGTTTCCCCCACCCTACCGGGGGACTTGGCAGCCCTACCTGGAGGGCCAACAACAGGGCAGAGATCCCCCAATAAGAACCTCAGAAGAGCCCTGCTGGATCAGACCAGTGAGGGTCCCTCTAGTCCAGCCTCCTGTCTCACACAGTGGCCAGCTAGTTCCTCTGGAGGGCCAACAAAACAGGGCAGAGAGGCCGAGGCCTTCCCCTGAGTAGTTACTCTGGAAGTCCAACAACAGGGCACAGAGACTGAGGTCTTCTGATGTTGCCTCCTGGCGCCAAGATCCAGAGTTCTGCGCTGCAGATGCTAATTTTCTCCCCCGCCCCAGCATTTTCCCTCTGCTCTAATCAAGCTGATTACCTTCTGCATTGTACCTTTGCATCCAATTACAAGCATTCTTTACAACACCCGTCTCGCCCTCTGACTGGAATATAAAGACTTAGGGATCTTCATTCCTACGCAGGTCTGATGAATCATAGAATTGGAATCACAGAATCACAAAGTTGGAAGGACCATCTAGTCCAACCCCTTGCCCAGTGCATCTCTGACAAGCGTTTGTCCAGCTGCCGCTTGAAGATGGACAGGGAGGGGGCGCTCCCCACCAATGCTCCCTCTAAGCGGTGGAGTCTTGTGAGCCAAAATCCTACTTTGTGAGCTGCCGGCATTAGAGTTGTGAACGAGCGATTTGGCTGCTGCATAAACTAGTTTGCTCTGGAGCCATCCTGCCTGAACGAAGACAAAAATGTGTGGGCCAGAGGCTAAAAACTGTGAGCTCACACTAACAGTGTAGAGGGAACACATAAGAACATAGGAGAAGCCAATGCTGGATCAGGCCAGTGGCCCATCTAGTCCAACATTCTGTGTCACACAGTGGCCAAAAAGACCAGGTGCCCTCAGGAGGTCCAGCAGTGGGGGCAGGAAGCCCACCCACTGTTGCCCCCCCCCCCAAAAAACACACCAAGAATACAGATAGGGTTGCCAAGTCTGGGTTGGAAAATACCTGGAGACTTTGGGGGTGGAGCCAGGAGAGGGAGGGGTTTGGGGAAGGGAGGGGCCTTAGCATGGTACAATACCATAGAGTCCACCCTTCAAAGCAGCCATTTTCTCCAGGGGAGCTGATCTCTGTCAGCAGGAGATCAGTTGTAAAAGCAGGAGATCCCCAGGCCCCACCTGGGGGCTGGCAGCCCTAAATACAGAGCATCACTTGCCCCAGACTGAGAGTTTTTATCTATACTTTGTGGCTAACAGCCACTGATGGACCTCTGCTCCAGATGTTTATCTAATTCCCTCTGGAAGCCGTCCACGCTTGTAGCCACCGCCACCTCCTGTGGCAGTGAATTCCATGTGTTCATCACTCTTTGAGTGAAGAAGGACTTCCTTCTATCCGTTCTAACCCGACTGCTCAGCAATTTCATGGAGTGCCCACGAGTTCTTGTGAGAAAGGGAGAAAAGGACTTCTTTCTCTACCTGCTCACCACCTCCCTAGGCAGCTGATTCCACTGTTGCACCACTCTGACTTTGTCAAAAAGTTTTCCTTAAGATCCAGCCCTTAAGTTAAATCCATGATTGCAAGTCCTCTCCTCTGCTGCCAACAGGAACAGCTCCCTGCCCTCCTCCAAGTGACAGCCCTTCAGATACTTCAAGAGAGCACTCATGTCCCCCCTCCCCTCCACCTCCTCTTCCCCAGACTGAGCCTTCACAAGTCCCTCAGTCTTTCCTCACAGGCAGGGGTCATTTCGTAGAAAAAGAGGTGCAGGAGCTCATTAGCATAACTCATTTGCATAACTCATTTGCATATGCCACACCCCCTAACATACCGGAAGTGTGTCAGAAGGCAACACCCACCCCTCAGGCTCCACTCCACAGGTGAGGGAAACTGACCTGCTCTTCCTCCATTCCCTTCCCCATCCAATACTTTGAGCAATAAAAAGAAGCGTAAAGAACACACCCTCATTCTCTTCCTGCTCCCTTGAAACCACCAGGTTTCAAGTAGACTTGAGATACCCAGGACATGTGCACCGCCCATCCCTTTCCCTTCCCCTCCCCACAACAAGACACCCTGTGAGGTAGGTGGGGCTGAGAGAGGTCTTTTGAGAACTGCTCATGAGAGAACAGCTCTGAGAGAACTTGTGACTGGCCCAAGGTCACACCAGCAGCTGCAGGTGGAGGAGTGGGGAATCAAACCCGGTTCTCCCAGATTAGAGTCCAACTCCTGACCACTACACCAAACTGATGAGGTGGAAGCTGCTGAAGGGTTGGTGAAATTTCCCCAGTACTTATGTGCCATGTGCCCAGATAAAAAATGGTCTACTTAGAAAACTTATATGCCACCTTGAGCAAGTCTCTGGAAAAGCAGCACACAGTCATAAAAGGAACAAGGATAAAATTATCAATATTAAAACAAAACATTAAAAACAATAAAGACCCTAGCAGGGCTTTCCCCGGGGCGCTGCGCCTCTGCACTGCTCGGGGAAGCCGAGGAGGGGGTGGGGCTTGGTCATGTTCCCGCCCCCTGGGCTCCTCACTCCCGGAGCTGCGCTCCTGTGCGCTCCCGCTCCAACGGACCCCTGCTCACAGGGTTTCTTGGTCTCCAGGCCCCCAATTATCCTCATCATTCTCCTCTGCACCCGCTCCATTCTGTCCACATCCTTTGTGAAGTGAAGCCTCCAGAACTGCACACAAGCCTCCAGGTGCAGTCTGACCAATGCAATGTACAGCGGGACTATCACACCTTGCGATTTGGATGTTATGCCTCTGCGGATACACCCCAAGATCACACCACGGCTAGTAACCACCAAGAGACCTCTCCACTGTAAATCTCTCTAGTCCCCTTTTAAAGCCAACTATATGTGACCTCTCTCAGAATTATATCACTCTGCTAGTAAACCCACTTTACATTCTGGAACTATAGATGGATGCCTGGCTGCCAGTGGAAATCCCTCTTCTCCCGATCTGAGGATTATTGAAGTGTGCAAAGGGAGAACTTCTGCCCCTTCCATTTAATTTCATAAGCGGCTTGTTCAGTTGCCAGATTCCAAATTTCTGGCTGTCGTGTGTGGCTTGGCTTCTGCGCTGGAATGCCGGCTGTGGTGGTTCAGTGAGGTGTGTGTGCATTTTCATGCCCATGAGTTTGAAAAATGCATCAAACGCGGACCAAACCATTAATTTTGAGATTGTGGAGAGAATAAATGAACGTATCAATGAACAAATGGAAAGGTACTGTTTGTGGGTGAGTGGATGCCATTTGTTTCCTTCACTTCCGTCATTTCTGTGGTTTCCGGACATCTGGGTTAGAGCGTTCAAGAGGTCCGAGGGGGAATCAGGAAATAAAAAACTGACATGGAGGCTTTCCAATCATCAAAGCCAACAAGCAGAACTTGTTACTTAGAATAGGTGTCCTCTGACATCTTCCTTCCCGCCATATTTCCACTACTCAGTGTCAGCTCGCTGGTTGGGGAAAGGCTTTCTGCTTGCACCCCGCAAACAGGGTATGAAGTAATGTGGAAGCGCCCAGTCTCTGACCAATTCATAGGGTTGCCAGCTCTGAGTTGGGAAGTACCAGAAGATTTTTGGGGTGGAGCCGGAGGAGAGTGGGGTTTAGGGAGGGGAGGGTCTTCAGTGGGGCACAGTACCATAGAGTCCACCTTCCAAAGTGGCTATTTTCTCCAGGGGAACTGATCTCTGTCACCTGGAGGTCAATTATAATCCCAGGAGATCTCCAGCTACCAGCTGGAGGTTGGCAACTATCAATTTGGGTTGTGCATTCATTAATGATCAGACAGCCTCAACACAAGGGAGGCTTAGTACCTCTGTTTCCCTCAGCCCCAAACCACTGTGAGCTTGTCCCGTACACTAAGCTTTTGTGTGCTCCAGTTCTGAAGACGGAAAACTGTAGAAATGAAATTATTAGCCACTTTTTGCAAACACACGCTACATTCAGCCGGAGCACTGTTTTATAGGATGGGGTGGATACAGATGTCTGCATGTGTGTGTGTGTGTTTCGTTTATAAACTCAGCCTGCATACGCATTTGAAAATGCTGTTTTTATTCATTCTTCCCGGTTCGTTCGTTCATTCCCTGCTGCATGAGACTCTCTGTCTCCAACGATGTTTAAAAGGGGGGCCGGTGTGGGCAGATGCATTTGGGGGTGCCCGCGCATATGTGTGTAAAAATGGTGAAGAAGCTGCTCTGAAATACGGCGCGCTGTGCGATAACAGGGCACAAAGAGATAGTTAGAAAAGACTTGCATATGTGCTTGTTAATTCTGTATTCTGGACCTGCTGTCTGCGGTGCAAAGCCAGTGAGACTGTTGGGTGCTTCCTACTCTGAGAGAAATCCAACTGGCTGTCGCAATGCAGGAGGTGAGAAACTAAAACGCCATAAAGCAGAGAGCAGAGACGGAATTAGTGGGGGGGGGGGGGGAGGAAGAGGAGAAGAAGAGGAGGAGGAAGAAGAGATTGGATTTATACCCCATCCTTCACCACCCAAAGGAGTCTCAGAGTGGTTTACAAGCCAGTTAGGTGTAGTAGTTAAGTGCATGGACTCTAATCTGGGAGAGCTGGGTTTGATTCCCCACTCCTCCACGTGCACCCGCTGGATGACCTTGGTCAAGCCATAGTTCTGTCAGAGCTGTTCCTTCAAGGACAGCTCTGGAAAGAGTTCTCTCAGCCCCACCTATCTCTCAGGGTGCCTGTTGTGGGGAGGGAAAGGAGTCTGTAAGCCACTCTGAAACTTCCTTGAGTAGAGAAGGGTGGGGTATAAATCCAATCTCTTCTTCTTCTTCCTTTCCCTTCCCCCCTCCACAACTGACACCCTGTGGGGGAGGGGAGGCTGAGAGAACTCTCTTGAGAACTTCCCTTGAGGGAACAGCTCTGAGAAAACTTGTGACTGACCCAAGGTCACACCAGCAGGTGCATGTGGAGGAGTGGGGAATCAAACCCGGTTCTCCCAGATCAGAGTTTGCGCTCTTAACCACTACACCAAACTGGTTCTCCCCCACACGGAGGATCCCCCTCCCTTACTCGCCTGAAGGATTCTAAATGAGTTTGAAACGTTCCCAACGTACATCGCACTGGTCAGGCTGCAACTGGAGTCTTGTGTTCAGTTCTAGAGGCCTCACTTCCAAAAGGATGTGGACAGAATGGAGCGGGTGCAGAGGAAAGCGACGAGGATGACCGGGGGCCTGGAGACCAAGAAGCACTCCGAGGAAAGGCTGAAGGACCTGGGAATGTATAAAACCCAACTCTTCTTCTTCTTCTTCTTCTAAATTTTAAAAATAAATAAACTATTTCCCCAAGTAGCACTCAGAACTGCAGTTCTGCCACAGTTGGAGATGCACTTCGCAACAAGGAGGAGGAGAGATAAGCGACTTGATGTTCTCCATTAGGGAGAAAAGCTGGATCTAAAATAAAAGATCATTATAAAGGTAGCTGCTGAATCTGCACAACGGCAACGGATAATTTTGGCAAAACGAACACGATTATCCTTTATGTGCAATCGTGGAAGTAACCAAAAAACACTTAAAGCACGCCTTCTGGTATTATTGCAAATGGACTGCCCATAATAACTGAGAATAAATAATATACAAAATCTGTCAACAGCTATTCACAATTTTAGCATATGTCATCTCTTGGATTTACAGCCGGTAGTCTTTGCCTTTTTCCTCATTCTGGGCAAAGGGCGGGGTTGCCAACCTCCAGGTGGTGGCTGGAGATCTCCCGAGATTACAAATGATCTCTGGGCGACATATATCAGTTCCTCTGGAGACAATGGCCACTTTGGAAGGTGGACTCTCCGGCATTATATATAAAGTCCCTCCCCAAGCCCCGCCCACCTCAGGCTCCACCCCCCAAATCTCCAAATACTTCCCAATCTGGCAACCATTGGGGGGGGGGGGCATTCTCTGGAAGACTAAAAACCAACCCAGCCTCTTCCAGCTGAATATGTCTCCAAGAGCTGAAAGTGGAAGGCTTTCTCTAAAAAATGATGTCTGTCCTGATTCGTGACATGGACTCTAATCTGGGAGAACCGGGTTCAATTCAAAGAGCGGACTCTAGGGCAGTTTGTGCGAGCCAGTTTGGCGTGGTGGTGAGGAGCACGGACTCTAATCTGGGAGGACCGGGTTGGATTCCCCACTCCTCCACATGCAGCTGCTGGTGTGGCCTTGGGTCAGTCACAAGTTCTCTCAGAGCTGTTCTCTCAAGGGCAGCTTTGGAAAGAGCTCTCTAAGCCCCGCCCACCTCACAGGGTGTCTGTTGTGAGGAGGGGAAGGGGAAGGAGATTGTGAGCCCCTCTTAGACTCCTTCGGGTCGTGAAGGGTGGGGTATAAATCCAGTCTCCTCCCCCTCTTCTCCTTCATCACATCCCTGCTGAGCACCCTCCAGTCCCCAAACTCTAGCCACCCCAGGCTCCATCCCAACTTCTCCCGGAATTTCCCAACCAAGTATTGGCAAGGCAGCTCAATGTCCTCGACCCAGATAGCCCAGGCTGGCCCGATCCCATCTGATCTCAAAAGCTAAGCAGGGTCCCCCCCTGGCTCGTATCTGGAAGAACGATCTCCAAGGAATACCAGGGTCGTGATGCAGAGGCAGGCAACGGCAAACCACCTCTGCAACGTCTCTGGCCTTAAACCCAAGTCTAGCTCATCACCTAGTGGTGCATAATTCTAAAAGAGCTAGAACTTCTGGCTGCCAGACAATCTTGGGATCTCTTGGCTATACTGCTCACAATGCCAGATGATGATAATGATAACAACAACAACAACCTAATGTCATTATTGCATGCATGAACTGCCACTGATACATTGGTGTCCTGACCAGGGGTCATTTCGTAGAAAAAGAGGTGCAGGAGCTCATTAGCATAACTCATTTGCATATGCCACACCCCCTCACATACCGGAAGTGTGTCAGAAGGCAACACCCACCCCTCAGGCTCCACTCCACAGGTGAGTGAAACTGACCTGCTCTTCCTCCGTTCCCTTCCCCATCCAATACTTTGTGCAAGAAAAATAAGCGTAAAGAACACACCCTCATTCTCTTCCTGCTCCCTTGAAACCACCGGGTTTCAAGTAGACTTGAGATACCCAGGACATGTGCACCACCCATCCCTTCCCCTTCCCCTCCCCACAACAAGACACCCTGTGAGGTAGGTGGGGCTGAGAGAGGTCTTTTGAGAACTGCTCATGAGAGAACAGCTCTGAGAGAACTTGTGACTGGCCCAAGGTCCCACCAGCAGCTGCATGTGGAGGAGTGGGGAATCAAACCCGGTTCTCCCAGATTAGAGTCCAACTCCTGACCACTATACCAAACTGATGGGGTGGAAGCTGCTGAAGGGTTGGTGAAATTTCTCCAGTACTTATGTGCCGTGTGCCCAGATAAAAAATGGCATACTTAGAAAATTGATATGCCACCTTGAGCAAGTCTCTGGAAAAGCAGCACACAGTCATAAAAGGAACAAGGATAAAATTATCAATATTAAAACAAAACATTAAAAACAATAAAGACCCTAGCAGGGCTTTCCCCGGGGCGCTGCGCCTCTGCACTGCTTGGGGAAGCCGAGGAAGGGGCGGGGCTTGGTCATGTGCCCGCCCCCTGGGCTCCTCACTCCCGGAGCTGCGCTCCTGTGCGCTCCCGCTCCAACGGACCCCTGGTCCTGACTTTCCTTCTTTGATCCAGAGGGCAGGCTCCACGGCACCATATCTCTACAGAGCGCCACCCTCTCCACAAACTCTACCCACCCCAGGCTCCGCCTCCAAACTTCCAGGAATTTCCCAACCAGACTACTTGGCAACCCCAGGTTTCCAACTTGAGCTCCTTGGCATTTAAGTGGGATCAAAATGACTCAATCGATGGAACCGCCGAGCCAGACAGACGACCTTCAGGCCGGTGTTTCTCAGCACGTGGCGCATATCCTAATGAGGCTGGAAGTGGCCATTTGTTTGGAGAGTCTTTCAGTTCACCTTCCAGGGTTCCCCCATGGATTTCTTCCAGCTGTGAGAGTCCAATCAGTTTGCCATTCTTAATGACAGGCGACTCATTACTACCTGGTTGGAGCCTCACTGCAGGCCAGGTTTGATGAGGCGGGGCTGGCAGCCAAGAGGAAAAGCTCTTCCAAGTGGGGATGCCAACCTCCAGGTGATGAACCAAAAATAAGAAGCAACTGTGAAACAATAACTATGAAACATTTTAGGAGGAGAAGGAAAAGAGGAGGAGGATGAGATTGGATTTATACCCTGCCCGTCACTACCCAAAGGAGTCTCAGAGCGGCTTACGACCCCTTTCTCTTCCCTTCCCCACAACAGGCACTCTGTGAGGTAGGTGGGGCTGAGAGAGCTCTCCCGAGAACTGCCCTTGAGAGAACAGCTCTGGGAGAACCTGTGACTGCCCCAAGGTCACACCAGCAGCTGCATGTGGAGGCATGGGGACTCAAACCCGGCTCTCCCGGATTAGAGTCCGCGCTCCTAACCACTACGCCAAGTTGGGCTCAAACCGACAGCTATATTATCATCAATCAATATCACAGAAAGACCATAAACACAGTCCAAAGTAAATACTCCTAGTAAGTTGAGTAGACAGACTCTTCATAAGGCGCAATAGCCAGTTCACTCCCAATCAGTGTTCCCTCTAAGCTGAGTTAGTGTGAGCTGGCTCACAGTTTTTTAGCCTCCGGCCACACATTGTTGTCTTCGCTCAGGAAGGAGGGCTCCAGAGCAAACTAATTTATGAAGCAGCCAAATCGCTCGCTCACAACTTTAATGTCAGTAGCTCATAGGGTTGCCAGCCTCCAGGTGGGGCCTGGGGATCTCCCGCTTTTACAACCGGTCTCCAGCTGAGAGAGATCAGCTCCCCTGGAGAAAATGGCTGCTTTGAAGGGTGGACTCTATGGCATTGGACCATGCTGAGGCCCCTCCCCTCCCCAAACCCCGCCTTCTCCTGGCTCCACCCCCAAAGTCCCCAGGTATATTCCAACCCAGACTTGGCAACCCTAGAGCTCACTATTTTTGCTCACAAGACTCCACAGCTTAGAGGGAACATTGCTCCCGATTCATCCAAAGTCCAGTGGTAATTCAGATTCACCCATTGTTCAGGGACCATGTCGAAACCCAAAGGAGCCTTTTCCGATTGTAATTGTGGAGATGTGATAAGCAGCAACTCTTATCTCTCCTAGCAGAGCCTGCCGTTCTGTCATCGCTTTGTCAAAGACAGGACAGAATGTCGTCCTACGTGTCCATTTCTTGATACGTCTCTAAAGTATTCATTCACAGTTTCTTACCGGCACAAGGACAAGTTACTCTATGCATATTTTTCATGGAGAAACAAATGGCTTCGGGGTGCCTTTGGAGAGGAGGGGACGTGAGGAGACCCCTAACCAGGCCCTGCTTGGAAATCAACAGTTGGTTAGCGACCATTACCAACAATAGGATGCTTTAGAGCAGGGGTGGGCAAATGCGGCCCGCCACAGAGTTTTTTGCGGCCCGCCAAGAAGATTTCAGGGCTTCAAGAAAATTGAGCCTAAATTCAATTTGCTCTCTTATCCCATCACTGCTGATATTGATACAGCACCTGAGGAGCTGCAGCTTGAACTTCTTGACATGCAGTCAGATCACACTGTGAAAGAAATGTTTAATGCTGTGACATTAGTTGACTTTTACAACTTTTACAGTTGTCTGCTGAAAAAATTTCCACGTATGAAGAAATTTGCCGGAAAAACGTTCTCTATATTTGGGTCTACATATATTTGTGAGCAAAGTTTGTCTTGCTTGAAGATCAACAAGAGTAAATATAGATGCTCTTTGACAGACATTAACTTGCAGGCTGTGATGAGAATCTCAACAAGCAATCTGATTTCAAAAAAATTGTAGAAAAGTGTGATAGGGTACATTTGTCTCATTAAACCGATTCTAAAATTAAAGGTGCTTGCAGCTCTAGATGATCTGAAATTAGCACAATAAATAAATTGAATAAAACTACCACTATTTTATTTAATTTATATTTGTTGATTTTTATGATACAATTTGTACCTTTTCTGAATGCAAAGTTAACTAATTAATGCAAGCATTTTAAAAGGTGTGGCCCTCCGCTAACCCTCCGCTCCCACAAAGCGGCCCCCGAGCCAAAACAATTGCCCACCCCTGCTTTAGAGCAAAGGATGTTAAAAAGTTCTCACCATCTCAGACATGTGCAGAGAGAGAATTGGAGCACGCGCTGAAAGCGTCTTAAGGGTAGGGTTCATACAACTCATCGTTCCTTGTCTTACAAAGGCAAGCTCATAGCCAGGATTTTTCTCCAGGCCAGTTTAGCTAGGGATCCTGGGTTTGTCTGTTTGTTTTGTCATCTTCTGGGCATGGAACAGGGGAACACTCCCTCTAAGTTGTGGAGTCTTGTGAGCAAAAATTCTACTTTCTGAACTACCGGCATTGAAGTTGCGAGCAGGTGATTTTGCTACTGCATGAATCAGTTTGCTCTGGAGCCATCCTTCCTGAGCTAAGAGAGAAATCTGTGAGCCGGAGGCTGAAAAACTGAGCAAGCTCAAACTAACTCAGCTTAGAGGGAACCCTGGACTGGTAGGGGGAGGTATTTGTGAAATTCTTGCATTGGGCAGGGGGTTGGACCAGATGGCCTGTATGTCCCCTTACAGTGCTATGATTCTATTCTATGATTCTGTGACCCTGGAGGTCCCTTCTACAATGCCATGATTCTACATCTGAAAACTGTCACTCAAAAGGCCTCGGAGCTGTGGGATGCATCAAACAAGGCGGGGGAGGGCACAGTCATCATTCAGCTCCCATCGCATCGAGCAGCTTTCTGCAAAAAGGCCACAAGGGTGGGCCGGAGCTTGTAAGGGCATCGACTTTCCTTGACATTTTACAGGCGAGATCAATGGACACGGAGGCAGTCTGGGAACCTCCGAGACAGCAAAGCAACAAGCCCTCTCCTGGAAGGCATCGCCAGCAGCTCACAAGCAGACGGAATCATGTAGTAAAGAAGACTTTGGAGATTAATCCAGCTGCTTTTCACGCAGGCGATTCTCCTATCAGGATGTGCAGTTGCCAACCTCCAGGTGGGGCCTGGAGATCACCTGGAATAACAACCAATCTCCAGATGAGAGAGAAGAAGAAGAGATGGGATGTCTACCCCGCCCTTCACTCCCCAAGGGAGTCTCAGAGCAGCTTATGAACTCCTTTCCCTTCCCCTCCCCACAACAAACACCCTGTGAGGTGGGTGGGGCTGAGAGAGCTCTGAGACAACTGCCCTTGAGAGAACAGCTCTGACAGAACTATGGCTTGCCCAAGGTCATCCAGCAGCTGCAAGTGGAGGAGTGGGGAATCAAACCCAGTTCTCCCAGATTAGAGTCAGCGCACTTAACCACGACACCAAAGAGAAGAAGATATTGGATTTATACCCTGCCCTTCACTACCCAGATCCAGACTCAGTTCTCCAACAGGGGAACACAATTTTTCCTGCCTCCTCCCCCCCTTCCATTGCCATGTACATATCACCCCACAAGACGCTGAAGACAGGAGACCCTGAGGAACAAGATTAGGAAGGGTGGAGTGGCAACTAGCGGAAATTGCCAACTTGGTCTGGGGGATCCAACCTTTCTACAAAGACTGGGGAGTCCTGAGTTCAAATCACGACTCCATCTAGAAGCCCACTGGGTGTCTTGGGCCAGTCGCGTTCTCTCAGCCCAATCTACCTCCTAGGGTTGTCGTGAGGATAAAATGGAGGCGCGAAGAACCGTGCGCTGAGATTCTTGGAGGGAGATGAAACCAAGAGAAATAACTCTCCCTCCCTTACCGAAGCTAAGGGGAAGTACATTGAGCTGAATTTAAACTCTTTCCCTGTTCACACTTGTGGCGTCTTCGTCCCTCCCCCGCCCCACCATGCTTCTCTTAGATTGTAAGCCCCTCAGGTCAGAAACGTAACTTTTCTTATGGTACTCCGTGAAAAAAATGCCATCTGTATCGATGATGCTGTATAATATGTTCATTCGCACAGTCGAGTCTGACTCTTCGCGACCCCACGGACCACATCACGCCAGACCCTCCTGTCTTCCGTCGTGCTCCGGAGTTTGCTGAATTTCATGTTTGTTGCATCAATGACACTGTCCGACCATCTCATCCTTTGCTGTCCCTTTCTTCTTCGACCTTCAGTCTTTCCCAGCATCAGGGTCTTCTCCAGTGAGTGCTCCCTTCTCATTTGGTGGCCAAAGTATTTGAGCTTCAGCTTCAGGATCTGGCCTTCCAGGGAACAGTCAGGGTTGATTTCTTTAAGGATTGACTGATCTGATCTCCTTGCGGTCCAAGGGACTCTCAAGAGTCTTCTCCAGCACCATAATTCAAAAGCATCTGTTCTTCAGCACTCAGCCTTCCTTATGGTCCAACTCTCGTAGCAATACATCACTACTGGGAATACCATTGCTTTGACCATACAGACTTTTGTTGGCAGGGGGATATCTCTGCTTTTTATTATGCTGTCTTTATCTGTTACTAAATGTAATTTACCTGTTGCTAAATATTTGGTTTGTAAATGACAAAAATAAGCCCAGATTTAAAATGGACGAAACCAGAGTTAAGCAGGTGTCTTCAAATCTGACAAATATATGCCATTCGAGAAGCGAGATGGGACCTGGTTACCAGACTAACACTGTCCCGCAAGGCCTTGGCTTGCTTGCATGCCAACAAACCCACCCTGTTAATGGAATTCAGGGCCAAACTGAGCATCGATACAGCTCTTTATAATGTTCAGAGTCCTTTTTCCTTCCATTCATTTTCGCCAGCAACTCCATAATGCATGTGAAGAGACAGAAAGGGGGGGGGAGGGGAGGCACACCGAGGCCTTCTTGTGAATTGATAGCAGAGGACAAATCTGACCCCACATCTTTCAGAACGGTCCCTCCATCTCTCTCACCTCTCCCTGACAGCTGTCAAGGTCTCCCTGATCTGGCTACAGGACGGGCTGACCAGAATAATAACTTTATTGCTGAGTACCTTATGGGATCTTAAAAAGATAGCCTTAACACTGTTAGCTGTGCGCTGCTATTTCGGGACTTAGCACCACAAGTTCCTGTAAAGAGCAACGTTGTTTGGTTAAGACTCTCTGTCCTTAGTTTCGTAGGGCAGCCATGATTGTCTGCAGTAGAACTGCTAGGAAGAAGAAGAAGAAGAAGAAGAAGAAGAAATTGGATTTATACCCTGCCCTTCACTCGGAGTCTCAGAGCGGCTCACAATCTCCTTTCCCTTCCCCTGCCCACAACAGACACCCTGGGAGGTAGGCGGGGCTGAGAGAGCCCTTTCAAGAACTGTCCTTTCAAAGACAGCTCTGACAGAACTATGGCTTGTTCAAGTTCACCCAGATGGTGCAAGTGGAGGAGTGGGGGAATCAAACCCAGTTCTCTCAGATTAGAGTCCGTGCACTCAGCCACTACACCAAACTGGAGGAGAAGAAGAAGAAAAAGAAAAGAGGGAGAGGGAAAAGGGGAAGAGGAAGAAGAAGAAGAGAGGGAGAGGAAGAAGGGGAAGAAGAAGAAGGAAAAAAGAGGAAGAAGGGGAAGGGGAAAAGGAAGAAGAAGAAGAAGAGAGGGAGAAAGAGAAGAAGAAGAAGTAGAACAGAGGGGGAAGAGGAAGAAGAAGAGAGGGAGAGGGAGAAGGGGAAGAAGAAGAAGGAGAAAAGAGGGGGAAGGGGAAGAGGAAGAGGAAGAGGAAGAAGAAGAGAGGGAGAGGGAGAAGGGGAAGAAGAAGAAGGAGAAAAGAGGGGGAAGGGGAAGAGGAAGAAGAAGAGAGGGAGAAAGGGAAGAAGAAGAAGGAGAAAAGAGGGGGAAGGGGAAGAGATAGAAGAAGAGAGGGAGAGAGAGAAGGGGAAGAAGAAGAAGGAGAAAAGAGAGGGAAGGGGAAGAGGAAGAAGAAGAAGAAAAGAGGGAGAAAGGGAAGAAGAAGAAGGAGAAAAGAGGGGGAAGGGGAAGAGGAAGAAGAAGAAGAAAAGAGGGAGAAAGGGAAGAAGAAGAAGGAGAAAAGAGGGGGAAGGGGAAGAGGAAGAAGAAGAAGAAGAGAGGGAGAAAGGGAAGAAGAAGAAGGAGAAAAGAGAGGGAAGGGGAAGAGATAGAAGAAGAGAGGGAGAGAGAGAAGGGGAAGAAGAAGGAGAAAAGAGGGGGAAGGGGAAGAGGAAGAGGAAGAAGAAGAGAGGGAGAAAGGGAAGAAGAAGAAGGAGAAAAGAGGGGGAAGAGGAAGAGGAAGAAGAAGAGAGGGAGAAAGGGAAGAAGAAGAAGGAGAAAAGAGGGGGAAGGGGAAGAGGAAGAAGAAGAAGAAAAGAGGGAGAAAGGGAAGAAGAAGAAGGAGAAAAGAGGGGGAAGGGGAAGAGAAAGAAGAAGAAGAAGAAGAAAAGAGGGAGAAAGGGAAGAAGAAGATGGAGAAAAGAGGGGGAAGGGGAAGAGGAAGAAGAAGAAGAAGAGAGGGAGAAAGGGAAGAAGGAGAAAAGAGGGGGAAGAGGAAGAAGAAGAGAGGGAGAAAGGAAAGAAGAAGAAGGAGAAAAGAGGGGGAAGGGGAAGTGGAAGAAGAAGAAGAAGAGAGGGAGAAGGGGAAGAAGAAGAGGAAGAAGAAGATCTCTGGCAACAGGAACACCTCACGCATCCGACAAAGTAGGCTCTGACTCACAGAAGGCTTGTGCCAGAATAAATTAATTAAAGGGGCAATATTAAAGAAGTATGTTTTAGAGAGTGAGAGAGAGAATCAAAGACACTGTTTGGTCACTTCGATTGTCCAAGGATAATCCTTTATTCACAAGTCCCAGGAGAGATCTGAAGGTTACATTTTCTTTATTTCTTTCTTTCCAATTTGGATTCATGGATCGCCCAATCCCTGTGTGCACAGGGCTCGGGGCGATGGACAACAACAGAACAGAAGACATCGCAGACATTGTTAAAAATATCACAAATACATTATTACTTTCTAAAAAACAACGCCCCAGAGAGCGTTAATGAATCAGTCTTTAACCGGTTCCAGACTGTGCTGCCGCCTGGCGAACAGGATTAGGAGGAGGCAGAGAGAGAGAGAAGGCCCCAGTCTGCATCCAGCATTTGCTCCGCTATCTTACCAAAACCACGCTGGAACAGGAATTCCCCCTCTGCATTGCATGCCACTTCCACTTTGACCGATTGTCAGATTTTATGGCAGTGTCCAGGCTGCATGCTGCTTTCACTTCCTTGGATCTCTTGGTTTTATGGTGGCTGTCTGCATAGATTTATGGTGTTTTACGGCCGTTCAGGGGTGACTCTGCAGTCAGTAAGGCGCCAGCCCCGGGATATCTGAATGTGGTTTTGAGCTGCATCTTTTTCTGTCCCAGGGTGGGCTTGGTAAAGGTTTCCCTTGCTCAAAAGCCAGTCGAGTCCGACTCTAGGGGGCGGTGCTTATCTCCGTTTCCGAGCCAAAGCGCCAGCGCTGTCCAAAGACTTCTCCATGGTCATGTGGCCGGCATGACTAGAAGCCGAGGCGCACGGAACGCTGTTCCCTTCCCACCGAAGCGCTACCTATTTATCTACTTGCAGTTTCTTGCTTTCGAACTGCCAGGTTGGCAGGAGCTGGGGCCAGAGACGGGAGCTCACCCCGTCACGCGGCACTCGGGTCTCGAAGTGCTGAACTACCAGCCTTCTGGTTTGCAGTTCAGCATCTTAACCTCCGAGCCACCGCGGCCCTGAGGGTTTGGTAAAACAACGGAGCAAACGCTAGAGGCAGACTGGGCCAAGAAAAGAGAGGAGAGGGGATTATCCATCGCTGTCCTCGACTGAAAGCCTGGCAGACCATCTCTGCCTTGCAGGTTTTTGGGGCTTCTCCTTTCTGTTTGGCTGAGGTCCTGTTTCCCAAGAAGAAAGAGCAGGGAATTCTCGGACAGGATTCCAAGAGGCTGAGAGCACAAGGGCTCAGTGGAAGAAAAGGCGCACAATTCACCGAGTGCTTTTGAGCATGCCCAAAGTGTTTTTCTATCCAGTCCCAGACTTGAGCTGCCTTTACCTGCCTCTGACTCAGTGCGGATAGAAAAAGAGTTCACCGGCTAGATCTCTTTCTCTAGACAAACCAATCGCTCCTCACACCCAGAGGGAGTTCATTCTCCTCCTCGCCTTTTGATCAAAAGTTTACTTGTATTCAGGGGTCATTTCGTAGAAAAAGAGGTGCAGGAGCTCATTAGCATAACTCATTTGCATAACTCATTTGCATATGCCACACCCCCTACCATACCAGAAGTGTGTCAGAAGGCAACACCCACCCCTCCGGCTCCACTCCACAGGTGAGTGAAACTGACCTGCTCTTCCTCCATTCCCTTCCCCATCCAAAACTTTGTGCAATAAAAATAAGCGTAAAGAACACACCCTCATTCTCTTCCTGCTCCCTTGAAACCACCAGGTTTCAAGCAGACTTGAGATACCCAGGACATGTGCACCACCCATCCCTTTCCCTTCCCTTCCCCTCCCCACAACAAGACACCCTGTGAGGTAGGTGGGGCTGAGAGAGGTCTTTTGAGAACTGCTCATGAGAGAACAGCTCTGAGAGAACTTGTGACTGGCCCAAGGTCACACCAGCAGCTGCATGTGGAGGAGTGGGGAATCAAACCCGGTTCTCCCAGATTAGAGTCCAACTCCTGACCACTACACCAAACTGATGGGGTGGAAGCTGCTGAAGGGTTGGTGAAATTTCTCCAGTACTTACGTGCCATGTGCCCAGATAAAAAATGGTACACTTAGAAAATTGATATGCCACCTTGAGCAAGTCTCTGGAAAAGCAGCACACAGTCATAAAAGGAACAATGATAAAATTATCAATATTAAAACAAAACATTAAAATCAATAAAGACCCTAGCAGGGCTTTCCCCGGGGCACTGCACCTCTGCACTGCTCGGGGAAGCCAAGGAGGGGGCGGGGCTTGGTCATGTGCCCGCCCCCTGGGCTCCTCACTCCCGGAGCTGCGCTCCTGTGTGCTCCCGCTCCAACGGACCCCTGCTTGTATTTTATTCTTTGAGTGCTCACAGTTTTTTTGAAGGCAAAGATCCCAATGGGCCACATCGGTCCACAGAAAAAAAATCCCAAAAACTACAGCTGTGTCATGTGTCTTGTATTAGGTAAAGGTAAAGGTTTCCCTTGCTTGAAAGCCAGTTGAGTACGACTCTAGGGATACAGCGCTCATCTCCGTTTCCCAGCTGAAGAGCCAGCACTGTCCAAAGATGTTTCTGCGGTCATGTGACTCAACACTGAGGCGCATGGCACGCTGTTACCTTCCCACCGAAGCAGTACCTGTTTATCTACTTGCAATTTCTTGCAAGAAGCTGGGACCAGAGACGGGAGCTCACTCCGTCGTGCAGCACTCGGGTCTCGAACTGCTGAACTACCGGTCTGCAGTTCAGCATCTTAACCACTTGAGCCCCTTTGTGTCTTGTATTAGGACCTACCAAAATACGGCAAAACAGAACCCTTTTCGAGTCGCCCAGAATAAGTCATCCGATTGGACGTTCAGCACCAAAACTCCTCTTGCCTTTGCCGTCCCCACTTTGCAACGTAGAGTTGCCAACTCCGGATTTGAACATTCCTGGAGATTTGGGGGTGGAGAGGGACCTCATTGGGGTATGATGCCCTACAGTCCACCCCTCTGAAGCTGACATTTCTCTAAGGGAACTGATAGGTGTCATCTGGAGACCAGCTGTAATTCTAGGAGCTCTCCAGGTCCTGTCTGGAGGGTGGCGACCAATGCTCCCTCTAAACTGTGGAGTCTTGTGAGCAAGAATTCAACTTTGTGAGCTACTGGCATTAAAGCTGTGAGCAAGCGATTTGACTGCTGCATAAATTAGTCTGCTCTGGAGCCATCCTTCCTGAGCAAAGGCAAAAATGTGGGAGCTGGAGGCTAAAAAACTGTGGGCTAGCTCACACTAACTCAGCTTAGAGGGAACACTGGTGGCGACCCTGAACCCAGATGATGGGGATGCCAGCCTCCAGGTGGGACCTCGCGATCCCCTGGAATTACAGCTCATCTCCAGACTACAGAGATCAGTTCCCCTGGAGGAAATTCTGTGGGAGTTCTGTGGATTCTGTGGGATTGTACTCCACCATGGTCCTTGTCCTCCCCAGACTCCACCCCAAATCTCCAGGAGTTTCCCAGCCTAGATCTGAAAGTCCTACCATCCCGTCCTCGCTAGCGGCTAGGGAGAACCTGGCAACCCAACCAGACAAAGAGTTCAGAGGGACTCCCAAAGCTTCCTGTTTTGCAGTCTTTTGGTTGGTCCCAAGCGTGGTTTTTGGACCCTCTTGCAAAAGAACCATGTCCCATAACCCTCAGGAGGGAGAAGTCCTGCTCTCCCAGCTGGCCTGATTCTGCATTCCTTCTCCTCTTCGGTTGGGCCAACGCTGCTCACTTCTGGGGTGGAGGTTTCTTGGCGGAGGCCTTGGAGTTCCCACCTCCTTTCCCACCCCCTGCGGCACCCTCTTTGGGCTTCTCCTTGCTGCTGCTGTCTCCCTCGGCCTTCTTCCCATTCGGCTGTTTGTCCCCCGGCTTCTTTTTGGACCCCTCCTTGCCCTCTTTCAGAGAGCTTTCTTTGACCCCCTTCTCGCCCTCCTTCTTCTTCTTGGAGCCTTTGGATCCATCCTTCTTGCCGTCCACTTTGCCCGACACGGTGGGCACCTCCTCCTCTTTCTGCTCTACCGGGGTTGGAGCCGCTGAGGAGAGAGAAAAGCAAGAGGGAGAAAGAACTGTTAGCATCACAAGAGCCATGCATAACTCACTGCAAAGGCAGGGAGGTATTTAAAGGGTTAATTTGCTTGCTAAGTTCTTCAACAGATGGGGGTGGGGGTGATCTTACCTGGTAACTAGGGTTGCCAACCACCAGGCTGTTATAAATATATATATATATATAACACTGCGTGTAATAAATGTATATTTAAGGTAAATCTATTTTGTGCTTTTTATTATTTTTTTAATTTTTGGAGATTTTTCTGTACTATTTTATAAATATTGGTGTCAAGCAGGGCTCGATTTCAACAGGAATGCACAGGAACGCCGTTCCGGCTGGCGTCGGAGCCTGCCCCGCCCCCTCCCGGCCCGGCTGAGCTGTTTACACTTAAAAGGAAAGTTCCTGCAGAGAGCCGGCAGGAAAAAGCTCCACTGGGCGCTTTCCCTTTAAGAGCAAATAGCCAGCAGGAGAAAGCCCCACCCAGAGATTAAGCACAGGGGCTAGGCTTTCTGCATTTGGCTTTCCTGCTCCAGTAAGTGCCTCCCCATATCTTTTTGTTCTCTCTCTCTCCCTCCCCCCACCTTTCTTTCTGTCTTTCTTTCTGTCTTTCTCTCTCTCTCTCTGTCCCCACCTTTCTTTCTTCCTTTCTCTTTCTCTCTCTCCCTCCCCCCTTCCTTTCTCTCTCCCTCTCCTCCACCTACCTTCCTTCCTTCCTTCCTTCCTCTGTCTGTCTACCTTCCTTCCTTCTTCCTTCCTTCCTTCCTTCCTTTTCCTTTCTTCCTTCCTTTCTCTCTCTCTCCCTCCCCCCACCTACCCCTTCCTTCCTTCCTTCCTTCCTTCCTTCTTTCCTTCCGTTCTTTCTGTTTTTATAAAAAAAATTATTGAAAAGGGGGGGATGTAAAAAAGCAGAGAGCCCAGGAAATGCTGGTTTTGACAATATCTTTAATTTTTGAGAATCTCTTTAGTTTTCTCATGGCATCTTCTGCTTAAGAAAAAGTTTGAAGCCTGGGTTCATTGTTGTGTCTTGTTGGGAATGGCTTGCAAATATATGTGTGTCTAAAGTCTGTATTAAAGTGGTTTGGTGCTTACTGCCATGTAAGAGAAAAATCTGAAAAAGTAGCTTCATTGTTGTGTGTGTTGGCAGAACACTTGACTTTTGCATGGGGCACTTTGGGGGACATCTGCAGAGAAACAGAGTTGTAACTAAAAATGAGCATGGTCAGCTGCACTGATTGCCTGTTTTGTGAAATGTAAAAAAAGTGGGCAGAGTTTCTGAAGAAGATGATTGTCCCTCTTCTCCTGCCACTGGGCTGACATCTGCCTTTAATGGGCCAGCAAAGTTGATGTTCTTAAACCTCCTAATAAGAGAGATTTCCGCTTTTTGAGGAGTTCCAGCGATTGGTGATCTTGTGATGGTAGTGATACTTTTATGTGGTAAAGACCACCTGTTCACAGGATAATTTTACCTGTGGGACAGACTCTGCCGAAGACACTGCACTGGCTGCCTATAGCGTACCAAATTCGCTTCAAGGTGCCGGTGCTTGCCTTTAAAGCCCTAAATGGTCTGGGTCCAACCTACCTGAGGGACCACCTTTCCCCATACGTATCCCAGAGAGTGCTACAGTCTGGGCTCCAACACCAGTTGGTTTTACCTGGCCCCAGAGAAGCCAGGCTCGCTGCCACGAGGGGGACAGCTTTTTCGGTGGCGGCCCCACACTGGTGGAATGAGCTCCCAGAGGAGATCAGGGCCCTGCGGGACCTGGTGCAGTTCCGCAGGGCCTGCAAGACAGAGCTCTTCCACCAGGCGTACGAGTAGGGGCCGCCGTCCTTTCCCCCCCTTCCCCCGTCAACTATCGATGAGGGGCCCAGACAACTATGCGGCCCGAGTGCTGTGTGCGACTGGGGATGGAAAACGTTGGGACGCCATCTAAGTTACTGTAGTGTAGCGTACTATATTGTTTGCATAATTTTATGATGTTTTAGTGTTTTAAAGATTTTATTGTATCTATGTATCTTGGGAGATCAAGTCATGTTAGCCGCTCTGGGCCTGCAATAGCAGGGAGAGCGGCCTAGAAGTCGGAAGTATAAATAAATAAATGAATTGGTCTTTTTTTAACTGGAGACATGGGGGATTGAACCTGGGACCCTCAGCATGCAAAGCAGAGGCTCTTTCACTAGGGTTGTGAACCTCCAGGTGGTAGCTGGAGATCTCCTGGGATGACAACTAAGCTCCAGGCAACAGAGCTCAGGTCAACCTGGAGAAAATGGCTGCTTTGAAAGGTGGACTCTATGGCATTATACCTAGAGATGTGAAGGCCCAGAAAAAAACTGGAAAAATGGGGGGGGGGACAGGTTTTTTCCATTTTTTTCCTAAAGCCTTTTTCCCCCCGCAAAAAATTTGAAAAAATTGAAAAAAAGAAAAGAAATTGATTATGGAACGTTTTATTTTAACAAGATAATTAAAATATTTTAAGACAAGGTGTTCAAATATTTTCCAAATCATTTCTAAAAAAATATGTATGGTATCAGATTAATCTAATTTCTGTGCACTGAGGACGAGCAAGTCCTAAATTACAAACTGAACTCTCCAATACCGTGGAGAGGAAATATGAATAATTGTTTCTTCTGGATTTTTAAAAATTGTTTTGTGGAGATATTTTTTGTCTGTTCCACATAAACTAGTGAACAGTTCAGGAGATGGTTGCTCCAGTTGTTGCAATTACAAATAAATATTATTTAAAAAGTGAATTCTGTTTGTAATAATTGAATACACCATATTGAGTAATTGAATACACCATATTTTTAATGTGCTAATTGTGACAATTTAATGCCAAGTAAAATTGTCCATAGTCATATTTTATGTTCCTAAAGTAACAGAATAACTTTCAATCTGGAAAAAAAAGTGCTAATGTAGCATTTTTTCCGATTTTTCTGAACTGAATATTTTTTCAAGCTTCAAAATTTTCAGAAATTTTACATCTCTAATTATACCCCAAGAGCCAGTCTGGTGTAGTGGTTAAGTGCGCGGACTCTAATCTGGGAGAACCGGGTTTGATTCCCCACTCCTCCACTTGCACCTGCTGGATGACCTTGGGCAAGCCATAGCTCTGTACCAGCTGTTCCCTCAAGGACAGCTTGGGAAAGAGCTCTCTCAGCCCCACCTACCTCACAGGGTGTCTGTTGTGGGGAGGGGAAGGGAAAGGAGTTTGTAAGCCGCTCTGAGATCCCTTGGGGAGTGAAGGGCAGGGTAGAAATCCAATCTCTTCTTCTTCTTGGTGTGGTGGTGAAGTGCGCGGACTCTAATCTGAGAGAACCGGGTTTGATTCTTCAGGTCACCTGCTGGATGACCTTGGGCAAGCCATAGTTCTGTCAGAGCTGTTCTTGAAAAAGGGCCGTTTCCGTCAGCTCTCTCAGCCCCGCCTGCCTCACAGAGTGTCTGTTGTGGGGAGGGGGGAGAGGGAAAGGAGTTTGTAAGCCGCTCTGAGACTCCTTTGGGTAGTGAAAGGCGGGGTATAAATCCAATCTCTTCTTCTTCTTCTCTTGAAGTCCCTCCTTCCTCAGGCTCCCCCCCCCCCCCCAAATCTCCAGGTATTTCCGAACCCAGAGCTGGCAACCCTAATTTCCACTGACCCACAACACCTCCCCTGCCAGGCTTCAAAACTATAGTGAGTGGGCCCCATCTGGGTGGGGCAGACGAACCAGTGCTAGTTTAATCAAATTAATTCCATTCGTTCAGCCCCTGGTTTCACACGGCACTTCCACTCCGCTTGCATCTTCCAATTAGATAGAAATCTTCCAGGTCAAATATACATCTTGCAGCAGAGAGATTCGTGAGCAATCTTCATGTCCAGTTTCATCTACAGCATCTCTCAAAACTTAATTCCAGTACTTGGAATTCACACCGAGCCCTCCCCAACACAAAGGAACCAGGTCAGATTCGAATCGCCTGCATTCCCATCAACAACTGTAGCTTCATCTGTAAAGGTTATTTAAATGACTTGAAGTAAGGGACCCTCAAGATCGGATTTCAGCGGAGATTTTACGTTCGCTCCATGCATAATGTAGATTCAGGTGTTATGCTGTGATAGCCAGCCCCGATTCTGATGTTGAAATATTAATGCCCGAGTCTCTTTCCCATTTATTCTTACATGGTTGGGGGCTAATTTCTTATTCTGTACTTATTAGGAGAGACCAGACACTCTCGAAAGAGCTTGTAGCCAGCGATGTAGCTGAATACACATGAATACACGCGAAGCCGACTTACACTGAATGAGATCAAGGTCGGTACTGTATTGTCTCCTCAGATTGGCGGCAGCTCTCCAGGGTCTCAGGCTGAGGTCTTTCCCATCACTTAGGCCATGGTCACACAGCGCCCTAATCCTTTTCTTTCGGGTTGGGATGTTCCGCACCACCGGCAGCGGCTGGGGGAGGCAAGGTGAGGGCCGCAAGAAAGCTCAGCCTCTGGATACTGGAATAACCCACCTGTCCTCCCCTCCGCAGGAGTGTTTTGGAGAAACCCCCGGGGTCCCCCTCCCTGGCCTGTGCGCCACCTCTCTCCTCCCCACCCCCTTGGTCAATTTCACAGGATGCCGCCGAGTCTTGCCAGCCTGGCTGGCTGGCTGGCTCACCCCGTGCTCTGCACTGGGCCCCAAGCCCCACCGGTCGCCATCTGATCGGGAGAAGTTGGGAGAAGCGTGCGGGGGGGGGGGGGTGCCAGGCGGCGGTGGCTGGCAGGACTCGGGGCCCAGAGTGGAGCGCGGGGCATTTTTTTCCCTTTCTTGCACTTGGGCGCTTGAGTGCCCAAGTGCAAGAAAGGGGGAAAAAACCCCGGAGAGACAATCGGACGGCCCTTCTCGCAATCATTGCGAGAGAGGGCTGTCCTGATCGGCTAAATCCCGGGTTCTAAACGTGACTTCCGGGAAAATACTTGATTTCCCCAGGATCGGGAAACACACTAGGAACCCGCGATTGAGCCCGCTTCGGTGCGGGAGTTGTCACAGCTGGTCTGATCGGTCCCTTTAAATGGGGGAGGAAACAGCAGTGACACCCACTTTAAAGGGCCGTGTGACCGCGGCCTTACAGCCTGGTCCTTTTAACCGGAGATGCCAGGGATTGAACCTGGGACCTTCGGCAGGCCAGGTAAGAGGCTCTACCACTGAGCCACAGCCCCTTACATGAAGCCACCTTCTACTGAACCCAGGGGCATAGAGTGTTGTAAATTCCGGGGGGAGGGCTCTTTAGTGAGCCCCCCCGTAGTCTACGCCTATGACTGAACCAAACCCTTAGGGTCCATCAAGGTCAGTCTTGCCTACTCAGACTGGCAGCAGCTCTCCAGGGTCACAGGCAGAGGTCTTTCCCGTCACCGACTGCTGGGCCCTTTTTACCTGGAGACAAGGTTGCCAGTCTGGTGTTGTGGTTAAGTGCGTGGACTCTAATCTGGGCGAACCGGGTTTGATTCCCCCCTCCTCCGCTTGCACCTGCTGGATGACCTTGGGCAAGCCAGAGTTCTGGCACAGCTGTTCTTGCAAAAGAGCAGTTTCTGTCAGAGCTCTCTCAGCCCCCCCACCTACCTCCCAGGGTGTCTGTTGTGGGGAGGGGAAGGGGAAGGAGATGGTAAGCCGCTCTGAGACTCCCTTGGGGAGTGAAGGGCAGGGTATAAATCCAATCTCTTCTACTGCTCTTCTTCTTCCACTTCGGATTTGAAGGGAACAAGCAGACAACTTGACATGGCTTCACTGATCATCAATAGGAAAATTTCTTAAACCGTATCTGATGTTAGAAGATAAGGTTTAAGAAATTTTCCTATTGATGATGAGTTGCTCTGCTAGTATTAAATTGTTATTGGCTAATTTGTCCTGCACAACTTGAAGGCTTCTGTTACATTTGGCGCGAGTTGAAGTTGTGCGGTAAGATTGATAAAGTAGCTACAAAACGCAGACAGAAAGTCAGGAATCTTCAACCCCGTCAATCCCCCATCTACCATGTTTCTTTCTGCACCTTTTGCATCATTGCACTTGTTTTGTGTTTATTGTTACACTCATTATTTCAATACAACAGGGGTCCGTTGGAGCGGGAGCGCACAGGAGCGCAGCTCCGGGAGTGAGAAGCCCAGGGGGCGGGCACATGACCAAGCCCCGCCCCCTCCTCGGCTTCCCCGAGCAGTGCAGAGGCACAGCGCCCCGGGGAAAGCCCTGCTAGGGTCTTTATTGCTTTTAATGTTTTGTTTTTAATATTGATAATTTTATCATTGTTCCTTTTATGACTGTGTGCTGCTTTTCCAGAGACTTGCTCAAGGGGGCATATAAATTTTCTAAGTATACCATTTTTTATCTGGGCACATGGCACATAAGTACTGGAGAAATTTCACCAACCCTTCAGCAGCTTCCACCCCATCAGTTAGGTGTAGGGGTCAGGAGTTGGACTCTAATCCGGGAGAACCAGGTTTGATTCCCCACTCCTTCACATGCAGCTGCTGGTGTGACCTTGGGCCAGTCACAAGTTCTCTCAGAGCTGTTCTCTCATGAGCAGTTCTCAAAAGACCTCTCTCAGCCCCACCTACCTCACAGGGTGTCTTGTTGTGGGGAGGGGAAGGGGAAGGGATGGGTGGTGCACATGTCCTGGGTATCTCAAGTCTACTTGAAACCTGGTGACATATGCAAACGAGTTATGCAAATGAGTTATGCTAATGAGCTCCTGCACCTCTTTTTCTACGAAATGACCCCTGCAACTCACTAATGTGCTATAGCTAGTGATTGCGTCATTAGCAGTGCTTATTTGGTTGTTTACACTGTTATACCGCATTTTCGCTTTTGCTGTTCTCTACATTTTTTCTGCCACAAATGTTGTTCGTCTTTAAGGCGCTACTGGACTCTTGCGCTTTCCTTCTGGTCATAGATAGGACTTGATTCTTTCGACATCCCTGTTTTGACAATGTCCTAAGAAAAGTTTTCAAGGCACCGATACATCTACTTTTGTTTATTTCTGTACTGTGGGTGACAATGTGTAGCCGAGTGATAATCTCCTTCAGTATTCAGATCTACCGAACCACCTTTCCTTAATCATGTTAACATAATCCCGGAGCTGCTGTTCATATAATACTTTTGAAATAAGCCTCTATGCAGACGCTCTTATGACTTCAGCGACTAATCCGGCCACGCTCCTCATATCTGGCAAAGTTAATTCAAAGAAAACTGATGTAAGGAGCATTAATATGAATAGACAGAGTAAAAAAATAATCTTTCCATTTTTCAATAGCTCTCCAAAGCAACCGGCAGGGAAGGACTGTTTGATAGCACAGGTTGTAAACCTGAAGAAGAATAATTATGTGTCTCTAAAGGATGCCGTTCACAAGAGGTGGGCCAGACCAACAGCTCCTGCCGTGTCAAAGTGAATCTTTGAGAGACACGTAACGATTCTCTATTAAAAAATTCTGAAGCTACCATTTACCAAATTGGATCGTCACTCCACAGGCCTCACTCCTGTCTCTTCTCACTGGTTGCAAATCTCCAGCATCCGCAAAGTACATACTGTGGGTTTGTGCAGCCTCAATTGGCCATGGAGCCATGCAGAGAAGGAAAAGGGGTTTAACCCTTGCAGTTCCATCGGATTTTGCTGTTAGAATCTTGGCTCACGGCTTTGTTATTTGTCTTTCAAAAGCAAAGGCATGCCCTTGAATAATGTGCACACACTTCCCCATTTTGAAATGCTCCCATCACAGTGAAGAGCTCAGTTCCAACTAGCAAAAGCGGTGTGCAGGTTGAAGGGCTAGCCCTCTTGTCCTTTTCTTGTATATATGTGAGGCAAATTGAGGCGACACAAGCCTGCAATTGGCATTTTATGTGACTCATATGATCTTCATCTCCTCTGCTTGGGTCCTGAGTTGCAATGGTTCTCTGTGATCAAGTAGTTAAGACACTGAACTGCAGACCGGAAGACGGTTTCAGCAATTCGAGACCCGAGTGCTGCATGATGGAGTGAGCTCTGGTCCCGTCTCTGGTCCCAGCTCCTGCCAACCTAGCAGTTTGAAAGCAAGAAATTGCAAGTAGATAAACAGATACCGCTTTGGTGGGAAGGTAACAGTGTTCCGTGCACCTCGGCGTCTAGTCACACCGGCCACATGACCATGGAAACATCTTTGGACAGCGCTGACTCTTCGGCTTGGAAACGGAGATGAGCACCGCATCCCTAGAGTCGTATTCGACTGGTTTCAAACAAGTGAAACCTTTACCTTTACCTTTACAAGTGAAACCTTTACCTAGTACCTGTTGTTATGAGAGGATAAATGTACAATCAGAAGAACAGTGCAATAGGGCAATTACATCTTAAAGTTACAGGACAAAAGGGACAGGTGATTAGTTGAGTGGTAAAGGCAAACTGAATCCCCCCATTTGGCTAAGCTGTCAGAGTGCCTGTCTTGGACCCATTCCCAGGAAAAGGAAAGCAGAGGTTCTGCGTACGTATTATTGTGCCATGTAGCGCATTCCTAGCTGTCCCACATGATAAGGAAGCTCAACCCTATCTGCATGATTCCAACCCCCTTTTAAAGCCAGCTTAGACAGTGAACATCACGACATCCTGTGGCAGGGAGTTCCACAGGAGAATTAGGCATTGTACAAAGAAATTCTTCCTTCTGTTTGCCCACCAGTGTCTGTTTCCTGAAAATCCTGATTATGCAGTGGGGGGGAAAAAAAGCAGGAAATGCCAGAATTAGAGAAGAACATGTTGGAAGAGAACAGTGAAAAAATGAAAACACGGTGATGAGGAACTGGAAGTCTTCGCGGTGAAGGTCTCCTTCCAAAGAAGAGGGAAAGCCAGAGAGGGAAAGCAGGCAGAGAGCTCCTCCTAGTGGCCCTGTGGGGTCACTTCATCTTCCTCCGTCACTGCCGGCAGAGAGTTTAGAGGCCGGGATTCAACTTGGCCTGAGAGCGTAGGAAGACTTTCAGTAGAGCCTGGAAAGTATAGAGAATCAGGACAGGCAATGAATGAAAAGACAGCAAGACAAAGCCACAGCAAAAGTGAAGGGAATAAAGCAAAGCCTTTGAGGTTGCCAGCCTCCAGGTGTTGGCTGGAGACCTCTTGGAATTAGAACTGACCTCCAGACGACAGAGATCAATTCACCTGGAGAAAATGGCGGCTTTGGAGGGTGGAATCTATGGCATTCTACCCCACTGAAGTCCTTCCCCTCCCCAAACCTCACCCTCTGCAGCCTCCACCCCCCCCCCCCAAACCTCCAGGGGTTTCCCAACCTGGAGCTGGCAACCTATCGGCCGGCTTTGTAAGAAGCGCAGCTGATGTGATACGCCCATTTTTGCCAGTGTTTTCACACCCAAGTGAGACACGACCTTGGGATTCAGGCACACACATTTGGGGGTTCACACATGGGGCAGGGAAGGCATGCGATAGCGAACCAGAGCCAACAATCCCTTTTGGAGGGTGTGGGGTGGGTGCTGATCCCAAGGTATGTTCTTCTGCGGGTAAGAATTCAAATATGAATGTGTTTCCCTGATACCCCAGCGCCTGGGGTTCTTTCCCATCCTTGCTCCAGCTCTCTGGAACGGCCTCTCTAAAGAGGTGAGGGGGGTCATGTCCCCCCCCCCCCCGAGATCTTCAGGGGGTGCCGTAGGGCCTGCTCATTTGCCAGGGCTTTGGGGGAGGGAGGGCTGAACATCAAGTATCTTTTAAGGGGGGGAGGGGATTTGGGGTTTGCTATTTTACTGAAGACAGTTTTCACTGAAAATGTTTTGAACTATTATTTTAAGCTGCCTTGAAACACAAGGAAAGACAGGATGGAAATGTCATTCTTTTTAAATGAATAACAGATAAAATGGCTGTTGTGGAGAAGAAGGAGAAGACGACGAAGAAGAAGAAGACGAAGAAGAAGAAGAAGAGATTGGATTTATACCCCGCCTTCACTACCCAAAGGAGTCTCAGAGCGGCTTATAAACTCCTTTCCCTTCCCTTCCCCACAACAGGCACCCTGGGAGGTAGGTGGGGCTGAGAGAGCTCTGACAGAAACGGCTCTTTTTCAAGGACAGCTGTGCCAGAACTACAGCTCGCCCAAGGTCATCCAGCAGGTGCAAGTGGAGGAGTGGGGAATCAAACCCGGGTCTCCCAGATTAGAGTCCGCGCACTTTAACCACTACACCAAACTGGTTTGGTTTATCGGTTTGGGGGGGGGGGGGGGACACACCCGAGGTATTAACAGTTAACAAGTTGATATGTATTACTTCGTTGAAGATTCACTGGCAAGATTAAAGGGTTAACGTTTGTCAAGAATCCCTCGGAAACCAAGAGTCAGTAGCAAATTCCACATTTTAATCACTCTCTGTGTAAAGTAGTATTTCCTGGAGATTTGGGGGGGGGGGGCGGGCAGGGCCGGTGCTACCATTAGGCCAAGTTAGGCGACCGCCTAGGGCGCAGACCTCAGAGGAGTGCAGAAACGGACAACCACCGCCCCTCCAATTGGCCACAGGCTCTCACACTCACTCACCTGCCCCGGCTCTCCCATTCTTTTCCTCCTCCAGAAAGTCACGGCAACTGCAGCAGCAGCAGCTCCCTTCAGCTTTGCCTCGCACCCTGCCTGCCCAAGTCCACACGTTTTTTTAAAAAAATTAGCAGGGTCAAGTTTTGTGCTTTTTAATTTTCCCTAGAATTCATCTGTTTTTGATAATTGGTTAGCAGTGGGGGAGGGCGCAAGTAGTTAGCCTTGCCTAGGGCGCAAAAAAGCCTGACACCGGCCCTGGGGGTGGAGCAGGTTTGGGGAGAGGGGAGACCTCCATTGTGTATAATGCTACACAGTCCACCCTCCAAAGCATCCATGGCTTCCAGGGTATACAATCAGTGGCATGTAGAGATAAGTTTTATTTCGGGGAGATCTCTAGCCCTCACCTGGGGGCATATTTTATATGCACCAGTACAGAAATCGGGAATTACCTCCCGGGATGTCCGTCAGCTCATTGAGTGGCGGCACCGTGTCCAGCTTGTCGGCGTACATTTTGGCGGCTTTCCGTTTGGCGTACCGCGCCTCGATCTCCTTCTTGGTCCGCGGGATCCGGCATTTGAAGATGCAGCACAGGGTAATAACTAAGGGGGAAGCGAAAGGGAGAGAGAGGGAACGCCGTCAAATGTCGTTTCCTGAAACAGGAGAAGGCGATTTCGGAGGGCCTGGTCTCAAGAACCGGGCATTTTGAAGAATGGAAGCTGCCTTATCCAGAGTCGAGAACTCTTCCGACACAGAATTGCCCGCTCTGACAGGCAGCGACTCTCTAAGTTAGAACCTTTAAACTGGATTCAACCGACCGGCCTCTCCATGCAAACAGGGACTCCTCCTCCGCTGAGCCACAGCCTCTAACTATGACTTATCCTCATTATACTTGTTGGAGGGAGTGACTCAGCATGCCTGGATGTTGGGGACATTTGGGGGGGCTACATCACTCTAAGGGTGTACAGGAGCTATCTCCTTGAATGGGATGCCTCTCTTTGACTTCACCTGGGAGCATTCCTCTGACCCCCCTCCTCTCCCTTTGTCCTCTCCCTCTCTGCACATGGCCTTCCACAGGAGTGACTCAGCATGCCTGGATGTTGGGGACGTTGGGGGGGGCTACATCACTCTAAGGGTGTACAGGCGCTATCTCCTTGAATGGGATGCCTCTCTTTGACTTCACCTGGGAGCATCCCTCTGACCCCCCTCCTCTCCCTTTGTCCTCTCCCTCTCTGCACATGGCCTTCCACAGGAGTGACTCAGCATGCCTGAATGTTGGGGACGTTGGGGGGGGGGGCTACATCACTCTAAGGGTGTACAGGCGCTATCTCCTTGAATGGGATGCCTCTCTTTGACTTCACCTGGGAGCATCCCTCTGACCCCCCTCCTCTCCCTTTGTCCTCTCCCTCTCTGCACATGGCCTTCCACAGGAGTGACTCAGCATGCCTGGATGTTGGGGACGTTGGGTGGGGGGGGCTACATCACTCTAAGGGTGTACCGGTGTTATCTCCTTGAATGGGATGCCTCTCTTTGACTTCACCTGGGAGCTGCTCTCTGACCCCCACTCCTCTCTCCCTTTGTCCTCTCCCTCCCTGCACATGGCCTTCCACAGAGACACACGTCTCTGCAGGTCTCTCCTGTAGATAGAGACAATGCCCTCATACTCCCACACAGGTGATGCTGGACAAGCCAGCCATTTGTGACAGCGAAAGTTCTCTTTAGGCAAGGCTTCTCTCTCTTCTGGAATAAAATATAAGTTGACTTTTTTGCAAGACACCTTTCTGGGAGATTGATTTATTGCACTCAGTATCACCATTCTGTGACTAGGAAACTCCGCGACATTAACCAGATATCCCGGTAATACTGACCATTCATCCAGCTGGCTCAGTACTGTCTACTCCGAAAGGCAGAAACCTTTTCTACTTGTAGCAGGACACCATCTCACGGGCCAGGTGGAGAGGAAACAGCTCGGGAGCAAACCAGGAGGAGGAGGAGGAGGAGGAAGAGAAGAAGAAGGAGAAGAAGAAGAAGAAAGGAGGAGGAGAGAGGAGGAGGAGGAGGTTGGATTTATACCCCGCCCTTCACTACCCAAGGGAGTCTCAGAGCGGCTTACAAACTCCTTCCCCTTCCCCTCCCCACAACAGACACCCTGTGAGCAATGCTCCCTCCAAGCTGTGGAGTCTTGTGAGCGAAAATCCGACTTTGTGAGCTACTGGCATTAAAGTTGTGAGCCAGCGATTTGGCTACTGCATGAATGAGTTCACTCTGGAGCCCTCCTTCCTGAGCTAAGACAAAAATGCGTGAGCTGGAGGCTAAAAAAAACTGGGAGCTAGCTCACACTAGACTCAGCTGAGAGGGAACACTGCCTGTGAGGTAGGTGGGGTTGAAAGAGCTCTTTCCAGAACTGCTCTTGAGAGAACCGCTCCAAAAGAACTTGTGACTGACCCAAGGTCACCCAGCAGCTGCACGTGGAGGAGTGGGGAATCAAACCTGGCTCTCCCAGATTAGAGATCCATGATCCTAACCACGACACCAAACTGGCTCCCCATGCAACGTTCCCCGCCCCACCCTGGAACATCCCCCCCCCCCCCAAACCACCCCCTCCTGCCAGAGCGACGAAAAGACCCGGCAACCGAGCAGTCATCATAACTTATCACCGCGCTGTCTGTCTTGCCTGCCTGGGATAAGAGGTGTTTACTTTTCCTCGTATCAAGCGCACTGTCGGTGGGTAAAACAGCTCAGGGTTTCTCCTGCCCCCGCTTTGAACAGATTTCCCTGGTCGAAACTACCAATTTGAGCTTCGGAACCCAACTTAAAGCTGAAGAGACAGCTGGGAGCTTATTAAAAACTGAGCCTGATGGGTTATAAGTCATTCCCGGAACAGCTGCAGATAAAAGCAGCACACGAAAGGGCCTCTCGCACGAAAGTCGGAGACTGGCGGTGACTCATCCAAAGCCAGCCCCTCGTTCTTTTCAAGGAAGCTGCTGCAGGTGGAGCTCATCCACCCCCCCTTCTTGCTAGGGTTGCCAGCCTCCAGGAGGAGCCTGGAGTTCTTCCAGAATGACCGCTTAACTCCAGACAACCAAGCTCAGTTCCCCTGGAGAAAAGGACAGCATCAGTGGGCGGACTCTATGGTATATACTTTAGAACAGTGTTTTTCAACCACTGTGCCGCGGCACACTGGTGTGCCGCGAGATATTGTCAGGTGTGCCGCAGGATTTTTTCAATGAAAGAAATGTGCCTTCCGGGCTGACCTTCTGGGACGCTTTTGCGCATGCGAGAAAGAACAGTGGCGCGCTCTCGCTGATTCCGCTCGCACGCTCTGTGGCCGGCCTGAGGTAGGAGGGAGCCGCCGTTGAGGCTCACTTTAGATCTGTAACTTACGATTTCAAGTTGAGTGGCTATTACGTGTATTTGTAATACTGTCATAGTTAATACTTGAGCTGAGGCAACTAAGGACCCATTTATCTTGTATTTCAGTGTTTTCAACCACTGTGCCGTGAGATATTGTCAGGTGTGCCGCGGGATTTTTTCAGTGAAAGAAATGTGCCTTAGCTCGAAAAAGGTTGAAAAACACTGCTTTAGAATACAAGTGAAATGCCTCTCCGAGTTCCCCCCTCCACAGGCAACACCCCCCCACACACACAACTCTCCCGGAATTTTCCAGGTCAGAGTTGGCAACCCTAATCCCCACCCTGACAGATTACCCTGCCCTTTTCCTCAGATGTTCAGGGTGAGCTGAAAAAGAATAACTTTTCCTGATTCTCCTGGGGCCAGTTTGGTGTAGTGGTTAAGTGCGCGGACTCTAATCCGGGAGAACTGGGTTTGAGTCCCCACTCCTCCACTGGCACCTGGCTGGATGACCTTGGGCAAGCCACAGTTCTTGGCACAGCTGTTCTCGAAAAAGAGCAGTGTCTGTCAGAGCTCTCCTTCTACATGCACACCACAAGAGCTGGGGACACAGGACCCACACCTCGGGCTGCCAGCCTCCAGGTGGGGCCAGTAGACCTTCTGGAATTAGATCTTCAGATGATCTCCAGTTCTCCAGGAGAAAACGGCGGCTTTGTAGGGTGGACTCTATGGCACTATACCCTGCCGAGGTTCCTCCCTTCATCAAACCCTGCCCATTTCAGGCTCCACCCACAAATTTCCAGGAATTTCCCAACCCAAAGTTGGCAACCCAACCGATATCCTAGCAGGCAACTCACTGCCAAGCCCTGGAGCATCTTGGAGCTGCAGTTTTGCTCTCAGGAGGGGACAGAACAGGTAGGGTTGCCAACCTCCAGATGATAGCTGGAGACCGCCTGGGATTACAACTGACCTCCAGGCGGCAGGGATCGGTTCCCCTGGAGAAAATAGCCACTTTGGAAGGTGGCCTCTACAGCATTATACCCCACTGAAATCTCTCCCCTCCTCAAAACCCTGCCTTCTAAGGTTCCACTCCCAATACCGCCAGGTATTTCTCAACTCACAGCTGGCAACCAGGCTATTGACTCGCTGGAGAAGTCGACAGTCTGCTCTTGTCTTGTCCAATTAGCGTTTCTCTGCTCAGGGGTCATATTAACATCAGCACCGATTTCCCCGACCGTTTCATTTCTTCCTCCCATTCGCTGGCTCCACTGAAAGGACCACCCCAAAGCAGTTCCCCTTCCTCCCCCGACACAGCGAGCCTTTGCACAGTAGCGCAAAACATCTGGTTGGATTTACAGTCCAAAACAGTAATGCTTATATAATGGTGTAAATCTCTCCCCCCCCCCCCCCCCCGCACTCGAGTGCCCAAGAGAGGCCGAGAAATAAAAGCCGGAGTGCCGCAAATGACGCATCCCGGGTGGAATTAATTGTCTGTGCAGTTTCGGTTTCCCAGATTTTAAGGGCCCGTGACAGAAACCGTGGCTTTCTCAGAAGCGTGTTTGCTCTGGCTGCGAACCTAATTCCCCGCAAGGTTTTTCTGCTCTATGGTAATCTCGCAATCCACAGAAGATTGTAAAAGCGGGCCCAATTTACACCTCCCCTCTGAAGTAATTTGACTGCTGTCTTGTCCTACACTCATTTCACGCTGGTTTCAGATTTCATTCCCTGGGTCTGAAGATTACTAAGAAACAGGATCTATTTAAAGCAGTATGAGGCTAGCTTGACCACAGGAGGGCAATTAACGAATGTAAACAGTAATTTTTAAACTAGAACAAGTATGGTTTGAAACTAGAAACAGGTATAGACGGGGTTTTTTGAAACTAGAATGATTCCAGGGGGAAAGTCAGATGTCGATTTGACCTTAGAAGAGAAGAAGAAGAAGAGATTGGATTTATACCCCGCCCTTCACTACCCAAGGGAGTCTCAGAGCAGCTTACAAACTCCTTTCCCTTCCCCTCCCCACAACAGACACCCTGTGAGGTAGGTGAGGCTGAGAGAGCTCTGACAGAAACTGCCCCTTTTCAAGAACAGCTGTGCCAGAACTATGGCTTGCTCAAGGTCATCCAGCCAGGTGCAAGTGGAGGAGTGGGGAATCAAACCCGGTTCTCCCAGATTAGAGTCCGCGCACTTAACCACTACACCAAACTGACTGTGGTGGCGGGGAGAAGCTCCTGGTCCAGGACATGTGCTAGGCAAGTCGCTGGTGGATGCACTAGCATTTGGCTTGAAAACTCTATGATACCATAGTGTTGTCAGGCCAAATGCTAGAGTGCCCCCCCCCAATGACATGCCCAGCGCAATGATGTCACCTCCGAGTGACATAATCACACCGGCACTTTGGTCTGATCTGGGCCCTTTGGGGGAGGGGTTCCCCTCGCCAGCCGGATCTGGGCTGGCGGGTCAGGGGCCCTTTGGGCGAGAAAACCCCTGCCCCCTCGGGGAACCTGGCAGCCCTAGGCAAGGCCTGAGAACTGGGAAGGGAAGCTGGGAGTCCTGACCCTCCCAGTGGGCGATTCCAGCAAAAGGTCAGGTGGTGGCAGTGGATTACCCGAGAGAAAAAGGAAAGCCTCCCTGGGGGTGCGTTCAGATGGGCAGCTAATCCCGCCACTGGCCCAGCTGTAATTTGATGTAGATCTTTTTGATCCAGTGTTGCATGACCACACAGCTCCTCCATGAAGCGCTTTACCACGCGTGACTCTGCGGTGGATTGTCTAGACGGCATCCACCGTAAGGAGCCGTGCGGTCGGCTGTTTTTCAAAAAACCCTGTTTGCGCATGCGCCTCTGCGCCTCTGCATCTACTTGTTTTTCCGCACATGCACAGACTAAAATGGTAAAAGCACCGCCAGCGGTACCTTCCTCTAGGTACCATTTCGGTTAACAAAGTGCAGAAATATCACGGGTCCTTCAGAAACATTAAATCATTCGGATCATTTGAGCGGAGCTCTGCGGACGTCGCGTGTTTAAGCGGTTATGCGCACATCACTAAGACTTTTTTAAAATGGCGGCTGGAGACCATCTCTACGGGCTGATTGCACTCTGGTGGAAAGACCAGATGGGGGGAAGTCCGCCATTGGCCCATTGGCCAGCTTAGAACCGGCTTTAACCACTATCTTTTAAGTATGGCTCCCCAACAGGGATCGATGGGCTGATCACGGAAGCGGCACGATTCCCAGATGTTGTTGTCTGGACGTGCACTTTAAATCCACCATGCACGAGTGCCTGGAATGGCTCAAAAGAGCTGTCTGAACGCGACCTAGGTGTTGGGAAAACCTGGGTGGCGGGGTGGGACGGGGCCTGCAGGCGGGAGCAGGCCCATTCCGCCACAGGCTGTATCTCTGTTTAATTGCACTCCAAAAAGCTGATTACTAGGTTGAACTACAGATGTCCAGGCGGCATTTGACTCTGCGTAAAGAGCCAGTCTCAAAGACTAGGTGGTGACAAGAAGCTGGGTCTTCTATGTGGCTGAAGCCAGTCTGGTGTAGTGGTTAAGTGTGTGGACTCTGATCTGGGAGAACCGGGTTTGATTCCCCACACCTCCCACCTGCAGCTGCTGGATGACCTTGGGCAAGCCATCGTTCTGTCAGAGCTGCTCTTGAAAAAGAGCAGTGTCTGCCAGAGCTCTCTCAGCCTCTCCTACCTCCCAGGGTGTCTGTTGTGGGGAGGGGAAGGGAAAAGGAGATTGTAAGCCACTCTGAGACTCCCTTGGGTAGTGAAGGGCGGGGTATAAATCCAATCTCCTCCTCCTCCTCCTCCTCTTCTTCTTCTAGCACACACTTGGAGATTGGCAACCATTCAGTAGGCTTACCTAGATACGGGGCAGGGGGGTTGCTCGCAAAGTCAGGGGAACTTGGAGAAGCCAGCATCAACATCTCGCTCCGACTACCATCTGGAGATCAGTTTTTCATGCCAAGAAATTTCCAGGCCCCACCTGGAGGCTGGCAACCAATGCCTAACCCAGGGTACCTGCCCAATTTCCAATCTGGGCGAAAGCAAAAGAGAAAACGGCCCGGAATTTCCTCCTTTCCTGGATTCCAGGACCCCCTCTGCCGGAATGAGAAATGCCGAGAGGAAGTTCCAGGGCTCTGATCTCACCTTTGGGTGGGAAAAAAAACTTCAGAGATAGTCCGAGATAAGCAGACAATGGTGTGGTTTTTTTCAGCTGCTGATCTAATCTGGGGGGGGGGGGGGGGAGCGGGAGGGGCTGTCCCAGACAAGGGTGGGAAGGCAGGAGAGCCACTTCAAGCCAGAGAATCCACCCGCAGTGTCTTCACTCACAGAGAGCCCTCCGAAGGCCTGGCTCTTGGAAACTGGGAGCCAGGAGTTGCATCTAGGGAAAGGGCTGCGTTGCCACCCCCAAAGCTTGTTCCAGCGACCTCTCAGACCCTCTAAGAAGATGGGAAATGCTCACTTGCAAGGAGAGCCCGCAAAGGTAAGTTCAGGGTCTCAAAGGTCAGGCGGGGAATTTCCATTTTATTTAGTAGCATTTTAACCACGCCTTCCCCCTTCTGTTTATCCTTTTTTTTTAAAAAGATTTCTGATTGGTTCTGCAAACACAAATCTTATTGCTTTGTTCGCTGAATCTCCCATCCTGTCGCTCATCTTTTGACTCACTCTGGGTCATCCGCCTGGTGTCCCAGGGAGAAAGGCAGACATAAAATGCATATATAAAGGCATATATAAAATGAATGAAATAAAACCAGTCCTTGTGACACCTCTGTTATCACCAGCAGTGGTCCCTCTAAGCTGTGGCGTCTTGTGAGTGAAAATTCTACATCTGTGAGCCACTGGCATTAAAGCCGTGAGCGAGCGATCTGGCTGTGGCATAAATTAGTTTGCTCTGGAGCCAGCCTTCCTGAGCGAAGCCGGAAATGTGTGAGCCGGGGGCTAAAAAAAACCGTGAGCTAGCTCACACTGACTCAGCTTGGAGGAGACTCTGCTCTGGAGCCAGTCCTCCTGAGCTCAGACAAAAAATCTGTGAGCCGGAGGCTAAAAAACTGAGCTGGCTCACACGAACCCAGCTTAGACGGAACACTGGTGATCAGTCAGACTGGCCTGGCGCCGTTCAGTAAATTTCATTGCAAGCGAGGATTTGAATTCAGGTCTTCCCAGGCCGAAGAAGCTTTTCTTTACAGGTTTCCCGTTTCTGTAATTCTGTAATGCATGTGTTGTAATCCATCTTAAGTCTCAGAGAGAAAGGAGGGCTCTAAAGGACTTAATAATAACAGCCACTGTCTAGGGTTGCCAGTCTCCAGCCTGGAGATATCCTGGGATTACGACTGATCTACAGGCAGCAGGGATCAGTTCCCTGGGAGAAAAGGGCTGCGCTGGAAGGTGGACTCTATGGCATTATAGTACACTGAGCTCCCTCCCCAAACCCCGCCTTTCCCAGACTCCACCCCTCAAATCTCTAGGAATTTCCCAGTTTGGAGCTGTCAACTCTAAATACGCTCCTGCCTCAGCAGTTCAGCTAGATTAACTGAGAGCCAGTTGGGTATAGTGGTTAAGAGCGGCGGACTCTAATCTGGACAACCAGATCTGATCCCCCACTCCGCCTCCACTTGCAGCTGCTGGGTGACCTTGGGTCTGTCACAAGTTCTGTCAGAGCTGTTCTCTCAGGAGCAGTCCCCTGGAGAGCTCTCCCAGCCCCGCCTACCTCACAGGGTGTTTTGCTTAGCATTTTAAAGTTGTGTCTTGGGGAAGGGGGGGTGCATGCCTAAAAAAAATGCAACGGGTGACCTTCCTTCCTGTCTGTACTCTTCCCCCCCTTTGAAATGCAGACTGTGCTCTCAGGGACCAATTTCCCTTTCCTGCTTCTCTCTCCCTCTCATGAAGACAAGCTCTCTTCCTCCATGCACTAAGAGGGGGACCTGCGGTCCTTTTGTGGCACCACGAGGCACGTGGGCCTCTCGCCATCTGCCTCCATCCTTTAGCTCGTAAGTTGGTACTCTATCGTATCACTCCTCTTTCCTACCCAAAGTGTACTTTTCAAACAAAGAGAGGAATATTTCTCTTCTAAACTTGCGACGTGGCTCTGGGTAGCTTTGTAAGCCAAGTCACCCGGCAAAGCAGGTGCTGGTTTTAACCCTTAAAGCCCTGTATGGTCTGGGGCCTGCCTACCTAAGGGACCGCCTTTCCCTATATACACCCCAGAGAGCACTGCGGTCAGGCACTCAACATCGCCTGACCCTTCCGGGCCTGAGGGAGGTCAGGTTGGCAACCACCAGGAATAGGGCCTTCTCGGTGGCGGCTCCCCACTGGTGGAATGAGCTCCCGGAGAACATGCTCTTGCGTTTGTGGCTTTATTTAAGCCCTCTGCTCACTCGTGGCAACGGGATTGACCACCCCAGTTGACCTCAAAAGAGGCTGGCGTCCCTTGACTGTGGAACAGACCCAGGAGACTTTGAGGAGAAGGCCAAATCGGCCAGCGCCAGGGGAGTGGACTGCAAAAGAGAGAGGTTGGCCCCCCAGATCCACAGCAGGTTTCTCCTGGCCGGAGAACTTGGTGTGCCGCAGGGAAGATCAGGAGAAAGAAAGAGGACTTACTAATGGACAGGACAAATATGGCGAAGATCCCCACCACTTGCCAAAGCCGCAGGCCCCAGATCACGACCGTCTCCGACGTCACGGGATCCGGTTTCTGTTTGGGGGGTTCAGTGGTGGCCTGGAGGAAGAAGAGAAGAGGAGAATTCTGGGGGTGGTGGTCTTCCACTGGTGCCCTCCGGCCCCCTTTTTCCTCTTGACCCACCCCAAACGACTCTCCTCTCGTAACTCTGAGTACACCAGTGGAGTATGGCGTCAGGATAGGACCTGGAAGAGCCGAGTTTGAATCCCTGCTCTGCCATGGAAGCTGACTGGGGGGGGGGGGGGGAGCTTGGGCCAGACACACACTCTCAAGCTAACCCCAGTTGCAGGGTTGTTGTGAAGGTACAATGGAGGAGGGTAGAGTGATGGCCCCCCATGGGGTAGAAAGGTAAGGTGTCAACGAAGGCAATGAAGTCAGTCAATCCGTTCCCAGGTCTCCAAACCCTTCTAGGGTCAGTTCAGTATAGTGGTTAGGAGTGTGGATTCTGATCTGGGAGAACCGGGTTTGATTCCCCACTCCTCCTCCACGTGCAGCTGCTGGGGTGACCTTGGGCCAGTCACAAGTTCTCTCAGAGCTGTTCTCTCAGGAGCAGTTCTTGAGAGAGCTCTCTCAGCCCCGCCTACCTCACAGGGTGTCTGTTGCGGGGAGGGGGAGGGAAAGGAGATTGTAAGCCGCTCTGAGACTCTTCCGGGTAGTGAAGGATGGGGTATAAATCGTAAGGAAGCATCCAGAACCACACCCAAGCTCTATTAAAGGGACGGGTGTTTTTTTTCCCCCTCTCGGGCAGCTGGCAACCTCAGCAGTCTCTAACCAATGCTCCACACTGACTCTCATTTGAGAGAGTTGTGGAAAGGGCTGCCAAGTTGAATTCTGGTGACCCCGTAGGGTTCTCAAGGCAAGAGACTTAACAGAGGTAGCTTTGCCCTTGCCTGCCTCTGCATAGCAACCCCGGACTTCTTTGGTGGTCTCCAAGTACTAACCTGGGCTGACCCTGCATAGCTTCCAAGACAAGACTGGGCCAGCCTGAGAGAAAAACTACCCTAAGTCCCATTCCATAGGGATCGCAGAGACTGTCAGAGACCTTGCTTTGCAAGGAGCTTTATCACGATGCTCGCAATGCCGTCCTGAATCGCTGACGTTCGTGGGCTTCTATGGCCATGATTGAGCTTACCATGGCACTGTCGGCATCTTGCGTGTCTCCCCGTTTTTCTCTGGAGAGGATGGATAAAAATGGTATCTGAAAGGACTGGAAGCCCCAGCAAACCCCATCTGGTCAGATCTCGGAAGCTAAGCAGGGCCGACCCCGGCAGCCACTCGGAAGGGAGACCTCCAAGGAATACCAGAACAAGGAGGCAGGGGCAGGCAAAGCCCATCTTGTCAGATCTCAGAAACTAAGCTGGGCCAACCCCGGCAGCCACTCGGAAGGGAGACCTCCAAGGAATACCAGAACAAGGAGGCAGGGGCAGGCAAAGCCCATCTTGTCAGATCTCGGGAGTTAAGCTGGGCCGACCATGGCAAGTACTTGGAAGGGAGACCTCCAAGGAATACCTGGGCAAGGAGGCAGAGGCAGGCAAACCCCATCTTGTCAGATCTTGGGAGCTAAGCAGGGCTGACCAATGCAACTACTTGGAAGGGAGACCTTGAAGGAGTACCAGGGCCAGGAGGCCGAGGCAGGCAATGGCAAAACCACCTCCGAAACATCCTAGCCCCACTAGGGATCGCCAGAAGTCTCCATAATTTCCAGGTACACAATCATGCAGGAAGGAAGGAAGGAAGGAAGGAAGGGAGGAAGGGAGGAAGGGAGGAAGGAAGGAAGGAAGGAAGGAAGGAAGGAAGGAAGGAAGGAAGGAAGAAGAAGAAAGAAAGAAAGAAAGAAAGAAAGAAAGAAAGAAAGAAAGAAAGAAAGAAACTAACTGGAAGCCGTGGGGAAAAAATCTGCAACCCTAGAAAAAGTAGACTGACTCCCCATCCCCCCACCCCTAAATTTTTGAAAAACCAGACTTCAAAGCCAGTAAAGTCTCTGAAAGAAGCTGGAGCTGCCTCTCGGAGCCCCCCCCCCCCCCCCCCCAGAGAACAAAAACCTTCTTCCAGCAAATGGCCCTCCTATGCCTAGGGATGCAGCGCCACCTGCTGTTTGAAAGGTGATTTGCAGCCAAAGAAAGACCCAACTTTCTGTTGTCTGGGAACGGGAATTGAGGAGGGGGGTTACGGTTGCCAGCTCCGGGTTGGGAAATACCTGGAGATTTGGGGGGTGGAGCCTGGGGAGAGCAGGGTTTGGGGAGGGGAGGGACCTCAGCAGGGTACAATGCCACAGAGTCCACCCTCCAAAGCAGCCATTTTCTCCAGGCGGACTGATCTTGGTCATTTGGAAATCAGTTGTAATAGCGGAAGCTCTCCAGGTTCTCCCTTGAAGTTGGCAACCCTAGGAGGTGGCCAACGGCATTTCAGTATAGCAGACCCTTCATGCATTTTTCATTCCTGCTGACATCCAATTTACATCCAAACAGATTGCCTAAGGGTCAAAGGAGCATGATTTTTACCAGGAAAAAGATACGTACTTGCCTATTATAATTAGTGTGGCTGAATAGGCCTGCAGACAAAATGGTCTGCCTGAGTCCTTGCAGGAAATGGAGCAGAACGGACACTGAAGAAATTAAACTAATTAAATGGGGGTTGCCAACCTCCAGGTGGCACCTGGAGATCTTTGCTATTGCAACTGATCTCCAGACAATCGACATCAGTTCCCCTGTCTAATATGCAGACCGAACGCAGTCAAGATAAGTTTATTGCCCTTTGGTTCCCAATGGTTTCTTATCTAGCTAAAAAGGATGTTCTCCCCAAAAGCAAATTTTATCATGATCTTATCTACTTTTGACTGATGTATATGAGTACTGAGTAGCTATGTCTTTTCGGGAATGCCTGCTCTTCACAGTTAAAAAAACATTGTAAGCTGGTTTGAAATACTGACTGTTTATACATCTCTGCTTTACAATTACCGCACCGTGTTTCCAATTTATCCTGTATCTGTTTTTATGATTCTGGAGAGATCTTGCTGTCCTCTATACGGCACTAATGTTTTTGTTTGGTTTGGTTCCGTCTGTTGAAAAAATTGGTAATAATAAATAAATCATTGTTTAAAAGATCACTGTCCCCCCCCTGGAGAAAATGGCTGGCTGGCTGGTGTTGAATGGGTGAGCCGGAGGCTAAGAAAGCACGAGCTAGCTCACACTAACTCAGCTTAGAGGGAACACGGATCCCCATATGACAGAGATCGGTTCCCCTGGAGAAAATAGCTACTTTGGGAGGTGGACTTGGTATGGCCTTGTACCCTGCTGAGGCCCCTCCTCTCCTAGGGCTGCCAAGTCCAACTTGGGAAATATCTGGGGACTTTGGGGGTGGAGCCAGGAGACTTTGGGGGTGGAGCCAGGAGAAAGGAAGTGACATCATTTTGTGATGTCACATCCTGTGATGTTGCTTCCACATGCTGACACATGAACTCATGAAGTTTCCTAATACTGAATCAGGCCATTGGTCCATCAAGGTCAGTATTGACTACTCAGACTGGTAGTGGCTCTCCAGGGTCTCAGGCTGAGATCTTTAATGTCACCTATGACCTGATCCTTTTTTAGCTGAAGAGGCTGATACCTCCTGCATGTCAAGCAGATGCTCTATCACTGAGCAACGGCCCTACTGAATCCTTCCTCATCTCGGCAGAATATGAAGCACTAAGTGCTACACAAGTGCTAAATATGATTTTCATATCATAAGAACAGGAGAGAAGCCACAGTGGATCGGCCCATCCAGTACAGCCCATCCAGTACAACACTGTGTCACACAGTGGCCAAAAATACCAGGTGCCCTCAGGAGGTCCAGCAGTGGGGCCAGAACTCCAGAAGCCCTCCCACGGTTGCCCCTCAAGCACCAAGAATGCAGAGCCTCACTGCCCCAGACAAAGGGCTCCATTTAGACCTTGTGGCTAATAATAGCCACTGATAGACCTCTGCTGGATGGGGACAGAGAGAGACAGACAGACAGAAAAAAGAAAGAAAGAGGGAGAGAGAGAGAAGGGGAAAAAACTGGCAGAGGCACTTACTTCCATTTAGACCTTGTGGCTATAATAGCCACTGATAGACCTCTGCTGGATGGGGACAGAGAGAGAGAGAGAGACAGACAGACAGACAGACAGAAAAAAGAAAGAGGGAGAGAGAATGAAAAGAGCTGGAAGAGAAACTCACCTTGCCAGCCACATGCAAAAGCAGCTCCTTCAGTCCCTCTGGGCGGACCTCTCTTCCTGTGGAAGCTCTCTTGCTGACTTCTTAAAGGGGAAATGTCTGGAGAGCTTTTTACTGCAGGGCAGGCTCTCTGCAGACATTTCCCTTTTAAGGCAGCCATTTTGTCCCCCCGGTGGGCAACTTTGGAAAAGCGGGGGGGAAGGACTAAAAATCAGTGTTTCCCCCGCCCTACCGGGGGACTTGGCAGCCCTATCCTCTCCCCAAACCCCGCCCTCTCCAGGCTCCACTAGGGCTGCCAAGTCAGCCCGGGGGGCGGGGGATCCCCCGCTAAAGGGGTTCCCGATCCACCGGCCAGCATTTGGCCGGCGGGGGGAACTCCACCCCCGACGTCGTCCAGCGAGGACGACGTAATGATGTCACCGGAAGTGACGTCAGCACGTTGGGGGCGTTGCCAGGGCGACGCTCTGGCAATCGCCCCAAAACTCAAGAGTTTTGGGGCGATTGCCAGAGCATCGCCCTGGCGATGCCCCCAACGTGCTGACGTCACTTCTGGTGACGTTGCTGGGCACGCGCGCCAGGAGGAACTCCCGGACGGAGGAGGACTCCCCCCCCCCCCCCCGCCAGTGAGTTCTGAAGACTTGGCAACCCTAGGCTCCACCCCCAAATTGCCAGGCATTTCCCAACCCAGAGTTGGCAACCCTAGCTCTGCCCTTTTAACAGGGGTTTTAATGTGTGGAAATGGGCCACTGAAACATTTTCCTGGCCTGGCGTGGAATAACACAGCCCAATCAATAACATCCAGTTAAGCGTCTGTTAAAAGGACAGGACATTTTTCTCCCAGGCAGTAGGCAAGAATGCTCACCCCCCCCCCCCCATTTAAATATAAAACTGGAAATTCAAGAGGAAGGAAAAATGCCTGCCACACACACACACACCAATGCTCAGCGTGCTGCAACAAGGAAAGAAATCTGTGCTGGGGCAGAACGGCCTGAAGAATATTTATGTGCTTTTCAGGTTCTTTAATGTAGCTTTTTCAGGGCTGAATTGAACCCGGGCTGATGGAGGGGTGGGGTGGGGTGGGGGGTTCCTAGCTCAGTGCACATTCCCTGCGGGTAGAAGTCCTCCAGTTCAGATAGGGTGGCCAACTCCCACTTGGGAAATACCTGGAGATTTGTGGAAGGGGGGTGGAGCCTGGGGAAGGTGGGGTTTGGAGAAGGGAAGGATCTCTGCTGGGTATAAGGCCATACAGTCCACCTCCCAAAGTAGCTATTTTCTCCAGGGGAACCAATCTCTGTCATATGGGGATCCGTGTTCCCTCGAAGCTGAGTTAGTGTGAGCTAGCTCGTGCTTTCTCAGCCTCCGGCTCACCCATTTTTGTCTTCGCTCAGGAAGGAGGGCTCCGGGGAGCAAACTCATTTATGCTGTAGCCAGATTGCTCACTCGCAGCTTGAACGCCGGTAGCTCACAGAGCAGAATTTTGGCTCACAAGACTCCGCAGCTTAGAGGGAGCACTGATGGGGGTTCAGTCGTAATCCCAGGAATCTCCAGCCCACACTTGGAGGTTGGCAACCATAGCTTCAGCAACCCCTCCGCCCTGGATCTTAGGGAGCCGGCACAGGAAAAATACACACACAAACACACACACACCCGAGACGCAGAGGCAGAGGCAGTGGGTGTGCTGCTGTTTTTATTTTTAGGACAGGACATTTTCTCTTTTTAAAAATCCAGCTTTTGTGGAAGTTTGTCCCTCCCACACACACACTGAAAGTGCTCTAGACACCACCCAGTTGACCAGCCAAGCTCTGCCACCCAAGGGATCGCCTGGGATCCAGGGAGAGTTGCCAGCCTCCAGGTGGAGCCTGGCGATCTCCTGGAATTACAACCAATCTTCAGGCTATTTAGGGCCACTGGTTGGGGATAGGGTGGCAAGGCTGCCAGATCCGGTTGGGGAACTCCTGGTGATTTGGGGGTGAAGCCTGGGGAGGATGGGGACATCAGAGGAGTACAGCACCAGTGAGTCCACCCTCCAAAGCATCCATTTCCTCCAGGTGGACTGATCTTTGTAGGCTGGAGGTGAGCTGTAATTTCAGGGAATCCCCAGGTCCCGCCTGGAGGCTGGAACCCCTAGCATCCCTCCTAGGGTTGCCAGGTCCTTCCAGGCCACCGCCAGGGATTGGGGGGCAGGGTTGCCAGCTCCAGGTTGGGGAACTCCTGGAGATTTGGGGGTGGAGCCTGGGGAGGACAGGGACCTCAGTGGGGCGCAATGCCATAGAGTCCACCCTCCGAAGCATCCGTTTTCTCCAGGGGAGCTGGTCTCTGTAGTCCGGAGATGAGCTGTGATTCCAGGGGATCCCCAGCCCCCCTAAAGGCATCCCTAATAAAGATTAGTTTCAGGATTTTAGCTCGTCTCCAGGTGGCGACAGAGATCAGTCTCCCTGGAGAAAATAGTTTCCCTGAAGAGAAAATTCTATGGCATTATACCCTGACGAGGTTCTAGGGTTGCCAGCCTCCAGGTGGGGCCTGGGGATCTCCCGCTTTTACAAGGGATCTCCAGCTGACAGAAATCAGCCCCCCTGGAGAAAATGGCTGCTTTGAAGGGTGGACTCTATGGGATTGTACTATGCTGGGGCCCCTCCCCTCCCCAAACCCCGCCCTCTCCTGGCTCCACCCCCAAAGTCTCCAGGTATTTCCCAACCCAGACTTGGCAACCCTGACGAGGTTCCGCCTCCAAGTCTCCAGGAATCTCCCACCTTGCGGTTGGCAACCGCAGCTCCAAGTTGATTGTTCGAGAAGACTACCCCCCCCCCCCTTCCTGCCATCCCACATCCCCAACTTATGAGAAGCTGAAAAACATTTCCCTTCAGCCGCTATAACTGTGAGTCGGGAGAGGGGGGGCCCTGAACAGCGCAATCCTTAGAATGTTTTCCAGGGAGTAAGTCCCACTGAATAGACCTGAGTAGGATTCTGAGTAGACCAGCTCAGAGTGGCACTGTGACTCCCCTCCTGTTCACTTTGCACATTTCTGATGCTCAGGGGTCCGTTGGAGCGGGAGCGCACAGGAGCGCAGCTCCGGGAGTGAGGAGCCCAGGGGGTGGGCACAAGACCAAGCCCCGCCCCCTCCTCGGCTTCCCCGAGCAGTGCAGAGGCGCAGCACCCCGGGGAAAGCCCTGCTAGGGTCCTTATTGTTTTTAATGTTTTGGTTTAATATTGATAATTTTATCATTGTTCCTTTTATGACTGTGTGCTGCTTTTCCAGAGACTTGCTCAAGGTGGCATATACATTTTCTAAGTATACCATTTTTTATCTGGGCACACGGCACATAAGGACTGGAGAAATTTCACCAACCTTTCAGCAGCTTCCACCCCATCAGTTTGGTGTAGTGGTCAGGAGTTGGACTCTAATCTGGGAGAACCGGGTTTGATTCTCCACTCCTCCACATGCAGCTGCTGGTGTGACCTTGGGCCAGTCACAAGTTCTCTCAGAGCTGTTCTCTCATGAGCAGTTCTCAAAAGACCTCTCTCAGCCCCACCTACCTCACAGGGTGTCTTGTTGTGGGGAGAGGAAGGGGAAGGGATGGGTGGTGCACATGTCCTGGGTATCTCAAGTCTACTTGAAACCTGGTGGTTTCAAGGGAGCAGGAAAAGAATGAGGGCGTGTTCTTTACGCTTCTTTTTATTGCACAAAGTATTGGATGGGGAAGGGAATGGAGGAAGAGCAGGTCAGTTTCACTCACCCGTGGAGTGGAGCCTGAGGGGTGGGTGTTGCCTTCTGACACCCTTCCGGTATGTTAGGGGGTGTGGCATATGCAAATGAGTTATGCAAATGAGCTCCTGCACCTCTTTTTCTACGAAATGACCCCTGCTGATGCTAATAAATCATAGCCGTTAAAACACATGTGCGCCCTTAACATGGGGTTGCCAGCTCCAGATTGGGGAATGCCTGGAGGTTTGGGGGGGGGGTGGAGCCTGGGGAGGGCAGGGTTTCTGGAGAGAAGGGGCTTTAATAGGGTATAATGCCACAGAGTCCACCCTCCAAAGCAGCCATGTTCTCCAGGAGAACTGACTTTGATGGTCTGGAGAGCCATTAGAATAGCGGGGAACCTCCAGGTGGCACCTGGAGATTGGCAACCCTACCTTAATCATATACCTTAACAACATGTGCCCATGTGCAGGGCTCGTGTGCACTGAAGAACAAGAGACCCAGCTTCTCTTGAGCATGCTTGTCCAAATTTGGGCATAGTGTCTACCTGGCTTTACGCACGCTGGTTGCAGTGTCTTCATTTGGGTGCCCGAAGGAGGGTGGGGGCCAACCTGTGTGCTTTGTGTTGAAATGGCAGAGCCACTACACTTGTTTCTCCCCCCGCCCCCGCCTGTCTGCAGAGATGTCGCATCGTGGGCTGGAGACTCGTAGACCGGGCAACAGAGAGAGAGACGGTTTGTTGCCCTTCGTTTTTGTTGGTTGCAAGGAAATGACGGCCTTTTGCAAGCAATTCGTTGAAGAAAACATACCCCAGAATCCCCCAGTTTCATTTCTCCCTACAGCTATTAATATTTTTTTTGTCAGCAATTTCAGTTCTCTGCTTTTTCCCCCCAGGGTTCATTGGTATTGTTGATGCCATTTGTTCAGCTTTTCTTAAACGCCGTGTTGAAACATACAATGTATTGAGACATGTGTATTGAGACCCTCTAAGCTGAGTTAGTGTGAGCTAGCTCCCAGTTTTTTAGCCTCCGGCTCACAGATTTTTTTGTCTTCGCTCAGGAAGGAGGGCTCCAGAGCAAACTCGTTTATGCAGTAGCCAAATCACTTGCTCACAACTTTAATGCCAGTAGCTCACAAAGTAGAATTTTTGCTCGCAAGACTCCACAGCTTAGAGGGAGCATTGATTGAGACATACACTGTACTGAGACATACAATGCATAGATCATATCTCTGTATTGTGGACACAGAGAGCCAGCGTGGGGTAGGGGTTAGAGTCTCACACTAGGATCTGATCACGGTGGTCAGCCGTGTTGGTCTGAAGCAGCAGAACAAATGTAGGGTCCAGAGGCAGCTTTAAGACCAACAAAGGTTTACTCAAGGTATGAGCTTTCATGGGCATGCACACTGCTTCAGACACACTGGAATGGGAGATGAGGTTCAAACTTATAGACAGGACTAAACAGCAAATTAACATGAAGCATGACGAAGCTGTGCAAAGACCAGGGGTCATTTCGAGCAGGAACGCGCCGGAACGCCGTTCCGGGAGTAACACGCCCAGGAGCGGGCGCATATGGTGATGCACTGTGGAAAAAGCCAAAGCGGACTAACTCGATCTGTATTTTCATGATTGTTGTAGGGCAGCTTCCCTGCAAGAGCAAAGGAAACCTCAAGTGTCTTTAGTCAAAGGGCAAAGCTGGCTCGCCAGCACTGAGTTGGGAAAGACCTGGAGATTTGGGGGGTGGAGGGTGTTGCCTTCTGACACACTTCTGGTGATGTCAGGGGGTGTGGCATATGCAAATAAGTGATGCTAATGAGCTCCCGCACCTCTTTTTCTACTAAATGACCCCTGGCAAAGACCAAACTAGATCAAAAGCTAAGGTTATAAGGCCAACCGTTGTAAAGCAATACCTATGTCAAAATGGCAGATAAATGTGCAAAGGTATCTTTTCTAATTGCGGGAAGTAAACCGATACTCTCCATTCTCTCCTCTGGGAAGTGTGGGTTCAGCTCCCCGCTCTGCCATGGAAGCCTGCCGGGTAACCTTCGGCCAGTCACACATTCTTAGCCTCACCCACCTCGCAGGGCTGTTGTGAGGCTAAAATGGAGGAGAGAAGGTGAACGATGTAAGTCGCTTTGGGCCTCCATTAGGGAGAAAGGTGGAGTATAAATACAATAAATACAGCGTAGTCCTATTGCAGTAAGGCTGGTAACCTTATCTGTGAATCCTTTACAGACCATACAATAACAATTACGGTTTTTCTTCTCTGCCTGGCTTTTTTCTCTAGGGAATGCCGGAGAGGCTTGATACCCGATCTGTCCCATTTTCCCTTTCTCTCAGTTAATGACTGCTCAGTCTTTGTCCTGCTGTAAGGAAACAGGAGGGACGGGAGGCGGTTATTTTGCAAACTGGTAACGAGGCTTCGGGCCAACGTTCTGGTCTCTCCTGCTCTCTGCTCGTGTTCTGGCACTCAAAGATCGCTCCCCTTCCCCACGCACACCTTCAAGGGGGTTCTGTTTCAGGCGATTTCCCTCCCCCGGGAATACGGACGGGCACGAAGGCTCAAGTCGCAGAGGGTGGCGCTTGGAAATGGCTGCAAGCACTTTCTCTGGCGATGTGGAGCACACACACGGTTTCCAGCTTTAGAACCAGGCGCTATTCCTGTCAGGACCATAGCCAAGGTATTTTTGCTCGGGGGGCATTTAAATGTTTCAGGGGGCACTTAAATTACAGTTAATTAAATGAACCTGAATGCCTGTCTTTAAGTTCCTAGCCCTTCCTTTCAAGGGCAGCCAGCATGTCAGTTCTTAGTAAAACAAAACAGCTCAGGGGACATTTAATTGCCTTCAGAAGGCATTTAAATGCCTTTTGAGTTCCCTTCTACAAGGGTGTCCTCAAACAACAGTGCCCCTAGGCAATTGCCTAACCCCGCCTTATGAAAGAACCGGCCCTGTCCCCAGGGCAAGAAAGCTTAGAAGGGCACTCAAGAGGGGCATTTCCAATACATCTCCAACAATCCCCTTTTCTGCTAGCCCAGTCCTGCTGTATACCACCTAGGTCATGGTGACTTTAAAAAAAGGGAACTGAAAACAAATCAGCCAGTATGATAATGCCCCTGTATAAATCGATGGTGCGACTTCATTTGGAGCACTGTGTACAGTTCTGGTCGCCACACCTCAGAAAAGATATTCTAGCATTGGGGAAAATGCAGAAAAGGGCAATTAGAATGATAAAAGGGTTGGAACGCTTTCCCCATGAAGAAAGGTTACAGCGCGTGGGGCTCTTTAGCTTGGAGAAATGAAGAAGAGATTAGATTTATATCCCGCCCTTCACTCACTTGGAGTCTCAGAGCGGCTTACAAACTCCTTTTCCCTTCCCCTCCCCACAACAGACACCCTGGGAGGTAGGTGGGGCTGAGAGAGCTCTTTCCCAAGCTGTCCTTGAGGGAACAGCTGTGCCAGAGCTATGGCTTGCCCAAGGTCATCCAGCCAGGTGCAAGTGGAGGAGTGGGGAATCAACCCCGGATCTCCCAGATTAGAGTCCGCGCACTTAACCACTACACCAAACTGGCTCTCCTTCACCCAAAGAGTGATTAACGTGTGGAATTCACTGCCTCAGGAGGTGGTGGCGGCTACAAGCATGGACGGCTTTAAGAGGGAATTGGATAAACATATGGAGCAGAGGTCCATCCGTGGCTCTTAGTCACAAGGCATAGATAGGAACTCTGAGTCTGGGGAAAGGGATGTTCTGTACTCTTGGCGCTTGATGAGGAGGGCAAGAGTGGGAGGGCTTCTAGTGTCCTGGCCCCACTGCCGGACCCCCTGAGGGCACCTGGTATTTTTGTGTGACAGCGTTGGAGTGGATGGGCCACTGGCTTGATCCGACACTGGCTTCTCTTATGTTCTCTTCTTGTTCTTCTTATGAATTCGGCCTCGGGTTATGTCGAACACAACTAAGACCAGGAGTCTCTCCTTTTATTCAAAAGGTAAACCTGTCTGACAGACTTTTTAGTCAGACTCTTCAAACATCCACTCCTGTAGCTGAACTTTTACTTTACTGAACGGTAACCGCTGCTCAAGGGGCCACGGTGGCTCAGAGGTTAAGACACTGAACTGCCGACCGGACGGTCAGTAGTTCGGCAGTTCGAGACCCAAGTGCTGCATGACAGAGCTCCTGCCAACCGAGCAGTTCGAAAGCAAGAAATTGCAAGTAGATAAATAGGTACCACTTCAGTGGGAAGGTAACAGCGTTCCGTGAGCCTCGGCGTCTAGTCATGCCATGGCCACATGACCACGGAGACGTCTTCGGACAGCGCTGGCTCTTCGGCTTGGAAACGGAGAGGAGCACCGCATCCCTGGAGTCGGATTCGACTGGCTTTTGAGCAAGGGAAACCGTCACCTTTACCTAACTGCCGCTCAACTCACAAGGAACTCACTCTCCCTTCAGCATGCAGCTGATCTTATATTTCCCTCAAGTGGCGCTGGCCGATTAAAATGCCACGTCGGTCTGAAGAATCAGAACAAAGTTGGAGTCCGGGGGCACCTTTAAGACCGACAAAGTTCTTTTCAAGGTATGAGCTTCTGTGTGCTTGCAAACAAAAGCTTAAACACTTTGTTGGTCTGAAAGGTGCTTATTCTAGAGCAGAGTTAACTATTCACCTCCCTTCTCTGATTTTGCTGCATTAGGAAAGCAGCATTTTAAATGGAGTCTGTCACAGTGGATGAGTGTGCGGACTTTAATCTGGGAGAACTGGGTTTGATTCCCTACTTGCAGCTGCTGGATGACCTTGGGCAAGCCATAGCTCTGTCAGAGCTGTTCTCTCAATGACAGTTCTGGAAAGGGCTCTCTCAGCCCTGCCTACCTCACAGGGTGTCTGTTGTGGGGAGAGGAAGGGAAAGGAGTTTGTAAGCCGCTCTGAGACACCAAGTGAAGGGCAGGGTATAAATCCAATCTCTTCTCTTCTTCTTCTAACTGAGCTAAGGTTTTCACCAATAACTTCCTGGCTGATTGATGTGGTCATCCCCTGACTCCTTCAAGGCATAGTCTACAGGCGACAGTTCAACAGGCGACACACCCCTCAGCAGGAATACTGGTGTGCGAGAAGAGCTGCTGTTGGGTTCCTGCCAGCCAGGTTGCCAACTTTTCTCCATTGGCTCCGCTCCTCCACCTTTGCCACCAGCCTGAAAGGAAGGAGGAGACACGTCTCCCGCCATAGTGTAATGTGACGTGGGGAAAAGCCATCACCAGCTGAATGTGTCGGCCTGCTTTTTAAAGTGCAGCCGTCGGCAAACTCTGGAAACAGGAAGAAAAGGCGGGGACTTGAGACGGGCTGGAGAATCTTTCTGCTCCACCGCCTCTTTGCGCTGGAAAAAAGGACACACCGTCTTTCAGAGTTTCTGCCCAAGAGCGACATCTTAAAAGGCATAGGAGCTCTCTCAGTTTTTAAAAAGTGGCATCTAAGGATGCCAGCCTCCAGGTGGGACCTGGACTTGCACCTCATCTTCATACTACAGAGATCAGTTCCCCTGGAGAAAATGGATGTTTTGAGAAGAAGAGAGAAGATTGGATTTATGCCCCGCCTTTCACTACCCGAAGGGGTCTCAGAGTGTCTTACAGTCTCCTTTCCCTTCACCTCACCGCAACAGACACCCTGTGAGGTAGGTGGGGCTGAGAGGGCTCTCCTGAGGACTGCCCTTGAGAGAACGGCTCTGAGAGAACTTGTGACTGACCCAAGGTCACCCCAGCAGCTGCAAGTGGAGGAGTAGGAAATCAAACCCGGTTCTCCCAGATTAGAGTCTGTGCTCCTAACCACTACACCAAACTGGCTCTCTCCAGGCTTCTAACCACTACACCAAACTGGCTCTCGCCTTTAAAGGCCTCGGGTTTACGCCCTGTTGTCGGTTCTCCAGGGGAACTGGTTGGCCACTGTGTTGAGACGGGAGGCTGGACTAGATGGACCCGCCCTGGTCTGATCCAGCAGGGCTCTTCTGAGGTTCTTCTCGGGGGAAGGCCTCGGCCTCCCTGCCCTGATGTTGGCCCTCCAGAAGAACTGGCTGGCCACTGTGTGAGACAGGAGGCTGGACTAGATGGACCCTCGCTGGTTTCAGCCAGCAGGGCTCTTCTGAACTTCTTACAGATTTCTCTGCCTCCCTTCTTCTGATGTGATCTCCCCCCACCCACCCCCGGAACTCCTTTCAGAACTGGGCCTTCTGCACGCCCACATCCCCCCCCCCCCCCATCAGTGGCCGAAACCTCCTTTCTTCACCCTTCCGAGCCAACCAGTGCCTGGAGACCTTTGGGCCCAGCCTTAAAAAGCGTGGGATGCCCCAATTAAAGGAGGAAGTGGATGTCAAGAGAGAGAGAGAGAGAGAGAGAGAGAGAGAAGTTCTCTTTTGTGATTTGCTTTCGAGGAATGAATGCCTGATCTTGAGAACCAGCGTATCAAGGTTTTGCCGGGAAACCAGGAGAAACGCTACTACGGTTGGACAGGTTGGTTCCTGAACGCACAGGCTCGGTGTGGGAAAATGGGTGATTTTTATTTGGACGCTTGGGTGACTGAATTCGTTTGTACCTCGCCTTTCTCCACCATGGGGACCCAAAACGGCCTCCAGTGTTCTCCTCTCCTCCATTTTATCCTCCCAACAACCCTGTGGTGTAGATTAGGCTGAGAGTGAAAAGTGGATCTATCTATCTATCTATCTATCTATCTATCTATCTATCTATCTATCTATCTATCTATCTATCGTCCTCGGTTAAACCCAGGGGTCATTTCATAGAAAAAGAGGTGCAGGAGCTCATTAGCATAACCCATTAGCATAACTTATTTGCATATGCTAAACCACCTGACATCACCGGAAGTATGTCAGAAGGCGAGAGAGAGAGAGAGAGAGAGAGAGAGAGAGAGAGAAAGAAAGAAAGAAAGAAAGAAAGAGGACAGTTACTAATCCAAGCCTCAGAAATACCGCTATTCTGGGAGGATCGCTTCAGTGGTGGCCGAAGCCTTCAGAAGGCTGGTCGGAGGAACAAGGACCTTTCCAGGGGACGGGGTCATTTTGCTGCAGCCATGACACAAGCAGGCATTCCCCCATGGGGAGGGGGCTGGCACCAACTCCCGGAGCTGAGCTCCCCCGAGCTCCTGCTCGAAATGACCCCTGGTTAAACCATCTGGGCTAGTAACTTGTTTCTCCACAATGCGGGTTGCCAACTCTGGGTTGGGAAATACCTGGAGATTTAGAGTATGGCTCCTGGGGAAGGCAGGGTTTGGGGTGGGGCAGTGTTCCCTCTAAGCTGAGTTAGTGTGAGCTAGCTCACAGTCTTTTAGCCTCCGGCTCACACATTTTCGTCTCCGCTCAGGAAGGAGGGCTCCAGAGCAAACTAATTTCTGCAGCGGCCAAATCGCTGGCTCACCACTTTAACGCCAGTAGCTCGCAAAGTAGAATTTTTGCTCACAAGACTCCACAGCTTAGAGGGAGCATTGGTCACAGCCTCCTCCATTTTAACTGGAGATGCTGTGGAAGGAACCTAGGACCTTCTGTATGCCAGGCAGATCTTTATAGTTTCTCTATATACGGTCCGAACAGTGGCCTCTCGTCCAGAGTACAGGTGGCCCTCCAAAATAATCCGATGCTGTGGCACACCCGTTTCTTTTAAAACCAACTATAGTTTTTCACGATCCAAGAAGATGTACCGCCAAAACATGGTCCTTCTCCCACAACAACCCTACGGGGCAGACTGGGCTGAGAAGGAGGGAATGGTCTGAGGTCACCCAATGACGATTGTCACAACAGCATGAAGATTTGACTACTAATTTCCCTGTTCCTAGTCTGAAACTCTATAACCATTATGCCGGTTCTATCACTGCCTCTTATGCCACCACGTCCCGGGGGGGGGGGGGGGGTCAGAGGTCAAGGGCTCATTCAGCGACCTTTCTTCGACCATAACAGATGATGCCTGTCGCTAACCTTGACCCAACTGCCATGTCTTTGCAAGAGGGCATGTCAAAATGTAACCCCCAACCCTGCAGGAAAACCCTGTGGCTCTTTTGGTTCATCCACGAAAATGGGTCACTGTGTCCCCCACAGTCCTGCGGTTTTTCTCAGTTCGGCACAGCAGTTAGGAGCGCGGCCTCTAATCTGGGAGAACCGGGTTTGACGCCCCACTCCTCCACATGCAGCTGCTGGTGTGACCTTGGGTTGGTTACAAGTTCTCTCAGAGCTGTTCTCTCAAGGACAGCCCTTGAAAGAGCTCTCTCTGCCCCACCTCCCTCACAGAGTGTCTGTTGTGGTGAGGGGAAGGGGAGGGAGATGGTAAGCCGCTCTGAAACTCCTTCGGGTAGTGAAGGGCGGGGTACAAATCCAATCTCTTCTTCTCTTCTTCGTCTTCTTCACAGGCAGCTGCTGGTGTGACCTTGGGTCAGTCACAAGTTCTCTCGGAGCTGTTCTCTCACGGGCAGTCCTCGAGAGAGCTCTCTCAGCCCCACCTACCTCACAGGGTGTCTGTTGCGGGGAAGGGAAGGGGAAGGAGACTGTCAGCCGCTCTGAGACTCCTTCGGGTGGTGAAGGGTGGGGTATAAATCCAAACTCTCTCTTCTTCGACCACAAGAACGGAAACAAACAGCAATCCTCCACATCAAATCCCCCAACACATTCATTTCAGGCATCCAGGAAGGTTAGCCCTCTTAACGGCACCTTTCTGTCTTTAACATCCAAAGCCGGAGGCTAAAATATCGTTCCGGATCTGCCAGGCCCTGCGTTCAAAAGGCACGGAAATGTGAGACAGCGTGGCCTGGCGGGAGCCTTACCTCAATCAGCTGGCCCAAAGCGGTTCTGGAGCAACACAACAGCAGGGAAGGCGAGGTCCCAAAGGGACTCAGGAGGGGCCGCTGGTCCCACGCCATCTTCTTTCCCCTCCCTGCGTCCGAGAACGCTGGCGGCTGAGATGCCTGGCTGATGGACGGCCTGCCGGCTGGCTTATCACCGCCCTCAACATCTGCCGTTGGGAGCTGTACACCCTCCGTGGGACTCTGAGCTCTCCGGCTCAGCCTGGCCGCCCTCCCATCAGCCCTGGGGAGCCGCTGATTAATTTATTAGCCTGGATTTCCTTACAGATAGGTTTGGTCTGGGCTGCAGCCAGCGCTGGATGAGTGAGATGCCGGCACCGGCCGTTGCTACCAGCTACCCAGCTCGCGCTCCCTCGACACCCAAAATTATTCGCTTATTCTAGCCTGGCTTGCTTCCTAGCGGATGGCCAGATCTGGATCGCCCATCGTCTCCCACCCGGCGGCAGGGATGGGGGAAAGGAGATGTGAATTATAGCCTGGCTTTGTCTGGTTCGGCGCCAAGGGCTTTCACGCAGGTCCTGCGAAGAGCCGTTGTCTGGCTCGCCTAGGGTGAGTAGCCGTTTATCTCCAGGCGACCAGGCTGGAAGCTTTTTGTAAAGGGCAGTTTCCCTCTCTGCCCCACTTCGGTCTGCCAGCAGTAGATGTAGTTGTATGTGGACACAGGTGGGCGATTTTTTAAAAAGAAGCAAGAACCGGTGTGGTGCAGTTGTTAAGAGCGGTGGGCTCTGATCTGGAGATCAGATTCAATTCGATTCCCCATTCCTCCCCCACGTGAAGCCTGCTGGGTGACCTTGGGCCATTCTCTGTTCTCTCAGAACTCTCTCTGCGCCATCTACTTTAGAAGGTGCCTGTTTGGTGTCGTGGTTAAGTGCGCGGACTCTAATCTGGGAGAACCAGGCTTGATTCCCCACTCCTCCGCTTGTACCTGCTGGATGACCTTGGGCAAGCCATAGCTCTGGCACAGCTGTTCTCTCAAGGACAGTTGTCTCAGAGCTCTCTCAGCCCCGCCTACCTCACAGGGTGTCTGTTGTGGGGAGGGGAAGGGAAAGGAGTTTGTAAACCGCTCTGAGACTCCCTTGGGTAGTGAAGGGCGGGGTAGAAATCCAATATCTTCTTCTTCTTCATCATACAAAATATCTCTGGTGTCAGTTCAATACTGAAAACATCTCCAGGTCCCAACAAATATCCTGTGTGAGTTGGTCCTTCTCAAATATAAGGAATTTGTCAGGACTTGGAGGTATTTTCAGTATTGAACTGACACCAGAAATATTCTGTATAATATTATTATTCAAAGGCGGTGTCTCAGAGGTCAAGACGCTGAGTTGCAGGCTGGAAGGTCTGTAGCTTGGCAGTTCGAGACCTGAGTGCCGCATGACGGAGTGAGCTCCCGTCTCTGGCCCCAGCTCCTGCCAACCTAGCAGTTTGAAAGCAAGAAATTGCAGGTAGATAAATAGGAACCGCTTCAGTGGGAAGGGAAGGGACAGTGTTCCGTGCACCTCAGCGTTTAAGTCATGCCAGCCACGTGACCATGGAAACAACTTCGGACAGCGCTGGCTCCTTAGCTTGGAAACGGAGATAAGCACCGCCTTCTAGAGTCGGATTCGAGTAGCTCGCGAGCAAGGGAAACCTTTACTATTATACAAAATTACATATTCAAGGGTTTCTGGTGTTTTGTTAGATTCGGGGGGTCAGCCTTTGGTTTTAAAAGTGCCACTGGACTCTAAATTTCTTCTAGTCTTTTCTTAGTTTTCCCACCTGGAGGTTGACAACCCCAGATAATACCACAGTCTAGTGTTCCCTCTGAGCTGAGTTAGTGTGAGCTAGCTCTCAGTTTTTTTCACCTCCGGCTCATAGATTTTTGTCTTTGCTCAGAAAGGACACCCCCAGAGGAAATTAATTTACGCAGGAGCCAAATGGCTCACTCACAACCTTAACGGCAGTAGCTCACAAACAGTGTTCCCTCTAAGTTGAGTTAGTGTGAGCTAGCTCACAGTTTTTTAGCCTGCGGCTCTCACATTTTTGTCTTAGCCCAGGAAGGATGGCCCCAGAGCAAACTAATCTGTGCAGGAGCCAAATCGTTCGCTCACAACCTTAATGCTAGGAGCTCAAGTAGAATTTCTGCTCCCAAGTCTCCACAGCTTGGAGGGGAGCACTGCTCACCAAGTAGAATTTTTGCTCACAAGTCTCCACAGGCTAGGGTTGCCAAGTCCAGGTTCGAAAATACCTGGGGACTTTGGGGGTGGAGCCAGGAGAAGGCGGGGTTTGGGGAGGGGAGGGGCCTCAGCATGGTCCAAGGCCATAGAGTCCGCCCTTCCAAGCAGCCATTTTCTCCAGGGGAGCTGATCTCTGTCAGCTGGAGATCAGTTGTAAAAGCGGGAGATCCCCAGGCCCCACCTGGAGGATGGCAACCCTACCACAGGCTTCGAGGGAGCATTGCCCACCAAGTAGAATTTTTGCTCCCAAGTCTCCACAGGCTAGGGTTGCCAAGTCCAGGTTCGAAAATACCTTGGGGACTTTGGGGGTGGAGCCAGGAGAAGGCGGGGTTTGGGGTGGGGAGGGGCCTCAGCATGGTCCAAGGCCATAGAGTCCGCCCTTCCAAGCAGCCATTTTCTCCAGGGGAGCTGATCTCTGTCAGCTGGAGATCAGTTGTAAAAGCGGGAGATCCCCAGGCCCCACCTGGAGGATGGCAACCCTACCACAGGCTTCGAGGGAGCATTGCTCACCAAGCAGAATTTTTGCTCCCCAGACTCCACCCTCTAAGGCAGCCCTTTTCTCCGGGGACTCAGTGCGGTCATTCCGGGGGATCTCCAGGCCCCGCCTGGAGGCTGGCAACCGCGCGCGCGCCTCCTCCTCCGCTGCCGCTCGGGCCTGGAAGGGGCGTGTCTGCTTCCCGTGCCTTCCCAGGCGCGCTCCCGCGGGCTGCCCGGCCGCTCCCCCGGCCGCCTCGAAGGGTTCCGGCTCCGGAATGCGCTCCAGCTGGCTGCTCGCCCGAGGGCGCCACGCCAGCAACCCGGCCCCGCCAGCCTCCCCTCCAAGGCCGTTTGCAAGGAGGGCCGTCATGTGAGCAGAGCGGCTCCGGGCGGAGGGCGGCCGGGCAGTCGGAGGAGGCGGAGCCCGGTCGGCGGGCGACTCGTTGGGGGTCGCCGGGGGCAGCGCTCGCTGGAGCGCCCTGCCGAGGAACGCGGTCCTTGCAGCGGCCGGGCGGGACTTGGGGCGCTCCCAGGGTGGGTGAGTGGGGCTGGTTGCGGCGCCTCGTTCGCGGCAGCGCTAGCAGCACCTTGGGGTGGCGACCTCCCGGTGGGACCTGGAGATTTCCCGGTATGACGCGGTCCTTGCAGCGGCCGGGCGGGACTTGGGGCGCTCCCAGGGTGGGTGAGTGGGGCTGGTTGCGGCGCCTCGTTCGCGGCAGCGCTAGCAGCACCTTGGGGTGGCGACCTCCCGGTGGGACCTGGAGATTTCCCGGTATGACGCGGTCCTTGCAGCGGCCGGGCGGGACTTGGGGCGCTCCCAGGGTGGGTGGGTGAGTGGGGCTGGTTGCGGCGCCTCGTTCGCGGCAGCGCTAGCAGCACCTTGGGGTGGCGACCTCCCGGTGGGACCTGGAGATTTCCCGGTATGACGCGGTCCTTGCAGCGGCCGGGCGGGACTTGGGGCGCTCCCAGGGTGGGTGGGTGAGTGGGGCTGGTTGCGGCGCCTCGTTCGCGGCAGCGCTAGCAGCACCTTGGGGTGGCGACCTCCCGGTGGGACCTGGAGATTTCCCGGTATGACGCGGTCCTTGCAGCGGCCGGGCGGGACTTGGGGCGCTCCCAGGGTGGGTGGGTGAGTGGGGCTGGTTGCGGCGCCTCGTTCGCGGCAGCGCTAGCAGCACCTTGGGGTGGCGACCTCCCGGTGGGACCTGGAGATTTCCCGGTATGACGCGGTCCTTGCAGCGACCGGGCGGGACTTGGGGCGCTCGCAGGGTGGGTGGGTGAGTGGGGCTGGTTGCGGCGCCTCGTTCGCGGGAGCGCTAGCAGCACCTTGGGGTGGCGACCTCCCGGTGGGACCTGGAGATTTCCCGGTATGACGCGGTCCTTGCAGCGGCCGGGCGGGACTTGGGGCGCTCGCAGGGTGGGTGAGTGGGGCTGGTTGCGGCGCCTCGTTCGCGGCAGCGCTAGCAGCACCTTGGGGTGGTGACCTCCCGGTGGGACCTGGAGATTTCCCGGTATGACGCGGTCCTTGCAGCGGCCGGGTGGGACTTGGGGCGCTCGCAGGGTGGGTGAGTGGGGCTGGTTGCGGTGCCTCGTTCGCGGCAGCGCTAGCAGCACCTTGGGGTGGCGACCTCCCGGTGGGACCTGGAGATTTCCCGGTATGACGCGGTCCTTGCAGCGGCCGGGCGGGACTTGGGGCGCTCGCAGGGTGGGTGAGTGGGGCTGGTTGCGGCGCCTCGTTCGCGGCAGCGCTAGCAGCACCTTGGGGTGGCGACCTCCCGGTGGGACCTGGAGATTTCCCGGTATGACGCGGTCCTTGCAGCGGCCGGGCGGGACTTGGGGCGCTCGCAGGGTGGGTGAGTGGGGCTGGTTGCGGTGCCTCGTTCGCGGCAGCGCTAGCAGCACCTTGGGGTGGTGACCTCCCGGTGGGACCTGGAGATTTCCCGGTATGACGCGGTCCTTGCAGCGGCCGGGCGGGACTTGGGGCGCTCGCAGGGTGGGTGAGTGGGGCTGGTTGCGGCGCCTCGTTCGTGGCAGCGCTAGCAGCACCTTGGGGTGGCGACCTCCCGGTGGGACCTGGAGATTTCCCGGTATGACGTGGTCCTTGCAGCGGCCGGACGGGACTTGGGGCGCTCGCAGGGTGGGTGAGTGGGGCTGGTTGCGGCGCCTCGTTCGCGGCAGCGCTAGCAGCACCTTGGGGTGGCGACCTCCCGGTGGGACCTGGAGATTTCCCGGTATGACGCGGTCCTTGCAGCGGCCGGGCGGGACTTGGGGCGCTCGCAGGGTGGGTGAGTGGGGCTGGTTGCGGCGCCTCGTTCGCGGCAGCGCTAGCAGCACCTTGGGGTGGCGACCTCCCGGTGGGACCTGGAGATTTCCCGGTAGGACGCGGTCCTTGCAGCGGCCGGGTGGAACTTGGGGTGGATGAGTGGGGCTGGGTGAGTGGGGCTGGGTTGTGGGGCTGGTTGCGGCGCCTCGTTCGCGGCAGCGCTAGCAGCACCTTGGGGTGGCGACCTCCCGGTGGGACCTGGAGATTTCCCGGTAGGATGCAGTCCTTGCAGCAGCCGGGCGGGACTTGGGGCGCTCCTAGGGTGGGTGAGTGGGGCTGGTTGCGGCGCCTCGTTCGCGGCAGCGCTAGCAGCACCTTGGGGTGGCGACCTCCCGGTGGGACCTGGAGATTTCCCGGTATGACGCGGTCCTTGCAGCGGCCGGGCGGGACTTGGGGCGCTCCCAGGGTGGGTGAGTGGGGCTGGTTGCGGCGCCTGGTTCGCGGCAGCGCTGGCAGCACCTTGGGTTGCCAACCTCCCGGTGGGACCTACGGTTGCCAGGTCTGCGTTGGAAAACACCTGGAGACTTTGGGGGTGGATCCAGGAGAGGGCGGGGTTTGCAGAGGGGAGGGGCCTCAGCATGCTCCAATGCTATAGTGTCCACCCTTCCAAGTGTCCCTTTTCTCCAGGGGAGCTGATCTCTGTCAGCTGGAGGTCAGTTGTAAAAGCAGGAGATCTCCAGGCCCCACCTGGAGGCTGGGAACCCTAGTGGGACCTGGAGATTTCCCGGTACGACCGCGGTTCTTGCAGCGGACCGAGGGGACTCCCACTTTGACTTGCACGAAGTCTTCCAAAGGTGGTGGTGGGGGAAGCTGTCATTTGTAGTTTTGTGGATGCTTATTGCAAAAGACACATTGTGCCACTCAAATTCATAGATGGAGAGCTTGGAATTCTGGAAACTCCCGCTGGGGCTTGCCTTTTTAAAATATTGATGCAAAATTGACTCATAGTTGTTAAAACGGAATGTACTGAAAACACGTACCTCATAAGGATGTTATAATAGCACACTATGCACTTTATAGAGTGATAGTTATACATTGCTGCCGCTGTTGTTCAGTCGCACAGCCGCGTCTGACTCTTCGCAACGCCATGGACTGCATCACGTCTTCTGTTATAAATAGAAACACGTTAATTTAAAAAGATTTTTGCAGTTAGTTATACTCCACCTTTCTCTCCAGTTTCGTGTAGTGGTTAAGTGCGCGGACTCTAATCTGGGAGAACCGGGTTTGATCTCCCCACTCCTCCACATGCAGCTGCTGGGTGACCTTGGGTCAATCATGTTCTCTCAGAGCTGTTCTCTCAAGGGCAGTTGTCTCAGAGCTCTCTCAGGCCCCCCCCCCCACCTCACAGGGTGTCTGTTGTGGGGAGGGGAAGGGAAAGGAGTTTGTAAGCTGCTCTGAGACTCCCTCGGGTAGTGAAGGGCGGGTTTATGTCATCTGTCCCCGCCGCCTGTTTATCCTAAGAACACCATGGAGAGGGTAGGTCAGGGAGAGAAAAGAAGACACAGGGCAGGGGTGGCCAAACTTGCTTAACGTAAGAGCCGCATAGAATAAATGCCAGCTGTTTGAGAGCTGCCAGACATAAACAAATATTAGAAGAAAAAGAGAAGAGATTGGATTTATACCCCGCCCTTCACTACCTAAGGGAGTCTCAGAGTGGCTTACAAACTCCTTTCCCTTCCACTCCCCACAACAGACACCCTGTGAGGTAGGTGGGGCTGAGAGAGCTCGGACAGAAACTGCTCTTTTTCAAGAACAGCTGTGCCAGAACTATGGCTCGCCCAAGGTCATCCAGCAGGTGCAAGTGGAGGAGTGGAGAATCAAACTCAGTTCTCCCAGATTAGAGTCTGCGCACTTAACCACGACACCAAACTGGAGTGGGGAATCAAACCCGGTTCTCCCAGATTAAAGTCCTTGCACTTAACCACTACACCAAACTGGTGTACTAGGAGCAGAGTTCCCTCTAAGCTGAGTGAGTGTGAGCTAGCTCACAGTTTTTTAGCCTCTGGCTCACACATTTTTGTCTTCGCTCAGGAAGGATGGCTCCAGAGCAAACTAGTTTATGCAGCAGCCAAATTGCCTGCTCACAACTTGAATGCCAGTAGCTCACAAAGTAGAATTTTTGCTCACAAGACTCCACAGCTTAGAGGGAGCATTGACTAGGAGATATGCAAATTGGCTTTTTATTGACATGAAATGAGACTGCCAGAAATCATAACAAAAGCGGTAAAAGCAGATATTGGTAATGATACTGATTTGTCCAATGATCTCTGTTTGCTAATGATATTTGGCTTCCCCAGCTGCCCTGCCGGGAGCCGCACAATATGTGTGAGAGAGCCGCATGCGGCTCCCGAGCCACAGTTTGCCCACCCCTGACATAGGGTGACCAACCCAGCCCTGTGTTCTAGTGTGGCAAACCCGTTAAGGATCGTGTTTTGTCTGTGGAGACACTCCTTGGAAAACTCCACTGGAATTCAACAGGGTGAGGTGGGGTGGGGTGGGGTGGGGGAATGGCCTGGATGTCAGCTCTGAAAACTGATGAAGTTGCTTTACACTGAGTCAGAACTTCTAGCTCAATACAGTCTCCTCTAGCTGGAAGCGGCTCTTGGTGGCTGAGATTAGAATAATGGAAGCACAGAGTCGGAAGGGCCCTCCGGGGTCACCTAGTCCAACCCCCTGTGCAATGCAGGAATTTCACAAATACCTCCCCCATGTTCCCTCTAAGCCAGGGGTGCGCAAATTGCGGCCCGGGGGGGCCACATGCGGCCCGCCACAGAGTTTTTTGCGGCCCGCCAAGACAGTTGGCCACGTGGTGTGATAGGGTACATTTGTCTCATTAAAGTGATTCTAAAATTAATTGTGCTTGCAGCTATAGATGATCTGAAATTAGCACAATAAATAAATTGAATAAAACTACCACTATTTTATTTAATTTATATTTATTGATTTTTATGATACAATTTGTACCTTTTCTGAAATGCAGAGTTGACTAATGAATGCAATCATTTTAAAAGGTGCGGCTCTCCGCTAACCCCCGCTCCCACAAAGTGGCCCCCGAGCCAAAACAATTGCCCACCCCTGCAGTCTTAGCTATGTTAGTGTGAGCTAGCACACAGTTTTTTTAGCCTCCAGTTCACACATTTTTGTCTTAGCCCAGGAAGGAGGGCTCCAGAGCCAACTGATTGATGCAGCAGCCAAATTGCTCGCTCTCAACTTTAATGCCAGTAGCTCGCAAAGCAGAATTTTTGCTCACAAGATTCCACAGCTTAGAGGGAGCATTGCCTCCCCCCACCCCAGTGACCACTGTTCCACACCCAGAAGATGACAAAAAACCTCCAGGATCTCCAGCCGAATTGGCCCGGAGAACAATTGCTTCTTGACCCCAACGATGGCGATCAGTATTTTTCTGGAGATGCAGGGGATTGAACCTGGGACTTCAGCAGACCCGTGAGGGGCTGTATCATAGGGTTGCCAGCTCTGGGATGGAAAATACCTGGAGATTTTGGGAGTGGCACCTGGGGAGGGCAGGTTTTGGGAAAGGGAGAGACCTCAGCAAGGTATAACGTCAATGAGTCCACCCTCCAAAGCAGCTGTTTTCTCCAAGGGAACTGATCTCCAACTCTCCCTCTGGGCTGTGGAGTCTTGTGAGCAAAAAATCTGCTTTGCGAGCGACCGGCGTTAAAGTTGTGAGCGAGCGGTTTGGCTGCTGCACAAATTCGTTTGCTCTGGGGCCATCCTTCCTGAGCAAAGACAAAAATGTGTGAGCTGGAGGCTAAAAAACGGTGAGTTAGCTCACACTAACTCAGCTTAGAGGGAACACTGTAGGAGACCAGTTGTCATTCCAAGAGATCTCCAGCCACCACCTGTAGGTGGCAACCTTAGTCATGGGAGTGTGTGGTCAAGGATTGTGGAGTTATGTTAACAGTCCGGTGCCCTTCTTCCAAATACCTCAAAGGTGGGATAATTGAGTCTCCTTGTTGGCCTTTTATCATCACAATAGCCCTTTGACCCCGAGCTGAAGGTGTGGTTAGATTGGAACTCGTGTCTCCCTGACCCTCGTTTCATATTCTAACTGCCACGCAGCTCTGGCCGTGGATTCCACTTTCTGTCTTCCTTCCCAGCCGCAAGGCACCGCCGCAGGGATTCCTCAAGGTTACAGCCTGTCACGAGTTAAAATCGTTGCTCCCGTTCATTGCCCCCAGAGTGCTGCCTCGGCAGTTTTGAACTGCAAGCCTTTGTTCCCATCCTTCTAGCAGGAAGCCCGTGCTTGCAAAATTGCAGGCCATACGTTTGCTTCAGAGCATGTTAAGAGGACTTGTGAAGATAAGATTTTTTTGGGGGGGGGGGTTCTGGGGCCGCTGATACTCTGGGCCATGCCCTGAAACTTGGAAGAATTGGCAAAGCGCTAGGGGAGAGCTGGCGCTGGATTGGCAGATCCTGGGTTCAGAGTTCGGCCCTCTGGGTTCAAAATCGGAGACCTCACTTTGATGAAGACACCCAGACCTAGATAGCCCAGGCTAGCCTGCTCTTGTCAGATCTCAGAAACTGAACAGGATCAGCCCTGGTCAGTTTTTGGATGGGAGGCCGCCAAGGAAGTCCAGGGTTTCTACACAGAGGCAGGCGGTGGCTGACCGCCTCCCTATGTCTTTTGTCCTGACCTGGATGGCCCAGCCTAGCCCGATCTCGTCAGATCTTGGAAGCGAAGCAGGGTTGGCTGTGGTCAGTATTTGGAGGGGAGACATACGAGAAGCCATGTTGGATCACGCCACTGGCCCCTCCTGTCCAACACTCTGTGCCACACCATGGCCAAAACTCAGGTGCCATCAAGAGGTCCACCAGTGGGGCCAGAACTCCAGAAGCCCTCCCACTGTTGCCCTCCAAGCACCAAGAATACAGAGCATCACTTGCCCCAGACAGTGTGTTCCATCTCTGCCTTGTGGCTAAGAGCCACTGGTGGACTTCTTTTCCAGATGTGCATCCAGTTCTCTTTGTTTGCCTCCTTCACCCCCTCCCCTAAGGGAGGAGCCGTTCTCAAAGAAGCAACCTTGGGCGCGGGCAAATTTCATAACAGGGCTCTGTGAGTGGTGCCTGTGTGTCATCCAGGAAGCCGGCCTGGATCTGTGTTTGAACAGCGGAGGAAACTTGGCTGTGGGAGGGTGCCGGGGAGTGGCATCGCCGACAGATCTTTGCCCGGCCGCTCAGGAAAGGGCTGCCCAGAATCGCTCGGAGACGTTGGCAGAACCACCCAGAAGGGGAATGCTGGCTTTTTAGGTACGGTGAAGTCTTCCGGGTCCCTTCTCTTAGATGTTCCCTGACCAGCCGGAGTTTTTGGTATCAACAGTGGGCTAAAACATTCACTAACCCTGGAAGGAAATGCGGCCGTCCGGTGTCTGCTACTTTTCACCTTGGGGAAGGCAGTGAAACGGAAGTGGGGTGAATTACCTGGCTCGCTTATGTGTCTTGTGAATTCAGAGTGCCTTGGAGCTGGGGCGGAGTGTGTTTCCTCTGCCGCTGGGTAGCCGGTTTGGTGTAGTGGCTAGGAGTACAAACTCTAATCGGGGAGAACCGGGTTTGATTCTCCACTCCTCTACATGCAGCTGCTGGGGTGACCTTGGGTCAGTCGCAAGTTCTTTCAGAAGTGTTCTCTCACGAGCAGTCCTTGAAAGAGCTCTCTCAGCCCCGCCTACCTGTTGTGGGGAGGGGAAGGGGAAAGGAGAGTGTATGCCGCTCTGAGACTGCTTTGGATAGTGAAGAGTGGAGTATAAATCCAATCTCTTCTTCTTCTGTTGTGGGGAGGGGAAGGGGAAAGGAGATTGTATGCCGCTCTGAGACTGCTTTGGATAGTGAAGAGTGGAGTATAAATCCAATCTCTTCTTCTTCTGTTGTGGGGAGGGGAAGGGGAAAGGAGATTGTATGCCGCTCTGAGACTGCTTTGGATAGTGAAGAGTGGAGTATAAATCCAATCTCTTCTTCTTCTGTTGTGGGGAGGGGAAGGGGAAAGGAGATTGTATGCCGCTCTGAGACTGCTTTGGATAGTGAAGAGTGGAGTATAAATCCAATCTCTTCTTCTTCTGTTGTGGGGAGGGGAAGGGGAAAGGAGAGTGTATGCCGCTCTGAGACTGCTTTGGATAGTGAAGAGTGGAGTATAAATCCAATCTCTTCTTCTTCTGTTGTGGGGAGGGGAAGGGGAAAGGAGAGTGTATGCCGCTCTGAGACTGCTTTGGATAGTGAAGAGTGGAGTATAAATCCAATCTCTTCTTCTTCTGTTGTGGGGAGGGGAAGGGGAAAGGAGATTGTATGCCGCTCTGAGACTGCTTTGGATAGTGAAGAGTGGAGTATAAATCCAATCTCTTCTTCTTCTGTTGTGGGGAGGGGAAGGGGAAAGGAGATTGTATGCCGCTCTGAGACTGCTTTGGATAGTGAAGAGTGGAGTATAAATCCAATCTCTTCTTCTTCTGTTGTGGGGAGGGGAAGGGGAAAGGAGATTGTATGCCGCTCTGAGACTGCTTTGGATAGTGAAGAGTGGAGTATAAATCCAATCTCCTCTTCTTCTGTTGTGGGGAGGGGAAGGGGAAAGGAGATTGTTTGCCGCTCTGAGACTGCTTTGGATAGTGAAGAGTGGAGTATAAATCCATTCTCTTCTTCTTCTGTTGTGGGGAGGGGAAGGGGAAAGGAGATTGTAAGCTGCTCTGAGACTCCTTTGGTTAGTGAAGGGCGGGGTATAAATCCAATTCCCTCCACCTCCTCCTCCCACTCCATTTTCTATTCTTGAAAGTCAAATATGTTGATTTTTGAAAGTCAAATATGTTGTTTTTTGTTGGGAAGAGATGGCGTCTGCAGGCTTAAAAGATAACCTGGCTTAACTGTCCACACCCTGTATATAGTTTGCAAGGAGCCGGAGAGAGGTTGAGATTGTGTGTGTGAGAAGATGGTGGCGGAAAGCCAGTGTGGCGCCGTGGTTAGAGTGTCTGTCTCAGTTCTGGGGGACCCACGTTTGAATCCCCACTCATGCCATGGAAGCTCGCCGGGCGACCTTCTGCTCGTCACACCCTCTCGGCCTCACCTACCTCGCAAGGTTGTTGTGAGGATAATTAATAAATGAATTGAATGGGGAGGGGCAGAGGAGACGGGGGAAAGTTTAAATTAAACTAGGCTGCCGGTCCAAGAACTTAGGGTAGCAGATTCTTCACGAAGGCCTCCGCTCCGCTCCCAGGAATGTCAAAATTGCCACTGCTTCTGGCTTTTGAAGTAATTGCCGCCATGTAAGTGGAATAGCCTTCTCAGGAATCTATTTTCTGGTTTTTAGAAAAAGCTCGGAGCCGAGTGGCTCAAGAGGGTGTTTGAAGGTGGACGTTGCAGGGCTGGAAAAGGTGCTGAGGAGGGAAACCGGGATGACAAGGGGGTTGGAGCCCCTTCCCTAGGAGGAAAGGCTGAAGAGTCCAGGACTTCTCAGTTTAGAAGAGGGACGACCGAGGGGGGACATGACAGAGGTTTATAAAATTGTGCATGGGGTGGAGAGAGTTGACCCCAAAGATGGGAACGTGAGGGCATTCAGTGCAGCTGGTGGGTAGTAGGTTCAGGACGGACAAAAGGAAATACTCCTTGACAGAGAGGGTGATTCAAAGGTGGCATTCGCTGCCAGAGGATGTCGTGATGGCCACAGGGATAAACAGCTTGGAAAAGGTGATTAGAGGGATCCGTCCCTACTAGTCATGGAGACGGAGGGGAACCTCCACGTCCAGAGGCACTAATCCTCTGAATCCCAGAGCCAGGAGGCGACATCGGGGGAAGGCCCCCGGCCTCTAAGCACTTCTGCTTGCATGCTCGGCCATCGGTCTGCCGTCAGGTGGACAGGGTTACCAAGAGGAGAGACGGACAGAGGTAGTTTGCCATCGTTCGCATCTCTGCAGAACACTATTTTGGCGATTCTGGATCACTTTCTTAACTCTCTCCGGGTCTCATGCTGGGAACTTGGGGAGCTCGGAGGCCCTTCCTGCTTCTCCATCTTGCTTCAGTTGTGACGGCTCTCTTCTCATTCCCTGGGCTCAGGAAGGGGCTTCCCTCTTCCTCTGGGGCAGGTGGGGGCGTGGCTCAGTGGCAGAGCACCTGCTTGGCGTGCAGAAGGTCCCAGGTTCAATCCCCGGCATCTCCAGTTGAAACGACCAGGCAGGAGGGGATGGGAAAGACCTCAGCCTGAGACCCTGGAGAGCTGGAAAGAGGGGCCGTGGCTCAGTGGTAGAGCCTCTGCTTGGCAGGCAGAAGGTCCCAGGTTCAGTCCCTGGCTTCTCCAGTTAAAAAGGACCAGGCAGGAGGTGATGGGAAAGACCTCAGCCTGAGACCCTGGAGAGCTATAAAGAGGGGCCGTGGCTCAGTGGTAGAGCGTCTGCTTGGCATGCAGAAGGTCCCAGGTTCAATCCCCGGCATCTCCAGTTGAAAGGACCAGGCAGGAGGTGATGGGAAAGACCTCAGCCTGGGACCCTGGAGAGCTGTAAAGAGGGGCTGTGGCTCAGTGGAAGAGCGTCTGCTTGGCGTGCAGAAGGTCCCAGGCTCAATCCCCAGCATCTCCAGTTAAAAGGACCAGGCAGGAGGTGATGAGAAAGACCTCAGCTTGAGACCCTGGAGAGCTGTAAAGAGAGGCTGTGGCTCAGTGGAAGAGCGTCTGCTAGGCATGCAGAAGGTCCCAGGTTCCACCCCTGGCATCTCCAGTTGAAAGAACCAGGCAGGAGGGGATGGGAAAGACCTCAGCCTGAGACCCTGGAGAGCTATAAAGAGAGGCTGTGGCTCAGTGGAAGAGCCTCTGCTTGGCAGGCAGAAGGCCCCAGGTTCAATCCCCGGCATCTCCAGTTAAGAAGGACCAGGCAGGAGGTGATGTGGAAGACCTCTGCTTGAGACTGTCAGAATCTGCCAATTCAGACAATATATTAGTCAGGCCTGTGCTTAGTTTCTTGCATGCATGCCTTTTACTATCCTATGTATCTATCATGTATTGGGGTCTATGTAACCATGATGTATTATGCCGGTCCAGGCCGGGAGGGTGACAACAATGATTTGCGAGAACAAGGAGGCCTCACATCCCTGCCTCCGCATTCCAGCTGCTCCGGCAGGAACTTCAAGGGAGGATGCCTCTCGTCTTTTATCACATGCAAAGAACCTTGGAGCCATTGATTGTTATGTGAACTCGAAACATCTGAGGGGTCTGGTTTGGGAGAGGAAATTTACTGCTTAACACCTCACTTTTTTCCTGTGAGAACCAAACGGTCAGGACACCTTTCAGCCCGCCAATTTTCCCTTAAGGGGATTGGCTATCTATGGGTAATTCAAACTCCTTGGAATGGTATAATAGACCCGCTTGTATAATTTGTCTCATCTCTGACAATAACCCGAGATGCTGTACTAATGTAGGAATTGGGAATAAAGAACTGTGGTTAACCAACCAAGATCTGATCCTTGACTACTTTGAGCAGAACTCTCACAGATTGTCAGAGATCTCTGACTGGGACTTAGCCGTTCCTGACCATGTCAGACGACGACACGGTCCCCATCAACCCTACCCCCGAAGATGTTCCCGTTACCCCGAAGGACCAGGGGAACGGTGGTGGTGGCGGCGGAGGAGGCACCGAAGTGCCGGTGACTACGAGCCAGGGGGCTCACTACCTCCCGCGCCTACCTCCTCATCAGAGCGTGACCCCCAAGTACGCCTGGAGCCATTTCGGTCGTCGGACCGTGGATTCGTGGGTGCACGATCGGAAAGGGGCACGGGTTTCGTTCGCTGGAGACCCGCTCGATCGAGGGAGACCGAGCTACCTGGGAGACGACTGCGAGCCGATCTACCATGGAGAGCCGCGTCGCCCGCCGTTCGAAGGAGAGAGGACAGGTCCGTATGGGCCCGATCCGTACCGAGAGGAGCAGATGCCCCACTTGGATCAGATGATGGGAGAGTTGCGACTCCAACTCACCGCAGAACTACGCGAATTGGCCCTCGATCTCCAGCACCAGTTTCGAGACGCTATGAGGGTAGTGCAAGGAGCTCTCCCCGGTCAGGGGATAGGAGTTCAGCAACCGCCAGCGGCGCCCGGAGGGGTCCCGATTCAGCCTCAGGTGCCCGCTCTGCCGGCACAGCCAGTCCCGCCGGTCATCCCGGTCCCGGTGCCGGGGCCCGCCCCAGCACCCGCCCCGGTCCCGGTCGCCCCAGCCGTCCGCCCAGCCCCCTCCGACCCTCTGACGACTACTTTCGATGGGGACCCGGAGAAGCTGCGTTTTTTCATGTTGGAGATAGAGAGGTTCCTGGACAGCTGGGGCCACCTCTATCCCACCGAGAGAGAACGGATTGGCTACATCGGTTCCAAGCTGAAAGACACCGCTAGCGATTGGTACGTGAGCCTGCACGACTCCCCAGGACCTGAGCTGCGTTCATTGAACAACTTCATGTGGGCCCTCCGTCATCAGTTTGAAGACACCCTGGGTGAGGAGAAGGCCCGTAATCAACTGCGGAAGCTGTTCCAGGGGAGATCGATGGTGAGGGATTACACCGACAAGTTTCGGCGCATCGTGGCCAAGATCCACGGCTGGCCGGAGGAGCTCTTCATGGAAAAGTACTGGGAGGGCCTTAACCCGGAAATCTACGAGACCGTGCTGCTGGGGGGCCGCCCGGGCACGTTGGCCACCTGGATGAGAGCCGCGACCGACATGGAAGAAAGATTCACCCTGATCAAAATGGGGTCCTCGGCTACGGCGGCCAGCAAAGCAGCCCCGAGGGCGAAGCCACGGACCAGCGTGCAAGACGTCCGAGATGCCCGGTTCCGGCAAGGGCTGTGCATGAAATGTGGGGAGAGTGGCCACTTCGCCTCAGCCTGCCCCAGAGGGGGAGGGAGAGGCCCGAAGACCTCGACGCCGGTAGCAGGGAGCACCCCTAGCCGCAGGAAAACACCGATTAAACCCTGGGCGTTGCAGCTGGAGGGAGCTACCAGTGATCAGGGGGAGCTGGAGCTGATGGAGACGCAGATGTCGGGAAACTCCAACGACCTGCAGTGAGCGGCGCAGAGCTGCAGGTCCCCCGCCAAGAAGCGCCATCTCCGGTGAGCATCCCTGGCCCCCTGTTATATATGGTAGTGACTGTGGTGACCCCTGGATCAGGTACCCACATGAGGGTCCGCGCATTAATTGACTCTGGGTGTGCGCGGGACTTGATTAGCCCATTAGTAGTGGAGGGGTTAGGACCCAAGGTTACCCCACTGGTGGAACCTCTAAAGTTTACTCAAATGGATGGGTCCGAGATGAAGGAGGAGTGCATAGCAGAGACTGAGAGCCTGATTGTGGGGACGGGGGAACATTGGGAGAAGCGAGCTTTTGTCATCACCCCAAATGCCCAGTTCCCTATGGTGTTGGGAAGTCCCTGGCTTAGTGCGCACGACCCCTATATTAAATGGAGCGAAGGGAAGATCTCTTGGGTAGACGAACGCTGCCTCACGCACAGATGGGACCTGGAGTGGGGACCCGGACCGCCGATCACTCCTCCCCCGGCCCCCGCGCTCGCCCTCACCTCCACCCTGGTGCCCAAAGAGTATAGAGACTTGTTGGAAGTATTCAGCGAGACCGAGGCGGATGAGCTACCCCCCCACCGACTGTCGGACTGTGCTATCGAGCTACTCCCAGGGGAGAAACTCCCGAAGGGGAAACTGTACTCCATGAGCCCTTTAGAACGGGAAGAGCTGCGAAAGTTCCTGGACAAAAATCTAGCGCGCGGCTTCATCCGCCCAGCCAAGTCCCCCTTTGCCGCGCCGGTGCTATTCAGGAAAAAAAAGGACGGGGGTTTACGATTATGCACCGACTATAGGGGACTGAATGCGGTCTCCACTACCAACGCTTACCCCCTCCCTTTAATAAAGGACCTGTTGGCGGAAGCCGCTAAGGGGAAGGTTTTTACCAAGCTGGATTTACGAGATGCCTATTTCAGGGTGCGCATCCGGGAGGGGGACGAATCCAAGACTGCCTTCAATACCCCCCTGGGACAATTCGAATACCTAGTGATGCCGTTCGGCTTAAGTGGCGCGCCCGGGGTCTTTATGAGTTTAATTAATGAAGTGTTGCACAAGCACCTATTTAAAGGAGTGTTATGTTACATAGATGATATCTTGATCTATTCTACTGATAAGAAAGAGCATGTGAAATTAGTCAGGGAAGTCCTTGCCACCTTGCTGCAAAACCAGCTCTATGTTAAGTTATCCAAGTGTGAATTCCATCGTGAGTCAGTGGACTTCCTGGGCTATCGCATCTCTCAGAAGGGTCTGGAGATGGACCCAGCTAAGGTGGAGGCGGTGGTGCAATGGGAGGCTCCGCGAACGAGAAAACAATTGCAGAGCCTATTAGGATTTTGCAACTTCTACCGAACCTTCATAAAAGACTTTGCTAGGGTTACTCTCCCCTTAACGGACTTACTAAAAACTAAGGGGAGGGGGCCCGAGGCGGGGAAGCCAGGAGAAAAGATTGCCTGGACTGGGGAGTGTCAGAGGGCGTTTGAGACCTTAAAGACTCTTTTTACTTCTGAGCCCATCCTAGCCCACCCTGATGAAACCAAAGAATTCATAATCCATGTAGACGCGTCTGATGTGGCCATGGGGGGGGCTATATTGCAAAGCGGGCCGGAAGGGAAATTACACCCCCTGGCTTACATTTCGAAAAAATTTAACGACACTGAGAGGAATTGGTCGGTTTGGGACAAAGAGGCAGCGGCCATTAGGTTGGCGCTCACTACGTGGCGGCATTGGTTGGAGGGCGCGCAAACCCCGTTCGAAATATGGACTGATCATAAAAATTTGGAGGCGCTGCGCACTCAGAGATCCCTCAACGCCAAACAACTGCGGTGGGCTGATTTTTTCTCCAAGTTTAACTTTGTGCTTAAGCATTTCCCTGGGAAGGCTAACTCCTTGGCAGATGCGCTGTCCAGATTGCCCCAACATGAGAGTGTTAAGGAGGAGGTGTTTGATTCCATGTTCTCCCCCCAGCAATTAGGGGGGGCAGTAGTTACTCGGAGCCAAGCCAAGAAGGCGCAATTGGACATTGGGAAATGTGATTGGGGGGGGGGGATTATGCTCCCGAAGAGGTGGAAGAATTAGAGGCTTTGGAGGACTGCTCCAAGAGAGAAGATCAGTGTTGGCTTCATGGAGACAAACTAGTGGTGCCAAGGGTCAAACGTAAGGAGATATTGTTGACCTGCCACTCGTCTAAACTAGCAGGGCATTTTGGATTCCTAAAAACGCTTAATTTAATCCAGCGTCAATTCTGGTGGCCGCGCATGCGCCGAGACGTCTCCGACTTCGTCTCGGCTTGCCAAACCTGTCTAATGTGCAAGAAGCGGGGGGGGAAGGTTCCTGGACTGTTGCACCCGCTACCCACCCCTTCTCGCCCCTGGGAGGCCATAGCCATGGACTTTATCACCAATTTGCCCCCCTCCAAGGGGAAAACGGTTATTTGGGTGGTGGTAGACACGTTTTCGAAGCAAGCGCACTTCACCCCCTTCAAGCAATTGCCCACCGCCAAAGGGATGGCCAAAGCTTTCTTTAATCACGTGATAAAATTACATGCTTTTCCGAAGAGAGTGGTATCCGACAGGGGCAGTCAATTCGTTGCCAGCTTCTGGCGGGAGCTCCTGAAAATGATGGACATAGAACCAGCCCTGAGTTCGGGTTACCACCCAGAAACCGATGGCCAATCCGAACGAACTAATCAAATTTTGGAGCAGTTTTTAAGATGTTACACCAATTATCACCAAGACAATTGGGTGGAGTTATTGCCATTTGCAGAATATAGCTACAACAACGCAGTACACTCTTCCACGGGAGTCTCTCCCTTCATGGCGGTAGGAGGGTTTGAAGGGAAACCATTGCCTACCATTGAGAATGTTCCCAGTGCTTCCCCATCGGATTTTAAAAGTTGGTGGTCTAGCCTCCAAGACTCCTGGCCATTAATAGGCAAAGCACTGGACCAGGCAAAAGAGGATTATAAAAAATATGCTGACCGAGGACGAGCAGCAGGCTGGGATCTCCAACCCGGGGATTCTGTCTACCTCTCCACCAAGAATATCCATGGGTTGCAGCCCAGCAGAAAACTGGGATGGAAATATGTTGGACCCTATAAGGTGTTACGCAAAATATCGGATGTGTCTTTTGAACTGGAACTGCCTAAATCACTGAGTTCTGTACACCCTGTGTTTCATTTCAGCCTACTGAAGAAAGATCCTGGGCCGAATGCTTGGCATCCAGCTCCTCCAGTTCCTCCTCCACTGATGAAGGAGGGGGCCCCTCACTTCGAGATAACTGAAATCCTGGATTCCAAGATGCGGAGAGGCCGATTATATTACTTAGTTAGATGGCTGGATTTCGGCCCGGAACACAACGAATGGATTCGCTCAGAACATGTTCATGCTCCCAAACTGTTGAAATTGTTTCATAAAATGTTTCCTGATAAAGCTAGGTGAAGTGAATTATGAGGAGGGCAGAGTGTCAGAATCTGCCAATTCAGACAATATATTAGTCAGGCCTGTGCTTAGTTTCTTGCATGCATGCCTTTTACTATCCTATGTATCTATCATGTATTGGGGTCTATGTAACCATGATGTATTATGCCGGTCCAGGCCGGGAGGGTGACAACAATGATTTGCGAGAACAAGGAGGCCTCACATCCCTGCCTCCGCATTCCAGCTGCTCCGGCAGGAACTTCAAGGGAGGATGCCTCTCGTCTCTTATCACATGCAAAGAACCTTGGAGCCATTGATTGTTATGTGAACTCGAAACATCTGAGGGGTCTGGTTTGGGAGAGGAAATTTACTGCTTAACACCTCACTTTTTTCCTGTGAGAACCAAACGGTCAGGACACCTTTCAGCCCGCCAATTTTCCCTTAAGGGGATTGGCTATCTATGGGTAATTCAAACTCCTTGGAATGGTATAATAGACCCGCTTGTATAATTTGTCTCATCTCTGACAATAACCCGAGATGCTGTACTAATGTAGGAATTGGGAATAAAGAACTGTGGTTAACCAACCAAGATCTGATCCTTGACTACTTTGAGCAGAACTCTCACAGAGACCCTGGAGAGCTGCAAAGAGGGGCTGTGGCTCAGTGGAAGAGCCTCTGCTTGGCATGCAGAAGGTCCCAGGTTCAACCCCCAGCATCTCCAGTTAAAAGAACCAGGCAGGAGGTGATGGGAAAGACCTCAGCCTGAGACCCTGGAGAGCTGTAAAGAGGGGCTGTGGCTCAGTGGAAGAGCCTCTGCTTGGCATGCAGAAGGTCCCAGGTTCAACCCCCAGCATCTCCAGTTAAAAGAACCAGGCAGGAGGTGATGGGAAAGACCTCAGCCTGAGACCCTGGAGAGCTATAAAGAGAGGCTGTGGCTCAGTGGCAGAGCGTCTGCTAGGCATGCAGAAGGTCCCAGGTTCCACCCCTGGCATCCCCAGTTCAAAGAACCAGGCAGGAGGCCATGTAAGACCATCTCCTGAGACCCTGGAGAGCTGCTGCCAGTCTGAGTAGACAAGACTGACCTTGATGGACCAAAACCGATTCCGTTTAAGGCAGCTTCATGTGTGTTCATCAGGGACTGTGAAGTCCAGTTGTGGAGCTACAGCATTCTACCCGAAAGTTTGTAAGATGATTCACGGGCCAGATCGGTCAGTGTTCAGGGAAGCCAAAGGGAATTCCCCGCTGGTTGGACTGGAGAGTGATGAATTGTACCCACATGTGAGTCTTTGTGACTTCCCCTCGCCAGCTGTTCTAGCGACTAGTTCCCCCTAGGTCATGCTCTGATCTCATAAGGGCTGACTTCTGCGTCTTGCGTTTCCGATCTGGCTTGCTTATAATGATCCAGGCAGTTTCCTTGGGCATCGTCTGATGGCTTAAGTATGCAGCGCACGGAGCGATTTCTTCTGCAGAGTGGCTCCATAACGCACGCCACCCTATTGAGATGTTCGCGTCGGAAATCCATGGGATGTGGTGGGACTGTCTGCTGTTGGTGGTATGTGCTGTAAACTGGGTTGTGCCAGGGCTCTGCCATACACAGTCGATCCCACGTCTGTGCCAGTAGCTCTGAAAATCTAGGTTAGCAGCTTTAGAAGGTGGGTTAAAAAGGCTGCCAGCTCTGGGTTGGGAAATTCCTGGAGCTTTGGGGGTGGAGCCTGGGGAGGGACCTCAGCAGGGTATAATGTCCTGGAGTTCGCCTTCTTGGGGCTCTTTAGCTCGGAGAAATGACGGCTGAGGGGCGACATGATCGAGGTTTATAAGATTATGCATGGGATAGAGCAGGTAGAGAAAGAGGGACTTTTCTCCCTTTCTCACAAGACAAGAACTCGTGGGCACTCCATGAAATTGCTGAGCAGTCAGGCTAGAGCGGATAAAAGGAAGTCCTTCTTCACCCAAAGAGTGATTAACACGTGGAACTCACTACCACAGGAGGTGGTGGCGGCTACAAGCATGGACGGCTTCAAGAGGGGATTGGATAAACATCTGGAGCAGAGGTCCATCCGTGGCTATTAGCCACAAGATATAGAGAGGAACTCTCAGTCTGGGACAAGTGATGCTCTGTCTTCTTGGTGCTTGAGGGGGGGGGGGAAACAGTGGGAGGGCTTCTAGAGTCCTGGCCCCACTGCTGGACCTCCTGAGGGCACCTGGTGTTTTTGGCCACTGTGTGACTGAGCGTTGGACTGGATGGGCCATTGGCCTGATCCAACATTGGCTTCTGTTATGTTCTTACCTGGCGGTTGACAGCCCAAGAGGCTGAGAGGGAAGAGATGGGACTTGGGGTCCTGGAGAAAGGAAGTCTTGAGAGTTTGTCTATAACATGTTGGTTGGCCATGGAGGAAAAGGTGTTGTTCAATAAAATAGATCTATTACTACTGCTGATGTGACCTGGATGGCCCCGGCTAGCCCAATCTCCTCAGATCTCCACTGCCACGCTGGGTCAGCCCCGATTCGTACTTGGATGGGAGACCACCAAGGAAGTCCAGGGTTGCTACGCAGAGGCAGGTGCTGGCAAACCGCCTCTGTATGTCTCTTTGCCTTGCCCCGGATGGCCCAGGCTAGCCTGATCTGGTCAGCCCTGGTTAGGGTTTGGATGGGAGACCACCAAGGAAGCCCAGGGTTGTGCCCCAGAGGACGGCCAAGGCAAAGAACCTCTGCACGTCCCTTGCCGTAGAAACCCTACGGAGTCGCCATAAGTTGGCTGGAACTGGCCAGCATTCTTATTATTTATTTATTTTATTTCCGTGGGGTTTCTACCCCGCCCTCCCCGCAAACAGCGGGCTCCGAGCGGCTCACAACACAAAGTCAATACATAACAATAGCAATTAAAATAATTAACTTCTACCACAAGATCAGCAGCGTTACAAATTTTCTCCACAGGGGTGTCAGAACAGCACCCAGATGTAATCCCCTGTGTGCGTTCACACAGGCTGGTGGATAGACTTGCCGGCAGATGGACTTGGGCCAGGGCTGAGATGTAGACATTAGGCGGCCCCTACCTAAAGGCCTGGTGGAAGAGCTCCGTTTTGCAGGCCCTGCGGAATTGTAATAAATCCCGCAGGGCCCTGATGTTCTCCGGGAGCTCATTCCATCAGTAGGGGGCCGCCACTGAAAAAGCCCCGGCCCTTGTACTCGCCAGCCGCGCCTCCTTCGGCCCTGGCAGGACCAGTCGGTTTTGGGATCCAGACCGTAGTGCTCGCTGGGGAACATGTGGAGTTTAAGTTCTATTGCCAAATAAATTAGAGACTTGCTCTGTTTTGGAGAGGGGCGCAGAAGAGCGTGAGGTGACTTTGCAGGCCAGTCTCCCAACGGCGAGCGTGTTTAGAAGCAGCCCCTGCTTTGGAAAGTGGGAAAGCTTTTTTCGGTTCTGGGCTTATTGGTTGCGGGATGACACTGCTGCCTCTCCCGTGTGTGTTGAAACCTCCTTTTCCCTGGGCTGGATTGAAACCGCCGGCTGCCGGTTTCTCCTGGGACTGCTGTGAGGACGAGGCAGGCAAAGAGATCCTTGTAGCGTGTAAACAGATGCCAAGGGAATGAGTCATCAAGGGAAGAAAAGTGGGATTGGCGTTTCGTGAACCTCTGAAAGTTGAGAGATTGCTGCCAGGGAGAAGATGAAGAAGGGAGGAGGAGGAGAAGAAGATGGGATTTATTCCCCGCCCTTCACTACCCAAAGGAGTCTCAGAGTGGCCTACAACTCCTTTCCCTTTCCCTCCCCACAACAGACACCCTGTGAGGTAGGTGGGGCTGAGAGAGCTCTGGCAGAAACTGCTCTTTTCTAAGGACAGCTGTGTCAGAACTACAGCTTGCCCAAGGTCATCCAGCAGGTGCAAGTGGAGGAGTGGGGAATCAAACCCGGTTCCCCTCCCCACAACAGACACCCTGGGAGGTAGGTGGGGCTGAGGGACCTCTGAGAGAACTGCTCTTCAGAGAACAGCTCTGAGAGAACTTGTTACTGGCCCAAGGTCACCCAGCAGGCTGCATGTGGAGGAGTGGGAAAGGCTGCCAGTTCTCCTGGAATTACAATTGATTTCTAAATGACAGAGATCAGTCCTCCTGGAACAAATGGCTGCATTGGAGGCCAGAGAAATGCCGATCGCCACTTTGGGGTCAGGAAGCAATTTTTCTCCAGGCCAGTTTGAAGTTATTGAGTTGTGCCTGTGTTATTTTGGAAATCAGGTTCCATTTTACCCGCCGCTGTTGAAGATCATTGGAATGTCTTGATTTATATCTGGGACCAATGCTCCCTCTAAGCTGTGGAATCTTGTGAGCAAAAATTCTACTCTGTGAGCTACTGGCATTGAAGTTGTGAGCGAGCGATTTGGCTGCTGCATCAATGAGTTTGCTCTGGAGCCATCCTTCCTGCGCTAGGACAAAAATGTGTCAGCCAGAGGCTAAAAAACTGTGAGCTAGCTCACACTCATTCAGCTTAGAGGGAACACTGACCAGAACTCATGCTCCCTCTAAGCCGTGGAGTCTTGTGAGCAAAAATTCTACCCTGTGAGCTACTGACGTTAAAGCTGTGTGCGAGCGATTTGGCTACTGCATCAGTGAGTTTGTTCTGCAGCCATTCTTCCTGAGCGAAGACAAAAATGTGTGAGCTGGAGGCTAAAAAACTCTGAGTTAGCTCGCACTAACTCAGCTTAGAGGGAACCAGGTGTCATTTCGAGCAGGAGCTCGGGGGAGCGCAGCTCCGGGAGTCGGTGCCAGCCCCCCCCCCCCCCCCGTGGGGGAATGCCTGCTTGTGTCATGGCTGCAGCAAAATGACCCCGACCCCTGGAAAGGTCCTTGTTCCTCCGACCAGCCTTCTGAAGGCTTCAGCCACCACTGGAGCTATCCTCCCAGAATAGCGGTATTTCTGAGGCTTGGGTTAATAGCTTCCTTCCTTCCTTCCTTCCTTCCTTCCTTCCTACCTACCTACCTACCTACCTACCTACCTACCTACCTACTTCTGGTGATGTCAGGGTGTGTGGCATATGCTAATGAGTTATGCTAATGAGCTCCTACACCTCTTTTTCTACGAAATGACCCCTGGAGGGAACACTGGTTACAACTGATCTCCAGCTGACAGAGATCAGATCACCTGGAGAAAAAGTCCACTTTGGAAGGTTGCCTTTATGGCATTATACCCCATTGAAGCCCCTCCCCCTCCCCAAACCCCGCCCTATTCAGGCTCCACCCCATTGAAGCCCCTCCCCTCCTCAAACCCTCCCCTCCTCAGGCGCCACCACCCAAATCTCCAGGTATTTTCCAACAGTTGCCAACTCCCAGCTTCCCTAGTTTTCTTCTATGTGGCTCTTACATTAAACAAGTTTGGCCCAGCCCTGCTATTTATAGGATCTCTTATCCCTGGATGAAGAGGTTAATCGAGGGCTCTTGCCTTTGACTTTAATCTCCCCTCTTTCCCCAGCCCCAGGGCTCATCTGGCTTTAACAGCTGCCTAACGGGCAGAAACCCGACAGGTAAAGCTTCACGGGCGGGGGGGGGGCCCTACTTCTCTGCACACCTTCGGGCCGATTGGTCGGTCATTGCTGCATTTAAAGGGGTCGGATGCTTCCCTGCACGGAAAATGCCGTCTGAGCATTCAGTTTGCACTTCTGAGGGATCGCCCTTCTGCGGACGGTGGCGGATTCTGAGTTGTATGCCCCGCCCCCACTGACATCCTGGATTTCCCGCCCACGTCTCAGTCCTAGGAGCTGGCCAAAGAAGTTACAATTCATGCTGCACACTTATACATGGGGGGGTTTGAAAAGGAGCGGAAAAGGGAAAGGAGTTCGGATTGCCAACTCTGGGTTGGGAAACCCCTGGAGATTGGAAGGGGCAGGCTGAAGAGGGGAGGGGCATCAGCAGGGTGGAATGCCACAGATCCAAGGGAAGAGGGAAAACGTGGAGCGAATGCCAGATCCAGAATTGCCCAAAGTTTGAGTCCGCTGCATAAATGAGTTTGCTCCGGAGCCCTCCTTCCTGAGCCAAGACAGAAACGTGTGAGCCGGAGGCTAAAAAACTGGGAGCTGGCTCACACTAACTCAGCTTAGAGGGAACACTGCGCGACTGCCCTGATTCTGGAGCCAGGGATTGACCTAAAGTACCTTCCCTGCCCGCCCTCGAAGGAGCCTGCTCTTCAGTCAGGGCATAGGCTCTTGTGTGGCTGATATAGGGTTGCCAATCCTCCAGGCAGGGACTGGAGTTCTCCCAGGACACAACTGATCTCTACGCTGATTCGTCTCCCCAGAGATAATGGTTGCTTTGGAGGATAGACCCTACGGAGGCAAAAAACTGAGTTACCTCACTCTAGCTCAGTTTAGAGGGAACACTGGGTGCATGCATTCTCCCCTCCCCACTCCTTCCCCATTTCTGAGGGTTGCAAGGACTCTTTTCAGTCTCACCTTCTTTGGTTGTGGCTATAAGCAGGGGTCATTTCATAAAAAAAGAGGTGCAGGAGCTCATTAGCATAACTCATTTGCATAACTCATTTGCATATGCCACACCCCCTAACATATGGGAAGTGTGTCAGAAGGCAACGCCCACCCCTCAGGCTCCACTCCACAGGCGAGGGAAACTGACCTGCTCTTCCTCCATTCCCTTCCCCATCCAATACTTTGGGCAATAAAAATAAGCATAAAGAACACACCCTCATTCTCTTCCTGCTCCCTTGAAACTACCAGGTTTCAAGTAGACTTGAGATACTCAGGACATGTGCACCACCCATCCCTTTCCCTTCCCCTCCCCACAACAAGACACCCTGTGAGGTAGGTGGGGTTGAGAGAGGTCTTTTGAGAACTGCTCATGAGAGAACAGCTCTGAGAGAACTTGTAACTGGCCCAAGGTCACACCAGCAGCTGCATGTGGAGGAGTGGGGAATCAAACCCGGTTCTCCCAGATTAGAGTCCAACTCCTGACCACTACACCAAACTGATGGAGTGGAAGCTGCTGAGAGTTGGTGAAATTTCTCCAGTACTTGTGTGCCATGTGCCCAGATAAAAAATGGTATACTTAGAAAATTTATATGCCACCTTGAGCAAGTCTCTGGAAAAGCAGCACACAGTCATAAAAGGAACAATGATAAAATTATTAATATTAAAACAAAACATTAAAAACAATAAAGACCCTAGCAGGGCTTTCCCCGGGGCGCTGCGCCTCTGCACTGCTCGGGGAAGCCGAGGAGGGGGCGGGGCTTGTTCATGTGCCCGCCCCCTGGGCTCCTCACTCCCGGAGCTGCGCTCACTCCAACAGACCCCTGGCTATAAGCTTTCATGTGCATGCATGTATCTGAAGAAGTGTGCACGCACACGAAAGCTTATCCCCTGAATAAAACTTTGTGGGTTTTAAAGGTGCCCCTGGACTCAAATTTTGTTCTGCTGCTTCAAACCAACACAGCAACCCACCTGAATCTACCTACAATGCTACAGGAACAAAGGTTGTAGAACCAATCAGAGGTCTAAAAACAGGACTGAAGCAAAGCACAAGTATTAATGCAAGACACTAAACAGTGCAAAAATTACATAGCAGGATCCCAGTGACAGAAAGCTGTACACAGTAGTATACACCACTGTCTCGGATAATTTACCCAAGTTGTTGTTGTTAGCCATTCAGTTGTGTCCAACTCTTGGCGATTCTATGGGCCAGCGCTCTCCAGGTGAAAACCAGGGAGGATTGTGAGGCACTCCAAAGGGATCTGTCGAGGATGGGTGAGTGGGCGTCAGTGTGGCAAATGGGGTTCAATGCGGCCAAGTGCAAAGTGATGCACATCGGAGCCAAAAATCCTAACTATAAATACACAGTGATGGGGTCCGAACTGGCGGAGACTGACCAAGAGAGAGATATTGGACTCGTAACTCAATGAAAATGTCGAGACAGTGTGCGACTGCGATTAAAAAAGGCCAGCACTTTGCTGGGGGTTATTAGGAAGGGAATTGAAAACAGATCAGCCAGTATCAGAATGCCCCTGTATCAATCGATGGTGCAACCTCATTTGCAGTACTATGTACAGTTCTGGTCGCCACACCTCAGAAAAGATATTATAGCATTGGGAAAAGTGCAGAAAAGGGCCACTAGAATGATAAAAGGGGGTTGAAGCACTTGGGCCAAGCACTTGGAGAAATGATGGCTGAGGGGTGGCGTGATTGAGGTTTACAAGATCATGCATGGAATAGAGCAGGCAGAGAAAGAGGCACTTTTCTCCCTTTCTCACAATACAAGAACTCGTGGGCACTCCAGGAAATTGCTGAGCAGTCAGGTTAGAACCGATAAAATGAAGTCCTTCTTCACCCAAAGAGTGATTGACACCTGGAATTCACTGCCACAGGAGGGGGTGGTGGCCAGAGGCCTGGACGGCTTCAGGAGGGGTTTAGATAAACATCTGGAGCAGAGGTCCATCAGTGGCTGTTAGCCACAAGGTATAGATAGGAACTCTCAGTCTGGGGCAAGTGATGCTCTGCATTCTTGGTGCTTTTGGGGGGGGGGGGGGACAGTGGGAGGGCTTCTAGTGTCCTGGCCCCACTGGTGGACCTCCTGAGGGCACCTGGTGTTTTTGGCCACTGTGTGACGTAGTGTTGGACTGGATGGGCCACTGGCCTGATCCAACGTTGGTTTCTGTAATGTTCTTATGTTCTTATCTTGTGCTGTTTCTTTGAGTCGTTTCATGCTCAGGCTGGTGTCGACTTCTATGGCGTCTAGCCACAGTGTTCTTTAGCGGCCCGGTTTCCTTTTGTCACTCACCAGTAATTGCTTTTTCTAGTGTGTTCCTCCACGTGACATATCCAAAATTAGTCAGTTGCAGTTTTATGATTTTTCCTTCCAGTGGCATGTCTGGTTTTATGCACTCCAGTACTTGCTTGGTTGTCACCTCTGCCGTCCAATCATTTAGTGTGATCCTCAGTGTATAGAAGGAGCCGCGGTGTCTCAGAGGTTAAGACGCTGAACTGCAAACCGGAAGGCCGGTAGTTCGGCAGTTCAAGACTCGAATGCCGCAGGATGGAGTGAGCTCCCGTCTCCGGCCCCAGCTCCTTCCAACCTAGCAGTTCAAAAGCAAGAAATTGCAAGTAGATAAATAGGTACCACTTTGGTGGGAAGGTGACAGCGTTCCGTGCACCTCAGCATCTAGTCATGCCGGCCACATGACCACAGAAAGGTCTTCGGACAGCGCTGGCTCTTCAGCTCGGAAACGGAGTTGAGCACTGCCCCCTAGAGTGAGATTCGACTGGCTTTTGAGCAAGGGAAACCATTACCTTCAATAAGGTATAGAAGCACCAGTGAAAACCACATTGGGGTCCCAAGTCCATTTTACTTCCCCCGCCCCAGTCCCTCGCAGGTTGTGAAATCAGCCCGAATGCTGCCCTCCTTGTTCCTTTTTAAAAATTCCGAATTGAGAAAGCAATAATGAATCCCTCCGGGCGCTTGCTGCTTGTTCATAAGGTCACCCTTCGGGTTCCTGGGAAAGCCGGATGGGGCGCCCTGGCTTCTGTTAAACGCTTCTGGTGACAGGAACCCCATGGTGTCGATTCCCCATTTTGGGGAAGGCCTGTGTGCGAAACGCTTCGCAAGGGATCGGCTTATTGTGCCTCTTCTCTCTTGCATCACACCTGGCTTCGGTTTCAACTTCCTGCCGCTGAGCTCAGCGCTATTGTTTCATCCCCTTTTCTCGCTCTCCTGGCTTTCGCTTTGCTGGAGGAGACTCCAGTACCCTTTTTGAAACGCTTGCACAATAGGCAAAAGAGCGCACAGGAAATGTTTTCCTGCGGGGAGGGGGAAACCTTACTGGGTTTTTTTCTTTTTTTTTTTGCATGTTTGGTAAGGGCATGGGAGCGCTGGCACTCTTTCCCTGGCTGCCTGGCTGTTTAGTGCAGGAGCTGTGCAAACTGGCACTGTGTGAGTGCAGTTTCAGGTTCTTGGCTAAGAGGGACTTTGACTTCCTAAAATGCTTGCTGGTGGGAGGGAAAGAAAAGGCTGGTTTGTCAGCAGTACGTGTGAAACTGCAGCTTTCTAGTTAGTCATCTGTCCGGTGGGAGGATGTTAGTCTGGGGGGGGGGGGGAGGAGGAAATAACTGTTATTTATAGCGTGCCAACTTCCAGGTGGCACCTGGAGAATTCCCACTATTATAATTGATCTCCTGACCCACGTTCCCAGGTTAGAGTCCGTGCTCTTAACCACTGCATCAATTTGGCTTTCTGAACTCTGGGCCCCGCCTGTAGGTTGGCAACCCTAGCCGTTCCTTTGTCTCGTGGGCTTTCTTTGTGGATCCTGGATATATTATATGGTGTCAGAAGTAGGGAACGGAGTGCATCATTGCAGCAAGTTATGTAGAAAAGGGCAACTAGAACGATAAAAGGGTTGGAACGCTTTCCCTATGAAGAAAGGTTGAAGCGCTTGGGGCTCTTTAGCTTGGAGAGACGACGGCTGAGGGGTGACATGATCGAGGCTTATAAGATGATGCATGGGAATAGAGCAGGTAGAGAAAGAGGTACTTTTCTCCCTTACTGACAATGCAAGAACTGGTGGGCACTCCATGAAATTGCTGAGCAGTCGGATTAGAACAGATAAAAGGAAGTCCTTTTTCACCCAAAGAGTGATTAACACACGTGGAATTCACTGCCACAGGAGGTGGTGGTGGCTACAAGCATGGACGGCTTCATGAGGGAATTGGATAAACATCTGGAGCAGAGGTCCATCAGTGGCTGTTAGCCTCAAAGTATAGATAGAAACTCTCAGTCTGGGGCAAGTGATGCTCTGTATTCTTGGTGCTTGGGGGGGGGCAACAGTGGGAGGGCTTCTGGTGTCCTGGCCCCACTGCTGGACTTCCTGAGGGCACCTGGTGTTTTTGGCCACTGTGTGACATAGTGTTGGACTGGATGGGCCACTGGCCTGATCCAACACTGGCTTCTCTTATGTTCTTATGTTCTTAAGAGTTTTTTCTCCCTCACATAAGAGAGCCAGTTTGGTGTAGTGGTGAAGTGCGCAGACTCTAATCCGGGAGAACCGGGTTTGATTCCCCACTCCTCCACTTGCAGCTGCTGGATGACCTTGGGCAAGCCATGGTTCTGACAAGAGCTGTCCTTGAAAGGGCAGTTCTCTCAGAGCTCTCTCAGCCCCACCAGCCTCCCTGGGTGTCTGTTGTGTGGAGGGGAAGGGAAAGGAGTTTGCAAGCCGCTTGGAGACTCCAAGTGAAGGGCGGGATATAAATCCAATCTCCTCCTCCTCCTCCATCACAGCAGAAGTTTTCCATTAAGATGGCTGTTCCTCACAACAGAGGCTATGGAGGCAGGGGGAGGGGTTGAACTTGGGTTCGAGGAGTGACTGAATGTCCAGGCCTTAGTGCCTTTCACCTCAAGATTAGACTACTGTAAAGCTCTCTACATGGGGCTGCCCTTGTCCCAGATCCGGAAGCTGCAGCAGTGCAGAATTCCGCGGCCAGGCTGCTGATGGGTCTCTTGTGTGGGACCACATCCAGCGTGTGCTGAGGACACTGCACTGGCTGCCCATAGCATACTGGATCCGGTTCAAGGTGCTGGCATTGACCTTTAAAGCCCTATATGGTCAGGGGCCTGCCATCTGCCTTTCCCCGTATGTGTCCCAGAGGGTACTGAGGTCAAGCTCACAACATCGCTTGACTCTCCCCGGTCGGAAAGACATCCGACTGGCCAGCACCAGTTCCAAGGCCTTCTCAGTGGCGGCCCCATATTGGTGGAACGAGCTCCCAGAAGACATCAGGGCCCTGCGGGGCCTATTACAGTTCCGCAGGCCGTGCAAGACGGAGCTCTTCCGCCAGGCTTTTGATTAGGAGCCACCGCCGGGGGAATTAAGGATAACCTCGCCCTGGAACCGCGGGCCGAACCTCTTGCCGCCACTTTCACCATTCGAACTCGGATTGCCACCAGGACTTGTTGTGGTATCCGTTGTTTTAACCTTGATCTGTTTATCCTTATGTTTTAAAACTGTCAACCATGTCGATGGCATTTTATTGCTGGAAGCCGCCTTGAGCCAGCTGTCTGGAAAGGCAGGATAAAAATGCGAATGAATGAATGAATGAATACATAAAATCTCACTCTGAGTCCTTCTGCTGTCTCCTGTGCCTGTAACGTAATAGGACATGAGCACCGCAGAAGTGGCCAGCTTGCTGCTCCGAACCGAAGAGACGTTCTCGGCGTACCTGGCGCGGATCAACAGCGTCATTCTGACACCCCTGTTGCAGTCAGGTGAGGTTGGTGGGGGGTTGGAGGGAGGCACTCGGTTGCACTCAGTCGTCTCTCTTTACCAGAGACTTTCCCAATTTTCTGGTCCCTAGGGAACCATTTTTTCATTCACCGATGATGGGTGATTTTGGAAAGATGCATTTCTTTAGTTCATTCACACCCCGCCTGTCTCCCCAAAGGGGGCATACACTGTTCTGCTGTCTTCCATTTTATCCTCACGACAAGTCTGTGAGGTAGGTTAGGTTGAGAGCGGGTGACTGGCCCAAGGTCGCCCGGCGAGCTTCTGTGGCACGAGTGGGGATTCGAATTTCCAAGATATTGCTCCAACACTCTTTATCCTGTCTGAAAAGTATTGGATCCCTGTTGATGGGTGAGTGTACACCTGCACTGAAGAGACCAGTGAGGGTCCCCCTGGTCCAGCCTCCTGTCTCACATGGTGGCCAGCCAGTTCCTCTGGAGGGCCAACAACAGGGCAGAGAGGCCGAGGCCTTCCCCTGAGAAGAACCTCAGAAGGGCCCTGCTGGGTCAGACCAGTGAGGGTCCATCCAGTCCAGCCTCCTGTCTCACACAGCGGCCAACCAGTTCCTCTGGAGGGCCAACAACAGGGCAGAGAGGCCGAGGCCTTCCCCTGAGAAGAACATACAAACAGCCCTGCTTGATCAGACCAGTGAGGGTCCATCTAGTCCAGCCTCTTGTCTCACCCAGCAGCCAACCAATTTCTCTGGATGTCCAACAACAAGGCTGATACCTTCCCTAATGTTGTCTCCTGGCACTGGGATTCCATAAAACGTGTGGGTAATATTTGTCCATGTCTTGGCGACTCTCAGACATCTGATGTTTATTTTATGTGGCTCTTAACGTTGAGCAAGTTTGGCCACCTCTGCTGGAGCTGAAGCGCTGGAGCTGCGGGGAACTTGATAGCGTCTTCTCTTTCTCCCCCCCCCCCCCCCCCCCCCCCAAAAGGCTCCTTTGAGCATGTGGATCTTTTCTTGCTGCTGAACGACCATTTCCACGTTCTCTGGGACTCGACGGAAGAAGGCTGCAGAGCCCTGAAGCAAACTCTCGGGGCTTCAGAGTCCATTGGCATCCAGGACGTCTACCTAGTCTGGAAAGCGGACCTGTTTCTTGATCGGTACATCCAGTGAGTACACCAGCTGTTTCTCGAAAGCATTTATTTAGCAGCCTTTCTACCTTACAGGAACCCAAGGTGGCTGACAGCAGAAGCGGTAATAAAACCCCAAGAATACATAAAACCACGAATTTAAAATCAGTAATTTAAAACTGCTGGTAGGTGGGAGGAATGAAAATTAATCAAATGCTATCCTGAACAAAACTGTCTTCAGCTGCCTCCTAAAGATTGAACCATGGCTGTGGATGTGAAGGGCAGGTAGGGAAACATACTTGGGCTCCCGGCTTGCCCTTCTTCAGCTACCCTAGGTCAGCTAGAGAAGGGAAGGTAGAGAGAGGAGGGGTTCCCTTGTCAATTTCACTCACAGCTGATTGGGGGGGGGGGGAGTGAAATTGACAAGGAAATCTGCAGGGGCTACCAGAAGGCATTTGAACCTGCCTCCTTTTCCCTCTTGTGGGGTATATCAGACCTGGATATATTTGGCAATACGGAATATTTCCCCAATTCAAATAGTTTACTGGTATCGGACTGGAGGAATTCAGCAATTACCGGTATTCCGAAATTTTTCGGGTCGGATTTAACTGAAGCCGAAAAATACCAGCTTGTTGGGGATTTTTTTTGCAGACCCCTAATTGAGAGGGAGGGGGCCAGGCACACCTCCCTGGGGAGTGCTATCTTCCCTCTCCAAAAAGAGAGAGAAATAGGGTTTTTTTTTAGGGGGGGGGGCGATCCCTTTTCAATGGGAAATTTAAAATAGTTTTCTAAACCACACAGAGCTTTTGGGACAGACCGGAGCTGTTCCGCTCTCATTTAATGGTGAAGTTGGTTTTTAAGGCCTCGGTGGTAGTAGTTTCGCTCCTGCCTGCCCCCCTCCCCAACAAACAAACAAACAAGCCCTGTGATAAAATGACAAGAACAGTCCAACATCCTCTTAACATTTAATAACTCTTATAAATATCAATCATTGTGTTAGAAAAGTACAACATCCTCAAATATCAGTTATTTTGTAAGAAAAGTACAACATCCTCAATGAGCACCCGGTTATCCACTCATTTCAGCAGTCTTCCTCAGGAGTAGTCCTATATTAAGTAAAAGGTGTCAGCCTCTGGAATCTTCAGATTTTTAGAGCTTGAGTCCTTTTTAGCTTTCTTTTCTTCTGGATCCAATTTCAAATTACCTTCTTTTCAGCTTTCATCAAATTATCATAGGAGCAAGCCATTCCATTTATTTCTAAAAGTAGCAACCAGTCCTTTCTTTAATATCTGGCTGAAAGCCTTCTTCTTTCTATAAGGCTGGTAAAAGCTCTCTTTTCAAGTTGCTGGCTATCCTAAAACAAACATGGTTATTTAGAATTAAGAGGGACATGCAGCTAAATGGAATAATATTATAATTTTTAAAATAATTAATAATTTTTAACCATTTTAAACTTTTAACTTACTTTTAGTTCCATTTGAAGTACTTACATAGGAGCAAGCCATTCCATTTATTTCTAAAAGTAGCAACCAGTCCTTTCTTTAATATCTGGCTGAAAGCCTTCTTCTTTCTATAAGGCTGGTAAAAGCTCTCTGTTTCAAGTTGCTGGCTATCCTAAAACAAACATGGTTATTTAGAATTGAGGGACATGCAGCTAAATGGAATAATATTATAATTTTTAAAATAATTAATAATTTTTAACCATTTTTAACTTTTAACTTACTTTTAGTTCCATTTGAAGTACTTACATAGGAGCAAGCCATTCCATTTATTTCTAAAAGAAGCAACCAGTCCTTTCTTTTGCCAGATATTAAATTGATATTTATAAGAGTTATTAAATGTTAAGAGGATGTTGGACTGTTCTTGTCATTTTATCACAGGATCTGTTTGTTTGTTTGATATATTTCCTGTTACTGTGATCCCTACCCCTCCCCAACAAAGCAGCCTGCTGTGGTGGCAGCAGCTGCCAAAGCAATGTTTTAAAAAATTTACACAGTCAATGAAATCTCCAATAGTCAATCCAAAGCCTTTCTGGGCCAAAGCTCTGCCTGGCTCCACTCACTTCCTAAAATCACTTAGTGCAGGGGTGTCAAACATAAGCCCCGGGGGCCGGAAACGGCCCATCCAGGGCTCTAGTGTGGCCCGTGAGCAACTGATGCAAGGGAGGGAGTGAATGTTCCCTCTAAGCGGTGGAGTCCTGTGAGCAAAAATTCTACTTTGTGAGCTACTGGCACTAAAGCTGTGAGCGAGCGATTTGACTCCTGCATAAATCAGTTTGCTCTGGAGCCCTCCACCCTGAGCTAAGACAAAAATGTGTGAGCCGTAGGCTTAAAAACGGTGAGCTAGCCAGGGGTCATTTTGTAGAAAAAGAGGTGCAGAAATTAGCATAACTCATTAGCATAACTTATTTGCATATGCTGCACCACCTGACATCACCGGAAGTATGTCAGAAGGCAAGAAAGAAAGAAAGAGAGAGAGGGGGGGGGGGGGGGACAGCTACTAATCCAAGCCTCAGAAATACCACTATTCTGGGAGGATAGCTTCAGTGGTGGCTGAAGCCTTCAGAAGGCTGGTCGGAGGAACAAGGAGCTGTCCAGGGGACGGGGTCATTTTGCTGTAGCCACCAATGCTCCCTCTAAGCTGTGGAGTCTTGTGAGCAAAAATTCTATTTTATGAGCTACTGACATTAAAGTTCTGAGCAAGCAATTTGGCTACTGCATAAATTAGCCATCCTTCCTGAGCGAAGACAAAAATGCGTGAGCCGGAGGCTAAAAAAACTGAGCTAGCTCACACTAACTCAGCTTAGAGTGGCCCACGACACAAGCAGGCATTCCCCCGGGGGGGGGGGGGGCTGGTACCAACTCCCAGAGCTGCGCTCCCCCGAGCTCCTGCTCGAAATGACCCCTGGAGCTAGCTCATACTAACTCAGCTTAGAGGGAACACTGTTTGTGAGCTCCTGGCATTAGAGCTGTGAGTGAGCCATGTGGCTATGGCATAAATTAGTTTGCCCTGGAGCCATCCTTCCTGAGCTAAGGCAAAAATGGGTGAGCCGGAGGCTAAAAAACTGAGCTACCTCACACTAACTCAGCTTAGAGGGAACACTGGTTGGGAGGGAGTTGGCTTTGCAGGCAGACTATGGCTCATGATGTTGTACAAATAAATTCCCAAGCCAAAGAAATAAAATTGAAGTCACAGTGAGGAGGAAAGTTCATTGATTATTTAATTGCAATTAAACAATTGAAAACGGGCCAGAACCAGCCTATCAAAAATGGACTGCTTTCTGAGCAATATCAGAAAGTACATGATGTTTTATACCCCAAATGACCTAGGTAAGGGGATAATGTCCAGAAAACATAATTGGTCACAAAAGTGTTGAGCATCATCCGAGTAATCATTCATTCATTGGTCAGTTACGGAAAAAGGTGCGACTACATAATATCTTGAATGTTTATTTACCTAACCTTAATAATAATCATCAAGGATTCTTCATACCCAAACAAAAGGTGTTATTTTCTGATATGGAACTAAAAGCCCTTTTTGACCCAGACAGTGCAGAGTTCTACCCCAAACAACTAAAACCACGAACTCGATACTTCAAGGAAATACACCTATTGAAAAAAACAGCTCGATCGTTATTTCATTCAAACAACTTGAAAGGGAAGCAAAATAATGCGGTTTCTTGTCGGCTGGCATCAGCTAGAAAGACACTCTAACCTACAAAGGTTAGCTTTACCATTCAATAGGCCGTTACTCGATCTGAATAAAATCTGAATATAAAAATTCATTGAAAAACCAGAAAAATATAAGAATGCGAGTAATCTGGATTAGGAAAAGCATCATGTGTTCCCATCCACGCTACACTACTGCTCATGACAAAGTTCTGCTTTTATTTTGCATTAATATCACATCCCGCATCCCACCTGTCCATCCCACTTTCCCTCTGTCCCAGATCTGATGGTGGTGTACAGGAAAGGGACGGCCTATAGGATTCTTGTCCAGGCCCTGATCTAAACCGCCTTGCCTTGAACACAGTTGGTAGACCAGGTACCTCCCTTCCCAGACGCCCTCCGTTTTCCCTCCTTCCCACTTTGGTATACTCCAGATGTGCAGTGACTGGCACCGAAGGTCCCACACGGGTTCTCCGGTGTCTTTTACATCTGGTATAATATTTATTTATTTTTATTTATTTATTTTTGGGATTTACATCCCGCCCTCCCCGCCTTACGGCAGGCGGGGGCAGGCATAATATGAGCCCAGTGTCCCAATCAAAAACACAACCAGTGAGGCTTTTGAAGGGAGCAGGGAAACTTCATTCGAACAAAGGGGAATCCGAGCCTCAGAAGCCCGAATTCCAAAGAACGAGTGGAGTTACATTTTTACAATGGGGCACAAATGGCTTTTGGACATGCACAGATGCCCATTCCTTTGTTTAAAACTGTGTGCCTCTCTGTCCCATGCATGGTTATCGTCAGGGGTCATTTCGTAGAAAAAGAGGTGCAGGAGCTCATTAGCATAACTCATTTGCATAACTCTGCATATGCCACACCCCCTAACATACCAGAAGTGTGTCAGAAGGCAACACCCACCCCTCAGGCTCCACTCCACAGGTGAGGGAAACTGACCTGCTCTTCTTCCATTCCCTTCCCCATCCAATACTTTGTGCAATAAAAATAAGTGTAAAGAACACACCCTCATTCTCTTCCTGCTCCCTTGAAACCACCAGGTTTCAAGTAGACTTGAGATACCCTGGACATGTGCACCACCCATCCCTTTCCCTTCCCCTCTCCACAACAAGACACCCTGTGAGGTAGGTGGGGCTGAGAGAGGTCTTTTGAGAACTGCTCATGAGAGAACAGCTCTGAGAGAACTTGTGACTGGCCCAAGGTCACACCAGCAGCTGCATGTGGAGGAGCGGGGAATCAAACCCGGTTCTCCCAGCTAGAGTCCAACTCCTGACCACTACACCAAACTGATGGGGTGGAAGCTGGTGAAGGGTTGGTGACATTTCTCCAGTACTTATGTGCCAAGTCTCTGGAAAAGCAGTACACAGTCATAAAAGGAACAATGATAAAATTATCAATATTAAAACAAAACATTAAAAACAATAAAGACCCTAGCAGGGCTTTCCCCGGGGGGCTGCGCCTCTGCACTGCTCGGGGAAGCCAAGGAGGGGGCGGGGCTTGGTCATGTGCCCACCCCCTGGGCTCCTCACTCCCGGAGCTGCGCTCCTGTGCGCTCCTGCTCCAACGGACCCCTGGTTATCGTCACAAATTCTTCTATATGTTTGCTCTCCGTCAATGCTTGACTATGCCAGATGGCTCCCTAGCAGTGTTCCCTCTAAGCTGAGTTAATGTCAGCTAGCTCACGGTTTTTTAGCCTCCAGCTCACAGATTTTTGTCCTAGCTCAGGGAGGATGGCTCCAGAGCAAACCGATTAATGCAGCTGCCAAATCTCTCGCTCACAACTTCAATGCCAGTAGCTCACAAAGTCGAGTTTTTGCTCACGAGACTCCACAGCTTGGAGGGAGCATTGCAGAACTCTTGGTTCCATTCTAATTGACGGGGGAAGGCAGGATGCTATACATTCTGGCGCCTGTGGTGTATCTTACAACCCATGCAAAGGAATTCTCCGTTGCGATTCTACAAGCAAGCAAGTCATAAAATTTTCCCATTGCGCTATTATTTCTCCTTTCGAACCAGAAACTCAAAATGGAGTTCCTTGGGTCCTTGTACCACAGTAACTCAAACTTGAGGCCTAATATTTGGTCTTAATGGTTTTTTTTTTAAAAAAAAACAGGTACTTTTCCACTTTTGCCAGTTGTGCTGTAGTCCAAGGGTTCGAACATGCTGCCAGGAATAAAAGGTGAGTGATGGATTTTAAGATGATCAGCTGCATCCTGTTATTTATTTTCTGTAAGGAAAGGGTGTGTTTGGAAGTGGCAGAAGGGCCGTTCGGCTGTCAAAGAGCGGGTCCATTGTGCCGCGTCTCCCCACAGGGAGGAAGAGCTAGATTTCAGTTCAGCGTTTAGAGACCAGCAAGATTTTGGAAAAATGACACAAAAAAATATATAAAATTTTACTGGAAGAACAAATGCAAGATGAAACAATTAAAAGTCCTATGATCTCATGGATGTGAGATATAGGACATACTATAGACATAGATGAATGGTCAAAATTATGGAAATCAATAAAATACATGAGAGCTACAGCATACAAAGAGAACATATGTAAGATGTTTTACAGGCGGTATTGGTCTCCAGATAGGCTTGCGAAATGTTATTCTAACGTCTCAAACCTTTGTTGGAAATGTTGATCAAATGTGGGTACTTTTTATCATATGTGGTGGCGATGTGCGAAAGTACAAACTTTTTGGTGAATGATTCAGAAGGTTTCAAATCAGTTTGATTTATTACGATCCAAGATCAGAATTCAAACAAACATGTACCTTAATTATAACTTATATACTAATAACACGGAGATAAGATAAGGTGCATTCAGAAGGTAATATTAGAAATAACAAGTCTCCATTTGCTACTAACCTCTGAGACATACCTGTTAAATTTAATACCGGAAGGACCTAACCATCATGATGGATTTTTTTTTTTTTAATATGTTGACTGCTGCTCGAATGATGTGGGCAAAATCTTGGATGTCTGATACCACCCCCATCATAGAGGAGATAAAATACAAGCTAATGCATTTAGCTGAAATGGATAGATCGAGCTTAATAATTAATGGGAAGGATAAAGCCCTTTTTTTGGATATCTGGTCGAGATTCTGTGAATGGATTGCTATTGTTTAGCAAACGAAAAGTCCCCGTTTAACGCAGAATAAATACAACCAATATAATTGCCCAACAGGGTCTATATGGGTAATAAATGACGCACAGGTCTATAGGCAGAACACATAAGTTGTTTGAGGATAGTCTGTATAATAGAATTATATTGGTTGTATTTATTCTGCGTTAAACAGTGACTTTTCATTTGCTTGATATTGTTTAGGAAATTAGACTCAGATATATGTAATAGAAATTATAAGTGTTTTTAATGTTAAAATCTATAAATAAAAGATTTAAAAAATAAAAAAAAAGATTTTGGGGGTCTGAGCTTTTAAGGGTCAAAGCTTCCTTTCAAGGGTCAGAAGACAAGTCTGGTGGGCTTCAGCAAGCCCAGCCGGACTGGAGGGTATTGGGCTGGCTGAACGCCTGTCAAACCTGCTCTCAAGAAGAGCATCCACGTGCATCCGGGCCACGAGGCTTCTTTGGCAGGGAAGCCGGTTGCGTGCGGGAGGGGTGCCAGGAGAAGACAGCGAGTCTCCGCTTGACGTTTTGACCTGTTTGCAGAGGGCTTGCGGATTGAGGTGTGGCCCTGGGAAGCAGCTGGCGTGAGCTTGCGATAAAGCAGAGTTGGGCTTCGGCTGCTGTGGGCGTGGGAGGCAGGACTTTCAGACGGGCGTTTGGCTGTAAGCTTTGAAAGAGAAACGTAGAGCTGGAAGGGACCTCAAGGGTCATCGGGTCCAACCCCCAGGACAATGCAGGAAACTCACAGCTTCCCCCCCCCCAACACCCCCAGGGACCCCCTTGCTCAATACTAAGAGGAAGGCAAAAAAAAAAAAAACCCCTCCAGGGTCCCTGGGCCAATTCGGCCTGGAAGAAAATTCCTTCCTGACCCCACAGTGGCGACTGGCATTAACCTGGGCACGTAAGAAAGGGCCGCGAGAGTCCTCTGCCCTCCTCGTGATCTGTCTGCTTAGCTTCTGAGATCTGACGGGATCCGGCTAGGCTGGCCTATCCAGGTCAGGGCTGTTTGCAGACAAATCCAAGCAAAATATAGAGAGAGCCTCCTGCCCCCAAAGCACTTCTTCGCTATCCTCGGCCAGGGCTCAGACTAACCCATTTACAGTTTCATGTTTTTATCTGGCTCTGCTTTGATGGCCCTTGTGTACTGAGATTGAATCGTCCCTGATTGAATCATCCTAGAGACTGGCTGAGCTTGAAGCACAAGAACAATAGCCGACCAGGACTCTGGAATGAACCAATCAAGGAGTAATGTTTTGTAAATAGCCTATCACAGGGAGTGGGTCTGTGTGGGGGTGTTTTGCATGCATATAAGCAGGGCTTTGGCCCTGCTAGAGTTGTCTTAGAGCCAAGCTGAATCACTAATAAACTATGAGCTGATCAGGCTACGCATCTGAACCCAGTATATTTCAGCACTCAAGTTCTGCATGACTTGGTTCTCCCCTCTCTGTGTTATCTGCACGACCGCCCTACAAGGTAGACTCGGCTGAAAGAGGATGAGGGGGTGACGGGCCCAGGGTCACCCACAGTATAGTCCTGAGCAGCATTATGCCCTGTTGATGGCGCAGAGCACTGACAGCTCCCTGAGCTGCAAGTATTCCCCTGTGTGTTTCCAGGCCAAACTTGATACCTTCTGCATGTTAAGCCCACCCTTCGTCCCTGAGCTAGGCACTTTCCCCCGTAGGCAATGCTCCTTCTCAGCTGTGAAGCCTTGTGAGCAAAAATCCTACTTTGTGAGCTGCTGGCATTAAAGCTGTGAGCGAGCCATTTGGCTGCTGCATGAATGAGTTTGTTCTGGAGCCATCCTTCCTGAGCAAAGACAAAAATGTGCAATCCGGAGGCTAAACAACAGTGAGCTGGCTCACACTAACTCAGCATAGAGGGAACACTGCCCTTAGGTAAAGGTCAAGGTTTCCCTTGCTCGAAAGCCAGTCGAATTTGACCCTAGGGGGCAGTGCTCATCTCCGTTTCCAAGCCGAAGAGCCAGCGCTGTCCAAAGACTTCTCTCTGGTCATGCGGCCGGCATGACTAGATGCTGAGGCGCACAGAACGCTGTTCCCTTCCCACCGAAGCGGTACCTATTTATCTACTTGTAACTTCTTGCTTTCGAACTGCTAGGCTGGCAGGAGCTGGGGCCAGAGGCGGGAGCCCATTCTGTCCCGTGGCACTCCAGGCTGAGACCCTGGAGAGCTGTAAAGAGTGGCTGTGGCTCAGCGGCAGAGTGTCTGCTTAGGATGCAGGAGGTCCCAGGTTCAATCCCCAGCATCTCCAGTTAAAAGGACCAGGCAGGAGGTGATATGAGAGACCTCTAGATGAGACCCTGGAGAGTGGCTGCCAGTTGAGTAGACGATACTGACTTTGATGGACCCCAAGGGTCTCATTCAGTAGAAGGCAGCTTCTGTTGAGCGGCCCTAGCTCAGTGGCAGAGCCTCTGCTCAGCATGCAGAAAGTCCCAGGTTCAATCCCCAGCATCTCCAGTTGAAAAGGACCAGGCAGGAGGTGATGGGAAAGACCTCGGCCTGAGACCCTGGAGAGCTGTAAAGAGGGACTGTGGCTCAGTGGCAGAGCATCTGCTTGGCATGCAGAAAGTCCCAGGTTCAATCCCCAGCATCTCCAGTTGAAAAGGACCAGACAGTAGGTGATGGGAAAGACCTCGGCCTGAGACCCTGGAGAGCTGTAAAGAGGGACTGTGGCTCAGTGGCAGAGCATCTGCTGGGGATGCAGAAGGTCCCAGGTTCAATCCCCTGCATCTCCAGTTGAAAAGGACCAGACAGTAGGTGATGGGAAAGACCTCGGCCTGAGACCCTGGAGAGCTGTAAAGAGGGACTGTGGCTCAGTGGCAGAGCATCTGCTGGGGATGCAGAAGGTCCCAGGTTCAATCCCCTGCATCTCCAGTTGAAAAGGACCAGGCAGGAGGTGATGGGAGAGACCTCAGCCTGAGACCTTGGAGAACTGCTGTCAGCCAGAGTAGACAGTGCTGACCTTGAGGGACCCCAAGGGTCTGATTCAGTAGAAGGCAGCTTCAAGGGAGGGGCAGTGACTCAGGATCAAGAGCACCTGCTCGGCATGCAGAAGGTACCAGGTTCAGCCCCTGTCATCCCCAGTTAAGACTCAAGGTCGGAGGAGATATGAAAGACCTCCACCTGAAACCCTGGAGAACTGCCGGTGGAGTGGATGGTACTGATTTTGATGGCTTGGTGGACTCATGCCCTGATGTGTATTCTGGATCTTGGCAGTGAGGTCTGGAAGTCGCACAAGCCGGTGCTGCAGCAGTTCCTTGCCGACTTCTCCCTGGACGCCTCGGTAGCGGTGGCCCTCCATACGGTGTTGCACAAACCCTTCCGGGATCAGCTTCAACAGTACAGCCTCATCCTCTCCAAGCTCAAGGGAGCTGCTGGCCAGGTACTGGACCTCCTAACTATGGTTGCCAAGTCTGGGTTGGGAAATTCCTGGAGGTTTTGGGGTGGGGCTGGGGCGGGTGGGGCTTGAGGAGAGGCGGGACCTCCGTGAGGTGTGATGCTAATAGGTCCACCTTTCAAAGCAGCCGTCTTCTCCAGGGGAACTGGATTCTTTAGTCTGGAACATAAGAACATGAGAAGCCAGTGTAGGATCAGGCCAATGGCCCATCCAGTCCAACAGTGTCACACAGTGGCCAAAAATACTAGGTGCCCTCAGGAGGTCCAGCAGTGGGGCCAGGACACTAGAAGCCCTCCCACATTTGCCCCCCCCAAGCACCAAGAATGCAGAGCATCACTTGCCCCAGACCAAGAGTCCCTATCTGTACCTTGTGTCTCATAGCCACGGATGGACCTCTGCTCCATGTGTTTATCCAACTCCCTCTTGAAACCGTTCATGCTTGTAGCTGCCGCCACCTCCTGTGGCAGTGAATTCCACGTGTGAATCACTCTTTGGGTGAAGAAGGACTTCCTTTGATCTGTTCTAACTTGACTGCTCAGCAATTTCATGGAGTGCCCCTGAGTGCTTGTGTTGTGAGAGAGGGAGAAAAGTACCTCTTTATCTACCTGCTCTATCTCATGCATAATCTTGCAAACCTCGATCATGTCACCCCTCAGCCGTCCTTTCTCCAAGCCAAAGTGCCCCAAGCAGTTTAACCTTTCTTCACAGGGAAAGTGTCCCAGCCCTTTTATCATTCCAGTTGCCCTTTTCTGTATTTTTTAATCAGATGTAATTCCAAATCAGATCAGACGTAATTCCAGGAGATCTCCAGGTTCTACCTGGAGGTTGGCAACCCTTGTTTTTCTTCCCACTAGCTTCTCCCCCACCCTGATTCACCTCCTTTCTTCGGTGCCATTTGTCTTTTGCAACCCAGAATGCTGCCTGAAATATTTCCCCCCCTCTCACATAACTTAATAATAATATACTTTATTGTCATTGTACATAGTACAATGAAATTAAAACGTGCCATCATTCAGTGACTCGCAACATATACACATGCGCAGTCACACAGACATTCACGACTGCTTCTCCCTTGTGATTTACATAGCAACCAAACCACTGTTTCCCCCAGATTTCAGTCTCATACAGCATTCGGGGAATAATAGCTCTCGAGTAAAAACTGTTTTTTAGTCTATTTGTCCTTGTTTTGATTGTCCTATATCTTCTGCCCGAAGGCAGCAGTTCAAACAAGGAATAGGCAGGATGTGATAAATCCTGTAGGATGTTCTTCACTTTTTTCAGACATCGAGAACTGTACAGTTCCTCCAGAAGTGGGAGAGGACAGCCAATTACCTTCTGGGCTGTGGTGATGACTCTCTGGAGTGCTTTCCTATCTGCAACCGTACAACTAGCAAACCAGGCACAGATACAGTATATTAAAATGCTCTCTATTGAGCAACGATAGAAAGACATCAGTATTTTCTCATTCAAATTATTTTTCTTTAAAAGTCTGAGAAAATAAAGCCTCTGCTGGGCCTTCTTCACCAGAGCAGTGGTATTTGCACTCCAGGTCAGATTTTGTTCAGTAGTCACTCCCAAAAACTTGAAAGTAGCCACCCTTTCCACACATTCTCCACCAATAAACAGTGGCTTAATGTCCGTTTTGTTCCTCCTGTAGTCCACCACCAATTCCTTGGTCTTGGTGGTATTAAGAATCAGATTATTTTCCCTACACCACACACAAAGCCATTCCACCTCATCCCGATAAGCAGACTGATCATTCCCGGAGATGAGCCCCACCACAGTGGTGTCGTCAGCAAACTGGATGATAGTATTGCTGGGGTGAGTGGGGATACAGTCCTGCGTATAGAGGGTATAGAGCTTGGGAGGGATCCAGTGAAATAGGTGGGAAGTAGTTTCAGGATAGACAAAAGGAAATACTTCTTTACTCAGTGAGTGTCTCATCATGGCAATTCAGTGCCCAGGAGGTGGAGATGGCAATGCGTTTAGATGGTTTTAATAGGGGATTAGACAGATTCATGGAGGCCAGGCCTATCAGTGGCTACTAGCTATAGTGGCTCAAGGGAACCTCCATGTTCAGAGGCAGTCAGCCTCTGAATCCCAGTGCCAGGAGGCAACATCAGGGAAGGCCTCAGTCTGTATGCCCTGCTAGTTTGGCCTTCCAGGACATCTGGTTGGCCCCTGTATGAAGGTCAGGTATGAAAAAAATATATAAAGATGTGTGCGAGATGCCCACAGAACAATACAAGAACAAAAGAGACTAGATTAAGAAAAAGAAGAAGAGATTGGATTTATACCCTGCCCTTCACTACCCAAGGGAGGCTCAGAGCGGCTTACAAACTCCTCTCCCTTCCCCTCCCCACAACAGACACCCTGTGAGGTTAGGTGGGGCTGAGAGAGCTCTGAGACAACTGCCCTTGAGAGAACAGCTGGTACAGAGCTATGGCTTGCCCAAGGTCATCCAGCCAGGTGCAAGTGGAGGAGTGGGGAATCAAACCCGGTTCTCCCAGATTAGAGTCCGCGCACTTAACCACGACACCAAACTGGCTTTAAAGCCAATAACATCATTTAGTGTCTGGTTATAAAAACAACCACTTATTCCTTCATAGAAAAAAATACAGAGGTCGATAAGATTTCACAAAGCAGATGGCTCCAGTCTCTCCCAGTCTGTATCCCTTGAACAGTCCCATATTCTCAAAAACAGCCTGCTCCAGATTCAATCAACTCTGTGTCTCTCTTTCAACACTATTTCCGGATATTTCAGTGTTTCAGACCTCTGGTCTTTCCTCAGGAACAAATCCTATATAGGAATCTCTATTGCAGGGGTGGCCAAGCTGTGGCTCAGGAGCCACATGCGGCTCTTTCACACATATTGTGCGGCTCCTGGCAGGGCGACTGGGGAAGCAAAGGGGAGGCATGCTTTTTCTCTCTTTCTCCCTTCCTTCCTTCCCTCCTCCCTCCCATCTATTTGCTTTCCTAGTTTCTCTCTCTCTCTTTCTTTCCACTTCTTTAATTCTTTCTTTCCATCTCTCTCTCTCTCTCTCTCTCTCTCAATATCATTAGCAAACAAGTAATATCATTATCAATAACCGGTTTTCCTCGTTTGTTTTTATTTTTGGCAGTCCCATTTAACGTTAATAAAAAGCAAATTTGCATATTTTTAAAAATAAAAACGTGTGTGTGATATTTGGTCCTGTCTTGCGGCTCTCAGACATCTCTATGTGGCTCTTATGTTTATTCTATGTGGCTCTTACGTTAAGCAAGGTTGGCCACCCCTGCTCTATTGCCTGCAGATCAGTTTCAATTGCAGGAATTCTCCAGGTCCCACCTGGTGGTTGGCAACCCAGTGGACTAGATGAGTTACTGGTCGGATCCAGCAGTCTCGTCTTAAGCTCTCCTGTTATGGAACACCTTTTCATTAGGACCTCCAATCTTTGCACAGGCAGTTCTGATGTTGTAAGCAAGGGTCCGAAGCAATGGGGAATCCTGAGTCCCGTGACCGGATTACAGCTCCCAGGATGCTTTGGGAGGGAAGGAATGGTAGGCTCCGCCCTTGGCTGTCTAGTGAATACTAAAGAGCTGTTCCTTTTTTCCCTCCTTACAGTGCCCTGAGAGTGAAGCAGTCGCTGACGCTACGGGCAAGTTTGCAAAGCTGCAGTCCTTCGTCAGCCAAGTCTTGGATGAAGCTTGTCTTACCAGAAGTCTGTGGAAATCCCTGGGACACAAATTCATGGTGTGTGAAAGCGAATGCTTAGGATCTTGAAGGTTCTTCCCTCCCAGCATTCCCCAAAGGTTCCTCTGCTAGAGGAAGGAATGCAGGAGGTAGTTCCTAGTCTGCAGTTCTCGATGTTTTGAGATCACTTGGGACCTTCATCCAGGTGGCTTTTAAATATCTGCTGTGCTAGACAAATTCTCCTGTCATCCCATGTTCTCAGTCTGGAAGCCCTCTTAGTTAGGGTCGTCAGCTTCGGGCTGGGACATTACTGGAGGTTTTGGGGGCAAAGTCCTGGGAGGGTGGGGTTTGGGGAGGGGAAGGGCTTCAGTGGGGCTTAATGCCACAGAGTCCACCTTCCAAAGCGACCGTTTGATTTTCTCCAGGAAACTGATCTCTTTCTCCTACAAATCAGTTGTAATCCCAGGAGATCTTTAGCCACCAACCCTATTTTTAATGGAGAGAGTTGTCACTGAAGAAGGGGCTTGAACAAAGACAGCTGTACAGCTTGCAAATAAATCGACATTAAATGACTGAATAATCAGAATATTACCTATTTGAGAAAGTCAGGTTCTTTCAGGAATGTTCTTCATTTGTTGTACAGCTTTCTTAGACAGATTATGGAATTAGCAGCCAATGTGATAAAATGATATAATGCATAAAATAAATGTTGCTGTTAGTGCATACAACAATGATGTGATGTGAACAAAAAAAAAGGTTTATAAAATTAGAAAACAAGAGCATACAAACTGCAGACTGCATACAATGTACAAAGCAAGAATAAAAGAAAACAGCCTCGGATTGTTTAGGAGTCCAAGATAAAATGTTAGTTGAAATGCATGAAGTGATCATTAAAAAAAAATGCTTATTGATTCTAATGTTTTTGAAAACAGCCTCCAAGGTCGTACCGTGAGCCCCATGGCATCCCTTCCAGTCAGGCTTTCGCCCAGGGTTCAGGACAGAGACAGCGCTGGTCGCCCTTACCGATGACCTCCGGAGACATCTGGATCGAGGTGGTGTGGCAGTATTGCTGTTGTTAGACCTGTCGGCTGCGTTCGACATGGTTGATCACCGGCAGCTGACCTGCCGCCTCGCTGACATGGGGATACAGGGGCTTGCCCTATAGTGGCTCGCTTCCTTCCTCCAGGGTCGGGGACAAAGGGCGGTGCTAGGGGAACAGCAGTCCCGGAGGTACCTGCTTGAATGCAGAGTGCCCCAGGGGGCGGTTCTCTCCCCAATGCCTTTCAACATCTAAATGCACCCCCTTGCCCAGATTATCTGGAGGGCGGGGCTGGGATGTCATCAGTACGCTGATGACACCCAGCTCTATCTGATGTTGGGCGGCCAGTCGGGCTCTGGACCGGACGACTTGGACCAGGCATTTCACGCCGTGGCTGGGTGGCTGAGGCTGAGTAGGCTGAAGCTGAACCCGGCGAAGACGGAAATCCTGTGCTTGGGGCGGGGCGGCCCTTGGGCGGGGCTCCCACTCCCGGCCTTCAGCGGGGCGTCATTGGTGCCTGCACTGGTGGTTAGGAGTTTGGGAGTGCTCCTGGATCCCTCCTTGACGACGGAGGCCTAGGTAGCAACCACTGCCAAGTCGGCCTTTTATCATCTGCGGCTGGCACGGCAGTTGGTCCCATTCCTGGACCGCTCTGACCTGGCAACAGTGATCCACGCAACGGTCACCTCGAGGCTAGACTATTGTAACGCTCTCTACATGGGGCTGCCCTTGACCCAAATCTGGAGGCTGCAGCTGGTGCAGAACGCCGCGGCGAGGTTGTTGATGTTCCTCCCTAGACGGGAGCACATCTGACCGACGCTGGAGGCACTGCACTGGCTGCCTATAGCGTACTGGATTCGCTTCAGGGTGCTGGTGCTTACCTTTAAAGCCCTAAATGGCCTGGGTCCGACTTAACTGAGGGATCGCCTTTCCCCGTATAGACCCCAGAGAGCACTACGGTCTGGGGCACAACATCGGCTTGCCATCCCAGGCCTCAGAGAAGCCAGGCTTACGGTTACTAGGGGGAGGGCTTTTTCTGTGGCGGCTCCTGTCTGGTGGAACAAGCTCCCGGAGGAGATCAGGGCCCTGCGGAACCTTATGCAGTTTCGCATGGCCTGTAAGACGGAGCTCTTCCACCAGGCTTATAATTAGGGGCCGCCACCTTCTTTCCATCTCCTCCCCCCCCTTATGACCATCAATCGATCGCAGCTCAGATGGGCGGCGACCGGCTGCGGTTATCATCATCCGGAGTGGGGGACAGCTGACACCCAGAGCTGGTGAACATGAGGTTCATATATGATGCCACCTGAAAAGTATTGAGCACTTTATTCTTATTGTTGTTGAATGCTTTGAATGTTTTATTATGTTTTAGTGGATTTTAACTGTATTAAGTAGGTGGGGCTTTTGCCCTGCAAGGCTTCTGATTGGCCATTGAAGATTTGATTGGCTGTATGGATTTTTTTTTCCTTTGGTGGAAGCTGCCACCGCAGCACAAGGGTCTACCTTGTTTAAGTTAAGCTGTTGGCAATCATTTTGTGGCAGGCTCCGCCTCCTGTGGCAACCATTTTGTGGCAGCTGTTAGGCGGCTGTGCCCACCATGCCATTTCAGAATTCCAAATATGCCTGCAGGCTCAAAAAGGCTGGGGCTCTCTGGTTTAAAACAGTGCTGCTCACTGCTTATTCATGAGGTCTAGAAACATGTCTAAGACTTAGGGTGTGTTCAGACGGGCAGCTAATCCCGCCATTGGCCCGGCTGTAATTTGAGCTAGATCTTTTTGATCCAGCATTGCACGACCAGACAGACCGCCCGTGAAGCGCTTCACTGTGCATGACTCCCGCGGTGGATTGTCTAGATGGCATCCACCGTGAGGAGCCATGCAGTCGGCTTTTTTAAAAAAAAAAATCCTGTCTGCGCATGCGCATAGGCACCTCACCATATACTTGTTTTTGCACGCATGCGCGTACCAAAAATGGTAAAAACACCACCAGCCGGTACCTTCCTCTAGGTACCGTTTCACTTAATAAAGATGATTGGGTTTATGGGACCGTCAGAAACATAACATTGTTTGGATCACTTGAGCAGAGCTCTGGGGATGTCATATGTTTAAGTGGTTATGTGCACATCACTAAGAGTCTTTTTAAAATGGTGGCCATTCGGGATGGTCTGGCGCTGGAGGTATGACCTCATGGTGGGAAATCCGGCATTGGCTTGTTGGCCCGCTTTCTCTACTATCTTTTAAGTACAGATCCCCGACGGGGATCGACGGGCTAACGAAAGTGGCACGATTCCCAGTTCTTAAGGTCTGGACGTGCACTTTGAATCCACCAGGCACTCGTGCCTGGCGCGGCTCAAAAGAGCCGTCTGAACGTGCCCTTATTTAGTCAACAACAACAACAACAACAACAAATACCTTTTATTGGCATAAAATATTAAAAGCAGTTCCCATTAAGATAAAACAGTCCCAAAATTTGTAAAAAAATAGTCAACCCTAAAACCATTACAGAGGTGTATCAGAGGAATCTTTAGATTCTAAAAGCCTGAAAATTAATTTTTACAGTTTTATTAAACTCAAAATGATCAGGAAGATTCTTCCGTTTTATAAGACCATGAAGAAACTTAGCAGTCAGTTCAATAATCTCTGGATCTAAAGAAGTAAAGAGGTAATGTAGCTTAATTCCATCCGGTTGTCCTGCTACCTTACTAAGGGGAACTTCTAGAAATTTTGCTCGAATATCATTTAGCAAATTACAATGTAGGCGTGCATGCTCAACCGTTTCTAATTCTTTCTTATTGCATCTGCAGTACCTAAGTGCATAAGGAATTTTCTTATACCTCCCCTCAAGAATGGCAGATGGGAGAACATTGAACCGCGCCAGCAGATAAGCTCTGCATAATTGCGGTGAAGTCAGACAGAAAAAATATTGCGGCACCCTTATTTAGTCTACATAAAATTTAATAGACAAAACTGTCAAGATTCTACGTACACCGACTGTTCTGAGCAGCTAAACTGTACCATGAAGCGGTGAAAACAACTTTGCTTTCATTTGGCAGGACGTTCTCTGCCTTCCGGAGCGGAGATTACTAGAAGACAGCCGGAAACTTACAGTCTTTCCCAGCGTGGGTCGATCTGACCGAGTCCTGCTCTTCAACGATCTCCTAGTGCTGATCCAGGTGAGGCGATGCAAGCAGAGAAGCAGGAACCCTGATTGTTTGGCCTACGAGTCGAAGGACAGGGTTTTCTGACAAACTCGGAGCAGAGGGTCTCGGAGCAGAGGGTCTCACGGGGCTTTGGTGCTTCTCTTCACCACGTCTTGGGGTCTCTTGCATTGGTGGAGGGAATTATCATGATAGCAGCATCATTGTGGGTTTGGTAGTATAGCTCAGGGGTGGGCAAACTTGCTCAGCATAAGAGCCACGTAGAACAGGGGTGGCCAAACTTGCTTAACATAAGAGCCGCATAGAATAAACATCAGATGTTTGAGAGCCACAAGACGTGAACAAATATTACCTGCTTTTCTTGGAAAATAAGCAAATTTGCTTTTTACAAACATTCAATGAGACTGCCAGAAATAATAACAAAAGGGGTAAAAGCAGATATTGATAAAGATATTAATTTGTCCAATGATGGTTGTTCGCTAATGATATTTAGCTTCCCCAGCCGCCCTGCCGGGAGCCACACAATATATGTGAAAGAGCCGCATGCGGCTCCCGAGCCACAGTTTGCCCACCCCTGGTATAGCTGAACGTATGCATCAGTGGTCCTTGGCCTTTGTGAGTCTGTGGACATCTTTCGAATTCTGACACAGGGTGGTGGGTGCAACCCCTAAATGGCTGCTGCGTGAGGCAGAGCCAACCACAAAATGTCAGGAGAGAGGCTGTGCAGGGGGCTGGTTGAAACAAGATGTCATAGTCCCGCTGCACACTGCATTGGCCCGACCGCACCTGGAGTCTTGTGTGCAGTTCTGGAGGCCTCCCTTCAAAAAGGATGTGGACAGAATGGAGCGGGTGCAGAGGAGAGCGACCAGGATGATCCCCCCCGCCTGGAGACCAAGAAACCCTAGGAGGAAAGGCTGAGGGAATTCTTGGGAATGTTCAATCTGGAGAAGAGGTTGAGGCGGGACAGGATTGCTCTCTTGAAGTATCTGAAGGGCTGTCGCTTAGAGGAGGGCAGGGAGCTGTTCCTGTTGGCAGCAGAGGATAGGACTCGCAAGAATGGGTTTAAATTAAGGGTGGGAAGAAGAGGAGGAGGAGATTGATTTATGCCTTTCACTACCCAAAGGAGTCTCAGAGCGGCTTACAAACTCCTTCCCCTTCCCCTCCCCACAGCAGACACCCTGGGAGGTAGGCGGGGCTGAGAGAGCTCTGAGAGAAGCTGCCCTTTTTCAAGAACAGCTGTGCCAGAACTACGGCTTGCCCAAGGTCACCCAGCAGGTGCAAGTGGAGGAGTGGGGAATCAAACCCGGTTCTCCCAGATTAGAGTCCGCGCACTCAACCACGACACCAAACTGGCCCCAGGAGAATCAGGAGAAGTAAAAACCAGAAGATGTTGCAAATCAAACCTGGGACCTTCTGCATGCCAGAGAACTGAGTCACAGCCTTTCCCTGGAGACTGACGGAGGCGGCAAGACTAGACTCAGTGACAGAGCATCTGTTTGGCATGCAGGAGGTCCCAGGTTCAATCCCCAGCATCTCCAGTTAAAAGGACCAGGCAGGAGGTGATGGGAAAGACCTCCTTCGCCTGAGACCCTGGAGAGCCATGAAGTGGGACTGTAGCTCAGTGGTAGAGCCTCTGCTTTGCACGCAGAAGGTCTCAGGTTCAATCCCCGGCATCTCCAGTTAAAAGGACCAGACAGGAGGTGATGGGAAAGACCTCCTCCGCCTGAGACCCTGGAGAGCCGCTGCCAGTCTTAGGGGGCAGTACTGATGTTGGTGGTTGGATGGTCTGATTCAGCATAAGACAACTTCGTGTGTTCAGTGAACCCGCACTGGGATGGGGTGTTGACCCATACCCGGTTCAGCCCCCCACCCCACCCCAAATTTGCAACCTCGCTGGTGCTGAAATGTCCCAGGTGACCTTTTTATTTGAAAACGTGTCTTTCCAGGGGAGCAGTTTCCAAAGTTTTGACCTGAAGCTCGTGTGGGTAGATGGCGCCGAGAGAGAAATGGGGAAGTAAGTGAAAGTTCTTCATTTACCTTGCCAGGTATTTTTCCTCCTCTGCTTTGCCAGGTTTGAAGTCTGCCTCGGCAATCTTCGTGCCCTGCAGGAAATGGTGTACTTAAAGCCATCCGTCTAACTGAGCGACTGTGGGGAGATTTGAAGCCAGACTTCCTGGCTTACGCTCTTAGCCACACTAATTCCCTGTTATGAGGTCTTACAAGTGTTAAGGAAACATCTGACTGGCAATTGGCTTTTATATTCTCCAAGGAACTGTGGCCCCTTTTTGTTTCTCTGTTCCAGCTGCCTCCAGTACATCCATAATCGTTACGGGTTCCAACTTCCAGATAGAGCCCAGAGATTTCCTGGTATAACAGTTGATCTCCACCTAATAGATCAGGGTGGGCAGCCGTGTTGGTCTGAAGCAATAGAATAAAGTTAGAGTCCAGGAGCACAAAGTTTTATTCAAGGTGTGAGGTTTCATGTCTGCTGAGCAGTCGAGTTAGAAGAAGAAGAAGAAGAAGAAGAAGAAGAAGAAGAAGAAGAGATTGGATTTATACCCCGCCCTCCACTCCCCAAGGGAGTCTCAGAGCGGCTTACAAACTCCTTTTCCCTTCCCCTCCCCACAACAGACACCCTGGGAGGTAGGTGGGGCTGAGAGAGCTCTTTCCCAAGCTGTCCTTGAAGGAACAGCTGGTACAGAGCTATGGCTTGCCCAAGGTCATCCAGCCAGGTGCATGCCGGAGGAGTGGGGAATCAAACCCGGTTCTCCCAGATTAGAGTCCGCGCACTTAACCACTACACCAAACTGGCTCTCTGTTAAGGGATAAAAGGAAGTCCTTCTTCACCCAAAGAGTGATGAACACACGGAATTCACGGCCACAGGAGGTGGTGGCGGCTACAAGCATGGACGGCTTCAAGAGGGAATTGGATAAACATCTGGAGCAGAGGTCCATCTGTGGCTATGAGCCACAAGGTGTAGATAGGAACTCTTGGTTTGGGGCAAGTGATGCTCTGTATTCTTGGTGTTGGGTTCTCCAAAGCCCGCCTTCCCCAAGCCCCACCCCCAAATCTCCAGGCATTCCCCAGGCCAGAGCTGGAACCCTAATGTGGGGCCGCCACTGGAAAGGCCTCGTTTTGTGTACCCCTAGATAAGCTTCTTTGGCTGGTGGGACAGTTGAGAAGCCCCTCTCCCTGTGGTCTCAGTTCCCGGCACTTGTATGCTGACTGGTCCTTGAAGTGATAAGAAATGGAGATCCGCATCAGCTCATTCACACATGCAACTCATTAAGTGAAGTGTGTTTGTCCCTCCATAACTGTCGGCATCGATCAGTTCCTAGCTAGAGGGAGGGCAGGCAGTCTCCATTGTCTCTAGATCCAACTCTGACTGGGAACCGCTCCCCCCCTCCCACCAGTCCATGACGCTATGGGGTGCGGGGGAGGAAGTAGGCAGCTACTTTCCCACTGTACCTGGATTCAGTTCCACCTGTGAACCTTTGCTCCAAGGATCATTTGGCATTGAAAGTTTACATTTTTGCGTGTGTTGGTTTTCTGTTCCCGTGAGCTGCTTTGGAATCAAGTTTTGGCTGAAGAAGGAGACGCGGCTGTAAGTTTTGGTGCGGGAAATGACTCTCCCCTCTTTTCTGACCTCCTTGCCGGTCTTTTAGAGTGTGCCACAGACGTCTCCCTCCCCCTCCCCACCAGTGTTCCCTCTAAGATGAGTTAGTGTGAGCTAGCTCACTTTTTTTAGCCTCCGGCTCACACGTTTTTGTCTTAGCTCAGGAAGGGATGGCTCCAGAGCAAACCAATTGATGCAGGAGCCGAATCAGTTGCTCGCAACTGTAATGCCACTAGCTCACAAAATAGAATTTTTGCTCACACAACTCCGCGGCTTAGAGGGAGCATTGCCCCCAACATAATATTCAGACTTTTCCAGGACGCTTCGTTGTTGGCAAGGGGAATGGGCATGGTGATAGCAGCAGTCCCCAACCTTTATGAGCCTGCAAACAGCTTTGGAATTCTGACGCTGCGTGATGGGCACAAAATGGCTACCATAAAATGGCTGCCACAGCCGATGGAACCAGGTACAAAATGGCTGCCTCCCGCTGACCTTCAGTCACATAGTGAAGACCCTTGCACCACGGTGCCAACTGCTGCCAAAGCAATATTTTTAAAAATCTGCGTAGTCAGTCTAGGGTTGCCAGACCCCTGATCAGGGCAGGTGTCACCTGATTTTGGGGCCTCCAATCCACCACTGGCCAGCTGGCCGGCAGAGAAAGCCCAACCCCTGAACAGCCACCTCTCGCGTCAATCTTGTCAGCGTGGTGACGTCACGCGGAAGTGATGTCATCATGCTTGGCATGTCGTGCGGCGATGCTCTAGCGTTTTGGCCAAAACTCTCTCATGATTCACTTTATTAGCTTTTTAAGGCAAACAGGGTTAAGGGGGAAAAGAGAAACAAAGTAATAAGTCTTCTGCATATAACTCTTCTCCACATATTTCGCACGACAAAAAGATGGGCTGTGCAATTTTAAAAGTTCGTAAAGGCTGCTTCATATTGTATTATCAGAAAGTTCATATCTTTGTCTTTTTCTCTTAGCCAATCGTAAAAAAGGAATCCGTCGTCCAACCACATCTTCTTCCATTACATCTTGGCCAACGTTCTGTGGTAACCATAGTTTTGGCCAAAATGCTAAGCATCGCCATTCAACATCGCACTTCCACATGACATCATCCCCCTGCGACGTCACCCCGCCCTTCCCACTCCCGGAAGGCTCTGTACCCCGCCCCCCCCCCCCCGCCTAAGCCAATCAAATCTCCAGCAGCCAATCAAAAGCCCTGCTGGACCAGAACCCCACATGACCCCACCCACTTTCTAAAAACCCTTGGTGGGCCCCAGAAAAAGTATCAGCGGGTGCCATGGCACCCTTTAGCACCCGGTCGGGGATCCCTGGGTTATGGGGTTGACTTAGCCTCTCCAAAGAGAAGATGGATTCTTTCCCATTTGTAAAACGCCTTTCTGCTTTTCCCAAGTAGATGTATGCAAATAATACATATATTTGAAATAAGTCTTTAAAATGGGAAAGATCTAAAAACCAACACAAACGTTAAGCGTTTTCAGCGGCCTGTCAGATGTTCTTGTTATTGAACGCGCAGATCCGTCGGCGTATACTTTATGCAAAGACTGCAAGTAAAAAGAAGTCTCTGCCCCAAGGAGCTAACAATTTAAATGTTAGAGGAGGGTGATGGAGGCAAAGTTCATAAAGGAAGAATAGCAGCTAGTGGTATTTCATGAGTTTCTAAGGATGGGTGAGTGTCCCTCCCCCACCATTTGGTGCAAGCAAACGGAGGTATTTACTCATTCATTGGCACATGGCGCCAGTTGGTGGTGGTTTCGCCACATGGGAGAAGCGGTTACTTATCCCTGAGTCTGGTTTGTCGGGGAAATGGCGTGCGTAGATCGTGCTGGCTTTGAACTTTCATAGTTACGGCGTAGCTGAGCGTTGTGGGATAGCAGTTCTCTTCTGTTTTCTGTTTGGGAGTGGTGTGGGACTGACTGTCTGCCGCTGAATAACATTTGCCTCTTCTGTCCACAGGTATGCTCTCCGTATCACTGCTCCGGAGGAAGAGTTTTTCCTCTTGGCCAAAGATCCCAAAGCACGGGTAAGTGGCTTTAGCGAGAGAGATCGAGGGACGGATGTTGGAGTGTTGAGTTTCATTTTGCTTTTTCTGTTTCGTTTTGTTCCTTTCCTTCCCCCACCCCCTTTTTCCTTTTCTTGTTTTCCATTCTCTCTCTCTCTCTCTCTGGTCTGGAAATGGAAAGAACGGGTGGCCCTCATAGGAGAGCCATTTTGGCGTAGTGGTTAAGAGGGTGGACTCTAATCTGGGAGAACCGGGTTTGATTCCCCACACTTCCTCCACGTGCAGCTGCTAGTGTGACCTTGGGTCCGTCACAAGTTCTCTCAGAGCTGTTCTCTCAAGGGCAGTTCTTGAAAGAACTCTCTCAGCCCCACCTACCTCCCAGGGTGTCTGTTGTGGGGAGGGGAAGGGAAAGGAGATTGTAAACCGCTCTGAGACTCCTTCAGGCCGTGAAGGGTGGGGTATAAACCCGATCTCCTCCTCCTCCTCTTCTTCTTCTTTCTCAAGGAGAGTGTCGAACAATCAGGCTGCAGTCCTCTGAAGGAGTTTTCTCCTGTGCACAGCGCGGTGAAATGGATCAGAGTTGCACGAAAGCATTCTTGCGCCACTCCCATCTGTTTCAACGAGGCTCGCAAAACCCAGAACCCTTGCCCTGAGGACGACACCCATAGCAAATAATGGGTTATGTCCACTGTTACGGGCTTGCTTCATTGTGCATGGAAAATGCACCACATTTTTCCCTTCTGGGTTCAAATCGGTGTTTCCCTGTAGAACTCACAGGGGGTCCTTGGGCTAGACCCCCACTTCCGGTCAAACCCACCCCTCTGATTTGCTGTGAGGATTACATGGAAGGGAGCGATCCCTGTGCTAGGCCCCTGAGATCTTTGGAGGGAGGGCAGGGCAAAAAAAAAAAAAATCGAATAGCCTCAAGAGACATAATTAGAGGGACCTTAATCAGTGTGGCAATCTTGGAGCTGGATTCAAATCATGTGAATTTAAAAAAAAAAAACCCAGTGGAGGGGTGCAAAATCTCTGGGGGGAATCCCATCTCCCCTCCACCCACACATACCTCCAGCATGCGCCGCGTCTGTAGCTGAGCTCCAGATGGCTTTCGGCATCCGCCGTGGCTGGGCCTTGAGTCAACCAGCACTGTGGGTAGGCTCCAGGTATTTCTCAACCCACAGCTGGCAACCCCACCCATCGAAGAAGAAGAGGAGGAGGAGGAGGGGGAAGAGGAGAAGGAGGTTTGATTTATACCCTGCCCTTCATTTGGAGTCTCAGAGTGGCTTACAATCTCCTCTCCCTTCCCCTCCCCACAACAGACACTCTGTGAGGTAGGCGGGGCTGAGAGAGCTCTCGAGAGGACTGCTCTTGAGAGGACAGCTCTGAAAGAACTTGTGACCGACCCAAGGCCACGCCAGCAGCTGCATGTGGAGGAGTGGGGGGATCAAATCCGTGCTCCTCACCACTACATTAAACTGGCTGTCATCTAATCTGAAGACTAGGGTTGCTAACTCCTGATTTAGGAGGCAATGTCTAGGGAGGGGACCGAATCCAAGGGGAATTTGATGCTGTAGAGTCTGACAGTATAAGAGCAGAGAACCATACAGCTGTGACAACACACTCTCCTATTAAAGTATATGCATCAAAAATTTCAAAAACATACAACAATATTGCAAAATATGATTAATTTAATATAATAGGCAATGGGGGTCCAAAGTCATCAACAACGAAACATCCGGTAGATACATTTGTTTCCAAAAGTCTTCATCAGGTGTGGACCAACAATTAGAATATCTTCAAACACAATAAAGGTACTTCTACCATATCTGGCTGACTCAACAATGGCAACTTTCAACTCACAGCATATCTGGAATACTCCTATGTTAATGCATGTCACTCAAAGGCTTTACAGTGTTGGTTGGTCCACACCTGATGAAGACTTGGAAACGAATGTATCTACCGGATGTTTCGTTGTTGATGACTTTGGACCCCCATCACCTATTATATTAAATTAATCATATTTTGCAATATTGTTGTATGTTTTTGAAATTTTTGATGTATATGCCTTAATAGGAGAGTGTGTTGTCACAGCTGTATGATTCTCTGTTCTTAACTTGTTCCATAGCTGTTGTTCTCATAGATATTGAGTCTGACAGTATACCATGGTCTCCAGGGGAACTGATTCTTGCAGTCGGGAGACCAATTATCATTCCAGGCTCCACCTTGAGGTTGGCAACCCTACCGAAGGCTGGTGTGTGTGTGTGTTTAGGGGGGGAAGTTCTAATTTGAAGGGCATGTAGACCGGGTGACCGCCGTTGGTTTGACCCTTCCATTTTGGCGGGCTCTCTTGGCTCCTCCTCTCACCCGCAGGCTGTCTGGCAGTGGAAGCTGAATCAGGCGGTGCGCCAGGCCCTGAACGGGAAGCGGGACTTTCCGCTGTGGAGCCGGGACAGCGACGGGAGCGACCCCCCGAGCTGCCGCCTCTTCTCCTTCACCTTCAGGGCCGAGGGGAGGCTGAAGAACGCCCTTTACGATGGAGAGTGGTGCCTGGGGAGGCCGCAGGGGAAGTAAGTCCCGCACTTTCCTGGCTTTCTCTCTCTTTCCTGATTTTGGAAAAAAGAAATCCTTCCCAAACTCCGGTGAGTTTACCCAGTTTAATTCTGTGTATAAGCTGAGAGCCAGTTTGGCGTCGTGGTGAAGTGCGCGGTCTCTAATCTGGGAGAACTGGGTTTGATTCCCCACTCCTCCACTTGCAGCTGCTGGATGACCTCGGGCAAGCCGTAGCTCTGTACCAGCTGTTCTCTCGGGACCAGTCCTCAAAAGAGCTCTCAGCCCCACCTCCCTCACGGGGTGTCTGTTGTGCAGAGAGGAAGGGAAAGGAGTTTGTAAGCCGCTCGGAGACAATGAGTGAAGAGCGGGGTATAAATCCAATATCTTCTTAAAAAAACATTGGACCTGGATTCATGAAATATTGCAAAATATGTTGCATTTGACTATTATTTGTGCCAGAATATTTTTTGGTTGAATATGATTCTAGAAACTTTTAACAAATTAGATAAATATCTGATTATCCATGTAATAGCTGCTGCTAGAATTCTTTATGCAAAGCGCTGGAAAAGAGAAGAAGTTCCTTCGAAGGAGGAAATAATCTGTAAATCATTGGAGACGGCAGAAATGGACAATTTAACATTGAAACTAGCAGATAAAAGAGAAGAAATCGTTGAAAATAACTGGTCAAGGTTTTATAAATGGTTGGATGATATAATAATGGTTGGATGACTATAATAATGAATCAACTTTAATTGACCCTCCAGGTCTCTCTCTCCCCTTCTGCTCCTATAAAACTAGGATAAGCTAATTTGGTGAATTAGATACTGGTTTTAGTAGAAATGTTAATGTAGATACATGTAGTACGGACTCCGTATCTGTTAGTATGTTTTTATCGTTTATCTTTTTTTCCCTTTGCTTTGCTTTTATATAAGAGATTTTAAATCTCTTTTCCTTCTGTCTTCTCTTCTTCGTGTGCATGCACACTTCAGATACTTCCAAAGAAGTGTGCACACACACAAAAGCTTCTATTCAGAATAGAACTTGGTTGGTCTTAAAGGTGTCACTGGACTTAAGCTGCTGGTCCCTGCAGGGGAAGCGTCTGCTGCAGTATCTTCCGGCGGCTTATTCCATTGCTAGTTGGGAGACCAGCAGAAGGCATAACTATTGGTTCCTGCTGTTAGATTTGCCAGTCCTGGCTTGTGAAATCTCTGGAGATTTGGAGGCGGAGCCTGGGGAGGGTGGAGTTTGGGGAGGGTGCTCAGCAGGGGATATGCTGCCATAGACCCCGCCCTCCGAAGCCGCCCTTTCCTTCCGGGGGAACTCATCTCTGTCGCCTGGAGTTCAGCTGTGATTCCGGGATAACTCCAGGCTCCACCTGGAGGTTAGCAACCCGAAGCTCAGCGCAGAGAGCTCGCTGTTTCTCCTGTGATTGGTTAGGGGCTGAATTCTGCCTGGGGTGGGGGGCAAAGGGTCGCTCAATTCTGGGAGGGCCCTCCAGGTCTCTCTCTCCCCTTCTGCCGCTAAGTTTGCATTTTAAGCAATCCTGCCGTCTTCCGTGCAGTCGTTCCTTGACATCGCCGTGTGTTTTGTAACAAGCCTTTTGGAATTGCAGGGGGACCCTGACCTGGCCGAATGGCCGGAACTACGTCGGAGACTTCAAAGAAGGCTTGGAACACGGGTAAGGTGGTCTCTCGTTGAAAGCAGGCCAATGGGAACCCGGAAGGCTCGATCAGATGGGCTGAAGTGATGGGAAGGAAGCTCTTGGTTGGAGTTGGGTGGACCTTCGGGACAGCAAGGGCCCGGGGATGAGAGGATTAACTCCCTGGGTGGAGTTGGGCTGCCAGGTCTGACCAGCAGAGAATGGGGGACTTGCCAGGAAAAACAGGAAGGCCCAGGTGACGTGATGATGTCACTTCCGGCGTGCACAGGAAGTTATGTCACCACGTTCCCAGCCCTGCTGCTTTCCTCTCTCTCCTGGTGAGTCCCCTCGCTGGCCAGCTGATTGGCGGCAGGGTGGGTGGGGCCTGGGGGTGGGAGACCCCGACCTCCACCAGGGGAGCTGGCAACCCTAAGTTGGAAGGGAATGCTCCGTTTCCGTACAGGCGTCTGGGAGCAGCCGCTGTCGCTGTTGAGTGTTTTTGCACTGGATCCCATTGTCTCCAGCGCTGCTTCTAGCTGTATAGTTTTACGGGCATCGTAAAACTCACTCATCTGCATGCGGCTTGTGCTGATGTCTCTGCTTCCCGGCTGCAGGTTCGGGATCTGCCTCGTCCCCCGCGTGTCCGAGGATCGCTACGACTGTTACAAGTGCCACTGGCAGGAAGGCAAGATGAGCGGCTATGGGATCTGTGAGTAAGTAATCTTGCAGGAAAAGTTGCTTCAGCAGAAGTCCTTTCTCTCTCTCTCTCTCTCTCTCTCTCTCTCCCTCCCCCTTTCTCTCCCTGGTCCACAGATCTATGTAGCTATCTGTCTGTCATCATTGGATTTCTGTCCCGCCCTACCCCACAACCGGGCTCATGGCAGGTCACAACAGTTAAGATCCAATATAACAATAAATATAATTATTCATAGAAGTTGGAAGGGACCTCCAGGGTCATCGAGTCCAACCCCCTGCTCAATGCAGGAAATTCACAAATAGCTCCCTCTCCACACCCCAGTGACCCCTGCTCCACGCCCAGAAGATGACAAAAAACCTCCAGGACCCCTGACCAAACTGGCCTGGAGAAAAAATGCTTCCTGACCCCAAAGTGGCAATCAGCATTTCCCTGGGCGTGTAAGGAAGGGCCGCAAGAACGAAGCACCGAGGCAAGCCTCCCTACCCTCCCTCTCATGATCTGCCTATATGCACAGAATCCGCATGGCTGTCAGATGGCCATCTAGCCTCAGTTTGAAAACCTCCACAGAAGGAGAGCCCACCACCTCCTCCCGAGGAAGCCCGTTCCACTGGGGAACCGCTCAAACTGTCAAGAAGTTCTTCCTAACATTTAGCTGAAAGCTCTTCTGATTCAATTTCAACACGTCGGTTCTGGTCCGACCTTCCGGGGCAACAGAAGAAGAAGAAGAAGAAGAGATTGGATTTATACCCCGCCCTCCACTCCCCAAGGGAGTCTCAGAGCGGCTTACAAACTCCTTTTCCCTTCCCCTCCCCACAACAGACACCCTGTGAGGTAGGTGGGGCTGAGAGAGCTCTTTCCCAAGCTGTCCTTGAGGGAACAGCTGGTCCAGAGCTATGGCTTGCCCAAGGTCATCCAGCCAGGTGCAAGTGGAGGAGTGGGGAATCAAACCCGGTTCTCCCAGGTTAGAGTCCGCGCACTTAACCACTACACCAAACTGGCTCTCGAGTTTGGTGTAGTGGTTAAGTGGTTAACAGAAAACGACTCCGCCCCGTCCTCTACATGACAGCCCTTCGAGTCCTTGAAGAAGGTTAGTGTGTCCCCTCTCCGCCGTCTCCTCTCCAGGCTAAACCTACCCAGCTCCTTCAGCCTTTCCTCACAGGACTTGGTCTCCAGACCCCCTCGCCATCAATTCATACAGAGTTAACATCTCTAAAACCAACAGACAGCAAAAGGTTTGATTTCCGGCGTCCACAAGCGCCTCCCACAAGTGCAGTGCATGTGGTAATGACTAAAACAAGGACCCGTTTAACGGATGCCATAGCGATCTTTAAGAGAGGGCAGTGCACCGGGCAATGCAGGCAGGGGAGGACAAAATCTTCAGGTGTCCGCCGCTTCAACCAACGGCATCAGCAAACCATCGGAGGCCGCAAGAAACCTCCTGCCATGGGATGGATCTGTGGCCGCCATCTCATGCCTTCTCCAAAATGTACTGAGCCGATGGGGGAAGCTGTCCTAGGGAAGGGTGCTCGGGCAACCTAAAGCCAGAACACGGCCATGACCACATGCAGTGGAATCCTCTGCTGCAGGGAAGCATGGGAAATGTAGTTCCTGTGCTCCTGGATACCGGTGGACTATGCCAGGAAGAAGTTTGGCCAAGCATTAGGGTGGCAGAGGAAAATGGATGTGGGCAATCCTGGCTGTCCGTTGCAGATACGATAGCCACCTCTGCAGTGGTCTGTCTCATGTTGCGTGCCCTGCAGTGCAGCGTTCTTCAGTAGAGCTGGTTCATACAATCACGTGTAGGGGAGCGGCCATAGCTCAGTGGCAGAGCCTCTGCTTGGCATGGAGAAGGTCCCAGGTTCAATCCCCGGCATCTCCAGTTAAAAGGACCAGGCAGGAGGGGATGAGAAAGACCTCAGCTTGAGACCCTGGAGAGCTGCAAAGAGGGGCTGTGGCTCAGTGGCAGAGCCTCTGCTTGGCATGCAGAAGGTCCCAGGTTCAATCCCCAGCATCTCCAGTTAAAAGGACCAGGCAGGAGGTGATGAGAAAGACCTTAGCCTGAGACCCTGGAGAGCTGCAAAGAGGGACTGTGGCTCAGCGGTAGAGCCTCTGCTTGGCATGCAGAAGGTCCCAGGTTCAATCCCTGGCATCTCCAGTTAAAAGGACCAGGCAGGAGGTGATGGGAAAGACCTCAGCCTGAGACCCTGGAGAGCTATAAAGAGGGGCTGTGGCTCAGTGGCAGAGCCTCTGCTTGGCATGCAGAAGGTCCCAGGTTCAATCCCCGGCATCTCCAGTTAAAAGGACCAGGCAGGAGGTGATGGGAAAGACCTCAGCCTGAGACCCTGGAGAGCTGTAAAGAGGGGCTGTGGCTCAGTGGAAGAGCCTCTGCTTGGCATGCAGAAGGTCCCAGGTTCAATCCCCGGCATCTCCAGTTAAAAGGACCAGGCAGGAGGTGATGGGAAAGACCTCTGCCTGAGACCCTGGAGAGCAGTAAAGAGGGGCCGTGGCTCAGTGGAAGAGCCTCTGCTTGGCATGCAGAAGGTCCCAGGTTCAATCCCCGGCATCTCCAGTTAAAAGGACCAGGCAGTAGGTGATGGGAAAGACCTCTACCTGAGACCCTGGAGAGCTGCAAAGAGGGGCTGTGGCTCAGTGGGAGAGCCTCTGCTTGGCATGCAGAAGGTCCCAGGTTCAATCCCCGGCATCTCCAGTTAAAAGGACCAGGCAGGAGGTGATGGGAAAGACCTCTGCCTGAGACCCTGGAGAGCAGTAAAGAGGGGCTGTGGCTCAGTGGTAGAGCCTCTGCTTGGCATGCAGAAGGTCCCAGGTTCAATCCCCGGCATCTCCAGTTAAAAGGACCAGGAAGGAGGTGATGGGAAAGACCTCTGCCTGAGACCCTGGAGAGCAGTAAAGAGGGGCTGTGGCTCAGTGGAAGAGCCTCTGCTTGGCATGCAGAAGGTCCCAGGTTCAATCCCCGGCATCTCCAGTTAAAAGGACCAGGCAGGAGGTGATGGGAAAGACCTCTGCCTGAGACCCTGGAGAGCAGTAAAGAGGGGCCGTGGCTCAGTGGAAGAGCCTCTGCTTGGCATGCAGAAGGTCCCAGGTTCAATCCCCGGCATCTCCAGTTAAAAGGACCAGGCAGTAGGTGATGGGAAAGACCTCTACCTGAGACCCTGGAGAGCTGCAAAGAGGGGCTGTGGCTCAGTGGGAGAGCCTCTGCTTGGCATGCAGAAGGTCCCAGGTTCAATCCCCGGCATCTCCAGTTAAAAGGACCAGGCAGGAGGTGATGGGAAAGACCTCTGCCTGAGACCCTGGAGAGCTATAAAGAGGGGCTGTGGCTCAGTGGTAGAGCCTCTGCTTGGCATGCAGAAGGTCCCAGGTTCAATCCCCGGCATCTCCAGTTGAAAGGACCAGGCAGGAGGTGATGGGAAAGACCTCTGCCTGAGACCCTGGAGAGCTGCAAAGAGGGGCTGTGGCTCAGTGGCAGAGCCTCTGCTTGGCATGCAGAAGGTCCCAGGTTCAATCCCCGGCATCTCCAGTTAAAGGAGCAGATATTAGGTGATGGGGAAGATCTCTGCCTGAGACCCCGGAGAGCCACTGCCAGTGCGAATAGACAAGACTGACCTTGATGGACCCTAAGGGTCAGGTTGTGATTTAAGAAGGATGTTGACAAGCTCGAGTGTGTCCAGGATGGTAAGAGGGTTGGAATCCAAGTCTTACGAAGGAAGGCTGAAAGAGTTGGGTGTGTTTAGCCCGGGAAAGAGAAGGCTTAGAGGGGACCTGATTGCAGTCTTCAAGTATCTGAAGGGCTGTCATGTAGAAGACGGAGCAGATCTAATCTCTCTTGCTCTGGATTGCAAGACTAGATCTAACGGGTGGAAATTACAAGGGAGTCGATACCGGCTAAATGTCAGGAGGAACTTCCTAACTGTCAGAGTGGCTGAGCAGTGGGACAGACTGCCTCGGGAGGTGGTGGGTGCTCCTTCGCTGGGAGTTTTCAAGCAGACACTGGGCAACCTTCTTTCGGGTATGTTGTAGGGCTACCTTTCAGCTGTGCTCCTGCAGAGTGCAGGGGGTTGGACTAGATGACCTGCAAGGTCCCTTCCAACTCTAGCATTCTATGGTTTGATGAGTAGAAGGCAGCTTCCTGGTTCTCTCATCAAGAGCGCCTCATTTGTGACCCAGCCAACCATTTGTTTATATTTATTTATTTTTGTTTTTATACCCCGCCCTCCCCGCAAGGGGGCTCAGGGCGGCTAACAAGGGCATGAATGCCGTACATCATAAACATTTTAAAATCAATGTAAAACCACCAAACAACAACAATAAAACTCCCATTACACAACAAGCATAAACTGCATCAATAAAACTAAAGAAAACATTAACGCCCTGTTTGGCACGGAGCTCTACCACATCCGTTAACCGTCGTGTGTCTCTTCCCCAGATATGGCGATGAGATGGTCTACAAAGGGTATTTCAAGGACAACATGCGCCACGGGTTCGGCATCTTGGAGAACCCTTCTTGCACTGAGCACCCGTTTAAATACACGGGGCACTGGGCAAATGACAAAAGAAGTGGCTATGGCATTTGGGACGACACGGAGAGGTAAGTCTGGCAGCCCCTGGCGGAGCTTGGCTGAGATCTGTCTCTGATGACAAGAGGTTATGCAGGGGCGGGGTGCCATAATTCTAAGAACCCCAATCACATTTCTTTCTGACACTGTCTGAGACCCCCCCCCCCTTAGATGGATCGGCACCAACAAGGGTCTTGAGAAGCTCATTGTCGTCAATTTGTTTTCCTGGAGTTTGGACACAGAGTTGGTTTTCATAAGAACATCAGAAGAGCCCTGCTGGGTCAGACCAGTGAGGGTCCATCTAGTCCAGCATCCTGTCTCACACTGGAGCTGACCAGTTCCTCTGGAGGGCTAACAACAGGGCAGAGAGGCCGAGGCCTTCCCCTGAGAAGAACCTCAGAAGAGCCCTGCTGGGTGAGACCAGTGAGGGTCCACCTAGTCCAGCCTCCTGTCTCACACAGAGGCCAGCCAGTTCCTCTGGAGGGCCAGCAACAGGGCAGAGAGGCCGAGGCCTTCCCCTGAGAAGAACCTCAGAAGAGCCCTGCTGGGTCAGACCAGTGAGGGTCCATCCAGTCCAGCCTCCTGTCTTACACAGGGGCCAGCCAGTTCCTCTGGAGGACACCAGAAGAGCCCTGCTGGGTCAGACCAGTGAGGGTCCATCCAGTCCAGCATCCTGTCTCACACAGTGGCCAAGCAGTTCCTCTGGAGGGCCAACAATAGGGCAGAGAGGCCGAGGCCTTCCCCTGAGAAGAACCTCGGAAGAGCCCTGCTGGATCAGACCAGTGAGGGTCCATCTAGTCCAGCATCCTGTCTCACACAGTGGCCAACCAGTTCCTCTGGAGGGCCAACAACAGGGCAGAGAGGCCGAGGCCTTCCCCTGATAAGAGCATCAGAAGAGCCCTGCTGGATCAGACCAGTGAGGGTCCATCCAGTCCAGCCTCCTGTCTCACACAGTGGCCAAGCAGTTCCTCTGGAGGGCCAACAACAGGGCAGAGAGGCCGAGGCCATCCCCTTAGAAGAACATCAGAAAAGCCCTGCTGGATCAGACCAGTGAGGGTCCATCGAGTCCAGCATCCTGTCTCACTCAGTGGCCAGCCAGTTCCTCTGGAGGACCAACAACAGGGCAGAGAGAGGCCGAGGCCTTCCCCTGATAAGAACATCAGAAGACTGGTGCTGGATTCAGACCAGTGATCCTGCATCCTGTCCCACACAGTGTCCAGCCAGTTCCTCAGGAAGGAATAACAACAGGGCATAGAGGCCGAGGCCTTCCCCTGAGAAGAACCTCAGAAGAGCCCTGCTGGATCAGGCCAGTGAGGGTCCCTCTAGTCCAGCCTCCTTTTCTCACACAGTGGCCAACCAGTTCCCCTGGAGGGCCAACAACAGGGCAGAGAGGCCGAGGCCTTCCCCTGAGAAGAACCCCAGAAGAGCCCTGCTGGGTCAGACCAGTGAGGGTCCCTGTAGTCTGGCCTCCTTTTCTCACACAGCAGTCAACCAATTCCTACTCTGGCTGACAGCGGTTCTGCAGGGTCTTTAGGAAGAGGTCTTTCACATCAGCTACTACCTGATCCTTTTAACTGGCGATGCCAGGGATTGAACCTGGGACTTGAACACATGAGGCTGCCTTCTACTGACTCAGACCCTCAGGGTCCATCAGGGTCAGTCTTGTCTACCCAGACCGGCAGCAGCTCTCCAGGGTCTCAAGCAGAAGTCTTCTACATCACCTGCTACCTAGTCCTTTCAACTGGAGATTGAACCAGAGATCTTCTGCATGCCAAGCAGATGCTTTACCGCTGAGCCATGGGCACCCTCCCAAGTGGACCCCAAGTCCAGAAAGGTTCTGGAGGATGATTGCATTGTCCATCATCCTTCAGAATTTCCTTCACTGTGAAATTATTTATCAGAGGCCATGCTAGGAATGGGGCAGTAGCTCCATGCCTTGCCTGCAGAAGGTCCAGTTCAGTTCCTGGTATCTCCAGCAAAAGGTTCAGGTGATGTGAAAGACCTCCGACTGAGACCCTGGAGAGCTGCTGCCCATCAGAGTAGACAAGACCAGCCTAGCTAGACTGACTCAGTAGAAGGCATATTCTTCATATATTCCATACCCGCCGTGAACATCTTCAGCGGTGTTGTAGTTGATCGTGGTTTTACTGGTTGTCCCTGCATGTGATGGATTCTCTCCCCCCTCCCCCCATGTTTCAGGGCAGAGCGGTATATCGGGATGTGGCACGAAGACCAGAGACATGGACCGGGAATTGTGGTCACGCAGTCCGGCGCATGCTATCAAAGGTTGTTCCATATGGATAAAATGGTGGTGAGTGTTGCGATCAGATGAGAAGCTGGAGAGGTTCCGAGCACTCGGGCAGGTCACCCATCTGGGTTCAGGACTCTGCAGGGATTCTTGAATTCAGGTGTTGGGGGGCATTTGTTATCCTGACCTGGAGGGACCAGGATGTCCTGGTCTCATCAGATCTTGGAAGGTAAGCAGGGTCAGCCCTGGTTAGCACATGGATGGAAGACCACCCTGAGACCCAGGAGAGACACTGCCAGTCGGAGTGGACAGTACTAACCTTGATGAACCAATGGTCTGATTCAGTATAAGGCAGCTCTGCTACTGGGAGGGGCCGTGGCTCAGTGGCAGAGTCTCTGCTTGGCAGGCAGAAGGTCCCAGGTTCCATCCCCGGCATCTCCAGTTAAAAGGACCAGGCAGGAGGGGATGGGGAAGACCTCCGCCTGAGACCCTGAAGAGATGCAAAGAGGGGCTGTGGCTCAGTGGGAAGGCATCTGCTTGGCATGCAGAAGGTCCCAGGTTCAATCCCCAACATCTCCAGTTAAAAGGACCAGGCAGGAGGTGATGGGAAAGACCTCTGCCTGAGACCCTGAAGAGATGCAAAGAGGGGTTGTGGCTCAGTGGGAGAGCCTCTGCTTGGGATGCAGAAGGTCCCAGGTTCAATCCCCGGCATCTCCAGTTGAAAGGACCAGGCAGGAGGTGATGGGAAAGACCTCCGCCTGAGACCCTGAAGAGATGCAAAGAGGGGTTGTGGCTCAGCGGTAGAGCCTCTGCTTGGCATGCAGGAGGTCCCAGGTTCGATCCCCAGCATCTCCAGTTGAAAGGACCAGGCAGGAGGTGATGGGAAAGACCTCCGCCTGAGACCCTGAAGAGATGCAAAGAGGGGTTGTGGCTCAGCGGTAGAGCCTCTGCTTGGCATGCAGGAGGTCCCAGGTTCGATCCCCAGCATCTCCAGTTGAAAGGACCAGGCAGGAGGTGATGGGAAAGACCTCCGCCTGAGACCCTGAAGAGATGCAAAGAGGGGTTGTGGCTCAGCGGTAGAGCCTCTGCTTGGCATGCAGGAGGTCCCAGGTTCGATCCCCAGCATCTCCAGTTGAAAGGACCAGGCAGGAGGTGATGGGAAAGACCTCCGCCTGAGACCCTGAAGAGATGCAAAGAGGGGCCGTGGCTCAGCGGTAGAGCCTCTGCTTGGCATGCAGGAGGTCCCAGGTTCGAACCCCAGCATCTCCAGTTGAAAGGACCAGGCAGGAGGTGATGGGAAAGACCTCCGCCTGAGACCCTGAAGAGATGCAAAGAGGGGTTGTGGCTCAGTGGTAGAACCTCTTGTTGGGCATGCAGAAGGTCCCAGGTTCAATCCCCAGCAGCATCCCCACTTTAAAACGACCAGGATGTAGGTGATGGGAAAGACCTCTGCCTGAGACCCTGGAGACCAGCTGCCAGTCTGAATAGACAGTACTGACCTTGATGGATCCAGGGTTTGATTCATTCTCAAGGCAGCTTCGTGTGGTCACCTGTCGGTTATCACAAACTACAGAAGAACCGGGAGAATGACACAGAATTGGTGGGGTTTCATTACTCACCCTCATCACTTAAGTTTGGTCTCCTCCGTTCACATTTTCGGTGTCGTGGTCAGGAGTTGGACTCTAATCTGGGAGAACCGGGTTTGATTCCCCACTCCTCCACATGCAGCTGCTGGTGTGACCTTGGGTCAGTCACGAGTTTTTTCAGAGCTGTTCTCTCGAGGGCCGTCCTCGGGAGAGCTCTCTCAGCCCCACCTGCCTCACGGGCAGTGCTCCCTCTAAGCCGTGGAGTCTTGTGAGCAAAAAGTCTACTTTGTGAGCTACTGGACATTAAGACTGTGAGCGAGAGATTTGGCTGCTGCATCAGTTCGTTTGCTCCGGAGCCCTCCTTCCTGAGCGAAGGCAAAAAAAGTGTGCGCCGGAGGCTAAAAAACTGTGAGCTAGCTCACACTGACTCAGCTTAGAGGGGACACTGCTCACAAGGGTGTCTGTCGTGGGGAGGGGAGGGGAAAGGAGTTTGTAAGCCGCTCTGAGACTCCTTCAGGCTGTGAAGGGCAGGGTAGAAATACAGTCTACAGTTAACAGACCCCTCCTGCCTTCTGAGCTCCCCATCATAGCCTCTGGTCCTGGAGGGAAAGGAACATAAAAGGAGACCAGGATTGCTGGGTTCCAAAGCAGAAAAGTTCTGAGTTTCCCCCCGCTTTCCTTCTGTGATCCGCAGGGCTCTGGGACGCTTCTCCTGGAAGACGACTCTGTCTACGAGGGGAACTTCACACCGGATTTAACTTTTGTCGGAAAGGTGAGACTGGGGAGCGTGCGTCGGCTTGCCCCGAGAATTTGGACCAGATGGAGTAAAACGTAGGAGTTTCTTTGCCCACACGCCTGCCCTTCTGTCACACGAAGCAAATCACCGATGGTTAAATCCAAGTTGAATCAAGGATTCAAAAAGACCGGTCAAGGTTAAAGCAGAAAACAGCAGGGATGGGGGTGGCGGGGGTGGAAATTACCCTCAAGTCACAGCTGCCTTCTGGCGACCCTGTAGGGTTTTCAAGGCCACAGACGTTCGGAGGTGGTTTGCTGTTGCCTGCCTCTGCATCACAACCCTGGTATTCCTTGGAGGCCTCCCATCCAAACACTAGCCTGGGCCGACTCTGCTTGGCTTCCGAGATCTGATGAGATCAGGCTAACGGGCTATCCAGCTCAGGAGTGGAGAGGAATGATTGGGGGAAACAAGATGGCCACCTGGCCCCTAATATTCAAAGCACTGATAGGTGAGCAGATAAGAGGGAGAGGTGTCATGACTAAGAAGGTTTTTTCCCCTCTCTCTCTGCCCACCTGCTGTGTCAGCTGAACTTTAGGAAACACAGCATGGCGTAGGGGTGAAGAGCGACAGACTCTAATCCGGAGAACCAGGTTCGATTCCGCACTCCCCCACATGAAGCCAGCTGGGTGACCTTGGGTCAGTCACAGCTCATTCAGAGCTCTCAGCCACCCCTCCCCCCAAAAATCTAGCTCACCACCTAGTGGTGCATAACGCTGAAGAGCTAGAACATTAGGCTGCCAGACAGTCTTAGGATCCCCTAACTGTACTACAGTAGGGGCTGCAGTGGCTCAAGTGGTTAAGATGCTGAACTGCAGACCAAAACGTTGGTAGTTCGGCAGTTCGAGACCCGAGTGCCGCGTGACAGAGTGAGCTCCCGTCTCTGGCCCCAGCTCCTGCCAACCTAGCAGTTTGAAAGCAAGAAATTGCAAGTAGATAAATAGGTACCGCTTCGGTGGGATGGTAACAGCGTTCTGAGCGCCTCGGCATCTAGTCATGCTGGTTGCATGACCACGGAAAAGTCTTCGGACAGCGCTGGCTCTTCGGCTTGGAAACGGAGATGAGCACCGCATCCCTCGAGTCGTGTTTGATTGGCTTTTGAGCAAGGGAAACCTTTACCTTACTATACTACACACGATGCCGTACGATAATTATTGTCATTATTACGGGGAAAACTGAGTTTGGGAGACAGAAGAGGGGGAGGGTTCAGCTCCTCTTGCCTCTATGTTCCTTTCGATGTAGAAGCTCCCCCCTTTTCCATGTGTGCAACTGTATTCCACCACATTTATCGTGCCACTGTTTAACGTCTGCAGATGTTCTCTCTGAGCTGGATGGTTGGATTTGAGTCCAGTAGCAGATAACCGACAAAGAGGGCTCTGACTCTCGAAAGCTCCCGGAAATCTTGTTGGTCTCTAAGGTGGTACTGGATTCAAATCTAGATCTTCCACTGCAAGCCAATACGGCTAACCTAGGGTTTCCAACTTCCAGGTAGTTCTGCCACAAATGGACCGCACTGACTAACTAAAGGTTGCACCCAACCAATGATCACTGTGCAAAAATGAGTCTAGTCCCATTACAGTCCACGAATATACTTCTTCTTTTTTTGTTTCTTTATTTTACATCACTCAGTGCTGCTGCTGCTGCTTCCAAACAATTGCCACGCAACTACAGATTTCCCGGGTAAACCATCTGTTTCCCTCTCAGCTTCATCAGGTCGCTTTATACTTGGAGCCAATGCTCTACGTCTCCTACTCAGAATTAATGCTGGTAATGAGATGCCAAGCAGATGCCAAGAAAACACAATGTAGTAAATGTAGAACTTTGGCTCCAAGTATAAAGCGACCTGATGAAGCTGAGAGGGAAACAGATTGTTTACCTGGGAAATCTGTAGTTGCATGACAGCTGTTTGGAAGCAGCAGCAGCACTGCATGACGTAAAATAAAGAAACAAAAAAAGAAGTAGTATATTTGTGGACTGTAATTGGACTAGCATCCTTTTTGTACAACTTCCAGGTGCTGGCTGGGGATCTCCTGCCATTACAACTGACCTCCAGGCAACAAAGATCAGTTTACCTGGAGACAGTGGCCACTTTGGAAGGTGGATTCTACAGCAGTATACCCCCCCTCCCCAAACCCTGCCCTCCTCAGGCTCCACCCCCAAAATCTCCAGGCATTTACCAACCCGGAGCTGGCAACCCTAGAATGCCCTCTGAAACTCTGATCTGGATGTTGTCTTAGTCATGCCTCTGGGGCTTGTTTCAGGGAAAACTGACCTTCCCCAATGGCTTCGTCCTGGAAGGAACCTTCAGCAACAAATCCAGCCAAGGTCTGCAGACCCAAGGGATCCTGGACACCTCCGGAGAACAACCAGATCAGCAAATGACCAAGCTGTGAGTGGGAGAAGGAGGGCTGAGATCCCTGGCTGGGCTGCAGTCGCTCCCCAAATAAGACTGGCAAGGAGGCTTGTGTTAGTCTGGCTCTAGCCCACAGTTGTAGGCTCCTGAATTCCAAATGTGTTCTGCATTGGCCTTGGGAATGGCCTCCAGGTGACGGGATATATATTCTAACAATTTATCCAGAGGTAGCAGCTGGCTTCTCAGATGGCTAATCATGGAGATTTGATGGTTTTAAAATGGCTTCTGCGGATTCATGGAGGATGGGTCAATCAGTGGCCAGTAGCCATCGTGACTCAAGGGAAGCTCCACATTCAGAGGCAGTCCTCTTCTTGATCCCAGTGCCAGGGGGGTGACACTCTGGAGCAGGCCTCGGTCTGCGGGCCCTGTTGTTGGACCTCCAGAGGAAGTGGTTGGCCCCTGTGTGAGACAGGAGGCTGGACTAGACGGACCCTCATTGGTTTGACCCAGCAGGGCTCTTCTGAGGTTCTTCTCAGGAGAAGCCCTCAGCCTCTGTGCCCTGTGGTTGGCCCTCCAGGGGAACTGGTTGGCCACTGTGTGAGACAGGAGGCTGGACTAGACGGACCCTCATTGGTCTGACCCAGCAGGGCTCTTCTGAGGTTCTTCTCAGGAAAAGGCCTCAGCCTCTGTGCCCTGTGGTTGGCCCTCCAGGGGAACTGGTTGGCCACTGTGTGAGACAGGAGGCTGGACTAGACGGACCCTCATTGGTCTGACCCAGAAGGGCTCTTCTGAAGTTCTTCTCAGGAGAAGCCCTCAGCCTCTGTGCCCTGTGGTTGGCCCTCCAGGGGAACTGGTTGGCCACTGTGTGAGAGAGGATGCTGGACTAGGTGGACGCTCACTGGTCTGATCCAGCAGGGCTCTTCTGAGGTTCTTCTCAGGGGAAGGCCTCAGCCTCTGTGCCCTGTGGTTGGCCCTCCAGGGGAAGTGGTTGGCCACTGTGTGAGACAGGAGGCTGGGCTAGATGGACGCTCACTGGTCTGATCCAGCAGGGCTCTTCTGCTGTTCTTAGTTGTGGTGGGAATGTAGTTGCCGTGGTGATGGATCGGGGAGTGTGGGGATTTCTCCTGGTTGCTTGATCTTGAATGCCAGCATCAGTAATTTCAGGTGGGTAACCGTGTTGGTCTGAAGGATCAGAACAAAGTTCGAGTCCAGTGTCACCTTTGAGACCGACAAGTTCAGTTCTGGCTTAACTCTCGTACTATCTGCATGTTAATTTGCTGCCATTCACTGGTCTTACCAACTGCTTTAATCCAGTCTTAGCTATAATCGCTCAGGAATTTATGCATCTTGACTCTAATTTGCCTTCCTGGTTGAGGATGTGTTGTTTCAGTGTATCTGAGGAAGCGTGCATGCACACGAAAGCGTATGCCCAGAATTAAACTTTGTTGGTCTTCAAGGTGCCCCTGGAGTCAAACTTGGTACCAACAATAACTGACTGTGTCAACCTTCCGTCTGCCACTAACTGCATGTATGAATGGGGCTCCCTGAGGTTGTATAGATTGCATGGGTGGTTTTCCATCTGAGACGTATGGCTTGTTCACACATGCCAGTTGCTCCTTGATTCTGTAGTCCTCAAGGGATGGATGGACCTGGCGCCTGTGGTGGTAGAGGGCCAACCTGCTCTTTTCTCATCCAGCCAACTGGGCCAGAAGGAATTCCCTGTGGAGACGAGGTGGGAAGGACTCTTCAGCCGGTTCCTGGAGTTCATCCGTTCGGGATGTCAAGGAGACATGGAGGAGGCTTTCATGGGTTTCCACGTCCAGACCAGCAAAGAGCTGAGGAAGTCTCAGGAGTACCTGTTTTGCCAAAGGTGAAGAGGGGAATGCGGCCCTGGGCATTAATGCGATTGTTTATTGCAAGTGTACTTGATCGCTACCTTTGATGGAAGAGACACACCTCCAGACACATTGGATATTTGGCACCAGAACAAATTGGAGAGCGTGTGCCGTCACCATGAGCGATTATCCAGGGCCCACTGTGCAAACTTTTAGCAACTGCATATCACATGAGAAAGTAACTCCTGGCTCTAAAGAGAATCTTGGTTCCTATATTTATTTCTGGATGTGTGTTGTCTTACAATAGTAAATATGGACCACTGAGGAAGGCCTAAGGGGCCGAAACGCGTATGGTCTACTGGTCGTAAGATATACCCATCAATTGTATATCTGAAATTAACAGCTCTGTATGTAAAAAAGTCTGAGTCTGATATCTGGACCACTGCTTTTAACCTATTTTATCTTTTATTTATGTGTACACCCATCATAAATATTTATATTTTTACAATAACTTATTTTGTTAGCTTGACCCTCTTAGATCACAGCTATATTTTGGGTTGAGTCCCCCCCCCCTTTTTTTTCTTGGTTGAAGTCTCAGGAGTACGTGTTTTGCCAAAAGGTGAAGAGGGAAATGTGGCCCTGAGCATTAATGCAATGGTTTATTGCAAGTGTAGGGCTGGTTGATTCCTGGGCAAATTGGTAATGCGGCCAGTGGTCCAGAGCAGGGTCTGTTAGTATCCGATTCGGACTGGCAGAAATGCATGTCATGGACTGGTGTGTGTGTGTGTGTGTCCTCCTGATGGTTTGCCATTGGTTGCCTCTGCCATCCAAATGCTAGCCAGTAGCAGCCCTACTTAGCTTCTGAGCTCTCAAGAGCTAAGGCCGGTCTGAACTATTCAGCCTGGTGAAATATAGATGGCCTGTCCCTAAAACACCTTCAGCGGATGACAAGGGGGGCCTGTGTCACATCAGGAGGTCCCACAAATGACAACAGTCTGCAGGAATCAAAAGGAAGAAGAAGAAGAAGAGATTGGATTTATACCCCGCCCTTCACTCACTTGGAGTCTTAGAGCGGCTTACAAACTCCTTTCCCTTCCCCTCCCCACAACAGACACCCTGTGAGGTAGGCGGGGCTGAGAGAGCTCTTTCCCAAGCTGTCCTTGAGAGAACAGCTGGTCCAGAGCTATGGCTTGCCCAAGGTCATCCAGCCCGGTAAGTGGAGGAGGGGGGAATCAAACCCGGTTCCCCAAATTAGAGTCCGCTCACTTAACCACCACACCATACTGGAGCCATCAAACAGCGATATATACACAGACAGGTAAACCCAGAATCCTGAACCTCTCTCAATCCTTCTATCTCTGACCTTCTAGAGACAATGAAGAAGTTCCAGCAAAGGTGGATGTCCTTGGAGAACTAGTTGTCCACCAGGAGCAGGGAACCCTGCAGGGCTACGTGGAACAGGTAAGTCACCTGTGCGTTCTGATTCCCTGGGAGAACTCGGCGGAAGCAAAGCTTATTTTTATTATTTATTTCTGGGCGGCTAACCACATACAAGACGCATACATTAAAACTCCAAATACACTAAAACAGAATCAGAGTAGAACTTCAATATAAAACCATAGTTGTGCTCAGGGGTCCTAGCGAGGGGGAGCACCGCTCCGCCAGCCCAGGAGTGGCCACTACGGCAGCCGCGGGCCAAATCAGATTCTCTGATCTGATTCGGCCCCCCGCTGAATTGCCGCCGAAATTTGGCGGCAGCTTTAAAAATGACTGGGTGGGATGGGGTTTGAGGGAGAGGCTCCAAACTTGCAGGGTAGCTGCTGGGGCCTCTCCCCCAAATACCCACCAAATTTCAAGAAGATTGGACCAGGGGGTCCAATTCTACGAGCCCCCCAAACAGGTCGCCCCCATTCCCTCCATTGTTCTCTATGGTTGGAAAAAAAGTAACATTTTTTCCCACCATAGAGAACAATGGAGGGGATGGGACAACCTGTTTGGGGGACCATAGAATTCGACCCCGTGGTCCGATCTTCTTGAAACTTGGTGGGTATTTCGGGGAGAGGTCCCAGCAGCTGTCCTGCAAGTTTGGAGCCTCTCCCTCAAACCCCCGCTCCTCCAGCCCCTCATATACCCTATGAGTTTTTGCCATTGATTTCGATGGCCCATAGGGTATAACGGGGCTGAAACTGACATTCCCTTTCTGACACACTTCCGGTGCTGTCAGGGGACGTGGCATATGCTAATGAGTTATGCTAATGAGCTCCTGCACCTCTTTTTCTACGAAAGGACCCCTGGTTGTGCTACGCGTGCTTATACTAAAAGATGGAGACGTTCTAGCGTCATCCGGACTCCTGCTCGGCTGTCATCCATCCGGTTGGAGGTGATATTGACGTTAGTGCAAGGGACATGATATTAAGGCGGCACCGTACTTGAAAGCCTGGTGGGAGAGCTCCGTTTTACAGGCCCTGCGGAACTGCAAGAAGCCCCGCAGGGCCCTGATGTCAACCGGGAGCTCGTTCCACCAGTGAGGGGCCACCACAGAAAAAGCCCTGGCCCTTGTTATGGCCCTTGTTATGGCCAACCTGGCCTCTTGTGAGGCTTCTGTGTAGGCAGCAAAAGGATCAGACCTTTGTTGTTGAAATAAAGTTCTTTATTGTTCCAATACTGCAAACAGGTTCTCAAATGTTTGTTAGAGATAACTAATGCACTACAGACAGTACTATTATACTCTCAGGATTTCAATTGAACCCCGAACCCGGACCAATCAGGGCAAGAGGGTGAACGCGGGAAAAGTAGAGAGGGCCGTTGAGATTCCCACAGCAAGGTGTCAATGTTATAAATTCCCCTCTTGATCTGAGTGACCCACATGTGTGAACTTAAGCACAACATTCTCCGAGCTCCGGCTATAAACAATGCTTCAAGGTTTCAATAACAAGATAACATACACAGTCCCGGGAAAAAGGGAGGAGGGATTGGAAGGGAGTGCTTGCCATTTGTTTTGAGATGACACCTAGGAATGTGGGTCGCCATCTCCCGCCCAAACATTGCAACATTAACCAGAGTACAACCTCCACTTCAAAGAGACATTTATGACTAGCCAGGGAGGAGGGAAAGACCAGATAAAGGGGTCTGTTAGAACAAAGGTATCGAAAGAAACATGGTAAAATACAGAGACCACATTGTAAAATGCAGATGATTCAAGGACAGGAATGTCAGATCCTGACACCTCTTTAGGGCCTGGGAGAACCAGGCGATTTTGGGATATGGATCTTAGTGCTCTCTGGGGTATACGTGGAGAAAGGGCATCCCATAGGTAAGTAGGTCCCTGACCATATAGGGCTTTAAAGGTAAGAACCAGCACCTTGAGCCGTGAGCCAAAATTCTACTTTGTCAGCTGCTGGTGTTAAAGTGGTGAGCAAGCGATTTGGCTACTGCATAAATTAGTTTGCTTTGGAGCCCTCCTTCCTGAGCTGAGCAAAAATGTGTGAGCCGGAAGCTAAAGAGCTGTGAGCTGGCTCACACTAACTCAGCTTAAGAGGGCACACAGGTATGAACCCGATCGCTTCTTCTTCTGAGGTCCCTCCTCTCCCAGCCTCTGCCTTCCAAATCCCCAGGGATCTCAAAACCCAGAGCTGGCGCCCCTAAAGGAACAGGCCCTGTTCGCTCGTCCTCTTCATTAGTTTTGCTCTTGGCCTTCAAGTGGCATTCTTCTTTTCCGTACCTCACAGGTGTTCCAGAATTCTCTGCACCCCTTAGGGAAGCTGCTGAAGATGCTGACGGTGGCGTTCCAGGCCACCTACTCGACGATCGGCGCTAACAAGCACCTTCTGACCATGGCTCAAGAGGAGGTCAAGCATTACGCCAAGAAGATATGGGAGTTCTACCAGTACGTATTGTGTGTGGCTGTGCGGTCTGGTCTTTTTGCTTCCTTAGAAGCGAGGGATCGGATTGACTTGCATCCGACCTCTGGCAAAGCTCACCTTGTGGCCCATTGCCAATGACAGTTTTTTAGGATACGTGCAGTGTTCCCTCTGAGCTGACTTAGTGTGAGCTAGCTCACAGTTTTTTAGCCTCCGGCTCACACATTTTTGCTTTGGCTCAGGAAGGATGGCTCCAGAGCAAACTAATATATGCAGCAGCCAGATCGCTCGCTCACAACTTTAATGCCAGGAGCTCACCAAGTGGGATTTTTGCTCACAAGACTCCTCAGCTTAGAGGGAGCATTGGAGACGTGGAAGGAAATTGACAATCCCATATATGCAAACATATGGGCATAGAGCAGGGGTCACGGGGGGTGGTGGTGGAAGCTATGCATTTCCTGCATCGTGCAGGGGCTGGACTGGATGACCCTTGGGGATCCTTCCAGCTCTGTGTTTCTAAATTACTTGTGCTCGTATAAGAACATAAAAGAAGCCATGTTGGATCAGGCCCACCCAGTCCAACGCTCTGTGTCACACAGTGGCCAAAACCCAGTTCCATCAGCGTTGTTTATAGGGTCATGTATATGTAAATATTCATATTAGTGTATATCACTGCTGGTGGGTGTATCAAGATACAAAGTAATTACACTAATTATGATAACCAGCAAAAAAGAGCAAGAGTCCAGTAGCACCTTAAAGACTAACAACATTTATGGCAGAGGACGAGCTTTCGTGGAGTCACTGCTCACTTCTTCCGATGCAGCTAGAATGTGAGTTCATCTGTCTTATATATTGGAAAGTGGAGTGGTGTCAGATGCTGAATGACAATAGCAGGCAAAGGACAGTAGCAGTTAAACGGCACTAGCAGGCTTGATTGGATGAGATGTGGTATGCAAACGTGGAGAAATCAGCATTGGTGATGAGACAGGAAACCTAGGTCTCGATTCAGTCCAGGAGGATGCATTGTCTTGCACTCCGTTAGCGGTTGCAATTCAGCAGTCTCTCTCTCCAATTTCCCTTTAAATTTCCTTTGTAAGAAAATGGAATGGAAATATAGACACACAGTCTAGCTGTATCTGAAGAAGAGAGCAGTGACTCACAAATACGCCTAGGTAAAGGTAAAGGTTTCCCTTGCTCAATAGCCAGTCAAATACGACTCTAGGGATGCGGTGCTCATCTCCGTTTCCAAGCTGAAGAGCTAGCGCTGTCCGAAGACTTTTTCCATGGTCATGTGGCTGGCATGACTAGACCCCGAGCCACACGGAATGCTGTTACCTTCCCACCGAAGTGGTACCTATTTATATCCTTGCAATTTTTTGCTTTCGAACTGCTAGGTTGCCAGGAACTGGGGCCAGAGATGGGAGCTCACTCTGTCACGCAGCACTCGGGTCTCGAACTGCTGAACTACCGACCTTCCGGTCTGCAGTTCAGCATCTTAACCACTTGAGCCACTGCAGCCACATAAAAAATGTATACTGCTACAGTGTATACTGCTATAGACAAACAGGGCTATCTGTCTTGATCTGTGATCCCAGCATTGGGTTAATGTCTAGTTTGCTAGCATTTTTTTGGAACGGTGAAGATGGGAATATAGCTGTCGTCTCCCTTAGACTCCCATCCAAGGCTGTTGGCTTGGCTAGCCAGATTTTCAGCTCTCCACATTTTAACCTGGCCAATTTGTCTCGAGTCGTATCTCTGCTGCCCCAGGCTTACTGGCTTAAGAGTGCGATTTTCTCCCCAAGGAGCCCTGGGAGATGTAGTTTTTGAAAGGACCTCTGGCTCTGTGACAGACAATTCTCCGAACCTGGACACCCAGTAGCAGTCCGGAGCCTCACCGAAGCCGCAGCAATTAAATGATTATAAATCCTGCAACAGCCCGAGGTCTGGTCTTAACCTCATTGTGGGTTCTATTTTAAGAGTCGCTTCTGCCAGCATCTGCAGTTTGCCCAGAACTTTGCGTATAATAATGCAAGAGCACATTTGTGGTTTTGCCCTCTTCGGGAGGCATTAAACAAAACCTTTAACTATCCATAGGCTGCGATCCTCAGAACACTTGCTGGGAGTGAGCCCCACTGAATAGATTGGGACTTACTTTAGAGTAGAGCTGTTACATTCCTAGTATACTTACCTTTGGGAAGGGGCAGGGGAACTCACTGCAGTGAGCTTGCAGTGTCCTTACGATTAAGACTTGTGTTTGCCTTTTACACTCCCCAGGGGTTTGCTGCATCTTGCCTTGGAGCGCAATGGTCGGCCGTACTCTGAAAGCGTGGAGAACAGGTAGAACTTTGGACTTGTTGCTTGGTTTGATTTGCGCCCTTGGGTCTGCCCCCCTGAAGAAATGCCGGTTCTTCATTTACAGGAGGTACCCCGGTGTTGTTTGGTGCAGTGGTTGAGCGCAGACTCTAATCTGGGAGAACTGGGTTTGATTCCCCGCTCCGAGTGCAGCTGCTGGTGTGACTTTGGGTCAGTCCCAAGTTCTTTCAGAGCTGTCCTCGAAAGAGCTCTCTCAGCCCCACCTGCCTCACAGGGTGTCTGTTGTGGGGAGGGGAAGGGAAAGGAGTTTACAAGCCCCTCTGAGACTCCTTCAGGTGGTGAAGGGCAGGGTATAAATCCAATCTCTTCCTCCTCCTCCTCCTCCTCCTCCTTCCCTGTTCTGGCCATTTCATGCTAGGAAATAGGGCTTTTCTGAACACCTGCTATGAGAGATCTGTGGAATTAAATTTATGGCTTCGAGAATTCAAGCTAGGTCCTCCGCCCGCGTACCTGTCTTGGACGGCCCAGGCTAGGCAGATCTCAGAAGCAAAGCAGGGTTGGCCCTGGATAGTACTAGGATGGGAGACCGCCAAGGAAATCCAGAATTGCTACACAGAGGCCGGCAATGGCAAACCGCCTCTCTGTGTGTTTTCCCTTGACCTGGATGGCCCAGGCTAGCTTGATCTCATAAGCTGAGGAGGAGGAGGAGAGGAGGAGATTGGATTTACACCCCGCTTTCACTACCCGAAGGAATCTCAGGGAATGCTCCCTTTAAGCGGTGGAGTCTTGTGAGCAAAAATTTTACTTTGTGAGTGACTGGCATCAAAGTTGTGAGCGAGGGATTTGGCCGCTGCATAAATTAGTCTGCTCTGGAGCCCTCCTTCCTGAGCGAAGACAAAAACGTGTGAGCCGGAGGCTAAAAAGCTGTGAGCTAGCTCACACTAGATTCAGCTAAGAGGGAACACTGCTTACAATCCCGTTCCCTTCCCCTCCCCACAACGGACACCCTGTGAGGTGGGTGGGGCTGAGAGAGCTCTTTGAGAACCACTTCTGAAAGTACAGCTCTGAAAGAACTTGGAGCTGACCCAAGGTCACACCAGCAGCTGCATGCGGAGGAATGGGGAATCAAATGCGGTTCTTCCTGATTAGAGTCCACGGCGCTCCTAACCACTACACCAAACTGGGTCATTTAAGCAGGGTGGGCCCTTGTTAGTACTGGGATGGGAGAACATTAAGGAAACCCAGAATGGCTACACAGAGGCAGACAATGGCAAACTACTTCTCTTTTTTTTTTTTTTTTTTATAAATAAACTTTATTGATATTTATATAACATACAGCATAGGTGGTTGTTTACATAGCTGTTACCATGTTCAAAAATAGCATTTAACAATTTACCAATAAACAGTTTCCTATTCCTATTTCTGTTTTCTTATACTAACCTTTGGTTATTCCAATATATCTAGTAGTTGTATTTCTAGTATTTTTAACATTGAATTTGGTTGTTCACAATGGAGTGTTGTATAGTGCGCAAGTGTTTCTTGTAAGGAGTAAAGATTTAGTGTATTACATTAGTATTAGATCTTTACAAAATTTGTTTTGTGGCAGTGTTTCGTGTTTGACAGCCTAGTCATAGAAAGGATACCATTTTTCTATGAAGTTTGTAGTTTTCGGGTAGATTTCTGTTTGATGTAGTCGGTATGTTATTTTTTCCATTAGAAACTGATCCCATACTTTTTTCATCCAGAGGTTTCTTTCAATCTTTTGTGTGGATTTCCAGGTTTGCGCTATTGTTGTTTTTGCTGCTGTTAATAAACTACTGATCAGGTCTCTCGTTGATTTAGAGATAGTGTCTTCGTGCCACGTATTTAGTAATATAGTTTCTGGATTTAAAGGGTCCGTATAGCTAGTTATTTTGGCTATTTGAGTTATTACATCTTCCCAAAAGGTGTGTCCAATCTTACATGCCCACCAACAGTGTATATAAGAGCCTTCTTCTCCACATTCTCGCCAGCATTTGGAGGATTGTGTGTTTGATATTTGTTTGACTTTGGTAGGTGTTAGATACCAGAGCAAGAGCCCAGTAGCACCTTAAAGACTCACAAAATTTGTGGTAGGGTTATCAGCTTTCTTCAGTCGCTGCTCCCTTCTCTGTGTCTTTTGCCTTGACCTGGGTGGATCTGCTCAGGTCTTGGCTTCTCAGCAGGGTTCAGCCCTGATTAACTCGGATAGGAGACCACCAAGGAAGTTCAGGGCCGCTACTCAGGGGCAGACCGTGGCAAGCCACCTCTGTTCGTCTCTGGTCTTGAAAACTCTACGGGAGGGCCAGTTTGGTGCAGCGGTTAAGTGAGTGGACTCTAATCTGAGAGAACCGGGTTTGAGTCCCCACGCCGCAGCTGCTGGATGACCTTGGGTCAGTCGCAAGTTCCCTCAGAGCTGTTCTCTCAAGGGCAGTTCTTGAAAGAGCTCTCTCGGCCCCACCCACCTCACAGGGTGTCTGTAAGCCGCTCTGAGACTCCAAGTGAAGGGTGGGGTATAAATCCAGTCTCATAATCATCGTCACACGGTTAGCTGCAACTCGAGGGCACTCTGCATCACCCCCCCCCTGCCCCTGAGCAGCGCACCCCCCCCCAAAAATGTGGGTCCTTTTTAAACTTCATGATCACTCCATAGCAGGTTGTGATGCCTTTTCAGCTTACCTGCCTTTGTAATAGCAGTGAAACAGAAAAATAGATGAAAAATGGGGAAGCGGGCTTCAGAGAACTGAAGATGGTTTGGAGAGGGGTTGCTGCTTAGGGTCTGTGCACTCATTTGTCTCTAGTAAATGGCTCCTTTCAAGACTTTTTTTGACCAAAGTAATGTACGTTATTATGGAAAGTGATGCCCCTCTCAACCGGCTTTGATTGTTAAAAACGGGAAAAAAACCCTTCTGCCTCCACCATCTATTGGCTAACGAAGGCAGTGATTATGGGTGCAACTGCTTTTCGTATTAACGGATGTTCTTTCTCGGGTTCAGTGGCCTGAATGGACCTGATGCCATCCTTCCCCTCATCCTCCCACACTTCTATCCGGATCTTTTCATGCTGTATATGGTCTACCACCAGAAGGAGGACGAGCTGTACTGCCAGGGGGTTGTTGATCTGAGTCAGGAAACGGATGTGAAGCTTCTGGAGTTCCTGGATGTCCGGAAGTGAGTGTTCCTGACTATGGAGATATTTCATTGCGGGATTTTTTTCTCATTCTCTCGTCTCTAGAGTATAGGCCAAGTGGTGATGGTTGCAAACAGTGCACAACCATGCCACTTAAATGCAATGCACATGTGTTTTAGGTCTGGACAAAGAGGGGATTAGAGAGATTCATGGAGGATAAGTCTTATCAGTGGCTGCTAGTCATGGTGGTTGAGGGGAACCTCCACATTCAGAGGCACTAATCCTCTGAATCCCAGAGCCAGGGAACAACATCAGGGGAAGGCTTCTGTGCCCTGCTGTTGAACCTCCAGAGGAAGTGACTGGCCACTGTGTGAGACAGGATGCTGGACGAGATGGACCACTGGTCTGGTCAGGAGGGCTCTTCTGATGTTCTTCTTAGAGTAAGGCCTTGGCCTCTATGCCCTGTTCTGGGACCGCCAGAGGAAGTGGTTGGCCACTGTGTGGGACAGGATGCTGGACTAGATGGACCCTCCCTGGTCTGATCCAGCAGGGCTCTTCTGATGTTCTTATCAGGAGAAGGCCTCGGCCTCTCTGCCCTGTTGTTGGCCCTCCAGAGGAACTGGCTGGCCACTGTGTGATACAGGATGCTGGACTAGATGGACCCTCCCTGGTCTGACCCAGCAGGGCTCTTCTGAGGTTCTTCTCAGGGGAAGGCCTCGGCCTCTCTGCCCTGTTGATGGCCCTCCAGAGGAACTGGCCGGCCGCTGTGTGAGACAGGATGCTGGACGAGATGGACCCTCACTGGTCTGATCCAGCAGGGCTCTTCCGATGGTCTTCTCAGAGTAAGGCCTCAGCTTTTATGCCCTGTTCTGGGACCTCCAGAGGAAGTGGTTGGCTACTGTGTGGGACAGGATGCTGAACTAGATGGACTATTGGTCTGATCCAGCAGGGCTCTTCTGACGTTCTTAACTAAACTTCTGGGTTTTCTTCTTCTTCTTTCATTCACAGACACTTTTGGCCCCTCAAAGATCTTACACTAACCAAGCACCAGGTAAGAAGTTTTTCAATCTTTGGCCATTTAGCATTGGTCTGTGCAGTTAGTGGAATAAGAGTCTTGACAGAACCGCCTGTACCGTTTCTGAATGAAGTTAGAGGTTGCTATTCTTTGCATGCTTCTTTACGTCTAAATGAAAACTGTTGCACTTTGGTCACATGATGAGAAGACAAAGAGAGTCACAGGAAAGGACAATAATGCTAGGAAAAGTTGAAGGCAGCAGGAAAGGAGGGCGACCCGACCTGAGATGGATTGACTCCGTCAAGGAAGCCACGGCCTTCAGTTTGCAAGACCTGAGCAAGGCCGTTAACAATAGGATGTCCTGAAGGCCATTGATTCATAGGGTCTCCATAAGTCGGGAGCAGCTTGAGAGCAATTAATACACACACACAAGGACAAAAAGATATACACCTAGCTTTCAAGAAGCAGGGGTACAATAGCTACGCCATCTGATCAAAAACTGCTCTTTTGGGCTGTGTTAAGTTGGGTTGCCAAGTCTGGGTTGGGAAATCCCTGGAGATGTTAGGGGTGGCGCCTGGGGAAGGCATGGTTTCAAGAGGGGAAAGGACTCCAGTGCCTTAGTACAATGCCGTAGAGTCCACCCCCCCCAAAGCAGCCATTTTCTGCAGGGGAACCAATCTCTCTAGTCTGGAGATAAGTGGTAATTCCATGAGACCTCCAGTCCCCCTCCTGAATTGATTCAGATTCTGCCGTTCTCCGGCAGGTGCTTTTAGAGACACAAGGTACATCTGGAGTTCCCTAACTAGAACTCCAGGGAGTCGCATGAAATGGGGACCGTCGTATCTGCCCGGAAGAAAATTAACAGGTTTTTTTCCCCCCTTTCTGTTTTTAGAGACGGTCTCTTGTCAAAGACCGCTGCTTCCTTTCTGCTACTGACTGTCTACGGAATCTAATGTGAGTTTCCATTCGGAGCCATTTCAGATGTCAGTGTCTGGATTTCCCCTTGAAAGCTGAGCATGGGCCGAAAGGGTTAGATTCCCGGTGTACTACACCCCCCCCCCCCCGAACCATACATTCTCCAGGTTTCGGTTTTGGTCCAGAGGATGCTGGGACACAGCATCATGTGACCAGAGAACCGTACCCAGCATCCCCTGTGGCATTTTCCCCAAAAGGATCAAAGCATGACTATGTGAACGCCACCGAAGGTCAAACTGTTGAGGATCTTCAAGCGGCTACCCCAGGGGTGGGCAAACTGTGGCTCGGGAGCCGCATGCGGCTCTTTCACATATATTATGTGGCTCCCGGCAGGGCGGCTGGGGAAGCTAAATATCATTAGCAAACAAATATCATTGGACAAATTAATATCTTTATCAATATCTGCCTTTACCCATTTTGTTATTATTTTTGGCAGTCTCATTTAATGTTAATAAAAAGCAAATTTGCTTATTTTCCAAGAAAAGCGGGTAATATTTGTTCATGTCTTGTGACTCTCAAACATCTGATTTTTATTCTATGCGGCTCTTACGTTAAGCAAGTTTGCCCACCCCTGGGCTACCCAAATTGTTGGGGATCTACAAGGAGCTCCCCAAATTCTGAACCCCCCCCCCAACATTCTCTTATATCAGGGGGTCCATTTTGTTTTTTGTCAGTTCTTCCGTTTCACTAAAAAAGTGAACACCCACATCACTTATATTTTCTCCCTTCTAAACAGACCCTGTAAGTCTAGATACTGAATCTTTTCCTCCGTCCGTAACATTAAAGCCCATCAGGACTGATTTTGCTGAATTTATTTTATACCCGGAAACGGCACCAAAGTTTAAAAATTGTCCTCGATAAAGAAATGATTGAATTCTTAGGGATTTTTTTTTAACACTGAAGATCACGTCATCAGCATATAAGAGCAATATAGCCCGTCTTTCTGTCTCTGCCCATAAACCCATTTTAAGGACTAATACTTCCATACAAATATGAAAATAGTAGCAATAATGAATAACATAAGAACATAAGAGAAGCCAGTGTTGGATCAGGCCAGTGGCCCATCCAGTCCAACACTCTGTCACACAGTGGCCAAAAACACCAGGTGCCCTCAGGAGGTCCAGCAGTGGGGCCAGGACACTAGAAGCCCCCCCCCCCCCACTGTTGCCCCCCACTCTCAAGCACCAAGAATACAGAGAGCATCACTTGCCCCAGACTGAGAGTTCCTATCTATACCTTGTGGCTAATAGCCACGGGTGGACCTCTGCTCCATATGTTTATCCAATTCCCTCTTGAAGCTGTCCAGGCTTGTAGCCGCCACCATCTCCTGTGGCTGAGAGTTCCATGTGTTAATCACTCTTTGGGTGAAGAAGGACTTCCTTTTATCCATTCTAACCCGACTGCTCAGCAATTTCATGGAGTGCCCTCGAGTTCTTGTGTTGTGAGAAAGGGAGAAAGGACTTCTTTCTCGACCTGCTCTGTCCCCTGCATCATCTTATAAACCTCGATCGTGTCACCCCTGAGTTGTCGTTTCTCCAAGCTAAAGAGCCCCAACCTTTCTTCATGGGGAAAGTGTTCCAACCCTTTATCATCCTAGTTGCCCTTTTCTGCACTTTTCTCAATGATGTGACACTGTCCTGCCTATTGATGAAGTTGGAGGAGAGGGGGGTGATATGGCCTAACAAGCCCTAGAGGACAACGTTAGAGTCCAATGGCGACTTAAGTTTAGCTAAGTCCCTCTTGAAGCCGTCCATGCTTGTAGCCGCCACCAGCTCCTGTGGCGGTGAAACAGCTGAAATTCCAATGAGATACAATCTAAAAAGGAGACCCATGTCTGTGGTGGAGAGAAGGGTTGCCAGCTCCAGGTTGGGACATTCCCTGGAGATTTGGGGGGTGGAGCCTGAGGTGGGTGGGGTTTGGGGAGGTAACTCAACGGGGTATAACGCCATAGAGTCCACCTTCCAAATCAGCCATTTTCTCCAGGAAACTTGGTCTGTCACCTGAAGACCAGTTGAAATCCCAGGGGATCTCCAGCCACCACCTGGAGGCTGGCAACCGTAGATAAGAGTAAACCAAAAAAAAAATTCCAATTTTCCTGAAAATTTGCAGTGCTTCCTTGCTTGGGTACGTCGCTCCATTTGTGACCTCTCCTTTTGCAGCACGACCGTCGACCCGCGGGAAAAACTGGACATCCTCCAAAAGACATACGACGAGATTGCCAAAACGATCTCTCGGCTGCTGGGGGAGGAGTTTAACCCCTCGATGGACGATCTGTTGCCGCTCCTGATGTATGTCGTGACCCGAGCCAGGTAGGAGAATCTCTTCCCCCTCTTTGGGGAGGTATTTGAAGCAGGGCCCCGCTGGACGGCGCCAGAGGGGGTACATATCCCCGCAAGTCCACACTGTCTGCAGGCATAGCCTCAGAATGCAGATCAAAAAACCCACACGGTGGAGCCGTGTACAGAGAAAGGGAAGTTCTGTCCAAACCCGGAGCGACCTCAGGGTTGCAGAAAAATATGAAAGGGGGGGGGGGAATACAGCGGGGATTAAAACACCCCAGAATCATAGAAGCAAAATCTGCGTCTGTCACAAGACTCTTGTGCATTTGCAGTGGCTATTTTGGGGGGTTGCTAGGCAACCCCAGCCAAGACTGCTGTTTAACATCAGCATAGGAAAGGGGGGAGGGAGGGAGACCCCCCCAAAAGGTAACATCTGGAGGGGAGAGGAATGAAAGAGAGAGAGAGAGAGAGAGAGAGAAGGAAATGCTCAGGACAGGGAGGGGAACAGAATACAGTGAGGGGAAAGAAGGACGGATTCTGCCAGGGAGAGAAACCGAGAAGGGTTTGTAGATGGATGGGAGAGGAGGCAGGGAGAGGCGATGCCAGGGGGAGGGATAGCTGAAGATCGGGGCGGAGAGAAGAAGGTAGGCAGGTGGTAGTGGAGACTTTAACAGAGGGGAATCAACCCTGACTGTTCCCTGGAAGGCCAGATCCTGAAGCTGAAGCTCCAATACTTTGGCCCCCAAATGAGAAGGGAGCACTCCCTGGAGGAGACCCCGATGCTGGGAAAGACGGAAGGTCGAAGAAGAAGGGGGCGGCCAAGGATGAGACAGTTAGACAGTGTTATCAATGCCACAAACGTGAAATTAAGCCAACTCCAGAGCACGGTGGAAGGCAGGAGGGCCTGGCGTGAGGTGGTCATGGGGTCGCGGAGCGTCAGACTCGACTGTGCGACTGAACAACAATAACAGGAGATTGCTTTAGAAGAGAGAAGTTTAGGGTTGCTAGGCCCCCCTGGCTGGCAGTGGGTGAGGAGGGGTTATGGTTGCCAGCTCCAGGCTGGGAAACTCCTGGAGATTTGGAGATGGAGTCTGGGGAGGACGGGGGCCTTAGTTGGGTACAGTGCCATAAAGTCCAACCTCCAAAGCAGCCCTTTTCTCCGGGGGAGCTGGTCTCTGTAGTCTGGAGAGGACCTGTAATTCCAGGGGATCCCCAGGCCCCACCTGGAGGCTGACACCCCCATAATAGGTCTGTAGTCTATGGCAGAGTGTGGGGTTTTTGGTATATAATACCTTCCTTCTACTGCATTGTCGTGTACTTTTGTAACCCCCTTAAGGTGCTACGGTATTACACGGTATACATTCAATAATCTTTGTCTGCATTCTTTTCTGGTTCCTGTAATCCTTGTCTTATCGTGGTCTTTGCTGTCTGATGGGATGTGTTTTATGTTTTATCATCTCAGCAAGAGAGGATGAAGTAAATAAAATAAATAAAAATAAAACAAAAAATCAATGTGGACCTCGGGAGTTCCTTTTATGGCCACTGTGGACCGACGAGTGCTTTTTAAATCTCCGTAGGATACAACGTTTAGGAGCAGAGCTGCACCTGATCCGAGATCTGATGGATCCCACAGCCTCAGGAGGCATGCATGACTTCCTACTCACAGCACTGGAGGTAAGGATGGGGGGCCGTTAAAATAACCTTGCTGAATCAGACCAAGAATCTATCCAAATCCACCATGCAATATGGATCAGCTTGGTGCTTCCTGTTAGTCCCATAGTAAGAACATCAGAAGAGCCCTGCTGGATCAGACCAGGGAGGGTCCATCTAGTCCGGCATCCTTTCTTGCACAGTGGCCAACCAGTTCCTCTGGAGGGCCAACAACAGGGCAGAGAGGCCGAGGCCTTCCCCTGAGAAGAACCTCAGAAGAGCCCTGCTGGATCAGACCAGGGAGGGTCCATCCAGTCCAGCATCCTGTCTCACACAGTGGCCATCCAGTTCCTCTGGAGGGCCAACAACAGGGCAGAGAGGCCGAGGCCTTCCCCTGAGAAGAACCTCAGAAGAGCCCTGCTGGATCAGACCAGTGAGGGTCCATCCAGTCCAGCATCCCGTCTCACATGGTGGCCAACCAGTTCCTCTGGAGGGCCAGCAACAGGGCATAGAGGCCAAAGCCTTCCCCTGATAAGAAAATCAGAAGAGCCCTGCTGGGTCAGACCAGTGAGGGTTCATCTAGTCCAGCATCCTGTCTCACACAGTGGCCAGCCAGTTCCTCTGGAGGGCCAACAACAGGGCAGAGAGGCCGAGGCCTTCCCCTGAGAAGAACCCCAGAAGAGCCCTGCTGGATCAGACCAGTGAGGGTCCATCCAGTCCAGCATCCCGTCTCACATGGTGGCCAACCAGTTCCTCTGGAGGGCCAGCAACAGGGCATAGAGGCCAAAGCCTTCCCCTGAGAAGAACCTCAGAAGAGCCCTGCTGGGTCAGACCAGTGAGGGTTCATCTAGTCCAGCCTTCTGTCTCACACAGTGGCCAACCAGTTCCTCTGGACAGCCAACAGCAGGGCATAGAGATCGAGGCCTTCCCTTGATGCTGCCTTCTAGCACCAGTATTCAGATGTCTCCTGCCTCTGAATGAAGAGGTTTGCGATAGTCACTGGGGCTATTAGTCACTGATACAACTATCCTCCATGAATCTAATTCCCTCTCAAAACCATCCATGCTCGTGGCCATCGCTGTGTCCACTGACAGTGAATCCCACAGTTTAATTGTTTGTTGAGTGAAGAAGTATTTCTAGTTATCTGTCCTGAATGTCATCTGATCTCGAATACTGGGGGGTGGTTCATGGTTCATGGAAAGGATAGGTAATACCCAGACAGGGTAACACTTCTGACTTGTATTGGCCTGAAGTTTATGCCTCCCTTTTCATCAGCTCGCTCTGTACCTTGTTGGGTTAGACGCAGATCATAAGCAGGCCCGAAGCCAGGGTTTTGTGGCTGGTGGGGCAGGTTCTCCCCTGGTGGGGCTGAAGTTCCCAGTGCAGAGAGAAAAGGCATTGAGCCAATAGAAGGCTGTGGCCAGGAGACATCTCTAAATTGCAAGCTGTCATCCACTTTAGATGACTGTTCTCAGCCGCTGCAAGTTAATCGCTTCTGCCAGCCGAAGCAACGATTCTGAGAACAGGCCGGCGGGTGGGGGGGTGATGACCTCTATAGTCAAGACAGCTAACACGTAGGCAGAACTCTCTTAAAGGAGACCAGTTTCTTGACACGGAGTTCGAAGGGATCTTAGAGGTCACCTACTCCAACCCCTTTGCTCAGGGTGGGAATTCGTCAATGACAGCCCCCCACCCTGCTTAAAGGAGCACACACCCTTAAAAAATGTTTTTAAATGATTGGGAAAAAAACATTTAGGGGAGAAATTCTTCTGGGGCTGTGCCTTTAAGAAAGGGGGCAGAGTCCCCCCCCCCCAAGCCCCACCGTAGCTATGGGCCTGATCACAAGATGTTTTGTCCATATGTTTGAGCAGTGTGCGTACTTTTGGGGCCTGGTTTGTAGAACCCTTGCGAGAAAGTTCGGCTTCTTCAGGACTAGGGCATCTCTCCCAGAACTCAGTCTTTCATCACTGGTACTCTTCCCCCCCCCCCCCTCCTCTTCTCCAGTCCTGCTATGCACTTATCCAGAAAGAAATACAGTTCCACCAGAGCTGGCACGCATCGCAGGATTCTTGAACGTGGCACACCGGAGTCGTCCTCGCACATTCGGATCAGCCACGGTGTTGTGGCTTCCATTTGGGTGGATGAAGGAACTCAATGAGAGTCGCTGCTACGTTGTATTGTTGTTTCCTATGGGAATTGGTGTTCAGGTGTTTAAGGCCAACATACTTTTTTTTTTTTTGAATGTCAGTGAAGGTATGGGGGTACCTGGAGGGGGTCTTGGTTTCTGCGTGAGACGAACCCCCAGTTCTGAGCCTCTGACGTGTGTAAAGAGGGCCTACTCAGAGCTTAACATTGGGGTGGGGAGGTGCTAATCCTACATTCTGTAGGGATTACCAGTAAATCTTTCGAAGGCCTCCCAAACCGGAAGTTTGTCATCTTCCATCTTGTTACAGTCCGTGAAATTCAAAACCAAATTTGAGTCCGTTTGACTGTCATCTCCCACTGTTCTCCTGTAAGTAACCCCTTTCTTCTGTGGCAGTTCCCGTTTCTGTCCTGTTTGCAAGGGAAATATGATCTTCTGACTCCCAATTGCACAGCTGTAGCGGCACGGTGGACAGTACTTTGGAAGCCGCTTGAACTGGCGTCGTGCTCACGGCCAAACCGGTTGCTGGAATGCTGTGGCCTTCTGCTGAACCTGCGTGGCAGGAAGTCATGGTCTTGCTGGCAATCTCAGTTTGCGGCACGCTGTCACTCCGTTGTTTGTCCCACCTAAGTGCCACCTAAATTCAGTTGACCTTCCGTTGCATCATTTTGGTTGACGTTAGGTTGCATCATTTTGGTTGACCCCCTTGTAGGGAAGAAACACATCTATCAGCAAGACAGCTGTGTCAATAGTTATTGGTTTTAAACACTGGGCTCTTCTACGTTTTCATTTTTGTCACATTTGTGTCCCTGTTGCTTCTCCACGTGTTTTGCTCCCCCCAGTGGCCCATTTAAAAGGCAGGAAGATATGCTGGACGTACAATGTAATATCGAATCAACCACTACAGGGAGCAATAACACATGCAGAAAAGAAAATAACAACGAAGCAGTGGGGGGACACAAGCAGTGGAAATGAGAATGCAGAGAAGCCCGTTCTTTCCACCACACACGCTTGGGGGTGGGAGAGTTTGGGAGGTTAAAATGGTCCAGGAGCTGAGCTGAGCCCTGGCAATTGCTAGTCGCAATACAGAACCCGCTTCACTCAAGCCTGGATGGTACGGGACCTTCCAAACTGAGTGGTCCCTGCAGTACAGCTAGCGTACGGCTGATTCCTGGCTACCAGCAGCCGACTAGGGATTTCCTTGGGCAGTTGAAATGCCGGTCCAGCCCTGACGCATTCCGTTTCATTGTACGTTCAATGTTGTTTAATGTTGCGACTGAGTTTTGACCTTCATCCCTTCCTCTTTAAACATAAGGGGCAGACAAGGTCCCGGATTGATCTCCCTCGGAAGAGGCTGACCTGTGAATCCAAAGTGCCGCAGAATGGGAAAGTGTTACTGTAGCTGAGCGGCACAGTGACATACCACGCCCACCGGCTCTGTTTCGGGGAGACGGGTTCGGGACTGTGCGTTTGTTCCGTGCGTTCGCACTGTGTCACCACCCTGTTCTTACAGAGTTAATACATGGGCCACAACAGTAGCCAGACTCCCAGGGGCGGCATAAATGCACACTTTTTGAAGCCTCTTGAACTGATCCTGAGATGCACTGTCACATTGCACTGCTGCATAAGTAGATTTTCGGAGCACTTCTGAACTCTTTGGACTCTGGGTCTTTGAATTGCTCCATTTCTGCTGAACTGACGAACCGCCATAGCTGCTTTTTAAAATTATGAATGGACCGCAAATTGTATGTCAGAGCTTTCCTCTGACATCTGGCATGAAAAGAAAATTGTAAGGGAACTGACAAAATTTATTATCAAATGCTTGGCCATGTTTTTATTAGGGAATGTCAGAAAGTCCTGCCAAGATGCTTGGCTTGGTAGTCAATCTGGGTCCAAGCCTATTCTGAGTTCGATGCATTGGCCCTGCAGTTCCTGCCGACGTGAACTGTTGTGGCGCCAAAGCAATTGGAAGCGTGAAAATGCTAATTTTATCAAAATGGGACAAAAGCTCAGCGATGTCTTTTTTAGAGTTCCCTTTTACAATGAACAGAGACCGTGTAAAAATTTTGTACCACTGCCTCATTTGTAGAATTAAATGCACTGGGTAAAATATTTGAAGATGTGAATAGTGAGATTATTATAATTTACTTTCTATTGAAATAAATCTTGCTATATTGTTTTGGAGGTCGCTTAGCAATCCGTTTGTTGCGTATGTGATGTGGTCCACCGCTGAGGAAGATCTTTTGTCTGTTTAGGCCACTTGGATCCTGCAGATCTCTTTGGCCAATGGTCGCACTTCTCGCTTGGTTCAAAGAACCTTACTCTGATCCTTAGCAGATTGCCAGAACTTTTGGGGCCGAGATCCCTGTTCTCCACGGCGGATACTCGAGATTCCTGAAATTGCAGTGCTTGGGCCAAATATATAACTTTAAGCTGTGACCTCTCCCCACCTTGAAGTTTTAGGTTCTGGACATAACTTCATTGTCACCCACATTGCCAACAAAAGTGTGTATGGCCAAAGCGATGGTATTCCCAGTAGTGATGTATGGCTGCGAGAGTTGGGCCATAAGGAAGGCCGAGCGCCGAAGAATAGATGCTTTTGAATTATGGTGCTGGAGAAGCCTCTTGAGAGTCCCTTGGACTGCAAGGAGATCAAATCAGTCAGTCCTAAAAGAAACCAACCCTGACTGTTCCCTGGAAGGCCAGATCCTGAAGCTGAAGCTCCAATACTTTGGCCACCCAATGAGAAGGGAGCACTCACTGGAGAAGACCCCGATGCTGGGAAAGATTGAAGGTCAAAGAAGAAGGGGATGGCCAAGGATGAGATGGTTGGACAGTGTGATTGATGCAACAACCATAAAATTGAACAGACTCCAGAAGGCGGTGGCGGAGGTGATGTGGTCCGTGGGGTCGCGAAGTCGGACTCGACTGTGCAACTGAGCAACAAGAAGAACACCGATCCTTTAATTGGAGTTGGCAGGGATTGAAATTGGCACCTTCCGCAAGCCAAACAGATGCTCTACCACTGAGCCACAGGCTCTCCCCTTATGATTTAAACCACCCCGATCTCTCTTCTCTCAGGAAATGAAACAAATAATCAGGTGGTTGCCTATGGCACCACGGCATCCAAGCCTGATGGCCCCCGGCACAAACAAAATGCCATCTTGGCTTGTTCTCCCTAATTCGTTGGGTTTTTTTTCATTAGTGGGCTAGATATATTTTTAATTTACCTTTGTTAGAGCGCCTTCTCTATGAGGAAAGGCTGAAGAGAGTGGGACTTTTCAGTTTAGAAAAGAGCAACTGGTGGGGGGGGGGGGCATGAGACGGGTTTGTAAAATTATGCATGGGGTAGAAAGAGTTGATGAAGAGAACTTGTTCTCCCTCTCCCAAAAGACTAGAACTCGAGGGCATCCGATGAAGCTCATGGGCAGGAGGTTCAGGACGGGCAAAAGGAAATACTCCTTTACATAGAGTGGTTAAATGTGGAATCTGCTGCCAGAGGATAAAATGATGGCCACGGGAATAAACAGCTTTAACAGGATTAGATAGATTTCATGGAGGATAAAGTCTTATCAGTGGCTCCATGGTGACTGAGGGGAACCTCCACATTCAGAGGCACTAATCCTCTGAATCCCAGAGCCAGGGGGCAACATCGGGGAAGGCTTGGTTGGCCACTGTGTGACACAGGATGCTGGACCACATGGACTATTTTTCTGATCCAGCAGGGCTCTTCTGAGGTTCTTATTTATAAATAATATTTCCGCTTCACCGTTTGTAGGAAAGGAGAAACTACACGACTTCCACAAGCCGGTTTTTGTAAGGAGCGGTGGCATTTCCTGGACTCATCCCACCGTGTTTGGGCCAAGTGCTTTTTTGGCTGGGAAGGGGAAAAAAACAAACCGAAACCAAGACGCTTTTCCAGTTAGCCTTCACGTTATTGTGAAACGACTTCAGTACAAAATCCCAATCGCTCGCGATTTCAAATAACAAGATGAAGCCTGTGACGCTTAAATAATTTGGGTGTTTTTTTTAATGTGCAGTTTCAGAAAGGTCTAGGGGTCAACTTGGCAGAACCGTTGTGGAAAATTTCAGCTCGGTGCTTAAATGACAACCCCCCCCCCCCCGGAAACTAGGGGCTTGAGTGGAAAGTCTAATGGGTTCTAGTGAAGGGTGACAAGTTCTATCCTGCCAAGTCCCCATTTAGAAGCCTCAGAAACTTTGCTGCCCACTGCAAGGGAAGTGCACCCCCCCCACCCCAAGATTCCAGCCCTTCCTCACGTACAATACCATGAATAATTGTGCTCGGTAACCAGAATAACGGGACAGACACAGCCAAAACCCCCCCCCCCCAAAGACTGTATGCCCGCAGCTACAAAACAGAATCTACATGCACTAAACATAAGTTAGTCTTCCATTTCACCTTGTGTCCTCTTCCTTCCTTCCTTTTATTTTCCAGAGAAACAACGCATTTCCCATAATGCAACCAAGCTCCTCCAGGGGTCTTTTTGGCTTGTGTTGACCTTTGCTTGAAGACTGTCTTCACAGGGCCACACTGTGCTAACTGAGAATCTCCACCGCCCAAAAGTGGGGTTTTCCACCTGTTATGTCAGTTGGTTGTATGCCTATACTGTTGGTTTTTTCCTGTTCTGCACTTGTTTTGCTCCCTCAAGTGGTCGCTTTGATCTTTGAGAGGTGTTTCTCCAATTTATTTACAAGCTCCCTCTAGTGGTCGCTTCGCCAATTTATTTACGAGCTCCCTCTAGTGGTCGCTTTGATCTTTGAGAGGTGTTTCGCCAATTTATTTACGAGCTCCCTCTAGTGGTTGCTTCGATCTTTGAGAGATGTTTCTCCAATTTATTTACGAGCTCCCTCTAGTGGTCGCTTCGATCTTTGAGAGGTGTTTCTCCAATTTATTTACGAGCTCCCTCAAGTGGTCGCTTCGATCTTTGAGAGGTGTTTCTCCAATTTATTTACGAGCTCCCTCAAGTGGTCGCTTCGATCTTTGAGAGGTGTTTCTCCAGTTTATTTATGAGCTCCCTCTAGTGGTCGCTTCGATCTTTGAGAGGTGTTTCTCCAATTTATTTACAAGCTCCCTCAAGTGGTCGCTTCGATCTTTGAGGTGTTTCTCCAGTTTATTTATGAGCTCCCTCTAGTGGTCGCTTCGATCTTTGAGAGGTGTTTCTCCAATTTATTTACAAGCTCCCTCAAGTGGTCGCTTCGATCTTTCGCAGGTGTTTCTCCAGTTTATTTACATGCATGAAGTGCTCATAAATAAACCAGCGAAACACCTATGAAAGATTGACGCAGCCACTAGAAGGGAGCAAATCACATGCAGGGAGAAAAAACCCAACACAGTACAGGCACACAATTGACAAAATAACATGCGCAGAAAAACCTAGACTCTTTTGCTTGCTCCCGGTGCTGTTAGGACATCAGACTTCATTATAATACTGATTAAGGGCACAGAAGTCATTCAGAAATGCAAGAGAGAGAAGAAAAGAGAGAAAGCAATGTGAGCACAGAAAGTCGGTCTGCCGTCGGCACTGAATTGCTTAGGCTGCCATGCGACAAGTCCAGAAAGGGCTTATTTTCTTCCCTGAAGTCCATGTAGGTAATTGTGCTGCAAGTTGAGGCACTGATACAAGCTACTGTCTTTTTTTTTTTTTAATGCTACGTTCCAAGCCATTTTTTTAGGCAATAACTTAAAATGTCAAAGCAGTTCAAGAAAGGGTTCTAGGTCACTGTCTACAGGTGACAATTTGAACAGCTTTCCCTTGGGGGGGTGGCACCCAAATTTCAGCTGCCCACCATGGTGGGGGTGTCTCAGCTTCCATTGGCCCATTGACCTTGAAAATGTGGTGTCAAGCCTGAAGGGAGAGGTATACCGGACACCCTCCCTGCATGGAGAAATACTATGAACAGCGGACTATCGGCCACCAGCTATCCTTTCCTCACAAGTCACCTTCCCCCAAATGGCCCTTTCAACAGAGGGTCCAAGACTTCCTGCTACTAAGCATAGCCCCACCACTTATTTTACACACACACACACACACCATTAAGTGTTAGGCACGAAGAAGGGGAACCGCAGTCCACCAAGCGCATAAAACAAGTCGTCTACTACTTATAGAAGGTCAACAGGTAGACTTCTCTTAACAGGGACTCTAGCTTCAGATTCCTCACTCGACCAAAAATGGAGCAGACTCAAGGCAAAGAATCCATTCCACATATAGGTCATTCTCAATGAGCAAATGGATCACACCTTCCCCCATGCCTACTGGGGGGGAGGGATTTCCTTTCCCAGCTAGGACCAATTTCCCACACACACAGATTCCCTGCCCTTCTGCATCTGTGTCCCCCACTTGCCCTGAAAATCCACTGTGCTTTAAGGCTTCTAAATGGGGAGGTCAACGTAATCAGCATGCACCCAGGTTGCAAGAACAGCGATTTCTGCAACTGGTTGAGATAAAAAGGGTGGGGCGGGGGCTAGAGGAGCGCTGTATCTATTGCTGCTTTCAGGCGGTGTAGGAGAGCATGAGGAGGCGGGGTGAGGGACTCGGGGTTCAGTTTCTTGAAATCCTCGTTGGCGTTCAAAGAAGTCAACACCTTGGCAGTCCGTTTCAGGTCGAAGACGGCGTGCAGCATGCCCAGGCCGGAGATGGCGGCTCGGTAGCAATGCTTGGAGGCGTCTTCCTCGGAATGGTGGTTCTCGAGGACAAAGATCCGGTTCTCTGCAATGATCTTCAGGAAATTGTAGAACTCCTTGTAGTCAATGCCTGTGTAAGACTTCATCAGTACCTGTGGAGGTGGGAGGAAAAGGTCAGATATCGTGAGCACCAGTTCCTACACTGAATGGAATATAGATAATTTAATTCTAGGCGTCTTTGTTTCTCCCGCCTTTCCTAATTTCTTCCTTCTATCCCCCCTTATATTCCTGTGTACAAAATGAGGCTGTGTGACTGGGCCTAGCCCCAGCTCACCCAGGGAACATCGTGACTCATGGGCGTTTGAGTTCCAGCCTCCCCAGTCCCCATCTAGCTCCCCAGCAATAGACTACAGTCGCTGCCCACTGCCTCCAGATTCTAAGCATCCCCAGGTCTGATTTGCATCTAAATCCTTTCTGTGGCATCCCTTAGGGTAAGGAGGATATAGGTCGTGTTAGCTCACGCTTCCCCAAAGGGACTGCTGAAAACGAATGCTCCTTCTTGACCTTCACAGGTTACCATAAGGCAAAGAACCGTCTGTGTGGCGCAAAATCAGTAGCCGTAGGCTGTTCATGGTCGTCCCTTCCCCTCCGTGCTAATGTACATCCTTCCCACCTGCTGTGGCCAATATGATCAGCCAGCTGATGGGCTGGGAAAACACCTGCCTTGAAAAACAGACGGTGTGATGAGCAGCGGGCAAGCTTGAAACGACAGGAGCGGCTGCTGCAACTGTGCAAGTAGTTGGCCATTAACTCTGCTGCATTATGACAGTGCTGTTTTATTAGGTTGCAAGATAGAGAGCAAACGGGTTTCCGCACTCACTTCCACAGAGTGTCTTGCGGAACCACGAAGACTTGCACAGCTATTGTAGCAGCTGCGTTTGCAGTCCACAGCCCGCTTGGTCAGACGGTTGGACTTGAGTGTAAGCAGTTCCTGCCTCTGAGCAAGTGTGCCTCTGACCAAGCGGTCACAGAAAAACCCTGTCGCAATGTCTTTGACAGTCTTTAAGATGCCACAAAGCTTTTGGATTCGGACGGAAGGAGACCAGCGCAGCTCCCCCCTCCCTGCACCTTTGCGGATGGCCGGCTGCTCTACCTGACACTGGAGGTGCCAATCTTCCATGGTTTCTCTCCATTCCCTGATCTCCCGTTGGACGGCGGCGAGTTCGTCTTGGAGGAAGCTCCACATGATGGCTACGTTGCACCCGTTCACCCAGTTGTGGTTGATGGAGATGGTGTCCTCCTGAAAGAAGCGGCGGGAGGCTCAAATATTTGTCCCCTCTAACTCTAGGTGGAAATGGGGAGGAGGGTGGAGACGCCAGTGGTCTCCTGCTGACCTCGATAGCTGGATTCCCAGGGCTGGGTTGGATCCAATGGACCCACTGCATTGGCAGAAACACATTCCAAACTCTTGCTGCTCTAATTATTCCACATCCAAATAATCACTTCAATACCTAGCATGAAACACACACGAAACTGCCTTATACTGAATCAGATCACTGGTTCATCAAGGTCAGTACCATCTGCTCAGCTTGGCAGCAGCTCTCGAGGGTCTTGGAGCTCTTTCACATCACCTATGGCCTGGTTTTTGTTTTGTATTTTTACCGGAGATGCCAGGGGTTGAACCTGGGACTTCCGGCATGCACAGCAGAGACTCTTCCACTTAGCCACGGCCATACATAAGGACAAAAAGGAATTCCTCAAACATGGTTTGCCTGTATGTCAGTTCCTCAGTAGCTTAGCTGCTGTAATGTCACAGGATGTTAAGACATATTCTGACAGCACTGGGGAAACGTGTACCGTATCTTTCGCTCCATAAGACGCATTTTTCCTCCCCCCCAAAGGGGGGGGGGGGAAGTGTGTGCGTTTTATGGAGCGAATATGGAGCTTTTCTTACCTGTAACAGGGCTCTTTCTTCAGCAGGGACGCAGGGGAACGCCATTCAGGCTGGCATCCCAGCCATCCCCGCCCCTCCCTGCTGGGCCTGAGCTGTTAAGACTTAAAAGGGAAACGGCAGGAAAACCCCCACCAGGCTAAGTACTCTTTCCCTTTAAGTGCTTTCCCCCTTTAAGACAGCCAGCAGCAGAAAGCCCTGCCCACAGATTAAGCTCTGTGGCTACTTTGCACAGAAAGGCCTGACTTTGCATGGCATGCCCACGTCTCTCTTCTTTCCTTTCTCTATCTTCCTTCCTTCCTTCCTTCCTTTCCTTTTTTCTGTCTGTCTGTCTGTCTTTCTGTCTCTCTCTCTGTCCCCACCTTTCTTTCTTCCTTTCTCTTTCTCTCTCTCTCTCCTCCTCCTTCCTTCCTTCCTTTCTCTCTCTCTCTCCTCCTCCTTCCTTCCTTTATCTCTCTCTCTCTCTCTTTCTTTCTGTTTCATTTTTTCCTGTTTTCCTCCTCTAAAAACAAGGTGCGTCTTATGATCAGGTGCGTCTTATGGAGCGAAAAATACGGTATTTTTTTTTTTAAATGCAGGAATAGTTAAAAATTTCCTTCTAAGAAATCAAAAAATGAGCTCTCCAGCCACTCAGCTGGCCTGCTGCCTTGCTCCTACTTATTTGAAGGATCAAGATGCTTTATACTGAGTTATAACACTGGTACATTCGGCAAAATACTGAGCCCGGGGGACTAGCAGTTTCTCCCCAGGAAGAGATCCTCTCCCAGCCCTGCTCGAGATTAAGATTATCCTGTATGAATACTTTTACGTGGAGATGCTGCGGTTGAACTTGGGACCCTTCTGCAGCCAAAGTGTGCGCTCTGCCAAAGAGTTACGGTTCTTCCCCTTCCATTTCTTTGCGCCCAGCTCAAAAACTACTCTAGAAATCCATGCGTTGGGGCAGTCAGGGGTCATTTCGTAGAAAAAGAGGTGCAGGAGCTCATTAGCATAACTCATTTGCATATGCCACACCCCCTAACATACCGGAAGTGGGTCAGAAGGCGACACCCACCCCTCAGGCTCCACTCCACTGGTGAGTGAAACTGACCTGCTCTTCCTCCATTCCCTTCCCCATCCAATACTTTGTGCAAGAAAAATAAGCGTCAAGAACACACCCTCATTCTCTTCCTGCTCCCTTGAAACCACCAGGTTTCAAGTAGACTTGAGATACCCAGGACACGTGCACCACCCATCCCTTCCCCTTCCCCTTCCTCTCCCCACAACAAGACACCCTGTGAGGTAGGAGGGGCTGAGAGGGGTCTATTGAGAACGGCTCTTGAGAGAACAGCTCTGAGAGAACTTGTGACTGGCCCAAGGTCACACCAGCAGCTGCATGTGGAGGAGTGGGGAATCAAACCCGGTTCTCCCAGATTAGAGTCCAACTCCTGACCACTACACCAAACTGATGGGGTGGAAGCTGCTGAAGGGTTGGTGAAATTTCTCCAGTACTTATGTGCCATGTGCCCAGATAAAAAATGGTATACTCAGAAAATGTATATGCCACCTTGAGCAAGTCTCTGGAAAAGCAGCACACAGTCATAAAAGGAACAATGATAAAATTATCAATATTAAAACAAAACATTAAAAACAATAAAGACCCTAGCAGGGCTTTCTCCGGGGCGCTGCGCCTCTGCACTGCTCGGGGAAGCCGAGGAGGGGGCGGGGCTTGACCATGTGCCCGCCCCCTGGGCTCCTCACTCCCGGAGCTGCGCTCCTATGTGCTCCCGCTCCAACGGACCCCTGGGGGCAGTTGACATCTCAAAGGATGATGCCTGCTCTCCGAAATGTCTTACCAGATTGTAAACCTGATGGTGCCACCCGCTGGGAATGAAGACTATCTCCCCGGCTTCCTGTATGATCTCCACGGGAGCCGTGCTTTGGGCGTTGCTCTTCTTCAGCTCGGGTGCAGTGATGTCAAAGGGCAAGTGGCCGTGGCGGTCTCGAAGGTTCTCCTCTTGCCCCGGGGGAAAGATCAGCCATTTCTTTTTCCCACAGATATTGGCTGACCAGCTGTAGGAGCGGAAGACGTCTGCGTGAAAGGGAGTCCTGTGGGGTGAATCAGGAGATTAGGAACTGGCTCTGGCGTAGCAGAAGCGGAGGCCGGTTTGTAAAAGGGACCGGGGCGGGGGCAAACTCCCGTGTTCTCGCAGGTTCCCTAACATTTAAAGGAGGGCAGTTAATGCCAGGTATGGAGTGCTGAGATGTGAAACGTAAGTTTTCTGAGTAGGTGCGTTGTTTTAGCCTTCCTTCTAAACAACAGTGTCACTTCTACCCCTATGCCAGTTTGGTGTAGTGGTTAAGTGCGTGGACTCTAATCTGGGAGAACCGGGTTTGATTCCTCACTCCTCCACTTGCACCTGGCTGGATGACCTTGGGCAAGCCGTAGCTCTCTGTACCAGCTGTTCCCTCAAGGACAGCTTGGGAAAGAGTTCTCTCAGCCCCACCTACCTCCCAGGGTGTCTGTTGTGGGGAGGGGAAGGGAAAGGAGTTTGTAAGCCGCTGAGACTCCCTTGGGGAGTGGAGGGCAGGGTATAAATCCAATCTCCTCTTCTTCTTCTTCTCTAATCTGGGAGAACCGGGTTTGATTCCCCACTCCTCCACTTGCACCTGGCTGGATGGCCTTGGGCAAGCCGTAGCTCTGTACCAGCTGTTCTCTCAAGGACAGCTTGGGAAAGAGTTCTCTCAGCCCCACCTACCTCACAGGGTGTCTGTTGTGGGGAGGGGAAGGGAAAGGAGTTTGTAAGCCGCTCTGAGACTCCCTTGGGGAGTGGAGGGCGGGGTATAAATCCAATCTCCTCTTCTTCTTCTTCTTCTTCTCCTCTAATCTGGGAGAACCGGGTTTGATTCCCCACTCCTCCACTTGCACCTGGCTGGATGACCTTGGGCAAGCCATAGTTCTGTACCAGCTGTTCTTTCAAGGACAGCTTGGGAAAGAGCTCTCTCAGCCCCACCTACCTCACAGGGTGTCTGTTGTGGGGAGGGGAAGGGAAAGGAGTTTGTAAGCCGCTCTGAGACTCCCTTGGGGAGTGGAGGGCAGGGTATAAATCCAATCTCTTCTTCTTCTTCTTCTCTAATCTGGGAGAACCGGGTTTGATTCCCCACTCCTCCACTTGCACCTGGCTGGATGACCTGGGGCAAGCCATAGCTCTGTACCAGCTGTTCCCTCAAGGACAGCTTGGGAAAGAGCTCTCTCAGCCCCACCTACCTCACAGGGTGTCTGTTGTGGGGAGGGGAAGGGAAAAGGAGTTTGTAAGCCGCTCTGAGACTCCCTTGGGGAGTGGAGGGCGGGGTATAAATCCAATCTCTTCTTCTTCTTCTTCTTCTTCTATGCCCGTTTAGAATTAAGGCCCATGCTCTCCCCCTTACTTTCCAACAAAAAACTAGGTATGTGGTCCAAAGAACGCAGAAACCACCACAAAGCCATCTACAAAACACCAAATGACAAACTATCCTGAATCACTTTGTATGTAAAAATAATTGAAACTTTTATTGTATTGTGATAATCAGTATATAAGGAGAGAGCAACAAATGTTTTTAACCCATCTCTCCAACTCCGACCGATACGATAATCGCAACACACTCGAAGAAATAGCATAAAAGAAATATGCCTCTTGGTGCTTGTATACGAAAGTAATAATTCCTCTCATGGAACTGAACGGATGCTCAGTCGCTTTTCTTCATAAAGGAACCAAGTTCCCCATAGAAAATGTCCCGCGAGTTGAACAGGAATTCACAGTTGCTTCACATGTCTGCTAGCTTTGTTTTCGCATATCGTCGTCGCTTTCTCAAAAGAAGAACTTATAGCTGCAACTAACTGGAAGGAGAGTGATGATTCAATTCTTGCAAATAAGGGGCGCCAAAATCAACTCATCAGGTTTTCAGTGCCTGTCTTCTCTCAAGTCAAGCGCTCGGCGCTCTCAAACTGCTCATTAGTTTACAACGAACCCTATTTTGAATGCACCTTATTTGCAAGAATTGAATCATCGTTCTACTTCCAGTTGGTTGCAGCTATAGGTTCTTCTTTTGAGAAACTGACAGCGATATGCGGAAACAAAGCTAGCAGGCGCGTGAAGCGGTGTTGGAACCTATGAATTCCTGTTCAACTCATGGGAATTTGTCTACGGTGAACTTGGTTGTGATCTTGGTTCCTTTATGAAGAAAAGAGACTAAGCGTTTGTTCAGCTCCACGAGAGGAATTATTCCTTTTGTTCACTGCAGAAAGGGACCATGTATACAAGCACTAAGAGGCGTATTTGTTTTATGCTATTTCTTTGAGTGTGTTGTGATGATCATATTGGTCGGAGTTGGAGAGGTGGGTGGACAATATTTATTGCTCCCTCTTACTTTGACATAAGCGCTCAGTCCAAAGAATACACATGGGAGTATCCCGGCGGCCTTACCAGGAGCCCTTGGGTCCCATATAGACAAAGCGATAGTCATCCACTTTTATGGCGTCCCAGTATTCATTCAGCCAGTCGGAAGAGAAGTAGATTGGGATGGTGTAAACATCTTGTTCTGGGAAAGCCCTTGAAGAGAGAGTTTTAGAAAAAGGAATAAAGGACATCTGAGTGAAGCCCCGCTTAAAATTTGGGCGACAGCAGGCGAGGAGGGGCAGGGTCATAGACTGACAGTTGGCAATTTGGTTCCAAACGTACCGTTTTTCAAGTTCATGCATCCCGTTTTTCCTGCGTCTACCTAATCCCGGGTCTTCAGTTTGGCTTAGATGTTACTTTGCCCTGCGGTTCCCACTCTCAGAAGCCCACCCAGTTCCTGAGGGGCTAAAGAATTCCAGCTGAAGGCTATACAGTAGGATTTCAGAAACCCTGGGAAACAACTTGTTTGAGGTCTATGAACTCCTGGTTTCCTCCTATGTGGTTCACACAAACAGGTGTGTAACCAGGATTGCAAAGCAGCTCCTCACAATAACATGACCCAGCCCTTACAGTGGAATCCCTGGATCCAGGAGGGGTACCGTGGTGATCTAGCTACTTCACCTTCAGCCAGATCACTCAAAGGCCCAACTCAGCAGTTTGAATGATTTCAAAGAAGGCTCTCTTATATCCACAAGATAGTCAAAGGAGAAGAAGCTCGTTGCGGACTTATCTGGTCTTCCTTTAAGGATGATCAGCAGAGGCATGGGGCTAAAAGTTTTCCAGAAAATTTTCCTTTGCTTTATTTTTCAACAGAAAAACTTCCCCCGTCTTAAGGTTCATTGCTTCATAAAATTAGCAACAATAAATGCGTGAGGTTACCAATACAAGGTTAAGCAAGCTTGGCGATTCCAGAGCTGTAATTAAAACGTCCAAATAATTATCTTTAAGGATCGAGAGAACGTGTACTTTTTATTGATTTGTAAACACACGGAGAGGCTTAAAGTCACCGACACATATAATAATCTAAATTTTAAAAGACCAGGTTATGAATTCACCTGTTCGGCTACGTGGGTCAAATCAAAACCAGAGCTAAAATTCGTCTGTCTCCTCTTGCATGGTGGAAAAGGTATTGCTGCCATCAATCTAATACAGAATTAATAATGAGTAATTTGAGTTATGCAGTGTCCCACTGACCTTCACAGATGAGAGTTAAATTCGGGTGAGACAGAGTAGACTATCATATCCGTGGTATATCATCCATAGTTCTCTGAGTGTATTAAAATTAGTGTCGGTTTTTAGTGTCTTCATTCCACGTACCCCACCCCCATTTATATAATGTAAGGGAAGGAAGTGCAGGCTGTACTGCGTTCAAATTATTATTCTAGTAGTTTGTAGTAATTATATCATTTAAACTACACTTGATCCCCCCCCCCCCCATTCAAATATTTGCATCCCATCGTTTTGTTGCTTTTGAGACATAACGTTTGCGCTAAAGCAGAGCACATTCTATTTAGGGCACTGGATAATTTTCTGGAAAGTTTGTATATATATATTTTTTGGTGGGGGGGAGACCCACATTACTGATAATCGGCATTATAGAATCTGATCATGACTGGGGAACTTGTAATACGGGAGTGAGGCTCCTATCTTCCACAGCTACATTTCCTAACATGCAGTTAATTCTGTATGTCAAGTTTGAGGACAGCCCATTTATCAGCAAGGGGGCAGAGAAATTTTTCATTCATCTATTTATTTTTGAGTGTTTTTTTCTGTATTTTTCATATGTGCGTGTGTGCGCACCTGGAAGTCATGCGACCTCTGGCGACTAACCCCTACTGGGGGCCTGGGGGATATTCAGAGAGGTGGCTGAATAATGCCTGCCCCTGTCCACCCGACTGCTGGCATTCCAAGGAGGTCTCCCATCGAAGTACTTGCCGGAATCAACTCTGCTTAGCTTCCAAGATCAGGCTTGCCTGGGCTGTCCAGGTGAGGGCAGAATTTATTCATTTACGGTGCTCTTTGTCTATGGCACACTCAAGCATTGCTGGGTGTTCAGTACCTATTTTCAGTGCCACTGAAATCTCCAGCTCTTAGAAGGGATGGCAGGTTGACAGGGGAAAAAGCTTGCTCAGCTACAGGGCCGGTTTCAGTCAAGTATTAGGAGAAACTTCCGAGCAGGGACAGCGGCTCAGCAACGGAACCGATCACCTGGAGAGAGGTCCCTCTGGCAGTCTGGAAGCGGGGGATGTCTGAGATCCCCTAAGCTTTGAGTTCTCTGTACTTAGTAGGGGTTGCCTATGGCCATACCGCCTGATCTCGTCTGATCTCTGAAGCTAAACACTGAAGGTTCAAAAAGATGGCTTCTAAAACTCTAGGATTCTGATAAAAAAAAAAAGTCAAACGATTGGAGAAAAAAAAATCTTTCTTCAACTTGCAACGCAACAGAAACCCAGATGAGCACAAACCCTATCCACTGTATTTATTGCAAGCATTGCTTGTTGGGGAAGCTCACCTAGAGGATTGTGTTCGGTTTTGGGTACCACGGTTTAAGAAGGATATAGACAACCTGGAAGGTGTCCAGAGGAGGGTAATGAAGATGGCGAGGGGTCTGGAGACCAAGTCCTATGAGGAAAGACTGAAGGAGCTGGGTATGTTTAGCCGGGAGAGGAGATGACTGAGAGGGGATACGATCACCATCTCCAGTTACTTAAAGGGCTGGCATACAGAGGATGTAGCAGAGTTGTTCTCTGTTGCCCCGGAAGGATGGACCAGAACCAATGGGTTGAAATTAAATCAAAAGAGTTTTTGGCTAAACGTTGGGAAGAACTTCCTGAGCAGTGCCTCAGTGGAACAGGCTTCCTCGGGAGGTGGTGGGCTCTCCTCCTTTGGAGGTTTTCAGACAGAGGCTGGATGGCCATCTGACAGCACTGCTGATCGTGTGAACTTGGGCAGATCATGAGAGGGAGGGCAGGAAGGGTTGCCTCGGTGCTTAGTCCTCGTGGCCCTCTTTTACACACCCAGGGAAATGCTGATCGTCACATTGTGGTCAAGAAGCAATTCTTCTCCAGGCCAGTTTAGCCAGGGATCCCAGAGGTTTTTTGTTATCTTCTGGGCATGGAACAGGGGTCACTACGGGTGTGTGGGAGGGAGGTATTTGTAAATCTCCTGCATTATGTGGGGGGTTGGACTAGATGACCATGGTGATCCCTTCGGACTCCATGATTCTATAAGGTCCCTATGTCCTGTTACCCAACATCAATGGACTTCTCTACCTGCATTTCACTGTTCCAGAATCCCAAATGTCAGCCATAATGCAACTAGGCAAACGTAGATTAATGAAGACGAATACAAGATGCCAGAGAAGAAAAAACGGTTTTCTCATACGGGTAACGCTTGCATAACTCAACTGCGTGCAGACGTGGGAGAAAGGGAGGGAAATGCATTCAGCATAGAAAGGAACAGCAAATACCAGGCAAAGGCACAGGGGGAACTGCAAGCCAAACCAGCGCCTGTTTGCATTTGGGATCTCCGGCCATGCAGTCGCGACCTTAGGTGTGGCTACAGTCTCGACACGGGCGGCTGCTAAGAAAGAATGCTTCCGGAAGCTGGATCACTTGGCAAGGGAACGTCAGGGGCGCCGTTCGGCAGCATTCCGAAACTCGGTAAAAGCATGCTGAGGAATTCCAAGACTCACCTGTGCAGGTGCCAATCCTTGAGGTAAAGGCACCCTCGGGGCGAGCGGTAATTTTTTTTAATGTGTTCTTTCCAATAGCTTATATACTCCTTGAGTTTGAGGCGCTCCTTTGGGTTAGAATTGTATTCCTTGACATCACAGTTGGCAACGGGTACTACAGCCTCCCCTGAAACATAAACTCTTTGAGCCCACTGGGGAGAAGAACGGAAGCCATATTGGGGTTATCGATAGAAAGAGCGCCAAGCCCTCCGGCCTGTCAAAAGGGTCAATCACCTTTGAGGTAGGGTTAAGGGAACTGCAGCATGACAAAGCAAACAAAAGGAACTTCCTTCAACTGTTTCCTGATCTACTGAATGCTGGGAAATATAGACTGACCAGCAGGACGGCCTAGGACACATGAAGGCTCTACTGAATCAGAACCGTAGTCCATCAAGGTCAGTATTGTCTACACAGACTGAGAGCAGCTCTCCAGGGTCCTCAGGCAGATGTCTTTCACAACAGGGAGCCAGTTTGGTGTAGTGGTTAAGTGCGCGGACTCTAATCTGGGAGAACCGGGTTTGATTCCCCACTCCTCCACTTGCACCTGGCTGGATGACCTTGGGCAAGCCAAAGCTCTGGACCAGCTGTTCTCTCAAGGACAGCTTGGGAAAGAGCTCTCTCAGCCCCACCTATCTCAGAAGGTGTCTGTTGTGGGGAGGGGAAGGGAAAGGAGTTTGTAAGCCGCTCTGAGACTCCAAGTGAGTGAAGGGTGGGGTATAAATCCAATCTCTTCTTCTATTACCTCACCTTTTAAACCAGAGATGCCAGGGATTGAACCTGGGACCGTCTGCAAGCCAAGAAGGTGCTCAGCCACTGAGCCACAGCCCCTCCCCAAACAGACCAGAAAGTCTTTCAACGAGACTTCTGTTCTGAAGCAACTGTCGGATTTTGACTGTTACGTGTTGTTATTACAGTATGACACAGCCCTTAGCTTGCTTCTTGCACTCACATGCCTATGGAAAAAACAAATGCTTCAGGGGGCTTTTCTTAAATTTAGAGATATATCTTTTGTGCCTGCTCATGAGCAAAATGAAGGGGAAATAGAGATAAGCATAGACAATCCATAGCCTTTTTTCCACTAACATCTGAAGAGCCAGCATGGTGTAGTGGATAATAGCAGCGGACTCTTCCCCTTCTCCACGGGAAGTCTGCTGGGTGACCTTGGGCCCATCCCAGTTCTCTCAGAACTCTCTCAGCCGTACCTGACTCACAAAGTGCCTTAAAGGGAATGTGCTTGTAAGCGAGGTAGAGAAAAGCAGGGCATAAAAACCTTTTCTTCTTTTTAAAATCATTTTCCCCAGAACTTTTCTAGTGACTGGCTAAAAACCTGAGGGGGGAATGAGGAAGCCACTGGTTTCAATCTCACAAGGACACTCAGTGGTCTAGGCAAGCTCTAAATGCTTAGCCTTAGTCCTGCCCCCCCCCCCCCCATCAATTACAGCTATAATAACGCTGGCCTCTCTTGCCAGGGCTGTTGTAAGCGTAAGAAATTAAAAGTTTGCCCTGAGCATTCCCACAGTGCTACATAAAACCAAAGCATTCTAATAACCCGCCCCAAACACTAATGCACTTTATGGTACGAGGTTCCATGGACATACAAAGCAGCTCCTCAGAATGCTTTTGATTTTGTACTCAATCCTCATAAGTGTGAAAAAAACATGCATATAATTTCTGATTTGTGTCCATCAGCACTAACCACTCTGCTCCACCCTCTAATTTGTCGCTTTCCAAAACATAAAGCGCACTCAACAGATGTTGAACATTCTTGAAAAACTTGAAAGACAGTGATCGAAGAACATCAGAAGGGCCCTCCTGGATCAGACCAGTGAGGGTCCATCTAGTCCAGCATCCTGTCTCACACAGGGGCCGACCAGTTCCTCTGGAGGGCCAACAACAGGGCAGAGAGGCCGAGGCCTTCCCCTGAGAAGAACACCAGAAAGGCCCTCCTGGATCAGACCAGTGAGGGTCCATCCAGTCCAGCATCCTGTCTCACCTGGTGGCCAACCAGTTCCTCTGGAGGGCCAACAACAGGGCAGAGAGGCCGAGGCCTTCCCCTGAGAAGAACATCAGAAGAGCCCTGCTGGGTCAGACCAGTGAGGGCCCATCTAGTCCAGCATCCTGTCTCACACAGTGGCCAGCCAGTTCCTCTGGAGGGCCAACAGCAGGGTAGAGAGGCCGAGGCCTTCCCCTGAAAAGAACATCAGAAGAGCACTGCTGGATCAGACCAGGGAGGGTCCATCCAGTCCAGCATCCTGTCTCACACAGGAGCCAGCCAGTTCCTCTGGAGGGCCAGCAACAGGGCAGAGAGGCCGAGGCCTTCCCCTGAAGAGAACCTCAAAAGAGCCCTCCTGGATCAGACCAGTGAGGGTCCCTCTAGTCCAGCATCCTGTCTCACACAGGGGCCAACCAGTTCTTCTGGAGGGCTAACAACAGGGCAGAGAGGCTGAGGCCTTCCCAAAGGTTGACTGCCAATGAACATGGAGGACTACACAAGAGAAAGCTTCCAGATCATCAAGACTGAATCTGTCAATGACTGATTACAGGCCCAGAACAATCTTTTCATTCACTGAGTCAGTCTTGGAATGACACTAGCTGGCATATCACAGCTGTATTGCAGACAGAGCTAAAAAGAAAGGACAAGTAAATAAAAGCAATCGATTGCTAATTGAGGTGGGTGACCACAAACGATGCTGTGTGCAAGAGCCAAAGACCTATCAAAACTCCTCACTTGAATTGACACCGACCAATAACAGCCAGCAACTGTGATTTAAAGCGGACTTACCGAACGTCCGCAGCAGATAGTCAAAGTTCGGCTTCCCATCCGGGGTGACCCACTTCCTCCTGCTGCCCCAGCCCTCGGTGAATTTCGCTGAGAAAACACAGGGGTCATTGGGAATCAAGTAGTCCTTGAAAAAGTCTGCATAAGTGAATGTTTCTGGCTTTTCGATGTAGTCGACATGGTCGTGGGGTTGACTGCTTGCCCCCCGGGGCGGGCCGCTATAATCGCGGAAAAACTTGGTAGCGCAGGCAAATGTGTCCCTGTCCATTCAGGCGACAGCAAGAGCCGGACACCCAGCTTAACAGGTGACAGACAAGACAAGGCTAAACTATGCTGAAAGAAAGCTGGACAGTGAAGCCGAAAAAGTGGATGGAGAGAAGGAAGCAGAAATCAGGGAAGGCGGAGTGTGCCACATAAAAGAGTCCAGTTCCAAATTTTGCTAGAAAATCTTCCCATTTGGCTTGTACTGTATATGGCTACTTATGCTGTTGGCTGCTTTTGGTTTTTAAGAATGCTTGCCTTCCGGAGCTAAAGCACACACAGCGGTGCTATGTTGCTTCCGTGCGTCTCTTTGGCATTTCGTGGAGAGCAGCAGGTGGGCACAGCCTCGGGCAGATGTCTAGAAACAAAAGAGCAGTGTATTCATTTCAAAAATTGCCTCCCAAATTTGTCCATAATGATTTATGAACCTAAGAACATCAGAAGAGCCCTGCTGGGTCAGACCAGTGGTCCATCTAGTCCAGCATTCTGTCCCACATAGTGGCCAACCAGTTCCTCTGCATGGCCAGCAACAGGGCAGGGAGGCCGAGGCCTTCCCGGTAAGAACCTAAAAGGAGCCCTGCTGGATCAGACCTGTGAAGGTCCATCTAGTCCAGCACCGTCTTACACAGCAGTCCATCAGTTCCTCTGGAGGGCCAACAACAGGGCGTAGAGATCAAGGCCTTCCACTGATGTTGCCTCCTGGCACAGGGGTTCGGAGGTTTACTGCCTCTGAACATGGAGGTTCCCTTTAGCCCCCAAGGCTTGTAGTTCCCTTTAGTCACCACAACTAGTCCTATAGCCCCTAGTTTAACCAAACAGTCCAAATCGAGGTGATTTTTCACCCCTATAAATGTCAACAGCATTAGGCTACAATTGCACAACTTATGCATCCATGATGCAGCTCTTTGGAGGAGAAAAAGGTATGAAAAATTAATGCATTAGAGACACAGAGACGCTCAGACTGCACTGGCCAAAACGGGGCAAAGGCTGGGTCAGCAACTTACCCCCTTTCCTAGATGAGAAAGACGCAGCATCCGAACCAGAACCTCGCAGCTAACATTCAGCTCTCAAGGCATCTTACAATGAGAGCGTTTCAAAACACTAAGCAGAGAAAAGGTTTAGGAGCTGTACTAATAGCAGCTAGAGCAGACACATGTGGTTTTTAATACCAAACCAGTGTGTTTGGGGACAGGAAGGGCCAAAGGCCCAGTGTCAAGACCACAATTCAAATGTGTGTGTTATGTGTGTGTGTGTGTGTGTCTCTCTCTTGTGCAAGCCCCTGGCTGCTTCTTGTAAGGTTGAAAAATACATCAGGAGAGCCCTTCAAGAGTGTAACTGGGTGATCTCGGGCAAGTCTCTTGTCTATCTCATGGCCCCCATCATTATCGGAAGAAGAGAGCAGTGGCCCTTTCTTACACGCCATGGGAAATGCCGATCGCTACTTTGGGGTCAGGAAGCAATTTTCTCCAGGCCAGTTTGGCCAAGGATTCTGGAGGTTTTTTGTCATCTTCTGGGCGTTTTTTGCCATCTTTGCTCACAAGACTCCACAGCTTAGAGGGAGGCAATGTTCCCTCTAAGCTGTGGAGTCTTGTGAGCAAAACTTCTACTTTTGTGAGCTACTGGCATTAAAGTTGTGAGCGAGCGATTTGGCTACTGCATTAAATTAGTTGGCTCTGGAGCCAGCCTTCCTGAGCTAAGACAAAAATGTGTGAGCCAGAGGCTGGAAAACTGTGAGCTAGCTCACACTCACTCAGCTTAGAGGGAACACTGGTCAGGAGCACTGTTCCCTCTAAGCTGAGTTGATGTGAGCCGGCTCACAGTTTCTCTAGCCTCCGGCTCATGCATTTTTGACGCGGCTCAGGAAGGGATGGCTCCAGAGCAAGCTGATTTAACGCCGCAGCCAAGTCGCTCGCGCACAACTTGAATGCCAGGAGCTCACAAAGTGGAATTTTTGCTCACAGGATTCCATAGCTTAGAGGGACCACGGCTGCTAACCACTTAGGGTTGCCAACCTCCAGGTGGGGCCTGGGGATCCCCTGCTTTTATAACTGATCCCCAGCTGACAGAGATGAGCCCCCCTGGAGAAAATGGCTGCTTTGAAGGGTGGCCTCTATGGCTTTGTACCCTGCTGAGGCCCCTCCCCTCCCCAAACCCCACCCTCTCCTGGCTCCACCCCCAAAGTCCCCAGGTATTTTCCAACCCGGACTTGGCAACCCTATAACCACTACTCCAAACTCACCTCCATCCTCCGTCCCCCAACATATTGCAAGCGATCTCCCCCCCCCTTGATTCTTAGCCTCCCCCCCCCATTTTGCTGGATTCTCAAACTGATTTTGGGGGGGGGGGGTTTGCAAACTGTTCCTTCCTTTTTTTTTTACCCCCCCTTCCTTTTTGGGCCTCTTATGTAATATTGAATCTAAAATCACCCCCCCTTTTCTGCCATGCCCCAGTGGAAACCCCCCCATTTTGGGGCCTTCGCCTCCACAATCGCCCACGCCGACCCCCTCCCCATTTTTAGCCACCTCCTCCTCGTCCCCCCTCCCCTCAGGAAGACCCCTCCCCCGCTGCCAGTCCTCCCCCCCCCGCCCCAAACAGCGCGCATGCGCAGACCCACCTCGGCCTCCCCCATCCAAGACCCCGCTCGGCTGTTCTCCCTCCGCAGCGGCTCGGTCCCTCGGAGGGCGCGCCCCAATGGCCGCGCACGCGCCGTGGTCGCCCGGCTCCGGCGCGAGCGAGTGGACGCGCGCGTGCGCGTGCGCCCGCGCGCTCTACCTGGGCGGTTGGCGAGGGAGGTGGCGGAGGGGAGAGGGAGGAGCCGCGAGACGGCGGAGAGCCAATGGGAGGGCGCGCCGGCTCGGCGCAAGCGCAGTGAAAGGCTGGGCCGGAGCGACGGTTTGGGCGCTGTTGGGTTTCTGTCCCCCCCCCCCCGGCTTCTCCTCAGCCCTTCCTCCCCCCCCGCCCCATTTCAGGCGACAGGTGAGCCCCTCCCGCCCCCCCGGCGACAGGTGAGCTCCTCACCCCCCCCCGCAGTTCCGTGAGGAGAGGCGGTGCTGGGTTGCCAACATCCAGCTGGGGCCTGGAGGTCTCCCGGACTGACACTTCATCAAGTCCCGCCCCCCCTTGGAGGAAGTGGAGGCGTCACGGGCCAGACTCTATGGTGTACCATAGAGTCCAGGTGGAGTCCCTCCCCGGGTTTCTTCCTCCACAGGCGCTGAAACCCGCCCCCAGGATCCAGGGGTCTCGCAGGCTGGAGTTGGGAATCCCAAGAGGTGCTCACGGCATCGTCGTCGGTGGTGGTGGTGGGGGGGCAGTGGGCATCCCAAAATCTCTCCTCCCCCCCCCCCCCGTGGACATGCCTGCAGGGGGGCTCCTCTCTCCTCTCTCTGTGCTGTAAGGGAGGCTGGAGGGCCAGTCCCACCTTGGTTGAGCTGAGCCAGTAGCACTGGGGCCGGTGTGTCTCTCCCCCTCCTTGAGAGCCAGTTTGGTGTAGTGGTTAAGTGCGCGGACTCTAAACTGGGAGAACCGGGTTTGATTCCCCACTCCTCCACAAGCAGCTGCTGGTGTGACCTTGGGTCAGTCACAAGTTCTCTCAGAGCTGTTCTCTCAAAGACAGTTGTTTCAGAGCGCTCTCAGCCCCGCCCACCTCACAGGGTGCCTGTTGTGGGGAGGGGAAGGGGAAGGAGATTGTAAGCTGCTCTGAGACTCCTTTGGGTAGTGAAGGGCCAGGTATAAATCCAATCTCTTCTTCTTGTAAACTAAAAGGTCATCTCCTGGAGGGCCACCCTCCTCCCCTTCCCAGGGCAACATCCAGCCCCTTGAAGAAGTACCAGCTGCCCTCTCTCCCCCCTTCTGATTTCCAACCTAAGGTAAGAAAAAAAGGAGTCGAATGGGATTGCTGTAAGATTCTATTACATTGGGGCTTTTTAGTGCCCCCACACCTTTACACCTTACCTTTTAATATGTATTTATTGCTTTACAGCTGTTGACCTTATTACCTTAGTTTGTCATTTTTTTGCCTTTGGGTATCTTAAACATCATCATGTGATGTGTTAACTTGCTGTTCAGTCCCTGTCTATAAGTTTGAACCTCATCCGCCATTCCAGTGTATTTGAAAAAGCATGCACGCACACAGAAGCTCATACCTTGAATAAACCTTTGCTGGTCTGGAAGGTGCCGCTGGACTCTAAATTTGTTCTGCTGCTTCAGACCAGCAGGGCTGACCACCTGGATCTGCCTTGTGGAATGGCCTACCTGAAGGGGTCCTGAAGTTTCCCGTGCATCTGATATTCTGCAAACTGTTAAACAGGCTTGCTTAGGAGGGCTTCTCTCTAAAGGGCTGTATCAGAATATGGTTCAGGGAGATGCTTGCATAAAAGAAATAGGACCTTGAATGCTGAAAGGAGACGTCATTTCGAGCAGTTACAAGCCGTTCTGGGAGTAACAAGCCCTGGAGGGGGCACGTATGGTGAGGCACTGTGAAAAAAAGCAAAAGTGTGCTGCCTTGATCTGTAATTTCATGCATATTGTAGGGTAGCTTCCCTGCAAGAGCAAAGGAAACCTAATGTGTCTTTAGTCAAGGTGTAAAGCTAACTTGCCAGTTCTAAGTTGGGAAATACCTGGAGATTTTTGAGGTGAAGCCTGAGCAGTGGGTGTTGCCTTCTGGCACACTTCTGGTGATAGTCAGGGGGGGTGGCTGTGGCATATGTAAATAAGTGATGCTAATGAGGTCCTGCACGTCTTTTTCTATGAAATGACCCCTGGCTACGTGTGTATTTATTACCTGGTTGCTGTAGGTATTATCTTGCTCTTGCCGCTTTGTTTTTTATACTTAATACCATTTTCTTCATTGTCTAACACAGGGGTGGCCAACCTTGCTTAATGTAAGAGCCACATAGAATAAACGTCAGATGTCTGAGAGCCACAAGACAGGAACAAATATCACACACATGGTTTTTTAAAAAAAATATGCAAGTTTGCTTTTTATTAACGTTAAATGGGACTGCCAAAAATAAAAACAAACGAGGAAAACCAGTTATTGATAATGATATTACTTGTTTGCTAATGATATTGAGAGAGATGGAAAGAAAGAATTAAAGAAGTGGAAAGAAAGAGAGAGAGAGAAACTAGGAAAGCAAATAGATGGGAGGGAGGAGGGAAGGAAGGAAGGAAGGAAGGGGAGGGAGAAAGAGAGAAAAATCATGCCTCCCCTTTGCTTCCCCAGCCGCCCTGCCAGGAGCCGCACAATATATGTGAAAGAGCCGCATGTGGCTCCCGAGCCACAGGTTGGCCACCCCTGGTCTAACATATATTTGATACTTTGAGATTGCTGTGATCCTACTTTTGTTACATTGCTTATTGGACGTTGGCAGTGTATTGATTGCATTGACTCTTGGACCAAGGGACCCAGCGGGTTGCCCATAGTGCCTGCCAAGGGCTTTGAGAAAGTGGGCAGGGCTAGTTAAGGAATTTTGCCCAGCAAGTACAGGACTAAAGTAAGGGCTTGGTACAGTTTACCACTGTGAATGTGAGAAACTGCTCACAGAACCGATTGTTTTTCCTATCCACAACTTAATTTTTTTTAAATCTATCTCGTCTCTTTAGTCTCGGGGCAACTAGAAAAAGCAGCAAGAAAAAAAAAACTACAATTAAAAAACATATTCACAGGAAAAACCTATTCAGCACTGAAAAGAGCTTCCTTTGAAGGATGGCTTGGTAGGCTCCAATTGGTACACAATGCAGCAATGAGACTCCTGTCTTGGATCTGCATCTTGGAATGTGCAATTCCAGTGCTACATCAACTGAATTGGTTGCCTGCTTGCTGCTGGCCCCAATCCAAAATGCTGCTTATTACCTTTAAAACCCATCATGAACTCAGGCTTGGCCCATATCTCCGGGTCAGTTCCCATGCACCAGCTACAACTTCCAGACACCCTCCTTGTGGTATATGTCAAATATGTCCTTCTATGGCCAGGGACCTGCATACCTGAGGGAACTCATTCCACCAGTATGGAGCCGCCACTGAAAACGCCTTGGCCCTGGTGATGGCGAGCCTGGCTTCCTTGGGGTGACGGTGCAGAATGGAGTGGTCTATAAAAAATGTCCTACGCACTTTCAGTGAGGTGCAAGTATATACAAGGTTTATTTCCAGATATCTACACAGTCTCTTACTGCAAAGCAATCACTAGCCGAGCTGTCCGACAAAGTGCTTCGCAAGGCAAGGGATACCAAGACCGGCACGCTCAGGTATCAGCTGAGTCCAATATATACAGTCATACAGCCAGTCAGAGCGAAGTGCGGACTCATCACGCACCACCTCTGGCTGTTGCAATCCAGGCAGTCATGTGACCTTTCCAACGGTCACCTCGATCCCCCGTGATCTACCTGACACAGCTGTCATCTTGTCAGCATATCATTCTTCATATGCCGACATGGGGCCCAGGAGGGTCAGTCGGTTCTGCAACCCTGACTGCAGTGCTCTCTGGGGTATATATGGGGAAAGGCGGTCCCTCAGGTATGTCAGACCCTGGCCATATAGGGCTTTAGAACCAGCACCTTGAAGCTAATTCGGTATGCTGTTGGCAGCCAGTGCAGTGTCTTCAGCACAGGCTGGATGTGCTCCCGTCTAGGGAGACCCATCAAAAGCCTGGCCACGGCATTCTGCACTAGCTGCAGCTTCCGGATTTGCGACAAGGGCAGCCCCATGTAGAGAGTGTTCTCAGCGGAGCTGGGGGACGAAGAGGAGGAGGTGGTCCCGCAGGTATGCTGGTCCCAGACCACTTAAGGCCTTAAAGGTCAGTACTGAAGTCTTGAGCTTGATCTGGTACTCCACTGGCAGCCAGTGCAGCTGACGCAGCACAGGTTGAGTATGTGCCTGGTTGCCAAAATACGAGAGAGTTCCATGTCACTGGCGACGTAGCCGTGAATGTCAGCCTAGGCCAGGGGTGGGCAAACCGTGGCTCGGGAGCCGCACGCGGCTCTTTCACATATATTATGTGGCTCCCGGCAGGGCGGCTGGGGAAGCGAAATATTAGCGAACAAATATCATTGGACAAATTAATATCATTATCAATATCTGCTTTTACCCCTTTTGTTGTTATTTCTGGCAGTCCCATTTAATGTTAATAAAAAGCAAGTTTGCTTATTTTCCAATAAAAGCAGGTAATATTTGTTCACGTCTTGTGGCTCTCAAGCATCTGATGTTTATTCTATGCTGCTCTTACGTTAAGTGAGTTTGGCCACCCCTGTTCTAGGTGGCTCTTACGCTGAGCAAGTTTGCCCACCCCTGGCCTAAGCCTTTCCTCTGCTGCTCATATGTTCCCATGCTGACCAACTGATCATCCATGGGGGGGGGGGGGGGAATCTGACAAACTGCCTAGCTCGATCCAGGTGGTCAGCTGTGTTGGTTTGAAGCAGCAGAACAAATTTAGAGTCCAGTGGCAGCTTTAAGACCAATGAAGGACTTGAATAAACCGTTGTTGGTCTTAAAGGTGCCACTGGAGTCCAAACTACCCAGCCGTCATTGATCCTTCATGTAATGGTTAAGCCAGTGGCGAGAAGTTTGTTTGTTCGTTTTTCCTGTTAACTGTTACGGAATGCCATGGTTCTAAACAGGACAAACCCTAGGCTAGAGAGTTAGCACATGTACTGGGATGTGAGCTTTTGTGATGTATCTGATGAGGTAGGGTTGATGAATCTGATGACTGTCTTGCTTGCGAAAGGTCATACAAAAACAAGATGAGAGAGAGAGACCGACCAAATCATAGGTCAAAAGGAGGGCAATCTCCAGGAATTGTTGTGGGCAGTTTGTCCATTTATTTACAGATGTTTCCTGATGCATTTTGAGGCCAGGGTCTGTCGGGGAAGATTTGGGGTGAAGGTCTGGGGCTCGATTGGATAGTTTCTGCTTCACATCCAGAAGTTCCCAGGCTGAGTTCCTGGTGTCGCCAGTTCAAAGGATCCCGTTCTAGGTGATGTGAAAGACTTCTTTCTGAGATGTTGGAGGACCACTGCCATTAGAGTAGATAGTACTGTCTTTGACAGATCAGTGGTTTGACACATGTTTGTTTTACCAAAATAGTTTTACCAAAATAGTTTTTCTTTTTCATTTTAGTCACTGACAGAGTGGAAAAGAAGGAGCCTTGTGTCAGAGAGGTATCAAAACGCTTTCTGTACTCCTCATTGTCCCCACTACAAGCAGCTTTTCTCTGTTCAGAATGGGTCATTGGACTACTTTTGGATGCAATTGTGTGTAAAAAGAAGACACTAGTGATGAAACCATTGTGAGATATTGCTGATGGCCTGGAAGGGCCTGGCTGCTTTTCTGGATACAGCTTGTGGTTCAGTGGAGGGATATATGGATGGCTCTAAACAGATAGCATCTTTTTGTAGGCTGAGGACAGACTGGCAATGTAAAGCGGAACAGCCCCACGTTGGAAGTGGAAGAAGGGAGCGTGTTCAGACATGCATATCTGTCCGTCGGCTCCGTTTCGCACTTACCCATCTCCCACTCGCTTTCCATCCGCTTTAACAGGACACCGGGAGAAACCAGTGCCCAGGGGCCGTCTTGCGCTTGCCTCCCGCTTCCAAGCAGTGTGAACTGGAAGAAGGCGGGAGGCAAGCGGAGGCGGCAGTGTGAACGCGGCGTTTTGCCAGTTTGCGCACATGCGCATATTGCCAAAACAGGCCTATCACGAGCTGTGGAGGCCGGCCCACGTGGGGCCACTCCGCAGCAGTCTGAACGCTCCGTATCGGCACCGTTGCGCAATACACCGGCCGGTGTGAACGGCCAGCCCCGGGGAGTTTTTCCCCCGCAGCAGTTTCCTCCGCATTCATCTCGCTCCAGATTGCCAGTCTGTCCTCAGCCGTAGACAGCAGACCTTCCCCTCTTGTGTCCTGGGGCACATGCAAGTGGAATGGAGAGCCAAGCTGTAGCCCCTTCTCGGAAGGTGAATAGAGCTAGTATGGCACAGGGGCTGATGCAGGGGTTCCCCAGTGTGGCGCCAGTGGGCGCCAGCGTGCCCACCAACACTTTTCCAAGTGTTTTGAGGAAGTGGGCACGGCCAGGTGAGGCTCTTGTCTACCAAGGCTTCTGATTGGTCTTTAGATATTTGATTGGCTGTGCAGATTTTTCAAAAAACATCATCATGGGAGCAGCTACCACCACAACACAAGGGTCTTCATTGTGGGACTGAGGGTAAACGGTGGCAGCCATTTTGTGGCTGCGCTCACCACGCCGTATCAGAATTCCGAATGTGCCCGCAGGCTGGAAAACGTTGGGGAGCCCTGTGCCAAAGATTGGGCCGTGATCTGGAAAGTCACCAGTTCAAATTTCAGCCAACCACTCACTAGGTAGCATTAGGTCTCTCAGCCTCTGTCCCCCCCCTGTCTGTAATCTGGGTGTCATAGTGGTGGCCTTCAATGCCAGGCTCTCAGTAAGGACTTCTGTTTTGTGTCATCTGCTGGGTATGGCTTCATTGCATCTTTTTTTAGCATACTAAGCGAGCCTTTGTGGGACTTCCTGTCTCAACAGAGACCCATTGGATCAGATTTCATTATATATCACGGGCGTTGTTGCAGTAAGCCAAATGTTTGTGGTACCGGGGTATTAACAAATCGTTGTTTGTATATTGAGATGGTAGATGACTAATCCAGTGCTAAATGTATAGCTCACAGGTGAATCATGCAGTCCATAAGTACTTAACATTTGGCCTTTTCCCATAACTTCTCTTTCCCTTGAGTCTTACATCGGCAAGTATCTTCCTTGCGAGAGAAAAATTTTTTTTTTGGATTTATCTTTTTTCTTCCATAGATTCCCCCTCCCCTTTTGGGTACCCAATGCATTGATCCATTCAGAAATTATTGGGGCCGTTTGTGTTTTGCTCGGAAATCACGAGGCTTCCGTTGCAGACTTTATAAAACTTTAAGCGATGGCAAACATGAGGTTGTCTGAAGATCCTGAATCCACAAACAGAGAAGGTAAACCGGGTAGCATCCTTAAGTAAATACAATAAATCGTGTAGAAGGGCTGGAGTGGGTAAAAAAGTCATAACAATGTACAATTCTGCTTTTTTCGAGGGGGCAGAACGGCTGTGTGGGTTCGCAAGAACTGTGGGCTCAATTTACGCAAGAGTATACCTTGCTTGAATCCTCTGTGCCTGAGCACAGGTGGCAGAATCCATGATCTGATTCTGTTAAAAACCACCACGTGTGAGATTGGATGGAAGGTCTAACTGTAACGGCACATTTCTGAATGTGAGCCAACTTTTAATTCTTGTAATCAAGTAAGGGATATGCATATGTCAACCTGTCTTTTGTCCAGATGCGGGTATACTGGACAGTGTTGCCACTGTAGAGATTTCAAGTGTTCCCCCCCCAAAAAACACCCCAGAAATAATTGCCGGGGGGGGGGGAGGGGTGTTTCCCTGATGATTTTTTTCTGGTTTTTTTTCACTGGAAAAATTGAGATTTTGGTGATTTTTGGGGAAAAGAACACTCATTAAACATTTTCTCTTTTGGAATGGGAGTAATGCTTTGTAAAAAACAGTGCTGCTTGCTCAGGCTGTTGCAGTACAGATAGTTTTATCCAAGACACGTTTCCGCATTCGATGATGATTCTTGTGAATTCTTTAGTTATATACAATGATTCTTTAGTTATATACAATGTATTTTTAAATATATGTACACATTGTTCAAATGTGACTAATTTTGTCCATAATTAATGTGCTGTGATGTATATGAAAATACACGATTGGAAGAGGTCAGCATTTTCAGTTTGACAAAACCTAATTAGCTGTCCAAATACGCTGCTAGCTTTATGGTAACTATAAAGTTACTATACTAACTTTAGTAAACTGTAGTAACTATAGTTTAAAATCAAAATAATGCTTTTACTTTACTACAAACGTTCTTTTATATTTTCATCCCCACCCCCGCGCACCTTTCTGGTAGCAAAAACTAAGAAATATATCCTTATTGCTTTTTTACCATCAACTCTCATCTGATTTATGGAGACGCCGTGAGGTTTTCAAGGCAAGAGATGTTCAGAGGTGGTTTGCCATTGCCTGCCTCTGCATCACAACCCTGGTATTCCTTGTTGGTCTCCCAGCCAAATACTAGCTAGGGCTGACCCTGCTTAACTTCTGAGATCTGACAAGAGCAGATCAGTCTGGGCTATTCAGGTCAGGACAGTATATCCTTGAAGTAGCAGAAAGGGCAGAAGTGTGCTGTTCTCTCTCTTTCAAGTACTGGGTGCGTTCAAAATTTTACTTGTGGAAAACTAAGGCATCTGTTCCTTCTGAATTCCTTAAATACGATAGACAAATAGTGCAATGCATATTTTATTACTATAACATTTATAGTACAATGCATATTTTATTACTATAACATTTACATTCCACTTTTTGTCACGCTTCAAGGTGGCTTACGGTTATGGTTAAAAATAAAATTTATTGAAAATAAAAAAGCAAACCCCAATTGTTTTCCCCTCCTTACTGCCTTAAAATAGTCCCCTATCCCAGCAGCTTCCTCTATGATGTGACATGTTCAGAGTATGCTATGCTTTGTGCCCCGAAGGCACAGATTGGGCAGCCAACACTCAACCTGTCACATTTTGAAGATTTGGTAGTTGCATTTGAAAGCCCTCTGGACGCGGCTCTCCAGTCAGATAAGTGATGATGTCCTGGCACCACCCTTCCCTCACACTGTGATATGGAACTGTAATGAAATTGTCCTTGAAAAGCTGGGATGTTGTCAGCAGGCTAGAGAGGCATTCGGTTACTGTGCTAAAGCACTTAGCATTGCGAGTGTGGGGTAAGCAGTTGCACTGACAACCGTGGCTTCTGTAATGTGTCTGTCTGTAGAGGTGAGGTATAGTGAAGAGGGGCTTGCAGTGGATAATTGGGCAGGGTGGGAAACCCTCTCGAGTGTTGCATCTGTTGGATCTCCCTTGCAAATCCCCCCCCCCTTCAATTCATGTGTATTAGGGTTGTAAAGCAGACCTGCAGTAGGGAATTGAGTGTTTGTTTTGTAGCATATAGTTTTAGCCTGGGAGATGTTTTATTACGCTTTGGGGAGGCTGACGGCTGGAGCTACAAGGAACATGTCCTTAGACCAAAACAGGAAACACTGAGCCATTTGGGTGTGGTGGTTAAGTGCGCGGACTCTAATCTGGGAGAACCGGGTTTGATTCACCGCTCCTCCACTTGCAGCTGCTGGGGTGGCCTTGCGTCAGTCACAAGTTCTCTCAGAGCTGTTTTCTCAAGAGCAGTCCTGGAAAGAGCTCTCTCAGCCCCACCTACCTCACTGGGTGTCTGTTGTGGGAAGGGGAAGGAGTTTGTAAGTCACTCTGAGACTCCGAGTGAAGGGCAGGGTATAAATCCGATCTCCTCCTCCTCTTCTGAAGTGGTTAATATGGTTGAGGCTTTGACTTGAGTATAAAGTCTGGTTTCAGATTCTCGTGTGGCCATCTTTGCTGCACTCCTGTATCAGTTTAGCTTTTATGGAGTCTCCTTCCCTCCCAAAATACCAGATCCATTAAAAAAAAAGATATTATACAGGGATTCGCAAATACACTCACCAAGTTTCAAGGAACAGCTGTATCTTTTGATCTGGTAATCCAGGTTCAAAGAGCAGTCTAGGTATGCTTTGGGGATTTGGGAAAGCAGAGGAACTGTTGCTGCCCAGAGCGTCTTCAAAGCTCAGGGCAACAGCCAAGACAAGATCAAATTATACTTGTGGTAGGGCCAGTTGTCAAAGAACATTGTTTCCCACTCGCAAAATACTAGAACTCGAGGGTGTCCAATGAAAACGATGGGCAGTAGATTCAAGATAGACAAAAGGCAATACTTCGACACACAGCAAGTGATTAAAGTGTGGAATTCGCTGCCAGAGGATGTGGTGACGACCACAGGCATAGACAGATTTAAAAGGGGATAAGACAGACTCATGGAGGGGAGGTCTATCAGCAGCTACTAGCTGTGGTGATTAAAGGGAGCCTCCACGCTCAGTGGCACTCAACCTCTGAATCCTGGTGCCGTTGCCAGGAAGCAAGATCAGGGGAAGGCCTTGGCCTCTTTTCTCTATTGTCCCATCAGACAGTTTGAGGTAGTGGTTAAGTGCGCGGACTCTAATCTGGGAGAACCAGGTTTGATTCCCCACTCCTCGACTTGCACCTGGCTGGATGGCCTTGGGCAAGCCATCGCTCTGTACCAGCTGTTCTCTCAAGGACAGTTTGGGAAAAAGCTCTCTCAGCCCCACCTACCTCACAGGGTGTCTGTTGTGGGGAGGGGAAGGAAAGGAGTTTGTAAGCTGCTCTGAGACTCCAAGTGAGTGAAGGGCGGGGTATAAATCTAATCTCTTCTTCTTCATCATCAGGGTAACTGTGTTAAACAGGATGCTGGACTAGATAAACCACTTTTCTGATCCAGCAGGGCTTCCTTCCCTTACGTTCTTAAGACCTGCTTTCCTCCCAGTTCTGGGGAAGGACATTATTGTCTTTGCCATAGCTTTTGGCAGGCCACCAACAGTAAGGGAATCTGATTGCTAAGGCAGTTTACATTTTTGTTCTGATTGTTCTGCTTCAGGTTCGCCCCTGTAAAAAATTGCAACAGCAGTCTCTTATCTCATGTGATGGATACATGGGGAAATACAGCTGCAAAGCTGCAGTAAACCCGAGGTGTGCTGGGTTTTGTTCTTGTTTTTAATTGCACTCTCGTATTCCGGTAAATGTCAGAATGGTTCCTGGGGAGCTTTTCCCATGGCAAATGTCACTGGCATCCTCGAAGACTCATACAAATTTTCTTCCCAAATCCAGCACGGCCCTGCCACTGGGGAAATCAAAACTGTACCCGCACAGGCTGCACATTAGAAATCGGTGTTGAAATTTGTAGAGGCAACGTCATAATTATGTATTTGAGAAACATCAGGCAAAGTACATTTTGGTTGTGCTTGGTGGATGTGGTTTTTTTTATTTCTAACAGCTAGTGAGGGCTCTGTTTTCTCTTTTCCAGCTCTAGAAGTACTAAATCGCGTGTGCCTTTTGTACTTTTTGGCAAGAGGGTCCTGCAGGGAGGATGAATAGCCAATGTGAATTTATGTTTGTCACAGTCTCTGGGAGCCAGCGTGATGTTGTAGTTAGAGTGTCCACTCCAGCTCATGACAGCAGTGCTTAAGAAGAAGAGAAGAAGAGATTAGATTTATACCCCGCCCTTCACTCACTTGGAGTCTCGGAGTGGCTTACAAACTCCTTTCCCTTCCCCTCCCCACAACAGGCACCCTGGGAGGTAGCTGGGGCTGAGAGAGCTCTTTCCCAAGCTGTCCTTGAGAGAACAGCTGGCACAGAGCTATGGCTTGCCCAAGGTCATCCAGCCAGGTGCAAGTGGAGGAGTGGGGAATCAAACCCGGTTCTCCCAGATTAGAGTCCGCGCACTTAACCACTACACCAAACTGGCTCTTAGACACAGCACAGCTAGTGCCGGTTTGAAAACGGCGCTTCTCGTCTCCGTGCAGAGCCAGTGGCTTTCAAAAATATGTGTGTAGCAGACGACACTGAAAACTTTCTCAGTGGGTCACCTGAATTAAGTTTTCAGTTGACTTGGCAGCTGTGTCTGCAAGTGTGTTGATGCACAAGAAAAAAAAAATATTTTACTTGATCATGGAGAAACGTGCCTATAATTCTTAGTGTGTGAATCATTTGCACTCAGGAATGTTCTGTATACCAGAAGGAGTTCTAGATTGCCCCTAATTGTGCTGGTCAGCTGCCCTAAATGAGAGTCAGCATTGAAATGGAGAGATTGAGACTAGAAAGAACAGCCATGAATGAGCTAGAAAAGATCCTTAAGGGTAAGGGTATGCTGCCAGTGGCCGAGATCAAGGTAATCCCTGCCATAGTGTTTTCCATAACTATATATGGGTGCGAAAGCCGGGCAATGAAGCTGACAGGAAGAAAGTTGATTCTTTTGAAATGTAGTGTTGGACAACAGCAAGAATGGGTTACGCACAAAGTTGGAAATCGGCGAAAACTCCAGAACTATGGGAATGGTTGAGAAAACTGCTATTTATGGCAGAAATGGACAAGAAAACTAAACAATCAAGACTCAGCGAAGTTCTCAGAAGATTGGAAAGACTTGAAGGAATATATGGAGCGAGAGTGGAATATGAAAGACAATATTTTTACACTTTCTAACTACTGAAATGAGGGACAGAATTATAACACAAAAAATGAATTTTTAGTTAACCGTGAAACTAAACCTTTTTTCTTTTTTAACTAATACAACGTTTAAATGTATAAAAGCTATAATAGCTCAAAACGTTACCTTAGGAGGCAAATGCTTTTAAAATACATGTTTACCAGTTGATACATGTGAAGGTGCAGGTGGGGTGGGAAGTCATTTAATGATTATATCTTTTTAGCTAACTATGCAATATTATAGAGAATGGAATATGAATAAAAGCTAACTGCATTTGAAAATAATGGGGAAAAAATAAAATTCTATTGCAAAAAAGAAAGAAAAGAAATGTAGTGTTGGAGAAGAGGGCTGTGGATACTGTGGACCATCAAAAAGACACACAGGTGGTTTCTAGATCAAATGAAGCCTGAACTCTCCCTAGAAGTCACAATGACCAGACTGAGGCTATTGTACTTTGGTCACGTGATGAGGAGACAAGTGAAGTCAGTGGAGAAGACAAGCTAAGAGAAGCTGGAGGCAACAGGAAGAGAGGAAGACCCAGCAGGAGATGGACTGACTCAGTCAAGAAAACCGCGGGCCCTCAGTCTGCAGGACCCAAGCAAGGCTGTTAACGATAGGACATTTTGGAGCTCATTAATTCATACGGACGCCATAAGTGAGAAGTAGCTCGATGGCACTTTCCACCGACACACACGCTGAAGGGCCGATCCCTGTGGATCTGAAGGCCATTGTGTTGGTAAGGAAGGGGGGGGGAAACAAAACATGTCTGTGATGTGACTGTACCTGCAAGTTGCTTTTACCGCATACACATTTTAAGTTTGTTTTAGGAGGGCACTTGTATATAAAGCATCCAGAACAAGCCCCTTACATCAGCTGTCATTGTCCAGTTCTCAACCAAAGTAAAAGACAGTCTACAGAACAAAAAAGCGTAGAAGGAGGGCAGACGGGAATAGAAGATGAGATGTTCCAACGGCATGAATACAGGAGTGTATGCAGGGGTCATTTTGTAGAAAAAGAGGTGCAGGAGCTCATTAGCATAACTCATTTGCATGTGCCACACCCCCTAACATACCGAAAGTGTGTCAGAAGGCAACACCCACCCCTCAGGCTCCCCTCCACAGGTGAGTGAAACTGACCTGCTCTTTCTCCATTCCCTTCCCCATCCAATACTTTGTGCAATAAAAAGAAGCGTCAAGGACACACCCTCATTCTCTTCCTGCTCCCTTGAAACCACCAGGTTTCAAGTAGACTTGAGATACCCAGGACATGTGCACCACCCATCCCTTCCCCTTCCCCTCCCCACAACAAGACACCCTGTGAGGTAGGGGGGGCTGAGAGAGGTCTTTTGAGAACTGCTCATGAGAGAACTTGTGACTGGCCCAAGGTCACACCAGCAGCTTCATGTGGAGGAGTGGGGAATCAAACCCGGTTCTCCCAGATTAGAGTCCAACTCCTGACCACTACACCAAACTGATGGGGTGGAAGCTGCTGAAGGGTTGGTGAAATTTCTCCAGTACTTATGTGCCATGTGCCCAGATAAAAAAATGGTATACTTAGAAAATTTATATGCCACCTTGAGCAAGTCTCTGGAAGAGCAGCACACAGTCATAAAAGGAACAATGATAAAATTATCAATATTTAAATAAAACATTTAAAACAATAAAGAGCCTAGCAGGGCTTCCCCCGGGGCGCTGCGCCTCTGCACTGCTTGGGGAAGCCGAGGAGGGGGCGGGTCTTGGTCATGTGCCCGCCCCCTGGGCTCCTCACTCCTGGAGCTGTGCTCCTGCTCCAACGGACCCCTGAGTGTATGGTTTCCAATACCTTCCAAGCGTGGCAGATGCTGGCGTTAGGTTATAGCCAAAAGAAGATGAGAGCAGAGAATCGCATAGTTATGTCAAGAGCAAAGTTGACACGGTATTATTTAAAAAAACGTGTGTCCAAGTCCGCACTTTGAATTTTTGCAGGAAGTGTAGTGATGAACCAAAAGAACGCAGTGGAAGCCTGGCAAATCACAAAGGTTTCAGTTTCATCTAATGACATCCAAAGTGTAGTACAAGGAGGTAATTGTTTCTCATAATCGCACCCATAATAATCCATGTCATGGAAATTGCTGGGTGTATTAATTTAATTTGGGACGGCATCAAACGTGAATGGCGTTCTAGGTCTTCCGTGGGTACAGCATGTAAATTACCATAACATGTAGCCCTTCATAAGGATTCTTCAGGGCGTATAATAGGCTAGCATTCAAAGCTTAACGATTCTGTGTCCAGTAACAAGGAAGTGATACAACCGAAAGTCATAACCTTGAGATGGTTTTATGAGCCCGTAAAATGGGAAATTATTACCAAATTAGAGATTTAAAACTCTAACTGCAAGGGCAGCCCCACTGAGCATAGCTCATGTGAATCTATGCAGGAGAAGGAACGATGGAGACGATTTTAAAAATATATTTGTCCTTGTTTATATAAATGTTACCCTAGTCTCTTCTGAACAGTCTGCAGGGTACAGGAAAACCTTACTGTGCTGCAGCCATCTGATAGATTCCAGATCCACCTTGGATACAGACCAGCACCATCTCTACTGCCTGGAAAAATGAAGTCCTGCAGGGGGGAAACCAAAAATTCTGGGGGGTAGACATCCCTCGTGGTGACTTTTTCCGGAGTTTTGGATAGAAAAACGTTGGGATGCTTTGGGGGGCACTGAAAAAACTCTTGTTACGGGTGAAATGCTTTTCAAGGGAAGATTTTGCTCAGTCAAAATGTATCGCATAATTTTTTATAAAATATAATGTATAGCATTATATAATGGTAATTACTATTACAGATGTGAAGACCTGGGAAAAATCAGGAGTGGATTGGTGGATGATTTTGAGATGTGTTTTTTAAGCCCCCCCCCCCGGGGGGGGGGGGATTAGGATATTATGGGGAACACTGGAAAAAACGTTTGGAATGGATGAAATGCTTTTCAGGACAAGATTTCTTTTACTCAAAATGCGTGACATAGTTTTTGTTTGTTTTAGATGAAAGACAATCTGCAGCTTTAAATAATTCGTATATATACTGAAGACACATGCAGCGTATTTTCAAGGATATGTTGATAGTTTAATGCAAATAATTTGGGCAACAGGTAGCGCTCGCCAGCGTGCTGTAGTGCCTGGACTAGGTTTGGGAGACCCAGGTTCAAAACCCTCCTGTGTGACGGAAGCTTGCCGAATGATCTCGCAGCGGTAGTCACACTTTCTCAGCCTAACCTGCTGTACAGGGTTATTATCAGGATAAAACAGAAGGGAAGAAGGGATGTTGCAAGTCTCCCTCGGGGAGAAAAATGGCATACAAATGTCTCAATAAAAATAAAATACTTTAAAAATTCCATAATTTTTTTGATCATTACAGAGTTCAGTATTAAGTTTAACTTGATATCCCTATATGCTGGTAATATAGAGAGCCAGTTTGGTGTAGTGGTTAAGTGCGTGGACTCTAATCTGGGAGAACCGGGTTTGATTCCCCACTCCTCCACTTGCACCTGGCTGGATGACCTTGGGCAAGCCATAGCTCTGTACCAGCTGTTCCCTCAAGGACAGCTTGGGAAAGAGCTCTCTCAGCCCCACCTACCTCACAGGGTGTCTGTTGTGGGGAGGGGAAGGGAAAGGAGTTTGTAAGCCGCTCTGAGACTCCCTTGGGGAGTGGAGGGCGGGGTATAAATCCAATCTCTTCTTCTTCTGCTAATGACACTGTTTTTGTTCCTGTAATATACTTTCTTTTGCTTACTATGCAATTCGTTTTCTAACTCCAGCTTTCCCCCCTACCACTCAGGTGGCAAAATCTAAGAAACAAGTACCAAAGTGGTGGAGGAAAGGGCCATCGAGTCACAGCTGACTTATGGTGACCCCCTGAGGGTTTCAAGGCCAGAGACGTCCAGGCGTGGTTTGCCATTGCCTGCTTCCGTGTCACGCCCCTGGTATTCCTTGGAGGTCTCCCATCCAAATACAGGCCAGGGCCGTCCCTGCTTAGCTTCCGAGACCTAACTAAGATCAGGCTAGCCTACAGCTATCCAGGTCAGGGCACGTCCTAGGGCAGGGGTGGGCAATTGTTTTGGCTCGGGGGCCACTTTGTGGGAGCGGAGGTTAGCGGAGGGCCACACCTTTTAAAATGATTGCATTCATTAGTTAACTTTGCATTTCAGAAAAGGTATAAATTGTATCATAAAAATCAATAAATATAAATTAAATAAAATAGTGGTAGTTTTATTCAATTTATTTATTGTGCTAATTACATATCATCTATAGCTGCAAGCACATTTAATGTTAGCATCAGTTTAATGAGACAAATGTACCCCATCACACATTTCTACAATTTTTTTGAAATCAGGAGTGAGATTGCTTGTTGAGATTCTCATCACAGCCTGCAAGTGAATGTCTGTCAAAGAGCATCTATATTTACTCTTGTTGATCTTCATGCAAGAAAAACTTTGCTCACGAATATATGTCGACCCAAATATAGAGAACATTTTCCCAGCAAATTTCTTCATACATGGAATTTTTTTCAGCAGACAAAGATTTGTAAAAGTCAACTAATGTCACAGCATTAAACATTTCTTTTACAGTGTGATCTGACTGCATGTCAAGAAGTTCAAGCTGCAGCTCCTCAGGTGCTGTATCAATATCAGCAGTGATGGGATAAGAGAGCAAATTGAATTTAGGCTCAATTTTCTTGAAGTCCTGAAATCTTCTTGGCGGGCCGCAAAAAACTCTGTGGCGGCCGCATGTGGCCCCCGGGCTGCAATTTGCCCACCCCTGTCCTAGGGAATAACAGTTTGCAGCAAAAGTACTGAGTGTATTTGTTGTTTTGCTCCGGGCTCATTTCGTAGCAGGAGCTCCTTTGCATATTAGGCCACACACCCCTGATGTAGCCAATCCTCCAAGAGCTTACAGAGCTCTTCGTACAGGGGCTACTGTAAGCTCTTGGAGGATTGGTTACATTGGGGGGGGGGGTGGCCTAATATGCAAAGGAGCTCCTGCTACGAAATGAGCCTTGGTTTTGCTCACGGTAATTAAAGCATTTCTTTATCTAGAAAATTTGCATGACACTTCTCTTTATACATTTAATATAGCAAACAGTATAATTTTGTATGCCAAGTTATACATGTTACATTTTATGGTAAAGCAGTAAGTATGCGTTCAGCAGAAAGGTAAATAGTAGGTATGTTTCTCGAACATTTCTGGATTTCCTGGGGGGTCCATTTTTCATAGTTTCAGAATGTCTGGAAGTTTTACATCTCTTTAGAGGAGGGCAGGGAGCTGTTGGCAGCAGAGGAAAGGACTGGCAATAATGGGTTTAAGTTAAGGGCAGGAAGGTGCTGGATGGATCTTAGGAAAAGCTTTTTTACAGTAAGAATTGTGCAGCAGCGGAACCAGCTGCCTGGGGAGGTGGTGAGTTCCCCCCCATTGGCAGTCTCCAAGCAGCAGCTGGACAAACACTTGTCAGGGATGCTCTAGGGCTGCATCGAGTAGGGGGTTGGACTAGATGGCCTGTAGGGCCCCTTCCAATGCTGTGAGTGTGTGATTCTAATATTCTAGGTCAGGGGTGGGCAAACTGTGGCTCGGGAGCCGCGTGCGGCTCTTTCACATATATAATGTGGCTCCCGGCAGGGCGGCTGGGGAAGCTAAATATCATTAGCAAACAAATATCATTGGACAAATTAATATCATTATCAATATCTGCTTTTACCCCTTTTGGTTATTATTATTTGTTCATGTCTTGTGGCTCTCAAACATCTGATGTTTATTCTGTGCGGCTCTTACGTTAAGCAAGTTTGGCCACCCCTGTTCTCGGTGGCTCTTACGCTGAGCAAGTTTGCCCACCCCTGTTCTAGGTCAAGGGCCTTAAAACACTTACTCTGTGATCGGCTGCTTATGGGTATCATCTGAGAAAGGGCACATTATAGTGGTTGAAAACCTGTGCTTGAGGACGCTCAAATGTCAGCCAGGTAAATGGGATTTGCCATCTACAGGTCACAAGACTGACTCCCTTTATAAAGGAGGGACTCAAGCAGTTTCACAGCGAGGTTTTGGAGGACAAAGATCGGTGAGCTTGTTGGAAACGGTTACCAATTATCCACTGCATAATTGGTTTGCTTTTTTGTTTTGAAGGTGGCTGTTCCAGTGGCCTGATGAATGAGGACATCCGCATCCACACGTGGCCCTGTTCTTATTATGTCGGCTCTGAGAAACGATGGATTCCTGGCAAGCTCTCCCTGACACCCGTTTCAGTCAGATTTACGGCCGACAAATCTGGCGAGCTCCTGGTCAACTTCCACCTTTCCAGCATCAGTGAGATCAAGAAGGAGTCCTCCAACTTCATCTTCAGTTCCCTCACTATTTTGGAGACCACCGCCAAGCACTGGTTCAGTTCCCTGCAGCCCAACCGCAATGTCGTCTTCAACATCCTCGAGCACTTCTGGAGGGAGCAGCTCCTCTCCTCTGAGGGGGCAGGAGCTCAGGCCCTCCCCTCCCAGACGTCGAAAGGGAAGGAGCTCACCGGCTTGCTGGCTGGGTCTCAGAAGCGCCTGGAGGACACGGCAAAAGTGCTGGAGCACCAAGGCGAACAGTTTGATAACATGATGAAGGGACTAAACAAGATTGAATCCGAGATGGATGTGGCAGATAGGTACGGTTATGCAACTGAACTGCGACTCACACTGATCGTAAGTGGAGTGGGGTGCGGAAGTCCGCAAAGAGGCGATGGCAGGCATAGCACAGGAGGTCTGATCCTCTTCTTCTGCACTCAGTACATCGTTAATTCAGGGAAGTATCTGCCCAAGCAGTGGCGCAAGCTGTGGCCTTCGAGGCTGTAGAATGCGACTAGGGTGAGGAGTGTTGGTATCTGTGTGAGTTGTGCTAAACAGCACTGTAGCAGAGGTTGAAGACTCCAAAATAAGAGACAAAGCTATGTACAGTTTATGTACATTTATTTACAAATATTGTGCTCAGAATCAAAATGCTACGCCAGCCACCAATACAGAAGAGAAGAGAGAGTACTATACAACATGTATCATATATATACATTTCACTGTACTCAGTGGCCAATCTGGTCCATGCTGAGTCATTTCCCAAGTCATACTTCTATACAAGACTGCACCTGTCTTGTCCAGTTCTAACCAGAATAGTCATATGACTTGGTATCAACATGTCTGCAGTGATCTCACTGACAGCTCCTTGACAGTTCACTGTTTATGTGTCTCTAATACTGACAAAGAGGGGGAGAAAAGAGGGGAAATGCATGGTGGTAAAGTAGGAGCCCTAATAGCCCGGGCCAGCCTAATAATGTTGTTGGAGCTTGGAAGCTAAGGAGAGCCAGTGTGACGTAGTGGTTAGAGTGCTGGACTAGGATTCGGGAGATCTGTGTTCGAATCCCTGCTCTGGCATGGGAGCTTGCTGAGTGACTTCGCGCTCTCAGCCTAACCTACCTCACAGGTTTGTTCTGTGGATAAAACAGAATGATATAAGCCACAGTGGGGAGAAAGGCAGGATATAAATAAAGTAAATAAATACTAAATGGGTCAGTACTTGGATGGGAAGCTACCAAGGAAGTCTAGGATTGTTAAGTAGAGGAAGACAATAGCACACCACCTTGATTTGTCTTGTGCCTTGAAAACTTCATGAGCTGGAGCTTCGTTGAGTCACCATTAATCAGTTGTGACTCGAAGGCACACTTTACCTTAAAGTATCTGAAACTTTTCAAATACCAGTCTTTCTGAATTGGTTAAGGTGTCCTTTAAATCACCTGGGCAGACCATGGAAGGCATTTCAGAAATTCATAACAGCAGTTTCCTGACTGGAAGTTGCAAAATTAAAGTCCTCGATGAAGGTTTATGGCTGTGAGTTCTCAGCAGTATTAATCAATCATTGGGGGGCGGGGGCGGAAAAGGAGACTAAACAAATCCTTGACAGCAGGCAGGATCAGCAGCTATTTACCAGGATAGCTAAATGGAACCTCCATGTTTAGAGGCAGTGCACCTCTGAATTCTTGTTGGGCGGGGCTACACAGAACGGGGGGGAGCTGTTGTGTCATGCCCCTCTTGTGAGTTTGGTAGTGCCACCTGGCAGGCCATCGTTGAAAGCAGGATGCTGGTCTATAGAGATCTATATTGTGACCCAGTAGTACTCTTTTGTGAATTCCAGACCTCTGTGGATGCAGAGAAAAGTTCTTGGAAATCTTTGTAGCCTGGTTGAGCTGGCAAAGCTCAAAGGGGGTGAGGAAAGCTTCAGAGAACCTTTGGAGAACCCTGGTCTGAGGTCTAAAGAGCTACTCTCTTTGCATTCTGACCAGAGAGCTTGCAGAAGCCAACTGGGATATTCTTTGCCTTGTTTGAATGGCTGACAGCCATGTGAGACAGAAGACTAAAAACCTGACCAGCCTGATATTTGACTTTGGGTCTCCAGTGTAGGGGTGTGCATTCGGCAATAGCCGAACCGGAAAAAAATACCCGAAAAATACCTTAGATGCCTTTTTTTTCCTTCCCCAGATCGGGGAGGGGAAAGAAAGGCATTTAACACGCCGGGTTTCCCTGCCGGGTCCCTCTTCTCCTGCATGCCTGTCCTTTCCTTCCCCAGCCAGCCCGCTACGGTGGGTTGGCTGGGGAAGGGAAGGGCAGCCATGTAGACACGCCCCATTCCTTCCCTGAGTCTCTCCGCTTTTATGGAAAAACTTGGGGAAGGGGTGTGCGTGTTTAAATGCCGTTCTTTCCTTTCCCCAGATCGGGGTGGGGAGAGAAAGACTTTTAAAACATGCCAGGTCTCCCTGCCTGATCTTTTCCAGGTGCCCCGAATGCCTCCTTTCCCTCTGGTGGTGTATATCAGACCCGAAAATATTCTGGAATACCAAATATTTCCCCAATCTGAATACTTTATCAGTATTGGTCTAGGGCAGGGATGGGCAAACTTGCTCAGCATAAGAGCCACCTAGAACAGGGGTGGCCAGACTTGCTTAATGTAAGAGCCGCATAGAATAAACATCAGATGTTTGAGAGCCACAAGACATGAACAAATATTACCTGCTTTTATTGGAAAATAAGCAAACTTGCTTTTTATTAACATTAAATGAGACTGCCAGAAATAATAACAAAAAGGGGCAAAAGCAGATATTGATAATGATATTAATTTGTCCAATGATATTTGTTTGCTAATGATATTTAGCTTCCCCAGCCGCCCTGCCGGGAGCCACTTAATATATGTGAAAGAGCCGCGTGCGGCTCCTGAGCCACAGTTTGCCCACCCCTGGACTAGGGAAATTCAGCATTTGCCGATATTTTTTGGGTCTGATATACCCGAAGCATTTTTTTTTTTTGCACACCCCTATTCCAGTGTAACAGCAGCAGACAGGGTGGCGAGCAGAGTCCTGATAGTTCTGGTTATTCCGGTGACCGCTTGTTCCCGTTTGTTCCCATATCATGGAAACACTGTGCTGTTTGTAGGGTACAGTGTTCCCTCTAAGCTGAGTTAGTGTGAGCTAGCTCATAGTTTTTTAGCCTCCAGCTCACACATTTTTGTCTTAGCTCAGGAAGGATGGCCCCAGAGCAGACTAATTCATGCAGTAGCCAAATCACTCGCTCACCACTTCAATGCCAGTAGCTCACAAAGTAGAATTTTTGCTCACAAGACTTCACAGCTTAGAGGGAGCATTTACGTGGGTGAGATTGTGAAAAGAGATGCAGACGTCACAAATATAGTCACGCTTATCAACTTAACATGGAATGTCTTCAGGGGAACATGAATGTCTCAGTCCCAAAAAGCAGGGCGAAGTGGAAGCAGGGTGGTTGCTAGCCGCTGAATGAACGTTCAGTGAATGAGCTCCGAATCTGCGAACTGATTTATGAAGAAGTTCTTCGGCCTTCTTTTCGTGGCCACCAGCAACCTGATTTGACTGCGTCTGCCTTGCTTTCCCACTTAGAAAAAGAGGCTTCAGTCAGCACGCCTGGTTCGGCCCTTATGTATTCGCTTATTGAGAGCCAGTTTGGTGTAGTGATTAAGTGCGCGGACTCTAATCTGGGAGAACCGGGTTTGATTCCCCACTCCTCCACTTGCACTTGCTGGATGACCTTGGGCAAGCCATAGTTCTGACAAGAGTTGTCCTTGAAAAGAACAGTTTCCATCAGAGCCATAGCTGTGGTAGCCATAGCTCTGTACCAGCTGTTCTCTCAAGGACAGCTTGGGAAAGAGCTCTCTCAGCCCCACCTACCTCACAGGGTGTCTGTAGTGGGGAGGGGAAGGGAAAGGAGTTTGTAAGCCGCTCTGAGACTCTTAAGTGAGTGAAGGGCGGGATATAAATCCAGCTCCTCTTCTTCTTCTTCTTACAGCTACCTCTTGCAGACTGATCCTGCACTTGCCACTGGATTAAATGGAATCCCGCAAGAGCTATTTTAAAGAGTTTTTCCCCAAAAAATATTTTAAATGTCAGTGTAACACTTTGGTGTGTTAGAACTTGGTTTTGTATAGTTGATAAGAGATTGGACTCCTTCAGAATAATTCTGGGGGTTCAACCCGCTAAGCCAGTTACTGCAAAGGGGTCAGTGGTGCTCTTTTAGAATATGGTGTTTTTAGGGATACAGTTCTTAAATGTTCATGGTAGTCAGCCCAACTGGTTTCGGCACTGAGGCATGGTGTCTGATGATTCTTAGCAACGGCACAGAGACTCGCTCATCATTAGACTTCTGCCACGTTCATCCAGCTAGATGCATGCGTTACTGTGTGTTCTCTCTTTTATTTCCTTTGCATATTTTCCGTGGAGGATGTGTTCTAAGGAAAGCTGTAGGGTGGTAGAGGGTAGAGTTCAAGCTCTTGATTAATCACAGCAGTGAAGTTCACGTTTGAGAGTCCGTTTGGCGCAGTGGTTAAGTGCACAGGCTCCGATCTGGGAGAGCCGGGTTTGATTCCCCACTCCTCCACTTGCAGCTGCTGGGTGACCTTGGGCAAGCCATAGCTCTGACAAGAGCTGTCCTTGAAAAGAACAGTTTCCATCAGAGCTCTCCCAGCCCCACCTACCTCATAGGGTGTCTGTTGTGGGGAGGGGGAGGGAAAGGGGTTTGTAAGCCACTCTGAGACTCCGTACGAAGGGCGGGGTATAAATCCAGTCTTTTCTCTTCTTCTGGGTTAGGCTTGTAATAAAGCCCGTTTCCTATCTCATGGAAGTGCTCTGTTGCAAGTGGCACTGGTGGCCACCAAACTAGATACCTCCCCCCCCCCCCGGGAGAATGTATCAGTAGCTTTTTTGCTGTGGTAGCAGAATGGAACCCCCGTATCCAAAAGCAGTATATCTCTGATTACCCGAATCTGGAAGCCGGTGGCTCTTCTTGTGCCCTTACAGAAGGTTTTGTCTGACTACTGTTGGAAATAACCTAGAACTAGCTGGATTTGTGGCAGATAAAAGTAGCTTGTATGAGGAATAAGCTTCTGAGCTTGCCACATGTCTTCTCTTGATAGGTTATTGTCAGAGCTTGAATCGCCTTCTTGGTGGCCTTTTGGTGGCAAACTGTTGAAGAGCCCGGTGGAGACGAAGCCAAAGGAAGCGCACTTGGTTACAGATCCCAGCAACAAGGATGGCGTAATATTGCGCATCCCAGTCATTATCACCGAAAGGACCGATTCTATCGTCAGACCCGGCAAACTCACCCTGCTGGCTTCTGGCCTGGAGATCAGTGACTCCAGCTCTCAGGTCCTTCACCGGTTCGACAAGAAGGACGTTGATGACGTCAGAATCCACACGCCGTACGAAATCAGCATCCGCCAGAGGTTCATCGGGAAGCCGGACATCAGCTATCGGCTGCTGTCAGCAAAGATGCCGGAAGCCATCCCTGTCTTAGAGATGCAGTTCAGCAAGAAAGTACAGTTCATGGAGGATGCCCTGGGGCTCGTCGGAGCACGGAAGATGCCTCAGGAAGAAGCCGGCTCTTCCATTTGGCACGCAGGTAAAGGGCAGAAGGTTGCTGATAGTGCGCTTGGCAGCAGAGCTACCTCCCCTCCTCCCAAATAAACAGAATACGTTTAGGAAGACTACCGTATTTTTCGCTCCATAAGACGCACCTGATCATAAGACGCACCTTGTTTTTAGAGGAGGAAAACAGGAAAAAATGAAACAGAAAGAAAGAGAGAGAGAGAGAGATAAAGGAAGGAAGGAGGAGGAGAGAGAGAGAGAAAGAGAAAGGAAGGAAGAAAGGTGGGGACAGAGAGAGAGACAGAAAGACAGACAGACAGAAAAAAGGAAAGGAAGGAAGGAAGATAGAGAAAGGAAAGAAGAGAGACGTCGGCATGCCATGCAAAGCCAGGCCTTTCTGTGCAAAGTAGCCAGGGAGCTTAATCTGTGGGCGGGGCTTTCTGCCGCTGGCTGTCTTAAAGGGGGAAAGCACTTAAAGGGAAAGAGCACTTAGCCTGGTGGGGTTTTTCCTGCCGTTTCCCTTTTAAGTCTTAACAGCTCAGGCCCAGCAGGGAGGGGCGGGGAAAGCTGGGATGCCAGCCTGAATGGCGTTCCCCTGCATTCCTGCTGAAGGAAGAGCCCTGTTACAGGTAAGAAAAGCTCCATATTCGCTCCATAAAACGCACACACTTCCCCCACACACACTTTTTTGGGGAGGAAAAGTGCGTCTTATGGAGTGATAAATACGGTATTTTGTTTGTGCATAATGTAATACTTTGTGTTTCTGGAGCGCTTGCAAGTATTCAGAAACTCAAAGAGCTGAGCTCAGTAAACCTTACCATAGATTTGCAAAGTAGGTTTAGATTACCTCTCTGTTGCAAGGGGAGAGGTAAGAGGCTGATTTTCTTCAGGCCTCTTAATCAGGTGGCCTGGCTGTGATGAGGTCGGAACCAGGAGCAGCCCAGCCTTCTGTCCAGTATGGATCTGGTCGTCGTGGTTCTCCTGCTGCCCCGACCTGGATGGCCCAGGCCAGCCCGACTTCTTCAGATCTCGGAAGCTAAGCAGGGTCAGCCTGTTAGAACTCGGATGGGAGACCACGCAGGAAGTCCAGGCTTGCTACACAGAGGGAGGCAATGGCAAACCGCCTCTGGATGTCGCTTGCCCTCTTCTGGGTGGCCCAGCCTAGCCTGATCTTTTCAGCTCTCAGAAGCTAAGCAGGGTCAGCACTGGTTCGTACTTGGATGGGAGACCACCGAGGAAGTCCAGGGTTGCTGTGCCGAGGCAGGCAAGGGCCAACCACCTCCGTCTGTCTCTTGCCTCCAAAGCAGCACGAAGGGTTGCCATAAGTATGCTACCACTTGACGTCACTTTGCACACACAGTCCTTCAGCTGGAGAGCAAGGCATGGCTAAATCCTGAGGGTAGAGATGGGGATGTGATAGTAGATCCAGAAGTAAGTTCTCTTTGGAAGTAGTTTCTGGAGGGTAGCCAAGTTGGTCTTCAGCAGAAGAGCTGAATTCGAGCCCAGAAGCACTTTAGAGACCAATAAGTGTTTTGGACGATACCCTGGAAATCTTGTCGGTCTCTAAGGTGGCACTGGACTTGAATCCAGCTCTTTCTCTTTGAAAGGTCTTCTGGGATGAGATCTGCCTGACTGGCAGACTCCCAAGCTTTTTGCGACCAAGCGCCTCTGTACAAGTTTAGGCACACTTTGTTGCTGCCTTCTAGCGGGAGGGTCGTGTCTGCCTTGCATGCGAAGCCAGAGTCTGTGTCTCTTCTAGGTGCAATTCATATGTCCCCCGCCAGGTCTGAGAATTTCCTGTATATGCTTCCTGTTGCCTCTTTTGTTCATTGGTAGGAAGGAGCCGGTTCGCTATCGTTATCCGTGTCCCTTCTACATTGCCTATAACCTCTTCTCCGTTACACCTAGCGCTTCTCCTCTGATCACCACATTCTCGACTTCTGCCCATCAAATAATTTCCTCCTAAATTTTTTGGGGGGAAATGTCCCATGTCCCCCGTGAGCACAAATTATGCAAGTTATATTGCAGTTTGCCAGCAATTCTCCACAGCATTTGGGCTTAATTCCTGCCGAATATGGACCCTCTGATGTCCAGTGCAGGGGTCATTTCGTAGAAAAAGATGTGCAGGAGCTCATTAGCATAACTCATTTGCATGCCACACCCCCTAACATACCGGAAGTGTGTCAGAAGGCAACACCCACCCCTCAGGCTCCACTCTACAGGTGAGTGAAACTGACCTGCTCTTCCCCCATTCCCTTCCCCATCCAATACTTTGTGCAATAAAAATAAGTGTCAAGAACTCACGCTCATTCTCTTCCTGCTCCCTTGAAACCACCAGGTTTCAAGCAGACTTGAGATACCCAGGACATGTGCACCGCCCATCCCTTTCCCTTCCCCTCCCCACAACAAGACACCCTGTGAGGTAGGTGGGGCTGAGAGAGGTCTTTTGAGAACTGCTCATGAGAGAACAGCTCTGAAGAACTTGTGACTGGCCCAAGGTCACACCAGCAGCTGCATGTGGAGGAGTGGGGAATCAAACCCGGTTCTCCCAGATTAGAGTCCAACTCCTGACCACTACACCAAACTGATGGGGTGGAAGCTGCTGAAGAGTTGGTGAAATTTCTCCAGTACTTATGTGCCATGTGCCCAGATAAAAAATGGTATACTTAGAAAATTTATATGCCACCTTGAGCAAGTTTCGGGAAAAGCAGCACACAGTCATAAAAGGAACAATGATAAAATTATCAATATTAAAACAACATTAAAATCAATAAAGACCCTAGCAGGGCTTTCCCTGGGGCACCGCGCCTCTGCACTGTTCGGGGAAGCCGAGGAGGGGGCGGGGCTTGGTCATGTGCCCGCCCCCTGGGCTCCTCACTCCCGGAGCTGCGCTCCCGCTCCATCGGACCTCTGGTCCAGTGTATACCCAATTCCTGGTCATGTGTGTCTCTCTGAGAATTTTCTTAAACCTACAATGCATTTGCAAGCCAACCTCTTAGGAAATAGTGTGCTTCTGTGCCCCGTGCTAAAATTAGATTTCAGCAGGGATTTAGAATGATCTCTTGTTGACTAGTTGCTGAGGTCCAGCAGTTGGAAAAGCTTGTTAGCTTGGAAGGAAATAACTCCCAGGCACCTGGCAGGAAAAGTTGCCTCAACAGCTCAGCGGAAAAAACAACCTGCTGGTTGTTAAGCAGCCCGTTACATCCAGGCAAACCGGTGTCCAGTTCCTGATGCAACTTAATTGCTACCTGTACAAAAACTACTTTCTGTGGTCCTGAGTTGGGGGGAGGGGGGGGGCTTCTTACTGCTTTGGAGTCCACGAGCTGACACGTTTGATGTCCTGCCCCCACCCGTGGTGTTTACTGTTCGGCAGAAACATCACCAGGTGAAAGCCAGAAGTGGTGGAAACTCTGAGTTTTGCAGCCCTTTCAGAAGCGTTTGCAGTCAACTCCCTCCATCGTCCAGTTTGCCACTAGATGGCAGCCGACTCCCATGCCCAGTTCCTCGGCCTTCTCCATCCCCAAATCTCTCTTTTTGTGAAGAAAAGGGTACGTTTTCCAAAAAGCCAGTCAAGAGCAAACTTAAGTGTATTTCATACACATCTGCCTAACTTTCAGGGACAAACATTGCTGAGATACTTGTACTATTGTTTCCCTATCTAATAACACAGACATTTTCACAGCTCACTCCTGTGCCTGAACATTACGTTGGTTTGTTTACTTTATAGCCCACCTTTCTCACTGAGTCTCCAGGTGGATTACAAAATCCTTCCCCCTTACCTGTTGCAGAGTAGGCATTCTAACGTGGTGGTGTGGTTGCATTCTGTTCATGTTTTCCTCCACATGTTCTGATCCACTGCCCAGCTTTTTTGGTTTCCCAAGCTCTTTGGTAAACCAAGGGGTGTTCCTGGGCAGGGCAGAGGGCGCTCGGGAGCACTCATGTCCACCAGTTGGGTCCAGTGTTCCCTCTTAAGCCGAGTTACTGTGAGTTAGCTCACCGTTTTTTTAGCCTCCGGCTCACACATTTTTGTCTTCGCTCAGGAAGGAGGGCTCCAGAGCAAATTGATTTTTGTAGCAGCCGAATCGCCCGCTCATAGCTTTCATGCCAGTAGCTCACAAAGTAGAATTTTTTGCTCACAGGACTCCACAGCTTAGAGGGGGCATTGGACCTCGTTTGGATATAAACACATCGAATCCTCTCCCTCCAAAGCATCCCTTTTCTCCTGGAGAACCGATCTCTATAACCTGGAGGAGATGAGTTGGAATTCCAGGAGATCTCCAGGCCCCACCTGGAGGTTGCAAAGCCCAGTAATTTTCCATCAGCTTATTCCATTTGTGCACCATCCTTCAGGGCAGTTTATGTCATCTGTCCCCACTGCCTGTTTGTCCTAACAACACCATTGTGAAGGTAGGTTAGGGAGAGAGAAGAAGACACAGGGTGATCAGGCCAGCCCTGTGTTCTTGTGCGGCAAACTCTGTTAAGGATAGTGCTTGTGTCTGTGGAGACACTCCTTGGAAAACGCCACTGGAATTCAGCAGGGTGAGATGGCGTAGGGCGGGGTGGGAGAATGACCTGAGTGTAAGCTCTAAAAACCGATGCAGTTGCTTTACCCCGAGTCGGAACTTCTAGTTTGATGCAGTCTCTTCTAGCTGGCAGCGGCTCTTGGTGCCTGAGATTAGAGTCCTAGAAGCAAAGAGTTGGAAGGGACCTCCAGGGTCATCTAGTCCAACCCCCAGCAGAAGACTCCACCGCTTAGAGGGAGCATTGGTTGGGTCATATCCCCATTCCACAGGGTGACCAGGACTGTGACAAGAGTTCCAGTCTTGCCGACCCAAAGAATCCCCAAGGGATGTCAGGAAGCCCTCCAGGTCCATCAGCTTCCAGAGGCAGACCATCTCCACTGACCCTTGTTTTCAGATTCCAGATGTCCATGTGTCTAAACCTCAGCAGATAAGGACAGGAATGGAAAATTCCACTCCACGAAGCCATGACCTTTGGTAGATCTAAATGCCAGTTGACTTCCTAAGTGAATTTTGTTTGAAGACTGATTTTTTTTTTTTAGTCTAATGGAAGCACCTAATAACTCAGACTGTCCCAAGCTTGGCACCAGAGCAGGATGGGGGACCACCAAGGGTGGGGGACCACTGAGGAAGACTGCAGAGGAAGGCAGCGGCGAACCACTTCTGCTCATTGCTTTCCTTGAAAACCCCTTGAGGTGGAACTTCACGGGGTCCTTGTGAGTCAGTTGCAACTCAACAGCATGCTTTACCTTTCAGTCAGCACCGATAACCAGTACACGACTCTGTTATTCATTGGTATTCAGTTTTGTGAAGCTCCTTGGGTATTATTTTCAGTATCCTTTTCTAAACGACTAGGTACCACTCGCCATGTAGACCGATAGCATGATGTTGCTTGCGTAAAGAGAGAGAGAAGAGCCGGTTTGGTGTAGTGGCTGGGAGCACGGACTCTAATCTGGGAGAACCGGGTTTGATTCCTTGCTCCTCCACATGCAGCCAGCTGGGTGACCTTGGGTCAATCACGTTCTCTCAGTGCTGTTCTCTCAAAAGCAGTTCTCGGAAGAGCTCTCTCGGCCCCACCTACCTCACAGGATGTCTGTTGTGGGGAGCGGGAGGGAAATGAGATTTTAAGCCACTCTGAGACTCCTTCGGGTAGTGAAGGGCGAGGTATGAATTCAATGTTGTTGTTGTTTTCGTCCTCCTCCTCCTCCTCTTCCTCCCCCACCCCTTGGGACCCAGCAAAGGTTTGTGCCACTTGGCCCCAGACATTCTGGCCCTCAGTCCAGATGAAGAGCTACTTACCTTGGAATCCATTCCTGAGAGATGCTAACCTGGCGTTCTTCTAGTGGAGGCCAGTGCCAGCAGTCACTCTTAACTGTCTGGTTTCCTGTGCTGCAAAGAAGTCCTTTCCTGGTGGGCAGGTCACGCTGCTCTCGGTGGCCTCTGCAGCCGTGTCACCAGGAGCATTGCTTATGGAAAACTTTTCGATGGCTCTGCCTTGTATGAAGTTAGAGAACAGGTTCGCGCCCCCCCCCCCCTTGGTAGTGTCTGTCCTGGCTGAGAGTGGCTGTCCAAGGTTCCGCTTCCTCTTCCCAAGACACACCAGGGGATTCGGTGAAAGGTGTGTGCTCCGCCGCTGAGCCATGGCCCGCCGTCCCCGCCAGGGCTTTTCTGTGTGTGGCTGGATCAGAAAGTTCAGAAACGGGTGTGGCGCCTCACTGGTCCCCCCCTCCGTCCCCCATAATCCGGGCTGTAGAATTCTTCAAGGTGTTGTGTTGCAATGAGAGAATCCGAACCAACCATCAGTGGCCAGAGTCCTCAAGATGTTGTGTTGCAGTCAGATTCCGCCACGTTGGCCTGGAGCAGCAGAGCGAAGGTTGAGTCCAGTGGCAGCTCTGAGACCGAGAAGAGTTTGTGTCCAGTGGCAGCTTTAAGACCCAACAAAGTTTTATTCTGGGCGGAAGAAGAAGAGATTGGATTTATGTCCCGCCCTTCACTCCGAGTCTCAGAGCGGCTTACCATCTCCTTCCCCTCCCCGCAACACACACCCTGGGAGGTCGGTGGGGCTGAGAGAGCTCTTTCGAGATCTGCCATTGAGAGAACAGCTCTGACAGAACTATGGCTTGCCCAAGGTCATCCAGCAGCTGCATGTGGAGGAGTGGGGAATCAAACCCGGTTCTCCCAGATCAGAGTCTGCCCGCCTGACCACTACACCAAGCTGGCACACACAGGATAGCTTTGTTGGTCTCAAAGATGCCACTTGGCTCAAACTTTGCTCTTACAATGTACTTGTCCGTCAAATACGGTTACCGCCTGAACTGGGAGCCACTTTACTCGAGATCCTTGCTTAAGCCTGAGCCGCTGCTTCGATGAAACATTGTGGTGTTCTGAGGGAGCGCTGTGTGGCGTGTTCTGTGGCCACCATATTTTCCTCCATTTGTCCCCGTGCCGGCATCTGACCAGTGCACCACAAATGGCCTTTTTTAAAAAATAAAAATAAGATTGTTCAGAGCAGTCAGGGTGTTGTTGGACAAGATCCTGAACAAGAGCTTCGGGTCCGACCCTGTGGTTCTACGACATGCGCAGACAAACTGCAGTCAGTGTGTTTCAGTCAGAATGCGCAGAATCACGCCTGGAACATTTGCTTGATTCGCCGAGGCACACAAACTGATGTTCCAGACCAAGTTTGAGTTCGGGCCAGCCTGAGCGGTTCCCCTGTCGCAAAGCAGCCTGCGTCCCAGCTCGGGAGCGAGCGCCGTGATAACCAAATAATTCCCGGGGATTAAGAGTTTGCCGTAATTACTCCTGCGGGGATTTAGAGGCTTGTATTTTTAGCCTCCACTTTTGTGTCTGCCTTCTGCATTAAGTAACACAATCCACAGCCGCGGGGCAAGCCCTGTCACAGGGCCAGGCGCTTTGGCATGGGTTCCTCGAAACCCCGAGCGCGCTTCAGCTTCCGACGTCCTTTCTGGCCCGACGCCCCACAGCTGTCTGACTCCAGAGTGTGCTGCCCCTTCTCTTGGTTTACCCCGAGCATGGTGGGTGGTGGGGGTCTTCTAAGCATCCCGAGAATGAGAGACGCTTGGTGTTAAGCACCCACAACTATCTGTACTGCAAATAATGGCCTTTAATTGCCACACTTAGTTGGTATCGGATACTGCCGTCGGAGCCAGCGCTTTAAATAAACCCACAGGTGGCTCGCCGCTTCGAGAGCCACCGCCCACCCGCTGCCATGCTGACTCGCTCTTGGGCGCTCCGGTGTCATCCGGCTCGCGTTTTTGTTCCGAGGCCGGCCGACGGCCGCGTGTGCAGCTGGTTGCCAAGGGATCAGCAGTCTGTTGTTTGTTTGATTGGCGCTGAGAGAAGGAAAAGGGCATCAGCTCTTGGGGGGGAGAAAATGCAGAAAGATCAGGGGCCGAAGAAGCCAACAATAACTTGAACTCTTTTTTTTTTTTTGCCAGCCCCGAATAGGAGAAGGTGGGGGACCGAAAGTGAGAGGGGGCTGTCACAATAGCTTTCCCTGCAGGACTGATCATTTATTATTTTCACATTCACACAACAAATGCTGCTCGAGCCGGCTGCTAGCGACACCGTCAAATAATATGATTTAAACATAGCTCCAGGTGGTCTGAAGGCATAGGACAAATCTAGAGCCTAGCGGCACCTGTAACACCCACAAAGGTTTATTGACGTGAATAACCAACAGAAACAGAAAGCGACCGAAGGGGCAGCAGACTTTGCACATGAAAGCTCATACCTTGAACACACCTTTGTGGGTCTTAAAGGTGCCCCTGGACTCTAAAACGATTGAAGCATGTTTAATACCATCGAACAGCTGACAGCAGTGTAGAATAACGTGATTTAAAACCGGTATAGAGAAATGACACTAAAAATCAGTATCAAAAATTGGAAGCCCCCAAAGCCCTGCATCGCCCAGGGCCCTGCACAAGCAGGCACAGGGTGATTAACAAATCAAATTAATAATAATAATAAACTGATAGAGGGTTGGAGTCCAAGTCTTACGAGGAAAGGCTGGAAGAGTTGGGTAGGTTTAGCCTGGGAAAGAGAAGGCTTAGGGGGGACATGGTTGCAGTCTTCAAATATCTGAAGGGCTGTCATGTAGAAGACGGAGCAGATCTATTCTCTCTCGCCCTGGATTGCAAGACTAGATCTAATGGGTGGAAATTACAAGGGAGTCGATACCGGTTAAATATCAGGAGGAACTTCCTAAGTGTCAGAGTGGCTGAGCAGTGGAACAGACTGCCTCGGGAGGTGGTGGGTGCTCCGCTGGGCGTTTTCAAGCGGAGGCTGGACGACCATCTTTCAGGTATGTTGTCGGGCTGTCTTTCGGCTCTGCTCCTGCAGAGTGCAGGGGGCTGGACTAGATGACCTGCAAGGTCCCTTCCAACTCTTAACATTCTTTGATTCTAACTAGAGGGGAGAAGTAACCGGAGCTGAACAAAGTCTGCCTGATATAACCACAATCAAGTAAAATCTTGTAGAAAGCATTCACCTGTCCCAGAAGGCACAAGTTTCCTCTGACAAGGCAGTACTCCTCTTAATTCTTCGATTCTTCTTCCAGTTTGGTGTAGTGGTTAAGTGTGCGGACTCTAATCTGGAAGAGATGGGTTTGATACCCCACTCCTCCACTTGCACCTGGCTGGATGACCTTGGGCAAGCCATAGTTCTGGCACAGCTGTTCTTGAAAAATAGCAGTTTCTGTCCGAGCTCTCTCAGCCCCACCTACCTCCCAGGGTGTCTGTTGTGGGGAGGGGAGGGAAAGGGAAAGGAGTTTGTAAGCCACTCTGAGACTCCCTTGGGTAGTGAAAGGCGGGGTATAAATCCAATCTCCTCCTCCTCCTCTTATATAAGAAAGAGGTCTGCAAGCGTTTCCCCATCATCTTTGGTCTTTTGTGTTCTGAACCTTTTCCATCCGTGGTGACTCTTGAAACACAAGAACGGGAACTTAGGAAATCCGGCATCGTACCCGTGATGGAGCTCCCTCGCCTTTCAACCGGTGAACCTTAGCACCACGGATACCCCGCTTCAGTGTTCCAGTCTGAATTGTTCAAATCCATCCACTGCTCCCCGTTCCTGCTCTTCTTCTCAGTTCCTGACTTCTTCCCACCCATCCCACCCTAACCTTCTCCTTCAGAAATATAAGGCAGGGAGCTTGCCATGTGTGTATTCTGTGCAGAACCTAGCAAATGGGTATTAAAGCAGTTTTGAGGACGGTAGCTGTGTCGGTCTGCAGGAGAAGAGCTGGAAGAAGAGGAGATTGGATTTATATCCCACCCTTCATTTGGAGTCTCAGAGCGGCTTCCAAACGCCTTCCCCTCCCCCTCCCCACAACAGACGCCCTGGGAGGGAGGTGGGGCTGAGAGAGCTCTGACAGAAAGTGCTCTTTTTCAAGAACAGCTCTGATAGAACTAGGGCTTGCCCAAGGTCATCCAGCAGCTGCAAGTGGAGGAGTGGGGAATCAAAGCCGGTTCTCCCAGATTAGAGTCCGCTCGCTTAACCACTACACCAAACTGGCTAGATTTGAGTCCAGTAGTCCCTTAGAGACCAATGATATGGGGGGGGGGGGGGGGATATAAAATTTTCATTGTTAAAGCTAAATTCAGGTGGCTCGTCGTATTGGTCTGAAGCAAACAGAACAACGTTTGAGTCCAGTGGCACCTCTAAGACCAACAAAGTTTAATTCTGGATATAAGCTTCTACCCCGAAGTAAACTTTGTTGGTCTTGATGGTCAAAGCTATCAGATATCTGACGAAAGGAGCGTTGACTCTTGAAAACTTGAACTCTGATAATCTCGAAGGTGCTCCTGGACTCGAATCTAGGCATTAAAGCCGAAGATGTCCTTCCTGTGTCAGAGGTAGGCCCACAAATGTTAACTCAGCTGTTAAGCTTTTGTAGATCCTTTAGGAAAGGTTGTATACCCAGAAGATGCTTCAGTTTTTTCTAAATGACTTGATCCTGGCAGAAAGTCCTTTCCTTTGCTACTTCGCAACTCCCTTGCTAGTTCAGATGAATAGCCCCTAGAATCCCGCATTCTGTCTCCAGTAGCGGTCAGACCTTGTCCGCTTTCAGCAGCTGAGCGTGGCACAAACCCACAGTCTAAGCGGAAGGCACTTCTGGTAGTCTTCTCTGAGACCGATTTCGCACAGGCCACTTGTCTCTCATTCTCTTTGGAGTTTCCCCTCCAAGTTTCCCCTGGAGCATTTTCGTCAATTTCGCACTTGGAGCCGCAGTTCCTCATCTGCCCCCCGCGTGTTCCATTTCTCATTACTGGTTGCTCCGGGGCTGCCGAGAGGCTTCCTGCCCCTCCCATTCCCCTCCTAGCCCCTCCCTCTTCCCCTCCCGTCTCCCTCCTGCACGCTCTGGCCGCCGTCCTCCATCCACCATGCCGCCGGCAGCAGCAGCACTTGTGCTGGATGCGAGCGCGAGCCAGGGGGTGGCCTCCCGTCTCCCTCCCACACACTCTGGCTGCTGTCTTCCAGCCACCATGCCGCCGGCAGCAGGAGCAGCAGCAGCAGCACTCAGGGCGCTGGATGCGAGTGTGAGCCAGGGGGTGGGGAGGGGGGAATCATGGTTCCTTCTGGGCTTCTTAAGGCAGCAGCGGCACTTGGCAGTGGCAGCCGAGGAGGAGCGACGGCAACTGCAGCCCGGTCACCTCGCTCCACACCTGGCTGCAGCACACTGAATCTGAACCCAGAAGAAAAAGTTTCCCCCACCACAAAAATACATAATAAATAAATGTGAACTTGTGTATTATACAAAGAAAACAAGGGTGCGGTCTTCCTTCGCTGCATCACTATTTTGATACGTCAATATAATGTAATGAGGGTTTCCTTTTTAAAAAAGGGAAGACAGTCCAATCTCAAGCCAGGAGGAGCGCACCCAGAGAGCGGACGGGGCAGAAGAATCCCGCCCGCCAGCTCGCCGCCGCTCCCCCATGGGTGCCGGGGGGAAAGCACCCCCTGCCTGCTCTGCAGGGGCAGTGGCTGGAGCACCCAGGACACAAGGCAGCAGTCATCCGCCCGACCGGGGGCTCTCGGGCCAATGACGCCCGGCTCCTGCTCCCGAAAAGCCCAGCAAATCCTCCTCGCCCACTCACTTGCTTTGCTGCCTCACCATTTCAAACTAATGTAAAGAGGGGTTCTTTTTTAAAAAAAAAAAAAAAGAGGAAGAAACTCCCACCACAGGCCGTGCCAGAAGGAAGGCGGGCGAGTGGGCGTGTTTTCATTTCGGCTTCTCCCCGGAGCAAACAGGAAAATCTTCTAAAAACAGGATCTGTTTGCTCCGCGGAAACCCCGCAAAAACGTGAGCCCGGAGCAACTGGTGTGAAATCGACCAGAAGCTCCGGGGCAAGCGTGAGGGCAAACCCAGGGCAAACACTAGTGCAAAATCGGTCTGCGTGTTTCTGAGTCCGCTGCACGTCTGTGCTGCAGGACAGAGCACCATTATGCCTGCCTTTCATTTGTGCTCCAGCAGGTGGCCTAGCGCCACTGCCTTTCTTGTGCTGAAAAGAAGCCGTTGGAAAGCATCCCATCCCGCGGGTCTTTTGAAAAAACAAAGCCAGTCCAGTGGCATCTTAAAAGGTATCACCACTGACATGGGACTCGCATATTCAGCTGCTGGCCCTTTAAAGAAGTCATACCAGAGGGACAGCTGTGTAAAGCATAAAATGCATAGAATTGATACAGTTCAGTACATTAAAATCATAAGGTGCTAATGCTGTCGATGTCCCTCGAGATGGGGTTAGGTTACTTAAAGATGGTATCCCGTAACCCCGGCAGACAAGAAGTTACCAGCGGAGCGGTCTTCCCGAGCCCTAATAGGATAAAGCCGCAGTTGAGGTGAAGGGCCAGGGCTTGTTGGTAATAACAGTAGGGCAGCCCCCAGTTGAAAGCCTGGTGGAAAAGCTCTGTCTTGCAGGCCCTGTGGAACGGCAAGAGGTCCCGCAGGGCCCTGATCTCTTCCGGGAGCTCATTCCACCAGACTGGAGCCACCACTGAGAAAGCCCTGGCTCGCGTGGTGGCAAGCCTGGCGTCCTTGGGGCCCTGGAGGGGCGAATTCCACGAACCCCGCTTTTTCCATGGCTTGGCCGAGGCTCTGAGCCCAACGGAGAGCAGGCAAAGGGGGATTCCGTTGAGATTCCCTCTCCCTCAACACAGCCAGCAGGTCAGAGCCTCCCCACGTCCCAGCATCGTAACCCTCAGTGTCTCCCTGACCCCAGCAGTGTCAGCGAGTGCCGTGAAGTTGGCAGTAAGGTAAAGGTTTCCCTCGCTCAAAAGCCAGGCGAATCCAACTCTTAAGAGGCGGCGCTCATCTCCGTCTCCAAGCCGAAGAGCCAGCGCTGTCCAAAGACTTTTCTGTGGCCACGCGACTGAACGCTGAGGCGCACAGTGTGTCAATTGTAACATAATCAGAACGCAAAGCAGCTTTACAGAGAAGGTACTCCACACAGGGCTGCCATTCCCGGCAGCAGCTCCTCTTTCTTACAGCAGGCAGTTGTCCCTGCGGAGCAGGACAAAGTGTTCTCTAGAGAATGCAGTTCTCCGGGGTACGTGACAGGGCAGGGATGCACAGCAAAGAACCCGGGCTTCAGCCTCGTTTTGTCCTCCTTGCAGCAACGGGCCTCATAGGAAGCGTGATGCAAGCCGGATCGGTCCCGTCGTCCTCTCCAGGAGCGGGTGGAGGGAGCCAGCAGGCTCAGCTGCAGAAGCAAGAGGAGGTGGTTTCTCAATCTGAGGCCCAGGAGCTGAGACGGGTAAGCCAGGGGTAAGCGCGGCACAGCAAGCAAGCTGCCCTGCGAGTGCCAGATTTCCTAATGCTAAAGTGGACGTTGTGTTGATACCTTCCGTGCCTGTTCCCCATCTAACAGCTGAGCCTCTTTTGCTTTGTAGGACCCTGTGGCTGTCTCTCTCCCACGCGTGGCGCCTAGGCTTCTGGTGGTTTGGCTATGTCTAACACAGGCCTCCATAAATTTTGTTTGAATAGATGTCTTCTAGGGCTCTAGAACGCTATGGAATTGAGTAAAATCCTGGGCAGGAGGACAGTAACCTGTTTGAATGGCCGGCCGTCATAAACCTGTCTCATTGGCTTGTATTCTACAAAGCAACAATGGGAGACTGATTTTTTTTTTTCCCCTGGCACAAGTCTGCTGATGGAAGGGGAGTGGGAATGAACCCCTTTCCTCCTGCTCACTGCAGGCTGCCCCGTGCAGCCCTCCATTCATGGGGGTCCTGTGACTCCGGGTACAAGACAAGAACCCGTGGGCACTCCATGAAATTGCTGAGCAGTCGGGTTAGAACGGGTAAAAGGAAGTCCTTCACCCAAAGAGTGATTGACACGTGGAACTCACTGCCACAGGAGGTGGCGGCGGCTACGAGCATGGACGGCTTCAAGAGGGAATTGGATCAACATCTGGAGCAGAGGTCCATCAGTGGCTGTTAGCCACAAGGCATAGACGGGAACTCTCAGTCTGGGGCAGGTGATGCTCTGTGTTCTTGGTGCTTGAGGGGGGGCGACGGGGGGGGGGGCTTCTGGTGTCCTGGCCCCACTGCTGGACCTCCTGAGGGCACCTGGTGTTTTTGGCCACGGTGTGACAGAGTGCTGGAGTGGAGGGGCCACTGGGCTGACCCAACAGTGGCTTCTCCGATGTTCTTAGATATTTGCCACCCAACCTCTTCGGTTCATAAGACCTTTGAACGTATCCCACAGCCTCCTTTTCTTCATGAGATGTGTAATCTGTCTTCACCAAAGGAGAAGATGCTACAGCACAGACCCAGCAAAATTGCATATGACATGCAATGCCAGCGCCTGAATTCTGTTGTCTTTCACAGGCTCGAAGCAGCTGTATGTTTGCTTATGTTGCCAGCAGCTCCCAGGAACCTGGATCCCGTGTTCTCAGAATGCAGTCATTCCTCATTCACTAGAGTGGAAGCATAGCCAGCATATTAGCCTGTGGGTGCAGGCTGTGTTCAGCTGCAGCGAAAAATGCCGTGGTTTATTTAGAGTGCTGCCCGTGTCACGTTAGCTAATCCGTTCTAATTTTAAAATGGCCCGCAGGTGCCTTCACTGGTGGAAAACTAGCCAGGGTGGTAGCAACTGGGTTTTGTGAGCCAGTATGGCGTAGTGGTTAAGTGCACGGACTCTAATCTGGGAGAACCGGGTTAGATTCCCCCACTCCTCCACTTGCACCTGGCTGGATGACCTTGGGCAAGCCATAGCTCTGTACCAGGTTGTTCTCTCAAGGACAGTTGTCTCAGAGCTCTCTCAGCCCCACCTACGTCACAGCTGCTGATGGCACAGTTGGCAAGAGCTCCCCATGTCCGTAGGCTTCACCTAACCTTGGTCCACCTCCCAGGAGTACGTAGACAGAAAGCGAGCGTGCAGAAACAAGTTGCCTTTGGAGCAACCTTCATGAGACTCTGCTGGGAACTGGGTTTAGATTTTTCAGGTACGGCAAAGGAGGAATTTGCCAAAAGGCCATTTGTAGCAGGAGCCAGCAGCCATCATGGCAAACTACAAGAAGGCTTGGATTTGCCTTCTGAGGAATCCCCAGCACACCGAGGCCGACCTATAACACAACTGCCAACCTCTTGCAGCTGCCCACTACAGGAGGAGACGGATCATAGCGGAGAAGCTACCTTTTAGGGAACCCTGTCCGCCATGCCTAGTCTCCTCATGAGGAGTTACAGCTAAGTGCCCAAGAGATCCCGGACCACAGTTTCCAAGTGGATCTTCAGCTCCTTCCATCTGGAACCTTTTTCTGATGCTCGAACACAAGACAGTTGACAAGGCATCGCTGTCGACGTGACATCCCCATTAGAAGCTCGGGGTTATTTTTTAAGCGGCCGTGTTGGTAGCTGTCGTCTCCGCTCAAGTATAGATGAGGGAAGGAGGCCCCGTCGAGTTCCTGCGGTTACGCTTCTGCCTAACTACTCGGGGCTGACATAACATCAGCGAAGATGGGAGGGGATGAGATAATATTAGCTCAGGCGCTGTGGCCGGAGAGAGTTTGTTGGCTACGTTTTGGTCTGGCAGAATAAATCCAGTGGGCTCTTATTTCTGTTTTTCGTTTCTGCCAAAGACTGGTCTTGTCCCACCTAGAGGCCATGGGGACAGTGGTGGGGTGGGGGGTTGCGGTCCCCATCCCCATATACACACACCATGCACTATATTCTGGTCCCGTCCTCTTGCCTTACTCGCTCTGTTAATTAGCATAGATCCATATAGCTCCATTTTCGCCACTTGGGGCGTGGCCTGTAAGTAGTGGTTAAGTGCGCGGACTCTAATCTGGGAGAACCGGGTTTGATTCTCCACTCCTCCACGTGCACCTGCTGGATGACCTTGGGCAAGCCATAGCTCTGGCACAGCTGTTCTCTCAAGGACAGTTGTCTCAGAGCTCTCTCAGCTCCACCTACCTCACAGGGTGTTTGTTATGGGAGGGGAAGAAAAGGAGTTTGTAAGCCGCTCTGAGACTCCTCTGCTTCCTCTTCTTCCTCTTCCTCCTCCTCTTCTTCTTCCTCCTCCTCCTTGTCATCCTGTGAGTTTCCCCAGTAGAGTGGGAATGTGAACCTGTGTCCCAGATCCTAGTCTGAAACTCTAACCACAATACCACACTGGTTTTTGTGTGACAGCTGCTATTGAATAGTAGTAAGCAGCCAGTCCTGAGTAAGGTGCCCAAGTTGCATAGTAGCAAGTCACATAGTTTGGAGTGGTGGTTAAGAACGCGTACTCTAATCTGGGAGAACAGGGTTTGAGTCCACATGCTGCTGCTGGTGTGACTTCGGGTTAGTCACATGTTCTCTTACGAGCAGTCCTCAAAAGAGCTCTCTCAGGCCCTCCTACCTCACAGGGAGTCTGGGTAGGGGAAGAGAAAGGAGATGGTAAGCCGCTCTGAGACTCCAAGTGAAGGGCGGGGTATAAATCCAGTCTCTTCTTCTATTGGTTGGTGGTGGAGCTGGCACCAATAAGTCCTCCCTTAAAGGCCAAAATAGCCCTGTAAGGGGCCCTTCCCCCCCCCCCCTTTGCCTTTCACTGGCAGAAGTGAAGGCTTGAAGGCTGACAATACTGTTGTGGTTGCCTAGCAATGGCCACTGAGGGCATTTGTTTCTTAAAGCTACAGGTGTTACTTCTATCTTTTTTGTTTGATTTGAGATTTTTCAGCAGACCTGGGGCTTTTACCAGCTTTTAGAAAGACCTTTCTTGTCTGTCCATGGCTCCAGGCTCCAGATTTAAGTATGCACAGATGGGGGCCACATTGAAAATTAGATATATTGATACGTGTCACTCTCCGAAGTTCTGGACTTGGCACAGCAGTTGTGTAGTAGAACGGAGCCGAAAACACGTAGCAGAGGGTGGGATGTTAAATGTATGGATAACTGAGAGTTTTTCTTCCGGTGGAACCGAATGGGAACAATTTGGTGGCTTCATATGATTAACTGGTTTGGATAAACAGTGTTTCTTTTGTGCATGTTAAAATTATCAGATGCTGAGGCCCAAGCCTCCCCGAAGCCTGCTATCATGTCATTCAATAAAATTAGGTCTTTAGTTTGGAGTTGTGATTTCTCAGTGTGTTGCCCAAGTTAAGAGTGTGGCAAGTGAGTCCTCTAGGAAGGGGCAGAGGCCGAGCATCAGTGACTAGACAGCTTGTCATCATTTTACCCCACAAAAACTGTCTCGCCATCTGTCCCCCCTTAATATCTGTCCCAATCTCAGTGTTCCTATTTTGTTTCGAGCTGACTCCAAACCACAAGAGCGGGAGTAAATCTTGCTGCTGTCAGACACTCCATGAGAAAATAAAGCTGTGGTTTGAGGTGTTCCCCCCTCCCCTTTTTACTGCTGCATTGCCTTATTGCAGGGGTGGCCAACCTTGCTTAACGTAAGAACCACATAGAATAAACGTCAGATGTCTGAGAGCCGCAAGACAGGAACAAATATCACACACACGTTTTTATTTTTTAAAATATGCAAATTTGCTTTTTATTAACGTTAAATGGGACTGCCAAAAATAAAAACAAACGAGGAAAACCGGTTATTGATAATGATATTACTTGTTTGCTAATGATATTGAGAGAGAGAGAGAAAAAGAGAGAGATGGAAAGAAAGAGAGAGAGAGAAACTAGGAAAGCAAATAGATGGGAGGGAGGAGGGAAGGAAGGAAGGAAGGAAGGAAGGGAGAAAGAGAGAAAAAGCATGCCTCCCCTTTGCTTCCCCAGCCGCCCTGCCAGGAGCCGCACAATATGTGTGAAAGAGCCGCATGTGGCTCCCGAGCCACAGGTTGGCCACCCCTGCCTTATTGTAAATGAAAAAGAAGCGCTAGTGTGTGAGCAACTCTCTGATTTTTAAAGCGTTCCATTTGAGAGCCAGTTTGGTGCCGTCGTTAAAAGCGCGAACTCTAATCTGGGAGAACCAGGTTCGGTTCCCCACTCCTCCACACGCGGCTGCTGGTGTGACCTTGGGTCCATTTCAAGTTCTTTCAGAGCTGTTCTCTCGAGGGCAGTTCTCGAGAGAGCTCTCTCAGCCCCATCTACCTCACTGGGTGTCTGTTGTGGGGAGGGGAAGGGGAAGGAGTTTGTAAGCCACTCTGAGACTCCGTCAGGTAGTGAAGGGCGGGGTATAAATCCTATCTCTTCTCTCTTCTTCTCGAAATGCATCTTTGTTACACCTTGGTCAAATGTGTGCATATGCATGCACACCAAAATACTGATATTTCAGATTTCCTGGGGATCAGAGTCAGACCTCCAACAGCCCACTCCACCCCTACAAAATAATCTAAAGTGTAAATCAGGGTTCCCCAACGTGGTGCCCGCCAAGTGGGCAGGGCCAGGTGGGGCTAGTGCCCAGCGGGGATTCTGATTGGCTGTGCAAATCAAAAGGCATCCTGTTAAAGAGTTACTATGAGAGTTATTTTCAGGGGGAGTTGGTCTGAAGCAGCAGAACAAAGTTATAAGCTTCTGTATACCTCGAATAAAACTCTTGTTGGTCTCCCCAGTTTGGTGAGCCAGTTTGGTGTAGTGGTTAAGTGCACGGACTCTAATCTGGGAGGTCCGGGTTTGAGTCCCCACTCCTCCACTTGCACCTGGCTGGATGACCTTGGGCAAGCCATAGCTCTGTACCAGCTGTTCTCTCAAGGACAGCTCTGGAAAGAGCTCTCTCAGCCCCACCTACCTCACAGGGTGTCTGTTGTGGGGAGGGGAGGGGAAGGGAAAGGAGTTTGTAAGCCGCTCTGAGACTCCAAGTGAGTGAAGGGCGGGGTATAAATCTAATCTCTTCTTCTTCTTCTTCTTCTTCTCCCCCCCGTTTATTTATAGTTTTCCAAGAAAAGTTGTATATAAGCATGACCAAACATAGTTTTGAGTCTATACAGGGTTAGTACTTAACCACTTATACACCAATAACCATCTCTCGTCAAACAGAGCCCTATCCTGGCCAGAGCCCTATCTCTTTCGGCCAGGTCCAAAAATTTATAAATTACCTCTCTTCACGAGGGAATGTTATGTAATTTCCAGACTGTAGCTAGCAGAATTCTTGCAGCTGTCAACATGTAAAGTCTTAACGGTGCCACCAGACTCAAACTTTGTTCATATGAGAGTTACGCTATGCATAGCCTCACTGCCTAAGTAAGGTAACAAGTCAAAGCTACAAGTCAGTATTTCAAAATTCAACAGGTAAGCGTAATATACAACAGATCAGTGTATCGATATTCAACAGAGGGTGTCGAAGCGACAAGACAGTGTGTCGAAATCCAACAGGTTAAGTGAAGACTCCGGAATGATACTTCGTTCCGTGCAGGCCACTTCCTCAGAGGCATTCCAGCAACTGAATTTAATTGTGTCCTAAGTTATTTGACTGGCGCCCGTCTAAGAAGCTCGTTGGCTATTAATTAATTTTCTTCTTGATATCGCATTGATATTGGGCTACCAATACAAAAGGAATGCAGAGACATGACTACATGATCAATGTTCCCTCTAAGCCGTGGAGTCCTGTGAGCAAAAATTCTACCTGGTGAGCCGCTGGCATTAACGTTGTGAGCGAGCGATTTGGCTGCTGCATAACTTAGTTGGCTCTGGAGCCACATCCTTCCTGAGCCGAGGCAAAAAGCTGTGAGCTGGAGGCTAAAAACCTGTGAGCTAGCTCGCACTAACTCAGCTCAGAGGGAACACTGGATGTAATATGCTCCTGAAGAGCCGGCGCACGCTGGCTAGGCGGGATATAAATCTCAATAAATAAGAAGAAGAAGAAGAAGAGATTGGATTTATATCCCGCCCTTCACTCACTTAAGAGTCTCAGAGCGGCTTACAAACTCCTTTCCCTTCCCCTCCCCACAACAGACACCCTGGGAGGTAGGTGAGGCTGAGAGAACTCTTTCCCAAGCTGTCCTTGAGGGAACAGCTGGTTCAGAGCTATGGCTTGCCCAAGGCCATCCAGCCAGGTGCAAGTGGAGGAGTGGGGAATCAAACCCGGTTCTCCCAGATTAGAGTCCGCGCACTTAACCACTACACCAGACTGGCTCTCCAGCAGTAGAGAAAGATCCATAGGGGCCATGCACAGGGAAAACGTAGAGTCCACGCTAAGTTGCTGACACAGATTTAAGGCGCTGGTTCCCGCAAGCTAACCTTGGAATGTCTTTTGACAGATGCTGCGCAAGCTCAAGAGCCTGGCCTTGGAAACGGAGACAGAGCTGGAAAGGCAGGATGAAGCCCTGGACGTCATCACCTCTTCCGTCGATCGAGCCACCACAAGCATCGATAAGCAGAACCGTAGAATAAAGAAACTGACGTAGTGCGTCCGAGGAGCCCATTGTGACCAGGCAAACAGCAACTGCCCATTGGCGCGCAAGTCGCGATCGTCTCTAATGTTGTGTTGTCCTAACCTCTTGCAAGGGAAAGGCTGGGGATTGCAGGGAGGAAATATTGATTCGCGGGGTTTAGCTCTGAGCGGCCCTCTGCCGCTGTCAGAGAATGTGAAAGTGTGAAAGCCGAGCCTCCTTTCGCACCGGATTACAGAGCGTCATGAATTCCAGCCGACTTGAGACCTGCCGCATTACGTGTCCGTCGATAGCTTTCGAAAGCTTTTCCCAGGATCTGTGGGAACCGAGAGGACGCCAGATTACGGCATGATGCCTTGAGAGAATCTGGATGTGGTCTTACGGCAGAGGATGGCAAAGTACCGCTTGCAGGGTTCTCCCTCGATTGGCCTAATGAATGACGTTAGATAATTGCACTTTTTGTACACAGAGACTTTTGTCTTTCCCCTAAGGGTGTGATCGGCATGTTCCTCGCTAAAATAGCATGCGACCATCAAACCACCACAAGCCAATTGAGTTGCAAGAATTTAAGAGCATCGTTGGACTGGCCAAAAGAGCTTTCTGGTCATGCTCTCAGTTACCAACTGGCTGCTTTCTGGGAAGACACCCTCAAGCAATTTGTGAGAGCACACTGCCTCTGAAACGTGAAGGAGGTGCCATTCGCCTTCATGGCTAATTAGGGCTGAGACGCCATCTTCCATGAATTTGCCCGACCCCTTCTTAAAGCCATACAAGCTAACGGCAATCGCCTGCTGACGCAATTGGGTTGGCCAGTTAGTTCCTATCGACGACCTGGACAGATGCCCAAGAGGCAGGGCGCAATCCTGGGCCTTGTTTGAAAGCTCATTTCATGCTCATGGTGCCCCTCATGCGTTCGAAAGGGAATAGCTATCAGTGAAACGCCATTGATCTCGTTCGGCTCTCAAACCCGTCTCGTGGACTACGATTTTAAATGAAGTCCTCCTAGCCAAGAAACTGCTTTAACACAATAGGTTTTAGGTGTGATATAGCCCTGTACGTATTCGTGCCATCCAGTCGTGGTGTCGGTGGTTTTAAGCTGTCCCGCTACGTTATTCTCGGCATGCAACTTTGTTCTATGTCATTTTTTTCCCCCTCCGAGTTCTAAATTTTCTGGTTTAGGGTACGAGCTCTGGAAAGACGGGTTTCGGTGGAAAACTCGAGAGCCAGGAGCAACATCTAGGTCACGTCGTCCAATTCAGTGACTTTAGCTCCCTGATTTGGTTCCGAGTGAATTACGGAACATTTAGGTCTTCCCATTTGAGTTCGAAGCTCTAGGGCAGGGGTCTCCAACGTGATTCCCATGGGCGCCATGGTGCCGGCAACACCTTTTCTGGCGCCCGCCAGGTGTTTTTAGGAAAGGGGTGGGGCCAAGTAGAACTTCTGCCCAGCAAGGCTTCTTCTTTTCTTTTAACTTTTTATTTTGAGTTTTCACAAAAAGATACATACACATATAGAAAAGAAAATAAGTTTGAGTCTGTGCCTGGTTATTCTCTGACCACTTATATACCTTTGTCCATCTCTCTTCAAACAGAGCCTCATCTTGACCTTTTAGTACCGTGTTAAGTCTGTCCATTACGGCCAAGTCCAAGAATTTATGAACTACTTCCCTTCTCAAGGGGATCTTATCAGTTTTCCATTCTTTGGCCAGCAGGATTCTGGCAGAGGTCAACATATATACCAACCACCGCACTTCATTAGTTGTAAATCCGTCCAGGATTATATTTAAAAGATATATCTCCAGGGTTAACGTAAGATTTATGGATAACATTTCTGAAATTAATCTATAGATCAATATATTTGGATTTTTGTACATCTCCACCACATATGTTAAAAAGTGCCAACATTCGTTCTATATTTCCAGCAAACATTTGAAGCATTTTTGTAACATCTAGCAATTTTATCTGGAGACCAGCAAGGCTTCTGATTGACTGCTGGAGATTTGATTGGCTGTGCGGATTAAAAAAAATGTTACTTTGGCCACGGCTGCCGCCACGGCACAAGAATATACACTGTGTTACTGAAGTTAAGCTGCAGCAGTCATTTTTGGGCTGCCCCCATCACTCGGCCTTGCCGCAAGCGTGATCATCGCCAGTGGCCTCAAGGGGTGCTGCAAACTCAATAGGGGGCAATGCGCCATGCACCCCCCGGTCACTGGCTATGGCCCTGTCTCAAAGTGCTACTGGAATCCAGCTGTTAGAATGGGATGTTTCTCTTTCACTTGACATCCCACCCCCAGACGGGCTTCTCCTTCCTCCGGTCCGCCCCAGTTTTATCCGGTACTAACAAAAAGTACTTTGGCGCATGAGCGACTAGCTCCCTGTGGGATGAGCTTCCACTGGCTTAGAGCCCAACTATTTAAGCTTGCCACACCCATTTAACTATGAGAGCCAGGGTGGCGTAGCAGTCAGAGGGTCGAAGTAGGACCTGGCAGACCCCAGGTTCGAATCCCCCCACCCTGCTCTGGAAGTTCAAAGGGTGACCCTGGGCCAGTCACGCACTCAGCCTACCTCGCAGGGGAACGGAGTCTGAGTCCAGTGGCACCTTAGAGGCCAACAGAGTTTTATTCCTGGTAGAAGCTTCTGTGCGCGTTCCAGTGGGCTCAAACTTCGTCCTGCCACTTCAGACCAACACGGCTACCCGCCTGAATCTACCTCACAGGGTTTTGAGACGGATCAAGTTGGGAAGCCATGTTAATCTGTCTGTAACAGCAGAAAAGAGTTAAGAGTCCAGTAGTACCTTAAAAAGTCCTGTATCACAAAAAATGTTGTGGCAGGGTATGGGCTTTTGTAAGTCATGATCGAGGTTTATAAGATTATGCATGGGATAGAACAAGTAGAGAAAGAGGTACTTTTCTCCCTTTCTCACAATACAAGGACTCGTGGGCACTCCGTGAAGCTGCTGAGCAGTCTGGTGAGAAGGGATAAAGGGAAAGGCTTCTTCACCCAAAGAGTGATTAACACATGGAACTCACTGCCACAGGAGGTGGCGGCGGCTGCAAGCATGGACGGCTTCAAGAGGGAATTAGATAAACATCTGGAGCAGAGGTCCATCAGTGGCTGTTAGCCATAAGGTATAGATAGGAGCTCTCAGTCTGGGGCCAGTGAGGCTCTGTATCCTTGGTGCTTGGGGGGGGGGTGGCTTCTGGTGTCCTGGCCCCACTGCTGGACCTCCTCAGGGCACCTGGTGTTTTTGGCCACAGTGTGACAGAGTGTTGGACTGGAGGGGCCACTGGCCTGATCCAACACTGGCTTCTCTTATGTTCACTGCTCACTTCTTCAGATACGACGAGAATGTGAGTCTATCTGTCACGTGTCTTGGAAAGTGGAGTGATTTCAGATGCCAAATGACATTAGTAGGAAAATGACAATAGCAGGGATGATTGGATTAGATGCGATATGCAGGGAGGTAGGAGGTCTGGAGAAATCAGCATTGGTAACGAGACAGGAAACCTGGTCTCGATTGAATCAATGCTCATTACCAGTATCCAAGATTTTTTTTTTTAAAGTTATTGCCAGTTTTAAGTTTAATGACTCATGCCAGTTTTGGATGGGAAAATACATTTTTGGGAGGGAAAGATCCAGTTACCTGTATTTCTCATACTCAAAGACTCGAGGAAAACAATGTCAGGTTTGTCCTTTTATTTTATTTTTCAGCCTTGACGTGAGCTTTGGCACTTGTTTCGAGCTACTGTCCCTCTGACCTTTCGTTTCCGACGCAAGAGGGTCTGATCCCTGCATCTGGCTTTTGTGCTGCTCCTATTAAAAATTGCAACCCCCCCCCCCCCAAGGCTGCAAGTTCTTAGGATAATAGGATTAAAAAAAAAATTACCAAAAAATGGTGGGGGGGGGCAATGTTCCCTCTAAGCTGAGTCAGTGTGAGCTAGCTCACCGTTTTGTAGGCTCTGGCTCACAGATTTTCATCTTAGCTCAGGAAGCATGGGTCCAGAGCAAACTAACTGATGCAGTAGCCAAATTGCTCACTCACAACTTTAATGCCAGTCGCTCACAAAGTAGAATTTTTGCTCACAAGACTCCACAGCTTAGAGGGAGCATTGGTGGTGGTGGGGGGATACTTTCCACTCCACAATGTATCTTTTTTTGAAATAGGGAGAGGGGACTTAAAAAGGGAACAAGGGTGAAAATATTAGAAAAGCAGATGTTCTCCTTTTGCAGTTGACTGCAAAAATGGTTTTTAAATCGTTTATGTTGTCCACCACAACGGTGAGTTTGTTCCGAACAGCTGTTCTAGTAGCACAAGAGGGAGGCGGGTTCCTTTCAACACCCTGGAAAGGTGGGGTTGGGGGGACCCTGGAGGGTTTTTGCCTTCCTTTGGGTGTAGAGCAGGAGCCACGGGGGGGGGGGGGGGGGGAGAAGCTGTAAATTTCCTGCATTGTGCGCGGGGGGGGGTTGGACTAGATGACCCATGGGGTCCCTTCCAGCTCTGTGTTTCTGTGTTCCATTGTTTCTATGAAGTTGTACATAACAGACTTGGCCTGCCACTGCCCTTATATGCTATTGGAGGCGTGGCCTTACACGGCATTTGCACTTTTTATTCAGTGGTTTCCCTCTCTCCCGTTTCCGGAAGGCTCTCTCTTTTAATATTTTCAGCTGTTGCATTTTCTTACGGCGAAAGCGTATGAATCGATTTTGTATTGAGTTGCTGTGACTCCGCTAAGCGTCCATGACTAGGCTGTGTTCAGAACAGCAATGTGCTCTTTTCCATGTTTGTATTTGGAAGCTCTGTTGGCCCATTGTAACAAGTTCTTTCCTGTTATTAAAGTCACGGAATAAATGGGAATAGTGGAGTTCCCTTCATGGCACTCTATACTGCGCACTCAGCCTGTGGCCGTACTAAGAAGCATATATCTTTTGTGCCAGGCTAAATTCTTGTGGAGATGGTTTTCTACAGAGGTCATTCTGGACTCACTGCCACAGGAAGTGGTGGCAGGTACAAGCATTGACAGCTGCAAGAGGGGATTGGATAAACATCTGGAGCAGAGGTCCATCAGTGTCTGTTAGCCACAAGGTCTAGATAGGAACTCTCAGTCTGGGGCAAGTGATGCTCTGTATTCTTGGTGCTTGGAGGGGGGGGGGCAACAGTGGGAGGGCTTCTAGTGTCCTGGCCCCACTGCTGGACCTCCTGATGGTATCTGGCATTTTTGGCCACTGTGTGACACAGTGCTGGACTGGATGGGCCACTGGCCTGATCCAACATTGGCTTCTCTCATGTTCTTATATGGAGCAGAGGTCCATCAGTGGCTATTAGCCACAAGGTCTAGATAGGAACTCTCAGTCTGGGGCAAGTGATGCTCTGTATTCTTGGTGCTTGGAGGTGGGGCAACAGTGGGAGGGCTTCTAGTGTCCTGGCCCCGCTGCTGGACCTCCTGAGGGCCCCTGGTGTTTTTGGCCGCTGGGTGATTCAGAGTGTCGGACTGGATGGGCCACTGGCCTGACCCAACATTGGCTTCTCTCTCATGTTCTTAATATATTTTATTTATTTTACTTCATTTATACCCCCACCTCAATGGGGACCCAAAGCAGCTTACATCATTCTCCCTTCCTTTGTTTTGAGACCCAGGTTCAGATCCCCACTCATGCCCCAGAAGCTCACTGGTTGGGCCATTGGCCTGATCCAACGTGGCTTCTCTTATGTTCTTAGGACTTTAGCAGTCCGTCTTCACGTACCTGTGTTCCAAGTTCTGCCAAAGGGTTAAATTTGTTTCTGTGTGTTGTCGAAGGCTTTGACGGCCAGAGTTCATTAGCTGTTGTAGATTTCCTGGGCTGTATGGCCGTGGTCTCAGCGTTGTGGTCCCCGATGTTTCCCCACTTGCTGTGACTGGCCTCCTCAGAGGTATACCACAGGAAGGTGTACTCTTTTTCTTCTCACACTGACACAGAGAGCACTCCGTCTTTCTGTGTCACACCTCTGAGGATGCCAGTCACAGCTGCTGGCGAAACGTCAGAGACAACAATGCCGAGATCACAGCCACACAGCCCAGAAAATCGACAGCAACTAATGATTCTATACTGTTTGATCCTGAAAGCTCAGTTTTATGTTGCAGCGCACATTTAAATAGGTGGATTGTCCCCGAGGAGAATCTTCCAAACTGCCTTAAAAAATCTATATGAAGGTAAGTGGGATATCTATATGAAGGTAAGAGAGCCAGTTTGGTGTAGTGGTTAAGTGCGAAGCACGAACTCTAATCTGGGAGAACCGGGTTTGATTCCCCACTCCTCCACTTGCACCTGGCTGGATGACCTTGGGCAAGCCATAGCTCTGTGCCAGCTGTTCCCTCAAGGACAGCTTGGGAAAGAGCTCTCTCAGCCCCACCTACCTCACAGGGGAGGGGAAGGGAAAGGAGTTTGTTGTGGAGAGGGGAAGGGAAAGGAGTTTGTAAGCCGCTCTGAGACTCCCTTGGGGAGTGGAGGGCGGGGTATAAATCCAATCTCTTCTTCTTCTTCTTCTTCTTAAAAGGAAAAAAAAAATCCCCCCTCTCTACATTTTGGGGGATATATTCATTATTTATTTATTTAAAGCATTTTCCACGCCGCCTCTCCACCTGCTTCGGGTCCCCAAGGCAGCGAGCCTTAAGAAAAAATAATTAAAACACTGGAACACTTAAAAACAGACTTAAAGTTATGTAATAATTTTTTTTTAATTAAAGTATTTTTATTAAGGATTTAAGAGGGTACAGAAAAATTATTAACGGTTAACAATTATAGACATATTGTAACTGTCTCAGACAACATGGCTACCCTTAATGTTGGAGTGTACAATGCATCCTGGTGTTATACGTGGAGTTAATAAGTCGATCCTTCTCAGAGAGAAGTGAAAAATACAAATTGACAATACAGACAAAATTTAAATGTAGTCTCTGCTATAAGTTATAACTTTTCAGGTAAATGTGGTTTGCAACAGATGATATAAGAAGAATAGCAATTATCTCTTTCTCCAATTATAAATACAGATACAGGGGGATGTTATTTACCCATGCTTTTGGGAGTAGACCCCCTCCACTTTCAGAATACTCATTGATAATTGGGTACCATTTAGTCATGGGACTTTTTGCGTTCTGTGTATTATCCCAGCTTTCTTTTTTAATTGCTAATTTATTAAATTATGTAATAATTCAATAAAAATACATCAACAAGCACCATCAGTACCAGGAAGAGGGGCCGGGAGCCATTGCTGGGGCTCTGCCCAGTGAAACCAAGAAGTCCCCACCTGCTTGCAGAAGACACCGATCGCGCAAGACAGACGAATCTCCACGGGGAGGGAGTTCCAAAGTTGCACCTGCCCCAAGAGATCAACCTGGTCTTGGGTTTCGTTAGAAAATATTTCCATGCCACCTCTGTCCTTGGATTCAAGACCGCTACCAGTGCACCGAGGCACGGGCGCACCGGCCCCACTGTTGTGATCACCGTCTCGTAAGCATCGCACCTATGCATAGAATCAGCGTCTGCACATGTGCTCCCTTTCGGTGCTGCTTTCCAAGTGTTGCCAGTCACGGGAAGGGAGGGAGGTGTGGTGCTTCTAGAGAAGACAGAAATACTTGCTTTTCTAGGAAAGAGTTTCCACCTTAGTGCTGGAGAAGACACAGAGGTGCTTGCTTCAGATGCATGGTAGCAGCCACTGCAAGATCGGCCTTCTATCATCTACGGCTGATCAAGCAGTTGGTTCCCTTCCTTGAACGTAACGACCTGGCTATGGTGATCCATGCATTGGTCACCTCAAGATTGGACTACTGTAATGCTCTCTACATGGGGCTGCCCTTGTCCCAAATCCGGAAGCTGCAGCTGGTGCAGAATGCAGTGGCGAGGCTGATGATGTGTCTTCCCATGTGGGAACACATCCAGCCCGCCTTAAAAGCACTGTACTGGCTGCCTATAGCATACCAAATACGGTTCAAGGTGCTCGTGCTTACCTATAAAGCCCTATATGGCCAGGGACCTAGCTACCTAAGGGACTGCCTCTCCCTGTATGTACCCCAGCGAGCACTACCATCGGGCTCCCAGAGCCATCTGGTCTTTCCAGGGCTGAAGGAGGCCCAATTGGCGGTAACGAGGGCCAGGGCTTTTTCAGTGGTGGCCCCGTCCTGGTGGAATGAGCTCCCAGATAACATCAGGATCCTGCGGGACCTTTTACCCTTCCGCAGGGCCTACAAGACGGAGCTCTTCCACCAGGCTTTCAAGTAGGGGCCGCCTCGACTTTATAGCCCTGGCCCGACCACTGCAAACTGCCAATGGACCAACAGCACCAACTGGAATGCCTGAAGAAGTTTGGAAACGCTGCTTGGATAAGGGTGCTGAACGTCGCCATTCTGTACGGTATTTGAAAACTTGTATTTTATTGTATTTTATGGGAACTGTGTTGTTAGCCGCCCTGAGCCCGCCGAGAGGCGGGGAGGGCGGGATAAAAAAAATCAAAATAAAATCAAAATATTAAATAAATAAATAATGGGAAAGGATGCCCAGTATGGCTGAGAACTGAAGCTGGCTTTTGTAACTGTGCTGAGTTTCTGTCCGAGTAAGAGCCATCCGCGTCTCTGTGGCTTCAAGATGTCCTGTGGATACATGTGGCACACGGTCACATGTGGGCCAGGAACGACAGATGATTCGGGCAGTCGTAAGTCCCTGTCTTTGATCACAGAAGCTCCCCCTGCTGTCCCTCCACTAGACTTCTCAAGTGCGACCGGCCGCAAAGCAGGCTTGCCTTGGCTCCTCTTCCTCCTCATTTGCGGCATTCCCCACCTGTCTTGTGCAGACGGCGATTATTCCCTGGCTTTATTTGGTAAGGTTTTCTCTCCCCAGAGTTAGTTTTGGCTGCAGCAGCAGACGATGTGGCCGCAGTGACACAGTCCTTCTTGGTAAAGCCACGGTATGGAGACGCTGAGATGGATGGGATACTTTAGAACATGAGTAGGAGTTCGGGTCTAAGGAGGATGTCCCTCCCAGTGGCACTTTGGGCCTCAAATATGCAGTCTCATAAAGTCTGCAGCACATCTCCTCTTCCGCTGGGCTTCGCAATCCAAGGCAGCTTTTGTGTCCTCTGGGTTGCCTCTTAACCACACTCCGTCCCATCAGCTTCTCTTCGCAGTCAGCAAAACCACCAGTATTTTCATCTCCCCCTTTCTCTGTTTCCCTTCTGGTTCTGGGCAACCACGAAAAACGTATTTCTCTTGAATCTTGTTTCGCCGTGCCCAGCTGTGCATTCTAGCAGCAACCGTGATGGCACACTGGGTAGATCTTTCCTGGTGTTCTGTTTCGTCCCATGCTACAGCTCTCTTTGCCCCAGCATCCCTGAGCCCATTTTCTCAAGAGCAGAGACCAAACAGTCATTTTCCCCGTGTGGATTCTGCATTTCACAGAAAATCTTTACCGGTGAAATCTTCCATCATTTTGACAGATGGAAAGCAGAACTTGTGATCTTGCACGGACTTGGTAGGTCTGGGTCTTAAGCCTTGGAAGGGCCCGGGTGAGTTAGTTGCAAACGGACAGGACGTAAAAAGGAAAGAACCGCTCTTGATGGGCCAGTCTTGGACAATTGAATCTCTGCTGTTGTGGGTTGGTTTTCCTTTTCCTTGTGGTTTCTATGGCAGTTGACAACCGGTTAGGAAATTGCTCATATAGAAGCTAGAGTTGAAGTGCTTGTTCTCTCCAGTGCACAAGGATACACCATACTTCTGGGGAAGTGAGCAGTGACTCACAAAAGCTCGTCTCCTGCTACAAATTTTGTTAGTTTTTAAGGTGCTCCTGGACTCTGTTCTAACTGCTACAGACCAACTAACACCGCTACCTATCTTGCTCTGTCTGAAGAAGTGACTCACGAAAGCTCGTCTCCTGCCACAAATGTTGTTAGTCTTTAAGGTGCTCCTGGACTCTTGCTCTGTTCTATTGCTACAGACAGGCCAACACGGCTACCCATCGTGACCTTTCACCATACCCAAAGGCCAACTGATAGTCCAGTGAGGGTCACTGGCCGATAAGCCTTGGGAAGTGGGAATGCCCAAGCATCGGGCTGGCAGGATTCCATCCAGTGTAAGGATGAGTCGCTGGTGATGAAGATCAAGATAACTCATGGCATTCCCCATAACTGTGTACGGCTGTGGAAGCTGGACAATGAAGAATAGTGGACAATGAAGCAGGCTGATTCCTTCGAAATGTGGTGGAGGAGGAGGAGTTTGACAGATCCTATGAACCACTAAGACAGGGGTGGCCAACCTTGCTTAACATAAGAGCCACATAGAATAAACATCAGATGTCTGAGAGCCGCAAGACAGGAACAAATATCACACACACGTTTTTATTTTTAAAAATATGCAAATTTGCTTTTTATTAACGTTAAATGGGACTGCCAAAAATAAAAACAAACAAGGAAAACCGGTTATTGATAATGATATTACTTGTTTGCTAATGATATTGAGAGAGAGAGAGAAAAAGAGAGAGATGGAAAGAAATAAAGAAGTGGAAAGAAAGAGAGAGAGAGAAACTAGGAAAGCAAATAGATGGGAGGGAAGGAAGGAAGGAAGGAAGGGAGAAAGAGAGAAAAAGCATGCCTCCCCTTTGCTTCCCCAGCCGCCCTGCCAGGAGCCGCACAATATGTGTGAAAGAGCCGCATGTGGCTCCCTAGCCACAGGTTGGCCACCCCTGCACTAAGAAGACAAATCAGTGGCTTCTCAATGAAATCAAGCCTGACCTCTCCCTAGAAGCTAAAATGAGGCTATCGTTCTTTGGCCTCATCATGAGGCATAATGCAGTCTTGGGGTGTCTCAACAGAGACATAACATCCAGAGAGCAACAGGTCATAGTCCCACTGTACACTGCATTGGTCAGGCCACATCTGGAATATCGTGTGCCGTTCTGGAGGCCTCCCTTCAAAAAGGATGTGGGCGTAATGGAGCGGGTGCAGAGGAGAGCGACGAGGATGATCGGGGGGGGGGGGGGGGGCTGGAGACCAAGAGGCCCCATGTGGAAAGGCTGAGGGACTTCTTGGGAATGTTCAGTCTGGAGAAGAGGAAGTAGAGGGCAGACATGAGTCACTTAGAGGAGGGCAGGGAGCTGTTCCTGTTGGCAGCAGAGGAGAGGACTCGCAAGAATGGGTTTAACTTAAGGGCTGGAATGTACCAGCTGGATCGTAGGGGAAACTTTTTTGCTGGATGAGCTGTGCAACAGTGGAATCAGCTGCCTTGGGAGGTGGTGAGCTCCCCCTCCCTGGCAGTCTTCAAGCAGCGGCTGGACAAACCCTTGTCAGGGTTGCTCTAGGCCAGGGGTGGGCAAACTGTGGCTCGGGAGCCGCATGCGGCTCTTTCACATATATTATGTGGTTCCCAGCAGGGTGACTGGGGAAGCTAAATATCATTAGCAAACAAATATCATTGGACAAATTAATATCATTATCAATATCTGCTTTTACCCCTTTTGTTATTATTTTTGGCAGTCTCATTTAATGTTAATAAAAAGCAAATTTGCTTATTTTCCAATGAAAGCAGGTAATATTTGTTCATGTCTTGTGGCTCTCAAATATCTGATGTTTATTCTATGCGGCTCTTACGTTAAGCAAGTTTGGCCACCCCTGTTCTAGGCGGCTCATACGCTGAGCAAGTTTGCCCACCCCTGCTCTAGGCTGATCCTGCATCGAACAGGGAGTTGGACTAGGTGGCCTGTGTGGCCCCTTCCAACTCTGTGATTCTATGATTCTAAGAGTCTCTGGAAACACACTAATATGAGAGGGAAACAAGGAGAGCAATCATTTCAGGTGGGTAGCTGTGTTGGTCTGCAGTAGAAGAGCCAGATTTGAGTCCCGCGGCACCTGAGAGGCTGACAAGATTTTTAGAGTGCAAGCTTTCAAGAGTCCACGCTCCCTTGTATCTGATGCTGAGAGCTTTGGTTCTCAAAAGCTTAGGCTCTGGAAATCTCCTTGGCTTTCCAGATGCTAAAGGATTAGGGGTAGTGTCTCTCTGCCCCCTTTTTTACCATGCTAATAACATTAATAATAATCCTACGGCCTTGTGTGTGGCACAGCTGGGAGAACTGAAGATTGTCTGGCAGTCTTAAGTTCTAACTCTTTTTAGCATTATGCACCTCTAGGTGACAAGCTACACTTATTCTTTTGGGCTGAGAGAGCTCTGAGAGCTGTGACTGGCCCAAGATCACCCAGCTGGTTTCATGTGGAGTAGTGTGAAATCAAGCTGGGCTCTCCAGATTAGAGTCCTGCCACGCCTCACCGCTCTTAACCGTGCTGCTGCCTTAAGTTGCTCCGGGAGGCCTCTGTGGTTCTTCTCTCCATTGTATCCTCGCAACAACTGCGTAAGGAAGGCCGAGCTGAGTGGGGATTTGAACACAGGCCTCCTACTAAAACGGTTCCACAGGGCACGTAAAATGGAGCTGTTCCGACGGGCCTTTGGCTGAGGCGGCGGTCACTGGACCATCTCGGCCTCCTCCGTCCACAGTAATTTATTATCTGACTTAACACCCTGCAGGAGGCACTTTGAACTGCTCTGGAGTTGTTGTTTTGTCTCAGTTGCCATCCTGTTCTGATCATTTTAAATTTGGCTTCGATTACACGTTTATCCCCATTTTGTTGTATAAATACAATTCCACCCTTTGAACATGCTTCCCCGTCCCCCTTTTTGTTTTATTGATTTTTCCCCCCCTTGAGTGGATGGTGGCACTTACGTCCTTGCCTTATTAGACCCAGTTCTGGAGCAAGCTAAGAGCCGAGACGTTATTTTGCTTAACTCCTTCCCCTTTTCTGCCTCTGGCACTGGGCAGCTTGGCAGCGATGCCAGGTGACTGTGCTGTAATGGAAGGGGAACTCTTGGCAAGCCAGGGGAATGCGGTGCCCGCAATTACCTTCTCTGTCTCTATCTATGACTTCATGGCAGTGAACAACGTTCCCCACCAAAGAAATGGCTAAATTAAAAACACACCCGAGACGTGGAACAAAACGCGGCACGATCAGCTGGCCCCTGAACTCCCCCGCCCTCCCCAAATCATAAGCAGAAGCGAATAAATACCCCCGCGTTCCCGCAAAACGACACTGGAATTAAAGAAGCGTGTTGACCTTGTGGTTAGGTATCTGCCAGTTAGTCCAAGAAACGGAGAATGAAGTGCTCTTCCAAAGTATGGATTTCTCATTCCGCCCACCTCCAAGGGACGTACCACTCTAACTAGCTTGAATCCGACATATTTTAGGGAGTGAATATTCTAGAGTTGCCCAAACATCTGACAGTTGGGGGAAGCACAGATCTTAGGAACACATAATGGAAGAAAATTTCATACTCTAAACATTTTTCAAAAAATGTTTCGGCAGTGGAAAAGGCACCAAAAAATGAGCAGAACAGAAAGACTGAGGCCAGTCATTTTTTAAAACTGATGCAGAATTCCCAGTCTGTTGGACTCCACTTTGGAAACGGCACCAATAGTGTCAAACTAGTATCTGGAAGACCCACAGGTTTAAATCCCCACTCGTCTGAGGTCACCCTGTGCGCTGCTCTACCACCGGTCACAGTCTCTCACCCTAACTGACCTTACAGGGTTGTTGTGAAATTAAAATGGAGATGGAGGAGGAGGTAAGCTGTTTGGGGTCCCAGCTGGAGGGGAAAGGCAGGGTATAAATTAAATAAATATCAGGCAATTCAGATTGCAGGTGGAAGAAGGAGATTGGATTTATACCCCGCCCTTCACTACCCAAGGGAGTCTCAGAGCGGTTCTCCCAGATTAGCGTCCGCGCATTTAACCACGACACCGAACACGGATGATGAGACTTCCCGAAGTTTCCTTCCTTTGTGCATCCTTCCATTCTGGCATAACGTTAACAGAGAGGAAGGGTTCTTGCGCACTGCCCGTATCTGCGCGCACATTCCTCCTTTGTTTCGGTGCAGCTCAAAAATTCAGTGATCTGTGTGGGTGTTCCATTTCTGCTTCCTTTCCAGAGGAGAAAGAATGATATTAAAAATTAACTGAGGAGAAACGTCTTTCAAAAATAAGACAATGCGGGTATTTACCAGTGAATGCCCCCCCCCCCCGACCTCCCATATGGCTGTCTTTCTTCCCAAACTTGCTCCGAGTTCTTTATAGGGCAATTATGGGGAGAAACAGATGGAATTCCATGGCATGGGTGCAGACAACCGTCTGGATTACATCCAGTCCATTACCGTGGCTGTTTATGGACATATTGTTCAGCCAGATTGATTTCGGTCACCTTTGCCAAGCACTTTGTGAGCTTAGCTGAGACCCCCAAATTCAAATCCCTCCGTTGTTAATGAGCGGAATGACCAGATGGGATGCCCTGTTTCGACCGCTTTTATAATCAGAAGCAAGGGCAGCACACTGGCCCCTTTTCAGTCTAATCCAAGGTCCCCAACAATGCACCAAGATGCCCGCCGACACCTTTCCGGGTGCCCACCAAGCGTTTCTAGAAAGTGAGTGGGGCCAGGTGGGGCTATTGTCCCGGAAGGCTTCTGATCAGCCGTGCTCATTTTTTTTTAAGTTTTTATTTTGATATTTCCACTGGTACATTTGTAAACACGAAAGACGTCGATATTCATTTACAATAGGTAATATGAACTCCATTCCAATATTTACCAGATGTGTCTTTACATCTATGTATCTAATTCCGAAGGCACCCCCTGCGTGCGGATATCTAAATCCGCACCGGGGGGGGGGGGCTCCTGGGGGGCAGGGAGATTTTTCTACGCACGGGGGGGGACTCCCCCCATGTGCAGAAAAATCCTAAAAGTAAAAAAAAACTTTGGGGGGGATATTTAAATTTCCTCGACAGTAAAAGCGTGTCCCCTGCGTATGCACAGGGGACACGCTCGGAACTGTGGCGGCCAGCGGTTGGGAGGCCGCTGCTGGTGCCGGGGCGTTGGGCGGGAGGAGCGGCGGCCACCACCCGGGCCGGGGAGAGGGGGCAGGAGGAGCATCAACCCAAGTGGCTGACAGCCACTCAGGCTGGGGAGAAGGGGGGGTGGGAGGAGCGGCTGTCAGCTTATCCCCCCCCCCGTGAGTATCGTGGGTCCCCCCCTTATGGTTTTTTTTATAATTTACGAGTCTGAAACTTTCATTCCGTTTCTAACCATACATATGCACTTGACCATCTTTCCCAAAATAGTTCCTCAGATTTATTTTGCCATGTTATATTTAGTCGATCCATCTCAGCTACATCTTGTATCTTATGTACCCCCTCTTCTCTTGAGGGAAGTCTTTCTAACTTCCCATTTTTAGCAATCAAGATTCTCGACGCAGTAAGTATATATGTTAGTAGGTAGGTTATTCTTCTAAATTCATCTGGTATCATATTTAATAGGTAAGTTTCTATTTTGATTGGCAAACTGATCTTGTATTAGGTCATGTCTTGTTGGCCAAAATTTCTGTTCGCCAAAACTCTCAGTTTTTTTTAGCCTCCGGCTCACACATTTTGGTCTTAGCTCAGGGAGGATGGCTCCAGAGCAAACCAACTTATGCAGCAGCCACATAGCTCGCTCCCAACTTTAATGCCAGTAGCTCACAAAGTAGATTTTTTTTGCTCACAGGACTCCACAGCTTAGAGGGAGCATTGGTCCTGATGTCTGTATTAGATGAATGCCTGCTTTAGGGTTGCCAACTCCAGATTGAGAGATGACTGGAGATTTGGGGGGTAGAGCTTAGGGAAGGCAGGGTTTGGAAAGGAGAAGGAACTCAGTGGAGTATAATGCCACAGAGTCTACCCTCTAAAGCAGCCATTTTCTCAAGGGGAACTGACCTGGCGGTTGGCAACCCTCTCTGTAGAGAACGCATCAGTAGATTTGGTATCCTGCAGACAGATGATCTTCACTCTGTGTTATCATCCTGGTGGCACATCTGTCCTTATCTCTGGCTCCGGATTGGGGTTTTTTTCCTTGGGTACACTGGGAGAGACCCTCTGTTTGACTTGGCTCCCACTCGACTCAAAAGGCACGGATGAATAATTGCCAGCACTTCACCGAGTTCACGGGCAAAGCGGAAGCGGCAGATGCTTATCTGAAAGCACACGGAAAGCTTTTAAGCTTCACCCAGGAGCCTGAATGCGACGTCCTCCTTTCCCTTCGCCCCCACCCTACCCTGAACTTAGTCTGGATCTTCGAGCGATCAGAGAGTTATTGCGAAGGATTCTGGGGGGAGATGTGGAATGTCTTCCTCGAAGAATACCAGCAAAATCCGATTGGACAAAATGTTCTTGTCAAAGAAGGAAAAGTTAGAAGTTGAGTGAGGGCGTATGTGGTTGCCCCACCCATAGCTACTACCTGCTGACCGTAAACAGAAGCAATATTTAGGGATAGCGCCATAGCTCCTCAGTATGGTTCACTTTGTTAGCATTAGGGATGCTCAAAACCTGCTGGTTTCGCTCAAGTTTTGTTTGCTGGTTGGGAGCAGAGGGGGGGTGGGACTGTGGCTCGGAGGAAGAGCCTTTGCTTTGCATGTAGAAGGTCTCAGTTTCCATGTCTGGCATCTCCAGTTAAAACCAGTGGTCAAGCATCCTGCCTCAGACAGTGGTCAACCAGTTCCTCAGGAGGGAAAACAACAAGGCAGTGAGGCCAAGGCCTTCCCCTGAGAAGAGCATCAGAAGAGCCCTGCTGGATCATACCAGTGAGGGTCCATCTAGTCCAGCCTCCTGTCTTACACAGTGGCCAGCCAGTTCCTCTGGAGGGCCAACAACAGGGCAGAGAGGCCAAGGCCTTCCCCTGAGAAGAACCTCAGAAGAGCCCTGCTGGATCAGACCAGTGGTCTGTCTAGTCCAGCGTTCTGCCTCACACAGTGGCCACCAGTTTCTCTGGAGGTCCAACAACAGGACAAGACCTTCATACAAATATCAGAAGAGCCCTGCTGGATCAGACCAGTGGCCCACCTTGTCTAGCATCCTGCCTCAGACAGTGGCCAACCAGTTTCTCTGGAGGGCCAACAACAGGGCAGAGAGGCTGAGGCCTTCCCCAGATGTAGCTTCCAGGCACTTGGATTCAGAGGTTAGCTACCTATGAATGTGGAGGTTTCTTTCAGTCACTATGGCTACTGGCCACAAATGGACTTCTCCTTTATGATTTTTTCTTCCTTTTTAAAGCACCAGACATCTTGCCTGGGATTTAGGTCACGCAGTTACCTCCTGCCTTTTGTGACTGCATTCAGATCTACCTTTCAGAACGCAGTTTCCGGGCCCAGAACATTTATTCATAGCTGCATATACCTGTGATGCTTACTCAAGAAACAGATTTTCTACTAGGAAAGTAGATTCCAGTACTTCCAAGGATGTAGCAAACTTGTCCTGAACCACGTAGTGGGCAGCATTAAAAAAAAACCCACAACATACTCTGCAGGATACATGTTCTCTTTTGGGCTTCTGAGAAGTATTTGAGAACTTCTAGGAACCCGCAGTCACACCAGCAGTCTGACAAACACAGGAACTGCTGCTGAAGATGAAATGTCTTCAGGTGGTGGAGGGGGGGCATTCCAGGTGACGGGAGACGCTGTTTCCAGTCCTGCTGCAAAATGCCACCATGTGCCCCATCTGCAACGTGACATCTGGCCGTATCGTGAAAGTCAACACTCGCACTCGGGGTGACTTCCTTTTGCACACAGATGGGTCAGGTCTAAGTGGCGACCTGGTGATGTGCCATTATTTGTCCAGCTCCCCCCCTCACCCCCATTCCCTGATTAAGCTCAACGGACAAGCGCTTCCCGTGCATCAGAAACCAGCTTTGGTTGTCCAAATTCTTCATTGTTATAAAGCTTAAAATGGCTAAAGGTAGACCAGAAGAGAGAGGGGATGGAAATAGAATCAGGAGTCTAAAAGCAGCGTTCCAGCAACTTGCACAGAGAGACAAAGAGCACTTTCCCTTGAAGCTACAGTGACTAAACTGAGGCCATCATACTTTGGTTGCATTATGAGAAGATGGGAGCTCCTGGAAAAGACAGGAATGCTGGGAAAAGTTGAAGGCTGCAGGAAAAGGGGAAGACCCAACCTGAGATGGGAGGACAGGACTCGCAAGAATGGGTTTAAATTAATTAATCACTGGTCGTCTTGTAGCAGTGGTTGAACAAACACTTGTACGGCATGCTGTAGGCTGATCCTGCATTGAGCAGGGGGTTGGACTAGAATCAGGGGTGGCCAAACTGTGGCTCGAAAGCCGCATGCGGCTCTTTCACACATATCGTGCGGCTCCTGGCAAGGGCAGCTGGGGAAGCTAAATATCATTAGACAACAAATACCACTGGGCAAATAAATATAATTACCAATGTCTGCTTTTGCCGCTTCTGTGCTTATTTTTGGCAGTCTCGTTTAATGTTAATTAAAAGCAAATCTGCGTATTTCCCAGTAAAAATGTGTAATATTGGTTCATGTCTTGCGGCTCTCAAACATCTGACAGTTATTCTATGTGGCTCGTTACGTTAAGCAAGTTTGGCCATCCCCCGGACTAGATGGTTAGGGTTAGGAAGGGTATGGCCCATTCCGACTCTGTGATTCTATGATTCTATGAAGACTCAATCAAGGAAGCTGCAGCCCTCCGTTTGCAAGACCTAAGCAGGCCGTTAACTATAGGACCTCTTAAAGGATATTAATTCATAGGGTCACCATAAGTCAGAAGCAGTTTGACTGCACTTTACACACACACGTAAAGCTAGAGCTTCATATTGGGGTGCATTTCATTGGACTACAGAAGTACCTGTTTACCCAGTTTCACGTATTCCCCTGTACTGGGAACTTTTTTTTCCCTTTGTTAACCTTTGTTGCTGGTTAATGCCACAAAAAAAGAACATTAAAAAGAGATGAACTGGCAGTAAAGACTCATAAATTTTACTCGCGCAAGGAAGAAGGAAAACTGAAATGGGGATTTTCAGGCTGAATGAGATGGAATGAGAAATCCACTAGCATCCCGATTTGTGGTACACTGCCTCTGAACATGGATGCTCTGTAGGGTTTGGGGGCTATTAAGAAGGGAGCTCCAAGAAGCATGACATTAGAGGTCTATTAACTCGCCAAAACAGTGGAGGCACGCCAAAGGCAGGGAAGAAAGCCAGCTGAAGCTGAATGATGCCAAGCGTGGTTGGCACAGCGTGGCAGTGTTTTAGCTTATTTCTCAGCAAAATGCAGTCAATAAAGGATATAAGAGTCTTATGTAAAAGAAAGTCCTTCAACATTGGCTCATTACAGCATTTGAGATATTACTAAACAAAAAAGGGGGAATACTATTTTCTGCAGTGTTCTAAAGTGTACAGCTTTGATCCGCACAAATGAACATGTCAGGTTCCAGGAAAAAAACAACAACTCTGTACACAAATATGCTTATAAATGCAAATATACATAAGAGTTTGTTTCATTTTATAATTTACGGCACAATCCCCCTCCCCTTAGCCTTTTCTCCACTTTTGTCTAATGACTCCCTGATATTTTGCATTCCCGTTAAAACCTTTTTCCCTCCAAGAAACAATACATTTTCAATTATTCTCTCCACCCCTCAAAGGGATTTGCTATATTTACCTTTTTTAATTGCAGAGCCCATTCGTTAAAGCGCCTTTGCTGAAGCAAAGGAATTTTGAAGCGGAATTCAAAAATAGAAACGGGGCAAAATGGGTCGCCACGAGCAATGACAGTTTCCCAATGAAAACTCTCTGTGGGGTGGATGAATGGGTTCATGGAATGCTGGGGGGCTGGCTTGCAAGTCTCTCACACACACCCCTCCCAATTCACGTTGTAAAAGAAATCTATTCACAGAATTTATTGCAGGAGACCAAAGTCTCTTGACAGCCGCCATCTTGAAAGGCGACATCTTGTAATCTGGACATCACGATGGTGTCAATCTGACAAATGATCTGTGATTATGTCTGTGAAGTGCCATCAAGTTCCTTCCAGCTCCTGGCGACCCAATGAATTAATGCCCTTCAACGCTCCCTATTGTTAACGGCCTCACTCATGTCTTGCAAACTGAGGACCACGGCTTCCTTGATTGAGTCACTGAATCATAGAGTTGGAAGGGGCCATACAGACCACCTAGTCCAGGGGCGTCGAACTCATTTGTTACGAGGGCCAAATCTGACATAAACGAGACCTTGTTGGGCCGGACCATGTGTGTCATAAAATGCAATGTCAGGCAGCGGAGATGTAAACTTTATAAAGGACACAAACACAAAGATTTTTTTTTAACTTAAAATCATGCTTAAAACATTAGCACTCTTGAAATATTTTATTTAACAGTCTCTGATAACTGACCCCTCTTGCTCTGAATTATTGCATCAAAATGTCTCTGCTGTTGCAATCGTGAGTGTGCTGTTCAGGTGTGTACCTGTAAGCTGCAAACCTGCTTTTGATCTATGGACATCCACCACAGAAATCTCACGCTCAGAGCTCTGAGTCTAGGAACCGGGGGAAACATGAAATGGCTGAGCGATTGAGAGAGTCTGGCGAAGCAAGCTATGATGCAGCAGCAGCAACGGAACTGGAAGCAGGAGAGGGCCAGCACCAGTGCGGGCCTGATAGAAGCCCTCCGGGGGCCTGATCCAGCCTCCGGGCTGCATGTTTGACACCCCGATCTAGTCCAACCCCCTGCCTAATGCAGGACCAGCCTAAAGCATCTGACAAAAATTTCCAGCCTCTTCTTGAGAGCTGTCAGTGAAGGGGAGCTCACCACCTCCCTGGCCAGCTGATTCCACCTTTGAACCACTCTGACCATGAAAAAGTTTTTCCTAATATCCAGCTGATACCTCTCTGCATGTAATTTAAACCCGTTGCTTCGGGTCCTCTCCTCTGCTGCCAACTAGAACAGCTCCTTGCCCTCCTCCCAATGATAGCCTTTCAAATACTTCAAGAGAGCAATCCTGTCCCCCCTCGACCTCCTCTTCTACAAACTGAACATTCCCAAGAAGTCCCTTAGCCTTTCCTCGTAGGGCTCAGTCTCCAGGCCCCCGATCCCCCTCGTCACTCTCTTCTGCACCCTCTCGGTTTTGCCCACATCCTTTTTGAAATGCGGCCTCCAAAACTGCACACAGCCCTCAAGGTACAGCCTGACCAAGGCACTATACAGAGGGGCTCTACGACCTCCTGCAATTTCAGTGCTATGGCCCTTTTGATACAGCCCAAGACTGAATTTACCTTTTTTTTTGCCACTGCGTCACACTGACTTCTCATATTTAGTTTACAGTCCACTCTTACCCCAAGATCTCTTTCGCATACACAACTCCCCAGGAACATATCCCCCATCCAGTATTTGTGCTTGACATTTTTGTGGCCCAGATGTAGTACCACTGTGCATTTATCTTTTGTTGAACTGCACCCTGTTTGCAACTGCCCGCTTCTCCAGAGTATCCAAGTCTTGTTGAATTTGAACTCTTATCTTCTTGGGTGTTTGCTGCTCCTCCCAATTTGGTATCATCAGCAAATGTAATGGGTAGCCCTTCTACCCCATCACCCAGATCATTGTTAAAAATATTGAAAAGTCCATCCACCTCATGTTGGGCCCTCCTCTTTCTCTGTCGCCTTCAACTTTTCCTAGCATTGTTGTCTTTTCCAGTTGTTTCCTCTGCCTGGCCAAGCACAGCTCCCACACTGCACAGCTGACGGCGTCATCCCTTCTGTGGCTCCCAGGCTGCATGCCCAGCCACCAGCAGCGTACGCAACACGGCTCCCGGGCTGCGTGGCCACTACCGCTGGACCTGCCATAGTACAGCTCCCGGGCTCCAACAACAGCCACTGGAGGTAGGTGCATTCTCTGTACTTACGCAGAGAATGCTATTTTCGGTTGGGGGGGTTAGCCCCCTTCAGTGTATTTTTGAAGGTTTCGGATTTTGCCCAAGTTTGCTGAAAAATCTGTGCAAGTAAGGCCCCCATCTGTAGATTTAGGTATCCGCAGATGGTGCATAAGAGCATAAGAGAAGCCAGTGTTGGATCAGGCCAGTGGTCCATCCAGTCCAACACTCTTGTGTCACACAGTGGCCAAAAACACCAGGTGCCCTCAGGAGGTCCAGCAGTAGGGCCAGGACACTAGCCCTCCCACTGTTGTCCCCCCCCAAGCACCAAGAATACAGAGCATCACTTGCCCAGACTGAGAGTTCCTATCTATACTTTGTGGCTAATAGCCACAGATGGACCCCTGCTCCATATGTTTATCTAATTCCCTCTTGAAGCTGTCCATGCTTGTAGCTGCCGTCACCTCCTGTGGCCGTGAATTCCACATGTTAATCACTCTTTGGGTGAAGAAGGACTTCCTTTTATCTGTTCTAACCTGACTGCTCAGCAGCCACACTTGGGAAATAGTGTATAGATGTCAGGCCCCTCCTTGTCTGCCCTCGGGGTGCCGCCGGTGGCCATTGCGGCGGCGTGACTCAGGGGCGGTCCTCCATGGAGTTGTGGGGTCCCAAAGGCTTTGGAGGCCTCAGATAAGCCAGGGGCGGGGGTTTACAGCACCCTCTGCCGCATCCCAGCATCTGTTGGAGAGCATTATCGGCCGTTCACTGTTTCCCCTCTCTCTCTCTCTTTCTCTCTCGCTCTCTTCCTCGGCCTGCTACTCCTCTGGCATCTCCTCCCCGGCCTCTGTGCAACGGGCAGCCTTTTATCCCCTCCCTCCTCCAAGCAGGACCGCCCCAGGGATCTCCTCCCTCCTTCCAAACTCCTGTCAGCCCTCACCTTCCTTCTCTCCTGCTTCAAGCCCTCCCAGGGTGGGGCGGAGACGCTGATAACGCCAAGGGGGCCAGCAGTGCCTCCCGGTGCACACGGGATGCCAGGCCGGGGCCAGCAATGCACCAGCCGGGCGCAGGGAGGCCGGGGAGCAGCCGTGGAAGCAGGTCACTGGACGGTCTCCCCCTCCGTGGGCAACGCTTCCCCGGAGGGACGGGGTGAGTGCTGTGGGGTTGCTGGGGGCCAGGGGGGGCGAGGCCCGGAGCCGCGGCGATGGAACAATAGATATATACCCATTGGGGGGGGGGGAGTAAATTTCACACATCCGGTTTGGGGAAGACCCAAATCATAAATGGAATTTTTGAAAAAGCTGGATTTCCATGGTGTGACGAAATGGGACTTAAAGGGGCAGAGTAGAATGCCTGGAAAGTCACATGACTTGAAAAGGTGGTGGGCCCAAGGGCTCGGAACCAGAGATCCCGCTAAGCTGTGGAGTCTTGTGAGCAAAAATTCTACTTTGTGAGCTACTGGCATTAAAGTTGTGAGCAAGTGATTTGGCTCCTGCATAAATTAATTTGCTCTGGAGCCATCCTTCCTGAGCTGAGGAAAAAATATGTGTGAGCAGGAGGCTAAGAAACTGTGAGCTAGCTCACACTAACTCAGCTTAGAGGGAACACTGCTCGGAACCCACTGTGGATAGACAGATACCTGTCCGAGTGATCAGTTAGGAATGGACAGTCCGAGAACTGCGAGTCCCTCGGTGCTCGGTGGGAGCGAACCGCGTGTGAAAGCTCAGTGAGAAGAGCTAAGGTGTCTGACTTGCCAGAGTGGGAGCAGACCAGTGAACTTAAGAATACACACAAACGCTGTTCAGCACTGTCAACCATAGGAACCTGACTGAAAGGGAGATTGGGGAGGCTGAGGGGCAGGACAAGAGCCAACTGGGGCTAGTGTGAGACCGGGGTGCCAAGCCAAGAAACTGGACATCTCCACGCAGCAGGACAGGAGGGTGAAGTCTGAGTGTGTGCAAAGTGTATCAAAACGTACCCTCTGCAACAAAGGAACAACGAGTCCGTAAAACAGTAAAGCTTAATGTGACATCAGAAACAGTAGCATCGTGGCAATCTAAGCAATCTCCGCAATATCCCTCCACTCATACTCAATTGTACCAATAAAGTTGTATTCAGGAAAAGAAAAGCTGTGGTGCCTTTGGAAAAGGGATTTCAGACCAAAGTGCGCAGGGTCCCAAATATTTACCTCCGATACTAAACGCAGAGACCAAATCTCAACAAACCCGGAAGAGACTATATTGTAAGACGGTATCTACTTTCATTGGAGGAAACTGGTCAGCGGGCTTATTATTATTTAGAGAAAGGCTGATCCAGATTACCTCAGGGACCCCGTCACCCAAAGTAAGACAGGAGATCCGCTCGCTCGCTGTCGGTCAGAGTTTGGGGACTGGTTGGTGAAGAGGTGAGGGGTCAATTCCAATTAAGATTTTTTTTGGGGGGGGGAATACAGCAAATAACTTCTCCTTCCATCTCAGCGGATTTTGTCCATTCCTGCCAGCTTTTCCCTTGGACGTCATGCATTCTGGAATACTATCCCACCTTTTCCGTCCAATTTTGTGACAGATGACAGGTTAGCACAATAACTCAAAAGGCTAAGGGGGGGGGGGGGACGAGAGGCGGGCGTGATCGATTTCTTTGGATTTATGAGGCCAGGCTTGCTCTGAATGTAATTCTAGCTTTGACAGACATCAGCTATGTTGGAATTGGGAGCAAAGTTTAGAGGAGAGATTAATGGGAGTGCCAAACAGAAGGGGGAAAGGCGGACACCTGTCGGGGAAAGGCTGTCAGTCAGATGAATCGGAGGTACAGGAAGACCAAACGAGAGAGCAACATATCTGCAAGGGATGAAGGGTCATGGTTTGTTGAGCGAGAGAAAAACGACGTCTTTGCAGATTTGTCTCCGCTTCCAGAGAACACGCAGTGTATGGTTTTGCAATATTATGGGCTGCCCAGTAGAGGACACTGTAGCACAAGTTTTGATCTGCCCAAATTGTTTGCATCCGTGTGTGAAAGAGGGAGAGAGAGAGAAAGGAGGAAAGCGTAATCATTAAAGACTGAAACTGGTGGTTCATGGTTGGGTCTCTTGTCTCCGATTGCCTGCCTGCCATCGGCTGGGAGGCTGCTGTTGTGTAGAATATCCATAAACATTCCAACCGATGAGAGAGCAAGAGTCTGTGGCCAAAGTTTGAAAATCAGGGTTGGTTTCGGCGAGAGGTCCCCAAATGTTCCGAGCCTGTGGGCATAGGTGGCATTCTGACACAGGGTGGGGGCACAACCACAAAATGGCTGCCATGGGAAGTGCAGCTATAGACGGTAGCGCTTTAGGGTAGTGGATTTATGGATTTTAAGATAATAGTTTATGGTTTGATGGTTTATGATGAATTTTATGATGGGTTTGAATTGTATTTCTATACATGCCTTGTAAGCCGCCCTGAGCCTGCCTTGGTAGGGAGGACGGGGTATAAATTTAAATAAATAAATAAATGAAGAAGAAGAAGAAGAAATTATTGGATTCCCAAAGGAGTCTCAGAGCGGTTTACAAACTCCTTTCCCTTCCCCTCCCCACAACAGACACCTGGTGAGGTAGGTGGGGGCTGAGAGAGCTCTCTCGAGGACTGCTCTTGAGAGAAGAGCTCTGAGAGAACTTGTGACTGACCCAAGGTCACCCCAGCAGCTGCATGTGAAGGAGTGGGGAATCAAACCCGGTTCTCCCAGGTTAGGAGTCCACGCCCCTAACCACTGGATCCCTGGTTTAGGCAATCTTTACCTTTCAACATTTCACAGCTGAAAATAGGGACAGATCGTTTTCCTTTGCTCGTCTCACCAGGTCCTTTCCCTCTGTGCCTTTCTCTGTAAAGACCGGGTCTTGTGAAAGCCCACTCCGGTACACTCTCGGTTTTTACTCCAGTGCTCTAGAATAGGCTACCAGCGGAGGTGAGCTCTCTTTCCTCTATTCGCATTCAGGAGAGCAATTCAGAACTTCGTCCCTCTGGAGAACTTTGCCTGATTGTTGTATCTGGTCTTATCGCTGCTGGAACAGAAAACGGTTTTAGTTGTGGGATGTTCCTCACGGTAGCTGTGCTTTCCTGTTTTTATGGCTTTAATCGTCTTGCGTGAGTGCGAGCACTCTTTTCCGCCAAGGGCCTGCTCTTGGGGGAAAGGCGGTTCATAAATATCTCAAGAAGTCAGTCATCGTAACACTTCTGTTTCACCGCTAGGAGAACTATGTGACTCTCTGGTTCCACATTCTGGCCCCCCAAACGTTGACCAAAAACAGGCAAAAGCCGAGACCTTATTTTTGCAACCCGGATCCACATCTTGGTTGCATATTGCGTGGGTGTTTTGTTTTGATTGGTGATTGACTTTGCACTGATGGACAAAAGGAGATGCTACGCCGGGAGTGGTTAGAATGTGGAATACGCTGCTGGAGGATGTCATGATGGCCACAGGAATAAACAGCTTGAAAAGGAGATTAGATAGATTCGTGGAGGAGAGGTCTATCAGTGGCTACTAGCCATGGTTACTGAAGGGAACCTCCACGTTCAGAGACACTAATCCTCTGAATCCCAGAGCCAGGAGCTAACATCAGGGGAAGGCCTCGGCCTGTATGCCCTGTTGTTGGCCCTCCAGAGCCCTGTGGCTGGCTACTGTGAGACAGGAGGCTGGACTAGATGGACCCTCACTGGTCTGATCCAGCAGGGCTCATCTGATGCTCTTATCAGGGGAAGGCCTCGGCCTCCCTGCCCTGTTGCTGGCCCTCCAGAGGAACTGGCTGGCCACTGTGTGAGACAGGAGGCTGGACTAGATGGACCCTCACTGGTCTGACCCAGCAGGGCTCCTCTGATGTTCTTCTCAGGGGAAGGCCTCGGCCTCTCTGCCCTGTTGTTGGACCTCCGGAGGAACTGGCTGGCCCCTGTGTGAGACAGGATGCTGGACTAGATGGACCCTCACTGGTCTGATCCAGCAGGGCTCTTCTGGTGTTCTTCTCAGGGGAAGGCCTCGGCCTCTCTGCCCTGTTGTTGTCCCTCCAGAGGAACTGGCTGGCCTCTGTGTGAGACAGGATGCTGGACTAGATGGATCCTCACTGGTCTGATCCAGCAGGGCTCTTCTGATGTTCTCCTCAGGGGAAGGCCTCGGCCTCTCTGCCCTGTTGTTGTCCCTCCAGAGGAACTGGCTGGCCCCTGTGTGAGACAGGATGCTGGACTAGATGGACCCTCACTGGTCTGATCCAGCAGGGCTCTTCTGGTGTTCTTCTCAGGGGAAGGCCTCGGCCTTTCTTCCCTGTTGTTGGACCTCCAGAGGGAACTGGCTGGCCACTGTGTAAGGCAGGATGCTGGACTAGATGGACCCTCCCTGGTCTGATCCAGCAGGGCTCTTCTGGTGTTCTTCTCAGGGGAAGGCCTCGGCCTCTCTGCCCTGTTGTTGGCCCTCCAGAGGGAACTGGCTGGCCACTGTGTGAGACAGGAGGCTGGACTAGATGGACCTTCACTGGTCTGATCCAGCAGGGCTCTTCTGGTGTTCTTCTCAGGGGAAGGCCTCGGCCTCTCTGCCCTGTTGTTGGCCCTCCAGAGGAACTGGCTGGCCACTGTGTGAGACGGGATGCTGGACTAGATGGACCCTCCCTGGTCTGACCCAGCAGGGATCTTCTGAGGTTCTCCTCAGGGGAAGGCCTCAGCCTCTCTGCCCTGTTGTTGGCCCTCCAGAGGAACTGGCTGGCCATTGTGTGAGACAGGATGCTGGACTAGATGGACCCTCCCTGGTCTGATCCAGCAGGGCTCTTCTGGGGTTCTTCTCAGGGGAAGGCCTCGGCCTCTCTGCCCTGTTGTTGGCCCTCTAGAGGAACTGGCTGGCCACTGTGTGAGACGGGATGCTGGACTAGATGGACCCTCCCTGGTCTGACCCAGCAGGGCTCTTCTGATGTTCTTCTCAGGGGAAGGCCTCAGCCTCTCTGCCCTGTTGCTGGCCCTCCAGAGGAACTGGCTGGCCACTGTGTGAGACAGGATGCTGGACTAGATAGACCTTCACTGGTCTGATCCAGCAGGGCTCTTCTGGGGTTCTTCTCAGGGGAAGGCCTCGGCCTCTCTGCCCTGTTGTTGGCCCTCCAGAGGAACTGGCTGGCCACTGTGTGAGACGGGATGCTGATATAGTGGGACCCTCACTGGTCTGACCCAGCAGGGCTCTTCTGATGTCCTTATGACTAGGGTTCCCAGTGATGCTCTGTTTTCTTGGGGGGCCACAGTGGGAGGGCTTCTGGAGTTCTGGCCCCGCTGGTGGACCTCCTGATGGTACCTGTATTTGGGCCACTGTGTGATACCTAATGTTGAACTGGATGAGCTAATGGCCTGACTCAACATGTCTTCTCTTATGTTCTTAACTCTTGGTTGGGAAATCCCTGGAGATTTGGTGGTGGAGTCTGGGGAAGGCGTGGTTTGGGGGTGGGGAGGGACCTCAGCGGGGTATAATTCCATAGAATCCATCCTCCAAGGCTGCCATTTTCTCCAGGGAAACTGATCTCTGTTGTCTGGAGATCAGTTGTAACTCCAGGAGATCTTCAGGCCTCACCTGGAGGCTGGGAACCCTAAATGCATGCTGGTTTTGATAAAATGTGTTAACCCCAGTCGTCGTACCCGCTAAGCATTCAGGGCATTGATCTGTAATGGCGCTGAGGCCTACTGGGCTTCCGAAGCAGAAAACGACAGTCAGTTCTGGCACTTTGCTTTTCTCCTCCTGTCTTTAAAGGTTACTCAGCCATCACACCCTAGCTGACCCAAAAACAGCCTCTCTGTGACAACCCCGGCCATATGTTTCTGGGAGCTCCTTCCAACATGTGAGTTCATCTTCAAATGAAAATATTGCCACTTCCTTCTTGGTCTCCACCACCCGCACCCCCCACCAACCGGGATTACAGAGGATAAATTACCCCTGCGGCATGATGCTCAGCTGGAGAACCTAGCAAAACACGTCTAGAATGTCACCAACATTTCATTCCCAGGATTTATGGGGCTGGCTGCAAGCAGCGCTTGCTCCTTTGCCGTGGGGCTGCATTCAGTCCGTTAGGAACTCCCTCAAGCTGCCGCGTGTAGGATCTCAGCAGCTTTGTGGACGGCGAGGGCTTCAAAAGAGAAAGGACTGTTTCCTCCAAGGCAGAGACTTTTAGCAGCGAGCAAGCCAATGGGGGAGATCAGTGGCTAGATTGACGGGTCCCAACAGGTTGCTTTGGCTGCAGCAGCCATTTTGTGGCTGGCCCCGCCTCCTGCAGCAGCCATTTTGTGGCTGGCCCCGCCTCCTGCAGCAGCCATTTTGTGGCTAGCCCCACCTCCTGCAGCAGCCCTTTTGTGGCAGTCATTTTGTAACTGAACCCTCCAGTTTGGTGTAGTGGTTAGGAGCGCAGGCTCTATTTTTTTCAGATTTTTAAACTGATTTTCCAACACACTTATAGGTAACACATAAAATGAACCAACACAAAACATAAAAAGGATAGCTTCTACTAAGTTGCCTGGAAAATTTCTGTAGAAAATACCTATGCATTTGTTCTACATTTTAAATACTTATAATAAATGTCATTACGAATACATTTTGACCCATTTGTAAAATCTTGACCATGTTTTTTCAAAGATTTCTTTTGTATCTTGCATTAACCAAGTTAATTTGTCCATTTCTGCCTTTTCGATAAGTTTATATAGTGTTGCTTCTTTTGATGGAATTTCTTCTCCCCCCCCCCAATATTTTGCATACAGAATTCTAGCAGTTGTTATAACATGTACAATCGTATATACATCTGATCTTTTGAACCTTTCTGGTATTATATTCAGTAAAAATAATTCTGGTACAAATGGAATCGAGATTTATAAGATTATGCATGGGATAGAGCGGGTGGAGAAAGAAGTACTTTTCTCCCTTTCTTACAATACAAGAACTTGTGGGCACTCGATGAAACTGCGGATTTGTATCCCGCCCGCCCGCCCCACCGAAGCAGGCTCTGGGCAGCTCACAAGACCACTGGCAACATAAAAATATTAAAACAATAAAAACAGTCAAGATCATAAAAACCAGGGGTCCGTTGGGGCCGGAGCGAGGCGGAGCAAAGCTCCGCCAGCTCAGGACTGGCCAGTAGGGCAGCCACGGGCTGAATCAAATTCTCTAATCTGATTCAGCTCGCCACCGAATTGCCGTCGAAATTCGGTGGCAACTTTAAAAGCGACTGGAGGGGAGGGGGTTTGAGGGAGAGGCTCCAAACTTGCAGGGTAGCTGCTGGGGCCTCTCCTCGAAATGCCCACCAAGTTTCAAGAAGATTGGACCAGGGGGTCCAATTCTACAGGCCCCCAAACAGGTTGCCCCCATTCCCTCCATTGTTCTCTATGGCAGGAAAAAAGTTAACATCTGTTTGGGGGCCCATAGAATTGGACCCCGTGGTCCAATCTTCTTGAAACTTAGTGGGTATTTCGAGGAGAGGCCCCAGCAGCTACCCTGCAAGTTTGGAGCCTCTCCCTCAAACCCCCTTTCCTCCAGCCCCTCATATACCCTATGAGTTTTTGCCATTATTTCAATGGCCCATAGGATATAATGGGGCTGAAACTGACATTCCCTTTCTGAAACACTTGTGGTGATGTCAGGGGACGTGGCATATGCTAATGAGTTATGCTAATGAGCTCCTGCACCTCTTTTTCTACGAAAGGACCCCTGATAAAAACACATTCCAAAAGTGCTGCAAATACGTGATGGCAAAGATGGTTCTAATTTCCCAGACTAATAGCTGTCGGAGATCTTACTCAGCTAGCCTGCTGGCTTGAGTTTTTACCCGACAATGTCCACGTGCTTTGAAGCCCATCTTACCTTCCACAAGAGCTAGAAACTTGCTTCTCTTTTAAGACTGAGACTACTGACCTCTGAGCCCCAAACCACTCCCCACCCCCCGTGCTTCCATGGAATTGTCGGAAGCCTTGGTTTTAATAGCATTTTCCAACAGCACAGGGATTCTCGACTTTTATTGTTGTTATATTTTAATCCCCCTCTTTCTTTTAAGGCAGATTCCCCAGCAAGTAGTGAAAGGCAGGGTATGAATCCAGTCTCCTCCTCCTCCTGTGGAGAGCCAGTTTGGTGTAGTGGTTAAGTGCGCGGACTCTAATCCGGGAGAACCGGGTTTGATTCCCCACTCCTCCACTGGCACCTGCTGGATGACCTTGGGCAAGCCATTGCTCTGGCACAGCTGTTCTTGAAAAAGCAGTTTCCGTCAGAGCTCTCTCAGCTAGGGCTGCCAAGTACTGGCGACTTAACGGCAGGGGGGAGTTGTTCTCCCCCCGGGAGCTCTTCTGCCACGGCGACATAATGACGTCACCCGGAGGTGACGTCATCACGTTGGGGGCGTTGCCAGGGCAACACTCTGGCAATCGCCCCAAAAAGGGCGACCTCCGGGTGACGTCATTACACGGGGGAAGTCGTCCTCACCGGACGACTTCTGGGGTGGGGTTCCCCCCGCTGGCCGAATGCCGGCTGGCGGATCGGGAACCCCTATAGCGGGGGATCCCCCGCCCCCCGGCTGACTTGGCAGCCCTGCTCTCAGCCCCACCTACCTCCCAGGGTGCCTGTCGTGGGGAGGGGAAGGGAAAAGGAGTTTGTAAGCCGCTCTGAGACTACAAGTGAAGGGTGGGGTATAAATCCAATCTCTTCTTCTTTGTCGTCAAGCCAAGTCACTGACAACCTATGGGGACCGCAGAGACAATGTTCCCTCTCGTTTATTTCCCTTACCGAGCGGAGCGGTTCACCTCCTGAGGAGAATATAACTGTTGTAATCCTCAAATGGACAATAGGCAGTGCAAGACACTGTGCCCCTTCAGACTGCTACTGAGCAGGGTTTCCTTTGTTAATGAACGCCTGCTCACTCACACCACTTAGGCCCCGTCCACATGAGCAAGATATGCCAGACGGGAAGTGACACAAATTTGTGCTGGCGCAATTTGGGCCGCTTTTGCAGGATCACACAGGTCCATGGACCTGTGAGGGCGAACCGCCGCGGTGTGATCACACACAGCCGCAGGCGAGTTGGGTTTTTTTTCCCGGCCGTTTTCAGTGCGCTTATCTGCTTCTACAAGGGATCGATGACTTGCCTCTCCACCCTCGAGGTCATCCGATGATGCGCATACCGGGATGGGAGGGGGGGGAAAAAAACAAAAAGCCCGCTCCCCAACGCCACTTGTTTGCGCGGGCGCGATCACACCAGGAAAGGTCAGTTCTGGGCCGTCGCAAACCATTTGAGACTGCCTTTTCACTGGTAGCTAAATAAGCCGATTCCCCACCAGCTCAAAGTGGTTTGCGACACTTTAACACCGGCTGCAGGATGCTTCCCAGATGTGCTTGTGTGATCACGCCACTTTGAGCCGGCGGAGAATCATCCTTCTTGTGTCACAAATGGGTGCGTATGATCACGCCCTTAGAGTTTTAAAGGCAAGAGTCGAACCCTGAACTTAGCAACCCTGGACTTCCTTGGTGGTCTCCCATCCAAGTACTCACCAGGGCTAACCCTGCTTAACTTCTGAGATCTGGTGAGATCTAGCTAATGTGGTCCATCCCGGTCAGGGCAAAAGACATACAGAGGTAGTTTGCTGTTGCCTGCCTCTGCGTCGAGACCCTGGACTTCTTTGGTGGCCTCCCATCCAAGTGCTACCCAGGGCCCACCCTGCTTATCTTCCGAGATCCAGGTCAGGCCATCCACAAACGTCATGCTACAGTCATCCACTCAAGAGTGCTGAAGAGCAGACCTGTATAATCCCTGTTTTGTAGCCGGGGTGGGGTGGGGTGCGCAGAGTCTGTTGTATAGATGAGATCTGGCACACTTCTTCTTAGCCATCGTGCCACAACCCAGGTCGAACACCTCATTTCGCCTCTAGTGAGCCGTGGTGAATTACCTCTTGGGCCCATCTGGCGGCCCACGGCAGGAGGTCTTCTCCATTCCGTACGTCCCCGCCTCACCTAGAGACCCTCCCCGTGAAGACGCTCTGCTGGTTTCCTCTCCGCAACAGCTTGGAACCTCCAAAGAGACTGCAAAACCCATTACGAACGTCTGTGGGAAGCAGCCCTGCTGGGAAGGCGCTTGGACGCACTACAGAGAGACCTGTCATCTCACCAAAGCCCTGGCCGGCGCCGGGACCTAAAGACCCCTCCTGACCCAATCTGTCTACCTGTCGGGGATGAAGGGGAGAAAGGGGGGGGGACACGCTCCTGACAACTGACTCTTCCCTGAGTCACCTGGGACAGGCCCCCGGGGAAGGGGGGGGGAGGCTTTTGCGTCTGCGTATGAAGTTGATATTTATATGTCCTGGAAACAGTAAAAAGGGAGCAAGGGGTGATTTAAGAAACAGATCGGCCACCCATGAGAACCTCCAGCAGTTTGTAACCTGGACGGGATGCGATCTTCCAGAACATTAAGATGCCAAGAGATGATTCTGTTTGTTTAGAATGGTGTTAAGCACTCGGGCTAAGGGGAAGTCAGGCCCTGGACCCAAAAGCAAGAAGAAGAAGAAAGGGGAGAGGAGAAGATTGGATTTATACCCCACCCTTAACTCAGAGTCTCAGAGAGGCTTACAATCTCCTTTCCCTTCCCCTCCTCACAACAGACACCCTGGGAGGGAGGGCTGAGAGAGCTCTTTCGAGGACTGCTCTTGAGAGAAGAGCTCTGAAAGGACTTGTGACTGACCCAAGGTCACACCAGCAGCTGCAGGCGGAGGAGGAGTGGGGACTCAAAGCCGGTTCTCCCAGATTAGAGCCCGCACTCCTAACCACTACTCCAAACTGGCTCTCCAGGTGATAGGGTACTTAGGAAAGAGTCGATGGCGTCCCTCAAAAAGAACTTGCTGAGACTGAGCGGGGAAAAGATCTCGGGGTCGCAGTGGATAGCTCAACGGAAGCGCCAACCCAGGAGGCTGCAGCAGTGAAAACTGGCGAACTCTATGGCAGGTATTATCAAGGAAAGGGATTAAAAATATAACAGCCGATATTACAATGACCCTGTAGAGATCTATGGGGTGGCTTCATGTGGGATACTGTGCGCAGTCCTGGCCACCGTCTCTCCAAAGGGACATTTCAGAGGTGGAAGACGTACAGAGGAGGACGACCAAGATGACTCGGGGGTTGGAGCCCCTTCCCTAGGAGGGAAGGCTGGAGAGTCTCTGGGACTTTTCATTCTAAAAAAGAGATGACTAAGGGGGGGACGGACATGATAAGAGGTTTATAAAATGATGTGTGGGGTGGAGAGACGACAAAGAGACCTTTCCTCCATCTTCCAAAAGACTAGAATGCGAGAGCATCCAATGAAGCTGATGGGCAGTAGGTTCAGGCCAGAAAAGGAAATACCCCTTTACACACAGCGTGGTTAAAATGTGGAATTCGTTGCCGGAGGACGTCGTGATGGCTGCAGGCATAGATGGCTTTAAAAGGGGATTCAGTAGATTCGTGGAGAATAGGTTTATCAGTGACTACTAGCAAGGGGTCCTTTCGTAGAAAAAGACCTGCAGGAGCTCATTAACATACCTCATTAGCATATGCCACGTCCCCTGACATCACCGGAAGTGTGTCAGAAAGCAAATGTCAGTTTCAGCCCCATTATACCCTATGGGCCACTGAAATCAATGGCAAAAACTCATAGGGTATATGAGGGGCTGGAGGAAAGGGGGTTTGAGGGAGAGGCTCCAAACTTGCAGGGTAGCTGCTGGAGCCTCTCCTCGAAATACCCACTAAGTTTCAAGAAGATTGGACCACGGGGTCCAATTCTATGGCCCCCCAAACAGATGTTAACTTTTTTCCTGCCATAGAGAACAATGGAGGGAATGGGGGCAACCTGTTTGGGGGCCCGTAGAATTGGACCCCCTGGTCCAATCTTCTTGAAACTTGGTGGGTATTTCAAGGAGAGGTCCCAGCAGCTATCCTGCAAGTTTGGAGCCTCTCCCTCAAACCCCCTCCCCTTCAGTCGCTTTCAAAGTTGCTGCTGAATTTTGGCGGCAATTCGGCAGCAGGCTGAATCAGATCAGAGAATCTGATTCAGCCCATGGCTGCCCTAGTGGCCACTCCTGAGCTGGCGGAGCTTTGCTCTGCCTCGCTCCGGCCCCAACGGACCCCTGCTATTAGCCATGTTGACTGAGGGGACACTCCAACTTCAGAGGCACTAAGCCTCTGAATCCCAGAGCCAGGAGGCAACATCAAGGGAAGGCCTCGGCCTCTCTGCCCTGTTCTTGGCCATTCAGAGATGGGATGCTGGACTACATGGAGAGGTCTGGGCGGGAGAGGAGCTCAGTGTGGCATAGCACCATAGATCCCACCCTCTGAAGCAGCCATTTTCTCCAGGGAAACTGACCTTTGTCACTTGGAAATGAGTTTTCATACCAGATCTCCAGGCCCCACCTGGAGATTAGCAACCCAAGTCTTAAAGGACTGCATTGATTATTTTTTGGGCGGGGGCTGCCTCTTCACCATCTTTGGAGGGGTTCATTCAAGATTAATTCCACCTCACCCATTGGAGGCCGTGCCGTGGGAGCGATTACCCCGCCGGTGTGTCCAGAGGAATGCGTCTCCCCATCTGCGGAGCAGACGCGGGCTGAATCGTGCCGAGAGGGAGGGAAAGGAATTTGCAAAATGAAATGGCAGCTCATGATTTTGACACATCGGCCGATCCCCCTCTTATAATTCTCCCCTTCCCCCTGCCCGGACCCTTCTGAACAATCCCCCACCCCACCCCCGCCGCTGAATGCTTTTTGGTGCAATGCCAGCTGTAATATCGCATACCCCACCGGCCGTCCTCTGCCACAAGGAGAACCGGATTTTACTCACAAGGCTTTAAAAGCCCAGTTGGGAGCTGCTGTCTATAATAGGAAGAAAATGTGGGTTGTAAGAGAGGAGATTGGATTTGTACCCTGCCCTTCACTACCCAAGGGAGTCTCAGAGCAGCTTACAAACTCCTTCCCCTTCCCCTCCCCACAACAGACACCCTGGGAGGCAGGTGGGGCTGAGAGAGCTCTGACAGAAACTGCTCTTTTTCCAAAACAGCTGTGCCAGAACTATGGCTTGCCCAAGGTCACCCAGAAGTGACGTCCTTCTCTCTCCAATGTTGTTTATAATCTATATGCGCCCACCTTTCCCAGCCGGTTACAGAGTTTGGGGCTGGGATGTCACCAGTACGCTGATGACTCCCAGCTGCATCTACTGATGGGTAGCTGCCCGGACACCACCCCACAAAATCTGGCCAAGGGGCTGGAGGCTGTGATGGGATGGTTTGAGGAAGAGCCAGCTGAAACGAAATCCAACCAAGACAGACGCTCTGTGGGTGGGGGGTTCAGGACCGGCGTCCCAACTTCCCACTCTTGATGACGCACCTTTAATTTTGGCACAAACTGTTGTGAGTTTGGGGGTGGTCTTGGATACCTCCTTGTCTATGGAGGACCAGATCACAAATGTTGCCAAGCTGGCCCCTTTCCTGTCTCACCGAGACCTATCTCTCCTTATTACATAATTGAGTGTTGGGGTGACTCTTTCCTGAATGTTCCACATGCTCCCACAGCCTTTGGCTGTCTGACCCGTCACTCAAGCTGTCCCTGTCCACTGGCTGCATTGCCTGTCTCGCCTCCCCCCCCCCATAGCCAGTCAGAACACAGAGGTCATTTGCATATGCAGCCTGATTGGCCTTTGCCTCTAACATTCTAAACAGTTTGCTGGTGCCCCCCCCCCCGCATTGCCAGTCAGAACACAGAGGTCATTTATTCCCACAACGGGTCTTACTCCTAGTCCACAATAATCCATGCAATGGTCATCTCCAGACTGGATTACTGTAACTGGCTTTGCACTCTGGCCTGCCCTCGAGACTGATCCGGAAACTCCAACTGGTCCAGAATGTGGTGGTGCGAGTCTTAGAATCAGAGTTGGAAGGGACCTCCAGGGTCATTTAGTCTAACCCCCTGCACAATGCAGGAAATGCACAAATACCTCCCCCTCCATACCCTCAGTGACCGTTGTTCCACACCCAGAAGTTGACAAAAAAAAAACCCTCCGGGATTGCTTCCTGACCCCAAAGTGGCAATCAGCATTTCCCTGGGTGTGTAAAAAAGGGCCACGAGAACTAAGCACTGAGGCACCATCTTTGTTGATGTGAACGCCACAGACCACACATGTTCAACCTGTGCTGTGTCAGCTACACTGGCTCCCAGTGGTGTACCAGGTCAGGTTCACAGTTTTGGTACTGGCCTTTAAGGCCTTGAGCGGGCTGGAACCCACATATTTGTGGGACCGCCTTTTCTGGTATGTCCCCTGAAGAGCTTTACGCTCTGCTGAGAAAAACTTACTAGTGATCCCTAGCCATCTGGCTGTCCTCGACCCAGAGTCAGGGCTTTCTCAGCCCTGGCTCCTACCTCATTAAACTCTCTGCCTAATTACCTATAATATAAAGCCCTATATGGCCAGGGACCTATCTACCTGAGGGATCGTCTCTCCCCGTATGTACCCCAGCAAGCACTACGATTGGGCTCCCAGAACCACCTGGTTCTTCCAGGGCTTAAGGAGGCCCGGTTGGCAGCAACGAGGGCCAGGGCCTTTTCGGTGGTGGCCCCACACTGGTGGAATGAGCTCCCAAATAACATCAGGACCCTGCAGGACCTTTCACAGATCCGCAGGGCCTGCAAGACGGAGCTCTTCCGCCAGGCTTTCAAGTAGGGGCCGCCTCGACTTTATAGCCCGGGCCCAACCATTGGAAACCGCCTATTTGACCATTCTGCACCAGCTGGAAGTTTAAAAATGCCTGCTGACGCCACTCAGATGGGGGCAATGAAGTCTCGCCACCTTGTATTGTGATTTTAAACTGTGTATTGTATATTTTTATACGATGGTTGTCTTTATGGAATTCTATTGTATGTGAACCTGCTGGTAGCCACCCTGCGCCTGCCGTAAGGCGGGGAGGGCGGGATAGAAATCCAGTAAATAAATAAATAACGTCTCTGCCCTGCAGGACCTTACGTAGTTCCACAGGGCATGCAAGGGAGAGATGTTCCGCCAGGCTTTTGGTTGAATATCAGAAGAAATGGGATTTATACCCCGCCCTCCACTGCCCAAAGGGGTCTCAGAGCGGCTTACAAACTCCTTTCCCTTCCCCTCCCCACAAGAAGCACCTTGTAAGGTTGGTGGGGCTGAGAGAGCTCTCTCGAGGACTGCTCTCGAGAGAGAGCTGCTCCAAGAGGACTTGTGACTGACCCAAGGTCCCACCAGCGGCTGCAAGTGGAGGAGCGGGGAATCAAACCCGGTTCTCCCAGATTAGAGTCCGCGCGCTTAACCGCGACACCAAACAGCAATGGGTACTATCGTCCCTGGCACTCTGATGTTATTTTAACTATTTCTATTTCTGGATTTTAAATGGTATGGTTAAAACTATAACAGAAGCCAATGTTGGATTGGGCCAATGGCCCATCCAGTCCACGGTGGCCCAAGTGGTTAAGACGCCGAGCTGCAGACCGGAAGGTCGGTCGTTCGGCCGTTCGAGACCCGAGCGCCGCGTGACGGAGTGAGCTCCCTTCTCTGGTCCCAGCTCCTGCCAACGTGGCAGTTCGAAAGCAAGGAATTGCAAGGAGATGAATAGGTACCCTTGTGGTGGGAAGGGAACAGCGTTCCGTGCGCCTCGGCGTCTAATCATACCGGCCACATGACCATGGAGAAGTCTTCGGACAGCGCTGGCTCTTCAGCTTGGAAACAGGGATGAGCACCTCCCCCTAGAGTCAGCCTCGACTGGCTTTCGAGCAAGGGAAACCGTTACCTTTACTTTACTATCGTTAACTGCCCTGAGGGCTGTAAATTCAGAGAAGGGTGGTATATAAATCCAAACCATTCAGAAATAAACAAAGTTGGCTACCCTACTTAAATGGATTTTTTTCCTGCTTTCTAATCATTCGGAAAGCTGCCCCGAGAGCCCGCGTTTGGGCTTGAAGGCCGGAGGCCAACAGAAGATCTGTCAAGCCAGCTTGAAGATTAATGCTGTTGGCAGTGGTCCAGCTGAAGTTTGTCGTTGTGATTAACATCTGCCTTGGCTTCCAGTGGGACATGAGCCACCATCCCCTGTTACTCTTTAGTCAGTTCGACACTTTCAACAATTGGTTATCTAAGACTGCAGCCTTCATCTCAGCTGCGTTTAGCCAGATCGAGGCCTCTTCTCTAGGAATCCACTGTCTCCAGTGGTTAGCTTTTCCCCGTTCAGAGAAAACGTTTGTGCTGGAAAAGAGGGAAGCATGCTCAAGGTGTGTGTGTGGGGGGGGGGGGGGGGGATTAATGCGCAGAGCACTGGCCAGGATCCAAAGAATGTCAGGGAGGTTTGGGCTGTGGGCCGGGAAGAATGCGAACCCCAAACATATCTTCCCCCAAACATTCGCCTTTCGAGGCAGACTAAATATTTCTGCTTTGCTGCCGAAACCCAAGTTTAGGGTCACGTCACATCGATCCTGTCGACACTCGCTCTCCCCCTCCCCCCCCCCCCCAATTATTTCCTGTATATACTGCAAATATTTTGCAAGGTTACAGAACTGGCCGTTTGATTAGAGGCTTATCGGTTTCACAGTTTGCACAGGCATGAGGGCGGTCAAGTTGCAACCGACGCAGGGCTCTGGATCCGGTCGGAAAAGTGGGTCCAAGCTGCAGTCCAGTTTGCAGGATTCCCTTGGGCTGATTTGTTGGTCTTTCTGGCCCCTGGATCGGCTAGGAGAGGGCCCATCTTAGGGTTGCCAGCTCCAGGCTGGGAAATATCTGGAGATTTTATTGGGTTAGATGTAAAATATTCTAAAAAAAATATATCATTTGCCTTGGAAGCACAGAAGCTTTACACAGAAGAAGAAGAAGAAGAGATTGGATTTATACCCTGCCCTTCACTACCCGAGGGAGTCTCAGAGCGGCTTACAAACTCCTTTCCCTTTTCCTCCCCACAACAGACACCCTGTGAGGTAGGTGGGGGTGAGAGAGCTCTGACAGAAACTGCTCTTTTTCAAGAACAGCAGTGCCAGAGCTATGGCTTGCCCAAGGTCATCCAGCAGGTGCAGGGAATCAAACCCAGTTCCCCCAGATTAGAGTCCGTGCATTTAACCACTATACCAAATTGGCTCTCGCAGTATCCCCGATACACAGTATTCCCGATCCTCCTCATTTCCCGGTTAAGGGAAAAATGCTGTTCAAACAAATTACAAAGATGATCTGACTCCAATGGCAATAAGAGAAAGAAATTTTACTTACAAAAATAGAAGCCTGTCTTGCCTGACATATTTATGTAGGAACATTTAACTTATTGTGAACTTCAGAACTGGTGACTTGCTACAGCTCCAAGCCCAGGTAAGACAGAAGAAGAAGAAGAGAGATACTATATGAGGTGAAACACAAGTCAAGCAAGGGCCAAAGAGGCGCAAAATCTAAGGGATGAGAGAGTGGGGACAACTGCCAAGGGTACCCAAGTGAGAGAACTCTCTTAACCCTTTCCCTCCCAGGCCCTCTTGCTTGAAGAGTTAAAATATCCAACAGATTTGGGGGGGGGCCTGAGGGGGGGTTGAAGAAGGGGGGGACATCCATGGGGTATAATACCATAGAGTCTACTTCTCAAGTGGCCATTTTCTCCAGGTTAAATTATCTTTATCTCGTGGCGATCAGTTGTGATCCCTGCATAGAATGAATGGGAATAATTTAGCATGGGGAAATAGGAAGTGGCAAGAAAATACCGAGCTGATTGTTTGCTTTGCACAAGGGAGAAGGGGAAATGTAACTGGGGGAGGGTTTTTTTTCTTTGAAAGTGTGTAGTTCCGTAGACTTGCTAGTCTTCCGCGTTGACCTGGATGACCCAAGCTCGGCAGATCTTGCCAAATCTTGGAAGCTAAGCAAAGTCGGCCCGGTAACCATTTGCATGAAAACAGATTTCGAGTCCAGGGGCACCTTTAAGACCCACACAGGTTTATTCAGGGTATGAGCTTCCGTGTGCATACGCACTTTTCCAAATACCCAATGCGGCTGACCCACCTGGAACTATTTGCATGAGAGACCACCAAGGAAGTCCAGAATCGCTACTCAGAGGCAGGCAATGGCAAACCATCTCTGAACATCTCTTGCCTTGACTTGGATGGACCAGGTTAGCCCAATCTTGTGAGCAAAAAATTCTACTTTGTGAGCTCCTGGCGTTAAAGTTATGAGCGAGCGACTGGGCTACTGCATAAATGAGTTTGCTCTGGAGCCATCCTCCCTGAGTGAAGACAAAAATCTGCGCTGGAGGCTAAAAAAAACTGCCCTTGCTCACACTAACTCAGCTTAGAGGGAACACTGGCCTGATCTTGTCAGATTGTGGAAACCAAGCAGGGTCACCCCTGGTTAGTACTTGGACGGGAGACCACCAAGGAAGTCCAGGGGTCTTGCGCAGAGGCAGACAATGGCAAACCGCCTCTGTTCATTTCTACTGTGACCAGGCTGGCCTGATTGTGGAAGCCACACAGGGTCACCCCTGGTTAGTACTTGGATGGGAGACCACCAAGGAAGTCCAGGGTTGCTACACAGAGGCAGGCAATGGCTAATCTCTTCCCTTGACTTGGGTGGCCCAAGCTAGCCTGATCTCATCAGCTCTCGGAAGGTAAGCAGGGTCAGTCCTGGTTAGTACTTGGATGGGAGACCACCAAGGAAGTCCAGGGTTGCTGCGCAGAGGCAGGCAATAGCAAACCACCTCCAAACGTCTCTTGCCTTGAAAACCCCACAGGGTCATTACAAGTTGGCTGAGATTTGATGGCAGTACCCACCATTCATTGAAACGTTTCTCTCTCATCTTATCTCATCTTATAACTTACATTAATTTCATTTGCTTTATTCGGTTTCTATTGCACACGACAGGAAAGCTTGCAAGTGGGCTCCCAGCAAACTGCAGCGTTTATAACGGCAAGCTGCAGGCCCGATAGATAACTGGACGAAATCAATATAAGAAGGGAGGCGAGAATGTGCCAGTCGAATTCATGCCAGCAAACAAAGACTTTGCTTGCCAGTTGTGGAGGGGCAGCCACCAACCCACGCTAGTCCCTGGGGCTCAGCTTAAAGTCAGAGCGGAAGCCACGGTTGGAGGCTAGGGTTGCCAACTCCGTGTCGGGAAATTCCTGGAGGTTTGGGGGGGATGGAGCCTGGGGAGGGTGGGGTTTCTGGAGGGGAGGGGCTTTTGTGGGGTGTAATGCCACAGAGCCCACCTTCCAAAGCAGCCATGTTCTCCAGGGGAACTGATCCTTGTAGCCTGGAGAGCAGCTTTAATTCCAGCAGATTTCCAGGCCTCACCTGGAGGCTGGCACCCTTTGGGGGACAGATCAAGCTGGGTATTCTGGCCCTGACCTGGGTAGGCCAGACAAGCCCAATCTCATCAGATCTTGGAAGCTAAGCAGAGCCGAACCTGGCAAGTATTTGGATGGGAGACCTCCAAGGGCTACCAGGACTGGATCAGAGAGGCAGGCTATCAAGCCACTTCTCCGAACATCACAAAAGCTCCTCCCCTGCCACAAATTTTGCTAGTCTTTAAGGTGCTACTCGACTCTTGCTCTTTTCTGCTCGTGGGGACGGAGAGGGCCGACAGTACCCTGTACGTTCATTTTGCGAGCGGTCATGTTTGGGAAGAGAGTGGGCCGAGGGCTTCCCGATACATATGGAAAAGCCTTCAGCTCCCGCCCTCCCTCCCTTGTCTAAGCAACTGCACGCAAACAATTTCATATTTCATTTCCACGGATTTCGGCAGTCAGCGATGGCTCGTTCTGTAACAGCTGGATGTTCCAGAGGATTGCTGCGGAGTCTTCGGACCGCCAACGAGTGTTGGCAAGGGACGGTTCTTGGGGGGCCCTCCTTGCAGCTGCGTGGTCTATAAATAAGAGTGTGCTCCAGGCCTCTCGCCACTGGGAATACCTGCAGAAGAAGGTCAAGGGAGAGTCTTTCCAGGCGATACGCAGCGTGGTCGCGACGAGATAACCAGGCGCGAACGCTTTGCCTCTGCCACTCTCGGCTTTCCAGCTGTCTCCCGAAATTCAGACACGTTTGGGAACGTTCGAGCATTCTTTTCTTCATGCGGCTGTAGATCTAGGCTCCTAACCAGAAGAAGAGGAGGAGGAGACTGGATTTATACCCCAACTGAGAGCCAGTTTGATGTAGTGGTTAAGTGCACAGACTTTAATCTGGGGAAACCGGGTTTGATTCCCCTCTCCTCCATTTGCAGCTGCTGGATGACCTTGGGCAAGCCATAGTTCTCTCAGAGCTGTCCTTTGAAGAGCAGTTTCTGTCAGAGCTCTCTCAGTCCCACCTACTTCACAGGGTGTCTGTTGTGGGGAGGGGAAGGGAAAGGAATTTGTAAGCCACTCTGAGGCTCTGGGTGAAGGGTGGAGTATGAATCCAGTCTCTTCTTTTTCTTCTCCTCCTCCTCCTCCTGGAGTCTCAGAGCAGCTTACAAACTCCTTTCCCTTCCCCTCCCCACCACAGACAGCCTGCGAGGTAGGCGGGGCTGAGAGAGCTCTTTCAAGGACTGCCCTTGAGAGAACAGCTCCGACAGAACATAAGAGAAGCCACATCATATCAGGCCAATGCCATGGATTGCACCCTCCGAAGCAAACACGGTCTCCAGGTGACCTTGGCTGTTTGGAAATCAATTGCAATCGTGGGAGATCTCCAGGTGCCACCTGGAGGTTGGCAACCATATGTTAAAACCATTATTCTGCCTGACAATGTCTTTCTCCAGGTATGAAGACATGTACAGGAACGCGCAGAGCCAAACTCTGTCAGCTCCATCCTTGGAAACGCATTCACCAAATCCCGGGGGCTGATCCGGAGCCACTGCGCCTTTTCTGACTGATGCCTTGAGACCATTTATCCCCCCACACATATCACCAACTTCAGCCCTACTTTCCAGAGCATCCAGCAAGAGACACTGTTTACACTGCGAGAGCATCCTAGAAGGGACCTCCAGGGTCATCTAGTCCAACCCCGTGCACAATGCAGGAAATTCACAACCGCCTCCCCTTCCACACCGCCAGTGACTGCTGTCCCACACCCAGAAGATGACAAAAAAATCTCCAGGATCCCCGGCCAAACTGGCCTGGAGAAAAAGTGCTTCCTGACCCCAAAATGGTGACCGACATTTCCCTGGGCGCGTAAGAAAGGGCCACAAGAACTAAGCACTGAGGCAACCCTTCCTGCCCTCCCTCTCATGATCAAATGGAAGTCCTTCAAGGGGGCCTCCAACTCTCCGGCCTCCTGGCAGACTGGGACGTCACGTGTGTGTGGGGGGGCACCTTGGTATCCTTTCATGACTTCCTCATAAGTTTGCTTCTCATCCTAGCAGGTTCGGGGGATCACATCTGCGAGATAATCACGTGGCGGGCCAATCCGTCAGTCGCTCTGGCTGGCCGTTCCTGCCGTCCATCAAACGAGGCTTTGCTCTCCATCCACAGACAGGCCTGGGCAGACCAAAATAGCAAATATATAGAGAGTCTTGTTCACAGCTTGTTAGCGTCTCCCTGCAGGGAGATAAGGCTGTCAAAAGCCCAGGCCTTCATCATAAAACCACCGTCTTCTGTGTTATTCTTGGCCAAGGGGTCGCATCGCTCATGGGAATTAATTTCAGAGCAGATGCTGGAGGCGGGGAGGTCTACTTCATGCTATCCTTTCATTTCTGGGCGAAAGGGAGCCCTCCGCCTCTCACAGGCATCTACCCTCGGCCTTCCCAGCTGCCCCGCATGCGAACGGACAAACACAGTGTGTTTGCGTGCACAGCGTCTGTAAAGTCCCGCCAGGTTGCAGCCAGGACATGGGGATGCTGTAGTTTCAAGGCAAGAGACATTCGGGGGTAGTTCGCCATTGCCTTGTCTCTGCGTAGTAAAACCCTGGACTTCCTTGGTGGTCTTCCATTCAAGTACTAAGCAGGACCAACCCTGCTTAGCTTCTGAGATCTGAGTGATGGGGCTGGCCATCGCCTGCCTTTGCAGACGGGACTTCCTCGGTGGTCTCCCATCCCAGCCAAGGCTGGCCCTGCTCAGCTTCCAAGATCCAACAGTGTTGGTTTGCCATCGCTTGCCTCTGCACAGTGACTCTGGACTGCCTTGGTGGTCTCCCATCCAAGCACCACCCATGGCTCACCCTGCTTAGCTTCCAAGTTCTGATGAGATTGGGGTAGCTTGGGCCATCCATATCAGGGCAGAGACAAACAGGAGTGGATTGCTACCACATGCCTCTATAGTCCTTTCCGCACTTGGATCTCATCCCTGGTTTTATCCGAATTCAACACAGGACACAAGACCTTGCCTTAATCCCTGGTCATAACAGCCTCTGTTTATCCCGGGACAAGTGTGGGATGAAACCAGGGTGACGTCAGTGTAATGCGGAAACAAAAAATACCCCAAGATATGGTACCATAGAGTCTTGGGGCGATTGCCAGAGCGTCGCCCTGGCAGCGCCCCCAACGTGATGACGTCACTTCCGGGTGATGTCATTACGTTGGGGAAGTCGTCCTGGCTGGATGACTTCGGGGGTGGGGTTCCCCCCGCCGGCGGATCGGGAACTCCTGTAGCGGGGGATCCCCCGCCCCCCGGGCTGACTTGGCAGCCCTAGATCGCTCTCTTGAAGTATCGGAAGGGCTGTCACTTGGAGGAGGGCAGGGAGCAGTTCCTGTTGGCAGCAGAGGAGAGGACTCGCAAGAATGGCTTTAAATTAAGGGCAGGAAAGGCATTGGCTGAATTTTAGGGGAAACTCCGGGTCTCAGGATGGCAGTGGAAGACGGCTGAGGGCATCAGTGTGGCCCATCATTTTTCCCGGGTGGTGCACAAATGCATACTGGTACCCGTCCATGAACGTGGACCAGCGCAGAACGCTGGGGGGGCAACATCTGGGGGGGGGCTGCTGGTCTAGGGTGAGGAGACCCAGGAGTGGTTTGTGGTTGTTTACAGTAAGAGTGGTTCAACAGTAGAATTGGTTACCTAAGGAGGTGGTGAGCGCCCTGTCCCTGGCACTCTTTAACCAGCCTCCTGTCACACAGCGGCCAACCAGTTCCTCTGGAGGGCCAACAACAGGGCATAGAGGCCGAGGCCTTCCCCTGAGAAGAACCTCAGAAGAGCCCTGCTGGATCAGACCAGTGAGGGTCCACCTAGTCCAGCATCCTGTCTCCCACAGTGGCCAGCCAGTTCCTCTGGAGGGCCAACAACAGGGCAGAGAGGCCGAGGCCTTCCCCTGAGAAGAACCTCAGAAGAGCCCTGCTGGGTCAGACCAGTGAGGGTCCACCTAGTCCAGCATCCTGTCTCCCACAGTGGCCAGCCAGTTCCTCTGGAGGGCCAACAACAGGGCAGAGAGGCCGAGGCCTTCCCCTGAGAAGAACCTCAGAAGAGCCCTGCTGGGTCAGACCAGTGAGGGTCCACCTAGTCCAGCATCCTGTCTCCCACAGTGGCCAGCCAGTTCCTCTGGAGGGCCAACAACAGGGCAGAGAGGCCGAGGCCTTCCCCTGAGAAGAACATCAGAAGAGCCCTGCTGGGTCAGACCAGTGAGGGTCCCTCTAGTCCAGCCTCCTGTCTCACACAGTGGCCAGCCAGTTCCTCTGGAGGGCCAGCAACAGGGCAGAGAGGCCGAGGCCTTCCCCTGAGAAGAACACCAGAAGAGCCCTGCTGGGTCAGACCAGTGAGGGTCCATCTAGTCCAGCATCCCATCTCACACAGTGGCCAACCAGTTCCTCTGGAGGGCCAACAACAGGGCAGAGAGGCCGAGGCCTTCCCCTGAGAAGAACCTCAAAAGAGCCCTGCTGGGTCAGACCAGTGAGGGTCCCTCTAGTCCAGCCTCCTGTCTCACACAGTGGCCAACCAGTTCCTCTGGAGGGCCAACAACAGGGCAGAGAGGCCGAGGCCTTCCCCTGAGAAGAACCTCAGAAGAGCCCTGCTGGGTCAGACCAGTGAAGGTCCATCTAGTCCAGCCTCCTGTCTCACACAGTGGCCAGCCAGTTCCTCTGGAGGGCCAGCAACAGGGCAGAGAGGCCGAGGCCTTCCCCTGAGAAGAACCTCAGAAGAGCCCTGCTGGGTCAGACCAGTGAAGGTCCATCTAGTCCAGCCTCCTGTCTCACACAGGGGCCAGCCAGTTCCTCTGGAGGGCCAGCAACAGGGCAGAGAGGCCGAGGCCTTCCCCTGAGAAGAACCTCAGAAGAGCCCTGCTGGGTCAGACCAGTGAAGGTCCATCTAGTCCAGCCTCCTGTCTCACACAGGGGCCAGCCAGTTCCTCTGGAGGGCCAGCAACAGGGCAGAGAGGCCGAGGCCTTCCCCTGAGAAGAACCTCAGAAGAGCCCTGCTGGGTCAGACCAGTGAAGGTCCATCTAGTCCAGCCTCCTGTCTCACACAGGGGCCAGCCAGTTCCTCTGGAGGGCCAGCAACAGGGCAGAGAGGCCGAGGCCTTCCCCTGAGAAGAACCTCAGAAGAGCCCTGCTGGGTCAGACCAATGAGGGTCCATCTAGTCCAGCCTCCCGTCTCACACAGTGGCCAACTAGTTCCTCTGGAGGGCCAACAACAGGGCAGAGAGGCCGAGGTCTTCCCCTGAGAAGAACCTCAGAAGAACCCTGCTGGGTCAGACCACTGAGGGTCCATCTAGTCCAGCATCCCGTCTCACACAGGGGCCAGCCAGTTCCTCTGGAGGGCCAGCAACAGGGCAGAGAGGCCGAGGCCTTCCCCTGAGAAGAACCTCAGAAGAACCCTGCTGGGTCAGACCAGTGAAGGTCCATCTAGTCCAGCCTCCTGTCTCACACAGAGGCCAACCAGTTCCTCTGGAGGGCCAACAACAGGGCAGAGAGGCCGAGGCCTTCCCCTGAGAAGAACCTCAGAAGAACCCTGCTGGGTCAGACCACTGAGGGTCCATCTAGTCCAGCATCCCGTCTCACACAGGGGCCAGCCAGTTCCTCTGGAGGGCCAGCAACAGGGCAGAGAGGCCGAGGCCTTCCCCTGAGAAGAACCTCAGAAGAGCCCTGCTGGGTCAGACCAGTGAGGGGCCATCTAGTCCAGCCTCCTGTCTCACACAGAGGCCAACCAGTTCCTCTGGAGGGCCAACAACAGGGCAAAGAGGCCGAGGCCTTCCCCTGATGTTGCCTCCTGGCTCTGGGATTCCCAGGATTAGTGCTTCTGAATGTAAAGGTTCCCCTCAGTCACCATAGCTAGTAGTCACTGAGCGATCTCGCCTCCACGAATCTATCTCATCCCCTTTCCAAGCTGTATTCCTGTGGCCATCGCTACATCCCCTGGCAGCAAATTCCACATTTTAATCCCTCTCTGTGTAAAGGGGCTCCAAAAACATGTGGGAAAGGCAAGTTACTGATGTTCCTTTGGGGAACGGTTCAGGCCTTTCCTAAAGCGCCCCCCTTGCATCGACAATGTTTGTCGGGTGCCTTTTGGCAGCTCCCTCCCCATTGCGAATAATCTCTAGGGCATTCAAGACATTTCTCCCAATATTCCTTTAAGATCGGACAGCTGGGAGCAGGAGGGTTTTTGCGTACTACTCCCCCGCTTCATTCATTTCAGCGCAAATGGGCATTTTGCGCTGAGTTCTTTGAGCAGACTCCCTAAATGCAATTAATCACTGCAGCCCTGGCCCATCTTCCATGCCGTACCTGCCTCTACACAAGGAACGGGTGATTTATCTAAACAAGAAACTTTGAAATTGGGACGACAGGCTCCCCGCTTGGACCTCTCACCCTCCCTCCCAGATGTCGGGTAAAGAGTAGAAAGCATCCTGGGTTTTATAGGCAATTAACATTCTCACTTCCATTGGAGGGGGGATTTTTTAGAAGGCATCAGTGCCTTCCGAAAAAAATTAAGATAATAAGAGAACTCGAGTCCTTAATTGGAACACCACGGAACACTCGTCTGGGGCGGTGATGCTCTGTCTTCTTGGTGCTTGGGGGGCAACAGTGGGAGGGCTTCTGGAGTTTTGGCCTTGCTGGTGGACCTCCTGATGGCCCCTGGATTTTGGCCACTGGGTGACACAGAGTGTTGGACTGGATGGGCCACTGGCCTTATCCAACATGGCTTCTCTTACGTTCTCTGTATTCTTGGTGCTTTGGGGTCAACAGTGGGAGGGCTTCTGGAGTTCTGGCCCCACTGGTGGACCTCCTGATGGCACCTGGGTTTTGGTCACCGTGTGATACAGAGTTGGACTGGATGGGCCATTGGCCTGATCCAACATATCTTCTCTTAGGTTCTCTGTATTCTTGGTGCTTTGGGGGTAACAGTGGGAGTGCTTCTGGAGTTCTGGCCCCACTGGTGGACCTCCTGATGGCACCTGGGTTTTGGTCACTGTGTAATACAGAGTTGGACAGGATGGACCATTGGCCTGATCCAACATGGCTTCTCTTATGTTCTCTGTATTCTTGGTGCTTTGGGGTCAACAGTGGGAGGGCTTCTGGAGTTTTGGACCCACTGGTGTACCTCCTGATGGCACCTGGGTTTTGGTCACTGTGTGATACAGAGTTGGACTGGATGGGCCATTGGCCTGATCCAACATATCTTCTCTTAGGTTCTCTGTATTCTTGGTGCTTTGGGGTCAACAGTGGGAGTGCTTCTGGAGTTCTGGCCCTACTGGTGGACCTCCTGATGGCACCTGGGTTTTGGTCACTGTGTAATACAGAATTGGACAGGATGGACCATTGGCCTGATCCAACATGGCTTCTCTTATGTTCTCTGTATTCTTGGTGCTTTGGGGTCAACAGTGGGAGGGCTTCTGGAGATTTGGACCCACTGGTGTACCTCCTGATGGCACCTGGGTTTTGGTCACTGTGTGATACAGAGTTGGACTGGATGGGCCATTGGCCTGATCCAACATATCTTCTCTTACGTTCTCTGTATTCTTGGTGCTTTGGGGTCAACAGTGGGAGGGCTTCTGGAGTTCTGGCCCCACTGGTGGACCTCCTGATGGCACCTGGGTTTTGGTCACTGTGTAATACAGAGTTGGACAGGATGGACCATTGGCCTGATCCAACATGGCTTCTCTTATGTTCTCTGTATTCTTGGTGCTTTGGGGTCAACAGTGGGAGGGCTTCTGGAGTTTTGGACCCACTGGTGTACCTCCTGATGGCACCTGGGTTTTGGTCACTGTGTGATACAGAGTTGGACTGGATGGGCCATTGGCCTGATCCAACATATCTTCTCTTAGGTTCTCTGTATTCTTGGTGCTTTGGGGGTAACAGTGGGAGTGCTTCTGGAGTTCTGGCCCCACTGGTGGACCTCCTGATGGCACCTGGGTTTTGGTCACTGTGTAATACAGAGTTGGACAGGATGGACCATTGGCCTGATCCAACATGGCTTCTCTTATGTTCTCTGTATTCTTGGTGCTTTGGGGTCAACAGTGGGAGGGCTTCTGGAGTTTTGGACCCACTGGTGTACCTCCTGATGGCACCTGGGTTTTGGTCACTGTGTGATACAGAGTTGGACTGGATGGGCCATTGGCCTGATTCAACATATCTTCTCTTAGGTTCTCTGTATTCTTGGTGCTTTGGGGGTAACAGTGGGAGGGCTTCTGGAGTTCTGGCCCCACTGGTGGACCTCCTAATGGCCCCTGGGTTTTGGTCGCTGTGTGATGCAGAGTTGGACTGGATGGGCCATTGGCCTGATCCAGCATGGCTTCTCTTATGTTCTTATGGGTAAGTATATGAAGCAGAGGTCCATCAGTGGCTATTAGCCGCAAGGTATAGATGGGCTGTGGTGGCTCAGTGGTTAAGACGCTGAACTGCAGTCTGGAAGGTCGGTAGTTCGGCAGTTCGAGACCCGAGTGCCGCGTGATGGAGTGAGCTCCCGTCTCTGGCCCCAGCTCCTGCCAACCCAGCAGTTCGAAAGCAAGAAATTGCAAGCAGATAAATAGGTACTGCTTCGGTGGGAAGGTAACAGCATCTTAAGGCCGAGGCCTTCCCCTGAAAATAACATCAGAGCCCTGCTGGATCAGACCAGTGAAGGTCCATCTAGTCCAGCATCTTGTCTCACACAGTGGCCAGCCAGTTCCTCCGAAGATCCACCTTCATTCCCTCTGGTAACAAATCCCTCCCACCGCCTCTCCCCGCTGCCATCTGTTGGGCCCCATAGATCTGTCAAGGAAAGGAAAAATCCACCATTGAGCTCTGCACTTTCTCACATCCCGTTTCACCCGTGACTCACAATCCACTCTCCCAGAGGTCTGTCTCGATTTAAAACATCTTCTGGAGAAAGGGAAACCCAGTGGAACTTACCGTATTTTTCGCTCCATAAGACGCATTTTTCCTCCCCCCAAAAGGGGGGGGGGAAGTGTGTGCGTTTTATGGAGTGAATATGGAGCTTTTCTTACCTGTAACAGGGCTCTTTTTTCAGCAGGAACGCAGGGGAACGCCATTCAGGCTGGCATCCCAGCCTTCCCCGCCCCTCCCTGCTGGGCCTGAGCTGTTAAGACTTAAAAGGGAAACGGCAGGAAAACCCCCACCAGGCTAAGTACTCTTTCCCTTTATGTGCCTTTAAGACAGCCAGCAGCAGAAAGCCCCGCCGACAGATTAAGCTCCCTGGCTACTTTGCACAGGAAGGCCTGGCTTTGCATGGCATGCCGACGTCTCTCTTCTTTCCTTTCTCTGTCTTTCTTCCTTCCTTTCCTTTTTTCTGTCTGTCTGTCTGTCTTTCTGTCCCTCTCTCTGTCCCCACCTTTCTTTCTTCCTTTCTCTTTCTCTCTCTCTCTCCTCCTCCTTCCTTCCTTTATCTCTCTCTCTCTCTCTCTCTCTTTCTGTTTCATTTTTTCCTGTTTTCCTCCTCTAAAAACAAGGTGCGTCTTACGATCAGGTGCATCTTATGGAGCGAAAAATACGGTATAAATCTTCATATAAGCAAAAACTATCCGTGGGGATTTTCTTATACACCTGCTGCTGGCTGAGCGAGTCGCAACACACAAGGAGACCGCTAGCCCTGCGTTAGCTCAGCTGCTGACCTCTCCCCTATTACCAGCATCCCATGCTTGCTTTCTCAAGAGCCATTGCCATGGAAACTGCACAAAAGAAAACACAGCCACCCCGCATGGTGTTCAAGGGAAACACCTCTCCAGCAGGGCAGAGTTGTCACGAGTGCCAAGGAGTGCCGTGGTCTTGTGCAGCGGGTGGCACTGCAGACTGGCATCGGATCCTGAAGTGCAGGACTATAGCTCTTTTTAAGAAAAACATCCTGCAGAGGCAATCGACATTCTGCTCCAAGAAAAGCGCCCTTTGGCTCCCGGTGTCAATCTGCATTTATAGCAATCCATTTTAATTGGCCTAATTCAAATGAACTACTAAGTACTAATCACTTATTCTGAGCTTGTCAGTCTCGGGCCGCTATGGATCCAAGAAACTGAAGCCTAAGGTTACCACCAGTTTCCGTGGTCATGTGGCCGGCATGACTAGACGCGGAGGTGCACGGAATGCTGTTCCCTTCCCACTGAAGCGGTGCCTATTTCTCTACTTATAGTGTCTTGGTTTCGAACTGCTAGGTTGGCAGGAGCTAGGGCCAGAGACGGGAGCTCACTCCGTCACGCGGCACTCGGGTCTCCAACTGCTGAACTGCCGGTCCGCAGCTCAGCGTCTTAACCACTTGAGTCACTTCAGCCCTTTAACAGGATGTTACTTAGTCAAAAATATTTACCTCTGTGCCCTGAAAAGATTCAACTTATCGTTTCTGTGCATTCAGCCTCTATTTAAAGGGACAGAACTTCTTTTTTCACCACTGGTCGAGCTGCCTTCTACTGCTGCCTTCTACTGAATCAGACCTTTTTGGTCCATCAAGGTCAGTCTTGTCTACTCAGGCTGGCAGTGGCTCTCCAGGGCCTCAGGCAGAAATCTTCTACATCACCTCCTGCCTGGTCCTTTTAACTGGAGATGCTGGGGGTTGAACTTGGGACCTTCTGCAGGCCAAGCAGAGGCTCCTCCACTGAGCCACAGCCCCTCTTTACAGCTCTCCAGGGTCTCAGGCGGAGGTCTTTCCCATCACCTTTTGCCTGGTCCTTTTACCTGAAGATGCCGGGGATTGAACCTGGGACCTTCTGCATGCCAAGCAGAGGCTCTGCCACTGAGCCACAGCCTCCCTTTACAGCTCCCCAGGGTCTCAGGTGGAGGTCTTTCCCGTCACCTCCTGCCTGGTCCTTTTAACTGGAGATGCTGGAGATTGAACCGGGGACCTTCCGCTTGCCAAGCAGAGGCTCTTCCACTGAGCCATGGCACCTTCTTATAAGCAAAAGTTTTGCTTGAGTAATCGCAGACCACCTCCAAATGTCTCTTGTTATGAAAAAGAAGAGAAGATTGGATTTATACCCCGCCCTTCACTACCCAAAGGAGTTTCAGAGCAGCTTGCAATAGTCTGAGATTTCAGATGGCTTATGTGCCTGATCGTCACACGTAATGAATGGATGAGCTTCTAGTCTGTCCTGCGCATTATTTTAATCATTAGTTTGATTCCCCACTCCTCCTTCCCACGAAGCCTGCTGGGTGATCTAGGGCCAGGCACAGTTCTCTTGGAGCGCTCTCAGCCCCACCTGCCTCACAAGGTGCCTTTTCCTCCCCCTCCCCACAACAGACACCCTGAGAGGTAGGTGGGGCTGAGAGAGCTCTGACAGAAACTGCTCTTTTTCAAGGACAGCTGTGCCAGAACTACTTGCCCAAGGTCATCCAGCAGGCGCGAGTGGAGGACTGGGGAATCAAACCTGGTTCTCCCAGATTAGAGTCTGCGCACTTAACCACTGCACCAGACTGGCTCTCTGAAAACTTGACAGGGTCCCCGTAAGTCAGCTGCTACTTAAGGGCACTTCACATGCACACAGTTGTTGGAGGGAGTGACTCAGCATGCTTGGACACTGAGGGAGGGGGCTACATCGCTCTGAGTGTGTATAGGTGTTGCCTCCTCCTTTGGAGGGGGGGGGGGCATTTGCATTTGTGTGTGAGTGTCTGTGCCTGGAAGTCATGGCAACTCCTACTGGGACATGGAGGATGTTCAGAGAAGTGGCTTGAGAGCCTGCCTCTGCCTCCTGGCCCTGGTATTCTCTGGAGGTCTCCCGTCCAAATACTTTCCCAGGTCGACCCTACTTTGCTTCCAAGATCTGGTTTGCCTGGTCTATCCACACCAGGTGTTATCTACTTGGATGGGAGATCTCTCTTTCTCTTAACCTGGGAGCTGCCCTCTGACACCTCCTCTCTCTCCTTTGCCCTCTCCCTTTCTTGACATGGCCTTCCATAGAGACACGTGTCTCTGCAGGTCTCTCCCATTGTCTATCGAGACAATGTTCTCACACTCCCACACACATGATGCCGGTCGTTTGTAACAAGGAAAGGACTCTTTCGATTAGGCTTTTTTCTCCTTGACCGCAACCTGAATGTGAACTGGATCTCCTGGAATAAATGTAAGTTGACGTCTTTGCAATATACTTCTTCGGAGATTTATTGACTACACTCAGCATCACACTTCTACAACGGGGACAAAATTCTGCTCTATTAACCAAGGTAAAGGTTTCCCTTGCTCGAAAGCCAGTCGAATCCAACTTCAGGGGGTGGTGCTCACCTCCATTTCCAATCCCAAGAGCCAGCGCTGTCCAAAGAGGTTTCCCGTGGTCATGGGGTCGGCATGACTAAATGCCGAGGCGCACAGAACGCTGTTTCCTTCCCACTGAAGCGGTACCTATTTATCTACTTGCAATTCCTGCTTCCAGACTGCTAGGTTGGCAGGAGCTGGGGCCAGGGACGGGAGCTCACTCCGTCAGGCGGCATTTGGGTCTCGAACTGCTGAACTACAGACCTTCTGGTCTGCAGCTCAGCATCTTAAAAATTGAACCACCACGGCCCCTTCTATTAACCAAACATCCCAATAAAAGTCCCTCTTTCTTCCCCCCTCGGGGGTAGCTGGCCCTTTCAATGGGGATGATCTATCACCTGGATGTTAGTCAGCTTTAAACAAACAAACAAGAATGCTCATTTCCAGAATTTCTGACAAATCTCTTTTCCTATCCTCCGGGAAATCATAAGCCGTCTTGCCTAACAGAAGCTTCCTGATCCGGTTTTTGATCAAGGCTGTTGGCAACTCTGTGACCTGACAAGGGGTGGGGGTGGGGGTGGGGGAAGCATGATCACCATGGCTGGTTCACTTATTTGTTTCTGTGTTTTGACACATTCATGGATGTTAAAGACAGTGATACAAACTTTGTGACTTCATATAAGTTTGCAGGAATGACTGTCTTCTTTAATGACTCTGACTTATGTCACAGGGATTACGTAAGAACATAAGAGCCTAAGAGAAGCCAGTGTTGGATCAGGCCAGTGGCCCATCCAGTCCAACGCTCTGTCACACAGTGGCCAAAAACACCAGGTGCCCTCAGGAGGTCCAGCAGTGGGGCCAGGACACTAGAAGCCCTCCCACTGTTGCCCCCCCCCCCCCAAGCACCAGGAATACAGAACATTCCTTGCCCCAGACTGAGAGTTCCTATCTATACCTTGTGGCTAATTGCCACTGATGGACCTCTGCTCCATATAAGAACATAAGAGAAGCCATGTTGGATCAGGCCAGTGGCCCATCCAGTCCAACATTCTGTGTCCCACAGTGGCCAAAAACACCAGGTGCCCTCAGGAGGTCCACCGGTGGGGCCAGGACACTTGGAAGCCTTCCCACTGTTGCCCCCCAAGCACCAAGAATACAGAGCATCACTTGCCCCAGACCGAGAGCTCCTATCTATACCTTGTGGCTAACAGCCACTGATGGGACCTCTGCTCCAGATGTATAAGAACGCAAGAGAAGCCAATGTTGGATCAGGCCAGTGGCCCATCCAGTCCAACACTCTGGGTCACACTGTGGCCAAAAACTCCAGGCGCCCTCAGGAGGTCCACCAGTGGGGGCAGGACACTAGAAGCCCTCCCACTGTTGCCCCGACGTCAAGCACCAAGAACACAGAGCATCACTTGCCCCAGACTGAGAGTTCCTGTCTATACCTTGTGGCTAATAGCCACTGATGGACCTCTCCTCCAGATGTTTATCCAATTCCCTCTTGAAGTCGTCCATGCTTGTAGCCGCCACCACCTCCTGTGGCAGTGAGTTCCACGTGTTAATCACTCTTGGGGTGAAGAAGGACTTCCTTTTAGGACTTCTGACATTCTGATCCCTTTGAACTGATTCTTTGGACTTCTTTGGATCCCAGCTGATTGACCATTCTCTGACTTATAGTTTGTTCTATGGCATTTATAGCCTTGTGTATATGATTTTGTTATGCGGCTTGATTCTTTAAGGAATTGTATATTTTCGTGACCTTTACCTGCATACAATTTCTCAGTTTAGTTACAGTGCGTTTGTTATTTTCGTGTTTGGCCTCCATTGGAGGCAGAATGAGGCGGTACAGTCCTGAGGGAAGAGAGAGGACTGTGACGCTTCAGACTTTTCAATTAAAAAAAACAACAACCCTGCAAATAAAAGGGAAATTCCTGGAGATTTTGGTGGTGGAGCAGAGGGCGGGGTTTGGAGAGGGGAGGGACCTCAGCTGGGTACACGGCCATAGCGTTCACCCTCCGAAAGCATCCATGTCCTCTAGGAGAACAATCTATGTCGTCTGGAGATCAGTCGTAATTCCAGGAGATCTCCAGGGCCTACCTGGAAGTTGTCAACCCTACCTGCCCTAGGAATCATCTAAACTGCATCCGGACTGCTCTGTTTTCACTCCTTTTTCTTCTAGAGCTGCCGCCTTGCTCCCCTTCTGGGGCCTGTCCCGCACAGCTTGCTTTTGAACGAGTGCCCTTCGAGAAATGAGGCAGCCATACTTGCTTTGGAGAGCTCGCCGGCTTCCTCAATCATTCCAGCCACTTCCTGCCCTGCCAGCTCGCCCCTCTGTTCGGATCTGACCTCATGTGTAATCTAGATCTCCTTTAGGTCGGCCTCATTCTTACTGAGTGAAGAGTACTGGACTCGGGAGACCAGGAACAGTGAAATCATGAAGCCTTTATTGAGTGATTCGGCAAGCCCAGTAGATGGTCAGAACAAGCATGCTTCCAGGGCTCCAGGGCCCTCATTATATGCTGGCCGGAGCCACACCTCCGGCCGCACCCAAAAGACCTGATAGAAGAAGAAGAAGAAGAGGAGATTGGATTTATACCCCGCCCTCCACTCCCCAAGGGAGTCTCAGAGCGGCTTACAAACTCCTTTTCCCCTCCCCTCCCCACAACAGACACCCTGTGAGGTAGGTGGGGCTGAGGGAGCTCTTTCCCAAGCTGTCCTGGAGGGAACAGCTGGTACAGAGCTATGGCTTGCCCAAGGTCATCCAGCCAGGTGCAAGTGGAGGAGTGGGGAATACAACCCGGTTCTCCCCGATTAGAGTCCACGCACTTAACCACTACACCAAACTGGCTCTCGGGGCTTAACATATGCGCATGTTTGTCATAGGTTCCCTGGAGGAGCCTTTGATTGCATTGGCTCTTCAGGGAGAACCAGGGGTCTGTTGGAGCGGGAGCGCACAGGAGCGCAGCTCCAGGAGTGAGAAGCCCAGGGGGTGGGCACATGACCAAGCCCCGCCCCCTCCTTGGCTTCCCCGAGCAGTGCAGAGGCGCAGCGCCCCGGGGAAAGCCCTGCTAGGGTCTTTATTGATTTTTAATGTTTGGTTTTAATATTGATAATTTTATCATTGTTCCTTTTATGACTGTGTGCTGCTTTTCCAGAGACTTGCTCAAGGTAGCATATAAATTTTCTAAGTATACCATTTTTTATCTGGGCACACGGCACGTAAGTACTGGAGAAATTTCACCAACCCTTCAGCAGCTTCCACCCCATCAGTTTGGTGTAGTGGTCAGCAGTTGTACTCTAATCTGGGAGAACCGGGTTTGAGTCCCCACTCCTCCACATGCAGCTGCTGGTGTGACCTTGGGCCAGTCACAAGTTCTCTCAGAGCTGTTCTCTCATGAGCAGTTCTCAAAAGACCTCTCTCAGCCCCACCTACCTCACAGGGTGTCTTGTTGTGGGGAGGGGAAGGGGAAGGGATGGGTGGTGCACATGTCCTGGGTATCTCAAGTCTACTTGAAACCTGGTGGTTTCAAGGGACCAGGAAGAGAATGAAGGTGTGTTCTTTACGCTTATTTTTCTTGCACCAAGTATTGGATGGGGAAGGGAATGGAGGAAGAGCAGGTCAGTTTCACTCACCTGTGGAGTGGAGCCTGAGGGGTGGGTGTCGCCTTCTGACACACTTCCGGTATGTTAGGGGGTGTGGTGTATACAAATGAGTTATGCTAATGAGCTCCTGCACCTCTTTTTCTACGAAATGACCCCTGCTGGTGGTTATTTCTTGTCTTCAGCCTCCACACCTGGTGCTCTTCCGGTCCAGCAGCAGGGTTGCCAACCTCCATGTAGGGCCTGGAGAAACCCCCGCCCCCAAATTTGTAGCTTATCTCCAGACAACAGAGATCAGTTTTCCTAGAGAAAATGGCTACTTTGGAGGGTAAGACCTTATGACATTATACCCCTCTCTTCCCCAAACCGCACCTTTCTCCGACTCCACCCCCCCCAAATCTTCAGGAATTTCCCAACTCAAGAGCTGGCAAACTCTAACCGCCTGGCCCAATTTCCTTGCTTTGGGATCTCATTCCCCACCCGCTCCATCGAGCTACCCAATTGAATCACTTGCGCCACAATGAGCAAGCCGGCCGTTCAGGGCAGAAGAGCTCGCATTAGGTTCCATTTCGGCCATTGCCCAGCTAACGGGATTAGCATTCTTCTTCCTAAACCTGCAGCGCAAATTAAATGTTTATTCTTTCATGCAGGGAAAATGTCAGCTGCCCGGGAGACCCAGGAAAGATCTCAGACGACTGGGGGGAAGGAGATGAAAGGCTGGTGCCCTTCCTAGTGAGAAACCCTTAACTGAAGACGTTTGGGAGTAGAAGGTTAACCTAATTAAGAAGAAGAAAAGAGTTGGTTTTTATACCCCACTTTTCTCTCTCTTGAAGAGGAGGAGGAGGAGGAGGAGATTGGATGTATACCCTGCCCTTCACTACCTGAAGGAGACTCAGAGCGTCTTACAATAACCTTTCCCTTCGCCTTTCTACAACAGGTACCTTGTGAGGCAGGTGGGGCTGAGAGGGCTCCAGGAGAACTGTGCCTGGCCCTAGATCACCCAGCAGGCTTCGTGGGGAGGAGGAGTGGAGAATCAAACTAATTATGAAAATAATGAGCAGGACAAACCAGAAGCTCATCTATTCATTATGTATGTCAATGAGGCACGTAAGCCGTCTGAAATCTCAGACTATATGTTAATCTATAATGTCTGCTGAGGACAACTGGGGGGATATTGAGCCCCGAGTCCTTTCTAAAAGAAAGAGAGGAGGAGGAAGAACAAGGAGAAGGAGACGAGGAGGAGGAGTTGGTTTTTATACTCCGCTTTTCTTTCCCTTAAGGAGTCTCAGAGTAGCTTACAATCTCCTTCCCTTTGTCTCCCCACAACAGGAGAATACCTCCCAAGAAGGAGAGCCCACCACCTCCCAAGGAAGCCTGTTCCACCGAGGAACCGCTCTCACTGTCAGGAAGTTCTTCCTAATGTTTAGCTGAAAACTCTTCTGATTTACTTTCAACCCGTCGGTTCTGGTCCGACTTTCCGGGCCAACAGAAAACGACTCCGCCCCGTCCTCTACATGACAGCCCTTTGAGTCCTTGAAGAAGGTTAGTGTATCCCCTCTCCGTCATCTCCTCTCCAGGCTAAACACACCCAGCTCCTTCAACCATTCCTCATAGGACTTGGTCTCCAGACCCCCTCGCCATCTTCGTTGCCCTCCTCTGGACACGTTTCAAGTTGTCTATATCCTTCTTAAACTGAACACAATACTCTAGGAGAGGTCTAACCTTTAATAAAAGTTGCTCATTAGTTTTTAGAACTGACTGCTGACTCTGGGTACCTTTGTAAGTCTGTTGGTGCACCTGGCCACAGCTCTGCTGCATTAAAGTTTCCGAACATGCTGCTACTTTTTAATGGGTCCTTGGCAGTGCCTAGCCCAGAGAATCCAACAACCCTGCTTAGCTTCCAAGATCTGATGAAACTGAGCTAGCCTGGGCCATCCAGGTGAGGGAAACTTACTGATTTGGTGGTGGAAAGTGATATGAAGTCACATTCGACTCACGGTGACCCATCATGGCATTTCCTGGGCAAGAGATAAAGAGGGGTGGTTTGCCATGGCCTGCCTCTACGTAGCTACCCTGGACTTCCTTAGCAGTCTCCCATATTGAGGTTAACTGGTGTGATTAGTCCAGTCACCATTAGTTAGCAGACGGCTTAATTAAGAAGAAGAAGAAGAAGAAGAGATTGGATTTATATCCCGCCCTTCACTCACTTGGAATCTCAGAGCGGCTTACAAACTCCTTTCCCCTTCCCCTCCCCCTCCCCATAACAGACACCCTGGGAGGTAGGTGGGACTGAGAGAGCTCTGAGACAACTGTCCTTGAGAGAACAGCTGGTACAGAGCTATGGCTTGCTCAAGGTCATCCAGCAGCTGCAAGTGGAGACATGGGGAATCAAACCCAGTTCTCCCAGATCAGAGTCCGCGCACTTAACCACTACACCAAACTGGCTCTCCAGCTACAAATGCAGGAGCATCACTTTACCAGGTCACTCAGCTTACAAAGCTACGGAGAGCCACCTTGCAAGTTTAGAAGAGAAATACTCCTCTCCAATGTTCCCTCTAAGCTGAGTCAGTGTGAGCTAGCTCACAGTTTTTTAGCCTCCGGCTCACACATTTTTGTCCTAGCTCAGGAAGGAGGGCTCCAGAGCAGACTAATTTACGCAGTAGCCAAATCGCTCGTTCACAACTTTAAAGCCAGTCGCTCACAGAGTAGAATTTTAGCTCACAAGACTCCACAGCCTAGAGGGAGCATTGTCCTCTCCTTATCTGAGAAGTACACTTTGGATAGGAAAGAAGAGTAGGGATATGATAGAGTACTAACTTATGAGCCAAAGGATGGAGCTAGATGGTGAGAGGCCCATCTGCCTCATGCTGTCAAGAGAGGACCACACATCTCTCTCTTGGTGGGTGCAGGGAGAGAGCTTCTCTTCATCTGTCTGTGGAATTCACTGCCACAGGAGGTGGTGGCGGCTACAAGCATGGACAGATTCAAGAGGGAATTGGATAAACATAAGGAGCAGAGGTCCATCGGTGGCTATTAGCCACCAGGTATAGACAGGGGTCACTTTGTAGAAAAAGAGGTGCAGGACCTCATCAGCATAACTCATTAGCATAACTCATTTGCATATGCCACACCCCCTAACATACCGGAAGTGTGTCAGAAGGCCACACCCACCCCTCAGGCTCCACTCCACAGGTGAGTGAAACTGACCTGCTCTTCCTCCATTCCCTTCCCCATCCAATACTTGGTGCAATAAAAATAAGTGTAAAGAACACACCCTCATTCTCTTCCTGCTCCCTTGAAACCACCAGGTTTCAAGTAGACTTGAGATACCCAGGACATGTGCACCACCCATCCCTTCCCCTCCCCACAACAAGACGCCCTGTGAGGTAGGTGGGGCTGAGAGAGGTCTTTTGAGAACTGTTCATGAGACAACAGCTCTGAGAGAACTTGTGACTTGCCCAAGGTCACACCAGCAGCTGCAGGTGGAGGAGTGCAGAATCAAACCCGGTTCTCCCAGATTAGAGTCCAACTCCTGACCACTACACCAAACTGATGGGATGGAAGCTGCTGAAGGGTTGGTGAAATTTCTCCAGTACTTATGTGCCATGTGCCCAGATAAAAAATGGTATACTTAGAAAATTTATATGCCACCTTGAGCAAGTCTCTGGAAAAGCAGCACACAGTCATAAAAGGAACAATGATGAAATTATCAATATTAAAACAAAACATTAAAAAACAATAAAGACCCTAGCAGGGCTTTCCCCGGGGCACTGCACCTCTGCACTGCTTGGGGAAGCCAAGGAGGGGGCGGGGCTTGGTCATGTGCCCGCCCCCTGGGCTCCTCACTCCCGGAGCTGCGCTCCTGCTCCAACGGACCCCTGGGTATAGATAGGAACTCTCAGTCTGGGGCAAGTGATGCTCTGTATTCTTGGTGCTTGGGGGGGGGAATGGGAGGGCTTCTAGTGTCCTGGCCCCACCGCTGGACCTCCTGAGGGTACCTGGTGTTTTTGGCCACTGTGTGACACAGAGTGTTGGACTGGAAGGGCCACTGGCCTGATCCAGCATTGGCTTCTCTGATGTTCTTATGTTTGTTCTTATGAGAGAAAAGAAGGAAGGGGAAATGGTCCCTGCAAACACAGTCTGCATTTCAAAGGAGGCAGTGGCAGAAGAGTAGATACAGGAAGAAAGGTCAGTGTTCCTACCTTGCTGTCTAGTCTGTCTTGCCACTCAATCTGGAGGTCTGAGACAGGGGACATCGCATCTGGAACTTCCGACATCCCATCCACGGACTGACCAGGGCTGGCCTTGCTTGGCTTCTGAGATCCAGCAAGATCTGGCTAGCCTACACTTCCTTGGTGGTCTCCCATCCACCAGGGCTGATCCTGCTTCGCTTCTGAGATCTGACGAGATCGGGCTAGCCTGGAACATCCAGGTCACGGCATAACTCTGCTTCGGTAAACGCAACGCCAAAGGAAATCCAGGCATGCTTCTACAATCACTGCAAGGCTCTTCTTTGTGCTGATTCCGTTAATGGGCGTTGGGACCCGTGTGCAGAAGTACCGGTAAAAACCGAAAACCATAGCCAAAAAGGCAGGCACCGGTTCTGAAATTTTTCACAGCCTTCCCAAACGAAAAAGATTAGACCAGGGGTGGCCAACCTTGCTTAACGTAAGAGCCACATAGAATAAACATCAGATGTCTGAGAGCCGCAAGACAGAAACAAATATCACACACACGTTTTTATTTTTAAAAATATGCAAATTTGCTTTTTATTAACGTTAAATGGGACTGCCAAAAATAAAAACAAACAAGGAAAACCGGTTATTGATAATGATATTACTTGTTTGCTAATGATATTGAGAGAGAGAGAGAAAAAGAGAGAGATGGAAAGAAAGAATTAAAGAAGTGGAAAGAAAGAGAGAGAGAGAAACTAGGAAAGCAAATAGAAGGGAGGGAGGAGGGAAGGAAGGAAGGAAGGAAGGGAGAAAGAGAGAAAAAGCATGCCTCCCCTTTGCTTCCCCAGCCGCCCTGCCAGGAGCCGCACAATATGTGTGAAAGAGCCGCATGTGGCTCCCGAGCCACAGGTTGGCCACCCCTGGATTAGACCGATTCCTGGAAGAGAGGCCCGCCAATGCCTACGAGCCCCTCTCTCGGTCTCTCTCCATGTGCGGCTCTTCCTTGTGAGAAAACTGCAACCCATTCATTGTGGTTCCTCAGGTTGCCTTCCTATGCCAGCAGCGTAGGCCAGGTGACTCTCACGCCTGGGGTCATTCTTTGGTCCCTCCACAGGGGGAGCTCAGGAACAGGCCGCAGCCTGTCTGGTGGTGATTTTACAAGCCCCTCACCCTGTGTGACATACTGTCCACTTTCTCTCCCATCTCTCACCCCTCGCCCTGGGAATTGCTGGGGGGGGGGGGGGGGCAGCTGTAAATCCCGGCCACGTCATCGTCAGCACGCCAGGCCGAAGGCGATATCCCCTCAGAGAAATGTCATTAATAGGAAATTCATGCCTTAAACACCTTGCAGGCTGCATTTTTGACAAGTCATCACATTTTTGCAGGCCCTGTTTTATTTTAAAGCCCTTCTAGCGGTGACATTAGGGGACAGGGGGAGGGGAGGTAGGCCTCCACTATGTTGCGGGGGGGGGTCTTTTGCAGCCAGCTATCCTCGTGACAATGAAGAAAGCTGACAGGGTAAAAGGTGATTTGTTTGAAATGGGGTGTTGGAGGAGAGTTTTGCAGATACCGCGGACCACCACCACCAAGAAGAAGAAGAAGAAGAAGAAGAGATTGGATTTATATCCCGCCCTTCACTCACTTAAGAGTCTCAGAGCGACTTACAAACTCCTTTCCCTTCACCACTAAGAAGAAGAGGAGATTCTTAAATATGCATACAATTTTGAAGACAAAAGTCTGTCAAGACATTAATACAAAAATAATTATAATCCCCAACAATATTCATAATTACATCGAAAAAAACATATATATAAACTGCTAAGAAGACATGCCTACCAGTCGTACATACGACGTATTGATGTCTTGACAGACGTTCAAGCTCCTGAAAAATTTATTTCGTGTCAGACGGGATTGCACGGCATTGAATGGTTTCCCCTTGTGATTGTCTTCAAAAGTGTATGTATATTTAAGTTTATAACTTCTCCCCATTCTTGGTTTAATGTAAATTTGTACAAATTGTTTGTTTGTTTGTCTATATATTGTCTTTAAGATTGTTTCGATTTGGAAGAAGTCTACCAACAAAACGAGAACAGCATTTCGGAGAACCTCATCTCGTCTCTTTAAATCAGCCATTTCTTTAAATTAATAATAATAAGAAGAGATTGGATTTATACCCTGCCCTTCACTCACTCGGAGTCTCAGAGCGGCTTACCATCTCCTTTCCCTTCCCCTCCCCACAACAGACACCCTCTGAGGTAGGTGGGGCTGAGAGAGCTCTGAGACAACTGCCCTTGAGAGAACAGCTCTGACAGAACTATGGCTTGCCCAAGGTCATCCGGCAGGTGCTAGTGGAGGAGTGGGGAATCAAACCCGGTTCTCCCAGATTAGAGTCCACGCATTTAACCACTACACCAAACTGGAGAAGAAGAAGAAGATGGAGGTGGAAGAAGGAAGAAGAAGAGAAGGAGGAGGAGATTGGATTTATACCCCACCCTTCACTACCTGAAGGAGTCTCAGAGCGGCTTACAAACTCCTTTCCCTTCCCCTCCCCACAACAGACACCCTGTGAGGTAAGTGGGGCTGAGAGAGCTCTGACAGACATTGCTCTTTTTCAAGAACAGCTGTGCCAGAACTACGGCTTGCCCAAGGTCATCCAGCAGGTGCAAGTGGAGGAGTGGGGAATCAAACCCGGTTCTCCCAGATTAGAGTCCGTGCACTTAACCACTACACCAAACTGGCTCTCTAATATGTTTCTTTATCGTCTCTTTAAATCAGCCGTTTCCTTAAATTAATGTGCTTGTTTAATATTATGTGCTTTAAATTGACTGAATTATATGCACTTTATAAGCATCTTACACAGCTTTGTTCATTCGCTTTTATGGTCCCATTGGGGCTTCGGTTCTCTCTTTGATGCTTCAGACCAACACGGCTGCCCCCACCTTCCCATGAGACAGTTTCAGATGGGGAGCCGTATTTGTCTGCAGTAGAACAGCTAGATTCGAATCCAGAAGCACCTTAGAGACCATTTCAGGGTGTACGCTAGGGTTGCCAGCTTTGGGTTGGGAAACACCTGGAGATTTGGGGGTGGAGCCTGAGGAGGGTGGGGGTTGGGGAGGGGAGGGGAGGGACTTCAATGGGGTAGAATGCCATCAAGCCCACCTTCCAAAACGTCCATTTCTCTCAAAGGGGAACTGATCTCTGCCTCCTGGAGATCAGTTGTAATCCCAGAAGATCACCAGCCACCTGGAGGTTGGCAACCCAAGGGGGCACCTCAGAATAGACCAGATAATATCAGGTAGCCGGAACAATGATGTAACAAAAGGCACTTTGGTATGTTCAGTGTGACTTGGTAGCAAAACTACTTGCAAACATAAGGACAGCCAGGGCATTTTTTGTAGAAAAAGCCCAGCAGGAACTCATTAGCATAATAGGCCACACCCAACAGCAGAAATTCGTATTAGGCCACACCTTTGATAGCACAGCTTATTAGCATACTAGGTCACACCCCCATGTTAACAGAAGAGTGGTCATCTAGCCACACCCACCTTTTGCTTCTTATTCTGTTTACCTTTGTTTGTTGTCAAAACCCAGGGCTTTTTTTGTAGCAGGAATTAATTTGCATGTTAGGCCACATGCCCCTAATGTAGCCAATCCTAATGTATTTCTGCTGTTGGGTGTGGCCTATTATGCTAATGAGTTCCTGCTGGGTGTGGCCAACTTAGGAGCCAGCCGGAACTCTGTTCCTGTGCGTTCCGGCTCAAAAATAGCCCTGAGGACAGCTATGATGGATCATACTAAATACAAGAGAGAGCTTGGACTCTCAAAATCTCATGCTCTTGAAAATTTTACTGGCCTTTAAGGCGCTCCCAGACTCAAATCTTGTTCCATGAAAAAGCCGCCCTTTAGGACAATTGTGTCTCCCCCTATTTCTTCCTTCTTCAGGTTAAAATGCCCAGTATCTTCAACGGTTCCTTGGACAACTTATTTTCCAAATGTCTGACCACCTTCCTTCCCCTCCTCTGATCCAATCTTCCACATTTTGCTTAAAGTGGGGTGCCTCAAATGGGTTGTGTGGCTTCCTTAAAATGAGCCGATTTACATCTTGCAGACTGAGATGATGGAAACACATGCTGTCACAGTCCCCCCACCCGCCCCCGCCACCAGCATACTGAAATGAGACTTCCCCAGCCACTGGCTTAACTTCTGACGGTTACGGAGTGCTTATGAACATTCCAGCTCTCAGAAGATTTGTGTGTGTGTTTAAAGTCTATGCACACGGCCAAGGAAAACATGGAACTGCTGATAAGGGAAGGCGCAGAAAAGGGAGAAGGCAGCATTTCGATTGTGATAGGCTGAATGTTTGATACGTTAATCAGGTGAGAGAACGAGGAGAAACTGCCTTCTACTGAGTCACGCTTTTGGTCCACCTTGCTAAGTACTGTTTTCGGGCATTAAACCAGGGACTGTTGAACCCGGGACCTTCTGCATGGTAACCCTGCCCTGAGTCAAACCACAAGTCCATCTAGTTAAAACTTTTTATCCTTACTGGGCCTCAGGGACAGAAAGGCCTTTCCTGCTAAGGCTGGAACCGGAGACCTCCTTCTGCCTATGCTCAGCCATTGAAGAAAAGCCCCTCCCTCATCAGCAAGTGCTGGGCACGTGAGGGTGAAATTGTGCGTCATAATGCCCCTGCATAAATCGATGGTGTGACCTCATTTAGAGTACTGTGTACAGTTCTGGCCGCCACACCTCAGAAAGGATATTATAGCATTGAGTGATAAAAGGGTTGAACACTTTCCCGATGAAGAAAGGTTGAAGCGCTTGGGGCTCTTTAGCTTAGAGAAACGACGGTTGAGGGGTGACGTGATCGAGGTTTATAAGATGCACGGGATAGAGCCGGTCGAGAAAGAAGTCCTTGTCTCCCTTTCTCACAATGCAAGAACTGGTGGGCACTCCATGAAATTGCTGAGCAGTCGGGTTAGAACGGATAAAAGGAAGTCCTTCTTCACCCAAAGAGTGATTGACACGTGGAATTCACTGCCACAGGAGGGGGTGGCGGCTACAAGCATGGACGGATTCAAGAGGGAATTAGCTAAACATCTGGAGCAGAGGTCCATCAGTGGCTGTTAGCCACAAAGTATAGATAGGATCTCTTGGTCTGGGGCAAGGGATGCTCTGTATTCTTGGTGTTTGACGGTGGGGGGGGGGACAGTGGGAGGGCTTCTAGTGTCCTGGCCCCACTGCTGGACCTCCTGAGGGCACCTGGTGTTTTTGGCCACTGTGTGACAGAGGACAGGCCACTGGCCTGATCCAACACTGGCTTCTCTTATGTTCTTCTATGGAGCAGAGGTCCATCAGTGGCTGTTAGCCACAAGGTACAGATAGGAACTCTCAGTCTGGGGCAAGGGATGCTCTGTATCCTTGGTGTATTCCAACACTGCCTTCTCTTATGTTCTTATAGTTGTTGTGTAGTGACAGCTTCAAATGAACAATCACCGTTAGAGAGGCTCCTTGCAGCTACATTCAGACTGGCCACCTTGCCGAGCCGGCCAATCAGGTCACAGAAGCGTAAATGCTGCCATTGCAAATGAAGGTTCCAAGGAACTATGTTCCTATTGGCCTATTTGTATTTCGTGGGCGTGTTTTGGGCTGGGGTTTTTCTGTATACAGCTGCGGCTCGCTGCGTGGGTGGTGGTTGCTGTGCTCCTGAACAAAAGAGCGATGCTGAAATTACGATAAGATTCTTGAATCCACTACTTAACAGTGCTTGCGTGAGTCCGAATGGGGAATGGAGAGAAACAGAGAGCTGGAAGAGATCCCGAGGGTCATCTAGTCCAACCCCCTGCACAACGCAGGAAATTCACAGCTACCCCACCGCAAAGTGGCACTCAGCATTAACCTGGGCATTTAAGAAAGGGCTACGAAAGCCAAGGTCTGCTTCATCCTTTCCTGCCCTCCCTTTCACCGTCAGCCTGAATTCATAGTGAAAAGGCCTTGCCAACAAAATACCACAAGAGTTTTCAAAGATCTCCGTTTGTGGTCCTCCTTCTGACGCATTTTGGACAAGATTCTCAAATTCTGGCAATCAGGTTTGGGGGCAAAGGTCCCGCTTCCGTTGAGACTTTTCCTTTTGATCTCTGGTCCCTCTTCTTTGGCTCAATACCAGCTACGGTCAATTAGCTGTGGTGCACTGACCTCGGTTCATTAGCCCCCCACTAACGCCTGAGCTTATTAGGCCTATTCTTGGAACTCTTTTGCATGGTGGTCTCCAGCGGCTTTTCCTGTCCAGTTAAGTTCGCTGGCTCCTTTGATCTTAATCGGCTTTTCAATAAACGCTCAAGCAACCAAGCCGGTTGACTTCTGTTAATGAGCTGACGCTGGCCGCCTTGCGCCATTGGGATGTCTTCGGGAGGTGGTTTGGCCAAGGTCACATGGCAATGAAGGAAGGAAACTTTAATTGTAACCACCAGCAGCAAGAGCACGGAAGAGTGAATGCAATTAAATTGGTCACCGACGTACCCTTCAGCTGCCGGATCAAAAGATGCATTTCCAAGGTCAGTGCCGATCTGAGCTTCCTGCGGACCATGTTGGTGCTCCGACTTGGCCTTAGACTTTTTAATGACTTGAGGAGAAGAGCTAAGTCAACACCTTTCCCAGGCCCATCGCACCATGGAGCTGAAGTACTTCCAAACAGAAGTGAAGTAATTGAATTGCGTGAGAGCCACTTTGGTGTGGAGAGCCAGTTTGGTGTAGTGGTTGAGAGCGCGGACTCTAATCTGGGAGAAGCGGGTTTGATTCCCCTCTCCTCCACATGCAGCTGCTGGTGTGACCTTGGGTCAGTCACAAGTTCTCTCAGAGCTGTTCTCAAGAGCAATCCTCGAAAGAACTCTCTCAGCTCCACCTGCCTCACAGGGTGTTAGTTGTGGGGAGGGGAAAGGAAAGGAGACTGTAAACCACTCTGAGACTGCAAGTGAAGAAGAGAAGACGAGAAGAGATTGGATTTATATCCTGCCCTTCACTGACTTGGAGTCTCAGAGTGGCTTACAAACTCCTTTCTCTTCCCCTCCCCACAACAGACAGACACCCTGTGAGGTAGGTGGGGCTGAGAGAGCTCTGAGACAACTGTCCTTGAGAGAACAGCTGGTACAGAGCTATGGCTTACCCAAGGTCACCCAGCTGGCTGCAAGTAGAGGAGTGGGGAATCAAACCCGGTTCTCCCAGATTAGAGTCCCCGCACTTAACCACTACACCAAACAGAAGGGCTGGGAATAAATCCAATCTCCTCCTCCTCCTCCTCCTCCTCCTCCTCCTCTTCTTCTTCTTTTCCTCCTCCTCCTTCTTCTTCGTAGACAGATGACTCCATGGTGGACCAGTCTTGGACATGACAGTGCAATTTTAGAGAAACTCTTTTAGACCATCTGTGCGATTTATGGGTCCAATCCCATCTTGGAGGTGGTTCCCCCTGATCCTGTAATCATCAGAGCCTAGTGAAGCTGGAGGCTATGGACCACTTCTCTGGTCAAAGATATGCTGCCTTGAGATTGCACTCATATGGGCTTATGAGGCTACCTTATACTGAACCAGTCCATAGGTCCATCAAAGTCAGTACGGTCTACTCAAACTGGAAGTAGTTCTACAATGTCTTGGGTGGAGGTCCTTCCCATCACCTCTTGTCTGGCTCTTTTCAACTGGAGATGCCGGGGATTGAACCTGGGACCTTCTGTGTGCAAGGAACAGGCTCTTCCACTGAGCCACGACTCCTTCCTTAGTAGCCACAACCGCTTCCTCAGGATATGCCACCAGAAGGAGAGTCTTCCTTCAGTTTGTCTCATGATCCAGTCAACCGGTCAGGGCCTTCTGTGGGTGTCACCCTGCTAATGGGCAAGATGAACAACTGCCCATCCAGGTGCATTCTCCGTTGGGAGCCCCACCTTGTGGAGTGGCCTGCCAGGGGAGGTCAAGACAGTGACCACACTTCTGTCATCCCACAAAATGTGTCAAATTAGGATTGTTTCAGAGGGCCTTTCTGTAAAGGCAATAGGAGAGAGACAGGGAGGGAGAGGTGTTGGCCAGCAAGGCACTGCTAGTGCTCTTATGGATTGTAATATTCATAAGCTTGAACTTATGTTGCTATGCTGTAAGGACTACAGGCATTCTCCATTGCTGGGAGAAGTTCCAGTCTAGTCCTGGGGGCTGGCAACCTCGATAGTTCACAAAGACAGAGACAAAGACTCCTTCTGCCATGAGGTTTCTTTCTGTCACACCACGCTGGTCAACCCCTGCCCCCTCCAACATACCTGCACGGATTATGTTAACGAGGTTACCTGGCAACTAATGGTCGGGCCATCAGCCAACCGGCTAGGGCCATCAACAGACAGTAGAGGCGATCCAGTGACTCATCGCAGGAGTGCCCAGGTGTCAAGTTCCTGTTTAGTTTCAGTTTCACAATATTGACCACTCCCTGGCCTCTCCTCCTTTGTTTACCTTTAACCTATGGTAGGGTCAGAAAGGGATGGACCGCCTAGTAGGTGTGTTAGTGGGATGTGGTTAGCGCAGCCCGCCCCCAAGACCACCTAATAAAAGACCCTGCACAGAGGCAATCGGTCTCTTGAGCCATCGTCCCCTATCTGCTTTGCTACCCCTTATGTCCAGCTTTCTATCCAAATACCCTTGCCTCCATCTTTAAATCTCTGGATTCACGACCAGAGAGACCACGTGGTCTTGCCGGTTCGAGCCACGTGCCCCATTTTTCTATTTTTCTCTCCCCATCCAATTCTTCCTTCGAGCGGACAACTCCTCTTCAGGACAGGTACAGTATTACCCAAACAACGTTCCCTGCAAATTGCAACTGTGCTTTATCTAAGTTTCCTTAGGTCTGTGTGTCTGTGTGTGAGAATCTGTTTTTGTGTGTTTGAACAACATCATCCAGTAAACGGCCTTGAACTTGCTATCTGCCTCACGTGCCTCTTTCCTGGAGAACTCCCGGGAGGGGTGGGACCCTGGTATATCTGGCAAGAACCCGGTATTTTGCCAATTGCTAACTTTAAATTAAAGCAATTCGGCTAACAGAGGGACAGAGAGGGAGAGGGGGAAAGAGAGAGAGATAGACAGAGAGGGGAGGGAAGAGAGAAAGAGAGAGGAAGAGAGAAAAAGAAAGGAAAAGAGAAAGAAAGAAAGAGAAAGAAAGAAAGAAAAGTCCCTATATCAGCAGCTGTGCAAGTTACAGAAGCCACCGTGGTGAAACGATTTTGGTTTTCAATAGGCCGTTTGTCTCCTAGTGAAAACGACTCGGTTCCTACCACATCCCCGTTTCCAGGAAGACAGGGTGATGGATTTTCTAGGTAAACCGGGATGAGTGAAATTTTACCTGCTGCACCTGTCAAGGGGCTTGTGGGAGAAGTGACGGACACTCCGCCGAGATCGGCATGACATGTCCACAATGGCTCACAGGCTTCTCAAGTATCCGTGCAGTCACCGGCTGATCACGCCGTTGTTTGTGCTGGCAACCGGGCCGGCAACCCGAGACTCAGAAGCCTGGCGTTCCAGACCGAGGCCTCCTCATGTTCCTCAGCCGAAAAGATGCACATGTTTTTGGAGTGTGGCCGTCTCCCCTCCAGGTGTCGCTTTTCCCTTCGCAAGAAAAAAGAAACAGGAAATGAGTCAATGAGGATGATGGCTCATGGCCGACTTCCAAACCTTGAGAAGACCCAGACGCTGGAGGTGTTTTCCGAATCCTGGATATGGACAACAAGCCATGGTGGCATCCTCCATATAGGAAATGGGTGGGGCGCATGGAAAATCCTGGCTGTGGATGACCACCCGTGATTCTTGTAGGTTCTCTGGGATGAATGTCACCCTTGAGAAGACCTGCGAAGAAGCCCCGAAACAGACCAGAACTGGATGGCAGGAGAGAGTTATGTTTCAAGCTTTCCCTTCTTTAAGGGTCATTTTACACCTCCCCTCTAAAGTAGTTTGACTGCTGTCTTTTCCTGTGCTGATTTCACAGTGGTGTGAAATTTCACTCCAGGGGGTCTAAGTGCACTAATCAACAGCAATTGTTTAAAGCAGAATCAAGCCAGTTGAATACTAGCTTGACCACAGGAGGGCAATTAGTAGATGTGGACATTTCAGTAGCAGCACGGTTTCACACCGCACAGAGGTGTGGGCAGGTTTTTTTGGAACTAGAATGATTCCAGAGGGAAAGTCAGATGTAAAAACAGCCTAAGACCGCAATCTTTCCTTCCTAGAGCTACAAGAACATTGCTCACTCATCTTTGAAGTCTAAAGCTAACAGATAGCGTTGCCAACCTGGAGTTCTCCTGGAATTGCAGGTGATCTACAGATGACAAAAACTGGTGCCCCGGGGGGGGGGGGGGAAGCTGTTTAGGAGGGCGGATTCTATGGCACTGTACTTCACTGAGTCTCCTCCCCATGTTCCACCCCCAAATCTCCAGGAATTTCCCAGTTTGGAGGTGGCAGAGAATGGCTGCTTTCACCCAGCTATTTCCCTCTGCTCCTGCCATGCTCTTTCTTAACACAACACATAGAATCATAGGGTTGGAAGGGACACCCGAGGTCATCTAGTCCAACCCCCCTGCACAACGAAGGAAATTCACAAATACCTCCCCCTCCACACCCCCAGCGATCCCTGCTCTATGCCCCGAAGATGACAAAAAACCTCCAGGCTCCCAACCCCTTTAAGACTGGGGTTGCCAACTTTGCATTGGGAAATACTTGGAGCCTGGGACCTGTATTACCCAGATTATGTAACATGATGACAGAGACTATAAATGCAAAATTACCTGCATGTGTTCAGCTCTGGGAATGCATTTCCTCTTGTTTCCCTCCCCTTCAGCGTGTCTCTGTAAGGTTGCCAGTTTTCAGTCATCCTGAGAGTCGGAGAAGGCCTAGTGGTGCAGTTGAAAGTGGGTCCAAGGGTGGATCCCCAGTTGTCTAGGGCTGGAAACCTCCAACTGATGGTTAGGGAAGAGCTAGACGCACTGCAAAATCTGTCTGTCTCAGGTGTAGAGTAGGGGTGTGCATTTGGTAAAGCCAAACCAAAAAACCAAACCAATGCCTTTTCGTAATTTTTCAGGTATTCCACATACCGAATCCGATTCCCTGGTCTGATTCGGCGCTCAAATTTTGAATACTGAAACCCCACTGAAAATATTCGGGTTTTTCCAGCTTTCTCTGGCAGTACTGAATACGGGCTCAGATAGGGTTTTTTTAAACTTTAAAGGGCTCCACTTACCTTCTTTTCCCCACCCTTTGCTCTGCTTTCCAGAAGGGAGGGGAAAGGAGGACCTTACAGATGGCGAATCACTGCAGTACCGTTGCAGCTTGCAAGGCTGTTGTTGCTGCAGACTTCATTTGTTGAAGCCCAACTACTAGTTTGCTGCTTTCCCAGGGGGAGGAGCACCGGCCAATAGGATCTGGCCTACTGCTCTTTGGCCAATCACAGAAGTTTGATCTTTTTAAAAAATTCTTCTGTGTATGCCCAGAGAGCATAAAAGCAGGGGTCTCTGGCTGGCTGACTCCATTCCTGCTCCTGCGAGAGCCTGGGTTGGAGACTGTGTGGCTGGCTTCTGCTTCAGCCACTGCTCTGAGCCTGCTTTCCTGCTGCTGACTATTGGACTAGAAGAAGAAGAAGAAGAAGAAGAGATTGGATTTATACCCCGCCCTCCACTCCCCAAGGGAGTCTCAGAGCGGCTTACAAACTCCTTTTCCCTTCCCCTCCCCACAACAGACACCCTGTGAGGTAGGTGGGACTGAGAGAGCTCTTTCCCAAGCTGTCCTTGAGGGAACAGCTGGTACAGAGCTATGGCTTGCCCAAGGTCATCCAGCCAGGTGCAAGTGGAGGAGTGGGGAATCAAACCCCGGTTCTCCCAGATTAGAGTCCGCGCACTTAACCACTACACCAGACTGGCTCTCCCTACACCAGACTGGCTCTCGGATCAAGATCCATCCTGCCTGCTGGACAACAGAAGAAGACTGAAGACGAGACATCGCACTGGTTTGACTGACTTTGGCCACTTTTAAAAAACATTTCTAATTTTGTTGCGGGTTGGTGAGTTTAGGGCCTGGTGGTGGTGGGTAGGCCTCTGGCCTTTAGGGTCTCTCAGGCCTCTTTCTGGGTTTTTTTGGGGGGGTTCTTAAAGTTTGCGGTTTTGTTGCAAGCCTGTTGCTTGCAGTCTACTGTGCTTGATATTTCTTGGCTCTTTGCGGGGAGGGGGTTTACTGACTAGGGCTTCTGCCTAGAGCAGGGGTGGGCAAACTTGCTCAGCGTAAGAGCCACCTAGAACAGGGGTGGGCAAACTTGCTTAACGTAAGAGCCGCATAGAATAAACATCAGATGTTTGAGAGCCGCAGGACATGAACAAATATTACCTGCTTTTATTGGAAAATAAGCAAATTTTCTTTTTATTAACATTAAATGAGACTGCCAAAAGTAACAACAAAAGGGGTAAAAGCAGATATTGATAATGACATTGATTTGTCCAATGATATTTGTTTGCTAATGATCTTTAGCTTCCCCAGCCGCCCTGCCAGGAGCCACATAATATATGTGAAAGAGCCGCATGCGGCTCCCGAGCCACAGTTTGCCCACCCCTGACCTAGGGCTTAGGCTCTCTGTTTTTGGTTCTTCTATTTTGTGGTTCTGTTGCCTTTTAGCTGTTTACATTTGTAAGTTGTTTTATGGTGTTTTATACTTCTGGGCTGGGGGGGGGCGTTGTGGGGTGACTTGTCGACTCTCTGACTAGGCATTCTGCCTGGGTTCTAGGCTCTCTGGTTTCTTCTGTTGTGGTTTTTTTGCTGCTGGCCTTGCAAGCGTGCCCCCTCGGTTTATACTTCTTCTCAGGTTTGATCTCAGTCCTGCTGGGTTTTGTTTTGGCACTGCCACAGTGGCACTGGTTCTGGGGGGCACATTGCCCTGGTTCTGCTGCTGGCCTGGCAAACATCCCCCTTACACCACACCACACCACACAGTTTCTGCTTCAGAGATTGACTGGGAGAAACTGCTGGGCTGTTGGTTTTTATATCTGCTTGCCTTCCCCCCCCCTTCCATAGATAGAGTTGCTATCTATACTTTGTGGCTAATAGCCACTGATGGAGCTTTGCTCCATATGTTTATCTCCATATGATATTACATTATAGGGCTGCCAAGTCAGCCCGGGGGGCGGGGAATCCCCCGCTAAAGGGGTTCCCGATCCGCCGGCCAGCATTTGGCCGGTGGGGGGAACCCCACCCCCGACGTCATCCAGCGAGGACGACGTAATGACGTCACTTCCGGTGACGTTGCTGGAGCGCGCGCCCGAGAAACTCGCGGCCAGAGGAGGACGTTGCTGGAGCGCGCGCCCGAGAAACTCGTGGCCAGAGGAGGACGTTGCTGGAGCGCGCGCCCGAGAAACTCGCGGCCAGAGGAGGACTCCCCCCCCGCCGGTGAGTTTTGAAGACTTGGCAACCCTATTACATTAAGATATTGATTATAGTTTTAATCTTTTTGTTTAGTACTTCACTAGTGTTTAAATATTTAGTCGTGTTTAAATACTGAACATCCTCATGTTTTATAATGTTTTAATGTGTTTTAATTCTTACTGTATTTCTTGTTTTATGGTTCTTGGCATGTCCAAGTCGTGTAAGCCGCTTTGGGCCTGCAGCAGCGGGAAGAGCGGCCTAGAAATCGAATAAATAAATAATAAATTAATAGTAAGAATAAAACGTTGATTTTTGACAAACGGTTAACAATGATTTAATTTTAGCGTAGAAGCTTGTTCAGCTGTTAAAGACGCAACCCCTCTTATTGTTAATAGATTATCACTCACATTAGGAAAGTTCTTGTGAGAGAACCCCTCCCGAAACACTGCAAGATCAATGTTTTATTGTCTGCTTCTAGATTTGAAATATGTCTTCTTACCAAGACATCTGATTTGACTTGTTGTAAGCAAAAACTCGTAATATTTGATAAATGTGATGCATCTTCCCCTATCCCCTCTTCCCTTTCATACCCCACTTAGTTTGAGAAAATAAAAAATCGAATCATGAAAAAATGGGGTATAACGCCATAGAGCCCACTTTCCAAAGCAGCCATTTTCACCAGGTGAATTGATCTCCGTCATCTGGAGATCCGTGGTAATCCAAGGAGACCTTCAGCCCCCAGCTCGAGGCTAGATACAAGATGAAAGGCAGTGGCACAGCAGTATACGTAAACAAGAATAAAAAGCATGTGCCCAAATTTAAACATCAAAAGACCAACGATTTAATAGATTATATAGAAATGACATATAAAGTACTCAGAACAAATTTTTCCGTGACACAGTAAATGAACAGGTAGAAATTCACAGGCAAAGTTAATCACAGGTAGAAATTCACAGATGGAGTTTTCCCAAAAACAATTAGTAATAACAAGAAGGGGGGGGACCTGCGATACTCGCGGGGGGGGGGAGAAGCTGACAGCCGCTCCTCCGCCCCGCCATCTTCCTCCCCAGCCCGACGGGTGGCCACCACTCGGCTGACGTTGCTCCGCCCACCCCCTTCCTCCCCGGCCTGACGGGCGGCCGCCACTCAGCCGACGTTGCTCCGCCCACCCCCTTCCTCCCCAGCCCGACGGGCGGCCGCCACTCGGCTGACGTTGCTCCGCCCACCCCCTTCCTCCCCGGCCTGACGGGCAGCCGCCACTCGGCCGACGCTCCCCCCCCCACGCTCTTTCACTTTTCGGGGGATTTAAATATCCCCCGAATATTTTTTGAAAGTTTTTGGATTTTCCTGCAAACGTGGAGAGTCCCCCACGCACGCAGAAAAACCTCCCTCCCCCCAAGTGCCCCCCTGCGCGGATTTAGCTATCCGCACGGAGGGGGCCACTTCAGAATTAGATATTTAGATACATTCAAAAAAAGTCCTTGAACTGTAAGGATGTGAAAGTGCCTTGGCCAACTGACTCGATGGACCCCCGGTTTTAAATCTGTTTCAATGGGTTTATTTTGAAGAATCGTGCTGGATTCAACATTTCAGCATTTCAAAGATGCATGTAGACATCCATAAAGTATATTCAGATGCAGCGATCCTCAGTGATTCCCAGTGGAGAACCAATCATTTCCTAGAAACTCCCATAGGTCTCCTGCCATAGCGGCAGGCCCAGCAGCACTAAAAAAAGCCACGGTTATTGGACTCCTTTGCAATCGGCAGGCTAGGAGCATTGTCCTTCCAGCTGTCCCCCTCACCTCAAGGAGACCCTGTCCCTTCACCTCCCCGTCCTCCCTCGACAGAGGTCCGATAGGGGAGCTTTCCAAAGCCCACGTCCATTTGTCAAGAAAGTGGCACATTACAGGCAGCGGTCCAGGCCTCCTGTCCACCGTCTCTTGGCGCAGAATCCTTTTTATAAAAATGACCTTGTAAAATGGCTCTGCTGGATTAGAGGTCCATTTGAAACAAAAGGAAACCAGCAGGCCTTGATTTATGGGTCGTTTCCCCCTCGCGCCTCAGGGCACCGTCCCGTCACCTCTCGGCCTGATACGGCTTAATTCTTTGGCATGCATGTGCCGCGCCGGGCACATTCGGAAGGGATCACTTCGTCATCCCCTTCGCGGCAGAATTCCACGGCCTGCGCATCTATAACCCCACGGTGTTGACAGTTCTCCTGCTCATAACCTTTGGCCAAAAACCAGTCGGGTGACGCTGTGGATGTGTGCGTGGGGAGGGCTGTAGGAATTAGAAACTGGAAAGCCCCTCGTCCACCATCTGCTGCAGACTTCAACGGCTAGTAACGTGGGGTGGAGCAACGTGCGGGAGGCCTTGATCGCGGGTTGCCAGCCTCCAGGCGGCCCCTGGATGCCTCCTGGAATTACAACTGACCTCCAGACTACAGAGCGCAGTCCCCCCTGGAGAAAATGGCTGCTTTGGAGAGCGGATTGCAGGAGAGTTGCCAACTCTGGGTTGGGAAATATTACGGATTTGGGATGTGGAGATGAGGGGGGGGGGGACTTGGGGAGAGAAGGGACCTCAGCAGGGTATAATGCCATACAGTCCATCTTCCATTTTTCCAGGGGAGCTGATCTTTGTTGTCTGAAGATTGGTGGTGGGTAGTGGTGGGTAGGGTTGTCAGCTTGTTGTGTCCACTGACCGCCACTAGAAGAAGAAGAGGAGATTGGATTTATATCCTGCCCTTCGCTCACTTGCAGTCTCAGAGCAGCTTACAAACTCCTTTCCCTTCCCCTCCCCACAACAGACACCCTGGGAGGTAGGTGGGGCTGAGAGAGCTCTGAGTCAACTGTCCTTGAGAGAACAGCTGGTACAGAGCTACGGCTGGCTCAAGGTCATCCAGCAGGTGCAAGTGGAGGAGTGGGGAATCAAACCCAGTTCTCCAGGATTAGAGTCTGCACACTTAACCACTACACCAAACTGGCTCTCACCAAACTAGGTGCCAGCACAAAGAGCCCAGAGCTTGGCTCCTTGAACAATAGGAGCCAAGGATCCAGGAGTCCTGCTAATCCTCCAATAAGACCTAGGCGGGAAATTCAAACCCCCCCCCCCCCCAATAGGATCATAGGTGGGACTTGGGGGTGTGTCCTGGGGGTGTATTGTTCTCTCTAAATAAACTTGAGCTAATCAGCACGCCAACCTTGTCCTCGTCAATGCCGCCGAGAACTCAGTACTTTTCACAGGTCCAGGTTGGGAAACTCCCGGGATTTGGAGGGGGTGGAGTCTGGGGAGGACTGGGACCTCAGTGGGGTACAGTGCCCTAGAGTCCACCCTCCAAAGCATCTGTTTTCTCTAGGGGGGCTGACCTCTGTAGTCTGGAGATGAGCAGTAATGCCAGGGGATCCCCAGGTACCAACTGGAGGCTGGCATCCCTATGTAGAGGGCCACTAGACTTGATAATCTGGAGATCAGCTGTAGGTCCAAGAGATGTTCAGGCCCCACCAGGAGGCTAGAAACCCTGTGGTCGCAGCTTCCCACCATCTTCCCAGGTCTTCCCAGCACCTGCAACCTCCTTGGTCAGGCCTGGGATAAATACTATTGTGGGCAAAGGGAACTTAAGAACATAAGAAGAGTTCTGCTGGTTCACCGCAAGGATAAGGGTTGGCCTCTCTAGGGAGGCACAGATATGGCAAAGAATGGGCCTAGGCCTGCCGTTTGCCTGCTATCAGTAAGCGGTCTCTCACTGATGCTTCCCCGTGCCTGCGGAGGGAGAAGAAGGGGGCGGGTATTAGTGACTTGCCAACAAAAGTCCGTCTGATCAAAGCCATGGTATTCCCAGTAGTGATGTATGGCTGTGAGAGCTGGACCATGAGGAAGGCCAAGTGCCGAAGAAAAGATGCTTTTGAATGATGGTGCTGGAGAAGACTCTTGAGAGCCCCTTGGACTGCAAGGAGATCAGAACAGTCAACCCTAACAGAAATCAACCCTGACTGTTCCCTGGAAGGCCAGATCCTGAAGCTGAAGCTCCAGTACTTCGGCCACCCAATGAGAAGGGAGCACTCCCTGGAGAAGACCCTGGTTCTGGGATAGACGGAAGGTCAAAGAAGAAGGGGCCGGCAAAGGGTGAGATGGCTGGACAGTGTTATCGATGCGACAAACATGAAGTTCGTTGAAGAAACTCCGGAAGATGGCGGAAGACGGGAGGGCCTGGCGTGATGTAGTCCATGGGGTCGTGAAGAGTCGGACTTGACTGAGTGACTGAACAACAATTCCATGGAAGTGACATTGGTGACACTCTAGGAATCTCCCCGACCTCTATGGTTTCTACCACAGAGAGTGGATGAAATCCTGGGCAAAGGAGAAGCAGAGGTGGTTGGCCATTGCCTTCCTCTGCAGGATCTTCTTTGGATGGGAAGACTTATGGTTACCCTGGTAAGGGTCTTTCAAGGTAAGTGAGAAGCAGAGGTTGGTTGACAATTGCCTTCCTCTGCAGAGCCTTCCTTGGTAGTCTCCCATCCAAGACTTATGGTGACCCCAGCAAGGGGCTTTCAAGACAAGTGAGAAGCAGAGGTGGTTGGCCATGGCCTTCCTCTGCAGAGCCTTCCTTGGTGGTCTCCCATCCAAGACTTATGGTGACCCCAGCAAGGGGCTTTCAAGGCAAGTGAGAAGCAGAGGTGGTTGGCCATGGCCTTCCTCTGCAGAGCCTTCCTTGGTGGTCTCCCATCCAAGACTTAGGGGGACCCCAGCAAGGGGCTTTCAAGGCAAGTGAGAAGCAGAGGTGGTTGGCCATGGCCTTCCTCTGCAGAGCCTTCCTTGGTGGCCTCCCATTCAAGACTTACGGTGACCCCAGCAAAGGGCTTTCAAGGCAAGTGAGAAGCAGAGGTGGTTGGCCATTGCCTCCCTCTGCAGAGCCTTCGTTTCCCATCCAATTAGCGACCGCGCTTAGCCTACAAGATCTGATGAGATCGGACTATACCAGGCCGCCTTCCCTCCCTCCCAACATCATCTGTAATCCCCTATATCCAAATGACGAATCAGCGTGTCCATTTGAGTAAACCGAGCATGCTTATTAAAGCAGCAGCAGGTAATGGAAGAGCACTTAATGATGATAAATGTGTGGCGTTTCCAAGCAAGGGAAAGCCACAATCTCCTTGGGCGGCTGTTTCCCTTCCTTCCTTTGCAATCTCTCTCTCTCTCTTTTTTTGTTGAATGTGATGGGGAAGGCAACTGATAGAACAAAACTGGGTGGAGGAGAAATCTTTGCTTAAGAAATCCTGCTGGGCTGGGCAGAATTGGCTGTAAAGGAAGGAGTCAGAAGGGGGCCATAAGAATGACACTTTGCACCAGGATAGGAGGTCACACATCAAATATGGGATTTATTTTCTTTTTTTTAATAGAAGAGCAAATCAAGCAAATTAACAAACCTGCAGGAAGATCAGCACAAGATGGGGTTCTAGTACAGCCAACCATTTCTAAGAATGTTTGAATTCCTCTGCTGGTATAGGGTTGCCAGCTCTGGTTGGGAAATTCCTGGAGATTTGGGGGCAGAGCCTTGGGAGATCAGGGTTTGGGGAGGGGAGGGACCTCCGCAAGATGTGATGCCCTGCAGTCCACCTTCCAGAGCAGCTATTTTCTCCAGGGGAATTGATCTCCATTGTCTGGAGACCAGCCACCAACTGGATGTTATGGAAAAAAAATATACGACACTGTGTCTAATAGATGTATGCTTAAGGTAGATCTATTTTGTGCTTTCTATTTTTTTATTTTTTAAATTTTTTCTCTACTATTATATTAATCAGAACCCTTGTGGCAAACCCTAGAAAAATGCCGCTATTTTAAGAACGTTATACTCCCAAAGAGAATTTATTGCACCTTATGTTTTGTATGTACATCACTGTCCTTGAAAAAGATTGTATTTGGCATGGGTAAAAGACTAGTGATTGTGAAACTGACAAGGTGCTGTTTGAACGTTTGAACATAATGTAAACCTGCTCTTTGATGTATTGCTGTGGCGAACCTATGTTTGGTAATACTTAACACCAATCTATATACTAATAGCCAAGTGTCCCCTGTGTGTGCAGATATCTAAATCCGCACACTGGGGGCACTTGGAGGGCAGAGAGATTTTCTGCACACTTGGGGCACTCTCCAAGTGTGCAGAAAAACCTGAAAACTTTTTAAAAAACTATATGGGGAATATTTAAATCCCTCTAAAAGTAAAAGAGTGTTCCCTGCACATGCGCAGAGTATGCTCTGGGAACTTTGCAGCGGACTGTCGGCTGAGAGCCATTGAGGCCATTTCCTCCTCAGTTCCTCCACTTTTAGGAATACTCCCCCCCCACCACGAGTATCGCAGGTCCTGCTTCTTGTATTTATATAATAGTATAGAAAAAATAAAAAATAAAAAACACAAAATAGATTTACTTTAAGACTACATCTATCATGCACAGAGTCATATATTTTTCTTCCTAACACTGTGACCCTCAGTTTTTGTATCACCTGGATACAAAGAGAGAGAGGGCTCAAGATTCGGGGCAAGGACACATGCGGAAATGAAGAACCGGCATCAACCCGGGTCAGATTCATGCGATGCGGAAACGCGCAGAGTAATTCGGACCAATTAAACCCGGGAGGAAAGGGAAGCAAAGCCCTTGTGCAGAATCGGCACAGGCGCCATCCCCAAGTTTTTTCCCAATCTGGATCTGGCAGTGCTACCCCTCCATTCCCCCCACCAGTGGCCAGGAGGGAGCTGGAAACCCTGTTTTTCCTCCCTGCATGTTTTAATAGTTGTATGTTACAGATACTCTCACTCAGTGGTCCACCGGCCTGCCATTCAGGCTGTGCTCACAGACGATCCCGCCCACAAAGTTCATCCCGAGATACAGTTTCCTTGCTGGAGATCACACGGGGCGTCTCTGTCTCTCTCTGTCTCTCTCTTTCTGCACACTTATCATCAGAGGCCACATCTGTTTCCAGCTGGGGCAGGAGGGGACTCATCATTAAGGAAATAAAAAAGATGCCGCGTGTTATCCCTTCAGGGGCTCTTTCCCAGCTGTGTGCGAGAGGGGCTCCTTCCCTCCCTCTGAGATGCTGACTCAGGGTTTCCCTTCTTATCATGTAACTCTCTCTGTGTGTGTGTGTGTGTGTGTGTGTGTGTGTATGTGTGTGTGTTTGATTTATCTTCCAGGCCCTGCTGACATCCTTGCCCCCCCCCCCCCCAAAAAAAAAGCTGGGTTCTTAAATCAGCAGCTACGCTGGCAAAAAAGTAAAACAACATCAGGAAAATGCCCAATTAAATTTGGAATGGCCGGATGTGACTTACGCATAGAGATGTAGAATTTCTGGCAATTTTGAAGCTCGGGAAAAACCCCAGTTTTCCCCCATTTTGGGGGGGGGGGGGGGAGATGGGAATTTTCAGAAAAATTGAAAAAATGCTACATTAGCCCTTTTTGGTTCTTTTCCAGATTGGAAGTCATTCTGTGACTTTAGGAACATAAAATATGCCTATGGACAATTTTACTTGGCATGAAGTTATAACAACTAGAACATTAAAAACGGAGCGTGTTCAAACAATTATTACAGGCAGAATTTACTTTTTAAAAAAATAATCTTTATTTGTAATTGAAACAAATGGAGCAACCATCTCCTGAACCGTTTACTAGTTTAGGTGGAACAGACAAACAAGCCCTTCGCAAAGCAATTTTTAAAAATCCAGAAATAACAATTTTTCATGTTTCCTCTCCACAGTATTGGAGAGTTCAGTTTGTAACCTAGGACTTGCTTGTCCTCAGTGCACAGAAATTAGATTAATCAAATACCATATATATTTTTTAGAAATGAGTTGGAAAATATTTGAACACCTTGTCTTAAAATAATTTTTTCATCGTGTTAAAATAAAATGTTCCATAATCAATTTATTTTATTTTATTTTTTCAATTTTTCCAATTTTTTTGGGAAAAAAAACCCCAAAAAGGCTTCAGGGAAAAAATGGGAGGGAAAACTGCTTTCCCCCCGAATTTTTCCAGGTTTTTTCCCAGGCCTTCACATCTTTACTTACGCACAGAACTATGATAATGCCTGTACCGAATCCAGCCTGCCAAAGAGACGGGATGTTACTGAAGGAGTTTTGCCTTCAGTTCTGTTTTGGTTCAAAAATCCCAGTCTCCAATCTGGATTTTCCCTTTGTGACCATCCTCATATCGAATTGATCTTGCATAGATTTTTAAAAGGCGGGAGTGCGGGCTATGCCACAAAAGTGGTTTCTTTCCCTTTAAGTGGATGGCACCGATCAACAGGAGGCGGAGGTAGAAAATCACTCATGGTCATCACTTGGGGGGGCCCCACAGTGCCCCCCCTCCAAAATCCCACAGCTCCTCGAAGCCATATTTTCTGGCTACAGGACTGCCCAGGCTCCACCCCCAAATCTCCAGGAAATCCCCAACCTGGAAGAGGGAATAAAAATATGACCGGTCGACGGATGTCAAGGGAGTCTGGCCTGTAGCTACAGCGGGGCTTTTGGGGGTTCTGCCCCCTTTCTTAAAGGCACAGCCCCACAAGAATTTCTCCTGTAAATGCTTTCTTCAATCATTTGTAAACATTTTTAAAGGCATGTGCTCCTTTAAGCAGAGTGGAGTGCTGTCATTGACATATCCTGCACTGAGCCAAAGGGGTTGGAGTAGGTGACCTCTAGGATCCCTTCTAACTCTGTGTCAAGAAACTGGTCTCCTTTAAGAGAGCTTTTCTGCCTGAGTGTTAGCTGTTTTCACTATAGAAGTCATCACCCCCAACTGCAGGATTGTTATCAGTATTGTTGTTTAGGCTGGCAGAAGTGATTAACTTGCAGCAGCTGAGAACTGTCATCTAAAGTGGTCAACAACTTGCCATTTAGAGATCTCTCCTGGTAACAGCTTTCTTTTGGCTAAATGGTTAATAGGCTAAGGGTGATTGCTAGCATAAGAACCCCGATTTAGAATTGGCAGCTTGAGAAGACTCAGAGAAAGAAGAGTAGCTTAGTCCTAATCCTCAGAATTCTGGCTTTTCCGTCTGCACTGAGAATGTCATCCCCACCAGAAAAAAATTTGCCCCCAAAACAATGCTCCCTCTAAGCTGTAGAGTCTTGTGAGCAAAAATTCTACTTTGTGACCTACTGCTACTGGCATTAAAGCTGTGAGCGAGCGATTTGGCTACTGCATAAATTAGTTTGCTCTGGAGCCATCGTTCCTGAGCGAAGACAAAAATGTGTGAGCCGGAGGCTAAAAGACTGTGAGCTAGCTCACACTAACTCAGCTTAGAGGGAACACTGCTCTACACCTGGACCACGTGGGTGTTTTCAAGAGCCAGCGTAGTGTAGTGGTTAAGAGTGGCAGACTGTAATCTGGAGAGCTGAGTCTGATTTCCCACTTCTCCATGTGCAGCCAGCTGGGTGACCTTGGACCAGTGACAGTTCTCTGAGAGCTCTCTCAGGCCCACCTATCTCACAGGGTGTCTGTTGTGGGGAGAGGAAGGGAAAAGAGATTCTGCATCTAGCATTCACTCTATGTTTTCTCAACTGAGAGGAAAAAGTGCAGCTCAAAACCACATTCATCTACCTCGGGGCAACGCCATACTGACTGCAAAAGTCGCCCCTGAATGGCCGTAAAACGGCCATAAATCTGTGCAGAAGTACCATAAAATCCGATTATCAAAGAAAGAGAAAGCGGCATGCCGTGTAGAGGGTACCATAAAATCCAATGATCAAAGAAAGTGAAAGCAGCATGCAATGCAGAGGAGAATTTCGCTGCATGAGCCGGAAGCTAAAAAACTCAGCGCTGGCTCACGCTAACTCAGCTTAGAGGGAACACTGTCCCCCAACCACAAAATCCTGGCTCCAGGCCTGCTAACAAGTCCTAGGGGACAGGATGAGAACACTTGCCAATTCCTATACCTCAGAGGTCCCCAATTTGGCACCTGCAGTCACCATGGCACCCACCAACACTTTTTGGGGATGCAGCCATTCTGTAGCTGGCTACACCTCCTGCAGCCAGTGTTCCCTCTAAGCCGAGTTAGTGTGAGCTAGCTCACAGTTTTTTAGCCTCCAGCTCACACGTTTCTGTCTTAACTCAGGATGGATGGCTCCAGAGCAGACTGACTGATGCAGTTGCCTGATCACTCCCAACGTTCATGCCAGTCGCTCACAAGGTAGAATTTCTGCTCACAAGACTCCACGGCCTGGAGGGAACATTGCCTGCAGCAGCCATTTAGTGGCAGCGATTGTACGGCCGTGCCCACTGCGGTCTTTCAGCATTCCAAAGGTTCCTGCAGGCTCAAAAAGCTTGGGGGAATCTCTGCTATCAAAGCGACTGGAGTCACCCTTCCCAAGACCCTCATCAACCGATCGGCGGGTCTTTCTGAACCTTTTTGGGGAGCCGAAAGCGATCCTTGGCCAGGCACTCAGACTTGGCCTGCTCCGGCGAGCTATAAACCAGTGGCGTGCGAAGCTACCAGCCGAGAGCGAGACACGCCCATTTTATAAGCCGGCAATTCATATCTGGCAGACCGGCGAAGGCAAGGAAGCCGCCAGAAGGGCTGGTGGATGGAAAATTCCCCAACTCCCCTGCTGCAGAGGCCGCATCAGCGCTCCGAAGCCGAGACGCTGTCAGCTCGTTTTCCCACACCGGCACCTCCTTATCCACATGCACCTCTTGGTGTGAACATGCACATTTTCTCTACGCCCTCGCCCAGTCCAGGAGAAGCACCACCCAGGCAGGGAGCGGCATTGCTCAAGGGGAAGAGCAGAAGCCCATCCAATGACCGTATTTGTGAAATGTCCTAAAAGCCCCTGTTCAGTGTTCCTTCTAAGCTGAGTTAGTGTCAGCTAGCTCACCGCTTTTTAGCCTCCGGCTCACACATTTCTTGTCTCAGCTCAGGAAGGGATGGCTCCAGAGCACACTGACTTATGCAGCAGCCAAATCGCTCGCTCACAGCTTTAATGCCAGTAACTCACAAAGCAGGATTTTTGCTCACAAGACTCCACAGCTTAGAGGGAGCATTGCCTGTGGTCCATCCATTTCTCTTTTAAGAAGAAACATGGAACTCACTGCCACAGGAGGTGGTGCCAGCTACAAGCATGGATGGCTTCAAGGGGGAACTGGATAAACATCTGGAGCAGAGGTCCATCAGTGGCTATTAGCCACAAGGTATAGATAGGAACTCTCAGTCTGGGGCAAGTGAGGCTCTGTATTCTTGGTGCTTGGGGGGGGGGGGCAACAGTGGGAGGGCTTCCAGTGTCCTGGCCCCACTGCTGGACCTCCCTCCTGATGGCACCTGGTATTTTTGGCCACTGTGTGACAGAGTTTTGGACTGGATGGGCCATTGGTCTGATCTAACATTGGCTTCTCTTATGCTCTTATGTTCTCTGTAATCTTGGTGCTGGGGGGAGGGGAACAATGGGAGGGCTTCTGGAGTTCTGGCCCCACTGCTGGACCTCCTGAGGACACCTGGTGTTTTTGGGCACTGTGTGACGGAGTGTTGGACTGGATGGGCCATTGGCCTGATCCATCGTTGGCTTCTCTGATGTTCTCTTCTGTTCTTCTAAGGGTGGCATTTTTTAAAATGCAGATCCTGCAGCGAACAGAGCTGGATTCTGCAACCCACCTCAGCTGTGGAAACTAGCACAGATTTGCATGTTCCCCCCTTCTGTTTCAGCTCGCCGTGGGGAGGGTCAAAGAGCTTTGGATGGCCACGAAACAGAGAATTGCCAACTCTACCTTGGGAAATGCCTGGAGATTTGGCGGTGGAGTCTGGTGGGGGACCTCAGTGGGGTATAATGTTGTAGAGCCCACCCTCCAAAGCTGCCGTTTTCTTCAGGGGAACTGAACTCTGCAATCTGGAGATGAGCTGTAATTCCGAGGGGGGGTGTCTCCAGACCCCACCTGGAGTTTGGCAACATTCATTAAACACCCACCATCCCTCGGTGTTTAGTCATGCCAGCCACATGACCACGGACACGTCTTTGGACAGCGCTGGCTCTTCGGCTTAGAAACAGAGATGAGCACCGCCCCCTGGAGTCGGATTCGACTGGCTTTCAAGCAGGGGAAACCTTTACCTTTGCCTTTATCCCTATGACAGACAAGAAGCCTGTTCCACCCACAGCCCCCTCCTCTGAGATAGCTGCATGCTTTCATGCACCCGCCTGGAAGCCTTTCTCCATTCAGGATGCTTCTAAGGTGTCCTCTTCTGAATCCTCCCTGCAGATGTCGGACTTCTGAATTCCCATTTGGCCTCCTCTGTTGCTCCGTTACTTCATACAGAGCTCTGGGCAGGCGCTTTTCCCTGCTGCTTTCCACTGCCAAGCTCATCAGAGGATCCCGAGCTGTGGGTTCAAGACCATTCCACTAGAGCGGAAGAAATGGACAGTAGACGCTTTTCATGGCATGGAGGTAAATAATACCAGCAGGGAAACAACATCCTGTGAAGCCTCTATTAAAGGGACAGGTGATTTCTCCCCCAGGCAGTTGGCAACCCTAGGGGCTGGATGGAGATCACAGAATTGGGGTTATTAGGAAGAGAACTGAAAACAAATCAGCCAGGATCATAATGCCCCTGTATAAATCGATGGTGCAACCTCATTTGGAGTACTGTGTACAGTTCTGGTCGCCACACCTCAAAAAAGATATTATAGCATTGGAAAAAGTGCAGAAAAGGGCAAATAGAATGATAAAAGGGTTGGAACACTTTCCCTATGAAGAAAGGTTGAAGCGCTTGGGGCTTTTTAGCTTGGAGAAAGGACGACTGAGGGGTGACATGATCGAGGTTTATAAGATGACGCATGGGATAGAGCAGGTCGAGAAAGTAGTCCTTTTCTCCCTTTCTCACAAGACAAGAACTTGTGGGCACCCCATGAAATTGCTGAGCAGTCGGGTTAGAACGGATAAAAGGAAGTCCTTCTTCACCCAAAGAGGGATTAACACGTGGAATTCACTGCCACAGGAGGTGGCGGTGGCTACAAGCATGGATGGCTTCAAGAGGGAATTGGATAAGCATATGAAGCAGAGGTCCATCCGTGGCTATTAACCACAAAGTATAGATAGGAACTCTCAGTCTGGGGCAAGGGATGCTCTGTCTTCTTGGTGCTTGGAGGGGCAACAGTGGGAGGGCTTCTGGTGTCCTGGCCCCACTGCTGGACCTCCTGAGGGCACCTGGTGTTTTTGGCCACTGTGTGACACAGAGTGTTCGACTGGATGGGTTATTGGCCTGATCCAACATTGGCTTCTCTTATGTTCTTATGTTCTTGATGACATTGGGAGCGGGGCAGGTGGCATGGATTGGTGGCGCTGGGTGGAGACTGCTGAGCATAGGGTCCCCCAGTTCATAGCCAGACACTCTAACCACAACACTACCCCGGCCACAACGGCATCTGTCACTAGGGCTCCCTCCCAAACAGAGTTGCGAACTCCAAGTTGGGAAAGTCCTGGAGATTAGGGGTTGGAGCTCAGGAAGGTGGCACTGGAGAGGGAAAGGACCTCAGTGAGGTATAGTACTATAGAGCCCACCCCCCAAAGCAGCCATTTTCTCCGTGGGAAACTGATCTCTGTCATCTGGAGATCAGTCGTCATTCCAGGAGAACTCCAGGCTCCACCTGGAGGTTGGCAAGCCAAATTTTCAGGACCAGGGTTTAATCACTATTGGACGGAAGGCGAAGGACTGTCTAGTACACAGAAGTGGGAAAGGAGAAGATTTCTCAAGTGCCACAGTCTTGCAACAAGCCCAATATATATATATATATTTAAAATCTCTACCTCTCTAGCCAGTTTGGTGTAGCGGTTAAGTGCCCGGACTCCAATCAGGGCAAACCGGCTTTGATTCCCCACTCCTCCACTTGCAGCTGCTGGATGACCTTGGGCAAGCCCTAGTTCTTTCAGAGCTATTCCCTCAAGGACAGTTCTGGAAAGAGCTCTCTCTGCCCCGCCTACCACACAGGGGGTCTGTTGCGGGGAGGGGAAGGGAAGGTAAAGGTAAAGGTTTCCCTCGCTCGAAAGCCAGTCCAATATGACTCCAGGGATGCAGTGCTCATCTCCGTTTCCAAGCCGAAGAGCCAGCGCTGTCCAAAGACGTTTCCGTGGTCATGTGGCCGGCATGACTAAAAGCTGAGGCGCACGGAATGCTGCTCCCTTCCCACCGAAGTGATACCTATTTATCTACTTGTATTTTCTGGCTTTAGAACTGCTAGGTTAGCAGCAGCTGGGGACAGGGACAGGAGCTCACCCTGTCACGCAGCAGCACTCGGGTCTCGAACTGCCAAACTACCGACCTCCTGGTCTGCAGTTCAGCGTCTTAACCACTTGAACCAATGCAGCCCTTAGGGCAGTGGTGGCAAACCTATGGCACGTGTGCCAGAGGTGGCACTCAGAGCCCTCTCTGTGGGCACGCACGGCATCACCCCCGCACAGAGTTCGCAAGATTGGACAGCAAAAATCACATTAATTGTTCAAAAGCATGCCAAATGCAAACTTTTACCTTTCAATAAATAGTTGTTTGTATCACTGAAAGCTCTGTTATTGTGTTTTTTCTTTTAAGACAAAGATGGTAATGTATGAGCTGTTTTTTTCTAAAATGAAAACCTCAGTATTCAGGTTAAATTGTTGGCACTTTGCGATAAATAAGTGGGTTCTGGGTTGCAGTTTGGGCACTTGGTCTCTAAAAGGTCCGCCATCACTGCCTTAGGATAGGGGTGGGCAAACTTGCTCAGCGTAAGAGCCACCTAGAACAGGGGTGGCCAAACTTGCTTAACATAAGTGCCACATAGAATAAACATCAGATGTTTGAGAGCCACAAGACAGGAACAAGTATTACCTGCTTTTACTGGAAAATAAGCAGATTTTCTTTTTATTAACATTAAACGAGACTGCCAAAAATAATAACAAAAGGGGTAAAAGCAGATATTGATAATGATATTAATTTGTCCAATGATATCTGTTCGCTAATGATCTTTAGCTTCCTCAGCCGCCCTGCCGGGAACCACGTAATATATGTGAAAAGAGCCGCATGCGGCTCCCGAGCCACAGTTTGCCCACCCCTGCCTTAGGGGAAGGGAAAGGAGTTTGTAAACCGCTCTGAGACTCGTGAGTGAAGGGCGGGGTATAAATCCAATCTCCTCCTCCTCCTCTCTCTCTCTCAACAGCTATTTTATGGGGAGAGTTGCTGTAACCTGAATCCATGTTGTGCAATCAACAGGAATAAAAAGCGACCATTCCCTTATTTTATTTTTTAAAAAAGAATGGATGCATGTGATGGAAATTGTTGAGTTGGTTCTTCCACATTTCCCGGCCACATCTGGTCTCTTGACTGGGTCTCCTTCCAGCCTGTTTATATTCCGGGTGAGAACATTTTTTCCAGCCCTGTCAACAATTATTGTTACTTGAAAGGGGAGGGGAGGGTGGCCGGGATCAACTGTCCCTCTTGAAACATTTCTTTTTTTGCTTTGAAGGGTTTCCGTGGCTATCTTTCCAGTTCTAGGCCTGCCGGAGGGCAGAGAAACAGAACGGAAGACGCCACTGAAGGGATGGTGGAGTTGCCTTTTGGGACCCTTTGGTGACTATTGTCTTGGGGGAAAAAAAAGAATTGCGTGGCTTCCTCTCGGAATGGGGTCTCTGGGCTCCGAAGCAGAATTTCTGCGATTGTCGGACGCTGGGTTCTGGCCCAACTTGTGGCCTTCCCTTCACATCTGGCTAGCCACTGCTGGAAATGGGATGCCGGACTACATGGACCGCCAATAGGGTTGCCAAGTCCGGGTTGGAAAATACCTGGGGACTTTGGGGGTGGATCCAGGAGATGGTGGGGTTTGGGGAGGGGAGGGGCCTCAGCAGGGTACAATGCCATAGAGCCCACCCTCCAGAGCAGCCATTTTCTCCAGGGGAGCCGATCTCTGTCAGCTGGAGATCAGTTGTAAAAGCAGGAGATCCCAGGCCCCACCTGGAGGCTGGCAACCCTAACCGCCGATCCAGTCCAGCAGAACTACTGTTAGTTTTTGATGTAAGGCTTAAGGCAAAATTAGAAATCCCGGATCTTCACGGGGTTTTGTGTCCAGCTTTCAGCGAAACGTGGATGGGCATTTTCATCACTCTTTGGCGAAGCGAGTTCCCCTTCGAGAAATGTGAAATCTCCTCCCTCCTCCTTTAGGTGTCATGTTGACCGGAGGAGTTCGCAGGGACCGTCTCCTCTTTGCATAAACAGGACCGATGAACCGCTCGCTCGCCAGAGATGATGAACGGGGGAATGTCCTCAAGCCCGCTGACACTCTCCGAGGACATGACACAGGGAAAAGGGCGGCCTGGTTCTTGCGATTAGAGAGTTTATTGCCCCACCAGACTCCTGTGCGTTTCCTTCCCCCATATCCTCCCTCCCAGGAACTGAATTATCAAGGAAATATTCTCTCGGTTTCTTGGAATAAAGGAGGGTTTCCACTCTGTGGAACAGGGAACAGTGGGGTTTTTTTTGGGGGGGGGGGGTCAGACGAGACCAGATGTTGGGGGGAACCCCACTGGACTTGAACTTTGTTCTGCGGCTTCAGACCGACATGGCGACCCACCTGAATTTAGCTTTGACATTCACTGCTTTCACGATGCCCTGACCTGGCCCCAGGTAGCCTGATCATGACAGCTCTCAGAAGATAAGCAGGGCTGATACAACTTGCCGGTGATCCCCAGCCCGAGGGTGGTCCGGTTGTCCTTGACTAGGGCCAGGGCCTTTTTGGTCCCGGCCCCGACCTGGCGGGACTCTCCACCGAATAACATCAGGGCCGTAGGGAACTGATGCAATTCTGCAGGGCCTGTAAGGCAGAGATGTTCAGCCGGCTTTTGGTTGAGGACAGCAACGGGAGGTTAAGGCTGGCACCCTCCCTTTCTCTTCTGAGGCCCCCATGTACCACCCCCGCCCTGCCGGGCGGGACGGTGGCGTGGTCAGCAAAGGGGGATTACTATATGCCATCTTGGATTGGTTATCATTTATTGTTTTACTGTCGATAACTTTAATTATATGCTAATTGTATTTTAGATGTTTATAAAGTTGTAAATCACCTGTAAATCCAGTAAGATAGGTGAGAGAGAGAGAGAGAGACAGACAGACAGACTGACAGGTAGGTAGGTAGATGGGTAGATGGGTAGATGGATGGATGGGTAGATAGATGGATGGGTAGATGGATAGATGAATGGATGGATGGATGATGGATAGATGGATGGATGCATAGATGGGTAGATGGATGGATGGATGGATAGGTGGATAGATAGATGGGTGGATGGATGGATGGATAGATAGATAGTTAGACAGATAGACAGACAGACAGGTAGATAGATAGATGGGTAGATGGGTAGATAGATGGGTAGATGGATGGATAAATGGATGGATAGATGAATGGATGATGGATAGATGGATGGATGGATGCATAGATGGGTGGATGGGTGGATGGATGGATGGATGGATGGATGGATGGATGGATAGATAGATAGATAGATAGTGTTCTCACGCATGCTGCAACTGTTGGAGTGAGCGACTCAGCATGCCCTCACCCTCCCACACACATGATGTCGGGCAAACTGGCCGTTTGTGACAGGGAAAAGGCTTCTTCTTGTCCTTCGACTGCAATCTGTGAAGTGGGTCTACTTAAATACAAGTAAGTTTACTTTTTTTTCTTTTTGCAATACACTTTTTGGGAGATTTATTTACCGCCCTCAGAATCACGCCTCTATGACCAGGCAAACTCTGCGACTTTAACAACATATCCCACTCGCAGCCCCACGAGACCGAAACACTGAAGAGACATGGCTCCCTTCTGGCTTAGAAGCTGCCGCTTCTGACTACAGGCCCAGTGAATCTTTTGCTCATGAAATGTCCCAAGGGTCACTGCGTTTTCTGTACGAATGGTAGGACTGGTTGCCGGTAGACTTGGCAACTCCGGCTTGGGGAATTTCTGGGTGCTTGGGAAAAGAACTCAGCAGAGATTTGATGTCACTCTAGGCCTTCCGTTTCTTCTCTGAAAGCCATTTCCTCCATGGGAACTAATGGAGGAACCAGACTGGAAATCAGTTGTCATTCCACCTTGAGGTTGGTAACGAGGGTTTCTAACTCCTGTAGAAAATGGCAGGTTTTGGAGGATGGACTCTAGTTTGGTGCCAGTTTGGTGTAGTGGTTAAGTGCGCGGACTCTAATCTGGGAGAACCGGGTTTGATTCCCCACTCCTCCACTTGCACCTGGCTGGATGACCTTGGGCAAGCCATAGCTCTGTACGAGCTGTTCTCTCAAGGACAGCTTGGGAAAGAGCTCTCTCAGCCCCACCTACCTCACAGGGTGTCTGTTGTGGGGAGGGGAAGGGAAAGGAGTTTGTAAGCCGCTCTGAGACTCCAAGTGAGTGAAGGGCGGGATATAAATCCAATCTCTTCTTCTCTTCTTCTTCTTCTTCTTCTAAGGCAGTGTACTTTCCTGAGGTCCCTCCCCAGACTCCACCCCTAAATCTCCAGGAATTTCCCAACCAGGAGTTGGCAACCCTAGTCAGGTCTGTAGAGATCTCCATTCCTACTTGCATCTGACGCAGGGAGCTTTGACTCTTGAAAGCTTATACCCCCCAAATCTTGCTGGTCTCTAATCTTGTTCCTTGGATTCGAATCTAGCTAGCCAGGTATACTACCTCTGAACATGGAGGTTCAGTCAACCAAGCACAGTTCATAGCTATTGACGGCCCCATCCGCCACGTGACGTTTGGGGATTAAAAGCAAAAGCCGTTTGAAATTCGCTTTAGCGGCATTCCCTGCCAAATCCAGTTTGGGATCTTTCAACAGTGACGCAGGGAAGCCCCACTGAACTCATCTCTCCAGCTTCTCTCCCAAGCCCACCCTCCCCCAAAATGTTCACCATTGCAAGGTGAACTGCTGTTTATTTATGAAGCCACCTATTCCCTTGTCCCCTGCTAGGTCCCAGCGATTTATGTACTTCTCTCCCAAGCCCACCCTCCCCCAAAATGTTCACCATTGCAAGGTGAACTGCTGTTTATTTATGAAGCCACCTATTCCCTTGTCCCCTGCTAGGTCCCAGCGATTTATGTACTGCATGTGTTTCAGAGTGGAAAAGAGAGAGAGAGAGAGAGAGAGAGAGAAACCTGATTTTTATAGTGCTGTTCTGTTGCCTTATAAAATGAAATAAGAACGTTATAGAATTTCACGCATCTGGAATGCCTGCGTTCTGGCTGCCATCTGTTGCTGGGGCTCCAGAGATTGTTTCTGGAGGCCTGGCAGGTCGGAGACGGGCAAAACAATGGAACTGCAAACGGAGTTGTTTTAATAGGTTCTTACCAAAAAAAAAACCCCAACCCCAAACAAGCCACACACATATTTTCTCCTCTCTTTGTGCCCTCTCTGGGAAGACGGGGCTGAAACAACAGTACTTATTTTGTTTTGGGTTCGTTTTGTGGGAAGGCTAGGGATGCCGGCCTCCAGGCGAGACCTGGGGATCCCCTGGAATTACAGGTTATCCCCAGACTACAGAGGTCAGTTCCCCTGGAGAAGATGGATGCTTTGGAGGGTGGACTCTGTGGCACTGAGGTCCTTGCCCTCCCTCCATCCTCAAATCTCCAGGACTTTTCCAACCTGGATCTGGCAACCCTGTCCTCCCGTCCTCCGCTGGGGGCCGGGGGGGGGGGGCTTTGTAGCCCTACTGACAATCCGATTTCATTTCTGGTCATTTTTTTTTTCATGTTGAGCGATTCCCCACAAGCAGCTGTGCCACCCTCACTCTTCCGTTTCCCCAACTGTATCGGTCAGTTTCACGCTGTTTGCTGCGGGGCCGCACTTTGACCCACGGCTCCCCCTGATTTCTGGGGGAAATCGGGGGGGGGGGGGAGATGTGGGTCAAAATGCAGCCCCGCAGCAAAGAGTGTGAAATTGACCAATACAACCGGGGGAACGGAAGAGCGGGGGCGGCACAGCTGCTTGTGGGGAACCGGCCATTTTTAGCTGTAGTGTTGTGGACTTTGGGTTACCCGGTGCCCCCTGGCCACCAGCGGGGCATGGGGAGTTAGCATTTCCAGATCCAGGCTGGGAAACTCCTTGAGATTTGGGGTGGAGTCAGAGGAGGATAGGGACCTGTAATGTAGTATGCTCTGTGTAGCAACCGGCCTGCCATGTGCTCCCAGGTAATGGCGCCCGCCGCATGGCCAGAGCACATGGTCAGGCAGAGAGGGGAGCTTGAATCTGGAGGAACAATAGACGTCCGGATTGAAAGCCTCCACCAATGTGGGACCTAGGTTCTCCCTGGGGAGCCAATGCGATCAAAGGCTCCTCCAGGGAACCTATGACAAACATGCACATATGTTAAGCCCCTATCAGGTCTTTTGGGTGCGGCCGGAGGTGTGGCTCCGGCCAGCATATAATGAGGGCCCTGGAAGCATGCTTGTTCTGACCATCTGCTGGGCATGCTGAATCACTCAATAAAGGCTTCATGATTTCACCGTTCCTGGTCTCCTGAGTCCAGTACTCTTCAGGACCACAGTGGGGTATAATGGCATAGAGTCCACCTTCCGAAGCATCCATTTTCTCCAGGGGAACTGATCTCTGTCACCCGGTGGTGAGCTCTAATTCCAGGGGATCCCCAGGTCTCACCTGGAAACTGTCATGCCTAACTGGAATGCAACTCATAGTATCACAGAATCATCAAGTTGGGAGGGACCTCCAGGGTCATCTAGTCAAACCCCCTTGCGCAATGCAGGAAATTCACAAATACCTCCCCGCCCCCACCCCCAGAGATGCTTCCTCCATGCTTAGAAGATGGCAACCCCCCCCCCCCCAACCCTCCAGGATCCCTGGACAAACGGGCCTGGAGAAAAATTGCTTCCTGACCCCAAAGTGGCCATCAGCATTTCCCTGGGTGTGTAAGGAAGGCCCATGAGAACAGAATCCGCATTGCTGTCAGATGGCCATCTAGCCTCCCAAGGAGAGCCCGCCACCTCCCGAGGAAGCCTGTTCCACTGAGGAACTGGCCTAACTGTCAGGAAGTTCTTCCTCATGTTTAGCCAAAAATTCTTCTGATTTAATTTCCATCCGTTGGTTCTGGTCTGACCTTCTGGGGCAACAGAAAACAACTCTGCACCATCCTCTACAGGACAGCCCTTCAAGTACTTGAAGATGGTTCTCTTATCACCTCTCAGTCGTCTCCTCTCCAGGCTAAACATACCCAGCTCCGTCAACCTTTCCTCATAGGACTTGGTGTCCAGACCCCCTCACTATCTTCATTGCTCTGCTCTGGACATGTTCCGGCCTGTCTATATTCTTCTTAAATTGTGGTGCCCGAATCTGAACACGACACTCTAGATGAGGTCTAACCAGAGCAGCCTAGACTGGTACCATCACTTCACGTGATCTGGACACTAAACTTCTGGTGATGCAGCCCAAAATCAGATTTGCTTTTTTGGCTACCGCATCACATTGCTGACTCATGTTCAATGAATGGTCTACTAAGACCCTGAGATCCTTTTCGCCCATACTACTGCCAAGACAAGTCTCCCCCATCCTATAATTATGCATTTGATTTTTCCTACCTAAATGCAAAACTTTACATTTATCCCCATTGAAATTCATTTTATTTGTTTTAGCCCAGTTTTCCAGCCTGACAAGATCTCCCTGTATCCTAACTCTGTCTTCTACCGTATTTGCTACCCCTCCCAATTTAGTATCATCTGCAAATTTAATAAGCATCCCCTCTATTCCTTCATGCAAATCATTTATAAAGATGTTGAACAAAACAGGTCCCAGGACAGATCCCTGAGGCACTCCACTTGTCACTCCTCTCCAAGAGGATGAGGAACCATTCACAAGCACTCTTTGGGTGTGATCTGTCAACAAGTTATAGATCCACCTAACAGTCATAGGATCCAAACCAAATTTTACCAATTTGCCAACAAGAATATTATGTGGAACTTTATCAAAAGCCTTACTGAAGTCAAGATAAACTATGTCTACAGCATTCCCCTGATCCAGCAAGGTAGTAACTTTCTCAAAAAAAAGAGATAAGGTTAGTCTGGCATGACTCAGCAAGTCAAGCTCCTGTGTACCTTGCAGAATGGCCTGGCTTCAACCCCTAGGATCTTCAGGGTCTCAGGGAATAGGAGCTGGGAAGTACTTTCAGTTTGGCGCGGACTCTAATCTGGGAGAACCGGGTTTGATTCCCCACTCCTCCACTTGTCCCTTGGGCAAGCCATAGCTCTGTACCAGCTGTTCCCTTGGGGACAGCTGGGGAAAGAGCTCTCTCAGTCCCACCTACCTCACAGGGTGTCTTTTGTGGGGAGGGGAAGGGAAAGGAGTTTGTAAGATGCTTTGAGACTACAAGTGAAGGGCGGGGTATAAATCCAATCTCTTCTTCTTCTTCTTCTTCTTCTTCTTTCTCTACCTGACATGTGGAGAATTATTACCAAGCAGAGGAGAAAGTACTGGGCCAACGGTCCGCTCAGCAGAAGGCAACTTCATATATGATGAGCAGTAAGTATCTCTTTGAAGCATGTGTGTCTCAGTGGTAGTCCGCCCATGTGCACTGCATGGCTAAGACCCCAGGTTCCATCCCTATGATCACTGAGACTCAAGTCAATTTACACAGCGTGTCTCAGGGGTCTCGGTCCTTTTTGAGCCTGTGGGCACCTTTGGAATTCTGCCGCAAAATGACTGCCACAAAATGGCTGTCGCAGCTTACCTTAAGGACATAAGAGAAGCCATGTGGAATCAGGGCAGTGGCCCATCCAGTCCAACACTCTGTGTCACACAGTGGCCAAACCCCAGGTGCCATTAGGAGGTTCACCAGTGGGACCAGATCTCCAGAAGCCCTCCCACTGCTCCCCCCCCAAATACCAAGATGACAGAGCATCACTGCCCCTGACAGAATGCTCCATCTATGCCTTGTGGCCAATAGCCACTGACCGACCTCAGCTCTTAAGAACAGAAGAGAAGCCATGTTGGATCATGCTAGTGGCCCATCCACGCCAATACTCTGTGTTACACAGTGGCCAAAACCCAGGTGCCTTCTGTGACACAACCATATCGGGAACTCCTGGCGTAACTCATAAATCTATGTAATTAATAGGATGAGACATTCAACTAGCAATACGATTTCCAGGGTGTAAGCATTTGTGAGTCAAAGCTCCTTTTCTCAGATACCAAGCTCTGACTCTTGAAAACTTATCTTCTGAAAATCTTGGAGGTGTCTAAGGGGCTACTGGACTCGGATCGTGCTCTTCTCCTTCAGACCGGCACGTCTACCCTCTGAAAGTAATAAGCAATGTAACAGGACTAGGATTACAGAAATCTGGAAAAAGCACAAAATATTAAACTCGATACATTAAACAATGCCGAAAATGATATGACATAAGTTGAAAATGCAGTGGGAGAAGGATGATACATAACAGCAAATACATCCTATACACAGTGGTATTCTCATTGCCCTGTTTTCTTGATCAGTGGACCTTCTACCTTTGCTCTAAAGCCAGTTGAATCCGACTGTAGGGGGCGGTGCTCATCTCTGTTTCCAAGCCGACGAGCCAGCGCTGTCCAAAGATGTTTCTGCGGTCATGTGGCCAGCATGACTAAACACCGAGGCTCATGGAACGCTGTTGCCTTCCCACCGAAGCGGTACCTATTTATCTACTTGCAATTTCTTGCTTTCGGACCGCTAGGTTGGCAGGAGCTGGGGCCAGAGACGGGAGCTCACCCCGTCCCGCGGCACTCGGGTCTCGAACTGCCAAACTGCCGGCCTTCCGGTCTGCAGTTCAGCGTCTTAACCCCTGAGCCCCTTCTTGTACCTTCTTGTGCCGTTCCATTCTAACAGAGCCTTTTCACCACTAAGGAAGTCCAGGGTTGCTACGCAGAGGCAGGCAGTGGCAGACCACCTCTGAGCATCTCTTGCCTTGAAAACCCTAGAAGTCAACTGCAACTTGATGGAACTTTCCACCACCACCAGGCGCTTCTAATTTTTGTTGCTGTTCAGTCGCACAGTCGAGTCTGACTCTTCACGACCGCATGGACCACATCACGCCAGGCCCTCCTGTCTTCCGTCGTGCTCCAGAGTTTGCTCGATTTCATGTTCTTTGCATCGATGACACTGTCCAACCATCTCATCCTTTGCCGTCCCCTTCTTCTTTGACCTTCAGTCTTTCCCAGCATCAGGGTCTTCTCCAGTGAGGGCTCCCTTCTCATTTGGTGGCCAAAGTATTGGAGCTTCAGCTTCAGGATCTGGCCTCCCAGGGGACAGTCAGGGTTGATTTCCTTTAGGATTGACTGATTTGTTCGCAGGCGTCTTCTAATTTCATGGCTGCAGTCAGCGTCTGCAGTGATCTTGGATCCCCAGGAACGTGAATTCTGTCACTGCTTCCACGACTTCCCCTTCTATTTGCTAAGGAGTGATGGGGCCGGATAACATCATGAACCTCTAGCTGAAAGATTTATCATGATCATTTGTGGCTATTAAGAGAAATGCATGATTGACGCGTCAAACCGTGCAGGTCTCCCTGCAACTGAAGAGAATGCAGAAGAACACCCTTCACACCTTACCCACAAACCATTGCAGAGATTTGCATAACGCTCTCCTTAAATTCTGGTTCTTCGTCAGCCACTAGATGGAAGCAAACCGTAATCTGTGAGGCTGTGGCTCAGCCACGAAAGATCCCCAGAACATCCGCCAGCCTCCGTGTGTGGTCCCTGGGCTTCGTCTTACCTTCTCAGTAACGTTTAACGGAGGAAATGCAGAACTTCAATCCTTGGACATCATAAAACACACAGACTTGGCAGTTGCCCAGGCGTTTGGCGTGAGCTGGCAGAACTGTGGGAAGAAATGGCTGCCACACATTCTATCAGAGTTCGAGGCAATTTGTCCCTCCAGAGCCCAATCTCCTTTAAGGAAAGTGCTTCTCTCTCTCCCCCCGCCCCCGGACAACGTAGCGCTTGCATTTTCCATATACTAAGTACCTAAATAGAGTACCTAAATAGAGTACGCATAGAGGGGCCGTGGTGGCTCAGTGGTTAAAGACACTTCTGTAGATCTGTAGTTTGGCAGTTCGAGACCGGAGTGCCATGTGACAGAGTGAGCTCCCGTCTCTGGTCCCAGCTCCTGCCAACCTAGCCGTTCGAAAGCAAGAAATTGCAAGTAGATAAATGGGTACTGCTTCGGTGGGAAGGTAACAGCGTTCCATGCGCCTCAGCGTCTAGTCATGTCGGCCACATGACCACAGAAACGTCTTCGGACAGCACTGGCTCTTTGGCTTGGAAACGGATATGAGCACCGCCCCCTAGAGTCGGATTCGAGTGGCTTTTGAGCAAGGGAAACCTTTACCTTACCTTATTAACAAAGTACCTAATTAGGGATCATGTTGAATTTCTCATCCCTGATGTTTTAACCCAGAAATCCATTATTTCCTTTCAGTTCTCCCTTGTATAAGTGGAATCTATGATTCTTTACTTCCATGCCATTCCTGGCTTTTTTGCAATAAAACATATACATTTATCATTACTTGTGCACAAATAAATTAGCATTATTCATTATATGGTGACTACAGGCTAGCCCTGACCTGGAGAGCCCAAGCTAACCCGATCTCGTCAGATCTTGGAAGCTAAGCAGGGTCGGTCCTGGGTAGTATTTGAAAGACCGACTTCCATGGAATACCAGGGGCGTGACGCAGAGGCAGGCAATGGCAAAACCAGCTCTGAAATGTCTCTTGCCTGAAAAACAAGTCTACCTTGCCACCTAGTGGTGTGTAATGCAAAATACTTTCTGGTTGCCAAGCAATTTAGGATCTCCTGGCTATTCTGCACACAATGCCAGATTGCTGGTTGGCCCAGCTAGCAGAACCATGTGACACCCCCCCCCCACTACTGCAGTCATTACACTGGTTACTGATACACTCCTGAGCCCAGTTCAAGGCGTTGGCTTCGACCTTTATTGGGACCAGAGTATCTGAAGGGCTGTTTTCTCCCATAATTCGCTGCCCAGGAATTAAGATCACAGGAAGAGGCCCTCCTGATTGTTCCACCAATCAAAGAAGCTCATCTGGGGGGGCACATGAGAGAGGGCCTTTTTGGTGGCGGCCCCACCATTACGGAACAGTTGCCCCAGGAAGATATACCTGGCCCCCGCACTTTCAATCTTTAGGAGGCAGATGGTGATGGCTTTATTTAGGACTGTGTACGATTAAGGCAATTCTAAATTGGGATTTTTTAAAACATGGTGTTATATATTTTTACATACTTTATTTTACAGTTTGGTGTAGTGGTTAAGTGCGCAGACTCTAACCTGGGAGAACCGGGTTTGATTCCCCACTCCTCCACTTGCACCTGCTGGATGACCTTGGGCAAGCTGTAGTTCTGTCAGAGCTGTTCTTGAAAAAGAGCAGTTTCTGTCAGAGCTCTCTCAGCCCCACCTACCTCACAGGGTGTCTGTTGTGGGGAGGGGGAGGGAAAGGAGTTTGTAAGCTGCTCTGAGACTCCTTTGGGTAGTGAAGGCGAGATGTAAATCCAATCTCCTCCTCTTCTTCTCTCTCTTTCAACTCTATTGTAAGCTGTCTTGAGCTCTGTAAGGCAGACAGGTGGCTAATAAATGTTTTAAATAAATAAAACAAAATATAAATGACTCATGTTGTACAGTAGAAAAGAGCAAGAGTCTAGTAGCACCTTAAAGACTCACAAAATTTGTGGCTGGGTAGGAGCTTTTGTGAGTCACCACTCACATCTTCAGATACAGGTAGAATGTGAATGTGTTGGTGCTTATATCTTGGAGAGAGAAGTGGTTTCAGATGCCAAATGACAATAGTAGCAAATGACAATGTCAGGTGAATGACAATGGCAGGCATGATTGGATTAGGTGTGACATGCAGGCATGTAGATATCAGCATTGGTAATGAGACAGGAAACCTAGGTCTTGATTTAGTCCAGGAGGATGCATTGTCTTGACCTTCATTACCAGTTGCAGTTCAGGAGTCTCTCTTTCTAATCTCCCTTTAAAATTCCTTTGTACAGATGTTTTTTGTATAGATTTCATATAAAATATGTGCTTTGTACACATAGTTCTCTGAAATCAACAGCAAAAAAATGGATGACGAACAATTGACAAAAGATTATAATACCGGGGGGGGGGACAATTTTGGTAAAATATTTGTCTCCTCCCTCATCCAAATCTTGATTTGAAAATACTAGTTGTCATTCCAAGGCTGTTATACTATCAGCAAATCTGGTCACCGGTCAGACTTATATGAACTAACATAGTATATTCTCAGAATGCTCCCCTTTTTCTGCATCTTCTTCATTATCACGATAATTTTAAACTTTTTAGAATGTACCCAAACAACTGATGTATTTTACCTTTTTTTATAAACTTGTTCACATGAAAGCCAGTTTCATTTTTGGGCACAAAGCAAACCGTTGTGCGTGCAAGACTCCGAAGCCTATGCTGCAGCATGACTGTGATTAAACACGATCACATTTTTTGTCTCAAACTTCCACCAAAGAGCTCGGGGCAGTATACAACGTTGTCCTTTCCATCCCTACTTATGAGGGAGAGAGAGGGATTGGCCCAAGGTCATCCGATTCATGAGATGAGTTGGAATTTGAATCCAGATCCTGGTCCAACCCATCTAACCATTTCGCCACACTGGATCTCCTGCTGCCAAACATCCTTAAATGTATTATCTATCAAGTAGGGTTTTACTTTTTGTCCAAATTGCTCAGAGTGGCATGCATCCTCCTCCCTCCCCTAGTTCATCCTCACAACAACCCTGTAAGGAAGGTTAGGCAAGTCGATTCACAGAGAACACAGGCTGGGTCTGGGTTCCCACATGCGTGATATCCAATTCAGATTGGCACTGTGGCACATAAGGAGAATGCCATCTCCCCATCCAGCAGTGGTCCTTGGGGTGTGCTATTTAGTCTGTTCGATAACCACACATACATTTGTGGGTTTCCCGAGCAGACCACGACATATAAAACTACAAGCGAACCAGCCAACCACCAGGGACGACCATACCAACCCCAAATGTAGCCAGAATTCAGCATCAATACAATTGTCATTAACAGTCCACACAAATGATAAAAGAGGATGGGGTTTTAGAGGCAGCCCGAAGCTCTGAAGCGAAAGTTTCGAGTCACAAAAGAAACTCGAATTTTCAAAGCGAACGGCATTAATTGCAACATTTACTGACATCCATGTGTGGCATCGTAGTTAAGAGTTTCAGACTAGGATCTGGGAGACCCACGTTCGAATCCCCATTCCGCAGTGGAAACTTGCCAAGTGGCCTTGGGCCAGCCACATATTCTCTGCCTAACCTACCTCACTGGGTTGTTGTGAGGATAAAATGGAGGTCAGGAGGCCGACACGAGCCACTTTGAAGTTCCCTTGAGAACAGAATACAGTGAAAAATAATAATTACATTTTTTTTAAAAACTGCAGGAAAAGAGAGAGCATTTACCCAATTTAGGAAACTTTAGGGAAATATTTCCATCCCCCCAAAGACTTGCTTCAGATCTGTAAATCACACCATTTAATACAAAAAATGATCATATTTAGTTGGGTGTGGTATATTGTATGTGATTCTTATGCAACTTGTTTTTCCAGTATGGAAATTATCAACATTTTATGTGCAAATGAATGATCTGGAGTGAAGGGTCTAAAATTTCCTCTTCTTCCTTGGCCATATCTTCCCTTTCTCACAAGGCAAGAACTCGTGGGCACTCAATGAAATTGCTGAGCAGTCCGGTTAGAACGGATAAAAGGAAGTCTTTCTTCACCCAAAGAGTGATTCACATGTGGAATTCACTGCCACAGGAGGTGGTGGCGGCTTCAAGCATGGACGGATTCAAGAGGGAATTAGATAAACGTATGGAGCAGAGGTCCATCAGCAGCTATTGGCCACAAGGCATAGATGGGAACTCTCGGTCTGGGGCAAGTGATGCTCTGTCTTCTTGGTGCTTGGGGGGGGGAAGAGCAGGAGGGCTTCTAGTGTCCTGGCCCCACTGGTGGACCTCCTGATGGCACCTGATGTTTTTGGCCACTGTGTGACAGAGTGTTGCACTGGATGGGCCTTTGGCCTGATCCAATGTTGGTTTGTCTTATGTTCTTATATCCACACAAGAAATTCTGCCTTCTGTCCCAAACCTGTATAGCAGGTGTGTAACTTACAGCAAAATACGCAGGAGCCCAACAAACTGTTTCTGCAGAGACTACGAAACCCAGGGTGCAGTGCAACTGAACTGAATTCTGTGGGCAGTTAACTGAGCCTGCAATTCTATGCATGCTTTCGTGAGAGTACATCCCAGTGAAACTAGTTGGATCAGGCTATAAAGGCTGATGCCAGTTTAGGAAGCCAAAGCTCCGTACATCCAAAACTATTTTATAATTTTATACGAAAATGAAGAGCTGGAATCCTCCTTCGGGTTCTGCGCTTTACTAATGCACAATGGAATATCAGCAATGACTGCTTCGTGCGAGCAAACTGTTATGCGATGCCTGCAATTTGCCGCATAGGGAACAGTTAATTCCTGTTGCTTTACATGATCTCAGTCCGAAATCTGCTGCAATCCACGTCCTGGCGTTTATGGACTGAGCTGATAACAGGGGTAAACGAAGGCGCTGGAGCAGAAGTTCTCTGGCCCCACTCTGACATCTGGCAGAACTTAACCTGAAGGCTGACATAGGGATGCCAGCCTCCAGGTGGGACTGTACAGACTACTGTAACGCTCTCTACATGGGGCTGCCCTTGACCCAGCTCCGGAGGCTGCAGCTAGTGCAGAATGCCGCGGCCAGGCTCTTGATGGGCCTCTCGGTGAGGGACCACATCCAGCCTGTGCTGAGGGTGCTGCACTGGCTGCCTATAGCGTACCGGATCCGGTTCAAGGTGCTTGTTTTAACTTTTAAAGCCCTATATGGCCTGGAGCCTGCCTACCTAAGGGACCGCCTTTCCCCGTATACACCCCAGAGAGTGCTGCGGTCAGGCACGCAACATCGCCTGACCCTTCCGGGCCTGAGGGAGGCCAAGTTGACAACCACCAGGAACAGGGCCTTCTCGGTGGCGGCTCCCTACTGGTGGAATGAGCTCCCGGAGAACATCAGGGCCCTGCGGGACCTTTTGCAGTTCCGCAGGGCCTGCAAAGCGGAGCTCTTCTGCCAGGCTTTTGGGGCCTCCACCGGAGGGAATGGCCCTTAGTAGGCGGCGTGGTGAGCCGCCTCTAGAACAGTGTTTTTCAACCACTGTGCCGTGGCACACTGGTGTGCCGCGAGATATTGTCAGGTGTGCCGCGGGATTTTTTCAATGAAAGAAATGTGCCTTCCGGGCTGACCTTCCGGGATGCATTTGCGCATGCGAGAAAGAACAGTGGCGCGGTCTCGCTGATTCCGCTCGCACGCTCTGTGGCCGGCCTGAGGTAGGGTGATTTGCACCAAGACATTCCAGTAAACATGAATATGTTTGATGGTAACAGCTAGCTGTTTCTGTCAGGGTGGGGCTCAAATCAGTAACTGTCCCTCAGCGAAGAATGGGTGTACTGTGCTTCTCTTCAAATCACTTATGGTCAGCGGAATGCCGGTCACATAAGAGTAAGAGTTTAAACTCTCTATTTGAAAAACTTTAGCAGAATTGCAGTATTAAAATACATCCACATTATATTTCTTCTGAAACTCAGGTCAATGTTATGGGAAGGAGCCATTACACTTTGGATCCGTAACTTACGATTTCAAGTTGAGTGGCTATTACGTGTATTTGTCATACTGTCATAGTTAATACTTGAGCTGAGGCAACTAATGACCCATTTCTCTTGTATTTCAGTGTTTTTCAACCACTGTGCCGTGAGATATTGTCAGGTGTGCCGCGTGATTTTTTCAATGAAAGAAATGTGCCTTCGCTCGAAAAAGGTTGAAAAACACTGCTCTAGAACATCTGTGGTGGGAGCCTCCTGGCTGGAAAATAGTAGGTTGCTGGTATCTGATGTTGGTTTAGTCTCTGCTGCCATCTGTGATTTGATTGTTTAGCTGTATTTTACTGTGATCTAAGGAAAATTTTACGTGTATTTTAACTTTGTATTTTTATGACTTATTGTTGTTAGCCGCCTAGAGCCGGCTCGTTGGCGAGGCGGGATATAAATTGAAATAAATAAATAAATAAAATAAAATAAAATAAAATAAAATAAACAGCTCATCTCCAGGCTGCAGAAAATGGTCGATTTGGAGGGTGGACTCTATGGCGCTGTACCCCACGGAGGTCCCTGTCCTCCCAAGGCTCCATCCCCCTATCTCCAGGATTTTCCGAACCTGGATCTGACAACCCTGACCCCCCGTCCCCTCGCCAGTGTCCAGGGGGGAGCTGGCAACCCGGGGTTGACGTGGAAAAATGCATGTTTGGGGGTGTTGCTGAAGCGGAGCAACTTCCATCAGCACTAGCCACCTCAACAAGCTGGCCACAAAGGAGGGTGCTGTCTTCAGGCAGCATCTTCTATTGGTTGGTTTCATTCACTATGTGAGGTTGTGGGGAACCCTCTGAAAGAGTCCAACATGGCACTTCAACTAGCCCCCCCCCCCACCAACTTGGGTCCAACACAGTACAATCTGCAGGAACTCAGTAGCATAATAGGCCCCACCCAACAGCAGAAACTCATTAGCATATTAGGCCACCCCCCCCCCGACAGCGCAGCTCCCTCCCAGGATCGGCTTCCCCAGGCGCCCCGCAGCTGCAGGGTGCCTGGGGAACCCGAGGAGGGGAGGCCGTTTAAACTGCCTTCCCTCCCTGGATCGGCTTGGCTTCCCCAGCCGCCCCATGGCTTGCGAGGCGCCTGGGGAGCCAGGGGGGAGGCTGTAGGCGTGGCCAACTCAGAAGCCAACTCCATTCCTGTGCGTTCCTGCCCCAAAATAGCCCTGCTTGATACCTAATCTACATACAGGAGAACAAAACAACGTAAGAAAAATTCTGCTGGATCAGACCAGTGAGGGTCCATCTAGTCCAGCATCCCGTCTCACACAGTGGCCAACCAGTTCCTCTGGAGGGCCAACAACAGGGCAGGGAGGCCGAGGCCTTCCCCTGAGAAGAACCTCAGAAGAGCCCTGCTGGATCAGACCAGTGAGGGTCCCTCTAGTCCAGCATCCCGTCTCACACAGTGGCCAACCAGTTCCTCTGGAGGGCCAGCAACAGGGCAGAGAGGCCGAGGCCTTCCCCTGAGAAGAACCTCAGAAGAGCCCTGCTGGATCAGACCAGTGAGGGTCCCTCTAGTCCAGCATCCCGTCTCACACAGTGGCCAACCAGTTCCTCTGGAGGTCCAACAACAGGGCAGAGAGGCCGAGGCCTTCCCCTGAGAAGAACATCAGAAGAGCCCTGCTGGGTCAGACCAGGGAGGGTCCCTCTAGTCCAGCATCCCGTCTCACACAGTGGCCAACCAGTTCCTCTGGAGGTCCAACAACAGGGCAGAGAGGCCGAGGCCTTCCCCTGAGAAGAACCTCAGAAGAGCCCTGCTGGATCAGACCAGTGAGGGTCCCTCTAGTCCAGCATCCTGTCTCACACAGGGGCCAACCAGTTCCTCTGGAGGGCCAACAACAGGGCATGGAGGCCGAGGCCTTCCCCTGAGAAGAACCCGAGAAGAGCCCTGCTGGGTCAGACCAGGGAGGGTCCATCTAGTCCAGCATCCCGTCTCACACAGGGGCCAGCCAGTTCCTCTGGAGGGCCAACAACAGGGCATGGAGGCCGAGGCCTTCCCCTGAGAAGAACCCGAGAAGAGCCCTGCTGGGTCAGACCAGTGAGGGTCCCTCTAGTCCAGCATCCCGTCTCACACAGGGGCCAGCCAGTTCCTCTGGAGGGCCAACAACAGGGCATGGAGGCCGAGGCCTTCCCCTGAGAAGAACCCGAGAAGAGCCCTGCTGGGTCAGACCAGGGAGGGTCCATCTAGTCCAGCATCCCGTCTCACACAGGGGCCAACCAGTTCCTCTGGAGGGCCAACAACAGGGCATGGAGGCCGAGGCCTTCCCCTGAGAAGAACCCGAGAAGAGCCCTGCTGGGTCAGACCAGGGAGGGTCCATCTAGTCCAGCATCCTGTCTCACACAGGGGCCAGCCAGTTCCTCTGGAGGGCCAGCAACAGGGCAGAGAGGCCGAGGCCTTCCCCTGAGTAGAGCATCAGAAGAGCCCTGCTGGGTCAGACCAGTGAGAGTTCACAACAGGGCACAGAGGACGAGACCTTCATAAGAATATCAGAAGAACCCTGCTGGGTCAGAACAGCGATCCATCTAGTCCAGCATCCTGTCTCACACCGTTGCCAACCAGTTCCGACAGATGGCCCACAACAGGGCATAGAGGCGAAGGCCTTCCCCGATGTTGCCCCCTGGCACTGGGATTCAGAGTTCTGCTGCCTCTCTACCCGAACTAGGGTCATTTTACACCTCCCCTCTAAAGTAGTTTGACTGCTGTCTTTTCCTGTGCTGAATTCACAGTGGTGTGAAATTTCACTCCAGGGGGTCTAAGGACACTAATCAACAGCAATTGTTTAAAGCAGAATCAAGTCGGTTGAATACTAGCTTGACCACAGGAGAGCAATTAGTAGATGTGGACATTTCAGTAGCAGCACGGTTTCACACCGCACAGAGGTGTGGGCAGGTTTTTTTGGAACTAGAATAATTCCAGCGGGAAAGTCAGATGTAAAAACAGCCTTAGAGCGGCTTAGGTTGATTCTGCATTGGCTTTTCCCTCCATTGTTTTATGAAACCCACGTTGGAACAGAAATTCCCCTCTGCAGTGCAAGCTGCTCTCATTTCCTTTGATCACGGGTTTTAGGGTAGCTTCCACACTCCACGCCACTTTCTCTTTCTTTGATCATCGGATTTTATGGTACCTTCTGCATAGATTTATGGCTGTTTTACGGCCTTTCAGGGGTGACTTTGCAGTCAGTACGGTGTTGGCCTGGGGAATTTGAATGTGGTTTTGAGCTGCACTTTCCCCTCCCATTTGAAAAAAAACGTGGCGCGAATGCTAGATGCAGAATTGCCCTTACAAATCTCCTTCCCTTCCTCTCTCCACAACAGACACTTGGTGAGGTATGTGGGGCTGAGAGGGCTCTTAGGGAACTGTTAGTGGTTCAAGGTCAACCAGCTGGCTGCACATGGAGAAATGGGAAATCAAACTCGGTTCTCCAGATTACAGTCTGCCACTCTTAACCACTACACTACGCTGGCTCTTGAAAACCCCCAGGTGGTCCAGGTGTAGAGCAGCATTCCCCCTAAGCTGAGTTAGTGTGAGCTAGCTCACAGTTTTTAAGCCTCAGGCTCACATGCTTTTGTCTTGGCTCAGGAAGGAGGGCTCCAGAGCAAACTAATTTATGCAGCAGCCAAATCGTTTGCTCACAACTTTAAGGCCAGGAGCGCACAAAGTAGAATTTTTGTTCACAAGACTCCACAGCTTAGCAGGAGCATTGCTCACAGGCAGTGTTCCCTCTAAGCTGAGTCAGTGTGAGCTAGCTCACAGTTTTTTAGCCTCCAGCTCACAGATTTCTGTGTTAGCTCAGGAAGGAGGGCTCCGGAGAGCAAGCTAATTTATGCAGTAGCCAAAGCGCTCGCTCACAACTTTAATGCCAGCAGCTCACCAAGTAGAATTTTTGCTCACGAGACCCCACAGCTTAGAGGGAGCATTGGTGGCAAGTGATCGTGTCCCTCTCTTGGAGAGGCTGGTCTTGACAACAAGCCGTCAGTTGTGGAGAGCGAGAGCATGGAGGAAATGCACAGCGCGGTAAGCACAAAGGGGCTTAGCTTGTCACAACATAGTCACATTTGTTCAGCAGTTCATCTGGCCGGTGTCCCTAAACTACCGTTATCTTGGCTGGCTGAAGAAGCCCCTGGGCCCTCCAGCCACGAGTGACCTTGTCATGTGCGTCGACAGAGGCCAGAACAACAGTCCTGGCCTCCTGCTCTCTGGAGGCTAACGGGAGTTTCTGGGACGTTCCTCTAATTACCCTTCGAGATAGCTGGAGAGTATTTCCTGTCGCAGTTCACAGTGGGGCGGAGGAAAGCCTGGCAAAGCTCCACCATCCATAGGGGGCCTTGTTTACCCAGCTCCACCTCAGCCCCAGTGCTTGGGGTCCCGGCTCATCATGTTTTGAGAAGGCGGGAGAAGGGAGTGAGAGAGGCCGGTTACCCTCTGGGATGTCTGTGTGTGGACTGGGACGGGAAGGATGGTAAAATGCTAGTTTTTTCAGGAAGGAAATCCTTGCAAAATCCACTAGCAGAAAAGCTTTCGCTGTCCTGAAGGTAGTTTAGGGGTGCCAGCTTTCCCCCCAGGTGGAGGCGGGGGATCCCCTGTCGCCAGCCCCTCCCCGCCACTGCCAATTAGCTGGCCAGCAGGGGGGCTTACCAGGACAGGAAGGGAGGTTGCCACTGGGTCTGTGTCGCTGTGACGTGATGATGTCACTTCCGGGAGGCACCAGAAGTGACATCATCATGTTGGTGCTGACACAGCAACTCTCTGGTATTTGGGCAAAAACTCATAAGAACGTAAGAGAAGCCATGTTGGATCAGGCCAATGGCCCATCCAGCCCAACCTTCTGTGTCACACAGCGGCCAGAACCCAGGGGTCATCAGGAGGTCTACCAGTGGGGCCACCCCCAATGCGCCCTCTAAGCTGTGGAATCTTGTGAGCAAAAATCCTACTTTGTGAGCTACTGGCATTAAAGTGGTGAGCGAGAGATCTGGCTACTGCATCAATTAGCTTGCTCTGGAGCCCTCCTTCCTGAGCTGAGACAAAAGCATGCGAGCCTGAGGCTTAAAAACTGTGAGCTAGCTCATACTAACTCAGCTTAGAGGGAACACTGGCTACTGCATAAAGCAGTTGGCTCTGGAGCCAGCTTTCCTGAGCTAAGGCAAAAAAATGTGATCTCATCAGCCTACCAAAAACTCGGCTCCAGACTGGGTTTTTAATGTATTTACATAGGAACTTCCAGATTTGGGCCGCTTCCCCCTGTACATATAGTGCCTGGAGGGAATGGAATGGCCCCGGGGGCAGACTAGGTAAACAGGGCCCTCGCCAAAGTATGTTTAACCACACCACCGCAATATTGAACCAAGTTATTAATATACATGTAAAACGGCCCTGTATGTAAACAGTCGATCCGAAGTCTATGCCATGGACACAGCCCCAGGTGTTCGCCTTACAGAAGCCACGCATCGCTGCTTCAATTAGCTGGGAAGGGCATCGTCACATTTCTCTTCATTTTCATTTTTTTGGCCATTATCTTTTGGTTACCCTCATAGCGTTTTCAAGGCAAGAGATGTTCAGAGGTGGTTTGTCATTACTAACTAGGGCCGACCTTACTCAGTTTGGTGTAGTGAGTGGTTAAGTGTGCGGATTCTAACCCGGGAGATCCGGGTTCGATTCCCCACTCCTCCACTTGCAGCTGCTGGATGACCTTGGGCAAGCCATAGTTCTGACAAGAGTTGTTCTTGCAAAAGAGCAGTTTCTGTCAGAGCTCTCTCAGCCCCACCTACCTCCCAGGGTGTCTGTTGTGGGGAGGGGAAGGGAAAGGAGTTTGGAAGCCGCTCTGAGACTCCGAGTGAAGGGCGGGGTATAAATCCAATCTCCTTCTCCTCCTTCTCCTCCTCCTCCTCCTCTTCTTCCTATAACAGATAAGATTAAACCGTGATGGACTAACTAAATAGTAATGACTTCCAAATGCATTCTTATAATTTTATATAATTTCCACATGAATAGCGCAAGACATATCCAATTATTCAGTGTGTGCCATAGAAAAATACCATCTCAATTTGTTATTAATTCAGAAAAAAATGGCTCGGGAGTGTTAAGTCCTAATTGCGAGGTGTTTGATGAGAGGGAAATTTTATCATTTATTTATTTATTTATTTTTCGCATTTCTATCCCGCCTTTCCAGCGAACTGGCTCAAGGCGGCTCACAACATGGCATACCCCCGAAGTGGTTTACAATTTAAAAGCAGAAATAAACAAACTTTCTCGTGTTCATTTGCAGCTATCGGTTCGCAAGGAATGTGGTGTACTGGTGAGCCAGTTTGGTGTAGTGGTTAAGTGCGCAGACTCTAATCTGGGAGAACCGGGTTTGATTCCCCACTCCTTCACTTGCACCTGCTGGATGACCTTGGGCAAGCCATAGTTCTGATAAGAGCTGTTCTCTCAAGGACAGCTTGGGAAAGAGCTCTCTCAGCCCCACCTACCTCCCAGGGTGTCTGTTGTGGGGAGGGGAAGGGAAAGGAGTTTGTAAGCCGCTCTGAGACTCCTAGTGAGTGAAGGGTGGGGTATAAATCTAATCTCTTCTTCTTCTTCTTCTTCTTCTACTTCCCCTGCCTTGAAAAAGTCTCTCGAAACACACCTTCAGGTTGGCATCTGTGTTGCAGGACGCTTTTCAACAGGATTCGAAGCTGCTTTGATTTGTGTACACTGATGAATGCATTCCCCATTTCTTCAGAAGACCCTTCCCTTTCATCAAGGTACCTCCAGTTAAAAGATTTGGCAGGAGGTGATGTGAAAGACCTCTTATCTGAGACCTGGGAGCTCCACTGCCAGTCTGAGTAGACAAGACTGACCTGGATGGACCGAGGGGCGGATTCAGTAGAAGGCAGCTTTGTGTGTTCCGGCGTGTTTATGTGAGGTTCCATTAGTTACAATGGCTGGGAGCCACTAGATGGCTTTGGACCAGTCCCAGAGGCAGCAAGTGAGCAAGCGTGAATGACTCAGTATCTCTGAAGGCCTCCATCCTGTACTGTTTGATCGTCATGTAGGGTTTGGGTGGTCTCAGCCCAACACCGAGGAAGCCAGCCTTGGAGAAAACAGAACAGGAGTGAACTCAAATGTTGTCCGCTTCAGCGAGGTCCACCAGGGATCTCCGAAGGTTGAAGGCTTCCAGCTGAGAGGGCTGCTCCTACGGCTGCCAGCTCCACCTTGGGAAATCCCTGGAGATTTGCAGGTAGAGCTGGAGAAGGGTGGGATTGGAAGGATGGAGGGACCTCAGCAGGTTACAATGCCACAGAGCTCTCTTTCCGAAGCAGCCATTTTCTCTAGAGAAATTGATCGCTGAGGCCTGGAGATCATTTGTAATTCTGGGCGATCTCCAGTTCCACCTGGAAGTTGGCAAACCCAGCTGCTCCTCATTCTTTTTAATGAAAATGTGGAACAGCTAAGTTGTGGATGGAAAGTGCCCTCAAGCCACAGCTGACTTATGGTGGGTTTCCATGGCCTGCCTCTGCGTAGCCACCTTGAACTTTTTTGGTAGAAGAAGAAGAAGAAGAGATTGGATTTATACCCCGCCCTTCACTCACTTGGAGTCTCAGAGCGGTTTACAAACTCCCTTCCCCTCCCCACAACAGACACCCTGTGAGGTGGATGGGGCCGAGAGAGCTCTGAGACAACTGTCCTTGAGAGAACATCTGGTACAGAGCTATGGCTTGCCCAAGGTCATCCAGCCAGGTGCAAGTGGAGGCGTGGGGAATCAAACCCAGTTCTCCCAGATTAGAGCTTGTGCATTTAACCACTACACCAGACTGGCTCTCACTAGACTGGTAGTCTCCCATCCAAGAAATATCCAGGGTTGATGAGCCATTGCCTGCCTCTGCACAGCAACCCTGGACTTCTTTGGTGGTCTTCCGTCCAAGTACTGGCCAGGGCCGACCCTGCTTAGTTTCTATGATCTTGTCAGATCAGGATAGCTTGGGCCATCCAAGTCAAGGGAAAAGGTTAACAGAAGCACTTTGCCATTGCCTGCCTCTGCGCAGCAACCCTGGACTTCCTTGGTGGTCTCCCATCCAAATACTAACCGGGACCGACCCTGCTTAGCTTCCGAGATCTGATGAGATTGGGCATCCTGGGCCATCCAGGTCAGGGCAAAAGACATTCAGAAGTTGTTGGCCATTGCCTGCCTCTGCATAATGACCCAGGACTTCCTTGGTGGTCTCCCATCCAAATACTGACCAGAGCTGACCTCGCTTAGCTTCTGAGATCCGTCGAGCTTGGGCTAGCCCGGGACTTATCAAATGGCCACCACATCTGTTCTTTACATTTTTGTTTCAGTTGCTCCTACCCCATTATGCACCTCCAAACCGTGTCTTCACCATGGATCACTTCTCATAGTGGGAATTCCCACAGCCATTTGTAAGGCTCCCTTGGCCTCTATTAACCCACGTCGGTTGTGGCCGCAAGTTCCCCACGAATCTTGGCTCGGCCGCCGAAACCCTTGTTGCCACCTATATCGCTTGGCTGCCATAGGCTACATTTTTACTAAGCCACCGGGGTAACGCGAGGCCGTGGCTTTTGCAAATGTGCCGCCCTTCCAAGATTTTCCGCATGCCACTCACCTTTCCCCCCCGGCCGACCATGGTGACCTCTTTCGGGGCTGGCCGGGGCTGCGGTTGCCATGTTAACAAAACAGAGATCCTTACGACGGGCCTTTCAGCTGCGGCGATTTCGAGTGGCGTTCAAGCTCCAGTCAGCTGCCAAGTTCTCACTCTGATTGCCAGCAAGCACATGTCAATCATATGGGAGCAAAGGAATTGTGGACCGGAGCAGGTCCCAGATGGGTTCCAGGGCTAATCTCTCTCCGTTTCATCTGGTTAAATGATTTAGATTTTGGTTTGTTTTTTAATGTTTCTTTTGAAAGGACAAAATTATGCTGGGCTCCTCTGGACCCGAGAGCTACATAGCAACGAGACTCCGGGGAGCTTTTTGGACTGCGAAAGGAAAGCGATATTCTACTTATTTATCGTGTGCCTCCGAGATTGGCAATGGCCACCGAGACAGAATATATGTATAAAAATGCAACATGGAAGAACCTGGAGCACTGAGATCACCAGATTACCAATTCAGTATCCGATGTGATAAAAGGGGGGGGGGGGAGGAAAAAGTCAGCATGAATCTTGGCTAGCACATATGGACGCTTTCATTTTTAATTTTGCCTTTGCTGAAGAAGGAGGAGGAGGAGGAGGAGACTGGATTTATACCCTGCCCTTCACTACCTGAAGGAGTCTCAAAGAGACTTACCCTTTCCCTCCCCCTCCCCACAACAGCCGCTCTGTGAGGTAGGTGGGGCTGAGAGCGCTCTTTCCAGGACTGCTCCTGAGAGAACAGCTCTGAAAGAACTTGTAACTGACCCAAGGTCACACCAGCAGCTGCACGCGGAGGAGTGGGGAATCGAACCTGGATCTCCCAGATTAGAGTCCGCGCTCCTAACCACTACACCAAACTGGCAAAAGGTGCCCCCAAAAGTTGAATCAGAACCGGTTTGATTTTTTTAGAGCGGTTCCTGATTGGCTAGCAGTGAGCGGCCCATGGTGCAACAGTTTTGATTGCAAGGTACTGAAGGCAGATGCTGTGTTCCCACACCCCCCAATGCACACGTGTTCACTGTAACTTGTGAACAGGGCTACAGCTATCACGTGTGAGCCAGGCACCAGTCTGCTCTTCTCCAAGATTTTCCTTGCGGTGGTCCTTTTTTCAGGAAGTTCCCCCCTTGCTTTTATACGAAATAAAAGCACAATCTCAGGGGTGTGCAGGACGGATGTTTTTGTGCTACTATTTTGCCACGTTCTCAGGATGCCATGTGTTTTGGTGCATGCTGAAGGATCCTATCGACGGCTTGCCCTCGCTACCCTATCCACTTTTGAAATTAGCTCAATTACACCATTATACCTTTACAAATGGAACCATTTCCATTTTGGCTATTAAGTGTCATGGCAACTCAAACTGAGTTTGTAATATCATATTCTGCTTTCTTGTGTCCTGAGAAGGGGCGTGGAATCATGGAGAAGACTGAAATCCTTTCCCCTCATATCGACTCGAAATCTCACTAGGCATAATCCTGCTGCCGAACTACGAAGCAAAATTCATCGTGAATTCCCCCCTGTTCGTGGTTCACGAACCAAAATTCGTGATGGCTCTACCCTCATGAACTTCCACGGACTTTTAAAGCAGTTCATTCCTGGAGATTTGGAGGTGAAACCTGCAGATGGTCGGGTTTGGGGGAGGATATGGACCTCAGCAGAGTAAAATAGCATAGATTAGGAAGGGGAACGAACTGAACCATGAAACAAAATTCATCACAAATTTTGCCTTTTCATGGTTCATGAACTAAAGTTCATGATGGGTCTACTGTCACGAACTTCCACAAACTTTTTAAGCAGTTCAATTTAAAGTTTAAAAGGAGTGCACAAGACAGTCTGCGAAAGCCCACTTAAAGGGACTGCGGACCCTTTCATTGGGGTTTGCCGTTTGGCCCCGAACCAAATGAACTGCATTTTTCCAGTGCGCACACATCCCTACCATAGACTCCACCCTCCAAAGCAGCCATCTTCTCCAGAGGAACTGATCTTTGTTAGATCAACTATAGTTCTGTGAGATCTCCAAGTTCCACCTGGAAGCTGGCAACCCTGTGTTCCATATGGAGAAACACGCCTGAATTCAGCCTCCGAAGGCTATACAAACCCCCCCCCCCCATGGGACTACAGCCCAACCCCTGCCTGGGAGGAAATGGTGCTATCAATTAGTAGCCTTCTGGAGGGCCATTCCGCATATCTGCGTAGACTGAAAAGAATAGAAGGTTCATTGACAGATCAAAGAGTCCATAAAGGCCCTGGAAAGAAGACCTGGCACAGATCTTGAGACGTGTCACGGCTACAGCGTAAAGAATGGAAACCAGAAACGGGGCCCCTCCCAACTCCAGGCATGTCAGCAGCTGACGAAACTCTCTGAAGTGGCTCGCCCGGCTTTCAGCATTTGATTAAGCCTTGCTGGGGCTCCTGTTTTCAATAAACAAGCAGCTTGCATCTGCTACGGCACTGCAAGACCCTGGAAAGGGAAGACCCGATGGAATGGGGCATGGCTGCCACTCAGGGTTAAGGCATGCATTTGTTTGTTTGTTTGTGTGTTTGTTTGTTTCGTTCAATTTAAGAACATCAGAGAAGCCAATGTTGGATCAGGCCAGTGGCCCATCCAGTCCAACACTCTGTCACACAGTGGCCAAAAACACCAGGTGCCCTCAGGAGATCCAGCAGTGGGGCCAGGACACCAGAAGTCCCCCCACTGTTGTGTCCCGTCCCCCCAAGCACCAAGAAGACAGAGCATCACTTGCCCCAGATTGAGAGTTCCTATCTATGCTTTGTGGCTAAGAGCCACTGGTGGACTTCTGCTCCAGATGTTTATCTAATTCCCTCTTGAAGCCGTCCATGCTTGTAGCCGCCGCCACCTCCTGTGGCAGTGAATTCCACATGTCAATCACTCTTTGGGTGAAGAAGGACTTCCTTCTTTCTGTTCTAACCCGACTGCTCAGCAATTTCATGGAGTGCCCACGAGTTCTTGCACTGTGAGAAATGGAGAAAAGGACCTCTTTCTCGACCTGCTCTGTCCCATGCATCATCTTGTAAACCTCGATCATGTCACCCCTCAGCCGTCGTTTCTCCAAGCCAAAGAGCCCCAAGCGCTTCAACCTTTCTATCCCACCCTTCCCGCAAGCAGGCTCGGGGCGGGTTACAACATTCATAGGAAACAATAAAATCAAGACTAAAACGATAAACTTAACCCCCCAACGATGGCGGTCAAACGACATCACGACTGTTACAATTGGAGCCCTGGTGTTAGAAAATTGGAGGCAGAAAGGGCTAGATTCCATAAGGGGTTCCAGACTGTAAACCAAGGCGGTTATCATTCTGTGTCCTTGAAGACCATGTCCATGGAAGACCACGATACAGATGGTAACAGAGAGGTAACAGGAGGGTACGACAAAGCAAGACTCAACAGGAAACTGTAACTGGTGCGCTTCTATATTAACAGGCGCAATCACAAAAAATACAGAATTTCAACAATAAAGAATCCCACTCTATCTTGCAGTCTCTCGTGTGTTGTTGTCAACAGCGACAATCCTCTCCGGGATAGAATATCGTTTCGATCGATATCTTCTTCAAACTGAACAACTTGCACCTGGATGTTCCTCATATCACCACAGATGGAAAATCCTTACAGTCAGTCATTTGACTAATTTCTAACTCCTATTTCAACGGGCAACAACTCAAGCAAGGCTATTTGGGAGCCTGTATTCTTGGTGCTTTTGGGGGGGGGGGCAACAGTGGGAGGGCTTCTCGTGTCCTGGCCCCACTGGTGGACCTCCTGATGGCACCTGGTGTTTTGGACCACTGTGTGACACAGAGTGTTGGACTGGATGGGCCATTGGCCTGATCCAACGTAGAGAGCCAGTTTGGTGTAGTGGTTAAGTGCGCGGACTCTAATCTGGGAGAACCGGGTTTGATTCCCCACTCCTCCACTTGCACCTGCTGGATGACCTTGGGCAAGCCATAGCTCTGGACCAGCTGTTCCCTCAAGGACAGCTTGGGAAAGAGCTCTCTCAGCCCCACCTACCTCCCAGGGTGTCTGTTGTGGGGAGGGGAAGGGAAAAGGAGTTTGTAAGCCGCTCTGAGACTCCCTTGGGGAGTGGAGGGCAGGGTATAAATCCAATCTCTTCTTCTTCTTCTTCTTCTTCTTCTTCTCTTATGTTCTTATGTAAGCCTTATCTGGGTCAGAATTGGCCTCAATGACAATCACGATGCCCTCCTTTACCTCTGCTGAATAAAAATCTTCCTCCACCCCGCCCCCCTAATGCCTCTGGTGCTTCTTCTTTCTGTGTGCTGCTTTCCTATGTCCCACTAAGCCCCCCCCCCAAACCTCTGGTCAGCTTGCTCTATGATTGGATGCTGTGGCTGGCTCAGACCCAAGCATTAACCCCCCCCCCTCCCGTGCTTAACCTTCTTGCAGGAGTTGGTTCAGTGTTTGGAAACCTCGCAGGATCTACTCCCATTTGGGAACCATTTACCTCTGCTCTGCTGGCTTTTCTTTTAAAACCAAGAGACCTCGCCCCCCCTGCGCCTTGTCTACATCCATCCACGCCACCGCTGGTCTATTAAAGCACCTCCCTCCCCATTCTCCGAATTAAAAGCCGGGTTCTCTGCAGGGAAAAAGCCTCTGGGCTGCACTTGGATCTTTCCCCCTCCACCGTGCCCCGGGCTGTGAGGCTTGGGTTCGCTGCCCCTTCCCACTTCCCCGCTCCTTCCGCGCCCCTTCCCCACTTGGCCAGCCTGCCCCCTCCTCCTCGCTTGGCACTTTGCAAACACATACCCCCACCCCAGCTGTGTCTGTTCCCCAGTCCCGCTCTTGTGTCTGGGCTCGCTTTTGCCTGGCCGCTTCCCACTCATTTCCCACTGCCTTGCCTTCACACGCCACTTCATCCTCTCCCCACCACACTCTTCTCCTGGCCAACCAGCCACGTTCCTCGGCTCCTGCCCATCTCCCCTCATTGCCTGAGCCCTGTGCCCCACTCTTTAGCCAATGCCTCAGCCTTCAAATGCTGCACGCTTTGCTCTGCAAACGCACTTTGGCCTCCCTTTTCATTCGATCCCCCTTACACTGTAGCAAGGCAAGGGGGAGGCAGACCTGGCTGCACCGGGAAGAAGCTGTGGTGTGACCAGCCCAACAACAACAACAACCCAAGCAGGAAATAGGAGAAGCCAGAAGCAGGAAGGAGGAAGCAGCGCAGAGTAAGCTGCTCTTGGGCCTGCTGGATTGCAGGAAAGTTTTGCATTCATTATTGGCTGGCACTGGTTGCCGGGGGGGGGGTCAGTAATTCCGGTGGTGCCCCGAGCCCCCCTTGTAGGCTGTGGCCTCATGGCCCTTTAAATCTGGGAGCCCTCCCAGACTTAAAGGGGCTGCGGTTTTTTAGTTCGGGTTGTGGCGGCTGGCGGAGGAGGAGGCGTGCGGTGTGGGTGGGCATAGGAATCCTGGAGGAGGCAATGGAGGAGGTGGCGGCAGCGGCAGAAGCATGTGGTGGTGACGTGCGGCGGTGTGCAGCGGCGTGCAGCAGTGGTGGCGGCGGAGGTGGCTGGCGGCGGCTTTTTGCGGTGGAGGTCTAGGCAGTTGGCGGCAGCGGTGGCTGGGGGAGGCAACCTTCCCCGAGCCCTGCCGGCTACATGGTAAGTTTGGGAGGTTTTTCCCCCCCTTTTGCACTTGGGCGCTTGAATGCCCAAGCGCCCAAGTGCAAAAGGGGGGGTGGGGAATGGAGGTGGGACAATCTGGACGGCCCTCTCTCGCAATGATTGCGAGAGAGGGATGTCCAGATCGGCCCAGCACAGGTTCAAAGCGCGACTCCCGGGAAAATAGTTGATTTTCCCGGGGTCGGAAAATGCACTTTGAACCCGCGCTGGAGCCCGCTTCGGCGCGGGACTAGCAACAGCTAGTGTGATCTGTCCCTTTAAATGCAGGAGGAAACAGCACCTCCTCCCACATTAAAGGACCGTGTGACCGCAGCTGTAGTCTACACCTATGCAATGCTGTTTTGTCCAGCCAGGCAGATGGTGAAAACCTCATGGTCTCTCTGGCAGTATTCAAGAGGAGACAGATTTTTCTTGAGAGGAAAACCCTGAAGTCTTCTTCCTTGCAAGGGAAGGGACTGTGGCTCAGTGGTAGACATCTATTTGTCATGCAGAAGGTCCCAGGTTCAGTTCCCAGCATTTCCAGTTAACAGCATCAGGGAACGTGTGTCGTGAAGGACCTCCACCTAAGACTTTGGAGAGAGAGCTGCTGCCAGTCCGAGTATGCAATACTGAGTTTGACAGACTCAGTATAAGGCAGCTTCATGGATCCCTGAACGTTCCCCTCACACCAGAAGCGGAGAAGAGAACAGCGAAACCCTCCTCCTTCCAATTTCGCCTCATATCTCTGTCTGCCTTGCAGAATCCGAGGCCAGCGTTTTGACAGAGAATTGCAACGAGCTGTGAAACCTTCCAGCGGAAGACAGATCCAAGCTTTTTTTAAAAACCAGAAGCAGGGAAAGCAGCAAGACAAGCCAAGTGAATCCAAACACCACTTGGCCATCTTCGGAAGAGCGGATAGTTTCCCTACTGGATATTTCCACTGGCGTGCAAAGTACCTCACTGGTTCTCTCCCGAGATCCACTTTGAAGCACATGGAGTGTTTCAGTTTGACCTCACAAGACACTGGCGGCGGATACAGCTTCGGATGCAATCCTGGGCGAAGCTCCCCGCCCTTTGCGTCATCTTGGGTGTTTGGCACAAACCCCTCCCCCGCCCACCCCTGTCTTAGCTGCCCCGGTCAATGGGATCGCACGGTCTCTGTAGCCGGAAAGCATTGGTTTTGGTTCCCCTGGTGCATGAAAACCAGGGGAAACAGCCCAATGCTTTGGTTCCCATTTGACCATGACGGTGACTTCTCCAAGAGGCAGAAGGAAGAGTCGGATGTGAAAGAAGATCGGGTGAGAAACGGGAATTTAGAGTTGCTTCCATTGAAGGATGACAGAAGAAGAGGGAAGAGGTAGAAATGGAATTGGACAGTGTGTGTGCGTGTGTGGCAAGTAGAAAACTGATTCTGCACACATCTGTTTCCTCGCAGTTTTTCCACCGCCACTTCGGAGGGTTCATCTCCCTCTACACTGCATGCTGCTTTCGCTTTCTTTGTTTATTGGGTTTTATGGTACCTTCTGCATAGATTTATGGTTCATCGGGTTTTATGGTACCTTCTGCATAGATTTATGGTTCATCGGGTTTTATGGTACCTTCTGCATAGATTTATGGCCATTCAGGGGTGACTTTGCAGTCAGTATGACGTTGCCCTGTGGTAGCTGAATGTGGTCTTGAGTGACACCTTTCCCTTCCTCTGCTTCCGATTCAAAGGGAACAATAAGCAGGCAACTTGACACGGCTTCATTGATCTCCTTCGCTTCCCCCGCCCCAATTTCCCCCTCTGTATTTATCACCTCGCCGTGGATTACTTAGCTCAGGTGGCTGATGACCGCGGAGGCAAGTACTGACACAGGGAAATCTGCATACCAGATTGAATGAAAACAAGCATTCCGAGGCAAGGGGGAACCAGGTCAAGTGCTGGGAAAATGTGGAGCGAATGTCAGATGCCGAAGGAACCACAGTCATTCCTTTGGCATGCCCGTTCCTACCTCAACCCATTTGAGTATTAGGAGACTGGCCAGTTGAGAGTCTTCCTCTGAATTGCTGAGGTGCGTCAGCCCAATGTACCTGCAGTTAAGCATTCAATATTTCAGTCGAGCCCAGTAGCCCCTTAAAAACCAACAAGATTTCCAGGGTGTAAACTTTTAAGAGTTGCTTTTGCTGCTGCGTCTTCTTCCTCCTCCTCCTCCTCCTCCTCGGGATTGAACCTGAGTTCTTTGGCATGCCAAGCTGATGTTCTACCACTGTCCGATGGCCCCTCTCCAATTTGCTTTGTGTCTTCTTCCCCCCCCCCCCCCGTGTCAATGCTTCAAACGTTAAAGCCTCCCCGTGTCTATTTGGAGAGGTTTTCTAAAAATTGTATTTTCCTGTTCAGCCTGACCAACTTTGCTACAAAACTCTGCCTAGCCCCGAAAACCCCAGACGGAGAGCAAATGACATTTATCCACTTCTTTTTCCTGTTTTCTCCTTCGATGTATCTGGAGATGGTCTGGGGTGGTTTTGGCTCACCCGGCAGGGGCGTCTATCCGTCAGGGGGAGGCCTCTCTCGTTCCATCTGCAGAACTTTCAGGCAATTTCCTCTTGGACTTTCCAGTTGCCCACGGAAAACATCTCTGGTTATTGTAACCGGCCAGGCCAAATGTTTGGAAGGGGGGGGGAGGGTATTTCTTCTAACCACGGCAGTTTGAGAGGGGGGTTAAAACCCTCCGTCGAAGCAGAAGGAAAACAGCAATCCGGGTTGATGGTCGATTCACTGTCTTGGTATGCGTCACTCCGCTCATTTCTCCAGGCCGGGGCGTCGCTAGCAGCTAGTATTTTATGTCCTCCTCGCAAAATGAGCTCGGTGGGGTGGACGTGAGTTTATTTAGAAGTGGCTTTCGGGTGTCCATGACGTGCTTTCTGTCAAGGACGGAGGGAAGGACTGAGTCACTTCTCACCGCCTGAGGAAGGACTGTGGACTCTTCTCACCTTCGTGCGCTGTACACAGCTGGCTTCGTCAGGGGAGCACAAGCACGCCTATTTCTTTACCCGCCTTGCTCTTAGGGCAAGCCCTGTGGGTCCCACATTCCTGAGGTCCCTTGACCTCATTCCTTGGAGAGCCTCAACTATGTTGGCCAAGGCTCCTGCATAGCCACCAATAGCTCACGGGAGAAAACAGGGAAGCCCCAGAAGGGAATCACAACAAGGTGTAGAATCATAGAGCTGGACGGAGCGGGAAAGTCAAAGTCTGAGGAACCCCAATGGTAGCTGCCCGGCCTCTGTTTGAAGACATCTCCAGGGGAGGAGGACACCCCCAGATGACACTTCCATTTTCAAACTGTTCCCTATCGTTAGAAGGTCTTTCTAATGTTCAAGTGTGTTTTACCAACTTAAACAAGCCCTGACATGGAGGTTCCTGGCTAGTCTGATCTCATCAGATCTTGGAAGTGAAGCAGGGCCAGCCTTGGTTAGGACTTGGATGGGAGACCACCAAGGACGCCCAGGGTTGCTACGCAGAGGCAGGCAATGGCAAATCCCCTCTGTTATTCTCTTGCCTGGAGCACCATATGAGGTCACCATAAGTTGGCTGCAGCTTGATGGCACTTTTCACCACCAATATTAATGCATAGCCACACTTTTCCAAACCTCCCTCCCTTCCTCCCTCCCTCCCTCCCTTCCCTCTCTTCCTTCCTTCTCTCCATCCCTCCCTCCCTTCCCTCCCTTCTCTCCCTCCTTTCCTTCTCTTTCTCCCCCCTCCCTCCCTCCCTCCCTCCCTTCCTTCCCTCCTTCCTTCCTTCCCTCCTTCCTTCCTTCCTCCCTCCCTTCCTTCCTTCCTTCCTTCCTTCCTTCCTTCCTTCCTTCCTTCCTCCCTCCCTCCCTCCCTCCCTCCCTCCCTCCCTCCCTTCTTTTCTTTCCCAAGGTTGATTTTATCCCATGAAATCTGTGCCAAATTCCTGTCAGCACCGGGGAAATGTTCTTTTCAGTAGACACATCTGGGTGGCTTCGTGACTCTTTCTGGGTTGAGCTGTCGAGTCTGGTCTCAGATAGCAACCCAAGACAGGTCACCCCACCCCACATAGAAGAAGGATGGAAACTCTGCAATTATGACGTCATTTTTTTTGGGGGGGGGGGGACGACACTTTAAATGCTGTTGAAAAATGCCTTCCTTTTTTCAACGGTTTTTCAACACTCCTTGCAAAAAGTCTCTTCATGAGTTGTAGGAGAGGCAGAAACTCTTTCCCTCCACCACTGAGTCCCCTCTGCTATGCAGCTAGCAAAAGCTCAGATGATTCATCCATAAAAATGGCAGCCATGCCTAGGTCTGACTCCTCCTCTTCCTTCTCAAGCTTGGCTCCTCCCATTCCCCCAGGCTTTCCACTGGCAGCCATGTTTTAACTCTGGGCAGGGGTCTTATAGCTGCTATGTGGTGGTGAAAAGTGCCGTCAACTTACAGCCAACTCATGGTAGGATTGCCAGGCCTCCACCACCAGTGCCTGCCAGGGGATGGGGTGGGGTTGCCAAATCCAAGTGGGGAAACTCCTAGAGATTTGGGGATGGAATCTGGAGAGGACAGGGACCTCAGTAGCGTACAATGCCATAGAGTCCATCCTCCAGAGCATCCATTTTCTCCAGGAGAACTGATTTCTGTAGTCTGGAGATGAGCTGTAATTCGGGAGGATCCCCAGGTCCCACCTGGAGGCTGGCATCCCTAACGTATGGCAACCCTGGAGGGTTTTCAAGACAAGAGAGAAGAAGGAGGAGAAGGAGAAGGAGATGGAGGAGAAGAAGAACAACAACAACAAGAAGAAGCAGCGGAGAAGGAGGAGATTGGATTTATACCCTGCCCTTCACTACCTGAAGGAGTCTCAGAGTGGCTTACAAACTCCTTTCCCTTCCCCTCCCCCCAACAGACACCCGGTGAGGTAGGTGGGGCTGAGAGAGCTCTTTCGAGGACTGCTCTTGAGAGAACAGCTCTGAAAAAACTTGTAACTGACCAAAGGTCACGCCAGCAGCTGCATGGGGGGGGGGGGAGTAGGGAATCAAACCCAGCCCTTCCAGATTAAAGTCCGCGCTCCTCACCACTACACCAAACTGGCTCTTAGAAGGTGGTTTGCTATTGTCTGCCTCCGAGAGGCAACCATGGACTTTCTTGGTGGTCTTCCATCCAAGTACAAACCAGGGCTGAACCTGCTCATCTTCTGAGATCCAGCAGTGGGGGTTTTGCCATTGCCTGCCTCTGTGGAGCACCCCTGGACTTCCAAGTACTCACCATGGCTGACCCGGCCTAACTTCTAAGATCTGAGAAGATGGGGTTCACCTGGGCCAACCAGGTTAGGGCAGTTGCTAGGCAGGAACCAACAAATATGTCAGTTCTTGTTTTGTTTCATTTTCATACGTCGTCATCCCGGATGGTGTCGGACTGTGGATTTTCACTGTCGGAATGGACGACCGGTTTGTTTCTTTATTATGTTCTTATGCAATATAGATGATATGTCTATGTACAATGTATGGCATTTATACATACCATACTGCTGATTTATGTATATTTAAACATGTCAATTGTGGGGGGGGGGGGGAATCAGCTTGAGGAAACAGGAAGTGGAACAAAAATAAACCACCTTTGGGTTCAATTTGCACAAGCAGTAGAGTTGAGGACTCCAGTTTGGGAAATTCCCAGAGATTTTGGGGCGAGGAGCCTGGGGAGGGAAGGGTTTGGGGAAGGGAGGGGCTCTTGGGGATTTAATGTCATAGAGTCCACTATCCAAAGCAGCCATTTTTCTCCAGGGGAACTGATCTCCACAATCTGAAGATCAGTTTTAAATCTGGGAGATCTCCCCACGCTCCATCTGGAGGGTGGCAACCCTATGAAGACACCAGAGACAGATGTGTCCAGTGCCTGAAAGTGTGTGGAGAGTCTAGGCTAGTCCAAACTCTTCAGGTCTCAGACGCTCAAGAGGGTCGACCTTGGTTAGTATGCCAGTGGGAGACCACCAAGGAAGCCCAGGGTTATTATGGAGAGGCAGGCAACAGCCAAGCACCTCTCAGCATCACCCTTGACCTGGATGGACCAGGCGAACCCAGACTCATCAGATCTCAGAAGCTAAGCAGGCTCAGCCCTGGATAACATGTCGATGGAAGACCTCCAAGGACATCCAGGGTTGCTCACTTAAGCAGGCAATGGGAAGAAGAAGAAGAAGAAGAGGAGAGGAAGAAGAAGAAGAAGAAGAAGAGGAGGAGGAGAGGAAGAAGAAGAAGAAGAGAGGAAGAAGAAGGAGAAGAAGAGAGGAAGAAGGAGAAGAGGAGGAAAGGAAGAAGAAGAAGAAGAAGAGGAGAGGAAGAAGAAGAGGAGAGGAAGAAGAAGAAGAGGAGAGGAAGAAGAGGAGAAAGAGGAGAGGAAGAAGAAGAAGAAGAGGAGAGGAAGAAGAGGAGGAAGAGGAGAGGAAGAAGAAGAGGAGAGGAAGAAGAGAGGAAGAAGGAGAAGAGGAGGAGAGGAAGAAGAAGAAGAAGAGAGGAAGAAGGAGAAGAGGAGGAGAGGAAGAAGAAGAAGAAGAAGGAGAAGAGGAGGAGAAGAAGAAGAAGAAGAGGAGGAGAGGAAGAAGAAGAAGAAGAAGAGAGGAAGAAGGAGAAGAAGAAGAGAGGAAGAAGGAGAAGAGGAGAGGAAGAAGAAGAAGAGGAGGAGGAGGAGAGGAAGAAGAAGAGGAGGAGGAGAGGAAGAAGAGGAGGAGGAGAGGAAGAAGAAGAAGAGGAGAGGAAGAAGAGAAGAGGAAGAAGAAGAAGAGGAGGAAGAAGAAGAAGAAGAGAGGAAGAAGAAGAAGAGGAGAAGAAGAAGAAGAAGAAGAAAAAGAAGAAGAGGAGAGGAAGAGGAGGAGGAGAGGAAGAAGAAGAGGAGGAGGAGGAGAGGAAGAAGAAGAGGAGAGGAAGAAGAAGAAGAGCAGAGGAAGAAGAAGAAGAAGAAGAGAGGAAGAAGAAGAAGAAGAGGAGAGGAAGAAGAGGAGGAGAGGAAGAGGAAGAAGAGGAGGAGGAGAGGAAGAGGAAGAAGAAGAAGAAGAAGAGGAGGAGGAGGAGGAGAGGAAGAAGAGTTGGATTTATACCCCACCCTTCATTCAGAGTCTCAGCGCGACTTACAATCTCTTTCCTTCCCCTCCCCACAACAGACATCCTGTGAGGTAGGTGGGGCTGAGAGAGCTCTGAAAGAACTGCTCTTGAGAGAACAGCTCTGAGAGAACTGTGACTGACCCAGGGTCACCCAGCTGCCTTATGTGGAGGACTGGGGAATCAAACCCGGTGCTCCCGTATTAGAGTCCGCCCCTCTTAACCTCTACACCAGACTGGCTAACCACCTCTGACTGTCTCTTGCCTTAAAAACCCTACAGGGTCACCATATGTCAGCCGTGACTTGGTAGCCCTTTACATACACACAAGCATAGTTACACCTGTCTGAGCCCATTGAACTGTACTGCCATCTGGGATCGGTTTGATTTACTGTTTCTCTCGGTGTTTTTAATTATGCATTAATTGTATTTTTAAATGTTTACAAGGCTGTAAATCGCGCAGAGCCTGCTTGCAGGGTGGGCGATTCATAAGACCAATAAAACATACAAATAAATAAACTAGGGATAGACACGAACCAAACCGTGATGCCAAATTTGTCACGAATTTTGCCCAGTTCGTGGTTCTCAAACCGAATATCATGACTGGTCTACCATCACGAGCTTCTACAGAGTTCTAAAGCAGTTTGCGGCAGTTCCTAGCAGATCAGGGATGGAGCAGAGGGTGGGGGTTTAAAGGGACTCTGAGAAACCCCTGCTTTCTGTTCCCTGCAAAAGCTGCAAAAACAGCTGAGCAGCAGGCTTTCTTGTGCATCCAACTCCCTGCCACTTAGCTGTTTTTTGGACTTTCTGTAAACCCCGTTTAAAGGCCCTGTGGTTCCTTTCAATGGGGTCTGTGGTGCCATAAACCAAGAACCAGTTTGGTTCACGAAGAAGAAGAAGAAGAGATTGGATTTATACCCCGCCCTTCACTCACTTGGGCCGCGGTCACAAGAGGGCTCCCGGATTTAAAGGGGCCGCATTTTTCAACAGCGGGTTGGGATGTCCATACATCCCAACCCCTGCGCCAGTGGGATCGGCGGCCACCGCGGGAACAGCGGCGGCTGCACCGGAAACGGTGGTGGCGGCCGTGGTGGCGGCCACCGCTGAAGAGACGGCGGCGGAGGCGGCCCCAGCAGCCCTGGAAGCGGCGGTGGCGGCCTCCGACCCACCATCCGCCTGGGTAAGTCGGGGTTTGGGGTTTTTTTCACCCTTTTACACTTGAGCGCATGGATAGCCACGCGCCCAAGTGTAAAAGGGGGGGGGGAATGGCTGGCGGGGCTATCTGGACAGCCCTGCTCTCGCAATGCATGCGAGAGAGGGCTGTCCAGATACCTCCAATGCGGGTTCCTCCCGCAACACCCGGGAAAATACTTGATTTTCCCGGGGTCTGAAAATGCAGGAGGAACCCGCATTGGAGCCCGCTTCGGCATGGGACTAGGGGCCGGCCGTCTGGTCGGCCCCTTTAAATGCGGGAGGAAATTGCCCTTCCTCCCGCATTTAAGTCCCGTGTGGCCGCATCCTTGGAGTCTCAGAGCGGCTTACAAACTCCTTTCCCTCCCCCTCCCCACAACAGACACCCTGTGAGGTAGGCGGGGCTGAGAGAGCTCTTTCCCAGGCTGTCCTTGAGCGAAAAGCCGGTACAGAGCTATGGCTTGCCCAAGGTCATCCAGCCAGGTGCAAGTGGAGGAGTGGGGAATCAAACCCGGTTCTCCCAGATTAGAGTCCACACACTTAACCACTACACCAAACTGGCTCTCTCGGTTGGGTTTGTGGTTTGGTTCACGGTTTGGCCACGAACCGGCACAAACCACATTTTTCTGGTTTGTGCCCATTTCTAGGTGTAACGCTGTCCAGGATTGCATTGTAAGCCACACAGGATGAGTAGCCATTCAACCTGACCAGCTGTGCTCTTCCTGACCTCTAGGTCACCTAGAGATTTGGCAGCTCCCCCCAGACTAGCAGCCCAGTTGTCCTAATAAGAAAGGCATGCTGTTTTCTAATCCCTTTTATTGGCACTCATAGTCCCAATGGACTAGCAACACAATAAAAATAAAATAAACCCTGCTTTGCTTTGACAAGAGAACAGGGTTTTCTATTTTCCATAACTTATTTTTTTTGGGGGGGGGAGGAAGTCTCCAACTTCATCAGTGGGTTTAAAAGGTATAATAAAGTAATCTATTTTATGTTGGTAACCAAGGGACACAGCAATGCCTGTTTTATGCACTCGAAATACATATAGATGAGATATTAGTCTTCCTAAAATGTCTACTGGCAAAAATCCCAAGGAAAGAAAAACATGCGTCCGAAGCGAAATCTCCAATGGATGCAACACAGCGTGCGCATTCTCAGACCAGCAGGGCTCTGTTCTTCCAGCCCATCTGGGTTTGAGATCCTTGATCCTTGGGCGGGCTAATTATGAGCTCCACGTCGTAGGTTCAAATCATGCCTCAACTAAGCACTCCTAAGGTGGCCTTAGGCAAGATGCCAATAACTCTGATCCATTACAATAAGAACCTCAGAAGAGCCCTGCTGGGTCAGACCAGTGAGGGTCCATCTAGTCCAGCCTCCTGTCTCACACAGTGGCCAACCAGTTCCTCTGGAGGGCCAACAACAGGGCAGAGAGGCCGAGGCCTTCCCCTGAGAAGAACCTCAGAAGAGCCCTGCTGGGTCAGACCAGGGAGGGTCCATCTAGTCCAGCATCCTGTCTCACACAGGGGCCAGCCAGTTCCTCTGGAGAGCCAACAACAGGGCAGAGAGGCTGAGGCCTTCCACTGAGAAGAACCTCAGAAGAGCCCTGCTGGATCAGACCAGTGAGGGTCCCTCAAGTCCAGCATCCCGTCTCACACAGGGGCCACCCAGTTCCTCTGGAGAGCCAACAACAGGGCAGAGAGGCCGAGGCCTTCTCCTGATAAGAACATCAGAAGAGCCCTGCTGGATCAGACCAGCGAGGGTCCATCTAGTCCAGCATCCCGTCTCATACAGTGGCCAGCCAGTTCCTCTGGAGGGCCAACAACAGGGCAGAGAGGCCGAGGCCTTCCCCTGATCAGAACACCAGAAGAGCCCTGCTGGATCAGACCAGTGAGGGTCCATCTAGTCCAGCATCCCGTCTCATACAGTGGCCAGCCAGTTCCTCTGGAGGGCCAACAACAGGGCAGAGAGGCTGAGGCCTTCCCCTGAGAAGAACATCAGAAGAGCCCTGCTGGATCAGACCAGTGAGGGTCCATCTAGTCCAGCCTCCCATCTCACACAGTGGCCAGCCAGTTCCTTTGGAGGGCCAACAACAGGGCAGAGAGGCCGAGGCCTTTTCCTGAGAAGAACATCAGAAGAGCCCTGCTGGATCAGACCAGTGAGGGTCCCTCTAGTCCAGCCTCCCATCTCACACAGTTGCCAACCAGTTCCTCTGGAGGTCCAACAACAGAACACTGAGGCTGAGGCCTTCCCTTGATGTTGCCTCCTGGCTCTGGGATTTAGAGGTTTACTGCCTCTGAATTAGAGGTTCCCTTTAGTCACCATGGCTAGTAGCTGCTAATAGCCCTATCCTCCATGAAAAAGTACTGAGCAGCCGCCAACAGGTTTTGTAGACATGTTTCTATCAAATACACTTCTCCTAGTGAAGGGTCTCCTCAGATGACTGAGAATGAAGCCAGGTTTACATGAGTTGCAGTAGCAGGAGAAAAAAAAATGAAAGCCAGCATCGTGCGTGGCGTGATGTCATTTCTGTGGAAACGCTGGAAGTGATGTCATGTCACTCTAGGGACTGCTGGAGCCTCTATGGTTTTACCATAGAATTCCTGATGATTCCTAGAGTGACGTGACTTAGCCTTCCAATTTTCTCCAAAAGTGACACCATGTCGCATGCAACTACACTGCACCACCAGGTCCCTGCCCACAAACTCCCAGCAGTCACCAGGCATGGCTCAACAATTTTAGTTGCACCATTTGATGGATTCAAGGGAGTTACACATGATAAGTTCACCTGGTAAGTCATATCCATATCAAAATTCAAAGTATGACTAGTGGAAGGTGGATATTCGTAACCCTCCAGTGTTTTTTGTGTGTGACTATTTATGTGTGTGTGTGTGCATGCCCCCCCCCATGGTTGACATAGTTAACTTCTGGTGACCCCTACTGGGGCTTCGAGTTGAGTTGAGAGCCAGTTTGGTGTAGTGGTTAAGTGCGCGGACTCTAATCTGGGAGAACCGGGTTTGATTCCCCACTCCTCCACTTGCACCTGGCTGGATGACCTTGGGCAAGCCATAGCTCTGTACCAGCTGTTCCCTCAAGGACAGCTTGGGAAAGAGCTCTCTCAGCCCCACCTACCTCACGGGGTGTCTGTTGTGGGGAGGGGAAGGGAAAGGAGTTTGTAAGCCGCTCTGAGACTCCCTTGGGGAGTGGAGGGCGGGGTATAAATCCAATCTCTTCTCTTCTTCTTCTTCGATGTTTCGGAGAGGTGGCTCGCTATAACCTGCCTCTGCCTCCCGACCCTGGTATTCCTTGGAGGCAGGGGTCATTTCGTAGAAAAAGAGGTGCAGGAGCTCATTAGCATAACTCATTGGCATAACTCATTTGCATATGCCATACCCCCTAACATACCGGAAGTGTGTCAGAAGGCAACACCAATCCCTCAGGCTCCACTCCACAGGTGAGTGAAACTGACCTGCTCTTCCTCCATTCCCTTCCCCATCCAATATTTTGTGGAATAAAAATAAGCGTAAAGAACACCCCCTCATTCTCTTCCTGCTCCCCTGAAACCACCAGGTTTCAAGTAGACTTGAGATACCCAGGACATGTGCACCACCCATCCCTTCCCCTTTCCCTCCCCACAACAAGACACCCTGTGAGGTAGGTGGGGCTGAGAGAGGTCTTTTGAGAGCTGCTCATGAGAGAACAGCTCTGAGAGAACTTGTGACTCACCCAAGATCACACCAGCAGCTGCATGTGGAGGAGTGGGGAATCAAACCCGGTTCTCCCAGATTAGAGTCCAACTCCTGACCACTACACCAAACAGATGGGATGGAAGCTGCTGAAGGGTTGGTGAAATTTCTCCAGTACTTATGTGCCATGTGCCCAGATAAAAAATGGTATACTTAGAAAATTTATATGCCACCTTGAGCAAGTCTCTGGAAAAGCAGCACACAGTCATAAAAGGAACAATGATAAAATTATCAATATTAAAACAAAACATTAAAAACAATAAAGACCCTAGCAGAGCTATCCCTGGGGCGCTGCGCCTCTGCACTGCTTGGGGAAGCCGAGGAGGGGGCGGGGCTTGGTCATGTGCCCGCCCCCTGGGCTCCTCACTCCCGGAGCTGCACTCCTATGTGCTCACACTCCAACGGACCCCTGCAGTTTTCCTAGCATCCCCAAACGGGGCATACTTCAGTCTTGGCCACGCGATGTCCAAGAACTCCCATTGTGAGTATGTAGGTAGCTGGTGGCAGTCGCCCAGCAGAGCCGCATCGATGGCTTTACTGCGCACACAGCCCCATGCACCACTGAAATCCCACTCAAGACCTTCGTGCAAAGTTTACTCAGCATGCTGGGAGAGGCATGACATTCAGCCAGGGAGAACGGCTGCTGGGTAAAGTCCAGATTCCCCAGCCGTCTGGGCAAAGCAGAAGAACCGTTCCACCACCTTGCTATGACTTAAACATAGTTCTCCGGGTGGTGTCCTTTCTCTCCCACACAGATACGGAGTTTGCTTAGGAGAAATCAGCAGGCCGGGGGCTGTCGGTAGGAGTACATCGATGCCGGGGGCTGTCGGTAGGAGTACAGCTGTGCCACTGGGGAGCTCGCGGAGCTCACCAGCCAAGCAAATGGTCTGCAAACAGCTTGTAAATATTAGCCTTGGATGCTAAGCATGCGTTGCGCTCAGATTCGGCAGACGTCAAAAGTTTGAGCCGAGTTCCGGGTTCATCCTCAGCGCTTGCCAGCCCTTTTCTCCATGAGGATGATGAATAATTGAATTTATAAATCGCCCAGTGCCTGCTGCTGTGGCGCTCTGGGCAACATACAAGCAGGGGTCATTTCAAGCAGGAGCTCAGGGGAGTGCAGCTCTGGGAGTTGGTGCCAGCTCCCCCCCCCCCCCCGTGGGGGAATGCCTGCTTGTGTCACGGCTGCAGCAAATGACCCCTGGAAAGGTCCTTGTTCCTCCGACCAGTCTTCTGAAGGCTTCAGCCACCACTGAAGCTATCCTCCAGAATAGTGGTATTTCTGAGGCTTGGATTAGTAGCAGTTCCTTCTCTGCCAGCTTTCTTTCTTTCTTTCTTTCTTCTTTCTTTCTTCTTTCTTTCTTTCTTTCTTTCTTTCTTTCTTTCTTTCTTTCTTTCTCTCTCTCTCTCTCTCTCTCTCTCTCTCTCTCTCTCTTTCTTTCTTTCTTCTTTCTTTCTCTCCTCTCTCCCTCTCTCCTCCTCTCCTTTCTTCTTGCCTTCTGACATACTTCGGTAATGTCAGGGGGTGTGGCATATGCAAATGATTTGTGCTAATGAGTTATGCTAATGAGCTCCTGCACCTCTTTTTCTATTAAATGACCCTGCATACAAGATAAATAGAAACATACACAAATATTGGGATATTTGGTTGATAGAGTGGAGTTTGCCCAGTCACAGGTAGTGAGTGCAATAAATAAATCTCCCAAGAAGTATATTGCAAAGAAAGGCAAAGTTACATTTATTCAAGTAGATCCAGTTCACATGCAGGTTGCAGTCAAAGGAGAATCATAGAATCATCGAGTTGGAAGGGACCTCCTGGGTCATCTAGTCTAACCCCCTGCAAAAAAAAATGTGTATTTAATTAACGCTGCTAATTTAATTTATATCGTTGTAATTTTGTGCTGTTTTATGTAAGCTGCCCTGAGCCGGCTTTGGCTGGGAGGGCGGGGTAGAAATTTAATAAATAACAACAATGAAGGAAATTGACAAATACCGCCCCCTCCACACCCACCGTGACCCCTGTTCCACGCCCAGAAGATGACCAAAAACCTCCAGGATCTCCAGCCAAACTGGCCTGGAGAAAAATTGCTTCCAGACCCCAACGTGGCAATCAGCATTTCCCCTGGGCGTGTAAAAGAGGGCCACAAGGACTAAGCACTGAGGCAATCCTTCCTGCCCTCCCTCTCATGTTCACAGAATCCGCATTGCTGTCGGTTGGCCATCTAGCCTCCGCTTGAAAACCTCCCAAGAAGGAGAGCCCACCTCCTCCTGAGGAAGCCTGTTTCACCGAGGAATGACTCTAACTGTCAGGAAGTTCTTCCTAAAGTTTAGGCGGAAACTCTTCTGATTTAATTTCAACCCGTTGGTTCTGGTCTGACCTGGGGCAACAGAAAACAATTCCGCACCATCCTCTACAGGACAGCCCTTCAAGTACTTGAAGATGGTGATCATATCCCCTCTCCGTCGTCTCCTCTCCAGGCGAAACGCACCCGGCTTCTTCAGCCTTTCCTCAGAGGACTTGGTCTCCAGAGAAAGAAGCCTCCTCTAAAGAGTATTTTCCCTGTCACAAATGTCCCACTTGTCTGGCATCGTGTGTGTGAGAGGGCAAGAGGGAGGGAGGAAGGGGAGGGATGAACCAGTGCTTGGGTCTCTTATATGCCTTGGGTAATGCTGACGGTGACCACCACTTTGGGGTCAGGAAAGATTTTCCTCCAGGCCAGATTGGCCCAGGGATCCTGGAGGGTTTTTTTTTTTTTTGCCTTCCTCTGGGCATACAGCAAGGGTCACGCAGGAAGTGAGGGGTACTTGTGAATTCCCTGCATCGTGCAGGGGGTTGGACTAGATGACCTTTGGGGTCCCTTCCAGCTCTATGTTTCCGTGTTCCTATTTCAGCTTCTGCCTGAATGCAGGCAGTAGGTAGAAGCCCCTCACTGGCAGACTCCAGGACCAGCCACCCCTCGCTCTGACCTCCTTGCGAACTTCGAGCTTCCATCCAAGCACATGTCCTCTTCGCCACCTCGGCCTCTGGATTGAGGGCCAGTTTCCACCACAAAGCCAGTCCCTGGTGTTGCACACGAGCCAACAAACAGCATGAATTCCTTACCACGAGCCATGGCTGCCACCCCCTCCTGACTCTGGGAGCCCTTCCTCGCAACGTTTGTGCAGCAGAATTCACAGCCGTTGAGTCACGGCAGTGAGCTCATCCCTCCACACTGACTTAGCACGACATCATCACCATGGAATTCATGTGCCTTCCACGGGGGGAAATGTCAAAGAGGCCTGGGGCGCAGCCATCATAGGGCAGGCACTGTGTTCCACGACCGTTCTTCATGGTATCTTGTGGGCTTCCTGGAAAGAAGATGCCGGATGACCTGGAGTGACCACAGCTCTCATGGTTTGTGGGAACAAGGTACTGAGTTCGATCTCTGCTGCCTGAAGCGGAAGGAGCAGTTTCTGGACGTGAGGTGCAACATTGCAGAGAGGCCACCTGTCAAAATAGGTAGTATTTCTATCATTTTGAGCTGGGGTGATTTCAAGCAGGAACGCACCGGAAATGCCGTTCCGGGAGTAACAAGCCCAGGAGTGGGCGCATATGGTTATGCACTGTGGGAAAAAGCAAAAGCATACTAACTGATTTGTATTTTCATGCTTGTTGCAGGGTAGCTTCCCTGCAAGAGCAAAGGAAACCTAAAGTGTCTTTAGTCCAAGTGTAAAGCTGGCTTGCCAGCTCTGAGTTGGGAAAGACCTGGAGATCTTTGGGGTGGAGCCTGAGCGGTGGGCGTTGCCTTCTGACACACTTCTGGTGATGTCAGAAGGTGTGACATATGCAAATGAGTTGTGCTAATGTTATGCTAATGAGCTTCTGCACCTCTTTTTCTATGAAATGACCCCTGGATAATACTGAGCTTGATAGACCAATGGTGTGAATTGAAAGCAAGCAAGCTTCATGGCTGAAGGTCAAAGAAGAAGGGGACAGCAAAGGATGAGATGGCTAGACAGGGTTATTGATGTGACAAGCATGGAGTTGAGCAAACTCCAGACCATGACGGGAGGGCCTGGCGCGATGTGGTCCATGGGTTCAAAAAGAGTCGGACTCGACTGCGACTGAACAACAAAAAAGCTTCAACAAAGCCGCTCTGAGACTCCTTTGGGTAGTGAAGGGTGGGGTATGAATCCAATCTCTTCTCTTTTCTTCTCCTCGCTCTTCTTTGTGGGGCTTTGGTCCGATCCAGCTCTTCACCGGAAGCTGCATTCTGAATTTTTATGAGTAGTTAACAGCAGCTGATATAGCAGCATGTTTAGCCCAGCTTATCCCAAACTTCTTAGAGCTTGAAAGCTAAGCAGAACCAGTGATGGTTAGTATTTGGATGGGGGACCACCAAGGAAGACAGGGGTTGTTATGTAGAGGAACGCACCGACAAACCGCACAAGAGAGTCCAAGTTGGAAAATAATATTGCAACTAGGAGTAAGCCTCTTTGATACACCTGCGCAGGATTCTGAATAGACCGCTTAGGATAAGAACTATAACTCCAGTTGACTGTGACTCGTGAGTGCAACCATTGGCAAACTAGCGCACGCTAACCAACAGCCATAAACTCCACAGAGTCCAGCTGTCAATTTGCCATTAGTCAATAACGTTCTCGCACCCAGCCATCTGAAGGAAAATTAGATTGTTATGGTTGTCAACTCCAGCTTGGGAGATTCCTGGAGACTTGGGGTGTGGAGCCTGGGGAAGGAGGGATCTCAGCAGGGTGTGATATCATAGAGTCCACCCTCTGAAGCTGCCGTTTTCTCTGGGGGAACTGATCTCTGTCGTCTGGAGATCAGTTGCAGTTCCACAAGATCTTCAGGCCCCACCTGGAGGTCGGCAACCCCATCTTGTGGGCTGGGGATCTTCACTGGCTACCGCACAGCCCGCGTGCCTGGGCATTCTCGTGCCAATGAACAAGCTCCTCAAACCATATCTCAGGCTTAACAACCTTCTGAATTATGGTGATTATAGTGGCCTCCAAAACATCCTCTTGTTAACAGCTTTGCTCAGATCTTGCAGACGGAAGGTTGTGGCTTCCTTGAGTGAGTCAGTCCATCTCATATTGGTCTTCCTCTTTTCCTGCTGCCTTCAACATTTCCTAGCATTATTATCTTTTCCAGTGAGTCTTGTCTTCTCATGATGTGCTCAATGGATGGTAGCCTCATTTTTTCCTTCCTTCCTTCCTTCCTTCCTTCCTTCCTTCCTTCCTTCCTTCCTTCCTTCCTTCCTTCCTTCCTTCCTCCCTCCCCTCCCTCCCTCCCTTCCCTCCTTCCCTCCCTCCTTCCTTCCTTCCTTCCTTCCTTCCTTCCTTCCTTCCTTCCTTCCTTCCCTCCCTCCCTCCCTCCCTCCCTCCCCTCCCTCCTTCCTTCTTCCTTCCTTCCTTCCTTTCTTTCTTTCTTTCTTTCTTTCTTTCTTTCTTTCTTTCTTCTTTCTTTCTTTCTTTCTTTCTTTCTTTCTCAGTAGGATTCTAAAACACATAGGTAGAATTTACAGAATAATTAAAAGCAATTTAAAACAGCATAGATTTAAAAAGAGAAGACACAAAACAGGTTGCACTATTTCAGTGTATACATTATTTTCAAGCTGGCACCATTGGGTCTCTAAGATCTTATTGGTCTGGGCTGCACTCAGGTGGTGGGCTTCAATTTCAGCAGGAAGGCCAAGTTTTTTTCAATTGGACGCCCACCGCATCGGCCAAAGGCCTGGCGGAACAGCTCCATTTTAAAGGTCCTCTGGAGCGGTAATAAGTCCCGCAGGGCTTTGATCTCAGACAGGAGCATGTTCCACCAGGCTAAGTGGACATCTCTTGGGGCAGGGACAGCCAGCAGATCTTGGTCGGCAGAGCGCAAGGCGCTCTGAGGGACATATGGGGACTCGACCCCCCATATGGGGACTTGACTCGATCTAGAACCCCCTTATTTATCTTCTTGCTGGTCCATGGTGTCTGTAAAACTCTCCCTCAGCACCACATTTTGATCTTCTTCCTGTCACCTTGCTTCGTAGTCCAACTTTCACATCCATACCTAGTAATGGGGAATACCGTGGTATGAATTATCTTGATCTTCAGATCGGTCCAATAGTATTCCCCTTTTGATCCTCAGATACTATACCTCGCCAGAAGACTCCCCACCAAGTCCCCCCGAATCCAAAGCTGAGCAGGGATTTGATATCTCATTGCAACACCGACCTCATTTCCACCGGCCTGTGTGAGTTCTCCGAGCAATGTAGAAATGTGAGCTCCATCCCATGATGCCAAAGATACAGGAAGCTGGTGGGTATCCAACCCGCCTGGCCAGGGTTCTTTACAAGGACCCTGGAAAATTGGCTACCTAACTCCTGAAAGATGTAACCGTTGGCATGGAATGAAGCTTGCGAAGTCCAGGAACGGAAGTCTTTCCTACTTCCGAACATCATCCACCCATCAAATGCAGGTGTTCAGAGGATATGCCTATCATCAGGACAACTGGAAATGAAGCCCCATCGAACAAAGTACTTGGAGTTTCATTCAGACAGGAGATGGGCTCATTAGACAGTTCACCTTAGAATGACCAGACTTCTCATTGGTTAATAGAGCCAGCAAAGCTTGTATTCACACGACGACTCTGCATCTAAAATAATCAGGGGTCATTTCGTAGAAAAAGAGGGGCAGGAGCTCATTAGCATAACTCATTTGCATATGCCACACCCCCTAACATACCGGAAGTGTGTCAGAAGGCGACACCCACCCCTCAGGCTCCACTCTACAGATGAGTGAAACTGACCTGTGATTCCACTACACATTAGCAGAAAAGATCACGAGTCCAGTCGCACCTTAAAGGCTAACCTAATTTATGGCAGGTACTGAAGGAATCTGGAGAAGTGAGCAGGGACTCATGAAAGCTCCTAGCCTGCCCCAAATTTGAATAGTCTTTAAGGTACTACTGGACTCTTGCTCTTTTACACTGCTACAGACAGACTAACATGGCTACCCGTCTTGATTCCCCCCCCCCTTCCTCTCCTAAAATACTAGAATTCAAGGACATCCAATGAAATGGATGGGCAGTAGGTTCAGGACAGACAAAAAGAAATACTGCTTTACACAGTGTGATTAAAATGCGGAATTGGCTGCCACAGGAATAAACAGCTTTTGTAGAGGACGAGATAGGTTCGTGGAGGATAGGTCTATCAATGGCTACTAGCCATGGTGACTGAGGGGAACCTCCACAATCAGAGGCACTAAAACTGTGAATCGCAGAGCCAGGAGGCAACATGAGGGGAAGGCCTCGGCCTCTATGCCTTGTTGCTGGTCCTCCGGAGGAACTGACTGGCCACTGAGTGAGACAGGATGCTGGACTAGAAGATGGACCCTCCCTGGTCTGACCCAGCAGGGCTTTTCTGATGTTCTTCTCAGGGGAAGGCCTTGGCCTCTCTGCTCTGTTGTTGGCCCTCCAGAGGAACTGGCTGGCCACTGTGTGAGGCAGGATGCTGGACTAGATGGACCCTCACTGGTCTGATCCAGCAGGGCTCTTCTGAGGTTCTTCTCAGGGGAAGGCCTCGGCCTCTATGCCTTGTTGCTGGCCCTCCGGAGGAACTGGCTGGCCACTGTGTGAGACAGGAGGCTGGACTAGGTGGACCCTCACTGGTCTGATCCAGCAGGGCTCTTCTGATGTTCTTCTCAGGGGAAGGCCTCGGCCTCTATGCCTTGTTGCTGGCCCTCCGGAGGAACTGGCTGGCCACTGTGTGAGGCAGGATGCTGGACTAGATGGACCCTCACTGGTCTGATCCAGCAGGGCTCTTCTGAGGTTCTTCTCAGGGGAAGGCCTCGGCCTCTATGCCTTGTTGCTGGCCCTCCGGAGGAACTGGCTGGCCACTGTGTGAGGCAGGATGCTGGACTAGGTGGACCCTCACTGGTCTGATCCAGCAGGGCACTTCTGAGGTTCTTCTCAGGGGAAGGCCTCGGCCTCTATGCCTTGTTGCTGGCCCTCCGGAGGAACTGGCTGGCCACTGTGTGAGACAGGAGGCTGGACTAGGTGGACCCTCACTGGTCTGATCCAGCAGGGCTCTTCTGAGGTTCTTCTCAGGGGAAGGCCTCGGCCTCTATGCCTTGTTGCTGGCCCTCCGGAGGAACTGGCTGGCCACTGTGTGAGGCAGGATGCTGGACTAGATGGACCCTCACTGGTCTGATCCAGCAGGGCTCTTCTGAGGTTCTTCTCAGGGGAGGCCTCGGCCTCTATGCCTTGTTGCTGGCCCTCCGGAGGAACTGGCTGGCCACTGTGTGAGGCAGGATGCTGGACTAGATGGACCCTCACTGGTCTGATCCAGCAGGGCTCTTCTGACGTTCTTCTCAGGGAAGGCCTCGGCCTCTATGCCTTGTTGTTGGCCCTCCGGAGGAACTGGCTGGCCACTGTGTGAGACAGGAGGCTGGACTAGGTGGACCCTCACTGGTCTGATCCAGCAGGGCTCTTCTGATGTTCTTCTCAGGGGAAGGCCTTGGCCTCTGTGTCTTGTTGCTGGCCCTCGGAGGAACTGGCTGGCCACTGTGTGAGGCAGGATGCTGGACTAGATGGACCCTCACTGGTCTGATCCAGCAGGGCTCTTCTGAGGTTCTTCTCAGGGGAAGGCCTCGGCCTCTATGCCTTGTTGCTGGCCCTCCGGAGGAACTGGCTGGCCACTGTGTGAGGCAGGATGCTGGACTAGATGGACCCTCACTGGTCTGATCCAGCAGGGCTCTTCTGAGGTTCTTCTCAGGGGAAGGCCTCGGCCTCTATGCCTTGTTGCTGGCCCTCCGGAGGAACTGGCTGGCCACTGTGTGAGACAGGAGGCTGGACTAGGTGGACCCTCACTGGTCTGATCCAGCAGGGCTCTTCTGAGGTTCTTCTCAGGGGAAGGCCTCGGCCTCTATGCCTTGTTGCTGGCCCTCCGGAGGAACTGGCTGGCCACTGTGTGAGGCAGGATGCTGACTAGATGGACCCTCACTGGTCTGATCCAGCAGGGCTCTTCTGAGGTTCTTCTCAGGGGAAGGCCTCGGCCTCTATGCCTTGTTGTTGGCCCTCCGGAGGAACTGGCTGGCCACTGTGTGAGACAGGATGCTAGACTAGATGGACCCTCACTGGTCTGATCAGCAGGGCTCTTCTGAGGTTCTTCTCAGGGGAAGGCCTCGGCCTCTATGCCTTGTTGCTGGCCCTCCGGAGGAACTGGCTGGCCACTGTGTGTAGGCAGGATGCTGGACTAGATGGACCCTCACTGGTCTAATCCAGCAGGGCTCTTCTGAGGTTCTTCTCAGGGGAAGGCCTCGGCCTCTATGCCTTGTTGTTGGCCCTCCGGAGGAACTGGCTGGCCACTGTGTGAGACAGGAGGCTGGACTAGGTGGACCCTCACTGGTCTGATCCAGCAGGGCTCTTCTGAGGTTCTTCTCAGGGGAAGGCCTCGGCCTCTATGCCTTGTTGTTGGCCCTCCGGAGGAACTGGCTGGCCACTGTGTGAGACAGGAGGCTGGACTAGGTGGACCCTCACTGGTCTGATCCAGCAGGGCTTTTCTGATGTTCTTCTCAGGGGAAGGCCTTGGCCTCTCTGCTCTGTTGTTGGCCCTCCAGAGGAACTGGCTGGCCACTGTGTGAGACAGGATGCTGGACTAGATGGACCCTCACTGGTCTGATCCAGCAGGGCTCTTCTGGTGTTCTTCTCAGGGGAAGGCCTCGGCCTCTCTGCCCTGTTGTTGGCCCTCCAGGGGAACTGGTTGGCCCCTGTGTGAGGCAGGATGCTGGACTAGATGGACCCTCACTGGTCTGATCCAGCAGGGCCCTTCCGATGTTCTTACATTCTTCTGATCTATCCCCCGTGTATTGTTCCCCACCCGATTGACATTGAGTTAGGTTTTCTCTGCCTCTGAGTGGAATTTCTGCAATTGGTTGTGAATATTGGGTGATTCCTATACAAATATTGTCCTGTTTGCTTTGACTTGGTTCTTTGCCTCATAGCTCGTACTTGCTTATTTACTAACTGTATTTATAGTCTCCCTTTCTCCCTTGGACTCGAGGTGGATTCCCTGGAGTGAGTTGATACAGTCGACAGCATGGGATCTTCACTAAACAATGCAATAGTATTAGGGTTGCAAAACCCACCAGCAGTCTCAAAACAGAACTCAAGCAAAGCGTAAGTGTTAACACGGCGCATTAAAGGATGCAAGATTACGTAACAGGATCCTCGTTTCAGCAAGCAGAACACGGTAGTATGGACCACAATCCCTAATAATTTATCCAAGCAAGTCCGCAAATCATTTTGTACAGCGCAACCCTATTGTGTGTTAAATGCTATCACCTCCGACTTATGGCGAAACCCATGAATGAATGTCCTCCAAAACGTCCCGTCGTTAACAGCCTTAGGTGTTGCAAACCAAGCACGGTGGCTTCCTTGACTGAGTCCTTAACAATGGAGGCCCAGGTAGCAGCCACTGCTAGGTCAGCCCTTTATCACCTGCGGCTGGTCAGGCAGCTGGCTCCTTTCCTGGACCGCGATGACTTGGCTACCATGCTGTGGTCACCTCGAGGCTAGACTACTGTAACGCTCTCTGCATGGGGCTGCCCTTGTCGCAAATCCAGAAGCTGCTGCTAGTACAGAATGCAGCGGCCAGGCTGTTGACGGGTTTCCCTATATGAGAGCACATCCAGCCTGTGCTGGAGACACTACTCTGGCTTCCAACAGCATACCGAATTCACTTCAGGGTGCTGGTACTTACCTTTAAAGCCCTATATGGCCAGGGTCCAGCATAACTGAGGGACCACCTTTCCCCGTATATACCCCAGAGAGCACTACGGTTGGGGTCGCAACATTGGTTGACCCTCCCTGGCCCTAAGGTGGCCAAGCTCACTGTCATCAGGGCCAGGGCCTTTTCAGTGGCGGCTCCATACTGGTGGAATGAGCTCCCTGAAGAGATCAGGGCCCTGCGGGATCTATCTCAGTTCCGCAGGGCCAGCAAGATGGAGCTCTTCCACCAGGCCTTCAACTAGGAGCCGCCCCCACTAATATCACCACCGAACATCTATACAGCCACGAGCCATCTCTGAATGTGAAACATCAACAGCACTATTGTTATAAATTGTACGTCTTGTTTTGAGGATGATTTTATTGGATTTTATGTGTTACTTCAGTGTATTGAAGTGTTTTATAACGTGTTTGATGAGTGTGAGCCACCCTAAGCCTGCTTATAATCAAGTCGAACAATACAATAAAATAAATTTTAAAAATCTATCTGGTGCTTGCTCTTCCTCTTTTCCAGCTGCCTTCAACTTTTCCTAACATTATTGTCTTTTCCGGAGACTCTTGCCTTTATTGGGATGTTTGGTTAATACAGCAGAGTTTTGCCCAGTCATAGAAGTGTGATATTGAGTGCTGTAAGTAAATCTCCCAAGAAGTATATTGCAAAAAAAGGGAAACTTCATTCAAGTAGATCTAGTCAGGGGTCCGTTGGAGCGGGAGCGCACAGGAGTGCAGCTCCGGGAGTGAGGAGCCCAGGGGGCGGGCACATGACCAAGCCCCGCCCCCCTTCCGGCTTCCCCGAACAGTGCAGAGGCGCAGCACCCCGGGGAAAGCCCTGCTAGGGTCTTTATTGTTTTTAATGTTTTGTTTTAATATTGATAATTTTATCATTGTTCCTTTTATGACTGTGTGCTGCTTTTCCAGAGACTTGCTCAAGGTGGCACATAAATTTTCTAAGGATACAATTTTTTATCTGGGCACATGGCACATAAGTACTGGAGAAATTTCACCAACCCTTCAGCAGCTTCCACCCCATCAGTTTGGTGTAGTGGTCAGGAGTTGGACTCTAATCTGGGAGAACCGGGTTTGATTCCCCACTCCTCCCCATGCAGCTGCTGGTGTGACCTTGGGCCAGTCACAAGTTCTCTCAGAGCTGTTCTCTCATGAGCAGTTCTCAAAAGACCTCTCTCAGCCCCACCTACCTCACAGGGTGTCTTGTTGTGGGGAGGGGAAGGGGAAGGGATGGGTGGTGCACATGTCCTGGGTATCTCAAGTCTACTTGAAACCTGGTGGTTTCAAGGGAGCAGGAAGAGAATGGGGGTGTGTTCTTTACGCTTATTGGATGGGGAAGGGAACGGAGGAAGAGCAGGTCAGTTTCACTCACCTGTGGAGTGGAGCCTGAGGGGTGGGTATTGCCTTCTGACACACTTCCGGTATGTTGGGGGGGGGGGTGGCATATGCAAATGAGTTATGCAAATGAGTTATGGTAATGAGCTCCTGCACCTCTTTTTCTATGAAATGACCCCTGCATCCAGTTCACATTCAGGTTGCAGTCGAAAGGAGAGATAGAAGCCTAATCTAAAGAGCACTTTCCCTATCACAAATGGCCAGCTAGTCCGGCATCATGTGTGTGGGAGTAGAAGGGCACTGTTTCTATATGAGAGACCTGCAGAGACCTGTGTCTCCATGGAAGGCCATGTGAGGTGAGGGAGAGGACAAAGGGAGAGAGAAAGAGGAGGGGCCAGAGGGCAGCTCAAGTTAAGACAAAGACAGGCATCCTATTCAAGGAGATAACACCTACAAACACAGAGACAGTTTCTGTAGCGCACCCTTACCATATTAATCCTCCATGAGAAAGTCTGTTTTAATGCTGCGAATCTGCAGCAGTACTTTTGCAGTACAAGCTTTCTTGCAGAATTTCCTTTGCTTATCGCGAGTCCCCCACGCATGCTCAGGGAAGACTGTACATAAGTGAATCCCCCCTCCCAAGAAGAGATTTACGTCATTACATCCGTTTGTGCAGCGTTCTTCACAGTAAATGTGAAATCCTTTTTTAAAAAAAATTCACACAGTGAGAACTAACGTGGGAAGGCAATGTAAGTAGGGTGATAATGTGATTGCCTCGGACAGGGGTCCTTTCGTAAAAAAAAGTGGTGCAGGAGCTCATTAGCATAACTCATTGGCATAACTTATTTGCATATGCCACACCCCTGACATCACCGGAAGGGTGTCAGAAGGCAACGCCCACCGCTCAGGCTCCACCCCAATAATCTCCAGGTCTTTCCCAACTCAGAGCTGGCAAGCCAGCTTTACACTTGAACTAAAGACACTTTAGGTTTCCTTGGCTCTTGCGGGGAAGCTGCCCTACAACAAGCATGAAAATACAGATCAAGGTAGCATGCTTTTGCTTTTTCCCACAGCGCATCACCATATGTACCTGCTCCTGGGCTTGTTACTCCCGGAACAAAGTTCCTGCACATTCCTGCTCGAAATGACCCCTGGCGTCGGACTATTAAAGAAAAACAAAGAAAACAAATGGAAACAATATGTTAATTAACCAGAAACTGTTCTGCAGTAAGGTGGAGTTGGAGGGTGGAACCTGCAAATGTGGAGGGCAGGAGAGGGCAGACCTAGGGTTGAAAAAGACCAGATGAGAAAGATTTCCCCACTAGGCTGACGCGGGTTCAATGCTGGGATTACAAAAACTTCCAGGAAACAGGAGATTCGGATGCCACGTGGCAGGAGGGGGGAAAGTACATTTTTACACCTGAGAGGGTGAAATCATCTGCAGAAACTGGGGGAAGCTGTGGATGAACAGAAGTGCAAGTGCAGGAAAATTTGACACTGCGGAATCAGTCTTAGAGGGATGCAGCACCCCCCAAATGTCCAGACATGCTGGGTCGCTCGCTGCAACAGAATGTGACCAAACGACGATAGCCTCAGTTTAGTTTCTGTGCTCAGTACCCCAGATTCTGTCACCCTCAAAATAGGGGGCAGAAAGACAAAGGCATTCCCACTCTCCAGGGTTTTCTCTATTTGTTCTGTCACCCTTTTTGGATTCTGCCACCCGGGTTGCTGCCTTTACCGTCTCTTGGATGGGGCCGTCCCTGCTGACAGGCTGGTGGGTGGCCGGGAGGGGATCTTTGGATTGATTACATCACTCGTTTGTCTCGGCCTGGCTATAATGAAACCTCTGCAACGTGCACAATTAAGACGCCCAGCTCTGCGAAAGGTTCGTCTGTCATATGCATTAAAAGAAATGATAATCATAATTTCTGGCTGGCTGGAATTTCAGGATGGAAAAAAAGAGCCCTTCACGATCCTTACAGCTGTTCTCACTCTGGCATTTATAATTTTATTACTCAAATATGAGCTTTTGTTCGCTGTCCAAGCGTAATGAAAACATAATATTTCAATATAAAAATCCCCATTTACCTTTCAAGACTCTTTCCTGTCCAAAAAACGTTCCCTAGCAATTTGCGTCCAAAGCGGGTCTTTCTCCCATTATTCATGTCTTCCCTTGCTTGTTCACGTTAATGGGTGCTAATTCTCCTCCCGTGACATCATCACCGGTTCCCATGGCAACCAGCTGTGATGTCACAAACACAAGACAATGCCCTCTGGCGAGGAAACAAGGCCTGCTGGGAGAATGGGCAATTATCCCAAAGTGCAGCGGCCTCAAAGTATCTGCGGGCCAAAAACATACCCACAAGTTGACTTTTTGTGATCATTCCGTGCCGCACACAGGGGTGTGGACTTTTCCCCTCTGGCCACTGGGAATTTGTGGTAAATAACAGAATGCGAGGCAAAAAAGGCCTTTAGTCGTGCCACATTCATTCCTGATAGCCACAGAGCCTCCCAAGCACTCGTCCCGCCACTGACTGTTAGATCCCACTTTCTAAGCACATTACCAAAGACTCATAACAGAGAGGGGTTAAGGAGTGGGTTGGCTCTCAGAATTCTCTGCTTGCTCACTGCTGTTAGAGTGAACGACACAGCATGCTTGGACATGGGCGGGTGCTGCATCACAATAAGTGTGCATATTTTTTTGTAGAAAAAGCCCAGCAGGAACTTGTTAGCATAATAGGCCACACCCAACAGCCGAAGCTCATTAGCATACTAGGCCACACCACTGACAGCACAGCATATTAGCATATTAGGCCACACCCCCATGTTACCAGAAGAGTAGTCATCCAGCCATACCCTTTTGTTTCTTATTCTGTTGACCTTGTTTGTTGTCAGAACCCAAGGCTTTTTTGGTAGCAGGAATTAATTTGCATGTTAGGCCACATGCCCCTAATGTAGCCAATCCGAATGAGTTTCTGCTGTTGGGTGTGGCCTATTACGCTAATGAGTTCCTGCTGGGTGTGGCCAACTCAGGAGCCAGCCAGAACTCCGTTCCTGCCCCCAAATAGCCCTGCTTATATCTGCCAAAAGAGAGCTCACTCTCCCCCAACAGCTTTTCCTACATCAGGGGTCCTCAAACTACGGCCCGGGGGCCACATGCGGCCCGCCGAGGGCATTTTTCTGGCCCGCCGGGTGTGCCGCTGCCTGTCCTCCAATTCCCAGCAGCACACAAAGCAGCGGAAAAATTGCAGCCGACTCGTCCCGGGCCACATGACAAAGCCCCGCCCGCCTGCATCCAGTCAGCCCGGAGGAGGCAAAAGGAAGACTGGAAGAGGGTAAGTGTGGGGTGGCAGGCGCTCCGGCTGGCCCCAAGTCTCCTAGCCGGCTGAGAGGCCTCTCAGCCGGCTAGGAGACCTGCGCCAGTACCAAGAGCCGGGCGGGGGTCTTTTGTGCTGCTGGGAATCGGAGGGGGAGAGAGAGAGAGAGAGGTTTCTCTTTCCCATCATGATGCCTGCAGTAGTGGAGTTTCAGGGAGAAGCAGCTGGGGGCTTGCTGCCTTAAAAAGTTTGTGAGGATGCCGAGTTCTTTGTTTCTTCGGAGAGGGAAAGAAAACAGCCCCGTCAAGGGTGCCTTGCTTGCGCGGCCCCCCCCCCCCCGTGCGCCTTCCCTACCCGCAAAATAACATCTGAAATCTCCAACCAGATCTAGACTAACTGATGCACACTTGCATCACTTGTTACGACTAGCAGTGACAACTATGGAACTATGGACATTGACCCTCTCATTAGCCAAAAGCAGGCCCATAGTTCCCATTGAAATACTGGTAAGTTTGTTGATTTAACTTTACTTGTTCTTCATTTTAAATATTGTATTTGTTCCCATTTTGTTTTTTTACTTCAAAATAAGATATGTGCCGTGGGCATAGGAATTTGTTCATAGTTTTTTTTTTAAACTATAGTCCGGCCCTCCAACGGTCTGAGGGACAGTGAACTGGCCCCGTTTAAAAAGTTTGAGAACCCCTGTCCTACATAGTCAGGGGCCTTCCTTAGTGTGCAGAAAAATCCAAAAAAATCCAAAAAGTTTTTTAAAAACTTCAGGGACTGTTGAGTTCCCCCCAGTACCTTTTGAAATGGCCTTCACAGGGATCTCTAACTCCAGACATCAACTGTGAGAGATTACAATGTTCGGGGGGGGGGGGGGGATGTTTCTAACTGTTTCTGTCAGTAAAAGGCAGGGTTTTTACTGGCAGCAATCTAGGGTTGCCAAGTACCCCCCCTGGCCACCGGCAGTGGATCCAGATGCAGGCTGGGAAAATCCTGGAGATTTGGGGGTGGAGCCTGGGTAGGACAGGGACCTCAGTGAGGTACAATGCCATAAACTCCACCCTCCAAAGCATCCATTTTCTCCATGGAAAGTTATCTCTGTAGTCTGGAGATGAGCAGTAATTCCAGGGGATCCCCAGGTCCCACCTGGAGGCTGGCATCCCTAGGCAGCACCTTCTGTGTGACTTGATACCACCTGATTTGCATGACTCAGGTAGGCCCAGTTGCTTTTCTCCTGTTCATCAGCAGCCACCCTATGAAAGCCAGTGTGATATAACAGTTCGAGCTTCAGCCTGGGATCTGCGAGACCCAGGTTCAGATCCCCATCTTGCAGTGGAAGCTGACTGGGAGATTTTGGACCAGTCACATACTTTCAGCCTAGCCAACCTCACAGGGTTGTTGTGCAGATAACAAGGAGGAAATAATAATGTAAGTTGCTTTAGTCCCCACTGTGGAGAAAGACTGTAATTTTCCTAGGTAGAGGTTGCGGGGGAGGGGAGTGGAGATGGAAAGCTGAAGACAGATAAAGGTAGGTTGGCTGTTGGCTGGGAAGGAAATAGGGTTGCCAACTCCAAGTTGGGAAATTCCTGGACATTTGAGGGGTGGAGCCTGAGGAGGGTGGGATTTATACTGGACTACAGACCTGGGGAGGGTGGGATTTATACTGGACTACAGACCGGTATAATGCCATAGGCTGCACCCTGCAACCCCCTGACCCACCCACTGTCAAGTTTTTCCTCTTTCTTATGGAGCCGGCCGGGGTCTTCTCAGTTGGAGGCTGTTGTTGACTTCTCACAGAAACAAAAATACCCTCAGAGGATCAGCTGTGCAATCCCACATCTACACAGTTTGGTGCAGTGGTTACGAGCACAGACTCTAATCTGGGAGAACTGGGTTTGATTCCCCACTCTTCCACATGCAACTGCTGGAGGGACCTTGGGTCAGCCACAAGTTCTTTTGGAGTTCTTCTCTCAAGAGCAGTCCTTGGAAGATCTCTCTCAGCCCCACCTACCTCACAGGGTGTCTTTTATGGGGAGGGGAAGGGAAAGGGATTGTAAGTAGTGTTCCCTCTAAGCTTAGTGTGCGCTAGCTCAGTTTTTTTAGCCTCTAGCTCACACATTTTTGTCTTAGCTCAGGAAGGATGGCTCCGAAGCAAACTAATTTAGGCAGTAGGCATATTGCTCGCTCACAACATTAATGCCAGTGGCTCACAAAGCAGAATTTTTGCTCACAAGACTGCACAGCTTAGAAGGAGCGTTGATTGTAAGCCACTCTGAGACTCCTTCGGGTAGTGAAAGGCGGGGTATAAATTCAATGTCCTCCTCCTCCTCCTTCCAGTCTGGTGTCGTGGTTAAGTGCGCGGACTCTAATCTGGGAGAACTGGGTTTGATTCCGCACCCCTCCACTTGCACCTGGCTGGATGACCTTGGGCAAGCCATAGCTCTGTACCAGCTGTTCTCTCAAGGACAGCATGGGAAAGAGCTCTCTCAGCCCCACCTACCTCCCAGGGTGCCTGTTGTGGGGAGGGGAAGGGAATGGAGGTTGTAAGCCGCTCTGAGACTCCAAGTAAGTGAAGGGCAGGATATAAATCCAATCTCCTCCTCCTCCTCCTCCTCCTTTTCTTCTTCTTCTTCTTCTTCTTCTTCTTCTTCTTCTTCTTCTTCTTCTTCTTCTTCTTCTTCCTCTCTGTTCTCCCAACAAGTCTGCCCCAAGGGTGGGAATGCCAGTGGTGCTAAGGACTGTCTCTTCACCATCACTTTTTGGCTAGGGTTGCCCACTCCAAGCTGGGAGATTTCTGGAGATTTGGAAGTGGAGCTCAGAGAGGGTGGATTTTGGGAAAGGGAGGGAGCTTAGCAGGGATGTGACACCATCGAGTCCATCCTCAGCGGATCTCTGCTGTCTGAAAGCCAGTTTGGTGGAGCTCCAGTCCAAGTGAGCTTCATAGCAGAATGGTTGGCCCTGGTTAGCACTTGGATGGAAGACCATCCAGGAAGACCAGGGCTGTTATGCAGAGGCAGGCAATGGCAAACCACCTCTCCGCCTCTCTTGTCTTGAAGACCCCATGAGGGGTTGCCAGAAGTTGGCATCTGTGACAGGATGACACCCTTCACCGCCTCCCCGGCCCAAGTCTTGAGGCTCGAACCACTACGTGAATTGTCTCGATAGAATCCATTCATTGTCCGGGAGAAAGCAACCCCCCTATTCGATTGCTAATCAAGACACGGAGCAGAAAGGAAGCAGAATGGAGGGAAAGATGAAGGAGAAACTCCCAGAGGCAGAATGAATAGGGGAACGTTTGCACAGTTTTTCCACTAAAAGGGAGCTGTGTTTGGCCTGGGATTCCCTTCCAGGGACGCGGTTCCATAAATTAAACTCATGTTTTGTTTTTTTTAACATCAGTCCATCTCACCACAAGGTCTCCACGCCGTGCCATTTCTAGACCACGTTGGGAGTGTCAGCCATAAATCTCCGGGTGTGGAAGTACCAGAGGGCTGAGAGTTACGATCCAGACACGAGGTGTAAATTGCCGCGTGTTAACTCTGGCTCTTCCGCCCCCTCCTTTCTCTTTAATACGATCGTCCTAACAACCCAGAATTAACAAGATTCAGTTTAAGGTGACGTTCATTTCCAATTAGCCGGCCACGGTTGAAGAACGGAGCCACACAAAACACCCAGAACTGGAAGCGGACGATGGAAAAATCTGGTTCCTTCCTTTGGAGGTCTACCCACAAAGTCTACCCTTCCCCTCCCATCCACGTGTTCCAGAACAGTTTTGGTGGTCCCTAGGGATGTCTCGCTACCTCCTGACAAATTTCAAATATGTTATGATGGCCTGACACCTTGCGGAGGGGGACTTTTTGACCAAAATATTACGACCAGGAAGAAATTTGCGGGTAACCTGGAAGAGGAACTGGGTTCATGCATTCACTTCGCGTGATCTGGACACTATAGTTCTGTTGATGCAGCCCAAATGTGCATTTGCCTTTTTAGCAATTGCATCATACTACTGTCTTCCGATGTATTCCAAGGAATGTTGTCCAACCTCTGCTTCTCCCTTGCCTTGAAAGCTCCTTGACTGGGTCACCATAAGTCTTGGATGGGAGACCACCAAGGAAGGCTCTGCAGAGGAAGGCCATGGCCAGCCACCTCTGCTTCTCACTTGCCTTGAAAGCCCCTGGCTGGGGCCACCATAAGTCTTGGATGGGAGACCACCAAGGAAGGCTCTGCAGAGGAAGGCCATGGCCAACAACCACCTCTGCTTCTCACTTGCCTTGAAAGCCCCTAGCTGGGGTCACCATAAGTCTTGGATGGGAGACCACCAAGGAAAGCTCTGCAGAGGAAGGCAATGGCCAACCACCTCTGCTTCTCCCTTGCCTTGAAAGTCTCTGGCTGAGGTCCCCATAAGTCTTGGATGGGAGACCACCAAGAAAGGCTCTGCAGAGGAAGGCCATGGCCAACAACCACCTCTGCTTCTCACTTGCCTTGAAAGCCCCTAGCTGGGGTCACCATAAGTCTTGGATGGGAGACCACCAAGGAAAGCTCTGCAGAGGAAGGCAATGGCCAACCACCTCTGCTTCTCCCTTGCCTTGAAAGTCTCTGGCTGAGGTCCCCATAAGTCTTGGATGGGAGACCACCAAGGAAGGCTCTGCAGAGGAAGGCCATGGCCAACCACCTCTGCTTCTCCCTTGCCTTGAAAGTCTCTGGCTGAGGTCCCCATAAGTCTTGGATGGGAGACCACCAAGGAAGGCTCTGCAGAGGAAGGCCATGGCCAGCCACCTCTGCTTCTCACTTGCCTTGAAAGTCCCTGGCTGAGGTCCCCATAAGTCTTGGATGGGAGACCACCAAGGAAAGCTCTGCAGAGGAAGGCAATGGCCAACCACCTCTGCTTCTCCCTTGCCTTGAAAGTCCCTGGCTGAGGTCCCCATAAGTCTTGGATGGGAGACCACCAAGGAAAGCTCTGCAGAGGAAGGCAATGGCCAACCACCTCTGTTTCTCCCTTGCCTTGAAAGTCCCTAGACTGGGTCACCATACGTTTTATGGGAGACCACCAAGGAAGACTCTTCAGGAGAAAGGAAAAACTGACCATCTCTGATACCACCTCTTAGTACCCCCCCCCCCATTTTTTGGATGTGTGCTGAAGAGTTCGAGCGTTTCACCAACCTCATTCGCTCCACCGGTCTTCCTTGGAACACACGGGCAGCGTGCAAATGCCTTACTAGAGAGTAGCCCCAGTATGTTTGTGTAAAGCAAAACAAGCTCTCCAAAAGCAACTCTGAAGCACAAACAGTCATTTAGTTGATCAGTCACTTGGACCCTGACATTTTAAAACTGAAAACGTTAAAAGAATGTAGCATAGAAGAACGGTTTTCCCCACTGGGGAGAAAGAGGTGAGGGTCAAGAGACGATCTGGTGGATCTTACACAAGAGGAGCTGTTCAGTAGTGGTTCAAAGGCTACAGTGATTTCCGCGTAGCTCTTTTCTTCAGCTGCAAATATATACGGAAACCCCCACCCCCCCAAAACACGCCCACAAAATGCAAGTAACCATAAGAAACATAGCTGCTACAACCTTTCATTTGTGTGGCCTGATTCATACTTCTGTTACTAGAGTGGCCGGTAAGGGCAACCGATCTGAATGTACTGAAGAAGAAGAAGAAGAGATTGGATTTATATCCCGCCCTTCACTCACTTGGAGTCTCAGAGCGGCTTACAAACTCCTCTCCCTTCCCCTCCCCACAACAGGCACCCTGTGAGGAAGGTGGGGCTGAGAGAGCTCTTTCCCAAGCTGTCCTTGAGGGAACAGCTGGTTCAGAGCTATGGCTTGCCCAAGGTCATCCAGCCAGGTGCAAGTGGAGGAGTGGGGAATCAAACCCGGTTCTCCCAGATTAGAGTCCACGCACTTAACCACGACCCCAAACTGGCTCCCGATAATCAATACTTATCAGTACTGATAAGTATTGGAGTCGGGAGAGTATGGAATAGTGAAACAGCTAGATCTTTATTGCTGGTCTGGATGAAGCATACAACCCAGGGCTCAAAGCCCTCCTTTTATGCCACTCAGGGATAATCCCCTGACCTCGCCCAACTGGCCTGATAGGCGAATATCAGTCTATTTACATCTCATAGGTTCCCGGGGAGAAACCTAGGTACATGATTGGTGGCCGGTTTGAATCCACCTGGCCTTTGTTCTACCTGGCTGAAGCTCAGGTAGTTTCTTGGCCATGTGCTCTGGCCACATGGTGGTCGCCATTACTGGAGCACATGGCGACCGCATGGTCAATACATAACAAGCACCATTGGCTTCTCTATGTCTATTCTTGTGTAAAGTGAGAGGAGGACATCCTCTCAGCTTTTGCAGGCTGGATGGTGTGTGTCTGAAAGCCAGAAATGTGGACTCTGTGTGTATGTGTGTGTGTGTGTGTGTAAGCCAGAAATGTGCCCAGGTTGCTAGAATGTTCTGAGTGAAACCAGAGCACCGTTGGCCCTCACTGAACATGCTCAAAATGCGGAGTTCACACATGTGAACGAGAGCATAGTGTTTTGGGCTCTGTTCCGGTGTAGTTTGGACTTCAGCAGCACCCCTCCTGGCCCTTGATTTCTGAATCTTAGCGGAGGCCTTACAAGTGGCGATGAACTCTCATAGAATTGCGAACTATGGCTTGGAAAATTCCTAGAGCTTTTGAGTCTGGTGCCTGTGGAGAGGGGAAATTGAGGATTTCACCTAGAGCCAGTTTGGTGTAGTGGTTAAGTGCGTGGACTCTAATCTGGGAGAACTGGGTTTGATTCCCCACGCCTCCACTTGCAGCTGCTGGATGACCTTGGGCAAGCCGTAGTTCTGGCAGAGCTGTTCTTGACAAAGAGGAGTTTCTCTCAGAGTTCTCTCAGCCCCACCTACCTCACTGGATGTCTGCTGTGGGGAGGGGAAGGGAAAGGCGTTCGTAAGCTGCTCTGAGACTCCTTTGGGTAGTGAAGGGCGGGGTATAAATCCACTCTCTTCTTCTTTTTCTTCTTCTTCTCCTTCTTCTAGACTCTACGGTATACCATAGAGAAGGTGTGGCCAAACTTGTTTAACGTAAGAGCCACACAGAATAAATGTCAGATGTTTGAGAGCCACAAGACATGAACAAATATCACACACACATTTTATTGAACAATATGCAAATTTGCTTTTTTATTAACATTAAATGAGACTGCCAAAAGTAAAAACAAAACACAGTGGCCAACCAGATCGTCTGAACAGCCAACAACAGGACACAGAGGCCGAGGCCTTCCCCTGACTTTGCCAGCTAGCACTAGGATTCAGAGGATTAGTGCCTCTGAATGTGGAGGTTCCCCTCAGCCTCCACGGCTAATTGCCATTGATAAGACTTATCCTCCATTAATCCCTCGAACCCCCTCTGAAAGCTGTTTATCCCTGTGGCCTTCACTACGGCCTCTGGTCGAGGATCTCAACATTTTAATCCCTCTCTGTGTCAGGTAGTATTTCCTTTTGTCCGCCCTGCACCTACTGCGCATCAGCTTCATGGGGTGCCCTCGAGTTCTAGTTTTTTGGGAGATGGAGAAAAACATCTCTTTGTCAGCTCTCTCCAACCCACGCCTAAGATGCCTGGAAAGAGAGACGGGCTTATGATGAAAAGCCTGAGCCAACATTCATTCAACCAGTACCAGCTAGATCAAACCAAGCCGAGACTTGCCCTGGGAACTGGGAGCTCCTTTTTGGGTTGGGGGGGGGGGGGAGTCTTAAATCCCCCTTCCTTCTCTTTTTCTACAGGCTTCCAAAAATGGCTCATAATTTTCTCCACAGTTCCATCTTAAGCGGCTTGACGTACTGTCTTTGGCAAGCACCCTTGTCAATCGCCGCACACACTCGCCAAGCCATCTGAATGTCCCATTGGTGTTGGCCTGGTTTCCAACACAGTTCCCGAAGTCCAGCAGTGGGATGAGGTGGGGGACGGAGACCGGTGAACTGTTTAAAAGATTGCATTCTCTGAACAGAAGGCCTTTGTGTTCATGCCTGAATTGAAAAGCTCAGCAGCACATGTCTTTTCACTGTATTCCCCTTCTCTGGAGAAGCTTTCACTGATGTCCATTTGGGTGGGAAGGAGCTGTGGCTCATATAGAAGCTTCTTGCCATATAGAAGGTCCCTGGTTCGATCCCCAGCATCTCCTGTGAAAGAATCCGGCAGTAGGTGATGTGAAAGACCTGAGGCTAGAGTTCCCTCTAAGCTGAGTTAGTGTGAGCTAGCTCACAGGGTTTTTTTTAGCCTCCAGCTCACCCATTTTTGTCTTAGGTCAGGAAAGATGGCTCCAGAGCAAACTGATGTATGCAGCAGCCAAATCACCAGCTCACAACTTCAATCCTAGTAGCTAAAGAAGTAGAATAGCTTAGGCTGTTTTTACATCTGACTTTCCCACTGGAATCATTCTAGTTCCAAAAAAACCTGCCCACACCTCTGTGCGGTGTGAAACCGTGCTGCTACTGAAATGTCCACATCTACTAATTGCCCTCCTGTGGTCAAGCTAGTATTCAACCGGCTTGATTCTGCTTTAAACAATTGCTGTTGATTAGTGCACTTAGACCCCCTGGAGTGAAATTTCACACCACTGTGAAATCAGCACAGGAAAAGACAGCAGTCAAACTACTTTAGAGGGGAGGTGTAAAATGACCCTTAGAAGGAGCCTTGCCTGAAACCCTCGAGAGTCAAACCTCCACGTTCAGAGGCCCTGATCCTCTGAATCCCAGAGCCAGGAGGCAACCTCAGGGGAAGGCCTTGGCCCCTCTGCCCTGTTCAGATCAACAGACCAATAGATTAAGGCCAAATCTACACCTCCCCTCTGAAGTAGTTTGACTGCTGTTGTTTTCCTACACTTATTTCACACGGGTTTCAAATTTCACTTTGCTTTTTCCCCCTGGGTCTGAAGAGCAGTAAGCAACAGGATCTGTTTAAGGCCCAATTCACACCTCCCCTCTGAAGTGGTTTGACTGCTGTCTGTTCCTAGGCTCATTTCACGCTGGTTTCAAATTTCACTCCCTGGGTCTGAAGAGTACTAAGCAACAGGGTTTGTTTAAAGCAGTGTAATGCTAGCTTGACCACAAGAGAGCAATTAACAAATGTAGACGGTGATTTTTAAACTAGAACAAGTATGGTTTGGAACTAGAAACAAGTATAGACGGTTTTTTTTTTTTTTTGAAACTAGAATGATTCCAGCGGGAAAGTCAGATGTAGATTTGACCTTGCTCTCTGAAACTATCTTCAAGGGGGGAAAGTACATGGAGATAAAGAAATTGGCCATGAGGGATTTGGAGAAGGAAGATTTGAGTCAGGGAAATTTCCCAATCATATACCTCTGCACTACCCCTCCTCTCCCTGTGGGCTCCCAGCTTCTCACTGTGTTGTATGGTAAAGTGGCTAACTACTGTTCGGATGGCCAACTCCCAGCTGGGGCCCAACATTCTCCTGCAGTTACAACTCATCTCTAGACTACAGGTATCAGTCCCTCAAAGGAAATCACAGCTTCAGAGGGAAGATTCTATCTTATAGCACAGACGGCACAGCCCTCTCTAGGAATTGCCAGAAACTCTGTGGCTTTAACTATAACATTTCCAGGAATTTCCTATAAAGGCAAGGATTTACTTTGGGGTTTCCCCTGGAAATAACATCACCCCCATCATTGGCAGCACTCCCTCACCTCCCTGCCCCCCAATTCCTGCCAGCTGCTTGGCTTTCCTGGGTAATCATAGCTATATAATGTTCTAGAAGAGAAGAAATGCTGAGTACTGTTGGACGTCTTAATAACTCCTTAAGAAAAGCCCTGCTGGATCAGGCCAGTGGTCCATCCAATCCAGCATCCCATCTCACACAAGTGGCCAGCCAGTTCCTCTGGAAGGCCAACAGTGGGGCAGAGAGGCTGAGGCCTTCCCCTGATAAGAACATCAGAAGAGCCCTGCTGGATCAGAGCAATGGTCCATCTAGCCCAGCATCCTGTCTCCCACAGTGGCCAACCAGTTCCTCTGGAGGGCCTACAACAGGGCAGAGAGGCCGAGGCCTTCCCCTGAGGAGAGCATCAGCAGAAGAGACCTGCTGGGTCAGACCAGTGAGGGTCCACCTAGTCCAGCATCCCGTCTCACACAGTGGCCAGCCAGTTCCTCTGGAGGGCCAACAACAGGGCAGAGAGGCCGAGGTCTTCCCATGATGTTGCCTCCTGTCTCTGGGATTCAGAGGCTGACTGCCTCTGGAAGTGGAGGTTCCCTTCAGTCCCATGGTGGCTAGAAGCCACCAATAGACCTCTCCTCTATGAATGTATCGAATTCCCTTTTAAAGCCATCTATGCCTGTGGCCAGAACAAAGGGGACATCAAATCAGTCCTCTCAGGCCCCTTTGAGAATCCTTGAAGGGAAAATTTGAGGATGCGGATTTCGAAATTATCCTCCCTGCTATTCCTTGTGGGAGCCCAGCTTGGTACTTCCTAATATAAAAATCCAATCCAGTTTTGGTCAAGTTCCAGATTTCAAAAAAAAATTCTTTCCCTTCTCTCTTCTCTTGAAAGGCCCATCTCCCTACAAGACGCACCCATGGTTAGTTAATGACCAGCTTTCTCTGTCGTCCGACAGTCCATTATTCAACAAACCGCACTCAACCCGCCATGTCCAGAGTCAGTGGAAAGTCTTACCGAGGTGGCCACACACAGACTGGGAACACTCATTCAACAACACCTCGGTGTTTATTCTATTTGTTCGGGTGGGATGTGCCAGAATTCAGCGCGCACCATGTGGAATAATACTAATATTTATATGGCGTCTATGCTGCGAGATCCCCATCCAGTACTTCTAGAAGTGGCAAGCGGGCAATGGCGGAGAGGGAGAGCTGTGTGGAAGAACAGGTCGTTGGACAGTTGAGCTACGTTAGACGGATTGATCTTGAAAGAAATGCAAGAAGGAAGACCTTTCCAGGACGGTAGGGATATTGGAATAGCGGACGTCGGGAAGCGGGGCTCTGGCTCGGTGGGAGAACCTCTGATTTGCACGCAGAAGGTCCCAGGTTCAATCCCAAGCTTCTCCATTTAAAAGGGTCTGGTAGTAGGTGATGTGAAAGACCTCTGCCCAAGACCCTGGAGACCAACTGCTGGTCTGAGTAGACAATACTGACCTTGGTGGACCAAAGGGCCAATTCTGTATAAGGCAGCTACATGTGAACGTTTTGTTCAGGAGAGGGGCCCTGGCTCAGTGGAAGAGGATCTGCTTGGCGTGCCGAAGGTCCCAGGTTCAACCCCTGGCATCTCCAGTTAAAAGGACCAGGCAGGAAGTGATGTGAAAGACCTCTGCCTGAGATCCTGCAGAGCTGTAAAGAGGGGCTGTGGCTCAGTGGAAGAGCCTCTGCTTGGCATGCAGAAGGTCCCAGGTTCAATCCCCGGCATCTCCAGTTAAAAGGACCAGGCAGGAGGTGGTGTGAAAGACCTCAGCCTGAGAGACCCTGGAGAGCCACTGCCCATCTGAAGAGACAATACTGACCTTGATGGACCAATTTGAGTCAGTATAAGGCAGGTTCATGTGTTTACGTGTTCATGTACATTGTTAGACAAGGTCCCAGATCAGGCCACTCAGCTTTGAGAGCCAGTTTGGTGTAGTGGTTAAGTGCGCGGACTCTAATCTGGGAGAACTGGGTTTGATTCCCCACTCCTCCGCTTGCACGTGCTGGATGACCTTGGGCAAGCCATAGTTCTGGCACAGCTGTTCTTGAAAAAGAGCAGCTTCTGTCAGAGCTCTCTCAGCCCCACCTCCCTCACAGGGTGTCTGTTGTGGGGAGGGGGAGGGAAAAGGGAGTGTAAGCCGCTCTGAGACTCCTTCGGGTAGTGAAGGGCGGGGTGTAAATCCAATCTCTTTTCTTCTGGGAACTAAACGCCCCATTGAAAAGTCCTGAATACGATTCAGCGTTGACTTATTTATTTATTTGATTTATAAGCCGCTCTCCCCGCTGCGCAGGCTGCCTTAGGAAGGCCCTGTAAATTTCTTATCCTGCTGATGGACCGTCATAATGAAGCATGCTTGGTAAAATGCTCTCATTTGTCCTCCCGTGTTTGTGCTTGGGGTTACCTGTCCTTTCAGGAGGAGATACCTAGGCCAATGGGTAATTATGGTACACGCACCAGCTCTGGGTGAATGGGGCCTTAGAAGAAGAAGAAGAAGAAGAGATTGGATTTATATCCTGCCCTTCACTCACTTGGAGTCTCAGAGCGGCCTACAAACTCCTTTTCCCTTCCCCTCCCCACAACAGACACCCTGTGAGGTAGGTGGGGCTGAGAGAGCTCTTTCCCAAGCTGTCCTTGAGGGAACAGCTGGTACAGAGCTATGGCTTGCCCAAGGTGATCCAGCCAGGTGCAAGTGGAGGAGTGGGGAATCAAACCCAGTTCTCCCAGATTACAGTCCGTGCACTTAACCACTACACCAGACTGGCTCTCAGTAGTGGATGTTGCTGGAACCCAACCTGGTTTCTCTGGGATTCCTTGCCTGTCCGAATCCGACATCTTTGCAGTGGAGTAGATGGACCACAGGGGTCGTGGAATGGTATGCTGTCAGCTCTCAGAAGTTAAGCACTGTTGGTTTTAGGATGGGAGAGCACCAAGGAAGACTCTTCAGAGGAAGATGATGGCAAACCATCTCTGCTTTTTTGCTTGCCTTGAAAGACCCTTGTGGGGTCACCATAAATCTTGGATGGGAGACCACACCAAGAAAGACTCTGCAGAGGAAGGCCATGGCCAACCACCTCTGCTTCTCACTTGCCTTGAAAGACCCTTGCTGGGGTCGCCATAAGTCGGTTGTGACTTGGTGCTCCGTATGTGCAGAGATGGACCACTGATCGGATCCAGCAATGCTTCTCTTACCTTCTGTACCTTTTTGCTCTCTGTAGCAAAGGCAGAGTCAGAAGCAGCGTGGAGATCCAAGTTGTCCTTAGACTAATTGGGACAGCTTCGCCTGTCCTTAATTTTACTATCTAGGGGATGCCAACTGGCTTGGAGAAGAATGGAAATGAAATATGAGACGACGAAAGGCTTTTCGTAATACAGTTCACGAAAGGAGGTTTCCCTTGGATGGAGAAACCAGGCCCTGAACAGAGGTCGGTCGAATGTCGAGCAATGAGAAATACATGTGAGCGGAGAAGGCAAAATAGGATTCATGTATTATTGGTGATGAATCCTACTCATTTCTGACCATCTTGATTTTCTTTTTTTAGGCGAGCCCTGGGTCTAGATGACAGTTCAGAAAGTTGCCATTTACTTATTTATTTAAAACATTTTTATCCCACCTCTCCACCCAATCTGGGTCCACAAGGCGGTGAACATTTTTTTAAAAGAAATATGTCAACAATAAAAAGTCAAGTTAAAATTATAAAATTCTATGAAAAACACATAAGCAAACCACAGAAGAAGAAGAAGAAGAAGAAGAGATTGGGTTTATATTCCACCCTTTACTCACTCAGAGTCTCAGAGCGGCTTACAAACTCCTTTTCCTTCCCCTCCCCACAACAGACACCCTGGGAGGTCGGTGGGGCTGAGAGAGCTCTGAGACAACTGTCCTTGAGAGAACAGCTGGTACAGAGCCATGGCTTGCCCAAGGTCATCCAGCAGCTGCAAGTGGAGGAGTGGGGAATTAAACCCGGTTCTCCCAGATTAGAGTCCGCGCACTTCCTTCCTGAGCTGAGACAAAAATGTTGATATCCCGCCCTTCACTCACTCGGAGTCTCAGAGCGGCTGACAATCTCCTTTCCCCTCCCCTCCCCACAACAGGCACCCGGTGAGGTTGGTGGGGCTGAGAGAGAGCTCTGCTCTTGAGAGAACAGCTCTGAGAGAACTTGTGACTGGCCCAAGGTCACCCAGCTGGCTGCATGTGGAGGAGTGGGGAATCAAACCCGGTTCTCCCTGATTAGAGTCCGCGCACTTCACCACTACACCAAGCTGGTTCTCAAGGAGGGCCAATAAGCGCTATTGAGGGTATGTGTTAGGCCGCCGGTGCCTACTCGCTGGGACTCCCTGCTCAGCTGTGTTGAGACTCCCTAAATGCGGGTGCGGAAGCCGCAGAATACGGGAGCTGTGAGACTACTTTACCTCCTTTTTAAAAATAATTTTGTATTAGTTTTCAGAGAAAAAGAAAGTAAAACACAAACAAAAACAAACAAAGGGAGACCAACTGCCATACCACACGTATGGGGACCCTTACTATAAGTATCTAAATAAATTTCCCTAACCAGAATCATTTTACAGTTCACCTACAATATTCAATATGTTTCTGCGTAGAGCTGACATGTTCCATAAACATTCAGTCACAGTTTAGTTCAATAGTTTTCCAACCCTTTGTCAAACCTTGTCCAGTTATTTTCCAAAATTTCTTCCTTTTGATCTGAAAGTTGCAAAGTTAGTTCGTCCATTTTGGCCGTTTCCAATAATTTGTAGATTATTTCTTCTTTAGACGGGACCTCTCCTTTTTTCCAGTATTTTGCATATAAAATTCTAGCCATGGTAATCATATGTATAATCATATAGCTATCTAATTTTTAAAATGACTCTTGGATACAATTATTCTGTAAATTATTCTTCCTAATAATCTTCACTGGCGTACCTTCTTGCTAAGCCTAAGAGGAACTGTAGTTTTCATGACCTCCCAGATTGAATTGGAAGGCTGAGAAAACTGGCATTTCCGTCAGCCTCCGCAATCCCGGTCATTATGAGCTTGCGATGACAGTCGCTCTCCTGCCAGATACCATAATCGGTGCCACCAACTGTGCAGAAATGAATGTATTTAAAATACGGGTGTATTTGGCTCTATCAGAGCTGAAAAAAATAGCTTATCTTATTGGTATTCATCGGCTGTTCTTTCAGCCAGATAAAGAGGGGGGGTGTTTTTTCAGTGATCGAGCATAGCCGATCCCAGATAATCCAGGAAAAAAACTGGGATTATCCAGGAAAACATGATAGCTGCGGTTAAACAGCATTTAAAGAGAATGCCCTCCCTTTCAACGCCATTTCAGGTGAAGCTACAGCTTCATGAATGCCTTTAAATGACCACGACACATTTAAATGCCTTCAGCTCCATTATAGCTTATGGGGACCATTATAGTCAATGATCCTCATAGGCTATAATCAGGAATCTGCGTGGGAGTATGTGGGAGTCTGGGTGGTCTGTTTTCTTTTTTTAGATAGCGGCACCAAATTTTCAGTGTAGCTTCTGTTGCCTCTAGTCAAAAGAACCCCCAAGTTTCAAAAAGATTGGGCCACAGGGTCCAATTCTATGGGCCTTTCAAAAAGGTGACCCCATCCTCCATTACGTCCAGTGGAGGGGGGAAACAGCAAAAAGCAGGGACTAATGTCAGTCCAGAGAGTCTCTGCAATAGAAACTGAAGGAGGGCGGCATTTTTGCAGAACCCGTGCCCCTGTGGCAATGCCAGCTCAACAAATCCAATGGGGGCAGAGTTTGCAGGCCTAGCACAGCCAGTGCATGTACAGAATGCCCATCAGAACTCGTGCATGTACAGAGTGCCCAGAAGGACCAATGCCAGCTCAACGAATCCTAGCAAGGTGGGGGTCCAAGCCCAGCATAGCCAGTGCATGTACAGAGTACCGAGCAGTACCAGTTCAATGTATTAATGCCCAGCAAAACCCAGGGCCTTCCCTTAATTGCCTTATTTTTTTCCACCACTGAAAACAACAGAGGATGGGGCACCTTCTTTGGGCGTTCTGCCAACAGAATGAGAATTGGAAGAAGGCATTCTCTGTGCAAGATTTGATTGGCACCCTCCGATTTTTTCATTAGTATTTACATTACGTCTTTGATTATGATGACCTCTAAAAATTGGGGTGCTTATGACAACCTCGCGGTTTAAAGATCGCACGACAACCTGCAGAAATTGCGATGGACTCTTCTTTGAAGAAGCACACGCATGAAATGAGTTTACACCGCGGACTTGTCAGAGGTTCTTGACATTTATTTTTGATTGTTATAAGTGTAAACAATCAGTGATTTTGGATGTTCGTGTATGGCACTGAAGAGCTACGTATGTGGAGTCAGTGTCATTTTGAAATTATGTAACAACTAGAAACCTGATATTAGTGGTTAAGGCACTGAGCTGCAGACCGGAAGGTCTGTAGTTCAGCAGTTCGAGACCCGAGTGCCGCGTGACGGAGTGAGCTCCCGTCTCTGGCCCTAGCTCCTGCCAACCTAGCAGTTCGAAAGCAAGAAATTGCAAGCAGATAAATAGGTACCACTTTGGTGGGAAGGGAACAGCGTTCCGTGCACCTCGGCGTCTAGTCATGCTGACCACATGACCATGGAAACATCTTCGGACAGCGCTGGCTCTTCGGCTTGGAAACGAGGATGAGCACCACCCCCTAGAGTTGGATTCGACTAGCTTTCGAGCAAGGGAAACCTTTACCTTTAACTAGGACACACTGAATGGTGGTCATAGTTTGTGCTGAACAGCCGCCTAGAGCCAGTCCGCTGGCTAGGCGGGATATAAATCGAAATAATAAATAAATAAATAAACAAACACTATAACAGAGAAATAATAAGACAGTGGATATTGCAAAGATAATTTATATTAAATAATGTAAAGACAATTCTGTAGTAGGAACAAATACATATTTATTTTATACAAAATTTCATAAGTACAGTCAGTATAAAACAATTAAGAAAGGGAGCCAATTTCACAGTGTTTGTTTGATTGTTGGATTCTGGTCAACTGTGGGCCTCCTCTTTGTATTGTTAGCCCATTGCAGCAAGCCAATTGGTGCGGCCAGTCCAAAGGTTCTCTGTGATATAAAGGTTTCCCTTGCTCGAAAGCCAGTCGAATCTGACTCTAGGGGGCAGTGCTTATCTCAGTTTCCAAGCCAAAGAGCCAGCATTGTCCAAGGACTTCTCCGTGGCCACGTGGCTGGCATGATAAACGTTGAGGCGCGCGAAACGCTGTTCCCTTCCCACCACAGTGGTACCTCTTTATCTACTTGCTGTTTCTTGTTTTCAAACAGCTAGGTTTACACGGCCTTGCTCAGGGCGCACCTGGAGTACGGTGTACAGTTCCGGAGGCCTCACTTCAAAAAGGATGCGGACAAAATTGAGAGGGCGCAGAGGAGAGCGATGAGGATGATCGGGGGGCATGGAGACCAAGAAGCCCTACAAGGAAAGGCTGAGGGACTTCTTGGGAATGCTCAGTCCTGAGAAGAGGAGGTTGAAGGGGGACAGGAGTGCTCTCTTTAAGTATCTCAAAAGCTGTCATTGGGAGGAGGGCAAGGAGCTGTTCCAGTTGGCAGCAGGGGAGAGGACCAGAAGCAATGGGTTTAAATTACATGCAGAAAGGTATCGGCTGGATATTAGGAAAAACTTTTTCACGGTCAGAGTGGTTCAAAGGTGGAATCAGCTTCCCAGGGAGGTGGTAAGAAGCTCCCCTTCACTGGCAGCTTTCAAGAAGAGGCTGGACGAATATTTGTCAGAGATGCTTTAGGCTGGTCCTGCATTGGGCAGGGGGGTTGGACTTGTATGGACTGTATGGCCCCTTCCATCTCTATGATTCTACGATTCTTTCTTGTAGTGCATGCTTGCTGTCCTGCTGGCTTGCCAGGTTCCTGTCAAGACGCAAGATTCGAGCTGTTTCCTGTTCCCCGTCTTGCTGGCTTCCCAGGTCCCCCCGCCATCCAGCATCACAACAAACGGGTTCCGCCCAGCCTCATCCCCGAGCCTTGCTCTTTGAGAACGGAAGATACAGTTTCAGACATATCCTTTCCATGCCTGAGGCTGAAGCGGCTCAGTCCTGGCAGGGAATGACCAGCTTTTGCCAGCGCCGGTGCCAAAACTGCTTTTCCATTTACTCCTTGGCCGAGGAGACCGCTCTACTGTATGTCAGAGGGATGCAGACTTTCCTCTTCGGAGGCCCATCCGTCAATTTCCTTCGGAGGAGCTGGCTACCAGAAGTCAGCCACAAGTGGAAGTGCCAACAGACGGCAGATGCTCCAGAGCCTGCTAGGCCCGAGTCCTGACAGCAATCTCTGGCCCGCGGGGTTCATGGCAGGGAGAACAGCACAAAAACATAAGGTGTCCGTGTCAAGCTCGGACATCTGGGGAGGCTAATTGCTAGCTGTCCGGAGGTTCATGGACTTGGACGAGAGATAAGCGTGTGGGGGGGTTTTCTGGGAGCCTCAAATCAACCCTTGGCCCTCCTCGAGCTTATGATTTCTGCTCCGAACTCTTTTTGGAGTGTCGTGTTCAGTTCAGGAAGGTCGTTTTGACATTTCAGAAAGAGCCGGGAGGAGAGCTCGAGTGCAAGAAGGCAGAAAGGGTGGCCAATCTGTAATTTAGAAGGCATGAGCGGAAAAGGGTCTGGCTGGTTTACTTCTGTGCTGTCCGAGAGACTAAGACAGTTTCGCCTCCGTATTCTGCACGAGAGCGCCAGCCATGTGTACTGCAGGTTTAGCAATAACAAGGTCCCACTGGAAGCAAACGACTACTAATAATACTCAGGGGTCCGTTGGAGCGGGAGCGCACAGGAGCGCAGCTCCGGGAGTGAGGAGCCCAGGGGGCGGGCACATGACCAAGCCACGCCCCCTCCTCGGCTTCCCCGAGCAGTGCAGAGCCACAGCGCCCCGGGGAAAGCCCTGCTAGGGTCTTTATTGTTTTTAATGTTTTGTTTTAATATTGATAATTTTATCATTGTTCCTTTTATGACTGTGTGCTGCTTTTCCAGAGACTTGCTCAAGTTGGCATATAAATTTTCTAAGGATACCATTTTTTATCTGGGCACATGGCACATAAGTACTGGAGAAATTTCACCAACCCTTCAGCAGCTTCCACCCCATCAGTTTGGTGTAGTAGTCAGGAGTTGGACTCTAATCTGGGAGAACCGGGTTTGATTCCCCACTCCTCCACGTGCAGCTGCTGGTGTGATCTTGGGCGAGTCACAAGTTCTCTCAGAGCTGTTCTCTCGTGAGCAGTTCTCAAAAGACCTCTCTCAGCCCCACCTACCTCACAGGGTGTTTTGTTGTGGGGAGGGGAAGGGGAAGGGATGGGTGGTGCACATGTCCTGAGTATCTCAAGTCTACTTGAAACCTGGTGGTTTCAAGGGAGCAGGAAGAGAATGAGGGTGTGTTCTTGACGCTTATTTTTATTGCACAAAGTATTAGATGGGGAAGGGAATGAAGGAAGAGCAGGTCAGTTTCACTCACCTGTGGAGTGGAGCCTGAGGGGTGGGTGTTGCCTTCTGACACACTTCCGGTATGTTAGGGGGTGTGGCATATGCAAATGAGTTATGCTAATGAGCTCCTGCACCTCTTTTTCTATGAAATGACCCCTGATAATACTCATATTAGTATTACTCATAATAGTAAACTGCTACTGGTTGAAAAGTTTAGTGGGAGTAATTACAAATTGGTGTAGGGTCTCCTTGGGTCCAGTGGCAATCATCTGGATGCACTCCCCCAGGGTTCCCCAGCATGGTGTCTGTGGGTACCCCAGCGCCAGCTGAATCTTTCTTGGTACCCACCACTGTTTCCTCTAAGCTGAGTCAGTGTGAGCCAGCTCACAGTTTTTAGCCTCCAGCTCACACATTTTTGCTTTAGGAAGGATGGCTCCAGAGAGCAAACCAATGTATGCCAAATCGCTCGCTCACAACCTTCATGTCAGTAGCTCACGAAGTAGAATTTTTGCTCACAATCCACAGTTTAGAGGGAGCGTTGGTACCCACCGAGTGTTTTTAGAAAGTGAGCGTGGCCGGGTGGGGCTTCTGTCCAGCATGGCTTCTGACTGATCATTGGAGGCGGATCAAGCTGGGTAGCCGTGTTAATCCACCTGTAGCAGGAGAAACGAGTAAGAGTCCGGTAACGCCCTAAAGACTAACAAAATCTGCGGCAGGGGAGGAGCTTTCGTGACTCACTGCTTCCTTTTTGAGAACTGCCAATTTGAAATGGACTAGACAGCTGTTATGCTTGGGACGAAGCGCTGTTGGACTGTTACGTGTTTTTTTCCTGAAGGCTTACGCTCCATTCAAGCAGTCCTGACGAAGATGGAGGAAACTCACTGATACTCCAGAATAGTGCATTGACCGCCTGGAGTCTTTTTGGAACTTTGTAATTAGGACTTCCTGAGGCCTCCTCGGTAGGGTTGCCAAATCTTAGGGACTCACTGGTGGGGGGGAGTCCTTCTCCGGCCGGGAGTTTCCCTGGCGCACGCACGAAGTGATGTCAGCACGTTGGGGGCGTTGCCAGGGCGACGCTCTGGCAATCGCCCCAAAACTCTATGGTATCATAGAGTTTTGGGGCGATTGCCAGAGCGTCGCCCTGGCAACGCCCCCAACATGCTGACATCACTTCCGGCGACGTCATTACGTCATCCTCGCTGGACGACTTCGGGGGTGGGGTTCCCCCCGCCGGCCAAATGCTGGCCGGCGGATCGGGAACCCCTTTAGCGGGGGATCCCCCGCCCCCTGGGCTGACTTGGCAGCCTTACTGCTCGGGAAGTGGTGGGCTCTCCTTCTTCAGAGGTTTTCAAACAGAGGCTAGATGGCCGTCTGACAGCAATGCGGGTTCTGCGAACTTTGGCGGATCACGAGAGGTGCTTAGTTCTTGTGTCCCTTTTTTTACACACCCAGGGGAACGCTGATTGCCCCTTTGGGGTCAGGAAGCAATCCTGGAGGGTTTTTTTTGCCATCTTCTAGGTGTGGAACAGTGGTCGTTGTGGGTGTGGAGGGGGAGGTATTTGTGAATTTCCTGCCTTGTGCAGGGGGTTGGACAAGATGACCCTGGAGGTCCCATCCAACTCTGACCGATTTCACACAAGCTGCTGCTCCACCCCTGCTCTTCCCTCTCCCCCCGATTGCATACATCAATTTCCCACTATGTGCTGCGCAGCCGCATTTTGACCCGCAGCTTCGCCTGATCTCCTCCACGTCTGCTAGATCCTCAAAAAAAAAAGCATTGGAAACTACCCAACGGCCCAGTAATTGGTGAGGTATCTTGCAAATTGATGGAGCTGGTAGAAGCAGAAAAATTAAGCCAGATCTTATATGGAAAAAAGAACGAATTACTGCAGGAAAGATGGTCGAAATTCTATGAATGGTGTAAAAATAACTGAATGGCTCAAAATATGAATTATTAAATGTATGAATTTAAGGGGTTTCAGATATTAGAAAGAGAGGAACAAGAAACTACAAAGGAACTAGTATAAAGATAAGAATTGTGCATGGTATAAGACTAATGGGGAAAGTATCAAAGAAGAAACAAATAGACCAAAATAACTTGCAACATGGTATGTGGAGGTTCCGTGCGGTCCCCACTACTAGATGTTTATAGTAAAACGCCAGGTCTAATTGAAATAAAGCAAGAATCATGATATTGTAGAAGTGGTAACTGTTGTAGTTGACATACAAGTAATGTTCCGTATTGTAGTAATTGTTCGGAAGCACCGGATGTAGAAATAGATGTATATTTATGAAAACGAAATTTAAAAAAAATTATAAAAAAACCCAAAAAACAAACAGGATCACGAAGATGCGGAGGAAATTGGGTGAAGCCACGGGTCAAATGAAACCAAGGGTCAAAATGCAGCCGCGCAGCACATAGTGGGAAATTGACGTGTGCAATCGGGGGAAAGGGAAGAGCGGGGGCGGAGCAGTGGCTTTTGCAATCAGTCTATAATTCTATGACTTTTCACACTGAAGGGTTATATGTACTGATTGTATTTCTTTATTTATTAGATTTATACCCCACCCTCCCCACCAAGGCAGGCTCAGGGCAGCTTACACAAAATTTTGAACAATTTGCAACCACAGAAAACCTAAAGTGCTATATATAAATTTCCTATGCAGCGGCGAACCATAGTCCAATAATTCCGTATCCACTATTTTCCATAACCGGAGTTGTGAGCTACTAGTTGTGAGCTACGATTCCAAACAGTTGTGCTTTTTGTGGAACCATTGTAGAATTTGATTCAAAAGTTTGAATACATATGCTGAAGAAATTTCGCACGGTGTTCGTCTCGCTGCACCCCTTGAAGAGAGCAGTGATTCGTGAAAACTCATACCCCGCCACAAATTTTGTTTGTCTTTAAGGTGCTACTAGACTCTTACTCTTTTCGACTGCATTGGAGAATTGATTGACTATGCAGATATTTTTTATGAAATGTTGCTTTGGCTGCAGTTGCCTCCCCAGTACAAGAATCTTGGACAAGAAATGTCCCGGATCCAGAAGCTGCAGCTAGTGCAGAAAGCAGCAGCAAGGCTGTTGTTGTGTCTTCCCATGTGCGAACACATCCAGCCTGCCCTAAGAACATTGCACTGGCTTCCTATAGCATACCGGATTCGGTTCAAGGTGATAGTTCTTCCCTTTAAAGCTCTTTATGGCCGGGGACCTGCATACCTGAGGGACCTCCTTTCCCCATATGTCCCCCAGAGAGCGCTGCGATTGGGGACCCAGAATCGGCTGGTTCTCCCGAACATCAAGGAGGCCAGGCTGGTAACCATGAGGGTTAGGGCTTTCTCGATGGTGGCTCCACTCTGGTGGAATAAGCTCCCGGAGATCAGGGCCCTGCAGGACCTATTACAGTTTCGCAGGGCCTGTAAAACGGAGCTCTTCCGCCAGGCCTTTGGAGCTGCCACCGCCACTACCGTCACTTCCATTACTGACATCTGACGGTTATGACAAGTGAGCCCAACCTCTCTGGATCCCCCCCCCCCTTACTTTCACCCACTCTTGTCTAACCATAGCCCGACTCAAGTACCGCATTCATCTGACGTGAACTAAGCCGTTGACTGTACTGAGGAACCAATGCCAGCACTTTATCGATTGCATTCATGGTTTTACATTTTGTAGTACTAAATTTTATATTGTGTATAGTATTGTTTTGCGGTATTTTATACCGTTGCGAGCCGCCCTGAGCCGGCTTTGCTGGAAGGGCGGGGTAAAAATTTAACAAACAAATCAATCAATCAGTCTTCTCTGTGCAAGCGAAGATAAGCGGTGGCTGCCGTTTGGTGGCTGGCTTTGCCTCCTGTGGCAGCCATTTTGCAGCAGCCATTTTGTGCCTGCATCCACGACGCTATGTCACAAGGCCCCACAGACTCAAAAAGGTTGGAGACCCCCCCCACACACACACAGTACCCTAAGACTTCACTGACTTCTACAAGAAGAATTTTTTAAAAAAATAGGACCCAGGTCCTAAATTCTAGGCCTGTAGGTGTCTGAAGTTTAACCACAACATTTAAGTTAAAAAAAAAAATCCCATCCTTGACGTATTTCCAGTTTGGGATCATGGAACGATTCAGTTTTGGCTAACACCTCCTTGGAGTGGCAACTGCCCAGGACATCAGGACGCTAATTGAGGATGAAAATCCTCATTTGGGACCCTCCCCCCAACAGAGGGAATCCAAACAGAAAGATTGACTTGTCCTTTCCCTCTGTCCTGGAGACCGGAGCTGCGTGTTGGTGAGATCTCTAGGTGGGAGCTTGTGTTCAAAGGAAAGAGGTCAACCTTTCCACCTTCCAAGCGTGGAAATGTACGGTTCACCCGACAAGGGTTGAATGTCGGGTTGTCAGCAGGCAAAAATGACATGTTCGTCAGCTGGAAAGACTGGGAAGCTCCGTGAATGGAGCACTTCTTGTTCTTATAGCTTCCTCCTTCTAAAGGAAAAACACTGAAGCCTCTCCAATATACACAATCTGGACAGACGGATCCCCGGGAAATAGCTTTGCTCGGGTCTACAGCACATGCAGCTCTTTGGAAGGAGATGAAGAACAAGAAACGTGAGAAGGATTGGGGCCGGCTAGGGAAGTCTACGGGGGTCAGGCTGAGAGCTGGAACAAACCCCAAGACCAGAAGCTAGCCAGAATTGGGGGCAAAGAACACCAGAAGATGCTGGGGAAACAGAAAAATGGATGAGGACGGAAAAAACACAGGCGACAGCAGATTTAGTGGAAAAACATGGGGAGTCCAGAGGAAACAGAAGCAAGGGTCCAAATCTAGGCAAGCAAAACAGATTGAGGGAGGTGGAGTTCACACGAGGGCTAAGGAACTGCTCTAGGTATATTTTCTTGACTAGCCTACTGGGATCCTCTTCCATCTCCTTCTGGAAAGTATTGGAGTCGGGAGGCGAGTGGTAGTGATTTCATGGTAAAGCTCTTTATTGAGGGTCAGATGGAACATGGGGGACCGCGGGCTCAGAGCCCTCTTTTATGCCGGCCGGAGACAATGCCCCGACCTCACCCCCAGGTCCTGATAGGACCTTCAGTCCGTGGTTGTAGTTCATAGGTCCCCCAGCGGGAGACCTAGGCTCGTAATTGGTGGTCACTCAGGATCCAACTGGCTATTGTTCTACCTGGCTGAAGCTCAGGTAGATTCTGACCATGTGCGCTGACCACGTGGCGGTCGCCATTACGGGAGACCTGGCGATCGTGGTCCTAGTACACAACACCCCTCCCCCCATAGTCCAGTTCCCCCTTGCAAACATAGTCTTTCAAGTACCCCGGCCGGTGACGTTCGCATCCCGAACGCCGGGGGGTTGCTGGCCGTGGTGCGTCCGTAGTCTCGGGGAGCGGGGTCGCTTGCGGGAACGTTCGGAGGTGGCTCGGGCAGTGTTTCTTCATTGGGCTGGTCTGCAGGAAGGGGTTCCGCGGCCTCCCCTTCGGGGTCAGGGTCCTGTAGTCGAGCCGGTCCTGGTTCTGCGGGAGCAGGCGACCCGTGGACGTCGGGTGCGTTGCCTGGGAGGTCCTGATAGGACCTTCAGTCCGTGGTTGTAGTTCATAGGTCCCCAGCGGGAGACCTAGGCTCGTAATTGGTGGTCACTCAGGATCCAACTGGCTATTGTTCTACCTGGCTGAAGCTCAGGTAGATTCTGACCATGTGCGCTGACCACGTGGCGGTCGCCATTACGGGAGACCTGGCGATCGTGGTCCTAGTACACAACACCTTCTATGGTGGGATATTTTTTTTGCAAAGCCTGCAGGGAGATTGAGGCCAAATGAAACCGGGCTGTATCTCTCTGTCAGTCGCTGGAGAAGGACTGAAGCTCTTGGGGGCATGTTGCTGACGAGGCTCTGCCTTTGGTTGATTTGAATTACAGTCGTATCGACCTTGACTCCTCAAATCAAAAGGGTTTTTGGCTAAACATTAGGAAGGACTTCCTGACAGCTCGAGTGGTTCCTGATTGGAACAGGCTTCCTCGGGAAGTGGTGGGCTCTCCTCCTTGGGAGGTTTTCAGACAGAGGCTAGATGGCCATCTGGCAGCCATGCTGGTTCTGTGAACTTAAGGCAGATCATGAGAGGGAGGGCAGGAAGGGTTGCACCAGTGCTTAGTTCTTGTGGCCCTTTCTTACACCCCCAGGGAAACACTGGCCTGAGCTGGGGAGGATGCAGGATAAATCAAATAAATCAAATCAAATAATAAAATTAAAAAAATGCTGATTGCCACTTTGGGGTCAGGAAGCATTTTTTCTCCAGGCCAGTTTGGAAGAAGAAGAAGAAGAAGAGAAGAGATTGGATTTATATCCCGCCCTTCACTCACTTAAGAGTCTCAGAGAGGCTTACAAACTCCTTTCCCCTTCCCCTCCCCACAACAGACACCCTGTGAGCAATGCTCCCTCTAAGCTGCAGAGTCTTGTGAGCAAAAATTCTACTTTGTGAGCTACTGGCATTAAAGTTGTGAGCAGGTGATTTGGCTGCTGCATAAATTAGTTTGCTCTGGAGCCATCCTTCCTGAGCTAAGACAAAAACGTGTGAGCCGGAGGCTAAAAAAATGTGAGCTAGCTCACACTAGCTCTGCTTAAAGGGAACACTGCCTGTGAGGCAGGTGGGGCTGAGAGAGCTCTTTCCCAAGCTGTCCTTGAGGGAACAGCTGGTACAGAGCTATGGCTTGCCCAAGGTCATCCAGCCAGGTGCAAGTGGAGGAGTGGGGAATCAAACCCGGTTCTCCCAGATTAGAGTCCGCGCACTTAACCACTACACCAGACTGGCTGGAGATCCTGGAGGGCTTTATTTGCTGACTTCTGGGCATGGAACTGGGGTCACTGGGGGTTGTGGGGGGTTGTGAATTTCCTGCCTTGTGCAGGGGGTTGGACTAGATGACCCTGGAGGTCCCTTCCAACTCGATGATTCTATAATTCTATGATTAGGGCTGAGGGGTGACATGATCGAGGTTTACAAGATTATGCATGAGATAGAGCAGGTCGAGAAAGAGGTACTTTTCTCCCTTTCTCACCATAAAAGAACTCGCGGGCACTCCATGAAATTGCTGAGCAGTTGGATTAGAACAAATAAAAGGAAGTCCTTCTTCCCCCAAAGAGTGATGAACACATGGAATTCACTGCCACAGGAGGTGTTGGCGGCTACAGGCATGGACGGCTTCAAGAGGGAATTAGATAAACATGTGGAGCAGAAGTCCATCAGTGGCTATTAGCCACAAAGTATAGATAGGAACTCTCAGTCTGGGGCAAGTGATGCTCTGTGTTCTTGGTGCTTGACGGTGGGGGGAACAGTGGGAGGGCTTCTGGTGTCCCGGCCCCACTGCTGGACCTCCTGAGGGCTCCTGGTGTTTTTGGCCACTCTGTGACACAGAGTGTTGGACTGGATGGGCCATTGGCCTGACCCAACATTGGCTTCTCTTATGTTCTTATGTTTTTATGATTCTAACAGCTTCTCTACCTGGGGCTTAGCTTCTACTTCAGCATACACAATGGGGCAAGAAGAAGAAGAGGAGGAGGAGGAGATTGTATTTATACCCCGCCCTTCGCTTGGAGTCTCAGAGCAGCTTACAATCTCCTTCCCTTCCCCTCCCCACAACAGACACCTTGTGAGGTAGGTGGGACTGAGAGAGCTCTGAAAGAACTGTGACTGACCCAAGGTCACCCACCTGGCTTCATATGGAGGAGTGGGGAATCAAGCCCGGTTCTCCATATTAACTTCTCTTTTCCGCCTGCACTTGAGCTTCCTCTCTGTGTGTGGTTGCCTCCACCTTCCAGATGGTCAATTTGTGGTTGCTCTCCAATAATTATCGCAGGGATGATACTTAGAGATGGTCGTTTTCCCCAGACATCTGCAATGTAAGTGAAGGATTCGATCCGTTTCTTCTTCTTCAGAGAACTTCGCTCATCTCTGTCCTTGCTACAGTTATTATAGCAGGATGATGCTGATAGAAGATCATTCTCACCAGACGTTTGTGGAGTTAATGAAGGGCGGCATTCATTTTTTAATTCTTTAGGGAACTCTGTTCATCTCCATAACTTCATTGCTCCAATTATTATAGTAGGATGATGCCTATAGATCAGTTTTCCCCAGATATTTGTGGTGTTAATGGAGGGTCAGAGCCATATTTTCAGTGTGGTGCAGTGGTTAGAAGCATGGACTCTAATCTGGGAGAACTGGGTCTCCTTCCCCACTCCTCCACATGCAGCTGCTGGTGTGACCTTGGGTCAGTCACAAGTTCTCTCAGAGCTGTTCTCTCAGGAGCAGTCCTCAAAGAGCTCTCCCAGCCAGTGCTCCCTCTAAGCTGAGTTAGTGTGAGCTAGCTCACAGTTTTTTAGCCTCTGGCTCACACATTTTTCTCTTAGCTCAGGAAGGATGGCTCCAGAACAAACTGATTTATGCAGCAGCCAAGTCACTTGCTCACAACTTTAATGCCAGTACCTCACAAAGTAGCATTTTTGCTCACAGGATTCCATAGCTTAGAGGGAGCATTGCCCCACTTCCCTCACAGGTTGTCTGTTGTGGGGAGGGGAAGGGAAAGGAGACTGTAAGCCACTCTGAGACCCCAAGTGAAAGAGCATGGTATAAATCCAATCTCCTCCTTCTCCTCCTCCGCCATGCACCCACCTATGATTTTGGTCAATACCTCCAGGGGTCCGTTGGAGCAGGAGCGCACAGGAGCGCAGCTCCGGGAGTGAGGAGCCCAGGGGGCGGGCACATGACCAAGCCCCGCCCCCTCCTCGGCTTCCCCGAGCAGTGCAGAGGCGCAGCGCCCCGGGGAAAGCCCTGCTAGGGTCTTTATTGTTTTTAATGTTTTGTTTTAATATTGATAATTTTATCATTGTTCCTTTTATGACTGTGTGCTGCTTTTCCAGAGACTTGCTCAAGGTGGCATATCAATTTTCTAAGTATACCATTTTTTATCTGGGCACATGGCACATAAGTACTGGAGAAATTTCACCCACCCTTCAGCAGCTTCCACCCCATCAGTTTGGCGTAGTGGTCAGAAGTTGGACTCTAATCTGGGAGAACCGGGTTTGATTCCCCACTCCTCCACATGCAGCTGCTGCTGTGATCTTGGGCCAGTCAGAAGTTCTCTCAGAGCTGTTCTCTCATGAGCAGTTCTCAAAAGACCTCTCTCAGCCCCACCTACCTCACAGGGTGTCTTGTTGTGGGGAGGGGAAGGGGAAGGGATGGGTGGTGCACATGTCCTGGGTAACTCAAGTCTACTTGAAACCTGGTGGTTTCAAGGGAGCAGGAAGAGAATGAGGGTGTGTTCTTTACGCTTCTTTTTCTTGCACAAAGTATTGGATGGGGAAGGGAACGGAGGAAGAGCAGGTCAGTTTCACTCACCTGTGGCGTGGAGCCTGAGGGGTGGGTGTTGCCTTCTGACACACTTCCGGTATGTTAGGGGGTGTGGCATATGCAAACAAGTTATGCAAATGAGCTCCTGCACCTCTTTTTCTATGAAATGACCCCTGCCTATGACCTCCAGTATTTTTTCATCCAGTATTCTGGTCCCATGGAGAAGGTTTGTGGACGTCTGCTCTTCAGGGAAGGTGTGGAGCATGCCAACGGCATTCTTTCCAGCAGTCCCTTCCTCCCTCTCTTATCAGAACATCTCACGACCTGTCAGAGAAAGCGGAGAAATGTAAGCGAGAACTGGCCGTGTTCTGTCAAATCTCCATCCCTCTAGGCATGCTATGAAAGGCGTCCTTGTCTAAGTCCAGCAGAAGGAGATGTTTCGGCCCCGCGATGAGGTAATCGATTGCTCCATATCCTAGAAAAGGAAACGAGGACAGCCAATACCAACCACAATATCCCACAAGTTCAGGTGTTCACAAGCTGACTCAGAGCCGAAGGTGGGGGGGGGGGGGATGGACGGATGAATGAAGCTAGGTGGCATCTGCTGTTATCCCAACAGCAGGTGTTGCAGGGCAGAGCTGAGGAAAAACAACTCAAACGGGAAGGAAGGAAGGATGGGAGAACAGAACTATGAATGAGGAGAGCTCAGTTGGCAATATGGTGGACTCCCAAATTCTGGCATCGGCCACAGCTTCAGGAAGGGAGGAGGAGGAGGAGAAGGAAGAGGAGATTGGATTTAGACTCTGCCCTTCACTACCCGAAGGAGTCTCAGAGTGTCTTACCATCTCCTTTCCCTCCCCACAACAGACACCTTGAGAGGTAGGTGGAGGCTGAGAGAGCTCTCTTGAGAACTGCCCTTGAGAGAACAGCTCTGAGAGAACTTGTGACTGACCCAAGGTCATAGCCGATATTGGAACTGTAGTCAAATGAACCGTCCAGGATGACACCTCTTTTTCTTTTCTTTTTTGCAATAGAATTTTATTTCCCCCCCCCCCATTATTTTCAAATGCAGTTAGCTTTTATACATATTCCATTCTCTATAATATTGCATAATTAGCTAAAAAGATATAATCATTAAATGACTTCCCATCCCACCTGCACCTTCATATGTATCAACCGGTAAACATGTATTTAAAAGTATTTGCCTCCCAAGGTAACATTTTGAGCTATTATAACTTTTATACATTTAAACGTTATATGGGTTAAAAAAGAAAAAAGGTTTAATTTCGCGGTTAACTAAAAATTCCTTTTTTTGTGTTATAATTCTGTCCCTCATTTCAGTAGTTAGAAAGTGTAAAAATATTGTCTTTCATATTCCACTCTTGCTCCATATATTCCTTCAAGTCTTTCCAATCTTCTGAGAACTTCGCTGAGTCTTGATTGTTTAGTTTTCTTGTCCATTTGTCCATTTCTGCCATAAATAGCAGTTTTCTCAACCATTCCCATAGTTCTGGAGTTTTCTCGGATTTCCAACTTTGTGCGTAAACCATTCTTGCTGTTGTTATCATATACCAAATCAATGTTCTTGTACTTATGTTTACATCCTCTAACTTAAGACCAAGCAACAACATTTCGGGCAATTTTTTAAACTTACATTTTAAAATTTTCTCCATTTCAGAATGTATCATACACCAAAAACGTTTTGCTTTATCACAAGTCCACCACATATGATATAACGATCCTTCTTTTTTGCTTACATTTCCAACACTTATTGGACACATTTTGACCAGTATTTGCCATTTTTTTCGGAGTCATGTACCATCTCTACATCATTTTAAAGCAATTTTCTTTAAGATTATTACATGTAGAAATACTCATAGCATTTTCCCACAAAAAATCCCAAGGCGACATTGTTATATCCTTATTCATATTGATTGCCCATTTTATCATTTGTTCTTTTACAAGTTCATCAGCATTATACCACTTCAACAAAATTTTATACATTTTGGAGATCATTTTTTCCCCTCCATCCTTTATTTATTTATTTATTTATCTTTGTTTTTATACCCCGCCCTCCCTGCAAGCGGGCTCAGGGCGGCTTACAAGGGCACAATGCCAGTTAAAACATCACAGACAGATTTAAAATCAACAATAACAATAAATAACAATAAAAATTCCAAAGTTACAATACATTACAGTGAATTTCGAATAAAGTGCATATCAATTTCCAATAAAGTGCTCCCAATCTTACTGATCCGATGGCGTCCTATCAGGTTAGGGACCTACCAACCATGCCCCTCAGGTCCGGACTGCGTTCAGGGCCAGCTCACACTATAGATGTTACTACAGCGGATATTCCTGGTGTTGTTATTGGTGGCGGCTCCTAGTTAAAAGCCTGGCGGAAGAGCTCCGTCTTGCAGGCCAACTCCCACACTTGTTCAATTTCGGTTTTTTTACTACTAAAACCACCACTTTTTTGTCTTCCTTAAATAGATCCTTAATCTGTCTATATCGGAACCATCCATACTCAAAGTCCAACTGATTTTCTTCTTTCAGCACCCATCCAGGATGGCACCTCTTTAACAGAATAGGAGCGATGTCAGCTGCAGTGGTTCTTGTAGGCATCACTTGCTTTGAGTACAGGACCCCACCCTTCCCAAGCTCCATCACCAAATCCTCAGGAATTTCTCCGTCTGGAACTGGCCGTGGTCCTCAGGGTTGTCATGAGGCTAGAACTAGGAATGGAACATGATGTCTACTGCCCTGAATGGCAAGATAGATATTTTTACATGGACAAAGACATCTTTTCTGTCAACACTGAGCTTGATGGCCCAGGCTAGCCCTATCTTGTCAGATCTCAGAAGCTAAGGAGGGTCACACCTGGTTAGTACTTGCATGGGAGACCACCAAGGAAGTCCAGGGTAGCTGTCCAGAGGCAGGCAAAGGCAAACCACCTCTGAATGGGTCTTGCCTTGAAAACCCTATGGGGGTGGTCATAAGTCAGCTGCGACTCAATGGCACATCACCACAAACACAACATCCTTTCTGCCTGGCTCAACTTCTCTCCTCTGTTCCATGAAGCATGTCGTTCTGCAAGAGCAAACTCTTGCTCCCAAGAGTAGATGGCCCCCGAATGCATGACATGTCCCCTTCCATCTTTTTCTGGGAGCCAGTTTGGTGTAGTGGTTAAGTGCGCAGACTCTAATCTGGGAGAACCGGGTTTGATTCCCCACTCCTCCACTTGCACCTGGCTGGATGACCTTGGGCAAGCCATAGCTCTGTACCAGCTGTTCCCTCAAGGACAGCTTGGGAAAAAGCTCTCTCAGCCCCACCTACCTCACAGGGTGTCTGTTGTGGGGAGGGGAAGGGAAAGGAATTTGTAAGCTGCTCTGAGACTCCAACTGAGTGAAGGGCGGGGTATAAATCTAATCTCTTCTCTTCTTCCTATCTTTGCACCGCATGTCAGATCATAGTTGGGACTGTGTTCTGCACAGGCCATGGGCAAGCTACCACCTCCTTCTGAACAGGCAGGAGAAGTGGAAGAGTCAGTTCCCGGCATCTCCCATGAGACCGTTTGTGGCTTCTCTCCCTTGCTCAGCTCATGGAAGGCGAGAGACCAAGGAGAGGTGATAAGCTCTTTGGAATGCGCCATCGAGCAAGTATCTGGGAGGCAAAGTTTATGATGATCTAAGGACTATTAGCACTACTGAACATTCTCCAGGGAAAGAGACAGGAGTGGAAGAGCTTGCTGAGAAAGAAGTGTCCTTCCTCCAATACACGTGTGAGCAGAAGAAAGCCACACTGAGACCGATTTCCCACAAGCAGCTGCTCCAGGCTGGCTCTTCTGTCCCCCCAATTGCATTAGTCGATTTACCACTACTTGCCGCACGACTGCATTTCGACCGGCAGCATCCCCCGATTTCCCCCGTGTCTTCAGGATCCTTGTTTTTTTGATATGCTGTGCATTGTCTGCTGCTAGAATACTATGGGCAAAATGTTGGACATCTCATATTACCCCCACCATGGAGGAGTTAAAATATAAGTTAATGGACCTTGTGGAAATGGACAGATTGAGCCTAACAATGCATGGAAAAGATAAAACTCCATTTCTGGATGTTTGGTTGAAATTCTATAAATGGATGGAGGGATGCTTAGAGAACTAGACTCAAACTTACGTCATAGAAACTATAAATGTATTTAACTATGTGAAGCTTTATAAATAAAGAGCTAAAAAAAAAACCCAGCAGAAGAGCCCTGCTGGATCAGACCTCGGAGGGTCCATCTTGTCCAGCATCCTGTCTCACACAGTGGCCAACCAGTTCCTCTGGAGGGCCAACAACAGGGCAGAGAGGCCGAGGCCTTCCCCTGAGAAGAACCTCAGAAGAGCCCTGCTGGGTCAGACCAGTGAGGGTCCATCCAGTCCAGCATCCTGTCTCACACAGTGTCCAACCAGTTCCTCTGGAGGGCCAGCAACAGGACAGAGAGGCCGAGGCCTTCCCCTGAGAAGAACCTCAGAAGAGCCCTGCTGGGTCAGACCAGTGAGGGTCCATCCAGTCCAGCATCCTGTCTCACACAGTGGCTAACCAGTTCCTCTGGAGGGCCAGCAACTGGACAGAGAGGCCGAGGCCTTCCCCTGAGAAGAACCTCAGAAGAGCCCTGCTGGGTCAGACCAGTGAGGGTCCATCCAGTCCAGCCTCCTGTCTCCCACAGTGGTCAGCCAGTTCCTTTGGAGGGGCAACAACAGGGCAGAGAGGCCAAGGCCTTCCCCTGAGAAGAACCTCAGAAGAGCCCTGCTGGGTCAGACCAGTGAGGGTCCATCCAGTCCAGCATCCTGTCTCACACAGTGGCCAGCCAGTTCCTCTGGAGGGCCAACAACAGGGCAGAGAGGCCGAGGCCTTCCCCTGAGAAGAACCTAAGAAGTGCCCTGCTGGGTCAGACCAGGGAGGGTCCATCCAGTCCAGCCTCCTGTCTCACACAGGGGCCAGCCAGTTCCTCTGGACAGTTGAAATCAAGGCATAGAGGCCGAGGCCTTCCCCTGATGTTGCCTCCTGGCTCTGGGATTCAGAGGATTGCTGCCTCTGGATGTGGGGTTTCCCCTCAACCACCAAGGCTAGTAGTCATCGATAGACTTATCCTCCATGAATCCATCTCATCCCCTTTCAAAGTTGTTTATTCCTGGCCATCACAACATCCTCCGGCAGTGAATTCCATGTTTCTGTAAAGAAGTATTTCCTTTTGTCTAACCTGAACCTACAGCCCATCAGCTTCATTGGATGCCCCCAGGTCCTAGGTTTTACCATAGAGTTTCCAGGAGTTCCCAGAGCTACCCATATCACTTCCTTTCCCTATGTGATGGTTTTTGATGCGACACCACAGCCAGTGTCATGCCGGCCTATATCCCCACCCACTGCCTTCCTGCCGGTTGCCTGGCAACCGAACAGGGCCGTAATCCTCTTTATTTATTATATTTATATCCCGCCTTGCCAGCGAAACTTAAGAACAGTTTCCTGGGAGTAAGCGCCACTGAACGAAGTGGGAGGCCTGCTTACACTTGTTCCCAAATATCAGCCATAAAGGCAGCAGAGCTGTGAGATGTCCAGAAGAGAACATGCTGGTTTCCTTAGTCTGCAGGCCTGTGCTCTAACCACTGCACCCCACTCCATCTTCTTCTCCAGAAGAAGAAGAAGAAGAAGAGATTGGATTTCTACCCCGCCCTTCACATCCCAAAAAAGTCTCAGAGCAGCTTGCAAACTCCTTTCCCTTCTCCTCCCCACAACAGACACTCTGTGAGGGAGGTGGATCTGAGAGAGCTCTTCTGAGAACTGCCCCTGAGAGAACAGCTCTGAGAGAACTTGTGACTGACCCAAGGTCACACCAGCAGCTGCACGTGGAGGAGTGGGGAATCCAACCTGGTTCTCTCTTATTAGAGTCCACGCTTCTAACCTAGGGTTGCCAGCCTCCAGGAGGGGCCTGGGGAGCTCCCACTTTTACAACTGGTCTCCAGCTGACAGAGATCAGCTCCCCTGGAGAAAATGGCTGCTTTGAAGGGTGGACTCAGTGGCATTGCACCATGCTGAGGCCCCTCCCTTCCCCCAAACCCTACCTTCTCCTGGCTCCACCCCCAAAGTCCCCAGGTATTTTCCAACCTGGACTTGGCAACCCTAACCACTACACCAAACACACAGTTTGGGGGAAAGTGTGATCTGCGGTCATCGCGGGTTCGCCTCCTCGAGAAATTCATAACATGCTGTCAAGGTAACAGCCATTTCCACAACACTGTTGCCTCAACCCAATGCCGAACACCACATTCCAGGGCGAAGAACTCTGTTTTCCCACCTGCGCGAGCGGACCCTTCGAGGCGACACTCCAAAATGGAGCCGACGAAGGTCGTAAAAAACTTTATGCGGTAACTTATGTATTTTATATTATGCAGGCGCTTAACACAATATATTTTACAAATGTGCTAATGTTCCATAAATCACTTTGCATGTAATTCGGCTCGCTGGGGGCATCGTAGAGTATCAGGGATTTCCACACGTAACCACACCAGCGCACTCATGTACCTGTCTCCCCCCCTCCCCTAGGCACACATGGGGCTTCCCTGCGCAATGTCGTGGGAAGGGGAGACCATTGTTTGGGGTCCTCCCTCTGGGAGTTGTCACAACATCTGTAGTAGATTAGCGGTCACATTTTAAATCAAGCGATGCTTTGAAGCAGCTCTGCTCAGCCTCGAAGCCATTAGGGTGGCCATATTCCGTACCAGGAAAAGCACCTGAACTTTCAGTAGCTGCATGGATGTCCCACTATTACAGTTGATCTCCAGATGACCAAGAGCAGTTCCCCTGGAGAAAATGGCTGCTTTGGAGGGTGGATTCTATGGCATTATACCCAGCTGAGAGCCCTCTGCTCATCAAACCCCACCCTCCCCTGGCTCCACCCCCAAATTCTCCAGGTATCTCCCAACCCAGAGCTTGCAACCCATGTACAGATATCCAAAAGGTCCTCTCCTGTCAATTCACTGCTGATTTATGGCGATCCTATAGGGCAGGGGTGTCAAACATGCGGCCCGGGGGCCGGATCAGGCCCCTGGAGGGCTTCTATCAGGCCCGCACTGGAACTGGCTGTCTCCTGCTTCCAGTTCTGCTGCTGCTGCTGCATCATAGCTTGCTTCGCCAGACTCTCTCAGCCGCCCAGCCATTTCATGTTTCCCCCGGTTCCTAGACTCAGAACTCTGAGCATGAGATTTCTGTGGTGAATAATGTCAATAAATCAAAAGTAAGTTTGAACCTTACAGATACGCCCCTGAGCAGCATACTCAAGATTGCAACAGCGCAGACATTTTGATGCAGTAATTCAGAGCAAGAGGTGTCAGTTATCAAACCCTGTTAAATAAACAAAATATTGCAAGAGTGCTAAGTAGGCCCACTGTTTAGCTAAAATTGCAACATCTTTACTTGGCAAAGCTCAACCCACCAGTGGGAGCCCAAGTAGAAGGTTATGACCGACATATGACAAAGTTTGATGGAACCAATAATCATGATTTATTTGCAAGCGTCATACTGAATACAAAATCCTATGTCCCCCATTGTAACCTTAGGGGAGAGTTTGTGGGTATTCGAGGGTCCAAAACCTTGTTGTAACTCCGCTCCCCTCCTTCATTAACAAAATTCTAAGTTTCTTCTACTCTACAGGAATTGTGACGTGCGTTCTCTCAAACTGGGCTGGGGGAAACACAACCAGAGACAGCATTAGGGTTGCCAAGTCCGGGTTGGAAAATACCTGGGGACTTTGGGGGTGGAGCCAGGAGAGGGTGGGGTTTGGGAGGGGAGGGGCCTCAGCATGGTACGATGCCACAGAGTCCACCCTCCAAAGCAGCCATTTTCTCCAGGGGAGCTGATCTCTGTCAGCTGGGGATCAGTTGTAAAAGCGGGAGATGCCCAGGCCCCACCTGGAGGCTGGCAACCCTAGGCAGCATTTCTGTCTATCAAAATGAGTGACAGAAATGACAGCATGGAAGTAGCCTCTTCTCTTCCCCCCTCCTGCCTGTGAGTTTCCCCACCTCCTGCCTCTGTTTCCCACTCGGCAGCAGAGGGCAGTGCCCCCTTGTCAAAGCCAGCCGGCTCCCGCCTGCCCGCCCTTTCCCACCAGAGAGCAGTAAGGGCCGATCGGCCCTCTCCGTCCGCAGTGCTGTCTGTCTGCAGGCTCCCGCAAGCTAGATTTGTCTTGGCCGCCGTTCCCTAACATGCTTTGGGAAGGGCCCGGAAAGGAAATGGGTGTGATCTCTCATCAAGCCACAAGTTTGTCCTCACTCTTCCCCCCACCCCCAAGCAGGTCTGGGAGCGCGTTGCCAGAAGAGCCGGGCTACATCATCTCGAAATAACCACGCCAGATGTTGTGCTGGGGGACTTCCCTCCCCTCCTCTTGGACGAGACAGGCCCAGCTTTGCTCCTTTCCCAGTTTCCACAGACTCGCTTGCGGAAGCGGGAAAGGACGGCTGCTGTGGCCGATCTTGTTGTAGAGGGAAAGGTGTGTGGTAAGAAGAAGAAGAGAAGAAGAGATTCCCTTCCCTCGTAGTCTCAGAGCGGCTTACAAACCCTTTTCCCTTCCCCTCCCCACCCTGTGAGGTAGGCGGGGCTGAGAGAGCTCTGAGACAACTGTCCTTGAGAGAACAGCTGGTACAGAGCTGTGGCTTGCCCAAGGTCATCCAGCAGCTGCAAGTGGAGGAGTGAGGAATCAAACCCGGTTCTTCCAGATTAGAGCCCAACTCCTGACCACTACACCAAAGCAGCCATGTGGGCCTGCACACCAAGAGAGTGATGGCAAACTAAGGCTGGGGACTAAGGATGCCATCCTCCAGGTAGGAGCTGGGGATCCCCTGGAATTATAGCTCATTTCAGACAACAGAGATCAGTTCCTCTGCAGAAATTGGGTACTGTGGATGGTGGACTCGATGGCATTGCACCCCACTGAGGTCCCTGTCCTCCCCAGGCTCCATCCCCAAATATCCAGAAGTTTCCCAACCTGAATCGGGCATCCATACCTCCCCTACCCCTCCCGGTGGCCAGTGGGGATCAGGCAACAGGACACAGTGGAGACAAAATTCACTCCGGTGGCATTTTAAGGGAATTTATTTCATCCCAGGAATTCTTCCTTTCGTATCCTGGGGCTGCAGTGGCTCAAGTGGTTAAGATGCTGAGCTGCAGACTGGAAGGTCGGTAGTTCAGCAGTTCGAGACCTGAGTGCCGCGTGACGGAGTGAGCTCCCGTCTCTGGCCCCGGCTCCTGCCAACCTAGCCCTTCGAAAGCAAGAAATCGCAAGTAGATAAATAGGTACCGCCTTGGTGGGAAGGAAACAGCGTTCTGTGCGCCTCACGTCTAGTCACACCGGCCACAGGACCATGGAGACGTCTTCGGACAGCGCTGGCTCTTCGGCTTGGAAACGGAGATGAGCACCGCGTCTTTAGAGTCGTATTCAGCTGGCTTTCGAGCAAGGGAAACCTTTACCTTTACTAGCCAGCTGGAGGCAAGGGGGTTGTTTTCTTTGTCCCTCCCATGTTAACTTTTTAACGGAGGCCTTCTGAAGGATCCCAGAGCCATCCAAATTTGCCTTTCAGTCATGGGAGAAAACTTGGGTTGACAGCCTCCCAGGGTTGCCAGCCTCCAGGTGGGGCCTGGAGATCTCCTGCTTTTCCAAGCGATCCCCAGCTGACAGAGATCAGCTCCCCTGGAGAAAATGGCTGCTTTGAAGACTGGACTCTATAGCATTGTACCCTGCTGAGGCCCCTCCCCTCCCCTCCCGAAACCCCGCCCTCTCCTTGATCCACTCCCCAAAGCCTGCAGCTATGTTCCAACCCAGACTGGGCAACCCTAGAGAGACCACCCAGAATTACAATTGGTTTCCACACGAGAGAGATCAATTGAGTGGATAACTCAATGAAAATGTCGAGACAGCGTGCGACTGCAATGAAAAAGGCCAATGCTACGCTGGGGGTTATTAGGAAGGGAACTGAAAACAAATCAGCCAGTATCATAATGCCCCTGCATAAATCGATGGTGTGACCTCATTTGGAGTACTGTGTACAGTTCTGGTCGCCACGCCTCAAAAAGGATATTCTAGCATTGGAAAAAGTGCAGAAAAGGGCAACTAGAATGATAAAAGGGTTGGAACACTTTCCCTATGAAGAAAGGTTGAAGCGCTTGGGGCTCTTTAGCTTGGAGAAACAATGGCTGTGGGGTGACATGATCGAGGTTTACAAGATTATGCAGGGGATAGAGCAGGTAGAGGAAGAGGTACTTTTCTCCCTTTCTCACAAGACAAGAACTCATGGGCACTCCAGGAAATTGCTGATTAGAACAGATAAAAGGAAGTCCTTCTTCACCCAAAGAGTGATTAACACATGGAATTCACTGCCACAGGAGGTGGCGGCGGCTACAAGCATGGACGGCTTCAAGTGGGAATTAGATAAACGTATGGAGCAGAGGTCCATCAGTGGCTCTTAGCCCCAAGGTATAGATAGGAACTCTCAGTCTGGGGCAAGTGATGCTCTGTATTCTTGGTGCTTGGGAAGGGGGCAACAGTGGGAGGGGCTTCGAGTGTCCCGGCCCCGCTGCTGGACCTCCTGATGGAACCTGGTGTTTTTGGCCACTGTGTGACACAGAGTGTTGGACTGGATGGGCCACTGGCCTGATCCAGCTCTGGTTTAATTCCCCTGGAGGAAATGGCTGCTTTGGAGGGTGGACTCTCTACCTGCTGAGGTTGCTCCCTAAAGTTGCCAAGTCTTACCTTCATAACAGCGGGGGAGTCCCGGTCCCTTTCTGGGAGTCCCGCACGAACATGAAGTGCGTGCCTCAATGACATAACTCGGAAGTGATGCCATCACGCTGGGCACGTTGCTGGGGTGACGCTCTGGTAATCGCCCTAAAACTCTATGGTACCATAGAGTTTTCAGGGCAATTGCTAGAGTGTCGCACAGCGAGGTGCCCAGTGTGATGATGTCACTTCCGGGTGACGTCATCACGCGGGGTACGTCGGCTTGATCGGGCCACTTCGGGGGTGGGGTTCCCCCCGCCAGCCGGATCCCATTCGCCTATCTCACAGGGTGTCTGCTGTGGGGAGGGAACGGAGTTTATAAGCCGCTCTGAGACTCCGAGTGAAGGGCGGGGTACAAATCCAATCTCCTCCTCCTCCTCCTCCTCCTCCTCCTCTTCTTACAGCCTTGTCCGTAACCTCCACAGAAAACTCCCCCCTCCACAAACACACCGACACCCCCCCTCCCTTGGCTCGCAACTGGAATCTGACAGCCAGTCCGAGCAACTGACCCCTCGGCCCTTCCACTGTAACAAAGTCTCTCTTAACAGGGCATGTGGGTCAGGCTCCGTGTGGGTCTGGTTTTCCTTCTGCCCCGAGGCCTGGTATTCTCCAGCAAGCGGAGGGGAACGGAGGTGGGAGAGAAACCCGAAGCCGGAGAGAGGTCTGGTTAACCGCAGAAAGGTGTGAAGGTGTGTGAGTGAAGGCAGTGGGGAAGGGAGAGGAATATCGAGGGTGATTTCCTCCAGGCTTTGGGAGGAAAGAGCAACCGGGGAGTGACAAGAGGCCCGAAAGCAACGGCTCAGATGGCCGAGAAACAGACGAGCGCCGGATTTTACAACCGCTCTATAAATGTTGGAGCGACTCTCCTCCTTCCCACGGAGCTAGAAATTATATTATTGGCTTATTGGAATCTTGTAAAAAAAGAAGAAGAAAAGGAGAAAAGGAAAAAACGTCGAGAGCCAGTTTGGTGGGGTGGTTAGGAGCGCGGACTCTAATCTGGGAGAACTGGGTTTGATTCCGCCCAGCCGCACGTGCAGCTGCTGGGGTGACCCTGGGTCAGTCACAAGTTCTTTCGGCGCTTCAAAGGAGAGTATGCTGTAAAGCGGCCTCCGCGCTCGAGAGGAGACAGATGGAGCGTAACAACAGGGTCTCAGTTAATTACTCTCAGCATCCCAGAATTAAGGGTACATCTGCCCGTCAGTCTCCAATTTTGATATATTTATTTATTATTTATTTATTATTTCACATTTATATCCCGCCCTCCCCGCAAGCGGGCTCAGGGTGGCTCACATGGGCCAAGGCCAGTTCAATACAATAACCTATAAAATCACTTAAAACTTTCCAATAAATATCATTAAAACATATAAATTACCCATAAAAGCTTCCATAATGCAGCGTCTGATGGCAACCAAGTGGCAGGTCTGAGCCCCCCCCGCCCCCCCCGGCAGCCATAGCCGAGGCCGTGTTGGACCAGGGATACATCATAATAATTATGATGTTAGATGGTAGATGGTATCCATAAAATCATCGGTGGCGGCTCCTATTCAAAGGCCTGGCGGAAGAGCTCCGTCTTGCAGGCCCTGCGGAACTGCATCAGGTCCCACAGGGCCCTGATCTCCCCCGGGAGCTCGTTCCACCAGACAGGAGCCGCCACCGAGAAGGCCCTGGTCCTTGTTCTGGCCAGCCTGGCGTCTCTGGGGCCAGGAACACATAATCTGTGTTCTGACCCCGACCGTAGTGCTCTCTGGGGTATGTACGGAGAGAGGCGGTCCCTAAGGTATGTTGGACCCTGGCCATATTTCCTTCACTATGTGCCCCCCCCCCCCCCCGGAATTAAACCCAAACGTATAAACTAAGCTTGTTCCTGTTTGGTCCTTGAATCTGTTAAACATCTTCATTATGCTGTATGCTAATTTACCTTCTGCCTATATGTAGGGACTGGTAACTTCCATTTCTATGTATCTGAAGAAGCGTGCGTGCCCTCAAAAGCTTATGCCCAGAATAAAACTTTGTTGGTCTTAAAGGTGCCGCTGGACTCAAAACTTTGTTCAGTTTCATAGATAGTAATTCAGACATAGTATTTGGACCTGAATAGCTCAGGCTGGCATGATCTTGTCAGATCTCAGATGCTAAGCAGGGTCAGCCTTGTCGAGTCTTTGGATGGGAGACCTCCAAGGAATACCAGGGCCAGGAGGCAGAGGCAGGGAATGGCCAACCACCTCTGAACATCTCTTGCCTTGAAAACCCTACGGGATCGCCATACGTCAGCTGTGACTTGACTGCACTTTCCGCCACCAGTGGGAATCAGGTAAAGGGTTTCCCCTTGCTTGAAAGCAAGTCAGATCCGACTCTAGGGGGTGGTGCTCATCTCCGTTTCCAAGCCGAAGAGCCAGCGCTGTCTGAAGACGTTTCTATGGTCACATGGCTGGCGTGACTAAACACTGAGGCGCACGGAACGCCGTTACCCTCCCACCGAAGTGGTACCTATTTATCTACTTGCAGTTTCTTGCTTTCGAACTGCTAGGCTGGCAGGCGCTGGGGCCAGAGACGGGAGCTCACTCCGTCACATGGCACTCAGGTCTCGAACTGCCAAACTACCAGTCTTCTGGTCTGCAGTTCAGCGTCGTAACCACTGAGTCACCGCGGCCCACCAATGGGAATGCCATAGTATGAATTATCGCAGTTTCGATACCTTCCCTACGGCTATCTCATCCTTTCTAAAAGCACTTGGAAACATCTTTTGGCAGTCATTCCCACTACCAAAGGACACGCCCCATGAAGAAGTCATTCCTTCTGTCCCAGTCCAACCTGCTGCCAATCGGTTTGGGTGGCCCAGTGTTCCCTCTAAGCTGAGTTAGTGTGAGCTAGCTCACAGTTTTTTAGCCTCCACCGCACACATTTTTGTCTTTGTTCAGGAGGGCTCCAGAGCAAACTGATTTATGCAGCAGCCAAATTGCTCACTCACAACTTTAATGCCAGGAGCTCACAAAGCAGGATTTTTGCTCACAAGACTCCACAGCTCAGAGAAAGCATTGGTCAGGCAGTGTTCCCTCTAATCTGAGTTAGTGTGAGCCAGCCCACAGATTTTTAGCCTCCGGCTCACACAGTTTTGTCTTCGCTCAGGAAGGATGGCTCCGGAGCCAACTAACTTATGCAAGTAGCCAAATCACTCGCTCACAACTTTAATGCCAGTGGCGCACCAAGTAGGTGCTCACAGGACTCCACAGCTGAGAGGAAGATTTGGTGGTGACTTTGACATGAAACTGATATGACGCGGGGCATCTGAAGAGACTGACCCCCGTCTTTAAAAAATGACATTAGCAGAGGTAAGGAATGCAAACAGGCTTAATAGACCACCACTGAGAACGGTTTTCACACAGCACAGGAAAGGGTCCCCCCCCCCTCAATTTCGAAACAGATGCTGGAATTGCACACTCAGGTTTTTTTTTTTTTCAAGCACAGCAATAATCACTTCATTATTATTAATCACCATGGCAACAGAATGGAAATTAATCACATTCCTTCTGTATATATTTTTTTAATCGCCATAGAAACAGAGTCCAGGAAACAAACAAACCGTACCCACAAGGTCGGGTTCCTAGAAATCATATACATATTATATCATTTCCGACCAACCAAACCCACGGTTACAACGGCTGCCACCAATCATCCGGTAGCCGCTCTTAAAAGAAAAAAAAGTAATGATTTTCAGCAAGATCAGATGGCGAAGTGTCGGGTTGGACTCGGCAGGGGGAAAGGAGGTAGTTGGGGAATGACTTAAAGGCTCGGACGTGTTTGTGTGGATTGGGAGCACCAGTTGTTTTGCTAACGTGTTGTCCGGGAAGCGAGCTTAGGCCCGAGTACCTTGGGCCTAATCGCCTGTGAGAAAGGCCACACACCCTCTCCCGGATCCTGGGATTTCGCCACGTGGTCTGGGTCTGCTCGACTGCATTTGTGATTTTTCAGAGGTGGTCCCACAGAGGAGATATACAGCAGTGAATAGCTCATAGGCGCTCTGCAGAAGGGGTTAAGATTGGCCAAGGGGTGATCACATTTGCTTTTCCTGTAAGAAAAAAAAATCGCCAACGATATGGTGTGGTACAGAAACTGCTCTCGACCCCCCGGGAAACTGCTTTATACTGAATCCGACCATCTATCCCTCAAGGTAAAGATTAGTATGGTCTACTTAGACTGGCAGCAACTCCCCGGGATATCAGGTGGAGATCAGGTGGAGAGCCAGTTTGGTGTAGTGGTTAAGCGCGCGGACTCTAATCTGGGAGAACCGGGTTTGATTCCCCACTCCTCCACATGCACCTGGCTGGATGGCCTTGGGCAAGCCATAGCTCTTCTGTCAGAGCTCTCTCTGCCCCACCTACCTCACCGGGTGTCTGTTGTGGGGAGGGGAAGGGAAAGGAGTTCGTAAGCCGCTCTGAGACTACAGGTGAAGGGCGGGGTATAAATCCAATCTCTTCTTCTTCTTCTTCTTCTTCTTTTACATCACCTATTGCCTGTTGTTGTTTTTTAAACTTGGGCCTTCTGCATGCCGAGCAGATGATCTACCTTCCCTCTTCCGCTGCTACTTTTTCTAGAGGGCCAATGTGGAAAGGGAACAGGGGACAGCAGATCAGAACTCGGAGACCAATTACTCAGGTATCCTAATGTCCGGTGTTGCACCCAACTTTGATAGCTGGGGGCCAGATGGATGGCAGTGGTGGTCAAAAATGTCATCAAGTCATAGCCGACTTAAGGTGACCCTGGAGTTTCACCATTGCCTACCTCTGGGTCATGACCCTGGACTTCCTTGCTGGTCTCCCATCCAAGTCCAGAGACTGGGATTGCCTGGGTCATCCAAGGACAGGCAAGTGATAGACAGAGGTGGTCTGCCATTGCTTGCCTCGGCATCACAGCCCTGGGCTTCCTTAGTGGTCTCCCATCCACATACTAACCAGGGCTGGCTCTTCTTCGTTTCTAAGAGCTGATGAGATCAGGCTAGCCTGGTCAAGGTGGGGGGCCACGTGGTCCTCTTAAAACGAATAGATTTCACCCACATCTGCCGAGCCCTGCCGACACAATTTCGGACTCGGAATAGGGGAAGCTGGATTCAAATTATCACCCAGCAATGACGATCGCTAGGTGACTTTGAGTCGGGGAAAGGCAAAAGATCCTCTGCCTGAACTGCAGTTTGAGTTGTTTCCTGTTGCCCTAGAAGGTCGGACCAGAACCAACGGGTTGAAATTAAATCAGAAGAGTTTTCGGCTAAACATTCAGGAGGACTTCCTGACAGTTAGAGCGGTTCCTCAGTGGAACAGGCTTCCTTGGGAGGAGGTGGGGGGCTCCCCTTCTTGGGAGGTTTTCAACAAAGGCTAGATGGCCATCTGACAGCAATGTGGATTGTGTGAACTTGGGCAGATCATGAGAGGGAGGGCAGGAAGGGATGAGCCAGTGCTTAGTTCTTGTGGCCCTTTTTTACACGCCCAGGGAAATCCTGATCGCCACTTTGGGGTCAGGAAGCAATTTTTCTCCAGGCTAATTTGGCTGGGGATCCTGGAGGTTTTTTGTCATCTTCTGGGTGTGGAACAGTGGTCACTGCAGGTGTGGAGAGGGAGGTATTTGTGAATTTCCTGCATTGTGCATGGGGTTGGACTAGATGACTCTGGAGGTCCCTTCCAACTCTGATTCTATGATGGCAAAACGCGACCATTGCTCCCGGACGCTGAAGAAAATGTCGACTTTTTATCGAGCGCTCAAAAAAAAAAAAATGCTCTGAACGGCATTGCAAATGTTTTGCTCGTGTGTATACCTTCTTGCTCTGCGTCCCCAGGGCTCGGGGGCTTGCTTTGCTTCCTTTCCGGATTTTTTCCCTGCCCGCCTCTCCCCCAAAGCTGAGCACGTTCATCAAGCCCACTGAGCTCCATCACAAACGCTTCCGCACACCCTTGCAAAGCTGGGAGGGTGCCAACGGGGTGTACGCCTCTGACTGATGAATGCCGCAGGCCGCACAAACTCAGCGCATCAACGAAAGCTGTTGCTGAGCTGAAATGAGGCGTGACGGGTCCGTGATGAGCCACCAACAGACGTAATCCTAGCAAGACAGTAAATGATGAGCTTCGGCCAGTGGGGATTCCCGTGCCAAGTACAACCACTCCACCGATGCAGAACTACTAAAAATACTGCTAGTTTTAAGCGGCAAACGGATCCTCCAATCGGGAGAAATAAGCACTGGGAGGAAAGTGCATTAGGTTTCTGAGCACGTTATTAAGCCTACGTGGCTTGCGAACGGTTATCTGAAGGACCACCATCTCCCACATGTTCCTGCCCAGGAATTAAGATCACAGGGAAAGACCCTCCCGACTGTCCCACCGATCAAAGAAGCTCGTTTGGTGGGTACACGAGACAGGACCTTTTTGGCGGCAGCCCCGCAAGTCTGGAACAGCCACCAGCAACAACTTGGGCAGGCTCAGCCCAGCTCCTGGCTTCAGCCTCCCACAGCCTCTCCCCACCCCCGTTGTCACTGGCGACACTGGGTTTGCCGTTGCTCCCTTTCCACCCGTTATCACAAGCCTCACTGGGCTGTCATCCCGAGGGCCGCCAAGTCACTGCTCCTGTTGCCAACAACTCTGTCAGCACCAGCACAGTTTGAGGACATCAGACGAGCCCTGCTGGATCAGACCAACAATCCATCTAGTCCCTCCTCCTGTCTCACACAGTGGCCAGCCAGTTCCCCTGGAGGGCCAACCTCAGGGCAGAGAGGTCGAGGCCGTCCCCTGAGAAGAGCATCAGAAGAGCCCTGCTGGATCTGACCAGTGAGGGTCCATCTAGTCCAGCATCCCGTCTCACACTGTGGCCAACCAGTTCCTCCGGAGGGCCAATAACAGGGCAGAGAGGCCGAGGCCTTCCCCTGATAAGAACATCAGAGGAGCCCTGCTGGATCAGACCAGTGAGGGTCCATCTAGTCCAGCATCCTGTCTCACACAGGGGCCGACTAGTTCCTCTGGAGGGCCAACAACAGAACAGAGGTCGAGGCCATCCCCTGAGAAGAGCATCAGAAGAGCCCTGCTGGATCTGACCAGTGAGGGTCCATCTAGTCCAGCATCCCGTCTCACTCAGGGGCCAACCAGTTCCTCTGTGGGGCCAACAACAGGGCAGAGAGGCTGAGGCCTTCCCCTGATAAGAACATCAGAAGAGCCCTGCTGGATCAGACCAGTGAGGGTCCATCTAGTTCAGCATCCTGCTTCATACAGTGGCCGACCAGTTCCTCTGGATGGACAACAACAGGGCATAGATGCAGAGGCCTTCTCCTGAGGTTGCCTCCTGGCTCGGGGATTAGTGCCTCTGAATGTGGAGGTTCCCCTCAGTCACCAAGGCTAGTAGCCACGGATAGACTTATCTTCCATGAATCCATCCCCTTTTAAAGTGGTTTATTCCTATGGCCATCACAACATCCTCTAGCAGCAAATTCCACATTTTAATTATCTGTGTAAAGTAGTATTTCCTATTGTCCATTCTGAACCTACTGCCCATCAGCTTCACTGGATGCCCTCAAGTTCTAGTCTTTTGGGAGAGGGAGAAAAATTTCTCTTTGTCAACTCTCTCCATCCCATGCATAATTGCATAAACCTCTCTTATGTCGTGTGTCCCCCCCCCCCGCCCCAGTCGTCTCTTTTCTAAACTGAAAAGTCCCAGACGCTTCAGCCTTTCCTCATAGGGGAGGCGCTCCAACCCCCCTCATCATCTTGGTTGCCCTTCTTTGCACTTTTTCAGCTCTGCAATGTCCTTTTGGAGATACGGTGACCAGAACTGTACACAGTATCTCCAAATAAGGCTGCGCCATAGATCTATACAGGGGCATTACAATATTGACTGTTTTATTCGCAGTCCCTTTCCTAATCATCCCTTCCACAGAGTTTGCCCTTTTCACTGCTGCAGCACACTGGGTTGATGCTTTCATCGAGCTATCCACTACGACCCCGAGATCCTTTTCCCTCTCAGTCTCAGCCACTTCAGACCCCAGTAGCCTATGCTTGAAGGTGGGAATTTTTTGTCCCAATGTGCATCACCTGACACTTATCCACACGGGACTTCATTTCCCACCTGGTCACCCACTCACTCAGTCTGTGGAAGTCCTCTTGGAGCTCTTCACAGCCAGCCTCCGTTTTCGTATGGCTTTGCCCTGCCACAGTTCCTCTCCCCCATCACAGTTGGTAGCCTCTGCCGCCGGGCTGGTGTGGCTCCCCCCACCCATTTGCTGCCCTCACCTCCGGGTCTGGCTTTCTCTCCCCTATCAGCGCCACTGCTGCTGGCTCTGACATGGCTCACTGCTACCGTTTCCAGGCCATAATTAGATCCTGGCTCCACCGCAGAGGAGACAGTGAATCGTTGTGTTGTCTGCCTGTGCTCAGATGTCCCATTTTTATTTGGGGGCTGGGGATTTAACCCCCCCCAATATATTATTTAAAAGATTTCGGATGTTTCTGCAAATGTGGGGAGTCCCCCAAGTTTGCAGAAGAATCTGTTTAGCATTGGTGTGGTCCCGATCTGCGGATTTAGGTATCCACAGGTGGGGGCCACACATCACTATTAGATGTCTACAAGGGGGGGCCCGCGATATTCACGAGGGGGGAGAAGCTGACAGCTGCTCCTCCTTCCTCCGCCCCTTCCCCCCTTCCTCTGCCCCCTCCCCCCGAGACTCCTGGTGGGCCTCGGCGGCTCTCGCTGGGCCCGCTGCTCGCCCCCTTCTCCCTCCTCCACGGGCTGTCAGCTGGCCTCGGCGACTCTCGCCGGGCTGCTGCCGTTCCAAGAGCGTTCCCCGCGCATGCGCAGGGGACGCTCTTTTACTTTCCGGGAGATTTAAAGATCCCCCCAAAAGTTTTTGATAGATTTTGGATTTTTCTGCAAGCGGGGGGGTTACCCCCCACCTGCAGAACCACCCCTCTGCCCTCCAAGTGCCCCCTGCGTGGATTTAAGTATCCGCACGTGGGGGGGGGGCACTTGGGAATTAGATATGTAGATTTATTCACTCAGCTCAGTTTTTATACCGCCCTTCCCTGTCAACATATAGATGTCTTTGATTTCATGTATTTTATCTCTGTTGTAAACCACTTTGAGCTCCATGAAGGAAGAAAGGCGGCTAATGAATGTTTTAAACAAACAAACAAATAAATAAGGAATACACAAACACACACACGCACATGTATAAATGAAGCACCGTAGCTGATCTTACAGGGCTGAGCGCATGAACACATGAAACTGCCTTCTACTGAATCAGAACCTTGGTCCATAAAAGCCAGTATTGTCTACTTGGACCAGCAGCTGCTCTCCCAGGTCTCAAGCAGAGGTCTTTCACACCACCTCCTGCCTGGTCCTTTTTTAGCAGAGAGCAAAACGAAAGCCACCGTTCGAAGAACATGGAAGAAAAGACAGAAGAAAACTGCCCAAAGCCACTAATCAATAAAGTTAAAGTGTATTACAAACAATGCTCCCTCTAAGCTGTGGAGTCTTGTGAGCAAGAATTCTACTTGGTGAGCTACTGGCATGAAAGTTGTGAGCGAGCGATTTGGCTACTGCATAAATTAGTTTGCTCTGGAGCCCTCCTTCCTGAGCCAAGACAAAAATGTGTGAGCCAGAGGCTAAAAAACTGTGAGCTAGCTCACACTAACTCAGCTTAGAGGGAACACTGATTACAAATATCTATAAAGTGCATAACTAATATACAAAAATACATGAAATGTGGTCCATCAAAGATGTGGTTGTTAACTGAAGTCTCCGGAATGGTTCTTCGTTTTGAGGAAAGTTCTGAACAAGGACTGGTTACTTCCTACAAAATGTTTCCAATTTCTTATTCAGGAATTCCCACTAGAATGGCCTATTTCTCGAGCACATTTCAAACATACCTTCATTCTTTCAGAAGGAAAGGATTGCTAGGCACAAGGATGTTGCTTTTATAACTGGAGATGCTGCTGGGGACTGAACCTGGGACCTTCTGCACGCCGAGCAAATGCTGTGCCACTGAGCCATAGCTCCTCCCTAATCCATGAGCTGCCTTCTACTGAATCACACCATCGGTCCATCAAGGTCAGGATTGTCTACTCAGGCCAAGGACAGACTGGCAATCTGGCCCGCTCTGCCTCCGCTTCTAAAGTGGAGGCAGAGAGGGCTTCCAGATTGCCGCAGCTGTCCCCCGTCGGCAGCCCGCACTTACCCGCATGCGGGCCGCTCTCCACGCGCTGCAGCCGGAGACCTCTTGGAACTGGTCTCCGGCTGTCTGGGCGCGCGTTGCTGCTGCTTCCTGCCGGTCTGGACGGCTCTCACGGCGCACAGGAAGCAGTGGCGGAAGTCTGGACGCACTGCAAACAGGCGCGCCTCGCTGGACCAGCCAGAAGCCACGCGCCGCAGCAGAGGAGGCTCCAGAGGACGGCCGGCGGTGTGGACGCACCACTCCGCCTCCTCTCCGGTAGGGTCCCGCAGCACTGTAACCAGTGCGAATGGGATGCCCCGCACCCGTTTCCCTGCGCAGCTTCTGCCCCCGCAGCTGTCCCAGGGCAAAGTGCCAGTCTGTCCTCAGCCTCAGACTGGCAGCAGCTCTCCTGAATCTCAGCCAGAGGTCCATCACGCCACCTGCTGCCAAATCCTTTTTTTTTTTAAACCAGAGATGCCAGGGATTGAACCTGGGACCTTCTGCATGCCAAGCGGGTGCTCTACCACTGAGCCACAATCCCTCTCATGAGTCTGTGCAAGGGGGTTGTTGCAAGGGGGATGAATAAGAGGGAAGCCACGGGGAATTCCACACAGCCAATACGTTCTGTTTCAGGAACTCTTCAGTAACGGTTTCTGTCTGACATTTCACAATCTCTGATGCCCTGCTCTCCCGCCTGAAGCCTGCTGTCCAACGAGGTACTTGTTTCCAGGTGGCAGAGGTAGAAATCTCATGTCTCTCAGAGGAGCCCAGGCATTTCAGTGGGGCCGCTATGATGCTGTTTTATAGTCCTGTCACAGCATCATAACGCTCTAATTCGAACCTTTTAAAAAAAACGACGGAGATTGCCCGTGCGGGCGGAAAGAGGCATGGAAAGAAAGCGGCAGTCTGAAATGACAAACCGCTTTGGAGATGGCTCCAAAAGGGTAGGGGGAGGGCTGTCTGAAATGGCCGTCACTGTACTGGTTTATCCCAAGCCGGTTCAGTCACTTTTTAAAGGTGTAGTGTGAAATTCCCCCATGTGTGTTTCTTGAAAGGAACTGAGTAAATGTGAAGAACAAGACTAATGCAATGTGGTAGAGCAGGAGACGCCCCGCCTGGTCACATCTGAATGGTGACCTAAGCATACAGGTGCCCAGGACTATATAACGGCCGTGACTCACTTGGCAAAGGAAACGCTCTCCATAAATCAAGAGGTTGGGTTCTAAGATGAGTGTTTGAAAAACCACAGGAGCAATCCCTCGGAAGAGTGGGCGTTGCGATGGAGGAACAGATGCTCCGAACGGCAGGTGGACCGAACAAACCAATTTCGGCATTTGGCTCGCAACGGGAACCTCGCCGGACGATTTCATTGACCCGGCAAATTCCTTACGGATGAGAGCGAAATCAAGACGGGTTTACGAGTGTCAGGAAAGTGGGGAAACCACACAGGCGCACCGTGGGGGGAAAAAAGGAAGAGACGGGCCACCACCTCGAACCAGAGCTGTCGCATCACAGCTGAGCGGAAAAGGAAACGCAGTCTTGCTCACATGAGAAAAGGAAAACAAAACGGGGAAGGGGGGAGGAGAGGAAGGAAACTGCAATTGCCTCAGAAAAGGCTTCTCATACACACCTGAATGGAGGCTGAGGCTTTTCAGTCAGAGAACACTGAGGTCGGGGTCCCAGAGTCGACTGACCCTTCTGGGCCCCAAGGACGCCAGGCTTGCCACCATGAGAGCCAGGGCATTCTCAGTGGTGGCTCCGTATTGGTGGAATGAGCTCCCGGAGGAGATCAGGGCCTTGCAGGACCTCTTGCAGTTCCGCAGGGCCTGCAAGACGGAGTTCTTCCACTAGGCCTTCAACTAGGAGCCGCCCCCACTGCTACCAACGAGCCCGGCCCATAGCCCTAACGTCTGGCTTCTACCACTGTGCCCAGAAAAATCATTGAGTGGCAAACTGTTTGGTGGGAGGGTAATTCCACCACGCCATCTTATGTCATTTACTGTATCAGCACCAGCACTTTGATTTTGGATGTTTTTTATTGCATTTGATATTTTAAACTGGTTTTATGTGTATTTAACAGTCATGATAGACCAATTATGTAAGCTGCCCAGAGCCCGCCTGAGGGGAGGGCGGGGTACAAGTTAAACAATCAAACAAACACAAATGATAGTAGTCACTCTGAAAAGTAAATATGAATCGTGCGTGTCCACATGGGCAGGTCTGGTGTTCCGGAAAAAACAAGTCCTTCTTAAAATCAAGCTCAGTTGGTTGGTTGTTCTTTGATCTTTTTTGGGATGCCCAATTCCTAGGGTTGCCAACCTCCAGGTAGGGATGGGAGCTCTCCTGGGAGTACGACTGATCTCCAGGCGACAGAGATCAAGTCCCCTTGAGAAAATGGCCGGTTTGGAAGGCGACACTCCATGGAGTTAGTCCCCACTGACTTCCCTCCCCGAAATCCACCCTCCTCAGGCGCCAAACCCCCAAATCTCCAGGTATTTCCCAACCAGGAGCTGGTAACCCTACTGATTCTTGTTAGTCCATCTGGCTGAGTCTGACCTCCTATGGAGAGGGAAAAGGATCTGCCTTCCCTGGTCCGGGGCTCCCCAACAAGTTGCCCCCATTACCTATAAAAGAAGCTCTTCTACTGGGGTTTCAGTCAAGGCGGCAGACAACCCCCCTTCCTCATCTTTTGACCAATCTCCCACCTAGGGCTGCCAAGCCCCCCGGGAGGGCGGGGGAAACACCGATTTTTAATGCTTACCCCCGCTTTTTCAAAATTGGCCACCGGGGGAGGCAATGGCTGCCAGCAGGAACGCAGGGGAACGTCGGAGCCTGCCCTGCCCTCTCCCTGCCAGTCCTGAACTGTCTTAAAAGGGAAATGTCTGCAGAGAGCCTGCAGTATGCAGTAAAAAGCCTCACCAGACATTTCCCCTTTAAGAGCAGAGAAACCCCCGCCCAGAGATTAAGGAGGGACTAGGCTCTTTGTACTGAAGGGCCGGCTTTTGCATGTGGCTTGCAAGGTTGTTGGGGTAAGTGCCTCTGCCAGCTCTTTTCCTTCTCTCTCTCTCCCCCTCCCCCTTTCTTGCTTTTTTCTGTCTGTCTGTCTGTCTGTCTGTCTGTCTCTCTCTCTCTGTCCCCATCCAGCAGAGGTCTATCAGTGGCTATGATTAGCCACAAGGTCTAAATGGAACCCTTTGTCTGGGGCAGTGAGGCTCTGCATTCTTGGTGTTTGGGGGGCAACAGTGGGAGGGCTTCTGGAGTTCTGGCCCCGCTGCTGGACCTCCTGAGGGCACCTGGTATTTTTGGCCACTGTTGTGACACAGAGTGTTGTACTGGATGGGCTGTTGGCCCGATCCACTGTGGCTTCTCTCCTGTTCTTACGATATGAAAATCATATTTAGCACTTGTGTAGCACTTAGTGCTTCATATTCTGCCGAGATGAGGAAGGATTCAGTAGGGCCGTTGCTCAGTGCTAGAGCATCTGCTTGACATGCAGGAGGTATCAGCCTCTTCAGCTAAAAAAGGATCAGGTCATAGGTGACATTAAAGATCTCAGCCTGAGACCCTGGAGAGCCACTACCAGTCTGAGTAGTCAATACTGACCTTGATGGACCAATGGCCTAATTCAGTATTAGGAAACTTCATGAGTTCATGTGTCAGCATGTGGAAGCAACATCACAGGATGTGACTTCACAAAATGATGTCACTTCCTCTCTCCTGGCTCCACCCCCAAAGTCCTCAGATATTTCCGGAGTTGGACTTGGCAGCCCTACTCCCACCAGTGGCCTAGATCTGAATAGACCTTGGGGCACCCACCACTGTGTTTTAATCAAACCTGATTTGACATCTGATTTCTCTGTTTTTACACGGCAATCTACGATCTCATCCAGTGTGAACTGTCATTTTCACATGGCTTTAATTGTATCGTACTAATGGATGTAAACCGCCCCAGCCCGTTTACATGGAGGGCAGTATATAAATCAAGCAAGCAAGCAAGCAAATAAATATATTGTATATTTTACCTATAAAATGTACATTTTAACTGCACATTAAAAATTAGCCTCGTGCACTGAATGTACATTGTATACATGAATAACTGTCAGGATCCAAAACAGCCAGCTGAGTGACACCACCTTCTGCCGTTGTGGCAAACAGTGTTGGGAAATCTCCCAGGCGGTAGAATGAGAGGTGAGGGGGCGTTAACCCACCCTTGGCCACTTCATAGAATCACAGAATGTTAGAGTTGGAAGGGACCTTGTCAGTCATCTAGTCCAATCCTAGTCCAGCACTCTGCAGCAGCATAGCCGAAAGATAGCCCTACAACCAGGGGTCCGTTGGAGCGGGAGCGCACAGGAGCGCAGCTCCGGGAGTGAGGAGCCCAGGGGGCGGGCACATGACCAAGCCCCGCCCCCTCCTCGGCTTCCCCGAGCAGTGCAGAGGCGCAGCGCCCCGGGGAAAGCCCTGCTAGGGTCTTTATTGTTTTTAATGTTTTGTTTTAATATTGATAATTTTATCATTGTTCCCTTTATGACTGTGTGCTGCTTTTCCAGAGACTTGCTCAAGGTGGCATATCCATTTTCTAAGTATACCATTTTTTATCTGGGCACATGGCACATAAGTACTGGAGAAATTTCACCAGCCCTTCAGCAGCTTCCACCCCAGTTTGATTGTTCCATCGGATGACCCTTTCTTTTGTAAGATCTTTGAAGATCCTTCAGTAGTGAAGGAAATAAAAGTTCCAACACAACATGGTGATCCTATGGAAGCATGACTGGTAAAGCAGTGCAAAGTGGGGAAGGAGAATTCCCTCAAAATTATCTCGTGGAACATAGCCGGCTGGTCCCGTATAAGAGGGCTGGGTTCCTCTGTCCTGCAAAAGGGATATGACATCCTTCTACTCCAAGAAACGTGGCCTGCTTGCGAACTCTTAGTTGATGGTTACCACTCTTTTACAAATGCGGCCATACCAGGAAAAGGGCCAAGCAGATTAAAAGGGGGCTTGGACATTTTAATTTCTACAGCCCTCAAAGTGAAATGTGTACATCTAGACTCATTAAAAGAGTGTGCTATGGCAGTGCGGGTTCTTATCAATAATGAAAGCCTACTTGTGGTAAATGTGTATCTCCCCCCCCCCCCCAACAGAAGAAATCGGACATAAGGGAAACTTGGAACGAATTGGATTCCTACATTGAGGATCTTATGAATGACAACCCTGCAGATAGGGTGCTATTGGGTGGGGATTTTAATGCCAGGATAGGAACAAACAACAGAGTATTTACAGCTACAACGGAGTTCTCCTTCTCTGAATTAGGAGGTTACGGACATCTTACCCGTTTTACCCGGCTTTCCAAAGATACCAGAGTAAATTTTGCTGGCCGTTGTTTGATCAAAATGGTAACAAGTCATGAGCTTCTAATATTGAATGGCTCTACATTAGGGGACCACCCAGGGGAATACACCTTTCTATCAGGGGACAAATGTAGCATTCTTGATTACTTTATTGTAAGTCCCAATTTGCTCCCAAAGGTTGTAAACCTACAGATTCTTCCTGAATTTGGAAGTGACCATCTACCTCTTCTACTCCATATGGGTTTGCTCTCCCAACAAATATATTGTGATGCAGCCATGGGACTATGCCTAGTTGCAGTACAGCAAATGGGATGCAGAGTTAAATGGTCTGACACGCTCGCACAGAAAGCCAGCAAACTATTAGAGAAAGAAGAGGCCTGTAGATGGAGAGCAGCAATCATGAATAATACCAAGGACCAAAATCCACTGACCCCTCTAGAAAATTTGCTACAATTGCTAAAACCAATATTAGCACAAGATGCCATAATTCAAAAATGGATTCGGAAAAACATCTCAAAGCAGTGGTTTGATAGTGTCAAAAAGCAAAAAAAGAACTTAATGTGGCCTACCAAGTATATAAGAATACCACAGGACCAGAAGCATTGGACATGCTACACCATTTGCTACAACTTAAAAAGATCTACAAGAACTTAGTAGCATCAAAGAAGCAAGCAGAAAGGAAGAGAATATGGAGTGAAATAATACACTCATCAAAAGAGAAGCTCGCGGTACAATTCTGGAAACTGATCTCAAATTTCTCATATAGTGAGGAATCTCCAATTGATACATTCATTACAACAGATAAATGGGAAGAATACTTTTGTAATCAATATACAGACAATCAACAGCAATTCTCTCTTTTGGAACACAACGATCTGCCAACTTGGTCACCAGTTACAGTCCGAGAGGTTAAGTCCCTAATTGGAAAGCTCAGGAAGGGTAAAGCACCAGGTTTAGACTTTATCCCACCAGAATTATTGATCGAAAACGTGGACTGGTGGGCACCTCTTTTGGCCTCACTCTTTACATACGTTGATGCAACTGGAGATGTTCCTGAGACATGGAGAAATGCAGTGATCGTCCCCTTTTATAAATCTGGGAAGAGAAATGACCCATCAAACTATAGACCAATCAGTCTCCTGAGTGTGCTAGGGAAACTATACGCAAGCCATCTCCTTGAGAAACTTAAAAGTTGGCAAGAAGAAGAAAAGATCATTGTAGACGAACAAGCAGGGTTTAGGGAGGGGATGTCCACTATGGGCCATGTAATGATATTATCACATCTAATAGATAAATATGTGGTAAATAGCAGTGTTGCTTTATATGCAGCCTTTGTGGACTTAAAATCAGCGTTTGACTCCATTCACAGGGCTAGGCTATGGGAAAAGCTAAGTAATACAACAATTGACAGGAGACTCCTGTTCCTGATACAAGCCCTTTATACTAACACATCTGTTAGAGTCAGATGTAATAAGCAAGGGCACTTGACAAATGTTATCACCACTAAGAAGGGGGTCAAGCAAGGCTGTGTTTTAGCCCCCCATCTTTTTGCTTTATACATAAATGATCTGATTAAAAGCCTCGAAATGGTTGACACGCATCCCCCTGCATTGGCAAATCGTTGCATTACAGCTTTACTGTATGCAGACGACATGGTTCTTCTATCTAGAACATCAGTAGGCCTTAAAAGGGCACTAAAACAGCTTGGTATTTATTGTGATTCCAACTTATTAGAAATTAATTATCAGAAGACCAAAGTGATGTCCTTTCAAAAGAGGCCCAAATTAGAGACTTGGAGCATAAAGGGCCATAGCCTAGAGCAGGTTTCGTCCTTTAAATATCTAGGGGTTAAGTTTCAGTCCACAGGGGCAAGAAATGATCATCATCAATTTGTGGCAAATATGGGACGAAAGACCACAAATAGTATTATTAAATTCATTTCAACAAAAGGGGGTCATTTTATACCAGTCGGACTTAAATTATATTCAGCTAAAACAATACCACAAATGCTATATGGCACATTGCTGGGCCCACCCTCCTCAAGTTTTGCACCCCTGGAAAAGATACAGTCTAAATTTCTAAGATCTATTTTTCGTTTCTCAACTAGTGCTTCCAACGCTAGCTTACGATTAGAAACTGGGCTGATCAGATTGGAGGCCAAGGTAGCTTTGGCCTCCATAAATGCTTGGCTAAGGTTATGCCATAGGCCATTTGATATCACCGCTCTAATTCTTATAGACAGCTGTTGCTCTAATTGGCTTAGTGCAGTATACCATAGGATACATCTGCTTGGCTTTTCTTCTGAGTCATTACAGATAATGCCACTAGAACAAGCTAGGGCTGTTGTTAAACAAAGAATATATGATATTGAAAGGCAAAGTGATATTGCTAAAGTGTCGACTTTTTTGGCTCCAAAGGAAACAAAATATATAGTTGCTCCTGCAGTGTACTTATCGTTACTAGAGATTCCCTCTCACCACAGGGCATACTCCCTGGCACGATGTAACATCTATCCTTCAGCGATGTTAGAAGGCCGATATAAAAAAATACCTCTGCCTGAGCGACTATGCCCGTGCGGCTCAGGGAAAGTTGAGACAATTGAACATATTTTACTCCATTGTACATTTTATGAAACCATTAGAGTAACATTTATTCATCCTGTTATAAGGAGGTATCATGGATACTTGGATAAGGAGATAAGTAGGAAGCTATTATTTGATTCTGCTCCACAGATTATAATAAACTGTGCCAAATTTCTAGCAATAGCTCAAAAAATACGTGTTGCATATGTAGGACAATTTTAAAAGAATTCAGAAGATTTAGGAGATGGGGAGTAGAATTGTGTAACTTTTATAATATTTGTCCAACAGTTGAATATCAGGTGATAGAGTATTGCAGAAATTTAGAGTATTAGCAATTTTATAATTAATATACGTAGATTTAATGCAGTTTTATATTTAAGGATTTGATATTTTATATATTTTATTAGTACCCTTTTTGTATTGATTGTAATTGTGCTGGTGATATACCGAATAAACAACACTGACTGACTGGTGTAGTGGTCAGGAGTTGGACTCTAATCTGGGAGAACCGGGTTTGATTCCCCACTCCTCCACATGCAGCTGCTGGTGTGACCTTGGGCCAGTCACAAGTTCTCTCAGAGCTGTTCTCTCATGAGCAATTCTCAAAAGACCTCTCTCAGCCCCACCTACCTCACAGGGTGTCTTGCTGTGGGGAGGGGAAGGGAAGGGAAAGGGATGGGTGGTGCACATGTCCTGGGTATCTCAAGTCTACTTGAAACCTGGTGGTTTCAAGGGAGCAGGAAGAGAATGAGGGTCTGTTCTTTACGCTTATTTTTATTGCACAAAGTATTGGCTGGGGAAGGGAATGGAGGAAGAGCAGGTCAGTTTCACTCACCTGTGGAGTGGAGCCTGAGGGGTGGGTGTTGCCTCCTGACACATTTTCGGCATGTTAGGGGGCGTGGCATATGCAAATGAGTTATGCAAATGAGTTATGCTAATGAGCTCCTGCACCTCTTTTTCTACAAAATGACCCCTGCCTACAACATACCCGAAAGATGGTTGTCTTATATAATTCTAAAATAAAAAACAACTTCATTATCTAATTATCCTTAATACATTCACATACTCTAATTATATTGCTTTATGTTATTATAACCATGTATAAATGTAATTTTTCATGTCCCAGTATTTTTCAACATATTCTTTCAAATCTTTCCAATCTTCTAAAAAGGTCTCTGAGTACAGGTCATTTAACTTTCTAGTCCATTTATCCATTTCAGCCATATATAACAATTTTTTCAACCATTCCCACACATCTGGTATTTTTTCATTTTTCCAATTTTGTGCATACACCATTCTTGCTGTTGTTATCATATACCATATTATTGTCCTTTTCTTTACATTTATCTCTTCTAATTTAAGTCCAAGCAATAACATTTCAGGCAACTTCTTAAATGTACATTTCAAAAATTTTTCCATTTCTGCATGTATTATAGACCAATAAGTCTTTGCTTTATCACAAGTCCACCACATATGATAAAAAGAACCTTCTTTCTTTTTACATTTCCAACACTTGTTAGACATATTCTGATTAATATTTGCAATTTTTTTAGGTGTCATATACCATCTGTACATCATTTTAAAACAATTTTCTTTTAAGTTATAACATGTAGATATACCCATAGCATTTTTCCATAAAAATTCCCAAGATTCCATTTCAATGTCTTTGTTAAAGTTTATCGCCCATTTTACCATTTGTTCTTTTACCATTTCATCAGCGTTAAACCATTTTAACAAAATTTGATACATTTTAGAGATCATTTTTTTCCCACCTTCCTCCCAAACTTGTTCTATTTCATTATTTTTTTCTCTAAAACCGGATTTTTTATCACTTCTATACATGTCATATATTTGTCTATATCTTAGCCAACCGTAATCAAAGTCCATCTGATGCTGCTCCTTGAATATAAAGTCTTTACCATGTCTTGTTAATAAGTCTCTATACTTCAACCAATCTTGTCCTTTGTGACGTGATACTGGATTTAAAGGTTCTGCGGGTACAATCCACATAGGTATCTCTTCTGGAAAAAAGTTTTTATATCTTGTCCACGTATCGATTAATGTTCTTCTCAAATAATGATGCTTAAACATATTGTCCATTTTTGTTTTACCATAATACAAATATGCGTGCCACCCAAACCTACAGTCATGACCTTCCAGGGACAATAACTTTCTATCTTGTAACATAGTCCATGTCCCTACCCAAGTCAAACATACTGCATCATGATATAGCCTTAAGTTTGGTAACTGGAACCCACCTCTCTCTTTAGCATCACACATTATTTTCATCTTAATTCTTGGTTTTTTCCCTCCCCACACAAACTTAGTCAATTCCTTCTGCCAGCATTTGAATGTTTTTACATCTTTCACAATCAGAATAGTTTGAAACAGAAACATTATTCTTGGTAGCACATTCATTTTAACCACTGCAATTCTACCCAACAGTGACAAATTTAATACATTCCACCTTTTAATATCTTGCATAATTTGCTGCCAAAGTTTCTCATAATTATTCTTATACAAATCAATATTTTTCATTGTTAGGTTTACACCTAGATATTTTGTCTTTTTCACCACTTCACATTCTATACGATTTTGTAATTCAATTTGCTTCTTATTTGACATATTTTTACACATCACTTTCGATTTGTTCTTATTTACATAAAACCCAGCCAAATCACCAAACTCTCTTACTCTCTGCAACAAATATGGTAGTGTAGTCATAGGGTCTTCGGCTATAAACATCACGTCGTCTGCAAAGGCTCTATATTTAAAAGAAAAACCTTTTATTGTTAAGCCTTTAATTTCTTTATCTTCTTTCAAATTTAGTAGCAAAACTTCCAAAATCCAAATAAATAGCAACGGCGAAAGTGGGCATCCTTGTCGTGTTCCTTTTTCAACTTTAAAGTAATCCGTTTTTTCAGTATTAATTATTAAAGAGGATTTCTGTTCACTATATATTGACTTAATAAGATTAAGCATATAGTCTCCAATTTCAAGATGTTCCAGCACTTCAAACATAAAATCCCAATTTAAATTGTCAAACGCTTTCTCCGCGTCTAAAAAAAGAAAGCCCACTTCCTTCTCCGGATGTTTATCATAATACTCTATAGCATCCACTACTACTCTTAAGTTGTCTCTTATTTGGTGATTAGGTAAAAAACCTGCTTGTTCAGTCTGTATAGTCTCTTTAAGGTGTTCCTTAAGCCTATCAGCTATAATCTTGGCAAAAATCTTATAGTCATTGTTTAACAAAGAAATTGGTCTATAATTTTTAACATCGGTTAAATCTTGACTTTCTTTCGAAATGAGTGAGATGGTTGCTTCTTTCCAAGTCTCTGGGACCTCACCTGTCACTCCTATGTCATTCATTAATAGCAATAACACTGGTGAGATCGATTCCTGTAGCGATTTATAAAACTTAGCTGTAAATCCGTCTGATCCAGGTGCTTTCCCTAGTTTTGAGTCATTTATTGCATTTTTAATCTCTTGTAGTGATATTGGGCTGTTAAGTAGTTCTTTGATTTTCTCTGTTGGTTTTGGTAATTTTAATGACTGTAGGTATTCTTTAATCCTTTTTCTGTCTTTATTTTCCTTCTTAAAAAGCTTTGCGTAGTATTTATAAAATTCTCTTTTTATTCCCTTATTGTTTATTATCTCAATATTGTCCCGTATCACTTTAGTAATGAAATTTATTTTCACGTTTTTTCTTTAATTGCCATGCTAAATACTTTCCAGGTTTGTTTGCACCTTCAAATGCTTTTTGTTGCAATTTCTTCAGGTTCCAGTAAGTCTCTTGATTCAAAATAGCTTTTGCTTGGTCTTGTAACATCCAAATTTCCTTTTGCAGTCTCTTTTTTCCTGGTCTGTTCTTCAGTTCCTTTTCTTTTACTTTAATGGCTTGCACAATATTTTCATATTGTTCTCTTTTCTTTTTATTGTCTTTAGCATTCAGTGATATCAATAATCCTCTCATCACTGCTTTGTACGCATCCCACACAGTTTGAATTTTTACTTCTTTTTGTATGTTCGCTTGGAAATATAAATCTGTCTCTTCCTGTAATTTTTTAACTGTTTCTTGGTTGTCTAATAAGTCTTCATTTATTCTCCATCTCCCTTGTCTTTTTGTCTGCCCAGAGGTCCATAGACAAGGATTATGGTCTGAAATTATTCTAGGTAGAATTTCAACTTTTTTTGTCTTAAGTGTTAAATTAGTAGACATCCAGATCATGTCAATTCTTGAATGTGAATCATGCCTGTTGGAGTAAAAAGTATAGTCTTTCCCTTGTGGGTTAACCTTCCTCCAAATATCCTCCAGCTTTTCCTGTTTTATCAATTCAAAAAATTTTTTTGGAAGTTTCCCTAGTGTGTCGTCTTTTCTTTTTGAGCGCCTATCTATTTTATTATTCACAGTCCCATTAAAGTCTCCCAACATCGTGATTTGATCATAGTTTACACTGTCCAGTTCCGTTTGTAGTTCTTTAAAAAAAAAATTCTTTAGCTCCGTTGGGGGCGTAGATATTCACAATCAAAGTCTTCTGTCCATGTACAAAAATTTCAATAGCTAAGTATCTTCCTTCTTTATCTTTAAATATTAGTTTGGGTTCAAAGTCTTTTTTAACATATGTTACAACTCCATTCTTTTTATTACTTGCCAATGAAAAAAATTCTTCTCCCAACTTTTTTCTTATTAAGTATTTATAGTCTTGTTTCTTAAGATGGGCCTCTTGTATACAAATTATACTGCATTTTTGTTTTTCCAGCCAGTGACCTACCATTCTACGTTTTTGGGGTGAATTAAGTCCATTTACATTCCATGAAAGTACTTTATAATCCATCTTGTTGTAGTCTTAAATATCACCAAATTCTTCCTTGTTCTCACCAACAAAAGCGTACATTTCTGCTGAATTTTTAATCACTATTCTGTTGTTACCATAATAAAAACTCAGTCCTTGTGGTATTTCCCAACGAAACCTTATTTTTTTCTCTTTCAGTTTGTCTGTCAGACGCTTGAATTTTTTCCTGTCTTGCAAAATTGCTCTGGGCAGTTCTTTCATTACGATAACTTTCTTTCCACCTATTTCAAAGGAGTCTGTAAAGCATTTCTTGTAGATTTGTTCTTTTGTCCTCTTCATTGTAAATTGAACAACCACGTCCCTTGGTATATTTTTGTCTCTTGCGTACGTAGAATTGACTCTGTAAACAAGATCCATATGTTCTTTAACAGCTTCCTCCTCCTCTTGTAAAAAATCTGCTAATGCTTCTTGCATTCTTGTAAACATATCTTCACCTAATTTTTCCTCTATACCTCTAAATCTCAGATGGTTTTGCATGTCTCTATAGTGCATCATCTTTTCCATTCTGTCAGTATCCTTTATTGTTTTTTGAGTATTTTCTTCCAGTTCTTTTACTTTGGTTTCTATGTCTTGTGTTCTAGTGGTTAACTTTTGTAATTCAGATTTTAAATCTATAAAGTTTTTATCTGCTTGTGCAGCTATGGCATTTATTTTAATATTTACTTCTCCAATTGCGCTTGCCATTTTTGCATTTACCTCCCCTATTGCATCCAGCATTTTTTTTCCATTGCTTCCACAACAGCCAACAGTTTTTTCTCTTTTTTTGCTGCCATTGTAGGGGAGGACCATGTAGCTGCTCTCGATCTTAGTCCGCGGTCCGTCTTGTCACTTTAAAAAAGATCGATTTTTTCTTATTTTCCAAATCAGTCACCAATTAGTGTATTCAGACAAGCATGTCTTGCCAGTTCAAATTCCACTGGTTTTAGCCTTCTAAGTTATGTAGTTTTTGAGATATTAATGTTTAAAAATTTTATAAATCCAAAATGGCGGGCGCAACTCCTCTATGGTTCGTGTCAAAGGTTACAGTTTATTTACCTTGCTTCTGGCTTGCCGTAGTTTCCTTTCTGTCCCTTCCTCTTGCTTACTTGTCTGCTCTCCGCTCGTCACTTCCTGTTGTAGTCCTTTTGGTCCGGCAGTTTTTACAGTCCCCTTTGCTCTCTTCCGGTTCTTCTCCTTTTCCCTTCTTGTCTGCTCCTCAAGCCGTCACTTCCTGTCTCAATCCTCATAGCTTGGTCTCATGATGCTTGCTTCCCTCCTCCCCTCTTTGTCTCGCGATGCTTGGCTCCCCCTCCCAACTCTTCTTAACCGCAGGAATGTTAAACAACTTGTTTTTTTGGCTTTTTAAGTTCAAATTCAGCTTTTTAACGTTTCAAAACTGCACTCATCCAATCTGCAACAGTCTATTGCTTCACCCGATCTGCTTTTCGTCTTTCAAAACGCGGTAATGGTAAGGCAAAAACTTTTTTCCCGTTACCTTATGTTGTTACTTCGCTTCAGATGTGGTCCCAACGTTTAAACTTTGTCTTCTTTGTTAAGGAATCAGGGGAATTGGAGGTTTTATGCTGATTTAATCAGCTCAGCTCGGCTCCTTAGAGATACTTGCAGGAATCTTCTTTGGCTGCAGTGCTCAAGGTGTTGTAAAAGTCTCCTCCGAGACTTTTCCTTCACCGAGCTTGCTCAAACCTAGATTATATTGCTTGCTAGTCCTTACACTACCTGTGTGAGGTTGCGTCAGGTGGATTTGTCCACCCAAGCTGTCAAGAAGAGCCGCTGTCCGCCTTGCGCACTTGCAAAGCGTGTCAGACCTCCATTCCTCCAACCGGAAACTCACCTCTTTTCCTGTGCTGATTTCACAGTGGTGTGAAATTTCACTCCAGGGGGTCTAAGTGCACTAATCAACAGCAATTGTTTAAAGCAGAATAAAGCCGGTTGAATACTAGCTTGACCACAGGAGGGCAATTAGTAGATGTGGACATTTCAGTAGCAGCATGGTTTCACACCGCACAGAGGTGTGGGCAGGTTTTTTTTGGAACTAGAATGATTCCAGCGGGAAAGTCAGATATAAAAACAGCCTACAGCTTCTTGCCAGTCTCTGGTGTTTCTACTCCCTGCCTGGGTAAGTATGGTTTCTCCTGGCTGAGTCTGGGAATCAACATTCTTTTGGGGTGGTGTCTGGGGCCGTCCCGGAATTCCCTTTTGGTGCAGGGACCTCGAACAATAACATATACTGTATAACTACACAGGACAGAAATGTGTTGGGATGGCCAGCTCTGGGTTGTGAAATGTCAGGAGATTTTGGGGGTGGAGCCCGGGGAGGGCGGGGTTTGGGGAGGGGAGGGACTTCTATGGGGTGTAATGCTGTAGAGTCCACCTTCCAAAGTGGCCATTGTCTCCATGGGAACTGATCTCTGTCACCTGGAGATCGGCCGAAATCCCAGGAGATCTCCTGCTGCCCTCTGGAAGTTTTGCAATAATTCTATCTTTGTCAGATGCAACCCGGCGTGTATGGAATATAAATGGCTCGACAGTCCTTGCAGCCCAAAAACAAACAAGCAACCAAATCATCGCTCAAATAGAAATGAATATAAAGCAGAAAAAGAGGTAGCAAGCTTGGCCTATTCCTGGTGGGGTTGCAATGTCTTCTCTGTTTTCAAGGTGAGCAAAAAGTCACTCAGATGGCACATAGATGAGATGGGGCCTGCCAAGCCCTGCCCGCTTTCCCTTTCCTGTGCCAACCTAACCCTGCAGCTTTACACGATGCACAGTGCGATCCTAAATTGAGATCTACCCTTGTGAAGCTCATTGACTGCAGGGCGTGTCTCTATTTAGGATTGCACTGAGTGTGCTGGTTTTTAATCTGGCCGTACCCCCCTCTTTTGCAAGATACGGCTCAGTCAAAGACCCCACTCTGGCTTCTGCACTGGTGCACACTTCGCTGCGCAAGAGCCGATCCTCAGTGGGAGACTAGGAGTGGATCCAGCACATTTCCTTGCTAATGAGGGATTATTGCCACAGCTGGTAAAAGTTTTCATTTGAAACCCTATCCTAGAAGAAAGCAGGATTTTGCCAAAATAGTTTCTCTCTTTCTGTAGGAGGTTATTCAACACAGCACAATGCCATGAATTCCAACAGCCTGGAAGACAATCCGCGTCCAAATAATGCATTGCATTTATGATCTCCATGACCCCCTTTTTGTGCTAATTAGAGGCATACCAATCGTTTGCGGGGCTTAAGAGTGGAGTTCCTCAATGCGTCGCCCAGATTTGTGGCATATTCAGTTGCATTTTGCATAGAAATGTGACTCACCAACTGCTATCTGTGGTATATCCATGGGGGTTTGGACCCTGTGCGTGTATAGGATACCTCCCAACTCAGGACTTAAGACCATGCATGTGAGAAAGTAGACACAAGTATTTGAAGGGATGTTTATGCTGAACTGCAGACCGGAAGGTCGGTAGATCAGCAGTTCAAGACCCGAGTGCCGTATGATGGAGTGAGCTCCCGTCTCTGGTCCCAGTTCTTGCCAACCGAGCAGTTCGAAAGCCAGAAATTGCAAGTAGATAAATAGGTACCACTTCCGTGGGAAGGTAACAGCATTCCGTGCGCCTCGGCGTCTAGTCATGCCGGCCACATGACCATGGAAACATCTTCAGACAGCACTGGCTCTTCGGCTTGGAAACGGAGATGAGCACCGCATCCCTAGAGTTGGATTCGACTGGCATTCGAGCAAGGGAAACCTTTACCTTTACCTTTAAGCAGGGGTCCGTTGGAGCAGGAGCGCACAGGAGCACAGCTCCGGGAGTGAGGAGCCCAGGGGGCGGGCACATGACCAAGCCCTGCCCCCTCCTTGGCTTTCCCGAGCAGTGCAGTAGGCGCAGCGCCCTGGGGAAAGCCCTGCTAGGGTCTTTATTGCTTTTAATGTTTTCTTTTAATATTGATAATTTTATCATTGTTCCTTTTATGACTGTGTGCTGCTTTTCCAGAGACTTGCTCAAGGTGGCGTATAAATTTTCTAAATATACCATTTTTTATCTGGGCACATGGCACATAAGTACTGGAGAAATTTCACCAACCCTTCAGCAGCTTCCACCCCATCAGTTTGGTGTAGTGGTCAGGAGCTGGACTCTAATCTGGGAGAACCAGGTTTGATTCCCCACTCCTCCACATGCAGCTGCTGGTGTGACCTTGGGCCAGTCACAAGTTCTCTCAGAGCTGTTCTCTCATGAGCAGTTCTCAAAAGACCTCTCTCAACCCCACCTACCTCACAGGGTGTCTTGTTGTGGGGAGGGGAAGGGGAAGGGATGGGTGGTGCACATGTCCTGGGTATCTCAAGTCTACTTGAAACCTGATGGTTTCAAGGGAGCAGGAAGAGATTGAGGGTGTGTTCTTGACGCTTCTTTTTATTGCACAAAGTATTGGATGGGGAAGGGAATGGAGGAAGGGCAGGTCAGTTTCACTCACCTGTGGAGTGGAGCCTGAGGGGTGGGTGTTGCCTTCGGATACACTTCCGGCATGTTAGGGGGTGTGGCGTATGCAAATGAGTTATGCTAATGAGCTCCTGCACCTCTTTTTCTACTAAATGACCCCTGCCTTTAAGTATTTGAAGGGCTGTCACTTAGAGGAGGGCAGGGAGCTCTTCCTGTTGCCAGCAAACGAGAGAACTCAAAATAATGGGTTTAAATTAAGGGCAGGAAGGTACCGGTTGGATATTAGGAGAAACAGTTTTACAGTTAGAGTTGTGCAACAGTGGAATCAGCTGCTAAAGGAGGTGGTGAGCTCCCCCTCCCTGGCAGTCTTGAAGCAGCATCTGGACAAACTCTGATCAGGGATGCTCTAGGCTGATCCTGCACTGAGCAGAGGGTTGGACTAGATGGCCTGTCTGGCCCCTTCCAACTCTGTGATTCTATGATTCTATGTATCCAGCAAAGTAGCTTCTAGCCTTTGTAAACAAAACATTAGCCAAGTCCAGTGAAGGCACGGAACATAATAACCATAGTGGGTGGGCTTCACCTAGTCCAGGGGTGGGCAAACTGTGGCTCGGGAGCCACATGCGGTTCTTTCACATATATTATGTGGCTTCCGGCAGGGCGGCTGGGGAAGCTAAATATCATTAGCAAACAAATATCACTGGACAAATTAATATCATTATCAATATCTGCTTTTACCCCTTTTGTTATTATTTTTGGCAGTCTCACTTAACGTTAGCCAGTCTGGTGTAGTGGTTAAGTGCGCGGACTCTAATCTGGGAGAACCGGGTTTGATTCCCCACTCCTCCACTTGCACCTGGCTGGATGACCTTGGGCAAGCCGTAGTTCTGGCACAGCTGTTCTCTCAAGGGCAATTGTCTCAGAGCTCTCTCAGCCCCACCCATCTCACAGGGTGTCTGTTGTGGGGAGGGGAAGGGAAAGGAGTTTGTTAGCCGCTCTGAGACTATAAGTGAAGGGCGGGGTATAAATCCAATCTCTTCTTCTTCTCTTCTTCATAAAAAGCAAATTTGCTTATTTTCTAGTAAAAGCAGGTAATATTTGTTCCTGTCTTGTGGCTCTCAAACATCTGATGTTTATTCTATGCGGCTCTTACGTGAAGCAAGTTTGGCCACCCCTGTTCTAGGTGGCTCTTATGCTGAGCAAGTTTGCTCACCCCCCTGCTCTAGGTTCATCTCTTAAATGTACAATGCAACAATAGCTTCTTGAGATGAACCTTCACCCAGGAGACAACATAAGCATCCTGTACCTTTTCTTTTACAAATTTCCCATTCAATGCCATTTTAACATTATATGTAAATGAAATGGGGCACCCGCAATACTTGCGGGTGGGGGGGGAGGGCAAGCGGCAAGCCGCTGAGCCTTCCCCACAATGGCCAGACCGTTCCCTGCACATGCACAGGGGACGCTCTTTTACTTTTCGGGGGATTTAAATATCCCCCGAACATTTTTTGAAAGTTTTTGGATTTTTCTGCAAATGTGGAGAGTCCCCCACGTATGCAGAAAAGCCTCCCTCCCCCCCCAAGTGCCCCCCCCCGCGTGGATTTAGATATCCGCACGGAGGGGGCCACTTTGGAATTAGATATATAGATGATGCAAATATAGGCATCATGAGACAGACTTCTGATAATATATTTATCATTTCATTGGAAACATTTTTTGGCGTATGGTTGAAGACCGCAACTTTTTTTTAATCAACCTGTCTCCTTCCTTCCTTCCCCCCCATCGGGATATGGTACTAAATTGTGTGTTTGTCGGCACCGGCTGAATTTGATACATGAATTGTTTAGCTCACTGGTTCCCAAAGTGGGCAATACCAACCCCGGGGGGGGGGGGCTCTGGAATGATCCACGTGGGCCGTAGGAGCCTCGGGTGCAATTGGGGGGTGTTGAATAAAAATAAGGGGGTGGTGGGAGCATAAAGAAAGAGGAGTCCAGAACTCCATCTAAAGCAGCTTTTTCCTGCCTTCTCTTGGTCTCCCTTGGGATCATGTAGGGAGGGGGAGGAGAAGAGGGATCCCCACAGCCAATCACAGCCATGCATTTGCAAACTGCAAATGGATGTGCCCCCTTGTAAGGCTGGGGTTGCTGCTGGGCTCTTGGGTGGGGGCGGCTGCTGGCCTCTGGCTTCAGGCCTTCAGCTGCTGCTGCTCTGGGCCTGCCTTGGCCTGCCTGGCTGCGTGGATCGTGGTGGACTCCACCTGCATCTTTTGGTCCACTTCTTGAAGGTAGATTTCCAGGAGGGGGGCGCTGAGTAATTTTTTCCCGAAAAGGGGGTGGTATGGCCAAATAAGCTTGGGAACCTCTGGTTTAGCTGAATTGTTAAGCCTATTTTCACCATTCCATCCCATTCACCATTCTAACCTTAATTTTAACTCTAAATCGTTGTGTATATCTTTGGAAATGTCGTTCCCTGCCCTGACCCCTTTCTGCAAGGGAGGGAGGGTTACACATCGAATGGAATAAATAAATGATTTTTTTTTTTTACCCTATCCACCCACTTAAGGCCCCAAGGTGGCAAAGACTTTAAAAAGACAGGGGGGGTATCAACGTTAAAACGATTATGCATGAAACAGCAATTAAAGCATCTACAGGAAGGCGGGTCAAGTCAGTGAAATCCAAACAAAACGAAAGGTCTTCATCCACTGGCAGAAGACAATGATAGTGAGGGACCGCTGAATCTTTTGGAGAAGGGAACTGCACAGGTTTGGTGCCACGGCGGAAAAGGCCCTTTTCCAAGTTATCACCAGGGGTCCGTTGGAGCAGGAGCACACAGGAGCGCAGCTCCGGGAGTGAGGAGCCCAGGGAGCGGGCACATGACCAAGCCCCGCCCCCTCCTCGGCTTCCCCGAGCAGTGCAGAGGCACAGCGCCCCGGGGAAAGCCCTGCTAGGGTCTTTATTGCTTTTAATGTTTTGCTTTAATATTGATAATTTTATCATTGTTCCTTGTATTACTGTGTGCTGCTTTTCCAGAGACTTGCTCAAGGTGGCACATAAATTTTCTAAGTATACCATTTTTTATCTGGGCACCTGGCACATAAGTATTGGAGAAATTTCACCAACCCTTCAGCAGCTTCCACCCCATCAGTTTGGTGTAGTGGTCAGGAGTTGGACTCTAATCTGGGAGAACCGGGTTTGATTTCCTACTCCTCCACATGTAGCTGCTGGTGTGACCTTGGGCCAGTCACAAGTTCTCTCAGAGCTGTTCTCTCATGAGCAGTTCTCAAAAGACCTCTCTCAGCCCCACCTACCTCACAGGGTGTCTTGTTGTGGGGAGGGGGAGGGGAAGGGGAAGGGATGGGTGGTGCACATGTCCTGGGTATCTCAAGCCTACTTGAAACCTGGTGGTTTCAAGGGAGCAGGAAGAAAATGCGGGTGTGTTCTTTACGCTTCTTTTTATTGCACAAAGTATTGGATGGGGAAGGGAATGGAGGAAGAGCAGGTCAGTTTCACTCACCTGTGGAGTGGAGCCTGAGGGGTGGGTGTTGCCTTCTGACACACTTCCGGCATGTTAGGGGGTGTGGCATATGCAAATGAGTTGTGCAAATGAGTTATGCTAATGAGCTCCTGCACCTCTTTTTCTACGAAATGACCCCTGGTTATCACTCATCTGTGATGAGATGACAGGCATCCAAAAGGGATGATACTGGTCAGGGGGGTTCATATGGAAGGAGGTTGTCCTTCAGGTACGCTGATCCAAAGCCATGTGCATGGTGCAAAGGGCCATCAAGTCACAGCTGAACTTCCTTCCTTCCCCTGCAGAGCCTTCCTTGGTAATCTCCCATCCAATACTTATGGTGACCCAGCAAGGAGCTTTCAAGGCAAGTGAGAAGCAGACGTGGTTTGCCATTGCCTTCCCCTGCAGAGTCTTCCTTCGTGGTCTCCCAGAACTGGTTTGCCATAGCTTTCCTCTGCAAAGTCTTCCTTGGTGGTCTCCCATCCAAGACTTATGGTGACCCCAGCAAGGGGCTTCCAAGGCAAGTGAGATGTGGTTTGCCATTGCCTTCCACTGCAGAGTCATCCTTGGTAGTCTCCCATCCAAGACTTATGGTGACCCCAGCAAGGGGTTTTCAAGGCAAGGGAGAAGCAGAGGTGGTTTGCCATGGCCTTCCACTGCAGAGTCTTCCTTGGTGGTCTCCCATCCAAGACTTATGGTTACCCCAGCAAGGAGCTTTCAAGGCAAGTGAGAAGCAGACGTGGTTTGCCATTGCCTTCCTCAGCAGAGTCTTCCTTCGTGGTCTCCCATCCAAGAGTTACTGTGACCCCAGCAAGGGGCTTTCAAGGCAAGTATCAGAACTGGTTTGCCATAGCTTTCCTCTGCAAAGTCTTCCTTGGTGGTCTCCCATCCAAGACTTATGGTGACCCCAACAAGGGGCTTTCAAGGTAAGTGAGAAGCAGAGGTGGCTGGCCACTGCCTTCCTCAGCAGGACCTTCCTTGATGGCTTCCCCTCCATGTATCAACCATGCTTCGGTTCTGAGATCTGACGAGATCTGACGAGATCCTCCCATACAGGGCTTTAAAGGTCAATACCATCACTTGAATTGGGCTCAGAAGCAAACTGGGAGCCAGTGTCAATGGAAGAAATATATATATTCAGCAGCTGGTGAGGGGTGTGCTACTGGAGCACCACAGCTTGGCTGGTGGGAAAGAGATATCGTAGGCCTCCACTGATCCTGGTAGAACATTTTGAGTCCTTCAGGTCCAGGAAGTCTAAAGACGTGCTGCATCTCTTGGAGGGAGGCAATCGTCTATTAAGAAGTACACTTGAATTCTCCTTTGTTTGTTTTGCCAACCTAAGGAGGAGGAGGAAGAAAAAAGGGTATTTTATTTCTCTAACTTCTCAGGCCACGCGCCTCTTGCCAGCAGCCGCTCTTAAGTATAGGAGGTGGTTTCCTTGGTACGGCAGAGCCAAAGAATTTCATTGTGGAGTTGTCGAGAAGGCCAGCTGCTCTATTCCCACCTGTTTGTCTTGGATCCTCCGTTCTGGGCCTGCGTTTCTTCACCGGGGGTTCCGTGACATCCTCAAACGATGATGAATGGACCACTCAAGGGCCGGATGAGCCATCGGGATGCTCTTCTGAGGCTCATCCAAAGAGGGGGAGGTAGGTGGGATCCTGGCGGCCTCAGGTTTCCAGCTTCTTTGCCTTCAGTCAACAAGGGAGTGAAATGTGTGGAAGCCCACATTCGTGGTCACTCTCCAGATTCATGTTGGCCTTGAATTTTCCAGTCAAGGGAGTGGGATTGGCCACTCAGAGATAGTGAGTACCCAGCTTGCAGTGAATGACATTAAGTTGACTGACGGTGCAATTCTACATGGGTCTACTCCAAATCCTACTTGGGACTATCTAATGGGGCTTACTCCCAGGAAACTGTTCTTCGGATTATATTGTGGGTTTCAAAGATTCATAGGTTGCGGTCACACAGGCAAGGTGAAGCACAGAGGAGGGAAAGAGAGGCTATTTCCTCTGGCGGAAATTGACCTGCAGTTGCGTGATCACACAGTCTTGAAAAGCAGCAGGCACAGCCCTCCGCTGCGTGATCAGACGCAACCGCAGGTGAGTCGGGGTTTTTGGGGAAGGGCTGTTTGTCTCCGATGCGCTTAAAACGAGGGATCGATGATTCGCACCTCAGCCCTGAGGGCTCCCTATGGAGTGTGCGATGATGTGCATACTGAGAAGGGCAAAAAACAATGGCACAGAGTTGGGATGGCCGGATCAGACCATCCTGACGCCATGAGAGAGCGCTGGAGCAATCAGACATGGGAAAGTCCGTCTGTGGCATGTAGCAACTCATTTGCTATCAGACTTTCTGAGGTGTCTTTTAAATCTTCTTGTACTGTGGGTTGTCGATGGCTGTGGGGTGCTTCCCAAATGTTGGTATCTGATCATGCTCCTTTAATCCTCCCAGCATTCGCACCTATGTCGGAGCTAATTGTACGTGTGATCGCAACCATAGAATCACAGAGTTGGAAGGGGTCCTACAGGCCATCTAGTCCAGCCCCCTGCTCAATGCAGGATCAGCCTAGAGCATCCCTGATCAGTGTTTGTCCAGATGCTGCTTCAAGACTGCCAGCGAAGGGGAGCTCACCACCTCCCTAGGCAACCGATTCCACTGTTGCACAACTCTGACTATAAAAAAGTGTTTCCTAGTATCCAGCCAGTACCTTCCTGCCCTTAATTTAAACCCATTCTTGCGAGTCCTCTCCTCTGCTGCCAACAGGAACAGCTCCCTGCCCTCCTCTAAGGGACAGCCCTTCAAATATTCAAAGAGAGCTTTCTAAAACTCATGCAGAAGTTGTGCCCAATCAGGATCCTTCAGATTCTCCTTTCATCAGGATTTTGAGATCATGAAGCAATGTAACCCCACCTAGGCTTACCATTTGTTTGTTGGCTTCCAGCAGTACCTAACCTGACCCCCAATCCCCACCTTCAGAAACTGAAAAGTGGGGGGGAAGTGGCTGAAAAATAGCCTCCAACATGATGCTGTAGAAATTTCCCCAAGTCTCTATGGTCTTAACTATAGAGATTAGATGAAATTCCTAGAGCGTTGCCTGGAAGTGATGTCACGTCCTCCCCAAACTCCACCCTTTCCAGGTCCCACACTCAAAATCTCCTGGCGTTTGACAAGGCAGAGCTGGCAGCCCTCCCCACATCCCCACAGCTATTTCAGGAATATTATGAGATTCTTTCAATTCCCTTCAAAGAGTGGAACAAGGCACTGTAGACAATTCAGGGCTGCCACTGGAAACAGCATCTCTCTGTCTGGTGCCCCATCTCTCCCTAACAACCAGTGAAATGAGGGGAGGAAAGTGGAGAAAACAGGACTTGCTCAAATGTCATCTGCCAGTGCTACAACATCGTTTCCGGCTGCCTAACAAGAAGTGACAGTACCACTTTGTGAGGCATTCTAGGATTCGCTCAAAACTCTATGGTTTGTCATAGAGTTTTGAGGGAATACTAAAACATCTTGCAACGTGGTGACAATAACTTCCTCTTATGCAGCCAGAAATGACCTCACAGCACCAATGGATGCCATTTCGTTCCCCTCCCCATTTTTCTCCCACCGCCCTCTGAAGCAGTGGCGGGCAACCTGGCTTGCCCAAGTGAAATGCACTGCATGAGCGCATGAAGTCGCTTTATATTGGTCCCCCGAGGTCAGCCACTGCCTCTCTTGACGGGCAGTGGCTCTTCGGAGTCTCAAGCAGAAAACACAACAAATAAATATAGAATTTACATACATGCCTTTGAGTCTATGGTGTCTTTTTTTGATCTAACCATACATACAATTTATTCCATCTTGTGTTGAATAGTTCTTGATCTTTCCCTTGTAATATAATGCGTAATCTATCCATTTCTGCCACCTCTAATAATTTCTGAATTAAATCCTCCTTTGAAGGCAAAGCATCTAGTTCCCAGTTTTTTGCTATAAGTATTCTAGCCGATATTAATATATATGTTACCAAGTATATCTCATTTCTTTTAAATCTATCCAGAAGCATATTCAGTAGAAAAATTTCTGGTAAAAACTCTATATCGATATTTGTTATTTCTTGTATGATCTGGTGTATTTTGTGCCAATACTAGGTACTTTGTACTGATCTCTGTAAGCCGCCCTGAGCCCACTTGAGATGGCTTGAACTGGCGATTCTGCCCGGGATCACACCTGGTGTCTCCTTGCATCTATAGAAGATGCTCCACCACTGGGCCACTGTCCTTCCCAGTGATATGACATCATCACAGTAATTCATTCTGCCATGCCAGTGGAAGCCAGTGATACAGAACGAGGATGAGGCACTAGCAGCATAAGCCAGGGGTCATTTCGAACAAAAATAGGTGCAGGAGCTCATTAGCATAACTCATTAGCATAACTTGTTAGCATAACTCATTAGCATATGCCACAGCCCCTGACATCACTGGACATGTGTTCAGAAGGCAACACCCTCCGTTCAGGCTCCACCCCCAAAATCTCCAGGTATTTCCCAAATCAGAGCTGGCGAGCCAGCTTGACACTTTGACTAAAGACACTTTAGGTTTCCTTTGTCCTTGCAGGGAAGCTACCCTGCAACAAGCATGAAAATACAGATTGAGTTAGTTTGCTTTTGCTTTTTTCCACAGCACATCACCATATGTGCCCACTCCTATGCGTTCCGGCTCGAAATCACCCCTGCGCATAACTTTCATTGGATAATGTGAGAAGAATTGGTCATAGGGATACAGTTTTGCGCATGGAAGCCCCTCCACTAGTTGTAGAATCTAAATTGGCCAACGTTTTTACAGATGTATTGCTTGAGTAGGATTCGGCATCAACAGTTCCTGATATTTTCCAAGTGGTCAGCCGTGTTGGTCTGAAGCAGTAGAGCCAATTTAGAGTCCATTGGTACCTTTAAAACTGACAACAGCTTATTCAAGGTATGAGCTTTTGTGGGCAAGGCACACTTCTTCAAATGCATGCACATGAAAGCTCGTACCTTGAATAAAACTTTGTTGGTCTTAAAGGTGGCACTGGACTCGAAATGTGTTCTGATTTTCCAAGTAGAATCCTCTTCTAAGGTTTTTTGGGAGTTCCTTCCAACCCAGTGTTCCCTCTAAGCTGAGTTAGTATGAGCTAGCTCAGTTTTTTAGCCTCTGGCTCACACATTTTTGTCTTAGCTCAGGAAGGATGGCTCCAGAGCAAACTAATTTATGCAGTAGTCAAATCACTTGCTCACAACTTTAATGTCAGTAACTCACAAAGTAGAATTTTTGCTCACAAGACTCCACAGCTTAGAGGGAGCATTGCTCCCCTCTTCTTGCTCCCCTCTCCCTCCTGGGCTCATAACCCACCTGCAAGAGAATTGTATGACTCATCTGTGAGCCCCAACCAGTTGACAGCAACCCTGCATTCTATAGGTGTCTAAGAGTGCAATCCTGTGCAGATTTAATCCAGTCTAGACCTGTTTGTTTCAATGGACTGCGACAGATGTAACTCCGGAAAGGATTGCCATGTAGAGCTTGTATTAAAAAGAACCACCCTAATTCTACAACTTTCAGGGCAAGGCAGAACGAGGGAGGCTCCACCACAGCGACCACTTGACTATGACCCATTGTTTCCACTTGAAATAATAACGTGTAGGAATGATGAATGCTTTCTTATCTTGGCTGCCTTCCTGCTATTGGGGAAACTATTGGCTGGTACAGAATGGGAACACACAGGAAAACGCTCTGCATCCACTGCCGGCTCCTCTCATGCACCCTGCAATTAAAGAAAAGGGCTTCTCCCAAAACATCCAAGCCAAAAACAAAGGAGATGAAAAAGAAGAAGGAAAGACGGAAGGGTCTTTTTGGTCTCTGGTCAGCCTCTACCGCTTGAAGATAAGGGGAGGAAGAGAGACAAAACGAGAGACTCCGAACATGCTCCTGACGGTTGTCTCTTTTTCTGTCCAGCTTCCCCCCCCCCCCCCCCCGGAATTCATTTTGCAAGCCAGTGTTATGGAAAGAAAGTGGGAGGTGGTAGAGCTGCCTCTCAGAGCTGAGTGGGAAGAGAGGAATCCAAACCCCAACAAATAATTTGGTCCAGGGTGCGATCCGCCCCTGGGAAAATATTCCCGCTTCCATTTATGGCATGGTGTGAAATGCGTTCAAGGGGAAACGGAGACCGCATCGGTTTCTTTGCTTCCAGAAATGTAAAGGGGATGACGACGGGCCAGGAGTGAATGCAGAAACCCAGCCACTAATGACAAAATTCTGGAGCAGGAATGTGGGGGAAAAATGGGTTTGGTATTTTGATGAGATTTTCCCATTAGGTGGGAGCCACAGGTCGTGTTTCTGGAATTCCAGCGATGACCAAGCCATGTCCCAGAGCCACTTTTTGGTGCTAACCAAGGCGAAACTGCCCAAAGATGAAATCGTGTTGGGGAGGGAAAGGGAGGGTCCCAGGCCCCTCCCACACCAAGAAATTTCCGGTACAGATTTGCATGCTCTGGGATGAGAGAGAGAGAGAGAGAGAGAGAGAGAGAGAGAGACTGTATTGGGATTTGTGGATTCTTTTTGGTAGTTAGGGTTGCCAGCCTCCAGGTGGGGCCTGGAGATCTCTCAGAATTACAACTGATCTCCAGACTACTAGTGAGTCCCACGGGACAAAATGGCTGCTTTGCAGGGTGGACAATATACCCCACTGAGGTCCCCCCCCCCACCAAGCTTCACTCTGTCCAGGCTCAAGCCCCAAATATCCAGAAATTTCCCCACCCAGGCTTTAAGATGGCCAGGTTCCCAGTGGCCACCAGCAGGGGTGGGGAATAGGGTTGCCAGCTCCAGGTTAGGAGACTCCTGGAAACTTGGGGGTGGAACCTGGGGAGGAGGAGGAGAAGGAGAAGAGGAGGAGGAGGAGGAAGAGGAGGAGATTGGATTTATACCCCGTCCTTCACTACCCGAAGGAGTCTCAGATTGGCTTACCGTATCCTTTCTTTTCCCCTCCCCACAACAGACACCTTGTGAGGTAGGTGGGGCCGAGAGAGCTCTGACAGCAACTGCTCTTTTTCGAGAACAGCTGTGCCAGAACTATGGCTTGCCCAAGGTCATCCAGCAGGTGCAAGTGGAGGAGTGGGGAATCAGAAGAGGAGATTGGATTTATACAGGAGGTTGGATTTATACAGAAACGGAGACTGGATTTATACCCTGCTTTTCACTCAGAGTCTCAGAGTGGCTTACAATCTCCTTCCCTTCCCTTACCCACAACAGACACCCTGTGAGGTAAGTTGGGCTGAGAGAGCTCTTTCGGGAACTGCTGTTGTGAGAACAGCTCTGAGAGACCTTGTGAGAGAGCCAGGTTGGTGTAGAGAGCCATTTTGGTGTAGTGGTTAAGTGCGCGGACTCTAATCTGGGAGAACCGGGTTTGATTCCCCACTCCTCCACTTGCACCTGGCTGGATGACCTTGGGCAAGCCATAGCTCTGTACCAGCTGTTCCCTCAAGGACAGCTTGGGAAAGAGCTCTCTCAGCCCCACCCACCTCACAGGGTGTCTGTTGTGGGGAGGGGAAGGGAAAGGAGTTTGTAAGCCGCTCTGAGACTCCAAGTGAGTGAAGGGCGGGGCATAAATCTAATCTCTTCTTCTTCTTCTTGTGACTGACCTGAGGTCACCCAGGTGGCTACATGCAGAGGAGTTGGGAATCAAACCCAGTTCTCCCAGATCAGAGTCCACCACTCTTAACCACTGCACCAGACTGGATGCAAACTGAATAGTGGGTATTTAAGCATCCCTACAGTATTACCTCACTACCAGACACTAGGAGTGACATGGGATGGTCATGACCCATGTTCCCTCTAAGCTGAGTTAGTGTGAGCTAGGTCACCATTTTTTAGCCTCTGACTCACACCTTTTTGTCTCAGCTCAGGACAGATGGCTCCAAGGTAAACTAATTTATGCACTGGCCAAATCGCTTGCTCACAACTTTAATGCCGACAGCTCACGACGTAGAATTTTTGCTCGCCAGACTCCACAGCTTAGAGGGAGTACTGGTCGTGACCTTGACGCCCTACTTGCAATCTTCCCAGTAACATCTGGCTGGACACTTCTTGAGTAGGATAGACCCTTCGTCTGCCCCTGCGGCCGATAATGTTGATAGAGGAGCCCCCGCTGAAAGAAACGAGCCACAAGCCTCATTTTTGTAAAGACATTTTTTTTAAAAAGTTATTGCCGTGCGTGCTCTGCCGATCCCCTCTGTTTTTATGCGCAAAATGATTTCATCTGTAAATTGTTGGCAATATTTGGGGACTTAAGTCAGCTTAACTCTGGACTGCATCATGCCCATCAGCAATATCCACTCATCTCAGATTCTCCAGGGAACCTCTGGCTGGGATTTTTAGATTGTAAAGCAAAATTGCAACAATATCCTGATATCCAGAAAGAAGCTGAGAGAGTCTGTACGGGGTAGGGTGATTACCCTGGAGGCTTCAGGCCAACGTCCCCGGCTTCCTTTGGACAGGGCTGCTTCCCAGGATACAGGCAGGACGAGTCTCATGGCAAGACGGATAAAATGGAAGGGAGAAGGAGCCGCAGTTCAGTGGCACAGCGCAAAGCCCTGGAATCTCCAGTGAACAAATCTCACATAGCCTGGCTGTGAAGGTCCTGGGTCAGAGAATAGGAACAGGCTGATGCCAGGAAAAGGGGAGAAAACTCGGCTGGACATAAGAACACAAGAACATCAGAAGAACCCACCTGGATCAGACCAGTGAGGGTCCATCTAGTCCAGCATCCTGTCTCACACAGGGGCCAGCCAGTTCCTCTGGAAGGCCAACAGCAGGGCAGAGAGGCCGAGGCCTTCCCCTGAGCCAGTTAGGTGTAGTGGTTAAGTGTGCGGACTCTAATCTGGGAGAACCGGGTTTGATTCCCCCACTCCTCCACTTGCAGCTGCTGGATGACCTTGGGCAAGCCATAGCTCTGTACCAGCTGTTCTCTCAAGGACAGCTTGGGAAAGAGTTCTCTCAGCCCTGTTGGAAATGTATGTGTTTGCAAGATCTCACATTCCAGTCATTATAGGGTTAACTTGTGTACCTTCAGTGCTATTGTTTTTAGACTGTCCTGGAAGGGAAACCTGGCAGACAGCCAATTTAAGAAAAGCCCACGAATGTAAAGGAGTATTGATGTATTGATTGGTTACTGTATTCAGGTGACTTCCTTCTAGGGGTCAAGAAGAAGGAGGAATCTCCATTGTTGTCTGGCCATGCTTTGTAAAGAGTAGGATGCACAATGCAGCTCCAAGATATGTTGTTATTTTGTAGGTCTCCTGTAAACCTTAGAAATAAAGCTTTTTTAAACAGAAAGAAATGTCTCCTCTCTAGTGAAGCAAAGATTCATTGAAACTTCTGGATATTTAAGTATTTCGACTATTTTTCCCAACAAGCCCCACCTACCTCAAGGGCTTCTGTTGTGGGGAGAGGAAGGGAAGGACTTGTAGATCACTTCAGTCTCTTCTCTTCTCTTCTCTTCTCTTCTCTTCTCTTCTCTTCTCTTCTCTTCTCTTCTCTTCTCTTCTCTTCTCTTCTCTTCTCTTCTCTTCTCTGATAGGAACATCAGAAGAGTCCTGCTGGATCAGACCAGTGAGGGTCCATCTAGTCCAGCATCCTGTCTCACACAGTGGCCAACCAGTTCCTCTGGAGGGCCAACAACAGGGCATGGAGGCCGAGGCCTTCCCCTGATAAGAACCTCAGAAGAGCCCTGCTGGGTCAGACCAGTGAGGGTCCATCTAGTCCAGCCTCCTGTCTCACATAGCAGCCAAGCAGTTCCCCTGGAGGGCCAACAACAGGGCAGAGAGGCTGAGGACTTCCCCTGAGAAAAACCTCAGAAGAGCCCTGCTGGGTCAGATCAGTGAGGGTCCATCTAGTCCAGCATCCTGTCACACTCAGTGGCCAGCCAGTTCCTCTGGAGGGCCAATGACAGGGCAGAGAGGCCGAGGCCTTCCCCTGAGAAGAACACCAGAAGAGCCCTGCTCGGTCAGACCAGTGAGGGTCCATCTAGTCCAGCATCCTGCCTCACACACTGGCCAATCAGTTCCTCTGGAGGTCCAACAACAGGGCAGAGAGGCTGAGGCCTTCCCCTGAGAAGAACATCAGAAGAGCTCTGTTGGGTCAGACCAGTGAGGGTCCATCTAGTCTAGCCTCCTGTCTCACCCAGCGGCCAGCCAGTTCCTCTGGAGGGCCAGCAACAGGGCAGAGAGGCCGAGGCCTTCCCCTGAGAAGAACCTCAGAAGAGCCCTGCTGGGTCAGACCAGTGAGGGTCCATCTAGTCCAGCATCCCATCTCACACAGTGGCCAACCAGTTGTCTCTAACCCTATCTCTAATCTGTGGTTTCACTGTATTTCCATTCCTTTCTCCCATCAAAGCTCCATGATACAAGACCCTTGAGCAGCTGGAATAGTAACAACTTCAAGCAGATGTCCCCGGCTGCCAGAACCCTGGAGCAATCATTTCCCAACAGCAATCATTCAGAGGAATAAAAATTTATTGAGACAGCGACGGTGTCCAGACTCTTAACGTACTGTGTTAGAACTGAGGAAAAAGCATATGAAGCCAGCGATTCTACTACAATCAACCTGCATTCTGCATAATGACCTAAGGCAAATCACACCTAAGCTAGAGACCCGCCGAAATAACGGTTCGTTATTCCCAGGAGAATGCTGACACCAGGGAATACAGGAGTTTAAGGTTACATGTCTGAGCTAAAAGAGATAACAGAGATGTAGGTAGGGCTGCCAAGTCCCCCGATAGGGCAGGGGAAACACCGATTTTTAAAGCTTACCCCCGCTTTTTCAAAACTAGCCACCGGGGGAGGCAATGGCTGCCAGCAGGGGAACGTCGGAGCCTGCCCTGGCCTCTTAAAAGGGAAATGTCTGCAGAGAGCCTGCCCTGCAGTAAAAAGCCTCAACAGACATTTCCCCTTTAAGAGCTGAGCGAGCAAGAGAGCCCCGCCCAGAGATTAAGGAGGGACTAGGCTCTTTCTGCTGAAGGGCATGCTTTTGCATGTGGCATGCAAAGTTGCTGCTGGAGTAAGCTGCTGGGGTCTGCCAGCTCTTTTCCTTCTCTCTCTCTCCCTCGTTCTTTCTTTTTTCTGTCTGTCTGTCTGTCTCTCTCTGTCCCCATCCAGCAGAGGTCTATCAGTGGCTATTATTAGCCACAAGGTCTAAATGGAACCCTTTGTCTGGGGCAGTGATGCTCTGCATTCTTGGTGCTTGGGGGGCAACAGTGGGAGGGCTTCTGGAGTTCTGGCCCTGCTGCTGGACCTCCTGAGGGCACCTGGTATTTTTGGCCACAGAGTTTTGTACTGGATGGGCTGTTGGCCCGATCCACTGTGGCTTCTCTCCTGTTCTTATGATATGAAAATCATATTTAGCACTTGTGTAGCACTTAGTGCTTCATATTCTGCCGAGATGAGGAAGGATTCAGTAGGGCCGTTGCTCAGTGATAGAGCATCTGCTTGCCATGCAGGAGGTATCAGCCTCTTCAGCTAAAAAAGGATTAGGTAATAGGTGACATTAAAGATCTCAGCCTGAGACCCTGGAGAGCCACTACCAGTCTGAGTAGTGAATACTGACCTTGATGGACCAGTGGCCTAATTCAGTATTAGGAAACTTCATGAGTTCATGTGGAAGCATGTGGAAGCAACATCACAGGATGTGACATCACAAAATGATGTCACTTCCTTTCTCCTGGCTCCACCCCCAAAGTCCTCAGATATTTCCCAAGTTGGACTTGGCAGCCCTAGATGTAGGCGGCTAGGCAGGCAAAAATGACAGTAGACATTTCCATCTCGTCCTCACCTCCCATGGTAATCAAGCTTAGGGTCGCCAAGTCTTACCTTCTCAGCTTGCTTTTGGACTGCGTATCCAGCTTTCGGTGCAGGGTATCTGTGGCGACCAGCTGGGCCCGGCACAGACATTGTACCCAGATGAGGCCCCTCCCCTCCCCAAACCCTGCCACCCCCAGGCTCCACCCCTAGAATCTCCAGGTATTTCCCAACCCAGAGCTGGCAACCTTACTGAAGACAGGTCCTCGGCCCGAGGTGCTTAGAGCCTAAAAACCAGGAGTAGAATGGAGGGACAGGGAGAAGATGGAGGCGAGGGGGACCAGTTTGCATTCAGTTCCATCCCGGTCAAGTTCATTCAAGGAGACCTTGGACAGTTTCCCTCCACCATCTCAGCAATCTCCATCCAGGCTGGTCTCCCCACTCCCAGCACCCCCCCCCCCTGGGCAGACCTTCAAGAGGCCAAATAAATAGACTGGGTCTTCTTTATAATCAGATCCGTGGGGGTTTTTTCCTCCCTACCCCTTTCAGGACATGGCTTCCCTCTTAGCCAAAAGCTGCCGGGGACTTGGCCTCGCGCGCCCGAGACATAACAAAAAGAGAGCTGGTCGCTTCCCCTCCCTTCCCCGCTTCCATTGCTCACCCTGCCGTGCGACGGGGGTAGCCTGGCGTACCTTGCGGAGCGAAGCTATAAATCCTTGAAAGGCTATATTTGTTGAAAAAATGACGGGAATAATGTTAATCCAGATAATGAGCCGGCGTTCCACTCCTCTGAGAAAGAGAGCAGAAAGGTGGAGAGAAGGAAGATTCGGAGCCAGTAGAAATAAATCCACTTTTGGATCTGACAGCGTGTTCTTCTCCTCAAGTTCCCTTCCCTCCACAGTGGCCAACGGGTAGGGAAAAGAACAGTCCGTGGGGGAACTCTCCAGCACACGCGCTTTAGAAATGACAGGGACCAGGGTTGCCAACGTCCAGGTGGTGGCTGGAAACCTTCCGCTGTTGCAGGGATCAATTCAGCTGGAGAAAATGGCCTCTTTGGATGCTGGACTCTATGGCACTAGGCCTCAAATGCCACCCTCCTGAGGCTCGACCCCCCAAATCCCCAGATATTTCCCAACCCAGAGCTGGCAAGTCCTGATGGGGACTGGTGGGTATGAACCCACAACTCCCATTCATCTAAAGGGGGCTTGTTATAGATCCGGTTTCCCGACCATTTTGAGCCTCTGGGCACCTTTGGAATGCTGACACAAGACAATGGGCACGAGCAAAAAATGGCTTCCACGGGAGGCGGAGCAAACCCCAGGATGTCAGGGAGCGAGGTTAGACAGAACCAGGGCTTTTTTTTGTAGAAAAAGCCCAGCAGGAACTCATTAGCATAATAGGCCACACCCAACAACAGAAACTCATTAGCATATTAGGCCACACCCCCTGACGGCACAGATCTGCCCTCACAGAGGAGGGAGAGCTTGTACCTAAATAAACCTTAGTCTTCAAGATGCCACTGGACTCTTTTGGATTGCTAGCTATGGGAGGGAGGGGACGCACAGATCTGCGCAGGAAGGAAGGAAGGAAAGAATGGAGGGAAAGAGGGAAAGAAAGAGAAGGAAATAAGGAGGGAAAGAGGGAGAGAAGGCAATAAGGAGGGAAGGAAAGAAAGAAAGAAAGAAAGAAAGAAAGAAAGAAAGAAAGAAAGAAAGAAAGAAAGAAAGAAAGGGAGGAAAAGAGGGAAAGGAAGGAAAGAAGGAAGGAAAGAGGGAGAGACAGAAATAAGGAGGGAAAGAAAGAGAAGGAAAAAGGAAGGAAAGAAGGAGAGAAGGGAAAGAGGGAAAGAAAGAGAAAGAGAGAGAATGAAAGAAGAAGGGAAAGAAAGAGAGAAGGAAAGAAGGGAAAGAGAAAAGGAAAGAAGGAGGGAATGAGGGAAAGAAAGAGGGCAAAGAGATGAGGATGGAGGGAGGCTCTCCCACCCCCACCCCAATCAGGTGGGCAGGGCCCTTTCCCACTGGGGGGGGCCCTCTGCAGGCCTTTTCCGGGCCTTGCGCCATGGTGCAGGCTGGGAAAGGGGGGGGCCTCTGCAACTTACCTTCCTTCTTGCGCCTTGTGGCCCAACTGAAGGCTCCTGGGAGAGGGGGACAGGGCTTGCTGCGGCCACACACACTAAATAATCCACATTCAATGCACTTTCAATGCACTTTCCAAGTGGATTTTTACTGTGCGAACTGGCAAACTCCAGTTCGAAAGTGGATCGAAAGTGGATTGAAAGTGGATTATTTAGTGTGTGTGGCCGCAGCCTCGTAGTAACGCTTCAGCGTTTAAAGCAGAAGCTCTGTTTTCACAGGGTGCCTTTGAATCTGCGCAGGGACTTCAGCAGGGTATAATACCATAGAGTCTACCCTCCCAAATGGCCATCTTCTCCAGGCTAACTGATTTCTGCAACCTGGGGATCAGTTGTAGTCCACCACCTGGAGGCTGGCAGTCCTAAAAGAGACCCTTTTGAGGGCTTTTGCAACCACCATGGAATTATTTCAATCCCAAAGTAGACCTGCCATAATCTCATATTGTTGGCCAGTGCCAAAGAATGTAAACAATGGATCCTATGGTCTATCTCACTGCTGTAAGCAGGGGACCTCTGACGGCACAGGAAGAGGGATTTTCACTCATTTCCCCCTCCTACTGGAAGTTCCCGCGTTGTGGCCAGCATTCTTTTGCTTTTGTGGCCTGTATCCAGGGGTCCGTTGGAGCAGGAGCGCACAGGAGTGCAGCTCCGGGAGTGAGGAGCCCAGGGGGCAGGCACATGACCAAGCCCCACCCCCTCCTCGGCTTCCCCGAGCAGTGCAGAGGCGCAGCGCCCCGGGGAAAGCCCTGCTAGGGTCTTTACTGTTTTTAAGGTTTTGTTTTAATATTGATAATTTTATCATTGTTCCTTTTATGACTGTGTGCTGCTTTCCCAGAGACTTGCTCAAGGTGGCATATACATTTTCTAAGTATACCATTTCTAATCTGGGCACATGGCACATAAGTACTGGAGAAATTCCACCAACCCTTCAGCAGCTTCCACCCCATCAGTTTGGTGTAGTGGTCAGGAGTTGGACTCTAATCTGGGGGAACTGGGTTTGATTCCCCACTCCTCCACATGCAGCTGCTGCTGTGACCTTGGGCCAGTCACAAGTTCTCCCAGAGCTGTTCTCTCATGAGCAGTTCTCAAAAGACCTCTCTCAGCCCCACCTACCTCACAGGGGGTCTTGTTGTGGGGAGGGGAAGGGAAAGGGATGGGTGGTGCACATGTCCTGGGTATCTCAAGTCTACTTGAAACCTGGTGGTTTCAAGGGAGCAGGAAGAGAAGGAGGGTGTGTTCTTTACGCTTCTTTTTATTGCACCAAGTATTGGATGGGGAAGGGAATGGAGGAAGAGCAGGTCAGTTTCACTCACCTGTGGAGTGGAGCCGGAGGGGTGGGTGTTGCCTTCTGACACATTCTCGGTATGTTAGGGGTATGGCATACGCAAATGAGTTATGCAAATGAGTTATGCTAATGAGCTCCTGCACCTCTTTTTCTACGAAATGACCCCTGCCTGTACCCAACCCTGTGGCATGGTGTGGCCCAGATCTTGGAACCTAAGTAGGGTCAATACGTGGATGGGAGGCCACCAAGGAAGACTTTGTAGAGAAAGACAATGGCCAACCACCTCTGCTTCTCTCTTGCCTTGAAAGCCCCATGCTGGGGTTGCCATAAGTCTTGGATGGGAGACCACCAAGGAAGACTTTGCAGAGGAAGGCAATGGCAGGCCATCTCTGCTTCTCCCTTGCCTTGAAAGCCCCTTGCTGGGGTTGCCATAAGTCTTGGATGGGAGACCACCAAGGAAGGCTCTGCAGGGGAAGGCAATAGCCAACCACCTCTGCCTCTCCCTTGTCTTGAAAGCCCCTCGCTAGGGCCACCATAAGTCTTGGATGGGAGACCACCAAGGAAGGCTCTGCAGAGAGCGGCCATGGCCAACCACCTCTGCTTCTCTCTTGCCTTGAGAGCCACTTGCTGGGGTCGCCATAAGTCAGCGGCAACATGACAATATTTTACACACACACACACACACCCAAACGCTGTAAAACAATTACAGGATATGGAGCCTGTTTTAATATTACTGACTTGAAATTCCCACCCCCCCTCAAACCCATGTAAAATTAGCCAGAGTTAATTTAGCTAAGGCATATCGTTTTTCATATACGATGGTGGTATTTTTTTTTTTTTAGTTTAAAAAAAAGACTGAAGGAAATCATTTCACCGACTCGTTAAAAAGCGCTCGAACACAAAAACGCACATTCCCTTCTGAAGCAACTTTCTCCCTTTGAATCAGTGTTTGGACTTTTAGCGCTTTCCACGGCTTATTATTTGGTCGTATACACATGAATTCCCTTTAAGTTTTTATGAGAGGCGTTTTATGAATCGGGTCTCAGGGCAACGTTACCAGATTCCTGGTTTAACTGTGGTTGCCACTTTGCCCCGGGGGGGGGGGGGGGGCGCTGCAAAATTATTTTCTCGGAACTCAGTCCTGGAGCCCGATCCTCCAATTCATTCCTGCGAGTGACATTCATGCTTCAAACTCGGCAGCCTTCAATCTTCTGCTCAATTCTGCTTCCATTTTTAAAAAATTCTTTTAAAAAATTCTCCCATTATGCCTCAATCTCCTGCCCTGGCCATTCTTCTCTCTTTCCCTTCAAACCTTTCGAAATCTCCCTCTATCTTTCCCAATATGCCTTTAGTTAATACTGTCCTCTGGCCATCAGCAGTGGTGGGCACTGAAGCAAAGCAGAGAACAGACAAACAACACACTTTCTGACAAAGAAGAAGAGATTGGATTTATACCTGGTTTGGTGTAGTTGGTTAAATGCGCAGAGTCTAATCTGGGAGAACCAGGTTTGATTCCCCACTCCTCCACTTTCACCTGCTGGATGACCTTGGGCAAGCCATAGTTCTGGCACAGCTGTTCTCTCAAGGACAGCTTGGGAAAGAGCTCTCTCAGCCCCACCTACCTCCCAGGGTATCTGTTGTGGGGAGGGGAAGGGAAAGGAGTTTGTAAGACGCTCTGAGACTACAAGTGAAGGGCGGGGCATAAATCCAATCTCCTCTTCTTCTTCTCTTCTTCTTCTTCTACCCTGCCCTTCACTACCCAAGCGAGTCTCAGAGCGGCTTACAAACTCCTTCCCCTTCCCCTCCCCACAACAGACACCCTATACACCTTGTGGCTAATAGCCACTGATGGACCTCTGCTCAATGTGTCTATCCAGTCCCCTCTTGAAGCTGTCTATGCTTGTAGCTACCACCACTTCCTGCGGCAGTCATTCCTCAGTCCTTGAGCTTTTAGCATTGACCGTGATATGATGAGATTGCCATTTTGCTATCAAAATTTAAAGCACAGCCTGGACCTGGTAAGCCGAAACCTCACCACACAAGGTGGACATTGGTCCATCCCCCCTTTAGAAGTTTAGCACATAGATGGGATCCCAGCAATCCTTGCCCTTATTCAGTCTGGAGGTAAGGATCTCAGGAAGTCCAAAAGAGAAATCTCTGTTTGTGTTGTGTATGTTCACCTCTAAGAAAGAGAACTTGCAGTTTTTTTATGAGGGAGACGCCTCTCCCCCCAATGACTGTTAGCCATGATGACGAAATGAAACCTCCATGTTCAGAGGTAGCCATCCTGAATACTGCTGCTGGGGCATCAACAGGGGGAGGCTCTGGCCTCCATGCTTGGTCTTCCAGGGTCATTCGCCAAGCCACTGCATGAAACAATGCTGGTTTAGATGGACCACCGGTCTGATCCAGCATGGCTGCTTTTCTGTTCTCATGCAAATCCTGTTTGCTCAGAGACAATAGCAGGACAAAACAAATGCTCATGAATCCCTCTGGAAATAATTCCTTCATGAGGACATTTTCAGTTCTCATAGGGACAACTTAGCTCCAGTGTATGCTGGAAAGATTCTATAGTTTGGTTCCTCAGAACTGTCATAGCCTTGGCTGGGCTTGCCATGTGCCTGGCCATAGTAAATAACCCCCTGCCTTGGCCCCAATCCCCCATTCTCGAGAAACTGAGATGGCGGAGGGGGAAAAATGGCTTCCATGGTGACGCTCTAGGAGTTCCCCCACATCTCTATGGTCTTTACCATAGAAGTTAGGGGGAAATCCTACAGCGCCATCCAGAAGTGACATCACACCCTCCCCCAATTCCATTCTCCCCAGACGCTACCCTCAAAATCTCCCGGCGCTGGCTTAGGCCGTTCTGGCAACCCTAGCCTCGGCCCATTTACCACAGCACCATTTGTTCTGGTGGCTTCTGGTCAACTCCCAACTCTGTCTCCCCGAGAGCTTTCTAAATGGAAATGCCAAGGGATGCACTTGGGATCTTCTGCAGAATTAAAAAGTATATTTTCATCCACTGAGCTATGGATTTACCCTGCCTTCTAAGAGGGATTTAAAAAAACAAAACAAAACAAAAACTGTCTGTTTGCATCCACCCATTGTTCCTGCAAACCCTTTTCTGTAATCTTGGGAAATTTCCTTCTGCCCAGCTGAGAATCACCCTAGTTAAGGATAACAGATGATGTCCACCCAGCTCCACCCTTCCAAAGGAAAAAACAGCCCTTTTCCCTTGTATCCTTCGGCAAAGTCCAGTTCCCAGAGATACTACGGTCTTCAGGATATCAACTCTGTACCTAAGGACAAGGAGTTCGCGACCTCGCTTGGAACCAGGGGCAGCTCATGGCATACGAAAACAGTTGGAGAACCGAGACAGCCTGGTTTTTCCATTCTGTTGTTAGTCAACCGGCCACTTCTATTGGTAGTCTGGACGCTCTGCAGGGAGGACTCCGATCGCGCAGGAGGGGGAAAGGGTGGGGTGTGCGGAGGCTGGCTTTATTGTGATTGTTGCGAGAGTGTTACCCAAAAAAGTAATACACACACACGCTGCGAGGCAGGGGAAGTCATTAAAGGAAATCAGCACAGGATGCATGCCGAGCGATTGTTTTTAATAACAGACCTTTATGACTTGCGGTTCTCACCGCTGTTCTCGGACTCCAGGCACTCTGTCGGCCGAGGGAAAGTTTATCTCCCATCGAGAAATGGACGAGACTGAGCGGCCGACGTCTTTGGGGCATCGTTGCAAGAAGAATTGGATGGGAAGGGTGGGAAGGCCGGCGACACCCTTTGGGTGGACCAGTCTCTTCGGCGTTGCGGTAACCCCCCGGGGAAAATGTTCCACATCTTCTGAATGTTCTCTTTGGGGCGTGTCGTTTCCAGGGATGGTGTAGCAGGTCTCCCAGTGAAACACTAGAAGTTGCCATCCAAACACACACACACACAGTTTGCCAAAAGGATGTTGCTAAAGCTAGAAAGTTGTATGATGCCTGGAGTCTTCAACCAGGAATTCTGGAAATCAAGTCTGCACTTTTATTTCCCCTTGTGCTGGCTTGGCGAAATAGAGGTTTGCTCTGTTGCCATTTGGAATGCCTGGTGGTAGAAGAGGCCGTCAAGTTGCCGCTGGTTTATGGTGTTCCCGTAGGGTTTTCAAGGCAAGAGATGAATAGAGAACGGTTGTCATTGCCTGCTTCTGTGGAGCAATCCTGGACTTCCATGGTGGTCTCCCATCCAATACTAACCAGTAGGGATGGGCACAGATGCAAACACAGAGCCAAAGTTCATTCCGGACTTTGCCCAGTTTGAAGCTTGTGAGCTGAGGTCCGGGGAGGGTGTCTGCATTACCTGGAAGTGATGCGACATCATTGACTGTACATCACCGACATTCAGTCTGGGTTTGGTCTGGGGCCGCCTGGCTCGTGAGGCCTTAACCGAGCCAGGATTTCCCAGTCCGTGCCCATCCCTACTAACCACGGCCGACCCCGCTTAGCTTCTAAGATCTGGTGAGATCTGGACTTCCTTGGTGGCCTGCCATCCAAGTACTAACCAGGGCCCACTTTCTGAGATCTGACAAGATCAGGCTAAACCGGGCCAGTATCACAATGCCACTGTATAAATCTATGGTGTGGCTTCATTTGGAATATTGTGTACAGTTCTGGTCACCGTACCTCAAAAAAGATATTATAGTGCTGGGGAAAGTGCATAAAAGGGTAACTATAATGATGAAGGGGGTGGAACACTTTCCCTATGAAGAAAGTTCAAAGAGGTTAGGGCCTTTGTGCTTGGAGAAATGACAATTGAAGGGTGATATGACATGACAGAGGTTCACAAAATTATGCATGGGATAGAGAAGGCAGAGAAAGTAGTAGGGCTTTTCACCCTTTTCACCCTTTCTCCCAATACAAGAACTCGAAGTCAATGAATGAGCAGTAGACTTAGAACAAACAAAAAGGAAGTCCTTCTTCACCCAAAGAGGAATTAACACACGGAATTCACTGCTGCAGGAAGTGGTGGCAGCCACAATCATCGGCAGTTTCAAGAGGGGACTGGATGAACATACGGAGCAGAGATCCGTCAGTGGATCTTAGCCACAAGGTATAGATGGAACACTCTGTCTGGGGGCAGTGATGCTCTGTATTCTTGGTGGTGGGGGGGAGCAACAGTTGGAGGGCTTTTGGAGTTCTGGCCCCACTGGTGGACCTCCTGAGGGCACCTGGCATTTTTGGCTACTGTGTGACACAAGAGTGTTGGACTGGATAAGCCACTGGCCTGATCCAACATGGCTTCTCTTACATTCTTATGACTAAGCTAGATGCATTATTGGTCTGGCCAGTGGTCAACTTTCTAACTTCTTATTTCATGTGAACCTGCCTTATGTTCTCAAATATGAGTTTCCAGTGCTCTAATACTCTGTGTGTGTGTGTGTGTGTGTGTGTGTGTGTGTGTGTGTGAAGTGTCATCAAGTTGCTTCTGATTTATGGCGACACTATGAATTAATGTCCTCCAAACCATCCAGTCACTAACAGCTTTGCTCAGATCTTGCAAAAAGAAGAAGAAGAGGAAGAAGAAGAGATTGGATTTATACCCCGCCCTTCACTACCCAAGGGAGTCTCAGAGTGGCTCACAATCTCCTTTCCCTTCCCCTCCCCACAACAGACACCCTGTGAGGTAGGTGGGCCTGAGAGAGCTCTTTGAGAACTGCTCTTGAGAGAACAGCTGGTACAGAGCTATGGCTTGCCCAAGCTCACCCAGCTGGCTGCATGTGGAGGAGTGGGGAATCAAACCCGGTTCTCCCAGTTCATGATCCTAACCGCTACGCCAGACTGGATCTCCACATCAAACTGGCTCTAAACTTAGCAGCTTTTATAATTGTGACCCCCCCCCCCCGGTGTGCCCGAGAGCTGAATTGGGACAATACAGATTCAGACGTTGGCCTGAAAATTCAAGCTCGAATAAGTGGCTTGGGAACTTGCTGCCCTCCTCTGAACTCCCTCCATCTCTAGGAATCTCTTCCACCGAAGCTCTCCAAAAGGAAATGTTGTTGGAACAAGGCCGCCCTGGATGGACCAGCCCCTATTAGGATTCCGACTGGCAGCCAGAATAATATGTTCCATGTTGGTAATGAATAATAAATACTCATGAAATGTTGGGAAGGAAAGAAAGTTGGGTAATCTCTGAGGCCTAGGAGGGGCTTCAAACGCTCTTGATAAAGGAAGAGATCAGGGAGCAAAAGCCAGCTCCAGGGTGGAAACATTTCTTTCTGAAGCAGCAGGCAACTTAATACGAAAGTTTGGCCCTCTGGTATGAAACCGAGCCAAGGCGAAGGGCGAGACATACACGAATGTAAGTGCGAGCTGCGGAAAAGATGAGGGAAAAGGCCAGTGTGAATTATTCCAGACTCGCTAATCTTATCGAAATGTTTCCGATTGAGCTAACCTTATCGAAATCCTTTTTAGCTCCCTTCCAGAATTCTTGCAGACTTTTCATTTGGGCAAGACCCATCCAAATTTGCCTCCCATTTCATCTGTTGAAAGTTTACAGTTTTTTGGGGGGAGGGGGGACGAAGACGAAGAAAGTTTGGTGCTGGAGAAGGCTCTTAGAGTCCCTTGGACTGCAAGGAGATAAAATCAGTCAATCCTAAATAGGGCTGCCAAGTCAGCCCGGGGGGCGGGGGATCCCCCGCTACAGGGGTTCCCAATCCGCCGGCCAGCATTCTGCCGGCGGGGGAAACCCAACCCCCGAGGTCGTCCAGCCTGGACGACCTCCCTCACGTAATGACGTCACCCGGAAGGGACGCCATCACGTTGGGGGTGTTGCCAGGGCGACGCTCTAGCAATCGCCCCCAAACTCTATGATACCATAGAGTTTTGGGGCGATTGCCAGAGCATTGCCCTGGCAACGCCCCCAACGTGCTGACGTCACTTCCGGTGACACCGCCCGGCCAGCAGAGCTTCCCTTCCCCGCCGGTAAGTTAAATACACTTGGCAACCCTAATCCTAAAAGAAATCAACCCTGACTGTTCCCTGGAAGGCCAAAAATCCGAACTATAAATTCACGTTGATGGGGTCCGAACTGGCGGTGACTGACCAAGAGTGATGCTGGTAGTGGTTTTCTGTACCACATAGGCCTCCACCGTCTTGAACACAGTAATTTAAACAGAGTGCCAGGGGGAAGGCAGTCAGTTGGCAAGTGGCTGTTCCTCTAGGGGCGCAAAAGGCAGTGAACAGTCCCCATGGTGACCAGGCGCTGGGTAGTGGGAGACACGGAGGCAAGGCCTCCGAACTTGGAAGGGGAGCTGGGATTCCTGACCCTCCCAGTGAGCTATTCCTACGAAGGTCAGGTGGTAGTGACAAGCTACCAGAGAGTGGAAGAAAAGCCTCTCCAGGGATTGGGAAAAACCCAGGACAGCCGAGCAGAATAGGGCCTGTAGTCCAGAGCAGGAGTGTTCTGCCACCTGGTTCTACACAACTCAGCCAGAGCTAGGTTCCTTTTCTGGACTACGGGGGGGGGGAGTGTGTTTCCGTTGTCCCGAATGATTCACAGGCAGCAGCTTCAAAGAGGTGGGCCAGGCCAAGAATCGGTTCCCTCCGTTCCTCTCCGGTCTTCTCAGAGCAGAAGGGGAAAGTAAACACAAACAAAGGCCTTCAAGGTTCGGACCTGACCTGGAAAAAGTGACTACCTGCCTGGATGTCATCACAGAGTACTGGTGCCAACTCACATAAGTTTATTCCCCAACACACACATCACCTTCCTGGTTTATTCTCACCACTCTTGGTTGCCTGGCCTCTCCTCCCGTGCCCAACTGCTGTTTGCTTTTGGTCCATCCAGCCTGGGGTGAGAGCTGGTCCAGATGTCGCATCCGCAAGCCAAGAAGTTGGTCGGGAGGCAGTTACAGTTTATGGATACCCGTGAAGCAGAGTGCAATTGAAGAGGTGCCCCTCAGGATCTGGATGGGCCAGGCCGGCCCGGTCTCATCAGATCTCAGAAGCCAAGCAGAGTCAGCCCTGGATAGTACTTGGATGGGAGACCACCAAGGAAATCTAGGGTTCGTATGCAGAATCACGCAACGGCACACCGCCTCTGAAATGCCTCTTGCCTTGAAAATCCTATGGGTTTGTGATCCGAAGGCACTTTCCATGACCACCCCCAGAATCTGTTTCATGTGAATTATAAATAAGTGCTCAATTTTTTTTTAAAAAAAGTCTTCCTCCTTTGTGTTCATTTCGATCAGTGTTACCAACCCTTTTCACCTACGTGCATTTCCGCACAGCCTTACGGGAGGCGGAATCCCCCCCTGACATCATCTAATGACCTGACCCAATTATTCATGACCTTGGGCAGAATCGATCTCACGTTCTCCACAGATTTTTTTTTAAAAAAATACAAAGCAAGGAAAAGAAGTCCATCACTACGAGGAGACAAAACCACACTACCCCAGCGACTGTTGTCATTTGAGGGGGTCAGTAGTCAGGCAAACCGATCAGTCATGCATGGCATAGTTGATCAAAGCTATCGAGCAAGGAATGGCCAACTGTAGAAAACATCTGCTTCAAAATTCGTGCCATCTGTAGATAAAAGAGAGGAAGGGAGACCCATACGAGCAGCCCCGAGGACAAGAACCAGCACAACTGACCTTCTGGAATGTCCCAAACGGGTTTGCCTTTGATGGATCCCCCCTGAAACTTGCTGAGGATCCTTAGATCAGATCGCAGATGGCAGCAGTGAAGGCTGGAGACCATGGTCCATACTTCTTGGTGGCTGCCGCACGCGAGGCAATATTCAGTTAAGGCGGACAACCTCTCTTCCAGGGAAGGTCTCTTCTTGTCGAGGAGCCCAGATAGATTTCCAGGAAGCCCAAGCAGACTGGAAAACCACAAAAAGAATGGTCTGTGAGGTCTTGAAGGACTGCAGATCAGTAAACAGCGGGTTCCCATAATAACATCCCCACCCTTATCCTGAAGGAAAGTTCTCGATTTAAGATCCCATCAGGGCAGCATCTTTGCTGCCGGTTCCCCCCCAAAAAAGACGCATGAGTCCTCCAAAGGATTTTTTCCTTGGAGGTCTCCCATCTACATATTGGCCGAGTCCCACCATGTTTGACTTGGAAGGCTGCGCGGAATCGCACCATGAGCCTGCGGAGAACATTCTCTTCTGCGTTCCCTTTCTCGGCGGAGACGTCTGCCGCATGAGCTACTGTCCCGTTGGTGACCTTGCGGCTGTTTGGAGAGCAACACCCTTCCCAGGGTTCGAGCGTGTTTTCACATCCAATTTAGGTCAGTCCTGGATCCCGCAGAACAGACGACCCGCCAGATGTGTGCTGAGGCATAATGAATGAGCCTTGCCGGGTGCCAAACTGAGTCAACCTCGCCTGCCCGATCGGTGATTGAATGCCAGCTTCCTCGAGGTAGGTGACTTTTGTCCAAAGGGATCCAGAGAATTTGTTTTGCTGGGGTTTTTTCTTTCAGCCATTCGGTGTCACAAGCAAAGGATGGTTTGATTAGTCTCTGTTTTCACTGAAAGCTGAGCCGCCCGGACTTTTTTGTGGCAAAGGATATATGACCACCAAAAAAAAAGCCTAGCTGGATCACAGCATGAGTCCCTTTAGTCCAGCATCCTGTTTCTGAAAGTGGTCATGCAAAGGCCCCTGAAAGTCCATAGGCAAGAGCCCTTCTCCATTCTTTGACCCTATATCATTTGGGACTCAGGTGCAATGTCTCTGAACTTGGAAGTTTTATTTTGATAACATGAATCAAGGGTCATTTCATAGGAAAAGAGGTGCAGGAGCTCATTAGCATACCTCATTAGCATAACTTATTTGCATATGCCACACACCCCTGACATCACCAGAAGGGTGTCAGAAGGCAACACCCACCGCTTTAGGCTCCACCCCCCAAATCTCCAGGTCTTTCCGAACTCAGACCTGGTGAGCCAGCTCTACACTTGGATGAAGGACACTTTAGGTTCCCTTTGGTGTAGTGGTTTGGAGTAGTGGTTAAGTGCATGAACTCTAATCTGGGAGAACTGGGTGTGATTCCCCACTCCGCCACTCGCACCTACTGGGTGACCTTGGGCAAGCCATAGTTCTACTGTCAGAGCTCTCTCAGCCCCACCTACCTCACTGGGTATCTGTTGTGGGGAGGGGAAGGAAAAGGAGTTTGTAAGCCGCTCTGAGACTCCTTCAGGTAGTGAAGGGCGGGGTATAAATCCAATCTCCTCCTCCTCCTCCTCCTCCTCCTCCTCCTCCTCTTCTTCTTTGCTCTTGCAGGGAAGCTACCCTACAACAAGCATGAAAATACAGATCAAGTTAGCATGCTTTTGCTTTTTTCCACAGCGCATCACCATATGTGCCCGCTCCTGGGCTTGTTACTCCCGGAACGGTGTTCCTGCACATTCCTGCTCGAAATGACCCCTGTGAATGATAGGTTTTAGGATTGCCATGGCCCCCCTTACTGGCAGCGGGGGAAGTCCTAGCCCAGCATTGTAGCAATGTGGCCAGCAACACAGCAATGTCACTTCTGGGTGTTTACTGGAAGTGATATCATCAGGTTGCCGGTGATGCAGGATGCTCTGGTGTTTGGGCAAATACTAGAGCGGTGTAGCGGTTACAACCGGTGGACTCTAATCTGGAGAACCGGGTTTAATTCCTTACTCCTACACATAAAGCCTGCTGGATGACCTTGGGTCAGTCACAGTTCTCTCAGAACTCTCTCAGCCCCACCTACCTCATAAGCAGGCCCGTAGCTATGGGGGGGCTTTGGGGGGGCTCTGCCCCCTTTCTTAAAGAAGAAGAAGAAGAAGAGATTGGATTTATACCCCGCCCTCCACTCCCCAAGGGAGTCTCAGAGCGGCTTACAAACTCCTTTTCCCTTCCCCTCCCCACAACAGACACCCTGTGAGGTAGGTGGGGCTGAGAGAGCTCTTTCCCAAGCTGTCCTTGAGGGAACAGCTGGTACAGAGCTATGGCTTGCCCAAGGTCATCCAGCCAGGTGCAAGTGGAGGAGTGGGGAATCAAACCCGGTTCTCCCAGATTAGAGTCCGCGCACTTAACCAGTACACCAAAAGGCACAGCCCCACAAGAATTTCTCCTGTAAATGCTTTTTTCCCAATCATTTTAAAATATTTTCAAAAGGTGTGTGCTTCTTTAAGCAGAGTGGGGTGCTGTAGTTGGTTAATTCCCGCACTGAGCCAGGGGGTTGGAGTAGGTGACCTCTAGAATGCCTTCTAACTCTCTGTCAAGAAACTGGTCTCCTGTAAGAGAGTTTTTCTGCCTAAGTGTTAGCTTTCTTGACTATAGAAGTCATCACCCCCACCTGCTGGCTTGTTATCCAAATGGTTGCTTAGGCTGGCAGAAGTGATTAACTTGCAGCAGCTGAGAACTGTCATCTGAAGTGGTTGATAGCTTGCAACGCAGAGATCTATCCTGGAAACAGCTTCCTATTGGCTACATGGCTTTTCTTTCTGCACTGAGAACTTCAGCCCCACCAGGAAAAAATTTGCCCCACAAACCACAAAATCCTGGCTACAGGCCTGCTCATAAGGTGCCTGTTGTTGGGAGAGGAAGGGAAGGTGACTGTAAGTTACTTTGAGACTCCTTGGGCTAGAGAAAAGTAGAGCATAAAAACCAACTCTTTTTCTTCTATAGTAGAAGCCATTTTTACCATAGAGTTTTCACCCAAATACCAGAGTGACTTGCATCACTTGTGATACAATGACATCACTTCTGGAGTGCCTATAAGTGACCAGTGGTGTCACCGCCGTGCCAGGCTAGGCCTTATCCTGCTGCCGCTAAGTCTCCCTCCTGCCTGATTGGAGACTGGAGATGGCGGCTGGAGGCAGAGATCCTCCACCCCTCAGGGGTGGCTTGGCAACCCTAACAGCTGTTGACGGACCTTCCTCCATGAATGTGACCCATCCATCAAAGACAATGGCCAAAGACTGTGTCCATGTTTATTACTGGAGTGCAGAATGTGGTATTAAGTGATAAATTCAACCTTGTGAAAATACCAGCTTCCATTTCACACACACACACACACGCACACCGGTCCCAAGTCTCTAGCCTTCTGGAGATAGAGATAGGTCAGAAAAATTATCAGACATAACTGTTGATTTGCAATAACTGAGGGGAGAGGTGTTTGAGTGCACTCCATCCCTCTTTGCCCTTCCATAACATTGAAGTCAATATTGTCTACTTAGCCTGGCAATGGCTCTTTAGAGTCTCAGGCTGAGATCTATCACATCACATCCTGCCTGGTTCTTTTAACTGGAGATGCTGGGGATTGAACTTGAGACCTTCTGCATGCCGAGCAAATACTCTACCACTGACCCATGCCCCCTCCCAGCTCAACTCTGATTAACGGCAGGCTGTCTAACAGTCCCCTGTAAGTTTCCCATCCAACACAGTATTGTCTGCTCTGTAAGGCTGTCACTGCTCACCATATTCCCTAGAGTTAGCTATAGCCACTTCTGGGTTGTACCTGGAAGTGATGTGGTGACATGGTTTTACACACACACCCTTGTCCCCATCCCCCAGTCCTACTACTGTCTAAGCCAGTGGTCTCCAACTCTTTCAGCCTGTAAGCATCTTTTGAATTCTGACAGAGAGCAGTGGACACAACCACAAAATGGCTGCTGCAGGAGGCAGAGCCAACCACAAAATGGCTGCCACAGGAAGTGGAGACACACACACAGAGAAGGTGGAGGAGGAGGAGGAGGAGGAGATTGGATTTATATCCTGTCCTTCACTCACTTGGAGTCTCAGAGTATCTTACAAACTTCTTTCCCTTCCCCTCCCCACAACAGACACCCTGTGAGGTAGGTGGGGCTGAGAGAGCTCTGAGACAACTGTCCTTGAGAGAACAGCTGGTTCAGAGCTATGGCTTACCCAAGGTCATCCAGCAGGTGCAAGTGGAGGAGTGGGGAATCAAACCTGGTTCTCCCAGATTAGAGTTTGCACACTTAACCACTACACCAAACTGGCTCTCCCAGCTGCAAGGGAGAAGAAAGGTAATTAAAAATACTCCAGAAAGGAGGGATGAGAGAGAATGAAACAAATACCATAGCTGCCACTGCCACTGCCACTGCAGCTGCCATTGAAAAATATTATTTTGATCTGCATAGCTAATCAGATCTTCACTGGCCAATCAGAAGCCCTGTTGGGCAACAGCCTCACCTGGTCCCATCCACTTTCTAAAACACTTGGTGGGTGCCAAGGAAGGTGTCGGCGGGGGCCATAGCATCCATAGGCATCACTTTGGGGACTCCTGGTCTAAGCTGCCTAAGTGTCATGGGTCAGCCAAGGCTCAGAAATAGCGAGGAGTCCCACATAGCCAGCCTTGAGTTAATGGAAGCTGACCAGCAGGAAAATGAGCTGTGGGCTTATCAGGATTCACAACTGACAGCTGGTGCAGAGCCACCGACACCTTCCAGCCCTGAACCAGCAGGCGAACCTCAGTTGGCCATTCCAAGCCCACCAGTATCATCTACACCCTTAGAGCACCACAGTTGGGGGCTGAGAACAATGCTACAGACAAGACAGCAAAGTACACTCCTCCTGGCCTGATGCCAGCTGCTTGCTGATAACAAAGGTGAGTAGTTGCAGGATTGCTTCTGAGCAGCTGGCTGCAAGTATGACCCTTAGGCATGGGGCTATAAAAAACAGCCAAGAGAGACTGTTAGGCATGGACACAACAAATAGGATACATGCTAAGTCACTGACTCTGCTTTGCCTGACTTCTGGACCCATGACCCTGGACTGAACAACTCTTCCTTGCCTGACCTCTGGCACCTGGTACCTGGAGCCTACATGCCAGTACACTAGCTATCCCATCAGCAGACAAGTTGTAGTGTTGGCCCCAGTGGAAGCTTCCAAATAATCACCAAGGATAGCCCTACATAAAGTATATTACAGTAGTTAAGTCTTGGAGTTTGGAAGGCTAGCCAAAAAGATGGCTAGGTCTGCACTTGTGAAAAAGGCGTTCTGCGTTCCCTTCCCTTTTCCTCCACCGATAGTGTTCATGGGTCTGCCAGAGGACTTCTCCCTCACACTAGGGCAAGCAGAAAGGAACACGATTTCACCCTGTGTTAGTAAAGTTCTCTCAGAGCCGGAACGATGATATAAACAGTGTCCTTCAACACGCCATGCCAAAAATTCATGTCCACAGTTAGCACAAGCATCCCAGAGGAGCTCTCGTTTCCAAGACTCCACGATCAAACTGACCTTCTGGTGAGCATTTTAATGGGAAGGCTCATCCAGGGAAGACCCGTCAATCATCAGGGACCTGCCATGTCCACGATCGTTTTAGGTTATTAATTGCTTTGGGGGACTGTGGGGAATCTTCAGCTGCAGGCAACTCTATCTCAGGACGCTGGTGTGCTGATGATTCAGTGGGTCATCCCGCCTGGCCCAGCTGTTCCGGAGCTCTGCTCCGGCTTCAGCTGTCAACATGTCTGACACACGATATTGTGCAATGGAACTTATGCCACGCAGGGAACTTCCCATAGGTGTGTGCGAAACATATGATACCACCAAGATGGAGGTTAATTATACCCATGGGAAATTATATCTATGCCGACTGCACCAGGCATGCGCGCATGCATGCATGTGTGTGTGTTTGTGCATGACAAAGTTTCAGAGAATGGTTCAGTTGTCATTCATGATGAAATGGAAGGTTCCCATGTTTAGGCATGGCAGGTATCAATCTAGTTTTTTTTTTAAATTCCTCCTCTCCTCTAAGGAGGGTGATGTCATTGTGTCAGGGATGTTGCGTGGTGATGCCCCTGTTTGGGGATGGGATTTCTGAGTCCCCAAAAGTGGAGAACCCCCACTGGGACGTAGGGGCTGGGAACCCCAAGCTAAGGCCTTTCCCTGGTAAGCACATCAGAAGAGCCCTGCTGGGTCAGACCAGTGGTCCAATTAGTTCAGCATCCTGGCTCACACAGTGGCCAACCAGTTCCTCTGGAGCGCCAACAACAGGGTTTAGAGGCCGAGGTAAGAACCCTGATAAGAACCCTCAGAAGAGCCCTGCTGGGTCAGACCAGTGAGAGTCCATCTAGTCCAGCATCCTGTCTCACACAGGGGCCAACCAGTTTCTCTGGAGGGCCAACAACAGGGCAGAGGGGTCAAGGCCTTCATAAGAGCCCCACTGGATCAGACCAGTGGTTCACCTAGTTGTGCTGACCTGCATCCTGTCTCTTACAGTGGCCAACCAGTTGCCCTGGAGGGCCAACAACAAGGCAGAGAGGCTGATGCCTTCCCCTGATAAGGACAGAAGAAGACCCCTGATGGATCAGACCAGTGAGGGTCCATCTAGTCCAAGAGCCTGTCTCACACAGTGGCCAACCACTTGTTCTGGAGGGCCAATGACAAAGCATGGAGGCCAAGGCCTTTCCCTGATAAGAACATTAGAAAAGCCCTGCTGGATCAGGCCAGTGGTCCACCTTGTCCAGCATCCTGTCTCACACAGTGGCCAACCTGTTCCTCTGGAGGGCCAAGAACAGGACAGAGGTTGAGGCCTTCCCCTGAGAAGAACATCAGAAGAGCCTTGCTGGGTCAGACCAGTGGGGGTCCATCCAGTCCAGCATCCTGTCTCACACAGTAGCCAGCCAGTTCCTCTGGAGGGCCAAGAACAGGGCAGAGAGGCTGAGGACTTCCCCTGAGAAGAATATCAGAAGAGCCCTGCTGGATCAGGCCAGTGGTCCATCTAGTCCAGCATTTTGTCTCACATACTATGGCCAACCTGTTCCTCTGGGGGGCTAACAACAAGGCACAGAGGCCATGCCAACTGCTGAGCTGGGAAATTTCTGGAGATGTGGAGGCAGATCCTGGAGAGGGAGGCGTTTGGAGGACAGGAGGGAGCTCAGCAGGGACGTGGTGCCATAGAATCCATCCTCCGAAGCTGCCATTTTCTCCCGTGGAGAAAATGATGTCTGCGGTCTGGAGATCAGTTGGGATTCCAGGAGATCTCCAGGCCTCACCCGCAGAATGGCAGTCCTATACCAACTACACCAGGCGTCCTAGCAGGGATAAAGAAATCAGAAAGGTGGTAGCCGGCAGCTTTTGAACTTAGTTACGCTGCAGCTTCTCAGACTTCCCCCTCGACCTATTCACAAAGAGGGTACAGCTACAAGGACCGAAATATCAACATCACCCCGGAAGGCTAGCCTGCAGGGGCGGCTCTGCAATGAAGCTAGGCAAGGCAGGAGCCTAGGGCAGAAGATTCGGGAGCGGGATAGGAGTCGTTCAGCTTCCTCCACCACCCATCCCTCACTAGACCTCCAACCTTCCAAAGCAGCCGTTTTCTCTGGGGGAACCGATCCCTGTCATTGGGAGACCGGTTGTAATTCTGGGAGATCTCCTGGCCCCCACTTAGAGGCAGGGTTGCCAGATCTTACTTGTGTCCTGGCGGGGGGCTCCAGCATGCTGTGATGACATCACCCGGAAGTGACATCACCACACCGGTGTTGTTCAGGGGACAATGTAGCACAGTGGTGTCCAAACTGTGGCTCGGGAGCCATGTGCGGCTCTTTCTCACACATTGTGTGGCTTACAGCAGGGCAGCTGAGGAAGCGAAGGGGAAGCATCCTTTTTCTTCCTTCCTTCCTCCCTCCCTCTCTTCCTTCCTTCCCTCCCCTCTATTTGCTTTCTTTGTTTCTCCCTCTCCCTCTCTCTCTTTTGCTCTCTCTTTTAGACAAATAATTTTATTTATATATTTATTTATTATTTATTTATTTGATTTCTAAGCCTCTCTCCCTGCGATTGCAGGCTCAGAGCGGTGTACAAGACCTGGTACTCCAGGATTCAAAACATACTAAAACATTAAACAATATAAAACATTAAAATACAAATTACAAATTTACAATTAACAATCTAAAGTGCTCAGTTCTCAGTTCTAAAAATTCAGATGGCGGCATCCTAATCGCTCCGGAGCCCCTGTTTACTCGTGGCTGATAGTGCACATGGCGGTCAGGCTTTAATAGATATGCTGCAGGAGAAAACGGGGGGGGGGGGAGGGAAGGTGAAAGCAGCGGCCCCTACTTAAATGCCTGGCGGAAGAGTTCCGTCTTACAGGCCCTGCGGAACTGCACTAAATCCCGCCAAAAATAAATACCATTAGCAAACAAATAAATATCATTAGCAATGTTTACCCCTTTTATTTTGGGCGGTCTCATTTAATGTTAATAATAAGTAAATTTGCGTATTTGTTTGTGTCTTGTGGCTCTCAAACATCTGACGTTTATTCTATGTTGCTCTTAAGTTGAGCAAGTTTGGCCACCTCCGCTCTGGCATTTGGGTAAAAACTCAATGCTCACCGTACCACAAATTATGCAGTCAAGTTTCCTGCATTTGGGGAAAATCGCAGGGGTCAGCACATCATCACACCAGGCACGGCTTGGGATGGTGCTCTTTTGGGGACCGCAAAAGCAGGAAAAACCTTGCCCCAAAGGGGGGATGGCAACCAGTGTTCCCTCTAAGCTGAGTTAGTGTGAGCTGGCTCAGTTTTGTCACCTCTGGCGCACACATTTTTGTCTTAGCTCAGAAAGGAGGGCTCCCGAGCCAACTAATTTATGCCGTGGCCAACTCGCTCGCTCAAAACTTTAAAGCCAGTAGCTCGCAAAGTAGAATTTTTGCTCACAAGTCTCCACAGCTTAGAGGGAGCATTGATTTGGCAACCCTACCTGGCGACTGGCAGCTTATTGCTATCTCCCCATCTTTCTGCCTCTTCCTACATCATGCTTTAGAGTACAGGACATCCAGGGGCTACTGGAGAATTCTTGTCTGGCATTGCCCGTCTTCCGGGCGGGTGCAGCTCCTCCGCCTACTAATTTGCCAAGACTTTTGCAGAAGCAAAAAAAAAAATTCTTCCCCCACCCGGACAACATTTCCCACAGGCCAAAGCTGTCAGCAAAGCCTATTTGATGTACAGTCAAGAAAAGAAATTATCTGCTGCGATAACAGGCAGCTCTTTGTGATAACGGGAACCACATTCTGGAGCGATACGGCTGTAGCAAAAGCCAGGAGAATTTTTTTTTAAGAATAAAACGAGTCCAGGATTTACGGATTCAGTACATACAACTCAGGATTAAATGTAAAAAAAAAATAAAAATAGAATCTTTTAATATTCAGATTTAGGGATGCCAGCCTCCAGGCAGTGCCTGGGGATCGCCTAGAGTTACAGCTTTTCTCCAGACTACAGAGATCACTTCCCCTGGAGAAAATGGATGTTCTGGAGGGTGGACTCTGTGGCACTGGACCCCACTGAGGTTCATGTCTTCCTCTCCCCTGACACCACTCCTCCACATGCAGCTGCTGGTGTGACCTTGGGTCAGTCACATGTTCTTTCAGAGCTGTTCTCTCATGAGTAGTCCTCAAGAGAGCTCTCTCAGCCCCGCCTACCCCACAGGCAGTGCTCCCTTTAAGCTGTGGAGTTTTGTGAGCAAAAATTCTACTTTGTGCGCCACTGGCATTAAAGCTGTGAGCGAGCGATTTGGCTGCTGCATAAATTAGTTTGCTCTGGAGCCCTCCTTCCTGAGCTAAGACAAAAGCATGTGAGTCCGCGGCTTAAAAACTGTGAGCTAGCTCACACTAACTCAGCGTAGAGGGAACACTGCTCACAGGGTGTCTGTTGTGGGGTGGGGAAGGGAAGGAGATTGTAAGTCACACTGAGGCTCCATCAGGTAGTGAAAGACGGGATATAAATCCAATCTCTTCTCTTCTCTTCTTCTTTAATGACTTGCATACTTCTGGTCTCCTTAACCCAAGAGATCTTGCTGATTGATGCACGCAGTGCTCCCTCTAAGCTGTGGAGTCTTGTGAGCAAAAATTCTACTTTGTGAGCTACTGGCATTAAAGTTGTGAGCGAGCAATTGGACTGCTGCATAAATCAGTCTGCTCTGGAGCCATCCTTCCTGAGCGAAGACAAAAATGTGTGAGCTGGAGGCTAAAAAAACCTGTGAGCTAGCTCACACTAACTCAGCTTAGAGGGAACACTGCCTCCCACCAATGCTCCCTCTACGCTAAGGAGTCTTGTGAGCAAAAATTCTACTTTGTGAGCTGCTGGCATTGAAGTTGTGAGCGAGCGAGTTGGCTGCTGCCTAAACTAGTTTGCTCTGGAGCCCTCCTTCCTGAGCGAAGCCAAAAAGGTGTGAGCCAGAGGCTACAAAACTGTGAGCTAGCGCAAACTAACTTAGCTTAGAGGGAACACTGCCTCCCCACCCATTTGACCAACCACACAGTGATAATACATGGTTGGAACAAGCTGATGAACTTCATGGCTATGGAGAGGAGAGAGTTCTCTGTCTCTGTTGTCCACTGAACGTTGCCCCAAGCAGTGAAGGGAAGGATTACCAGCACAAAGAAGGATCTTTCACGCCGAGGAATTCACAGCCATCTCACCTTCTTCATCACGCTCTCCCGGAACTGGAAACAGCTGTGAACTCAAGCGAGGCTCCGTAGGTATTTCTTGTTCCCTGGAACCCTGAAGTCAAAGGGCCAATGAGATGGTTCCAGTCAGTCTATCCATCTCCCCACACAGACACACAACAGACAGACAAAAGGAAACACCTCTTTTACGCAGCGAGTAAGATGTGGACTTAGCTGCTGATGGCTGTAGCGATGGCCACAGGCATAAGCACTAGATTAATGGAGGCGAGGTCTATCAGCGGCTGCTAGCCAGGGCTCAAAGACAGGAAGGCTCTGAATCCCAGTGGCAGGAGGCAACATACAGGGAAGGCCTCGGCCTCTATGCCCTGTTGCTGGCTGTTCAGAAGAACTGGCTGGCCACTGTGTGAGACGGGATGCTGGACTAGAGGGACCCTCACTGGTCTGATCCAGCAGGGCTCTTCTGGTGTCCTTCTCAGGGGAAGGCCTCGGCCTCTCTGCCCTGTTGTTGGCCCTTCAGAGGAACTGGCTGGCCACTGTGTGAGACAGGATGCTGGACTAGATGGACCTTCACTGGTCTGATCCAGCAGGGCTCTTCTGAGGTTCTTATCAGGGCCTCTCTGCCCTAGTGTTGGCCATCCAGAGCAACTGGTTGGCCACTGGGTGAAACAGGATGCTTGGCCAGCTGGGCCACTGGTCTAATCCCTTCTTCTTTTGACTCCCATTTCAAGATCTTTTGTCACTCTACCTGAAGGCGCAAAACTGCCTTCTGCTGCTTCAGATCCTGGGTCTATCAAAGTCAGTCTTGTCAACATGGATGGGCAGCGGATTGACAGGTAGTTCAGAGGTGAAACCAGCTGCCTTGGTAGGTGGTGAGCTCCCCCTCCCTGGCAGTCTTTCAGCAGCAGCTTTTCAAACACTAGTCAGGGATGCTCTAGGCCAGCGGTTCTCAACCTGTGGGTCGGGACCCCTTTTGGGGTCGAACAACCATTTCACAGGGGTCGCCAGCTGGTGTCCGAGCCCGCCCCTCCCCGCTGGCAGGAAAGGGCCCCACGCTTGATCGAGTGCGAGGTCTGGCCTCCCGGCTCTTTGCCCTCAAAAGGAGCTTTCCCTTTAAGGGCAAAGAGCAGGACTTGGTTGGGGCCATAGCCCCACCCCCTACTTCCAGCAGCCCTTCCAGCAGGGGCCACGAGGAGGAAGAAGCCAGCAGGTAAGTCAATGGCCGCTTCCCCCTCCCTGCCACCACCTTTAGGGCGCTCCACCGTCGCCTTCCCTGGGCTCCACGCCAAAACGCAGAGCCCTGGAAAGGCGGCAAAACCCTCCCCGCCTTTCCTAGGCTCCGCACCAAAGGTGGCAAAAGCCGCCCCCTGTCACCTTCCCCAGGCTCCGTGCTGAAGCGCAGAGCCCAGGAAAGGTGGCAAAGCCCCCCACCTACCTACCTTCCTTCCCCCCCTCTCCCCCCACCTTTCTCTCTCTCTCTTCCCCTACCTTTCTCTCTCTCTCTCTCCCCCCTACCTGCAACAGCCTCTCCCCCCCACCTACCTTCATTTTCTCATGGCATCTTCTGTTGAAGAAAAGTAAGTCTGAAGCCTGAGTGTTTGTTGTGTCTTGTTGGGACTAGCTTGCAAATATATGTGTGTCTAAAGTCTGTATTAAAGTTGTTTGGTGCTAACTGCCATGCAAGAGGAAACATCTGAAAAAGTAGCTTCATTGTTGTGTGTGTTGGCAGAATTTTATGGTTGGGGGTCACCACAACATGAGGATCTGTATTAAAGGGTCGCGGCATTAGAAAGGTTGAGAACCACTGCTCTAGGCTGGTCCTGCATGGAGCAGGGGGTTGGACTAGATGCTCTCTGTGGCCCCTTCCATGATGCTATGTGTCCAAGCTGCTGCTTCGGCTTCACCACTTCTGCCTACTTAATTTGTCAAGCTGCATCTGTTTGAGGAGTGCTGAAAAACAACAACATATATATATATAAATGGATTCCAGACAGCATAAAAAGGGAGCTACATACAGTCAATGTTTTGTGAATCTCATCTAGTGAATTAATTTTTCCCAGCAGAGCTCTAGTCCACACGTGCTCATCCCACATACAGATCGTAATTTTGGTTGCGGTGCCCGCCTCCCTTTTTATGCCCCGCAAAGCAGTTGCTTGAATGAAGCGGTGAAGAAAACGGCCATGCTCTAGTGTTCCCTCTAAGCTGAGTTAGTGTGAGCTAGCTCACAGTTTTTTAGCCTCTGGCTCACACATTTTTTGTCTTAGCTTGAGAAGGATGGCTGCAGAGCAAACGAATTTATGCAGCAACCAAATCGCTTTAATGCCGGCAGTGCTCTCAGAAGTCCAAATTATGGGGAATTCTTGCTGAATTCATATGAAGTATACAAAAAAAAAAGATACAGTCTAATTAAAAGTTGGCTCATACGTCATTTTTAAAAACCTGAGCTGGGCTGTCTAATATCAGAAGCGAAGCTATAAGAAATGAAGTTATTTACATTGATATGGCTGCCAACCTCTAGGTGGTACCTGGAGATCTCTCATTCTGTGTACAGTTCTGGTCGCCACACCTCAAAAAAGATATTATAGCATTGGGAAAAGTGCAGAAAAGGGCAACTAGAATGATCAAAGGGTTGGAACACTTTCCTTATGAAGAAAGGTTGAAGCGCTTGGGGCTCTTTAGCTTGGAGAAACGATGGCTGAGGGGTGACATGATCAAGATTTATAAGATTATGCATGGGATAGAGCAGGTTGAGAAAGAAGTCCTTTTCTCCCATTCTCACAATACAAGAACTTGTGGGCACTCCATGAAATTGCCAAGCAGTTGGGTTACAACAGATAAAAGGAAGTCCTTCTTCACCCAAAGAGTGATTAACACGTGGAATTCACTGCCACAGGAATAGCTTCAAGAGGGAATTGGATGAACATATGGAGCAGAGGTCCATCAGTGGCTATTGGCCACAAGGTATAGATAGGAACTCTCAGTCTGGGGCAAGTGATGCTCTGTCTTCTTGGTGCTTGGGGGGGCAACAGTGGGAGGGCTTCTAGAGTTCTGGCCCCACTGCTGGACCTCCTGAGGGCACCTGGTGTTTTTGGCCACTGTGTGACAGAGTGTTGGACTGGATGGGCCATTGGCCTGATCCAACATTGGATCCAAGATCAGTTCCCCTGGAGAAAATGGCTGCTTTGGAGAGTAGAGCCCTTGCCATTATACCTTGCTGAGGTTCCTCTCTGCCCCAAACCCTGCCCTCTTTAGGCTCCACCCCCACAAATCTCCAGGCATATCCCAACCAAGAACTGACAACCCTACCTGGTGGTGGGAGGTAGACGAAGAAGAAGAGATTGGATTTATACCCCACCCTTCACTACCTGAAGGAGTCTCAGAGTGGCATACAAACTCCTTTACTTCCCCTTCCCCGCCCCACAACAGACACCCTGTGAGGTAGGTGGGGCTGAGAGAGCTCTTTCGAGAACTGCTCCTGAGAGAACAGCTCTGAAATAACTTGTCACCAACCCAAGGTCACACCAGCAGCTGCATGTGGAGGAGTGGGGAATCAAACCCGGTTCTCCCAGATTAGAGCCTGCACTCCAGACCACTACACCAGACTGGATCTCGTAGGAACACAGGGGATTGATTCTAAGGTCCATTCCTGAATTTTAACCCTGGGTTCCAGAATTGCTAAGCCTTCCTCCTGTACTTTAGAAATCTGGCCGAATTTGGATTTACCACTGTGTGAATATGTGCGTGTGTGCGTGTTATTCAGAAGGTCAAGGGGGAAAAAATTGGCCTGAATTTTCCAGCTTAATGGCTTCTCCTTTCCCCCGAAATGCCTCCAATTCAAAGCACCGTTAATCCCTCGCTCTATGCATCAAAACCTATAGTTTCCATCTCTCAACGTATATATTTTGTATAGATTTTTTGTACTGTTCTCTTTCTCTCTCTCTCTCTCTCTCTCTCTGTTTTGGCCGGGGCCCCTTTTGGAAATGGGACAGGAGCGAAGTTATTAAAGCCTCGGCGCTCGAGTTTAAAATACCTCCTCCGTCCAACAAAACACGCTATTGTTGAACTGGGAAAAGATCTCTCCCGAAGTCAAACACCCATGACGGGAATACGAACAGGGGGGGGGGGAAAAACCCGAAGCGAGATATTAAGCCATATTTGACCCTTCGAACAAACAAGCAGAGACAAGAAAAACCTGACGCACGGGCGCATAGACGTATGCGCGCTCCCACCCTACATCGTGTCCCTGATTGGAAGCACATTGCAGCCCGGGGGCTAGGAGGGGTCTGCCCTCAATCCAAACTTGCAAGAGACAATCAGTGAAGCCCCCCCCGGCCTGTTCCAGGAGCATCCCTCCCCCCCCCACTCTCCCCCCCCCCCCCCCCCCGCCATTCATTCAAAGCAGACTGCTTGAGCAACAGTGTGAAATCACTTGACGGATCCGTCCCCAGGTGACGCTCCGTGCCTTGCTTGCTTTCCAGAAGTAACTAGCCACCGGAGACCCAACCTGCAGCTTTGGTTTACACAGCTGTGTGTGTCGATGCAGAAAGTTCACTGCATTTGCTTGAAGGCCTGGTGTTTTTTTTTTTAAAAAAAAACTGGGAATGGGAAAACAACAGAACCCTCTCCCCATCGAGGGAGGGGGATAATATCCCCCCCCCATTTGATTTAAATCAGATATCAGCACACTCGCCTACTAGAGCGACTTCCAGGAAAATTAATAAGTCTCGGAGTAACCTTTGAAACATAGGTCAAATTCGCTTCTTCTCCCGCTTGGGTTTTCTGTTCTCCTCATTCCGCTTTGGACGGTGGTCCAAGTCAGGGGTCGCCCTCACCCCACGAGAGGCAGGCAGAATTTAGGTCGCCAGACGGGAGATCTCCTGCTATTACCACTCCAGGCGACAGAGATCAGTTCACCTGGAGAAAATGGCTGCTTTGGAAGTTGGACTCTGTGGCATTATGCCCCCAACCCCGCCCTCCTTAGGTGCCACCCTCATAATCTCCAGGTATTTCCCAACCCGGAGCTGGCAATCCTAGGCGGAATCCACTGCTGTGGCCAGCTGTGGGTTGAGAAATTTCTAGAGATTTTGTGGGGGCAGGGGTTGGAGGGTGGGGAAGGGAGGGATCTCAGCAAGGTATAATGCCATAGAGTCCCCCTAGGACTGCCGAACCCTCTATGGTGTTACCATAGAGTTTCTGGTAATTCCTAGAGCTTTCAGTCATCACTTCCAGATTTTTTAATGGAAGGGACATCATCATGCCCGTGTCACTCCCCCCCCCCCCCCATGTTCCTGCCCCAACCCGCCCACCAGTTTCCGGGTTCAGCCTGGCAACCCTAATAGGGCGCATTGGTACCTACTAAGCTAGATCCCATAGATCCATTCCACTAATGGCAATTGTCTCCTCCAGTGCGAGCAGTCTTCTCTTTCTGGAGAGCCAGTTTGGTGTAGTGGTAGAGACTCTGACCTGGGAGAACCGGGTTGGATTCCCCCACACCTCCAAATGCAGCCAGCTGGGTGACCTTGGGTCAGTCACAAGTTTTCTCAGAGCTGTTCTCTCAAGGGCAGTCCTCAAAAGAGCTCTCTCAGCCCCGCCTACTTCACAGGGTGTCTGTTGGGGGGAGAGGAAGGGAAAGGAGATTGTAAGCCGCTCTGAGACTCCTTTGGGTAGTGAAGGGCGGGGTATAAATCCAGTCTCCTTCTGTCTTGTGTGGGAGCCAGTTTGGTGTAGTGGTTAAGCGTGCAGACGCTAATCTGGGAGAAACGGGTTTGATTCCCCACTCTTCCACTTGCACCTGCTGGATGACCTTGGGCAAGCCGTAGTTCTGGCACAGCTGTTCTTGAAAAAGAGCAGTTTCTGTCAGAGCTCTCTCAGCCACACCCACCTCACAGGGTGTCTGTTGTGGGGAGGGGAGGGGAAGGGAAAGGAGTTTGTAAGCTGCTCTGAGACTCCCTTGGGTAGTGAAGGGCGGGGTATAAATGCAATCTCTTCTTCTTCTTCTTCTTCAGACCATTCCACAAGTATGATTACCAACCTCCAGGGAGGGGCTGGAGTTCTGTAAAGGAGCTCCAGGTTACAGAGATCAGTATCCACGAGGGAAGGTGGATTCTGTCTCATCACATTCCAGCTGAGCTCCTCAAACCCCCCCCCCCCAAATCTCCAGGAGTTTCCCAAGCCAGAGTTGGCAACCCAGAAAAAGCCACGCACATCCAGAGAAGGATCCTTGAGGGAAGTGCCCCTGTTTGCAAAACTGATCCTTGGGATCCTACCTTTCGATGGGTGTCAACACGTACTGATGTTTTGTTAACTGAGCCATGCCCATTTCTTGCGCCACTTGCCCTAGTGCCACAGCCAGTCACCCAGGGATGTAACCAGGGTGTGGGCCATTGATACCCCTCCCAATCTGGAACATTGGTTCACTCCATCTCAGAATTTTTTCAAACCAAAACAAGCAGGCTTTTAAAGGTGTGGTTCACGTTTAAAGAATAAGAGAGCCTTTCGGACTGGGAAATCGCTGGCTTAAAAACCATCAGTGGCAATTGCACCTCCCCCCCCCCCCAAAAAAAATTATAAAATTTCAGACTTCATTCACTTGACCTCCACAGCTCATCCAACTCTAGTTTTCCACTGGATTATCCCCAAATGATTCTAAGACCCCCTAAAGAAAAGACGGTTATTGTTAACTCATCCTATCATGCGTAAGCGATCCTTAACATGTGCTTTCTTTAACTAGATGGAGTTTCAGAAAGCTATTAATATGCTGTAGGGAAGTGTTTAAAGAGTAGAGTTGGAACCAGAAGTAAGTTGTACATTAAATAATTATAAGTTCAAAATAATTATATTCCATTCAGCTTCATGTTGCTTTTCATTTGCCACGGTTTTTTCCAGGATATTTGGAAGGAAATAAAGAAAGAAAGAAGTTTGCTGCTGTTGTAGTTTTGAACTGGATTAAGACACCTCCTTACAATATAGAATTACCCCTGAGGAAGACTGCTGTTGAAATGAGTTTATAACCGAGTACTCGCTGAGAATGTTGGACTTTTTGGGGGGGTAATATTGTACAGTTGAGAACGCTGGACAAATTGCGATCTTGTAAAGTTTTGAAAGTAATATAATTCTTCCTAAATGTCATTTATGTCACAGGGTTTGTTTGTGTGGTTTTCTTAAAGAGTAGAGCTGCTGGATCTCCCAATGCAGGCGGAGGTTCCTCGCTGCCAGGCCTTGCCCCCCAGCTGTCAATCAGCTGGCCAGTGGGGGGACCTACCAGAAGAGAGAAGAAGACCTAGAGTCCATGTTGTCTGTGTTGCACAGGAAGTGATGTCATCATGCCAGCAACTTCCAGGCAACGCTCTCGTATTTGGGCAAAAACTCTGTGGTAGGAGCCAGTTTTACTATACAATTTTTGCCCAAATACCAGAGCGTCGCCCAGAAGTCGCTGGTGTGATGGCATCACTTCCTGTGCGATGCCGGCAACATCGCCTGGGCTTTCTTCTTTCTGCCGGTAAGTCCCTCCCCCATCCCCCGCCAGTTACCAGGAGGGTCCTAGCAACCCTATTAAACTCGTGGGCACTCACTGAAAATTGTTGAGCAGTCGGGTTAGAACAGATAAAAGGAAGTCCTTTTAAGTTAATCACCCAAAGAGTGATTCACACATGGAATTCACTGCCACAGGAGGGGGTGGCAGCTACAGGCATGGCTTCAAGAGGGAATTGGATAAACGTGTGGAGCAGAGGTCCATCAGTGGCTATTAGCCACAAAGTATAGATAGGAATTCTCAGTCTGGGGCAAGTGATGCTCTGTATTCTTGTTGCTTGGGGGGGGGGGGCAACAGTGGGAGGGCTTCTAGTGTTCTGGCCCCACTGCTGGACCTCCTGAGAGCGCTTGGTATTTTTGGCCACTGTGTGACAGCGTTATGGACTGGATGGGCCATTGGCCTGATCCAACATTGGCTTCTCTTATGTTCTTATGCTTTTAAGAGAAAGAACCATAGTTCAGTAGAAGGACAGCTGCTTTGCATCTAGAACGTCTCCTGTTCAGACCACAGCATCTTCAGGTGAAGGATCGTCAGGTGTTGGGAAAGATCTTGATCACCCTGAAAAAGCACTGTATAACATCTGAACGGGCTCTTGCATTAGATAATCTTCCACAGAAGCTGTACTCTGAGAGGTCTCCGAGTTTCAGAAGCAAGGTGGTCCTCAGAGATCTTTCTGTAACGGCACCCAGATGACGGAATGCAAAACCGCCACTCATCTTGTATCCAGACTATTGAGGTTAAATCTTTTTGTTCATCCACACTTTGGGTTGGATTCTTTACTTTTTGGGGGGGGGGGGGGGGGTGTATTGTTTTCCCACCATCCTGCAAACTGAATTAATAAAGCAAAATGTTTGGTCTTTTTGGGGGGAGGGGGCTATCTACGGTACTGTGAATTAGTTATTAAATTATGTTTTTGGGGGGACATTTCATTAGGCATAATTTATATTTTATGCATTATAATGGAGGACAGCCCTAACTGGTGCTCGTGGAGAAGAGATTTTAGGGAGAGAGGATGCCACCATTTTTTCCCAGAGGAACTGATCCCTGTGGCCTGGAGATCAGTTGTAATACTGGGACAACTCCAGGCCCCACCTGGAGGTTGGCAATCCCAGAAGTGACTCACACAAAAGAAGAAGAGAAGAGATTGGATTTATACACCACCCTTCACTACCCAAAGGAGTCTCAGAGCCGCTTACAAACTCCTTTCCCTTCCCCTCCCCACAACAGACACCCTGTGAGGTAGGCGGGGCTGAGAGAGCTCTGACAGAAATGGCTCTTTTTCAAGAACAGCTGTGCCAGAGCAATGTCTTGCCCAAGGTCATCCAGCAGGTGCAAGTGGAGGAGTGGGGACTCAAACCTGATTCTCCCAGATTAGAGTCTGCGCCCTTAACCACTACACCAAACTGGCTCTCAGAAAACATTGTTTGATACTTTAGTTGTAGACTTTCCAAGCTGTATGGCCGTGGTCTTGGCACTGTAGTACCTGATATTTCACCAGCAGCTGTGACTGGCATCCCCAGAGGTACAACACAGAAAGATGGAGTGCTCTCTGTATCAATGTGAGGAGAAAAACGGTAGACAGGTAATTTATGTCTACTCAGGAAGGTGGGGTAGGGCTGAGTCATTATCTTGTAGGAGTTTCCCAGGCTGTGACATGCTAATGGAGGAACTTTCCTGTGGAGGTTCTTTTGCATATGGTCAGGTACTACAATGCCAAGACAATGGTCATACAGCCCAGAAAAACTACAACAACTAATGAACTCTGGCCATGAAAGCCTTCAACAACATATTGTTTGAGACTATTTGTGAGATTTAAAGGTGGAAAGAGCACTACAGGTTATCTAGGCCAACCCCTGGCTCAGTGCAGGACATCCCAATTTGAACATTGGGTGGCCAGCCTCCAAGTGGAGCCAGGAGATCTCCCAGAATTACAACTGTTTACAGAGACCAGTTCCCCTGGAGAGAATGGCTGCTTTTGAGGGTGGACTCTATGGCCAGACCAGGAGTTAGCAACCCTTCTTGATCATTCCTGACAGACGAAAAATGTTTCTTTCCTCCTTTTTCTAAAGGTTATCCAAACTTTCCCAGATATCACAGACAGGTCAGTTTGGGTTTCGAGTTCCATCCAATGGATCATGAGGACAGCGTTTTCCTCTGTGCGGTTTGGAGAACCGCTTTGTGCAGTCCCGAAGACAAACACCTCTGAATTTATCATTTGGAAGGAACGCAAGGAGAAGGGTCGACCCAGCCAAGGGTGAATCAGAGCTGATGCTCGCGCTCTTGGCCAACGGAGACTCCCATTTTCAAACCTCTCCCCCGTTCACAAATCAACAGCTCTGGACTTCCAAGTCAAACAAAGAACGTTCTCATCTCACACACCCTCGAGGGCTTCTCCACAGGATCCGGCAGAGCACTCGGATGGCGTTATTTCCTTTGTCTAATCCTCCCGCAGGTCCCTCCCTGCTGATATAGATGTGGGGGCAGCTGCTGGCTGAGGGAGCTGGTGATGCCTCAGAGAAGGAAGGGGGGCTCTTGGCCACTTTAAAAACAGGAAGAGGGCAGGGCCAATCAAAAGGGGGGGGGCCGGGGAACCATTTGGCCTCGGACTCAAGCTCAAAGGGGGCCTCTGATGCAGACACATAATGATTAGGCATTAGATAAGTTTACAACATGTTTTTAATGCACAGACCGAAATGTCGGGCCGAAATGGGACACAGTCTCTCAGCTATTTATTTATTTATCGTATGGCAGAGTCACACCCAGGAATTGTAGAATTGAGGGGGCGCCGTTCCCGCTCGCCTCCTCATGGTGCACCCTGGATAATACTAAAGAGCCAGAACTTCTGGCTGCCAGACAATCCTAGGATCTCCTAGCTGCACTACACAAATGGAAACAGTCTCTCGGCTAATTTTGCTTATGGCTCTGGGTCTTCAAAGGTGGGCAGGGTTTTTCGGCCTGGCCTGGCAACCAACGAGTGGCGGGGGTGGTGGTGGTCATGACATAGGGACACCCAACAGCAACAGTGCCTGGGCATTAAGGTTACTGAGAGAGGCCCTCCTGAGGCCAATCAAAGGAGCTCCTCCTGTGGGCACACGAGTGAGAGACTTTTTGGTGGAAGCCCCATGATTACGGAACAACCTCTCCAGAGTAGGGATCCCCCGCCCCCTTGTGGGTGCAGGGGGTCCCTTGATTTGGAAGGCTCCTTCCTGACACTGGCCAGCTGGCTGGCTGGCGGGGGAAGCCCCCCCCCTGCAAATGCACGCTTCCCCAACCAACTCCCAGGTAAACTGGAAGTGCATCGCCAATGTGATGACTTCTGGGTGACATCATCATGTCAGGGACACTGGGGGGTGAAGCTCTGCTTTGTGGGGAAAAACTCTATGGTTTTGAGGTCAAATTTACCAGAGAGTTTTGCCCCAAAGCCCCGAATGTGCTAATGTCACTGCTGGGTGATGTCATCACGCCGGGGGTGGCGGCTTCCTGTTTGACTGGAAGTGCCCCAGGAGCCCCCTACTGGCCAGGTGAATACACCTGGCAACCAATGTTCCCTCTAAGCTGAGTTAGTGTGAGCTAGCTCACCGTTTTTTAGCCTCCGGCTCACACCTTTTTGCCTTAGCTCAGGAAAGAAGGCTCCAGGGCAAAGTGATTGAAGCAGGAGCCAAATCGTTCGCTCACAGCTTTAATGCCAGTAGCTCACAGAGTAGAAGTTTTGCTCAGAAGACTCCACAGCTTAAGAGGGAGCATTGCTGGAAACCCTACTCCAGTGAGGTGTGCCTGGGCCCCTCTCTTTCGATCATCAAGATGCAGCTGAAGACAGTTTTATTTACGACTGCCTTTGCCGGATTTAATTTTTTATTCCCTGACAGTCCTAATCGGAAACGTTCAATTCTGCCCTTTTGTGAGTTGTTTTTTTTAAATTACTGCTTTTTTATTTATTTTGTAAGCTACCTTGAGACCCACAAGGGAGAAAGGCGGCTAACAAATGATTGACGTTCATAAATTAAAGAAAGTAACAGCGTGATGTCACTTCCAGGGGAAACCCAGAAGTGATATCACGCCACTCTAGGAAGGGCTGGATACTCTATGGTAAAACTTAAGAGAGAATCTTTTTTTGTAGCTCCGCCTGCTAGAGATTGCTGGGCCTGCTCCAAGCAACAGCAGAAAGGGACATAGTATGATGGACAGGGTCAGTCAAGGCCGATGGTGTACGCTGCAGACCTGGTAGTTCAAGAGTCCATGAAACGGGGGCCACGATATTGCCACGATACCCTGAACTTCGCTAAAGACTGGGCAGTGCCTTGAGTGGAGATCTCCAGGGAACCCTAGGAGAAGAAAGGCAAGACAGCAATAAAAGACGGTAACTAAGGAAGGTGTCCAAACAGGAAGGGTGGGTCCTTTGATCTCCATCGCCATCCCAGCATCAATAGCAACCATCGTTAACTCATCTTTGAAGCCATCAAAACGTCTGGAGCCTTGCCCCCTTTGGGTCCTTCCGTCGAGCACAGAGGGTCTCGGGCCCTTCCAAACCGATGACAGCAGGGGTCATTTCATAGAAAAAGAGGTGCAGGAGCTCATTAGCATAACTCATTTGCATATGCCACACCCCCTAACATACCGGAAGTGTGTCAGAAGGCAACACCCACCCCTCAGGCTCCACTCCACAGGTGAGTGAAACTGACCTGCTCTTCCTCCATTCCCTTCCCCATCCAATACTTTGTGCAATAAAAAGAAGTGTAAAGAACACACCCTCATTCTCTTCCTGCTCCCTTGAAACCACCAGGTTTCAAGTAGACTTGAGAGACCCAGGACATGTGCACCACCCATCCCTTCTCCTTCCCTTCCCCACAACAAGACACCCTGTGAGGTAGGTGGGGCTGAGAGAGGTCTTTTGAGAACTGCTCAGGAGAGAACAGCTCTGAGAGAACTTGTGACTGGCCCAAGGTCACACCAGCAGCTGCATGTGGAGGAGTGGGGAATCAAACCCGGTTCTCCCAGATTAGAGTCCAACTCCTGACCACTACACCAAACTGATGGGGTGGAAGCTGCTGAAGGGTTGGTGAAATTTCTCCAGTACTTACGTGCCATGTGCCCAGATAAAAAATGGTCTACTTAGAAAACTTATATGCCACCTTGAGCAAGCCTCTGGAAAAGCAGCAGACAGTCATAAAAGGAACAATGATAAAATTATCAACATTAAAACAAAACATTAAAAACAATAAAGACCCTAGCAGGGCTTTCCCCGGGGCGCTGCGCCTCTGCACTGCTCGGGGAAGCCGAGGAGGGGGCGGGGCTTGGTCATGTGCCCGCCCCCTGGGCTCCTCACTCCCGGAGCTGCGCTCCTGTGCGCTCCCGCTCCAACGGGCCCCTGGATGTCAGTGGGGAAACGCTGCGATGACGCCCTGCGTGCTCAGATACGTGGTTGTGGTTACGCGTATGGACTGCGTCCCTTATCCTTTCCTCTGCTCGTTCCCCATCCAAGTGTCTCAGCCCTGGAAAAAAAAGAATCCCTGACCATCTGAGCAGAAGAGGGAACACGGAGCTTGCCTCCCACCCCCAATCAGCAGTCGAATGAAGCGAGCCGGTTGCCAAAAAACATTTGGATTTGATTTGTGTTGTGCAGCATCATTTCCCATACCATTGACTGGGCTCCAACGTTTCCAACTTTATTTTTCTGGATAATTATTTACCGGTTTTAATGACTGCCGAGAGATGTCGTGTCTCTCGGTTTATGAGTTTACATCCTGGAAGGCATACACGTGTGTGGAATAAACTCAGACCTCGACTCCGTCGCAAGTGAGGGCGAAGGAAAGGCCGGGGAGGGGAGAGGCGGCTGTGGTAGAACCTTATGGACCGTGATGCGGTCCAGTAAACAAGACAGATGAACAACTGTTTCCATGTCCTAAGAGGAAAGCGATGGGGTTGTGTCAGTTTTCATGCGAGCCTCGGCAAGCTCGGGAAATGTGGCTGCGATAGCCGGTGGGAAGGGTGGTAAAGGAGGCTATGCCAAGGTATCAAAATGGTGCTTTCAGGTGGCCTCAGAATCATAGAGTTGGAAGGGACCTCCAGGGTCATCTAGTCCAACCCCCTGCACAATGCAAGAAATTCACAAATACCTCTACCTCCAAACCTGCAGTGACCACTGTTCCATGCCCAGAAGATGACAAAAAACCCCTCCAGGATCCCTGGCCAAACTGGCCTGGAGAAAAATTGTTTCCTGACCCCGAAGTGGCGATCAGCATTTCCCTGGGCGTGTAAGAAAGGGCCGCAAGAACTAAGCACTGAGGCAACCCTTCCTGCCCTCCCTCTCATGAACTGCCTAAGTTCACAAGATCCGTATTGCGGTCAGATGGCCATCTAGCCTCAGTTTGAAAACCTTCAAAGAAGGAGAGCCCACCACCTCCCGAGGAAGTCTGTTCTATGAGTCTGGTATCTCTAGCATGCCGGGGCGAGGGGACATTCTACCACCTCACAAACCCCACAAACTAAATTGCTTTGTAAGGCAGCTAAAAGTTTGTGATGGATCATGGTTTGCAAACCAGGCACACCATGAACCATGAACTAAGCCAAACTGCATTTTCCTGGTTCGGGTCTACCCCTAGTCTCTGTGGTGCTACTGGGCTTAAAACTAGCTCTTCTGCCATGGGTCAACACTGCTGCCCTCTGAAACTAACTCCATAACCAACTGTTGGAGTTGGCGTGGGTAATCCAAAGGGGGCATCATACCAGCTGTGCCAGAAAACAGAAGCCAACATGCTCCCCCGGAAGCAATCAAAAGGTGTTGGGTTTTAGCCTCCAAAATAAAAGCGCAAGACACCAAAGGTATGGGCTTTGTACTAAAGCTATTAAAGATTCTAGAAGGTCCTGTTGAGTCAGAAACATCAAGGACAGCAAAACACTGTTTGATTTGCAAAATTCCCCAGGGAAAGAGCTGCACATCTCCCACATAGCCACTAGATGTCTGTAGACTTACTAGCCATAACACACGCTTCGGGTCAGGCCATGTTTCCAAAGAATTGCATCCATCAGCTCTCCACTGGCGTTTTCGTTGTGAAGAATTCAAGTCCAGTTTGTTCGGCTAAGTTGCAGATCTTCCTCTTGGGTGATTTTTCGACCTTCGTGGATTTGAAGGAACATTTCAAATTTCCCGTCCCTCAGTTTCACCCTTTGTCATTATGCCCCTTCTGTGTTCCTTGGGTTCAGGAAAGAGGCAGCCAATGAGCTTTGCATTTTCCGTTACGATAACTTTGCAAGCGAGCATTTCCCTTGAGTTTTGTATAGCTGCTGCAGCAAAAGTGGCTATTAGTTTTATGAAATACACTTCATTTTCTACAGAAGCTGGTAGCCATAGGAGATCCATGGAAGCGGAGGTGGAAGGAAGGAAGGAAGGAAGGAAGGAAGGAAGGAAGGAAGAGGAGGATGAGAAGAGGAGGATGAGATTGGATTTATACTCTGCCCTTCTCTACCTGAAGGAGTCTCTTACAATCTCCTTTCCCTTCCCCTCCCCACAACAGACCCTCTGTGAGGTAGGTGGAGCTGAGATAACTCTCTTGAGAACTGCCCTTGAGAGAACAGCTCTGAAAGAATTTATGACTGACCCAAGGGCACACCAGCAACTGCATGTGGGAATCAAACCCAGTTCTCCCAGATTAGAGTCCACACTCTAAAGTGAAGGAAGGAAGGAAGGAAGGAAAAAAAAAACTTTGGAATGATAAATTCTTAAGAGCACTCAGTTTTTTAGCCCTGAACTTATCCTGCTATGGGACTAGCACTAATAACAGAAACTGGAGCAACAACCCCCCCCCCAACACCTATTTAACCTGGTCTTCATCAATAAACAAGTTGCTATAAAGCAAGTGTGATCCAAAATTTCACAGGTGAGTATTTTCACACAAAAGAACAAAACTCTTGAGGGTCACTGAAAAGCTGAGAACCAAAATATAGCGTTACCAAAGCTAGGGAGGGAAATTCCTGGATATTTGGGGGTGGAGCCTAGGAAGGGCATGGATTGGGGGAGGCAGGGCATAAGGTCATAGACTCCACCCTCCAAAAGCAGCCATTGTCTCCTGGGCAGCTGACCTCAGCAGTCTGGCGATCAGCTGTAATTTCGGGAGATCAGCGGTGAAAACCTGTAAAAACAAATAAAACCGGGAATGCGTATATACCTGCCGCTAACAGAAGAGCGCTGTTCAACTTAAAAACTTGCATCATTCGGTTTTTCTAAAAAGGAGAATTTCTCCAGGCTCCTGCAAAACGGTTTCTCATTTCTCGGGCCAACACGGCCATGAATCTCGACTCTCTAGCCGTCTCCTCCTGCATTTGATAGACTTGTTTCAATAAGAAGACAAACCAGGCAAACAAGCAGTCTCTTTACAATCCTCCCCTGCCCCCTGCATTGGTTGCGGACAGGAAGATGCTCCTTTCATCTCAAAGCCCTTCTGTTCTTTTTATGACTTCTAGAAGAAGAAGAAAAGGGAAGATGTCAGGCCATCCTGACCTGCATGTATTCCTGCCCCCCCCCCCACTGCTCCAGTCCACTCCACAGGAAGATTCTGTCCTCCGGGGGGGCGGGGGGGGGGGTCAGGCCCGCATACGGAATGGGGGCAGCTGCCCCCATTTTGGCCTTTTATTTCGAAACCTGCTGCAGCGACCACTGAAAGAGGCGAGGCGGGACGTCTGTTGGGGTTTCAAGGATCAGACCAAGACGGCGACCACCATCACGGCAGGAACGCGGTCCCACAACATGGGTCAGCTCATGGCTGCCCAGGCCTTCAGTTTCTTGCGCTCAAGTTACATTGCTCTGGAGGATTTGAATGTCGGAAGCTACCTTATACTGGATGCAACTCCTGGTCCGTCACAGTGTGGGAGCCAGTTTCGTGTAGTGGTGAGGAGCGCAGACTCTAATCCAGGAGAACTAGGTTTGATTCCCCGCTCCTCCACATGCAGCTGCTGGTGTGACCTTGGGTCAGTAGTTCTCTCAAGGGCAGTTCTCAAGAGAGCTCTCTCAGCCCCACCTACCTTCCAGGGTGTCTGTTGTGGGGAGGGGAAGGGAAAGGAGATTGTAAGCCACTCTGAGACTCCTTTGGGTAGTGAAGGGTGGAGTATAAATCCAATCCAATCTCTTCTCTTCTCTTCTCTTCTCTTCCGTTCCCTTCCCTTCCCTTCCCTTCCCTTCTATTTTCTGGCAGTAGCCCTCCATCATCTCAGGTAGAGGTCCTTCCCATCACCTACTGCCTGTTCCTTGTTGGCAGAATAATTAACACAGTAATGGGACACCGCGTGATTAAAGAGTAGATAAAGGTTTATTTAGGAACTAATATACTTGATGGGAAAGAGGAGAGACAGAGATAGGTTCCTCTAGCTGAGAGAAAGGGTAAGAGTAAGTGTGGAACTTCTGAGAAGAAACAAGATATGGCCCTAAAAGCAGCAATCTGGAGACAGACAAAGTATGACACAAAATGAGGAGGAGGAGTTGGTGGAGGAGGAGGAGAAGGAGGTGGAGGTGGAGGAGGAGGAGTTGATTTTTATACCCTGCTTTTCACTACCCGAAGGAGTCACAACAGACACCCTGTGAGGTAGGTAGGGCTGAGAGATCTTTTGAGAGAGAACTGCTCTTGAGAGAACAGCTTTGAGAGAGCTTGTGACTGACCCAAGGTCACCCAGCTGGCTGCACGTGGAGGAGGAGTGGAGAATCAAACCCGGTTCTCCGGAGTAGAGTCCACCACTCTTAACCACTACACCAAACTGGGGGAGAGAGAGAAGGTGCTGACCTCCCTAACCTATCTAATTGTCTTCTTGCTGCCCCCTGCAGGGTCTTCTCTTCTTCTCTGAACACCAGATGTTGCCTTCTCCAACAGTCCTTTTAAATGGAGGTGCCGGGGATCGAACCTGGGACCTTCTGCATGCCAAGCAGATTCTCTACCACTGAGCCACGGCCCCTGGTTCCTTCGTGACCCCTTCTTGTGATTCACCTTGGCCAGGGGTGGCCAAACTTGCTTAAGGTAAGAGCCGCATAGAATAAACATCAGATGTTTGAGACATGAACAAATATTACCTGCTTTTATTGGAAAATAAGCAAATTTGCTTTTTATTAACATTAAATGAGACTGCCAAAAATAACAACAAAAGGGGTAAAAGCAGATATTGATAATGATATTAATTTGTCCAATGATATTTGTTCGCTAATGATCTTTAGCTTCCCCAGCCGCCCTGCCGGGAGCCACACAATATATGTGAAAGAGCCGCATGCGGCTCCCGAGCCACAGTTTGCCCACCCCGACCTTGGCTATCGGTGCAGTGAATTTATAGGGCCATCATCTTTGAGATGGGAAATTCTTGGAGATTTGGGGGTGGGGCTTGGAGAGGGCTGGGAAGGGAAGGGAGGGACCTGATTGGTTTGGGGAAGGGAGGGACCTGATTGGTTATAACACTATAGAGTCCACCCTCCAAAGCAGCCATTTCCTCCAGGGGAACTGGTCTCTGTAATGTCGTAATTCTGGGAGATCTCCAGGTACCATCTGGCGATTGGCAACCTGAACCCCTATCTAAGACCATCCAGTTTTGGGCCCCACTACTGATGGGTGACTGGAGCTGGATCGGGGCCACGATCAGGGGTCATTTCGTAGAAAAAGAGGTGCAGGAGCTCATTAGCATAACTCATTAGCCTAACTTATTTGCATATGCCACACCCCCTGACATCACTGGAAGTATGTCAGAAGGCAAGAAAGAAAGAAGAGAGAGAGAAAGAAGGAAGGATGGAAGGATGGAAGGAAGGAAGGAAGGAAGGAAAGAAGGAAGGAAGGAAGAGCTGGCAGAGAGGGGACAGCTACTAATCCAAGCCTCAGAAATACCACTATTCTGGGAGGATAGCTTCAGTGGTGGCTGAAGCCTTCAGAAGGCTGGTCGGAGGAACAAGGACCTTTCCAGGGGACGGGGTCATTTTGCTGCAGCCATGACACAAGCAGGCATTCCCCCATGGAGGGGAGGGCTGGCACCAACTCCTGGAGCTGCGCTCCCCCGAGCTCCTGCTCGAAATGACCCCTGGCCACGATATATAAGTATATGTTCCAAAGCCATTCCGCCTCTCGCTCTTTTAATTTCAAAAATATTCTCATCAAATTCCGCTTTCAACGAGCTTTGTTATTACTCCCCCCCCCCCCCCCGCCCGGTGCACACAGACGTTCTGCTGAAGTCTGTTAAATTGCTCTCGCCGGTTTCTTTTTTCCAAGCACACCGATATTACCTTTCTGTCGAATGGAAGAAGGAGTTGGAATGATTATTCTTAGACCAAACAGTGGAAGCAGGCAAGAGAGGAAATGGTCCTTCCCTTAATGGGGATGCTTGGAGGGGAGACAAGAATCCAGGGATTGAGGGCTTTTGTCAGCACCGTACCCATTAGCAGGTCTGCTTCCCATAAGCGCCCCATCGCTGGGGCCACTACCTTTCTGGCACAGCGGAACTGGGAGAAGGGATGGCTAGAAGGGATGTTGTTTCAATTTCTCGGCTGAAGATAGCTCCCTGAGCTGGCAAATTTTGCAAGCGGAGCCAATGTGGCCTGTAACTCTTACATAATGCCAAGGATCTCCACGTTGATCAATGCTAGAACAGATGCTTGCCCTCTACAGGCTTTAATGGGAGGGCAATCTTAGTGTCACGGGAAGAGAACCGTAGAGGTGGAGCACACACTTCTGCATGCTGAAGGTCCCAGGTTCAGTTTGGGGCACGTCCAGTACAAAGCAACGCAGGTTTTCTTCTGGGGCTGCCAGCCAGTGGGTGGCACTCGGCATGAGATGGGGGATGGAGGCAAGGGGGGAGCTGTCAATGTGAAGACATGACATCCCTGAAAGTGACTTCGAGCCAGTCTAGGAATTTCCAGAAACTCTATGGTAAACTGTAGAGGTTTTGGCAATTCCTAGACTGGCTTGAAGTCTCTTCCGGGGATGACATGCCTTCACGTTGACAGCTCCCCTGGTGTTCCCAGCAATTCCTAGAGCAATGTGACATCACTTCCAGGTTCCCCCCAGAAGTGATGTCATGATCTTAACACACTCCCAGTGATTGAACACTCATGGAGACTCCTCCTCCTCCTCCTCTTCTTCTTCTTCCTGCTACCTCTCAGTAAACCATAGAGTTTCCACTGATTTCTAGAGCAGCGTGACATCATTCCCAGGTTTTCCCTGGAAGTGACATCACACTGTTGCATGGGTGGCAATCTTATAACTATTTTTTTTCTCCTGCCACCTGACGGAGTGGTGGTGAGAAGTGGAGGCTGCCAGTGAGAGATCTCCTTCCATTATAGGACACTAGGCAACCCTGCCTTCTTCTCACAAGTTCCTTGACTGTACCACTGGGTTAGATGAACCGATGGTCCAAAACAAGATGCTGGCCTATTTCATGGTGTTCTCGGGTCAGGAGAAAAGTGTCCTTGCCATTTTAAGCTTTATTTCCGAAAGCCAACTAGGGCTCTCTAGGGTTCGATGGTCGGAATAGAAATGGAGGATGTTCAGGTTCAACTTCTCTAGACAAATAAATAAATGCTGGTGTTATTTAGGGTTGCCAGCTCCGGATTGGGAAATACCTGGAGATTTGGGGGGTGGGGGTGGAGCCTGAAGAGTGTGGAGTTTGGAGAGGGGAGGAGTCTCCGTTGGGAGTATCATAGAGTCCACCTTTCAAAGTAGCCATTTTCCCCAGGGAGGCTGATCCCCATTGCCTGGAGTTCGGTTGCAATCCCAGGAGACCTCCAGCCATCACCTGGTGGTTGGCATCTCTGAGTGAAGAAGAGAAGAGATTAGATTTATACGCTGCCCTTTACTACCCAAAGGAGTCTCAGCGTGGCTTACGATCCCTTTCCCTTCCCCTTCCCATAACAGACCCCCTGTGAGGTAAGTGGGGCTGAAAGAGATATTTTGAGGATTGCCCTTGAGAGAACCACTCTGAGAGAACTTGGGACTGACCCACGATCACACCAGCAGCTGCATGTGGAAGAGTGGGGAATAAACCTGCTTCTTCCAGATTAGGGTCCGTGCTCCTAACCGCTACACCAAACTGGCTCTCATTCAACTTCAGAATGTCGGAGGAACGAGGACCATCCCCACCCGAATCTCATTTCTTTATAACCTTCTTCAGATGACAAACCTAGAGGAACTCTGCGACTCCTGCTTTGGCAGGTGTGTTCCGTTCCCCCTGGATCATGTGGCCAGGCTACATCTCATTAAGCCGCGGAAACCCAGTAGTACAAACATGGCTTCTGTTCTGGGGGCAAGTATGAGACGAGCCTTTCCCTTGGCCCGGCAGGAGACAATATCGGGAGGTTGTTGTTGATTCAGAACCGTTTAATGGTATTAATCATGGAACAAACATTCCAGGGCCCTGCCAAGCCTCATAAATCTATCTCGCGTGCAACCTCCCATCGTAAACACATTCAGCCACACTTAAGCAATCCCCACACCAGGGAAGGTGAGCAGGAGTTTCCCATCACATGACTCAGCAGACGGGGAATCAGGGCGGCAGCGGCGAGTCAAGGAACAGAGGGTGTGCGGGAGAGGCAAAGGACTCCGTGGACCACTTGGCTTCAGTGGCTGTGGTCATAAGAACATAAGAGAAGCCAGTGTTGGATCAGGCCAGTGGCCCATCCAGTCCAACACTCTGTCACACAGTGGCCAAAAATACCAGATGCCATCAGGAGGTCCACCAGTGGGGCTAGGACACTAGAAGCCCTCCTACTGTTGCCCCCCCCAAGCACCAAGAAGACAGAGCATCACTTGCCCCAGACTGAGAGCTCCTATCTATACCTTGTGGCTAAGAGCCACTGATGGACCTCTGTTCCAGATGTTAATCCAGTTCTCTCATGAAGCTGTCCATGCTTGTAGCCGCCACCACCTCCTGTGGCAGCTGACCTGGACGGCCCAGGCTAGCCCAATCTCATCAGATCTCAGAAGCCAAGCAGGGTCAGCCCTGGCTAGGATTTGGACAGGAGACCTCTAAGGAATACCAGGATCGTGACGTGGAGGCAGGCAGTGGCCAAGCCACCTCTGAACGTCTCTGGCCTTGAAAACCCCAGGGGGGTCACCATAGGTCAGCCAAGACTTGATGGCATGTTCCACCACCTCATATTCTAAGGGCCTGATGCTCATCCCATAGACTGGTCCGAAGGCGTGTGACCAGGGGTCATTTCGTAGAAAAAGAGGTGCAGGAGCTCATTAGCATAACTCATTTGCATATGCCACACCCCCTGACATACCGGAAGTGTGTCAGAAGGCAACACCCACCCCTCAGGCTCCCCTCCACAGGTGAGTGAAACTGACCTGCTCTTCCTCCGTTCCCTTCCCCATCCAATACTTGGTGCAAGAAAAATCAGCGTAAAAAACACACCCTCATTCTCTTCCTGCTCCCTTGAAACCACCAGGTTTCCAGTAGACTTGAGATACCCAGGACATGTGCACCACCCATCCCTTCCTCTTCCCCTCCCCACAACAAGACACCCTGTGAGGTAGGTGGGGCTGAGAGAGGTCTTTCCAGAACTGCCCTTGAGAGAACAGCTCTGAGAGAAGTTGTGACTGGCCCAAGGTCACACCAGCAGCTGCCTGTGGAGGAGTGGGGAATCAAACCCGGTTCTCCCAGATTAGAGTCCAACTCCTGACCACTACACCTAACTGATGGGGTGGAAGCTGCTGAAGGGTTGGTGAAATTTCTCCAGTACTTATGTGCCGTGTGCCCAGATAAAAAATGGTATACTTAGAAAATGTATATGCCACCTTGAGCAAGTCTCTGGAAAAGCAGCACATAGTCATAAAAGGAACAATTATAAAATTATCAATATTGAAACAAAATATTAAAAACAATAAAGACCCTAGCCGGGCTTTCCCCGGGGCGCTGCGCCTCTGCACTGCTTGGGGAAGCCGAGGAGGGGGTGGGGCTTGGTCATGTGCCCGCCCCCTGGGCTCCTCACTCCTGGAGCTGCGCTCCCGCTCCAACGGACCCCTGCGTGTGACTCCATTCCATTGGTGAAGCAAAGCGTTCACAGGTCAAGCCACCTGGGAACCAGGTACACACTGCACCAAATTCCTCAGAGAAAGAAAAGACCCTCCGTTTTCTGAATAAAATAACCAGCCAGGCGCATTTCTACAGAGGTCATCCCTTCAGTCACTTTCCAGGCTTATGCTGACCTCTGGAGTTCCTTATTCGATGGTCCTTGTTGTGAGTTTGGAATCGGGTCTCTTTGACCGTGCCTCAGCTTGGCAACCCCAATCTCGTCAGACCTCAGGGGCTAAGGAGGTTCAGCCCTGGTTAGCGCTTGGGTGGGAGCAATGCTCCCTCTTCGCTGCCGAGTCTTGTGCGCCAAAATTCCACTTCGTGAGCTACTGGGGTTAAAGTTGTGAGTGAGCGATGTGGCTGCTGCGTGAATCAGTTTGCTCTGGAGCCATCCTTCCTGAGCTGAGACGAAAATGTGTGAGCTGGACACTAAAAAACGGTGAGCTAGCTCACACTAACTCAGCTGAGAGGGAACACTGGATGGGAGACCACTGAGGAAGTCCAGGAAGAAGAGGAGAAGGAGGAGGAGGAGGAGATTGGATTTATACCCTGCCCTTCACTGGGAGTCTCAGAGCATCTTACAATCTCCTTTCCCTTCTTCTCCCCACAACAGACACCCTGTGAGGTAGGTGGGGCGGAGAGAGCTCTTTCGAGGACTATGACTGACTGACCCAATGTCACCCAGCTGGCTTAATGTGGAGGAGGAGTGGGGAATCAAACCCGGTTTTCCAGATTAGAGTCCACCGTTCTTAACCACTACACCAAGCTGGCAGGCAATGGCAAACCACATCTGAACATCTCCTGCCTTGAAAGTCCTACAGGGCCACCGTGAGTCACCTGGGACTCGATGGTACTTTACACACAACCTATCGGTTTGGATTCAAGGGTGGGAAGCCATAGCCCATGGCCAAGGGAATGGTAACAGTTCTTAATGACTTTAGATATCATCTCAACGGGTCTTCGTCTTTAGGAAATGGTTCCATCCAAGCATCTACCAAGATTTGGAGAGGGTGACATTTACTTTTCTAGCTGAATGCAACTGAAAAAGTAATAGGGTCGCCAACCCCGGGTTAGGAACTTCCAGGAGAATTGGGGGCGAAGCACATTAATACCATAGACCCCACCCACCAAAGCAGTTAAGTCCTCCTGGAGAACTGATCATGCAGTGATGGTATTGCTTTGCTCTGCTCTGGTTAGACCTCACCTAGAGTTCTGTGTTCCATTTGGGGCACCACAATTTACAAAGGATCTAGACAAGCTGGAATGTGCCCAGAGGAGGGCAACGAAGATGGTGAGGGATCTGGAGATCAAGTCCTGTGAGGAAAGGTTGGAGGAGGGAGTGGGAGGGCTTCTAGTGTCCTGGCCTGACTGGTGGACCTCCTGAGGGCACCTGGTGTTTTTGGCCACTGTGTGACAGAGTGTTGGACTGGAGGGGCCATTGGCCTGATCCAACATTGGCTTCTCTTATGTTCTTATGCTGAAGGAGCTGGGTAGGTTTAGCCTGGAGAGGAGACGACTGAGAGGTGATATGAGAACCATCTTCAAGTACCTGAAAGGGCTTTCATATAGAGGATGGTGCTGAGTTGTTTTCTGTTGCCCCAGAAGGCCGGACCAGAACCGACGGGTTGAAATTAAATCAGAAGAGTGTGCGGCTAAACATTGGGAAGAACTTCCTGACAAAGCGGTTCCTCTGTGGAAGAGGCTTCCTCGGGAGGTGGTGGGCTCTCCTTCTTTGGAGGTTTTCAAGCTGAGGCTAGATGGCCATCTGTCAGCCATGCTAATTCTGTGAGCCTAAGCAGATCATGAGAAGGAGAGCCGGAAAGGTTGCCTCAGTGCCTAGTTCTCATGGCCCTTTCTTACACATCCAGGGAATGTGTAAGATCACCACTCTGGGGTCAGAAAGCAGTTTGTTCTCCAGGTCAGTTTGGCCAGGGATCCTGGAAGTTTTTTGACATCTTCTGGGTGTGGAACAGGGGTCACACTGGGGGTTTGGGGAGGAGGTATTTTTGAATTTCCTGTGTTTCCTGGCAAGGGGTCGGACTAAATGACCCCAGAGGTCCCTTCCATCTCTATGATTTTATGATTCTGTGATCTCTGTTGTATGGAGATCAGTTGTAATTCCAGAATATCTCCAAGCCAACCCTGGAGGCTTGCAACTAAGAGAACATAAGAACATAAGAGAAGCCAACATTGGATCAGGCCAATGGCCCATCCAGTCCAACACTCTGCGTCACACAGTGGCCAAAAACACCAGGTGCCCTCAGGAGGTCCACCAGCGGGGCCAGGACACTAGAAGTGGTCTTTCACTTGCCCCAGACAGAGATCTTATCTATATCTATCCTATCTATAACTCATGAAAAACACCGACATCCGTTCATTTAAACTGAGAGCAAGGAAAGAGAAAATGGTGTTGAAGTTCCGACTCCTGGGTTTGCCTCATGTGAGGAAGATGTCAAGTCAGAACGGCAATCTGTGCTGGTAACCAGTTTGGTGTAGTGGTGAAGTGCGCAGACTCTAATCTGGGAGAACCGGGTTTGATCCCCCACTCCTCCACTTGCACCTGGCTGGATGACCTTGGGCAAGCCATAGCTCTGTACCAACTGTTCCCTCAAGGACAGCTTGGGAAAGAGCTCTCTCCGCCCCACCCACCTCACAGGGTGTCTGTTGTGGGGAGGGGAAGGGAAAGGAGTTTGTAAGCCGCTCTGAGACTCTTAAGTGAGTGAAGGGCGGGCTATAAATCCAATCTCTTCTTCTTCTTCTTCTTCTAACCAGCAAGGAGAAGAAATCCAACCGTGCCCTTCCCACTTACGGTATCAAGATGTCCCGGTTCACATTACAGGCCGTTGCTTCCACAAAGACTGTTTTGATTAAGCCAAAGTCCTTTTTTTTTTCTGCCACGAGCTTTGTGAGGGGGAAAAAATCATGTGAAACTCTATCAATCTCAGGGAGCCTAACAGGTTAGAAAAATGTTTGGACAAAACGGGAAGGCAATAATAATAATAATAGGATGCATCTGGGTTGATAAGTGTGCTTGCCAATTTATAAATTTATACAGACGTCTGGAATCCGAAACATCAGGGATCCGGAGCCCTGGTAATAATAGGTTACTTCATGCTTTCAGTGAGAAATGTGCAGAAATGTTCGGAGGGTTAGGAAAACTCTTGATCAAAGAACCCCCAAATCAAGGCCCGGTTTGGGACTGGGAGATGTGTGTACCCTGCCTAGATTCTGCACGCATGTAGGAACACGCCGAAAGGGCGGGCAGGAGTTAGTGTGAAAAAGACACGGGAAAGCCAAGTTTGGTTTATGGGGGTCCTTCACATATATCGGAAGATCTGGGTCAAGAAGGGCTCCCAGTCTGGCAAGCCCTGGGAGATTGGAGGGGGTGGGAGACTTACCCAAGCAGCATCCAGGACACCACAACGCCAATTCCAGCCATGGAGCTGGAAGCAATATTACAGCTTTGCAAGGTGCGCTAGGATTTCCCTGGAGCTCTAGGATTTCCCCGGAACCTAAATGGTTACAAGCATGGACGGCTTCAAGAGGAAATTGGATGAACATACGGAGCAGTGGTCCATCAGTTAGCCACAAGGAATAGATAAGAACTCTGAATCTGGGACAAGTGATGTTCTGTATTCTTGGTGCTTGGTGTGGGGGGCAACAGTGGGAGGGCTTCTAGTGTCCTGGCCCCACTGGTGGATCTCCTGAGGGCACCTGGTATTCTTGGCCACTGTGCAACAGAGTGTTGGACTGGATGGGCCATTGGCCTGACCCAACATTGGCTTCTCTTATGCTCTTATGTTCTCTGTAATCTTGGTGCTTGGGCGGGGGAACAGTGGGAGGGCTTCTAGTGTCCTGGCCCCACTGGTAGACGTCCTGATGGCACCTGGTGTTTTTGGCCACTGTGTGACAGAATGTTGGACTGGATGGGCCATTGGCTGGATCCAGCATTGGCTTCTCTTGTGTTCTTATGGTCTGGGACCAGTGTATCTGCGGGACTGCCTCTCCTGGTACATCCCCCAAAGAGCTCAGCTGGGGATCCTCGGCCCGAAAGCGATCTGGCTATCCTCGACAAGGGACAGGGCCTTCTCAGCCCTGGCCCCCACCTGGGGAAGCTCTGTCAAGTGACAACCGGGCCCTGAGGGCCCTGAAAGAATTTCACAAGGCCTGCAAGACAGAAATGTTCCACCAGGCATATGGTCGGGGATAGCAACAGCTAGATGAATACTGACCCCGAAAATAGATTTTCAATCTCCTTTCAGATATCTGTTCCTGATGGACACTAGTTGTAATGTGTGGGTTTTATTCTTTGTTATTGTATATTAAATGTTATAGGGGATTTTATTATTATTATTGAAAAGCTAACGCTCCACTGCGTAGGGAAGGGCAGGACAGGAATCGAAAGTATAAATAAATAAATGGTAAAACCAGGGCTTTTAATGTAGAAAAAGCCCTGCAGGAACTCATTAGCATAATAGGCCACACCCACTGACAGAAACTCATTAGCATATTAGGCCACACCCCTGACAGCACAGCTGCCTCCTAGGATTGCGGGGCACATGAGGAACCCACGTTTAAACTGCCTTCCCTCCCTGGATTGGCTTAGCTTCCCCAGACACCCCGCGGCTTGCGAGGCACCCGGGGAACCCGAGTGGGGGGAGAAGGCTGTAGGCGTGGCCAACTCAGAAGCCAGCCGGAACTCCGTTCCTATGTGTTCCTGCCCAAAAATAGCCCTGGAAACCATAGAGTTCTGGGGAAATCCTAGAGTGCCCTGTGACACGATGACATCACTTCCAGTTGTGCAGCGGGCGTTGAAATCACGGTGTCATCCCAGCCCATCTTCTATTCTAACACAGGCACCCCAGAAGCCATTTTCTCCAGCCAAGTCTTGGGGAGGCTCTCTGGCCCTGTGCTAGAAGGACCCAGGTTCAATCCCTGGTATATCCAGTTCAAATGGTCAGGCGGTAGGTGATGTGAAAGACCTCTTGCCTGGGACCCCTGGAGAGCTGCTGCCAGCCCGAGTAGACAACACTGACCTAGATAGACCTATGATCCGACCTCAGTATAGAGCAACATCGCGTGTCCATGTGTTCCGAGCATTCCAGTAGCCACCCAAGACCACCAAGATGCTCGTGTGAAAAGCTCTGGGTTTGCCGAAGTTGCTCCCTTTCCCCTCTTTCCTGACTTCAGCCCCCCCTCCCCCTCGAATAATGAACTGAAACGAGCGCTAATAATTGGATTCCTCGCTAACGTGTGATGGTTGTCATGTCCGAGCCGCCGCTCCTTCCCCAATGACTGGCAATGCAATCCAGATGTGCTCTGATTAAAGGCTGACGGGAGACGTCGGGGCGTTGGACCGAGGGCAACTCCCCGGACTTGATAAACAAAGTTTTCTTTGAGGGCTCGTTGTGAAATGAGAAATGGAAAACATCTGCTTTCGGGTAAAAACTGTTTCTATCTTTATTTATTTACAAGGCTGTGAAAACGTTTGAGAATAGAAAATGGAAAATGGGCTGCTGGCGTGCTCTAATGACGATAAATGGATCTATGTGTGGAGGTGGAAAAGATGTGGCTTCAAGGGAGGGATGGGGGGGGGGGGCAAGGGAGAACAGAAGAACAGCTCCAGTGGGTTGGATCCAGGGCGCATTCGGTCTGGCATCCTGTTTTGAACAATGGCCGGCCGAGGCTTCGGGAAAACCCATCGCAGGTCACAAAGAAGAAGAAGAGAAGAAGAGACTGGATTGGACTCACTTGGAGTCTCAGAGTGGCTTACAAACTCCTTCCCCTTCCCCTCCCCACAACAGGCACCCTGTGAGGTAGGTGGGGCTGAGAGAGCTCTGAGACAACTGCCCTTGAGAGAACAGCTCTGAAAGAACTTGTCACTGCAGCAGGTGCAAGTGGAGGAGTGGGGAATCCAACCCGGTTCTCCCAGATTAGAGTCCGCGCACTTAACCACTACACCAACCTGGCAAACTTTGCTGAGCAAGGTTGCAGGTTGTGAGCTAGTGAGTTTGTGCTGGGTGAAGGAAGGTTGAGAAGAAGAAGAGGAAGAAGAAGAAGAAGAAGAAGAAGAAGAAAAGGAGATTGGATTTATACCCCGCCCTCCACTACCCAAGGGAGTCTCAGAGCGGCTTACAATCTCCCTTCCTTTCCCCACAACAGACACCCTGTGAGGTGGGTGGGGCTGAGAGAGCTCTGACAGAATTGCTCTTTTCCAAGAACAGCTGTGCCAGAACTATGGCTTGCCCAAGGTCATCCAGCAGTTGCAAATGGATGAGTGGGAAATCAAACCTGGTTCTCCCAGATTAGAGTCCACGCACTTAACCACGACACCAAACTGGCACCTAACAGCATCCCACCTCCCCCGGTATTCATCCCAACCTTGGGTTGCCAACCCCAGGTTCGGAAATACCTGGAGACTTGAGGGTGGAACCTGAGGAAGGCGGGGTTTAGGGGGGAGGGACTTCACGGTAGGGCATAGCACCATGCAGTCCATTTTCCAGAGCAGCTGTTTTCTTGAAGTGGAATAAATATTTTACATAAATATTCTGGAATTCTTTATTTGTCATGGCGCAAGCCAGCAAATCAGTAACGTTGTACATAACCGTCATAAACGATTTTTTAATAATATAAAAGCCGTGGTCTAAAAGAAGTTTAACAGGTTAAATAATCTTTTCTTCGTGGATACAGTAACAAGCTGCACAGGATTTAGCTACCTGTTTGGTTATGGTCTGATCTGCATTGGATAGCAAGTAATTTACATTGTCGGACTCCTTCAGACCAGGCGTTACCTTTACCAGAGGGCACCTGGTATTTTTGGCCACTGAGTGACAGAGTGTTGGACTGGGTGGGCCACTGGTCTGATCCAACATAGAAGAAGAAGAAGAAGAGATTGGATTTATACCCCGCCCTTCACTACCCAAGGGAGTCTCAGAGCGGCTTGCAAACTCCTTTCCCTTCCCCTCCCCACAACAGACACCCTGTGAGGTAGGTGGGGCTGAGAGAGCTCTGAGAGAAACTGCTCTTTTTCAAGAACAGCTGTGCCAGAACTATGGCTTGCCCAAGGTCATCCAGCAGGTGTGAGTGGAGGAGTGGGGAATCAAACCACTACACCAGACTGGCTCTCTTATGTTCTTAGCTAGCTCGGGTGAAGGTGTTTCTCATCTTGTGGCCATCTAAGTTGGAAAAGTAGTTAGGAGGGTCAAGTCAGGACCCAATTTGCTCAGGCACTGCATAAGCCAAACATCTAGCAAGACTGAGGAGACAGTTGATTTTAAGTATATAAAAAATAAAAACTAGCAGTTGGTGGTGTCTGGCCTTCAGCTGTCATTCCAGGAGATCTCCAGCCCCTGCCTGGAGGTTGGCAACCCTATCCCCACAGCTGGTATTCCGAAGTGCAATACTAGATGTCGTGTTGTCAGAATCAACACTTCTCATCGACAGGTTGAATTGGAATGACAGGTTTTGAATTTTACAGCGCCGGTAAACAGGGACAGAGCAAGACTCGAACCCAGTGGAGGGGGACTGAAGTCAGAAAAGAGGGAAAGGGAGCAACTTTGGCAAAACCAAAGCTTCTTAGACGAGCATCTTGGAGGTCTTTGGTGGCTCCTGGACTGCTTGGAACACACGAACACGTGAAATCGCCTCATACTGGGGTCGGATCACAGGTCTATCTAATTCTTGAAGCAAGAGTCGCATATATACCACAAGCAAGAAGAAGAAGAAGAAGAGATTGGATTTATACCCCGCCCTCCACTCCCCAAGGGAGTCTCAGAGTGGCTTACAAACTCCTTTTCCCTTCCTCTCCCCACAACAGACACCCTGGGAGGTAGGTGGGGCTGAGAGAGCTCTTTCCCAAGCTGTCCTTGAGGGAACAGCTGGTACAGAGCTACGGCTTGCCCAAGGTCATCCAGCCAGGTGCAAGTGGAGGAGTGGGGAATCAAACCCGGGTCTCCCAGATTAGAGTCTGCGCACTTAACCACTACACCAAACTGGCTCTCCAAGCAAAGTAGCCAATCGGAATTTAGGAGCGATCGTATTTCGTCTGACCCAGACTTCTGCAAGTTCATGCAATATTTTCCTCACCTTTTAAAAAATTTATTGGCGGAGGGGTACTTCCATTTTTAACCCTTTCCGTGACATTGTTATTCTTTATCTCAGGCTTGCTTCCAGGGAACAGGAAAAAAAAATAACTTGGTTTACATTTTGAATTAATTTGTATTGGTAGACAAGCAGCACTGAAGCTTTGAAAGTTAGGATGCAGAAGACGAGAGATAGGACCGTTGTTTGCTTCTTTTCTGGACTTAGGTGAGATTCTAGATTGAGCTTCCTGTTCTCTACCCATTATTTATTTAAATCATAGAATCATAGAGTTGAAATAGACTTCCAAGGTCATCTAGTCCAACCCCTGCACAATGCAGGAATTTCACAAATACCTCCCCCCCCTACACACACCCAATGACCCCTGTTCCATGCCCAGAAGATGCCAAAAAAATTTGCTTCCTGACCTCCAAAGTGGCCATCAGCATTTCCCTGGGGGTGTAAGAAAAGGCCACAAGAAGCACGGAGGCAACCCTTCCTGCCCTCCTTCTCCTGAACTGCCCAAGTTCACAGAATCAGCATTGCTGTCAGATGGCCATCCAGCCTCTGTTGGAAAACCTCCAAAGAAGGAGAGTCCATCATCTCCCAAGGAAGCCTGTTCCACCAAGGAACCGTTCTGTCAGGAAGTTCTTCCTAACGTTTAGCCGAAAACTCTTCTGATTTAATTTCAACCCGTTGGTTCTGGTCCAACCTTCTGGGGCAACAGAAAACAACTCCACACAACTCTATAACACACCAGTTTCCCCAACGGGGACCAAAAGTGGTTTATTCCATTCTCCTTCCTTCTACTTTATCCTCATAATCTTGTGAGGTTGATCAAGCTGAGTGTGACGGGAAGGGCTTATTTCATAGCAGGAGCTCCTCCGCGTATTAGGCCACACACCCCTGATGTAGCCAACCCTCCAAGAGCTTACAGTAGCCCCTGTAAGAAGAGCTCTGTAAGCTCTTGGAGGATCGGCTACATTAGGGGTGTGTGACCTAATATGCAAAGGAGCTCCTGGTATGAAATGAGCCCTGGTGGCAGGCATCCATGGCAGAGTGGGGATTTGAACCTGGGACTCTCGGATCCTAGTCAGACACTCTAACCACAACACCACCCTGGCTCCTTATAACTATCACCATAAAATAAAGTTGATAGTAACACATAAACAGAAGGTTCCATACCTCCAGACAGAAGAGATGACCCGACCCATCCAGGTTCTTTTTCATCGATGCAATGGTCACATCAGGCCACAGGTCAGCTGTGTTTTCTCAGAAGGAACACAGGGTGCAGACACTATCCAGTTTCTCCAACGATTTCGTAGTACCATGCAATGTCCGTTCTGACATAGACTTATCACAGCAACCCAACGCCATTGGTTAGGCTGAGAATGGGTGGGTGGCCCAAGGTCAAACAGGAAGCTTCAAGGCAGAGAGGAGATGTGAAGCTGGGTTCTAGACTACTACTCTAACCAATACACTACAAAGCTGAGCAGCTCCTTAGTTTATAGGACAAATGTCTAAGGTCCAGCTCAACCAGGCATGGATGCTTTTCCCTTGAGTGAGCTCCTACATTGCATTGGTTGATAGATTCATGGAGGAGAAGTATATCAGTGGCTACTAGCCATGGTGACTGAGGGGAACCTCCATTTTCAGAGGCACTAATCCTCTGAATCCCAGAGCCAGGAGGCCACATCAGGGAGAAAACCTCGGCCTCTATGCTCTGCTGGCCAGAGGAACTGGTTGGCCACTGTGTGAAACAGGATGCTTGACTAGATGGATGACTGGTCTGATCTTGGAGGGCTCTTCTGATGTTCTTCTCAGGGGAAGGTCTCAGCCTCTTCATCCTGTTGTTGGCCATCCAGAGGAACTGGTTGGCCACTGAGTGAGACAAGATGCTGGACTAGGTGGACCACAGGTCTGATCCAGCAGGGCTCTTTTGATGTCCTTATCAGAGGAAGGCCTTGGCCTCTATGCCCTGTTGTTGGCCCTTGAGAGGAACTGGTTGGCCACTGTGTGAGATAGTCTACATGGACCACTGGTCCAATCCAGTAGGGCTCTAGTAATGTTCTCCTCAGGGGAAGGTCTCAATCTCTCTGCCCTGTAGTTGTCCCTCCAGAGGAACTGGTTGGCCATTGTGTGAGACAGGATGCTGGACTAGATGCTGGTGCAGTGGTTAAGAGCGCAGACTCTAATCTGGGAGAACCAGGTTTGATTCCCCACTCTTCCACATGCACCTGCTGGTGTGACCTTCAGTCACTCATAAGTTCTTTCAGAGCTGTTCTCTCAAGGGCAGTTCTCAAGAGAGCTCTCTCAGCCCCACCTACCACACAGGGTGTCTGTTGTGGGGAGGGGAAAGGAAAGGAGATTGTGCCACTCTGAGACTCCTTCAGGTAGTGAAGGGCGGGGTATAAATCCAATCTCCTCCTCCTCCTCCCCTCCTCCTCCTTCTCGCTTCAGAGGAACTGGTTGGCCACTGTGTGAGACAGGATGCTGAACTAGACGGACCCCCACTGGCCTTATCCTGTAGGGCTCTTTTGAGGTTCTTAGATTTCCACACCTTCAGACCTCACTTGAAGGTTGGTGACCCTAGATGTGGGTGACAGTTATAGAGGAAGGATAAGCATTTTACTTAAGAACGTCTTGCAGGGAAGAGATTTCTTAACACTGGGATGCAAACCAAATCAAAAGACCCCGCACCCATCTGAAGGTGACACATTCGTGGGAACATCAGGGGTCTTAGCTCCCCCTCTCATTCTCCTCATCGTCTCCTCCAGCCTCTCACACCCTATTTTCTAAGCACCATCTGGACTTCACCAGGATGACACATTTTGTACTGCATGCTGGCTGTTTGGACTGCTTTTCTGGCTTTACCCTCACAGGGGAGGTAATCGTCCCCAGCTGTGGTTCTGGATTTCATTAGCAGATCCCTCTGGTGATAGCGGGAGGACACAGTGTGCCAAGGTGGCATGCCCTTTGAAAAACGGTTATGCAAGAAAAGAAAGAAAAAAAGATGTGAGTGTCACAGTGACACGTTATAATTTTAGATGCCCCCCCCCTCTCCCCGTCGTAGCTTTCTTCTCGCATTAGTTTATTCTGTTGGGATCGGAAAACGTCTCATTCTCGGTTCTGCCGCTGCAGGCTACGAGCAGATCGGGAGAAAGGACCAGGGATGGAGAGCTTTAACACCTGGGGGCTGAATTCCAAGCTGTGAAACTGAGGGGATTACTTGTTACGAGGCCTGGACAGAAAAAGGTGTGATCTTCGGGAATACTTGCTGGCGGCGACAGGTGGCAAACATGTTTCTTCAGGAAGTGTCCCTCCCCCTGCCCCCCAAGCTTCACTTGTTTTCATGCTCCTGGTTGGCTAGGATGACCCACGTGACCACCAAGAATTACTGTCCTCTTCAACAGGTTGTCAAAACCATAGGCGTCAACTACGGGGGGGCTCGAGCCACCCCTGAAATTTCCCAGGGGGAACTGAGCCCCCCCCCAGGAAAACGAAGCACCCTCCTCCGTGCCTCCCTGGGCCCTTCCTAGGGCCGCCGCCTCTCTCTCCCCCCCTCCCCGGCCTGGCCACTCCGTCCCTCCCTCCGTCCGTCCAGGGCCAGCTAAGCAAATGCCCAGCTGGCCCCTGGACGGACGGAGGAAGGGATGGAAGCAGGAGTGGTCAGGTGGGGAGGGAGGTGGCGGCGGGGGGACATGGTCCCGGCGGGCACATGGAAGAACCCCCACCCCCCCAGGATTTTTAAAACTCAACACCCCTGGTCAAAACCCTCCCCTGGTAAGAACATCAGAAGAGCCCTGCTGGATCAGACCAGTGAGGGGCCATCTAGTCCAGCATCCTGTCTCACACAGTGGCTGACCAGTTCCTCTGGAGGGCTGACAATGGGGCATAGAGGCCGAGGCTTTCCCCTGATAAGAGCAACAGAAGAACCCTGCTGGATCAGACCAGAGGTCCATCCAGTCAAGCACCCTGTCTCACACAGTGGCCAACCTGTTCCTCTGGAGGGCCACCAACAGGGCAGAGAGTTTGAGGCCTTCCCTCATAAGAGCACCAGAAGAGCCCTGCTGGATCAAATCAGTGGTCCATCTAATCCAGCATCCCGTCTCACACAGTGGCCAACCACGTCCAACATCAGTCTCTCATCCAAGTTCTAACTAGGCTAGATCTAACAAGATCAGACTAGCTGGTCAGGGGTGAATTGAATATTATCTCTGAATATTGAATTGAATATTATCTTTCCATTTTCTTAGAAGTTTGATCTTAAAATTCTGATAGTGATGTCCCAATCTACTGTGCTTTTTGGTGAAGGCTATAAATCCAACTAAGCAATGCCTTTCGATGAATGCGCTCATAATTCAGATCTTGTGAATTCTAACATGGATCTAAACACCCTGGCTTGGGACCAAGGCATCTGAAAGACCATCTTCTCTCATACATTCCTGCCCCGGAATTAAGATCAAGGGGAGAGGCCCTTCTGACTGTATCTGAGGATGCGGGCACGCACATGAAAGCTCATACCTTGAATAAACCTTTGTTGGTACCGCTGGACTCAAAATTTGTTCTGCTGCTTCAGACCAACATGGCTGCCCACCTGGATCCACCAATTAAAGATGCTCATTTGGTGGGTACGTGAGCCTTTTTGGTGGCAGCCCCGCAATCAGGGAACGACCTCCCCCAGCGACCATGCAGTTCCGGTCCTTATCATTGGAAGGGCCAGTGGGTCACTGAGAGCCACCTCCTTGTCTGGGACATTAGCAAGGACCTCCAGCTCAGTGTCTTTATACAGACAGCTCCAGAGCCTGATGCGGTGTGGAGGATCTTATTGCCACCTTGCTGAAGTTGAGTGAAATATACTGGGTTGAGACGCGTAGAGCGATCAGCTCATAGTTTATTAAGTGAGTTAAGCCTGAACAAGACAACACTAGCAGGGCCAAAGCCCTGCTTATATGCATGCAAAACACTCCACAGCACACACCCGCACTCCCTGTGATAGGCTATTCACAAAACATCACTACTTGATTGGTTTACTCCAGAGTCCTGGTCGGCTATTGTTCTTGGGCTCCAAGCTCAGCCAGTCTCTAGGGTGATTCAGTCAGGGATGATTCAATCCCAGTACATAACACTGAACAAACCTAGAACTGCGTCAGTGCCCAGGTCCGAGACTCCCTGGTGCTTTGAGATCCAAGGAAGATGGACCAGCCAGCAAGAGAAGTTTCTATTTTGTCAGACTATCCATCTGACAACTGGCCGGCAGATCTCTGTTGGCTCTCAGTGAGGAAATGAGGATGAAGAAGCCAGAGATGGAAATCTGCCAGACTCCCCCCCCACTTGGATCTTCTTCTGTCTGCACAGGATGGTGTCCCATCGAGCGCTTCCCTTTGACGTTATCTTCCCTCTCCCTCTAGCCTTCGAAGACTGCACTTTCGGAAGTCATCCTGGTATCTATCTCAACGCTTCTACCGCTCCGCACTCCGCCGCTGCCCTTGCTTACAGCTCGGAGAGGTATCGGGGAGATCTCTTTTCCTTCCTGAGATTAAAGGGACCAAGTCATCCTTCGTCTAGCCAATCGGTCCTCCAAGGCCTCGTTTTTCACTGACCGTGGATGTGGCCAAATCTAATACAGCGGATCCAGAGCTGTCCTCTCCTTGTAGTTTGTTTCCTCTTCTTTATGATCCTTTGCTGAACGGTTGAGAGAGAGAGAGAGAGAGAGTTGGGGGGGGGGGGGGGATGTCATATTTCAGCAAGCAAGAAAAAGTTAGCACTGCCTTCCCTTGCTTTGTTGCTAGGGCTGCCAACCTCCAGGCATGGCCCGGGGATCTTCCAGAATTACAATTCATCTCCAGACAGGCCCGTAGCCTGGAATTTTGTGGCTGGTGGGGCAAATTGTTTTTTTCTGGTGGGGCTGAAGTTCTCGGCACAGAAAGAAAAGCCATGTAGCTAATCGGAAGCTGTTGCCGGGATAGATCTCTAAACTGCAAGCTGTCAGCCACTTGAGACGACGGTTCTCAGCTGCTGCAAGTTAATCGCTTCTGCCACCCTGAGCAACAATGCTGATAACAAGCCGGCAGGTGGGGGTAATCAGGGGTCATTTCATAGAAAAAGAGGTGCAGGAGCTCATTAGCGTAACTTATTTGCATAGCTCATTTGCATATGCCACACCCCCTAACATACCGGAAGTGTGTCAGAAGGCAACACCCACTCCACAGGTGAGTGAAACTGACCTGCTCTTCCTCCATTCCCTTCTCCATCCAATACTTGGTGCAATAAAAAGAAGCGTAAAGAACACACCCTCATTCTCTTCCTGCTCCCTTGAAACCACCAGGTTTCAAGTAGACTTGAGAGACCCAGGACATGTGCACCACCCATCCCTTCCCCTTCCCCTCCCCACAACAAGACACCCTGTGAGGTAGGTGGGGCTGAGAGAGGTCTTTTGAGAACTGCTCATGAGAGAACAGCTCTGAGAGAACTTGTGACTGGCCCAAGGTCACACCAGCAGCTGCATGTGGAGGAGTGGGGAATCAAACCCGGTTCTCCCAGATTAGAGTCCAACTCCTGACCACTACATCAGACTGATGGGGTGGAAGCTGCTGAAGGGCTGGTGAAATTTCTCCAGTACTTATGTGCCATGTGCCCAGATAAAAAATGGTATACTTAGAAAATGTATATGCCACCTTGAGCAAGTCTCTGGAAAAGCAGCACACAGTCATAAAAGGATCAATGATAAAATTATCAATATTAAAACAAAACATTAAAAACAATAAAGACCCTAGCAGGGCTTTCCCCGGGGAGCTGCGCCTCTGTACTGCTCAGGGAAGCCAAGGAGGGGGCGGGGCTTGGTCATGTGCCCCCCCCCCCCGGGCTCCTCACTTCCGGAGCTGTGCTCCTGTGAGCTCCCGCTCCAATGGACCCCTGGGGGTAACGATTTCTATCATCCAGAAAGCAAACACTTAGGCAGAAGAACTCTCTTAAAGGTGACCAGATTCTTGACACAGAGTTAGAAGGGATCCTGGAGGTCACGTACTCCAACCCCCTTGCTCAGGGCAGGAATTAGTCAATGACAGCACCCCACTCTGTTTAAAGGAGTGCACGCCTTTTAAAAAATTGTTTACAAATGATTGAAGAAAGCATTTACAGGAGAAATTCTTGTGGGGCTGTGTCTTTAAGAAGGGGGGCAGAGCCCCCAAAATCAAGGTGCCAACAGGTGGTCCACCAGCGGACCTCTCTCTTTTCTGGCAGCTTCCTAGTCATTTAGTTTGACTGGGTTTCCATCTAGACATTAAAGCGATTTTGTGAAGTTATGGTTTAGACGGAAGAATTTTAAACGTTCCTGAAACTATGCTGTTAAATTACGTTTCTTTAATTTTTAAAAAATGCAATTTATTTTATGAAAATGGATAACAGCTGCAAGATTCGTATATGGAAGGTACTGGGAGTTGAAGGAGACCCCCGAAATGCAAGAACGGATGGCTGAGTTGAGGCTGAAGCTCACATCCCTTCAGAATGGCCAGAACTGCTTTGGTTTACCGTCCATTGGGTTGCAAGCTGCTAATTGTATTCAGGCAAATCCGGCTGAAATGTCTTGAGTTTGTGATTGATGCACATTCATGTTTTTGATGAGAAGAAATCGATTTTTTTAAAAAAGAACTTTCGTCTCCCAGAACCTAGTCCACCTCTCTCTAAACATTATACCACATGGCTCTGATCGGAATGGGTCTCTTCCAGAGAAGCGAGGCGAGGGGGCTTTGCTCCCCATGTTGACTAAATTCTTCTCCTAACAAAGAGAAAGCCAGAAGGTTAAAACACCTGGCTTCAAAAATCTCCGCTTCGGGGCATGGCAGAGACTCAAGATCTGGAAAGCAGCCACCAAAAACAACATGGTCTGAAAGGCAGGGGGAACCAACGGCCATTCATGCACCTCTTGGATCTTCTCGGCCAGTAGATGGTCACTGCCAAGGAATGGTTGCCACAGGCAAAGCCTGGGAGAGGGAATTGCAGGTGGTTTGGAGTCTTGCGGTTTTCTCCCAGCATTCGACCTAAACAGACCTCCCTTCTGTGGCAATCCCTAGAGAGCAGGAGATCACCAGTTTTCCATCTCCAAGTCTGAACTTCCCGTCAAGGAAACCGTTGAGCTACAGGGTGACCAATTTCCCACAAAACGCTGCTCTGGCGTCGTTCTTCCCTTTCCCCCGATTGCTTGCCACTATTTGCCCCGCGCTGCATTTTGACCCGCAGCTTCGCCCGAATTTCCCCGCAACTTCAGTGATCCTCTAAAAACTGGAACCCTCAAAATGTAGTTTGATTTCTCTTCTTCGGACATTTGATGGCCACTGTGGATCAAAATGGACATTTCAAACGACGCAAGGTTATTCCCCAAAACAGCAGTTCTGTCCTGAGTTCTCATCTTCTCCCTCCATTAGGGTCTAAGCATATGTTAAGAACATAAGAGAAACCAATGTCGGATCAGGCCAGTGGCCCATCCAGTCCAACACTCTGTGTCACACGGTGGCCAAAAACACCAGGTGCCCTCAGGAGATCCAGGAGTGGGGCCAGGACACTAGAAGCCCTCCCACTGTTGTCTCCCCTGCCCCCAAGCACCAAGAATACAGAGCATCACTTGCCCCAGTCTGAGAGTTCTTATCTATACTTTGTGGCTAATAGCCACTGATGGACCTCTGCTCCAGATGTTTAGCTAATCACCCCTTGAAGCCGTCCATGCTTGTAGCTGCCACCCCTTCCTGTGGCAGTGAATTCCATGTGTTAATCACTCTTTGGTTGAAGAAGTGCTTCCTTTTATCTGTTCTTACCTGACTGCTCAGCAATTTCATGGAGTGCTCACGAGTTCTTATATTGTGAGAAAGGGAGTGAAGTACTTCTTTCTCTACCTGCTCTATCCCATGCATAATCTTATAAACCTCGATCATGTCACCCCTCAGCCGTTGTTCCTCCAAGTTAAAGAGCCCTAAGCACTTCAACCTTCCTTCACAGGGAAAGTGTTCCAACCCTTTTATCATTCTAGTTGCCCTTTTCTGCACTTTTTCCAGTGCTATAATATCTTTTTTGAGGTGTGGCAACCAGACCTGTACACAGTACTCCAAATGAGGTCGCACCATCGATTTATACAGGGGCATTATGATCCTGGCTGATTTGTTTTCGTTTCTCTTCCTAATAACCCCCAGAATAGCGTTGGCCTTTTTCACTGCAGTCACACAGTGTCTCGACATTTTCATTATCTACTACGACTCCAAGATCTCTCTCTTGGTCAGTCTCTGCCAGTTCAGACCCCATCAACATGTATTTAGAGTTAGGATTTTTGGCTCCAATGTGCATCACTTTGCACTTGGCCACACTGAACCCCATTTGCCATGTTGATGCCCACTCGCCCATCCTCAACAGATCCCTTTGGAGTGCCTCACAATCCTCCCTGGTTCGCACCACCCTGAACAACTTCGTGTCATCTGCAAATTTAGCCACTTCACAGCTTACTCCCAACTCCAAATCATTAATAAATCATTAATAAACAAGGTAAAAAGCATCGGACTGAGTACTGATTCGTGGGGTACCCCACTGCTTACCTCCCTCCACTGAGAAAATTCCCCATTTATACGCACTCTCTGCTTCCTTTTAATTAGCCAGTTTTTGATCCACAAAAGGACTTGTCCTTTTATCCCATGACTATTGAGCTTACTTAGGAGCCTTTGATGAGGAACTTTATCAGAAGCTTTCTGGAAGTCAAGGTAAACAACATCTATTGGGTCCCCCTTGTCCACATGTTTGTTTACTCCCTCAAAGAACACTAACAGGTTAGTGAGAGAAGATCTTCCCTTATAGAACCCAAGCTGAGTCTGCCTCAAGAGATTTTGTTCATCAATGTGCCTACTAATTTTTTTCCTTAATAACAGTTTCCACCAACTTACCCGGTATCAACGTCAGACTGACTGGCCTGTAATTTCCCGGATCTCCTCTGGAATCCTTTTTAAAGGTGGGAGTGACATTCGCTACCTTCCAGTCCTCAGGAATGGAGGCAGATTTTAAGGAAAGATTACATATTTTTGTCAGGAGAGCCACAAGTTCACATTTGAGTTCTCTCAGAACTCTCAGAAGTATGCCATCTGGGCCCAGTGATTTATTTGTTTTTAAGTTGTCTATCAGTCGTAGGGGGGGCAAGTATACTGTGGCCCTTTCCGCACTCATCTTTTAATCCATGTTCACCGCTGTGTCCTTGAAACAATTCTGCAATAAAATTGAATTCAGACTTCTTTTTAATTCCATTTCTGCATCACGTTACCTCCCTTGAGTGGTCAGCCCGGTTTCAACCCACTGTTGCCCCGGGTTTTTGGGATGCTGTTTTGCCACCGACTTAGATCGCCTTGACTCGAACACTGAGGAGGAGGAGGAGGAGGAGGAGAGGAGATTGGATTTATATCCTGCCCTTCACTCACTTGGAGTCTCAGAGCGGCTTACAAACTCCTTTCCCCTTCCCCTCCCCACAACAGACACCCTGTGAGGTAGGTGGGGCTGAGAGAGCTCTTTCCCAAGCTGTCCTTGAGGGAACAGCTGTGCCAGAGCTATGGCTTGCCCAAGGTCATCCAGCCAGGTGCAAGTGGAGGAGTGGGGAATCCAACCCGGTTCTCCCAGATTAGAGTCCGCGCACTTAACCACTACACCAAACTGGCTCTGAGAAAATCTGGAGTCGCAGGCAAATGCAGAAAGGCTGTGTAATGGGCCAAAAAATCTATCCGAGGTCAGGTTGTCAACCTCCAGGTGGGGTCTGGGGATCTCCCAGAATCACACCTGCTCTGCACAGAACAGAGATCAGTTCCCCTGGGAAAAAACAGTGGGTGGACCCTGTGGCATTATACCTGCTGTGGAACACACACCCCGCCCCATCTCCAAACTCCACATTCCCCAGGCTCCACCCCCAAATCTCCAGGAATTTACAAACCCAGAGTTGGCAACCTGAGGTAGAGTCTAGCCAAGGCTGTGGCACCATGACCATAGAAAGCATTTTTCAAAAAAAAATCCAGGACTCATGATTTTGGTGTACTGGTGTGAGAGTCCTACAGAGTCAGTCAGCAACAAGTGTCCTTAAACAGGAAAGGTCTGCTGTGGTTATCTACACTTCTTGTGTTAGTAGTGGCGGGCACTAATGAAGTCAGGATAATTATACAGAATTCAAAGAAAGGACTAGTGGTGTATTGTAACCAATCACCAAGTAGGGGGAAAGGCGCTTAAAATACTGGTTAAATGTTCCCAGAGAATAAGCAGGAAGATTCATAGCCAGACAGAAAAAGAGACATGAACTGGCACTAACAGTCTCTCAAGGTCGGAGGAATCGGGAGCGCGATAAACACACCACGAGAACTATAACGTAACGTTCCACAGTGCGGACTTCATGGGACCAGCCATCCCACCTCCCAGACAGGGGATGGCAGCATTAGCTGACAATTGGATGGGATCTTGAGGGAGCGGATAGGACTGGGAGTTGGATAGGACTGAGAGTTGGATAGGACTGGGAGAATCAAGGAGTGGCCCCTGCACCTCATAGTCTGAGATGCAACTGAGCAATATCCTGATATCACAACACACACACAAGATTCTTCCACCTCATGTGCCAGAATCCAACAATGTGGAGAAGATACAGGATGTCAATTCAGGACCCAGAGAAAGCTGTAGTAAAAGTTACAGAGTAGGAGGTGACCGTTCATCACTGGGGCTTTCATTTTTCAGCATAAGCTTGATACTGAGTCGTCGGTAAAATCCTGTTCCACGCTCATAGATGAGAAAGCCCCTTATGGTGCACAGGATTGCCATCCTCCAGGTGGGCCCTGGAGAGCTCCTGGAGTTTTAACCAATGCTCCCTCTAAGTCTTGCGAGCAAAAATTCTACTTTGTGAACTGCTGGCATTAAAGTTGTGAGTGAGTGATTCGGCGACTACATAGCTTAGTTTGCTTTGGAGCCATCCTCCCTGAGCTAGGACAAAAATGTGTGAGCTGTAGGCTAAAAAAACTGTGAGCGAGCTCACACTCACTCAGCTTAGAGGGAACACTGGTTACAACCCATCTCTGGACGACAGTGATAAGCTCCTGTGCAGAAAACCCCACCCTCCCTAGGCTCCACCCCCCTCCAAATCTCCAGGGATTTCCCATCCCAGAGTTGGCAACCTGATCCGACACACCTTCCGGAAATGTCACCCGGCTTATTGTCACATCCTGTAAAACACTGTGATGGAGAATCTCCCTCCTCCCAAACGGCCTTAAATTTCTCTCCGGAGACCCTGCCAAGGTACTGGCTGTAAGTCTTCCCTGGTCTCCTCACGTTACAAGGTCTCCGTTCCTTTCCAGAGGAACCAGCTGTAATAGAGTCCCCTGCAACCAGACTGCTAACTGGTTACATTCCCTCCCGGCTACACCCTCGCGTGCACACACAAACACACACATGGCTGCAGGCAGCCCCCAGACAGAAACCTCATACTCACCCCCCCCTTACCCCGCCGGCTTTTGCTCTCATAATAATGCACAGATATTTGTGAGCCTGCTTGAAATGCGGTTGCGCTGTCTTTATTTCCACATAAAATGCCATTTATTAGGTTTACGGCCTTGACAGTGTGAATACACAGCCATTTATTAAGTGCTGGCACGGGACGCAAACATCTGCTGCCGTTACAAGGAACGGAGGACACCGATGGTTTGGGGTTGCGATTCTTTTCTTCGTTGTTGTTCTGTTAGATGAAATTACCTTCGGAAACTCTCCAGAGGCAAATGTTGGCTTCGGCGGCCAGCTCTTCTCTCAACATGGCCGCCAGCGGTCCTGGCGCGCGCTCAATGCTGAGGCTAAGGGCAGACCGTGGTCTCGTTTCCTCCAGGGCTGGTGGAGGACAGGGCCAAGATGAAGATCAGAGAGGGATGGATTTAATTGCTTCCCGGAGGGATTGTGTCCAGCCTCTGCCATATATTTTTGAAGGAAACTGGATCTCTACGAGTTCCCCATGGTGTCGTTTTAGTCTGCCTCCCACCAAAGCAGGTATAGCACCGCCAATTCATTTGTTTGTTTTGATATATTTCTATTAGATAGGTTCATAGAGGATAAGCCATGTGACTAAAGGGAACCTCCCCATTCAGAGGCACTGATCCTCTGAATCCCACAGCCAAGAGGCACACCGTGAGGGGAAGGCCTTGACCTCTGTTCCCTGTTGTTGGCCGTCTAGAGGAACTGGCTGGCCACTGTGTGAGGCAGGATGCTGGACCCTCACTGGTCTGATCCAGCGGGGCTCTTCTGATGTTCATCTCAGGGGAAGGCCTCAGCCTCTCTGCCCTGTTGTTGGCCCTCCAGAGGAACTGGCTGGCCACTGTGTGAGACGGGAGGCTGGACTAGGTGGACCCTCACTGGTCTGATCCAGCGGGGCTCTTCTGATGTTCATCTCAGGGGAAGGCCTCGGCCTCTCTGCCCTGTTGTTGACCGTCCAGAGGAACTGGTTGGCCACTGTGTAGATGCTGGACTAGATGGGCCACTGGTCTGATCTAGCAGGGGTCTTCTGATGTTCTTCTCAGGGCAAGGCCTCACCCTCTATGAGAGCCAGTTTGGTGTAGTGGTTAAGTGCACGGACTCTAATCTGGGAGAACCGGGTTTGATTCCCCACTCCTCCACTTGCACCTGGCTGGATGACCTTGGGCAAGCCATAGCTCTGTACCAGCTGTTCCCTCAAGGACAGCTTGGGAAAGAGCTCTCTCAGCCCCACCTACCTCACAGGGTGTCTGTTGTGGGGAGGGGAAGGGAAAAGGAGTTTGTAAGCCGCTCTGAGACTCCCTTGGGGAGTGGAGGGCGGGGTATAAATCCAATCTCTTCTTCTTCTCTTCTATGCCCAGTTGTTGGCCAGGGAAATACTGATCGCCACTTTGGGGTCAGGATGCAAATTTTCTCCAGCCTGGTTTGGCCAGGGATCCTGGAGGGGTCCCCCCTTCTGGGCATACAGTAGGGGTCACTGTGGGTGGGGTGGGGTAGATATTCATGAATTTCCTGCATTGTTCAGGGGGTTGGACTAGATGACCCTGGAGTAGGTGACCCTGGAGGACCCTTCCAACTCTATGATTCTAGCGTTCGGGCAATCCTGCCCAGCATGATTTGAGCTTTCTGATGTTAAAAACTGGTAAACATCTGAACCAGCCTTGGGTTGGTGCGTGTGTTGAATTTTCTGATTGAATTAAAGCTTCACTTCCTTTAATCCAGAGCCAAAGAGTACGAACGGATTGCGCAGCGGCAGAGAGCTGTTAGCGGGTGGACAGAAGATTCTCATCTGCTGAGTCCAATAATCACAGCACTGCAGGGTAAATTCCAGAGCATTACTAGTTATAAAAATGTGGGTTGCGCCTCCCATAGAATTGGGGGTGGGGGGAGTTCCAGCAATGTACACTTACTGTGGGATCCTACACATATCGTTACATTTTTGGGGAATTCAGGGCAGTATGCAAGGTTATCCTTTTTTTTGTTTTATCCTTGCAGCAGCATTGTGGGGGAGTCTGAGAGAGAGTGACTGGCCAAGAAGGTCACCCAGTGAAGTTCAGGTCAGTGTCAAGACCCGAAATCGCCTGGTCCTCCCAGACATCAAGGAGGCCAGGCTAGTAATAACCAGGACCAGGGCTTTCTTGGTGGCGGCTCCAATCTGGTGGAATGAGTTCTTGGAGGAGATCAGGGCCCTGCAGGACCTGTTCCAGTTCCACAGGGCCTGTAAAACGGAGCTCTTCCACCAGGCCTTTGGAGACGCCACCATTATCCACCACCACTGCTGCTGTCACTGCTGACATCTGACAGTACGGAGAGTGAGCCCATCATGAGAACATAAGAACATAAGAGAAGCCAATGTTGGATCAGGCCAGTGGCCCATCCAGTCCAACACTCTGTCACACAGTGGCCAAAAACATCAGGTGCCCTCAGAAGGTCCAGCAGTGGGGCCAGGACACTAGAAGCCCTCCCACTGTTGCCCCCCCATCAAGCACCAAGAATACAGTGCATCACTTGCCCCAGACTCAGAGTTCCTATTTATACTTTGTGGCTAATAGCCACTGATGGACCTCTGCTCCAGATGTTTATCTAATTCCCTCTTGAAGCCGTCCATGCTTGTAGCCGCCACCACCTCCTGTGGCAGTGAATTCCACGTGTTAATCACTCTTTGGTTGAAGAAGTGCTTCCTTTTATCTGTTCTAACCCGACTGCTCAGCAATTTCATGGAGTGCCCACCAGTTCTTGTATTGTAAGAAAGGGAGAAAAGGACTTCTTTCTCTACCTGCTCTATCCCACGCATAGTCTTATAAACCTCTACCATGTCACCCTTCAGCTGTCGTTTCTCCAAGCTATAGAGCCCCAAGTGCTACAACCTTTCTTCATAGGGAAAGTGTTCCAACCCTTTAATCATTCTAGATGCCCTTTTCTGCACCTTTATGGGTCCCCCAATTATAGCCAGACCTGTGCACTCTGGACACCTAAGCTGACTGTATACCGAGGAATCACATGCTAGCACATTCATATGTATGATATTTGTGGTTTTATGAATTTTATATTGTACCTTGTATGACTGCATTATTATTCTTATGTTGTTGTATTTTATACTGGTTATGTAAGCCGCCCTGAGCTGGCTTTGCTGGAAGGGCAGGGTAAAAGTTTAATAAAATAAATGATGAATAAATAACCCAAAGCTCTCCAAATTTCCCCAAAATTCTAAAGACTGCACCACATTGCCTCTCGATTTGTAAATACCACATACTGCATTCAGGAGGGTCTACTCCCTCATCGGTGAGTTCGGGACTGCAGTCTTATTTAGAAAGTGTTGGGAGCAACCCTTCTTAGGGCTGCCGTTTAGAAGTTCCACCTAGCTGTCACATCTTCTGCTTTGCTCCTACGAGCTTGAACAGGGGCAATCTACTGCAGTTTTGCAATCTCAAGCTCTTGTGCTCTAGGGATGGCAAGCTAACCCTCTGCCCTTCCTGTTTCCACACCTTTCGATCACAAGACTGAATAGGTGTGGCGTGGTTACAGAGATCAGGCTTGAAGCATTCATAATATTAAAAAGTTTAATGAATGAAAATAAAAAGAGTACACATAGTCTGTTCAAGCATGAGGCGGAGCAAGGCTACGAAGAAAAGGTGAACACGGGCATTGTTTTCACCCTGCACTCAATACCTATCCTAAACAATGTTTAATTAGGACAGGCTAGTCCTTCTTGTTGCTGTAGATAAAAGTCCATCATTACCTTAGTTCTCAGAGTTGGGACTATTCCCCATTATCCCTTGTCATATGGACAAGATGGAGTTCCTGGGCTAAGGCTTCATGGCTTGTGCTCAACCTAGGAAAAAACCAAGATGGAAGAACAGTTTCTTTCCCATATACTGGAAATGTACAATTTCCTCTTGGGAGTCTGCCCTCCTCCCCAGGGTCTTTCTGATCTTCCTGCCTCAATAGACTGTAAGTATGATGTAGTGGTTAAAGTGTCTGTCCCCTGAGGTGCAACATTAGAGATAAATTAATTAATTGTACTAACTAAAATATTTGCACAAATGAAATGTTGTTCCCCGCCGTGAGCCCGCTTCTGGAAAGGGCGGGCTATAAATGTGAATAAATAAATAAATATTGTATGGCATTGTGTGTAGAATAGACAGGAGATCCTAAGATTGTCTGGCAGCCACAAGTTCTTAGTGTTAGGCTAGTGGTGAGCTAGACTTGTTTCTAGGGGGCTGAGAGTGCTCTGAGAGAATTTGCGACTGACCCAAGGTCACCCAGCTAGCTAGCTTCATGTGGAGGAGTGGGCAATCGAACCTGGTGCTCCAGATCAGAGGTTGCTACTGTTAACCACTACACCCAAGTGGCTCTCAGTTAATGAATTAATTGATTTTGTCCCTTGAGGTGCAACATTATAGCAAGGGGTGAGATGGGAAATACTTTGGTTCGCCCCACCCCAGCATTTGCATGACTAAGAACTTGGGTGTTCTATGTTTGGGGGGATGGATGCATGGTCCCTGGTGTGTGTGTGTGTGGGGGGGTTCAGCTTTACCACATATTCCTGATTTGGGGGAGGAACAATAGATTTGCAGAAAGGCTCCTGTGAGATTTAGACAGAGTAATCCAATGGTTGAATTATTAGGATAGATTCTAGGGTGGAGGGAATTTCTCAACAGGGGGAAGTGGACCCAACACTACCCCCAGCACGGTGGATTAATAGCATTATCTTTTTGACTCCAACATGAAGCCTCCCCACTCTTCATCCTTCTGACAGCATGAAATCAGGTGCAGCTTTGCCCTCGACATCCAGATATGGCCCGTGTACTAGTTTCTATCCTTCTCTTTGTGATTCCACCTTCCTTCCATCCCGGCCACCAAAGCTTCAAAACCAGCCCTGGCACCAGGCCAGCATCCTGATGACAGATGCCTTTTTTGTGCAGGGAGCTGACTCTAGTTGAGTCTGTTTTTAATTTGATCGCGAACTGCATGTTCTGTGATTTGCGTGATAACACACAAGGTGCTCGGAGGCCTGCCAGATTTTTTTTTTAAAAAAAATACACCTGAGGTTTGTGTGAGTTTGCTAGGGGCTATTGGTAAACTACAGACGGTGTTGAAACTGCATGAGGAGCAAATTCTTTATTTTTTTTTCTGAACAAGCACTTTTCTCCCCCCACCTCCTTCTCAGAGCATTACAAAAAAAGATGGATTTCCCCCCTCAAACAGCCACTTAGAAAGTGCTTCCAAATATAACTTCAAGCGTGGATAAACAGCTGCAGATTGGCTGAGGAGACTATTTCCTGGGTGCAGAAAATACAGACGCGTCTTCCCCTTTCCCCTCGATCCTGCCAATCTTGTTTCCCTTTTGGCATCTTGAAGCTTCTTCTGGCCAAACGCCAGAGCAGAGGTTAGCAGCTATACAAGCTTCATTTCTGGAAGAATTTTTTAAAAATCCATGCTAACCCCCCACTTCACTGGCGAAGAGGAAGATTCCTTCAATAAGGCAGCTGTGTGGCTGCAGGAGATGCTACAGATTATTTATTTATTTATCACCTTTATGGAAGAAGAGAAGAGAAGAGATTGGATTTATATCCTGCCCTTCACTCACTTAAGAGTCTCAGAGCGGCTTACAAACTCCTTTCCCTTCCCCTCCCCACAACAGACACCCTGTGAGGTAGGTGGGGCTGAGAGAGCTCTTTCCCAAGTTGTCCTTGAGGGAACAGCTGGTACAGAGCTATGGCTTGCCCGAGGTCATCCAGCCAGGTGCAGGTGGAGGAGTGGGGAATCAAACCCGATTCTCCCAGATTAGAGTCCGCGCACTTAACCACTACACCAGACTGGCTTTATACCTCACCCTCCTCGCAATGCAGGCTCAGGGTGGCTCACAGTCAATATATAAATACAATTAGAACCATAAAATCATATAAAATAATATTAAAAAAACCAGGATCATTGAAGCCACAGGGGAATTCGGGCGATGCCGTGGGTCAAAATGCAGTGCAGGGCAAATAATGGGAAATCCAAGCATGCAATCAGGGCAAAGGGAAGAACAACGCCGGAGCAGCGCCTCATGGGAAATTGGTCTCACAGTGACTGACTTGACAATAAAAATGCTTTACCTTTCTGCTGAAAGCTCTGTGTTTGCCATCCTTCATTGCTATGGTCCCTTGCCTCCTTTCACAACGTAAGGAAGACTTCCTTTGTAGAATCCCACCACCACCACTCCTCTACCCATCACTGCAGTCTTTGAAAATACTGCAAAGTTTTCAAAACAAACAATATAACCCGTGTGTGATCGCATATGATCAATCAACCATCCAGTTGCTATGAGCCACATGTCTTCACACTGGACATTGACTGTGGGAGTATCTTACTTATTACTATTTAAGGATTTCCTCTTGGAGGAGGAGGAGGAGGAGGCAGTGGGGGCTGGAGCAGAGGAGTCTGTCTGAAACAGATTCCTCCAAGGATGGCATTTTCTGTTCCACAGAACTGCTTTACTTGGTCTGGGAAGAAGCATTCTAAACCACAGGGACTTCTTGGGCATAAATTCCTTCCCCGTGGCTTGTCACCAGTGGTAATTGGGTGGAAGCAGTCTTCTCATGGATCCATTGAAGAGGGAAATGCCATTGCCTGGGAGATCAGAAGAATCAAAGAAAAACAAAAAGCCTGCTGCTGACAGTCATAAGCCTATAAACATGAAAAACATGGATTTTTTGGAGGGGTGTGTTTCATAAAAGAAGGGGAGACTTTGACTTATAACCCGCCCTTCACTTGGAGTCTCACAGTGGCTTACAATCTCCTTGCCTTCCTCTCCTCACAACAGACACCCTTTGAGGTAGGTGGGGCTGAGAGAGCTTTCAGAGAACTGCTCTTGAGAGTACAACTCTGAGAGAACTGTGACTGACCCAAGGTCACCCAGCTGGCTTCATATGGAGGAATGGGGAATCAAACCCAGTTCTTCCAGATTAGAGTCCGTTGCTCTTAACCATGACACCAAACTGACTAAGAATCCTGGATTTGTGTTTACCATTCAGAAGATCATGGTCATGACTCCAAGAAATGATTTTTGTGTATATTTTTTTGGTTCAGGATTTTTGAGATGCATGCTCCTAATTCTTTGCAGAGGGGAAGATAAATCCAATCTCCTCCAGAATTTCCCATTCAATTCTGGGAGAATTAGGAGGACTGTAGCCTCACAGCAAACAAGATTAATGGTGAAGCATCCATGCTCTCCTGAACCTGTCTTTGGTTATCTATGTTGTGGAATTCCCCCCCCCCCCATACAAATCTGGTCAGGATAAGCAAAATAAGCAATGTGAGGTGAGAATATTTGCTACGTATTCCTTAGTGACAGGGAAATGAGACATCTTCAGCTCTAAAAACCAGAGTTGCTGGGCCAAACGATCTCGCCTTTAAATGTAATAAAGGAGAATTGCACGAAATGTGTTCTTCGCATAAAGGGGAAAGTTTGGTTTAAAGATGAGCAAGTATTTCTCTCATCAGCCCATCCACCTAGGTCACAGGGGCTTCAGAATTGAAATGCTTTTGCAGATGGATGTGTTGTCTATCAGGGAAGCGTCGAACCACTAGAGGAGAAGCATAGACCTCCGTGACCCGTGGAGATGCTCATTGATCTGGACATTGTGTCCTTCAACACCATTGCATTTTCAAATGCTGCTTTCGAAAGGGAAGCTGAGAAAGGCCCTCCGGGGCTTCTTTAGTCTCAGCCCAAATTAACTGCAAAAGGATGTTGCTGGTCATGCTAAACTTGAAGTCTTGATGCAGCAACAAGTGAAAAGGTAAATAAGAGCCAGTTCGGTGTAGTGGTTAGGAGCGCGGATTCTGATCTGGGAGAACTGGGTTTGATTCCTCACTCCTCCTCATGCAGCTGCTGGCCTGACCTTGGGTTAGTCACAGTTCTCTCAGAGCTGTTCTCTCATGAGCAGTCCTCAAAAGAGCTCTCTCAGCCCCACCTACCTCACAGGGTGTCTGTTGTGGGGAGGGGAAGAGAAAGGAGATTGTAAGCTGCTCTGAGACTCTTTTGGGTAGTGAAGGGTGGGGTATAAATCCAATCTCCTCCTCCTCCTCCTCCTCTTCTTCTTCCCCAAGCAGCTTTTTTTAACTTTAAAAAATCAGGATTACCAAAGTCATAGAGTAGGAATGGCCCTTATCAGTCTTCTACTCCAACCCCCAGTTCAGTGCAGGAAATCAAAAGCTGAAGAATTTCAGACAAGTAGCTATAGAGCCTCTTTCTGAAGACCTTCAACAAAGAAGTTCAGAAATTACATAAATAGGATCCAATTTACAATAAGCTAAACACAGCAGTCAGAGCCGGCCCCCAGGGTTTTTTGTGCACTAGGCGAGGCTACCCTGTGGCACCCCCCCAGGTGAGGCTGCCTTGTAGCACCCCCTCCACCGCAGAGCTGCCCTCTTCACTACTGGAGACTTGCCTGCAAGGGACACCCCCCCCGGCCCCAGTGCCCGCCTGCCTGCTCAGGCTCACGAGCTCTCCAGCCCCGCCAGCAGCCACCTGCACCAGCTGGCCGCAGCACCTACAAGTCTGTCTGCATTGGCCCAAGGCTAAGTTTGGTTCTTAGCCTGAATGGAAAGCTGCATTCAGTCATAGTGGTAAATCATGGTTTGCATAAAGCACACTGTCTCCTGGTTTGAGTCTCTCTCAGTCTCTCCGCCACCCCGTTTGCTACCTGCGCCCCTAGGCGGCCACCTAGTTGGTCTAGAGATAGAGCCGGCCCTGACAGCAGTATAGATCAAGATGGTCGCCATGTTAGTCTGCCGGTAGCAGTAGAAAAGAGCAAACGTCCAGTAACATCTGAAAGACTAACAAAATTTGTGGCAGGGGAGGAGCTTTCAGGAGCCACTGCTCACTTCTTCAGATACAGCAGTGACTCATGAACGCTTATTTTGTTGTTGTCCATTGCACAGTCGAGTCCAACTCTTCACGACCCCATGGAACACATCATGCTAGGCCCTCTTGTCTTCCGCCATCTTCCAGAGTTCACTTAATTTCATCTTTTTTCACTGATAACATTGTCTAGCCATCTCATCCTTTGCCATCCCCTTCTTCTTTGACCTTCAGTCTTTCCCAGCATCAGGGTCTTCTCCAGGGAGTGCTCTCTTCTCATTTGATGGCCAAAGTATTTGAGGGTCAGCTTCAGGATCTGGCCTTCCAGGGAACAGTCAGGGTTGATTTCCCTTGGGATTGACTGATTTGATCTCCTTGGAGTCCACAGGACACAATAATTCAAAAGCATCTAATCTTCGACGGTCGGCCTTCCTTATGCCCTGCCACAAATTCCCCACTCCTCCACATGCAGCCAGCTGGGTGACCTTGGGTCACTCCCAAGTTCTCTCAGAGCTGTTCTCTTGAGAGCAGTTTCTGTCCGAGCTCTCTCAGCCCCACCCACCTCACAGGGTGTTGTGGGGAGGGGAAGGGAAAGGAGTTTGTAAGCTGCTCTGAGACTCCCTTGGGTAGAGAAGGGCAGGGTATAAATCCATTTTCCTCCTCCTCCTCCCCCTCCTCCTCTTCCTCATTTATCCAAGCAAGTCCATTTCGGGCATTGCAACCCTGTTTCCAACAAAGAAAAGCCCTTTTGAATGGTTTGGTTTTGCTTCGTTTGCAGAAGGCCAGGCGAGCAGGAGCTTTCCCAACCTCCTCAGGCAGGGGGCCACAACGGAGAAGGCGCTGCGTACAGGCAGTTCTTAATTTTGCCCATTTGCAGGTTAGCAGCTGCCAAGGTCCCTGCTGACTCGAGGGAAGTTGTCGTGGTGGGCCGTAGGGGGAGAGTTGGTCCCGCTAAGGAAAGCAAAGAACAGAGAAGTGGTCAGTGTTTGGTGACAAGTAAGCTGCTGGGCAGAAAACCAAGGCCGAGAAAAATTCATCTTCTTATCAGGGGCTTTCATTGTGTACATCTTTATTGCAAGCAGCCTGACCCCTGCCTGCTTTAACCGGATTTGAGCCGGTGGCTGGTGTTTATTTCACATGCCCGAGTGGCTTAGAGGGAGCACGTACGATCTTTCCCGGAGCATGCAAGGATCACCTCTCGCTCATGACCCAGTTGCTGGTGCTCCTAAAGGGCTGTCAGAGGGAGCCAGTGCACACAAGAATTTGTCCTTTAACTGAGACTCAAATGCTTCAGGGGGAAAGGAGCGGCTGGCTTTCCCCCAGGTCCAAATTTGGGACAGTTCCCTTTTTTGGGGGGGGGGGGACATTTTAGAGGAAGCCTGCGCAGCTATTTTTATTTACCCTGACACAAATCCCATCCGGGCTTCCAGGCACAATTAAGAGAGCTTGGCTTCGACCGCGCTGAACAATTATATTAGCCATTTGGAGCTGAATTTACAAGATGAAAGCAAAACACATTGCCGCAAAGGTTAGGCCCCTTGGCGGGCGGGCCCGTTTTCCGTAGAGCACAGCTATTTTGCACAGGGCCGGGACCCAAGAGCTGCCCTTGGCCCGTTTCTGGAGTTGCCAACTTCCAGAGTGGAGCTGGAGAGCTCCCGGAATTACAACTGATCCCCAGACAACGAAGGTCAGTTTCCATGGAGAAAATGAGTGCTTTGGAGGGTGGACTCTGTGACATTAAACCTTACTGGGGTCCCTCCCTTCCCCAAACCCTCCACCCCCTGGGATCCGCCCCAAGATTCTCCTGGTGTCTCCCAACCCAGAGCTGGCAACCTTACCCACCTCTCCTTTTTCTAAAACGGAAGATGCCAACTGGAAAGACAGGAGTAGATCCAAGAGCCTCGGTTACCCAGCCAGTACAAGAGCATGCTTAGGGTATGCAGGGGTCATTTTGTAGAAAAAGAGGTGCAGGAGCTCATTAGCATGACTCATTAGCATAACATTTGCATATGCCACACCCTCTAACATACCGGAAGTGTGTCAGAAGGCAACACCCACCCCTCAGGCTCCACTCCACAGGGGAGGGAAACTGACCTGCTCTTCCTCCATTCCCTTCCCCATCCAATACTTTGAGCAATAAAAAGAAGCGTAAAGAACACACCCTCATTCTCTTCCTGCTCCCTTGAAACCACCAGGTTTCAAGTAGACTTGAGATACCCAGGACATGTGCACCACCCATCCCTTCCCCTTCCCCTTCCCCTCCCCACAACAAGACACCCTGTGAGGTAGGGGGGGCTGAGAGAGGTCTTTTGAGAACTGCTCATGAGAGAACAGCTCTGAGAGAACTTGTGACTGGCCCAAGGTCACACCAGCAGCTGCATGTGGAGGAGTGGGGAATCAAACCCGATTCTCCCAGATTAGAGTCCAACTCCTGACCGCTACACCAAACTGATGGGGTGGAAGCTGCTGAAGGGTGGGTGAAATTTCTCCAGTACTTATGTGCCATGTGCCCAGATAAAAAATGGTATACTTAGAAAATTTATATGCCACCTTGAGCAAGTCTCTGGAAAAGCAGCACACAGTCATAAAAGGAACAATGATAAAATTATCAATATTAAAACAAAACATTAAAAACAATAAAGACCCTAGCAGGACTTTCCTCGGGGCTCTGCACTGCCCGGAGCTCTGCACTGCTCGGGGAAGCTGAGGAGGGGGTGGGGCTTGGTCATGTGCCCGGCCCCTGGGCTCCTCACTCCCGGAGCTGTGCTCCTGTGCGCTCCCGCTCCAACGGACCCCTGATGGTATGCCAGATCTGGTTTAGGAAATTGCTGGACATTTGGGGGGTGGAGCCTGGGGAGGGCGGAGTTTGGGGAGAGGAAGGACCTGAGCAAGGGTATGGGGCCAGAGTCCACCCTCCAAAGCAGCAGTGTTCTCCAAGGGAACTGATCTCTCTCATCTGGAGTTCAGTTGGAACAGTGGGAGATCACCAGGTGCCACCTGGAGTTGGCAACCCAAGGGTAAGGGTCAGGCTAAGCGGACCTCTGGTACCAAGGAAGTGAAGGAGAAGGGGGTGATATAAGCAGCTTTGGCCCCACGGGGGGGAAAGGCAGAGTGTAAATAAGGTGAATAAATAGTCATCAGATAGAATTCCAGTGGTTTGCATATACCTCTTCAGCCTCAGATGCGACACTATGTGTTTGTTTTATGTTGCATTTATTTTTTATTATATTCCACAGTTCTCCCCAAGGGGGAACTAAAGCTGTTGACGTCGTTCTCCTCTGCTTTGTTTGATAAGAACGTAAGAGAGAAGCCAGTGTTGGATCAGGCCAGTGGCCCATCCAGTCCAACACTGTGTGTCACACAGTGGCCAAAAATACCTCAGGAGGTCCCTCAGTGGGGCCAGGACACTAGAAGCCCTCCCACTGTTGCCCCCCCCCCCCAGCAGCAAGAATACAGAGCATCGTTTGCCCCAGACCGAGAGATCCTATCTGTACCTTGTGTCTAATAGCCACTGATGGACCTCTGTTCCATATCTAATACCCAAGTGCCCCCGTTTGTGCGGATATCTAAATTTGCACATTGAGGGCACTTGAGGGGCAAAGAGATTTTTCTGCACACTTGAGGGTCTCCCCAGGTGTGCAGAAAAATCCTAAAACTTAAAAAAAAACTTTCAAAGGGATATTTAAATCCCCCCAAAGTAAAAGAGCGTTCCCTGCGCATGTGCAGGGAACACAGTTAGAACGATGCCTCGCCTCCGCTGTGGGGGGGAGGGAAAGGGCTTGGTGGGCCCTGGTGGTTGGGGCCGCACGGACCTTGCCGTCGCTGGTGGGAGGAAGGAGCTTGGTGGTCCCCGTGGCTGGGAGCTGCGCGGGCCTCGCCATCGCTGGGGGGGAGAGCTTGGCGGGCCCAGCGGCTCAGAGCTGCGATGGCCTCGCCGTCACTGGCGGGGAGTGGGGGCACGGGGGGGATGAGCTGGGCAGAGGCGAAGGCTCATCTGCGATGGCTCCCCCCATGAGTATCGCGGGTCCCCCCTTCTTGTGTTTATCTAATTCCCTCTTGAAGCCGTCCATGCTTGTAGCCGCCACCACCTCCTGTGGCAGTGAATTCCACATGTTCATCACCCTTTGGGTGAAGAAGGACTTCCTTTCATCCGTTCTAACCCGACTGCTCAGCAATTTCGTGGAGTGCCCCCGAGTTCTTGTTGTGTGAGAGCCTCATGACAACCTGGTGAGATAGATCCAGGTCAGTCTCCGTTTTAGTCTGTCTGTAGCAGCAGGAAAGAGCCAGAGTCCAGGAGCGCCTGAAAGGCTAACAAATTTGGTGGCAGGGGAGGAGCTTTTGTGAGTCACCTGAAGAAGTGAGCCGTGACTCACGAAAGCGCCTCCCCTGCCACAAATTTTGTTAGTCTTTCAGGCGCTACTGGACTGCCCTGACCTGGATAGCCCAAACTGGCCCAGTCCCGTCAAATCTCGGACTGGCCTTCGCTAGTATTTGGAATACCAGGGTCATGATGCTGAGGGAGAAATTTCTTTTGCCTTAAAAAAAAAAAGGCTATCTTGCCACCAGTTTGTTGTTGTCGTTAAGAGCACAGACTTTAATCTGGGAGAACCGGGTTTGATTCCCCACTCCTCCACATGCAGCTGCCTGTGTGACCTTGGGCCAGTCACAAGTTCTTTCAGAGCTGTTCTCTCATGAGCAGTTCTTGAAAGAGCGCTCTCAGCCCCACCTACCGCACAGGATGTCTGTTGTGGGGAGGGGAAGGGAACGGAGATTGTAAACTGCTCTGAGACGCCGAGTGAAGGGCACTCCATTAGACTTACGGCAACCGGTCCCCATAGGCTATAATGGATAATTGATCAGAAGGTCCCCATAGGCTATAATGGATAATTGATCAGAAGGTATCTGGGGCTCGGGGCGGGGGGCTGTTTTATGAGGCAGAGGCACCACATTTTCAGCATAGCTGGTGCTGCCTCTCCTGGAAAAAAAACCAACAACCCAAAGTTTCAAATAGATTGGACCAAGGGGGTCCAATTCTATGAGCCCCCAAAGAACACGCCCCCACCCTCCATTATTTCCAATGGAGAGAAAGCCTTTAAAGGAACGCTTTTAAAAGCAATGCCTGAATGTGATGCCCAGAACTCCCTTCCGGACTGTCAACCTCACCTGGCAACCCTAGTGACATCACAAAAGTGATGTCACATCTTTGCTCCACCCCCACTCTCCTGGCTCCACCCCCAAAGTCCCCAGATATTTCCTGAGTCAGAGCTGGCAACGCCATACTTTCTAAAAGGCAAAAGAAAGGAGAAAACCAGAGCTGCGATGTATTGTGGGTGGATACTAAAAAAACAGGGCTTGGCCCTGGTAAAGAGGGACCAGTCGGGCATGGGTCTCCACCAATGTGTCAACAAGCTGCTGGATCGATCCCTTCCATGCACTCAAAGTTCTTCTGTTTTCCCTCCTGCAATCATCCCACTGCAAACATAGAATGCAGCCCCTCTGATATACTTTCAAGCAGATATCCAAGCGCATGGACCTTATTATCTGGAGAGGATCCAAACCGGTTCCCGTCTATTAGAATCCATCGAGGGAGAAAAACGCTCTGGCAAGGAGCTCCGAAGCCGTATCATCATCCTCTTAATGGCCATCGGAGGCCTCTCCCAAAGAGGAGGTGGAGAGAGATGGAATATCTTGTTAGGTCTGCTTAGGCCATAAATATCTTATTTTTTCTTAAGGCAGTAAAGGGAGGGGGGGAAAAAGAGAACCATTTGTTGTGCGTTATTGTCTCCGGGCTCCAAAGTGACAAGACACAAACAAAAGGAATTCATCATGCGCTCGGTAACCAGGAGAGGGTAAGCGCATGCGGCTCCTGAGGGTATTCGGGAGGAACGCTCTCAGGCCAAGGATTGTCTGGTGTCATAAATCTACAGCCCGCCCTCTGTTTGACTGTACGCTCCAATTGCGTTGGGTGGACGAGGTCGGAAAAACCCCACCATCGGGGACAACAGTAAGGGAAGCAAACGGCAAACAGCGTCTTTTTCAATAAAACCGTGTGTATCATATTGGTTCATGGCCAGCTGCTCTCAAACATCTGACGTTTATCCTGGGCGGCTGTCGCGTTAAGCAAGTTCGGCCACCCCCGCATCTGTTATTTGAGCAGAAACTCTATGGTATATTTGGCTTCTACCACAGAGTTGTTGCACAAATAGCAGAGCGTCACCTCAACGTCCTAGATGTGACGACATCACTTCTGGGTCATGTGGGCAGTGACAAAGACACGTCACATAGATCTACTTTGGGGGGGGGTAAGGTCTCCCTGCTGGCCAGCTCATTGGTGGCAGGGAGGTGGGACCTGTCAGCCAGTGATGGACCTCTGCTCCAGATGTTGATCCAATTGAACTGTTCCATGCTTGTAGTCGCCACCACCTCCTGTGGCCGTGAATTCCATGTTTAATTCCATGTGATGAGCTGTAGCGAGAGAATGGAAAGTATAGAGTAACATTATTCATTGCTCTTGTGAGATAGCTAATGGAACATGATGATGCCGTGTCAGTTAGTAGATGTGTTTCTGACATTTAAGGTACTCGAGAGGCAAGGGCGTGGGTGGAAAGCCTCTGTCCTTAGGAGTCTAAGTGTTTTCTCTGTCCGAGGATAGAAAAGAAGACCCATAAGATCAGCTCTGCTGGATCAGACCAGCAATCTGCCCCGTATCATGTTCCCCACGTTGGTTAACCAGATGCCTCCAGAAAGTCCATAGGCAGGACATGAAGACAAGCAATTTGTGATTAAAATGGGGGATTCACTGCCAGAGGATGTAGTGATAGTCACAGGAATAAACATCTTTAAGGCTGGTTTTACATCTGACTTTCCCGCTGGAATCATTCTAGTTCCAAAAAAACCTGCCCACCCCTCTGTGCGGTGTGAAACCGTGCTGCTACTGAAATGTCCACATCTACTAATTGCCCTCCTGTGGTCAAGCTAGTATTCAACCGGCTTGATTCTGCTTTAAACAATTGCGGTTTCTTAGTGCACTTAGACCCCCTCGAGTGAAATTTCACACCACTGTGAAGTCAGCACAGGAAAAGACAGCAGTCAAACTACTTTAGAGGGGAGGTGTAAAATCAGCCTAAAAGGGGATTTGATAGATTCATGGAGGGTAAGTCTATCAGTGGCTATTAGTCATGGTGGCTGAAGAGAAACTCCACATTCAGAGGGAAGAAGGAGGAGGAGGAGGAGGGGAGGCAGGGGAGGGTTTGATTTTATACCACCTGCCCCTACCTGGGCTTCCACCACCTGTCCTGCCTCCATCCTAGCTTCGGTGGTGTCCCTTCCTCCTGCCGTCTTCCCCAGGTCTGAGGCCCTTCCTCCCCTTCTCTCTCCTAGCTGCTACCCTTCCACTCCCTAGACCAGTTATCCCATTCCCACCCTCTGGACACCAGCATCCCTTCTCTTCCAGCCCAGTCGTCCTTTCCCCCGATTGAGCTGGGAGAGTTGCCCAGCCACCGCTCGGAGCTCGCGGGGCCACCAGGCCGGTCACAAAATGTTCTCTCTGTCAGTTCTATTTATATTTGTGTGTGTCTTTATCAGCCATTTCATCTCTCCCCTTTTGGCACGAGGTCTGATTGTCTTTTAGCTGATTGTCACCCCGGTGGTGGTCGTGGTGGTGGGAATCGGAAGCAGGTACAAAATGTTGGCTATCGTCCCTCAAGCAACTTTGGACCGGAGACAGGGAGAGCACAGGCCGAGCATCGGCCCGCGTACCACCATCCGGAGTCTGCTTAAGAGGAGAATTTCTGGCAGACCAGCCAGCATAGCACGGTAACCCCTGAACAGCGATAGGCCCAAATGGGTCAGGTGAGAACTCCCTGACTCCAGTGAAAATATCCAGCATGACTCACTGCTCTAAGTCATTCAAGGGGTCTTTCCTAACGCCAGCTCCGGGCTATGTGTTAATTTCAGTCGCTTTTCTGTTTTGCTTTCCCTGCCGGTCCATCCCCACCTGCTCTGGTCTATCAAGACTGTATTCAGGGCCATAAATCCGATGTGATTCAATTAAGCCTATAGAACTGTATATAACACAGATAAACCTATTTAGGCAAAAACTACGGATAATACATCATCAAGCAACATAGAACAATTACATGGGAATGACAGAACATAAAATAGTAAGGTAGAGACTCTACGTGGTCTAAACATTTCTGGGTTCCGCTCTCTGTCTGGCTCAGGAACAGGCAGGGGTCCGTTGGAGCGGGAGCGCACAGGAGCGCAGCTCCGGGAGTGAGGAGCCCAGGGGGCGGGCACATGACCAAGCCCCGCCCCCTCCTCGGCTTCCCCGAGCAGTGCAGAGGCGCAGCGCCCCGGGGAAAGCCCTGCTAGGGTCTTTATTGTTTTTAATGTTTTGCTTTAATATTGATAATTTTATCCTTGTTCCTTTTATGACTGTGTGCTGCTTTTCCAGAGACTTGCTCAAGGTGGCATATAAATTTTCTAAGTATACCATTTTTTATCTGGGCACATGGCACATAAGTACTGAAGAAATTTAACCAACCCTTCAGCAGCTTCCACCCCATCAGTTTGGTGTAGTGGTCAGGAGTTGGACTCTAATCTGGGAGAACCAGGTTTGATTTCCCCACTCCTCCACATGGAGCTGCTGGTGTGACCTTGGGCCAGTCACAAGTTCTCCCAGAGCTGTTCTCTCATGAGCAGTTCTCAAAAGACCTCTCTCAGCCCCACCTACCTCACAGGGTGTCTTGTTGTGGGGAGGGGAAGGGGAAGGGATGGGCGGTGCACATGTCCTGGGTCTCTCAAGTCTACTTGAAACCTGGTGGTTTCAAGGGAGCAGGAAGAGAATGGGGGTGTGTTCTTTACGCTTATTTTCATTGCACAAAGTATTGGATGGGGAAGGGAACGGAGGAAGAGCAGGTCAGTTTCACTCACCTGTGGAGGGGAGCCTGAGGGGTGGGTGTCGCCTTCTGACACACTTCTGATATGTTAGGGGGTGTGGCATATGCAAATGAGTTGTGCAAATGGGTTATGGTAATGAGCTCCTGCACCTCTTTTTCTACGAAATGACCCCTGGGAATAGGGGTCTCATCCTTGCTCTCCTCGGGTGTGCCAGAGTAGGGGAACAGGAGCCTGTGGTGCAGTTGATCAATGTGCCATTTCCACAGTTGACCTTCCTCTCCTCTGACTTCATAGGACAGGGGTCCAGTTGCCCGTACAATCCGGCCCGGCAGCCATGCGGGGCCTTTAGCATAGTTTTTAACGCACATGGGGTCTTTGGGGAAGAACCCCCATGGAGCCTTCTGTAGTTCTGGTGCCGCGCTATGTTCTGGCGTACGGTCAGGGTGCAGGCAGTCTAACCTAGTCATGAGCCGCCTTCCCATGAGTTCGGCTGGGCTGCACCCGGTCGTGGTGTGCAGGGTTGTTCTCTGACCAAACAGGAACGCTGCTAACGTGTGGTGCCAGTCGCCTTGGTCCATGCGGCGCAGGGCGTTGTTCATGGTGCAGACCATGCGCTCTGCCTGGCCGTTGGTAGCTGGGTGGAACGGGGTGGATCACACATGCCGGATCCCATAATATTCCACAAATTCCTGGAATTCCCCGGAGGTGAAAACTGTGCTGTTGTCCATCACCAGCATGTCGGGGATGCCAGCATGTCAGTGTGTGCTGAAAATGCGCCACGTGGCCCAGATGGCAGCTTGAGAAGACGTTGCAGCTATGGGGACCACTTTGAAGAAGAAGAAGAGGAGGAGGAGAAGGAGGAGGAGGAGGAGATTGGATTTATATCCCACCCTTCATTCACTTGGCATCTCAGAGTGGTTTACAAACTCCTTTCCCTTCCCCTCCCCACAACAGACGCCGGGCCACGTGCATTGCCCTGACCGCGTGGTGGTCGCCATTAAGGACATTACATCGACCTTCCAAAGAGCCCATTTTCTCCAGGTGAACTGATCTCTGTCACCTCGAGAGCCGCTGTATTAGCGGGGGATCTCCAGCCACTGCCTGGAGGTTGGCCACCTGAAACGGGCTGCTGTCTGATCATTTCTCCAGAGCCGCGCTCTCCCCCCCCCTCCTCTCTGCTCACTCCCCTGGCCTCCAGATTAAAACAATATATGACCCAATCTCACCCGCCGCTTATTGACGCTGGTAATTACATAAGAATTAAAGGGCCTTGTGTGTCTTGGAGCCGCCTCAAACGCCTGTGGTATTCCCACACAAGCGCACCGGGGCTGTGGGGTCTCGTCGGCTCCCCGACTCAAGGCCGGCCGGCAGCCTGTGATTTCCTATTAACGTGACACAATTATGACCCACTTACTAAATGCTTCCTGTCGCTTAGGCCGAGCCAGGAAAGGGCCCGGTTCAAGATAACGGAGGAGGGACGCCCCCGGCCGACACACCCCGAGGAAGGGGCGGTGGGCAGGGGTCCCCACCGTTTCCTCAGCGAGAGGGATCGGATGTCCCACCCTCCCTTCGCGGCGGGTGGAGTAGCGGGCGGGAGGGTGACGTCGCTGGGATCGAACTTCGCATCTGTCATAACAAGAGCTGTGAACCTGTTGCCCGCCGGCCACGCTGCCGGGAACCTCCTCCTGGGATCCACTCCGAGGAGTGAACAAGCGAGACTTAACCGCGCCACAACCCTGCGACTTCTCTCAGTCCCGCAGGAACCCCCCCATCCCCCAAATCAAATGATCATTCCAGAGTGAAATCTGGTTTTTTTTTTTTTTTTTTTTTTAAAAAGGAAATCTCCGTAGCTTTTGGAAAAGGAGACTTATCCAGCGACCGTAGGGATGCCAGCCTCCATGGGGGATCCCTTGGAATTACAGCTCAGCTCCACAATACAAAGGTCAGTCCCAGGGGTCCTTTCGTAGAAAAAGAGGTGCAGGAGCTCATTAGCATACCTCATTTGCATATGCCACACCCCCTACCATACCGGAAGTGTGTCAGAAGGCGACACCCACTCCTCAGGCTCCACTCCACAGGGGAGTGAAACTGACCTGCTCTTCCTCCGTTCCCTTCCCCATCCAATGCTTTGTGCAATAAAAAGAAGCGTAAAGAACACACCCTCATTCTCTTCCTGCTCCCTTGAAACCACCAGGTTTCAAGTAGACTTGAGATACCCAGGACATGTGCACCACCCATCCCTTCCCCTTCCCCTCCCCATAACAAGACACCCTGTGAGGTAGGTGGGGCTGAGAGAGGTCTTTTGAGAACTGCTCATGAGAGAACAGCTCTGAGAGAACTTGTGACTGGCCCAAGGTCACACCAGCAGCTGCATGTGGAGGAGTGGGGAATCAAACCCGGTTCTCCCAGATTAGAGTCCAACTCCTGACCACTACACCAAACTGATGGGGTGGCAGCTGCTGAAGGGTGGGTGAAATTTCTCCAGTACTTATGTGCCATGTGCCCAGATAAAAAATGGTGCACTTAGAAAATTTATATGCCACCTTGAGCAAGTCTCTGGAAAAGCAGCACAGAGTCATAAAAGGAACAATGATAAAATTATCAATATTAAAACAAAACATTAAAAACAATAAAGACCCTAGCAGGGCTTTCCCCGGGGCGCTGCGCCTCTGCACTGCTCGGGGAAGCCGAGGAGGGGGCGGGGCTTGGACGTGTGCCCGCCCCCTGGGCTCCTCCCTCCCGGAGCTGCGCTCCTGTGCGCTCCCGCTCCAACAGACCCCTGGTCAGTCCCCACCTAGAGAACATGGATGCTCTGGAGGGTGGACTCTATGGCATTGTGCCCCACTGAGGTCCCTGTCCTCCCCAAGCTCCACCCCCAAACCTCCAGGAGTTTCCCAACCTGAACCTTGCAGCCCTACCCCAAGCCCCTGCCGGTGGCCAGAGGGGAACCTGTTCCGCTCTTCTTTTCAGAAAAAAATGAAATTGATTTGGAAGGCTAGGGGCTGGCTGTTTTGGTAGCGTCTGCGAATTTGGTCGTTCCCGGCCTAGAGAAATCAAGCAAATATTACCTGCACTCTTGGCAGAGAAAAGGAGAAATTTTCACCTGCTAAATGCCTGCACTGGAGGTTGCTCTAGAGGTTGCAGTGGCCGTTAAAAAGAAAATGGCAGATTTGTATTCCAAAAATTTGCATACAATTACAACAGTTGGGGAACAGATCCCTCTCTGTACAAGAAATGGGGCAGGGAATGTTGCTAGCTGCTTTAGGGAGAAAAGCCGGGTTTACATGAAAGAGAGGAAAGGAACCATTAGGGTCGCCAAGTCTGGGTTGGAAAATACCTGGGGACTTTGGGGGTGGAGCTGGGAGAGGGCGGGGATTGGGGAGGGGAGGGGCCTCAGCATGGTACAATGCCACAGAGGCCACCCCTCAAAGCAGCCATTTTCTCCAGGGGAACTGATCTCCGTCAGCTGGAGATCAGTTGTAAAAGCAGGGGATCCCCAGGCCCCATCTGGAGGTTGGCAACCCTAGGAACCATGCCCAGGTATTGCGTTTTGTGAACAAAGAGAACAGCTTCCAACAGACACACCTGTTTAAAAAGGTATCTGAGCCGTCACCTCGTACTAGAGTTGCCAGCCTCCAGGTGGGGCCTGGGGATCTCCCGTTTTTACAACTGATCTCCAGCTGAGAGAGATCAGCTCCCCTGGAGAAAATGGCTGCTTTGGAGGGTGGACTCTACAGCATTGTACCCTGCTGAGGACCCTCCCCTCCCCAAACCCCACCTTCTCCTGGCTCCACCCCCAAAGTCCCCAGGTATTTTCCAACCCGGACTTGGCAATCCTACCTCGCGCTTAGTCTTCAGGGAGCAAGTCCTATAAGTTAGTTATGGGTTTTGTGATTATGTTGGAACATAACAACACAAGTCAGTGGTCCCTCTAGTCCAGCATCCTGTCTTACACAGTGGCCAACCAGTTCTTCTAGAGGGCCAACAACAGGGCACAGAGGATGAGGCCTTCCTCTGACAAGAACATCAGAAGAGCCCTGCTGGATCAGACCAGTGGTCCCTCTGGTCCAGCATCCTGTCTCACACAGGGGCCAACCAGTTCCTCTGGAGGGCCAAGAACAGGGCACAGAGGCCGAGGCCTTCCCCTGATAAGGACATCTGAAGAGCCCTGCTGGATCAGACCAGTGAGAGTCCCTCTAGTCCAGCATCCTGTCTCACGCAATGGCCAACCATTTCCTCTGGATGGCCAACAACAGGGCAGAGAGGCCGAGGCCTTCCCCTGAAAGAACATCAGAAGAATTGAAGTCGCTGCATGGAATTCACTGCCACAGGAGGTGGTGGCAGCTACAAGCATAAACAGCTTCAAGAGGGAATTAGAAAACCAAATGGAGCAGAGGTCCATCCGTGGCTATTAGCCACGAGGTATAGATATGAACTCTCAGTCTGGGGCAAGTGATGCTCTGTATTCTTGGGGCTTGGGGGGGGGGGGCAATAGAGGGAGGGCTTCTAGTGTCCAGGCCCCACTGCTGGACCTCCTGATCGCATCTCCACCTGGTATTTTTGGCCACTGTGTGACACAGAGTGTTGGACTGGGTGGGCCATTAGCCTGATCCAACATTGGCTTCTCTTATGTTCTGATGCAGGTATGGAAGGGGAGGCATTTGTGAATTTCCTGCCTTGTGAAGGGGGTTGGACTAGATGACCCTGGAGGTCCCTTCCAACTCGATGATTTTAGGAAACCTGTGTATTCCGTGCCTTCCTGCAGCAAGCAGCTGCCGAGCCAATTCCTTCCCACCTTTGCGATTTCCCTCCCACTCCGAGCTGGCCGAGAACTCGGAATTTCAATTGCTTTTCCAAGCCAGCCTCGGGGGGGGGGGGGGGGCTTCTTTGCCAGGGTCCCCGTCGCTGGCGCATGGTTTGTGGCCGCGGCGGGAGTAGCCCAGCCTGATCCATCAGCTGAACTTTTGCTGTTTTGTGTCTGGGGAGGGATATAGACATATATATATATATTTAAAAAAATGAAATGTATCAGGTTCCAAATTAAACTCTTGGAAGCTCTCCAGCTCTATTACCAGCCCGTCTAAAACATGCTGAGAGGGAAGCAGTGGCAGGGACGGAGGGGGGGGGGGGCAGGTAGGATATTTTTAGTTCTGAACGCTGAGGGCGAAGCGACGTGGGGGATCTGCTGCGAAAGAGCGAGCGCCGTCTCAACAGACGGCTCGCAATTGCCGCCACCAGGGTTCCCTCTAAGCTGAGTTAGTGTGAGCTAGCTCACGGTGTTTTAGCCTCCGGCTCACACGTTTTTGTCTGCGCTCAGGAAAGATGGCTTTCCCAGCGGAAGCTAATTTACGCAGAAGCCAAATCGCTCGCTCCCAACTTGAATGCCAGCAGCTCGCAAAGTAGAAGTTTTGCTCACAAGACTCCACAGCTTAGAGGGAACATTGCCTGCCACGATTGTAAAAAAGCAATTTAGGCATTGATCTTAGCAACAGGGATTATTTCGTGTCCTGCGTTTTTACCGCCACAGGTATTTAACGTCTGCTAAGGAGGCCAGCCTACAGGGGGGACCTGGGGATCCCCTAGGGTTGCCAAGTCTTCAAAACTCACCGGTGGGGGGGAGTCCTCCTCTCGCCGGGAGTTTCTCCTGGTGGGCGCGCGAAGCGTGTGCGCCCAGCGACGTCACTGGAAGTGAGGTCATTACGTCGTCCTCGCTGGACGATGTCGGGAGTGGGGTTCCCCCCGCCGGCCAAATGCTGGCCAGCGGATCGGGAACCCCTTTAGCGGGGGATCCCCCGCCCCCCCCCCCCCCGGGCTGACTTGGCATCCCTAGGATCCCCTGGAATTACAGCTTATCTCCTTACTAAAGCGATCAGTTCCCCTGAAGAAAAGGGCTGCTTTGGAGGGTGGAATTTAAGGCATTGTACCCTGCTGAGGTCCCTGTCCTTCCCAGGCTCCAACCCCCAAATCTCTAGGAGTTTCCCAGTTTGGATATGGCTACCCTACCTTCCCATCCCATGCCTGGGAACCCTCTACCCACAGCTAGAGTTTCCACTCTCCAAGCAGTGGCCAGAGATCTCCTAGGACTATAACCGAAGAAGAAGAAGAAGAAGAAGAGATTGGATTTATACCCCGCCCTTCACTCACTTGGAGTCTCAGAGCGGCTTACAAACTCCTTTTCCCTTCCCCTCCCCACAACAGACACCCTGGGAGGCAGGTGGGGCTGAGAGAACTCTTTCCCAAGCTGTCCTTGAGAGAACAGCTGGTACAGAGCTATGGCTTGCCCAAGGTCATCCAGCCAGGTGCAAGTGGAGGAGTGGGGAATCAAACCCGGTTCTTCCCCCAGATCAGAGTCTGCGCACTTAACCACTACACCGAACAGGCAACAGAGATCAGTTCCCCTGGGGAAAATGGCTGCTTTGGAAGGTGGACTCTATAGCATCGTACGCTACTGAGGTCCATGTCCTCTCCAGGCTCCATCCCCAAATCTCCAGGAGTTTCCCAGTCTGGATATGGCTACCCTACCTCCTCATCCCACTTTGGAACCCTATCATATCTCTTTAATCCTCACAACTAGGAGTTCTACCCTCCAAGTAGAGGCCAGAGATCTCCTGGGATTACAGCTGACCTCCAGGCAACAGAGATCAGTCCCCTTGGAGAACATGGCTGCACTGGAGGGTAGAGTCTACGGCATTACACTTCGTTGAAGCCCCTTCTCTCCCCAAACCCTGGATTCCTCAGACTCCACCCCCAAAATCTCCAGGAATTTCACCACCCAGAGCTGGCAAGCCTCCTGAAAGCTCACCATAAAAAATGAAATGTATCAGGTTCCAAATTAAACACTTGGAAGGTCTTCAGCTCCAGCCCCACTGGTGGACCTCCTGAGGGCACCTGGTATTTTTGGCCACTGTGTGACAGAGTGTTGGACTGGATGGGCCACTGGCCTGATCCAACATGGCTTCTCTTATGTTCTTACGTGGGGGCCAAGTGATGCTCTGTATTCTTGATCGTTGGGTGGCAACAGTGGGAGGGCTTCTGGAGTTCTGGCTCTGCTGGTGGACCTCGTGGTGGCACCTAGTTTTGGGGCCCTGATCCAACATGTCGTCTCTTTATGCTCTTATGTTCTCAGCCCCGGCCACCAATTTTGTTAGTTGTTAAGGTGCGACTGGACTTTTGCTCTTTTCTACTGCAGCAGAAGGCAGACTTGCAAAGGTAGCCAAGAGAAATCCCTACACCGCGATGTTTGCGACTTTGATCTATTTGAATTTTAAGCCACAAGTGTGCAAATCTGCTGGAATCGTTCTGCGAGCACCTCGGGATGAAGCTTTCCTCGCCTGGCTGCCCAAACACCGGGAGATGTGCAGGAGGGGTACTTGGAGTGGCCATTCCTGATTACGTGATGTCACTTCCGGGGGGAAACCACAAGTGACATCACACATCTTGAGGGATCAGTGAACACTCCAAAACCATACTGTCTGGGCAGTTCCTAGAGATGTCACTTCCCGGTTTTGGATGGAAGAATCTGGGTCCCATTATCGGGCAGGAAATTCTCATGTTTCATTTTTCCAGGCAAGGGCGCCATTAGGCGAGAGGGTGGGACTCAGCGATGGAGCCTCAGCTTGGCATGCAGAAGTTCCCAGGTTCAGCCCACAATGCCTCTGTTATTTTTAAAGGAACCAGGACTAGGTCATGTGAAAGACTGATCCTGGAGTGCCATTACCAGTCTTAGTAAGCAGTGCTGACTTTGAAGGACCAAGGGTCTAATTCAGTAGAAGGCAGCTTCAGATGTCCACGTGGATTTTCCACTTCAGCCACCCAAATATCTTGGGACGGCCAGAGGTAGTCGTTCCCAAACCGTGCTGTCCTCAGACTGATGCTGGCAAACCATTTCCCTTCTCTTACAGTGTTTCTTGGAATTGCGCTTCCTCGTTTCCAGGCCGAGGAGGAAAGGTTTCATTGGGCTTCTCCTGGCCAAGACAGGTGTTGGTGGTTTCTCTTGAATATCATGGGTCAAAGAAGAGCGGATTCTTTTGCACGGTAGGTCTTCGAAACCACTTGAGGTTGGCACATCATGGCCAGCCAGCTTTGTGCCAAGTGAGGAAGTGGTTCTGAGGGAGGATTCTTTGTGGAACGCTGCAGACACACACAAGCTTGGTCGGAAGGAACAGCTGGAAGGAAAAGAACCCTTCCAAGGCACTCACCAAGGAGATGCAGCCCTTAACTGCTTATTATTACAGGATCCTCGGCTCGGTTTCAGGACTCAACATTTGGAGCCAAAAATCCCCACTATAAATATATATCTGATGGGGTCCGAACTCACGGTAAGTGACCAGGAGAGAGATCTTGGAGTCAGGGCAGAGAACTCGATGAAGATGTCGACTCAGTGTGCGACTGCAATAAAAAAAGGCAAATGTTATGCTGGGGATTATTAGGAAGGGGATTGAAAACAAAGCAGCCAGTATCTTAACGCCCCTGTACAAATCTATGGGGTGGCCTCATTTGGAATACGGTGTACAGTTCCGGTCGCCACAGCTCAAAAAGGATACTGTAGCATTGGAAAAGGTGATGAAAAGGGCAATAAAAATGATTAAGGGGATGGAACACTTTCCTTATGAAGAAAGAAGAAGAAGAGATTGGATTTATACCCCGCCCTTCACTCACTTGGAGTCTCAGAGCGGCTTACAAACTCCTTTCCCTTCCCCTCCCCACAACAGGCACCCTGTGAGGTAGGTGGGGCTGAGAGAGCTCTGAGACAACTGTCCTTGAGAGAACAGCTGTGCCAGAGCCATGGCTTGCCCAAGGTCATCCAGCAGGTGCAAGTGGAGGAGTGGGGAATCAAACTCAGTTCCCCCAGATTAGAGTCTGCACACTTAACCACTACACCAAACTGGCTCTCAGGTTAGGTTAGAGCTCTTTAGCTTGGAGAAACAACAACTGAGGGGTGACACGGTCGAGGTTTACAAAGTTATGCACGGGATAAAGAAGATAGAAAAAGAAGTCCTTTTCTCCCTTTCTCGCAGTACAAGAACTTGGAGGCATGCAATGAATTAATGAGCAGTAGGCTTACAACGGACAAAAAGGAAGGACTTCTTCATCCAAAGCGTCATTAGCAGTGTTCCCTCTAAGCTGAGTTAGTGTGAGCAAGCTCATGGTTTCTTAGCCTCCGGCTCACACATTTTTGTCTTAGCTCAGGAAAGAGGGCTCCAGAGCAAACTAATTTATGCAGTAGCCAGATCTCTGACTCACAACTTTAATGCCAGTAGCTCACAAAGGAGAATTTTTGCTCACAAGACTCCATAGCTTAGAGGGAGCATTGTTAGCACATGGAATTCACTGTTGCAGTGGGTGGTGGCAGCTACAAGTATAGACAGCCTCAAGAGGGATTGGATAAACACATGGAGTAGAGGGTATTAGCTGTTAGTGGCTATTAGCCAGAAGGTATAGATGGAACACTCTGTCTGGGGCAGTGATGCTCTGTCTTCTTGGTCCTTGGGGGGCAAGAGTAGGAGGGCTTCTAGAATTCTATTCTATATTGCTGGTGGACCTTCTGAGGGCACCTGGTTTTTGGCCACTGTGTGACACAGAGTGTTGGACTGGATGGGCCACTGGCCTGATCCAACACTGGCTTCTCTTATGTTCTCTTACGTTCTTATGTTATAGTTAGAGGGCATGAGACATAGCATTACTGAAGCAAAGCTGAGCTGGATCTAGTAACTAGACTCTAGATGGTAGATCTGGTGTGAATTTTGAGTTCTACATTGGAGAAAACGCAACAAGATAAAAATGCAACTAAGGACCTAGCTAAGAGGTTGGAAAGCAAGTCTCAAGTACAATTAGTAGTGTGCAGAAGTTACAGGGCGGTGGGGGGGAGGCGGTGTGGTACAGCTTGATTTGGTCAGATCTCAGAAGCAGGGTTGGTACTTGGAATGGGGAACTGGGATTGCTCCATTGATCACCAATTTGCTGGAATCGCTTCAAGATCTAGTCCTGGGCACTTGGGTCGCTTGCTTCCCACCTTGCTGGTAGGGTTACCAACTCCGGGTCGGGAAATTCCTGGAGATTTGAGGGTTGAGCCTGGGATAGACCAGGTTAGGAGAGGAGAGGGGCCTCAGCAGAGTATAAGGTCATAGAAAGCAGCCATTTGCTCCAGGACAACTGGGGTTGCCAACCTGCAGGTGATGCTTGGAGATCTTCCAGAATTAAAGCCCCAGACAACAGATCTTCCAGAATTAAAGCACCCAGACAACAGAGATCAGTTTCCCCTGGAGAAAATGGCTGCTTTGGAAGTTGGAGTGTCTGGCATTACACCCTACTGAGGCCCCTCCCCTTCCCAAACCCCACCCTCCTCAGGCTCCACCCCCTAAATCCCCAAGTATTTCCCAACCCAGAGCTGACATCCCTAGTCCCACCTTGCTGGTAGGATTGGCAACTCCAGGTTGGGAAATTCCTGGGGATTTGGGGGGTGGAGCCTGGAGAGGGCCAGGTTTGGGGAGGGGGGAGAGCTCAGCAGAGAATAACACCATAGAGTCCCCCCTCCTAAATAGCCAATTTTGTCCAGAACAACTGATCTGAGTCGTCCAGAGACTGGTTGTCATTCCAGGACATCTCCGGGCCCCATATGGAGGTTGGCTACCCCGGCTTTCTGAACTGCCTGCTCCAGGCATCCTGACGGTGTCATCGTTTGGCCCAGTCCGAGACGAAGCACATTCAGCCGCCCTTGAAGGCTGCGCCGCTCGCGCCAAGAGATGCTGGAGGGGCCGCGTCTTGCAAGGTCTGTTTTGTCCTCCTAATGATTTTCCCAGGACCTGCGGCCCCATTAAAAGAAAACCTTGTCTGCTCCCTTCCCTTGCTCTGCGAGCTCACTGGACTGTTCCTTTTCTGGCACTGACGTGCGATTGCTGAGTGCCAATGACTCAGACCTGGCACAGGGGGAAGGGGACTCCCCGGAGAGTCAGTTGCACGCTTGGTAGGTTACAAAGGCCATTCGCCTAAATTGCATGTTGCTGGATAGATGTGCGCCCCAAGCCAGGAGACAAGCAGGAAAGCTAGTAGGCTTGCCGTTATTTGAGACAGGAACATGAGACCCGGGAGGCACTGAAGTGACTTAAGCAGTCGCTGGCTCCGGGGGACACTAGGCTGCAGATGGCAGATCACCAGGCTTGGTGGATCTCTGAGATTTTTTCATTAGGCCAGATTAGAGAATGCTACTTATCAGCACGTTTATGATCCTATAGCTCAGTTCAGACATGACACGAAACCATGATTTGATAAAATTAACTATTAAGAACAGAAGAGAAGCCATGTTGGATTAGGCCAGTGGCCATCCAGTCCAACACTCTGTGTCACCCAGTGGACAAGAAAAACCAGAAGCTATCAGGAGGTCCACCAGTGGGGCCAGAACTCCAGACGCCCTCCCACTGTTACCCCCCCAGGCACCAAGAATACAGAACATCACTGCCCCAGACATACAAACGTAAGAGAAGGCATGTTGCATCAAGCCAATGGTCCATCCAGTCTAACACTCTGTGTCACACAGTGGCCAAAAAACCAGGTGCCAACGGGAGGTCCAGCAGTGGGGCCAGGACACTAGAAGCCCTCCCACTGTTGCCCCCCCAAGCACCAACAATGCAGAGCAGAAGAAGAAGAAGAAGAAGAAGAAGAACAGACTGGATTTATACCCCGCCCTTCACTACCCAAGGGAGTCTCAGAGCGGCTTACAAACTCCTTTCCCTTCCCCTCCCCACAACAGACACCCTGGGAGGTAGGTGGGGCTGAGAGAGCTCTGACAGAAACCGCTCTTTTTCATGGACAGCTCTGAGGGAACTATGGCTTGCCCAAGGTCATCCAGCAGGTGCAAGTGGAGGAGTGGGGAATCAAACCCAGTTCTCCCAGATTAGAGTCTGCGCACTTAACCACTACATCAAACTGGCTCTCACACGTAAAACATGTGATAAAGCAACATAATACAGGCGGATTACAAAATTAGAAATGAATACCAACAAAACAAACAAAACAAACCCCAGCACGATACATACGGCAAACTGTGCAATAGGAACAACCTAAACATTCTCCAAACATTAAAATGACAGCCTTGTTCTCTTTATCAACATGGACCAATACATGGTGGGAGGGAACCCCATCATCCCATTAGCTCATTTTGTTGTTCAGTCGCACAGTCGAGTCCGACTCTTCGGGACCCCACGGACCACATCACGCCAGGCCCTCCTGTCTTCCGTCGTGCTCTGGAGTTTGCTTAATTTCATGTTTGTTGCATCGATGACACTGTCCAACCATCTCATCCTTTGCTGTCCCCCTTCTTTGACCTTCAGTCTTTCCCAGCATCAGGGTCTTCTCCAGCAAGTGCTCCCTTCTCATTGGGTGGCCAAAGTATTGGAGCTTCAGTTTCAGGATCTGGCCTTCATGTTCGCTGCATCGATCACACTGTCCAGCCATCTCTTCCTTTGCCGTCCCCTTCTTCTTTGACCTTCAGTCTTTCCCAGCATCAGGGTCTTCTCCAGCGAGTACTCCCTTCTCATTTGGTGGCCAAAGTATTGGAGCTTCCGCTTCAGGATCTGGCCTTCATGTTCGCTGCATCGATGACACTGTCTAACCATCTCATCCTTTGCCGGCCCCTTCTTCTTCGACCTTCAGTCTTTCCCAGCATCAGGGTCTTCTCCAGGGAGTGCTCCCTTCTCATTTGGTGGCCAGAGTATTTGAGCTTCAGCTTCAGGATCTGGCCTTCATGTCCGTTGCATCGATAACACTGTCTAACCATCTCATCCTTTGCCGGCCCCTTCTTCTTCGACCTTCAGTCTTTCCCAGCATCAGGGTCTTCTCCAGGGAGTGCTCCCTTCTCATTTGGTGGCCAGAGTATTTGAGCTTCAGCTTCAGGATCTGGCCTTCATGTCCGTTGCATCGATAACACTGTCTAACCATCTCATCCTTTGCCGGCCCCTTCTTCTTCGACCTTCAGTCTTTCCCAGCATCAGGGTCTTCTCCAGGGAGTGCTCCCTTCTCATTTGGTGGCCAAAGTATTGGAGCTTCAGCTTCAGGATCTGGCCTTCCAGGGAACAGCCATTAGCTCAGTAGACACAGGTATATTATCAATGCAAAACTACAATTTGTAACTCAAGAGGGCTGATCCCCTACCTAAGGGGGACATCTGTCTCCTTCCGCATAAGCAAAAGGAAAGCACAACAGATGTACAGCTAAGGAAACACAATTTTTAAGGACAGCCAGGATTTGCCTGTCCAGAAAGAGAGGACGAAGCCAGAAACCTGCCCAAGGGGATCACCTTGATGGAGTGTGCAGAAAATGCTGGCCATCCGGGGGGATGGTGGGGATTCCGGATCCGTCATTTTAAAGTCCCGCTAAACAGGTACAAATCGTAGGCCGCATCGTCCCAGACGCGGGGGAAGCCTGGAACCCGGCAGCATCTGAACATTATCTGGAAACACAACATGGAAATTCAGATTTTTTTTCTCTGTCTGTAGGCCTGGTAGCCTTTCTTTTCTTTTTTTAAAAAATTCTTCCTCGCAATATGTTATGGGACTCTTGGAGAAGAGGTTCATTAATTGTAATAAGAGTCTGAAACTCATCCACTTGCCGGGCCAAAGTTCTGGCTAATAAAACAGCCGCTCGCGGAACAGTAAATACTTGGGCTCCGTGGATTTTAAGGGCCACGCGGGGATTGCAAGGGCGTGTTTAGAGGTACAGCTTAGCAGTTCCTTTTGCATTTCCAGAAGGAACACAGCAACGGGAGAAGAGGGCTCAGTGTAAAGAGGGATGCCGGCCTCCAGGTGGGGCCCGGGGATCCTCCAGAACTTCAGCTCATTTCCAGGCTACGGAGATGAGTTCCCCTGGAGGAAATGGCTTCTTTGGAGCGTGGACTTTATTGCATTGTAACCCACTGAGATCCCTGTCCTCCCCAGGCTCCAACCCCAAATCTCCAGGAATTTCCAAACCCAGATCCAGGAGTTTCCCCCAAAAACCCCACCCTCCCGTCCCCTGCTAGTGGCCATGGGGGACCTGGCAACCCTAGTATAACGAAAACAAGCAAGCCAATTCTCTTCTCCCCTCACATACAAGTTGGCCGAGGGATCCCATACCCCCAGACCTTTTCCCCTGCCACCAATCAGTTGGCCAGCAGGGGGACTTACCACCAGCGGGGGGAGGCCTTGTTTTTTTTTCTGATCTAAAAAAAAAAATCAAAGCATTTCCATGGGCCCCTAAAAGTATCATGGGCCCTAGGCACTGTGTCTACCGTGCCTATTGGGTCAGTTGGCCTTGGCTCCCATCACACTGTGTCAGAATTCCAAAAGTGCCTGCAGACTCAAAAAGGATTCGGGACCTCAGATCTAGGTCAAGTCCAGCATCCTACATTCATCAGTGGCCAGCAGGTACAGCTGCCACCAGGAGAGTTCCGAAACAAGGAACATGTTGTGAACCCATAAAGAGAAATGACCTCTTATACAGTTCGAAGAAGAAGAAGAAGAAGAAGAAGAAGAAGAAGAAGAGAGAAGAGATTGGATTTCTACCCCGCCCTTCACTACCCAAGGGAGTCTCAGAGCGGCTTACAAACTCCTTTCCCTTCCCCTCCCCACAACAGAGACCCTGTGAGGTAGGTGGGGCTGAGAGAGCTCTTTCCCAAGCTGTCCTTGAGGGAACAGCTGGTACAGAACTATGGGTTACCCAAGGTCATCCAGCCAGGTGCAAGTGGAGGAGTGGGGAATGAAACCTGGCTCTCCCAGATTAGAGTCCGCGCATTTAACCACTACACCAAACTGGTTCCCCAGGTGGACCCAATTCCACATGGCTACGGATCCTGGAGACAGATCAAGATGGGTCACCATGTCCAGCAGCTGCTTAAAGACTTCATGAACCTGGTGGCAGGGGAGGAGCTTTCGTGAGTCCCTGCCCACTTCTTCAGGATCCTGGAGTCAGTCTGGGAAAGACTGCTCAGATTTTGGATGTGGACCTGTTGCTGTTGATAAGCCCGTCTGTCTTCTCTGTTCTTCTCTAGAAGGAGCATTGGTGATGATGTCGTACTTGATGATGGATGCCTTAAACTGTATTCAAGGAAGAAGGCACTAAGTGAGACAAACCCAGCAGGGCAGGTATTTACGAGGTGACGATGGATCTGAATGAAATCCCCCTGGGATCTCTGAGTACATACATATGGATACTGTGTACAGTTCTGGTCACCACACCTCAAAAAGGATATTATAGCATTGGAAAATGCGCAGAAAAGGGCAACTAGAATGAAAAAAAAGGGTTGGAACACTTTCCCTATGAAGAAAGGTTGAAGCGCTCGGGGCTCTTTAGCTTGGAGAAACGACGGCTGAGGGGTGACATGATCGAGGTTTACAAGATTACGCATGGGATAGAGCAGGTGGAGAAAGAGGTAAATTGTTTTTTAGGATGTTTTTACTGGATTTTAATTTTACTTATTTATTTATTTATTTCGATTTACATCCCGCCTCGCCAGTGAGCCGGCTCTAGGCGGCTAACAACAATAAGTCATAAACATACAAAGTTAAAACATACATAAAATTGTTCTTAAATCACATTAAAATACAGCTAAACATCAAATCGCAGATGGCAGCAGATACTAAACCAACATAATAATGAAAACAAACAAACAACCACTACACCACCCTACATCAAAAATTTCATCCAAACTCAACCGGCTCCGTTTCGCAATACTTCTCGGGCCTGGAATGACTACAGACCCTCCCAGACAAAGAATGCCTACCCTATGCAAGGTGCTCCTCTGTTTCTTTTCACCTTAACTATAAAACCTGACCATTGCTGTGCTGAGGATATTATTCCTGCCGAACACTCGTCATCCCAGCCCCCCAAGACCCAATGATGTTGATTTATGAAAACCACAGAGAAAAATCCTCCCTCGAAAAAACAGAATACGAGAGAGATGGTTTTCGCATTACCCAGTTTTCACTGACAGATGCTGGAAACCTCAGGAACAAATCATATTTTTATTCTTCCATAAGGAATTTGTGCGGTTCTGTGCCAGGATGAAGCTCTCTCTTTCTCTCTCTGCCATTTAATCTTACTTTGGCTGCTGCACCCATCGATTGTGGCCTCTGGAAATTCGTCATCGGAATCATGTGATGGCTCTAGATGGTGGGGTGCTGCATACGATGGAGACCCCCTCCTCCTTTATGTTCGATCCCAGTCTTTCAGGTCAGAGCTTCCTTTTAACTGACCGTACCTGAGACAAGGCGAGATGTGAAGTGCCAGCAGCTCTGGTCACCCTCTGGTTCTATGGGATGCCGCTTTGGTGGGTGGTGGGGCAGAACGTGCCTGCTGTGGCCTGCAGGACCCATTCTGACCTGCCCTCCTAGGGGTTCCCAGCTCCCTAGAGGGGCTTTTCTCTTACTATCAAGTTGCCCGCTGCCACCACCTGATCAGTTTAGAGATTCCCCATTGGGAAGATCAAGACCCCCAGCTCCCCTTCCAAGCTCTGAGGCCTTGCCTCCGAGTCTCCTGCTACCCAGTTTGGTGTAGTGGTTAGGAGCGTGGACTCTAATCTGGGAGAGCCAGGTTTGATTCCCCGCTCCTCCACATGCAACTGCTGGTGTGACCTTGAGCCCTCTCAGCCTCACCTACCTCACAGGGTGTCTGTTGTGGGGAGGGGAAGGGAAAGGAGATTGTAAACCACTCTCTCGTTCAGGTAGTGAAGGGTGGGTTATAAACCCAATCTCTTCTTCCTCCTCTTCTTCTCCCAGTGCCTGGTTACTATAGGGACATTTTACTGCCTTGGGTGCCCCTGGGGAATAGCTACTTGCCAATTGCCTGCCTCCCCCTAGCACCCCTCTTAAAATGGTGTGGAGGTCTATGTGGTACAGAGAACCTCACCCAGCATCAAAAGTTCAAAGTATTTATTAAAAAGAAAATGTCTACTAGCGTACTTTTAGCACAACGCCAGACTGAATAAGGAAAATGAGAGGAATTTGGTAAGAAATGCAAATCCTCTCTCTCTCTCTTTAAATGTGTCCTAATAGATGTTAAAATAGGACTGGCCCCTTGTAGCTTAGCTAGTTACAAAGTTCCACAAAGTTCCTGTTACCTTGAGGGCTGGATTTAGCCTTCAGGTTTCCAGTTGCCTCTCCAGAGCCTATAGTAAGGTATTCTCAACTACTACCTGTTTGGTGTAGTGATTAAATGCATTGACTCTAATCTAGGAGAACCGGGTTTGATTCCCCACTCCTCCACTTGCACCTGCTGGATGACCTTGGGCAAGCCATAGCTCTGTACCAGCTGTTCTCTCAAGGACGGTTGTCTCAGAGCTCTCTCAGCCCCACCTACCTCGCAGGGTGTCTGTTGTGGGGAGGGGAAGGGAAAGGAGTTTGTAAGCCGCTCTGAGACTCCCTTGGGTAGTGAAGGGCGGGGAAAAAATCCAGTCCCTTCTCTCTTCTTCTTCTTCTTCGAACCATATAAGAGGTCATTTCTCTTTATGGGTTCACAACATGTTCCTTGTTTCGGAACTCTCCTGGTGGCAGCTGTACCTGCTGGCCACTGATGAATGTAGGATGCTGGACTTGACCTAGGTCTGAGGTCCCGAATCCTTTTTGAGCCTGCAGGCACTTTTGGAATTCTGACACAGTGTGATGGGAGCCAAGGCCAACTGACCCAATAGGCACGGTAGACACAGTGCCTAGGGCCCATGATACTTTTAGGGGCCCATGGAAATGCTTTGATTTTTTTTTTTTTTAGATCAGAAAAAAAAACAAGGCCTCCCCGCGCTGGTGGTAAGTCCCCCTGCTGGCCAACTGATTGGTGGCAGGGGAAAAGGTCTGGGGGTATGGGATCCCTCGGCCAACTTGTATGCGAGGGGAGAAGAGAATTGGCTTGCTTGTTTTCGTTATACTAGGGTTGCCAGGTCCCCCATGGCCACTAGCAGGGGACGGGAGGGTGGGGTTTTTTGGGGGGAAACTCCTGGATCTGGGTTTGGAAATTCCTGGAGATTTGGGGTTGGAGCCTGGGGAGGACAGGGACCTCAGTGGGTGACAATGCAATAAAGTCCACGCTCCAAAGAAGCCATTTTTTCCAGGAGAACTGATCTCCGTAGCCTGGAAATGAGCTACGGAGGATCCCCAGGCCCCACCTGGAGGCCGGCATCCCTCTTTACCCTGAGCCCTCTTCTCCCGTTGCTGTGTTCCGTCTGGAAATGCAAAAGGAACCGCATCTTTGCTGAGCTCCCTACCTTCTTTGAAATCTTCCCAGGCACTGCTCCCGAATCTACAGGAATTTGCCAAGCTGGAGTCGGCAACTGTAAATTAAGAAGAGATGCCATATTTGTGAATACTGCTCTCCAAGGTCTCAGCTGGAGGTCTTTCACATCACTTCCTGCCTGATCCTTTCAATTGGGGGTGCTTTGGGTTGAACCTGGGACCTTCTGCATGCCAAGCAGAGGCTCTACCACTGAGCCATGGCCCTACTGAGCCTGAAGGACCAATAAGGCTGCTTCATTTGTTCATGTGTTCTCACTGGGGCTGCCCTGGAAAGATCATCCCATGACATCAGGTGCCACTGGACCGTGTAACCAAAAGACAGTTAAGAATGTAAGAAGAGCCCTGCTGGATCAGACCTGTGGTCCATTCAGTCCAGCATCCTGTCTCACACAGTATTATTATTTAGAATATGGCAGAATTTATTCCTGTGGACATCATGACATCCTTTGGCAGCAATGTCCACATTTTAATCACTCTCTGTGTAAAGTAGTATCTCCTTTTGTCCATCCTGAACCTACCACCCATCAGCTTCATTGAATGAGACTGGACAACACATCTGCTTAGAGCAGAGGCCAAGGTACAGCTATAAATAGCAATTGTCCCGCGATGTCACTGGAGTCATCCAATGGATGCACACTTAGGACTCCTTGGATTCTGACGGCCTGTGAGCCGTGAATCTGACAAGTCAGTAAGGTTGCCAACTCCAGGACAGAAATTCCTGGAGAGTTGTGGGTGGAGCCTAGGGAAAGCCAGTTTGGGGAGGGGAAGGACCTCAGTGCTATAGAGTCCACCCTCCAAAGCAAACATTTCTTCCAGGGAAACTGATCTCTCAAGATCTGTTACAATTCTGAGAGATCTTCAGGCCCAGGGGTCATTTCGAGCAGGAACGCGCCGGAACACCGTTCCGGGAGTAACAAGCCCAGGAGCGGGCACATATGTTGATGCACTGTGGAAAAAAGCAAAAGCATGCTAACTTGATCTGTATTTTCATGCTTGTTGTAGGGTAGCTTCCCCGCAAAAGCAAAGGAAACCTAAAGTGTCTTTAGTCAAAGTGCAAAGCTGGCTCGCCAGCTCTGAGTTAGGAAAGACCTGGAGGTTTTGGGGGTGGAGCCTGAGCGGTGGGTGTTGCCTTCTGACACACTTACAGTGATGTCAGGGGTGTGTGGCATATGCAAATAAGTTATGTTCATGTGTTATGCTAATAGCTCCTGCACCTCTTTTTCTATGAAATGACCCCTCTTCAGGCCCCAATTGGAGGCTACAAGTCAGCATCTTCTAGCAAGCTAGAATCGGAGGCCGACACAGCTGCACTCATCCTGAGGTGTTTTGTTCCCTTCTATGATCTAGGAATCCGTGGAACACAGCCACCAAGCATGGGAGCCTCCCATGGGGACCCCGGGGCTTTAGAGCAGGAAGTCTCTACCCAAGCCCTCATTGCAGCTGTTGTCTACAGTCTCTTCACGGTAGCTAATAATGAGAACTTTGCATTACCGCAGAGCCTTTTATCCCCCCTGCCTCCCATGATTCCCCAAACCCTCCACAAATTACACACACAAAGGTCACTGCCTTCATTCTACCCAGCAGCTACTGTATGTGAGAGGAGCAAAAGAAAAGAAGAGGCAAAGATGGTGGGGTCGATTTCTGCTGTCCGAACCTCTTCCTCGCGGGGGAGAGTCCTTTATACCTCGAGATATTTCACGGCCCTCCCGATTTTACAAAGCGTCGTCTCTGATGAACTCAAAATGCATCATTTGCCAACTGGAAATTGGCCAGCCGACGAGTTCCGTCTTCTTTGGGTTCAACCCATCCTCCCGCCTAGTCCCGCGTTCTCTACAGTTTTTAAACCTGACACTCCCTTTATTAAGCGTTCCCCAGCAAACGTCCTCCCAGCGGATTAGGGGAGCCATACAATCCCAGCTTTCCCAAGCCGCTGAAATTAATCAAGTCAAAGGTGGTGCCCCAGAAATCTGGCCAGGTGAAGGAAGCTGGCATTGGGGGGTGGCCAAATGGAGCCCCCCCTGGAGAAAAGCACACCAATCTTATGAGATTTCTCATTTTTTTCCATCTTCCCACAAAGCCATGGAAGCCAGCAGCCAGGAAAAGAATGACGACAACCCCAAGCATGACCTTGGCCAACTGTGCTTGAAGACACTTAATCTTTTTCACCTAAAAGGCAAAGTAGAGGAACAGACAAGCTGAGAGTCATAGAAACAGGTGGACGGGGTTAAACAGTAATACCTTCTCACTGCCTGGTGGTCCAGTGGAACGTCTCTGCCTTCCATGCAAAAGTTTCCCAGCATCTCCAGTTCCTCTGAATCCCAGAGCCAGGAGGCAACATCAGGGGAAGGCCTCGGCCTCTCTGCCCTGTTGTTGGCCCTCCAGAGGAACTGGTTGGCCACTGTGTGAGATGGGAGGCTGGACTAGATGGACCCTCAGTGGTCTGAGCCAGCAGGGATCTTCTGAGGTTCTTCTCAGGGGAAGGCCTCGGCCTCTCTGCCCTGTTCTTGCCCCCCTAGAGGAACTGGTTGGCCAATGTATGAAACAGAATGCTGGACTAGATGGACCGCAGAAGGTCCCAGGTTCAATCCCCAACATCTCCGGTTAAAAGGATCAGATAGCAGGAGGTGAGAAAGACCTCCCAGACCTTGGAGAACCACTGCCAGACTGAGCAGACAATACTGACCAAAGATCTGATTCAGTATAAGGAAGCTTCATGTGAGAGGCCCTAGCTCAGTGGTAGAGAACACAAGAACATAAGAGAAGCCAGTGTTGGATCAGGCCAACGGCCCATCCAGTCCAACACTCTGTCAAACAATGGCCAAAAATACCAGGTGCCACCAGGAGGTCCAGCAGTGGGGCTAGAACACTAGAAGCCCTCGAGTGCTTGCAGGGGAGGGCATAAATAAACAGAGCATCTACTTGGCATGCAGAAGGTCCCGGGTTCCATCCCTGGCATCTCCAGTTAAAAGGAGATGATCTGAGAGACATCCACCTGATACGTGGGAGAGCCGCTGCCCTTCTGAGCAGGCAATACTTCCCTCGCTCGATGGACCAGTGATCTGATTCAGTATAAGGCAACTTGGTGTGTTCATGGGCTCACACAGACCCAAACACCTGATGTCATCCAAGGTGAGGCTCCCTTTCAGGGAAAGCGGACTGTGTGCGTGTTAGAACGGACATGATTCCTATTACGTTTGGGGCTTTGCGCCTCTGCCAGGTCTCCAGCTCTGGAGCGAAGGCTTCGCTTTCTGTGGTTTGGGGCTGCCGAGCAGAACAGGGGGGCGGGTCGGCAAGAATGGAAATTGGCTTTCCATGTCAAAACCCATGGTAATTTGCTACCGGATGGTGGCTGAGAACTTCTTCCCTGCCTCGTCCCCCCCTTGCAGAGGGGCAAATGTTTTTGGTTTGCAAATCCTGCACTTCCCCCAAAATGTGCACATTCTCTCTCTCTCTCTCTCTCTCTTGCTGTCACTCCTAGATTTAATTTTTGTTTGTCTCCCAGCCTCCGGCTGTATATAATCATGGCTGACCACAACTCTTTTTAGGCCTGCGGGATATTTCCCTCGCTCCAGTCTTTTTGCAGTTAACTTTGAATATATATATATTTAATGTCAGTTTTCTGACAAACACAGGCTGCTTTGCTGGGAGTGAGCAATACTTCAGCTTCCCCCTCCCCCAGGCAATTGTAAGGAGCACACTTTGTAGCATTTAGGGTTGCCAGCTCCAGGTGGGGAAATTACTGGAGAGCCAGTTTGGTGTAGTGGTTAAGAGCGCGGACTCTAATCTGGGAGAGCCGGGTTTGATCCCCCATTCCTCCACATGCAACTGCTGGAGTGACCTTGGGTCTGTCATGGCTCCCTCAGAGCTGTTCTCTCAAGGGCAGTCCTCAAGAGAGAGCTCTCTCAGCCCTACAAGGTGTCTGTGGTGGGGAGGGGAAGGGGAAGCAGATTGCAAGCCCCTCTGAGACTCCATCAGGCGTCAAGCTCGGGCCTCGCTTGCCAAATATTTCCTGTTTCTTACACTCATGTTCTATCGCATTAGGGGTTATGGTCCGACATTTCATTATTCCATTGCTTGTGTTATGGATTCACATGGATTCTTATTCAGTTCCTATGTTGCATGCAACCTTATCCTTCTTCATTGCTGTTTATCATCTCTTCTGGGAAAGGTGGGGGGAGTAGATGTGTACGGCTCTCTGCTTTGCTTGGTTAGGGCCAGCTCGTAACAGTTCTCACGTAGGGGCCTCCCAAATGTGTTGAGAACACCTTGGGAAGTTCAGGGGTCCTTGGAGCGGGAGCGTAGAGGAGCGCAGCTCCGGGAGTGAGGAGCCCAGGGGGCGAGCACATGACCAAGCCCCGCCCCCTCCTCGGCTTCCCCAAGCAGTGCAGAGGCGCAGCGCCCCGGGGAAAGCCCTGCTAGCGTCTTTATTGTTTTTAATGTTTTGTTTTAATACTGATAATTTTATCATTGTTCCTTTTATGACTGTGTGCTGCTTTTTCAGAGACTTGCTCAAGGTGGCATATAAATTTTCTAAGTATACTATTTTTTATCTGGGCACATGGCACATAAGTACTGGAGAAATTTCACCAACCCTTCAGCGGCTTCCATCCCATCAGTTTGGTGTAGTGGTCAGGAGTTGTACTCTAATCTGGGAGAACCGGGTTTGATTCCCCACTCCTCCACATGTAGCTGCTGGTGTGATCTTGGGCGAGTCACAAGTTCTCTCAGAGCTGTTCTCTCATGAGCAGTTCTCAAAAGACCTCTCTCAGCCCCACCTACCTCACAGGGTGTCTTGTTGTGGGGAGGGGAAGGGAAAGGGATGGGTGGTGCACATGTCCTGGATATCCCAAGTCTACTTGAAACCTGGTAGTTTCAAGGGAGCAGGAAGAGAATGAGGGTGTGTTCTTTATGCTTATTTTTATTGCACAAAGTATTGGATGGGGAAGGGAATGGAGGAAGAGCAGGTCAGTTTCACTCACCTGTGGAGTGGAGCCTGAGGGGTGGGTGTCGCCTTCTGACACACTTCCGGTATGTTAGGGGGTGTGGCATATGCAAATGAGTTATGCTAATGAGCTCCTGCACCTCTTTTTCTACGAAATGACCCCTGGGGAAGTTTATGATCTCATCGTTCTGCTGGAGGCTGAAAAACTGTGAGCTAGCTCACACTAACTCAGCTTAGAGGGAACACTGCTGGTGACATTCAGTCATGAGAAAATTCTGACAATTGGTATAAACAAAATTGACAAAATGGCCACGAAAATATACAAGAATCCCGGAGATGCGTCTGAATCAAAGAAGTACGACCGACGAGTGCCCAGGTTACATCTCGTTTCACGCACCATCTTCTTCAAAGTTGCACCGACCTCAGAGTTCAGTTGCAGTGCTGTTTTTGACATTCTTAATCTGGAATTAGTTATAGAGTGGCTACTACCCATGTTGATGGAGGGAAACCTCCATATTTAGAGGCATTAAGCCGCTGAATCCCAGAGCCACGAGGCAACATTAGGGGAAGGCCTCGGCCTCTGTGCCCTGTTGTTGGCTGTCCAGAGGAACCGGTTGGCCCCTGTGTGAGACAGGAGGCTGGACTAGATGGACCACTGGACTAATCCAGCAGAGCTCTTCTGATGTTCTTACCAGGGGAAGGCCTCAGCCTCTGCCCTGTTGTTGGCCCTCCAGTGTGGCCACCGTGTGAGACAGGAGGCTGGACTAGATTGACTATTGGTCTGATTCTTCAGGGCTCTTCCTACGTTCTTATCAGGGGAAGGCCTCGGCCTCTCTGCCCTTTTGGTGGCCCTCCAGAAGAACTGGCTGGCCATTGTGTGAGACAGGAGGCTGGACTAGATGGACCACTGGACTAATCCAGCAGAGCTCTTCTGATGTTCTTATCAGGGGAAGGCCTCAGCCTCTGCCCTGTTGTTGGCCCTCCAGTGTGGCCACCGTGTGAGACAGGAGGCTGGACTAGATTGACTATTGGTCTGATTCTTCAGGGCTCTTCCTACGTTCTTATCAGGGGAAGGCCTTGGCCTCTCTGCCTTTTTGGTGGCCCTCCAGAAGAACTGGCTGGCCACTGTGTGAGACGGGAGGCTGGACTAGATGGACCCTTACTGGTCAGATCCAGCAGGGCTCTTCTGAGGTTCTTATCAGGGGAAGGCCTCGGCCTCTCTGCCCTCTTGTTGGCCCTCCAGAGGAACTGGTTGGCCACTGTGTGAAACAGGATACTGGCCAAGATGGACCACTGGTCTGATCCAGTGGGCTCGTCTCCCATTTTTGCTTTAACTCTCAGAAAACATACTCTCTCTTCCCACCGCAAAAACTCATAATCAGCAAGCCAATTCTGAAACGAGTCACGGAGAGTTCACCTACCACTCATTTTTAGTTCCGCGTATCCTTCTGCATATTTGCCCCTGAAGTTGACTACACTGCAAATTTTGGCTTTCACAGCCCACCTTCTTGTCACGTCATCCTCTGTCAGGATTCCGCCGCCACCCCCCCCCCCCCCCCAAAGAATTCCACTGTTAAACTCCATCCCTTCCAATAATTTCCTGGAAGAAATAAGTGATCCGATATCACACATCGTTTTCTGTTCCTTTCTTCTGTGAAATTAAAGTCTTGACTCTCAAAGATTTTTTAATAAGAAGAAGAATTTTTAAAAGAGCCTCACATCTTGCGTATGAGAGTTGCCAGCGTCTTATCACGCCGAGAGAAATTTAATTAGGGGCCGCCCCGTTAAGCTACGCACCTCGGGGTCAATACAGAAGGCTCAGTTCTTTTGGGGGGTGGAGGTTTCTGCATTATTAAGCTCTCCCTTTATTATCTTCTTCTAAAACTCCAGCTTCCTCTCCATTTGGGAAATGTTGAGCTTTTAAAAGAGGTCAGTTGGAAAGGATAATGGGGTTTTATTAAATTGAAACCGCATGGATTTTCAGTTCTTTTTTGCCATAGAACAGCTGCCGTCTCCGGGACCGAGTGAACAGAGTATCTAACTAGGAGGACGAGATGGGTCTCATGGAAGCCGAAGCTCACCAAGGCATAGATCCACCACTTAGCTTTCAATGGTGGGCCTCGTTCCTGGAATGCACTGTGAACGGAAGAGGGTGTCTGAGTGTGAACAGAGTGCCCCTTCCACTCACTGAATACCCCATAGCCAGTCCCCAGCTATTTAAGATGGAGGAGGACTTTGAGGTACTAGGGTTGCCAGGCCCCTGGGGGGCAGGGAAACCCCCACTCGATGGGTCCATTACCCACTGGCCCAGATTGGGCCACCAAGGGGAACGCCACCCCCAAATTGCCGGAATTGCGGAGACGTGCCTGGCGTGATGACATCACCCAGAGGTGATGTCATCGCGTCGGGCGCGTTGCGGGGGGGATGTGCTATCATTCACAGGAAAACTCTATGTTTCCCCCTCAACGTGCCAGACATTATGATGTCACTTCTGGGTGACATCATTGCAGTGCACACGTTTTGCACACGCACCAATGAATTCCCAGAGACGGCCAGGACTCCCCCTGCTGCAGCTACGGTAGGACTTGGCAACCCTATGAGGGCTCATTTAGGGTCAACAGCGCTGACCTAGGGAATTATTAAGAACCTAAGAAGGGCCCTGCTGGAGGGTCCATCTAGGCCAGCATCCTGTCTCACACAGAGGCCAGCCAGTTCCTCTGGAGGGCCAGCAACAGGGCAGAGAGGCCGAGGCCTTTCCCTGAGAAGAACCTCAGAAGAGCCCTGCTGGGTCAGACCAGTGAGGGTCCATCTAGTCCAGCATCCTGTCTCACACAGTGGCCAGCCAGTTCCTCTGGAGGGCCAAGAACAGGGCAGAGAGGCTGAGGAATTCCCCTGAGAAGAACCTCAGAGGAGCCCTGCTGGGTCAGACCAGTGATGGTCCCTCTAGTCCAGCATCCTGTTTCACACAGTGGCCAGCCAGTTCCTCTGGAGGGCCAAGAACAGGGCAGAGAGGCCGAGGCCTTCCCCTGAGAAGAACCTCAGAAGAGCCCTGCTGCATCAGACCAGTGAAGGTCCCTCTAGTCCAGCATCCTGTCTCACACAGTGGCCAGCCAGTTCCTCTGGAGGGCCAACAACAGGGCAGAGAGGCTGAGGACTTCCCCTGAGAAGAACCTCAGAAGAGCCCTGCTGGGTCAGACCAGTGATGGTCCCTCTAGTCCAGCATCCCATCTCACACAGGGGCCAACCCATTTTTTCTGGAGGGCCAACTACAGGGCTGCAGGGTTCTTCAGAGGTTCTTATTAGGGGAAGACCTCAGCCTCTATATCTTCTTACTGGGCCTCCAGAGGAACTGGTTGGTCACTGTATGAGCCAGTTTGGTGTAGAGGTTAAGTGTGCAGACTCTAATCTGGGAGAACGGGCTTTGATTCCCCACTCCTCCATTAGCACCTGGATGACCATAGTTCTGCTGGATGACCATAGTTCTGGCACAGCTGTTCTTGAAAAAGAGCAGTTTCCGTCAGGGCTCTCTCAGGCCCACCTACCTCACAGGGTGTCTGTTGTGGGGAGGGGAAGGGAAAGGGGTTTGTAAGCTGCTCTGAGACTCCCTTGGGTAGTGAAGGGCGGGGTATAAATCCAATCTCTTCTTCTTCGATGAGACAGGATGCTAGTCTAGATGGACCACTGATCTGATTCAGCAGAACTCTTTGTGTGTTCTTACCAGCAGAAGACCTCGGGTTATGCCTTGTTGTTGGGCCTTCTCAGGAACTGGTTGGCCACTGTGTGAGACAGGATGCTGGACTAGATGGACCCTCACTGGTCTGACCCAGCAGGGCTCTTCTGAGGTTCTTCTCAGGGGAAGGCCTCGGCCTCTCTGCCCTGTTGTTGGCCCTCCAGAGGAACTGGTTGGCCACTGTGTGAGACAGAATGCTGGACTAGATGGACCTTCACTGGTCTGATCCAGCAGGGCTCTTCTGATGTTCTCATCAGGGGAAGGCCTCGGCCTCTCTGCCCTGTTGATGGCCCTCCAGAGGAACTGGCTGGCCACTGTGTGAGACAGAATGCTGGACTAGATGGACCTTCACTGGTCTGATCCAGCAGGGCTCTTCTGATGTTCTCATCAGGGGAAGGCCTCGGCCTCTCTGCCCTGTTGATGGCCCTCCAGAGGAACTGGCTGGCCACTGTGTGAGACAGGAGGCTGGACTAGATGGACCCTCACTGGTCCGATCCAGCAGGGCTCTTCAGGTGTTCTTATCAGGGGAAGAATCTTGGCCTTTTGTCTTGTTGTTGGCCCTCCAGAGAAACTGGCTGGCCACTGCATGATGCAGGATGCTGGACTAGATGGATCACTGGTCTGATCCAGCAGGGCTCTTTTGATATTCTTAGAATATCAGTTGGTGGCTTTCCAAGGGACAGTTTGCTGTACGGCAAAAGAGACTCCCGGCCTTTCAGCAACACCACCGTTTTCAATCCCCATTCCTTAGGAAACAAACAGAAAATCTCCGATGTGCTGGCTCAACAGACTCCGGTCCCAAACCGCCAGTACTTAAATCAGTGGCACTTAAGAGCCTTTTACAATAAGCAGCTCCCTGTTTCTCTCTCCCTGCCCTGAACGGAGCACCGAATCAAATGGGAAGCACAGCTGTGGCTTCCCTCATTTACTTTGCTGGTGGAGGGGAGGGAGCGAAGGCACTGCAGGAGCCCCCCCCCCCCCCCCCCCCGAAGCCTGGAGGAGCTGATGCAGCAAAGAATAACGCAATTAATATTTCTGTTTGCTCCTCAGGGTCCCCAAATTTCATTTATATGAGCCAAGGCTTATTGCATGTTACACACACACACACACACACACACACACACACACAATCATACGCTATGGTGAATGAACTAGCAATAGGGTTGCCAAGTCTAGGTTGGGAAATACCTGGAGACTTTGGGGGTGGAGCCAGGAGAGGGCGGGGTTTGGGGAGGGGAGGGGCCTCAGCATAGTACAATGCCATAGAGTCCACCCTTCAAAGCAGCCATTTTCTCCAGGGGAGCTGACCTCTGTCAGCTGGAGAACAGTTGTAAAAGCGGGAGATCCCCAGGCCCCACCTGGAGGCTGGCAACCCTAACTAGCAAAAAGCTCATTATGGTAGGAGGTATTATAGCCAAACGTCAATTATAGCCAAACGTCAAGAATTATAGCCAAACGTCAAGAAGACAAAAGGAATGACAGCTGGGAAAATACACAACTTGATGGTTGACAATGAAGAAACGGTAGAAAAGAGCAAGATTCCAGTAGCACCTTAAAGACTAACTAAAAAATGTGGCAGGGTAAGCTTTTGTGAGTCACTGCTCACTTCTTCAGATACAGCTAGAATGGGAGTCCGTCTACCCTATTTACTGGAAAGTGGAGTGATTTCAGATGCTGAATGACATTAGCAGGGAAATGGCAATAGCAGGCATGATTGGATGTAGATGAAATAAGCAGAGGGATAACAGGCGTGGAGAAATCAGCATTGGTAATGAGACAGGAAACCTAGGTCTCGATTCAGTCCCCCTGCCATGAACCAGACTCTTGCTATTTTATACTGAGAAAGATTGCTGAATTGCAACTGATAATGGAGCTCAAGGCAATGCATTCACCTTGACTGAATGGGACAGTCAGGAGGAGGAGGAGGAGGAGAGGAGGAGGAGGAGGAGGAGATGAAGATGAAGATGATGACAAAGAGGAGGAGGAGGAGGCAATGATGATGAAGAAGTTGATGAAGAAGAGGAGGAGGTGGAGCTAAAGAAGATGATAATGAAAAAGAAGATGAAGAAGAGGAGGAGGAGGAGATGATGAAGAAGAAAATGAAGACAAAGATGAAGAGGAGGAGGAGGAGGAGGAGGAAGAGGAGGATTTATACTCTGCCCTTCACTCTGAGTCTCAGAGCAGCTTGCAATCTCCTTTCCCCTCCCCTCCCCACAACAGACACCGGACATGTCGACGCTCTAGCATTTTGGGCAAAAATTCTATGGTAACCATAGAGTTTCAGTGATGTCATCTTGTTGACCACATCGACGTGGAAGGGGGCTGTTCAGGGTAGGGCTTCCCCCACTGGCCAGCTGACCAGTGGCAGATTGGAGCCCCTGAAATTGGGGGAAAACCCACCCTGAGTGGGGGTCTGGCAACCCTATCTACCACTGAGCCATGCTTCTTCCCTACACATCCAGCTCATAGAACCATCCTGCAGCCTTTGCCCTGTAGAAATCCAGCCAGCGTCAAGGTTAGAAGAAAGGTCTTGTCTTGGCCACAGCACTCCTAACGGCAGAGCTCTATTTTGCAGGGGAAAATGAACATCCGTGGGAACTGGGGTGGTAAGCAAAGCTTGTTCCCAGCCACTAGTTGATGACTCTTTCCAAACTTCCAGTGGTTCGAAATAAGTAGCTGCATTCACCAAGTTCTGCTTTGGTCCCAGACATCTGGGAGAAAGTCTGGCATATAAAATGTTTTATAGAGATAGATAAAATAAATATTGTGACGCTTCTTGCTCTGTCGGCTTCCCATGCGTGTCTGCGCTTAATTCAGAGTTCTGGCTGTGACCCACAAAGCCTTCGATGACCGGAGTTATCAGAAGGATGCTCTGCTGTTACAGTAGAAAAGAGGCAGAGTCCAGGAGCACCTTAAAGATGAACAACATTTGTGGCAGGGGAGGAGCTTGCGTGAGTCGCTGCTCGCTTCTTCAGATAACAGCTAGAATGGGAGTCCATTTGTCCTATTTATTGGAAAGCGAAGTGATTTCAGACGCCGAAAGACATTAGCAAAAAAAAGAAGAAGAAGAGAAGAGATTAGATTTATACCCCGCCCTTCACTCACTTAAGAGTCTCAGAGCGGCTTACAAACTCCTTTCCCTTCCCCTCCCCACAACAGACACCCTGTGAGGTAGGTGGGGCTGAGAGAGCTCTGAGACAACTGTCCTTGAGAGAACAGCTGGTACAGAGCTATGGCTTGCTCAAGGCCATCCAGCCAGGTGCAAGTGGAGGAGTGGGGAATCAAACCCGGTTCTCCCAGATTAGAGTCCGCGCACTTAACCACGACACCAGACTGGCTCCCAGTTTGTGAGATACACAGATGAAGTGAGATACACAGATGAATACAAAAAGTGGGAAAACAAAAAAAGGGGAAAATCCTCTGTACAGTGAAACCTCCAAAAATACTCAGACACCAAATATAATGTTTACAAATTATTTGCATCGTCAGCAATAACAAACATACAAAACGATCTTGATTCCAATCTTGAAATTCGTATAAAATAAATTGGGCAAACAGGGAAAGATCCAAGTTAATGAATCACAGAACAAAGGGTTTAAATCTAAACGGAATATTCAAAAGTCCACTCAGAGGAAGAAGAGATTGGATTTATACCCCGCCTTTCACTTGGAGTCGCAAAGTGGCTTACAATCTCCTTTCCCTTCCCCTCCCCACAACAGACACCCTGTGAGGTAGGTGGGGCTGAGAGAGCTTTGACAGAAACTGCCCTTTTTCAAGGACAGCTCTGAGGGAACTATGCCTTGCCCAAGGTCATCCAGCAGGTGCAAGTGGAGGAGTGGGGAATCAAACCCAATTCTCCCAGATTAGAGTCTGCGCACTTAACCACTGCACCAAACTGGCTCAGTACACCAGTGGCACTTCAGGTGAGTCCGTTCTCTTTCAATGCTTCCTCTAACCTGTGGAGTCCTGCGAGCAAAAAATTCTACTTTGTGAGCCACTAGCATTAAAGCCGTGAGCAAGCAGTTTGGTGACTGCATAAATTAGTTTGCTCTGGAGCCATCCTTCCTGAGCGACGACAAAAATGAGCTCGCTCACACGAACTCAGTTTAGAGGGAGCGCGGTGGCAAAATATTAGCCCGTTTCGATGGCTGCTGGCTGGGAGGTAATGAATCTAAAGGCTATGGGGTCCCAACCTATCTGTAATAAAGACAGACATGTGAGCAGCAGGCCGGGTGTGTACAGAGCGGTGGCTGCCAGAAAAGGGTAGTGGCGGGGGGGTTAAGTAGAGAGAGAAGGAAGACATATTTCTTGGTCCAGCCACGTGTAGGCTGGATTGTCTATAAATCTCCCCAGGAAAGGGAGTCAGTCCCTTCTAAGCTCCTCTGGATTTCCATCTCCTTCCTCGGCAGTAAAAAGGCGATTGGGCCCGTGTCCCAGAACAGACAGCTTTGAGAGGCGCCAAGATGCAGTTCTGAAGCACAGGGACAACACTGGGAGATTCGGCGCTGGCTTTTCCCTCCGTTGTTTTAACAAACCCTCCTTGGCACAGAAATTCCGCTCCGCACCCCATGCCACTTTCGCTTCCTTCGATCGTCGGGTTTTATGGCAGCCTCCGCACTCCGTGCCGCTTTCGCTTCCTTCAGTCGTCGGATTTTATGGCAGCCTCCGCACTCCTCCTGCTGTCCCTTTGAGTGCCAGGGGGGGAAGAACAGGTTCCCAGAAGAGCTGGCAACTCTAACTGACATCTTGTGCCTAAAGTGAAAACTGGGTTTTCCCAAGTCACACTTTTAACAATTACACAAAATCAGAGCCAGTTTGGTGTCGTGGTTAAGTGTGCGGACTCTAATCTGGGAGAACCAGGTTTGAATCCCCACTCCTCCACTTGCACCTGCTGGATGACCTTGGGCAAGCTGTAGTTCTGGCACAGCTGTTCTTGAAAAAGGGCAGTTTCTGTCAGAGCTCTCTCAGCCCCACCTACCTCAAAGGGTGTCTGTTGTGGGGAGGGGGAGGGAAAGGAGTTTGTAAGCCGCTCTGAGACTCCTTTGGGTAGTGAAGGGCGGGTTATATATCCAATCTCTTCTCTTCTTCTTCATTTTCTTCTCCTCCTCCTCCTCAAGGGCAACTTGGCTAGGCCGATCATTTCATTTCCCTATTTCATTTCTTTTCATATTTAATTCTTTTCTTTACGATGGTTTTGATTCTTGGCTTTTCATCCCCAATTCTGTGGATTTCTTTGACCCGGGTGCGCCTTATGCACAGATTCTGTACGGCAGCGGCAAAGTACAACATAAAACTTTCGTGATACTTATAGCACGTATCACATGCCACGCTGATTGGTAGATGTGCGAATAATGTTGAAAAACACATAAATGTTATATGGGAAGCGTTTGGCACCAGGGCCCAGAAAAGGGTGTGAAAAACAAATCACAGGTTTGATCCGCACTAGGGAGAAATAAAATGGAAACCGGGATTTTCAGGTCAAAACGAGAGAGATGAGAAATTGGAGGATTCCACAAACGGGGCCAAAGCGCCCTGCTATTTGAGCTCACATTATCCAGAATAAGTCTAGCGGCAGGCACAAACTCAGACTATGAACCTGTGTCTAGCTTCCTAACTGGGGTTGCCAAATTCCAGGTGGCACCTGGAGATCTCCCGCTATTACAGTTGAGCGCCACACGAGCAAGATCGGTTCCCTTGGAAGAGAAGAGAAAAAGACATTGGATTTATATCCCGCCCTTCACTCACTTGGAGTCTCAGAGCAGCTTACAAACTCCTTCCCCTTCCCCTCCCCACAACAGACACCTTGTGAGGTAGGTGGGGCTGAGAGAGCTCTTTCCCAAGCTGTCCTTGAGAGAACAGCTGGTACAGAGCTATGGCTTGCCCAAGGTCATCCAACCAGGTGCAAGTGGAGGAGTGGGGAATCAAACCCGGTTCTCCCAGATTAGAGTCCGCGCACTTAACCACTACACCAAACTGGCTCTTTGAGGAAATGCTGCTTAGGAGGGTGGACTCAATGGCTGTATACCCTACTGAGGCCCCTCCCCTTCCCAAACCCCACCCTCCCCAGGCTCCACCCCCAAAACCTGCAGGTATCTCCAAATCAAGAGCTGGCAACCCTATTCCTAACCCTAGGCAGATTTTACTTTTCGAGGCTATCAGGCTGTGGTCACACGCACTAGTTGAAGCAGAGGGGAAGAGAGGCTATTTCCTCCGGAGGAATTTGACACGCAGTTGCAAGATCACACAGCCCTTTGAATCTGCGGCTGCAGCCTGTCACTGTGTTATCAGATGCAACTGTGGGTTGCCCTTGCATTTGTTTCCCTTGCGCATAAATGAGGAATCGCACCTCTGCACCAAGGGCACCCTATGGAGTATGCGATGATGTGCATATGACAAAAGGGGGGGGACATGGCATGGAGTTGGGATGGTGTGATCAGACCATCCCGATAACATGAGAGCGTGCTTGATTGATCAGACAGGGGAAAGTCCATCTGTGGCCCATTGGCAAGCATTGGGACCAGACTTTCCCCAGTGTCTTTTAACTCCACTTCCGTGGCGGAGCAGCATGGGTTGCCGACGACTGCGGGACGCTTCCCAGATTTTGCTGTCTGATCACTCCCTTTACATCTGTCAGGCGTTCGCACCTATGTCGGATCTAAAGGAGTGTGTGATCACAGCCTCACATAAGAATATAAGTGGAACCATGCCGGATCAGACCACTGGTCCATGTAGTCCAGCATTCTATTTCATACAGTGCCAGCACAGCTTAGCTCAGGAGGCCTGCAAGCAAGTCGTGGAGTCCAAAATCTCCCCTATTGTTACCCCGGGGCACTGGTATTCATAGAGTGACTGCCACGGAACATGAAGGTTCCATTTAGTCCTAATGGCTAACAGCCACTGATGGACCTTTCCTCTGTTTCATTTAATTAGATTTGTATCCCACCCTCCCCGCATAGCAGGTGCAGGGTGGGTTCCATCATATATAGTATACAAAAACGGTTTCAACCAATTAAAACACATCAAACAAAATATACAGAGCCTTCACAGATGACGAAGAAGAAGAGGAGGAGGGGGAGGAGGAAGAGGAGGGGGAACAGCTCTGAGAGAACTTGTGACTGACCCAAGGTCCCACCAGCAGCTGCATGTGGAGGAATGGGGACTCAGACTCGGTTCTCCCAGATTAGAGTCCAGACTCCTAACCACGACACCAAACTGGTAGTTGGAGTTCCAAGTGGTTATTCAGATCGGATTCTATAAATGTGTCTAACTTCCTTTTACAGACAGTTGTATCTTGATGATAGACTATGGGGTGGATATTATTGCCAGCTCACTCCTGGCCATCAGCAGGGGGATGGGGGGGGGGGTTAGGGTTGCCACATCCAGTTTGGGAAACTCCTAGAGATTTGGGGGTAGAGCCTAAGGAGGACAGGCTCCAAAACATCCTCCAAAACATCCATTTTCTCCAGGGGAACTGATCTCTGTAGTCCGGGGATGAGCTGTAATTCCAGGGGATCCCCAGGTCCCACCTGGAGGCTGGCATCCCTCGTCGTGTATCAGAACTCTGTGAAAGAAACAAGCCAAGGGTACACAAAATGGCTGACGTGGACTCCAGATTTCACTAAGGAACAAAAAGGGGGCAGATGTGTCCATCCCAAATGCCAATTCAAGCCTGTGGCTGTACATTCCAGTTTTGCAAGTAAATCTTCCACGGATGCTCAGGGTAACAACAGACAAGGGACCGAGGGGGAGAGCCCCGTTAAAGAAAGGCCAGTTTGACACCGGTTTAAATCTAGACTCTGGGCCTGGCCTTCAGCTGCAGCATTCCAAGCATCAGATTCTCGGCTAGCTTGAAGGCAGCCGCTGCATTCTTGTTTTCAACTCCCTCGTGCCTCTGACTCGTGGGCCGGCCGATGCGGTTATCACAGAGTCTGTATTTTCTGCGAAATTCCCTCCCTGTCTGGTTAACATCACTTAGACAATTTCTCACAGACGCCGTGGAAGGAATGGATGTGTAGAGAGGGATCTCACAGAGGGGAGAAGAGGCCTTATCGTCCACATCGTGCCTCGCCTTGGATTTGAACACCGTATGGCGGCTTGCCTGCCTGGTGCGAAGGGGACATTATATGTGTTTTAGATCAGCTGATAGATAGTGCTGGGGAGGAGCCAGTGGTCATGGTACATGTTGGCACGAACAATGTGGGGAAATGTGAGGTCCTGGAGGAAAAATTTAGGCTGCTAGACCAGAGACTCAAGGCCAGGCCCTCCAAGGTCGCCTTCCCGGAAGTGCTACCTGTTCCACGCGTAGGGCCGGAGAGACAGGCACAGATCAGGAGTCTCAATGCGTGGATGAGACAATGGTGTAGGGGGGGAAGGGTTCAAGTTGGTTAGGCACTGGGATGCTTTTTGGAACAAGAGGGAGCCGTACAAGAGAGACGGTCTCCACTTGTCCTGGGAAGGAACCAGGCTGCTGGCGCTTAAAATCAAAAGGGTGGCAGAGCAGTTTTTAAACTGAATATTGGGGAGAAGCCGACAGGAGATGAAAAATCTCTGGTTTGGGACGGTTCATCCCAAAGAGATGAAGGGGTAGTTGTTACTTTCCTAGAAGGAAATGGATTAGAATTGTCCACTGGGACTGTCCAATGTCCGAAGACGTCTCCATGGTCATGTGGCCGGCATGACTAGACGTCGAGGCACACGGAACGCTGTTCCCTTCCCACCGAAACAGTACCTATTTGTCTACTTGCAATTTCTTGCTTTCGAACTGCTAGGTTGGCAGGAGCTGGGGCCAGAGACGGGAGCTCACTCCGTCATGAAGCATTCGGGTCTCAAACTGCTGAGCTACCAACCTGCCGGTCTGCAGCTCAGTGTCTGAGCCACTTGAGCCACTGTATAGTGGGCTTTAAAAGGAGGTTTAGTTAGACCATTTCACTGAAGTAGATGCTTTCACACATGGCTAAATAATGCAGTTCCGACCCACTTCAGCAACCGTTTGCAAGTGGATTTTGCCATTTCACACCGTCAAATCCAGTTGCAAAGTTAGGGTTGCCAAGTCCGGTGAACTTACTGGCGGCGGGGAGTCCTCTGTCGGCCGGGAGCTTCACCGGCGCGCACGCAAAGTGCACACGCCGGCTGACGTCACCAGAAGTGACGTCGGCACGTCGGGGGCGTTGCCAGGGCGACGCTCTGGCAATCGCCCCCAAACTCTATGGTATCATAGAGTTTTGGGGCGATTGCCAGAGCGTCGCCCTGGCAACGCCCCCAACGTGATGGCGTCACTTCCGAGTGACGTCATTACGTGAGGGAAGTCGTCCAGGCTGGACGACTTCAGGGGCGGGGTTTCCCCCGCCGGCCGAATGCTGGCCGGCGGATCGGGAACCCCTGAAGCGGGGGATCCCCCGCCCCCCGGGCTGACTTGGCCGCCCTATGCAAAGTGCATTGAATGTGGATTGAAAGTGCGTTATTTAGTGTGTGTGAAAGCGCCTATCCATCAATAACGGTCGGCCGTGATGACTATGCTGCCGTCTTGGATTCGTTTTAGTTTGTGTCTGCTGTTGGTAACTTAAATGATATGTTGATGTATTTTAAATGTTTTTTAAGGTTGCAAATCGCCCAGAGTCTGCTTGCAGAGTGGGCGATTCATAAGACTAAATCAATCCACAAAGAAAAGACGGAAGCAAACCACTGTCTTTAGAGGCAGCGACCTTCCGAATACCAGGGAAGGTTTGATCTCTGTGTCTTGCCTGCCCGCCTTCGGGGGGCATCTGACTCGTAAATGTGTGAAACAAGATGCGGGACCAGGTGGGCCATTGTCTGATCTGCTGTTGCCAACCTCCGGATGTGGCCTGGAGATCTCCCAGAATTATGACTGCTTTCCAGACTCCAGAGATCGGTTCCCTGGGAGAAAATGGGGGCTTTGGGGGGGGGGGTGGACTGCATGCCATTATACCCTGCTGAAGCCCCTCCCCTCTCCAAACCCCACCCTACCTAGGCTCCTCCCCCAAATACCCAGGAATTTCCCAACCTGGCATTGGAAACCCTAGTCTGACCCAGCCTGGCTGCTCTTACGTTCATACGCTCCATTTGAGAAATTCTCTGCGTTCGACTAGAGCAAAAGAGACGCGGCACAAGAACGAATTCCCAGAGCGTCACCTGAACGGGACGTCCGCTCATCCCGTGTCAGCCGTTTTTACGAAGTGTGGATTATGGGGCTTGTTACCCAGAAAAGCAGCACGGGAAATTTGAAAATAAACAAGTAAATAAACTGGAAGAAATGTGGCTCGCTTCGTGTCTTGTTTCGGTCCCAGGAGTATATCCATCCTGGGAGCCCGGGACTGGAAACCAGCCGTCCATTTGGAACCTGAGCCGAGCCAAAAGACGGGGAGGGTGGCTTTGGGGAAACGGTTCTTCCGCATCTCCCTTTCTTTGGGGGCAGGTCCCTGGAATAGGTGAGATGGGGCCTCCTAGGTTTGCCAGGTTTCCCCACCACCACCTTGCGTGGCTGATGTCAGGCCATTCACACACCCTCTCGGCCTGACCTACCTCGCAGGGTTGTTCTGAGGATATCATGGAAGACAGGAGAATGATGTCAGCTGCCTTGGATCCTCACTGAGGGAAAACATTGGGTGCAAACGAAGTACATAAGAAGATGGAAGTTCTGTGTTCAAAGGCAGCAATTGGAGTTGTCAACTGCTCCAGGTGGGCCCTGGAAATCTCCTAGAGCTACGATTCATCTCCAAATGAAGAAGAAGAAGAGGAGGAGGAGGAGGGGGAGGAGGAGGAGACTGGATTTATACCCTGCCCTTCACTACCCAAAGGAGTCTCAGAGCGGCTTACAAACTCCTTTCCCTTCCCCTCCCCACCACAGACACCCTGGGAAGTAGGCAGGGCTGAGAGAGCTCTGAGAGAACTGCCCTTTCAAGGACAGCTCTTGTCAGAACTAGGGCTTGCCCAAGGTCATCCAGCAGGTGCAAGTGGAGGAGTGGGGAATCAAACCCGGTTCTCCCAGATTAGAGTCCGCACACTTAACTACTACACCAAACTGGCTCTCTACAGAGTTTGGTTTGCCGAGAGAAATATGGCTACTTTGCAGGCTGAACTCTATGTCATTGTACCTTGCTGGGGTCTCTCCCCTCCCCAAACCCCGTCCTCACCAGGCTCCCCCCCCCCCCCCCCAGTTTTCTAGGAATTTCCGCACCCAGAGTCAGAAGTCCTAGGAGCTGGGCTTAATTCTGATGGTACACACCAGTAACTGTATTTCTTTGGGGCTCTCCCAAATCCCAATCTTGCGTGCTAACCTGCCCCACTCAGCCAGAGGAAGAAGAGAATAGACCCTCAAGTAGGGTGGCCAGAAGCCTTGGGGAGGTGAGAGTCCCCCATGGACAGGTGCCAGTCCCTCACCATCGATCAGCTGGCTGGCAGGGGGGGTGAACTTACCGGTAGAAAGAGTGAGGCCCAGCCGACATTGTAGGGATGTGTCCACGTCACTTCAACATGACCCAGAAGTGACATCATCACAATGGCGATGTCGGGGCGGCCCTCTGGCGTTTGGGCAAAAACTCAGCGGTAAAAGCCAAATCCGCAATTGAATTTTTGCCCAAATCCTAGAGCGCCGCCCCACCATCGCTGCGTGATGAGGTCACTTCCGGGTCACGTCAAAGTGACCTAGACATGTCGTCACAATGGCTGGGTCTCCCTCCCATTCCTGTGAAGTCCCCCCCCATCCCTGACTGGTTGCCAGTTTGGTGTAGCAGTTAGAAGCACGGACTCAGATCTCGGAGAACTGCGTTTGATTCCCCACGTCTCCACGTGCAGCTGCTGGGCGACCTTGGGCAAGCCACAGTTCTCTCAGAGCTGGTCTCTCGCAAGCAGTTCTCAAAAGAGCTCTCTCAGCCCCACCTACCTCACGGGGTGTCTGGTGTGGGGAGGGGGAGGGGAAGGAGATCGTGAGCTGCTCTGAGACTCCAAGTGAAGGGTGGGGCATGAATCCAACCTCTTCTTCATCTGTCCTCAAGAACAGCCCAACGCAGAGGGAAGGGAGAATTAGTAGGAATCGATGCCTTATATATGAATATCTTTTCTTTTCTTTTCAATAGTACTGCCTAGCAATAATTATCTGAACGCCAGTCCTGGGGGCGGGGGAGTTCTTCATGCAGACATCTGGCTACAGTGTTGGGCCTTGCTTACAGGCCTTCCAGGAACATCTTGGGATCGGGATACTGGACTAGATGGACCTCTGCTCTGGTCCAGCACAGCTGCACTTTTACATTCTCATGTGAACTTCAACTTTCTGGACTTTTTCTTTCTTTTGCTCCTATCATGCTTTCGGACCCCTCCATTGAGGATGAGAAACTTCGTTTTGTTTTTTCCGAAGCGCCCTGCGGCCGTCAGAACTCTAACATCTTATAGGATTCACCGAAATCCTCGGGATTTGTATGCCATCCACGACACACTCTCAGCCTAGACCTGCACGGCTTTTCTGCCTGTTCTTCTGGGTTTTGCTCTTCATTGAAGAGCTCTTCACGACTTAACTGACTCCCAAAACAAACCCCAGACTCTGTTTCTTTAGGTCGGCATCCAAGCTGTTCCATTTGACTCCGCAAGCCCCCCCCCCCATTCTTTAGCTTCTCTCTCTCTTTCCTGATCAAACTATTTACTTTTTTGACAGCAGTTTCCAGAATCAATTAATTTGAGACTGAAAAGCCGCTCAGCTGGCGGATCAAGGGATGTTTCCCCCTTCGGGGAGAACTCGAATGAGTTTTGATTTCACTTTATGATTCAGATCGGAGAGTGTTTGGAACGGGGGAGGGGGAGGGAAAAAAAAACCTGTCGTGTTTACAAGCCCGAATTCCAGGTTCGGCATTGCTGCCAGATGTTTGCGGGGAGAGAAGGGTGCCGAGATCGAGGGACAGAGCAAGCGGCTGGAAACCAACACACTGATAACTGGAGCTTGGAGGCTCGAATACACACTTGAACTCACAGTACTGTAATGCCTTTTGGGCATTGCTGACTGATGGGTTCCCCTAAGGGTTGCCAGCTCTGTGTCAGGAAATACCTGGAGGTTTGGCAGGTGGAGCCTGGGGAGGGCGGGGACTGGGGGGGGGAGGGACCTCAGCAGGGTATAATGCCATAGAGGCCACCTTTCAAAGCAGCTATTTCCTCCAGGGGAACTGATCTCTTTCGTCTGGAGATCATTTGCAATAGTGGGAGATCTCCAGGTATGGCAAGGAGGAGGAGGAGGAGGAGGAGGAGGAGGTGAATAGGAAAAGAAGAAGCAGAAGAAGCAGAAGCAGAGGGAAGAGGAGATGGAGAAGGAGAAGAAAGAGATGAAGGAGAAGGAGATGGAGAAGAAGATGAAGGAGGAGGAGGAGAACAGGAGAAGAAAAAAAGCAAAAGGAGAAGAAGGAGATGAAGGAGGAGGAGAAGAAGAAGGAAAAGGAGGAGGAAGAGAATGGGAGAAGCAGAAAAAGCAAGAGGAGATGGAGAAGGAGGAGAAGAAGAAGAAGAAGAAGAAGGAAGAGGAGGAGGAGAATAGGAGGAGAAGAGGCAGAAGAAGCAGAAACAGAAGGAAGAGGAGACGGAGAAGGAGGAGGAGAAGAAGAAGAGGAGGAGGAGGAGAATAGGAGGAGGAGAAGCAGAAGAAGCAGAAACAGAAGGAAGAGGAGACGGAGAAGAAGGAGGAGGAGAAGAAGAAGAAGGAAGAGGAGGAGGAGAATAGGAGGAGAAGAGGCAGAAGAAGCAGAAACAGAAGGAAGAGGAGACGGAGAAGAAGGAGGAGAAGAAGAGGAGGAGGAGGAGGAGAATAGGAGGAGGAGAAGCAGAAGAAGCAGAAACAGAAGGAAGAGGAGACGGAGAAGAAGGAAGAGGAGGAGGAGAATAGGAGGAGGAGAAGCAGAAGACGCAGAAACAGAAGGAAGAGGAGACGGAGAAGAAGGAGGAGGAGGAGAAGAAGGAAGAGGAGGAGGAGAAGCAGAAGAAGCAGAAACAGAAGGAAGAGGAGACGGAGAAGAAGGAGGAGGAGGAGAAGAAGAAGGAAGAGGAGGAGGAGAAGCAGAAGAAGCAGAAACAGAAGGAAGAGGAGATGGAGAAGAAGGAGGAGAAGAAGAAGAAGAAGGAAGAGGAGGAGGAGAATAGGAGGAGGAGAAGCAGAAGAAGCAGAAACAGAAGGAAGAGGAGACGGAGAAGGAGGAGGAGGAGAAGAAGAAGAAGGAAGAGGAGGAGAATAGGAGGAGGAGAAGCAGAAGAAGCAGAAACAGAAGGCAGAGGAGACGGAGAAGAAGGAGGAGGAGAAGAAGAAGAAGGAAGAGGAGACGGAGAAGAAGGAGGAGAAGAAGAAGAAGGAAGAGGAGGAGGAGAATAGGAGGAGGAGAAGCAGAAGAGGCAGAAACAGAAGGAAGAGGAGAAGGAGAAGAAGGAGACAAAGGAGGAGAAGAAGGAGAAGAAGAGTTGGTTTTATACCTCACCTTTCACCAAAGGAGTCTCAGAGTGGCTTACAATCACCTTCCCTTCCTCTCCCCACAGCAGACCCCTGTGTGGTAGGAGGTGGGGCTGAGAGAGCTCTGAGAGAGTTGTGACTGACCCAAGGTCACCCAGCTGGCTGCACATGAAGGAGTGGGGAATCAAACCCAGTTCTCCCAGATTAGAGTCCGCGCACTTAACCACTACACCAAATGGCTTGAGCCACCTGCCTCTAAGTGGGGCCTGGCGATCTCCTGGAATAACAACTGATCTCCAGACAAAAGAGATCTGTTCCCCTGGAGAAAATGGCTGATTTGAGAGGTGGCTTCTATGGCAATCTACCCGACTGAGGTTGCTCCCATCCCAAACCCCCTCCCTTCCCAGGTTTTACCCCCCAAATCTCCAGGAATTCCCCACCCAGAGTTGGCAGCCTTAGGCCTGGAGATCTGCCCAAATTACAGCTGATTTCCAGACTTCACAGATCAGTTCCTCTGCAGAAAATGGCAGCACTGAACGGAGGGCTATGGCATTATAACCCACAGAGGTCCCTCTCCTCTAGGGATGCTAAATTCCTCCTGGCAACTGTCTGGGGATGGGGAATGTTCCGGAAGTGATGTCATCACATTGGGACATCATGGGGACACTCTGGTATAAGGGCAAAAACTCTATGGTGAAAAATGGCTTCTACCATAGAAGAGGAAGAAGAAGAAAAGGAGGAGGAGGAGGAGATTAGATTTATACCCCACCCTTCACTACCCAAAGGAGTCGCAGAGGGGATTACAAACTCCTTTCCCTCCCCCTCCCCACAACAGACACCCTGCGAGGTAGGTGGGGCTGAGAGAGCTCTGACACAAACTGCCCTTTTTCAAAAACAGCTGTGCCAGAACTACAGCTGGCCCAAGGTCATCCAGCAGCTGCAAGTGGAGGAGTGGGGGAATCAAACCCGGTTCTCCCAGATTAGAGTCCGCGCACTTAACCATTTCACCAAACTGGCTCTCCGTTTTTACCCCAAAGACCAGAGCATCACCGTGATGTTGCCAACATGATGACGTCACTTCCGGTAGATACCAGAAGTGATGTCACCACATCACTGGGCCTCCTCCCTGCTCCTTGTAAGTCCCCCGGGGGGGTGGGGCCTGGCAGCGGGGGATGCCAAGCCTTCAGCAGGGGGGCTGGGAATCCTACCTCCCCTGGTTCCGCCCACAAAACTTCCAGGAATTTCAACTCATGTATGGAGATCAATTCCTAGGTTTGCCGGCCTCTAGGTAGGGCTGCTTTGGATTGAGGTCAACTGCTACAGCCAGTCCGGTCGCCGTGAGTGAGCAGAGGGCTTCAAGGAAGCTACAAACTCAGGAGCGTCACTTTACCCGCTTACTCGGCTTACGGAGCTCCACAGAGCCACGTCGCAACTTTAGAAGAGAAATCCTTCTCTCTTTATTTGAGAAGTACACTTTTGGATAGGAAAGAGCAGAGACCGATCGATTACTAACTTCCTAGCGAAAGGATGGAGGCGGATGGCGAGAGGCCCGTCTGCCCCGTGGTGCCAAAAGAGGGCCACGTGTCCCTCTCTTGGTGCGTGCAGGCCGAGAGCAAGTCCTCATTCAGAGTGAGAGAGGAGCAGGAAAGGGAAATCGGTCCCCGGGATCACAATCAGCATAAGAAAGAGGACAGTGGCAGAACAGCTGGTAGAGGAAGAAAGGTCAGCGTTAGGGTTGCCAAGTTACTTACCAGTTTGAGCGAGGGAGTCCCGCTCTTGGACCGGGACCCTTGCGTGCGTGCGGTGCAATGACATTGCCCGGAAGTGACGTCATCACACCGGGCACGTCACTGGGCAATGCTCTGGTAATCGCCCTAAAAACTCTATGGTACCATAGAGTTTTCAGGGCAATTACTAGGGCGTTGCCCTGTGACGTGCTCAGCATGATGATTTCACTTCCGGGCAACGTCATCGCGCCAGACATGTTGGCCTGATGTGGCCATTTCGGGGGTGGGGTTCCCCCCACCGGCCAAATCCAGACCGGCGGATTGGGGACCTATTTATCAGGGGAATCCCCAGAAAAAAAGATGTGGCTCAAAACCACATTCAAAGACCCCAAGTCAGTCCACCGTACTGACTGCAGAGTCACCCCCTGAACGGCCCTAAAACGGCCCTAAAACTGTATGCAGACAGCCACCATAAAACCGTGAGCTCAAACGAAGTGAAAGGGTCATGGGCATGGATGAGGACGAGCTGACTGAGCCTGCAGAAACCACAGCTGGCCCCTCTGAAGCAGAAGAGGATAATAGCTGCCAAGTGCCTGTAACAGCAGGCTTCACACCTGGCTCAGATAGGAAGGAAGAACTGCAAGCTGAAAGTCCTCTTGACTCACCCCCACATGTGACTCGTTTAAGGGAGTGACTCCGGCAAATCTTAGCAACCAAGCGAAGAGAGGCCAGGCTACAAGGGAGGCGCTCAGCTAGCCCAGAGTGTTAACAGGAGCCTGAGTGATCGTGAAGCTGGCTAACTGGCAACAGCATTTAACTCCACACTCCGGGCAGTGTTCTTTGTGGGAGCAACAAGTCAGCTTCATGCTGCTTGCATCCACCTCGGCTCTTGCACTTAGACCTTCAGACCCCCTGACTTTGGACTTGCCTCTGTGTCCCTGGCTCCTGAGAGAGCCAGTCTGGTGTAGTGGTTAAGTGCGCGGACTCTAATCTGGGAGAACCGGGTTTGATTCCCCACTCCTCCACTTGCACCTGGCTGGATGACCTTGGGCAAGCCGTAGCTCTGGCACAGCTGTTCTTGAAAAAGAGCAGTTTCTGTCAGAGCTCCCTCAGCCCCACCTGCCTCACAGGGTGTCTGTTGTGGGGAGGGGAAGGGGAAAGGAGTTTGTAAGCCGCTCTGAGACTCCAAGTGAGTGAAGGGCGAGGTATAAATCTAATCTCTTCTTCTCTTCTTCTTCTTCTTCCTGACCCCGGCTCGGCATTGGACTACGCTTCTGGTTAGTGGTTTTGGACTTAGCTCTGTGTTTCTGGCTTCTGACCCCAGCTCGGCTTTGGACGCTGCACTGTCTTCTTGGCTCCTGACCTTGGCTTTTCTGGACTTCCTTTGACTGGCACCCCAGCCCGTGACAGAAAGTGGCATCCAGTCTGGACACAGCCATGAAGTCTGACAATTGATCAACGTGAAAGTGGCAACGCAACATGAGGGGGATTTCTTTTCCAGCGTGGGTTTGGTAAAACTGGGGATCAAATGCTGGATGCAGACGGGGCTTCAGTCTGGAGGTCTGAGACAGGGGACATCGCATCTGGAACTTCTGACACTTTGGAGGTTAGAATCTACGGTGTTGTACCCTCCTAAAGTCCCTCCCCGACATGCACCCCAACCTCCCCAGGCTGCACCCCAAATCTCCGGGCATTTCCCATCCTAGACTGGGCAACCCAACTGCCGTCTCTTGTCTCACGCTAGGCCTTCGGTGAGTTTTGTGGGGTTCCTAAAGTGGGGTAGTGGGTTGCGCCTGGGGTTTGCGGCTGGGCCTACCCCGGCCCAAGGGGGAGCCTCTCTTCTTCTGTGGCTGGCCCCAACCGGCCCCTCCCAGTCCTGTGATTTCCTGAAATGGATGACTGACGTCCAGACATCCACTGCTTGTTTTTTCTTTCCCCTTTTCTCCCCAAGCTTGAATTAATATTTGTTGTCTTTGTACACACATCTGATAGCGATCAAAGCCAGAAACACTTTCCATCCGTGTGTTCGAATAACGCCATATCCTTGCGAGGGGCTTTGAAGTCGGAATCTTTCAAAAACAGCTCGGGAGATGTTTGGATTGTTGTTGATGGGTGTTCCTCTCTCTCTCTCTCTCTCTCTCTCTCTGTCTCTCTCTCTCTCTCTCTCTTTCACACACACACACATTCTTCTTTGTTGCCGTCTTAAAGCTCGCTTTCCTGACGATGGAGCTGTTTGAAATGTGGCAAAGAGGCAAAGGCGGATCAAGATCTCTCTGTTTTCTTCTTGCCGCTTGCCAGACTTCTCCAGATACGGAATTTGCACATGTTCAAAGCAGAAATAAACTATTAACATTTTTCCCCCCTCGCTTCTTGGATCGGGATGAAGGCGTCGGCAGAACAACATGGCCGGACATTCTGTGAACCCTCATGTGAAAGCTATTAGGCGGCGAACATTGAACAGGGACCGGTTTCCCTCCAGTCAAACCTAATAAAAAAGACACAAAAAATATGGACGGACTGCTCGGGTTCTGGTTTGGAACCCGATTCCCTCCTGCATTGTTAAGAGCAATGAAGAAAATTAGACGCTCGAGACATGCCTCCTTTGGATGTGGCTCAAGGTCATGGACAAGGGTTGCCAAACCCCAGGTGAGCCCAGGAATTAGGGCGCGTTCATATGGCTCTTTTGAGCTGTGCCAGGCACAAGTGCCTGGTGGATTTAAAGTGCACGTCCAGATCACAACATCTGGGAATCGTGCCACTTCCGTGAGTAGCCTGTCAATCCCCGTCGGGGATCCGTACTTAAAAGATAATGGTGAAAGTCTGGTCTAAAGCTGGCCAATGGGCCAATGCAAGACTTTCCGCTGTCAGGTCGTACCTCCGGCGCACAATCAGCCCATAGGGATGGTCTCCAGACCATCCCGAACAGCCACCATTAAAAAAAAAAAACTCTTAGCAATGTGCGCATAACCGTTTAAACATGCAATGTCCCCACAGCTCCACTCAAGCCATCCAAACAATTTAATGTTTCTGAAGGTCCTCTGAACTTTATTAACTTTATAAACTGAAAGGGTACCTAGAGGAAGGTACCGTTGGCGCATGCACAGATAAACAAGTACATGGTAAGGCGCATATGTGCATGCACAGACAGGATTTTTTTTAAAAAAGCCGACCACATGGCTCCTTATGGTGGATGCCATTTAGACAATCCACCGCGGGAGTCACGCGCGGTAAAGTGCTTCACAAGTGGGCTGTCTGGTTATGCAACGCTGGATCAAAAAGATCGAGCTCAAATTACAGCTGGGTCAATGGCAGGATTAGCTGCCCATCTGAACACACCCTTACACAACTGACCGCCAGATGATAGAGATCAGTTTCTCTGGAGAAAATGGCTGCTTTGGAGGATGGATTCTATGGCTGCGGTCACACACACAACATTATACCACTTTCAATCCACTTCCAGTGTACTTTGGAACTGGATTTTCCTATGTGAACTGGCAAAATCCAGTTGGAAAGTGCACCCAAAGAGAATTGAAAGTGGATTATTTAGTGTGGGTGACCACAGCCTATGGCATTATACCCCCACTGAGGTCCACCTTCTTTATGCTTACTCTCATCCTCTGTTCTTAGACCAAGGTCTTGAAAAATAAAAATGAAAAACTTAAATAAAACCCACATCTAAAAACACCTCCCATTGACAGTTCTCTGCAGCCGCTAGGAATCGAGCAATGAAGATGAGGAGGAGGAGGAGGAGGAAGAAATTAGATTTATACCCGCCCTTCACTCCGCGTCTCAGAGTGGTTTACAATCTCTTTTCCCTTCCCCTCCCCACAACAGATGCCCTTTGAGGTAGGTGGGGCTGAGAGAGCTCTTTCGAGAACTGCTCTTGAGAGGACAGCTCTGAGAGAACTTGTGACTGACCCAAGGTCATACCAGCAGCTGCATATGGAGGAGGAGGAGAAGAAGAAGAGAAGAAGAGATTGGATTGGACTCACTTGGAGTATCAGAGTGGCTTACAAACTCCTTTCCCTTTCCCTCCCCACAACAGATACCCTATGAGGTAGGCAGAGCTCAGAGAGAACTGCCCTTGAGAGAACAGCTCTGAGAGAACTCATGACTTGCCTAAGGTCATCCAGCAGCTGCAGGTGGAGGAGTGGAGAATCACACCTGGTTCTTCCAGATTAGAGTCCATGTACTTAACCACTACACCAAACTGGCTCTAATAATAAGTAGGTTGGAAATCGGAATCCTTTGAGATGAACTGAACTTTTTGCTCTAATGTTGCTAGAGGAAGATTACCAACCATGACTTCCAGACATACTCATGCACACATAAAAAAAAAAAAATACTCACCAACCCCCCCCCCCAAACGCAATTGGTCTACAGTGTTCCCTCTAAGCTGAGTTAGTGTGAGCTAGCTCACAGTTTTTTAGCCTCCAGCTCACACATTCTTGCCTTAGCTCAGGAAGGAGGGCTCCAGAGCAAACTGATTTATGCAGCAGCCAAAGTGCTCGCTCACAACTTCAATGCCAGGAGCTCACAAAGGTGAATTTTTGCTCACAAGACTCCACAGCTTAGAGGGAGCATTGGAACAAATGCTGCTGCTGTCCTCTTTTTGCCTGTCACCTTCTTGGGGCCACCGGAGAGCACCTTCTTCCTTACCCCTGCCAGCCACCCTCCCACCCTGCCGGGGATCTGATTATTCCCGGTGCCAAGAGTGTTGATCCTTCCTTTGTTATTTACAGTATTTGCAAGCTGCCCTTTCAGGCCGGGCCCAGCAGATTCTGAAATGCAGCCTGGCCAATCAGATCTGGCAAGGCAGTGGTCACAATGGAAAGTGAGGGCAATCGAGGGCAGGCAGGAGAGGGAACATTTTCCAAAGGAGTGCCAAAAAAAGAATCACGTAATCCCCTCTCCCTTCAAAAGGAGAAAGTATCCCTGGCAGCTTTGAAAGGGCATGAGCAAAACAGAGCCATTGCAACTCCCCTTCCAATTTATGCGTCTGATTTTGTGATGAACCACTCGGGGACGGGGGGTATACAAGGTTTGCAGCAAAACAGTCTGACCCACAGTGGCATGAAAAACTTGAGCAGAGTAACCAGGGGTCATTTCGTAGAAAAAGAGGTGCAGGAGCTCATTAGCATAGCTCATTAGCATAACTCATTTGCATATGCCACACCCCCTAACATACCGGAAGTGTGTCAGAAGGCCACACCCACCCCTCAGGCTCCACTCCACAGGTGAGTGAAACTGACCTGCTCTTCCTCCATTCCCTTCCCCATCCAATACTTTGTGCAATAAAAAGAAGCGTCAAGAACACACCCTCATTCTCTTCCTGCTCCCTTGAAACCACCAGGTTTCAAGTAGACTTGAGATACCGAGGACATGTGCACCACCCATCCCTTTCCCTTCCCTTCCCCTCCCCACAACAAGACACCCTGTGAGGTAGGTGGGGCTGAGAGAGGTCTTTTGAGAACTGCTCATGAGAGAACAGCTCTGAGAGAACTTGTGACTGGCCCAAGGTCACACCAGCAGCTGCATGTGGAGGAGTGGGGAATCAAACCCGGTTCTCCCAGATTAGAGTCCAACTCCTGACCACTACACCGGGGGGGGCGGGATGGTTTGGTAACATCGCCTTGGCCGCACCCCCTTATTGCCTTACTCGCCAGGAGAACTCTGTATAATTGAAGTCGCCATCTTTTAGAGTTTATGTGTAGGACATGGTAATAGTTTTACCTGTGTGTTTTATTTTGTAAACCCACGAGGGTGTTTTATGTGTGTTAGCCGCCTTGAGCCGGTTCGCTGGCAAGGTGGGATATAAATATAATAAATAAATAATAAATAAATAATACATCAAACTGATGGGGTGGAAGCTGCTGAAGGGTTGGTGAAATTTCTCCAGTACTTATGTGCCATGTGCCCAGATAAAAAATGGTATACTTAGAAAATTTATATGCCACCATGAGCAAGTCTCTGGAAAAGCAGCCCACAGTCATAAAAGGAACAATGATAAAATTATCAATATTAAAACAAAACATTAAAATCAATAAAGACCCTAGCAGGGCTTTCCCCGGGGCGCTGTGCCTCTGCACTGCTCGGGGAAGCCGAGGAGGGGGCGGGGCTTGGTCATGTGCCCGCCCCCTGGGCTCCTCACTCCCGGAGCTGCGCTCCTGTGCGCTCCCACTCCAACGGACCCCTGAGACTAACAAGAGAAGTATAAGACAGAGCTTGATTCGCAGACCTGAGGTTTTAGCTCCTAGGAGGTCAAAGGTGAAGAAAGGGATTGGTGAGAAGTTTTGACCAGTGATGGCGCAGTGCATGAATTACAACCAGAAGGCCCATTTCACTATGGTGGTAATCTGGAGGCTCCTTGTAGAGCTTAATAAAAAAGATCTGTATTCTTGATTTCAAAACCAGCAACGATATACGTATTCAGGAACGCGAGACGCTGACTTCAAGATGAATTCCCATCAGCATTTTTGGGAAACTGAACGGACGTTTCCACACACAAATTCAAAACTTGAGAATCTTGAGCGAGAATTTCCACGCGCCGCTTCAAAATTCAAAGGATCGCCCCCCCTTCCCTGGCGATGCCTCTGCGTATCTGTTTCCGGCGGGGATGCCAGCCATGTGAGTCTGCCGCCGGAGAACAGAATTGGAGTCCAATACCAATTTTGATGTCTGGCAAAGTGGGCTTTGACTTATGACCGCTCATACCCTGGGGGATGTCGTTGGTCTTTAAGATGCGACTGGACTTCATCTGGGCATTGAGCAAGCCGATTTCCAGTCCTGCTGAGATGCCCACCAAATAACCGAAGATCTGCAGAATAGTCCAGATTTACCGTTTCATAAGAACATAAGAGAAGCCGATGTTGGATCAAGCCAATGGTCCATCCAGTCCAACACTCTGTCATACAGTGGCCAAAAACACCAGGTGCCCTCAGGAGGTCCATCAGTGGGGCCAGGACACTAGAAGCCCTCCCACTGTTGCCCCCACAAGCCCCAAGAATACAGAGCATCACTTGCCCCAGAGTTCCCATCTATGCCCTGTGGCTAATGCCCGCTGATGGACCTCTGCTCCAGATGTTTATCCAATTCCCTCTTGAAGCCGTCCAGGCTTGTAGCCACCACCACCTCCTGCAGCAGTGAATTCCATGTGTTAATCACTCTTTGGGTGAAGAAGGACTTCCTTTTATCCATTCTAACCTGACTGCTCAGCAATTTCATGGAGTGCCCACAAGTTCTTGTCTTGTGAGAAAGGGAGAAAAGTACCTCTTTCTCTACCTGCTCTATCCCATGCAGAATCTTGGAAACCTCGATCATGTCACCCCTCATCCGTCGTTTCTCCAAGCTAAAGAGCCCCAAGCGCTTCAACCTTTCTTCATAGGGAAAGTGTTCCAACCCTTTTATCATTCTAGTTGCCCTTTTCTGCACTTTTCCCAGTTTGGTGTAGTGGTTAAGTGCGCGGACTCTAATCTGGGAGAACTGGGTTTGATTCCCCACTCCTCCACTTGCACCTGGCTGGATGACCTTGGGCAAGCCATAGCTCTGTACCAGCTGTTCCCTCAAGGACAGCTTGGGAAAGAGTTCTCTCAGCCCCACCTACCTCACAGGGTGTTTGTTGTGGGGAGGGGAAGGGAAAGGAATTTGGAAGCCGCTCTGAGACTCCAAGTGAGTGAAGGGCGGGGTATAAATCCAATCTCTTCTTCTCTCTTCTTCTTCTTCCCAGTGCTATAATATCCTTTCTGAGGTGCGGTGAATACTGTACACAGTATTCCAAATGAGGCTGCACCATCGATATATACAGGGGCATTCTGATACTGGCTGATATTGGCCTTTTTCACTGCAGTCGCACACTGTCTCGACATTTTCAGTGAGTTATCCACTACGACTACAAGTTCTCTCCCTTGATCAGTCTCTGCCAGTTCAGACCCCATCAACTTGAAACATCATTTCAAGACTGGAACTTTCAAACGCACAAACACAGAAGAGAGAATCAGAAGGCGGGTGGTCTACTGACTGATGGTAGTTGAGAGGTGGTGGATTTATACCCCGCCCTTCACTACCCGAAGGAGTCTCAGAGAGGCTTACAATCTCCTTTCCCTTCCCCTCCCCACAACAGACACCCTGTGAGGTAGGCAGGGCTGAGAGAGCTCTTTCGAGGACTGCCCTTGAGAGAACAGCTCTAAAGGAACTTGGGACTGATCCAATGTCATGCCAGCAGCTGCATGTGGAGGAATGGGGTAATCAAACCCAGTTCTCCCGGATTAGAGTCCGCGCTCCTAACCACTACACCAAACTTGCTCTTGCCAACCTCCAGAGGGGGCCTGGAGATCTCCCAGAATGCGGCCGCACAGCAAATAGTGGGAAATTGACACTTATGATCGGGGTAAAGGGAAGAGCGGGGGCGAAGCAGTGGCTGTGGGAAATTGGCCAGAGTCTACCATCCAAAGGAGGCCTTTTCTCCAGGGGAACTGATCTTGGGGTGCGTTCAGAAAGGCAACTGATCCCGCCATTTGGCACGGCTCTAATTTGATCCCGATCTTTTTTTATCCAGTGTTGCATGACCAGACAGCTCCCCCGTGAATCCCTTACCACGTGCGGACTCCGTGGTAGATTGTCTAGACGGCGTCGACCTGAAGGAGCCGTGCGGTCAGGGTTTTTTAAATTCTGTTTGCGCATGCGCATCTGCGCCTCACTATCTGCTTGTTTTTCCACACATGCGCGGAATTGAATGATTAAAGCACCACCAGCGGTCTCGTCCACTAGGTACCATTTCCATTAACAAAGCTCATAAATTTCACTGGCCCATCAGAAGCATGAAATTGTCCGGACCATTTGAGCGGAGCTCTGCGGCCGTCGCACGTTTATGCATTTATGCACATATTGCTAAGAATTTTTTTTTAATAGTGGCCATTCGGGGTGGTCTGCAGTCAGGCCAACCTGATGGGCTGATTGCGCGCTGGAATGACCAGATGGGGGGAAATCCGTCATTGGCCTGTTGGTATGCTTTGGACCGGACTTTCAGCGGTATCTTTAAAGTACGGCTCCCTGGCGGGGATCGACGGGCTGATCACAGAAGTGGGATATTTCCCAGATGTCATTGTCTGGACATTCCCTTTAAATCCGCCAGGCACTCATGCCTGGGTCGGATCTAAAGAGCCGTCTGATCGCGACCGCTGTCGTCTGGAGATCAGTTGTAATTCTAAGAGATCTCCGGCTGCAGTGAAACCTTCAGGAACAGGGGCAGTAAAAATAATTTGGCTCGTTGGATTATGCTTGTGTGAGCAGCTCAGCACCCGATATGCCAGGAGGCACACCAGAACACTCCTCACTCCTAAGTCGTGGCCGGTTGCCTTTGACCCTGGGAAAGCTTGTTCCCGGACAGAAAGCGCCTTGCAAGTGTTGTTTTTGAACTCTGTCCGTGGCAATAAGCGATGTGCTCCAGAGGTGGGGCTTGGAAATCACGAGGGCGGAGGGCCGGCCGAACCAAATACTTTCCATTTGCTGTGAACCCAAAGATTAGGGGCACATGTAATCCTGCAAATGAGCGATCTGGGAAAGGGAGAAGGGATCCAGGCACGGAGAAGGAATTCCAGCAAAGTGTACATCACACATAGGGTGATAAAACATCTGGAAAACATTACCGGCCCCGATGGCTTGTGGAGACGCAGCGCAGGAATGGCTTTCAGGAGACGCATCGGCGGCCCCGAGCGCGGAATGGAGTGGTGATGGAGGAGGAGTGGGAAGTGCGAATGAGAAGCATGCCGGCCTGCGGGCCAATTTGGCCGTTCGGCTCTAAGTGGTCCTGACACATTTTTACACGGGAGGCGGGAAGGCGGGAAAGTATTTCATGGGCCTTGCTGGCCCTATTCTGGCCATGTGTTCATTTCCACCAAGGACTGTTGTTCTCCTCTTCTGCTGTCATTTGGGGGTGCAGGAGCTCATTAGCACAACTCATTTGCATACCTCATTTGCATATGCCACACCCCCTGACATCACCAGAAGTGTGTCAGAAGGCAACACCCACCCCTCAGGCTCCACTCCACAGGTGAGTGAAACTGACCTGCTCTTCCTCCATTCCCTTCCCCAGCCAATACTTTGTGCCAGAAAAAGAAGCATAAAGAACACGCCCTCATTCTCTTCCTCCTCCCTTGAAACCACCAGGTTTCAAGTAGACTTGAGATACCCAGGACAGGTGCACCACCCATCCCTTCCCCTTCCCCTCCCCATTTCACCAACCCTTCAGCAGCTTCCACCCCCTCAGTTTGGTGTAGTGGTCAGGAGTTGGACTCTAATCTGGGAGAACCGGGTTTGATTCCCCACTCCTCCACATGCAGCTGCTGGTGTGACCTTGGGCCAGTCACAAGTCCTCTCAGAGCTGTTCTCTCAGGAGCAGTTCTCAAAAGAGCTCTCTCAGCCCCACCTACCTCACATGCGCAAACTTAGGGGGGAAAAACACTCGACATACACTCCCATGTGATCGCGATTGTCTGGAGTAAAAAAAAAAAACCCCGCAATGGAGCAGGGCGATTTAAACCGCCTCCAGCACGCCGTCTGAACACACCCCAAGAGTAGTTTGACATTGGCACTCATTACAGGGGTGGGTGCGGGTTGGGTTGCCAGCCTCCAGCTGGGGCCCAGAGATCTTCTGGAGATCGGTTCCCCTGGAGAAAACAGTTGTTATGGAGGGTGGACTTTATGGCATTATGGTCTTGACCTTTAAAGCCCTATATGGTCTGGGGCCTGCCTACTTGAGGGACCACCTTTCTCCATATGTGCCCCAGCGAGCACTGAGGTCAGGGTCTCAACATCGCCTGACACTCCCTGGCCCGCAGGAAGCCAGGTTGGCCATCACTAGAGCCAGGGCCTTTTCAGTGGCGGCTCCGCACTGGTGGAATGAGCTCCCGGAGAACATCAGGGCCCTGCGGGACCTTAGACAGTTCCGCAGGGCCAGTAAAACGGAGCTCTTCGGCCAGGCCTTCGATTAGGAGCCGCCACTGACCAAAGCGCCAAAAGAACATCTTCTGGCCGATGAGCCTGGATGCTGCCTTGCCGTCGGATTCTATTCCGAATGTCGCTATCGTTTGCATTGTTTTATCTGTATTTGGTTCTGTCTTTAATACTGTATCTATTGTTTTATTGCATTTTAATGTTGTAAGCCGCCTTGAGCCAGCTTGCCCGACAAGGCAGGACAAAAATGAAAACGATAAATAAATAAATAAATTGTACCCTTCCGAGGCCTCTTACTTGAGTCTTCTTAAAGGAAGCATGTGTGAACCAGATCAGGGAGAGAATCATAGATAGAATCACACGCGCAGGATAAAGCGGGGGGGGGGGAGAGGCTGTTTCCTCCAGCGGAAGTTGACCCGCATTTGCGTGATCACACAGTCCTTTGAAGCCGCAGGCACAGCCCGCCTCTGTGTGATCAGACACAACCACAGGTGAGTTGGGGGGGGGGGGTTTGTGTGGTTTTTTTGGCCGTCTGTTTCCAATGCGCTGAAACAAGGGATCGACGATTTGCACCTCAGCCCTGAGGGCTCCCTATGGAGTGTGCGATGATGCGCACACTGAGAAGGGGGGGGAAACAACAGAACAGAGTCGGGATGCCCTGATCAGACCGTCCCGACACCGTGAGAGTGCGCTGCAGTGATCGGATGGGGGGAAGTCTGCCCGTGGCCCGTAGCAACCCTCTTTCTACTGGACTTTCAGAGGTGTCTTTTAAATCCGCTTGTGCGGCGGAGCAACACGGGCTGCTGCCGGCCGTGGGATGCTTCCCAGCTGTTTGTGTCTGATTGCACTCTTTAAATCTGCCCAGCATGCACGCCTGTGTCAGGGCTAATTGTGCATATGATCTCAACCCTCGAATCATAGAGGCGGAAGGGACATTCAAGGGCATCTAGTCCAACCCCCTGTACAGTGCAGAGCTCTTTACATTGCCTGCAACTTACAACTTTTCCACAGTTCCTCGACTTTTTATGCCATTTTCTTCCATTGCACTGAATGTTTCCCATGAAATGTATTCATTTTCAACATTATTTTTGCGTCCATATATCATTTACCACGTATTATCCATATATTACAGGCATACTTAACCTACACTGTACAACAGGGGTCATTTCGTAGAAAAAGAGGCGCAGGAGCTCATTAGCATAACTCATTTGCATATGCCACACCCCCTGACATCACTGGAAGTGTGTCAGAAGGCAACACCCACGGCTCAGGCTCCACCCCCAAAATCTCCAGGTATTTCCCAACTCAGAGCTGGCGAGCCTGCTTTACACTTTGGCTAAAGACACTTGAGGTTTCCTTTGCTCTCGCAGGGAAGCGACCCTACGACAAGCATGAAAACGCAGATCAAGTGCCATATACTGAGCCTTCCGAGAGGCCGGGAGGGCAGGATATAAATCTAAAAAATAAATAAAATAAACAAAAAGTTAGTAAGCTTTTGCTTTTTTCCACAGTGCATCACCATATGTGCCTACTCCTGGACTTGTTACTCCTAGAAGTCCTAGTATGTTTGGACTACAGATTGGTTTGTGATTCCACTGCCTCTGCCTCCCAGCCCTGGCATTCCTTGGAGGTCTCCCATCCAGGGTACTTGCCAGAGTCTTAGCTTCCAAGATCTGATGAGATCGGGGCAGGGAAATGCGGATGAAGCAGAGGAAGTTTAGGGGAACACAAACCGTATGGCAGGAGTGACACCAGAAGGGAAGGTTAAACCGTTTAAAGCTGTACCGCTTGGCTCTGGGACAAAGAGGAGGGGGACGCAGTAACAGCTGAGAAGCCTCCAAAGCCGACATGCAAATCAAGGGGGTGAATGATTTCCAGGGGTTCAAAGGGGATGCCTTAAAAGCAGCCGGAGGAGATCCAGATGGGAAGATTCCAGGGCAGAGGTGGGGGGGGGGAAAGGAGGCTGGGCCGTAGAGCAGACAAGGGGGGGGGCAGGGTCTCAAATGAGACGTTTTAAAACACGAGCTGAATAAAACGAAAGGGTCTCCTCACAGGCTTGCAGGCTTGATTTCCCCCATTAGGATCTGACACTTTCTGGGAGCTTATCGATCGGTATTTAAAGCGACATGCCCTGGATATCTGATGAACACTTCAGACTGGTCTGCATTTAACTATCTGTTAAAAGGGTAAAGGTTCCCCTTGCTCGAAAGCCAGTCGAATCCAACTCTAGGGGGCGGTGTTCATCTCTGTTTCCAAGCCAAAGAGCCAGCACTGTCTGAAGATGTCTCCATGGTCATGTGGCTGGCATGACTAAACACCGAGGTGCATGGAACGCTGTTCCCTTCCCACCAAAGTGGTCCCTATTTATCTACTCGCAATTCCTTGCTTTCGAACTGCTAGGTTGGCAGGAGCTGGGGCCAGAGACGGGAGCTCACTCCGTCACGCGGCACTCGGGTCTCGAACTGCTGAACCTTCCTGTCTACAGCTCAGCATCTTAACCTCTGAGTCACCGTGGCCCCAAAACTATGTGATAGGGATGGACAAATATGCTCTGTTGGGTGTCTTTTTTCTGATTTTCACAGCTTGCCGTTACGAACACTTGAAGCTGCCATATACTGAACACGACCCTTGGGTCTATCAAGTTAAGTATTGTCTACTCAGACTGGTAGAAGAGGCTCTCCAGGGTCTCAGGTGGAGGTCTTTCACATCACTTCCTTCCAGATCCTTTAACTGGAAAGGCCGGGGATTGAACCTGGGACCTTCTGCCTGCTGGGCAGATGCTCTACCACTGAGCCACTGTGTTGTTTTGCTTATTTTTGCCGCTGAAATGGATGGTTCATTTATTTCTTCTTTCTTTTCCCCCTCTTTTTTTCGAATTTTGATGCATTCGGCATGTGATTTGCTTGCTTTTATAGTCTGGTGTCGTGGTTAGGTGCACGGACGCTAATCTGGGAGAACCAGGTTTGATTCCCCACGCCTCCACTTGCAGCTGCTGGATGATCTTGGGTCAGTCACAAGTTCTCTCGGAGCTGTTCTCTCAAGAACAGTCCTCGAAAGAGCTCTCTCAGCCCCACCTACCTCCCAGGGGGTCTGTTGTGGGGGGGAAGGGAAAGGAGTTTGTAAGCCGCTCTGAGACTCCAAGTGAAGGGTGGGGTATAAATCCAATCTCTTCTTCTTCTTCTATTGACCACTGAGGAAGGCCCAAAGGGGCCAAAACGCGTATGGTCCTTAGGTCAAAAGTTGTATCCATCATTTTGATATGTATTACAAACATTTCTGAATGAAATAAGCTTTAAGAGTCTGATATTTAGACTGTTTCATTTAACCTTATTATGTTTTATTTTTATGTACACCCTAATATATATATTTGTTCTTTTTATAATAATTTACTTGTTAGCTTGACCCTCTCAGATCTCATCTCCAGAAGTCAATCATGACTTGCAGGCTCACACATATGGATTCATTAAAAAAAAGTGGATGCGGCTGTGATCCCACTAGGAAGGGGTCCGTTGGAGCGGGAGCGCACAGGAGCACAGCTCCGGGAGTGAGGAGCCCAGGGGGCGGGCACATGACCAAGCCCCGCCCCCTCCTCGGCTCCCCCGAGCAGTGCAGAGGCGCAGCGCCCCGGGGAAAGCCCTGCTAGGGTCTTTATTGCTTTTAATGTTTTGCTTTAATATTGATAATTTTATCATTGTTCCTTGTATGACTGTGTGCTGCTTCTCCAGAGACTTGCTCAAGGTGGCATATACATTTTCTAAGTATCCCATTTTTTATCTGGGCACATGGCACATAAGTACTGGAGAAATTTCACCAACCCTTCAGCAGCTGCCACCCCATCAGTTTGGTGTAGTGGTCAGGAGTTGGACTCTAATCTGGGAGAACCGGGTTTGATTCCCCACTCCTGAACATGCAGCTGCTGGTGTGACCTTGGGCCAGTCACAAGTTCTCTCAGAGCTGTTCTCTCATGAGCAGTTCTCAAAAGACCTCTCTCAGCTCCACCTACCTCACAGGGTGTCTTGTTGTGGGGAGGGGAAGGGGAAGGGATGGGTGGTGCACATGTCCTGGGTATCTCAAGTCTACTTGAAACCTGGTGGTTTCAAGGGAGCAGGAAGAGAATGAGGGTGTGTTCTTGACGCTTCTTTTTCTGGCACAAAGTATTGGATGGGGAAGGGAATGGAGGAAGAGCAGGTCAGTTTCACTCACCTGTGGAGTGGAGCCGGAGGGGTGGGTGTTGCCTTCTGACACACTTCCGGTATGTTAGGGGGTGTGGCATATGCAAATGAGTTATGCAAATGAGTTATGCTAATGAGCTCCTGCACCTCTTTTTCTACGAAATGACCCCTGCCACTAGGATCATATTTGCACAAGTGACTCCTACCCTCTCTGGTACAGCGCATCGTTCTTTGGCCCACACTGCAACATCCCCGGGCTGTGAGCGATCCAGTGTTCTTCCAAGGTCGTCAACAGCATCCCTCTGTCCTCCCAGCTCTGTCCTCTGCCAAGAAGCACATTTGTTCCAGATTCAACCTCCCCCCCCCCCAATAACCCCAGACGTCGTGTACGAACGGCAACCCCATCTCCGCCATCAAAACTTATTTTGTAATTGCTACTCAGGACGGACCAAACACCTCCGCCAGCGACTGGGTTGCGGGCAGCGTAAAGACCTTTCTCCCTGATTTGGTTGCTTCCTGAAGATGACTTCCAAAGCTCCTCTGAAATTGTCTCCAGATTTTGGAGGGAGGAATTACCGGGGCTGTTTCCACATGGAGGTTTTGCGGCACGTGGAGGTTTTCGTTTAGGAGGGGCCATGGCTCAGCAGTGCAGAGTCTGCTTGACATGCAGAAGGGGTACCAGAAGGTCCCAGGTTCAATCCCAGGCATCCGAAGTTTTAAAATATCAGTAGAAGGTAATGGGAAAGAGCAGTTTGCCAGTTTGCCAGGGAGCCAGTTTGGTGTCGTGGTTAAGTGCGCAGACTCTAATCTGGGAGAACCGGGTTTGATTCCCCACTCCTCCACTTGCACCTGCTGGATGACCTTGGGCAAGCCATAATTCTCTCAAGGACAGTCCTTGAAAGAGCTCTCTCAGCCCCACCTACCTCACAGGCAATGTTCCCTCTAAGCTGTTGAGTCTTGTGAGCAAAAATTCTACTTTTTGAGCGACTGGCATTAAAGTTGTGAGCAAGCAATTCGGCTGCTGCGTAAATTAGTTTGCTCTGGAGCCATCCTTCCTGGGCTAAGACAAAAATGTGTGAGCCAGAGGCTAAAAAACTGTGAGCTAGCTCACACTAACTCAGCTTAGAGGGAACATTGCTCACAGGGTGTCTGTTGTGGGGAGGGGAAGGGAAAGGAGTTCGTAAGCCGCTCTGAGGCTCCAAGTGAGTGAAGGGCGGGATATAAATCCAGTCCCATCCTCCTCCTTCTTCTAGCTCTGCCTGAGACTCTGGAGAGCTGCTACCAGTCTAAGTCGGCAAGATTGACCTTGGTGGACAGATGGTTTGATTAAGTACAAGGCAGCTTCCTGTGAGGGGCCGTGGCTCAATGGCAGAGCCTCCGCTTGGTGTGCAGAAGGTCCCAGGTTCAATCCCAGGCATCTCCAGTTAAAAAGATCAGATAGAAGGTGATGTAAAAGACCCCAATCTAAGACTTCTGGGGAGCTACTGCCAGCCTGAGCACACAACGCCGACTTCAGTGGTCTGATACAGTATAAGCAGGGCTTTTTTCGGGGGGAACATGCCAGAACAGAGTCCCGGAACCTCTTAGACACACTCCTTTTAAAAAGGTTTAAAAGTACATGAGTTTTCAGGATACAGACCGAAAACTTATTTTCTCTCCTCAGAGTTCTGGCACCTCGTTTCCCAAAATAAACCCTGAGTATAGGGCACTTTCATGTGATGGGGTGCAGCTCAGTAGCAGCCTACCTGGCACACAGAAGGTCCCAGGTTCAATCCCCGGCATCTCCAGTTAAGAAGACGAGGTGGCGAAAGTCTCTCCCTGAGACCCTGGAGAGCTGCTGCCAGTCTGAGTAGGCGATACTGACCTTGATAGACCAAGGCAGCTTCACGTGCTCACTGTAAGAAAGTTTCACGCGCTGACAGGCTCCCCTCGGCTTGATTTCAGCAGCAGCCCTGTTTCCACTAGGGTTGCCATCCCCCAGGTGGGGCCTGGAGATCTCCCGCGTTTACAACGGATCCCCAGCTGACAGAGATCAGCTCCCCTGGAGAAAAGGGCTGCTTTGAAGGGTGGACTCTATGGCGTCGTACCGTGCTGAGGCCCCTCCCCTCCCCAAACCCCACCCTCTCCTGGCTCCACCCCCAAAGTCTCCAGGTATTTCCCAACCCGGACCTGACAACCCTAGTTTCCACTGAGCCACACTGATCTTCTTTCACGTCACCTCCTACCAGATCCTTTAACTGGAGATGCCAGGGATTGAACCTGGGACCTTCGGCATGTAGAGTTGCCTAGTCCTACCTTTATTGTAGTGGGCGGGGGGAGTCCAGTGTTGCCCGAGAGTCTTCTTGCCCGTGCGCAAAGCGTGCACGCCACGATGATGTTACCGAGAAGTGACGTCATCGCATTGGGCACGTTGAGGCGGGACCTCTCTAATTTGAGGGGAAACCATAGAGTTTCCCCTCGAATTATAGAGCGTCCCCCCCCCAAAAAAATGTGCCCGATGCAATGACGTCGCCTCCGGGTGACGTCATTGCGCCGGGCATGTCTTCGCAGCTCGGCAATTTGGGGGCGGGGTTCCCCCCAGTGGCCCAATCCGGGCTGGTGGGGAGCGGGCCGCTGGAGCGGGTGTTTCCCCGCCCCCTGGGGGGACTTGGGAACCCTATCTGTATGCCAAGCGGGTGCTCTCCCATTGAGCCACAGTCCTTGGCATGAAGCTGCCTTCTCCTGAACCAGACCCTTGGTCCATCAAGGTAAAGTGAGCCTGCGAAATGCGGGGAGAGTGGCCTAGAAATCAAATAAATACAAATAAAAGTATCGTCAACTCAGACTGGCAGCAGCTCTCTGGGGCCTCAGGGAGAGGTCTTTCCCATCACCTCCTACTGGAACTTTAACAAAATAACATCAGGACAATTCATCACTACGTAACCTGTAACAGACTTAATCTGGGTCAAAAATCACCTCCTACCTGATCTCTTCTAACTGGAGATGCCAGGGATTGAACCTAGGACCTCCTGCATGCTGAGCAGATGCTCTTCTGGTGAACCGTGGCCCCTCCCTTATTTGCATCTGGCTCGTATAAGTTCATAAATGCGTGTCTATCATCTTCAGAAGTTTGGTATTCTTCAGGCACATATCATGTACCAGTCCGCAGGCCACCATCTCCTGGCCATCTCCACCCACCACTAATTCATTCCTTCCAACTCAAAATCCCCTGGTTTTTTTCCTTCTTCTTGAGAATGTTTACAAAGGAGAATACCATTCCGGACGCTTCCTGTAGCCATGTGTTTTTCATTTGGCAATATCTCGCATGCACCAAAAGAGAGAGAGAGAGAGAGAGAGAAATTAAAACTGCATCTTGCGGTATTTCCAAATAAAAACCTCATGGAATGGGCTCTGACAAGCTACGCAAAAGCCCTGCCCTTGTGGTATTTTGGAGAGAGAGAGAAAAAAAATTATGAAAAAAAAAATAAAAGGCCAGAGCAAAAACATTTCTGGCATGCGTGCTCGCTTTCCGTCTGGAATGCATTAGCCACGACTTCTAGGGGAGAAAAAAAAAATCTTAGTCCGAAAGAGCCTGTACCTGTGTTGGAAGTTCCAGATGTGATGTCCCCTGTCCCAGACCTCCAGACTGAGCGGCAAGAGAGACTAGATAGCTAGAGAGGCACACAGACCTTTCTTCCTGGATCTTCTGCCACTCTCCGCTTTGATACGCAGACTGTGCTCTCAGGGACCAATTTCCCTTTCCTGCTTCTCTCTCACTCTGGATGAAGACTTGCTCTCTACCTGCACACACCAAGAGAGGGACATGCAGCCCTTTCTTGGCCATCCAAGGTAGATGGGCCTCTCGCCATCCGCCTCCATCCTTTAGCTAGGAAGTTGGTACCCTATCCAATCTCTGCTCCTTCCTATCCAGACTGTACTTCTCAAATAAAGAGAGAAGTATTTCTCTTCCAAACTTAAAGCAGAGGTCCATCAGTGGCTATTAGCCGCAAGGTAGAGATAGGAACTCTCAGTCTGGGGCAAGTGATGCTCTGTATTCTTGGTTCTTGGGGGGGGGGGGGCAACAATGGGAGGGCTTCTAGTGTCCTGGCCCCACTGGTGGACCTCCTGAGGGCACCTGGTATTTTTGGCCACTGTGTGACAGAGTGTTGGACTGGATGGGCCACTGGCCTGATCCAACATCGGCTTCTCTTATGTTCTTATGGTTAACCTCACCCCAAAATTTCTCCCAGCAAGTTGCCAGCCACAACTGGAAACCCCAGGAGAAGGGCAGAGATGACAGTCTGGGGAACCTACAGCCTTTCGCTCAGGAGGGAGGTACCCAAATGCCACCTTCATCCATGACAGAAAAAAGAGCTTGCCTGAATCACACCAACAGCTCACCTAACCCAACACAAGTTGTCTCCAATCGAGCCAAACTCATGCGTCTCAGGGAGGCATGCTAGGTCCAGATGTGGAATTCCTGGAGATATGGGGGGAGTGAAGGGTGGAGAGGGTGGGGTTTAGGAAGGGGAGGGACCTCATTGGATAATAGCACCATGGAGTCAGCTCTCCAAAGCAGCCATCTTCTCCAGGGGAACTGATCTCTGTAGTCTGAAGATCCGTTGCAAACGAGGGTTTTACCTGGAGGCTGGCAATCCTATTCCTTCTGGAGAAATGTCCTCTTAGTGATCTGGGCTACATAATTGTGCAGATTTATCTGCTGCTGAGAAGTATTGGAGTCGGGGGTCCATGGAACAGTGAAACAGCTAGATCTTTATTGCTGGTCCGGATGAAGCATACAACCCAGGGCTCCGAAGCCTCCTTTTATGCTGGTCAGGGATAATCCCCCGACCTCGCCCAACTGGCCTGATAGGCTATTATCAGTCTATTTACAGCTCATAGGTTCCCTGGGAGAAACCTAGGTACATGATTGGTGGCCGGTTCGAATCCACCTGGCCTTTGTTCTACCTGGCTGAAGCTCAGGTAGTTTCTTGGCCATGTGCTCTGGCCACATGGCGGTCGCCATTACTGGAGCACATGGCGACCGCATGGTCAATATATAACAGCTGCCAAAGCTACGTTGTTGCTGGGTTGTTGTTGTTTTTTTAAAATCAGCACAGCCAATCAAATCTCTAGTAGCCAATTGGAACCCTTGCTGGCCAAAAGTCCCAGTTGGCCCAGCCATTGTTCTAAAAAAACACTTGACCATTACCAGCAAAGATGTTAGTGAGTGCCTGATATACACTGTATGGAGCGTTCATCCCTTATAGAACCATAGGACCATAGAATTGGGAGGGACCTCCAGGGTCATCTAGTCCAACACTGTGCACAATGCAGGAAATTGACAAACACCTTCCCCTCCACACCACCAGTGACCCCTGCTCCACGCCCAGAAGATGGCAAAAAACCTCCAGGATCCCTGGCCAAACTGGGCTGGAGAAAAATTGCTTTCTGACTCCAAAGTGGCGACCGGCATTTCCCTGGGTGTGTAAGAAAGGGCCGCGAGAGCTAAGCTCTGAAGCAACCCTTCCTGCCCTCCCTCTCATGATCTAAGTTCACAGACTCAGCGTTGCTGTCAGACAGCCATCAGCCTCAAAAATCCTGTTCTCTACGGCAATACTGGACTTGAAGCTGGCTGTTCTACTGAAGATCAGCATGGCTGCCCTCTGAAACTGCAGGCAGAAATAGTAGTCAAAGTTTGCTGTCAAACACAAAGGTGACCCCGAAGAGCAGAGATTTCTGGCAAACAAAGATATATTTTAAAAAGAGGTGACATTGGGAACGCTGGCTGATCCTTCTAATCAGGGCTCATTTCGTAGCAGGAGCTCCTTTGCATATTAGGCCACACCCCATGGTGTAGCCAATCCTCCAAGAGCTTACAGAGCTCTTCTTACAGGGGCTACTGTAAGCTCTTGGAGGACTGGCTACATCAGGGGGGTGTGGCCTAATATGCAAAGGAGCTCCTGCTACGAAATGAGCCCTGCTTCTAATACACCGAAGGTTGAAATGTCCAACGAAACCCAATTTGACAATCTGCTCAACTAGAACGCATCGTTCCAGACTTCCCCACCAAGCCTCCGCTGTGTTTCTTTGCATTAGATTCCCTCTCCCTTGACCCAGATACATGACGTCAATCTAGCCCTTGCAGCTCAGATCTCCCACAAGCCAATGCGAACGTTCTCCGTTTCAAATTCCAAGGCATTTCCAAATGGCCTGGAGGGAGGAAAGCATCTTGCTCGCCGGTAATCAATATGGCTGACTCCTGCCACGCAACTGAATGAGACGCCTTCGTCCAATTTTTCAAAAGACCCTGGGCCATCGTCCAATCATTGCACGAGCTCTTCTTACCTTAGGAGTCCGAGGTGGCGAGGGTGAAATGCATTGTTGCAGCTCCATTTGGGGAGAGGGGGAGGCAAAGGAGAGAGATGCTGAATCAGCAGAAAGTACCCAAGTGTGAAGTGTGTGGCACCCACTACTGGAAGCAGAAAGAATTGCATGCAGCCAGAGAACAGAGTTCCGTTTCCCAGGATAAAATGGCTGCTCTGTAGGGTGAACTATAGGCCGTTATACCCTGCTGAGGTCTCTCCCCCCTCCCAAAATCCCACCCTCCCATGACTCCACCCACAAGCAGTGTTTCCTCTAAGCTGAGTTTGTGTGAGCGAGCTCAGTTTTTTAGCCTCCAGCTCACACATTTTTGTCCTAGCTCAGGAAGGAGGGTTCCAGTAGCCAAATGGCTCGCTCACAATTTTAATGCCAGAAGCTTCTCAGAGTAGAATTTTTGCTCACAGGACGCCACAGCTTAGAGGCAGCATTGCTAGTATGCATGATATGGTGAATTTCTTTGTAAATTAGTCATTAGAAGCATTATCTACCAGTTTGGTGTAGTGGTTAAGTGCGCGGACTCTAATCTGGGAGAACTGGGTTTGATTCCCCACTCCTCCTCTTGCAGCTGCTGGATGACCTTGGGCAAGCCATAGCTCTGTACCAGCTGTTCTCTCAAGGACAATTGTCTCAGAGCTCTCTCAGCCCCACCTACCTCCCAGGGTGTCTGTTGTGGGGAGGGGAAGGGAAAGGAGATTGTAAGACGCTCTGAGACTCCTTTGGGTAGTGAAGGGCAGGATATAGATCCAATCTCCTCCTCCTCCTCCTCCCCCTCCTCTTTTCATAGTAATTTTTTCCACAGAGATTTAATTTTCATTGATACATTATTCCCATGAATCTCTCTTGTGTTCGTAGCCTCTAGGTGGGACCTAGGGATCTCCTGGAATTACAGCTCATCTGTAGACTACAGAGATCAGTTTCCCTGGAGAAGATGAATGTTTTTGAATCTGAGCTCTATGGCATCATACCCCACTGAGGTCTCTTGTCCTCCCCAGGCTCCACCCCCACATCTCCATGGGCGTTTTCGCACTGGCTTTTTTCCGGGGCGAGCAACCGAGTGAGCACCGGAGGTTCTGGTCAGTTTCACATCAGTTGCTCCGTGCTCACAAACTCCTCCGGAGTTTCACCGCACTGCTCAGGAGTATCCCTGGAGCAAGAAAATCCTGTTCCTGGTGGTGTTTCCTGTTTACTCCGTTGGAGAAACCTAGATGAGAACACACTCCCTCGCCCGCCCTCCATCTGGCCCGCCCCGCGGTGGGCGTTTCTTGAATTTTTTTTTTTGAAACGAGCCCTCCTAACGTTATATCGAAATAAGGAGGCAGGGAGGCAAGATCGCAGCACAGGGACTGCGTTGGCGAGGTGGATTTGCCGTTTCTTGGGAGCAGGAGCCGGGCGCCATTGGCCCGAGAGCTCCATGTGCTTGCTCCCCGGTAACTGCTGCCCTTTGTTTGGGCTTCCCCGGCAACAGCCTGTGCAGAGCTGGTGGTGGGTGCTTTCCTCTAGAAATCCGTGGAGAAGCCGCGGCAAGCGGGCGGGCGGGCTGGGGAAACTTGCCTTCCTTTCCGCTCCCTGTGTGCGGTCCCACGATCCTGAAGCAACATTTCCTCCCCTCCTTTTTTTTTTTTTTAAAAAAAGGCCCTTATAATGTTATAACATCATAATGAAATTTTGATGCAGCAAGGGAAGACGGCACAATTGTTGTCTTTATATAATAAACACACGTTCACATCTACTATGGGGGGGGGTTTAATTTGCTGTTTATTGGCAGCCCCTGCAGAGCAGGCTGGGCGCGCTTCTTTGCAGAAAAGTCACAGAAATGGATTGAACTGTTTTCAAGGGGCTATAACTATTCCTGCGGAGCGGGGAGACTGCTCTGCGTGTCATGCTGCTCCTCCTCAGCTGCCGCCACCACCACCACCACCATTTATGTATTTTTTTTTTTTTTACTTTACACGGGCCAGCTGACGCCATGTTGCCCATCCTCCATTTTGTTGCCTTGATCAGGTTAAGCACACGACATTTCAGTTCCCATCGGAGAATCCACCCATGGGGGGGGGGGTGGTCCTCCTTGTAGCCCGCCAATCGTTTTGCACCAACCCAGAACAACGGGAAAATTTGAATACTGAGGAGGGACTTGATGAATTTTGGGAAGAGGAAGGCGGGTGATGCACGGTCGTCATTCCACTATGACGTTATAACGTTACCACGCATGCGTTTAAAAGAAAAAAAGAAAAGCGGGGAACGAGGGAGGAGCTGGGGGGGAGGAAGGGGAGGAAAGGGGAGGGGAAATGCAAGGGGGGGGCACAGAGAGCATCGAAGCAACCCAAATGGGAACAGAAAACTTCGGGGGGGGGGAGAGGAGCAGATTGCTATAGTGCGAAAACGGCAGGTTTGCTCAGGAGGAGTCGCAGAGGGGGAAATGAGGAGGAACTGAGAGGCGACTGGCCAGTCTGAAAAGGCCCCATGAGTTTCCTTACCTGGATCTTGCAACCTCCTCCTGCCAGTGGCCAAGGGGGCCTGGTTAGCCCGGCCTCATCAGATCTCGAAGCAGGGTTGGCCGCGGTCAGTATTTGGATGGTAAGCTTGTCAAGGAATTCCAGGGTTCATCGACTCATCGAATCACAGAGTTGGAGGGGACCACCCAGGCCATCTAGTCCAACCCCCTGCTCGATGCAGGATCAGCCTAGAGCATCCCTGACCAGGGTTTGGCCAGATGCCAAACCGCCAGTGAGGGGGGAGCGCACCGCCTCCCAGGCAGCTGAGTCCACCGTTGCACAACTCTGACTGTCAAAAAGTTCTTCCTGAGATCCAGCCGGTACCTTCCCGCCCTTCGTTTAAACCCATTCTTGCAAGTCCTATCTTCTGCTGCCAAGAGGAACAGCTCCCTGCCCTTCTTTAAGTGACCGTCCTTTAAATACTTTGAGAGAGCCCTCCTGTCCCCCCTCAGGCGCCTCTGCTCCAGACTGAACATTCCCAAGTCCCTCAGCCTTTCCTCATACTACTTCATACTACTTCAGCTTCCTCCTTCTAATGTATTTGAAGAAAGTTTTATTGCTGGTCTTTATGTTTTTCACGACATGCTCCTCACAATCCCTTTTTGCCTGCCTGACCACAGACTTGCATTTTATTTGCCACAGCCGGTGTTCCCTTTTATCAGCCTCCCCGAGACTAGCTTAAAGGACTCCTTCTTACCTTTTGCAGCGTCCATTACTTTGTTTTGTTAACCAGGCAGGCTTTTTTAATATACCTGTTTGCAGGGGTCATTTCGTCGAAAAAGAGGTGCAGGAGCTCGTTAGCATAACTCATTAGCATAACTCATTTGCATATGCCACCCTAACATACCAAAAGTGTGTCAGAAGGCAGCACCCACCCCTCAGGCTCCACTCCACAGGTGAGTGAAACTGACCTGCTCTTCCTCCGTTCCCTTCCCCAGCCAATACTTTGGGCAATAAAAATAAGCGTAAAGAACACACCCTCATTCTCTTCTTGCTCCCTTAAAACCACCAGGTTTCAAGTAGACTTGAGATACCCAGGACATGTGCACCACCCATCCCTTCCCCTTCCCCTCCCCACAACAAGACATCCTGTGAGGTAGGTGGGGCTGAGAGAGGTCTTTTGAGAACTGCTCATGAGAGAACAGCTCTGAGAGAACTGGTGACTGGCCCAAGGTCACACCAGCAGCTGCATGTGGAGGAGTGGGGAATCAAACCCGGATTAGAGTCCAACTCCCGACCACTACACCAAACTGATAAGGTGGAAGCTGCTGAAGGGTTGGTGAAATTTCTCCAGGACTTATGTGCCATGTGCCCAGATAAAAAATGGTATACTTAGAAAATGTATATGCCACCTTGAGCAAGTCTCTGGAAAAGCAGCACACAGTCATAAAAGGAACAAAGATAAAATTATCAATATTAAACCAAAACATTAAAAACAATAAAGACCCTAGCAGGGCTTTCCCCAGGGCGCTGCGCCTCTGCACTGCTCGGGGAAGCTGAGGAGGGGGCGGGGCTTGGTCATGTGCCCGCCCCCTGGGCTCCTCACTCCCGGAGCTGCGCTCCTGTGCACTCCCGCTCCAACGGACCCCTGCCTGTTTGTGTCTTTCCTAACCTGCGGTATATATTTTCTCTGAGCCCCTAGGATTGTAGTTTTGAAGAGTCTCCAAGCTTCCCCAATGGTTTTGACCCTTTCTTTCAGTTTCCTCCTCACACGTTCCTTCATATCATATCTTATGTTCTTATGCTCTCGTAGGCCTTGGTCTCCCAGAGGCAGAGGCTGGCAGTGGCAAAACCACTGTCTCTTGCATCGAAACCCCTGTGGGGTCACCAGACTTCGGCCATGACATGACAGCTCTTCCCACCACTTTCTACCTCCAGCCTTCAGGCGGGTAGCCTCACAAACTCAGCTACAAGGTGATTTGAACAAATGACATGACTCGACTCCAGTTTGCCTGGATTCTTCTCCCAATTAACCTGGTCAAAGCCGCCACCCCGCATCCCCGAGGATGCATCACGGGTGGGGGGACTTGTCTCGTGGTGGTTTTTTAGGGAGAGGGGGTTCCGGCCTCTCTGCCTCCCGCGCTCTTCCACTTTTGTGCTGCTGGTGCCGCAGAGAAAGGCCTCATTTCCCACCACCACCATTAGCATTAATTTTTCCTGACATCTTTGCGCCCATGGCTGGGAGGCGTGTGTTTGTGTGTGTTTTCAAGCCGTTCCGCAAGGAAATTAACAAGACAGTTGCTGGAAAAGCGCACTGGGAAAGCCCCGGGAACGGAATCGAGAGCCGGGCGGGTGTCAGAATGTTTACGGGCATAAATCCTGGACTATTATAGCCAGCCGTCATTAAATCAGTCAACGGGGTTATGTAACGAGGAAATGAACAAGACCTTTCGCTGACCTCTCTGACACAACCTGCTGGAAAATCCGGCGCTGTGTTCCCCGTTCCTTTTTTCACGCTCTCTTCGGATCGCCGGAGACGACGGTGGGCAAAAGGCAAGATCCCACTGGGGATCCGAACCGTGTGCAAGCTGTACTAAAACGAACAATATGTGCCCCAAAGCCTGGAGGCAAGAGCTAGAGAGGAGGTTCGTTCTTCGCCCAGCTCATCCGTCAATGGCGGGCTGCATCCATAACTCCCGGAGGACAGATCGATCAAAGGCAGTTTGGCTGAGGTTGCCAGCTCCAGGTTGGGAAATTCCTGGAGATTTGGGGGCTGAGCCCGAGGAGGCCAGGGTCTGGGGTGGGAAGGGACCTCATCAGAGAAATAAGGCCCTAGAGTCCACCCTCCAAAGCAGCCACTTTCTTCATGGGAACTGTTCTCTTTCCTCTGGAGATCACCTGGAATTCCAGGAGATCTCTAGGCCTCACTTGGAGGTTAGCAACCCAACTGGAAGTGGCGTCATTGTGTCAAGGGAGTGCTGTTCTAGTTTATGGGCAAAACTCTATGGTTTTTTTGCCTTCAAAACCATAGAGTTGGCCCAAAAACTAGAGTGGCACCCCCAACGTCCCCAGTGCAATGATGTCACTTCTGGGTGACGTCATTGTGACAGGGATGTCGCAGGGTGACGTGCCTGCTTGGGGGTGGAGCTTCCCCTCATGACCAGCTGGCCACCAGCAATGTTCCCTCTAAGCTGTGGAGTCTTGTGAGCCAAAATTCTGCTTTGTGAGCTACTGGCATTAAACTTGTAAGTGAGCCATTTGGCTACTGCCTAAATTAGTTTGCTCTGGAGCCATCCTTCCTGAGCGAAGACAAAAATGTGTGAGCCGGAGGCTAAAGAACTGTGAGCTAGCTCACAATAACTCAGCTTAGAGGGAACTCTGACCACCAGTGAGCTGGAGCCCCAGAAGGTGGGGGAACTGAAGGGCCTGTAAAATGGAGCTCTTCCACCAGGCCTTTGATTAGGAGCCGCCACTGAGCCATTTAAATTTGAATCGCTATGGCCCTCGTGTCATTGGCAGTAAGAACAATTATGGCTACCGTCCTTGCTCCATTGGACCACCAGACAGCAGTCACCAATTGCCCTTTGCATGCATATTGTTATTTAGGAAATTTGATGGGGTTGCATTTATGCATCTATGTTTCATCGTATTTTATTGTATTGTATTTTAACACGTTGCACGCCGCCATGAGCCTGCCTGTGCAGGAGAGGTAGGATATAAATGGAAACTAATAAATAAATAAATAAACCCGGGACCGGGGCAACCCTACCAGTGTTGTAGCCCAGTGGCCATTGGAGCTGTCTTCTGCTAGTGGTTTGTCACATGGGGCAAGCCCCCCACTGCCCTGAGACCCTGATCCAAGCCATGTGCATGGTGCAAAGTGCTGTCTGGTCACAGCTGACTTATGGAGACCCCAGCAAGGGGCTTTCAAGGCAAGGGAGAAGCAGAGGTGGTTGGCCATTGCCTTTCTCTGCAGAGTCTTCCTTGGTGGTCTCCCATCCAAGACTTGTGGTGACCCCAGCAAGGGGCTTTCAAGGCAAGTGAGAAGCAGAGATGGTTGGCCATGGCCTTCCTCTGCAGAGTCTTCCTTGGTGGTCTCCCATCCAAGACTTATGGAGACCCCAGCAAGGGGCTTTCAAGGCAAGTGAGAAGCAGAGGTGGTTGGCCATGGTCTTCCTCTGCAGAGTCTTCCTTGGTGGTCTCTCATCCAAGACTTATGGAGACCCCAGCAAGGGGCTTTCAAGGCAAGTGAGAAGCAGAGGTGGTTCACCATACCCTTCCTCTGCAGGGTCTACCTTGGTGGTCTCCCATCCAAGACTTATGATGACCCCAACAAGGGGCTTTCAAGGCAAGGGAGAAGGAGAGATGGTTGGCCACTGCCTTCCTCTGCAGAGTCTTCCTTGGTGGTCTCCCATCCAAGACTTATGGAGACCCCAGCAAGGGGCTTTCAAGGCAAGTGAGAAGCAGAGGTGGTTCGCCATACCCTTCCTCTGCAGGGTCTACCTTGGTGGTCTCCCATTCATCCAAGGACCAGCCCTGCTTCTAAGATGTGTCAGGATTGGCCATACCATGCTGCCTTCCCTCCCGATCCAAGCCCTACTCCCCTGCTATTTAAAGAAAAGGACATCTAGTTCCAGGTGTTCCTGACATCTCAAGAGGTTTGGCCTTGAGTTTCAAATTGAACTTATCAAGGGTAGGTCTTGTAGGGTTGCCATCCTAACAGCAACTTCACGACATCACTTCTGGGGGGAACCCGGATATAACATAGGGTAGCTCTAGGAATTAGAGTTAGACAGTGTTAATAATGCAACAAACATGAAATTAAGCAAACTCCGGAGCATGACAGAAGGCAGGAGGGCCTGGTGTGATGTGGTCCGTGGGGTCGCGGAGAGTCAGATTCGACTGTGCGACTGAACAATAACAGCCCTAGGAATTACCAGAAACCTTATGGCTTTACCATAGAGATTGCAGAAATTCCTAGAGTTGCCCTGTGCTGCTTCCGGGTCTCCCCTGGAAATGACATAGCAATAAGAACATAAGAGTATAACAGAAGCCATGTTGGATCAGGCCAATGGCCCATCAAGATTTGGGGGGTGGAGCCTTCAATAGGGTGGGGATTGGAGACAGGAAAGACCTCATCCCGGTATATTGTAGGGTTGCAGCCTCCAGGTGTGGCCTGGAGCTCTCCCAGAATTACAACTGATCTCCAACATTTTGGGGTCTTGTCTATCGGGACCACCTTAGAGTTTTGAGTTCTAATCCAACAGTGACAGACTGCTTCCTGTGCAATGTGCAGCCTGAAACTCAACTGGAAAAGATAGATGATGTTGCTGGTCTTCCTACTTTCATTTCTAAACCTCCAAAGCATCTCCGGGTCCTATTAAACTCAATGGGACTTAACTGTATGTAACCCAACCCACTTTCTAACTGCGGTTGGACTCCGTCCAAAAGCTCCAGCTCAGAAAAGGCACGTTGTTTTAGCATCTGCCTGTCACTGAAGGACATAAATCAGTGTGTGTTTTACCACCTTTGACCTTCCCGTCCAACCACTTTGGGGGCTGAACTTGTCCAAGATTGGTCTCAGTTGAAAGACATTCTGAGAAAACACGAGGAAACTATCCTGATTTATGCTCATGGAGCAGAACGGGGGGCTTATACTTTTGCTGTCATTTGTCAAGAAAAGATTATTGGTCCCTTCTTTAATTTTTAACCCGGCAAATCATTCAAAACCAGCTGGACTTTGAGACCTAGTCACTGGGACATGGCCCAACGGTACATGAAAGGGTGGGGGAAACACAATGCAGTATTATCATCCTGAAGGGTTTGAAGGGCTGTCATCTAGAGGATGGGGCAGACTTGTTTTCTGTTGCCCCAGAAGGTCGGACCAGAACCAGCAGGTTGAAATTAAATCAGAAGAGTTTCCAGCTAAACGTTAGGAAGAACTTCCTGACAGTTAGAGCAGTTCTTCAGTGGAACAGGATTCCTCCAACCTTCTTTGGAGGTTTTCAAGCCAAGGCTAGATGGCCATCTGTCAGCAGTGCTGATTCTATGATTCTCTTAGAATCCCAAAATCATAGAGTTGGAAAGGACCTCCAGGGTCATCTGATCCAACATCCCTGCACAATGCAGGGAATGCACAAACACCTCCCCACCCCACACACCCCGGTGATCCCTGCTCTATGCCCAGAAGATGGCAAAAAACCCTCCAGGATCCCTGGCCAAACCGGCCTGGAGAAAAATTGCTTCCTGACCCAAAAGTGGCGACCGGCATTTCCCTGGGTGTGTAAGAAAGGGCCGTGAGAACTAAGCACTGAGGCAACCCTTCCTGCCCTCCCTCTCATGGTCTACCTAAGTTCTTGTGCGTCCCTAAGGTGCTACTGAGCTCGAATCTAATTGTTCTCTCACAGACCAACATGGCCACCCTCTGACACTGTAGTGAGATGAGAACCCGATGTCTTCATTCAGTCCTGGGGGGTCCATTGTTCCGAATTCATGAACGGACTCCAGTTCAGCAATCTCATGTCTGAAGACAGCATAATTCAAGACACATGTGGAGGCATCCTTGCTGGAAACCGGCTAAGGCAGCAGGTGATTGTCATAATGTAGGTGACACTGAGCCACACTGAGTCACCCCATTCGTCTTACCCAAGATCAGGGGTGGGCAGATTGTGGCCCACGGGCCACATGCGGCCCGCCACAGAGTTTTTTGTGGCCCGCCAAGACAGTTTGCCAGGTGGTTTCAGTCAGGCCTCCGTTGGGCCCGGAGCACAGAGAAGCGGCGCTACAGGAGTGCAGTGTCCAGGGGGCGGGCACATTACCAAGCCCCACCCCTGCTCCCAGCAGCCCTGTTGGGTGACGAGGAGGCAGAAGAAGGAAGGTAAGTTACCTTCCCTCCCCCATCCTCCCCTTCCCGGGGCAGCAGCACTCTGGGGAAGCCCTGCCCGCCCCCACCGTCGCCTTCCTCAGGCCACGCCAAAGCACAGCACTCCGGGGAAGCCCTGCACACTCCCACCCTCGTCTTCCCCTGGTTGCACAAAGGCACAGCAGGCAGGCAGCTGCTTTCGGCGATCTCTCTCTCTGTCCCTGTCCCTCTCTCTCTGTGTGTCCCTCTGCATGTGTGTGTGTCTCTGTGTCCCTCTGTGTGTGTCTCTCTCTCTTATCCCATCACTGCTAATATTGATACAGCACCTGAGGAGCTGCAGCTTGAACTTATTGACATGCAGTCAGCTCACACTGTGAAAGAAATGTTTAATGCTGTGACATTAGTTGACTTTTATAAATCTTTGTCTGCTGAAAAATGTCCATGTATGAAGAAATTTGCTGGGAAAATGTTCTCTATATTAATGAGCAAAGTTTTTCTTGCATGAAGATCAACAAGAGTAAATATAGATGCTCTTTGATAAGCATTAACTTGCAGGCTGTGATGAGAAGCTCAACAAGCAATCTCACTCCTGATTTAAAAAAAAAATGTAGAAAACTGTGACAGGGTACATTTGTCTCATTAAACTGATTCTAAAATTAAATGTGCTTGCAGCTATAGATGACATGAAATTAGCACAATAAATAAATTGAATAAAACTACCACTATTTTATTTAATTTATATTTATTGATTTTTATGATACATTTTATACCTTTTCTGAAATGCAACGTTAACTAACGAATGCAATCATTTTAAAAGGTGCGGCCCTCCGCTAACCCTCCGCTCCCACAAATCGGCCCCCGAGCCAAAACAATTGCCCACCCCTGCCCAAGATCATTGGTTTCAACAATGATTTGATTTTTGCAAAGGATACATTCTCTTGCTTGTGGCTGATATTATAATGCCCCCGTACAGATCGATGGTGCGGCCTCATTTGGAATCCTGTGTAACGTTCTGGTCACCGCCTCTCAAAAAGAACATTGCAGAGCTGGGAAAAGTGCTGAGGAGGGCAACCAAGATGATTCGGGGGCTGGAGCCCCTTCCCTAGGAGGAAAGGCTGGAGAGTCCGGGACTTTGCAGTTTAGAAAAGAGATGTCTAAGGGAGGACATGATAGAGGTTGATAAAATTATGCACGTGGTGGGAAGAGTTGACAAAGAGACCTTTCTCTCCCTCTCCCAAAAGACTGGAACTCAAGGACATCCAATGAAGCTGACGGGCAGTAGGTTCAGGACGGACACAAGGAAATACTACTTTACACACAGAGTGATGAAAATGTGGAATTCACTGCCAGAGGATATCATGATGGCCACAGGAATAAACAGCTTGAAAAGCGGATCAAATAGATTCATGGAGGACAGCTCTTTCAGTAGCTACGAGCCATGGCGACTGAGGGGAACCTCCATATTCAGAGGCTGTCCGCAGGGCTTTTCTTATGTTCTGAAGCATCTTGGCAGGGACAGAATTTGGGATGAGTAACTTTCCTGGGGTTTTTTTGTCTGTGTGAGTCTTTTTTTTTTCTATTTTGCCCATTTTTCTCACTGGCATTCCCAGTTCATATGTTTGCAAACCGTACATCCTTTATACATCACAGAGCTTCTGGAATTAATTTCAGGGATGGGCTGTTCAGTATTACAGTCTCTCGCTCAGCTTGGCAGTTAGTTCCTGATAGAGGATCTGGCTTATCTCCTTGTATGAATATTAAAGAAAATGACAGTAAGATTATTTATATAGGTGGAAATGGGTCGGGTAGCTGCTGAGCAAGTCTCTGGTGCGATGTGAATTCAATGCACATGTGGTGGCATTGCCCCAAAATGGTATCCTTTTGGGGGGGAGGGGAAAGCATTTTTTAAATACAATTTACTTACTCCATACCTTTAACTTACTGGCAGGAACAAAATCAACAACCTACCATATACATGCTTTCTTCGTCGTGGTTCCCGCCTTGTGATTTGGTTTGCCCGAGGAGGTCAGGAACGCTCCCTTCTTCCGGCTTTCTGCAGACTATGCAAAATTGAACTATTCAAGAGGGCTTTTCTGCTCTGGTAAAGGATTCAACCATCAAGAAAGGCTCTGAAGAGGAAGGCAATGGCAAACCACTTCTGTTTCTCACTTGCCTTTAAAGCCCCTTGCTGGGGTCACCATAAATCTTGGATGGGAGACCACCAAGGAAGGCTCTGCAGAGGAAGGCCATGGCAGGCCATCTCTGCTTCTCCCTTGCCTTGAAAGCCCCTTGCTGGAGTCACAAGGACTGGAAGCTACTGGAAGCTAAGTAGGGTCAATACTTGGATGGGAGACCACTAAGGAAGACTCTGCAGAGGAAGGCAATGGCAAACTACCTCTGCTTCTCACTTCCCTTGAAAACCTCTTGCTGGGGTCACAAGCACTGGAAGACTGGAAGCTAAGCAGGGTCAATACTTGGATGGGGGACCGCCAAGGAAGACTCTGCAGAGGAAGGCAATGGCAAATCCCCTCTGCTTCTCACATGCCTTGAAAGACCCTTGCTGGGGTCACCATAAGTCTTGGATGGGAGACTACCAAGGAAGGCTCTGCAGGGGAAGGCCAACCACCTCTGCTTCTCCCTTGCCTTGAAAGTCCCTAGACTGGGTCACCATGCATCTTGGATGGGAGACCACCAAGGAAGACTCTGCAGAGGAAGGCAATGGCCAACCATCTCTGCTTCTCACTTGCCTTGAAAGCCCCTTGCTGGGGTCACCATAAGTCTTGGATGGGAGACCACCAAGGAAGGCTCTGCAGAGGAAGGCAATGGCCAACCATCTCTGCTTCTCACTTGCCTTGAAAGCCCCTTGCTGGGGTCGCCGTAAGTCTTGGATGGGAGACCACCAAGGAAGACTCTGCAGAGAAAGGCAATGGCCAACCATCTCTGCTTCTCACTTGCCTTGAAAGCCCCTTGCTGGGGTCGCCGTAAGTCTTGGATGGGAGACCACCAAGGAAGACTCTGCAGAGGAAGGCAATGGCCAACCATCTCTGCTTCTCACTTGCCTTGAAAGCCCCTTGCTGGGGTCGCCGTAAGTCTTGGATGGGAGACCACCAAGGAAGACTCTGCAGAGGAAGGCAATGGCCAACCATCTCTGCTTCTCACTTGCCTTGAAAGCCCCTTGCTGGGGTCACCATAAGTCTTGGATGGGAGACCACCAAGGAAGACTCTGCAGAGGAAGGCAATGGCCAACCATCTCTGCTTCTCACTTGCCTTGGAAGACCCTTGCTGGGGTCACCATAAGTCTTGGATGGGAGACCACCAAGGAAGACTCTGCAGAGGAAGGCAATGGCCAACCATCTCTGCTTCTCACTTGCCTTGAAAGCCCCTTGCTGGGGTCGCCGTAAGTCTTGGATGGGAGACCACCAAGGAAGACTCTGCAGAGGAAGGCAATGGCCAACCATCTCTGCTTCTCCCTTGCCTTGAAAGCCCCTTGCTGGGGTCTCCATAAGTTAGCTGTGACCGGACAGCCCTTTGCACCATGCACATGGCTTGGATCAGGGTCTCAGGGGAGTGGGGGGCTTGCCCCACCTCTGCTTCTCTCATGCCTTGAAAGCCCTATGGGATTGCCAAAATTCGGCTGTGATGTGATGCCACTTTTCACACACCAATTTTATTTTGTACTTAATTTAATGGGAGGGCCTAAAATGTCAGAGAGATGATGCTACCATCATATCTCTATAATATTCCCCCCCCCTTGTGTTTAGGGACAGATAGGGGAGCATGCAAATGTGATTCTTTATGTGTGGTGTAGTGGTTAGGTCCATGGACACTAATCTGGGAGAAATGGGTTTGATTCCCCACTCCTCCACATGCAGCTGGTGGTGTGACCTTGGGTCAGTTACAAGTGCTGTCAGAGCTGTTCTCTCAAGAGCAGTCCTTGAGAGAGCTCTCTCAGCCCCACCTACCTCACAGGGTGTCTGTTGTGGGGAGGGGAAGGGAAAGGAGATTGTTAGCTGCTCTGAGACTCCTTTGGGTAGGGAAGCGCAGGGTATAAATCCAATCTCCTCCTCCTCCTCCTCCTCCTCCTCCTCTTCTTCGCCAAAAGTGGTGGAATGCAGCAGGCATCACACAAAGGACTTGCATTTGAACCAAGGCTGCAGAAGTCCAGCTGGGAAGAATTGGGAGTGGCATGCAATATTCTCAAATTGGTTTCAGCTCGCCTGTAAATCAAAAGCAAAGATGCAGATGAAAGAATCCCCCAGCTCTGCCGATGAGTAAGCTGAGAAAAAGAAGATGAAGCAAGCTGCTTGCGACCGCACAAGCCACAAACGGCTAAGTCAGGCGCAGGATTCCCGGCATCACCTCCAAAGCCATCTTGGGGCGAACACACGGCTGCCATTCCTTCGTTTGCAATAATAGTCTGGGATATCCCTAGTGGCTTTTCCAGAGGCCTGGAGAGGTTAACAGACTCAGATGTTTATATGCTGTTGTTTGTATTCTACCACCTTCCATGCCGGAAAGCCCTTCAGGTGCCTGTTTGGCACAGTGGTTAGGAGCACAGACTCTAATCTGGGAGAGCCGGGTTCGATTCCCCACTCCTCCTCCACATGCAGCTGCCGGTGTGACCTCGGGTCAGCCACGAGTTCTCTCAGAGCTGTTCTCTCAAGGACAGTCCTTGGAAGAGCTCTCTCAGCCCCACCTACCTCACTGGGTCTCTGTTGTGGGGAGGGGAAGGGAGAGGAGTTTGTAAGCCTGGAGCACTCCCTGGAGAAGCCCCTGATGCTGGGAAAGACTGAAAGTCAAAGAAGAAGGAGATGGCAAAGGACGAGATGGCTGGACAGTGTCAGCGATGCAACAAACATAAAATTCAGCAAACTCCAGAGGATAACAGAAGACAGGAGGGCGAAGAGTCGGACTTGACTGTGCGACTGAACAAGAGACCTGTGGCGCTGTGGTATGTAGTCAAAATAGGGTTGCCAGCCCACCACTGAAGGTGGAGGATCCCGCCCCCCCTCTGTCAGGGCCCACTCCCCACCACCGATCAGCTGGCTGGGGGGGGGGGAACTTCACCAGGAGCAGCAAGGAGGCCTAGGCTACATCACCGGTTGTGTGGTGACATCACTTCTGGTGTGTACCGGAAGTGATGTTATCAGGTCAGTGACATCACGGTGACCCTCAGGTATTTGGGCAAAAACTCTATGGCCCATGCTTTCGAACTCCCACTGCCCCTGCTGGGTGGGCGCTGCCTCTCCATGGGAGGAGGCTGCAAATTGGGAGCAGCAGTCCTGCCATGTGAGCCCCTCGCCTCGACCTGCTGTTTGCTTCTTTTAACACCTCAGTGATTACCTCAGCCACCGCCTTACGGGCGGCCCTCCGGGGGGCTCCAGCTGAGCGATGAGGTGCCGCTGTTTCTGCTGGCCACCAGGCTGTACTTGGGTAGCAGGTCCCACTCCACCGGGCTCCTGCCCTGGTGCCAGCCCCTGCTGCCTCTCAAGGACACATCACCTTCTCCAGCTTCTGAAGAAGAAGAAGAAAAAGAGATTGGATTTATATCCCGCCCTTCACTCACTTAAGAGTCTCAGAGCGGCTTACAAACTCCTTTTCCCTTCCCCTCCCCACAACAGACACCCTGTGAGGTAGGCGGGGCTGAGAGAGCTCTTTCCCAAGCTGTCCTTGAGGGAACAGCTGGTACAGAGCTATGGCTTGCCCAAGGTCATCCAGCAGCTGCAAGTGGAGGAGTGGGGAATCAAACCCGGTTCTCCCAGATTAGAGTCCGCGCACTTAACCAACATGGCTGCAGTAGGATGGCTAGAAGCCATCATTACTGTAGTTTTCGCCCTATTCATTTATTTATTAAATTCAATTTTTAATACTGCCCGTTCCCTGAAGCCCAAATACCAGAGTGTCACCATGATGTCCCAAACGAGGTGGTATCGCTTCCGGTACATGCCAGATGTGACATCGCTGTATTGCCAGCTACGTCGCCTGGGTCTCTTGGTAAAACCCCCCACCCCCTGCATACAGCGCTTGGTATTTTTTCTAGATTCAAGTCTGGTAGCGTCAATCAGCTGCTACCGGACTCGAATCTTGTCCTAGAACAACACAGCTCCCCTCTGAAACCGACGTTCTTCCCCTGTATTTCATCTTCCAGCACAGCGATAAGCCAAGGCGTTTGCGTTCAAAGGCCGTAAAAATGAAAAATTAGAGTTGTCCTCACGGTCCCAACGCAAACATAACATTGTTTCATTGTCTGTGTTCCAGACGAGGGTCTGTGGGCCTCCTTAAAAGAAAAGAAAAGAACAGAATTATGTTCCGAAGTGATTTCAAAAAAAAAACCCGGAGTTTTGCACAGAAGTTATGCAATTCCCTGGACGGTGCTTGAAACAGAACGAATGAGGTGATGATAAATGCCGGAATGACAGAATGGAGAGAAATGGATTCTGGTGCGTGAGCCATCGGAATGTCCTAGGGCCGGTGGGCTGGAGGAAGGAATGATGCGGGCAGGGCAGGCCGCCTCCTAACAAGGCTTTCCCCACCTCCGGGCATCCTGCATCTCGAACCGAGAACGGGTTGGGGGAGGGAATAGGGCAAACATTGGAATTATTGCTGAAACCCACTCGATATTTGCAAAGGAAAGGGGAAAAAACAAACTAACTGCAGCCAGATGATCCATAGTAGAGAAAGAAGGCTTCCCTCCCTCGGCCCTTGTCTCAAGGCAGCAAATGATGCTTAACTTCCTGTCTCAAGATAGCTACAGAGAGCAGCCATGTTTGTCTGCAGTAGGATGCCTAGACCCAGGAGGCCAGTAGCACCTTAGGAACTGACACGATTTGGGAGGGGGTATGAGCTTTCAGGAGTCAACACTCCATTGTACCTGACGAAGGGAGTTTCGGCTCTCGAAAGCTCGGCGCCCGAAAACCTCGTTGGTCTCAAAGTTTGGACTCGAATCTAGGTGTTCTTGTCTCAAGAGACACTTTTAGGCAAACGCTTGTAACTGGACTGGCATCTGATTCGATCAGGGAGCGGGGGGTGCCAGCCTGCCGGTGGGTAGGATTGCCAACTTCCAGGGGGTGGCTGGCGAACCCCTGGGATTACAACTCCTCTCCCAGCAACAAAGATCGGTTCGCCTGGAGAAAAATGGGCACTTTAGAAGGTGGACTGAATGGCACTGAAGTCCCTCTCCAAACCCCACCCGTTTCAGACCCCTCCCCCCCCCAAAAAAACACAAATCTCCAGGTATTTCCCAACCTAGAGGTGGCAACCCTTCCCTGCCCCAAACCTCCCATCCTCAGGGTCCACCCCCAAAATCTCTGGGTATTTCCCAATCCAGAGCTGGCCACCCTACAAGTGAGGCCAAGATCTCCCAGTATTACATCTGATCTCAGAGAACAGTTCCCCTGGAGAAAGTGGCTGTTTTGGAGGGTGGACTCTAGCCCTTCCTCAAACCCTGCCCTCCCAGGCTCCACCCCCAAATCTCCTGGAGTTTCCCAAGACAGTTCTGGCAACCCTGTCACAGAAGCACCACGTCCTAATTCCATGACTGGATAAGCTGACAGAGCCATTTTGCCGAAGCAAATTTAGACCTGTGGTCTTCTCCCACAAATGAGTTATCAACTGTGGAGGAGGGGAGAGTCCCATGTCCCCAACTGAGCTCCAAGAAGGAAGGGCAAGAGGAAGAAGTCAATGAATGCGCTTCTCTCATCCGAGCAGGGTCTTCTGCAGTTGCCACCCTGGGAATGGGCGACATCACCAACTGCTGATACCCATGCATTCCCTGCTGAGGAGGGCAGGAAGGCTCCCATTCGGGTTGCCATGTTCCTTCTGGCTACTGGTGGGGAATGGGGGTGGAGGGAGCGACACAGCATGCCTGGGCATTGAAGGGTGCTACATATGTGTGTCTAGGTGTTACCGTATTTTTCGCTGCATAAGACGCACCTGATCATAAGACGCACCTTGTTTTTAGAGGAGGAAAACAGGAAAAAATGAAACAGAAAGAAAGAAAGAGAGAGAGAGAGAAAGAGAAATAAAGGAAGGAAGGAGGAGGAGAGAGAGAAAGAGAAAGAGAAAGGAAGAAAGAACGGTGGGGACAGAGAGAGAGAGACAGAAAGACAGACAGACAGACAGAAAAAAGGGAAGGAAGGAAGGAAGGAAGATAGAGAAAGGAAAGAAGAGAGACGTCGGCATGCCATGCAAAGCCAGGCTTTTCTGTGCAAAGTAGCCACGGAGCTTAATCTGTGGGCGGGGCTTTCTGCTGCTGGCTGTCTTAAAGGGGGAAAGCACTTAAAGGGAAAGAGTACTTAGCCTGGTGGGGTTTTTCCTGCCGTTTCCCTTTTAAGTCTTAACAGCTCAGGCCCAGCAGGGAGGGGCGGGGAAGGCTGGGATGCCAGCCTGAATGGCGTTCCCCTGCGTCCCTGCTGAAGAAAGAGCCCTGTTACAGGTAAGAAAAGCTCCATATTCGCTCCATAAGACGCACACACTTTCCCCCCCACTTTTTGGGGGAGGAAAAGTGCGTCTTATGGAGCGAAAAATACGGTATCTCCTTGAATGGGATGCCTCTCTCTGTCTTCACCTGGGAGCTGCCCTCTGACCCCTCCTCTCTCCCTTTGTCCTCTCCCTCTCTGTACATGGCCTTCCATGGAGACACAGATCTCTGCAGATCTCTCCTGTAGAGACAAGGCCCTCATACTCCCATGCACATGATGCGGATTCAGCTGGCCACTGATGATAGGGGAAAGGACTCTTTAGTTTAGGGCTTTAGGCTTCTGTCTCCTCTTTTGACTGCAAACTGAATGTGAACTGGATCTACTTGAATAAATGTAATATACTTCTTGGGAGATGTATTTATCATGCCTCTACGACTGGGCAAAACTCTGCTCTCTTCACCAAGTCTCCCAATAGATTAGATCTGACAGATGACATCTGCCTCCAGCTATAAACTGGGATTCCCCTCCCACTTGACCTTCCAAAACGCCCATATGCACAAACGCTTTGGTCTGCCATTGCCAGATTCTCTGCTGGAGCACCCTTGCATGTTTTGAAGACATGTGTGAAGTCGTGAAATGGTTAAATGATCTTTTCAGCTCCCCCCTTTCGAGAGACTGAATGATTTCCTGTCCTCCTCTTGCTTCCATCCAAACAACCTCTGACAAGTGGAATTAATTCTGCCTTATCTCTGTATTAGATGGGATTGGACCTTTACCCACACCACCACATGCAGCCAGCAGTGTGACCTTGGGCCAGTCACAGCTCTCTCAGAGCTGTTCTCTCAAGAGCAGTCCTCGGAAGAGCTCTCTCAGCCCCACCTACCTCACAGGGTGTCTGTTGTGGGGAGATGAAGGGAAGGAGATTGTAAACTGCTCTGAGACTCCGATTGAAGGCTGGGTATTAATCCAATATCTTCTTCTTCTATGCAGAGCATCAGCAGGGCATCCTGCCCTCACCAGAGGTTGGCTGTTGCATCTCTGCATGAGTCTGCCCTCGGTGTGGTTTCTTCCAGTCAAAACACTTGCATCTGCTCCACTTGCATCTGCTGGATGACCTTGGGCAAGCCATAGCTCTGTACCAGCTGTTCTTGAAAAAGAGCAGTTGCTGTCAAGAGCTCTCTCAGAGCCCCACCTACCTCCTGGAATGTCTGTTGTGGGGAGGGGAAGGGACAGGAGTTTGTAAGCCACTCTGAGGCTCCCTTGGGTAGTGAAGGGCGGGGTATGAATACAATCTCTTCTTCTTCTTCTTCTTCTTCTTCTTCTTCTGTCGAAGCATGTCTCCAATTTTAAATCCAGGGGGGGGAAATGCACGCCCAGTCACAGATGATTGAGAGCCACTGCAGCATTATGAGATCCACGGTTTTGTTTCTTAATAATTCCAGTGGTTGACTTTGCACACGACTCCCTCCTCCAGGGCCCGTACGGAAACAAAGCCGAGGGGCATCGGGAGGTTCCCCCCCGCCTTCTGTGCGTGGTTTCCAAAACAGATCTGCAGTTTAATATTCTATTATTAACTTGTGATTAAACACGGGGATCTTGTCTAATCCAGGATTTAAGATAGGAATTGGTGCTCCGTGCCCTGGAATACGTCAAGTTATATAGACCAGGGGCGTAGAGTTTGTAAATCCCTGGGGGAGGTGGGGGCTCACTTGTGCGTGCGTGCGAAGCGCGCGCGTGCACATGGGACCATGTCCCCGCCGCTCCTCCCCCCCCCCGGCCCCAGGGAGGCAGGCTCGGGGCGCAGTCTCGGCATGGAGGAGAGCGTCGCCTCTTCCCTGTGCTAATACTTTCTTGCGGGAGGAAGACTCACTTCTACCATTTATTTTCCCAATTCCCCCCCCCCCCAGTTGACATGGTACAGTCCCCTGGCCCTCTGTGAGGCAAGCAGAGGCATCGCGCGAGCCCCGGGAGGCTCCGTCGTCGAGTCCCGCGTACATGGCCAAGATGGGGGCAGCAGTCGGGTAAGTGGCCCGGCGACCCAACGGCGCCTGTGCGGGGCCCATGTCCCCACTGCCTCTCTCTCCCCCCCCCCCCGCCCCAGGGAGGCAGGAGGGCAGGCCGGGGGTGGGGGGGAAGGAGAGGCGGCGACGGCCAGCTGGCCGGCTGACTGGCCACCGGCGGCGGGCACTCTCTTTTGCCGGGGGTGGCTGAGCCCCCCCCGGGAAATTTCGGGGGAGGCTCGAGCCCTCGAGCCCCCCCGTAGTTGACGCCCATGATATAAGGCTGCCGATTCCATTCATCCTAAACGAAGGGCCTCCATTCGGTATTCAGCTCCTGGTTCTGGCACGCGGCATAAATTAGGGTTGCCACTGCTGTGTCCTAATGGCGACTGCCACGCAGTCAGAGGCACGCGCGTGGCCACCCCAGGTACGGAGCTTCACTCCGAGAAACAATAGCCCAGACGGATCCTAAGTTGTAACCTATCAGCAGGCCGGGATCCGAAAGGGCACCCGGGGGCCAGGTCAACTCACAGCTGGCCCTATCCAACAGTTTGTGCGAGGCCGGGGCTGCCGTCTAGTTGCAAATATAAGCCGAGCCCCGCTAATGCATGAGTTCCAGAACATCGGATAAAATCTATGAGCGGATTTCACTTCAGTGCGTCTCTGGACTGAGTACTTTACAGCCAGCTTCAAGTCAGGGAATTCCTGGACATTTGGGGGTGGAGCCCTGGGGGAAGAAGTGGTTTGGAGAGGGGAGGGACTTCAGCTGGGACGTGACACCATCGGGTCCACCCCCCAATGCGGCCATTTTCTCCAGGGGAATGGATCTCTGTAGTCTGGCGATCAGTTCTGATTCTGGGAGAATGCCTGCCACCCCCTGGACACTGGCAATCCTATGGAGAATGTCTTCGGCTGCTGGTTCAGGTGTGCCAGAGGTGGCGCAGGGCGAGAGGATGGCAACAGCCAGGAGTGGCAGAACAGGGGGAGAGAAGGGTTGGGGAACTCCTGGAAAGAGGAGGAGGAAGAGGAGGAGATTGGATTTATACCCCGCCCTTCACTACTCGAAGGAGTCTCAGAGCGGCTGACAACCTCCTTTCCCTTCCCCTCCCCACAACAGACACCCTGTGAGGTAGGTGGGGCGGAGAGAGCTCTTTCCAGGACTGCTCTTGAGAGGACAGCTCTGAGAGAACTTGTGACTGACCCAAGGTCACACCAGCAGCTGCCTGGGGAGGAGTGGGAAATCAAACCCGGTTCTCCCAAATCGGAGTCCGCTCTCTTAACCACCACACTGAACTGGCTCACCAAACTGGAGACGTGGAGGTGGGGCCTGGGGAGGACGGGGATCTCAGTGGGGCACAATGCCGTAGAGTCCATCCTCCAAAGAAGCCATTTTCTCCAGGGGAAACTGATCTGCGTAGCCGGGAGTTGAGCTGAAATTCCAGATCTCCAGACACCACCTGGAGGTTGGCACCCCGAGCATCCCCCCCAGGGTTGCAAGGCCAGGGATTGGGGGGGGCAGGGTTGTCAGGTCCAGGTTGGGAAACTCTGGAGATTTGGGGGTGGAGCCTGGGGAGGACAGGGGCCTCAGTGGGGCACAACGCCATGGAGTCCACCCTCCAAAGCATCCATTTTCTCCAGGGGAACTGATTTCAGTTTGGTGTAGAGGTTAAGTATGCAGGCTCCAATCTGGGAGAACCGGATTCGGTTCCCCACTCCTCCACTTTGCAGGCCAAAGTTCTCTCAGTGCAGTTCTTTAAGGAGAAGTTTTTGTCTGAGCTCTCTCAGCCCAGCCTGCCTCCCAGGGTGTCTGTTGTGGGGAGGGGAAGGGAAAGGAGATTGTAAGCCGCTCTGAGGCGCCCTTGGGTAGTGAAGGGCGGGGTATAAATCCAATCTCTTCTCTTCTTCTTCTCTTCTCTGTAGCCTGGAGTTGAGCTGTAATTCCAGGGGATCTCCAGGTCCCACCCTGAGGCTGGCATCCTTATCTAAGCCTATGAGCAGGGGTCCGTTGGAGCGGGAGCGCACAGGAGCGCAGCTCCGGGAGTGAGGAGCCCAGGGGGCGGGCACATGACCAAGCCCCGCCCCCTCCTCGGCTTCCCTGAGCAGTGCAGAGGCGCAGCGCCCCGGGGAAAGCCCTGCTGGGGTCTTTATTGATTTTAATGTTTTGTCTTAATATTGATAATTTTATCATTGTTCCTTTTATGACTGTGTGCTGCTTTTCCAGAGACTTGCTCAAGGTGGCATATAAATTTTCTAAGTATACCCTTTTTTATCTGGGCACATGGCACATAAGTACTGGAGAAATTTCACCAACCCTTCAGCAGCTTCCACCCCATCAGTTTGGTGTAGTGGTCAGGAGTTGGACTCTAATCTGGGAGAACCGGGTTTGATTCCCCACTCCTCCACATGCAGCTGCTGGTGTGACCTTGGGCCAGTCACCAGTTCTCTCAGAGCTGTTCTCTCAGGAGCAGTTCTCAAAAGACCTCTCTCAGCCCCACCTACCTCACAGGGTGTCTTGTTGTGGGGAGGAGAAGGGGAAGGGATGGGTGGTGCTCGTGTCCTGGGTATCTCAAGTCTACTTGAAACCTGGTGGTTTCAAGGGAGCAGGAAGAGAATGAGGGTGTGTTCTTTACGCTTATTTTTATTGCCCAAAGTATTGGATGGGGAAGGGAACGGAGGAAGAGCAGGTCAGTTTCACTCACCTGTGGCGTGGAGCCTGAGGGGTGGGTGTCGCCTTCCGACACACTTCCGGTATGTTAGGGGGTGTGGCATATGCAAATGAGTTATGCTAATGAGCTCCTGCACCTCTTTTTCTACGAAATGACCCCTGCCTATGAGGCCTAGAAGCTTCAACTGAGCCAAACGTTTGACTCCTGAGATTCGAGACACGGCATTTGGTGACTCGTTTCCAGAAGCCCTTCCTTCCTCGGCCTCTTTGATACCCAGTAATTTTCTAACAACTGCCCAAATTGTGACTGTAATTATGAATGAGTTGGCAGGTGGGAATGGTGGGGAGGGCTGTACTGGGGGGCCGGGGAAAACATTTTTTTCCCGAGAAACCCTGAACAACAAGTTGCTGGCAACAGGTACTATCAAAAACTCCAATGGGCCGCTTAGTCCAAATCCTCACCGGGAAATTGGGGGCGGGGGGGGGGCGGCTTAGTTGATTAGTTCATAACTGGACCCAGCGGGGCTCCGGACTTTCATGTTTGCTGCGCCACTTCCTCATTAGAGAGGGATCAGTCGTCTCGCATCAGCCAAAGCCTCTGACTTCTTACAGCCTCCAGAGGAAGAACTTAGAAGATACAGCCGGGAGCCGGAAGACCAACTTTGGGCCGGGGCAATTAATACGAGCTGGATGGAACTTGGCCGCTGCCAATCTTGGCCGGGGGACAGGGGGAGGGGAGGGGCGATTTCGCGTCGACGTTCCTGCCCTCCTCGCCTTGGATCGAGTCCAGGCCTTTGAGCGGAACACCACGAGTCTACAGAATTTCCCCCTTGGCTGGAAGAAACCGAGCAAGTCTTCCCGAAGAGGCTAGCCATTTGGAACAGGCGCGCGACTCCTTTCATGTGAGAAACCAGCTCTTCCCATAGAACAAAGCTGGAGTCCAGCTTTGGCGCCTCAAAGACCAACCAAGTTTTATTCGGGGAGCGTCTTAGGGCCGCCGCTGATGCTCAACAGGAAGTGTGCATGCGCATGAAAGCATATCCCCAGCATTAAACTTTGCTGGTCTTAAACTGGACCCAAACTTTGTTTTATTGCTTCAGACCAACACGGCCCCCCACCTGAAGATCTTCTCATGTTAACTGTGGGCCGGTCAGTGGGTCATTTTACACCTCCCCTCTAAAGTAGTTTGACTGCTGTCTTTTCCTGTGCTGATTTCACAGTGGTGTGAAATTTCACTCCAGGGGGTCTAAGTGCACTAATCAACAGCAATTGTTTAAAGCAGAATCAAGCCGGTTGAATACTAGCTTGACCACAGGAGGGCAATTAGTAGATGTGGACATTTCAGTAGCAGCATGGTTTCACACCGCACAGAGGTGTGGGCAGGTTTTTTTGGAACTAGAATGATTCCAGCGGGAAAGTCAGATGTAAAAACAGCCAGTGTCTTTTTTTTCTCAGCCTAGCCTCACAGGTAATTAGATAAACACAAAAAAGCGGGACCCGCGGGGGGGGAGAGTATTCCCCACAGCTCAGGGCCTGCTGAAGGTGGAGGAGCTCCGGAGGAGGAGGAGGGAACGGCAGCAGGTAAGCCCTTATCCCTCCCCCTCCAGCAGCAGTGTTGAGGCTGGCCCACCAAGCCTTTCCCGCCCCCCCCCCAGAGGTGGCAAGGCTGGATGGCCAAGCCTTCTCCCCCCTCCCAGTGGCAGCGGCAACAGACAGTTCCCAGAGCCTTCTCTGTTCATGCTCAAGGAATGCTCTTTTACTTTGGGGGGGATCTAAATACCCCCCAAATAATTTTTTTTAAGTTTCCAGATTTTTCTGCACACCTGGGGAGTCCCCCAAGTGTGCAGGAATATCTCTTTGCCCCCCCCCCAAGTGCCCCTGATGTGCAGATTTAGATATCTGCACGCATTTATTTTTATTATTTATTTATTAATTTCTATTTATATCCCGCCTTGCCAGCAAGCCGGCTCTAGGCGGCTAACAACATAGTTATAAATATACAAGTTAAAACACATAAAATTCCATTAAATCACATTAAAATACAGCTAAGCAATCAGATCACAGATGGCAGCAGATACTAGACCAACATCAGATACCAGTAGCCTACTTTCTTTCCCGCCAGGAGACTCCCACCCCAGATGTTCTAGCGGCGATTCACCCCGCCGCCTACTAAGGGCCATTCCCTCCGGTGGCGGCCCCAAAAGCCTGGCGGAAGAGCTCCGCTTTGCAGGCCCTGCGGAACTGCAAAAGATCCCACAGGGCCCTGATGTTCTCTGGGAGCTCATTCCACCAGTAGGGGGCCGCCGCCGAGAAGGCCCTGCAGGGGGCGTCTTGGGTATTAGATACATAGATATGGAGGAGAGGTCCATCAGTGGCTATTAACCATAAGGTACAGATAGGAGCTCTTGGTCTGGGGCAAGCGATGCTTTGTATTCTTGGTGCTTGACGGGGGAGGGGGGAGGAGATTGGATTTATAACCTGCCCTTCACTACCCAAAGGGGTCTCAGAGTGGTTTACAATCTCCTTTCCCTTCCCCTCCCCACAACAGACACCCTGGGAGGTAGGTGGGGCGGAGAGAGCTTTGAGAGAAACTGCTCTTTTTCAAGAACAGCTCTTATCAGAGCTATGGCTTGCCCAAGGTCATCCAGCAGGTGCAAGTGGAGGAGTGGGGAATCAAACCCGGTTCTCCCAGATTGGAGTCCGCGCACGTAACCACTATACCAAACTGGCTCTCAGAGGGGAGGGGAACACTGGCTGGGGAAGGGAAGACCAGTCGGGGAGGTACGCCTCCCCTTCACTTCCCCAGCCACCCTACTGGGAGCCACACAATATGTGCAACAATGCCACGTGTGGCTCCCGACCGAGCCACAGTTTGGCCACCCCTGCTCTTAGCTGATCCTGTATTTAGCAGGGGGTTAGACTCAGTGGCCTTCCAACACTGTGACCCTATGATCCTATTTTAAATCTTCAAAACGGTGTCTCACAAGATCCTAGTTATCTGCTTTTTTGGCCCTCGCCTGGAATGGAGCGAGCCGGAAAGAAAAACAGGGTGTCGGTATTCCTGCCCATCTACAGGGAGCCCTTTGGCGTTAGAAAACATTTCATGTCTATGCGTATTCCGCTGCTACGCACCAGCAGTTTGGTGCAAGTCAAGAAGGGGAAATTCTTCTCTCCTGCCTCTTACGTCCCCCCCTCACCTATGGTCATGAGGTGAGGTAACTTGTCCAGCTTAAAACAACACGGCCCGTTTCTAGCTCCCCTTTGTGGAGAGCAGCGCTCTTTCCTGGGCCTCATGCTGAGCTGCGGCCGCATAATTCCACACTGCTGTGGCACCCCGGGAGGCGAAGGGCTACTCTGGGCATGCAAGACCCGTTTGTACGTGGCAAGTCACCATAGCCAACGAACCCCCGTCCCCCCTTCCAGGAGCCGAGTAATTTTGGCCTCGTTTTCAAAAGACGTGTGCGCTTGTGAAGAGAGGCTGCTGTTTGGGGAGGGCCCCGACAACCTCTGGAGGGGGGGGCGCCACACTGTTCCATTCCACCATGCCAATTTTCATGTTCTCCAGGGGTCGCCTGGGTGGCCTGGAGAAATACGACCAGCGACAGCACCAGCCTGAACATTGGGCGAACTTATTAAAGGGAGTTGCGCTTCATCTTGACCTCTTACCCCCGAGTTCTCCCGCCCTCCTCACACAGCCACACACACGCCACACAAAGATGTTCTCCCCTCTCTATTTACATTTGACTGGTTAAGATGAGCTTGAAAAAAAATTATAATCTATATTAAAATCTAAGACCTTGGGTTAGGGAACTTTGGAGAAGATTGATTTAGTGAACCCTAGCCCATATTAAGGGCTGCAGTGGCTCAAGTGGTTAAGATGCTGAACTGCAGACCGGTAGTTCAGCAGTTCGAGACCCGAGTGCCGCATGATGGAGTGAGCTCCCGTCTCTGGTTCACGCTCCTGCCAACTTAGCAGTTCAAAAGCAAGAAATTGCAAGTGGATAAATAGGTACCACTTCGGTGGGAAGGTGACAGCATCCTGTGTGCCTCAGCGTCTAGTCACGCCAGCCACATGACCACGGAGATGTCTTTGAACAGCGCTGGCTCTTTGGCTTGGAAACGGAAATGAGCACTGCATCCCTAGAGTCGAATCCGACCGGCTTTCGAGCAAGGGAAACCTTTACCTTTACCTAGCCCATATTAACTGGCTACGATAGGCCGAGGAACACAGGTGTATGTATTTATAAAAATGTAGCCCACATTTAAAATAGTTATGGGAAGGTGAAAATTAGTCCCCCCTTTGTTTGTTTAAAAAGATTAGTCAAAAAGAGTATGATTTATATAAGAGAAAAATTTGGTTGAGGAATATATTTGAATGTTTATTAGCATTAGATTGAGGCTGATAGCTGATAAATAGGCAGAATAGGAATTTATGGAGGGTTAAGGTTTAAATCTCTTATAAAAGACGTAATGCAACTAACTCTGATTTAAGGATTCCAGAAGTCTTGATAACTGGTATGAAAAGAATTTTATTGTGAAGTAGAGAAATGATATTTACAGGTAACTTGTAGAAGACTAATGTGGAATGTTTAGATAAAAAGTCAATGAGTAGAAAACATGTTAACCTAGTGAGATGTTTCGATTGCATATATAGTAATCATATTATGGTAACAAGAATGCCATTGAGAAAATTATGGAAAGTTAAGTTTCAGATTTCTTATAAAAGATGTAAAGATGCATCTAACTCTGATTTAAGGATTCCAGAAGTCTTAATAACAGGTATAAAAAGAACTTTATTATAAACAGGGGTCCGTTGGAGCAGGAGCGCACAGGAGCGCAGCTCCAGGAGTGAGGAGCCCAGGGGGCGGGCACATGACCAAGCCCCGCCCCCTCCTCGGCTTCCCCGAGCAGTGCAGAGGCGCAGCGCCCCGGGGAAAGCCCTGCTAGGGTCTTTATTGTTTTTAATGTTTTGTTTGAATATTGATAATTTTATCATTGTTCCTTTTATGACTGTGTGCTGCTTTTCCAGAGACTTGCTCAAGGTGGCATATAAATGTTCTAAGTATACCATTTTTTATCTGGGCACATGGCACATAAGTACTGGAGAAATTTCACCAACCCTTCAGCAGCTTCCACCCCATCAGTTTGGTGTAGTGGTCAGGAGCTGGACTCTAATCTGGGAGAACCGGGTTTGATTCCCCACTCCTTCACCTGCAGCTGCTGGTGTGACCTTGGGCCAGTCACAAGTTCTCTCAGAGCTGTTCTCTCATGAGTTCTCAAAAGACCTCTCTCAGCCCCACCTACCTCACAGGGGGTCTTGTTGTGGGGAGGGGAAGGGGAAGGGATGGGCGGTGCACATGTCCTGGGTATCTCAAGTCTACTTGAAACCTGGTGGTTTCAAGGGAGCAGGAAGAGAATGAGGGTGTGTTCTTTACGCTTCTTTTTATTGCTCAAAGTATTGGATGGGGAAGGGAATGGAGGAAGAGCAGGTCAGTTTCCCTCACCTGTGGAGTGGAGCCTGAGGGGTCGGTGTTGCCTTCTGACACACTTCCGGTATGTTAGGGGGTGTGGCATATGCAAATGAGTTATGCAAATGAGTTATGCTAATGAGCTCCTGCCCCTCTTTTTCTACGAAATGACCCCTGATTATAAAGTAGGAGAAATGATGTTTAAAGGCAACTTGTAGAAGACCAATGTAGAATGTTTAGACAAAAAGGCAATTAGCATAAAACATGTTAACTTACTGAGATGTATAGAAAAAACTAGCAGTGGGATGTTTAGATATTGCATAAATAGTCATTATATTATGGTAACAAGGATGCTATTGAGATATCTCTGTATGAGATAATTTAAAGGGCGTAGTGTTAGTAATGTTACTCTCATATCTGTTTGTATGTTTGTTTCTCAGGTTTTGTTGGAAAATAATAAAAATTATATATTTAAAAAAAAAGATGTTCTTCCCTCTCTTCATTACCTGGAAGAATGAACACATGAGCCATGGTGAGGACTGGTAGAAGGTCGACGAAACTGCCCTGATCTGGATGGGCCGGGTTAGCCCGATCTCATCAGATCTCAGAAGCTAATCAGAGTTGGCCCTGCTTAGCACTTGGATGGGAGTCCACCAAGGAAGTCCAGGGTTGCTACGCAGAGGCAGAAAATGGAAAACCATCTCTGAACGGCTCTTGTACTGACCTGGGAGCCCCAGGGTAGACTGCTCCTGTCATGGTTTGGAAGCTGAGCAGAGTTGGCCCTGCTTAGCACTTGGATAGGAGACCACCAAGGAAGTTCAGGGTTGCTACGCAGAGGCAATCAATGGCAAACCACCACTGTAGGTCTTTTGCCTAGACTTGGATGGTCCCGGCTATCCTAGTGTCATCAGATCTTGGAAGGTAAGCAGGGCTGGCCCTGCTTAGCACTTGGATGGGAGACCACCAAGGAAGTCCAGGGTTGCTACGCAGAGGCAGGCAATGGCAAACCACCACTGTAGGTCTTTTGCCTAGACTTGGATGGCCCAAGCTATCCCAGTGTCATCAGACCTTGGAAAGTAAGCAGGGCTGGCCCTGCTTAGCACTTGGATGGGAGACCACCAAGGAAGTCCAGGGTTGCTACGCAGAGGCAGGCAATGGCAAACCACCTCTGAACGGCTCTTTTACTGACCTCAGTGCCCCCGGGTAGACTGCTCTCGTCATGGTTTGGAAGCTGAGCAGGGTTGGCCCTGCTTCGTACTTGGATGGGAGACCCCCAAGGAGGCCCAGGGTTGCTACGCAGAGGCAGTTAGGGCTGCCAAGTCAGCCCGGGGGGGCGGGGGATCCCCCGCTAAAGGGGTTCCCGATCCGCCGGCCAGCATTCGGCCGGCGGGGGGAACCCCACCCCCGAAGTCGTCCAGCGAGGACGACGTAATTCCGTCACTAGAAGTGACGTCAGCACGTTGGGGCGTTGCCAGGGCAACGCTCTGGCAATCGCCCCAAAACTCTATGATACCATAGAGTTTTGAGGCAATTGCCAGAGCGTCACCCTGGCAATGCCCCCAACGTGCTGACGTCACTTCCGGTGACGTCGCCGGCGCGTGCGCAAAGCGCGCACACCAGGAGATACTCCCGGCCGGAGGAGGACTCCCCCCCGCCGGTGAGTCCCTACGACTTGGCAACCCTAGAGGCAGTCGATATCCCACCCTTCCATCAGCCGTCCCTTTATGTGCAGCAACCTGCAATTTCCAGAGGGGCAACGCAAGCGCCGCCATACCGACCACAGCTCAGACGGCTGAACCGAGCGCAAAGTAACCAGTTCTGTCCCAGGCAACCGAAGCCGAGAACACATCTCTTCGTCACCTCCACCACATTAAAAATTAATATCCGTTCTCTCCTTCTCTCTCTCTCTCTTTTCCATCCCCCGTGTGAGTCGGGCCGTAACCCCGACCTGCCGTACTGCTGGGGTTCTTGTTTTCTTTTGTGTCCGTTCTCTCTCTGAATTGTATCGCTCATAATTCATTACGTGAAACCAGTGGGGCCCTGGTGGATCGTACCGCAGGTCTGCCGCGTCCAGATTCCTTTTCAAAAGTGCTCCTAGAATCACAGAGTCGGAAGGGGCCGTCCGGGCCGTCTAGTCCAACCCCCTGCTCGATGCAGGACCGGCCTAGAGCATCCCTGACAAGGGTTTGTCCGTCCGCTGCTTGAAGACTGCCCGGGGGGGGGGGGGGGGGGGGGAAGCTCACCACCTCCCTGGGCCGCTGATTCCACTGTTGCACAATTCTTGCTGTCAAAAACTGTTTCCTGAATATCCAGCCGGTACCTGGGAGCTTGTTTGGTGTAGTGGTTAAGTGCGCGGACTCTAATCTGGGAGAACCGGGTTTGATTCCCCACTCCTCCACTTGCATCTGGCTGGATGACCTTGGGCAAGCCATAGTTCTGGACCAGCTGTTCCCTCAAGGACAGCTTGGGAAAGAGTTCTCTCAGCCCCACCTACCTCACAGGGTGTCTGTTGTGGGGAGGGGAAGGGAAAGGAGTTTGTAAGCCGCTCTGAGACTCCAAGTGAGTGAAGGGCGGGGTATAAATCCAATCTCTTCTTCTTCTTCTTCTACCTTCCCGCCCTTCATTTAAACCCATTATTGTGAGTCCTCTCCACTGCTGCCAACAGGAATAGCTCCCTGCCCTCCTCTCTAAGTGACATCCTTTTGAATACTTCAGGAGAGCAATCTTGTCCCTCACTCAACCTCCTCTTCTCCAGAGTGAACATCCCCAAGTCCCTCAGCCTTTCCTCGCAGGCCTTAGGCTGGTTTTACATCTGACTTTCCCGCTGGAATCATTCTAGTTCCAAAAAAACCTGCCCACACCTCTGTGCGGTGTGAAACCGTGCTGCTACTGAAATGTCCACATCTACTAATTGCCCTCCTGTGGTCAAGCTAGTATGCAACCGGCTTCATTCTGCTTTAAACAATTGCTGTTGATTAGTGCACTTAGACCCCCCTGGAGTGAAATTTCACACCACTGTGAAATCAGCACAGGAAAAGACAGCAGTCAAACTACTTTAGAGGGGAGGTGTAAAATGACCCTTAGTCTCCAGCGCCCCCCCCCCCCCCCCGGATCATCCTCATTGCCCTCCTCTGCACCCGCTCCATTCTGTCCATACCCTTTTCAACGTGAGGTCTCCAGAACGTGAGGTCGTGAAGAGACAGACTCGACTGTGCAACTGAACAACAACTCCAGAACTGCACACAACACTCCAGGTGCGGCCTGAACGATGCACCGTACAGCAAGACAATGACCTCTTGCGATTTGGATGTCACGTCTCTGTAAAAACAACCCACGGTCACGTTAGCCTTTTTTGCCGCTGCATCACACCATCTGCTCGTAATTGCAGTCCAGTCAGCCAGAGATCACATTGGAAGTATGTAGCCAATCAGATATGCCTATGTAACGATGTCAGTGAGAGCAAGCCAATCCTTTGCAAACACCCAAAGCACAAGCCCTTTTTGAGGGTGGCAAAGGGAACGGGAGAAACGGAGTCCCAAATTGAGAGAAGCCAGATTGAGGCTTGAACATTTTAGATCAGGGGTCTCCCACACGGCGCCCATAGGCAGACACCTTTCCTGCTGTGCAACAAGAGTTTTTAGAAAGTGGGTGGAGCCCAATTGGGCTTTAGCCCAGCAGGGCTTCTGACTGGCTGTGTGGATGTTCTTAAAAGTTGCTTTGGCAGCAGTTGCCGCCATTGTACAACGATCTTCGCTGTGTGAACGAAGACGTATACAAGGAAATCATTTTAAACAATATGTTCATTTTAACAGGTATGCTATTGAACAGATCTTCCCTGAAAAGTTTAAGAGCTACCATTTGAGCTATGTATGACCTCCCTCCTCGACATTTTGTCGAGTTTAGAGTAGTGGTTACGTGCGATGACTCTAATCTGGGAGAACCGGGTTTGATTCCCCACTCCTCCACTTGCACCTGCTGGATGACCTTGGGCAAGCCATAGTTCTCTCAGAGCTGTTCTCTCAAGGACAGTTCTGTCAGAGCTCTCTCAGCCCCGCCTACCTCACAGGGTGTCTGTTGTGGGGAGGGGAAGGGAAAAGGAGTTTGTAAGCTGCTCTGAGACTCCTTTGGGAAGTGAAGGGTGGGATATAAATCCAATCTCTTCTTCTTCTTCTTCATCATCATCATCTTCTTCCTTTGTGGTTGGCGCCGCCTCCTGTGGCAGCCATTTGCTGGCTGGCCACATCTCTTGTGGCAGAATTCCAAAGGTGTCCATGGGCTCAGAAAGGTTGGGGACTTTTGTTCTATATCAGCAGTGACAGTCCCAGGTTTTTCCGCCCACTAGGCGAGGATGCATTCTGGCACACACACACCCCGTGCGGGGTGGGACGGGGGTGGGCGCTGGAGCCGCAGCAGGCGGGCTGCGGGGGTGAGTGGCAAATGCATGCGGGGGGCAGGATCGCTCAAGGGGAGGGGGAAGGAGCCTTTGCCAGGCCGCAGAAGGAGCTCTAAAGAGACTGTGGGGGCGGGGGTGGGGGTGGCAGAGGGCAAGCGGCACTTTCCCGTCGTCCTGGGCTGTTCCCCGCACCTGTCCCCCCCCCCCGCCTTCTTCTCTTTCCGTCTGGGGGGCTGCAAAGAGGGGAGTCTCTTTCTGGGGATGGAGCAAGAAGCCGGCAAGGGAGGCTTCCTGCGCGGGGCGAGGAGGGGACGAGGCCAGCCCTAGGTGATGGTCTAAAATTTAACAATACCGGGCTGGTCCTGTATAGCAACATCACCCAACAGTAGGGTTGCAGGCAGCAACCAAATGTCTCAGGCTTGCTGGATTTCGATCATCCCCCGTTCCAATTTGAACAACCCCCTGCGGAAAACAAATCTGTGAGTCTTGAGTTTCACCGCTCGCTGCTTCTTCGCCTTCCCGTTAATAACAATGTTTCTTTAATAACGATGGTACTTATGCATTAGTGGCATCCAAACGTCACAAACGGAGCAAAATACGATGTAAGAAAAAACCCAGCTAACACAACAGCATAGTTGACGACCACAATACTGAGGTAGACAAAAACCACGGACAATAATAACATGGGGGATCGACAAGAAATGCCAGCGGCTGCATCCGTCTATCCTTCTCGCTTCCAACCACAAGTCGGCCATTTACTTCCCTTCACCAAAGTTGAAAAACACGCACAATTCCATATGTGTACATGAAGAGGACTCATTAGATCAGGCCCTCGGAATTTACCTGTCCCATAAGAATGCAAGAACGTCAGAAGAGCTCTGCTGTATCAGACGAATAGTCCATTTAGTCCAGGCTCCTGTCTCACACAGTGGCCAGCCAGGTCCTCTGGGGGGGCCAACAACAGGGCAGGGAGGCCGAGGCCTTCCCCTGATGAGAACATCAGAAGAGCCCTGCTGGATCAGACCAGTGAGGGTCCATCTAGTCCAGCATCCTGTCTCACACAGGGGCCAGCCAGTTCCTCTGGAGGGCCAAAAACAGGGCAGAGTGGTCAAGGCCTTCCCCTGAGAAGAACCTCAGAGAAGCCCTGCTGGGTCAGACCAGTGAGGGTCCATCCAGTCCAGCATCCTGTCTCACACAGGGGCCAGCCAGTTCCTCTGGAGGGCCAGCAACAGGGCAGAGAGGCCGAGGCCTTCCCCTGATAAGAACCTCAGAAGAGCCCTGCTGGGTCAGACCAGGGAGGGTCTATCTAGTCCAGCATCCTGTCTCACACAGTGGCCAAGCAGTTCCTCTGGAGGGCCAACAACAGGGCAGAGTGGTCAAGGCCTTCCCCTGAGAAGAACCTCAGAGAAGCCCTGCTGGGTCAGACCAGTGAGGGTCCATCCAGTCCAGCATCCTGTCTCACACAGGGGCCAGCCAGTTCCTCTGGAGGGCTGAAAACAGGGCAGAGAGGCCGAGGCCTTCCCCTGAGGAGAACCTCGGAAGAGCCCTGCTGGATCAGAGCAGTGAGGGTCCCTCTAGTCCAGCATTCTGTCTAACAAAAGTGGCCAGCCAATTCTTCTGGAGGGCCAGCAACAGAGCAGAGAGGCCAAGGCTTTCCCCTGATAAGAACCTCAGAAGAGCCCTGCTGGGTCAGACCAGGGAGGGTCTATCTAGTCCAGCATCCTGTCTCACACAGTGGCCAAGCAGTTCCTCTGGAGGGCCAACAACAGGGCAGAGTGGTCAAGGCCTTCCCCTGAGAAGAACCTCAGAGAAGCCCTGCTGGGTCAGACCAGTGAGGGTCCATCCAGTCCAGCATCCTGTCTCACACAGGGGCCGACCAGTTCCTCTGGAGGGCCAACAACAGGGCAGGGAGGCTGAGGCCTTCCCCTGAGAAGAACCTCAGAAGAGCCCTGCTGGATCAGACCAGTGAGGGTCCATCCAGTCTAGCATCCTGTCTCACACAGCGGCCAGCCAGTTCCTCTGGAGGGGGCCAACAACAGGGCATAGAGGCCGAGGCCTTCCCCTGAGAAGAACTTCAGAAGAGCCCTGCTGGATCAGACCAGTGAGGGTCCATCTAGTCCAGCCTCCCGTCTCACACAGTGGCCAACCAGTTCCTCTGGAGGGCCAACAACAGGGCAGAGAGGCCGAGGCCTTCCCCTGAGAAGAACCTCAGAAGAGCCCTGCTGGACCAGACCAGTGAGGGTCCCTCTAGTCCAGCCTCCTGTCTCACTCAGTGGCCAGCCAGTTCCTCTGGAGGGGCAACAGCAGGGGCAGAGAGGCCGAGGCCTTCCCCTGATAAGAACCTAAGAAAAGCCCTGCTGGATCAGACCAGTGAGCATTGTAAGGTTAAACTTTCTTGTTCTTTTTAATAAAAAAGGAAATGTTGATGGTCAGCGCTCTGTTGCCTGTTTCTTAAGAAGTCATTTCAGAACCCCATTTTTGCAGCTCACACGAATGCAGCGCAAACACCTGTCGCCACTGGTCACACCAGAAATGACCATCAGCATGAGAACAGGGGCTTTATACATGCCAAAGCGTGTTCCTTTTTTCATCCATGAAATGTTGGCGATGGGGTGGGGGGGGGGCTCAGGTGTGCTTTCTGGCTGGTGGTTCCGTGGCAACGGCTGCCCGGGGGCCGTTTTTGATTTCCATTGATGAATGGATTTCTGGATGATATCCCAGAATGCACTTTGCATCCCCCTGGGACAGGAGCAGGGAGGTCCGGAGAAGAACAGAGCACATATACATCTTGGCTGCTTGCCTCTTAACTCTAGACGCTGAAATGGCGGCTAGTGGTCTGGTTGCCAGCCTCCAGGTGGGGCCTGGAGATCTCCTGGAACTACAGCTGATTTCCAGACTACACAGGTCTGTTTCCCTGGGGGTGGGGCTGCTTTCGTTGAAGGGAGGACTCTGGCATTATACTCTCCTGAGGCCCTTCTCCTCCCCAAACTTTACCCTCCCCATGCTCCACCCCCAAATCTCTAGCAATTTCCCAACCTGGAGTTTGCAACCCCAACAAAAGTCCATATGGTCAAAGCAATGGTATTCCCAGTCGTGATGCATGGCTGCGAGAGTTGGACCATAAGGAAGGCCGGGCGCCAAATAGAGCTGCCAAGTCAGCCCGGGGGGGCGGGGGATCCCCCGCTACAGGGGTTCCCAATCCACCGGCCAGCATTCGGCCAGCGGGGGAAACCCCACCCCCGAGGTCGTCCAGCCTGGACGACCTCCCTCATGTAATGACGTCACCCGGAAGGGACGCCATCACGTTGGGGGCGTTGCCAGGGCGACACTCTGACAATCGCCCCAAAACTCTATGATACCATAGAGTTTTGGGGCGATTGCCAGAGCGTCGCCCTGGCAACGCCCCCAATGTGCTGACGTCACTTCCGGTGACGCTTCGCGCGTGCACCAGGGAAGCTCCCGGCCAGCAGAGCTCCCCCCCCCCGCCGGTAAGTTAAATACACTTGTCAACCCTAGCGCCAAGGAATAGATGCTTTCGAATGATGGTGCTGGAGAAGACTCTTGAGAGTCCCTTGGAATGCAAGGAGATCAGAGCAGTCAACCCTAACAGAAATCAACCCTGACTGTTCCCTGGAAGGCCAGATACCAAAGCTGAAGTTCCAGTACTTTGGCCACCCGATGAGAGGGGAGCACTCAATCCAAGGGACTCTCAAGAGTCTTCTCCAGCACCGTAATTCGAAAGCATCTATTCTTCGGTGCTCAGTCTTCCGTATGGTCCAACTCTCACAGTGATACATCACTACTGGGGATACCATCGCTTTGACCACACGGACTGTTGTTGGCAGGGGGATGTCCCTACTTTTTATCATGCCTTCTAGGTTTGCCATCGCTTTCCTCCCAAGGAGCAGGCGCCTTTTAATTTTATAGCTGCAGTCAACGTCCGCAGTGATCTTGGATCCCAGGAACATGAAGTCTGCCACTGCTTCCACGACTTCCCCTTCTATTGGCCAAGAATACCCAATGCATGTACAAAGAAAAATCAAGCATAGACTGCACACGGACTGTGCGTGCGTCCACTGTCACTCCTGAACGGAGGTGTGCTTGTGTAGTTTTAAGGCGACAAAAACTGGGATGCGTTGTAAACCCGGGGAAGAAATACAGAAATGGGATCATGGAAGCCCTAGGAAGCTGTGCGGATGGGATGACCAAAGAAGGTGGAGGAGGGAGACAGGGAACCAGCATGAGGTACCCAGAGAAAGCAAACCGATGTAAGGTGTCGGTGAGGAGAGTGACGAAAAAGTGAGGAAGGCTGAGTTTCATCTACTGCTTACGAACCCTCCTCTGGTTCTCACGTTTTCTGCCACAAACAAAGATGTACGAAAGAAGAAGAAGAAGAAGACAGTTCTGCAAGTTAATCACTTCTGCCAGCCGAAGCAACCGTTCTGATAACATGCTGGCAGGTGGCAGGTGATGACTCCTATAGTCAAGAAAGCTAACACTTAGGCAGAAGAACTCTCTTAAAGGAGACCATTTTCTTGACACAGTGTTCGAAGGGATCCTAGAGGTCACCTACTCCAACCCCCCTTGCTCAGTGCGGGAATTAGTCAACTACAGCACCCCACTCTGTTTAAAGGAGCGCACTCCTTTTAAAAAATGTTTAAAATGATTGAAAAAAAGTATTTACAAGAGAAATGTTTGCGGGGCTGTGTCTTTGAGAAAGGGGGCAGAGTCCCCTAAAGAAGAACAGAAGAAGAAGAAGAAGAAGAGATTGGATTTATACCCCGCCCTTCACTCACGTGGAGACTCAGAGCGGCTTACAAACTCCTTTTCCCTTCCCCTCCCCACAACAGACACCCTGTGAGGTAGGTGGGGCTGAGAGAGCTCTTTCCAGAAGTGTCCTTGAGAGAACAGCTGGTACCGAGCTATGGCTTGCCCAAGGTCATCCAGCCAGGTGCAAGTGGAGGAGTGGGGAATCAAACCCGGTTCTCCCAGATTAGAGTCCGCGCATTTAACCACTACACCAGACTGGCTCCACAGCAGAATTGTATTGGTGAATGTGTTTTCCACAGTCAAGGGTTTTCAACAGAGCCCATTGCAGCTACATGTAAGAAAGCAGACTCTTCTTCCTCCCCCCCCCCCCTGCCCCCGGTGCTGCAAGAAGACAGAACCAAAGCAACACAGAAAGTCAGCTAAACTGTTAGCCGAATTGCTTTAATTTACGTTCAGCAATTGGCAAAATACCGGGTTCTTGCCAACTATACCAAGGTCCCGCCCCTTCCAGGAGTTCTCAGAAAATAGTCACAGAGGCTGGGTGGTTTCTTTGAATGATGTTCACTGCAAGATGTTGTTCAAGCATACAAGGAATAATAATAAAACCGCATACACACAAGATTTAAGGAAATCAGACAGAAAATAGCACTGTTGCATGAGCATGAGTATCGTTGAGGGGGAATACGTTACCTGTCTTGGTGATGGGTGGTCTACTTCCACGAGAAGATCGAGGGAGGGATGAATGAGAGAAATAGGGGGAACGAGATCTGAACCTGCAGATACACGCTCCAGTCCTGGCTGCGCAAACCAGGGATTAAAGATGGAGGCGAGGTGTTGGGTACAGGAAGCTGGACATAAGAGGTTGGTAAGAAGATAGGGGTCGGAGGTGGCTAGCAATGTGCTTCTGTTGTGCAAGATCTTTTATCAGGTGGCATTGGGGCGGGCTGCGCTGACCACATCCCATTGTCACACCTACTAGTTTGTCCATCCCTACTAGCCCTACTATTGGTCAGTGTCATAGGGAGGAGGGGGCAGGAAGGAGTGGACAATATTGCAAATCTAGGTGCTAATCAGGATCTAACACCTGGGCCATCTGGTCGGTCTTCCTGGCGCCAATCTCTGGTCTCATGATGGCTTCGGCCAGGTCACTTGATGGTCGGCGATTGGTTGCTGGGCAACCTAATCCCTTACAGGAACTTTGGGGGCAGGTGTGAGGAGGCCAGCGTAAAGGAGAAGAAGGACCCTTTGAAATGGAGTCTTGGTCTCCCTGTTGGTGGGAACACGGGAAGTAGATGTGAGAGCTCTTTGAAATGGAATTCTGGTCTCCATGCAAGTGTGAACTCCGAAGGAAGTCTCCCGCTGTGGGCTGGAGCCTCTCCTAGCAATAGAGAGGGCCTTTGCCTTAGGCAGAGAGCCAACCCCAAAGGTCAAACTTATGATATTAAAGTTCATAAGAGCATATAGAATGCCTTGCTGGCTTACAAAACCACACATGAAGCTACCTTATACCGAATCAGGCCATTCGAGCCACGAAGATCAGTCTTGTCCACTCAGACTGGCAGCAGCTCTCCAGGGACTCAGATCAAGATTTTTTCACACCACCTCCTACTTGATTCTGTCAACTGGAGACTCCAGGGATTGAACCTGGGACCTTCTGCTTGCCAAGCCCAGGGCTATTTTGGGGCGGGAACGCACAGGAACGGACTTCCGGCTGGCTTCTGAGTTGGCCACGCCTACAGCCTCCCCCCCCCAGGTTCCCCAGGCACCTCGCAACCCATGGAGGTGCCTGGGGAAGCCAAGCTGATCCACGGAGGGAAGGCAGGGGTGTGGCCTAATATGCTAATGAGTTTCTGCTGTTGGGTGTGGCCTGTGATGCTAATGAGTTCCTGCTGGGCTTTTTCTACAAAGCTGATGTTCTACCACTGAGCCATGTCTACTCAAACTGGCAGCAGCTCTCCAGGAGACTCAGATCAAGGTCTTTCCCATCACCTCCTCGCTGATTCTTTCGACTGGAGACACCAAGGATTGAACCAGGGACCTTCTGCATGCCGAGCAGAGGCTCTTCCGCTGAGCCACAGTGAAACCAATCCGCACCTGTCCTTACAACCAGGCACTTGCTAGCAGCTTCGGCTCAGGTGCAGAGGACACACCATGGCTGTAGTTATAGAACATACCGAGATCTTGGGGTGGGGGGGATACGGGGAAACTGGGAGGGAGAGGGAATATGCATCCCTGCAGTCGGACAGAGCAGAATTATGCAAAGTAGAACAGACCTCGGGCGGCTGCCAAGAAATGCGAGGTTTCCCACTGCTTCCAGTTGAAGGGAACGGGTGGGGGAAGGGAAGGAAGGCAGCCGAGGAATATCAGGGCTTTTTGTTTCCCCCCGTGAAACTTTAGCAGGAGAAATTTTAATTGTGGATCCTTGCGGAGAAGACGCTGAAATCCTAGCCGGTCGCCGGGCTTTGCTGGAACTGGTTGCGGCTCCCAGTCTTGGCTTCCGACCGGAGTCACTCGGGTTCCTCCCCCCCCCCCCCCATGTCAGTGTACAAAAGCGAATGGATGGCGGGTTAACTGTTTGCTAGCAACGGCGGGTACCGTCAGAACAGGCCTCGCCTTCATAAAAAGAAGGGGGATGGATGGAGGGTTACAGGGGAGCCCTGCGGTTTGGGGATTTCAGCCGCCCTGTCCTTTGTAGGAGTAATGAGGCCTCTAGCAAGAAAGAGAGATCGCCTATATAGGGGTGCCAGCCTCCAGGTGGGGCCTGGAGATCTCCTGGAATTATAGCTCATCTCCAGAGTACAGAGATCAGTTCCCGTGAAGGAGGAGGAGAAAGAGAAGGAGGGGGAGTGGATTTATACCCCGTCCTTCACTACCTGAAGGAGTCTCAGCGGGGCTTGCAATCTCCTTTCCCTTCCCCTCCTCTCCCCACAACAGACACCCTGTGAGGTAGATGGGGCTGAGAGAGCTCCCTCGAGAACTGTCCTTGAGAGAACAGTTCTGAGAGAACTATGGCTTGCCCAAGTCATCCAGCAGCTGCAAGTGGCGGAGTGGGGGAAGCAAACCCGGTTCTCCCAGATTAGAGTTCGCGCACTTAACCGCTACACCAAACTGGCTCTCGTGCCCCATTCCGCCACATCCTTGTACCCCACTCCTCCAGGTCACATTCAGGTTGCAGTCAAAAGAGGAGAAAGAAGTCTAATCTAAAGAGGACTTTCCATATCAGAAATGGCCAGCTTGTCTGGCATCACGCATGTGGGAGTATGAGGGCATTGCCTTTACAGGAGAGGCCTGCAGAGACATGTGTCTCCGGGGAAAGCCATGAGAAGTGAGGGAGAAGACAAAGAGGGAGGGGGGGAGAGGGGGGAGGGAGGAGGGGTCAGAAGGCAGCTCCCAGGTTAAGACAAAGAAAGGCATCCCCATTCAAGGAGATAACCCCGAAACACCCTTAGAGCGTTGTAGTGCCCCCAATGTCCAGGGATGCTGAGTCGCTCACTTTCATGGCTGTTCATGCGTGTTCATGCATATTCCAGTCTGGCACATATTCCCTGCCTGACTCCCAAAGACAAGCACACACGAACCTGCCTCCTATTGAATCAGACCATCAGTCCAGCAAGGTCAGTCTTGTCTACTCAGACTGGCAGCCGCTCTCCAAGGTCTCAGGCAGAGGTCTTTCCCATCACCTCCTGCCTCGTCCTTTTATAACTGGAGATGCTGCTGGGGATTGAACCTGGGACCTTCTGTATGCCAAGCAGAGGCTCTGCCGCTGAGCCACGGCCCCTCTTTACAGCTCTCCAGGGTCTCAGGTGGAGGTCTTTCCCATCACCTCCTGCCTGGTCCTTTTATAACTGGAGGTGCTGCTGGGGATTGAACCTGGGACCTTCTGCATGCCAAGCAGAGGCTCTGCCGCTGAGCCACGGCCCCTCTTTACAGCTCTCCAGGGTCTCAGGTGGAGGTCTTTCCCATCACCTCCTGCCTGGTCCTTTTAACTGGAGAAGCCAGGGATCAAATCTGGGACCTTCTGCATGCAAAGCAGAGGCTCTTCCACTGAGCCATGGCTCCTCTAAAGCAGGGGCTGCTCTTGGGAGAACAGTGCTGAAAGAACTTGTAACTGAGCCAGGGTCACACCAGCAGCTGCACATGGAGGAGGAGAGGGGAATCAAACCCGGTTCTTCCAGATTAGAGTCTCGCTCCTAACCACTACACCGGACTGGAGAAAATGGCTGCTTTGGAGGGTGGACACTATGGCATTATATGCTGCCGAGCTCCGTCCCCTCCCTCTCCAGGCTCCACCCACAAAATCTCTAGGAATTTCCTAACCTGGATCTGGCAGCAACTCGATGGCTGTCTCTAGGTGGGACCTGGGAAACCCCTGGAATTGCAGCTCATCTCCATACTACAGAGATCAGTTCCCTTGGAGGCAATGGATGCTTTGGAGGGTGGACTCTGTGGCATTGGACCCCACTGAGGTTCCTGTCCTCCCCAGGCTCCATCCCCAAATCTCCAGGAGTTTCCCAAACTGGAAGCAGCAACTGTACCCCCCATCCTCCACCAGTGGCCAGGAGAGACCTGGCAACCCTACCTATGAGTTTTGATCCAAGGCCTTGGGGTTACAATGTTCCTTCTAAGCTGTTGAGCCATGTTAGCAAAAATTCTACTATGTGACCTGCTGGTATTAAAGTTGTGAGCAGTGCTCCCTCTAAGCCAGGGGTGGCCAACCTTGCTTAACGTAAGAGCCACACAGAATAAACGTCAGATGTCTGAGAGCCGCAGGACAGGAACAAATATCACACACACATTTTTATTTTTAAAAATATGCACATTTGCTTTTTATTAACGTTAAATGGGACTGCCAAAAATAAAAACAAACAAGGAAAACCGGTTATTGATAATGATATTACTTGTTTGCTAATGATATTGAGAGAGAGAGAGAAAAAGAGAGAGATGGAAAGAAAGAATTAAAGAAGTGGAAAGAAAGAGAGAGAAACTAGGAAAGCAAATAGATGGGAGGGAAGGCAGGAAGGCAGGAAGGCAGGAAGGCAGGAAGGCAGGAAGGCAGGAAGGAAGGAAGGAAGGAAGGAAGGAAGGAAGGAAGGAAGGAAGGAAGGGAGAAAGAGAGAAAAAGCATGCCTCCCCTTTGCTTCCCCAGCCGCCCTGCCAGGAGCCGCACAATATGTGTGAAAGAGCCGCGTGTGGCTCCCGAGCCACAGGTTGGCCACCCCTGCTCTAAGCTGTGGAGTCTTGGGAGTAAAAATTCTGCTTTGTGAGCTACTGGCATTAAAGTTGTGAGCCAACGATTTGGCTACTGCATGAATTAGTTTGCTCTGGAGCCCTCCTTCCTGAGCTAAGGCAGAAATGTGTGAGCTGGAGGCTAAAAAACTGTGAGCTAGCTCACTCTAACTCAGTTTAGAGGGAACAGTGGTTGTGAGTGTGCAATTTGGCTGCTGCATACGTTTTTTTGTTTTAATTAAACTATTTTTATTAAGGATTCATGAGGGTACAGAAAAATGATTAACGGTTAACAATTATAGACATATCGTAACTGTCTCAGACAACATGGCTACCATTAATGTTGGAGTGTACAATGCATCCTGGTGTTATACGTGGAGTTAATAAGTTGATCCTTCTCAGAGAGAAGTGAAAAATACAAATTGACAATACAGACAAAATTTAAATGTAGTCTCTGCTATAAGTTATAACTTTTCAGGTAAATGTGGTTTGCAACAGATGATATAAGAAGAATAGCAATTATCTCTTTCTCCAGTTATAAATACAGATACAGGGGGATGTTATTTACCCATGCTTTTGGGAGTAGATCCCCGCCACTTTCAGAATACTCATTGATAATCGGGTACCATTTAGTCATGGGACTTTTTGCGTTCTGTGTATTATCCCAGCTTTCTACTTGATCTGCTATTTTATCTAAAATAAAGTCATCCCAAATTTTGGCTTTCCAGGTGCTGGGTGAGGGGCTGCTGCATAAGTTAGTTTGCTCTGGAGCCCTCCTTCCTGAGCGAAGACAAGAATGTGGGAGCCAGAGGCTAAAAACTGTGAGCTAGTTCACACACACTCAGCTTAGAGGGAACACTGTGAGTCAACAAGCAGGATGGACAAATACAGAGTCTGCTTTGGGGTGAAGGGTTCCATTTCCTGACAGCGCAGTCCGATGCAAAGTTAACCCAGTATATGTCCATTGGCATTAGCGGGTTTAGACTGAAGTAACTTTGAATAGGATCGCCCAGCAAGAATCTCAACTTTAAAAGGAAAAAAAAAGGCGCTGGACCATAAGGCTACCAAGATAAGCTGGAACCTGTGTGCAGGAATCTCAGAACATGAGAAGAGCCCTGACATTGATATGGTATATGGTAACGACAGCAAGAATGGTATATGCGCAAAACTGGAAATCGGAGAAGACTCCAGAGCTATGGGAATGGCCAATGCTCCCTCTAAGCTGTGGAGTCTTGTGAACAAAAATTCTACTTTGTGAGCTACTGGCATTAAAGATGAGAGCGAGCAATCTGACTACTGCATAAATCAGTTCACTCTGGAGCCATCCTTCCTGAGCTAAGACAAAAACGTCTGAGCCAGAGGCTAAAAAACTGTGAGCTAGCTCACAGTAACTCAGCTTAGAGGGAACACTGTTTATGGCAGAAATGGATAAATGGACAAGAAAATTAAACAACCAAGACTCAGCGAAGTTTTTAGAAGATTGGGAAGACTTGAAGGAATATATGGAGCAAGGTTGGAACATGAAGGACAATATTTTTACACTTTCTAACTATTGAAATGAGGGAATATAATTATAACATTGAAAATGAATCCGTACTTAGCCATTTGTAACCAACACTTTAAAAATTAATCTAAATGTATAAAAGTTATAATAGCTCAAAACGTTACCTTAAGAGACAAATATTTTTAAATATATGTTTACCAGTTGATATATGTGAAGGTGCCAGGGGTGGGTGGGAAGTCATTTATATATATATATATATATATATATATATATATATATATATATATATATATATATATTAAGTATGCAATTGTATAGAGAATGGAATATGTATAAAAGCTAATTGTATTAGAAAGCAATGGAAAAAATAAAATTTTTATTGCAAAAAAGAACATGAGAAGAGCCCATTAGGATACCGTGCCTGTTTACCTGGCTGAGTAAGCCTGCTGAAACAACTGGGGCTTACTACCAAGTCAATATGGTAAGAAGAAAAACATGGTTTATACCCAGAATTAAACTTTGGTGGTCTGTAAGGTGCTACTGGACTCAAACATGGTTCTAGAAATACAAAATTATTTAGTTAATTACACTTTTTGCCCACCTTCCCCTGCGCAGCAAGGCTCGGGATAGGTAACGAGATAAAAATAATAACATTAGTTATTAAAAAGAACATTAAAAATCCATGCATGTGGAAAACTAGCAAGTCAGGAAGAAAGGTCCTAGCCTAGTCTCCCTCGTTTTCTATCCACAAGGAATATTTTACAGGCCCATAGCTACAGTGGGGCTTTGGTGTAGTGGTTAAGAGCCAGTTTGGTGTACTGGTTAAGTGCGCGGACTCTAATCTGGGAGAACCGGGTTTGATTCCCCACTCCTCCACTTGCACCTGCTGGATGACTCTGGGCAAACCATGACTCTGTATCAGCTGTTCTCTCAAGGACAGTTGTCTCAGAGTTCTCTCAGCCCCACCTACCTCACCGGGTGTCTGTTGTGGGGAGGGGAAGGGAAAGGAGTTTGTAAGCCACTCTGAGACTCCAAGCGAGTGAAGGGCGGGGTATAAATCCAATCTCTTCTTCTGTTCTTCTTTAGGGGACTCTGCCCCCTTTCTTAAAGGCACAGCCCCGCAAACATTTCTCTTGTAAATACTTTTTTTCAATCATTTTAAACATTTTTTAAAAGGAGTGCGCTCCTTTAAACAGAGTGGGGTGCTGTAGTTGACTAATTCCCGCACTGAGCAAGGGGGGTTGGAGTAGGTGACCTCTAGGATCCCTTTGAACACTGTGTCAAGAAAATGGTCTCCTTTAAGAGAGTTCGTCTGCCTAAGTGTTAGCTTTCTGGACTATAGGAGTCATCACCTGCCACCTGCCAGCAGGTTATCAGAACGGTTGCTTCGGCTGGCAGAAGTGATTAACTTGCAGAACTGTCACCTAAAGTGGTTGACCGCTTGCAATTTAGAGCTCGATCCTTTTAACCGCCTTCGATTGCCTACATGGCTTTTCTTTCCGCGCTGAGAACTTCAGCCCCACCAGGAAAAAAGAACTGCCCCCCAAGGCACAAAATCCTATGGGCCTGGCCTACGGACCTTCAGCATAACAGCCTGGTCTCCCCCCCCCCCCCCCCGGGAGGAAGACTCCGTTGGCCCGAGGATGGCCTTAAACTTGGCCGAGCGAAGTGGTAGGATATGAGCCATTATGATTTGATATGATGGGTCCTTTGAGAGACAGAAATAACCCAATGAAAGCTAGGAGAAAGTGAGTACCCAGCCAAAACCGGAGCAGAGAAACTATGAGAACCTCGGTTCTCCCCCGCCCCCGGGGCCGGTGCCAAAGTGTTTCCCTCACCGGCCACAAACACCTCTCCCTCTGAATTCCCACCTGTCCTAATTCTGTAAGCCCTGCCGTAAAAAAGGGGTTTTTCTTTACCCATGTCCCTCTTCACCTTTATAGGTGTTTCTTGTGGCCCTCCGTGTTTGTTTTTAATTAAACATGCGCCTGGGGGGAGGGGGTGGGGTCAAAGACCACCCGTTTGGAAGTGTCCCAGTCTTGCTAGCCTCTGTGCCCGCCCGAAGAGTGAGGCGTTCCGTGTCACCAGGAACCCAAACAAAGCCCTACACATTCATGCCTTCCAGATGTCTTTGCTGTCGCTTTGCGGAGGTGAGACTTGTCCCTGTGGGAACCCACTGGGCTGGGCTGAAGGCACACCATGGCCCGGGAGCTAGACTCCCGCCAGCCTAGGATCATGCTGTAGGGCTACTTTCAGAAGGCGGCCATGCTGGTCGGCAGGAGGGCAAGGTTCGAGTCCAAGAGCACCTTCGAGACCAATGGAATTTTTGGGGCACGAGCTTTTGAGAATCCAAGCTCCCAAGTACTGGGATTTTTGGTTAACAGAGCAGAGTTTTGCCCAGTCACAGAAGCATGATACTGAATCCCCCAAGAAGTACATCACAAAAAAAGGTTAAACTGACATTTATTCAGGTAGATCCAAGAGGCCTAATCTAAAGAGGACTTTCCCTATCACAAATGGCCAGCTAGTCTGGTATCATGTGTGTGGGAGTTTGAGATAATTGTCTCTATCTACAGGAGAGACTCGCAGAGACCTGCATCTCCATGGAAGGCCATGTGAAGGCGGAGAGGGGACAAAGGGAGAGGAGGGGTCACAGAGCAGCTCTTGGGTTAAGACAAAAGAGAGGCATCCATTCAAGGAGATAAGCCCAATACACCCTTTGCCGTACAATAATTAATTACTGACTCAAGGTCACCCAGCAAGCTTCCATAGCAGGATAAGGACTCGAAACTGGGGCTGCGATCACACACACTTAAATAATCACACAGACTGATTTTGCACAAACCGCTGCTCTACCCTGGCTCTTCCCTTTCCCTTCCCTTGCATGCACTGATTTCCCACTATGTGCTGCGTGGCCACATTTTGACCCACAGCTTTGCCCGATTTCCCCCACATCTCCGCAATCCTGACATGTGCAGTTGGGGGAAAGGGAAGCGCCAGGGCGGAGCAGTGGCTTGTGCGAAATCAGTCACAGTAACATCCAGTTGGAAAGTGCATCAAAAGTGGACTGAAAGGGGATTATTGAGTGTGAGTGATCACAGCCTGGGTCTCCCAGATCCTAACCCAATGCTCTAACCACTACACTACACTGCCTCTCAGTGAAGAGGTCTCCCTGGCAACCCCTTCCTCTGACCTTTTTTCTTAGATTCTTTTTGAGCGAGCGTTTTTCCAGCGTGCTCACTAAAGCAATCTTGATAATATCATAGGTAACATTATGCGCTTTTGTAAGATGTGGGCAATGCAGCTCCAAAACCTAGAGGGAGGGAAGATGTAAATAATCTGAAGGAATTGAAAACACATGCACAGGGCTAAATATAGAACACAGATGGATGCTTCAGTTTGTGCAAACCTCGCGCTTGACATCGGAACATATTTTGCTTGCAAGGCTGGTTTCCTCTCCAGGTGAGCCCCTCATTCGATCCCATAAATGGACTGGTTCACAAATAATGATTGCAATGTGCAGAATAGTCAGGAGAGCCTAAGAGTGTCTGGCAGCCGCGAGTCCTAGCTCTGTTAGCGTTATGCACCACTAGGTGGCGAGCTAGACTTTGTTTTTTAGGGCAAGAGACATTTCAGAGATGGTTTGCCATTGCCTGCCTCTGTGTCATGACCCTGGTATTCTTTGGAGGTCTCCCATCCCCAAACCAGCCAAGGCCGACCCTGCTTAGCTTCCAAGATCTGACAGGATCAAGCTAGCTTGGGCTATCCAGATCAGGGCACTTTCTCTCATCCTAACCCACCTGAATGGAAAAAGCTGCTTTGGATCCTCACTGGAGAGGAAATTGAGGCGTAAATGTATAAATAAATCCTGAGCCCGCGAACAGCCATGGGCAGGCAGAGCAGACAAGTCTGGGCTAGAGAGTCCAACGGTCTGACTCCACTTCCGGCTGCTTCCTATGTCTTTATATCTCAAGGGAGATAACCACTTGGCAGTGTGTTTTACCACTGGCCTGGTCCCCTCGAAAATGGGCATCAGGGCCAAGCTGGACCTGAAACAAAGAGTTGTATGCCAGCTTTCTCGGCCACATGTTGGGTGTTTTTGGAGAGTGGGTGGGGCCAAATGGACCTTTGGCCCAGCAAGGCACTGGAGATTTGATTGGCTGTGCATGTCACGGGCTGGGTGCCAGTAGGTCAGGAGCCGAGTCGAAGTCCGAGACGGTCCGAGGTCAAGCCAAATCAGGAATAAATTACCCAGTCCGAAACACAAGCCAAAAGCAGAGTCAGCCTTAGCCGAGGTCAGAGAGGGAAACTCATGAGCAAACCAGTCCAAGGACTCAACCAAAAGCAGAAGCCAAACAGAGCCGAAGTCACGAGCCAGAGGGTCCAGAAGCAAGCCGGAGTCACGAGCCAGAAGGTCCAGAATCAGGTTTAGCCGATGCGAGCCGAGCGGGTGCAGAGCTTAGCCAGAATGACTTGTTGCTAGCACGAGTTGTTGGTCTCTGCGCTGTGCCTAAATACCCAGCCACTTCCTGTGCTTGTTAGCAGCTGGCAGTGAAGTCCCGGCTCCCTCTAAAACTCAGGGCTGAGTGATCTGTGACCACGCATGCCTGCCTCTTTTCTCCTAGCAGCTAAGTCTTGCCTGGATCGTGACCTCAGCCGTTCCACCCGAGGAGATGAATCAGGTGGGCTTGAGCTTGGCTGTGGCTCAGCTGGTGCTGGGAGGAAACCCTGAGAGGTGCTTGCTTGAGCCTCCTCTGGCTCAGGTGGAGGCTCCTCTGGAGCTGGGTACCTATCCTCCACCGCACTTAGGTCCGAGGAGGCAGGTCCTCAGAAGCACTCCTGACAGTGCAGGTATTTTAACAGTCTTGCTTGGGCGGCAGGCAGCTGTCACCACAGCAAGAGGATCTTCCCTGTTTGTAGTGGTTAGGATGGCGGACTCTAATCCGGGAGAACCGGGTTCGATTCCCCACGCCTCCACCTGCAGCCACTGGTGTGACCTTGGGTCAGTCACAAGTTCTTTCAGAGCTGTTCTCGCAAGGGCGGTCCTCCAAAGAGCTCTCTCAGCCCCACCGACCTCACAGGGTGTCTGTTGTGGGGAGGGGAGGGGATAAATCCAGTCGCTTTCTCCTCCTCCTCCTCCTCCTCCTCTATGTGACGGAAGGTCAGCTGCCGTTAACCATTTTGTGGCTGCCCCCCGCCCTGCTATGTCAGAATTCCAAAAGTACTCACAGGGACCCAGTCCTATCTCAACTGTCAAGAGCTATATCCTGTAGCCATATATTCCAATCTGATATCTCAGTGTCCAAGGGAGGCGTTATGTTACCAAGCTGGCATACCTCCAGACAAATAGAAGATGCCAAACAGGGACACTCTTTGGGAGCCAGAGAAGAAGAGGAGGAGGAGGGGGGGGGAAGGGGGAGAAGATTGGATTTATACCCCGCCCTTCACTCAAAGTCTCAGAGCGGCTTACGATCTCCTTTCCCTTCCCCTCCCCACAAAGACACCCTGTGAGGCAGGTGGAGCTGAGAGAGCTCTCTCAAGGACTGCCCTTGCGAGAACAGCTCTGAAAGAACTTGTGACTGAGCCAAGGTCACACTAGCAACTGCATGTGGAGACGTGGGGAATCAAACCCAGTCCTCCCAGATTAGAGTCCATGCACTTAACCACTACACCAAACTGGCTCTGAAGAAGAGGAGGAGGGGGAGGCTGAATTTATACCCCCTCCTTCACTCAGAGTCTCATACAGTCTCCTTTCCCTTCCCCTCCCCACAGCAGACACCCTATGAGGTAGGTGGGGCTGAGAGAGCTCTTTTGAGGACTGCTCCTGAGAGGACAGCTCTGAAAGAACTGTGGCTCGCCGAAGGTCACCCAGCAGCTGCACGTGGAGGCGTGGAGATTCAAACCCTGTTCTCCCAGATTAGAGTCCATGCACTTTAACCACTACACCAAACCACATCTCGAAAAAGCCCTCAGTTATGTCTTGTCTCTACCACCAGCTGAGTTGGGTTTCTTGGCCCCTTTCTCTTACCCTCAACCACCCCCTGTATTGGGGTGAAAATCAGGGTGGACTGATGTATTTTGTAAAGAGAAATTGCACTTTTGAGGGGAAATGGATGGGTGTCCTTATTCCGCCCCCCCCCAAAAGCAAATAATGGCTTTAAATAGCTTGGGTACCTGAAAGATTATTCCCTCCCATACTATCCAGACCGCCAGTCAAGATCTGCCTCCAAAGCTCTGCTCATTGTGCCCCCACCTTCAGAGGTGAGGTGGGTGGCAACTAGAGACAGGGCCTATTCTGTGGCGGCCCCTCACCTCTGGAATGCCCTCCCCCCTTGAGGCTCACTCAGTGCTTACTTTTTTTCAGGGCCACGTTAAAATACATCTTTTAATCCAGATGTTCAATGAGGAATTCTGTATTACAGCTTTTAAAATGTTCTGCCTCTTGTTTTACGGATCGTTTTGATGCTGCTGATTTCCAGTGGTGTGTTTTTAACGGCTTGTTTTGTACTGCGATGTTGTTTTCCTTGGAAGCCGCCCTGAGCAGGACTCTGAAGAGGCAGCCTACCAGTATCCGAAATAACTGGAAATAAAAAATAAATAAAACTTAGTCTGCAGGTGTGTGATTTTTCATTCGGAAAACGGCACTTGGAAATAGATCAAAACAAGCCGGTGGACCCGCGATACTCGTGGGGGGGGGGAGTGAGTCTCTTCCTCCTCCTCTCCCCCGGCGCGCCGAGCCTCTACCCCCTCCCCCTTTGGCAGCTTCCCCCTCCCTCCCTTCAAAATGGCAGCGGCGGCAGCAGGGAGACCGCCGTCCACCAAGGCTCTCCCCCCTCCCCGAAAATGGCGGCGGCGAGGCCTTGCTGCGCCGCTTCCCACCCCCTCCCCTACAGTGGCCACAGCATTCTCTGCGCATGTGCGGAGAACGCTTTAACTTTTCGGGGGATTTAAAGATCCCCCGAAAAGTTTTTTAAAACAGTTTGTATTTTTCTGCAAGCGGGGGGGGGGGGGTTACCCCCCATCTGCAGAACCCCCCCTCTGCCCTCCAAGTGCCCCCCCCGCGTGGATTTAAGTATCCGCACGTGGGGGGGGGGCACTTGGGAATTAGATATATAGATGGGTAGCCGTGTTAGTCTGTCTGTAGCAGTAGAAAAATGCAAGAGCCCAGTAGCACCCTAAAGACTGAGAAAATTTGTGTCAAGGGAGGAACTTTCGTGAGTCACTGCTCACTTAAAAATGCAAGAACATACGAGAAGCCAAAGTTGGATCAGGCCAAAGGCTCATCCAGTCCAACACTCTGGTCAATTACACACTAGTGTTTGCCCCAGGTCTGCCCTCACGCTTGCCCCGGAGCTTCTGGTTGATTTCACACCAGTTGCTCCGGGCTCACGTTTTGCTCTGGAGTATCGCCCTGCTGCACCGGCGTTTCCCTGGAGCAAACAAATCCTGTTTTTAGAGGATTTTCCTGTTTGCTCCGGGGGAGAACCCAAAATGAAAACACGCCCACTCGCCCGCCTTTCATCAGGGCCACCCCATTGTGGGAGTTTCTAACTTTTTTTGGAGAAAACCCTTCGTCACGCTATATCGAAAGGGCTGAGGTTCCAAGTGGGAAAATTAAGAAAATACTCCGGAGGAAACTGGGAGGGGAAATTCCGGAGAGAACGAGAGGCCAGTGCGAAATCGGCCTCTGTGTCATACAGTGGCCAAAAACCAGGTGCCATCAAGAGGTCCACCAGTGGGGTCAGAACTCCAGAAGCCCTCCCACTCTTGCCCCCCACCCCCGGCACCAAGAATACTTCTTCAGATATCTGGAATCTTTAGGTAAACACAAACTTGAACACACATGAAGCTGCCGTATACTGATCCAGACTCTTGGTCCGTCAAAGTCAGACCGATTTCTCACCAGGTGCTGCTTTGCTGTCGGTCTTCCCTTTGCCCCAGTGGTGTGTTTCAATTTCTCACTATTTACTGCAGGGCACATTTTGACCCGCAGCTTCACACAATTTCCCCCCGCGGCTTCAGCGATCCTGTTTTTTGAGGATCACTGAAGCCGCGGAGGAAATCGGAGGAAATCGAGCGAAGCCGTGGGTCAAAATGCGCCCTGCAGCAAATAGTGAGAAATTGAAGCATGCAGTCGGGGCAAAGGGAAGACCGACGGCGAAGCAGCGCCTGGTGTGAAATCGGTCACAGTACTGTCTACTCAGACTGGCAGCGGCTCTGTAGGGTCTCAGCCCGAGGTCTCCCACATCACCTATTGCCTGATCCTTTAACTGGAGAAGCCAGGGATTGGACCTGGGACCTTCTGCCTCTGAGCCACAGAGTCACCCCCCATCAGTATCTGAAGAAGTGAACAGTGACTCACAAAAGCTCATCCCCTGCCACAAATTCAGTTAATCTTTAAAGGGCTAACGGACTCTTGCTCTTCTCTACTGTACTTGGAGGAAGAATTAAGCTATCGTCTCCTGAAACTGCCCTCCCCTTGGCTGCATTCTGTTAAAGAAAACCATTAGGGAACAGAATCGCAGCATATGTCACATGCAGTTCTACACTGGCCAACCTTGCAAGGCTGTTGTGAGCACTATAAGATAACAAAGTGCTTCTTTGAACCTACTTGGTCAATGCTTCCTTTATTAGATTAAAACTAGGGTCTGGCTTAGATTGGCTGTTAAATCAATGTCCTTGACATACGGAGTGGGGAAGAAGTTCTGAGAGGTAGGGTGGTATAGTGGTTACAATGTCAGACTGGAGTCTGGGAGACTCGAGTTCAAATCCTCCCTCTGTTCATTTATGGATTAAAAGATTAATTTAATTAATTAAAAGATTTCTATCCCACATTTCCTTGGGGTCCAAGAGAGCATGCAATCATAGTAACAGAAGCTCGCTGCAGGACCTTTTGCTTATCCCATACTCTCAACCTAACCCACCTTGCAGGGTTGTTGTGGAGATAAAATAGAGGAGATAAAATGAAACATGCTGCTTTGCACTCCTGGAGAGGAAAGACAAGATTAAAAAAAAATTCTTATTTACGTTATTTATAATCTGCCTTTCTCGTGGGGATTTACAAAGAGAGAATCAATACAATCAAGAGGATGGGATATTTGATAAGCAATGAAATAGGATTTGGGTTGTAGAACCAACCAGAAATCTAAAACACAGAACCAAAGCAAAGCATAAGTGCTAATGTGACACATTAAATGATGCAAAATTCCATAGCAGGATCCAACTTCCAGGCAACTGTACGCAGCAGTAGAGACCGTTGTCCCTAAGAATTTGTCGAAGGCTGTGAGCCATTTTGTACACTTGCAACCGTGCAAAGTAAATAAGAAAGAAGGGTTGCGTCAGTGCTTAGTTCTCGTGGCCCCTTTTTACACGCCCAGGGAAATGCCGATTGCCACTTTGGGGTCAGGAAGCAATCCTGGAGGTTTTTTGTCCCTTCTGAGCATGGAACAGCAGTCACTGCAGGTGTGTGGGCAGGGAGGCCTTTGTGAATTTCCTGCATTGTGCAGGGGGTTGGACTAGATGACCCTGGAGGTCCCTCCCAACTCTACGATCCGATGATCCTAAGCACAAATAGTTTCAGCAGAAAGGGGCAGGGCGGGAGGAAAGGTCAGAAGAAAACCTTCTAACTACTTGCACAGATTTACAACACGGGGGCGATGAAGCCCCCGTCAAAATTATGATATCAGCAAGTGTATAGTGAACATTTAGATTTCCTTAAAAAAAATAATAACTTCGTGGCTTATAGGCTCCACATAGCAGAAGGAGGGAATGGCATCTCCAGAGACATTTAAGATCTTTAACCAGGTCATCCGCGGGGCCGGCATCTCGGCAGAGGGCTGAACACATACCGTACCACCTTGTTCTGTGATCCTATCTGGTTTCATGTACTAAGTAGGGTCAGGGTAGGTCACGTCCCAGATGGGGATTTTCTCTCCGTGGAACCTCCCGCCTCCAGGTGGGTCACTAGGTGGCGCTCTTTTCTCTAGAAGCCCAGCCAGGTTGGCTGTTTGTGGGAATGCCGGCATGAACCTGGGGAGGTTTGAACACGCATGGAGCTGCCCTGTACCGAATCAGACCCCGCCTTGGTCCATCGAGGTCAGTATTGTCTACTCAGACGGGCAGCTGCTCTGCAAGAGTCTCAGACGGAGGTCTTTCACATCACCTACTGCCTGGCGTGGGCTGCTGAGGGGCTCAAACACCCCTTGGGTTTGGCGGCAGGGGGTGCTGAGCCTCCCCCCGGGCAACCAGTGTTAGTCAGTATTGACAAACTCACATGAGGGACTCGGTCGCAGTGGATGGCGGCTAAAGCGCAAGACTCCTAAGAACATGAGAACCTCCTGGAATTAACTGGCAACGGATCTCCAGGTGACAGAGATCAGTTTACCTGGAGAAAAGGGTGTTCTCCTCTAGCCCCACCCCTCAAATCTCCAGGTATTTCCCAACCTGGAGCTGGCAACCCAGCTCCCAACCCTTCTGCCGGTTGTCATCACGGCCTGGCAACTCTCCAAAGCTATTGATTGCATCCACAGGTTGATCGCGAAGTCTTAGAAGTAGAATTGAGTTGTGGCGGTTAGGATGCTAGAGTTCGGTGGATCTCAGCTTGCCGAGCAGCTGCAGACGTTTGCCCATCCCCTCGCTCTGTTTTTTAAAGTTATTTTCTCAGGAAAAAAGGGGGGTACAGAAGGGGAAAGGGGGTGGGGGAAACTATAAGTTCTTCAGGTTTGTCAACTAAGATAAGTTGTTACGTACAACAAGTGAAATCAGATCTATTACCAAATGCGTTGCAGATTTCAAATAGAAAAGCAGACGCCAAAGAATAAATAAGGACTTTCCTAAGGTCAGCGATAACCTATCTTTAAGACCTGAACAAACTTCTATGCTAAAATTGAATCGCTGTAAAATCCTTAATGTTGTCTTAATGGTTCATCTAAATCTGAATCGTATTCTTACTAATTATTGAATTACGAGTGGAATACAGAATCAAGTACTGGAACTATAATCAATACCTTCATCACCTTTAATAACCTTATTAATCATCATCAATAATAATAATAATAATAATAATAATAATAATAATAATAATGATTGCCCATTCTCAACACCTCACAAGGCTGTTGTGTTGAGAAAAGAGGGAGGGGTGCTGCATTTGTTAGAAGAATAAATGTCCTGAATTGATCAGTAGTCCCTACAAATAGTTACTTGCCTCCTCCTCCACCCACCTGTAACAAAAATAATCTCTGCAGTTCAAATAGTCCATGTGAGGACACCTGCAAGAAATTTTTGTCTCCTGCTGTCTATGTTCTCAGCCAGAGAAAGACCTCTTCCCATTGTCCGGAGATGCTGGGGATTGAACCTGGGACCTTCGACATACCAAGCAAGTGTTCTGTCAATGAGCCGCAACCCGCTGTCCCCCTAGCCAAGTGTATTGTCCTACAGCTATCAGTCAAGCTCCAGAGCAATATCTAAACAAAATTTGGGGTTGGTTTTGGTTTTCTAAAATTTTGGTGGCAAAGTCTAGCCTCCCCCTCCCCCTCTGAGTGCATTGCAAGTTTCTGAACACGCTTGAAACTGCCTTGGTCCTTTAATGTCAGTATTGTCTACTCGGTATTGTCTAAGACTGGCAGCATCTCTCCAAGGTCTCAGGCAGAGGTCTTTCCCATCACCTCCTGCCTGGTCCTTTCAACTGGAGATGCCGGGGATTGAACCTGGGACCTTCTGCATGTTAAACAGAGGCTCTTCCACTGAAGCAAGACACATTTAGCATCTGGCCCAGAGCGGGTGAAATCACCACTTCCCACGCCAACTCATGATTCTGGGACACTCTTTGGCCAGCTCTGCCACAACCATGCCAGCCGCTCTGCTAAGCACCAACATCCTGAATGGGGGGAGGGAGCTCGGCGGAGGGCTGTAGGAAGTCGGCTGAAACACACACACACACATTTTTATGAGGTGGTTATTAAATGATTGTGCCGTGCCAAAGGCCCAGTGGGGCTGCCAGCTTGTCTTCTTGCTCCGCCGAAATTAAAATAATGAGAGAGGCCATAAATGTGAAGTGTATAATGGTGGGATTTTTTTCTCTCTCTCCTCGCTGTCTGAGGAGTTGCATCCTCGGTGTCGTGGCGGGAAGAAAAATGGCTTCGTTCAGTAACGCCTCTCCCGGTTTGGGTGTAGACGAAAAATCGAGGCGGCGGACACTTGTGGAATATTTGGCGTGGTTCGGACTGCTCCGCATTCCCAAGGAAAAGGACGGTCCAAAAGGCTGGAGAGAGAGGCTGGGGCTTAGTGGCTGGACAGACTGAATGCAGAAAGTACCCAGTTCCATCCCTGGCATCTAGCCTTACTATTCGCCCGCCCCTGCCCTTCATTGCCCACACTCGAGGAATGGGACAGCAGGAGAAAAATGTGGGAGTGACGGAACGAGCACTGTGACGCCCTTTTCTTGGGCAGGGATCCCTCCCCCCAAGCTCCCATTCTCCGTCAAAACTTCAAGTGGTGGTGAGAGAAAAACAAGAAAACGCGCTATGTCGTGAGCTTGATGATGCCATGAGCAGGATGGACTTCCTGAAGCTTCTGAGAGTGGAACCTGGGGAGAACATAAGAGAAGCCAGTGTGGGATCAGGCCAGTGGCCCATCCAGTCCAACACTCTGTGTCACACAGTAGCCAAAAATACCAGGTGCCATCACGAGGTCCAGGTGGGGCCAGGACACTGGAAGCCCCTCTCACTGTTGCCCTCCCCCCCCCAAGCACCAAGAATACAGAGCATCACTTGCTCCAGACTGAGCGTTCCTATCTATACCTTGTGGCTAATAGCCACTGCTCCATATGTTTATCTAATTCCCTCTTGAAGCCGTCCATGCTTGTAGCCGCCACCCCCTCCTGTGGCAGTGAATTCCATGTGTTCATCACTCTTTGGGTGAAGAAGGACTTCCTTTTATCTGTTCTAACCCGACTGCTCAGCAATTTCATGGAGTGCCCACGAGTTCTTGTAATGTGAGAAGGGGAGAAAAGTCCTTTCTCTACCTGCTCTATCCCATGCATAATCTTATAAACCTCGATCATGTCACCCTTCAGCCATCGTCTTTCCAAGCTAAAGGGAGGGCAGGATTGGGAGTTCAGCGGCGTAATGTGCCATAGAGTCCATCCTCCAAAGCAGCCATTTTCCACAGGGAAACTGATTACTGTCATCTGAAAACTGGTTGTCATTCAGAGCATCTCCAGGTCCCACTTGGAGGCTGGCAACCGTAGGGAGGGAGGACAAAAATAAGGGGAAATTCCTATATCTCAAATGAAGCCACGAGTCAAGTGAGCCCCCAGGGAGTTCTTTATAGGCTTGGGGCAGGGGAATAGTTTCTTGGCTTCTGACGAGAAATGGATGCCAGCAGATTGGTTGGGAATGTGCCGTCGAAGCCGGGGCAGCGTGTTACACTGGGATTAGCAACCGGCTCGTGTTTTGACTGGCTCCGAATCTGTGTTTTGACTATGGCCTCTGCCACTGGGGAGCCGTGGTGCAATGGAAACGCCTCGGCAGCTTGTTGGGCTGGCGGGAAAGGCAGCTGGCCAAGCGAGAGGGCATTTCTCGTACACCCAATACCTTTCCCTCCTGCTGCAGACGCAACGAGGTTGCAAAGGCAGCCCCTCTGCAGAGCGCGGGGGTCGTTGTGAAAATTGGGAAGTTAGTCACTGGAGGGGCCGAGGAAATCAAGGGGAGGCTCCGATCTGGGGAAACCGCAAACAGAAGTGGGGTTGTCAGACTGCTCTGAGTGGCAACAGGAAGGGGGAAAAAATATAAACAGTCGTCATCTGAGCTGCCATACCCTAGAGTTTCCTGCAATTCCTAGAGCTGCCATACCATAAAGTGGCCTGCAATTCCTAGAGCTACCAGGAGTCACTTCCAGGTTTTCCCAGAAGTGATGTCATGGCATGGACAATGATATATCCCCATGGGCCCCCCCCTCTGGAAACTCCCACTGGTTGCCAAGCATGGCCTGTCCATCCTAAACAGATCGTATTCTGAGGCCCCTCTGAGGGTTTTTATGGATCCTTAACTCAGGGGGAGTCCGTGGGCCCCTCCATTATTGAACCATTTTCTTCTTCTCCCCAGTTGCACTCTATTGGAGGGAATAGACCTTAGCGGGATATATTGCCAAAGAGTCCACCCTCCAAAGTCATAATTTGCTTATTAAAAACCCTATCAACATATTCCTGAGTGACTGTGGTGTAGGTTGGGAGCACAGACTCTAATCTGGGAGAACCAGGTCTGATTCTCCATTCCTCCACATGTAGCTGCTGGTGTGACCTTGGGTCAGTCATAAGTTCTCTTGAGATGTTCTCTCAAGGGCAGTTCTTGAGAGAGTTCTCTCAGCCCCACCTACCTCACACGGTGTATGTTGTGGAAAGGGGAAGGGATTGTAAGCTACTCTTAGATTCCTTCAGGTATTGAAGGGCAGGTTATAAATCCAATCTCCTCCTCCTCCTCTTCTTCTCTTACAGGGCTCAAGGCGGTTCTGAATTTTATAAAAACAATAGATCCCTGTCCCAAAACGCTTGCGGGGAGGGCGGGATATAAATCCAAATAATAAAATAAATAAATATAAATAAATAAAACCAGAGACTCAAGACAAATGCCACTTTCACCTATTAAATGCCCATGTAAAAATTCTATCTTGTATCACCTCACAAATTCTAATAAGGAGGCTGATCTTCGGATGGTCTCTAGGAGACCATTCGACAAATTCTAGAACACTCGCCAGTTCAGCAACCAGATTTTCTCGACAATCAATCCAATAGTTCATCTGTCTGTTCGTGGCTGTTTGGCTGTTTTTGCCAGTGCAAATAAACAAATAGATTGCTCACAAATCATATGAATCGGTCCTCAATAAACTCTGTGTTTCAATAAAATCTTACTTTTTGGTGTTCGATTTAATAGCCCATAGTGACGCCAACAGCTGCTGATTAGTTTAAATAGGCAAGGTCTTCGCGCGCATATGGTTTTGCGAAAATTCAATGCAGACCAGTCTTTTGGGTGTTTTCTGTTGCCCGACACAAACTGAAAAGATGGAGTGTATGGCTCACATCTGATTGTCCCCTTTGAATGTGGTAAGGCTGGGAGCCAGCGTGGTGTAGTGGTTAAGAGCAATGGACTCTAATCTGGAGAACCGGGCTCAGTTCCACTCTCCTCCACATGAAGTCAGCTAGGTGATCTTGGGTCAGTCACAGCTCTTTCAGAGCACAGACAGCTTCAAGAGGGGATTGGATCAGCATCTGGAGCAGAGGTCCATCAGTGGCTATTAGGTATAGATGGAAGACTCTGTCTGGGGCAGTGATGCTCTGTCTTCTTGGTGCTTGGGGGGGGCAACAGTGGGAGGGCTTCTGGGGTTCTGGCCCCACTGGTGGACCTCCTGATGGCACCTGTGTTTTGGCCACTGTGAGACACAGAGTGTTGGCCTGGATGGGCCACTGGCCTTATCCAACATGGCTTCTCTTACGTTCTTATGTCTGGGGCAGTCTTCTTGGTGCTTGGAGAGCCACAGTGGAAGGGCTTCTGGAATTCTGGCCCAGTTGGTAGATCTCCTGATGGCCCATGGGTTTTGGTCACTGTGTGACACAGAGTGTTGGACTGGATGGGCCACTGGCCTGAACCAACATGGCTTCTCTTACGTTCTTATGGATATACATATAAAGCAAAGGTCCATCAGTGGCTGTTAGCCCAAGGCATAGATGAAACACTCTGGCTGGGGCACTGATGCTCTCTCTATTCTTGGTGCTTGGGGGGGGGGGGGCAGCAGTGGGAGGGCTTCTGGAGTTCTGGCCCTGCTGCCGGACCTCCTGATGGCCCCTGGGTTTTGGCCACTGTGTGACACAGAGTGTTGGACTGGATGGGCCGTTGGCCCGATCCAGCATGGCTCCTCTTATGTTCCTATTCTCTTATGAATTGTATTTACTGAATAGCCCACCTTCCTCCCCAATGGGGACTCGAAGTGGATTGCATTGTTCTCCTCTCCTCCATTTTATCCTCACATTCTGTGTGGTAGGTTATGAAAGTATGTGACTGGCCCAAGGTCACCCAGCGAGCTTCCGTGGCACAAGTGGGGATTCAGACTTGGGTCTCCCAGACCCAAGTCTGACCCTTTCACCACTGCACTAGGATGCCTCTCTAGTCCAGTAAAGTGAAGACCAAGCCCAACAGCATAGTTTTAGATCTATAGCGTCAGAATCAATGGGGTTGTCTCCTCATTTTTTCCTGAATACAAGCAAAACGCGAGAGATACGGGAAAGGGTGGCTGAGAGGGATTTTGAGGGGGATCATGAATACCTTTCCAGGAGGTATCGTGCTGATTTTTTTTTTCCACGGTTCGTGGCCCTGTCACTGAGAAGCCTCCCGAAATCAATAGGGAACCGAGCCTACCTTTCGGGCTCAGCTATCCGTCTTGCGGCACGGTTTAATTACCTGCTCCCCACCGTGCATTTGGGACACCAAAGTCTATCACCCCTTAAGCTGCCTGCTCAACTCCTCGGTTCGCAAACAAGGTAGACACCAGCGCGGGCGGCCAATGGCAAGCCGGTCACACAAGTATTATGTTTTTCTCCGTGCGGTCTACGGTTTCACCGTTGTAGGAATTATACGGCCAAGTCTAGCCTACGAATAATGGCTCCATTCACCTTCCCCTGAGACAAGAGCTAATGCAGATGGCAAACACCCACCAACGACGGGGGGCAAATTAGCTTCTTATTTCACCTGACGACCGGGAGGCGGGCGGGGGGGATCCAGAAGCAAATTTTGTTTTTGTTTACTGCCCAAGGTAGCCCAATATCTGATGGCTGCAGCTGTCTGAAGAAAACAGCCCAGTTCCACACTGGTGCTTTACAAGAGGAAGCATTCTGTGTGCGTTTCACATCCAGGAATCCGGCACTGGGTTTAAGTCTCAGTATCCGGAGCACTTCAGCTCCTTCTTTGCTTAAGAAATTGCAAGTTCCAAGGCCTCAGGGAGCCAGTTTGGTGTAGTGGTGAAGTGTGCAGACTCTAATCTGGGAGAGCTGGGTTTGAATCCCCACTCCTCCACTTGCACCTTGGGCAAGCCATAGTTCTGTCAGAGCTGTTCTTGAAGGACCAGTTTCTCTCAGAGCTCTCTCAGCCCCACCTACCTCCCAGGGTGTCTGTTGTGGGGAGGGTAAGGGAAAGGAGTTTGTAAGCCGCTCTGAGACTCCGAGTGAAGGGCGGGGCATAAATCCAATCTCTTTTTCGTCTCTTAATCTTGGGACGGATTTGAATCAGCTGGAGGAGGACTTCCAGAACTCAAAGAGTGGAGCTTGGGTTTTTTGTATGCCTCATTATTGCTCCCTATGGATATGGTAAACCGAAAGAAGAACATCAGGAGAGTTCACAGATGTAGGGTAGCCATCTTCAGGCTTGGAAATTTCTGGAGAGTTAGGGATAAAGCCTCGAAACGGTAAGGTTTGGGGGAGGGAGGGACCTCGCTGAGGTATGATGCCGTGAAGCCCACCTTCCAAAGCAGCCATGTTCGGTAGTCTGGATATCAACTGCAATTCTGGGAGACCTCAGGGCTCCAACGGGAAGTCCTAACTAGATGCAGCCTTGCTTAATTTGCATAGTTGTTTTTTTTTTCCTTTGGGGCACATGCTGGCATTTCTTAATAGTTGCTGCCCCAATTCTCCCAGGTTGGATCTGAGTATTTTGTCAGACTGTTTCCAGAATTCTGCCTTGGTTACACTGAGGTCCATACCAAGCACGGATGACATTGGGGAGGCTCTGGGGAGAGAAGCTGAACACACACACACCCCGGCATCCCAAAGCCTCAGGGAGTCAAAATGGAAGCTTCTGTGGCCCAAATGAGAGGACACCATGACCCCACGTATGCCATGAAGAGGCATGGCCATTTGGAAAACTGGATTTTTACTTTTCAAAACACCGGGGGGGGGGCACAATCTTGCTGTGGACCGTGATGCAGGGGGATGATAGGGCTCCTGTCCCCACGCAGTTTCCAAGAGCAGAAGTGGTAGGAATTTCAGCTCTCGAAAAGGATGCGGTGGGGAAGACAGGAGTCCCTCAACCCTAGGGAGGTTTGTGGGGTGGAGTCTGTGGAAGGTCACGTGTCTCTAGAAATCCCCCCAAATCAGTGTGGTCAAAAACCTTGAGACTGGAGGATTCCTAGAGCTTAACACAAAAGTAACATTGCTTCCAGGTCGGACACCATACCCACCCCCCCACTGCGAAAACCGGCAGTGGTCGGAAAGTGGGTGCGGTGGTGGGGGATTCCCCTCTGGAAATGGGCAAATGGTAACTGTAGATACAAAAACTCCCAATGCCACCGCTCCAAATCTTTGGTGTATTCCCTTTTTGGCTAAGAAGAAGGAGGGTGCAAGTAGGTATCGGGAACCAAAATTATCTTGAAAATATCATACTTTCTGCTGTTCGGAGTGGATATCTGTGGCTGATGGCCTGAAGTCTGTAACGCTGATTCCTTTATTCGGTATTTAGGATAGCAGTCATGACTTTTTTAAAAAAACAGAGAAGTAGGGTGCAGTTTAGAATCACAGAGTTGGAGGGGACCTCCCGGTCATCTAGTCCAACCCCCTGCACAATTAGGGTTGCCAGCCTCCAGGTGGGGCCTGGGGATCTCCCGCTTTTATAACTGATCTCCAGCTGACAGAAATCAGCTCCCCTGGAGAAAATGGCTGCTTTGAAGGGTGGACTCTGAGGCATTGTACTATGCTGAGGCCCCTCCCCTCCCCAAACCCCGCCCTCTCTTGGCTCCACCCCCAAAGTCTCCAGGTATTTTCCAACCCAGACTTGGCAACCCTATGCACAATGCATGGAATTCACAGTTACCTTCCCCCCAAAACACCCAGTGACTCCTGCGCCATGCCCAGAAGATGGCAAAAAACCCTCCAGGATCCCCAAGCAAACAGGCCTGGAGAAAAAATGCTTCCTGTCCCCAAAGTGGTGATCAGCATTTCCCTGGGTGTGTTAAGAAAGGGCCACAAGAACTAAGCACTGAGGCAAGCCTTCCTGCCCTCCCTCTCGTGATCTGCCTCAGTTCACAGAATCCGCATTGCTGTCAGATGGCCGTCTAGCCTCTGTCTGAAAACCTCCAAAGAAGGAGAGCCCACCACCTCCTCCCGAGGAAGCCTCTTCCACTGAGGAACCAGTCTGACTGTCAGGAAGTTCTTCCTACTGTTTAGCCACAAACTCTTCTGATTTAATTTCAACCCGTTCATTCTGGTCCAACCTTCTGGAGCAACAGAGAACAACTCCACCCCATCCTCTGTATGACCGCTCTTCAAGTACTTGAAGATGGTGATCCTATCACCTCTCGGACGTCTCCTCTCCAGGCTAAACGTACCCAGCTCCTTTAACCTTTCCTCAAGGATGTTGTGAGGATAAAATGAGGAAAGGTGAACGACATATGCTACGCTGAGCCTTGGAACAAGGGCCGAACGAAAACATACTAGATCAGATCAGAATCCACCCAAGTTTCTGTCATGGGCATTCTTTTAGGAGGAGGAGGAGGAGAGAAAGAAGATGAAGATATTGGATTTACATCCCGCCTTTCACTACCCAAAGGCATCTCAGAGCAGCTTGCAAACTCCTTTCCCTTCCCCTCCCCTCAACAGACACCCTGTGAGGTAGGGGAGCTGAGAGAGCTCTGACAGAAACGGCTCTTTTTCAAGAACAGCTGTGCCAGAACTACGGCTTGCCCAGCAGCTGCAAGTGGAAGAGAGGGGAATCAAACCCGGTTCGCCCAGGTTAGAGTCTGCACATTTAACCACTACACCAAACTGGCTTTTACCGTTTCCCAAGATCTTTTTGATATTATTATTATTATTATTATTATTATTTTGCTGAGACAGACTAACACAGCCAGAATGATTTTGAACTCAATTTTAAACTAGGCTATAGTTTCTCTTCCTGCCAGCCTAGCAGCTCAAAAGCAAGAAACTGCAAGTGGATAAACAGGTACTGCTTCGGTGGGAAGGTAACAGCGTTCCATGCGCCTCGGCATCTAGTCACGCCAGCCACATGACCACAGAAATGTCTTCGGACAGCGCTGGCTCCCTGTTGTCTCTCTGCAGAGCCGATTTGTGTGTCATTTGGGCAGAACAAGAGACTGAAAAAAAAAAAAAGCCCAAAACAAATTATTAGCAATTACCTAAATTGTGCAAATCCGTTTCAGGCCGACAGTGTTCCAGATTCTACGATTCTGGGACGCCGGCCGTCAAATTTCCCTTTCACTCACGCAGCCGAATTCTGTGTCTGCCCATTAAGGCACCATCTCTGCATGCCATTCCTCCTTCTTGGCATGGTGAAAACGTCCATTTCATTCGATTTTTTTTTCCTTTTCTTTTTGTAAATCCCTCATATCAAATTGCAGCCCCGCCGTCATCTTGTGGTAGGAATTCAATCTCCCCTTTCCTCTTTTGTTTACTCTGCGGTTTCTTCAGGCGCAAGACGGCCATTCTCGGCTGTGCTGGTCCATCTCGGTTTGGTCGCTGCCCCTCTCCGCAGATTAGGGCTGCCAAGTCCAACTTGGGAAATATCTGAGGACTTTGGGGGTGGAGCCAGGAGACTTTGGGGGTGGAGCCAGGAGAAAGGAAGTGACATCATTTTGTGATGTCACATCCTGTGATGTTGCTTCCACATGCTGACACATGAACTCACGAAGTTTCCTAATACTGAGCTTCTGCTGCTGCCTTGAGCTTTATAGGCTTGCAAGCAGCATTACCCAGACTGTGACTTTTATGCCACTGTTTTTTGTCGCTGAACGAGAGTCAGTGTTATGTAGCAGTCAGTTTGTTTGGCTGGGATCTGGGAGAGCCTGGCTCAAAACCCTGCAGTGCCATGGAATCATTTTATTTAATACTGAATCAGGCCATTGGTCCATCAAGGTCAGTATTGACTACTCAGACTGGTAGTGGCTCTCCAGGGTCTCAGGCTGAGATCTTTAATGTCACCTATGACCTGATCCTTTTTTAGCTGAAGAGGCTGATACCTCCTGCATGTCAAGCAGATGCTCTATCACTGAGCAACGGCCCTACTGAATCCTTCCTCATCTCGGCAGCATATGAAGCACTAAGTGCTGCACAAGTGCTAAATATGATTTTCATATCATAAGAACAGGAGAGAAGCCACAGTGGATCGGCCCATCCAGTACAGCCCATCCAGTACAACACTCTGTGTCACAACAGTGGCCAAAAATACCAGGTGCCCTCAGGAGGTCCAGCAGCGGGGCCAGAACTCCAGAAGCCCTCCCACTGTTGCCCCCCAAGCACCAAGAATGCAGAGCATCACTGCCCCAGACAAAGGGTTCCATTTAGACCTTGTGGCTAATAATAGCCACTGATAGACCTCTGCTGGATGGGGACAGAGAAAGAGAGAGACAGACAGACAGACAGACAGAAAAAAGAAAGAAAGAAAGGGGGAGGGGGAGAGAGAGAGAAGGAAAAGAGCTGGCAGACCCCAGCAGCTTACCCCAAGCAGCTTACTCCAGCAGCACGCCACATGCAAAAGCAGGCCCTTCAGCAGAAAGAGCCTCTCTGGGCGGGACTCTCTTGCTCTTTCTTAAAGGGGAAATGTCTGTTGAGGCTTTTTACTGCAGGGCAGGCTCTCTGCAGACATTTCCCTTTTAAGAGGCCAGGCCAGGCTCTGACGTTTCCCTGCTGGCAGCCATTGCCTCCCCCCGGTTGCCAATTCTGAAAAAGCGGGGGAAAGCTTTAAAAATCGGTGCTTCCCCCGCCCTACCCGGGGACTTGGCAGCCCTACCGCAGATTGAGGGCCAAACAGCCAAGAAAGGCTCTTGCATTTATTTGCGAACACCAAACTGTGTGAACAAATAGCTCCCTTGACCCGCCTGGGGAATTACATTTCGTTGCAGTCCTGCCTCCCAGTGCATCATGGGCCTTTTCTGCACTCTCCTATTTTTGCTGCTGTGGGGGCAACGGTGGGAGGGCTTCTAGTGTCCTGGCCCCACTGCTGGACCTCCTGAGGGCACCTGGTGTTTTTGGCCATTGTGTGACACAGAGTGTTGGACTGGATGGGCCGTTGGCCTGATCCAACATTGGCTTTTCTTATGTTCTTACGTTCTTATTAAGCCATGTTCACCGTGGTGGCCTCCAAGCATTTCTGCACTAAAACTGAGTTCAAACTTCTTTTTATACCGGGTCTCCCCCCCCCCCCCCCCCGCATTACATTCCCTCCCTTCAGTGGTCAGCCGGTTTCAGCCTGCTGTTGCCCCAGGTTATTTCGATGCTGTTTTGCTGTGGACTTACCGTATTTTTTCGCTCAATAAGATGCACTTTTCCTCCCCCAAAAAGTGGGGGGGGGGGGAAGTGTGTGCGTCTTATGGAGCGAATATGGAGCTTTTCTTATCTGTAACAGGGCTCTTTCTTCAGCAGGAACACAGGGGAACACCATTCCGGCTGGCATCCCAGCCTTCCCCACCCCTCCCCGCTGGGCCTGAGCTGTTAAGACTTAAAAGGGAAATGGCAGGAAAACCCCGACCAGGCTAAGTACTCTTTCCCTTTAAGTGCTTTCCCCCTTTAAGACAGCCAGCAGCAGAAAGCCCCGCCCACAGATTAAGCTCCGTGGCTACTTTGCACAGAAAGTCCTGGCTTTGCATGGCATGCCGACGTCTCTCTTCTTTCCTTTCTCTGTCTTTCTTCCTTCCTTTCCTTTTTTCTGTCTGTCTGTCTGTCTTTCTGTCTCTCTCTCTGTCCCCACCTTTCTTTCTTCCTTTCTCTTTCTCTCTCTCTCTCCTCCTCCTTCCTTCCTTTATCTCTCTCTCTCTCTCTTTCTTTCTGTTTCATTTTTTCCTGTTTTCCTCCTCTAAAAACAAGGTGCGTCTTATGATCAGGTGCGTCTTATGGAGCGAAAAATACGGTAGGCTGATTCTGCATTAGCTTTTCCCTCCGTTGTTTTACGAAACCCACATTGGAACAGAAATTCCCCTCTGCATTGCATGCTGCTTTCACTTCCTTTGATTATCTGGTTTTATAACAGTCTCCTCCGCACTCCATCCCACTCTCCAGTTCTTTGATCGATGGGTTTAATTGTACCTTCTGCATAGGTTTACGGCCATTTTGTGGCCATTCGGGTGTGACTCTGCAGTCCTACGGTTGCCCCGAGGTATCTGGATGTGGTTTTGAGTTGCACTTTTTCCTCCCAGCTGAGAAAAAGTGGAGCAAATGCTAGATGCAGAATCACCCTTCGATTGCTTCACCTCGAACACGGAGAAAATCCAGAGTGACGCAATACAGAAAGGACCATGATTTTAAAAAGAAGAAGAAGAGATTAGATTTGTACCCCGCCCTTCACTACCCAAAGGCATCTCAGAGCGGCTTGCAAACTCCTCTCCCTTCCCCTCCCCACAACAGACACCCTGTGAGGTAGGTGGGGCTGAGAGAGCTCTTTTGAGGACTGCTCCTGAGAGGACAGCTCTGAAAGAACTGTGGCTTGCCGAAGGTCGCCCAGCAACTGCACGTGGAGGAGTGGGAAAATCAAACCCGGTTCTCCCAGATTAGAGTTCCGCGCACTTAACCACTACGCCGAACTGGCTTAAAGCAGAAAGGTGCTCAGAGAGAGAGACCATGAACATTCAGAACAGGAGAACAGACTTGCTGAGTCACACCGACTTGTTGAGTCTCTTTCGGCTCTCCCTCTTTTGAGTATTCCAAGCAGAGGCTAGATCGCCATCAGACAACAATGCTGATTCTATGACTCACTGTAAATTTAGGCAGATCGCCTAAAGAGGGTCGCATCAGGATTGTTTTATGTATATATTTCTCCCTCGAAGAGGCGGAAGAAGTGCAGAGGAGGGCAACCAAGGTGATTGTGGGTTGGAGCACCTTCCCTATCAGGAAAGGCTGAAGCATCGGGGACTTTGCCATTTAGAAGAGAGATGACTAAGGGGAGACATGAGAGAGGTTTACAGAATTATGCAAAGGATGGAGAGAATTGACAAAGAGGGCTTTTCCTTCCTCTCCCAAAATACTAGAACGCGAAGACATCCAATGAAACTGATGGAGGATAGATTCAGGGTGGACAAAAGGAAATACGACTTTGCACAGAGAGTGATTAAAATGTAGTATTTGCTGCCAGAGGATGTAGTGATGGCCACAGGAATAAACAGCTTTCAAAGGGGTTCAGATTCATGGAGAAGTCTGTCAATGTCTACCAGCCATAATGCGGAGGGGAACCTCCACATTCAGAGGCGCAAAGGCTGCGGTCACACGGCCCCTTTAAATCCGGGAGCCCTCCTGGATGAAAGGGGCTTTATTTTTCTAGCTCGAGTTGGGATGTCTACACATCCCAACCCCTGCAGTGGCAGAAGCGGCGGCCGCGGAAGAGGCGGCGAGGGAGGCAGCCGCGGAAGAGGCGGTGAAGGAGGTGGCCACGGCAGCGGCAGAAGTGTCAGCGGCCGCGGAAGAGGCAGTGAAGGAGGCAGCGGCGGTGGAAGAGGCAGCAAAGGAGGCGGCCGTGGCGGTGGCAGAAGCGGCCGTGGCGGGAGAAGCAGCAAAAGACCCGCCAGCCGCCTGCTAAGTTTTTTTGGGGGGGTTTCCCCCTTTTACACTTGGGCGCTTGACTGCCCAAGCGCCCAAGTGTAAAAGGGGGGGGGGGGGGAATGGCCGATGGGACCATCTGGACAGCCCTGCTCTCGCAATCATTGCGAGAGAGGGCTGTCCAGATACCTCAAATGCGGGTTCCTCCCGCGACTCCCGGGAAAACTGTCAATTTTCCAGGGTCGGAAAATGCGGGAGGAACCCACATTTGAGCCCGCTTCGGCGCGGGACTTTCTGCAGCCGTTGTAGACGGCTCCTTTAAATGCGGGAGGAAATAGCCCTTCCTCCCGCATTTAAGGGCCGTGTGACGGCGGCCAAAGCCTCTGAATCCGAGTCAGGAGGCAACCTCAGGGGAAGGTCTCAGCTTCTATGCCCTGTTGCTGGCCCTCCAGAGGAACTGGCTGGCCACTGTGTGAGACAGGAGGCTGGACTATATGGACCCCTGATCTGATCCAGCAGTGCTCTTCTGATGTTCTTTTCAGGGGAAGGCCTCGACCTCTGTGCCCTGTTGCTGGCCCTCCAGAGGAACTGGCTGGCCACTGTGTGAGACAGGAGGCTGGACTGGATGGACCCTCACTGGTCTGACCCAGCAGGGCTCTTCTGATGTTCTTATCAGGGGAAGGCCTCAGCCTCTCTGCCCTGTTGTTGGCCGTCCAGAGGAACTGGTTAGCCACTGTGTGAGACGGGATGCTGGACTAGATGGACCCTCACTGGTCTGACCCAGCAGGGCTCTTCTGATGTTCTTCTCAGGGGAAGGCCTCAGCCTCTCTGCCCTGTTGTTGGCCCTCCAGAGGAACTGGTTAGCCACTGTGTGAGACAGGAGGCTGGACTAGATGGGCCCTCCCTGATCTGATCCAGCAGGGCTCTTCTGATGTTCTTATCTTATCAGCCTCTCTGCCCTGTTGCTGGCCCTCCAGAGGAACTGGCTGGCCACTGTGTGAGACAGGATGCTGGACTAGATAGACCCTCACTGGTCTGATCCAGCAGTGCTCTTCTGATGTGTTTATCAGGGGAAGGCCTTGGCCTAGGGTTGCCAGGTCTGAGTTGGAAATTACCTGGAGACTTTGGGGGTGGAGCCAGGAGAGGGTGGGGTTTGTGGAGGGGAGGGGCCTCAGCATGGTCTAATGCCATAAGGTCCACCTTTCACAGAAGCCATTTTCTCCAGGGTAGCTGATCTCTGTCAGCTGGAGATCAGTCGTAAAAGTGGGGGATCCCTAGGCCTTACGTGGAGGCTGGCAACCTTGCCCTGTTGTTGGCCCTCCAGAGGAACTGGCTGGCCACTGAGTGAGACAGGAGGCTGGACTAGATGGACCCTCACTGGTCTGATCCACTGTGGATCAGGTTGGCCACTGTGTCAGACAGGATGCTGGATGCTTGGCTCTTCTTACGTTCATGAATCAAATATCCTACAAAAAGTGTGGGAAGTGTGAAATCTATGCCGTTGTGATTGGGTCTGTCCACACTTCAAAATGTGCATTCCCAAATCTTTCTGGCAGCGTACCCTCCAGAGCAGTATTCCCTGCCTCAGGCAAATCCCCAGCCACTGGTCTCTCTACTATTACATTTCAGCCTTGGAATTAGTTTTCTTAGCCCGTTAAGGGAGGACAAGGAGGCATCACAGCCATAGGCAGCTCACCAGCACCCCCAGTGGCCAGCCACACACCCCGGAGGGGTGTCGTCTGGAGCAACTCTGCTCCTTGCTATGGACAGAGACAGCTGAGGAGAAAACGCGCCCCTCTGAGCCCGTGGCTTTCTGGGTATTCTATTGCTTTCTTTAGGCCCTGAGCTAGAACAGTGAATGGAATTTGTTTGGGATGCATCCCTGGACATTTGACCTGCCTCTTGTTGAGTGAAGAAACATCAGCTCCGAGCATGTCAGAGATGACCCACTCTTTGGGAAATGCACAGCGGAGATGCTGAACTTCCTCCCGGATGGACACCAGAGGTTTTGGGTTTAATGGCCCAGATGGAGTTACTCGCCCAGCTCAGCTTTGCACAGGGGGAAAAAAGTTCCAACTATGTTGCCAGTGTTACGGGAGAGGAATCGTATATCTATTCTTCGCGACCATTTGGCAGGGCTGTCTAGAATAGAAGCTGGAGGCCGGGGGACGCTGAGGGATGGTGAGAAGTGATTTGCTCGAGGGCAGGCCGTGATCTGAAGAAGAGAAGAAGAAGAGATTGGATTTATACCCCGCCCTCCACTTCCCAAGGGAGTCTCAGAGCGGCTTACAAACTCCTTTTCCCTTCCCCTCCCCACAACAGACACCCTGTGAGGTAGGTGGGGCTGAGAGAGCTCTTTCCCAAGCTGTCCTTGAGGGAACAGCCAGTACAGAGCTATGGCTTGCCCAAGGTCATCCAGCCAGGTGCAGGTGGAGGAGTGGGGAATCAAACCCGGTTCTCCCAGATTAGAGTCCACGCACTTAACCACTACACCAAACTGGCTCTCTTACACCAAACTGGCACCAAACTAGCTCCGGAACCACGAAGAAAACGCCGCCTTGAGCACCACAAGTCTCCCCATTCTACAGATACTCACCACGGAGGCCATGGCCCTCCAGCCAGTGTACTCTTAAGCACAAATTGCAGTATTTCTTGCTCATATGGTACACAGAAAAATAACACCGATCTTTAAATTTAAAACTTTAACTGGATTTTATCCTGAAGAGGAAAGCAGTTCTTTTATTGCTCGGTCAGAACAACCTGGGTTCCAAGGCAATCTGAGGCCAACACGGCTGGGAGGGAGAGTGACAGTTTTGTATACGGAAGGTCCCAGGCTCAATCCCTGCCCTCTCCCGTTGAATTACCTCAGGTGATGTGGAAGAACCCTGGAAAACTGGTGCCAGTTGTAGATAGTACTGACTGCGAGACGTCAAGGATACAACAGCTTCATGCGTTCACATAAGAACACAAGAGAAGCCAATGTTGGGTCAGGCCAATGGCCCATCCAGTCCAACAATCTGTCACACAGTGGCCAAAAACACCAGGTGCCATCAGGAGGTCCACGGGTGGGGCCAGGACACTAGAAGCCCTCCCACTGTTGCCCCCCCCCAAAGCACCAAGAAGACAGAGCATCACTTGCCCCAGACTGAGAGTCCCTATCTATACCTTGTGGCTTATAGCCACTGATGGACCTCTGCTCCACATGTTTATCCAATTCCCTCTTGAAGCCGTCCATGCTTGTAACCGCCGCCACCTCCTGTGGCAGCGAATTCCATGTGACACTTCCTAGCAAAATGTTACGTGGCCAGATATCCCTGCTCTGGAATGTGGAATTCGCTTTGGATGGATGTAGTGATGGCCGCAGGCATAGACTGCTTTAAGAAGAAGAAGAAGAAGAAGAGATTGGATTTATACCCCGCCCTCCACTCCCCAAGGGAGTCTCAGAGCAGCTTACAAACTCCTTTTCCCTTCCCCTCCCCACAACAGACACCCTGGGAGGTAGGTGGGGCTGAGAGAGTTCTTTCCCAAGCTGTCCTTGAGGGAACAGCTGGTACAGAGCTATGGCTTGCCCAAGGCCATCCAGCCAGGTGCAAGTGGAGGAGTGGGGAATCAAACCCGGTTCTCCCAGATTAGAGTCTGCGCACTTAACCACTACACCAAACTGGCTCTCTTTAAAAGGGGATTGGACCGATTCATGGAGGAGAGGTCCATCAATGGTTAGTAGCCATGAAGACTAAAGGGAACCACCATGTTGGGAGACATTCAGCCTCTGTATTCCAGTGCCAGGAGGCAACATGAGGAATGCCTCAGCTTCTCTGCCCTGTTGTTGGCCCTCTGTAGCAGTTGATTGGCCCCTGTGTAAGACAGGATACTGGACTAGATGGACCCATGGTCTGATCCAGCCGGCTCTTCTTATGTTCTTCTATCCAAGCTAAATTACTGTAACACATTGGACTTGGTCTGCCCACAATGATTGTTGAGAAGCAACTTTTGATCCAGACTCACTCTTGGGACAGAAGGGCCTGTCTCGTGCCAGAACTTAATGATCTTTACAGGTTAGCTGTTTATTTCCATGCACAGTTCAAAGCGTTAGTTTTGACTTTGGGTGCTGTCCGTGGATCTGGGGCCGGAGCGTTTGAAGGACCACTTGCTCCCATGTGAACCTTCTTGATCGTTGAGATCTTCTCTGCTCAGATTTGTCTCCTTCGGTTTGGAGGTGAGATGGGGGGGTGACTGTAGACGGGGCTTTCTCTGCTGTGGCCCCTGACTCGTCCCTGCTGTGCACCGTGTTAGAATTCAGGAGCCCGTTGAAACCTGTCTTAATTACATCAGCTTTTTGTAGCATGTAAAGTTATTTGGTGTTGTTGTTGGATTTTGGCTCCTTCTGATTTCTGTGTCTGACTGGCCATCGGTTTGTAGGCATTATGCTACTTGGTATTCCAGACGCAAGCCACCACCAAAACCCTAATAGGTCAGATGCAGACATTCCTAATAGACAGCGAAACTCATGAAAGCATACTTTCAATCCCTTACAACTGCTTTTATGACTTTCTACCAAACCTCTGAAGGTAACGTCTACTATTTTATGTAAAAGAACACGCCTGGGGAAAAAAATGGCAAAATTTGGTAGCGGGTTTTTAATGTTTTTAATGTTTTGCTTTAATATTGATAATTTTATCATTGTTCCTTTTATGACTGTGTGCTGCTTTTCCAGAGACTTGCTCAAGGTGGCATATACATTTTCTAAGTGTACCATTTTTTATCTGGGCACATGGCACATAAGTACTGGAGAAATTTCACCAACCCTTCAGCAGCTTCCACCCCATCAGTTTGGTGCAGTGGTCAGGAGTTGGACTCTAATCTGGGAGAACCAGGTTTGATTCCCCACTCCTCCACATGCAGCTGCTGGTGTGACCTTGGGCCAGTCACAAGTTCTCTCAGAGCTGTTCTCTCATGAGCAGTTCTCAGAAGACCTCTCTCAGCCCCACCTACCTCACAGGGTGTCTTGTTGTGGGAAGGGGAAGGGGAAGGGATGGGCGGTGCACATGTCCTGGGTATCTCAAGTCTACTTGAAACCTGGGGGTTTCAAGGGAGCAGGAAGAGAATGCGGGTGTGTTCTTGACGCTTATTTTTATTGCACAAAGTATTGGATGGGGAAGGGAATGGAGGAAGAGCAGGTCAGTTTCACTCACCTGTGGAGTGGAGCCTGAGGGGTGGGTGTTGCCTTGTGACACACTTCCGGTATGTTAGGGGGTGTGGCGTATGCAAATGAGTTATGCTAATTAGCTATGCTAATGAGCTCCTGCACCTCTTTTTCTACAAAATGACCCCTGACTGTAACCACTATCATAAGGTCTTATCAGGACATTTGGGCGAGGTCGGAGGTGTGCCTCTGACCGGAATAAAAGAGGGCTCTGAGCCTGGAGTTCCCATGTTCCATCTGACTCGCAATAAACTACCATGCTGATTTCACTGTTACCGGCCTCCTGACTCCAGGACTTTTCAGATAGATAGAATGATAGATAGAGAGAATGAGAGAGAGAAAGAGAGAGAGAGTCGAGATGAGCTGTAATTCCAGGAGAACCCCAGGTCCCACCAGGAGGCTGGCATCCCAACTTCACCCCCCAAATGTCCAGGAATTCCCCCATCCTGGAGCCGACAACCTGATCCAATCTGAGGACCACAGCCATCCGCCCAAAACACAGTAGCATCCTCGCAGGCCGAAGAGGTGACTCCCCTGACCTCTGGCTTCCCTCCCCCTCCCCACTAGGGCTTTGTCCATCAAGCCCCTTATAGCCTTCCACCGGCTGCTCGCTCTCTCTATCCCGGGCAGGGAGAGTTTTGTGTACAGAGCTGTCAACGCCTTTCCAAGTGGGCGGATTTTCCAAATCATTGGTAACCCGAGTGGCACTCCAGCCCCGAATTCTTTTCTTGCTCCGTGTCAACAGCACACGGCCCCGGGGATATCCCCTTACCGATGATCTCCCGGCTTGGCTGATGGGCAGCAGGGAAGCGAGCCAGGAGTTACTGTGACAGGCTGGAGGTGTTTTTACAAGCAGAGAGTTAATAGGCTGGCTAACGTGGAGGGTTATCCCCTTTGACCCGGAGATGTGGGGAGGGGGAATACGGTCCCACAAACCCCTTTAGGGAAAGTGCGTTGTCCTGGGATAAAAAGTCTCGGAGATCTCTGTTCCTACTCGTGTCTGATGAAGGGTGCTCGGACTCTTGAAATCTTATGCCCTACGGTTGCCGGGTCCCCCCTGGGCATCAGTGGAGGGGTGGGGAGCAGTGTTCCCTCTAAGCTGAGTTAGTGCGAGCTAGCTCACATGTTTTCAAGCTCACTCATTTTTGATCTTGGCTCAGGAAGGATAGCTCCAGAGCAAACTGATTTATACAGTAGCCAACTCGCTCGCTCACAGCTTGAATGCCAGCAGCTCGCAAAGCAGAATTTTTGCTCGCAAGGCTCCACGGCTTAGAGGCAGTGTTCCCTCTGAGCTGAGTTAGTGTGAGCTAGCTCACAGTTTTTTAGCCTCCAGCTCACACATTTTTGTCTTCGCTCAGGAAGGAGTGCTCCAGAGCAAACTGATTTATACAGCAGCCAAATCGCTCGCTCACAATTTTAATGCCAGCAGCTCACAAAGTAGAATTTTTTGCTCACAAGACTACACAGCTTAGAGGCCGTGTTCCCTCTGAGCTGAGTTAGTGTGAGCTAGCCCACAGTTTTTTAGCCTCTGGCTCACACATCTTTGTCTCAGCTCAGGAAGGATGGCTCCAGAGCAAACTGATTTATACAGCAGCCAAATCGCCCACCCACAACTTTAATGTCAGGATCTTGCAAAGTAGAATTTTTTGCTCACATGACTCCACAGCTTAGAGGCAGTGTTCCCTCTGAGCTGAGTTAGTGTGAGCTAGCTCACAGTTTTTTAGCCTCCGGCTCACACATTTTTGTCTTCGCTCAGGAAGGAGGGCTCCAGAGCAGACTGATTTGTGCAGCAGCCAAATCGCTCGCTCCCAACTTGAATGCCAGCAGCTCGCAAAGTTGAATTTTTGCTCACAAGACTCCACAGCTTAGAGGGAGCACTGCTCCAGAGCCAGGGGTCATTTTGAGCAGGAGCTTGCGGGAGCACGGCTCCAGAAGTTGGTGCCAGCCCACCCCCCCCCCCCAGCGGGGGAATGCCTGCTTGTGTCACGGCTGCAGCAAAATGACCCCGTCCCCTGGAAAGGTCCTTGTTCCTCCGACCAGCCTTCTGAAGGCTTCCGCCACCACTGAAGCTATCCTCCCAGGATAGTGGTACTTCTGAGGCTTGGATTAGTAGCAGTCCCCTCTCTGCCAGCTTTCTTTCTCTCTCTCTCTCTTTCTCTCTCTCTCTCTCTTTGTTCCTTCCTTCCTTCCTCTCTTTCTCTCTCTCTTTCTCTTTTTCTCTTTCTCTCTTTTTCTCTTCCTTTCTTCCCTCCCTCCCTCTCTCTTCTTTCTTTCTCGCCTTCTGACACACTTCCGGTGATTTCAGGGGGTGTGGCCTATGCAAATGAGTTATGCTAATGAGCTCCTGCGCCTCTTTTCCCACGAAATGATCCCTGTCCAGAGCAGACCGATTTGTGCAGCAGCTGAATCGCTCGCTCCCAACTTGAATGCCAGCAGCTCACAAAGTTGAATTCCTGCTCACAAGACTCCACAGCTGAGAGGGAGCATTGGCAGGGGAGGGGGGGTTGCCAGCTCCAGGTCAGGAAATTCCTGGGGATTTGGGGGTGGAGCCCTGGGAGAACAGGGACCTCAGTGGGGCCTGGTGCCATAGAGTCCACACTCCAATGCATTCGTCTTCTCCGGTGGGACTGCTGTCTGTCGTCTGGAGATTAGCTGTGATTCCGGGGGATCCTAGGGATGCCAGCCTCCAGGTGGGACCTGGGGATCCCTTGAAATTGCAGCTCATCTCCAGACTATAGAAGGCAGTACCCCTGGAGAAAAGGGCTGCTTGGGAGGGCAGACTCCGTGGCATTGCGCCCCACTGAAGATCCCTCCATCCCCAAATCTCCAGGAGTTTCCCAACCTGGAGCTGGCAACCCTGCCCCCTCATCCCCTGCCGGTGGTCGCGGGGGACCTGGCGACCCCAGGGGATCCCGAGGTAACACCTGGAGGCTGGCATCTTGTTGGTCTCTAAACTGATACTGGATTTGAATTCGGCTCTGCTTATGTCGCATGGCCAGGTCACTCCGAGCCAGTTTGGTGTCGTGGTTAAGTGCGCGGACTCTAATCTGGGAGAACCGGGTTTGATTCCCCACTCCTCCACTTGCACCTGGCTGGATGACCTTGGGCAAGCCATAGCTCTGTCAGAGCTGTTCTTGAAAAAGAGCAATTTCTGCCAGAGCTCTCTCAGCCCCACCTACCTCCCAGGGTGTCTGTGGTGGGAAAGGGGAAGGGAAAGGAGTTTGTAAGCCGCTCTGAGATTCCAAGTGAGTGAAAGGCGGGATATAAATCCAATCTCTTCTCTTCCTCTCTTCTTCTCTCTGTTCACTCTTGTTTGTCCTGTTTCGTCCTCCTGAACTCACCTCCTGCCTCCGCTCCCCTTTGTTCTTCTTCATTATCCCCTTCTTGATTTAAAAAAACCCAATTATCCGGTCTCTCTTTCGGTCATATGTACACCTAGGTCAAGGTCAAGGTTTCCCTTGCTCGAAAGCCAGTCGAATCCAACTCTAGGGGGCGGGGCTCATTTCCTTTTCCAAGCCGAAGAGCCAGCATTCTCCGAAGACGTCTCCGTGGTCATATGGCCGGCATGACTAGACGCCAAGCCGCACGGAGCACTGTTTACCTTCCCACCGAAGCGGTACCTATTTATCTACTTGCAATTTCTTGCTTTCGAAGGCAGGAGTTGGGGCCAGAGACAGGAGCTCACTCCATCATGCAGCACACGGGTCTCGAACTGCCGAACTACCGACCTTCCGGTCTGCAGCTCAGCATATATTCCCTGTAAATGAAGGGGGAACTCCCTCTGCATCTGGTATAGGCCACGGATACCCCAGATTTGTTTTGTTTTTATTTTTTAAAGCAAATTTTCTAGCCCTCAAAGAGGGGGAGATCCCTGCAATGAAAACCTCAGCCCAAGCGGGGGGGGGGGGGGGGAGTTGTGTGCGAGTGAGAAGTAGGGATGCCAGCCTCCAGGTGGGACCTGGGGATCTCCTGGAATGACAACTCATCTCCAAACCACAGGGATCAGTTCCCTTGGAGAAAATGGATGCTTTGGAAGGTGGACTCTCTGACATTGGACCCCCCTGAGGTCCCTCCCCGGGACCCCCCACTAAACCTCCCCGGGACCCCCCACTAAACCTCCAGGAGTTTCCCAGCTTGGATGTAGCAGCCGTACCCCCCCATCCCCCACCCTAAGCCCAACATCCTTCTCTTAAGAAAGACCCAGAAGACTCTTTTTGCACTTGGATCTCATCCCTGGTTTTATCAGAGTTCAACTCACGACACAGTGCCTTGCATTCGTCCCTGGTTATAACAGCATTCATTTATCCCAGGACCAGTGTGGGGCGAAACCAGGGTGACCTCAGTGTAATGTGGAAACAAAAAATACCCCAAGATAATTACAGGGGTGAACTCGTGTGTAGTGTAGAATGTAAAAATACCCCGAGATAATTACAGGGGTGCACTCGCATGTAGTGTAGAGTTTAAATTCGGGGACAGGGTTGAACCAAGATTTAAGGTCTAGCGCGGAAAGGACCTCTGAGTTCTGCTGTTCTTGCATTCTGGGGGGAGAGTTTCAGCCTTTGGCGGCTGGGACAGGCTTGGGCCCTCTGCTGAAGGGCAAAGAGAACAATAGAGCCAGCGCATGTGGGAAGGGTCTCTCTCCCCACCCCTTCTTTCCTATAACAGCCCGGCCAAATTTCTTGACAGCTCGAAATGCGACTGGCTCACCGGAGCTTCCAGGCAGGGGTGATCTCACCACGCTGATTCATCTGGCTGCAGTTGTTCCTGATCCTGAATGGGACGGAGGTTTTCCACTCTCCGAGGATTTGGACGAGCCAGACTGGATTGCTTGGTATGCCGGGCGTCCTGCCAACCCATCACAAGTGTTGGAGAGCTTTGCTCCGCTTTTGCACTGGAGGGTTCTCTCCCCCCTCTCCCCTCCTCTCGACAAACTCTCCTCCTGAGAACGAGGAGGGATAATCTTCTCATTAGAGCCCTCCTTGTTCGAGAATTGGGCGAGGCGGCCGGGGAGGGGAGAGTCAGGAGGACTTGTTCAGATGGTCCCAAATAACCACCCAAGCCCAAGGTTGGACTTGTAGAAGGGTCAGGTACCAGTTTAGTTCAACGCCACTACGAGGTAGGGTTGCCAGCTCCGAGTTCAGAAATACCTGGAGATTTGTGGGCGGAGCCGGGTTGAGTGGGAGTTTAGGGAGGGTAGGGACTTTGGTAGGGCCAGCCACATGACCTCAGAGAAGTCTTTGGACAGCGCTGGCTCTTCCGCTTGGAAACAGAGATGAGCACCGCCTCCCAGAGTAGGATTCGACTGGCTTTCAAGCAAGGGAAACCTTTACCTTTTAGTGTAGTCGAGAGCCAGTTTGGTATAGTGGTCAGGAGCGCGGACTCTAATCTGGGAGAACCAGGTTTGATTCCCCACTCCTCCACATGCAGCTGCTGGCATAACCTTGGGTCACTTACAAGTTCTTTCAGAGCTGTTCTCTCAAGAGCAGTTCTCGAGAGACCTCTCTCAGCCCCACCTACCTCACAGGGCATCTGTTGTGGGGAGGGGAAGGGAAGGGAGATTGTAAACTGCTCTGAGACTGAGTGAAGGGTGGGGTATAAATCCAATATCTTCTTCTAATGCCTTGGCGTCCACCTTCCAAGGCAGCAGTTTTCTCCAGGAGATGTGGAATAAATGTTTTCAATAAATAACGAATGAATAAATAAGCAATTTATGGAGCATGGAGATCGGTCGTCATTCCGGGAGTCCTCCTGCCCCTGCCTGGAGGTTGGCAACCCTTCTTAAGCCAAGGCAGGATTGAGAGGCCAAAAGCAGGTGTGGCTGGGACAGAAGTAGTGATTGTAAGGGGGATCATCAGGGGTGCTTTCACACACACTAAATAAAGCCCTTTTGATGCACTTTGCAAGGGGATTTTGCCCGTTCCACACAGGAAAATCCACTTTGCAACTGGATTTTCCTGTGTGGAATGGGCAAAATCCCCTTGCAAACGGTCACTGAAGTGGATTGAAATGGCATTATTTAGCATGCGTGACAGTGCCCCAGAATAACCGTGGGCACATTTTCCTTTCCAAAGCATAGTGTCGGGTCGGATTCTATGACTCCATCCTCTGTCCATCCTTCCCCAGGCAAAAGGGAACTTCCACTGGAGCATGCGTCTTTAAAAACTTTTCTTCCACCACTGCTCAGAGTGGCAGCTGAGAACAGAAGCACAGGAGGTGTACAGGACATCTCGTCCCCCCACCCCCTGCTCAATGCAGGATCAGCCTCAAGCATCCCTGGCAAGTGTTAGTCCAGCCGCTGCTTGAAGATGGCCAAATCGCTTTCACGCACACTAAATAACGCACTGTCGACCCACTTTCAATGCCCTTTGCCACCGGATTTGTGGGGCAATTCTGCATCGAGCATTCACTCCACATTTTCTGAACTGGGAGGGGGAAAGTGCAGCTCAAAACCACATTCAGATACCCTGGGGCAATGCCGTACTGACTGCAAAGTCACCCCCGAATGACCATTAAATGGCCATGAATCTAGGCAGAAGGTACAATAAAATCCGACAATCAAAGAACTCAAAAGGGCACGGAGTGTGGAAGCTACCATAGAGTGTGGAAGCTACCATAGAGTGTGGAAGCTACCATAAAACCCAGTAATCAAAGGAAGTGAAACCAGCATGCAGTGCTGAAGGGAATTTCTGTTCCAACATGGGTTTTGGACAGCAACGGGAGGAAAAGCTGATGCAGAATCAGCCACTGTGCGGAATGGCAAAATCCACTTACAAACGGTCACTGAAGCGGGTTGAAACTGCGTTGTTTAGCCTGTGTGAGAGGGGGAGCTCACCACCTCCCTAGGCAGCGGATTCCATTGCTGAACTACGCTTAATGTAAAAAGAAAAATCCCCTAATATCCAGTTAGTATCTTTCCGCCCGTAATTTCAACCCATTCTTGCAAGTCCTACTTTCCGCTGCCAACAGGAACAGCTCCTTGTCCTCCTCTAAGTGACAGCCCTTCAAATACTCCAAGAGAGCAATCACGCCTACTGTCTAGTGTCCACCAGAAAATGTCCTTGTAAGTTAAATGGCTCATCCACCCCAGCTTCAGAACAGCATCTTAACTCATGGGCTGGACAATATGAATGGAGACAGATCACGATGTGTAGCCGTGTTAAATCTGTCTGTCGCAGTAGAAAAAAGCCAGTGTCCAGGAGCACCTTAAAGACTCAGGAAATTAGAAAAGATACCTTTACACATTTATCTGCTACTTTGACATAATGTATTAATTCACAACTGTTGGCCAACTGGATCTAACTGTTGACCCGTTGACCTTTGGTGTCGTGGTTAAGTGCGTGGACTCTAATCTGGGAGAACATCAGCCCAACCTGGTGACAGTTGCTGCATGATGCAGAGGAAACCTGAATCTCCAACTATAGGCAGGGTTGCCAGCTCTGAGCTAAAAAAATTCCTGGAGATTTGGGGGGTGGAGCCTGGGGAGGGCAGGGTTTGGGGAGGGGGGGACCTTGGTGAGGTGCCATAAAGTCCACCCTCCAAGGCTGGCATTCTCTCCAGGGGAACTGATCCCAGGAGATCAGTTGAAATGCCAGTGATCTCCAGACCCTACCTGGAGGATGGGAACCCTAGCCAGGGCAGGCTGATCCTGAAGTCAGGGTTGCCATCTCCAGGCTGGGAAATTCCTGGATAGTTAAGGGGGTGGAGGCTGGAGATGGTGGGGCTGGGGGAGGGGAGGGGCCTCAGCGGGGTACAACGTCACACAGTCCACCCTCCAAAGCAGCCATTCTCTCCAGGAGGTCTGATCTCTACAGTCTGGAGATCAGTTGTAGTTCTGGGAGGTCTCCAGGCCCCTCCTGGAGGCTGGTAACCCCACCTACAGTCCTCTAGCAACTTTGTCACTGACGAAGAAGAAGAAGAAGAAGAAGAAGGAAGTAGTAGTAGAAGAAGAAGCAGCCATGGCTCAGTGGTAGAACATCTGCTCGGCATGCAAAAGGTCCCAGTTTCAATCCCCAGCATCTCCAGCTAAAAGGACCAGTCAGGAGGTGATGGGAAAGACCTCAGCCGGAGACCTTGGAGAGCAGCTGCCAGTCTGAGTAGACAAGACTAACCTTGATGGACCAAAAAGGTCTGATTCGGTATCAAGCAGCTTTATGTGTTCATGTGTTCATGAAGAGGAGGAGGAGGAGGAGGAGATTGAATTTATACCCCATCCAAAGGAGTCTCAGAGCAGCTTACAATCTCCTTTCCCTTCCCCTCCCCACAACAGACACCCTGTGAGGTAGGTGGGGCTGAGAGGGCTCTTTCGAGGACCGCTCCTCAGAGAACAGCTCTGAGAGAACTTGTGACTGACCCAAGGTCACACCAGCAGCTGCATGTGGAGGAGTGGGGACTCAAACCCAGTTCTCCCAGATTAGAGTCCGTGCTCCTAACCACTACCCCAAACTGGCTCTGGAGTGAGAAGGTGTTGGAGAGATGTGGTCTGGGGAAAGGGTGCAAAATTTGGGGGACCAGCTCAGGACGGTAAACGAGAACTATTCCCAACTTTGTCGAGAAGGCATTTTTAACCATGTGTGCGGGGTGTGTGCGCATGTATGCACAGGTTTATTTTTTAAAATGTCTGGCACCCTTTTTTCCAAATTCAGATGTTCAGAAGTTTTGCTTTCGACGCTTCTCGAACAGGACGCTCGTTCGCGGCATCACTCGTCAGCTTGTATCTCTCCTCCCCTCGATTTCATGGCCCATCTCTCTACATAACTCCTGTCTCATACAGAATTTGTTAAGCAACTATTGAAGAGATCAGAGGACAAGCTGGACGAAGCCTGGAGGAATGAGCCAAGTATGATATACAAAAGAAAATGTCTGGGCGTGGTGCCACTGGAATATCATCAGATAGGGACCTCTCCTAAGGGTAGCTGTGTGTGAAAGGTAAGACGCCCGTCATGTTAGACTCTCTCTCTCTCTCTCTCTCTCTCTCTCTCTCTCACACACACACACACCCTTTTGAAAGCATGCGGAATGGGGTGAAAATGTAAACTAACATTGATCCGTGTTTGATTGTCTAGAAAATTTACTGTGGAAAACTGTGAGGTCCATAATGACTAGCTGGAGAGAGGGAAGGGCTTTCTGTGCCAACAGAACTTAAACATATATTTCCAGAGTAAAGATAACAGAACCTCAGCTGAGACGCGAGGAACAAGATGAAGGATAAACACTGTGATCCGTTTTTAAAAAGAAAATGGAAAGTAAGGATCCAATTAGTGGGAGGGATTGTGTAGATTACACAAAGGAGATAAAAACAAGAGAAAGCGTAATTGGAAACACTGAGACTCGCTATCGAACTATCCAAAGCATGTTATCTAAGCTCCGACGCTCGTCTCGGGGAATGGAAAGGGGGCCGTAGTGCTAGAAGGCTAGAAGCAGAAGACAGGCTGTGGTGACCTGGGTGGAAGTTGGAGATGTCTGGAGTAAGAACCAAAGAGGAGCCCAGCCAGCATCAAGGTGTGGTCCATCGATCAACATCCTATCACCAACAGTGGTTGTCTCCACAAAGCCCACAAACAGGACATGAAGACAAGTTCTTTCACATACAGTTGATATCCAGAGATATACTGCTGTTGAATATGGAGGTTCCCTTGAGCTGTCAGGAGTGAGAGTGGTTGAAAAGTTGGAGACCCATAAGTAGGGTTACGAAATCTGGGTTGAGAAATTCCTGGAGATTTGGGGGTGGAGCCTGTGGAGGCAAGGTTTGGGGGAGAGCATAGAGTTTGGTGGAAATCTGATTCCATAAAGTCGGCCCTCCAAAGTAGCCGTTTTATCCAGGGGGACTGATCTCTGTAGACTGGAGATCAGTTGTAATCCCAGGAGATCTCTGGGCTCTACTTAGAGGTGGGCAACCTTACCTACAAGAAACTGTGTAGGGAGAACAGGAATGTAGGAATAAATAAACAGGTGATCCCCCTTAACCCAAATCTCCCCAAATCTCTTGGATTCTCGAAAGAGGTGTAACAGGGGCTCTTCCTCATATTCCTTTTTTTTAATTGCAAAACTATGCAAAACTGAATTATTGAAGAGGGCTTTCCTAGGCAGGGAATAGGTTTGCACTATACAAAATTATTCACGAAGTTACTCCGACAAATTATTAAGGATGGCGGTCTATACTATTGTGCACTGCTTGCTGAAACAAGATCCTGCGATGGAATTTTGCATCATTTCATGTGTCCCGTTAATACTTACGCTCAGCTGCAGTTCTGTTTTTAGACTTCTGGTTGGTTCTACGGTCCTAATCCCACCGCACCGTTCATTGAATGTCCTATCAGTTGATTGTATTGACTCGCTCTGTGCAATCTGCCGAGTCCAAACAAGAAAGGCGGACGATAAGTAACATAAATAGATAAAGAAAGAAACAAAGCCGGGGTCCAAACTTCTGGAATCATGGCTGCCTAAAGCAACTTTGTGTCTTGCTCACTTTCCCACCTCCCCATTAACATTTGTGTGTCTGTGTCCCAGCTTTCCTCTGTAGTCTGTCCTGAAAAGCAGCCGGTAATATTGTTTGCGAGGGGAAATGTTAGGGGATTAACTTTTCCCCTGCTTAAAATGAGAGGGCCAGCGAGCAGACACGAATTCCCACCAGACTGGCACGGCTGCATTTGCGGGATGATAAGACCCGGACAACCGCTTTCAGTTCCCACTGCTGCAAAGCCAGAGAGGGACATTGTGAGAAGGTTCACCTGCCCCTATTAAAACAAGCCGAGTGGTTTCCTGCCCTTAATGAATACAGTTAGCAAACATTCCCCCAAAGAAAACCGCCAAGCCCTGGGCTCACTGATGCCCGCTTTGTCTCGCATTTGCCAAATGGATTAGCCTCTAAATTGCCAACTCGGTCAAATACGGCAGGGTTTTTTTAAAAATGCATTGGGAAAAGGATTTTTTGATTTATCAGGATGTTTTCCCTTTGTGACGCCTCATGCGCCTGCTCTTAAACCCTCCTCATTTGCATTAGCAATAGGCAATGGGGGTCTTAAAATAAAACTGATTTGGGGCACCAAGTTATTAACCTTGCAAGTTCTTTAACACTGCATTGCAAGAAATAATCCCGCATTCCACAGCGCACTGAAAAAAGAATAGTAATATAAGATAGATAAGGCCAAAGATCACACACTGTGTGAAATCTACACAATCAGACATGGGGGGAATCTAGACTGGGGAGGGAGGTGGAAGGGAAGGGATTGAAAGTGAACAGACTGAAGGTTCAGGTGGATTTTGCCGTCAGACAGTGGGTGCTTCGGAAATTTCCAGAAAGCTCCGCTGGGGCTCCAGAGAAGTCTGTCAGAACTTGCATGAGGTAGGGATCCATTCCACTGTAAATTTGGGTAGATCCCAGACCAGGTACAGAGCAGCTTACAGTCTCCTTCCTTTCCCCTCCCCACAACAGACACCATGTGAAGTAGGTGGGGCTGAGAGAGCTCTGAGAGAGCTGTGACTGACCCAAAGTCACACCAGCAGCTGCATGTGGAGGAGTGGGGGATCAAACCTGGTTCTCCCAGGTTGGAGTCTGCCACTCTTAACCACTACACCAAACTGGCTCTCTACAGCAAAGGCTCTACACTACACGAAAGGCTGCTATTTTAAGGGGAAGACTAGCTTAGATGAACATTTGTGACATGAGACTCATTCTACGGAAGCTGATTGGATAACAGGGTTTTCTTTAGCCACTCAATAAACTTCTGAGAGAACTTTTTAGCAAGGTACCCTTAGAGAGCCCAAAGCTTTTTGATCTCCATCAAGAGTTTATCGATGACTCCTGTGGACTTCGGTGGGGTAGAATGCCAATGAATCCACCCTCCAAAGCAGCCATTTTCTCCGGGGGAACTGAGAGCCAGTTTGGTGTAGTGGTTAAGTGCGCAGACTCTAATCTGGGAGAACCGGGTTTGATTCCCCACTCCTCCACTTGCACCTGCTGGATGACCTTGGGCAAGCCATAGCTCTGTACCAGCTGTCCTCTCAAGGACAGTTGTCTCAGAGCTCTCTCAGCCCCACCTACCTCACAGGGTGCCTGTTGTGGGGAGGGGAAGGGAAAGGAGTTTATATGCCGCTCTGAGACTCTTAAGTGAGTGAAGGGTGGGATATAAATCCAATCTCTTCTTCTTCTTCTCTTCTTCTCTGTCTTCTGGAGATCAGTTGTAATTCCAGGAAACGTCTAGGCTGCAGCTGGAGTTTGGCAACCCTATAGCATTACAGCTCATCACTGAACAACAGAGAGCACCTCCCCTGGAGGAGGAGGAGGAGGAGGAGATTGGATTTATACTCCACCCATCACTCAGAGTCTCAGACCGATATCCCACAAGCAGCTGTGCCGTGGTTGCTCTTGCATTTGCTCCGGTGGCATTGGTCAATTTCACACTCTTCGCTGCGCGGACGCATTTTGACCCACAGCTCCCCCCAATTCCCCCCGCGTCTTCTCAAGCCTCATTTTTTTGAGATTGAGAAGCTGCAGGGGAAATCGGGGGAGGGGAGCTGTGGGTCAAAATGTGGCCGCACAGCGAAGCGTGTGAAATTGACCGATGCAACTGGGGGCAAATGGAAGAGCGACCGCAGGACAGCTGCTTGTGGGAAATCAGTCTCGGTGTGGCTTACAATCTCCTTCCCTTCCCCTCCCCACAACAGACACCCTGTTAGGTAGATGGGGCCGAGAGAGCTCTGAGAGAACCACTCTTGAGAGAACAGCTCCGAGAGAACTTGTGACTGACCCAAGGTCACCCAGCTGGCTGCATGTGGAAGTGTGGGGAATCAAATCCAGTTCTCCCAGATAACTAGCAGCTTAGGAATATGGATTCCTTTATAAGATTATACCCTGTTGAGGCTCCACCCCTCCCCGTTCTCTGCCCTGTGCAGGCTCCACCCCCAAATCTCCAGGAATTCCTCAACCCTGGCTTGGCAACCTTACTAGAAAGAGCAGATTAAACTGTAGCCAAGGAGAAGGTCAGGGTGGCCAGTAAAGATCACTTCCCCCCGTTCAAAACCCTGGCTGGAGTCGAGACAAGAGTTCGGAAGAACAACAGGCCTTATCTTGACCCAAAAATATTCTTTCAAAACCTCCCCAGATTGTTTTGCTAATTTCCTCTCTCCCCCCCCCCCCAAAAAAGAGGATGATCAAATAGTGAGCGGTCCTTCTTTGTCTGCCAATATTTTAATAAGCATCTTAGTCAATGTTAGCACAGCTGTTTGTACGGATCAGCTCCTCAGATGACTCACTCTTGGAAGCCGCGGCTTCCCGAGGTTTTATCTGCGCTTTTAACATGTGCAAGGGACTTGTCCCCAATCCCTGGGAGCACGGGAGAGCAAGAGGCGCTACCAAATCCAACGGATACTGGCTCGGGGCAGGGGGAAGGCGCGTGTTGACAAAACATGCCGGCGAATAAGTGGGGGAGTGAGAAGTCTTGCCGACTTGAAACGCGAGATTTCTCGGGGACATCTGAAATGCAGCCTTTCTCTCCAGAGGCCACCGTGCTAGCCTTACTCATGGGGAATGCGCATCACCTGGTTTCCCCTTTGAGCTGACATTTCCAAAGACGTTGACTTCCTGAGGCCAGTCCAAAACAAACTCGCTACAGAGGAGTTGTCAAACGAAACAGGAAGGGGGAGTCTGGGCAGGGCAGAAGCAGCTTGGATCCTTGCAGGAGGCCAGCGAAACATCTCGAGAAAAACAGAGACAAGCAAGCAGGGCTACAAGAGGAGGCCTCGTGGCCAGTGTTCCCTCTAAGCTGAGTTAGTGTGAGCAAATGCCATTAAAAATACATTCAGAACATTCATGCATAGACTAACAATTATGTTACAATTGAAGTGGTCCCGCGGTGGCTCAGAGGTTAAGATGCTGAGCTGCAGACCAGAAGATTGGTAGTTCAGCTCCTGCCAACCTAGCAGTTCAAAAGCAAGAAATTGCAAGTAGATAAATAGGTACCGCTTCGGTGGGAAGGTGACAGCATTCCGTGTGCCTCAGCGTTTAGTCATGCCGGCCACATGACCTTTGGACAGCGCTGGCTCTTTGGCTTGGAAATGGAGATTTGCCCCCTAGAGTCGAATTCTACTGGCTTTTGAGCAAGGGACACCTTTACCTTTACTTTAAAATATAAACAGGACAATTGGAGAGAGTATAATTATAAGTGTCACTTTGGAATCAGATTGAGCATGGAAGAAATTATAAAAGAACATAACCAGTCAGCCAGAACATTAAATATTCGATGCAATATAACATACTGGTGTTGCACCTCAGGAATATAAGGGATCTAGCACACAGTTTCTTAGCTTCTGGCTCACACATGTCTGTCTTCACTCAGGAAGGATGGCTCCAGAGCAAACTAATGTATGCAGCAGCCAAATTGCTCATTGAGAAAGGGTGATTCTGCATCTAGCATTTGGGAGGGGAAAGTATAGCTGAAAACCTCATTCAAATACTCCATGCCAACACCACACAGACTGCAAAGTCACCCCTGGAAGGCCATAAAACGGCCACAAATCTATGTAGATGGTACCATAAAATCCGATGATCAAAGGAGTGAAACAGCATGGCATGTGGACACTACCATAAGGAGGGAAAAGCCAATGCAGAATCAGTCAAAATGGGGAGCAAATGCTAGGTACAGAATCGCTCTGAGAGGCAGCAGGAGATAGAGTTGCAAGAGGGGTGAGTGTTTTTTTTATTTGCTTTCAGCTGAGGTGATTTAGCTGAGGGGATTGTGTGTGTGGACTATGTTTGGGAGTGTGTGAGTGAGTTTTGAGTTGTTGCAGAGTGCTGGCTGCTTGAGATAGGGTGAGAAAGGGTCATTGTTTGACTGTAATTGAGTGTCTGGGCGGCTTCAAGAGGGAATTAGATAAACATACGGAGCAGAGGTCCATCAGTGGCTATTAGCCACAAGGTATAGATAGGAACTCTCAGTCTGGGGCAAGTGATGCACTGTATTCTTGGTGCTGGGGGGGGCAACAGTGGGAGGGCTTCTAGTGTCCTGGCCCCACTGGTGGACCTCCTGAGGGCACCTGGTATTTTTGACCACTGTGTGACACAGAGTGTTGGACTGGGTGGGCCATTGGCCTGATCCAACATTGGCTTCTCTTATGTTCTTATGACCTCTCTACCGCTTTCAAGGCCTGGTAGCAAATCTTGGGTTCTACAGCTGCTACATCGATCTGGAGGCTTAGGAAGGGGCTGGGGGCAGGGAGGAGCACCGATTCAGGAAAAGGGTCGGCACCCCTTCAGTTGCTTCGTAGCAACTATGACTCAAAGAAAAGGTGGAAAGTGACCAACAACTGGAATAAAGAGTTGAAATATGGAATGGGGTGGGGGAGAAAGCAGACATTATACTTTCCAGGAGTTCAGAAAAGCCTCTTTCCGCCACCTGAGAAGGAAACGATGTACCAAACAGTGTGATGTAACTTGTTTGCCCAGCAATGAGGGCAACACTTCTTTGAATTACCTATACTACCTCTCCGTATACTCCCTGTGAGGTTTTGTTTTTTCAAAGGACAGCATGGAAAAAAAAGAATCCAATGTGCGTGAGCTTGGGTGGCATCGCCGGTAGCACCGAGGGAACCCGAGCCAGACCTAGCCTGCGGGTGACGTGTAAACAAATCCCGCCAAGGAGGGCGAAAGGAAAGAAACTGCATCTGCCTTCTCTCGGTGCCAACTCGGCCTCCGATTGACATCTGACAGGTACGCCCAAGCTAGGATTGCCTTCCCCAAGGTGGTCGCAAAAACTTGTGGAAAGATGGCATGCCCAGTCAATGCCGCTTTGTTTGTGCTCCGGAAGCCATTTGGTAACGGAGCACAACTGATGACGGGAAATTTCTGCTGTTGATTCTTTTAGTGTACAGGTTCTTAAAGGGGGTGACCAGACCAGATCAGGATCTAAATGACCCTTGAATAGACACCACAAGCCTGCCAGTGGTCTATTTAGGCCGGCATCCTGTCTCACACAGTGGCCAACCAATTCCTCTTGAGGTCCAGCAACAGGGCAGAGAGGTCAAGGCCTTCTCCTGATCAGATAATCAGAAGAGTCCTGCTGGATCAGCCCAGTGGATCATCTAGTCCAGCATCCTGTCTCCCACAGTGGCCAACCAGTTCCCCTGGAGGGCCAACAACAGAGCACAGAGGCCAAGAACTTCTCCTGATGCTGCCTCCTGGATCTGGGATTCAGAGGCTGGGCCCTCAAGAACCAGATGTTGCATGGGGGAAAATCCAGGAGATGAAAACAGTCGGCCATTATTCCAGCACTGTGTGGCTCCTACCCTGCAGAAAAGCTAAGATCGTGTCACTGCCCCAATCCTCCCTTTTGGGGATTAGTATAGGTCAGGTTGTCCACACCATTTCCAGCATGATCACAGCTGCCACCACATCTGAAGAAGAAGATGAGATTGGATTTATATCCCGCCCTTCACTCACTTGGAGTCGCAGAGCGGCTTACAAACTCCTTCCCCTTCCCCTCCCCACAACAGACACCCTGTGAGGTAGGTGGGGCTGAGAGAGCTCGGAGACAACTGTCCTTGAGAGAACAGCTGTGCCAGAACGATGGCTTGTCCAAGGTCATCCAGCAGGTGCAAGTGGAGGAGTGGGGAATCAAACCCGGTTCTCCAGGATTAGAGTCCACACACTTAACCACGACACCAAACTGGCTCTGTCTGGAAACTCCACCATAGGGTTGTCAATTCTCCTCTACCCAGCCCCCCACCAGAAGCATGGGAGGAAACCACAGTCTCATTACATCCACCCCATGAGGCTCCTCTGCCAACATATAGAAGCGGCTGCCATTTTGATTCCTGGATTGCATATCCATGGATGGCTCTGCTGCTGGCCTTCCTGATGGCACCTGGGTTTCGGCCACTGTGTGACACATAGTGATGCACTGTATTCTTGGTGCTGGGGGGGCAACAGTGGGAGGGCTTCTAGTGTCCTGGCCCCACTAGTGGACCTCCTGAGGGCACCTGGTATTTTTGACCACTGTGTGACACAGAGTGTTGGACTGGATGAGCCACTGGCCTGATCCAACACGGCTTCTCTTATGTTCTTATGGAGCTTCTCCTATTTTATCCACACCATGTTCCAGAAACCCCTAATCGGGCTGGCCCAGGCTAGCTTGACCTCATCAGATCTCAGAAGCTAAGCAGGGTTTGCCCAGTTTAATACGTGGATGGGGAGATCCAGGCCAGCCCAGTCATCAGATTTTGGAAGCTGAGCAGGGTTGGCCCTGGTTAGTACTTGAATGGAAGACTGTCGAGGAAGTCCAGGCTAGCACGATCTCATCAGTTTTCGGAAGCTAAGCAGGGTCGGCCGTGGTTAGTACTTGGATGGGCGACCAACCAAGGAAGTCCAGAGTTACTGCATAGAGGCAGGCAATGGCAAACCTCCATCTCTTGCCTTGGAAACCCTATGGGGGTCACCACAAGTTGGCTATGACTTGAAAGCACTTTCCACCACCAGCAACACAAGTCAGAACAGAATAATGTGTCACGGTGACCTGGTAGCTAGATCCGAGTCCTGAACTGGATGGCCGAGGCTGGTCAGATCTCATCAAATCTCAGAAGCTTAGCAGGGCTGGTCCTGGTTTGTACCTGGACAGGAGACCACCAAGGAAGTTCACGGTCACTGTACAGAGGCAGGCAATGGCCAACCACCTCTGCTGGTCTCTTGCCTTGAAGACTCCATAAGGAATCTCCATAAGTCAGCTGCAAATTGACAGCCCTTTCCGCCACTACTGGCTGAGGACAGACTGGTCATCTGCCACAGAAGGGCAGCGGGGCCAAAAGCCGCAAGAGAAAACTGGCCCAGGACTGGCTGTTCACACTGGCCAGACTCCTGCAGAAGCATGCTGGGGAGGATGCAGAACAGAGCATTCAGACTGCTGCAGACTGGCCCCAGGCAGGCCGGCCTCCGCGGCTCGTGGCGGGGCCGTTTTGGCAATCGGTGCATGGGTGCCTATGCGCATAGGTGCATGGCCGCAGCAGCAATCTAAAATTTTAAAATCTCCCCACCTTCTCTCCTGAGGCCACTTGTGCGCATGAGCGCACACAGCACATATGCGCATCTCTCTGCAGTGGTGCATTTACACCGCCGCCTCTGTTTGAATCTCGCTTCTTCCTGTCCACACAGCCAGGGAGCGGGATTCAAGCAGAGGAAGTCTCCTGGACACCACTTTCTGCCAGTGTCCATCTGAGGCGGCATGGAAGCGCTTCAGAGACGGGTGAGTACGGAAGGGACACGGAAGACAACTGCGGCTGTCTGAACTGCCTCCCTTCCCCTGCTTCTGAAGCGGAGCTCTCCCGAGCCACATTGCCAGTCTGTCCTCAGCCACTATATACCAGAGAACGTAGATCAGAGGGTATGAGGCCCTGAGACCATCACAGACAGGGACCCTCACATCTAGAGAGGGATAGAAGTTGCCAGCTGACCAGAGAAAAATGTGTCTGTCCTGCTCCAGTAACATTTAAAAGAGCTTTAGCAGAAGAACATTGGAGCTGGGGGGGTGAGAACTGCAGAAAACTTCATTACTTCCCACAGTGATGCTGTCTGGAAGAAGTCTGAAAAAAGTGAACTCACCTCCAGGCACCTTGTTCATTTTTCTCTCCAGTCATGCAACTAGTGTTGCCAGCTCTGGGTTGGACAATACCTAGAGATTTTGAGGATGGGGTCAATGAAGAGCGTGGTTGTTGGCGTGAGCAACTCAGCATGACTGGACATTAGGAGGTGCTACATCACTCTAAGGGTGCATACATCACTCTACATCACTCTAAGGGTGCATACATCACTCTAAGGGTGCATAAGTGTTATCTCCTTGAACGGGATGCCTCTCTTCGTTTTAACCTGGGAGCTGCCCTCTGACCCTTCCTCTCCCTTTGTCCTCTCCCTCTTTACACATGGCCTTCCATGGAGACACAAATCTCTGTAGGTCTCTCCTGTAGGGACAGTGACCTCATACTCCCGCACACGTGATGCCGAACAAGCTAGCCATTTGTGATAGGGAAAGAGCCAGTTTGGTGTAGTGGTTAAGTGCATGGACTCTAATCTGCAAGAACCGGGTTTGATTCCCCACTCCTCCACTTGCAGCTGCTGGATGACCTTGGGCAAGCCATTGCTCTGGCACAGCTGTTCTTGAAAAAGAGCAGTTTCTGTCAGAGCTCTCTCAGCCCCACCTACCTCACAGGGTGTCTCTTCTGGGGAGGGGAAGGGAAAGGAGTTTGTAAGCTGCTCTGAGACTCCCAGTGAAGGGCAGGGTTTAAATCCGATCTCCTCCTCCTCCTCCTCTTTAGATTAGGCGTCTCTCTCCCCTTTTGGCTGTAACCTGAATGTGAACTGGATCTACTGGAATAAATGTAAATTTATCTTGTACAAAAAACCCCCAAACAAACCCAACAACAACATATACTTTTTGAGAGATTCAGGGGTCATTTCAAGCAGGAGCATGCAGGAACGCAGTTCCGGGAGTTACAAGCCCAGGAGCAGGCACATATGGTGACGTGCTGTGGAAATAAAGCAAAAGCATACTAACTTGATTTGTATTTTCATGCTTGTTGTAGGGTAGCTTCCCTGCAAGAGCATAGGAAACGAAGATCGCTTTCCCACAGCCGCTGCTCCACCCCTGCTCCTCCCTTTGCCCCATCGTAAGTGTCAATTTCCCAATATTTGCCATGCCGTCGCATTTTGCCCCGGAGCTTTGCCTGATTTCTGCCGCATCTACTCAATCCTGTTTTTTGAAAGAGGGCCCCCGAGCCCAGGTTGGCATGCTTCATCTGACCAACTAATAAACGTGCTTGCTGATTTCACTTCAACGTGTCTCCAACTCCAGTACTTTGCATGGGTTGAGCACCATCGCTAAAGAAAAGTGCCCTGATGAAGCCCTAAGAAATGGCAAAGCAACCTAGCTGGGCTGTCGCCACTCCTTTGCAGCTCCTTTGGTTCGCACTACAGCTGGTCTTGAGCTCATGCCGTCCATTGCATGTTTTCTTCTGGAAACTCTCCTCTGCACCATGAGCTGGTGATCACATCAATCTGAAAAGAGACTTGTACTTTCAAGGACTATTAGGTTACTATCCAACTGGAGCAGTTGTCATTTAGGCCTGGTGGCAAGACCATTTGTTATGTGTAACCCAGGTGCTGGAAATAAGGGCAAAGCTTAGGGCCTCCTTTCTTAAAGCCCCCTCCCGCTCACACACCTTGGCTTAAGCAAAGCAACTATTTATTACAACGAGGAAAAAACAGTTCTGCACATAGAGTATTGTACTTCCCATCCCCAAACTCCTTTCCCTTTCCAAACCAAAGGTCCAGTAGGCAGTGGTCCAGAAGTACTGTTCTCTTCTTGGAGTTGGTCCAGTCACAGTCCCTCAGCAGCAAGCCTCCAGAGAAAGGAAAGTTCTCAGGGCCTCTCTCCTCACCATCCGAGAGAAGGAATCAGCATCAAGTCAGATATGTCTGGGGGCTCACCTCCTCCAGAAGAAGTGCTGTCCATCAAGGGAGGGCCCACACTGCACAAAAGCCTCTTCAGGTTGATGCCTTTCAGCAACCCAATCCTTGAAGAGACCAACGACTAGGCCTCTCTTTGCTCCTCCCCCTCCTCAGGTTGATTTACCCGTCACTCACTATACACACTCCTCCCAATAAGCAAATTAAGTATTTCATTGATCCACCCAACAGCATATATCCCCAAAGTTCTACATATGTGTATGAAAGTTGGTTGTAAGTCGAACTGCAAACCTAGACAGCATAATTAAAAGCAGAGACATCATCTTGCCAACAAAAGTCTGTATGGTCAAAGCAATGGCATTCCCAGTAGTAATGTATGGCTGCAAGGGTTGGATTATAAGGAAGGCCGAGCACCAAAGAATAGATGCTTTTGAATTATGGTGCTGGAGAAGACTCTTGAGAGCCCCTTGGACTGCAAGGAGATCAAATCAGTCAGTCCTAAAAGAAATCAACCCTGACTGTTCCCTGGAAGGCCAGATCCTGAAGCTGAAGCTCCAATACTTTGGCCACCAAATGAGAAGGGAGCACTCACTGGAGAAGACCCTGATTCTGGAAAAGATTGAAGGCCAAAGGAGATGGGGATGGGAAAAGATGAGATGGCTAGACATTGTGATCGATGCAGCGAACATGAAGGCCAGATCCTGAAGCTGAAGCTCCAATACTTTGGCCACCAGATGAGAAGGGAGCCCTCGCTGGAGAAGACCCTGATGCTGGGAAAGACTGAAGGTCAAAGAAGATGGGGACGGCAAAGGATGAGATGGTTAGACAGTGTGATCGATGCAGCAAACATGAAGTTGAGTAAACTCTGGAGCACAACAGAAGACAGGAGGGCCTGGCGCGATGTAGTCCATGGGGTGGCGAAGATTCGGACTCGACTGTGTGACTGAACAACAAAGAACTGTATTAGAAGACAGTAGTCTCTAGTGTGGTTTGTAGCGCACGACAGATTGTTCTGTTTATTTGTTTGTATAACGGCATTCGCTGCACTCCCGTTTTTGTGTGTTTGTTAACCACCTGGAGGCTGGCAAGCTGGCATGCAGACTCGGCCTCACGTTTGTACCGAGGACCGTCAAGCTTATTGTCATCAGTTGCCGGGGGGGTGGGGGGGCACGCTCAGCAACTACTGGACTGGTGGAAACTCTGATTCTTAGCTTTCCGTCCAGCCCCGTCCAAGGAGGCTGCCAAGATCAAAGCTCCCAGCAGCTCCCAGCAGGAAATCACCGTGAGGATGACTGGAAAGAGTAATATATAAGACAGTCTGTTTAAAGAGATTTCTGGCATCCATCCCTTTGGTAAGGTGAGGTTTGTGGCATGTGTGCATTTTGTGCAAGCTCCGCTGGCCTGCGCATTCAACAGGGATGCAAGCAAAACAGCTACAAGATTCTGAGCAAGTGGGGGGGAGAGACTGCAAATCAAATGGCCATCGTGGCAACGCTCCCTCCAAGCTGTGGAGTCTTGTGAGCAAAGCCTCTACTTTGTGAGCTACTGGCATTAAAGTTGTGAGCGAGCAATGTGGCTGCTGCATAAATCAATTGGCTCTGGAGCCATCCCTCCCGAGCTGAGACAAAAATGTACGAGTCGGAGGCTAAAAAACTGTTAAGCTCACTCTGACTCAGGTTAGAGGGAACCCTGGTCACAAGTGGTATAGCCGGCACGTGTGTCGGACTAGTAATCTGGGAGAGCTGAGTTCCGATCCTCACTGGTGCCATGAAAGCTCACTGGGTGACTCTGGGCCAGTCTCGTGTACTCAGCCTAACCCACCTCACAGGGTTGTTGTGAGTAACCTGTGTCAGAGCTTCATTGGGGAGAAAGGCGAAGTATAAATGAATAACATAACAAAGTAAAATACACAAACACACCCCGTAGGAATTGAACCTGGATATCATTAGTACAAACCAGGGGTCCGTTGGAGCAGGAGCGCAGCTCCGGGAGTGAGGAGCCCAGGGGGCGGGCACATAACCAAGCCCTGCCCCCTCCTCAGCTTCCCCGAGCATTGCAGAGGCGCAGCGCCCCAGGGAAAGCCCTGCTAGGGTCTTTATTGTTTTTAATGTTTTGTTTTAATATTGATAATTTTATCATTGTTCCTTTTATGACTGTGTGCTGCTTTTCCAGAGACTTGCTCAAAGTGGCATATAAATTTTCTAAGTATACCCTTTTTTATCTGGGCACATGGCACATAAGTACTGGAGAAATTTCACCAACCCTTCAGCAGCTTCCACCCCATCAGTTTGGTGTAGTGGTCAGGAGTTGGACTCTAATCTGGGAGAACCGGGTTTGATTCCCCACTCCTCCACATGCAGCTGCTGGTGTGACCTTGGGTCAGTCACAAGTTCTCTCAGAGCTGTTCTCTGAGCAGTTCTCAAAAGACCTCTCTCAGCCCCACCTACCTCACAGGGTGTCTTGTTGTGGGGAGGGGAAGGGGAAGGGATGGGTGGTGCACATGTCCTGGGTCAGTTTCACTCACCTGTGGAGTGGAGCCTGAGGGGTGGGTGTTGCCTTCTGACACACTTCCGGTATGTTAGGGGGTGTGGCATATGCAAATGAGTTATGCAAATGAGTTATGCTAATGAGCTCCTGCACCTCTTTTTCTACGAAATGACCTCTGGTACAAACCCACTCTGACCATAGAAAACCACAGCAAAGGTAACCCACCCCCTCTTGCAGGACAGCAATTGTGTGGCTATATGGGAGCCCTGGAACCTGAGAAGGTTAGTCAAGTAGAATAGAGGGCCATCAATAAAACCTATAGTGTATAAAAAGATTGCAGCAGCAGAGACATTTTGATGCAGTAATTCAGAGCAAGAGGTGTCAGTTATCAGACACTGTTAAATAAAATATTGCAAGAGTGCTCATGTTTTAAGCATGTTCTTATTTTAAGTTAAAAAAATCTTTAATTGTGTTTGTGTCCTTTATAAAGTTTATCTCTCCACTACCTGGCATTACATTTTATGACGCAAATGGCTCAGCCCAACAAGGTCTCATTTACGTCAGATCCGACCTTCATAATAAATGAGTCCGACACTCCTGCTCTAAGCTGTGGAGACTTGCAAGCAAAAATTCAACTTTGTGAGCTACTGGCACTCGAGTTGTGTGAGCGAGCGATTTGGCTACTGCATAAGTTGGCTGGCTCTAGAGCCCTCCTTCCTGAACTAAGGCAAAAATGTGTGAGCCGGAGGCTGAAAGACTGTGAGCTAGCTCACACTGACTCAGCTTAGGGGGAACACTGATCAAAAAGGTTTTGTTTTGAAACAGGCCAAGAAAAAGAAAAAAAAATGTCTCTGGATAGTTTGTGGAACAGACAGAGCATTTAACGTCTCTGCAGCCAGAGGCTCACGTTGCCAAAAGCCTGTTAAGACTGAAGAGAGAGGGTTCCCCCTCCTTGGCTTGAAAGATCCAGAACAAAAAAATAAATGCATTGTATTGCTGAGAGCAAGCTAGGTGGGGGGAGGGGTGCGCCACTCCACCAGATTAATGCCTTGCTGAAGAATGCCTAACTAAAGATTGGTCTGAGACGCCAGTTTATCTCCCACCACCACCACCGAGCACATATGTACATGCACCGTGAACATAAGAAGAGCCCTGCCAGATCAGACCAGTGAGGGTCCATCTAGTCCAGCATCCCATCTCACACAGTGGCCAGCCAATTCCTCTGGAGGTCCAACAACAGGGCGGAGAGGCCGAGGCCTTCCCCTGAGAAGAACATCAGAAGAACCTTGCTGGATCAGACCAGGGAGGGTCCATCCAGTCCAGCCTCCTGTCTCTCACCCAGTGGCCAACCAATTCCTCTGAAGGGCCAACAACAGGGCAGAGAGGCCGAGGCCTTCCCCTGATAAGAACATCAGAACAGCTCTGCTGGATCAGACCAGGGAGGGTCCATCCAGTCAAGCCTCCTGTCTCACACAGTGGCCAGCCAGTTCCTCCGGAGGGCCAACAACAGGGCGGAGAGGCAGATGGGAGTTCATTCAGAAGACTTGCCACCCGTATGTCACATGAAGAGACGTCCTCATGGTCTCTGTATTTTCTAGCAGCCTTGGTTCAAAAGTGGAAAGAAGGCAGAATGAACTTGAGAAGTATAGAAGAACAGATGAAGTTAGTCCTTCTGGAACTGAAAACTGAACAGTCGTCCAGCTTCATTGGCAACACAAACAAATCTGGGCGTTTCTGGAAGTTCTGCTGACAGAACATACACCATGGCTCCAAACACAAGAAGGGGACTACTTTTTAAATTCTACTTTTATTTATTTGATTTATACCCCATCCTCCCTATGAAGGAATGAGGGGAATACAACTAAGTTCCTTAATGTCTGCGCATGGTCAAGAGGGCCATTTTCATCCCAACCATTTCCTTCGACAAAATTTCCCTCTTGAGTCTCATGTTGACAGAACAAGTCTCCATTTAAATTTCTACTATATTTCTATTGAATTTTGATAAGATGTTCAGGAGAGCAGGACAAGCATTGTTGCATCTTAAGTATAGAACTGAGGTTCCCTGATGAATTCTGAGAGTGTCCAAATGGCTGCCACAAAATGGCTGCCCCAGGAGGCAGAGCCAGACACAAAATGGCTGTCATAGCTTACATCCAGTCATGCAGAGAAGACCCTTCTGTTGTGGTGGCACCTGCTGCCAAAGCAACATTTTTAAAAAAAATCTGTATAGCCAATCAGAAGCCCTGCTGGGCAAAAGCCCCTCCCAGTCCTGCCCACTTTCTAAAAAATACCACATTGGGGACCGTGGTGTAGACAACCTCCCAAAAGAAACTGTGTCGAACCAGAGTCATCAAAAAAAATGCAGGCACACCCCCTTCCCATTCACCACCCACCTCACGAAAAGACCAAGCAGGCCCCAGGTATAATTTAAAATACATTTATTGTTTCATTTGTTCTCATTTGTTATACAAAGAAGTTAAATAACTTAAATACATTCTCCACAGTCACTCAAGAAATCAGATTTATACCTACAAAGCTGTACATATGAGGTAGAGAAAAATAATTTAGGCTCCCATAAGACGTTAAAACCACCCTCCCTCCCCCCCCCCCCCAGGAAAATACTCCACAAATTCTTCATATATTATTGCTCCTCACAACCCTTCTAGAAGGAACATAATTCATGAGTGTGCACAAGAAGCCACAGGGGGGGGGATCAGAGACGAGCCCTGGATCTAGGGTTGCCGGGTCCCTCCTAGCAACCAGCGGGGGATGGGGGAGGATTTACCAAGAGCAAGACGGAGCCCCAGGCGATGTCACTGGCAAAGTGGTGATGTCACTTCTGGTATATACAGGAAGTGACATCATTGCATTGGGATATCCCAGCAATGCTCAGGTATCTGGTCAAAAATCTCTATGGCAAAAATGGCCTCCACCATAGAGTTTTTGCCCAAATACCAGAGTGTCATTTGGATGTCACCAATGTGATGACTTCACTTCCGGCACATTAGCAGAAGTAATGCCACCACATTGCCATTGATGTAGCTTGGGCCTTCCATAGTAAGTCCCCCCACCAGCCAGCTGATGTGCAGCAGGGTCAGGGGATCCCCTGCCCCCAGCAAGAAGCTGGCAACCCTATCTGGAGCTAAAAACACTGGAAAGAAAGCGTCCAAAACAGGAAAATCAAAACACTGATGCAGGCAGCCATTTTCTCAAGCATTTCCACCATTTTCTCAGCCATCTTCTCAAGTGATCTTCCAAATGCTCGCGCCTGTGACTGTCAAGCCGAACATAAATGTACAAAAGCTTTAATTGATCGAGGGCCAAACTTAATTGGTAGGGCTAAAAGTTAGCGGCAGACCATTCTGGCAGAACACTGTCAAATGGGCACTAAAGAACACTGAAAGAGGCCTCTCCTTCTAGCGACTAACAAGTTCTCGCACCTTTCAACATCTCGAGAAGTCACCTAATCTTGAGTTTTCGGTAATAAGCCAGTAGAATCCATCCACTGAAAAAGAGGCATCAACCAAAACAGGCCTAGAAAAAGTTGGGACCCAGAAAGAATGGGCGGAGGTCAAGTTTCTGATTTGGAAATTTCACCAATCCATGCCCTCCATGAAACCATAAGATCTTACAAGGAGCCTGAGCAAAAGCCAGCTTTTCTCCCCCTTGCCCCCTTCAGAAAGCCAATTTCCTTCTACATTGTTTGTCCTCTGGAGGGCAATGGACATGCTCAGTCCTCATGGGAAAATCAGGGTGTGAAGTCATTTTCCACATTCCTGGGGAGTCCCAAGAAGACCATCCACAAAGGCTGGGAGGTTCCCCCATTTCAACTAAGGAATTTGTTGGGGGGAAGATCCATTTTGAAATTGCCCCATCTCCCCTTACACTATAGCCTCTTAAGGAGGACTTCGAGTATGTGGTTTCCCTCTTCTCCATTAGTTTTCCTGCCATTGACCCTCAGTTCTCATCATGCTTTTGACAGGGCACCTTTCCAGCTGGCTTACAGTTGTAGCTAGAGCCCCCGAGCCAAGTATGTAGCGTAGCGTAGATAACACCTTTCCTCCAGAGGAATATGAGTCTTCCACTTAAGGAAGACGCCACCATTAATGGAACGAATCTTTCGGAGCCAGCTCCATTGTCTTCTACCCCTCTCTAGTTAGATCCACTGCCAAGTGAATTTAAGAGATTAATGCCTTTATTTTCACTCTTGGTGGTGAAAATTCAAGCTCTAAACATGGACAGCTGTTCTGCAGGAACCTCTTGTTTCCAGAAAGCCCAGTCAAATGTACCTGGAGGGGACCTGGCGGCAGCAGAAGCCCAGAGAGAAGACCATCTTTGGAAGATGGTTCAACAAAGTTCTCAGGTTGAGCCTGCCACATTGACTTTAAGGTCAGGAACATCAGGGAAGAGATCGTTGTTGGACTGTGGGCCTACGGCAAGCGACGCAGCCTACGTGGGGCCTACTGAGACTGTGTCAGCCCTTGTTACCATAGCAACCGTCAACTCCATAGCCAAACTGACCTGTTCACCACAGAAATTGATCCACCTGAAGTTAAGACTCATGGCAAGGTCCTCAGCCTGAACAGGATGAGAGCATTGATGGTCTCATACCCCACGAGGACCCATTCAACTGTCTCAACGGCCAGTTTGGCTTACTGGCCCTTGGGAGTTTGACTGCATGAAGCGCCACCTCAAGGTGGAGCCAACAGGTACGTAACACTGCTTTTCCGAATCCATAAACATGACCTCTCACAAACCCCATGGAATGCTTCCAAGGTGTGCTTTACTGTTATGAAGAACAGGTGTTCTCCCTCACGTGGATATATGCTACAAAAGCATCATGATGAATTGAGAAGCTCACCGCAGCCTTTTCTTGTCGTGCATCTGTGATTTGAAATCAAAAAGGATGTGGCTTTGGTATTACTTTGGCACTTGCTAAAAACATCAGCATACAACAGCCTGCTGTGAATGAAAAGCAGACGTCTGTTGGTTCTTGCCCACCGAAGACTCTCTCTCGTCCTCCGTGGCCGAGACACAAAGAGAGCTTTCTTCAGACACTAACCGCCCCCCCCCCCCCCCCGTTTATTTCACACGGCAACCAGGTTTCAAAGAGGGACCATTTGTGATAAGCATGAGGTCAGTACGAAGACCCCACGGAGAATCAGCCAGCTCTCGGATTCTCCCAGAGCAGAATTTTGGATCCCGGGCTGTAACATTTCCAAGTTTAAGGCATCTAGAAAAGGCACAATTACTGGTGAGGTCAGCCCTATCTCTCCCCACCCCCCAGCCCCCAAAATGGCAGCTCAAATGCTATTTTATCACCTTGAGTTGCTTAAGGCCATAGAATACACTCACCCAAAGGATAACTATGTATATTACACCTGCTTCAACCTTTTAAACACATGTGCCTCGTTACTCTTTTGACATTTATAACTTTAGCCACAGGAGAATAAACCTTCCTATTTACAATATACAACAAGAAAGTAATAATATTTGCATTAACATAAATACACTTCTTTTTAAATACTTACAGAAAGCACCCTGGCTTCAGTGCGTGAAATTATAACACAAAAGACCTTTCCCAACTCAGTAGTTCGTTCATTCATTCCTTCGCCTCTGTCTCAAAGAGCACTAATCTTATACACACTTACTCAGGAGTAAGTCCTGCTGTGGCGCTTACTGCCGAGTGGAGCCGTGTACGATCGGGCTGCAGGAGGTGTTCCCCCTCTGCTCATTTCTGCTTCCCCTTCCCCGCACATAATGCTCAAATCAATGCAAAGATGCCCCAAAAGTGGATGCAACCTGAAACAGGTTCCCAGATGTTGCAGATATTTTTTGGGGGGTGGAATCTGAAATGTTACGCTTTCCCCCGTACGTGAATACAAGCTGACGGACATTTCATACTCTAAAAACTTGAATCCACGGGGCTTCGACTTCTCCGCAGGGAAACCCACGGGGCCACCTCCAAGGAACCAGAGGCAACCTACAAATTCCAGAACCTAAAGCAGAAATTCCAGTAGGGTGCCTCCACGGTGGAGGTTACTTTTATAAGGGTAGCCCAAAATCTACCACCCAAAGTAGGGCCAGCCATGCGAAGGCAAAACCAATTCCCCTTAGAAGCAAGGCGTGAAGGTGCAGGAAGAGTTAGGGTTGCAACCCTATGCCTTCTTTCTTCGGAGTAAGCCATGCTGAGCACAGACCTCCTTCTGAGTAGACTGCATAGGAGTCAATTTGCATAGGAGTCAATTTGCACTGCGTAGGATCCACAACCCAGCCTCTGGGTTCTGCTGCTTCTGCTTCTAGTTCAACCTTGTTTACCTCTATTTTCCTGAGTCCTAATTTTCTACCAAGGGCTCCAGTGCCATGTGCTGCTCTAGAGTTGCCAGGTCCCTCCTTGCAACCACTAGGGAATAGGGGGGACTTTCCGGGAAGCAGGAAGGAAGCCCAGCTGACGGTTGCAGCAACGCCCCTACCCATGTGACCCAGAAGTGACGTCGTCAGACAGTGACATCAGGCAATGCTCTGGTATTTGGGCAAAAACTCTACAGTAGATTTGGCTTCTACTATAGAAGTTTTGCCCAAATACCAGAGTGTCACCCCAATGTGATGATGTCACTTCCGGGTAATGTGGGAAGTGACATGGACATGTCACTGCGCACCAGCTGGGCCTCCCTCTTTTTCGGGGTAAGTTCCCCCCCCCCCACCGGCCAGCTGGTTGGTACTAGGGTGATAGGGGATTCTCGCTTCCCCGGAGTGAGGTGGCGGTCTGGCGACGCGATGCTGCTCATACCAGTGGGGCTCGCTGCTCACTAAGTCTATTCACACTGTTTTCTGAAAAGACTTCAATCCAGTCTAAGCAGCGATCGACATGCATCGCCACCTCTCATTTTCCAAAACTGAGCTTTCTCACCATTGGCGGTGATTGGAAATCTGAATTTATTGCAGAGCAACAAGGCCTTTAAAAAAGAGAGACGTCGGCAATGCGTGTTCTTTTGCTACAGAAACTTGGATCGTTTCTGTACACGAGAGTCTCAAATGTGACCATCGTAGCTGGCAGGGCCGGGATGATTTCATAACGCACTAACTGCAAGACGTCAGACACGGGGGCTCGAGCCCAGCCAACTGCATGCATGGCTAGGTCCATCCGGTCATCTGTCCTGGGGGGGGCCAAGACACGCTCAGTGAGGCTGGTTTGCAGCTGACAAGAGTTGACCAGTCTACCGGACTGGTATGGCCTTAAGTTCAAATTGCCTTGGGTACCAGGGAACCGGGCTAATTAGGAAATCTGAAGGAAGTGAATTCTGTCCGTCCGTCCCCCCCCCACTTGGAGACAGTGGTAGAAAAGCAATGTGCCTTACCCCGCCGTGGACTTCAATTGCTAATTCTTCCTACGGTCACTTGTAAGAAACAAAGACGAATCTAGTTATTTGCACTGAGTAGGAAAAACTGAAGGCCATCAGAAAAAACTCTCTAGGGGAAACACCTAATTGGTGCAGAAGGTGGCCAAATTTATCTTCAGGTAGACTAGCAAGATAGGTCAAATTGGCCACAAGAGACTTGTGGTACTTAATGAGGGGCATCCTAAAGGTACCACAAGAGATTTGTGATACTTGATGAGGGGCACCCTAAAGGTACCAATCTGGATCCCTTTCTTCCAAAGAAATGGGACTAAGAAAAGTGGTTCAGATATTCCCCAAAGTGAAAAATGGGGCATGCCTCACACCGCAGTCGTGTCGAATTTTGGCGGGGGACGAGCCGTTATTGAGATACTTTCAGGAACTAAGCTACACGTGCGGGAAAAGGGAGAGAGAATTCGCGAGAGGGGACCAGACACAATACCACATTGAAACCATAAGAATGTCCTTCTGAAAGGCTTAATAAATAAATGTTCAATATTTATATTTAGGCATATATCTATCCACACTGAATAACAGGTTTCTATTCAGTCTTGGTTCATTAAAACAGTAAGGTACAACCGTTTCCATATATTCAGGACCGCTCTGTCCTGTGTGGAAGCCAATGACATTTCAGGTCAAGAATGTCCGCTGTGCATAGCCATGCTGAGCCACCAGACGTGGAGAGGGAGGGGGACCGTCCATCTTTGAGTTCCACATCTGTTACAATTGGCCTCATAAAGATACAATGGGTGCAGTCTTCCCATGCCCGCGGAATCCTGAATCAAAGCAGAGACAGCACGCCATTCCCGTGCCTCTCCGCTACCCTCTAGATAGCAGATCCACAAGCCAAGTTGAAACTCAGTTGTTGGGTCCCAAGCACACCAAGGAAACCAACTCCAGCCCCTCCCAGTAGACGCACAAGAATATAGCTTAAATACAAGTGGCTACTATTTTCTTTTTTTTATTTTAAAGAAAGCTGCGGTAGAGACAGGTTTGTCCTTGGAAGGCTGGGCAGCTCCGCAAGGCAAATGGAAGCCATGCAGAAGGTAACGTATCCAGCTTCCATTGAAAACCAGGTCAAGGGATTAAACTAGAGGACTTGCGACTACTGGAGAATCAAAGCGGGGCCATCTTTGGAAGCACCCAGCACCACCACCACAACGAAGAGCACTTCACTCAGAAATTGGCCAGCCACCTCTGATCCAAGTAGTGTTGTTGAAGAAAAGCCACGATGTCGGTGTTGGAATTTGTAATATCCTCGTTAAAAAGGAGCATATGGATATCAGGTAGCCCACAATGTGCATTTTGGTCACTCTTGTGGTTTCAGTTTCTTCTCCATCTTCCTCTCCTCCCCTTATCCTTGTTGACTGGCCACTTGGAATTCAATTACTGGCGTTGCCATTTGGTGCTTATTTTTTTTTATAATTTTTAAAATATACAACGCAAGCTAGTGGTTTAAAGAAATGCCAAACGTTTGTCGAGCGATGGTGCCGGGTTCAACAACCACAGCCGCTGTGCAGAATAAACGGAATGATGTCCTAGCGAAGTAGGATCCTGGGAGGTGCAATCCTGTCCAAAACGGCTTATGGTTCAGGTCAAGGGAAGTCTAAGCAGCATTACACTCCACAAGGCAACAGAGTTCCACCCACCACCAGAAGACGGACTTGCAAAACAGCACATCGGTAAGTTGGGAGATAATCTCAACGTTGAGGTTTTAAGCAGCCTCCACAGGGTAACTTTGGACTGATACGAGGTACAAGGAAATCGGAAGAAAGATAACGGGCAGCAGTTGTCTTTAGACTGTTTAAGAAAGCCTCTAGTGGTTTTTCATAGTGTACAAAGTAGACAATGAAAGCTGCAAGTGAAAAAAAGTGAGAAACAGATTAGAATAAAGCACATGGTAGGGAGGGAAAGATACTCTGTTTCGTACTGGCTAGATCGATGTCTTTGAAAGAATTCATACGTGAGCCACTACAAAGTGCAGGAGAGAGGCAAAAATCTCCCTTCAAATATTTACACACTAGGATCTTCAAGAGACAGAATGTGGGGTTTACACACGAGAAGCAGTGCCAACTACCCACACACTTTACTGCTCAGCCATCATATTGATAGCCTACCCTTCCCTCCAGCACAGTTGCTGTCCCAGATCTTGCTTCTCAAGGCAGCTAAAACAGGTCAGCAAAAGGAGAGATCATCTGGATTACAGACCAGGAGTTCATCAGACCCCTAAAGCTCCTTATTTAGAAAGATAGCAGAAGAAGCATTCCTTCCAGTCAAGGTGAATGGCTTTTGCTTGGCCAAACACCACCGCTCCCAAATCAGCATCTATTCTACTTCAACAAGCACTTGGTTTCATATGCTTAGACCTCCAAAATCAGTTTGGAACTAAAAGAACCATGTCACAACAGGGAGCAAGACAGCCGGGTTGCTAGTACCCTAAAAAAGTGCTTACACCTTAGCACAGCTTTCCATTACCCTCCAACCCTGTTTTGTCTCCATACGTACGCATCATAGACTCTCATCACGAAGGGCGATCCAGTTGGGGCACATCAGTCCTTACAGGTATAAACCTCTTCTCGCTGCGTACACTGTTTACACTCCACGTAACAGCACCAGCGGACCTGACACTGGCAAGGCCGGGTGACCACCCGGCTTTGGGTGTTGTGGCCTCGGCCGCAGCAAATGCTCTCGCAGTTTTTATCTTTGTAGCATTTCCTGCCTGAAGTGCCAGGTGAATACCTGCTCACCAGGCAAAAACTCGGGGAGTCATCAATGTAGACAAGGTCCGTAGTCCTTGGTATCTGGTCTCCATGACCTGGGACAGATTTCTTTGGGGGGGAGATGTCCCCTTCACCCGTCGCCTCGTTGGTGGTGCTGCCCACTTTGAGTGCCATCTCATACTTCTGCTTCAACTGCTTGCCAATCTCGTGGAAGGGGGAGAGCTGCCGCCAACATGTCCGGACAGTACATGACCCCGACACACCGTGGCACTTGCAGGTCGTCTCGACGCCAGCTTTGATGACCTACAGGCAACAACAAAAACTAAAGTCAACTCTAGAATTTCTTCTGTTACAATAGTAAGTGTCTAGTCTAGGGGTGGGCAAACTGTGGCTCGGGAGCCACATGCGGCTCTTTCACATATATTATGTGGCTCCCGGCAGGGCGGCTGGGGAAACTAAATATCATTAGCAAACAAATATCATTGGACAAATTAATATCATTATCCATATCTGCTTTTACCCCTTTTGTTATGATTTCTGGCAGTCTCATTTAATGTTAATAAAAAGCAAATTTGCTTATTTTCCAATCAAAGCGAGTAATATTTGTTCATGTCTTGTGGCTCTCAAACATCTGATGTTTATTCTATGCGGCTCTTACGTTAAGCAAGTTTGGCCACCCTTGTTCCTGGTGGCTCTTACGCTGAGCAAGTTTGCCCACCCCTGGTCTAGTCCATTACCTGGAAAGGTAACCATTGCCTAGGCATAGTATCACAAACAGAACAGAACAGGATTTTTGCATTGTGTGAGTGTGTGTGTGTGGCCATGCCTGAAAGTCATGGCAACCTCTGGTGACTCCTGGGGCCCGGAGGATGTTCAGAGAAGTGGCTTGATAGCTTGCCTCTGCCTCCTGATCGTAGTATTCTTTGGAAGTCTCCCATCCAAATACTTGCCAAAGTCAGCCCTGCTTAGCTTCCGAGATCTGAAGAGATTGGGCTTGACTGGCCTATCCAGGTCGGGGCCAATCACAGAATTTTCGATGGGCAGCAACGGTAGTAACATTGGATAGCATGAAGTGGCAAACGATGCAGGACGTCGAGAGATCTGTGACGTGGCAACCCATGCCCTCTATACCCATCCAGATGGGAAAGCTTACCACCTGGCGGTCAGCCACATCTGCCTCCCACCCCTGCCCTTTCTAACAAGCAAGCGAGCTTGGGGGAAAGAAAGGCAACGCGGCTTTTTTTGCTGCCTAGGGCAACTGCCTCCCCTTTCATAGTGCCCCTCAGACATGTAAGATATGCTTGACCAGACATACCTCAAGGAGGGGGAGGGAAAAGAGAAAGAGAAAGAAAGAAGGGGTCAGCCTTCCAGGGATTAAGGAACTTAGCAACGCTCCAAAGAGGTAGTCAGAAAGTCATGTTTAATGATACTTTGCTGAAAAACATGAAAAAAAAAAAAACGGGGGGGGGGGGGGATTTAATTAAATCATCGCTTAACTCCGGTCCGGTGGAACAAATCGAGCGGGCTAATACTCCCGACTTTTTTCATTAATGGGACACAAAGGGAGGACTAGAGTCAAGGAGGGACGGGGGTATTTCCAGCAGACGGAAAGGGCGGCAACGGAGCAGAATCCAGCCACCCGGCTTTACATGCACGCAGATCAGCCGGTGCGTCGCCAACGCTCGGGAAGGGAGGGGTCTGCAGTTTCCCACTCCTTCCTTCTTGCTCTCTCCCCCCCCCCCAAGCCCCCCAAAATGGCCGAGTGAGCTCAAGTGGATTTTGGCAGAAGAGAAAATTGCTTTTTTAATAAGCTACATATTCTTAAAGCTCCTGCTTGTCAATAAAAGAGAAAAAGGGAGCCTGGAGAAGCCCTTCTGGTTAATTACCTCATCTCTCCCACCAGACAAGCTGGCCTTGTCCTGCCCACTGAGGTCATATCGTAGGCACTTAGCGAGGCATGAAATGGGCGCAACGGGTCGGGGAAGGTGATTATTTCACTCATTTTTTTGCGGCTAAGTTACACCACTGAGCCATCGAGGGTGTGAAGAGAGAGAGAAATCCCTCCAGGAGCTTCTCGTCGCAAAAGAGGGGAAAGTATTTGAAACTTGGCAGGGCGCACGTTGTGTCACCCAGGAATTGTTCTGAGCAACAGTTATCGAAACCAAAAATTTAAAAAAAGGGTTTCCTGGTATAGAAGAAACAAAATCCCGGTTCGAAGCGCGGCGGCGACGGGCCGGGGGGAGGGGGATAAACAAGTCTACCGAGCCTCTGGAGACCCGTTACGATCGGGCCTGTTTGTGTCATGGAAAACCAGCATTCCTTGCAGCTGACAGACCACCAAGCCTGTTTCGTGGAGGAGACACCTTCCGAGGCTCCCGCTGTACATGACTTCTGCGTGTGCCAGACCAGACAGAGGAATCTTGGGAAGTGTAGTTTAAGAAAGTTATCCCAGGAATGACTTCCAGCATCCTCAAACTACAGTGCTTGCGGTGGAGGGACCCCCAAGGCTACACACGCATTCTCTGTCGGAGCTCCTGCCTCGTGGAACCGAGGTCAGGAGGCACTCCTCTCGATTGTTCTGCGGAATGTGCAAAACAGAAGTCTTCAAGAGGATGTCTTTATAAAGGGATCCGGATTGCAGGATAATAGCCGACATTCTGGAGGGTGCCTTTATAAGGGAACAGGGTTGCAGCCTGTCGCATTGGTTACTGCATGCATTACTTTGCTTTCACGACACTGTTTTCTGCCATTGCAGCAAAGGACACACAATGGTGAACTTCCATCGCTCACGTCTGATGTTCCAGGTGTGTACGTGTGAGTGTGTATTGGCTACTTCTGGGGAGCTAATAATGACACCGTGCACAAATCCAAAACTATCTCGGCAGCAACAGTCCTACAAACACACTGTGCTCTCTCCCAAATCTTATTAGCATCAGTTTACCTCTACAACCCACCCCACCCCTCAAATCCCGATGCAGGCATCCTTTGTTTTCTCTGAAATTGAACCTCAACTGCAATATCAACGACTGTTTGTTAGGTAAGGGATTCCCCCCCCCCCCCCAAAAAAAAAGACCACTCACTGTGAAGGAGCCATACCAACAGTTTCCTCGTTTCTTTCAAAAGCAGGTGGGAAAGGATGTGTCAGAAAAGGGTTAACGGGGATCTGGTTCATTTCATTTTCCCCCTCAAGGGAGTGCCAAACTCACATGATTTGGTTCCTGTACTGTTTCAAGGAGCAAAAGCTTTTCAGTGGATGAACCGTGCTAGCCCAGAGGGAAGAAGGGTGCTTTTGCCTGGGAAAATGATCCATACCCACTTTTCTCCAGCCAGTGCCCTTGATACAGAGATGAAGACCACACAATGCAAACCCCTGCAGGGTCTTCCTGGGACACAGCCACTGTTTTATGAGATGACCACTGATGCCCCGGGACACACCTCACGCAACTATTGCACACCCCTTAAGAAGAGATTGGATTTATACCCCACCCTTCACTACACAAAGGAGTCTCAGAGCAGCTTACAAATTCCTTTCCCTTCCCCTCCCCACAGCAGACACCCTGTGAGGTAGGTGGGGCTGAGAGAGCTCTGAGAGAAGCTGCCCTTTTTCAAGAACAGCTCTGAGAGACCTTGTGACTGGCCCAAGGTCATCCAGCAGCTGCAAGTGGAGATGTGGGGAATCGAACCCGGTTCTCCCAAATTAAGAGTCCGCACACTTAACCACTACACCAAACTGGCTCTCAGACAACTATTGTCTGGCCCACGTCATTCTGGGAGCAGGGGGTCAAAACAAAATTTTTATTTGTTTATCCATTTCCCCAGTGACCATCCCTGATATTTTCTCAGCACTCAAGACAGCAAGTACTCTCAATAAGGAAGCCATGTCTCAGCCATCAGCTGTATGCAACTGCCGTGTGCGCCAGTGATCCTTTCGTCCAGCCGTCTGCCTCTTATATGACCAGCCAGATGCCACTCTGGAAAGCTCACAAGCAAGGAACGGCCTTCTGAAGCCATTAGCTCAGAACACGGGCAGCTGCTGCCAAACTTCTTCCAGTTTATTCGCGTGAACACGAGAACAGTTGTACGCTCCACAAATCCATCTCGATGCAATACAGTCTCATACTTCCCAGCCCAGTTCACCTAGTTCTTTTTAACCAGAAATGCCAGGGGCTGCCTATGGGACCTCCTGTAGACAACGTGTGCCATGGAGGTATGGGACACACCTCCTTAAAGAGAGAGAAACATGGATGCCCCATGTAGGAGTGGAACCCAGGACACAAGACTAACACATGAAGCCGTCTCCTGCTGAATCAGATCCTCTAGCCACCGAAGTCAGTCTTGTCTATTCAGACTGGCAGCAGCTCTCCAGGGTCTCAGGCTGAGGTCTTTCCCACAACTGCTGCCTGGTCTCTTAACTGGAGATGCCGGAGATTGAACCTGGGACCTTCTGTATGCCAGTGGATTTCCCTGGCTTCACCACTGAGCCACCTTCCATGTGGATTTGTTCCAAAAAAGGAGCAACACCTGAATCAGCAAACTGGGAAGTACATCCTCTCCTCTCAAATGTGTAACCAACACCAGCTTGGTAAGTACAAACCACAGTTTGTGATGACACCTGAACAACCCAGCAACCGTCTGTGCTGTACTTCCAGACCAGAAACGGCAGCTGCTTAATATTACAGCTTGCTCCTCTGGTTAGGAAATGGTGCACAAGTCATAGTTGGTTAGCTGAGAGAACACGGAAAAGGACAGATGGCACTGAACAGTGAACAGAAGTACTACAGATGCCAGGGGAGGAGATCTGATTGGCTCAAAAGCTCCTCCTAATCAGGGGTCATTTCGTAGAAAAAGAGGTGCAGGAGCTCATTAGCATCTTATTTGCATACGCCACATCCCCTGACATCACCGGAAGTGTGTCAGGAGGAGACACCCACCGCTCAGGCCCCACCCTCAAAATCTCCAGATCTTTCCCAATTCAGAGCCAGCAAGCCAGCTTTACACTCTGACGAAAGACACTTTAGGTTTCCTTTGCTCTTGCAGGGAAGCTACCCTACAACAAGCATGAAAATGCAGACCAAGTTCACGTGCTTTTGCTTTTTTCCCCCAGCACATCACCGTATGTGCCTGCTCCTGGGCTTGTTACTCCTGGAGCGGCGTTCCAAAGCGTTCCGGCTCGAAATGACCACTGCTCCTAATTAGGATTTGAACAATCTATTATTGGGAGGGGCCGTGGTTCTGCAGTAGAGCATCTGCTTGGCATGCAGAAGGTCCCAGCTTCAATCTCTGGCATCTCCTGTTAAAAAGGACCAGGAGGTAGGTGATGGGAAAGACCTCTCTGCCTGAGACCCTGGAGAGCTATAAAGAGGGGCCGTGGCTCAGTGGAAGAGCATCTGCTTGGCATGCCAAAGGTCCCAGGTTCAATCCCCAGCATCTCCAGTTAAAAGGACCAGGCAGTAGGTGATGGGAAAGACCTCCACCTGAGCCCCTGGAGAGCTGTAAAGGCGGGCTGTGGCTCAGTGGTAGAGCCTCTGCTTGGCAGGCAGGAGGTCCCAGGTTCTATCCCCGGCATCTCCAGTTAAAAGGACCAGGCAGGAGGTGATGGGAGAGACCTCCGCCTGAGACCCTGGAGAGCTGTAAAGGGGGGCTGTGGCTCAGTGGTAGAGCCTCTGCTTGGCATGCAGAAGGTCCCAGGTTCAATCCCCGGCAGCATCTCCAGTTAAAAGGACCAGGCAGTAGGTGATGGGAAAGACCTCCACCTGAGCCCCTGGAGAGCTGTAAAGGCGGGCTGTGGCTCAGTGGAAGAGCCTCCGCTTGGCAGGCAGGAGGTCCCAGGTTCTATCCCCGGCATCTCCAGTTAAAAGGACCAGGCAGGAGGTGATGGGAGAGACCTCCACCTGAGACCCTGGAGAGCTGTAAAGGGGGGGCTGTGGCTCAGTGGTAGAGCCTCTGCTTGGCATGCAGAAGGTCCCAGGTTCAATCCCCGGCAGCATCTCCAGTTAAAAAGGACCAGGTGATGGGAAAAAGGACCAAGTGATGGGAAAGACCTCTGCCTGAGACCCTGGAGAGGTGTAAAGTGGGGCTGTGGCTCAGTGGAAGAGCCTCTGCTTGGCATGCAGAAGGTCCCAGGTTCAATCCTTGGCATCGTCAGGTCAAAGGACCAGGATGTGAAAGACCTCTGCCTGAGACCCTGGAGAGCTGATTCTAGTCTGAGTAGACAATACTGACTTTGATGGACCAACAGTCTGATACAGCATTAGGCAGTTTCATGTGTTCATTTGCTCTTGCTAACATCTCCAGAGCTGTTCAGGCTGCTGTTGCTGAAAGATAAGACTGCCGCCTAGAAAACCACGGAAAGCGTCTTAGTCATCACTCCGCTGTGTGCACAATGGGCGCCATCGAACAAGCAACCGTCATCCTGTCAGGTGCCCCAGTGCCACGCGGCCCCGGAATGCTCTCACCTTCATGCCGACCAGGTTGTTGTGGAAGTCCACCCTGGCTCTCAGGTCCTTGTTCGATTTCTTCCCCAGAAACTCCTTGACAAACTTATTGCTGTACTTGAGGTTGTCGCCACATCCGCCCCACTGCCAGGCCTCGCGGTTTTCCAGGTCAGGCGCCTCGTCACAGGTGCAGCGCTCCATGCGCCCGGCACTGCAGGCCTTAGCCATGGCATGGGTCAGCCCTGCTGAAGAGATGGCGTAAAGGAAGGCCGTTTCCTTAAAACCTGTAGAAGACAAGAAACACAACATGGTTAACCACCTCATTAGCCTAACATGGGCTAGATCAGGGGTGGCCAACCTTGCTTAACATAAGAGCCACATAGAATAAACGTAAGAGCCACATAGAGATGTCTGAGAGCCGCAAGACAAGAACAAATATCACACACACGTTTTTATTTTTAAAAATATGCAAATTTGCTTTTTATTAACGTTAAATGGGACTGCCAAAAATAAAAACAAACGAGGAAAACCGGTTCTTGATAATGATATTACTTGTTTGCTAATGATATTGAGAGAGAGAGAGAGAGAAAGAGAGAGATGGAAAGAAAGAATTAAAGAAGTGGAAAGAAAGAGAGAGAGAGAAACTAGGAAAGCAAATAGATGGAAGGAAGGAAGGAAGGAAGGAAGGAAGGGAGAAAAAGCATGCCTCCCCTTTGCTTCCCCAGCCGCCCTGCCAGGAGCCGCACAATATGTGTGAAAGAGCCGCATGTGGCTCCCGAGCCACAGGTTGGCCACCCCTGGGCTAGATAATACCTCAAGAAAATTTCATGCCTTTGACCTCTTCTACTCCCTCATCTGCTATACAAGAACCCCTGGTCAACAACTGGTTGCACAAGATAGTTTCGGGTGGGTAGCAATGTTAAGTCTGTAACGGCAGAATATTTAAGTCCAGTAGCATCTTTTCTTTTCTTTTTTTGAAAAGATTTTTTATTGAAGTCACAATTTTCATTAAACCATACATTCATCTTATTTTTTACCGACCTCTTTTTATTTTCCTCCTCCTCCTCCCCCCTTTTAGGCTTACAGCAGACCCCACACCTGTACTTAAACTTAGATTAACAGGTAAATTACTAAGTAAAAAAGATTAAGTTTTTAGCTCTTTTTCTATAACATATGTACCTCTAATGTTTTTATATATTATTCCATTCCTAAAAATGTTAGATAAATATACAGTTACTACAGATTTTTCAATAGTTAGAAAATGTAAATACGTTTCCTTTTAATTCTGTACACTTTTCTGTATATTCTTGCAGGTCCTTCCATTCTTCTAAAAATGTCATAGAATCTTGATTGTTCAGTTTCTTAGTCCATTTGTCCATTTCAGCCAAAAATACTAATTTTCTGAGCCATTCCCAAAGCTCTGGAATTCTTTCATTCTTCCAGTTTTGTGCATAAACCATTCTTGCAGTTGTCACCATATACCATATCATTGTTCGTTTACTGACATCTATATCTTCTAACTTAAGACCCAACAAAAACAATTCTGGTATTTTTTTAAAAGTACATTTCAAAAATTTTTGCATTTCATCATGTATCCTTGACCAATAGTTCTTCGCTTTCTCACAAGTCCACCACATATGATAAAAGGAACCTTCTTTTTGTTTAAATTTCCAACACTTATCAGATACATGTTTACTAATAACTGCAATTTTCTTAGGTGTCATATACCATCTATACATCATTTTATAACAATTTTCTTTAAGACTATAACATGTTGATATACTCATAGCTCTTTTCCATAAAAATTCCCATGATGACATCGGAATATCTCTATTACTAGTCCAGTAGCATCTTAAAGACCAACACAATTTCCCAGGGTATAAGATTTCGAGAGTCGAAAGTTCACTTTTGCAGGAGCAAGCAGAACTAAGGCTGTTTTTACATCTGACTTTCCCGCTGGAATCATTCTAGTTCCAAAAAAACCTGCCCACACCTCTGTGCGGTGTGAAACCGTGCTGCTACTGAAATGTCCACATCTACTAATTGCCCTCCTGTGGTCAAGCTAGTATTCAACCGGCTTGATTCTGCTTTAAACAATTGCTGTTGATTAGTGCACTTAGACCCCCTGGAGTGAAATTTCACACCACTGTGAAATCAGCACAGGAAAAGACAGCAGTCAAACTACTTTAGAGGGGAGGTGTAAAATGACCCTAAGATTCGACAGATACAAACAGAACAAAGAGTCACGAAGATTCACCAGACACCAACAGAACAAAGATTCGTTAAGGCGATGGGTCTTCAACCCAATTGTATCTGACAACGTGAGCTCTGACTCATAAAAGCTTGTATCGTGAGGAATTGTGGTGCTCTTTAAGATGCTGCTGGACTCGAATTTGGTTTTGCCAGAGGGGAATCAAGTGTGTTGAACCAGAGATATCCCATCCCCAAGCTGGACTACGAGCATAAGATTTAAAACTTTCTCCTCTGCTACAGTGCAAAAAAGACCCACAGGATGCACCCTTTCTCAAGTAGAAGGGCTGGCACTCATGCTTACCAACTTGGCTCCAGCCTCAAAGGGAGATAGCTTTGAGATTTGGAGCAGGTTCCGGATGCAGGGTGTCGTAATGAAGACAGAGCTAGCAACACTCACAGCAGCACAGGGGCTCTGGACTCCCAGTTCAATTTGGAAAATCCCAGTCACGGAAAGGAAAACAGCGGTACAGGGGTCGTTTTGTAGAAAAAGAGGGGCAGGAGCTCATTGGCATAACTTATTTGCATATGCCACACCCCCTGACAAAGGGCAGGCATGCAAGGATGCCTAGGTTCCCTGCCTGATTTTCTCCAGGTGCCCTGTGCCACACTTCCCTGAGTTTCTCCGCAAAAGCGGAGAGGCTTAGGGAATAAAGGCAGGCTGGCTGAGAAAGCAAAGGGAAGGCATGCAAGCATGCGTGGGTTCCCTACTTCTGGGCTTGTTACTCCCGGAATGCTGTTCCTGCTCGTTCCCCCTCGAAATGACCCCTGGGTACAATACAACTGGTTGGGCCAGCCTTGACCGGTGGCGCAGGGTGGAAGTGTGGTGGCGCTGCCCGGACACCACCGTACACTACTGACACTGTGCTTGCTAGTTGACTCCCAGAGCCAGTCTCCCACCCATACTCCTCACTTTGTTCCTCTTGGAGATCCCAGTCTGGCCCCAACGCTCTCTGAGCTGTCATTCTCAACAGGGACACTGTCATTAGTGTATGGAGTCCAACACCTGGCAATGTTCAGGAACAGTCCTGAAGTCCTGGAAGAATCGGATCTTCTGCTAGCCACAAGGGGCAAACGAAGGGGCAAATCAGAGCCCAAGATCCAAGCTAAACCCATAGGTGCATTTATTAAATTCTGAGCCAACATGGCAACTGACTCCAAAGCTACTTGACGGCGTATCCTTGCACCCTACTCATTCCGGAGCAGGCCCGTAGCCAGGATTTCATGGCTTGTGGGGCAAAGTTGTTTCTGGTGGGGCTGCCATTATTCTCCTGTCCGTCTCTAGAACAACTGTACAAGTTGCAGAAAAGGGCAACTCGAAGGATCAAAGGGTTGGAACACTTTCCCTATGAAGAAAGGTTAAAGCGCTCGGGGCTCTGGAAAAATGACGGCTGAGGGGTGACGTGATCAAGGTTTACAAGATGACGCATAGGATAGAGCAGGTCGAGAAAGAGGTACTTTTCTCCCTTTCTCATAATACAAGAACTCGTGGGCACTCCATGAAATTGCTGAGCAGTCGAGTTAGAGCAGATAAAAGGAAGTCCTTCTTCACCCAAAGAGCGACTAACACATGGAATTCACTGTCATGGGAGGTGGTGGCGGCTACAAGCATGGAGGGCTTCAAGAGGGAATTGGATAAACATACAGAGCAGAGGTCCATCAGTGGCTATTAGCCACAAGGCATAGATAGGAACTCTCAGTCTGGGGCAAGGGATGCTCTGTATTCTTGGTACTTGGGGGGGGGGGGGCAACAGTGGGAGGGCTTCTAGTATCCTGGCCCCACCTGTGGACCTTGTGATGACACCTGGTATTTTTGGCCACTGTGTGACGGAGTGTTGGACTGGATGGGCCACTGGCCCAATCCAACATTGGCTTCTCTTACGTTCTTATGTACTTTTAAGTAATAAAGACAATAATACTAATGATAAATGAAATGCCGCACAAAACACCCCCCACAACAGCCGCCTCAGATATAAATGAAATGCAAAAACACCCCCGCCCTTCCCTACCTTAAAGCAATGAAATCCCTTACCCATTTTCAGAAGGAAATCTTGTGGGGCTGGCCCTTTAAGGAAGGGCCCACTGAAGCTACCAGCCAGTTCCAGGGGCAATACCAAGCTTCTCTCCCCCCCCCCCCCCCATCATTTGGGTCCCCTCCCAGCTCACCTCTCTTGAGCAGGCTGGCTCGGTAGCGACCTTCGAGGGTGCAGTTCCACCTCTCAAAGCGGAACTGGTACTGGCACTCCAGGGCGCTCATGCTGATGGCCTCCATGAGGGTCTCCGCCACCCCCGGGTCTCTCCTGCACATCCTCCTCTGCTTCTTCTCCAGCTTCAGGCGGTCACAGACTTTGTAATGGGTTTTGACGGCAGCTTCCTCCATTTCTGAGGTCAGAGGGAGGATGGTCAGGGGTTCATTCCCAGTCAGCCTGGAGGAGGAAGAAGTTTGGATTGATTGACCCAAGTTCAAATATGGTTCTATGAACTAGCATACTGTCTAGCGCCCCACACACACACACACACACACATACACACATCCCATCAATAAGCCACACCAAGTGGTAACATGCCCGGACAGCTTTTGTGGAAGGCAACGGTTCAAAACCAGGGGGTTCTTTTTTTCATTTTCTAGAAACTGATTGGTGCCTCATCAAAACTACGATTTCATTTGATGCCAGAATTTTAAATTGATCAGCGTCTATACTTCTGTGTCCTCGTCATGCTTTGCAACAGCAACCCAGATCCGTTTCAAGGTGTTCGTGCTTACCTTTAAAGCCCTATACAGCCAGGGGCATACATATTTTCGAGAGCCCCTCTCCCCACATTAGCTCCGCTGAACATTGCGCTCTATGAGCCAGCGCCCTCTGGTAGTCCCTGGCCCTAAGGCTGTCTGACTTGCCTCAACTAGGGCCAGGGCCTTTTCAGCCCTGTCCCCTGCCTGGTGAACTGAGCTACTGTATAAGATCAGGACCTGGAGGACCTGTAAGACAGAGCTCTTCCAATGGCCTGTAGTGGAGGCAGTGGGCATCCACTTTCATCTGGCCTGCTCTCCAGCAACTGCAGATCCTAGAAGCCGACTGGAACCACAATATTATCTGTTGAGGCGTGTTGTTGTTTTAAGCCAGTTTGGTGTATTGGTTAATTGCGCGGACTCTAATCTGGGAGAACCGGGTTTGATTCCCCACTCCTCCACTTGCACCTGGCTGGGTGACCTTGGGCAAGCCATAGCTCTGTACCAGCTGTTCCCTCAAGGACAGCTTGGGAAAGAGTTCTCTCAGCCCCACCTACCTCACAGGGTGTCTGTTGTGGGGAGGGGAAGGGAAAGGAGTTTGTAAGCCGCTGAGACTCCCTTGGGGAGTGGAGGGCAGGGTATAAATCCAATCTCTTCTTCTTCTTCTTCTCTTAATGTGTTGGTGATTTTATTGATTTTAATGGATTATTGCAGTGTGTTTTAATTGTAAATCTGCATTCACTGCAGAGCTGTATGCCCTGAACCTACAATGTGGGGAGGGTGGGATAAAAGTCTAACAAAATAAAATAAGTAAAATAAACCTGGATGCCCACAGCTTGAGATTTAAGGGCAAAACAGACTTGATTTCTGCCTGTCTGAAAAAATGCAAATAGGAAATTCATGCTGCCTCAGTATGCAGTGAGGGCCGCATGGGGAAAGGAGGAGGAGATTTTATTACCCTGTAACCTTTGCTCAGTTGCATTAAATCCCCCATACTGCCATTTGCGCTTTAAAGGGGAAAATGCACACATGTTCTTTTTTTGAAAGCTATAGCTGCTTTCCTTTACAATGCTACCAAAGCAGTTCCAAGTAATAAAACCAAGGGCAGAGACGGAAGGGTTAAACGCCCTCTCCCTTCCTACACAGTCCCCCAGTGCAAATCGGGACTGCTCCAGCCTACATTTCGCATTGTGCAGGTGGGCAGAGACGCACGCGCCCCCAAAGTTTCATCCCAAGGCTTCCTGAGCACTTCATCAGTAGCCGTTTCAGAAGGCAGAACCATATATGACACCAAAAAAAATTGCAAATATTAATCAAAATATGTCTAACAAATGTTGGAAATGTAAAAAGAAAGAAGGTTCTTTTTATCATATGTGGTGAACTTGTGATAAAACGAAGACTTATTGGTCTATAATACATGCAGAAATGGAAAAAATTTTGAAATGTACATTTAAGAAGTTGCCTGAAATGTTACTGCTTGGACTTAAACTAGAAGAGATAAATGTAAAGAAAAGGACAATAATATGGTATATGATTACAACAGCAAGAATGGTGTATGCACAAAATTGGAAAAATGAAAAAATACCAGATGTGTGGGAATGGTTGAAAAAATTGTTATATATGGCTGAAATGGATAAATGGCCTAGAAAGTTGAATAATCTGTACTCAGAGACTTTTTTAGAAGATTGGGAGGATTTGAAAGAATATGTTGAAAAATATTGGGACATGAAAAACTACATTTATACATGGTTATAATAGCATAAAGGAATAGAAATTGAGTATATGAATGTACTAAGGATAATTAGATAATGAACTTGTTTTTTAGAATTATATAAGAATATAGAAAATAAGAATTGGTATATAAGTATTTTAAAGGTATATAACCGTTACCAGAAATGTAAACATAGAGATAAATATTACTATTTTGGATAAAGTGGAAAATGGGTTATGCTTCAGATGTGGTGGGAAACCACCAATACAAGATGAAAGCAAGACTATACAAATAGAACAAAATGTTATATAATATGGAAAAAAGGATTTGTATAAAACAAATGTATTAATTTTAATGTTTTGAAAAATAAAAACTTTCTTACAGGTTAAAAAAAGAAAAAAGAAAAAAGAAGGCAGAACCATAGAGTTGGAAGGGACCTGCAGGGTCACTGAGCCCGACCCCCTGTACAATGCAGGACATTCACAAATCCCTTCCCGCCCCCCAGCGATCCCTGTTCCATACTCAAAAGATGGCCAAAAAAACTCTCTCCAGGATCCCCGGACAAACTGGCCTGGAGAAAATTTGCTTCCTGACCCTAAAGTGGCAATTGGCATTTCCCTGGGCGTGTAAGAAAGGGCCACGAGAACTAAGCACGGAGGCCACCCTTCCTGCCCCTCCCTCTCATGATCTGCCCAAGTTCACAGGATCAGCACTGCTGTCAGATGGCCATCCAGCCTCTGCTTGAAAACCTCCCGGGAAGGAGAGCCCACCAGCTCCCGAGGAAGCCTGTTCCACTGAGGAACCGCTCTAATTATCAGGAAGTTCTTCCTAATGTTTAGCCGAAAACTTAGTCCTGTCGGTCCACAGTTGAAGAGCCAAGTGGGGCAATCTTTCCCGGGGCACCTTACCGGGCCCTCGGCTCTGTGCCCAAGAGACATGCCCAGATGGAAACTGGCAGAAATGCCTGCAGGCTAATCCAGGGGGGTGCTCCCCTTAGGGTAACGCGGCCATAACTTGCATTCTCGACCGGAGGGAAGAACCAGCGGTGTTCCCTTCTGGTTCCTTATCCCGGAGGGCCTCACTTGTAAACAAATGTGCAGGGAAAAGGCAGCTAGCATCGTGTTCCCAGCATCAAGTGACAAGCTGGATGGGGATCAGGCTGGCACCAGTTCTCGGGCAGTCAAGAACCAGCTGCAGGAACATCTGTTCAAACCCTGACCTGTTTTGCTGGCCAGGACACCAATCACCCTGGCTTCTGGCACGGCCTTCTTCCAGCAAGGCGCTGGGGGGAAGGTAGAAAGAATATTAGCATGAACTACTATACTGAGGAATGGACGACATCACGCCAACCCCCCATGATACGGAGTTACTATACTGAAGAAGAAGAAGAGATTGTACTTATACCCCGCTCTTCACTACCCAAGGGAGTCTCAGAGCGGCTTACAAATGCCTTTCCCTTCCCCTCCCCACATCAGACACCCTGTGAGGTAGGCGGCGCTGAGAGAGCTCTGATAGTAGCTGCTCTTTTTCCAGAACAGCTCTGACAGAACTATGGCTTGCCCAAGGTCATCCAGCAGGTGCAAGTGGGGGAGTGGGGAATCAAACCCGGTTCTCCCAGATTAGAGTCTGCACACTTAACCACTACACCAAACTGAGGAATAGGGTAATAATAATAATGATAATAATGATAATAATGATAATAATGATAATAATGATAATTGTACGATATTGTGTGTGGTACAGCCAGGAGATCCTAAGATTGTCTGGCTGCCTCAAGTACTAGCTCTTTTTAGTATTATGCACCACTAGGAGGTGAGCTAGACTCATTTTTCGGGCTGAGAGAGCTCTGAGAGCTGCGAGTGACCCAAAGTCACCCAGCTGGCTTCACGTGGAGGACAGCAGAATCTAACCCAGTTCTCCAGATTAGAGTCCACCGCTCTTGATCACCACACCATGCTGGCTTTAGGAATAGGGTTCACCCTATGCGAGGAATTAGATTCGCCGACACTATGGGTAGGGGAGAGCGGATAGTACTGCCAGAATTAGAAAGTAGCCAAAGCAACCTGGAGCATGAGAGTGGTGTGCGCAGCCAGGCCTCGATGCCTCTCACAAGGCAGGCTCTTGAGAAAGTTCTCCCTCCAAGAAGACGCTGTGTCTCTTAAGACCAGGCTACCTCCAAGAGGCTTTATGCAGGCTGCTCTCTGCCTCTCAGCTTTACCTCCAGGCCAGTTCTCCAGCCAAGTTGGGACCCAGCCACTAGCAGCACAGGCCCAGGTGGGGAAAGGTGGGCCTTGAGGTGGGAGTAACACAACACCCTCCACGGGCAGTCTGGACCCCTGCAGCCTGTCGAATACTCTTGTATTCTAGAAAATCCTTGCCCACAAGAAGCTAGAACCTGAAGTTTATCAGAAGAGAGACAGCAAAGAAAGGAACTAGCAGAGGAACTGTAGAAGAACGTAAGGAGAGCCCTGTTGGATCGGACCAAAAGTCCATCTAGTCCAGTGCTCCATCCAACATAGTCACCAGCCAGTTCCTCTGGAGGGCCAACAACAAGACATAGAGGCCGAGGCCTTCCCCTGAGAAGAACGTAAGAAGAGTCCTGTGGGGTCAGCCCATTGGTCCATCTAGTCCAGCATCTTGTCGCATACAGAAGCCAACCAGTTCCTTTGGACATCCAACAACAGGGCATAGAGGCTAAGGCCTTCCCCGGATAAGAACATGATGGATCAGACCAATAGTCCATCCAGTCCAGTGCCCTATCCCACACAGTCACCAACCAATTCCTCTGGAGGACCAACAACACGACACAGAAGCCAAAGCCTTCCCTTGATAAGTACATCAAAAGAGCCCGGCTGGATCAGACCAGTGAGGGTCCCTCTAGTCCAGCCTCCTGTCTCACACAGTGGCCAACCAGTTCCTCTGGAGGGCCAGCAACAGGGCAGAGAGGCCGAGGCCTTCCCCTGAAAAGAACCTCAGAAGAGCCCTGCTGGATCAGACCAGTGAGGGTCCCTCTAGTCCAGCCTCCTGTCTCACACAGTGGCCAACCAGTTCCTCTGGAGGGCCAGCAACAGGGCAGAGAGGCCGAGGCCTTCCCCTGAAAAGAACCTCAGAAGAGCCCTGCTGGGTCAGACCAGTGGTCCATCTAGTTCAGCATTCTGTTCCACACAGTGGCCAACCAGTTCCTCTGGATGTCCAGCACCAGGGCAGAGAGACCGAGACTGTCCCCTGATGCTGCCTTCTGGCAGTGAGATTCAGAGGCTTAGTGCTTTTACCCAAGAGTTGCTTTTACCCAAGGAAAGAAGACCTTTCAAGCATCCAAGATGTTTGCCATCTGCTGTGGAAGGATACTGTGGACATCTAACAGACCACCTTCCACTAAGCATGATACTTAAGGGCTGTCCTACAGAGGACAGGGCGGACAGGAGTTCAATTGTGTTGGACGACAAGACGCCGACTAATGGATAGAAGCTACAGCAAAGGAGGTTGCATCTAAATTCGATGAAGAGCTTCCTGCAGGTGTGGTGTGTCTGACCCTGAAACCCTCTCCCTCATGAGATGGTGGATTCTTCGATGCTGGAGGTTAAGTATCGACTGGATATCTGTTTTGGGGGGATATTACAGTTGTTGTTCCTGTGCTGGCGAGGGGTTGGGCTGGATGACCCTGGTGGGCCCTTCCAACCCTGAGACTAAATAAAATCATCTCATGGACAAGGAGGCACTTTCTGAGAAGAGAAACTAAGGGCGGGCACTGCAAACCAGATCCATGCCCAGGGCTTAAAACGTGGCTTGGGAGAGCGGCTTCCACCGCATGGCACTCATATAATCCCCTAAAGCCCTTTTATGCGATTCAGCACAAACGAGCAGGGGTGGGGGTGGGGGCAAGAGTCATTTAAGGCAACGAGATCAAAAGGCCCAGTGCCCACTCGGGCCTTCGGCAGCAGCTGTCTTCCTGCCAACCCTGGCCTTTGGAAACGCACATGAAACTGCCTTAACCTGAATCAGTCCATCAGTCCCTCAAGGTCTGTATTGTCTACTCAGACTGGCAGCGGTTCTCCAGGGTCTCAGGCAGAGGTCTTTCCTGTTAACCTACTGCAAGATCTTTTAACTGGAGATGCTGGGGGATTGAACCTGGGACCTACTGCATGCCAAAGCAGAAGCTCTACCACTGAGGCTCAGCGCCTCCCAAAGGACTGCAGGTGAACACCACAGGGACTGTTTTCCATGGGGAAAATCACAGGTTTGATCCCTGGCAGCAGCAGCAGAGATTGGATTTATACCCGGGATTTATACCCTGCCCTTCACTCAAAGTCTCAGAGCGGCTTACAAACACCTTTCCCTCCCCCTCCCCACAACAGACACCCTGTGAGGCAGGCAGGGCGGAGAGAGCTCTTTCCAGAGCTGCCCTTGAGAGAACAGCTCTGGGAGAACTTGTGACTGATCCACGGTCATCCAGCAGCTGCGAGCAGAGGCGTGGGGAACCAAACCCGGTTCTCCCAGATTAGAGTCCGTGCACTTAACCACGGCACCAAACACGACACCTGTAGTCGAGGGAGCCTGGAGTAGAAGGGTTCAGAAAGACCCATTGCCTGCCCAAGGCTTCGGAGCGCTTTCGCGAATCCCGAGCTGAACAGACAATTTGGTCAGATTCATTATCAAGGCAGCTTTATGTAGGCCAGGTGCCTGCTCGCAAAAGTTAACCCACATGAAGCGGCCTTCAACTGAATGAGACCCCTGGTCCATCAAGGTCAATATTGTCTACTTAGCTTGGCAATGGCTCTCCAGAATCTCAGGCAAGGGTGTTTCCCATCACCTCCTGCCTGGTCCTTTCGACAGGAGATGCTGGGGATTGAACTTGGGACCTTCTGCATCCCAAGCAGATGCTCTGCCACTGAGCCACAGTCTCTCCCCAATCAAACACTCTGGGACAACTGACAAGCAAAGCATGAAGGCGGATGAGGGCCCTCCCGAGTTAGTCCCAGTATCTGGTATTGAGACATACTACCGTATGTCTACTTTATACAACTTTATACTGCTTTGCACAACGAGTGATTAAACTGTGGAATTCGCTGCCGGAGGATGTCGTGACGGCCAGAGGAATAAACAGCTTTAAAAGGGGATTGAATAGATTCACAGAAGATGAGTCCGTCAGCGGCTACTAGCCATGGTGACTGAGGGGAACGTCTATGTTCAGAGGCCCACCCAGTCCAACACTCGGTGTCACACAGTGATCGAAGCCCAGGGGCCATCAGGACACCCACCAGTGGGGCCAGAATTCCAGAAGCCCCCCCACTGTAGCTCCCCCCAAGCACCAAGAATACACAGGACATTAGAGAAGCCATGTTGGATCAGGCCAGTGGCCCATCCACTCCAACACTCTGTGTCACACAGTGGCCAAAAACACCAGGGGCCCTCAGGAGGTCCAGCAGTGGGGCCAGAATTACAGAAGCTCTCCCACTGTTGCCCTCCAGGCACCAAGAATACAGAGCATCACTGCCCCAGACATAAGAACATAAGGGAAGCCATGTTGGATCAGGCCAGTGGCCCATCCAGTTCAACCCAGGTGCCATGAGGAGGTCCACCAACACGAAGTCCACCAGTGGGATCAAAAGTGGATTGAAACAGCATTATTCAGCACGGGTGAATGTGCCGAGAGTCTCCTTATGGCACAGTGTGGCAAAACGAACTAGGAAACTAAGAGAGGCAGTACCACATGACCAAGTCAAGCCTATGGCTGTTAAGAGACCTCCTCACGACAGTCCATTCAAACAAAATTCAGAAGATGGCTCTAGACCGGTCTGCAGATATTCCCTGCAGAGCAAGGTAGTAACAGGACAAATCGTTGCTTGGGCTCGTGGGACTGCTGTGAGACACAAACCACGGAGGCAGCCTGGTTCCAATCTGCTGCCTCAACTCGTCCGGATCTCCAAGCACATGGGATGAAACCAGAACAGGAGTGAGAAATAGGGCTGCAGCTCTTTCTGCGATCTACCATGGCCAGTGACCTTGCTTAAGAACATCAGAACAGCCCTGCTGGATTAGACCAGCAGTCCATCAAGTCCAGCATCCCAAACCACACAGTAGGAACATCAGAGGTGTACTCCTGCTTCCAACCAGTGAGGGTCCATCTAGTCCACCATCCCAAATCTTACAGTAGCCAGCCAGTACCTCTGGAGGTTCAACAACAGGGCATGGAGACCAAGGTCTTCCCCTGAGAAGAACATCTGTTGGATCAGACCAGTGGTCTATGTAGTCCAGCATCCAGTCTCACACAGTGGCCAGCCAGTTCCTCTGGAGGTTCAACAACAGGGCATGGAGACCAAGGCCTTCCTCCCCTGAGAAGAACATCTGTTGGATCAGACCAGTGGTCTATGTAGTCCAGCATCCAGTCTCACACAGTGGTCAACTAGTACCTCTAGATGATCAACAACAAGGCATAGAGGCTGAGGCCTTCCCCTGATGTTGCCTCCTGGTTCTGGGGTTCAGAGGCTTTGGGTCGTGAAGGGTGGGGTATAAATCCAATCTCCTTCTTCTGAGCTCAGACAAAAATATGTGAGCCGGAGGCTAAAAAACTGTGAGCTAGCTCACACTAACTCAGCTTAGAGGGAACACTGCTCTCCAGCCTTTCCTCCGAGGGAAGGTGCTCCAACTCCCGAATCATCTCGGTTGCCCTCCTCTGTATTTTTGCCCACGTACTCCTCTCCCCTGTCATGTGGTGCCGCCTCCCTTTCCCCATATTCAGCTGACCCCTCTTCTAGCACACGGCGCAACCATTATCACAGGGCCATATTTCTGCAAGCCACCAACCCAGCCCATCCCGTTCAGGCCAAGAACCTTCCAGCGGGCTGGCTGGAACGCTCTGTACGGAGCGGCCGAGCCCTCCGGCTCCGAGGACATCGGCAGCTCTCCAGCCGGGCTCGCTGCAGGCCATATGTGTCTCTGCACACTCCTGCGTGCCAAAACACACATCTGACTCGGGTAATCCATCACCCGGTTGTCTGTCTAACACCTCTGCCGGCCTTTTGTTAAGCTTCGCCTCCTAAATTTAAACAGCTCCGCGACTGACCAGCCATCAGTCTGCAGGCTGGCCTCCGGCGGCCCACCCAAAAGTGGTATTGTTTAGGCCCTGCAGTGTCCAAAAAGCAGCCCCTCCTAGGGTTGCCAGCCTCCAGGTGGGGCCTGGAGACCTCCTAGAATTACAACCAATCTCCAGACTAGACAGATCAGTCCTACTGGGGAAAATGGCTACTTTGGAGGAGAAGAGATTGGATTTATACCCTGCCCTTCACTTGGTGTCTCAGAGCAGCTTACAAACTCCTTTCCCTTCCCCTCCCCACAACAGTCACCCTGGGAGGTAGGTGGGGCTGAGAGAGCTCTTTCGAGGACTGCTCTTGAGAGAACAGCTCTGAGAGAACTTGTGACTGACCCAAGGTCACACCAGCAGCTGCATGTGGAGGAGGAGTTGGGAATCAAAGCCGACTGTCCCGGATTAGGGTCTGCATTCCTAACCACTACACCCGTCTGGCTGTCTGGAAAGCCAACAGCAGGGCATAGAGGCTGAGGCCTTCCCCCCGATAAGAACATCAGAAGAGCCCTGCTGAATCAGACCAGAGGTCCATCTAGTCCAGCATCCTGTCTCAGCTCTGACAGAACTACGGCTTGCCCAAGGTCATCCAGCAGCTGCAAGGGGAGAAGTGGGGAATCAAACCCGGTTCTCCCAGGTTAGAGTCCGCGCACTTAATCGCTACTATAAACTGGATGGGCTGGAGGGCATTTGCACCCGACTGAGGTACCTACCTTCCCCAAGCCCTCCTCAGTCTCCACCCTCAAATCTCCAGGAGTTTCCCAAACCAAAGGTGGTAACCCAACCCCCGGTGGCAAAAATACAAGCCCTGATTTGGCCAAGCAGGGGCATTTCCGTCGGCCTTGTATGGCTCACTGATGCGCTAGCTGGGGGTGCTGAAGCAAGCAGCAGGAAAAGAGGGTCTCACGCGACCATAAAGTGGGAGGGGCTGTGATTTGGGGAGAGGCACCTGCTTTGCATATCAGAGGTCACAGTGTGGGCAGCTGTAAGCAATGCTCCCTCTATGCTGTGGAGTCCTGTGAGCAAAAATTCCACTTTGTGAGCTGCTGGCAATAAAGTTGTGAGCGAGCGATTTGGCTGCTGCATCAATCAGTTTGCTCTGGAGCCCTCCTTCCTGAGCTAAGACGAGGAGGTGTGAGCCGGAGGCTAAGAAACTGTGAGCTAGCTCCCACTCACTCAGCTTAGAGGGAACACTGGTCAGGATTGTCTTACTCAGACTGGCAGCCGCTCTCCAGGGTCTCAGGGAGAAGCCTTGAACATCACCTCCTGCCCCGTCCTTTTTAACTGGAGATGCTGTTAGGAATTGAACCTGGGACCTTCTGCATGCTGAGCAGATGCTCTGCCACTGAGCCACAGCCCCTCTCCACACAGACCAACGAGGCCGGCAGCTGAGTGCTGGCACTACACCTATGCAGGCCACAGGCCAAATTCTGAGCATGGGCATCATCCCGCGTGGCCATGTGCTCACGCCAGAGCCAAGACGCAGAAGCCACGGCGCAGTTCTCTCCACGCCTCCCGCCCCCCCACCCATTTCCGTTTCAGAAGCTTCGAGCCAACCTCGCGGCACACCCACCAGAATGCAGATTCTTATCACGATGGGAGCTCTCCTCCGAGACAAAGGTGAACCTGAGCTTCACACAGCTATATTGTCACCCGCAATTGTTAAAGCAGAAGATTAATGAAGTCGCAACAAGGTATACTGGCTGGAATAGACAGCTGCAGAACAGGGAAAAGGTGCACACCGGTCTCTTGTGGAAAAATGGGGCCAGTAGAATGAGGACTGGATTTGAATCTGGATTACACGGCCTTTTGACAGGCTTGAATGGACTTACATGCAAGTGGATGGACGGCACAGCAGTTTGTTTGTTTTTTTAGAAAATGTTCTGCATGTGTGCCTTTGTGCCTCCAGCTTGTTTGTTGGAAATGACCCTTTGCTTCCACTTGAGGGGTTGCAGGAAAAGATAGCACCTTGTTTGCACCGAGCCTCTAGTGGCAAAAGATAGCACTTTGCTTGCACCCAATTCTCAAGTGGGGGTAGGAAGAGATGGCACCTTGTTTGTATCCAGTTGCCGGCAGCAAAAGAGAGCACTTTGCTTGCACCCAATCTCAAGCGGTGGTAGGAAGAGATAGCACCTTGTTTGCACCCAGTTCTCAAGTGGTGGTAGGAAGACATAGCACCTTGTTTGTATCCAGTTGCCGGCAGCAAAAGAGAGCACTTTGCTTGCACCCAATCTCAAGCGGTGGTAGGAAGAGATAGCACCTCGTTTGCACCCAGTTCTCAAGCGGTGGTAGGAAGACATAGCACCTTGTTTGTATCCAGTTGCCGGCAGCAAAAGAGAGCACTTTGCTTGCACCCAATCTCAAGCGGTGGTAGGAAGAGATAGCACCTTGTTTGCACCCAGTTCTCAAGCGGTGGTAGGAAAGACATAGCACCTTGTTTGTATCCAGTTGCCGGCAGCAAAAGAGAGCACTTTGCTTGCACCCAATCTCAAGCGGTGGTAGGAAGAGATAGCACCTTGTTTGCACCCAGTTCTCAAGCGGTGGTAGGAAGACATCGCACCTTGTTTGTGTCCAGTTGCCAGCAGCAAAAGATAGCACTTTGCTTGCACCCAATTGGTGCTGGGGAAAAGATAGCACCTTGCTTGCAGGATAAAAAATGTACTGGATAGAATCAGAAATTTTACAGGTTCACGAGGAATATGGGGCATTGTTTTAACACCGTTCTGCAGCTAGGCTAGCTTGGACTTGCTTGCTGGGGTCCAGATGGTCTGGTTAAGGCCTGGTCAGCTTGTGACCCCTTAGACTAAAAGCTGCCCCCCCCCCTGCCAGAAGCTCCACAAGCCTCCTTGTGAACCACAGACATGTTGGAGGTGAAGAGCCCCCGGCTGGTCGGCCACTCTGCCCCCCAATCCTGGAGGCCTCACCTAGAATGAGAGACAATTAGAGGCAGAGGCAGTTAGAGCACTGAAACCGAGACAGGGGAAACACGGCAAGACCTTTTGCTTCAATGAGCTAAGAGCAGCAGATTATGAGCACTCACAATGCAACACTAAGGTAATCTTTAGAAGCCCTGCTGTAGGTCCCCCGCTTCTATCAGGTGGATGGCAGCCCAAGACAGGGTCTCTTCAGTCATGGCACCAAAGCTCTGGAAGACTGGAGAGGGGCCACGGCTCAGTGGAAGAGCATCCGCTTGGCATGCAGAAGATCTCCGGTTCAGTCCCCAGCATCTCCAGTTAAGAGGACAAGGAAGCAGGCGAGGGGAAAGACCCCAGCCTGCCACCCTGAAGAGCCGCTGCCAGTCTGAGTAGACGATACTGACTCAGGTAGACCGATGGTCTGATCCAGTATAAGACAGCTTCACGTGATCATGAGAAGAATCATCTCTCTCTTTCTGTTGCCGTCTTCCACCACAGAATCACAGAACAGAATCATAGAATCACAAGAGTTGGAAGGGACCTCCAGGGTCATCTAGTCCAACCCCCTGCACAACGCAGGACATTCACAAATACCTCCCCCCCCCCCGCCACCGACCCTTGCGCCATGTCCAGAAGGCGGCCAAAAAACCCCAAACCACTCCTCCAGCATCCCCGGCCACACTGGCCTGGAGAACAATTGCTTCCTGACCCCGAAGTGGCGATTAGCATTTCCCTGGGCGTTTTTGAAAGGGCCACGAGAACTAAGCACTGAGACAACCCTTCCTGTACTCCCTTCTCGTGATCTGTCTAAGATCTCGAGAACTAAGCAGGGCTGACTGTGGCAAGTACTTGGAGGGGAGACCTCCAAGGAATAACAGGGCCGGAACACAGAGGCAGGTGGTAGCAAGCCACCTCTCTGAAATACCCAAACCCCACTAGAAGTCACCAGAAGTTTCTACGACTTCCAGGCACACAAGCTCGGACATACAAATGCAAAAATATTGAATACACACATACAAAATTATTCTACTGCTGTGTGTTGGGCTGTGATTTTATTGACTGGGGTGATTTTTATCACATATGTTTTAAAGTATCAGCCACCTTGGTGGCCCTGGAAAGGGCAGAAAAGCAGGACACACATTTTGAAAAACCAATCCAGCCCATCCCTGGGGAGACCACATTTTTATCCCAGCCGTTTTCCAAAAAGCTCAAACGAGTGTGCAGCTTTCCCCTGGCCAGTTTGGTTAAGTGTGGGGACTCTAATCTGGGAGAACCGGGTTTGATTCCCCACTCCTCCACTTGCACCTGCTGGATGACCTTGGGCAAGCCATAGTTCTGTCAGAGCTGTTCTCTCAAGGACAGTTGTCTCAGAGCTCTCTCAGCCCCACCTGCCTCACAGGGTGTCTGTTGTGCGGAGGGGGAGGGAAAGGAGTTTGTAAGCCGCTCTGAGTCCCCAATTGAAGGATGGGGTATAAGTAGAGATGTGAAAACCCAGAAAAAAACCCAGAAAAATTCGGGGGGGAAACAGTTTTTTTCCTGGAGCCGTTTTATTTTATTTATTCTTTAGTTTTATACCCCGCCCTCCCCACAAGCGGGCTCAGGGTGGCTAACATGGCACAAAGTGCAACATACAGTACAATAACATTTAAAATCCACTATAAAATCCCAAAACAATCTATTTACAGTAAAATTCCAGTTAACCAGTGCTTCCACTCATAATATAAAAACAGATGGCTTAGGGTCAAGTACGGCCTTCCATGGCCATCAGGCCTGGGCAGACACCAGGATAACCCACATCACCAGATAGCAATCATGATGTGGGGCCAGCAGTGACGGCTCCTATTCGAAGGCCTGGTGGAAGAGCTCCGTCTCGCAGGCCCTGCGGAACTACATAAGGTCTCGCAGGGCCCTGATCTCGCCCAGGAGCTCATTCCACCAGACAGGGGCCGCCACCAAAAAAGCCCTAGCCCTGGTTCCAGCAAGCCTGGCCTCCCTGGGGCCCGGTATACAGAGTAGATTTTGGGCCCCCAACCGAAGTGCTCACTGGAGTATATATAGGTATATATGGGGATAGGTGGTCCCTCAGGTTTGTTTTCAAAAAATTGAAAAAAGAAAAGAAATGGATTATGGAACATTTTACTTTAACATGATGAGTAAAATAATTTAAGACAAGGTGTTGAAATGTTTTCCAAATCATTTCTAAAAAATATATATGGTATCAGATTAAACTAATTTCTGCTTCAGTCCAGGCAAACCTTCAGTTTTTAGAAGTCCATAATAACTATGATAATGACAGACCCAACAGAGTAGCTTAAGAAGCAGAGACTGAAATGGATAATTACAGCTCAGAAAATGGTTCTGATGAAATTTCCTTCTATACACTTCCCCCCTCTTCAATACTTTTTATGAGAATGGGTTTTTTATTTTTATTTAATACCGTGGAGAGGAAATATGAATAATCGTTACTTCTAGATTTTTAAAAATTGTTTTGTGGAGGGTTTTTTGTCTGTTCCACATAAACTAGTAAACAGTTCAGGAGATTCTTGCTCCATTTGTTACAATTACAAATAAATATTATTCAAAAAGTAAATTCCGGCTGTAATAATTGTTGGGATACACTGCATTTTTAATATGCCAGTTCTGATAAAATCATGCCAAGTAAAATTGTCCATAGCAGGGGTCATTCCGTAGAAAAAGAGGTGCAGGAGTACATTAGCATAACTCATTGGCATAATTCATTTGCATATGCCACACCCCCTAACATACCAGAAGTGTGTCAGAAGGCAACACCCACCCCTCAGGCTCCACTCCACAGGTGAGTGAAACTGACCTGCTCTTCCTCCGTTCCCTTCCCCATCCAATACTTTGTGCAATAAAAAGAAGCGTAAAGAACACACCCTCATTCTCTTCCTGCTCCCTTGAAACCCCCAGGTTTCAAGTAGACTTGAGATACCCAGGACATGTGCACCCCATCCCTTCCCCTTCCCCTCCCCACAACAAGACACCCTGTGAGGTAGGTGGGGCTGAGAGAGGTCTTTTGAGAACTGCTCACGAGAGAACAGCTCTGAGAGAACTTGTGACTGGCCCAAGGTCACACCAGCAGCTGCATGTGGAGGAGTGGGGAATCAAACCCGGTTCTCCCAGATTAGAGTCCAACTCCTGACCACTACACCAAACTGATGGGGTGGAAGCTGCTGAAGGGTGGGTGAAATTTCTCCAGTACTTATGTGCCATGTGCCCAGATAAAAAATGGTATACTTGGAAAATTTATATGCCACCTTGAGCAAGTCTCTGGAAAAGCAGCACACAGTCATAAAAGGAACAATGATAAAATTATCAATATTAAAACAAAACATTAAAAACAATAAAGACCCTAGCAGGGCTTTCCCTGGGGCGCTGCGCCTCTGCACTGCTCGGGGAAGCCGAGGAGGGGGCGGGGCTTGGTCATGTGCCCGCCCCCTGGGCTCCTCACTCCCGGAGCTGCGCTCTTGTGCGCTCCCGCTCCAACGGACCCCTGGTCCATAGTCATATTTTATGTTCCTAAAATAACAGGATGACTTTCAATCTGGAGAAGAGAAAAGTGCTAATGTAGCTTTTTTTCCATTTTTCCAAACATTTTCCTGCTACCTGTTGGGGGACCCTTCAAACCGACAAACGTGGTCAAAGCAACAAGACCGGCATAAACACCAAGATATCACTGAGTCACCAGGTCTGATCGGCTTATGTTAAGACCGCCGCAACCGGGAGTTAAGACCTTTTCAAGGGTAGCAATCTGGTTACGTAAAAGGGTTTGACCTGGCCTCGCTCGCCACCTAAAAACAGCCGTAAGCCAAGAGATTGAGGCTACGTTGCCATCTCAAATTAGATCGATCCGGCGAAAACCACAAAGGGAGCCTGTGTGCTCCCAAGAGGAGGCAGGAAAAGAAAGACGAAAAGCACAGATAAAAGGAAGTCCTTCACCCAAAGGGTGACTAACACGTGGAATTCACTGCCACAGGAGGTGGTGGCGGCTACAAGCATGGACGGCTTCAAGAGGGAACTGGATAAACATATGGAGCAGAGGTCCATCTGTGGCTATTAGCCACAAGGTGTAGAGCCAGTTTGGTGTAGTGGTTAAGTGCGCGGACTCTAATCTGTGAGAACCGGGTTTGATTCCCCACTCCTCCACTCCATAGCTCTGAACCAGCTGTTCTCTCAAGGACAGCTTGGGAAAGAGCTCTCTCAGCCCCACCTACCTCACAGGGTGTCTGTTGTGGGGAGGGGAAGGGAAAAGGAGTTTGTAAGCCGCTCTGAGACTCTTAAGTGAGTGAAGGGCGGGATATAAATCCAATCTCTTCTCTTCTTCTTCTTCTATAAATAGGAACTCTCAGTCTGGGGCAAGTGATGCTCTGTATTCTTGGTGCTTGGGGGGGGGGGCAACAGTGGGAGGGCTTCCGGTGTCCTGGCCCCACTGCTGGACCTCCTGAGGGCACCTGGTGTTTTTGACCACTGTGTGACAGAGTGTTGGACTGGACGAGCCACTGGCCCGATCCAACATTGGCTTCTCTCATGTTCTTAAGGGGCCTAAGTTCATGGCAAAAAACCCCCAACATCCAAACAACCCAGGGCAACAGCAGGCTGAAACCGGTCTGAGCACTGAAGGGAGATAATGTAATGCAGAATGGGGGGGAAAACCTGGAATAAAAGAAGGTTGAACTCAATTTCAGTTCAGAAATGGGAGGGGGGGGGAACCTGCCTGGATTAACAAGATTGAATTTGATTTCGGTGCAGAATTGCTTGGAGGACACCGCGGTGAACCTGGATTTTAAAAAAAAGAGTGCAGAAAGGGCCTACGTGAAACGGGAAAATCAACTTGCAAACGATCCCTAAGGTGCTCCGAAAGTGGACCGAAAGCGCATTATGCAGTGTGCGTGAAAGGGCAAGACTGCGTGCAGATTCTCTCTTTCCTAGAGAGTCCCGATCCTGGCCTACCAACCTTCTACGCCAGGATCCCCTTGCCATTGGGATGGGGGGGGGGGTGTCTCTTGCTGGAGAAGGCCTGAAGGAAGCTCCCCTTTGCAAAGGAGCCCTCCCTCCCATCCAGTCTGGTGGAAATTTCTTGCCAACCGCCCGAGAAACAGGAGCGAACCCAGCCGTTCGCTCTCGCCAAGCCGCTCCGCGTGGACAGCCAAGCTGTCACTCATCTCCGTCCATCCCTAAGAAGGGAGGGCTGGGAGGGAGGGGGTAGCAGGAGGCCGGCCATACCTCTTGGCAACGCATCTCGCCCAGATCTTCTCCCCACTCGTCTCAAATGAAACCAGAGAGGCCGGCCACGAGAACAGGGCAGGTTTCACACAGCACGTTCCAATGGAATTTATCCGTGCCAGATCGCCGCACGCCAGGCCGGGAGAGAGAACAGTTACGAGGCGCAGAAACTGCTACACCCAGGAATGAGATGGCTACGAATCAAGCGATGGAGGCCGAACGACCAGTGTAAAGACATGGTTTGCTGGAGACCGATTCCACCAAGGCAGTAAAAAAAAATCTGCTCAAAAAAATGTCAACCGTTTCAGACAACTTTGGGCATTCCCTGCACCGGCTCCTTGCCTCTGTCCCTGGCCGTGGTTTTCTTGACCCACCTCCAACAGAACCAGCACACTGAGAGCAGCATCACGTCAGCGCACAGTTTACTACACAGCCCTGAACTGGATCACTCCTATGACCAGCCTGAAAAAAGAGCAAACCGGGGGGGGGGGGGACGTTGGCAATGAAAAAGAATTTAAAAATGGGGATATTTACAAGGCTAGGGTTGTCCCATTTCTGTGATGGGAAATATCTGGAGATTTTGGGAGGGGTGGGGTCTCAGTGGGGTATTAATGCCATAGAGTCCACCTTTTAAAGCCGCCATTTTCTCCAGGGGGGCTGATCTAAGTTGTCCGGAGAGCCACTAATAGTGGGAGATCTCCAGGTGCCACCTGGATGCCGACAACCCCAGCAAGGGATTCCATCCCATTTAAAATGACTAATTTTAAGGTGGGAGGTGAACTGAGAGACACCAGTTTGAACCCAGTCAAGTTTTCCCAGCCAAAACCCTGTTCCGTTTCCCGACCTGGGCTAGCCCCTTTCTCAGGGAAACGTGGAGAATCTAGTTATTTGCTTCATTTATACCCAGCCCTTCTCCCCAACGGCAGGGGCCGTAGTGGCTCAGAGGTTAAGACGCTGGGGCTGAAGACCGGAAGATCAGTCGCTCGGCAGTTCGAGACCCGAGTGCCGCGTGATGGAGTGAGCTCCCGTCTCTGGCCCCAGCTCCTGCCAGCCTAGCAGTTCGAAAGCAAGGAATTGCAAGTAGATAAATAGGCACCGCTTCGGTGGGAAGGGAACAGCATTCTGTGTACCTCGGCGTCTAGTCATGCCGGCCACATGACCACAGAGAAATCTCCGGACAGCGCTGGCTTTTCAGCTTGGAAACAGAGATGAGCATTAAACTGAGACTATGACCGGCCTAGGGTTGCCAGCCTCCAAGTGGGGCCTGGGGATCTCCTGCTTTTACAACTGATCCCCAGCTGACAGAGATCAGCTCCCCTGGAGAAAATGGCTGCTTTGAAGGGTGGACTCTGTGGCATTCTACCATGCTGAGGCCCCTCCCCTCCCCAAACCCCACCTTCTCCTGGCTCCACCCCCAAAGTCCCCAGGTATTTTCCAACCCAGACTTGGCAACCCTAGACCGGCCTAAGGTCACCCAGCAACGTTCCACTGCACCAGCAGAGATTCAAACCTGGGTCTCCCAGAGCCTCATCCAACACTCTTAACCACTACTCCACACTGGCACAGTACGCACAGAACCTGTGGTACTACAGTCCACAGCTCTTCCCAGAAATTCTGTCTAGTTAATTCAAACCAAGGCAGGGCTCAGACCTCTGTGACCACCGATACCTCCTGCCTCACGGCCTCTTGCGCCTCCAGACTCTGAAGGTCAACCTGAAAATGCGCTTGCTGATCTCTGAGCGCACTGGAATGTGGAGCAACACACTAAGGTTTCTTGTAATTTTAACAATTAGTTAATACACTGCTAAGCACCAGGCAGCGACAACGGTTGAGAGGCCGGAGGGGCCTTGAGCAGACGTTAAGAGCTCTGTAGCAGAACCCCATGGGGCCCTCAACAGACTGTGCATGGACAGGTTAAACGAATTCATGGGTAAAACCGTGCTCTCGGCCACTAAAGAGCATAAAGACCAGTGGTCCATCCAGTCCAGCCTCCTGTCTCACACAGCGGCCAACCAGTTCCTCTGGAGGGCCAACAACAGGGCAGAGAGGCCGAGGCCTTCCCCTGGGAAGAACCTCAGAAGAGCCCTGCTGGGTCAGACCAGTGAGGGTCCATCTAGTCCAGCATCCCGTCTCACACAGGGGCCAGCCAGTTCCTCTGGAGGGCCAACAACAGGACACAGAGACCAAGGCCTTCATAAGAACATCAGAAGAGCCCTGCTAGGTCAGGCCAGTGAGGGTCCATCTAGTCCAGCCTCCTGTCTCACACAGGGGCAAGCCAGTTCCTCTGGAGGGCCAACGACAGGGCAGAGAGACCTTCCCCTGATAAGAACAGAAGAGAAGCCAATGCTGGATCAGGCCAATGGCCCATCCAGTCCAACATTCTGTCACACAGTGGCCCAAAAAATACCACAGTAGCCAAAAATACATAGTAAGAACTCTGCTGCGTCAGGCCAGTGGTCCACCTAGTCCAGCCTCCTGTCTCCCACAGTGGCCAGCCAGTTCCTCTGGAGGGCCAGCAACAGGGCAGAGAGGCCGAGGTCTTCCCCTGAGAAGAACCTCAGAAGAGCCCTGCTGGGTCAGACCAGTGAGGGTCCACCTAGTCCAGCCTCCTGTCTCCCACAGTGGCCAGCCAGTTCCTCTGGAGGGCCAACAACAGGGCAGAGAGGCTGAGGTCTTCCCCTGATGTTGCCTCCTGGCTCTGGGATTCAGAGGCTGGCTGCCCCTGAAGAAGCAGGTTTCCTTTTGTTACCATGGCTAGTACTCTCTCCTCCATGAAACTATCCAACCTCTCTTTAAAGATACCTATTTCTGTGGCCGCCAGCAAATTCCACATTTTAATCACCCTGAATTCTGGTCCATCCAGCCCAGTACGGCCTATCCTGACCAACAGCTATCCTGTAAGGCCTTTCCCAGCTATGGCTGCCAAATCATGCGGGTAGGGTTGACTTATCCAAGTTGGAAAACTCTTGGAGATTCAGGGTTGGAGCCTCGGAAGGACAAGGACCTCAGTGGGGCACAACTCCACCGAGTCCTCCCTCCAAAGCAGCCATTTTCTCCAGGGGGAAACCGATCTCTGTAGTCTGAATATGAGCTGTAATTCCAGGGGATCCCCAAGTCCCCCCCCCCCCCCCCCCGAGACTGACACCATGCCCTGCTTTTAACCGAGACTGAGCTTCAGGCACATCATGTGCCAAGCATTCACGGCCCGACCTCACGCGAGGATCCGAAACAAAGTGGCCCGATCTAGCTCCGGCTGCCCCCACGGCAGAATCTTGAAACTCAAGTTCTGCAGGACGAGCCTCTTGTTTAACCACACCGACTCAGTTCACAGGAGAGCCGAGCCGGTTCTTGCTGCTCCCCCCCCCCCGCCCCCCCAGCCTCCAGTACAATCGCCATGGTTGGTGTTTTGATTTATTCCTGGCCATATGGGCGCACACAATGTTATTTGTCGGGCCGATTATGCAGGGGGTGGGGGGGGAGAGAGGGAGGGAGAAGTCTCCGTGTGTGTTCTCTTTAGTTAATGTTTCCTGTGCGGTTCAGCCCATTCTGCCTACAGGTATGTTTATTTCACTACTCTAGCAAAACCGGCAGACTTTTTAATGGAACTGTTGATATTTTTGCTGGCTGAACTTCCTGGAGAGGAGAAACCGAGAGGGAAGCGGCGGACGGCTCCCCTCCCGAACTGCAGCCTGGAACTACACTTCTCCCTCGTGGAATCAGAGGTTTCCACTGCATTCGGCAAAAAAAGACAGAAGTGAAGTTTGGGGGCAACAGACAAAGAGGGGGGGGCTGTGGCTCTGAAGAAGAGCTTCCGCCTGGCGTGCAGAAGGTCCCAGGTTTGATCCCCGGCACCTCCAGTTAAAAGGACCAGCTGAGGTGAAGGACCTCCACTTGAGACCCTGGAGAGCCGCTGCCAGTCCGAGTAGACAAGACTGACCTTGATGGACCAAGGGCCTGATTCAGTAGAAGGCCACTTTATGTGAAGGGTTGCGGCTCAGGGGTAGAGCACCTGCTTGGCGTGCAGAAGGTCCCAGGTTCGATCCTTGGCTTCTCCAGTTAAAAAAGGACCAGGCAGGAGGTGATGGGAAAGACCTCAAACTGAGACCCTGGAGGGCAGCTGCCAGTCTGAGTAGACAAGACTGAACCCTGATGGACCCAATAGTATGATTCAGTAGAAGGCAAATTTATGTGTTTGTATGATTTTGCTCTTTGGGGAGGGGCTGTGGCTCAATTCAGCCCTCCCCAACTATAAAGAACCAAGAAATTATTTTATAAAGCAGTATATAATGGATATAAAGCAATACTGGATTACAAAGACACCCCCAGACAAACAGCACATAGTCTAAAAGCTCTGCCAATGGTTGCCAACTCCAGGTTGTGAAATTCCTGGAGATTTGGGGGTGAAAGGGCAGGTATGGGGAGTGGAAGAAGAGGAGATTGGATTTATACCCCGCCCTTCACTACCCGAAGGAATCTCAGAGCGGCTTATAATCCCTTTCCCTTCTCCTCCCCACGACAGACACCCTGTGAGGCAGGTGGGGCTGAGAGAACTCTTTCCAGAACTGCTTTTGAGAGAACAGCTCTGCAATAACTTGTGAATGACCCAAAGTCACACCAGCAGCTGCATGCAGAGGAGTGGAGAATCAGCCCCAGTTCTGCCAGATTACAGTCCACGGTCCTAACCACAACACCAAGCTGAGGGTATGACAGCTTAGACTCCACCTTCCAAAACAGCCATTTTCTTCAGGGGAACTGATCTCTGTATTATAGAGATATGTTGTAATGCCAGGAGATCTCCAAGGCTCCCACCAGTACGTTGGCAACCCTAGGCTCGCCATCAAGAAACTTTATTACAGAGCGATCAAGCAACAGCCAAAGAGTTTACAGGACGCAATGCTCCCTCTAAGCTGTGGAGTCCTGTGAGCAGAAATCCTACTTTGTGAGCGACTGGCGTTAAAGTTGTGAGCGAGTGATTTGGCTTCTGCATAAATTAGTTTGCTCTGGAGCCCTCCTTCCTGAGCTAAGACAAAAATGTGTAAGCCGGAGGGTAAAAAACTGTGAGCTAGCTCACACTAGTTCAGCTTAGAGGGAACACTGTTAATGGAACTTGTTATCTTGCTGTACTACAGACAAACAGAGCTACCCACCCGAAAGTATCTTGTGAAACAGGTTAAACAGAGCTTCCCCCCAAGCAAGTTTCCATAGCACAGTGGGGGATTCGAATCCGAGTCTCCCAGATACTAGTCCGACACGCTAACGACTATACCACACCAGCTTTAGAAGAGAGTGATAGGCCCAAAGTCACCCCTTCAGTTTCGTGGCAGGGTGGGGGATTTGAACACGGCCTCCCCAGCTCAACACTAACCACTAGGCCATACTCCTAATTAGCCCTCGCTTGCCGGCAACTTGCTCAAAGTACCAACCGACAGCTTCTATCTGGGGAGAAAGGCCCAGACTGAGCCCAAGGGCATTTCTCTTCAAGAGGAAGATCAAACTCTCCCCCAAAACCTGAAGCGACATCAAAGCGCGCACAACACGAGAGAGATCCATATTTTTCAAATCAAAGGAAATCCAACACTCTGTTTTTCGGTCGCCCGGCTGCGAGCGTCCTGTCCGCTCCAGAATTAAGCAGCCCATCTGCAAAGTTCATGAACTGCTGCGGTGGACGAACTTCTGCCTATCCGCTGTTGCGAACGGCTGCCAAGTCCAAAGCCAGAGGGAGGAACCCAGCCTTTTAAAAACGCTTTCCCCCTCCCCAAGTCGATTTTTAAAAAAAATAAAATAAAGAAAACTTAAAACCATGAAGTTCCCCACCCTCGACTCTTGCTGGAAACCAATGATTTAATATCGGAAACAGAACTCCAGAACCACACGCGAGACATGAAGCTCTCTCGGCTTTCCCAGAGTTACGCTTGTAGCGGCAGTAAAGAGAGATGCTCTTTTTCCTTCTCCCCCCCCCCCCCCGCCCCCATCCTAAAGAACCCACCAACTTCTTCTGATGTTTTTCTCCAGTTTCATTATTCTTTGGCCTCGTGCTGATACGGAGAGAGGAAGGCTGGCCGGAGAGCAAATTTTAAACTCAGATCAAGTTTGTGTCTCTGCCTTGGAAAGCAAAATAAATTCTGGACTACTCTATTCACCTACTCAGGAGAGGTACCATGGCTCAGTGGTAGAGCATCTGTCTTGAATACAGAAGGTCCCAGGTTCAATCCCTGGTATCCAGGGGTCATTTCGTAGAAAAAGAGGTGCAGGAGCTCATTAGCATAACTCATTTGCATATGCCACACCCCCTAACATACCGGAAGTGTGGCAGAAGGCAACACCCACCCCTCAGGCTCCACTCCACAGGTGAGTGAAACTGACCTGCTCTTCCTCCATTCCCTTCCCCATCCAATACTTTGTGCAAGAAAAATAAGCATAAAGGACACACCCTCATTCTCTTCCTGCTCCCTTGAAACCACCAGGTTTCAAGTAGACTTGAGATACCCAGGACATGTGCACCACCCATCCCTTCCCCTTACCCTCCCCACAACAAGACACCCTGTGAGGTAGGAGGGGCTGAGAGAGGTCTTTTGAGAACTGCTCATGAGAGAGCAGCTCTGAGAGAACTTGTGACTGGCCCAAGGTCACACCAGCAGCTGCATGTGAAGGAGTGGGGAATCAAACCCGGTTCTCCCAGATTAGAGTCCAACTCCTGACCACTACACCAAACTGATGGGGTGGAAGCTGCTGAAGGGTTGGTGAAATTTCTCCAGTACTTAAGTGCCATGTGCCCAGATAAAAAAGTGGTATACTTAGAAAATTGATATGCCACCTTGAGCAAGTCTCTGGAAAAGCAGCACGCAGTCATAAAAGGAACAATGATAAAATTATCAATATTAAAACAAAACATTAAAAACAATAAAGACCCTAGCCGGGCTTTCCCCGGGGCGCTGCGCCTCTGCACTGCTCAGGGAAGCCGAGGAGGGGGCGGGGCTTGGTCATGTGCCTGCCCCCTGGGCTCCTCACTCCCGGAGCTACGCTCCTGTGCGCTCCCGCTCCATCGGACCCCTGCTGGCATCTCCAGTTCAAAGGACCAGGCAGGAGGTGATGTCAACTTGCGAAACTGGATCTATAAATATGATGTTTTATTGGACAGTTTTACAGTCTCCAGGTCTAAAATTCTCCCCTTGGTTTAAGTGACTCAAAAGAGATCACGATAGATCTCCTTACCTAGTAAATATTACATCTCAAAATCTCAGAAAGGCACTTACTTCCTTACGTTTCCAGACAATGCCGGCGGTTCTACTCACGGGGAGATACTCTCAAATACCATCGGCCTTACATTCCTGTATATGCGGTGCCTCAGTCCCAGAGGACAACTTAACTATTTACTGTTTTGTCCCACGTCTACAGCAGTTAAGATCTACATTTCTTGATAATCCGCTAACAGGACAAAAATTTTCCTCTGATACTGACAAGCTGGTCTTTCTATTATCTGACATCAATCTGCTCGTTAGTTACAAAGTGTCTCTTTTTGCCTTGGCCGCCAAAAAAATCAGGGCTAAGACAGCAGCTTCAGAAAGCTAACCTTTTTACGACTCACTGGGTCTTTTACTTTACAACTTTATTGCTTATAACTGGTCCGTATTTATCCGTGCAAAAACTTTTTATAACTCACTAATCTTTTATTTTACAGTTTTACTGTTTATAAATTGGTCCCTGTTTATCTGTGTGAAAACTCTTTTAATTGTTTTACTTACGTATTATTAGAATTATCTTCTTTTTATTACCCTAATTCTATATTGTGACAGCCTTTGGCTATATACACAATAAAACTCTGGACTCAGTAGGTGGTGTGAAAAGCTGTTGGAGTGAGCGACTCAGCATGCCTGGACATTGGGCAGGGTGGACTACACCGATCTAAGGGTGTCTAAGGTCGCGATCAGACGGGTCTTTAGATCTGACCCAGGCACGAGTGCCTGGCGGATTTAAAGGGAACGTACAGACAGCGCCATCTGGGAAAGGTGCCACTTCCGTGATCAGCCTGTTGAGCCCCGCCAGGGAGCCATACTTTAAAGATACCGGTGAAAGTCCAGTCTAAAGTTTGCCGACATGCCAATGGTGGACTTTCCCCCGTCTGGTCGTTCCAGCGCGCAATCAACCCATCGACGGCCACCATTTTAAAAAATTCTTAGCGGTATGCACATAAATGTGTAAACAAGCGACGGCCGCAGAGCTCTGCTCAAACGTTCCGGAAAATTCCATGTTTCCGAATGACCCGTGAAATTTATGAACTTTGTTAATTGAAATGGTACCTAGAGGAAGGGACCATTGGGGGTGCTTTTACCATTCAAGGCCACACATGCGCAGAAAAACAAGTACACGGTGAGACACATATGCGCAGTCTCAAACAGAATTTTTTTTAAAAAAACCCAGCCACGCAGCTCTTTTAGGTGGATGCCGTCTAGACAATCCACTGCAGAGTCAACATGTGGTAAGGGATTCACGGGAGGGCTGTCTGGTCGTGGAACACTGGATAAAAAAGATCAGGATCAAATTAGAGCCGGGCCAATGGCGGGATTAGCTGCCCATCTGAACGCACCCCTAGGTGTCATCTCTTTGAATGAGATGCCTCTCTTTGTCTTAGTCTGGGAGCTGCCCTCTGACCCCTCCTCCCTCTGTCCTCTCCCACTCTTCACATGGCCTTCCATGAGAGGACACATGTCTCTGCAGGTCTGTCCCGTAGATAGAGACAGCGATCTTAAACTTCCACACACACGATGCCGGACAAGCTGACCATTTTTGATAGGGAATGTACTATTTACATTAAGCTTCTCTCAACCTGGATATGAACTGGATTTATTTGAAGAAATGTAAGTTGACTTTTTTTTAGCAAATACACTTCTTGGAAGATTTATTTCGCAGAATCATAGAGTTGGAAGGGATCCCCAAGGTCATCTAGTCCAACCCCCTGCACAATGCAGGAAATTCACAAATGCCTTTCCCCCACACATACCCAATGACCACTGTTCCACGCCAAAAGACGGCAAAAAAACCTTCCAGGATCCCTGGCCAAACTTGCCTGGAGAAAAATTGCTTCCTGACCCCCAAGGGGTGATCCGCATTTCCCTGGGTGTGTTAAGAAAGGGCTAAGCACTGAGGCAACCTTTCCTGCCCTCCCTCTCATGATCCGCCTCAGTTCACAGAATCCGCATTACTGCCAGACGGCCGTCTAGCCTCTGCTTGAAAACCTCCAATGAAGGAGAGCCCACCACCTCCCGAGGAAGCCTGTTCCACTGAGGAACCACTGCAGCTTTCCTTTTTGTTCTGCGTGTTTCGGACTACAGAGTCAGGCAGACGGGGGATTAAGCACTTGGCAGACAAAAACAGGTGAGACAGGATGGACAAGCAGAGACAAGAATCGAACCCTTGACTCAAGCCACACGTTTTTCACTCTGTCCTGCCAGTGTGATGATTTCGTCTCTATTTCCAGACCCGGCCTTTTCCTGGACCCTCACGCCAATTCAACTACCTGCCCCCAGGGAGGCCTAATAGGAAAGCTTAAAAGTCATAGATAAAGTATATGCCTTTTAACTTATTAAGCAGGAAAAGGCTTCCCGCAAAAAATTAATCATTGACCTTGTTTTCCCACCTCTTTGCCTTGGCCAGAAGGTTAGCCCTCTCATGGCAAATGTGCTTCAGGCCCTCTAGTCATACCCAGTTAAGTCAAAACCGAGACCCAGACACAGTCCGCAGAGCTCGCACTCAGAGCTCTCTCAGCCCCACCTACTACACAGGGTGTCTCTTGCAAGGAGGGGAAGGGAAAGGAGATTGTAAACCGCTCAAAGACTTCGAGTAAAGGGCGGGCTATAAATCCAATCTCCTCTTCTCTAGGTTAGATACATCCGGCCATGCCCTGCTTGAATGCAAGTTCTTTGAGAATGTAAGGGATCACTATATCTATATATCTAATTCCGAAGGCACCCGCAGTGTGAGGATACCTAAATCCGCGCCGGGGGGGGGGCACCTGGGAGGCAGGGAGGTTTTCCTACACATGGGGGGCACTCCCGTGTGCAGAAAAATCCGAAAAGTTAAAAAAAAACCTTCAGTGACCGTAGAATCCCCCAAAATACCTTTTGAAATGGCACCAACTCCAGGCGTCAACTGTGAGGAGATTAGAATGTTCGGGGGAGGGGGGGAGGCTCTAACTGTTTTTGTCAGTAAAAAGCAGGGTTTTTACTGACAGCAGTCTAGGGTTGCCAAGTACCCCCCCCCCCCCCGGCCACCAGCAGCAGATCCAGATCCAGGCTGGGAAACTCCTGGAGATTTGGGGGTGGAGCCTGGGGAGGACAGGGACCTCAGTGAGGTACAATGCCATAAACTCCCCCCTCCAAAGCATCCATTTTCTCCATGGAAAGTTCTCTCTGTAGTCTGGAGATGAGCAGTAACTCCAGGGGATCCCCAGGTCCCATCTGGAGGCTGGCATCCCTAGGCAGCACCCTCTGTGTGACTTGATACCACCTGATTTGCATGACTTAATTAGGCCCAGCTGTTTTACTACAGTTCATCAGCAGCCACCGTATGAAAGCCATTGTGGTGCAACAGTTCGAGCTTCAGACTGGGATCTGCGAGACCCAGGTTCAGATCCCCATCTTGCAGTGGAAACTGACTGGGAGATTTTGGACCAGTCACATACTTTCAGCCTAACCAACCTCACAGGGTTGTTGTGCAGATAACAAAGAGGAAATAATAATGTAAGCTGCTTTAGTCCCCATTGTGGAGAAAGACTGTAATTTTCCTAGGTAGAGGCTGCAGGGGAGGGGGGTGGAGATAGAAAGCTGAAGACAGATAAAGGTAGGTTGGCTGTTGGGTGGGAAGGAAATAGGGTTGCCAACTCCAGGTTGAGAAATTCCCAGACATTTGAGAGGTGGAGCTTGGGGAGGGTGGGATTTGAGGTGGGAGGCAGAAAGAGAGAGAAAGAGTGATGAGGTGGGGAGGCAGAAAAACAAAGGGAATGATGACAGGTCAGAAAGAGAGAGGAAGTAACATACATGGAGGAGAGCGAGAGAGTAAGAAAGGGGGGCAGAAGGGAGAAAGAGTGTGAGAGAGGTAGGGGGAGAAGGGAGGAAGCAAAGGTGTGAGGAATGGGATAACTATCCTGCAAGTTTCTTGCAGGTCTCCACTTGTTAAGCCTTAAATTCAACATCAAAAACACTAAGAACATGGCGTCCGGCCCCATCACGCCCTGGCAAGTAGAAGGGGAAGTCGTGGAAGCAGGGACAGAATTCACCTTCCTGGGATCCAAGCTCACGGCAGCCATGAAATTAAAAGACACCTGCTCCTTGGGAGGAAAGATATGAAAAATCTAGACAGCATGATAAAAAGTAGAGACATCACCCTGCCCACAAAAGTCCGTATGGTCAAAGCGATGGTATTCCCAGTTGTAATGTATGGCTGTGAGAGCTGGACCACAAGGAAGGCTGAGTGCCGAAGAAAAGATGCTTTCAAATTATGGTGCTGGAGAAGACTCTTGAGAGTCCCTTGGACCGCAAGGAGATCAAATCAGTCATTCCAAAAAGAAATCAACCCTGACTGTTCCCTGGAAGGCCAGATCCTGAAGCTGAAGCTCCAATACTTTGGCCACCCAATGAGAAGGGAGCACTCGCTGGAGAAGACCCTGATGCTGGGAAAGACTGAAGGTCAAAGAAGTAGGGGGCGGCAGAGGATAAGATGGTCAGACAGTGTCATCGATGCAACAAACATGAAATTAAGCAAACTCCAGAGCATGACTGAAGACAGGAGGGCCTGGTGTGATGTGGTCCACGGGGTCGTGAAGAGTCAGACTCGACTGTGCAACTGAACAACCACCTATTAAGCCTTTAATCAACCAACTGTCCCCCTACACTCTGGAAACCCTGGCTATCTCTCGCTCAGCCGTAAAGGATCCGAAGTTTACTTCTAGCAACTGCAAAATTCGCCTCCATCTTTTCAGCCCTTGCATCAAAAATAAATAAATAAATAAGAAGCAGCAAGTCTCTTCTGCTGCTCGAGATCTGTGAATCCACGAGCTTCTAAGGGGATAAAAGGAAAGGCTACCCAGGCACCTGGGAGCGCCGCACACTGCGATTTCATGGAACATCCAAACGTTCTAGGAGAGATTTGTCAGCGACAGAACGTTCACCGGTGGCACTCCTAGCAGATTTCGCCTTGCACATAGCTCAGGGACAGTCAGGTTTATCAGGAGATGATCCTGCTGAGGATGCCAGATTTAAACGATGCCTTTAACCCAGCCGCGGGCCACCTTGGACTCTCGCTGTTGGAAAATGCAATCAAGTCGCAATCAACTTATTTCAATGCCATAGGTTTAAGGTAAGAGGTGCTCTAAGTTGGTCAACCTGTTTCTGCCTCGGCACAGCAACCCTGGACTTCCTTGGTGTTCTCCCATCCAACTACTAACAAGGGAAGAGGAGGCGGTGGAAGAGGCGGCGGCGGAAGAGCAGGAATCGGATTTATACCCCACCCTTCACTCGGAGTCTCAAAGTGGCTTACAATCCCTTTCCCTCCCCGCAACAGACACCCTGTGAGGTAGTTGGGGCTGGGACAGCTCTTCCAAGGATTGTCCTTGAGAGAACAGCTCTCAGAGAACTTGTGACTAACCCAAGGTCACCCAGCAACTGCAGGATGCGGCGGCGCGGCTGTTGATGGGTCTTCCTGTGCGGGAGCACATCCAGCCCGCCTTAAAAGCACTGCACTGGCTGCCTATAGCATACCGGATAAGGTTCAAGGTGCTGGCGCTTACCTATAAAGCCCTATACGGCTTGGGGCCTACCTACTTGAAGGACCGCCTCTCTCCATATGTTCCCCAGCGAGCACTCCGGTCTGGATCTCAAAGCCGTCTGATCCTCCCAAGGCCGAAGGGGGCTCGGCTGGCGGTTACAAGGTCCAGGGCATTCTCTGTGGCGGCCCCGTACTGGTGGAACGAGCTCCCGGAAAACATCAGGGCCCTGCGGGACTACCTACAATTCCGCAGGGCCTGCAAGACGGAGCTCTTCCACCAGGCTTTTAAGTCGGGGCTGCCTAATATCTATATCTTGGCCCTGGCCCGATTCTATCCGCCAGTCTGTATGACCGCATCCAATGGTTACATCTGGGAGCTGCTCTGATACACCAAATTGAAGATATGCCATCTGATGTTTATGTTGTTTTATACGTTTTAATGTTTTTATAATATGGTATTTACAAGGGGGCCCCCGCGATATTCACGGGGGAGGGAGAAGCTAACAACTGCTCCTCCTTCCTCCGCCCCCTTCCCCCCCCCCAGCCGCGGCGGGGAAGGCGGAGGGCCCATCCGGCCCTGTCCCGCCACCCAGGTCTCCGGGCAGGTGGGTATTCTCTCCCCTCCCCGCGGCCCGGCCGGCGGGAGGGAGGCTCCTGGCGGCAAAGCCCCAGGCGGGATCCAGCGCAGCCCGGCGTCTTCCTCCAGGTGGAGCATCTCGCCCGCTTCCCGCGTCCCTCTGCCTGCCGTCCCCATCTCCCTCCTTTCTCCCCCCCTTACTTACCCCGACGGCGGCTCTCCCCAGTTGCTCCTCCTTCCTCCGCCCCCTCCCCCCCAAAGACTCCTGGCGGGCCTTGGTGGCTCTCACCAGGCCCGCCACTCGCCCCCTTCCCCCTCCTCCGTGGACTGGCTGCTGGCCTCGGCGACTCTCGCCGGGGCAGCTGCCGTTCTGAGAGTGTTCCCCGCGCATGCACAGGGGACGCTCGTTTACTTTTCGGGGGATTTCAGTATCCCCCGAGAAGTTTTTTAAAGTTTTGGGATTTTTCTGCAGGCTGGGGGGTCACCCCCCACCTGCAAACCCCCCCTCTGCCCTCCAAGTGCCCTCCCTGCGCGGATTTAAGTATCCGCACGCTGGGGGGGCACTTGGCTATTAGATATATAGATACTGTTTGTCTTTGTTGTTAGCTGCCCTGAGCCTGCCGTATGGCGGGGAGGGCGGGATATAAATCTCAAGAAATAAACTAAAATAAATAAAATGTGTGTGTGGGGGGAAGTGGAGAATCAAACCCACTTTCCTAGTTTAGAGTCCGTACCCTTAACCACTACACCAAACTGGCTGTTAGCTTCTGAGAGCTGAGAAGATTGGGCTACCCCGGGTCATCTAGGCCAGGACTGGACACACTCATTACCCTTTCTTGAATTTTTTATTCAACAGGGAGCTCCGGTCAGGCAAAGCAGGGATATAACAGTCAAGATTCAAGTCCAGCGGCACCTTAGAGATCCACAAGAGTTGAGAGCTTCGACATTCCAAAGCTCATACTCCCCCCCTCCCCCAAAATATAGCCTGTTGGTCCCTAAGGTACTACTGGATTCGAATCTAACCGCAGACCAACGGTTCTACCGCAGACCGACACGGATCTCCTCTGAAACGATCTCCATGCGAAGCCAGAGAAATCTAACAAGCCCGGTTCCCAACTGCAGTCTCCTACGCTGGCTGCGCGATGAACTCTAAGATCGGACAGCAAGACGTCGGGAGAACATCTCCTCGCCCCAGAAGTAACTGGCAGTTCTATGCGCAAACCCTTGCGTGGAAGGAATGCACGAGGAATACTTGGCAGAGCCTCCGTGGGTATCCAAGACGCGAAGCCAAAGCCACATAAAGGAGATGCTCTGCACATGCCGGACGCAGCAAAGAAAGGACTTTGGGGCGTAACGATGCAGCAGGAGATTTCTCAGTGACCTTCCGCTGAGTCTTCTCCAACAGAGATGCCAGGTCCCACCGCCAGCAGAGGATTGAGAGAAAGGTTGCCAGATCCAGACTGGGAAATTCCTGGAGATATACCGTATTTTTCGCTCCATAAGACGCACTTTTCCTCCCCAAAAAGGGGGGGGGGGAAGTGTGTGCGTCTTATGGAGCGAATATGGAGCTTTTCTTACCTGTAACAGGGCTCTCTCTTCAGCAGGGACGCAGGGGAACGCCATTCCGGCTGGCATCCCAGCCTTCCCCGCCCCTCCCTGCTGGGCCTGAGCTGTTAAGACTTAAAAGGGAAACGGCAGGGAAAACCCCACCAGGCTAAGTACTCTTTCCCTTTAAGTGCTTTCCCCCTTTAAGACAGCCAGCAGCAGAAAGCCCCGCCCACAGATTAAGCTCCCTGGCTACTTTGCACAGAGAGGCCTGGCTTTGCATGGCATGCCCACGTCTCTCTTCTTTCCTTTCTCTATCTTTCTTCCTTCCTTCCTTCCTTTCCTTTTTTCTGTCTGTCTGTCTGTCTGTCTCTCTCTCTCTGTCCCCACCTTTGTTTCTTCCTTTCTCTTTCTCTCTCTCTCCCCTCCTCCTTCCTTCCTTTATCTCTCTCTCTCTCTCTCTCTCTGTTTCATTTTTTCCTGTTTTCCTCCTCTAAAAACAAGGTGCGTCTTATGATCAGGTGCGTCTAATGGAGCGAAAAATACGGTAATTCCATAGAGTCCAGTCCACCTTCCAAAGCAGCCATTTTCTCCAGGGGGAACCGATCTCCAAAGTCTGGAGACGAGCTGTACTTCTGGGGGATCCCCAAGTCCCACCTGCTGGATGCCATCCCTGTTCGATCAGCCCCAGCAGCAACTCTGAACATATAAAGAGACTAAGAGCTCCTCCCTGGGGGCTTCCGTCCCCCTGGAGCTTTGCATGTCATGTGGGTCCAGAAGTCCTACACAGTGTTCCCTCTAAGCTGAGCTAGTGTGAGCTAGCTCACAGTTTGTTAGCCTCTGGCTCACCCCTTTTTGTCTGAGCTCAGGAAGGAGGGCTCCAGAGCAAACTAATTGATGCGGCAGCCAAATCGCTCGCTCACAACTTTAATGCCAGGAGCTCACAAAGTAGAATTTTTGCTCACAGGACTCCACAGCTTAGAGGGAGCATTGCTTACAGCTGCCCACACTGTGATCACTACCTCAATGAGCAGAGACTCAAAGCTATAAACTGGTTAAGGGATGCCGCTGGTGAAGCTCCAGGGGCATCCGTCAGCAGAACCCATCCACATCGCTTCATGCCATGACGTCACACCGGGCGGAGGACGCAGCTGAGCTCCCCAAACACACACTATGCGCCACTCGCATGTGAGAGGTTCAGCTGTAAATTGAACGCAAAGGGTGCCAAAGGCAGTCTTAGACAACGCTGGTGCTTCTCCAAGCCAATCTGTGGATCCGGGAAAAATCTGAACATCGTGAAGTCGGCTGAGACAGCAGAATGCTTGAGAAGAGTCAAGGGACCATTCTGCATCGAGCATTCGCTCCACATCTTCTCAACTGGGAGGAAAAAGTGCAGCTCAAAACCACATTCAGATACCCCGGGCCAACACCGTACTGACTGCAAAGTCACCCCTGAACGGCTATATAACAGTCATAAATCTATGCAGAAGGTACCATAAAATCCAGTGGTCAAAGGAAGCGAACGCAGCATGGAGTGTGGAGGCGATCATAAAACCCGATGATCAAAGGAAGCAAAAGCAGCATGGAGTGTGGAGGCGATCATAAAACCCGATGGTCAAAGGAAGCAAAAGCAGCATGGAGTGTGGAGGCTACCATAAAACCCAATGATCAAAGGAAGCCAAAGCAGTATGGAGTGTGGAGGCTACCATAAAACCTGATGGTCAAAAGAAGCGAAAGCAGTATGGAGTGAGGAAGCTACCATAAAATCTGATATCAAAGGAAGCGAAAGCAGCATGGAGTGCGGAGGCTACCATAAAACCCAATGATCAAAGGAAGCGAAAGCGGCATGAAGTGCGGAGGCTACCATAAAACCTGATGGTCAAAGAAAGCAAAAGCAGTATGGAGTGTGGAGGCTGCCATAAAATCTGATATCAAAGGAAGCAAAAGCAGCATGGAGTGCAGAGACTACCATAAAACCTGATGGGCAAAGGAAGCAAAAGCAGTATGGAGTGTGGAGGCTACCATAAAGCCCAATTATCAAAGGAAGCAAAAGCGGCATGAAGTGCGGAGGCTACCATAAAACCTGATGGTCAAAGAAAGCAAACGCAGTATGGAGTGTGGAGGCTACCATAAAATCTGATATCAAAGGAAGCGAAAGCAGCATGGAGTGCGGAGGCTACCATAAAACTCGATGATCAAAGGAAGCAAAAGCAGCATGGAGTGTGGAGGTGATCATAAAGCCCAATTATCAAAGGAAGCAAAAGCGGCATGAAGTGCGGAGGCTACCATAAAGCCCAATTATCAAAGGAAGCAAAAGCGGCATGAAGAGCGGAGGCTACCATAAAACCCAATGGTCAAAGGAAGCAAAAGCAGCATGGAGTGTGGAGGCTACCATAAAGCCCAATTATCAAAGGAAGCGAAAGCGGCATGGAGTTTGGAGGCTACCATAAAGCCCGGTGATCAAAGGAAGCGAAAGCAGCATGGCCACCAGGCCTTCAACTAAGGAGCTGCCCCCACAACTACCACCAACAACCATGGTTATGGTTATGGACCATAAAATCTGATATGAAAGGAAGCAAAAGCAGCATGGAGTGAGGAGGCTACCATAAAGCCCAATTACCAAAGGAAGCGAAAGCGGCATGAAGTGCGGCGGCTACCATAAAACCTGATGGGAAAAGGAAGCAAAAGCAGTATAGAGTGTGGAGGCTGCCATAAAATCTGATATCAAAGGAAGCGAAAGCGGCATGGAGTGTGGAGACTACCATAAAACCCAATGATCAAAGGAAGCGAAAGCGGTATGAAGTGCGGCGACTACCATAAAACCTGATGGGAAAAGGAAGCAAAAGCAGCATGGAGTGCGGAGGCTACTATAAAACCCAATTATCAAAGGAAGCAAAAGTGGCATGGAGTGCGGAGGCTACCATAAAACCTGATGGGAAAAGGAAGCAAAAGCAGTATGGAGGCTGCCATAAAATCTGATATCAAAGGAAGCGAAAGCAGCATGGAGTGCGGAGGCTACCATAAAACTCGATGATCAAAGGAAGCAAAAGCAGCATGGAGTGTGGAGGTGATCATAAAGCCCAATTATCAAAGGAAGCAAAAGCGGCATGAAGTGCGGAGGCTACCATAAAGCCCAATTATCAAAGGAAGCAAAAGCGGCATGAAGAGCGGAGGCTACCATAAAACCCAATGGTCAAAGGAAGCAAAAGCAGCATGGAGTGTGGAGGCTACCATAAAGCCCAATTATCAAAGGAAGCGAAAGCGGCATGGAGTTTGGAGGCTACCATAAAGCCCGGTGATCAAAGGAAGCGAAAGCAGCATGGCCACCAGGCCTTCAACTAAGGAGCTGCCCCCACAACTACCACCAACAACCATGGTTATGGTTATGGACCATAAAATCTGATATGAAAGGAAGCAAAAGCAGCATGGAGTGAGGAGGCTACCATAAAGCCCAATTACCAAAGGAAGCGAAAGCGGCATGAAGTGCGGCGGCTACCATAAAACCTGATGGGAAAAGGAAGCAAAAGCAGTATAGAGTGTGGAGGCTGCCATAAAATCTGATATCAAAGGAAGCGAAAGCGGCATGGAGTGTGGAGACTACCATAAAACCCAATGATCAAAGGAAGCGAAAGCGGTATGAAGTGCGGCGACTACCATAAAACCTGATGGGAAAAGGAAGCAAAAGCAGCATGGAGTGCGGAGGCTACTATAAAACCCAATTATCAAAGGAAGCAAAAGTGGCATGGAGTGCGGAGGCTACCATAAAACCTGATGGGAAAAGGAAGCAAAAGCAGTATGGAGGCTGCCATAAAATCTGATATCAAAGGAAGCGAAAGTGGCATGGGGTGTGGAGGCTACCATAAAACCCGGTGATCAAAGGAAGCAAAAGCAGCATGGCCACCAGGCCTTCAACTAAGGAGCTGCCCCCACAACTACCACCAACAATCATGGTTATGGACCCTGGCCCCTCAGCTTTACAGCTGGCCTATACCACTGTGCGACTCTGGAAGATCATCGGACTGGAAAACTGTCTGTTTATTCGCTTTTTTGCACGCCATCTAAGTAACTAAGTAATCCCGGAATTATTACTAGCACCATATGGTGTTATGACTTTCTTGTATTTGAGTGGTTTAAATGTTTTATGTGGTTTTAATGGTCCTTGCGTACCAACTATGTGAGCCGCCCGGAGCCCACTTGTGGTAGGGTTGCCAAGTCCAGGTTGGAAAATACCTGGGGACTTTGGGGGTGGAGCCAGGAGAAGGCGGGGTTTGGGGAGGGGAGGGGCCTCAGCATGGTACAATGCCATAGAGTCCACCCTTCAAAGCTGCCATTTTCTCCAGGGGAGCTGATCTCTGCCAGCTGGAGATCAGTTGTAAAGGCGGGAGATCCCCAGGCCCCACCTGGAGGCTGGCAGCCCTAACTTGTGGGGAGGGCGGGATATTAAATAAATAAATAAGATAGGCAGGGACGGCCCTTGTTAGTACTTGGATGGGAGACCACCAAAGAAGTCCAGGGCCGCTACGCAGAGGCAACCTGGGCCCAGTAAGAAATAGGGGTGGCACTTGGGTCTACCCTATGCCACCGGGTTGTGGTGAGGCTGACATGAGAAAGGGAGAACCTATGCAAGGGACTACCAGCTCCGGGCAAGGAAGGTTAAAAAGAAAGACACTCGAGAAACGTTCTCAAAGTGAGCTCTCTGCGGCTAAGCATCCGGCCCAAATTATGAAGAGGCGGCCTGAAGCACCTTAAGTGAGATTTGGGAAAGGCCTACCTCAAAAATGCTCCAGCAAGCTTGGGGATGCCAGCCTACAGGTGGGACCTGGGGATCCCAGAATTACCCCACATCTCCAGATGACCCTGGAGGAAAAATGGAAGCTTTGGAGGGTGGACTCGGTGGCATTGTCCCCCAATGAGGTCCCTGTCCTCTCTAGGCTCCATCCCCAAATATCCAGGAGTTTCCCAACCGGGATCTGGCAACCCTAAGTCCCCGCATCCCCCACCAGTGGTGGCGGGGGGGAGGTCACCTGGAAACCTTAAGCAGACCCCTAGTATGATTGTCACCCCTTAGGGAACAGTTTTAGAAAGGTCAAGAACACCAGAGAAGCCCTTTGGTCACACAGTGGCCAAAATCCAGGGGCCATCAGGAGGTCCACCAGCAGGGCCAGAACTCCAGAAGCCCTCCCACTGTTGCCGCCGCCCCCAAGCACCAAGAAGACAGAGCATCACTTGCCCCAGACGTAAGAACATAAGAGAAGCCATGTAGGAACAGGCCAGTGGCCCATCCAGTCCAACACTCTGTGTCACACAGTGGCCATCAGGAGGTCCACCAGGGGGGGCAGAACTCCAGAAGCCCTCCCACTGTTGCCCTCACCCAAGCACCAAGAAGACAGAGCATCACTGCCCCAGACGTAAGAACATAAGAGAAGCCGTGTTGGATCAGGCCAATGGCCCATCCAGTCCAACACTCTGTGTCACACGTGGTTCCCGGCTGAACCCAGGGTCGCCAACCTCCAGTGGGGCTGTGAGACCCCCTGGAATCCCATCTACTCTCCAGATCAGTTTCTTCCGGAGAAGATGGCTGCTTTGGAGGGTGGACTCTAACTACTACACACGGCTGAGGTCCCCTCCCTTCCCCCCCAAAACCCTGCAGTCCCAAATCTCCAGGGATTTCCACACCCAGAGTTGGCAGCCCACAGAAGGGCTTTAAAAACCATGGCCGTGCCCATCAGAACTCTGTGTTCAGGTCTGCCCATCCTCCCATTGTACCACCCCGGGAATCAATCACTAGCCCGCACCCCGCCTGAGGCCACCTGACATTGTTAGCTCCCCCCGGTTGCCAAAACAGCTAAGCTGCCAGACAGCAAGCATAGCTTCGGGCTGACACCATCTCATTAACAGGCGGTCCTGAAAGATCCATCCCGCGGCCCCCGCGGCTGGATCGGCCACCCGTCGGGGAAAGGCCGAAAATTCCTGCGCTCGAAATAAAAAGAGGGGCAGTTCAGGCTGGAGAGATAAGCCCCCAGCTGTCTCGATTCCTTCGGCAGACTGCGGAGCAAAGCAGTGGTCCTTTGCCCGGGGACATCTGTTTGACACGGCTGCCCGCCGGGGCCCAGAGCATGCGGGAACAAGGTGGACAGCCGCAGCCAGATGGTCAAAGGGCTCCCAGAGGTACAGAAGCCAAGCAAGGGACGGAAGAGCCTTTGCAGGGCAAGACACGTGAAATTTGTGTACAGGTTTTTCAAGTCGTTTGCTTTTTCAGCCAGTGGCCGGGGCTGGGGACACTCAACAGTCCAGGCTAGCCTTGTCTCAACACATATTGGAAGCTAAGCAGGGTCAGAGCTGGTTAGCATTTGGATGGGAGACCACCAAGGAAGCCCAGGGTCAAGACGCAGAGGCAGGCAATGGCCAACCACCTCTAAACATCTCTTGCCTTGAAAACTGATGGGTCACCGTAAATCAGCTGTGACTTGACTGCAAAATAAAGAGAGAAAGGACACTCTGGCAGAAGCCCAGGGGGGCATGGGGAGGGGGGTACAGCTGCGATGGTGTGATGTTACTTTGGGAGGAAACCAGAAGTGACACCCAGGGCTTTTCCCCACTCACATTGTGCCGGCGTTCTGCCTCCGTTTGTCCCGGCGCTGGGTGTCAATTTCACACCCTTTGCTGCGGCGCGTGTGTTAATACGGGGCTTCGTGTCATTTTCTCCGCGGAGAAAATACGGCGAAGCCCCGTATTAACACAAGCGCCGCAGCAAAGGGTATGAAATTGACACCCAGCGCCGGGACAAACGGAGGCAGAACGCCGGCACAATGTGAGTGGGGAAAAGCCCCCAGTCTTTCTAGGAATCAGGGGAAACTCTACGGCAAAATGATAGCGATCCCAGCAATTCCTAGAGCGGTCTGACATCACTTTCGGGTTGTGGTATCACGCTGTCACTCGACCGATATTTTTCTTCATTACCGTCCTCCCAACGGGGATACAAAAAGGCTTACCGTATCAGTTACGTATTTTACACTATTACAGGTTTCCTGTGTGTAATTTCGCCCTACGATGGCGCGATAAATAAACAGTGGCTTACAACCGTCCCTCCTTCTTCATTTATCCTCACGACAGCAGCAATGATTCCTGGTATAAACTGAGCCACTGACGCCACCCATGGTCTGCGCGGGCCACCGATATTTTCCCAACTAGCAATATACTGGCCTGTTGTATGAAATGGTACACTCTAGGACCCTTTTAACATCACATGTAAAACTGGGCACCAACAGAGCATTTTTTTTTAAAGAGTATTCTAAGAACTACACCCACCGCAGCTCTAGTAGTTAGGCCAGTATTAACGCCATGTTATTACAGGACCACTGAAGGACTCAAGCCAGCCAGCCAAACCACATTCATTTTCCCCCTGTCTCAAGGCCATCATCAAGAGGAATGGGCCAATATTTTTTTTTAATCTAAAACAGAAGAAAAACCTAATGTTATCGCTAACCAAGAACTGGTACAGAGAAGGACCAAGATTTTTTTCCCCTTAAATAACAGGGGTCCCAAACCTTTGGGCGCCTCTGGAATTCTGAGACAGGATGAAAAAGAAGAGGAAGAGGAGATTGGATTTATACCCCATCCTTCACTGCCCACAGGAGAGAGAGAGCAGCTTACGGTCTCCTTTCCCTTCCCCTCCCCACAGCAGACACCCTGCGAGGTAGGTGGGGCTGAGAGAGCTCTTTTGAGGACTGCTCTTGAGAGAACAGCTCTGAAAGGACTTGTGTGTGACCCAAGGTGACACCAGCAGCTGCATGTGGAGGAGTGGGGAATCAAACCTGGTTCTCCTGGATTACAGTCCGTGTTCCGAACCCCAGTACCAATCTGGCTCTCTTGAGAGGAGAGAGGTGCCGGCCGGCCGGCCAGCCGGTGGGTGGGCAGGCCTAGGAAGGGCCGGGGAGGTGCGGTGGCGGGTGCTCCGTTTTGCCGGGGGGGCTCAGTCCCCCTCGGGAAATTTCGGGGGTGGCTCGAGCCTATGGGGCCAACAAAAGGGCAGAGAGGCCGAGGCCTTCCCCTGATGTTTCCTCCTAGAGCTGGGTTTCAGAGATTCACTGCATCTGAACATGGAGGTTCCATTTAACTACCATGCCAGAAAGCAAGTCCGGCACATGCACGTATAAACTGCCCCTCTCAGAGATGGCAGGTGTGTGCTAGGGTTGCCAACTCTGTGCCCAGAAACACCAGGAGATTTGATGGTGGAGCCTAGGAGGGAGGGAAGGGACCTTGGTAGGGTATAATGCCTGCAGTCCACCTTTCAAAGCCGTTATTTTCTCCAAGAGAAGAGGAATACATGTTATAAGTAAACAAGTAGTAAATTAATTCAGGTGAGCAGCCATGTTGGCCTGAAGCAACAGAACAAAGTTTGAGACCGGCGGCACCTTTACGACCAACCAGGTTTCATTCTGGGTTTAAGCTTATACCTTGAAAAAATACTTTATTCATCTCAAAGGTGCCGCTGGACTAAAAAAAAGTAGCAAATAAGTGATTTATGTAGTCTGGAGATCACCTGTTAATAACAAGAGATCTCCAGCTCCCACCTGGAGATTGGCAAGCCCATGAACTAAACCACAGATTACTGGTGAGCACTTCCATGACTGAGAGCCACTTTGGTGGAGTGGTTAGGAGCGTGGACTCTAATCTGGGAGAACCGAGTTTGATTCCCAACTCCTCCACATGCAGCTGCTGGGGAGACCTTAGGTCAGTCACAAGTTCTCTCAGAGCTGTTCTCGAGAGCGCTCTCTCAGCCCCACCTACCTCACAGGGTGTCTGTTGTGGGGACGGAACGGGGAAGGAGATTCGTCAGCCACTCTGAGACCCCAAGTGAAGGGCTGGGTCTAAATCCAATCTCTTCTCTTCTTCTAAAGGCGACAAGCACGCTTAAAAAGCTACCTTATCAAGAAACACACTTGATCAGCGTTCCGTATTAAGGTCTTTACCTATGCCAAGTTCAGCAATAGCTAATCCAGTTTTGGATCAAAGGGCCATAAACAAAAAAAAACCCAGATCAGTCAGTCTCATAATGCCCCTGTATAAATCGATGGTGTGACCGCATTTGGAGTACTGTGTACAGTTCTGGTCACCACACCTCAAAAAGGATATTATAGCATTGGAAAAAGTGCAGAAAAGGGCAAGTAGGATGATAAAAGGGTTGGAACACTTTCCCTATGAAGAAATGTTGAAGCACTTGGGGCTCTTTAGCTTGGAGAAACGATGGCTGAGGGGTGACATGATCAAGCTTTACAAGATTATGCATGGGACAGAGCAGGTAGAGAAAGAAGTCCTGTTCTCCCTTTCTCCCTTTCTCCCTTGACAAGAAGTCGTGGGCACTCCATGAAATTGCTGAGCAGTCGGGTTAGAACAGATAAAAGGAAGTCCTTCTTCACCCAAAGAGTGATTAACACGTGGAATTCACTGCCACAGGAGGTGGGGGCGGCTACAAGGGCCAGGGCCTTTTCGGTGGTGGCCCCGTACTGGTGGAATGAGCTCCCAGATAACATCAGGGCCCTCCGGGACCTTCTGCAGTTTCGCAGGGCCTGAAAGACGGAGCTCTTCCGCCAGGCTTTCAAGTAGGGGCCGCCTCGACTTTGGTAGCCCTGGCCCTATTAGTGGAACCCGCCAATACGGAACACCTAGCACTGACTGGAACTAGTTGCCATCTGGGATGCTGCCCTGACAAAGATGAGGAAGTTATGCCATCTTGGACTGGGGACTTGCTGTACTGTATGTCTTACGGAAATGTTTAATGTTTTTATCATTTTACGTTATGGAACTGTTGGTAGCCGCCCTGAGCCTGCCGTAAGGTGGGGAGGGCGGGATATAAATCCAATAAATAAATAAATAAAATACAAGCATGAGTTACAAACCACAATACAATACAAGCCACAAGGTAGAGATAGGAACTCTCAGTCTGGGGCAAGTGATGCTCTGTATTCTTGGTGCTTGGAGGGAGGGGCAACAGTGGGAGGGCTTCTGGCCCCACTGCTGGACCTCCTGAGGGCACCTGGTGTTTTTGGCCACTGTGTGACTGAGTGTTGGACTGGATGGGCCACTGGCCTGATGCAACATTGGCTTCTCTTATGTTCTTATGCTCAGACCAGAATTATGCTCTGCTACAGTCAGGGAGGGAAGGGATTTCTCTTCCCTGGGCCCTTTGAAGCCCCTGCAGCAAGGGGGAGATGGCAGACAGCTTTCCAAGGCAGCCCGAGATGCAAGGATTCAGCCGACAGGGCCCGCACAGCCGGACAGAGGCTCCGTCAAAACAGGCCTGCCATTAAGACTCGCCGGAAAGCTGTGCGATGCAGACAGCAACAGCTGCTGCTACCAGTAGAGCAGGGGGAGCGCTGCGAGGCAGATGGCAGCAGGTGTCGCCGATGACTCTTGCACTGTGGTTGAACAGGCCACTGCATTGCCCACGCAAATACCCCCCAGTTTGCTCTCTGCACTGGGGCAACGCAGAGACAAGGAAGAAGAAGAGGAGAAGGCATTTGAATTTATACCCTGCCCTTCACTACCCAAAGGAGTGTCGGAGCGGCTTACAATCTCCTTTCCCTTCCCCTCCACACGACAAACACCCTGTGAGGTAGGTGGGGCTGAAAGAGCTCTCTTGAGAACTGCCCTTGAGAGAACAGCTCTGGGAGAACTTGTGACTGACCCAAGGTCACCCCAGCAGCTGCATGTGGAGGAGTGGGGAATCAAACCCGGCTCTCCCAGATTACAGTCCACACTCCTAACCACTACACCAAACTGGCTCTCAAACAAGGTTGCCGAACTCCAGGTGGATCCTCGAGATCTCTCAGAATTCCAAATGAACTCTAGATTGCTCACCCTGGAGAAGGCAGATGCTTTGGAGGGTGGGCTTGAGGGCGTTACCCCCCTGCTGAGTTCCCTCCCCAGGCTCCACCCTCAAATCTTCAGGAATTTCCCAGTTTCCCTTGGCAAGCCTAGCAAGAGTCAAGCAACAATTCCTTGCCTCTGGACAGCTTCTGGCAAGGTCTGAAACCTATCTAGACAGGAGGGAACAGGGAAAAAACACAGTCCTGAAGGACCGGCCCCTGAACGCCTCTTTGTGTGAGCCGGAGGCTAAAAAACTGAGCTAGCTCACACTCACTCAGCTTAGAGGGAACACTGACAACTGAAGGAGCAGCCCTACTACCCTTGCAGCTGGAGTCCCACTTGACCCTTTCACCATCAGGAAGATGCCTTCTACCCACCACCCAGTCTTTCCAAGACGCCCAAAGTCTGCCTGGAAGCCATGCCTGTTATAAGCATGGAGAAAGGAAACTGCATGGCAAGCCGGCATGAGACGATGTTTAGAGTGTTGGACTAGAATTTGAACTCTGGTCCTCCCCAACTCCCTACTCGGCCCTGAAGCGAAGTGGGGGTCCTCCTCCCTAAGGCCCAATTTACACCTCCCCTCTGAAGTAGTTTGACTGCTGTCTTTTCCTACGCTCATTTCACACTGGTTTCAAATTCCAATCCCTGGGTCTGAAGAGTACGAAGCAACAGGATCTGTTTAAAGCAGTATAAGGCTAGCTGGACCACAGGAGGGCAATTAACGAATGTAAACAGTAATTTTTAAACTAGAACAAGTATGGTTCGAAACTAGAAACAGGTATAGACGGGTTTTTTAAAAAAAAAACTAGAATTATTCCAGCGGGAAAGTCAGATGTAGATTTGACCTTAACCATATCAGCTACCAGTGAGGGCATACCTCTCCTATGAGGCCGCTCATCTTTAGAAAACCCCACAACTAAAAGTAGTAGAAAAGATCAAAAGTCCAGCAGGAAGCGATTTTTCTCCAGGCCAGTATAGCTGGAGATCCTGGAGGGGGTTTTTTTTGGTCATCTTCTGGGCATGGAACAGGGGTCATTGGAGGTGTGGAGGAGGAGGTATTTGTGAAATTTCCTCCATCGTGTAGGGGGTTGGACGAAATGACCCTGGAGGTCCCTTCCAACTCTGTGATTCTATGATTCTACGACTAACAGAATTCGTGGCAGGGTATGAGCTTTCAGGAGTCACTGCTCACTTCTTCAGTAGCACCTTAAAGACTAACCAAATTTGTGGCAGGGTATGCGCTTTCACGAGTCACTGCTCCCTTCTTCAGTGACTCACGAAAGTAAAGGTTTCCCTTGCTCAAAAGCCGGTCGAATCCGACTCTAGGGGGCGGTGCTCATCTCTGTTTCCAAGCCGAAGAGCCAGTGCTGTCCGGAGACTTTTTCCATGGTCATGTGGCCGGCATGTCTAAATGCCGAGGTGCACGGAACGCTGTTATCTTCCCACCAAAACGGTACCTATTTATCTACTTGCAATGTCTTGCTTTCGAACTGCTAGGTTGGCAGGAGCTGGGGCCGGAGATGGGAGCTCACTCCGTCATGCGGCACTTGGGTCTCGAACTGCCAAGCTACCGTCCGGTCTGCAGCTCAGTGTCTTAACCTCTGAGCTACCATCTACCTCCTGCTACAGACAGACTAACATGACTGCCCATCTTGATCTGTCTCCACCACTAAAAAGAATACCAGAGCAAGAAGTAGAATCATGGGAGGCCAGCCCACTCAATGTGACCTGCCATCTGCTTGCAAAGAAGTTGTTCCACATAAGGGAAGAAGAGATTGGATTTATACACCCATCCGAAGGAGTCTCAGAGCGGCTTACAAACTCCTTTTCCCTTCCCCTCCCCACAACGGACACCCTGGGAGGTAGGTGGGGCTGAGAGAGCTCTGACAGACACTGCTCTTCTTCAAGAACAGCTGTGCCAGAACTACAGCTTGCCCAAAGTCACCCAGCAGCTGCAAGTGGAGGAGTGGGGAATCAAACCCGGTTCTCCCAGATTAAGAGTCCGCACACTTAATCACCACACCATACCGGAACTCTACTTTATTTATCGTATAACACAGGAAGCATATCATAATATAAAACATTATATTCAGGGGTCCGTTGGAGCGGGAGCGCACAGGAGCGCAGCTCCGGGAGTGAGGAGCCCAGGGGCGGGCACATGACCAAGCCCCGCCCCCTCCTCGGCTTCCCCGAGCAGTGCAGAGGCGCGGCGCAGCGCCCCGGGGAAAGCCCTGCTAGGGTCTTTATTGTTTTTTATGTTTTGTTTTAATATTGATAATTTTATCATTGTTCCTTTTATGACTGTGTGCTGCTTTTCCAGAGACTTGCTCAAGGTGGCATATACATTTGCTAAGTATACCATTTTTTATCTGGGCACATGGCACATAAGTACTGGAGAAATTTCACCCACCCTTCAGCAGCTTCCACATTATCAGTTTGGTGTAGCGGTCAGGAGTTGGACTCTAATCTGGGAGAACCGGGTTTGATTCCCCACTCCTCCACATGCAGCTGCTGGTGGTGCTTTCTGACACACTTCCGGTATGTTGGGGGGGGGGGGCATATGCAAATGAGGTATGCTAATGAGCTCCTGCACCTCTTTTTCTACAAAATGACCCCTGATTATATTTATCGTATACACATAGGAAGCGTCTCATCATATAACGACGGCCAAAAAACAATTCAACTGCAGCCAGCCAGAACACAGACGCAACGATGTGCAGGGTGTCATGTTGTAAAAGGGGTCCCATTCCCAGCCCGCCAACCAGGCTAGGAGTCTGTCCAGAGGAAGCCCAATGAGATCCGATCCGCACACCCGTTCCGACGCAATTCCTAACACGTCGCTCCCCAGAAAGCTGGAAGGTCTGAGATTGGGCTCACGCCTGCGGTAAGCACAGGTGATACCAGTACCCCATATGGTCTGCAGGCCCTATTCCACCCTGCCCTGCCCTCCTAGGGGTTCCGGACTCCCTGGAGGGGCTTTCCTTCCACTCCCGTTAAGTCCAGTTAAGGATGCAGTGAGCTAAAACGACAGCTTGTTAGCCCAACTTAGAAGAGGCACACGAAAGGCCGGTTTGGGGGCTTGCAAACATTGTAGATCAGGGGGCCTGTTTCTTCGTCCCTCTCGCCTGCCCTCCCACCGGAGTGTAACCACCCCTTCTCACGTGGGAGCAGACTTGAGGCAGCCTTCAACTGAATCAGGCCCTTGGCCCATCAAGGCCAGCATTGTCTTCTCAGTCTGGCAGCGGCTCTCCAGGGTCTCAGGCGGAGGGAGGTCTTTCCCATTCCCTACTGCCTGGTCCTTTTCAACTGGAGATGCCAAGAAGAGGAGGACGAGGAGGAAGAGCAAGACCTGCCCCCACCGCTGGACCTCCTGAGGGCACCTGGGGTGTTTTTGGCCCCTGTGTGACAGAGTGTTGGACTGGATGGGCCACTGGCCTGCTCCAACATTGGCTTCTCTTATGTTCTTATGTTTGAGAGGAGTTGGATTTATACCCCCGCCCTTCACTCCCCAAAGGAGTCTCAGAGCAGCTTACAATCTCCCCACAACAGACACCCTGTGAGGTAGGTGGGGCCGAGAGAGCTCTCTCGAGGACAGCTGCTGAGAGAACAGCTCTGAGAGAACTGTGACAGACCCAAGCTCACCCAGCTGGCTGCATGTGGAGGAATGGCAAATCCAACCCAGTTTGGTGCAGTGGTTAAGTGCACGGACTCTAATCTGGGAGAACCAGGTTCGATTCCCCACTCCTCCACTTGCACCTGCTGGATGGCCTTGGGCAAGCCGTAGTTCTGGCACAGCTGTCCTTGAAAAAGAGCAGTTTCTGTCAGAGCTCTCTGGGCCCCACCCACCTCCCAGGGTGTCTGTTGTGGGGAGGGGAGGGGAAGGGAAAGGAGGTTGTAAGCCGCTCTGAGACTCCCTTGGGTAGTGAAGGGCAGGGTATAAATCCAATCTCCTCTTCTTCTTCTTCCAGCATTTGTTGACACGGGAAGCACCACTGCTTAGGGCAGAGCACGAACATTTTCTATCGATCATCACCTGACGCAAGAAGCACGCACCCCTTCGGCGCATGTGTAACTCCTCACAAGAACCGATGCGCCACTCTGGTGGGCGAAGAGGAGGCAAAGCGCAGGCCACACAGTGAGAAAGCACGAAAAGTAGTTTAAAAGCCTGAGAAATGAGCAGATGCAAGCAGAACTTTAGAAAAAACTCACGGCGGGGCTTGCAAAAGAAACTCCCATTCCCACGACGACGTCTGGGGTAGGAGGAGTCGATGCCCACCTCCGATCCCAGCCAGCGGAGAATGGATCCTCCCAGAGAGAAACCAAATAAATAGAAACGAACAAGAAGAAGGGGGGGGGAGGCAAAAAGAAACTTTCCCATGAAAATATTTTATTTTCTTACAGAACAGGATACACCTGCAAGACTTAACACCAGAGGGCTGTGGCCTTAATTCCTGGGTTGATGGAACCCTCTGCTGGCAAGACAAGGAACCGCACCCCCAAAATCTAAATCCTCCCCCTCCAACTAGTGCAGGGGTGGGCAAACTTGCTCCAGCGTAAGAGCCACCTAGCACAGGGGTGGCCAAACTTGCTTAACGTAAGAGCCGCATAGCATAAACATCAGATGTTTGAGAGCCACAAGACAGGAACAAATATTTCCTGCTTTTATTGGAAAAGAAGCAGATTGGCTTTTTATTAACATTAAACGAGACGGCCAAAAATAATAACAAAAGGGGTAAAAGCAGATATTGATGATATTAATTTGTCCAATGATATTTGTTTGCTCATGATACTTAGCTTCCCCAGCCGCCCTGCCAGGAGCCACATAATATATGTGAAAGAGCCGCATGCGGCTCCCGAGCCACAGTTTGCCCACCCCTGATCCAGGGCATCGGGTGAACAAGTTTGGCTCCTGGTATTTCGTTGCTCAACACAAGGTGCACCCACAAGCCTTCCTGGACCCACGTCTTGGGCATGGAGCACCCCAGCAGCAGGGTAATGCGGACTGCCTCCTCCGCCACTGACCGCAACCCACGTCCCATGTGGCACATCATCAGCTCTTCCCAGAACCACCCCAAAGAGCTGAAGGCCACAGGACCAGCACATACAACATGCAAAACTAAATCACAGCCTATGAGTAAAAAGAAAAGAAAGGCTGCCTTTGCCACAACATGCGCACACCACACTTCCAAGGCCCTCTTGATTGATAATAGCTCAACACCCACTTGGCGTTTCCAGAAAGGAAGTTTCAGGAACCATTGCAGGCAATGCTCAGACATGCTGGAACACAGAGAGAGAAAGCTTTCTAACTGAGAGAGAAGCCAGCTAGGTTTAAGAAGGGGAGGGGAGGAGGGGCAGAAACTTCCCCAGACGTGAAGAGTCTTATGAAATACATGAAGGGATTTTTAAAATAAAAAGAAACGAAAAGGTTATCCTAAGCTGTTCTTTGATTCCCTGCCCATCAAATGCCAAAGCTGGGACGCACGCGCCAGGCGCAATCGTTTTGGCAGGAGAGCCCCCGCGGCAGCGCATGCCAAAAGAACACGTCGCAAAACCTCCAACACGTCGCAACAAATTAAGGCTCTGGATTCCCTCTGGAACAGAAATCTCAGAGACGGGCCTGAATCCCAGATTCTTGCTCACCGATTGCGTCCCAAAAGTGGCAACGGCCGGCGCAGCTTTTAAAAACCATAAAATACCCTGCCGCTTCTACCAGACTAGGACAGACCCACATGTGCAGTCACATCTGGCAACATCTCAGCCGGAACAAGAGGACTCAGATAACATCAGCCGCTCTCTGATCCGATACAAAGTTTGTGTCCGGCGGCACCTTTAAGACCAACCAAGTTTAATTCTGGGTGTAAGCTTTCGTGGGCATGCCCACGAAAGCTTCTACCCAGAATTAAACTTGGTTGGTCTCAAAGGTGCCGCCGGACTCAAACTTTGTTCTGTTGCTTTGGACCAACCCAGCTACCCACCTGAATCTATCTCTGCTTTGATGACCTTTAAACAACATTTATTCCGGCCTGTTTTTAAGGAACCACTGGACTCCCTATTTTATCCAACAAAGCAGAATGTCTACCACTCCAGAAATGCCTTCTTTCAGGCCTCTAACATGGATATCCCTAGACGCATCAGCTAAGAACATCTGTTGCTGACCTGTAAGCACAGAAAGCGGGTCCGGATCGCACCAGAACCCGCTGCATTTTTAAAAAAAAAGAGAGACAGAGCTCCAACTCAAACCACCAGTCCCCTTTTTAGGTCCACACCGGCATCGCAAACCCCCAAGAAGATCCCTGACTTCATCCTATCAAGCCGCCCGCTGTCCCGGACAGCAACGCAAAGTCTCGAAAGGTGGCCCGGCCCCATGAGCCAACAGCCTGGATTTTGCAGAAGTCTGCTTCGAGCAGGGACGGTCTATCCCATGACCCAGCCGGCCAAAAAGCCCATCTTGCAATTTCCTCATCGAGTCATAGCTTAAAGTGCACTGCCAGCAAAAAAGAGAGAGACAGACAGAAAGGAAAAGGAAAGGGGGGGGGGGGACACCACAAGATATAAAAACCCACGTCCGCTCACAAAACCGTGCCCACCGCTAAACACGACAGGAAAGAACAATAAATACGAAGCGCGCACAGATCAGCAGAACGTTTTACAGCAAGCCACGCAAAGCCTCCAGGGGAACCCAAGTCAGGCCGAGAAACGGACAAGGTCCCCAAAGCCGGAGCAAAGGAAACTGACTTGGTTTCAAGCAAAGCCACCCACTCCCCAGTCAATGTTCCCTCTAGGCTGAGTTAGTGTGAGCCAGCTCACAGACTTTTAGCCTCCAGCTCACCCCCTTTTTGTCTCCGCTCAGGAAGGAGGGCTCCAGAGCCCAATCGCTCGCTCACAACTTTAACGCCAGTAGCTTACAAAGCAGATTGTTTGCTCACAGGACTCCACAGCTTAGAGGGAGCATTGGTCCTAGTTGACGGGAGGCCGTTCGGGACCCTGGAAGGAGACTGACCCCTGGGGACCAGTGTTATTTATTATTATTTCCCTCTAAGCTGAGTTCGTGTGAGCTAGCTCACAGTTTTTTAGCCTCCGGCTCACACATTTTTGCCTTTGCTCAGGAAGGAGGGCTCCAGAGCAAACTGATTTAGGCAGTCGCCAAATCGCTCACTCACAGCATTAATGCCAGTGGCTCACAAAGAGGCATTTTTGCTCCCAAGACTCCACGGCTTAGAGGGGACATTGCTGGGGACCACAGCTGACACGCCCACCGTGCTCCACGCCCACAGCCCTCTGCAGTTTCTCAAACTCCCATTTCCAGGCACACGGCACTCCTGCAAGCGGAGTTTTTAAAAAGGGCTCAGAGCAGCAAGGCGTGGAACTCCCCGCATCAGTCTGGCTTGGACCAGTTTTCCGTAAGTGCCAAAGATGGATATCCAAAGAGGTGTCCCATCCAAAGCAGTAAGGGAGGGGGGGTTCTGCTACAGAAAACCTCTCCCCAACCCCTGGCCAACAATCCAGGTTGTTCACAGAGTGCCACACGTTTCCCACAGTACATAATCACAGGACGAAGAGCTCGGGGGGAAAAGGGCCAGCTCAAAGGGCCCATGTCCCGGCCCCACCAGCCATGACCACACCTCTCTCCTCCTCATGGAGAACACCTCCCCCAACAAAAGGGAGCCTGCCCCCAGCTAAAGAGGTTCTCCAAAATAGGAAGGACTGGGTCGAAAGGCAGGAGAGTTACGGGGGGGGGGGCACAATTCAGGGCACCCCAGATCAGACGGGAGACGCAGGTGGCTACAGGCAACCAGGGAGAGGGCAGAAGAAGTTTGCTTCCCCCTATCCCCCCCCCCCCCAAAGCAGATTCTAAACACAATTTTTGGGTTCCTGGAAGGCACAGGTGCTAGAAGGCAGGCCACCCACTTAGAGGACCCAATTCCAAGGTCCAAGAAGGTGGCTCACCCATATAGGGGACCCAAACCCTAAATAAGGGAGGGGTAGGAGAAGAGAAAGCGGACAGGGTCTTCCCAGCAGATGGGAAGGGGGCAGCAGGGGCTGCAAGAGGCAAGGAGTGGGGAGGAGAAAACGGAGGAGAGAGGGGGAGATGGAAAGGGGGGGGTTTCTTTCTGGAAGGGGTCTGGGGAATGACCTCCCCCCCCCTCCAAAAAAAAACCCTATAAAATTTAAAGTTGGAAAGAGAGGCTGGAAGAGTCAAGGAAACGTTATCCAGATCAATGCTCCCTCCGAGCCGTGGAGTCTCCTGAGCAGAAATTCTATTTTGTGAGCTACTGGCATTCAAGTTGTGAGCGAGCGATTTGGCTGCTCCGGAGCCCTCCTTCCTGAGCGAAGACAGAAATGTGTGAGCCAGAGGCTAAAACACTGTGAGCTAGCTCACACTAACTCAGCTTAGAGGGAACACTGATCCAGACCTGTTAGCTAGGCTGGAAACGGGGGAGGGCGAGAGGGGAAGCTTTGATGGGAGACTGGGCAAAGGTACTTGAGCCGGCGTTTGGGGGCGGGGGACGCGGGGGAGAGCGGAGGCTGCAACCTGCCGCGCTGGGGGGGGGGGGGGATCGGGAATCGGGGCCGCGCCCCGGGAAAGCCGCGTCCGGGGCGCCCCGGGAGGACGGCAGAGCCGGTGCTCGAGCGCGCGGCCCCGGGGCGCGTCTGGGCGGAGGCAAAGGGAGCCGGCGGAACTCCCCGCCACTGGGGGAGGAAAGGTCCGGCGCAAGGCTCCCTCCAGGCTTGTGAGCCAACACCCTACTTTGTGAGCCGCTGGCATCCCAGTTGGGAGCGAGCGATTCGGCCGCTGTGTCAACGGGTCTGCTCGGGAGCCCTCCTTCCCGAGCGAAGGCAAACACGGGGGAGCCGGAGGCTGACAAACCGGCGCCCTTGTTCTCACGAGACTCAGCTTAGAGGGAACACTGGCGTAGAAAAAAAGGGGAAAAAACCCAAACGAAGAGGCAAAGAGTCCCCCCCTCGCCATTCCCCAAGCCCCTGCGATGTGAAAGCGGCATTGCCGGGGGACGGCGGGCAACTGGTGGCGGCGAGCAGGCTGCAGCCGGGGGACACGGCCAAGACCTTCAGGGATCGCAAAGGGACGGGGAGCCCGAAGAGGAAAGCGCGGCCCCGGCCTCTCGACGGCGCGTTTCTCGGGAGTAAGACACACGCGCCCCTTCCCAAGCCAGGGCCCCGATCCGCGGGCCTTACTCCCGAGGAGGCGCGCCCCGGATCGGGGCCCCGCGCCGCCCCCTCGTCTCCCCGGGGCCCCGATCCGCGCGGCTTACCCGAAGTAGGCGGCGGAGGGTCCCGGGGCGCAGGCCAGCAGGAGGAGGAGGAGGAGGAGGCGCAGCAGGAGGAGGGGCGGCCCTAGGAGCGGCCCGGAGGCGGAGGAGACGGAGCAGAGCCGGCGCCGCAGGCGGGGTCCATCCAGCATTTTGCTGCGGCGCTCGGGCTGACCATTGCGGTCCTTCCCCCCGCCGAGCCGGATTCCCCGCCCGCCCGGCCCGCCGGCGCCCCTTTATAGGCGGCCGCCGCCAGCTGGGGCGAGGGGGCGGGGCTGGCCGCCGGCGGGGGCGGGGCTGAGGCCCGGCCCCGCCCCCGAGGCCCGGCCGCGCTGGGGCGAAGGGGCGGGGACGCCGCCGCCAGGGGGCGGGGCTGGCCGCCGAGGCCCCGCCCTGCTGGGCCCGGGCAGGGCGGCCGGCGAGCTCCTGCTGCAGAGTGGCCGCGGCCACCTTTGCACGAACCGATGAAGCCAAATGCAAAGGCAGAGTCGTCGCGGGCCCTCTAAGCCGAGGGAGGGTGAGCTGGCGCACAGGGTTTTTAGCCTCCAGCTCACCCAGTGTTGCCTCCGCTCGGGCGGGAGGGCTGCAGAGCAAACGCATTGACCCAGCAGCCCGGGCGCTCGCTCGCAACGCGAATGCCAGGAGCTTACAGAGTAGAATTTCTGCACAATTTCTCCACAACTATAGAGGGAGCCTGGCTCGCAACCGGTGCTCCCTCGGAGCGGAGGGAGTGTGAGCCAGCCCGCCGTTTTTTTGAGCCTCTGGCTCACGCGTCTTCGTCTCAGCTCAGGAAGGAGGGCTCCGGAGCACACTTGTTGCTGCGGCAGCCAACCCGCTCGCTCGCAACTTGCATGCCGGCAGCTCCCGACGTAAAAAGTTTGCTCCCAAGACTCCGCAGCTTAGGGGGAGCTTTGGTTGTGGGAATCAGAGGGCCAGTGCGTTGGAAACCGCCCTTGCAAAAGGGTGATTCTGAGCGGGCGTTCCCACTGCACGGATCCAGCACGGCTGCAAAGAAAGATGCAAAGGCGGCGTCGTGGGCGTCAGAAGCCTCGCTGGTTGGAAAACCGGACTTGCAAAAGGATGATTCTGAGCTATTTCTAGGGACCGTTCCACGAATCAAGCACCGTTGCAAGAAGCGAACGGGGAAAATGTGGGGAGTCGAGATTGTTGGGAAAGGGAAACAGTTATGGAAACTTGCAAAATGACCGTGGTGGTTAGATTATTATTACTGTCGCTCAAAGAGAGCGCTGATGGCAGAGGCAAAGGTCTAGATCCGGCGGCCAAACTTGCTGAACATGAGAGCCCCATACAATAAATGTCAGAGGTCTGAGAGCCGCGTGACAGGAACAAATATTCCGCACATGTTTATTTTGGAAAATATGCAGATTTGCTTTTTATGAACATTAAATGGGACTGCCAAAAATAAAAAAGAAAGATTGTAAAATAGATATGGATAATGATATTTATTTACCCAATGATATTTGTAGGCTGGGAGGGGGGGGGGCTTTGAGAACGCATTTAAAGTTAAAGTTGCTTTCTTTCTCTGCTTCCCCACTGCCTCAAGCCTACCCAGGGAGGGGGACACTGGTTGGGGAAGGGAAGACAGATTGGGGAGGCATGCCTCCCCTTTGCTTGCCCAGCCGCCCTGCTGGGAGCAGCCACAGTTTGGCCACCCCTGGTCTAGATTGTTGGAAACCGACCATAGAAGCTTGCAAACTTCCCAGTTTGGTGTGGTTGTTAGGAGCGCGGACTCTAATCGAGAGGAACCAGGTTTGATTTCCCCCCCCCTCCTCCACATGCAGCTGCTGGTGTGGCCTTGGGCCAGTCACAAGTTCTCTCAGAGCTGTTCTCAAGAGCAGGGGTCATTTCGTAGAAAAAGAGGTGCAGGAGTTCATTAGCATAACTCATTTGCATAACTCATTTGCATATGCCACACCCCCTAACATACCAGAAGTGTGTCAGAAGGCAACACCCACCCTTCAGGCTCCACTCCACAGGTGAGTGAAACTGACCTGCTCTTCCTCCATTCCCTTCCCCATCCAATAGTTGGTGCAATAAAAAGAAGCGTAAAGAACACACCCTCATTCTCTTCCTGCTCCCTTGAAACCACCAGGTTTCCAGTAGACTGGAGATACCCAGGACATGTGCACCACCCATCCCTTCCCCTTCCCCTCCCCTCAACAAGACACCCTGTGAGGTAGGTGGGGCTGAGAGAGGTCTTTTGAGAACTGCTCATGAGAGAGCAGCTCTGAGAGAACTTGTGACTGGCCCAAGGTCACACCAGCAGCTGCATGTGGAGGAGTGGGGAATCAAACCCGGTTCTCCCAGATTAGAGTCCAACTCCTGACCACTACACCAAACTGATGGGGTGGAAGCTGCTGAAGGGTTGGTGAAATTTCTTCAGTACTTATGTGCCATGTGCCCAGATATGGTATACTTAGAAAATTTATATGCCCCCTTGAGCAAGTCTCTGGAAAAGCAGCACACAGTCATAAAAGGAACAATGATAAAATTATCAGTATTAAAACAAAACATTAAAAACAACAAAGACCCTAGCAGGGCTTTCCCCGGGGCGCTGCGCCTCTGCACTGCTTGGGGAAGCTGAGGAGGGGGCGGGACTTGGTCATGTGCCCGCCCCCTGGGCTCCTCACTCCCGGAGCTGCGCTCCTGTGCGCTCCCGCTCCAATGGACCCCTGCTCAAGAGCATTCCTCAGAAGAGCTCTCTCAGCCCCACCTACCTCACAGGCTGTCTGTTGTGGGGAGGGGGAGGGGGAGGAAATCGTAAGCCTCTCTGAGTGGCGCCAAACTCCTCCTCCTCCTCCAAAATGATGGTTATTAGCTATTATTAGAAATTGTTGGACGAATGGAGCACTGATGCAAATGCAGATGGGGAGAGTTCTGGAAATCAAAATCTAGATTAGTTATGGATTTTCCGGGCTGCATGGCTGTGGTCGTGGTACTGTAGTAGTCGTTCTTTATTGTGAAGCTGTTCTCTTTCAGAAGGAAACTGGTAGCCCGACATTTAAGATGGTTTCCTAGGACTTATTGTCTATGAATTTCAATGGTATTGCTCCTTGGAAGCGCACAGTGCAATTAGCAGCAATTTCTATGTCGCGTGTGTCACCCTGAAGAAGAACCTCGAAATGGGGTATTGTCCGGATTCTTCGTCTTTTGTGACTTTGGAATTATTCCATGTTGGATATAGACCTTTCTCACAATTGTTACACTATTTATTTATTTATTATTTATCTATTTCGATTTATATCACGCCTAGCCAGCAAAGCCAGCTCTAGGTGGCTAACAACATAAAATCGAAAACGTACAGGGGTTAAAATAAGCAACATATAAAATTTAAAATCACATTCAAATACAGCTAAACAATGAAATCAAGCAGATGGCAGCGAATACTAAACCAGCACCAAAGACAGCATCCTACTTACTTCCGGCCAGGAGTTTTCCACCACAGATGTTCTAGGGTGACTCACCAGCCACCTACTAAGGGCCATTCCCTCCAGCGGCGGATCCAAAAGCCTGGTGGAAGAGCTCCGCTTTGCAGGCCCTGCGGAACTGCAAAAGGTCCCGCAGGGCCCTGATGTTCTCCGGGAGCTTGTTCCACCAGTGGGGAGCCGCCACCAAGAAGGCCCTATTCCTAGTGGTTGCCGACCTGGCCTCCCTCAGGCCCAGAACGGTCAGGCGATGAGTGCCTGACCGCAGTGCTCTCTGGGGTGTATACGGGGAAAGGGGTGTATACTAGATAAATATATCTCTGGGGTGTATACTAGATAAATATATTGTTCAATTTGTTTTTGATATTGGTATTATTTATCATTGTACTCTGTAGTGTTGTACATTGCACAGTTTTTTGTATATTGTGTTTCTTGCACACTGTGTATTCCGCCTTGGCTTCTATCCCCAGAGGTGTAACACCACAAGATGGGGAGAGTCTTGGAAATCCAAGGCCAGATTGTCAGAAACTGGTGACAGAAACTCATAGAATGGTTAGGAATTGATGGGAACAGAATTGAAGGCTCGTAGCTCTCTGCTGGGGAGGGGACGGGCTGTTCTTCTTGGCTTGCTGGGGAGGGGATGGGCTGTTCTTCTTGGCTTGCATTTGCTGGTGAACATGCCGAAGGCTCTGCAGAGCTTCTCGGCGGCCTCGTTTCCCTGCCCTGCTAACAGGCTGTAGAACCACAGTATGACCCTGCCTTCAAGTCATAGCTGACGTATGGAGGCCCTGTAGGCTTTTTAAGGACAGAGACAAACAGAAGTGGTTTGCCCTTGCCTGCCTCTGCATAGCAATCTTGGACTTTCTTCCCATCCAAGCACTAACCGGGGCCGAACCTACTTAGCTTCCAAGATCTAGAGAGATCAGGCTGGCCTGGGCCACCCAGTTCAGGGCAGAGACAAACAGAAGTGGTTTGCCCTTGCCTGCCTCTGCATAGCAACCTTGGACTTCCTTGGTGGTCTCCCATCCAAGTACCAACCAGGGCCGAACCTGCTTAGCTTCCAAGAACTGGTGAGATCAGGCAAGCCGGGACATCCAGGTCAAGGCAAGAGACAAACAGAAGTGGTTTGCCATTGGCTGCCTCTGCGTAGCAACCACAGACTTCCTTGGTGGTCTCCCATCCAAGCACTAACCCCCCGGGCTGACCCTGCTTAGCTTCCAAGAACTGGTGAGATTAGGCAAGCCAGGACATCCAGATCAAGGCAAGAGACAAACAGAAGTGGTTTGCCCTTGCCTGCCTCTGCGTAGCAACCACAGACTTCCTTGGTGGTCTCCCATCCAAGCACTAACCCCCCGGGCCAATCCTGCTTAGCTTCCGAGATCTGGCGAGATCAGGCTAGCCTGCACCAGCCAGGTCAAGGCAAGAGACAAACAAGAGGTGGTTTGTCATCATCTCCCTCTGAGTAGCAACCCTGGACTTCCGCGGGGGTCTCCCATCCCAGTATCAAAAAGGGCCAACCCAGCTTAGCTTCCAAGATCTGATGAGATTGGGCTAGCCTGAGGCCATCCAGGTCAAGGCGAGAAACATTCAGAAATGGTTTGCCCGGGGGAATTTTTATGGAAAAGAGCTATGAGCATATCAACATGTTATAGTCTTAAAGAAAATTGTTATAAAATGATGTATAGATGGTATATGACGCCTACGAAAATTGCAATTATTACTAAACATGTATCTAACAAGTGTTGGAAATGTAAACAAAAAGAAGGTCCCTTTTATCATATGTGGTGGACTTGTGAGAAAGCGAGGAACTGTTGGTCAAGGATACATGATGAAATGCAAAAAATTTTGAAATGTACTTTTAAAAAAACACCAGAATTGTTTTTGCTAGGTCTTAAGTTAGAAGATATAGACGTCAGTAAACGGACAATGATATGGTATATGGTGACAACCGCAAGAATGGTTTATGCACAGAACTGGAAGAATGAAAGAATTCCAGAGCTTTGGGAATGGCTCAGAAAATTCGTATTTTTGGCTGAAATGGACAAATGGACTAAGAAACTGAACAATCAAGAGTCTATGACATTTTTAGAAGAATGGAAGGACCTGCAAGAATATACAGAAAAGTGTACAGAATTAAAAGGAAACATATTTACATTTTCTAACTATTGAAAAATCTGTAGTAACTGTATATTTATCTAACATTTTTAGGAATGAAATAATATAGGAAAACATTAGAGGTATAGATGTTATAGAAAAAGAGCTAAATACTTAATTTTTTAAATTAGTAATTTACCTGTTAGTCTAAGTTTAAATACAGGTGTGGGGTCTGCTGGAAGCCTAAAAGGGGGGAGGAGGAGGAAAATAAAAAGAGGTCGGTAAAAAATAAGATAAATGTACTGTTTAATGAAAATTGTGACTTCAATTAAAAAAAATTTCAAAAAAAAAAAAGAAATGGTTTGCCCTTGCCGGCTTCTGTGCAGCAACCCTGGACTTCCTTGGTTGTCTCCCATCCAATCCCGACCCTGCTTAGCTCTCCGGATCTCATGAAATCTGGCGAGCCTGGCCTGTTTAGGTCCAAGGCAACTTGTAGATTTGGTGGTGGGAAATGCCACCGAGTTGCAGCCAATGTATGATGACCCCAGAAGGTTTCCAAGGCAAGAGACACGGACACAGGCTTTGGATGGCCTGCCTCTGCGTTGCCATCCTGGACTTCTTGGTGGTCTCCCACCCAAGTAGTAACCAGGGCCAACCCTGCTTAGCTTCCAAGATCTGTTGCGATCGAGCTAGCCTGGGCCATCCAGCTCAGGGAGCGCAAAAGTGTCACTACCAGGGGTCATTTCATAGAAAAAGAGGTGCAGGAGCTCATTTGCATAACTCGTTTGCATATGCCACACCCCCTAACATGCCGGAAGTGTGTCAGAAGGCGACACCCACCCCTCAGGCTCCACTCCACAGGTGAGTGAAACTGACCTGCTCTTCCTCCATTCCCTTCCCCATCCAAGACTTTGTGCCATAAAAATAAGCGTAAAGAACACACCCTCATTCTCTTCCTGCTCCCTTGAAACCACCAGGTTTCAAGTAGACTTGAGAGACCCAGGACATGTGCACCACCCATCCCTTCCCCTTCCCCTCCCCACAACAAGACACCCTGTGAGGTAGGTGGGGCTGAGCGAGGTCTTTTGAGAACTGCTCATGAGAGAACAGCTCTGAGAGAACTTGTGACTGGCCCAAGGTCACACCAGCAGCTGCATGTGGAGGAGTGGGGAATCAAACCCGGTTCTCCCAGATCAGAGTCCAACTCCTGACCACTACACCAAACTGATGGGGTGGAAGCTGCTGAAGGGTTGGTGAAATTTCTCCAGTCCTTATGTGCCATGTGCCCAGATAAAAAATGGTATACTTAGCAAATTTATCTGCCACCTTGAGCAAGTCTCTGGAAAAGCAGCACACAGTCATAAAAGGAACAATGATAAAATTATCAGTATTAAAACAAAACATTAAAAACAATAAAGACCCTAGCAGGGCTTTCCCCGGGGCGCTGCGCCTCTGCACTGCTCGGGGAAGCCGAGGAGGGGGCGGGGCTTGGTCATGTCCCCGCCCCCTGGGCTCCTCACTCCCGGAGCTGCGCTCCTGTGCGCTCCCGCTCCAACGGACCCCTGGTCACTACAAGGATAATTAACCTCTTTGTAAGGGAAGGGTGCTTGGAGAGTCCTTTTTTTTCCACCTTAGCTCCTAATATTAGGACCGTAGGTCACCCGACACAAATGACTGGCAGCAAGCTGAAAACTGGCCAAAAATATGTGTATAATCTGAGGTTGCCAACTCAGGATTGGGAAACGGCTGGAGATTTGGGGCTGGAACCTACAGAAGCCAGAAAATGAGGAAGGGGAGGCCCTCAGCAGGAGTCCACCCTCCAAAGCTAGCATTTTCTCCAGGGGAACTGATCTCCATCCTCTGATGGTCAGTAGTAATTATGAAAGAACCCCAGGCCCCACCTGGAGGTTGCCAACCTATAGCCGCAGGCAGGGCTTTTTTTGTAGAAAAAGCCCAGCAGGAACTCATTAGCATAATAGGCCACACCCAATGGCAGGAACTCATTAGCATATCAGGCCACACTCCTGACAGTACAGATTATTAGCATATTAGACCACACCCCCGTGTTACCAGAAGTGTGGTCATCCAGCCACACCCACCTTTTGCTTCTTATTCTGTTCACCTTGGTTGTTGTCAGAACCCAGGGCTTTTCTTGTAGCAGGAACTTCTTTGCATGTTAGGCCACACACCCCTAATGTAGCCAATACTTATGAGTTTCTGCGGTTGGGTGTGGCCTGTTATGCTAATGAGTTCCTACTGGGCGTGGCCAACTCAGGAGCCAGCCGGAACTCCGTTCCTGTGCGTTCCTGCCCAAAAATAGCCCTGGCCACAGGCACTGATGGCTTTAGATAGATTCGTGGAGGATGGGTCTCACGGTGACCAAAGGGAACCTCCTTGTTCAGAGGCAGTCGGCTTCTGAATCCCAGACCGATTTCCCACGAGGCGCTGCTCCAGCGTCGTTCCTCCCTTTGCCCCAATTGCATGCTTGAATTTACCACTATTTGCCCTGCGCCGCATTTTGACCCGCGGCTTCACCCAAATTCCCCCGCGGCTTCAGCGATCCTCAAAAAACAAGATTAGCACTTCTTTTTTCTTTTCCAGATTGAATGTCTTTCTGTTACTTATGACTATGGACAATTTTACTCGGCATGAAATTATCACAACTAGCACATTAAAAATATAGTGTACCCGAACAATTATTACAACCAGAATTTACTTTTTAAATAATATTTATTTGTAATTGTAACAAATGGAGCAACAATCTCCTGAACTGTTCACTAGTTTATGGGGAACAGACAAAAAACCCCTCCACAAAACAATTTGTCAAAATCCAAAAGCAACAATGATTCATATTTCCTCTCCACAGTATTAAATAAAAATTTAAATACCCATTCCCATAAAAAGAGTTGAAGAGGGGGGAAGTGTGTAGAAGGAACAGTGGGACTTAGTTTCAGTGAATGCATCTTCTTCTTGCTTTGGAGAGTTCAGTTTGTAACCTAGGAGTTCCTTGTCCTCTTTGCACAGAAATTAAATTAATCTGATAACCATGCATATTTTTTAGAAATGGTTTGGAAAATATTTGAACACCTTGTCTTAAAATATTTTATGCACCATGTTAAAATAAAATGTTCCATAATCAATTTCTTTTCTTTTCTTTTTTCAGTTCTTCAGGGGGAAAAAACAAACAAGGCTTCAGGGAAAAAATGGGAGAAAACCAGTTTCCCCCCGAATTTTTCCAGTTTTTTCCCAGGCCTTCACATCTCTACCTAGAGATCTGTTGCAATACCGGGAGATCTCCAGCTACCACCTGGAGCCTGGCAACCTGACTCCCTACATATCTGACAAAGACTCTCCACAGCTCATACCCCGAAAATCTTGTTGACCTCTAGGGTTCCCCTGGACTCGAATTTGCACGTTCTAAATGCAATCAAACCTTGAATCTCGCCATTCCTCCCCAGACTGATACGGCCGTGCTATCTTAATTTAATCAGGCCCACTTTCATTCAAGCCGAAGCCATTCTCTTAGGGTGAATTGTTAACCTTTAGGCTGAATAAACCCTCCCTGGCCAAGCATTTTGGAATGTACCCAGATAGCTTCATTGGCCGGCCAATTTAGTTTCTGTCCGATTTCACTTGCATTGCGAGGCCTTTGTTATGGTTAAGCCTGTCAAAAAACAACGTGGCGGGGATACGTTTCATGACGCCACGGCCAAGGTTGCAGTCTCCTTATCAAGCCCGCGCTGGTGATTAGAGCATTGTACGAGGCCTGATCGATAAATGATAAGCCACCGCCAAGGAAGGTTTTGATTTGGGGCGGGTCTGCTCCCACTCTTCAAACTGAATCACCGTATCGCGTGGTACAAATTCCTGGCTCCAATTTACTTTGTCTTCAAAACCAGCCTCTGATGCTAACAGATTCAAATCTCCAGTCACCTGTACAGTTCCCTGGGCGACTTCTCTCTCTGCATGATCTAATCGCACGGGTTTATTTTGAGGGTAAGATGGAGGAAGAGATACGCATGCCATGCTAGGTGCCTTGTTGGAATAAAAGGGTGTATTTTGGGGAGGGGGAATGGAAAAAATACTTTCTGAATGATGGCAGGAAGGGTTGCACCAGTGCTTAGTTCTTGTGGCCCTTTCTTACACACCCAGAGAAATGCCAATCGCCACTTTGGTGTCAAGAAGCAATTTTTCTCCAGGCCAGTTTGGCCAGAGACCCTGGAGGGTTTTTTGTCATCTTCTGGGTGTGGAATAGGGGTCACTTATTCCCCTATTGGGTGGGGGGGTAGTTGTGAATTTCCTACATTGTTCAGGGGGTTAGACTAGATGACCCTGGAGGTCCCTTCCCACTCTATGACTCTATGATTTATTGAAAACAGCTCTTGGAAATATGGAGACCAGTCACCGAAATGTTCAAATCTAACAGCAGACAGGAAATCTGCAAATGTCAAGAGTCAGCTCCCGTCAAATGCTCCAAACCATCCTGAATGGCCACCATTAAAAAAACACCTCAGGGGTCATTTCGAGCAGGAGCTCGCGGGAGCGCAGCTCCAGGAGTTGGTGTCAGCCCCCGCCCCCGCGGGGGAATGCCTGCTTGTGTCATGGCTGCAGCAAAATGACCCCGTCCCCTGGAAAGGTCCTTGTTCCTCCGACCAGCCTTCTGAAGGCTTCAGCCACCACTGAAGCTATCCTCCCAGAATAGTGGTATTTCTGAGGCTCAAATTAGTAGCTGTCCCCTCTCTGCCAGCTCTCTCTCTCTCTCTCTCTCTCTCTCTTCTTTCTTTCTTGCCTTCTGACATACTTCTAGTGATGTCAGGTGGTGTAGCATATGCAAATAAGTTATGGTAATGAGTTATGTTAATGAGCTCCTGCACCTCTTTTTCTACGAAATGACCCCTAGATACGCTCATGACCGTTTAAACATGTGACGTCCCCAGAGCTACGCTCAAGCGATCTGAACAATTTAATGTTTCTGACGGTCCCCTGATCTTTATTAACTTTATAAACTGAAAGGGTACCTAGAGGAAAAGCAGCGTGGCGGCGCTTTTACCATTTTAGTCCATTGCATGTGCAGAAAAACAAGTATATGGTGAGGCGCATATGCGTATGCGCAGGCAGGATTAAAAAAAAAAAAGCCGACTGCACAGCTCCTTATGGTGGATGCCATCTAGACAATCCACTGTGGGAGTCACACACATGGTAAAGCGCTTCGTGGGTGAGCTGTCTGGTCGTGCAACGCTGGATCAAAAAGATTTAGTTCAAATTACAGCCGGACCAATGGCGGGATTAGCTGCCCATCTGAACACACCCTGAAAGTGGATTATTTAGTGTGGGTAACCACAGCCGGAAATTCAGAGCATCAGAAGGGTGGCAGGGGTGTGTGAATGTAAAACACAAGTGGAAATAGATTTTAAATACTGGTTGCATTGGGAGCCCAGCCCCATTTAATCACCCCATTCTCCTAATCTACTAGCATAGCCTGATCTCGTCAGATCTCAGAAGCGAAGCAGGGTCAGCCCTGGCTGATATTTGGATGGGAGACCCCCAAGGAAGTCTGAGGTTGCTACACAGAGGCAGGCAGTGGCAAATCACCTCTGAACATCTCTTGCCTTGAAAACCCCATGAGGGTCACCATATGTCAGCTGTCAAGGGCAATACTCCCTCTAAACTGTGGAGTCTTGCGAGCAAAAATTCTACTTCGTGAGCTACTTGCATCTAAGTTGTGAGCGAACGGTTTGGCTACTGCATAAATCAGTTTGCGCTGGAGTCATCCTTCCTGAGTTAAGACAAAAATGGGTGCGCCGGAGGCTAAAAAACTGTGAGCTAGCTCACACTGATTTAGCTTAGAGGGAACCCTGGTCAAGGGCACTTTTCACCACCAATCTTTCAGCTGCTCCCAGAGTTCAGAGGCAAAATCCAGTTGGAAAGTGCATTGGAAGCGGATTGAAAGTGGATTATTTAGCGTGTGATTGCAGCCTAGAAAACCTAGCTTCAAATCCCCATTTTGCTGCGAGCTTTGGGAAAGTCATGCTCAGCCTAACCTAACTCGCAGGGGTGTCCTGAGGATTATATGGGGAAGGGAGAACCTCATGGGCGCGTGCGGTTCTCCCTTCCCACATTTTCATCTCACGACAAGCCTGGGAGGTGGGCTAGGCTGACAACACCTAGCCAAAGGTCACCCGGTAAGTTTCATGGCAAGCAGTGATTTGAAAGTCACTCACTCCAGGCTTGGTCCAAGAATCCAGCCACAACCCTACGCTGTCTGTCTCGCAGATTTACGTCTTATCATTCCTCCAAGGTGGCTGAGGGGTGCATATGATTTACCCCTCCCCCTTTTTAGGCTCACAACAACCCCGGGTGGTAGGCAAAGCTGAGTGTGAGTGGTTGGCTCTGAACATGCTTCAGGGCAGAGCAGGGATTCGAACCCGGGTCATGGAAATCCAAGCCTGGCACACTAACTGTAGCACAACACTGGCCCCGGTCACACGAGCAAGATAATCTCACGGCTGTTTGCACCGGAGTAACGTGACCCACAGTCGCACCATCACACAGGTCTGTGAAGCTGCAGGCGCAACTTGCCACGGCGTGCTCAGATGCAACCACGGGCGAGTGGGGGGTGGGGGTTTGTTGTTTGTTTCCGATTCACTCAAACGGGGGATCGATGAATTGCATCTCCACCCTGAGGGCTTCCAATGGCAGTATGCGATGATGCACATACTGAGAAGGGGGCGGGTAACAACAGCATGGCATCGAGATAACCTGATCAGACTATCCCCACGGCCACAAGTGCACACTGGAGTGATCACACGGAGAAAGTCCATCTCTGGCCCGTAGCAACCCATTTGATACCGGAGTTTTGCCAGTGTGTTTTTTACTCCGCTTCTCCGGCGGAGAACAACGGCTTACCGATGGGTGCGGGACGCCTCCCAGATGTTCTCGTGCGACCGCGCCCTTAAAATCCACCTGGGAGTCGTGCCTATCGCATGGCTAATTCTGTCTCTCCTCTTTTTAAAATCACTCGCATTTTTGGTCTGCTCTTGGAATGTCTGCAGGCACCCCTAGGAAGAAAGGCCAGAGTTCCCCACTCACTCCCAGCTTTGGCCCAGATTTCCTAGGGGGCTGTTCTCCGGTTTGTTAGCAGACAGCCCCCCCCCCCCCATGTCTTGACTGTATCTCCTCGTCCTTCGCCTGAGAGGGCCGGTGGCGTTTCATCAGCTGCGCAACAGCCAGAATCAAACCGAGCAAAAATATTTTCACAGTCCCCGCATCAAGCCCACCCATCGAATGGTGCTGAGGATTTCCCAGGGCTTGGAGAAAGAGGGGGTGGGGGGAGGACATGATTTTTAACAACAGGGCAGCTGGTCTGAAAGCCGGCATCTTTCTCTCTCCAGCCTATGCGTCAAAACGTTTTGTGATCATGAGGGATTCCTTGCAAATCTTGCATAGAAACCATCTGCACCAAAGAAAGGACGTCACAGTCTCACGAAGAATTCTGGTGTGTCAAATGTAAGTAGTAGTAAAAAGGTAAAGGTTTCCCCTTGCTCGAAAGCCAGTCAAATCCGACTCTAGGCGGCGGTGCTCATCTCTGTTTCCAAGCCGAAGCAGTATCTATTTATCTACTTGCAATTTTTTGCTTTTGAACTGCTAGGGTGGCAGGAGCTGGGGCCAGAGACGGGAGCTCACTCCATCACACAGCACTCGGGTCTCGAACTGCTGACCTTCCGTTGGCAGCTCAGCTTCTTAACCTCTGGGCCACCATAAAACCGAGAGATCAAAGGAAGTGAAAGCGGCATGCAGTCGTAAAATCCAACAATCAATCAGAGTGAAAGTGGCATGCAACGAGGGGAATTTCTGTTCCAGCACAGGTTTGGTAAGACAGCGGAGCAAATGCTAGATGCAGATGGGGCCTTTTAGGCTGTTTTTACATCTGACTTTCCCGCTGGAATCATTCTAGTTCCAAAAAAACCTGCCCACACCTCTGTGCGGTGTGAAACCGTGCTGCTACTGAAATGTCCACATCTACTAATTGCCCTCCTGTGGTCAAGCTAGTATTCAACCGGCTTGATTCTGCTTTAAACAATTGCTGTTGATTAGTGCACTTAGACCCCCTGGAGTGAAATTTCACACCACTGTGAAATCAGCACAGGAAAAGACAGCAGTCAAACTACTTTAGAGGGGAGGTGTAAAATGACCCTTAAAATCCAGTTGGAACTTGCCCTGAAAGTGGATTGAAAGTGGATTATTTCGTGTGTGTGACCGCAGCTTTAGTGTTGTTTTCCTGACTGTTTTTAAGTATTTTAATGCTGTTTTAATTCAATTATATTATATTTATCGTTGACGTAAGCTGCTCTGAGCCCAACTTGCAGGGAAGGGTGGTCGATAAGTCGAATATCATAATAAAAATAATAAAATCTTTGTTCTACTTTTATCAGCTACGAAGACCCACTCAAACACCCACCCTTTCCATAATCCCTCCCTCAGAATCACCCCATTCTCTCCCCCCCCCCGAAAAAAATTGCCTATCCAGCCCCCAATCTGGAGGGCCTCCAGCTTAAATATCCGGCCCATCTGAACCGTCAGAAGACCAACCGCTGTCTCGAATATTACGGTGTGGCCGAAATGAAGTCCGATTGTTATGCGAGAAGTTCTCGGAGCGGGGCTTTTCCAAATAATCCTTCTCTGTGATTGTTGTGTTTTGGCTGTGCAGCGCCCCAAACAGGAGGGGGCGCCAGGGAGGGACGGGGTCTCATGTGCCACGACTGTTATGAATCACAACAAACAGTGGAAACGAAAAGTGACGGGTGGCATGCGGGACACAGAGGAGGGTGGCCAAAGGTCCCGCTGCAAATCTCCGGCAAGCCAGCTCCCCCGAGGCTTTCTTGTTACTTTTGGATGCTCAGAAAGGGCTGCATCTTTGAAGAGTGGCAGAAACGGGGGATCTGGAAAGGGGGGGATGCAGGAAGAGACAGGAGGCGAACGCTCCGCGCGGGAAGGTCAGAGACTCAGCATGGCCATGAATGCACCGAAACACGGAGACTTGTTTTCATGGTTTTTAACTTCTGGAGTGCCTATGGGTATCAGGAATTGGCTTGGCAGATCTCAGCCAAGTCAGCGCTCTGGTAATCCTTTGTAGCGTGTGAGTAGTCCACGGATGGCATCAAAGAGGAAGGGGAGGAGGAGGAGATAGGATTTATACCCCGGCCTTCACCCTGTGAGGTAGGCGGGGTTGGGAGAGCTCTTTCGAGGACTGCTCTTGAGAGAACAGCTCTGTGAGAACTTGTGACTGACCCAAGGTCACCCCAGCAGCTGCCTGTGGAGGAGTGGGGAATCAAACCCGGTTCTCCCAGATCAGAACCCACACTCTTAACCACTGCACCAAACTGGCTCTGGGACGTGGTGCTGGCGGAGGAGACGGAACATTCAGCTCTTCGTCCCCAGGATCGTAGCAGAGCTCCAAGTTTGTTTTTGCATCGTTAGCACGTTCTGCGCAAGAAAATAAGAGAAGCCCTGTTGGATCGGGCCATCCAGTCCAACACTCTGTGTCACACAGTGGCCAAAAACACCAGGTGCCCTCAGGAGGTCCCCCAGCGGGGCCAGAACTCTGGAAGCCCTCCCACTGTTGCCCCCCGCCAGGCACCAAGAAAACAGAACACTACTGACCCAAACATCATATTCCATCTATTCCTTTTGGCTAATAGCCACTCATGGACCTCTGCTCCATATAAGAACATAGGAGAGGCCATGTTGGATCAGTAGGGCTGCCAACCTCCAGGTGGGGCCTGGGGATCTCCCGCTTTTACAACTGATCTCCAGCTGACAGAGATCAGCTCCCCTGGAGAAAACGGCTGCTTTGAAGGGTGGGCACTTATGGCATCGTACCCTGCTGAGGCCTCTCCCCTCCCCAAACCCCGCCCCCTCCTGGCTCCACCCCCAAAGACTCCAGGTATTTTCCAACCAGGACGGCAACTCTATGGATCAGGCCAATGGCCTATCCAGTCCAACACTCTGTGTCACACAGTGGTCAAAACCCAGGTGCCATCAGGAGGTCCACCAGCAGGGCCAGGACTCCAGAAGCCCTCCAACTGTTGCCCTCCCAGGCACCAAGAATACAGAACATCACTGCCCCAGACAGAGTGTTCCATCTACACCGTGTGGCTAATAGCCACTGATGGACCTCTGCTCCATATGTCTATGCAATCCCCTCTTGAAGCCATCTGTGCTTGTAGCCACCACCACTTCCTGCGGCAGTGAGTTCCACGTGTTAACGACTCTTTGGGGGAAGAAGTACTCATAGCTTCTGCCCTAGCTGTAAGAGCTAGCCGCTTGCAGCTTTTAAAATAAATTCCAAGATTCCTCAGGAGCCTGGTTTTGGTACTACAGGCCAAACTCTGCAGTTGCACAATGGAACCGTGATGGCTTCTTCTAGATGGGCAGCATTTAGTTTCCAGGAGCTAAATTCGAATTCAGCACCTTGAAAGACCAATGAGATTTGGGGGCTTATAAGCTTATGAGGCCCGGACTTGGATAGCCCAGGCTCACCTGATCTCGTCAGATCTCGGAAGCTAAGCAGGGTCAGCTCTGGCTGGGATGGGAGACCTCCAAGGAATGCCAGGGCTGTGATGCAGAGGAGGCAATGGGTCTGAATGCCTTTTGCCTTGAAAAACCTGCAACATTACCATAAGTCAGCTGTGGCTTGATGGCAAAAAAGGCAGAAAGAAAAAGCCTACTGCAGTCAAAGTTCCCTGGAGCTTTGAGTCTTGTAAGCTAATACCCCCCAAAATCCCTGATGGGAACTCTTACTCTCAAAAGTTTATATCCCCAAAATCATATTGGTCTCTAAATTACTACTGAGCCAGTTTGGTGTGTGAGCCAGTTTGGTGTAGTGGTTAAGTGCGCGGACTCTAATCTGGGAGAACCGGGTTTGATTCCCCACTCCTCCACTTGCACCTGGCTGGGTGACCTTGGGCAAGCCATAGCTCTGTGCCAGCTGTTCTCTCAAGGACAGTTGTCTCAGAGCTCTCTCGGCCCCGCCTACCTCACAGGGTGTCTGTTGTGGGGAGGGGAAGGGAAAGGAGTTTGTAAGCCGCTCTGAGACTCCAAGTGAGTGAAGGGCGGGATATAAATCCAATCTCTTCTCTTCTTCTTCTTCTACTGGATCCAAGTCTATCTCTCCAACTACAGACCGACATGGTGGCTACCCTCCTGAAACTACTTTCTTTACATTGCGCCTTAGGAGATCCTAAGATTGTCTGGCAGCCAGAAGTTCTAACTCTTTTAGTGTTATGCACCACTAGGGGGCGAGCTAGACTTATTTTTAAGGCAAGAGATGCTTCAGAGGTGGTTTGCCATTGCCTGCCTCTGCATCACAAATCTGGTATTCCTTGGAGGTTGCTCTTCCAAATGCTAGCTGGGGCCGACCCTGCTTAGCTTCACACAATGCCTTATACTTGTAAAAACCATAGGGAAGGGCGGGTGCTATCTCGGAAGAAGCATTCCTGACATCTTAGGGAATGTTTCATTTATTTATTCAGACATTTATACTCCACCTTTCCCCTGGTTCAAGGCCACTTACAACGCCTCTTCTGAGATTCCAGCTGTGACAGATGAGAGCTTCATCTGCAACCAAAGGAGGGAATTTTATTCATATGCAAATGGATGCTGACCCAATTGATTAGGACTTGGTCAAGGACTCAGCCACCTGGCGGTCAGACTCCGCCTGGGGATCCACTCCAGCCCCACCGTTGCGCTGTCACACAGTTCTGCCCAGGGGCGTTGACTTTCTAAATCCCCGGGGGGGGCAGGGGCTCTCTCGTGCGCGCGCGCAAAGCGCGCACGCGCGCACGGGACCATGTCTCTGCCGCTCCCTCCCCCCCGGCCCAGGGAGGCAGACCCGCGGCGGCAGCCAGCTGGCCGGGACTGCCGCCCGCGCGAAGCACGCGCACGACTATGTCCCGGCCGCTCCGTTTCCCCCCCCCGGCCCAGGGAGGCAGACCCGCGACGGCAGCCAGCTGGCCGGGACTGCCGCCCGCGCGCTATGTCCCCGCCGCCTCTCCCCCCCCCCCCGCCTCAGGGAGGCAGGGCAGGCCGGGGGTGAAGGAGAGGCGGCGACGGCCGGCTGGGCGAGCATTTTGCCGGTGGTGGCTGAGCCCCCCCCGGGAAATTTCGGGGGAGGCTCGAGCCCTCGAGCCCCCCCGTAGTTGACGCCCATGGTTCTGCCAGCACCATGAAAATGTCCATAGAGTCTTTGAGCTGGAAAGGACCTTAGAGGTCACCCCATCCAACCCTCCATGCACAGTGGAACAAGTTCAAAGGTAATCTATCCTCAACAGAACAATATAAGCCGCTTTGGGGGGGCCCTTGGGGAGAATAGGGGGGTATAAATGAATAAAATATATAAATAAACAAAAGCCACCCGGACTCCCACTGATAACAGCTTGCATCAAATGGCAAACGTACCGGCAAGGCCTGAGTATACCTGGCAGCATTGGGTTGATTTTTTTTTCCCGGGCACATGATTTGCAAGGATTGCCACAAAGTGAAGTCAGGATAACAAGCCATAGAAAGACAAGGGGGGCAGGAGAAGCCCGGAACGGGGGTATGCAGCACAGGACGGGAGGTTTAAGCGTCTTTGGGTAGCAAATTCCAGTCTCTTCTTCTTCTTCTTCTTTCACATCTATGCTAATTCCCCCATGCCTTTGCGAGCGAGAAAGTCTACCTCTAGGGATAAGAGGTCAGCGACCTCTGTTGCTTTTGTGGTTAATAATCCACCCACCTGGTAAAAGTGAATTCCCCACCTGATCAAGTCCCGGAAGCCTACAAAGGAGGTGATGAAATCAGCTCCCTGGAGCAGTCAAGGGCCTTTTCCTTTTAATCCTTGCTCAGCACGGTGTCCTCCAAGCAATTCTGCGCTCAAATCGAATTTGACCTTCTTTTTAATCCAGTTTCCCCCCCCCCCATTCTGCACTAAAATCGAGTGCAACCGAGGTTTTTCCCCCCATTCTGCATCACATCCCCCCCCCTTTGGTGGTCAGCCCGGTTTCAGCCTGCCGTTGCCCCGGGTTATTTGGCTGCTGTTTTGCCGTGGACCGAAATTGCTTCGACTTGAACACTGAGAAAATCCGGAGTGTCAGGAAAATGTGGAAAGAACGGAGGGGACAAGCCAGAGAGGAAAAATAATAAGGAAGGAGCATTCATTTGGGGTTTCCAAAATGCTTTGCAAACACAAGGCGGCTGCAGTCCTTACCAACAACCCTGTAAGGTGGGACGGGGAGAGGGGAGACTGAAAGAATCTGAGCTCCAGGTGAGTTCATGCCATTCAGAAGCCAGATCACAGCTCATTTGCTTCCCCAGTTGGAGAAAGCAGAAGAGGGATCCCGGATGGGGGCACCTTTCATATTACATGAGATTTAAAATGTTTATTTCTCGAAAATATTTCTTTCCCACTTCTCGGCAAAAAAGGGAGGGGGGGTCAGAAGAGGCTCCGCTATCTTGTTATTTATACCTTTCCACCCCAATAGGATCCCCAAGATTCCAGGAGTAACATGGCTAACTCCTCTGGATCTGTGTTAGGGTTGCCAGGTCTGGAGGCTAAAAAACTGTGAGCCAGCTCACACTAACTCAGCTTAGAGGGAACACTGGCGGACCGCCATGTTGGTCTGAAACAGCAGAACAAAGTTGGAGTTCAGGGGGCACCTTAAAGACCAAGAGTCCTGGAGATTTTGGGGGTGGAGCCTGTGGAAGGCAGGGTTTAGGGAGGGGCGGAACTTCAGAGGGGTATAATGCCGTAGAACCCACCTTCCAAAGCAGCCATTTTCTCTAGGTGAGCTCATCTCTTGTTGCCTAGAGACCAGTTGCAATCCCAGGAGAGCTCCAGCCACCACCTAGAGGTTGGCAGCCCTAGTTGGGGAAAGTTTCTTACACACCCAGGGAAATGCCAGTCACCTCTTCGGGGTCAGGAAGCAGTTTTTCTACAGGCCGGTTTGGCTGGGGATCTTGGAGGGGGGTTTTTTTTGGTCATCTTCTGGACATGGAATATGGATCACTGCAGGTGTGTGTGTGGGGGGGAGGTATTTGTGAATTTCCTGCATGGTGCAGGGGGTTGGACTAGATGACCCTGGAGGTCCCTTCCAACTCTATGGTTATGATTCTAAGTCTTGTAGGTTTTGGGTGGAAGCTAGGGAGGGCAAAATTTGGGGAGGGGGACCTCAACGACGGACAATGTCCTAGAGTCCACCTTCCAAAGCAGCCATTTTCTCCAGGGGGAACTGATCTCTGCAGTCTGGAAATCAGATGTAATTCCGAGAGATCTCCAGGCCCCACCTGGAGGTTGGCATCCAGGATGATGACCCTCCGGACAGGTAGAAAAGGGTGATAGTTCTTCAGCGAGTTTCTCATAGAATCCACCCCTCCGCACTCAGTGATTTGCGATCAGTGTCTGGCCCTTGATAGCAGCGTCCTTCGCTATCATAAGTTTGAGATAGGCTGGGTTTGGGTGAAAACCAAATCAGATCAACTGGCTGACGGTCAGTATGGGGTGCAAATCTTGATATCGTCTGCCTCCTGATTGGAGGCAAGCCGTTTAGAAGTTAGAACGGCAGGCATACAACTTTCCATTGTCTTATTGGAAAGATTTGCCAGCCTCCGGGCCAGAATTATAAGCCATCTCCAGCTGTCAGAGATCAGTTCCCTTGGAAAGAATGGCTGCTTTTGCAAGTGGGTTCTATGGCTATTATACCTCACTGACATCTCTCCTCTTCCCATATCCAGTCATCCACAGGTTAGAATCATAGAGTTGGAAAGGATGTCTAGGGCCATCTAGTCCAACCCCCTGCATTATGCAGGAAATTCACAAATACCCCCCTCCCCCGATGCCCCTAGTGACCCCTGTTTCACGCCCAGAAGATGACAAAAGACCTCCAGGATATCCAGCCAAACCCGCCTGGAGAACTATTGCTTCCTGTCCCCAAAGTAGCGATCAGTATTTCCCTGGGCGTGTCAGAAAGGGCCACGAGAACTAAGCACTGAGGCAACCCTTCAGTTTGGTGTAGTGGTTAAGTGCGCGGACTCTAATCTGGGAGAACCCAGTTTGATTCCCCACTCCTCCACTTGCAGCTGCTGGATGACCTTGGGCAAGCCATAGCTCTGTACCAGCTGTTCTCTCAAGGACAATTTTCTCAGAGCTCTCTCAGCCCCATCTACCTCACTGGGTGTCTGTTGTGGAGAGGGGAAGGGAAAGGAGTTTGTAAACCACTCTGAGACAACAAGGGAAGGGCAGGGTATAAATCCAATCTCCTCCTCCTCCTCCTCTTCTTCTTCTTCTTTCTGCCCTCCCTCCCCGATCTGCCCAAGTTCCCAGGATCCGCATTGCTGTCAGATGGCCGTCTATCCCATGCTGTCTCCCACCTCGACTTTTTAATATTGAAGCATTTGGATTTTATATTTACATTCCATAAACCCGCTTGATTATCCTCTCTGCAATCTTTGGGGAAGGACAAGTTCTTTATTTAAAAAAACAACACTGCTACATAAATAAATCTTCCAGTTCTCCAAGCCCGGGCTTGTTTGCATTAGGAGTTTATCACAGGTTGGAACGGCGTTGAAGTTGATTTAGCCTGCAGGTGACCCACAGCTGTTGGCACTGAAAACATCTGGAAAGCAGTACGGCCAGGAATGAGGGCAGCAAGAATGCGACGGTGCTGCGTTGCCCTATACTTCTTTGCGAGAGGCAAAAGGACAGTTCCCCCCCTACAGCCCTGGCTACATTTTGATGTATGGTTGGAAACTGGGGAAGGCCAGGGAGCCGAATGCAGATCTGGGACAGCCCTTCCAGGGTCACGTTCCGTGCCTGGTGGATTTAAAGTGCACGTCCAGATAACAACATCTGTGAATTGTGCTGCTTCCATGATTAGCTTGTCGATCCCCATCAGGGATCCGTACTTAAAAGATAGTGGAGAAAGTCCAGTCCTAAACTGGCCAACGGGCGGACTTTTCCCTGTCTAGTTGTTCCACCAGCGCACAATCAGCCTGTAGGGATGATCTCCAGACCATCCCAAACGGCCGCCATTTTAAAAAAGGCTTAGCGATGCACGCATAACCACTTAAAGATGTGACGTCCCCAGAGCTCCGCTCAAACGATCCAAAAAATGTAATGTTTCTGAAGGTCCCGTGATATTTATGCACTTCGTTAACGAAAATGGTACCTAGAGGAAGGTACTGTTGGTGGTGCTTTTACCCTTTTAGTCCGCGCATGCATGGAAAAACAAGTAGAGGGTGAGGCACATATGCGCATGTGCGGACACGATTTTTTTTAAAAAAAGTCGACCGCACGGCTCCTTAAGGTGGATGCCGACTAGACAATCCACCACAGAGTCACGTGCAGTAAAGCGATTCACAGGCGAGCTGTCTGGTCGTGCAACGCTGGATCAAAAAGATCTAGATCAAATTACAGCCGGGCTAGTGGTGGGATTAGCTGCCCGTCTGAATGCACTCTGTGTGGACTGGCAAAATCCAGTTTGAAAGTGGATTGAAAGTGGATTATTTAGCTTGTGTGACCACAGCCTAGTAGAGTTTCCAGCTCTGGATTGGGAAATACCTGGAGATTTTTTGGGGGATGGAGCCCGAGGAGAGTGGGGTTGGGGGGGGTCTCTAATGGGGTATAATACCACAGAATCCACCCTCCAGAGCACCCATTTTCTCTGTGGGGAACTGATCTCTGTAGAAGAAGAGAAGAAAAGAGATTGGATTTATACCCCGCTCATCACTACCCGAAGGAGCCTCTGAGCGGCTTACAATCTCCTTCCCCTCCCCCTCCCCACAACAGACACCCTGGGAGGTAGGTGGGGCTGAGAGAGCTCTTTTGAGGACTGCCCTTGAGAGAACAGCTCTGAGAGAACTTGTGACTGACCCAAGGTCACACCAGCATCTGCATGCACAGGAGTGGCTTACAATCTCCTTTCCCTTCCCTTCCCCTCCCCACAACAGACACCCTGGGAGGTAGGTGGGGCTGGGAGAGCTCTTTCGACGACTGTTTATGAGAGAGCGGCTCTGAGAGAACTTGTGACCGACCCAAGGTCACACCAGCAGCTGCATGCGGAGGAGTGGCTTACAGTCTCCTTTCCCTTCCCCTCCCCACAACAGACACCCTGGGAGGTAGGTGGGGCTGAGAGAGCTCTGTTGAGGACTGCTCGTGAGAGAACAGCTCTGAGAGAACTTGTGACCAACCCAAGGTCATACCAGCAGCTGCATGTGGAAGAGTGGGGAAATCAAGCCCGGTTCTCCCAGATTAAAGTCCACACTTCTAACCACTACACCAAACTGTAGTCTGGAGATCAATTGTGATTCTGGGAGAGCTCCAGGCCACACCTGGAGGTTGGCAACCCAATGTGACACATTGAAAGAAATGCTGTGAGATCCCCTCTCCCTCCAGGCACCGCCATGACAGCTTCGCTCATCTGGTCAAGGTCTTCTGCAGGAGCCAGCTGGCTAGACAACTGCCCAACAACTGAGAACCAGTTTAGTGTCACGGACTCTAATGTTTAAGAGCGGCAGACTCTAATCTGGGAGAACTGGGTTCAATTCCCCACTCCTCTGCAAGCAGCTGCTGGGGTTACCTTGGGCCAGTCACAAGTTCTCTCAGAGCTTTTCGCTCAAGAGAAGTCCCCGAAAGAGCTCTCTCAGCCCAACCTACCTGACAGGGTGTCTGTTGTGGGGAGGGAAAGGGAAAGGAGATTGTAAGCCTCTCTGAGACTCCTTCGGGTAGTGAAGGGCGGGGTATAAAACCAACTCTTCTTCACATCCGTGCCTTTTCTGTGGTGGCCCCCGCCTTGTGGAATGGCCCGCCTGCGGAGGTCAGGAAGGGTCTCTGTCTTTCTCTCTTTCCTGGCTTTCCACAAACGATGTAAAACGGAAGTATCCAAGAGGGCTTTTCTATGCCGGCAACAGAGTTACACTGTACAAAAACTACGATGGAGTCACTTGTTTAAACTATCGGGGACTGCAGTCTGTACTACTTTGGGCAGTTTACCGTAATCTGGACCCTACTGTATCATTTTGCATCGTTTCATGCGTCATGTGAACACTTATGGTTTCCTTCCCTTTTGTAGACTTCCGGTTGGTTCTACGACCCCGGTCCTATTTCGTTGTTTATTCAACACCTGGAGTCCAAGTGAGAAAGGCGGACTACAAATGGCCAAATAAAGAATACATTTTCGGTGCCTCCGGACCTTTGAAAGCTGCGGTCCAGGGCTTCAATTACTCTGAACGATCAACAGAGACGTCTAGTGGTGAGATGGAGCATGACAAGCAAGTCCTATTATGGGAGCCAGGTTGGTGTAGTGGTGAAGTGCGCGGACTCTGATCTGGGAGAACCGGGTTTGATTCCCCACTCCTCCACTTGCACCTGGCTGGATGACCTTGGGCAAGCCATAGCTGTGTAACAGCTGTTCTCTCAAGGACAGCTCTGGAAAGAGCTCTCGCAGCCCCACCTACCTCACAGGGTGTCTGTTGTGGGGAGGGGAAGGGAAAGGAGTTTGTAAGCCGCTCTGAGACTCTAAGTGAGTGGAGGGCGGGGTATAAATCTAATCTCTTCTTCTTCTTCTTCTATTAGGGCCAAAATCTACAGGAATCGGGAAGAACCAGGTACAATCAAACAATTCAGCAACTGTCCGAAACTGCCTGGTCCCGAATCAGAGCGTTAATCCAGCCGGCAGCTGCTTCCCAGAGCCTCAGAGAAAAATCCTCTCCAGCACTGCCTTTCTGAAATCTTTTTCGCTGCACATGTTGCGTCTGAGACCTTTTGCAAGTCAAGCGTGGGCTTTGACACGGGTCCCTCAGAAGAACATAAGAGAAGCCAGTGTTGGATCAGGCCAGTGGCCCATCCAGTCCAACACTCCGTAACACAGTGGCCAAAAATATCAGGGGCCCTCCGCAATGTTCCCTCTAAGCTGTGGAGTCTTGTGAGCAAAAATTCTACTTGGTGAGCTACTGCCATTGAAGTCGTGAGCGAGCGATTTGGCTGCTGCATAAATTAGTTTGCTCTGGAGCCATCCTTCCTGAGCTAAGACAAAAGTGTGTGAGCCGGAGGCTAAAAAACTGTGAGCTAGCTCACACTAACTCAGCTTAGAGGGAACACTGGCCATCAGGTGGTCCAGCAGTGAGGCCAGGACACTAGAAGCCCTCCCACTGTTGCCCCCCCCCCCGGTCAAGCACCAAGAATACAGAGCATCACTTACCCCAGACTGAGAGTTCCTATCTATACCTTGTGGCTAACAGCCACTGATGGACCTCTGCTCCATATGTTTATCCAATTCCCTCTTGAAGCCGTCCATGCTTGTAGCCGCCACCACCTCCTGTGGCAGTGAATTCCATGTGTTCATCACTCTTTGGGGGAAGAAGTACTTCCTTTTATCCGTTCTAACCCGACTGCTCAGCAATTTCATGGAGTGCCCACAAGTTCTTGCATTGTGAGAAAGGGAGAAAAGTACTTCTTTCTCCACCTGCTCTATCCCATGCACAATCTTGTAAACCTCGATCATGTCACCCCTCAGCCATCATTTCTCCAAGCTAAATAACCCCAAGCGCTTCAGCCTTTCTTCTTAGGGAAAGTGTGCCAACCCTTTTATCATTCTAGTTGCCTTTTCTGCACTTTTTCCAGTGCTATCATATCTTTCTTGAGGTGTGGCGACCAGAACTGTAATAGCTCACATGACTCAGCTTAGAGGGAACAGCCTAGAGTCCACCCTCCAAAGCAGCCATTTCCTCCAGGGGAACTGATCTCTATAGTCAAGAGATCTGTCGTAACTCTGGGCAATCTCCAGGTTCTACCCGGAGGTTGGCAACCATATGGAAAAGGATGCAGGCACCGAGTTCTTGTACGTGTTGGGGATAAAGCCCCCCTCCCACATCAAGGCCTGTATGCACCAGGCAGCAGATTGCAATTTCAATTAGCACATGCGCCAGACGGCTAACGGGGCGGTGGCCTGTAAATCATTGCTAGCAGCACATGACCAGCCAGGTCCAGAGGTCAAGAGCTAACAAACGAAGCATTGCCTTCCTCCACACGGCTGGGAAGGTGTGCCCCCCCCCCCCCCAATTCCGTTGCCCTTAATGAAATCCCCGAGGTTTCTCAGGCCGACTCTGGAGACCGATGCTGTTGGGAAAAGACCTCATAGACAGGAGAAGATACATTCAGGTGGGGTAGCCGTGTTGGTCTGAAGCGACAGAAACAAGCATTGGAGTCCAGGGGCACCTTGAAGACCGACAAAGTTTGATTCTGGGTGTAAGCTTTCGTGTGCATGGCGGGTTTGGTGTAGTGGGGAAGTGCATGTATTCTAATCTGGGAGCAGAGGTCCACCGGTGGCTATTAACCACAAGGTATAGACAGGAACTCTCAGTCTGGGGCAAGTGATGCTCTCTCTATTCTTGGTGCTTGATGGGGGGGGGGCAACAGTGGGAGGGCTTCTAGTGTCCTGGCCCCACTGCTGGACCTCCTGAGGGCACCTGGTGTTTTTGGCCACTCTGTGACAGAGTGTTGGACTGGATGGGCCACTGGCCTGATCCAACTTTGGCTTCTCTTATGTTCTTACGTTAACCGGGTTTGATTCCCCACTCCTCCACTTGCAGCTGCTGGATGACCTTGGGCAAGCCATAGTTCTGTCAGAGCTGTTCTCTCAAGGACAGCTCTGGAAAGAGCTCTGTCAGCCCCACCTACCTCACAGGGTGTCTGTTGTGGGGAAGGGAAAGGAATGGTGATTGTAAGCTGCTCTGAGACTCTGAGTGAAGGGCGGGGTATGAATCCAATCTCCTCCTCTTCTTCCTCCTCCTCATCTTCTTCTTCTTTTTCACCCTAACCTAGCCGTTGTGCTGCA